>CP106712.1:99161673-108611673 GCA_025503065.1 Gossypium bickii
AAGGCTCTTCAAGGTAGGAATCCAATTCAAGGCCAAATGCAGAAAGACTCAATTTCACACCCATCCCAATGACATATAAGGAGTTATATCAGAATCTTTTTGATGTGCATGGGTTACTCAATTGAAAATTGTAATACGTTTAAAAATTTGGTCGAAAGGTTCATTAAAATGGGAATTGTGAAGTTCGACGATTCATCAAAACCTGATCACTTTGACGAGGCAGTAAATGCGATAGTTGAAGGAGAAGACAAGAAAATTGCGACTCCTTGATGAAATCCAAAGTGAAGAGGGAATCGAGGAACGAAGTTTCCAAGCCCTTGTGTACTTGGGAATGTTTTGAATAATGGGACTGTGGAAGAGAACCCTGTATTTTTAGAGCTGATCTAGAGTAATATTCAAAACATGCTTGTTGCCTTAACCCTAGAGGCAATAAGAATCATTTTGTGAAATAGGCTCGTGTCTAAAATTTCTATTTCAATAAAATGCATCTTTTTGAGCAAATATTCTTTTATTTTTTCCATTCCATACTGTTCAAACAATCGTTCTTAGTTTTTTTTTTCTTTTATTTCAAGTATTCTTTCATTCTTCATTAATCATTCTTTGAATCATTTATCTTCCTACGAACCTACAATAGGTCTCCAGATATCAACGATGTGGGCAACGCTGTTACTGACTCAGAGTCTCCTTTCGAGTAAGATATGTGTCTAGAGGGATCTCAAGACTTTGAAGATGATAGGGATTGTAGCCTATCTTCTAATTTGTTAATAATGGTAGAACAAGATGAAAAACAGACCTTACTCTACAAAAGGTCAGTAGACATTATGTGTAACACCCCAAACCCGGCCCACGAGCCATGACCGGATCTGGTATGTCACGGAATAAAAAGAAGTTTGAAAGGTTTGGATTAATAGTAGAAATTTAAGAAAATTTTTGTTAAGGGTATAAAACGGTGTTCGTTAAAACTCAAGTGGGTTGATTTGGTAAATCCGATTGAGTTGAAAATCCTTTCTTCCTTTAAAACCATTTGATCATTTAAATTTTAGCACAATAGAGTGATCAATAGCTTAGAAAATTTCGTACCCGATGGTAACATTTTTTTTTGAAAACGCTGCATTTTTAACCGATTTGCATAACCGCTCGTAAGTTCATCGGGCTTATATAATAAAGTAAAAACAACTACCTAACCATCCAAAATAATAATAAGCGCCATATTACAACCCAATCGAATTGTAGTGAATGATAAACTTAAAACGGGAAAAATAAAATTTCAAGTCCACAAAACCAACATGGCCGCCTCGAGCTCTCCTCGGCCCGCATCCGCGCTCTACTCACTGCAAGATGATATGGGAAGGGTGAGTCACCAAGACTCAGTGTATAAATCCCCAACCCTAAATAACACTCATACACAAGATATTAGTATGACATGCAATTATGCAACCCAACCTAGCCATCCATGCTCCTTTTCTACCCCCGTGTGGTACCAAAAACCACCGGTGGTGCTAGAAACCACTGGTGACCCAAGTCACAATATCCGCAATACGTGTGGTGCCAAACCACCGGTGGTGCCAAACCACTTTGGTGACCCAAGTCACAATCAAATGATGGGGCCAACCCATCGTGTGATACCAAATCACCGGCGTCGATCCCGTATCTCAAATGTGGGGCTAATCCACGCGGTGGCACTAAGCCACGTGGACGAGACGCTAGGAGGTGCCAAACCTCTGGAGGTACCAAACCTCTCGTGACCGTAGTCACAATGTGTTACCAAAACACCGTGTCCGTCGACACGAATATTACTCCTCTCATCAATCCCACCATCATCATGCTCATATCACAAGTATCATGATTCCGTATATCATGCAATCATATATAGCATAGCATTTTACAAAGATATGATGGCATATACAACATATATCGTAAATCGAGTAATAGGGACTTACCCGAAAACCAAGCTTATGCCCACTAGGCAAAGTTACCACATGAGAGGTTATTAATATCATCAAATAACAGTTTATACTAATAAAGTGTGTAAGAGCTTACACACCTATTTGATCGGAGGTCTAAAAAGAAATCTCGGATCTACGTGATATTATAAAAGTCCCGAACTTGTCCTCGTATAGCTCCTATTATTCGGCCATTAATAGCTATTATTAAAGAGTCTCATTTGATTAACTGACAAGTCCAAAGTTATTGGTCATAACATAACCAAAATAGGGCTCTAGGTCGAACCTTTATCAACACGAACTAACGTGATAGAAAACTCGAACTTCAGATTTCTTGGCCGATTTGCTTAAACATTTATTTCCTCACCGAAATCCCGAAGTGGTCACTTGTTAAAATCGGCTACGAGCGAAACTATGAGAGATTGTCCAAGGCCGAACACCCTAAAGGCTTCTTTGTAGACTTGAAACTTACGAAAGGCTCTCTCTCTCTCTCTTAATGCACCTTGTCACTAGCTACAACAAAAGAAAAACCACTTGTGATTTTGTGCATATTCGGCCATCCCAAAAAAAGAAGAAAAGACTTGATTGCCTTAACGAAATAAATGCTTACCACTACAAGCTCAAGGAGACTACTAGAAGAAGAGGTTTAGCCATAGCAACAACGGCATGCTTCGAAGTAAAACCAAAAGTAGCATAAGAGGAGGAGGGGGTTTCGATTTGATCAAAATGAAAGATGAAGAAAGGGGCATGAGCTAGCCAAAATATCCCTTAACATTCCTTCAAAACCACAACTCAAGCAACCTTCATGGAGTCCCTAATTTGGTCATAAACAATTGGGAAAGGAAGAAAACAAATCAAAAGTCTAGGCACCTCCTTGCCATTAGAAACCGATTAACAAAGTCCCTCAACCCTCCTTCAATCGGCCATACACAATGGGAAGGAAACAAAATTATGCTAAGGAAAATTTGGCCATGCTTCTTTCTTGTCTAGCACAAGGCCGACCAAGCTAGTCCCTCCCCCCAAGAAGTTTCAAAAAATTCGGCCATACTCTTCCATCTTCAAGGCCGGCCATGATTTCTTGTTTTGTGATAATTGCATCACCCAAAGCAAAATTATTATTATTATCCCTTTATCCCATCGTTTCCCATCTTTAAAAACATAAAATAATGAAACAACAAAAATAAAATAGGAACTATCCCATCCTTTAATCCCATCATCCTTCAAAATAAAATAATAGAACAATAAAATAATACCCCATACTTCCAGCAGCATGGGGAAAAATAAAATTAAATAAGCATGCATGCCTTTTAAAAGCCCATGCGCAGACCACTTGCATTCTGCCGGCCAAAAGGAAAACGAAAATTAAAATTCTCCAGTGCTGCTGCCAGGTCTCGAACCCGAGACCTGGAGAAGAAACTCCCACGCCTCAACCACTCTGCTGTGGTGCACTTCTTAACATAATTCAATCAAAATTCTCTTTTAAGCTTCCATCTCTTGGCTCCCCCACGCATTTAATGCCAGCAGGCCAAAAACAAAACATCTAGCTGCTACCCAGGGGTTTCGAACCCGAGACCTGGAGCAATATCACGCCCTAGCCACTCGGCCAATTGGAATTTCATGACATAAACCCCTCTCAAATTTCCTTTAATCACTTCTCCGCTCGTTCCACTGCTACAACGTTAAAACAAAAAAATAAAACCTGCTCATGCTACCCCTAGGATTCGAACGCGCAACCACTTGAAGCCCTCCCCCTTAGCTTCCTGCGTCCAAGCCACTCGGCCTGCGTTCATTTCATGAAAACAAAAGCATTGAAATATTCTTTTAAAGCCTTCCTCAGTGTTATGGCCCCTTTCAACAAAAAAATAAAATCTTATGTCGCACCTCGACTCGAACTCGCACGCAAAGACCATTCAAAGCACTCTAGCTACTCAACCATCCTACCAAAGACTCTTTTTGAGGCATGTTTTGCAATCGATTTAAAATTTATTTAAAGCCTTATTTCTTTAAGCATGTGAAATAAAATAAAATAATTATGAAATTACGAACTACCCCCAAATTAAGATGTTACGCTTCTACCTCTTAAAATAATTTCGTCCTCGAAATTACCTGGTCGAAAAAGTTGGGGGGGTATTGCCGCCGCATCACATCCCCTGCTCCCACGCCGCTTCCTTCACGCCATGATTCCGCCATAGGACCTTCACTAAAGGAACCGACTTCCCACGCAAAACTTTTACATCCCGATCTAGGATGCGCATGAGTTCCTCTTCCATCGCCAAACTGGGCTCACCTCAACTTCCTCAATCGCCAAGACGTGTGATGGATCGTAACGATAGCGCCTAAGCATGGAGACATGGAACACATCGTGAATCGACTCGATTCTGCTGGTAACTCGAGTGATAAGCCACTAGTCCCACTCGTCTCAACACCTTAAACGGTCCAATGAACCTTGGACTTAATTTGCCCTTCTTCCCAAATCTTAACATTTTCTTCCATGGCGAGACCTTCGAGGAAAAACTTCGCCTCCTACGGCAAATTCTATGTCCCTCCGCTGAGATCAAGATAAGATTTTTGCCTATCCGAGGCTTCTTTCAACCGAGCTTGGATCTTCTTCACCTTATCTCCTCGCCGCAACCACCTGCGGTCCCAACAACTCGCCGCTCACCCAACTCGTCCAACAAGTAGGTGTGCGACACCTCCTACCATATAACGCTTCATATGGTGCCATCTTAATGCTTGCTCGATAATCGTTGTTGTATGCGAACTCACTAATGGCAAAAATTCTTCCCAACTACCTCAAGTCCAAAACGCAGCCTCTTAACATGTCCTCCAAAATCTGAATAACTCTTTCCGATCGCTCCGCCGATCGTGGATGGAATGTCAGATTGAAATCCAACTGTGTACCCAAAGCCCGATGTAGTGCTCTCCAAAACCTCGACGTAAATTGGTCTCTCGTCGAGATGATCGACATCGCACACCATGCAACCTCACTATCTCTCGCACATACAACTTAGCTAACTTCTCGAGCGAGTAATCCACCCTCATCGGTATGAAGTGAGCCGACTTGGTCGACGGTCCACAATCACCCAAATGCGCGCTTTTTTTGTCGGGCGTGAGGGGTAGCCCACTGACGAAGTCCATAGTGATCCTCTCCCATTTCCACTGAAGAATCTTCACCGGTTGAAGTAACCCAGATGGCAACTGATGTTCAGCCTTTACCCGCTGACATGTGAGACACCTTCCCACGAATTCAGTTACCTCGCGCTTCAACCCTGGCCACCAGAACTGCTTCCGTAAATCTCCATACATCTTGCTACCTCCGGGATGCATAGCGTATGGGCTGCTATGTGCATCTTGAAGAATTCTTTGCCTCAATCCCACATCATTCGGCATACAAGGCTGCCCTTGAAAACACAACATACCATCACCAGTCAAGTTATACCCTTCCAAACCGCTATCTTGAACTTGCAACCTCCGTGCGTTTAAACTGTCATCCCCTAATTGTTTTTCCTTAATCTCCTCGATCCAAGTTGGCTTAACTTGCAGCTCCGCCAAAAGACTTCCATCGTCGCATGCTGATCGAGATGAGCAAACATCGCTCTTAAGTCTGTCACGACCTTTCGCTCAATGCATCGCCCACCACGTTAGCCTTGCTCGGATGGTACTCAATTGAGCGATCGTAGTCCTTCAACAGCTTCAATCCATCGGCACGCTCAAATTTAAGTCCTTCGAGTCAAAAGATACCTCGGACTTTTGTGATCCGTAGATCGCCGACTTTTCCCCGCATAAGTAATGCCTCCATATTTTCAAAGCGAAGACTATCGCCGCTAACTCCAAGTCGTGAGTAGGATAGTTAACCTCATGTGGTCTTAATCGACGGGATGCATAGGCCACTACCTTCCCTTCCTGCATCAACACACATCCCAAACCATTATGGGACGCATCACAATAAACCGTGAACAATTTCCCCGCCTCAGGCTGAACCAAAACGGGAGCTTCCGTCAGAATCTTTCTTAGCTTATCAAAACTTTCTTGCTGTTTCTCTGACCAAACAAATGGGACTCCTTTCCTTAATAGCTTAGTCAACGGTGCTGCGATTAAGGAGAATCCTTCCACAAATCTTCGATAATACCCGCCGCACTAAAAACTTCGAATTTCTCGCCATCGCCCTAGGTGGTTTCCAGTCCAACACCGCTTCAACCTTGCGAGGGTCCACTCTAATCCCTTCCGCTGACACCACGTGACCCAAGAAGGTCACCTCCCTAAGCCAAAATTCGCACTTACTGAATTTGGCATACAACTGCTCCTCCCTTAGTACTTGTAGAACTATGCGCAAATGCCTATCATGCTCCTCCTCCGTCCTTGAGTAAACCAATATGTCGTCTATGAACACCACGGCAAATTGATCTAAGTATTGCTAAAACACCCTGTTCATTAAGTCCATGAACGCTGTCGGCGCGTTGGTCAACCCAAACGGCATTACTAAGAACTCGTAATGCCCATACCGGGTACGAAATGCCGTCTTGTGCACATCAGCCTCCTTCACCTTAAGTTGATGATAGCCTGACCTAAGATCTATCTTCGAGAACACCGATACACCCTTCAGTTGATCAAACAGGTCATCAATCCGAGGCAACGGATACTTGTTCTTGATCGTTAACTTGTTAAGCTGACGGTAGTCGATACACATCCGCATTGACCCGTCTTTCTTCTTGACAAATAGCACAGGTGCTCCCCACAGAGATATACTAGGTCGAATGAACCCTCTATCCAAGAGTTCCTGAATTTGAGCCTTCAGCTCCGCCAACTCCTTCGGTGCCATTCGGTAGGGTGCTATGGACACAGGTGCCGTTCCGGGCAACAAGTCTATACCGAACTCAACTTCCCGATTTGGAAGCAAACCTGGGAGTTCTTCTAGAAATACATCAGCGAATTCCCTTACGGTTCGGACCTTCTCAACTGCCGACTCCTTAGCCTCCAAGGCATAAATTCGAACCAACAATGCCTCACAACCTTTTCTGATCATTTTCTCGGCCTTCAAGGCAGACACTACATTGGATAGATAATCTCTTTTGTTACCTATCATGACCACTTCATCACCCTCAGCCGTCTTTAGAATCATGCGCTTAGCAGCGCAATCCAACCTTGCCTGATACTTAACCAGCCAGTCCATTCCAAGAATTAGGTCAAACTCCCCAAACGGCAGTTCCATCAGATCAGCCACAAACACTACCCCTTGGAGTTCTAGGGGTATATCTCTATATAGCTTGTTTACTACCACATAGTGTCCTAGAGGGCTAATTACAGTCATCTCCCTAGAAGCAGTCTCAGAATCCAAGTTCATAGTTTCTACCACACTACTAGCCACGTATGAATGCGTCGAACCCACATCAATTAAAGCAACATATGGAAGACCAAAAATTAGGAACGTACCGGTGATGACATCTGGTGCGTCACCCTCCTCGCGACGCCTCGCTGCGTAGACTAAGCCAGGCTGCCTAGCTTCGTGTTGCCCGCACCTCCGCCCGAATTCCGTGACTCGATTAGGACCATTGCCTCCTCTACCATTACCACGACCCCTCTGCAGTGGTCCCACATTCCTTGCTGGAGTACGGTTCTGACCCTCTGGCTGATTCCTTGCCATCTTCCGAGGACAATCCCTTACACGATGATCCAAAGATCCACATTCAAAGCAACCCCTCTCACCGGTCCAACAACCTCCCCAATGTGACTTCCCACAACGATTACACTGAGCCGGTCTCTCATTAGAAGCCATGGGCCTTCCAGCCTAATTCGGCCCACTCTGCCTAGCCCTTTTTTGTGCATTATTTCCCAATCCAGACGACCCAACACCTCTTTTCTGCTTGCTCCTATCATAGTTCTGTCTCACAGACTCCCTGACCCTTTTGGCTACCTTAGCCTTCTCTACCGTAACAAAGCAAATTCCGCGACTCTTTGCGGAGCAATCAACAACCTTAAATCATCCCTAAGTCCGTCTTCAAAGCGGACACAACGATCATGCTCAATTGACACAACTCCCCGAGCATAGCGGCTCAGCCTCAGGAATTCAGCCTCATACTCAGATACCGACTTATTTCCTTGTACCACCCCGTAAAAGCTTTCTCCGAGTATCGCAGTAAGCTGGTGCCCACATACTTCTTCCGATAAGTAGCTTTGAAGTATTCCCAAGTAAGGTCATCGCCGTAGCACCATCTCGAACCGTGAGCCACCACCGGTATGACTCGTCTTTTAGGAGCGACATCGCTTCTTTTCAAACTTCTCCTCATTGGTTAAATCGAGATCGCCCATGATCCTCTCGGTTGATTCTAACCAATATTCGGCGCAGATCGGGTGCGACACCGCACACACCCCGAAATACTTCACTCCATTGGATCGAGCGCCGATACTGCACTTCCGAGCTCCTCGCACTCTCACCGGTCTCAAACCATCATTTCTAGCACACGTAGCATAGCCTGCGATACCGATTCACCCCCCGTCTGATCCGGATGTCCATCACCAAAAGTTAGGGGTGGTGGTGGAGGTGGTATCTCATTATCCGATCCTTGGCCCGACCTAACTGGTTCTGTCATGGCCATCCGGCCTCTACCGCGTCCCCGACGGCCGCGACCTCTAGAGCTCATTTCTTATAGCGCAATCTATTTTAAAAGTTTTATGAGTTAGTCAATGTTCCACTGATTATTAGCAAAGAATCTTATGGGCGAAATTAAGAAGTTGTTCTTTCGATCAAACAAGTTTCAAGTCTTCTATCGTAATTCGAAGATACACATTCACTTATTCCATCACTCTTTTTGACCCATTTCTTAACCCGGGGGTATTTTCGTCATTTACCCTACAGGGGTATTTTGGCAATAAAACAAAGTAAGTTTGTAAATCTTGACAAATCAAGGGAAATTTAAAAATTTGCAAAACTTGGGGTTCTTTTTGAAAAATTGTCTTCCCAAATTGGTAGTGTTGCAAAACTTTGAAAATCAGGGTCATTTTGGTAATTTGCAATTTAGGGGCAGTTTCGTAATTTTCCAAAATCACGACATTTTTGATATTTTGCAATTTAGGGATCTTGGGTATAAGAAAACTTTGTTAAAATTTTGGGGTAGCTTAGATTTTAAAACTAGGGGTATTTTTGAAAATTTACTACTAAGGGCATTTTAAAATGTCCATAAATCAAGAGAATTTTGTAATATAAATCTTACAGTTTGAGGGAAGTCTTTAAAACTAGAGTTTTTATAAAATGCGGCTAATTCCCTTTCGGGTTTTAATAATAGGGTTTAGCCCACGAACAAGTCCTCACGGTTAGGGTGTGAACCGAAGCTACGCACTGCAGGATTCATGCCAAGAGGAGGTGAGTCACTAGGACCGCTTAAATACCAAGCTCTTTAGGATCCAATCCTAGACATGCGCACAAGGATTACCACACCCTAACTCGCGACTTAGTCATAGGTTTGTTTATTAAGACAATTAAAATCTTATGCAATTGTTGGGGTAAACTAGTCCTAAAGTTCACATACTTTTCATACTATCTACGTCCCATTTCTACCCCTTTACAGATAATCATTCACACATAGATTAGAAATACTTACACGAGCGGATCGGTGCCGGAGACTCGATGCCATGTTGTTCAAACAAAACCATTTTCATAGAGGTTCTCAAAAGCCTATCTAAAAAAACATTTTTAGGCCTTTAGCCCTCACAAATGAAGTTTTGAACCGGCTCGATACAAAATGTAACACCCCAAACCCGGCCCACGAGCCATGACCGGATCTGGTATGTCACGGAATAAAAAGAATTTTGAAAGGTTTGGATTAATAGTAGAAATTTAAGAAAATTTTTGTTAAGGGTATAAAACGGTGTTCGTTAAAACTCAAGTGGGTTGAGTTGGTAAATCCGATTGAGTTGAAAATCCTTTCTTCCTTTAAAACCATTTGATCATTTAAATTTTAGAACAATAGAGTGATCAATAGCTTAGAAAATTTCGTTACCCGATGGTAATTTTTTTTTTTGAAAACGCTGCATTTTTAACCGATTTGCATAACCGTCAGTAAGTTCATCGCTTATATAATAAAGTAAAAACAACTACCTAACCATCCAAAATAATAATAAGCGGCCATATTACAACCTAATCGAATTGTAGTGAATGATAAACTTAAAACGGGGAAAAATAAAATTTTAAGTCCACAAAACCAACATGGCCGCCTCGAGCTCTCCTCGGCCCGCATCCGCGCTCTACTCACCCGCAAGATGATATGGGAAGGGTGAGTCACCAAGACTCAAAGTGTATAAATCCCCAACCCGGAAATAACACTCATACACAAGATATTAGTATGACATGCAATTATGCAACCCAACCTAGCCATCCATGCTCCTTTTCTACCCCGTGTGGTACCAAACCACTGGTGGTGCCAAACCACTGGTGACCCGAAGTCACAATATCCGTCAATACGTGTGGTGCCAAACCACTGGTGGTGCCAAACCACTGGTGACCCGAAGTTACAATCAAATGATGGGGCCAACCCATCGTGTGATACCAAATCACTGGCGTCGATCCCGTATCTCAAATGTGGGGCCAACCCACGGTGGCACTAAGCCACAGGGACGAGACGCCAGGAGGTGCCAAACCTCGGAGGTACCAAACCTCCGTGACCGTAGTCACAATGTGTTACCAAAACATCGGTGTCCGCGACACGAATATTACTCCCTCTCATCAATCCCACCATCATCATGCTCATATCACAAGTATCATGATTCCGTATATCATGCAATCGTATATAGCATAGCATTTTACAGCATATGATGGCATATACAACATATATCGTAAATCGAGTAATAGGGGACTTACCCGAAAACCAAGCTTATGCCCACTAGGCAAAGTTACCACATGAGAGGTTATTAATATCATCAAATAACAGTTTATACTAATAAAGTGTGTAAGAGCTTACACACCTATTTGATCGGAGGTCTAAAAAGAAATCTCGGATCTACGTGATATTATAAAAGTCCCAAACTTGTCCTCGTATAGCTCCTATTATTCGGCCATTAATAGCTATTATTAAAGAGTCTCATTTGATTAACTGACAAGTCCAAAGTTATTGGTCATAACATAACCAAAATAGGGCTCTAGGTCGAACCTTTATCAACACGAACTAACGTGATAGAAAACTCGAACTTCAGATTTTTTGGCCGATTTGCTTAAACATTTATTTCCTCACCGAAATCCCGAAGTGGTCACTTGTTAAAATCGGCTACGAGTGAAACTATGAGAGATTGTCCAAGGCCGAACACCCTAAAGGCTTCTTTGTAGACTTGAAACTTACGAAAGGCTCTTTCTCTCTCTCTCTCTTAATGCACCTTGTCACTAGCTACAACAAAAGAAAAACCACTTGTGATTTTGTGCATATTCGGCCATCCCAAAAAAAGAAGAAAAGACTTGATTGCCTTAACGAAATAAATGCTTACCACTACAAGCTCAAGGAGACTACTAGAAGAAGAGGTTTAGCCATAGCAACAACGGCATGCTTCGAAGTAAAACCAAAAGTAGCATAAGAGGAGGAGGGGGTTTCGATTTGATCAAAATGAAAGATGAAGAAAGGGGCATGAGCTAGCCGAAATATCCCTTAACATTTCTTCAAAACCACAACTCAAGCAACCTTCATGGAGTCCCTAATTCGGTCATAAACAATTGGGAAAGGAAGAAAACAAATCAAAAATCTAGGCACCTCCTTGCCATTAGAAACCGATTAACAAAGTCCCTCAACCCTCCTTCAATCGGCCATACACAATGGGAAGGAAACAAAATTATGCTAAGGAAAATTTGGCCATGCATGCTTCTTTCTTGTCTAGCACAAGGCCGACCAAGCTAGTCCCTCCCCAAGAAGTTTCAAAAATTCGCCATACTCTTCCATCTTCAAGGCCGGCCATGATTTCTTGTTTTGTGATAATTGCATCACCCAAAACAAAATTATTATTATTATCCCTTTATCCCATCGTTTCCCATCTTTAAAAACATAAAATAATGAAACAACAAAAATAAAATAGGAACTATCCCATCCTTTAATCCCATCATCCTTCAAAATAAAATAATAGAACAATAAAATAATACCCCATACTTCCAGCAGCATGGGGAAAAATAAAATTAAATAAGCATGCATGCCTTTTAAAAGCCCATGCTGCAGACCACTTTGCATTCGCGGCCAAAAGGAAAACGAAAATTAAAATTCTCCATCTTTGCTTTGCTGTGTCTCGAACCCGAGACACGGAGAAGAAACTCCTACGCCTCAACCACTCATTTGTGTATGCACTTCTTAACATAATTCAATCAAAATTCTCTTTTAAGCTTCCATCTCTTGGCTCCCACGCATTTAATGCCAAAGAAAGCCAAAAACAAAACATCTAGCCGCTACTACGGGGTTTCAACCCGAGACACGGAGCAATATCACGCCCTAGCCACTCGGCCAATTGGAATTTCATGACATAAACCCTCTCAAATTTCCTTTAATCACTTCTCCGCTGCTCCATGCTACAACGTTAAAAAAAAAAATAAAACCTCGCTCATGCTACCCTAGGATTGAACGCGCAACCACTTGAAGCCCTCCCCATAGCTTCCCTGCGCCCAAGCCACTCTACTGCGTTCATTTCATGAAAACAAAAGCATTGAAATATTCTTTTAAAGCCTTCCTCGCCGTTATGGCCCCTTTCAACAAAAAATAAAATCTTATGTCGCGCCCTCGACTCGAACTCGGACGTGCAAAGACCATTCAAAGCACTCTAATACTCAACCATCCTACCAAAGACTCTTTTTGAGGCATGTTTTGCAACCGATTTAAAATTTATTTAAAGCCTTATTTCTTTAAGCATGTGAAATAAAATAAAATAATTATGAAATTACGAACTACCCCCAAATTAAGATGTTACATTATGAGAGGTGAAGATTGTAGCCTAGCTCACCATAGAGATAAGGCAAGACATCATTGAGTTATTTTCAAAAAAAAAAAAAAATCAAAGATGTTTTTGCACGATCATATCAAGACACGCTTGGGAAAATCTTAAAAGAGGTACATAAGGGCGTTTAGAGAACATGCTAATGGTTTTACAATAGTCAAGCTAATCATGAGGTTTGGGTACTGTTAATCTACATAGAAGGGGGAGGTATTAGCTATGCCGTATTTAAGGAGACAAGTTTCATGTGCCTTCTCCAATTCTTCACAAATTTTCCATATGTGGGCCATGGATGTGATGGGGCCAATCTCGTCAAAAGCTTTTAGTCAATATCGATTCATCGTCGTGGTCGTCATTTACTTCACTAAGAGGGTGGAAGTAGCTTCATATGCCAATGTTACAAGGTCGAAGTCATTAAATTCTTAAAAACAAAGATTAGGCGCCGACAAAGAATACCAAAAAGGACAAAGTCAAAAAGTTTGTAGTCTGTTCAAAGATTAGACACCATATCATAGAGCAACATAGGCAGCCAAAAAGAAAAAAAAAGGATTGTAGAAAAGATGATCGAGACTTGTAAAGATTGGCATAAAGAAGTTACTATTTATATTCTATGATTATCGAATGTTGGCCAGGACTTTTTCCAGGGCAACAGCTGACCCAATGGTTTATGGAATGGAAGCATTTTTGCCAATTAAACCTAATCGAAAAAAAGGTTAAAAGTTATCCATCACGGTCAGATGATGCAAGCTTACGACAAAGATGTTTATCCTAGAGAATTCCACGAGGAGAATCTGATCTTTCTTTTACAAAAGGATTTCAGAGAAAAGCAGATGCCAAACTGGGAAGGACCTTATGTTGTAGAGAAGGCATGTTCTGAAGGAACGTTGATATTGACCGAGATGGATGCCAAAGGCTTACCCAATCCAGCGAATTCAGGTTCAGACAAGAAGTATTTTACCTAAAAGGGGAAAGGCCAAAGGTGAAAACCCGCAAAGGGCGCCTTGAAATAAAAAAAAAAAGAGGAGAGGCCAACGAAAACCCAAAAAGGGCGCTTTAAGACCAAAGGGGTTTTGAGCCGAAAACCCGAAAAGGGTGGCTCAAATTTTGATCAAAGATAGGGCACGTGATAGTCTTGCTATGCCTGAATTAACAATGAGGAAGTATGTTATGTCTTGGGGCATCGACAATGTAATTCGAATCCTCTAAACACATATTGAACTCAAAATGGTCATCAAGAAGTTTGTACAGAGAAGCTCAGTCTGTGATATCTGGGGCACCTAGCTTCTATCTTACCCATTTTGAATTTGCTATCCTTGATTACTTTATTCTTTTCAAGATACACCCCAATCAATTTTCTTTTATGGCATTGGCTATCTTTGATTACTTTATTCTTTTCAAGATACACCCTAATCAATTTTATTGGCTTGGTTAGCTTTGATTAACTTATTTTTTTTCAAGTTATGCTCCTGATTAATTTCTTTCTAGTCCATTGTTAGGATCTTTTTCAAGTATTTTATATTGAAATAATGATTAGTGGACTAATAATACTTTCATAAAAGGAGTTTCGCATATTATTCTGGAAGCTTCTAAATAATATGAGAATCTGAAACAGGACTATTGTTTAGAACTCACAAAGCCTAAGGGTTGGAAACATTGAAGGATGATTATCTCTTCAAATTTTTATTAGATAAGACATTTCGTTGGTGATACCATCTCGAAAAATGACGAGCAATGTCAACCCAAGTGTAAAAGGGGATCATTCTCGAGAAAAAAAAAATGATACCCTGCATTCATGCAAATTTCAGGCATATACATCTGGTCATTACACCCAGGGAATGGTGTAACAGATCAAATTGATGATATAAATTCTATACCTCTGAGTGGTAACAGATTAGATGGAATGTTATTCCCCTAAAGTTGCAGTAGGAGGTACAAACTTTATGTCCCAAAAGGTACAGTGGAAGAGACTCTGAAATTACAGCGGGGCAAGCTTGCTAAGTAGAGTATGATTGTTTCTTTGGGTTTTCTGTCAAAGATACCAGCTGAACAAGAAAGCATGGTAATGCATCAGCGATGGAACCATGGTGAACTATGAGCAATGACAACCCAAACATTAAAAAAAGGATCATTCTCACACTTCCAATTAGGAGCATTTGATTCATTCCGGTCATTGTATCCTAATCGTTGTACTTAAAAAAAAAAAAAAGAAAGAGAAGGAGATCATTTTCATGACATTCTGCATTCATGCAAATGTCATCCCTAATATCATTTAGTTAGGAGCATTAGATTCATTCCGATCATTGTTTCCTAATCATTATACATTTAAAAAATGGGATCATTCTCATGACATTCTGCATTCATGCAAATGTCGTCTATAATACATTTAGTTAGGAGCATTAGATCCATTCCGATTATAGTGGCATAAACATAAGCATATAAAACCGAGTCTACAAGACATGTCCCTCAGAGAATGGTAGCAACATCAGATGAATTTGCAGATCTTATCACCCTAAGCAGTAGTGGAGCAGATCAAATTTGGCGAATCTTATCTTCCCGATGTAGCAGTGGAGCAGATTCAAGCCACCAGCCTTATTTCTCTAAAGTTGTAGTAAAACAGGTTTAAGATACAAGTCTTACCTTCCTGATGTAGCAAGTGAGTAGACTAAAGATTGTAGATTTTATCTCCCTGAGATAGCAGTGGAGCAAATCGAAGTCTTCCCTTTGTAGAAGGAGAGCAGATTTTAGCCACCAGCCTTATCTCCCTGAGGTAGCAAGGGAGCAGGCTGAAGTTTGTAGTCTTATCTTCCTGAGGTAGCAAGGGAGCAGATTGAAGATTGTAGATGGTAAATCTTATCTTCCCGAGGTAGCAGGGGAGCAGATTTAAGCCATTAGTCTTATCTCCCTGAGGTAGCAAGGAAGCAAACTAAAGATTGTAGATTTTGTTTTCCTGAGATAGTAGTGGAACAAATCGAAGACGGCAAATCTTATCTTCCCGAGGTAGCAGGGGAGCAGATTTTAGCCACCAGCCGTATCTCCCTGAGGTAGCAAGGGAGTAGACTGAATATTATAGTCTTATCTCTCTAAAGTTGTAGTGGAGAAGACTGAAGACAACAGATCTTATCTTCTTGATCTTGTAGGAAGCAGATCGAAGACACCTTCAGCCTTGTCTCCCTGAATTTGTAGCGGAGCAGACTGAAGATAACAGATCTCATCTTCCGGAAGTTGCAGGAAGCAGGTCGAAGACACTTTCAGCCTTGTCTCCCTGAAGTTGCAGTGGAGCAGACTGAAGACAGTAGATCTCATCTTCCTGAAGTTGCAGGAAGCAGATCAAAGACACTTTCAGCCTTGTCTCCCTAAAGTTGCAGCGGAGTAGACTGAAGACAATAGATTTCATCTTCCCAAAGTTACAAGAAGCAGATCGAAGATAGTAGATTTGGCATTCCTGAAGTTGCAGGAAGCAGATCGAAGACATCAGATCTTATCTCCCTGAGTTTGCAGTGGAGCAGATTGAAGACAGCAGATGTGGCATTCCTAAAGTTGCAAGCAGCAGATCGAAGACATCAAATTTTGTCTCCCTGAGTTTGGAAGGGAGCAAATTAAAGATAGCATATCTGGCATTCCTGAAGTTGCAGGAAGCAGATCAAAGACATCAGTCTTGTCTACCTGAGTTTGCAATGGAGCAAACCAAAGATAGCAGATCTTGTCTTCCTGAAGTTGCAGTGAAGCAGATTGAAGGAACTAGTCTATCTCCCTGAAGATACAGCCATTTGACAAGACCGGGCAAAATTGGTCCTTTTATAGTCTTTGCTCTATTCTCGTTACACGACAATGAGCAAAGAGGGGCAGCTGTAATAAGCCCATTTTGCCCGAGCCCATGTAAATAAAACCAACCAGAATAAGAAAATAATAACAAAATAAACCAAAAGTCCATTTTATGTTACAGTCCAAATACAAGCCCAATACTAACCCAACTACACCCAAATAACCCAATCAATTAAACCTTTTAACCCTAACCCAATTAACAAGCCCGATAGGCCCATTTCTTTTCAACATTTTCGGGTTTTGGGAAACCCTAGTAGGGGTCTTCTGCCGCAGCTCTCAACACGGCCCTCCTTCGCGCCCCAAGCAGCCTCAACACAGCCCTTGTCAAGCTGCGATTCGCGCGCAAGAAATAGCGCCTGTGTCGTCCAGAGATTCAAGCGACACTGCAGCAAAAGAAAAGGAAAAATCGTAGCAAATATAGCAAGAAATACAAACTGAAATGATTTTTTTTGGCTATATAAATGGGTGTAAAAACATTGTAAAGGAGGGAACAGAGATCAATAGAAAAACTAGAGATTTAGATATCAAATACCAATACAAAAGCAATCAAATTAAGTTTTTTTAAGGTGATTTCATTTTCTATTATTTTCGTCTGATTTTTTATTTTTTTATACATATATTTTAATACTTATGAAATAAAAAGCGAGAGAGAAAGGAGAGAAGGGTACCTAAGTGGCTATCGTCATCAGAAGTCGTCGCAGGTGTCTGAATCGGACCGGGCGGAGTCGAGACCTTGGTTTCTTCTCCATTCTTTCTGTTTTCAGGCTAAGAAGGCTAAGCCTTCACATCTCTTCCAAATAGGGGGTTAAACACCCCATCTTGCGAAGCCCAGGCCACCGTCCTAAGCCGGGGTGCGTCAGATCTCTGACGAAGTCCGCGCCGACCGAATAAAGATGGAGAGGGTTGAGGGAAAGAGAGGTTTTCCCTAAATTTTTTTGAATATCTGTAAAAAATGAATTTAAAAAAAAATTGGGGCTTAAGTAAGGATTCAAAAACGACGTCGTTTAAGCAAATAAAGACTACACAGAATCTGACCCATCAATAAGGGTCGCAAGTTTTTACGCATGGGGAAAATTGCGCGACAAGTCCCTCCATGTTTCTTGATTTTTCAAATAAGTTTTCTTCTTTTTTTGAATTTTGCCCAGGAATATTGAGCTTAATTTCACCTTAGCCCTTATTTAAACGCCGTGCTTCGGTATTTGGATATTTGCTTTTTAAATCCCCAATCATTTGTGCACATTTCATTCTGGTCTTTGACTCTGTTTTATTAGTTTGTAAATTGTCCTTTTAATTTTGTTTTTATTAAAATTGAGTATTATTATTCATTTTATATTTTTATTCTTTGTAATTCTTTTTTTAAATTTATTTAATCATTCATTTCTTAAAATTGTTTTAACGCAACATCGTAAATCATTTTATGAATTCTATAGTTTTAATTATTTTTTTATATTTGTATAAAACTTTTAAATGGTTCTTATATAAAACCTTTTTTTTATTTTAAAATTTTCTTTATATATGTCTCTTTGTTATAAAATTTATAGGACATTTACTTCAAATAATTATATTATACATTTTTTTTTTTTGTAGATCGTGTTTTTTTAATCTATTTATGTTTATATATTTTCTTTTAAGCATATATGTATATTATTAATTTATTATTATTATCTATTATCTATTATTACTATTATTATTAACATATCATTGTTTTTGTATTATTTAACTACTTAATTTTATACTATCTTTATTATATTATATATTTTCTTCCTTTGTATTCACTCACATCATTTTAATTATTATTTTTATAATTGTTATTATTATCATAATTATTATTATAATTTTCATTTTGTATCTTTTACTCTTTTCAATTATTATTTAAACTTTTATTAATTTTCATTTATTTATTATTAGCTTATTATTTTATTCATATTGTTGATTCTGTTTTATCTCATATGTAAAGTTTCATGTTTATTTCGTAGTTTTTATCTTTTGTTATTTACTACTTTATATCTTTTATTTATTTACATATTCTTTAATTGTTTATTATTTTTATGTTTTCTTAGTATAGTTATTTTATTTCCTGCAGTATAGTTATTTTATTTCCTGCATTATTTACTATTTTATATTATTCTTTCTTTAATTGTTTATATTAGTATTAATTGTTAATATGATTTTTAATTGCTATTTGGAATTGGTGTTTTAATATATATGCCATATCTTACTCCAAAACCATTTGTTTTATAAAAACACAATTAATTGCATTTACGCATTTTATTCAAAGGCTTTTAAATACAGCGATATATGTTTTTTGGGGGACTTCGAGAGAAATTATACCCTAACTTACTGTGCTTTGATTTTTCCGTAGAATTTAAAGTATCAAGTATCCCTTTTTCAAAACCTATAAATTTCAAATCAAAACTTATTCTCGAAAATTCACAATGTTATATCTTAACTTATTAGATATAATGTTTTGTATCTCGAGGTAAGGATTTTCTATAAAATAAAGGCAAGCTTAATTTCGAAGCCTTAAGATGTTACATCCTAACTTATTGGGTGTGACATTTTTATTTCTTTGAGATAAGTGAGTTTTAGTTTTCTTTCAAATAAAAGAATCGTAGTTTAAATTTTAAAATTTTTCAACATTAGGACATGATTTTATCAATTAGGTACCAATTTTGGGCGTTATGAGGGTGCTAACCCTTCCTCGTACATAACCGACTCCTGAACCTGTTTTCTTGAATTTCATAGGCCAAATTTAATGTTTTAAACAAAACATGTTTTATAAGGTGATCTGATCACACCTAAGCAAAAAAGTATCGGTGGCAACTCTATTTCCGTTTTTTTAAGTCAATCCCCGTTTTTTATAAAATTTTAAAAAATGGTTTCGACAGCTTGGCGACTCCACTGGGGACCAATAAGAGAGTCAAGCCGTAAAATCGATAATTTCATGTCCTTTTGTCTGAATTTAAAATTTTGATTTTTAAAAAAAAAAACCATGATCCTTTTATTGCATGTGGTTCTAATTTTTAATATATATCTTTACATTGCACTACATGACCATTGTGGTCGCGACTTTAACTGGGAGCGAGAAGCTATTCCTTCATGAGGTTTTCACCTCCGCATGGGCTAGTGGATTGCTTTCAGGATACATCTGTACCTATGTCTTCGTGAAGTTTTCACTTCCGCATGGCCATAGGTAAATGTATTCCCCTGAATCGAACTCGGTCCGTATGAGACTATAATGGGTGAGGATCGAGGAATCTGTTGGTTCAGGTACCTCAACTTTAGAACTAAACCACATATAGTAAACCTTAAGAGCCCACATTAGGTAGAACTATGCCAAACCTTAGTATTTACCCAGATAGGTGTTCGTTTATTTTACTTGCTTTATATTTTATTCTGTGGTACTAACTTGTTGTGTTTTATTTTTTGTTCATGTCATTTCATATTTTAAGAGGTATCGATTCACGGTCAGTTTCTAAGTTAGAAACTTGGTTATGGAGAACGAATTCTTTGATGAAGTGGAAGACAGTGCAGTCATCCGCATATGGTCAAATCAAAGGTAATTAGAGAAAGGGGATAGCTTAGCTGAGGGGTATGTGTTGGAACTACGGGATTTCGCTCGTATAAGTGTCACGCAAAATGAGCTCCAAGAGTTGAAAAGAATATGGACCCAGTGGGATGATGAGGCAAAACAGTTGTTCTATTGTAGTTATGGCGATCTACCTTACTTGCTCGACGTCAAGGTAGATATGTATCTATTTCGGGCTATGAGTCAGTTCTAGAATTCAGCTTATAGCTTTTTCTTTTTCAGGAAAGTAGATTTAGTACCCACGGTGGAGGAATATACGACCTTGCTTGGCTGTTCGAGGATCCAAGTTGATAAAGCTTATTCTAGGGCTGTTAATGTCTCAACTTTTGTGAAGAAGTTAATGAATATCACGGCAATGAGTAAACAGTGGGTAACAGCCAGAATTCAAGAGAAAGGCGAGGGTAAATGCATACCTTGGGTGAGTTTGAGGGATCTGATCCTAGCATATCCAGATGTAAATAAGAAGATTGACGTCTTTGCCTTGTGTATTTACGGTTTGGTAATTTTCCCTAAAGCTCTCAGACATATAGATGAAGTAGTTACTAATTTATTCGATTGACTTGACAAAGGGTTCACGCCTGTACCTGTGATTTTACCCAAGACGTTCAGGTCCTTGAGTGCATGTCGAAGAGCAGGTGAGGGTAGGTTCATTAGATGCGCGCAGTTGTTGTTGGCTTGGTTCCACAGTCATTTCTGGAAGGTGGAGAAAGTTTCTTATCGGGTTTTCTCTGAGAATTATTCTCTGTTGAAAGAGATAGTAGCTACATCAAGGAGAGAAGACGTGTCCGAGGAAAATTGGATGACGCTCCTTCAACATCTTCAAGAGGAAGACATCAAGTAGAGGGCTCCTTGGATGATTTCCGACGAAATCCTTTATCGATGTGAGAGATTCGACTGGGTTCCTTTACTTAGAATTTGGGGAGCCGTTGGGTATTCCCCTTTGCTCGTACTGAGGCAGTATGGGTCGAGACTGTTTGTACCAATGACATATGGGCTGGATCAATGTAAGTTCTCATACAAAGGGGAAAATTATAAGAAGAGGGTTAAGAAGATTTCTGGTGCTTGGAATCATATTCGTAGAATGAAGAGATTATACACAGGCCCAATGACGACCTCAGAATATAGTGGATGGAGGATTAGAAGGATTAATGATAACATCCCCGAGCTGAATCTAGAAGGAACCCGATCAAGGGAAGAATGCTTGCAAGTGGTCCCATTAGAATTAAAGATTGTGAAACAAGATTTTGAAAAGATGAGTTCAGAGCTTGGAAAGAGGATAGAGAAGTAGGAAGAAGAGAAGATGTACCTGAGGTTAGATGTAGATGTTTAGAAATCAGAGGCCGAAAAATTAAGAAAAGGGAAGAAAAGGGTCAATGAAGATCTGAATGACCTAAAGACAGAGTATAAGAAGCTGCGTCTATCAATGAAGAATGCTGGATTAGGGAAGACTTCGAAACAGTGGCAACAGGAGATCTGAGAGGAAAAGGCCAAAGTTGATCATTGGGAGAGGAAGTTCCTAGAGATGCAGATGCAAAACGAGGCCCTAAAACAGAGGTCAGCAGAAAGCTAAAAGGAAAAAAGTGGATTAAAAGCTAGAATGGCTGAATTGGGACGGTCTCTTCACCACTATCGAAGCTATAATTCTTTAAATTAGCTGAATTCGAGTCTGAACAAGATTGAGGAAATGAAGCGCAAGATTGAAAAATTAGAATCGGTATTGCAGAATTGTGAACTCCGGATCGAGCAGCTTGAAGCAAGAGAAGGGAATTGGAAGGAAGAGCTACACCATTCCCAAGACCAAGTTAGAAATCGAGATTATCTCATAGGTTAAGCAATAGTCCAGATTCAAGAGGTAGCTGATCACCTACAGACTTTGGCAGTACAGGTTGATACATTGAGCACGAAGTATGAGCTACAGTCAGATCGTGGTTAAGAGTTAGCCTTGTTGTTTGGGAAGATCAAAACTTTGGGCCTTAGGGCGAAAGAATATTTGTAGTCTGTTTTATGTAAAGGATTTTGTTTTCTAATAAAGTTTTCTAAAATGAAGTTGAATCTGAATCGATCCCTTTTTGCGTTCATGTATTTGCATTACATTGCATCATTTGCATTAGAATTTTACAAAAGGACCCTAATTAGGTAAAAATATTTTCAGTTAACTTGGAAAACATGGAACAAAGGTTAGAGAGAATAGAGCAAATGCAAATACAGATGTAGGGGCAATTGACCAAGATTCAACACGAAATGCGGGAACAAATGCTAGAATTCGAAAGGAATATGATAGGCCAGCTAACCCAGTTTCTAGCCGGAGGACTTGAAAAAAGGAGTGGTCCAATGGTCAACAGTGTGGATGATGATGAAGACATCGTTTATTCCCTAATAGGTGTCACGACTCAACCAGACATGCATTTGCATGCCCGTCATTATTGACCCCAATGTCAGACTGATATTTCGGCCCTATTGAACTTCCCATTGGGTTCAGGTTTTAACCCGGATCATGATCGAGCCAAACCAGTTGTACTGGCAAAAACAAAAGAAAACGAAGAGTGTACTTTAAAAGCCCTGAACAAAAAGGAAAATAAAGCGAATAGTACGAGAAGGTATAACAAGGGCCATTTAGAGCCGATTACAGTAAGCCAGCCAATGACGGTAAATACCAACCATTAGGTCTTTCCAAGGTAAGAACCCAATTCAAGATCGAACTGAGGGAAACCTCAGTTCACACCCATTCCAATCACGTATAGGGATTTGTACCGAATTTTGTTTAATGCACATGTCATATCCCCTTTTTATATAGAGCCAATATGGCCCCTATACCCCAAACAGTACGACGTAAATGGCCAATGTGAATACCATGGAGGAACCACAGGGCATTCGATCGACAATTGTGTCACTTTTAAAAAGATAATCGAAAGACTCGTCAAATTGGGTGTCGTAAAATTTGATGATCCCTCCGGTGCAGAAAATTCGTTACCTAACTTTTCTATTAAAGGGGTAAACATTGTGAGTTCCATAATAGATAGGGGCAGGAGATCCAAGAATGCATCGAGCTCAGGCCCTTAGTGCAAGGCTTGATGAATAATAAATTGAGAAGATCAAAGGACCCGATGAGAATTTTGGGGAATCTAAGCATTAATGACATATTCGAAGAGAATCGGGGAATAAAGTTTCCAAGCCCTTACATACTTGGGAAGATTTTAAACAATGGAACTGTGGAAGGAATCCTTGTATTTTAGGACAAATCTAATGTAATATTCAAAATGTGCTTGTTGCCTTAAGCCTAGAGACAATAAGAATCCTTTTGTGAAATAAGCTTATGTCCAGAATTTTTATTTCAATAAAATGCATCTTTTTAAGCAATTTTTTTTTTTCATTCTTTACATTTCACACTGTACATTCTTTTGTTTTTTTTAAATATTCTTTCATTTTTATTCATGACCATACCATACAAATAATCATTTATTCTTTGAATCATTTATCTTCCTTCGAGCCTACCATAGGTCTCCAGATATCAACAATATGAGCAACGCCGCTACTAACTCAGAGTTTCCTTTCGAATAAGATATGTGTTTAGAGGGATCTCAGGACTTTGAAGACAACAAAGATTGTAACCTATATTCCGATTTGTTAAGGATGGTAGAACAAAATGAAAAATAGACCCTACTTTACAACGGGTCAGTGGACATTGCGAGCCTAGGAAAAGGGGTGAAGATCGAAGCCTAGCTCACCATAGAAATAAGGCAAGACATTATTAAGTTATTTTCAAGAATTCAAATATGTTTTTGCATGATCTTATCAGGACCTGCCTAGACTACTGAGACACGGGTATGTTGAGATCTTAAAAGAGGTCCACAAGGATATCAAAAGGACACATGCTAATAGTCAAGCTAAGCATGAGGCCTGGGTACTGTTGATTTACATAGAAGGGGATGGTATCAGCTATGCCGTATTTAAGGAGACAAGATTCCTGACCCTTCTCCATTTCTTCACAAATTTTCCATATGTGGGGCTTGGATGTGATGGGGCCAATCTCGTTAAAAGCTTTTAGCCAATATCGATTTATCGTTGGGGTCGCCGTTTACTTTACTAAGAGGGTGGAAGTAACTTCATATGCCAAAGTTACAAAGTCGATAGTCATTGAATTCTTAAAAAAAAAAAGATCAGGCACTGATAAAGAATGCAAAAAAAATAAGACGACAAAGTCGAAAGTTTGTAGTTTGATCAAAGATCAGATGCCATATCGTAGAGCAGCAAAGGCAACCAAAAAAACGGGATTGTAGAAAAGATGACCGGGACTTGTAAAGATTGGTATAAAGAAGTTACCATTTACCCTTTGTTTTATCAAACGTCGGCTAGAACCTTCGATGGGGCAACACATTGGAATAGAAACAGCTTTGCCAATTGAACCTAATCGAAGAAAAGGTTAAAAGTTAACCATCACGGTTAAATGATGCAAGCTTACGACAAAGAGGTTCATATTAGGGAATTCCACGAAAGGGACTTGATGTTGAAAAAGATCTTTCTTATCCAAAAGGATTTACAAGGAAAGCAGATGCCAAATTGGGAAAGACCATATGTGGTGAAGAAGGCTTTCTCTGGAGGTGCACTGATTCTGATTGAAATGAATGGGAAAAGTTTACCCAATCCTATGAATTCGGATTCAGTCAAAAAGTATTTTGCTTAAAGAGGTGAATTTTATATCAAAAAAAAAAAAAAAGAGAGAGAGAAAAAAGAAAAAGGAGAGGCCAAGGCGAAAACCCGCAAAGGGCACTTTGAGACCAAATGGGTTTTGAGCCGAAAACCCGAAAGCGGGTGGCTCAAATTTTGATCAATGATAGGGCATGTGGTAGTCTTGCAATGCCTGAATTAACAATGAGGAAGTATGCTACATCTTGGGGCATTGACAAAGTACTCTAGATCCTCTAAACACATGTTGAGCTCAAAATGGTCCTCAAGAAGTTTGTACAGAGAAGCTCAGGTTGCGATATCTGGGGCATCTAACTTTTATTTGCTATCTTTGATTACTTTATTATTTTTTAAGATACACCCCAATCAATTTTCTTTCATTGCCTTGGTTATCTTTGATTAACTTATTTGTTTCGAGCTATGCTCCTGATTAATTTCTTTCTCGTCCATTGCTGTGATCTTATTCAAGCATTTTATATTGAAATAAAAATTAATGGACTAATAATGCTTTCATAAAAGGAGTTTCGCATATTACTCTAGAAGCTTCAAAATAATATGAGAATCTGAAACGGGACTATTGTTTAGAGCTCACCAAGCCTAAGGGTTGAAAATATTGAAAGATGATTATTTCTTTGGATTTTATTGGATAAGACATTTCGTCAATGATACCCTCTCGACAAATGACGAATAATGTCAACCTAAGGGTAAAAGGGGATCATTCTCGAAAAAAGAAGAAAAAAATGATACCTTGCATTTATGCAAATTTCAGACACATACATCTGGTTATTACACCTAGAGAATGGTGTAACATATCAAATTGATAACAGATCAGATGAAAGAAACCAAATGTTATTCCCCTGAAGTTGCAGTGGGAGGTACAAACTTTATGTCCCAGATGGTACAGTGGAAGGGACTTTGAAATTACAGCGGGGCAAGCTTGCTGAGCAGAATATTATCGTTTCTCTGGGTTTTCTGTCAAAAATACCAGCTGACCAAGAAAGCATGGTAATGCATCAGTGATAGAACATTGATGAACTATGAGTAGTGACAACCCAAAACATTAAAAATGGATCATTCTCATGCATTTATGTAAATATTATTCATACATTTACAATTAAGAGCATTTGATTCATTCTGATCATTGCATCCTAATCATTGTACTTGAAAAAAAAAGGGATCATGCTCATGACATTCTGCATTCATGCAAATGTCATTCATAATACATTTAGTTAGATTATAGCATCTTGATTATTTGGCATAAACATATGCATGTGGAATTGAGTCTACGGGACATGTCCCTCAGAAAACGGTGTAGCAACATTAGTGAATTCACAGATCTTATTTCCCTAAGCGGTAGCGGAGCAGATCGAATTTGGCAAATCTTATCTCCATGTATTAACAATGGAACATATTCAAGCCACCAACCTTATCTCTCTGAGGTAGCAAGGGAGCAGGTTGAAGTTGGTAGTCTTATCTTCCTGATGTAGCAATGGAGCAAATTAAAAAATTGTAGATCTTGTCTCCACAAGATAGCAGTGGGGCAGATCGAAGATGGCGAATCTTATCTTCCCAAGGTGGCAGGGGCAGATTTTAGCCACTAGTCTTATCTTCCTAATGTAGCAAAGGAGCAGATTAAAAAATTGTAGATCTTGTCTCCTCAAGATAGCAGTGAGGCAGATCGAAGATAGCAGATCTTATCTCCACTGAGCAGGAGTGGGGGAGATCGAAGACAACAAGTCTTATCTCCATGTATCAACAATGGAGCAAATTAATGATAGCAGATTTTGTCTCCACTGAGCAGGAGTGGAGCAGATTGAAGACTTGAACCCTATCCCCCTGAATATACAGTTGGGATTGGAAGCCATTTGGAGAAGATGAGGACCAAGAAGTTAAGACTCGGCAAAAACTGAGCAAAATTGGACCTTCTATTGTCTTCGCTCTATTCTCGTTTCACGACAATGAGCAAAGAGGGGCAGCTGTAATTGGCCCAATTTTCTCGGGCCCATATAAATAAACCAGAATAAAAAATAAAATAATAAATAAAGTCCAGATTTTTTTTAAACAGTCCATTTACAACCTTAAAGCCCAAACCCGAAAATCACTAGCAGCCCAAATGCTACCCAGCAACCCAAACTAAGACCTATACCTAAACAGACCCTGACACATTACCCGTGGCCCAATTATACACAAACCCAAAATCAATGCGGCCCAAAGGGGCCCAAAAATTTAGCGGATTTAGAGACCTAGGTTTTCTAGGAAACCCTAGGCGCCGCAAGCACCCCAGCCTTCACGCCGCAAGCCTCGTCCAGCCTTCGATCACGCCTCAATCCTCGTGAACCACACCGCCATCAACGCGCGGACAGCTCCTCGTCGCCAGAATCCTCGCCTCTCCTGCACAAGAAAGGAAAGAAACAACAGCAAAAATGGCAGAAACAATGTATTTCCTTTTTATTTTCAAGGCTATAAAAGCCCGACCTATTCTGGAATTCAGGAATGAATACACATGAAGAAAACAATATATACACAAAAATATTCACAAAAAAAAAAAAAGAGAATACAATATACGATTTTATAGAGGTGATCTTTTATTTTTTATTCGCTTTTTTTATTCATATTTTATATACAAAATAGTACAAAAATAAAAAGAAAAAACAAACTACCTTCGAAACGAAATGGTCGCCTTCTCTACCGCCATACACTGTGTGGCGTATACGAGGCACGCATACGCGAACGGTGGCCGGTCGGGCTGGGACCCTGGCCTAAGGCCAAAGGACAGAGAGCATTTTCAATTTTTTTTTTAAACAGTGTTTAAATGATTTTTTTTTTGAAAACTGCTTTATATAAGCCAATGAAACGACGCCGTTTTGGTGTGGTCAGTTAATGACCAAAACGACGTCGTCTTAAAGGAGGATCCGCACGTTGACCCAAAAACCTGGGGAGGATCTGCGTGTTTTATTAAAGGGTCTAATTGCCCTATAGGCCCTTCCGCATTTTTGAAAATTTACAATTATATCCGAATAGTTTTTCTTTATTTTTTTAATTTAGCCCTGAAAGACTGTTTTTATTTCAATGGAATCCTCAAGCTGCTTAAAGGCAAAAAATCAGAACGACGTCGTTTTGGAAAGAAGGCATAATTGCCCTATAAGTCCTTGTGGTTTAACGCGTGTTTTGATTTAGTCCTTCTATATTTATTTTTATTGCTATTTAACCCCTGTTTCTTTGTTTTTTTAAACCTTTTTATTTTATTTTATTTTAAATTATTTTAACATTGTATAAAATTATTTTATCATATTAAATATTCTATATATTATTTTCTTTATTATTTGTATATTAATTTATTAATAGTATAAAATTCGTGTATATATTTTTTATATGTATTATCCTTATATATGTTAAATTATTACTATTTATTATTTTATTTGGTTTAATATTATTTTCATCACATCTTATTTTATGATTTACATATTAATTATTATATTATATATTTTTTTAAATTTCTATATTATATAGTATTATACTGTATCATGTATTATTTCTAAAATCTTATTTTGTATAAAATTTATTTATATTATAACATATATTTATTTTTATTGTTTATATGAAATATATATGTATTAGATTATTATATTATAAATATAATTTTATTAAAGGTTATATATTATTTATTTATTTAACAATATATCTTACTTATTTTTACAAATATATTAATTTTTATTTACTCCACATTTTTTTGAATATTAATTCATTTTTTATAATTCATATTTTTTATCATTCCACATCATCTTTGTTTAAAACCATAAGTTTCTTAATTTACAGTATCTATAATAATTCATTCTATGTTGTTTTGCATGTAAAGCTTTATATTTATTTGTTATTTACTGCCTTATATCTTATATTTGTTTATTTTTTTATCTTATTCATCTACCATTTTTATATTCTGCATTAGTATAATTATTCTATTGTATGTATCACTTATTATTTCGTATTATTCTTTGATTTTCCATTAGTAGTAATTGTTAATATGATTTGTAGTTATGATAAATTGCTATTTGGTATGTAGTTGTAATGTATTCATGCAATGTCTTACTCAAACCCTTTTTTATAAAAACATTTTGAATTAATGCATTTTGTTCAAATATTTAAAAACATCGATATATGATATTTGGGAACTTCGAAAGAAATTATACCCTAACTTACTGGGTTTTAATTTTTCTCGTAGAACTTAAGGTATTAAGTATCTCTTTTTTTTAACTTATAAAATCAAAACTTATTCTTGGGAATTCAAAACGTTGTATCCTAACTTACTGGATATGATGCTTTGTGGCTCGAGATAAGAATTTTCCAGATAATGGTGAGCCTAGTTTCGAAGCCATGAGGTGTTATATCCTAACTTTCTAGGTATAATATTTTATTTCTTTGAGATAGGTAAGTCTTGGTTTTCTTTCTAATAAAAGGATCATTGATCGCTGTAAATCAGAGTTTTAAAATTTATAAAAGAATGATCAAAACCTGAAAACTAACTCTGACTAAGATTAAAGGCAAGTGTACCTATCGAACAGTAGTATAGCTTAGGCAAGACCGGATATCAAACCCAAAGGAACTAAAAGTACTAATACTAACTTTCTTCTTATTATTCTGCCTTAAAAATAGAGTGAAGTTGCTTTAGACGAAGACTAAACTAAGGACACAAAGACAAAAAGGACGAATAGGAGAATAACTTTGAAGAAAAACTCAGTTAATTACGATGATACCCTCAGGAAGAATCCACCTAGACTTCATTTATTAATTAACCCTAAATTATATGATTTCTTTTACTTAGCTTGATCCGTAAGACTCCCTAACCTATATTAAACCCTCTCTCGAGGCGAATAACGTCTAACCCTAGGTTAATTAGTGGAACTCTCATTCGCTTATAATAACCCCCTAGGATAGCAGTAAATTAATCAATGGACTCCCATATTAGGTTTCACCCTAATCCGGTAAAATCTCATAACCCTACCTCTAGGCGTTCGATCAACTTCGCTTAATTATGTAAGATCTACTCTTAGGCAGGGTCTATTCCTCCTCTATCTAAGCAAATTAGATTTGGATTAAGCAACATAATTAAGAACAAACTAAGTAATTATATTTAGCTTAAAAATCAAATAAAAAGATTCATCTAGGTTTCATCCCCTTCAGGTATCTGACGGGTTTAGTTCATAATGAATAAACAAAAGATCGTAACAGAAAAGATAAAACAAAACATAAGAAAATCCTAAAACTCCCTGAAGGAATTGAAGGAGAATTCCGCCGTCTTGAGTATAATTTCGGCTTCTTAGGATGAATCAACTGGCTATCTTCGCGTTATTCCCTAACTCTGACCTTCTCGGCTTGGCTCATTGGCCTAGCTTTGACGCCGGTTTCGGCTTCTGCCGAACTCCCTTTCAAGTTGCCCCCTTGGGTGTTTATATAGACTTTGTGATGCCTTATTTGGCCCTTAAGTATCCTAATTTAAGTAGAATTCCTACTAGGGTGTTTGAATAGGTTTTGGAATGTGTTTCTTTACCTCCAAGTATCCTTTCCCGAATGAAATTGCTCTGTCTAGTGATAGGGACATAGCCATGGCACACGCCCGTGTGAATCGTGGCCAGGCCGTGTTAGGGCTTTTAATGAGGGACGGACGTGTTTATCGGGTTCTAGGCCATGTTCTAGTAATTTAATGAAGCACGGCTGTGTGGCTTGAAGTCCAGGCTGTGTCGATTTCGTGAATTGACCCATTTGGCCCGTTTTAAGCCCATTTTACGTTCTTTTCATCCGTGGTACTTTCCTGAGTATAAGACATGAAAAGAAAGGATTAAGAGCACATTTTTACATAAATCAAAGCTTAAATTATCCAAAAGCATGCTAAATGTGGGCCTAAAATATGTTACTTTTACGGTTTATCAAATACCCCCACACTTAAGCTTTTGGTTGTCCTCAAGCAAAATTCTCAATTTACAATTAAAACAAACTTTCCATAATTCATAATTTCTATCAACAATGTCTCATCATAATTCAGAGATAATTTATACATGGATAATTCAACTCAAAGAGTCTTTATCAAACAATCAAAGTCATACATTTGTAGTACGAAAATATAGGTGTTTCCCTTCATCTAAATAATTACCTTTGGTTCAAAATCGACAAGGATTGATATCCTCACAAAAGATTCACTCAAATCACTCAAAATGTTTAAGGTTCAGAATTAAGCACTCAATAGTCGAACATGAAAAGTTAATCCCATAGGCTTGCCTGAAAATCAAATCTCCACCACTGTAAAATGAGATGATAAACAGATCAAAAGGTCTTTGTCAGGGTTGTAACGGGGTTTAGGTTAGGGGTATGGATAAAGGCTGAATTAGAAGGTTAGACTCGAGATTGACCTGATAAATTTCCTAACTAGAAAAAATGAACTTAATTAAAAACTAATAATAAGAGTTTTTTCCTTGAGAATTGGAATTTGAACATGCAAGCTCACTTAATCATAGAACTAATAATGAATATACTTCATTTTTTTAGAACAAACTATCATAATAATAAGAAAGAATTTTTACAATTAAAGTATAGAACATAGTTAGGAAACTTGTTCAAAATAAAATCTCGACAAAAAGGGTAATTAAAAAGGGATGGTGATAACAAATACAAAGGGTTTTGGGTTAATATTAGTGGGTTTGTCAATAAAAAGGGTTAGGCTCAACGGGGTTCACTAGGGGTTAATTATCAGGGTAGGCTTTTTATTGGTGTAAGTGGGTTAAAACCTAGGTGCCTTTATCATCTCGGTATATCAAATCATAACTGTGGTCTCAACATGTATAATCAAGGTAAGTTCTAGAATAATAGTTCATAGTTGACACACTCATAATAAAAGAATGAGCATGAAAAGGAATGTATGCTCTATAAGGCTCAAAATCTCACAGAAATTATGGGTGTTTTTGACATCAACCTTATAAATTTCAAATTTCAAGATAACATTCAAATTCAGGTTAACAACTTAAAATTTTAAATTTTTGAAAATTTAGTCTTATCATGCTTGATTCCCTAGTATTCGTCAAATTTAATTATCAATGCACAATTATCAATGACTTAATCTAAAACATATCAATAGAAATCATAAATCAAAGAAAATTTCATTCAAATCGTAATATGAGAAACTTACTTTAAGATCAAGGCATAACTCAGGGATTTTCAGATAATACTATAGTTAACTCCCACACACTAAAGATGTACATTGCCCTCAATGTACAAAGATGGATAAAATGACAATATAGTGAGAAAATCAAAAGATAGGGAGAGATGTGAAACTTCCTGAATTTTTGGATCAAGTCAATGAAAAAGAACCGGATAGGATTAGAGGTGATCGTGGGGAAGCTCTCGAACCGTTTGAAATTGAATCCTTGAAGCAGCCGGTCGAATTTTATTGTGCCCTAAGCTAAATATAAATATCATAAAGAATAAGAAGAAAATAAAGTAAAGAAATAATAATAATGAAATGAAAATAAAATTAAACTAAAAACAAAAATAATGGAAAATGAAAGACAATTAGAAAAAGGGAGAATGATGTTTAGATAGAGATGTAGCCCGTGTTTTGGGATTTTGAATTTTTAGCGCGTTCAGGGTGTTCGAGCACGGCCGTGAGTGAAGTGGCACGCTCGTGTCTTTCTTCACACGGTCATTTAATATGGGCATGCTCCTCCCGTGTTCGATAAGTCAGAATGTTGGCATGGCTGGAAAGCACGGCCATGTTCAGCCCGTGTTGTATCACCCACGCCTGTGTACGTCAAGTTTTTCTTTTGGCACGGTCATTTTGCACAGGCGTGTCTTACCCGAGTTTAATAAGTCAGTAGCTTCACACGGGGCGTTGGCACGGGCGTGGACTATTATCGTTACCCGTGTTGGGAAAAGAAATTTTTTCTATATCGTGCACAGCTACTGGCACACCCGTGGTTCATCCCTTAGCTTCCACATGGCCACGGGCATGCCCGTGTGTAGGGCCGTGTGGCCTAGAAATCTGCTCTTTGGTTAGTTTATGGTTAGGTGCTAAAAATAAAAAGAAAATAAAAAATGAAAAAATAAAATAAAAATAAAAAATAAAAAAATGTAAAAATGGGGTTAGTGCTCGGGTTGCCTCCCGGGAAGCGCTCGTTTATAGTCTTAAGCTAGACTTTACCTCTCATTCGTATGGTCATGGTGGTTTGAGGAGGTGAAAATCCTTTCCCATGTGATCACTTCGGTTATGGATATATAGTTTAAGTCGAGTAATGTTTACCTCAAAAGTGTCGAATTTAGGATTGCTTACCTCTAATGTGCCGTATAGGTAGACATTAAGTACCTCAAAAGTGATTTCTTCGTTTGCCTTGAGGTTTGAATTGGTGATTCTAGGGTCTTCCTTATTCAACAATACTTGATCCCCTAATTTGATGTGAGTTGTTGTTCCTATCAGCTTGTTTGGGGTCTCCTTTGGTTTCACTTCGTGCGGTTCCTGTTCTTCTTTGATTTGTGTTTCCTCCTCTTTTAGTTTGTCAACCCTGAGGCTTTGTTCTTTATGTGTTTCTTCTTTGTCGGCACTAGGTCTAAGATATAGCTCAGCTAAGTGATTTCGTGATGCTTCCTGTAAAGAAGGTTAAACCACATGATTATCAATAGAATTAACGTTCGTACCTTTATTACTCGATGTCCTAGCTGAGTCAAGAGCTTGAAGAGTGATTGTTTCGTCATCTACACGAAGTGTGAGTTCACCGAATTCTTCCTCTGTGTGGTCTTTCTTTATTGCATTGGGATATGGCACACAAGCTTGGTACTCTGTATTTACCAGGTTTGGTAAATCATGGCTTACCTCAATCTTACCTTTACTTACCACAGTTTCTTGCCTTAGGTCAGATTCCACTAACAATTCACTGTTATGAGCGTGTACATCTTGGGGCCCATAATTCGGCTCAGGTTTGTAGCCTGGTGGTGTTTGTTATGGTCAAAGTTGAACAATTTGATTATCAACTAAGTTTACTTTCTCACCTTCATCACTTAATGTCCTGGCCAAGTCAAAAGCTTGTACACTGATTGATTCGTCACCTACACGAAGAATGAGTTCTCCTGTACCAACATCAATCTTAGTCCTGGCAGTTGTTAGAAAGGGTTTTCCTAAAATTAAAGGAATCAAATTGTCCTCATTCATGTCTAAGACAACAAAATCTACTGGGAATATGAATTTATCGATTTTGATTAGAACATTTTCTATTATACCCCTAGGAATTCTGATAGTTTTATCAATTAATTGAATTCTCATCCTAGTTTTTCTGGGTTTCCCTAAACCTAGTTGTTTAAACATTTTATAAAGCATAACGTTTATGCTTGCCCCTAAATCAGCTAACGTATTATCAATAGTTAAACTACCAATTATGCATGGAATTGTAAAACCCTGTGTCTTTTTGCTTCTACGGTAGTCTATTCTGTAACATTGCTGAGCATGATGCGTTTAATTCCACGTGGTGCTCCTCGTCTAATTTGCTTTGTTTGTCAAGAGCTGTCTTAGAAATTTCCTCGAGTTTGGCGTCTGAAAAAGAGCTTTAAGAAGAGGTAAGTTAATATGTAATTTCTTTAAAAGTTTAAGAAACTTACCGAATTGTTCTTCTGAATCGTCTCTTTTTAATGCTTCGAGGTAAGGTATGCGATGTTGGTATTCTTTGATTACCGGTTTTGGCTTTTCTTGTGTTACCTCTACCTTACCTTCGTCTACCTTGTCTTCTTGTTTTGATATGGGTTCGTCTATCTCTGCATTTTTCTGAGCTACTATGGCTTGAATTTGATCTTTTGGATTAATCTCAGTGTTACTTGGTAGACGTCCTTGCGGTCGTTCTGACATTAGCTTTGCAAGTTGTTCAACTGCCTTAGTGGCTTCCCTTACTAACTTAGTAACTTCCTCTAATTGGTTCTTGTTCTCTTCAACCGGTGTTTGTTGACTTTTAAATATTTTCTTAGTGTCTTGGAGAGGGATATCTGTGGTTGCCATAAATTTTGTCAGCATCTCTTCAATGTTCGACTCCTCTTCTTGTTGGTGAGGTGGTTGTTGAAAATCTGGATAAAGTTCCCGTCTTTGGCTACTTTGATCATTCCACGTGAAATTGGGATGGTACCTCCAACCTGCATTATAAGTGTTATTATAAAAATTATTTTGAGGTCTAGAGTAGTTACCCATATAGTGGACTTGTTCGTTCTCCATGCCATATTCGTAGGGTGGGTACTCAAGATTCACCATGCCTCCTAGATTCGAATCATATTGCATTGCTGGGTGTACCTGCGAGCGACTACCCAAACCATCTATCTTTTTATTCATCATCTCTAGCTGGGTAGATAACCTGGTGAACATGTCGAGGTCGAAGGCACTGGCTGCTTTAGTAGGAATTGTCCTCATGACTTGCCACTGATAATAATTCAATGCCATCTTCTCTATAGACTAAAATTATCTGACAAAAGAAAAATAAAGGAAAAATTAGCAAAGTAAAAAATAAAAATAAAAAAATAAAAAATAATAATGAAAAAAATTTGCAAAAAAAATGGCTAAAGTAATAAAAATAGAGCTTTCTTAATATTTTAGTTCCCCGGCAACGGCGCCAAAAACCTGATCGCTGCAAATCTGAAACACCCCAAACCTGGCCCACGAGCCTTGACCAGATTTGGTATGTTCCTTAAGTAAATCGGTTCAAAATTCTTTTGTTATTTAGGAAAAACTTGTGCGATTTTAAGAAAAATATTGTTTGGGTTGGGCTTGTGTTGAAAACCAATTTATCTTACATTGAAATCCATTTATTTAAGGTGACAAAACATTTAGGGTTTATTTTAAAAGAAATTTTACTTAAACTTTAATTGATAAAAATTTGTAAACATAATAAATAAAATAAATGTAAAATAAAATAGTTCCCTATGGCCTTATTACATCAAATAAATCCAAATAATTGAAAGTACTTAAGTAAAAATAAAAGTCCAAATCAGAAAATTTCTTCTTTGTGCATGGCCACCTTTAAGCTCCCATGACCTGGTCCATTATCGATCATCACACGAAAAATGTTCCCACAACGGGGTGAGTCAACAGACTCAATGTGTACAGAACACTAAATCATAATAGAATTAGGCATACAAGAGTTACACATCGTGAACAATGAATACAAGTTATGATGCAATCCCGAACCCAAAACCTAGATGCCATCCGCTACACACCCCGCACCGCCAAACACACCGTGGGGACTACTAAGTCGACCCTCCTTCCGCTACACACCAAATTACGGGCTTAAGTCACCGTGATTCGTGGTCTTAGGTTACCACTTTTTTCGACATCGTGGTCTTAGGTCACCACTTTTCGACATCGTGGTCGTAAGTCACCACTTTTCGACATCGTGGTCTTAAGTCACCACTTTTCACTTCCCCTTTCAATATACAACCATATGCCCCATATATTAATATGCATAATATACCAGAGTTCATAATCGTATAATATTCTCATGTTACGAATAACATATTTCATATTCCTAGTAGGAGTAGGAAACGTACCTGAGTACTTAGTACCATAACATGGTACCTTAGCCACGTTCATATTTCCATTAACACATATTTTAATACATATAACCATAATTCATATTACAAAGTAGTGTGGGGTACACACCTGATTCGCTTAAAATTTCCTTGAGATCGGAAAAGCTTGATCTAATGCTTAGATCCTTAATCCCTACATTGATTTATCACTTATTACCTTAATAAAAAGCCATTCGGCCAAAATTCCAAATCCTAATAGGATTAGTATTCTTACCTTGATGCCGATTGGAACACCAACAAATCCTGAAACTGTTTCTTGTTTTCCTAGGAATGTCGAAATTCCTATAACCTTGCGTTAGATTTAATCTAACCATTAAAACATAAAACATGGCCTTTGGCCGAATATACATATGTCTTACCTTAATCTTAGAAATCCCGAATACTCCTCCTTTTAGTCGACTACTCTGATAATCCGAAAGATCCTTCCATATTCGGCAACCATAATATGTATGGGGTTAGATTATCTCTCGGCTAATCTAAAAGAAAAGAATGGAAATTAAACTTGTTCTTACCTTTGAAGAAATCAACAGCACCTATGCTTGAAGCCCTTCCAAGATTTGGCTTTTGAATGGATTTGGTAAGAAGAAATAGGAAGCAAAGAAAACTTGAGAATTTTGACAATGGTGGACTATAGATTCGGCTTGACAAAAGAAAAAGAGAAGAGAAGAGAAGAGAGCACTCAAAAATTCGGCTGAGAGAAGAGGAGGAAGAAAAATTGATGAGTAGCCCTCCTTCCTTCCTTTTATAGCCGAAATTATCATCTAAGGAGTCCCTTACTTGGCCACCACTCCTCTATCTGATAAGTTTATCCTTTAATTATCATAAATAAAAGAGTTTAATCCAACATTTATCTCTTCAAAATAATCCAATTTAAAAATCCTTTATTTATCACCTTTTTAATTGAATATTTATGAAAATAAAACACCTCCTTTCTAGAAGCATGTGCCGTCCACCTCAGTCTTCTGGAAGCAAAAATAAAACCTCCTTTATTTGCTTCCCAAGTGACTCGAACTGTAACACCCCAAACTCGGTCTATGCGTTTAAACGAGATTTGGTTTGTCACACAAAGTCATACTTCCGTTTCTTTTCAAGATTTACGATAAAATAAAGCTACAAAAACTTTTGAAAATCGAGTTTAATAAAATATAGTACGAGGATTTGAAAGATAATTTAAGAATTAAACTTGTTTAAAACTTATCTTAAATAAAAATGTTTATCGAAGCTTTAAAACTTTGTAAAAGAATTTGGAGGAAAATTTTTAAAGAAAATCGTCTAATTGTCAAAATATTAAATAAACGATATTTTTAGGAAAAACCAAATGATTTAACATAAACCCATAATTAAAGTCTCAAAAAAAACTATAAAACCATCCACACAATAAAATTCATAAAACATACTTAGAGGCCTTATTACATCAAACCAATAATAGTAATTAAAATAAAAACTTAAATAAAGTCATAGTTTATAAAACCCAAGTTCGTAGTATGGCCTCCACCAAGACATCACCGGTCCAAGTCCACGTCAATTTCCATTACCTGAAATGGTTATAAAAATTGGGTGAGTTACAAAGAACTCAGTGTGCAACTCACTTACCACCATTTTTGGGCCAGATCGTCAAGATATCATCTTCGGGCTTGAGCCCATTTACTTGAATTCAACCATACTTCATAAAATAACTTAATTTAAATTTATGAATGCATAAAAAAATGAATTTCCCAAACCAACCTAGTATCCATCCGCTAACACCCCCGTACCAACCAACACACCTGTGGGGATCAAGTCAACCCACCCCGCCAAACACACCAATCATGGGCTTAAAGCCCTTAAATAATTTTGTAGTGCACTACCGAACTAGATTGTGACATTGTCACCGAACTAGAGGCATTTAGCCGAATTTGTGGCAGAGCCACCGAACTAGAGGCATTGAGCCATGTTGTGGCAGAGCCACCGAACTAGAGGCAATGAGCCAAATTTGTGGCAACTGGCCATTCTTCTCTTCATATAACCCACCCCATGCAATCATGCGTATATAACAAAATATAATCACATAACAGATTTTAATTATTCCATGACATCGGTGGGTTTATCAATAGATATTTCATTAGGCCCATATAAACAATTTAACAACTAGCCCATTTAGTAGTTTAGTGACTTTGGCCCATTTTAGCCCAATTTATCGAAACAGAGTATTTTCGGCCCATTTAATCGAACTAGAGTATTATCGGCCCATTTTATCGAACTAGAGTATATTCGGCCCATTTTATCGAACTAGAGTATTATCGGCCCATTTATCGAACTAGAGTATATTCGGCCCATTTTATCGAACTAGAGTATTATCGGCCCATTTTATCGAACTAGAGTATATTCGGCCCATTTTATCGAACTAGAGTATTATCGGCCCATTTTATCGAACTAGAGTATTATCGGCCCATTTTATCGAACTAGAGTATTATCGGCCCATTTATCGAACTAGAGTATTATCGCCCATTTATCGAACTAGAGTATTATCGCCCATTTTATCGAACTAGAGTATTATCGGCCCATTTATCGAACTAGAGTATTATCGCCCATTTATCGATTTAATGCTTTTTCATGATATTTCTGTTTTAACCGCTTGCATGCATTTTCACAAAAGTATCAATTACTATAAAATTTCCGGATTTACCATTTTCACGATTTTATCGCAATACTTATGATTAGAAATCTAACTCGAAAATGAGTGTGAATTTACACACCGGTTATGGAGAGAACTAAACTTTTCCGCTCTTCAACACCTATACGTATTGTGTTAATTAAAACACTATAATCTATAATAAAACCGATCTAAATATAGCGATCTAGAGATTTACCCTCGGATTTTCGTAAGACTTCTACTTGCGATTTCTCTCCGATTGATGGTTCGCTAACCGAATCGAATCCATGAACAAATAATGGTTCGGGAGTACGAACGACTTCGAACAGTTGATTTTCCTCGGTTGAACGTCCGCAACCCGGTGGAAAATCTCGGATTCCCGAAATAGTCCTTTGCTTATACTTAGGGGGAATAACAGAACCTCCCTTCTTCCGAAGGCTAAACACCGCTCGCTTTCTTCCTATTTTGAATGTCTTCAAAGGCAAAGAACATTAATCTAATGATATCGAAAAATTTCTAAAGTTTAAAAGATGTGATTTCCTTACCACGAGAATCGATTCCTATGCTTTGTCACCCACAACTTCTTGATTCCAACTTTCCGTTATCGCACTAAAGTTTAACAAAATAAACGTTAATAAAATAAACGTTTATTTTGATCCAAATAATGCCTTCAAGCCAACATTAATATTCGGCACTAACCACTAATAACTAATCGAAACGAAAAGAACTCTTACCTATATTCCACGTCGAAAAGAAAGGATTTGAGAATAGTATGGTTTTAAGGAGGATTCGGCTATGAAAGATTAAAGAGAAAGGGAAATAATTTGGCTTATGAACTCCCTAATATTCGGCCATGAAGGTGTAGGTAAAGAGAATTTCGATTGAAAAGAATAGAATAGGAGAAAGATGGTGATGATGTTGCTTGATTTCAAAGTGAATAGGAAAAAGAAAAGAAAAAGATGAGCTTGAGAAAGAGATGAATAATCGGCAATGGTAACAAGAAAAGAGAAAAGGAATGGCTTTTTGGTGTATGTGATTTTCGGCACTCAAATGAAATAAGGCACAAAAGAATACCAATTGATGTGCAAAAATGACCAAATGGTCAAAAACTTTAAGACTTACCAATGTTCAAATTCGGCCAAAGGGAGAAAAGGTTGAGAGAATTTGCAAAACTTGCACAAAACAAAAATGACCAAAAACTAAAACTAAAACTCTAGCCAAAACTATCACCAAAATTCGGCTCCCCCCCAATAGCCATATTGCCGTCCAAGTACATGGTCTTTAGGCCAAGATATTGTTTCCAAAAATACTTCCTTGATTCATGCCTCATATCTTCACATTTTCCTTATTCTTTTGATACCTTTCCTTAAGTTCAAAATTTCCTTATTCCTTTGATATTTTAACCAAAAATAACAAGTCAACACCTTCCATAAAAGCTCTTGGCCGACACTTGTTATATTGGTGCATAAAAATTCAAAATAAAATTCACCTAGATGCTAAACATGGGATTCGAACCTTCAACCTCATGCACAAGCTCATGCGCCATCACCACTTGTCCAATAACTCATCTTATGCTTCACTTTGACACTTAAATTAATTTATGTGTCAAAGCCACTTAATCCACTTCCATAAATAATTTCTCAAAAATAATAATATTCCATCTAATAAAATTTTAATCCTTCTTCAGGACTATACTAACCACGAAAATAAATCAGAAAATTTTACTTTCTAGAATAATTACTCAAAGCACACATAGAAAATAAATTACTCAAATTTTCAGGGTGTTACAACTCTACCCCCCTAAAAGAAAATTTCGTCCTCGAAATTTACCTGGCTGAAAAAGGTGAGGGTATTGTTGCCTAATTGCATCCTCAGGCTCCCACGTAGCTTCCTGTACTCCGTGGTTACGCCACAACACTTTGACCAACGGCACAGTCTTCTTTCTTAGCACCTTAACGTCTCGGTCTAAGATTTCCACTGGTTTCTCCTCAAAAGACAAATCCGAATTCAACTCCACTTCTTCTACCGGTACTATGTGCGAAGGATCCGATCTATAGCGCCTCAACATGGACACATGGAAAACATTATGAATTTGGCTCAATTCTGGAGGTAATTGATCCGATAGGCCACTGGACCAACTCGTTTCACCACACGATATGGTCCAATGTATCTAGGACTCAATTTGCCCTTCTTCCCGAATCTGAATATCTTCTTCCAAGGCGAGACCTTCAAGAAAACTCGATCTCCTACGGCATACTCAATCTCTTTACGCTTTAGATCCGCATACGACTTTCGTCTATCCAAGCTTCCTTTAACCGTGCTCGAATAACTTTCACTTTTTCTTAGTTTGAGAAATCATCTCGAGTCCTAACAATCGCCGATCGCCCAACTCGGTCCAACAAATAGGAGAACGACACCTACGACCATACAATGCCTCGTAGGGTGCCATCCGAATGCTAGATCGGTAGCCGTTGTTGTACGCAAATTTCGCCAACGGTAGAAAATCCTCCCAACTACCTTTGAAGTCGATTACACATCCCCTTAACATGTCTTCCAGAACCGAATCACTCTCTCCGATGACCATCCGATCGAGGATGAAAAGTCAGATGAAGTTAAGCTTTGTACCCAAAGCTTCATGCAAAGCTTTCCAAAATCGAGATGTAAACCTAGGATCCCTATCCGATATAATCGATCTGGTACCCCATGCAACCTCACGATTTCGGATACATACAAACTTTCGCCAACTTCGCAACGAGTAGTCTGCAGACGAACCGGTAGAAAATGAGAGTCTTTCGTCAAACGATCAACAATTACCCAAATGTAATTTTTCTTAGTAGGTGTTAAAGGTAACCCACTAACAAAATCCATCGTTATCCGCTCCCATTTCCAAAGAGGAATCTTAATCTGGTTGCAAAAGACTGACGGCAATTGATGCTCCGCCTTCACTTGGCGACAAGTTAAGCATTTTCCCACAAATTCCAAATCTCCCGCTTTAATTCAGGCCACCAAAACCGCTCACGAAGATCCCGATACATCTTATTTCCTCCGGGGTGCATAGCATAAGGGCTACTATGCGCCTCCCTCAAAATCATTTGCCTCAGATCTGAATCCTTAGGCATACATGCACACCTTCCACGAAAAAACACAATACACCTTCTCGAATTTATTCCAAAATCCTCAATTTCACCATTTTCCACTTGTCGAATTAAAAGTCTCAACTTCTCATCTAACATCTGCTTTTTCCTTAATTTGTTCCAACCACATAGGCTTCACTTGAAGTTCCGCTATCAAACTACCATCCTCATACAAACTCAAATGGGCAAACATAGCTCTCAAATCGAGATACCACCTTACGACTTAATGCGCCCACCACCACATTAGCCTTTCCGGGATGATACTCAATAGAGAAATCATAGTCCTTTAACAGCTCCACCCATCTCCGTTGTCTCAAGTTTAACTCCTTCCGAGTAAGAAGATACTTAAGACTCTTGTGATCCAGTATAGATGATAGACTTTTCACCATAAAGGTAATGCCTCCAAATCTTTAAGGCAAACACCACTCGCTTGCTAACTCCAAATCATGAGTAGGGTATTTCACACTCGTGCGGTCTCAATCGACGAGAAGCATAAGCTACAACTTTCCCACTTTGCATCAATACGCAACCTAAACCCGTATGTGACGCATCACAATAAACTGTAAACTCCTTCCTAGCCTCAGGTTGAATCAATACAGTAGCGCTCACAAAACCTTCTTGATCGTTTGAAACTTTCTTGCCGCTTATCCGTCCATATAAACAACACTCCCTTCCGCAAAGCTTAGTTAGGGTGCAAAGCAATCAACGAGAACCCCTCAACAAAGCGTCTATAATATCCAGCCAAACCCAAGAAACTCCGAATTTCCGCTACCGATTTCGGTGGTTTCCAATCCAATACCGCCTCAATCTTTCGAGGATCCACCCTTATTCCTTCGGCTGATACTACATGACCCAAGAAAGTCACTTCTCTTAACCAAAATTCACATTTACTGAATTTGGCATACAACTGATTATCTCAAAGCACTTGCAATACAATCCGCAAATGCGAGTCATGTTCCTCCTCACTCCTTGAATAAACCAGAATGTCGTCTATGAATACCACCACAAACCGGTCTAAGAATGGTTGAAAGACCCGGTTCATCATATCCATAAATGCAGCTGGTGCATTGGTCAACCCAAACGGCATCACCAAAAACTCATAGTGTCCGTGAACGGGTTCGAACATTTGTCTTGTGAATATCCGCTTCTTTCACCTTAAGTTGGTGGTAACTCGACCTTAAATCAATTTGGAGAAGCGAAGCTCCTTCAATTGATCAAATAGGTCATCAATCCTCGGCAGAGGGTACCGATTCTTGATCGTCAGCTTATTCAATTGCCTATAATCGATACACATACGCATCGACCCATCCTTCTTCTTAACAAACAAAACCGGTGCTCCCCACAGAGACACACTCGGTCGAATAAAACCCCGATCTAGCAGTTCTTGAATTTGGGCTTTAAGCTCCGACAACTCCTTCGGTGCCATTCTATAAGGAGCAATGGACACTGGAGCAAAGCCCGGCAAAAGCTCAATACCAAATTCCACTTCCCGATCTCGAGGTACACCAGGAAGTTCTTCGGGAAAAACATCAGGGAACTCCTTCACTATTCTCACATCTTCCACTAACAGCTCTTTGGCATCTAAAGCACAAATAAATGCTAAAAATGCTCCGTATCCTTTCCGCACCAACTTCTCCGCTTTTAACGCAGAAATCACGTTTGCCAAGTAATTTCTCCGCTCGCCTATCATAACTATCTCCTTATCCTCCACAGTTCTTATTGACATACGCTTTTCAGCACAGTCCAATTGCGCCCGGTGCTTAACCAACCAATCCATGTCCAGAATAATATCGAATTCGCCAAAAGGCAGTTCCATCAAATTTGCCAGGAATGTTTCTCCTTGAATTACTAAGGGCACGTCTCTAAACAATTTATTAACCAACACCGACTGTCCTAAGGGACTAATCACCCTCATCTCTTTATCGGAAATTTCAGAGTCTAAATTCAAGTTTCCAGTTATGGTGCTAGTAATGTACGAATGAGTAGAACCAATATCTATCAAGGCAATAACGGGTACATCAGAAATGAAGAACGTACCAGTTATCACATCAGGTGCATTGCCATCCTCACGACGCCTAACCGCATATACCGATCCGTCGTCTTGCATCCGCGTTGCCTCTAGGACCATTGCCTCGACCGCTTGCGCGCCTTGACCACGCCCACCCCATTACCACCACGACACGGTCCCCGACTCTCGGTGGTTCTTTCGAACTCCTCTTGCGGTGGTGCATCGGTGGCACGAACTTCTTGAGTTATATCCATACGTCGAGGGCAACTCCTATATTGATGCTCCGTCGATCCACATTTATAGCAAGCACCCGTTTTCCTCCAACATTCTCCGGAATGTCTTTTCCCACATTCAGCACAATCTCGACTCTGATTAACAGCTACTGGTGCTCTTCCTTGAGTTGATTCCTCATTCCGAGGCCTCTTCAGAAATCTTCTCGAAGATCCCGAATGCTTCAGATCTTTCTTGCCTCGAATTTGCTCCCGATTTTGACGTTCCGAGTTCTTAGCCTCTTCGGCTATCTTGGCCTTCTCCACAAGAGCGGCAAAAGTTCTAACTTGTTGTGGGGCTATCGTAACCCACAACTCGCCTTTTAAACGATCCGAAAGCGTACACAACGCTCATGGTCCGTTGCCACTATTGTTCGAGCATAGCGACTCAAACGTAAGAACTCAGCCTCATATGCTGCCACCGTCTTATTTCCTTGCACCAGGTTCAAAAATTCCTTCCTTCGGGCATCCACATAGCTTGTTCCCACATATTTCCCTTGAAAGGAAGCCTTAAAGAACTCCCAATTAACCAAAGCAGCATCAGTGCCTTCTCGGATAGTAAGCCACCATTGGTAAGCTTCGTCCCTTAACAAAGATACCGCTCCTCTTAGCTTTTGTTCCACAGTGCACTCAAGATCGTCCATAATTCGCTCTACTGCCTCCAGCCAATATTCAGCGACATTGGGAGCTATACCAGAGACACCTCTGAAAACCTCAGCTCCACTGGATTTCAGTCGCTCCGATATCGACCCACGAGCTGTTGGTCCATTTCTGGATCCAGCGACCCTTTCAAGTACTCGCAGCATTGCTCGTGTCACAGCATTATCCTCTTCCATATGGCCGTGCGATCCCGTCTCACTCTCGAGTGACGCAGGTGCATCCATTTCCGGCATATGACCCGGCACATCAGTTGCGCCCCTAACACCTCGTCCTCTACCACGGCCACGCCTACCGCGTCCACGACCACGTCCTCTAGTGCTCATGGCAACTAATTCGATTTAATCTGATTTAAGAGTTTTATGAATCAGAATAATATTTCAGTTTGCGTATTAACGATGTCTTATGATATGAAAGAGATAGAGTGTTTTCGCAACAATATCCTATTGTCTCAATCTCTACGGTTTTAACACCTAAAACTAAAAGTTCTAGAGTGTTTCTTATAATCATATCATAATGATAATAAACATACAGTATACAGATACTTACTTGACTTGGCGCGGGATGCTCATGGTGCCATACTACCTTTAAGCTCAAAACTCTAAAATTTTATTTTCAAACAAATTTTCTTTATTGAACCCAAACCACAGCCGAGTTTTGAAACTGGGCTCTGATACCACTAAATGTAACACCCCAAACCCGGTCTATGCGTTTAAACGAGATTTGGTTTGTCACACAAAGTCATACTTCCGTTTCTTTTCAAGATTTACGATAAAATAAAGCTACAAAAACTTTTGAAAATCGAGTTTAATAAAATATAGTACGAGGATTTGAAAGATAATTTAAGAATTAAACTTGTTTAAAACTTATCTTAAATAAAAATGTTTATCGAAGCTTTAAAACTTTGTAAAAGAATTTGGAGGAAAATTTTTAAAGAAAATCGTCTAATTGTCAAAATATTAAATAAACGATATTTTTAGGAAAAACCAAATGATTTAACATAAACCCATAATTAAAGTCTCAAAAAAAACTATAAAACCATCCACACAATAAAATTCATAAAACATACTTAGAGGCCTTATTACATCAAACCAATAATAGTAATTAAAATAAAAACTTAAATAAAGTCATAGTTTATAAAACCCAAGTTCGTAGTATGGCCTCCACCAAGACATCACCGGTCCAAGTCCACGTCAATTTCCATTACCTGAAATGGTTATAAAAATTGGGTGAGTTACAAAGAACTCAGTGTGCAACTCACTTACCACCATTTTTGGGCCAGATCGTCAAGATATCATGCTGGGCTTGAGCCCATTTACGGAATTCAACCATACTTCATAAAATAACATAATTTAAATTTATGAATGCATAAAAAAATGAATTTCCCAAACCAACCTAGTATCCATCCGCTAACACCCCCGTACCAACCAACACACCTATGGGGATCAAGTCAGCCCACCCCGCCAAACACACCAATCATGGGCTTAAAGCCCTTAAATAATTTTGTAGTGCACTACCGAACTAGATTGTGACATTGTCACCGAACTAGAGGCATTTAGCCGAATTTGTGGCAGAGCCACCGAACTAGAGGCATTGAGCCATGTTGTGGCAGAGCCACCGAACTAGAGGCAATGAGCCAAATTTGTGGCAACTGGCCATTCTTCTCTTCATATAACCCACCCCATGCAATCATGCGTATATAACAAAATATAATCACATAACAGATTTTAATTATTCCATGACATCGGTGGGTTTATCAATAGATATTTCATTAGGCCCATATAAACAATTTAACAACTAGCCCATTTAGTAGTTTAGTGGCTTTGGCCCATTTTAGCCCAATTTATCGAAACAGAGTATTTTCGGCCCATTTAATCGAACTAGAGTATTATCGGCCCATTTTATCGAACTAGAGTATATTCGGCCCATTTTATCGAACTAGAGTATTATCGGCCCATTTATCGAACTAGAGTATATTCGGCCCATTTTATCGAACTAGAGTATTATCGGCCCATTTTATCGAACTAGAGTATATTCGGCCCATTTTATCGAACTAGAGTATTATCGGCCCATTTTATCGAACTAGAGTATTATCGGCCCATTTTATCGAACTAGAGTATTATCGGCCCATTTATCGAACTAGAGTATTATCGGCCCATTTATCGAACTAGAGTATTATCGGCCCATTTTATCGAACTAGAGTATTATCGGCCCATTTATCGAACTAGAGTATTATCGGCCCATTTATCGATTTAATAGTTTTTCGCATATTTCTCGGTTTTAACCGTTTGCATGCATTTTCACAAAAGTATCAATTGCTATAAAATTTCTGGATTTACCATTTTCACGATTTTATCGCAATACTTATGATTAGAAATCTAACCCGAAAATGAGTGTGAATTTACACACCTGGTTATGGAGAGAACTAAACTTTCCCGCTCTTCAACACCTATACGTATTGTGTTAATTAAAACACTATAATCTATAATAAAACCGATCTAAATATAGCGATCTAGAGATTTACCCTCAGATTTTTGTAAGACTTCTACTTGCGATTTCTCTCCGATTGATGGTTCGCTAACCGAATCGAATCCACGAACAAATAATGGTTCGGGAGTACGAACGACTTCGAACAGTTGATTTTCCTCGGTTGAACGTCCGCAACCCGGTGGAAAATCTCGGATTCCCGAAATAGTCCTTTGCTTATACTTAGGGGGAATAACAGAACCTCCCTTCTTCCGAAGGCTAAACACCGCCCGTTTCTTCCCTATTTTGAATGTCTTCAAAGGCAAAGAACATTAATCTAATGATATCGAAAAATTTCTAAAGTTTAAAAGATGTGATTTCCTTACCACGAGAATCGATTCCTATGCTTTGTCACCCACAACTTCTTGATTCCAACTTTCCGTTATCGCACTAAAGTTTAACAAAATAAACGTTAATAAAATAAACGTTTATTTTGATCCAAATAATGCCTTCAAGCCAACATTAATATTCGGCACTAACCACTAATAACTAATCGAAACGAAAAGAACTCTTACCTATATTCCACGTCGAAAAGAAAGGATTTGAGAATAGTATGGTTTTAAGGAGGATTCGGCTATGAAAGATTAAAGAGAAAGGGAAATAATTTGGCTTATGAACTCCCTAATATTCGGCCATGAAGGTGTAGGTAAAGAGAATTTCGATTGAAAAGAATAGAATAGGAGAAAGATGGTGATGATGTTGCTTGATTTCAAAGTGAATAGGAAAAAGAAAAGAAAAAGATGAGCTTGAGAAAGAGATGAATAATCGGCAATGGTAACAAGAAAAGAGAAAAGGAATGGCTTTTTGGTGTATGTGATTTTCGGCACTCAAATGAAATAAGGCACAAAAGAATACCAATTGATGTGCAAAAATGACCAAATGGTCAAAAACTTTAAGACTTACCAATGTTCAAATTCGGCCAAAGGGAGAAAAGGTTGAGAGAATTTGCAAAACTTGCACAAAACAAAAATGACCAAAAACTAAAACTAAAACTCTAGCCAAAACTATCACCAAAATTCGGCTCCCCCCCAATAGCCATATTGCCGTCCAAGTACATGGTCTTTAGGCCAAGATATTGTTTCCAAAAATACTTCCTTGATTCATGCCTCATATCTTCACATTTTCCTTATTCTTTTGATACCCTTCCTTAAGTTCAAAATTTCCTTATTCCTTTGATATTTTAACCAAAAATAACAAGTCAACACCTTCCATAAAAGCTCTTGGCCGACACTTGCTATATTGGTGCATAAAAATTCAAAATAAAATTCACCTAGATGCTAAACATGGGATTCGAACCTTCAACCTCATGCACAAGCTCATGCGCCATCACCACTTGTCCAATAACTCATCTTATGCTTCACTTAAATTAATTTATGTGTCAAAGCCACTTAATCCACTTCCATAAATAATTTCTCAAAAATAATAATATTCCATCTAATAAAATTTTAATCCTTCTTCAGGACTATACTAACCACGAAAATAAATCAGAAAATTTTACTTTCTAGAATAATTACTCAAAGCACACATAGAAAATAAATTACTCAAATTTTCAGGGTGTTACACGAACTCAGGCCCATTCCTCTTGCATATGGCACCATTTCCATAGGCCCTAAGTGACATCTTCAGGCCACTTTTCCAAGCCTGTTTGTGTGTCAAATTTCACAAACTTTTTCTTTTAAGGCCACCTTGCCTTAATTTCCCCTTTTAAACCTTAAAACTCGTCATTTCTAGGTCATTTCTAAGTTTCCAAAAATTTTCGATCGGCTCTATAAACTTGACATTTCCTTACATTTCCAAGTTTCCAGAAATGTTCATTTTCCTCTTTTGAATCATTTCCTTACATTTCCAAGTTTCCAGAAATGTTCACTTTCCTCTTTTGAATCATTTCTAAATCATTTTCCTAGTTTCCATAAATGTTCACTTTCCTCTTTATTCCTTTACATTTCCAGGACGTTTCCCTACATTTCCAAGACAAGACATTTCCTTGCATTTCCTTACAATTCCATACATTTCCTCACATTTCCTTACATTTCCTTATTTCTAGAATTCACATAACACATTCATAATTCATAAAACATGCCATTTTACCACATGGTTCCTTGTGTCATGCTTCACACGGAGTTTCTTTTAAAGCCTCATTTACCTAGCTCCCCTTTTTACTTAAAAACCAATAATTTTCCAAAGCTTTCTTCTTCCATCCTAGAATTTTAGGAACCCTTAATACACTTCCAAACACTGCAAAAACCTACTAACTCATGAATTATGCACGATCGCATAACCCCTAATCTAGGATGTTACAGTTCTACCCTCCTTAAAAATAATTTCGTCCTCGAAATTACTTACTAACGAATAATCGTACATCTTAACTCACCAAGACTACGCTTATCATGCGCACTCTGATCTTAATAGAACCATCACTCTCTAGGCACAATCTCTAAGTTCACGCCCCCTAGAATTCATTTCTAACGTCGCGATTTAACGATTACAAAGTTTTATGCATTAGAATTTTGTTCCACTTATTAACCGCGAACAATTTATTGAAATAAAGATATTTAGAAGTAGTTCTTTCGATCACACAAAGTTTCAGTTCAAGTTCACTACTCTAATTCAGAGAATCACATTCACATTCATCAACTGAGACATCTTCATTCCTCAATAAAGGCACATTCATTCATCAACATAGACAAATTTATTCAGTGGTATCTACCACCCACATTCACTATTCGAACACTCTTAGCCTTATTCCTATCCTGTGGGTATTTTTGTAATTTGTCCTACGAGTATGTTAAGTAATTTTTCAAAATAAGGTTCCTTGGTGATTTTGTCAATAAGGGTATTTTGGTAATTTTGTGTTCAGGGTATTTTTGGAAATTCTAAAATCCGAGGGCATTTCGGTAATTTTGAAACTCAGGGGTATTTTGGTAATAAACCAGGGTAAATTTGTAATGCTCAATAAATCAGGGGTATTGCAAATTTTACAAAACTTTAGGGTTACTTTTGAGAATTTGTTTTCCAAAATGGTGATGTTGCAAAAATTTTGGAAATTAGGGTCATTTTGGTAATTTGCAAGTTGGGCAATTTCAGTATTTTTCTAAAATCAAGGTATTTTGATATTTTGCAAATTAGGGTTTTGAACTTGTCATAAAGTAAGGAAATTTTGCTAAAAGCGTGGGTAGTTTGGACATTTTATAAACCAAGGGTAATTTTTGTAATGTTACCACTAGGGGTATTTTTATAATTTCATAAATCGAAAATTTTTCAGAAAATTTTGTAAAAATAGAGGTAATTTTAAGAGTTTTAAAACTAGGGTTTTTGTAAAAACACGGCTAGTTCCCTTTCGGGTTTTAGTTATTGTGTTCAAATTTATGACTGAGTCCTCTTGGTTAGGGTGAACCGAAGCTACGCACCAGGTAGGATTCCTGCGAAGAGGAGGTGAGTCACTAGGACTGCTTAAGTACCAGGCTCTTATGGATCCAATCCTAGACATGCGCACAGGGGTCACCACACCTTAACTCGGCGACTTAGCCATAGGTTTGTTTAATTAGGCATTAAAGTCTTATGTAAATGTTGGGGTAAACTAGTCCTAAGGTTCAAGTACTTATCATGCTAATCTATGTTCCATTCCATTTCTACCCTTCTACAGATCATTCAATAAATCACACAAATGGATAGAAGTACTTACCTGGTGGACGGCGGGTCGGAGACATAGGTGCCATGCCAGAAAACCTGCAGAAATACTTTCCATAAAACTCATTTAGGCTCGATTTGAAAACGTTTTGGGCCTTAGCCCACAGGCCGAGAGTTTAAAACTGGGCTCTGATACCAACTGAAACACCCCAAACCCGGCCCACGAGCCTTGACCAGATTTGGTATGTTCCTTAAGTAAACCGGTTCAAAATTCTTTTGTTATTTAGGAAAAACTTGTGCGATTTTAAGAAAAATATTGTTTGGGTTGGGCTTGTGTTGAAAACCAATTTATCTTACATTGAAATCCATTTATTTAAGGTGACAAAACATTTAGGGTTTATTTTAAAAGAAATTTTACTTAAACTTTAATTGATAAAAATTTGTAAACATAATAAATAAAATAAATGTAAAATAAAATAGTTCCCTATGGCCTTATTACATCAAATAAATCCAAATAATTGAAAGTACTTAAGTAAAAATAAAAGTCCAAATCGTAAAATTTCTTACTGTGCATGGCCACCTTTAAGCTCCCGTCGACCCGGTCCATTACTGATCATCACCTGAAAAATGTTCCCACAACGGGGTGAGTCAACAGACTCAATCTGTACACAACACTAAATCATAATAGAATTAGGCATACAAGAGTTACACATTTAGAACAATGAATACAAGTTATGATGTAATCCCGAACCCAAAACCTAGATGCCATCCGCTACACACCCCCGTACCTGTGTGGGGACTACTAAGTCGACCCTCTTTCCGCTACACACCAAATTACGGGCTTAAGTCACCGCATCTGTGGTCTTAGGTTACCACTTTTCAGATTACTGTGGTCTTAGGTCACCACTTTTCAGATTACTATGGTCGTAAGTCACCACTTTTTTCGACATCGTGGTCTTAAGTCACCACTTTTCACTTCCCTTTCAATATACAACCATATGCCCCATATATTAATATGCATAATATACCAGAGTTCACAATCGTATAATATTCTCATGTTACGAATAACATATTTCATATTCCTAGTAGGAGTAGGAAACGTACCTGAGTACTTAGTACCATAACATGGTACCTTAGCCTTGTTCATATTTCCATTAACACTATTTTAATACATATAACCATAATTTATATTACAAAGTAGTGTGGGGTACACACCTGATTCGCTTAAAATTTCCTTGAGATCCGAAAAGCTTGATCTAATGCTTAGATCCTTAATCCCTACATTGATTTATCACTTATTACCTTAATAAAAGCCATTCAATTGCAAAATTCCAAATCCTAGTAGGATTAGTATTCTTACCTTGTTGCCGATTGGAACACCAACAAATCCCGAAACTGTTCCTTGTTTTCCTAGGAATGTCGAAATTCCTATAACCTTGCGTTAGATTTAATCTAACCATTAAAACATAAAACATGGCCTTTGGCCGAATATACATATGTCTTACCTTAATATTAGAAATCCGAATACTCCTCCTTTTAGTTAGTGGCTACTCTGATAATCCGAAAGATCCTTCCATATTCGGCAACCATAATATGTATGGGGTTAGATTATCTCTGGCTAGTCTAAAAGAAAAGAATGGAAATCAAACTTGTTCTTACCTTTGAAGAAATCAACAGCACCTATGCTTGAAGCCCTTCTAAGATTTGGCTTTTGAATGGATTGGTAAGAAGAAATAGGAAGCAAAGAAAACTTGAGAATTTTGACAATGGTGGACTATAGATTCGGTTTGACAAAAGAAAAAGAGAAGAGAAGAGAAGAGAGCACTTAGAAATTCGGCTACAGAGAGAGAGGAGGAAGAAAAATTGATGAGTAGCCCTCCTTCCTTCCTTTTTTATAGAAATTATCATCTAAGGAGTCCCTTACTTGGCCACCACTCCTCTATCTGATAAGTTTATCCTTTAATTATCATAAATAAAAGAGTTTAATCCAACATTTATCTCTTCAAAATAATCCAATTTAAAAATCCTTTATTTATCACCTTTTTAATTGAATATTTATGAAAATAAAACACCTCCTTTCTAGAAGCATGTGCCGTCCACCTCGGTCTTACGGAAGCAAAAATAAAACCTCCTTTATTTGCTTCCCAAGTGACTCGAACTCAGGCCCATTCCTCTTGCATATGGCACCATTTCCATAGGCCCCAAGTGACATCTTGAGCCACTTTTCCAAGCTGTTTGTGTGTCAAATTTCACAAACTTTTTCTTTTAAGGCCACCTTGCCTTAATTTCTCCTTTTAAACCTTAAAACTCGTCATTTCTAGGTCATTTCTAAGTTTCCAAAAATTTTCGATCGGCTCTATAAACTTGACATTTCCTTACATTTCCAAGTTTCCAGAAATGTTCACTTTCCTCTTTTGAATCATTTCTTTACATTTCCAAGTTTCTAGAAATGTTCACTTTCCTCTTTTGAATCATTTCTAAATCATTTTCCTAGTTTCCATAAATGTTCACTTTCCTCTTTATTCCTTTACATTTCCAGGACGTTTCCCTACATTTCCAAGACAAGACATTTCCTTACATTTCCTTGCATTTCCTTACATTTCCATACATTTCCTCACATTTCCTTACATTTTCCTATTTCTAGAATTCACATAACACATTCATAATTCGTAAAACATGCCATTTTACCACATGGTTCCTTGTGTCATGCTTCGCACGGAGTTTCTTTTAAAGCCTCATTTACCTAGCTCCCCTTTTTACTTAAAAACCAATAATTTTCCAAAGCTTTCTTCTTCCATCCTAGAATTTTAGGAACCCTTAATACACTTCCAAACACTGCAAAAACCTACTAACTCATGAATTATGCACGAACGCATAACCCCTAATCTAGGATGTTACAAAATCAGAGTTTTAAAACTTAACAAAGAATGATCACAACCTGAAAACTAACTCTGACAATGATTAAAGGCAAGTGTACCTATCGAACAGTAGTATAGCTTAGGCAAGACCAGATATTGAACCCAAAGGAACTAAAAGTACTAATACTAACTTTCTTTTTATTATTTAGCCTTAAAAATAGAGTGAAGTTGCTTTAGACGAGGACTAAACTAAGGACACAAAGACAAAAAGGACGAATAGGAGAATAACTTTGAAGAAAAACTCAGTTGATTACGATGATACCCTCAGGAAGAATCCACCTAGACTTCACTTATTAATTAACCCTAAATTATATGATTTCTTTTACTTAGCTTGATCCGTAAGACTCCCTAACCTATATTAAACCCTCTCTCGAGGCAAATAATGTCTAACCCTAGGTTAATTAGTGGAACTCTCGTTCGCTTATAATAACCCCCTAGGATAGCAGTAAATCGATCAATGGACTCCCATATTAGGTTTCACCCTAATCCGGCAAAATGTCGTAACCCTATCTCTAGGCGTTCGATCAACTCCGCTTAATTATGTTAGATTTACTCTTAGGCAGGGTCTATCCCTCCTCCACCTAAGCACATTAGATTTGGATTCGGCAACATAATTAAGAACAAACTAAGTAATTATCATATAACTTAAAAATCAGATAAAAAGATTCATCTAGGTTTCATCCCCTTCAGGTATCTGAAGGGTTTAGTTCATAATGAATAAACAAAACATCGCAAGAGAAAAGATAAAACAAAGCATAAGAAAATCCTAAAACTCCTTGAAGGAATTGAAGGAGAATTCCGCCTTCTTAAGTATAGTTTCGGCTTCTTGGGATGGACCAACTGACTATCTTCATGTTATTCCCTACCGACTATCTTCATGTTATTCCCTAACTCTAACCATTTCGACCTAGCTCCTTGGCCTAGCTTTGACGCTGGTTTCGGCTTCTACCGAACTCCATTTCATGTTGCCCCCTTGGGTGTTTATATAGACTTTGTGATGCCTTACTTGGCCCCTAAGTATCCTAATTTAAGTAGAATTCCTACTAGGGTGTTTGAATAGGCTTTGGAATGTGTTTCTTTGCCTGCAAGTATCCTTTCTCGAATGAAATTACTCTTTCCAGCGACAGGGACACGACCATGGCACACGCCCGTGTGAATCGTGGCTAGGCTATGTCTGGACTTTTAATGAGGCACGACTATGTTTATCAGGGTCCAGGCTGTGTTCTAGTAATTTAATGAGGCACGATCATGTGGTTTGAAGTCCAGGCCGTGTCGATTTCGTGAATTGGCCCATTTGGCCCGTTTTAAGCCCATTTTACGTTCTTTTCATCCGTGGGTGCTTTCTTGAGTATAAGACATGAAAAGAAAGGATTAAGAGCACATTTTACATAAATCAAAGCTTAAATTATCCAAAAGCATGCTAAATGTGGGCCTAAAATAAGTTACTTTTATGGTTTATCAATTATATCTTAAAATTTTTAAAATTTTCAAATTAGGACATGATTTTATCGATTAGGTACCAATTTGTGGACGTTATGAGGGTGCTAACCCTCCCTCATACGTAACCGACTCTCGAACCCATTTTCTTGAATTTCATGGACCAAAATCAATTTTAGAAATAAAATGTTTTACAAGGTGATCCAATCATACCTAAGTAAAAAAGGATTGGTGGCGACTCCCATTTTTGTTTTTAAAAGTCGATTCCCGTTTTTACCAAAACTTTAAAAATGGTTTCGACAACAAGTATTAAGGGTACACATGCATAATGTTGGCTTTGTTGTTCTAGTTTTAGCCAAACAATGCCTTAGGTCATCCCTGGGCATCTCAAAATTCATAGATTCAATCATGCAACCGACAAATTTATAGCTACCTACAGTTCATGACAAACATATATGCCTTCTTATGTAATCATTTATCATTTGGTATACTTAATCTCTTTCACCTATTATACATTGTAATAAAGTGAACTAACTAGTCTGATTCTAAAAACCTAGAATATTTTACTATCAAGCAAAATTTACAAATTTCAGAAAAACAATTCATATCATCATGCTCCTAACCAATCATTTACATTACTACAGGATCAAGCACCATGCATACAAATCAAAAGTCTTGACGCAAATAACAAGAAAACATGAAAATAACAAGAAAACATGCTAAAGAAAAAACAAAAACAAATCGTAAAAATTTCTATATAGGCCCCTCCACACTTAAGTTGAATATTGTCCCTAATATGCCCCAACTAAAGATAAGAGTGAGAACTTCTCTTTTTCATTGAGGCGGTACAACTAGGTGTAGTAGGGATGTTCTCCTCTTGCATATTCTGCTTGAAATAGTCGTGTATCTTCATGTGAAGTACCTACATAGAACAAAGTTTTTTTTAAAGTTAGTTAACAATTAAACATAAGCCAAAGAAATCCTAATATATAGCAAAAACCTAAAATGTATCATCCAAGTTTTTAACCAAATATTTAATCCCCCAAAAAAATAATAAAAATTTTAGTACTCTTCATTAGAATCTAATTTCAATGATTCAATCATTCTCATATTCCCTTTGTCTCTTCTTTTGGAAGCCTACTTTGAAGCTTGTCCACCGATGAATGGGTTAGATCGTTGCGGGTTGGATTGTAGAGTTTGACACCCTTAGTTGAATATTTTTTAGGTCAAAATGCCTCTTCGAAGTTGTACATGGGTGGGAAGTCTTCATCAATATCCTCCTTCGCTCTTATTCTTCTTATTCTTCTTCCTCCTCCTAGAACTGCCCTCAGAGAATTGCATGGGAGCATATTTGCATGGAGGAAACTGTGGCATCCTTACACCATGTCTCCTAGCATAAACTTCATAAATTGGCTCTAACCCATGCATCTATCTCACCTTAAATTCTAAGTCGGGTATCTCATCCTGCCCTTGGCTTCTTGATTCCCTTGTTGATTTGCTTTTTCCTTTCTTGGTTGATAAGGAAGGTGGCACATTCATTTTTTGCTTCCTAATTTGGTTCCTCTCAATGATCTGCCTTCTCTAAAGCTCCCTATATTATGTAATGATCGAGTCCCCAATGAGACTCTTGGTAGGCCTTAAGAATCGTTCCATGGCAATCATCGTAACATTTTCTTTTTGGCATAAGGCTATCAATAGGTGAGGGAGAAATATCCCTACCTTCAAACCACTAATGAATTTGATCATAGATTTTAGATTATCTACTAGTACAAGTTGTTTTCTTCCATTATGATTTGACCATATAATTTAATTTAGTATTAGTTAAACATTATGTAATATTTGAACCAATATTTTCTTACATTTTTCTTTGCGTTCAAAAATAATTGAGGACTAATATAAACAATATTAATATGAATAATGTGATATTTAAACAAATATATTAAAAAACTTACAAATATAAAAGATGAATAATCTACATTTAGGGCACAAGATCCCAATAATCTCCAATTTTTCCTTGTGAAATAAATGAGTTATATTTTGTATTCCCAAACGCTTTACATGCTTCTAAAAACTCCTAGCCACTAAAGTCTTGGTAAATAGATCCATAAAGTTTTCCTAAGATGCAATTTTGACTATATCCATTATCTTGTAAACCATCGCGTCTCAGATAATACGAAATTTCTAATAAATATTTTTTTGTCTGTTTATGATTTTATGTTTCCTTATTATTAGCAATTGTTGCACTATTATTGTAATAGCCCACCCAGCAAATAATATATCAAGTCAATGTCTGGTGTATAGTTGTTTATGCTTAGAGTAGAAGGGAAATAATGTGGTAGAGTAATTGTTTTTGGTTATGAGTTTGGCGTATTGTATAGAATTCTCCATTTGGTAAACTCCAGGTTTTGGCGAACTCTAGGGTTTGGCAGAATCTTCTGTTAAGGTATCTGCCAACCCTAGATGTTTGGGTGAACTCATTAGTTTGCAGCTCGATAAGTTTACCTTTGTGGTTAGTATATGTTATGATGATGTGGTAAGTGATGATAGATTTTAGTTGAGACCTAGTTAGAATTGAACTAGAATAGTGTAGATGGTTTGATACTTAATTAGTTCTTCTTAAATTTCTATAGCGATCATGGGATCCTCTGACTTCCACTAAGTATTGTTCTTGTGTATCTCTATATAAGGATATCAGAATAGCTTGTTTGAAAATTTTGTTTCTGCCTTTTCTTCTTCTTCCTTGAACTTTTGTTGAAGCTTTAGAAATTTTAAGTTAAAGTTTGTAGCAAGGAGTTCCTACATTTAGCTATAACTGTTGTTAACATTAGATTACTGGTCAAGAAGTTAACAAAGTTCTAAACAATAAGGGTAAAGAACTTACTGATTAGGTTACTATGTTAGAATTTTTGGTGACTTTTTTCTTACTTTATGTGTTGTAAATTCTATTGTTGTATAAACTATGTAAGGTAAGTGTTCCTTCTCAACAATGAAATTGGGTGTTGGTCTTGTGGCATTCAACTAGTATTATCAGTGTGGGTATGGTCTGTTATGTTTCGATGTGTAACACCCTCATTACTGCACAAGCCAGTACCACCAATATGTGATATGTGATATGTGTAACATCCCAAGAGAGGGCTTGGAAGTTTTGACCTTGCCAGTGAAGGTTTGCCAATGTTTCGATGAACTGAGGGTTTGCCAAAAGAATATCAGTAAGGAGTTTGCCAAGAGATATGATAAAGTAGTGTAAGCCAAAAGATGTGGTAAGGTGAGTAGCGAACTGAGGTTCGCTAGTTAGTTTGGCAAACTGGGGTTCGCCAGTCAAATTCAAGTCAGAATTAAATTAGGAAATTAAGATATTGTGTATACATGATACTTTTCATGCACGTAATCTTCTTTTAAATCGACTAGGGTTTCTTAAGTCAAGTAGGGTCTTATAAGAATACTAAGATACTTAGTGCTTATAAATAAGCTCCCTTTCCATGAAAATTCTCTCATCAATTATTCTATTGTCAAGTCTTTGTTCAGAATCAAGTTTGTAGCAACTAAGGTAAGTCTTTGTCCTGTTTAGGTTGATTATCCAAAAAGCTAGGTTCGCTTTCTTGTGAGAATTCCATAAATTTTGTCTGTTTAAGTAATCTGTGTGTTTATGTATGCTACGAATCAGCTGGACCATTTACCAGCAAGGATAAAGGCAAAGAATTACTCATTTAAAATTCTCAACTTTTCGGTGAGTGTTCTAGGCCATCATTCATATGTGTAAACCACTAAACTTTCCAAAAATCTTGGTTTTTAAAGATTTTTTATTCGTGTGCGAGCTAATATGTTTTCCAAAGAACTTAACTAATTTCAGAGAGTAAGCTTTTCTATGAACTCTATTTTTAACTTATTTTTTTCAAGTTATGTTTTATATGTGCTCCTATGTGAGCCTATGTTTTAAAGATATGTATTTTTAACTTACGATTTTATAAACTATGTTTTTACGAGATTTTGTGTTAGCTCTATATGAACAATTGTTTCCAAGCAAGCTCCCTATATGAGCTTCATATTATAAGTATTATGTGCAAGCTCATCTATGAGCCTTATTTTGGCTATATTGGTAATCCAAAGGATTGTGAGAAATCACCTACATGTCCAGTGATTTGGGTGTTGAGGCTCTAAGAATGGAGAGATAAGGGAATGAGGAGCTATGCTCCATTCACAGGGGCATGTTGGCATAAATGAGAGTGTTTAGCTTTATGCTATAGTTATAGGACATGTTAAGGACTCTTTGAGTAATTCTGAGACATTATAAGGAGATTCACATATCCAATAGATAAGGTAAGACAAGTTATGAAAAGTGTTGGGAAATGTTCTATGTTCTTCAATAATTTTGATAAGACAAGTTTAAGAGCATGTTTCATGTTATAGAAGATCTGTTTATGAACAAGAATAATTCGAGATTTTAAGTATGATTTTCAACAAGAACATTTGAAATCCTTTTACAAACTTACATGTTTTCTGACAAGCAAGATTTGCGAACTTGGTTTCGTATCTTTACAACAAACCCAACATGCAAAATAATTTTTAAACTAAGTTCCTTTCTATTTTTGAGACTCTGTAGTTTTAAGCATACTTTGATGTTTTTTGAATATTCATTAAGTTCTCAATGAACTTACCCACTCCTTTCTTACTTCGCGTGTAAGTAGGTCGCGGATGGCATTAATGAGGTAGATAACTTGAGCGAGGCTAGATCCTAAACATGTACCAACGAACCCGAGGTTAAACGTGATGGGATTATTTGTGTGGGCTTAGTCTTATTATATTTACCTTTGCTATTGAGACAATTTCCTTAAGTTTATGTTATCTTGTTTCAATTTCCTAAACCCTAAAACCCTAAACTATACACTAAGATATTTACTTGTTAATTATCTCTTCCTAATATGAATAAAGATTGATGTTTCCTTATATCTCCTTGCATGCATGCCATGTTTTAATCTATTAACTTAGTCAAATTATGACTTAATGCTTAATGCAAGTCAGTTTAATGGCATAGTATTGTTTTGTGAAGAAGTTCATTTACATACGAACCCATGTTTTTGTGTGAACTCATACTTTACATTGTTAGGCGAAGTCATGTGTTACCTTGTTATCTGAATCTATGTTGTATGATGTATGTGAACCTTTATAACAATTTCTATGTACTTGCGTATATGTTGTAGGCATGTACCTTAAAGCTCTCTGTCCAAATTCTTTCTTGCAAACCCTTAAGTTTTATAGTTTAGGAGACATGTAAACCTTTTTATTATTTGTTTGATAAGCTTGTATGTTTTACATTATATGTATGATTTTACCCCGCTGTTGTGCTATAATTTAGCACTTTATACGTTGCATTTATATGGTGTGATGGAGGTTAGGTTGGCAGTTAATAAAGAGTCACTTCAGTGGCAAATGTAGCTCACCAAATTTGGATCGAATCAATTCGGTCGGGTTTGGGGTGTTACAATATGTGATATGTGAGACATGATGGCGAACAAGGGGAATATGTTTATGATGCCTCTGGTAGGGTAGCTATATTGCAAATCGGACTGGCAGATTCTGAGAAAACATACGCGACTGAAGAGATATTATATGAGGAGTTAAGGAAGTGTTACAATGATCACAATATATTGTTATAGCTTTCTCCATACTATGAATGACATCGATATCCTTAAGGAACTTCCAAAGCCAAACTATTTTTTCATTGCCACATATTCAACCTCCATAGTGGACTTAGTAGTACAACCCTGCTTAACAATTCTCAGCATTATGGAATAGTGCCTAACACAAAGACATAGACCAATGTTGAATACCTTGAATCTAGACAAATTTTAGAAGTCAAATTTTGTATATCTGATAAGGTTTAAGTGTCTTGGACTACGATTCACTTGATATCAACTTACCACAGTTACTGCATAATAGATAACTGGACGAGTGTATAGCATAGCATACATGATACCTGTAACAACCTGATTTTGGGTCTAGTCGGAACAGTGGTTTCGGGACCACAAATCCGACATAGAAAATTTCATTTTTATTTTATATTTATGGTCTACATTTTTATGGAATGATTTCTTGACAATTTCGTTCGAAAATTTTGACGTTTGGGCATTCAGTTTAGTTAAAAGGACTAAATTGCAAAAAAAGGAAAAACTTGAATTCTATATGTTAAAGGTGTCCAATTGCTATGAGATTTTAAATTGGAGGTCCTTAAATGGTAACTAGAGTGGACAACAATAGACATGGTTAGGTATGTAACATCCTAAAATTAGGGGTCTGGCATTTTTTGCACTATTCCATGGTTAAGCTTGCTTAGCTTGTTATTTGGGTATGTTTTGGGGTCCTAGGGAGGCTCCGGTTAGAACCCAAGCCTTAGAAAAATTTTGGTTTTTGGCTCTTTGGTGGAGAAGGGCTGTTGGAAGCAAGATTTAAGGAAATTTGTTGGTATTTTGCTAGCACAAGTGGAGCATATGGCAAGGTGGTGTGGCATTAAAGGGAGTGCAAGGGGGTTAGAGGTTCGAATCCCACAAGTAGCATATGGGGAGTTTTTATTTTGTGCCCAGGAAAGGAGGAAGCTGAGTGGAGACCAAACCCTGCCTTGGAGGTTGGAGACTTGGTCAAATGATTTGAATGGGTGATGGAGAGGAAGTTGGGGAGCAAAATGAGGAGTGAATCAAGGGATTGAGGGGAGAGGGGTTAGTGGCCGAAATTGGGATTATGGGGGATGATAATTTCTGCCAAAGTTTTGGCATTTTGAAAGTGCATATCTGGTCATTTGTGGAGGAGGGTAAACCGAGATTCTTTGGGGTTGTTTTGTTTTTCCTTGCATTTTTGGGTCATATTGCTTCAATCTTTTCATACGGAAACCTCAATTCCTTCCATTCGTTTCTTCTCATTTTCTTCTCAAGCATTTTCTTCACTTGTAGTGCCTAAACAGTCTTGGCCGAATCTCTTCATTTCCACCTCTTCTTACACATTCTTTTCTACTCACCTTTCACCTTTTCTCTCTTGTGTTCACCCTAGTCGAAACTTCTCTTCTTTTTTACTGTTTTTCTACTCTTTTCTCCTTCAATTAAATTCCCTCTTTTTCTCATTCGAATCGGTTCTATTCTCTTTTGCTAATAGCCGAATTCTACTTACACCAATATTTTGGCTTGTGTTCTTTAATTGTTTTTCATTTCGGTTTATACTCCATAGCTGAATTTTGATTTGTTTGGGTTTGCTGCTTGTGCCGAATCCCTTCTTCCCATTCAACTTATCTCTAATCTAAGGTAATGGTTCTTTCTTTCTCTACTTTCTTTTCTTTTCTCTCTTGCTCTATTCTAAAACCAAAACTCTCTTCTTGACTTTTGTGGCTAGGCCGAATCTATTGGAGGGTTAGTATACCCTCTCATCCTTCTTCTAATATCTGGTTTCCAAGAGTTGGTTGGTAAGTAAGGTAATGGCCGAATGCAGGTGATGGGGTTTTATTAGTCGGTTGGTTCTTACTCAAGCCGAATGGCTGTTTGAGTTCTTTTGTGGTCATGACTAAGGGGTTGCTAACATCTGTTTTTTCGTGCCAAACACTGCTAGGGTCTCGACGTGCTTAATCAGAGGGCCACCTAAACACCTATCCCTTGTAGTGGATTTCTTGGATTGTTGGTAAGTGATGTAGATTGTTTATCAATCTCAATACTTGAAAGATATTGTATTAAGGATTTAGACTAACTGTTAGTCAGTATTGATCTCAGGTATTCTGGAAATAGTGCCGAGTATCGCAAATTGTGATAAGGTGTGTAATCTCACACCCCTCCGAATGCATGCTTGCAATGTTCTGTGATTCGGCCGAAGGTCGAAAAGCTGGAAAACCAACATCTGTGACCACTGGAGCGTGCGAACGCTCGTAATGGTAAATAGAAATACCAATAATGATGGTAAGTTGTTGAGAGTGTCACGAGCACTCTCGAGAAACTGAGGCTGTAACGGGCCTAATCAAGCCGAAACAGACCAAATGGGCCCAATGGGCTATCCAGCCCACTCGGGCAAAACTGTTGGAAACTATCAACGATAGGTTCGATTGCGAAATCTGCAAATCTGAAACCGAAACCATGCATTTGGGCCAGAAATGGATTTTAGGCCCAACAGTTCTGTAGAGACCCAAAAAGGGTCCCGTGTCACTCGAGGCGACAGTAGGCCTTCGGAAAGGCTGTTAAATGCAAAATTACCGAAATACCCCTGGAGGGTAAAATTACCGAAACGCCCCTGGAGGGTAAATTATCGTTGTACCCCTGATTATGGTTGGTTATTATGTATATGCTTTATTTACACTGTTATACGTATGTTGCATTGCATTTATGATATGTTGCATGGGGTGGGATTGATGATCGAAGGAAGTGTTATTCTAGTGGCTCTGCCACAATTCTGTCTGGTGGCTATGCCACGTATATTCTGTTATTCTGGTGGCTCCGCCACAAATTCTGGGATTAGTAGCTTGTCTACCATATTGGTGCGTTGGGCTGGGTGGGTTGACTTGGTCCCCACAGATGTGTTGGGCTGGTACGGGGGTGTGTAGCGGATGGATTATTAGGTTGGGATGCATTACATTATTTGCACTATCATGTTTATAGGGCTAAGGTTTTTTGTATGGGGTTCGGCCCAGTCTGCTTCCGTATGGGCTTGGGCCCAGTTAATAACTGTTCAGAGGATTACACACTGAGTTCTCGTAACTCACCTCTCTGTTTTAACCTTGCAGGTGATCCCCACCATTAGAGGATTTGGCGCAGTGGAGGACTCTATGGTGGCCATACATAGGAATACTTCTCGTGAACTTTAGTAATTTTCATTTTGCTCTATTTTAAATTTAATTTAATTTGGGTTTAATATTTTGTAATAAGGCCATTGCACTTTAATTTTTCTTTTAAATTTTCATTTCAGTTATACGCAAACTATAAACGATTAAACTCCGAGTTTTCTTAAAACATCATTAACTGTTTTTCAAAATAGCACATTTCTGCAAATTACTAGATTTGATTTCTACTATAAACAAAGTTTTCACGAATAACATTATTAATGTTTTTACGAGATAACCATAAAAGCATATTTGAATTTCACTAAACAATAAAGCACGAAATTTCAAAAAGAATACGAAGTTTTTAACGAGAATGTAGTTTTAAACAACCTATCTATGTAACATGCTAGATCCAGTTGTAACATCTAGGCCGGGTTTAGGGTGTTACATTTTGTGGTATCAGAGTCAGGTTGCAAAACTCGGCTGTGGAATGGGTTCGAAAATATTTTTTCTTATTGGTTTGAAATATGGTTTAGAAAATAAATATATATCCTTGTTGGAAGTATGACACCCCGAGTCTCCGGCACCAAATTCGTAAGTTCTCTTACTTTATCTGATGATATGATGAAATGACTGTAGTAAGAAACTACTAGAGTTAGTGGTAGTACACTAGAACTGTTAGCTATAGGAATTAAGCCTATAGAGACTGAAACATTAGGAAACTCGATCTGCGAAAACAACTCTTATACCTATTTCCATAAGACACTTGTTAATAAACATTAGAATTATAGACTGATTCATAAAACTCTTAAATAGATTAACGCGTTACAACAAAATGAGTACAAGAGGTAGACGTGGCTGTGATAGGGGTCGAGGTGCTAGGGTTGGATCCGTAGCATCAGGGCACATGCCTGAAATCGAAGCACCTGCATCACTAGTGACCGAAATAGGGTCTCATGACCGAACTGGAGGGGATGATGCTTTGTCCCAAACAATGCTGCAAGTTTTGGAACTGGTTGTTAGAGCAAGTACTGGGTCGGCAGCTCGTGGGTCTATTTCTGAGCGACTCCGGTCAAGCGGGGCCGAAATTTTTAGGGGCATTTCTGGTGTAGCCCCGAATGTAGCGGAGTACTGGTTAGAGGCTGTGGAGTGAATTATGGATGACCTGGACTGCACAGTGGAACAGAAATTGAAGGGAGCAGTGTCTCTACTACGAGATGTGGCATACCAGTGATGGCTCACTGTGAGGGAAGGTACACAAGCGGATTGTATAACCTGGGACTTCTTTAAGATAACTTTTTAGGGAAAATATGTCGGGGCGAGTTATGTGGATGCCCAGAGGAAGGAATTTCTGAATTTGGTTCAAGGAAACAAATCCATAGCAAAATATGAAGCAGAGTTTATACGCTTAAGTCGTTACACTCTGGGTATAGTCGCGACTGACTATGAGCGCTGTGTACGGTTCGAGGATGGTCTGCGGGATAAGCTGCGGGTATTGATAGCACCATAGAGAAAAATAGATTTTGCCACTTTGGTTGAGAAAGAAAAGATTGCCAAAGAGGTGAAACGTTCTGAGAGGCAAAATCAATATAATGATAGGGGCAAGAATAAGAGAGGTTTTGGGTCTTCAGGTTCTTCTGGGGGTTTCCAAAAGAGGCCTAGGTTGGATGGGCCAGCTCGAGTTGGGATGCCAGTTGCTGTGGGTTGATTGCAACCTTGTGTGCAGTATAGGAAAATACATCCGGGGGAGTGCTAGAGAAGATCTGGTGGGTGTTCCAGATGTGGGTCCAAGGATCATCAGATAAAGGACTGTCCTCGGGAACCTGTTAGGGCATAGATATTAGGTCAGAGATTTGTGCAGCCAGGGAGAGGTGGTCAACAGCCACCGAGAGGTCGTGGTTTGCCTAGAGGGGGAAATGGGTTTGGACAAGGTCGTAGAGCACCGGGCAGAGGTACTGGTAATATAGATGTAAGATAGCCAGGACTGGTTTATACGGCTCGACGTCGAGAGAATGGCGACGCATCGGACGTCGTAACCAGTACGTTTTTCATATTTAATGTGCCATTTACCACTTTAATTGATATTGGATCTACCCATTCATATATTGACTGTACTGTGTCTGGGACTTTGGGTATACAATCTGAGTTTGCTGATAGAGAAATGTCGATAATTAGTCCCTTAGGACAATCTGTGGTAGTGAATAAGCTATTTAGAAATGTGCCTCTAGAAGTTCAAGGAGTGGTATTTTCGACATATTTGATGGAACTGCCGTTTGGCGAGTTTGATCTTATACTGTGCGAATTTGGATTGCGCTGCTAAGTGTATGGTATTAAGGACCACAAAGGACAAGTAAGTGATTGTGATAGGAGAAAGAAGGGATCATTTGTCCAATGTGATTTCAGCATTAAAGGCCGAGAAGATAGTGCGCAAAGGGTGTGAGGCATTACTAGCTTTTGTCAGCACATCTGATGCTAAGGAATTGTCTATTGGGGATGTCAGAACCATGAAGAAGTTCCCGGACATTTTTCCCAAAGAGCTTCCGGGGTTGCCCCCAAATCGCGAGGTTAAATTTGGCATTAAGCTACTGCTGGGAACGGCTCCGGTGTCCATCGCCCTTATAAGATGGCACCGAAGGAGCTGGTAGAACTAAAAGCTTAGATCCAAGAGTTGATGGATCGAGGATTTATCAGACCAAGTGTATCACCGTAGGGAGCGCTGGTATTGTTCGTGAAGAAGAAGGATGGGTCAATGCGTATGTACATTGACTATCGTCAGTTAAACAAGCTAACTGTTAAGAACAGAAATTTGCTACCAAGGATAGATGACCTGTTCGATAGTTGTTGGGAGCTTCGGTCTTCTCAAAAATAGATTTAAGATCGGGATATCATCAGCTAAGGGTCAAGGAGACAGACATATACAAGACTGCATTCTGAACTCGTTATGGGAATTACGAGTTTCTGGTCATGCCGTTTGGATTAACGAATGCACCAGCCGCTTTCAAGGATATGATGAACTGGGTCTTCCAACCCTATTTAGACCTGTTCGTGGTGGTATTCATAGATGACATTTTGGTGTATTCAAGAACTAAGGAGGAGCATGATTCACATCTTCAGGTTTTTCTACAGATATTGTGAGAAAAGCAACTTTACGCCAAATTCAATAAGTGCGAGTTTTGGTTGAAGGAAGTGACATTTTTGGGGCATGCTGTGTCTATCGAGAGGATTAGAGTTGATCCTCGAAAGGTTGAAGCTGTTTAAAATTGGAAGCCACCGAAGTCAGTATTAGAAATCTGAAGTTTTCTGGGTTTGGCTGGGTACTACAGGCGGTTCGTTGAGGGGTTTTCTTTGATTACTGCACCTCTAACTAAATTGCTGCGTAAGGGGGTAGCATCTGTTTGGACTGATAAACAGTAGGAAAGTTTTGAAAAGTTGAAGAAGATTCTTGTAACAGTCCGATTTAGGGGCTAGTTGGAACAGTGATCTCGAAATCACTAATTCGAGGTTAGAGAAAATTATTTTCATGTTATGTTATGTGTTATAACATGTTTATAAAGATGCATGAAAATTTTGGTGCCTTAATTTAGCGATTTCTAGCTAAATTGTGAAAAAGGACTAAATCGCATAAAGTGCGAAAGTTCTATTTTATTTCCTAGAGGTCCAAATAGCTATGGATACTTAATTGGAGGTCCTAAATGTACAAGTTGGCCTTGTTTAAGTGAGTTGACCGGTCATAAAATACATAGGGGACAAGAGCATTTAGTATGATGAATAGTTGGTGATATTAGTTGGAAAAAATAAATAAAATAAGATGATATAAGCAAAAGTTATCATCTTTTTATTTATCTTTCTTCTCCAGCTGAAAATACCAGCCATGGGAGGGGTTTGAAAGCTTAAAATTTCAGCAAGCTTTACTCCATTCAAGTAAGTCAATTTGATGTTTATCTTTGATGATTTTTGTATATTTGGAGTCCTCAAAGCTTAAGCTAGGTAATGAGAGGACTAGTTTGCAATATGGTTGAAAGTCAATGGACTTACCATGATAGAGTTTATGTTGTTTGAAGAGTTTTTATGGAAGAAAATGAATGATAGGATGTTGATAAATAGCTTTTGTGAAAAGTGTTGTGATGAAAACACCTAATTAGGACTCAAATCCAAAAGTTGATATTTATTCATTAAGGCATGAAATAGATGGAATTATGGATAGTTGTAAGAGGATTAAATGTTCGGCTAGGCTTGTTCAACAGGAAAGTGTGATAAAAATTTATTTACGAGCCTAGGGGCAAAACCGTAATTTTGCCAAAATGTAGGGGCAAAATAGTCATGCTTGCCTAAAGTGTATATTATGGTGTAATATGATTTATAAGTGGTTAAATCAGTAAATGTCATTGTTCTAGATCAAAGAAAATAGTTTCGGACCTAGAACGGATGAAAAGAGAAATGTAGGCAAAAGTCCCTTTTTGCGCCTTTCGACATCGAGGTAAGTTCATGTGCAAATGTTGCAATTACGTTTGAGTTAATTTAATATTCCAATATTGTATGGAATGTATATTTATTCTATGAATGTATGAAATATCTTTTAATGAGAGATTAAGAGAATTGAACCTAAGAGTAATGGGAAATGTATATAGCATGATATGATGATAATTATGGTCCCGTGTAAGACCATATTGGAATATGGCTTCGGTATAAAAATTTGTATAAGACCATGTCAGGGACATGACATCGATATGTTAAAGTAAGACCTTATTAGAGTATGATGTTAATGGGACACTATGCGTATGAGACTTAATAGTGTTATATAACAATTTGAGATGAATTCAGTATATGATGAACCCCTAGTGGGTTATGTGTAATCGATACACCTTAGTTGTATGAAATAGATTTATTAATGCATTATGTGAATGCGAACGAGAATCATAGAAAGTTAAGTAAGAATAGAAATGTGTGAGGATGTTCCTAGTTGAACATTTGAAATAAATATATATATGTGGACTACCATCCATGAGTGTAAAATAACGGTGAGTTATGTGCGATATCACCTTATTGATGTTAATGATGGGCTAAGTGTGATACCATCAATTATATTGTTATCGGTGGGTTATGTGCGTTACCACCTGATTAATTAGTAATCGATAGGCTGTGTGCGATACCATTGCTTATAAATGATTGGTGAGCTAAGTGCGAAATCACCATAAGTGTGAATGATTGGTGGGCTATGTATGATATCACCCTATTAGAGATTCAATGGTGGGCTAAGTGCGAAACCACCGAGAGATTAGTGGTATGAGTGACTCATTGAAAATGCTTGATATGTTGTTTATATGATCATGTGGTGATCAGTGCAGGAATGTATGCTAATTAAACGAGCAATTAGCTTGTGGCATGGTTAGAATGTGGTAAGAGGTAGAATGAGTAAGCTTCAAAAGTGTTTGAGTAAGTAACCATGAATTTACGAGAAAATTCATTATAATACCTTGTGGTCATGGATATTCAATGAATATTAGAAATTGTCAGTTTTATACATATGAACTTACTAAGCATATTTGCTTACTCCTTTTCTCTTTCCCATCCATTATAGGTTTTTAACTAGCTCGGTTTGGAGGCCACCAGAGATGTTTTCACACTATCGAGTAGACTCCTAGTATAGTGTTTCAAGTTCTTATGAGTCATGGCATGTATAGGGATTCTTTTAAAGTTGATTAAGTTCTAATTGATGTAGCCAAATTGTGTTGGCCTAAGAGAATTTGTAGTTTGGTTGTGTATAGCCATCGATGATGGCTTAAGTTGTTGTAATTGTATTGGATATAGTTCTCCCTAGTGTATGGGATGAAGGCTTTATTTCTCCTTTGATTAAATGTCTTTAATTCAAGAGTTATATTGAAGCTATGCGAAATTATGAGATGATATATGAATTTATGCATATGAGGGTGGTAAAAGGCTTGGTAGATAGCCTTTAAGTACCCACACGGACATACACACGGGCGTGTGTCTAGGCCGTGTGTCCTCTGCACCTTAGTGTCTTAAGTCAGAATAGACCACGATCTAACCACACGGCCGTTTGTTCAGGTCGTGTGAGACACACAGTTAGCACATGGTCGTGTGCTTCAGACCGTGTGAATAAGTCAGTATATCAAAGTATGACACACGGGCTAGGACCACGGGCGTGCCAACACCGTGTGTGATTTGTTAGTATCCACCACGGGTGGGAGACATGGGCATGTCTTAGGGATACACGGGCGTGTCCCAAGTTACACAGGGCGTGTGACCCCTATTTCAAGAGAAAGTTTCTAGATGGGTCTCGAAAGTTTCGAGACGAAAGTTTGAGGCCTTGTAGGCCCATGAAATGTATGATTTGACTAAGAAAGAGAAGTTTTTAATTCGAAATGAAATTTTATAGCCCGTAAGTACATGTTTAAGAAAGTTCAAGCATAGTAATGTCTCGTATTTGATCTTAGCCTCGGCTCGAGTATGGGGTGTTACATTTAGTGGTATCAGAGCTATATGCGAACCATGATAGTGTGATGTCTCCCGGCTCTAATGAAATTGTTTTGTTAAAACAGTGATGATTCCCAACCGAGCTAATTTCAGTAAGTTTGTATGATTTCCAAGCTTCATGAATATTTTCATTGAATTGCTTGTTATGTTATTGAATATACATTACTTTCATGAGAATGTTTAATGGTATGCTATACAAAGAAATTAATGAGATTAAGCATGAGAAAGTCTCGATTGAAGTTGAATTACTTAGGATACTCGATCTACCACATGAGATAAGAAAGTCCGTATAAGACCAAGCCAAGGCATGGCATTGGCAATCAAGCAAAGTTATCATGTAAGTCCAAGACAAGTCTTGGCATTGAAGAGTTATTATGAGATGAAGACCCATGTAAGCCCAAGCCAAGGCATGGCATTGGAGTCTCCAAGTAAAGATGTCATGTAAGTCCAAGACAAGTCTTGGCATTGAAAAGTTATCACGAGATAGAGATCCCATGTAAGTCCAAGCCAAGGCTCGGCATTGACCAGTTCATGAGTAAAGATACCAAATAAGATCATGTCAAGACATGGCAATGGTAAGTTCCCAAGGGAACACACAAGGAAGACTTTGAGTAAGTCTATGTCAAGACATGTCATCAATACCAAGATGAGAGATCCTATGTAAGACCATATCGAGGATATGGCTTTGGCATCGAGTTAAATGTGACATAAGATTCAGTATCCTCAGTCATTCATAGTAATTCATCGGTCAAAAGAGTAAAGCTTAAATGAGATAGCAAGAAAGTTAGTAGTAAAGTTGATATTATGTCATGCTAGTTAAGGCTGACTAACAAGTATAATTCATGTTATGAATGATGATGTTGAGATTATGTTTATTATAGTAAAGTATATAGATCTATGTAATCAAGTGTTACAGGTACTTTGTTTACCTTACAAGCATGAGACTAGTAAGTACCATGATATATGTGAGAAGCAATAAGAGTAAGTAAGCATTTGAGATTTGTGATGCCATTGTTTATGATAAATATGTCCACATGGTTAAATCTCACGTGTGACTGTTAAAGTGGAGAATGTATAATGTTTTTTTTATGATTCTGTTAGGAAGTCACACATATTATAGTGTGGGAGTTAAACTGAGAAGCTTGACTAAGTAGAATGCAGGGGATGAGTACGGTCGCTCAATGATAAAATGATGAATAAGACCATGGTTGGACCATGGCAGTATATGTGATCCCATATAAGTCCGTGTCTGGGACATGGCATTGGAATCAATACATGATCCCATATAAGACCATATCTAGGATATGGCATCGGCATCGACATGAGTTCCATGTTAGACTGTAGCAAGGCTATGGCATCGTGATGAGATGTAAGGAAATAACTGGGCTATGATGTGTGATATGAGTAAGACCATAGTTGGACTATGGCAATCAAGTAGATGACGTACTCAAACCCATAAGACATTCTCTAGGCTGTGTGTCCCCTACATCTTAGAGTTTTAAGTCAGAATAGACCACGGGCTAACCACACAGCCATTTGTTCAGGCCGTGTGAGACACACAGTTAGCACATGGGCGTGTGCTTCAGACCGTGTGAATTAGTTAGTATATCAAAGTATGACACACAGGCTAGGGCCACGGGCATGCCAAGGCCGTGTGTGATTTGTCTGTATCCACTGGGAGACACGGGCATGTCTTAGGGATACACGGGCGTGTCCCAAGTTACACCGATGTGTGACCCCTGTTTCACGAGAAAGTTTCCAAATGGGTTTTGAAAGTTTCGGGACGAAACTCTAAGGCCTCGTAGGCCCATGAAATGTATGATTTGACTAAGAAAGAGAAGTTTTTAATTCGGAACAAAATTTTATAGCCCGTAAGTACATGTTTAAGAAAGTTTAAGCATAGTAATGTCTCGTATCCTGTCTTAGCCTCGGACTCGGGTATGGGGTGTTACAACTCTGACTGAAGCACCAGTGTTGATTCAGAATGAGGCAGGGAAAGAATTTGTTGTTTATTGTGATGCGTCGCACAAAGCTTTGGGTTGTGTGCTTCTAACACCCCTAGCCCGTATTTGTCGCCGGACTAGGGTTAAAGACGTTACCAAACAGATCGGAAATGTTTACAAAAATGTCATACAATTGAATATTAACCTCAAACATAATGTCCCCTTAGTAGGTCATCGAGACCTAAAACATGCTACAAATCGGGTCGGGACTAAACCGGAACACATACAAATTTTCATGGAAATTTAAAACATTTCTAAGTTTCAGGGGTTCCACGCCTGTGTGGGCAGGCCGTGTGCCACCCACGGCTGCTAGACACACCCATGTGTCCTCCCCGTGGTCGAAACTGACTTTGCTCCACGGCCACCATGCACGCCCGTGTACTTTGGCCGTGGTCGATCCTGTTGAAAACCACACGGCTACTAGGCACGTCCGTGTACCCATTTGCAAGGCCAAAATGCCACCCACAGGGGTCTTACCTACAAGCAAAATCATCAAGACATCTCATGCCTATTTGGCAACCAATAACATACCGAAATAACCATCCAAATTGCAAGACTAAAACTCAACTCATCACAAGCATAATTCATTCATTTGCTTAATCAAAACTTGACCATTTCATGAATCAACTAACCATGCCAAAAACCTACATTACATATCACATTCATTCAAGCAAATTCTCAACTCATAGCTAGCCAAATCACATGGCAAAGTGCATATAACAAACTTATATCAAATACTAGCTAATACATGCCATATCTAGCTATATGCATTTCCAAAGTGTACTAAAATGAGTATAGTAGTGTGATGACGATCCTTGATGGTCCTGAGCCTTCAGTAGCTTTGACGACCTATAAAACAAAGAAAACACACACACAGAGTAAGCTTTCCAAAAGCTTAGTAAGTCATAATACAAATTGGTTGCTGTAAATCAGAGTTTTAAAATTTATAAAAGAATGATCAAACCTGGAAACTAACTCTGACAACAATTAAAGGCAAGTGTACCTATTGAACAGTAGTATAGTTTAGGCAAGACCGGATATCGAATCCAAAGGAACTAAAAGTACTAATACTAACTTTCTTTTTATTATTTAGCCTTAAAATTAGAGTGAAGTTGCTTTTAACTATATTGACGAAGACTAAACTAAGGACACAAAGACAAAAAGGACGAATAGGAAAATAACTTTGAAGGAAAACTCAGTTGATTACGACGATACCCTCAGGAAGAATCCACCTAGACTTCACTTATTAATTAACCCTAAATTATATGATTTCTTTAACTTAGCTTGATCCGTAAGACTCCCTAACCTATATTAAACCCTCTCTCGAGGCGAATAACGTCTAACCCTAGGTTAATTAGTGGAACTCTCGTTCGCTTATAATAACCCCCTAGGATAGCAGTAAATCGATCAATGGACTCCCATATTAGGTTTCACCCTAATCCGGCAAAACCTCGTAACCCTATCTCTAGGCGTTCGATCAACTCTGCTTAATTATGTTAGATCTACTCTGAGGCAGGGTTTATTCCTCCTCCACCTAAGCACATTAGATTTGGATTAAGCAACATAATTAAGAACAAACTAAGTAATTATCATATAACTTAGAAATCAAATAAAAGGATCCATCTAGATTTCATCCCCTTCAAGTATCTAAGGGGTTTAGTTCATAATGAATAAACAAAACATCGCAAGAGAAAAGATAAAACAAAACATAAGAAAATCCTAAAGCTCTCTGAAGGAATTGAAGGAGAATTCCACCGTCTTGAGTATAATTCCAGCTTATTGGGATGAATCAACTGGCTATCTTCGCGTTATTTCCTAACTCTGATCTTCTCGGCTTGGCTCATTGGCCTAGCTTTGATGCCCCTTCAAAGGTAGTACTTAAGGGGTATATATAGGCTCTTGGAATGCAATTCTTTCTCCCCAAGTATCCTTTTCCGACTAAAATTGTTCATTCTGATAACAGAGGCAAGGCCATGTAGCACGCCCGTGTGGATCGACTCCAGGCCGTGTTTGGATTTCTAACTTGAGGCACGGCCATGTAAGTTGAGGGAGAGACCGTGTTCTAGATGTTAGGCGGGGCACGGCCGTGTGGCTTGAAGTCCAAGCCGTTTTGATTTCGTGAATTGGCCCATTTGGCCCGTTTTAAGCCCGTTTTACGTTCTTTTCATCCTTTGGTGCTTTCCTGAGTATACGACATGAAAGGAAAGGATTAAGAGTACATTTTTACATACATCAAGGGATAAATCATCCAAAAGCTTATTATATGTGGGCTTAAAATATGTTACTTTTACGGTTTATCACAAATAAACTTAACATAAAAGGCATATATGCATAAGGTACATTGGAACATAACATTTACTTAGCAAACTATCACGTATTTGCTTTGGTTCATATACTTGGCCACAATTGCCACATTCATCCATTCAAAAATCATATGTATATACATAACTCTTTCATAATCATTCTTGTATCTCATCCTCGTTCTCATATTCAATCATACTTTTCTTCAAATCAAAGTCATATAGGTACTTACCTTTTATACACACTTAGTGTACATACCTAACGTACCTGAAATGAATATACATTCAAGTAATTGTTCATAGCTCAGATTAGCTCATTGAACTGTTCAGAATCTAATAGGATACTCGAAAACTCAGAATAATTGTACAATGCCAACGTTGCAGATGAGGTCTTACATGTAATCGGATATCAATGTAACTGTCCCAGACAGGGTCTTACATGAATCAATAAGATGCCAATGTCCCAGACATGGTCTTACACGTAAATCTCATATTGATGCCAACGTCCCAGACGTGGTCTTACACGAATCAATACGATGCCGATGTCCCAGACATGGTCTTACACGTAAAGCTCATATCGATGCCAACGTCCCAGACGTGGTCTTACACGAATATCAAATCAACGCCAATGTCTCGGACATGGTATTACATGACAAAACAAATAGATACCTTTGTATTCCTAAGTTCATACAGGATTTCTCAGACTTATCACTATATCGACCTTATCTCAGAATTCACATACATAACATCTCATAAGCATTCATTATCATCAATAATCATATGAATATGCTCAATTCAATACAATTACATTTATTTACAATATGACTTTCCTCGGATTCGATTTAACTGAAACGGGAACGGCTACTCAGTTACTTTCGCTTTCCCGCGGTCTAAGTCCGTTTTCCTCGGTTCTTGATCTAAACATATTCAGAATTAACCCTTTTATTCACTAATTCATTCAATTCAATCGAAGGACACACATTTAGGGCTATTTACAAATTAACCCTCACATTTGCACAATTTATCAATTTAGTCCATTTTTCTCAAAACATCAAATTCACAAAATCATCACACATCTAAGCTTAGACGAATGCATATATATATATATCATACAAGCCCATATTTTCCATCAAATTTGCAATTTAGTCCTTCAAATTACTTTTTTCTCAATTTAGCCCTAATTAGCTAAATTCATCAAAAATTCAAGAACAAAGTATGTTTATCTAGCTCAAATCTTTCATTTAACAACTAAGCTCATCATAACGATCAACATAACATGAATGGCATATCTCATGAACAACATCAATTCTTCAAATTGGGACATGGGCTTGGTAGTACTCAAAGCAACGATTACGAAAACGTAGAAATTATCAAAAAATCTAGCAAAACATACCTTGAATTTGAATCAAAAGCTAGCCGAATATTAGAGCCATTCAAACCCTTTCTTTTCTTCTTTGATTTTCGGCCAAACTAGGATGAACAATGGCCATGTTTTATGTTTTGTTTTAATTATAAAACATTTATAATTCATTTACTAAATTGACCTTTAATAAACATATAAAACAAATATAATTCAAGGCCATTATTGTCCATTAACCAACCACTATCTTTTTAAATGGTTTAATTGCCTCTTAAGGCCTTTTCTTTTAAAAGCAACAACACATTGGTACATTAATAAATAGCATACTAACTTTGCATTTAATACAATTCAATCATTTTGTCAAACTAAACACACAGACGGACAAATTAACTTACGAAAATTTAACACATGTTTAGTCACATATCAAATCCACAGAAAAATAGTATAAAAATATTATACGGACTCGTATTTATGGTCCCAAAACCACTGTTCCGACTAGGGTATAAACTAGGGATTCCACCAACTGTTTCGTCAAATTCTCCCCCTTAGGGATTTTCATCCCCGAAAATCTTATCGTTAAACAGATTCAGATATTGCTGTCTCATTGAATCTTCAGGCCCCCATGTAGCCTCTTCTATTCCGTGTCGATTCTACAGTATTTTCACTAATGGAATTTTCTTGTTTCTTAACTCTTTTACTTTACGAGCTAATATACGGATTGGTTCTTCTTCATAAGACATACCAGATCAAATTTCAATTTTAGACGGGGCAATTACATGTGACGGATCGTATCGATATCTATAAAGCATCGAGACATGGAATACATTATGTAACTTTTCTAGCTCAGAAGGTAACCTTAATCTATATGCAACGGGTCCAACACGTTCAATGATCTCATACAGTTCGATGAGCCTCGGACTTAACTTGCCTTTATGTCCGAATCGAAGTACTTTCTTCCACGGAGACACTTTCAAAATTACTTTGTTGCCGATATCAAATTCTATATCTTTTCGTTTCAAGTCCGCATACGACTTCTGACGATCAGATGCTACTTTCAAACAATCTCAGATTAGTTTCACTTTCTATTCTGAATCTTTTATTAAATCGACACCGTGTAGCTTATTTTAACTTAGCTCGGTCCAATACAGAGGTGTACGACATTTATGTCCATACAAAGCTTCATAAAGTACAATTTTGAGGCTTGACTAAAATTTGTTATTGTATGCAAATTTAAATAATGGCAGATACTGTTCCCACGTACCGTTAAACTCAAGTGTACAACATCTTAACATATCTTCAAGAATCTGAATGATCTGCTCAGATTAACCATCTGTTTGCGGATGAGAAGCTGTACTGAAATGCAGTTTCGTGCCTAAAGCTTCTTGCAATTTCTTCCAAAACATCGATGTAAACCTCAGAAATTCAGATTCAGAATTCGAAATCTCAAACAATCATTAACAACTTGAAATTCAGATTCAGAATTCGAATTAAACTAAGCTCGTTTCGCTAATAACTCATTATCAGATTTCTGAGCATTACATTTCTGCTGTAAAAACAACGGTTTCGCTTTTAACTTAGCTAACACAGAACTATCATTAGACAAATCTAACTAAGCATTCAAAGCACGTAGTGCAAACAACGATTTTCTACTCAACGCATCAGCAACAACATTCGCTTTACCCGGATGATAATCTATCACGAGCTCACAATCTTTTAACTGCTCTAACCATCTTCTTTGACGCAAGTTCAAGTCTTTCTGAGTCATCGGATATTTCAGACTTTTATGATCTGAAAACACATGACATTTCTCACCTACAGATAGTGAGCCAAATCTTAAGTGCAAACACAATCGCAGCTAGCTCAAGGTCGTGCATCGGATAATTCTTTTCATGAGGCTTCAATTGTCTCGAGGCATAAGCTACAACTTTGCCTTCCTGTATCAAAACACATACCAGACCATTTAACGAAGCATTACTGTATATAACAAATTCTTTACCCAATTCTGGCTGTACTAACACTGGAGCTTCTGTTAACAGGGTTTTCAACTGATCAAAAATTTTCTGGCATTTATCCGACCATTCAAATCTAACATCTTTCTGAAGTAATCTAGTCAACGAAGTAGCTATCACTGAAAATCCCTTTACAAATCGACGATAATAACCAGCTAAACCCAGGAAACTACGAACTTCAGATACATTTCTCAGAGGTTTCGAATTCAGAAAAGCAGAAATCTTACTCAGATCCACTCGGATTCCAGAAGCTGACACAATATGTCCCAGAAAACTAACGTCGTGCAACCAGAATTTACATTTGCTGAATTTCACGTACAATTTCTTTTCTCTTAAAGCTTGCAACACATTTCTCAAATGCTCGGTATGTTCGGCTTCATCACGTGAATAAATTAAAATGTCATCTATGAACACCACTACAAATCGATCTAGGAACGATTTGAAAATACTGCTCATCAGATCCATAAAAATAGCAGGAGCATTGGTTAGTCCAAATGGCATAACTAAAAACTTGTAATGCCCGTACCTCGTTCTGAAAGCAGTTTTCGGTATATCTGAATCCTTCACTCTCAACTGGTAGTATCCCGATCTCAGATCAATCTTGGAAAATACCGTAGCCCCTTTTAGCTGATCAAATAAGTCATCAATTCTGAGCAATGGATATTTATTCTTTATGGTCACCTTATTCAACTGACGGTAATCGATACACATTCTCATCATGCCATCTTTCTCTTTCAGAAACAGAACAGGAGCACCGCAAGGCGAGAAACTCGGTCTAGCAAACCCTCTATCTGTCAATTCTTGCAACTGTAACTTTAAGTCTTTCAACTCTGTTGGTGCAATTCTATACAGAGTTATCGATATAGGTGTAGTACCAGGAAGTAAATCAATACCAAATTCAACTTCACGAATCAGAGGTAAACTTGGTAACTCTTCAGGGAACACATCAAAATACTCACAAACAATAGGCACTGATTCAACTTTCTTCTCAGACACTTTCAAATCAATCACATAAGGAAAATATGCCTCATAACCTTTTTTCACATAACTTTGAGCTTTCAAAACGGATATCACAGCGGGCACTCCATTCAAATCATTAGACTCAACTCGTACAATCTCATCATTCGGACATCTCAAATCAATAGTCTTTCTTTTACAATTTACAGCAGCATCATGCAAAGTCAAACAGTCCATACCCAGAATGATATCGAACTCATCAAATGGTAAATGCATCAGATCAGTAGGGAAACGGATATCTCGAAATATTAATGGGCAGTTCTTGCATACTTTGTCAACCAGGACACTTTTATCTAAGGGGTTCGATACTTTTATAGTAAACTCAGTAGACTTTACAGGTAAATTCTTACTGAATACTAAATTCATGCATATATACAAATGCATAGAAACAGAGTCTATCAATGAAATCACAGAAGTATCATAAAGAGTAAAAGTACTCGTTATAACATCTAGTGATGAAGCCTCCTCACGAGCTCGAATAGCATACGCCCTGGCAGGCGCTCTGGCTTCAGATTTTGCAATAGTGTCTCTCGTAGTTCTCGACTATCACTAATGTTTCTTACATTCTTTGAAGGTCTTCCTATCACAGGTGCGTTATCCGATCTCAGATTCTGAGTAGTTTCTGGCTCAACAGACTCAGGGCAATCACGGATAAAATGATCAAGCGATTCATATCTGAAGCAAGCTCTGTCATTTAATCTATAGCTTTCGGATGCTTTTTCCCACAATGTTTACATTCAGGTCTCCCGAATCGAACATTACCAACGTTGGCCACTGAAGTTGCTGGAGTGTTGAAACTCATTTGCAATCTAGCTCGATTTCTGTTCGAATGTCCCACATTATCTCTGGAACAACTTTGATCATCTCTAAATCTTTTCGGAGCAGACTGAAATGATTTGCTCAGAAATCTCTTCCTCGTATCTCAGGCTTCAAACTTAGTTTTTCTTTTATCTTTCCCGAGTGCCTCAACTTTGCACGCTCGATCAACGACTATAACAAACTCTTTTATTTCTAATATCCCGACTAATAGGCGAATATCTTGATCAAGACCATCTTCGAATCTTTTGCACATTATAGCTTCAGATGATACACATTCTCGAGCATACTGACTCAGTCTCACGAACTCTCATTCATATTCCGTAACAGTCATACGACCCTATTTCAATTCCCAAAATTCCTTTCGTTTCTGATCAACGAATCTCTCACTGATATATTTCTTCCGAAACTCGATCTGAAAGAAGTCCCATGTAACTCGCTCTTTCGGAACAACAGAAATCCAAGTTTTCCACCATTGATACGCGGCATCTCAGAGTAATGTTACAACACATTTTATGCATTCTTCCGGAGTAAGAGACATTTCATTGAATACCCGAATAATATTTTCTAACCAAAACTCAGCCTTTTCAGCACCATCTTCATTAGTAGCTCAGAACTCTTCAGCCCCATTCTTGCGGATCTTGTCAACTGGAGGCTTATTCCACAAATTCAGATTTGCAGTGAGAGGTACATCGGATGTCTGAGGGGGATTAACCGGGGACAGGGGTTGCAAAATAGTCAGGTTATTCTTTACGAACTGAGTGAACCACTCACTCATCATCTGGAAGAAAGCCTGTTTAGCTTCTCCATCATGACTGCTCATAGCCGGTCTCGAATTAGAGGGCGCTATCCCTTGTGCGGGAGCAGGCGCATTACTTTCTACGTCTTTAGCTACGGCTATTTTGGGATCCATTACTATACAAAAATCACATTTTATGCGTCAAGATTCATCACACTATCACAATTCAGATATATGGCATGTATAGTTAGACCTTGACACGCTACGTTAGTTTGAGAATTGACTAAACTGTAGCTCTGCTACCAACTAAATGTAACACCCCTAACCCGTATCCATCGCCGAACTAGGGTTAAAGACGTTACCGAACAGATCAGAAATGTTTATAGAAATTTCATACAATTGAATATTAACCTCACCCATAATGTCCCCTTAGTAGGTCATCGAGACCTAAAACATGCTATAAGCCGGGTCGGGAATAATCTGGAACACATACAAAATTTCAAGAAATTCTAAAACTTTTCTAAGTTTCAGGGGTTACACGCCCGTGTGGGCAGGCCGTGTACCTCCCACGGCTGCTAAACACACCCGTGTGTCCTCCCCGTAGTCGACACTGACTTTGCTCCACGGCCACCAAGCACGCCCGTGTACTTTGGTCGTGGTCGATCCTGTTGAAAACCACACAGCTACTAGGCACGTCTGTGTGCTAAGGCCGTGTACTCTTATGCTATCTACTGACTTTGTCCCGCAGTCACCTGGCACACCCATGTGCCACAACCATGTGGCAAAATAGGCCATTTGCAATGCCAAAATGCCACCCACATGGGTCTTACCTACAAGCAAAATCATCAAGACATCTCATGCCTATTTAGCAACCAATAACATACCAAAATAACCATCCAAATTACAAGACTAAAACTCAACTCATCACAAGCATAATTCATTCATTTGCTTAATCAAAACTTGACCATTTCATGAATCAACTAACCATGCAAAAAACCTACTTTACATATCACATTCATTCAAGAAAATTCTCAACTCATAACTAGCCAAATCACATGGTAAAGTTCATATAACAAACTTATATCAAATACTAGCCAATACATGCCATATCTAGCTATATACATTTCCAAAGTGTACAAAAATGAGTTTAGTAGTGTGATGACGATCCTTGACGGTCCCGAGCCTTCAGTAGCTTTGACGACCTATAAAACAGAGAATACACACACAGAGTAAGCTTTCCAAAAGCTTAGTAAGTCATAATACAAATATACTTAACATAAAAGGCATATATGCATAAGGTACATTAGCATATAACATTTACTTAGCAAACTATCACATATTTGCTTTGGTTCATATAATTTGCCACAATTGCCACATTCATCCATTCAAGAATCATATGTATATACATAACTCTTTCATAATCATTCTTGCATCTCATTCTCGTTCTCATATTCAATCATACTTTTCTTCAAATCAAAGTCATATAGGTACTTACCTTTTATACACACTTAGTGTACATACCTAACGTACCTGAAATGAATATACATTCAAGTAATTGTTCATAGCTCAGATTAGCTCATTGAACTGTTCAGAATCTAATAGGATACTCGGAAACTCAGAATAATTGTACAATGCCAATGTCCCAAGCAAGGTCTTACATGTAATCGGATATCGATGCCACTGTCCCAAACAGGGTCTTACATAAATCAATACGATGTCGATGTCCCAGAAATGGTCTTACACGTAAATCTCATATCAATGCCAACGTCCCGGACGTGGTCTTACACGAATCAATACGATGCCGATGTCTAAGACATGGTCTTACACGTAAAGCTCATATCGATGCCAACGTCCCAGACCTGATCTTACACGAATATCAAATCAATGCCAACGTCCCAGACGTGGTCTTACATGATAAAATAGAATAGATACCTTTGTATTCCTAAGTTCATACAGGATTTCTCAAACTTATCACTATATTGACCTTATCTCGGAATTCACATACATAACATCTCGTAAGCATTCATTATCATCAATAGTCATATGAATATGCTCAATTCAATACAATTACATTTATTTGCAATATGACTCACCTCGGATTCATTTTAACTGAAATGGGAACAGCTACTCGGTTACTTTTGCTTTCCCGTGGTCTAAGTCTGTTTTCCTCGGTTCTTGCTCTAAACATATTCAGAATTAACCCTTTTGTATTCACTAATTCATTCAATTCAATCCAAGGAGACACATTAGGGCTATTTACAAATTAACCCTCACATTTGCACAATTGATCAATTTAGTCTATTTTTCTCAAAACATCAAATTCACAAAATCATCACACATCCAAGCTTAGCCGAATGCAAATATATATCATACAAGCCCATATTTTCCATCAAATTTGTAATTTAGTCCTTCAAATTACTATTTTCTCAATTTAGCTCTAATTAGCTAAATTCATCAAAAATTCAAGAGCAAAGTATGTTCATCTAGTTCAAATCTTTCATTTAACAACTAAGCTCATCACAAAGCTCAACATAACATCAATGGCATATCTCATGAACAACATCAATTCTTCAAATTGAGACATGGGCTTGATAGTACTCAAAGAAATGATTACGGAAACGTAGAAGTTATCAAAAAACGAAGCAAAACATACCTTGAATTTGAATCAAAAGCTAGCTGAATATTAGAGACATTCAAACCCTTTCTTTTCTTCTTTGATTTTCGGTCAAAATAGGATGAACAATGGCCATGTTTTATGTTTTGTTTTAATTCATTTACTAAATTGACCTTTAATAAACATATAAAACAAATATAATATAAGGCCATTATTGTCCATTAACCAACCACTATCTTTTAAAATGGTTTAATTGCCTCTTAAGGCCTTTTCTTTTAAAGGCCACAACACATTGGTACATTAATAAATAGCATACTAACTTTCCATTTAATACAATTCAATCCTTTTGTCAAATTAAACACACAGACGGACAAATTAACTTACGAAAATTTAACACATGCTTAGTCACATATCAAATGCACAGAAAAATAATATAAAAATATTATACGGACTCGTATTTATGGTCCCAAAACCACTATTCCGACTAGGGTATAAACCAGACTGTTACAGTGCTAATGCAAGAAGGGAAGGTGGTGGCGTATGCAGCTCCTCAACTAAGGCCACATGAGGTGAACTACCCCTCTCATGACTTGGAACTAGCTGCAGTAGTGTTCGCCCTAAAGATATCGAGGCACTACTTGTATGAGGAAAAGTCGATCATCTATATCGACCATAAGAGTCTTAAGTATCTCCTTACCGAAAAGGAGCTAAATTTAAGGCAACAGAGATTGATAGAGTGGCTGAAGGTCTACGACTGCTCGATTCAGTATCTGAATTTAAGCCAATGTGGTGGCAGATGCACTAAGTTGGAAGGTGGTATCTGAGTTAAGACCAATGGTTGCTCATCTCAGCCTTTATAAGGATGGTAGTTTATTAGCAGAACTTCAGGTAAAACTGACTTAGGTTGATCAGATTAAGGAGAAACAGGCATTGGATGAGTCGTTAGACTCTCGTTTTCAGCAAGTGGAAAGTGGAGAGACGATGGATTTTGGGCTGAATAGTAAAGGAATGTTATGTTTCTGGGGAAGATTTTGTATGCCGAAGGACTCTGAATTATGATAGTTGATTCTACGGGAGGCGCATAGTAGCCCATACGCTATGCATCCCGATAGAAACAAGATGTACTGAGACCTACTTGAACAGTACTAGTGGCCAAGATTGAAATGTGAGGTTATCGAATTCGTAAGCAAGTGTTTGACATGTCAGCAAGTGAAGATTGAGCATCAATTGCCTTCGGGGCTATTGCAACCAGTGAAAATTCCACTCTAGAAGTGGGAAAAGATAACAATGGATTTTGTTAGTGGGCTACCCCTGATGCCTACTAAGAAAGATTCAATGTGGGTAATTGTTGACCGGTTGACTAAGTCCACTCACTTCATACCAGTTCGCACTGACTACTCGCTACAGAAGTTAGCCAAGTTGTATGTGGCAGAAATTGTGAGGCTACATCGGGTACTAGTGTCTATCATATCAGACAGGGACCCTAGATTCACCTCTCGGTTCTGGAAGGTGTTACATGAAGCTTTGGGTACAAGACTAGATTTTAGCACAGCATTTCATCTAAAGACTGATGGTCAGTCGGAGAGGGTAATCCAGATTTTGGAAGACATGTTAAGGGGCTACGTGATTGACTTCAGGGGCAGTTGAGAAGATTATTTACCCTTAGCAGAATTTGCGTATAACAACAGCTACCAATCCGGCATTGAGATGGCACCCTACGAGGCGTTGTATGGTTGTAGGTGTCATACCCCTACCTATTGGACAGAATTAGGTGAGCGATCGTTGTTGGGTTCGGAATTGATTTCGGAAACTGAGGAGAAGGTGAAGCTGATTCGGGGTCGGTTGAAAAAAGCCTCCAATAGACAGAAGTCATATGCAGATCTGAAGCGTAAGGAGATAGAGTATTTGGTGGGGGATTATGTCTTCTTGAAAGTCTCACCTTGGAAGAAGTTTTTGAGATTTGGACGGAAGGGCAAGTTGAGCCCCAGATTCATCGGGACTTATCGGATAGTGAAGCGTGTGGAACCGGTCGCCTATCGACTTGAGTTGCCCCTATTCAATGTTTAAATGCTAAGGTGCTATCGTTATGATCCTTCTCCTATAGTGCCAGTGGAAGAAATTGAAGTTAGATTTGATCTGTCATTTGAAGAAGAACCAATGCAGATTTTGGATCGGGATGTTAAAGTGTTGAGGAGGAAGTCGGTTCCGCTAGTCAAAGTGTTATCGCTTAATCACGGTTTAGATGAAGCCACGTGGGAGCTGGAGGAGGCAATGCGACAGCAATACCCTCACCTCTTTTAATCAGGGAAATTTTGAGGCTGAAATTTATTTAAGGGGGTAGAACTGTATCATCCTAACATTAGGTGAAACACCCCACACCCGGCCCACGAGCCTGAACCGGATCTGGTATGTTCCTTAAGTAAACCGGTTTCAAAATTCTTTATTACTTAGGGAAAATTGTATAATTTTAGAGAAAATATCATTTTGGATTGGGCTTAGAGCGAAAACCCATTTATTTTGCTTAGAAATCATTTAATTATGGTGACAAAACAATTTAGGGTTTATTTTTAAAATAAATTTAATTGAACTTAATTAAAAGTAACTCGTGACATAATAATTAAAAATAAAAGCAAAGAAATAAAACTATCCAACTTGGGCCTTATGGCCTTATTACATCAAGCAACTCCCAAACTTAAAATAAAAGTACTTAGTAAAAATAAAAGTCCAAATCTTTAGATTTCTCCTTGCTATGCATAGCCACCTTTAGCTCCTGCCGACCCGGTCCATTATTGCTCATCACCTGAAAAATATTTCCCACAACGGGGTGAGTCAAACAGACTCAATGTGTAGACGACACCAAATCGTAATAGAATCAGGCATACAATACATTCAAACATAAAATACAAGTTATGATGCATTCCCAAACCCGAACCTAATTGTCCATCCGCTACACACCCCGCATTTTGCCAAACACACCGTGGGACTACTAAGTCGACCCTCCTTCCGCTACACACCAAATTGCGGGCTTAAGTCACCGTGATTCGTGGTCTTAGGTCACCACTTTTCAGACATCGTGGTCTTAGGTCACCACTTTTCGGATTACTATGGTCGTAAGTCACCACTTTTCGACATCGTGGTCTTAAGTCACCACTTTTCACTTCCCCTTTCAATATACAACCATATGCCCAAATATTAATATGCATAATATACCAGAGTTCGCAATCATATAATATTCTCATGTTACGAATAACATATTTCATATTCCTAGTAGGAGTAGGAAACGTACCTGAGTACTTAGTACCCTAACATGGTACCTTAGCCACGTTCATATTTCCATTAACACAAATTTTAATACATATAACCATAATTCATGTTACAAAGTAGTGTGGGGTACACACCTGATTCGCTTAATAATTTCCTTGAGATCCCGAAAGACTGATCTTTGCCTTAGAGCCGTTTACTCCTATATTCGGTCAATCATTTAAACACATCAATAAACCTATTCAGCTTAAAAACCAAATCCTAATAGGATTTGTATTCTAAAAACTTACCTTTGATGTCGATTTGATTATTCAAATCCCGAAATAGATCCTTGCTTCCTTGATGCTGTCGAAAATCCTATAAGCACATGTTAGATTGATTTCTAACACTTAATCATCTTTAAATGGCGTATGGCCGAAAATTCATATGACTTACCTTGAGTCTTAGAAATCCCAAAACTTTGTTGTACTTCTCCTTGTAGTCGACAACTACTAGATCTCGAAGAAAACCTTCCAAATTTCGGCCATGGAATTCTAAAGGAGTTTGATTCCTATATTTCAGCTAAAGAGAGATTGAAAATCAAATAATAGCCGATCTTACCTTTTTGAATGAAATCGGCAACACCCTTCTCATCACAATAAAGATTCGGCTTTATGTAAGAATTTGGCTTGGTTGGATTGTGTTTTTGGTTTTGAATAAAAGAGAGAGGAGGCTAGGGAATTCGGCTAGAAAAGAAAAGAGAAGAGGAGAGAACCCTAAGAATTTTTGGCAGAGCAGAGAAAAAAGAAAACCGATGAGTATCCTCCTTCCTTCCTTTTATAGATTTAAATTATCACTAAGGAGTCCCTTACTTGGCCACCGCTCTTCAATTTGATAGCTTTATCCTTTAATTATCATAAAATAAAAGAGTTTAATCCAGCCTTTATCTCATGGAAATTATGATAAATAAATTCCCTTTTGAAAATACTTCAGATAAATCATCATTTATCTCTCCAATTAAAAAATCCTTGATTTATCCTTAATAGCCAAATTTTAAAGAGGATAAAGCTCCCTTTTTCTAGAAGCCTTGCCGTCCACTCCTTGGCTTATGGAAGTAAAATAAAAGCTCCTTTATTTGCTTCCCAAGTGACTCGAACCCAGGCCCATTCCTCTTGCATATGGCGCCATTTCTATAGGCCCTAAGTGGCACCTTCAGGCCACTTTTCCAAGCCTGTTTGTGTGTCAAATTTCACAAACTTTTTCTTTTAAGGCCACCTTGCCTTACTTTCCTATTTTAAACTTTAAATCTTGACATTTCTGCATCATTTCTAAGTTTCCTAAAATTTTCTATCGGCTCTGTCAACTTGCCCTTTTCTTACATTTCCAAGTTTCCAGAAATGTTCACTTTCCATTTTTGAATCATTTCCTTACATTTCCAGGTTTCCAAAAATGTTCATTGCCATTTCCATTTCCATGCATTTCTAGGTTTCCAAAAATATCCATTTCCATTTCCATTTCCAAAAATGTTAGAAATTTATTCATAGTACTTAAGACTTGTCATTTCGTACAATTAAACCGAAAATGCATATGCCCTTTCCAGGATGTTACAGTTCTACCCCCTTAAAATAATTTTGTCCTCGAAATTACTTACTAATGAATAATCATACGGTCTAACTCACCCCACTACACTATTGCTGCGCACTCTGATCTTAAAGAACTATCATACTTTCTAGGCACATTCTCTAAGTTCACATCCAAGGTTTCAGTCACTTCACTAGCAATACAAGAATAAGCTAACCCTATAACAAGCAAAGCAATTAAGGGTATTCCAGAAATAAAGAACGCACCGTTGTCACATCCGCACATCTTCCTCCTCGCGATGGCCAAATCGCATAAACCAACCTTGGTTGCCTCGCGTCTGCACCTTCAACACCTCTTCTTGGTGCTTCACGCCCTGGCAGAACCATTTCCTCCATGGTTCGGGTCCACAACCTTCTTCGAGGAAATTCGCCCACCTCTACCAGCCTGACTAACATTCAGAGTTGCCGGTCGGCTTTCATCTAAGTTCTTAGGACATTCCTTGACCACATGATCCTTGGACCCACACCTAAATAATCCTCCTGTTTTCCTCCAACACTCTCCCAAATGCTTCTTTCCACACACATCACAAGGTCGATACCGCCCTTCTGATCCAGCTCGCTGACCTCGCGGCCCATCAACTCTAGGCCTCTTATTCCCAGATGATCCAAACGATCCAAAACCTCTTTTTGGCCTATTCCGAACAGTGTTCTGCCTTGCAAAATCTTTATTTCCTTCAGCCACTTTAGCCTTTTCCACTAACGCAGAAAATTCCCGCTCCTGATGTGATGCTATCAACAATCTTAGATCATCCATTAACCCGTCCTCAAAACGGACACAGCGCTCATGCTCACTTGCCACGACACCTCAAGTGTATCGGCTCAACCGCAGGAATTCAACATCATATTCTGCCACTGAATTATTTCCTTGGACCAGCCCCAGAAAAGCTTTCCTTTGCTCATCAGTGTACCTGGTTCCCACATACTTCTTTTGGTATGCTTCATTAACGTACTCCCATGTCGGATCCTCAGTCGTGGCACCATCCTGCACAGTTAACCCCCATTGATACGCTTCATTGCGTAACAGCGCCACCATTCCCTTTAACTTTTCCTCAGGGGTCAGATCAAGCTCATCCATGATGCGCTTCATTGCTTCCAACCAGTACTCAGCTGTACTGGGTGCCACACCAGATACTCCAAGAAACATTTCGGCTCCATTTGCTCGAAGCCGTTCGAGCCACGCACTTTCGATTCCCGAATTTCTTCGCACGCACGACCACCAATTCCAAAACTCGCGCAGACAAACGCGACTGCGACAAAGATCATCTTCCCGTCGAGCATGTTGCTCAACACCAACAGCTAGGGGTGGTGGTGGCGGTGGTACTTCATTATCTGATCCTTGACCCGATCTAACGGGTTCCGACCTACTCATTCTTCCTCTACCTCGTCCACGACATCCACGTCCTCTAGAGCTCATTTTCTAACGTCGAGATCTGATTAAAAAGTTTTATGAATTAGTCATTGTTCCACTTATTTACCCACGAAGGAGTTTTATGAAAAAGGATTTAGGAGTGGTTCTTTCGTATTCATACAAGCATACAGTCTTTCCATTCATTCATCTATCAAACAAGTATGAACTTTCGTTCATTCAGAGAAACGTTGTAGTTCTCATTGTTATTATTTTTTCACTACCTAGGGGTATTTTCGTAATTTGTCTTACAGGGCATTTTCGTAATTTTTCAAAATAAAAAGTTCTTCGGTGATTTTGTCAAATGTATTTTGGAAATTTCAAAGCCCCGGGTAATTTTGGAAAAATTTTGAAATCCAAGGGTATTTCGGAAATTTTTGACCTCGGGGTATTTCGATAATTTTTCGCAAACCGGGGTAAATTTGTAAAAGTTAACAAATCAGGGATATTTTCGAGAATTGTACCTTTCAAAATGGTGATGTTTGCAAAGATTTGAAAATCAGGGTCATTTTGGTAATTTTCGCAAATTAAGGGCAATTTTGTAATTTTTTAAAATCAAGGTATTTTTGATAGTTTGCAAATTAGGGTTAGTGAATATTTATAAAATAATGAAATTTTGGCAAAACTGTTGAGTAGTTTGTCATTTTGTAAATCAATGGCATTTTGGTAATTTTACCACTAAGGGCTTTTTTTGTAATTTTCACAAATCAGAAATTTTTCGGAAAATTTTGTAAAGATGGTTTTAAAAGAAAGTTTTAAGAATTTAAAACTAGAGTCTGTTATTTTGTTCTCTTTTTTTTTTATAAAGCAAAATGGCTAGTTCCCTTTTTGGGTTTTAGTCATTATGTTTAGCCTATTACCGAGCCCTCTTGGTCAGGGTGAACCAAAGCTACACACCAGGCAGGATTCGAGTGGAGAGGAGGTGAGTCACGTGGACTGCTTAAGTACCAAGCTCCCACCGAAACCATTCCTAGACATGCGCACAGAGGTTGCCACACCACTGAGCCTTCTCGAGTTAGGGTGAACCGAAGCTACGCACTGCAGGATTCTCGCAAGAGGAGGTGAGTCACTAGGACTGCTTAAATACCAGGCTCTTTTGGATCCAATCCTAGACATGCACACAGGGGTTACCACACCCTAGCTCAGTGACTTAGCCATAGGTTTGTTTAGTGTATTAAGTCTTATGTGTTTTGTGTTTGAGTAGTCTAATCCTAGGGTTCAAGTTCCTATCATACTATTCTATGCTCCATGCCTTTTCTACCCTTCTAATGTTCATAACATAATTCACATAATCACCCAAAGAGTTGGGGTACTTTACGGTGGATCATGGTCTGAGGCTTAGGTGCCATGCCAGAGAACCTATTTAATTTCAAAGAAAATCATTTGGCTCGCTTTGAAAATGTTTTGGGCCTTAGCCCACAGGCTGAGAGTTTAAAATTGGGCTCTAATACCAAACTGAAACACCCCACACCCGGCCCACGAGCCTGAACCGGATCTGGTATGTTCCTTAAGTAAATCGTGTTCAAAATTCTTTATTACTTAGGGAAAATTTGTGTAATTTTAGAGAAAATATCATTTTGGATTGGGCTTAGAGCGAAAACCCATTTATTTTACTTAGAAATCATTTAATTATGGTGACAAAACAATTTAGGGTTTATTTTTAAAATAAATTTAATTGAACTTAATTAAAAGTAACTCGTGACATAATAATTAAAAATAAAAGCAGAGAAATAAAACTATCCAACTTGGGCCTTATGGCCTTATTACATCAAGCAACTCCCAAACTTAAAATAAAAGTACTTAGTGAAAATAAAAGTCCAAATCTTTCGATTTCTCCTTGCTATGCATGGCCACTTTTAGCTCCCCGCCGACCCGGTCCATTATTGCTCATCACCGAAAAATATTCCCACAAGCGGGGTGAGTCAAAGCAGACTCAATGTGTACATGACACCAAATCGTAATAGAATCGGGCATACAATACATTCAAACATAAAATACAAGTTATGATGCATTCCCAAACCCGAACCTAATTGTCCATCCACTACACACCCCCGTACCTGCCAAACACACCGTAAGGACTACTAAGTCGACTCTCCTTCCGCTACACACCAAATTGCGAGCTTAAGTCACCGCATCTGTGGTCTTAGGTCACCACTTTTCAGATTACTGTGGTCTTAAGTCACCACTTTTCACTTCCCCTTTCAATATACAGCCATATGCCCCATATATTAATATGCATAATATACCAGAGTTCACAATCGTATAATATTCTCATGTTACGAATAACATATTTCATATTCCTAGTAGGAGTAGGAAACGTACCTGAGTACTTAGTACCATAACATGGTACCTTAGCCAAGTTCATATTTCCATTAACACATATTTTAATACATATAACCATAATTCATGTTACAAAGTAGTGTGGGGTACACACCTGATTCGCTTAATAATTTCCTTGAGATCCCGAAATACTGATTTTTGCCTTAGATCCGTTTACTCCTATATTCGGTCAATGATTTACCAAATCCTAATAGGATTTGTATTCTAAAAACTTACCTTTGATGTCGATTTGATTATTCAAATCCCGAAATAGATCCTTGCTTCCTTGATGCTGTCGAAAATCCTATAAGCACATGTTAGATTGATTTCTAACACTTAATCATCTTTAAATGGCCTCTGGCCGAATATTCATATGACTTACCTTGAGTCTTAGAAATCCCAAAACTTCGTTGTACTTCTCCTTGTAGTCGACAACTACTAGATCTCGAAGAAAACCTTCCAAATTTCGGCCATGGAATTCTAAAGGAGTTAGATTCCTATATTTCGGCTAAAAAGAGATTGAAAATCAAATAATAGCTGATCTTACCTTTTTGAATGAAATCGACAACACCCTTCTGTCACAACAAAGTTTCGCTTTGGCAGAATTTCGGCTTAGTTGGATTGTGTTTTTGGTTTTGAATAAAAGAGAGAGGAGGCTAGGGAATGCAGCTAGAAAAGAAAAGAGAAGAGGAGAGAACCCTAAGAATTTTGTGAGAGCAGAGAAAAAAAGAAAATCGATGAGTATCCTCCTTCCTTCCTTTTATAGATTTAAATTATCACTAAGGAGTCCCTTACTTGGCCACCGCTCTTCAATTTGATAGCTTTATCCTTTAATTATCATAAAATAAAAAAGTTTAATCCGGCCTTTATCTCATGGAAATTATGATAAATAAATTCCCTTTTGAAAATACTTAAGATAAATCATCATTTATCTCTCCAATTAAAAAAATCCTTTATTTATCCTTAATAGCCAAATTTTAAAGAGGATATAGCTCCCTTTTTCTAGAAGCCTTGCCGTCCACTCCTTGGCTTATGGAAGCAAAATAAAAGCTCCTTTATTTGCTTCCCAAGTGACTGGAACCCAGGCCCATTCCTCTTGCATATGGCGCCATTTCCATAGGCCCTAAGTGGCACCTTCAGGCCACTTTTCCAAGCCTGTTTGTGTGTCAAATTTCACAAACTTTTTCTTTTAAGGCCACCTTGCCTTACTTTCCTATTTTAAACTTTAAATCTTGACATTTCTGCATCATTTCTAAGTTTCCTAAAATTTTCGACCGGCTCTGTAAACTTGCCATTTTCTTACATTTCCAAGTTTCCAGAAATGTTCACTTTCCATTTTTGAATCATTTCCTTACATTTCCAGGTTTCCAAAAATGTTCATTTCCATTTCCATTTCCATGCATTTCTAGGTTTCCAAAAATATCCATTTCCATTTCATTTCTAAAAATGTTAGAAATTTATTCATAGTACTTAAGACTTGTCATTTCGTACAATTAAACTGGAAATGCATAGGCCCTTTCCAGGATGTTACATTAGGGGTCTGTCATTTTTGCACTATTCCATGTGTTCATCTTGCTTATCTTGTTATTTGGGTATGTTTTGGGGTCCTAGGGAGGCTCGGGTTCGAACCCAAGCCCTGGGAAAATTTTGGTTTTTGGCTCTTTGGTGGAGAAGGGCTGTTGGAAGCAAGACTTAAGGAAATTTGTTGGTATTTTACTAGCACAAGTGGAGCATATGGCAAGGTGGTGTGGCGTCAAAGGGAGTGCAAGGTGGTTGGAGGTTTGAATCCCACAAGCAGCATATGGGAAGTTTTTATTTTGTGCTCAGGAAAGGAGGAAGCTGAGTGGAGACCAAACTCTTCCTTGGAGGTTAGAGACTTGGTCAAATGATTTGAATGGGTGATGGAGAGGAAATTGGGGAGCAAAATGAGGAGTGAATCAAGGGATTGGGGGGAGAGGGGTTAGTGGCCGAATTTGGGATTATGGGGGATGAGAATTTCGACCAAAGTTTTGGCATTTTGAAAGTGCATATTCGGTCATTTGTAGAGGAGGGTAAACCGAAATTATTTGGGGTTTTTTGTTTTTCCTTGCATTTTTGGGTCATATTACTTCAATCTTTTCATACAGAAACCTCAATTCTTCTCATTCGTTTCTTCTCATTTTCTTCTCAAGCATTTTCTTCACTTGTAGTGCTTAAACAGTCTTGGCCGAATCTCTCCATTTCCACCTCTTCTTACACATTCTTTTCTACTCACCCCTCACTTTTTCTCTCTTGTGTTCACCCTAACCATAACTTCTCTTCTTTTTTATTATTTTTCTACTCTTTTCTCCATAAATTGAATTCTCGCTTTTTCTCATTCGAATAGGTTCTCTTCTCTTTTGCTAATAGTCGAATTCTACTTACACCAATATCTAAGGTAATGGTTGTTTCTTTCTCTACTTTCTTTTCTTTTCTCTCTTGTTCTATTCTAAAACCGAAACTCTCTTCTTGACTTTTGTGGCTAGGCTGAATCTATTGGAGGGTTAGTATACCCTCTCATCCTTCTTCTAATCTCTGGTTTCCGAGAGTTGGTTGGTAAGTAAGGTAATGGCCGAATGTAGGTGATGGGGTTTTATTATTCGGTTGGTTCTTACTCAAGCCGAATGGCTATTTGAGTTCTTTTGTGGTCATGATTAAGGGGTTGCTAACATCTGTTTTTCGTACCAAACACTACTAGGGTCTCGACATGCTTAATCAGAGGGCCAACTAAACACCCATCCCTTGTAGTGGATTTCTTGGATTGTTGTTAAGTGATGTAGATTGTTTATCAATCTCAATACTTGGAAGACGTTGTATTAAGGATTTAGACTAACTGTTAGTCAGTATTGATCTCAGGTATTCTAGAAATAATTGTGATCAGGTGTGTAATCTCACACCCCTCCAAATGCATGCTTGCAATGTTCTGTGATTCGGCCAAAGGCCGAAAAGTCAGAAAAATGGCATTTGTGACCACTCGAGCGTGCGAATGGTCGTAGTGGTAAATTGTGATCAGGTGTGTAATCTCACACCCCTCCAAATGCATGCTTGCAATGTTCTGTGATTCGGCCAAAGGCCGAAAAGTCAGAAAAATGGCATCTGTGACCACTCGAGCGTGCGAATGCTTGTAGTGGTAAATCGAAATACGAATAATGATGGTAAGTCGTTGAGAGTGTCACGAGCACTCTCGCGAAACTGAGGTTGTAATGGGCCTGATCGAGCTGAAACGGACCAAATGGGCCCAATGGGCTATCCGGCCCACTGGGGCAAAATTGTTGGAAACTATCAACGATAGGTTCGATTGCGAAATCTGCAAATCTGAAACCGAAATCCAAACGATAGGTTCGTTTGGACCTGCAGTTCTGTAGAGACCCAAAAAGGGTCCCGTGTCACTGGAGGCGACAGTAGGCCTTCGGAAAGGCCTTTAAATGCAAAATTACTGAAGTACCCCTAGAGGGTAAAATTACAGAAATGCCCCTAGAGGGTAAATTACCGTTATACCCCTGATTATGGTTGGTTATTATGTATATGCTTTATTTACACTGTTATACGTATGTTGCATTGCATTTATGATATGTTGCATGGGGTGGGATTGATGATCAGAGGAAGTGTTATTCTGGTGGCTCTACCACAATTCTGTCTGGTGGCTTTGCCACGTATATTCTGTTATTCTGGTGGCTCCGCCACAAATACTGTGATTAGCAGCTTGTCTGCCATATTGGTGTGTTGCTGGATGGGTTGACTTGGTCCCCAAAGTTGTGTTGGGCTGGTACGGGGGTGTGTAGTGGATGGATTATTAGGTTAGGCTGTATTACATTGTTTGCACTATCATGTTTATAGGGCTAGGCCCAGTCTGTTTCTGTATGGGCTTCGGCCCAGTCTGCTTCAGTATGGGCTCGGGCCCAATAATGACCATTTAGGGGATTACACACTGAGTTCTCGTAACTCACCCCTCTTCTTTAACCTTGCAGGTGATCCCCAGCAGTAGAGGATTTGGCACAGTCTGTGGTGGCCATACATCGGAATACTTCTCGTGAACTTTAGGAACTTTCGTTTTGCTCTATTTTAAATTTAATTTAATTTGGGTTTAATATTTTGTAATAAGGCCATTGGACTTTAATTTTTCTTTTAAATTTTCATTTTAGTTATACACAAACTATAAATGATTAAACTCCGGGTTTTCTTAAAACATCATTAACTGTTTTTCAAAATATCACATTTCCGCAAATTACTAGATTTGATTTCTGCTATAAAAAAAGTTTTCACGAATAACATTATTAACGTTTTTACGAGATAACCATAAAAGCATATTTGAATTTCACTAAACAATAAAGCACGGAATTTCAAAAAGAATACGAAGTTTTTAATGAGAACGCAGTTTTAAACAACCTATCTATGTGACATGCTAGATTCAGTCGTAACGTCTAGGCCGGGTCTGGGGTGTTACAAGGCATGTTTCTAAAGTTTTTCATTAACGGCATTTTAGTAATTTAGTAATTAAATGAATTAAAAAGCCAAATTAAAAGCCAATTTTTGTCCATATTCTTTCGCATGGCCGAAATTCACAAAGGGGAAGCCATAGCTAGGGTTTGGCCACTTCTACGCTTGATTGTAAGTCCGTTCACGCCTTATTTTTAATGATTTTTATGTTTTTGAAATCCTTGTAACATGATCTATCTATTTCTACCACCAATTTGAAGAAATGTCAATGTCTAAAATTTTACCCATGTTGAACATGTATTTATTTTGATGTTTGATGGTGGAAAATGCATGTTTGTTGATTGTTAAACGACTTTAGCTAAGTGATTTTCGGTAAAAATGCCTAAAAGAACTTGTTTGTGAAAGTTGTAAAATGAGTGGTAAAAGTATGAATAAATGAAAAGTGGGGGTTGTTATGAGCATGATATAAATTTGGCTAGGCTTGGGTGTAATGAAATTGAATGAAAATCATTTTACGAGCCTAGGGACTAAAATGTAAAATGTCAAAAGTTTAGGGGCAAAAATGTAATTTTTGTCGTAATATGATTTTGGGCTGATTTGAATAGTATAATGATTAAATAAGTTAAATGTGATATTATAGATCAAGAAAAAATGAGGTTTGGATCTAGAACAGGGGAAAAACGAGTATTTGGCGATTTAGTCCTTTTTGCCATTTCTAAGTCGAGGTAAGTTCGTATGTTTGATAAGCATTAAATTATATGTGTATAAATGCTTGATTGATATAATTTTGGTAAATCCTACATTATTCAAATGAAATGTGAATGCTATTGAGTACGATACTACAAAATGACCGACGGAGATTCAGTACGACGAAAGTCTCGGTTGAACCTTAAGAATAGATAGAATACAAATGTCATGACAATAGGGTTACTATGATTACGTGTAAGACCATATATGGGATATGGCATCAATATGAGACTTCATGTAAGACCGTATCTGTGATATGGCATCGATGTGATTACGTGTAAGACCATATACGGGATACGACATCAATATGAGATTTCGTGTAAGACCATATCTGGGATATAGCATCGATATAAAACTTCATATAAGACCAGCTGGGTTGTTGGCATCGATACGAGATTTCATGTACGACCATATCTGGGATATGGCATTGGTACAATACTGTATGTACGAGATTCCCGAGTATCCTTTAGTATTCCAAATGGTTCAACGGGAAATTCAATGAGTTTGTAAGTAATTACGAATTGGTACAGGTATGTACATAAAGTTTATAAGCATGGACTTCATGAAATTGTCAGTTCATGATTTCCACGAGAATGATCTTGTGAAAACCTTGTGATTATTAGTCTATACCTGTGATGTATGAAATTCATGATAAATTCGATTGACGATTATGTGATTGGCTTTCGGGTGAAATTGAGTTATGATATAACATGTTTTATTCATGCAAATTGTGATTTATCAGATATGAGAAAATGGGAAGATAAGAACTTAGGCAATTGAAAGATGTTAAAGTATATGCTTGAAATGTAAATACTCATAATTAATGTGCATGTTGACTATGAGGTTTGAAATGATTTGTTATTTGTTGTAATATGTTACAAAGGAGAGATTACGGTTGTTAGGCTATGCCAAGATTTGTTAAATTATGCCTATAAGTTGATAGAGTAAATATTATGATTAAATAAGAATTATAGCTATGAGATTTATAGTAATTTGTATTATCTTGTGTTTAAATTGTTCGACTTGATAAAAGATTTGTAAGAGTTGCTTATTATTTTCGTACAGACATACTAAGCTATATAATATAGCTTACCCCCTTCCTTCCCCATGTTTTATAGTGTCATTGAGTCAGCTCAAATTGGAGATTGCCGGAGATCCTATCACACTATCAAGCTATCATTTTGGGTATAAATGAATTCAAGCATTTTAAGTCTTTGGCATGTATAGGGACTAAGTCAACCTGTTATATGGGTCATTATTAATTTGGCCATATGTGTTAGATTGTAATTGTTAGTGCTTCATCTTATATATAGCCATGAATGATGGCTTATGTTGATCATAAGTTTATTCATATTTTAATGCCCTCTTGTGAATGTGAAATTAGTATGTTTTTAACGGGCTAAGCATGATGTTTTAAGCATGATAAATGATGGTATAAGAATGACATGTTATTGTCTTGTTTGTGGGTGTTTGGTTGAATTTATATGCTTGAATTTCTGTCGTGTGATGTTGTGTAGATGAGTGCAAGTGAGGGTGGCAAAATGGCTTGGTAAATAGCCTTATTTTTGTCCACATGGGTAGACACACGGGCGTGTGTCTAGGCCGTGTGTGACACCGGGTCTACCCCACGGGCATGTGTTATGGCCGTGTGTCCCCTACACCTTAATTTTGAAAAATAGAATGTCTAGAATTGAGCATACGGGTAGAGACACGGGCGTGTGTCTCAGCCGTATGTGCTACACGGCCAAGCATACGGGCGTGTGGCATGACCATGTGGTACAAGTCAGAGAGCACCCCTAAATCGCACACGGTCTAAAGCACGGGCGTGTCCCAAGGTCACACGGGCGTGTCCATCGGACCACACGGGCGTGTGAGCCCTGCATGTAGCAAAAGTTTTCTAAGTTGTGTAAAATTTTCTAAAGTTCTCAGTTTAGTCCCGAACCACTTCCAAATTATGTTTTGGGCCTCGTAGGCTCGTAATAGGGACTTCATGATCGAATATGAATGGTTTAAATGTGGACGCAAATTTATGCCTCGGGATTGTATGAATGCTTATGTTATAAGTCCAGTAATGCCTTGAGCCTTGTTCCGGCGTTGAGCACGGGTAAAAGGTGTTACAATATTTCCTACCACCAAAGCGTAAAGAACATTTATCATATTCTCTCTTTCTTTCACTGTCTTAGGATACATTCATCTAAAGAAAGATGAAAGCTTGAAATAGAAGGTTGTGTTCCCTTCTTTGAGTTGGTAATCGCAAAGTGTTCTATAATCTTGTCTATGTATGAAGATTGCAATAAGACTATCACATTGTTATGTTTTAACCACATTTTAACTAATGATAATGTCCTTAAATTATTCCCAAAAAGTAGTATCTCATTGATATATAGAACTAGAAAGACCACATTTTCATCCCAATATGTTTATAAATGAAGGGTATTTCAATATTTTGCTCAAATCCAAAATTATTTATTGTTTGATCAAATCTTTGATTCTATAAGAAGCATGGTTGCTTAAGTCCATATATGAACCTTAGCAAATTGCAAACTTTATGCTCATTTCCTTTACCTACATAACTAGTGGGTTACACCATATAGATGCTTTCTTCAAGATATTCATTCAAAACATTGTCTTGCCATACATTTTCCAGGTCTCGTAATCAAGAGCTTGCTATAATAGATAACAGAACGTTCATTGATTTGAGCATGGCTACTAGAGAGAAGGTTTTCTAGCAATCGATACCTTCTTTCTATGTGTAGCCTTTTGCTACAAGTCTGGCCTTGTAGGTTTCAACCTTCCTTTACACATTTCTTTTCCTCTTGTAGATCATCTTACACCCTATGAGTTTTATCCACTCCGATAAATTACAAGTTCCCACATTAAATTGGATTTCATAGAATCTATTCCAACTTTCTTAGCTACTTCTTAGAGTTTGGAATCAACACTCTGTATCGCTTGATAGAATGTGAGTAGGTCATCATCTTTGAGTTCAGTAGTTTTTGTGTTAAAAACACTAGTGCCACTTATAAAGAAATCAGTCTTTTTAGAGACCCTCCTATTGTGATGGTACTCTTTATGTTGTTGATCATCTGTTATTTTGAATAGAATTTAAAATTGTAACTAGAGGGTTTTCATTATCTCTCAATATTTTCTCAAGTAAAAATCTACTACGGGGCCTAAAATTGTTCATGTAGCTTTCCTCTAGAAAAGTAGCATGAGTCTACATGAGTCAACACCTTAACTTTTGGTCTTTCGTGATATAAAATAGATCACCCTTCATTCCTTTTGGATAACCTACAAACATCCATATTTCTATATGGGAATCCAACTTCTTTAGAACTTTATCCAATATGAGGCCAGAGCATCCACAAATCCTAAAGTGATTTATACTTGGCTTCTTGTCGTGCCACAATTCATTTGAATTTTTAGGTGTAGCCTTAGTTGGTATATCATTCAAAATATAGCAAGTTGTTTGTAACGCATATCCCAAAAAGATATTAGTAGTTGTGAATAATTTAACATAAAAATAACCACGTCTATTAGGGTTCCATTCATTCTCTCAACTATTGTAACACCCTTTAACCCTTATCCGTTGCTAGAACAGGGTTACAGAGCAATACCAGACATTTCAGAGAAAATATGAACAATCATATAATAATATAATATATATACATCATAATTTCCTTTTATTGAGCCCTCGAGGCCCAAATCACGTTTTAGAAGCAAACCGTGACTTAATCGGAAGTTCAAAAAAATTTTCATGAAATTTCAATATTTTTCCTAAGTATAAGTCTCACACACCCGTGTGGTCTAGGGATACGCCCGTGTGTTCTTAAACACGCCCGTGCTTCAGGCCGTGTCCGACCTTGTGTAACTCTCTGACTTAAGGCACATGACCAGTCACATGTCCGTGTGCTAGGCCGGGTGCCACACACAGCTGATGTAACACCCCTCACCCTTATTCAACACCAAAATAGGGTTTCAGAGCATTACTAGACTTATGATTCAATTCAACAACTATTTAACATACAATTGTTCAATTCAATCATTCATCGTTCAATGTCAATCAATTTGTCCCTATTAAGAGCCTACGAGGCTTTAAACATGCTTTGGGAGTGGTTTGGGACTAAACCGATAACTCGGGAAATATTTTCAACACTTAGCAAATTTTGCTTGAAACAGGAGACACATGCCCGTGTGGCCAGGCCGTGTGTCTAACACGGCCACCAGACACGCCTGTGTCACAGGCCATGTGAAAACAAGGGGTACATACTGACTTGGGTCACACGACCAACCATACGCCTGTGTGTCTAGCCCATGTGCCCTTTGAAGTGGCCACACACGCCCGTGTACCAGGCCATGTGTTAGGCCGTGCCAAACCTGTAGGGTATACTGACTTATGCAACATGGCCAAATCACACGCCCGTGTGCTAGGCCGTGTGCCAAATAGGGGGTATACTGACTTGTACCACACGGTCGATCTAACGCCCGTGTGTGAGACCTTGTGAAGCATACTGACTTCATTTCAACTTCAACACTAGGGGACACACAGGCGTGTAGCATGACCGTGTGTCACACACGGCTGAGACACATGCCCGTGTCTCTGCCCATGTGGACAAAAATAGGCTATTTACCAAGCCATTTTGCCACCCAAAATATCATGTACCTAAACAACCCAACTGGCACCAATTCATAGCACAATAGAACATCTATTCTAACCACATTGAATACAATTTCATACCATTTCAAATATTAGTAACCATCATGCTTATATCACAAATTTAACTTAACCAAAACCTACTCAAATACATATACCAATCAACTAGTTTAACCATTACCTAACATACCTCATTTTTGTACCAATTCACAAGCAAGGTACCAATTCCACAAACTTTATAATATGGTGATTCACATATCCATCCAAGAACTCAAATATAAACATATATGCACATATAAGCACATAACCAAATTCACCCAATTAAGCCAAATCTCATGGCTATATTTACAAACCAAAACATATACATTTACAATGCCAATTCATTTGGCCAACATCATTACCAAAACATAACCAACATGACTCAAATACCTAAACATGCCATATACTTAAAACAAAGTTTCAAAAGCACCAAAAAGTCAGTGGATAGTGTGGTGAAGTCTCCGACGATCCTCGAGTCCGAGCTAGCTTTAAAATCATAATAAAACAAGGAAAAGCAACAAAGTAAGCTATATATATTAGTAAGCTTGTATGTTAACAATGAGCAACTATCATCATTCATTAATCATTCATATAATAGAAAACAATGTGCAACAAATCTATTAAATCTCAAGTCATCATGTGATCATTCATATAACTTACCAAGGAACTCATCACTTTCATAGTTTTCAATACTCAATTCATTTCTGTACGTACCTGTACCATCTTGTACCAATCTCATAATCAACCACGTCCTTCTTTTACCCGTTGAACCATTCAGAATAGAATTCGGATACTCAAGGTCTCACTCGATAAATACCTATACCATTTCCCAAAACCAAATCAAGGTAACTTATCTGAAATTCTGATATCATGGCCCGAAGCCAAATCATCCGATATGCATGGCCCCAAGCCAAATCGGTTTACCTCACACACATAGTGCTAATTCATGGCCCGAAGCCAACTGAAATATACCTAATGACATGTCCATAGCATCCTAAACTATTCCTAAGGTTCAACCTGGATTCCAACTATCGAATCATCGTCAAATCATTTTCAAACTTGTCTGTAATCGCATAATCACAATTCATGCCATATCAAAGCATATAAAATACATTTATAATGAAATTATAACATACGAAATTACCTCGGATGTTAAAACGGTTAATCTAGTCGATTAGTCGATAACTTTATCTTTTCCCCGATCCAAGTTCGTGTTTCTCTTTTCTTGATCTAAATAGATTCAAAATTAACTTATTTAATCATCTATTCATTCAATTTTCTCCAAAACACTCTTTAAGGCACATTTACACTTTTACCCCTAAACTTTCACATTTTCATAATTTAGTCCTTATTTCATAAAATTACAAATTCATGAAATTCAAGACTAACCCATTCTATTTGAATTACCATAATGCCCCTAGAAGCCCCTATTTTTCATTTATTTCAATTTTTAACCACTAACTTTACACTTTTCTCAATTTAATCCCTATTTTGCATTTTTACTGAAAATAATTGAACAAAACTTGTATATCTATTAACAAGCAGTCATAATCCACCAAGAAACTTCAAAATACACATGTATTCATCAATGGAATCATTCAAAATCTTTAACAGTTTTGCAAAATAGTCCCTGGGCTAGCTAGTACTAGTTGCAACGATCACAAAAACATATAAATCATTAAAAACGAGTTAAAAATCACTTACCAATTGGATTTTTGAAACTTGGCCGAATCCTAGCCCTATTTTTTCCAAATAGAATCGGTTTTGGGTGTATTTTGAAGAAGATGAACATAATAAAATAAGTTTGTTTTACTAATATATCATTTAATAACCAAATTACCAATTTAACCTTACTAATAAACCATTTAAAACACCTATTATCAGCCCATAATTGTCCACCCATCATTATAACGGTCTAACTACAACATAAGGACCTTTACTTAAGTAAACCATAGCTATTAGACATATTTAACTAATATCACTCAAATTTACACTTTACGCGATTAAGTCCTTTTTATCAAATTAACCATTTAAACGATAAAATTTCTTAACAAAAATTTTATCACAAACATATTATCATGCTGTAAAAATTAAAATAATAATAAAATAAATATTTTGATCTTGGATTTTTGGTCCCAAAATCACTGTTCCGATTTGACCAAATACGGGCTGTTACAGCTGAGACACACGCCCGTGTGTAATTTACTGAGCATTCAATTTTAAATTTTTAAGATGCATGGGACACACGGCCTAACCACATGCCGGTGTGTAAGCCGTATGTCTCACATGGTCTGGCCACACGCCCATGCGCCAGGCCGTGTGGACTCAAAATGAGCCTTATATATCAAATTTAACCAACCCTGCAAACTTAAACCTTAAACAACTCAATAACAAATATTCAACCAATCCAAAACACAATCAAATACATCCAAATTATACCAAGTAATCTACCTAATGATCTAATCAACATATTAACATAGGTATTTTTACAAATACTTACTAACTCAATTCATTTAACTTCATTTAAACCAATTCAAACTTTATACTAAATTTTAACCTAAAATTTGCATATATTAAATTCATTCATACTTCAACCAAAATATGCCATTTTATAATTCAAACATAAATCATAAAGTTATAACCAATTAATATCATTTTATATCATCACTTACAACAATTTATCAAAATGAAATACATATGACCACCTAGGTACATGCCATGACCAAAAAGAAATATACTTCACTGCTTTGGATGTTGATTCAACGATCTAACTTTAGTCTAACCTGTGCACGGAAACAAACCTTATGCTAAGTATAAATTCAGTGGTATTTCTATAATCCGAATACTTTAAATAAATAACATTATATAACATACACTTTTACCATGTATAAACATTAACTAATCAATAATTCAGTTCGTCCATTTTGCCTTCATTTCTCATCAATAGCTTTCTCACTTTGATTCACATATCATTTGGCAATCACATTTTTTCTTTTCATCAACGTTTGATTCATACATTTCAATTATACAATCCAATTCCATGTCCAATTTCTATTTCACATTCAATATCATTCAATATCAATCGTATTGCCAATTCATTTATTTACCCTATTAACACGACACGGACTTTGGAGGATACACGGATCCAACCAAAACACACCATTATGGCACCCAGTGCCTCACTGGATAATTCGAAGTAATAAGTTGACACCCAGTCTCTCATCGGCCTTGCCGAAGTAAATTGGTACCCAGTGCCTCATCGAATTTATCCGAGGTAATAGTTTGACACCCGGTGTCTCATCGACTCGAAGTTGAAGTAATCCCTAAACACTTCCAATCGTATGGCATGCCAACTATATTCGACTCAACTCGATACAGCTAATAAGGTTTTCAATTCACTTTTCAACAACAATCAATATTCAATATTCAATTATCACAAAATTCACATAAATCTCAATTCAAAATTTCACATTTCAACAACAATCAATATTTTCATCAATCACAAGTTCGTATAATTTCAATTCAATATCAAGATAGTAACAGATAACACTCACCTTAATTACTTACCATACACATTAATTTAAAATACAACAAATTAAAATTACTAAATTCGGATTATAGAAATATAAACCGTAATTCTCGAGCTACTCATCGTTAATCTTGACCTTTCCTTTCTTACCCGAGGTCTTCGGCTCAACGTTAGCTACGAAAATTAAAACAATTTAAAATCATCAATACACACAATTTCACATTGAATATGTCAATTTATACACAACTTTTTCCTAAATTCCAATTTAATCCTTAATCAAATCTAACCTTATCTTCTTCACAATTTTAATCTTTATTTTCATTCAACTACCAATTAAACTAAATTTAATCTCTAATTTCACCATAAATCCCTAAATTTCAAAATTTCTCAATTTTGGCCCTATTATGTCAAAACTTATAATTTGTTTTACAATTAAATCCCTTTTTCAATTCTAACTTGAAATTCTATCAATTTAACCCCTAATACTTCAAATTATTCAACATAAACAACATCTAAAAATCCACTAACTTTCAAAATTTCAACTTAAATCAAGTAGTATTTTGTTCTAGGATTCCAAAAACATAAAAATTACAAGAAAAGGGATTAAATTGACTTACCAATTTGAGTTTGAACCTTAAAACCCAAATTTTTCCTTTTACTTTTCTTTCTCCTTTCTCATTCTCTATTTCGTTTTCAATTCTGTTTCTTTTTCTATTTCATTTGTTTTATTTGTTTTATTTTATGTTTGTTATATTAATATAATATTATATTAACATAACAATCATTATTTCTTAAATAATAAGTAAAATACATATATGTATTACAAATGTATACAAATGTATATATGTATTTATTTCACATGTACATTAGTATTACCACGCAATTTTCAGAATTTGGTTTATTTATTTAGTCCTTCAAATTTTCTTTAAGCTATAATTAAACTTTCACACTTTATTCAATTTAACCCTTATACCTTGAAACACCCCACACCCGGCCCACGAGCCTGAACCGGATCTGGTATGTTCCTTAAGAAAATCGGTTTCAAAATTCTTTGTTACTTAAGTTTGTGTAATTTTTAGAAAATTATCGATTTGGGTTGGCTTAACTTGGAAACCCATAAATTTTATTTGGAAATCCATTTAGTTAAAGGTGACAAAATAATTTGGGGTTTACTTAAAAAAATAATTTTACTTAAACGTAAAATATAAAATAGTTCATAGCATAGTAGTTAAAGAAAATAAAAGTAACTAAATAAAACTATGGCCTTTTCGGCCTTATTACATCAATAATTCCCAAACTTAAAAACTTAAAATACTTAATAGAAATAAAGTCCCAAATAATAAAAATCCTTGCTTGCTGTGCATGGCCACCTTTAGCTCCTGTCGACCCGGTCCATTATTGCTCATTACCTGAAAATAGTCCCACAAAGGGGTGAGTCAACAGACTCAATGTGTACACAAACTAACAATCAACAATTCAGGCATACATGTTCATATCAAAGACATATTCATATAAAAATGATGCAACCCAAACCCAAGCCTAGTTATCCATCCGCTACACACCACCCGTACCTGCCAATCATACCGTGGGGACTACTAAGTCAACCCACCATCCGCTACACACCATCGAAGGCAGTCGCTGCAGTCGACGTGCTCATCGCCCATATAATTTGTGTCATTAGACACCATATTCAAATAATGTAACCGAAGTTACCAAATTCAGATAATGTAACCGAAGTTACCATATTCAAATTATGTGACCGTAGTCACCATATTCCGTTGGTGAGACCGAAGTCAACACCTTCTTCCCCTTTCACATATAGCCCGAAATGCCCCAAATATTATTATATCATGCATAACATACTTATTTCTCATTCATGTTACTATTCACATGTTCAAAATATATCATATTCGTAATCCTATCGTAAAGTGAAACGCACTGGGTACTCTTTTACCACATTTGTAGTACTTAGCCACATTCACATTCTTATACATATTCATATATTAAAATAATTGCCATATGATATATCGAAAGTTAGTGTGAGTACACACCTGATTCGCTTAATAGCTTCCTTGAAATCCCGAAGAGAATTGATCACAGTTTAGATCTCAAATCCTACATAAGTTAATCACTTTAAAAGACCATTCGGCCACTTTTCTAAATACAACTAGGATTTGTATTACTTACCTTGTAACTGAATTGATTTTAAGAATCAAGTGCCGGATCTTTGTATTCCTCCCTTGTGAATTCGGCTAAACACTATATTACTCCATATGTTAGTTTTCGGCTAAATAATAAATCCAAACATGTAACATAAGCCTTAGCCGAATTTCTTAGCACTTACCTTGTGATTCTAAATCTCGAAAAGTAACCCTTGGCTTATGGAGATGTTGAAATCCCTTAGATCTGAAATCCCAAAATTCCTCCTTTGGTAATCGGCCAAGAGACACAAAAGGGATTATTTCCTAGATCTTAATTAAAAGAATTACAAGAACAAAAATTCATTGTTCTTACCTTAGATCCTGGACCCTTGTATTCAACAATTGTAGAAACCTGAGAGATCTCTTGTAGATTCGGCCAAAATTGGTAATAGAATTAGTACCCTGATTTTCAATAAAAAGAGAAGGAATACAAATCGATTAACCACAGATCTTACCCCTTTTGATGCTGTAGTTGATTACTTCCTTGCTTAGAGTCATAGAGATTCGGCTATGAAGTTTAATCAGGTATCAAAAGAAAAGACTTTTGACTTGACAGATGAAGAAAATAGAAGAAGAGAAGAGGAGAAGAAAATTCGGCAGAGAGAGGGTTTGCTTAGGGAAATTTCGGCCACACTTGGAAAAGATGAGAGAAAATCTTTTAATTCTCCTTCTTTAGCCGAAATTACTAGGCCAAGAGTCCTTGACTTGGCCACCACTCTTCCTTGTGATAATATTATCACCTTATTTAAAAATAAATAAAGAAAAATCCTTTTTATCTCTTCTAAATAATCCAAATTAAAAAGCTTTTATTTATCACATTATTATGCATTATTAATGGAAATAAAACACCTCTCTTTTTAAACACATGCGCTGGTCCACCCCTTAGCACGGGAAGCAAAAATAAAACTTCATTTATTTGCTTCCCTTGTGACTCGAACCTGTGCCCATGCCTTTTGCACATAGCGCCATTTCCATAGGCCCTAAGTGCCATCTTGTGCCACTTTTCCTAGCCTGTTTGTGTGTCAAATTTTACCAACTTTTTCTTTTAAGGCCCTCTTGCCTTAATCTCCCATTTTAAACTTTAAAACTCATAATTTTAGGGTCATTTCCAAGTTCTCTAAAATTTTCGATCGGCTCTGTTCACATTTGCCATTTTCTTACATTTCCAAGTTTCCTAAAATGTATACTTTCCATTTTGGATCATTTCCATTTTCATTTCTTAGTTTCCAAAAAGTGTACTTTCCATTTTTGAACCATTTCCTTACATTTCTGGTTTCCTAAAATGTTCATGTCCTAATGCATTTTCAGTGTTTCCAAAAATGTTTGAGTTTCCAAAATGTTCATTTCCATTTCCATGCATTTTCATACATTTCGAGTTTCCAAAAATATCAAAAATTTATTCATAATGCTTAAGACTTGTCATTTAATACAATTAAACCGAAAATGCATAGGCCCTTTGTAATATCCCGGGTTAGGGGCTATTTTGTGTTGCATGATATTGCATGTGTTGGTGTGCTGTGTTGCTATTTCGGTGTGTTAGGGGCTTAATGGTAGGCTAGGAGTAAGCCTGAGTAGGTAGAAAAATTTTAGTTTTTAAGCTTTGAGTCAGGGGAGCTGATGGAGCTGAGGGATGTGTAGTTTATGTTGTGTTTCTGAGCACAAAAGAGGAGCTGGTGGAGTGGCAAAGCATGCGCCGCATGGGGGAGCTTGATGTGGCATCATCTTCAGGAGAAAGAGGTCTAGTGTTCGAGCTGTAAAATCCCCTTTTTGGCTTCTTTTTGGGACGGCATGGAGAAGAGGTAGAAGGCTAGTGAAACTCTAGCTTGGACCAGGTCTTCATATTTCAAATGTTAGGTGGGGAGTGAGTTTAGGAGGTTGACTAATTCAACTCTTTTGAATGTGTGGTGTGGAGAGTATGGGGGGGATATGGCCGAATTTTTGGGAGTTGGGGGAGAGGGTGGCCGGTTTTGGGAAGTGGGGAGGCTAGGCCGAAATTCTATTTGGCATTTTTGATGTTTCGGTCAAGCAAGTAATGCACAAAATTTCTTCTTTTGTCAATAGCTTAAACCGAAAATTCAAGAGAGTCTCTCATTCTTTTCTTCTTGGAAAACCGAAAGACCAAATCTCTAAGGCTTGCCGAATTTGTTTTGCTTTTCTCTCAAACTTCTTGTAGCCGAATGCACTCTTGCATTTTCTTCTCTTCTTCATTTGCATAAGCCGAAATCTGTGTTGTTCTTCTCTTCTCAACTCTTTTTCTTCTTAAAATTTTCATTAGCCGAAACAAACCTACTCCTCTTCTCAAACTTCTATTTTCTTTATTTCAAACCGAATATACCTTTCTCCCCTTTGCTCTATTTTTGTTGTTTAGCCGAATATCAACCCCTTTTTCTATCCATTTTCCTCTTGTGTTCTCTTCTTTTGAGTGAAACCGAATCCTCTTGTAAAAAGGTGTTAAGCCGAATCTCCCTTCTCCTAGTGGTTGTCTTGGCCGAATCTTGGTTGGTGTTGGGGGTAAGTGTTTGGCCGAATGGCCATGTCTATTTTCTCTAGTTCTATATTTGGTTGGATTAAAAGCTTATGATTGGTTGTGGTTGGAAGGATATTAAGCTTTTGATAATCATCTTATGTTAGGGTCTTTGGACGTTGAAAAGTAGCCGAGAAGAGCTTTCACCCTTGTTAACCGATTGGTAGGTGGTGGTAAGTATGGGCTTGTGTTATTCTTTCAGTTCGATTAAGGCAAAGGACTAACTGTTTGTTGTCAGGGACTTGACCGATTGGCAAAAGAACCACTGTTGGGTTCAGGATTTGGTAGGAAACCAAATCAAGAGTAAGGTAAGGGTTCAACATTAACCCCTTGAGTGTATATGTCTTTGGCCGAATGGTTTTAGTGCCTAATGCTGTGTTGGCCGAATGTTGCAGGAGTTAGTAATCGGGAGACTTAGATCGCTTTTGTCAGGATTTCTAGACTCGTGTTATCAGGTGTGTAACTAACACCTTGATACTTAGTAATATTTTTAATAATAAACCGATTTGCCTGTTAAAACTATAATGAAGATGATGGACAAGTGAATACCCAAATGGGGTATGTGGACGATTCGGGTAAGTCTGTTCTATTATGAGTACTAATAATGAGGTATAATATCATGACCTATGTTTTGTATGTATGTTATGAGAGACTGCTTGGTATGTTGGCATGATATGCATGACTTGCATGAGATGCATGATTACATGAGTATGGTATGTTGATGGGTGATATGAGATGAGGGAGCAGTGATATATTGTGCTGACGAGCACCAGTGCTTTGGTAGCACACTTTGTGACTTTGGGTCACCAGAGGTTTGGCACCTCATTGCGACTTGTCCCTGTGGTTTGACCACCGTGGGTTGGCCCCACTTGAGATATGGGATCGTCTGCTAGTGTTTTGGTAACACACGATGGGTTGGCCCCATCATACTCGGATTTGTGACTTGGTCACCCGGTGCTTTGGTAGCACATTGTGTCTTTGGGACACCAGTGGTTTGGGACCACATTGATGGATAATGTGTCTTTGGGACACCAGTGTTTTGGTAACACTTTGTGACTATACGTCACCAGTGGTTTGGTACCACACGGGGTAGAAAAGGTGTATGGATGGTTAGGATCGGGTTGCATTAATCATGTTGCTTTGTATTATGTGTGTTAGCATGTGGTTTATTCGGAGCGGGATTTACACATTGAGTCACTCGACTCACCCTCTCCTTTGACATTTCGGTGACTCGTGAGACGCGGACTTGGAGCCGGGATGGACTCCTGGGTGCACATGCCATGCTCTAATAAAAGCTTTGCTCGCTTTTTTGCATTTGGGTACTTTAGTTTATTTATTTTTATTTGGGTTTATCTTGGATTTGTAAAAGCCTTTTAAGATGTGCTTTATATTGTTTATGTTTTACATTGGATTTTAATATGTCAGCTTGAAAATAACTTGGTATGAACTTTAGTAAAATTTGGAAAGACGACGTTTTCAAACCAACAAAGCGATATGTTTTGAACTATACCATCGGGTATCACACCGTTTTCATAATTGAATGAAAAACAAGCGGACTCAAACTTGAAACCAAAATTTTTCTAGGACTCAATATTCACTCACTCGTTTTCAAAAAGAAACAAAGTTTTATCAAGTCTATTTAGTACAAATTGAAATTTTCAAATACGTTTTCCTCGTAACATACCGATTCGATCGTGGTGTTTGGACGGGTTTGGGGTGTTACAATTGTGGTATCGAGCTAAGTTCAAAAGCTCTATTGTGTGGGCTTGAGGCCCAAATTGTTTTCAAAAATTCGTTTTAAGTGTTTTGGGATTGAATATATGGTTTACAAGGCATGGCACCGAGTCTCCAGGCACTGATTCGCCGCCTGTAAGTAACTCTAAACTCTTACGTGAATTATTATTTGTAGAAGGGTAGGTGATATGGAACGTAGTTAGATTTATAGGACTTGAACTCTAGGATTAGATCACTCAAACACTCGAACTAAAGCATAAGACTTAAAGCACTAAACCAATCTATGACTCAGCCACGGGGCTAGGGTGTGGTAACTCCCGTACGCATGCCTAGGAGAGGATCCGGAAGAGCTTGGTATTTAAGCAGTCCTCGTGACTCACCTCCTCTTCGCAGGTATCCCACCTGGTGCGTAGCTCGAGTTCACCCTGACCAAGAAGGCTCGGTCATAGACTTAACCTAACGACTAAAACCCGAAAAGGGAATTAGCCATGTTTTCGAAAGTACAACAACAACCCTAATGTTTTCAAACTTGTTGCAATAAACTCTTTCAAAACTGAAAATGACACATTTACAACAATTTTCTTGAAAAACCTGATTTATGGAAAATTACAAAAATGCCCTTAGGGGTAAATTTACTAAAATGCCCTCGGTTTATAAAATAGCAACTCAATGATTTTGCCCCCAAAATTTCAATGATGTTACGAAATTCAAACATTCTGATTTGCAAAATATCAATCGAAAATTTTTGATTTTGGAAATTTACAAAAACGCCCTCAGTTTGTGAAAATTACTAAAATACCCCTGGTTTCCAAAATGAAGTATTTTACAAAATTTTCAAAGAACACTCTCAAATTTTTGGAATTTCAAATCGTAGGTTTTACGAAAGTTTAAAATATCTTTTATTACGAAAATACCTGTAGGAAAATGACGAAAAATATACTTGGGTTAGAAATGGGCAAAGAATGTCAGAAGAGTGAATAGGTGTGGAAAGGATTAAGGAATGAATGTATAATCTCTTTTGGGTGAATAGGATAGAAGATTGAAACCTTGGTTGCTCGAAAGAACCCCTGATTAAACTCTATCCATAAAATTTCTTTGCGGTTAAGAAAGTGGAACGATACTAATGCATAAAAATCTTTTTAATCAGAAACGTAGATCGTTAGACATGAGCACTCGAGGCGGACGTGGTCGTAATACTCGTGGTAGAGGTAGGGGTAGAATGACGGTTTCTGAACCCGTAGGATCTGGTCAAGGGTCAGAAAATGAGATGCCGGTTCCGCCACCAGCTGGAGGTGGTGAGTTCCAAGATCAGACTGGAGACGATGCAGTGTCACAGGCGATGCTGCGGGTGTTGGAGAGGGTAGCTGGGGTAAGTGGTGGTGCGGGAGTTAGGAAATCTGTTCCTGAGCGACTCCGGGCTAACGGGGCCGAATTTTTCCGAGGTGTATCGGGTGTTGCTCCTAGCACTGCTGAGTATTGGCTAGAGGCAACTGAGCGGATCATGGACGATCTGGACTTGACGACTGAGGAGAAGTTGAAGGGGATTGTATCGCTTCTTCGGGATGAGTCATATCAATGGTGGCTCACGGTTCGGGACAGTGTGGCAGCTGAGGATCTGACATGGGATTATTTTAGAGCTGCATATCAAAAGAAATACATCGGGGCTAGTTACATCGACTCCCAGAGAAAGGCATTTTCGAGGCTTGTTCGAGGAGTAAGTCCATGGTCGAGTACGAGGCCGAGTTCTGGTCGAGTAGGTATGCCAGAGGCATTGTAGCCACTGAGCATGAGAGGTGTGTTCGTTTCGAGGATGGTTTGCGAGACGAGTTGAGGCTGCTGATTGCTCCACAGCAGGAGCGCGAGTTTGCTGTCTTAGTCGAGAAGGCTAAGGTAGCCGAAGGTGTTAAGGAGTCAGTAAGACAGAGCATGGACAGGAGTAGGCTTAAGAGGAGCTTTGGGTCTTCGGGATCGTCTGGCAATCCGTAGAAGAGGGCTAGACCGAGTGGGGCGTAATCGGTCCGCTAGGTTCGTTCTTTGCGCAGGCGGGGACCGCCGCAGATGTAATCGATGGGGAAAACTCATTGGGGTGGTTGTTGGACCGTGGAAAAGGTTGCGAGTGTGGTTCTCTCGGATCATCGCATTAGGGATTTGCCCGCGTAGGATGGCGAGGATTCGATCCCGAGAGTCGGGCCGTAATCGTTCAGAGGTAATGGACCGCCACCACGAGAGGGCCGTGGTAATGGCAGAGGTGGTAATGGTTTTGGGCGAGGTCGTGGAGCAGGCAGAGGTGCGGGTAGTTACGAGGCACGACGGCCTGGTTCGTGTATGCAGACTAGACGCCGCGAGAGAGGGCGACGACCCGGGACGTAATCACCCAGACGTTTTTGATTTTTGGTTCTCCTATACCGCTTTAATTGACTTGGGTTCTACGATTCGTATGTTGCTAGTAGTATAGTCGAGACCATGGACTTAGATTCTCAAACCGCTTACAGACGGATGACCGTATTTAGCCCTACAGGTCACTCTGTAGTGGTAGATAAGTTGTATAAGGATGTACCCCTAGAACTCCAAGGGTCATTTTCTTTCAGCGATCCGATGGAACCGCCGTTGGGGAGTTCGATCCGATTCTCGGAATGGGATGGCTGGTGAAGTACCGGGCCAAGGTGGATTGCGCGGCTAAGCGCATGATTCTATCGACGGATAAGGGTGATGAAGTGATTATGATAGGTAATAGGAGAGATTACTTATCCAATGTGGTGTCGGCCTTAAAAGTCGTAAAGATGGTCGGGAAGGGTCGCGAAAGCGTATGTGGTTCATGTGTATGCCTTGGAGGCTAAAGAGTCCTGCTTTGTTGAGAAGGTTCGCATTGTTAAGGAATTTGTTGATGTGTTTCGGAGGAGCTTAGGGTTTACCACCGGATCGTGAGGTAGAGTTTGGGATAGATCTGCTACCGTGGATCTGCGCGGTGTCTATTGCTCCATATAGGATGGCACCAAAAGAATTGGTGGAGCTTAAGGCTCGATTCGTGAGTCGTTGGATCGAGGCTTCATTAGGCCAAGTGTTTCGCCGGGGAGCGCCGGTATTATTCGTCAAGAAGAAGGACGGTTCGATGCGGATGTATATCGACTCACCGCTAACCGAATAAGCCGACGATTAAAAACAAGTATCCGTTACCACGGATAGATGACTTGTTTGATCGGTGAAAGGTGCATCGGTGTTTTCGCCAAGATTGATTTGAGGCAGGTACCATCGGTTGAAAGTTAAGGAAGCGGATATCCATAAGACGGCGTTTGGACTCGATGACGGGCACTACGAATTCTGGTAATGCCGTTCGGGTTGACTAACGCTCCGCAGCCTTTTATGGATATGATGAATAGGGTGTTTCAGCGAAGATCTCGGATCGTTTCGTCGTGGTTTTTATTAACGACATCTTGGTCTACTCAAGGTCGGAAGAAGAGCATGATGCACACTTAAGAGTGGTGTTGCAAGTTTTGAGGAGAAGCAACTCTATGCTAAGTTCGGCAAGTGCGAGTTTCGCTTAGTGAAGTGGACGTTTTTGGGTCATGTAGTATCGGTGAGGGATTAGAGTGGATCCTCGGAAGGTTGAGGCGGTTTTGGATTGGAAGCCTCCTAAGTCGGGTCGGCCGAGATTCGGAGTTTCTGGGTTTGGCGAGGATACTACCGAGAAGGTTTGTTGAGGGTTTTCGTTAATTGCAAAGACCGATGACTAAGTTTGTTAAGGAAAGGAGTTCCGTTCGTTTGGACCGAGAAACAAGCAGGAGAGTTTTGATAAGTTGAAGAAGATCTTTGACCGAGGCTCTGTTTTGATTCAACCCGAGGTCGGTAAGGAATTCACGCAGATCGCGATGCATCACACACGGGCTTGGGTTATGTGTTGATGCGAAGATGGTAAGGTTGTGGCTTACGCTTCTCGGCGGTGAGGCCACACGAGGTCAACTATCCGACGACGATTTAGAGCTAGCAGCTGTAGTCTTCGCTCTAAAAATCTGGAGGCACTACTTGTACGGGGAGAAGTCAATAGTCTACACAGATCATAAGAGTTTGAAGTACCTATTGACTCAGAAGGATCTGAATTTGAGGCAGCGTAGATGGGTTGAATTGCTCAAGGACTACGATCGCTCGATCGAGTATCATCGGGCAAGGCTAACGTGGTGGCGACGCGCGTTGAGCCGTGAGGGTTGTTTCAAACTTAAGAGCTTTGTTTGCCCATTTGAGTTTGTATGACGACGGGAGTATTCTGGCAGAGCTGCAAGTTAAGCCTACTTGGGTTGAGCAGATCAAAGAGAAACAGTTGGAGGATGAGGTTCTGAGTGTGCGAAGGTTGCAAGTGCAGAATGGTGGTTTGGAGGGTTACAGCTTGTCTGGTGACGAGGTTCTGTGTTTCCAAGGGAGGGCTTGTATGCCCAAAGATGTTGAGCTGAGGCGGAAGATTCTTCAGGACGCACATAGCAGTCCTTATGCTATGCATCCTGGAGGTAGCAAAATGTATAGAGATCTTAGAGAGCAGTTTTGGTGGCCTGGCTTGAAGAAAGAAGTGACAGAGTTTGTTGGGAAGTGTCTGACTTGTCAGCAGGTCAAGGCGGAACATCAGTTGCCGTCGGGTTTGCTTCAGCCTGTGAAAATCCCTCAGTAGAAATGGGAAAGGATAACTATGGATTTCGTCAGTGGATTACCGCTTACGCCAAGCAAGAAAGATTCAGTTTGGGTTATTGTGGACCGTCTGACTAAGTCGGCCCATTTCATTCCGGTGAGAGTGGACTATTCACTTCAAAGATTGGCGAAGCTTTATGTGTCAGAGATAGTAAGGCTACACGGTGTTCCAGTTTCGATTATCTCGGATAGGGATCCCAGGTTTACGTCGAGGTTCTGGAGAGCGTTGCATCAAGCTCTGGGTACGCGCTTGGATTTCAGCACGGCTTTTCACCCGCAGTCTGACGGGCAGTCAGAAAGGGTTATTCAGATTTTAGAGGACATGTTGAGAGGTTGTGTTCTGGACTTCAGGGGCAGTTGGGAAGAGTTTCTGCCGTTAGCTGAGTTCGCCTATAACAACAGCTACCAAGCAAGCATCAAGATGGCACCATATGAGGCGCTGTATGGTAGGAAGTGTCGCTCACCTACTTGTTGGACAGAGTTAGGTGAACGTCAGTTGTTGGGACCCGAGTTGGTTGCTGAGACCGAGGACAAGGTTAAGTTGATTCAGGCTCGTTTGAAGGAAGCTTCGGACCGGCAAAAGTCTTATGCCGATCTTAAGCGAAGAGATATAGAGTTCGCTGTGGGAGATAGTGTTTTCTTAAAGGTCTCACCTTGGAAGAAGGTGCTGAGGTTTGGCAGAAAAGGCAAGCTAAGTCCGAGGTTCATTGGGCCGTATAAGGTATTGAGACGAGTTGGACCAGTGGCGTATCAGCTTGAGTTGCCGCAGAGCTTAGCCGATTCACAATGTTTTTCACGTTTCGATGCTTGAGGGGCCGTTCTAGATCCATCGCATGTAGTAGCAGTGGAGGAGATCGAGGTAAATCCGGATATGACCATAGAGGAAGAACCAGTGCAGATTCTTGATCGGGATGTGAAGGTTCTACGTAGGAAGTCTGTGCCTTTGGTTAAGGTTCTTTGGCGGAATCATGGTGTGGAGGAAGCCACGTGGGAACCCGAGGATGCGATGAGACAGCAATACCCGCAACTCTTTTGACCAGGTAATTTCGAGGCCGAAATTATTTTTAAGGGGGGTAGAACTGTAATATCCCGGGTTAGGGGCTATTTTGTGTTGCATGATATTGCATGTGTTGGTGTGCTGCGTTGCTATTTCGGTGTGTTAGGGGCTTAATGGTAGGCTAGGAGTAAGCCTGAGTAGGTAGAAAAATTTTAGTTTTTAAGCTTTGAGTCAGGGGAGCTGATGGAGCCGAGGATGTGTAGTTTATGTTGTGTTTTTCGAGCACAAAAGAGGAGCTGGTGGAGTGGCAAAGCAGCGCGCCACATGGGGAGCTTGATGTGGCGTCATCTTGTGGAGAAAGAGGTCTAGTGTTCGAGTTTGTAAAATCCCCTTTTGGCTTCTTTTTGGGACGGCATGGAGAAGAGGTAGAAGGCTAGTGAAACTCTAGCTTGGACCAGTCTTCATATTTCAAAATGTTAGGTGGGGAGTGAGTTTAGGAGGTTGACTAATTCAACTCTTTTGAATGTGTGGTGTGGAGAGTATGGGGATATGGCCGAATTTTTGGGAGTTGGGGAGAGGGTGGCGGTTTTGGGAAGTGGGAGGCTAGGCCGAAATTTATTTGGCATTTTGATGTTTTGGTCAAGCAAGTAATGCACAAAATTTCTTCTTTTGTCAATAGCTTAAACCAGAAAATTCAAGAGAGTCTCTCATTCTTTTCTTCTTGGAAAACCGAAAGACCAAATCTCTAAGGCTTGCCGAATTTGTTTTGCTTTTCTCTCAAACTTCTTGTAGCCGAATGCACTCTTGCATTTTCTTCTCTTCTTCATTTGCATAAGCCGAAATTTGTGTTGTTCTTCTCTTCTCAACTCTTTTTCTTCTTAAAATTTTCATTAGCCGAAACAAACCTACTCCTCTTCTCAAACTTCTATTTTCTTTATTTCAAACCGAATATACCTTTCTCCCCTTTGCTCTATTTTTGTTGTTTAGCCGAATATCAACCCCTTTTTCTATCCATTTTCCTCTTGTGTTCTCTTCTTTTGAGTGAAACCGAATCCTCTTGTAAAAAGGTGTTAAGCCGAATCTCCCTTCTCCTAGTGGTTGTCTTGGCCGAATCTTGGTTGGTGTTGGGGGTAAGTGTTTGGCCGAATGGCCATGTCTATTTTCTCTAGTTCTATATTTGGTTGGATTAAAAGCTTATGATTGGTTGTGGTTGGAAGGATATTAAGCTTTTGATAATCATCTTATGTTAGGGTCTTTGGACGTTGAAAAGTAGCCGAGAAGAGCTTTCACCCTTGTTAACCGATTGGTAGGTGGTGGTAAGTATGGGCTTGTGTTATTCTTTCAGTTCGATTAAGGCAAAGGACTAACTGTTTGTTGTCAGGGACTTGACCGATTGGCAAAAGAACCCTTTGTTAGTTCGTGGATTTGGTAGGAAACCAAATCAAGAGTAAGGTAAGGGTTCAACATTAACCCTCGAGTGTATATGTCTTTGGCCGAATGGTTTTAGTGCCTAATCTTTGTGTTGGCGAATGTTGCAGGAGTTAGTAATGTCGGGGACTTAGATCGCTTTTGTCGGGATTTCTAGACTCGTGTTATCGGTGTGTAACTAACACCTTGATACTTAGTAATATTTTTAATAATAAACCGATTTGCCTGTTAAAACTATAACAGTATGATGGACAAGTGAATACCCAAATGGGGTATGTGGACGATTCGGGTAAGTCTGTTCTATTATGAGTACTAATAATGAGGTATAATATCATGACCTATGTTTTGTATGTATGTTATGAGAGACTGCTTGGTATGTTGGCATGATATGCATGACTTGCATGAGATGCATGATTACATGAGTATGGTATGTTGATGGGTGATATGAGATGAGGAGCGATGATATATTGTCTTGACGAGCACCAGTGCTTTGGTAGCACACTTTGTGACTTTGGGTCACCGGAGGTTTGGCACCTCATTGCGACTTGTCCACGTGGTTTGACCACCGTGGGTTGGCCCCACTTGAGATATGGGATAAATCTGCTAGTGTTTTGGTAACACACGATGGGTTGGCCCCATCATACTCGGATTTGTGACTTCGGTCACCAGTGCTTTGGTAGCACATTGTGTCTTTGGGACACCAGTGGTTTGGGACCACATTGATGGATAATGTGTCTTTGGGACACCAGTGTTTTGGTAACACTTTGTGACTATACGTCACCAGTGGTTTGGTACCACACGGGGTAGAAAAGGTGTATAGATGGTTAGGATCGGGTTGCATTAATCATGTTGCTTTGTATTATGTGTGTTAGCATGTGGTTTATTCGGGAGCGGGATTTACACACTGAGTCACTCGACTCACCCTCTCCTTTGACATTTTAGGTGACTCGTAGACGCGGACTTGGAGCCGGGATGGACTCGGGGTGCACATGCCATGCTCTAATAAAAGCTTTGCTCAGTTTTTTGCATTTGGGTACTTTAGTTTATTTATTTTTATTTGGGTTTATCTTGGATTTGTAAAAGCCTTTTAAGATGTGCTTTATACTGTTTATGTTTTACATTGGATTTTAATATGCTGTAACGAAAATAACTTGGTATGAACTTTAGTAAAATTTGGAAAGACGACGTTTTCAAACCAACAAAGCGATATGTTTTTGAACTATACCATCGGGTATCACACCGTTTTCATAATTGAATGAAAAACAAGCGGACTCAAACTTGAAACCAAAAATTTTTCTAGGACTCAATATTCACTCACTCGTTTTCAAAAAGAAACAAAGTTTTATCAAGTCTATTTAGTACAAATTCGAAATTTTCAAATACGTTTTCCCTCGTAACATACCAGATTCGGTCGTGGTGTTTGGACCGGGTTTGGGGTGTTACACCCTTTCCAGGATGTTACAGTTCTAACCCCCTTAAACAAAATTTCGTCCTCGAAATTTCCTAACTAAACAACTGAGGGTATTGCTGTCGCATTGTCTCTTCTGACTCCCACGAAGCTTCTTCCGATCCATGGTTGCGCCATAATACTTTGACTAGAGGCACTGACTTCCTTCGTAGTACTTTCACATCACATTCCAAGATTCGAATCGGCTCTTCCTCGTAGGATAGATCTGGCCTTAGCTCCACTTCCTCGATTGGTACCACATGGGATGGATCCGATCGGTAGCGACGTAGCATGGATACATGGAATACGTCGTGCATCTGCTTTGCAACTCGTGGCAACTCCAATTGGTATGCCATCGCCCAACTCGCTTCAACTTTATATGGCCCTATAAACCTTGGGCTTAGCTTCCCTTTGCGACCGAATCTCATTACCTTCTTCCAAGGTGAGACCTTCAGAAACACTTGGTCTCCCACTTCAAACTCAATTTCCTTCCGCTTAAGGTCTGCATACGACTTCTGCCTATCAGAGGCTTCCTTTAACCTTGCCCGGATTATCTCAACCTTCTCCTCGGTTTACGCCACTAACTCTGCACTCCAAAACACGACGCGTTCTCCTAACTCACGGTCCAACAAGTAGGAGTTTTACACTTTCGACCATACAATGCTTCGTATGGTGCCATCCGAATGCTTGCCTGATAGCTGTTGTTGTAGGCGAACTCAGCTAAGGGCAAGTAATCTTCCCAACTTCCTCAAAAATCCATCACACAGCTTCTCAGCATGTCCTCCAACACTTGTATAACCCGTTCGATCGTGCGTCGGATTGTGGATGAAAAGTCAGAGTGAAGTCCAACTTGGTGCCTAAAGCTTGGTGAAGTGCCTTCCAAAACCGAGAGCGTAAACCTTGGGTCTCGATCGGAGATGATCGATCATCGGTACTCCATGTAACCTTACGATCTCTCGCCACATATAACTTAGCCAACTTCCAAGAGAATAATCCATTCTTATGGGATAAAGTGCGCGGACTTGGTCAAACAAATCCACTATCACCCATATTGAGTCCTTCTTAGTAGGCGTAAGGGGAAGCCCGCTAACGAAGTCCATGGTAATTCTTTCCCACTTCCATTGGGGAATCTCAATTGGTTGAAGTAATCCCGATGGAATTTGGTGTTTAGCCTTAACTTGCTGACACGTCAGACACTTTCCCACGAATTCAGTCACTTCCCGCTTAAGATCAGACCACCAAAATTGTTCCCTTAGATCTCTATACAACTTGATGCCTCCAGGATGCATAGCATAAGGGCTACCATGCGCTTCCCAAAGAATTCTTTGACTCAACTTCTTATCCTTCGGCATACAGACCTTTCCTTTGTAGCACAATACTCCTTCTTCATTGACACCATAATCCCCTAATTCTCCGCTCCGTACTTGCTGTAACTTAGCACTTAGATCCTTATCGACCAAGCGGCCCTCTTTCACCTCATTCACCATGTGGGCTTGACTTGTAAGTCGCCAACAAAGCTTCCATCATCATCTGAGACTTAAATGAGCGAGCAAAGCCCTTAAATCTGACACAACCTTCCGACTTAGGGCGTCTGCTACCACATTCGCCTTGCCCGGGTGGTACTTTATTAAGCAATCGTAGTCCTTCAACAACTCCACCCACCTTCGTTGCCTCAAGTTCAACTCCTTCTAAGTCAACAAGTACTTAAGGCTCTTGTGGTCCGTGTAGATCACTGACCTTTCTCCATAAATGTAGTGCCTCCAAACCTTGCGGGCGAAAACCACTGCTGCTAGTTCCAAGTCATGGGTTGGATAATTAACCTCATGAGGCCTTAACTGCCAAGACGCGTAAGCGACCACTTTTCCATCTTGCATTAGCACACGGCCCTAATCCCGTGTATGCGGCGTCACACAAGACACCACAAAATCTCCTTGCTGTCTCGGTGAATTAACACCCGTATGCGAAGCGTCACAGTACACCACAAAATCCTTGCCTGCCTCTGGCTGAATTAACACCGGAGCTTCCGTCAGCACCTTCTTAAGCTTTTCAAAGCTCTCCTGTTGCTTATCCGTCCACACAAATGGTACTTCCTTCCTTAGCAACTTTGTCAAAGGCGCGGCTATTGACGAGAATCCTTCCACGAACCTTCTGTAATAGCCCGCCAATCCTAAGAAACTTCGGATTTCAGCCACAGACCTAGGTGGTTTCCAATCCAACACCGCTTCGATCTTCCTAGGATCCACTCTTATTCCTTTTGCAGATACCACATGACCTAAGAATGCCACCTCCTTAAGCCAAAATTCACACTTGCTAAATTTGGCATAGAGCTTCTTCTCCCTTAACACTTCCAACACATCTCGGAGATGCTCATCATGCTCCTCCTCCGACTTCGAGTACACCAAAACATCGTCGATGAACACAATGAAGAACTTACCCAGGTAGGGTTGGAAAACCCGATTCATCATGTCCATGAATGCGGCTGGAGCGTTCGTCAACCCAAATGGCATCACTACAAATTCAAAATGACCGTATGTTGTCCTAAAAGCGGTCTTATGAATGTCAGCCTCCTTCCCCCTCAACTGGTGATATCCCGACCTTAAGTCTATCTTCGAGAACATAGCTGCCCCTTTCAGCTGGTCGAACAAGTCGTCTATCCTTGGCAAGGGATACTTGTTCTTGATGGTCAGTTTGTTCAACTGACGATAATCTATGCACATATGCATAGTTCCGTCCTTCTTCTTCACAAATAGGACCGGTGCTCCCCATGGAGAAACACTGGGTCGGATGAACCCACGATCCAACAGTTCTTGGATTTGAGCCTTGAGCTCTATTAACTCTTTTGGCGCCATTCGGTATGGAGCGATTGACACAGGAGCTGTTCCCGGTAGCAAGTCTATTCCAAATTCCACCTCCCTATCTGGGGTATTCCTAGTAATTCATCTGGGAACACATCTACGAAGTCCCTTACCGTCCTAACTCCATGAACACCTTCATCTTTTCCTCCCAACGCACTTACGAAGGCTAAGAACGCCTTACACCCCTTCTTAACCATCTTCTCGGCCTTTAGCGTCGAAACCACGTTAGACAAGTAGTTCCTCCTTTCTCCGATCATCACTACTACGTCATCCTCAGGGGTTCTTAGTTCCATACGTTTAGCCGCACAATCCAACACAGCTCAATGCTCTACTAGCCAATCCATTCCAAGTATAAGCTCAAACTCTCCGAAGGGTAACTCCATTAAGTCAGCCCGAAAGTTCACTCCCTGAATCTTTAGGGGTACATTCGAAAAGATCTTGTCTACCACTACGGTTTGGCCTAATGGGCTTACTACGGTCATCTGCTCATCGAGAGAGTTACGAGTCTAGGCCTAGTGTTTCCACTACACTACATACAACATAGGAATGGGTCGAGCCCACATTAATCAGAGTAAAATAGGGTTTGTCAGAAATAAAGAACGTACCGGTTATTACATCCGGTGCGTCACCATTCTCCCTTCGGCAAACCGTATAAACCAAGCCCAGTTGCCTTGCTTCTGCATTAGCAGCACCTCGGCCCTGTGGTCCACGGCCTCTGCCAGCACCATTACCTCTGTTGGTCGAACCACGACCCCGTTGAGGCTACTGTCCGCCTCTACCAGCCTGACTAACATTCTGAGTTACCGGTCGGCTCTCGTCTGGTTGCTTAGGACAATCCTTAAGCATATGGTCCTTGGACCCACACTTGAAGCATCCTCCCGTCTTTCTCCAACATTCTCCCAAGTGCCTCTTTCCACAATGCTCACAAGGGCGATACTGCCAGCCCGTACCAGCTTGTTGATTCCGTGGCCCGTCGACTCTAGGCCTCTTATGACCCTTTCCAGATGGTCCAAAACCTCTCTTAGGCTTTTTCTTGTCCACAGCCTGCTTGGTAGCATCTTTAATTCCCTCGGCCACCTTGGCCTTTTCCACCAAAGAAGAGAACTCCCGCTCCTGATGCGGTTCTATCAACAGTCTCAGGTAGTCTCTCAGTCCATCCTCAAAACGGACACAGCGTTCATGTTCAGTCGCCACTACACCTCGAGCATAACGGCTCAACCTCAGGAATTCTGCTTCATATTCCGCGACAGACTTACTCCCTTGCACCAACCCTAGAAAAGCCTTTCTTTGCTCATCTGTATACCTGGTTCCCACATATTTCTTTTGGTACGCTTCCTTAATGTACTATCAGGTCAGATCCTCAACCGTGGCACCATCTCGCACAGTTAACCACCATTGATACGCTTCATCGCGTAACAGTGCCACCATCCCCTTTAATTTCTCCTCAGGGGTCAAGTCGAGCTCATCCATGATGCGTTCCATCGCTTCCAACCAGTACTCAGCTGTACTGGGTGCCACTCCCGACACTCCACGAAACATCTCGGCTCCATTAGCTTGGAGCCGTTTAGGCGCAGATTTCTGGGTTCCCGAATTTCCACCCGCACCAGCCACTAATTCCAAAACTCGCAGCACAGCCTGCGACACAAGATCTTCCCCGTCGAGCTTGTCGCTCAAAGACCCACAACCAGGGTGGTGGTGGCGGTGGTATTTCTTTGTCGGACCCCTGACCCGATCTAACGGGTTCCGACACGGTCATCCTTCCTCTACCTCATCCACGGTGACCACGTCCTCTAGAACTCATTTCCTAGCGTCGAGATCTGATTAAGGAATTTTATGGATTAGTCATTGTTCCACTTATTTACCCGCGAAAGAGTTTTATGAAAAGGGATTTAAGAGTGATTCTTTCGTATTCATACAAGCACACAGTCTTTTCCATTCATTCATTCATCCATCAAACAGATATGAACTTTCGTTCATTTAGAGAAACGTTATAGTTTTCGTTGTTGTTTTTCACTACCTAGGGGTATTTTCGTAATTTTGTCCTACAGGGGCATTTTCGTAATTCTTCAAAAGAAAAAATGTTCCTTGGTGTTTTTGTTGAAAAGTATTTTGAGAATTCAAAGTCTCGGGGTAATTTGGAGAAATTTCAAAATTCGGGGGCATTTCGGTAATTTTCGACCTCAGGGGTATTTTGGTAAATTTTCACAAATCAGGGTAAATTTGTAAAATTTAGTAAATTAGGGATACTTCAAAAGTTGTAAAACGTTGTGGGTTCTTTTTGAGAATTGTTCCTTCCAAAATGGAGATGTTGCAAAAATTTTGGGAATTAGGGTCATTTTGGTAATTTTGTAAGTTAGGGCAATTTTGTAATTTTTCAAAATCAAGGTATTTTGATATTTTACAAATTAGAGTTTTTGAATTTTTATAAAAAAATGAAGTTTTGGCAAAATCGTTGAGAAGTTTGACAATTTGTGAATCAAGGGCATTTTGGTAATTTTAACACTAGGGGTATTTTTGTAATTTTTGAAAATCAGAAATTTTTTTTTTCGGAAGATCTTGTAAAGATTTTTCACCAATTAAAAGAGTGTTTTTTAAAAGTTTTAAAACTAGGGTTTTGTTGTTTTGTTCTTCTTTTTTTTTTTTTTCAAAACATGGCTAGTTCCCTTTCGGGTTTTAGTCATTATGTTTAGCCTATGACCGAGCCCTCCTTGGTCAGGGTGAACCAAAGCTACGCACCAGGCAGGATTCAAATGGAGAGGAGGTGAGTCACGCGGACTGCTTAAATACCAAGCTCCCATCGAAACCATTCCTAGACATGCGCACAGAGGTTGCCACACCACTGAGCCTTCTGAGTTAGGGTGAACCGAAGCTACGCACCACGTAGGATTCCTGCGAAGAGGAGGTGAGTCACTAGGACTGCTTAAATACCAGGCTCTTCTGGATCCAATCCTAGACATGCGTATAGGGGTTACCACACCCTATCTCAGTGACTTAGCCCTAGGTTTGTTAAGTTCATTAAGTCTTATGGGTTCTGTGTTTGAGTAATTTAGCCCTAGGGTTCAAATTCCTATCATTCTATTCTACGTTCCATGCCTTTTCTACCCTTATACAGTTCATAAACCACAGAATCACACATAAAGTTAGGGTACTTACCTGGTGGACTGCGGGTCGGAAACTTAGGTGCCATGCCAAAACACCTGCTTTATTTCAAAGAAAATCATTTGGGCTCGAATTAAAAACGTTTTGGGCTTTAGCCCACAGGCCGAGAGTTGAAAACTGGGCTCTGATACCAAACTAAAACACCCCACACCTGGCCCACGAGCCTGAACCGGATCTGGTATGTTCCTTAAGAAAATCGGTTTCAAAATTCTTTGTTACTTAGAGAAAGTTTGTGTAATTTTTAGAAAATTATCGATTTGGGTTGGCTTAAGTTGGAAACCCATAAATTTTATTTGGAAATCCATTTAGTTAAAGGTGACAAAATAATTTGGGGTTTACTTAAAAAAAATAATTTTACATAAACTTAAAATATAAAATAGTTCATAGCATAGTAGTTAAAGAAAATAAAAGTAACTAAATAAAACTATGGCCTTTTCGGCCTTATTACATCAATAATTCCCAAACTTAAAAACTTAAAATACTTAGTAGAAATAAAGTCCCAAATAATAAAAATCCTTGCTTGCTGTGCATGGCCACCTTTAGCTCCTGCCGACCCGGTCCATTATTGCTCATTACCTGAAAAATAGTCCCACAAAAGGGTGAGTCAACAGACTCAATGTGTACACAAACTAACAATCAACAATTCAGGCATACATGTTCATATCAAAGACATATTCATATAAAAAATGATGCAACCCAAGCCCAAGCCTAGTTATCCATCCGCTACACACCACCTGTACCTGCCAATCACACCGTGGGGACTACTAAGTCAACCTCCATCCGCATTACACACCATCGAAGGCGATCAGCTGCGATCGGCGTGCTCATCGCCCATATAATTTGTGTCATTAGACACCATATTTAGATAATGTAATCGAAGTTACCAAATTCGGATAATGTGCAAAGTTACCATATTCAAATTATGTGACCGTAGTCACCATATTCCGTTGGTGAGACCGAAGTCAACACCTTCTTCCCCTTTCACATATAGCCCGAAATGCCCCAAATATTATTATATCATGCATAACATACTTATTTCTCATTCATGTTACTATTCACATGTTCAAAATATATCATATTAAGTAATCCTATCGTAGTAGGGAAACGTGCACAGGTACTCTTTACCACATTTGTGGTACTTAGCCACATTCACATTCTTATACATATTCATATATTAAAATAATTTTCATATGATATATCGAAAGTTAGTGTGAGTACACACCTGATTCGCTTAATAGATTCCTTGAAATCCCGAAGATAATCGATCACAGTTTAGATCTCAAATCCTACATAAGTTAATCACTTTAAAAGACCATTCGGCCACTTTTCCAAATACAACTAGGATTTGTATTACTTACCTTGTAACTGAATTGATTTTAAGAATAGTGCCGGATCTTTGTATTCCTCCCTTGTGAATTCGGCTAAACACTATATTACTCAATAGGTTAGTTTTCGGCTAAATAATAAATCCAAACATGTAACATAAGCCTTAGCCGAATTTCTTAGCACTTACCTTGTGATTCTAAATCTCGAAAAGTAACCCTTGGCTTATGGAGATGTTGAAATCCCTTAGATCTGAAATCCCAAAATTCCTCCTTTGGTAATCGGCCAAGAGACACAAAAGGGATTATTTCTTAGATCTTGATTAAAAGAATTAGAAGAACGAAAATTCATTGTTCTTACCTTAGATCCTTGACCCTTGTATTCAACAATTGTAGAAACCTGAGAGATCCCTTGTAGATTCGGCCAAAATTGCTAATAGAATTAGTACCCTGGTTTTCAATAAAAAGAGAAGGAATACAAATCGATTGACCACAGATCTTACCCCTTTTGATGCTGTAGTTGATTACTTCCTTGCTTAGAGTCACAGAGATTCGGCTATGGAGTTTAATCAGTATCAAAAGAAAAGACTTTTGGCTTGACAGGATGAAGAAAAGAGAAAAAGAGAAGAGGAGAAGAAAATTCGCAGAGAGAGGGTTTGCTTAGGGAAATTTCGCCACATTTGGAAAAGATGAGAGAAAATCTTTTAATTCTCCTTCTTTAGCTTGAAATTACTAGGCCAAGAGTCCTTGACTTGGCCACCACTCTTCCTTGTGATAATATTATCACCTTATTTAAAAATAAATAAAGAAAAATCCTTTTTATCTCTTCTAAATAATCCAAATTAAAAGCTTTTATTTATCACATTATTATGCAATATTAATGGAAATAAAACACCTCTCTTTTAAACACATGTGCCGTCCACCCCTTAGCACTTTTGGGAAGCGAAAATAAAACTTCATTTATTTGCTTCCCTTGTGACTCGAACCCAGGCCCATGCCTTTTGCACATGGCGCAATTTCCATAGGCCCTAAGTGCCATCTTCAGGCCACTTTTCCTAGCCCGTTTGTGTGTCAAATTTTACTGACTTTTTCTTTTAAGGCCCTCTTGCCTTAATCTCCCATTTTAAACTTTAAAACTCATAATTTTAGGGTCATTTCCAAGTTTCCTAAAATTTTCGATCGGCTCTGTTTACTTGCCATTTTCTTACATTTCCAAGTTTCCTAAAATGTATGCTTTCCATTTTTGGATCATTTCTATTTTCATTTCTTAGTTTCCAAAAATGTGTACTTTCCATTTTTGAACCATTTCCTTACATTTCTGGATTTCCTAAAATGTTCATGTCCTAATGCATTTCCAGGTTTCCAAAAATGTTCAGGTTTCCAAAAATGTTCATTTCCATTTCCATGCATTTTCATACATTTCTGAGTTTCCAAAAATATCAAAAATTTATTCATAATGCTTAAGACTTGTCATTTCATACAATTAAATCGAAAATGCATAGGCCCTTTCCAGGATGTTACATACCTAATTAACCTTAATTCAAGCTAATTCTCGTAACTAAAACCTAATTAACCACACAACTAACTTTGTAAATATTTTTAATAAATATTTACGAATTCGTTTTACAAACATGGTGACCTAAAAATGCACTTTTCTAATACCCGTAAATTTTGGGTCATTACAACCATGCCGTTTTGTTATGGAGTACCCGGTGCAATTAATTGGGATAATATCTCATTCTTTTTAAGGTATCCTAATAAGTCATCTAATAAGTATTCCCCACCTCGGTCGAACTAAAGTGTCTTAATGGGTAAACCTAATTGTTCTCCACCACATCTTGTCTAATGTGATTTTTACAGTCAATTGTGTTTGTTCCTTTATGATTTTTGGTTTCCTTAATTTTAGCTATTGCAACACCATTATTGTAATACAATGTAATAGCTTTCTTCATACAAAAAATTATTTTGAGACTCATAAGAAAAATTCAAAGTCGAACTACTTTTTGTTACCTTAAAAGTAGCCACATATTCGATCTCCATGTTGGAGTTAGCAGTACAACTATGGTTTATATTTCTCCTAACTATGGCTACACTTCCAAGGACATAAATACAATCTAATGTCGACTTCCTCGAATCCTGACACATTTGGAAGTTAAAGTCCATATATCCAATGGGAGTTAAGTCCCCTACAAAATATATAAGCATATAATCCGTCATTCTCTATAAATGCTTAAGTATATACTTATCTTAGTGTCTATTTCTTGGACCAAGATTCTCTAATGCCGACTCACCAATTAAACTGTAAAAAACATATCTGGATGCGTGCGTAACGTTGCATATATGAAATTTCAATCTGCCTAAGTGTAAGAAAAGTTTCTCAAACACTCTCTTTCTTCTATTGTCTTGTGACAGTCCTCTAAAAAATTATGAAAGTTTGATACAAAATGTTGTGTACCCTTATTTCAGTTGACCATAATAAAAGTTTTGAATATCTTGTGTATGTATGAAGCTTGTGATAAAGTTATCACTTTGTGCTTTCGATCTTTTAGGATTCAAATTCCTAGAACATAGTTAGATTCACCCAAATTCTTTATGCTAAACTGTTGAGTTAATAATAGTTTAATTGATGACAACGTCCCTACATCAGTGTACGATTGTCGAAACCACCAAAGACAAAACCTACTTGAAAAAGAATAATTAGGAGAAGTAGCATGTAGGGTCAAATAGACCACCTCCAAACTTACTAACGTCCAGAGTGTGAATAATACAACTAAATATGTGAAATCGAGGCGGTGGCCACAAGGATACGAGTCAGGTTGTAATATAGTTACAATGAAGTAGGTGAGTACTCTGAGCATCACACCCAAGGGAGGGGAGTACTAGATTAAATTTAACTAAAACTCAAATAGACTTAATTAGTAATCTAGATAAATCATATTACGGTAAAACATAACAAAGAGTTTTTTGAGCTTTTATGAATGAAAGAATAAGAATTGCATAAATAAAGTGAACTTCGAATAACTAAATTCTAAACTTAATAAAATCTAAACATGCATGATTAGCTTGCTTCGGTGGTTATAACTAATTCCTATTTCAGGTTTTTATTCAATCAACTAGTCGTTACCGTAGCAGGATCTCTCGATCTTCCACTAAACTAACTAGTCGATAAGAACTACTTACCTTTCGAGCTCACAGTCTAGATCGGTTCAGGGTTAAGGTGTTCGCTAATAGGCCATACCAATTTTGGGTTAGTTCCCACCTAAATGACTTCCTAGGGTTGTCAAGCCTAGGGTTTAAGTTCTTTCTTTCCCAAACAGTTGATCCGTTAAAAAAAGAACTTACATAGTAATCACTTAATCATAGCTCCACTCACTAATTCCCTATAAGAGGATTAGTTCCTCATAGAATCAATAAATACAATAAACTTGATAAATAAGATATGCATAAAGAATAAATCAATAATAAGTTTTAAGACAATCCAGATTGTATTTGATCGGTGAAAGCATAGAAATTCACAACAGTTTGATTGCGTCTACACATCAAGTTCTTCAAAGAACATGAATGAAAAGAACTGAAAAGAAATCTAAACCTTAAAAGAAAGAAAAATCTGAAAACTAAATTACAAAGAAAAACTTGGAATATTGAAAATTTGTCTTTTAACAAGTGTTTAGGAGCCAATTTATAGAGTTAGTTTTGCTGTCGTCCTCAACCTTAGGTTAGCTAGCGCTCTCGTGTTTAACTTTTGATTCTGCAAACCAAAACGCCCCTGGCTCGTAATTATCTCCCGTATAAGGCCGATGTCATGACACCTTAGTGCCTATGTCATGACATTAATGGCAGTATGCGTAGTTCAGGAATGTCTTCAAAGGTGTGTCGTTACATCCTATGGTTATGTAGTGACACCAAAGGCAGTATGACAATTCTTGCATTCTGCTCTCTATGTTGCGACCTCAAACTCCCTGTGTTGGAACACAATGACAAGTATTGAGTTCCTATGCCCTTACATGGTCTCCTACAAGCTCACAAAATATGTTAGCTCACCTTTAGGCCTCATTCAGCCTCTAAGGTGAAAAAAAGACTCAAAATACACTTTTTATTGAATGTACACTAAACTATAAAAACTCGAGTAAAACATAATAAAAGTGCTTGTATTCAAGCTCCTCAAGTACGTAAACTAGTTTATTCTGCTACACCGTATTATGACAAATCACAAATCCATGAAGATTGGTAGTAATTTTATACCTTCAACTAAAACAAATAAAATAAAGAAGGTGGTTTTGTTTAAAGAAAACTTAAAAGTTAAAGTTAAGAATTTAGAGAAAGAAAAGAAAGAAATAATCAAAACTTTGGGAAAAAACAATAAGATGAAATTTAGTCAAAGTAAATTCTTTGTTTGATACAAGGTTTTGATCATTGATGCAAAGAAAAAATTCAGCGTTCTTCAATAAATTGGTTATAGTTACTGACAATCTCTAACTAACCTAATATCTTATTACCTTCTCAATAACCAAGACAATCGTCATTAATTACTTTCCTTAATGATAAACAACCCTATAACAATTGTTTAGGAATTTAATTTTTCAATAGCCTTAAGAATGAAACAGACCCAATTCTAACCAACAAATGCACGACTAGGTTTTATTTAAGTTAGATCGCATGCCCACACTACACAAATAATCATGCATTCGTCACTAATATTAGAAATTAGTTGGTGACTAATTATCTAATTGATAAAGTAATTATTCTAAGCTATCAAATAAAGACTAAATATTTAACACACCTAAAAAAATTGTAATTAGACCAAAAGACATGCAAATACTAAAGTGAAAAGAAAGAGTGAAAGAAATTTGATATCACAAACTTGTGGAATCAAACTTTGAATATTACTTTAATTAGAAGAGAAGTTTAGAAATCCACAAATAAAATAAAACACAGAACTAAAAGAAAACTAAGAATGGTTATATCTTTCTCTTAACCTAATAATGTCTATTATAGGGCAAAAATAATATAATGGAGAACATATAAAAGTGTACATAGAGTAGAATTTTTCTAGGTTTTTCAATAATTTCTGTGCCAAACTTGCAGGCCATTTTTTGGTGCCTTCTTCATGTATTTGGGCTTGACTTATGATTTAAATTTAGCTAGATATTTAAATTTCCTTCGAATCAATATATTCTAGGTCCAAAATAGAAGTTTGTGACTCCTGTTATGGTTAAAATACTAAAACTACACTTTGTTAAAAGTCCAAACTGTAAAAACAAGCCAATATAAACTTTGAGCTCTTTTTTTCACCAATTATTCCCTAAATCAATAATAAAAATATATAAATATAAATAATATAATTAAGAATATAAATATCATAATTTTATGGGAGAAATTGATCTGCCAGAATTCGTTGTGGCAAATTAAGCTCTTTTCACCACTTCATGGGCTTGTATGCAAGTGATTTTTTATCTTTTAATTCTATTTTTAGAATTAGATAGTTTTGAAGTTATGTTTAATAAATTAAAATTTTAGTGTTGTTTTATGACCTTTTAGGCTAATTAAGGCCTAAGGAAGAACTAACAAGTTGATTATGTGTGCAGGACAATATTTTTGGCCAATGAGTCAGTTGATTGCCCTGGATGTCGCAACATTCAAAGAGAATGTCACGACATTGAAGCAATCCTCAAAACTTAGCTGAAATTCCAACACAAATCTATTGGAGACAATGTCGTAACACCAATAAGCCAAAGTCGCGACATTTGACCGCCTTCCGTTGTGCAAACATTGAGAGTGTAAAATCGTGCAAAAATATAAAGATAAGAGTTAAGTGTGATTTCTGCAAGTGTACAGGTCAAATTGTAATATAGATGTGTTACAATAGAGTACTTGGTAGGTATTCTAAGGATCGTACCCAAGGGATTTCAGATCGGAGAAAAATGTTATTAAATTAATTTCCAAAATTAATTACTAATCTAACTGAGTAATGAATTAGTAGTGTCAATTCCAATTTAAGATAATAAAAATAATTAAACTAATTGAAGTAAACTAACGCTAAATCTAACCCTAGTTTAATTTACTCGGATTTCTCCTATTCCTTGTTTCAACTACACGAGCTGTTTAGCCTTGAATGGATTGCGTTGCCCAATTATTAATTAAGTTAATAATTACCCTTAATTAAGTACTTACCACCCTAAGCTACGAATACCCTCTCGGTCTCATCTTCATTATGGATTACCACCTAAGATACCATCTCGGTCTCACCTAGACGCACGAATACCCTCTTGGTCTCACCTATCTAGATCCTCTACTAGGGGCATCACTTGCTAGAATACTAAGTACTCCTGAATAAATAGTTGAAACATGCGAGATCTTGTATAAAGCATAAACTTATTCTAATATTGTAACACCCCGAAGCCCGGCCCATGCGTTTCGACCAGTTCTGGTATGCTACGAGTTGCACATGGAAAACTTTTGCTTTGTTGGTTTGGAAGTCATAAGTTAATTCAAACATTATTTGAATAAATGTGTGACATTAAAAAAAAAACTTTGTAATATTATTAAATATAATAAAACCTTTGACACAAATTCACAAGTTGCAGAACTTTTAAAAAAAAAACTACTTAGATGAATAAAAACTATGGGGGCCTTATTACATAAAATTTCCCAAAACTAAAATCTTAAGAAAAACCAAAATACTCTAAAGAAATATAAATCAAAAACTGGATGGCCCCTCGAGTCCTTCTCGGCTCCCATGTCCATGATCTACTACTCATCTGAAAGAGTAGAGACAAAGGAAAGCGGTGAGTCACCAAGACTCAGTGTATAAATCTCAAAACACACAACGACCTGAGCCCACAAACACATTATGGGCCTTGGCCCATACATAAAGGCAACAATCATGAATATAAATCAAATATTAAACAATGTATAGCCCAACCCATCCTAGGTTTCCATCCTCTACACACCAACCCATACCAACCATCACACCTTGGGGATTTCTACAATCAACCCTCCATTCGCTACACACCATAACGACAGCCGTACTGCCTATTCCTGTTATTCAGGAATCATTAAACGTGGCATAGCCACCGATCACTGTGTGACCTAACATTTATATTTGTGGGATTTCTACCACCGATCACCAAGTGACCTATCATGCACTTCCCCTTCAATATCATAATCCCACCCCATGCATACACATAAAAGAAACGTCATGCAGACTTATATATATTTTGATACACATAGAGAGTTCTATGTTTACGTACCTGGTATCTTAGCATAACCCCTTTTTGGGTTCCATTCGACTGTCTATACAACCTCTTTCCGGCTTTTTAGCCCATAACATAAATATATAGACATACATACAAGATTAATAGTGTGTTAGAGATCTACACACCTGATTACTGATAGAATGATACTTTCTATGTCGACGCTATCCGTAGTCGACACAACCGCTATCTGCCTAAGATGTTGTTCAGAAGCCGTTCCACAACCAAGTGGCCAATCTCAAACGGCAGACACCGCTCGTTTCTTAAACTTAGGGATTCTCTCCTTTGCCTAATCCATATTTAATTCCATCACAAGTCCTTGTCAGAACTACTATCACAATTTATGGTCATTAATCCTCATCATTATAACAAGCGAATCTAGTAAAAATCTAGGGAAAATCTTCTTACCTTAAAATCCCGAAATTGGAGACTAACGTTTTTTGGCTTTTAGATCTAGACGACCAAGTTTCCTTCAAATCTCGGAATGCCGCCCAACACAGAACCATTAAACTATTAGCTTTTCGGCTGTTGCCTTTCAAAAATCGAAATAGAACGCGAGAGCTTAACAGAAGTCGACGCTTACCTTAACACAGGGGTTTTGGCTAGCACTAGAGAGAAGATTCGGCAATGCCAAAGGAAAAGATTAAATGCCGGAAGAATAGAACTATCTCACAAATGGGATGAATAGAGAAAAACTATGGAGATTTTGACTTTTTAGAGAAATCAGCTCAAGAGAAAAAGCATGGAGAAGAGAGTGAAAGAAGAGGTTTCTGATTTTGAAGAAATTGAAGAAAAGAAATTGTAGAGGGAAAGGATAAGAATTTCGGCATAAAGAGTGAAGAGGAAATTAGGGTTTAAATGCTAGAATCAATGAGATATCCCCTCTATTTATAGAAATTTCAGCATCTACTGCTTAAAACTGAAAACGCCCTTCCTGATAACTAAGAGTCAAGCTAATAAAAAGGGAAAATTCGACACCCCTTATCCATGAAGTAGCTGAATTCTTTACTCCTCTAGGTGGTGGATTTTCGGCCATCACCTTGCCTTGCAGATAGCTCCTATCTTTTCTCCTTTTTATCATCTATATTATCAATTATAAAAACCACATAAATCCTCCTATTTTTGAGCCTTGTTGCCGTCCACTTCACCTAACCCTAATACCGAATTTAGCTAACTTAAGTTAAAGGATTTGGGCTCTATGAAACTTAAATTTTGGGCCCCTAACTCCTTGTGTATGGCGTCACCCTAATCAGAAAATTTAACCAAGGCCTTTGCCTAGTTCTGAGCCCAATTCGGACCCCTATCACTTTAATTAACATATTAAACATCCTTACACTAAACGCATAGACCCATTAATTCAGGATGTTACAGTTCTACCCCCCTTAAAGAAATTTCATCCTCAAAATTACCTGATCAGAACAGATGGGGGAATTGCTGCCGCATTGCTTCCTCGGGTTTCCACGTAGCCTCCTCAGAACCATGATTCCACCACAGCACCTTAACCAATGGAACTATTTTCTTTCGCAACACCTTGACATCACGATCCAGAATCTTCACATGTTCCTCTTCAAAGGATAGATCAGGTCTTACCTCGATTTCCTCCACAGGCACAACATGAGACGGATCCGAATGGTAACGTCTTAGCATGGAGACGTGGAATACATCGTGAATTTGACTTAACTCTGGAGGTAACTCCAGCTGGTAAGCTACTGGTCCTACTCGCTTCAACACCCGATATGGTCCGATAAATCTGGGACTCAATTTACCCTTTCTACCAAACCTTAGTACCTTTTTCCATGGCGACACCTTTAGGAATACCTTATCTCCTACTGCAAACTCTATGTCCTTACGCTTTAAATCAGCATAGGACTTCTGTCTGTCCGACGCCTCTTTCAGTCAAACCCGAATCAATTCAACCTTCTCTTCTGTCTCGATCACCAACTCCAGACCCAAAATCTGATGCTCCCCTAGTTCTGTCTAACAGGTAGGAGTACGACACCTCCGCCCATACAAAGCTTCGTAAGGCGCCATCTGAATACTTGACTGGTAGCTGTTGTTGTAAGCAAACTCTGCTAACGGTAAGAACTCTACCCAACTTCCTCTGAAATCAATGACACATCCTCTCAACATGTCCTCCAAGATCTAGATCACTCGCTCAGACTGTCCATCAGTCTAAGGATGAAACGCTGTACTGAAATCCAACTTCGTACCTAGTGCTTGATGCAACGCCCTCCAAAATTGTGAGGTGAACCTAGGGTCCCTATCTGATATGATCGAAACCGGTACTCCATACAACCTTACCACCTCTGCTATGTATAACTTGGCTAACTTCTGCAAGGAGTAGTTGAAACACCCCAAACCCGGCCCACGAGCTTTGACCAGATTTGGTATGTTCCTCAAGAAAACCGGTTTCAAAGTTCTTTGTTACTTAGAGAAAACTTGTGCGATTTTAAAGAAAATATGGTTTGGGTTGGCCTTGTGTTAAAAACGAAGTCAATTTTTTTATATTAGAAATCCTTTTAATCTTAGGTGACAAAATATTTAGGGTTTAGTTTAAAAATAAATTAATACTTAAACTTTTAATAGATAAATCACATAAACATAATAAATAAAAATAAATGGAAAACCATTCATGTAACAGTCCGAATTTGACCCTAATCGGAATGGTGGTTTCGGGACCACGAATCCGAGTTAGAAAAATATTTTTATATTATTTTGCGTGTTAATTATATATGTTTGAGCATGTGTTAAATTTTCGTAGGCAAACTTGTCCGTTTGTGTGTTCGACTTATGAGAAAGGATTAAATCGTATAAGTGGTAAAAATAGCCAACTATTAAATTTAGTGGCTAAATTGAATTGTCTCCTTATTGATGAGGATTTAAATAGTAAATTGACCCTTTTTGGCAAGATAAGGGACGGCATTATGCTTTTATAAAGCAATTGCATGCCTATTTTATTTTTAATAATATAATATTGCATGCTTAGTTATTTTAATGAAAATATTGCATTCCAAGTTTATTTTAATATTATAATTTATTAACTAGATGGCATGTGCTTATATTATATAGTTTTGATATTAATTATAAAGGTTAAAGTAATAATAATAATAATGTTAGGTGATAGATTAGTGAGTGTTTGTCTTTACATTTTTTTTGATGAAATTGAGTATTATGGATTTTAAAAAATAATAATAATAATAATAGCACAATTTTGACCCTAATCCGAACGATGGTCTCGGGACCCCGAATTCGGGATAGAATAATATTTTTAATTATTATTTTGATATCTATGTTTTGTGGTTAAACATATGTTAAAATATCATTGATTAAATTTCATGTTTGGGTGATTAATTTAAGAAAAAGGATTGAATTGCAAGAGTGAAAAAAATTTGCCAATTGCTTGATAGGGAGGATTAAATCAAAGTGTCTTTTTAATTAAGGGATTTTGTGTTATAATTTAACCTTTTTAGTATGTAGTGGACGGCAGCATGCATCCACTAAGAATTTTGCTATTATTGTTAATTTATTTCATAGTGATGATAATACATAGTTTATATATAAAATCTATTTTAATAAAACATAAAAAAAAATGGTTGCTGCATGTTTACCATTTTAGCTTTCTTGACCGAAAATAAAGATGAAGAGAGGAGTTAAGCTTTCATATATTTCGGCACTTGCATGTTTTATTAAGGTGAGTAAATTCACTTAGTTTTTGTTAATTTTAATGATTTTGAGGTTATTGTCTTGTAAATTAACTAGCCCATGCTCAAATTCTTGAATTGGTGGTGAAAATCGAAAGTTACCATGGATGGAAATTGTGTTTGTGAGATTAATGGTAGAATATGTTAAAAGCATGCAAGGTTAACAATATTTTTCTTTAGAATTTTTGGATAGAGCTTAGTATAAGGACGTATTAATAGAAAGAAAATTATTGGAATGTGCTAAATAGCAATTAGATGGAAGAAAGGAGTTGAAAGAAGGGCTATGAACATTCGGCCCTTCATTGATGTGATTAAATTGTGGATATTTTATGTTTTGAGTGGTAAGGTTTTGAACCTTTAAATTTTCGATTTTGGTACCTACACTGCTGATAAACATGATGAATTTGCATAAAGGTGGTAAATTGAGCTTTAATTTCCTTGATTAATTATGTTCTTAAAAAGTTGTTGCTGTCCAAATTGGTATAGATTAAATGTATGTCCGATTGAGGTTTTACATATTGTCCAATACAAAAATGTTTAAGACAAATTTGGTTGAATTAAGTGTTATCTTATTAGGGTTATACATGCTGTCCAATGTGAAATTTTAAGACAAATTTAGTTGGATTAAGTGCATGATCGAATGTGGTTTTACATGCTGACCAATGTAAAAAAAAAAAATTATGATAATTCGATTAGGCAAAACATGTTGAGGGTTCAAAGCTGTCAAAATTTAACATTTTTATGGTTGTTCGGTTGAGCTTTATTGTTGGTTAAATTTAATATTTATTCCTGTCCAAAGTGTAATATGTGGTTGAATGAGTTCAATTTGAATTATTTAGATCAAGTAAAAAAGGGAAAGGTTTTGGATCGGGGAAAAACAAAGTTGAACGAATAGTGGGAAAGCTCAATCCGTCAAATTTAGAGGTAAGTTTTTAAGCAATTATATTGCATAGAATTTATCTAAATTGATGTATATAACTTTAATGGAAATATATGTACCATTGTGTTGATAAGTTGAATGTGAGGTATAAATACATGTAAATGATACACTCGACTATGTGGTTGAGGTTTAAGCTTTATGAATGTATATATGAATGTGAATAAGTAGCAAGCTTGAGATATGCACTAAATGTGCAAATTTGTGACACCGAACACTAAGTGTACGAAATCGGTTGTTATGCACTAAGTGTGCGAATTAAATGTCTGAGTACTATGTGTGCGAAATCGGCTAAAGAGCACTAAGTGTGCGATGAATTGTAATCTCAAAGATTGAATTGATAAGTTGATACTATGAGATCTTATCATTGAAATCTAGTTTATATGTTAAAGGGTGGCTTAGATGGATCGTTATTTTAAAGGTATAATTTAATATGATTAAGTTTAGTTCGATTGAGATATGATGTTGGAAAAATTCGTATAAAGATTATGAAGTATATAAAAGTTTCGATATATGAATTGGTTGCGAAAACTTGACTTTATAAATATGATATTGGGCTTTGAGCCTAGCGAGCTTTGTGCGATGAAAGTATTCGGGCTTTAAGCCTAGCAGGAGCTTTGTCTTGGTGGACAATATCGGGCTTTAAGCCTAGTAAGCTTTGTGCCAGTGAAAGATATCGGGCTTTATGCCTAGCAGGCTCTATGCCGGTGAATTATTATAGGTATATGCTTAAATAAATTTTTGATGATGTGGAACTTAAATTCGGTAAATGAGTTCGATGTCCAGGTATGTGGAAGTCTATTGGTTATTGGAGATAAGGTAAATTAGTAAATTGATATTTGTTACTAGTTATATGTGATGCAATTGGAGAATGTATGTGAATTATATGGATTGAAAGGTAAGAAAGAAAATTTAGTAGTTAATATGTATATACTTGAACAAATGTACATGTATTGGTCTTGAGATGAGAAAGTGATTTATAGATCGATGTGAAATCTATTATTGAATGTGTGAGTGTTTGGCCTTAAGGCTACGAAAGGTGAAAGTTTATGAATGATGATAAATTATGAGTAAGTGAATTAGATATAAATTATGAGATGGAATATATGCATGATTACGATATCAAGCGAATGAATTGGGTGGTGATTGTGTATTTAAGTTAAATGATTGAGCACGTATGAGGTTTAATTATTAAATGAAAAATAAGGTAAGTGAAGTTACTTAACGAGGAACATGGATTATATGAGAAAAGTGATTGTATATGTGTATGTGATTAACTAAATTTGGCCTTTTTGAATTGAATTATTTATGTTTCTATGGTGAATTATTTGCTTATGGCTTACTAAGCTTTCAAAGCTTACTTTGTGTAATTTTCCTATGTTTATAGAGTTTCGAAGACTTGCTCGGGTTGGAAGTCGAAGGAGATTTCATCACACTATCCAATTTTTATTTCGGTAAATAAATGCTTGGAGATTTAGTTACGTGGCATGTATAGTCTAGTTTTGAAATTGCTGGTTTTGAAGTTGTATGTATTTGTATAAGCCATGCGAAAATGGCTTATCTTCTTTTGATTTAGTTTGGTATCTATGTTTACGGTTTGTAATGGTCATTAAAGATGAGTTGGTATTTATGCATATTTGGTATGGCACAAGTTTATAATAGATAAGTAATTGGGATGTTTATAACTTGGACATATTGAATTTGGTTGGGTGATTAGTACATGTATACTTATTATGCTTTGTGTGATAGATTGAATTAGTTAGGAAATGAACTAAAACCGAATGTATGTATATATATATATTGGTTGATGTTAAGTAAAATGTATGCGAATAAAGTTTTAGTAAGTATATATGTTTGCATGGCGTGATTTGGTTTTGGTGATATAAGTGTTCGGATATAATAAATAGGTATGAGGATTTGTTTAGTCATTAAATCTTTAATAAGTTGGTTTAAATTGTTGATGTTAACTATGGATATTCGGTTATGGTATGTACTTGTGATAGATAATTAAATGTGATGCAAATGGATTTGGTTCTCCATTTAGGTTATGAAATTTGGTATTGGTAAATAGTAAGAATTCGAATAGGACATCATGTATACATGTATAAATGTATTCGATTATGCTTGATTAAAATATATAATTGTTGTTGATGATTTGTTCTTTATGAGATAGTTACGAGATTATAAAAATAAGGTTTAAACAAAACCATGGCAAGTGAATTAGGTATGTATGGATTAATAATGTTAATAACTAGAGACTTGGGATGAATTAAGATGATTAATCATTTAGTGAATTTGGTATGTTAAGTATTGATTATTTTCATTCAAAGATGTAATGTGATATGTTTAAAAAAATGCTCATTTTGAGTTGTGCCTTTTTTTTTGGTAATGCCTCGTAACCTAGTCGACAGCGGATATGGGTTAGGGGTGTTACATTTGATTGGTATCAGAGCTACAGTTTAGTCGATTCTAGGACTAACGTAGCTTGTGTGAGTCTAGCTATACATGCCATATTTAACCCGTGATAGTGTGATATCTCCCGACTCTGACTAAAATTGTTTTAATTAGACAGATATGCTTTCCAACCGAGCTAAATTCCGATAGTATGGAATATATACTCAAATGTTTGAGTGGAAATATATTGGTGATGAGTTGACACTCATAAAGGTATGAATCAAAGTGTATGACATTTTTGTTATTGATAAATGTTATAATTATATGAGCATATGAGTTATGACAATTGAGTTATGATGCTATATGAGAATTTCGATTGTGACTTAGTGATTTGTGTTGGCTTATGAACTATGTGTTAAGATCAAAGGTGATTATAAGCAAATGTTTATTAAATGTTTTGAGAATGTGAAATTAGAAATAAAAAGGTTAATTGGGTTATATGTGTTTGAATCTATCTATGAATTGGAAATAAATTTTGAACGTACATGTATGAATTGAAGGATAGTATGGAAGAAGAATTTGTATTCTGGAAGATTTAATACAAAATTATATCTATTGGAACAATTCTATCTGAGAAATGTTGTGGTAAATTAAAGTTAGTTCGAATGCTGAAGCTTTCTTTTGCATGAAGACATGGTCAACCAAAATGTCAATTCTAGTCTCGTCTGAGTTGAATAAAGAGTTTATGATCTTCAGTCATATGTTAATGAATGGTTTGAAGTGTGTTCTAATGAAAAAGTGTACAGAGATATCTTGTGAATTCATATAGTTAAAGATGCATGAAAAGAGTTATGTGATATATATTATGACTATAAGAGTTTAAAATGTTTAATGTCAGAGAAAGATCCAAACTTGGCACAGCAAAGTTAGCTCGAATCGTCAAAAAAAAAAACTTTTGAGTTTGTAAGTGATTCTTGTCCGAGGAAATGATTATAGTTTCGGATATTTTGAATGGGAAAACTTTTGTGTGTTTTTTGAGCGATGAATATGTGATTGATCTTATCAAGTAATGAACGGTTGTTAGCTAAATTAGAGGCTAAATAAATGTTTATTTAGTGAAGTTGTGAAATTCAGAAATGTGTCAGTGAATTATAAGTTAAAAGGGGGTTCAGCATAAATTGATTTCTGATTCAGAACTTCAAATGTAGAATCGATGATTAATTGTTGCTTTGAGATAAAGTGTCTATACCGAGAAGCTCTGAGACTATATAATCATTGTTATAGGTGGCTCACGATGTGTCGATTAGTTTGATAAATGCGAGAGTAACATGATGCACGACATTACGAGATATGATATTTATGAATGAGTGTGAACTATGATATTACTGGCTTTGTGGATTATAGAAATAAAGTATTGATTATAGAGTTATCTGTTCCTGAGATGATAAGTCTACACATGGTACCAATCATCATTGTTTCGGATTGAGATCTGAAACTCATATTGGGATTCTGATGAAAATTACAATAATCTGTGAGTATGAGATTTCATTGAAATCGGGAAATGCAACTCAAACTCTCGAAATATTTATTTGTCATTGTGTTTTAGAGTTTCAAATCAACTAAGAAAGACTGTTAGTATTATAAGCAGTTACCGAACTCTGTTATTTCAGGATTGAGTTTTGTTAGAAAATGATCCACAGGATTAATATCGCCAAAGAAATTGAGTAGAAAATGAAAACAATTTAATACGTCATAAGCAGTCTTAGCTAGAGATGATGTACAGCGAAAGTCAGATCAGAATTTCAATTGTGAGATTAAAGAGATTTGAAATCTGAAGGCATGCGTGAATTTGAAATGTATTGTGTGGAAGCAAATCCTTAATCTACCTTCTGGTAAGATTTTCGAGGACGAAAATCCTTAAGGGAGAGTTGTAATGATCAATTTGACCCTAATCGAACGGGCGGTTTCGGGACCACGAATCCGAGTTAGAAAAATATTTTTATATTATTTTGCGTGTTAATTATATATGTTTGAGCATGTGTTAAATTTTCGTAGGCAAACTTGTCCGTTTGTGTGTTCGACTTATGAAAAAGGATTAAATCGTATAAGTGGTAAAAATAGCCAACTATTAAATTTAGTGGCTAAATTGAATTGTCTCCTTATTGATGAGGATTTAAATAGTAAATTGACCCTTTTTGGCAAGATAACGGACGGCATTATGCTTTTATAAAGCAATTGCATGCCTATTTTATTTTTAATAATATAATATTGCATGCCAAGTTTATTTTAATATTATAATTTATTAACTAGATGGCATGTGCTTATATTATATAGTTTTGATACTAATTATAAAGGTTAAAGTAATAATAATAATAATGTTAGGTGATAGATTAGTGAGTGTTTGTCTTTACATTTTTTTTGATGAAATTGAGTATTATGGATTTTAATAATAATAATAATAATAATAACAGCACAATTTCGACCCTAATCCGAACGATGGTCTCGGGACCCTGAATTCGGGATAGAATAATATTTTTAATTATTATTTTGATATCTATGTTTTGTGGTTAAACATATGTTAAAATATCATTGATTAAATTTCATGTTTGGGTGATTAATTTAAGAAAAAGGATTGAATTGCAAGAGTGAAAAAAATTTGCCAATTGCTTGATAGGGAGGATTAAATCAAAGTGTCTTTTTAATTAAGGGATTTTGTGTTATAATTTAACCTTTTTAGTATGTGGTGGATGGCAGCATGCATCCACTAAGAATTTTGCTATTATTGTTAATTTATTTCATAGTGATGATAATACATAGTTTATATTAAAAATCTATTTTAATAAAACATAAAAGAAAATGGTTGCTGCATGTTTACCATTTTAGCTTTCTTGACCGAAAATAAAGAAGAAGAGAGGAGTTAAGCTTTCATCTATTTCGGCACTTGCATGTTTTATTAAGGTGAGTAAATTCACTTAGTTTTTGTTAATTTTAATGATTTTGAGGTTATTGTCTTGTAAATTAACTAGCCCATGCTCAAATTCTTGAATTGGTGGTGAAAGTCGAAAGTTGCCATGGATGGAAATTGTGTTTGTGAGATTAATGGTAGAATGTGTTAAAAGCATGCAAGGTTAACAATATTTTTCTTTAGAATTTTTGGATAGAGCTTAGTATAAGGAGGTATTAATAGAAAGAAAATTTTTGGAATGTGCTAAATAGCAATTAGATGGAAGAAAGGAGTTGAAAGAAGGGCTATGAACATTGGCCCTTCATTGATGTGATTAAATTGTGGATATTTTATGTTTTGAGTGGTAAGGTTTTGAACCTTTAAATTTTCGATTTTGGTACCTGCTCATTGATAAACATGATGAATTTGCATAAAGGTGGTAAATTGAGCTTTAATTTCCTTGATTAATTATGTTCTTAAAAAGTTGTTCTTTGTCCAAATTGGTATAGATTAAATGTATGTCCAGATTGAGGTTTTACATATTGTCCAATACAAAAATGTTTAAGACAAATTTGGTTGAATTAAGTGTTATCTTGTTAGGGTTATACATGCTGTCCAATGTGAAATTTTAAGACAAATTTAGTTGGATTAAGTGCATGATCGAATGTGGTTTTACATGTTGTCCAATGTAAAAAAAAAATTGATAATTCGATTAGGCAAAACATGTTGAGGGTTCAAAGCTGTCAAAATTTAACATTTTTATGGTTGTTTAATTTGAGCTTTATTGTTGGTTAAATTTAATATTTATTCCTGTCCAAAGTGTAATATGTGGTTGAATGAGTTCAATTTGAATTATTTAGATCAAGTAAAAAAGGGAAAGGTTTTGGATCGGGGAAAAACAAAGTTGAACGAATAGTGGGAAAGCTCAATCCGTCAAATTTAGAGGTAAGTTTTTAAGCAATTATATTGCATAGAATTTATCTAAATTGATGTATATAATTTTAATGGAAATATATGTACCATTGTGTTGATAAGTTGAATGTGAGGTATAAATACATGTAAATGATACACTCGACTATGTGGTTGAGGTTTAAGCTTTATGAATGTATATATGAATGTGAATAAGTAGCAAGCTTGAGATATGCACTAAATGTGCAAATTTGTGACACCGAACACTAAGTGTGCGAAACCGGTTGTTATGCACTAAGTGTGCGAATTAAATGTCCTGGTACTATGTGTGCGAAATTGGCTAAAGAGCACTAAGTGTGCGATCAATTATAATCTCAAAGATTAAATTCAGTAAGTTGATACTATGAGATCTTATCATTCGAAATCTAGTTTATATGTTAAAGGGTGGCTTAGATGGATCGTTATTTTAAAGGTATAATTTATTATGATTAAGTTTAGTTCGATTGAGATATGATGTTGGAAAAATTCGTATAAAGATTATGAAGTATATAAAAGTTTCGATACATGAATTGGTTGCGAAACAGCTTTATAAATATGATATTCAGGCTTTGAGCCTAGCAGGCTTTGTGCCAGTGAAAGTATTCGGGCTTTAAGCCTAGCGGAGCTTTGTGCGATGAAAGTATTCGGGCTTTAAGCCTAGCGAGCTTTATCTTGGTGGACAATCTGGGCTTTAAGCCTAGCAAGCTTTGTGCCGATGAAAGATATCGGGCTTTATGCCTAGCGAGCTCTATCTTGGGTGAATTATTATAAGTATATGCTTAAATAAATTTTTGATGATGTGGAACTTAAATTCGGTAAATGAGTTCGATGTCCGGTATGTGTAAGTCTATTGGTTATTGGAGATAAGGTAAATTAGTAAATTGATATTTGTTACTAGTTATATGTGATACAATTGGAGAATGTATGTGAATTATATGGATTGAAAGGTAAGAAAGAAAATTTAGTAGTTAATATGTATATACTTGAACAAATATACATGTATTGGTCTTGAGATGAGAAAGTGATTTATAGATCGATGTGAAATCTATTATTGAATGTGTGAGTGTTTGGCCTTAAGGCTACGAAGGTGAAAGTTTATGAATGATAATAAATTATGAGTAAGTGAATTAGATATAAATTATGAGATGGAATATATGCATGATTACGATATCCCACGAATGAATTGGTGGTATTGTGTATTTAAGTTAAATGATTCAGTGCATTATGAGGTTTAATTATTAAATGAAAAATAAGGTAAGTGAAGTTACTTAACGAGGAACATGGATTATATGAGAAAAGTGATTGTATATGTGTATGTGATTAACTAAATTTGGCCTTTTGAATTGAATTATTTATGTTTCTATGGTGAATTATTTGCTTATGGCTTACTAAGCTTTCAAAGCTTACTTTGTGTAATTTTCCTATGTTTATAGAGTTTGAAGACTTGCTCGGGTTGGAAGTCGAAGGAGATTTCATCACACTATCCAATTTTTATTTGGTAAATAAATGCTTGGAGATTTAGTTTTGTGGCATGTATAGTCTAGTTTTGATATTCTTTGGTTTTGAAGTTGTATGTATTTGTATAAGCCATGCGAAAATGGCTTATCTTCTTTTGATTTAGTTTGGTATCTATGTTTCTGAGTTTGTAATGGTCATTAAAGATGAGTTGGTATTTATGCATATTTGGTATGGCACAAGTTTATAATAGATAAGTAATTGGGATGTTTATAACTTGGACATATTGAATTTGGTTGGGTGATTAGTACATGTATACTTATTATGCTTTGTGTGATAGATTGAATTAGTTAGGAAATGAACTAAAACCGAATGTGTATATATATGTATATATTGGTTGATGTTAAGTAAAATGTATGCGAATAAAGTTTTAGTCAGTATATATGTTTGCATGGTGTGATTTGGTTTTGGTGATATAAGTGTTCGGATATAATAAATAGGTATAAGGATTTGTTTAGTCATTAAATCTTTAATAAGTTGGTTTAAATTGTTGATGTTAACTATGGATATTCGGTTATGGTATGTACTTGTGATAGATAATTAAATGTGATGCAAATGGATTTGGTTCTACGTTTAGGTTATGAAATTTGGTATTGGTAAATAGTAAGAATTCGAATAGGACATCATGTATACATGTATAAATGTATTCGATTATGCTTGATTAAAATATATAATTGTTGTTGATGATTTGTTCTTTACGAGATAGTTACGAGATTATAAAAATAAGGTTTAAACAAAACCATGGCAAGTGAATTAGGTATGTATGGATTAATAATGTTAATAACTAGAGACTTGGGATGAATTAAGATGATTAATCTTTTAGTAAATTTGGTATGTTAAGTATTGATTATTTTCATTCAAAGATGTAATGTGATATGTTTAAAAAAAAAATGCCTGTTTTGAGTTGTGCCTTTTTTTTTCAGTAATGCCTCGTAACCCTAGTCTGACGACAGATATGGGCTAGGGGTGTTACAATTCAACTATGGCCTTATAGCCTTATTATATCAAATAATTTCTAAATAAGTCAATTACTTAAATAAAAATGATAGTCCATAAAATAAAAACTTCATGTTGAGCATGGCCACCACAAGTTCTAAAGTCAGGTCCATAAGCGCTCATCATCACGAAACATGGTCCCACAACGGGGTGAGTCAAACAGACTCAATGTGTATACGACACTAAATCATAATAGAGTTTGGCATACAAGAGTTACACATTCAGAGCAATGAATACAAGTTATGATGCATTCCCAAACCCAAACCTAATTGTCCATCCGCTACACACCCCCGTACCTGCCAGTCACACTGTGGGGACTACTAAGTCGACCCTCGTTCCGCTACACACCAATTTGCGGTCTTAGGTCACCGCATTCGTGGTCTTAGGTCACCACATTCAGATTACTGTGCTCTTAGGTCACCACTTTTCAGATATCACGGTCTTAGGTCACCGTGTTCGTGGTCTTAGGTCACCACATTCACTTCCCCTTTCAAACATACCCATATGCCCCATATAATAATAATATGCATATATATGCCGGAGTTCACATTCTTATCATATTCTCATGTTACTAATAACATTTTTCATATTCCTAGTAGGAGTAGGAAATGTACCTGAGTACTTAGTACCATAACATGGTACTTTAGCCACTTTCATATTCTTAATATCACATATTTTAATTAAACATAGCCATAAAACGTATTATAAAATAGTGTGGGGTACACACCTAATTCGCTTAGGAAATTCCTTGAGATTTCGAAATCTGATCTACCGCTTAATTCCTTAATCCCTACATTTGATTAATCACTTACTAATTTAATAAAAAGCCATTCGGCCATAAATCCAAATCCTAGTAGGATTAGTATTCTTAAACTTACCTCGTTGCCGATTAGGACACCAACAAATCCTGAAATTGATCCTTGTTTTCCTAGGAATGTCGAAATTCCTATAACCTTGCGTTAGATTTAATCTAACCATTAAAACATAAAACATGGCCTTTGGGTAGAATATACATATGTCTTACCTTAATCTTAGAAATCCCGAAACTCACCGAATAACTAGGGAACACGTGGCCTATGGTGTACCTTCGAGAAAAGAACTTCTCCTTCCTTGTAGTCGACACACTTAGTAAATCCAGAAAGATCTCTTCAAAGTTTCGGCAACAAGATATTAATGGGGTTAGTCCTAGATTTGGCAAATCTTAAAAGAAAAAGGATGAAACAGAATGAGATCTTACCCTTCTTGGAAGAAATCAATTGCACCTTCACTTCAACCTTCGAGAGATTCGGCTATGGCTAGATGATGATCTCACAACTTTCGGTTTTGGAGGATTAGAAAGAAAAGAGAATGAAGAATAAAGATGGAGGATTAGGCTAGCTAGCACACAAGGTATTTCGGCTTGGCAAAAAAAAAAGAAGAAGAAGATTTGGTGAAGAGAATTCGTGAGAGGCTTTCAAAGAAGAAAATAATGCAGAATGGCCTCTCTTTTCCTTTTATATAATGAAATTCCTAACTTAGAATCCCTTACTTGGCCATCACTCTTCTATTTTAATAGCTTTATCTCTTTAATTATCACTAAAATAAAAGATAATTCAGCAACTATCCTTACTTAAAGCAGAAATTATTAAACTCAAAGTCCCTTACTTGGCCATCACTTCTCCCTTGTTTTCCTAATTAAAGAATAATTCCTCATTTATCTCTTTATTCAAATTAAAAGAATTTAATCCAACAATTATCTCTTGAAAATAATGATAAATAAATCCATTATTTATCCCTTATTTATCCACTATTTATCTCTTAAAAATAAAAGAATAAAAGCTCCTAAATTATAACCCATGTGTCGTCCACCTTTGTCCATCCTTGTAACAAAATAAAACTTTTATTTTGCTTCCCTGCAGCTCGAACCTTGGCCCACTACCCCTGTATGTGGCGCCATTTCAGAGGCCCTAAGTGGCATCTTGAGCCACTTTTCCAAGCCCGTTTGTGTGTCAAATTTCACATACTTTTTCTTTTAAGGCCACCTTGCCTTAATTTCCTCTTTTAAACTTTAAAACTTGACATTTCTTTTCATTTCCCAGTTTCCAAAAATTTTCGTTCGGCTCTTTAAACTTGACATTTCCTTACATTTCCAAGTTTCCAGAAATGTTCACTTTCCTTTTTTGAATCATTTCTAAATCATTTTCCTAGTTTCCATAAATGTCCACTTTCCTCTTTATTCCTTTACATTTTCAGGACATTTCCCTACATTTCCAAGACAAGACATTTCCTTACATTTCCTTGCATTTCCTTACATTTCCATACATTTCCTCACATTTCCTTACATTTCCTTACATTTCCATACATTTCCATACATTTCCTAACATTTCCTTACATTTCCATACATTTCCATACATTTCCTTACATTTCCAAGACAAGACATTTCCATACATTTCCTTACATTTCCATACATTTCCTTATTTCTAGAATTCACATAACACAAGGACTAATTCATAAAACATGCCATTTTACCACATGGTTCCTTGTGTCATGCTTCACACGGAGTTTCTTTTAAAGCCTCATTTACCTAGCTCCCCTTTTTACTTAAAAACCAATAATTTTCCAAAGGTTTCTTCTTCCATCCTAGAATTCTAAAAACCCTTAATACACTTCCAACATTGCCAAAACCTACTAACTCATGAATTAGGCACGAACGCATAACCCCTAATCTAGGATGTTACAGTTCTACCCTCCTTAAAAATAATTTCGTCCTATGAATTACTTACTAACAGTCGTACAATCCTTCTCACCGCACTATGCTTACGCTGCGCACTCTGATATTAATAGAGCCATCATACCTTCTAGGCACAATCTCTAAGTTCACATCCATTGTAACATCCTAAAATAGGGGTTATTTGGGATTGAATTAATTTGCTTGTGATTGAATTGCTGTGATGTTATTCATAGTGTAAGAAGGCTTAATTAGGGGTCTTGAGTAGGCTCGGAATAGTAGAAAATTTTATTTGGAAGCTTTAAAGGTAGGGAGCCTTAGTAAGTAGGGGTTACAAGAATAAGTGAAGGATTATTTGACACTAAAAAGGCCTTGGAAAAGTGGCAAAAGGGAGGCCACTTAAGAGCTGGAGTTGACGCCACAGGGAGAGAGAGAGGAGCCAGGGTTCGAGCTGCAGAAATCCCTTTTTTACTCTTTATTTTGGACGGCAATAGGGGGAGAGTTTTTCTCTGTTTAAACTCTTTTAAATAATAAGGATATTATTAGGATTAAATTAGATTATTAATTGATTAATCTCTAAAATAGTTGGCAGAGGAAAAATAGGTAGGTGGCTAATTCAAATTATTTTGAATTAGTTCAAATTAGTGGCCAAGAGAAAATCAAGGAGTTGGCCGAAATTTGAACTCCTCATGAGAGGAGTGGACGGCAAGGTGATAGGGGGAGAGTGCCGAAATTTCTTTAAAGCTATTCATCTTTTATTTTTTTTCTTCTTTTCTTCAGTAGCAAGTAGCCGAAATTCTCTCTTTGATTTTTCTCCCTTCTCAGTCTTTCAAAGCCGAAAACCATTCTCTCCTCTTAGTCTTTGCCGAATCCTCATCTTATTTTCCCCTTTTCCTTTTCATTCTTTTCTCTATTGGCCGAATATTTTCCCCCTTGTTGCCGAAACTCCAACACCTTTTTCCATTAATTTCTTCCTCTAGCCGAATCTCCCTGCTATTTCTTTAGTAGCCTTGGCCGAGTATCAAAGTGGGATAGATCTCTTCAGATTTTCGTTGACAACCGATTTGGCAAAGGTGAGTAGTCATAGCCGAATGCTACTTTTCTTCTCTTCTGTCTCTCTGTCGATTTTTTTTACAAAGGGTGAAGGCCGATTTCGGCAATTGATGGCAAGGGTGTTATTTACCCCTCTTTGAAACCGTTTTATTATAGGGTCTCCGGGACTTGGAAGCAATCAAGCGTAGCCTTCCTTCTCTGTTGATCAGTAGGTAAGAGGGGGTAAGGATTTATTATAGTAATCCATTCTTTTTAGTGTGCAAAGCCGAGGGCTATTAAGTGGCTACTAATGGTTGCCGATTGTAGGGTGGAAGCAAAGGTGTAAAAAGTGTACTGAAGTTGGTACTCAAAGGCATTAGGGCAAGAAGTCTAGAGTGGCCGATTGGTTTCGTCGGGGTTTAGGGCTGTCGTTGACATCAGGTGTGTACATACACACTTTGTAATTAATTAATATGTTAAGTGTTTGTTAAATCTGACTTGTGTAGATGCGAGGTTTTAATGTGTAATGGTATAAGCGAGAGATCGAGTAAGTCTCGTGGTTATGACTCTTTTATGATGCTTTCGGGAAGCATGACATGTTGTTATATGTGGTTATGGCTAATGGTAACTTTATGGCATGATCTCTGTTAAATGTGTATCCTTGATTGATGTGGGATATGTGAATAGAGGGGGAAGGAATATTCATGTCGACGGACACCAGTGGTTTGGTACCACAATGTGACTACGGTCACCAGAGGTTTGGCACCTCTAGAGGTTTGGCACCTCGTAGCGTCTCATCCCAGTGGCTTAGCACCACAGTGGGTTGGCCCCACAATTTATATTATGGGATTGACGCCAGTGATTTGGTATCACACGATGGGTTGGCCCCATCACCTGATTGTGACTACGAGTCACCAGTGGTTTGGCACCGCAAGTATTGACGGATATCGTGACTATAAGTCACCAGTGGTTTGGCACCACCAGTGGTTTGGTACCACACGGGGTAGAGAACGGTGTTACGGATGGTTAGGTTGGGTGCATGATTTAGTGCATGTTAATTTTTTTTAAACTGTGTATGATGTGGCATTAAACCGGGGGAAGGGTTACACATTGAGTCTTGGTGACTCACCTTCTCTCTTATCTTTTCAGGTGACCCATAGATCGCGGATGAGGAGCCAGATGGACTCGAGGTGGCCATGCAGTGGAATTAGATTTGGTTGGACTTTGAATTTCAGTTTATTTTATTCGATTGTTAGTTTTATTTTAATCAGATTGCAATAAGGCCTCCTAATACTTTACTTTAATTATTTTACATGTTTTGGGTACTTGTTTTAAAACTATTTTGTGATATTGAAATAAGTACACATGCTTTGTTTTATCGTGCCATCGGGTACATTTAAGATCCATAACAACTCGACTTAATAAATTTTCAAACAACCCTAAGTATGGTTTTTACATACCTCAACTATTTTAAACAAAGACACTATCTTTTATCAAAAAGTCCAATCGGTTTTAAGAAATTTTACAAAGCATTTTCTCTGTAGCACACCAGATTCGGTCATAGTGTTTGGGCCGGGTTTGGGTTGTTACAAAATTGGTATCAGAGCCCAGTTCAAAGCTCGTCTGTGAGGGCCCAAGGCCCAAAAATGTTTTAGTAGGCCTTTTTGGAAATATTTTTGGTTTGGAACAGCATGGCACCGAGTCTCCGGCACCAATCCGCCCAAGTAAGTACCTCTAAACTTCTCTGTGAATTATTACTTGTAGAATGGGTAGGAATGGAACGTAGATAGACTTATAGGAACTTGAACCCTAGGATTAGACTACTCAAACACAAAAACAAACCATAAGCTTTAATGAACTAAACCAACCTATGGCTAAGTCACTGAGCTAGGGTGTGGTAACCCCTGTACGCATGTCTAGGATTGGATCCGGAAGAGCCTGGTATTTAAGCAGTCCTAGTGACTCACCTCCTCTTCGCAGTATCCTGCAGTGCGTAGCCAGTTCACCCTAACTCGGAGGGCTCAGTGGTGTGGCAACCTCTGTGTGCATGTCTAGGAATGGTTTCGGTGGGAGCTTGGTATTTAAGCAGTCCGCGTGACTCACCTCCTCTCTACTCGAATCCTGCCTGGCGCGTAGCTTTGGTTCACCCTGACCAAGAGGGCTCGATCATAGGCTAAAACATAATGACTAAAACCCGAAAGGGAACTAGCCATGTTTTCAGAAAAAGAAGAAGTCAACAAAACCCTAGTTTTTTAGAACTTTTTAAATTACTCTTTCAAAGTTGAGAACAACCCTCTTTACAACTTTTTCCGAAAAAATTTTGATTTGTGGAAATTACAAAAATGCCCTTAGGGGTAAAATTACCAAAATGCCCTTGGTTCATAAAATATCAACTACTCAATGGTTTTGCCCAAAATATTAGTATTTTATAAATATCCAACAACCCTACTTTACAAACTATCAAAAATACTTTGGTTTTGGAAAATTACGAAAATGCCCTAAACTTGTAAAATTACCGAAATGACCCTGATTTCTAAAATTTTTGCAACATCATCGTTTTAAAAAGGGAAACTCTCAAAAAGAACCCTCAAAGTTTTACAACTGTTAAAATATCCCTGATTTACTAAATTTACAAATGTACCCCTGATTGGCAAAATTACCAAAATACCCCTGGTTTCCAAAAATTTTGCTATACCTTTAATTTGCGAAATTCTTCGAAAATACTCTCCAGTTTTGGGAAATTTCAAATGTTTTGATTTATTAAAGTTTTAAAATTTATTTTATTATGAAAATACCCCTGTAGGAAAATAACGAAAATACCCCTAGGATAGAAACAGGACAGAAATGTCCGAAGAGTGAATAAGTATGAAAGATATTAGGGAATGGATGTTCCTCTCTGTGTGAACTAGGATAGAGAACTTGAAACTTTGTTTGATTGAAAAAATTTCTATTAAACCTTCCATAAAAATTTCTTCGCGAGTAAGCAAGTGAAACAGTCACTAATCCATAAAAATTTCTTAATCAGATTAAAGCGCGGTAGTTAGAATGAGCTCTAGAGGACGTGGACGTTGTGGATGCGGTAGAGGCAGGATGACCGTGTTAGAACCCGTTAGGTCGGGTCAGGGTTCTGAAAATGAAGTACCACCGCCACCATCACCCCCAACTTTTGGAGCTAAGGATCAGGATCAGACAGGGGGTGAGGCAGTATCGCAAGTTGTGTTGCGAGTCCTCGAGATGGTGGCTGGTGCTAGTGGAGGAATGGGAGCTCAGAAATCTATTCTCGAGCGCCTCAGATCCAACGGAGCTGAGGTATTCCGGGGTGTGTCGGGCGTGGCACCCAGTGCAGCGGAATACTGGTTAGAATCAACTGAGAGAATCATGGACGATCTCGATCTGACCAATGAGGAGAAGTTAAAAGGGGCGGTGTCGCTCCTAAAGGATAAGTCATATCAGTGGTGGCTCACGGTCCGGGATGGTGTTACGGCAGATGATCTTACTTGGGAGTACTTCAAAACTGCTTATCAGAAGAAGTATGTGGGTACCAGCTACACGGATGCTCAAAGGAAAGCTTTTCTGGGGTTGGTACAAGGAAATAAGTCAGTGTCAGAGTATGAGGCAGAATTCTTCAGGCTGAACCGCTATGCTCGGGGGATTGTGTCAACCGAGCATGATCGTTGCGTCCGTTTTGAAGACGGACTTAGGGATGAGTTAAGGTTATTGATTGCTCCACGCCAGGAGGCGTGAGTTCTTTGCTCGTGGAAAAGGCTAAGGTAGCCGGGAGGAGTCGAGTGCGTGAAAGCGAGCTATGAGAGGAATAAGCGAGTAAAAGAAGCTTTGGATCATCGGATCGGGTAGTAATGTTTAAAAAAGGGCTAGGCAGAGTGGGCCAAATCAGGCAGGAAGGCCCATGGCTACTAATCAGAGACCGGTCCAGTGTAATCGCTGTGGAAAATCACATTGGGGAGGTTGTTGGACCGGTGAGAGGGGTTGCTTTGAATGTGGGTCTCTGGATCACCGCGTAAGGGATTGTCCTTGGAAGCTAGCTAAGAATCGGCGAGGCGTAACAGTGCACTTAGGATAGGAATGTGGGACCACAGAGGGGTCGTAGTAATGGTAGAGGAGGCAATGGTCCTAATCGAGGTCGCGGAATTCAGGGCAGAGGTGCAGGCAACACAGGCTAGGCTAGCGGCTTAGCTTAGTCATGCGGCGAGGCATCGCGAGGAGGGTGACGCACCCGGACGTCATAACCGTGCGTTCCTAATTTTTGGTCTTCCATATGTTGCCTTAATTGATGTGGGCTCAACGCATTCATACGTTGCTAGTAGTGTGGTAGAGACTATGAACTTAGACTCTGAGACTGCTTCTAGGGAGATGACTATAATTAGCCCTTTAGGCCACTTTGTAGTCGTAAACAAGCTTTATAGAGATGTACCCCTAGAACTCCAAGGGGTAGTGTTTGTGGCCGGTCTGATGGAACTACCGTTTGGGGAGTTCGATTTGATCCTTGGAATGGACTGATTGGTTAAGTATCAGGCGAGATTAGATTGCGCTGCTAAGCGCATGGTTCTTAAGATGGCTGAGAGTGATGAAGTGGTCATGATAGGTAATAGAAGAGATTACCTATCCAATGTGGTGTCTGCCTTGAAGGTAGAGAAGATGGTCAAGAAGGGTTGTGAGGCGTTTTTGGCTCGAATTTGTGCCTTGGAGGCTAAGGAGTCAGCAGTTGAGAAGGTCCGCACTGTAGGGGAATTCGCTGAGGTGTTCCCAGAAGAACTTCCGGGTCTGCCTCCAGATTGGAAAGTTGAATTCAGTATAGACTTGCTACCTGGAATGGTACCTGTGTCTATAGCACCGTACCGAATGGCACCAAAAGAATTGGTGGAGCTGAAGGCTCAAATTCAGGAGCTCTTGGATAGAGGGTTTATACGACCAAGTATATCTTCGTGGGGAGCACCGGTGTTGTTCGTCAAGAAGAAGGACGGTTCAATGAGGATGTGTATCGGTTACCATCAACTAAACAAGTTAACGATCAAGAACAAGTATCCGTTGCCTCGAATTAATGACTTGTTTGATCAACTGAAGGGTACATCGGTGTTTTCGAAGATAGACCTTAGGTCAGGTTATCATCAACTCAAGGTGAAGGAAGTTGATGTTCACAAGACGGCATTCCGAACTCGGTATGGGCATTACGAGTTCTTGGTGATGCCATTCGGGTTGACTAATGCGCTGGCAGCCTTTATGGACTTAATGAATAGGGTGTTCCAGCAGTATTTGGATCAATTTGTCGTGGTGTTTATAGACGACATATTGGTTTACTCAAAGACAGAGGAGGAGCATGCGAGCATCTGCGTATAGTTTTACAAATCTCGAGGAGAAGCGGTTGTATGCCAAATTCGATAAATGCGAATTTTGGCTTAGGGAGGTGGCTTTCTTAGGTCACATAGTATCAGCTGAAGGGATTAGAGTGGACCCTCGCAAGGTTGAAGCAATGTTGGATTGGAAACCGCCTAGGTCAGTGGCGAAAATTCGAAGTTTTCTGGGTTTAGCAGGGTACAATCGGAGATTTGTGGAAGGATTCTCTTTAATTGCAGCGCCGTTGACGAAGTTATTAAGGAAGGGAGTTCCATTTGTTTGGTCAGAGAAGTAGCAAAAAAGTTTCGATAAGCTAAGGAAGATTCGCGAAGCTCGGTTCAGTACTGACACCAAGCGAGGGGAGGTTGTTTACGGTTTATTGTGATGCATCCCATACTGGTTTGGGATGTGTGTTGATGCAGGAAGGGAAGGTAGTGGCATATGCGTCCCGTCAGTTAAGACCGCATGAGGTTAACTATCCAACTCACGACTTGGAGTTAGCGGCAGTAGTCTTCACGTTGAAAATATGAAGACACTACTTGTATGGGGAGAAGTCGATAGTCTATACGGATCACAAAAGTTTGAGGTATCTTTTGACTCAGAAGGATCTGAATTTAAGGCAACGTCGATGGATTGAACTATTGAAGGACTACGACTGTTCAATTGAATACCATCCGGGCAAGGCTAACGTGGTGGCTGACGCATTAAGCTGGAAGGTCGTGACAGACCTAAGAGCGATGTTCGCTCACCTCAGTCTATATGACGATGGGAGTCTTTTGGTAGAGCTACAAGTTAAGCCAACTTGGATCAAAGAGATTAAGGAAAAGCAATTGATAGATGATAACTTGAATGCTCGGAGGTTGTAAGAGTAAGATGGTGGTTTGGAAGGGTATAGTTTGACTGAGGATGGCGTATTATGTTTTCAAGGACGGCCTTGTATGCCGAAGGATGTGGAGTTGAGGCAAAGAATTCTTCAAGATGCACATAGCAGCCCATACGCTATGCATCCTGGGAGTAGCAAGATGTATGGAGATTTACGGAAACTTGATTCGGTGGCGAGTTGAAACGCGTGTAATGGCGAGTTCGTGGGAAGATGTCCGGCGTGTGTCCGAGTTAAGGCCGAACACCAGTTGCCATCAGGGTTACTTCAACCCGTAAAGATTCCCCAGTGGAAATGGGAGAGGATCACTATGGATTTCGTTAGTGGGCTACCCCTCACGCCCAGCAAGAAGGATGCAGTTTGGGTGATTCTGGATCGTCTGACTAAGTCAGCTCACTTCATACCAGTGAGAATGGATTATTCCCTCCAGAGGCTAGCGAAGTTGTATGTGGCGGAGATAGTAAGATTGCATGGTGTGCCAGTATCAATTATCTCGGATAGAGATCTGAGATTTACGTCAAGGTTCTGGAAAGCGTTGCATCAGGCGTTAGGTACACAATTGGATTTCAGTACAGCTTTCCATCCACAGTCTGACGGGCAATCGGAAAGGGTTATACAGATCTTAGAGGATATGCTGAGAGGTGTGTGTTGGATTTCAGTGGAAGTTGGGAGGAGTATCTACCGTTGGCGGAATTCGCTTATAACAATAGTTATCAAGCGATGTAACACCCTGAAAATTTGAGTATCGATTTATTGCATGTTTTGGTGATTAGTTTAGAAAGGAAAAATTTTCTTATTATTTTTCGTGCCTAGTATAGTCCTGAAGAAGAGTATCGAATTATTCGGGTATGGAATAAATTTATGTTGGAAAATTTATTGAAGTGGATCAAGTGTCATTAATACTTAAGTTAATTTAAGTGTTAATAAGTGACACAAGATGAGTAATGGCAAGGTGGTAATGGCGCATGGGTTTTGGCATGAGGGGAGAGGTTCGAATCCCTTAAATAGCAATTAGATGGCTTTTATTTTTGGTTTTCCTAGCATGTGTCGGCCAAGCACATATATGGTAAGTGTTGACCTTGTTATTTTTGGTTAGTATATCAAAGGAATAAGGTAAGAGTGAACTTATGGTAGGGAATCAAGAAAATTTGGAAAGATATGGAGGCATGAGGTAGGTATCAAGGAAAGTGTTTTGGAAACAAAATCATGGCCATTTGACCATGCATATGGACGGCAATATGGTCTAGGGGGAGCCAAATTTTGGTGTTAGTTTGGCTAGGATTTGAAGTCTCTTTTTGGTCATTCTTAGCATATGTGCAAAGTTTTGCAATCCTTTCTCAACTTTTCTCCCTTGGCCGAATTTGTGCTTTTGGTAAAGCCTAATTCTTTTGACCATTTGGTCATTTTTGTTCATCTTTTGAATATTCTCTTGTGCCTCTTCTTAGTGCCAAAATTGCTAGTACCAAAAAGACCATTTTTCTCTCTTTTTGTTTCTTTCTCCATTGCCGAATGTACCTTGCTCTCTAATACATCTTTTTCTTTCTCTTTTCTTCTCTTTGAAAACCAAATCTTCATTATTATCTCTTCTCTCATATTTTATTTCTTTTCACTCATCCTTTTCTCAATTTCTTTTCTCCATGGCCGAATGTTAGTGAGCCATAGCCGAACCATTTTCTCTTTTCTTTGGTTATCATAGCCTAATCCTCCATCTCTTAAAGACATCATTTTTAATCCTTTCTTTTCAACCGTGGACAAAAGGGTAAGAATTCTTTTTAGTTTCCTTAGTTAATAGTAGTCATGGCCGAATATTGATGCTGGTAAGAAGGCTTTCTTAGATCGAAATAAACGTTCATTTTATTAATGTTTATTTTGTTATACTTTAGTGCAATAACGGAAGATCGAAAATCAAGTGGTCGTGAGTGACATAAAATGCTTGGATCAATTCTTCTTGTGGAACAAGAATATTTGTGGTAAGGAAATCTCGTTCTTAAAACCTTTAGTCATAATCGATATATATTATTAGGACGTGCTAACGATCTTTTGTCATTGAAGACCATCAAGATAGGGAAGAAACGGGCTGTGTATAGTGTTCGGAAGAAGGGTGGTACCGTTAATCCCCCTAAGTACATGCAAAGGGCTATTTCAGGAATCTGGGATTTTCCACCGGGTTGCGAACGTTCATCCGAGGAAAATCAACTGTTCGAAGTCGTTCGTACTCCCGAACCATTATTTGTTCGTGGATTTGATTCGGTTAATGAACCATCAATCGGGAAGAAACCGCAAGTAGAAGTAGTTCAAAAATCCGAGGGTAAAATTTTAGATCGATATTTTTTTAGATCGGTTTTATTAATAAAATTATAGTGTTCTAAATTATCGTAATCGTATATAGGTGTTGTTGTGGCGGGAAAGTCTAGTTCTCACAATAACCCGGTGTGTAACTTCACACTTATCTCTCGGGTTAAATACCAAACCGTAAGTATTTTGTTAAATCGTAAAGATGGCCAAATCGGAATTTTAGTAGTAATCAGTACTTTTGTGTAAATACATGAAAACGGTTAAAACACAAAAATTTACGAAAAATTGCTAGATTGCTAAGTTTTTACGAAAAACTGCTAGATTGATAAATTGGATCATAAAAATATTCTAGTTCGATAAATGGGCCAAAGATATTCTAGTTCGATAAATGGGCCAAAAATATTCTAGTTCGATAAATGGGCCAAAAATATTCTTGTTCGATAAATGGGCCAAAAATATTCTAGTTCGATAAATGGGCCAAAGATCTCTAGATTGCTAAATGGGCTAGATACTATTTTGTTAATAGGCCCAAATGAAAGTTAAATTATAGACTTATCTATAATATGGATTACTTGATAAATCATGTTATGATTAAAGTTTGTTATTCATACATAAATGCATGGGATGGGATTTGATGAAGAGAAGAAAGGCCTGTGGCCACGTATCTAGTTCGGTGGCTCTGCCACAAATTTTGGCTTAATGCCTCTAGTTCGGTGACTATGTCACAATCTAGTTCGGTAGTGCACTACAACATTATTAAAAGGCTTAATGCCTATGATTGGTGTGTTTGGCGGGGTGGGTTGACTTGATCCCTACAGGTGTGTTGGTTGGTACGGGCGTGTTAGCGGATGGAAATTAGGCTTGGTTTGGGAAATTCATTTTACATGCATTTTATATATATTTATTTCAGTTTATATTGTTGATATGTGTAATTGGGCTCAAGCCCAAGTAAATGCCTCGATGGTCTGGCCCAATAAAGATGGCAAGTGAGTTACACACTGAGTTCTTTGTAACTCACCCCGTTTTATTATCCATTTCAGGTGATGGAAATTGATGTGGACTTGGGCCGGGGATGACTTGGTGGAGGCCATACTACAAGCATGGGTTTTATAAACTATGAACTTTATTTAAGTTACTTATTTTAATTACTATTTTGGGTTGATGTAATAAGGCCTCTAATTATGTTTTTTTTGGATTTTATTGTGTGGATGGATTTAATTTTGTTTAAGACTCTCAATATGGGCTTATGTTAAATTTTTGAAGTTTTCTTAAAATATCATGTTTTATAAGATTTTGAACATCTAAATTACTCTTTTAAATTCTTTCAAATTCTTTTAAAAATTAATTTAAGGTTTTGACAAATATATTTTTAAATAATAAGATTTTCAATTATGTATTTTCTTAAATCATCAATTTTGAATCTTCGTACTAAATTTTTATTAAACTCTAATTCCAAAAGGTTTTGTAGTAATGTTTTACTAAAATCACTAGAGAATTAAATGAATGTTCGATTGGTGTGACAAACCAAATCTTGTCTAAACGCATAGACCTGGTTTGGGGTGTTACATTTAGTGGTATCAGAGCTAGTTTTAAAACTCGGCTGTGGTTTGGGTTCAACAACGATATTTGTTTGAAAAACAATTCAAAATTTTTAGACTTTTTGATTTAAAGGTAGTATGGCACCATGAGCATTCCGCGCCAAGTCAAGTAAGTATCTGTATATTGATTGCTTATTATCATTGTGATATGATAAGAGGAAACACTCTAGAACTTCTAATTTTAGGTGTTGAAAACCGTAGAGATTGAGACAATAGGATATGATTGCGAAAAAAACTCTATCTCTTCTATATCATAAAACATCATTAATAAACACTGAAATAGTATTCTGATTCATAAAACTCTTAATCAGATTAAATCGAATATTCAGATGGCTCCATACGAGTATTCAAATGGCTCCATACGAAGCAATGTATGGACGGAAGTGTCGTACTCCGACGTGTTGGACAGAGTTGGGTGAACGACAAGTGTTGGGTCCAGAGTTGGTGACTGAAACTGAGGACAAAGTTAAGGTGATTCGGGCTCGTCTCAAGGAAGCGTCGGATAGGCAAAAGTCTTATGCTGATCTCAAGCGTAAAGAAATGGAGTATGTGGTAGGAGATAAAGTCTTTCTGAAGGTGTCGCTTTGGAAAAAGGTATTGAGATTTGGGAGGAAAGGGAAGCTAAGCCCAAGGTTCATCGGCCTATATACGGTGTTGAAAACCGTAGAGATTGAGACAATAGGATATGATTGCGAAAAAAACTCTATCTCTTCTATATCATAAAACATCGTTAATAAACACTGAAATAGTATTTTGATTCATAAAACTCTTAATCAGATTAAATCGAATTAGTCGTCATGAGCACTAGAGGACGTGGTCGTGGACGCGGTAGACGTGACCGTGGTAGAGGACGAGGTGTTAGGGCGCAAGCCCAGGCGCGCGGATCATTTGCCGGAAATGGATGCACTGCGCCACTCGAAAGTGAGGCGGGATCACATGACCATATGGATGAAGATAATCTTTGTGACACGAGCAATGCCGCGAGTCCTTGAAAGGGTTCTTTGGAACGAGGCTGGACCATGTACTCGTGGGTCAATATCGGAACGATTAAAATCAAGTGGTGTTGAGGTTTTCAGAGGTGTTTCTGGTGTAGCTCCAAACGTTGCTGAATATTGGCTTGAGGCAGTGGAGCGAATTATGGACGATCTTGAGTGCACTGTGGAACAAAAACTAAGAGGAGCGGTGTCTTTATTAAGGGACGAAGCATACCAATGGTGGCTTACTGTCCGAGAAGGCACTGAAGTTGCATTAGTTAATTGGGAATTCTTCAAAGCTTCCTTTCAAGGGAAATATGTGGGAACAAGTTATGTGGATGCCCGAAGGAAGGAATTCTTGAATCTGGTTCAAGGAAATAAGACGGTGGCAGCGTATGGAGCTGAGTTTTTGCGTTTGAGTCGCTATGCTCGAACAATAGTGGCAACGGATCATGAGCGTTGTGTACGCTTTGAGGATGGCTTGAACGATGAGTTGCGGGTTTTGATAGCCCCACAACAAGTTAGAACTTTTGCCACGCTTGTGGAGAAGGCCAAGATAGCCGAAGAGGCTAAGAACTCGGAATGTCAGAATTGGGAACGAGCTAGAGGCAAGAGAGATATGAAGTATTCGGGTTCTTCAAAAAGGTTTCTGAAGAGGCCTCGGAATGATGAACCAGCTCAAGGTAAAAGCGCAGATGTAATCGTTGTCAGTCAGGTGTCTTGATTGTGGAAAGCGGCATTACGGAGAGTCTTTGGAGGAAAACAGGTGCTTGCTATAAATGTGGGTCGATAGATCATCAATATAGGAATTGCCCTCGACGGATGGACACAACTCAGGAAGCTCGTAATACTGATCCACCACCAGCTAGAGGAATTCAGCAACCACCGAGAGGTCGTGGACCAGGTCGTGGTAGTAATGGGGCTGGACGTGGTCAAGGTGCAGCGGATCGAGGCAATGGTCCTAGAGGTAACACGGATGCAAGACAGCCAAGATTGGTTTATGCGGTCAGACGTCGCGAGGATGGTAATGCACCTGATGTGATAACTGGTACGTTCTTCATCTTTGATGTACCTGTTATTGCTTTGATAGATATTGGTTCTACCCACTCGTATGTTGCTAGCACCATATCTGGAAACTTGAATTTAGAATCTGAAATTTGCGATAATGAGATGAAGGTAATTAGTCCTTTAGGACAGTCGGTGTTGGTAAATAAATTGTTTTAAGACGTGCCCTTAGAAGTTCAAGGAGAAATATTTTTGGCAAATTTGATGGAATTGCCGTTTGGCGAATTCAATATTATTTTGGGCATGGATTGGTTGGTTAAGCACTGGGCGAAATTGAAATGTGCGGAAAAGCGGATGTCAATAAGAACCGTGGAGGATAAGGAGATAATTATGATAGGCGAATGAAAGAATTACTTGGCAAATGTGATATCTGCACTAAAGGCGAAAAAGTTGGTGCGAAAAGGGTATGGAGCATTTTTAGCATTTATTAGTGCTTTAGATGCCAAAGAGTTATCGGTGGAAGATGTGAGAACAGTGAAGGAATTTTCGGATGTATTTCCCGAAGAACTTCCCGGTGTACCTCCAGATCGAGAAGTGGAATTTGGTATTGAGCTTTTGCCTGGGACGGCTCCAGTGTTCATTGCTCCTTATAGAATGGCACCGAAGGAGTTGTCGAAACTTAAAGCTCAAATTCAAAAATTGCTAGATCGGGGTTTTATTCGACCGAGTGTGTCCCCGTGGGGAGCACCAGTTTTGTTTGTTAAGAAGAAAGATGGGTCAATGCGTATGTGTATTGACTACAGGCAATTGAATAAATTGACGATCAAGAATCGGTATCCTCTGCCGAGAATTGATGACCTGTTTGATCAATTGAAGGGATCTTCAGTTTTTTCCAAAATCAATTTAAGATCGGGTTATCACCAGCTTAAGGTGAAAGAAGAGGATATTCACAAGACGGCTTTCCGAACTCGTTATGGACATTATGAGTTATTGGTGATGCCGTTTGGGTTGACGCACCAGCTGCATTTATGGATATGATGAACCGGGTCTTTCAACCATATTTAGACCGGTTTGTAGTGGTATTCATAGATGACATTTTGGTATATTCAAGGAATGAAGAGGAGCATGACTCGCATTTGCGAATTGTATTGCAGTTACTTCGAGATAATCAATTGTATGCCAAATTTAGTAAATGTGAATTTTGGTTAAGAGAAGTGACTTTCTTGGGTCATGTGGTATCAGCCGAAGGAATAAGGGTGGATTGTAACATCCCAAAATTGGGCCTAGGAGAATTGAGCCCAATGGGCCTTAGACGTAGTAGCGTTTAAATTTTTAGAGAATAAGAGATCGGCTTAAATGCAAGTTAGACCTATTGGATAAGTGGTTTTGGAAGGTTAGAGGCTTCATGAAGTCGGGATCAAATATTGGCTTTGGGGAAATTTTGGTTTTAGGTGAAGAAAAACCCTAGAAGTTGGCAGATAGGCCTTAAGAATAAAATATGGAGGAAAATGACACAAGTGGAGTGTGTGGTGTAGTGGCAAAGTGACGCCACATAAAAGACAAGGGAGTGACGCCACAAAGAAGGAAGGAGGTCCAAGGTTCAAGTCTTGGCTTTTGCATTTTGGTTTCTTTTTGCTTTGACCTTAGAATTTGGCCCATAGTTTATATTTAGTTGCGCATGGTCTAAGACACAAGTGGAGCTTGTGGTAAAGTGGCTAGCAACGTGGATTATGTTGCAAGGGAGCCTGGGTTCGAATCTCATGACAAGCAATGGAGTATTTATTTTGCGGATTGGACGGCAAGAGTTTTAGTTGAATTTAAACTCTACTAACGAAGGGATCCCACATCGGAAAGACACAAAGAATGAAGGTGAAGAGCTAGCTATATAAGGAGCATCCTAGGAGGAGAGTAAACACATCTTGGAGGGCGTTTGGGCACAAGAGTGGTCGGAACGCCGATTAGCCCCAGAGTCCTATCAGGTGTGTAACTCTCTACTCTAGTTGTAGAAGCGGCAAAATGCCGAAATGCCGATTACATGGCATTAGTAGTTACACGAGCGTGCAAGCGCGCGTGTGGGGCTTCGACGCGATAGTTGAGGCCATCGATGTAGTATTCTTGTGGGGTGATCGCTTGGGCCTCGATGGGCCGAAGTGGGCCTAATGGCCCGTGGGCCCATATGAGTAAATTGCATGATTGGTTAGTATATGTTGAACTAGACTAGGTGGAACTTATATACGTGGCTAGATTTGTGCTAGGTGGGCCACACGAGCATGTGGGCCGGATGGGCGAAATCGGGTTTTAGCCCAATAAATAAGATTTGACCAGGAAATGGTAATTGAGTCGCTAGTGGCGACATTAGGCCTTCGGTAAGGCCATTGCAAGTGTGAATTTACGAAAATACCCTTGGTAGGTAAATTACGAAAATATCCTTAGTAGGTAAAATTACGATTATACCTTTAGAGGTTGATTAGCATGATTATGTTGTTTAGTTCTGGCCGATTGTAGGGGAAGGCTTGATCTCGTATATCTCAGGTTGTGGCTAGTGCTCGGAAAGTGTTAAGGAAGGGGGATCTAGTGCGTTAGATCTTGATCTACGGGATTTGATAGTCGCATTAGTAACCAGGTGTGTAAACTAACACGCTTTTTGCTTTGTATATGTTTGATAAACCGATTGATTGGTAAAACCAAAAGCAGTATGGTTGAGTGATATGATACCCTATGGGGTATGTGCACGGATTCGAGTAAGTCTGTTTCATTATGAGTAATTATTATTGATACATGATGTCATGATTTATGATGTATGTGCTATGAGATGCAACGTTAAACATGTTTGCATGATCTGAATACTATACATGAGTTGGTATGATGATGGGTGATATGAGAGGAGGGGGAAGTGATATTCGTGTCGACGGACACCAGTGGTTTGGTACCACATTGTGACTACGGTCACCAGAGGTTTGGCACCTCATAGCGTCTCGTCCCAATGGCTTAGCACCACAGTGGGTTGGCCCCACAGTATAAATTATGGGATTGACGCCAGTGATTTGGTATCACATGATGGGTTGGCCCCATCACTTGATTCGTGACTTCGGTCACCAGTGATTTGGTATCACATTTGTGTCTTTGGGACACCAGTGGTTTGGCACCACAAGTATTGACGGATATTGTGACTTTAAGTCACCAGTGGTTTGGCACCACCAGTGGTTTGGTACCACACGGGGTAGAAAAAGGTGTTTGGAAGGCTAGGCTAGGTGCATATCGTAACTTGTGCATGTTAAACCTGTTTATGATTGGTGTATGATGTTTTACTAAACCGAGAAAAAGGGCTACACACTGAGTCTTGGTGACTCACCTTTTTCTTTTAACATTTTCAGGTGATGCATAAAGATGGACCGGGTTCGGAGAGGACACAAGGTGGCCCATGCAGAAGAAGATATTTGGATTATTTTAAGCATTTTTAATATTGAGTATTTTGTTTTAAGTATGGGTTGTAATAAGGGCCTTACTATTATTTTGGTATTATTTTAATTATGGCTTGATTAAACTGAACCGCTATGTGAAGAGGATTTTATCTTAGCAACCTGCTTATTCAAAATAGTATTTAATAAAGTTTAAATTCAGACAATTTTATAACACTAAGGTTTTTCATATTACTTTAAATGGACATGGTTTTCAAAAGTTAACAAACTTTCATGATTATTCTAAGTCAAAAAGATTTTCAACCGTCTTTCCGCAGTGACATAACCAGATCCGGTCAAGGCTCGTGGGCCGGGTTTGGGGGTGTTACATGGATCCTCGGAAGATTGAGGCTGTATTGGATTGGAAACCACCAAAGTCAGTAGCCGAGATACGGAGTTTCTTAGGTTTGGCTGGTTACTATAGGACGCCGTTGAGGGGTTTTCGTTGATTGCTGCACCCTTAACTAAGCTTTTGCGAAAGGGAGTGCCGTATGTATGGACTGACAAACAGCAAGAAAGTTTCGAGAAATTGAAAAAGATTTTGACGGAAGCGCCAGTACTAATTCAGCCTGAGGCTGGAAAGGAGTTTATAGTTTACTGCGATGCGTCACATACGGGCTTAGGATGTGTATTGATGCAAAGTGGGAAAGTGGTGGCTTATGCTTCTCGTCAGCTGAGACCGCACGAAGTAAACTACCCTACTCATGATTTGGAGTTAGCTGCAGTAGTGTTTGCTCTAAAGATTTGGAGGCATTACCTCTACGGTGAAAAGTCTATCATCTATACGGATCACAAGAGTCTTAATTACCTTCTTACTCAGAAGGAATTAAACTTGAGACAACGAAGATGGGTGGAGCTGTTAAAGGACTATGATTTCTCAATTGAGAATCATCCTGGAAAAGCTAAAGTGGTAGCAGATGCGTTAAGTCGTAAGGTGGTATCTGATTTGAGAGCAATGTTTGCCCATTTGAGTTTGTACGAGGATGGTAGTCTGATAGCGGAACTTCAGGTGAAGCCTCTGTGGTTAGAACAAATCAAGGAAAAGCAATTGTTAGATAAGAAGTTAGGACTTTTATTTCAATAAGTTGAAAATGGTGGAATAGAGGATTTTGGAATAAACACGGAAGGCGTATTGTGTTTTCGAGGAAGAGTTTGTATGCCTAAGGATTCAGATTTGAGGCAAATGATTCTACGGGAGGCGCATAGTAGCCCTTATGCTATGCACCCCGGAGGAAATAAGATGTATCGGGATCTTCGTGAACAGTATTAGTGGCCAGGGTTAAAGCGTGAGATTTCTGAATTTGTGGGAAAATGTTTAACCTGTCAGCAAGTGAAGGCGGAGCATAAATTGACATCAGGTTTATTACAACCAGTAAAGATTCCTCTTTGGAAATGGGAGCGGATAACAATGGATTTTGTTAGTGGGTTACCTTTAACACCTACTAAGAAAAATTACATTTGGGTAATTGTGGATTGTTTGTGAAAGATCGCTCATTTTCTACGGTTCAGACGGATTACTCGTTGCGCGAAGTTGGCTAAGCCGTGTATGTATACAAATCGTGAGGTTGCATGGGGTACCCGTGTCTATTATATCGGATAGGGATCCTAGGTTTACATCACGGTTTTGGAAAGCTTTGCACGAAGCTTTGGGAACAAAGCTAAACTTGATGACGGTTTTTCATCCTCGATCGGATGGTCGATCGAAAAGAGTAATTCGATTACGGAAGACATGTTAAGGGATGTGTAATTGACTTCAAAGGTAGTTGGGAGGATTTTCTACTACTGGCAGAATTTGCTTACAACAATAGCTATCAGTCTAGCATTCAGATGGCACCTTACGAGGCATTGTATGGTCGTAGGTGTCGTTCTCCTATTTGTTGGACTGAATTGGGCGAATGACAGATGTTAGGTCCTGAGATGATCTCTGAAATGGAAGGAAAAGTAAAAGCTATTCGAGCACGGTTAAAGGAAGCTTCGGATAGACAAAAATCGTATGCAGATCTGAAGCGTAAGGATATCGAGTATGATGTGGGCAATCAAGTTTTCTTAAAGGTCTCACCTTGAGGTTTGGGAAGAAGGGCAAATTGAGTCCTAGATACATTGGACCATATCATGTGGTGAAACGTGTTGGTCCAGTGGCTTATCAGATTGAATTACCTCCGGAGTTGAGTCAGATTCATAATGTTTTTCATGTTTCCATGCTGAGGCGTTATAGTTCGGATCCTTCGCACATAGTACCGGTAGAAGAAGTGGAGTTGAATTCAGACTTGTCTTTTGAAGAGGAACCAGTGGAAATCTTAGACCGAGATGTTAAGGTGCTAAGAAAGAAAACCGTATCGTTGGTCAAAGTTTTATGGCGTAATCACGGAGTGGAGGAAGCTACGTGGGTAGAGTTGTAACACCCTGAAAATTTGAGTATCGATTTATTGCATGTTTTGGTGATTAGTTTAGAAAGGAAAAATTTTCTTATTATTTTTTGTGCCTAGTATAGTCCTAAAGAAGAGTATAGAATTATTCGGGTATGGAATAAATTTTTGTTGGAAAATTTATTGAAGTGGATCAAGTGTCATTAATACTTAAGTTAATTTAAGTGTTAATAAGTGACACAAGATAAGTAATGGCAAGGTGGTAATGGCGCATGGGTTTTGGCATGAGGGGAAAGGTTCGAATCCCTTAAATAGCAATTAGATGGCTTTTATTTTTGGTTTTCCTAGCATGTGTCGGCCAAGCACATATATGGTAAGTGTTGACCTTGTTATTTTTGGTTAGTATATCAAAGGAATAAGGTAAGAGTGAACTTATGGTAGGGAATCAAGAAATTTTGGAAAGATATGAAGACATGAGGCAGGTATCAAGGAAAGTGTTTTGGAAACAAAATCATGGCCATTTGACCATGCATATGGACGACAATATGGTCTAGGGGGGAGCTGAATTTTGGTGTTAGTTTGGCTAGGATTTGAAGTCTCTTTTTGGTCATTCTTAGCATATGTGCAAAGTTTTGCAATCCTTTCTCAACTTTTCTCCCTTGGCCGAATTTTTGCTTTTGGTAAAGCCTAATTCTTTTGACCATTTGGTCATTTTTGTTCATCTTTTGAATATTCTCTTGTGCCTCTTCTTAGTGCCGAAATTGCTAGTACCAAAAAGACCATTTTTCTCTCTTTTTGTTTCTTTCTCCATTGCCGAATGTACCTTGCTCTCCAATACATCTTTTTCTTTCTCTTTTCTTCTTTTTGAAAACCGAATCTTCATTATTATCTCTTCTCTCATATTTTATTTCTTTTCACTTATCCTTTTCTCCATTTCTTTTCTCCATGGCCGAATGTTAGTGAGCCATAGCCGAACCATTTTCTCTTTTCTTTGGTTATCACAGCCGAATCCTCCATCTCTTAAAGACATTATTTTTAATCCTTTCTTTTCAACCGTGGACAAAAGGGTAAGAATTCTATTTAGTTTCGTTAGTTAGTAGTAGTCATGGCCGAATATTGATGGTGGTAAGAAGGCTTTCTTAGATCGAAATAAACGTTCATTTTATTAACGTTTATTTTGTTATACTTTAGTGCGATAACGGAAGATCGGAAATCAAGTGGTCGTGAGTGACATAGAATGCTTGGATCGATTCTCCTTGTGGAACAAGAATATTTGTGGTAAGGAAATCTCGTTCTTAAAACCTTTAGTCATAATCGATATACATTATTAGGACGTGCTAACGATCTTTTGTCATTGAAGACAATCAAGATAGGAAAGAAACAGGCCGTGTATAGTGTTCGAAAGAAGGGTGGTACCGTTAATCCCCCTAAGTACAAGCAAAGGTCTATTTCAGGAATCCGGGATTTTCCACCGGGTTGCGGACGTTCATCCGAGGAAAATCAACTGTTCGAAGTCGTTCGTACTCCCAAACCATTATTTGTTCGTGGATTTGATTCGGTTAATGAACCATCAATCGGGGAGAAACCGCAAGTAGAAGTAGTTCGAAAATCCGAGGGTAAAATTTTAGATCGATATTTTTTTAAATCGGTTTTATTAATAAAATTATAGTGTTCTAAATTATCGTAATACGTATAGGTGTTGACGAGCGGGAAAGTCTAGTTCTCACAATAACCAGGTGTGTAACTTCACACTTATCTCTCGGGTTAAATACCAAACCGTAAGTATTTTGTTAAATCGTAAAGATGGCCAAATCGGAATTTTAGTAGTAATCAGTACTTTTGTGTAAATACATGAAAACGGTTAAAACCCAAAAATTTACGAAAAATTGCTAGATTGCTAAGTTTTTACGAAAAACTGCTAGATTGATAAATTGGATCATAAAAATATTCTAGTTCGATAAATGGGCCAAAAATATTCTAGTTCGATAAATGGGCCAAAAATATTCTAGTTCGATAAATGGGCCAAAAATATTCTAGTTCGATAAATGGGCCAAAAATATTCTTGTTCGATAGATGGGCCAAAAATATTCTAGTTCGATAAATGGGCCAAAGATCTCTAGATTGCTAAATGGGCTAGATACTATTTTGTTAATAGGCCCAAATGAAAGTTAAATTATAGACTTATCTATAATATGGATTACTTGATAAATCATGTTATGATTAAAGTTTGTTATTCATACATAAATGCATGGGATGGGATTTGATGAAGAGAAGAAAGGCCTGTGGCCACGTATCTAGTTCGGTGGCTCTGCCACAAATTTTGGCTTAATGCCTCTAGTTCGGTGACTATGTCACAATCTAGTTGATGAGTGCACTACAACATTATTAAAAGGCTTAATGCCTATGATTGGTGTGTTTGGCGGGGTGGGTTGACTTGATCCACTGTGTGTGTTGGTTGGTAGTGCAGGCGTGTTAGCGGATGGAAATTAGGCTTGGTTTGGGAAATTCATTTTACATGCATTTTATATATATTTATTTCAGTTTATATTGTTGATATGTGTAATTGGGCTCAAGCCCAAGTAAATGCCTCGATGGTCTGGCCCAATAAAGATGGCAAGTGAGTTACACACTGAGTTCTTTGTAACTCACCCCGTTTTATTATCCATTTCAGGTGATGGAAATTGATGTGGACTTGGGCCGGGGATGACTTGGTGGAGGCCATACTACAAGCATGGGTTTTATAAACTATGAACTTTATTTAAGTTACTTATTTTAATTACTATTTTGGGTTGATGTAATAAGGCCTCTAATTATGTTTTTTTGGATTTTATTGTGTGGATGGATTTAATTTTGTTTAAGACTTTCAATATGGGCTTATGTTAAATTTTTAAAGTTTTCTTAAAATATCATGTTTTATAAGATTTTGAACATCTAATTTACTCTTTTAAATTCTTTCAAATTCTTTTAAAAATTAATTTAAGGTTTTGACAAATATATTTTTAAATAATAAGATTTTCAATTATGTATTTTCTTAAATCATCAATTTTGAATCTTCGTACTAAATTTTTATTAAACTCTAATTCCAAAAGGTTTTGTAGTAATGTTTTACTAAAATCACTAGAGAATTAAATGAATGTTCGATTGGTGTGACAAACCAAATCTTGTCTAAACGCATAGACCTGGTTTGGGGTGTTACATTTAGTGGTATCAGAGCTAGTTTCAAAACTCGGCTGTGGTTTGGGTTCAACAACGATATTTGTTTGAAAAACAATTCAAAATTTTTAGACTTTTTGATTTAAAGGTAGTATGGCACCATGAGCATTCCGCGCCAAGTCAAGTAAGTATCTGTATATTGATTGCTTATTATCATTGTGATATGATAAGAGGAAACACTCTAGAACTTCTAGTTTTAGGTGTTGAAAACCGTAGAGATTGAGACAATAGGATATGATTGCGAAAAAAACTCTATCTCTTCTATATCATAAAACATCGTTAATAAACACTGAAATAGTATTCTGATTCATAAAACTCTTAATCAAATTAAATCGAATATTCAGATGGCTCCATACGAGTATTCAGATGGCTCCATACGAAGCACTGTATGGACGGAAGTGTCGTACTCCGACGTGTTGGACAGAGTTGGGTGAACGACAAGTGTTGGGTCCAGAGCTGGTGATCGAAACTGAGGACAAAGTTAAGGTGATTCGGGCTTGTCTCAAGGAAGCGTCGGATAGGCAAAAGTCTTATGCTGATCTCAAGCGTAAAGAAATGGAGTATGTGGTAGGAGATAAAGTCTTTCTGAAGGTGTCGCCTTGGAAAAAGGTATTGAGATTTGGGAGGGAAGGGAAGCTAAGCCCAAGGTTCATCGGCCCATATACGGTGTTAAAGCGAGTGGGACTGATAGCTTATCAGCTCGAGCTACCGGCGAAATTGGGTCAGATTCATGACGTCTTTCATGTGTCGATGCTGAGACGGTATCGGTCAGATCCATCACACGTTGTACCAGTAGCTGAGATTGAGGTGAACACGGATTTATCTTTTAAGGAAGAACCAGTGCAGATCTTGGACCGAGATGTCAAAGTTTTGCGTAGGAAGTCAGTACCTTTGGTGAAAGTGCTATGGCGGAACCATGGTGTAGAGGAAGCTACGTGGGAACCCGAGGATGTGATGCGGCAACAATACCCCCACCTCTTCTAATTAGGTAATTTCGAGGCCGAAATTATTTTTAAGGGGGTAGAACTGTAATATCCTAAAATAGGGGTTATTTGGGATTGAATTAATTTGCTTGTGATTGAATTGCTGTGATGTTATTCATAGTGTAAGAAGGCTTAATTAGGGGTATTGAGTAGGCTCGGAATAGTAGAAAATTTTATTTTGAAGCTTTAAAGGTAGGGAGCCTTAGTAAGTAGGGGTTACAAGAATAAGTGAAGGATTATTTGACACTAAAAAGGCCTTGGAAAAGTGGCAAAAGGGAGGCCACTTAAGAGCTGGAGTTGACGCCACAGGGAGAGAGAGAGGAGCCTGGGTTCGAGCTGCAGAAATCCCTTTTTACTCTTTATTTTGGACAGCAATAGGGGGAGAGTTTTTCTCTGTTTAAACTCCTTTAAATAATAAGGATATTATTAGGATTAAATTAGATTATTAATTGATTAATCTCTAAAATAGTTGGCAGAGGAAAAATAGGCAGGTGGCTAATTCAAATTATTTTGAATTAGTTCAAATTAGTGGCCAAGAGAAAATCAAGGAGTTGGCCGAAATTTGAACTCCTCATGAGAGGAGTAGACGGCAAGGTGATAGGGGGAGAGTGCCGAAATTTCCTTAAGGCTATTCATCTTTTATTTTTTTTTTCTTCTTTTCTTCAGTAGCAAGTAGCTGAAATTCTCTCTTTGATTTTTCTCCCTTCTCAGTCTTTCAAAGCCGAAAACCATTCTCTCCTCTTAGTCTTTGCCGAATCCTCATCTTATTTTCCCCTTTTCCTTTTCATTCTTTTCTCTATTGGCCGAATATTTTCCCCCTTGTTGCCGAAACTCCAACACCTTTTTCCATTAATTTCTTCCTCTAGCTGAATCTCCTTGCTATTTCTTTAGTAGCCTTGGCCGAGTATCAAAGTGGGATAGATCTCTTCAGATTTTCGTTGACAACCGATTTGGCAAAGGTAAGTAGTCATAGCCGAATGCTACTTTTCTTCTCTTCTGTCTCTCTGTCGATTTTTTTTACAAAGGGTGAAGGCCGATTTCGGCAATTGATGGCAAGGGTGTTATTTACCCCTTTTTGAACCGTTTTATTATAGGGTCTCTAGGACTTGGAAGCAATCAAGCGTAGCCTTCCTTCTCTGTTGATCAGTAGGTAAGAGGGGGTAAGGATTTATTATAGTAATCCATTCTTTTTAGTGTGCAAAGCCGAAGGCTATTAAGTGGCTACTAATGGTTGCCGATTGTAGGGTGGAAGCAAAGGTGTAAAAAGTGTACTGAAGTTGGTACTCAAAGGCATTAGGGCAAGAAGTCTAGAGTGGCTGATTGGTTTCGTCGGGGTTTAGGGCTGTCGTCGACATCAGGTGTGTACATACACACTTTATAATGAATTAATATGTTAAGTGTTTGTTAAATCTGACTTGTGTAGAAGCGAGGTTTAATACAGTAATGGTATAAGCGAGAGATCAGGTAAGTCTCGTGGTTATGACTCTTTTTATGATGCTTTCGGGAAGCATGACATGTTGTTATATGTGGCTATGGCTAATGGTAACTTTATGGCATGATCTCTGTTAAATGCGTATCCTTGATTGATGTGGGATATGTGAGTGGAAGGGGAAGGAATATTCGTGTCGACGGACACCAGTGGTTTGGTACTACAATGTGACTACGGTCACCAGAGGTTTGGCACCTCCAGAGGTTTGGCACCTCGTAGCGTCTCATCCCAGTGGCTTAGCACCACAGTGGGTTGGCCCCACAGTCTATATTATGGGATTGACGCCAGTGATTTGGTATCACACGATGGGTTGGCCCCATCACCTGATTGTGACTACGAGTCACCAGTGGTTTGGCACCGCAAGTATTGACGGATATCGTGACTATAAGTCACCAGTGGTTTGGCACTACCAGTGGTTTGGTACCACACAGGGTAGAGAACGGTGTTACGGATGGTTAGGTTGGGTGCATGATTTAGTGCATGTTAATTTGTTATAAACTGTGTATGATGTGGCATTAAACCGGGGGAAGGGTTACACATTGAGTCTTGGTGACTCACCCTCTCTCTTATCTTTTCAGGTGACCCATAGATCGCGGATGAGGAGCCGGATGGACTCGAGGTGGCCATGCAGTGGAATTAGATTTGGATGGACTTTGAATTTCAGTTTATTTTATTCGATTGTTAGTCTTATTTTAATCAGATTGCAATAAGGCCTCCTAATACTTTACTTTAATTATTTTACATGTTTCGGATACTTGTTTTCAAACTATTTTGTGATATTGAAATAAGTACACATGCTTTCTAAATTTAACCGAAAAATGTTTTATCGTGCCATCGGGTACATTTAAGATCCATAACAACTCGACTTAATAAATTTTCAAACAATCCTAAGTATGGTTTTTACATACCTCAACTGTTTTAAACAAAGACACTATCTTTTATCAAAAAGTCAAATCGGTTTTAAGAAATTTTACAAAGCATTTTCTCTGTAGCACACCAGATTCGGTCGTAGTGTTTGGGCCGAGTTTGGGTTGTTACATCCATTAGAACTCATTTTCTAACGTCGCGATTTAATCTAATTTAAGAGTTTTATACATTGGTACTTTTGTTTTACTGATTAACCGCGAACAGTTTTATGAAAAGAGATGTTTAAAAGTGGTTCTTTCGATCAAACAAAGTTCTCAGCTCAAGTTCACTATTCTGAAAGTCACGTTCACATTCATCAACCAATTATGAACTTTCGTTCATTCAGAGAAATGTTTTAGTTTTCATTGTTGTTGTTTTTTTCAACTAACCAGGGGTATTTTCGTAATTTGTCCTACAAGGGTATTTTCTTAATTTTTCAAAATAAGGTTCCTTGGTAATTTTGTCAATAAGGGTATTTTGGTAATTTTGCGTTCCCGGGGTATTTTTTGGAAATTTTGAAATCCGAGGGCATCTCAGTAATTTTAAAACTCAGGGGTATTTTGGTAATAAACCAGGGTAAATTTATAAAGTTTAATAATTTCGGGGTATTTCCAAATTTTGCAAAACTTTGAGAGTTCTTTTTGAGAATTGTACTTCCGAAAACGGTAATGTTGCAAAAATTTTGGAAATCAGGGTCATTTTGGTAATTTTGTAAGTTAGGGGCAATTTCGTAATTTTCCAAAATCAAGATATTTTTGATAATTTACAAATTAGAGTTTTTGAACATTTTATAAAGTAATGAAATCTTGATAAGAACTGTGGGTATTTTGGGAATTTCATAAACCAAAGGTATTTTTGTAATTTTACCACTAGGGGTATTTTAGTAATTTTGCAATTCAAAAATATTTTGGGAAAAATTTTCCAAACTAAATTCTAGTATACTTTAAAAGGGTAATATGGTGATTTTAAAACTAGGGTTTTCATAAAAACACGGCTAGTCCCTTTCGGGTTTTAGTTATTGTGTTTAGCCTATGACCGAGTCCTCTTGGTTAAGGTGAACCGAAGCTACGCACCAGGTAGGATTCCTGCGAAGAGGAGGTGAGTCACTAGGACTGCTTAAGTACCAGGCTCTTCTAGATCCAATCCTAGACATGCGTACAATGGTTACCACACCCTAACTCGGCGACTCAGCCATAGGTTTGTTGAGTGCATTAAGTCTTATGTATTTGTGTTTGAGTAGACTAGTCCTAGGGTTCGAGTTCCTATCAGCTATTCTACGTTCCATGCCTTTTCTACCCTTCTAATATTCATAACATAATGCACATAATCACCCAAATAGTTAGGGGTACTTACCTGGTGGACTGCGGGTCGAAGACTTGGGTGCCATGCCAGAAAACCTGCTCATCTTCAAAAATACTTTCATAAAACTCATTTGGGCTCGATTTGAAAATGTTTTGGGCCTTAGCCCACAGGCCGAGAGTTTTAACACTGGGCTCTGATACGAAACTGAAACACCTCAAACCCGGCCCACGAGCTTTGACCAGATTTGGTATGTTCATCAAGAAAACCGTTTCAAAGTTCTTTGTTACTTAGAGGAAACTTGTGCGATTTTAAAGAAAATATGGTTTGGGTTGGGCTTGTGTTAAAAACGAAGTCAATTTTTTTATATTAGAAATCCTTTTAATCTTAGATGACAAAATATTTAGGGTTTAGTTTAAAAATAAAATAGATAAATCACATAAACATAGTAAATAAAAATAAATGGAAAACAATTCAACTATGGCCTTATGGCCTTATTACATCAAATAATTTCCAAATAAGTCAATTACTTAAATAAAAATAATAGTCCATAAAATAAAAACTTCATGTTGAGCATGGCCACCACAAGTTCTACCGTCCCGGTCCATCACTGCTCATCACCTGAAACATGGTCCCACAACGGGGTGAGTCAAACAGACTCAATGTGTACACGACACTAAATCATAATAGAATTAGGCATACAAGAGCTACACATTCAGAACAATGAATATAAGTTATGATGCATTCCCAAACCCAAACCTAATTGTCCATCTGCTACACACCCCGTGCACTCACGGTCACACACGTGGGACTACTAAGTCGACCCTCCTCCTACGCTACACACCAATTTGCGGTCTTAGGTCACCGCATTCGTGGTCTTAGGTCACCACGTTCAGGTTACTGTGGTCTTAGGTCACCACTTTTCAGATATCACGGTCTTAGGTCACCGTGTTCGTGGTCTTAGGTCACCACATTCACTTCCCCTTTCAAACATACCCATATGCCCCATATAATAATAATATGCATATATATGTCGGAGTTCACATTCTTATCATATTCTCATGTTACTAATAACATTTTTCATATTCCTAGTAGGAGTAGGAAACGTACCTGAGTACTTAGTACCATAACATGGTACTTTAGCCACTTTCATATTCTTAATATCACATATTTTAATTAAACATAGCCATAAAACGTATTATAAAATAGTGTGGGGTACACACCTGATTCGCTTAGCAAATTCCTTGAGATTTCGAAATCTGATCTACCGCTTAACTCCTTAATCCCTACATTTGATTAATCACTTACTAATTTAATAAAAAGCCATTCGGCCATAAATTCAAATCCTAGCAGGATTAGTATTCTTAAACTTACCTTGTTGCCGATTGGGACGCCAACAAATCCCGAAATTGATCCTTGTTTTCCTAGGAATGTCGAAATTCCTATAACCTTGCGTTAGATTTAATCTAACCATTAAAACATAAAACATGGCCTTTGGCCGAATATACATATGTCTTACCTTAATCTTAGAAATCCCGAAACTCACCGAATAACTAGGGAACACGTGGCCTATGGTGTACCTCCGGGAAAAGAACTTCTCCTTCCTTGTAGTCGACACTTAGTAAATCCCGAAAGATCTCTTCAAAGTTTCGACAATAAGATATTAATGGGGTTAGTCCTAGATTTCGGCAAATCTTAAAAGAAAAAGGATGAAACCGAATGAGATCTTACCCTTACCTGAAGAAATCGATTGCACCATCACTTCAACCATCAGAGATTCGGCTATGGCTAGATGATGATCTCACAACTTTCGGTTTTGGAGGGATTAGAAAGAAAAGAGAAGGAAGAATAAAGATGGAGGATTCTTGGCTAGCACACAAGGTATTTCGGCTTGGCAAAAATAAAAGAAGAAGAAGATTTGGGTGAAGAGATTGGCAGAGGCTTTCAAAAGAATGTAAAATAATGCAGAATGGCCTCTCTTTTCCTTTTATAGCCGAAATTACTAACTTAGAATCCCTTACTTGGCCATCACTCTTCTATTTTAATAGCTTTATCTCTTTAATTATCACTAAAATAAAAGATAATTCAGCAACTATCCTTACTTAGCCGAAATTATTAAATTCAAAGTCCCTTACTTGGCCATTACTTCTCCCTTGTTTTCCTAATTAAAGGATAATTCCTCATTTATCTCTTTATTCAAATTAAAAGAATTTAATCCAACAATTATCTCTTGAAAATAATGATAAATAAATCCATTATTTATCCCTTATTTATCCACTATTTATCTCTTAAAAATAAAAGAATAAAAGCTCCTAAATTATAACCCATGTGTCGTCCACCTCTGTCCATCCTTGTAACAAAACAAAACTTTTATTTTGCTTCCCCTGCACTCAACCTTGGCCCACTACCCTGTATGTGGTGCCATTTCAGAGGCCCTAAGTGGCATCTTTCGTGCCACTTTTCCAAGCCCGTTTGTGTGTCAAATTTCACATACTTTTTCTTTTAAGGCCACCTTGCCTTAATTTCCTCTTTTAAACTTTAAAACTTGACATTTCTTTTCATTTCCAAGTTTCCAAAAAATTTTCGTTCGGCTCTTTAAACTTGACATTTCCTTACATTTCCAAGTTTCCAGAAATGTTCACTTTCCTTTTTTGAATCATTTCTAAATCATTTTCCTAGTTTCCATAAATGTTCACTTTCCTCTTTATTCCTTTACACTTTCCAGACATTTCCCTACATTTCCAAGACAAGACATTTCCTTACATTTCCTTGCATTTCCTTACATTTCCATACATTTCCTCACATTTCCTTACATTTTCTTACATTTCCATACATTTCCATACATTTCCTTACATTTCCTTACATTTCCTTACATTTCCAAGACAAGACATTTCCATACATTTCCTTACATTTCCTTACATTTCCTTATTTCTAAAATTCACATAACACAAGGACTAATTCATAAAACATGCCATTTTACCACATGGTTCCTTGTGTCATGCTTCATACGGAGTTTCTTTTAAAGCCTCATTTACCTAGCTCCCCTTTTTACTTAAAAACCAATAATTTTCCAAACCTTTCTTCTTCCATCCTAGAATTCTAAAAACCCTTAATACACTTCCAACACTGCCAAAACCTACTAACTCATGAATTAGGCACGAACGCATAACCCCTAATCTAGGATGTTACAGTAGTCAACACGTACAGGTATGAAGTGTGTAGACTTCGTCAAGCGATCAACAACTACCCAAATCACATCTTTCTTAGTGGGTGTGAGGGGAAGCCCACTAACAAAGTCCATGGTGATTCTTTCCCACTTCCATTGTGGAATCTTCACTGGCTGCAATAGCCCTGATGGTAACTGATGTTCCGCCTTGACCTATTGACAGGTCAAACACTTACTCACAAATTTAGTTACCTCTTGCTTCAACCCCGGCCACCGAAACTGATCTCTCAAATCCCGAAACATCTTACTTCCTCCAGGGTGCATAGCATATGCACTACCATGCACCTCATTCAAAATCTTATGCCTCAACCCAGATCTTTTGGCATGCATACTCTCCCTCGAAAACATAACAGTCCTTCCTCATTCTTACTGAATTCCGTTGGCCCATCCTTTGAGATTAGCTGCAATTTCCCCTTGAGTAACTCATCGATCTGTTGCCTCTCCTTCACCTGGCTAACCTAAGAGGGTTTTACTTGAAGTTCAGCTAACAAGCTTCCATCCTCATACAAACTAAGGTGAGCAAACATTGCTCTAAAGTCAGAAACTACTTTACGACTTAGAGCATCCGTCACTACATTAGCCCTACTCGGGTGATATTTGATCGAGCAATCATAATCCTTTAGCAACTCGATCCACCTTCTCTGCTTTAGATTCAACTGCTTCTGAGTCAAAAAATATTTTAAGCTCTTATGATCTGTGTAAATGATAGATTTCAGACACCGCTCGTTTCTTAAACTTAGGGATTCTCTCCTTTGCCTGATCCATATTTAATTCCATCACAAGTCCATGTCAGAACTACTATCACAATTTATGATCATTAATCCTCATCATAAAGATAAGATCTTGCATATAACAAGTGAATCTAGTAAAAATCGAGGGAAAATCTTCTTACCTTAAAATCTCGAAATTGGAGACTAACGTTTTTCGGCTTTTAGATCTAGACGACCAAGTTTCCTTCAAATCCCAGAATGTTGCCCAACATATAACCATTAAACTATTAGCTTTTCGTATTTTGCCTTTCAAAATCTGAAATAGAACGCGAGAGCTTAACAGAAGTCGACACTTACCTTAACACAGGGGTTTCGGCTAGCAGTATAGAGAAGATTCGGCAATGCCAAAGGAAAAGATTAAATGTCGGAAGAATAGAACTACCTCACAAATGGGACGAATAGAGAAAAACTATGGATATTTTGGCTTTTTAGAGAAATCGGCTCAAGGGAAAAAGAATGGAGAAGAGAGTGAAAGGAGAGGTTTCAGCTTTTGAAGAAATTGAAGAAAAGAAATTGTAGAGGGAGAGGCGAAGAATTTCGGCACAAAGAGTGAAGAGGAAATTATGGTTTAAATGCCAGAATCAATGAGATATCGCCCCTATTTATTGAAATTTCGACATCTACTGCTTAAAACTGAAAACACCCTTCCTGATAACTAAGAGTCAAGCTAATAAAAAGGGAAAATTCGGCACCCCTTATCCATGAAGTAGCCGAATTCTTTACTCCTCTAGGTTGTGGATTTTCGGCTATCACCTTGCCTTGCAGATAGCTCCTATCTTTTCTCCTTTTTATCATCTATATTATCAATTATAAAATCCACACAAATCCTCCTATTTTTGAGCCTTGTTGCCGTCCACTTCACCTGACCCTAATGCCGAATTTAGCTAACTTAAATTAAAGGATTTGGGCTCTATGAAACTTAAATTTTGGGCCCCTAACTCCTTGTGTGTGATGTCACCCTAATCAGAAAATTTAACCAAGGCCTTTGCCTAGTCCTGAGCCCAATTCGGACCCCTATCACTTAAATTAACATATTAAACATATCCTTACACTAAACGCATAGACCCATTAATTCAGGATGTTACAAATATTTACACAAACAATCAATTAACCAAGTTAAAGAAAGAGATATAAATAATAGAATAGAAGAAGAGATGGAGGAAGCTCATGGATTAATCGATGTAAAAGTGTGGTTCTTGAAGTCCATGAAACCAACTAAAAATCTGACTAAGGCGAGTGCACCTATCAATTAATAGTATAGCTACGATGAGCAAAGATATCATTCTCACGAAGACTAAAAGTACTAGTAATTACTGTCTTTCTATTATTTAACTGATAAATTTGAGTGATTGATTAAAACTAAAAATTAACTAAATTAATTAACTATGAACATGAAAAATAAAAATTTAAGAAAATAAACAATTACCAACTAAGAAGCGAAAAAATACCAAGGAAAGAATTTACCTAGATTTCATCTGTCTCTATCAATCTAAATTACGCAATTTCTTCACTTGGTATCTTAATCCGCAGAAATCCCTAAAGTATGCTAATATCTCTCTTCAAGAATAAAAGCAACTGACTCTAGGTTGATTAATTGAAATTTCTTTCTAATTAAAACTCTTATTATCTCATTAACTCGATCTATGAATTCCCCTATTAGATTTGACTCTAAACCAGTAGATTTATATTGTCCTATTTCTAGGATTGCATACAACTCCACTTTACTATGTTAGATCTACTCTTAAACAGATTCTATTCCTCCTCTGATTTAAGCACATCAAACATGGTTCAATAATCTAGAAATATCAAACCAAGAATTAAGCACACATAATTAATAACAAGATCTAAGTCTTTATTGCGTAAAATAAAAATAAAAAGACAGAATTATCATGGGGTTCATGCTATCATAATAATCTCCAAAGAAATCAAAAGGGAATCTTCAATCTTGATGGAAATTTTGTAACACCCCAAACCCGACCTAGACTTTATGACCAGATCTAACATGTCACATCGGAGTGCTGATTTGAAAATCGATCTTGTCTATGCAAATTCATGACTAAAGTTTTAAATCTTTTTTGGAAACGTTGGGGTTGTAAAATCGAAACTTGTTATTCCCTTATTGGTTATATCATTTATTACAAGTTTATTAATCAGGATTAAATATCGTGGAAGCTTTTCCAAATGAAACAGTTATTACTTTGAAAACCCATATTTTCTGATCTAACAGGTTAACGCAAAAAGTTAAACCAAATAAAAGTTAAAAACCTCAAATGGCCTTATTACAAAAATATCTCCCCAAAATAAATAACTTAAAGAAAACTAGGTTTAAATCAAAATACTTGCGAACGTGTGGCAACCTCCGAGTCCCTCGCAGCTCCAAATCCTCTATGGCTGGGGATTACCTGTACAGTTAAAAGAAAAGGGTTAGTTACGAGAACTCAGTGTGTAATCCCCTATCATGCAGTAAAGTCTGCGCCCAAGCCCTATTCAGTAACAGATCAGTCTAAGCTTTAACCCTATATAGTAACAGAGTGGGTCTAAGCCCAAAATCATAACAGTGTAGAATAGAGATGCAACCCAACCCAATCCAGCCAACACACCACCCGTACCAACCAACACACCATGCGGGAACTAAGTTGACCCACCTACCCAGCACACCAATATCGCAGCATAGCTGCTAAAAGTAACGCAGCAAAGCTGCTAATAACAGTAAACGTGGCCAAGCCACTAGAATCAGAATACGTGGCGAAGCCACTAGAAAAGTAAAAATGTGGCAGAGCCACTAGTACAGTACTTCCTCCAAATCAGAAACCCAACCCCAGTGCAGTATGTCGTGTCATAAATAGTACGAGTATGCAGTATGTCATATCCAAACCAGTCATATAAGTATCATACACACATCACTTAACCTACCACTAGGGGTATAATAGTCATTTCTTCGGTTAGGGGTAAAAGGATAATTTCACCCCTCAGGGGTATTTCGCTAATTTTACCCTTTGAGGGTATTTCGGTAATTTTACCCTTCGAGGGTATTTCGGTAATTTTACCCTTTGAGGGTATTTCAGTAACTTCACCTATCGAGGGTATTTCAGTAATTTTACCCTACAAAGGTATTTCGGTAATTTCACCTATCGAGGGTATTTCGATAATTTTACCCTTCGAGGGTATTTCTGTAATTTTACCCATCGAGGGTATTTCGATAATTTTACCCTTCGAGGGTATTTCAATAATTTTACCTTTCGAGGGTATTTCAGTACAATCTACAATCTTTCCAAAGGCCTACCATTGTCTCGAACGACTCGAATAACTTATATGACCAAAATAGTATAATTGGGCCCAAAGCCCCCTATTCGGCCCAAGTAGGCCCACACACTCGTGTGGCCCATTTAGCCCAATTTTAGTCACAGCTATGCGAACTTCGCAGCCCAATCCATTATTAGTCACTTACCATGGATTTCGTCCCTGTGGGCCCATGAGCCCATTGAGCCCACATGGCCCATTTCGGCCCAACGAGGCCCATTACGACCTAAGCCCACGAGAACGTTCATGGCGGCCTCTATGGTCTAACGCCACTGATTGTGGCTCGATTTATCCCTACGAGCGTTCGCACGCTCGTGAGCCCTCAGATGCCGAAGTTTCGGCTTTTCGGCTTTAGCTGATTCACAATTACGCAGGGGTGTGAATACACACCTTCATCCATCGTTTTTATAGAAACAATGTTAGGTGTACGATTACACACCTGTTACGAGTTGTAGTTTGAAGCGCTTCCAAGACACCTATGATAACAACTGCCCCATTAATTAGTCACAAACCCTTGTTAATCCATAATATTGAAACACTTTAATTAAACTAACGTTACTTACCATGAAACGAAAGATCTCTTGCAGTGGAAAAGTAATCGACCTACCCCTTGGTTAAGGAAAACAAGTCACTAGCAACATTCGACGAAAAAGAAAGTGTTAGCAATACATATCTCCACGGCAACTAGAGGGAAAAGCCTTTCGGCCCAAGAGAAACAAAACCGAGTAAGGAGAAGGAAGCCAACCAAGATCCGGCTAAAGTCACCACTTACCAATCAATCGAATAGATTCGAAAACGGTTAGGAACAAAGAGAAGAAGGTGCTTAGGCCTTAATAGATTCGATCAACACAAGAAGAACAAAGAAAAAAGAAATAGATTCGGTAAAAAAGGAATTAAGAGAAGAAGAAAAGAGGAATGCAGAGTCGGCAAAGGGATGAAGAAGGAGAAGAACTTCGAGGGAGAACTCAGCACCTGACGTTTAAGTTTTGACAAAGAATGGGCAGCAATTGCGAATAAATATGGAAGGAAAAAAAAAGACCCGAATGGTAAAAGGTTGCATGAGATGCCACAAAAGAACAAATCTAGAAATTTGCAGAGAGGGTTTTCGATTTTTTCTCCTAACACAAAGCTGTCGAAATGCTCAAATGACACCTCTCTAGCCGAAATTCCCCTTACTCATCCTCTCACAACCATCCAGGATTCTTCTCAAATCCCAACTCCTTCAAACACTCCACCAATTCCTCCTTGAATTACTCCCAGCCTCCCATTCAAAATTATTGACCAAGTCTCCAACCTCCTCTGCAGAGTTTGATCCAAACTCTACCTCTCACACCACCAAGTAATAAAATAAAAGCCTCCTATTTGCATGCAATGGGATTCGAACCCCAATTCCTTTGCCACCCTAGTGACACCACAGCCATTAAGCCACAAGCTCATTTGTGATATAGAAACACACATATTTAAATATAAGTCCTAAGTGCTAACAGCCAGTTTCACTTAAGAGCAAAAATTAAAATTTTTCCAAGGCTCTAACTTAAACTCAGGCTTCCTAAGGACCCTCAAATACATTCAAATACTTAGCCATTCAAGCACACATGGAATTTAAGCCAAAACAGCAAAATTACAAGCCCTACATTTTTGGGGAGTTACAAATTTGCTTCAAAATCGGCTTCAATGGTGTTTTTCGAGTTGTTTTCTTGAGTATTCTATGACGGCTTACTCCTATCTTCATATTTTTGTCATATGTAGGTCTCAGAATGCCCAAAAAAACCTAAAAATCACATTTTCCCGCAGTTTTAGAATGCACATTGTGAAATTGACGTGCCCTTGTTGCTTAATTTATCAATTCCAAATAGTTTATTCATCTTATTGTATTCATCAGTCAATTCAATTTCACTTGTTGAATGGTCCATAAACTTTTTTTATTTTATTCAATTTAGTCTCTAAAATCGAAATTGCCATAACTTTCAAATTTGAGCTTTAATTTTGAAACTGGCCTAAATTACATCCTTCTATAGCCCTCTATTATATTTAATTATAAAAATTTAACATCAATTCAAAATTTATACACTTTACTCCCTATTTTTAAAAACTAGCAATCAAACTTTACAAACTAGTCCTTTTCCATATCTAAGCTTAAAATCTAATAAATTAACACCTATTTCATCTAGAATTCATCAATGAAAACTTCTAGAAACTTTAACAATTTTACTAATTGGTACACGAGCTAGCTAAATCAGCTCCTAGAACTTTAAAAACCTAAAAATTACAAGTAAAAGGACCAAATTGAGCTTGGCATGCAAGAGTTGAATGGTTGAAGCTTTAAAAATGGTTTCCCTAATTTTATTTTATGGTTTCTATGGACAGGAGAAGAAAAACAAAAGTTAATGGCTTTTAAATTTCTTTTATATAGTCTAATTAGTTTATCAATTAACTAACATTAAGTTAATTAACCTTAATCAATTAACACTAAACATAATTAGCTAATTTGGTGGATGAAAACTAGTTTCCTCTAGTGTTTTGCTTTATACTTATTATCCAATTGCACAATTGGTCTTTCAATTAATTAAAAAATCATAATGATTAACTTTTACCACCTTTATAATTTAGTCCTTCTACCTTAATTAACTATCTGATTAGCAAAATTAATGGACCAAACTTTAATTAAATTTTATACTAATCTTGTAAATATTAATTAATAATATTTACAGACTCGAACATTGAAAATGGAGTTTGAAACTATCATTTTCTAACATTGCTGAAAAACAGATTGTTACAACTGATGCCTTGAATTACTTAAAGATTATGATTTGATCATAGACTATCATTTGGGAAAAGCCAATTTTGTGGTCAACGCTCTAAATCGAAAATCTCTATTCGCTGAGAAAGAGATAAACACACATTTGAATTAAGGGCTAGACTCATATTTCTCCAAAGAATTCGAGAATTGCAACAAAGTGACAACGTGCTTGAAGTGAAACAGAAGCTTGTAGAAAGCGAGCAAACTAATGAGTTCAACATAAGTGACAATAGAAGTTTATACATCTGTAATAGATTGTGTGTGTCGAATGATTCAGAGTTGAAGTGAGATATTCTCTACGAGGCTCATAGCACTGTCTATTCCATGCATCCAGGTGGCAAAAAAATGTATAATTATTTGAAGCCATTATACTAGTGGTTGGGCATGGAAAGCGAGATAACTGAATATATGGCCAAGTGTTTGGAATGTCAACAAGTAAAGGTCAAGCATCAAGTTTGTTTAGGACTACTTCAACCTGTAATGATTCCTGAATGGAAATGGGAGTAAACCACTATGAACTTTTTATCGAGATTACCTTTGACTCCGAAAAAGAAAGATACAACTTGGGTGGTAGTTGATCAGTTGTCGAAATTGATTCATTTTATTCTAGTGAGAACTGTAACAACCTAATTTTGGGGCTAGTCGAAACAGTTGTTTTGAGACCGCTAATCCAAGGTTTAGGAAAATTATTTTGATATTACTTTATGTGTTATGGCATTAATATATGGCTATATGAAAATTTTTGTACCACCCAAAACCCGGCCCAGACGTTACGACCGGATCTAGCGTGCCACATAAAAGGTTTGTTAAAAACTAGGCGTAGGTTGAAAATATTGCATTTCTTTTAAACTTCGAGTTTCGATGTTTGTTAGCAAAAACTCGATTTATTTAGTGTCCTCTTGTTAAAGTTATTAAGGTTTTAGGATTAAGACGATTTCATTTGTGAAAATCAAACTTGTGTATTTGTGGGTATGTGATGGTTAGAAAAAAAAAGTTTAATCATGCTCTAAGAAAATCAATAGTTATTAACGAAAACTTAAAAGAAAGTTTAAACCAGAGGCCTTATTACAAAATACTAAACCCACTTAATAGTAGAAACAATCTTAGAAATAAAGCAGAAAAGAAATTTACTAAGGTTCTCAAGCGATGTTCCTAAAGTATGGCCTCCACTGAGTCATCCATGGCTACAAGTCCTTACTGCTGAACATTACCTGCGAGGTTAAAAAGAGAGGGTGAGTTACAAGAACTCAGTATGCAATCCCCTTACCGTCACCAACTCGGTCTGAACTCATATGACGTAAACTTGGGCCTAAGCCCATTAACATAATAGTGCAACGCATTGATGTAGCCCTACCCATCCATCCAACACACCCCTGACCAGCCAATCACACCTGTGGGATCAAGTCAACCCACCTCGCCACTCACACCAATAATGCAGTCAAGCTGCTAAACATAGAATATTTGTGGCTGAGCCACCAGAGTCATAATTACAAGTATATATATTGTGGCTAAGCCACCAGGCTACACTGCTCTTCATTCAATATCCCGCCCTATGCACATGATAGAATGTAACATACATATCAATATATCAAAGCGTGATGTAATACACATTCGGCCCAAAGAGGCATTTTGTAACTCTGCCCAATAAGGGCATTCTGGTAAATCGGCCCAACAAGGGTATTTTGGTAATTTAGCCTACTAACACAGATTTTAACAAATCTTAGAACTGATGTTGTTTAAGTGAATTATTCGATTCCATACAATGTTCCGATTATTAGACTTGCAAGTAACGACATTTTGTTTTTACCAACATTGTAACGAATCACGAAACTACAGGTTTACGGTGTGAGATTACACACCTGACTACGTAGAGAACTATACCCTCCTGATCGCTATCACCTATACCAACATATCACACGATTAACTACCGAAAGTGGAATCTTAATCCAGGTCTTAATCAATCGATATACAACACTTACCCTCACTATCGTGAACAACCCCGATTTGCCTATTCGCACCAGATGTTGGCTCCCTTCCACAACCCGGCGGTAAATCTCGAACTGCTAACACTACCCTATGTTTAAACTTGGGAGCAGGGGTTACGAGACCACTCCCCTTAGTTTCCCTTAGCGATACCCCCTTCGACTGATTGTCACTTGCATCCATGAGGAAAACCCAATAAGTAAAGTACCACAGCGAAAATGACACAAGGGGTTTCAGCTCTTACCACTACTTTTTGAAGTCCAAGCGATTAGAAACAGAGAAGGAAGCTGCTTGTTCCTAAGCATAATCGGTCTTGATTAAAAAAAAAACTGAGCATAGACAGACTCGGCTACAGTATGAAGAGAGAAACAGAGGAGGGATTAGTTGTGAACGAAGAGAAAGTGAAATAGCCACTTCGACTATGGAAGACATAAGAACGAATTGAAAATAAAAACGAGAATGAATCACCTTACCTTGATTACAGACAAGTCGACTGAGATGGAGAGATTCGGCCAACTCCGTTTAAGCAACTACAAGAAGAAGTCACAAAGAGAAAGAATAAGGGGAAATGAAGTTTCGGTTAGTGATGCAACGAAACCAACAAATGGTGGGGGTATACTTTCAACCAAAGAAAAGAGAAAAAGAGAGGAAGGGAAAGGACTTAAACTTACCAGATTCGGTCAAGAGAAAGATGATCAATCCCGTAGAGAATAGAAAAGAGATTTAGCTTATGGTAATGCAAAGGAAAACGAATGGTATGGGAAAGATGGAAGAGAGTAGAAGAGAAGAGGGGTGCAAGGAAGTTTCAGCTAACACCAAAGAAAGATGAAGAAAAAGAGGCTTGAGAATTTCGGCACTAACAAGAAAGAGTTGACAAGAAAAGACCCCAAATGCTTGAGTTGTCAAACTAAAAATGCAAAACACTAAATCACAAGCAGAGAATCTCGGCACACACACTAGAAAATTTTGGTTTTCTTTACTTCTACTACCCAAACTGATTTTGTTTCCTCAACTCCCCTCTTATCCGAATTACACAACTCCCCTCCCGTGCACTTCCCATTTTCGGCCAAACTCTCTCTCACACCTCAATCCCATGATTTGCTCCTTGATTTTTTTCCTCAAACTCCTCTACATCACTCATTCAAATTCATTTGACTGAGTCTTCAACTCCTCTTGCAGAGTCCCAGCTGAACTCTACTACCCTCACCTACTTAGCACAAAATAAATTAAATGAGTTGCAGCAAGTGGGATTCGAACCTTGCCACATGCCTAGCTTGTGCTAGCAATTAACCAACCTTTTCCCTTATGTATTGCCACCAACAACCTTCTCCCCCCTTAAGTGCCCAAAACCAAAATTTTACCAGGGCCCAGACTCGACCCCAGGCCTTCTTAGGGCCCCCGAACATACCCAACTAACATACATAGCTAGCCTAACGCATGAAATAGTGCAAAATACAGAACCCCTAAATTTTAGGACGTTACAATTTTGGTGCTTTAATTTTAGCAATTGTATGTGAAATTGTGAAAAAGGACTAAATCGCATAAAGTGTGAAAGTTCCATTATAAGTGGGAGAGGTGTCTAATAGCCAAAGAATATCAAATTGGAGGTCTCTAAAGTGAAATTAGGCCATTGGATGTGTTATGGCCGGCCATATAGAGGCTAGGGAGACAAGACATTAAATTTTGGTCAAATTTGGTGGAAATTAGGTGATAAAAATGAGTAAAATAAGATGAATAAAAGACGTTGTCATCTTTTACTGTTCCTTCTTCTTCTACCACTGAAAATTTAGAGTTTCTTAGAGTTCAAAATTTTCAGCAAAACAAATCTCTTACAAGTAAGTGATTTTGGTGGTTTTATTTGACAATATTTATACTTTTGGAGTCTCCAAAGCTTAAGCTAGCTAATGAGGGGACTACTTTGTGATATGGTTGAAAGTCTAGGGACTTGCCATGAGAGTGTTTATGTTCTTAGCTGAGTTTTTATGGAAGAAAATGAATGTTAGGGAGATGAGAAACAACTTTTGTGAAAGGTGTTAACATAAAAACACCTAAATAGGACTTGAATGCAAAGATTAAAAATGTGTAATAAATGCATGAAATAGTTAGATTTGTGAGTATTTGTAAGAGGAATAAATGTTCAGCTAGGCTTGTTTGATGAGAAAATATGTTGAAAAATGATTTACGAGCCTAGGGGGCAAAATCATAATTTTGCCAAAGTGTAAGGGCAAAATGGTCATTTTTGCCTAAGTATAGATTTTGATGCATTATGATCATTAAATGTTTTAAATGAGTGACTTTTGTTATTATAGACCAAGAAAAGCGTGGAATCAACGTTGATCGAGGAAAAGGCAAGGTTACGGAATAAACCGTTGATTAACGCGTTTTGCACCGAGGTAAGTTTATGTGTAAACGATGCATCTTATATACACATGTTGTTACTTATTAGTGCGTTGTATGATTGGGAACATGTATGACTCAAGGGGATTAAATTTGGTAGATACTGAATAATTTTCGTATGAATGACGAAATAGATATGTAAATGTGAAATAACATCCGTAGTAATAAATGGTGGGTTGTGTACGACACCACCTTAATAATTCTTGATGGTGGGCTAAGTGCGATACCACCTTATTACTTATTCACGATGGGCTATATGCGATACCATCGTTTATATTATTTGGTGGGCTAAGTGCATTACCACCGTAAATATCCTTGTTGGTGGACTACGTGCGATACCACCCTGTTAAAGATTGATAGTGGGCTAAGTGTGAAACAACCGAGTGATTTGGGAAAATTACGATGTGTTATTTCATGTGATCATGTGGTGATAAGTGCAGGGATGTATGTTAAATAATGTGGGCATTTGGCTTGTTATATGGTCGGAATATGGTAAGAGATGAAATGAGTAAGCATGATCATGGAATGTGGATTGTTCTTGCTTAGTGTGTAATGCTATTTATTGTTTAGCATAGACTATGATGTTATTTGTTTACATGTAAACTTAATAAGCTTAAAGCTTACTCCCATTTTCTTTTCCTTTGTTTTATAGAGTTAAAGAGTCGGGTCGGGATACGAAGATAATTGGAAGATCACCAACACTATCAGCTCACCTCGGTATATCTAGACTTAGTGTTTTAAGTATGGCATGTATAGGGGCTAGACTAGGTAAATTGTTTTGTTATTTTGGCCAAGAGTGTGTTGGCTCCTTTAGAGGTGAACTCTTTTGTATATAGCCATAATTGATGGCTCATTGTTTATATTTAATGAAAAGATAAAGTTATTCATGGAAGTTTATGTTGCAAATCTGAGTTGTTTAGTGATTTGTTGAATGGATTTATGTTGTGTAAGTTAGGGTGGTGAAAAGAGCTTAGGAAATAGCCTTGTTCTTGTTCACACAGGTAGGCACATGGGCGTGTGTCTAGGCCGTGTGTGACACACGGTCAGTCCCATGGGTGTGTGACCAGGCCGTGTGTCCCCTGGGAGTTAGTTTTACAAGTCAGTAAGCTTTGTAGTAAACACCCAGGCAGAGACACAGCTGTGTGTCTCAGCCGTGTGGTAGGCATGACCACTAACATGGGTGTGTGCCCAGGCCTTATGAAGTCTGCACCTTGACATTGGAATTTAATTCGACACACAGTCTAAGGACACGGGCGTGTGCCTTGGCCGTGTGACCTTAGTGAGATGATGATGTCATAAACAAAATGCTAAGGTTTTGGCACACGGATTAAGACACGGGTGTGTCGAGGCCGTTTGAGGGACACGGGTGTGTGTCCGGCCGTGTGAAAACCCCTATATGTTCAAAATGAAAATAAATCCCACACGAGCTAGGGAAATGGGCGTGTGTGACCAGACGACTTGCTCACACGGGCGTGTCCCATTGCACACAGGCATGTGGCCCCTGTTTAGGTTAAAAATTTTAAATGTACAAAAGTTTCCGGTTGGGTTCCAAAACCCTCCATATGCATGTTTAAGGCCTTGTAGGTCATTAATGATGGTGAAAGAGATATTTTAAGTTGTATGACCAAGTGAGTTAAGTCTGGTAATGCCTCGTGCCCAGTTCCGGTGTAAGATACGGGCTGTAACATCCTTAAATTGGGCCTAGTAGGATTGGGCCATTTGGAGCTTGGGCTTTAGGAAAATTAGAATATTATTTATTTATTTATGTTGGCTCGAGTATGAATTTTATGTGTTAGTATAGTCTTGTGAGGGCTTGATTTTATTTAGGAAGCTAGAATAAATTTTAGTATGGCTTATTTAATGAAGTGGATTAAATAAGCTTAGCACTTAAGTTAATTTAAGTGTAAATTAAAGCACAAGAGGAGTTAGTGGCAAGTTGGTTAAAGAGCTTGAAAGGTTGCATGAGGGTAATGGTTCGAGTAGTAGGTATAGCATTTTTAAAGTTTATTTTTGTATGTTAGCTTTAATGGACGGTCAAGCATAATTATGATAGGTGGACTAATAATTTTGGTAAGTTGAATTATTTTTAAGTAAAGCATGGAAAAAGGGATAAGATTTCTAAGGTTATGGTAGGATATCTTGAGTTTATGGTATAATGAGGGGACAAAGGCATGGAAGGTGGAGGATGTTTTGGAAAGAAATCCTATGCCTTAATGCATGAATGTGGACGGCATGTAAGGCAAAGGGGAGTGGCTGAATTTTTGGTAGGTAGCTTAGAGGGGATGTTGACCAACCTTTTGTTTTGTGTATCATTTTGTGTTTGTTTTTCCTCTCCAAAAAGCTCTCATCTTTGGCCGAATGTATAGGGTACTTTTGGTGCAAAAATATTTCTTTTGATGACAACTTCATTTTGTTGGAAACAAAATACCACTTTCTTTCTCTCATTTGTCTTTTGAACCAAACTACATTTTTGCATCTTGTGCATTTTCTTCTTTGGTAAAGTTTGTGGTGACCAAATATCATTTCTTCCATTTCTCTTTTTATTCCTTTGATCAATTCTTTTTCATTCTCTTTTCAACTTTTATCAAAACCAAAAACCATTCTTTCTTTCTCTAAACTTTGGTCGAATCTCCTACACCATTATCTTTCATCTACTACTTTTGTTTTCTTCTCAAAACCGAATCCCCTATTTCTCCTTTCTTCTCAATAATTTCTTTATTAGCCAAATATACTCCTTTGGGTGTCTAGAAACTCTCTTCTTCCATTTAGAAGTATCTTGGCCGAATATTGAAGGTGGTAAGGATTTATTTCAAAGGATTATTCTTTTAAGTTTTCATTTAAGCCGAAGGCTAATAACCTTGATGATGATGGTTGATTGTAGGAAAGTGAGGCCGATTCATTTAGGAGTGTGTTGGCTAGTGTTCGAAGGCTTTTGGGTAAGATTTTGGGTTCACAAGGAACCCTTCTCAATTATTTTGGTTTGGCCAAATAGGCCATGGTTCTAATGATCATTTTTGGCCGAATATAGGGACAAGAATACTTGTGTGGCCGATTTGTTTATTCGAGATTTAGGACTCTCGTTAGTATCAGGTGTGTACATACACATCTTATGACTTTTTAATATGCTAAGTGTTATATTATGCCTAATCGATTTATGTAGACATGGATGTAATATCATCATGGTATTAACAAGGATTCGGGTAAGTCTTTGTGACTATGAGATTACTATTTGATGCTTTTGGGAAGCATGACACATTTGGTATGTGTATTATTGGACATATGGCAATGATAAATTTATTATTGTTGTTAAAATAAACCTTAATGCATGATTTGATAAATATACATAATTGTTTGATATGGGTTGATGAGTGGAGGGGGCAGTGATATTCGTGTCGACGGACACCAGTGTTTTGGTAACACATCGTGACTACGGTCACCAGAGGTTTGGTACCTCTAGAGGTTTGGCACCTCATAGTGACTTGTCCCTGTGGTTTATACCACCGTAGGTTGGCCCCACTTTGAGATATGGGATTGTCTGCCAGTGATTTGGTATCACACGATGGGTTGGCCCCATCATCTATTTTGTGACTTCGGTCACCAGTGTTTTGGTAACACAATCGTGTCTTCGGACACCAGTGATTTGGTATCACATTTGTGACTATATGTCACCAGTGGTTTGGCACCACCAGTGGTTTGGTACCACACGGGGTAGAAAAAGGTGTTTGGATGGCTAGGTTGGGTGCATATTTTAATGCATGTTAAATTGTTATAAATTGTGTATGTTGTTGAATTAAACCGGGAAAAGGGTTACACATTGGGTCTTGATGACTCACCTTTTTCCTTTAACATTTTCAGGTGATTTGTAGTCATGCGGATAAGGAGTCGGATGAACTCGAGGTGGCCATGCGATAAAAATAAGGACTAGGTGGATTTTGAACTATTTTATTTTATTATGGGTTTGATTTATTTTGTAATAAGGCCTCCTAGAATTATATTTTGGTTATTTATCTGTTTTGGATAATCTGTTTAACAACTTAATGACTTGAAAAATGGTTACACATGTTTTATGAAAATTAATACGTAAAATGTTTTATTGTGCCATCGGGTACACTTGAAATTTGTAAACAACACGACTCAACAAATATTTTTTTTAAAAAAAATAAATTAAGCATGGTTTTTAACAAAGACATTTAAATTGAATGGCATTTCAACTAATTTCAAAATCGGTCTTAAAATGGTTTTCAAAATGTTTTTCTCTGTAGCATACCAAATTCGGTCATAATGTTTGGGCCGGGTTTGGGGTGTTACACGGGCAAGGGGTGTTACAGTGAGAACTGACTATACACTTCAGAAATTGGTTGAATTATATATCTTTGAGAATGTGGGATTGCATGGTGTGCCATTATATATTATTTCAGATCAGGATCCTAGATTTACCTTCAGATTCTCGGGTAAACGACATGAAGCTTTGGCAATAAGTTGAATTTTAGTATGACATTTCACCCTTAAACCGATGGACAATCTGAGCGAGCAATTCAAATACTTGAATATATGTTGTGTTGTTGTGCAATTGAATTTGAGGGAAGCTGGGAAATATTCTTACTGTAACACCCCATACCCGGCCTATGCGTTTAGACGAGATTTGGTTTGTCACACCAATCATACATTCGTTTATTCTCAATGGTTAAAATAGAATAGTGCTACAAAAACTTTTTGAAAATCAAGTTTACTAAAAGGTTAATACAAGGATTTGAAATTGTGGTTTAAAAATAATACTTGTTTGAAAACTTATCGTCAAAATAAAAATGTCAAAATCTTAAGATAGTTTAAAAGGACTTTGAAAGAATTTCAAAAAAATTAAAGTGTCCAGAAATTTTGTTATAAAACCAATGTTCTTAAGAAAACTTAACATATTTAAAATAAAACCATATTAAAAGTTTAGAAATAAAAATTTAAACCATCCACACAAATAAATCCATAACAACATATAAGAGGCCATATTACATAAAACCCATAACAGAAATTTAAGATAATAATCTAAATAAAGTCATAGTTTAATAAACACCCAAGTTTGTAGTATGGCCTCCACCAAGTCATCTCCGGCCCAAGTCCACGTCAATTTCCATTACCTGAAATGGTAAAAAAAATTGGGTGAGTTACAAAGAACTCAGTGTGCAACTCACTTACCACCATTTTTGGGCGGATCGTCAAGATATCAAGTCGGGCTTGAGCCCATTAATGATTTCAACCATATATCATAAAATAATACAATTTAAAAAAATGAATGCATGTAAAATGAATTTCCCAAACCAACCTAGTGTCCATCCGCTAACACCCCGTACCAACCAACACACACTGTGGGGATCAAGTCAACCCACCCCGCCAAACACACCAATTATAGGCTTTAAGCCTTTAATTAATTTTGTAGTGCACTATAGAACTAGATTGTGACATTGTCACCGAACTAGAGGCATTTAGTCGAATTTGTGGTGAGCCACCCAACTAGAGGCATTGAGCCAAATTTGTGGCAGAGCCACCGAACTAGAGGCATTGAGCCAAATTTGTGGCAACTGGCCATTCTTCTCTTCATATATCCCACCCCATGCAATCATGTTTGTATAACAAAACATAATCATATAACAGATTTTCAATTATTCCATAACATCGGTGGGTTTATCATTAAACATTTTATTTGGCCCATAAAAATAATAATTTTAGCAATTTGCCCATTTAGCAATTTAGTGGGCTTCGGCCCATTTATCGAACTAGAGTATTTTGCCCCAATTTATCGAACTAGAGTATTTTGGCCCAATTATCGAACTAGAGTATTATCGGCCCAATTATCGAACTAGAGTATTTTGGTCCAATTTATCGAACTAGAGTATTTTGGCCCAATTTATCGAACTAGAGTATTTTGGCCCAATTATCAACTTAACAGTTTTTCGCATATATCTCGGTTTTAACCGTTTTCATGCATTTTCACAAAAGTATCAATTACTACATAATTTCCGAGTTTACCATTTTTACGATTTTATCGCAATACTTACGATTAGAAATCTAACCCGAAAATGAGTGTGAAATTACACACCTGGTTATGGAGAGAACTAAACTTTCCCGCTCTTCAACACCTATACGTATTGCATTAATTAAAACACTATAATCTATAATAAAACCGATCTAAATATAACGATCTAGAAATTTACCCTCGAATTTCCGTAAGACTTCTACTTGCGATTTCTCTCCGATCGATGGTTCGCTAACCGAATCGAAACCACGAACAAATAATGGTTCGGGAGTACGAACGACTTGAACAATTGATTTTCCTCGGTTGAACGTCCGCGCAACCCGGTGGAAAATCCCAGATTCGAAATAGTCCTTTGCTTATACTTAGGGGAATAATAGAACCTCCTTCTTAGAAGGCTAAACACCGCCTCTTTTCTTCCCTATTTTGAAATGTCTTCAAGACAAGGGAACATTAATCCAATGATATCGAAATAATTCTAAGGTTTAAAGATGTGATTTCTTACCACAAAAATCGATTCCAACGATTTATGTCACCCACGACTTCTTGATTCCAACTTCCGTTATCGCACTAAAGTTTAACAAAATAAGCGTTAATAAAATGAACGTTTATTTTGATCTAATAAAGCCTACAAACCAACATCAATATTCGCCATAACCACTATTAGCTAATCGAAACGAAAAGAATCTCTTACCTAATCTCCACGTCGAAAGAAAGGATTTGAGAATGGTATTGATGGATGAAAGATTCGGCTATGTGAGATTAAGGAGAGAAGAAAATAATTTGGCTTGTAGTCACCTTAATATTCGGCCATGAGAGTGTAGGTAGAGAGAATTTCAATTGAAAGAAATCAAATAGGAGAAAGATGGTGATGATGTTGCTTTGATTTCAAAGTGAATAGGAAAAGAAAAGAAAAGATGAGCTTGAGAGAGAGATGGATATTCGGCAATGGGGAGAAGAAAAGAAAAGAATGCTCTCTTTAGGTTTTGGTAAAATCGGCACAAGGAGAAAGGCACAAAATTGACACCAAAGTGTAAAACAAAAATGACCAATTTGACAAAAGAAACTAGGCTTACCAAGTGCACAATTTCGCCAAAGGAGAAAGAGAGTTTGAGAGAATTTTCAAAACTTGCACAAACTAACAAAAATGACCAAAACAAAACTAAAATTCCTAGCCAAGACTATCACCAAAATTCGGCTCCCCTAGCCATAATGCAGTCCATATGCTTGGTCTTTAGGCCAAGATATTGTTTCCAAAAATATTTCCTTGATTCTTGCCTCATATCTTCACATTTTCCTTATTCTTTTGATACCCTTCCTTAAGTTCAAATTTTCCTTATTCCTTTGATATACTAACCAAAAATAACAAGTCAACACCTTCCATATATGCTCTGGGCGACACTTGCTATACATGGGCAGAAAAATCAAAAATAAAATTCACCTAGATGCTATTTAGGGGATTCGAACCTTCACCCCATGCACTAGCTCATGCGCCAACACCACTTGTCCAATAACTCATCTTATGCTACATATTGACACTTAAATTAATTTATGTATCAATGCCACTTAGTCCATTTCCATAAATTCTCAAAATTTAATAATATTAATCCAACCCAATAAATTCTAATTCTTCTTGAACTATACTAAACACAAAAATAAATAAAGAAATTCCACCTTCTAGAATAATTACTCAAAGCACACAATGAAAATAAATTACTCGAATTTTTGGTGTTACAACTCTACCCCTAAAAAAATTTAGTCCTCGAAATTTACAGTTGAAAAAGGTGAGGTATTGTTGCCGAATTGCATCCTCGGGCTCCCACGTAGCTTCCTCTACTCCGTGGTTACGCCATAACACTTTGACCAACGGGCATGGTCTTCTTTCTTAGCACCTTAACGTCTCGGTCTAAGATTTCCACTGGTTCCTCCTCAAAAGACAAGTCCGAATTCAACTCCACTTCTTCTACCGGTACTATGTGCGAAGGATCCGATCTATAGCGCCTCAGCATGGAGACATGAAAAACATTATGAATTTGGCTCAATTCTGGAGGTAATTCGATCTAATAGGCCACTGGACCAACTCGTTTCACCACACGATATGGTCTAATGTATCTAGGACTCAACTTGCCCTTCTTTCCGAATCTGAAAATCTTCTTCCAAGGTGAGACCTTCAGGAAAACTTGATCTCCCTCGGCATACTCAATATCCTTACGTTTCAGATCCGCATACGACTTTTGTCTATCCGAAGCTTCCTTTAACCGTGCTCGAATAACTTTCACTTTCTCTTCCATTTCGGAAATCATCTCAGGTCCTAACAACTGCCGATCGCCCAACTCAGTCCAACAAATAGGAGAACGACACCTACGACTATACAATGCCTCGTAGGGTGCCATCTGAATGCTAGACTGGTAGCTGTTGTTATACGCAAATTCTACCAACGGTAGAAAATCCTCCCAACTACCTTTGAAGTCGATCACACATCCCCTTAACATGTCTTCCAGAATCTGAATCACTCTCTCCGACTAACCATCTGACTGAGGATGAAAAGCCGTACTGAAGTTAAGCTTTGTACCCAGAGCTTCATGCAAAGCTTTCCAAAATCGAGATGTAAACCTAGGATCCCGATCCGATATAATCGACACGGGTACCCCATGCAACCTCACGATTTCAGATACATACAGCTTCGCTAACTTCTGCAACGAGTAATCCGTACGCACTGGTAGAAAATGAGCAGTCTTCGTCAAACGATCAACAATTACCCAAACAGAATTTTTTCTTAGTAGGTGTTAAAGGTAACCCACTAACAAAATCCATCGTTATTCGCTCCCATTTCCAGAGAGGAATCTTAACTGGTTGTAAAAGACCTGACGGCAGTTGATGCTCCGCTTTCACTTGCTGACAAGTTAAACATTTTCCCACAAATTACAAATCTCACGTTTCAACCTGTGCCACCAATCATTTCACGAAAATCCCGATACATCTTATTTCCTCCGGGGTGCATAGCATAAGGGCTACTATGCGCCTCCCTCAAAATCATTTGCCTCAGATCTGAGTCCTTAGGCATACAGACCCTTCCACGAAAACACAACACACCTTTCGGGTTTATTCCAAAATCATCTATTTCACCATTTTTAACTTGCTGAAGTAAAAGTCCCAACTTCTCATCTAATTTCTGTTTTTCCTTGATTTGATCCAACCATAGAGGCTTCACCTGAAGTTCCGCTATCAAACTACCATCCTCATACAAACTCAAATGGGCAACCATGGCTCTCAAATCAGATACCACCTTACGACTTAATGCGTCCGCCACCACATTAGCCTTTCCAGGATGATACTCAATTGAGAAATCATAGTCTTTAAGCAGCTCCACCCATCTTCGTTGTCTCAAGTTTAACTCCTTTTGAGTAAGAAGATACTTAAGACTCTTGTGATCCGTATAGATGATAGACTTTTCACCATATAGGTAATGCCTCCAAATCTTTAAGGCAAACACCACTGCCGCTAGCTCCAAATCATGAGTAGGGTAGTTTACTTCGTGCGGTCTCAACTGACGAGAAGCATAAGCTACTACTTTCCCACTTTGCATCAATACGCAACCTAAACCCGTATGTGACGCATCACAAAAAACTGTAAACTCCTTCCCCGCCTCAGGTTGAATCAATACCGGCGCTTCCGTTAAAACCTTCTTCAATTTCTCGAAACTTTCTTGCTGCTTGTCGGTCCATACATACGGCACTCCCTTCCGCATAAGCTTAGTTAGGGGTGCAGCAATCAACGAGAACCCCTCAACAAAGCGTCTATAGTAACCAGCCAAACCCAAGAAACTCCGAATCACATACCGACTTGGTGGTTTCCAATCCAATCTGACTTCAATCTTCCGAGGATCCACCCTTATTCCTTGGTGATACCACATGACCCAAGAAAGTCACTTCTCTTAACCAAAATTCACATTTCTCGAATTTGGCATACAACCGATTATTCAAGCACTTGCAATACAATCCATGAATCTGAGTCATGTTCTTCTTCGCTCCTCGAATAAACGAATGTCATCTATGAATACCACCACAAACCGGTCTAAGAATGGTTGAAAAACCCGGTTCATCATATCCATAAATGCAGCTGGTGCATTGGTCAACCCAAACGGCATCACCAAAAACTCATAGTGTCCGTAGCGGGTTCGAAATGCCGTTTTGTGAATATCCGCTTCTTTCACCTTGTTTGGTGGTAACCCGACCTTAAATCAATTTTGAGAAAAGCAAGCTCCCTTCAATTGATCAAATAGGTCATCAATCCTTGGCAGAGGGTACCGATTCTTGATCGTCAGCTTATTCAATTGCCTATAATCGATACACATACGCATCGACCCATCCTTTTTCTTAACAAACAAAACCGGTGCTCCCCACGGAGACACACTCTGGTCGAATAAAACCCCGATCTAGCAGTTCTTGAATTTGGTCTTTAAGCTCGACAACTCCTTCGGTGCCATTCTATAAGGAGCAATGGACACTTAGAGGCGATTCAGGGCAAAAGCTCAATAACAAATTCCACTTCCGATCGGAGGTACACGGGAAGTTCTTTGGGAAAGACATCGTGGAATTCCTTCACAGTTCTCACATCTTCCACCGCGACTCTTTGGCATCTAAAGCACTAATAAATGCTAAAAATGCTCCGTGCACTTTTCGCACCAACTTCTGCGCGCTTTAACGCAGAAATCACGTTTGCTAAGTAATTTCTCCGCCGCCTATCATAACTATCTCCTTATCCTCCACGGTTCTTATCGACATACGCTTTTCAAAGACGGCACCAATTGTCAATTGCGCGGTGCTTAACCAACCAATCCATGCCGAATGATATCGAACCGCCAAATGGCAATTCCATCAAATTTGCCAAGAATGTTTCTCCTTGAATTACTAAGGGCACGTCTCTAAATAGTTTATTAACCAACACCGATCGCCCTAAGGGACTAATCACCCTCATCTCATTATCGAAATTTTGAGTCTAATTTCAAGTCTCCGATTATGGTGCTAGCAACGTCACGAATGAGTAGAACCAATATCTATCAATGCAATAACGGGTACATCAAAAATGAAGAAGCGTGCGTTATCACATCAGTGCATTGCCATCCTCCCGCGTCGACCGCATATACCAATCTCGGGTCGTCTTGCATCCGCGTTGCCTCTAGGACCATTGCCTCGACCCGCCGCACCTTGACCACGTCCAGCTCCATTACCACCACGACCCGGTCCACGACCTCTCGGTGGTTCCGAGCTCCTCTCTGCCGGTGGTGCATCAAGAGTACGAACTTCTTGAGTTGTATCCATACGCCGAGAGGCAACTCCTATATTGATGATCCGTCGATCCACATTTATAGCAAGCACCCGTCTTCCTCCAACATTCTCCGGAATGCCTTTTCCCACAATCAGCACAATCTCGACTCTGATTAACAGCTACAGGTGTTCTACCTTGAGCTGGCTCCTCATTCCGAAACCTATTCGGAAACCTTTTTGAAGAACCCGAATTCTTCAGATCTCTCTTGCTTCGAACTTGCTCCCGATTTTGACGTTCTGAGTTCTTAACCTCTTCGGCTATCTTGGCATTCTCCACGAGCGTGGCAAAAGTTCTAACTTGCTGTGGGGCTATCAAAACCCGCAACTCATCTTTCAAACCATCCTCGAAGCGTACACAACGCTCATGATCCGTTGCCACTATCGATCGAGCATAGCGACTCAAACGTAAAAACTCAGCCTCATATGCTGCCACCGTCTTATTTCCTTGCACCAGGTTCAAGAATTCTTTCCTTCTAGCATCCACATAGCTTGTTCCCACATATTTCCCTTGAAAAGAAGCCTTGAAGAATTCCCAATTAACTAATGCAGCATCGGTGCCTTCTCGGACAGTAAGCCACCATTGGTATGCTTCGTCCCTTAACAAAGATACCGCTCCTCTTCGCTTTTGTTCCACAGTACACTCAAGATCATCCATAATTCGTTCTACCGCCTCAAGCCAATATTCAGCGACATTGGGAGCTACACCAGAGACACCTCTGAAAACCTCAGCTCCACTGGATTTCAATCGCTCCGATATCGACCCACGAGCTGTTGGCCCAGTTCTGGATCCAGCGACCCTTTCGAGTACTCGCAGCATTGCTCGTGTCACAGCATTATCCTCTTCCATATAGTCGTGCGATCCCGTCTCACTTTCGAGTGACGCAGGTGCATCCATTTCCGGCATATGACCCGGTACATCAGTTGCGCCTCTAACACCTCGTCCTCTACCACGGCCACGTCTACCGCGTCCACGACCACGTCCTCTAGTGCTCATAGCGACTAATTCGAGTTAATCTGATTAAGAGTTTTATGAATCAGAATAATATTTCAGTTGTTTATTAACGATGTTTTATGATATGAAAGAGATAGAGTTGTTTTCGCAACAATATCCTATTGTCTCAGTCTCTACGGTTTAACACCTAAAACTAAAAGTTCTAGAGTGTTTCTTATAATCATATCATAATCGTAACAGACAATCAGTATACAGATACTTACTTGACTTGGCGCGGGATGCTCATGGTGCCATACTACCTTTAAATCAAAAGTCTAGAAATTTAAATAATTTTTCAAACAGATTTCATTGTCGAACCCAAACCACAGCCGAGATTTGAACTGGGCTCTGATACCACTAAATGTAACACCCCATACCCGGTCTATGCGTTTAGACGAGATTTGGTTTGTCACACCAATCATACATTCGTTTATTCTCAATGGTTAAAATAGAATAGTGCTACAAAAACTTTTTGAAAATCAAGTTTACTAAAAGGTTAATACAAGGATTTGAAATTGTAGCTTAAAAATAATACTTGTTTGAAAACTTATCGTCAAAATAAAAATGTCAAAATCTTAAGATAGTTTAAAAGGACTTTGAAAGAATTTCAAAAAAATTAAAGTGTCGTAAATTTTGTTATAAAACCAATGTTCTTAAGAAAACTTAACATATTTAAAATAAAACCATATTAAAAGTTTAGAAATAAAAATTTAAACCATCCACACAAATAAATCCATAACAACATATAAGAGGCCTTATTACATAAAACCCATAACAGAAATTTAAGATAATAATCTAAATAAAGTCATAGTTTAATAAAAACCCAAGTTTGTAGTATGGCCTCCACCAAGTCATCTCCGGCCCAAGTCCACGTCAATTTCCATTACCTGAAATGGTAAAAAAAATTGGGTGAGTTACAAAGAACTCAGTGTGCAACTCACTTACCACCATTTTTGGGCGGATCGTCAAGATATCAAGTCGGGCTTGAGCCCATTAACAGATTTCAACCATATATCATAAAATAATACAATTTAAAAAAAAAATGAATGCATGTAAAATGAATTTCCCAAACCAACCTAGTGTCCATCCGCTAACACCCCCGTACCAACCAACACACCTATGGGGATCAAGTCAACCCACCCCGCCAAACACACCAATTATAGGCTTTAAGCCTTTAATTAATTTTGTAGTGCACTACCGAACTAGATTGTGACATTGTCACCGAACTAGAGGCATTTAGCCGAATTTGTGGCAGAGCCACCGAACTAGAGGCATTGAGCCAAATTTGTGGCAGAGCCACCGAACTAGAGGCATTGAGACAAATTTGTGGCAACTGGCCATTCTTCTCTTCATATATCCCACCCCATGCAATCATGTTTGTATAACAAAACATAATCATATAACAGATTTTCAATTATTCCATAACATCGATGGGTTTATCATTAAACATTTTATTTGGCCCATAAAAATAATAATTTTAGCAATTTGCCCATTTAGCAATTTAGTGGGCTTCAGCCCATTTATCGAACTAGAGTATTTTGGCCCAATTTATCGAACTAGAGTATTTTGGCCCAATTATCGAACTAGAGTATTATCGGCCCAATTATCGAACTAGAGTATTTTGGCCCAATTTATCGAACTAGAGTATTTTGGCCCAATTATCAACTTAACAGTTTTTCGCATATATCTCGGTTTTAACCGTTTTCATGCATTTTCACAAAAGTATCAATTACTACATAATTTTCGAGTTTACCATTTTTACGATTTTATCGCAATACTTACGATTAGAAATCTAACCCGAAAATGAGTGTGAAATTACACACCTGGTTATGGAGAGAACTAAACTTTCCCGCTCTTCAACACCTATACGTATTGCATTAATTAAAACACTATAATCTATAATAAAACCGATCTAAATATAACGATCTAGAAATTTTGTAATATCCCGGGTTAGGGGCTATTTTTGTCTTGGCATGTTCTGCATGTTGTTAGAATGCTATGTTGTTGTTTGTGTAGTTTCAGGACTTAATTGTAAGCTAGGAGTGTGCCTGAGTGATAAGAAAAATTTTAATTTTTGGCTTTATATGAGGGGAGCTGAAAGGAGCTGGGCCATATGTGTTTTATTGGGTGTTTTGGATCACAAAAATAAGGCTAGCAAAGTGGCAAGTGTGACGCCCTTTGGGAGCTAGTGTTTGGCGTCCAGCTGCAAGAGTGGGAGGTCCAGAGTTCAAGCTGCAGAAATCTCCCTTTTTGGCTTATATTTTGGACGGCATAGGAGGGAAGAGGTGTATGAAATTTGAACTCTACCTTGGACTTGGTCTTCCCATTCAAATGGAAGGTGGAGAGCAAATAGTGGAGTGTGACTTGGTCCACACATTTGAAATGTGTGGAGTGGAGTGAATGGGGGGATATGGCCGAATTTTTGGGAGTTGGGGGAGAGGGTGGACGGTTTTGGTAAGTGAGTGGGAAGGCTAGGCCGAAATTCTTTTTGAATTTTTGTTGTTTCGGTCAAGGGGTTAGTAAGCTAGTGTCTTCCCATTTTGACATTAGTAGCCGAATTCTCTAGTGCTTTTGTTTTCGTTTTTCTTTCTTTGTAAGTAGAAAATCAAAACCTCCTTAAGGCTTTTAGAATTTTTATGTTGTTTTCTCAATATTCCTTGTTAAGCCGAATTTCAAAAGAGAGTTCTCTCATTTTCTTCTTTTCTTCTCTTGTCATAGTTATCCGAAACCCATCCTTCAAGACTCTCTCTTCATTTCTTCCTTTGGCAAACCGAAACTACTTCCATTTCACTCACTTTTCTCTTTCTCAAATTGCCATTGCGAAACTACATTCTTCTCACACTTCTTTTCTTTCTCCTCCACTCAAGCCAAACATTAAAGGTGATAAACACTTAAAACCGATTCCTTTTTCTTTCTTTGCAAGCCTTGGCCAAATCTCTTGTGGTTCCCTCCTAGAAGTCCTAGTTGGCCGAATATTGGGTGTTGGTAAGTGCAAGGCCGAATGGCCATATCTCCTCTTTTGGTTCTTTGTTGGTTATGGTTTGGTTAAGGGCCGATTATGGTCGGGTTTGGAAGGGTGTTAACCTTTTGGATTATCATTTTGTGATAGGGTCTTGGATATCGTAAAGTAGCCAGGAAGAGCCTTCGACTCTTTGAACCGATTGGTAAGTGTGGTAAGGGTTGGTATTGTTGTTAGTCCATTCTTTTAGTTCTCGTTTAGATAAAGGTGATTGGTGATTAACTATTTGTTTATTAGAGTGCCGATTGTTGGAAGAAGAATCACTGCTTGATTCGGATTTGGTAAGGAATCAAATCAATAGCAAGGTAAGGGTGATTCGACAAACCCTTGTTGGTCTAAATGGTGATGGCCGAATGTCTTAGATGCCTAACCCCTATGTTTGGCCGATTGTAGGAATCAGTACTCGAGGGACTTAGATCGTTTTGATTGGGATTTTAGACTCAGTATTATCGGTGTGTAACTAACACACCCATATTTTAGGATATTGTTATTGAAACTGTTTGCCTATTAAAATCATAGCGAGTTTGATGGATTGATATGATACCCTTTTGGGTATGATCTTGGACTCGGGTAAGTCGGTATTGTTACAAGGTTCTTGATGATCCGCATGATACCATGATTATGGATGTATGATATGGGATATGATGTTAAACATTTTACCATGATATGCACGATTTGTATGATATGCATGGTTACATGAGTGCAGTATGCTAATGGGTGATACGAGTGGAGGGAGCGAGAGATACTTTGTCGACGAGCAGCACGGTGCTTTGGTAGCACACTTTGTGACTTTGGGTCACGAGAGGTTTGTCACCTCCAGAGGTTTGGTACCTCGCCTCGTCCCGGTGGCTCAAGTACCACGGTGGGTTGGCCTACCGATGATTATACGGGATTGACGCCGATGTTTTGGTAACACACGCGATGGGTTGGCCCCATCACCGATTTGTGACTACGGTCACCGGTGCTTTGGTAGCACATTGTGTCTCTTTGGGACACGGAGGTTTGGCACCTCATTGCGACTCGTCCACGTGGTTTGACCACCGTGGGTTGGCCCCACTTGAGATATGGGATCGTCTCGCTAGTGATTTGGTATCACACGATGGGTTGGCCCCATCATTGGATTTGTGACTTTGGTCACGGTGCTTTGGTAGCACAATTGTGTCTTTGGGACACCAGTGGTTTGGTACCACATTGATGGATATTGTGTCTTTGGGACACCAGTGTTTTGGTAACACATTGTGACTATACGTCACCAGTGGTTTGGCACCACCAGTGGTTTGGTACCACACGGGGTAGAAAAGGCGATATGGATGGTTAGGATCGGGTTGCATTAATTATGTTGCTATGTATGATGTGTGTTAGCATGTTGTTTCTTCTGAGCGGGATTTACACACTGAGTCACTCGACTCACCCTCTCCTTTAACATTTCAGGTGACACTTAGACGCGGACATGGAGCCGGGATGGACTCGGGATGCTCATGCCATGCTGAATAAAAGTTTTACTCAGACATTACATTTTGGGTACTTAGTCATTTACTTTCGGTTGGATTTTATTTCGGATTTGTAAAAGGCTTTTAAATTATGCCTTATGATGTTATGTTTTAAGTTAGATTTTTTTTTGCCTTAACAAAATAATTGGGTTAATTTGCTAAAACTTAAAAAGACAACGATTTCAAAATTTCCACGATATGTTTTCAACTATACCATCGGGTATCATACCGACTTTATAAATGAATGAAAATCCATTGTCTCCCAACTTGAAATCAAATTGTTACTAAGATTAAATGTTTTATTAACGAAATTAAACAACTATTTTTTTTTAAACGGAACAAAGTTTTATGAAGTCTATTTAGTGCAACCTCGAAATTTTCAAACTCGTTTTCCCCGTAACATACCGCATTCGGTCATGGTGTTTGGACCGGGTTTGAGGTGTTACAATTGTGGTATCGAGCCAAGTTCAAAAGCTGTTTGTGGGCACGAGGCCCAAAGCTGTTTTTCAAAAGTCTGTTTTAAATGTTTTGGGTTAAAGACATGGCATGGTTTACAAGGCATGGCACCGAGTCTCGACACCGGTTCGCCTGTAAGTAGTTCTAAACTCTTACGTGAATTACTATTTGTAGAAGGGTAGGTGATATGGAACGTAGATAGATTTATAGGACTTGAACCCTAGGATTAGGTCACTCAAAACACTCGAACTAAAGCATAAGACTTAAAGCACTAAACCAATCTATGACTCATACGGGGCTAGGGTGTGGTAACTCCAGACGCATGTCTCAGAGAGGATCAGGGAAGAGCTTGGTATTTAAGCGGTCCTCGTGACTCACCTCCTCTTCGCAGTATCCCACACAGTGCGTAGCTCGAGTTCACTACGACAAGAAGGCTCGGTCATAGACTTAACCTAACGACTAAAACCGAAAAAGGAATTAGCTATGTTTTCAAAAATACAACAACAACCCTAATGTTTTCAAACTTTTTGCAATAAACTCTTTCAAAGCCGAGAATGTCACTTTTACAACGAATTTCTCGATTTGAAAAAAAATTACAAAAATGCCCTTGGGGTAAATTTACTAAAATGCCCGGTTTATAAAATCTCGAACTCAATAAATTTGTATGAAATTCAAACACTCTGTTTTACAAAATATCAATCGAAAATTTTGATTTGAGAAATTTACTGGCAAACGCTCGATCTGTGAAAATTACTAAAATACCCACGGTTTCCAAAAGCGAAGTATTTTACAAAATTTTCAAAGAACACTCTCAAATTTTGGAATTCCAAAGTGACCGATTTTATGAAAGTTTTAAAATATCTTTTATTACAAAAAATATCTGTAGGAAAATGACGAAAATACCTTGGGCTAGAAATGGGCAAAGAATGTCAGAAGAGTGAATAGGTATGGAAAGGGTTAAGGAATGGATGTATGACCTCTTTTGGGTGAATAGGATAGAAGATTGAAACCTTGGTTGCTCGAAAGAACCCACGATTAAACTCCATCCATAAAATTTCTTTGCGGTTAAGAAAGTGGAGCGATACTAATGCATAAAAATCTTCTTAATCGTAAACGTAGATCGTTTAGTCATGAGTACTCGAGGTGGACGTGGGCGTAATACTCGTGGTCGAGGTCGAGGTAGGATGACGGTTTACGAACCCGTAGGATCCGGTCAAGCGGTCGAGAAAATGAGATCTTGGGTTCGCCACCGGTGGAGGTGGTGAGTTCCAAGATCGGATCGAGACGATGCGAGTGTCACTGAGCGATCTTTGCGGGTGTTGGAAAGAGTAGCTGGTGTAGGTGGTGGTGCGGGAGTTAGGAAATCTGTTCTGAGCGACTCGCCAACGGGTAATTTTTCCGAGGTGTATCGGGTGTTGCTCCTAGCAGCTCGCCGAATATTGGCCGAGGCAACCGAGGCGGATCATGGATGATCTGGACTTGACCATGGTCAAGAGAAGTTGAAGGGCATCGATCGCTTCTTCGGGATGAGTCATATCGTGGTGGCTCACGGTTCGGGACGAGTGTGGCGGTGAGGATCCGACATGGGATTATTTCGAGTTGCATATCAAAAGAAATACATCGGGGCTAGTTACATCGACTCCCGCCAAAGGCATTTCGAGGCTTGTTCAGGAGTAAATCATTCTCGTGATGATGGTGAGTTCACGAAGGTGAGTAGGTATGCCGGGGCATTGTAGCCACTGAGCATGAGAGGTGTGTTCGTTCGAGGATGGGTGCGCGAGGCGAGTTGAGGTCTTGATTGCTCCACAGCGGAGCGCGAGTTCTTTGTCTTAGTTGAGAAGGCTAAGGTAGCCGAGGGTGTTAAAAGTCGATAAGATGCGAGCATGGACGGGAGTAGGCTTAAGAGGAGCTTTGGGTCTTACGGATCGCCCGTAATCCGCAGAGAGGGCTAGACCCGAGTGGGCGTAATCGACCTGCTAGGTTTGTTCTTCGCTAAGCGGGACCGCCCATGATGTGTCGATGTGGGAAATCTCATTGGGGTGGTTGTTGGGTGGTGGAAAAGGTTGCTTCAGTGTGGATCTCGGATCATCGCATTAGGACCGTCCCGCGTAGGATGGCGAGGATTCGATCCCGAGAGTCGGCCGTGTCGATTTGAGAGTAATGGACCGCCACCACAGAGGGCCGTGGTAATGGCGAGGTGGTAATGGATTTGGTCGAGGTCGAGAGCACCGCGGGAGGTGCGGGTAGTTACGAGGCACGGCATACTGGTCCGTGTATGCGACTAGGCGCCGCGAGAGGAGGCGACGCGACCGGGCGTAATCACCGTGACGTTTTTAATTTTTGGTTCTCCTTATACCGCTTTAATTGACTTGGGTTCCACGCGTTCGTATGTTGCTAGTAGTATAGTCGAGACCATGGACTTAGACTCGTAAAGCGCTTCTAGACAAATGGTGCATTACTTAGCCCTCTAGGTCACTCAGTAGTCGTAGATAAGCTATATAAGGATGTACCCCTAGAACTCAAGGGTCATTTTTTTTCTGGCCGATCCGATGGAAGCCGCCGTTTGGGAGTTCGATCGATTCTTGGAATGGACTGGTTGGTTAAGTACCGGGCCAAGGTGGATTGCGCGACTAAGCGCATGGTTCTATCGACGGATAAGGAGATGAAGTGATTATGATAGGTAATAGGAGAGATTACTTATCCAATGTGGTATCGGCGTTAAAAAAGCTGTAAAGATGGTCGGGAAGAAGGTGTGAAGCGTATGTGGTCCATGTGTATGCCTTGGAGGCTAAAGAATCTCGCTGTTGAGAAGGTTCGCATCTGTTAAGGAATTTGTGGATGTGTTTCGGAGGAGCTTAGGGTTTGCCACGGATCGTGAGGTAGAGTTTGGGATAGATCTCGCTACCTGTGGATCTGCGCAAAGTGTCTATTGCTCCATATAGGATGGCGCCAAAGGAATTGGTGGAGCTTAAGGCTCGGATTCGAGAGGCTGTTGGATCGAGGCTTCATTAGGCCAAGTGTTTCACCGTGGGGAGCGCCGGTATTATTCGTCAAGAAGAAGGACGGTACGATGCGGATGTGTATAGACTACCGCCAACTGAATAAGCTGACGATTAAAAACAAGTACCCGTTACCACGGATAGATGACTTGTTTGATCAGCTGAAAGGTGCATCGGTGTTTTCAAAAATCGATTTGAGGTCTGGGTATCATCAGTTGAAAGTTAAGGAAGCGGATATCCATAAGACGGCGTTTCGGACTCGGTAGGGGCACTACGAATTCTGGTAATGCCGTTCGGGTTGACTAACGCTCGTGACTTTTATGGATATGATGAATAGGGTGTTTCAGCAGTATCTGGACCGTTTCGTCGTGGTTTTTATTGACGACATCTTGGTTTACTCAAGGTCGGAAGAAGAGCATGATGCACACTTAAGAATGGTGTTGCAAATTTTGAGGGAGAAGCAACTCTATGCTAAGTTCAGTAAGTGCGAGTTTCGCTTAGTGAAGTGGACGTTTTTGGGTCATGTAGTATCGGTGGGGATTAGGGTAGATCCTCGGAAGGTTGAGGTGGTTTTGGATTGGAAGCCTCCTAAGTCGATCATTTGAGATTCGGAGTTTCTGGGTTTGGCGAGGATACTACAGAAGATTTGTTGAGGTTTCTCGTTAATTGCGCACCAGATGACTAAGTCATTAAGGAAGGGAGTTCCGTTCGTGTGTGGACCGAGAAACATGAGGAGAGTTTTGATAAGTTGAAGAAGATCTTGACAGAGGCTCTGTTTTAATTCAACTGAGGCTGGTAAGGAATTCACGATGCATCGCGACGCATCACATACGGGATTGGGTTGTGTCTTTGATGCGCGAGGGTAAGGTGGTGGCTTACGCTTCTCGGCGGTGAGGCCACACGAGGTCAACTATCCGACGCACGATTTAGAGCTAGCGATCGTAGTCTTCGCTCTAAAAATCTGGAGGCATTACTTGTACGGTGAGAGATCAATAGTCTACACGGATCATAAGAGTGAAGTATCTATTGACTCGAAGGATCTCGAATTTGAGGCGGCGTAGATGGGTTGAGTTGCTCAAGGACTCATTTGATTCGATTGAATATCATCAGGGCAAGGCTAACGTGATGGCGCACGCGTTGAGCCGTAGGGTTGTTTCCGGACTTAAGAGCGATGTTTGCCCATTTGAGTTTGTATGACGACGGAGTATTCTCGCGAGCTGCGAGTTAAGCCTACTGGGGTTGAGCGGATCGAGAGAAAAGCGATTAGAGGATGGGGTTACGAGTGCGCGAAGGTTACAAGTGCGAGAATGGTGGTTTGGAGGGTTACTGACTTGTCTAGTGATGAGGTTCTGTGTGTTTTCAAGGTAAGGCTTGTATGCCTAAAGATGTTGAGTCGAGGCGAGAAGATTCTTCAGACCTTACATGAGATCCTTATGCTATGCATCTGGAGGTAGCAAGATGTATAGGGATCTTAGAGAAGCGATTTTGGTGGCACGGCTTGAAGAAAGAGGTGACCGAATTTGTTGGGAAGTGTCGACTTGTCAACGAGTCAAGAAATTGAACATCGATTCTGCCGTCGTGGTTGCTTCACTGTGAAAATCCTCGGTGGAAATGGGAAAGGATAACTATGGATTTCATCGGTGGTGGGTTACCGCTTATGCCAAGCAAGAAAGATTGATTTGGGTTATTGTGGACCGTCGACTAAGTCGGCCCATTTCATTCGGTGAGAGTGGACTATTCACTTGAGATTGGCGAAGCTTTATGTGTCGAGAGATAGTAAGGCTACACGGTGTACCGTTTCGATAATCTCGGATAGGGATCCCGAGTTTACGTCGAGTTTGGAGAGCGTTGCATCGGGCTGCGCAGTGCGCTTGGATTTCAACACGACTTTTCACCCGCGATCGGCGGCGCATCGAAAGCGGTCATTCGGATCTTGGAAGACATGTTGAGAGGTTGTGTTCGGACTTGAGGGGCGGTTGGGAAGAGTTTCGCCGTTAGCCGAAGTTCGCCTATAACAACGGCTACCAAGCAAGCATCAAAATGGCACCATATGAGGCTACCGTATGGTAGGAAGTGTCGCTCACCTACTTGTTGGGCGAGTTAGGTGAACGTTAATTGTTGGGACCCGAGTTGGTTCTTGAGACCGAGAACAAGGTTAGGTTGATCCAGCTCATTTGAAGGAAGCTTCGGACCGGCAAAAGTCTTTATGCCGATCTTAAGCGAAGAGATATAGAGTTATTTGTGGGAGATCAGTCTTCTTAAAGGTCTCGCCTTGGAAAGAAGGTCTTTGAGTTTTGGAGAAAAGGCAAGCTAAGTCCGAGGTTTATTGGGCGTATAAGGTATTGAGGCGAGTTGGACCGATGGCGTATCGGCTTGAGTTGCGGTGAGCTTAGCGATTCACGATGTTTTTCACGTGTCGATGCTTCGGCGGTATCGTTCAGATCCATCACATGTAGTAGCAGTGGAGGAGATCGAGGTAAATCCGATTTGACTATGGAAGAGGAACACGTGCGATTCTTGATCGGGATGTGAAGGTTCTGCGTAGGAAGTCCGTGCCTGCAGTTAAGGTACTTTGGCGGAACCATGGCGTGGAAGAAGCCACGTGGGAACCCGAGGATACGATGAGACGATAATACCCGCAACTCTTTTGACCGTGTAATTTCGAGGCGAAATTATTCTTAAGGGGTAGAAGCGTAATATCCCGGGTTAGGGGCTATTTTTGTCTTGGCATGTTCTGCATGTTGTTAGAATGCTATGTTGTTGTTTGTGTAGTTTGAGGACTTAATTGTAAGCTAGGAGTGTGCACGAGTGATAAGAAAAATTTTAATTCTTGGCTTTATATGAGGGGAGTGAAAAGGATTTGGGCCATATGTGTTTTATTGGGTGTTTTGGATCACAAAAATAAGGCTAGCAAAGTGGCAAGTGTGACGCCACCTGGGAGCTAGTGTTTGGCGTCAAGCTGCAAGAGTGGGAGGTCCGAGTTCAAGCGAGAAATCTCCCTTTTGGCTTATATTTTGGACGGCATAGGAGGGAAGAGGTGTATGAAATTTGAACTCTACCTTGGACTTGGTCTTCCCATTCAAATGGAAGGTGGAGAGCAAATAGTGGAGTGTGACTTGGTCCACACATTTGAAATGTGTGGAGTGGAGTGAATGGGGATATGGCCGAATTTTTGGGAGTTGGGGAGAGGGTGGACGGTTTTGGTAAGTGAGTGGGAAGGCTAGGCGAAATTCTTTTGAATTTTTGTTGTTTTTGGTCAAAGGGTTAGTAAGCTAGTGTCTTCCCATTTTGACATTAGTAGCCGAATTCTCTAGTGCTTTTGTTTTCGTTTTTCTTTCTTTGTAATCAGAAAATCAAAACCTCCTTAAAAGCTTGCTTAATTTTTATGTTGTTTTCTCAATATTCTTTGTTAAGCCGAATTTCAAAAGAGAGTTCTCTCATTTTCTTCTTTTCTTCTCTTGTCATAGTTAGCAGAAACCCATCCTTCAAGACTCTCTCTTCATTTCTTCCTTTGGCAAACCAAAAACTACTTCCATTTCACTCACTTTTCTCTTTCTCAAATTACCATTGCAGAAACTACATTCTTCTCACACTTCTTTTCTTTCTCTCCTCCACTCAAGCTTAGAACATTAAAGGTGATAAACACTTAAAACCAATTCCTTTTTCTTTCTTTGCAAGCCTTGGTCGAATCTCTTGTGGTTCCCTCCTAGAAGTCCTAGTTGGCCGAATATTGGGTGTTGGTAAGTGCAAGGCCGAATGGCCATATCTCCCTCTTTTGGTTCTTTGTTGGTTATGGTTAAGGGCCGATTATGGTCAGTTTGGAAGGGTGTTAACCTTTTGGATTATCATTTTGTGATAGGGTCTTGGATATCGTAAAGTAGCTGGGGAAGAGCCTTCGACTCTTTGAACCGATTGGTAAGTGTGGTAAGGGTTGGTATTGTTGTTAGTCCATTCTTTTAGTTCTCGTTTAGATAAAGGTGATTGGTGATTAACTATTTGTTTATTAGAGTGCCGATTGTTGGAAGAAGAATCACTGCTTGATTCGGATTTGGTAAGGAATCAAATCAATAGCAAGGTAAGGGTGATTCGACAAACCCTTGTTGGTCTAAATGGTGATGGCCGAATGTCTTAGATGCCTAACCCCTATGTTTGGCCGATTGTAGGAATCAGTACTCGAGGGACTTAGATCGTTTTGATTGGGATTTTAGACTCGTATTATCAGGTGTGTAACTAACACACCCATATTTAGTGATATTGTTATTGAACCTGTTTGCCTATTAAAATCATGGCAGTTTGATGGATTGATATGATACCCTTTTGGGTATGATCTTGGACTCGGGTAAGTCAGTATTGTTACAAGGTTACTGATGATCTGCATGATACCATGATTATGGATGTATGATATGGGATATGATGTTAAACATTTTAGCATGATATGCACGATTTGTATGATATGCATGGTTACATGAGTCCGGTATGCTAATGGGTGATATGAGTGGAGGAGCGAGAGATACTTTGTCCGACGAGCACGGTGCTTTGGTAGCACACTTTGTGACTTTGGGTCACGGAGAGGTTTGGCACCTCGGAGGTTTGGTACTCGGCGTCTCGTCCCGAGTGGCTCGGTACCACATGGGTTGGCCCCACCGATGATTATACGGGATTGACGCCAGTGCTTTGGTAACACACGATGGGTTGGCCCCATCACCAGATTTGTGACTACGGTCACCAGTGCTTTGGTAGCACATTGTGTCTTTGGGACACCAGAGGTTTGGCACCTCATTGCGACTCGTCCCTGTGGTTTGACCACCGTGGGTTGGCCCCACTTGAGATATGGGATCGTCTGCAAGTGATTTGGTATCACACGATGGGTTGGCCCCATCATTGGATTTGTGACTTCGGTCACCAGTGCTTTGGTAGCACAATTGTGTCTTTGGGACACCAGTGGTTTGGTACCACGTTGATGGATATTGTGTCTTTGGGACACCAATGTTTTGGTAACACATTGTGACTATACGTCACCAGTGGTTTGGCACCACCAGTGGTTTGGTACCACACGGGGTAGAAAAGGCGATATGGATGGTTAGGATCGGGTTGCATTAATTATGTTGCTATGTATGATGTGTGTTAGCATGTTGTTTCATCGGGAGCGGGATTTACACACTGAGTCACTCGACTCACCCTCTCCTTTAACATTTCAGGTGACACTTAGACGCGGACATGGAGCCGGGATGGACTCGGGATGCTCATGCCATGCTGAATAAAAGTTTTACTCAGACATTACATTTTGGGTACTTAGTCATTTACTTTCGGTTGGATTTTATTTCGGATTTGTAAAAGGCTTTTAAATTATGCCTTATGATGTTATGTTTTAAGTTAGATTTTTTTTTGCCTTAACAAAATAATTGGGTTAATTTGCTAAAACTTAAAAAGACAACGATTTCAAAATTTCCACGATATGTTTTCAACTATACCATCGGGTATCATACTGACTTTATAAATGAATGAAAATCCATTGTCTCCCAACTTGAAATCAAATTGTTACTAAGATTAAATGTTTTATTAACGAAATTAAACAACTGTTTTTTTTTTAAACGGAACAAAGTTTTATGAAGTCTATTTAGTGCAACCTCGAAATTTTCAAACTCGTTTTCCCCGTAACATACCAGATTCGGTCATGGTGTTTGGACCGGGTTTGGGGTGTTACAAATTTACCCTCGAATTTCCGTAAGACTTCTACTTGCGATTTCTCTCCGATCGATGGTTCGCTAACCGAATCGAAACCACGAACAAATAATGGTTCGGGAGTACTAACGACTTGAACAATTGATTTTCCTCGGTTGAACGTCGCAACCCGGTGGAAAATCCGGATTTCGAAATAGTCCTTTGCTTATACTTAGGGGAATAATAGAACCTCCTTCTTCTTAGAAGGCTAAACACGCCCTTTTCTTCCCTATTTTGAAATGTCTTCAAGACAAGGGAACATTAATCCAATGATATCGAAATAATTCTAAGGTTTAAAGATGTGATTTCCTTACCACAAAAATCGATTCCAACGATTTATGTCACCCACGACTTCTTGATTCCAACTTCGGTTATCGCGACTAAAGTTTAACAAAATAAACGTTAATAAAATGAACGTTTATTTTGATCTAATAAAGCCTACAAACCAACATCAATATTCGGCCATAACCACTATTATTAGCTAATCGAAGCGAAAAGAATCTCTTACCTAATCTCCACGTTAAAAAAGAAAGGATTTGAGAATGGTATTGATGGATGAAAGATTCGGCTATGTGAGATTAAGGAGAGAAGAAAATAATTTGGCTTGTAGTCACCTTAATATTCGGCCATGAGAGTGTAGGTAGAGAGAATTTCAATTGAAAGAAATCAAATAGGAGAAAGATGGTGATGATGTTGCTTTGATTTCAAAGTGAATAGGAAAAAGAAAAGAAAAAGATGAGCTTGAGAGAGAGATGGATATTCGGCAATGGGGAGAAGAAAAGAAAAGAATGCTCTCTTTAGGTTTTGGTAAAATCGGCACAAGGAGAAAGGCACAAAATTGACACCAAAGTGTAAAACAAAAATGACCAATTTGACAAAAGAAACTAGGCTTACCAAGTGCACAATTTCGGCCAAAGGAGAAAGAGAGTTTGAGAGAATTTTCAAAACTTGCACAAACTAACAAAAATGACCAAAACAAAAACTAAAATTCCTAGCCAAGACTATCACCAAAAAATTCGGCTCCCCTAGCCATAATGCCGTCCATATGCTTGGTCTTTAGGCCAAGATATTGTTTCCAAAAATATTTCCTTGATTCTTGCCTCATATCTTCACATTTTCCTTATTCTTTTGATACCCTTCCTTAAGTTCAAATTTTCCTTATTCCTTTGATATACTAACCAAAAATAACAAGTCAACACCTTCCATATATGCTCTTGGCCGACACTTGCTATACATGGGCAGAAAAATCAAAAATAAAATTCACCTAGATGCTATTTAGGGGATTCGAACCTTCACCACCATGCACTAGCTCATGCGCCAACACCACTTGTCCAATAACTCATCTTATGCTACATATTGACACTTAAATTAATTTATGTGTCAATGCCACTTAGTCCATTTCCATAAATTCTCAAAATTTAATAATATTAATCCAACCCAATAAATTCTAATTCTTCTTCAGAACTATACTAAACACAAAAATAAATAAAGAAATTCCACCTTCTAGAATAATTACTCAAAGCACACAATGAAAATAAATTACTCGAATTTTCAGGGTGTTACACTTACCATTGTTTGAGTTTTTCTATAACAATAACTATCAATCAAGCATCAAAATGGCACCATACAAAGTTTTACATGGTTGTAAATGTCAAACTCCTCTGTCCTAGTCAAAGTTGAGTGAAAGAAAGATAACAAGAACAAATTTGATGCGAAAGGATAAAGATAAAGTTAGTATTATTTGAGATTTCTTGAAGGTTGCTTTTGATAGACAAAAATCTTATGCCGATTTAAAAAGAAAGGGTATTGAGTTTGAAATTGGCAATAATCCTAAAAGTTTCACATTGGAAAAAGGTTATGCGTTTTGCCAAAAAAGGGAACTCAGTTCGAGGTTTATTGGACCGCATGAAATTCTCGAAAGAATTGGGTCTGTAGGTTATCGGCTAGCTCTACCTTCATAATTAGATAAGATCCACAATATTTTCCATGTTTCATTGTTGAGAAGATATAGATCTTATCCCTCTCATATCTTAACTCCCTACAAAATCGAGTTGTAACCTAATTTGACATATAGTGAAGAACTGGTTAAAATTTTAGCTTGGTAAGTGAAATAGTTGAGGAATAAGCATGTGACACTATCATGGGGAAAAAATGCTACTTGGGAGTCAGAAGAAATATGAAATCTCGATACCCCCGTCTTTTCTCAGGTAAATTTCGAGGACAAAATTTTTTGAGAAGAAGAATTATAATAATCCAATTTTCAATGGTAACAGAAAATGTGCTTTCAAAATCTCATTTCCGTAAACCGAGTCTATAAATATTAAAAATAAATATTTACGGAGATTATATAAAAATATATTAAAGATTGGTTTGGTAATTTTTTCGAATTAATAGTTAATTAAGGCTCAAAGACTAAATTGTAAAGTCCAATCGTTATAGATTTTTAATTTACAAAAGGATTGGGGATTAAAATAGCAATTAACGAAAGGACCTAAAATTGTAATTAAACCAATATTGAGAGAAAGTTAGTAGAAGATGATGGCCATAACCACTAATTGAAGTTGCAGTACGAATATGTTAATTAATTAAGAAATACTAAGATAATTAAACATTAATTAACTTATAAATACCATAATAAGTGGAAGGGAAGAGAAAAAGTTGTTATCTTCGTCTTCCTTCATGACCGAAACACCATAGAAAGAAAAGAGAAAAAACTAATCTTTGGAAGCTTGACATTCGGCCAACTGATAAGTAAGAAAATTCAAGTAATTTTCTTGTAATTTTTATAGAATTGAGGTCATGGAAGCTTGATTTAGCTAGCCCATGCACCAATTTGTGAAAATTTTAAAGTTTTATAATGTTTCCATTGTTGAGAATTAGATGAAATTGGTGTGAACTTGTTACAAATTAAGCTTAGTTTAAGGAAAGGACTTAATTGTAAATCTTAATTGTTAGATCTGTACGTTTAGAACCAAATTTAAAAAAATACAAAAATGTTATGAAACTTTGATAGGAAGAGGAAGTAAAGCAACCCTAATGAATGCATGCGAAATCGGATTTTAATATGAGGTAAGGAATCAAAAGTTATAAATATTTCGATTTCAAGGACTAAATTTATTAATATATAAAATTTTAAGGGTATAAAAAAATGAGTTCATATAGATTCATTCATATCATTGCATAGAATTAAAAAACTTTAGTATTGATTGATTGTATAAAATAATTATATAGGTCAAGAATTGGATTGAAATGGAGCTAATAAGGGAAAAGCTAAAGTTGCGAATTAGTCCCTGAAATATCTCTCTTTTCAGGTTTTGAATAGGTAAATTTGTATGATACTGACTATCTCACCTTGTATTATAATTGTATGCTTGTGTTTAGTTTAATATATGAATGTTTTTACATAGTTCCAATATTATGGAATTTGATACATTCGGCTAGTAATGAATTAAATTAAAATATTGTTTGGGCTAAACCTTTATAATAACACATTAGGAACTAGAAAATGGTTTGGTGCAGTTTACCAATGAATCATATGTATCTAGTATAGTTTTAAAGATAGATAGTGGAATATGTCATTGTTATGGAAATGTTTGGTACAATGTATGGATTAAAATGTATGGTGGTATTGGAGATGAACTATGCAAAATTGTTATGTTCTTAAGCTTTAGTAACGGAACATGCCTTTGAGAAAAGCTATGTTGGTGATATGAAATGGTATGTTTGAAAAACTTCTGTTATCAAATATACATCGATACTTAGGCTCACTTGTTGATGATTTGAGTGCCATGTTCTAGCCAGTGTTGTGCCAAACTAAGGTAGCATTAAATGTTTAGGAAAAATAAGGTAACAATAGTATTTTACATATGAACGTACTAAGCATTCTATATGCTTACCCTTGTTGTTAACTTTCCCTTATAGATCATCACCTTGTGAAACTCGCCAAGCCAAATCGTCTCGAAGCTCACACTATCACTGAATCGGTTGTTATATGATTATTTTTAGTTTAAGGTTGTGGAATGTATATAAGGGTCTTAGTGTGGGCTTTTCTATTTGAAAGTGGTTACTACTTGGAAAATGTGATATAGCCTATCTTGTGTAATATGTTGCCTTTGTGACTTGGTAAATATATGGTATAAATCATGTTTCATGCTAGAATTAGTGATGATGTATGATTATATATGTTGGTATATGGTGTGTTATAAAAAATTGAGGTGGAAATTTTCGTTAAGTTATTGAAGCTAGAATTTACATATTTGATATGTGATGCTTGGAAGTATGTTTGAAGTATGTTTTTTCTTGTTCAATATGAGGTCATATAGGTTCATAGTGTCCAAAATGAAGTCGATAGATTAGTTGTGGAAGTTGAATGGCATGCCTTATCATGTTTTGGTATATGTAAATTTGGCATTTTACTTAATGTACTGAAATAAATCGATTTTGAATAGGTTGAGCTCATGTTTGATTTGGTCTTGATTGGAATAGTTAGGTGATTTGTTTGGCATGAAATGATATGAATTTAAATTCTTTTTGAATGGTATAAGGTTGTATGAACCATTTAGGTAGTATTGCACTTTGATGAATAAGAACCAAATGGTGTTTTTGACAAAAACAGGGGCCTTGTCATTGCACCTTGATGAATGAGAACCAAATAATGTTTTTGCCAAAAAAAAGAGGGGCATCATTACGACCCCGAACGTCCAACGTTGCAATGTAGTGCCAGCAGCGAGTGATGATAGGACGTCAGTATGCTCGAATTTCCGACATGACTTACTCAATTTGAGACATCATGATGTGGAGATTGTAAGGTCGCGACGTCGGTATGAGAATTTTCAAAAATTTACAATTTGGTCTTAATTTAAGCTCGAGTTAACACGAGCTTTCCTAGTCTCGTGTGGGACCCAAAAATTGATTATGTAACATGCTACATTTATAAATGTTATTGATTTACATGTTTGAATGATTGAATGTTGCTTACTAGTTTGAATTTACTCAAGCTGTAGTTGTATCATCTCGTAGCTCAGACCCGGCGATAGGGTCAGGTATGGGGTACTACAATGACTCTCTTTATGGTTGAAACCATTTAGGTACCTTCTTCTTTAACTTACCTTTTGCTCTTGTTGATATTCTCTTTTGCTTATTCTGAAAGTTTCCTTTTTGTGTTCACTTTTGGAAGTCCAATTACATGAACTATAAAACTTTTTAAAAATTTTGGTTGTGATTCAAGCCATCATCTTTGGAGCTGAAAAACCTTTTCAATGATCTTCCGTTTGTATGTTATTTAAGCTCATGTGCTTCCTTTGTATTGCTTTTCGTTTTCCCTTTTTGGGGTTGCCTATTTGGACCTTTATAATGGCTTTTAGCCTCTATTCTATATATAAATGATTGGTGTTCACCAATAAAAAATAAAAAATAAAATTGTTAGTGTCAATTACATAGGCTAGATGCAACATTGCAACTTATATTGAATTTGGTAAACCAAGGTAACTTTCCATATTTGATTAGCAAATTGTTGAGAATTTTCAGCAGCACTTTACTAAAGGGAAATCATTGAAAATATCAAGTTAAACAAGGATATTTGGAACTCTTTCAATGTGATCCAATTTTCTTGTTTGAAGAGATCTATTTTCTTTAAAACACTACATCAAGATTATCACTACTTATTCCATTCGATATTGAAGGTAATTTCGAGTTGATTTAAGGAAATTAGAGATTCACATTTATTGCAATTATGCAAGCCATTGAATATTTATTCAAGAGAAGGTTTGTCATTGTTTTATATACGAGATTGAAAGAGCATTTATCAATTCTAGTGAGGAACTTGCTTTTAGTGCAAAATTGTTGTAAGCAAGTAGTTCATGCTATCAATTTACAAATTTTGGAAAAATCAGTTTGAAAGCAGTAGAATTAAAAACAACAAAATATTACAAATTTTCTTTAAAATCGACCACTTGTGATGTTTATTGCAATAAACCTATCACACGAATTATACCTATGTTTTCAAATAAGGCGCATAGTATCATTCCTAACTTTCAACCTCACGATTTTCTTTCTTATCGTCAACCTCGGTTTGCTATTGTGTCAGCTCTATTCACAAATCAATGAACACATTGGTGAAACTTATGAGAGCTAGGAAATAGAGACGAATTATGTCAAAAGATAGATTTTATTTAGGAAATAACTTGACTATGTTTTGACAGAATATCAACATATGAGAGGTGTATGATTGACCTAGCCCTCAGTCTCTATTTATAAAGAGACAACAAGTGTTTCAGTTGAACAAATTGTAACCAAATAATAATATTTTAATACGAAAAACAACTCTTACTAACAGCATACTAGCTAGGGGGCAGTGGCAAGCCCTTTCTGGGATTAGTGTTTGCCTTCCTTCCCTATTTTATTAAGCCTAGTTAGACCTCATCATTTATCGAGTTAATTATATGTGTTATCTGGTGTTTAAATCAACTCATATAATTTTTCTAGCCCAATAAATATTTTTCCTATGCTTAAAATATCATTTATTCATTTAATTAATTAATTAATAAAACTAATCAAATTATTAACTCAACTCAATTCTAATTTTGTTAAAGTCATGATAACTTTACTGTACTAGAATGTATGAGCAAATTACTTAATTAACTTGTTTTCATGAAACTATAATGAATTTATTAGCTTAATTTCCACTTTGAACTACAATTATTGAATTACAAAATAATTAAATAATAACTCGAAGAAAATAATTCAATTCTCAAGCCATCTCTTGTTTATAGCGAGAAAAAACTTCATAGCGGATAGTGATACATACAATCTATTTCTCTAGTTCATTGTTTCACATTTTTCATATCATCGATGAGTGCAAGCCATCAAAATTATATTGGGCTAGTGGAGGGACCGATTAGACATATATAATGAGGATTTAAATGATTTGTAATTAATTTTGACTCTTTGCCTATTAATTACAATATTATTTAGACATGGAGTCGTTCCACTAAAGTACAATGATTGAACTCTCCCTATTATATACCATTATAAGAGTTATTTTGCTTAGCGCTTGTCTAATGACCTTGTCAGATGTGTGTTACCATCATAATATATCATTAATCTCTTTGGGATAAATCAGTTCTCCCAATATCTAGTTTATCTTAGGGTAATCATTGCATATTTCTTCATGAAAAATTAATTACTAACAAATAGTAAATAAATCAATTATTTTTAAGAGAAATAACTTGTGGCCAGGTTACTTTCCATCTATCACTTAATTCCAATGAGAATATATCATTAACCTTTTATTAGGCTATGAATTTCAATAGTCTAAGTGAAGTTATGCCATGCAAAAGTTGTATACCCAACATACTAGCTTTTAGTTTTATTACTAATTAAACTCATGCTATCAATACATCAAAGCATACGTGAAACACCCCAAACCCGGCCCACGAGCTTTGACCAGATTTGGTATGTTCCTCAAGAAAACCGGTTTCAAATTCTTTTGTTATTTAGAGAAAACTTGTGCGATTTTAAAAAAATATTGTTTGGGTTGGGCTTGTGTTGAAACAGACTCTATTTTATTTTGGAAACCCCTTTTTAATATTAAGTGATAAAACATTTAGGATTTAGTTTAAAGAAATTTTTACTTAAACTTTAATAAATAAGGTTCCTAAACATAATAAATAATAATAAATGTAAAATGATTAAACTATGGCCTTATGGCCTTATTACAACAAAAAAAAATTCAAAATAATTCAAGTACTTAAAAACTAATAGTTCCATAAAAATAAAGACATCATGTTGAGCATGGCCACTACAAGTTCTGCCGTCCCGGTCCATCACTGTTCATCACCTGAAACATGGTCCCACAACGGGTTGAGTCAAACAGACTCAATGTGTACACGACACAAATCATAATAGAATTAGGCATACAAGAGTTACACATTCAAAACATAGAATGAAACACCCCAAACCCGACCCACGAGCTTTGACCAGATTTGGTATGTTCCTCAAGAAAACCGGTTTCAAATTCTTTTGTTACTTAGAGAAAACTTGTGCGATTAAAAAAAATATTGTTTGGGTTGGGCTTTTATTGAAAACCAATTTATCTTACATTGAAATCCATTTATTTAAGGTGATAAACATTTAGGGTTTACTTCAAAATAAATTTACTTGAATCCATAAATAATAATTTGTAAACATAATAAATAAGAGTAAAAGAATTAAAGACCCCAACTATGGCCTTATGGCCTTATTACATCAAATAATTCGCCAAACTTTAAGTTTAAGTACTTGATAAAAATCCACATTAATTAAATTCCTTGCTGTGCATGGCCATCCCTAAGCTTCTGCCGAGCCCGGTCCATTACTGATCGTCACCTGAAAAAAGTCCCACAATGGGGTGAGTCAAACAGACTCAATGTGTACACAACACTAAAATTCAATAGATCAGGCATACATTTTCAGATCAAATACTTATTCATATAACAGATAAAAATGATGATGCAACCCAAACCCAAACCGAGGTGCCATCCGCTACACATCCTCGTACCTGCCAGTCACACCGTGGGGACTACTAAGTCAACCCTCCATCCGCTACACACCATCATCGAAGCGGATCAGCTGCGATCGGCGTGCTCATCGCCCATATAAAATTTTTGGCATAGCCACGGATATAAATTGTGTCAAGAGACACCATGTTCAGATAATGTAACCGAAGTTACCACATTCAGATAATGTAACCGAAGTTACCATATTCAGATAATGTGACCGAAGTCACCACATTCAGATAGTGAGACCGAAGTCACCACATTCACTTCCCCTTTTTCATATAACCCGAATGCCCCATATTATTCATATTATGCATACCATACCTAAATTCACATTCATGTCACTTTTCACATGTTAAATATAACATATTTCGTAATCCTAGTAGGAGTAGGAAACGTACCTGAGTACTTTGTATCATAACATGGTACATTAGCCACATTCTTATATTTTCATATTAGAACATATAACAAGTTTAAGCCATACATCGTATTAAAAGATAGTGTGGGGTACACACCTGATTCACTTAGCAAATTCCTTGAGATCCCGAAAAGCTTGATCTAATGCTTAGATCCTTAATCCCTACATTTGATTAATCACTTACTACTTTAATAAAAAGCCATTCGGCCACAAATCGAAATCCTAGTAGGATTAGTATTCTTAAAACTTACCTTGCTTGCCGATTTGATTAATAATCAAATCCCGAAATTTGTAGTATTCCTTCTTTAAAAATCGGCTAGCCACCAAATCATTTAACTAGGTCAGTTTTCGGCTTTTGAATAAATAGCAAATAATTCTAAATACCAAAAATAAGCCTTGGCCGAATACTTCATATGCTTACCTTGTGGATTTTAAATCCTGAAACTCACCGAATAACTAGGGAACACATGGCCTATGGTGTACCTTCGGGAAAAGAACTTCTCCTTCCTTGTAAATCCCGAAAGATCTCTTCAAAGTTTCGGCAACAAGATATTAATGGGGTTAGTCCTAGATTTCGAAAAATCTTAAAAGAAAAAGGATGAAACCGAATGAGACCTTACCCTTACTTGAAGAAATCAATTGCACCATCACTTTAATCTTCAGAGATTCGGCTATTGCTAGATGATGATCTCACAACTTTCGGCTTTTGGACAGATTAGAGAAGGAAGAATAAAGATGGAGGATTCGGCTAGAACACAAGGTATTTCGGCTTGGCAAAAATAAAAGAAGAAGAAGATTTGGTGAAGAGAACTCGGCAGAGGCTTTCAAAGAACAGAAAATAATGCAGAATGGCCTCTCTTTTCCTTTTATAGCTGAAATTACTAAGCTAGAGTCCCTTACTTGGCCACCACTCATCTTTATTTGATAGCTTTATCTCTTTAATTTAAAATAATTAGAGAATAATCATTTATTATCTCTTCAAAAATAATCCAAATTAAATCCCTTATTTATCACCATCTTAATCAAATATTTATGAAAATAAAACTCCTCCTTTCTAGAAGGCTTGTGCCGTCCACCTCAGGCTTCTGGAAGCAAAAATAAAACTTCTTTTATTTGCTTCCCAAGTGACTCGAACTCAGGCCCAACACCTTGCATATGGCGCCATTTCCATAGGCCCTAAGTGACATCTTCAGGCCACTTTTCCAAGCCTGTTTGTGTGTCAAATTTCACCAACTTTTTCTTTTAAGGCCACCTTGCCTTAATTTCCTCTTTTAAACTTTAAAACTCGACATTTCTAAGTCATTTCTAAGTTTCCTAAAATTTTCGTTCGGCTCTGTAAACTTGACATTTCCTTACATTTCCAAGTTTCCAGAAATGTTCACTTTCCTTTTTTGAATCATTTCTAAATCATTTTCCTAGTTTCCATAAATGTTCACTTTCCTCTTTATTCCTTTATATTTTCAGGACATTTCCCTACATTTCCAAGACAGGACATTTCCTTACATTTCCTTGCATTTCCTTACAATTCCATACATTTCCTCACATTTCCTTACATTTCCTTACATTTCCATACATTTCCTTATTTCTAGAATTCACATAACACATTCATAATTCATAAAACATGCCATTTTACCACATGGTTCCTTGTGTCATGCTTCACACGGAGTTTCTTTTAAAGCCTCATTTACCTAGCTCCCCTTTTTTACTTAAAAACCAATAATTTTCCAAAGCTTTCTTCTTCCATCCTAGAATTCTAAAAACCCTTAATACACTTCCAACACTGCCAAAACCTACTAACTCATGAATTAGGCACGAACGCATAACCCCTAATCTAGGATGTTACAGTTCTACCATCCTTAAAAATAATTTCATCCTCGAAATTACTTACTAATAGTCGTACAATCCTTCTCACCGCACTATGCTTACGCTGCGCACTCTGATCTTAATAGAGCCATCATACCTTCTAGGCACAATCTCTAAGTTCACACCCATTAGAACTCATTTTCTAACGTCGCGATTTAATCTGATTTAAGAGTTTTATACATTGATACTTTTGTTTCACTGATTAACCGCGAACAGTTTTATGAAAAGAGATGTTTTAAAGTGGTTCTTTCGATCAAACAAAGTTCTCAGCTCAAGTTCACTATTCAAAAAGTCACGTTCACATTCATCAACCAATTATGAACTTTCGTTCATTCAGAGAAATGTTGTAGTTTTCATTGTTGTTGTTTTTTTCCACTACCCAGAGGTATTTTAGTAATTTGTCCTACAGGGGTATTTTCGTAATTTATCAAAATAAGGTTAATTGGTGATTTTGTCAATAAGGGTATTTTGGTAATTTTGAAATCCCGGGGCCTTTCGGGGGTATTTCGGTAATTTTTCACAAACCAGGGTAAATTTGTAAAGTTTAATAATTCAGGGGTATTTCAAAAGTTGCAAAATTTGGGGGTTCTTTTTGAGAATTTGTTTTCCAAATCGGTACTGTTGCAAAATTTTGAAAACCAGGGTCATTTTGGTAATTTTGTACGTCAGGGGCGATTTCGAAATTTTCCAAAATCAAGATATTTTGATAATTTGCAAATTAGGGTTTTTGAACATTTATAAAGTAATGAAATCTTGATAAGAACTGTGGGTATTTTGGGAATTTCATAAACCAAGGGTATTTTTTGTAATTTACCACTAGGGGTATTTTTGTAATTTCATAAAAAAAATTTTCGAAAAATTTTGTAAAAATAGTTCTCACAAATTAAAAAGGAAATTTTAAGAGTTTTAAAACTAGGGTTTTTATAAAAACACGGCTAGTTCCCTTCGGGTTTTAGTTATTGTTTTTAGCCAGATGACTAAGTCCTCTTGGTTAGGGTGAGCAGTTGCACTACGCACTGTAGGATTCGAGTAAAGAGGAGGTGAGTCACTAGGATTGCTTAAATACCAAGCTCTTCCACTGAATCCACTCCTAGACATGCGCACTGTGATTACCACACCCTAGCTCGGCGACTTAATCATGGGTTGGTTTAATGGTTCTTAAGTCTTATGCACTTGTGTTTGAGTAGACTAGTCCTAGGATTCACATACTTAATATTCTAATCTACGTTCCATTTCTACCCTTCTACAAATCATAATATAAATCACATAATAGATAGGGATACTTACCAGTGGATCATGGGTGGAGACTTAGGTGCCATGCCAGAAACCTGCTTATTTCAAAATAATGTTTTCATAAAACTTATTTGGGCTCGGTTTGAAAATGTTTTGGGCTTTAACCCTCAGGCCGAGAGTTTAAAACTGGACTCTGATACCACACTGAAACACCCCAAACCCGGCCCACGAGCTTTGACCAGATTTGGTATGTTCCTCAAGAAAACCGGTTTCAAATTCTTTTGTTACTTAGAGAAAACTTGTGCGATTAAAAAAATATTGTTTGGGTTGGGCTTTTATTGAAAACCAATTTATCTTACATTGAAATCCATTTATTTAAGGTGATAAACATTTAGGGTTTATTTCAAAATAAATTTACTTGAATCCATAAATAAAAATTTGTAAACATAATAAATAAGAGTAAAAGAATTAAAGACCCCAACTATGGCCTTATGGCCTTATTACATCAAATAATTCGCCAAACTTTAAGTTTAAGTACTTGATAAAAATCCACATTAATTAAATTCCTTGCTGTACATGGCCATCCCTAAGCCTGCGCGAGCAGGTCCATTCGATGATCGTCACCTGAAAATAGTCCCACAATGGGGTGAGTCAAACAGACTCAAAACGTACACAACACTAAAATTCAATAGATCAGGCATACATTTTCATATCAAATACTTAGTCATATAACAGATAAAAATGATGATGCAACCCAAACCCAAACCTAGGTGCCATCCGCTACACATCCCCGTACCTGCCAGTCACACCGTGGGGACTACTAAGTCAACCCTCCATCCGCTACACACCATCGAAGGCAGTCGCTGCAGTCGACGTGCTCATCGCCCATATAAAATTTTTGGCATAGCCACCAGATATAAATTGTGTCAAGAGACACCACGTTCAGATAATGTAACCAAAGTTACCACATTCAGATAATGTAACCGAAGTTACCGTATTCAGATAATGTGACCGAAGTCACCACATTCAGATAGTGAGACCGAAGTCACCACATTCACTTCCCCTTTTTCATATAACCCGAATGCCCCATATTATTCATATTATGCATACCATACCTAAATTCACATTCATGTCACTTTTCACATGTTAAATATAGCATATTTCGTAATCCTAGTAGGAGTAGGAAATGTACCTGATTACTTTGTACCATAACATGGTACATTAGCCACATTCTTATATTTTCATATTAGAACATATAACAAGTTTAAGCCATACATCGTATTAAAAGATAGTGTGGGGTACACACCTGATTCGCTTAGCAAATTCCTTGAGATCCTGAAAAGCTTGATCTAATGCTTAGATCCTTAATCCCTACATTTGATTAATCACTTACTACTTTAATAAAAAGCCATTCGGCCACAAATCCAAATCCTAGTAGGATTAGTATTCTTAAAACTTACCTTGCTTGCCGATTTGATTAATAATCAAATCCCGAAATTTGTAGTATTCCTTCCTTAAAAATCGGCTAGCCACCAAATCATTTAACTAGGTCAGTTTCCGGCTTTTGAATAAATAGGAAATAATTCTAAATACCAAAAATAAGCCTTGGTCGAATACTTCATATGCTTAACTTGTGGATTTTAAATCCCGAAACTCACCGAATAACTAGGGAATACGTGGCCTATGGTGTACCTTTGGGAAAAGAACTTCTCCTTCCTTGTAAATCCCGAAAGATCTCTTTAAAGTTTCGGCAACAAGATATTAATGGGGTTAGTCCTAGATTTCGGCAAATCTTAAAAGAAAAAGGATGAAACCAAATGAGACCTTACCCTTACTTGAAGAAATCGATTGCACCTTCACTTTAATCTTCAGATATTCGGCTATGGCTAGATGATGATCTCACAACTTTCGGCTTTTGGAGGGACTAGAGAAGGAAGAATAAAGATGGAGGATTCGGCTAGAACACAAGGTATTTCAGCTTGGCAAAAATAAAAGAAGAAGAAGATTTGGTGAAGAGAATTAGGCAGAGGCTTTCAAAGAACAGAAAATAATGCAGAATGGCCTCTCTTTTCCTTTTATAGCCGAAATTACTAAGCTAGAGTCCCTTACTTGGCCACCACTCATCTCTATTTGATAGCTTTATCTCTTTAATTTAAAATAATTAGAGAATAATCCTTTATTATCTCTTCAAAAATAATCCAAATTAAATCCCTTATTTATCACCTCATTAATCGAATATTTATGAAAATAAAACTCCTCCTTTCTAGAAGGCTTGTGCCGTCCACCTCAGGCTTCTGGAAGCAAAAATAAAACTTCTTTTATTTGCTTCCCAAGTGACTCGAACTCAGGCCCAACAACTTGTATGTGGCGCCATTTCCATAGGCCCTAAGTGACATCTTCAGGTCACTTTTCCAAGCCTGTTTGTGTGTCAAATTTCACCAACTTTTTCTTTTAAGGCCACCTTGTTAAACTTTAAAACTCAACATTTCTAAGTCATTTCTAAGTTTCCTAAAATTTTCGTTTGGCTCTGTAAACTTGACATTTCCTTACATTTCCAAGTTTCCAGAAATGTTCACTTTCCTTTTTTGAATCATTTCTAAATCATTTTCCTAGTTTCCATAAATGTTCACTTTCCTCTTTATTCCTTTACATTTTCAGGACATTTCCCTACATTTCCAAGACAAGACATTTCCTTACATTTCCTTGCATTTCCTTACATTTCCATACATTTCCTCACATTTCCTTACATTTCCTTACATTTCCATACATTTCCTTATTTCTAGAATTCACATAACACATTCATAATTCATAAAACATGCCATTTTACCACATGGTTCCTTGTGTCATGCTTCACACGGAGTTTCTTTTAAAGCCTCATTTACCTAGCTCCCCTTTTTTACTTAAAAACCAATAATTTTCCAAAGCTTTCTTCTTCCATCCTAGAATTCTAAAAACCCTTAATACACTTCCAACACTGCCAAAACCTACTAACTCATGAATTAGGCACGAACGCATATCCTAGAATTCTAAAAACCCTTAATACACTTCCAACACTGCCAAAACCTACTAACTCATGAATTAGGCACGAACGCATAACCCCTAATCTAGGATGTTACATAGAATACAAGTTATGATGCATTCCCAAACCCAAACCTAATTGTCCATCCGCTACACACCCCCGTACTTGCCAGTCACACTGTGGGGACTACTATGTCGACCCTCCTTCCGCTACACACCAAATTGTGGTTTTAGGTCACCGCATTCATGGTCTTAAGTCACCACATTCAGATTACTGTGGTCTTAGGTCACCACTTTCAGATTACTATGGTCTTAGGTCACCACTTTTCAGATATCACAGTCTTAGGTCACCGTGTTCGTGGTCTTAGGTCACCACATTCACTTCCCCTTTCAAACAAACCCATATGCCCCAAATAATAATAATATGCATAAATATGCCAGAGTTCACATCCTTATCATATTTTCATGTTACTAATAACATTTTTCATATTCCTAATAGGAGTAGGAAACGTAACTAATAACATTTTTCATATTCCTAATAGGAGTAGGAAACGTACCTGAGTACTTAGTACCATAACATGGTACCTTAGCCATTTTCATATTCTTATTAACACATTTTTAATAAACATGGCCATAATACATATTATAACGTAGTGTAGGGTACACACCTGATTCGCTTAAAATTTCCTTGAGATCCCGAAAAGCTTGATCTAATGCTTAGATCCTTAATCCCTACATTTGATTAATCACTTACTACTTTAATAAAAAGCCATTCGGCCACAAATCCAAATCCTAATAGGATTAGTATTCTTAAAACTTACATTGCTGCCGATTTGGACGCCAAAAAATCCCAAAATTGATCCTTGTTTCCCTAGGAATTGTCGAAATTCCTTTAACCATATGTTAGATTTAATCTAACATTAAAACATAAAACATGGCCTTTGGCCGAATGTATATAGGGACTTACCTTGAAATTCTCAAATCCCGGAATCCTTTTATACCTCTGTCGAAATCCCTATAGACTTATAAATATTAGATCTAATTTCCAATCATTTAATCATGAGAAATAGCCTTAGATCGATTGCCTCACCTTAGATCTTTGAAAATCCCGACTGATCTCCTTTTGTAGTTGACCACCACTAAATCCCAAAATTCCCTTCCATAGTTTCGGCCAAAATACAATATGAGGGATTAGTCCCTAAATGTCGACAGGCTTAAAAAGAAAAGAATGGAAACCGAGTCTAGATCTTTCCCTTACTTGGAGAAATCGACAGCACCTATGCTTGGAGCTCCTCAAAGATTCGGCTATGGAGTCTTGAAGACTAGACGACTATGGCCTAGAGGTGTATCAACACTTTTGATTCTTGAGGCTTAAAGAATCGGTAATGGTGGATAAAGAAGAAGTAGATTTCGGCTTGACAAAATAAAAAGAGAAGAGAAGAGAGGAGAGCACTAAGAAATTCGGCAGAGAGAAGAGGAGAAAGAAAAATTGATGAGTAGCCCTCCTTCCTTCCTTTTATAGCCAAAATTAACATCTAAGGAATCCCTTACTTGGCCACCACTCATCTTTATCTAATAGCTTTATCTCTTTAATTTAAAATAATTAGAGAATAATCCTTTATTGTCCCTTGAAAATAATCCAATTAAAAATCCCTTATTTATCACCTTATTAATCGAATATTAAAGAGAATAAAACTCCTCCTTTCTAGAAGGCTTGTGCCGTCCACCTCAGAGCTCCTGGAAGCAAAATAAAACTTCTTTTATTTGCTTCCCAAGTGACTCGAACTCAGGCCCAACACCTAGCATGTGGCGCCATTTCCATAGGCCCTAAGTGACATCTTCAGGCCACTTTTCCAAGCCTGTTTGTGTGTCAAATTTCACAAACTTTTTCTTTTAAGGCCACCTTGCCTTAATTTCCTCTTTTAAACTTTAAAACTTGACATTTCTAAGTCATTTCTAAGTTTCCTAATATTTTCATTCGGCTCTGTAAACTTGACATTTTCTTGCATTTCCAAGTTTCCAGAAATGTTCACTTTCCTCTTTTGAATCATTTCTTTACATTTCCAAGTTTCCAGAAATGTTCACTTTCCTTTTTTAACCCTAACATTTCCATACATTTCCAGGTTTCCAAAAATGTTCATTTCTAAATCATTTCCATGCATTTTCAAGTTTTCAAAAATGTTCATTTCCAAATCATTTCCATACGTTTTCGGGTTTCCAAAAATGTTCAAAATTTATTCTTAATACCTAAAACATGTCACTTCATACAATTAAACCGAAAATGCATAGGCCCTTTTCAGGATGTTACAATACGAGTTATGTGCACATAGTTTGTCACTTACTCATGATTGAAATAAGTCATACTATAAATCACAAGTGAATAAATCCATAAATGAATCTAGGATTCATGTACTTGGGTCTTGTCCGATGTACTATCAATCCAAATAGTTACACCTATATCTCTATTTTCTTGGAGTCTGAAACACCCCACACCCGGCCCACGAGCCTGAACCGGATCTGGTATGTTCCTTAAGTAAACCGGTTTTCAATGTCCTGAATATCTTAGAGAAAATTTGTGTAATTAAGAAAAATTCGTTTTGGGTTGGGCTTAAATTGGAACCCATTTAATAAATTTTGAAAATCCAACTTAAATAAGGTGACAAAATAATTTTAGGGTTTATTATTTTAAAAGAAAAAAATTTACTTAACTTTAATCAAAAATAAGTTGTATCATAATCAAATAAAAATAAGCAGAAGTAAAGAAAATCCAACTGGGCCTTATGGCCTTATTACATCATTCAAACCCAAAATAAAATTTAAATAGAGTCCAAATTCTAATAAATTCTTCAAGTGTTGCATGGCCACCTTTAGCTCCTAGGCAGGTCCATTATCGCTGCTCATCACACTGAAAATAATTCCCCAACGAGGTGAGTCCACAGACTCAATGTGTACAGTACTAATTTTCAAAAATCAGGCATACAAGTCATATCAATTTCATGTTCATACAAAATAAAGGATGATGCAACCCAAACCCAAGCCTATTTGTCCATCTGCTACACACCACCCGTACCAACCTGTACACCATGGGGACTACTAAGTCGACCCTCCATCCGCTACACACCATCGAAGGCAGTCACTACAGTCGACGTGCTCATCGCCCACTTACGTTGTGTCTTTAGACACTATATTCAGATAATGTAACCGGAGTTACCATATTCAATTAATGGGACCGTAGCCACCATATTTCGTTGGTGAGACCGAAGTCAGCACCTTCGTTGGTGAGACCGTAGTCATCACCTTCACTTTCTCCCTTCACATATATCCCAAATGCCCCAATTATTACATATCATTCATATCATACTTAAATTCACATTCATGTCACTTTTGAGAATATAACACATTCATAATCCTATCAAAAGTAGGAATACGTGCACAGGTACTTTTTGCCACATTTGTGGTATTTAGCCACATTCTCATTCTTATACACATTCATATATTAAAAGCGATTATTGCCATAATATATATATTGAAAGTTAGTGTGAGTACACACTGATTTGCTTAATAGGTTCCTTAAAATCCCAAGAACGATCTCTACGATTTAGATCTCAAATCCTACATAAGTTAATCACTTTAAAAGACCATTCGGCCACTTTTCCAAATACAACTAGGATTTGTATTACTTACCTTAAAATTTCCAAATCTGAAAAGGATTCCTTGCCTTGTATGTCTGTCGAAATCCCTATAATTATATGTTAATTTTAATCTCACATATATTCCATAACTTTTGACCAAATATGTGTATATCTTACCTTAGATTCTTGAATCCCGGATGATCTCTCCTTGTAGTCGATAGCACTAGAAATCCGAAATACTCCTTATAGTTTCGCCACAATAATAATAACATTAATCCCTATTTTTCGGCTTTTAAAGAAGAGAATAAATCAATAACCACAAGATTCTTACCTTAAGTGTTGAATTGACGGATCTATCCGACACCACTTGAGAGATTCGGCTTTAAGTGAATTTTGACTAGGTTGGATTTGGTTTTGAAAAGGAAGAAGAAGAAGAAAAGAAAAAGAAAGATGAGGCTAGAGAATTTGGCTAGACAAAAGAAGAGAGAAAAGAGCCCTAAAAATTTTGGCAGAGATGAGGAGGAAGCAAAAATTGATGAGTAGCCCTCCTGTCCTCCTTTTATAGCCGAAAATATCAGCCTAGGAGAGTCCCTTACTTGGCCACCACTCCTCTTTCATCATCTATTTTATTTAAAATAAACTAGAGAAAAATCCTTATTATCTCTTCCAAATAATCCAAATTAAAAATCCCTTATTTATCACTTTTTAATCATGTATTTATGGAATTAAAACACCCCATTTTTCCAACTCATGTGCCGTCCACCTCATAGCCCGGGGAGCAAAATTAAAACTTCATTTATTTGCTTCCCTTGTGACTCGAACCCAGGCCCATGCCTCCTACACATGGTGCCATTTCCATAGGTCCTAAGTGGCATCTTCAGGCCACATTTCCAAGCCTGTTTGTGTGCCAAATTTCTCCAACTTTTTCTTTTAAGGCCCTCTTGCCTTTATTTCCTATTTTGAACCTTAAAATTTGACATTTCTGCATCATTTCTAAGTTTCCTAAAATTTTCGATCGGCTCACATTTACTTGCCATTTTCTTACATTTCCAAGTTTCAGAAATGTTCACTTTCCATTTTTGAATCATTTCCTTACATTTCCTAGTTTCCATAAATGTTCACTTTCCTCTTTATTCCTTTACATTTTCAGGACATTTCCCTACATTTCCAAGACAAGACATTTCCTTACATTTCCTTGCATTTCCTTACATTTCCATACATTTCCTCACATTTCCTTACATTTCCTTATATTTCCATACATTTCCATACATTTCCATACATTTCCTTACATTTCCTTACATTTTCTTACATTTCCCTACATTGCCTTTCATTTCCATACATTTCCACACATTTCCACACATTTCCATACACTTCCATACATTTCCATATATTTCCATACACTTTCTTATTTCTAGAATTCACATAACACATTCAAAATTCATAAAACATGCCATTTTACCACATGGTTCCTTGTGCCATGCTTCACACGGAGTTTCTTTTAAAGCCTCATTTACCTAGCTCCCCTTTTTATTTAAAAGCCAATAACTTTCCAAAGCTTTCTTCTTCCATCCTAAAATTCTAAAAACCTTAATACACTTCCAACATCTTTGCCAAAACCTACTAACTCATGAATTATGCACAAACGCATAACCCCTAATTTAGGATGTTCTGAGTTCTACCTTCCTTAAAAATAATTTCGTCCTCGAAATTACTTACTAATAGTCGTGCCATCCTTCTCACCGCACAAGACTATGCTCTTTGCTGCGCACTCGATCTTAAAGAACTATCATACTTTCTAGGCACATTCTCTAAGTTCACTTCAAGGTTTGATCACCTCACTAGCAATACAAGAATAAGCTAACCTATAACAAGCAAAGCAATTAAGGGTATTCGAGAAATAAGGAGCGTCTCGGTGGTCACATCGGCACATCTTCCTCCTTGCGACGACCAAGCGCATAAACCAACCTTGGTTGCCTCGCGTCTGCCCCTTCAGCACCTCTCCTTGGTGCTTCACGTCCATGGTCCGAACCATTTCCTCCATGGTTCGGTCCACGACCTTGTTGAGGCTGCTGTGTCGCCTCTACCAGCCTTACTAGCATTCTGAGTGCCGGTCGGCTCTCATCTAGCAGCTTGGGGCAATCCTTAAGCATATGGTCCTTGGACCCACACTTGAGACATCGTCCGTCTTTTTCCAACACTCTCCCATGTGCTTCTTTCCATAATGCTCACAAGGGCGTCATCGCCGGCCGTGCCCGGCTTGTTGATTTTGTGGCCCGTCAACTCTAGGCCTCTTATTCCCAGATGATCCAGACGATCCAAAACCTCTTTCTGGCCTAATCCGATCAGTGTTCTGCCTTACAGAATTCTTAATTCCTTCAGCCACTTTAGCCTTTTCCACTAACGCAGAAAATTCTCGCTCCTGATGCGGTGCTATCAACAATCTTAGATCATCCCTTAACCCGTCCTCAAAACGGACACAGCGTTCATGCTCGGTTGCCACAACCCCTCGAGCATAGCGGCTCAACCTCAAAAATTCTGCCTCATATTCTGCGACGGACTTGCTTCCTTGCACTAGTCCCAGAAAAGCTTTCCTCTGCTCATCAGTGTACCTAGTTCCCACATACTTCTTTTGGTACGCTTCCTTAGCGTACTCCCAAGTCAGATCCTCAGCCGTGGCACCATCCCGAACAGTTAACCACCACTGATACACTTCATCGCGTAACAGTGCCACCATCCCTTTCAACTTCTCCTCGGAGGTCAAATCATGATGCGCTCCGTTGCTTCCAACCAGTACTCAGCTGTACTGGGTGCTACTCCAGACACTCCACGAAACATCTCGGCTCCATTAGCTCGGAGCCGTTCAGGCACAGACTTACGGGTTCCCGAATTTCCACCCGCACCAGCCACCAATTCCAAAACTCGCAGCACGGCCTGCGACACAGCATCTTCTCCCGTCTGAGCTTGCTCCTCAGTACCCACAGCTGGAGGTTGCGGTGGCGACGGTATCTCGTTGTCAGAACCTTGACCCAACCTAACGGGTTCTGACACAGTCATTCTTCCTCTACCTCTTCCACGACGACCACGTCCTCTAGAGCTCATTTTCTATCGTCGAGATCTGATTAAGAAGTTTTATGAATTAGTATTCTTGTTTCACTTATTACCCGCGAAGATGTTTTATGAAGAAGAATTTAAGAGTGGTTCTTTCGTATTCATACAGCACACAGTCTTTCATTCATTCATCCATCCATCAAACAATTATAAACTTTCGTTCATTCAGAGAAACGTTGTAATTTCCATTATTGTTGTTTTTCACTACCCAGGGGTATTTTCGTAATTTTGTCTTATAGGGGGTATTTTCGTAATTTTTTCAGGGAAAACGTTCCTTGGTGCTTTTGTCAAAAAGAATTTTGAAAACTTCAAAGTTTTGGGGTAATTTGGAAAAATTTTGAAATCCGAGGGTATTTCGGAAATTTTTGACCTCAGGGGTATTTTGGTAATTTTTCACAAGCTGGGGTATATTTGGAAAAACTAACAAATCAGGGATGTTTCAAAAGTTGTAAAATTTTGTGGGTTCTTTTTGAGAGTTTAACCTTTTAAATGGTGATGTTGCAAAAATTTGGAAATCAGGGTCATTTTGGTAATTTTGCAAGTTAGGGGCAATTTTGTAAATTTTTTTTTCCAAAATCAGGGTATTTTCGATGGTTTGCACATTAGGGTTTATGAACATTATAAAATAATGGAGTTTTGACAAAACCATTGAAAAGTTTGACATTTTGTGGATCTAGGGCATTTTGGTAATTTTGCCACTAAGGGCATTTTTGTAATTTTCACAAATTAGAAATTTTTCAGAAAAATTTTGTAAAAATGGTTTTCGAAAATTTAGTAAAGTAATTTTAAGAGTTTTGAAATCTAGGGTTTGTTGTTTTGTTCTCTTTTTTTTTTTAAAAAAAACATGGCTCGTTCCCTTTCGGGTTTTAGTCATTATGTTTAGCCTATGTCCTAGCCCTCTTTGGTTAGGGTGAACCAAAGCTACGCACCAGGCAGGATTCGAATGGAGAGGAGGTGAGTCATACGGACTGCTTAAATACCAAGCTCCCATCGAAACCATTCCTAGACATGCGTCATGAGGTTGCCACACCACCGAGCCCTCGAGTTAGGGTGAAGCCAGAAGCTACGCAGCAGTAGTAGGATACTGCGAAGAGGAGGTGAGTCACTAGGATCGCTTAAATACTGAGCTCTTAGGATCCAATCCTAGACATGCATTGGGGTTACTACACCCTAGCTCGGTGACTTAGCCATAGGTTTGTTCGATTCATTAAGTCTTATGAGTTTCATGTGTTTGAGTAGTCTAATCCTAGGGTTCAAATTCCTATCACACTATTCTACGTTCCATACCTTTTCTACCCCTATATAAATCACGTAATCACACATAGAGTTGGGGTACTTACGATGGATCATGGGTGGAGACTCGGGTGCCATGCGTAAAACTCCGCTTAATTTCAAAGAAAATCATTTTGGCTCGCTTTGAAGCGTTTTGGGCCTTAGCCCACAGTAGAGAGTTTAAAAGCGGGCTCGATACAAGTTGAAACACACACACACACCCGCCCACGAGCCAGGCAAGGTCCAGTATGTTCCTTAAGTAAACCGGTTTTCAATGTCACGAATATCTTAGAGAAAATTTGTGTAATTAAGAAAAATTCGTTTTGGGTTGGGCTTAAATTGGAACCCATTTAATAAATTTTGAAAATCCAACTTAAATAAGGTGACAAAATAATTTTAGGGTTTATTATTTTAAAAGAAAAAAATTTACTTAACTTTAATCAAAAATAAGTTGTATCATAATCAAATAAAAATAATGAGTAGTAAAGAAAATCCAAAGCTGGGCCTTATGGCCTTATTACATCATTCAAACCCAAAATAAAATTTAAAGTACTAAATTTAAATAGAGTCCAAATTCTAATAAATTCTTCAAGTGTTGCATGGCCACCTTTAGCTCCTGCCGACCCGGTCCATTACTACTCATCACCTGAAAAATAATTCCCAAACTGAAGTGAGTCCCATGACTCAATGTGTACCACATACTAATTTTCAACAAATCGAGCATACAAGTCATATCAATTTCATGTTCATACAAAACAAAGGATGATGCAACCCAAACCCAAGCCTATTTGTCCATCCGCTACACACCCCGTACCAGCAACCAAAGACACCGTGGGGACTACTAAGTCGACCCTCCATCCGCTACACACCACCATCGAAGCGATCATTTGAAGTCGACGTGCTCATCGCCCACTTACGTTGTGTCCTTAGACACTATATTCGAGATAATGTAACCGGAGTTACCATATTCAATTAATGGGACCATAGCCACCATATTTCGTTGGTGAGACCAAAGTCAACACTTTTCGTTGGTGAGACCGTAGTCATCACCTTCACTTTCTCCTTCACATATATCCCAAATGCCCCAATTATTACATATCATTCATATCATACTTAAATACACATTCATGTCACTTTTCAGAATATAACACATTCATAATCCTATCAAAAGTAGGAATACGTACCTGGGTACTTTTTGCCACATTTGTGGTATTTAGCCACATTCTCATTCTTATACACATTCATATATTAAAACGATTATTGCCATAATATATATATTGAAAGTTAGTGTGAGTACACACACGATTTGCTTAATAGGTTCCTTGAAATCCCGAAGAACGATCTACCGATTTAGATCTCAAATCCTACATAAGTTAATCACTTTAAAAGACCATTCGGCCACTTTTCCAAATACAACTAGGATTTGTATTACTTACCTTAAAATTTCCAAATCTGAAAAGGATTCCTTGCCTTGTATGTCCGTTTAAATCCCTATAATTATATGTTAATTTTAATCTCACATATATTCCATAACTTTTGACCAAATATGTGTATATCTTACCTTAGATTCTTGAATCCGGATGATCTCTCCTTGTAGTCGATAGCACTAGAAATCCCGAAATACTCCTTATAGTTTCGCCACAATAATAATAACATTAATCCCTATTTTTCGGCTTAAAGAAGAGAATAAATCAATAACCACAAGATTCTTACCTTAAGTGTTGAATTAAGACAGATCTATCTCCGACACCACTTGAGAGAGATTCGGCTTTGTGAAATTTGACTAGGTTGGATTTGGTTTTGAAAAGGAAGAAGAAGAAGAAAAGAAAAAAGAAAGATGAGGCTAGAGAATTTGGCTAGACAAAGAAAGAGAAAAGAGCCCTAAAAATTTTGGCGAGAGATGAGGAGGAAGCAAAAATTGATGAGTAGCCCTCTCCTGTCCTCCTTTTATAGCAGAAAATATCAGCCTAGGAGAGTCCCTTACTTGGCCACCACTCCTCTTTCATCATCTATTTTATTTAAAATAAACTAGAGAAAAATCCTTATTATCTCTTCCAAATAATCCAAATTAAAAATCCCTTATTTATCACTTTTTAATCATGTATTTATGGAATTAAAACACCCCATTTTTCCAACTCATGTGCCGTCCACTCTCATGGCAGGGAGCAAAATTAAAACTTCATTTATTTGCTTCCCTTGTGACTCGAACCCAGGCCCATGCCTCCTACACATGGTGCCATTTCCATAGGTCCTAAGTGGCATCTTCAGGCCACATTTCCAAGCCTGTTTGTGTGCCAAATTTCTCCAACTTTTTCTTTTAAGGCCCTCTTGCCTTTATTTCCTATTTTGAACCTTAAAATTTGACATTTCTGCATCATTTCTAAGTTTCCTAAAATTTTCGATCGGCTCTGTTTACTTGCCATTTTCTTACATTTCCAAGTTTCTAGAAATGTTCACTTTCCATTTTTGAATCATTTCCTTACATTTCCTAGTTTCCATAAATGTTCACTTTCCTCTTTATTCCTTTACATTTTCAGGACATTTCCCTACATTTCCAAGACAAGACATTTCCTTACATTTCCTTGCATTTCCTTACATTTCCATACATTTCCTCACATTTCCTTACATTTCCTTACATTTCCATACATTTCCATACATTTCCTTACATTTCCTTACATTTTCTTACATTTCCCTACATTGCCTTTCATTTCCATACATTTCCACACATTTCCACACATTTCCATACACTTCCATACATTTCTATATATTTCCATACATTTCCTTATTTTTAGAATTCACATAACACATTCAGAATTCATAAAACATGCCATTTTACCACATGGTTCCTTGTGCCATGCTTCACACGGAGTTTCTTTTACAGCCTCATTTACCTAGCTCCCCTTTTTATTTAAAAGCCAATAATTTTCCAAAGCTTTCTTCTTCCATCCTAAAATTCTAAAAACCCTTAATACACTTCCAACACTGCCAAAACCTACTAACTCATGAATTATGCGCAAACGCATAACCCCTAATCTAGGATGTTACAGAGTCACTCGCTCTGATACCCAAGACAATATATCTCCCTAATTGCTTTTTATAGATGACATACTATTTTTTCAATCAACTTGCTCAATTTTGATTAGACTAAGGACTTTTTTAGATTACGATCTCACATTACGATCTGACAACATAATGCAACTTAGTATTAGTTAAACGTTAGATAATTATCGAGTTCATATTTGCTTTCGTTTTACTTTGCATGCAAAAATTATTGAGGACAATATACAAAATATATTAACAATAACAATGGAGTTTTATTAAACCAATTAGTTTGAAAATATTACAAGTATATAGACATAATCACTAAACTAAGAGCACTAGATCCCAACAACAATTAAGCTTTCAAGGAAGAAAGGCTTATTGGGAGAGTGATTTAGATTTTGTACAGGAGTGATGTTACAATTTTGTGAGTGAGTTGGACTCAAATCATGTCTTATACAAGTTCACTTATAATAGACTAGTCTTTTTGCAAGACCTGCAAGCATAAGAAGTTTCAAATTGCATAACCAAAGTTTTGTGTCTATCTCTTTTTTAGACTTTTTGCAAGACCTGCAAGCATAAGAAGTTTCAAATTGCATAACCAAACTTTTGTGTCTATCTCTTTTTTGTAATTATTATTAAGTTAGTCTAGTTGCAACTAAACTATCATCTAGAAGGAAAAATAAACGAATTCACATCAACTATAATTGTTAGTAAGTTAGTCTAATTGCTTAATCCATTTTTATTTTTTGGAAAATTAAAATAGAGTAATATATTAATTTTTTCATGTGAATATTGATAGATTAAATTGCATTAGACATTCCAAACTCATGTTAGCATGAATCATGTAACAGTCTGAATTTGACCCTATTCGAAACAGTGGTTTCGGGACCACGAATCCAAGTCCAAAAAATATTTAAATATTGTGTTAATTATATATGAATTTTTATGTGTGAAAGTTTCGTACGAAAATTCTATTGTTTGAGTACCGAATTATTAAAATGGGCTTAATTGCGTAAAGTTAAAATTTGATGGTTTAATGTATTAGGACCGAATTATAGATGGCTTTCTAATTGGAAGCATTAAAAGAGAAATTAGTCAACTTTTTAGTAAGTGGCGGAACATGGACAAAACTAACCTTGAATTATAAAAGTTGGTTATGTTTTAATACTGGCTATATTGGTATTTTAGTAAAATAATGAAATATATGTTATTTGTAATAAAATAAGAAAGCCATAGTTCATCTTTCTGGAGGATAGCTGAAAGTTAGCAAGGGAGAAAGAAAGAAAAAGCCTAGACATTTTCGGCATTGTTCAAGCTTGATTTAGGTATGAATTTAGCTCGATTTTTGTTAATTTTTACGTTTTAGAGATCGTTGCTTCGAGTATTAGCTGACTCATGCCAAAATTTTGTTAATTAACTCATGAATGATGTTCGGCCATTGACACATTCTTGTGATTATTAATGTTTGATGATTTAATTTTAAAGATATGTTTTAGATTAACATATGTTATCTTGGAAATTTTGGTAATTTTGAATAGGTTGGGCTAAATTGCAAAAAAAATGAATTTTTGAGTGGTTAAAATGCAAAATAAATGAAAGAAATGGACTTGTATAGTCCCTATAAATATTCAGCCCTTAGGTTGTGAAATGAAATTTTGTGTATTTTGTGTTTTGTGCAAATAGGACTAAATTGTAAAAATGTGAAATATTAGGGGCAAAATGGTAATTTACTTATTTAGGTGTTTTTGGATTAAATTGAAATGAAATGTACTTGAATGAGCTTATTTTAAATATGTTTAGATCAAGAATAAAAAAAAATCGAATTTGGATCGGGGAAAGGTGAAGGTTATCGAATAGCCGGACTACGTTGTCCGTCGATGGTCAAGGTAAGTCCTTAAGAAAATATATGTCAAAGAATTATTTATGAATCCAATAAATGTTGAAATTTGAAAATTTTAAGCATAAATATATGAGATTGCCGAATGTGGTAGTTAATATAAGATTGAATTTATTTTGTTTAATGTAATGTGATTAAGCATGTTCGGTTTTGATATATGAAATATGTAACATCCTTAAAACGGGGCCTTTGCATTTTATCTATCTGCATGTGGATAGTATGAATGTTATGTTAGTTTAGGGTGTTTTGGGGTCCAGGCATGAGCCATAGCAAAAATTTTCTTTTAAGGCACTAAGAAGGGGGAGCTGAGTGAGTCAGGTGTTAAGGGAAATTACTGGTGTGTTTTGACACAAGAATCCAAGTGGTAGAGTAGCAAGGGAGGCGCCACTTAAGCACAAGGGGAGTGACACCTCATGCATGCTAGAGGACCTTGGTTCGAGCTGCAAGAATCCCTTTGTTGCTTATTCTTTTTGACGCCAGGATCTGGAGGAGATGTACTCAGGATGGACTCTAGTGGATAGCTATTGAAGAAGTCAACAGATTCAAATCAGTAGAGGGGAGAAATATGAGGATTTTGAATCATTCAAACGGATTTGAATGAGTGGTCAGGAGAAAATTGTGGAGATGGACATGGGAGCTTAGAGTTGGCCGAATGTCAAACTCTAGGGGTGAGGGGAGAAATCGATTTGGGTAGCTTAGGGGGGATGCTGAATTTCAATAGCCAACATAGGAGAGCATTTTCGACTAGGCATTCTTTGTTACATCTCTTTTATGGCAAAACCAAAATACCCCATAGCATCTTTGTTGCCTTTTCTCTCAAGAACCAAAACCGAAGCATTCCCTAAAGCCTCCTCTTCTTTTTCCACCTTTGGTATTTGGCCGAAACTACATTACCCTCTGTTCATCATCTTTGTTGTTCTTCTTGCCAATAACATCAAACCAAAACTCCATCTTCCATTCTTCTACTTTTCCTCTCATTTTGTGTCAAAACTGAAACCATCACCCTCCCTCTCATTCGACTTCTTTTTTTCTCTCTCAATCTCTCTCTTGTGCCGAAATACATAAATCTTTCTTCTCTTCTCATCTTGGTCATAGCCGCATCTGGTACTCATCATTCTTTCTCTTTTCGTCTACATTCTGTTATAGCCAAATACCCTAGGCACTTTTTCTTATTTTTCTCAATCTCCCTAAGAGCCGAAACTATCTCTTCTCTTTTAATCTTTGGCCGAATACCATCTGATAAGGTTTCCCCTTCGATCTCATCTTTCTCCTCGCATAAGTGGAACACTTTTGGCATTTGGGTAAGTCTTGGCACTTTGGCCGAATCTTTTCTATCTCTATTCCCTTCCCTCTATCGTATTCTATAGTGAGAAAAGCTGGGATTTAGCACCTGTTGTGGGTAGTTCTTTAGCCGAATTCCCTTGGATCTCATGATCGTTTCTTTGGTTTTTGTAACAGCAGATCATCGTTATCTATCCACTCCCAATCGATTTTGTTAGTGTTGTGGTAAGAGTTCCTGCCGATTCAATCTATTCTTATTAGGTTAAATGCCGAAGGCAGTAACTAATCTTGTAGGATCTTGGCTGATTGAAGGGTGTTAAGGGAGCCTTGGCGTTAGTCGACTGAGTATTCAAGTAGTGCTTTGGTCTAAGTCACTGAATCTCTGAGATTTGTCAATTTAGGTATGGGATCTATTCATTTGGGTTAAATCTCTATTCTTTGTTATTCTCTATGTTAATCCGATTTAGTGACCAAAGGTGTTATGGACCCTAATGCCAGCCAAACGTTAGGAGGGGTTGGATCTGACACCCCAGCCCCTAAGTTTAGGAAGAGGGCTGTATCGGCTGTTCGCGATTGGCCACCTAGGTGTGGGTCGGCATCTAAGCAAAGCAGTAGACAGATAGTGGTAGTGTCAATTAACGACAGTGTCGATGTAGAGAGCATCGTATTGCGGGTAATTAGGTGTGTAACTCTTACACACTTCATACGTTAATATGTTTATCTTTTATATTGTCAAAAGCTGGAATAACTGTTCAAATCGGTATGTTACCCTTATGGGTAAAAGCGAGGACTCTAGGTAAGTCCACTTCAATTGGCTAACGTTAAATGCTCTGTTAATTCTGCATATGCCATGCCATGATATTTTTATATGTTTAGTATGATTATTATGCCATAAAGAGCATGTTCATAAAAATGGGTGATAAGAGGAGGGGGAAGATATAATTTCATAATGTCACCAGTGGTTTTGACCACACAATGGGTTGGCCCCGCTTTCTATATTATTATGACTAAGTCTCAATGGTTTTTACCAGCAGTGGTTTGGTACCATATGTATCTATCTTTGTGACTCGTCCCAGTGGTTTGGTACCACAGTGGGTTGGCCCCACATATTGATATACGGCATTGTCACCAGTGGTTTGGTACCACAGTGGGTTGGCCCCACACATATGTTATTTGTGACTTCGATCACCAGTAGTTTTGACCACCAGTGGTTTGGCACCACACATATGTTATTTGTGACTACGGTCACTAGTGGTTTTGACCACCAGTGGTTTGGTACCACACGGGGTAGATTCAGGAGTTTCGGATGGTTAGGTTTTTGGGTTACATGGCATACATATTCACTTATGAAATTGTGTAAGGGTTTAATATTTTCGGGATGGGGATTTACACACTGAGTCTCGGTGACTCACCCCTTCCTTTACATTTTGAAGATGATTCATAGATCGTGGATACGGAGCTCGGGTGGACTCGAGGAGGCCATGCACAATATTTCGGGTTTTCAATTTTGTAATAAGGCCACTAGATATTATTTTTAGGTTTATTTATCTGTTTTGAATTTTCACTAATTTTTGTTTAAGACAAAAAAATAAAGAAAAATGGCATGCCTAATAAACCTATTAATGAATGTTTTCCAAACTTTTACAAAGTATCGGGTTGTTCCAAAACTTTACCATCCGGTAAATAGCGAACATGTAACAACAACGAGTTAACTCAATTTTCTTTAAAACAAACTTTGAAATATTTTTTGGCAATTTACCTAACTCAACATCGGTTTCAATAAAATGAACAGTTTCCTTACAATCTAAGTCAGCAACTTGGTTTCCAAAAATGATTTTTCCCTGTGACATGCCAGATTCGGTCGTAGCATTTTGACTGGGTTTTGGGGTGTTACAATTTTAGTATCAGAGCCTGGTTCAAAAGCTCAGCTGTGGGCCCGAGGCCCAAAATGTTTTCAATAATGGGTTATGAAATGATTTTGATGGAAAATACATGTTGTGGAAAGCATGGCATCGAGTCTCCGGCACCGATATGCGAAGGTAAGTCCCTAACTACTTGTAACAGACTGATTTTGACCCTAATCGGAACAGTGGTTTCGGGACCACGAATCCAAGTCCGAGAAATATTTTAATATTATATTTTGAGTCAGTTATATGTGAATTAATGTGTGTGAAAGTTTCGTATAAAAATTTAACTGTTTGTGTGCTCAATTAGTTAAAAAGGACTAAATCGCGTAAATGGTAAAAGTGGCCTTTTATTTGATTTATGGCTAAATTGATGTGGCTTTATTTTAGTAAAGTCCTTAAAGGGCAATATACCCATTTTAAGTTATAGTGGATGGCAATGTGGTCATATAACATGTTTTTAAGTATTATTTTATATGTTAAAGAATATATTATAATTGTTTTATAATTTATAACTATATTATAATAAAACCAACATGAAAGTGGGATTTTATTCATCCTTTCTTCCACCGAATAACAAAGAAAAGAAAAGAGTGTTGGAGCTTTATACATTCGGCTATTTGCTAGCTAAATTAAAGGTTAGTTTTTAATCAGTTTTCGATAATTTCTACGTTTTTGTAATCGTTGCTTCGAATACTTCAAGACCCATGCTTGAATTTTTGATTTTGATGAATATTTTGATGAGTTCATGAGTTTTATGATGATGGTTGATGAATTATGAAAGATTTATGTTAGATTAATATGTTTTGTATTGAAATTTTTGGTGATTTTGAGTGAATAAGGCTAAATTGAGAAAATAAATTTTTGAGGAGTTAAAATGCAAAATAAATGAAATGCATGGACTTATATGGGTATGTGGAAGATTCGGCCTAACTATAGTGTTGGGAGATTTTGCATATTTTGTGTTTTGTGTAAATCGGACAAATTTGTAATAATGGGAAATATTAGGGGCAAAATGGCAATTTGCCTATTTAAGTGTTAGTGGATTAAATTGAGATGAAATGTGCTTGAATGAGCTAAATTTTAATGTGTTTAGATCAAGAACAAAGAAAAACGGAATTGGATCGGGGAAAGACAAAGGTTCTCGAATAGCCGATTTACACGGACTATCGACAACCGAGGTAAGTCCTTAAGTTAAAATATATTAAAGAGTTATTTATGAACTTGTTTAATGATATTATTTGATAAATTTGAGTATGAATTTAGGTGATAGCCGAATGTTAGAATAAGGTTGAGTTGAAATGTAATTGTTAATTTTATTATGAATAAGCTTGTTTAGCTTGGAAATGTGAAATTGAAATGAAGTATATTTGATGTTGCGATTTAGCAATAAGTGATGTGTATTGAATGGATAATTGAGGTGATCTATTTCGGGCTAAATGCCTAGCAGGCCTTGTGCCGGTGATCTATTTCGGGCTAAATGCCTAGCAGGCCATGTGCCGGTGATTTGTATCGGGCTTTATGCCTAGCAGGCTTCGTGCCGGTGTGTAACTTAGGCCTAAATGCCTAGCAGGCTTAATGCCGGTGATATGCTATAAACGGAGAATTTGAGAATTAAATGAGATGAGGCATATAATTAATGCAATGTGCCATTAGCTCGGGTAAGTGCTATTCTCATAGTTTAGTAAGGAATGAAGTGTGAAAGTATGATATTATTTGAGTTTAATGTGTTCATTTTTTTTTTAAGAATTGATTATAAGTGGAATTGTTAATGGAAAGTGAATATGTATGTGTTTGCATATATGTACAAAAATATGAAATGTGATCGATATGCAGGATATTTTCATTTGATTTGGAATTTATAAATACTTGATAAATATGTGATGAATGGTGCATACATTCATGGTAGAGAAGTGTAAAACAACTTATATTATGGTATTAATGATATTCGGCTATGACTGAGTTTATGACTAAGTTACTTAAAGTAATGTTTATAATTTTGCCATGAATTTAATGATTAAAAAGTTTAAATGAATGATATTATTTTTTTTGCATTTGCTTAGGACTTACTAAGCTAATAAGCTTACTCCGTTTATGTTTAATATTCTTTTTATAGATTTGTTTAGGCTACGGGCTCCGAGAATCAACGAAGAAGTCAACCACACTATCAACTCTTTTGGTATTTATAAACCTAGTTTAATTTGAAAGGCATGTATAAGCTAGGCTATGTTGTTAACAAATGGTATTTGATTTTGTTTATATATGAATAGCCTTGCGAAATGGCTATTATTTTGGTTAACCTTTACTTACGTATTATGGTAGATCGATTTGTATATATATATCGTTCTTGATTATGTGCTTCTTATTATGTACTAAATTAAATGGAGAGTGTTTATATTATGACATTTATACAGAAATGTTGGCTATGATTCATAGATGATTGCGGAAATGTCTATGCATGAATAATCGAAGTTGACCATTATAGTATTTCTTTGAGGGTTGAACATGTGATCAAAGGATTAACTTTATTTATTGAATTTATCTAGTTATATTAGTTCGGATGTTTGGTAGGTTAGTAATGATCTTCGTGTCTTTGTGTAGTAAATGTGGTTCGGCTAGATGAATGAAAAAGAAAAAAAGAATTGCATTATGTGATGTATGTGTGTATATAAGTTCGGCCATCATGCTCATGTACAGTTATAATTGTAACACCCCAAACCAGGTCTATGCGTTTAAACGAGATTTGGTTTGTCACACCAACCAAGTATTCATTTAATTCTCTAGCGATTAAAGTAAAACATTACTACAAAACCCTTTTTGGAAATAGAGTTTAATAAAAATTTTGTAAGATGATTTAAAATTTATGATTTAAGGAAATGCTGGTTTGAAAATCTTATTTATATTTGTCAAAACCTTAAAGTAATTTCTAAAGAATTTGAAAGAGTAATATGGATGTTCAAAATGTTATGAAACACAATATTTTAAGAAAAACTTTTTAAAATTTATCATAAACCCATATTGAATGTCTTAAACGAAATTAAATCAATCCACGCAATAAAATCCATAAAACATAATTAGAGGCCTTATTACATCAACCCAAAATAGCAATTAAAATAAGTAACCAAATTATAGTTTATAGTTTATAAAAAAAAACCATGCTTGTAGTATGGCCTCCACCAAGTCATCTCCGGCCCAAGTCCACATCAATTTCCATTACCTGAAATGGATAATAAAACGGAGTGAGTTACAAAGAACTCAGTGTGCAACCCACTTACCATCTTTATTGGGCCAGACCATCGAGGCATTAATTTGGGCTTGAGCCAAATTGCAGATTTTTAGCAATATAGCATAGGATAACATAAATATAATGTATGTAAAAATGAATTTCCCAACCAAGCCTAATTTCCATCCGCTAACACCCCCGTACCAACCAACACACCTGTGGGGATCAAGTTAACCCACCTCGCCAAACACACCAATCGTAGGCATTAAGCCTTTTTAATAAAATATAGTGCACTACCGAACTAGATTGTGACATTGTCACCGAACTAGAGGCATTTAGCCAAATTTGTGGCAGAGCCACCGAACTAGATTTTTGGCAACAGGCCATTCTTCTCTTCATCAAATACCCCGCCCCATGCATGCGTGCATAGCAAAATATCGCCATATAACAATTTATCAAATAATCCACAACATAAATGGGTTTATCATAAAACATTTCATTTGGGCCCATAAAACAATTTAGTAACTTGTCCATTTAGCAATTTAGCGGACTTTGGCCCATATATCGAACTAGAGTATTTTTGGCCCATTTATCGAACTAGAGTATTTTTGGCCCATTTTATCGAACTAGAGTATTTTTGGCCCATTTTATCGAACTAGAGTATTTTTGGCCCATTTTATCGAACTAGAGTATTTTTGCATATTTCTCGGTTTTAACCGTTTTCATGTATTTACAAGAAAATATTGATTACTACCAAATTTTCTGTTTTACTGTTTTTTACGATTTTAACACGGTACTCACGATTTGATATCTAACCCGAAAGATGAGTGTGAAGTTACACACCTGGTTATTGTGAGAACTAGACTTTCCCGCTCGTCAACACCTATACGTATCACGATAATTAGAACACTATAATGTAATAATAAAACCGATCTAAACATAACGATCTAAAGTTTTTACCCTCGGATTTTCGAAATACTTCTACTTGCGGTTTCTCCCCGATTGATGGTTCGCTAACCGATGAAAATCCACGAACAAATAGGGGTTCAGGAGTATGAACAACTTCAAACAATTGATCCTCCCCGGATAAACGTCCACAACCCGGTGGAAAATCCCAGATTCTCGAAATAGTCCTTTGCTTATACTTAGGGGGAATAATGGAACCTCCCCTCTTCCGAAGACTAAACACCGCCCTCTTCTTCCCTATCTTGAATGTCTTAAAAGACCAAAAGGTTATTAATCCATCCTAATAATATATCGAAAATAATACTAAAGGTTTTAAGGATGTGATTTCCTTACCATAATAAATCGATTCCAACGTTTCTACGATACTTTCGAACACTTGAGTCCCTGTAACATCCTGCACTAGGGTTGTTTGCAATGTATTCTATTTATTGCATGTTTGCTTAAATAAATGCATGTGCTATGGTTTGGTCAGAAATCCCGAGTTAGGTCGGGTTTAAGGTTAAAGGTTTCTTTAGTGCTTGAGCAGAAAAGGCTAAGAGAGGAAGCCTTATGTATATTTTAGGGGCGAATCTTGATACAAAGAATCGACTGGCAAAGTGGCGTGGGAGTGCCACTTAAGGGCCCTGGTGTTAGGGGCTCGGGTTCGAATCACAATAGGCGCAAAAGGGAGTTTGTTTTTGTTTTGGGCGTTGAAGTGAATGAGTAGTTAAAAGAAAATGCTGTCGAGTTAGGTTACGAACGACACATTAGAAGAGTGGCTAGAGGCTTGGGATTATTCCTTCTGGTCTTGCGTTCGAGTCACGGGAGTCACACTTAAAGCGTTTTAAATTTTGCTCCTAGCGCTTAAACTAAAGAAGCCATTGGGGAAGGATTAAAAGAATTATGCAACGCTTTTTGTCACGAAATTCCAATTGGCCGAGTGGCTGGGGGCGCGATATTGCTCCAGGTCTCGGGTTCGAAACCCCTGGGCAGCAGTTGGGTATTTTGTTTTTGGCCTCTGGCATTAAATGCGTGGGGGAGCCAAGTGATGGAAGCTTAAAAAAGAAATTCCGACGCATTTATAACAGAAATGGCGCAGTAGCCGAATGGTCAGAGGCATGGGCAGTCTTCCCCAGGTCTCGGGTTCGAGACCTGGCAGCTGCATAAAGGAATTTTAATTTTTTTGGCTTTTGGTCGACGAGAATGCAAGTGGCATCATCTGCATGGGCGCGACGCATGCACAAGGCATCTTTGCCATGGTTGTCCGAAATTATGGGCATTAGCCATTAGTGTTATTATTATATATTATCATTATTATTATTTTATAATTTGAAGTATGGGTTGATTTCTTTTAATTATTAAAGGCATGGGGAATGTTTTATTATTATTGAAGGAAGGAAACAAATTATGGGAACATTAATTAATATTGTGCACTCTATTTCAAAGGTATGGGGAATAATGTTTGTTTTGGGGGATTGAAATTTATCAAAAGAAAAACAAAACAAGAGGAGCATAGCCCTACGAATGTTTGGCAAAAAGAATCACCATTTTTTTTTAAGCATGGCCAAAATGCATTGCTTTGTTTTTTTTCCTTCTCCCTTTGTGCATGGCCGAATATGAAAAAATTCCTAGGGCCTCAACATTCGGTTTTGAGAGCTTTGGAGGTGCTAAGATTTCTTAGTTTGGTTCTACTTTCCCTTCAAGTTGTTACTTGGCCAAAATTCTCGAAATTGCTTTCTTCTCTTCATCTTATGGTAGCCGAATGTGCATAGAAAGGGGGGGCTAAAATCGGCAAGCTTGGAAGGTTTTGATCCTTTGCATTTAGTGTTAAGCCAAAATCTCCATCAACACTTGAAAGCCGAAAACTTGACTTGTAAACCCTCTTTTCTTGCGTTTCTCCTCATCATCTTAAGTGCCAAAATCAAGGTGGTTTTTTTTGGGACAAAGCCGAATCTTCTGGTAAAGGACCTTTTTCTTTCCTTGGGTCGATTTGAGTAACGCAGACCCTCTGCTATCCCTCTTTTAATATTTCTTCAAATTGTGATAATCGAAATATTGACTTATTCTTGTTCCACATGATAGCCGAAACCTCTAAACACCAAAAAGGAGTGCCGAATCGTGGTGTTTAAAGGCCAAGTCAGTCGTTAAGGTAAGGGGCAACAAACTCTTTGGTTGTGAATACATGCTAGGGCCGAATGGCCTTTGGTCTCTAAATGAAATACTAAAATCGATTTCAGGGAAGGCTATAGCCGAATGCTGTGAATCTTTGAGATTTGGTTGGTGACCAAATTGGTGTAAGGTGAGTGCTATATTTGGGCCACATTTTATTGGGATTTCTAATTAGGTGATTAGGGCTTTTTGACTACTAACCTATGATGGCCGAATATAGGAGCAATACGGGGGCACGTTTCGGGACTTTTGTAATATCACGTAGATACGGGATTTCTTATTAGACCTTCGATTAAATAGGTGTGTAAGCTCTTACACACTTTGTTAGTATAAATTGTTGTTTAATGATATTTATAACCTCTCATGTGGTAACTTTGCCTAGTGGGCATAAGCTTGGTTTTCGGGTAAGTCCCCTATTACTCGATTTACGATATATGTTGTATATGCCATCATATGCTGTGAAATGCTATGCTATATACGATTGCATGATATATGGGATCATGATACTTGTGATGTGAGCATGATGATGGTGGGATTGATGAGAGGAGTAATATTCGGCGTCGACGGACACCGGTGTTTTGGTAACACATTGTGAATACGGTCACCAGAGGTTTGGTACCTCCGCAGGTTTGGCACCTCATAGCGTCTCGCCCCGTGGCTTAGTGCCACCGTGGGTTGGCCCCACATTTGAGATCTGGGATCGACGCCGGTGATTTGGTATCACACGATGGGTTGGCCCCATCATTTGATTGTGACTTCGGGTCACCAGTGGTTTGGCACCACCAGTGGTTTGGCACCACCAGTGGTTTGGCACCACACGTATTGACGGATATCGTGACTTTAAGTCACCACTGGTTTGGCACCACCAGTGGTTTGGTACCACACGGGGTAGAAAAGGAGCATGGATGGCTAGGTTGGGTTGCATAATTGCATGTCATACTAATACCTTGTGTATGAGCGGTATTTTCGGGTTGGGGATTTATACACTGAGTCTTGGTGACTCACCCCTTCCCATATCATCTTGCAGGTGAGTAGAGCGCGGATGCGGAGCCGGGGAGAGCTCGAGGCGGCCATGTTTGTTTTGTGGACTTGAAATTTTATTTTTGCCCCGCTTTAAGTTTACTATTCACTAAAATTCGATTGGGTTGTAATATGGCCGCTTATTATTATTTTGGATGTTTAAGTAGTTGCTTTACTTTATTACATAACTGATGAACTTATGAACTGTCAAGCAAATCGGTTAAAGATAACATTTTCAAAATAAGTACTCGTAGGCGTTTTCAAAAATGTTATTATCGGGTAACAAAATTTCCTAAGTTATTGATGACTCTAATGCTTTAAAACCTAAGTGATTAAATGGTTTCAAAGGAAAAAGGAAAAGTTTTCAACTCTATCGTATTTATCAAGCCAACCCATCTAAGTTTTAGCAAACACCATTTTATTACCCCCATAAATTGAAAATTTCCATTGAAATTTTCAAAACATTTTTACTCCGTGACATACCAGATCCGGTCAAGGCTTGTGGGCCGGGTTTGGGGTGTTACATTTTGGTATCAGAGCCAGGTTCAAAACTCGGCTGTGAGGGCCTAAGACCTAAAAAAATGTTTTCTAGATAGGCTTTTGAAAACTTCTATGAAAATGGTTTTGGTTGAACAACATGGCGTCGAGTCTCCGGCACCGATCCGCTCTCGTAAGTATCTCTAATCTATGTATGAATGATTATCTGTAAAGGGGTAGAAATGGGACGTAGATAGTATGAAAGGTATATGAACCCTAGGGCTAGTTTACCCCGAACAATCGCATAAGATTTATAATTGCATTAGTAAACAAACCTATGACTAAGTCGCCGAGTTAGGGTGTGGTAATCCTTGTACGCATGTCTAGGATTGGATCCGGAAGAGCTTGGTATTTAAGCGGTCCTAGTGACTCACCTCCTCTTCGCGGGAATCCTACAGTGCGTGTAGCTTCCGGTTCACCCTAACCGTGAGGACTTGTTCGTGGGCTAAACCCTATTATTAAAATCCGAAAGGGAATTAGCCGCGTTTTGATAAAAACTCTAGTTTTAAAGACTTCCCTCAAACTTATGAGATTTATATTACAAAATTCTCTTGATTTATGGACATTTTAAAATAGCCTTAGTAGTAAATTACAAAAATTACCCTAGTTTTAAAATCTACTAAGCTACCCCAAAATTTTAACAAAATTTTCTTATACCCAAATCCCTAATTGGGAAAATATCAAAAATGTCGTGATTTTGGAAAATTACGAAATTGCCCCTAATTTGTAAATTACCAAAATAACCCTGATTTCTAAAGTTTTTGCAACACTACTAATTTGGGAAGACAATTTCTCAAAAAGAACCCCAAGTTTTGCAAATTTTTAAGTTTCCCTTGATTTATCAAGATTTACAAACTTACTTTGTTTTATTACCAAAATACCTCTGTAGGGTAAATGACGAAAGTACCCGGGTTAGGAATTGGACAAAAAGGGGATGGAATAAGGGAATATGTATCTTCGAATTACAATAGAAGACTTGAAACTTGTTTGATCGAAAGAACAACTTCTTAACTTTGCCCATAAAATTTTTTTTCTAATAATCAGTGGAACATCGGCTAACTCATAAAACTTTTTAAAATAGATTGCGCTATAAGAAATGAGCTCTAGAGGTCGCGGCCGTCGGGGACGCGGTAGAGGCCGGATGGCCATGACAGAACCACTTAGGTCGGGCCAAGGATCGGATAATGAGATACCACCTCCACCACCACCCCCAACTTTTGGTGATGGACATCAGGATCAGACGGGGGGTGAGTCGATATCGTAGGCTATGCTGCGTGTTTTAAAAATGATGGCTGAGACCAAGAGAGTACAATGCAGAGCTCGTAAATCAGATCGAGCGGCTCCGATCCAACGGAGCTGAAGTATTTCGGGGTGTGTCAAGTGTCGCACCCAGTACGGCCAAATATTGGTTAGAATCGACGGAGAGGATCATGGACGATCTCGATTTAACAAATGAGGAGAAGCTGAAAGGAGCAGTGTCACTTCTAAAAGATGAGTCATACCAGTGGTGGCTCACGGTTCGGGATGGTGCTACGGCAGATGACCTTACTTGGGAATACTTCAAAGCTACTTATCAGAAGAAGTATGTGGGCACGATTTAATCGATACTCGAGAGAAAGCTTTTAGGATTAGTACAAGGCAATAAGTCAGATTCGAGTATGAGGAATTCTCGAGGTGAGCCGCTACGCTTGGGGAGTTGTGTCAACTGAGCATGATCGCTGCGTCCGTTTTGAAGACGGACTTAGGGATGATTTAAGGTTGTTGATTGCTCCACAGCAAGTGCGTTAGTTTGCTGTTCTAGTAGAGAAGGCTAAGGTAGCCGAAAGGGTTAGGGAGTCTGTGAGACAGAACTATGATCGGAGCAAGCAGAAAAGAGGTGTTGGGTCGTCTGGATCGGGAAATAATGCACAAAAGAGGGCCAGATAGAGTGGGCCAAATCAGGCTGGAAAGTCCATGGCTTCTAATCAGAGACCGGCTCAGTGTAATCGTTGTGGGAAGTCACATCGGGGAGGTTGTTGGACCGGTGAGAGGGGTTGCTTTGAATATGGATCTTTGGATCATCGTGTAAGGGATTGTCCTCGGAAGATGGCAAGGAATCAGCCAGAGGGTCAGAATCGTGCTCCAGCAAGGAATGTGGGACCACCGCAGAGGGGTCGTGGTAATGGTAGAGGAGGTAATGGTCCTAATCGAGGTCGCGGAATTCAGGGCAGAGGTGCAGGCAACACAGAAGCTAGGCAGCCTGGCTTAGTCTACGCAGCGAGGCGTCGCGAGGAGGGTGACGCACCGGATGTCATCACCAGACGCGTTCCTAATTTTTGGTCTTCCCTATGTTGCATTAATTGATGTGGGATCAACGCATTCATACATTGCTAGTAGTGTGGTAGAGACTATGAACTTAGACTTCGAGACTGCTTCTAGGGAGATGACTCTAATTAGCCCTCTAGGGCACTCTGTGGTAGTAAACAAGCTATATAGAGGTATACCCCTAGAACTCCAAGGGGTAGTGTTTGTGGCTGATCTGATGGAACTGCCGTTTGGGGAGTTCGATCTAATTCTTGGAATGGACTGGCTGGTTAAGTATCAGACAAGGTTGGATTGCGCTGCTAAGCGTATGGTTCTAAAGACGGCTGAGGGTAATGAAGTGGTCATGATAGGTAACAGAAGAGACTATCTATCCAATGTAGTGTCTGCCTTGAAGGCCGAGAAAATGATCGAAAAAAGGGTGTGAGGCATTGTTGGTTCAAATTTATGCCTTGGAGGCTAAGGAGTCGTGATTGAGAAGGTCCGAATCGTAGGGAATTCACGATGATGTGTTTCGGAAGAACTTCCGGTCCGCCTCCGGATCGGGAAGTGGAGTTCGGTATAGACTTGTTGCCCGGGACGGCACCTGTGTCTATAGCACCCTATCGAATGGCACCAAAGGAGTTGGTGGAGCTGAAGGCTCAAATTTAGGAACTCTTGGATAGAGGGTTTATTTGACCTAGTATATCTCCGTGGAGAGCACCTGTGTTATTTGTCAAGAAGAAAGACTGGTCAATGCGAATGTGTATCGACTACCGTCAGCTTAACAAGTTAACGATCAAAAACAGGTATCCGTTGCCTCGGATCGATGACCTGTTTGATCAACTGAAGGGTGCATCAGTATTCTCGAAGATAGATCTTAGGTCGGGCTATCATCAACTTAAGGTAAAGGAGGCTGATGTGCACAAGACGGCATTTCGTACCTGGTATGGGCATTACGAGTTCCTAGTGATGCCGTTTCGGTTGACCAACGCGCCGGCAGCGTTCATGGACTTAATGAATAGGGTGTTTCAGCAATACTTAGATTAATTTGTCGTGGTGTTTATAGACGACATATTGGTTTACTCAAAGACGGAGGAGGAGCATGATAGGCATTTGCGTATAGTTCTTCAAGTCTTGAGGAGGAGCGGTTGTATGCCAAATTCGATGAAGTGCGAATTTTGGCTAGAGGTGACTTTCTTGGGTCACATGGTGTCGGTGAAGGGATTAGAGTGGACCACGCAAGGTTGAAGCGGTATTGGATTGGAAACCGCCTAGGTCGGTGGCGGAAGCACGAAGTTTTTAAGGGTGGTTGGGTACTATCGAAGATTCGTGGAAGGATTCTCTTTAATTTAAAGCGCCGTTGACTAAGCTATTAAGAAAAGGAGTCCCATTTGTCCAGTCGAGAAACAAAGCAAGAAAGTTTTGATAAGCTAAGAAAGATTCTCACGGAAGCTCCGGTGTTGGTACTGACTTTGAGGCGGGAAATTGTTCACAGTTTATTGTGATGCATCCCATAATGGTTTGGGATGTGTGTTGATGATGAGGAAGGAAGGTAGTGGCCTATGCATCCGTCGGCCTAAGACCGCATGAGGTTAACTATCCGACTCATGACTTGGAGTTAGCGGCGAGTGAGTCTTTGCTTTGAAAATATGGAGGCACTACTTTATGCGGGGAGAAATCGATAGTCTACACAGATCACAAAAGTTTGAGGTATCTCTTGACTCGAAGGACTTAAATTTGAGAGAAAGTCTGGATGGATTGAAGCTGTTGAAGGACTATGACTATTCAATTGAGTACCATCCGAGGCAAGGCTAACGTGGTGGGCGATGCGTTGAGCCGAAAGGTCGTGACGGACTTAAGAGGCGATGTTTGCTCGCTCTCGATCTATACGACGATGGAAGTCTTTTAGCGAATTGCAAGTTAAGCCAACTGGATCGAGGAGATTAAGGAAAAGCAATTAGGGGATGACAGTTTAAATGCACGGAGGTTGCAAGTTCAAGATGGTGGTTTGGAAGGGTATAGCTTGACTGGTGATGGTGTGTTGTGTTTTCAAGGGCGACCTTGTATACCGAATGATGTGGGAGTGAGGCAAAGAATTCTTCAGGATGCACATTGCAGCCCATACGCTATGCATCCTGGAGGTAGCAAGATGTATGGAGATTTTTTAAGGCGATTCGGTGGCTGGGGTTGAAGTGTGAGGTAACTGAATTCGTGGGAAGGTGTCTCACGTGTCAGCGAGTAAAAGCTGAACATCAGTTGCCATCAGGGTTACTTCAACCAGTGAAGATTCCTCAGTGGAAATAGGAGAGGATCACTATGGACTTCGTCAGTGGGCTACCCCTCACGCCCAGCAAGAAGGACGCAGTTTGGGTGATTGTGGACCGTTTGACCAAGTCGGCTCACTTCATACCGGTAAGGGTGGATTACTCACTTCAGAAGTTAGCTAAGTTGTATGTGGCGGAGATAGTGAGGTTGCACGGTGTGCCAGTGTCGATTATCTCAGATAGAGACCCCAAATTTACGTCGAGGTTTTGGAGAGCGCTACATCAGGCTTTGGGTACACGGTTGGATTTCAGTACAGCATTCCATCCACAGTCTGACGGGCAGTCGGAAAGGGTTATTCAGATTTTAGAGGACATGTTAAGAGGCTATGTTTTGGACTTCAGAGGTAGTTGGGAAGAATTTCTGCCATTAGCTGAGTTCGCATACAATAACAGTTACCAAGCGAGCATTAAGATGGCACCATATGAAGCGTTGTATGGTAGGAGGTGTCACACACCTACTTGCTGGACAAATTTGGGTGAGCGACGGATGTTAGGACCGAAATTGGTTGCAGAAACTGAGGATAAGGTGAAGAATATCCAAGCTCGGTTGAAAGAAGCCTCGGATAGGCAAAAGTCATATGCCGATCTCAAGCGGAGGGACATAGAGTTTGCCGTGGGAGATGAAGTTTTTCTGAAGGTCTCGCCATGGAAGAAAGTGTTAAGATTTGGGAAAAAGGGCAAGTTAAGTCCAAGGTTCATTGGACCGTTTAAGGTGTTGAGGCGAGTGGGACCAGTAGCTTATCAGCTCGAGTTGCCAGCAGAACTGAGTCAGATTCCCGATGTGTTCCATGTCTCCATGCTTAGACGCTATCGTTCTGACCCATCACACGTCTTGGCTGTTGAGAAAGTTGAGGTGAGTCCAGATTTGACGATGGAAGAGGAACCTGTGCAGATCCTAGATCGGGATGTGAAAGTTTTGCGTAGGAAGTCAGTTCCTTTAGTAAAGGTCCTATGGCGGAATCATGGCGTGGAGGAAGCTACGTGGGAGCCCGATGATGCGATGCGGCAGCAATACCCCCAACTCTTCTAACCCAGGTAATTTCGAGGACGAAATTATTTTAAGGGGGGTAGAACTGTAACATCCTGCACTAGGGTTGTTTGCAATGTATTCTATTTATTGCATGTTTGCTTAAATAAATGCATGTGCTATGGTTTGGTCAGAAATCCCGAGTTAGGTCGGGTTTAAGGTTAAAGGTTTCTTTAGTGCTTGAGCAGAAAAGGCTAAGAGAGGAAGCCTTATGTATATTTTAGGGGCGAATCTTGACACAAAGAATCGACTGGCAAAGTGGCGTGGGAGCGCCACTTAAGGGCCCTGGTGTTAGGGGCTCGGGTTCGAATCACAATGGGCGCAAAGGAGTTTGTTTTTGTTTTGGGCGTTGAAGTGAATGAGTAGTTAAAAGAAAATCTTTGTCGAGTTAGGTTACGACGGCACATTAGAAGAGTGGTGGAGGCTTGGGATTATTCTTACGGTCTTTGCGTCGAGTCACGGGAGTCACACTTAGAAAGCGTTTTAAATTTTGCTCCCAGCCGCTTAAACTAAAGAAGCCATTGGGAAGGATTAAAAGAATTATGCAACGCGTTTTGCCACGAAATTCCAATTGGCCGAGTGGTGGGGCGCGATATTGCTCAGTGTCTCGGGTTGAAACCCCTAGGCGTAGATTGGGTATTTTGTTTTTGGCCTCTGGCATTAAATGCGTGGGGGAGCCAAGTGATGGAAGCTTAAAAAAGAAATTCCGACGCATTTATAACAGAAATGGCGCAGTAGCCGAATGGTCAGAGGCATGGGCAGTCTTCCCCAAGTCTCGGGTTCGAGACACAGCAGTGCATAAAGGAATTTTAATTTTTGGCTTTTGGTCGTGGAATGCAAGTGGCATCCTGCATGGGGCGCACGCATGCACAAGGCATGCTGCCATGGTTGTGCCGAAATTATGGGCATTAGCCATTAGTGTTATTATTATATATTATCATTATTATTATTTTATAATTTGAAGTATGGGTTGATTTCTTTTAATTATTAAAGGCATGGGGGAATGTTTTATTATTATTGAAGGAAGGAAACAAATTATGGGAACATTAATTAATATTGTGCACTCTATTTCAAAGGTATGGGGAATAATGTTTGTTTTGGGGGGATTGAAATTTATCAAAAGAAAAACAAAACAAGAGGAGCATAGCCGGCCGAATGTTTGGCAAAAAGAATCACCATTTTTTTTAAGCATCGCCAAAATGCATTGCTTTGTTTTTCCTTCTCTCCCTTTGTGCATGGCCGAATATGAAGAAATTCCTAGGGGCCTCAACATTCGGTTTTGAGAGCTTTGGAGGTGCTAAGATTTCTTAGTTTGGTTCTACTTTCCCTTCAAGTTGTTACTTGGCCAAAATTCTCGAAATTGCTTTCTTCTCTTCATCTTATGGTAGCCGAATGTGCATAGAAAGGGGGGGCTAAAATCGGCAAGCTTGGAAGGTTTTGATCCTTTGCATTTAGTGTTAAGCCAAAATCTCCATCAACACTTGAAAGCCGAAAACTTGACTTGTAAACCCTCTTTTCTTGCGTTTCTCCTCATCATCTTAAGTGCCAAAATCAAGGTGGTTTTTTTGGGACAAAGCCGAATCTTACAGTAAAGAACCTTTTTCTTTCCTTGGGTCGATTTGAGTAACGCATGAGACCCTGCTATCCTCTTTTAATATTTCTTCAAATTGTGATAATCGAAATATTGACTTATTCTTGTTCCACATGATAGCGAAACCTCTAAACACCAAAAAGGAGTGCCGAATCGTGGTGTTTAAAGGCCAAATCGATCGTTAAGGTAAAGGGCAACAAACTCTTTGGTTGTGAATACATGCTAGAAGCCGAATGGCCTTTGGTCTCTAAATGAAATACTAAAACCGATTTCGGGAAGGCTATGGCCGAATCGTTGTGAATCTTCGAGATTTGGTTGGTGACCAAATTGGTGTAAGGTGAGTGCTATATTTGGGCCACATTTTATTGGGATTTCTAATTAGGTGATTAGGGCTTTTTGACTACTAACCTATGATGGCGAATATAGGAGCAATACGGGGGCACGTTTCGGGACTTTTTGTAATATCAGCGTAGATACAGGATTTCTTATTAGACCTTCGATTAAATAGGTGTGTAAGCTCTTACACACTTTGTTAGTATAAATTGTTGTTTAATGATATTTATAACCTCTCATGTGGTAACTTTGCCTAGTGGGCATAAGCTTGGTTTTCGGGTAAGTCCCCTATTACTCGATTTACGATATATGTTGTATATGCTATCATATGCTGTGAAATGCTATGCTATATACGATTGCATGATATATGGGATCATGATACTTGTGATGTGAGCATGATGATGGTGGGATTGATGAGAGGGAGTAATATTCGTGTCGACGGACACCAGTGTTTTGGTAACACATTGTGACTACGGTCACCAGAGGTTTGGTACCTCCAGAGGTTTGGCACCTCATAGCGTCTCGTCCCTGTGGCTTAATGCCACCATGGGTTGGCCCCACATTTGAGATACGGGATCGACGCCAGTGATTTGGTATCACACGATGGGTTGGCCCCATCATTTGATTGTGACTTCGGGTCACCAGTGGTTTGGCACCACCAGTGGTTTGGCACCACACGTATTGACGGATATCGTGACTTTAAGTCACCAGTGGTTTGGCACCACCAGTGGTTTGGTACCACACGGGGTAGAAAAGGAGCATGGATGGCTAGGTTGGGTTGCATAATTGCATGTCATACTAATACCTTGTGTATGAGCGGTATTTTCGGGTTGGGGATTTATACACTGAGTCTTGGTGACTCACCCCTTCCCATATCATCTTGCAGGTGAGTAGAGCGCGGATGCGGAGCCGGGGAGAGCTCGAGGCGGCCATGTTTGTTTTATGGACTTGAAATTTTATTTTTGCCCCGCTTTAAGTTTACTATTCACTAAAATTCGATTGGGTTGTAATATGGCCGCCTATTATTATTTTGGATGTTTAAGTAGTTGCTTTACTTTATTACATAAGCGATGAACTTATGAACATCAAGCAAATCGGTTAAAGATAACGTTTTCAAAATAAGTACTCGTAGGCGTTTTCAAAAATGTTATTATCGGGTAACAAAATTTCCTAAGTTATTGATGACTCTAATGCTTTAAAACCTAAGTGATTAAATGGTTTCAAAGGAAAAAGGAAAAGTTTTCAACTCTATCGTATTTATCAAGCCAACCCATCTAAGTTTTAGCAAACACCATTTTATTACCCCCATAAATTGAAAATTTCCATTGAACTTTTCAAAATGTTTTTACTCCGTGACATACCAGATCCGGTCAAGGCTTGTGGGCCGGGTTTGGGGTGTTACAGTCCCGATCTTCCGTTACCGCACTAACGTATAATGAATAAAACGTTAATAGGGTGAACCATAATTTCGATCTAAAGAGATCCTTTTTACCACTTCAAGATTCGGCAAAATACTATTAACTAATCGAAAACGAAAAAGAACCCTTACCTATTGTCCACGATTGAAAAGAAACGATTGAGAAAGATATTTGTGATTAAAGAAAGATTCGACTATGGGCACTCTAGCATTCGGCCATGAGAGAGTTTAATGGAGAAACTTTGAGTGAAAAGAAATAAAATATGAAAGAAGAGATGGTGATGATGTTGTTTCGATTTCAAGGAGAATGGAAGTGAAAAGAAAGAAGAAGATGAGTTTTGAGAGAGATGTATATTCGGCAATGGGGAGAAGAAAAGAGAAAAATGGCTTTTTGGTATAGATGATTTCGGCACTCAAAGAAAAGGCAAACAAAGAGTACAAATGATGTGCAAAAATGACTAAATAGTCAAAATAATCAAGGCTTACCAATATTCAATTTCGGCCAAAGGGAAAAGTTGAGAAGAGATATGCAAAATTTTGCACAAAGTTGCTAGGAATGACCAAAAAGAAATTTCAAATCCTAGCCACACTAGCACCAAAAATTCGGCTCCCCCTAGTCCATATTGCCGTCCCTATGCATGGTCAAATGGCCATGATATTATTTCCATAACCTTTTCCTTGATAATTGCCCCATATCTTCATATCTTTCCTTAAGTTCTTCCATAAGTTAACAATTTCCTTAATCCTTTGATACACTAACCAAAAATAACAAGTCAACACTTACCATATATGCACTTGGCCGACACTTGCTATACATGTGTAGAAAATTAAAAATAAAAATTCATCTATATGATAAACAAGGGATTCGAACCTCTCCCCTCATGCTAATATCCATGCGCCAACACCACCTTGCCATAACTCATCTTATGCTACACTTTGACACTTTAATTAACTTATGTGTCAATGCCACTTGCTCCACTTCAATAAATTTTCAAAACTAAAAATTATTCCATCCCAATTAATTCTAATTCTTCTTCAGGACTATACTAAATACGAAAATATAAGTAAGAAAATTTTCCTTCATAAACTAAACACCAAATCATGCTATAAAACAACACTCAAATTTTTAGGGTGTTACAACTCTACCCTCATTAAAGAAAATTTCGTCCTCGAAATTTACCTGGTTGAAAGAGGTGAGGGTATTGTTGCCGAATTGCATCCTCAGGCTCCCACGTAGCTTCCTCCACTCCGTGGTTATGCCATAGAACTTTGACCAACGGCACGGTTTTCTTTCTTAGCACCTTAACATCTAGATCTAAGATTTCCACTGGTTCTTCCTCAAAAGACAAATCTGAGTTCAACTCCACTTCTTCTACCGGTACAATGTGCGATGGATCTGATCTATAACGCCTCAACATGGAGACATAAAAGTCATTATGAATTTGGCTCAACTCCGGAGGTAATTCGATCTGATAGGCCATTGGACCAACTCGCTTCATCACACGATATGGTCTAATGTATCTCAGACTCAATTTGCCCTTCTTCCCAAACCTGAAAATCTTCTTCCAAGGTGAAACCTTCAAGAAAACTTGATCCCCCACAGCATACTCGATATCCTTACGCTTCAGATCTGCATACGACTTCTGTCTATCCGAAGCTTCCTTTAACCTGGCTCTGATACCATTAAATTAACACCCCAAACCAGGTCTATGCGTTTAAACGAGATTTCGTTTGTCACACCAACCGAGTATTCATTTAATTCTCTAGCGATTAAAGTAAAACATTACTACAAAACCCTTTTTGGAAATAGAGTTTAATAAAAATTTTGTAAGATGATTTAAAATTTATGATTTAAGGAAATACTGGTTTGAAAATCTTATTTATATTTGTCAAAACCTTAAAGTAATTTCTAAAGAATTTGAAAAAGTAATATGGATGTTCAAAATGTTATGAAACACAATATTTTAAGAAAAACTTTTTAAAATTTATCATAAACCCATATTGAATGTCTTAAACGAAATTAAATCCATCCACGCAATAAAATCCATAAAACATAATTAGAGGCCTTATTACATCAACCCAAAATAGCAATTAAAATAAGTAACCAAATTATAGTTTATAGTTTATAAAAAAAAACCATGCTTGTAGTATGGCCTCCACCAAGTCATCTCCGGCCCAAGTCCACATCAATTTCCATTACCTGAAATGGATAATAAAACGGGGTGAGTTACAAAGAACTCAGTGTGCAACCCACTTACCATCTTTATTGGGCCAGACCATCGAGGCATTAATTTGGGCTTGAGCCAAATTGCAGATTTTTAGCAATATAGCATAGGATAACATAAATATAATGTATGTAAAAATGAATTTCCCAACCAAGCCTAATTTCCATCCGCTAACACCCCCGTACCAACCAACACACTGTGGGATCAAGTCAACCCACCCCGCCAAACACACCAATCGTAGGCCTTAAGCCTTTTAATAAAATTGTAGTGCACTCACAGAACTAGATTGTGACATTGTCACCGAACTAGAGGCATATAGCCAAATTTGTGGCAGAGCCACCGAACTAGAGGCATTTAGCCAAATTTGTGGCAGAGCCACCGAACTAGATTTTTGGCAACAGACCATTCTTCTCTTCATCAAATACCCCGCCCCATGCAATCATGCGTGCATAGCAAAATATAGCCATATAACAATTTATCAAATAATCCACAACATAAATGGGTTTATCATAAAACATTTCATTTGGGCCCATAAAACAATTTAGTAACTTGTCCATTTAGCAATTTAGCGGACTTTGGCCCATATATCGAACTAGAGTATTTTTGGCCCATTTTATCGAACTAGAGTATTTTTGGCCCATTTTATCGAACTAGAGTATTTTTGGCCCATTTTATCGAACTAGAGTATTTTTGTATATTTTTCGGTTTTAACCGTTTTCATGTATTTACAAGAAAATATTGATTACTACCAAATTTCCGTTTTTACCATTTTCACGATTTTAACACAGTACTCACAGTTTGATATCTAACCCGAAAGATGAGTGTGAAGTTACACACCTGGTTATTGTGAGAACTAGACTTTCCCGCTCGTCAACACCTATATGTATCACGATAATTAGGACACTATAATCTAATAATAAAACCGATCTAAACATAACGATCTAAAGTTTTTACCCTCGGATTTTCAAAATACTTCTACTTACGGTTTCTCCCCGATTGACGGTTCGCTAACCGATGAAAATCCACGAACAAATAGGGGTTCGGGAGTACGAACAACTTCAAACAATTGATCCTCCCCGGATGAATGTCCACAACCCGGTGGAAAATCCCGAATTCCCGAAATAGTCCTTTGCTTATACTTAGGGGGAATAACGGAACCTCCCCTCTTCCGAAGACTAAACACCGCCCTCTTCTTCCCTATCTTGAATGTCTTAAAAAACCAAAAGGTTATTAATCCATCCTAATAATATATCGAAAATAATACTAAAGGTTTTAAGGATGTGATTTCCTTACCACAATAAATCGATTCCAACGTTTCTACGATACTTTCGAACACTTGAGTCCCGATCTTCCGTTACCGCACTAACGTATAATGAATAAAACGTTAATAGGGAGAACCATAATTTCGAACTAAAGAGATCCTTTTTACCACTTCAAGATTCAGCCAAATACTATTAACTAATCGAAAACGAAAAAGAACCCTTACCAATTGTCCACGATTGAAAAGAAACGATTGAGAAAGATATTTGTGATTAAAGAAAGATTCGACTATGGGCACTCTAGCATTCGGCCATGAGAGAGTTTAATGGAGAAACTTTGAGTGAAAAGAAATAAAATATGAAAGAAGAGATGGTGATGATGTTGTTTCGGTTTCAAGGAGAATGGAAGTGAAAAGAAAGAAAAAGATAACAATTTCCTTAATCCTTTGATACACTAACCAAAAATAACAAGTCAACACTTACCATATATGCACTTGGCCGACACTTGCTATACATGTGCAGAAAATTAAAAATAAAAATTCATCTATATGCTAAACAAGGGATTCGAACCTCTCCCCTCATGCTAATATCCATGCGCCAACACCACCTTGCCATAACTCATCTTATGCTACACTTTGACACTTTAATTAACTTATGTGTCAATGCCACTTGCTCCACTTCAATAAATTTTCAAAACTAAAAATTATTCCATCCCAATTAATTCTAATTCTTCTTCAGGACTATACTAAATACGAAAATATAAGTAAGAAAATTTTCCTTCATAAACTAAACACCAAATCATGCTATAAAACAACACTCAAATTTTTAGGGTGTTACAATAATAGTATAAATTGATGTTGTGATCTATGGCAGCTTTGGGTTCATTAAGGTTCTATTAATGTACATTGGTTATTGTATTTTCAAGCTGTATATGACATATTCATGCCTGAGTCAAATTTGAAAATTGTATAAACTTGAATGGGAAAGTTGGTTAAATATATATATGTATTTGCTTTAGATGTATGAGTAAGGCTATACTAATTGAATAGCTATATTTGGGTTAGAAATGCATGAATATATATATAGTTATATGTGTCATGATATTTATATGTGATTGATTGTGATTCTGAGCGAAAAATTTATGAAGTGGGTTGAGTTTTATAAATGTAACCTGGATAGAATTATTTTATGTAAATGGATATACCATATAATGCTATGAGAGTTCAAGATTAAATATGCATGTGTGTATGAATTGTGAAGATGACAAAGTGATATTCGAATAAGTGATAAATGTGTTTATGTCTTCTACATGTGCTTAAGTGAAAAGTTCATACTCAAATCTGTTACAAATATTTAAATAATATGTATATATGTTTTATTTTATCTGGGTTAATTTGGTAAATGCCTCATAACCCTAATCCGGCGACGGATACGGGTTAGGGGTGTTACATTTGATTGGTATCAGAGCTTACGGTTTAGTCAATTCTAGGACTACCGTAGCGCGTGTGAGTCTAGTTATACATGCCTTTATCATATATTGATAGTGTGGTGATCTCTGACATTCTGAACTGTGTTTTATATAGTAAATGGACACTGATCCTGAAAGAGCCGTAGCGGATGATGTAGAGAGTGTAGTGCCTGACCGTGCACACAGATCAGTGCCGGTAGACTCTCGACCAGTTTCGAGTAGCCACGAGGGGGAGGCTAAACAAGCCTTCTATCAGATGATGAATGAGTGGTTTACCCAGTTTATTCAGACTAACCCGGCTATACACCAACCTCCACCCCCGAATAATCCAACTCCGATACCTTCAGCACCCCGATGATAGATCCGATGAGATCTAGTAGGCCTCCAGTTGATAAAATCAGAAAATTTAGGGCCGAAGAATTCAGGGCCAACGATGATGATGATGCAGAGTGAGCTAAAATGTGGCTTGATAACACTATTCGGGTACTTGATGAGCTATCTTGTACTCCAGATGAATGCCTGAAGTGTGCTATATTTTTACTTCGGGACACTGCATATCACTAGTGGAATACACTAGTATCAGTGGTTCCAAAAGAAAAAGTGACGTGGGATTTCTTTTAGCATGAATTCCACAAGAAATATATCAGTCAAAGATTCGTTGATCAAAAATGAAAAGAATTTCTTGAACTAAAACAGAGGCAAATGATCGTGACTGAATATAAGCAAAAATTTGTCAGATTGAGCCGATATGCTCGGGAGTGTGTATCAACTGAAGCTATTATGTGTAAAAGGTTCGAAGACGGTTTGAATGAAGATTTAAAGTTGCTTGTTGGCATTCTTGAAATCAAAGAGTTTTTGACACTAGTCAAGCGAGCTTGCAAAGCTGAAGAGCTCGGGAAGGAGAAAAGAAAGGCTGAGACAGAAGCTAGAGACACTCGTAAGAGATCGTCGGGTAAGAATTTCCATTCCAAATCTAAGAAGTTCAGAGATAACTTTAGCCGACATAAAGCTACTTCAGATTTACCTAGACGTGATCGACCTCCAGTGGGCTCCCGAGCTACCTCGATGGCCAGTGTTGGTAACGTTCCATAGAATCAAGTTGAATGCAATCACTGTGGGAAATGGCATTCTGGGAGTTGTAGATTCCATGATCGGTCTTGCTTTAAATGCGGATCGTCAAATCATTTTATTAGAGAATGTCCGATGTTAGTTGAGTAGAATACAGTTCAGAACATTAAGTCAAGCAACACGTCAGCGCGAGGCAGGCCACCCAGACATTCAGGCAATGTAGGTGGTAGTCAGAGAGGAACGAAGAACACTACAGTTCAATCTGAGGCTAGAGCTCCAGCTAGAACTTATGCCACACGAGCCAGAGAGGATGCTTCCTCCCCCGATGTCATTACCGGTACTTTTACCCTTTATGATACTACTGTGATTGCGTTGATTGATCCTGGTTCGACTCATTCATATGTGTGTGAAACTCTAGTATTCAATGAAGACTCGCGGTGAGTCTCACGAGTTTGTGATCCGTGTGTCCAACCCTTTGGGTAGATGTGTGCTTGTTAATAAAGTGTGTAAAGGTTGCCAGTTGATGATTCGAGATTCTTGCTTCCCAGCCGATTTAATGTTGCTACCCTTCGATGAGTTCGATATAATTTTGGGATTGGACTGGTTAACTTCACATGACGCAGTGGTGAATTGTAAAAGAAAGCTAATTGATTTGAGATGTCAGAACCGGGAGATCATCAGAATTGAATCCAGTGATTTAAGTGGGTTTCCTACAGTAATATCTTCGATGTTGGCCCGGAAATATGTGAGAAAAGGGTGTGAAGCTTATTTGGCCTATGTACTAGATATTAAAGTGTCTGAAAAGCATATTGAATCTGTACCGGTGGTGTGTGAATACCCAGATGTGTTTCCTGAAGAACTACCGGGCTTATCACCAGTACGAGAGATTAAGTTCGGTATTGAATTAGTACTGGAACGACTCCGATTTCGATAGCTCCGTATCGGATGGCACCTACTGATTTAAAAGAGTTGAAAGCGCAGTTGCAAGAGTTGACAGATATGGGCTTTGCACGACCGAGCTTCTCTCCTTGGGGTGCACCGGTTTTATTTGTGAAAAAAGAAAGATGGGACTATGCGAATGTGTATCGACTATTGGCAACTAAATAAGGTAACTATAAAGAATAAGTACCCGTTACCTCGGATTGATGATTTGTTTGATCTGCTAAAAGGGGCTTCAGTATTTTCGAAGATAGATTTGAGATCAGGCTATTATCAATTGCGAGTCAGAGATATAGATGTGCCAAAGACTGCATTCCGGACGAGGTACGGACATTTTGAGTTTATGTTATGCCTTTTGGACTCACTAATGCACCTGCTATTTTTATGGATCTAATGAATCGAGTCTTCAGATAGTTTTTGGATCGGTTTGTAGTAGTGTTTATTGATGATATACTGATCTACTCCAAAAATGAAATCGAGCATGCCGAGCATTTGAGATTAGTGCTACAAACTTTGAGAGATCAACGATTGTATGCGAAGTTTAGTAAGTGTGAGTTACGGATGATGAAAGAGGTCACTTTTTGGGACATGTTGTTTCAAAGATCGTGTATTCGAGTCGACACGAACAAAATTTGGCTATTCTTGATTGGAAGCCACCGAAGAATGTTTTCGAGATTCAAAGTTTTCTGGGACTTGCGGGCTACTACAGATGTAACACCCCAAACCAGGTCTATGCGTTTAGACAAGATTTGGTTTGTCACACCAATCGAACATTCATTTAATTCTCTAGTGATTTTAGTAAAACATTACTACAAAACCTTTTGGAATTAGAGTTTAATAAAAATTTAGTACGAAGATTCAAAATTGATGATTTAAGAAAATACATAATTGAAAATCTTATTATTTAAAAATATATTTGTCAAAACCTTAAAGTAATTTTTAAAAGAATTTGAAAGAATTTAAAAGAGTAATTTAGATGTTCAAAATGTTATAAATCATGATATTTTAAGAAAACTTTAAAAATTTAACATAAGCCCATATTGAGAGTCTTAAACAAAATTAAATCCATCCACATAATAAAATCCAAAAAAAACCATAATTAGAGGCCTTATTACATCAACCCAAAATAGTAATTAAAATAAGTAACTTAAATAAAGTTCATAGTTTATAAAACCCATGCTTGTAGTATGGCCTCCACCAAGTCATCCCCGGCCCAAGTCCACATCAATTTCCATCACCTGAAATGGATAATAAAACGGGGTGAGTTACAAAGAACTCAGTGTGTAACTCACTTACCATCTTTATTGGGCCAGACCATCGAGGCATTTATTTGGGCTTGAGCCCAATTACACATATCAACAATATAAACTGAAATAAATATATATAAAATGCATGTAAAATGAATTTCCCAAACCAAGCCTAATTTCCATCCGCTAACACCCCCGTACCAACCAACACACCTGTGGGGATCAAGTCAACCCACCCCGCCAAACACACCAATCATAGGCATTAAGCCTTTTAATAATGTTGTAGTGCACTACCGAACTAGATTGTGACATAGTCACCGAACTAGAGGCATTAAGCCAAAATTTGTGGCAGAGCCACCGAACTAGATACGTGGCCACAGGCCTTTCTTCTCTTCATCAAATCCCATCCCATGCATTTATGTATGAATAACAAACTTTAATCATAACATGATTTATCAAGTAATCCATATTATAGATAAGTCTATAATTTAACTTTCATTTGGGCCTATTAACAAAATAGTATCTAGCCCATTTAGCAATCTAGAGATCTTTGGCCCATTTATCGAACTAGAATATCTTTGGCCCATTTATCGAACTAGAATATTTTTGGCCCATTTATCGAACTAGAATATTTTTGGCCCATTTATCGAACTAGAATATTTTTGGCCCATTTATCGAACTAGAATATTTTTGGCCCATTTATCGAACTAGAATATTTTTATGATCCAATTTATCAATCTAGCAGTTTTTCGTAAAAACTTAGCAATCTAGCAATTTTTCGTAAATTTCTGGGTTTTAACCGTTTTCATGTATTTACACAAAAATACTGATTACTACTAAAATTCCGAGTTGGCCATCTTTACGATTTAACAAAATACTTACGGTTTGGTATTTAACCCGAGAGATAAGTGTGAAGTTACACACCTGGTTATTGTGAGAACTAGACTTTCCCACTCGTCAACACCTATACGTATTACGATAATTTAGACAACTATAATTTTATTAATAAAACCGATCTAAAAAAATATCGATCTAAAATTTTACCCTCGGATTTTCGAACTACTTCTACTTGCGGTTTCTCCCCGATTGATGGTTCATTAATGGAATCAAATCCACGAACAAATAATGGTTCGGGAGTACGAACGACTTCGAACAGTTGATTTTCCTCGGATGAACGTCTGCAACCCGGTGGAAAATCCTGGATTCCTGAAATAGCCCTTTGCTTGTACTTAGGGGAATTAACGGTACCACCCTTCTTCCGAACACTATACACGGCCCGTTTCTTCCCTATCTTGATTGTCTTCAATGACAAAATATCGTTAGCACGTCCTAATAATATATATCGATTATGACTAAACGTTTTAAGAACGAGATTTCCTTACCACAAATATTCTTGTTCCACAAGGAGAATCGATCCAAGCGTTCTATGTCACTCACGACCACTTGATTTCCGATCTTCCGTTATCGCACTAAAGTATAACAAAATAAACGTTAATAAAATGAACGTTTATTTCGATCTAAGAAAGCCTTCTTACCACCATCAATATTCAGCCATGACTACTACTAACTAACGAAACTAAAAAGAATTCTTACCCTTTTGTCCACGGTTGAAAAGAAAGGATTAAAAATGATGTCTTTAAGAGATGGAGGATTCGGCTATGATAACCAAAGAAAAGAGAAAATGGTTCGGCTATGGCTCACTAACATTCGGCCATGGAGAAAAGAAATGGAGAAAAGGATGAGTGAAAAGAAATAAAATATGAGAGAAGAGATAATAATGAAGATTCGGTTTTCAAAGAGAAGAAAAGAGAAAGAAAAAGATGTATTGGAGAGCAAGGTACACATTGCAATGGAGAAAGAAACAAAAAAGAGAGAAAAATGGTCTTTTTGGTACTAGCAATTTTGGCACTAAGAAGAGGCACAAGAGAATATTCAAAAGATGAACAAAAATGACCAAATGGTCAAAAGAATTAGGCTTTACCAAAAGCACAAATTCGGCCAAGGGAGAAAAGTTGAGAAAGGATTGCAAAACTTTGCACATATGCTAAGAATGACCAAAAAGAGACTTCAAATCCTAGCCAAACTAGCACCAAAATTGGCTCCCCTAGACCATATTGCCAGTCCATATGCATGGTCAAATGGCCATGATTTTGTTTCAAAACACTTTCCTTGATACTTGCCTCATGTCTCCATATCTTTCCAAATTTTCTTGATTCCCTACCATAAGTTCACTCTTACCTTATTCCTTTGATATACTAACCAAAAATAACAAGGTCAACACTTACCATATATGTGCTTGGCCGACACATGCTAGGAAAACCAAAAATAAAAGCTATCTAATTGCTATTTAAGGGATTCGAACCTCTCCCCTCATGCCAAAACCCATGCGCCATTACCACCTTGCCATTACTCATCTTGTGTCACTTATTAACACTTAAATTAACTTAAGTATTAATGACACTTGATCCACTTCAATAAATTTTCCAACAAAAATTTATTCCATACCCGAATAATTCTATACTCTTCTTCAGGACTATACTAGGCACGAAAAATAATAAGAAAATTTTTCCTTTCTAAACTAATCACCAAAACATGCAATAAATTGATACTCAAATTTTCAGGGTGTTACAACAGACGGTTTGTTAAAGGTTTTTCTGTGATAGCTACACCTTTGACAAAGCTACTACAGAAAGATGTCAAGTTTGAGTGCTCAGAAAAGTGTCAGAAAAGTTTTGAGCAGTTGAAAGCCCTTTTGACCGAAGCTCCAGTGTTAGCTCAGCCTGAATCGGGTAAAGAATTTGTTGTGTATTCTGATGCTTCCTTAAGTGGTTTGGGCTGTGTATTGATGCAGGAAGGCAGAGTAGTAGCCTACGCATCGAGACAATTGAAGCCACATGAAAGTAATTACCCGACGCATGATTTAGAGCTTGCAGCCATTGTGTTCGCACTGAAGATTTGGCGTCATTACTTATTCGGCGAGAAATACCATGTTTACTCGGATCATAAAAGTCTGAAGTATTTGATGACTCAAAAAGACCTGAATTTAAGACAACGTAGGTGGTTGGAATTGTTGAAAGACTATGAATTGGTGATTGACTACCATCCGGGAAAAGCTAACGTTGTTGCAGATGCGTTAAGTCGAAAATCATTGTTTGCTCTTCGTGCAATGAACGCACAGATAGCTATGTCTTGTGATGGTTCGATCATAGCCGAGTTACAAGCAAGACCGATGTTTATTCAGGAAATTTGTGATGCACAGAAAGTTGACAAAGATTTGGTTGCTAGTTGAATTCAGTGTGAAAAAGGTGCACAATCGGATTTTCAGATTGATGCAAATGACTGTTTGAATTTTAAAAGCCGAATATGTGTTCCGAAGAACTCAGATCTGATACAGATGATTCAGAGTGAGGCCCATAGTGGTCGACTGTCGATACATCCGGGTAGCACAAAAATGTATAACGATTTGAAACAGTTCTATTGGTGGCCTGGCATGAAATGGGATATATCTGAATTTGTTTCGAAATGCTTAGTTTGTCAGCAAGTAAAAGCTGAGCATCAAGTGCCATCCGAACTACTTCAGCCAATCATGATACCTGAATGGAAATGGGATAGAATTACAATGGATTTTGTATCCGGTCTCCCTATGACACCGAGTAAGAAAGATGCCGTTTGCGTTATAGTTGATAGACTGACCAAATCAGCTCATTTTGTACCAGTTCTACGGATTATTCACTCGATAAACTTGCCGAATTGTATGTATCACAGATCGTGAGATTGCATGGTGTACCGAGTTCCATTGTTTCAGACAAAGACCCGAGATTCACATCGCGGTTTTGGAAGAAGTTGCAAGATGCTTTAGGTACTAAACTTCATTTTAGTACAGCCTTTCATCCGCAGACAGACGGTCAGTCCGAGCGAACTATTCAGATACTTGAGGACATATTGAGGTGTTGCGTTCTCGAGTTTGAAGGCACGTGGGAATAATACCTACCTTTGATTAAATTTGCTTACAATAATAGCTTTTAATCTAGTATCAAAATGGCACCTTATGAAGCCTTGTACGGGCGAAAATGTCGAACACCATTATACTGGACTGAGCTCAGCGAGAATAAGATACACGGGGTTGATTTGATTAAAGAAACTGAACAAAAAGTGGCTGTGATCAGAAATACTTTGAAAGCTACCTCAGATCGACAAAAGTCTTATGCTGACTTAAAGCGTAAAGATATTGAATTTCAAATCGGAGATCGAGTATTCTTGAAAGTTTCTCCGTGGAGAAAGGTACTCCAATTTGGTCAAAAAGGCAAACTTAGTCCGAGATTCATTAGACCTTATGAAATCACTGAACGTATTGGGCCTGTTGCTTATAGGTTGAAGTTGCCCCTTCGTAAGTACAGATCAGATCCGTCTCATGTGATCACACCGTCAGAGATTGAAATCTGATCCAATTCGACATATGATGAAGAACCGATCCGCATCTTAGCTCGAGAAATGAAAGAGTTGAGAAATAAGAGGATTCCATTAGTAAAAGTATTATGGAATAGACACGGAGTTGAGGAGGCTACGTGGGAACCTGAGGATTCAATGAGGCAGCAATATCCAAACTTGTTTAACGGTAAGATTTTCGAGGACGAATATCCTTAAGGGGGGAGAGTTGTAACAGACCGATTTTGACCCTAATCGGAACGGTGGTTTTGGGACCATGAATCCGAGTCTGAGAAATATTTTAATATTATATTTTGAGTCAGTTATATGTGAATTAATGTGTGTGAAAGTTTCGTATAAAAATTTAACTGTTTGTATGCTCAATTAGTTAAAAAAGGACTAAATCGCGTAAATGGTAAAAGTGGCCTTTTATTTGATTTATGGCTAAATTGATGTGGCTTTATTTTAGTAAAGTCCTTAAAGGGCAATATACCCATTTTAAGTTATAGTGGATGGCAATGTGGTCATATAACATGCTTTTAAGTATTATTTTATATGTTAAAGATTATATTATAATTGTTTTATAATTTATAACTATATTATAATAAAACCAACATGAAAGTGGGATTTTATTCATCCTTTCTTCCACCGAATAACAAAGAAAAGAAAAGAGTGTTGGAGCTTTATACATTCGGCTTTTTGCTAGCAAAATTAAAGGTTAGTTTTTAATCGGTTTTCGATAATTTCTACGTTTTTGTAATCGTTGCTTCGAATACTTCAAGACCCATGCTTGAATTTTTGATTTTGATGAATATTTTGAAATGTGCCATTGATGAGTTCATGAGTTTTATGATGATGGTTGATGAATTATGAAAGATTTATGTTAGATTAATATGTTTTGTATTGAAATTTTTGGTGATTTTGAGTGAATAGGGCTAAATTGAGAAAATAAATTTTTAAGGGGTTAAAATTCAAAATAAATGAAATGCATGGACTTATATGGGTATGTGGAAGATTCGGCCTAACTATAGTTTTGGGAGATTTTGCATATTTTGTGTTTTGTGTAAATAGGACAAATTTGTAAAAATGGGAAATATTAGGGGCAAAATGGTAATTTGCCTATTTAAGTGTTTGTGGATTAAATTGAGATGAAATGTGCTTGAATGAGCTAAATTTTAATGTGTTTAGATCAAGAACAAAGAAAAACGGAATTGGATCGGGGAAACACAAAGGTTCTCGAATAGCCGATTTACACGGACTATCGACAACCGAGGTAAGTCCTTAAGTTAAAATATATTAAAGAGTTATTTATGAACTTGTTTAATGATATTGTTTGATAAATTTGAGTATGAATTTAGGTGATAACCGAATGTTAGAATAAGGTTGAGTTGAAATGTAATTGTTAATTTTATTATGAATAAGCTTGTTTAGCTTGGAAATGTGAAATTGAAATGAAGTATATTTGATGTTGCGATTTAGCAATAAGTGATGTGTATTGAATGGATAATTGAGGTGATCTATTTCGGGCTAAATGCCTAGCAGGCCTTGTGCCGGTGATCTATTTCGGGCTAAATGCCTAGCAGGCCATGTGCCGGTGATTTGTATCGGGCTTTATGCCTAGCAGGCTTCGTACTGGTGTGTAACTCAGGCCTAAATGCCTAGCAGGCTTAATGCCGGTGATATGCTATAAACGAAGAATTTGAGAATTAAATGAGATGAGGCATATAATTAATGCAATGTGCCATTAGCTCGGGTAAGTGCTATTCTCCTAGTTTAGTAAGGAATGAAGTGTGAAAGTATGATATTATTTGAGTTTAATGTGTTCATTATTTTTTTTTTAAGAATTGATTATAAGTGGAATTGTTAATGGAAAGTGAATATGTATGTGTTTGCATATATGTACAAAAATATGAAATGTGATCGATATGCAGGATATTTTCATTTGATTTGGAATTTATAAATACTTGATAAATATGTGATGAATGGTGCATACATTCATGGTAGAGAAGTGTAAAACAACTTATATTATGGTATTAATGATATTCGGCTATGACTAAGTTTATGACTAAGTTACTTAAAGTAATGTTTATAATTTTGCCATGAATTTAATGATTAAAAAGTTTAAATGAATGATATTATTTTTTCTTGCATTTGCTTACGACTTACTAAGCTAATAAGCTTACTCCGTTTATGTTTAATATTCTTTTTATAGATTTGGTTAGGCTACGGGCTCCGAGGATCATCGAAGAAGTCAACCACACTATCAACTCTTTTGGTATTTATAAACCTAGTTTAATTTGAAAGGCATGTATAAGCTAGGCTATGTTGTTAACAAATGGTATTTGATTTTTTTTATATATGAATAGCCTTGCGAAATGGCTATTATTTTGGTTAAACTTTACTTACGTATTATGGTAGATCGATTTGTGTATATATATATCGTTCTTGATTATGTGCTTCTTATTATGTACTAAATTAGATGGAGAGTGTTTATATTATGACATTTATACAGAAATGTTGGCTACGATTCAGAGATGATTGCGGAAATGTCTATGCATGAAAAATCGAAGTTGACCATTATAGTATTTCTTTGAGTGTTGAACATGTGATCAAAGGATTAACTTTATTTATTGAATTTATCTAGTTATATTAGTTCGGATGTTTGGTAGGTTAATAATGATCTTCGTGTCTTTGTGTAGTAAATGTGGTTCGGCTAGATGAATGAAAAAGAAAAAGAGAATTGCATTATGTGATGTATGTGTGTATATAAGTTCGGCCATCATGCTCATGTACAGTTATAATAGTATAAATTGATGTTGTGATCTATGGCAGCTTTGGGTTCATTAAGGTTCTATTAATGTACATTGGTTATTGTATTTTCAAGTTGTATATGACATATTCACGCATGAGTCGAATTTGAAATTTGTATAAACTTGAATGGGAAAGTTGGTTAAATATATATATATATGTATTTGATTTAGATGTATGAGTAAGGCTATACTAATTGAATAGCTATATTTGGGTTAGAAATGCATTAATATATATATAGTTATATGTGTCATGATATTTATATGTGATTGATTGACGGTTACAGAACGAAAATTTATGAAGTGGGTTGAGTTTTATAAATGTAACCTGGATAGAATTATTTTATGTAAATGGATATACCATATAATGCTATGAGAGTTCAAGATTAAATATGTATGTGTGTATGAATTGTGAAGATGACAAAGTGATATTCAAATAAGTGATAAATGTGTTTATGTCTTCTACATGTGCTTAAGTGAAAGGTTCATACTCAAATCTGTTACAAATATTTAAATAATATGTATATATGTTTTATTTTATTTGGGTTAATTTGGTAATGCCTCATAACCCTAATCCGGCGACGGATACGGGTTAGGGGTGTTACACTACTGTTTATAAGTTTTTGGTGATTGTGATATGAATGATAGTAATAGGAATTTACTTTAGAGACTGGAACATGTAGGATTGTGTGAACTTACGAGAACAATCCCTATAATAAACTGTTCATAAAACTGTGCTGTAATAACAGTGGAATAAATCTAATGCATAAAACTCTTAAATCAGATTAAATCATGAACGGTAGTCATGAGCACTCGTGGGCATAGGCGTAATACGCGTGGTCGTGGTAGAGGTAGGATGACTGTGTCGGAACCGGTAGGGTCTGGTCATGGGTCAGAGAATGAGGTACCGCCGTCGCTAACTGTGGGCGCGGAGTTTCAGGATCAGACGAGTGGTGATGACGCAGTGTTGCAGGTGATGTTGCGGATTCTAGAGAGAGTCGCGGGTGCAGGCGTCTGAATGGGAGCTCGAAAATCTATGTCTGAACGACTCCAGGCTAATGGAAAAGAGGTATTCAGGGGTGTATCTAGTGTGGCTCCCAATATAGCTGAGTATTAGCTTGAGGCGACAGAACGTATAATGGATGATTTGGACTTTACGATTGAGGAGAAGCTGAAAGGGATAGTGTCTCATCTCCGGGATGAGTCTTATCAGTGGTGGCTCACGGTCAGGGATGGTACAATGGTTGATGACATCACCTGGGATTTCTTTAAGACGGCTTATCAAAAGAAGTATGTCGGGTCCAGTTATATTGATGCACAGCGCAAGGCGTTCTTGAATTTGGTCCAGGGGAGTAAGTCAGCATCGGAGTATGAGGCAGAGTTTCTTCGGTTGAGTCGTTATGCTCGGGGTATCGTGGCTACGGAACACGAGTGTTGTGTCAGATTTGAGGACGGGTTGACAGATGAGCTGCAGATGTTGATTGCTCCATAGCAAGAGAGAGAATTTGCGGTCTTAGTAGAGAAGGCTAAGATAGCTGAGGAGGTGAAAGAGTCGGTGAGGCAGAATCAGGATAGAAATTGGAGTAAGAGTAGTTCTGGGTCATCAGGGTCTGCTGGGAATTCGCAGAAAAAGGGCTAGATATAGTGGGCCGAGTTAAGCTGCAAAGCCTACTGCTACAACTTAGTGGCCGCCACGGTGTGCTCGATGTGGGAAGTCTCATTCGGGGGAGTGTTGGACCAGAAACAGAAGGTGCTTCGAGTGTGGATTGATGGAGCACCGGGTAAAGGATTGTCCGCGGAGGTCAGCTAGGATCCAGTTTGAGGGTCAAGGACATACACAATTCAGGAGGGATGGTCACCAACCATAGAGGGGTCGCGGTTTGGCCAGGGGAGGTAACGGTTATGGACGAGGCCGTGGGGCACCGTGCAGAGGTGCTGGGAGCTCAGAGGTAAGATAGCCTGGGTTGGTCTATGCAGCGAGGCGTCAAGAGGAGGGCGACGCACCGGACGTCATAACCGGTACGTTCTTAATTTTTGGACTGCCTTATACTACTTTGATAGATGTTGGTTCAACGCACTCCTATGTTGCCAGTAGTATAGTGGGAACTATGAACTTAGCCTATGAGATTTCTTCTAGGGAGATGACAGTAATTAGCCCTCTAGGTCACTCTGTAGAGGTAAACAAACTGTATAGAGATGTACCCCTAGAACTTCAAGGGGTAGTGTTTTTGGCCGATCTGATGGAACTGCCATTCAGGGAGTTCGATTTGATCCTAGGGATGGACTGGCTAGTAAAATACCAGGCAAGTCTGGACTGTGCAGCGAAGCGTATGATGTTGAAGTCTGTTGAGGGTGAAGAGGTAGTGATGATAGGTGATAGAAGGAATTACCTGTCCAATGTAGTATCCGCTTTGAAGGCCGAGAAGATGGTGTGGAAGGGTTGTGAGGCGTTCATGGTTCATGTATGTGCATTGGAGGCCAAGGAATCAACTGTAGGGAATGTCCGAACGGTAAAGGAATTTACCGTTGTATTTCCAGAGGAACTTCCGGGTCTGCCTCTGGATCGTGAAGTTGAGTTTGGTATAAATCTGTTACTCGGAACCGCGCCAGTGTCTATTGCTCCATATAGAATGACGCCGAAGGAGTTGGTGGAACTGAAAGCACAGATTTAAGAATTGTTAGACCGGGATTTTATCCCGCTGAGTGTATCACCTTGGAGAGTGCATGTGCTTCTTGTTAAGAAGAAAGATGGAACAATGCGAATGTGTATAGATTACCAACAACTGAGTAAGTTGACGATTAAGAATAAGTACCCGTTGCCAAGGATAGATGACTTATTCGATCAACTTAAGGGTGCATCAGTCTTCTCTAAGATTGATTTAAGGTCGGGGTATCATCAACTTAAGGTAAAGGAGGCCGATATCCATAAGACGGCGTTTCGCACTCGTTATAAGCATTACAAGTTCTTGGTAATGCCGTTTGGGTTGACCAACGCGCCAACAGCGTTCATGGACATGATGAATCGGGTTTTTTAGCCGTACTTGGACTGGTTCATCGTGGTGTTTATAGACGACATATTGGTGTACTTGAAATCTGAGGAGGAGCATGATGCGCATTTACGTGTGGTTTTGTAGATTCTGAGGGAGAAGCAGCTATTCGCAAAGTTTAGTAAGTGCGAGTTCTGGCTAAAAGAAGTAACCTTCTTCGTTCATGTGGTGTCAGCTGAGGAGATTAGAGTGGACCCTCGGAAGATTGAAGCAGTATTAGACTGGAAACCACCTAAGTCTGTGGCAGAGATTTAGAGTTTTTTGGGTTTGGCAGGATATTACAGATGGTTTGTGGAAGGGTTTTCCTTGATTGCAGCGTCGTTGACCAAGTTTCTGAGAAAAAGAGTTCCATTTGTGCGGTCAAACAAGCAACAGGAAAGTTTTGACAAGTTAAAAAGGATTCTGACAAAAGCTCCAGTTTTGATTCAACCTGAAGCAGGGAAGGAGTTTACGGTGTATAGTGATGCATCGCATACCGGATTAGGATGTGTGCTGATGCAAGAGGGGAAAGTAGTGGCATATGCGTCTCGGCAGTTGAGACCTCACGAAGTGAATTACCCGACGAATGATCTGGAGTTGGCTGCAGTGGTTTTCGCTCTGAAAATTTGGAGGCATTACTTATATGGGGAGAAGTCGATCATCTACACGGACCATAAGAGTTTGAAGTATCTCTTGACTCAGAAGGAATTGAACTTGAGGCAGAGGAGGTGGATCGAGTTGTTGAAGGACTACGACTGCTCGATTGAATACCATCCGGGTATAGATAACGTAGTGGCTAACGCGTTGAGCCGCAAGGTGGTAGCAGACTTAAGACCAATGTTTGCCCACCTTAGTCTGTATGATGACGGGAGTCTGTTAGCGAAATTGCAGGTGAAGCCGACTTGGGTAAATCAGGTTAAGGAGAAACAGCTAGTGGATGAAGTCTTAAGTGCTTGATATTTGCAAGTGTAGAATGGTGGATTGGAGGGATATAGCTTGAGTAGCGATGGAGTGTTGTGTTTCCAAGGGAAAGTTTGTATGCCGAAGGACGTTGAGTTAAGGCAGAGGATTCTTTAGGAAGCTCATAGCAGCCCATACGCTATGCATCCTAGAGGAAGTAAGATGTATCGGGATTTGAGGGAACAGTTCTGGTGGCCGAGTCTGAAGCGGGAGGTAACAGAATTTGTAAGTAAGTGTCTGACGTGTCAGCAAGTCAAAGCTGAACATCAATTACCTTCGGGTCTGTTGCAGCCAGTAAAGATTCTGCAATGGAAGTGGGAAAGGATTACGATGGATTTTGTCAGTGGGCTACCCATTACGCCTAGCAAGAAGGATTCGGTCTAAGTGATTATTGATCGTCTGACAAAGTCAGCTCATTTTATACTGGTTCGGGTTGATTACTCACTTCTAAGGTTGGCTAAGTTTTATGTAGCTAAAATCGTCAGACTGCATGAAGTGCCAGTGTCAGTTATCTCAGATAGGGATCCCAGATTCACATCAAGGTTTTGGAAAGCATTGCGTCATGCATTGGGTTCAAGATTGGATTTCAGCACGGCATTTCATCCGCAGTCGGATGGGCAGTCAGAGAGGGATTCAAATTTTAGAGGATATGTTGAGGGGTTGTATTTTGGATTTCAGCGGTAGTTGGGAAGAATTTCTACCGTTGGTGGAGTTCGCGTACAATAATAGTTATCAGGCGAGTATCCAGATGGCACCATATGAAGCATTATATGGACGTAAGTATCGTACCCTTACATGTTGGACAGAGTTGGGTGAACGTCAATTATTGGGTCCAGAGTTGGTTGTGAAAACAGAAGATAAGGTTAAGCTGATTCGAGCTCGTCTGAAGGAAGCTTCGGACAGGCATAAATCTTATGCCGATCTTAAGCGAAGGGATATAGAGTTCGCAATGGGTGACAAAGTCTTTCTGAAGGTGTCGCCATGGAAGGAGGTGCTGAGGTTTGGTCGGAAGGGCAAGTTGAGCCCTAGGTTTATCGGGCCTTATATGGTGTTGAAGCGGGTAGGACCAGTAGCTTATCAGCTCAAGTTACCACTAGAGTTGAGTCAAATTCACGACGTATTTCATGTTTCCATGCTTAGGCCTATCGTCAGATCCGTCGCATGTTGTGCCAGTGGAAGAGATAAAAGTGAGCTCAGATTTGTCGTTCGAGGAGGAACCAATGCAGATCCTGGATCGAGATTTCAAGGTCTTGCATAGAAAATCAGTTACTTTGGTGAAGGTGTTATGGCGGAATCACAAAGCAGAGGAGGCCACGTGGGAGCCAGAGGATGTGATGCGGCAGCAATACCCTCAACTATTCTGACCAGGTAATTTCGAGGCTGAAATTATTTTTAAGGCGGTAGAACTGTAACATCCTTAAAATGGGGCCTTTGCATTTTATCTGTCTACATGTGGATAGAATGAATGTTATGTTAGTTTAGGGTGTTTTGGGATCCAGGCATGAGCCAGGGGTAGGCCTGAGCCATAGCAAAAATTTTCTTTTAGGGCACTAAGAAGGGGGAGCTGAGTGAGTCAGGTGTTAAGGGAAATTACTGGTGTGTTTTGACACAAGAATCCAAGTGGTAGAGTGGCAAGGGAGGCACCACTTAAGCACAAGGGAAGTAACGCCTCATGCATGCTGGAGGACCTTGGTTCGAGCTACAAGAATCCCTTTGTTGCTTATTTTTTTTGACGCCAGGACCTGGAGGAGATGTAATCAGGATGGTCTCTGGTGGATAGTTGTTGAAGAAGTCAACAGATTCAAATCAGTGGAGGGGAGAAATCTGAGGAGTTTGAATCATTCAAACGGATATGAATGAGTGGTCAGGAGAAATTTATGGAGATGGACATGGGAGCTTAGAGTTGGCCGAATGTCAAACTCTAGGGGTAAGGGGAGAAATCGATTTGGGTAGCTTAGGGGGGATGCCGAATTTCAATAGCCAACTTAGGAGAGCATTTTCGGCTAGGCATTCTTTGTTACATCTCTTTTGTGGCAAAACCGAAATACCACATAGCATCTTTGTTGCCTTTTCTCTCAAGAACAAAAACCGAAGCATTCCTTAAAGCCTCCTCTTCTTTTTCCACCTTTGGTATTTGGCCGAAACTACATTACCCTCTGTTCATCATCTTTGTTGCTCTTCTTGCCAATAACATCAAACCAAAACTCCATCTTCCATTCTTCTACTTTTCCTCTCATTTTGTGTGAAAACCGAAACCATCATCCTCCCTCTCATTCGACTTCTTTTCTTCTCTCTCGATCTCTCTCTTGTGCCGAAATACATAAATCTTTCTTCTCTTCTCATCTTGGTCATAGCCGCATCTGGTACTAATCATACTTTCTCTTTTCGTCTACATTCTATGATAGCCAAATACCCTAGGCACTCTTTCTTATTTTTCTCAATCTCTTTAAGAGCCGAAACTATCTCTTCTCTTTTAATCTTTGGCCGAATACCATCTGTTAAGGATTCCCCTTCGATCTTATCTTTCTCCTCGTATTAGTGGAACACTTTCGACATTTGGGTAAGTCTGGGCACTTTAGCCGAATCTTTTCTATCTCTATTCCCTTCCCTTTATCGTATTCTATAGAGAGAAAAGTTGGGATTTAGCACCTGCTGTGGGTAGTTCTTTAGCCGAATTCCCTTGGCTCTCATGATCGTTTCTTTGGTTTCCGTAACAGCGGATCATCGTTATCTATCCACTCCCAATCGATTTCGTTAGTGTTGTAGTAAGAGTTCCTGATGATTCAATCTGTTCTTATTAGGTTAAATGCCGAAGGCAGTAGCTAATCTTGTAGGATCTTGGCCGATTGAAGGGTGTGAAGGGAGCCTTGGCGTTAGTCGACTGAGTATTCAAGTAGTGCTTTGGTCTAAGTCACTGAATCTCCGGCATTTTTCAATCTAAGTATGGGATCTATTTATTCGGGCGAAATCTCTATTCTTTGTTATTCTCTGTGTTAATCCGATTTAGTGACCAAATGTGTTATGGACCCTAATGCCAGCCAAACGTTAGGAGGGGTTGGATCTGACACCCTAGCCCCTAAGTTCAAGAAGAGGGCTATGTCGGCTGTTCGCGATTGGCCACCTGGGTGTGGGCCGGCATCTGAGCAAAGCAGTAGACAGATAGCGGTAGTGTCAATTAACAACAGTGATGACGTAGAGAGCGTCATATTGTGGGTAATCAGGTGTGTAACTCTTACACACTTCATACGTTAATATGTTTATCTTGTATATTGTCAAAAGCTGGAATAACTGTTGAAATCAGTATGTTACCCTTGTGGGTAAAAGCGAGGACTCTGGGTAAGTCCACTTCGATTGGCTAACGTTAAATGCTCTGTTAATTCTGCATATGCCTTGCCATGATATTTCTGTATCTTTAGTATGATTATTATGTCATAAAGAGCATGTTCATAAAAACGGGTGATGAGAGGAGGGGGAAGATATAATTTCAGACTGTCACTAGTGGTTTTGACCACACAGTGGGTTGGCCCCTCTTTCTATATTATTGTGACTAAGTCTCAGTGGTTTTGACCACTAGTGGTTTGGTACCACATGTATCTATCTTTGTGACTCGTCCTAGTGGTTTGGTACCACAGTGGGTTGGCCCCACATATTGATATACGGGATTGTCACCAATGGTTTGGTACCACAATGTAGGTTGGCCCCACACATATGTTATTTGTGACTTCAGTCACCAGTGGTTTTGACCACCAGTGGTTTGGCACCACACATATGTTATTTGTGACTACGGTCACTAGTGGTTTTGAGCACCAGTGGTTTGGTACCCCACGGGGTAGATTCAGGAGTTTCGGATGGTTAGGTTTTTGGGTTGCATGGCATACATATTCACTTATGAAATTGTGTAAGGGCTTAATATTTTCGGGATGGGATTTACACACTGAGTCTCGGTGACTCACCCCTTCCTTTACATTTTGCAGATGATTCATAGATCGCGGATACGGAGCCGGGGTGGACTCGAGGTGGCCATGCACAATATTTCGGGTTTTCGATTTTATAATAAGGCCACTAGATATTATTTTTGGGTTTATTATCTATTTTAAATCTTCACTAAATTTTGTTTAAGACAAAAAATAAAGAAAAACGGCATGTCTAATAAACCTATTAATGAATGTTTTCCAAACTTTTACAAAGTACCGGGTTTTTCCAAAACTTTACCATCGAGTAAATAGCAAACATGTAACAACGATGATTAACTCGATTTTATTTAAAACAAACTTTGAAATATTTTTTGGCAATTTACCTAACTCAACATCGGTTTCAATAAAATGAACAGTTTCCTTACAATCTAATTCAGCAACTTGGTTTCCAAAAATGATTTTTCCCTGTGACATGCCAGATTCGGTCGTAGCATTTTGACCAAGTTTGGGGTGTTACAAAATAAATGTGATGTTGATGATTTTAGTATTGAGTAATGTGTATGGAATAGTTAATTATGTTGATATTCGGGCTTCGAGCCTAGCAGGCCTTGTGCCGGTGATCTATATTCGAGCTTCGAGCCTAGTAGGCCTTGTGCCAATGATCTATATCGGGCTTCGAGCCTAGCAGGCCTTGTGCCGGTGAATTAATTCGGGTTTATTGCCTAGCAGGCTAAATGTCAGTGTTTAAAATCTCAGACTTTGAGTCTAGCAGGCCTAGTGCTGATCCGTGTGAATTGGGCTAATGCCTAGTTAGTTCTATACCGGTGAGTTTTCAATTTCGAACTTTGATTTTGTAGTAGTAAAGTTATGAAACAAATCAAGGAAGCTTAAGTTTTCCTTTGAAAGTAAATTTGTTGATTCGGCTACAAGGTATGTATCATCATACTTACAATGTTATGCATATATATATATATATATGTTATGATGATAAGTAAATGAAATGAGAAGAGAAAGGTGATATACATATGGTAGATGGAAATTGTATATAAGCTTTACTATGAGTAAATTTGTTATATGAAAGCATGAAAGTGAAAAGGTATTCGTATAGGTATAATTAGATGCATAAATGTGTGGTTACATAGTTTCAGTAAATGGTGTACTTTGGTAAAGCAATGAAAGTTGATATATTAAGTGAGGTAGGATATTCGGCTATGGTAAATTTATAAGTTAAGTCATGAATATTTAATGCCATGAATTAATTGTTTAAAATGCTTGGATGATTGAATGATATATATATATATAAATTGCTTGAGACTTACTAAGCTAGTAAGCTTACTCTGTGGGTGTTCAATGTTCTGTTTTATAGATTTGATCAAGCTTTAGGCTCGGGAAATCGTCAGCAAAGTCAACCACACTATCATCTTTTTGGTACTTCTTTGGTTCAGTTTATTTTGGATAAAGGCATGTATAGGTTGGATAATGTCCATGTTTGAGTTGGAAACTTTTTCTTTATATGTATTATAGCCATACGAATATGGCTTATACTTTGTGTTAGTTTGATGTGGAGACATATGGTTTCTTTTTAATGATCAAATGGTGTATATGGTTATGTTATTATGATGCAAGGATTGTATGGATTCATTTAGCTTACATTCGGCTATGGGTAGGCGCATATAATAAGTATAATTTGGTTTTATAGATAAGGGTATTATGGGATAAGATAATGTTTTAATAATGTAAAATTAGTCATAAAAAATAAGTGTGATGTGTTGGTTATATTTATGTTTTGTATTCAATTATGTTTGATGAGGACTTAAATTCATTCTTGAGAAAATGCGAAATGACACATGCTATTGATAAATGTGAATCATTTGGTATATATATATATATATGAGTTTTGGTATGATTATTTGGTTGAAATAATAGGTATAGGCCGAATAGGTACTTAAATTGTTTGATAATATGATTTGTTAGAAATGATAAAAACGCATGAGTTGAGAAGATCTTATACATTTACAGTATAAATTTCTGTAAATGAATTCATGAAATTATTGATTTGATTGATTATTTGGTTCCTTCTGAACTTTGGTAGGAGCTAGGTACATATATTTGCATATATGAAACCTTGTATATTTGAATAATTAAATATTGTTCATATGATGTATATTGAGCCCGTAAATTGGACATTTGCTAATGTCTTTTATGCTGGCATATTCGGCCTTAAAGTGAGTTCATATATGATGATAATTGCATCATGTTTTTCGGTTATAGATACGGTCGAAATTTAACAAAATGTATTTTTCATGTTCAGCTTATGTTTGTCAATGCTTGTACCGTATATGATTTGGTTTTAGTGGAATAAGTATGTTAAATGTATATGTAATTGTTTGCTTATATGCATATCATTATTTAAGTTTGATTAGATATGATTTAAATTGATTGAATAAAAATTATGATCTATCTGATAATGCCCGTGACCCTAATTCGGTGACGGATACGGGTTAGGGATGTTACATTTAATTGGTATCAGAGCTTACGATTTAGTCGATTCTAGGACTATCGTAGCGCGTGAGAGTCTAGCTATACATGCCTTTATTATATTTACGATAGTGTGGTGACTTCTGACATTTCAAATTGTGTTCTTTATAGTAAATGGATCCTGACTGAGCCGTAGCAGATGATGTAGAGAGTGTAGCGCCTAATTTCGCACGTGGGTCAGCGCCGGTAGACTCTCGACCTATCTCGGGTAGCCATGAGGGGGAGGCTAAGCAAGCCTTCTACTAGATGATGAATGAATGATTTACCCAATTTATTCAGACTAACCGGGCTGTACAACAACCTTCACCCCCGAATAATCCAACTCCGATACCTTCAGCACCTCCGATGATAGATCCGATAAGATCTAGTAGGCCTCCCGTTGATAAAATCAGGAAATATGGGGCCGAGGAATTTAAAGCCAATGATGACGACGATGCAGAACGATCTAAGATATGGCTTGATAACACTATCCGAGTGCTCGATAAGCTGTCATGTACTCCAGAAGAATGCTTGAAGTGTGCCATATCTTTACTACGGGACACTGCATATCATTGGCGGAACACACTAGTATCGGTGATTCCAAAAGAAATAGTGACTTGGAATTTCTTCCAGATCGAGTTCTGTAAGAAATATATTAGTCAGAGATTCGTCGATCAGAAACGAAAAGAATTTCAAGAATTGAAACAGGGTCGCATGACCGTGACTGAGTATGAGCGAAAGTTTGTCAGATTGAGCTGATATGCCCGAGAGTGTGTATCAACTAAAGCCATTATGTGCAAAAGATTCAAAGATGAACTGAATGAGGACATAAAGTTGCTAGTTGGCATACTTGAAATCAAAGAGTTTGTGGTACTTGTCGAGCGAGCTTGAAAGCTGAAGAGCTTGGGAAAGAGAAAAGAAAGGCTGAAATGGAAGCTAGAGACATCCGTAAAAGATCATCGAGTAAGACTTTCCATTCAGTATCTAAGAAGTTCAAAGATGACTTCGGCCGACATAAAGCTACTTCAAATGTGTCTAGACGAGATCGACCTCCTGTGGGTTCCCGGGCTACTTCAATGGCCAATGTTGGTAATGTTCAGCAGAATCGGGTAGAATACAAGCATTGTGGTAAATGGCATTCTGGGAGTTGTAGATTCCATGATCGGTCTTGCTTTAAATGTGGATCGTTGGATCATTTTATTCGAGAGTGCTTGATGTTAGCAGAGCAAAATACGGCTCAGAATACAAGACTGAGCAACGCGTCAGCACGAGGCAGACCACCCAGACATTCGGTTAATGTAGGTGGCAGTCAGAAAAGAACAAAAGACACTGAAGTATGATCAAAGGCTCGAGCACCTGCTAGAGAATATGCTATACGTGCCAGAGAGGATGCTTCTTCCGAAGATGTTATCACCGGTACTTTCACTCTTTATGATACTACTATGATTGCATTGATTGATCTGGGTTCGACTCATTCATATGTGTGTGAAACTTTAATATCCAGTAAGACTCTGCCTATTGAGTCTACTGAGTTTATGATTCGTGTATCAAACCCCTTAGGTCGGTGTGTTCTAGTCGACAAAGTTTGTAAAGGTTGCCCGTTGATGATTTGGGATTTATGCTTCCCAGCTAATCTAATGTTGTTGCCTTTCGACGAGTTTGATATAATTTTGGGTATGGATTGGTTAACTTTGCACGATGCTATGGTAAATTGCAAAAGAAAGACCATTGATTTGAGATGTCAGAACGGTGAAATTACCCGGATTGAATCTAATGACTTGAATGGGTTACTGGCAGTAATATCTTTGATGTTAGCTCATAAGTATGTGAGAAAAGGGTCTGAAGCTTACCTGGCTTATGTGTTGGATAGTAAAGTTACTGAGAAGAAGATTGAATCCGTAGCAGTTGTGTGCGAGTATCCTGATATGTTTCCTGAAGAACTACCGGGTTACCACCTATTTGAGAAATAGAGTTTGGCATTGAATTAGTACCGGGGACGACTCCGATTTCAATAGTTTCTATCGGATGGCACCTACAGAATTAAAAGATTTGAAAGCACAGTTGCAAGAATTAACAGATAGGGGCTTTGCACGACCGAGCTTCTCTCCTTGGGGTGCACCAGTCTTATTTGTGAAAAAGAAAGATGGGACTATGCGAATGTGTATTGATTATTGGCAGCTGAACAAGGTGACTATAAAGAATAAATACCCGTTACCTCGAATTGATGATTTGCTTGATCAGTTGAAAGGGGCTTCAGTGTTTTCGAAGATAGATTTGAGGTCGGGGTATTATCAGTTGAGAGTTAGAGATTCCGATGTGCCAAAGACTGCCTTTCGAACGAGGTATGGACACTATGAGTTTTTAGTTATGCCTTTTGGACTCACTAATGCACCTGTTGTTTTTATGGATCTGATGAATCGGATTTTCAGTCAGTATTTAGATCAGTTTGTGGTAGTGTTTATAGATGATATTCTGATCTACTCCAGAGATGAAACTGAGCATGCTGAGCACCTGAGACTTGTGCTACAAACTTTGTGAGATAAACAGTTGTACGCAAAGTTTAGTAAGTGTGAATTCTGGTTGAATGAAGTCAGTTTTCTGGGTCATGTCGTTTCTGCATCCGGCAATCGAGTTGATATGAATAAAATATCAGTTATACTTGATTGGAAACCACCAAAGAATGTTTCTGAAATTCGAAGTTTCCTGGGACTTGCTAGTTATTACAGACGGTTCGTGAAGGGTTTTTCTATAATAGCTACCCCATTGACAAAGCTATTACAGAAAGATGTTAAGTTCGAATGGTCAGAAAAGTGTCAGAAAAGTTTCGAGCAGTTGAAAGCTCTTTTAAACGAAGCTCCAGTGTTAGTCCAACTTGAATCGGGTAAAGAATTTGTTGTTTACAGTGATGCTTCTTTGAATGGGTTGGGTTGCGTTTTGATGCAAGAAGGCAAAGTCATAGCCTACGCTTCGAGACAGTTGAAGCCGCATGAAAGAAATTACCCAACGCATGATTTAGAGCTCGTAGCCATTGTATTCGCATTAAAGATATGGCGTCATTATCTGTTTGGCAAAAAATGTCATGTTTATTCAGATCACAAGAGTTTAAAGTATTTAAAGACACAAAGAGATTTGAATCTGAGACAGCGTAGATGGTTAGAGTTGTTGAAAGATTACGAGCTTGTGATTGACTATCATCCGAGAAAGGCTAACGTTGTTGCAGATGCTTTAAGTCGAAAGTCATTATTTGCTCTTCGTGCGTTGAACGCACATATGGCTATGTTTGGCGATGGTTCGATAGTAGCCGAATTAAAAGCAAGACCGTTGTTTATTCAACAAATTTGTGATGCTCAGAAAGTTGACGAAGATTTGAGAGCAAGACGGGTAGTATAGTTTGTGATGGTTCAATAGTAGGAATTGTCCTCATGACTTGCCACTGATAATTATTTAGTGCCATATTCTCTAAAATTATCTGCCAAAAGCAAATAGAGGAAAAATTAGCAAAGTAAAAAAAATAAAAATAATAATGAAAAAAATTGCGATAAAAAAATGGCTAAAGTAATAAAAATTAAGCGTTCTTAATATTTTAGTTCCCCGGCAACGGCGCCAAAAATTTCATCGCTGTTTTATGCGATGTCAAAGTCTTAAAATTTATATAAAGAATGATCGAACCTGGAAACTAACTATGACAACGATTTGAGGCAAGCACACCTATCAAACAGTAGTATAGTTTAGGCAAGATCGGAATGTCGAACCCAAAGGAACTAAAAGTACTAATACTAACTCTCTTTTTATTATTTAGCCTAAGAATTAAGGGAATTGTTTATCTAAACAAAAATTAACTAACTACTAAACTAAAGACTCTAAGACAAAGAAGAATGAAATTGGAAAAATAAGTTTGAGGAAAAACCAATTGATTAAGACGACACACAAGGAAGAATCCACCTAGACTTCACTTGTTATCTAACTCTGAACCAGACGATTTATTTATTTGACTTGATCCGTAAGATTCCCTAAGTTATATTAATCCCTCTCTCGAGGCGACTAACGTCTAACCCTAGGTTGATTAATTGAAATCTCTTTCTAATTAAAACCCCTAGAATTGCATTAACTCGATCTATGGAGTCTCATATTAGGTTTCACCCTAATCCGAAAAAATCTCGTCACCCTATCTCTAGGCGCGCGATCAACTCCGCTTAATTATGCTAGATCTACTATTAGGCAGGGAACTTTTCTCCTGCACCTAATCACATCATACTTGAATTAATATCCCGGAAATATCAACACAAGAATTAAGAACACATAATTAAGAACAAGTAAAATATTTATCATATAGTTCAGCAAACGAGAACAAGATTCATCTTAGGTTTCATCCCCCTCAGGTATCTGAGGATTTAGTTCATAACAATAAAAGGAAACATCTCAAAAGAAAAGATAAAACAAAACATAAGAAATCCCTAAAACCCCCCTGAAGGAATTGAAAGAAAGATCCTCCGTCTTGAGTATGATTCTGGCTTCTTAAGATGAATTAACTGGCTATCTTCAAGTAAATCTCCACAAATCTGCCCTCTTTGGCCTAGCTGGACCACCCTTGACTAAAGCCTTCGGTTCCCCCGACAAAAGCCCCAGCAGAAGGCTTCTGCCGAACTCCCCGCTTAAGTTGCCCCTTAAGGTGTTTATATGGGCTTTGAGATGCCTTACTTGGCCCCTAAGTATCCTAATCCGAGTAGAATTCCTATTAGGGTGCTTAAATAGGCTTTGGAATGTGTTTCTTTCCCGTCAAGTATCCTATTCCGAGTAAAACTCCTCTTGGCTGCAGCAGGGACACGCCCATGGCACACGCCTATATAAGTCGTGGCAAGGCCGTGTTCGAGACTGTTGAATGGGGCACGACCGTGTGGTCTTGGGCCCAGGCCGTGTGGATTTCATGATATGGTCCATTTACTCCATTTTGTGCCCGTTTCTCGTTCTTTTCATCCTTCGGTACTCTTCTGAGTATAAAACATGAAAACAAAGGATTAAGAGCACCAAATTACACAATTCAAGGCTTAAATCATCCAAAAGCTTGCTAAATGTGGGATTAAAATATGTTACTTTTACGGTTTAACAAATACCCCCTCACTTAAGCTTTTGCTTGTCCTCAAGCAAAATTCTCAACTCACAATTAAAACGAACATCCTTGATTCATAATATTTATCAATAATGTTTCATCATAATTCAAAAATAATTCATACATGGATAATTCAACTCAAAGAGTCATAAAGATTCAAACAATCTAAGTCATACATTTGTAGCATAAAACATTGGTGTTTCCCCTTGTCTAAATAATTACCTCTAATTCAAAATAGACAAGAATTGACATCCTCACTAAAGATCCACTCAAATCACTCAAAGTGTTTAAGGTTCAAAATTAAGCACTTAACAGTCAAACATGAAGAGTTAATCCCATAGGCTTGCATGAAAATCAAATCTCCACCACTATAATATGAGATGATACACAAATCAAAAGGTCTTTAACAGGGTTGTAAAGGGGCTTGGGTTAAAGGTGTGGATAAAGGCTGAAATAAAGGGTTGAAATCGAGATTGACCTAACAAATTACCTAACTAGAAACAACAAACTAATAATGAATACTTATATCAAGTAGAAACTTGTCATACTAATAATAATACTCTAAGACGAGCTTTCTTCTTCAATAATTGGCATTCAAATGTATAAGCTCATTCAATCACACAACTAATAATGAATATAATTTGATATATATATATTTAAGAACAAGTCAAGTATAAAGGATGAATTTAACGATTGAAATAAATAAAATAGTTAGGCAAATTAATCAATTCAAATCTCGACATAAGGGTAGTCAAACGGAATTGTGATAACAAATACAAAGGGTTTTGGGTTAATATTAGTGGGTGAGTCAATAAAAAGGTTTGTTAGGATTAAAACAGGGTTCACTAGGGGTTAATTGTGAAGGTAGACTTTTAGTGGAGTAAGTGGGTTAGAACCTAGGTGTCTTTATCATCTCTGTATATCAAATCAAAGGTGTGGTCTCGGCATGTATAATCGATGCAAGTTCTAAAATAACAAATCAATGTTGACACACTCATAATCAATAAGGTGAGCAAGAAAAAGAATATATGCTCTATAAGGCTCAAAATCTCACAAAAAATTATGGGTTTTTGATGTCAACCTCGTAAATTTCAAACTTCAAAGTAATTTTCAAATTCAGGTAGACAACCGAGAAAAATTTTTAATTTTTGAAAAATAAACTTATCATGCTTGATTCTCTAGTATCCTTCAAATTTAATCATCAATGCACAATTATCAATGACTTAATCCAAAACACATCAATAAAAATCATAAATCAAAGGAAATTTTATTCTAATCATAATATGAGAAACTTACTTTTAGAACAAGGCATAATTCAGGGATTTTTAAATAATACTATAGTTAACCCCCGCACACTTCAGATGTACATTGCCTTTAATTTACAAAGATAGATAATCATAAAATCATAAGATGGGGAGAGAAGTGAAACTTCTTGAATTTTTGATGAAGTCAATGAAAATAAACCGGGTAGGATTAGAGGTGAACGTGGGGAAGCGTCTCGAACCGTTTGAAATCGAATCCTCGAAGCAGCCATCCTGATTTTATTGTATCCTAAGCTAAATCTAAATGGCATGAAGAATAAGAAGAAAATAATAAAGAAAATAAAAATAAAAATAAAAATAAAAGTAAAAGTAAATAATGGAAAATGAAAGAAGAAAGACAATTGGAAAAGAGAAAGGAAGAAAGGGTGTTTAAATAGAGATGCAGCTCGTGTTTTGGGAAAAATTTTTGTCCTGTTGCCATAAGTCTACGGCCACGCCCTTTTACCTACTTATAGTGCCCACACAGCTACGACCACAGTCGTGTGCAAGGCCGTGTGGGTATGGAAACCTACGCCTAAATACAAAAAGAAATAAAACCAAACTAGTTAGTAGAGTTAGTGCTCGGGTTGCCTCCCAAGAAGCGCTTGTTTAAAGTCTTGAGCTAGACTTACTTCTCATTCACATAATCATGGTGGTTTGAGGAGGTGAAAATCCTTTCTCATACAATCAATTCGGTTATTGATATAAAGTTTAAGTCGAGTAGTGTTTACCTTAAAGGTGCTAATTTTAGGACTAGTTACCTCGACTTTTCCATCTGGGAAGATTTTGAGTACCTGATCTCCTATCTTAAGCTGGGTTGTCCCATTATTAACTTCGTCGTGGAGTTGCCTCGCTTTTTCTTTGTTTGTTTTTAGTCTCTCCTTGAAGTGTGTCTTCCATTCGTCTAGTTCATCGATCCAAAGCCTTCGTTCTTCATGAATTTCTTCTTTATCGACACGAGGTCTAGGATCTGGCATCTGCGAAAGAGCTTCAAGAAACAACAAGTTAATATGAAATTTCTTTGGAAGTTTAGGAGACTTACCGAATTTTTCCTTTGTGTGGTCTTTATTTATCGCGTTGGGGTATGGCACACGAGATTGGTACTCTGTAATTACCGGGTTTGGTAAATCCTGGCTGACCTCAACCTTACCTTCACTTACCACAGACTCTTACCTTGGGTCAAATTCTACTAACCTTTCATTGTCATGAGCTGTTACGGCTTGAATTTGCTCTTTTGGTTAGTTTCAGTGTTGCTTGGCAAGCTTTCTTGTGGTTGTTCTAAGATCAGCTTAGAAAGCTGACCTAATTGATCCTTGAGCTCCTGTGTCGATGCTTCAAATTTTGTTTCTATATTTTGGAAACGTGTTTCTGTGGCTATTATGAATTTTGTCAGCATCTCCTCAAGGTTCGATTCCTTTTCCTATTGGTGAGATGGTTGTTGAAAATCTGGACGAAGTTTCGGTCTTTGGCTATTTTGATCATCCCACGAGAAATTGGGATGGTAACTCCAACCTGCATTATAAGTGTCACTATAAAAATTATTTTGAGGTTTAGAATAGTTACCCATATAGTGGACTTGTTCATTCTCCATGCCATATCTGTAGGGTGGGTACTCAGTATTCGCCACGCCTCCTAGATTCGAGTCATATTGCATTACTGGCGTACCTGTGAGAGACTATACAAACCATCAATCTTTTTATTCATCATCTCTAGCTAGTTAGATAACTTGGTGACAACGTCGAGGTTGAAGACACTGGCTGCTTCAGTAGGAATTGTCCTCATGACTTGCCACTGATAATTATTCAGTGCCATCTTCTCTAAAATTATCTACCAAAAGCAAATAGAGGAAAAATTAGCAAAGTAAAAAAATAAAATTAAAATTAAAAAATAATAATGAAAATAAATTGCAATAAAAACTGGCTAAAGTAATAAAAATTAAGCGTTCTTAATATTTTAGTTCCCCGGCAACGGCGCCAAAAACTTGATCGTTGTTTTATACGATGTCAAAGTCTTAAAATTTATATAGAGAATGATCGAACCTGGAAACTAACTATGACAATGATTTGAGGCAAGCGCAGCTATCGAACAGTAATATAGTTTAGGCAAGACCGGAATGTCGAACTCAAAGGAACCAAAAGTACTAATACTAACTCTTTTTTTATTATTTAGCCTAAGAATTAAGGGAATTGTTTATCTAAACTAAAATTAACTAACTACTAAACTAAAGACTCTAAGACAAAGAAGAATGAAATTGGGAAAATAACTTTGAGGAAAAACCAATTGATTAAGACGACACCCAAGGAAGAATCCACCTAGACTTCACTTGTTATCTAACTCTGAACCAGATGATTTATTCATTTAACTTGATCCGTAAGATTCCCTAAGTTATATTAATCCCTCTCTCGAGGCGACAACGTCTAACCCCAGGTTGATTAATTGAAATCTCTTTCTAATTAAAACCCCTAGAATTGCATTAACTCGATATATGGACTCTCATATTAGGTTTCACCCTAATCCGAAAAAATCTCGTCACCCTATCTCTAGGCACGCGATCAACTCCGCTTAATTATGCTAGATCTACTCTTAGGCAGGGACTTTTGCTCCTCCACCTAAGCACATCATACTTGAATTAATATCCCGGAAATATCAACACAAGAATTAAGAACACATAATTAAGAACAAGTAAAATATTTGTCATATAGTTCAGCAAACGAGAACAAGATTCATCTTAGGTTTCATCCCCCTCAGGTATCTGAGGATTTAGTTCATAACAATAAAAGAAAACATCTCAAAAGAAAAGATAAAACAAAACATAAGAAATCTCTAAAACCCCTTGAAGGAATTAAAAGAGAGATCTTCCGTCTTGAGTATGATTCCGGCTTCGTAAGATGAATCAACTGGCTATCTTCGAGTAAATCTCCACAAATCTGCCTCTTTGGCCTAGCTGGACAACCCCTGACTAAAGCCTTGGGTTCCCCCGACAAAAGCCCCAGTAGAAGGCTTCTGCCAAACTCCCCACTTAAGTTGCCCCCTAAGGTGTTTATATAGGCTTTGAGATGCCTTACTTGGCCCCTAAGTATCCTAATCCGAGTAGAATTCCTATTAGGGTATTTAAATAGGCTTCGGAATGTGTTTCTTTGCCTTCAAGTATCCTATTCCGAGTAAAACTCCTTTTGGCTGCAGTAGGGACACGCTCATGGCACACGCCCATGTAAGTCGTGGCCAGGCCGTGTTCGAGACTGTTGAATGGGGCACGACCGTGTGGTCTTGGGCCCAGGCCGTGTGGATTATAACTCCGTTTTGGGCTCGTTTCTCGTTCTTTTCATCCTCTGGGGCTCTTCTGAGTATAAAGCATGAAAACAAAGGATTAAGAGCACCAAATTACACAATTCAAGGCTTAAATCATCCAAAAGCGTGCTAAATGTGGGATTAAAATATGTTACTTTTACGGTTTAACAAAAGGTGGAACACAAATCGCGACTAAAGTTGTAATCCAGAAACCTGTGTCCTTTTCTTACAAGGATAACAAGATGATACTATAGAATTACGATTGTAATGTGACACCGCTCGGAGTGGAAAACTTATCTAGCAGTTCCAAGGAGGTCCAAAGTGAGGGATTCTACACACGAAGTGGAAGGTGTTATAACTCGGTGAACGTCAGAACAGAACCAGCAAGGTTAAAGACTGTGGCAGTTGAACAAGAGAAAAGACCTGAGGCCCTTGTTACTGAACCAGTGAAGGAAGAAGAGGGTAAAGAATTTTTAAAATTCTTGAAGCACAGTGAATACAATGTGGTAGAACAGCTACGCAAACAACTGGCTCGTATATCAGTGCTAGCCTTACTCTTAAGTTCAGAAGTGCATCGTGAAGCACTGATGAAAGTGCTGAATGAAACTTATATTACTAAGGATATATCCGTCAACAAGCTTGATCACATGGTTAGTAACATAAGTGCTTACAACTTCATTTCCTTCAGTGATGATGAAATTCCACTCGGGGTATGGGATCAACTAAGGCTTTGCACATCACTACTCGTTGCAAAGGATATACTTTACTGAGCATGCTAATTTTTAATGGATCGGCTTTGAATGTCTTACCATTGTCTACACTAAAAAGATTACCGATAGACAGTTCTCACATGAAGACATGCCAGAACATAGTGAGAGTATTTGATGGCACCGAGAAAAGAGTGATGGGAAGAATCGACATACCGTTGCAAATTCGGCCAAACACGTATGAAGTGGATTTTCTAGTGATGGATATCAAGCCCTCGTATAATTGCTTGCTAGAAAGGCCCTAGATTCATTCAGTGCCCTCATCACTGCATCAAAAATTGAAGCTGGTGACAGAAGGTCAGCTAGTTACCATAAATATGGAGGAAGACATCATAGTGACTGTTACCAATGACGCGCCATATGTAGAGGCAAATGAAGAAGCAACGGAATGCTCCTTTTGATCTTTAGAGTTCGTAAATGCAACATTTATTTTGGAAGGGAATGAAGTTCCGGTGCCTAAAATATCCAAGACCATGAGGATGGGCTTACAAATGATGGTGGGAAAGGAGCCCTACCAGAAAAAGGACTGGGCAGACATCTCCAAGAGGAAGTTCAAGTGCCGATGCTAAAAGAGAAGAGAGGCCGTTTTGGCTTGGGTTTCAGGCCAGATGCTAAACAAAAGAAGAGAGAAATAGAGAAGAAGCAGAAAAGAAGAAGAGCACGTCTAAATGGAGAAAAAATCTAGTGGGAATCGATGACATTCCCCCACATATCCCAGACATTTATATCCGGAGGGATAAATTCACCCTAAAAGAGGGTTATTGGAAAGTCCTCACATCAATGCCATACACAGGGAAGAAGTTGAGCAAAGAAACCTGTTGGGCATTCGCCCTTAAGAACATGGAAGCGTTTTGAACAATTGGACTGCAAAGGAATTTCCTGTAGTTTTTAGAGATTATACAGAGTAATATTTAGAACACTCTTGTTTTTATTTTTTAGCCTAGGAACAATAAGATTTCTTTGTGAAATAGGCTCATGTTCAGACATCGTTGTTTTAATAAAATACATCTTTGATAATTAACTTGAGCAAGTATTCTTTCATTTTTTATTCTTTTGACTTTCTAATTTCATTCCAAATTTTTTATTTCTCATTCAAATCATGTGAATAGTTGTTCTTGAATTCATTTGTTCTTTGTACATTTTTTGGTATCCATCATAGGTCCCTAGATATCAATGATGTGAGTAACGATACTACAGAACCAGAGGTCCACTTTAAGCAAGACATGTGTTTAGAGGAATCTCAGGATTTTGAAGTTGACCGAGATTGTGATTTATCTCCTGATTTGTTAAGAATGGTAAAGCAAGAGGAGAAACAAATTTTACCACGTGAAGAGGAGGTAGAGAACATAGCCTTAGAGGAAGGAAATGTTGTGAAAATTGGAACATGCATAGCTGAAGAGACGAAGCAAGACCTTGTTGAATTATTACGGGAATTCAAAGACGTCTTTGCATGGTCATACCAAGATATGCTCGGACTAAGCACTGATATTGTGGTGCATCGCCTTCCCATAAGAGAAGAGTGCAAGCCAGTTCAGCAAAAGCAACGAAGAATGAGGCCTGACATGGTGTTGAAAATAAAGGAGGAAGTCAAGAAACAGTTTGATGCTGGATTTCTATAGGTGGTCAAGTACTCAGAGTGGGTTGCCAACATTGTCCCTGTCCCTAAGAAAGATGGGAAGGTTCGGATGTGCGTAGACTATAGGGACTTAAATAAGGCCAGCCCAAAAGACAATTTCCCTTTGCCTAATATTGACACATTGGTGGATAATACGGCGGGATATTTATTGTTTTCCTTCATGGATGGCTTTTCAGGATACAATCAGATCAAGATGTACCCTGAAGATATGGAAGAAACTACCTTCATAACATTGTGGGGTACCTTTTGTTATAAGGTAATGCCATTTGGACTAAAGAATGCTGGGGTAACATATCAAAGGGCCATGGTAACATTGTTCCACGACATGATGCACAAAGAGATTGAAGTATATATTGATGACATGATTGCCAAATCTTGAACAGAAAAGGAACACATTGAAATTTTGAAGAAGTTGTTTTTGAGATTGAGAAATTTTCAATTAAAACTCAACCCAGCAAAGTATAATTTAGGAGCTAGGTCAGGGAAGTTACTGGGTTTCGTGGTCAGCAAGAAAGGAATTGAAGTTGACTCAAACAAAGTCAAAGCAATACAAGAATTGCCTCCAGCACACACTTAAAAGGAAGTTCGAGGTTTTCTTGGAAGATTAAATTACATTGCTCGGTTTATTTCACAATTAACTGAGAAATGTGATCTCATATTTCGTCTTCTCAAGAAACACAACCAAGGTGTATGGGATGATGAATGCCAAAAAGCTTTTGACAAAGTCAAACAATATCTGTCAAATGCAACAGTAGCTCTACCCAATCCAGATAGACCACTGATACTGTATTTGTCAGTACTCAATAACTCCATGGGATGTGTGCTTGGTCAACATGATGAGTCAAGAAAGAAAGAAACGGCGATATACTATCTCAGTAAAAAGTTCACTGATTATGAAATGAGATATTCATTCGATTGAGAAATTGTGTTGCCCCTTGATTTGGACAACTTGGAGGTTGAAACAGTACATGCTATATCATACAACCTAGTTGATTTCAAAGCTTGATCCGCTAAAGTATATGATGGAGTCAACCGCCTTGAATGGAAGAATGGCAAGGTGGCAGATTTTGCTGTCTGAATTCGATATAGTTTATGTGAACCAAAAGGCTATAAAAAGAAGCGCGGTAATAGAATTTCTGGCTAGCAGAGCTTTAGAGGATTATAAACCTTTGAGCTTTGATTTACCCAATGAAGAGCTGATGTATGTGGCAAATTCTGAAGAATGTCCGTGGAAGCTAAATTTTGATGGAGGGTCAAATGCTACGGGGAATGAAATTAGGGCAATCTTGGTATCCCCTAGTGGTGATTATTATCCATTTACATGCAGATTGGATTTTGATTGCATGAATAACATGGCGGAGTATGAAGCATGCATCATGGGAATTCGAGCAACTGTAGAGTGTAAGATCAGAGTATTAGAAGTATATGGATATTCTTCCTTAATAATCTACCAGCTTAAAGGAGAGTGGGAGACAAGAGATCCCAAACTAATTGATTATCGAAAAATAGTTTTGGGATTGATTGAATAGTTCGATGACATCAATTTTAATTATCTCCCACGTGATGAAAACCAGATGGCGGATGCTTTGGCAACCTTGACTTTTATGATCAAAATAAACAGTCCAGAGGATATGAGACTTATTTAGATGAGTATCTTCGAAGTTCCAGCTCATTGTTATAATGTGGAAGAGGAGAAAAAAGATGATCACCCTTGGTATTAGGATGTATTACGATACGTAAAAAATCGTGAATACTCAGAGCATGCCACGGAGAATGAGAAAAGGACATTAAGAAGATTGGCCTCTGACTATGTTTTAGATAGGGATATCTTATATAAAAGGAGAACAGATCAAATACTATTAAGATGCGTTGATGTTGTTAAAGCTAGGAAAATCATAGAGGAAGTTCATGAGGGTGTTTGTGGAACACACGCCAATGGATTCACAATGGCTAGGCATATAATAAGATTTGGATATTACTGGTCCACCATGGAAGGAGATTGTATCAACTATGCCAAGAGATGTCATAAATGCCTCCATCACCTTTGCATGTTATGACTTCCCCGTGGCCTTTTTCTATGTGGGGCATGGATGTTATTGGACCAATCTCACCAAAAGCTTCGAATGGACATCGATTCATCTTTGTGGTAATTGACTACTTCACGAAATGGGTAGAAGGTGCTTCATATGCTAGTGTCACTAAGTCAGCAGTTAGTCGATTCTTGAAGAAGGAGATCATTTGTCGATATGGAATGCCCGAGAGGATCATATCAGACAATGCACTGAATTTGAACAACAACGTGATAGCAGAAGTTTGTAATCAGTTTAACATCAAACACCACAACTCATCTCCCTATCGTCCAAAAATGAATAGGAAAGTGGAAGCGGCCAATAAGAATATCAAGAAGATAGTAGGGAAGATAACTGAGACTTATAAGGATTGGCATGAGAAACTACCGTTTGCACTCTATGCTTATCGAACGTTTGTTAGAAACTCTACTGGGGCAACGCCTTTCTCGTTTGTTTATGGGATGGAAACTGTTCTACCTATTGAAGTGGAAATACCTTCTCTTCGAGTTTTGTCAGAAATAAAGCTGAATGAAGCTGAATGGATTCAGGCTCGGTATGATCAGTTGAACTTAATTGAAGAAAAGAGGCTAAGAGCTATTCGTCACGGTCAGATGTACCAAAAATGAATGATGTGAGCCTACGATAAGAAAGTACGCCCAAAAGAGTTTTATGAGGGGGAACTTGTATTGAAAAAGATCCTTCTCATACAAAAGGATTTTAGAGGAAAATGGATGTCAAATTAGGAAGGACCATATGCGGTGAAGAAGGCTTTCTTTGAAGGAGCACTGATCTTGACTGAAATGGATGGGAAACGTTTACCCAATCCTGTGAACTTGGACTCAGTCAAAAAGTATTTTTCTTGAAAAGGAGAAGAAACCAAAGTGAAAACCCGCAAAGGGCGCTTTGAGTTTCAAAAAAAAAAAAAGGAGAGGCCAAGGCGAAACCCGCAAAGGGCACTTTGAGACCAAAGGGGTTTTGAGTTGAAAACCTGAAAAGGGCGGCTCAAATTCTGAATGGACATGCAGTAATCTTTCTCTACTTGAATCAACAAGAAATGAAGTATGTTGCATATCGGGGCATCAACAAAGTACTTTGGGTCTCCTAGACACATGTTGAGCTCAAGGCAGTCTTCATGAAATTTGTATATAGAAGCTCAATCTGCGATATCTAGGATATCTGATCTTTGTCCTATTCATTTTAATATCTTTGGATTCTTTTTCTTCTCAAAGATATGTTCCCAGTTAATTTTCTTTGTATTTTGGATAATTTATTTAACTTTGACTCTCTTTAAGATCAATTTATTTGTTACTCATTATTCATAAATGTGTTGCATTGAAATAATGATTGACGAACTAATAATTTCACAAAAGGAGTTCTACATATTACTTTGAAAATTTCTAGATAAAATAAGGAACCGAAACAGGACAATTGTTTAGAATTTCCATGTGCATAAGAAAAGGCTGGATAGAGACCATTTCTCTAAATTCTTTGTCCAAATGGACCGAATAATGAGTTGATGTGATCAAGTCATAACATTCAGGGAATGGTGTAATGAACTAAGTTGATGAAAAATTCAGAACTCCTGAATTGTGGTGGAATGGGTTGAAGTTGAAATAAATCTTATACCCTAAAATTACAGATGGGACGAATTGAAAAAGTTTAATTCCTATCATAGTAGGATTGTATAAGCCTTGGGTCTTCAAGTTTCAAGTGGAGTTGACTCAAAAATTATATTAGGGCAAGCTTGTTGAGCAGAACATGATTGATGAACAAGAATGAAGAACAAATGAGTGATACACCTAGAGTAGGAATGATACTCATAACATTTTTGTATCATAGCAAACTTCATTAGGAGCATTTGATTCATTCCGATCATTGCATCCTAATCCTAATCCTTTAAAATGAATCATTTTCATGACATGTTACATTCAGGTCACTCATAACACATGTAGCTAGAAGCATTTGATTCATTCTGATCATAGCATCTTAGTCATGTGACATAAACATATGGTACCGAGTCTACAGGACATGTCCCTCAGTGGACGGTGTAGCAATATTGGTGAATTTGCAGATTTCATCTTCCTGAAGTAGCAGGAAGCATATCGAAGACACTTTCAGCCTTTTCTCCCTGAAGTTGCAGTAGAGTAGACTAAAATAGAAGATCACATCTTCCTGAAGTTGCAGGAAGCAGATCGAAGACACTTTCAGCCTTTTCTCCCTGAAGTTGCAGTGGAGTAGACTGAAAATAGAAGATCTCATCTTCCTGAAGCTGCAGGAAGCAGATCGAAGACTCTTTCAATCTTATCTTCCTGAAGTTGCAGCGGAGTAGACTGAAGACAGAAGACCTCATCTTCCTGAAGTTACAGGAAGCAGATCGAAGACACTTTCAGTCTTATCTCCCTGAAGTTGCAGCAGAATAGACTAAAGACATAAGATCTCATCTTCCTGAAGTTGCAGGAAGCAGATCAAAGACACTTTCAGCCTTGTCTCCCTGAAGTGGCAGCGGAGTAGACTGAAGACAGCAGATCTCATCTTCCTGAAGTTGCAGGAAGCAGATCAAAGACACTTTCAGTCTTATCTCCTTGAAGTTGCAGCGGAGTAGACTGAAGACAGCAAATCTCACCTTCCTGAAGTTGCAGCGAAGTAGACTGAAGATAGCAGATCTTATATTCCGGAAGTTGCAGTGAAGTAGGTCGAAGATAGCAGATTTGGCATTCTTGAAGTTGCAAGAAGCAAATCGAAGACATCAGATCTTGTCTTCCTGAGTTTGCAGTGGAGCATATTAAAAGATAGCGGATATTGTTTTCCTGAAGTTGCAATGAAGCAGATTGAAGCCATCAGATGAATTGAAATCAAGATGAATTTCCAATACCGTTGAAGTTGTAGTGGAAAAGGCGAGGACCAAGAAGTAGAGGCTCGGTAAAGACCGGGAAAAATTGGACCTTCTAAAGTCTTTGCTCTATTCTCGTTACATGAAAATGAGTAAAGAGGGGCAGCTGTAAGAGGCCTATTTTGCCCGGGCTTAAAATAAACAAACCAAAATAAATAAATAAATAAATAAATAATAAAACCAACGTTTTTACAGTCTATTTTACAAACCCATTGAAGCCCAAAACCATTACCACTGACCCAATACCTAAAACAGCCTACCCAAAAACCAAAACCCACTTAAACCCAAACAGACTAAACCACGTGACTTGTTACACCCTTAGCCCAATACCTAAACTAACTCAGACCAAAACAAACCTAAACTAACCCAGCCAAGACCCAAAATCTACACGGCCCAAAGGGGCCCAAAAATTTAAACAGTTCAGTGGCCTAGGGTTTTTGAAACCCTAGGCGCCGTAAGCCTTCGCGCCGCAAATGGCCCCTGTCTCGCGCCCACCTTCGGTCGCGCCGCCATCAATGCGTAAACAATATTTCACCACCGAGATCTCCGCTTCCCACCTGCAAAATAAAAAAGAAATAGCATCAAAACAGAGCAAAGTATGGCAAAATATTTTCTTTCCTTTTTTATTTTATTTTCGGGTTATAAAAACCCCAAAGATTTGTAACAATGGACACAGACGATATACACAGAGAATATAGGCAAAAAAATACACTGAAATAAAAACACCAAACTGAGGTGATTTCTTATTCCTTATTCGCGTTATTCTTTTTACTTTTTTTTATTCTTGCAAATAATAAATACACGAGTGATAAAATAATGGAAAAGGTTTTTTTTTTTTTTTACCTTTTGATTGGCGTTAGAAAATGAAGTCGCTGGACGCCGATCACCATATATTTTTTTTTTGGCCTGATCGAAGGCCAAAGGACAGAGAGTTTTCAAAAAACTCAGCTTGTTTTTTTCTTCTGAAATGATAAAATGGTTTTTTTATTAACTTTGTAACTTTTATAGCAATGATAAAATGACGTCGTTTTTGCTTAAGCTAATAAGCATAAAACGACGTCGTTCAGGGCAAGGATCCGCGCATTGACCCGAAAACCCGGGGAGGATCCACGTGTTATTGTTAAAAGGTATAATTGTCATTTTAGCCTTTCCGCAACTTTGTTAATTTTAATTTCATTTAATTTAATTTTTTAAATTCGGCCCTAAATGTTTGTGAATGTTTCAATTTAATCCTTCGGGCTACTTAAAGGCCAATATCAGAACGGCGTCGTTTAGGAGACATGACAGAATTGCCTAATAAGTCTGTAAGATGTGACGAGCGTTTTGATATTATCCTTTTACATTTTACATTTTATTTTTATTTTTTATTTCTTTGTTTATTTTAAAACCTTTTTATTTTATGTTATTTTTTTAATTATTCTAACATTATATTAAAATTGTCTTATCATATTAAATTTTTTATTATCTATATATTAATTTAATAATAGTATAAGATTTTTGTGTATAGTTTTTCTCAGCTACATATTATTTAAAATTATACTATTTATTATTTTACTTAGTTTAGTTATATATATATTATATATTATTTTATAATTTATATATTAGTTATTATATCATTTATTTTTAAATTTTGTATATTATAGTATTATATTGCATTATATATTACTTTTAAAATTTTATTTTTGTATAAAATTTATTTATACTGAATAACATATTTTATTTATATTGTTTATTACATATGTAATTTTTATGATTAGTGTATTATATATGTTTTTATTTAGAATTATTATACTATTTATTCATTGTTTTTATTATATACAATCATTTATATATTCATCGTTTTTATTATATATATTCATTTCTTGAATTTTTATATTTCATATGAATTTTTAATTATTGCTACTTATTGTATATGTTTATTTATGTTTCTTTAATTGTTCATTATTGCTTAGCATATTTATTTTCATTTCATGTATTAGTTGCTATATTCTTTTGTTAATTGACTATATTAGTATTAATTGTTAGTATAACCTGTGATTATAATGAATCGATATTCTATATTTATATTTTGTAATGTATTAATACTAAATCGAATTCATATCATTTTTATAAAAACACATTTTCACGAAATTTTCGTATTTTATTCAAAGTTTTAAAAAAAAATAATACGGTGATATATGATATTTGAGGACTTTGAGAAAAATTGTGCCCTGACTTACTGGGTTTCGATTTTTCTCGTGGAACTTAAGGTATTAAATATCACTTTTGTTTTAAAATTGAAACTTACAAATTTCAAATCAAAAACTTATTATTGGGAATTCAAAACGTTGTATCCTAACTTATTGGATATGATATTTTATGTCTCGAGGTAGGAATTTTCTCAAATAAAGGCGAGCCTAACTTCGAAGTCATGAGATGTTATATCCTAACTTACTGGATATAACATTTTATTTCTTTGAAATAGTCAAGTCTTGATTTTCTTTCTAACAAAAGGATCATATTTTAAATTTTTTTTTCAAATTTTCAACATTCGGACATGATTTTATCGATTAGGTACCAATTTTTAGGCGCTATGAGGGTACTAACCCTTCCTCATACGCAACCGACTCCCGAACCCATTTTCTTGTATTTCGCGGGCCAAAATCAATGTTTTGAAATAAAATGTTTTACAAGGTGATCCAATCACACCTAAGTAAAAAGGGATTGGCGGCGACTCCATTTCTGTTTTTTAAAGTCGATCCCCTATTTTTATAAACTTTTTAAAAAATGGTTTCGACAACCATATTTGCCTTGTAATGAACAGTTAGTGTTGAGTATCTAAGTAGAAATATTTAGTGGATGGAAAAAGAGTCTCATTCTCATCTTCCTCCACCGAAACCATCTTCATTAATTAAGAAGAAGAAGAAAAAGTTCTAAGCATTCTTGAACAATTGGCTTTGCATGTAAGTGTTTTCAAAGCCTATTTTTCATGAATTTTCTATTTTTGAGATCGTTGTATCTCGATTGAGTTAACTTGTATGTTTGATTTTGAAATTGATATGTTTTAAAGTTTTCCATTGATAAATTGAAATGTATTTATGTATAGATCAAGAATCAAATCAACCAATAGATAACAGAGGAAAATGAAATACCATGGATTAATCTTTAATATTCTACTTTTGTTGCTATACCAAGTAAGTTCATATGGTAATATTGTATAAATTATGAAATGTTTGAGTTTGAATGAATATAAAAATGTTAGCAAACTGGCACATAAGGTGGGTGTTATAATAGACATCGATAATGGAAATAGAATGATCACAAAGCAATAAGAAATGGAAAAATAAAACATACAGATTTTACATGGAAACCCTTTTGGGGAAAAACCACGGGCAGAAGAGGAGAAATTCACTAATGTTGAAAATTGAATGATACAAGAGAAGTTTCGACTACATCTATTTAAAGGTTGAAAAACCCTATTCTAATCAATGACAAATAGAAGAAGTGTAATTTTATACGAATTCTACTTGTGCTGTATGGTCCGTACTGCGAGGGCTTCTAGGCCCCGTACCTCCGATCACAACCCCAGTCCAGTATTATGCATAATGGGGTATTTTATTTCTTTATCAAGTGATGGGATTTAGGTCACACAACTCTAATAATCTCCACCTTGACACAAATTCTCAACGAACAATTCGTCACCACGAACTCTTCCATGAAACCCCTTAAATGGGTATCCTTCAACGATGAACACCAACCAAGTCCAAACAATGCTCAAACTTGGTTATAGGAAGTGACTTAGTCATCATATCCACAAGATTATCATGAGTACTAACTTTGCTCACAACAATATCACCAGTAGCAATAATATATCGCATAAAATAATACTGAACATCAATGTGCTTCGTTCTCTCATGAAACATTTGATCCTTTGTAAGGAAGATGACACTCTGACTATCACAAAGCACTGTACTGATATAGAGGTCTTTTCTGAGTTCATCAAAATCCCTTTAACGAAATAGCTTTTTTACAAGCCTCAGTAATCGCCATATACTCAGCTTCAGTAGTAGACAAAGCAACTGTAGTCTTCAAAGTGGCTTTCCAACTAATGACGCAACCCCCAATAGTAAAAACATACCTTATGAGAGACCTTTTTTTTTTTTTTATCAATGTCTCTATCAAAATCAAAATCAACATACCCAATGACTTCATCTCTAGTTTTTCCAAATTGTAAGCAAACATCAGTAGTACCTCGTAAGTATCTGAAAATCCATTAAACTGTTTTCCAGTGTTCTTTACCGATATTTTCCATGCATCTACTAACTATATATGATAAATTTTGACATGAGCAAACCATAGTATACATAAGAGATCCGGCTACAGTAGAATATGAAACACGTGACATGTAGTCAATCTCATCATTTAATTGCGGAGACAAAGCGAATGAAAGTCTGAAATGGGCTACTAATGGAGTACTAACAGGTTTGACGCTCTACATATTGAACCTGTAAAGAACTTTCTCAATGTATCATTTCTGACTTAGGTACAATTTACATGTTTTTCTATCTCTGAGAATCTCCATCCTCCCAAATCTTTCATCTCAAATTCTTTACTAAGTTGGGCTTTAACCTTTCTTATCTCTCCTTTATCTTTGCCTACTATCAACATGTCATCAACATAAATGAGTAGATATATAAATGAACCATCACTGTTTTTCTTAAAATAAACACAACTATCAAAGCTGCTTCTTTTGAAATCATAAGTAGTCATAAATGGATCAAACCTCTTGTACCACTGCCTTGGTGACTGTTTCAGGCCATAAAGGGACTTTTTCAACAAGCGATGGGAAATGTATTAAATGGTAAAAAGGAATGTTCAGATATGTTTATAGAGCCCAAATGAACAAACAATACAATTGGCATATCAATAGGGTTATTATGCGTTGTATGGGTTGTAAAAGAGATGTGAAGAAGATGAAAGAAGTTCTTTAATGTTACTAGAGTCCAACATTTGTTGCAGATTTCCAATTACAGCTCTTATGAGCAAACTGGTTTATTATTGGATGGAATAGCTCTTATGAGCAAACTGTTGTGTTATCGGATGAAATAGCTCTTATGAGCAAACTGGCTTGTTATCAGTTAGTTACCAACATATCCATTATGTTTATAAAAAATCTTTTGTCGGGTTGACTAGTTAAAGTAAACGTGTCATTGATTTTATGGTGATATATATATCTTGAAAAAAGGAGGAATGCTTGATTGAATGACTTGTGTTTTAATGGTACAAAATGCCTTGAAATATGTTACATGATTCAATATAATGCACTCACCTTGTACGTGTGAAATGTATTGTCAAGGAAAAATGTGTTTTAGTTAAGTTAGTTATATTATTGTTTTGTGAGGTGAGTTTTATGTTTAGAAACCTATGAACTTACTAAGCACATTTAAAGTTTACTCAGTTTAATTTCCATGTTCTTGTAGTTATATTTTGTAGAACTCGGCACGCGGATCAATCCACATCTCACACTATCCAGTTCCTATTTTGGTAAAGTTTACTTTTAAGCTTACACTCAATCAAGTGGCATGTATATAAGTTTATATCGTATACAAGTCTATTTTGAGAATGTGAATAGTTGATGATATAAATTATGGGTATCTATAATATGTTGATGATGCTTATTCATGTGTATGGAATTAATAAGTAATTGCTTGAATGGAAATGAATGCATGCCTTGAATGTGTGAAGTTATTTTTGGTTTCATGGCAGACTTCATAAATACAAGTTTATAAATGGATATTACAAGTACATTCAAAGCCGCGGATAGTAATTGTGTGAGCATTCATGCCGGATAATCCAAACTTTATTTAATATGCGGACTATATGAAATCAAGATGATATGACATATAATCCAGAGGCGAACCAACATGACAGACACATCTGGAAGCGAGTGGTCATGGCTTGCGAAGTATATGCGAGAAAAATTGGTGAACTAACTTGTATATCATCTTTGGCAGATAGTCATTTGGCGAAACGATTTTGGCAGATAATCTTGGCACTTATGTTTTAGATATTTTTTCCAATGGAATCTTAAACATGCTTTAATCTATTGATGCTTGCTTTTAAATGTGTTTAGAAATGTTTTAACGATTATAAAATGAAATTTCTTGCTAATCTTTGCATGTGAATGTTCCTGTATTTTACTGCAGCATCCCTAAGCTTGGGTTCGCTGACCGAATCGGGTGGGTGGTGTGGGAGTGCAACATATCTTACCATATCACCCAACCTATTTTATGAATGTTCCACATCACTCTAACATTTAATATCCAAGTTGATAGCTAATTTATGAAAGTACATGATAAATACGATACTAATAATTTAATGACTAAAATAAAATATTTTTTAAGTTTGGAGACTAATTTAAAATTTGGGCTATAATTGTGGACATGTGTGGAATTAACCCATATTACTTTTAACGGTTTTATAAGACAGAACCCCCAAGCTTTTGGGACTCCTGGTCTTTAAACTCTCTCTCGCTCTCTTTCTCATGTCTCCCAATTGTTTCAATGCTTGATAAGTATTTGAGAAAGAGAGGGAGTGATGGGTAGGTCTCCATGTTGTTGAAAAGTTGGGTTGCATAAAGGTCCATGGACTTCAAGAGAAGACACATTGCTTGTCAACTACATTCAAGCTCATGATGAAGGTCACTGGAGATCACTTCCCATGAAAGCTGGTAGCTAAATTCCTCAATTTTCACAAATCCACAAGGCACTAGTACTTAGTCTGAAACTAAAATGCTTTCTTTTTTCTTGCCAAATCTGTGGAACTTGCAGGGCTACTTAGGTGTGGAAAGAGTTGCAGGCTGAGATGGATGAACTATCTAAGACCAGATATTAAAAGAGGGAATATATCCCCAGATGAAGACGATCTCTTCATCAGATTACATTCTCTTCTCGGCAATCGTTGGTCTCTCATTGCCGGAAGGCTCCCGGGTCGAACCGATAACGAGGTTAAAAACTACTGGAACACCCATCTGAGCAAAAGACTCCTAAGCCAAGGAATCGACCCCAATACCCACCAGACACTACCAAAGCCAGTAGTTCAACAAGTGAAGAAGAAAAACAACAGAAGCAGCAATATCAAGCAGAATCCGAAGAAGGCAAATGCAACACATGAGCCTGCAGTGATACCCAAACTCCATCTCCCAAAACCCAGTAGGATAACTACAGTTTTTTTACCCAGAAACGACAGCTTCGACCAATGTACTAGGTTTAGCACAGTGTCTTCTAGCCAACGAGGGGAAGGGGCTTTAGATACCGAAGCTATACAATGCCCTTGGTCAGAATATGTCAACGATGGTGAAAACGGGACTGGGCTGCTTTCAGATTTGGAGTGCCACTCTGGCTTACCAGCAAGTGAAGTCGAGAATTCTCTAGAGAAGCTTTACGGAGAGTATCTGCAGCTTTTGAGGATAGACGAAGATCAACTGCAGTTGGATGATTTCGCTGAATCATTTCTCATCTGATAGAAATTAATCATGCCTACAGGTCGAATGAGATTTTCTCCCAATAAAGTTGGATGAAATGAAGCTTAGCTTTCACGGGCTTACCTTCTAGCCCTCCAGTAGTGGCCTTCCGAATAAATTTATATATAAACGGTGATTGTGTAATTTGTGTAATATGATATGGACGCCTTCGCTCGGTAAGGTTCAAATTTCAGGAGATCAGATAATAAATTCCTGTTTCATTGATTGTAGTGTCTTTGATCCTCTTGCAAATTTATTCGGTTAGTTAAAGTTAAATTAATTATTAAATATTTGAAATTTTTATAATTTAAAAAATAATTATTATGTATTGATTTATATACTAACCGTAAACGCATATATTAATAATTAACTTAGGACTTTTATTTTAATGCCTAGTAAGGGTATATATTTACACGCCAATTTTTTTTTTAAAATTAAAGATATAAGTCGAATTTTTAAAAATTTACAAAAATGGGCCAATTTTGGTAAAACGCTTCCAATTGAAAGCGTCTTTTGCCACATCAACACTAAAAGTGGTAGCACTATTTTTTTTCACTTATTAACGTGGAAATAAAACTTACAAAATAGACATTTATATAGCCCCAAAGTTTCATTTCTCTTGTTTTCTTAAGTAATGTGGGATATGAGATATGTGTATATATAGACTCATGAATAGATTTGCAGCTTGTTCCTATATATTGTGGGATTGCTTCCTCTTTTAACTAACAACATAAGATTAAATGCTACACTATATTTTATATTTTTTTTGTACTTATAGAGTTTAAAATTTTTAATTATTATGTAACACATGTTTTCCTTTTATGTTTTAGTTTTTTTTTTTTAAGAAAATTTTTACATGTTGATAGTTATATTTATATTTGACAGAATTTGTTATTATAATTTATTTTGAATAAAATTTTGTTTAAAGTGATGTGTTGAAATTCATTACAATTTTATTCATGATGCCAAATCATAATATTATTTTTAATTTGTTCAAAGTATTATAAATTTTTATATATTCTACACATTAGTATTAGTAATTCATTTATATAGATATTAACACGTGTTAATATTGTATTCACATAATTTTGTTGTTTAATAATTTGACATAGAGATTTTGTTTTAACTTTAAATTTATTTTCTTAAAACTAATACACATGGCTTATACGTTAAATAAATATAACTAATACGGTATTATGCACAAAACTTTAATCTAATATTTTTGGATCTACTATTTTAGTATTAAACAAAGCATAAATGATTTGCTTGCTATTGTTAATTTCTTTAGCTTATAATTTCGGCAACCCGTCTTTGGAATTGCAGGAAATGAAAATAAAAAAAAATTATAAAATATAGTGTAGCTTTTAATCTTATGTTGTTAGTTAAAAGAGGAAGCAATTTCGTATTATCTAGGAACAAGCTGCAAACCTATTCATGCGTCTATATATACACATATCTCATTCCCACATTACTTTAAAAAAAAGGGAAATGAGACTTTGGGTGTATATAAATGCATGTTTTGTAAGTTTTATTTTCACATTAATAGGTGGCACCAAACAAAATTTGGTACTTTCACTTTTAGCGCTGACGTGGAAAAAAGCACGACCGAAAACACTTTTATTGGTGATACGCAAAAAGTACTTCCAACTCATTCACGTAAATTTTCAAAAATTCGATTTTTTCTTAATTTAAAAAAAAGACATTTATTGATATTTTAGTTTATTTATACACTTCAATTATTTAAAATCCCGAGTTAAAAAAATTAATTATCTCAATTTATTTTCAATGTATAAATTTAGACATTAACGATGTATCAATATAAACCCATCAAATCATATAAATATATACTGTAAACGAGAATATAGAAATTGCGCGGTAATGAGAAGAGTAAACGGGAGTAGAAATTAACTTTTTAGATGTAAAGAAAAGTACTTTTGATACGGTGGATTCGGTGGATTGATGTTGCATTCCCTCCTCTCCCCTTTTGCGGCTTGCGTTTCCTTGTTTTCGGCATAATAAGTTTAGGCTACGCTTATGGAACCACTCTTGACATCTTCAAAGGGTTCGACGTCGTGAGGGTGGCAATTGGATCATTTTTCCCGACACGGGTGATTCATTTTCCTCAAGCCGACTCATTTTCTACCAAGTCATCATAGGTTACAACAGAAGGACCCTAACCATTGTCAATGAAATTAACGCACAAACTCCGGGTTTCAATTGGTGGTTGCGTAATTACTCCTTAATTTTTTTTATCTATATTATATTTAAAGTGTTTATGTTGTAACTTTTCGATCGGATCTCAACTTAATTAAGTAATGATTGAAAATTCTTCATTTTATAAAATAATAAAAATTATCGTTGAATATTTTTTCATTTCAAGTCATGTGAAATTTAAAAAATTGCGTTTAATGAAATTTGAACTCAAAACACCATCATTTTCAATATATTTACTATTTCGACTAAAACATCATTTTATCTCTAAATTGTAACAGCCCATTTTCAGTGAAATTGGAACAGTAATTCCGGAACCACATTCCGACGAGTAAATATTTATTTTTTTATTATTTTACTATCTGTGAAATGTTAGTAAGGTCGTATAAAAATTTCGTTAAGAAATTTTGACTTTTGCATGCTTAATTAGGAGAAAAATGACTAAATCGTAAAAAGTGTAAAAGTAGAGTTATATTAGTTAAAGGTATCTATTAGCTATGAAATTTAATTATAAAGGGATTTATATGGTAACTAGAATAACCAAAGTTAGGGTTCCTTGTAACACCCCTTACCTGTGATCGATGCCAAAACCGGATATGGGGCATTATCGAACTTAACTTGCTTAAACATACAACATTAGGCCATAAAATTTTGTTCTAGCTTAAAACTTTTCATACATATACATAACATCTTTATTATGGGCCTACGAGGCCTTAAACATACATACGAGAAGTTTCGAAATTAATCTGGAAACTTTTGCGCACTTAGAAAATTTTTTCCTAAACAGGGGCCACACGCCCTTGTGAAATGGAACACACCTGTGTGGGCAGGCCGTGTGGTCACACACGCCCATGTTCCTATCCCGTGTGGAATTTATTTTTCATTTTAAACCTACAGGGGGTTTTCACACGACCGGACACACGCCCGTGTCAGTGCCCCATGTCCCTCACAAGGCCTAGACACGCCTGTGTCCTCACCTGTATATGAAAATCTGGGTATTCTGTTTATGACGTCACCAACCTCTTAAGGGGCACACGGCCAAGCACACGCTTGTGTGCTGACCCGTGTGACGAATCCAATTCTCGCAAGTTGATACAGGGGACACACAGCCTATCAACACACCCATGGGGCTGATCGTGTGTCACATACGGCCTAGACACACGCCCGCGTGTCTACCCGTGTGGACAAATAGAAGGCTGTTTTCCAAGCCAATTGCCTCCCTGAAACATAAACACATATATACCAACACAAACAACACATAACATGACAATAATACACTATGAAGAACCACTAATTATCATTCGTACATTTCACATTTTACTCCTTCATTTTGCATGAACTTTCACTTCGTAAAACTCATCATCATTAAAATATGAAACTTAACAAATATTGGCCAATTCACAATGGCCTTTTACAAAATGAGTGTATAACCTTAGTAGCCAACACTTTGACTTTCAAATATGATATAAAACAAGATGACCAAGTTCCTATACATGCCATACCCAAAATAAAACAACTTTACTATACCAAAAGAATGATTGATAGTGTAATCCGAGCTCCGACGTTCTACGATCCCCGAGTTAGCTTGGCGTTACTACAAGGAAAAGGGAAAAGAAAAGGGTAAGCATACAGCTTAGTAAGTTTGCATGAACTAAAATAGCAACATAAGTACTCATAATAAAATCCATTCATCTCATAAAACAATAACAACACAAGTTCTCAAGTACTTTGACATACTTACCCATTATTATTCTTACCCATCACATATCACATTATGGTTTTCATAACTCGTATTTTACTCATGGTACCTGTATCACTTCAGCACATAATTTAGCATTTATGCTATCTTGAACATAAACTTAAATCATTATCATCCTTAGCTTAAATGGAACTCTTTGTCATCCTTGTATAACTTAGCTCATTGTCATCTTTACATACTTAACTCTTTTGCTCGTTGAATTACTAGGAATATTGGAGGATACTCAATCTCATCATACATGTATCACGATGCCAATGCCATATCCCAGATATGGTCTTACATGGGATCACCTATTGATGCCGATGTCATATCCCAGATATGGTCTTACACGGGATCTCTTAACTCGATGTCGATGCCATGTTCCAGACATGGTCTTATACGAGATCGTACACATATGTCGATGCCATATCCCAGACATGGTCTGTAACACCCTGGTTCTAGGGGTTAGGCTTTTGGTGCTTAGCTCAGGTGTTGGCACACTTTAGTGTGTGGTTGGGTAAGTTTTAGGGGTCCGGAAAACCCTAGGTAGTGGTGGAATGCTTTGGAAAATTTTTAGTTTTAGGGGTTAAAAAGGGGAGCTTGGATAAAGGGTGTCTTAAGAGAATTAATTGGGAGGTTAAGACACAAGAATTCCTTTGGCAAAGTGGCAAGGAGGCGCCACATAAGGCATGGAGAAGTGACGCCTCAAGAGTGCTTTGGGGTCTCAGGTTCAAGCTGCAAGGGCAGCAATTTCTTTTGTTTTTGCGTCATGAGCAAGGGGGAAGTGTTGGATTCGGTTTTGGCACCTTAAAGGAAGGATTTGACTTGTTCAAATTATTTTAAATGGGTGGCTAGGAGAAAAGATGAGTTGGAATTTAGTTTGAATTTTTGAAGGGTTGGTGTAGAGTGAAAGTAGGAGAAATTTTTGGGATTTTGATGAAATTTGAGTGTTTGGTCGAATTTTGTTTCTTTAGGGGAGAGCTTGGCGAATGTTATAAATAGGGGAGAGGCTCACCTTTTTGGTTTTTCCCATTTGCTTTCTTGCCGAAAATTGCTTCACTAATTTCTTTCATTGCCAACCTGAGCCGAAACCTTCATTGCCATCCTTTTCTCTTCCTTTTGGACCCTTGGCCAAACCACTCATCTTGCATCCCTCCTTTTTCTTTCATTCTGCTAAACCGAAAGTACACCCCACATCTTTTCTTTCTCCTTTCTCAAACCTCTGGCCGAAACCCCTATTCCCTTTCCTTCATTTTCTTTTATTGATAGCCGAATCTAAACCCCATCCTTGTGCTGCGCTTCTTTTCTTTTAATTGGTAACACCTTGGCCGAATGTTAGCATAGATCTTGTTGGGCTTCCGTTGCAATCTTTGTGAAGGGTAAGGTTCTACGTTATGGTTTAATTCTTTTGGTGTTTCGTTAACCAAAGGTGGTCTTAATGTTTGAGGTTGGCCGAATATTCTTGTGGTCTTAGTGTGGTAATTATTTCATGTGTAATCAGCAAGGAGGAGCGGTAGGGAGGACTCTTAGGTTCGATTCATCAAGGGTGTGTCGACAGAGTTTGGGCAAGTGACGTTTCGAGAGTTGATCGTTGTGCTATTAAGGTGCGTAATCACCGCACTATTTCTTCGGTTAGTTGTTTTAATGTGTATTCAGATGTATTATGTGTGGTAGCCGATTATGTTGGCTTGAGTGGTGGATACCATGATTTTGGGTAATCAGATATCAGGTGAGTAAACCTTGGATTATGTTAATGTGATAATACATGATGTGGTAATGATATGATATGTGTGTATACTCATGTGTTATGATGACTTAACATGTAGCAATTGTATAGTTGCATGGGACTTGGGCTTGATTCGGTGAAGGAAGAAGGGTACACATGATGTACGTGGTCTAATGTTGGCTCAGGCTACATTAGCGCTTGATGGTTAGCTTTGTGCTACCTCAAGGGAGGTGTGGCTCGGTGCCCATCTCGGCGGTTGATGGCTATGTGCGTCACCGTAAACGGACTATGACACTGGGATCACTTGGGTTGATCGGTGGCTCAGCCACGGCCTTGAGCAGTGAGATTGCCAAGGTAAGGATTTTGGATCACGATGTGATCAGTGGTGGTTTATCCACGGCCTTAGGCAGGGAGTCTGCTAAGGTTGGCGTACGGTTGGTTTGTGGGGTGGGCTGAGATGCATATTTGCATGACTTGCTATAAGAATTTTATGGTTTTGGGCCAAGCCCATACGAGTAGAAATAAGTGTTGTGATTATGCACTGAGTCAGTGGACTCACCCAATTATTTTCCTAACATTTCAGGTGATTCATGAATTGGACCGGGATCGGAGAGGACACATGGTGGCCCATGCCGAAGGAGAAGTTTTTAGTTATATTAAATATTAAGTATTTCATTAAAATAATGGTTGTAATGAAGGCCGCTTTAAATTATTTTTTTGGAATTATTTTATAAGTCATATTTATTTTTTTGGGGCTTAGTTAAATTGAATACTATGTGAAGTTGATTTTATTTTAAGCAGCTTGTTTATATGCTAAAGTTTAAACTTGGGCTTTTACAATATTTTATAATAATCAAGATTTACTTATATTTCTTTTTCCAATAAACACTATACTTGAAAGTTAGTGTATTTTCATGTTTTATCCTAAGTCAAAAAGTTTTTCAACCGTTCTTCCTAAGTGACATAACCAGATTCGATCGTAGTGAATGGGCCGGGTTTGGGGATGTTACAAATTGGTATCAGAGCCCGGTTCAAAACTCGGCTTTGAGGGTTTGGGCCCGAAACAGTTTTCAAAATGGGTTTTTGGGAAGTGGGCTTTTATAAAAGTTTTTCGAGTTTATTACGGCATGGCACTGTACCTCTCCCAATTCAAGTCCACTGTAAATACTTCGGACTTTCTTGAAGTGTTTTGTTTGTATGATTTATTATGGGCTTAGTTTGGGCTCGTAGATTAGGATAGTAGGACTATTGGACCCTAGGACTAGACTACTCAAACATGTGCATAAAACTTAAAGCTCCTAAACAAACTGTGAAACAAGTCGCCAGAAAGTTAAGGTGTGGCAACCACTCAGACGCATGTCGAGGAATGGTATTGATGAAGAGCTTGGTATTTAAGCGGTCCTAGCGACTCACCTCCTCTCTACTCGAATCCTGCAGTGCGTAGCTACGGTTCACCTTAACCAAGAGGACTTGTTCATAAGGCTAAACCGATTATTAAAACCCGAAAAGATTTGGCTCGATTGTTTTAAAACCCTTAGGTTAAAATTTTCTCAAATTTACCCTTTTGGTTTGTAAACCCTAAATTTTATTTTTGAAGGGCGTTTTTGATTTACAAAATTACTAAAATACCCCTACTTGCAAAATTACAAAGATGCCCTGTGTTATAAAATTACAGTACTACCCTCAACTTTTGATAAAATGGTTTTTTTACTTTGTAAAATACCAAAAGCTTGGAATTTCAAAATATTAAGATACTCTGGTTTGTGAGAATTTACGAAAAATACCCTAGTTGATAAAATTACCAAAATGCCCCTGGTTTCTAAATTTTCTGATTTCTCTCGACTTTTACAGAAATATTCCTATTTCACTAAATATCAGAAAATTCTATTTTGTAAAATGTTGTGATATTTCGATTTTTGAAAATTTACGAAAATGCCCATGATTTCTAAAATTACTGAAATAACCTCGATTTCTGAAGTTTGTGCAACACATTTTGTTCGAAAAACAAAATTTTCAAGATGACCCCTGAGATTTTGTGAATTTTGAGATATCTTTAAGTTGGAAAGCTATTTTCAAAATTTGACCCCGAGTTATTACCGATATACCTTTATAGGAAAAATGACGAAATTACCCCTGGGTAGGGAAAGAAACTTTGATTGCTCGAAAGAACTACTCTCGGAAACTTCATTGCATAAAATTGCTCGTGGATAAAACAGTGGAACAAGAATTTCTAACGCATAAAACTTTTTAAAGCAGACTAAATCGAAAGCTTAGATATGAGTTCTAGGGGCGTGGTCGCAATACTCGTGGGCGTGGTAGAGGCGGGATGTCGATGATTGGAACCGGTTGGGTCACGCCATGGGTCGAGAGCGCGATGCACCGCCACCGGTGTTGAGGTTGAGCAAGCAGGATCGGTGGGAGGAGACGACGTGAGTGTCACAAGTCGTGTCGCGAGTGCTCGAACGCAGTGGCGAGGAGCCAATGTGGGCAATAGGACTCGGAAGTCGGTGCCGAAAGGCTTAGGCGAATGGAGCCGAGGTTTTCGGAGGAATGTCCGGGGTAGCTCGAACGTGGCGCAATGCGGCTTGAGGTCGTTGAAAGGATTATGGACGACTTAGACTTAGCTGCTTGAAGAGAAGCTTAAGGGTGTTGTTTCGTTGCTACGGGATGAAGCCTACCGGTGGTGGCTCATTGTATAAGAAAGTACCCTGCGGATCGAGTGGTGAGGTTACTTTAAGGTCAAGTTTGAGGAAGTATGTCGGAGCGAGCTATGTGGATGCTCGGAGGAAGGCATTCCTCAACTTGGTGCAAGGTGACAAGTCAATAGCGAGTGACGGTCGAGTTTCTGCGGTTGAGCCGGTATGCTCGGGGCATCGTGGCAACGGATTATGAGAGATGTATCAGATTTGAAGATGGTCTGCGAGATGAGCTGCGAGTTTTGATTGCTCCACATCAGGAAAGAGACTTCGCCATTTTAGTGGAGAAGGCTCGAATAGCCGAGGAGGTCAAGAAGGCTGAGAGACACAACAGAGAAAGAAACCGTGATAAGAGAAGTGTTGGATCGCCAGAAGTGTTTGAGAGGGTTCAGAAAAAACCGAGAGTCGAGACCTCTGCTCATGTTTCTAAGCCGGCTGCTGGGAATCCCGATCGTCCGTGTGTTCAATGTGGAAGGTATCATGTTGGCGAGTGCTAGAATCGGGTTCGAGAATGCTTTAGATGCAAGTCCAAGACTCATCTGGTTAAGGATTGTCCCCAGGATCCGAATAGGACTCGGATAATGGGTCAAGGTTATGTGCAACCAGGCAGAGGTGGTCAGCAGGCGACGAGGGGTCGTGGTCCGAACCATGGAGGAAATGGTTCCGGCCGAGGTCGTGGAGTAGTAGACCGCGGTAATGGTAGCACTGAGGCAAGACAACCAGGTCTGGTGTATGCAGTCCGTCGGAGGGGGGATAATGATGTGCCTGATATGTCAGCTGGTAAGTTCCTTAAGTCTGGAATATTCTCTGGTGTTTTGTTCGTTTGGGTGGCTGCTTGTTTTGTTGCTCGTAAAGTATTAGGACTTTGAGTATGAACTTAGAATCTGTGCCTAGATATATGTTAGCTCTTTAAGATCAGAGTGCGCAACCATAGCGTAGTGGGAGGAATTGAGCTGTTCGTTTAGACAAGTAATTTCGAGGACGAAATTATTTTAAGGAGGGTAGAATTGTAACACCCTGGTTCTAGGGGTTAGGCTTTTGGTGCTTAGCTCGGTGTTGGCACACTTTAGTGTGTGGTTGGAGTAGTTTTAGGGGTCCGGAGAACCCTAGGTAGTGGTGGAATGCTTTGGAAAATTTTTAGTTTTAGGGGTTAAAAAGGGGAGCTTGGATAAAGGGTGTCTTAAGAGAATTAATTGGGAGGTTAAGACACAAGAATTCCTTTGGCAGAGTGGCAAGGAGGCGCCACATAAGGCATGGAGAAGTGACGCCTCAAGAGTGCTTTGGGGTCTCAGGTTCAAGGCGCAAGGCGCAATTTCTTTTGTTTTTGCGTCATGAGCAAGGGGAAGTGTTGGATCTTCGGTTTGGCACCTTAAAGGAAGGATTTGACTTGTTCAAATTATTTTAAATGGGTGGCTAGAAGAAAAGATGAGTTGGAATTTAGTTTGAATTTTTGAAGGGTTGGTGTAGAGTGACAGTGAGGAGAAATTTTTGGGATTTTGATGGGGTTGAGTGTTTGGCCGAATTTTGTTTCTTTAGGGGGAGAGCTTGGCCGAATGTTATAAATAGGGGGAGAGGCTCACCTTTTTGGTTTTTCCCATTTGCTTTCTTGCCGAAAATTGCTTCACTAATTTCTTTCATTCTCAACTTTGAATGAAACCTTCATTGCCATCATTTTCTCTTCCTTTTGGACCCTTGGCCGAACCACTCATCTTGCATCCCTCCTTTTTCTTTCATTCTGCTAAACCGAAAGTACACCCCACATCTTTTCTTTCTCCTTTCTCAAACCTCTGGCCGAAACCCCTATTCCCTTTCCTTCATTTTCTTTTATTGATAGCCGAATCTAAACCCCATCCTTGTGCCGCGCTTCTTTTCTTTTAATTGGTAACACCTTGGCCGAATGTTAGCATAGATCTTGTTGGGCTTCCGTTGCAATCTTTGTGAAGGGTAAGGTTCTACGTTATGGTTTATTTCTTTTGGTGTTTCGTTAACCAAAGGTGGTCTTAATGTTTGAGGTTGGCCGAATATTCTTGTGGTCTTAGTGTGGTAATTATTTCATGTGTAATCAGCAAGGAGGAGCGGTAGGGAGGACTCTTAGGTTCGATTCATCAAGGGTGTGTCGACAGAGTTTGGGCAAGTGACGTTTCGAGAGTTGATCGTTGTGCTATTAAGGTGCGTAATCACCGCACTGTTTCTTCGGTTAGTTGTTTTAATGTGTATTCAGATGTATTATGTGTGGTAGCCGATTATGTTGGCTTGAGTGGTGGATACCATGATTTTGGGTAATCAGATATCAGGTGAGTAAACCTTGGATTATGTTAATGTGATAATACATGATGTGGTAATGATATGATATGTGTGTATACTCATGTGTTATGATGACTTAACATGTAGCAATTGTATAGTTGCATGGGACTTGGGCTTGATTCGGTGAAGGAAGAAGGGTACACATGATATACGTGGTCTAATGTTGGCTCAGGCTACATTAGCGCTTGATGGTTAGCTTTGTGCTACCACAAGGGAGGTGTGGCTCGGTGCCCATCTCGGCGATTGATGGCTATAATGCGTCATCGTAAGCGGACTATGACACTTTGGGATCACTTGGGTTGATCGGTGGCTCACCCCACGCCTTGAGCGATGAGATTGCCAAGGTAAGGATTTTGGATCATGATGTGATCGGTGGTGGTTTATCCACGGCCTTAGGCGAGGAGTCCGCTAAGGTTGGCGACGGTTGGTTTGTGGGTGGGTGGGTGAGATGCATATTTGCATGACTTGCTATAAGAATTTTATGGTTTTGGGCCAAGCCCATACGAGTAGAAATAAGTGTTGTGATTATGCATCTTGAGTCGGTGGACTCACCCAATTATTTTCCTAACATTTCGGGTGATTCATGAATTGGGTAGGGATCGGAGAGGACACATGGTGGCCCATGCCGAAGGAGAAGTTTTTAGTTATATTAAATATTAAGTATTTCATTAAAATAATGGTTGTAATGATGGCCGCTTTAAATTATTTTTTTGGAATTATTTTATAAGTCATATTTATTTTTTTTGGGCTTAGTTAAATTGAATACTATGTGAAGTTGATTTTATTTTAAGCAGCTTGTTTATATGCTAAAGTTTAAACTTGGGCTTTTACAATATTTTATAATAATCAAGATTTACTTATATTTCTTTTTCCAATAAACACTATACTTGAAAGTTAGTGTATTTTTATGTTTTATCCTAAGTCAAAAAGTTTTTCAACCGTTCTTCCTAAGTGACATAACCAGATTCGGTCGTAGTGAATGGGCCGGGTTTGGGGATGTTACATGGTCTTACACGAGATCTTTCTTTGGTGCCACGGCCATGTTCCAGAAATGGTATTATACGAGACCTTCCTTATTCGATGCCGATGCCATGTCCCAGACATGGTCTTATACGGGATCTACATTCGGTGTCGATGCTATGTCCCAGACATGGTCTTATACGGGACCTACATTCGGTGCCAATGCCATGTCCCAGACATGGTCTTATACGGAACCGTCCTTATCTCATGTTGTGATATAGGTATCCTCGTTATTCTGAATCTTCAACCGGGACTTCAACTTAGCATATTCTCATCATTTTCCTCATCGAGGCATCAATGATCAACTTTATGGAAATAATATACATTTCTCATAATAACAAGTAAATTTAACATATAAACATATGTAACCTTAATTTCACACAAACTTACCTCGATACTCCAAAATAGGTGTAGATGTTTGATTTAGTCCACAACTTTATTATTGCCTCGGTTTCGATCTGGGCTTCATGTTTCTTGATCTATAATAACAATTTCACTTGTTTAATACTCACATTGACTAAATTCACTCATGAATCATATTTTGACAAAATTACAATTTTCCCTTAAACTTTTATATAATTACACTTTTGCCCCTAGGCTCGTAAAATGATTTTTATTCAACTTTCTTGTAATTTAAGCCTAGCCAAGTCATAGTCTCAACTACAACAACTCCCAATTTCCACTATTTCACTCATGTATGACCATTTCTATAACTTTTACAATTTGGTCCTTTTATGCATTTTTCATGAAAATCACTTAGACAAAGATGTTTATCATTCATCAAACTTTCATATTGTTTCATAAAACATCAAAATACTTGTATGTCATACATGGGTAAATTCTTGAACATAAACCCTAGCTCAAAAAATAGCTAGAAATAGCTAAATCGAGCTACGAGGATCTCAAAAATACGAAGAACATTAAAAACGGGGCTAGGATACACTTACTATCAAGCTTGAAAGTTGAATAAACCCTAGCTATGTCTCCTTGCAAATTTCGACACTTAGATGAAGAAGATGGACAAGATTTTGGCTTATTTTTCCCTTTTTAATTCATTAATTAACCAAATGACTAAAATGCCCTTAAGGCCCTTTCTTGAGATTTTTCCTTCCCACGTCCATTTTTGTCCATCTTGACATTTAATGGTCTAATTGCTAAATAAGACCTCTAGTAATTTTTATAATTCTATTTCATACTTAAATCTTCTAGAATCTCATATTTTCTAATCTTTGCAATTTAGTCCTAATTGACAATTTGATCACTATATAATAAAATTTCTTCATGAAATTTTCACACAATCATGCAAACACCTCATAAGCCTCATAAAAAAAATCATAAAGCACATTTTTCTATTTCGGATTTGTGGTCTCGCAACCACTATTTTGATTAGGCCCTAAATCGGGTTGTTACATTCCTCATTCGACCAAGTTGGTTTACTTGCATGTAAGTGATTTTGATTCTGTTTTTTATGATTTTTATGTTTTTGAAGTCGTTGTAGCTTAATTTAGCTAGCCTAGGGGCTAATTTGCAAAACTATTAAAGGATTAGGGTTTTGTCATGAACATGTTTGTATGATTCTTGAAGTTGAGTGAAAGATTATGAGTCTTTGCTGTTAATAAACAAGTTTTGTAAAGTGATTTTTGATGAAATTATCATTTAGGGACTTATTTGTAAAAGTAGTAAAATATCATGGTAAAATTGTAAAATGATAGTTTGTATGGGTTCGTATGAGTCCCTAGGTAAATCGGCTAGCATGAAATGTGGATTAAATTGCGTAAACTTCCATTTACGAGCTTAAGGACTAAATTGTAAAGAAGTTGAAATATTAGGGGCAAAAGTGTAAATTTGTAAAAGTATGAATTTTGGACTAAATTGAATAGTATGAATATTAAATGGATCGAATTTTCTTATTTAGATCAAGATAAACTTCATACGGATCTAGATCAAGGAAAAGCTAAAGCCTCGAATTAGTTGACTTTATTTTGACATCTTCGTTATCGAGCTAAGTTCTTATGTTTAAATAATGTTTTAATGTTATTTTGATATATATGTTAATGTGCTACTTATCATGTAATGAAATGATGGAAATCCAACGACGTTTCGACGATTATCGAGTCTCGTTTGAACATTAGGAATATATAGGATACAAATGACATGTCATTAGGGTTACCATGTTTCGGGTGCTAGTCTTGAATGTCCTACTAATGACTAAGATCTTGCATTTGTTGTGGATGCTCGTTAGCTGGTGTGAGCGGCATTGTGTAGCTTATATTCCGACCACCAGCTTGTATGAGTAGACCCATTTTATGGCTCGTGTGAGCAATGCTGTAAAGGAAAAGGAAAAGAAATTGTTTCGACCATATGTTTAACACATTTTGTATGAGTTTTCCTGTGTATCTGATATTATTCTAAGTGGTTCAATGGGCAAGTAAAGGGAAGGAATGGTAAGTGTTCCAATCAACTACATTATGAACCTATGGAAAGGTATGAAATGGAAATGTTCAATGTATGCATATTTATGCTTATGGAATGTATGAATTCAATGGTACAATGTTTATATAAATTTATCTTACCATGTGATAGTTTAATTGAGTTATGTGTTAAAGCACTAACATGTGTTGTTACTGATGCTTAGGCTTGCGCCAAGCTTGTTGTTGGATTATTTGTAACATCCCGAATTTGGGCCTAGAAGGATTGGGCCCTGGGTTTAGGAGTGTTTAAAATCTTTAAGAATATGAGAATGGTGTTTTTGCAAATTGGATTTATTAGTTAAGTGGATTTGGAAGGTTTCGAGGTTTTTATGAATTCTCGGGTTTAATTGGGTTTTAGGAAAAATTTGAGTATCATTTTGTTACTTGTGTTAGCTCAGGTGGGATTGTTTGTGTGCTTAGTATAGTTTTGTGAAGGCTTGGAATAATTAGCTAAGTTAGAATAATTTTTAGTTTGAAGAATTTAGCGGAGTGAATTAAGTGAACTTGACACTTAAGTTAATTTAAGTGTTAAATTTAGCACATGAGGAGTTAGTGGCAAGGTGGTTATGATGCATGGAAGGTTGCTTGAGGGAAGAGGTTCGAGTAGCATAATTAGTATTTTGAAGACTTTATTTTTATGTATCCTAGCATTAATGGACGGTCAAGCTCTAATTATGGAAGGTTGGACTTTCAACTTTTATGGCAAGTTGAATATTAGTTTAGGAAAGCTTGAACTTTGGGAAAGGAATCTTAAGATTATGGAAGGATGGGGGACAAAGGGCTTGGATGATGGAAAGTGTTATGGAAACTTTTCAAAGGTCATTAGTCCATGAATGTGGACGGCATGTGTGGCTAGGGGATGGCCGAATTTTTGGTTAGCTTTTGGTATGGTTTGGTGCTAGTTTTGGTAGAATTAGTGCTAGTGAGCACATCTTTCTTTTGGGTCATTTTTGTGTTTCTCTCTAATTTGTTTTCTCCTCTTAGCCGAATGTATTTTTGGCCATAAGGTAACCTTTTTCTTTCTTTTCTTTTTGGCCATTTGAGTTTTGACCATTTTGTTTTTAGTTGTTCTTTCTCCCTCAAGTCTATTCCTTCTTTCTTTTCTTTTGTGACCGAAACTACAAAACCATCAAAAGACCATTTCTTCTCTTTTTCCTTTATTGCCGAATGCACTTGGACTCAAAGCTCTTCCTTGATTCATCTTATATTCTTGAGAACCCGAAACCCAAACTTCTCATTTCTATTCATCTTTTCCTCTTTGCTTTCCACAAGAGACTTTCAACATTATTCTCTCCCTAATTCTTCACCATGGCCGAATGTTGATGACAATCTCCTTAGCTGAATCTTTCTCTTCACATAAATTCACTTTTCAACCATTTTTCTTATTCACACCTTGATCAATCGGTAAGAACACTCTTTTCATTTCTTTTATTTTTCTTTCATTGCCGAAATTGTATATTTCCTTGAGAGGGACTTTTTGACCGAAATCATTATCTCTTTTAATCAAATCCTTTTATCTTTGAAGTGGTTTAGGGGAGTGCTGATCTTTTCTTCATTGATAGTCGACCATAGCCATACTAAGAACTGTGGAAAAGGATTTCTTCATTCAAGGTAAGGAGATAATGATAATCGGCCAAAGGCCATATCTTTTTAGTGATAATCGATTTCTCATATAGTGTTATGTAGGTACTGTCGACGTTGTAGGCAAAAGTCGGAAGTATTAAGTATTCTATCGTTCTTTGTGTTTACAAAGTGTGTAGCCCTACACTAAATTTCCGATGCATTAATAATATTAATGTTAGCATGTGTTAATAAGTAATATGAATGATTATGGCTTCGGGTACCATTCAATGGTACATGATTTTTAGGTATGTTAAACCCCTAATACTTCGTTAATAATGCTATAAGCATGGATATGAAATATGTATGATTTCGTTATGATTTTGGGGTATATGGCATGATATCGAAATAATATGTATATTGCATGGGCATATGGGTGATATTGATAAAGGGAAGTGTTAGGTGGTTTTACCACATTATCCGGTGACTTCGGTCACATATTATGAATCCGGTGACTTCGGTCACATATTATGAATCCGGTGACTCTGTCACAAATTATCTGGTGGCCATGCCACAATTTATAAGGGCGATGTGCAAGTTGACTGCAGCAACTGCCTTCGATGGTGTGTAGCGGATGGAGGGTCGATTTAGTAATCCCCACGGCGTGATTGGCAGGTACTGGTGGTGTGTAGCGGATGGATATCTAGGTTGGGCTCGGGATTGCATTTCATTTTATATGTACATGTGATTATCTGATTTGCTATATTATGGGCTTATGGCTAAATGTAATTTAAATGGGCTTTATTGCTATGATCGATTGGGCCTTTAGTGTATTGTTACACATTGAGTCTCTTGACTCACCCCTCGTGGGATATCTTTTCAAGTGATTCGTAAATTCGCGGATGAGGAATCGGATGAACTCGAGGAGGCCATGCAATAAAATTTGGTTTTATATGAACTTCGAATTGGGTACTTTATTTTAGTTTAAATTTGGTTTTTCACCTTTGGACTTTATTGTAATTAGGCCTCTTTAATTATGTGTTTGAATTATTTAAAAGCTTTGGACTTGTTTTAAATGTGACTAATAAACTACATGGCTAAATTAATAAATTGAGCACAAAGTTTTCTAAACTACAAAACGAGATGGTTTTCAAAACTTTACCATCGGGTAATGTATATCATTTGATATTATTTAACAACTTAAATGTTTTCGATAACTCATGTTATTTTCCAAAACTCAAGTTCCCAAATTTCAATTAGAAACGGTTTTCAAACTATTCGCTTTGGTTTCTTTTATATTATAAAAGGTATTTTAATCTATGGATTTACAACTAAGTTTTTACGGAATTTCAAAGTAAATTATTAGTTTTTAACTTATTATACACTTGTTTTCTACAAACATAGAACAACAAAGAGTTTCTCACTAAAATTTAATCGTTAACTCGATTTTATTCGAAACGTTTTCCTTCGTGGCATGCCAAATTCGGTCATGGCGTATTGACCGGGCTTGGGGTGTTACAGTCATGCTTAATTTTAATGTTATACAATGAAATGGTAAGTTTTGTTGATGTTTTACGAACTTACTAAGCATTATATGCTTACATAGTTTTCTTTCCTATGTTTTATAGTTTATAGGAAGCTCGATCGATTTGGAAGCTCGTAAGAGACCTATCACGCTATCCAAAAAATATATCAGTAGTTTTTGATGTTTTGGCCAAGGTTATAATGGAGTGTATAGGTGGACTTATGTTTAATGGCTAGTTTATATTTACGGCATGTAAATGTTTCTTTGAATTTGTGGTATTTTTGGTACTTTTGATACTTGTGGTTAGGTGTTAACATGGTCAAGTTGATCCATGATTTTATGACTAAAGTGGTAAGTAATGGTATGTTTGCAATCTGGTCAATTATGGTATGTTTTGATATGGAATTGAGCTAGATGTGTATAGATGAGTTATGACCAATTATGCATAAGTTTAGGTATATTTGCTTGATTGTGATTGAGGTACCTATATGGCATATTGGTTGGATGGATTAATGGCCTATTGATTTGGTCTTATTATGCATGTTTTGGTATGTGTTGGTGCCTTGATTATATGTGTATATTGCTTGTAGGTACATGTTTGAAATGGGTGAAGGAAATGGCTTGATTTTGACAAATTTCTTGTCCACTCGGCCTAAGACACAGGCGTGTGTCTCAGCCGTGTGGGACACATGGTCATGCGACACGGTCATGTGTCCCTTGTAGGTTACAAAAGTTGCAAGTCAAGTAGTTACACAGCTTGGCACACGGGCATGTGAGGCTATTTCGAGTGTTACACGGCCTGACACACGGGCGTATGGCTTGGTCGTGTGACCCAACTCAGAGAGTTACACAGGCACGGACATGTGCCTTGTGTCCTTATTTCGATTGTTACATGGCCTGAGACATGGGCGTGTGTCTCAGCTGTGTGAGTTACAGGGCCGTGTGACTCTTGTAGTTCAATATTTCTAACTCTTTCCTCAATGTTTCAAACATTTCCAATTTAGTCTCGAATCATTTCTAAAGTATTTCTAATGCCTCGAGGGCTTGATTAAAGGATGATATGCATGTATATGAAAAGATTATGCTATGTTTGTATTAGGGTTTGGAAATGTATGTTTTTATGTTACGCTTTTACGATAATGCTCTGTAACCCTGTTCCAACGACGGATACAAGTTAAGGGTGTTATATAAATTATTTTTTTCTATATAAATTTTTTGGGAATAAATTATATTAGAATCATCCTAAAAAGTATAGTTTTTATGCACCAATAAAATAAGGGAATAACTTACATTAGAATGATCCTAAAAACTAAGGTTTTTAGGCACCAATAAAATTTTGCCACATCATCAAATTTTAAAGACATAAAATTATTATTATACACTCCTCCATAGAAAAATTATTTTATGAACCCTTCCCACTACATTATTTATTGTCCATTTCGAGTTATTTAATAACATTTCAACAATTTTTTCCATGTGATTAACATATAATTTTGGTTAGTTTTTACCCTGAACACCAAACCCAAAACTATGAACCCTAAATCTAGAATCTCGAACCATGAACCCTAAACCTTAAAAACCAAAATCCTAAACTTGAACACCGAACCTGTAGCCTCAAACCCTTGAACCCTAGACCTAAACTCAAACTTGTAACTTGTAACCCTAAACCCTATACCTTTAAATACAAACCATAAACCCCAAACCCATAACCTTGAACCATTGAACCACAAACCTAAATCTTGAACCCAAACCCTGAACCTCGGGGTTCGGGGGTTAAGGTCTAAAGTTTAGGATTTGAGTTTAAGGTTCGGGGTTCATGGTAAAATAATCAGAAAAATTATGTGTCAATGACATGTTGAACAAAAATTACTATTTTTTTTTAAAAAAAATTGGTTGAAAAAATAAAAAAATATTAACTTATGGAAAGAACAAAATAATTAAAATTTGTAAAAGAAGAAAATATTAAGAAAATATTAACTTATTTGAATTCTCATTTTATCAATTCTCTCCCAAATTTCTCTCATAACCCACGTAAATTCTCTATTTTTTTTCTCTCTCAATTTTGTTTATTTATTTAAATTATCTTAACATTTTCCTAAAATATTTCTCTGTCTAATACAAAGTATTCATTTTTTTTTCAAAATTATCAATGGTAAGTTTTGTAATCCATCATGGTAAGAACCACATTTTCGTCAATCAATTGCAAATGGTAAAAATATTTTCATTATATTTTAATGTTGTCTAATTTTTATATTAATTTTATATTTAAATTTAATATTTTGTAAATTTCTTTCCTTCACTAGGCGGAAGATCAAATTTTGCAAACAAACATTCGTAATCTACCCGCTCTTCCATCACCCTTGATCGAGCACTACATGATAAAAACCAATTTTTCGCATTTTTTTAAATTTTGAATTAAATTACTTTTTAACATCTTAAGAAATTATTACAAAATAATTAATTAAAAATCTCAAAAAACCCTTAAACCTTAGTTTAAACAAATAAAAACTTAAATTTAAACCCTAATTTAAATAAACAAAACCCTAATCCTAAAAAACGACATTGGAAAAATCAGGGAAAAAGAGATTCCTGTTAAAAGTGCTTTTGCTGAAAAATGGCGGAAAGAGCTTCCAGCTGGAAGCACTTTTCTACGTATCACCTGAAAAAGTTTCCAGTTGAAAGCAATTTTCAAAAATTAGCCCATTCCCGTCATTTTTCATTCAATCGGCCTAATCCGGTAAAAATTTTATTTTTGGCATTTAATGGTAAATGAATCTTTGCTATATTTAAAATTTAATGACGTGGTATTATTTTACTGGTGCCTAAAAGTAGTACTTTTTAGGATGATGCTAATATAATTTATTCCCTAAATTTTAAAGATTACAAAATATTAAGGGAATAAATTATGAGAATAAATATATTAAATAACATGTTTTGATGCATTTGTGCATTAATAATCGGATTTTAAACTCGAACATATCTATATGTTAAAGTAAAATTTGAAATCAAAAAAATTTTTATGAACTTGAAAAGCATTATAATTGAGTGAAAGTTGAATTGGTAAATAAAAAAATGATGAAATATAGGGGTTGATTTATTTCTTTATTTCAAAAGTATTTGATTATTTAAATGGAAGGGTAAAAAAGAATCAAAAGGATTTATTTTACAAACACTAATTTTTACATTATAAATTATGGCACGTGGGTGGGATCCTCTAGATGCAAATAATGGCATCCGACATTAAGAAAAACAAGTGTGTGGTGCAGAGTTAATAAGAGCATCCGAAACTTCAACATCCCAGCCGTGGCAATCACTGCGTAAATACCGCGCCTCATAAATGAGAAACGTGGTTCTGTTCAAGGAATCTTTTCTTTTTCGTTATCGAAACTTATGAACCAGAATAAAAACAGAAGTGTTTATTTTAAAAAAGAATTGACGGATGAAATTGGCGGTTCTTTCATTTGGAGGTAAATATTAAAGGTCTTACATTCTTCATTCTTGTCTCTCCTATGTTATGAATTGTTTCAATTTGCCTTCTACTTTATGTGATGAAATAACAAGCTTGATTCGTAGATATTGGTGGACAAATAAAAAAAGACGGTTAAGGATACATTGGATGAAATGGGACAATCTTTTCTGCCAAAGTCACAAGAAGGCCTTGAATTTCGTGATCTTTCTCTTTTCATATCAGCCATGCTCAACAAACAAGGATGGAATATGGTACAAGATAACCAATCATTGTGCTTTAAGGTTCTTAAAGCAAAACATTTTGCTAATGCGGATCTCATGAATGCAAAGCTTGGAAGAAAATTTTTCTTTTATTTGGAAAAGCATCTGGGATTCAAATTAGAGGTAATTGAAAAAACAATCAGTTTGCTACTTATTTAAATTGATGTTTAGACACAAGTTTGAAAAAGACAATGAACAAAAACAATAAGTAATGAGAGTAAAGAGAGATAAGCACACAAAGCTTGTTAATGTAGTTTGAAAATAATCCTACTCTATAGAGTCTTATTCAGTGAATGGTTTATTCAACAATGGCTAAAACCATTCTACCTTTACACAAGAAGTGATTACAAGCCCAATAGATGACCTTAACTTGTTCCAACTATTCACTCAAATACCTCACTTATAATAGATTCAAATCTCTCCAATAAATCCTAACTAACAAGTACAAAATACAAGAGTAAGCTAATTAGTAAAGAAACAAGCAAATTTAGCACAAACATTCTCGAAAAGTTGCATCCCAACATGTGAATAAGATGCTTATTTATAGGCATAATATGGCAGTTTTCCCTTAGAAGATTTTGTGTATATAAATTCATCCTTTTAATTGCATAATAATCTAGAATAAAGACCTCCAATATCTATCCCAAGGTAAAGCCTCATGAACCAAGTAAATTCATCAGCTTAATCAGTAAGATAAAGACTTAAAGGATAAGGACAAACCTTGTGGGATAAGGCATGTTGATCTCCATGCTCTATAATACCTTGTGGGATAAAAACATGTTCTGGGAATAATTTCCTTATAGAGAAACCAATTATGGAGGTTAAATTCAAAAACACTAACATCTAACTTGACTTTAGTTATCCTGAAGTTATTGTCCTGACTAATGTCCAAAGGCCTGTCTAGACATCTGTTTAAACATGAGATTGAACAAGAGCAGTTTAGCAGGTGTTTAAACATGAGTTGAAACATTAGCAATTGGATAGCTAAAGTCCCAACAACATACCCCCTTTGGATTTTTGAACAAACATAAACAAATGTGTGAAAAATAGAACGTTGATAATGACAATGTATCGAAAAGAAAAGAGAAAGAAAAATAAAGAAAATACAAATTTTTACGTGGAAACCCTTTCGGGGAAAAAGCATGGGTAGAGGAGATGATAATTCACTATGTCGAATTTGAATGATTTCAAGAAGAGTAGACTATGTCTATTTATAGGCTTGTAAAACCTTATTCTAATAGGAGTGTAGTTGTAACAACTCTCACCCATATTCAATGCCGGAATAGTATTACGGAGCATTACCGGACTTATAAAACAATTAAACAATAATTTCACAAACATTTTCAAATTTCATGCAATCATCATTCAAACTCAATCACATTGTCCCTAATACGAGCCTACGAGGCCCTAAACGTGCTTTAGAAGTGGTTCGGGACTAAACCGATAACTCAAGAAATTTTTGAAACACTTAGAAAATTTTTGCAAAATATAGGGGACACACACCCATGTGGCCCGGCCGTGTGTCTCACACGGCAAAAGACATGCCCGTGTCACAAGCCGTGTGGACATTCGAAATGGGATCACATGGCCGTGTCCTACCCCATGTCCGACCCGTTGTAACTCTCTGACTTGGGTCACATGGCCAGCACACACACCTGTGTGGTTAGCCCGTGTGCCCTAAATATTTCCACACACGCCCGTGTTCCAGGCCGTGTGCTAGGCCGTGCCAAAGCTGTAGGGTATATTGACTTATGCCACATGACCAAGTCACACGCCCGTGTGCTAGACCTTGTGGAGCATACTGACTTGATCTCTAATTTAACACCAGGGGACACACGACCGTGTAACCTAACCGTGTGCCACACATGGCTAAGACACACGCCCATGTCTTTGCCTGTGTGGACAAAAATAGGCTATTTAACAAGCCAATTTACCGCCCAAACTTGCACAGACCTAAACCAACCCATTTGGCACCAAAACATAGCATATATTGACATTCATTTAACTCGACCAAGCATAAATCATACCATTTCAATACCAACAACAACAAGTCTCACATGTACCATAAAATGCTATTCCATTTTATACCAAATTCACATTTCCAATTCAATTAAATGGACACTTTCAAACACGCATCAATTTACCTAAACCTACAAGCATACTAATTCTAAATTCATCAACCATTTAACCTCCACAATATCTGTTATCAACAAGCATCACATATCCATCATTTAACACATAGCCAAAGCCATATGCACATATGTATACACAACCAATCCAACTAAATTATGCCAACTCTCACGGCTATATACAAAACCATAATTTAGACATTTACAAGCCAATTCAAATGACCAAAGTCATTACCAACCTATATACCAAAATGACCAAACTCTTATACATGTCATATACTTAAAACACTTAAGGTCAAAAGTACCCAAGAGATAGTAGGATAGTGTGACGAAGTCTCGGACGATCCCTAAATCCGAGCTAGCTTGATTTCACTATAAAACACAGAAAAAATGAATGATGTAAGCTATAAAGCTTAGTAAGCTCGTATGAAAATAATAAGCAAAACTCACCATTTAGTTACCATTCAAAATATGTATATAACATACTGCAAAAGATATATATAACCACAATGTTAACATATATTCAATCATCTATTTAACCATAAACTAATTTTTTTCATATGTTCAATGCATATTCAGTTTTTGTACATACTTGTATTGATACGTATCTATTTCTCACCATTTCATATCCTTGATATACCTGTTGAACCATTTGGAATAATACATGATACTCGAGAATCTCGCACCCTAAGTGCCAATATATATAGCCGAAACTATCTTAATAAAATCCTACACCGAAGTGCCAATACATAGCTGAAGCTATCTCAATAATGCTCACTCTTGAGCTATCAACGGGTTTGCTCAAACAAGCTAACGGTCATGACGTAGCTACATGGTGCTGCTTACACAAGCTGACAAGAATCCGCAACACATGCTGGATAACTCAGCCACCGGTAGGACGTACGGACCAGCACCCAAAACAATAATAACCCCTAATGACATGTCATTTGTTTCCTAATCTATTCCTAAGGTTCAACCGGGATTTCACACTTGCCGAATTATCATCGAACATGTCCGTACAGTCGTATTCACAGTTTCTGCAATATCAAAGCATTTAAAATACAATTATAACAAAGCTTATTACATTCGAACTTACTTCGAATGTAAAAACGGCGAATTAAGTCGATTAATCTGAAAGTTTATTCTTTCCCCAATCTAAATCCGTATTTCGCCTTTCTTGATCTAAATAAATCAAAATTAACTTATTTAATAATCTCTCTATTCAATTTAGTCCAAAATACACATTAAGGCAAATTTACACTTTTGCCCCTAACATTTCAAGATTTTTACAATTTATTCCTTATTTCATAAAATCACAAATTCATGCAATTCAACCAAAAGCCATGCTAGCCGAATTTCAATTAGGTCCCTTCCATATTTTTCATTTATTTCACAATTTAACCACTAAATTTACACATTTCACAAATTAATGCCTATTTGGACATTTTACTCAAAATCACTTTACAAATGTTGTTTATCTAACAACAAGCATGCATTTTCTATCATCAAACATCAAAACACACATAGATTCATCAATGGCAAAACCCTAAAAATTTAACAATTTTACAAATTACTCCCTGAGCTAGTTAGACTAAGATGCAACGATCTTAAAAACATAAAAATTATTAAAAATGGATATTCTTCTTGTTAGAATCGGCTAAGGAAGGTGAATGAACCAAATTTGTGTTTTTGTTTTATTTTAATTAACCTTAATTGCTAATTTACTAATTTAACCTTAATGAAAAACCATTAATGTCATCCATTTAATGTCCAAAAGTTTCCACTAAGTAAATTAATGGATTATTCACCACATAAGGACCTTTACTTTAATATTTCATTGCTATTAGACACCTTTAACTAATAGAACACAAGTTTTACACTTTACGCGATTTAGTCCTTTTTATCAAATTAGTCATTCAAACGATAAAATTTCTTAACAAAATTCTCACACAAACATACTATCATGCTATAGATATTAAAATAATAATACATTTTGACCTCTGATTTGTGGTCCCGAAGGCACTGTTCTGATTTGACTAAAAACGGGCTGTTATAGTAGTAAGATTGAAACACATTATTCTAATCAATATCAAATAGATGTAGTTTAATAAGGTTTAAAAACCTTATTCTAAAATAAAATAAAAGAAACGTAGTTCTATTTGGATTTTATTTTTTTATTTTATCACTGTATTTTATTTTAATAAGGATTCGGGTCACTCAATTCTAACAATCTCCATCTTGACATGAATTCTCAATGAACAAGTTCTTCATCACGAACTCTCAACAAACAAGTTCTCCACCTCTTCCACAAAACCCCTTAATGGTTTAACTTCAACAATAAACACCAACCAAGTCTAAGCAATGCTCAAACTTGGTTATGGGAAGTGCCTTAGTCATCATATCTGTAGGATTTTCATGAATACTAATTTTGCTCACAACAATATCACCACGAGCAATAATATCACAAACAAAATGATATCGAACATCAATGTGTTTTGTTCTCTCATGAAACATTTGATCTTTTGTAAGGAAGATGACACTTTGACTGTCACCAAATATTGTACTGATTTGAAAGTCTTCATTGAGTTCACTAAAAAGTCCTTTCAACCAAATGGCTTCTTTACAAGCCTCAGTAATCACCATGTACTCAGCTTCAGTGGTAGACAAAGTGACTGTAGTTTTTTAACACCCCAAACTCGGCCTAGACGTTATGACCGGATCTGGCATGCCACATAGAAGGGTTGCTTAAAAACTACGCTTTCGTTAAAGAGTTCGTATTCTTTTTGGAACTTCGGGCTTTGTTGTTTGTGGAATTCAAATGTGTTTTTTTAAGGTTACTTGTAAAAACGTTATAGTTATTATTTTGAAAACTGCTTTGGTTATGAAAATCGAATTTGGAACATTTGCAAAAACGTGATATTTTGGAAAATAGTTTTTAATGCTTTTAGGAAAACCCCCATTCTAAAACATATGGTAGTAAGCAATAACGGAAATGAATGTTTAAAAAAAAAATTTAGTCCAATGGCCTTATTACAAAACCATAACCCAAATCAAATAATTTTAGAAATAAGATAAAAACCAAATTTACTGAGTTTCGTGAGGAACATCTCCGATGTACGGCCAGCACCAAGTTCTCCGCAGCACCGAACCCGTTATCACTGGGGATTACCTGCAAGGTTATGGGAAAAAGGGGTGAGTTAAAAGAACTTAGTGTGTAATCCCAATTCCAGTCACAGTCATGGTCTCAGTATGGCCTAAGCCCCATACAGTATCAATTTGGGCCCACGGCCCCAAAATCATGGTAATGCAAACAGAAAATGCAGCCCCAACCTAATAATCCATCCGCTACATTCCACCCGTACCAGCCCTACACTTCATGTGGGGACCAAGTCAACCCACCCAACCCTACACTCCAAAAATGCAGTCGAGCTGCCAGTATAAACGCAACAAAGCTGCCGATATCAATATATGTGGCTGAGCCAGCATAGCCACCAGTACAACACTTCCTCCATCATTATAACCCATCCCAATGCAACATGTCATGGCATAATAATTCAGCATATGCAAAATGTATCATCATGGCAATTAATCAAGTTATACACAATCATACCAAATCTGCCCCTAAGGGTATAACGGTAATTTTACCCAATATGGATATCTCAGTAATTTATCAATTTACGGCTTTTCAATAGCTTACTGTTGCCTGAAATGACACGGGACCCTTATTGGGCTCTTACGGAACTAATGGACCTAAAATCTATTTTAGGCCCAAACAGGCCCACACGCTCGTATGGCCCATTTCGCATGGTTTCAGTTTCAGATACTTACCCTTTGACGGTTTTCCACCAACTTCGCCCATGTGGGCCGGAAAGCCCATTGGGCCCGTTAAGCCTGTATCGGCTCGGTTAGGCCTGTTACAGCCTCAATGTTGTTAGAGCGCTCGTGGCACTCTCAACGACTTACCATCTCTACTCGTATCTCGATTTACCACCACGAGCGCTCGCACGCTCGAGTGGCACAGATGCCGATTTTTTAGTTTTTCAGCTTTTGGCCGATTCACAAATCATCACATGCAGTCATTTAGAAGGGTGTGAGGTTACATACCTGTTACGAGTGTAGATTGAACCCTCGAGATTACGCACCTATGAATCCATATCCTTTAACCATTAGTCTCAATCAAAATATGACATATCCCCCCACTGAGAATTCTATCTCCTTACACTTCAGATCCCCATATGACTTCTGTCTATCAGAAGCTTCTTTCAACTGACTCCGAATCAACTTTACCTTTTCCTCAGTTTTGAAATCAATTCTGGACCCAACAATTGTCGCTCCTCTAATTCTGTCCAACAAGTAGGGGTACAGCACCTATGGCCATATAATGCCTCGTAGGGTGCCATCTGAATGCTAGATTGATAGCTATTGTTATACGTAAATTCTGCTAACGGTAAATAATCTTCCTAACTACCCCTGAAGTCAATCACACACCCCCTTAACATGTCTTCCAAAATCTGAATTACCCTCTCCAACTGGCCATCAGTCTGTGGATGAAACGCTGTACTAAAGTCCAATCTTGTACCCAATGCTTCATGTAAGGGTCCCTGTCCAATATGATAGACATTGGCACCCCATGTAGCCTCACAATTTTCACCACATACAGCTTGGCCAACTTCTGTAGCGAGTAGTCAGTGCTAACTGGTATGAAGTGGGCGGACTTAGTCAACCGGCCAATGATTACCTACACTGAATTTTTATTAGTAGGCGTTAGGGGTAGCCCACTAACAAAATCCATGGTTATTCTCTCCCACTTCTAAAGTGAAATCTTCACCGGTTGCAGCAAAACCGAAGGCAACTGATGTTTTGCCTTCACTTGCTGACATGTCAAACACTTACTCACAAAGTCGGTAACTTCCCATTTCAGACCAGGCCACCAATACAATTCACGTAGGTCCTGATACATCTTATTTCCACCAGGATGCATAGTATATGGGCTACTATGCGCCTCCCGTAGAATCAACTGTCTCAACTCAAAGTCCTTCGGCACAAAAACTCTTCCACGGAAATATAATACTCCTTCGTTGTTCAGTCTAAAATCCACTGTCTCTCCACTTTTCACTTGCTGAAAACGAGAACTTAATGACTCATCCAAAAACTATTTTTCCTTAATCTGACTAACCCATGTCGACTTTACCTGAAGTTCCCCCAACAAACTACCATCCTCGAAAAGACTGAGACGAGCAAACATTGCTTTCAAATCAGTTACCACCTTTCGACTTAATGCATCTGCCACCACATTGGCTTTACCCGGGTGATACTTAATCGAGCAGTCGTAGTCCTTCAGTAACTCTATCCACCTCCGTTGCCTTAAATTCAGCTCCTTTTGGGTAAGGAGATACTTAAGAATTTTATGGTCCATGTAAATAATCGACTTTTCTCCGTACAGGTAATGTCTCCATATCTTTAGGGCGAACACTACTGCAGTTAGTTCCAAGTCATGAGTAGGATAGTTCACTTCATGTGGCCTAAGTTGAAGAGATGCATATGCCACTAGCTTCCCTTCTTGCATCAGCACACATCCCAAACCTGTGTGTGATGCATCACAATAAACAACAAACTCTTTCCCAGCCTCAGGCTGTGTCAAAACTGGTGCTTCAGTCATAATCTTCTTCAACTTTTCAAAACTTTCCTGCTGTTTATCGGCCTAAACAAACGATACTCCCTTACGCAGTAACTTAGTTAGGGGTGCAGCAATCAACAAAAACCCCTCAACAAACCTTCTGCAGTACCGAGCCAAACCCAAAAAACTTTGAATTTTTGAGGATCAACCCTAATCCCCTCGGCAGACGCAACATGCCCCAAAAATGTCACTTTCCTCAGCCAAAACTAACACTTATTGAATTTGGCATAAATTTGCTTCTATCTCAATATCTGCAGCACAACTCGAAGATGTGAATCATGCTTCTCTTTCATTCTTGAGTACACCAAAATGTCGTCAATGAACACCACCACGAACCGGTCTAGATAGGGTTAGAAGACCCGGTTCATCATATCCATAAAAGTGGCTATTGCGTTCGTTAACCCGAACAGCATAACCAAAAACTCGTAATGTCCATAGCGAGTTCAGAATACAGTCTTGTAAATATCTACCTCCTTAACACTTAGCTGATGATACCCTGATCTTAAGTCGATTTTTTAGAAGATCGAGGCTCCCCGTAGCTGATCAAATATCAATCCTTGGTAGTGGGTATTCATTCTTAATAGTTAGCTTGTTCAATTGACGATAGTCAATGCACATACGCATCAACCCATCTTTCTTCTTTACGAACAATACTGACGCTCCCCATGGAGATACACTTGGTCTGATAAATCCCCGATCCAACAATTCTTGGATTTGAGCCTTTAGTTTTACTAGCTCCTTCGGCGCCATCCTATAAGAGGTAATGGACACTGGAGCCATTCCCGGTAACAGCTCAGTGCCAAATTCGACCTCGAGGTTTGGAGGCAACCCCAAAAGCTCTTTGGGAAATACGTTCGAAAACTCCTTCACGGTTCTGACATCCCCAACAGACAATTCCTTAACATCATATGTGCTGATGAAAGCTAGAAACGCCTCACACCCCTTATGCAGTAACTTCTCAGCCTTTAATGGTGAAATCACATGAGACAGATAATCCCTTCTTTCTCCTATTACAATCACCTCCTCATCCTCTGGAGTCTTTAATACCATACGCTTAGCAGCACAATCCAAGTTCGCACGGTGCTTAACTAGCCAGTCCATGCTTAGAATAAGGTCAAATTTGTCGAACGGAAGTTCCATCAAATCTGCTAGAAATACTAATCCTTGAACTTCTAGAGGCACACTCCTAAACAACTTGTTCACTACCACAGATTGTCCTAGAGGGCTAATCATAGGCATTTCTCTAGCAGCAATCTCAAATTCTATACTCAGAGTCCTAGACACAGTACAGGCAACATATGAATAGGTAGATCCAATATCAATCAAAGCGGTAAATGACACATCAAATATAAGAAACGTACCGGTTATGACATTCGGTGCATCCCCATCCTCTTGACGTCGAGCTGCATAAACCAACCCCGGCTGCCTTGCATCTGCATTACCAGTGCCTTTACCCGATGCTCCACGACCTCGTCCAAACCCATTCAAATAGTTTGACCACTTCAAACCTTCACCAAGCAGAGTTCCGCTCCAACTCCACCTCTTCCCCTCCTTGAGCACAAAATAAAACTCCCATATGCTGCACGTGTGATTCGAACCCTCCCCACCTTGCTATCATACTGACGCCAGCACCACTCCACCATGTGGCTATTTGTGTCGTACAACATACACAACAAAAGTTAAGCCTATAGCTAATCTCTAATTTCCTTTAAAAGAAATAATCTAAAAGAAAAGCAAGTACCAAGACTAGAACCTTGGATCCCTTGCCTCCCTGTGGTGTCACTCCCTTGCTCCCTAAGTGGCGCCACCTTGCCACCAAACCACAACTCTTTTAGTGTTAGCAAAACACCAACAATTTCCCTTAAGCCTTGCATCCTACAGCTCTCTCCACTTAAGTGCCCAAAAACCAAGATTTCACCAGGGCTTCGGCTCGAACTCGAGCCTCCCCAGGTGTAATAGCCCAAATTTCAATGATGTCAAAAATAATGGTTCGAGACCACCAAATCTAAGAAATGGACTCGTAGACTATATTATTTAATATTTACGAGTCAAATGTAGCTTTTAAAATGTTTTTAAAATAGTAAATTGCGTTTTATAAATATTTATTTGGTCAAGAAATCGAGAAAAAGAGGTATTGAGATCTCGGTGTTATAAACCGAGTCATAAATATTTTTATGAATATTTACGGAATGTCAATAAAGTAGTATTAAAATTTCATTAGAAAATTTTGACGTTTGGGTGGTTAATTAAATAAAAAGTACTAAATTGAAAAAAATGTAAAAGTTGCTAGAAGGATTAAATAGTTTAATTTTCAAATAAGGAAGGACTAAAGAAGCAATTATGCCAATTACCAAACTTGAGGCGGCATAAGCATAAAAATCTGAGATTTTTTTTATGTGTTAAAATATATTATTAGATAATTATATTATTATAATATATTATATTAAAAAAAAAAGAAGAGGAATAGAAACAGAAACCCAAATGAAACAGAGAGAGCAGGGGAAGGAAAGAAAGAAAAAGAGAAGAGAAAGAAGAAAAGGGGCAAAAATTGGAAAAATTGCCAAAAATCAGCTAAATGAAAGGGGACCAAATTAGAATATCTAGAATTCTCTTGATTTCTCTTCATTTTCTTCAGCTGAAAAACAGCCATGGGAGAGAGTTCAAGCTGGTTTTCATACTCAAGTTTCATGTAAGTTTAATTCTTGCTTTCTCCTTGAAATTTCTATGTTTTTGGACTTTCTACAATTGGGTCCAACTTATTAATTCATTAGTTTATGATTCTATGGCTAATTTTTAAAGTTGATGTGGATTAGTGTTGGAAGAATATGATGAATAAATATTGATTTGAAGCTTTAATTTTGTTATATGATGATTTAATCAAGTGAAATTGATGGAAATTAGTTTTAGGACCTAATTGTGAAATAGCTGAAATTAAGGCCTAGTGTTAAAATTCTGATTTTAAAGGTTATGAAGTAGTTTAAAATGATAGATAAAAGTATTAAATGAGAAAATTAACTCAATTGAGGGGTTAATTCAGCAAGGACTGAATTGTATGAATTGTGGAATTAGGGACAAAATAGAAATCAACATGTTACACTAAAGCAGTTTTGGACAGCAGCAGTTGTCTAACTTTGAAAAATCACCAAAAACTGTAGAAGTTGAATTAGAAGTTGATGAGATAAGGAATTAAAGCTTGTTGAGTCTATTTTCATATAAAAGAAACAGAGCAAGCAAAGTAAGTCTATATTTTGAGATATTTAAATTTTTGTAAGGCTGGTTTAGAATAACTTCGTGATTCCCTGTTCTTACTTTAGAAATTCACTAAAAATTGTACAAAAATAATTATGAGTTATAATTTATATGTTTGTATTCCTTAGTGAGTCTATTTTCATTATAAATAATTAGAAACACTATATGAAATCGTACTATGAGATAATTGATTTTTAGTGAAGAGAGGTCAGAGCTGTCAGACTGTGTAATAGGGGAGAACTTAACTAATAAACTGTACTAATTGGCTAAGCCAAAAATTCTATAAAATTTATAGTATGAAGATATGTGAGTCTAGTTTTAGGGAAAATTAGTGGTTTGAAATTCGGAGCTCTGTGGCTCAAGATAAAAATAATTTAGTGACTATGACACAGGTTGACAGCTTGAATATTCACATAAGTAAATAGTGAAAATTATAGATAATATTACTTATAAGTGTGTTGTTATTATAATAAGGATGTGGATGGAGAGGAGGAGGAGGAAAAAGAATATATGAATGACTTGTGTATGAATCGATCACATGCCTGATTATAATTGATAAATGTTGAATTAAAAATGATATGATGTTTTATTTGGAAAATTTATTATGAAATTATGATTATCGTTATAATAAAAAAATTGAACTTGTGAGTTATACGGCTAAATTTTAGTGATAATTTGTTAATTTTATGAACTTCATGATGTTTTATTTCATATGTAATGATGATAAAATTGTGAATTATGTAAAAGCATGAAAATTGAATAAACGATCAAATTGAGCACCTCAGTTCAGTGAGAAGAGGAATTGACAGAAAATACTATGGTTGAACCATGGCAACAAGTGATAAGTGATAGCTTCGGCTACACTTATCTGATCAAGGACAATTGAAAGTGAAAAGTGGTAGTTTCGGCTACCTGATCAGTGAAAAGTGGTAGCTTTGGCTACCTGATCAGTGAAAAGTGGTAGCTCCGGCTACCTGATCAGTGAAAAGTGGTAGCTCCAGCTACTTGATCAGTGAAAAGTGGTAGCTCCGGCTACCTGATCAGTGAATGGTGGTAGCTTCGGCTACAAGTGATAAGTGGTTTCCGTGTAAGACCGTATCTGGGATATGGCATTGATGTGATACATGTTTAAAATGTAAGACCATAGCTGGGCTATGGCATTTTAGTGAAAAGTGATGAATTGACGGATAAAACCATGGGTGATCTATGGTAAAGTGTGAAACGTAGGTATGGTATCAACCATACTGAATTGTGAAATGTGGCACTGAGCAACACCGTGTAGCTTGTCATGATCGACAGCTTGTGTGAGCAAACTAATTCTATAAGACGTTCACTAATCTGACAAAGTTTGGTAAGTGTTATATAGAATTATTTGATATAAGGAAATATGAGTTGATGATACATGAACATAGTATTTGGTTGATGAATGAGTTCATTTGTGATTATATATTTGTACACCCTTGAGTGTATTATCCGTATGAAATGGTATTCCGAATAAGTTAATGAGAAGAGTTCTAATATGACATAATCTGAATTCAAAATGAAATATTATGAAAACGTACTTGGAATGCATTGGCATGTCTTGTGTATGGTATTTGAGTTCATAATATGGACAGTAAATGTATGTCAAAAATACGAGGAAATAATGGTAATTGATACATGGAAATATGATACTATAATATATACAAACATGGAATATGTTTGATAAATGTGTTTATTCATAATTATAGAACTGTACACCTCAAGTGCACTATTTGTGTAAAGATCATTATTTCAAATTATCTGTAAGTGTTCTGTACTCATTGGTAATGCCTCGTACTGAAACACCCCAAACCTGGCCCACGAGCCTTGACCAGATCTGGTATGTTCCTCGATGAAAACTAGTTCAAATTCTTTTGTTAGTTAGGAAAAACTTGTGTGTTTTGAAAGAAGAATTGTGTCGGGTTGGGCTTGAGTTGAAAACAGGTTCATTTTATATTGAAATCCTTTTATTTATGGTGACAAAACATTTAGGGTTTAGTTTAGAAGAAATTTACTTAAACTTTTATAGATAAAGATTCATAAACATAATAAATAAAAATAAATGTAAAATGGTTCAACTATGGCCTTATTACATCAAATAATTTCCAAACTTTAAATTCAAAGTACTTAAAATATAAAAGCCCAAAATTAAATAAACTTCACGCTAAGCATGGCCACCTTTAAGCTCCTACCGACCCGGTCCATTACTGATCATCACCTGAAAAATGGTCACACAACGGGGTGAGTCAACAGACTCAATGTGTACACAACACTAAATCTTAATAGAATCAGGCATACAAATATTACACATTCATATCATAGCATAAAAATTATGATGCATTCCCAAACCCAAACCTAATAAGCCATCCGCTACACTCCCCCGTACCAACCTGTACACCGTGGGGACTACTAAGTCGACCCTCCTTCCGCTACACTCCATATCGGGGTCTTAGGTCACTGCATTCAGATTACTGTGGTCTTAGGTCACCACATTCAGATACCACGGTCTTAGGTCACCGTGTTCGTGGTCTTAGGTCACCACATTCACTTCCCCTTTCAATAACCCATATGCCCCATATCACACATATTATGCATTAACATGCCAAATTTCACATTCTTATCATTTATCACATGTTAAATATAACATATTTCATAATCCTAGTAGGAGTAGGAAACGTAGCTGAGTACTTTGTACCAAATCATGGTAGCTTAGCCACATTCTTACACTTTCATATTAACACATATATCAAGTTTAAGCCATAAATCTATTAAGATTAGTGTGGGGTACACACTGATTAAACAGCAAATTCCTTGAGATCTTGAAATCTAATCTATCGCTTAGATCCTTAATCCCTTGTGGATTTTAAATCTCGAAACTCACCGAATAACTAGGGAACACGTGGCCTATGGTGTACCTTGGAGAAAAGAACTTCTTCTTCCTTGTAGTCGACAATACTTAAATCTCGAAACCTTCCTACTATGTTTCGGCCAAGATTAATAATAGAGATTAGTTCCTAAATTTCAATAAGTCTAAAAGAGAAAGAATGAGAATCGAATGACAGTGATCGTTACCCCACTTACTGAAACCAACAGTATTCCTTCTTGGCACTCCTTGAGATATTCGGCTATAGCCTAAGTGTGATCAACAATTTCGGCTTCTTGATGAACACTAGAGGATTTTGATTTTTCAAAGAAAGAAGAGGAAGATATAAAACTTAGGAAAATTCGGGAAGACTAGGGGGTTCTGCCTTCGGCTTTGTGGAGAATTGAAGAGAAAAGAAAAGAAGAGGGGTTGCAGAGAAAATTTGGCAGAGGCTTTCTAGGAAGAGAAAATAATGCTGAATGGCCTCTCTTTCCCTCTTATAGCCGAATTTACTAGCTTAGAATCCCTTACTTGGCCATCACTCTTCTATTTTGATAGCTTTATCTCTTTAATTATCTCCTAAAATAAAAGATAATTCAGCAACTATCCTTACTTAGCCGAAATTATTAAACTCAAAGTCCCTTACTTGGCCATCACTTCTCCCTTATTTTCCTAATTAAAGAATAATTCCTCATTTATCTCTTGAAAATATTGATAAATAAATCCCTTATTTATCCCTTATTTATCTCTTAAAAAATAAAAGAATAAAAGCTACTAAATTATAGCCATGTGCCGTCCACCTCTCTGCTCCTTGTAGCAAAATCAAATTTCTTTTATTTGCTTCCCATGTGACTCGAACTTAGGCCCAATACCCTTGTATGTGGCGCCATTTCCAGAAGCCCTAAGTGGCATCTCCAGGCCACTTTTCCAAGCCTGTTTGTGTGTCAAATTTCACATACTTTTTCTCTTAAGGCCACATTGCCTTAGTTTCCTCTTTTAAACTTTAAAACTCGACATTTCTAAGTCATTTCTAAGTTTCCAATAAATTTTGTTTGCCTCTTTAAACTTGACATTTCCTTACATTTCCAAGTTTCTAGAAATGTTCACTTTCCTCTTTTGAATCATTTCTAAATCATTTCCTTACATTTCCAGGTTTCCAAAAATGTTCACTTTCCTCTTTTAAACCTAACATTTCCATACATTTCCAGGCTTCCAAAAATGTTCACTTTCCTCTTTTAAACCTTATATTTCCATACATTTCCAGGTTTCCAAAAATGTTCATAACACAAAAGACATGTCATTTCGTAAAATTAAACCGAAAATGCATAGGCCCATTTCCAGTATGTTACAGTTCTACCCCCCTTAAAAATAATTTCGTCCTCGAAATTACTTACTAACGAATAATCGTTCATCTTAACTCACTGCACTACGCTTATGCTGCGCACTCTGATCTTAATAGAACCATCATACTTCCTAGGCACAATCTCTAAGTTCATGTCCCCTAGAACTCATTTCTAACGCCGCAATTTAATTTGATTAAAAAGTTTTATGCATAAGAATTTTGTTCCACTTATTAACCGCGAACAATTTTATGAAATAAAGATATTTAGAAGTAGTTCTTTCGATCACACAAAGTTTCAGTTCAAGTTCACTACTCTAATTCAGAGAATCACATTCACATTCATCAACAGAGACACCTTCATTCCTCAATAGAGGCACATTCATTCATCAACATAGACATATTTATTCAGTGGCATCTACCACCTACATTCATTATTCGAACACTCTTTGCCTTATTCCTACCCCAGGGGTATTTTCGTAATTTGTCAAAATAAGGTTCCTTGGTAATTTTGTCAGTAAGGGTATTTTGGTAATTTTGCGTTCCCAGTGTATTTTTGGAAATTTTGTAATCCGAGGGTATTTTGGTAATTTTGTAACTCGAGGGTATTTCGATAATAAACCAGGGTAAATTTGTAAAGTGTTAATAATTATGGGGTATTTCAAAATTTGCAAAACTTTGAGGGTTCTTTTTTTTTGAGAATTTGTTTTCCAAAATGGTGATGTTGCAAAAATTTCTGAAATTAAGGTCATTTTGGTAATTTTGTATGTCAGGGGCAATTTCGTAATTTTCCAAAATCAAAGTATTTTTGATAATTTGCAAATTAGGGTTTTTTATAAAAACACGGCTAGTTCCCTTTCGGGTTTTCGTTATTGTGTTTAGCCTATGACTGAGTCTTCTTGGTTAGGGTGAACCGTAGCTACGCACCAGGTAGGATTCTGCGAAGAGAGGAGGTGAGTCACTAGGGCTGCTTAAGTACTGTGCTCTTAGGATCCAATCCTAGACATGCGCACCATGGTTGCCACACCCTAATTTGGCGACTTAGCCATAGGTTTGTTTAATTCGGCATTAAGTCTTTTGTAATAGTTGCGGAAAACTAGTCCTAGGGTTCAAGTACCTATCATACTATTTCTACGTTCCATTCCTACCCTTCTACAGATCATACCATAAATCACACAATGGATAGGGTACTACACAGTGTGGATGGATCATGGTCGGAGACTTGGGTGCCATGCCAGAAAAACCTACTAATTTCATAAAATATTTTTATAAAACTTATTTAGGCTCGCTTTGAAAACATTTTGGGCCTTAAACCACAGACCGAGAGTTTGAAACGGGCTCTGATACCAAACTGAAACACCCCAAACCTGGCCCACGAGCCTTGACCAGATCTGGTATGTTCCTCGATGAAAATCGGTTCAAATTCTTTTGTTACTTAGGAAAAACTTGTGTGTTTTGAAAGAAGAATTGTGTCGGGTTAGGCTTGAGTTGAAAACAGGTTCATTTTATATTGAAATCCTTTTATTTATGGTGACAAAACATTTAGGGTTTAGTTTAGAAGAAATTTACTTAAACTTTTATAGATAAAGATTCATAAACATAATAAATAAAAATAAATGTAAAATGGTTCAACTATGGCCTTATTACATCAAATAATTTCCAAACTTTAAATTCAAAGTACTTAAAATATAAAAGCCCAAAATTAAATAAACTTCACGCTAAGCATGGCCACCTTTAAGCTCCTACCAGGCCGGTCCATTCACGATCATCACCTGAAAAATGTTCACACAACGGGGTGAGTCAACAGACTCAATGTGTACACAACACTAAATCTTAATAGAATCAGGCATACAAATATTACACATTCATATCATAGCATAAAAATTATGATGCATTCCCAAACCCAAACCTAATAAGCCATCCGCTACACTCCCCGTACCAACTTTGTATGCAGTGGGGACTACTAAGTCGACCCTCCTTCCGCTACACTCCATATCGGGGTCTTAGGTCACTGCATTCAGATTACTGTGGTCTTAGGTCACCACATTCAGATACCACGGTCTTAGGTCACCGTGTTCGTGGTCTTAGGTCACCACATTCACTTCCCCTTTCAATAACCCATATGCCCCATATCATACATATTATGCATTAACATGCCAAATTTCACATTCTTATCATTTATCACATGTTAAATATAACATATTTCATAATCCTAGTAGGAGTAGGAAACGTAGCTGAGTACTTTGTACCAAATCATGGTAGCTTAGCCACATTCTTACACTTTCATATTAACACATATATCAAGTTTAAGCCATAAATCTATTAAGATTAGTGTGGGGTACACACCTGATTCGCTTAGCAAATTCCTTGAGATCTTGAAATCTAATCTATCGCTTAGATCCTTAATCCCTTGTGGATTTTAAATCTCGAAACTCACCGAATAACTAGGGAACACGTGGCCTATGGTGTACCTTCGAGAAAAGAACTTTTTCTTCCTTGTAGTCGACAATACTTAAATCTCGAAACCTTTCTACTATGTTTCGGCCAAGATTAATAATAGAGAGTAGTTCCTAAATTTCAATAAGTCTAAAAGAGAAAGAATGAGAATCGAATGACAGTGATCCTTACCCCACTTACTGAAACCAACAGTATTCCTTATTGGCACTCCTTGAGATATTCGGCTATAGCCTAAGTGTGATCAACAATTTCGGCTTCTTGATGAACACTAGAGGATTTTGATTTTTCAAAGAAAGAAGAGGAAGATATAAAACTTAGGAAAATTCGGCAAGACTAGGGGGTTCTGCCTTCGGCTTTGTGGAGAATTGAAGAGAAAAGAAAAGAAGAGGGGTTGCAGAGAAAATTCGGTAGAGGCTTTCTAGAAAGAGAAAATAATGCTGAATGGCCTCTCTTTCCCTCTTATAGTCGAATTTACTAGCTTAGAATCCCTTACTTGGCCATCACTCTTCTATTTTGATAGCTTTATCTCTTTAATTATCTCCTAAAATAAAAGATAATTCAGCAACTATCCTCACTTAGTATAAATTAACTCAAAGTCCCTTACTTGGCCATCACTTCTCCCTTATTTTCCTAATTAAAGAATAATTCCTCATTTATCTCTTGAAAATATTGATAAATAAATCCCTTATTTATCCCTTATTTATCTCTTAAAAAATAAAAGAATAAAAGCTACTAAATTATAGCCATGTGCCGTCCACCTCTCTGCTCCTTGTAGCAAAATCAAATTTCTTTTATTTGCTTCCCATGTGACTCGAACTTAGGCCCAATACCCTTGTATGTGGCGCCATTTCCAGAAGCCCTAAGTGGCATCTCCAGGCCACTTTTCTAAGCCTGTTTGTGTGTCAAATTTCACATACTTTTTCTCTTAAGGCCACATTGCCTTAGTTTCCTCTTTTAAACTTTAAAACTCGACATTTCTAAGTCATTTCTAAGTTTCCAAAAATTATCGTTTGCCTCTTTAAACTTGACATTTCCTTACATTTCCATGTTTCCAGAAATGTTCACTTTCCTCTTTTGAATCATTTCTAAATCATTTCCATACATTTCCAGGTTTTCACAAATGTTCACTTTCCTCTTTTAAACCTAACATTTCCATACATTTCCAGGTTTCCAAAAATGTTCATAACACATAAGATATGTCATTTCGTACAATTAAACCGAAAATGCATAGGCCCATTTCCAGGATGTTACACGTACCCTGTTTCGGCGTCGAATACGGGTAAGGGGTGTTACACCAGGACCCTTAAACATTCTTAAACAACGCACAGAACCAACATAACATGCATTTACACAAATATTACAGACCCCTAAATTTCAGGATGTTGCAAGTTTGCAAAGTGGCTTTTTAACTGATTGCACAACCTCCGATTGTAAAGACATAACCTGTGAGAGATCTTCTATCAAGGTCTCCACCAAAATCAGCATCAACATACCCAATGACTCCATTTTTAGTTCTTCCAAACTGTAAGCAAACATTAGTAGTACCTAGTAAGTATGTTAAAATCCACTAAGCTACTTTCTAGTGTTCTTTACCAGGATTCGCCATGTATCTGCTAGCTGCACTGACTGCATATGATAAATCTAGACGTGAACAAACCATAGCATACATGAGAGATCCCACTGCACTAGAATATGGAACATGTGACATGTGCTCAATCTCATCGAGACAAAGTCAATGAAAGTCCGAAATGGGCTACTAAAGGAGTACTAACAGGTTTAGCACTCTACATATTGAACTTGCAAAGAACTTTCTTAATGTACCCCTTTTGGCTTAGGTACAATTTACTTGCTTTTCTATCTTTGAGAATCTCCATACGGAGTATCCTCTTTGCTGGTCCCAAATATTTTATCTCAAACTCTTCACTTAGTTGAGCTTTGACCTTTCTTATCTCTCCTTTATCTTTTGCTGTTATCAACATGTCATCAACATAAAGGAGTAGATACATAAAAGAACCGTCACTATTTTTCTTAAGGTAAACAAAACTGTCAAAGCTACTTCTTTTGAAATCATGAGAAGTCATAAAGGAATCAAACCTCTTTTACCATTATTTTGGTGACTGTTTCAAACCGTAAAGGGACTTTTGCAGCAAGCAAATATAATCCTTTTTTTCTAAGACTGTAAAACCCTTTGGTTGTTGCATGTAAATATCCTCCTCAAGTTCTCCATGCGAAAATGTAGTTTTTACATCTAACTACTTAAGCTCTAAATCATGCATGGCAATAATACCAAGCAAAGCTCGAATCAAACTATGCTTCACAATTGGGGAGAACACATCTGTGAAGTTTACTCTTAGAATTTGACTGTAACCCTTTGTAACAAGCCTTGCTTTATATTTGGGTTCTTCAACTCCTAAAGTCTCTTATTTCTTTTTAAACACCCATTTACAACTAACAACCTTTTTGCCTTTAGGAAGTTTCACAAGATCCCATGTTTTGTTTTTATGGAGTGATTCCATCTCCTCTTACATAACAAACATCCACTTTTCTGAGTCTTCACAGCTAACTGCCTTAGAATAATTAGATGACTATTGGTTTGCATCTATATCTTCAGCCACATTTAAAGCGTAAGTAATTAGATCAGCCTCGGCATGTTTCTTTGGAGATTTAATCTCTCTTGTAGTTTTGTTTTTGGCGATAGAATATTGTGGTGAAGAAGCAACTCTATTATGAATTTCTGTACTGGCTTGAGGAGTCAACTCTATTGTAGATTCTGGATTAATCTGATGCTCCACTTGCTTTTGATGTTCTTTATTGGAATAGTTTTTAAGAGATAAGTTAGGTAGCATAGCAGTTTCATAAAAAAACAACATCTCTGCTAATCACAACTTTTTTATTTTCAGGACACCATAACTTATATCCTTTTACACTAGCTTTATAACCAAGAAAAACACATTTAATGGATCTCGATTTCAATTTTCCATTATCAACATGAGCATACCTAGGACACCCAAAGATCTTTACATCAGAATAATCAGCAGGATTACTAGACCATACCTCTTGTGAAGTCTTTTTCTCAATGGTAATGGCTGGAGATCGGTTAATAAAAAAATGCAGTAGAGGCTGCTTCGGCCTAAAACGACTTCATTAAATTAGCATTCTATAACATACATCAAACTTTCTTCATGATCATTCTGTTCATTCATTTTGTAACGCTGTTTTGTTGTAGAGTATGACAAACTGCCAAGTGTCTCACGATCCCTTCTGACTTGCATAGTTCATTCAACTCATTAGAATAGAACTGTAAGCCATTGTCTATATGAAGGTGTTTTATTTGTTTTCCTGTCTATTTTTCAATCATAGTTTTCCAGGACTTAAATGCAGAAAACACATTACTTTTCTACTTTAAGAAGAACGCCCAAACTTTTCTAGAAAAATCATCAATAAAAGTTAACGTATAATTAGCTCCACCTCTTGAAAACACTCTGGATAGCCCCCACAGATTAGAATGAATATACTCCAACATTCCCTTTATGTTATGGATTCCTCTGGTGAATTGATCAGATTAGAATGAATATACTCCAACATTCCCTTTATGTTATGGATTCCTCTGGTGAATTGAACTCTCTTGTGCTTCCCAAAAGTGCAGTGCTCACAAAGCTTCAGTTTGTAAATTTCTTGCCCATCAAGAAGTCCTCTTTTGCTCAATTCTGTCATGCAATTCACACTCATATGCCTTAGGCGCATATGCCAAAGTCTAGTAACATCATCATCTGACAAGGAAGAGGAAGTGATAGCTACATTACCAGTAACTGTAGAACCCTACAAAACATATAACTTGGCAGTATTTCTCTTCCTTTTCATTGCAATGAGGGAACCTTTGGAAATATTCAAAACCCCACTTTTAGCTGTGTATTTATACCTTTTTGAATCAATAGTACTTAATGAAATTAAATTTCTCTTCAATTCTGGAACATATCGCACATCATTAAGTGTTCTAGCAACTCCGTTAAACATCATAACTTTAATTGTTCCAACACCTGTGATTTTACACGAAGCATTATTTCCCATCAAAACAACACCTTCAGATACTGTTTTGTAAGTTGTAAACCAATTCCGATTGGGACCCATGTGAAAGGTGCAGCCCGAATCAAGGATCCACTCCTCGCTCACTTTAGAATTGTTGACAGAAGCAACTAGAAGTTAAACATTGCTGTAGTCTTCTACAACATTAGCTTCAATGGATTTTTCTAGTTGTTTTCCCTTTTGATTCATAGTCTCCCTTTTGATCTTGTTCTGCAACCTATAACACTCAGATTTAATGTGGCCTTTCTTCTTGCAGAAGTTACAAGTTTTACCTCTATTTAAAGACTTCGATCTACCTTTAGATTTACTGCGAGGATTCCGTTCCTGTGTCCTTCCACGATCATCATCAGCATTCTGATCTTGTGTCCCATGAATAATGAGACCCTGTCCCTTAGAGTTGGGTTTAACCACAAGATGCTTCATCTTATCATATGAGGTCAAAGAATCATAAACCTCATCAACTGTGAGAGACTTGCGACTATATAAAATCGTGTCTTTAAAGTTGAATAAGACGGGGGCAGTGAACAAAGTAGAATCAACCCTAAATCTTCCTTATCATATTGAACCTCCATGGCCTCCAAGTTTGAGAGAATTTCTTTAAACACTGTTAAGTGTTCGTGCACATATGCACCTTTTTCCAAATGATGAGCATAAAGATGCTACTTCATATGCAACTTGCTGGTTAGAGTTTTTGACATACATATTTGTTCCAGCCTCTTCCATAATGCAGTGGCGGTCTTCTCCTTCATCACATCCTACAAAATTTCATTAGACAAATACAGATGTAACTGTGTTAAGGCCTTTCAATCCTTACCTTTCTTCTCTTCATCTGTCAATGTTGAAGGCATCTTACCTATCCCTAGCAGTGCATCTTCTAAGTCCATCTGCATAAGAACTGCCTGCATCTTTATTTGCCACAACGCAAATCTGATATTACAATCCGTATTGAGATGAACAACTCGGAAGCTCGGATACCAATTTGTGAAAATAGAACGTTGGTAAGGACACTGTACCACAAAAAAAGAGAAAGAAAAATAAAGAACACAGATTTTTACGTGGAAACCCTTTCAGGAAAAAAACCACGGACAGAGGAGAAGATAATTCATTATGTCGAATTTGAATGATTTCAAGATAAGTAGAATATGTCTATTTATAGGCTTGTAAAACCATATTCTAACAGGAGTGTAGTAAGATTGAAACACCTTATTCTAATCAATATCAAATAGGTAGAGTTTAGTAAGGTTTAAAAACCTTATTCTAAAATAAAATAAAAGAAGTGTAGTTCTATATGGATTTTACTTTTATTTTATTTTATCACTGTATTTTATTTTAATAAGGATTCATGTCACTCAATTCTAACAAAATGATCAAAACTCCCCCTATCATTATGCCATAAAAAATATAAGATAAATAATCACAAATAACTCATAACTAAAGTATGTTCAAAGATGTTTAATACATCAACACTGCCTATACAAGGGCACAAATTAACTTCTTAAAAAAACATAGCAATAAAAACCATAAGTAGCAACCACTCCAAGCTTTTCGCCAATCATCAAGATCACATAAAGAAACCTTTTTTGTTAAAAGGAAAAAGTTGTTTCACTCACCATGGTTTTTTTTTTCTTAATGTCACAAATCAGTTCAAACAAACTTCCTTTCTTGCCAACATGTTTTTGAATCTCAATAGTGACAGAATCAACTTCTCCCTTTAGGATTTTGAAGAGCTGACTCTTTTGGGCAGCCTTCACAAAGGGATATGATGCCTCTTCTATCTAAACATCAACACTAGTAAAGGCTATATGAGAGAGGTCATTGACACAATTTGTGAAAAACAACTTTTTTTAATTTTTAAAGAATGTCATGCATTTATAAATCATTCAGGATTAAAATTGGAAATTAAAAACCTTGCATGTTTTTGAAAATGTTGAGTGGGAGAAAATCCCTAAACAAGACCTACGACCTCCATTAATGGTCTCTTATGATGACATGACAATTTAATGACCCCACGGTAGGATTTCCATGTCGATCTCATTGCGGAGATTTCCTAAAAGTAAGAAAAATTATCTTGTAATTGTATGATAGTTGGTCAGCCCTGTTCTAAGTATTATCATGCGATATAAAAATAAGTTTTTTCTCCAAATAGGACAACTAGTCACAATTGTCACTCGGTGAGATTATCCCACGATGACTGATTTGTGGTACATGATCTGATAAGTTTTAAGTTGATGGTTATACACCCAAGAACTTCTGATTAAGTATCTTTCCATGAAGCTCTACTTAATGTTTGTAGGATATCCAAAGGGAACAAAGGGTGGTTTGTTTTATAACCTGAAAGAGAAAACTATTATAGTGTCAACTCATGCTACTTTCCTTGAAGAAAGTTACATGAATGACTTCAAACCTTAGAGTAAAGAAGTACACGAGGAACTTTCGGGAACTATACAAAACCCTATAGAAATGGTTCAAGAACCAACTCCTAATAGTAGACCTACAAATGATCAACAACATAGGGTAAATTAAAGAAATATGTCATTTTTCTATAAAATTTAAGAAACTAGGCTGTTTTTTTTACCAGTATATGTTGTTTTTGGAGAGATAAAGTGAAAATGAGTCTTGCAAGGCGCGTCTTCACTGAAAACGTGTCCTATAGGGCGCATTTTCATTGTCGTTTTAATGAAAACGTGTCCTATAATGTGTGTTTTCAACCACGTCAATTGAAAACATGCATTATTGGACGTGTTTTCACTAAAAATTGATAACTCAACTCTTTTGGATAGATGGTTAAATATTAGGGTTTGTATCCTTGAGTTTCGAGTTCGATTAATCTTTTACCTCATGTTGTTTCAAGCTTTTTATATTTTTTAACATATCATCTCTTTTAGTTAGATTGTTAGATAACTGTAGTTTCATCATTGAGTCCCAAGTTTAATTCCTTTTATAAGCATTTTAATTGTATTTTTTATTTCATGTTCTTTCAAGCCTTTTTCTTTCAATTTCTAATTAATGTTTATAATTAATAAATATATTATTTTCAAGTTTTTTTAATTAATAACTCTTTTATTTATAAAATCAGATAATAAATATATAATTATTTTTAAAAAATATCAACTAAATATTTTGATATATTTTTCTTTATATATAATATTTATATGTCAAATATTTATTTTCTCCACCTATATTTTGGATTTGGTGATTTCTAATATAGACTGAAAAATAAATATTACACATATAAATATTATATTTACTAAAAATAATTATATTTGCAATCATTATTTTATTTTATAGATAAAAGATTTATTAATTAAAAAGATGAATTAAAAAAAGACTTGAAAACAATATATTTATTAATTATAAACATTAATTAAAAAAAAGCTTGAAACAACATGAAATAAAAATTACATATTAAAATGCCTATAAAAAGATTTGAACCTAAGACTCAAAAATGAAAGCACAATTATCTAACCATCTAACCAAAGAGCTAATGTGTTAAAAATATTAATTAAAAATAAAATAAAAAAAGCTTGAAACAACATGAAATAAAATATAAATGTAAGTAGCAGAGGAATCCAACACGAGACTAAAAAATAAGGCACTAACATTTAACCATCTGACTAAAGGAGACAAATTGCTAGTTTTAAGTGAAAACGCAACTTCTAGGGCACATTTTTAGCTAGCGTGACTGAAAGTGCACCTTTTAGGATGCATTTTCACTTATACAACAGTGAAAACGCGCCCTGTAGGACACGTTTTCAAGGGAGACACACCTTGTAGGACGTGTTTTTAGTGAAGACACGCCCTGCAGGACGCGTTTTCAATTTCTCTATCCAAAAGCAACATATACTGGTAAATTTAAAAAAATAGCTTAGTTTCTTAATTTTTATAAAAAAATGACACATTTCTTTAATTTACCCTTAAGATAGGGTGCTTCATCGTAGTGGGAGGGTCTCTCGTAGGCCTAAGTTCTTCCAATTTGGCGAAAGTGTTTTTAACACTAATTCTACCAAAAAGGAAGATGATGACCAACTCACATATGATGAAGTGATGTAGAGTGTTGAATCCAAGCTTTGGGAAATAACTATGAAAGCTGAGATGGATTCTATGGACTCCAACTCAGTGTGCGAACTTGTAGACTTATCAGAAGGGATAAAACCCATAGGGCATGTAACATCCCGAGACCGGACCTAGAAGTTTTGGCATTGCAAGTAAGAGTTTGCCAGTACTTCGGCGAATTGGGGAGTTTGCTAAAGGGGGAGTCTGCCAAAAGTGTATCAATAAATTGTTTGCCATTGTTTCAATATAACAATATGCGCAATAGGATGCAATAAGTGGTTCGCTAGATTTATTGCAAGTGTGCTCGCTAGTATGTTTGGCTAAAGTTCGCCAGGAAAGTTGCGAATTAGGGGTTCGCCTGTCAAATATTAAGTCAAACTCAAATTAGGAAATAAAGATATGTTGTATCTAGGAATACTTTACGTGCAAGTAACACCTTTCCTAAGTCAAGCAGGGTATTCTAAGATTTCCAAAACACTTAAGTCTATAAATACGACCCTAAATTCAATGAGAATTCTCTCATTGAATATGTTGCTGTTAAGTCTCTATTTTGAGTCAAGTTCATAACATCCAAGGTAAGTCTCTGTCTTGTTAGGTGGTTGTCCTGAAAGCTAGGATCGATTGCATGTGTGAATTTTATAAGTATGATATGTTTAAGTAGTCTGTGTGTTTGTTTATATTGCGAACCAGCTAGACCATCCACTAGCAAGATAAAGGCAAAGCCAAGTGTAACACCCCTAACCCGAATCCATCGCCGGAATAGGGTTACGTAGCATTACCGGACCTATTTCATAAATAATCATGCATTTCACATACATTTTGCAATTCAAAATAAAAGTCATTCACAATCATTCATATAGTCCCTAATACGAGCCTACGAGGCCCAAATCATACACTAAAACTGGTTTGGGACTAAACTGATAACTCAGGAAATTTTTGGAAAATTAGAAAACTTTTCAAAATATAGGGACACACGCTCGTGTGGCCTAGCCATGTGTCTCACACGGCCAACGCCACGCCCGTGTCACAGCCGTGTAGACATTCAAAATGGGATCACATGGCTGTGTCCCAACCAGTGTTCGACCCCATGTAACTCTCTGACTTGGGTCACACGGCCAACACACACGCCCATGTGACTAGCCCAAATGGACAAAAATATGCTATTTACCAAGCCATCATTCTCACCCAAATTTGGATTTACCTACACAAACCAAATTGCATATAACCATATCTCCGAATGGCTATTAAACTCATCAATACCAAGTTCAATTCATGCTATATCATTTGCATCAACCACAAGACACACAAGTATCACAATAAGCCATTCAATTTCATGCCAAATTCACATTCTCAAATCATCAATATGGTCACTTTCAATTATACATCACTTTACCTAAAACCATAAGCATACCAATTTAAATTTCAACCATTTGGTACTCCAAATACCAATTCACAACAAGCATTTATATAACAATTATACACAACATATCAAAAGTCCATTTGCACATATATATATATATACATTACCAAGCATGCCAAAATAAGCCAAGTAACATGGCTATACACATAACTAACCATTCATTATTTACAAGCCAAATCAAATGGCTAAATCCATTACTAACATATAAACCAAAATGACCATAACTCCTATACCTGCCATATAACCAAATACATAAGTTCAAAAAGTACCAAAGTGATAGTTTGATAGTGTGATTGTAACACCGCAAACCTGGCCTAGACATTATGGTTGAATCTGGCGTATCACATTGAAGTGTATTTTGAAAATTGGACTTGTTGGTAAAAATTCGTTTCTAAGTTTAAAAACCCTTTTATTATAATTTTAAAAATCATCTAGTCAAAATATTTGCCGTATTACCTGCTCTTGTTATAGTAGGTTGATTTAAAATTGCGGAAGCTTTTGAAAAATCTCATGTTTAAATTTCATGTCTTTAAAAAACGTAATTATTTTGAAAATTCGTCTTCTCCTAAACTAGCAGTTTAAAATAAGTAAACAAAAGCCCTAATTAAAAATTTAAAAAACATAAATGGCCTTATTACATAAACAAAACCCAACACAAACTTTAAATTTTAATAAAAGCAAGTGTAGAACAGATGCAGTTGTGTGGCCACCTCCGAGTCCCTCACAGCACCAAATCGCCTATGGCTGAGGATTACTTGTACAGTAAAAAGGAAAAGGTGAGTTTATGAAAACTTAGTGTGTAATCGACTATCGGTCGACCAAGATATATAACATGCAAGAATGATGCGGGTCTAAGCCTTATTCAAGAATGATGCGGTATGGGTGCGAACCCAATACAAGATAATGATGTGGGCCTTAGCCCAATACCATACCAGTACAGTGCAATAATGCAACCCATCCCAATCTAGCCAACACACCACTCCGTACCACTAACAGACCATGTGGGGATAAAACTGACCCACCCAGCCAACACACTAATATTGCAGTAAAGCTTCCTATAACGTGTTGCAGCAAAGCGATCAGTAACAGTATACGTGGCAAAGCCACCAGTACAGTATACTTCCTCCACAACAGTATCCCAACCCCATGCAGTATGTCATGTCATAAATCATACGTATATGCAAAATGTCATACTCAGTAACAATCATTTCCATCTATTAGGGGTAAAATAGTCATTTCACCCTTTAGGGGTATTTTGGTCATTTTACCTGCTTTGGGGTCTCAGTACAGATATCGAACTCTCGAAAGGTTCGCAGTCACCTCAAGCGACTTCAGTAACCTAAATGGTCACAATAGTGTAATTGGGCCCAAGGCCTCTTACTCGGCCCAAATGGGCCCACACGCTCGTACGACCCATTCAACCCAGATTTTACCACGACTATGAGACTTACATAGCCCAATCCAGTATTTGCCACAAATCGTGGATTTCATCCGTGTGGGGCCCACGAGTCTATTGGGCCCAAACGACCCATTTCAATGCAATGTGGCCCATTACGGCCTAAGCCCATGAAAATGCTCATAGAGGCCTTTACAGTCATACGCCCGTGATTCATGGGCTCGGTTTGACCACACGAGCGTTCGCACACCCATGTGACCACAAAGCCCAATCTTCCGGCTTTTTGGCTTTTGTCGTTCTATAATAAAAACAGTGTGAATACACACATGTTTATGCAACTGCTCCAACCTTCTCAAGCAACCGACCTAGATTCAAACATGACCCAATATCAATCCTTTAATCGTTAGGATAAAACACCCTCTTATCGACACTTAATCCAAAAACACCATCCTTACCTTGCTTGAAATGAGGCGACTTTAGTCCTCCAAGACCGCTAACCAAAAGTGATCACATGCTTTTATTGATTATCTGTTCCACAAACATCAATCTCATTAACCAAGGTAGGCCATATAAGTGGCCTCAATCCACAAATGATATTCTATAAAAACATAACCAATATACAACCTAAACTCCAAAAGTGAGGTAACGTATTACCTTAATTGAATGCTAAGATCAAGGGTTGTGACTACTTCAAACCACTTACACTCTACCAGTCCTCGAGGAAAACCCTAGCACCGCAACGAGTAACACATCGTGAAAAAGAGAATCAACAGTCGATAATCAAAGGATAAAAAGAAGGGTAATCGATTTTAAGAAAAAGAATAGAAGAGAATAAGTTTAATCAAAAAGTGAGAAGTATAAACACTTTATCGATAATCAGAAACACTTGCAGCACTGGAATAGCAAGAAGCAATGAAGAGAAGATTGGCACAGAGAGTGATAAAATAAAAAGGTGATATTCGGCCAAAAGAGAGCACATATTGAGGGAGAGAAGAAGAGAGAAAAAGAAATGGAAGAGTTGCTCACAAAATCGACTAACAACCCTTGACCGAAAAGAGAGGGACTTTTGTTAAATAATGCGCAACAACCAATACAAATCCGAATAAACCAAAAGCCGATAAATGGAAGAAAAGAAAAGGAGAATTCGACCATACAAGGCCTCATACGGAGCCATCTGTATACTCGACTGATAACTGTTGTTATAAGCAAATTCGACCAAAGGTAGATATCTATCCCAACTACCTACGAATTCTAACACACAGCATCGAAGCATATCTTCGAGAATTTGAATTACTCTTTCAGACTGACCATCAGTTTGCGGATGGAACGCAGTTCTAAAGTTCAACCTCGTACCCATGGCCTCTTGCAACTTCTTCCAAAATCTCGAAGTAAACCTCGGATCTCTATCCGATATAATAAACATAGGCACGCCATGCAATCTCACTATTTCTGCAACATACAACTTAGCTAACTTATCCAGTGAATAATCAACACATACTGGGATAAAATGAGCTGACTTTATTAGTGATCGCTGTTAATCAGAGCTTTAAAATTTATAAAAGAATGATCGAACCTGGAAACTAACTCTGACAATGATTAAAGGCAAGTGTACCTATCGAATAGTAGTATAGCTAAGGCAAGACCAGATTATTGAACCCAAAGGAACTAAAAGTACTAATACTAACTTCCTTTCTATTATCTAGCCTAAATATTAAGTGATTGGTTGTTTAATCTAAAACTAATTAACTACTAAGCTAAAGACACAAAAACAAAAAGGATGAATTGGGAAATAACTTTAGGAAAAACTCAGTTGATTAAGATGATACCCTCAGGAAGAATCCACCTAGACTTCACTTGTTATTTAACCCTGAACCATACGATTTACTCACTTAATTTGATCCGTAAGACTCCCTAACGTATAATAAACCCTCTCTCGAGGCGAATAACGTCTAACCCTAGGTTAATTAATGTTCTCTCTTAATAACCCCCTAGAATAGCAGTAAATCGATCTATGGACTCCCATATTAGGTTTCACCCTAATCCGGCAAAATCTCGTCACCCTATCTCTAGACGTGCAATCATCTCCGCTTAATTATGCTAGAACTACTCTTAGGCAGGGTCTATTCCTCCTCAACCTAAGCACATCAAATTTGGACTAAGCTCACATAATTAAGAACAAACTAAATATTTATCATATAATTCAGAAAATAATAACAATATCCATCATAGGTTTCATCCTCTTCAGGTATCTGAAGGGTTTAGTTCATAACAAATAAAGAAAACATCTCAAGAGAAAAGATAAAACAAAACATAAGAACTCCCTAAAACTCCTTGAGGGAATTGAAGGAGAGATCCAATGTCTTGAGTAGAATTTTGGCTTCTTGAGATGGACCAACTGGCTATGTTCGAGTGATTCTCACAAATCTAACCTTTTCGGCTTGGCTCCTTGGCCTAGCTAGCCGCCCCCTTTCAGCTGATACTTAGGGGGTTTATATAGGCTTTTGAAATAGGTTTCTTTGCCCCAAAGTATCCAAATCTGAATGAAATTGCTCTTTGCCACGACAGGGACACGGCCATGTCACACGGTCGTGTGACAAGTCTTCAAGCTATGTTTGAATTTCTTTAATGAGACACGACCGTGTAAATCGGGGGTCAGGCCATGTTCTAGATGATTAGTGAGGCACGACCGTGTGTGCTTAAGGCCAGGCCGTGTTGGTTTCTTCCTTTGCCCAATTTACTCCGTTTTGGGCCCGTTTCCCGTTCTTTTTGTCCTCGGGTTCTTTCCTGGGTATAAGACATGAAAAGAAAGGATTAAGAGCACCTTTTTACATAAATTGAGGGATAAATCATCCAAAAGCGTACTAAATGTGGGATTAAAATATGTTACTTTTATGGTTTATCAAATACCCCCACACTTAAGCTTTTGCTTATCCTCAAGCAAAATTCTCAACTTACAATTAAAACGAACTTTTCATGATCCATAATTCCTATTGACAATGTCTCATCATAATTCATAGATAATTTATACGTGGATAATTCAACTCAAAGAGTTCTAAAGATTCAAACAATCAAAGTCATACATTTGTAGCATAAAAACATAGGTGTCTCCCTTTATCTGAATAATTACCTTTAATTCAAAACCGACAAGGATTGACATCCTCACAAAAGATTCACTCAAATCACTCAAAAAATGTTTAATGTTCAAAGTTAAAAGATCACTCATAAGTCAAACCTGAAAAGTTAATCCCATAGGCTTGCCTGAAAATCAAATCTCCACCATTATAATATGAGATGATACACAAATCAAAAGGTCTTTAGTTAGGGTTGTAATGGGGCTAGGGTTAAAGGTCTGGAAAAAGCTGAATTAGAAGGTTAGAATCGAGATTGAATTCGACAAGTTACCTATCTAGAAACCTGAGGCGATAATAAATAATTGCATCAACTGAAAATTAATAATCCTAATAATACGAGCTTTTTCTTTTGATAAATTGAATTTAACTATATAAGCTCACTTTATAATACTAATACCGAATATACTTCGAATTTTTTTTAAGAACAAACTAAGTATATAAAGGATATATTCAACTACTGAAATAACATAAGTAGGTAACTATTCGAATCAAATCTCAATATAAGGGTAGTTAAAAGGAATGGTGATAACAAATACAAAGGGTTTTTGGGTTAATATTAGCTGGAGAGTCAATAGAAAGGGTTGTTAGGATCAATGGGGTTCACTAGGGGTTAATTTTTAGAGGTAGGCTATTTAGTGGAGTAAGTGGGTTAAAACCTAGGTGCCTTTATCATCTCTGTATATCAAATCATAACTGTGGTCAAGACATGTACAATCCAGGCAAGTTCTAGAATAACAGTTCATAGTTGACACACTCAATCAATAAAGTGGGCATGAAAAAGAATATATGCTCTTATAAGGCTCAAAATCTCACAAAAATTATGGGTTTTTTGATATCAACCTTGTAAATTTCAAATTTCAAAGTACTATTCAGATTTAGGTAGACAACCTAAAAATTTTTAATTTTGAAAAATCAGACTTATCATGCTTGATTCTCTAGTATTCTTCAAATTTAATCATCAATGCACAATTAACTATGACTTAATCTAAAACATATCAATAGAAATCATAAATCATCCGAAATTTCATCCTAATTAGTAATATGAGGAAATTATTTAATAACAAGGCATAATTCAGGAATTTGGGAATAATGTAGAAAGTTAGGCATTTTTCTCGAAAAACTATTCACCCCCCACACTTAAGTTGTACATTGCCCTCAATGTACAAAGATAGATAATATCAAACTAATCATAAAATCATAAGATAGGGAGAGAGGTGAAACTTCCTGAATTATGGATGAGATCCTTGAAAAGAAACCGGATAGGATTGGAGGTGAACGTGGGGAAGTGCCTCGAACCGTTTGAAATTGAGTCCTCGAAGCAGCCGTCCTGATTTTATTGTATCCTAAGCTAAATATAAATGGTACGAAGAATAAGAAGAAGATAATAAAGAAAATAAAAAAATAAAAAAATAAAAATAAAAGTAAATAATGGAAAATGAAAGAAGAAAGATAACGAGAAAAAGAAGGGAAGAAGGGGGTTAAATAGAAATTATGGATCTGGTGGTTGCCCCCGCCCTTGTACCTTCCTGTGGTGGCCACACGGCCATGGCCATGGCCGTGTGGTATGGAAATTTGTACTTTGGTTAGTTTATGGTTAGGTGCTAAAAGGAAAAATAAAAGTAAAACAAATAAAAAATGTAAAAATTAATTGGGTTAATGCTCAAATTTGCCTCCCAGAAGAAGCTCTGCGTTATAGTCTTAAGCTAGACTTTACCTCTCATTCGTATGGTCATGGTGGTTTGAGGAGGTGAAAATCCTTTCTCATGCGATCAATTCGGTTACTGATATAAAGTTTAATTTGAGTAGTGTTTACCTTAAATGTGTTGAATTGAGGATTGCTTACCTTGACTGTGCTGTATAGGAAGACATTAAGTACCTCAAAAGTGATTTCTTCGTTTCCCTTGAGGTCTGAATTGGTGATTCGAGGGTCTTCCTTATTCATACCTGATCCCCCATTTTGAATTGATTTGTTGTTCCTATCAGCTCGTCTGGGCTTTCTTTCGGTTTCACTTCGTGTATTCCTAGTTTCTCTTTAAAATGTGTTTTCCACCCGTCTAGCTCATCGACCTGAAGCCTTAGTTCTTCACGAATTATTTCTTTATGGGTACGAGGTCTAAGATCTTGCTCAACTAGGTGATTTCGTGAAGCTTCCTGTAAAAAAGGTTGAACCAAATGGTTATCAATAGAATTAACGTTCGTACCTTTATTACTTGATGTCCTAGCTGAGTCAAGAGCTTGAAGAGTGATTGTTTCGTCATCTACACGAAGTGTGAGTTCACCTAATTCTTCTTCTGTGTGATCTTTCTTTATTGCATCGGGATATGGCACATGAGCTTGGTACTCTGTATTTACCAGGTTTGGTAAATCATGGCTTACCTCAACCTTACCTTTACCTACCACAGGTGCTTGCCTTGGGTCAGATTCCACTAACCTTTCATTATTATGAGCTTGTATGGCTTGGATTTTCTCCTTTGGGTTAATCTCCGTGTTGCTTGGTAGACTCCTTTGTGGTCGTTTGGAAATTAACTTTGCAAGTTGTCCCACTGACTTAGCGATTTCCCTAACTTGACTCTTGATCTCTTCAATCGATGTTCGTTGGTTTGTTTCAGTGTTGCTTGGCAAGCTTTCTTGTGGTTGTTCTAAGATCAGCTTAGCAAGATGACCTAACTGATCCTCGATCCCTTGAATCTATGCTTCTTGTTTTGTTTCTATATTTTGGCAGCGTGTTTCTGTGTTTGCTATGAATTTTGCCAGCATCTCTACAAGGTACGACTTATCTCCTTGTTGGTGAGGTGGTTGTTGAAAATTTGGAGGAAGTTCCTGTCTTTGGCTACTTTGATCATTCCATGAGAAATTGGATTGTACCTTCAAACTGCATTATAAATGTCATTATAAAAATTATTTTGAGGTCTAGAGTAGTTACCCATATAGTGGACTTGTTCGTTCTCCATGCCATATCCGTAGGGTGGGTACTCAAGATTCCCCACGCCTCCTGGATTCGAGCCATATTGCATTACTGGGTGTACCTACGAGAGACTACACAAACCATCGATCTTTTTATTCATCATCTCTAGCTGGTTAGATAACGTAGTGAACAGATCGAGGTTGAAGGCACTGGCTGCTTTTGTTGGCGTTGTCCTCATAACTTGCCAATGATAGTTATTTAGTGCCATCTCCTCTATAAACTAAAATTACCTGTCAAAGAAAATAAAACAAAAATTAGCAAAGAAAAAAAATGAAACTAATAATAAAAAAATTTGTAATAAAAAAAAGGCTAGAGTAATAAAAATTAAGCTTTCTTAATATTTTAGTTCCCTGGCAACGGTGCCAAAAACTTGATCGCTGTTAATCAGAGCTTTAAAATTTAGAAAAGAATGATCGAACCTAGAAACTAACTCTGACAACGATTAAAGGCAAGTGTACCTATCGAACAGTAGTATAGCTAAGGCAAGATCGGATTATCAAACCCAAAGGAACTAAAAGTACTAATACTAACTTTCTTTCTATTGTCTAGCCTAAATATTAGGTGATTGGTTGGTTAATCTAAAACTAATTAACTACTAAGCTAAAGACACAAAGACAAAAACGATGAATTGGGAAATAACTTTACAAAAAACTCAGTTGATTAAAACGATACCCTCAGGAAGAATCCACCTAGACTTCACTTGTTATTTAACCCTGAACCATACGATTTACTCACTTAGCTTGATCCGTAAGACTCCCTAACGTATATTAAACCCTCTCTTGAGGCGAATAGCGTCTAACCCTAGGTTAATTAATGGAAATCTCTTTCTCTCTTAATAACCCCCTAGAATAGCAGTAAATCAATCTATGGACTCCCATATTAGGTTTCACCTAATCCAGCAAAATCTCGTGACCCTATCTCTAAGTGTGCGATCACCTCTACTTAATTATGCTAGAACTACTCTTAGGTAGGGTCTATTCCTCCTCCACCTAAGCACATCAAACTTGGACTAAGCTCACATAATTAAGAACAAACTAAATATTTATCATATAATTCTAAAAATAATAAGAAGATCCATCATAGGTTTCATCCCCTTCAGGTATTTGAAGGGTTTAGTTAATAACAAATAAAGAAAACATCTCAAGAGAAAAGATAAAACAAAACATAAGAACTCCCTAAAACTCCTTGAGGGAATTGAAGGAGAGATCCGCCATCTTGAGTAGAATTCCAGCTTCTTAAGATGGACCAACTGGCTATGTTCGAGTGATTCTCACAAATTTGACCTTTTCGGCTTGGCCCCTTTCAGCTGATACTTAGGGGGTTTATATAGGCTTTTGAAATAGGTTTCCTTGCCCTAAAGTATCCAAATCCAAATGAAATTGCTCTTTGCCACGACAGGGACACAGCCATGTCACACGCCCATGCGACATGTCTTCAAGCCGTGTTCAGATTTCTTTAATGAGACATGACCGTGTAAATCGGGGGTCAGGCCGTGTTCTAGATAATTAGTGAGGCACGGCCGTGTGTGCTTAAGTCCAGGCCGTGTCGATTTCTTCCTTGGCCCAATTTACTCCATATTGGGCCTGTTTCTCGTTCTTTTTATCATCGGGTGCTTTTCTGGGTATAAGACATGAAAAGAAAGGCTGGTTAAGCAATCCTGAAGGCACTTGGTGCTCAGCTTTCACTTGTTGACAAATCAGACACTTTGCTACAAATTCTGAAATATCTCTTTTCATACCTGGCCACCAATAAATCTTCGTCAAGTCGTTGTACATTTTTTCATCGCTGTGTGCATCGACAAATAACCACTATGTGCCTCATGCAAAACCTTAGGATCAACTCTTCATCTCTGGGTACACAAATTCTGTCACAGTATAACAAACAATCATTCGAGTCCACTCGAAAATCAGAATCACTTTCTGATCCGCACTTAGCTCTCTTAGCTTGTATCTCACTGTCATTTCTCTGAACCTTACATATCTCTTGAACAAATAGTGGCCTAGCTCTCAATTCTGCCAAAATAGCACCGTCATCAGATAATGCTAAACTCGTGCTCATAGCTCTTAGAGCATATAAGGATTTCCTACTCAGGGCATCCGCAACCACATTTGCTTTTCCCAGGTGGTAATCAATGACTAATTCATAGTCTTTCAACAACTCAAGCCACCATCTCTGTCTCAAATTCAGATCTTTCTGATCCATCAAATACCTCAAACTCTTGTGGTCCGTAAAGATTCGACACTTCTCACCATACAAGTAATGTCGCCAAATCTTTAACGCAAAAACAATCGCAACCAACTCCAAATCATGAGTCAGATACTTCTTCTCGTGCGGTTTTAGCTGTCTCGAGGTGTAATCGACTACCTTACCCTCTTGCATCAACACGCAACCGAGACCATTAAATGACGCATCACTATAAACCACGAACTCTTTCCCTAATTCTGGTTGAACCAAAACTGGTGCCTCAATCAACATTGTTTTCAGTTTCTCGAAACTTTGTTGACATGTCTCATACCATTCAAACTTGACATCTTTATGCAATAGTTTCGTCATCGGGGTCGCAATCACAGAGAACCCTCTTATGAAACGTCTGTAATATCCTACCAATCCCAAGAAACTTCTAATTTTCGACACATTCCTCGGCTGTTTCGAATCCACAATAGCCGAAATCTTACTCGGGTCAACTCTAACATCATCACCCGACACAATGTGTCCTAGAAATCCGACCTCTCGGAGCCAAAACTCATTCTTGCTAAACTTAGCATACAACTGCTTATCTCTTAAAGGTTGCAAAACAATTCTCAAATGTTCTTCATGATCGTTCTCATCCCGAGAATAGATCAATATGTCGTCAATGAAGACAACCACAAACTTGTCCACATATGGTCTGAAAACACGGTTCATCAGATCCATAAAAATCACAGGTGCATTCGTTAGTCCAAACGACATAACCAAAAACTCATAATGGCCATACCTTGTTCGAAATATAGTTTTCAACACATCTTGCTCTTTCACTCTAAGCTGATGATAACCCAGCCTCAGGTCTATCTTGGAGAACACTGTAGCTCCTTTCAGTTGATCGAAAAGGTCATCAATCCTTGGTAAAGGATACTTATTCTTCACCGTCACTTTGTTGAGCTGTCTATAGTCTATACACAACCTCATAGACTCATCTTTCTTTTTCACAAATAATACTAAAGCACCCCACGATGAGTAACTCGGTCTTACAAAACCTTTATCTGTAAACTCTTGCAACTATACCTTCAGTTCTTTCAACTCTAAAGATGCCATTCTATATGGAGCGATTAAAATCGGTGCCGTTCCTAGAATCAACTCAATCCCAAACTCAACCTCTCTCACTAGAGGTAATCCGGGTAACTCTTCTGGAAATACATCTGGATACTCGCATACTATCGACACTGTTTCAATCCTTACTCCAACTTCTTGAGTATTCAACGCGAAGGCGAGATAAGATTCACACCCTTTTCTCAAACATTTCTCCACCACTATGGAAGAAATCATCACTGGTAGACTATCCGATCCACTTGATTCAACCCAAACCACATCTCCACTCTCACATTTCAATTCAATAAACTTACTACCATAGTTCACTAAGACATTATGGGTAGTTAACCAATCCATGCCAAAGATTAAATCAAACTCATCAAACGGAAACAACATAAGGTTTGCCAGGAAACATTGATTCTCAATCAATAAAGGACAATTTTTACACATTTTGTCCACTAACACATGCTTTTCTAACGGGTTTGATACCTTAACCACAATATCCGTAGACTCAACGGTCATACTCAAATTAGATGCTAATCTCATGCAAATATAAGAATGAGTAGACCCTGGATCTATTAAAGCAATAACAAGGGTGTCATAGAGAGAAAAAGTGCCTGTTATCACATTTGGGGAAGATGCCTCTTCGCGAGCACAAATGGCATACGTCCTCGCAGGTGCCCGACCCTCTGGTCTCGCAGCAAAGTCTTTGGACGCACCTCTACCACTATTCCCGCCTCTCGAGTTCCTAGGCGGCCTACCCCTTGCAGGCACATCACTTGATCTCAACTCTTGCTTCTCTTCCTTATCATCCCTCTTAGGGCAGTTTCGAATAAAGTGGTCGGGGGAACCAGATTGATAACAGTTCCGACTGTTACCCCAACACTCTTCGATGTGATATCTACCACAACTTGGACACTCCGACTTACTCTTCGGATTGCCCACACTTTCCATCAAGGTGGCTTGGACTCTCGAACCCAAATGAATGTTGCCCAAGTCTCGATGCGAATATCCCACTAAGGTTGTTGTCGGAGGATTCACTTCCTTGGATCTTTTCAACTGGGCTTGATACGACTTGCCTATTGGCCTTTTTCTAGCATCTCGGGCTTCACTCACAGCCCTTCTCTTTTCCTTACTCAACTCTTTGGCTTTACTTGCCCTTTCTACCAACACAACAAACTCTTTCAACTCTGAAATACCCACTAGGAGTTTGATGTCCTCATTCAGTCCATCTTCAAACCTCTTACACAAGATGGTCTCTGTCGACACACATTCTTGAGCGTATTTGCTAAGCCTAACAAACTTACGCTCATATTCTGATACTGACATTCTTCCTTGCTTCAACTCAAGGAATTCCTTCCTTTTCGGATCAGTAAATTATTGGCTTATATACTTCTTCCGAAACTCTTCCAGAAAGAAGTCCCACGTCACCCGCTCTTTTGGGACCACTAACGTCAGCGTCTTCCACCAATGGTATGTCGAATCTCTCAGCAAAGATACAACACATTTTAAGCTCTCTTCTGGTGTACATGAGAGTTTATCAAACACTCTCATCGAGTTCTCTAACCAGAACTTCGCCCTCTCAGGGTCATCATCTACCTTTGCTCTAAACTCTTTGGCCCCGTGCTTCCTAATCTTATCCCCCATGGGTTTCGGTATCCTCACAACATCAATACCTTGAGGAGCCATTGGACTTGGCCGAGGTATAGGAGGAGTTGGAGGAGGTTGAGCATTGGGGTTCGCTCGAACATAGTCCGAGTACCAATTACTTATCATCTGGAGAAAGGCTTCTCGTGCCTCTTCTCCTTGACCCTTAGCCTTGGGTCCATTTTGTACAGGCACGGTTCCTTATGCAGGAGCTGGCGAATTACTAGCTGCTTCATCAGCAGTAGATTGATCGGGATCCATACACTATATAAAACAAGATTTAAAATCATCAGAAACCACCACACTATCATAGTACTCTTATGGCATGTATAGCTAGACTCTTACACTCGCTACGGTAGTCCTAGAACCGACAAAATCATAGCTCTGATACCACTAAATGCAACACCCCTTTGCACGAACTGAGCCCGAGACGTTACGTAATAAAACCACTTGATCGCCACTTAGGCTCATCATGACTACTCTCTTAAGTCACCTCAACCACCTCAATCTCGACTTACGAGGCCTCACTCATACACACGAGGGCTCCCGAGACTATATCAGAACTTTTTCCAATCTTAAAAATTTTCTCTTTTACACAGGGTTAACACGCTCATGCAAGAAGAGACATGCCCGTGCATAGACCCGCACACCCATGCTTCACAACCGTGGTGAATACTGACTACATACACACGGTCTCAAAGCCTAGTCACACGCCTGTGTGGCTAGCCCGTGGCCAACACTGACTAAACTCACACGGCCTATGCACATGCCTGTGTAGCTAGTCCGTGGTCTATTCTGACTTAAAATGTTAACATGCAGGGGACACACGGCCAAGTCACACGCTCGTGGGCTGACCGTGTGTCACACATGGTCTAGACACACGCCCGTGTGTTTATCCACATGGACAAAAACAAATCTATGTGCTAAGTTCCTTTCACCCCTCTAGCTTACACAATATGCTTTCATTCAACACATCCATAATCAACTCAAATTGAAGTGCAATCTCACATAGATAACTACAATCTTTTCATAAAATAAGGTAGCCAACTACTATGGCATTATGGAAAATAGACTATCCATCTAAAGGCCAACACATTTTAGCCATTTACAACAAAATTCACTAACTTGTCTAGGCTATATATATGCCATATACAAAACATTGAGTCTCATGTACCAAAGTGTGCTGATAATATGGACGATCTTCTAATTGATCCTCGTATCTCGATTCAACACTTTTACTCTATAAGACAAGGGAAAAGAAAGGGAGTAAGCTTTGAGCTTATTAAGTTTACACACAAACAATTAAGCATCATACTAACATATAATGTACAACTATGCTTACTCTTTCTATCCCTTACCACATTTCCAATACATCATGAGTCACATACTCATAATCATTGAAATGCATCCCTGCATTCAATATCACATTTACACAATATACAACATATCATTAATTCTCGATAATACATCCACATAGCTAATCCACACAGCTAATCTTATCCACACAGCTACCTTACTCAATAATGCAACCACACAGCTGATGTCTCGGTGGTTTCGCACTTAGCCCACCACAATCAATTAATAAGGTAGAATCGCACTTAGCCTACCACAAAGGTAATCATAGGTGTCTCGCACTTAGCCCACTAGACAAATATACTTAACGATAGCATCGCACACAACCTAGCTCATCGTCGTTAAACATTAAGATGGTATCGCACTTAGCCCACCATTTAGCATTATCACTACTCATACACGTAACTGTTTACTCATTCATTCATGATATCTACCACATTCACTTTACATGAACCACATAGGTTCTCAATCATTCTCAATCATGCTACACACTAGCTAGCATTATCAAATTGAAAGTATGAATGCCTTATTTATGCATAGACTTACCTCGATACTTAAAAGTATAGAAACGTGCAATTTAGTCCACCACCTTGCTTTTGCCTCGGTTTCGATCCGGGCTTTATTTTTCTTGATCTATAATGATAATTCAACTCATTAATAGACTCTTATCTCGTACTTTGGCAAAATTACTCTTTTGCCCTTAATCTTTCTCATATTTACCCTTTTGGCCTAAGGCTCGAAAAGTGATTTTTATTCAACTTTCTAGCCTTTCATGCTTAACCGAATCACTTACTCAACTAAAGCAATCATCAATTCTCACTAAATCACACATGTATGACAAAACTTAACTTTTACAAACTAGTCCTTACATGCATTTTCATGGAAAATCACTTAACAAAAGATGTTCCTACTACATCAAGCTTTCATAATCTTCCATAAAACATCAAAATACATGCATGTAATACATGGCCACATTTTTGAACATCCATTATAGCTCATCAAATGGATAAAAATAGCTTACTCATGCTACAAGAGTTTCAAAAATACAAAGAATATCAAAAACGGGGCTAGAATACAGTTACTAGCTAGCTTGAAAAGTTAAAGAGCCCTAACAATGGCTTCCTTCAAATTTCGGTAGCTTGGAGAAGAAGATGAATGAATTTTTTGTCATCTTTTCTCCCTTTTTAATCATTTAATTGTTAAATGATCAAAATGCCCTTTTTGATAAACTTTCTATTTTAACTCATTTATGCCCAATTTTGTCCAAAAATTAGAAATTGGGAAAATTGCTATTTAAAGACCTCTAATTAATATTCTAAAGCAATTTCACACAAATAGCTTCTAGAATCTCACATTTTGCAACTTTTTCAATTTAGTCCTTTTGGACAATTCAACCGCAATTTCACAAAATTGCTTCATAAAACTTTCACACTAACATGAAAACATAGCATAAACCTCAAAAACTCATACATAGACCTCAAATTTGTGGTCTCACACCACTATTTTGACTAGGCCCAAAATCGGGATGTTACAAGGGTATTGCCGACGCATCGCCTCCTCAGGTTCCCACGTGGCTTCTTCTGAACTATGATTATGCCAAAGCACTTTGACTAGTAGAATAGATTTCTTCCTTAGTTCTTTAACCTCAGGGTCTAATACCTGCACTGGCTCCTCCTCGAAGGTCAGATCTGGCCTAACCTAGATCTCCTCGACTGGTACTATATGTGTGGGATCAGAACGATAACGCCTCAGCATGGAGATGTAGAACACATCGTGAATCCGGTATAATTCTAGAGGGAACTCAAGTTGATAGGCGTGTGGTCCCATATGCTTCAGTATACAGTAAGGCCCAATGAACCTAGGGCTAAGCTTACCCTTCCGCCCAAACCTCAGTATCTTTTTCCATGGGGAGACATTGAGAAATACTTAGTCCCCCATAGAATACTCAATCTCTCAGCGTTTAAGATCCGCGTAAGACTTCTGCCTATCAGATTCTTCCTTCAACTGGTCTCGAATCAGTTTTACCTTTTCTTTGGTATCAAAAACTAACTCTAGTCCCAAAACTCACCGCTCGCCTAGCTCAGTCCAACAGGTAGGAGTACGACACCTACGACCATATAACGCATCGTACAGTGCCATTTGAATACTGGACTAGTAGCTATTATTATACGCGAACTCTGCTAGTGGCAAATAGTCTTCCCAGCTGCCTCGAAAATCAATTACACAGCTTCTTAACATGTCTTCCAGTATCTAAATCACCCTCTCTGACTGACCATCTATTTGAGGATAGAACACAGTACTAAAGTCTAACCTAGTACCCAAACCCTCGTGTAATTTCTTCAAAAACTGAGATGTGAATCGATGGTCTCTGTCGGATATGATGGAACCAGTACCCCATGCAGTCTCACAATCTCAGCCACATACAACTTTGCTAGCTTCTGCAATGAGGAATCAGTACGGACTGGTACAAAATGGGCATGTTTAGTTAATCGGTCTACGATAACCGATATTGAATCCTTCTTAGTTGGCGTTAAGGGTAGCCCACTCACAAAATCCATGGTTACCCTCTCCCACTTCCAAAGTGGAATCTTAACTGGCTGCAGTAACCCTGAAGGTAGTTGATGCTTAGCCTTAACTTGCTGGCACGTCAAGCACTTACTCACAAAATTAGTAACTTCGCGTTTCAGTCCTGGCCACCAATATAGCTCATGAAGATCTCGGTATAACTTGTCTCTTCCAGGATGCATAGAATATGGACTACTATGCACATCCTGTAGTATAGACTGCCTCAGATCAGAATCCCTCGGTACATTAACTCTCCCACTGAAACACAGTACTCCTTTACTATTCAGCCCAAAATTCGAAGTTTCCCCATTCTCAACTTGTCAGAAACGAGGAACCAGTGACTCATCCAACAACTATTTACCTTTAATCTGTGCTGTCCATGTCGTTCTAACTTGCAGCTCAGCTAAGAAGCTACCATCATCAAACAAGCTGAGACAAGCAAACATTACTCTCAAATCAAATGCAGCCCTACGGCGCAGTGCGTCAGCTACCATGTTAGCCTTACCAGGGTGGTACTCAATTGAGCAATCATAATTCTTAAGCAGCTTTATCCATCTTCGCTGCCTAAGATTCAACTCCTTCTGAGGGAGGAGGTACTTGAGGCTCTTGTGATCTGTGTAGATAATACACTTCTCACCGTATAATTAATGCCTCCAAATTTTTAGTCCGAATACCAACGCGGCTAACCCCAAGTCATGAGTAGGGTAATTCACCTCGTGAGGCTTAAGCTGTCGAGATGTATAAGCAACCACCTTACCCTCCTACATCAGCACACAACCCAAACTAATGTGTGATGCATCACCGTAGATAGTGAATTCCTTCCCAGACTTTGGCTGTATCAAGACAGGGGCCTCAGTTAGAACTTTCTTCAGTTTCTCAAAACTTTCTTGCTGCTTATCAGTCCAGTTAAACGGTACCCCTTTACGCAACAACTTAGTCATAGGTGCAACAATCAAGGAAAACCCCTCAACAAAATCTCTGTATTACCCTGCCAGACCCAAAAAGCTTCGAATCTTAGATACGGTCTTCAGTGGTTTCCAATCCAGTACGGCTTTAATTTTTCGAGGATCATCCCTAATCCCCTCGGCAGATACTACATGACCCAAAAATGTCACTTCTCGCAGCCAGAACTCATACTTGCTGAACTTAGCGTACAGTTATTTCTCCCTTCAAATCTGCAGAACAATTCGGAGATGTGCATCATGTTCATCCTTGGTTCTCGAATACACCAAGATATCATTTATAAATACCACCACGAACCGATCCAGGTAGGGCTAGAATACTCTGTAACACCCCTAACCCATATCCGTCGCCGGATTAGGGTTAAGAGGTATTATCGAGCAAACAAAATCTTTTACTGACATTTCATAGAAATATCTAACAAATCACGTCAAAGTGTCCCTTAAGTAGGTTTACGATACCTTAAACATGCTTTAGAATAGGACCGGGGCTAAACCAAACACATACGGAAATTCTCAAAAATTTAATTTTTTTTCAAAGTTATAGAGGTCACATGCCCATGTGTGCAGGCCGTGTGCCTCACACGGCCTCAGACACGCTCGTATGTCTAAGCTGTGTCAAAATAGGGCATACATACTGACTTGTCCACACGGTCGCGGACACGCCTGTGTGCCTCACCTGTGTTCGCTATTGACTTGCACCACACAGCCAGTCACACGCCCGTGTGTCCAGCCCGTGGTCACTACTGACTTGATCCACACGTCCAGTCACACGCCCATGGGTCTTACCCGTGGTCGAGTCTGACTTGTTTTGAATTACAACCACAAAGGACACGATCAAGCCACACACCCGTGTGCTCAACCGTGTAGGCAATTATAGGCCGTTTTCAAGGCCAAAATGCCACCCACAATTGGCAACCAAAGACACACCAAATGGTCGTCATTTTATCTAATTCTATCTCATGTCTAAGCATACCTACTTACATGCCAAATAACTCAACTAATTAACAAATAAACTAAGCATGATTCATCCACAACTTACCAGTTCATCATAACCATTATTCATCAAACACATATACTCACTTTGGATCGATAAGCTTGCCTTTACCTTGACTATTTCATAACCATGGAATCATACCAAAACCAAACATCATAAGCATGAGTCTTCATTCATTTCACAACCATTTAACTAGCCATATCTCATGGCTAAACACATATTTCAAACATAACTCAAGGTAAACAACCTATACATGCCATACTTTAGTATATACATTTTCAAAAGGTACCAAAACAAGATGGAGTAGGGTGATGACGATCCTTGACGATTCCCGAGCCTTCAGCAGCTTTGACAATCTATAAAACAGAGAAAACACACACAAAGTAAGCTTTCAAAAGCTTAGTAAGCCATATACAAATAAACTTAACACAAAATGCACATAGCCACATTGATACAATAACATTAATGTTTCTCATTTGCAAATTTATCACATATCCTTTAGCTCATTTGTTTAGCCATTACTTACCCACATTCCATAGCTCAAAGTATTACTTTACTCATAGCTCATTCAAGCTTGTATCACATATTATCTCATCAAATCTATACACATTTTCACTTTAGTAAGCTCATTTGAACACTTACCTTTCTAACGTACCTGAATCATTTATACATTTCACATAGACATTCATTTCTCGGACTTGCCTGTTGAACTATTCGGAACTAAATAGGATACAAAGAATGCTCAGAACAGTCATACAATGCCAACGTCCCAGATGTGGTTTTACATGTAACCAAATATTAATGCCACTGTCCCAGACAGGGTCTTACACGAATCAATATGATGCCAATGTCCCAGACATGGTCTTACACGTAAATCTTATATCGATGCCAACGTCCCAGTCGTGTTCTTACATGAAATCTCGAATCAATGCCAACGTCCCAGATTTACATGATCTCGCATATCGGAAACCTATGTCATGACATATGTAATCCTATCTGTTCCTAGGTTCGTACGGGACTTCTCAGACATAGATACACTGTTGATACTATCTCGAATTCCATGTACATAACATCTTGAGCATAATCAACACAAGCTAAATTTCATATATGCATGATTAACTCAATTCAAATGCATTTATTTGTATATCGACTTACCTCGGATTCGGTTAACGTATGGACTCGACTATTCGATCATTTTCAACTTTCCGTGATCTAAGCCCGTTTTCTTCAGTTCTTGATCTATACATATTCAAATTTAATCCATTTATTCTCCAAATCATTCAATTTAATCCAAAAACACATATTTAGGGCAATTTACAAATTAGCCTTCACATTTTCACATTTTGACATTTTAGTCCTTATTTGACAAAATCACAAAATATACATAATTTGCTTGTAGCCATGATTGGCCGAATGTTCACTATAATCATACAAATCCATACATTTTATTTTCTCAATTAAGTCCAATTTACTCAATTTCATCAAAAATTCAAAGACAAACTATGTTAATCTATCACATATCTTTCATATTTTATCCTCAAACATTACAAAGCTTGCAAAATCATCAGTGGCACATTTCAAAACTTTCATCAATTCACAAAATTGAAGCATGGGTTTTGAAGTATACAAAGCAACGATTACAAAAACGTAGAAATTATCAAAAATCGAGTCAAAACATACATTGAATCACGCTTAAAGCTAGCCGAACCCTAGTTGTTCTTCTTTTCTTTTTCTTTTCTTTGAATTTCGACAAAATGGATGAATGAATCACTAATTCTCATGTTTTGTTTTATTTAACTAAGCTTAATTAACATTTTACCTTACTACCCTTAATGGTATATGAATGAAAAACATTTAATCCATGGACATAATTGTCCACTAACTTAAAAATGGCTTAATAACATCATAAGGACTTCATATTAATAAAGACATAGCACATAGGTACTTTTAACGTATAGCATGCAAATTTTGCATCTTTCACAATTTAGTCCTTATGTCAAATTAGGCACACAAACGAACAAATTAATTCACAAAACTTTAACACATGCTTAATCACATATAGTAAACACAAAAATATTATTAGAATATTTTTCTGACTCAGATTTGTGGTCCCAAAACTACTATTCCAACAAGGGTCAAAATCGGACTGTTACATACTCGGTTCATTAGGTCCATGAAGGCAACTAGTGCATTCGTTAGCCCAAACGACACTATTAAGAACTCGTAATGACCATAACGAGTCCTAAACGCAGTCTTATACACATCAGCCTCCATAACTCTCAGCTGATGGTACCTAGAATGAAGATCTATTTTGGAGAAAACTGAAACTCCTTGTAGCTGATCAAATAGATCATTTATCCTTGGCAAAGGATACTTATTCTTGATAGTCACTTTATTCAGTTGTTGATAGTCGATGCACATGCGCATGGACCCATCCTTCTTCTTTATAAATAACACTGGTGCTCCCCATGGAGACACACTAGGTCGCATGAATCCTTGACCCAATAGTTATTGGATTTGAACTTTTAACTCCACCAGCTCCTTCGGTGCCATCCTATAAGGAGCGATGGACACTGGAGCTGTTCCAAGCAAAAGCTTAATACCAAATTCAACTTCGCGGTTCGAAGGCAACCCAGGGAGCTCATCAAAAAATACATCAGAAAAATCCTTAACTGTTCTGATATCTCCAACAGAAGGACCCTCAGAATCATATACACTATTATAGGCTAGAAACACCTCATAGCCCTTGCGAACCAATTTCTCGGCCCTTAATGTAGAGATCACATTAGACAAAAAGTCCCTTCGCATTCATAGTCTTCAACACCATACGCCTAGCAGCACAATCCAAACTTGCACGATGTTTTACCAGCCAATCCATCCCCAAGATTAGGTCGAATTCACCAAACGGTAGCTCTATCAAATCCACTGGAAATATAACTCCTTGAACCTATAGGGGCACATCTCTGAACAACTTGTATACTTTTACTAACTGTCCTAGTGTACACAGTCATCTTATTAACAGTACTCTCACACATGATACCCAAGGTGCCAGACATAGTGCATGCAATGATGAGCGTAGACCCTATATCAATCAGAGCAGTGTAAGGTACATTATGAATTAGAACGTACTGGATATAAGATTTGGAGCGTCACCATCCTCCTGGCGATGAGCATCATAGACCAGTGCTGGCTGCCTCGCCTCAACATTACTATTAGCTTTGCTTGGCGCTCCACGACCTCGTCCCACACCATTTCCACCCCTGGCTTGCCTACGGCCTCTCGGTGGCTGCTGACCACCTCTTACTGGCTGAACATAACCCTGGCCTGTATCTTTCTTCTGAACAGGCCTCTAGGGACAATTCTTGACTTGATGCTCCATAAACCCACATCTGAAACATGCCCCAATCTTCTTCTAGCACTCAACCAGGTGGTGTCTCCCACAATCAGCACAAGGCTGTGGTCTTACAACAGGAACCCCAGCTCAGACTGACCCATCAAACCTGGCCTTCTTTTTAGGCCTTCCAAAAAAACTTGAGGGCTCTGAATTCCTCTTATATCTGCCCCCTATCCTTCTCACGGTTCTGTCGCTCAGAGCATTTCACGTCCTCAGTAATTTTTTTGTTTTCTACTAGGGCAGCAAAATCTCACTCCCACTACAGAGTTATCAAGACTCGTAACTCATCTCGAAGGCCATCCTCGAATAGCACACAGTGTTCATATTCAGTCGCCACTATCCCACGAGCATAGCGACTTCGTCGTATGAACTCTGCCTCATATTCTGTAACAGTTTATTCCCCTGGGTCAAGCTCAGAAATTCCTTTCTTCGGGCGCCCACATAACTTGCGTCCACATACTTTCCTTGGAATGCCGCCTTAAAAAAATCCCACGTTATCCGATCGGCCTGAGCACCCTTTCTCATGGTAAGCTACCACTAATAGGCCTCGACTCGTAGTAAAGACACTGTAGCTTTTAGTTTTTGTTCAGAAGTGCAGTCGAGGTCATCCATTATTCTCTCAGTGGCTTCCAACTAGTATTCAGCCACATTAGGGCTAATCCAAAAATACCCCTTAAGATTTCCGCTCCATTCGCCCGGAGTCATTCTGAAATCGACCCACGGCTTACAGCACCAATCTTGGTCCCTGCGACCCTTTCCAGAATGCGGAGCATAGCTTAGGATAGTGCATCATCTCCAGCCGCTCGATCGTATGATCCCATCTCAGTCACTGGTGAAGCTGGTGCCCCCTAGCCTCAACATCAGGCATGTGGCCTGATATCGAAGACCCAGCCCTAGCACCTCCTCGGCCTCTACCGCGACCTTGTGTACTTCTTCCGCGAGTAGCTCTAGTGCTCATAACAGATAACGTATTATCTGTTTAAGAAGTTTTATGTATCATTTTTTAACTCCAGTAATTATTAACAGATGTCTTATGAAAAGCAGTAATCAAAATTTTGTTTTTGCAAATCAAGGTCTCCCTACAATTTCCAGTTTCCTACAGTCTCAGTTTACTCTAACTAAAGAGTTTCAGTATAGTCCTACTATCTATAATAGTCTCTCAGTGTATTTCAATTCAAGCAGTCTACAGTATAAAAAAAAATTATGGATTCGGTGCTGGAGACTCGGTGTGCCTACTTGTAAACCTTTCAAAACACTTTAAGAATAGTTTTCCAAAAATTCTGAATATTTCCAAAACCCAGTCTACAGTCGAGTTTTACAGCTTGGCTCCGATACCATTAAATGTAACACCCTAAACCCGGCCTAGACGTTATGGTTGAATCTGGCATGTCACATTGAAGTGTCTTTTGAAAATTGGACTTGTTGGTAAAAATTCATTTCTAAGTTTAAAAACCCCTTTATTATTATTTAACAAATCATCTAGTCAAAATGTTTGCCTTATTATCTGCTCTTGTTATACTAGGTTGATTTAAAATCTTAGAAAATTTTGAAAAATCTAATGTTTAAATTTCGTGTATTTGAAAACGGTAATTATTTTGAAAATTAGTCATTTCCTAAACTAGAAGTTTAAAATAAGTAAGCAAAAGCCCCAATTAAAAATTTAACAAACAAAAATGACCTTATTACATAAACAAAACCCAACACAAACTTTAAATTTTAATAAAGGCAAGTGTAGAATAGCTGCACTTGTGTGGCCACCTCCGAGTCCCTTACAGCACCAAATCGCCTATGGCTGAGGATTGCCTGTACAGTAAAAAGGAAAGGGTGAGTTTACGAAAACTCAGTATGTAATCCCCTATCAGTCAGTCAATATATAACATGCAGTAAAAGTTTGGGCCTGAGCCCTATTCAGTAACAGTACAATGTGGGTCTTAGCCCAATATAGTAACAGTGTGGGCCTTAGCCCAATACCATACCAATACAGTGCAATAATGCAACCCATCCTAATCCAGCCAATACACCACTCTGTACCACCAACACACTATGTGGGGATAAAATCGACCCACCCAGCCAACACACCAATATCGTAGCAAAGCTTCCAAGAATAATGATATTGCAACAAAGCGACCCGAGAATGATGTTGCACCAAAGCGACGATAACGATGATACGTGGCAAAGCCACCCGATCTGATATACTTCCTCCATAACAGTATCCCAACCCCATGCAGTATGCCATGTCATAAATCATACGTATATGCAGAATGTCATACTGAGTAACAGTCATCCACAAATCATGAACACATTAGTCAACCTACCTTTAGGGGTATAACTATCATTTCCATTTATTAGGGGTAAAATAGTTATTTTACCCTTTAGGGGTATTTTGGTCATTTTACCTACTTTGGTGTCTTGGTACAGATATCAACCTCTCGAAAGGTCCGTAGTCGCCTTGAGCGGCTTTAGTAACCTAAATGATCAAAATAGTGTAATTGGGCCCAAGGCCCACTACTGGGCCCAAGTGGGCCCACAAGCTTGAGCAGCATGTTCAGCCCAGATTTCACCACAGCTATGAGACCTACATAGCTCAGTCCATTATTTGCCACAAGTCATGCATTTCATCCGTGTGAGGCCCATGAGCCCATTGGGCCTACACGACCCATTTCGGCCCAACATGGCCCATTACAGCCTAAGCCCATGAAAAATGCTCATGGAGGCCTCTATGGTCGTACACCCGTGATTCATGGGCTCGGTTTGACCACACGAGCGTTCGCATGCCCATGTGACCTCAAAGCCCAATCTTCCGGCTTTTCGGCTTTTTGTCTTTTGCTGTTCTACAATCAAAACAGTGTGAATACACACCTATTTACACAACCGCTCCAAGCTTCTCAAGCACGGAACCTAGATTCAAACATGACCCAATGTCAGTCCTGTAATCGTTAGGGTAAAACACCCTCTTATTGACACTTAATCCAAAAACACCATCCTTACCTTGCTTGAAATGAGGCAACTTTAGTCCTCCAAGAACGCTAACCAAAAGTGATCACACGCTTTTATCAATTATCTATACCACAAACATCGATCTCATTAACTAAAGTAGGCCATATAAGTGGCCTCAATCCACAAATGATATCCTATAAAAAACATAACCAGTATACGACCTAAACTCCAAAAGTGAGGTAACATATTACCTTGATTGAATGCTAAGAACAAGGGTTAGGGCTACTTCAAACCACTTACACTCCACCACTCATTGAGGAAAACCCTATCACCGCAACGAGTAACACATCATGAAAAAAAGAATCAACAGTCGGTAATCAAAGGATAAAAAGAATTGTATAAGAAAAAGAATAGAAGAGAATAGGTTTAATAAAAAAGTGAGGAGTATAAACACTTTTTCGATAATCAGAAACACTTGTAGCACTGGAATAACAAGAAGTAGCGAAGAGAAGATCAGCGCAGAGAGTGATAAAACAAAAGGGTGATATTCGGCCAAAAGAGAGCACAGATTGAGGGAGAGTAGAAGAGAGAAAAATAAATGGAATACTTGTTCACAAAATCGACTAACAACTCTTGACCGAAAAGAGAGGGACTTTTGTTTAATAATGCGCAACAACCAATACAAATCCAAATGAACCAAAAACTGATAAATGGAAGAAAAGAAAAAGAGAATTCAGCAGAGGAGGGAACCAAAGAGCTATTTAGCCAAACAAAAAGGAATTAAAGGGAAGAGTAGAAAAAAAAAACCAAAAAACCCGAGAGGTACTCGAAGTCTTAGCTAAAATTCGGCACTAAAAGCAAATAGGTGAAAATATTCCTGACCAAAACTAAATCAGACAGAGAAAAACAACCCAAAATCCCCCAAAACCTGTTATATGAGTGCCTAGTGACCAAATTCGGCACAAACACCTCCTCTCAATCAAGCTCCTAGATTTTCTCCTAGTATCTCTCCCTTTATCCCTCTTTGAATTACTCCATCGGTTTCTCCTCAACTCCCACAACAAATCTATTCAACTTCTATTCAAACTCCCCTTAGCCGTATTTCAGTCCAACTCCACTACCTACACAGCTCAAATAGCAAAATAAATACTCTATTGTGCAACGCAGGACTTGAACCTCAGACCTCATAGTTACATAACACGCCACCTTGCCACTAGATCACAAGCTCTTTTTGTGTCATAAAACAATCACTAATATTGATAAGGCCTATATGCAGGTGTCCAGGTTCATTTAAGAGCAAAACTAAAAATTCTACAAAAGCCAAAACTTGAACCTAGGCTTCTCAAACACTCCCATACCCACCCAAATCACTTAGCCATTAAAGCAAACAAACAATTTGTGTCATATCATGCAAAAATTAAAGACTTAAATTTTTGGGGCGTTATAGTGATGAAATCTCTGAGGACTCCCAATCTGAGCTAGCTGTAATAATCACTATAAAACATCGAAAAGTAAACAAAGTAAGCTATAAAGCTTAGAAAGTTCGTATAGTAATAAACTCAACTTACCATATATACACAATTTAAGCAATTAAACATATCATAATATAACTCATATTGATCCACAAGCCTATAACATATTCAGTCACAAGGTTATATATGAGTTTCACAAGTTTCTTCGATTCAATGCTTGTATGATTCATGTACATACCTGTATCAACTCGTATTAATCTCATACACATCCATATCCTTGATATACCCGTTGAACCAATTGGAATAATATTAGATACTCGGGAATCTTGCTCCTTAAGTGCCAATACATAGCCGAAGCTGTCTCAATCTCATATCTCATATAATGCTCACTCTCGAGCTATCAACGGGTCTGCTCACACAAGCTGATGGTCAATGCGTAGCTACACGGTACTGCACACACAAGCTGACAAGAATATACAACACATGCTGGATAACTTAGCCACCGGTAGAACATATGGACCAGCACCCAAAACACATAACCCCTAATGGCATATCATTTGTATCCAAATCTATTCCTGAGGTTCAACCAGGATTTCACATTCCCGAATCTACGTTGAACATATCCGTAGGTCGTATTCGCAATTAATTCAATAATAAAGCATTTAAAACATAATTATATTAATACTTATTAACATACGAACTTGCCTCGATTCATAAAAATGATGAAATCGATCAACTTGTCCAATACTTTTTTTCCCTCGATCTAGATCCGAACTTCTTTTTTCTTGATCTATACAATATCAGATTTAAATTATTAAATTATCAATTTATTCAATTTAGCCCAAAATACATATTATGAAAAATTACACTTTTGCTCCTAATATTTCAAAAACTTTACAATTTAGTCCTTAGCTCATAAAAATACAATTTCATGAAATTAAATCCCTACCCATGCTAGCCGAATTTCCCTTATTATCATAGCAGCCCATATTTTTCATTTATTTCACATTTCTACCACAAAATTTCACATTTAAATCCATAATTGACAATTTTATCAAAAATCTCTTAACAATTGTTGTTTATCTAACAACAACCATTTATTTTCTATCATCAAACATCAAGATACACAAATATTCATCAATGGTAAAATCCTAAACCTTTAACAATTTTGCAAATTAGTCCCCAAGCTAGCTAGATTAAGCTACAACCACTCTGAAAACATAGAAATCATTAAAAACCGAATCAAAAATCACTTACATGCAAAGATGAATCCTAGCCGAAATTTCAAGCTTCATTCATGGTGTTTCCTTATTTGATTTTTGGTGGAAGATGGAAACAATAAAGATGATGACTTTTTTTAAAATTATTTTACTTAATTTATTTTATTAAATTACATTTTAACCATAACATTAAACCATTAAAATCACTTAATAATATGTCTATAATTGTCCATTCACATTATGAATGGTTTAATTACAACATAAGGACCTCCATTTTATGGTTTCATAGCTATTAGACACCTTTAATTATTAGAAAACCACTTTTGTACTTTACACGATTTAGTCTTTTTTATCAAATCGAGTATTCAAATGATAAAATTTCTTAACGAAATTTTCACACATACTATCATGCTGTAGGCATTAAAATAATAATAAAATTATTATTTCAACCTCGAATTTGTGGTCTCGAAACCACTGTTCTGATTTCACTAAAAATTGGCTGTTACAACTCTTCTTCCCTTAGGAATTTTCGTCCCCGAACATATTACCAGAAAATAGGTTGGGGTATTTCTTTCTCACAGCTTCCTCAAGTTCCCACGTAGCTTCTTCGACACCGTGCCATTGCCATAGGACCTTCACTAAAGCTATCCTATTGTTTCTTAACTCTTTAACCTTTTGAGCTAAAATTCAGATCGATTTTTTGCTATACGTCATATCAGGCTGAATTTCGATCTTTGTTAGATAAATTATGTGTGATGGATCTGATCTATATCGACATAACATTGACACATGAAATACATTGTGGATCTTTTCTAACTCTGACGGTAAAGCTAGTCGATATGCTACTGGCCTTATTCTTTCTATAATCTCATACGGCCCGATAAATCGCAGACTCAATTTTCCTTTGCGCCCAAAACGAAGAATCTTCTTCCACAGAGATACTTTCAAAAATACGACGTCGCTGATTTGAAATTCAATGTCTTTATGTTTCAAATCTGCATACGATTTCTGTCGATCTAAAGCTGCTTTCAAACTATCGCGAATTACTTTCACTTTCTCTTCGATCTCTCTGACCAAATCAACCGCGTGAATTTTTTCCTCACTAAGCTCGGTCCAATATAATGCAGTTCGACATTTGCGACCATACAAAGCTGTTGGAACGCCGATACCCCATGGCACAGCAGAATAAAATTAGATCCGGCGATCCAAACCATGGATCCATGTGTGAGGAATGAATCGGGGTGAAATAAAGGTTTCAAATTACCAAAACTTCAACTGAGTAGACAACGCGCCTTGGCAACAAGAGTTTTGATCTCTTCGTCGAATCCGACCACAACTTTTTTCGATGTCGGCCTCTACGTGATTCACCGGTTTGACTATGAAGCGGAAGAAATCTCCAAAACTATTTTTGAGGTTTATTTGCTTGATGGCTGCTAGACCTAACAAGCAATCTCTTAGGGTTTTCACATAAGCTTTGCCTCTTTTAAATACCTTTTATATTGGGTATCCTTTTAATTGGGCCTTTTATAATGGGTATTTTTTTTTCATTGGGCCCATTATTTGGTATCCTTTTAATACCCTTTTATAATTGGTATCTCTTGAATGTATCATAAGATTAAATAAATATAATGAAGTTTTTAAACGAAAATTATAATTACATTAATTATATATCCAAAATTATAATTACATTAATTATAATAAGGATTTCGGTAAACTATATTTATTTAAATTTATATATGAATCAAATTCATATATTAATAGAATTATGTTGTCATTATGTGTACAACATCCTTGTACATATAATATGTTCAATATTTGATTGCCCAATTAAATTAATTCTTTAATTAATTTAATTCATGTGACAACTAAAAACAATACCAATTATATTTTATTCCGTTCATTTAAACCATAGGGTGTGACCCTGTAGGTTCTTGCAACGTTAGCAGTAATAATAGAACGATTCTAATGTCACAAACAATGAGGGGCATCTAGCAATGCATCATTGCTACCTAAGTTACAAGAAGTCATGATTCCACATAACTTTTTTTTTTGTGATTAACCTTTCATACATTAATCCTTAAGTCCTTTATCTCTGGAATGGACACAAGTCATGGAATAGTCACACTTGTATAGTCCATCCCATGTTTCTTGATATCTTGAGTAGACTATGATATACAAATTAGTATGACATCTCATGTCAACTTATTTGAGCATGGCCATGCATTTCTAGTCTCACTCAATCAAGTGGCCTAAGATATTACTCCCATTATGTAGGAGGAACTTATCCTATATTGATCAACCATATCCTCTACATAGATTGTGGTATATCCAACATCGTCTTTATAGAACAACCAATTATGGTGTACGTTTGATCAGTATCAAAATATACAACTCACGATGTTGAGATAATAATTATCTCAAGTCCGAGGATCATATACATATTAATCACTATGAGTAATGTTGTGACAATTACATAATAATCCAATAAACATACTCATAACGGGTCAATCCAATATGTTGTTCTCTAACACACATATTCATGCATTGATTTTGACAATCCACATCAATGACAACTCTTTATCATCAATCAACTACATGTTAGTCTTAATGCATTATTGTTGTCCTAGTCAACAATAATACTCGACTAAGGATCTTTTAAGAATAATCATATTATTCTTAGGACATTATTATAAAACAGTTTATTTATACACACAGATATAATGACAACGCTTTATATTAATAAACATGGTAAATTAAGTATGTTATTACAACCATCTCATGATTGGTCTTTGGGCATACTCTTACAAAAGCTTCATACGGTGCCATCTTTATACTCGATTGAAAACTGTTGTTACGCGCGAATTCAACCAACGGTAAATACTTTTCCCAGTTACCTTCAAACTCTAAAACACATCAAGGAAACATATCTTCGAGAATCTATATCACTTTCTCGGATTGACCATCGGTTTGCGGATGAAATGCAGTACTAAAGTGCAACCGCATACCCAAATCTTCATGCAATTTCTTCGAAAATCACAACGTAAACCTCAGAACTCTATCCGAAATAATAGAAACTGGCACCCCATGTAATCTAACAATCTTAGAGGTGTATAATTTGGCTAATCTATCGAGCAAAAAGTCTGTACATATCGGAATAAAATGTACAGGTTTCGTTAGTCTATCAACAACAACCCATATGACATCTTTCTTTTTCGGAGATAAGGTAATCCCGATATGAAATCCATCGTAACTCTATCCCATTTCAACTCTGGTATCATTACTGGCTGTAGTAGTCTCGAAAGCACTTGATGTTCGGCTTTAACTTGTTAACAAATCAAGCATCTAGACACAAATTTTGAAACGTCTCGTTTCATCCCTGACCACCAGTACGACTATTTCAAATCATTGTACATCTTAGTACTTCCCGGATGAATAGATAAATAACCACTGTGTGTTTCGTGTCGAATTTCTGAATAAGCTTGGAATTCTTTGGTACATAAATTCTACCTTGGAACAGTAAACAATCATTGGACCCAATCTGATACTCTGAATCTGTAGTCGACTCACATATTACTCTTTTATCTTGTAACTCATTATCATATTTTTGAGCTTCACAAATTTACTGTAGAAATAACAGTTTAGCTTTTAACTCAGCTAAAATCGAACCATCATCTGACAAAGTTAATTGTGTGTTCATCTTCTACAAAGCAAATAAAGATTTTCTACTTAGAGCATCCACGACTACATTTGCTTTCCTTGGATGATAATCAATCACTAATTCATAGTCTTTAAACAACTCGAGCCATCTTCATTGTCACAAATTTAAATCTTTCTGAGTCATTATATACTTCAAACTCTTGTGGTCGGTAAAGATGTGGCACTTCTCACCGAATAAATGATGTCGTCAAATTTTCAATGCGAAAACAATAGCGACCAAATCTAAATCATGCGTCAGATAATTCTTTTCATGCAGTTTTAACTGTCTGAAAGCATAAGATATCACTTTACCTCCTTGCATCAAAATACATCTCAAACCATTTAATGACACACCACTGAAAATCACAAACTTTTTACCTGACTCAGGTTGAACTAGAACTGGTGCTTCAGTTAACAATGCTTTCAACTATTCAAAACTTTATTGACATATTTCAGACCATTCAAACTTCACATATTTCTGTAGCAATCAAGTTATCGGTGTAGCAATCATCAAGAATCCTTTTAAAAAAATGCTAATAATAGCCAGCTAACCTTAGGAAACTTCTAACTTTGGACACATTTCTTGGTGGTTTCAGTCCACAACTGTTGAAATCTTGCTCGATCAACTCGTATGCCTTCTACTGAAAGAATATATTCCCAAAATCCAACCTCTCGGAGCCAAAACTCACATTTGCTAAATTTATCAAATAATTGCTTATCCCTTAATGTTTGTAACACAATCCTCAAATGTTCAGAATGCTCAGATTCATCTCAGGAATAGATCAGAATTTCATCAATGAATACAACAACAAATCTGTCCAAATACAGTCTGAAAAATCTATTATTCAAATCCATAAATATTGCATGAGCGTTAGTTAATCCAAATGGCATAACAAGAAATTCATAATGCCCGTACCTTGTTCTGAATGCAGCTTTCGGCACATCCGAATCTTTAACTATCAACTGATAATAACCAAACTGCAAATCAATATTTAAAAATACTGTTGCTTCTTTCAATTGATCGAACAAATCATTAATTCTTGGCAAAGGATACTTATTCTTAATCGTAACCTTGTTAAGCTGACGATAGTGAATACACAGTCTCATCGATCCATCTTTCTTCTTTATGTACGGAACTGGTGCACCCCGGCGAAAAACTAGGTCGTGCAAAACCTCTATCTGTTAACTCTTACAACTGAGCTTTTAATTTTTTCAATTCTGTTGGAGCATTCTATACAGAGCTCTCGTTATCAGTGATGTTCCCGGTACTAATTCAATAGCAAACTCAACCTCTCTGGTCGATGGAAAACCAGGTAACTCTTCTGGAAATACATTTGGATACTCACAAACCATTAATACCGATTCAATATTCAATTTAGACATTTTTGTATCTAGTACATATGCAAGATAAGCATTGCAACCCTTCCTCACATATTTTTGTGCCAACATCGATGATATCACTATAGGCACCCCATCTGAATCATCAGATTCAATTCGAAGAATTTCACTGTTCAGACATTTCAATTCAATAGCCTTTAGTCTACAATTCACAACTGCATCATGCAGAGTTAACCAATCCATACCCAAAATCACATCGAATTCATCAAACGGTAAAATCTTCAAATCAGCCGGAAAATAGTAACCTCGAGTCATCAAAGGACAATTCTTGCAAACTTTATCAACTAGGACCTACTTGCCTAAGGGGTTCGATTCTTTAATCACAAATTTAGTTGACTCAATAGGTAAACTCTTACTAGACACAAGATTCATACAAACATATGAATGAGTCGATCCAAGATCAATCAAAGCAATTACATTGGTGTCATAGAGAGAAAATGTACCGGTGATAACATCTGGTGATGACGCATCTTCGTAAGTGCGAATAGTGTAAGCTCTGGCTGGTGCTCGTGCCTCGGATCTCACTGCAGAATCCTTTGTCGCACCTTTACTACTAGTCACATTTCCCATATTTATAGATAATCTTCCTTTAGCAGTTGTGTTACTCGGTCTTGTATTCAAAAAATTATCTTTCTTGGGTAACTCAGGACAACCCTGAATAAAGTGATCTTGTGAGCTACATTTGAAACAAGCTTTGCTATTCATCCAGCAGTCTCCAAAATGTCGTCTTCCACACTGTTGACACTCGGGTTTCTTGGTTCTAACACTACCAGCGCTCGATACTGAAGTGGCCTGAGCTTTAGGACTCGTGTATTTCTTCCCACGATCTCTATTAGAATACCCCATTGAAGCATTTGAATGATTATATGAATCCCGTGATTTCTTTGACGAAGAGTGATACGGTTTTCTCTTTGGCCTCTTTCTCGAATCTCTAGCCTCAGAATTGGCTTTTCTCTTTTCTTTGCCAAGTTCTTCGGCTTTTCAAGCTCTGTCGACTAACACAACAAACTCTTTCAATTCTAGAATCCTGATGATCATTGTTTTGTCGAGTTTTAAAATTTATAAAGAGAATGATCAAACCTAGAAACTAACTTTGACAACGATTAAAGGCAAGTGTACCTATCAAACAGTGGTATAGCTAAGGCAAGACTGGATTATCAATCCCAAAGGAACTAAAAGTACTAATACTAACTTTCTTTCTATTATCTAGCCTAAATATTAAGTGATTGGTTGTTTAATCTAAAACTAATTAACTACTAAGTTAAAGACACAAAGACAAAAAGGATGAATTGGGAAATAACTTTAGGAAAAACTCAGTTGATTAAGACGATACCCTCAGGAAGAATCCACCTAGACTTCACTTGTTATTTAACCCTAAACCATATGATTTACTCACTTAGTTTGATCCGTAAGACTCCCTAACATATATTAAGCCCTCTCTCGAGGCGAATAACGTCTAACCCTAGGTTAATTAATGGAAATCTCTTTCTCACTTAATAACACCCTAGAATAGTAGTAAACCGATCTATGGACTCCCATATTAGGTTTCACCCTAATCCGGCAAAATCTCATCACCCTATCTCTAGGCGTGTGATCAACTCCGCTTAATTATGCTAGATCTACTCTTAGGCAGGGTCTATTCCTCCTCCACATAAGCACACTAAATTTGGACTAAGCTCACATAATTAAGAACAAACTAAGTATTTATCATATAATTCAGAAAAACAATAACAAGATCCATCATAGGTTTCATCCCCTTTAGGTATCTGAAGGATTTAGTTCATAACTATAAAAGAAAACATCTCAAAAGAAAAGATAAAACAAAACATAAGAAATCCCAAAAACTCCCTAGACGAATTGAAGGAGAGATCCGCCGTCTTGAGTAGAATTCTGGCTTCTTGAGATGGATCAACTGGCTATTTTCGAGTGATTCCCACAAATCTGACCTTTTCGGCTTGGCTCATTGGCCTAGCTAACTTCCCTCTTTGAAGGTGGTACTTAGGGGGTATATATAGGCTCTTGGAATGTGTTTCTTTGCCTCCAAGTATCCTTTCTTGAATGAGATTGCTCTTTCCAGCGACAAGGACACGGCCATGGCACACGCCCGTGTGAATCGTGGCTAAGCTATGTTCAGACTTCTTTAATGAGACATGGCCGTGTGAATCAGGGGTCAGGCCATGTTCTAGTAGCTCGGTGAGGCACGGCTGTGTGGTCTTGGGCTCAGGCCGTGTCAATTTCGCGATATGGCCCATTTACTCCTTTTTGGGCCCATTTTATGTGCTTTTCATCCTCGGGTGCTTTCCTGGGTATAAGACATGAAAAGAAAGGATTAAAAGCACCTTTTTATATGAATTAAGGGATAAATCATCCAAAAGTAAGCTAATTGTGGGATTGAAATATGTTACTATTACGGTTTATCAAATACCCCTACACTTAAGCTTTTGTTTGTCCTCAAGCAAAATTCTCAACTTACAATTAAAACGAACTTTCCATGATTCGTAATTCCTATCGACAATGTCTTATCATAATTCATAGATAATTTAACTCAAATAGTCCTAAAGTTTCAAACAATATAAGTCATACATTTGTAGCACGGAAACGTAGGTGTTTCCCTTTATCTAAATAATTACCCTTAATTCAAAATCGACAAGGATTGACATCCTCACAAAAGATTCACTCAAATCACTCAAAGTGTTTAAGGTTCAAAATTAAGCACTTAATAAGTCGAACATGAAAAGTTAATCCCATAGACTTGCCTGAAAATCAAATCTCCACCACTGTAGAATGAGATGACAAACATATCAAAAAGGTCTTTAACGGGGTTGTAACGAGGCTAGGTTAAGGGTATGGATATAGGTTGAATTAGAGGGTTAGAATCGAGATTGAATTGACAAGTTATCTACCTAGAAGAATAAACTGATCCAAAATAATTACATCAATTGAAAATTTATAATACTAATAATACGAGCATTTTCTTTTGATAATTGGACTTTAACAGTATAAGCTCACTCTTCATAACACTAATACTGAATATACTTTGATTGATTTTTTTTAAGAACAAACTAAGTAATAGAGGATAAATTCTACTACTAAAATAATATAATTATGTAACTAATCAAATCAAATCTCGATATAAGGGTAGTCAAAAAGGAATGGTGATAACAAATACAAAGGGTTTTGGGTTAATATTAGTGGGTGAGTCAATAAAAAGGGTTGTTAAGATCAACGGGGTTCACTAAGGGTTAATTATGAAGGTGGGTCTTTTAGTGGTGTGAGTGGATTAAATCCTAAGTGCCTCTATCATCTCTGTATATAAAATCATAACTATGGTCTTGACATGTATAATCAAGGCAAGTTCTAGAATAACAGTTCATAGTTGACACACTCATAATCAATAAAGTGAGCATGAAAAAGAATATATGCTCTGTAAGGCTCAAAATCTCACAAAAAATTGTGGGTGTTTTGATATTAACCTCGTAAACTTCAAACTTCAAGGTAACATTCAGAATCAGGTTAACAACCTAAAAATTTTAATTTTTGAAAAATAGACTTATCACGCTTGTTTCTCTAGTATTCTTCAAATTTAATTATCAATGCACAATTATTAATGACTTACTCTAAAACATGTCAATAAAAATCATAAATCATCAGAAATTTCATCCTAATTAGTAATATGAGGAAATTTATTTAAGAACAAGACTAAATTTAGGGATTTGAGAATAATGAAAAAAGTTAGGCATTTTTATCCTCAGGGTTTGAGAATAATACAGAAAGTTAGGCATTTTCTCAAAATAACTATTCACCCCCCCACACTTAAGATGTACATTGCCCTCAATGTACAAAGATAGATAATAACATTTAAGGGATAAATCAAAAGAGAAGGGGAAAGAATACTCCCTGAATTTTGGATGGATTCCTTGAGGCGGAAGTGAAAGGAGGATGAGGAGGTCGGTCTGGATGACGACCCTGCGCTAGATGAAGAAATTGGGTAGCGCACTGAGAAGTAGCCAAGAATTATTAAGACCTAATTAAAATAAACTAAATTTATAATTAAAGATAAGAAAGATAAAGAAAGAGGAAACAAAAATTTAAACAAAATGAAAATTAAAGATAAATGGACCGAAGAGTCCTTATTGTTGGATGGTTCATGAGGTGGGTGTGACCTCTAAGGCTGGGGAGGTGCTGGCGGTGGCGGAAGTGGCATGATTCCCTAGCAGCCTTTCAAACCTGACACTACAAAACTAAGTTAAACTAAAGTAAGCATAAGATTGTCAAACGGAAGAAAATTGAAGCAAAAGAGAAACGAGAAATAGAAACTAAATGGTCTCAAAGACCCTTGGCTTGTTGTTTAGATGAAGTGGCCGGTATAAACTTATGTGTTGGGGTCTCCCTAAGGCAGACTATGCTAGGCTTCTTCCATTTCTTCGTCATGGCTTTGGTGTGGTTCAAGAGTGATAGAGACTTTGTTAGAGAGAAATCTGAGAAGAGGGAGGAAGAGAAGGGATGGAAAGTAGAGGGGGCGGATGGGGGAGGGAGGTTGGGTTTAAATAGAGTTTCAATTCTGGTACACTCACACGCCCGTGGTCCAAGGGCGTGTCGATTACCACGGCCGCCTCGCACGATCGTGTGTCCGGTCGTGTTGGCTCACCCATGCCCGTTTGCAGTTTGCCATGGCAATTGGTGATAAGTTAGTATGTTGGCATGGTTCTGCCCGTGGTTGGCAAGTCAGTAGCTTCACATGGTCGTGGGGCACACCCGTGCCACTTTGTCAGTGCCCATGGGGGAGTGGTTGAGTCCGTGGCTTCGAAACTTAGTTGAATCTGACTTGTACCGTCCTGCCATATTAGTACTGAGATTCTTAAGGTACACACGGTTTCGGCCACGGCTGTGTGCAAGGCCGTGTGTCCTGGAAATCTGCACCCTTGGTTATTTTTAAAGTTAGATAAAAGAAAGAGCAAAAGAAAATGAAAAACATAAAAGTTAATGATGTTAGTACTCGAGTTGCCTCCCGAGAAGCGCTCGTTTATAGTCTTAAGCTAGACTTGTCCTTGTATTTATAAAAATTTTCAGGGGGGTTTAAAGGTTTGAATATCTTCCCTCATGCTTACAGTTCTATTTTCTTGAAATTAAAATTGTCGAATGTTGGAGTGCTTACCTCGACTGTTCTGTGTGGGAAGATATTATGTACCTTGAGAGTAATTCCTTTGTTTACCTTCAGGTTTGATGTGGTGATTCGAGGGTTGGCTTTGTTTAATAGTACCTGGTTTCCTATTTTGATGGTTCGATATTCCTACAAGCTCTTCTGGTGGTTCCTTTGGTTTTACTTTGTGCAGTTCCAGTTCTTCTTTAAAGTGTGATTTTAAGATCGGGTTCAATTTTGTCCTTTTGTGGTGTTTCCTGAAAAGAATGGTTAACCGGATGGTTATCAAAAGAATTTAGATTCTCACCTTTGTTGCTTGATGTTCTAGCCGAGTCGAGGGCTTGAAGAGTGACTGTCTCCTCGCCTACACGAAGTATAAGTTCGCCTGCATCAACATCAATTTTAGTTCTAGTAGTTGCTATGAATGGCCTTCCTAAAATTAAGGGAATTGAGTTATCCTCATCCATGTCTAAAACAAAAAAATCTACTGGAAAAATGAATTTATCGATTTTCACAAGAACATCTTCGATAATGCCCCTAGGAATTCTAACAGTTTTATCAGCTAATTGAATACTCATCCTAGTTTGTTTGGGTTTTCCTAGACCTAGTCATTTAAACAATGTATAAGGCATGACATTTATAATTTCCCCTAAATCATCTAACGCATTACCAACAGTTAAACTACAATTAAACATGGAATTGTAAAACTCCCTGGATCTTTTTGCTTCCGTGGTAGTCTATTTTGTAGAATTGCCGAGCACGCTGCGTTCAATTCCATATGATGCTCTTTGTCTAATTTGCGTTTGTTTGTCAAGAGCTGCCTTAAAAATTTCCTCGAGTCTGGCATCTGAAAAAGAGCTTCAAGAAGAGGTAAGTTAATATGTAATTTCTTTAGAAGTTTAAGAAACTTACCGAACCGTTCCTCTGAGTCGTCTCTTTTCATCGTTTTGGGATAAGGTATGCGAGGTTGGTACCCCTTGATTATCAGTTTCGGCTTTTCTTGTGTTACCTCTACTTTACCTTCGTCTACCTTGTTTTCTTGTATTGGATTGGGTTCATCTAACCTTTTACTGTCATGAGCTGTGATGGCTTGAATTTTCTCCTTTGGATTAATCTTAGTGTTGCTTGGTAGACGTCTTTGCGGTCGTTCTGACATTAGCTTTGGGAGCTGTTCGACTGCATTAGTGACTTCTTTGACTGACTTAGTAAGTTCTCCGACTCAGTTCTTGGTGCTTTTAAGTGTTTTCTCAGTATCTTGGAAGCGATTTTTTGTAGCTGCCATGAATTTTGTCAGCATCTCTTCGAGATTTGGCTTCTTTTCTTGCAGACAACGTTGATTTTGGAAATTTTGAGGAGGTTGTTGTCTTTGATTCCCTTGATTTCCTTGACCTCCCCATGAAAATTTTGGATGGTTCCTCCAACTTGGATTATAATTATTACTATAAGGGTTATTATTAGATCTAAAATTATTACCTATATAGTTCATTTGTTCGCTTTCTGTGCCCGGTTGGTAGGGTGGGTACTCAAGATTCGCCACAGCTCCACTTGTGTCGCACAGCATTACTGGGTGTTCCTGCGAAGAACACAAATTATCAATCTTTTTATTCATCATCTCCATCTGTGTTGATAGCATGGTCACTGCATCGAAATTGTAAACTCCAGCTAATTTTGTCGGTTTCGTCCTTGTAACCTGCCATTGATAGTTATTCAACAACATTTCTTCGATAAACTCGTAGGCTGCTTTAGGAGTTTGGTTGTTCAGAGTTCCACTGGTGGCTGAATCAATTAATTGTCTCGCTGAGGGGTTTACACCGTTATAGAAGGTTTGGACTTGTAGCCATAAGGGTAAACCATGGTGCAGACACCTTTTCAAGAGATCCTTGTATCTCTCCCATGCGTCGTATAATGTCTCTAAATCCATTTGTACAAAAGAAGAGATATCATTTCGTAATTTGGCCATTTTGGCCTGTGGGAAATATTTGAATAAAAATTTTCGGTCATTTGTTCCCATGAAGTGATTGATCCTCGTGGTAGCAATTTTAACCACTGTTTGGCTTTATTCCTTAATGAAAAGGGAAATAACCAAAGACGTATGACATCATCAGAAACACCATTTATTTTGAAGGTATCACGAAACTCTAAAAAGTTAGCTATATGCGAATTTGGGTCTTTGTCCTGCAAACCATCAAATTGAACAAATTGTTGAATCATTTCTATAGTGTTAGGCTTTAATTCAAAATTATTAGCAGCTATAGCGGGCTTAACAATACTCGATTATGCTCCTGTTAAATGCGGTTTAGCATAATCAAACATAGTACGTGGAGTATTTTTTCCCCCACATCATGTGGTTGTGGATTATTCTCGTCCATCCCTTCAGTAGGATTGGATCTGCCTTCTTGAATTTCTCTGCAATTACTTCGAGCGGTAGGTTCAATATCACTGTCATATACTAAAGGTCCTCTCGGGTTCCTTCTAGTCATAAACTAGAGGTACCTGTTAAGAAAAGAAAGAAAGAAAATTTCAGCAAAAATAAAAAAATTTAACCTAAAATAAAAATAAAAAAATAATGGCTAAAGTAATAAAAATAGAGCTTTCTTAATATTTTAGTTCCCCAGCAATGGCGCCAAATACTTGATCGTTGTTTTGTCGAGTTTTAAAATTTAAAAAGAGAATGATTGAAACTAAAAACTAATTCTGACAATGATTAAAGGCAAGTGTACCTATCGAACAGCAGTATAGCTAAGGCAAGACCGGATTATTGAACCCAAAGGAACTAAAAGTACTAATACTAACTTTCTTTCTATTATCTAGCCTAAATATTAAGTGATTGGTTGTTTAATCTAAAACTAATTAACTACTAAGCTAAAGACACAAAGACAAAAAGGATGAATTGAGAAATAACTTTAGGAAAAACTCAGTTGATTAAGATGATACCCTCAGGAAGAATCCACCTAGACTTCACTTGTTATTTAACCCTGAACTATACGATTTACTCACTTAGTTTGATCCGTAAGACTCCCTAATGTATATTAAACCCTCTCTCGAGGTGAATAACATCTAACCCTAAGTTAATTAATGGAAATCTCTTTCTCTCTTAATAACCCCCTAGAATAGCAGTAAATCGATCTATGGACTCCCATATTAGGTTTCACCCTAATCCGGCAAAATCTCGTCACCCTATCTCTAGGCGTGCGATCAACTCCACTTAATTATGCTAGATCTACTCTTAGGCACATTAAATTTGGACTAAGCTCACATAATTAAGAACAAATTAAGTATTTATCATATAATTAAGAAAAACAATAACAAGATCCATCATAGGTTTCATCCCCTTCAGGTATCTGAAGGATTTAGTTCATAACTATAAAAGAAAACATCTCAAAAGAAAAGATAAAACAAAACATAAGAAATCCGAAAAACTCCCTAAAGGAATTGAAAGAGAGATTCGCCGTCTTGAGTAGAATCCCGGCTTCTTGGGATGGATCAACTGGCTATTTTCGAGTGATTCCCACAAATCTAACCTTTTCGGCTTGGCTCCTTGGCCTAGCTAACCGCCCCCCTCAAAGGTGGTACTTAGGGGGTATATATAGGCTCTTGGAATGTGTTTCTTTGCCTTCAAATATCCTTTCCTGAATGAAATTGCTCTTTCCAGCGACAGGGACACGGCCATGGCACACGCCCGTGTGAATCGTGGCTAGGCCGTGTTCAGACTTCTTTAATGAGACACGGTCGTGTGAATCAGGGGTCAGGCCGTGTTCTAGTAGCTCGATGAGGCACGACCGTGTGGTATTGGGCTCAGGCCGTGTCAATTTCGTGATATGGCCCATTTACTCCATTTTGGGCCTTTTTTATGTTCTTTTCATCCTCAGGTGCTTTCCTGGGTATAAGGCATGAAAAGAAAGGATTAAAAGTACCTTTTTATATGAATTAAGGGATAAATCATCCAAAAGTAAGCTAAATGTGGGATTAAAATATGTTACTATTGCGGTTTATCACCCGACTAGAAGTCTAATGTCCTCGTTCAACCCGTCTTCAAATCATTTACACATAATTGCCTTAGTGGAGACACATTCTCGAGCATATTTATTGAGTCTCAAAAATTCTCTCTCGTACTCGGTTATAGACATACAACCCTATTTCAACTCCAGAAATTCTTTGCATTTTTTATCGATAAACCACTAGCTTATGTATTTATTTCTGAACTCGGTTTGAAAGAATTCCCATGTGACTCTTTCTCTCAGCACTAGTGATATCAAAGTGTTCCACCACTGATATGCAGTGTCTCTCAAAAGTGATATGGCATAATTAACGCATTCAGCTGGTGTGCAAGATAGTTCATCGAATACTCGGATTGTATTCTCAACCCAAAACTCAGCTCTTTCAGGATCGCCATCAACTGTAGCTCTAAACCATTCAGCCCCGTATTTTTGAATTTTATCCATAGGCGGCTTACTCAAATGTAAAGGTTCCAAATCTTGAGGAGCTACGGGAACCGGTTGGGGTATGGGTGGGGGTGGAGGTTGCTGAGCAGCCGGATTTGTTCAGACAAACTTAGTGAACCATTCATTCATCATTTGGAAGAAGGCGTCCTTGGCCTCTCCCCACTGACTACTAGACATAGGTCCCGACTCAGACTGCGCTACGGCTTGAACGGAGGCTGGCGCATTACATTTAACATCATCAGCCACTACTGGATTGGGATCTACAGCTATATGAAAACACAATTTAAAATTGTCAGGAGATATAACACTATCACAAGTTATATATGGCATGTATAGCTAGACTCTCACATATGCTACGTTAGTCTTAGAATCAACTAAACCGTTACTCTAATACTAAGAAATGCAACACCCCTAACTTGAATCCTTCACCAGAATAGGGTTATGGAACATTACCAGACTTATTTCATAAATAATCATACATTTCACATACATTTTCCAATTCCAAATAAAATTCATTCACAATCATTTATATAGTCCCTAATACGAGCTTACGAGGCCCAAATCATACATTAGAAGTGGTTCGGGACTAAACCGATAACTCAGGAAGTGTTTGGAAAACTTAGAAAATTTTTGAAAATACAGGGGACACATGCCCGTGTGGCCCGATCGTGTGTCTTAAACGGCCAAAGACACGTCCATGTCATAGGCCGTGTGGACATTTGAAATGGGATCACATAGCCGTGTCTCAACCCGTGTTCGGCCCCGTATAATTCTCTGACTCGGGTCACATGACCAACACACACACACCCATGTGACTAGCCCGTGTGCCCTTCGAAATGGCCTCACACGGCCGTGTGTCAGGCCGTGTGTTAGGCCGTGCTAAAACTGTAGGGTATACTGACTTATGTCACACGACCAAGTCACACGCCCATGTGTTGGGCAGTGTTGAGCAGTGTTGAGCATACTGATTTGGTTTCTAATTAAACACCAGGGGACACACGGGCGTGTCAGCTGACTGTGTGTCATACACGACTAAGACACACACCCATGTCTTTGTCCACATAGATAAAAATAGGCTATTTACCAAGCCATCATTCTCACCCAAATTTGCATTTTCCTACATAAACCAAATTGCATATGACCATATCTTCAAATGGCAGTTAAACTCCTCAAAGCCAAGTTCAATTCATGCTATATCATTTCCATCAACCACAAGACACACAAGTATCACAATAAGCCATTCAATTTCATGCCAAATTCACATTCTCAAATCATCAATATGGCCACTTTCAATTATACATCACTTTACCTAAAACCACAAGCATACCAATTTCAAATTTCAACCATTTGGTGCACCAAATGCCAATTCACAACAAGCATTTATATAGCAATTATACACAACATATCAAGAGTCCATTTAAACATATATATATACACATTACCAAGCATGCCAAAATAAGCCAAGTCACATGGCTATACACATAACTAACCATTCATCATTTACAAGTCAAATCAAATGGCTAAATCCATTACTAACATATAAACCAAAATTACCATAACTCCTATACATGCCATATAACCAAATACATAAGTTCAAAAGTACCAAAGTGATAGCTTGATAGTGTGATGAAATCTCCGACGACTCCCAATCCGAGCTAGCTTCGATAATCACTATAAAACATAGAAAAGTAAATAGAGTAAGCTATAAACCTTAGTAAGTTCATATAGTAATAAACTCAACTTACCATATATACACAATTTAAGCAATTAAACATATCATAATATAACTCATATTGATCCACAAGCCTATCACATACTCATTCACAAGGTTAGATATGAATTTCATAAGTTTCTTCGATTCAATGCTTGTATGATTTATGTACATACCTGTATCAACTCATATCAATCTCATACACATCTATACCCTTGATATACCCATTGAACCATTTGGAATAATATCGGATACTCGGGAATCTCGTACTCTAAGTGCTAGTACATAGGCGAAGCTATCTCAATCTCAAATCTCAAATAATGCTCACTCTCGAGCTATCAATGGGTCTGCTCACACAAGCTGAAGGTCAAGACGTAGCTACATGGTGCTGCTCAGACAAGTTGACATGTCGGATAACTCAGCCATCGGTAAAACGTATGGACCAGCACCCAAAACACATAATCCCTAATGACATGTCATTTGTATCCAAATCTATTCCTAAGGTTCAAACCAGGATTTCACATTGTCGAATCTTCGATGAACATATCCGCAAGGTCGTATTCACAATTAATTCAATAATAAAGCATTTAAAACATAATTATATTAATACTTATTAACATACGAACTTGCCTCGATTCATAAAAACGACAAAATGGATCAACTAGTTCAATACTTTATTTTTCCCCCAGTCTAGATCCAAACTTTGTTTTTCTTGATCTATATAATATCAAATTTAGCTTATTAAATTATCAATTTATTCAATTTAGCCCAAAATACCTATTATGGCAAAATTACACTTTTTCCCCTAATATTTCAACATCTTTACAATTTAGTCCTTAGCTCATAAAAATACAATTTCATGAAATTAAATCCCTACCCATGCTAGCCAAATTCCCATATTATCATAACAGCCCATATTTTTTATTTATTTCACATTTCTACCACAAAATTTTTACATTTCTCAATTTCATCCCTAATTGACAATTTTATCAAAAATCTCTTAACCATTGTTGTTTATCTAGCAACCACCATTTATTTTCTATAATCAAACATCAAAATAAACAAACATTAATCAATTGTAAAAATCTGAACCTTTAAAAATTTTGCAAATTAGTCCCTGGGCTAGCTAGATTAAGCTACAATGACTCCGAAAACATAGAAATCATTAAAAACCGAGTTAAAAATCATTTACATGCAAAGATGAATCCTAGCTGAAATTTCAAGCTTCATTCATGGTGTTTCCTTAGTTGGTTTTCGGTGGAAGATGAAAACAAAAAAATGATGACTTTGTTTTTTAATTATTTTATTTAATTTATTTTATTAAATTACATTTTTAACCATAACATTAAACCATTAAAATCACTTAATAATATGTTCATAAATGTCCACTCACATTATGAATGGTTTAATTACAACATAAGGAACTCCATTTTAAGGTTCCATATATATTAGACACCTTTAATTCTTAGAACACCACTTTTGTACTTTACGCGATTTAGTCCTTTTTATCAAATTTAGCATTCAAACAATAAAATTTCTTAACGAAATTTTCACACAACCATACTATCATGCTGTAGAAATTAAAATAATAATAAAATAATTATTTCAACCTCAGATTTATGGTTCTAAAACCACTGTTCCTATTTCACTAAAAACGGGCTGTTACATGAAGTTTGTTTAGTTTCTTAATTTTTCGGTGAACGATGTAGGATTTTTCTTAAGTATGTTTACTATCATGATTTTCAGTATGAATGTTTAAGGTTCGTATCTTTTGTGTGAACTGTATTGGTCTCAAGAACTTTATTTTCTTAAAACTAAGTTCCAAAAGTAAGTTTTTGACAAAACCTTATTTTTAAGTTCTGAGACTCTGTTTTCAAAACATATTTTTAAGTTGTGTTTTAAAGATAGTTTTATGCAAGCTCCTAAATGAGATGATGTTATTAAGTGTGTTTTTAAAAATGATTTTATAAACTATTTTTTTTACGAGCTTTTGTATGAGCTTTTTATAAGTGTTTTCAAGCACGCTCTCTATGTAAGCTCTTTGTGATATGTAAGTTCCTTATGCGAGCTCTCTGTAATAAGTCTCTGTGCGTGCTTCTTTATGAGCCATGTTGGATATATTAGTATACCAGAGGATTGTGAGTACTCATCTCTCTATTTCTGTGATTTGGGCATTGAGGCCTTGGGACATGTGGAGAGATAAGGGAATATCGAGATATGCTCCATTCATTGGGACATGTTGGTGTACATAAGAGTGTATTGCTTCATGTTGCACTTATGAGACATGTTATAAGGACTCTTTGAGTCATTCTGAGGTGTTATAAGGAGAACCACATATCTAACGAGACTAAGATAAGTGTGGGCTTGAAAATATCTTATGTTCCTCAACCATTCTGATAAGCGTGTTAAGTGTGAGAGCATACCTTATGTTCCTTAGCCATTCTGATAAGTGTGTTAAGTGTGAGAACATATTTTATGTTTCTTAGCCATTCTAATAAGTGCATTAAGTGTGAGAACATATTTTATGTTTCTCAGCCATTTTGATAAGATAAGTATTTGAGCATGATTTCATGCTGAATGAGTTATGCTTTCTAGAAATAACAAGCTAAGTTTTTAAGTATGATTTTTAGTAACACAAGAAAAATTGTTCTATAAAATTTTTGAAAGTATCTACAAACTGTGTCTCGCAACTCCACCCCCAAACCCAGTATGCGAAATGGTATTATGACTAAGTCTTATTTCTAGTTTTTCAAAAGCTCAAATTTTAAGCATACCTTGTTGATCCTTGATTATTCACTGAGTTATTAATGAACTCACCCACTCATTTCTTACTTCGCAGGTAAGTATGTCACGGATAGAAGTGGTGAGGTAGGTGACTTGGCGAGGCTCACTCTTAACTAGTTATTGGTGAACCTGGGAACATAGGTGATGGGGTTTATTTTATGATGATGTTAGACTTATTATATTTTCATTACATTATCCAAATAGTTTCCTTTAAAATTTTATTTATTCTGTTTTGTGAACCATGACTTAGAATATTTGATTATCTTTTATTATGGATAAAATCGATGTTTTTCATTCATGAGTGTTACGTTGATTTGCTATTAAAATATGTGAGTTAGATCTATTACTAAGTATCATTTTTTGTGATCCTTGTATGTTTGTTATTTCTAAAAATTACATACACACCCCTAATGTAGCGAACCCATGCATGCATATGAACCCTATTAAAGTATGAAAACCCATGCATGTATGATACCCCTTGTTGCGAAGTTTGTTTGTTTGCAAACCTATGCTATTGTGCGAACTCTTTGTGTGTGGAAACTAAGGTTACGTTATTCAAAGTATCGAACTCTTAAGTCTTTCTATTTTTTGATATGCGAACGATTCCTTTGATGTTTGTAAGCTCGCATGAATACACTCTGTGTTTGAAAATAATTATGTTGATTTTATTTTATTTAACACATTATTGTCACAAGAAAGTGGTGTGTTGGAGGTTAGGTTGGGAGTTAATGGAGATTCACTTCGGTGGCTAATGTAGCTGATCTTTCATAATTTGGTGTAACAGATTAAACTAGTTTTCTCATTTTAGGAGCTTGAATACAAGCATTTTGGTGAAGTTTTAATTACTTTTTCGCAACTTAAGTTAAATTCATTAAAATGTGTACTTTGAGTCTTTTATTGACCTTAGGGACCGAATGAGGCCTAAGGGTGAACTAATATACTTTGTGAACATAAATGAGACAACTAGAAGGTGTGCTAACTCGATACTAGTCATTGTGTTGCAACAGGGAGCATTGAATGTCACAACATAGGGAGCAGAATGGAAGAATTTGAAGACTGCATTCGATGTTGTGAAATAGGACCTGGTGTGTCGCAACGTCACCTCTGTATGGAAAATAATTACAATCTAAGGGTATTTTGGTCCGCACAATCAAACATTAAACATGAGGGAATAGCTAACCTAGGGTTAAAGATGAGGACATCTCTAAAGTCTATAAATAGGATAATTTAACACATGTTATGTACAACTTTCGTATTCTATAATTTTATTCTTAGATTTAGTCTTTTATTTTTCTTTTTTTCTTAGGCTTTAGGCTTATTTCGATCTTGTTATTTGTTCTTGAGGAAGAAATTATATTTGTGTATAACACCCCTAACCTGTATCCGTCGCCGAAATAGGGTTACAGGATATTACTAGGGTTTTCAGAACAATTACATATTATTCATGTTTATTACTATTCATATTCTAAGATTATTCATACTGTCCCTTAAATGGACCCTCGAGGCCCAATATGAGTATTAGGATTGAGTCAGGAATTAAATCGGGAACTCAGAAAATTTTTCGCAAAAGTTCAAAAATTTTCCTAGATGTAGGGCACACATGCCCGTGTGGTCAGGGCACACGCCCGTGTGTTCATATGACACACCCGTGTCACAGGCCATGTCCGACCCCATGTAACTCTCTGACTTGCACCACACGGCTAGCCACTCGCTAGTTTGCTAGGCCGTGTAGCACACACGATTGAGACACACGCCCGTGTCTCTACCCGTACGCTCAATTCTGAGCATTATGTTTCTCAAATTTAAGATGTAGGGGACACACGGCCTAATCACACACCCATGTACCAGGCCGTGTGTCACACACGATCGTGTGGACAAAATAAAGCCATTTCTAGCTTCATTTCTCATCCAAACCTTTGCCATGAACCTACATCAAAACTTACATTCAAATACCAACCAATCCAAGTATTGAATTCAAGCAAATTCTAACATTTAATATGTTATATCATTGCATATATATATGTTTATAATCTTACCTTGATTTAATCTATACATTAAACATCATTTAATCAACCATTCTTAACACATATGGTTTATCATGATATAATGCCTTATAAATACACCAAAATAAACCGTTCCTAGCTGATAAACCGTAAATGTAACATATTTTAATCCCACATTTATTATGATTTTTGAAGATTTAAGCCTTGTTTTATATAAAAAGGTGCTCTTAATCCTTTCTTTTCATGTCTTATACTCAGGAAAGCACCCGAGGATGAAAACAACACAAAACGGGCCTAAAACGAAGCAAATGGGCCTTTTCACAAAATCGATACGGCCTGGACTTCAAGCCACACGGCCGTGCCACGCCTAAATTCGAGAACACGGCTTGGACCCCGATAAACACGATCGTGTCTCATTAAAAGTCCGAACATGGCCTGGCCATGATTAACACAGGCGTGTGCCATGGCCGTGTCCCTGTCGCTGGAAAGAGAAATTTCATTCGGGAAAAGATACTTGGAGGCAAAGAAACACATTCCAAAGCCTATTCAAACACCCTATTAGGAATTCTACTTAAATTAGGATACTTAGAGGCCAAGTAAGGCATCTCAAAGTCTATATAAACACCCAAGGGGGCAACTTGAAGGGGAGTTCGGGAGAAGTTGAAACTGGGGCAGAAAGCTAGGCCAAGGAGCCAAGCTGAGAAGGTCAAAGTCAGGGAGTAATGTGAGGATAGCTAGTTGATTCATCCCAAGAAGCCAGAATTTACTCAAGATGGTGGAATTCTCCTTCAATCCCATCAGGGAGTTTTAGGATTTTTCTTATGTTTTCTTTCATCTTTTCTCCTGTGATGTTTCCTTTTTACATTATGAACTAAACCCCTCAGATACTTGAAGGGGGATGAAACCTAGACAGATTTTATTATTTGATTTTTAAGTTATATGATAAATTACTTAGTTTGTTCTTAATTATGTTTCTTAATCCAAATCCAATGTGCTTAGGTAGAGGAGGAATAGGCCCTGCCTAAGAGTAGATCTAACATAATTAAGCGGAGTTGATCGGGTGCCTAGAGATAGCTTACGAGATTTTGCCGGATTAGAGTGAAACCTAATATGGGAATCCATTGATCGATTTACTGCTTTCCTAGGGGGTTATTATAAGCGAATGAGAGTTCCACTAATTAACCTAGGATTAGACGTTATTCGCTTTGAGAGAGGGTTTAACATAGGTTAGGGAGTCTCACGGATCAAGCTAAGTAAAAGAAATCATATAATTTAAGGTTAGATAATAAGAGAAGTCTAGGTGAATTCTTCCTGAAGGTATCATAAAAATCAACTGAGTCTTTTTCAAGTTATCCCCAAATTCATTTTTTTGTCTCTGTTTCCTTACTTTAGTTGTCGTCAATTTAGTTTAAAAAAACCTTTATCTTAGTTAGGTTAAATAATAAAAAGAAAGTGAGTATTAATACTTTTAATTCCTTTGGGTTCGATATCCAGTCTTGCCTAAGCTACACTACTATTCGATAGGTACACTTGCCTTAATATCGTTGTTAGAGTTAGTCTCCAGGTTTAATCATTCTTTTATAAATATTTAAAACTCTGATTTTACAGCGATCAAGTTTTTGGCGCCGTTGCCGGGGAACTAAAATATTAAGAAAGCTCTATTTTTATTACTTTAGCCATTTTTTTTTACAATTTATTTTCATTATTATTTTTTAATTTTTATTTTACTTTGCTAATTTTTCCTCTATTTTGCTTTTTGTAGATAATTTTAGTCTATAGAGAAGATGGCACTGAAGAATTATCAGTGGCAAGTCATGAGGACAATTCCTACTAAAGTAGCCAGTGCCTTCGACCTCGGCGTGTTCACCAGGTTATCTACCCAGCTAGAGATAATGAATAAAAAGATCGATGGTTTCTGTAGTCGCTCGCAGGTACACCCAATAATGCAATATGACTCGAATCCAAGAGGCGTGGCGAATCCTGAGTACCCACCCTACGGATATGGCTTGGAGAACGAACAAGTCCACTATATGGGAAACTACTCTAGACCTCAAAACAATTTTTATAATGACACTTATAATGCAGGTTGGAGGTACCATCCAAATTTCTCGTGGAATGATCAAAGTAGCCAAAGAATACCAACCTCACATACCTTACCTCGAAGCATTAAAGAGAGACGATTCAAAAGAACAATTCGGCAAGTTTCTTAAACTTTTAAAGAAATTACATATTAACTTACCACTTCTTAAAGCTCTTTTTCAGACGCCAGACTCGAGGAAATTTTTAAGACAGCTCTTGACAAACAAACGCAAATTAGACAAGGAGCACCACGTGGAATTAAACGCATCATGCTCAGCAATGTTACAGAACAGACTACCGTAGAAGCAAAAAGACACAGGGTGTAACACCCCAAAACCAGTCAACACACCACGACCGAATCTGGCCTGCTACGGAGTGAAAACATTTTGAAAATACAAGTGTGTCGGGAAAATTTTTAAGAAAACTCTTGGATCGTTTAAAAGGTTAGAAGTCCTTGATTAAAAATGATGTTGGAATTGATGTATAGTTGTTTTAAAACTTGGCAGTAACCCGTGGTCGGAAACCCCTCTGAAAAATACAAATTTTAGAAATCATCTGATACTTAATAAGAACTGAATGTCATGAGTATAATCGAGTTAAAACCGTTTGCTTTTGAAGTTGGTTGAAAATTGAAGTTATAAAAACATTCAAGTTACCCTTCTTATTATTTTATGAACTTTGCTACCCGATGGTAACGGTTAAAAACCCGAAAGAGTTATAGTTTTCAAAACCTTGCTTGGTACCAGTTAATTTATCAAGTCTATAAATCCAGTACATGTAAAATATAATCAAAGTAAAAGCAAATAATTAAAGAACCCAAAGTAATACTAGCGGCCTTATTACAAACCCAAACCAAATTAAAGAAAAATCTAGAGAATCGAAATAGAAGTTTAAAATCCAAAACCAAACAAAGATGCATGGCCACCTCGAGTCCTCCTCGGATCCATATCCGCGATCTATGTCTCATCTGCTAAATATAAGGGAAGGTGTGAGTCACCAAGACTCAGTGTATAAATCCCCACCCCGATAATTCAACCACTTACACAGATCATCAGTAAAACATGCAGATTATGCAACCCATAACCTAGCCATCCAATCTCCTTTAACTACCCCGTGTGGTCAAAACCATTGGTGGTCAAAACCACTGGTGACCAAAGTCACAATATCATATATCAGTGTGGTCAAAACCACTGGTGACCGTAGTCACAAATCAAGTGATGGCGCCAACCCATCGTGTGGTCAAAACCACTAATGACAATCCCGTAATATCTAGTGGGGCCAACCAACTGTGGTATCAAACCACTGGGACGAGTCACAATATCCATGTGTGGCCAAAACCACTGGTGACCGTAGTCACAAATATCAATAGTGTGGTCAAAACCACTGGTGGTCAAAACCACTGGGACTTAGTTACAAATAATCATAGTGTGGTCAAAACCACTAGTGACCGTAGCCACAAATCAAATGATGGGGCCAACCCATCTTGTGGTCAAAACCACTGGTGACAGTCCAAATAAATCATCCCCCTCCTCTCATCAACCCCATCATCATCATGCTCATATCATACGTGTCATAATATCATGTGTCATGCAATAAGGCATAGCATAGCAATTAACATAACATGAATATTCATATATTGTGAATCACATAACAGGGGACTTACCCAGTTTCCAAGCTCATGCCCGTAAGGCACATTCATTGATTCAATAGTTATCACGGTAACATAATATACATATTATACTAATAAAGTGTGTAAGTGTTTTACACACCTGGCTATTCGTAAATCTAGGAGAATCCTGAAACTACGCAAACTAATGAGATCCCGAACGTTGCTCCCTCCTACAATCGGCCAACATTAGTTAGAAATCCAAAAGCCCATTCGGCTCTATTGGAAATCCCAAAGGATATGTCGCCCCAAATATAACACTCACCTTAAGCCGATTTGGTTTCCAACCAAATCCCGAAACCAAGTGATGATTTCCCTTACAATCGGCTAAACCTTAATACACACAAATGGTTAGTCTTCGGCTTTTGAATGATTGCGAAAAAGATCACAAAATGATAACACCCTCACCTAGATCGACCACCAAATCCTGAAGGCTCGCTGTATTCGGCTATAGCCCTCCCTGCATTCGGTTTTAACATTCCATTTAGAGACCAGAGGCCATTCGGCCAAAACATGAAACCCGAAACCACATGAGTTAGTCGCCCTTCACCTTGATGGTTGATTCGGCTTCTATACTCCAAAGATCGACACTCCCTAATGATACTAGAAGTTTTGGCTACTAGCATGAAACAAATAAAAAAATGGAAATTAATACTCAGATCCTTAATAAGAGAAAAGATAGAAGAGAGCTGGGGTTTCGGCATTACCCCAAGTTGATCAAGAAGAGAAGAAGAATCTTACCAGGAGATTCGGCTATCCTCAAAAGAAAGAACTTAATTTCGACACTTAAGATGATGGAGAAAACGTAAGGTAAGAGGGGTTTATGAACACAATATTCGGCCAAAATTCTTGATGAAAACGAAAGGGACAATAAAGCTTTCAGCTTTTGTGGGTAATCAAGATGAAGAAGAAAAATGATAATGGGGAAAGAAGTATTCGGCTAGGGAGAATGAAAGAGATTTCGGCACGATGAAAGGGGTTTTGATGGAATGAAAAGAAAAGACGCCAAATAGGGGTAAGGTTATTGGTTTCAGCTATAAGCAAAAAGAAGAAAGGAGAAGATGAATAATGGTGGTTTCGGTTTTGAAGAAAAATAAGAAAAAGAAGAAGTGACCAGAGTGGATTCGGCACAGAGAGAGTTTTCGGCTCTTCACAGGGGTTGCTAAAATGATTCGGCCAAGTGCCCAAAATTTGCCAAAAGAGAAAAAGAACGAAAAGTACTTAAGACCCGGGTTTTAGCACAAAACTCAAGAAGGGAAACCATCTAAGCTAGCCGATTTTTGCTACTACCCAAGGCACATTCAGCCAACACCCAAAAGAACCCAAACCGATTGGCACCCTACAAGAATTCGGCTACACACACAACACTTGCCGTCCCCCCTCTTTTCTCCTTGAATTCCTTTCATCCACTCATTCAAACAAATTTGAATGAGTCAAGCACCAAATTTTCCTCCCTTCCATCCATTTCAAACTGGTTGACTCAATCCATATCTATCCATGAGAGTCCCACCTGAGTACACCTCTCCTTGCTTGTGGCGTCAAAAATAATGAGCAGAAAGGGATTTCTGCAGCTTGAACCAAGGTCCCCCTTGCTCCCTGTGGCGTCACCTCCCTTGCACCTGAGTAGTGCCTCTCTTGCTACTCTACCAAGGTAATTCTTGTGTCCAAATCCTTCAATTAATTCTTTTAACACCTACTCACCTAGCTCCCTCTTCCTAAACACTAAAACAGAATTCTTAGCCCTAACTCAAGCCCAACCTAGGGTTATAACTAGACCCCAAAACCTATTAAATCAACATTATAAGCAATTCATCACATGCAACATAAGCAAAATGCAGAACTCCGATTTAAAGATGTTACAGTTCTACCCCCTTAAAAATAATTTCGGCCTCAAAATTACCTGGTCAGAAGAGTTGAGGGTATTGCTACCGCATCACCTCCTCAGGTTCCCAAGTGGCCTCCTCTTTACCATGGTTCCGCCATAGTACTTGCACCAAAGGAACTAACCTCTGTCGAAGAACCTTGACATCCCGATCCAAAATTCTTACTGGTTCCTCTTCAAAAGACAAGTCAGGGCTCACTTCTATCTCCTCAACTGGTTCCACATGTGACGGATCTGATCGATAGCGCCTAATCATTGAAACATGAAAGACGTCATGAATCTGACTTAACTCTGCTGGCAGCTCGAGCTGATAAGCTACCGGTCCCACTCGCTTCAACACGATATAAGGCCCGATGAATCTAGGGCTTAGCTTGCCCTTCCGACCAAATCTCAACAACTTTTTCCAAGGTGATACCTTCAAAAAAACCTTATCACCCACTGCATACTCAATATCCCTGCGCTTAAGATCGGCGTAAGATTTCTGCCTGTCCGATGCCTCCTTAAGAGGAGCCCGAATTACCTTAACCTTATCTTCTCTTTCTACCACTAACTCCGGACCCAACAACCGTCGTTCACCCAGTTCTGTCCAACATGTAGGAGTACGACATTTCTGTCCATATAGCGCCTCGTATGGTGCCATCTGAATACTCGCTTGATAACTATTGTTATAAGCGAACTCTGCCAATGGAAGATACTCCTCCCAACTACTACGCGAAATCCGAACACGGACCTTAACGTGTCCTCCGAATCGGATTACCCTCTCGCATCCATCGATTGTGGATGAAAAGCCGTGCTGAAATCCAATTTGGTACCCAAAGCCTGATGCAACGCTTTCCAAAACCTCAACGTAAACCTGGGATCTCTGTCCGAGATAATGGACACCGACACCCCATGCAACTGCACTGTCTGTGCCACATACAACTTGGCTAATTTCTGAAGCGAATAATCAACCCTCACCGGTATAAAATGAGCCGATTCAGTCAAACGATCCACTATTACCCATACTGAATCCTTCTTGCTAGGCGTAAGGGGAAGCCCACTGATGAAATCCATCGTAATCCTTTCCCACTTCCACTGTGGGATCTTTACCGGCTGCAACAGCCCTGATGGCAACTAATGCTCAGCCTTAACTTGATGGCATATCAAACACTTGCTTACAAACTCAGTTACTTCACGCTTAAGACTTGGCCACTAGAACTGCTCCCTTAAATCATGATACATCTTGCTGCCTCCAGGATGCATAGCGTATGGGCTGCTATGAGCTTCCTGAAGAATCCGCTGTCTCAACTCGTCCTTCGGCATACATACCTTCCCTTGAAAACACAGTACTCCATCACTGCTCAAGCTGTAACCCTCAGATTCACCATTCTGCACTTATACCTTCCGAGAACTCAAAACCTCATCTGTCAGCTGTTTCTCCTTAACCTGATCAATCCAATTCGACTTTACTTGTAATTCTGCCAAAAGACTCCCATCACCATAAAGGCTAAGGTGAGCAAACATCGCTCGCAAGTCCGCTACCACCTTACGGCTCAATGCATCAGCTACTACGTTAGCCTTACCTGGATGGTACTCAATCGAACAGTCGTAATCTTTCAATAGTTCGATCCACCTTCGCTACCTCAAATTTAAATCCTTCTGAGGCAAGAGATACTTCAGACTCTTGTGATCCGTGTAGACTATCGACTTCTCCCCATACAAGTAATGCCTCCAAATCTTCAAGGCGAAAACTACTGCAGCCAACTCCAAATCATGTGTCAGATAGTTACCTTCATGAGGCCTCAACTGTCGAGATGCATAAGCGACCACTTTTCCATCTTGCATCAGCACACACCCTAAGCCAGTATGCGATGTATCACAATAAACCGTGAATTCCTTTCCTGCCTCAGGCTGAATTAACACCGGAGGTTCAGTCAAAATCTTCTTCAACTTATCAAAACTCTCCTGTTGCTTCTCAGTCCATACAAACGGAACCCCTTTTCTCAACAGCTTAGTCAATGGTGCTGCAATTAAGGAAGATCCTTCTACAAACCTTCTGTAGTATCCAGCCAAACCCAGAAAACTCTGAATCTCTGCAACTGACTTAGGTGGTTTCCAATCCAACACCGCCTCAATCTTACGAGGATCCACCTAATTCCCTCAGCTGATACAACATGACCCAAGAAAGTCACCTTCTTAAGCCAGAACTCACATTTACTAAACTTGGCGTATAACTGCTTTTCCTTTAAATTTTGAAGAACCACTCGAAGATGCGCGTCATGTTCTTCCTCCGATTTCGAGTACACCAAGATGTTGTTGATAAACACTACAATGAATTGATCCAGATACGGCTGAAACACACGATTCATCATGTCCATGAATGCTGCCGGAGCGTTGGTTAAACCAAAAGGCATTACCAAAAACTCGTAGTGCCCATACTGAGTACGAAATGCCGTCTTATGAATATCAGTCTCCTTCACTTTGAGCTGATGATACCCCGACCTAAGGTCAATCTTAGAGAAAACCGATGCACCCTTGAGTTGATCAAACAAGTCGTCAATCCTAGGTGACGGATACTTGTTCTTGATTGTCAACTTGTTCAGCTGGCGGTAGTCTATACACATCCGCATTGTACCATCCTTCTTCTTAACAAAAAGCACTGGAGCTCCCAAAGGTGATACACTCGGTCGGATGAAACCTCTATCCAACAATTCCTGAATCTGGGCCTTCAACTCTACCAATTCCTTTGGCGCCATCATATATGGAGCAATAGATACTGGCGCAGTTCTGGGTAACAAGTCTATACCGAACTCAACCTCGTGGTCAGGCGATATACCCCGAAGCTCCTTTGGAAATACATCAGCAAATTCCCCTACAGTTCGGACATTCTTTACAGCTGCATCCTTAGCTTCCAAAGCACAAACATGCACCAAAAATGCTTCACAACCCTTCCTAACCATTTTCTCAGCCTTCAGTGCAGAAACCACATTGGATAGGTAATCTCTCCTATTACCTATCATCACCACCTCGTCCCCTTCCATGGTCTTCAACATCATGCGCTTAGTTACACAATCCAAGCTAGCATGATACTTTACCAGCCAATCCATCCCGAGAATCAGATCGAACTCCCCAAACGGTAGTTCCATCAAATCAGCCAAAAGTATGACCCCTTGAAGTTCTAGGGGTACATCTCTATATAGTTTACTTACTTCTACAGAGTGACCTAGAGGGCTTATCACTGTCATCTTCCTAGAAGTAATCTCAGAGTCTAGATTCATGGTTTCCACAATGCTACTAGCAACATACGTGTGCATCGAACTAACATCAATTAAAGCATTATAAGGTACTCCAAAAATTAAGAACGTACCGGTTATGACGTCTGGTGCGTCGCCCTCCTCTCGACGCCTCGCTGCGTAGACCAACCCAGGCTGTCTCGCCTCTGTACCACCTGCACCTCTGCCCGGTGCTCCACGACCTCTACCTGAGCCATTACCTCCCCTGCCAGAACCACGGTCCCTCTGTGGCTGCTGATTATCCCTCTCAAACTGTGTACGATTCTGATCCTCAGACTGCAGCCTAGTTGTCCTTTGTGGACAATCCCTCACTCGATGTCCCATCGAGCCACACTCAAAGTATCCCCTGTTACCCGTCTAACACTCTCCCGTGTGAGACTTTCCATACCGAGCACACCGCGGCGGCCATTGAGTATTAGTAGCAGCAGGCTAGCAGCTTGATTCGGCCCACTATATCTAACCCTTTTCTACTGACTCCCAGAAAATCCAGATGATCCAGAACTCCTTTTGTTCCAACCCCTATCCACCGGTTCGCGCCTACATGATTTTTTTTACCCTTCAACAACCTTAGCTTTCTCCACTGAGCAATGAACCGCCGTTCTTTGTGGGGCAATTATCATCCTCAGCTCGTCTCTCAGCCCATCCTCGAATCTGACACAGCGCTCGTGCTCCGTACCCACAATACCCCTAGCATACTGACTCAACCGAAAGAATTCTGCCTCATATTCCGCCACAGTCTTATTACCCTGAACCAAGTTTAGAAATGCCCTGCGCTGCGCATCAACATAACTCGCCCCTATATATTTCCTCTGATAAGCTGCCCTAAAGAACTCCCAAGTGAGGTCATCTGCCATCGCTCCATCTCTACCAGTGAGCCACCACTGATATGACTCATCTCGCAGCAGAGATACTATGCCCTTCAGCTTCTCCTCAGCTGAAAAATCCAGGTCATCCATGATGCATTTTGTCGCCTCCAACCAATATTCTGCCGTACTAGGTGCCACCCCGGACACACCTTTGAATACCTCTGCACCATTAGCCTTAAGTCGCTCGGTCACAGATTTCTGAGCTCCAGTTCCAACTCCTGCACTCGCAACCCTCTCTAGCACCCGCAGTACAGCCTGTGACACTGCGTCGTTACCACCCGTCTAATCCTGATATTCCGCGCCCACAGTTGGAGGCGGTGGTACCTTATTTTCCGAACCATGTCCGGACCCTACTGGTTCCGAGACCGTCATTCTACCCCTACCTCGTCCACGAGTGTTACGCCCACATCCACGTGCACTCATATCTACCGGTATATTCAAGTTGATTAAAAGTTTTATGCGTTAGACTTTTATTCCACTGTCTATTTAAGCACAGTTTTATGAGGGGGTTTAATAAGAGTTTGTTTCGCGAGTTCACATCATCCTATGGTCCATGTCTCTAAAGTAGTCCCTACTATTACTCAGTCATACCATCATCATATCCACATAATTATATCATCACAAGAAATAGTTCGGGGTACTTACCTGGGCGGATTGGTGCCGGAGACTCGGTGCCATGCTTTCACCACTGCACTTTTCCCGTAAAAGCCTTTTGTAAACTATTTTAAAACATTTTTGGGCCTCAGCCCACAGCCGAGCTGTTGAAACTGGCTCTGATAGCACAATTGTAACACCCCAAACCCGATCAACACATCATGACCGAATCTGGCATGCTACGGAGTGGAAACATTTTGAAAATACAAGTGTGTCAGGAAAATTTTTAAGAAAACTCTTGGATCATTTAAAAGGTTAGAAGCCCTTGTTTAAAAATGATGTTGGAATTGATGTATAGTTATTTTAAAACTTGGGAGTAACTCGTGATCGGAAACCCCTCTTAAAAATACAAATTTCAGAAATCATCTGTTACTTAATAAGAACTGAATGTCATGAGTATAATCGAGTTAAAACCGTTTACTTTTGAAGTTGGTTGAAAATTTAAGTTATAAAAACATTCAAGTTACCCTTCTTATTATTTTATGAACTTTGCTACCCGATGGTAACGGTTAAAAACCCGAAAGAGTTATAGTTTTGAAAACCTTACTTTGTACCGGTTAATTTATCAAGTCTATAAATCCAGTATATGTAAAATATAATCAAAATAAAAGCAAATAATTAAAGAACCCAAAGTAATACTAGCGGCCTTATTACAAACCCAAACCAAATTAAAGAAAAATCTAGAGAATTGAAATAGAAGTTTAAAATCCAAAACCAAACGAAGATGCATGGCCACCTCGAGTCCTCCCCGGCTACATATCCGCGATCTATGTCTCATCTGCAAAATATAAGGGAAGGGGTGAGTCACCAAGACTCAGTGTATAAATCCCCACCCCGATAATTCAACCACTTACACAAATCATCAGTAAAACATGCAGATTATGCAACCCATAACCTAGCCATCCAATCTCCTTTAACTACCCCGTGTGGTCAAAACCACTGGTGGTCAAAACCACTGGTGACCGAAGTCACAATATCATATATCGGTGTGGTCAAAACCACTGGTGACCGTAGTCACAAATCAAGTGATGGGGCCAACCCATCGTGTGGTCAAAACCACTGATGACAATCCTGTAATATCATGTGGGGCCAACCCACTGTGGTACCAAACCACTGGGACGAGTCACAATATCCATATGTGGTCAAAACCACCGTTGACCGTAGTCACAAATATCAATAGTGTGGTCAGAACCACTGGTGGTCAAAACCACTGGGACTTAGTCACAAATAATCATAGTGTGGTCAAAACCACTGGTGACCGTAGCCATAAATCAAATGATGGGTCCAACCCATCTTGTGGTCAAAACCACTGGTGACAGTCCAAATAAATCATCCCCCTCCTCTCATCAGTCCCATCAACATCATGCTCATACCATACGTGTCATAATATCATGTGTCATGCAATAAGGCATAGCATAGCAATTAACATAACATGAATATTCATATATCGTGAATCACATAACAGGGGACTTACCCGGTTTCCAAGCTCATGCCCGTAAGGCACATTCACTGATTCAATAGTTATCACGGTAACATAATATACATATTATACTAATAAAGTGTAAGCGTTTTATACACCTGGCTATTCGTAAATCTAGGAGAATCCTGAAACTACGCAAACTAATGAGATCCCGAACGTTGCTCCCTCCTACAATCGGCCAACATTAGTTAGTAATCCAAGAGCCCATTCGGCTCTATTAGAAATTCTGAAAGATATGTCGCCCCAAATATAACATTCACCTTAAGCCGATTTGGTTTCCAACCAAATCCCGAAACCAAGTGATGATTTCCCTTACAATTGGCTAAACCTTAATGCACACAAATGGTTAGTCTTCGGCTTTTGAACGATTGCGAAAAAGATCACGAAATGATAACACCTTCACCTAGATCCGCCACCAAATCCTGAAGGCTCGCTGTATTTGGCTATAGCCCTCCCTGCATTCGGTTTTAACATTCCATTTAGAGACCAGAGGCCATTCGGCCATACCATGAAACCCGAAACCACATAAGTTAGTCGCCCCTCACCTTGGTGATTGATTCGGCTTCTATACTCCAAAGATCGACACTTCCTAAAGATACTAGAAGTTTCAGCTACTAGCATGAAACAAATAAAAAAAATGGAAATTAATACTCAGATCCTCAATAGAAGAAATGATAGAAGAGCAGTGGGGTTTCGGCATTACCCCAAGTTGATCAAGAAGAGAAGAAGAATCTTAACAAGAGATTCGGCTATCCTCAAAAGAAAGAACTTAATTTCGGCACTTAAGATGATGGAGAAAACACAAGGTAGGAGGGGTTTATGAACACAATATTCGGCCAAAATTCTTGATGAAAACGAAAGGGATAACAAAGCTTTCGGCTTTTGTGTGTAATCAAGATGAAGAAGAAAAATGATACTGGGGAAAGAAGTATTCGGCTTGGGGAGAATGAAAGAGATTTCGGCACGATGAAAGGGGTTTTGAGAGAATGAAAAGAAAAGATGCCAAATGGGGGTAAGGTTGTTGGTTTCGGCTATAAGTAAAAAGAAGAAAGGAGAAGATGAACAGTGGTGGTTTCAATTTTGAAGAAAAATAAGAAAAAGAAGAAGTGACCAGAGTGGATTCGGCACAGAGAGAGTTTTCGACTCTTCACAGGGGTTGCTAAAATGATTCAGCCAAGTGCCCAAAATTTGCAAAAAGAGAAAAAGAACGAAAAGTACTTAAGACCCGGGTTTTAGCACAAAACGCAAGAAGGGAAACCATCTAAGCTAGCCAATTTTTGCTACTACCCAAGGCACATTCGGCCAACACCCAAAAGAACCCAAACCAATTGCCACCCTACAAGATTTCGGCTACACACACAACACTTGTCGTCCCCCCTCTTTTCTCCTTGAATTCCTCTCATCCACTCATTCAAACAAATTTGAACGAGTCAAACACCAAATTTTCCTCCTTTCCATCCATTTCAAACTGGTTGACTCAATCCACATCTATCCATGAGAGTCTCACCTGAGTACACCTCTCCTTGCTTGTGGCGTCAAAAATAATAAGCAGAAAGGGATTTCTGCAGCTCGAACCAAGGTCCCCCCTTGCTCCCTGTGGCGTCACCTCGCTTGCACCTGAATAGCGCCTCCCTTGCCACTCTACCATGGTAATTCTTGTGTCCAAATCCTCCAATTAATTCTTTTAACACCTACTCACCTAGCTTCCTCTTCCCAAACACTAAAACAAAATTCTTAGCCCTAACTCAGGCCCAACCTAGGGTTATAACTAGACCACAAAACCTATTAAATCAACATTATAAACAATTCATCACGTGCAACACAAGCAAAATACAGAAACCCGATTTAAGGATGTTACACAGGGGGTTTTACAATTCCATGCATAATTGGTAGTTTAACTATTGATAATGCGTTAGCTGATTTAGGGGTAAGCATAAATGTTATGCCTTATAAAATGTTTCAACAACTAGGTCTAGGGAAACCCAGATAAACTAGGATAAGCATTCAGTTAATTGATAAAACTATCAGAATTCCTAGGGGTATAATAGAAAATGTTCTAATCAAAATTGATAAATTCATATTCCCAGTAGATTTTGTAGTCTTAGACATGAATGAGGAGAATTCAATTCCTTTAATATTAGGAAAACCCTTTCTAAAAACTGCCAGGACTAAAATTGATGTTGGTACAGGAGAACTCATTCTTCGTGTAGGTGACGAATCAATAAGTCTACAAGCTTTTGACTCGGCCAAGACATCAAGTGATGAAGGTGAGAAAGCAAATTCAGTTGATAATCAAATTGTTTAACTTTCACCACAGGAAATACCACAAGGCTACAAACCCGAGCCGAATCATGGGCCCCAAACAGTACAAGCTAAAAACAGTGAATTGTTAGTGGAATCTGACCCAATGCAAGAAACTGTGGTAAGTGAAGGTAAAGTTGAGGTAAGCCATGATTTACCAAACCCGGTAAGTACAGAGTACCAAGCTCGTGTGCCATATCCTGATGCAATAAAGAAAGACCACATAGAGGAAGAATTCAGTGAAAGACCACACAGAGGAAGAATTTGGTGAACTCACACTTCGTGTAGACGATGAAACAATCACTCTTCAAGCTTTTGACTCAGCTAGGACATCAAGTAATAAAGGTACGTATGTTAATTTTATTGATAACCATTTGGTTCAACCTTCTTTACAGGAATCATCACGAAATTACCTAGCTGAGCTAGATCTTAGACCTTGTGCCAACAAAGAAGAATTAGATGAGGAACGAAGCCTTAGGGTCAACAAACTAAAAGAGGAGGAATCACAAATCAAAGAGGAACAGGAACCGCACGAAGTGAAACCGAAGGAAACCCCAAACGAGCCGATAGAAACAACAAATCACGTCAAAATAGGGGATCAGGTATTGTTGAATAAGGAAGACCCTCGAATCACCAATTCAGACCTTAAGACAAACGAAGAAATCACTTTTGAGGTACTTAATGTCTTCCTGTACAGTAAGGTCGAGATAAGCAATCTTAAATTCAACACTTTTGAGGTAAACATTACTCGACTTAAACTATATATCCATAACCGAAGTGATCGCATGAGAAAGGATTTTCACCTCCTCAAACCACCATGACCATACGAATGAAAGGTAAAGTCTAGTTTAAGACTATAAACGAGCGCTTCTTGGGAGGCAACCTGAGCACTAACCCTATTTTTACATTTTTTTCCTTTTATTTTCCTTTTAAGCACCTAACCATAAACTAACCAAAGAGCAGATTTCTAGGACAAACGGCCTTACACACGAACGTGCCCGTGGCTATGTGGAAGCCAGGGGATGAACCATGGGCGTGCCAGTAGCCGTGCACCACCAGAGAAGAATTTTCTTTTCCCAACACGGGCTGCGATACTAGGCCACGCCCGTGCTAACTACCCGTGCGAGGTTACTGACTTGTACGCCCGTGCCCCACGACCGTGTAAACTCACTGACTTGCATACCACGGGCTAAACACGCCCGTGCTAGCTACCCGTGCAAAGTTACTGATTTGTCGAGCAGGGGCGTGTTAGCTATAACACAACTGTGGCTACCTCACCTGAATGTGCCAAAAATTCCAAATCACAAAACACAGGCTACATCTCTATTTAAACCTCATTCTCCCTTTTTCCAGTTGTCTTTCATTTTCCATTATTTATTTTTGTTTTTATTTTTATTTTCATTTCAGTTTTTTTACTTTATTTTATTTTATTTTCTTCTTCTTCTTCTTTATGATATTTAGATTTAGCTTAGGATACAATAAAACCAGACTGGCTGCTTCGAGGATTCAATTTCAAAAGGTTCGAGACGCTTCCCCACGTTCACCTCCAATCTTATCCGACTTTTTTTCATTGACTTCATCCAAAATTTAGGAAGTTTCACTTCTCTCCCTATCTTATGATTTTATGATTATTTTGATAGTATCTATCTTTGTACATTGAGGGCAATGTACATCTTAAGTGTGGGGGGTTAATTATAGTATTATCTGAAAATCCTTGAATTATGCCTTGATCTTAAAGTAAGTTTCTCATATTACGATTTGAATGAAACTTTCTTTGATTTATGATTTCTATTGATATGTTTTAGACTAAGTCATTGATAATTGTGCATTGATAATTAAATTTGAAGAATAATAGCGACTCAAGCATGATAAGTCTATTTTTCTGAAATTGAAATTTTAGGTTGTCAACCGGAATTTGAATATTATCTTGAAATTTGAGATTTACAAGGTTGATGTCAAAAACACCCATAATTTTTGTGAGACTTTGAGCCTTATAGAGCATACATTCTTTTTCATGCTCACTTCTTGATTATGTGTATGCCAACTATGAATTGTTATTCTAGAACTTGCCTCAATTATACATGTCAAGACCACAGTTATGATTTGATATACCGAGATGATAAAGGCACCTAGGTTTAACCCACTTACACCACTAAAAAGCCTACCCTCATAATTAACCCTTAGTGAACCTCGTTGAGCCTAACTTTTGATTGACTTACCCGCTAATTTTAACCCAAAACCCTTTGTATTTGTTATCACCTTTTATTTTGACTACCCCTTAATCAAGATTTGATTTGAGCCAGTTATCTGAGTTTATTATTCTGGTAGTTAAATCTATCTTGTATTTAGTTTGTTCTTAAAAAAAATTTCAAAGTTTTCAATATTAGTAATATGGAAAGTGAGCTTACACAATCAAAGACTATTTCCCAAAAGGCAAAGCTCGTATTAATAGGATTTTTTATTGTTTTTAGTTGATGTAATTATTATCTTAGAAATTTTTAGGTAGGTAACTTATCAATTCAATCGCGATTCTAACCTTCTAATTTCAGCCTTTATCCACACCTTTAACCCTAGCCCCGTTACAACCCTAACAAAGACCTTTTGATCTGTTGATCATATCATTTTACAGTGGTGGATATTTGATTTTCAGGCAAGCCTATGGGATTAACCTTTCATGTTCGACTTATGAGTGCTTAATTTTGACCCTTAACCACTTTTTGAGTGATTTGAGTGAATCTTTTGTGAGGATATCAATCCTTGTCGATTTTGAATTAAAGGTAATTATTTAGATGAAGGGAAACACCTATGTTTTTCGTGCTACAAATTTACGACTTATCTGGTTTGAATTTTTAGGAATCTTAGAGTTGAATTATCCATGTATAAATTATCTATGAATTAGGATAAGGCATTGTTGATAGGAATTATTAATCATGGAAAGTTAGTTTTAATTGTAAGTTGAGAATTTTGCTTGAGGACAAGCAAAAGCTTAAGTGTGGGGGTATTTGATAAACTGTAAATGTAACATATTTTAATCCCACATTTATTATGCTTTTTGAAGATTTAAACCTTGTTTTATATAAAAAGGTGTTTTTAATCCTTTATGTTCATGTCTTATACTCAGGAAAGCACTCGAGGATGAAAAGAACACAAAACGGGCCTAAAACGCAGCAAATGGGCCTTTTCACGAAATCGACACGGCCTGGACTTCAAGCCACACGGTCGTGCCACGCCTAACATCGAGAACACGGCCTGAAGCCCGAGAAATACAGCCGTGTCTCATTAAAAGTCTGAACACGGCTTGGCAACGATTAACACGGGCGTGTGCCATGGCCGTGTCCCTGTCGGTGGAAAGAGAAATTTCATTCGGGAAAGGATACTTGGAGGCAAAGAAACACATTCCAAAGCCTATTCAAACACCCTATTAGGAATTCTACTTAAATTAGGATATTTAGGGGCCAAATAAGGCATCTCAAAGTCTATATAAACACCCAAGGGGGCAACTTGAAGGGGAGTTCGGCAGAAGCCGAAACCAAGGCAGAAAGCTAGGCCAAGAAGCCAAGCTGAGAAGGTTAGAGTTAGGGAGTAATGCGAGGATAACCAGTTGATTCATCCCAAGAAGGCGGAATTATACTCAAGACGGCGGAATTCTCCATCAATCCCATCAGGTAGTTTTAGGATTTTTCTTATGTTTTGTTTCATCTTTTCTCTTGTGATGTTTCCTTTTTACATTATGAACTAAACCCCTCAGATACCTGAAGGGGGTGAAACCTAGACAGATTTTATTATTTGATTTTTAAGTTATATGATAAATTACATAGTTTGTTCTTAATTATGTTTCTTAATCCAAATCCAATGTGCTTAGGTAGAGGAGGAATAAACCCTGCCTAAGAGTAGATCTAACATAATTAAGCGGAGTTGATCGGGCACCTAGGGATAGGGTTACGAGATTTTGCCGGGTTAGGGTGAAACCTAATATGGGAATCCATTCATCGACTTACTGCTTTCCTAGGGGGTTATTATAAGCGAACGAGAGTTCCACTAATTAACCTAGGATTAGACGTTATTCGCTTCGAGAGAGGGTTTAGCATAGGTTAGAGAGTCTCACGGATCAAGCTAAGTAAAAGAAATCATATAATTTAAGGTTAGATAATAAGAGAAGTCTAGGTGAATTCTTCCTGAAGGTATCATAAAAATCAACTGAGTCTTTTTCAAGTTATCCCCAAATTCATCTTTTTGTCTCTGTTTCCTTAGTTTAGTTGTCGTCAATTTAGTTTAAAAAACAACCTTCATCTTAGTTAGGTTAAATAATAAAAAGAAAGTGAGTATTAATACTTTTAGTTCCTTTGGGTTCAATATCCGGTCTTGCCTAAGCTATACTACTGTTCGATAGGTACACTTGCCTTAATATCGTTGTCAGAGTTAGTCTCCAGGTTTGATCATTCTTTTATAAATATTTAAAACTTTGATTTTACAGCGATCACTAGCCATTCCAATAGCTAGATCACGAACAACATATTCAAGCCAACAATGGACAAGTTAACTTATGCATGCCATTATACCAAAAGAAACTAGTGGATAGTGCGATGATGTTCCAACCGATCACCAACCTTCTCAAGCTTCCAAGCACTATAAACAGAGAAAATGAAACCTTGTAAGCATTATATGTTTAGTAAGTTCGTATAACAGGAACTAAAACTTACCATTCACATTCAATAACATTAAGTATTCAATAACATGCTTTTCATCAATTTGGCAAATTTACCTAAACAAGCATACACTCAATCAAGCAAGTTAGTTACATAAATTTCACATATATATCAATAAGCATTAATGAGCTCATCATGCTATATTCTTTCAAGACATTATTCATTTCATCTCATAATTCTCATATCATGTTAAGTATTCTATCTGTTGAATCATTGAAATTCCAATGGATATTCAGATAGTACACTCAAGGTGTACAATTCATTAACCCGCCAATTCTTATTCAGGAGTACCCATTAGGGCACTTAACCAGAAAGCACACTCTCGAGCCATATATCATATAACAGGATTACTTGTCCAAGCTAAATCCTATTTCCAACATATGCTCACAAGAGCTTAATCAGGATTACCCATCCGGGCTAAATCCTATCTGTAACATATGCTCAAGAGGGCTTATATCAGGATTACCAGTCTAGGCTAAATCCTTTCTGTAATGAGGTTGATAGGATTACTCGTCTGAGGTAAATCTCGTCAGCAACAAATGTAGGACCTCATTCAATAAGGGAAATCACATTTATCCATTGAAAACCAATATTCAAACGAAACTTAATCCTTTTCAAACAGTTTCAAGTATGTATTAATTTCTTATATTGTAACATCCAAATAATTCACATAAATATAAAGCACATTCTTTACACATACAACATTCAATCCAACATATTTAGATGCTCAATTAAGTTACACGAACTTACCTCGATAATAGTTCGTACAAGAAAATCTACTAATCCGAAACTTTCTCTTTTCCTCGACCTAGCTTCAAATTTGAGTTATCCGGATCTATATAAATGAATTTAATCATCAATTTCTCACATTTCATATTCATTTGAACTCAATTTACATCCTAGGTAAAATTACCATTTTGCCCCTAAACTTTCAATAAATTCCATTTTCGTCCCTAAGCTCGGAAAATGAAATTCATGTAATTTGCTCCTTATTTCAAGCCTAATAAAAATTTCAATATACAATTTACATCACATGTATTCTATAAATTTCATAATATTTCTTAAATTTTCACAACTTTACAAACTAGTCCCTAAATCACGTTTTCATCAGATTTCACTTTGTAAAAGTTGTTTATTTATCACCAACCTTTCGTTTTCTATTATAATTTTTAAATTTTTAGCATATTCATCCATGACATAATTTCTATACTTTGATAAATTTTCAAATTAATCCCCTAAATAGATTGATTAGAATATCTCGGTTTCAAAAATATAAAATTACTAAAAACGAGACTTGAATACTTACCAATTTAAGCCAAGAAAGCTTATTTTCTCTTTCCTAGGGTTTCCATGGAATATTTGGGGAAGAAGATGATATAAAATGTTTTTAATTCTATTTTAATTATTTATCATCTTTTAATTTTATTACTTTCCAATTTAGTGTTTAGCCTTTTCTAATTTTTCCATGAATAACTCATAAAAAAATCTACTAACTTTTCTTTAATGGTCTAATTACCATATAAGGACCTAAAGTTTTGGATTCCATAGCTATTTGATCCCTCTAGCTACTAGAATCCAACTTTTACATCTTATGCAATTTGGTCCTTTCCATAATTAAACACTTAATCGATAAAATTTTCTTCTCAGAATTTCCATATGACATTCTTATCTAAATCCAAATCATGAAAAAATATAAAAATAAATTTTCCTCCCGGCTCGGATTTGTGGTCCCGAAATCACTGTTTCGATTTCACTGAAATTGGGCTGTTACATTGTGAAACATAATCGAACTCTTTGAGGAGTCTGCATTCAATTCTAATACAAATTAGGCTTTTTCTAAATTTATACTCTTGAATTATTATTCAGTTTTACTCCTACTATCAATTTTATTTTGTTTATGAGATCTACGAGGAACTAATCCTCTTACGATGGATTAGCAAGTGGAGGTGTGATTAATTAACTATTTTGCAAGGTTCTTTTAGTGGATTAACTATTTAGGAAAGGAAGAACCTAAACCATAGGCTTGACAACCCTAGGAAGTCATTAAGGTGGGATTTAACCCAAATTTGGTATGGCTTATCTGTGAACACCTTAACCATGAAACAGTTTGGACTATGAGGTCGAGAGATAAGTTGTTCTTTCTGGCTCGTTATTCTAGTGGAAGAACGGAAGATCCTACTAGGTTATTGACTAGTAGATTGGACAAGAAAACCTGAAGTGACAGTTGATTATGTTTACCAAAACAAGCTAATCACCCATGCCCATATTTGATATATTTTATTATTTGATTTCTCGTGATTTCTTTATTCATTATTATTATTAGTATAGATTACCAAAACCTTTATTTTTATATCATCATAATATAATTCATTTAAAGTACTAATTAGAGTTTTTTATGCTTAGGTTAGAACTAATTTAGTGTTCGCCTCCCTTGGGTATGATTGATAAACTGTAATATAAACATATTTTAATCCCACATTTAGCATACTTTTAGATGATTTAAGCCTTGAATTGTGGAACTTGGTGCTCTTAATTCTTTGTTTTCATGTTTTATACTTAGGAAAGCACCGGAGGATGATAAAAATAAGAAACGGGCCCAAAATGGAGTAAATGGGCCATATCATGAAATCTACACGGCCTAGGCCCAAGATCGCACGGTCGTGCCTCCTTAAAAGACCGTATGGGCGTGTCCCTAACGTGAGAAAGAAGAGTTTCAGTCGGATTAGGGTACTTAAAGGCAAAGAAAGCCATTCCAAAAGCCTATATAAACACCCTAGAGGCCAACCTTTAGGGGGCGTCTAGCTAGGCCAAGGAGCCGAGCCAGAGAAGCCAGAATTGTGGGGTTCACTCAAAGAATAGCTAATTGATTATTCTTAAGAAGCCGGAGTTATACTCAAGATGGAGGATCTCTCCTTTAATTCCTTCAGGGGGCTTTAAGGTTTTCTTATATTTTGTTTTATCTTTTCTTTTGAGATGTATTCTTTGATCGTTATGAACTAAAACCTCAGATACCTGAGGGGGATGAAACCTAAGATGAATCTTGTTATCATTTGCTGAGCCATATGATAAATACTTGATTTATTCTTAATTATGTGTTCTTAATTCTTGTTTTGGTATTTTCGGGATATTGATTCAAGTATTGATGTCCTTAGGTGGTGGAGCAAAAGTCCCTGCCTAAGAGTAGATCTAGCATAGTTAAGCGGAGTTGCTCGCGCGCCTAGATATAGGGTGACGAAAATCTGCCGGATTAGGTTCAAACCTAATATGGGAGTCCATAGATCGAGTTAATGCAATTCTAGGGGTTTTAATTAGAAATAAATTTAAATTAATCAACCTAGGGTTAGACGTTAGTAGCCTCAAAAGAAGTATTAATATAAATTAGGGAATCCTACGGATCCATTCAAGTGAATAAATCGTCTGGTTTAGAGTTAGATAACAAGTGAAGTCTAGGTGGATTCTTCCACGGGTATTGTCTTAATCAATTGGTTTTTCTCACAAGTTATTTTCCCCAATTCATTCTCTTTGTCTTTGCATCTTTAGCTTAGTTGTTAGTTAATTTTAGATTAGATAACAAATTCCTTTAATTCTTAGGCTAAATAATAAAAAGAAAGTTAGTATTAGTACTTTTGGTTCCTTTGGGTTCGACAATCCGGTCTTGCCACAGCTATACTAATGTTTGATAGGTGCACTTGCCTCAATCATTGTCGCAGTTAGCTCTAGGCTTGATCATTCTTTATATAAATTTTTAAGACTTTGATAGACACGATCAAGTTTTTGGTGCCGTTGTCGGGGAACTGAAATATTAAAAATGCTTAATTTTTATTACTTTAGCCATATTATATTTTATTTTTGCAATTTATTTGTGCTTTTCTAAATTTTCTTCTTTTCTTCTAGCAGGTACCTCTAGTTTATGACTAGAAGGAACCCGACAGGACCCCTAATTTACGACAGTGATATTAAAGGTACTGTTCGCAGAAATTGTAGAGAAATAAGGCGGAGCTTAAATTACATAGAAGAAGAGCAAAAAGTCGAAGCTAATACCACCGAAGAGATGGCTGAGAATAATCCACCACCTCTAGAGATGACCGAACATCATGCTCCTCGAACTATGTATGATTATGCTAAACTTAATTTAACAGGAACTGAGTCAAGTATTGTTAGGCCTACTATTGCTGCAAATAATTTTGAACTGAAACCTAACACTATACAGATGATACAACAGTTTGTTCAGTTTGATGGTTTGCAGGATGAGGATCCTAACACACACTTAGCGAATTTCTTAGAATTTTGCGATACCTTCAAAATAAATGACGTTTCTGATGATGCCATCCGTCTTTGGTTATTTGCCTTTTCTTTGAGGAATAAAGACAAACAGTGGTTGCATTCTCTTCCACGAGGATCAATCACTACGTAGGCTCAGATGACTGAAAATTTTTTATTGAAAAATTTTTCGCTGACCAAAACAGCCAAATTGAGGAATGATATCTCTTCTTTTCTGCAGATGGATTTAGAGACACTTTACGACGCATGAGAGAGATACAAGGATTTATTGAGAAGGTGCCCTCACCACGGACTACCCTTGTGGCTACAGGTCCAAACTTTTTACAATGGTGTGAACCCTTCAACTAGACAATTGATTGATTCAGCTGCCAGGGAAACCTTGAATAACAAAACTCCTGAGGCAACTTACGAATTCATTGAAGAGATGTCACTGAATAACTATCAATGGTAAGTCACAAGGACAAAGCCAACAAAAGCAGCCAGTGTTTTCAACCTCGACTCAGTAACCATGCTATCAAATCAGGTAAAGATGTTAAATAAAAGGTTGATGGTTTATGTGGTTCTTTGCAAGTACATCAAGTTATTCAGTGCGACACGAATGGAGGAGGGATGAACAACACAGACTATCCACCTTACAACCCGAGCTCTGAAAATGAGCAAGTTCACTATATGGGTAACAATTTCAAATCTCAAAATAACCCTTATAGTAATACTTATAATCCAGGTTGGAGGAACCACCCCAATTTTTCATGGGGTGGTCAAGGAAATCAGAGACAACAACCCCCTCCCAACTTCCAACAACAGCCCTACCCACAGGAAAAGAAGCCGAACCTTGAAGAGATGCTGACAAAATTCATAGCGGTGTCAGAAACACATTTTCAAAACACCGAAACAACACTTAAAAATCAACAAGCATCGATTGAAGAGATCGAAAACCAGTTAGCGCTACTCGCTAAATTGATCTCTGAATGACCACAAGGTAGCTTGTCAAGTAACACTGAGCCTAACCCAAAGGAGTAACTTCAAGCCATAACAGCTCAAAATAGTAAAGGGTTAGTAGAATCTAAACCTGAGCCAAGGCAAGAAGTGGTTAGTAAAGGTAAGATCGAGGTAAGTCATAAGAAGCCAAAATTGATAATTAAGGAGTACCTACCTCGTATACCTTATCCTGGTGCGATAAAGAAGGACAACACAGACGAATAATTCAGTAAGTTTCTTAAACTTTTAAAGAAATTACATATTAACTTGCCGCTTCTTGAAGCTCTTTTGTAGATGTCAAATTCAAGGAAATTTTTAAAAGATCTTCTAACAAACAAGCTACCACGATGTAGCCAAGGCAATAATTCAAGGAATCGCATGTGGAACTAAACGCAGTATGCTCAGCGATGTTGCAAAACAAGCTACCACGAAAATTAAAAGATCAAGGGAGTTTTACAACTCCATGCTTAATTGGTAGTTCATATATTGATAATGCTTTACTTGATTTAGGGGCAAGCATCAATGTTAGGGAAACCTAAACAAACTAGGATGAGCATTCAATTAGCTGATAAAACAATTAGAATTCCTAGGGGTATGATTGAAGATGTGCTAGTGAAAGTTGAAAAATTCGTATTCCCAATAGACTTTTTCATTTTAGACATGGATGAGGACAATAGTATCCCCTGAATTCTAGGAAGACCCTTTTTAGCAACTGCCAGGACTAACATGGATGAGGACAATAGTATCCCCTGAATTCTAGGAAGACCCTTTTTAGCAACTGCCAGGACTAAAATTGATGTCAGTACAGGAGAACTCATACTTTGTGTAGGTAACAAATCAATAAGTCTTCAATCTCTTGACTCAGCTAGGACATCATGTAATCAAGGTGAGAACATAAATTCTATTAATAACCATTCGGTTAAACCTTCTTTTTAGGAAGCACCATGAAACTACACAACTAAGCCAGATCCTAGACCCCATGCCAACAAGGAAATAACTCATGATGAACGAAGGCTTCAGATCGATGAACTAGACGAGTGGAGAACACAGTTCAAGGAAATATTAGGAATACACAAAACAAAACCAACGCCATTCCATGGGATAGACAAATTTAAGATCGGAGATCAGGTACTGTTAGATAAAGCAGACCCTCGAATGCCTCCTCCTGACCCTAATACAAATAAAGAAATCTCTTTCAGGGTACTCAATGTTTTCCCACACAAAACAGTCGAGGTAAGTAATCCTGCATTCGGTACCTTTAAAGTAAACGCTACTCGACTTGAACTTCACCATGATAGTAGAACTGATAACATGAGAGAGGATGTACAACTCTTTAAACCACCCTGATTATGCGAATGAGAGATAAGTCTAACTTAAGACTATAAACAAGCACTTCTTGGGAGGCAACCCGAGCACTAACACCATTAATTTTTACATTTTATTCTTTTACTTTTATTTTTCCTTTTTAGCACTTAACTATAAACTAACCAAGTGCAGATTTCCACACTACACGGCCTTACACACGACCGTGGCTGTGTGGATACTATGGATATACGTACTGACATGGCAGAGATAGTACGACACAGGACAAAAAAATATCTTCAAGCTACGGCCCTCAACTGAACACCACGGCCGTGTGATTCGGCCGTGGCCGACACTGTTTTACCAAACACGGGCGTGGCGACCTGCCTATGGGCATGGGAGAAACGAATAAAGAATAACATGACCGTGTGACACGGCCGTGTGACTCAACACGCCCACGATACACGGGCGTAGGGATGTACCAGATCTGACTTTTCTATTTAAACCACCTCCCCCCTTCTTACCTACTTCCCACTCTTCTTCTTCCTTTACACCCCCTCCATTTTTATTTTCATTTTTTCTCTTAACTCTTGTTCTAACAATCATCTATGTCAAAGAAACGGAAGGATCCTAGTGCAGTCTCCCTTTGTGAGACCAATCTACATAAGTTCATGCCGGCCGCTTCATTAACTCGACAAGAAAAGGACCTTTGAGTCCATTTAAATTCTCTCTTCATTTTCACTTCTCCTTTATTTTCCTTTTCTGTATTTTTCTTTTTTAGTCTAATCTATTCTATTTTGTTTTCTTGGTTTTAGTTTCTAAAGGCTGCTAGGGAATCACACCACGACCACAACCACCACCCCACCACAGCCCTAGAAATAACACCTACTTCGCGAACCATCTAACAATAAGGACTCCTCTGTCCATTAATCTTTTCTTTTAATTTTATTTTTCTTTCTATTTTCTTTCTCTTCATCTTCCTTGTCTTTAAATATATATTTAGTATATTTTGAATTATTATTAATATTTTCTGGCTACTTCTTCACGAGCTTCCCAATTTCTTCATCTAGCGCAGAGATTGTCGGCGGCCACCACACCAAGACACTCCCAACTCAAGGAAGCCATCCAAATTCAGGAAGTTTCACCTCTCCCTATCTCTTAAATTTCATATATATCTTTGTACATTTAGGGCAATGTACATCTTAAGTGTGGGGGGTGAATATCTATTTCAAGAAAGTGCCAACTTTCTGCATTATTCTCAAATCCCTAAATTATGCCTTGAACTATGCCTTGTTCTTAAGTAATCTTCTCAGATTATGATTAGAACAAAATTTCTTTTGAATCATGATTTTTTTTATATGTTTTGGATTAAGTCATTGATAATTGTGCAGTGATGATTTAAACTTTAGGAGACTAGAGAATCAAGCATGATGAGTCTATTTTCAAAAATTAAAATTTTGTTAGGTTGTCTACCTAAATCTAATTATTACCTTGAAGTTTGAAATTTACAAGGTTGATATCAAAAACCCATAATTTTTGTGAGATTTTGAGCTTTTAAGAGCATACATTCTTTTCGTGCTCACTTTTTGATTATGAGAGTGTCAACATTGATTTGTTATTCTAGAACTTACTTCTATTATACATGTCAAGGCCACATTATTGATTTGATATACAGAGATGATAAAGGCACTTAGAATTTAACCTACTCACTCCACTAAAAAACCTACCTTCACAATTAACCCCTAGTGAACCCCTTTAATCCTAACAACCTTTTTTATTGACTCACCCATTAATATTAACCTAAAACCCATTCTATATTTGTTATCACCATTCCTTGACTCCCTTTTTGTCGAGATTTGATTTTGAACAGTTTCCTAACTACGTTCTATATTTCAGTTGTTAAAGTTCTTTCTTATTATTGTAATGATTTGTTCTTAAAAAAATGAAGCATATTCAATATCAGCTCTATGTAATTGAGCTTATACGTTTAAATTCCACATCTTGAAGAAAAAAAGCTCGTATTATTAGTATTACAAGTTTTTAGTTGATGTAATTATTTAGGATTAGGTCATTTTTCTAGTTAGGTAAATTGTCATTTCAATCTTGATTCTAACCCTCTAATTAAGCCTTTATCCACACCTTTAACCCGAGCCCTATTACAACCGTTTTTAAAGACTTTTTGATTTGTGTATCATCTCATTTTACAGTGGTAGAGATTTGATTTTCAGACAAGCCTATGGGATTACTTTTCATGTTTGACATTTGAGTGCTTAATTTTGAACCTTAAACACTTTGAGTGATTTGAGTGAATCTTTAGCGAGGATGTCAATTCTTGTCGATTTTGAATTAAGGGTAATTATTTAGGTAAGGGGAAACGGCTATGTTTTCATGCTATAAACGTATGACTTTGATTGTTTGAATCTTTAGGACCCTTTGAATGAAATTATCAATGTATGAATTATCTTTGAATTATGACGAAACTTTATTGACGAATATTATGAATCGAGGAAGTTCATTTTAATTGTGATTTGAGAATTTTTCTTGAGGACAAGTAAAAGCTTAAGTGTGGGGATATTTGATAAACCGTAATATAACCATATTTTAATCCCACTTTTAGCATACTTTTGGATGATTTAAGCCTTGAATTATGGGATTTGGTGCTCTTAATTCTTTGTTTTCATGTTTATACTTAGGAAAGCACCAGAGGATGAAAAGAATGAGAAACGAGCCCAAAACGGAGTAAATAGGCCATATCACGAAATCAACATGGCCTGGGCCCAAGACTGCATGGCCGTGCCTCCTTAACAGACTCGAACACGACCTGGCCACGATTCACACGGGCGTGTGCCATGGGCGTGTCCCTAACGTGAGAAAGAAGAGTTTTAATCGAATTAGGGTACTTAGAGGCAAAAAAAGCCATTCCAAAAGCCTATATAAACACCCTAGAGGCCAACCTTCAGGGGGCGTCTAGCTAGGCCAAGGAGCCTAGCTAGAAAGGCCAGAATTGTGGCATTCACTCAAAGAATAGTCAATTGATTCATCTCAAGAAGTTGGAGTTATACTCAAGACGGAGGATCTCTCCTTCAATTCCTTCAGGGGGTTTTAGGGTGTTCTTATGTTTTGTTTTATCTTTTCTTTTGAGATGTATTCTTTTATCGTTATGAACTAAACCCTTAGATACCTGAGGGGGATGAAACCTAAGATAAATCTTGTTATCATTTGCTAAATTATATGATAACTACTTGATTTGTTCTTAACTATGTGTTCTTAATTCTTGTTTTGGTATTTCCAAGATATTGATTCAAGTATTGATGTGCTTAGGTGGTGGAGCAAAAGTCCCTGCCTAAGAGTAGATCTAGCATAGTTAATCGGAGTTACTCGCGAGCCTAGAAATAGGGTGACGAAAATCTACAAGATTAGGCTCAAACCTAATATGGGAGTCCATAGATCGAGTTAATGCAATTCTAGGGGTTTTAATTAGAAAGAACTTTTAATTAATCAACCTAGGGTTAGACGTTAGTAGCCTCGAAAGAGGTATTAATATAAATTAGGGAATCCTACGGATCAGGTCAAGTGAATAAATCGTCTGGTTCAGAGTTAGATAACATTTGAAGTCTAGGTGGATTCTTCCTCGAGTATTGTCTTGATCATTTGGTTTTTCTCACAAGTTATTTTCCCCATTCATTCTCTTTGTCTTTGCATCTTTAGCTTAGTTGTTAGTTAATTTTAGATTAGATAACAAATTCCTTTAATTCTTAGGCTAAATAATAAAAAAAAAGTTAGTATTAGTACTTTTGGTTCCTTTGGGTTCGACAATCCGGTCTTGCCACAACTATACTACTATTCCATAGGTGTACTAGCCTCAATCGTTGTCGCAGTTAGTTCTAGGCTCGATAATTCTTTATATAAATTTTTAAGACTCTGATAGACACGATCAATGCTCGTCGAAGTACTCATTTATTTGTTGTAACTATATTACAACTAGACCCGTATACTTGCGAATGTCACCTTTTAATTTATTTTGTGTAGGATTTCTACTCTAGACGTTGGTACGTCCAAAGGTGGTCAAGTTGTTGGCGTCGTTGTCGAGGAGGTAGCGTCAGTTATTTAATTTTAAATTTTCCATATTAATAGAATAATTAGTAAACTTTTATATTATAGTTATGATTTTATTGTTCTTACTAATCTTTTCTCTTTAGGTTTAGTTTATGACTCGTAGTAGGGGAACACCTATAGAGCCAGTCACAGATCTATAAAGAATAATCGGAAGGAATCATTGACGGCAATAGCAATAGCAGCAACAACCAATGCAGAATCAATTACCTGCTGGAGGTAATTTACCACCATGTAAGAATCCACTATTTGACAAAGCTAACAATAACAACCTACAAGACCCACCACCACTACCATAGCTGCCCGTAACAATATCATGGCGCGTAACGAAAGGACTATGATGTAATATATGCTACTGAATCTGGATATGGTTCAAGAGAGTGTAACGAGGCCAGGCATCATGGGCATTAATTTCGAGATCAAGCCAGCTATGATCCAGATGATCCAAAATAATTTGTAATTTTGAGGAACGATGACAGAAGACTTGAGTTAGCATCTAAAATGATTCCTTGAGTTAGCATCTAAAATGATTCCTCCAACTTTGTCATACCTTCAAATATAATGGGGTCACTGATGACGCTATTCATCTTCGGTTGTTCCCCTTTTCATTAATTTATAACGTCTTTTCTTGCTTAGATTCACAGGCACCAAGATCAATCATGACATGGGACGAACTCACAGGAGAATTCCTACAATGAGAAGAAGAAATTTTTCATGAAACATTAGAGTGTTTTAAAATAATGATTTAGAAATGCCCACACCACGGATTGCCTAAGTGGTTACGACTGCAAATTTTCTACAATGGGTTGGATATGCACTCAAGGTTAGGATTGGATGGAGTCATAGGAGGTTCCTTAATGAACCGAACAGATGGTGATGCATACTAACTAATAGAAAATATAGCGATGAACTCCTACCAGTGGTCAATTGAATGACACACTTATGGCTAGAAACCATCTACGGTAAAGGCTATCCATAAGAATGACCAATATCTATAGCTAGTGGACTGAATCAATCGTATAGAGTCTGAGAATAGTGCACCATCTATATATGGAGTAGGCAAACCACTTTTCCATTACATCGATAATCTTAATAAGGATGTGAATTACATAAGGAATAGGAGTGGAAACCCTTATTCAAATACTTATAGAACCGAATGGAGAAATCACCGAAACTGAGATGGGGAGTGATAAACCATAATTTACACATATTTTAAACCCGTGCTTGGCTTACTCTTGGATGTATTTTCCATTGGATTTGTTGAATTCGATACTCCTAATCTCTTAATTTCATTTTTTATACTCAGGAGAGCTTGGGAAATCGAAAAGAACGAGAAACGAGCCAAAAAAGGGCAAAATGGGCCTACTGAGGAAATCATACGGCCTGGACCATCGACCATGGGTAGATCACACGGTCGTGGGTGGCGAGCAGAATGGACCACAGCCGAAGGAATCCACCACGGGCGTGTCCCTACCGTTCCTAGGTTTAATTCTATTTGAAAAAGGTTACTTGTGGGCCAAGAAAGGCATCTCAAAGCCTATATAAACACCCTAAGGGGCAACCTAAAAGAGGAGGTCAATAGGACGTCAAATAAACGCCGAGTAGAAGGAGAAAATACTCCAAGACAGCCCTCAGGAACAGCTTAGGAGAAGGATCTCCATCAAGACTGAGGATTCCCCATCAAGTTCTTTAGAAGTTTTTGGGTTTTTCTTATGTTTTGTTGTTTTCCCTATTCTAATATGTTTCCCCTCATTAGTATGAACTAAATCCCTCAAATACCTGAGGGGATGAAACCTAAGACAGATCTTATTATTATTTGATTTATGAGATAAATACTTGTACTTATTCTTAATTGTTAGTTTTTATTCTTGTTTGATAATGCAGGTTATCGATTCAAGTCGAATGTGCTTTTTCAATAGAGCAAAAGTCCCTGTTTAAGAGTAGATCAACACAATTAAGCGGAGTTGATTGCAACCCTAGAAATAGGGCGACAAAAATCTATCAGATTAGGGTCAAACCTAATATGGGAATCCATAGATCGAGTTAATGCAATAATAGGGGTTTTAATTAGAAAGAGATTTCAATTAATCAACCTAGAGTCAGTTGTTTTTAGTCTTGAAAGAGATATTAACATAAATCAGAGATTTCTACAGATTAAGTCAAATGAATAAATCGCATGAATCGAAAGTAATAAGTGAATTCTAGGTGGATTCTTCCTTAGGCATTGTCTATCTCATATAAGTTGTCCAAAAGTATTTTCCCAATTCACTCTCTGTCGCGTTCATAGTTAGTTAAATTAGTTAGTTAATTTTAGATTAAAAATAAATCCCCTTAATTACTAGGCTAGATAATAAAAAGATAGTTAATTCTAGTACTCTTGGTCCTTGAGGATATGATATTACAGACTCACCACAGCTATACTACTGTTCAATAGGTGTGCTTGCCTTTGTCGAAATAATAGTTAGTTTCGAGCCCATCAAGTTTTTGGCACTGTTGCCGAGGACTAAGATATTAGGAACACTAAATTTTTATTACTTTAGCCAATTTTATTTATTTGTAACTTCTATTTATTTTTTTATTTATTTTAAACTTTACTAATTTTTCTTTATTTGCTTCTAGCAGGTAATTCTAGTTTATGGCTAGATGGAACCTGTCAGGACCCTTGATTTTTGACAGTGATATAGAAGGTACCATTCGCAGAAACTGTAGAGAAATAAGGCAAAGCTTACAATACATAGAAGAAGAGCAAGAAGACAAAACCAATATTACCGAGGAGATGGTTGATAATAATCCAATACCCCATGTGGTTGCCGCAAATCCGGTGAATCAAAATCTTGCTCCTCATACTATGTATGATTATGCTAAACATAATTTAATTGGAACTGAATCCAGTTTTGTTAGACCTGCTGTTGCTGCAAATAATTTTGAACTGAAACCTAACACTATTCAGATGATTCAATAATTTGTTCAGTTTGATGGTTTGCAGGTTGAGGATCCAAACAATCACTTGGCAAATTTTCTTGAGTTTTGCGACACTTTCAAGATTAATGGATTTTTTGATGATGTCATTCGCCTTTGGTTGTTTCCTTTTTCATTGAGGAACAAAGCTAAACAGTGGTTGAACTCGTTACCGCAAGGATCAATCACTACATGGGAACAAATGATCGAACAATTTTTGTTAAAATATTTTCCGCCGGCTAAAATGGCTAAGTTGAGGAATGATATCTCTACTTTTGTGTAGATGGATATAGAAACACTTTACGATGATGGGAGAGATACAAGAATTTACTAAGAAGGTGCCCTCACCATAGGTTACCCTTGTGGCTATAGGTTCAAACCTTTTACAACAGTGTGAACCCGTCAACTATGCAGTTGATTGATTCAGCCGTCGGTAGAACCCTAAATAACAAAATCCCTGAACCGGCTTATGAGTTTATAGAGAAGATGTCACTGAATAACTATCAGTGGCAAGTTACGAGGACAAAGCCAATAACAGCCGCCAGTGTTTTCAACCTCGACGCAGTGACCATGCTATCAAATTATGTAGAACTTTTAAGTAAGAAAATTGATGGTTTGGGTGGTTCTTCACAGGTACATCCAGTGATGCAGTGCGATACGAATGGAGGAGGAATGAATAATACAGAATATCCATCCTACAACCATGGCATAGAAAGAGAACAAATGAACTATATAGGTAATAATTCTAGACCTCAAAATAACCCTTATAGTAACACTTACAATCCAGGTTGGAGGAACCACCCAAACTTCTTATGGGGTGGCCAAGGAAAAAAGAGACAACAACCCCTACCAGGCTTTCAACAGCAACCCTACCCATAAGAAAAGAAGCCGAACCTTAAGGAGATGCTAACGAAATTCATCGCAGTGTCAGAAACTCATTTCCAAAACAATGAAACAGCACTTAAAAATAAACAGGCATCAATTCAGGGGCTCGAAAACCAACTAGGACAGCTTGCTAAGCTAATCTCAAAACAACCACAAGGCAGCTTACCAAGCAACACTGAAACTAACCTAAAGGAGCAACTTCAAGCCATAACTGCTCACGATGGTGAAGGGTTAGATAAACCAAAATTGAGGCAAGAGAATGTTGTAAAGGAAGGTAAGGTTGAGGTAACCCATGATAAGCCAAAATCGGTAATTACAAAGTACCAACCTCGTGTACCATACCCCAATACGCTGAAGAAAGACCACACAGATGAACAATACGGTAAATTTCTTAAACTTCTAAAGAAATTACATATTAACTTACCGTTTCTTGAAGCCCTTTTGCAGATGCCTAATTCAAGGCAATTTTTAAAAGAGCTTTTGACAAACAAACAGAAGTTAGACGATACGTCGCATGTGGAGCTAAATGTAGTGTGTTCAGCAATTTTACAAAATAAACCCACACGAAAGTTAAAAGATCTAGGGAGTTTTACAATTTCGTGTTTAATTGGTAGTTTATCTGTTAGTAATGCTTTAGCTGGTTTAGGGGCAAGCATCAATGTTATGCCTTATAAAATGTTTAAACAGCTAGGTCTTGGGAAACCCAAACAAACTCGGATGAGCATCCAATTAGCTGATAAAACCATTAGAGTTCCTAGGGGTATAATTGAGGATGTACTACTGAAAACTGACAAATTCATATTCCCAGTAGACTTTGTTGTTTTATATATGAATGAGGATAATGATGTTCCTTTAATATTAGGACGGCCCTTTTTAGCAAGTGACTGCTAGGACCATTATCGATGTTGATACAGGGGAAGTAACACTTCGTGTAGGAGATGGCATGATTAAACACAAAGCACGTGATTCTGACGGAATATCTAATGATCAAGAGAATACAAGTCCTGTTAATATAAATAAACTTAACGTTCCATCTTCTTTGCAGGAAATCTCTCAGGAAAAGATAACAGAGCCAAGGTCTAGTGTTCATATTGAGAATAAAACTGTTCATGAGGAACGAAGATTACAAATCGATGAACTAGATGAATGGTGGACACACGTTAAGGAAAAACCGAAAAGAACACAAGGAACCAAAGCAAATCCATGTCAAACTTAAGGATATGACAACCCAGATTAAGATCGGAGATTAGGTATTGTTGGATAAGAAAGACCCTCGAATTGCCACTTCGGACCTTAATACAAACGAAGAGATCCCTTTCACAATACTGAATGTCTTCCAATACGGAACAGTCGAGGTAACTAATCCTAAGTTCGTCATTTTTAAGGTAAACACCACTCGACTTAAACTATATATCGATAACCGAATTGATAGCAAGAATAAGGAGTTTTAACTCTTCAAACCAGCATGGTTATGCGAATGAAAGATAAGTCTAGCTTAAGTGTAATATCCGGGATATAGGGCTTGTACATTTTTCTTAAATATATGTGGAACCATGCCTGGGTGTGTTTTGAATGTGTTTTATGAATTTTGGGAACTTTAGTGTGTAGGTGAATATCTTAGAAATTATCAGATTTTTAGTCTTGAAGTGGAGCTAAGCTTGATAGGCCTTAAGGAAATTTATAGGGGAAATTAGACATAAAAATGGGCTTGTTAAAGTGGCAAGGAGGCGCCACTTAGGGCCTTAGTAAGTGACGCCACAAGCAGGGTAAAAGGGCCTAGGTTCGAGCAGCAAGGGAAGCAAAAGGGAGTTTTTATTTTGTAGCAAGGATGAGCAGAGGTGGACGGCATGGGGAGACTGAGGGGATGAGTTGTAGATGTGATTAAATTCCTTTCAAAATTCGACTAAAGGGGGGAGATAATTGTTGTTTTATTTAAATTATTTGAATGAATAGGAAAGAGGAAAAATAGAAGAAAAGTAAGGAGAGGCTAGTGTTTGAGTGTTAGCCGGATTCAAGAGAGGGGAGTGGGATGAGGTATTCGGTCATACAAGGAGAGTATGTAGCTGAAATTATTAGCAGAATAGCCATCTTTTTCTTTTGTTTCTTATTCTTTCTCATCTCTTTCTCTAGCCTAAATTCCTTCTTTTCTTTTCTCAAAGTCTTCTTCTCTAGCCGAAACTTCCTATTGTTTCTCCTCTCCTCGAAAACCCTCTGAAAGCCGTATATTCCTTATGCCTATCATCCTTCTCCATAGCCGAATCTTCTAAGAGAGATCTCTTTTTCTCGAAGTGCACCATAGCCGCATACACCTCTCTAGTTTGGTAAGTTTTCGGGATTTTTTCTTCTTTACGGTTTCTCTCATCTTTAATTAGTTTCTAACCTGAATCATGTTTCCAAGGCTCGGTCGATTTCACTCCTTATTCTTATATAGCCGAATCTCTCTGTGGTGTCAGGGAAGGGTGCAGTCGATTTCATCACTAGGGGTAAGATCAAATGTTATTCAATCTTCTTTTTTTTCTTTTACCCGAAACCTAGGTACTAATCCCCCTTAATGTTCTTTGGCCGAAACTATGAAAGAGGTTTCGGGATTCCTATTGTAGCCGACTTCAAGAGAGATATTTCAGGAATTTAAGATCTGAGGTAAGTGAAGTGTGATTTAAGCCGAAGGCCATGTGCTATGATCCATTAAGAGTTAGAATCGACATTAACATAGGATTATGCAGGGATTTCGACATCTCCATAGCCAAGTGACTATTTTCGGGATTTAGATCCACGAGGTAAGGGAATATGAATATTCGGCCAAGGCCATATTAGGTATTAGTGTCTAGCCGATTCTGACTTTGATTTTTAGGGAGGAATACAATCTGTTCGGTAGATTTTTGGGATTCAGTGAACACGTTAGTACCAGGTGTGTAGCCCCACACTGATTCTTAATTGATTTATGGTATTAATTTATTATACGTGTTAATGGAAATATGGAAAATATGGTAAAAAGGTACCATACAAAGGTACAGAGTATTCAGGTACGTTAACCTACTACTACTATGTTAATAATGTTATGAACATCTGTTATGACACATATGTGAATTTGTAACGAATATGAAATAAGGAATATGGCATGATTTATGCATGTTTGTATGACGCATGGGGCATATGGGTGAATATGAAAAGGGGAAGTGATCTGGTGGTTTTTACCACAATATCTCGTGACTCATGTCACATAATCGAATGTGGTGACTTATGTCACATATTATTATCTCGTGACTCTGTCACATTATCCGTGGCTATGCCACAATTTATAAGGGTGATGTGCAAGTCGTCTCTACAACGATCGCCACGCTGGTGTGTAGCGGATGGAGGGTCGATTTAGTAATCCCACGTGTGTGTGGCCAGTCACGGGTGATGTGTAGAGGATGAATATTTAGGTTTGGGTTCGGGATTGCATCATTACTTATATTTGTTATATATATATATGATCTGATATGCCTAAATCGTTTGGAACTTTGTATTAGCTGTTACACACTGAGTCTGTTTGACTCACCCCTCATGGGCTAACATTTTGCAGGTGACACTCAGTAATGGACCGGGTCGGCAGGGACTTAGTGGTGGCCAATGCTCAGCTCAGCATTTATTTCATTTTGAATTTTTATATTTAAGTATTTTGGATTTATTTCGGGTTTTGCTTGATGTAATAAGTCCGTTACTATTAACTGTTTAAGCATGCATTTTATTCGGTTTACTATGATACGATTATTAATAAATCACGATTAAATAACTTTTCTTAAGACTAAATTTTAAATGTTTTGACACCTAAACACCAACGATTTTCAATTTAATGCTAAACTCTAAAAACTCGGCAATACTTTTAACTTATTAATTTCAAGTACAAATAAAAATATTGTTTTAATAAAATCTAGTATTCAAGAACAACACCGTTTTCAATCTGAACTCAGCACAAATCAAATTTTCTTTAAAACCCCCCAAAATTTTTCAAAATAACAAACAAATTTTGAACTGTTTTACTCAGGGAACATACCAGATTCGGTCAAGGCTCGTAGGCCGGGTTTAGGGTGTTTCAAGTTGGTATCAGAGCCCAATTTTAAACTCTCGACCTTGGGTTTAAAGCCGATAACATTTTCAAAATTAAGCCCAAATAAGTTTTGTGAAAATCTTTGTGAAATAAGCAGGTTTTTCTGGCATGGCACCTAAGTCTCCGACCCGAAGTCCACCAGGTAAGTACCCCTAATTGTTGTGTGATTTATTGTATGTTGGTATAACGGGAACGTAGATTAGTATATTAAGTTATTGAACCCTTGGATTAGCTTACCCCAACACAAGAATTACATAAAAATTTAAGGCCTAATTAAACAAACCTGTGAATAAGTCGCCGAGTTAGGGTGTGGCAACCATTGTGCGCATGTCTAGGATTGGATTTGGGAGAGCTTATTATTTAAGCGAGCCCTAGTGACTCACCTCCTCTTCGCTCGAATCCTACTGCAGTGCGTAGTGATGATTCCACTCTAACCAAGAGGACTTATTCACAGGCTAAACCCAATAATTAAAACCCGAAAGGGACTAGCCATATTTCTATAAAAACCTTAGCTTTAAAATCACCAAATTACCCCTTTGATTTGTAAAAACTCTTTTATAAAATTTTTTTGAAATATTCCCGATTTAAAAAATTACCCAAATATCCCTGGTTTGTAAAATTACTATAATACCCTTGGTTTATGAAAATTACCATATTACCCCTGACTTTTGTTAAAATATTCTTACTTTACAAAAATACCAAAAACCCCTATTTTTTTTAAAATATCAAGATACCCTGATTTGAAAATTTACCAAAATACCCCTATAAGACAAATTACGAAGATACCCTTGGGATTGGAATGGACAAAAGTGTACGAGTTGTGAATGTGTGTGGTAGTACTACCGAATGAATGTGCTTCTCTAAATTAGGGTAGAAGACTTGAAATGAAAACTCTGAAATGATCGAAAGAACTACTACTAAACTTCTTTTCATAAAACTTCTCCGCGGGTAATTAGTGGAACAAAAGTACTAATGCATAAAACTTTTTAAGCAGATTAAATCGCGATCGTAGCCATGAGTTCTAGGGGATGTGGTCGTAATGTGCGAGGGCGTGGTAGAGGCAGAATGACCGTATCAAAACCCGTTAGGTCTGGTCAAGGGTCCGAAAATGAGGTACCACCACCCCCACCACCAGCTGCTGGAGTTGAGCATCGAGGATCGACGGGGATGATGCGATGCTCGCGCAGCGGTGCTATGGGTTCTTGAGATGGTGGCTGGAGCAGGTGGAGGTATGGGAGCTCGAAAATCTATACCCGAGCGACTCCGAGCCAATAGAGCTGAGATATTTCGTGGTGTATCCGGTGTGGCACCCAGTACGACTGAGTATTGGTTGGAGGCGACAGAGTGAATTATGGATGAGCTGGATCTGACTGCTGAGGAGAAATTGAAAGGAATGGTGTCGCTACTTCATGATGAGTCATATCAATGGTGGCTCACGGTGCGGGATGGTGCTATAGCGGAGGATCTCACTTGGGAGTATGTTAAGGCGGCGTATCAGAAGAAGTATGTTGGTACTAGTTATATTGATTCGCAGAGGAAGGCATTTCTGGGGCTGGTTCAGGGAATAAGTCCGTAGCGGAGTACGAGGCTGAATTCTTAAGGTTGAGTCGGTATGCTCGAGGGATCGTGGCTACGGAGCATGAGCGATGTGTCTGGTTCAAGGACGAACTGAGGGATGACCTGAGGTTGTTGATAGCTCCACAGCAGGAGCGGGAGTTTGCCATGTTAGTGGAGAAGGCTAAGGTAGCCGAAGGGATTAAGGACTCTGTGAGACAAAATACAGATCGGAATAGGCAAAAGAGAGGTTTTGGATCATCAAGGTCATCTGGGAATGTTCAAAAGAGGCCTAGAGTTAATGGGCTGCGAGGTCAGCGGGTTGTTGTAGGAGGGCAGTATCGTACTTGTACTCAATGTGGAAAGATGCACCTAGGAGAGTGTTGGAAGAAGACAGGGGGATGCTTCAAGTGTGGGTCTAAGGAACACATGATTAAGGAGTGTCCTATGAAAATCGACGGGAGCCGACCAACAGGTTAGGGTTTTAATCAGGCTGGAAGAGGTGGACAGCAGCCACCGCGGGGTCATGGTCCAATTGGTAGAGGTAATGGTTCTAGAAGAGGACGGGGAACACCGAGCAGAGGTGTTGGGAATACAGAGGCAAGACAGTCGGGTCTAGTGTATGCAGTTCGTCGGAGGGAGGATGGAGACGCACCGGATGTTATAACCGGTATGTTCCTTATAGCTGACAAGCCTTTCTTTGCTTTAATTGATGTTGGCTCGACCCATTCTTATGTTGCATGTAGAGTAGTTGAAACACTAGGCATAGCTTCTGAACTGTCTGATAGGAAGAGGACTGTAGTAAGCCCGTTAGGTCAAACTGTAGTGGTGAACAAGATATATCGGTGTATGCCTCTAGAGATTTAGGAAGTGGTATTTCCTGCCGACTTGATGGAACTACCTTTCGGAGAATTTGATCTCATTCTTGGCATGGACTGGCTAGTGGAACAATGGGCTATATTGGATTGTGTAGCTAAGCGAATGGAGTTAAGGACCCCGGAGGATGAGGAGATAATTATGATAGAAGAAAGAAGGAACTACTTGTCTAACGTAGTTTCAGCATTAAAGGCTGATAAGATGGTTCGGAAAGGGTGCAAGGCATTTTTGACTTTCATCAGTGCTTTGGATGTAAAAGAAGAGGGAGTTAGCATAGTTAGAACAGTAAGGGAATTTGTAGATGTTTTTCCGGAGGAGTTACCTGGAATACACCCGGACAGGGAGGTGGAGTTCTGAATTGACTTACAGCCAGGTACAGCTCCTGTGTCAATCGCTCCATATAGAATGGCACCAAAGGAACTGGTTGAGCTCAAGGCTCAAATCCAGGAGTTGCTTGATCGTGGGTTTATCCGACCCAGTGTGTCTCCGTGGGGAGCACCAGTCTTGTTTGTGAAGAGAAAGGACGGAACTATGCGTATGTGCATAGATTATCTTCAGTTGAATAAGCTGACCATCAAGAACAAGTACCCGTTGCCAAGGATAGACGACTTGTTCGATCAGCTTAAGCGGGCCGCGGTGTTTTCAAAGATAGATTTACGGTCTGGATATCATCAGCTTAAGGTGAAGGAAGCAGATATCCATAAAACAACTTTCCAGACAAGATACGTGCATTATGATTTCTTAGTAATGCCGTTCGGATTGACGAACGCCCCAGCTGCGTTCATGGATATGATGAATTGGGTTTTTCAACCTTACTTGGATCGGTTCGTCGTTGTGTTCATCGATGACATCCTAGTGTATTCCAAGTATGAGGAAGAACATGATGAGCATCTCCGAATAGTGCTGCAACTGTTGAGGGAGAAGAAGCTATATGCCAAATTCAGCAAGTGTGTATTTTGGCTTAAGAAAGTTGCGTTCCTAGGGTATGTGGTGTCTGCAGAAGGGATAAGGGTGGATCCTAGGAAGATTGAGGCAGTGTTGGCTTGAAAACCACCTAAGTCTGTGGCTGAGGTTCGTAGTTTTTTGGGATTGGCAGGCTACTACAGAAGGTTCGTAGAAGGGTTCTCATCAGTAGCCGCACCTTTGACAAAGTTGTTGAGAAAGGAAGTACCTTTTGTATGGACAGATAAGCAACAGGAGAGCTTTGAGAAGCTTAAGAGGGTTTTGACTGAAGCTCCGATTCTGATTCAACCTGAGGTGGGGAAGGATTTCGTGGTGTATTGTGACGCTTCTCATACAGGTTTAGGATGTGTATTGATGCAGGACGAGAAGGTAGTCGCTTATGCGTCTCGACAATTGAGGCCACATGAGGTGAACTACCCGACGCATGATTTGGAGTTAGCGGCAGTGGTCTTTGCTCTTAAGGTATGGAGGCATTATCTGTATGGAGAAAAGTTAGTAATCTACACAGACCACAAGAGCCTTAAGTATCTGCTGACTCAGAAAGAGCTGAACCTGAGACAACGAAAGTGGGTGGAGTTATTAAAGAACTGCGATTGTTCCATAGAGTATCACCCGGGCAAGGCGAATGTGGTGGCAGATGCCCTAAGTCAGAAAGTAGTGTCAGATCTGAGGGCAATGTTTGCACATCTTAGCCTGTATGATGATGGAAGTGTGTTAGCAGAGTTGCAAGTTAAGCCGACGTGGTTGAATGAGGTGAAAGAAGGACAGTTGGCAGACGATGATCTAGGAGCTAAGTTGCGGCAAATACAGAGTGGGGAGTTGGAAAACTATGGTGTTAACAGTGAAGGAGCGCTGTGTTTTCATGGCAAGGTCTGTATGCTAAAGAATAAGGAGTTAAGGTAGAGAATTCTTCAGGAATCGCATAGTAGCCCTTATGCTATGCATCCTGGAGGTAGTAAGTTGTATAGAGATCTACGGGAACAGTTCTGGTGGCCTGGTCTTAAGCGGGAAGTTACAAAATTTGTAGGGAAGTACTTGACGTGTCAGAAGTCAAGGCTGAACACCAAGTTCCGTCAGGATTGCTTCAGCCGATAAAGATCCCACAATGGAAGTGGGAGAGAATCACCATGGACTTTGTTAGTGGGCTTCCCCTTACGCCTACTAAGAAGGACTCGGTATGGGTGATAGTGGATCGATTGACAAAGTCCGCGCATTTCATACCACTGCGGGTTGACTATTCTTTGCAAAGGTTGGCGAGGTTGTATGTGGCAGAAATTGTAAGATTGCATGGAGTACCGGTGTCAATCATTTCAGATAGGGATCCAAGGTTTACGTCTCGGTTTTGGAAAGCACTACATCAGGCTTTAGGCACCAGACTAGATTTCACTACAGCATTTCATCCGTAGTTGGACAGTCAATCGGAGCGAGTGATCCAAGTGTTAGAGGACATGCTGAGGGGCTGTGTGATAGACTTCAGAGGAAGTTGGGAAGAATATTTGCCTTTAGCGGAATTTGCTTATATTAACAGCTATCAAGCCAGTATGCGAATGGCACCGTATGAAGCGCTGTATGGACGGAAGTGTCGCACTCCTACGTGTTGGACGGAATTAGAGGAATGTCGAGTTTTGGGTCCAGAAATTGTGGCAAATTTCGAGGAGAAGGTTGAGGTAATTCGGGCACGGTTGAAGGAAGCATCTGATAGGCAAAAGTCGTACGCAGATCTTAAGCGCAAGGAAATAGAGTTTGCTGTGGGAGATCAGTTGTTTCTTAAGGTACGCCATGGAAGAAGGTTATGAGATTTGGTCGCAAAGGGAAGTTAAGTCCCAGGTTTATAGGACCTTATCAGGTATTGAAGCGAGTTGGACCAGTGGCATACCAGTTAGAGTTGCCTCCGGAATTGAAGCAGATGCACGATGTATTCCATGTTTCTATGCTACGTCGTTACCGATCGGATCCATCTCATGTAGTGCCAGTTGGGGAGGTGGAACTGAAACCAGATTTGTCCTACGAGGAAGAGCCAATTCAGATTTTGGAACGAGATCTGAAAGTGCTACGGAGGAAATCAGTTCCTCAAGTCAAAGTGTTATGGTGTAATCATGGATCAGAAGAAGCTTCATGGAAGCCGGAAGAAGCAATGTGACAGCAATACCCTCACCTATTTTAGCCAGGTAATTCCGAGGTCGAAATTATTTTAAAGGGAGTAGAACTGTAATATCCGGGATTTAGGGCTTGTGCATTTTTGCTTAAATATATATGGAAGCATGCCTGGGTGTGTTTTGAATGTGTTTTATGAATTTTGGCAACTTTAGTGTGTAGGTGAATGACTTAGAAATTATCAGATTTTAAGTCTTGAAGTGGAGCTAAGCTTGATAGGCCTTAAGGGAATTTATAGGGGGAAATTAGACATAAAAATGGGCTTGTTAAAGTGGCAAGGAGGCGCCACTTAGGGCCTTAGTAAGTGACGCACAAGCAGGGTAAAAGGGCCTAGGTTCGAGCAGCAAGGGAAGTAAAAGGGAGTTTTTATTTTGCAGCAAGGATGAGTAGAGGTGGACAGCATGGGGAGACTGAGGGGATGAGTTGTAGATGTGATTAAATTCCTTTCAAAATTCGGCTAAAGGGGGGGAGATAATTGTTGTTTTATTTAAATTATTTTGAATGAGTAGGAAAAAGGAAAAATAGGAGAAAAGCAAGGAGAGGCTAGTGTTTGAGTGTTAGCCGAATTCAAGAGAGGGGAGTGGGATAAGGCATTCGGTCATACAAGGAGAGTATGTAGGCGAAATTATTAGCAGAATAGCCATCTTTTTCTTTTGTTTCTTATTCTTTCTCATCTCTTTCTCTAGCCGAAATTCCTTCTTTTCTTTTCTCAAAGTCTTCTTCTCTAGCCAAACTTCCTATTGTTTCTCCTCTCCTCGAAAACCCTCTGAAAGCCGTATATTCCTTGTGCCTATCATCCTTCTCCAAAGCCGAATCTTCTAAGAGAGATCTCTTTTTCCCGAAGGTGCACCATAGCCGTATACACCTCTCTAGTTTGGTATGTTTTCGGGATTTTTTTCTTCTTTTGTGGTTTCTCTCTTCTTTAATTAGTTTCTAACCTGAAGCACGTTTCCAAGGCTCGGTCGATTTCACTCCTTATTCCTATATAGCCGAATCTCTCTGTGGTGTCAAGGAAGGGTGCAGTCGATTTCATCACTAGGGGTAAGATCAAATGTTATTCAATCTCCTTTCTTTTTCTTTTAGCCGAAACCTAGGAACTAATCCCCCTTAATGTTCTTTGGCCGAAACTATGAAGGAGGTTTCAGGATTCCTATTGTAGCCGACTTCAAGAGAGGATCTTTCTGGAATTTCAGATCTGAGATAAGTGAAGTGTGATTTAGGCCGAAGGCCATGTGCTATGAACAATTAAGAGTTAGAATCGACACTAACATAGGATTATGCAGGGATTTCGACATCTCCATAGCCAAGTGACTATTTTCGGGATTTAGATCCACAAGGTAAGGGAATATGAATATTCAGCCAGGGCCATATTAGGTATTAGTGTCTAGCCAATTCTAACTTTGATTTTTAGGGAGGAATACAATCTGTTTGGTAGATTTTCGGGATTCAGTGAGCACGTTAGTACCAGGTGTGTAGCCCCACACTAATTCTTAATTGATTTATGGTATTAGTTTAATATACGTGTTAATGGAAATATGGAAAATATGGCAAAAAGGTACCATACAATGGTACAGAGTATTCAGGTACGTTAACCTACTACTACTATGTTAATAATGTTATGAACATCTGTTATGACACATATGTGAATTTGTAATGAATATGAAATAAGGAATATGGCATGATTTATGCATGTTCGTATGACGCATGGGGCATATGGGTGAATATGAAAAGGGGAAGTGACGATCTGGTGGTTTTTACCACAATATCTGGTGACTCATGTCACATAATCTGAATGTGGTGACTTATGTCACATATTATTATCTGGTGACAATGTCACATTTTCTGGTGGCTATGCCACAATTTATAAGGGTGATGTGCAAGTCGTAAATGCAATGGCGCCGCCGATGGTGTAGCGGATGGAGGGTCGATTTAGTAATCCCCACGGTGTGACGGCAGGTACGGGTGATGTGCAGAGGATGAATATTTAGGTTTGGGTTCGGGATTGCATCATTACTTATATTTGTTATATATATATGATCTGATATGCCTAAATTGTTTGGGACTTTGTGTTGGCTGTTACACACTGAGTCTGTTTGACTCACCCCTCGTGGGCTAACATTTTGCGGTGACACTCGATAATGGACCGAAGGTGGCGGGGACTTAGTGGTGGCCAATGCTCAGCTCAGCATTTATTTCATTTTGAATTTTTATATTTAAGTATTTTGGATTTATTACGGGTTTTGCTTGATGTAATAAGGCCGTTACTATTAACTGTTTAAGCAAGCATTTTATTCGGTTTACTGTGATACGATTATTAATAAATCACGATTAAATAACTTTTCTTAAAACTAAATTTTAAATGTTTTGATACCTAAACACCAACGATTTTCAATTTAATGCTAAACTCTAAAAACTGGGCAATACTTTTAACTTATTGGTTTCAAGTACAAATAAAAATATTGTTTTAATAAAATCTAGTCTTCAAGAACAACACCGTTTTCAATTTGAACTCAACACAAATCAAATTTTCTTTAAAACCCCCCAATTTTTTCCAAAATAACAAACAAGTTTTGAACTGTTTTACTCAGGGAACATACCAGATCCGGTCAAGGCTCGTGGGCCGGGTTTGGGGTGTTTCATTAAGACTTTAAACGAGCGCTTCTCGGGAGGCAACACGAGCACTAACCCCATTAATTTTCATATTTTTTATTTTTAGCACCTAACTACAAACTAACCAAATTAATAAAATGCAGATTTCCCTACCACATGGCCTTTCACATGGGCGTGGCTGTGGCCGTGGGGACACCACGAGTAACACCACGAGTAGGTACCTTGGCGTGGACAACAATTTTCCCAAAACACGAGCTGCGATAAAATGCCACGGTCGTGCGATACGGCCGTGGTCAACACTGAGAAATCTACACCGACTTGCAACACGCCCGTGCTTTTAGGTTGTGGCCGACACTGATTAATCCACATGGGCATAGCAACCTCTATACAGGCGTGGGAGAAATGAACGAAACACCACATGGCCGTGCGATACGGCCGTGTGACCTAACACGCCCATGGCACATGGGCGTGGGCAGCAACCAGGTCCCTGATTCCTATTAAAAACCCCCATCTTTCTCACTTTCTCCCCAAATTCCTCTTCTTCCAAACCCTAGCCACCACACCCCTTCCTTTTTCTATTGTCTTTTTCCTGTCAATTTTCTTTTCCACTCTCCCTCATTCTTTCTTTACATCACCATCACCATGTCGAAGAAGAGAAAGGACCTTAGTACAGTCTCCCCGTGCGAGACCGATCTACATAAGTTCATGCCAACCACTTCATTAACTCGACAGGATAAGGACCTTTGAGTCCATTTTTTTTTCTTTTATTTTCATTTTTAAAATTTGTTCCTTTATCTTTCTTGTCTTTAATTTATATTATTATATTTTTATTTCTTTAATTTAGGTTCAAGGGCCTGTTGAGGGATGACAACATCCCCACCGAAATATCCACCTCCACCTTCACCTCTGACCAACCTTCTGTTTCTTTTCCTTGACTCCATCTAAAATTTAGGAAGTTCATGTCTCTCCCTATCTTATGATTTTATATATTGTAGATATCTATCTTTGTACATTAAGGACAATGTACATCTTAATTGTGGGAAGGTGTCAACAATTCTGAATTATACCTTGTTCTTAAGTAACTTTCTCATATTTACTATTAGAATGAAACTTCTATTGATTTATGATTTTCATTTATATGTTTCGAATTAAGTCATAGATAATTATGCATTAATGGTTTAAACTTCAAGACATTAGAGAATCAAGCATGATAATGCCTATTTTCAGAATTAAAATTTTATTAGGTTGTTTCCCTAATCCTAAATATTATTTTGAAGTTTGAAATCTACAAGGATGACATCAAAAACCATAATTTTTTTGAGATTTTTGAGCCTTTAAGAGCATTTATTTTTCTTTCTCACTTTTTTTATTATGAGTGCGTCAATATTGATTTGTTATTCTAGAACTTGCTTCGATTATACATGCCGAGACTACATTTTTGATTTGATATATTAGAAATGATAAAGGCACCTAGGATTTAACCCACTTACCCCAAAAAGCCTACCTCAATAATTAACCCCTAGTGAACTTTTTTTTAGCCTAATAAACTATTTCTTGACTCACCCATTAATATTAACCCAAAAACCAAATTTTTAATTCCCCTAATCTTTTGACGTCCCTTTTTTTTGAGATTTGAATTGAGCAGTTGCCTAACTATGTTCTCTGTTTTAGTTGTTAAAGTTCTTTCTTATCATTGTATGTTCTTAAAAAAAGTTGAAGATTTATTCATTATTAGTGATTATGAGCTGAAACTGTTAAATCCATATCGTTAGAAGAAGCTCGTGTTATTTAGTGATAAGTTTTCAATCAATATAATTATTCAGTATTAGTTATTTTCTAGTTAGGTGATTGGTAAATTCGATCTTGATTTTAACCCTTTAATTCCGCCTGTATACACACCTTTAACCCAAGCCCCATTACAACCCTTTAAGACCTTTTGATTTGTGTATCATCTCATTTTATAGTGGTGGAGATTTGATTTTCATGCAAGCCTGTGGGATCAACTTTTCATGTGTGACTTTTGAGTGTTTAATTTGAACCTTAAACACCTTGAGTGATTTGAGTGAATCTTTAGTAAGGATGTCAATTCTTGTCGGTTTTGAATCAGAGGTGATTATTTAGGTTAGGGGAGACACCTATATTTTCGTGCTATAAAAATTTATGACTTAGATTGTTTGAATCTTTAGGACTCTTTTTGTTAAACTATAAACGTATAAATTATCTATGAATTATGATGAAACATTATTGATAAGAATTATGAATTGAGGAAGTTAATTTTAATTATGAGTTGAAGATTTTGCTTGAGGACAACCAAAATCTTAAGTGGGGATATTTGATAAACCATAATTTACACATATTTTAACCCCATGCTTGGCTTACTTTTGGATGAATTTTCCATTGGATTTGTTCTGAAACACCCCAAACCCGGCCCACGAGCCTCGACCGGATCTGGTATGGTCCTTGAGTAAAACCGTTCAAAACTTGTTTGTTATTTTGGAAAATTTGGGTGGTTTTGAAGACTAGATTTTATTAACTCAATTGTTTTACTTGTTTTTGAAATCCATAAGTTAAAAGTATTACCTGAGTTTTTAGAGTTTGACGTTAAATTGAAAACAGTTGCTCTTTAGGTGTCAAAACATTTACAAATTTATTTTTAAGAAAAGTTACTTAAACCTTAATTTGATAAAATCGTATCGACTAAAATAATTAAAATGAATGCATAAAACAATATCATACTAATGGCCTTATTACATCAAAGAAAACCCGAAATAAATCCAAACTTAGAAATAAAGCCTCAAAATAAAATAACTTTAAGCTGAGCATGGCCACCACTAAGCTCCTCCCGACCCGGTCCATCTACTGAGTGTCACCTGAAAAAATATCCCTCAACGGGGTGAGTCAAACAGACTCAGTGTGTAACAACCAACACAAGTCCCATAAGATTTAGGCATATCAAATCATACACATAGATATAGCAAATAGAGATTATGATGCAATCCCGAACCCAAGCCTAGATATCCATCCTCTACACATCACCCGTACCTGCCATCACACCGTGGGGATTACTAAATCAACCCTCCATCCGCTACACATCATCGAAGGCAGTCGCTGCAGCTGACTTGCTCATCGCCCTTATGAATTTGTGGCATAGCCACCAGATATTATTATGTGACATAAGTCACCACATTCAGATTATGTGACCGAAGTCACCAGATATTGTGGTAAAAACCACCAGATCACTTCCCCTTAAATAATCACCCATATGCCCATGCAGAATAAAACATGCATAAATCATGCCATATTCCTTATTCTGTATTCATATCAATATTCACATACGTGCCATATTCCAAATGCTCATAACATTTATTAACATAATGTTAAGATTATGTACCTGAGTACTTTGTACCATTGCATGGTACCTTTGCCCGCTTTTCATATTATTATTAACATACACATAATATTAGAACCATAAATCTATCGGGAAATAGTGTAGGGCTACACACCTGGTTACTAATGTTTTCACTGAATCCTGGAAAGGTCTACCGAACAAGTTGTACTCCTCCCTTGTGGATCTAAATCCTGAAAACACCACTTGGCTATGGAGATGTTGAAATCCCTGCATAGTCATTATTAAATCCGATTCCAACATTTGATGAGCAAACTAAATGGCCTTCGGCCTATGGCTACACTTTTATTTACCTTGGATAACCAAATCTCGAATAATCTTCTCTTATAGTCGACTTAGTAAAACTCCCAAAATTGATACTTGGTTGTGGTATCTGTCGAAATCCCTATACACATATGTTAGATCTGATTCTAACATTTAATCACAATAAATGGCCTTTGGCCGAATACCAGACATGACTTACCTTAGATCTTTAAAATCCCGAAGATCCCCTCCCTTGAAATCGACAATAGCAAAATCCCGAAACCCTCCTTCAGAGTTTCGGCCAAAGTACATTAATTAGGATTAGTTCTTAAGGTTCGGCTAAAAGAAAACGAAAGGGAACCGAATAGCATTTAATCTTACTCTTACCACAGAAGTCGACAGCACCTTCACTTGAACCCTCAGAGATATTCGGCTATAGCTAGATGTTGACCAACAGGTTTCGGCTTGTGATTGACAGTAGTGATAATGAGAAAAAGATGAAACAGAGCGATATGGAGGCTCAAATATGATTCGACTAGAGTGGAAAAGAAAGAAAGAATTGAGAGAAGAAAATAAAAGAAAGTGTTGGTGAGGCTTAACCAAAATTCGGCTCAAAAAGAAAGATGAAAAAAGGATGAATTTCGGCACACCTTCCCAAATACCAAAACCGAAAATACCATCTTCCTATGCCTCATATTCGGCCAACTCCTTTTCCCTTATCTAATCCCTTACTTTTCTCTCCCTTACCCATTCAAAATAATTTAAAAATAAATCATCATTTATCTTCTACCTTAGTCGAAATTTTAAAAGGATTTAATCACATTTTAAACTCGTCCATCCAGTCTCCCCATGCCGTCCACCTTTGTCTCTCTTTGCTGCAAAAATAAACACTCCTATTTACTTCCCTTGTGACTCGAGCCTAAGCCCTACTCCCTTGCTTGAGGCGTCACTTTCAGAGGCTTTAAGTGGCACCTCCTGGCCACTTTAGCAAGCCCATTTTGCATGTCAAATTTCCCCTATAAATTTTCTTAAGGCCTCTCCTACTCAGTTCCACTTCAAGACTTAAAATCTAATAATTTCTAAGGCACTCACCTACACTCTAAAGGTCTCACAATTCATAAAACATATCCAACATACACATAGACATACTTCCACATATATTTAAGCAATAATGCACAAGCCCAAAATCCCAGATATTACAGTTCTACCCCCTTAAAATAATTTCGACCTCGAAATTACTTGGCTAAAATAGGTGAGGGTATTGCTGTCGCATTGCTTCTTCTGGCTCCCACGAAGCTTCTTCCGTTCCATGATTACGCCATAGCACTTTAACTAGAGGAACTGACTTCCTCCGTAACACTTTCACATCTTGTTCTAAAATCTGAATCGGCTCCTCCTCGTAGGACAAATCAGATCTCAGTTCTACCTCCTCGACTGGCACTATGTGAGATGGATCCGATCGATAACGACGTAGCATAGAAACATGGAATACATTGTGCATCTGTTTTAACTCTGGAGGCAACTCTAACTGGTATGCTACTGGTCCAACTCGCTTCAATACCCGATAAGGTCCTATAAACCTTGGGCTTAACTTCCCTTTGCGACAAAATCTCATCAGCTTCTTCCAAGGTGAAACTTTAAGAAACACTTGATCTCCCACATAAAATTCTATTTCCTTTCGCTTAAGATCTGTGTACAACTTCTGCCTATCAGATGCCTCCTTTAACTGTGCCCGAATTACCTCAACCTTCTCCTCAGATTCTGCCACAATCCCTGGACCCAAAACTCGACGTTCTCCTAATTCTGTGCAAACGTAGGAGTGCGACACTTCCGTCCATACAGCGCTTCATATGGTGCCATCCGAATACTGGCTTGATAGTTGTTATTATATGCGAATTTCGCTAAAGGCAAATAGTCTCCCCAACTTCCTCTAAAATCTATCACACAGCCCCTCAGCATATCCTCTAACACTTGAATTACTCGTTCAGACTGGCCGTCCGACTGCGGATGAAATGTCGTAGAGAAATCCAATTTGGTACCTAAGGCTTGATGTAGTGCCTTAAAAAAGCAAGACGTAAACCTTGGATCCCTATCTGAAATAATCGATACCGGAACTCCGTGCAACCTTACAATTTCTGCCACGTACAACTTCGCTAATTTCAGCAAAGAATAATCAACCCGCACTGGAATGAAATGCGCGGACTTTGTCAGTCGATCCACTATCACCCATACCGAGTCCTTCTTAGTAGGCGTAAGGGGAAGCCCACTAACGAAGTCCATGGTGATTCTCTCCCACTTCCACTGCGGAATCTTTATTGGCTGAAGCAATCCTGACGGAACTTGGTGTTCAGCCTTAACTTGCTGACACGTTAAGCACTTCCCTACAAATTCGGTAACTTCCTGCTTAAGACCAGGCCACCAAAACTGTTCCCTTAGATCTCTGTACAACTTACTACCTCCAGGATGCATAGCATAAGGGCTACTATGCGATTCCTGAAGAATCCTCTGTCTTAACTCCTTATTCTTAGGCATACAGACCTTGCCATGAAAACACATCACTCCTTCACTGTTAACACCATAGTTTTCCAACTCCCCACTTTGCACTTGCCGTAACTTAGCACTTAAATCATCGTCTGCCAACTGTCCTTCTTTCACCTCATTCAACCATGTCAGCTTAACTTGCAATTCTGCCAGCAAACTGCCATCGTCGTACAAGCTAAGATGTGCAAACATCGCCCTCAGATCCGTCACTACTTTCCGACTTAAGGCATCTGCCACTACATTTGCCTTGCCCGGATGAAACTCTATAGAACAATCGTAATCCTTCAATAATTCCACCCACCTTCGCTGTCTCAGGTTCAGCTTTTTCTGAGTCAACAGATACTTAAGGCTTTTGTGGTCTGTGTAGATCACTGACTTTTCTCCATAAAGATAATGCCTCCATACCTTAAGAGCAAAGACCACTGCCGCCAATTCCAAATCATACGTCGGGTAGTTAACCTCATGTGGCCTCAATTGCCGAGACGCATAAGCGACTACCTTCCCATCCTGCATCAGTACACATCCCAATCCTGTATGAGAAGCGTCACAATACACCACGAAATCCTTTCCTGCCTCCAGCTGAATCAAAACCGGAGCTTCAGTCAACACCCTCTTAAGCTTCTCGAAACTCTCCTGTTGCTTATCGGTCTACACGAAAGGTACTTCCTTCCTCAACAACTGCGTCAAAGGTGCGGCTATTGAGGAGAACCCTTCCACGAACCTTCTGTAATAGCCTACCAACCCCAAGAAACTACGAACCTCAGCCATAGACTTAGGTGGTTTCCAATCTAGCACTGCCTCAATCTTCCAAGGATCCACCCTTATCCCTTCTGCAGATACCACATGCCCTAAGAATGCGACCTCCTTCAGCCAAAATTCACACTTGCTGAATTTGGCATAGAGCTTCTTCTCCCTTAATACTTGCAACACAATCCGGAGATGCTCATCATGTTCCTCCTCAGACTTGGAATATACTAGGATGTCATCGATGGACACAACGATGAACCGATCCAAGTAGGGTTGAAAGACCCGGTTCATCATATCCATGAATGCGGCTGGGGCGTTCGTCAATCCAAACGGCATTACCAAGAGCTCATAATGTCCGTACCTTGTCCGAAAAGCTATCTTATGGATATCTGCCTCCTTCACCTTCAACTGATGATATCCAGACCTTAGGTCGATCTTTGAGAATACCGCAGCCCTCTTAAGCTGATCGAACAAGTCATCTATCCTTGGCAATGGGTACTTCTTCTTGATGGTTAGCTTATTCAACTGACGATATTCTATGCACATGCATATAGTTCCGTCCTTCTTCTTCACAAACAAGACCGGTGCTCCTCGTGGAGACACACTCGGTCAAATAAACCCACGATCAAGCAACTCTTGGATTTGAGCCTTGAGCTCAACCAACTCCTTTGGTGCCATTCTGTACGGGGCAAATGACACAGGAGCTGTACCTGGTAGCAAGTCAATTCCGAACTCCACCTTCCTGCCCGGGGGTATTCTAGGTAACTCCTCCGGAAAAACATCCATAAACTCTCTTACTGTTCTAACTCCACTAACTCCGCCTTCTTTTGCATCCAACGCACTGACGAAGGCCAAAAATGCCTTGCACCCCTTCCGAACCATCTTATCAGCCTTTAAAGCAGAGACTACGTTAGACAAGTAGTTTTTTCTTTCTCCGATCATAATTATCACCTCATCCTCCGAGGTCCTTAACTCCATCCGTTTAGCAACACAATCCAATATAGTTTGATGTTCCACTAACCAGTCCATGCCAAGAATGAGATCAAATTCTCCGGAAGGTAGGTCCATTAAGTTGGCAGAAAATACTACTCCCTAGAGCTCTAGCGGTACACTTCGAAATATCTTATTCACCACTACAGTTTGACCTAATGGGCTTACTACAGTCATCTCCCTATCAGACAGTTCAGAGGCTATGCCTAGTGTTTCAACTACACTACATGCAACATAAGAATAGGTCGAGCCACCATCAATTAAAGCAAAATAAGGCTTGCTAGCTATAAGGAACGTACCAGTTATGACGTCCTGTGCGTCTCTATCCTCCCTACTGCGTGAATCAGTATACACTGGACCCTATTGCCTTGCCTCTCAGATACCAACACCTCGGCCCGGTGTTCCACGTCCTCTTCCAGAACCATTACCTCTGCCAATCGAACCACGACCCCACTGAGACTGCTGTCCACCTCTTCCAGCCTAGTTAGAACCCTGACCTGTTGGTCGGCTCCCGTCTATCTTTATAGGATAGTCGTTAATCATGTGTTCTTTAGACCCACACTTGAAACATCCTCCTGTCTTCTTCCAGCACTCTATTAAGTGCATCTTCCCACATTGAACACAAGTACGGTACTGCCCTCCTGTCGCAGCCTACTGACCTCGAGGCCCATCAACTCTAGGCCTCTTTTGAACATTTCTGGATGACCCTGATGATCCAAAACCTCTCTTCTGCCTGTTCCGATCCGTATTCTGTCTCACAGAGTCCTTAATCCCTTCGGTCACCTTAGCCTTTTCTACCAATACAGCAAACTCCCGCTCCTGCTGTCGAGCTATCAATAACCTCAGGTCATCCCTTAGTTCGTCCTCAAACCGGACACATTGCTCATGCTCCGTAAGCCACGATCCCTTGAGCATACCGACTCAGCCTTAAGAATTCAGCCTCATACTTTGCTACGAACTTATTACCTTGAACCAGCCCCAGAAATGCCTTTCTCTGCGTATCAATATAGCTAGTCCCCACATACTTCTTTTGATACGCCACCTTAACATACTCCCAAGTGAGTTCCTCAACTGTAGCACCATCCCGAACTGTAAGCCACCATTGATATGACTCATCGCGGAGGAGCGACACTATTCCTTTCAGTTTCTCCTCAGCAGTCAGATCCAGCTCATCAATAATTCACTCGGTCGCTTCCAACCAATACTCAGCCGTACTGGGTGCCACACCAGATACACCACGAAACACTTCAGCTCCATTGGCTCGGAGTCACTCGGGTACAGATTTCTGAGCTCCCATACCTCCACCTACTCCAGCTGCTCAACACCAACAGCTGGTGGTGGGGGTGGTGGTGGTACCTCATTCTCAGACCTTTGACCCGATCTAACAGGTTCCGATACAGTCATTCTGCCTCTACCACGTCCTCGCACATTACGACCACGTCCTCTAGAACTCATTTCTACAATCGCGCTTTAATCTGATTTAAGAAATTTTATGCATTAGTATTTTGTTCCACTGATTACCCGCGAACAATTTTATGAAAAGGACTTCAATATTAGTTCTTTCGATCATTCCAAAGTTTTCGTTTCAAGTTTTCTTCCCTACTTCAGAGAAACACATCCATTCAGTAGTATCTACACACACATCCACCATTCGAATATTTTTGTCTATTCCTATCCCAGGGGTATTTTCGTAATTTGTCTTACAGGGGCATTTTGGTAATAAATCGGGGTCAATTTGAAAATCTTAATAATTTAAGGCACTCTGGAATTTTCAAAACTCGAGAGTATTTTAAAAATTTTCCCAAAACAAAGGTATTGCAGAAATTTTAGAGATCGGGGTTATTTTGGTAATTTTGTAAGTCAGAGGTAATTTAGTAAATTTTCCAAATTAGGGTATCTTAATATTTTTCAAAATAGGGGTTTCTGGTATTTTGAAGAATATCTTAGTAAAAGTCGAGGGTAATATGGTAATTTTTTTCAAACTAAGGGCATTTTAGTAATTTCACAACCAGGGGTATTTGGGTAATTTTGTAATTCGGGAATATTTTGCAAAAATTTTATAAAATAGTTTTTACAAATCAAAGGGGTAATTTGATAATTTTAAAAACTAAGAATTTTTTTTTTAAAAATATGGCTAGTCCCTTTCGGGTTTTAATTAATGAATTTAGCCTATGAATAAGTCCTCTTGGTTAGGGTGAACCGTTACTACGCACCAGGTAGGATTCGAGCGAAGAGGAGGTGAGTCACTAGGACTGCTTAAATACCAGGCTCTTCTTGAATCCAATCCTAGACATGCGCACAATGGTTGCCACACCCTAACTCGGCGACTTAGTCACAGGTTTGTTTAATTAGGCTTTAAGTTTTATGTGATTCTAGGTTGGAGTAAGCTAATCCTAGGGTTCAACAACCTAATATACTAATCTACGTTCCCGTTATACCCTTATACAAATCATACTATAAATCACACAATAGTTAAGGGTACTTACCTGGTGGACTTCGGGTCGGAGACTTAGGTGCCATGCCAGAAAACTTGCTCATTTCACAAAATTTTTCACAAAACTTATTTGGGCTTAATTTTGAAAACGTTATGGGCTTTAAACCCAAGGCTGAGAGTTTAAAACTGGGCTCTGATACCAAGCTGAAACACCCCAAACCCGGCCCACGAGCCTCGACCGGATCTGGTATGTTCCTAGAGTAAAACCGTTCAAAACTTGTTTGTTATTTTGGAAAATTTCGGTGGTTTTGAAGACTAGATTTTATTAACTCAATTGTTTTACTTGTATTTGAAATCCATAAGTTAAAAGTATTACCTGAGTTTTTAGAGTTTGACGTTAAATTGAAAACCGTTGGTCTTTAGGTGTCAAAACATTTACAAATTTATTTTTAAGAAAAGTTACTTAAACCTTAATTTGATAAAATCGTATCATACTAAAATAATTAAAATGCATGCATAAAACAGCATCATACTAATGGCCTTATTACACCAAAGAAAACCTGAAATAAATCCAAACTTAGAAATAAAGTCTCAAAATAAAATAACTTTAAGCTGAGCATGGCCACCACTATGCTCCTGCCGACCCGGTCCATCTACTTAGTGTCACCTGAAAAGATATCCCTCAATAGGGTGAGTCAAACAGACTCAGTGTGTAACAACCAACACAAGTCCCACAAGATTTCGGCATATCAAATCATACACATAGATATAGCAAATAGAGATTATGATGCAATCCCGAACCCAAGCCTAGATATCTATCCTCTACACATCACCCGTACCTGCCATCACACCGTGGGGATTACTAAATCGACCCTCCATCCGCTACACATCATCGAAGGCAGTCGCTGCAGACGACTTGCTCATCGCCCTTATAAATTTGTGGCATAGCCACCAGATATTATTATGTGACATAAGTCACCACATTCAGATTATGTGACCGAAGTCACCAGATATTGTGGTAAAAACCACCAGATCACTTCCCCTTAAATAATCACCCATATGCCCATGCACAATAAAACATGCATAAATCATGCCATATTCCTTATTCTGTATTCATATCAATATTCACATACGTGCCATAGTCCAAATGCTCATAACATTTATTAATATAATGTTAAGATTACGTACCTGAGTACATTGTACCATTGCATGGTACCTTTGCCTGCTTTTCATATTATTATTAACATACACATAATATTAGAACCATAAATCTATCGAGAAATAGTGCAGGGCTACACACTTGGTTACTAATGTTTTCACTGAATCCCGGAAAGGTCTACCGAACAAGTTGTACTCCTCCCTTGTGGATCTAAATCCCGAAAACACCACTTGGCTATGGAGATGTCGAAATCCCTGCATAGTCATTATTAAATCCGATTCCAACATTTGATAAGCAAACTAAATGGCCTTCGGCCTATGGCTACACTTTTATTTACTTTGGATAACCAAATCTCAAATAATCTTCTATTATAGTCGACTTAGCAAAACTCCCGAAATTGGTACTTGGTTGTGGTATCTGTCGAAACCCCTATACACATATGTTAGATCTGATTCTAACATTTAATCACAATAAATGGCCTTTGGCCGAATACCACTCATGACTTACCTTAGATCTTTAAAATCTCGACAATAGCAGAATCCCGAAACCCTCCTTCAGAGTTTCGGCCAAAGTACATTAATTAAGATTAGTTCTTAAGGTTTGGCTAAAAGAAAAAGAAAGGGAATCGAATAGCATTTAATCTTACTCTTACCACAGAAGTCGACTGCACCTTCACTTGAACCCTCAGAGATATTCGGCTATAGCTAGATCTTGACCAACGAGTTTTGGCCTTGTGATTATGAGAGTGATAATGAGAAAAAGATGAAACAGTGATATGGAGGCTCAAATATGATTCAGCTAGAGTGGAAAAGAAAGAAAGAATTGAGAGAAGAAAAGAAAAGAAAGTGTTGGTGAGACTTAACCAAAATTCGGCTCAAAGAGAAAGATGAGAAAAGGATGAATTTCGGCACACCTTCCCAAATACCAAAACCGAAAATACTATCCTCCTATGCCCCATATTCGGTCAACTCCTTTTCCCTTATCTAATCCCTTATTTTTCTCTCCCTTACCCATTCAAAATAATTTAAAAATGAATTATCATTTATCTTCTACCCTAGCCGAATTTTAAAAGGATTCACATTTTAAACTCATCCATCCAGTCTCCCCATGCCGTCCACCTCTGTCTCTCTTTGCTCCAAAAATAAACACTCCTATTTGCTTCCCTTGTGACTCGAACCTAAGCCCTACTCCCTTGCTTGAGGCGTCACTTTCAGAGGCTTTAAGTGGCGCCTCCTAGCCACTTTAGCAAGCTCATTTTTCATGTCAAATTTCCCCTATAAATTTTCTTAAGGCCTCTCCTATTCAGTTCCACTTCAAGACTTAAAATCTAATAATTTCTTAGGCACTCACCTACATTCTAAATGTCTCACAGTTCATAAAACATATCCAACATACGCATAGACATATTTCCACATATATTTAAGCAATAATGCACAAGCCCAAAATCCCGGATATTACATGTTGAATTCGGTACTCCTAATCTCTTAATTTCATGTTTTATACTCAAGAGAGCTTAGGAAGTCGAAAAGAACGAGAAACGGGCCAAAAAGGGGATAAATATGCCTACTAAAGAAATCGCATGGCCCGGACCATCGACCACAGGCAGATCACATGGCCGTGGGTGGCGAGCAAAATCGACCACGGCCGAAGGAATCCACCACAGGTGTGTCCCTACTGTCCCTAAGTTTAATTTTATTCGGAAAAGGTTACTTGTGGGCCAAGAAAGGCATCTCAAAGACTATATAAACACCCTAGGGGGCAACCTAAAAGAGGAGGTCGACAAGAGTTCGACAGGACGTCGAATAGACACCGAGTAGAATGAGAAAATACTTCAAGACAGCCCTCGGGAATAGCTTAGGAGAAGGATTTCCATCAAGACTGAGGATTCTCCATCAAGTTCTTTAGAAGTTTTTGGGTTTTTCTTATGTTTTGTTGTTTTCCCTATTCTAATATGTTTCCCCTCATTAGTATGAACTAAATCCCTCAAATACCTGAGGGGATGAAACCTAAGACATATCTTTTTATTATTTGATTTATGAGATAAATAATTGTGCTTATTCTTAATTGTGTGTTCTTATTCTTGTTTGATAATTTAGGTTATTGATTCAAGTCGAATGTGCTTATTCAGTGGAGAAAAAGTCCTTGTCAAAGAGTAGATCAACACAATTAAGCGGAATTGATTGCAACCCTAGAAATAGGGTGATGAAAATCTATTGGATTAGGGTCAAACCTAATAAAGGAATCCATAGATCGAGTTAATGCGACAATAGGGGTTTTAATTAGAAAGAGATTTCAATTAATCAACCTAGAGTCAGTTGTTTTTAGTCTTGAAAGAGATATTAACATAAATCAGGGATTTTTACGGATTAAGTCAAGTGAATAAATGGCATGAATCAAAAGTAATAAGTGAAGCCTAGGTGGATTCTTCCTTAAGTATTGTCTATCTCATATAAGTTGTCCAAAAGTATTTTCCCAATTCACTATTTGTCGCGTTCATAGTTAGTTAAATTAGTTAGTTAATTTTAGATTAAAAATAAATCCCCTTATTTACTAGTCTAGATTATAAAAAGATAGTTAATTCTAGTACTTTTGGTCCTTGAGGATACGATATTCCAGACTCACCACATCTATCCTACTGTTCGATAGGTGCGCTTGCCTTTGTCGAAATAATAGTTAGTTTTGAGCCCATCAGGGAGGAAATCAATGACGAGGTAGTACTTCGAATTAGGTTAAAAATACTAACTATCAACCTTCTTATTTTAAGAAACCTCAAGAAAGGGCCAACCCAAATGACCATATTGTATGTGGTCAATGTTTGGATCAAATCGAAGGGAAAATGCAGTCAATAAGGACAGATGTAAAGTAGGTGTAGTTTGAGTGCACCATATAGTAAAAACATTGACTAAACTGGAACATCAGATGAGCCAATTGATGAGTATGATAGGAGACATTAAAAGGAAAATTGGCACCAACATTCCAAGAAATACTGAAAATAATCCTCAAAAGGAAGGGAAGGAGCATGTGAAAGCAATCGCGCTCCGTTACGGCAAAATCTTGAGTAGCTCAGAAACTTTGACACGAGAGGAGATAAGAGAGAATGCAGAAGATCTTCAAGAAGACCTTCAAGAAGCTGAGGAAGAACCAGAATTAGAGAAGGTAACCAAACCGGTAGTTGAGCCAAAGAAAGAGGTAACAAAAAACCTTCCAACACACAAGTGCCATTCCCTTCAAGGTTGGAAGAGAAAAAAAATAGGATGAGGGCGAGTTTGTAAGCTTTCGAAATTTTTTAAAACATTAAATGTCAGCCTGCCTTTAATTTTTTAAAACAGGATGTGGACGAGTTTTAAGCTCATCATCCTTGCAGATTTTGTAATATTAGACTTTGGAGAAGATCGAGAGATATCAATTCTATTGGGAAGACCCTTTCTAGATACATCAAAATCAATCATTGATCTGGAAAAGAATAAGTTGACAATGAAGATCAATGGTGAGACTAAATTTTTTAAATGTGGTCACCAACAATATAAAGTAAAAAGGGATGACTTAAGGAATTCATGTTACAAAATATATCAAGGGAAGTACTTCCTATAATCAATACAGGTCAAAAGAACAGGTTCAATGAAAGGGACAAGCGAAATAAGGTAGAGTGGCATGACGAACGATGGACTAACACTGAAAGAACCAGAGAACCATCCTTATATACATTAATGATGCTATTTGTAGCAGCCCGATTTTATGTCTAGTTGAAACAGTGGTTTCAGGACCACAAATCTGACGCAATAAAATTTATTTTTATTATATTCTTATGGTCTACAGTTTTATGGAATGATTTTGTGAAAATTTCATTCAAAACTTTTGATGTTTGGGCACTCAATTTAGTTAAAAGGACTAAATTGCAAAAGGCGCAAAATGTGTGTTCTAAAAGCTAAAGGTGTCCAATTGCTATGAGATCTTAAATTAGAAGTCCTTAGATGTTAATTAGACCTGGACATGGTTAGGTGAAATTTTGAAGTTAGGCATTATGGGCATTTTGGTCAGTTGGTAAATAAAGCCAAAATAACTAAAATAAAAGATGTTCATCTTTCTAAGTTCATCCCTTAGTGCCGAAAATTGAAGGGTCTCCATAACTAGGATTTTGGCCAACTTCCAAGCTCGATTGTAAGTTCGTTCCTGCCCTGTTTTACATGATTTTTATGTTTTTGAAGTTGTCTCAACCTAATCTAGTTATTTCAAGGACTAATATGAAAGAAAATCAAGGTCTAAAGTTTTACCCATTTTAGATATTTATGTATTTTAACGTCTAATGCTAGATTATACAAGTTTGATGTAACACCCCAAACCCGGCCTAGAAGTTAGGCCCGAATTGGGAATGTCACATTAAAGGCCCAATTTCAGTACGATTTTGCTAATTAACAATTTAGGCCCCAAAGCCCAAAACCTTTGTATCTTGTTAAGTTAAGATAAAAGTTCCACATTTTAGTAAAAAATTCATATGTTGAGTTATTTCGAATGTAACACCCCTATCACGAGTCCGTCGCTGAATTAGGGTTAGGAGCGTTACCGGACAGATCGGAAACATTCATAGACAAAATCATACATTCAATCATCATTCTCAGACATAATGTCCCTTAATCGGGTCTTTGAGACCTTAAACATACTTATAGGTCGAGTCGGGACTAAACTGAAACACATATGAAATTCTATGAAAATTTGAAACTTTTCTAAAGTATAGGGGAGACACGCTCGTGGGAGGAGACCGTGTGCCCTCCACGACTTCTAGACACACCCGTGTCCAACCTTGTTTACTAACTATACCAACACAGTCATTAGGCATGCCTGTGTGCCATGGCCATGTACTTTTAGGCCATCTGCTGACTTCCCCACCACGGCCACCAAGCACGCCCGTGTATTTTTATGTTAGCTACTGACTTGCACATCACGGCCAGATGACACACCCGTGTGGAGGCTGTGTGATTTTAGGTTGCATCCTGCCAATTTACCCACGGTCTAGGGCACGCCCGTGTGCCACAACCGTGTGATATTATAGGCCATATACAAGGCCAAAATGCCAGCCAAAAAGGTTCATACCTATAAGCATCATTTACCAACACATATCAAGCATATATGGCAACCAAAAACATACAAATAGCCATCCAAATCATGCATATTTGATCACTAAGATATTCACAACTATACATTAAATTTTCATTTAATATATACATTCAAAACCAATACTAAACATACCAATTTGCATAACTAAAACTCAATTATACCTATGCACCATTTGTCTATATACTTATCATCTCATAACCATTCCATATATAAACTAATCATATCATAACAACTTCACATATCACATTCATCTAAGCATGGTACTAAAACATAACTAGCCAAATCACATGGCTAAGTTCACTTTACAAATCATCACAAGAACTAGCCTATACATGCCATATCTAGCTATATACATATCCAAGGTGTACCAAAATGATATTAGTAGTGTGATGACGATCCTTAATTGTCCCGAGCCTTCAGTAGCTTTGACGACCTATAAAACAGATTAAACACACACAGAGTAAGCTTTCCAAAAGTTTAGTAAGTCAATATACAACAACTTAGCATAAAATGCATATATTTGCTTTGATTCATACACTTTTGACCACATTGGCCATATTCCCAATTCAGAGATCATATAAACACATATCTCATTTCACCAAAACCTTATACAACATATTATCAATTCCATATTCATAGCGTCATAGTAAGATCATATTGATGCTTACCTTGTATACACAATTAGTGTATAATCAACATACCTGAATCGAATTTACTATCACATATTTGTTCATAGCTCGAATTTGCAATTATTATTATAGACTTGCCCGTTGAACAGTAATAACTCTAATGGAATGCTCAGAAAGTTCAGAATAATCGTACAATGCCAACGTCCCAGGCGAGGTCTTATATGCACTTGGATATCGATGCCACTGTCCCAGACAGGGTCTTATACGAATCAAAACGATGCCGATGTCCCAGACATGGTCTTACTCATAAGTGTCATAATGATGCCAACGTCCCAGATGTGGTCTTATACGTAAAGTTTATATTGATGCGAACGTCCCGAACGTGGTCTTACACATAACCAGATATCAATGCCACTGTCCTGGACAGGGTCTTACACGAATCTCAAATTAATGCCAACGTCCCAGACGTGGTCCTACATGATAAAATAGAACAGATACCTATGTCAAGGTTCGTACGAAGCTTTTCAGACTTAGTCAATATACCGAACTTATCCCGGAATTCAATTACAGAATTTCTCATAAGCATTCATTATCATCATTAAACATATGAACAATTACAAATGCATACATATTCATTTATTTGTATAGTGACTTACCTCGGATTCGGTTTATCGGAATAGAAAACGGCTACTCAATAACTTTCGCTTTCCTGCGATCTAAATCCGTTTTCCTTGGTTCTTGATCTAAACATATTCAGAATTAACCCTTTTATTCACTAGTTCATTCAATTCAATCCAAAGACACACATTTACGGCAATTTGCAAATTAGCCCTCACATTTGCACACTTAATCAATTTAGTCCATTTTTCTCAAAACATCAGATTCACAAAATCCACTTATACACAAGCTTGGCCGAATATATACACATTACATACAAGCCCACATTTTTCATCAAATTCACAAATTAGTCCTCCAAAATAAGATTTTCTCAATTTAGCCCTATTTAGCTAAATTCATCAAAAACTCAAAAATAAACTATGTCAAACAAACACATATATTTCATATTTCATCCTCAAACATCATAAAATTTATGAATTCATCAATTAATCATTTCAAAAACTTCATCAATACACAAAATTGAGACATGGGCTTGATAGTAGATGAAGCAACGATTGCAAAAACATAGAAATTATCAAAAACGGATCGAAAACTAACCTTGAATTCAATCTCTCAAATGGCCGAAACTTTGAAAGCTTAAAACCTTTCTTTTTCTTTTAACATTATGCCAACAATGGAATGAATAAAGGCCACTTTCTATTTCATATGTCTTATTATTAAAATAAACATAACTTATAAAATGAATTTAATAAAACTGTAACTTATAAAATAAAATATAAAAAACATGTTATAAAACCATGTTGCCGTCCATTATAAATAAAATTGGCCTAATTGCCATATAAGTCCTCATATTTAAAAAGCCACAACACTTTAATACCTTGACAAATAGCAAGCAACTTCACATTTAATGCAATTCAATCCTTTTGTCAAATTAAACACACAGACAGTCAAATTAGCTCACGGAAATTTACCACATAGTTAGTCATATATCATAGGCACAGAAAATAATATTAAAAATATTATTCAGACTCGGATTCATGGTCCCGAAACCATGTTCCGACTAGGGTATAAACCGGACTGTTTCATCAAAAACCATGTCAACTTTAGAAATTTTATGAAATTTATTAAGCGGATAGTTGAAACAATAATAATAAAACCCAAAATATAAAGTCAATTAGGAGATACATGGCCTTCTTACAATTCAATGAAAAAAAAGTATTTAAAAGTAATTCATTTAAACAAATTAAAAACATCTGATCAGTTTGTAGTGTGGCCATCTCCGAGTCCTCTCCCACCACGAGCCGTCTATTCAAGATCACCTGAAACATTAAATAAAAAGGCGTGAGTTTCGAAACTTAGTGTGTACAACCCTTGGCAATCAAATCACATACAAATATTCAAATTGGGCCTAAGCCCTATCAAATTCGGTGGTCTTGCGCCTTAGCCCACAATGACCTCATATCATATCAAATCATATCTTATCATATAAAAAAAAGATAATGCAAAACCCTCCCCAAAAATCCATTCGCTACACACACAATTCCCCTTCCAACCATAACACACCTGTGGGGACTTCTAAATCAACCCACCCATCCTCTGCACACCAAAGGTAGCCCGGTTACGGTACTACCTAACGTTGCAGCAAAGCTGCTAATCATATAATGGGCTTAAAGCCCTCGGTGGATCCATGGTCGTCAAGCGACTACGCGACCCTCAAATCTTCCTCCGTACCATAATTCCACCCATATGCATCCTAAGTAGAATATCATATGAATGCATCAAACACATAAGTAACATTCACAAACTCATATTCGCCACATAGGGGTATTTTCATCATTTCACTACCCAGGGATATTTTCATAATTCTACCCTACAGGGGTATTTTGGTAATTTGGTAAAATAGGGGTATCTTGATAATTTTGCAAAGCAGGGGTATTTTGGTACTTTTTCAAAATAAAGGTATTTTGGTAATTTACAAATCTAGAGGGATTTTAGTAATTTTACAAACATAAGGGTATTTTAGTAATTTTACAAACATAAGGGTATTTGGTCCCTCTCGGGTTTTAGTTATGAACTTTGGCCTATCAACAAGTCCTAGCGGCTAAAGTGAACAGACATTACGCACCAGTAGGATTCCAGAGAAGAGGAGGTGGGCCGTTAGGGCCGCTTAAGTACCAAGCTCTCTCTAGATCCAATCCTAGACATGTGTACGTTCGTTGCCACACTCTAACCCAACGACTTGTTCATGAACATGTTTAATTAGATTAAGTCTTATGAAATTTAAGAGTTGTTCAAACTAGGCCTTAAGTCCATAAACCCTAACATACTTGTCTACATCCCCATAAAGCCCATCGAACCCAAATTACATCTTTACGGCCCATCAGGCCCAAATCACATCCTTATGGCCCGTTAGGCCTAAAACAATTCCAGATCAAGTTTTATGCTTGACAGACTCAATTCATACACCTAACCAAACAAACACATCAAACCTAGCCTTAGGGCCCACCGGGCCCATTTAGCCACTTTCAGCTTTTCGGCTTTTTGGCATTGCCACTATCGTGTGTGTAGTGTTTGTACACACCTGGTAAGCTCGAGCACTGTAAATCTCCTTAGTCACGAAACTATAATCGACATTACTAGCGATTAACCAAAGCTTTAACACATACTTATCAAAAATTGAAACTCACTGTACCCTTACCGTGTGCCTCACGTTCTAGTAGCCCTTCCTTTACTACTATTTACGATTATCCTCTAGATCTGCACTCAAACACCTATATTGTCAAAACCAAGTGACCCACATTGTATATAAGTCACCTCTATGAGCCACATTAGATTCGGCCATTTACTAAACCATGACTGAGTGGAGAACACTTACCACCTTGTAAGTAATCCTTACCTACCATGCTTGTGATTGTTGAGCCTTACCCTTGTTAATACATGTTAACGACAAGGAGGGATTAGATAGCCCTTCGGCTTTTAACGAAACACACTAAAAAGTTCAACTTAAGCACTTATCGAAATCCTCCTTTGATCCTGCGGCTTAGATATCTACTGAACAAGATTCAGCTTCCAACGTGACTAGGAGTAGATAACAAATGATGAGATGAAGAAACAACAACAAGGGTTCAGCAAGAGTAGAGATTCGGCTAGGAAAGATTAGAGTAAATTCGGCAATGAAAGGAGTTTGGCTTAGTAGAAATTTGGCGAAAAGAGAAGAAATAGTGTGAGGGGGAAAGAATAAAACTAGAGAATGCTAAAAAAAAACCCTTCAAGCATTTGGCCCCATCTCCTTTTAAAGCCACAGATCGAACACTCTCCTCCCTTAGAGCCCCATTCGGCACCACTATATCCACCTCCTAATTTGTAACAGCCCGATTTTGGGGCTAATCGGAACAGTGATATTGGGATTTTTAATCTGAGGATAGAGAAAATTATTTTCATGTTATTTTATGTGTTATAACATGTTAATAAGAATGTATGGAAATTTTGGTGCTTTAATTTGAGCGATTTCTTGCTTAATCGCTAAAAAGGACTAAATCGCATAAAGTGCAAAAGTTCTATTTTATTTGCTAGAGGTGTCAAATAGCTAAGGATTTTAAATTGGAGGTTCCAAATGTGAAGTTAGGCCATTGGGGGAGTGGTGGCTGGCCATGGGGGACAAGATAATTAAATTAGTCAAAGACTTGATGTGTTAGGTGGTGAAAGAATAAAATAAGAGAAAAATAAAGAAAAGAAAGATATCATCTTTTGTTTTCTTCATCACCACTGAATATTGGCAGCAAACAAGGGTGGAAGAACTCAAAAATTTCAGCAAGCCTTTCTCCACTCAAGGAAGTCAATTTGATGGTATTTCTTGAAGAAAATTGTACTTTTGATATCCCTAAAGCTTAAGCTTTCTAAAAAGGGGACTATTTTGCATTATGGTAAAAAGTTTAGAGATTTTTCATGTGAGATTTTAAGTTGTTAGCTAAGTTTTTATGGAAGAAAATGAAATAAACAACTTTTGTGAAAGGTGTTGTTATGAAAACGCCTAATTGAGACTAAAATGCAAAAGTTGTAATTTGTTCATTAAGGCATGAAATACTTGAAATTGTGGATAGTTATACGAGGATTAAATGTTCAGATAGGCTTGTTTAACAAGAAAATGTGATAATTTATTTACGAGCCTAGGGGCAAAATCGTAATTTTGCTAAAGTGTAGGGGCAAAATAGTCATTTTTGCCTAAAGTGTAGATTATGGTATATTATGATTTATAAGTGATTAAATCAGTAAATTCCATTGTTCTAGATCAAAGAAAACAAGTTTTAGACCTAGAATGGGTGAAAAGAGAACTATGGGCAAAAAGGTCCCTTTCGGCCCTTTCGACATCGAGGTAAGTTCATGTGCAAACATTGCAATTACGTACGAGTTAATATTCCAATGTTGTGTGAAATGAATATTTACTTTATGAATGTATGAAATATCTCTTGATGAAATGACAAGAGAATTGAATCTAAGAGTAATGGGAAATGTATATAACATGATATGATAATAGTTAAGGTCTCGAGTAAGACCATATTGGAATATGGCCTCGGTGTAAAAATTCATATAAGACCATGTCAGGGACATGGCATCGATATGTTAATACAAGTAAGACCCTATTGGGGTACAATGTCATTGTGACACTATGTGTATGAGACTCAAGAGAGTTATTTAACAATTTGAGTGATTCAACGGGTATGTTGAAAGAGAGAAAGTACGTGGATGTACCACAAGAAGTACAAGTATGTGATTAAAACTGAATTGAGATGAATTCAGTATATGATGAACCTCTAGTGGGTTATGTGTAATCAGTACACATTAGTTGTACGAGTTAGATTTATTAATGCATTGTGTGAATGCGAATGAGTATTGTAGAAAGTTAAGTAAGAATAGAAGTGCGTACGGGGGAGGGGGGTTCTCGGATGAACATTTGAAATAGAGATATACATGTGGATTATTATCCATGAATGTAAAATAACGGTGAGCAATGTGCGACATCACCTTATTGATGGTAATGATGGGCTGTGTGTGATACCATTAATTATATTATCATCGGTGGGCTACGTGCATTACCACTTGATTAATTAGTAGTCGATGGGCTGTGTGCGTCACCATCACTTATAAATGATTGGTGAGCTAAGTGCGAAATCACCATAAGTATAAATGATTGGTGGGCTGTGTGCGATACCACCCTATTAGAGATCAATGGTGGGCTAAGTGCGTGACCATCGAGAGATTAGTAGTATGAGTGGCTTATTGAAAATGCTTGATGTGTTGTTTTATATGATCTTGTGGTGATCAGTGCAAGAATGTGTACTAGTTAAATGAGCAATTGGCTTGTGGCATGGTAAGAATGCGGTAAGAGATAGAATGAGTAAGCTTCAAGAGTGGTTGAGTAAGTAACCATGAGTTAAAGGGAAAAACTCAATATAATACTTTGTGGTTATTTATATTCAATGAATATCAGTATTCGTCAATTTATGTAGATGAACTTACTAAGCAATATTGCTTACTCCACTCCCTTTCTCATTTCTTATAGGTTAATTTAGCTAGCTCGGGTTGGAGATCGTCTGAGATATTTTCACACTATCGAGTAGACATTTGGTATGAGGTATCAAAGGCTAGTACTTAAGGTTGATTAAGTCATTGTTAATGCGCCAAATGTGTTGGCCTAAATAAGTTATGGGACGATTGTATATAGACATAGATGACGATAAAAGTCTATTGAAATTGTACTAAAAATAGTTCTACCCCATGTATGGGAGGGAGACTTCATTTTTATGAATCAAATGTGTTAATTCATGTGTTTTAATTGATGATTTGAGAATGTTTTGAAATAGCATATGAATGTATGCAATGTAGGGTGACAAAAGCATTGGTAGATAGCCTGATAATTGTCCACATGTGTAGACATACGGGCGTGTGTCTAGACTATGTGGGAGGCACGGCTAGCACATGGGCGTGTGTCAAGCCGTGTGAAGTCCGCACTTTGCACTTAGGATTTGAATCACAACACGGCTGAAGCACACAGGCGTGTGTATAGGCCATGTGGATAAGTCAGAATGCCAAGGTTTGGCACACGATTAGAAGGCACGGGCGTGTCAGGCTGTGTGAAATTAGTCAGTGTCAACCACGAGTGGAAGACACGGGCATGCCTTAGGGGCACACGGGCGTGTCCCTAGGCCTACACAAGCTTGTGGCCCCTGTTTTATAAAAAGGTTCTCGAACTCGTGAAAGTTCTTAGAAAGACTCCGACATTTCTCGGAAGTATGTTTAGGGTCTCACAGGCCAAGTATGTGCGAGCGATGGGGTTAAACGAAATTTTATAACCCCATTTGAGATGTTTAAGTAAGATTAGCTATGTAATGCCTCAAACCCTGTTTTGGCTTGAATACGGGCAAGGGGTGTTACACAATCCCTATCTTTTCTCCCTTATCTTCACCTTAAATTTCTCTCCTGAATACTCCCCTTCGATCTCCTCCAAAGCGACCTCCTTTCGTCCAGGCACACAAAATATAACTCCTTAATTTTCCCCTCTTAGGCCTCGAACCTTGGACCTCTTTAACTGACAACCACGCCACCTCATACCTTCCCAACTGACACCACTTGCCACTAGACCACAAGCCCATCTTGTGTCTTATTTTCACTCAATCTGCTTAAGAGGCCTCTTGCCTGAGACTAGGATCCACTAAAAAAGAGAGAATAAATTTTTCCTGTAACAGACCAATTTTGACCCAAATCGGAACGGTGGTTTCGAGACCACGAATCCGAGCCTGAGAGATATTTTTAATATTATATTTTGTGTTTGTTATATGTGATTTAGTGAGTGTGAAAATTTCGTAGAAAAATTTAGTCGTTTAAGTGCTCAATTTGATAAAAAGGATTTAATCGAGAAAAGCGAAAAAGTTGCATGCTTAAGTGAAGAGTACTAAATTGATTTTGGCTTTTTAAGTGGGTGTACCAAAAGGGCAATTAGCCCATTCACCATAGTAAGGGACGGCAATGGGCCTTTATAAGTCCAAATTATTGTTAAATTAGCTTATTAGATAGTTATGTTAAGGTGTTAAAATAATGTTAATAAAAATGTGTTTGTTTTATCATTAAATAATAAAAACAAGTGGGATGAAAGAGAACCTTACCTTACTCATCTTCTTGGCGAAACTTGGATGAAGAACTCCATTGTAGGAGCTTGAAAATTTCGGCACTTTGGGGCTTAATTAAGGGTATGTGTTTTATTTAGTTTTGAAAATTTTTGCATATTTGGAATGCTTGCTTTAAATCCTATACAACCCATGTTTAAATTTTTGAAAATACTATGTATTTAAGATTCGACCATTAACATGCTTGGATAGTTTTGATGTTTGATGGTTTTAAATTGAATGTATGTTAAAGATTTACAAGTTTTGTATTGGAATTTTTGATAATTTTGAGTATATAGGGCTAAATTGAAAAGAATAAAGTTGTGAAGGATTAAAATGTCAAATAAATGAAATGCATGGACACCTATGACTATAATGAAGATTCGGCCAAACTAGGATGTTGGAAAATTTTGCATATTTTGTGTTTTGTGCAAATAGGACTAAATTGTAAAAATGGGAAACATTAGGGGCAAAATGGTAAATTGCCCATTTGGGTGTTTTGGGACTAAATTGAGATGAAATGAGATTAAATGAGCTAAATTCTAATGTGTTTTAGATCAAGAGCAAAGAAAGACCGAATTAGACCAGGGAAAGACGCGAAGGTTCTCGAATAGCCGATTCGCACGGACTATCGACAACCGAGGTAAGTCCTTTAGTTAAATTATGTCAAAGAATAAATTATGGTTATCTTGACTATAAAAAAAATTGATGAATGTTACTATCCAATTGCATCATGGCCGAATGTATATCTACATATTGGTTGATGATTTATGTTGAGTATATGATGGAAATTATTTTGGCTAATGCAAGGTGAATGAGTAAGTTCTTGAGCTACTTATTATTTAAAGATCATTTACATATCTAGTGAATGATAAAATTTGTATAAGCTTGGTGTAAAACCATGAGTTGGCCGAATGTGATAATGATGGATTAGATTGATTTCAAATTTATTTATTGCAATGGGAATATATGTTTATGATTTGATATGTGATAGTGAAGAGCATATAATAATATTCTGACATTCGGGCTTCGAGCCTAGCAGGCCTCGTGCCGGTGACATTAATCGGGCTTTATGCCTAGCAGGCCTCGTGCCGGTGACATTAATCGGGCTTTATGCCTAGCAGGCCTTGTGCCGGTGTTATTTATCGGGCTTTTTGCCTAGCAGGCCTTGTGCCGGTGTTATTTATCGGGCTTCTACGCCAGCGTGCTTTGTGCGGTGTTACTTTACGGGCTTTTATGCTCAGCGAGCTTGATGCTTGGTGATGTACTTTACCAAAGATAAATCGAATCCTTGTTCAAGATAAATTAAAGTTAATTTGTTGGGTTTACGTTTCAGGTAAGCATGTAAGGTATGTATGCTTAATATTACCTGGGTTAAATTAATATTGTGAGAATTGTGTTATATGTGTTTGAAATTAATATTGATGGATGTTATATGATGGAATTCGAGTTAGAATGTGCTAATATGGAACAATTGGTTTTCAAGCATAAATGCTTTATTATCATGAGTTAGGACTTACTAAGCTAGTAAGTTTAATTACGTGAAATGTTCTTCTTTGTTTTATAGATTTTGGTCACGCTATGCGGGCTCGTGAAGGATCTTCAAGAAGTCATCCACACTATCGCCTTCCTTTGGTATTTTGAATTTTTGGTTGCGATTTAGAAGGCATGTATAGGCTAGATGAAGTTTTACAAACATACGATGTTTGACCTTGTATGTAACAGCCATGCGAATATGGCTAAATATTTGGTTATGTATGTTTTGGGGTTTTGTCATAAATGTGGGTAATAGTGATACTCCTTTAAATCGATGATGTTAGAATATCATGTGAATGTTTTAAGTACAAGCTATCTTCGTAAGTGATTAAAAATGCATTGTAACATCCCAAAAAGGGGGTTATTTGGAGAGTCATTATTTCTATTATGTAAGAACTGCTGTGATATTATTTATGGAAGAATAGAGCTTGATTTAAGGCTTTGAGTTGGCTCGGTTTGGTAGAAAATTTCAATTTTAATTCTAAAGGTAGGGAGCCTTAGCGAGTGGGGGTTATAAGAATAAATGGGAGTAATTTGGCACTAAAAAGCCCTTGGAAAAGTGGCAAAAAGAAGCCCACTTAAGAGCTAGCATGTGACGCCACATCAAGAGGAGGGGAGAGCCTTGGTTCGAGTCACAAGGATCCCTCCTTTTTGCATTATGGATGGACGGCACATGTGGAGAGTTTTTCTCTCCTTAAATTCTTTTTATTTTGGATAATAAGGATACAATTTTATTTTAATGAATTATCATGAGATAATCAAGGATTTTTTTTAAAGAGATATTATTTGAATATTAAGGATATTAGTTGATTAAATAGATTATTATTTTGATTATTATGGAAGGATTCAAATTATTTGAAATGAGTGGTCAAGAGGATTTTTAGGTGTTGGCCGAATTTGAACTCCTTGGTAGGAGAGGAGTGGACGGTAAGGTGCTAGGGGAGGGGGTGCCGAATGCTTATATAAGCATCAACCTATTACTTGTTTCAATTTTTCCCATCTTAGCAAATTGCTGAAAGTCTCAACCCTCTCATCTATTTTCTTTCTCTCAAAACCCTTAGCCGAAACTTCTAAACACTCTTTTTCCCCACTATTTCTCCTCTAGGCCGAATATACCCATTGGAGGTGCCGATTCCTTCATTTGTCCTCCTTTCTTTTTCCTTTTGGCAGCCGAATCTCCCCTCTCCATATTCCAAGTCCTGGCCAAATAGCAAACCAGGATAATCTCCTCTAGACTCTTATTCAGTCGGTTCATAAGGTGGTAAGTAATTTTGGTCGAATGCCATTTTCCCTCTCTTCTCAGTCTCTTGCCGATTTCCATTAAGGGGTAAGTGCCGATTTTGATAATGGTTAGCAGGACTCCTAAATACTTTGGTAATCGATTCCTTTTAGGTACTTCGGGATTTCAAAGCAGTGAGATCGGATTTTTCATCCCTTAACAATCGGATTTGGGTAAGTAAGTGGCAAGTGCCTGCTCATAAGGAAATTATTCTTTAAATAATTAAAAGCCGAAGGATATTGACATTGCTATGTGACCGATTATTTTGGGTACAGCAGATTCGAGTATCAAGTACGGTGGATAGTAGCAAAGAGTCTTAAGGTAAGATCTCGGGTCCACAAGGAACCCCTCTCTAATAAGTTAATTAGGCCGAATAGGCCATAAGATTAATCCATGGATTTGGCCGAATATAGGACAAGTGGATCTGTGGTGACCGACGCTTTCTTTCGGGATTTAGGGCTACCATCGATATCAGGTGTGTACATACACACCATTTAACTTATTAAATTATGCTAAGTAATGTGATTGCTAACTTGATGTATGTAGCAATGGCTTGAATACCATAACGGTATACGGGGTAACCAGGTAAGTACCTGTGCATATGATTTGCTATTTTATGCTTTTGGGAAGCATGTTGTGATAATACATATGATGAATCTATATATGACTATTGACCACGTGGGTTGATTGAGTGGAGGGGGCAGTGTATTCGTGCCGACGGGCACCAGTGTTTTGGTAACACACTGTGACTACGGTCACCAGAGGTTTGGCACCTCCAGAGGTTTGGTACCTCATAGCGACTTGTCCCTGTGGTTAATACCACCGTGGGTTAGCCCCACTTGAGAAATGGGATCGTCTGCCAGTGATTTGGTATCACACGATGGGTTGGCCCCATCACCCGATTTGTGTCTACGGACACCAGTGCTTTGGTAGCACATCGTGACTATATGTCACCAGTGGTTTGGCACCACCAGTGGTTTGGTACCACAACGGGGTAGACAGTGGCGTATGGCTGGCTAGGTTGGGACACATGATGACTTGCATAATTAATTTGTTATATGTTGTGTATGAACATGTTTAAACCGGGGGAAGGGTTACATACTAAGTCTTGGTGACTCACCTTCTCCTTACATTTTTCAGGTAGCGAGTAGATAGCGGATGTGGAGCCGGGTTGACTCGAGGTGGCCATGCAGTGGATTTAAGTTTTAACGAACCTTGAATTTCAATTTATTTATCATTGGATTGTGGATTTAAATTTTATTTCAGATGTAATGAGGCCTCCTAGTCTTTTTATTTTATTTTTATTTCATGCTCGAATAATTGTTTTAATTATCTCTTTATGAAATGGGTTAAAAGGGTTTTCTAAAACTAACTCGCAAACGTTTTTATCGAGCCATCGGGCACATTAGTAATTTTTATAATAACTTGACTTGTTTTAAATTTTCAATTAAAACTAAGTATGGTTTTCGCAACTTCAAATAAATGAAGGGTTTTCAAAATTTGAGTTGGTTTTCAAAAAGGGACGTCAAAAATGTTTTCACCGTAATGCACTGCATTCGCCATAGCGTTTGGTCGGGTTTGGGTTGTTACAAAATTGGTATCGAGCCCTGTTCAAAGCTACTGTGGTAGGCCCAAGGCCCAAAAATGTTTTAAAAGGCCTTATGAAATAATTTTTGGATTTTGAACAAAGATGGCCCGAGTCTCCCTGACCGGTCCGCCTGTAAGTACTTCGAACCTCTTGGTGAATTATATTCTCAGTAGAAGGGTAGGAAGTATGGAACGTAGATAGACTTATAGGACTTGAACCTCAGGATTAGATTACTCAAACACATGAACCAAACATAAGACATTAAAGAACTAAACCAATCTATGACTTAGCCGGTGAGCTAGGGGTGTGGTAACCCCATGACGCATGTCGAGGATTGGATCCTAAGAGCCTCGGTATTTAAGCGATCAGTGTGTGACTCACCTCCTCTCGCAGGTATCCCCACAGTGCGTAGCTTCGATTCACCCTAACTCGAGGGCTCGGTGGTGTGGTGGCCTCTGCGTGCGCATGTCTAGAAAGGTTTGGTGAGAGCTTGGTATTTAAGCGGTCCGCGTGACCCACCTCCTCTTCACTCGAATCTCGCCTGGTGCGTAGCCTTGGTTCACCCCGATCAAGATGGCTCGGTCATAGTGAACCTAATGACTAAAACCCGAAAGGGAACTAGCCATGTTTTCAAAAAGAACGAAACAACAACAACCCTAATGTTTCAAAACTTTTACAATGACTCTTTTTAAACTGAGGACATCATTTTTACAAGGTTTTCTTGAAAAACTCAAATGTGTGGAAAATTACAAAAATGCCCTTAGGGTAAAATTACTAAAACATACGACTCATAAAATATCAGTTCAATGGTTTTGCTCAAAAATTTCAACTACTTTACAAATATCCAACAACTTAGTTTTGAAAATCAACATGAAATATTTTGGTTTTGGAAAATTACTAAAAAACGCCTCAATTTGTAGAAATTACCGAAATGACCACGATCTTTGGAGAACTTTACCAACATCACTATTTGGAAAGGAAAACTTTTAAAAGGACCTCAAAGTTTTACAATCATTCGAAAATATCCCCGATTTATCAAAATGACAAAATTACCCCCGATTGACAAAATTACCAAAATACCCTGGTTTCAAAACGATTACAATTTTACAAATTTTCGTAAATATCCTCCAGCTTTGGGAATTTCAAAATGACCTACTTTACTAAAGTTTTAAACTTTCTTTATTTACTGAAAAATACCGGTAGGGAAAATGACTAAAATACCTCAGGTTAGAAATGGGCGTAGTGTCCGACGAGTGAATAGGTATGGAAAGCATTAAGGAATGGATGCATGACCTCTTTGTGTGACCTAGGATAGAAGATGAAACCTTGTTTGCTCGAAAGAATCCCTAACTAAATTACATTTCATAAAATTTCTTCGCGAATAAGAAAGTGAAACAAATGCTAACACATAAAATTTTCTTAATCAGTTAAAAGCGCGATAGATAGAATGAGTTCTAGAGGACATGGACGTCGTGGACGCGGTAGGGGTAGGATGACGGTGTCTGAACCCGTCAGGTCAGGTCAAGGTTCGGAAAACGAGGTACCACCGCCACCACCACCTCCTACTTTCGTGGTCGGAGAACGAGGACCGGGCCGGTGGTGAGGCGTGTCGCATTTGTTTTGGCGAGTTTTGGAGATGGTGGCGGGGTGGTGGGAATTTGGGAGCTCGGAAGCTCTGTTCCTAAGCCGGTCGGTCTAAACGGGCCGAGGTATTCCGTGGTGTCTCAGGAGTGGCACCCAATGCCGCAGAATATTGGCTGGAATCTACGGAAAGGGTCATGGATGATCTCGACCTGACTGAGGAGGAAAAGCTGAAAGGGGCGGTGTCGCTTCTAAAAGATGAAGCGTACGCAGTAGTGGCCGATGATCCGGGATGGAGCCGCTACCGAGGATCTCACGTGGGACTACTTTAAAACGGGCCTTCGTAAGAAGTATGTGGGCACTAATTACACCGATGCTCAAAGGAAAGCCTTCCTAGGTCTAGCAGTGGAACTAAGTCCTGTGGCCGAGTATGAGGCGGAGTTTTTAAGGGTGAGTAGGTATGCCAGAGGAATCGTAGCCACCGAACATGAGAGCGCTGTGTCCGCTTTGAGGACGGGCTCGTGAGATGATCCGAGATTACTAATTGCCCCATGCAGAGTTCATGAGTTCTCATCTCTTGTGGAGAAGGCCAAGGTGGTAGAAGGGGTTAAGGAGGGTGTAAGGCAAAACTATAGTAAGAATAACCGAGAGAAAAGAGGATTTGGGTCAATTTGGATCGGGTAGCACTAATGCTCGTAAGTCGGCTAAGCGAGTGGGCCGAATCGAATGGAGGAAAGCCCACCACGCTACTAATCAAAAGGTCGACTCGCAGTGCAACATTGTGGAAAAACCCATTGGGAGGTTGTTGGTCCGGTAACAAAGGTTGTTTTGAGTGTGGGTTTTGGAGCATCGGGTAAGGGACCTGTCCTCAAAAGGCGCTAAGGATCACTGAAGAAGGCGGCGAATCGCTTCAGGCGTAAATGTTGGACCACCACAGAGGGTCGGGGGTAATGGCAGAGGAAACAATGGTTTCAACCGAGGTCGTAGAACTCGAGCGAGCTTGGGTAACACAGAGGCTAGGCGGCTGGCTTAGTCTATGCAAATGAGGCGTCGCGAGGAGAGGAGACGCACCGGACGTCATAACCGGTATGTTTCTAATATTTGGTTTACCTTATGTTGCATTAATTGATGTGGGTTCGACGCACTCGTACATTGCTAGTAGTGTGGTAGGAACTATGGACCTAGACTTTGAGACTACTCTTAGAAAGATGACTGTGCTAAGCCCCCTAGGACACTCTGTAGTAGTAGAGAAACTTTATAGAGATGTACCCCTAGAACTCCAAGGGGTCGTATTTGTAGCCGATCTGATGGAACTACCTTTCGGAGAGTTCGATTTGATCCTTGGAATGGACTGGTTGGTTAAGTATCAGGCGAATTTGGATTGCGCGGCTAAGCGCATGGTGCTTAAGACGGCTGAGGGTGATGAAGTGGTTATGATAGGTGATAGAAGGAATTACCTATCCAATGTGGTGTCGGCCTTGAAGGCCGAAAGGATGGTCAAGAAAGGTTGCGAGGCATATTTGATTCAGATCTGTGCTTTGGAAGCTAAGGAGTCGATGAGTTGAGGTTCGAACGGTTGGGGAATTTACCGACGTATTCCTGGAAGAACTTCCGGTCCGCCTCGGATCGGGAAGTTGAATTCGGTATAGATAGACTTGCTACCGGAACGGCACCGTGTCTATAGCACCATACCGAATGGCACCAAAGGAATTGGTGGAGTGAAGGCTCAAATTCGGGAGCTCTTGGATAGAGGGTTTATTCGACCAAGCATATCCCCCGCGGGGGAGCACTCGTGCTATTTGTCAAGAAGAAGGGCGGGTCCATGCGAATGTGCATCGACTACACCGTCGATTAAACAAGTTAACGATCAAAAACAAGTATCCGTTGCCTCGGATCGATGACTTGTTTGACCAACTGAAGGGTGCCGCGGTGTTTTCAAAGATAGACCTTAGGTCGGGCTACCATCAACTAAAGGTGAAGGAAGTTGATGTCCACAAGACGGCATTCAGAACTCGGTATGGACATTACGAGTTTCTGGTAATGCCATTCGGGTTGACCAACACGCCGGCGGCATTTATGGACTTGATGAACAGAGTATTTCAGCAGTACCTAGACCAATTCGTCGTGGTATTCATTGAAGACATCTTGGTGTACTCTAAGACGGAGGAAGAGCATGACAAGCATTTGCGAATAGTGTTGCAAGTACTAAGGGAGAAGCGATTATATGCCAAATTCAGTAAGTGTGAATTTTGGCTAAGGGAAGTAGCTTTCTTAGGGCATGTGGTATCGGCGGAAGGAATTAGAGTAGACCCTCGTAAGATTGAAGCGGTATTGGATTGGAAACCGCCTAGGTCAGTGGCGGAGATCCGAAGTTTTCTGGGTCTAGCGGGGTACTATCGGAGGTTTGTGGAAGGGTTTTCTCTGATCGCAGCACCGTTGACGAAGCTACTAAGAAAAGGAGTCCCATTTGTATGGTCGGAGAGGCAGCAAGAAAGCTTCGATAAACTAAGGAAAATTTTGACGGAAGCTCCGGTTTTGGTGCAACTGGAGGCAGGGAAGTTGTTTACCGTCTATTGTGATGCATCTCACACTGGGTTGGGGTGTGTGTTGATGCAGGAAGGGAAGGTAGTAGCCTATGCATCCCGTCAGTTAAGACCGCATGAGGCTAACTACCCAACGCACGACTTAGAGTTAGCAGCAGTTGTCTTCGCTCTGAAAATATGGAGACACTATCTTTATGGGGAGAAGTCGATGGTTTATACAGATCACAAGAGCTTGAGGTATCTCCTGACTCAGAAGGATCTAAATCTGAGACAACGTCGGTGGATCGAACTTTTGAAGGATTACGATTGTTCGATCGAGTATCATCGGGCAAGGCCAACGTGGTGGTGGACGCGTTGAGCGGAAGGTTGTGACGGACTTGAGAGCAATGTTTGCTCGGTTAAGTCTATATGATGATGGAAGTCTCTTGGCGTAACTTGAGTTAAGCCGGCATGGATCGAGGAGGTTAAGGAAAAACGATCGGTGGATGAAGGGTTGAACGCTAAGAGAGCACAAGTTCAGGAGGGTGGTTTGGAAGGATATAACCTGTCGAGGGATGGAGTATTATGCTTTCAAGGGCGAGCGTGTATGCCAAAGGATGGGGAGTTGAGGCAGAAGATTCTCCATGATGCACATAGTAGCCCCTACGCTATGCATCTGGGAGGAAGCAAGATGTATATAGGATCTTAGAGAGCGATTTTGGTGGCCCGGGTTAAAGCGTGAAGTAATGAGTTTGTTGGTAAGTTTCGACTTGTCAACAAGTAAAGTTTGAACACCGATTGCCGTCGTGGTTGCTTCAGCCAGTGAAGATTCCCCAATGGAAGTGGGAACGGATAACTATGGATTTCGTTAGTGGGCTACCCCTCACGCCCAGCAAGAAAGACGCAATTTGGGTGATAGTGGACCGTCTGACTAAGTCAGCTCACTTCATACCAGTGAGGGTGGATTTCTCGTTTCAGAAGCTCGCAAAGTTGTATATGGCAGAAATAGTAAGGTTACATGGTGTTCCAGTGTCGATCATTTCGGATAGGGATCCCAGATTCACGTCAAGGTTTTGGAAAGCGTTACATCAAGCTTTGGGTACCCGGTTGGATTTCAGTACAGCTTTCCACCCACAATCGGACGGACAATCGGAAAGGGTGATACAGATCTTAGAGGATATGTTAAGGGGGTGTGTCTTAGATTTTCGAGGTAGTTGGGAGGAATTCCTACCGTTAGCAGAATTCGCCTACAACAACAGCTATCAAGCAAGTATCCAGATGGCACCATACGAAGCATTGTATGGCGGAAATGTCGTACTCGGCGTGTTGGACGGAATTAGGCGAGCAGCGATGATTTTGGGTCCGAGTTGGTGACGGAGACGGAGGATAAAGTCAAGGTGATTCTGTCTCGTCTTAAGGAAGCATCGGATAGGCAAAAATCCTATGCTGATTTAAAACGCAAGGAGATGGAGTATGCTGTGGGAGACAAGGTTTTTCTGAAAGTGTCACCTTGGAAAAAGGTATTAAGATTTGGACGGAAAGGGAAGCTAAGCCCAAGGTTCATCGGGCCATATGCGGTGATTAAGCGTGTTGGACCGATGGCGTACCATCAACTTGAGTTCTTGTCGAATCGAACGGATCCATGATGTCTTTCACGTATCAATGCCGAGACGATATCGGTCGGACCCATCGCACGTAGTACCGATGAATGTAAATCGAGGTGAATTCAGATTTATCGTTTGAAGAGGAACCAGTTCAGATCTTAGACCGAGATGTGAAGGTTCTACGTAAGAAGTCAGTGCCCCTGGTGAAGGTACTGTGGCGGAACCATGGTACAGAGGAAGCTACATGGGAACCTGAGGATGTGATGAGGCAGCAGTACCCCCATCTTTTCTAGTTAGGTAATTTCGGGGACGAAATTTATTTTTAAGGGGGGTAGAACTGTAACATCCCAAAAAGGGGGTTATTTGGAGAGTCATTATTTCTATTATGTAAGAACTGCTGTGATATTATTTATGGAAGAATAGAGCTTGATTTAAGGCTTTGAGTTGGCTCGGTTTGGTAGAAAATTTCAATTTTAATTCTAAAGGTAGGGAGCCTTAGCGAGTGGGGGTTATAAGAATAAATGGGAGTAATTTGGCACTAAAAAGCCCTTGGAAAAGTGGCAAAAAGAAGCCCACTTAAGAGCTAGCATGTGACGCCACATCAAGAGGAGGGGAGAGCCTTGGTTCGAGTCACAAGGATCCCTCCTTTTTGCATTATGGATGGACGGCACATGTGGAGAGTTTTTCTCTCCTTAAATTCTTTTTATTTTGGATAATAAGGATACATTTTTATTTTAATGAATTATCATGAGATAATCAAGGATTTTTTTTTAAAGAGATATTATTTGAATATTAAGGATATTAGTTGATTAAATAGATTATTATTTTGATTATTATGGAAGGATTCAAATTATTTGAAATGAGTGGTCAAGAGGATTTTTAGGTGTTGGCCGAATTTGAACTCCTTGGTAGGAGAGGAGTGGACGGCAAGGTGCTAGGGGAGGGGGTGCCGAAAGCTTATATAAGCATCAACCTATTACTTGTTTCAATTTTTCCCATCTTAGCAAATTGCTGAAAGTCTCAACCCTCTCATCTATTTTCTTTCTCTCAAAACCCTTAGCCGAAACTTCTAAACACTCTTTTTCCCCACTATTTCTCCTCTAGGCCGAATATACCCATTGGAGGTGCCGATTCCTTCATTTGTCCTCCTTTCTTTTTCCTTTTGGCAGCCGAATCTCCCCTCTCCATATTCCAAGTCTTGGCCGAATAGCAAACCAGGATAATCTCCTCTAGACTCTCCTTCAGTCGGTTCATAAGGTGGTAAGTAATTTTGGTCGAATGCCATTTTCCCTCTCTTCTCAGTCTCTTGCCGATTTCCATTAAGGGGGTAAGTGCCGATTTTGATAATGGTTAGCAGGACTCCTAAATACTTTGGTAATCGATTCCTTTTAGGTACTTCGGGATTTCAAAGCAGTAAGATCGGATTTTTCATCCCTTAACAATCGGATTTGGGTAAGTAAGTGGTAAGTGCCTGCTCATAAGGAAATTATTCTTTAAATAATTAAAAGCCGAAGGATATTGACATTGCTATGTGACCGATTATTTTGGGTACAGCAGATTCGAGTATCAAGTACGGTGGATAGTAGCAAAGAGTCTTAAGGTAAGATCTCGGGTCCACAAGGAACCCCTCTCTAATAAGTTAATTAGGCCGAATAGGCCATAAGATTAATCCATGGATTTGGCCGAATATAGGACAAGTGGATCTGTGGTGACCGACGCTTTCTTTCGGGATTTAGGGCTACCATCGATATCAGGTGTGTACATACACACCATTTAACTTATTAAATTATGCTAAGTAATGTGATTGCTAACTTGATGTATGTAGCAATGGCTTGAATACCATAACGGTATACGGGGTAACCATGTAAGTACCTGTGCATATGATTTGCTATTTTATGCTTTTGGGAAGCATGTTGTGATAATACATATGATGAATCTATATATGACTATTGACTACGTGGGTTGATTGAGTGGAGGGGGCAGTGTATTCGTGCCGACGGGCACCAGTGTTTTGGTAACACACTGTGACTACGGTCACCAGAGGTTTGGCACCTCCAGAGGTTTGGTACCTCATAGCGACTTGTCCCTGGTGGTTAATACCACCGTGGGTTGGCCCCACTTGAGAAATGGGATCGCTTGCAGTGATTTGGTATCACACGATGGGTTGGCCCCATCACCCGATTTGTGTCTACGGACACCAGTGCTTTGGTAGCACATCGTGACTATATGTCACCAGTCGTTTGGCACCACCAGTGGTTTGGTACCACAACGGGGTAGACAGTGGCGTATGGCTGGCTAGGTTGGGACACATGATGACTTGCATAATTAATTTGTTATATGTTGTGTATGAACATGTTTAAACCGGGGGAAGGGTTACATACTGAGTCTTGGTGACTCACCTTCTCCTTACATTTTTCAGGTAGCGAGTAGATAGCGGATGTGGAGCCGGGTTGACTCGAGGTGGCCATGCAGTGGATTTAAGTTTTAACGAACCTTGAATTTCAATTTATTTATCATTGGATTGTGGATTTAAATTTTATTTCAGATGTAATGAGGCCTCCTAGTCTTTTTATTTTATTTTTATTTCATGCTCGAATAATTGTTTTAATTATCTCTTTATGAAATGAGTTAAAAGGGTTTTCTAAAACTAACTCGCAAACGTTTTTATCGAGCCATCGGGCACATTAGTAATTTTTATAATAACTTGACTTGTTTTAAATTTTCAATTAAAACTAAGTATGGTTTTCGCAACTTCAAATAAATGAAGGGTTTTCAAAATTTGAGTTGGTTTTCAAAAAGGGACGTCAAAAATGTTTTCACTGTAACAGACCAGATTCGGCCATAGCGTTTGGGCCGGGTTTGGGTTGTTACATGCATGGAGAGTATGAATTGCATGTGAGTATATCCGGTTATAAGCTAGTAAGCATATTTAGTATAGAAACAGTCTTTAGTTACAGCAGTGATGTGAGTTAGAAAAATCACCAAAAATAGGATAAGTTGAATTAGATGGTGAATGAAGTAAATAATTAATCCTTATTGTGTCTATTTTTACATGGAAGAAACAGAGTAGGCAAAAGATTTATATATTATGAGATAATTAAGTTTTAGTGAGACCTGCTCTGAATGCATTCGTGAGTCACTGTTCTGTTTTGGAAAAATTGTCAAATATTGTACAAAAATAATTAGGAAGCATGGGTTATATGTGTAAAACCCTTATTGAGTCTATTTTTCATTGGTATAAACTAGAACAGTATATGAAAATTGTGCAATGAGAGAACTGTATTTTTGTAGAGACAGGTCAGAATTGTTAGACAGTGTAATAAGGGTAACTTTGATGAATAAACTGTACTAATTGACCACATGAAAAATTCTGGAAAAATTATGGTGAAATTTTATATGAGTCTAGTTTCAAGGAAAATTTACGGATCTAAATTTCGAGTTTTATAACTCGAGTTATGGTCGATTTAGTCAGCATGACACAGTTGGACAGCTTTAAAATTTTACACCTTAAGTTAATAGTCAAGTCTAGAAATGCCACGTACTCGATTCCGGTAAGGGCTTCGGGTAAGGGGTGTTACATTTGATTGGTATCAGAGCTTATGGTTTAGTCGATTCTAGGACTATCGTAGCGCGTGTGAGTCTAGCTATACATGCCTTTATTATATGTTGATAGTGTGGTGACTTCTGACAGCCTGAACTTTGTTTTATATAGTAGATGGACACTGATCCTGAAAGAGCCGTAGCTGATGATGGGGAGAGCGTCGCGCCTGACCGTGCCCACGGATCAGCGCCGATAGACTCTCGACCTGTTTCGGGTAGCCACGAAGGAGAGACTAAACAAGCCTTTTATCGATGATGAATGAGTGGTTTGCCCAATTTATTCGAATAACCCGAATGTACACCAACCTCCACCCTGAATAATCCGGCTCCGATTCCTTCAAGACTTCGATGATAGATCCATTTGAGATCTAGTAGGCCCCAGATTGATAAAATCTGAAAATTTGGGGCTGAAGAATTTAAAGCGAAATGATGATGATGATGCCGAGAGAGCCGAAATGTGGCTTGATAACACTATACTGGTACTTGATGAGCTATCTTGTACTCCTCGGATGAATGCTTAAAATGTGCTATATCCTCATCGAGGGACATCAGATATCACCGTGGAACACACTAGTATCGAGTGGTCCGAAAGAAAAAGTGACATGGGAATTTTTCCAGAATGAATTCCGCAAGAAATATATTAGCCAAAGATTCATCGATCAAAAACGAAAAGAATTCCTTGAGCTAAAACAAGGACGAATGACCGTGACGGAATATGAACGAAAATTTGTCAGACTCAGCAGATATGCTAGAGAATGTGTTTCTTCTGAAGCTATTATGTGTAAAAGATTCGAAGATGGCCTGAATGAAGATATAAAGATGTTTGTTGGTATTCTTGAAATTCAAGAGTTTGTGACTTTAGTTGAAAGAGCTTGCAAAGCTGAAGAACTCGGGAAAGAGAAAAGAAAGGCTGAGACTGAAGCTAGAGACATTCGTAAAAGATCTTCGGGTAAAGTCTTTTATTCCACGACCAAAAAGCCTAGAGACGACTACAGCCGACAGTTTTTGGATCGGTTTGTAGTAGTATTTATTGATGATATATTGATCTACTCCAAAAATGAAGCGGAGCACGCTGAGCATTTGAGAGTAGTACTACAAACTTTGAGAAACCAACGGTTATATGCAAAATTCAGTAAGTGTGAGTTCTGGATGAATGAAGTCAGCTTCTTGGGTCATGTGATTTCGGTGTCAGGTATTCGGGTGGATCCAAATAAAATAGCAGCCATACTTGATTGGAAACCACCAAAGAATGTTTTAGAGATCAGAAGTTTTCGGGCCTTGCGGGGATATTATAGACGATTTGTAAAAGGTTTTTCTGTAATAGCTACACCTTTGACGGGACTATTACAGAAAAATGTCAAATTTGAGTGGTCAGAAAGGTGTCAGAAAAGTTTCGAACAGTTGAAAGCCCTTTTGACCGAGGCTCCAATGTTAACTCAGCCTGAATCGGGTAAAGAATTTACTATTTTTAGTGATGCTTCCTTGAATGGGTTGGGTTGTGTTTTAATGCAAGAAGGCAAGGTGATAGCCTACGCTTCAAGACAATTGAAGCCACATGAAAAGAATTATCCAACTCACGATCTGGAATTAGCAGCCATTGTATTCGCATTGAAAATTTGGCGTCACTATTTATTCGGTGAAAAATGTCATGTTTATTCAGATCATAAAAGTCTAAAATATTTAATGACTCGTAAAGATCTAAATTTGAGACAACGCCGATGGTTAGAATTCTTTGAAAGACTATGAATTAGTGATTGACTACCATCCGGGAAAGCTAATGTTGTTTGCGGATGCGTTAAGTCGAAAATCATTATTTGCTCTTCGTGCATTAAACGCGCGGGTGGCTATGTCGATGATGGTTCAATCGTAGAGCGAGTTACAAGCTAGACCGATGCTTATTCAAAGCAAATTTGTGATGCACAGAAAGTTGATAAAAAGTTAGTTGCTATTCGGATTCAGTGTGAAAACGCTACGGAATCAGATTTCCAGATAGATGCAAATGACTGTTTGAATTATAAGAGTCGGTTGTGTGTTCCTTCGAACGCAGATTTGATACAGATGATTCTGAGTGAGGCCCATAATGGCCGAATGTCGATACACCCGGGTAGCACAAAAATGTATAATGATTTGAAACAGATTCTATTGGTGGCACGGCATGAAACGAGATATATCCGAATTTGTCTCCAAGTGTTTAATCTGTCAACAAATAAAAGCTGAGCATCAAGTACCATCCGGTTTACTTCAGCCAATCCTGATACCCGAATGGAAATGGGATAGAATTTCCATGGATTTTGTATCTGGACTCCCTATGACACCTAGTAAGAAAGATGCTGTGTGGGTTATCGTTGATAGACTGACTAAATCAGCTCATTTTGTACGCAAGACGCATCGACTATTCACTTGACAAACTTGCCGAATTGTATGTGTCGCAGATTGTAAGATTGCACGGTGTACCGAGTTCCATTGTCTCTCGAGATAGGGACCCAAGATTTACATCACGGTTACGGAAGAAATTGCAAGATGCTTTAGGTACTAAACTTCATTTTAGTACTGACTTTCCATCCATAAAACGCACGGTCATCTGAGCGAACTATTTTGATACCGAGGACATGTTGAGGTGTTGCGTTCTCGAGTTTGAAGGTACATGGGAACGATACCTACCTTTGATCAAATTTGCTTACAATAATAGTTTTCAATCTAGCATAAAAATGGCGCCTTATGAAGCCTTATATGGTCGAAAGTGTCGCACACCGTTGTAATGGACTGAGCTCGGTGAGAATAAGATACACGGGGTTGATTGGATTAAAGAAACCGAACAGTAAAGTGGTTGTGATTAGAAGTAATTTGAAAAGTCGCCGGATCGTCAAAAGTCCTATGCCGACTTAAAACGCAAGGACATTGAATTTCAGGTCGGAGATCGGGTGTTCTTGAAAGTTTCCCCGTGGAAGAAAATATTCCGATTCGGTCAGAAAGGCAAGTTGAGTCCGAGATTTATCGGACCGTACGAAGTCATTGAACGTATTGGACCGGTTGCTTATAGATTAAGATTGCCCTCCGAGTTAGAAAAGATACACAATGTATTTCATGTTTCGATGCTTCGCAAATATAGATCGGATCCGTCCCATGTGATTTCACCGACAGAGATTGAAATTAAATCTGATTTGACATATGATGAGGAACCGATCCGTATCTTAGCCCGGGAGATAAAAGAGTTGAGGAATAAAAGAATTCCATTAGTAAAAGTTTTATGGAATCGTCACGGAGTTGAAGAGGCTACGTGGGAGCCTGAAGAGTCGATGAGGCAACAATATCCGAACTTATTTAACGGTAAGATTTTCGGGGACGAAAATCCTTAGGGGGAGGAGAGTTGTAACAGACCAATTTTGACCCAAATCGGAACGGTGGTTTCGGGACCACGAATCCGAGCCTGAGAGATATTTTTAATATTATATTTTGTGTTTGTTATATGTGATTTAGTGAGTGTGAAAATTTCGTAGAAAAATTTAGTCGTTTAAGTGCTCAATTTGATAAAAAGGATTTAATCGAGAAAAGCGAAAAAGTTGCATGCTTAAGTGAAGAGTACTAAATTGATTTTGGCTTTTTAAGTGGGTGTACCAAAAGGGCAATTAGCCCATTCACCATAGTAAGGGACGGCAATGGGCCTTTATAAGTCCAAATTATTGTTAAATTAGCTTATTAGATAGTTATGTTAAGGTGTTAAAATAATGTTAATAAAAATGTGTTTGTTTTATCATTAAATAATAAAAACAAGTGGGATGAAAGAGAACCTTACCTTACTCATCTTCTTGGCCGAAACTTGGATGAAGAACTCCATTGTAGGAGCTTGAAAATTTCGGCACTTTGGGGCTTAATTAAGGGTATGTGTTTTATTTAGTTTTTGAAAATTTTTGCATATTTGGAATGCTTGCTTTAAATCCTATACAACCCATGTTTAAATTTTTGAAAATACTATGTATTTAAGATTCGACCATTAACATGCTTGGATAGTTTTGATGTTTGATGGTTTTAAATTGAATGTATGTTAAAGATTTACAAGTTTTGTATTGGAATTTTTGATAATTTTGAGTATATAGGGCTAAATTGAAAAGAATAAAGTTGTGAAGGATTAAAATGTCAAATAAATGAAATGCATGGACACCTATGACTATAATGAAGATTCGCCAAACTAGGATGTTGGAAAATTTTGCATATTTTGTGTTTTGTGCAAATAGGACTAAATTGTAAAAATGGGAAACATTAGGGGCAAAATGGTAAATTGCCCATTTGGGTGTTTTGGGACTAAATTGAGATGAAATGAGATTAAATGAGCTAAATTCTAATGTGTTTTAGATCAAGAGCAAAGAAAGACCGAATTAGACAGGGAAAGACGAAGGTTCTCGAATAGCCGATTCGCACGGACTATCGACAACCGAGGTAAGTCCTTTAGTTAAATTATGTCAAAGAATAAATTATGGTTATCTTGACTATAAAAAAATTGATGAATGTTACTATCCAATTGCATCATGGCCGAATGTATATCTACATATTGGTTGATGATTTATGTTGAGTATATGATGGAAATTATTTTGGCTAATGCAAGGTGAATGAGTAAGTTCTTGAGCTACTTATTATTTAAAGATCATTTACATATCTAGTGAATGATAAAATTTGTATAAGCTTGGTGTAAAACCATGAGTTGGCGAATGTGATAATGATGGATTAGATTGATTTCAAATTTATTTATTGCAATGGGAATAAATGTTTATGATTTGATATGTGATAGTGAAGAGCATATAATAATATTTCGACATTGGGCTTCGAGCCCAGCAGGCCTCTCGTGCGGTGACATTAATCGGGCTTTATGCCCAGCAGCCTCATGCCGGTGACATTAATCGGGCTTTATGCCCAGCGTGCCTTGTGCCGGTGTTATTTATCGGGCTTTTTGCCCAGCGTGCCTTGTGCCTGGTGTTATTTATCGGGCCTACGCCCAGCGTGCCTTGTCTTTGGTGTTACTTTACGGGCTTTTATGCCTCAGCGTGCTTGATGCCGGTGATGTACTTTACCAAAGATAAATCGAATCCTTGTTCAAGATAAATTAAAGTTAATTTGTTGGGTTTACGCTTCGGAGTAAGCATGTAAGGTATGTATGCTTAATATTACAGGTTAAATTAATATTGTGAGAATTGTGTTATATGTGTTTGAAATTAATATTGATGGATGTTATATGATGGAATTCGAGTTAGAATGTGCTATTATGGAACAATTGGTTTTCAAGCATAAATGCTTTATTATCATGAGTTAGGACTTACTAAGCTAGTAAGCTTAATTACGTGAAATGTTCTTCTTTGTTTTATAGATTTTGGTCACGCTATGCGGGCTCGTGAAGGATCTTCAAGAAGTCATCCACACTATCGCCTTCCTTTGGTATTTTGAATTTTTGGTTGCGATTTAGAAGGCATGTATAGGCTAGATGAAGTTTTACAAACATACGATGTTTGACCTTGTATGTAACAGCCATGCGAATATGGCTAAATATTTGGTTATGTATGTTTTGGGGTTTTGTCATAAATGTGGGTAATAGTGATACTCCTTTAAATCGATGATGTTAGAATATCATGTGAATGTTTTAAGTACAAGCTATCTTCGTAAGTGATTAAAAATGCATGGAGAGTATGAATTGCATGTGAGTATATCCGGTTATAAGCTAGTAAGCATATTTAGTATAGAAACAGTCTTTAGTTACAGCAGTGATGTGAGTTAGAAAAATCACCAAAAATAGGATAAGTTGAATTAGATGGTGAATGAAGTATAGAATTAATCCTTATTGTGTCTATTTTTACATGGAAGAAACAAAGTAGGCAAAAGATTTATATATTATGAGATAATTAGGTTTTAGTGAGACCTGCTCTGAATGCATTCGTGAGTCACTGTTCTGTTTTGGAAAAATTGTCAAAAATTGTACAAAAATAATTAGGAAGCATGGGTTATATGTGTAAAACCCTTATTGAGTCTATTTTTCATTGGTATAAACTAGAACAGTATATGAAAATTTTGCAATGATATAACTGTATTTTTGTAGAGACAGGTCAGAATTGTTAGACAGTGTAATAAGGGTAACTTTGATGAATAAACTGTACTAATTGACCACATGAAAAATTCTGGAAAAATTATGGTGAAATGTTATATGAGTCTAGTTTCAAGGAAAATTTACGGATCTAAATTTCGAGTTTTATAACTCGAGTTATGGTCGATTTAGTCAGCATGACACAGTTGGACAGCTTTAAAATTTTACACCTTAAGTTAATAGTCAAGTCTAGAAATGCCACGTACTCGATTCCGGTAAGGGCTTCGGGTAAGGGGTGTTACATTTCCCAATGGTCTCCTCTATCTCTAAGGCTTCAAATAATCCCGATAATACCTCAATATCATTATTCTAAGTGCTACTCATACATACCAAGCTCAGTGCACAGAAATTTAATGTTTCGGGATTTTTAGGGCTACAACCGAATAGGCCCAAATCTACTAGGCCCAAATTCGGGGCGTTACATTTGATGTTGGATAAACAACATTTACTAAGTGATTTTTGATTAAAATGTTAAATAAGGACCTATTTTTAAAAGTTGTAAAATGTGTGTGAAAATGTTAGTAAATGAAAAATGTGTGCTGTTATGAGTATGAAAATGGTTCGGCTAGGCTTGGGTTTTGAAGAAATTGACTATATTTCATTTTACGAGCCTAGGGACTAAAATGTAAAAAGTTAAAAATATAGGCGCAAAAATGTAATTTTTCCATAAGGTGCTTTTGGGATTAAATTGAATGATGTGATAACTGAATCAGCTAAATTTGATATTATAGATCAAGAAAGACGAGGCTTTGACCTAGACCGGGGAAGGAATAAGATTGTGGACTAAATCGAACAATTATCCATTTTGTACCGAGGTAAGTTTGTATGTTAAAAATAAGCTTTAGAATAATTGTAATTAAATGCTTTAATATTGCATGAATTGTATGTTTGATTTTGTAAATGAGTGTAATCCTACGAACGAGTCCGAAGACGAATCGACAAGCAAGAAATCTCGTTTGAACCTTAGGAATAGATTAGGATACAAGTGACATGTCACTAGGGTCATTATGTGTTATGTGATTGTGTGATTCGGGTACTGGTCTCGTACATCCTACCGGTGGCTGGTATACTGGCATATATTGCGGATACTTGACAGCTTGTGTGAGCAACACTATGTAGCTACTACTTGACTGACAGCTTGTGTGAGCAGGCCCGTCGATAGCTCGAGAGCGAGCGATTATGTGATATGAGACTTAGGTAGCTTTGGCTACATATGTGGCACTTAGTGTGTGAATTTTCCCGAGTATCCGACATTCTTATTCTGAGTGGTTCACGGGTATGTCAAAGATGAGAATATGTATAAGTTCATTTCGAGATGGCTCAGGTATGTACATAAAGCTCATGCTTAACAAATGTTTGAAATGATGAATATGAGGTAAGTTTTTATGATGGAATAGATTATGATCATCAGACCATGGTAAATCTACATTAATTAATGTTATAATGATTGAATGTTATATGCATGGTGAGGTTGCTTATTTCTTGCATACGAGCTTACTAAGCTATATAGCTTACTCATTTTATTTTCCATGTTTTTTATAGTGTCGCCAAGCTAACTTGGAATCGGAGACTGTTGGAGATTCGGATCACACTATCAAACTCTCATTTTGGGTATTAATGGTTTTAGCACTTTGAATGTATGGCATGTATAGGGACTTGGTCATTTTGTTATATGTGTCATTGGAAATGTGGCCAAATGTATTGGCTTATAATGGTTAATGATTTCATTTTGTCTATGGCCATGAATGATGGCTTATGTTGGTGGAAGTATATTTATATGTTGATACCATTCATGAATGTGGAAACTTGTATGAATTGTATCGATAAATTAAGATGTTGAAGCATGTTAGATGTTAGAATGTGGATGTGATGTTGATACCTTGGTTGTGGATGTTTGGTTGCCTAAATATGGTAAGAATTGTGTCATTGAATTGGTGTAAGTGTAGGTGTAAATGAGGGTGGCAAATGGCTTGGTAAATAGCCTTATTTTTGTCCACACGGGTAGACACACGGGCGTGTGTCTAGACCGTGTGTGAAACACGGTCTGCCCTACGGGCATGTGTTTCAGCCGTGTGTCCCCTGCACCTTAATTGTTGCAAAACAGAATATCCAGAATTGAGCACACGAGCAGAGACACGGGTCTATGTCTCAGCCGTGTGTGCTACATGGCCTAGAACACGGGCGTGTGTCTTGGCTGTGTGAAACCTGCACTTAATTCAAATTAATTTAATTTACCACATGGCCTAGCACTCGGGCGTGTGGCACGGCCGTGTGGCACAAGCTAGAGAGCACCCTAAATTGAACATGATCTGAAGCACGGGCATGTCCCTTGGACCCCACGAGAGTACAAGCCCTGCAGTTAGTAAATGTTTTTTCTAAGTTTCATAAAAATATCTTGATTTCTCAATTTAGTCCTGAACCACTTTTAAAGTATGTTTTGGGCCTCGTAGGCTTGTATTAGGGACTTTTTGTTCGAATACAAATGGTTTTGGTTTGGACTCAAATTTATGACACAGAATTGTGTGAATGTTCGTGTTGTAAGTCCGGTAATGCCTTGTACCCTATTCCAACATTGAATACGGGTAAGGGGTGTTACACTATTGGATGAATCCTATAATAAATCATGATAATTTAAATTGATATTTAATTCTTTGTAAATTACTATATCTTTAACTAACTATTTAGTCTAGATTTTAATTTTTTTATCAAATTTATGTTTTATAAAAACCGAGACACTCTAGAAATTGGAACTTTGGGAAAAAATAGAGCCAGTGTCACAACACGGTAACCCCATGTCACAACACCAAGGCCAGAATCTTTGAAATTGAGAAAAACCAACTCGACATAGTGACTGGACCCTGTGTGTCGCAACACCAAAGACTATATACCCAGAATTCCAAAACTCTAGACTGTGTCACGACATAAAACCCTGACATCGCAATAATGGACAACTATCAGGCATGTCATTACACGGAACCCCTATGTTGCAACATCACTGTAATTTTTTTGCAGGGTTGACCGGAACCCGATTGCGCAACCCAGCCAACTAACCACCCTTTTAATTTGGTTTTAACCCTAAAAACACTTTATTTAAAACCCCAAAACATATTAAACCACCACCTAAACCAATCTTAACACTTTAAACACATCAAAACCTCTTACTTTTCATAAACCCTAAACTCTTTTGACTTCTTCTTACTAGTTTATTATAAAACTTATTCTATTGAACTTTATTTGGTAACATAAACGAACTGGAGACACTCCAAGGAATCTGACCCATCTTCTCCCAAACTTAAGGGTTTCTAACTTTTATCTTTACAATTACATTAAAAACTTTGCTTGATTAGTTCGTTAGTTATTAAACTAGAAAAATATTAAAAATGCCTCCAAGAAAAGTGAAGAGAACTAACGAACCAGAACCACCAACGGTTCCAAGCCTTTCTAATTTCCTGAATCCAACTATTGAAAAATGTTTTCTAGAACTTCAGGGAAAAGCATTTATTCAAGAAAGGGGATTTGAAACATCGATGGTTCTTTATTAGGAGATATGACCTTTAGTGAGATATCATAGATAGGAACATTTTTGTACGATCCCAATAGACTCTACGGTAGTCCCTTTAGTTCACGAAGTTTATACATCTTTAAGGGACTAACAGTCTAGAAAAATCAAAGGTTGTGCATGGGAAATGATACCTATCTGAGGGAAAGAAGTACGAATTACCCCTCGAGTTATTTGTAAATTTTATAATGCTCTATTTTATGAAATAGATTTTATAGAAGAAACTAATTTGGAATATTTTTGAGATATAAATATGGAAAACATTGTAAACTTCCTAACAGAGGTGAGGGGTGAATGGAAATGTCACCCAGGTACTGATATTTCAACCTCCTTTAATCAAGCAATAATGTTTCGTGAAGCAAAAATGTGGATTCAATTTCTATGTACTAGAATAACTCTTGCTTTGAATGTTTCTATTGTCAATACTTTTCAAGCGATTTTGCTTTACGATATTTTGTAGGGAAAACATGTATGCATCAGAACATGGATATACCAAAATATGAAATGGTGTGTCGACAGCTAAAAGGTAGGATTCTTCTTTCCCCACTTAGTCACAGTCTTAAGCAAAAGAGCAGTCATTCTGATGGCGTCTACAAAGCAATCAAAGAAGCCATCTCAAAGCGTAATTGGTGACACTCTATATACACAAGACACTGAGCTTTGGGCTAAACAGATTAAGGAGTGGAATAAAAGCCAGGAGGAGATGATGGGCGCTCTGGCTTAGTCTCAAAGGAAAGGAAAATCAACCACTCAACAAGAAATTGGCGAGAGAGTCATCCCTAGCTAGATTGGATGATACACTGGATACAGGACTCAGACCCAATTTTTTTGGAATTGGCACAGAAAAACAATATTAAGGTACCTAATCATAGGCTAGATATGTTTGGCCTGATGCATTTAGAGCAGGAAGAAGAGGATGCATCTAGAGCAGGAAAAAGAGGAACAGAAAAGTGAAGAAGAAGAAGGAATTGAGAAAGGAGAGGAAGATGATGAGATGGATTTTGAGGAGGATGATTGAACTTCTAATTTTTGTTTTTAAATATTATATTAAATTTGGGATGATTTTTAATTTATTTAAATTGTTAGGAGTAGGAATAATAGTAGATTATTAGTTGTTTAGTGTATTGTTTAAATTTTCTATGTAGGAAGCCCACATAGCAGATACACAACAAACTTGAGCTATCAAAGGTCGAATGAGGAAGCACCCACCAATAGCTCATGAAACCATCACGATCAATCGGGTAACTTCTTTCCTTATCTTTTACGGGGCTACACATTGAGGACAATGTGGTATCTAAAGTGTAGGGGTAAACATAGAAATTTTGTTTTTAAAATTTGTATGATTTCTTTTTATTTTTCTTGTCAATTGTGTGCTTTAGATTGTAGAAATATCGGTGATTGGTTAGGAACATGTACATAGGCTGATTGTATTCACAGTAAAATTTTGCATGAGGATATGTGATTTTAAATTTTTTATTAGACTATTAAGTTCTATATATTACACTGTAAATAGACAATAAGCAATCAAATGTACCAAATGATATGGAGAATACAAGGAAACGCTCACGCTAGTATGAATGATAAATTGTTAAATTTGATTGTTTGGTTGACTAAATTTGTGAAAATTGAGATACTTAGGGATGGCCTAAGGCATTGTTTGGTATACATCCAGAGCCAAAAATCTAACCCTCTTTATTTATCCATATTACCTATTTTGATTCAAAAAAACACTTTTTGGTGAACCTCTATATAAGACCCGAGCTAAAAATAATGATTTGTGCCTACCCTTTTCTTTGGTCCTGAACATGATTACAGATGTCTGGTCATACGTATTGAGGGTTAAGTAGATACATTACGATGGTTTTGTAAAAAGAAAGCGATAGGAAAGATTAGCATAGTACAATGATTATAGGTTACCTTTAAAGTGCAAAAAGAAAAATTCAAAAAGAAATTTTAACAAGTAGAAAAAGTAGGTGAAAAGTAAAAGCAATTGTGAGTGAGGTACCGTGAAAAAGAAAGAAAAAAGATGAAGTCACAACTATAGAAAAACTCGTTCATTATTGCACAAAAACTCGTGAGCTAGTCTTATTTACTATATGATGCTAAGATTTCCTATAAAGGAGAAATAAGGAAGGTGATAGAAGGAGAAATAAGGCGGTGAGTGGGAAAGGGTCACTAAGGGAGACAATAGGGGGCAATATGATGTGTCAAACTATTTTTGTGCTTGAAACTACTTGATGCTTACTATTCTTGAATTCCATACCTGTCCTAAGCCTCAGAAAATTACAAGCCAAAAAGCCTTATGTGATCTAGGTAGACTTATTCACAATTTGAAATTATACCTTAAATGATTTTTTTTAAAAAAAAACTTCCCCGTGAATCGATTTAAGTATGAAAGCTTCGTACCCCTCACCCGAGGCTTACTTTAAGACCTTTCGAGAACTATAAAGAGGAAAACAGGATAAGAAGCAACGAACACTCTTGATTACTAATCCCATGAATGAAGGTGAAATTTAGTAGTAAACTAAGCCAAAGCACAGGAAGAAGCAAGGGATGAAGGAGCGATTGTTTATATTCAGATCATAAAAGTCTGAAATATCTGATGACTCAAAAAGATTTAAATCTGCGACAAAGAAGATGGCTAGAACTGTTGAAAGACTATGAGTTAGTGATAGATTATCATCCAGGTAAAGCAAATGTTGTTGCCAATGCATTGAGTAGGAAATAATTGTTTGCATTACATGCTAAGAATGCTTAATTAGACCTGTCTGATGATGGTTCTGTGATAGCTGAATTAAAAATGAAACCGTTGTTTATACAGCAGATATGTGATGCTCAAAAAGTTGATAATGAAATAATAGTGAGACGAGCTCAGTGTGATTTGAATTCTAATTCTAAATTTCGAGTGGATGGTAATGATTGTCTTAGATTTCGAGATCGAGTTTGTGTTCCGAAAAACTCAGAGTTGATTCAGTTGATTTTGAGTGAAGCTCGTTATAGTTGATTTTCTGTTCATTCGGGAAGCACTAAAATGTATCATGATCTGAAGCAACATTATTGGTGGTCTGGTAAGAAAAGAGACAATTCTGACTTTGTTTCAAAGTGTTTAGTCTGTCAACAAGTTAAAGCTGAACATCAGGTTCCATTTGGGTTGCTGTGATAAACCGTAAAAGTAACATATTTTAAACCCACATTTAGCATGCTTTTGGATGATTTAAGCCTTGAATTATGTAATTTGGTGCTCTTAATCCTTTGTTTTCATGTTTTATATTATGGAAAGCACCCAAGGATGAAAAGAATGAGAAACGGGCTTAAAACGGACAAAAGTGGGCCAAAATAGAAATCGACACGGCCTGGGCCCAAGACCACACGGTCGTGCCTCATTAAAAGTATGAACATGGCCTAAAGACGACTCACACGGGCGTGTGCCATGGCCATGTGATACGAGCACGCCCGGGACGTCAACGTTTTACAACTGAACAGCTCGGATCAAAGCCAAGATGATTCGTATCTTTTGGTGCACGTCCCAAAATGAGCTTATTTTTAGCCAAGATGATTCGTGTCATGCATTTTAATTAGTTGAATAAATTTATTTAATTAGTTAATTAAATTCTACCCAAAATAATTAATTAAATAAATGTGTTTTAAGCTATTACATAATTTTAATATGTTTGTGTTAATCATAGCCAAATTTAATATGTCTTGTTTAAGACTTTAGTAAATTTGTTTAGTTTAGTTTATGTGTCTATTAGTGTGTCTTAGTTTTGTTTTAATTGTTATCCAGCTGATTTTGTTCAACTTAAATTAAGTTCTTGTATGGTGCAGGTATAGCCGAGTATATGGTGCCCAATTTTCACAATTTAATATGTTGATTTTAGAGACAATGGAATAATTCAAATGCTGCACATTTAATTGCTACAGCCAAATTTGGGGAGTATGAAGCATGGATGGCACAAAGGGGCTGAATTTTTAACAAGCATGCGTGAATTGCAATAAGGCAAAGAACCATGAAGCATGATGAATTAAACATGTATTATTTGAGGGAATGTTGGACGACAATGAGTATGATAAAGATTATGCAAGCATTGTGGAATAAAATAAAACAAATGGGGAACATGGTGCACTTACCTTGGACGGCCAAATGGAGCTAATGGGTGAATAAACAAATTAAAATTTGCAAGTGTGTTGAATGGAGTATGGATAGCATTATGGGTGAATAAAAAAAAATGGAAATTGCAAGTGTGTTGATTGTTTTTGGATGGCACAAAAAAAAACACATGGAATTTAAAATCCATGAATGGAATATTATGGGAATGGAGTGGATTAAATATTGGAAACATGAAACATAAAGCAATATAAACGTGGTGGACAGCAATATGGAGCTGAATTTTTATCTTTTAATTGGAGCATGGAATTGCATAAGTGGCTTGATTTTTAAATCATTAACAAGGAGTGGAAGTGGTTGGAATTGAAGAGCTTCCATGTTTGGACGGCAAGGCCAAAGTGAGATTAAAAGAATTAAATATGCTATGGTTACCACGTGGGAATTATTTTTCCATAGTTGGACAACCAAGCTTCCACGGCTAGGATTTGATTTTTTAATTTTCATGTTGAAGTTTCAGCCACATCAAACTACCTTAGGCTTATAAATAGCTCATCAATTTTCAATTGATAGAGACAAAATTTTTATGAATGAATTTTTATGAACTTTGTTCATTTGAGTGAGTTTATCTCCTCTTCATTTTTGTACAAGTTTCGTTAGACTTATCAAGCTTACTTGTGGCGTCTTCGACTTGTTTGAACTTATCACCAAATTTCGTTTGGTGTGGCGTTCATCAACCTATCTCCATCTATCCACCTTAACGATATAAGAAACGGGGTGACACTATTATATAGTGTTGAATCTTTCTTAAGTTAAGTTCGTATTTCCATTTCCATTATCGATTCCATTTATCCACCTTAAACATTATAGAATCCGAGGTGACACTCTTTAGTGTTGAATCGCTTCTCGTTTAAGTTCTTTTATCCATCTCCATTAAATTATCCTTTTATCTATTTTATTTTCATTTTCGATTCCGCTAAACCTAACCATCACCTAATTTATTCACTTAAGCTTCCGCAAATTCACCCATATTTTTCGATTATCTTCCGAAGGCTTGATCCCTCCTCGCAGACGATTGGGCAACTCATATACGTCTCGACTCACCCCGAGCCGGTTCGTATCACCGTGTCCTTGTCGTGGAAAAGAGGAATTTCACTCAAAAAAGGATACTTAGAGGCAAAGAAACCTATCTCAAAAGCCTATATAAACAGCCTAAGTATAACCTAGAAGGTGGACAGTTAGCTAGGCTAAGGAGTCGAGCCAGAAAGGTCAGATTTGTGGAAATTTATTCGAAGATAGCCAGTTGATCCATCTCAAAAGGCCAGAGTTATACTCAAGACGGAGGATCTCTCCTTCAATTCCTTCAGGGGGTTTTAGGGATTTCTCATGTTTTGTTTTATCTTTTCTTTTGAGATGTTTTCTTTTATTGTTATGAACTAAACGCTAAGATACCTAGGGGGATGAAACCTAATATGAATCTTGTTATTGTTTTCTGAACTATATGATAAATAATTGACTTGTTCTTAATTATGTGTTCTTAATTCTTGTGTTGATATTTTCGGGCTATTAATCCAAGTGTGATGTGCTTAGGTGGAGGAGAAAAACTCCCTGCCAAAGAGTAGATCTAGCATAGTTAAGCGGAGTTGATCGCGCGCTTAGAGATAGGGTGACAAGATTTTGCCGGATTAGGGTGAAACCTAATATGAGAGTCCATAGATCGAGTTAATACGATTCTAGGGGTTTTAATTAGAAAGAGATTTCAATTAATCAATCTAGGGTTAGACGTTAGTCACCTCGAGAGAGGGATTAATATAACTTAGGGAATCTTATGGATCAAGTCAAGTGAATAAATCGTCTGGTTCAGAGTTAGATAATAAGTGAAGTCTAGCTGGATTCTTCCTTGGGTGTCGTCTTAATCAATTGATTTTCTTTCAAGTTATTTTCTCAATTCATCCGTTTTGACTTTGCATCTTTAGTTTAGTTGTTAGTTAATTTTAGATTAGATAAATAAATCCCTTAATTCTTAGGCTAGATAATAAAAAGAGAGTTAGTATTAGTACTTTTGGTTCCTTTGGGATTCGACATTCCGGTCTTGCCTAAACTATACTACTGTTCTATAGGTGCGCTTGCCTCAAATTGTTGTCATAGTTAGTTTCCAGGTTGATAATTCTTTTTATAAATTTTAAGACTTTGACATCGCAAAAACAACGATCATGCTACAACCTATTTTGATTACCGAATGGAAATGGGATAGAGTAACAATGGATTTTGTCTTGGGATTGCCTCTGACTTTGAGAAAGAAAGATGCGATTTGGGTCGTAGTCGATTGATTGACGAAATCTGCCCATTTTATTCCGGTAGATCTGATTACTCACTTGATATATTAGCTGAGCTTTATATTTTTGAGATTGTGAGATTGCACAAGGTGCCACTATCCGTTGTGTCAGATAGAGATCCAAGGTTTACATCACAATTCTGGAAGAAATTGCAAGAAGCTTTAGGCACAAGATTGCATTTCAGTACCGCTTTTCATCCGCAAATGGATGGTCAGTCTAAACAGATTACTCAGATTCTCGAGGATATACTGAGATGCTGCATTCTTGAGTTTAACGGTACGTGGGAATTGTATTTCCCATTGATTGAATTTGCTTATAATAACAGTTTTCAGTCGAGTATTAAAATGACACCATATAAAGCTCTGTACGGACGTAAATGTCGAACACCTCTGTATTGGACCGAGCTCAGTGAAAATAAGATACACGGGGTCGATTTAATAAAAGATACAGAGTAGAAAGTGAAAGTAATCAGAGATAGTCTGAAAGCAGCACCTGATCATCAGAAGTCTTATGCAGACTTGAAATGAAAAGAGATTGAATTTGAAATCGATGATAAAGTGTTTATGAAAGTGTCTCCACGGAAGAAAGTATTCCAATTCGGATGTAAAGGCAAATTGAGTCCAAGGTTCATCGGACCATATGAGATCATTGAGCGTGTTGGACTGTTGCGTACAAATTGTTGTTGCCCTTCAAGTTAGAAAAGATACATAATGTATTTCATGTGTCAATGCTCTGTCGATAGAGATCTGATCCGTCACATGTGATTGCTTCGTCTGAAATTGAAATCCGATCTGATATGACTTACAAATAAGAACCAATCCGTATCTTAGCTCGTGAAGTGAAAGAACTACGAAATAAGAAAATTCCGTTAGTAAAAGTGATATGGCATCGACATGGAATAGAAGAAGCTACGTGGGAGCCTGAAGATTCAATGAGACAGCAATATCTGAATCTGTTTAAAGGTAAGATTTTCGGGGATGAAAATCCCTAAGGGGGAGAATTGTAACAATCTAGTATAGACCCTAGTCGGAACAGTGGTTTCGGGACCACAAATCTGAGTCGGTGAAATATTTTAATATTATTTTTCTGTGCCTTTGATATGTGATTTAGCATGTGTTAAAGTTTCGTAAGTTAATTTGTCCGTTTGTGTGCTTAATTGGACAAAAGGATTGAATTGCATTAAATGCAAAATTTGCATACCATATGAAAAGACACCTAGTTGAGGTGGCTTCTAAATGAGGAGGCCTTATTAGGCAATTATGCCAATTTTTGGATAGTGGATTTTTTAAAGGACATTTATGGCCTTATATATATGTTATATATATGTTTTATAATAAGGATAATTTGGTAAATGGGTTAATATTATGTTATTTAATAAAAGAAACATTTGAAAGATGATAGTTATCATCTTATTTGGTCGAAATTTCAAAGAAGAAGAAAAGAAAATTTTGCTAGGGTATTCGGCCAGCTTTTAACCCAAATTAAGGTATGTTTTGATTTTAGTTTTTGATGATTTTTATGTTTTTGAGATTGTTGCTTAGTCTATTATCAAGCCCATGTTGTAATTTGAAGAATTGATGATGTTTATGAGATGTGCCATTGATGAAATGGTGAGTTTTGTGATGATTTTAGGTGTTAAATGAAAGATATGTGTTTAATGAACATGTTTTGTACTTGAATTTTTGATGAATTTAGCTAATTAGGGCTAAATTGAGAAAATATCATTTTGAGGGACTAATTTGTAAATTTGATGAAATGTTTGGACTTGTAGGAGATATATGAGCATTTCGCTAAGAATGGATATAAGGTGATCTTGTATATTTTATGTTTTGAGAAAAATGGACTAAATGGATAAAATGTGCAAATGAGAGGGCTAAGTTGCAAATATCCCTAAATATGTGATTTTGGATTGAATTGAATGTGTTGTTAAATAAGAGAGTTAAATTTGAATATGTATAGATCAAGAACCGAAGAAAACGGACTTAGATCGCGGGAAAGCGAAATAACCGAGTCCGAACGAATATCCGAATCCGAGGTAAGTCAATATAGAAATAAATGTATTTGTATTAAATTATGTATGTTCATATGACTATTAATAATGATGAATGCCTATAAGTTGTTGAATACATGAATTCCGAGATAAGATCGACATAGTGTTAACATCCGGAAAGTCCCTACGAACCTAGGAATAGATAGGATTAACTATGTCATGACATAGGTGTCTGTTATGTTATATCATGTAAGATCATGTCTGGGACATTGGCATTGATTCGAGATTTCGTGTAAGACCACATCTGGGACGTTGTCATCGATATGACACTTATGTGTAAGACCATGTCCGGGACATTGGCATCGTATTGATTCGTGTAAGACCCTATCTTTGACAGTGGCATCGATATCTGATTAAATATAAGACCACGTCTAAGACATTGGCATTATATGACTATTCCGAGCACTCTGTGTATACTAATAGATTCCGAACGGTTCAACGGGCAAGTTTGAGAAATGAATGAATATGTGAATTGTACATTCGTTTCAGGTACGTTTGATAAGTACACATTGTATGTATAAGAAGGTAAGTATTTTTTTAAACTTACCTAGTTGAATTATGTATATAAATATGAAAATGGAAATGTGTTATATGAATGGAAAAACGATGAGCTAATAAAGTATGTGGTGATATGCAAGATTAAAAGATGAATGGCTAAGTAAATATGCCAAGAAGAATGATGATTATGAAATTGAACTAATAGTGATCTCATATTGATTATATGTCTTGAATGCCTATATGTTAAGTTTATTTGTATATGGCTTACTAAGCTTTTGAAAGCTTACTCTCTGTGTGTGTTTGCTCTGTTTTATAGATCATCAATCATTTTGGTACTTTTGAAATGTGTATATATATCTAAATATGGCATGTATAGGCATGAGATATGGCTAGATAAATGTTGATAATATGCATGAGTAAGTATGATATATGATGCATGATTTGGTATGGTTTGATAGCTAATGAAATGGTCAAGGTTATGGTAAGCATATGAATGCATTATGAGTATGTTTGATTGATCAAAGAAATGGTTATAGGAAAGGTAAATGTGAATGAAACATGCTTGAATATATGTATGTGTTTCTAGTTGGGAAAAGTGATATGATTAGAGATGAGTTAGTATATGAAGAATTGTTGATTGTTTGACATTTTTTTGGGTGTCAAGTGTATAAGAAATGAGTTGGTATTTTGCCTGTAGGGATTGACCCTTGTGTGGGTGGCATTTTCATCTTGCAAATGGCATATTTTGCGTACACAATTGAGGCACACGGGCATGCCTAGTGGTCGTGGGATTAAATTAGTAGTTAACCTAAGTGTGCACGGCCATGATACACGGACGTGCCTGATAGCCGAGTAGATAAATCAGTATCTAGCCTAAGTGTACACAGCCATGGTACACGGGCGTGCCTGGTGGCCGTGTGGTTAAGTCAGTATGCATGCTCCGTTTTAGCACAGCCAAGACACATGGGTGTGTCTAGTAGCCGTGGAAGACACACGGCCTACCTACACAGGTGTGTGACCTTGACAGTTTTGAAAAAGTTTTAAATTTTAGAAAACTTTCATATGTGTTCAGTTTAGTCCCGACCCTATTTCGAAGCATGATTAAGGTTTTGTTGACCTATAAAAGAGACACTTTGATTGTGATTCGTGAATTGTATTACTAAATGTCTGTAAAAATTTTCGATCTATCTGGTAACGCCTTTAACCCTAATCCGGTGACGGATACGGGTTAGGGGTGTTACAGCTTGACATTGTGACTAATGTGATACTGCGACCGTAATATTTGATTGATTGTTTGACTGAAATATTTGATTTTCTGATTGACTGAAATGTCTGATTGTATTATTCGACTGAAAGGCATTCCTGCCTAAGGGAACCGTGTGTGATGGGCTAAGGCCCAAACTGATTCTGATTTTGGAAAGGGCTTAGGCCCAATCTGTAACTATTGAGAGTTTTGGCTACTGTGTCTGGTTGGGCCATATGACTAAAAATTTACATATGGGTTATGTTGATTATTGGTGAATATGCTCAACTGTTATCAGACGGTAAGGTTTGCTTTATATGTATATATCATCCGGCTTGTTGAGTTCAATAGTTTGTTCTTCATCGCCACTGAACTTGAACTGCTTCTAAGCCTTTCTATTTCTATTCTATTTTTGTTTTCGTAGCTTTACCGGTCTTGATCTCACACTAAGCTCGAGTAGCTCACCCCCTTCTGTTTCCGCTTTTCAGGTGCCACTTCAATTTCTAATGCTGGACTCAGAATGCGGAGGACTCGGACAGTCTTAGTGGATAAACCATGGGTTTTTTTTATTTTGGTTTTATTTGTTATTCAGTTAAAGTTTAAACTGTAAGGATGTATAATGTTGTGGTACAGTTTCTGATTTATGTTTCATTCATGTATGTTAGACAATTTTGGTTTACTGAGATAAATTATATTGTAAAATTTTCCTACGATCACTTTGGTTGTAACAGCCCGGTTTAGACCCTAGTCAGAACAGTGGTTTCGGAACCACAAAGCCAAGGTCGAAAAAATATTTTAATATTTTTAATATTATTTTTGGTGTTTATAATATGAGATTGAGCATGAGTGAAAATTTGGTGTGAAAATTTTGTCATTTGTGTGTCGAATTATGAAAAGGACTTAATCGCATAAAATGCAAAAGTTGTGTGCTGAATGTTAGAGCCTTAGATTGTTATGGCTTTTAAAGTGAGGAGTCCTTATGTTGTTATTACTCCATTGAAATATTAGATGGACATAAAAACCATGAGATAGTGGGTTATAAATCAAAATAAAAAGGTTAGTTTGGTAATTAGTAAAATAAGTAAATATTAATAAAACAAAGCATTAAAGATGGACATTATCATCTTTTGTTTGCCAAAATAGAAGAAGAAAATAAAGCTTGAGTTCTTCAACATTCGGCCATGGTTTAAACATATACCGGGTATGTGTTTTTGATCGGTTTTTGATAATTTCTACGTTTTTGTGATCGTTGCTTAGTGTATTATCACACCCATGCTTAAATTTTATAAATTGATGGTGATTTTGAGATATGCCATTGATGAATATGTGAGCTTTGTGTTATTAGTTGGTAGAATATGAAAGCTTAGTGTTGGATTAACATAGTTTGTATTTGGATTTTTGGTGAAATTGAGTAAGTTGGACTAAATTGTGAAAATAATATTTTAAGGGACTAAAATGTGAAATAAATGAAATATATGGGTTTGTATGCTATTAAGGAGAATTCGGCTAGGCAAGGGTGAAGTGAGATTTTTTGTATTTTGTGATTTTGTGAAATAGGGACTAAAGTGTCGAAATGGGAAAATATGAGGGCTATTTTGCAAAATACCCTAAATATGTGTGTTTTGACTAAATTGAATGAATTGGTGAATGAATGAGTTAAATTTGAATGTGTTTAGACTAAGAAAGGAGAGATTCAAATCGAGATCAAGGCAAAGATAAAGTACTCGATTGATTGGCTAGTTTTGGTATTTTAACGTCCGAGGTAAGTTCGGATATAATACATGTTGTTAAGATATGTTTTAGTACTATGAAATGAATATATATATGATTATGAGATTAGAAATGCTATGTGCGGAATTGAATTAGACGGCACTAAGTGTGCGTAATTGAAATCGAAATAGAGATGAATAGCACTTTGTGTGTGAAGTTGAGGAAGCTTCGGCTTATTGATTTGGCACTGTGTGTGCGATACCGAGATAAATCGATTAACAGAATAGACATTAAGTGTGCGATGACAAATATGCTTCGGCTACGAATTTGGCACTAAGTGTGCAAGTAAATTAAACGTATAACGAAGGTTGATCGAAATGTAATATTGAGCACTGAGTAGCTTGGATGGTGAATAACTATGTGTTGACTAAGGTATGTATTGAACCTTTGTGGTTGATGAGATTTTATATGAAATTATGAATGGTTGAATGCGTATTTTGACTATGAATGATATGGTATGAATATTTGAGAGTTGATCTATGATTGTTGTTTTATGCGATGTCAAAGTCTTAAAATTTATATAAAGAATGATCAAACCTAGAAACATATCAATACAAATCATAAATCAAGGGAATGTTCATTCTAACCATAATATAAGAAAATTACTTTAGAACAAGGCATAATTCAGGGATTTTCAAATAATACTATAGTTAACCCCCCACCCTTAAGATATACATTGCCCTTAATGTACAAAGATGTATATGAAATTTAAGAGAAAGGGAGAGGTGAAACTTCTTGAATTTGGATGGTTTCCTTGATTTGGGAGTCCCGAGCTATGGTGGTTACTACCGAGCTCTGCGCTAGATGAAGAAATTTGGAAGCTCGTAGAGAATTAGCCAGGAAATAATAATAATAATAATTCAAATTATACTAAATATATATTTAAAGACAAGAAAGAGAAAGAGAAAGAAAATAGAAAGTAAAATAAAATAACAATAAAAGATGAATGGACCGAAGAGTCCTTATTGTTAGATGGTTCACGAGGTGGGTGTGACTTCTAAGGCTGTAGTGAGGTAGTTGTCGTGGTACCGATGTGATTCCCTAGCAGCCTTTAGAACCTAAATCAAAGAAACTAAGATAAAATAAACTAATTTAAGCATAAGATAGTCAAAGAGAAGGAAAATAAAGGAAAAGAGTAAAGAAGAAGAAAAATTAAATTGCCTCAAAGATCCTTGGCTTGTCTTTTGGATGAAGCGGCCGGCATGAACTTATGTAGATCGGTCTCCCACAGGGAGACGGTGCTTGAATCCTTCCGCTTCTTCGACATAAGTATTGTGGAGATCTAGTGTTAGAAAAGAAATGTGGAAGGGGGAAGGTCTAAAAAAAAGGGGGGGAAGAAAATGGAAGAAAAGAGATGGGGAGTATGTGAGAAGATGGAGGGGTGGGGTGGTTTAAATAGAGTTTTGGGGTTTGGTACATCCCCACGCTCGTGTACTATAGGCGTGTGACGTCACACGTCAGTATCGTACGGCCGTGTTGTGCTTTGTTCGTTTCTCCCACACCCATGGATGGAATGCCACGCCCGTGTGTGATCTAACAGTGTCGGCTACAGCCGCATCGCATGGCCGTGGCATGGTGGTTGGAGTTCGTGACTGAAAGATATGATTCGTTCTGACTCGTACCATCTCTGCCATGTCAGTACGGAGATTCAGTGCATCTACACGGCCACGGCCGTGTGCAAGGTCGTGTGACTTGAAATCTTGTACTTTTGGTTAGTTTACAGTTAGGTTCTATAAGGAAAAAATAAAATAAAATAAATAAGATAAAAAATATATAGAAGTTAATTGGGTTAGTACTCGGGTTGCCTCCCGAGAAGCGCTCGTTTATAGTTTTAAGCTAGACTTTCCTCTCATTTGCATAGTCATGGTGGTTTGAGGAGTTGAAAGTCCTTCCTTATGCTAGCAGTTTCATTATCATTATGAAGTGTAAGACGAGTAGCGTTTATTTTCAAAGTGCCAAAAATAGGGTTACTTACCTTGATTGTTCCGTAAGGGAAAACATTGACCACCTTAAACAGAATTTTTTTGTTTGTGTTAGGATCAGGGGGAGGTATTTGTGGGTCTGCTTTATCTAACAATACCTTATCTCCGATTTTGAACTTGTCTGTCTCGTATAGTGGCTTTGGTTCTACTTCATGTATCACTACACCAAAACAGACTTTTAGCGGCGTTTTAGATAAAAACGCCGCAAATATTATACATTAGCGGCGTTTGATGGAAAACGCCGCAAAAAAAAAAGAGCAATAGCGGCTTTTATTAGCAAAACGCCGCTAAAAAGGACATATTGCGGCGTTTATTTATAAAACGCCGCTAAAATCTGAGCTTTAGCGGCGCTTCCGTGAAAACGTCGCTAAAAGTCTGAGCTTTCGCGGCTCTTCTGGGAAAACGCCGCTAAAAGTCTGAGCTTTCGCGGCGCTTCTGGGAAAACGCCGCTAAAAGTCTGAAGCGCATGCTGCGCAAAAACGCCGCTAAAAGTCCGAGCTTTCGCGGCGCTTAGGAAAACGCCGCTAAAAGTCCGAGCTTTAGCGGCGCTTCGAATAATCCCGGGTTAGGGGCTATTTCGTGTTGCATGATATTGCATGTGTTGGTGTCTTTGTGTTGCTATTTCGGTGTTTTAGGGGTTTAATTATAGGCTAAGTGAATGCCCGAGTAGGTAGGAAAATTTTAGTTTTTGGCCTTAGGTGTGGGGAGCTGATAGAGTTGGGGCTTAAGAAAATAAAATGGAATTTTATAGCACAAATGAGGAGCTGGCAGAGTGGCTAAAGAGGAGCTAGGTGTGGCGTCATCTGCAAGGGGGAGAAGTCCTGAGTTCAAGCTGCGAAATTCTCATTTTTGGGTTCCATTTTGTGGCATGGGATGGAAGAGTTGTAGGTAGTTTAAATTCTACCTTGGACCAAGTCTTCACATTTGAATGGAGAGTGGAGAGGGATTTTAGGAGGTTGACTAATTCAACTCTTTTGAATGAGTGGTTGTGAGTGATTGGAGGTAGTGGCCGAATGTTGGAGAGTTCATGGGGGGTGTGGACGGTTTGGTAAATGGGAGAGTGGGGTGTGCCGAAATTCATTTTTGAATTTTGGTGCATATTCGGCCTTTTGGGTGTCAAAGAAAATCCTTCCTTTTGTTTAGCTAGCCGAAAATTCAAGAGAGTTTTCTCTCATTTTCTTTTGCAAACCGAAAGTCATTTTCTCAAACATTTCCATCATTTCTTTTCTTCCCAAAATTCAAGCCGAACCTCTCTTCTATTGTTGCCGATTTCTTCCCTTTTTCTTAAACCATCTTGCCGAATTTTTGCATTTGTTTTCTATACTTAGTGTTGCTGGCCGAATGCTTTTCTCCCTATTTTCTTCTTCTCCTCTTCATTTAGTATAAGCCGAAACTTACCTTGTTCTTAAACCAAAATCTTCATACATTTTTTTCATTTCTTCTCTGCTAGACTCCCTTTGTTTTCTTTCAAAGCCGAAAGTGGGGGTGTTAAACACTCAAGCCGAATACCCTTCTCCTAGTAGTCTTCCTTGGCCGAATCTTTGGTGGTTCTCCCCTAGTGTGGTTAATGAATCTTGGTTGGTAGGTAAGGGTAAGTATTTGGTTATTGTTAGTTTAATCTTGGTTTCGATTAAGTCCGAGGTGTTAAAGGATTAATCGTTGTTCTTTTCAAGGTGAAGGCCGATTGTCTTAGAAGGGCCATTGTGGTTCGGGTTTGATCAAGAATCAAACCAATAGCAAGTAAGGTAAGGGTGTTCGACAACCCTTTTTGGATTAAATGGGTGTTGGCCGAATGGTTTTAGTGCCTAATGCTATGTTGGCCGAATGTTTCAGGAGTTAGTAATCGGGGGACTTAGATCACTTTTGTCAGGATTTCTAGACTCGTGTTATCAGGTGTGTAACTAACACCTTGATACTTAGTAATATTTTTAATAATAAACCGATTTGCTCTGTTAAAACTATAACAAAGATGTTGGACAAGTGAATACCTAAATGGGGTATGTGGACGATTCGGGTAAGTTCGTTTCTATTATGAGTACTATTAATAAAGTATTATATCATGACCTATGTTTTGTATGCATGTTATGAAAGATCGCTTGGTATGTTGGCATGATATGCATGACTTGCATGAGATGCATGATACATGAGTATGGTATGTTGATGGGTGATATGAGATGAGGAGCGGTGATAGTTTGTGCCGACGAGCACCGGTGCTTTGGTAGCACACTTTGTGACTTTGGGTCACCGAGAGGTTTGGCACCTCCAGAGGTTTGGTACCTCGGCGCCTCGCCCCGAGTGGCTCCGGCACCACAGTGGGTTGGCCCCACAGATGATTATACTGGGATTGACGCCCGATGTTTTGGTAACACACGACGGGTTGGCCCCATCACCGATTTGTGACTACGGCCACCGTGCTTTGGTAGCACATTGTGTCTTTGGGACACCAGTGGTTTGGCACCACGCGTTGCGACTTGTCCCCGTGGTTTGACCACCGTGGGTTGGCCCCACTTGAGATATGGGATTGTCTGCTAGTGTTTTGGTAACACACGATGGGTTGGCCCCATCATCATTGGATTGTGACTTGGTCACCGGTGCTTTTGGTAGCACAACCGTGTCTTTGGGACACCAGTGGTTTGGGACCACATTGACTGATATTATGTCTTTGGGACATCGGTGTTTTGGTAACACATCGTGACGCATATGTCAAAGTGGTTTGGTACCACACGGGGTAGAAAGGAGTATGGATGGTTAGGATCGGGTTGCATTAATCATGTTGCTTTGTATTATGTGTGTTAGCATGTGGTTTATTCGGGAGCGGGATTTACACATCGAGTCACTCGACTCACCCTCTCCTTTGACATTACAGTGACTCGTGAGACGCGGACATGGAGCCGGGATGGACTCGGGTGCGCATGCCATGCTCTAATAAAAAGTTTACTCACCATTTGCATTTGAGTACTTTAGTTTATTTAATTTTGTTTGGGTTTTATTTGGACTTGTAAAAAGCCTTTAAATTATGCCTTTTATTATTATGTTTTAAGTTTGAATTTAATATGCTTTTAATGCATCGCTTGGATTAATTTGCTAAAACATGACCCAACAACGATTTCAAAACGTTAACGATATGTTTTCAACTATACCATCGGGTATCGTGATCGATTTTATAAGTTTACGAAAATCAATTGTTTTCGAACTTGAAGGCAAATTTTTACTAAGTCTAAATGTTTTAGTAACATCATTAAACAACTTGGTTTCAAAAAAAAAGAACAAAGTTTTTATCAAGTCTAGTTGGTACAAATTGAAATTTTCAAACTCGCTTTTTCCCGTAACATACATTCGGTCATGGTGTTTGGACCGGGTTTGGGGTGTTACAATTGTGGTATCGAGCTAAGTTCAAAAGCTCTACTGTATTTGAGGCCCAAACTGCTTTCAAAAGTTTGTTTTAAGTGTTTTGGGATTGGATACATGGTCTACAAGGCATGGCACCGAGTCTCCCGGCACCGATTCGCCGCCTGTAAGTGGTTCTAACTCTTCTGTGAATTATTATTTGTAGAAGGGTAGGTGATATGGAACGTAGTTAGATTTATAGGACTTGAACTTTAGGATTAGATTACTCAAACACTTGAACTAAAGCATAAGACTTAAAGCACTAAACCAATCTGTGACTCAGCCACGGGGCTAGGGTGTGGTAACTCCTGTGACGCATGTTCAGGAGAGGATCCTAAGAGCTTGGTATTTAAGCGGTCCTCGTGACTCACCTCCTCTTCGCAGTATCCCACCAGTGCGTGCGAGCTCGAGTTCACCCGACCAAGAAGGCTCACCATAGACTTAACCTAACGACTAAAACCCGAAAAGGGAATTAGCCATGTTTTCAAAAATACAACAACAACCCTAATGTTTTCCAAACTTTTACAATAAACTCTTTCAAAACTGAAAATGTCACATTTACAACCATTTTCTTGAAAAAACTCATTTTATGGAAAATTACAAAAATGCCCTTAGGGTAAATTTACTAAAATGCCCTCGGTTTATAAAATAGCAACCCAATGATTTTGCCCCAAAATTTCAATTATGTTACGAAATTCAAACACTGCTTTACAAAAATATCAATCAAAATTTTGATTTTGGAAAATTTACTTAAAACGCCTCGTTTGTGAAAATTACTAAAATACTCGGTTTCCAAAACGAAGTATTTTACAAAATTTTCAAAGAACACTCTCAAATTCTCGAATTTCAAATTGACCGCTTTTATTTAAAGTTTTAAAATATTTTTATTACGAAAATACCCTCAGTAGGAAAATGTGAAATACCCTTGGGCTAGAATGGGCAAAAGAATGTCCAAGAGTGAATAGGTATGGAAAGGGTTAAGGAATGTATGTATAATCTCTTTTGGGTGAATAGGATAGAAGATTGAAACCTTGGTTGCTCGAAAGAACCCCTGATTAAACTCTATTCATAAAATTTCTTTGCGATTAAGAAAGTGGAACGATACTAATGCATAAAAATCTTTTAATCGTAAACGTAGATCGTTAGACATGAGCACTCGAGGCGGACGTGGTCGTAATACTCGTGGTAGAGGTAGGGGTAGAATGACGGTTTCTGAGCCCGTAGGATCTGGGCAGGGTTCAGAAAATGAGATGCCGGTTCCGCCACCAGCTGGAGGTGGTGAGTTCCAAGATCGATCGAGATGACGCAGCAGTGTCACGAGCGATCTTTGCGGGTGTTGGAAAGAGTAGTAAGTGTAAGTGGTGGTGCGGAGTTAGGAAATCTGTTTCGAGCGACTTCGGGCTAATGGGGCCGAGAGTTTTTCAGAGGTGTATCGGGTGTTGCTCCTAGCATCGCCGAGTATTGGCTAGAGGCAAATCGAGCGGATCATGGACGATCTGGACTTGACGATCGAGGAGAAACTTAAGGGGATTGTATCGCTTCTCGGGATGAGTCATACCGGTGGTGGCTCACGGTTCGGGGACAAATGTGGCGGCACCGAGGATCCGACATGGGATTATTTCGTGAGCCGCATATCAAAAGAAATACATCGGGGCTAGTTACATCGACTCTCAAAGTAAAGGCATTTCGAGGCTTGTTCGGGGAGTAAATCGTTCTTTGAATACGAGGCGGAATTCTGAAGCCGAGTAGGTATGCCCGGGCATTGTAGCCACCGAGCATGAGAGGTGTGTTCGCTTTTGAGGATGGTCCGCGAGACGAGTTGAGGTCGCTGATTGCTCCTCGCCAGAGCGCGAGTTCTTTGTCTTAGTCGAGAAGGCTAAGGTAGCCGAGGGTGTTAAGAATCGATGCGAGGCGAGAACATGGACAGGAGTAGGCTTAAGAGGAGCTTTGGGTTTTCGGATCGTCGGGTAATCATGTAAGAGGCTAGACCGAGTGGGCGTAATCATCCGCTAGATTTGGTGTCGCTAGGCGGGACCACCGCAGCGGTAATCGGTGTGGGAAATCTCATTGGGGTGGTTGTTGGGTGGTGGTAAGGGTTGCTTCGAGTGTGGTTCTACGGATCATCGCATCGGGGACCGCCCGCGTAGGATGGCGTGGATTGGCCCGAGAGTCGGCCGTAATCGATTCGAGAGGTAATGGACCGCCACCACAGAGGGGCCGTGGTAATGGCGAGGTGGTAATGGATTTGGTAGAGGTCGTGGAGCACCCGCAGAGGTGCGGGTAGTTACGAGGCACGACACTGGTTTGGTGTATGCCGCTAGGCGCGCGAGAGGCGACGCACCGGACGTAATCACCCAGACGCTTTTTGATTTTTGGTTCTCCCTATACCGCTTTAATTGATTTGGGTTCCACGATTCGTATGTTGCTAGTAGTATAGTTGAGACCATGGACTTAGACTCGAGATATCTTCTAGGCAGATGACCGCATTTTAGCCCTCTAGGTCACTCAGTAGTGGTAGATAAGTTGTATAAGGATGTACCCCTAGAACTCCAAGGGGTAGTTTTCTTTCGCCGATCCGATGGAACCGCCGCGTTTGAGGAGTTCGATCCGATTCTTGGGATGGACCGGGTGGTGAAGTACCGGTGCCAAAGTGGATTGCGCCATGCTAAGCGCATGGTTCTATCGACGGATAAGGGAGATGAAGTGATTATGATAGGTAATAGGAGAGATTATTTATCAAATGTGGTATCCTGCTTTGAAAGTCGTGAAGATGGTCGGAAGACGCTGCGGCGTATGTGGTTCATGTGTATGCCTTAGAGGCTAAGGAGTCCTTTGTTGAGAAGGTTCGCATCGTTAAGGAATTTGTTGATGTGTTTCAGAGGAGCTTAGGGTTTACCACCCGATCGTGAGGTAGAGTTTGGGATAGATCTCGCTACCTGTGGATGCGCGCGGTGTCTATTGCTCCATATAGGATGGCACCAAAGGAATTGGTGGAGCTTAAGGCTCGATTCGGGAGTCGTTGGATCGAGGCTTCATTAGGCCAAGTGTTTCCACGTGGGGAGCGCCGGTATTATTCGTCAAGAAGAAAGACGGCTCGATGCGGATGTGTATCGACTACGCGCCAACCGAATAAGTCGACGATTAAAAACAAGTATCCGTTGCCACGGATAGATGACTTGTTTGATCGGTTGAAAGGTGCATCGGTGTTTTTGAAGATCGATTTGAGGTCCAGGTACCATCGGTTGAAAGTTAAGAAGCGGATATCCATAAGACAAAGCGTTCGAACTCGATGCGCACGCACTACGAATTCTCGTAATGTTCGGGTTGACTAACGCTCCGGCAGCTTTTATGGATATGATGAATAGGGTGTTTCAAAGAAGATCCGGATCGGTTTGTCGTGGTTTTTATTGACGATATCTTGGTATATTCAAGGTCGGAAGAAGAGCATGATGCACACTTAAGAGTGGTGTTGCAGATCTTGAGGAGAAGCAACTCATGCTAAGTTCGGTAAGTGTGAGTTACGCTTAGTGAAGTGACGTTTTTGGGTCATGTAGTATCACCGAGGATTAGAGTAGATCCTCGAAAGGTTGAGGCGGTTTTGGATTGGAAGCCTCCTAAGTCGGTCACGAGATTCGGAGTTTCTGGGTTTGGCGTGATACTCAGAAGGTTTGTTGAGGGTTTCGTTAATTGCAAAGACCGATGACTAAGTCGTTAAGAAAGGGAGTTCCGTTCGTTTGGACCGTGAGAGGCAAAGCAGGAGAGTTTCGATAAGTTGAAAAAGATCTTGACCGAGGCTCCGCCTTAATTCAACTCGAGGTGGTAAGGAATTCACGGCAGATCGCGATGCATCACACACGGATTGGGTTGTGTCTTTGATGCACGGAGGGTAAGGTGGTGGCTTACGCTTCTCGGCAACTGAGGCCACACGAGGTCAACTATCCGACGCACGACTTGGAGCTAGCAGCTGTGGTCTTCGCTCTAAAAATTTGGAGGCACTACTTATACGGGGAGAAGTCAATAGTCTACACAGATCATAAGAGTTTGAAGTACCTATTGACTCAGAAGGATCTGAATTTGAGGCAGCGCAGATGGGTTGAATTGCTTAAGGACTACGACTGTTCGATCGAGTATCATCCGGGCAAGGCTAACGTGGTGGCAGACGCGTTGAGCCGTAGGGTTGTTTCGGACTTAAGAGCTTTGTTTGCCCATTTAAGTTTGTACGACGACGGGAGTATTCTGGCAGAGTTGCAGGTTAAGCCTACTTGGGTTGAGCAGATCAGAGAGAAACAGTTAGAGGATGAGGTTCTAAGTGCGCGAAGGTTACAAGTGCGAATGGTGGGTTGGAGGGTTAACAGCTTGTCTAATGATGAGGTTTTGTGTTTTCAAAGGAAGGCTTGTATGCCTAAAGATGTTGAGTCGAGGCAGAGGATTCTTCAGACGCATTACATAGCAGATCCTTATGCTATGCATCCCGGAGGTAGCAAGATGTATAGGGATCTCGAGAGAGCGATTTTGGTGGCTGGCTTGAAGAAAAAGAGGTGACAGAGTTTGTTGGGAAATGTCGACTTGTCGCAGTCAAGGCCGAACATCGATTGCCGCCGTCGGGTTTGCTTTTCACTGTGAAAATCCCTCGGTGGAAATGGGAAAGGATAACTATGGATTTCGTCGGTGGTTTATCGCTCACGCCAAGCAAGAAAGATTCGATTTGGGTTATCGTGGACCGTCGACTAAGTCACCCATTTCATTCGGTGAGAGTGGACTATTCACTTCGAGAGATTGGCGAAGCTTTATGTGTCGAGATAGTGAGGCTACACGGTGTTCCGCTTCGATAATCTCGGATAGGGATCCCTGTGTTTACGTCGAGGTTTAGAGCGTTGCATCAGCTCTCAGGCACGCGCTTGGATTTCAAAGACGGCTTTTCACCCACAAATCGACGGGCAATCGTAAAGGGTCATTCGAGATCTTGGAAGACATGCCGAGAGGTTGTGTTTCGACTTCAGAGGCGGTTGGGATGAGTTTCGCCGTTGGTCGAAGTTCGCTTATAACAACAAACTACCAAGCGAGCATCAAAATGGCACCGTATGAGGTATCAGATGGTAGGAAGTGTCGCTCACCTACTTGTTGGACAGAGTTGGGAGAACGTCGGTTGTTGGGACCCGAGTTGGTTCTTTGAGACAGAAGACAAGGTTAGGTTGATTCGGTCTCGATTGAAGGAAGCTTCAGACCGCAAAAGTCTTATGGTCGACCTTAAGCGAAGAGATATTGAGTTATTTGTGGGAGATCAGTTTTCTTAAAGGTCTCGCCTTGGAAGAAGGTCTTTGAGGTTTGGCGAAAAAAGGGCAAGCTAAGTCCGAGGTTTATTGGGCCGTATAAGGTATTGAGACGAGTTGGACCAGTGGCGTATCAGCTTGAGTTGCCAGCAGAGCTTAGCCAGATTCACGATGTTTTTCACGTTTCGATGCTTCGGAGGTATCGTTCAGATCCATCACATGTAGTAGCAGTGGAGGAGATCGAGGTAAATCCGGATTTGACTATGGAAGAGGAACCAGTGCAGATTCTAGATCGGGATGTCAAGGTTCTACGTAGGAAGTCCGTGCCTTTGGTTAAGGTTCTTTGGCGGAATCATGGTGTGGAGGAAGCCACGTGGGAACCCGAGGATGCGATGAGACAGCAATACCCGCAACTCTTTTGACCAGGTAATTTCGAGGCCGAAATTATTTTTAAGGGGGGTAGAACTGTAATATCCCGGGTTAGGGGCTATTTTGTGTTGCATGATATTGCATGTGTTGGTGTGCTGTGTTGCTATTTCGGTGTTTTAGGGGTTTAATTATAGGCTAAGTGAATGCCTGAGTAGGTAGGAAAATTTTAGTTTTTGGCCTTAGGTGTGGGGAGCTGATAGAGTTGGGGCTTAAGAAAATAAAATGGAATTTTATAGCACAAATGAGGAGTGTGAGTGGCTAAAGAGGAGCTAGGTGTGGCGTCATCCGCAAGGGGAGAAGTCCCGAGTTCAAGCTGCGAAATTCTCATTTTGGGTTCCATTTTGTGGCATGGGATGGAAGAGTTGTAGGTAGTTTAAATTCTACCTTGGACCAAGTCTTCACATTTGAATGGAGAGTGGAGAGGGATTTTAGGAGGTTGACTAATTCAACTCTTTTGAATGAGTGGTTGTGAGTGATTGGAGGTAGTGGCCGAATGTTGGAGAGTTCATGGGGGGTGTGGACGGTTTGGTAAATGGGAGAGTGGGGTGTGCCGAAATTCATTTTTGAATTTTGGTGCATATTCGGCCTTTTGGGTGTCAAAGAAAATCCTTCCTTTTGTTTAGCTAGCCGAAAATTCAAGAGAGTTTTCTCTCATTTTCTTTTGCAAACCGAAAGTCATTTTCTCAAACATTTCCATCATTTCTTTTCTTCCCAAAATTCAAGCCGAACCTCTCTTCTATTGTTGCCGATTTCTTCCCTTTTTCTTAAACCATCTTGCCGAATTTTTGCATTTGTTTTCTATACTTAGTGTTGCTGGCCGAATGCTTTTCTCCCTATTTTCTTCTTCTCCTCTTCATTTAGTATAAGCCGAAACTTACCTTGTTCTTAAACCAAAATCTTCATACATTTTTTTCATTTCTTCTCTGCTAGACTCCCTTTGTTTTCTTTCAAAGCCGAAAGTGGGGGTGTTAAACACTCAAGCCGAATACCCTTCTCCTAGTAGTCTTCCTTGGCCGAATCTTTGGTGGTTCTCCCCTAGTGTGGTTAGCCGAATCTTGGTTGGTAGGTAAGGGGTAAGTATTTGGTTATTGTTAGTTTAATCTTGGTTTCGATTAAGTCTGAGGTGTTAAAGGATTAACTGTTGTTCTTTTCAAGGTGAAGGCCGATTGTCTTAGAAGGGCCATTGTGGTTCGGGTTTGATCAAGAATCAAACCAATAGCAAGGTAAGGGTGTTCGACAACCCTTTTTGGATTAAATGGGTGTTGGCCGAATGGTTTTAGTGCCTAATGCTATGTTGGCCGAATGTTTCAGGAGTTAGTAATCGGGGGACTTAGATCACTTTTGTCAGGATTTCTAGACTCGTGTTATCAGGTGTGTAACTAACACCTTGATACTTAGTAATATTTTTAATAATAAACCGATTTGCCTGTTAAAACTATAACAGTATGTTGGACAAGTGAATACCCAAATGGGGTATGTGGACGATTCGAGGTAAGTTCGTTTCTATTATGAGTACTATTAATAAAGTATTATATCATGACCTATGTTTTGTATGCATGTTATGAAAGATCGCTTGGTATGTTGGCATGATATGCATGACTTGCATGAGATGCATGATACATGAGTATGGTATATTGATGGGTGATATGAGATGAGGGAGCAGTTGATAGTTCAGCCGACGAGCACCAGTGCTTTGGTAGCACACTTTGTGACTTTGGGTCACCAGAGGTTTGGCACCTCCAGAGGTTTGGTACCTCGGCGTCTCGTCCCGCTGGGCTCGATTACCACGATGGGTTGGCCCCACGAGATGATTATACACGGGATTGACGCCCGATGTTTTGGTAACACACGATGGGTTGGCCCCATCACCGATTTGTGACTACGGTCACGGTGCTTTGGTAGCACATTGTGTCTTTGGGACACAAGTGGTTTGGCACCACGTTGCGACTTGTCCCCGTGGTTTGACCACCGTGGGTTGGCCCCACTTGAGATATGGGATTGTCTCGCTAGTGTTTTGGTAACACACGATGGGTTGGCCCCATCATCATTGGATTGTGACTTCGGTCACACGGTGCTTTGGTAGCACAAGCTGTGTCTTTGGGACACCAAAGTGGTTTGGGACCACATTGACGGATATTATGTCTTTGGGACATCGTGTGTTTTGGTAACACATCGTGACGGTATGTCACAAAGTGGTTTGGTACCACACGGGTAGAAAGGAGTATGGATGGTTAGGATCGGGTTGCATTAATCATGTTGCTTTGTATTATGTGTGTTAGCATGTGGTTTATTCGGGAGCCGGATTTACACATCGAGTCACTCGACTCACCCTCTCCTTTGACATTACTGGGTGACTCGTAGACGCGGACATGGAGCCGGGATGGACTCGGGTGCGCATGCCATGCTCTAATAAAAGTTTACTCGACCATTTGCATTTGAGTACTTTAGTTTATTTAATTTTGTTTGGGTTTTATTTCGGACTTGTAAAAAAGCCTTTAAATTATGCCTTTTATTATTATGTTTTAAGTTTGAATTTAATATGCTTTAACAGACTGCTTGGATTAATTTGCTAAAACATGACCCAACAACGATTTCAAAACGTTAACGATATGTTTTCAACTATACCATCTGGTATCGTGATCGATTTTATAAGTTTACGAAAATCAATTGTTTTCGAACTTGAAGGCAAATTTTTACTAAGTCTAAATGTTTTAGTAACATCATTAAACAACTTGGTTTCAAAAAAAAAAGAACAAAGTTTTTATCAAGTCTAGTTGGTACAAATTCGAAATTTTCAAACTCGTTTTTCCCGTAACATACCAGATTCGGTCATGGTGTTTGGACCGGGTTTGGGGTGTTACAGCTTCTCTAAAAATGCCGCTAAAAGTCTGAGCTTTAGCGGCGCTTTTGGGAAAACGCCGCATTTAGTTTGTCATATTTTTTCCTTTTTCTCTCTTTGAATTATATTTTATTTTGATACATTCACTTATAAGCTATGAGAAAGTTTCATTTTAGTTACTTAATTATGAAAAGTTATAAATTGTTAACTAAACAATATAGAAGTTTTCATTAAAGTTATAAATTAAGCTATTAAAATTGATTTAGGGTTTAATGTTTATTATATTAATTTCATGGTTTAGGGTTTGTTATTTTGGTGTATGGGTTTAGTGCTTTAAAGTTGTCTGGGTTTATTGTATAGTGTTTAATATGTTAGTGTTTACTGGTATTAAGGTTTAAGTGTTAGTGGTTAAGGGTTAAGGTTTAGGGTTAGGGTTAGGGTTAGGGGTTTAGAATGAAATGGTTAATGGATTAGGGTTTATGGTTTATGGTTTATGGTTTATGGTTTATGGTTTATGGTTTATGGGTTTAGGGTTAAGGGTTTGAGGGGAAATAGTTACCGTGTTAGGTTTCTGAGTTAGGGTTTATGATTTTAGTTTAGGATTTTAGGGTTTAAGGTTTAGGGTGTTATATATATGACCCGAAATCGAAATCCCTCATGAGGGACTGATGGTTAATGTATTACATATTAAAATATATGTTTTGTACTACACTAACATTGGCTACATGAATTCCCAAAAAGTTGGTCTCGGATTATGGTTTAGGGTTTGTAGTTTAGAGTAGTTTAAGGTTCGAGTTTTTTGGTCTAGTATTTAAGGTTTGGGGTTTTGAGTTTGGGGTTTAAGGGTAGCTGTTTGTGGGTTAGTGCTTAAGGTCTAAGGTTTATGATTTAGGGATTGGTATTAGGTTTTTTAGAATATAAATCAAAATAAGATAAATGTAAATTATTATTTATTGGAATATTGGGTTATTATTGTTTTTTAGAATATAAATCAAAATAAGCATAATTTATTGGGTTTTTCCCGCAATATAATTATACACTGCAATTTATAATTTAAATTTCTAAATATGTAGTATCAAAATTATATTTAATTAAATATTAAATATTAATTTTTAAATATTTTAAATTTATTTTTTTATAAACTTTCCACCGCCTTTCATTGTACATTTGTTTTATAAATATTTTATAACAAAATTAGAATTAAAATTAAGAAAATTTTGAAAGGAAAAACTTAGAAAAATTTAGGTTAAAATTAGAATTAAAATTAAAATTGAAAAATGGAAAAAAAAATTAAAATTTAGAATAGTGGCGTTTTCGTAAAAAACGCCGCAAATATGTTCTCCAGATTGAAAACACAGCCGTTTTATCAGAATTTTAGTGGCGTTTGTTAAGAAACGCTGCAAATAAAACGACGTTGTTTTGTTTATTGTAGTGGCGTTTTGTTTTGTAAACGCTGCAATAGGTATGTCTTTAGCGGCGCTATTTTATAAACGCCGCAATTCTTGAATTGTGTTAGTGAAAACGTCGCCGTTTTGCTCTCCTCCAGTTCCCCCAACCCTTAAACCCGATTTCTAAAGTCCCCTTCTGCTAAAATCCCTAACCCAATTCTGAAATTCATTTCCCCCTTCTTCTAAAATTCCGAAATTTCTAAAGTTTTAGTTTCTTTCATCCCTCTCTTCATTTCATACCTCTCTTCAGTCCGCCACCAACGCTCCTTCGGCTTCAAGCTTTACCTCTCTTTCGCCGGACTGTCGACGCATGCACATCTCAGATTCTCAAAAAGGTAACATGCAAGTGAACAGAATATAGGTTTGGATCTTTGTTAGCGACTAGTATTAGTTCTTTGTTGTTTGCTTCTCTGAATTTGTCGGCTCATCATAGAAATTCATTTCTTTATGATTTTGATGTTCATTTGTTATATATAGCTAATATCAATGAAATTCATTTGTTTATGATTTTGATGTTCCGAAATTTGGTTAATATTTTCATTAAGATTTTCACATTTGTTAAACTCAACAACAAAAACCTCGTTAAATGTAATTAAGCAGTTTTGAAGAATAATTACCTGCATTGGAGATAACTGGAAATGAAATTTGACAACTGCAGGCATGTTTACGCTTTGTGCCAGACTGCTGTGTGATGTGTACTCGTATTGCTCGATTAACGAACTTTCTTAAGAAGATTTTACCGTAACCACCTCTGTTTTCACTACTTGAAGGTAATGTTTACAAATTCTGCTGTGTGCGTATTGCTGTGTGCGTGTTTACAAATTACCTGCATTGGAGATAACTCGTATTACTGTGTGCATGTTTACAAATTTTGATTGATACATATATGTATAATTAGACCCCCATTTTTGTAAAAAGAAGAGATAATGTGGACTATTAACGACTTCCCAGCTTATGCTAATTTATCTGGTTGGAGTACCAGGGCACGTTATGCTTGTCCGTGTTGTGCTGCGCAGACATGTTCGCAATGGTTATATAATGGGAAGAAGTTCTCTTACATGGGGCATCGTCGGTGGTTACCGGAAAATCATACATTTAGATTTCAGAGTGCTCAGTTTGATGGTACTGAAGAGTTCAGACCAGCTCCTTCGCAGATCGGTGGATCCGAAATATTCTTAATGTTGAAAGATATGAATTTCATTTATGGAAAGATGAATCAACCGGCAAACCCGCATAGAAATAAAAGATCTAGAGATGAATCTGATGATGAATCTGATGAAGAGGATGATCCTAATGAGGCGGACTTGTGGAAAAAAAGAAGTATTTTTTTCGAGTTGCCTTATTGGGAGCATCAGATTTTACGCCATAATCTTGATGTCATGCACATAGAGAAAAATGTCTGCGAGAACATCATTGGGACTATTTTGAATGTCGATGGAAAATCGAAAGATAATCTTCAGAGTCGACTTGATTTAGTCCACATGGGAATTCAGCGTGAGCTTCATCCCCGAGCACTTCCGAATATGAAATATCGATTGCCGCCTGCTATTTTTTCAATGTCGAAGACGAAGGAATAAGTGTTCTGTACAGTGTTGAAGGATATAAAGGTCCCAGATGCGTATGCATCAAATATATCGCGATGTGTGAGTCTTAAGGATCGAAGATTATATGGCTTAAAATCGCATGACTATCACATATTGATGCAAGACTTACTGCCAGTTGCTATGCGGTGTTGTATGTCGAAAAAAGTGACGGCTCCTGTAATTGAACTGTCAAATATAATGAAAGGCATTTGTGGTAAAGTTTTGAATGTTCAAGAACTTGAGAGACTACAATATCGAGCCGCATTGACTTTATGCAATCTGGAGAAGATATTCCCGCCTTCATTCTTTACTATTATGGTGCACTTCTTGGTGGACCCGTTTTCTATCGATGGATGTATCCCATTGAAAGGTCTTACTTTATTTGCAAAATATTCCTTCATTCAGCTCAATGCCTTTAGTTGCAACTTTTGATAATGTTGTATATCGTGTTTAGGTTCCTTTCCAAATTGAAGTCATACTGCCGCAATAAGTGTTATCCGGAAGGATCAATTGCCAAGGGCTACTTGGAAGAGGAATGTATGACTTTCTGTTCGAGGTATTTGGAAGATGTTGAAACAAGAATGAACAGACCAAGTAGAAATGCTGGGCTCACAGATCATAATTTGGCTGAAACTTATTTATTTTAAAGTTTCGGAGAACCAATCGGTAAAGTTGAAATTACAGAATTAGACGATAGATCGTGGGTCCAAGTGCATCGATACGTTCTTTTTCATCACGATTCAATGGAACCATTTCAGAAGTAAGTTCTACAATTTGATAAATACTCATCAATTATGATTTGTTTATCTTCTAACAAAGTAAAACCTTTTTTACTATAGTGAGTACAAACAAATATTGAGAGCTCGTTCACGATCTCAAAGATTAAATCGACGAGAGATTAATAAGTTGTTCGCAGAATCATTCCATGAATGGTTAAGCCAAATGGTATGCAATTTAAGTTTTCATTAACAAGTAATAAGGTTTTCTCATAATAATTACTCGATTTACTTTCGACTCGATAGGTTTGGAGTCGAAATGAAATAAATGACGATGTTAAATGGCTTTCACAAGGTCCAAACAGATTAGTTAAAAGATATAGTGGCTTCCTTATCAACGGATACAGATTTCATACGAAGTATCGCGAGAGATTGCGGAGAACCCAAAATTGCGGAATTGTTGTTAATTTTTCGATTACAAGTTATGCTAGTGCTAGGGACAGTAATCCGGTCGAGGGGAATCTGGAGTATTACGGACTTATTAATCGATAAAGATTGAGTTGGATTATTACGGCAACTGCAAAGTTGTCTTATTTCGAGGTGATTGGGCTGATGTGAATACGGCTCGCGGAATTAAAGTCGATCAATATGGCTTTACAATGGTGAATTTCTCTCGATTGATTCACACCGGAGAACAAATAATGGACGAGCCGTATGTGTTTTCTTCTCAAGTTAAACAAGTTTTTTACTCGGAAGATCCAATTGATGAGGGTTAGCACGTTGTACTTCGAAACACCCCTAGAGACTTCTTCGACATTGGCAGTGGAAGTAGAGATGACATAGTCGAAAGATCAGAAACATTACCTTTTCCAGAACAAAACTTAAATGAAAATATCCCTAGTACTAGTCAACAATTTCAATGGGTTCGTCAAAATGTGGACGAAGATATTTACGAAATATGATTTAGTAAGATTTTATTATTTATTATTTATATGTAATATTATAATTTTAATGTTGGGCATGTTATATAATTTAACTATTTTAAATGTCCTATTATTGTTGTTATTTGTTACTCAAATTTTGAACTATTTTACGTGTATTGCAAGAAAAATGCCTAGAAGACGATTATTACGAGATTTCAATATTGTTCGCGATACTCCAAATCCAGAAGAAGCAAATAGTGAACAGCAAACAATTGTTGGATCTTCTACTCTGCCGGACATAGATGATGAGCATGGAGAATTTGAAAGTAATGTTAAGTTTATTTTACATGCATGTTGAATTTTATTATTGATTCATTTTTCAATTTTAATATAATAATATATCATTTTTCAGCTGAAGGTGGTGGGACGCGCAGAGCTTGGGGATATACACTACTTATAGATTTATACGACTTAGAGCCTACCAATCGTGTTAAAGTAAGGAGAAACAATCATGGCCAGCCTGTTGGATCTGAAGCTCGACTGTTAGGAAGCTATTTGGGCATTATTGCACGAAATGCCAATATGTTGCCCATTAACTACGAATCATGGCATCACATGCCTGATGCCAACAAAAATCAGGCTCTCGCTAATATTAAGGTAACAAAACGTGAATTTAATTTATAATACTTTAATTTAATTTTCATTTATATTAACTTTTTATACTTTTTTTCTTCAGGCTAGATTTAATTTAGAGGTCTCTGATGAATATGTTAAGAAGACATTAGGTAAAAAGTGGAGAGACAATAAAAGCACGCTCAAAAAACAATATTTTAAGAAAGACATAAGCCTCGACGAAAAATTAAGAAATGTTCCACCGGGAATGTTGAGGTACCAATGGGAAGATCAAGTTAGATTTTGGAATTCCAAAAAAGGAGAGGTATTACGTACTTCTAAAATCTTATAAATTATTTGGTTTATAATATTTACTATATATATAATTCAAATTGCATTATGTAGGACCGTGAGCGAGTTGGAATAAGCGTGCAGATGTAAAGTAAATTCACGCACACAGTAGGTTCTAGAAGTTTTGCTTGTGTGTAGGCGAGGCCGAGGTATTATAATTTATTTAATTTGTCAAATATTAATTACTTTATACTATTAAATTATATTTTTCAGCTAAAATGTAGGAAACTTATTTGGTCAAAAAGTTGGACGCGCGTTCGACTTTTTGACATTACGCATATAGAAAGAAGGATGGATCTCAGATGACATCGGAAAGCTGCAGAAATTTTGGTATATTTACTTAATAAAATTTTATTTTTATAAATATTTATCTTTGTTTAATTATAATAGTTTAATTCATCGTTTATAGTTTTAAATTTATAATGTTAAATTATGTTGCATTCTTACTTATTTATATATTTCGTTTCTAACTCTTTCATTGATTTATTAGGATAAACTAAAGGACAAAAGGCGAGTATGAATGAAGCGCGCTCGATCGATAGTTCTGTTAATCTTGAGGAGATTGATAATAGAATTATTACGAGATGTTTTGGGTCCCGAAAATGCATCGCTTCGATCGATAGTTCTGTTAATCTTTAGTATATTTTTAATAGAATTATCACCGATGTTTTTGGACTTGAAAGGTATGGTCGGGTTCAATTTAAAGGATCGGTGTTACCCCGACCCAATATTTTGGATCCGCCTGAAGAGTACATGCCTTCCGGGGTCAATCTCTCTTTGAAGTTCAGAGGCTACAAGACCAGATAGCTCAGATGCAAGAGAGCACGGTTCAGCAGAGGCAACAAATTACTGATGCTCAAAGAAAATATGAAGAACTCTAGTAATGACTTAGAGGCGGATGCGAGCGGCAAGAATGAGGGAGGCGCGGCAGAGATTAGGAGGAGAGAGGCGAAGATCGATGCTAGAAGCAGAGAGCAAGCGAAGTACGAAGAGCTCCAAAGACCACCGGCTTCAAAGATATGATGCGAGATGTTTCAGTGAATGCAGAAACCGCCATCTTAGACACATTTAGTTTCTCGTTGTAAGGATGTTTTGACATTATTACATTTAACATTATTGTTGCAATATTTTCAGTTATCAGTCATTTAATTTATTAAATTTCAATTATTATTTAGAATTAATGTATTTGGTGTGATTTTTATGCTAAATTTGCTGTTTTGCGTTGGAATTATATGCTATATTTACTGTTATTGGTTGGATTTAGTGCAGGAATGGTATAATATTGAAAAAATTGTACTATAGAAATCTGTACAAATTAGCGGCGTTTGTAAAAAAACGCCGCTAAAGACCATGATTTTTAGCGGCGTTTTTTGGGCAAGCACCGCTAAAGACCATGATTTTTAGCGGCGTTTTTTGGGCAAGCGCCGCTAAAGACCATGACTTTTAGCGGCATTTGAAAAAAAACAGTGCCGCTAAAGACCATGACTTTTAGCGGCGTTTGAAAAAAAAGGTGCTGCTAAAAACCATGACTTTTGGCGGCGTTTGTGGACAAGCGCCGCTAAAGACCATGACTTTTAGCGGCGTTTGAGTTAAAAACGCCGCTAAAAGTCATGATCTTTAGCAGCGTTGTTTCAACATAAACGCCGCAAACTTTTGCAGCGGTTGTAGTAACGGCGTTTTTTGTGGCGCTTACAAAAGCGCCGCAAACACTTTTAGTGGCGCTTATAAACGCCGCTAAAGCCCCAAAAAAAACACCGCTAAAAGTCTATTTTGCTGTAGTGTATCCTTAGTTTTTCTTACAGATGCGTCTTCCACTCTTCTAGTTCATCGATCTAAATCCCTTGTTCCTCATGAGTTATTTCTTTGTTGGCACGGGGTCTAGGATCGGGATCATGCTGTGGTGTTTCCTGAAAAGAAGGGTTAACCGAATGGTTATCAATAGAATTTACTTTCTCACCTTGAATACTTGATGTCCTAGCTGAGTCGAGAGCTTGAAGACTAATTGATTCGTTACCTACACAAAGTATGAGTTCGCCTGCACTGACATCAATTTTAGTCCTGGCAATCGCTAAAAAGGGCCTTCCTAAAATTAGGGGGATACTATTATCCTCATCCATGTCTAGAACGAAAAAGTCTACCGGGAATACGAATTTATCAATTTTCACTAGCATGTCTTCAATTATACCCCTAGGAATTCTAATAGTTTTATTAGCTAATTGAATGCTCATCCTAGTTTGTTTGGGTTTCCCTAGACCTAGTTGTTTAAACAATTTATAAGGCATGACATTTATGCTTGCCCCTAAATCAGCTAAAGCATTATCAATAGACAAACTACCAATTAAACATGGAATTGTAAAACTCCCTGGATCTTTTAATTTCTGTGGTAGTTTATTTTGCAACATTGCTGAGCACACTGCGTTTAGTTTCACATGTGATTCCTTGTCTATCTTCCGCTTATTTGTCAATAGCTTCTTTAAAAATTTCCTAGAGTCTGGCATCTGCGAAAGAGCTTCAAGAAACGATAAGTTAATATGTAATTTCTTTAAAAGTTTAAGAAACTTACCGAACTGTTCCTCTGTGTCATCTTTCGTTATTGCTTCGAGATATGGTATACGAGGTTTGTACTCTTTGATTATCAGTTTTGGTTTGACCTCAACCTTTCCTTCATTTACTGCATTCTTTCGCCATAAATTGGGCTCGTCTAACCCTTCACTATCTTGAGCTATTATGGCTTGAATTTGCTCTCTTGGGTTAGTCTCGGTGTTGCTCGATAGTCTTCCCTGTGGTCTGTCAGAGATCTTGTAACACCCCAAATTAGGGGTTGTTTGTAACTTAGCTAATTTCCCATGTTTGTGCCTGAAGAATAAATATTATGATTTATTTGGCGTATTTTAGGGTCTTAAGTTGGCTCGAGATAGTAGAAATTTTTATTTGGAAGCTTTAAAAGTAAGGAGCCTTAGCAATTAGGGGTTAAGTAAAAATTTGGGAAAAATGTGACACAAGAAGCTAACTGGCACAATTGGCTTGGTGCGCCTAAGGGTGTTGCAAGGGAGGAGGTTCGAGTCTTGGGAGGTACAAGGGGGATGAGTTTTATTTTTGGCTTTTTGACGCTAAAGGGAAAGGGGCCGAGTAAGAAGGCTTTAAAGAATTTTGGGGCTAGGTGTAGACATGAAAGTTGGGTTGGCTAAGTGGCTAGCGTGTGCTACTTAAAGGCTTGAAGGTTGTTGGGCGCATGTTCGAGCTGCTGAAGCAGCGTTTTGCATTTTTAATTTTTGGGGAAACGGCCTGGGGAGGTCTTATAAATAAATGGTGGGGTAAATTGGCATGAAAGCCGGGCTGGAAGAAGTGGCTAGGGACGTGGAAGAGAGGGCTGGTGCGTGAGGTCTTTGGTTCGAATCTAAGGAGCAGCACTTTGTTTTTTTTTTTTTTGAAGGCTGGCATGAATTGGCTGCACATGGTCCTTTGTTCTTTCGGCTGGAGTTTGACAAGCACATGGCCTCTTTGTTTTTCTATTATTTATTTGATGAGATAATGGAGATAGATAAGGATATTATTAAGATTAATTGGATTAAAATATGAATAATCAACAAGAGTTGGCAAGAGAGAATTTAGGCCTTGGGATAATTCAAATTATTTTGAATGGGTTTAAACAAGTGGTCTAGAATGAATTAAGGTAGTGGAATGAATTTTAAACTCTTCAAAGAAGAGTGGACGGCAAGCATTAGGGGGAGGGGGTGCCGAATGCCTATAAAAACATCAACTTATCACTTTGTTCTTTTTTTTCCCATTATTGCTATTAGCCGAAATTCTTATCACATTTTTCCTTCCACTATTTTCTTTCCATTATTTTCCTTCATAAAAACCGAATACACCCATTTGATGTGCCGAATTTCTTTCTTTATTTTTTTTTAAAACACCTAGGCCGAATATTGTACAAGGGGGAGGCTTTCTTTTAATCGCTTTTGGGAAGGTAAGTGTGTTTGGCCGAATGCCCATGTCCTCTTTTCCTTTCTTGTCGACTTTGATAAAGGTAGGTAATTGGTTTCAGCAATTGTCGTTAAGGGTGCTAATCACTTGTTGAATCAAATCTGTTTAGGTGCTTCGGGATTTTGAGATCATCAAACTAAGCTTTCATTCGTGACCAATCGGGTGGTAAGTGGTGGTAAGAATCGATTTTCATGGATTTAACTTGCAAGTATTCAAAGCCGAAGGCTATTAGCTTTATTTACTAACTGGTGGTAGTGGGTGAAGCAGATTCGGGAATCGAGTGTTGTGATTAGTGTCCAGGAGCGTGAAGGTAAGGTTTCGGGTTCACAAGGAACCCTCCTCAAATAATTTGATTTGGCCGAATAGGCCATGGCACTAACATATGTATTTGGCCGAATATAGGGACAAGTAGATCTAGGGTGGCCGACTTCTCTTTTTGGGATTTAGACTTCTCATCGACATCAGGTGTGTACATGCACATTTATAGCAATTAATAACTGTGCTAAATGTATGTGGTATGTAAATCTGCTTGATGTAGATACGGATTTAGTACCTTAACGGTACAAGCAAGGATCCCGGTAAGTCTCTGTTAATATGAGATTATTATGCTTTTGGGAAGCATGGCTTATTTGATACATGTGATAAATGTATGAAATCTGTTTATGACTATTTGACTACTGTGGTTTAAATGAGTGGAGGGGGCAGTGATATTGTGCCGACGGGCACCAGTGTTTTGGTAACACACTGTGACTATGGTCACCAGAGGTTTGGTACCTCCGAGGTTTGGCACCTCATAGCGCCTCTCCCCGGTGGCTTAGCACCACGATGGGTTGGCCCCACGATGATGATAAACGGGATTGACGCCGGTGATTTGGTATCACACGATGGGTTGGCCCCATCAATCGATTTGTGTCTCACGGACACCGAGGTTTGGCACCTCCAGTGATTTGGCATCACATCTGTGACTATATGTCACCAGTGGTTTGGCACCACCAGTGGTTTGGTACCACAACGGGGTAGACTGAGGCGTTTGGTTGGCTAGGTTGGGTACACTACCTCGTGCATGTTAATTGTTATAATTTGTGTATGAAATTGGTTTAAACCAGGGGAAGGGTTACATCATCGAGTCTTGGTGACTCACCTTCTCCTTTATTTTTTTCGGGTGACACGTAGCTCGCGGATATGGAGCCGGAGGGACTCAAGGTGGCCATGCATTGGAATTTAAATTTAGTAGACTTTGAATTTCAGTTTATTTTATCCGGATTGTTAATTTTATCTTGATCAAATTGTAATAAGGCCTCCTAGTATTTTATTTTATGCTAAACATTTGTTTTAACTATTTATTTATAAAATGAGTTCAAATGGGTTCTAAAAGAAATCGCAAAAAGTTTTTTTTAGTGCCATCGGGTACATTTAAAGTATACCTGTTAACTTGACTTAACAAATATTTTCAAACAACGCTAAGTATGGTTTTAACAAGAGACTTGAAAATGAAAGAGTTTTGACAAAACTTAAATCGGTTTTAAAATGGTTTTCAAAATGTTTTCTCTGTAGCAAACCAAATTTGGTCGTAATGTTTGGGCCGGGTTTGGGGTGTTACAAAATTGGTATCAGAGCCCAGTTCAAAGCTCGGCTGTAGGGGCCCAAGGCCCAAAAATGTTTTGGTAGGCCTTTTGAATTGTTTTGGGTTTTTAAGCAGCATGGCCCGAGTCTCCGGCACCGATCCGCCCAGGTAAGTACATCTGAACTTCTTTGTGAATTAATTCTGTAGAAGGGTAGGAAGCATGGAACGTAGATAGACTTATAGGAACTTGAACCCTAGGATTAGACTACTCGAACACACAAAACAAGTCATAAGACTTAATGAACTAAACCAACCTATGACTTAGTCACTGAGCTAGGGTGTGGTAACCCCTGTACGCATGTGGATCCGGAAGAGCCTGGTATTTAAGCAGTCCTCGTGACTCACCACCTCTTCGCAGGTATCCTACCTGGTGCGTAGCTTCGGTTCACCCTAACTCAGAGGGCTCAGTGGTGTGGCAACCTGTGTGCGCATGTCTAGAAAGGTTCAGTGGGAGCTTGGTATTTAAGCAGTCCGCGTGACTCACCTCCTCTTCACTCGAATCCTACCTGGTGCGTAGCTTTGGTTCACCCTGACCAAGAGGGCTTGGTCATAGGCTAAACCTAACGACTAAAACCCGAAAGGGAACTAGCCGCGTTTTTGAAAAGAATGAAACAACAAACCCTAATGTTTTCAAAACTATCAAAATTACTCTTTTGAATCTAAGAACAATCATTTTTTACAATGATTTCCCCGAAAAACTTGGTTTGTGAAAAATTAAGAAATGCCCTTGGGGGTAAAATTACTAAAATACCCTTGGTTCATAAATTTTAACTCAATGATTTTGTCCAAAAATTTCAATTATTTCACAAATATTCAAAAACCTTGCTTTGCAAATTATCAATAAAATATTTAGGTTCTGGAAAATTACGACAACGCCCCCAAATTGTAAAATCACCGAAATGACCCTGATCTTTGAAAATCTTTACAAACAGCACCACTTGAAAAAGAAAGCTTTCAAAAAGGAACCCTCCGAGTTTTACAACTTAAAATATCCCTGATTTGTTGAAATTACAAAATTGCCCCTGATTGATCAAAATTACCAAAATACCCCTAGTTTCCAAAACGATGCCATATCTCTAAATTTTGCAAAATTTTTGAAACACTCTCCAGTTTTGGGAATTTCAAAGTGACATGCTTTATTAAAATTTTACAACTTCTTTCATTACGAAAATACCCCTGTAGGGAAATGACGAAAATACCCCTGGGTTAGAAATGGACAGAAATGTCCGAGGAGCGAATAGGTATGGAAAGTATTAGGGAATGGATGTATGTACTCCCTTGTGTAAACTAGGATAGAAGATTGAAACCTTGTTTGCTCGAAAGAATCTCTAACTAAAATTCCTTCATAAATTTTCTTCGTGAATAATAAAGTGGAACAAACACTAATGCATAAAATTTTTCTCAATCAGATTAAAAGCGCAGTAGATAGAATGAGTTCTAGAGGACATGGATGCCGTGGGACGCGTAGGGGGTAGGATGATGTGTGTCGAACCCGTCAGTCGGGTCGTGGTTCTAAAATGAAGTACCACCGCCACCACCACCTCCTACTTTTAGAGCTGAGGAGCAGGATCAGACCGGTGGTGAGGCAGTATCGCAAGCGGTATTGCGAGTTCTGGAGATTGTGGTTGGGGCTGGTGGAAATTTGGGAGCTCGAAAATTTGTTCCCGAGCGAATTCGGTCTAACGGAGCTGAGGTATTCCGGGGTGTGTCGGGAGTGGCACCTAGTGCAGCGGAATACTGGCTAGAATCTACAAAGAGGATTATGGACGACCTTGACCTGTCTAATGAGGAGAAATTGAAAGGAGCGGTGTCGCTTCTGAAGGATGAAGCGTATCAGTGGTGGCTCACGGTCCGAGATGGAGCCACGACAGATGATTTCACGTGGGATTACTTCAAAACTGCTTTCCAAAAAAAGTACGTGGGTACTAGCTACACTGACGCGCAGAGGAAAGCTTTTCTGGGGTTAGTGCAGGGAACTAAGTCAGTGTCGGAATATGAGGCGGAATTTTTAAGGCTGAGTAGATATGCTAGAGGCATTGTAGTGACTGAACATGAGCGCTGTGTCCGCTTTGAGGACGGGCTTAGAGACGAGTTAAGGTTACTGATTGCCCCACAGCAGGTTCGTGAGTTTTCGTCTCTAGTGGAAAAGGCTAAGGTAGCCGAAGGGATCAAGGAGACCGTAAGACAGAAGCATGATAGGAACAAACAGAAGAGAGGCTTTGGATCGCCTGGATCAGGTAGTAATATGGAGAAGAGGGCTAGATTTGGGGAACCAGAAAGAGCCACAAAGCCTGCTCAGTGGCCACCTCAATGTGTTAGATGCGGGAAGTCCCACTCGGGAGAATGTTTGGCGGGAAGTAGAGGGTGCTTTGAGTGTGGATCATTGGATCACCGTGTCAGGGATTGTCCGCGGAAGTTGGCAAGGACTCAAGCTGAGGATCAAGGACGTGGTCAATTCAGGAAGGATGGCCAGCAACCACAGAGGGGTCAAGGTGCAGCTAGAGGTAATGATAATGGTAACGGGCATGGCCGAGGTGCTGAAGGTGCAGAAGCGAGGCAACCAAGGTTGGTTTATGCAGTTGGCCGTCGCGGGAAGGAAGATGTGCCAGACATGACAACGAGTAAGTTTCTTATTTTCGGAATACCCTCAATTGTCTTGGTTATGGTTACGTTGGTTCATTCTTATGATTGCTAGTAAAGTATATGGAACTTGGATTATGAACGTAGGGAATGTGTAGGAAGTATGATAGTTCTTTAAGATCAGAGTGCGCAGCAGTAGTGTAGGATGATGAGTTAAGGATGCGCGATTGAACGATAGTAAGTAATTTCGAGGACGAAATTATTTTAAGGGGGTAGAATTGTAACACCCCAAATTAGGGGTTGTTTGTAACTTAGCTAATTTCCCATGTGTGTGCCTGAAGAATAAATATTATGATTTATTTGGCGTATTTTAGGGTCTTAAGTTGGCTCGAGATAGTAGAAATTTTTATTTGGAAGCTTTAAAAGTAAGGAGCCTTAGCAATTAGGGGTTAAGTAAAAATTTGGGAAAAATGTGACACAAGAAGCTAAGCGGCACAATTGGCAGTGCGCGCTAAGGGTGTTGCAAGGGAGGAGGTTCGAGTCTTGGGAGGTACAAGGGGGATGAGTTTTATTTTTGGCTTTTTGACGCTAAAGGGAAGGGGGCCGAGTAAGAAGGCTTTAAAGAATTTTGGGGCTAGGTGTAGACATGAAAGTTGGGTTGGCTAAGTGGCTAGCGTGTGCTACTTAAAGGCTTGAAGGTTGTTGGGCGCATGTTCGAGCTGCTGAAGCAGCGTTTTGCATTTTTAATTTTTGGGGAAACGGCCTGGGGAGGTCTTATAAATAAATGGTGGGGTAAATTGGCATGAAAGTCGGGCTGGAAGAAGTGGCTAGGGACGTGGAAGAGAGGGCTGGTGCGTGAGGTCTTTGGTTCGAATCTAAGGAGCGGCACTTTGGTTTTTTTTTGAAGGCTGGCGTGAATTGGCTGCACATGGTCCTTTGTTCTTTCGGCTGGAGTTTGACAAGCACATGGCCTCTTTGTTTTTCTATTATTTATTTGATGAGATAATGGAGATAGATAAGGATATTATTAAGATTAATTGGATTAAAATATGAATAATCAACAAGAGTTGGCAAGAGAGAATTTAGGCCTTGGGATAATTCAAATTATTTTGAATGGGTTTAAACAAGTGGTCTAGAATGAATTAAGGTAGTGGAATGAATTTTAAACTCTTCAAAGAAGAGTGGACGGCAAGCATTAGAGGGAGGGGGTGCCGAATGCCTATAAAAACATCAACTTATCACTTTGTTCTTTTTTTTCCCATTATTGCTATTAGCCGAAATTCTTATCACATTTTTCCTTCCACTATTTTCTTTCCATTATTTTCCTTCATAAAAACCGAATACACCCATTTGATGTGCCGAATTTCTTTCTTTATTTTTTTTAAAACACCTAGGCAGAATATTGTACAAGGGGGAGGCTTTCTTTTAATCGCTTTTGGGAAGGTAAGTGTGTTTGGCCGAATGCCCATGTCCTCTTTTCCTTTCTTGTCGACTTTGATAAAGGTAGGTAATTGGTTTCGGCAATTGTCGTTAAGGGTGCTAATCACTTGTTGAATCAAATCTGTCTAGGTGCTTCGGGATTTTGAGATCGTCAAACTAAGCTTTCATTCATGACCAATCGGGTGGTAAGTGGTGGTAAGAATCGATTTTCATGGATTTAACTTGCAAGTATTCAAAGCTGAAGGCTATTAGCTTTATTTACTAACCGGTGGTAGTGGGTGAAGCAGATTTGGGAATCGAGTGTTGTGATTAGTATCCAGGAGCGTGAAGGTCAGGTTTCGGGTTCACAAGGAACCCTCCTCAAATAATTTGATTTGGCCAAATAGGCCATGGCACTAACCTATGTATTTGGCCGAATATAGGGACAAGTAGATCTAGGGTGGCCGACTTCTCTTTTTGGGATTTAGACTTCTCATCGACATCAGGTGTGTACATGCACACTTATAGCAATTAATAACTGTGCTAAATGTATGTGGTATGTAAATCTGCTCGATGTAGATACGGATTTAGTACCTTAACGGTACAAGCAAGGATCCCGGTAAGTCTCTGTTAATATGAGATTATTATGCTTTTGGGAAGCATGGCTTATTTGATACATGTGATAAATGTATGAAATCTATTTATGACTATTTGACTACTGTGGGTTAAATGAGTGGAGGGGGCAGTGATATTGTGCCGACGGGCACCAGTGTTTTGGTAACACACTGTGACTATGGTCACCAGAGGTTTGGTACCTCCAGAGGTTTGGCACCTCATAGCGTCTCGTCCTAGTGGCTTAGCACCACAGTGGGTTGGCCCCACAGATGATAAAACGGGATTGACGCCAGTGATTTGGTATCACACGATGGGTTGGCCCCATCAACCGATTTGTGTCTACGGACACCAGAGGTTTGGCACCTCCAGTGATTTGGCATCACATCTGTGACTATATGTCACCAGTGGTTTGGCACCACCAGTGGTTTGGTACCACAACGGGGTAGACTGAGGCGTTTGGTTGGCTAGGTTGGGTACACTACCTCGTGCATGTTAATTGTTATAATTTGTGTATGAAATTGTTTTAAACCGGGGGAAGGGTTACATACTGAGTCTTGGTGACTCACCTTCTCCTTTATTTTTTTTAGGTGACACGTAGCTCGCGGATATGGTGCCGGAGGGACTCAAGGTGGCCATGCATTGGAATTTAAATTTAGTAGACTTTGAATTTCAGTTTATTTTATCCAGATTGTTAGTTTTATCTTGATCAAATTGTAATAAGGCCTCCTAGTATTTTATCTTATGCTAAACATTTGTTTTAACTATTTATTTATAAAATGAGTTCAAATGGGTTCTAAAAGAAATCGTAAAAAGTTTTTTTTAGTGCCATCGGGTACATTTAAAGTATACCTCTTAACTTGACTTAACAAATATTTTCAAACAACACTAAGTATGGTTTTAACAAGAGACTTGAAAATGAAAGATTTTTGACAAAACTTAAATCGGTTTTAAAATGGTTTTCAAAATGTTTTCTCTGTAGCAAACCAAATTCGGTCGTAATGTTTGGGCCGGGTTTGGGGTGTTACAGATCTGCTTAGCAAGTTGCCCAATTTGATCCTTCAGCTCCTGTGTCGATTTTTCAAGTTGATTTTTAAAGGATGTCTCAGTATTCTAAAAACGTGTTTCTGTGGCTACCATGAATTTTGTCAGCATCTCCTCGAGGTTTGACTTCTTTTCCTGTGGGTAAGGCTGTTGTTGGAAGTTTTGGGATGGTTGCTGTCTTTGATTTCCTTGGCCATCCCATTAGAAATTGGGGTGGTTCTTCCAACCTGGATTATAAGTATTACTATAAGGGTTATTGTTAGATCGAAAATTGTTACCCATATAGTTCATTTGTTTGCTCTCCATGCCCTGTCCGTAAGGTCGGTACTCAGGATTCGCCACTCCTTCACTTGCGTCGCACTGCATAACTGGATGTGCCTGCGAAGAACCATATATACCATCAAATTTTTTATGTAACAACTCTACCAGATTTGATAGCGCGGTTACTGCGTCGAGGTTGAAAACTCCGACTGCTTTGGCTAGCCTTGTCCTTGTAACTTGCCACTGATAGTTATTCAATGACATCTCCTCTATAAACTCGTAGGCCGCTGCAGGAGTTTTGTTGTTCAGGGTTCCGCCGACGGCTGAATCGATTAGTTGTCGTGTTGAAGGGTTCACACCATTGTAAAAAGTTTGGACCTGTAGCGACAAAGGTAATCCATGTGTGGGCACCTCCTCAACAAATCTTTGTATCTCTCCCATGCATCATAAAGTGTCTCTAAATCCATCTGCACAAAAGAAGAGATATCATTCCTCAACTTAGCAGTTTTGGCCGGTGGAAAATATTTTAATAAGAATTTTTCGATCATTTGATCCCATGTAGTGATTGACCCTCGTGGAAGGGAATGCAACCACTGTTTGGCTTTATTTCTCAAAGAAAAGGGAAATAACCGAAGACGGATGGCATCATTAGAAATGCCATTTATTTTGAAGGTATCACAGAATCCTAGAAAATTTGCTAGGTGTGTGTTAGGATCCTCATCCTGCAAACCATCAAACTAAACAAATTGTTGTATCATCTGTATAGTGTTAGGTTTCAGTTCAAAATTATTTGCAGCAATAGTAGGCCTAACAATACTTGACTCAGTTTCTGTTAAACTAGGTTTAGCAGAATCATACATAGTTTGAGGAGCATGATGTTTTGCCGCCTCTGGAGGTAGCAGATTATTCTCAGCTATCTCTTCGGTGTTATTAATCTCGGCTTCTTGCTCTTCTTTTATGTAGTTTAATCTTTGCCTTATCTCTCTACAATTTCTGTAAACGGTACCTTCAATATCACTGTCATAAATTAGGGGTCCTGTCAGATTCCTTCTAGTCATAATCTGGAGGTACCTGAAAGGAACAAAAGGAAGAAAAATTAGAAAAAGTTAAAAATAAAAGTAAATTGCAAAAATAAAATAATTATGGCTAAAGTAATAAAAATTAAGCGTTCTTAATATTTCATTTCCCCGGCAACGGCGCCAAAAACTTGATCGTTGTTTTATGCAATGTCAAAGTTTTAAATTTTATATAAAGAATGATCAAACCTGGAAACTAACTATGACAACGATTTGAGGCAAGCGCACCTATCGAACAATAGTATAGTTAAGGCAAGACCGAAATGTCGAACCCAAAGGAACCAAAAGTACTATTACTAACTCTCTTTTTATTATTTATCCTAAGAATTAAGGGAATGGTTTATCTAAACTAAAATTAACTAACTACTAAACTAATGACTCTAAGACAAAGAAGAATGAATTTGGAGAATAACTTTTATGAAAAAACCAATTGATTAAGACGACACCCAAGGAAGAATCCACCTAGACTTCACTTGTTATCTAACTCTAAACCAGACGATTTATTCATTTGACTTGATCCATAAGATTCCAAGTTATATTAATCCCTCTCTCGAGGCGACTAACGTCTAACCCTAGGTTGATTAATTGAAATCTCTTTCTAATTAAAACACCTAGAATTGCATTAACTCGATCAATGGACTCCCATATTAGGTTTCACCCTAATCCGGGAAAATCTTGTCACCCTATCTCTAGGCGTGCAATCAAATTCGCTTAATTTTGCTAGAACTACTCTTAGGCAAGGACTTTTGCTCCTCCACGTAAGCACATCACACTTAAATTAATATTCTAGAAATAGCAACACAATAATTAGGAACACATAATTAAGAACAAGTCAAATATTTATCATATAATTCATCAAACGCTAACAAGATTCATCTTAGGTTTCATCCCCCTCGGTATCTGAGGGTTTAGTTCATAATAATAAAAGAAAACATTGCAGAAGAAAAGATAAAACAAAACATAAGAAATCCCTAAAACCCCCTAAAAGAGTTGAAGGAGAGATCCTCCATCTTGAGTATGATTCCAGCTTCTTGAGATGAATCAACTGGCTATCTTCGAGTAAATCCCCACAAATCTGCCCTCTTTGGCCTAGCTGGATGCCCCCTGACTAAAGCCTTGGGTTCCCCCGACAAAAGCCCTGGCAGAAGGCTTTTGTCGGACTCCCCTTCAAGTTACCCCCTTGGGTATTTATATAGACTTTGAGATGCCTTACTTGGCCTCTAAGCATCCTAGTTCAAGTATAATTCCTACTAGGGTGTTTGAATAGGCTTTGGACTGTGTTTCTTTGCCTCCAAGTATCCAAATCCGAGTAAAACTCCTCTTGGCCTCGGCAGGGACACGCCCATGGCACACGTACGTGTAAGTTGTGGCCAGGCCGTGTTCGAGACTGTTCAATGGGGCACGGCGGTGTGGTATTGGGCCCAGGCCGTGTAGATATTGTGATATGGCCCATTTACTCCATTTTGGGCCCGTTTTTCGTTCTTTTCGTCATCCAGTGCTCTTCTGAGTATAAAACATGAAAACAAAGGATTAAGAGCACCAAATTACATAATTCAAGGCTTAAATCATCCAAAAGCATGCCAAATGTGGGCTTAAAATATGTTACTTTTACAGTTTATCAATCTATGTGATGGATTTACTTGTATAATGCGTTTTGTTTCTAAATTTGAATGTATTATGTTACGAACTTACTAAGTTTTTAAGCTTATTCTGTGATATGTTTCTCTGTTTTACAACGTCAGTAAAGCTAGCTCAAATTTGCGGATCGTCAGCGACTTAATCACACTATCGGCAATCGATTTCGGTACTTTTGAAAAGATGTGTATAAATGTGGTATATGGCATGTATAGGCTAGTTAACGTGGCATGTAACGGGGCACACGGCCTCCCCACACGGGTGTGTGACCTCTGTAACTTAGAAAAATGTTTAAATTTTGAAAATTTTTGTATGTGTTTGGTTTAGTCCCGACCTCTTTCTATCATGTGATTAAGGTCTCGTAGACCTCATTAAGGGACTCGTTGAATATGAACTGTTATGTTTGAATGTGAAATGATATGGAATGTTTAAAAATGATCGGTAATGCCTTTTAACCCTAGTCCGGCAACGGTTACGGGTTAGGGGTGTTACATCGATGACCAATGTAGCATTCCGAATTCGGTCTAGTCTTTTAGGTCAGATTTGGGGTGTTACAAGATTCCTACATTTGAGACCCTTAATGCTTGTATGCTTTGTAATATACTGAGCTTAGGTGTTTGATATCAAAAGTGGTAAGTCAGCTATATATCATGCCAAGATTATGTGTGAATATGAAATGCTTATTCATATGCTCCAAAGCTAACATTTGTATCATACTTGCTAAAAGGTTGCTTGAGGACAGGTAATTAATTAAGTGTGGGGGAGTTTGGTTTGCTAAAATTTGGTGTAGCAAATTAAACTAGTTTTCACACTTTAGGAGCTTGAATACAATCATTTTGGTTAAATTTTAATTACATTTTCGCAAATTTAGTTAAATTCAATAATATATGTAATTTAAGCCTTTTATTGACCTTAGGGGTCGAATAAGAACTAAAGGTGAGCTAATATACTTTGTAAGAGTGCAGAAGACCACTAGAAGGTGTGGTTACTCAATATTGGTCATTGTATTGCAACACAGGGCATTGAATGTTGCAACATAGAGAGTATAATAGAAGAATTTCAAGACTACCATTGGTGTCGTGACACAGCTTGAGGATGTTGCGACACACCCCTAATGATACCCTGAAAATGAGCATGCTGCCTTCAATATCGTGACACAGGACTTGGTGTGTCGCGGCATCACCTCTATACGGGAAATAATTACGAGCTAAGGGCATTTTGGTATGCACAATTAAACATTAAACACAAGGACGGTAGCTGACCTAGGGTTAAGGACGACGACCACTCTAAAATCTATAAATAGGCTCATTTAACACATGTTATGAACAGTTTTCGTATTGTATAATTTTCTTCTTAGATTTAGTCATTAGTTTTTCTCTTTTCTTAGGCTTTAGGTTTATTTTAGTTTTTTTTTTAAATTTTTTCTTGTGGAAGAACTCAGATTTTTGAAACATAATCAAACTCTTTGAGGATTCTAATACAAATTTGGCTTTTTCTAAACTTTATACTCTTGAATTATTATTTATGTTTACTCCTATCAATTTTATATTGTTTATGAGGTCCATGAGGAACTAATCCTCCTGTGGGGGATTAGCGAGTGGAGGTATGTTTAATTAACTGTTTTGCAAGGTTCTCTTAGTGGATCAGCTGTTCAGGAAAAGAAGAGCCTAAACCCTAGGCGTGAAAAACCTAGGAAGTCATTAAGGTGGAAATTAACCCAAATTTGGTATAGCCTATTCGGGAATACTTGATAATCCGTAAAAGTAACATATTTTAGGCTCATATTTAGTATGCTTTTGGATAATTTAAGCTTCGGTTTATGTAAAAAAGTGCTCTTAATCCTTTCTTTTCATGTCTTATACTCAAGAAAGCACCCACGGATGAAAAGAACGTAAAATGGGCTTAAAACGGGCCAAATGGGCCAATTCCTGAAATTGACACGGCCTGGACTTCAAGCCACACGGCCGTGCCTCATTAAATTACTAGAACACGGCCTGGACCCCGATAAACACGGCCGTGCCTCATTAAAAGTCCAAACACGGCCTGGCCATGATTCACACAGGCGTGTGCCATGGCCGTGTCCCTGTCGCTAGAAAGAGCAATTACATTCGGGAAAGGATACTTGGAGGCAAAGAAACACATTCCAAAGCCTATTCAAACACCCTATTAGGAATTTTACTTAAATTAGGATACTTAGAGGCCAAGTAAGGCATCTCAAAGTCTATATAAACACCCAAGGGGGCAACTTGAAAGGGGAGTTCGGCAGAAGCCGGAACCCGAGGCGTCAAAGCTAGGCCAAGTAGCCAAGCCGAGAAGGTCAGAGTTAGGGAATAACGCGAAGATAGCCAGTTGATCCATCCCAAGAAGCCAAAATTATACTCAAGACGGCAGAATTCTCCTTCAATTCCTTCAGGGAGTTTTAGGATTTTCTTATGTTTTGTTTTATCTTTTCTCTTGCGATGTTTTGTTTATTCATTATGAACTAAACCCTTCAGATACCTGAAGGGGATGAAACCTAGATGAATATTTTTATTTGATTTTTAAGTTATATGATAATTACTTAGTTTGTTCTTAATTATGTTGCTTAATCCAAATCTAATGTGCTTAGGTGTAGGAGGAATAGACCCTGCCTAAAAGTAGATCTAACATAATTAAGCGGAGTTGATCGAAAGCCTAGAGATAGGATTACGAGATTTTGTCGGATTAGGGTGAAACTTAATATGGGAGTCCATTGATCGATTTACTGCTATCCTAGGGGGTTATTAGAAGCGAACGGGAGTTCCACTAATTAACCTAGGGTTAGACGTTAATTGCCTCGAGAGAGGGTTTAATATAGGGAGTCTTACGGATCAAGCTAAGTAAAAGAAATCATATAATTTAGGGTTAATGAATAAGTAAAGTCTAGGTGGATTCTACCTGAGGGTATCATCGTAATCAACTGAATTTGTCTTCAAGGTTATTCTCCTATTCGTCCTTTTTGTCTTTGTGTCCTTAGTTTAGTCTTCGTCTAAAGCAACTTCACTCTATTTTTAAGGCTGAATAATAAAAAAAAAGTTAGTATTAGTACTTTTAGTTCCTTTGGGTTCGATATCCGGTCTTGCCTAAGCTATACTACTGTTTGATAGGTACACTTGCCTTTAATCGTTGTTAGAGTTAGTTTTCAGTTTTTGATCATTCTTTTATAAATTTTAAAACTCTGATTTACAGTGATCAAGTTTTTGGCGTCGTTGCTGGGGAATTAAAATATTAAGAAAGCTCTATTTTTATTACTTTAGCCATTTTTTTATTGCAATTTATTTTCATTTTCATTTTTTATTTTATTTTTATTTTTACTTTGCTAATTTTTCCTCTATTTTGCTTTTGGCAGATAATTTTAGTCTATAGAGAAGATGGCACTGAATAATTATCAGTGGCAAGTCATGAGGACAATTCCTACTAAAGCAGCCAGTGTCTTCGACCACGACTTGTTCACTAGGTTATCTACCCAGCTAGATATGATGAATAAAAAGATTGGTGGTTTGTGTAGTTGCTCGTAGGCACACCTAGCAATGCAATATGATGCGAATCTAGGAGGCGTGGTGAATCCTGAGTACCCACCATACGGATATGGCATGGAGAACGAACAAGTCTACTATATGAGTAACTACTCTAGACCTCAAAATAATTTTTATAATGACACTTATAATGCAGGTTGGAGGTATCATCCCAATTTCTCGTGGAATGATCAAAGTAGCCAAAGGCAGGAACTTTATCCAGATTTTCAACAACCACCTCACCGAGAAGAAGAGGAGTCGAACATTGAAGAGATGTTGACAAAATTTATGGCAACCACATACCCCTCTCTAAGACATTGATAAAACATTTAAAAGTCAACAAACACTGGTTGAAGAGAACAAGAACCAATTAGAGGAAGTTACTAAGTCAGTAAGGGAAGCCACTAAGGCAGTTGAACAACTTGCAAAGCTAATGTCAGAACGACCGCACGGACGTCTACCAAGCAACACTGAGATTAATCCAAAGGAGCAAATTCAAGCCATAGCAGCTCAGGAAAATACAGAGATAGACAAACCCATCCCACAACAATAAACCAAGGAAGAAAAAGGTAAAAATGAGGTAACACAAGAAAGGCCAAAACTGGTAATTAAGGAGTATCAACCTCGCATACCTTACACCGAAGCATTAGAAAGAGACGATTCAGAAGAACAGTTCGGTAAGTTTCTTAAACTTTTAAAGAAATTACATATTAACTTACCTCTTCTTGAAGCTCTTTTTCAGATGCCATACTCGAGGAAATTTTTAAGACAGCTCTTGACAAACAAACACAAATTAGACGAGGAGCACCACGTGGAATTAAACGCATCATGCTCAGAAATGTTACAGAACAGACTACCGCAGAAGCAAAAAAACATGGGGAGTTTTATAATTCCATGCATAATTGGTAGTTTAACTATTGATAATGCGTTAGTTGATTTAGGGGCAAGCATAAACGTTATGCCTTATAAAATGTTTAAACAACTAGGTCTAGGGAAACCCAGACAAACTAGGATGACCATTCAGTTAACTGATAAAACTATCAGAATTCCTAGGGGTATAATAGAAAATGTTCTAATCAAAATTGATAAATTCATATTCCAGTAGATTTTGTTGTCTTAGACATGAATGAGGACAATTCAATTCCTTTAATTTTAGGAAAACCCTTTCTAACAACTGCCAGGACTAAAATTGATGTTGGTATAGGAGAACTCATTCTTCGTGTAGGTGACAAATCAATCAGTCTACAAGCTTTTGACTCGGCCAGGACATCAAGTGATGAAGGTGAGAAAGTAAATTTAGCTGATAATCAAATTGTTCAACTTTCACCACAGGAAACACCACAAGGCTACAAATCTGAGCCAAATTATGGGCCCCAAGATGTACAAGCTTATAAAAGTGAATTGTTAGTGGAATCTGACCCAAGGCAAGAAACTGTGGTAAGTAAAGGTAAGACTGAGGTAAGCCATGATTTACCAAACCCGGTAAATACAGAGTACCAAGCTCGTGTGCCATATCCCGATGCAATAAAGAAAGACCACATAGAGGAAAAATTCGGTGAACTCACACTTCGTGTAGACGATGAAACAATCACTCTTCAAGCTCTTGACTTAGCTAGGACATCGAGTAATAAAGGTACGAACATTAATTCTATTGATAATCATTTGGTTCAACCTTCTTTACAAGAAGCATCACGAAATCGCTTAGCTGAGCTAGATCTTAGACCTAGTGCCGACTAAGAAGAAACACATAAGGAACAAAGCGTTAGGATTGACAAACTAAAAGAGGAGGAAACACAAATCAAAGAGGAACAGGAACCGTACGAAATGAAACTGAAGGAGACCCCAAACGAGTTGATAGGAACAACAACTAACATAAATTAGGGGATCAAGTATTGTTGAATAAGGAAGACCCTAGAATCACCAATTCAGACCTCAAGGCAAATGAAGAAATCACTTTTATGGTACTTAATGTCTTCCTATACGGCACAGTCGAGGTAAGCAATCCTAAATTCGACACTTTTGAGGTAAACATTACTCAACTTAAACTATATATCCATAACCGAAGTGATCGCATGGGAAAGGATTTTCACCTCCTCAAACCACCATGACCATACGAATAAGAGGTAAAGTCTAACTTAAGACTATAAATGAGCGCTTCTCGGGAGGCAACCCGAGCACTAACCCCTTTTTTACATTTCTTATTTATTTTTTTATTTTTTTATTTTTTTCTTTTCTTTTTGTTTTTAGCAACTAACCATAAACTAACCAAAGAGCAGATTTCTAGGCCACACAGCCCTACACACGGGCATGCCTGTAGCCGTGTGGAAGCTAAGGGATGAACCACGGGCGTGCCAGTAGCCGTGCACGATATAGAAAAATTTCTTTTCCCAACACGGGTAACGATAATAGTCCACGTTCGTGCCAACGCCCCGTGTAAAGCTAATGACTTATTGAACACGAGTAAGACACCCCGTGTAGAATGACCGTGCCAAAAGAAAAACTTGATGTACATGGGCGTGGGGGATGCAGCACGGGCTGAACACGGCCGTGCCTTCCAACCGTGCCAACATTTTGACTTATCGAACACGGGAGGAGCACGCCCATATTAAATGACCGTGTGAAGAAAGACACGAGTGTCCCACTTCACCCACGGCCTTGCCCGAGCACCTTGAACATGCTAAAAATTCAAAATCCCAAAACACGGGCTACATCTCTATCTAAACATCATTCTCCATTTTTCTAATTATCTTTTATTTTCCATTATTTTTGTTTTTTATTTTAATTTTATTTTCATTTCATTATTATTATTTCTTTACTTTATTTTCTTCTTATTCTTTATGATATTTAGATTTAGCTTAGGGTACAATAAAATTCGACCGGCTGCTTCGAGGATTCAATTTCAAACGGTTCGAGAGCTTTCCCACGATCACCTCTAATCCTATCCGGTTCCTTTTCATTGACTTGATCCAAAAATTCAAGAAGTTTCACATCTCTACCTATCTTTTGATTTTCTCACTATATTGTCATTTTATCCATCTTTGTACATTGAGGGCAATGTACATCTTAAGTGTGGGGGGTTAACTATAGTATTATTTGAAAATCCCTGAATTATGCCTCGTTCTAAAGTAAGTTTCTCATATTATGATTAGAATGAAATTTCTTTGATTTATGATTTTTATTGATAAGTTTTGGATTAAGTCATAGTTAATTGTGCATTGATGATTAAATTTGAAGAATACTAGAGAATCAAGCATGATAAGTCTAATTTTCAAAAATTTAAAAACTTTAGGTTGTTAACCTAAATTTGAATATTACTTTGAAGTTTGAAATTTACGAGGTTGATGTCAAAGACACCCATAATTTTTGTGAGATCTTGAGCCTTATAGAGCATATATTCTTTTTCATGCTCACTTTATTGATTATGAGTATGTCAACATTGGTATTATTCTAGAACTTGCCTTGATTATACATGTCGAGACTACAGTTATGATTTGATAGACAGAGATGATAAAGGCACTTAGGATTTAACCCATTAACACCACTAAAAAGCCAACCTTCATAATTAACCCTTAGTGAACCCCGTTGATCCTAACAACCCCTTTTATTGACCTACCTACTAATTTTAACCCAAAAACCCTTTGTATTTGTTATCACCATTTCTTTTAATTATCCTTTTTGTCGAGATTTGATTTTGAACAGTTTCCTAACTATGTTCTATATTTCAGTTGTAAAAGTTCTTTCTTATTATTGTAATGATAGTTTGTTCTGAAAAAAAAAAACGAAGTATATTCATTATTAGTTTGTGATTAGGTGAGCTTACACATTAAAATTCAAAAATTCTTGAAGAAAAAGCTCGTATTATTAGTATTATTAGGATTCAATTGATTATTTAAGATTAGTTCATTTTTCTAGTTAGGAAATTTATCAGGTGAATCTCGATTCTAACCTTCTAATTCAGCCTTTTTCCACACCTTTAGCCCTAGCCCCGTTACAACCCTGTTAAAGACCTTTTGATCTGTTTGTCATCTCACTTTACAGTGGTGGAGATTTGATTTTCAGGAAAGCCCATGGGATTAACTTTTCATGTTCGACTATTGAGTGCTTAATTCTGAACCTTGAACACTTTGAGTGATTTGAGTGAATCTTTTGTGAGGATATCAGTCCTTGTCGATTTTGAACCAAAGGTAATTATTTAGATGAAGGGAAACACCTATGTTTTCGTACTACAAATATATGACTTTGATTGTTTGAATCTTTAGGACTCTTTGAGTTGAATTATCCATGTATAAAGTATCTCTGAATTATGATGAGACATTGTTGATAGAAATTATGAATTATGGAAAGCTTGTTTTAATTGTAAATTGAGAATTTTGCTTGAGGACAAGCAAAAGCTTAAGTGTGGGGGTATTTGATAAACCGTAAAAATAACATATTTTAGGCCCACATTTAGCATGCTTTTGGATAATTTAAGCTTCAATTTATGTAAAAAGGTGCTCTTAATCCTTTCTTTTCATGTCTTATACTCAGGAAAGCACTCGTGGATGAAAAGAACGTAAAATGGGCTTAAAACGAGCCAAATGGGCCAATTCATGAAATCGACACGGCCTGGACTTTAAGCCACACGGCTGTGCCTCATTAAATTACTAGAACATGGCCTGGACTGTGATAAACACCGTCGTGCCTCATTAAAAGTCCAAACACGGCCTGGCCATGATTCACATAGGCGTGTGCCATGGCCGTGTCCCTGTCGCTAGAAAGAGCAATTACATTCGGGAAAGGATACTTAGACGCAAAGAAACAAATTCCAAAGCCTATTCAAACACCCTATTAGAAATTCTGCTTAAATTAGGATACTTAAAGGCCAAGTAAGGCATCTCAAAGTCTATATAAACACCCAAGGGGGCAACTTGAAAAGGGAGTTTGGCAGAAGCCAGAATCCGAGGCGTCAAAGCTAGGCCAAGAAGCCAAGCCTGCCTAAGAGTAGATCTAACATAATTAAGCGGAGTTGATCGAACGCCTAGAGATAGGGTTATGAGATTTTGCTGGATTAGGGTGAAACCTAATATGGGAGTCTATTGATTGATTCACTGCTATCCTATGGGGTTATTATAAGTGAACGAGAGTTCCACTAATTAACCTAGGGTTAGACGTTATTCCCCTCGAGAGAGGGTTTAATATAGGTTAGGGAGTCTTTTGGATCAAGCTAAGTAAAACAAATCATATAATTTAGGGTTAATGAATAAGTGAAGTATAGGTGGATTCTTCCTGAGGGTATCATCGTAATCAACTAAGTTTTTCTTCAAGGTTATTCTCCTATTCGTCCTTTTTGTCTTTGTGTCCTTAGTTTAGTCTTCTTCTAAAGTAACTTCACTCTATTTTTAAGGCTGAATAATAAAAAGAAAGTTCGTATTAGTACTTTTAGTTCCTTTGGGTTTGATATCTGGTCTTGCCTAAGCTATACTACTGTTCGATAGGTACACTTGCCTTTAATCATTGTCAGAGTTAGTTTTCAGGTTTTGATCATTCTTTTATAAATTTTAAAACTCTGATTTACAGTGATCAATACTTTAACCATAAACAAGTTTGGACTGTGAGGTCAAGCGATAAGTAGTTCTTATTGACTCGTTATTCTAGTGGAAGATCATAAGATCCTGTTGGGATATCAACTAGTTGATTCAACAAGAAAACCTAAAGTGACAGTTTATTATGATTACTGAAGCGAGCTAATCACCTATGCCCAAATTTGATATATTTTATTATTTGATTTCTCATGATTTTTTTCTTTTTATTTTTACTTTCTTTCTTCATTATTATTATTAGTATAAATCACCAAAACCTTCGGGGTTACTAAAGCCGGTGAAGATTCCACTCTGTAAGTGGGAGAGAATAACGATGGATTTCGTTAGTGGGCTACCCCTGACGCCTACTAAGAAAGAGTCGGTGTGGGTGATTGTCGATCGGCTGACGAAGTCTGCCTTCTTCATACCCGTTCGTGTTGATTATTTGTTGTAGAAGTTGGCCAAGCTATATGTAGCGAAAATTGTAAGATTGCATGGGATACCAGTGTCTATCATATCAGACAGGGATCCTAGGTTTACATTGCGATTCTAGAATGTGTTACATGAATCTTTGGGTACAAGGCTAGATTTCAGCACAGTGTTCCACCCACAGACTGATGGTCAGTTAGAGAGGGTAATTCAGGTTCTAGAGTACATGTTAAGGGGCTTTGTAATTGACTTCAGAGGTAGTTGGGAAGATTACCTGCCATTGGCTGAATTCGTGTACAATAACAGCTATCAATCCAGCATCAGATGGCAACTTACGAGGCATTATATGGTCGTAGGTGTCGTACCCCTACCTACTAGACAGAGTTGGGTGAGCGACAGATGTTGGGTCCGGAATTGATCTCTGAGACTGAGGAAAAGGTTAAGGGGATCCGAGCTCGGTTAAAAGAAGCTTCTGACAGATAGAAATCGTACGCAGATCTGAAGCGTAAAGAAATAGAATTCTCAGTGGGTGATCAGGTCTTTCTGAAAGTCTCACCTTGGAAAAAGGTTTTAAGGTTTGGGCGGAAGGGCAAGTTGAGCCCCAGATTCATCGGGCCGTACTGGATAGTCAAACGTGTGGGACTAGTGGCTTATCAACTTGATTTACCCCTAGAGTTGAGTCAGATCCATAATGTATTCCATGTCTCGATGTTAAGATGCTATCGTTCGGGTCCATCTCACATAGTACCGGTGGAAGATATTGAAGTAAGACTCGACCTCTCTTTAGAAAAAGAACCAGCACAGATCTTGGATCGGGACGTGAAGGTGCTAAGAAGGAAGTCGGTTTCGTTGGTCAAAGTTTTATGGCGGTATCACGGTTCAGAAGAAGTCACATAGGAGCCGGAAGATGTGATGCGACATTAATATCCTCACCTCTTTTGATCAAGTAAATTTCGAGGCCGAAATTTCTTTAAGGGGGTAGAGCTGTAACATCCTAGAATTTAGGGGTTCTGCATTTTGTGCTATTCTGTGCTTTTGGCTGCTTAGCTTGTTATTTAGGTGTGCTTGGGGGTCCTGGGGAGGCTCGAGTTCAAGCTACAGCCTTGGTTAAATTTTGGTTTTTGGGCATAAGGGGGGAGAGCTAGGGGAAGCAGGCTTTAAGGATATTTATTTGTGTTAGATGACACAAAGTGGGCATGAGGTGAAGTGGTTGTGGCGTCACTGGCAGAGCAAGGGGGAAGGAGTTCGAATCCCATCTACTGCATTATGGAGCTTTATTTTGCCAGGATAGAGAAGAAGTGGCATTCGGTTGGGACTCTACATGGTGGTTGTGGAATAAGTCAACAAGTTTGAAATGGATGGACAAGAGTAGCTTGGGGAGTTTGAATTGGTCAAAAAATTCAAATTGGTGGATGGAGAGTGAAGCAAGGATCAAAGCAAGGAAGAGGGAGGTGGAGTGAGAGTTTGGCCGAATGAGGGAAGGTGTGGGGGAGCATGTTCAGTTTAATTTCCTTTTTGTTCTTAGGCATTTCCTTCCTGGTATTTTCGGTAAGGGTATGTAGGGAGAGAGTACCGAAACTTTCTAGTGTGTGCTTTTAGTGATTCTTTTGCTTTCCTTTCAATGGTTGCACTTTTGTTCCCTTAAGCTTGCCAAATTTTCAGATTGCTTTCCTCCCCTTTTCAATCGTTTTCTTCTATTGTCACTTAAGTCCACTTCTACCTTTTTCTCTTCTCATTTTCTTTCTTTCTCTTGAGACCTCCATAACCAAATCTTTGTTCTCTTCTATTCATCCCTTCCACCCTTTTCTTCATAAAGCCGAAACCCTCTTCTTTTTCTACTACTTCTTTTTCTTCGTCTTCATCTCTTCTCCTCTACTTCTTTCTCTTCTAGCCGAATCCTCTTCTAGCTTTTCTTTTCTTTTAGCCAAACTGATAGCTGAAATCAGAGCTTTAAAATTTATAAAAGAGAATGATCGAACCTGGAAACTAACTCTGACAACGATTAAAGGCAAGTGTACCTATCGAACAGTAGTATAGCTTAGGCAAGACTAGATTGTCGAACCCAAAAGAACTAAAAGTATTAATACTAACTTTCTTTTTATTCTTTAGCCTAAAATAAAGTGAAGTTGTTTTAAGCTAAATTAATGACTACTAAGCTAAAGACACAAAGACAAAAAGAATGAATTGGAAAATAACTTGAAGAAAAACTTAGTTGATCATGATGATACCCTCAGGAAGAATCCACCTATACTTCACTTGTTATCTAACCTTGAATCATATGATTTATTTACTTAGCTTGATCCGTGAGACTCCCTAACGTATATTAAACCCTCTCTCGAGGTGAATAAGATCTAACCCTAGGTTAATTAGTGGAACTCTCGTTCTCTTATAATAACCCCCTAGAATAGTAGTAAATCGATCTATGGATTCCCATATTAGGTTTCACCCTAATCCGGCAAAATCTCGTCACCCTATCTCTAAGCGTGCGATCAACTCTGCTTAATTACGCTAGATCTACTCTTAAGCAGGGTCTATTCCTCCTCCACCTAAGCACATTAGATTTGAATTAAGCATGCATAATTATGAAAAAACTAAGTATTTATCATATAATTCAAAAATCAAATAGCAAGATTAATCTAGGTTTCATCCCCTTCAGGTATCTGAGGGGTTTAGTTCATAATGAATAAAGAAAACATCTCAAGAGAAAAGATAAAACAAAACATAAGAAATCCCTAAAACTCCCTGAAAGAATTGAAGGAGAATTTCGCCGTCTTGAGTATAATTTCGGCTTCTTGGGATGAATCAACTGGCTAACTTCGAGCAATTCCCACAATTCTGACCTTTCCGGCTTGGCTCATTGGCCTAGCTAAACGCCCCTCAAAGGTGGTACTTAGGGGTATATATAGGCTCTTGGAATGCGATTCTTTCTCCCTAAGCATCCTTTTCCGACTGAAATTGCTCTTTCCAGTTACAGAGGCACGGCCATGGCATACGCCCGTGTGGATCGATTTCAAGCCGTGTTAGGATTTCTAACTTGAGGCACCGCCGTATAACTTGAGGTTGAGACAGTGTTCCAGCTGTTTGACAAGGTACAGCCGTGTGAGCTTTGGGCCAAGCCGCGTCGTTTTCGTGTGAGGCCCATTTACTCCGTTTTGGGTCCGTTTTGTGTTCTTTTCATCCTCGGGTGCTTTCCTGGGTATAAATCATAAAAAGAAAGGATTAAAAGCACCTTTTTATATAAATCAAGGAATAAATTATCGGAAAGTAAGCTAAATGTGGGATTAAAATATGTTATAATTACGGTTTATCCAATACCCCCACACTTAAGCTTTTGCTTGTCCTCAAGCAAAATTCTCAACTACAATTAAAACGAACTTTCCATGATTCGTAATTCCTAACAACAATGCCTTATCCTAATTCATAGATAATTTATACATGGATAATTCAATGCAAAGAATCCTAAAGATTCAAACAATATAAGTCATACATTTGTAGCACGAAAACATAGGTGTTTCCCTTCATCTAAATAATTACATTTAATTCAAAACCTACAAGGATTGACATCCTCACGAAAGATTCACTCAAATCACTCAAAGTGTTTAAGGGTCAAAATTAAGCACTCATAAGTCGAACCTGAAAAGTTAATCCCATAGGCTTGCCTGAAAATCAAATCTCCACCACTGTAAAATGAAATGATAAATAGATCTAAAGGTCTTTATTAGGGTTGTAACGGGGCTAGGGTTGAAGGTGTGGATAAAGGCTGAATTAGAAGGTTAGAATCGAGATTGACCTGATAAATTACCTAACTAGAAAAAATGAACTAATCTTAAATAATTACATTAATCGAGCTTTTTCCTTAAGAATTGGAAATTTGAACATGTAAGCTCACTTTAATCATAGAACTAATAACGAATATACTTTTTTTAAGAACAAACTATAAATAATAATGACTTTAACAACTGAAATATAGAACATAGTTAGGTAACTGCTCAAATTAAATCTTCGATAAAAAGGGTAATTAGAAGGATGGTAATAACAAATACAAAAGGTTTTGGGTTATATTAGTGGGTAAGTCAATAAAAAGGGTTATTGGGCTCAACGGGGTTCACTATGGGTTAATTGTGAAGGTAGGCTTTTTAGTGGAGTAAGTGAGTTAAATGCTAGGTGCCTTTATCATCTGGGTATATCAAATCATAACTGTGGTCTGACATGTATAATCAAGGCAAGTTCTAGAATAACAGTTCATAGTTGACACACTCATAATAAAAAAAATGAGAATGAAAAAGAATAGATGCTTTATAAGGCTCAAGGTCTCACAAAAATTATGGGCGTTTTTGAGATCAACCTTATAAATTTCAAACTTCAAAGTAACATTCAAATTCAAGTTAACAACCTAAAGTTTTAAATTTTTGAAAATTAGACTTATCATGCTTGATTCTCTAGTATTCTTGAATTTTAATTATCAATGACTTACTCTAAAACATATCAATAAAAATCATAAACCATCAGAAATTTGATCTTAATTAGTAATATGATAAAATTTCTTAAGAACAAGAGTAAATTCAGGGATTTGAGAATAATGAAGAAAGTTAGGCATTTTCTCAAAATAATTATTCACCCCCACACTTAAGATGTACATTGCCCTCAATGTACAAAGATAGATAATAATATTTAAGGGATAAATCAAAAGAGAAGGGGAAAAAATAACTCCCTGAGTTTTGTATGTTTTCCCGGAGGAGTGTCTTTGGTGGTGGTGATGGTATGTCTGGATGACGAACCTGCGCTAGCTGAAGAAATTGGGTAGCGCTCTGAGAAGTAGCCAGGAATTATTAAGACCTAATTAAAATAAACTAAGTATATAATTAAAGATAAGAAAGATAAAGAAAGAGGAAACAAAAATGAAAATGAAATGAAAATAAAAGATAAATGGACCGAAGAGTCCTTATTGTTAGATGGTTCACGAGGTGGGTGTGATCTCTAAGACTGGGGAGGTGCTGGCGGTGGCGGAAGTGGCGTGATTCCTTAGCAGCCTGATGAACCTGACACTACAAAACTAAATTCAGTTAAACTAAATTAAGCATAAGATTGTCAAAGAAAAGGAGAATTAAAGGAAAGAGAAACGAAAAATAGAAACTAAATGGTCTCAAAGACCCTCAGCCTGTTGGTTGGATGAAGCTGCCGGCATGAACTCATGTAAATCATCCTTCTTTAAGGAGTTTGGCCTTTTACGCTTGTTCGACATGTTGTGTAATGGCTCAAGGATCTAGAGTTTTAATAAATGGAGTGAAAAATCTGAGAGGAAGAAGGGGAAAAAGAGGAGCAAGATGAAATTAGATGGGGGGAAGGGAAGGGCTGTGGGGTTTAAATAGAATTTCAAATCTGGCATGTTCCCACGCCCGTGGACCGAGGGTGTGTCAATTCACACGGCCGCTTCGCACGGCCGTGTTTCTATGCGTGTTGGCTCTCCATGCCCATTCTTCCGCACGTCACGCCCGTTTTCGACAAGTCAACATATTGGCATGGGTTGAAGGAACGGGCATGTTCTACCTGTGGTTGGTAAGTCAGTAGCTTCACACAGTTGTGGGGTACGGGCGTGCCACTTTGTCGGTGCCCGTGGAGGAGTAGTTGGATCCATGACTCAGAAATTGGTTGAGTCTGATTTGTACTTCCCCGTGCCATGTAAGTACCAAGATTCTGGTGGTCCACATGGCCGGACACGGCCGTGTGTAAGGCCGTGTGGCCTGGAAATCTGCACTTCCGGTTAGTTTTAAAAAGAAACAGAAAATGAAAAGAAAGAGAAAATAAAATGGAAACAATTGTAAAAAGAAGTAGGGTTAGCACTCGGGTTGCCTCCTGAGAAGCGCTCGTTTATAGTCTTAAGCTAGACTTTTCCTAAAAAAAAAGTCAGGGGGTTTAAAGGTTTGGATATCTTCCCTCATACTTACAATTTTATTTTCTTGATGAAATTCAAATTGGGAAGTGTTTACCTTAGAAGTGTCGAATGTTGGGGTGCTCACATTGATTTTCCCGTGTGGGAATACGTTAATTACCTTGAAAGATATTTCTTTATTCGTAATAGGATCAGGAGGAAATGTTCGTGGGTCTGCTCTGGTGGTGTGATGATCTGATTTATCTAGCTATACCTGGTCTCCTATTTTGAAGTGGTTTCATGTTCCTACGAGTTCTTCTGGGTGCTCCTTCGGCTTTACTTCATGTGACTCTGGTTCTTCCTTGAAGTGTGTTTTCCACTCGTCTAAGTCATCAGTTTGAATCCTTTGTTCCTCGTGAGTTATTTTTTTGTTGGCACCGAACTGAGGATTAGATTCAATCGTGTCCTTTTTTAGTGGTTCCTGAAGAGAGAGGTTAATCGAATGGATATCAATAGATTTTTCATTCTCACCTTGGTCATTCGATGTTCTGGCTGAGTCGAGAGCTTGAAGAGTGACTGCCTCATTACCTACACAAAGTATGAGTTCTCCTATGGCAACATCAATTTTAGTCTTGGCAGTTGCTAGAAAAGGTCTTCCTAAAATTAAAGGGATCGAATTGTCCTCATCCATGTCTAAGACAACAAAGTCTACTGGGAAAACAAATTTATCGATTTTGACAAGAACATCTTCGATAATACCCCTAGGAATTCTAACAGTTTTATCAGCTAATTGAATACTCATCCTAGTTTGTTTGGGCCTCCCTAGACCTAGTCGTTTAAACAATGTATAAGGCATGACATTTATACTTGCCCCTAAATCAGCTAACGCATTATCAATAGTTAAACTACCAACTAAACAGGGAATTGTAAAACTCCCTGGATCTTTTAGCTCCTTTGGTTGTCTATTTTGTAGAATTGCTGAGCATTTTGCGTTTAATTCCATCTGGTGCTCTTCATTTAATTTGCGTTTGTTTGTCAAGAGGTGTCTTAAAAATTTCCTCGAGTCTGGCATTTGTTTGTCAAGAGGTGTCTTAAAAATTTCCTCGAGTCTGGCATCTGAAAAAGAACTTCAAGAAGAGGTAAGTTAATGTGTAATTTCTTTAATATTTTAAGAAACTTACCGAACTATTTTTCTGTATCGTCTCTTCTTATGGCTTCGGGATATGGTATGCGAGGTTGGTACTCTTTAATTACCGGTTTTGGCTTTTCTTGTGTTACCTCTACTTTACCTTCGTCTACCTTATTTTCTGGTATTGGGTTGGGTTCATCTAACCCTTTACTATCCTGAGATGTGATGGCTTGAATTTGTTCCTTAGGGTTAATCTCAGTGTTGCTTGGTAGATGTCCTTGCGGTCATTCTGACATCAGCTTTGCGAGTTGTTCGACTGCATTAGTGACTTCTTTGACTGACTTAGTAATTTCTCTGATTTGGCTCTCGTTGCTTTTAATTGTTCTCTCAGTTTCTTGGAAACGTTTTTTTGTGTCTGCCTTGAATTTTGTCAGCATAATTTTGGAAGTTTTGAGGGGGTTGTTGCCTTTGATTTCCTTGATTTCCTTGACCTCCCCATGAAAACTTTGGGTGGTTCCTCCAACCTGGATTGTAAGTATTACTATATGGATTATTATTGGATCTGAAATTGTTACCTACATTGCTCATCTGTTCGCTTTCTGTTTCCGGTTGGTAGGGTGGGTATTCAGGATTCGCCACAGTTCCACTTGCGTCGCATTGCATTACTGGATGTACCTGCGAAGAACACAAATTATCAAGCTTTTCATTCATTATCTCCATCTGTGTTGGTAGGATGGTTACTGTGTTTATGTTGAAAGCTCCGACTGATTTTGTCGGTTTTGTCCTTGTAACTTGCCAGTGATAATTATTTAGTGACATCTCTTCAATGAACTCGTATGCTGCTTCAGGAGTTTTGTTGTTCAGGGTTCCGCTGGCAGCTGAGTCGATTAGTTGCCTCGTTGAGGGGTTTACACCATTATAGAATGTTTGTACTTGTAGCCATAAGGGTAAACCATGGTGTGGACACCTTCTCAAGAGATCCTTGTATCTCTCCCATGCATCGTATAATGTCTCTAAATCCATCTGCACAAAAGAAGCGATATCATTCCGTAATTTGGCCGTTTTGGCCGGTGGGAAATATTTTACTAAAAATTTTTCGGTCATTTGTTCCCATGTAGTGATTGACCCTCGTGGTAACGAGTTTAACCACTGTTTGGCTTTATTCCTTAATGAAAACGGAAATAATCGAAGATGTATGGCATCGTCAGAAACACCATTTATTTTGAATGTATCGCAGAACTCTAAAAAGTTAGCTATATGAGTGTTTGGATCTTCGTCCTCCAAACCATCAAATTGAACAAACTGTTGAATCATTTGTATTGTGTTAGGCTTTAATTCAAAATTGTTAGCAGCTATAGCAGGCCAAACAATACTTGATTCTGGTCGTGTTAGATGTGGTTTAGCATAATCAAACATAATACGTGGAGTATTGTGTTCCCCCACATCATGGGATTGTGGAATATTCTCGTCCATCCCTTCAGTAGGATTGGATCCGTCTTCTTCCTCTCTTTCTGTATAGTTTAGGGCTCGCCTGATTTCTCGGCGATTCCTTCGAGCGGTAGCTTCAATATCACTGTCATATACTAAAGGTCCTCTCGGGTTCTTCCTAGTCATAAACTAGAGGTACCTGGAAAGAAAAGAAAGAAAGAAAAATTAGCAAAATTAAAATTTAACCTAATAATAAAAAATAAATTGTTAAATAATAAAAAAATGGCTAAAGTAATAAAAATAGAGTTTTCTTAATATTTTAGTTCCCCGGCAACGACGCCAAAAACTTGGTCGCTGAAATCAGAGCTTTAAAATTTATAAAAAGAATGATCGAACCTGGAAACTAACTCTGATCGAACCTGGAAACTAACTCTGACAACGATTAAAGGCATGTATACCTATCGAACAGTAGTATAGCTTAGGCAAGACCGGATTGTCGAACCCAAAGGAACTAAAAGTATTAATATTAACTTTCTTTTTATTATTTAGCCTAAAATAATGTAAAGTTGTTTTAAACTAAATTAACGACTACTAAGCTAAAGACACAAAGACGAAAAGAACGAATTGGAAAATAACATGAAGAAAAACTTAGTTGATCACGATGATACCCTTAGGAAGAATCCACCTAGACTTCACTTGTTATCTAACCCTGAATCATATGATTTATTTACTTATCTTGATCCGTGAGACTCCCTAATATATATTAAACCCTCTCTCGGGGCGAATAACGTCTAACCCTAGGTTAATTAGTGTAACTCTCGTTCTCTTATAATAACCCCTTAGAATAGCAATAAATCGATCTATGGATTCCCATATTAGGTTTCACCCTAATCCGGCAAAATCTCGTCACCCTATCTCTAGGCGTGCGATCAACTCCGCTTAATTACGCTAGATCTACTCTTAAGCAGGGTCTATTCCTCCACCTAAGCACATCAGATTTGGATTAAGCATGCATAATTAAGAACAAAGTATTTATCATATAATTCAAAAATCAAATAACAAGATTCATCTAGGTCTCATCCCCTTCAGGTATCTAAGGGGTTTAGTTCATAATGAATAAATAAAACATCTCAAGAGAAAGGATAAAACAAAACATAAGAAATCCCTAAAACTCCCTGAAGGAATTGAAGGAGAATTTCGCCATCTTGAGTATAATTTCAGCTTCTTGGGATGGATCAACTGGCTAACTTCGAACGATTCCCATAATTCTGACCTTTCCGGCTTGGCTTCTTGGCCTAGCTGACCGCCCCCTCAAAAGTGGTACTTAGGGGGTATATATATAGGCTCTTGGAATGCGATTCTTTATCCCTAAGTATCCTTTTCTGACTGAAATTGCTCTTTCCAGTGACAGAGGCACGGCCATGGCACACGCCCGTGTGGATTGATTTCAAGCAGTGTTCGGATTTCTAACTTGAGGCACGATCGTGTAACTTGAGGTTGAGGTCGTTTTCCAGCTGTTCGACAAGGCACGATCGTGTGAGCTTTGGGCCAGGCCATGTCGTTTTCGTGCTGAGGCCCATTTACTCTGTTTTGGGTCCATTTTATGGTCTTTTCATCCTCAGGTGCTTTCCTGGTATAAGTCATAAAAAGAAAGGATTAAAACTACCTTTTTATATAAATCAAGGAATAAATCATCCGAAATTAAGCTAAATGCGGGATTAAAATATGTTATAATTACGGTTTATCACGAACCTTCTCAACTTTTTGGTATCCCCTATTTCTTTCTTATTGTGACAAAAACACTTCTTCCATTTCTTCCATTTTCTCTTTTTGCATCTCCATTTCTTGTTTCTTTAGCAGAACCTTGAGAAGTGCCGAGATTTCCTCTGTATTCGGTGGGTGATATTTGTAAGGTAATGTTCTTTTTCCTTAATTCCTTTGCCATCGATTCTTGTTCTCTTCCTTTCTATCTTATTCGTTCTAAAAGCCAAAACCCTCACTCTATTCTTCTTCTTAAGGCTGAATCTCTTCAGTCGACTTTCGGGTTCTCGTTGGTTTAGTCCATAGTCGAATCTGGTGTGGTACGACTTCGTGGTAACCAAGGTAAGGAGTTTTCTTTAGCCTTATACGATTAGACTCTCTTTCATTTTACTCTGCCTTAATCCAATCTCCTTGTTAGACAATTATCGATCTACCTGAAAGTACTGTACTGATCAAAGATTCTCTTCATGGATGTGAGTGCTAGTCAATCTAAGGAGGGGAGTGGACTCGTAGTCTCTGCTCCCAAGTTCAAATGACGTGCTGTGTTAGCGGTTCGAGACTTTTTGCCGGTTTGTGGTAGACAGCCGACGTCTATTTGGAATAGACAAATCGATGTTATTCCCGCTAGTGATAGTGTCGATGATCAAGAGTGTTTAATTCTTCGCGTAATCAGGTGTTTAATTCCCACTCCTTCTTTTATTATTTTGTATTAATAACTGTATTGGCTGGAAGCCGAAATGACTGTATCGACAGTTGAGATACCCTTATGGGTAAGGTTGAAGGCACCAAGTAAGCACCTTCACAATTCTGCCTTTCGAATAACATAACCTGGATATATGTATGATTTGATTTTCTGTGGTATATTGGAAATATGATTGCATTCATTATGTTGAATGGGCTTTGGGATATGATATTGATGAAAGGGGCAGTGTATTTCGGTGGCTTTGCCACGTTATTTTGGTGACTTTGTCACATTATTTCGGTGGCTTTGCCACATATTTCGGTGACGTTGTCACATTATTTTTGTGGCTATGCCACATATTTCGGTGATGAGCAGCTGACTGCAGCATGACTGCCATCGATGGTGTATAGCGGTGAGGGTCGATTGTAGAAATCCCCACTGGTGAGTTTGGCAGGAATAGGTGGTGTGTAGCGGATGGATAACTAGGTTGGGCTGGGATTTGCATCACATTGCATTCATTATCTATCATACTGTGTTAATAGGGCTAACGCCCAGTTTGTTTTTGTATGGGTGTAACATCCTGGAAATGGGCCTATGCATTTTTGATTTAATTATACGAAATGGCATGTCTTATGTGTTATGAATGTATGGTGAACATTTTTGGAAACTTGAAAATGTAAGGAAATGTCTTGTCTTGGAAATGTAAAGAAATGACTTGGAAATGAAAGGAAATGTCTCGTCTTGGAAATGTAAGGAAATGACTTGGAAATGTAAGGAAATGACTTGGAAATGTAAGGAAATGATTTGGAAATGATTCAAAAGTGGAAAGTGAACATTTCTAGAAACTTGGAAATGTAAGGAAATGTCAAGTTTAAAGAGGCAAACGAAAATTTTTGGAAACTTAGAAATGACTTAGAAATGTCGAGTTTTAAAGTTTAAAAGAGGAAATTAAGGCAAGGTGGCCTTAAGAGAAAAAGTATGTGAAATTTGACATAAACAGGGCTTGGAAAAGTGGCACCGAGATGCCACTTAGGGCCTCTGGAAATGGCGCCACATGCAAGGGGATTGGGCCCGAGTTGAGTCACAGGAAAGCAAATAAAAGAAATTTTATTTTGCTTCGTAAAAAGAGAGGTGGACGGCACAAGGCTTTAATTTAGGAGCCTTTATTCTTTTATTTTTAAGAGATAAATAGTGGATAAATAATGGATTTATTTTAGATTATTTTCAAGAGATAAATGAGGAATTATTCTTTAATTAGGAAAATAAGGGAGAAGTGATGGCCAAGTAAGGGACTTTGAGTTTAATAATTTTGGCTAAGTAAGGATAGTTCTTTGAATTATCTTTTATTTTAGGAGATAATTAAAGAGATAAAGCTATCAAAATAGAAGAGTGATGGCCAAGTAAGGGATTCTAAGTTAGTAAATTCGGCTATATAAGGAAAGAGGGCTATTCATCATTCTTTCTCTTAACCCTTCTCTCTGCCGAATTTCCTAGAGCATTTGTTCTTCTTCTTTTTGTTAGCCAAAGCCGAAAATTCAAGATATCACCATTAGCCAATTTCTTTTCTTTCCAATCCATCAAAAGCCGAATCTTTGAGGGGCTTCAAGCATAGGTGCTGTTGATTTCTTCAAGAAAGGGTAAGAACAAGTTTTGATTTCTATTCTTTTCTTTTAGATTTGTCGAAATCTAGAACTAATCCCATCAATATTCTTATTTGCCGAAATTTGGAAGGATTCTTTCGGGATTTAAGATCCTTAAGGTAAGTGACTATGAATATTCGGCCAAGGCCTATTTTAGTAGTTAGATCTATTTTTATGTGTTTTAAGCCTAAAAACTAATCGATTCAAGGGATCTAGTGATTTAGCTGATTTCAAAGGGGAAGAATACAAGTTTTCGGGACTTGATTAATTATCAAATCGGCAGCAAGGTAAGAAAGTGGATACGATAATCCTTCGAGATTTGATTAAATTAGCCGAATAGGCTTTTTCCTAAAATACTAAATGTGGCCAAATGTAGGGATTTAGGATCTAAAGCGACAGATCGGTTTTTTGGGATTTCAAGGAATTCGTTAAGCTAATCAGGTGTGTACGCCACACTATTTCAGAATATGTTTTATGGCTATGTTTAATTAAAATATGTGATATTAAGAATGTGAATTGGCTAAGGTACCATAATGTGGTACAAAGTACTCAAGTACGTTTCCTACTCCTACTAGGAATATGAAATATGTTATTTGTAACATGAGAATAAGAATGTGAACTTTGGCATATTAATGCATATTACAAAATGGGGCATGTGGGTTATTGAAAGGGGAAGTGAATGTGGTGACCTAAGACCACGAACACGGTGACCTAAGACCGTGGTATTTGAATGTGGTGACCTAAGACCACAGTATCTGAATGTGGTGACCTAAGACCGCGATATCTAAATGTGGTGACCTAAGACCACAAATGCGGTGACCTAAGACCGCAATATGGAGTGTAGCGGAAGGAGGGTCGACTTAGTAGTCCCCACAAGATTGTGCAAAGTTGGTACGGGGAGTGTAGCGGATGGCTTATTAGGTTTGGGTTTGGGAATGCATCATAATTTGTATGCTATGATATGAATGTGTAATATTTATTATGCCTGATTCTATTATGATTTAGTGTTGTGTACACATTAAGTCTGTTGACTCACCCCGTTGAGTGACCATGTTTCAGGTGATGAACAGTAATGGACCGAGACGGCAGAACTTGTGGTGGCCATGCTCAACATGAAGTTTTTATTTTTATGGACTATTAAATTTTAAGTACTCCTAATTATTTGGATTTACTTGATGTAATAAGGCCATAAGGCCATAGTGCACTATTTTATTTCTATTTTTATTTATTTTGTTACGAAATTTTTATTAAGTTAAAGATTAAGTAATTTACTTTAAATGTATTCTATATGTTTTATCACCTAAAATTTAAAAGGGTTTTCATTATAAAACGATTTTGTTTTCTACTCGAGCCCAACCCAAAACAATATTTCTTTCAAAACACACTATTTTCCCAAAGTAACAAAAGAACTTTGAACCGGTTTACTTGATGAACATACCAAATCTGGTCAAAGCCCGTGGGCTGGGTTTGGGGTGTTTCAATGGGCCTCGCTGAATGTGATTTTGTAAGGGCTAAGGCCCAGATGGTATTTGAATGGGCTCGGGCCCAGTTATGGTTCAGGTGGGAAATTGCACACTGAGTCTTTTAGACTCACCCCTTTACTTAAATTTTTACAGGTGATTCTTAGTTTTGCGAATGTGGGCCGAGGTGGACTTCGTGGTGGCCATGCACTGTTTATTTAGTAAACTCTATTTTACTTTTCTTTAAAATTGGGATTCTGTTCTGTAATAAGGCCATTGATATTTTTAATCTGGTTTATTTTTAACGCATTAATTATCTTCTATGAATTAGTCAGTACGGGGTTTTTCCTAAAAACGCTAATAACTATTTTCCAAAACGTAATGAATAGTTTACAAATGATAACGGTTAACACACTGGTTTCACTTAAAACAACAAGTATTTTCCAAAATATCACATACCCACAATGGATCAAACTCGATATTCACAGTAAAGGCAGTTTCCAAATTAAATACAGGTTTTCAAAAATGAACACTGAGCTTTTCAAACGACCAACCTAACTTGGATTTTTCAAAAGAGCTTCAAATATTTTTAGGCGATTGCAAAGTTTCATGAAAAACCTTTTATGTGACGCACCAGATCCGGTCGTAACGTCTAGGCTGGGTTTGGGGTGTTACAAATTTAATGGTCTCTGCCTACTTTTGATCAATATTCCCAAAATAATGTTTCAATCACTAGCCATTCACTTTGAACCGGTGTCCATCATGTAAATCTCTGATTGTGACTGCACCATGAGGAAATACTTCGACAACTTTGAATGGTCCAGACCAACAAGAGCACAATTTACCTGGGTGCAATTTCAGTCTAGAATTGAATAATAAAACTTGTTAACCCGCGATAAACTGACACTGCAAAATAATTCTGTCATGCCATTGTTTGATCTTTTCCTTGTAAATTGTAGTGTTTTCATATGTATTTCACCTAATCTTCTCTAGTTTAGTGATATCTAATAGCCTTTTCTTTCCAGCAGCTTCATAATCCATGTTCACTTACTTAATTGCCCACATTGCTTTGTGTTCCAGTTCAACTTGCAAGTGACATGCTTTTTTAAAAACCAATTGATACGACAACATCCCTAATGGAGTTTTGTATGCTGTCCACGATACCCATAAAGCGTCATCCAGTTTGGAAGACCAATCTTTCCTCGAAGGGTTCACAACCTTCTCAAGAATGTTTTAATTTGTCGATTCGATACTTTGGCTTGTCCACTAGTTTGAGGATGATAAGTAGTAGCCATTCTATGATTAACTCCACCTCTCTTCACTGCGGTTGCCACTTGGTTGCAATGAAAGTGTGTACCCTGATCACCAATCAATGCCTTTAGTGTGCCAAAGCGGATGAGTATAAGCTTGTGAAAAAATTTAAGCACTGTCATTGGATCATATCTTGGGACTGCAATAGCTTCAACCAACTTCGAGACGTAGTCAATAGCTACTAATATATAAAGATTTCCAAATGAACTTGGAAATGGTCCTATAAAATCCATACCCCAAACATCGAATAATTCAACCTCCATAATTGGCTACTGCAACATTTCGTTGCATCGAGATATAGAGCCAGTGTGCTAACACCTATCGCATTGATTCAAAAAATTATGGGTGCCTTTGAATAATGAAGGCCAGAAGAATCCTGATTAGAGAACCTTAGCAGCAGTTCTCATGTTATCGAAATGACCTCCACAAGGAGCATCATGACAGTGCTTTAGGATTGAAAGCATCTCCTCTTCCGGAACCCAATGTCGAATAATGTTGTCATTTTATACCTTGAATAGATACGACTCATTCCAATTATACTTTACTACTTCACGAAGAAAATTTTCTTTTTTATGGCCTGTGACACCCAACGGGAGTTTTCCACACACTAGATAATTAACCAAATCCGCATACCAAGGGGTTGCATCTACAGTAAATAACTTCTCATCTAAAAATGTGTAGACTATTTGAAGTATGTTTCCATCTTAGCTGCTAACTTTTAATTGAGACAGATGGTTTGCAACTTGATTCTCTAAACCCTTGCGATCTTTTATCTCAATGTCGAATTCTTGCAACAGCAAGATCCAGTGTATCAGTCTTGGTTTTGCATCCATCTTTGCAAAAAGATATCTCGACACCGACTTATCAGTAAATACAATAACCTTTTTACCGACAAGATAAGAATGAAACTTGTCGAAAGCAAAGACTACAACCAACAATTCTTTCTCTGTAGTGGTATAATTGATTTGAGCCTCTGTAAGAGTTTTGCTAGCATAATAGATGGCGTAAAATATTTTTCCCTTACGTTGTCCTAAAATAGCATCCACATCAAAGTTGTTTGCATTGTACATAACTTTAAAAGGTTGAGACCAATCTGGTGCAACGACAATAGGTGCATTTACTAGCTGCTTCTGTAATTGAATAAATGCATCCAAACATGCATCATCAAAGAAGAATTTTTGATTCTGTTCCATTAATAAGCATAAGGGTTTTGCAATTTTCGAAAAATCTCTAATAAATCTTAGGTAAAACCCCACATGCCTAAGAAAACTGTGAATACCTTTCACATTTTTCGGTGAAGGTAATTTCTCAGTGATTTCGACTTTAGCTTTGTCTACATCAATGCCTTGACTAGAGATGAGATGGCCTAACACAATGCCTTTAATTGCCATGAAATGACATTTTTCCCAATTTAGAACAAGATGTGTGTCTTCATTTCGCTGCAATACTTTATCCAAATTGTCAGAGCAATGATGTAACACCCCATACCCAGTCTATGCGTTTAGTCTAGATTTGGTTTGTCACACCAATCAAACATTCATTTATTCTCGAGTGATTAAAGTAAAATTTTGCTACAAAACTCTTTGAAAATAGAGTTTAATAAAAATTTAGTACGAGGATTTGAAACTGATGTTTCGAGAAAATACTTGTTTAAACTTATCATTTAGAAAAATATTTATCAAAACCTTAAAGTCATTGTAAAGGAATTTGGAAGAAATTTTAAAGAAATAATTTAGTTGCTCAAAATGTTATAAAATAGAATTTTTTAAGAAAACCATATAATTTAACATAAGCCCATAATAAGAGTCTTAAAGCAAAATTAAAATCATCCACACAATAAAATCCATAAAAACATAATTAGAGGCCTTATTACATCAAACCCAAACTAGTAATTAAAATAAGTAATTTAAATAAAGTTCATAGTTTATAAAAAAACCCAAGTTCATAGTATGGCCTCCACCAAGTCATCTCCGGCCCAAGTCCACGTCAATTTCCATTACCTGAAAAGGTTAATAAAATTGGGTGAGTTACAAAGAACTCAGTGTGCAACTCACTTACCACCATTATTGGGCCAGATCGTTAAGATATTATGTTGGGCTTGAGCCCAATTACAGATTTCAACAATATATCATATAATGAAGTAAAATAATTTAAAGATGCATGTAAAATGAATTACCCAAACCAAAGTTAATACCCATCCGCTAACACCCCCGTACCAACCAACACACCTGTGGGGATCAAGTCAACCCACCCCGCCAAACACACCGATCATAGGCTTTAAGCCTTTAAAATAATTTTGTAGTGCATTACCGAACTAGAGGCATTTAGCCGAATTTGTGGCAGAGCCACCGAACTAGAAGCATTGAGCCAAATTTGTGGCAGAGCCACCGAACTAGAGGCATTGAGCCAAATTTGTGGCAACTGGCCATTCTTCTCTTCATATATCCCACCCCATGCAATCATGCGTGTATAACAAAATATAGTCATATAACAAATTTTTCAATTATTCCATAACATTGGTGGGTTTATCATTAAACAATTCATTTGGCCCATAAAAATAATTTATCAACTAGCCCATTTAGCAGTTAGTGAACTTTGGCCCATATATCGAACTAGAGTATTTTAGCCCAATTTATCGAACTAGAGTATGTTGGCCCAATTTATCGAACTAGAGTATTTTGGCCCAATTTATCGAACTTGAGTATTTTGGCCCAATTTATCGAACTAGAGTATTTTAGCCCAATTTATCGAACTAGAGTATGTTGGCCCAATTTATCGAACTAGAGTATTTTCGTATTTTTCTTGGTTTTAACCGTTTTCATGTATTTTCACAAAAGTATCAATTACTACATAATTTTCCGAATTTACCATTTTCATGATTTTATCACAGTACTTATGATTAGGTATCTAACCCAAAAATGAGTGTGAAGTTACACACCTGGTTATTGTGAGAACTAGACTTTCCCGCTCTTCAACACCTAAACGTATCGCGATAATTAGAACACTATAATCTAATAAATAAACCGATCTAAACATAACGATCTAGAATTTTACCCTCGGATTTTTGAACCACTTCTACTCGCGGTTTCTCCCTGATTGATGGTTCGCTAACCGAATCGAACCCACGAACGAATAATGGTTCGGGAGTACGAACGACTTCGAACAGTTGATTTTCCTCAGTTGAACGTCCGCAACCCGGTGGAAAATCCCGAATTCCCGAAATAGTCCTTTGCTTATACTTAGGGGGATTAACGGAACCTCCCCTCTTTCGAAGAATAAACACCGCCCTTTTCTTCCCTATTTTGAATGTCTTCAATGACAAAGGAATATTAATCCAATCTAAAATAATATCGGAATAATACTAAGGTTTAAAAGATGTGATTTCCTTACCACTAAAATCAATTCCAACGATTTGTGTCACCCACGACTTCTTGATTTCCAAACTTCCGTTATTGCACTAAAGAGTAACAAAGAAGACGTTACTAGAACGAATGATTATTTCGATCCAAATGATCCTTCATGACACCATCAATATTCGGCCATATCACTATTAACTAATCGAAAACGAAAAAGAATCCCTTACCTATTTTCCACGGTCGAAAAGAGAGGATTGAGAATGGTGTTTGTGATTGATGAAGATTTCGGCTATGAAGAATCAAAGAAAAGAGAAAATAAATTCGGCTATAGGCACATTAGCATTCGGTCAATAGAGAGTGTAGATGGAGAGAAATTTTGATTCAAAAGTAATAAAATAAAAGAAAAGATGATGATGATGTTGTTTTTGATTTCAAAAAGAATGGAAGAAAAAAATGGGTTTAGAAGCTAGGTACATTCGGCAATGGTAAAAAGAAAAGAAAAAGAATGGCTTTTGTTATAGGTGATTTCGGCACTCAAAGTAAAGGCACAAAACAAAAACTAAAGCAATAAACAAAAATGACCAAATGGTCACAAAATTAGAGCTTTACCAATTGCACAATTCGGCCAAAGGGAGAAAAGAGGTTGAAAGAAAATTGCAAACTTGCACAAAAACTAAGAATGACCAAAAAGAAACTTCAAATCCTAGCCAAACTAACACCAAAAATTCGGCTCCCCCTTTAGTCCAAATTGCCGTCCCTATGCATGGTCAAATGGCCATGATATTGTTTCCATAATAATTTCCTTGATACTTGCCCCATATCTTCATATCTTTCCTTAATTTCTTGATTCCCTTCCTTAAGTTAACAATTTCCTTATTCCTTTGATATACTAACCAAAAATAACATGGTCAACACTTTCCATAAATGAGCTTGGCCGACACATGCTAGGAAAACCAAAAATAAAAGCCACCTAATTGTTATTTAAGGGATTCGAACCACTACCCTCATGCACTAACTCATGCGCCAACACCACCATACCATATACTCATCTTATACTTCACTTTGACACTTAAATTAACTTATGTGTCAATGCCACTTAATCCATTTCCATAAATTAACAAAATTTAATATTATTCCATCCCAATAAATTCTAATTCTTCTCCAGGCTATAATAAGCTCTAAAATATATAAGAAAATTTCACTTTCTAGAATAATTACTCAAAACACACAATGAAAAAAAATTACTCGAATTTTCAGGGTGTTACAAATGATCAAAATCATTCCCATAGACTGTGAAATCATCTATAAAAACCTCTAAAAAATCTTCAACCATATCCGAGAATATTTCCATCATGCACCTTTGAAATATGGCTGGTGCATTGCAAAGACTGAAAGGCATACGACGAAAAGAAAAAGTACCAAAGGGACAGGTGAAAGTTGTTTACTCTTGATCCTCCGGTGCAATGGCAATTTGATTGTACCTAGAATAGACGTCTAAGAATCAGTAATAGGCTCTTCCAGCAAGTCTATCCAACATTTGGTCAATGAAAAGAAGTAGGAAGTGGTCCTTCCTTGTGGCAACATTAAGTTTGTGATAATCCATACAGACTCGCTATCCTGTAGGAATGTGTGTAGAAAGTAATTCGTCTTTTTCGCTGCTAACCATAGGGATACCACTCTTTTTAGGAACGCATTGCACTAGACTTACCCAATTGCTATCAGAAATAGGGTAAATAATTCCAGCATCAAGCCATTTTATAAGTTCTTTCTTAAAAACTTCCTTCATCTTCTCGTTTAATCTTCTTTCTTGCTCAATCAATTGCTTGCCTTCATCTTCCAACTTGATCTTGTGTATGTAAAAAAGATGGACTAATGCCTCGAATATCGATAATACTCCAAGCAATAGCTTGTTTATGTTGCTTAAGAATATGGACCAATTTCTCTTCTTGAGTTACATCCAGTGTTGCGGAGATAATAACCGGAAGAATATAGTTATCACCAAAAAAGACGTATTTAAGATGAGTACGTAGTGGTTTCAATTCCAGAATAGAAGCTTCGTCAATAGGTGGCTTGAAAATTGGAGCTATTCTTTGGCTAAGTGTAAGGATTCAATCTGCCATCCATGCCTGAGCTCGATATTATTAGCTTCAATCATGATGTCCCAATTATCTAAGAATTCATCAGTAGATGTCACTGCAAACTCCTCAGAAAGTATTGTGCTTTGGTCATTGAATTCTTCCTAAATTAGATCATCTAGCACATCAATAGTATGGCATTCTTCTTTATCCCTGCATTAGATAGATTCAAAAACATTGACGGTAATGTGCTTATCATTAAGTCGCATGGTCAGTTCACCTTTGTAAACATCAATAAGAGTTCGTCCGATGGCTAAAATTGGTCGTCCCAAGATTATGGGAACCTCCTTGTTTGCCTTGCAGTCAAGTATGATAAAATCAACCAGAAAAATGAATTTATCCACATGAACTAAGATATCTTTGATTTTCCCTTCAAGTTGAGCCGAGGATCGATCAGCTAGTTGCAATGTCACTACAGTAGGTTTCATGTGACCAATTCCCAACTTTCTGAAAGTAGATAGCGGCATTAGGTTAATGCTAGCTCCCAAGTCGCATAAAGCCTTGCCAAAATAAAGGTTGCCAATTTAACATAGTAAAACTCCCAAGATCTTTCATTTTCGGGGGCAACCTATTTATCAAAATAGCACTACAGCCCTTTGTGAGTGCAATAGTTTCCATATCACTAAGGTCTTTCATTAAATTCAGAATTTGCACAAGAACATCTACTAAAGCAATATTGACCTGAAGTTGCTTCAGTGTGTTCAGGAATTGTTGGTATTGCTTGTCTTGCTTATTCTTCCTAAATCTTTGTAGAAAAGGTAAAGATGGAGATCTGATTGCATCGATAGTTCAGAAGGTTGGACATTAGGCAGATGAGTGAAAAATTGTGGAACATTTTTGTTTGGTACATTGACAAGCTATTCAGGTTCAACCTTCTCACTAGGGCTCACTTCTCCAGTATTTTGAGGTGCGACAGTAGAGTCTGTAGTTGGCTCACCAATTTGTTTACCACTCCTAAGCCTGATAACCTTGAAGTGTTCTTTCCCCCTCAGATTAGGATTTTTCATGTCACTAGGTAGTGTGCTCGGTGGTCGAGTATTCAAATTCGAAGTAAGTTGTCCTAATTGTGCATTCAATGCCCGAATAAAAGGTGAATTCCTTTGCACAATAGCTTCTGTGCGAGTCATATGCTCCCGCATTAAAGCCTGAAGAGCTGCTAACGAGTCACAAGTAGAAGCTTGCGTGTACTATTATCGTTGATGCTCTTGAGCATGCTAATGCGACATTGAAGAGTGTTGTGACTATGTCTGATTCTAGTGTTGATGCATCTGGCTTTGTTGTGGATGCATCTAAGTGTGCTGATTATAGTTCTCCTGTTGTTGATTGTAATTCCCTTGTCTTGAACTATAATTTCCTTGAGTAGATATATTCCCATATCAGAATGTCACAGCATTTTGTCCAGTATTCTGAGTTCCCCAGACTATTGATTATGTGCAGAATTATTATAAGAGGTGCCATAAGAAATGTTACAGATGTTACTGACATAAAAGATATTCTCTGCATGTTATGGATAATCTTCATAGATGTGGTTGTCACTGTAAATCTCACAACAAAAGGTAGGAACATCAACTTGTTAAGCGACTTGTATAGGTGTAATGTCACTATTCCCTTGCATATTTTTTTATCATATTTGCAAGAGAAGAAACTTGAGCAATAAGTGTAGATATTACGTCCAATCCAATGTCTTTGGGAGTTGGTTTTGCTTGTGCATCTCTAGAGATAGGATATTTGTAATCATTCTGAGAAATTCTTTTAATAATTCCAATAGCATCATTATAAATACAATCCAGCAAAGGTCCATTGGCTGATGTGTCGACAAGCTTCCTCATGTGTGAATTCAGCCCATTATAGAAAATCTCAATTTATGTTTCCTATTAAATGTCATGCATGGGGCAACATCGAAGCAAAGATTTATAACGTTCCCATGTGGTGTGAAGATTCTCATCAACCAGCTAATGATAAGCTATAATATCATTTCAGAGATGAGCATTCATTGTCAGCAGGTTAAATCGCAAAACAAGCTGTGTTGCTAGTACATTCCAAGAAGTAAATGATCTGGCAGGTAACCCAAGTAACCAAGTACAAGCTCTTCCAAGCAAGGAATAAAGAAATAATTTCATCTTGAAAGCGTCATCAGGAACGCCTTGTTGACTAAAGGAAGCACAAATCAATAAAAACGATTTAAAATGTTCTCATGCATCTTCTTGTGGCAGTCCAGCATATTGCCCATTAGAATTCAGCATTTGAAACATTACTGGCTTGAGTTCAAAATTTCCAGCTTGGATTGCTGGCCTAACAACTCCTAGTTGTAAGTCATCTAAGACAGGTACTACAAAATCTTGTATAGTCCTGTTTTTTATTTGAGCGTCTTCTTACAACGGTGGGTCATTAGCATTTTAGTTCTGCATCAGGGGTATGACTCTATATTTTCTTGGTAAAGCCATATTCCTTTATTCTCGAAGTCTCTTCCAAATGGTTCTTTCAATTTCTGGATCAAATCAGTAATAAAATCCGAACTGCTTCGGGTCATACAACAAGTAAAATAAAATTTGAAAATAGTGACAAAAATAAAACAAGTTAGCAACAACTAAATATTATGAAATAAAACCACACAAAAATAAACATCAAACAAATGTCATCCCCAGCAGCGGCGCCAAAACTTGGTCGGCTGTTTAACGTCATGACAATAATGTGCAAGCGTACAGTGTCGATGCAAGTATAGTAGACATATATGAGTCTGTCACATATCGATCCCACAAGGATGATTGTCTTTTTTTTATCAATATCAGTGCAATAAATAGATAGGAACGAGATAAATTATGAGTGTAGTTGTCGAAGCAATATCTTGAAAACAATAAGATAAAATATGATACTGATAAACTGGGATCCTCAACGTGAATATTCAACAGAATACTAAGTGCTCACAAGGTATAAAAGGATAGGTTATTGTCAATGCATTAAATTGCAATGAATATCTTACCAAGCTTAACTTCCATATCTAATCTAAGACTTAAACATGCACATTAGCCATACCTTTCGATCATGGCTATGGAACACTATTAAGAACAAGTGGATTAAATTCTTCTCATCCTCAAGAAACTTTAGTTGTCATGCTTCTTAGCTTGAACTGTTGCTACACTTTCCAGTGTCAGTGGTCGTAATAACACTTCCATGCTAAAAACATTCAAACCCAAATATTAAACAATAGAAGCCAAATTGAATAAAATAACATTTAACCCAAAAATTATGTGTACTTCCGTATAAACATGAAATAGAAAGTAATCACCATCGTTTAGAAAAGAAATATAAAAGAACAAGTGGAGAGTACTATTCCTAGAAAATCTCAACTTGATCTCTCAACTCCCTCTTGTGTTGCACTCAGGTCTCCTCATCAAGAGCTAAGCTACATCCCTTTCATGTCGGTTCACCTGTAGGAGGCTTAAGCCGCCATAGCCAAAAGCTTCAAAAGATAGATTGAAGAAGATAATACCCCCAAAAAAAGCCTCCTTTTTTTTTCTTTTCCCATGAATATTTATAATCATTCCAAATAGCCCAGGTTTCCTTTCATCAGAATCATGATGCCTGTATATGTACAAGTTGGTTATACCAAACTGGATAGCGCACACATTTTTGTTCTTATCCGGAGAGCTGTCAGGTGCGGCGACAATTTTGCGCGCAATCTGAAAATACTCATGTAGCGACATTAGTACCAAAACATGACAAAATTAAAGAAAAATAGGCTAAGATCCACTGAGTTATAAACTACAATTTACTTAACTGAAAATGCTAAAATATGTGCTAAAGATAACTAAATGGGAACAAATTAACCAATAAGTAGGGAGAAAACATATGTTCTTTCTAGTACTATCATGTTTTTGCGCATTTTCTACTATTTTGATGACCCAAAAGGCTGACTTGGGCCTCATGAGTGACTAATAAGCTATTTAAGTGTGTAGGATGCCAATTTAGGTCCAAGAATACACAGGATGATGATCGGAGCACAATACAAGGAAGCCCGATAGAAAAACAAAATTTCCAAGGCAGGAAAGAACTTGACGTTGTGACAAGGAGATTCCTCTTGTCATGACAACATGATTATTTTGAGGAAGAAATTCATGTTGGTGACGTAATGACAAGGAGCACCCCCACATCATAACGACGCTACAATGGCAGGCCAAAATATGGTTGATTTTTTTCGTGACAATTTTGGGATATTTCCATATTTGGACACTAGCTTTTATCAGAATATTTATTAATTGGTATCTAAATGTATCTAGGGTTGAGTGGTCACCAAGTACCCCGTTGCCTATATATGTAACCTTAGGGCCACCAAAATTGGGGACAGATATAGACAAACATTTTGTACTATTCAATTTCCTTTCCATTTTCTTTTCATGTTCGTGTAGTTGGAACTTTTCTACTCTAATGTGAAGACAATTGCAAGCGGTGATTGCTTCGGCACCATGCTTCAATATATATTCATTAGCTTTCTCATATCTCTTATTCTTTTATGTATATTTTTGTTAACAATATCAATTAGCATTTGTATGAATAATTGAATAAATTATTTTGCTTATTTCATATCTTGAATGATTCAATTAATAAACTAATTTATTTGTTAATTGATTATTTATCTGAAATTTGTTGTTCATTCAAGATTTCTTAGTATATGAGGGAGTGACGTCCCTGATAGAATATCAAGACAAGTGAGACTAGAAAGGTATCCTGTCTTATATAACTTATGCCAAGCGGTGAGATCGAGACAGTATCTGTATGCCTAGAAAGAGACCGAAAGGGTGAGTTAGGTGGTAATCCTTAGTGAAGATGAGATTGGAAAGGTATTCCTAGCTAAGGGTAAGAAATAACTCAAGCGAGAATAATTAATTATTCAATTAGATAATTAGGGATTTAATTAATCATAGGTTAGAGGCTCGTATTGTCAACGGTAGGAATAGGTAATTCTATTAGGTTAGTTAGGTTTATTTAATTTAATTGTTTTAATTAATATTTTAATATGGATTAACACTACTAATTCGTGACTCGATTATATTGGAAATTATTTTCTTTTTTTAATTTAATAATAGTTTCTCCAATCTGCAATCTCTTGGGTACGATCCTCGGAATAATTACCGGTGTTTTGTTGTAAAGTTTACTATATTAAAATTTGACCAATACGCTTGCAGATACCACCGATTTAATTATATATATTTTTGGTGTGATATTTATACTATAAACGATAGGCGGTCAACTGTTTGGCGTCATTCTCGGGGATTGCAACAGTGAATTTTTTTTAGATTGATTACTATAAAATAATATTAGTTGAAAGACGAATGAGCTAGATAATATTCTAATTTTTCATTTAATTAAATATTTTTTATTTGCCTAGTCGATTATCATATTTAATTATGAAAATTGATTTTCATCGGTTGGTGTACGAACAATCCTAATTGAATTGGTTGTACGGAGCTTTGACAAACAAATAAATTTATGATTGCAAAGACAAATAGTTAGAGTGTTCGAACGAAATTCCACTTAAGTTGAACAAGTATACATCCAAGAGGGATAAAGATTCAACGAACCTCTGGAATGAAGGCGAAGTATACGAGGAGGGAGTATATGATCAATGGGAGATTATGGAGAACCAAAGATCGCTTATGCAAGAACTACTACAATAAAGACACGAAACAATTGAAGAGATATATGAGTGACCTTTAGGGACATTCGAGTATCTATTTGAAACTCTTGGTGATTCATATGATTATACATCCAAGAAGGAAAGCCGTGAGTGAGAATTCAATGCTAAATCAAATCAAATCCAACAACATTTGGATTAGTTAAAGGAATTTTTTTGACAAAAATCCCAAGCAAGTACTCCATTGGAAGAGGTCCTACATGATGTCCCCAATTCTAATCTGAAGGACCAATGTATTATAGAAAACAATATGAAATTAAATCTCGAAAATCAACAATAGTTTGGAACCAAAGACGGTTACGAATTGAATATCACAAAAGATATATCCGATCCAATTAAATTTGCCTTAGATGTAATAGTAGCTTTAGGAGTAGATGTAGGGTTAACAACTAACTTCGAGCTACAACTAATTCTGAATGAAAGTGTAGATGAGTCGATATATTTCTCGCCATAATCGAAGAGGAGTCAGTCGAAGAAATCGACAAGTTTATCTCATTCTTGTTCAACAATGAAGGCAAAGCTCGAGTGACCAAAGCTTATCGAAACATGGATGGGAGGAAGCTCGAGTTAATAATACCTTAAAAAATAATTTAGGGTTGGCTCATATTCGGCACCAAGTGGCTCATGCCATGGATGTCGCACCGGTCAAAGATATGGCGACATCAATGGAATCTACCAAGGAAGTTGGCTTATGTCTCCCAACAGATGAAAAAACGACAGATTAAAGTCTCAAGGATCAGCTGGAAGTTCTTCTTTGGGGGCAATACGGATTGTCCTGGCTCTGAAAAATGACTTCTCTTTTTATTTTTTTTAATTTTAAAATTTTATTTTTTTCGTTGTTTATTTTTTATTGTATTGTAAGTATTTTAAATGTGTTATTTGTTTTTCACAGTATTTGCGGAGTTCGTATGGATCAAGGTGATTAAACAAAAATTGAGGAGTCCAACATTATCCAAAAAGATGAAGAGACGAGTTTGGGAGACTTCCAAGTCGTGTAGTGCCATGAACCCCCTTATGGCATGACATGCTGTGACAGGCCAACACAACCAGTCCATCAATGAATTGCGTCACCGTGACAAGGAAGAACGCATCATCCTAACAAGCTCCAAGGTCCCGATGACCACCATATGCCCGTCACAATGAGCCACAATGCATCCAAATGTGAAAGGGCTAAGTTGTAATCTGAAGATGTGATGAACTGAGATTCCAAGTTGCAACTAAACTAATTGAAGTCATGACACTACTGAAGGGTGTCGCACCATATCTGGATGAAATGACTTGGGGAAGCATAAAATTTATCATAACATGGCGATAGGGAAGAGATTCTGTTGCGATAAGTCGACTGCTATGCAGCGTTTTAGTGCCTTAACTATCCAGTCGACCCATGTGACTGTTGCCATACTCTGCTCTCCACAAACTCGGCAACTATAGTTTTTATTTATTTAAGTTTATATTTTATTTGTAAGTATTTTTCATTCGCTTATAGCACACAAATCTCAAGAGTTCCAAGACAACAAGAATCCAACCTTTTTAAGGAAGTTTTCTTGTTCGAACTTTAATTCTTTTATATCGGGACAATTTTGTTCTAAAGTATGGGGGAAGTTCATAGGATTTAATTTTTCAGTTTATGTGTTTTATTTATTTTCTTTTATTTATCGAAAAAAGATTATTGTTTCTATTTTCTATGTAGGAACCCCATATTTTTGAAGGCACTACAATTTCGAGCCAAAACAGCGAGGATGAGCTAGTCCCACCAATTTTGTTGCACTTATCAAGCTAATCGGGTAATCTCGCCTCATTATTTTTGGTGCACATAAGGGACAATATGCCAAATAAAGTGTTCGGGTGACATAGAATTTTGAAAAATTTTGTGTTATTTTTATAGTTTTGGTATATTTTTAGTAGTTATTTTTTTTTGTGTGTTTTATATGTGCTTTAGCTGGTAAAAAATACAAGTAATTAGTTAGAAGCATGTTAATACGAATTTGGGAATAAACTGTAAACTTAGTTTGATAATAATCAATTAAAAATTTTCTAATTTTAGACTAATTAGTTCAATTTATTATACTGTGAATAGATTTAAGATGTTAAGTATACCACAAGATAAATAGGTATACAAATATCATGCATGTTAATTGAAGTATAGGTTGTAAAAATTGATAGACTTAACCAATTTAATCTGTGTATAGAATTACCAAGGGACTGTACGTTTTTAGTTAAATCAGAATAATGGTTTCGGAACCACAAATCCGAGTCAGAAAGATAATTTATTTTAATATTATTGCATGGTCTGCATTATGATAGGAAAGACGTATGAAAATTTCGATAATAAAATTTTACTGGTTACATATTTAATTATAGAAAGGACCAAATTGCATGAAATACAACAGTTTAATTCTAGTAGCTAGAAGGATTAAATAGCTATGGAATTCAAAATTTGAGGTTCTTATATGGTAATTAGACCATTAAGAAAAGTTAGTAGATATTTTTGATGATTCATCCATGGAAATTAGAAAAAGAAAATGACTAAATTGGAAATTGAAATAAATAAAAGATGATAAATAAAATAAATATCTAATATCATCAAATTATATCATCTTCTTCCGTAAATTCTATGGAAACCCTAGGAAAGAGAAAGAAAAGCAAGCAAGCTTAATTGGGTAAGTAATCTTGTCTCGTTTTTAGTAAATTTTATATTTTTGAGATCGGGATAATCTAATTTAGCTACTGTGGGGATCAATTTCTAAAGTTATCAAAGAATTAAAATTTTTCCATGGATGAATATGCTGAAATTTTGAAATTTATGGTAGAAATTGAAAGGTTGTTGATATATAAACAACTTCTGTAAAGTGAATTTTCATGAAATTGTGATTTAAGGACTAAATTGTAAAGATGTAAAATTCATGGAAATTTCTAATTTTTATGAAATATATGTGTTGTAAATGTTATATGTAAAAAATAGTTAGGCTTAGAATAAGGATTAAATTGCACGAATTTCATATTCCGAGCCTAGGGATGAAATCGTCATTTATGAAAAGTATAGGGGCAAAATGGTAATTTTTCCTAAGATGTGAATTGAATTAAATTGAGTATGAAATGGATTAAATTGATGTTAAATTCATTTATATAGATCCGGAAAGACCTAGTACTAAGTTGGATTGAGGAAAACAAAAAGTGTCGGATTAGTAGATTCTTGAAACGAACAAGTATCGAGGTAAGTTTGTGTAACTAGATTATGTATATTAATATGTTTAGAATTGAATGTTGAATATGTGTGAATTGTATAAATGTTTAGTGTATAAAATTAATTACATGCCTAATATTGCTCGATAAGTATAAGTCCTTTTTGAATAGATGGAATGTAACACCCTTTACCCATATTCAAGCCGGAACCAGGTTTGAGGCATTACCTAACTAACTTTACTTAAACGTCTCGAATAGGGTTATAAAATTTTGATTAAACCCAACCTTTGCTAAAACTCAGCCCACGAGACCCTATGCATACCTCTGAGAGGTTTTGGAACCAATCCGGGAACTTTCATTAGCGTGTGAGACTTTTCCTCAAAACAGGGGCCACACGCCCATTTTAGTCTGGGGACACGCCCGTGTGCCCCTAAGACATGCCCGTGTCTTCTGCCCGTGGTTGATCCTGACCAAAACACACGGTCTAGACATGCCCGTGTCCCTGGTCCATGTGCCAAACCTTGTCGTTCTGACTTATCCACACGACCTATGCACACGTCCGTGTGCTTCCGCCGTGTGATGATTTAAATCCCAAGTGCAAGGTGTAATGCCCCAAACCCGGCCTAGAGGCTAGGCCTGAATCCGGTGTGTGTGTGACATCCTGGAAAGGGCCTATGCATTTTCGGTTTAATTGTATGAAATGACAAGTTTTAAGCATTATGAAAAAATATTTGATATTTTTGGAAACTCAGAAATGTATGAATATGAATGGAAATGGAAATGAACATTCTTGGAAACCTGAACATTTTTGGAAACTTGAACATTTTTGGAAACCTGGAAATGCATTAGGACATGAACATTTTAGGAAACCCAGAAATGTAAGGAAATGGTTCAAAAATGGAAAGTACACATTTTTGGAAACTAAGAAATGAAAATGGAAATAGTTCAAAAATGGAAAGTATACATTTTAGGAAACTTGGAAATGTAAGAAAATGGCAAGTAAACAGAGCCGTTCGAAAATTTTAAGAAACTTATAAATGATGCAGAAATGTCAAATTTTAAAGTTTAAAATAGGAAATAAGGGCAAGATAGCCCTAAAAGAAAAAGTTGGTAAAATTTGACACACAAACGGGCTAGGAAAAGTGGCCTGAAGATGGCACTTAGGGCCTATAGAAATGGCGCCATGTGCAAGAGGCATGGGCCTGGGTTCGAGTCACAAGGGAAGCAAATAAATGAAGTTTTATTTTTGCTGCCCAGGCTAGAGAGTGGACGGCACATGCTTCTAGAATTAGAGGTGTTTTAATTCCATAAATATGTGAATAATAAGTGATAAATAAAGGATTTTCTTTAATTGGATTATTTGAGGAGATAAATGATGGATTAAACACTTTGATTTTTAATAAATGAGATAATATTATCACAAGGAGGAGTGGTGGCCAAGTCAAGGACTCTTGGCCTAGTAATTTCGGCTAAAGGAAGAGAATTTGGGCTATTCTCTCATCTTTTCCTAAGTGTGCCGAAAATTCCCTAGTCCCTCTTTCTCTCTGCCGAAATTTTTCCTAAGCAAAACTCCATCTTTTCTTCTCCTCTCCTTTGCTATTGTCGAACCAAAAAAACCTTTTCTTTTGATCTCTGATTAATAGTCCATAGCCGAATCTCTATGGCTTTAGGCAAGGAAGCAATCATTCAAAGCATTAAAGGTAAGGTTAAGCATTATTCAAGTTCTTTTCTTTTCTATTTGCCGAAAGAGAATGGCCTAATCCCTATTCTTGTTCATGGCCGAATCTACAAGGAGCCCTCAGGTTTCTACAAATTACCAAATATAAGGATCAAGGATCCAAGGTAAGATCTATGAATATTCAGTTAAGGGTTACGATTTATGTTTTCAAAGTTAGATTAAATCTAACGTGAAGTTTTAGGGATTTCGACAGATATATATAAGGCAAGGAATTCTTTTCAGATTTGGAAATTGTAAGGTAAGTACATAGATCCAATCGGCCTAAGGTGATTTTGGTATTATTTTCCATTTATTCAAAAGTTAGAAATCGACATAATTACGATTTGGTGGTTAGCCGATTTCAAAGGAGAAGAACACAAATCTTTGGGATTTGATTTACAATCTTTCAATTCGGCAACAAGGTAAGTAAAGTAATAAATCCTACTAGGATTTGGTTTTAAGCCAAATAGGTTTGTTAATATGTTTTAATGGTTGGTCGAATATAGGAGTTAAAGATCTAGATCGGTAGATCGTTCTTCGGGATTTCAAGGAATCTATTAAGCAAATCAGGTGTGTACTCACACTAACTTTCAATATATCATATGGCAATTATTTTAATATATGAATATGTATAAGAATGTGAATGTGGCTAAGTACCAAAAATGTGGTAAAAAGTACCCAGGTACGTTTCCTACTTCTGATAGGATTACGAATATGATATATTTTGAACATGTGAATAGTAACATGAATGAGAAATAAGTATGTTATGCATGATATAATAATATTTGGGGCATTTCGGGCTATATGTGAAAGGGAAGAAGGTGTTGACTTGGTCTCACCAGCGGAATATGGTGACTACAATCACATTATCTGAATATGGTAACCGGTTACATTATCTGAATTTGGTAACTTCGGTTACATTATTTGAATATGGCGTCTAATGACACAAATTATATGGGCGATGAGCACGTCGACTGCAGCGACTGCCTTCGATAGTGTGTAGCGGATGGAGGGTCGACTTAGTAGTCCCCACGGTGTGATTGGCAGGTACGGGTGGTGTGTAGCGGATGGTTAACTAGGCTTGGGTTTGGGTTGCATCATTTTTATATGAATATGTCTAAGCTATGAACATGTATGCCTGAATTGTTGATTGTTAGTTTGTGTACACATTGAGTCTGTTGACTCACCCCTTTGTGGGACTATTTTTCAGGTAATGAGCAATAATGGACCGGGCCGGCGGGAGCTAAAGGTGGCCATACACAGCAAGAAGGGATTTTTAATATTTGGGACTTTATTTCTATTAAGTATTTTAAGTTTTTAAGTTTGGAAATTATTGATGTAATAAGGCCGAAAAGGCCATAGTTTTATTTAGTTACTTTTATTTTCTTTAACTACCATGCTATGAACCATTTTATATTCTAAGTTTAAGTAAAATTATTTTTTTTTTAGTAAACCCCAAATTATCTTGTCACCCTAATTAAAAGATCTTTTTTATAAGTAAGACAAGTAGGCTTTCAATCTAAGCCCAACCCAAACCAATATTTTTCTCAAAATTACACAAACTTTCTCTAAGTAACCAAGAATTTTGAAACCGATTTTCTTAAGGAACATAACAGATCCGGTTCAGGCTCGTGGGCCGGGTGTAGGGTGTTTGATTTGGTATCGAGCCTGGGCTTTTCAACTCTCGGCTTTTGTGGGCTAAGGCCCAAAACGTTTTTAATTCGAGCCCAAATGATTTTCTTTGAAATAAAGCAGGTGTTCGGCATGGCACCTAAGTCTCCGACCCATGATCCACCGTGTAAGTACCCCTAACTCTTTTGTGTGATTATATGAATTATGGAAGGGTAGAAAAGGCATGGAACGTAGAATAGTATGATAGGAACTTGAACCCTAGGATTAGACTACTCAAACACAAAACGCATAAGACTTAATACATTAAATAAACCTATGGCTAAGTCGCTGAGCTAGGGTGTGGTAACCCCTATGCGCATGTCTAGGATTGGATCCGGAAGAGCCTGGTATTTAAGCGATCCTAGTGACTCACCTCCTCTTCGCAGAATCCTGCAGTGCGTAGCTTCGGTTCACCCTAACTCGAGAGGGCTCGGCGGTGTGGCAACCTCACATGCGCATGTCTCACGAATGGTTTGAAGGGAGCTTGGTATTTAAGCGATCCCGCGTGACTCACCTCCTCTCCATTCGAATCCCGCACTGCACGTAGCTTTGGTTCACCCACGACCAAGAGAGGGCTCGGTCATAGGCTAAATATAATGACTAAAACCCAAAAGGGAACTAGCCATGTTTTTTTTAAAAAAAAAAAAAACAAAACAACGAACCCTAGTTTTAAAATTCTTAAAACTTTCTTTTAAATTTGTAAAAACTATTTTTACAAAATTTCCCGAAAAATTTCTGATTTGTGAAAATTACAAAAATACCCCTAGTGGTAAAATTACCAAAATGCCCTTGATTCACAAATTGTCAAACTTCTCAACGATTTTGCCAAAACTTCATTATTTTATAAATGTTCACGAACCGTGATTTGCAAACTATCAAAATACCATGATTTTGAAAAATTACAAAATTGCCCTAACTTACAAAATTACCGAAATGACCCTGATTCCCAAAATTTTTGCAACATCTATTTTAGAAGGAACAATTCTCAAAAAGAACCCACAAAGTTTTACAACTTTTGAAATATCCCTGAGTTATTAAATTTTACAAAATTACCCTTATTTGTGAAAATTTACCAAAATACCCCTGAGGTCGAAAATTACCGAAATACCCTTAAATTTTGAAATTTTTCCAAAATTACCCCGCAACTTTAAAATTACCAAAATACTTTCGACAAAATCACCGAGGAACTTTTTGTTTTGGAAAATTACGAAAATGCCCCTGTAGGACAAAATTATGAAAATACCCCTAACAACGATGAAAATTACAACGTTTCTCTGAATGAACGAAAGTTCATAATTGTTTGATGGATGGATGAATGAATGAAAGACTGTGTGCTTGTGTGAATACGAAAGAACCACTCCTAAAACTCTTTTCATAAAACTCCTTCGCGGGTAAATAAGTGGAACAATGACTAATCCATAAAATTCCTTAATCAGATCTCGACGCAAAGAAATGAGTTCTAGAGGACGTGGTCGCCGTGGACGAGGTAGAGGAAAGATGACCGTGTTGGAACCCGTTAGATCGGGTCAGGGGTCCGATAATGAAATACCACCGCCACCACCACCCCCAGCTATTGGTGCTGAGCAGCAAGCTCACATGGGGGAAGATACTGTGTCGCAGGCTGTGCTGCGAGTCTTGGAATTGGTGGCTGGTGCATGAGGAAATTCAGGAAATCGTAAGTCGGCTCGAACGGCCCGAGCTAATGGAGTGAAATGTTTCGTGGAGTGTTCGGAGTAGCACCCAAAGAGTCGGTGAGCATCTTGGTTGGGCGACTAAGCGCATTATGGATGAGCTCGACTTGACCTCTGAGGAGAAGTTGAAAGGGATGGTGGCACTGTTACGCGATGAAGCGTATCAATGGTGGTTAACTGTGCGAGATGGTGCCACGGCTGAGGATCTGACCTGGGAATATGTTAAGGAGGCATTCCAGAAGAAATATGTGGGAACCAGGTATACAGACGAGCAAAGAAAAGCTTTTCTAGGGCTAGTTGAAAGGAACAAGTCCGTAGCAGAATATAAGGCAGAATTTCTGAGGTTGAGCCGTTATGCTGGAGGTGTAGTGGCGACTGAACATGAACGCTGTGTCTGTTTTGAGGACGGACTAAGAGACGACCTGAGACTGTTGATAGCACCGCATCAAGAGCGGGAGTTCTCTTCTTTGGTGGAAAAGGCCAAGGTGGCCGAGGGAATTAAGGATGCTACCAAGCAGGCTGTGGACAAGAATAAGCCTAAGAGAGGTTTTGGACCATCTGGAAAGGGTCATAAGAGGCCTAGAGTCGACGGGCCACGGAATCAACAAGCTGGTACGGGCTGGCAGTATCGCCCTTGTGAGCATTGTGGAAAGAGGCACTTGGGAGAATGTTGGAGAAAGACGGGAGGATGTTTCAAGTGTGGGTCCAAGGACAACATGCTTAAGGATTGTCCTAAGCAACGAGATAAGAGCCGACCGGCAGCTTAGAATGCTAGTCAGGCTGGTAGAGGCGGACAGCAGCCTCAACGGGGTCGTGGTCTGGCCAACAGAGGTAATGGTGCTGGCAGAGGCCGTGGAGCACAGGGCCGAGGTGCTACAAATGCTGAGGCAAGGCAACCGGGTTTGGTTTATGCGGTTTGCCGGAGGGAAGATGGTGACGCACCGGATGTAATAACCAGTACGTTCTTTATTTTTGACAAACCCTATTTTGCTCTGATCGATGTGGGCTCGACCCATTCATATGTTGCATGTAGTGTAGTGGAAACACTAGGCCTAGACTCAGAACTCTCTGATAGACAGATGACTGTAGTAAGCCCATTAGGTCAAACCATAGCGGTAGACAAGATCTTTCGGAATGTACCCCTAGAGATTCAGGGAGTGAACTTTCGGGCTGACTTAATGGAGTTACCCTTCGGAGAGTTTGAGCTTATACTTGGAATGGATTGTCTAGTAGAACATCGAGCCGTGTTGGATTGTGCGGCTAAATGTATGGAATTAAGAACCCCCGAGGATGAGGTAGTAGTGATGATTGGAGAAAGGATGAACTACTTGTCTAACGTGGTTTCGGCGCTGGAGGCCGAGAAGATGGTTAGGAAAGGGTGCGAGGCGTTCTTAGCCTTTGTAAGTGCGTTGGGAGGAAAAAATGAGGGTGTTCATGGAGTTAGGACGGTAAGGGACTTCGTAGATGTGTTCCCAGATGATTTACCAGGAATACCCCCAGATAGGGAGGTGGAATTTGGAATAGACTTGCTACCGGGAACAGCTCCTGTATCAATCGCTCCATACCGAATGGCGCCAAAGGAGTTAGTAGAGCTCAAGGCTCAAATCCAAGAACTGTTGGATCGTGGGTTCATTCGACCCAGTGTGTCTCCGTGGGGAGCACCGGTCCTATTTGTGAAGAAGAAGGACGGAACTATGCGTATGTGCATAGATTATCATCAGTTGAACAAACTCACCATCAAGGACAAGTATCCCTTGCCAAGGATAGACGACTTGTTCGACCAGCTGAAAGGGGCAACTGTGTTCTCGAAATTAGACTTAAGGTCGGGATATCACCAGTTGAAGGTGAAGGAGGCTGATATCCATAAAACCGCTTTTAGGACAAGATATGGCCACTTCGAGTTTGTGGTGATGCCGTTTGGGTTAACGAATGCTCCAGCCGCGTTCATGGACATGATAAATCGGGTTTTCCAACCCTATTTGGATAGGTTCGTCGTGGTGTTCATCGATGGTGTTCATCGATGATATTTTGGTGTACTCTAAGTCTGAAGAGGAGCATGATGAACATCTCTGAGTTGTGCTGCAAGTGTTAAGGGAAAAGAAGCTTTATGCCAAATTCAGCAAGTGTGAATTTTGGCTTAAGGGGGTGGCATTCTTAGGACATGTGGTATCCGCAGAAGGAATAAGAGTGGATCCTAGGAAGAACGAAGCAGTGTTGGATTGGAAGCCACCTAGGTCTGTGGCTGAAATCCGAAGTTTCTTAGGATTGGCAGGCTATTACAGAAGGTTCGTGGAAGGATTCTCGTCAATAGCCGCGCCTTTGACAAAGCTGCTAAGGAAGGAAGTACCCTTTGTATGGACGGATAAGCAACAGGAGAGCTTTGAAAAGCTTAAAAAGGTGTTGACGGAAGCTCCGGTGTTAATTCAGCCGGAGGCAGGCAAGGATGTTGTAGTATATTGTGATGCATCGCACACGGGATTAGGCTGTGTGCTAATGCAAGATGGAAAAGTGGTCGCTTATGCGTCTCGGCAGTTAAGGCCTCATGAGGTTAACTATCCAACCCATGACTTGGAACTAGCAGCAGTGATTTTCGTCCTGAAGGTTTGGAGGCACTACCTTTATGGAGAAAGGTCAGTAATCTACACAGACCACAAGAGCCTTAAGTAATTGTTGACTCAGAAGGAGTTGAACATGAGGCAACGAAGGTGGGTGGAGTTGTTAAAGGATTACGATTGCTCAATAGAGTACCACCCGGGCAAGGCAAATGTGGTAGCAGACGCCCTAAGTCGAAAGGTTGAGTCGGATTTAAGGGCTTTGTTCGCTCATTTAAGTTTGTATGATGATGGAAGCCTGTTGGCAGAGTTACAAGTCAAGCCCACATGGCTGAATGAGGTGAAAGAGGGCCAGTTGGCTGATAAGGATCTAAGTGCTAAGTTACAGCAAGTATGGAGCGGAGAATTAGGGGATTATGGCGTCAATGAAGAAGGAGTATTGTGCTACAAGGGTAAGGTCCAGATTAGAAGGATAAGGAGTTGAGACAAAGGATTCTTCGGGAAGCGCATGGTAGCCCTTATGCTATGCATCCCGGAGGCATCAAGTTGTATAGAGATCTAAGGGAGCAATTTTGGTGGTCTGATCTGAAACGAGAGGTGACTGAATTTGTGGGGAAATGTTTGACGTGTCAGCAAGTTAAGGCTGAACACCAAGTTCCATCGGGATTACTTCAACCAATTGGGATTCCCCAATGGAAGTGGGAAAGAATTACCATGGACTTTGTTAGTGGGCTTCCCCTTACGCCTACTAAAAAGGACTCGGTATGGGTGATAGTGGACCGTTTGACCAAGTCCGCGCACTTTATTTCGGTGAAGGTTGACTATTCCCTTCAGAAGTTAGCCAAGTTATATGTGGCAGAGATCGTAAGGTTACACGGAGTACCAACATCGATCATCTCCGATAGAGACCCAAGGTTTACGTCTCGATTTTGGAAGGCACTTCATCAAGCGTTGGGCACTAAGTTGGATTTCACTACGGCATTTCATCCATAATCTGACGGGCAGTCAGAACGGGTTATACAAGTGTTGGAGGACATGCTGAGAAGCTGTGTGATGGATTTTCGAGGAAGTTGGGAGGATTACTTGCCCTTAGCTAAGTTCGCCTACAACAATAGCTATCAGGCAAGCATTCGGATGGCACCATATGAAGCACTGTATGGTCGAAAGTGTAGAACTCCTACTTGTTGGACTGAGTTAGGAGAACGTCGTGTTTTGGGTCCGGAATTAGTGGCAGAAACTGAGGAGAAGGTTGAGATAATCCGGGCAAGGTTGAAGGAAGCCTCGATAGGCGTAAGTCGATGCGACCTTAGCGAAGGAAATTGAGTTTGAAGTGGGAGACCAAGTGTTTCTGAAAGTCTCACCTTGGAAGAAGGTAATAAGGTTCGGTCGCAAAGGGAAGTTAAGCCCAAGGTTTGTAGGGCCCTATCGAGTACTGAAATGAGTTGGGCCAGTGGCATACCAAGTGGAGTTGCCACCAGAGTTGCAGCTAATGCACAACGTATTCCATGTATCCATGCTACGTCGCTATCGATTGGATCCATCCCATGTGGTACCAATCGAGGAAGTGGAGCTAAGGCCAGACTTATCCTACGAGGAAGAGCCGATTCGAATCTTGGAACGTGATGTGAAAGTACTACGGAGGAAGTTAGTACCTCTAGTCAAGGTGTTATGGCACAACCATGGATCGGAAGAAGCTTCGTGGGAGTCAAAAGAGACAATGCGACAGCAATACCCTCAGTTGTTTAGTTAGGAAATTTCGAGGACGAAATTTTGTTTAAGGGGGGTAGAACTGTAACACCTGGAAAGGGCCTATGCATTTTTGGTTTAATTGTATGAAATGACAAGTTTTAAGCATTATGAATAAATTTTTGATATTTTTGGAAACTCAGAAATGTATGACAATGAATGGAAATGGAAATGAACATTCTTGGAAACCTGAACATTTTTGGAAACTTGAACATTTTTGGAAACCTGAACATTTTTGGAAACCTGGAAATGCATTAGGACATGAACATTTTAGGAAACCCAGAAATGTAAGGAAATGGTTCAAAAATGGAAAGTACACATTTTTGGAAACTAAGAAATGAAAATGGAAATGGTTCAAAATGGAAAGTATACATTTTAGGAAACTTGGAAATGTAGGAAAATGGCAAGGCAAAACAGAATGATCGAAAATTTTAGGAAACTTAGAAATGATGCGAAATGTCAAATTTTAAAGTTTAAAATAGGAAATAAGGGCAAGATGGCCCTAAAAGAAAAAGTTGGTAAAATTTGACACACAAACGGGCTAGGAAAAGTGGCCTGAAGATGGCACTTAGGGCCTATGGAAATGGCGCCATGTGCAAGAGGCATGGGCCTGGGTTCGAGTCACAAGGGAAGCAAATAAATAAAGTTTTATTTTTGCTTCCCAGGCTAGAGAGTGGACGGCACATGCTTCTAGAATTAGAGGTGTTTTAATTCCATAAATATGTGAATAATAAGTGATAAATAAAGGATTTTCTTTAATTGGATTATTTGAGGAGATAAATGATGGATTAAACACTTTGATTTTTAATAAATTTAGATAATATTATCACAAGGAGGAGTGGTGGCCAAGTCAAGGACTCTTGGCCTAGTAATTTCGGCTAAAGGAGAAGAATTTGGGCTATTCTCTCATCTTTTTCTAAGTGTGCCGAAAATTCCCTAGTCCCTTTTTCTCTCTGCCAAAATTTTTCCTAAGCAAAACTCCATCTTTTCTTCTCCTCTCCTTTGCTATTGTCGAACCAAAAAAACCTTTTCTTTTGATCTCTGATTAATAGTCCATTGCCGAATCTCTATGGCTTTAGGCAAGGAAGCAATCATTCAAAGCATTAAAGGTAAGGTTAAGCATTATTCAAGTTCTTTTCTTTTCTATTTGCCGAAAGAGAATGGCCTAATCCCTATTCTTGTTCATGGCCGAATCTACAAGGAGCCCTCAGGTTTCTACAAATTACCAAATATAAGGATCAAGGATCTAAGGTAAGATCTATGAATATTCAGTTAAGGGTTACGATTTATGTTTTCAAAGTTAGATTAAATCTAACGTGAAGTTTTAGGGATTTCGACAGATATATATAAGGCAAGGAATTCTTTTCAGATTTGGAAATTGAAAGGTAAGTACATAGATCCAATCGGCCTAAGGTGATTTTGGTATTATTTTCCATTTATTCAAAAGTTAGAAACTGACATAATTACCTGATTTGGTGGTTAGCCGATTTCAAGGGAGAATAACACAAATCTTTGGGATTTGATTTACAATCTTTCAATTCGGCAACAAGGTAAGTAATACAAATCCTACTAGGATTTGGTTTTTAAGCCAAATAGGTTTGTTAATATGTTTTAATGGTTGGCCGAATATAAGAGTTAAAGATCTAGATCGGTAGATCGTTCTTCGGGATTTCAAGGAATCTATTAAGCAAATCAGGTGTGTACTCACACTAACTTTCGATATATCATATGGCAATTATTTTAATATATGAATATGTATAAGAATGTGAATGTGGCTAAGTACCAAAAATGTGGTAAAAAGTACCCAGGTACGTTTCCTACTTCTGATAGGATTACGAATATGATATACTTTGAACATGTGAATAGTAACATGAATGAGAAATAAGTATGTTATGCATGATATAATAATATTTGGGGTATTTCGGGCTATATGTGAAAGGGGAAGAAGGTGTTGACTTCGGTCTCACCAACGGAATATGGTGACTATGGTCACATTATCTGAATATGGTAACTTAGGTTACATTATCTAAATTTGGTAACTTCGGTTACATTATTTGAATATGGTGTCTAATGATACAAATTATATGGGCGATGAGCACGTCGATCGCAGATGGATCGCTGCCGATGGTGTGTAGCGAATGGAGGGTCGACTTAGTAGTCCCCACGGTGTGATTGGCAGGTACGGGTGGTGTGTAGCGGATGGATAACTAGGCTTGGGTTGGGGTTGCATCATTTTTATATGAATATGTCTTTGATATGAACATGTATGCCTGAATTGTTGATTGTTAGTTTGTGTACACATTCAGTATGTTGAGTCACCCCTTTGTGGGACTATTTTTCAGGTAATGAGCAATAATGGATCGGGTCTGCGGGAGCTAAAGGTGGCCATGCACAGCAAGAAGGGATTTTTAATATTTGGGATTTTATTTCTTTTAAGTATTTTAAGTTTTTAAGTTTGGAAATTATTGATGTAATAAGGCCGAAAAGGCCATAGTTTTATTTAGTTACTTTTATTTTCTTTAACTACTATGCTATGAACCATTTTATATTCTAAGTTTAGGTAAAATTATTTTTTTTAGTAAACCCCAAATTATCTTGTCACCCTAATTAAAAGATCTTTTTTATAAGTAAGACAAGTGGGCTTTCAATCTAAGCCCAACCCAAACCAGTATTTTTCTCAAAATTACACAAACTTTCTCTAAGTAACCAAGAATTTTGAAACTGATTTTCTTAAGGAACATACCAGATCCGGTTCAGGCTCGTGGGCCGGGTGTGGGGTGTTTCAGTGTCACATCAAATGCATAACTCAAAGGATTTTACTAATTAAAAATTTTAGGCCCAAAAGCCCAAAATCCTTGAGTCTTGTTAAGAAATAAAAAAAATCCATTTTTATAGTTTTAAGTTGTAACACCCCAAACCTGGCCTAGAAGTTAGGCCCAGCGTGTCACATCAAAGGCATAATTCAAACAATTTTGTTAATTAACAATTTAAGGCTCAAAAGCCCTTTCATCCTTCAGTCTTTTTAAGTAATGATAAAAGCCCATTTTATTATTTTAAGTATTTTAGAAACCAAGTTTAAACATACGAAATTTACTTAGGTTTAAAATTTAAGTAAATAGTTGAAAACAACATCCCAAAACCTAAAGTCAAATCGGAGTACAAGGCTTTATTACATCCAACGAAAATAAGTAATTAAAACTATGGCTTTTGAAACAAGTAAATAAAAGTTTAAACATCTTGTAGTGTGGCCATCTCCGAGTCGTCTCCCACGTCGAGCCATTTACTGAAGATCATCTAAAACATTAAATAAAGGGTGTGAGTTTCAAAACTCAGTGTGTACAACCCTTGGCAATCAAATCAACATACAAATATTCACCTTGGGCCTCAGCCCTATCAAAATCGGTGGCCTTGGCCTTAGCCCACAATGACCTCATATCATAGCAAAACAAGGTAATGCAAAACCCTCCCCAAAAATCCATCCACTACACACCATTTCCCTTCCGACCCTACACACCTGTGACAATTTCTAAATCGACCCACCCATCCTCTACACACCAAAGGTATCACTCACAGCGGCACTACTCAACCTTGCAGCCAAGCTGCTAATCATATAATGGGCTTAAAGCTACTAGTGGATCCATGGTCGTCAAGCGACTATGCGATCCTCAAATCTTCCTCCGTACCATAATTCCAACCCATATGCATTCTAATCAGAATATCATATGAATGCAACATGCAAGTGAGTAACATCCACAAAACTCACACTCAACACATAGGGGTATTTTCGTCATTTCACAACCCAAGGGTATTTTTGTAAATCTACTCTACAGGGGTATCTTAGTAGTTTTACAAATCAGAGGTACTTTGGAAATTTTGTAAATCAGGGATGTTTTGGTAATTCTGCAAATTAAGGGTATCCTGGTAATTTCACAATTAGTGGCTATAAGGGTATCCTGGTAATTTCACAATTAGTGGCTATCTTAGTAATTTTTCAAACCAAGGGTATTTTGCTAATTTTAAATTAGGGGTGTTTTAGTAATTTTACAAATCTAGGGTATTTGGTCCTTCTCGGGTTTTAGTTATGAACTTTGGCCCATTAACAAGTCCTTGCGGCTAAAGTGAACTGACACTATACACCAGGTAGGATTCCAGAGAAGAGGAGGTGTGCCGCTAGGGCCGCTTAAGTACCAAGCTCTCCCTAGATCCAATCCTAGACATGCATATGCCCGTTACCACAATCTAACCTAGCGACTTGTCTACGGACATGTTTAATTATTAGAAAGTCTTATGCGGTTTAAGAGTTGTTCAGTACTAAGCCTAAAGTCCATAAAACCCTAGCATACTAATCTACGTCCCCATAAAGCCCATCAAACCCATTTCACGTTCATATAACCCATAATGGCCACGTTACATCTTTATGGCCCACTAGGCCCAAGTCTCAGTCATATGGCCCATTAGGCCCAAAACAATTTCAAATTATGTAACATGCTTGCTTAACCCAATTCATATAATTAAATCAAACCATTTTATCAAACTTAGCCTCAGGGCCCACTAGGCCCATTTAGCCACTTTCGACTTTCTGCTTTCCGGTATTGCCGAAATCATGTGTGTGGGTAGTGTTTGTACACACCTAGATACGGTGACGTGCGATTATATCCTTAGCCTTGATCCGTATGCCACTGGGTTCTAATGGCCCTTCCTTCGCTACTAATCACAAGTGTTCCCTAGATTTGCACTCACAAATACACCAACAAAATTCGGGTGACTCGTAATCCACACAAGTCATCCACACATTCGGCCATTCACTTCAACCATAATCGAGTTAAGTATCCTTACCCTTGCTAATGATCCTACCACACTTGCAATCTCTGATCCTTACCCTTGTTAATACAAGATCACCGATAATGAAAAATTAGATCGCCCTTCGGCTTTTAACAAAACATACTAAGGGGAGTTAACAGAATACTTACCGAATCCAACCTTAGATCATACAGCCTAGATAACTACCAAACGAGATTCAGCTTTTAACCTTGACTGAGAGTAGCTACCAACTGACTTGTGATAGAGAAAAACAACAAAGATTTGGCACTAATGGGGATTTCGGCAAGGAAGGATGATGGTAATTGGGCAAAGAAGAGAATTTGGCTATAGGGGAATTTGGCTTTCAGAGAAAGAAGGAGAACACAACTCTAATAGGAATTTTGGGAAAAATAATAATGGGTTTTCTTTTCGGCAAATGAAAGAATACGGCTGAGGGGGGAAAAGGAAGAAATAACAGAACCCATGGAACCATTCAATGAATTTGGCACCCCCTTTTTATAGCGAAAGCCGAATCCTACCTTCCCCCTACAGTCCCATTCGGCACCAACTCCTCCCTCTCCTCATCTCCTTACTTTTCTCCCTGATAACACCTTAATCTTATCTGAAATTTCCTCCACATCCAACACACCTGTTTACTTCAAACTCTCCACGCCAAGAGTTCAAAACCAACACAACTCTGGCCGTCCATAAAGTAAAATAAACACTCCACAAAATACCACTCCTAAGCCTCGAACCTTGGACCTCTTCAGCTTACAACACGCCACCTTATAGCTCCCAAGTGAAGCCACTTACCACTGGACCACAAGCCCATTTGTGTCATATTTCTTCTTCATTCATTAAAAAGGCCTACTAACTGAAGTCATTGTTCCCTAAGGCTAAAACCAAAATTTTTCCTTTACCCTTACTTGATCCCAGGACATCTCCAACACCCCTAGACACTCCAAATTCATTAATCCTCAATGCCCACATGACAATTGTCATTTTTCTCGCTCATTTAAAAAAATTTTCTGAAATCTAAAGCCCAAAGCCCAATAGGCCCAATTCTTCTAGGCCCAAATTCGGGGCATTACATAAGCACTTCAGAAACCAAGTTTAAAACATACAAAATTTACTTAGGCTTAATATTTATGTAAACAGTTGAAACCAACAACCCAAAATCTAAAGTCAAATCGGAGTACAAGGCCTTATTACATCCAACTAAAATAAGCAAGTAAAAACCATGTGTTTTTTTTTTAAAAAAAATAGAAAAAAACAAAAGTTAAACTTCTCGTAGTGTGGCCATCTTCGAGTCCCCTCCCACGTCGAGCCGTCAATTGAGGATCACCTAAAACATCAAATAGAGGGTGTGAGTTTCGAAACTCAATGTGTACACCCCTTGGAAATCAAATCAACATACAAATATTCACATTGGGCCTAAGCCCTATCAAATTTGGTGGTCTTGGGCCTTGGCCCACAATGACCTCATATCACATCATATCGTATCATATCATATGCAAAACAAGGTAATGCAAAACCCTCCCCAAAAATCCATCTGCTACACACACCACTTCCCTTCCAACCCTGCACATGTCACAGACCGAATTTGACCCTAATCGGAACAGTGGTTTCGGGACCACAAATCTGAGTCTGAGAAATATTTTAATAGTATATTTTGAGTCTACTATATGTGAATTAATATGTGTGAAAGTTTCGTAGAAAAAAATTTTATCGTTTAAGTGCTTAATTTGATTAAGTACTTAATCGCGTAAAGTGTGAAAGTGGCATACTAAAGTGAAATATGCTAATTTGAGCATGGCTTTATAATATGAAGTATGAAAAGGGTAAATAACCCATTTTATGAGTTAGTGGCCGGCCATGGACAAGTTTGTCCTTAAATTATATTATTTGGTTATTTTAATTTTAAGGTTAATTAAGTAATTTAGTAATAACGTAATATATGTTAAAGTAAAACAAAAGAAAATGTTTTTATCATCCATTTGTTCTTCGCTGAACCTTGGCATGAGTAGAAGGGTTTCATTTCTTTAAAATTTTGGCACTTTGAAGCTAAAATTCAAGGTGTGTTTTTAGTTAGTTTCCGATAAATTTTACGTTTTTGAGATCGTTGCTTCGAACTGTAGTTGACCCATGTTAGAATTTTTGAAAATGAGCATGTATGAGGCTCGGCCATTGTTAGGTTCTTGTGATTTTTGGTGTTTTATGATTTTAGGTAAATGATATGTTAAAGATTAGTATATTTTGCATTGGAAATTTTAGTAAAATTGAGTATTTTGGGTTAATTAGTAAAAATAAAAATTAGTAGGGACTTATTTGCAAAATAAATGAAAGATATGGACTTGTATAGTCCTTATGGATATTCGGCCCTCGAGTTGATTAGTGAAATTTTGTGTATTTTAAGTTTTATGCAAATAGGACTAAATTACAAAATTGTGAAATAGTGGGGGTAAAATGGCAAATTGCCCATTCATGTGTTTTGAGACTAAATTGAAATGAAATGTACTTGAATGAATTGAATTTTAATGTGTTTAGATCAAGAACAAAGAAAAACGGATTTGGATAGGGGAAAGACGAAGGTTATCGAATAGCCGGTCTACGCGGTCCATCGACGGTCGAGGTAAGTTCCTAAGCTGGATTATATTAAAGAATGCATTATGAATGTATTTAATGACAATTTTTGATAAATTTGGTTATATTTTCATGTGATAGCCAAATGTAAAAATATTACATTGAATTGGATATGTTTTGTTATACAATGTTATAATAGTTTTATTTGTGAAAAGTGAATAAGCTTAGTTGAATTGGAAATGTGATAGAATTATGAAATTTAAGTGATAAGTGGTTATGATACTATTGAAATGTTCATTGAAATGTTGAAAATGTTGATATCTCGGGCTTTAAGCCTAGCGGTGCCTAGTCTTGGTGACTTATTTAGGCTCGAGCCCAAAGAGTCTCGTGCCGGTGACACATTCTGGCTCATTGCCTAGCAGGCTTAATGCCGGTGTTTGAAGTTACAGATTTTGACATAGGCCTGGGGCCAGTATGTGAAGTGCAGTTAAAAAGCTTAGAAGGTTCTGTACCGGTGAATTTCTCGTTTGTACTTTAGTTACGTAGTCAAGGCCTTTAAGCAATAAAGGTAAATTTATGTCTTGGAAATGAACTTGTTATTTCGGCCACAAGGTATGCATTTTATATGTTAATACTAAGTATACATGTGCTATGGTTATGATCGAATAGAAAAATGGAAAAATGAGTTATATTATATACTTGGTTGTGAAGTTATAAATGCGAAATATATATATTATGTCAAGTGGTTACCAGACATGCGAAATTTGAATGTGATTAAAATGTTCATGTAAGTAAAGTTATATTACTAAGTTATGTGAATTGATAATGCCCTGTTATAAGTATTTGTAAATAAAGTATAAATGTTAATATCATGGATTAGTTTATACTAGGTTTGGTTGGTTAAGAATTATAATAATGCTTGAGACTGGCTAAGCTAATGAGCTTACTCTGTTTTTGTTTAATTCTTCTGTTTGTTAGATTCTGGTCAAGCTACAGGTTCAGAGGATCAACGTTGAAGTCCACCACACTATCAACTCTTTTGGTACTCCTTTAGTTCGCTTTATTTTAGATAAAGGCATGTATAGGAGGGAATCTGTCCTTGTTTGAGTAGAAACCTTATTATTATATGTATTATAGCCATACGAATATGGCTTATGTTCTATATTTATTAATGTGGAGAAATATAGTTTAATGATCTAGTGATGCATATGAGTATATTATTATGATGCATGGATATTAGGAATTGTATTTGGGTATATTCGGTTATAATCTAGGTGCATATCGTGTATATATATATAGGTTGGTCATGGCATATATGTGTGATATGTTTAGTTGTGTAATATTGATCAAATTAAATATGCATGTTTTGCTTGAATGTGAAATATATATATATAAAAATATCAATCTCATGAGTTATGTATTTGGCAATACATGGTATTAAGTAGAAAATGTACTTGGATGTTATATTTGGTTTTGGATTGCATTTGTACATGACTAATAAATATTATATGCTTGGTTCGAATATGTCTTTTCAAATAACTTAAATATACATTTGGTTTTTATGGATTATATTAAGACGATCTTAAATTGTGAGATCAAAGTATCAATTAATCATGTATATGAATGATTAAATGTCATGATTTAAATCTCGATTTATTAAAGAAAATGTGATTATGTGTAAGATAGGTGTTACATGAATTGAGTACACTATTAGTTGTTTTGTACTTTCAAATGGTTTAAATTAAAATGGTCACAAGCACATGGTCTTGTAAATAGAAAAGAGGTATGTTTAGTCTTTAATAATTGTGCCAAGTTTATTTGTTCATAATGACCATTTCCAATACCGCATATGATATTGGATATTAAACTTTGTGAAATGTTTTGTTTGGTCTATTAAGTTAATGTATATACATTTATGAGAATAAGTGATTAATAGTTATTAAATATTCGAATGTCATTATAATGATAAGCTCATGATTTATGTATGTATTTTTAGGCATTTTGTGTGACTTTAAGACATGTATATTGACTTGAAAATATGGTATAGGTTTGAAATGAATTCGATTGAACTTTGAGATATGATTAGTATATTTGGTGTGATTAATAATTTAAGACTAATATTTAATTAGCAAAATGTTATCTATATATGTGTTTGTGAATAGGTTCTATGTGATTATGTGAATGTACGAAAGCTGTATTTTCTTTGAAAATGCCTCGTAACCCTAATCTGGTGACGGATATGGGTTAGGGGTGTTACATTTAATTAGTATCAGAGCTTACGGTTTAGTCGATTCTAGGACTACCGTAGCGCGTGTGATTCTAGCTATACATGCCTTTATTATATATCGATAGTGTGGTGACTTCTGACTTTCTGAACTGTGTTTTATATAGTAAATGGACACTGATCCTGAAAGAGCCGTAGCGGATGATGTAGAGAGTGTAGCGCCTGACCGTGCACATGGATCAGTACCGGTAGACTCTCGACCAGTTTCGGGTAGCCACGAGGGGGAGGCTAAACAAGCCTTCTATTAGATGATGAACGAGTGGTTTACCCAGTTTATTCAGACTAACCCGGCTGTACACCAACCTCCACCCCCGAATAATCCAACTCCGATACCTTCAGCACCCCCAATGATAGATCCGATGAGATCTAGTAGGCCTCCAGTTGATAAAATCAGGAAATTTGGGGCCGAAGAATTCAGGGCCAATGATGATGATGATGCAGAGCGAGCCAAAATATGGCTTGATAACACTATTCGGGTACTTGATGAGCTATCTTGTACTCCAGACGAATGCCTGAAGTGTGCTATATCTTTACTTCGGGACACTGCATATCAGTGTTGGAAGACACTAGTATCAGTGGTTCTGGAAGAAAAAGTGACGTGGGATTTCTTCCAGAATGAATTCCGCGAGAAATATATCAGCCAGAGGTTCATCGACCAGAAACGTAAAGAATTTCTTGAACTAAAACAGGGTCAAATGACCGTGACTGAATATGAGCGAAAATTTGTCAGATTGAGCCGATATGCTCGGGAGTGTGTATCAACTGAAGCCATTAAGTGCAAAAGGTTCGAAGATGATTTGAATGAAGATTTAAAGTTGCTTGTTGGCATTCTTGAAATCAAAAAGTTTGTGACACTAGTCGAGCGAGCTTGCAAAGCTGAAGAGCTCGGGAAAGAGAAAAGAAAGGCTGAGACAGAAGCTAGAGACACTCGTAAGAGATCGTCGGGTAAGAATTTCCATTCCACCTCTAAGAAGTTTCGAGAGATGACTTGGTAGACATAAAGCTACTTCAGATTTACCTAGACGTGATCGACCTCTAGTGGGCTCCCGAGCTACCTCGATGGCCAGTGTTGGTAACGCTCCACAGAATTGAGTTGAATGCAAGCACTGTGGGAAATGGCATTCCGGGAGTTGTAGATTCCATGATCGGTCTTGCTTTAAATGTGGATCGTCAGATCATTTTATTAGAGAATGTCCGATGTTAGCTGAACAGAATATAGTTCAGAACATTAAGTCGAGCAACACGTCAGCACGAGGCAGACCACCCAAACATTCAGGCAATGTAGGTGGTAGTCAGAGAGGAACAAAGAACACTGCAGTTCGATCCGAGGCTAGAGCTCCAGCTAGAGCTTATGCTACACGAGCCAGAGAGGATGCTTCCTCCCCCGATGTCATTACCGGCACTTTCACCCTTTATGATACTCCTGTGATTGCATTGATTGATCCTGGTTCGACTCATTCATATGTGTGTGAAACTCTAGTATTCGGTAAGACTCTGCCAGTTGAGTTTACTGAGTTCGTGATTTGTGTGTCCAACCCTTTGGGTAGATGTGTGCTTGTTAATAAAGTGTGTAGAGGTTGCCCGTTGATGATTCGGGATTTTTGCTTTCCAGCCGATTTAATGTTGTTACCCTTCGATGAGTTCGATATAATTTTGGGAATGGACTGGTTAACTTCACATGATGCAGTGGTGAATTGCAAAAGAAAGCTTATTGATTTGAGATGCCAGAATGGTGAGATCATCAGAATTGAATCCAGTGATTTAAGTGGGTTTCCTATAGCAATATCCTCGATGTTAGCCCGGAAGTATATGAGAAAAGGGTGCGAAGCTTATTTGGCCTATGTACTGGATAATAAAGTGTCTGAAAAGCATATTGAATCTGTACCAGTTGTGTGTGAATACCCAGATGTGTTTCCTGAAAAACTACGGGTTTACCACGAAGACGAGAGATTGAGTTTGGCATTGAATTAGTGCAGGAACGACTCCGATCTCGATAGCTCCGTATCAGATGGCTCCTACTGAGTTAAAAGAGTTGAAAGCACAGTTGCAAGAGTTAACAGATAGGGGTTTTGCACGACCAAGTTTCTCTCATTGGGGTGCACCAGTTCTTTTTGTGAAGAAGAAAGATGGAACGATGCGAATGTGTATTGATTATCGACAACTGAATAAGGTAACTATAAAGAATAAGTATCCACTACCCCGGATTGATGATTTGGTTGATCAGTTGAAAGGGGCTTCAGTATTTTTGAAGATAGATTTGAGATCGGGTTATTATCGATTTATGAGTCGAGATACGAGATGTGCCAAAGATCGTATTCGGACGAGGTACGGACATTTTGAGTTTCTGGTTATGCATTTTGGACTCACTAATGCACCTGCTGTTTTTATGGATCTAATGAATCGAGTCTTCAGACAGTTTTTGGATCGGTTTGTAGTAGTGTTTATTGATGATATACTGATCTACTCCAAAGATGAAACCGAGCATACCGAGCATTTGAGATTAGTGCTACAAACTTTGATAGATCAACAGTTATGCGAAGTTTACTAAGTGTGAGTTCTGGATGAAAGAGGTTAGCTTTTTGGGACATGTTGTTTTCGCATCAGGTATTCGAGTCGATCCGAACAAAATCTCGGCTATACTTGATTGGAAGCCACCGAAAAATGTTTCCGAGATTCGAAGCTTTCTAGGACTCGCGGGCTACTATAGACGGTTTTTGAAAGGTTTTTCTGTGATAGCTACACCTTTGACAAAGCTACTACAGAAAGATGTAAAGTTCGAGTGGTCAAAAAAGTGTCAGAAGAGTTTCGATCAGTTGAAAGCCCTTTTGACGGAAGCTCCAGTTTTAGCTCAGCCTGAATCAGGTAAGGAATTTGTTGTGTATTCTGATGCTTCCTTAAGTGGTTTGGGCTGCGTATTGATGCAGGAAGGCAAAGTAGTGGCCTACGGAACGAGACAATTGAAGCCGCATGAAAGAAATTACCCGACGCATGATTTAGAGCTTGCAGCCATTGTGTTCGCACTGAAGATTTTGCATCATTACTTATTCAGCGAGAAATGTCACGTTTACTTGGATCACAAAAGTTTGAAGTACTTGATGACTCAGAAAGACCTGAACTTAAGACAGCGCAGATAGTTAGAATTGCTAAAAGATTACGAATTGGTAATTGAGTATCATCCAGGAAAAGCTAACATTGTTGCAGATGCACTAAGTAGAAAATCATTGTTTACTCTTCGTGCGTTGAACGCACATATGGTTATGACGGGTGATGGTTCGATCATAGCTGAGATGAAGGCTAGACCATTGTTTATTCAGCAAATTAGGGATGCATAAAAAGTTGACAAAGATACGACTTCTAGACGAGCACAGTGTGAAAATGATACTGAGTCGAATTTGAATTGATAAAAATGATATTTAAACTATAAAGGCGATTGTGTGTACCGAAAAATGCTGACTTGATTCAGATGGTGTTGGATGAAGCTCATAATAGTCAAATGTCGATACATCCGGGTAGCACAAAGATGTATAATGATTTGAAATAGTTCTATTGGTGGCCGGGCATGAAACGGGATATATCTGAATTTATTTCGAAATGCTTAGTTTGTCAGCAAGTAAAAGCTGAGCATCAAGTGCCATCCGGACTACTTCAGCCAATCATGATACCTGAATAGAAATGGGATAGAATTACAATGGATTTTGTATCCGGTCTCCCTATGACACCGAGTAGGAAAGATGCCGTCCGGGTTATAGTTGATAGACTGACTAAATCAGCTCATTTTGTGCCGGTTCGTACAGACTTTTCACTTGATAAACTTGCTGAATTGTACGTATCACAGATTGTGAGATTGCATGGTGTACCGAGTTCCATTGTTTCAGACAGAGACCAGAGATTCACATCGCGATTTTGGAAGAAGTTGCAAGATGCTTTAGGTACTAGACTTCATTTTAGTACAGCCTTTCATCTGCAGACAGACTGTAACACCCTAGTTCTAGGGGTTAGGCTTTTGGTGCTTAGCTCAGGTGTTGGCACACTTTTGTGTGTGGTTGGGTAAGTTTTAGGGGTCCGGAGAACCCTAGGTAGTGGTGGAATGCTTTGGAAAATTTTTAGTTTTAGGGATTAAAAAGGGGAGCTTTGGAAAATTCCTTTGGCAGAGTAGCAAGGAGGCGCTACATAAGGCATGGAGAAGTGACGCCTCAAGAGTGCTTTGGGGTCTCAGGTTCAAGCTGCAAAGGCAGTAATTTCTTTTGTTTTTGCGTCATGAGCAAGGGGGAAGTGTTGGATTCGGTTTTGGCACCTTAAAGGAAGGATTTGACTTGTTCAAATTATTTTAAATGGGTGGCTAGGAGAAAAGATGAGTTGGAATTTAGTTTGAATTTTTGAAGGGTTGGTGTAGAGTGAAAGTAGGAGAAATTTTTGGGATTTTGATGGGGTTGAGTGTTTGGCGAATTTTGTTTCTTTAGGGGAGAGCTTGGCGAATGTTATAAATAGGGGAGAGGCTCACCTTTTGGTTTTTCCCATTTGCTTTCTTTGCTTAGAAAATTGCTTCACTAATTTCTTTCATTCTCAACTGAGCCGAAACCTTCATTGCCATCCTTTTCTCTTCCTTTTGGACCCTTGGCCGAACCACTCATCTTGCGTCCCTCCTTTTCTTTCATTCGCTAAACCGAAAGTACACCCCACATCTTTTCTTTCTCCTTTCTCAAACCTCTGGCCGAAACCCCTATTCTCTTTCCTTCATTTTCTTTTATTGATAGCCGAATCTAAACCCCATCCTTGTGCCGCGCTTCTTTTCTTTTAATTGGTAACACCTTGGCCGAATGTTAGCATAGATCTTGTTGGGCTTCCGTTGCAATCTTTGTGAAGGGTAAGGTTCTACATTATGGTTTATTTCTTTTGGTGTTTCGTTAACCAAAGGTGGTCTTAATGTTTGAGGTTGGCCGAATATTCTTGTGGTCTTAGTGTGGTAATTATTTCATGTGTAATCAGCAAGGAGGAGCGGTAGGGAGGACTCTTAGGTTCGATTCATCAAGGGTGTGTCGACAGAGTTTTGGGCAAGTGACGTTTCAAGAGTTGATCGTTGTGCTATTAAGGTGCGTAATCACCGCACTTTTTCTTCGGTTAGTTGTTTTAATGTGTATTCAGATGTATTATGTGTGGTAGCCGATTATGTTGGCTTGAGTGGTGGATACCATGATTTTGGGTAATCAGATATCAGGCGAGTAAACCTTGGATTATGTTAATGTGATAATACATGATGTGGTAATGATATGATATGTATGTATACTCATGTGTTATGATGACTTAACATGTAGCAATTGTATAGTTGCATGGGACTTGGGCTTGATTCGGTGAAGGAAGAAGGGTACACATGATGTACGTGGTCTAATGTTGGCTCAGGCTACATTAGCGCTTGATGGTTAGCTTTGTGCTACCTCAAGGGAGGTGTGGCTCGGTGCCCATCTCGGCGGTTGATGGCTATGTGCATCACCGTAAACGGACTATGACACTGGGATCACTTGGGTTGATAGGTGGCTCAGCCACGGCCTTGAGCAGTGAGATTGCCAAGGTAAGGGTTTTGGATCACGATGTGATCAGTGGTGGTTTATCCATGGCCTTAGGCAGGGAGTCTGCTAAGGTTGGCGTACGGTTGGTTTGTGGGGTGGGCTGAGATGCATATTTGCATGACTTGCTATAAGAATTTTATGGTTTTGGGCCAAGCCCATACGAGTAGAAATAAGTGTTGTGATTATGCCTCGAGTCGGTGGACTCACCCAATTATTTTCCTAACATTTCAGGTGATTCATGAATTGGACCGGGATCGGAGAGGACACATGGTGGCCCATGCCGAAGGAGAAGTTTTTAGTTATATTAAATATTAAGTATTTCATTAAAATAATGGTTGTAATGAAGGCCGCTTTAAATTATTTTTTTGGAATTATTTTATAAGTCATATTTATTTTTTTTGGGCTTAATTAAATTGAATACTATGTGAAGTTGATTTTATTTTAAGCAACTTGTTTATATGCTAAAGTTTAAACTTGGGCTTTTACAATATTTTATAATAATCAAGATTTACTTATATTTCTTTTTCCAATAAACACTATACTTGAAAGTTAGTGTATTTTCATGTTTTATCCTAAGTCAAAAAGTTTTTCAACCGTTCTTCCTAAGTGACATAACCAGATTCGGTCGTAGTGAATGGGCCGGGTTTGGGGATGTTACAAATTGGTATCAGAGCTCGATTCAAAACTCGGCTTTGAGGGTTTGGGCCCGAAACAGTTTTCAAAATGGGTTTTTGGGAAGTGGGCTTTTATAAAAGTTTTTCAGGTTTATTCTGGCATGGCACCTGTACCTCCGACCCGAAGTCCACCAGGTAAATACTTCGGACTTTCTTGAAGTGTTTTGTTTGTATGATTTATTATGGGCTTAGTTTGGGCTCGTAGATTAGGATAGTAGGACTATTGGACCCTAGGACTAGACTACTCAAACATGTGCATAAAACTTAAAGCTCCTAAACAAACCTGTGAAGCAAGTCGCCGAGTTAAGGTGTGGCAACCACTGTACGCATGTCGAGGAATGGTATTCAGTAAGAGCTTGGTATTTAAGCAGTCCTAGCGACTCACCTCCTCTCTACTCGAATCCTACCTGGTGCGTAGCTATGGTTCACCTTAACCAAGAGGACTTGTTCATAAAGCTAAACCGATTATTAAAACCCGAAAGGATTTGGCCTGATTGTTTTAAAATCCTTAGGTTAAAATTTTCTCAAATTTACCTTTTGGTTTGTAAACCCTAAATTTTATTTTGAAGGGCGTTTTGATTTACAAAATTACTAAAATACCCCTACTTGCAAAATTACAAAGATGCCCCTGTGTTATAAAATTACCGTACTACCCTCAACTTTTGATAAAATGATTTTTTTTACTTTGTAAAATACCAAAAGCTTGGAATTTCAAAATATTAAGATACTCTGGTTTGTGAGAATTTACGAAAATACCCCTAGTTGATAAAATTACCAAAATGCCCCTGGTTTCTAAATTTTGATTTCTCTCGACTTTTAGAAATATTCCTATTTCACTAAATATCAGAAAATTCTATTTTGTAAAATGTTGTGATATTTCGATTTTTGAAAATTTACGAAAATGCCCATGATTTCCAAAATTACTGAAATAACCTCGATTTCTGAAGTTTGTGCAACATATTTTGTTCGAAAAACAAAATTTTCAAGATGATCCCTGAGATTTTGTGAATTTTGAGATATCTTTAAGTTGGAAAGCTATTTTCAAAATTTGACCCCGAGTTATTCTTGATATACCTTTATAGGAAAAATGACGAAATTTACACAGGTAGGAAGGAAACTTTGATTGCTCGAAAGAACTACTCTCGGAAACTTCATTGCATAAAATTGCTCGTGGATAAAACAGTGGAACAAGAATTTCTAACGCATAAAACTTTTTAAACAGACTAAATTGAAGCGCTAGATATGAGTTCTAGGGGCGTGGTCGCAATACTCGTGGGCGTGGTAGAGCGGGATGTCGATGTCGAACCGGTTGGGTCACGCCATGGGTCGAGAGCGATGCACCGCCACCACACCGTTGAGGTTGAACAGCAGGATCGATGGAGGAGACGACGTGAGTGTCACAAGTCGTCTTTGTGAGTGCTCGAGCAGTGGCGAGGAGCCAATGTGGGCAATAGGACTCGGAAGTCGCGTGCGAAAGGCTTAGGCGAATGGAGCCGAGGTTTTTCAGAGGAGTGTGCGGGGTAGCTCCGAAGCGTGGCAGAGTCTTTGGCTTGAGGAGGCGTTGAAAGGATTATGGACGACTTAGACTTAAGCTGGCGAGGAGAAGCTTAAGGGTGTTGTTTCGTTGCTACGGGATGAAGCCTACCAGTGGTGGCTCACTGTTAAGGAAAGTACCCCTGCGGATCGAGTGGACTGGGGTTACTTTAAGGTCAAGTTTAAGGGGAAGTATGTCGGAGCGAGCTATGTGGATGCTCAGAGGAAGGCATTCCTCAACTTGGTGCAAGGTGACAAGTCAATGGCGGAGTACGAAGCTGAGTTTCTGCGGTTGAGCCGGTATGCTCGGGGCATCGTGGCAATGGATTATGAGAGATGTGTCAGATTTGAAGATGGTCTGCGAGATGAGCTGCGAGTTTTGATTGCTCCACATCAGGAAAGAGACTTCGCCATTTTAGTGGAGAAGGCTCGAATAGCCGAGGAGGTCAAGAAGGCTGAGAGACACAACAGAGAAAGAAACCGTGATAAGAGAAGTGTTGGATCGCCAGAAGTGTTTGAGAGGGTTCAGAAGAAACTGAGAGTCGAGACCTCTGCTCATGTTTCTAAGCCGGCTGCTAGGAATCCCGATCGTCCGTGTGTTCAATGTGAAAGGTATCATGTTGGCGAGTGCTGGAATCGGGTTTGAGAATGCTTTAGATGCAAGTCCAAGACTCATCTGGTTAAGGGTTGTCCCCAGGATTCGAATAGGACTCGGATAATGGGTCAAGGTTATGTGCAACCAGGCAGAGGTGGTCAGCAGGCGACGAGGGGTCGTGTAACAGACCAATTTTGACCCAAATCGGAACAGTGGTTTTGGGACCATGAATCCGAGCTTCAGAGATATATTTTTTTAATATTATATTTTGTGTTAGTTGCATGTGATTTAGTGAGTGTGAAAATTTCGTAGAAAAATTTAATCGTTTAAGTGCTCAATTTGATAAAAAGGATTAAATCGAGAAAACGCGAAAGTTTCATGCTAAAGTGAAAGGTACTAATTTGAGTGTGGCTTTTTAGGTGGGTGTACCAAAAGGGCAATTAGCCCATTAACCTTATTAAGGGACGGCAATGGGCCTTTAAAAGTCCAAATTATATGTTAATTTAATTTAGTATATGGTTATATTAATGCATTGAATTAATGTTAATAATATATATGTTTGTTTCACATAAAATAAAAAGGTTAAGTGGGAAGAAAGAGAACTTCACTTGTTCTTCTTCCTTGGCCGAATATAGGAGCTAGAAACTCCATTTTTAAAGCTTGAATTTCGGCACTTAGGGGGCTCAATTAAAGGTATGTGTTTGTTTAGTTTTTTTGAAATTTTTGCATTTTTGGAATGTTTACTTTAAATCCTATACAACCCATGTTTAAATTTTTGAAAATATTATGTATATAAGATTCGGCCATTGACATGTTTGGGTAGTTTTGATGTTTGATGGTTTTAAATTGAATGTATGTTAAGGATTTACAAGTTTTGTATTGGAGTTTTTAGTGATTTTGAGTTTATAGGGCTAAATTGAAAAGAATAAAATTGTGAAGGGCTAAAATGACAAATAAATGAAATGCATGGACACCTATGGCCATGGGGGATATTCGGCCAAGCTATAAAGGTGGAAAATTTTGCTTATTTGGTGTTTTGTGAAAATTGGACCAAATTGTAAAAATGGGAAATATTAGGGGTAAAATGGTAAATTGCCCATTAGGGTGTTTTGAGACTAAATTGAGATGAAATGAGATTAAATGAGCTAAATTCTAATGTGTTTTAGATCAAGAAGAGAGAAAGACGAGAATTAGACCAGGGAAAGCGAAGGTTCTCGAATAGCCGATTCGCACGGACTATCGACAACCGAGGTAAGTTCTTTAGTTAAAATGTGTCAATAAACTAATTACGAAATTAGTGAATGATGAATGGTAGAAACTTAGAGTATAAATACATGCTATAGCCGAATGTGAATATATAGTATTGAAGTGAATTTATTTTGATTAATGCAAGTGAATAGGTAAGCTTTTGAGCTAATTTGTGTTAAAGGTTATTTATAAACTCAATGAATGATAGAATCGCGTAAATTGGGTGTAAAACTATAAATTGGCGAATGTGATGATGATAAATTGAATTGATTTTGATACATTTTAACGTAATGTGAATAAATGCATATGGTTTAATTTGTAATGATGAAATGTGAAAAGCATGTAAAAACCATTCGATAATCGGGCTTTATGCCTACTTGAGCTTCGTCTTGGTGACATAATCGGGCTATATGCCCAGCGAGCTTCGTGCGGTGACATAATCGGGCTTTATGCCTAGCGAGCTTCGTGTCGGTGACATAATCGGGCTATATGCCCAGCGAGCCTCGCGTGCGGTGACATAATCGGGCTTTATGCCTAGCGAGTGCCTCGTGCGGTGTTATTTACTGGGCTTTTATGCCCAGCAGAGCTTGATGCGGTGTTGTATTTCACGAATTAGAAACCGAAATTTATGTTCAAGGCGAATTAAAGTGATTTATCGAGTTAACGGTTCGGTGAGTATGTAAAGTAGGAATGAGCTTCTTACTAAATTGAGACAAGGTAAACTAGTGATTTATTATCAATGGTATGTGTTCTCGGCTTTATTGACGAATGATGTGGTTGTATAATTGATGACATGTTAAAATAATTGATATTTAAGTATATAATTATTTGCACCTGTTATTATATGGTGACACTTTGGATTTAAAGAATGGTTTATGAGCAAATATTTTGATCACAATATGTGGACAAAGAGAAACCTTCCTACGAATTCATATTTAGCCACATCAATATGAAGTTGAAAGTTTGATAATAAATATGAGTACAAGCCTACAAGTTGAAGTGTAGAAATTTTAAATTGTTGATTTTTTGAATGTTATATTTTCATGAAATTAGAACTTACTAAGCTAGCAAGCTTATCGTGAAAAATGTTTCCTTTGTTTTATAGATTAGGTACAAGCTACAAGCTCGTCGGGATCGTTCGGAAGGTCGCTCACACTATCAATCTACATTTTGGGTACTCTTTTATTTTGGTTTTAAATGAAGGCATGTATAGGAAGGACTTGGTCCTTGTCTTGATGAAATTCTAAGGTTTTTGTATGTAATGGCCATGCGAATATGGCTAAATTTCTAGTTAAGTACGTTGTTGTGTTTTTGATGTGTATGTTGGTTCTTGATGGCAAGGTTTATGCTTTCTTAATCAAAGTTTAATCATTTTGTTAAGGAAATGTTTATATACGGAATGAATCCTTGAATTAGGAATGTAGGTAGGTTTGGTTAGAAGCTAGTCTTTCATAAATTGCGACAAAACAGCTTGTAGTAACAGCAGTGATGTGAGTTAGAAAAATCACTAAAAATAGGGTATATTGAATTAAAAGGTGAATGAGACATGGAATTAAACCTTATTGTGTCTATTTTTACATGAAAGAAACAGAGTAGGCAAAAGATTTATACATTATGAGATAATTCAGTTTTAGTGAGACCTGCTCTGAATGAATTCGTGAGTCACTGTTCTGATTTGGAAAAATTGTCATAAATTGTACAAAAATAATTAGGAAGCATGGTTTATATGTGTAAAACCCTTATTGAGTCTATTTTTCATTGGTATAAACTATAACAGTATATGAAATTTGTGCAACGAGATAACTGTATTTATGTAGAGACAGGTCAGAATTTTCAGACACTGTAATAAGGGTAACTTTGATGAATAAACTGTACTAATTGGCCACATGAAAAATTCTGGAAAAATTATGGTGAAATGTTATACGAGTCTAGTTTCAAGGAAAATTTACGGATCTAAATTTCGAGTTTTGTAACTCGAGTTATGGTTGATTTAGTCAGCGTGACGCAGTTGGACAGCTTTAAAATTTTTTTTTACTCCCCGAGTTAATGGTCAAGTCTAGTAATGCCACGTACCCGATTCCGGCAAGGGTTTCGGGTAAGGGGTGTTACAGGTCGTGGTCCGAACCATGGAGGAAATGGTTCCGGCCGAGGTCGTGGAGTAGTAGACCGCGGTAATGGTAGCACTGAGGCAAGACAGCCAGGTCTGGTGTATGCAGTCTGTCGGAGGGGGGATAATGATGTGCCTGATATGTCAGCTGGTAAGTTCCTTAAGTCTGGAATATTCTCTGGTGTTTTGTTCGTTTGGGTGGCTGCTTGTTTTGTTGCTCGTAAAGTATTGGGACTTTGAGTATGAACTTAGAATCTGTGCCTAGATATATGTTAGCTCTTTAAGATCGAGTCTTGTGACCATAGCGTAGTGGGAGGAATTGGTACATTAGTTTAGACAAGTAATTTCGAGGACGAAATTATTTTAAGGAGGGTAGAATTGTAACACCCTGGTTCTAGGGGTTAGGCTTTTGGTGCTTAGCTCAGGTGTTGGCACACTTTAGTGTGTGGTTGGGTAAGTTTTAGGGGTCCAGAGAACCCTAGGTAGTGGTGGAATGCTTTGGAAAATTTTTAGTTTTAGGGGTTAAAAAGGGGAGCTTGGATAAAGGGTGTCTTAAGAGAATTAATTGGGAGGTTAAGACACAAGAATTCCTTTGGCGAGTGGCAAGGAGGCGCCACATAAGGCATGGAGAAGTGACGCCTCAAGAGTGCTTTGGGGTCTCAGGTTCAAGCCGCAAGGCGGCAATTTCTTTTTTTGTTTTTGCGTCATGAGCAAGGGGAAGTGTTGGATTCGGTTTGGCACCTTAAAGGAAGGATTTGACTTGTTCAAATTATTTTAAATGGGTGGCTAGGAGAAAAGATGAGTTGGAATTTAGTTTGAATTTTTGAAGGGTTGGTGTAGAGTGAAAGTAGGAGAAATTTTTGGGATTTTGATGGGGTTGAGTGTTTGGCGAATTTTGTTTCTTTAGGGGAGAGCTTGGCGAATGTTATAAATAGGGGAGAGGCTCACCTTTTGGTTTTTCCCATTTGCTTTCTTGCCGAAAATTGCTTCACTAATTTCTTTCATTCTCAACCTGAGTGAAACCTTCATTGCCATCCTTTTCTCTTCCTTTTGGACCCTTGGCGAACCACTCATCTTGCATCCCTCCTTTTTCTTTCATTCTGCTAAACCGAAAGTACACCCCACATCTTTTCTTTCTCCTTTCTCAAACCTCTGGCCGAAACCCATATTCCCTTTCCTTCATTTTCTTTTATTGATAGCCGAATCTAAACCCCATCCTTGTGCCGCGCTTCTTTTCTTTTAATTGGTAACACCTTGGCCGAATGTTAGCATAGATCTTGTTGGGCTTCCGTTGCAATCTTTGTGAAGGGTAAGGTTCTACGTTATGGTTTATTTCTTTTGGTGTTTCGTTAACCAAAGGTGGTCTTAATGTTTGAGGTTGGCCGAATATTCTTGTGGTCTTAGTGTGGTAATTATTTCATGTGTAATCCGCAAGGAGGAGCAGTAGGGAGGACTCTTAGGTTCGATTCATCAAGGGTGTGTCGACAGAGTTTTGGGCAAGTGACGTTTCGAGAGTTGATCGTTGTGCTATTAAGGTGCGTAATCACCGCACTGTTTCTTCGGTTAGTTGTTTTAATGTGTATTCAGATGTATTATGTGTGGTAGCTGATTATGTTGGCTTGAGTGGTGGATACCATGATTTTGGGTAATCAGATATCAGGTGAGTAAACCTTGGATTATGTTAATGTGATAATACATGATGTGGTAATGATATGATATGTATGTATACTCATGTGTTATGATGACTTAACATGTAGCAATTGTATAGTTGCATGGGACTTGGGCTTGATTCAGTGAAGGAAGAATGGTACACATGATGTACGTGGTCTAATGTTGGCTCAGGCTACATTAGCGCTTGATGGTTAGCTTTGTGCTACCTCAAGGGAGGTGTGGCTCGGTGCCCATCTCGGCGGTTGATGGCTATGTGCGTCACCGTAAACGGACTATGACACTGGGATCACTTGGGTTGATCGGTGGCTCAGCCACGGCCTTGAGCAGTGAGATTGCCAAGGTAAGGATTTTGGATCACGATGTGATCAGTGGTGGTTTATCCACGGCCTTAGGCAGGGAGTCTGCTAAGGTTGGCGTACGGTTGGTTTGTGGGGTGGGCTGAGATGTATATTTGCATAACTTGCTATAAGAATTTTATGGTTTTGGGCCAAGCCCATACGAGTAGAAATAAATGTTGTGATTATGCACTGAGTCAGTGGACTCACCCAATTATTTTCCTAACATTTCGGGTGATTCATGAATTGGACCAGGGATCGGAGAGGACACATGGTGGCCCATGCTTAGAAGGAGAAGTTTTTAGTTATATTAAATATTAAGTATTTCATTAAAATAATGGTTGTAATGAAGGCCGCTTTAAATTATTTTTTTGGAATTATTTTATAAGTCATATTTATTTTTTTTGGGCTTAGTTAAATTGAATACTATGTGAAGTTGATTTTATTTTAAGCAGCTTGTTTATATGCTAAAGTTTAAACTTGGGCTTTTACAATATTTTATAATAATCAAGATTTACTTATATTTCTTTTTCCAATAAACACTATACTTGAAAGTTAGTGTATTTTCATGTTTTATCCTAAGTTAAAAAGTTTTCCAACCGTTCTTCCTAAGTGACATAACCAGATTCGGTCGTAGTGAATGGGCCGGGTTTAGGGATGTTACACAGACGGTCAGTCCGAGCGAACTATTCAGATACTTGAGGACATGTTGAGATGTTGCGTTCTCGAGTTTAAAGGTACGTGGGAATGATACATACCTTTGATTGAATTTGCTTACAATAATAGCTTTCAATCTAGTATCAAAATGGCGCCTTATGAAGCCTTGTACGGGCGAAAATGTCAGACATCATTATACTGGACTGAGCTCAGCGAGAATAAGATACACGGGGTTGATTTGATTAAAGAAATAGAATAGAAAGTAGCTATTATTAGAGACAATTTGAAAGCTGCTTCGGATCGTCAAAAGTCCTATGCTGATTTGAAACGTAAAGACATTGAATTTCAGGTCGGAGATCGAGTATTCTTAAAAGTTTCTCTTTTGGTCGGAAAGGCAAGTTGAGTCCGAGATTTATCGGACCGTATGAAATCATTGAACGTATCGGGCCTGTTGCTTATAGGTTGAAGTTGTCCTCTGAATTAGAAAAGATACATGACGTATTTCACGTTTCGATGCTTCGTAAATATAGATCAGATCCGTCACATGTGATCACATCGTTAGAGATTGAAATCCGATCCGATATGATATACGATGAAGAACCGATCCGTATCTTAGCTAGAGAAGTGAAAGAGTTGAGAAACAAGAGGATACCATTAGTGAAAGTATTATGGAATAGGCATGGATTTGAAGAGGCTATGTGGGAGCCTAAGGATTCATTGAGGCAACAATATCCAACCTTGTTTAACGGTAAGATTTTCGGGGACGAAAATCCTTAAGGGGGGAGAGTTGTCACAGACCGAATTTGACCCTAATCGGAACAGTGGTTTCAGGACCATGAATCCGAGTCCGAGAAATATTATAATAGTATATTTTGAGTCTATTATATGTGAATTAATATGTGTGAAAGTTTCGTAGAAAAAAATTTTATCGTTTAAGTGCTTAATTTGAGTAAGGACTTAATCGCGTAAAGTGTGAAAGTGGCATACTAAAGTGAAATGTGCTAATTTGAGCATGGCTTTATAATATGAATTATGAAAAGGGTAAATAACCCATTTTATGAGTTAGTGGCCGGCCATGGACAAGTTCGTCCTTAAGTTATATTATTTGGTTATTTTAATTTTAAGGTTAATTAAGTAATTTAGTAATAACTTAATATATGTTAAAGTAAAACAAAAGAAAATGTTTTTATCATCCATTTGTTCTTGGCCGAACCTTGGCATGAGTAGAAAGGTTTCATTTCTTTAAAATTTCGGCACTTTGAAGCTAAAATTCAAGGTGAGTTTTTAGTTAGTTTTCGATAAATTTTACGTTTTTGAGATCGTTGCTTCGAACTGTAGTTGACCCATGTTAGAATTTTTGAAAATGAACATGTATGAGGTTCGGCCATTGCTAGGTTCTTGTGATTTTTGGTGTTTTATGATTTTAGGTAAATGATATGTTAAAGATTAGTATATTTTGCATTGGAAATTTTAGTAAAATTGAGTATTTTGGGTTAATTAGTAAAAATAAAAATTAGTAGGGACTTATTTGCAAAATAAATGAAAAATATGGACTTGTATAGTCCTTATGGATATTCGGCCCTTGAGTTGATTAGTGAAATTTTGTGTATTTTGAGTTTTATGCAAATAGGACTAAATTGCAAAATTGTGAAATAGTGGGGTAAAATGGTAAATTGCCCATTTATGTGTTTTGAGACTAAATTAAAATGAAATGTACTTGAATGAACTGAATTTTAATGTGTTTAGATCAAGAACAAAGAAAAACAGATTTGGATCGAGGAAAGACGAAGGTTATCGAATAGCCGGTCTACGCGGTCCGTCGACGGTCGAGGTAAGTTCCTAAGCTGGATTATATTAAAGAATGCATTATGAATGTATTTAATGACAATTTTTGATAAATTTGGGTATTTTCATGTGATAGCCGAATGTAATACATTGAATTGGATATGTTTTGTTATACAATGTTATAATAGTTTTATTTGTGAAAAGTGAATAAGCTTAGTTGAATTGGAAATGTGATAGAATTATGAAATTTAAGTGATAAGTGGTTATGATACTGTTGAAATGTTCATTGAAATGTTGAAAATGTTGATATCTCGGGCTTTAAGCCTAGCGGGCCTAGTCTTAGGTGACTTATTAGAGCTCACGAGCCTAGCAGCCTCGTCTTGGTGACATATTCGGGCTTATTGCCTAGCAGGCCTCGTCTTTGGTGACACATTCGGGCTCATTGCCTAGCGAGGCTTAATCTGGTGTTTTTAAATTCTGATTTTGAGTTACATAGGCACTGGGGCGATATGTGAAGTGCGATTAAAAAGCTTAGAAGGTTCTATCTGGTGAATTTCTCGTTTGTACTTTAATTACGTAGTCAAGGCCTTTAAGCAATAAAGGTAAATTTATGTCTTGGAAATAAACTTGTTATTTCGGCCACAAGGTATGCATTTTATATGTTAATACTAAGTATACATGTGCTATGGTTATGATCGAATAGAAAAATGAAAAAATAAGTTATATTATATACTTGGTTGTGAAGTTATAAATGCGAAATATATATATTATGTCAAGTGGTTAATAGACATGCGAAATTTGAGCGTGATTAAAATGTTCATGTAAGTAAAGTTATATTACTAAGTTATGTGAATTGATAATGCCCTGTTATAAGTATTTGTAAATAAAGTATAAATGTTAATATCATGGATTAGTTTATACTAGGTTTGGTTGGTTAAGAATTATAATAATGCTTGAGACTTGCTAAGCAAACGAGCTTACTCCGTTTTTGTTTAATTGTTCTGTTTGTTAGATTCTGGTCAAGCTACAGGTTCAGAGGATCAACGTTGAAGTCCACCACACTATCAACTCTTTTGGTACTCCTTTAGTTTGCTTTATTTTATATAAAGGCATGTATAGGAGGGAATCTGTCCTTGTTTGAGTAGAAACCTTATTATTATATGTATTATAGCCATACGAATATGGCTTATGTTCTATATTTATTAATATGGAGACATATGGTTTAATGATCTAGTGATGCATATGAGTATATTATTATGATGCATGGATATTAGGAATTGTATTTGGGTATATTCGGTTATAATCTAGGTGCATATCATGTGTATATATATATATAGGTTGGTCATGGCATATATGTGTGATGTGTTTAGTTGTGTAATATTGATCAAATTAAATATGCATGTTTTGCTTGAATGTGAAATATATATATAATCAATCTCATGAGTTATGTATTCAGCAATACATGGTATTAAGTAGAAAATGTACTTGGATGTTATATTTGGTTTTGGATTGCATTTGTACATAACTAATAAATATTATATGCTTGGTTCGAATATGTCTTTTCAAATAACTTAAATATACATTTTGTTTTTATGGATTATATTAAGATGATCTTAAATTGTTAGATCAAAGTATCAATTAATCATGTATATGAATGATTAAATGTCATGATTTCGTCTGATTTATTAAAGAAAATGTGATTATGTGTAAGATAGGTGTTACATGAATTGAGTACACTATTAGTTGTTTTGTGCTTTCAAATGGTTTAAATTAAAATGGTCACAAGCGCATGGTCTTGTAAATAGAAAAGAGGTATGTTTAGTCTTTAATAATTGTGCCAAGTTTATTTGTTCATAATGACCATTTCCAATACCGCATATGATATTGGATATTAAACTTTGTGAAATGTTTTGTTTGGTCTATTAAGTTCATGTATATATATTTATGAGAATAAGTGATTAATAGTTATTAAATATTCGAATGTCATTATAATCATAAGCTCATGATTTATGTATGTATTTTTAGGCATTTTGTGTGACTTTAAGACATGTATATTGACTTGAAAATATGGTATAGGTTTGAAATGAATTCGATTGAACTTTGAGATATGATTAGTATATTTGGTGTGATTAATAATTTAAGACTAATATTTAATTAGCAAATGTTATCTATATATGTGTTTGTGAATAGGTTCTATGTGATTATGTGAATGTACGAAAGCTGTATTTTCCTTGAAAATGCCTCGTAACCCTAATCCAGCGATGGATATGGGTTCGGGGTGTTACAACACACATGTGGGGATTTCTCAATCGACCCACCCATCCTCTACACACCAAAGGTAGCACTCACAGCGGCACTACTCAATGTTGCAGTAAAGCTGCTAATCATATAATAGGCTTAAAGCCACCGGTGGATCCATGGTCGTCTAGCGACTATGCGATCCTCAAATCTTCCTCCGTACCATAATTCCCACCCATATGCATCCTAAACAAAATATCATATGAATGCAACATGCACATGAGTAACATCCATAAAACTCATATTCATCACTTAGGGGTATTTTCGTCATTTCACAACCCAATGGTATTTCTGTAAATCTACTCTACAGGGGTATTTAGGTAATTTTGCAAATAGGGGTATTCTAGTAATTTTGTAAATCAAGGATATTTTGGTAATTCTGCAAACCAAGGGTATTCTGGTAATTTCATAATTCGGGGCTATTTTAGTGATTTTGCAAATCTAGGGATGTTTTGGTAATTTTCAAACTAATGGTATTTTGGTTATTTTCAAATCAGGGGTATTTTAGTAATTCTACAAATCTAGGGGTATTTGGTCCCTCTCAGGTTTAAGTTATGAACTTTGGACCATTATCAAGTCCTTGTTGCTAAAGTGAACAGACACTATAGACCAGGTAGGATTCCAAAGAAGAGGAGGTGGGCCGCTTAAGTACCAAGCTCTCCCTAGATCCAATCCTAAACATGCACATGCCTGTTACCACACTCTAGCCTAGCGACTTGTCCACAGGCATGTTTAATTATTAGAAAGTCTTATGCGATTTAAGAGTTGTTTAGCACTAAGCCTAAAGTCCATAAAACCCTAGCATACTAGTCTACGTCCCCATAAAGCCCATCAACCTATTTCACATTCATATAACCCATAATGGCCACATCACATTCTTATGGCCCACTAGGCCCAAATCTCAGTCATATGACCGATTAGGCCCAAAACAAATCCAGATCATGTAACATGCATGCCTAACCCAATTCATATAATCAAATTAATCCATTTCATCAAACTTAGCCTCGGGGCCCACCGGGCCCATTTAGCCACATTTAGCCTTTCGGCTTTCCAGCGTTGCCGGTATGTGTGTGTAGTGTTTGTACACACCTGGTTACCACACGTGCTGCAAACCCCTTAATCACAAACCTACAATCGACAACACCTAACAATTAATCATAACTTAATGTACACTTTATCAGAAACCGAAATCTCACCTTGACCTTACCGTGTGCCAGACGTCCTAATAGCCTTTCCTTAGCTACTATTTGCGATTATGCTCTAGATCTACACCCAAACATACCTCGTCAAAATCAAGTGACCCATATTCCACATAAGTCACCCTTATAAGCCTTAATACATTCAACCATTTACTAAACCACCACCGGGACGAGTGCACTTACCTCTTGCTAACGATCCTTACCTACCACGCTTATGATTGTTGAACCTTACTTTTGTTAATACAAAGTTAACGACAATGAGGGATTAGATAGCCCTTCGGCTTTTATCCAAACTCACTAAAAAGATCAATTAAGCACTTACCAAAATCCTACTTTGATCCTGAGGCTTAAATTCGACTTTTGAGATTAGTAGGGTGACAGAGACAATTTGGCACCACTAGGGAAAAGAAAAGGAGAAGTGATCGACTAGAACTAAAGGTGAACAAGAGAAAGAATTTAAGAAGAGAAGGTATGGGGAATTCGGCTAGAGAGAAAACCAAAATTTCGGTAAAGGAATGATGGGTTTTTTTCGGCAAATGGAAGAATTCAGCTAAGAGGGAGAAAAAAAAATTCCAATAACCTCACAAAGGGATTCGGCACCCTCCTTATATAGCCAACAGCCGAAACTCCCTTCCCCAGAGTCCCATTCGGCCCCATCACTTCCACACTCCTCATCTCCTAACTTTTCTCTCTGATAATCCTTCCATCTCATCCGAATTTTCCTCCTCTATCAGCTCACAAGACCAAGTCAAACACTCCAACAAAAGAGTTCTAATTCCCCACAAATCTGGCCGTCCATTATGCAAAATAAACACTCCAAAACACCTTACCACTACTCGAACCTTGGACCTCTTCACGCCACCTTGTAGCTCCCCTAGTGACGCCACCTTGCCACTGGACCACAAGCCCAGTTGTGTCTTATTTTCCCCTTAATCTGCTTAAGAGGCCTAATGCCTGAGACTAGGGTCTACTAAAGCAAGAAAAATATAATTTTCCCTATGGTCATCCCTATCTTTAAGACTTCAAATAATCTCGATAATGCCTTAAAATTAATATCCTAAGTGCTACTCAAAATACCAACCTCAGTGCACAGAAATTTAATGTTTCGGGGTTTTTGGGGCGTTACAACACAATAGGCCCAACTCTACTAGGCCTAAATTCGGGGCGTTACATAAGCTGCAGACTTTACACGGCCTGGGCATACGCCCATGTGCTAGCCGTGCCTTTCACACGGTCTAAACACACGCCCGTGTGTCTACCTAGGTGGACGTTTAGCAGGCTATATACCAAGCCCTTGCCACCCTACGTTACACACATACATATTCCAATGGCACATCTAAGAACTCATTCCAACATAAAAGGTAATCAAAAAGTATCTCCAGGAGCTCAACAATCAAGATATACAAAAGGACATATAATTCATTAAGAAATCGAACTTGCCAAGAATTTGCCTAACTCATAAGGCCATTTACAAAATGACTTTTACAACTTACCTAGCCAACACTTTGACTAACAATTACAACTTAACAAAATACCCAAGTCCTATACATGCCATACTCAAAATAAGTCTAAATTGTTATACCAAAATGATGTAGATAGTGTGATTTTCGAGCTCCGATGATCCACGTTTTTCAAGTTACCTTGGCAATACTATAAGGAAAAAGGGCAATGAAAGGGGTAAGCATAAAGCTTAGTAAGTTTGCAGCATAAAGCTTAGTAAGTTTGCATGGAAATAAATGGCAATAATAAGCTCATAATATAATCCATCCATGGCACTAACTAAACATACACAAGTCATAGACTTCTTGCCATACTTACTTACAATTGCCCGTATTTAGCACATACCGTGCCACACCTCGTAATCATTTCTTCTTAACTCATTCACGAGTACCTATTTTCACTCAATCACATGACTTTAGTAAAATTCTCATTTCTACTTCTATACTCATCTACTTATCCCCTTAATCACTAAGGATAGTCAAAGATGCATATCCATCGTCATTCTTGTAGGTACGAAGCCAATGCCACATCCCCGAGGTGGTCTTACATGGAGTCACTTCTAAATGCCAATGCCATATCCCGGATATGGTCTCATATGGACTTTCAAATTTAATATGGATGCCATATCCCGGATATGGTCTTATACGATTTTCGTATTCATTACCGAAGCCATATCCCGGATATGATCTTATACGGGATCTTAACTCAGTGTCGAGGCCATGTCTTGGACATGGTCTTATACGAGACCTTATCTATTTCATGCCTCAATTATAACATTTTCATATTCATTATAGTCGACTGGACTTCAACATAATATTCAACATCAATCACTCAATTCAGTAGAGTATCATGCATCAATATGATACCAAGCATTCTCAATTATGCTAACATGAATGTTGCATTTATCACATAGAAACTTACCTTGATTTCAAAATGAGCCAACTCGGCAGTCTAGTCTGAGACCTTGTTCTTTCCCCGATCGAGGCGAATTCTCGATTCTTCTTGCTCTATAATGGCAATTTAACTAATTTTAATCACCACATTAACGAAAGAATTTCAATAATCATACTTAGGTAAAATTACTATTTTGCCCCTAGACTTTAGCAAAATGACATTTTGCCCCTAAGCTCTGAAATTAATTTGATAAACCGTAAAAGTAACATATTTTAATCCCACATTTAACACTCTTTTGGATGATTTAAGCCCTAAATTGTGTAATTTGGGGATTTTAATCCTTTGTTTTCATGTTTTATACTCAGAAGAGCACCAGATGATGAAAAGAACGAGAAACGGGCCTAAAACGGAGTAAATGGGCCATACAACAAAATCAACACGGCTTGGGCCCGAGACCACACGGCCGTGCCTCATTCAACAACCTCGAACACGGCCTAGCCATGACATACACAGGCGTGTGCCATGGGCGTGTCCTTGCCGTGACTAAGAGAAATTTCACTCGGATTAGGATACTTAGGGGCAAAGAAACACATTCGAAAGCCTATATAAACACCCTAAGTATAACCTCAAAAAGGGTGAACCCAAGGTTTTAGTTAGGGGGTGTCCAGCTAGGCCAAAGAGGACAGATTTGTGGAGATTTACTCAAAGATAGCCAGTTGATTTATCTCAAGAAGCCGGAATCATACTCAGGATGGAGGATCTCCCCTTCAATTCCTTCAGGGGGTTTTAGGGATTTCTTATGTTTTGTTTTATCCTTTCTTCTGCGATGTTTTCTTTTATTATTATGAACTAAACCCTCAGATACCTGAGGGGGATGAAACCTAAGATGAATCTTGCTATTGTTTTCTGAACTATATGATAAATATTTGACTTGTTCTTAATTATGTGTTCTTAATTCTTGTGTCGATATTTTCGGGATATTAATTCAAGTGTGATGTGCTTAGGTGGAGGAGCAAAAGTCCCTGCCTAAGAGTAGATCTAGCATAATTAAGCGGAGTTGATCGCACGCCTAGAGATAGGGTCACGAGATTTTGTTGGATTAGGGTGAAACCTAATATACGAGTCCATAGATCGAGTTAATGTAATTCTAGGGGTTTTAATTAGAAAGAGATTTCAATCAATCAACCTAGGGTTAGACGTTAGTCGCCTCGAGAGAGGGATTAATATACATTAGGGAATCCTACGGATCAAGTCAAATGAATAAATCGTCTGGTTCAGAGTTAGGTAACAAGTGAAGTCTAGGTGGATTCTTCCTTGGGTATCGTCTTAATCAATTGGTTTTTCCTCAAAGGTATTTTCCCAATTTCATTCTTCTTTGTCTTAGAGTCTTTAGTTTAGTTGTTAGTTAATTTTAGATTAGATAAAAATTCATTTAATTCTTAGGCTAAATCAATTGGTTTCTTTGGGTTCGACAATCCGGTCTTGCCTTAATTATACTATTGTTCGATAGGTGCGCTTGCCTCAAATCGCTGTCATAGTTAGTTTCTAGGTTTGATCATTCTTTATATAAAATTTAAGACTTTGACATCGCATAAAACAACGATCAAGTTTTTTGGCGCCATTGCCGGGGAACTAAAATATTAAGAACGCTTAATTTTTATTACTTTAGCCATATTATATTTATTTTATTTTAGCAATTTATTTTTACTTTTCTAAATTTTCTTCCTTCTTTTGTTGTACCTTTAGTTTATGACTAGAAGGAGCCCGACAGGATCCCTACTTTACGATAGTGATATTGAAGGTACTGTTCGCAAAAATTGCAGAGAAATAAGGCCAAACTTAAACTACATAGAAGAAGAGCAAGAAATCGAAATAAATACTACAAAAGAGATGGCTGAAAATCATCCGCCACCTCCAGATATGGCCAAAAATCATGCTCCTCGAACTATGTATGATTATGCTAAACCTAGTTTAATAAGAACTGAGTCAAGTATTGTTAGGTCTGCTATTGCTGCAAATAATTTTGAACTGAAACCTAACACTATACAAATGATACAATAGTTTGTTCAGTTTGATGGTTTGTAGGATGAGGATCCTAATACACACGTAATAAATTTTCTAGAATTCTATGATACCTTTAAAATAAATGGCGTTTCTGATGATGCCATCCGTCTTCGGTTATTTCCCTTTTCTTTGAGGAATAAAGCCAAACAGTGGTTGCATTCTCTTCGACGAGGGTCAATCACTACATGGGATCAAATGATTGAAAATTTTTTATTAAAATATTTTTCGCCGGCCAAAACTGCCAAGTTAAGGAATGATATCTCTTCTTTTGTGCAGATGGATTTAGAGACACTTTATGACGCATGGGGGAGATACAAAGACTTGTCGAGGAGGTGCCCACACCACGGATTACCTTTGTGGCTACAGGTTCAAACTTTTTACAATAGTGTGAACCCTTCAACAAGGCAATTAATTAATTTAGAAGTCGGCGGAACCCTGAAAAACAAAACTCCTGAAGTAGCCTATGAGTTTATAGAGGAGATGACGTTGAATAACTATCACTGGCAAGTTACAAGGACAAGGCCAGCCAAAGCAGCCGGAGTTTTCAACCTCGACGCAGTAACCCTACTATCAAATCAGGTAGAGATGTTACATAAAACATTTCATGGTTTCTACGATTCTTCACAGGTACATCCAGTTATGCAGTGCGATGCAAGTGGAAGCGTGGCAAATCCTGATTACCCACCCTACAGACAGGGCATGAAGAGCGAACAAATGAACTATATGGGTAACAATTTTCAATCTAACAATAACCCTTATAGTAATACTTATAATCCAGGTTGGAAGAACCACCCCAATTTCTAATAGGGTGGCCAAGGAAATAAAAGGCAACAACCATCCCAAAACTTCCAACAACAGCCCTACCCACAGGAAAAGAAGCCAAACCTCGAGGAGATGCTAACAAAATTCATAGCAGTCACAGAAACACGTTTCCAAAATATAGAAACAAAACTAGAAGCATCGACACAGGAGCTCAAGGATCAAATTGGGCAACTTACTAAGATAGTTTCTGAAATACGATCAGAAACCTTACCTAAGGAAAAAGAGCAGGCAAAGGTAGTGACGCTAAGAAGTGGAAGGGAGTTAGTCAAAACGAAGAAAAAGATACCACATGAAACCGATAAGGTAAAGGCAACCCCGACCCATGAGGAAATTAAACCAACGATCCCATATTCAGGGAAGTTGAGGAAAAACCGCTTAGACGTACAATATGGTAAATTTCTTGAACTTTTCAAACAGCTACATATTAACTTACCTTTGTTGAAGCTATTTCGCAAATACCAACATATGCAAAATTTTTGAAGGAGCTTTTAACAAATAAGAGGAAGTTCGAGGAAATTTCAACAGTGGAACTTAATGAAGAATGCTCAACTATCATCCAAAACAAGCTGCCAACCAAATTGAAAGATCCAGAAAGTTTCACTATTCCCTGTTTAATTGGTAGTTTGAACATAGAGAAAGCACTAGCTAATTTTGGTGCCAGTATTAATCTAATGCCTTATGGAATGTTTAAGCAACTTGGTCTCGGGGAACCAAAACCCACTAGGATGAGTATTCAGTTAGCTGACAGATCTGTTAAGTATCCTAGGGGAATTATCGAAGATGTTCTGGTAAAAGTAGATAAATTTATATTTCCTGCTGATTTTATTTTGCTTGACATGAATGAGGATGTAGAGGTACCTTTAATTTTGGGACAACCCTTTCTTGCTACTGCTAGGGCTATCATTGATGTTGGTGATGGTAAACTTGCACTAAGGGTAGGCGATGAGGAAATTGATTTCCAAATTTACGATGCCATGCGATATTCTAGAGAACAAGATGATTCTTGTTACTTTGTTGATGCCACTGATCACATTTTCAAGAGTCTTTACAGGAAATCATGCACAATGACACGATGAAACTGTGTCTTTCACAAGGAGAGGAGATACATAATGATATCGATGAATTGAATCCTAATACATCATCCTTTAGACAGACGAAAATAGAGGGCATTGAAATCAACGACGAACTAAAACAGAAACCCTCTATTGATGAAGTGCCCAAATTAGAATTAAAACAATTGCCAAAACATTTAGAATACGTATTCCTCGGGGATAATTCTACGCGACCAGTAATCATCTCTTCAGAACTAGAACCCAAAGAGAAAGAAGATTTGCTAAGGGTACTAAGGAAACATAAAAGAGCCGTAGCGTGGAAAATGTCTGACATTAAAGGAATAAGCCCATCATTCTACACCTACAAAAGTTTAATGGAAGATGAGTATAAACCGTGTGTGCAACCTCAGATACGTTTGAACCCTAATATGAAAGAAGTTGTCAAAGCTAAGGTAATTAAACTTCTAGATGCAGTAATATTTTATCCTATTTCTAACAGTACTTGGGTAAGTCCTATGCAGGTAGTTCCATAGAGAGGAGGCATGACTGTTGTAGCCAACGAAAAGAATGAATTGATTCCTACAATAACAGTCACAGGTTGGAGAGTTTGTATTGACTATAGGAAGCTGAATGATGCCACCAGAAAAGATCACTTCCCCTTGCCCTTTATTGATCAGATGTTATAAAGATTATCTGGGCATATGTACTACTACTTCTTGGATGGACTTTCCAGCTACTTCCAAATCCCAATAGCTCCTGAAGACCAAGAAAAAACAACATTTACATGTCTATACGGTACGTTTGCATATCGTAGAATGCCTTTTGGATTATGTAATGCTCCTGCTACTTTTCAGCGCTGCATGCTGGCCATCTTTGATGAACTTGTGGAAGACATTATGGAGGTATTTATGGATGACTTCTCGGTATTCGGTAATTCTTTCCACCTTTGCCTTAAAAATTTAGAAGGGGTTCTAATAAGATGTAAGGAAACGAATCTTGTCTTGAATTGGGAAAAATATCACTTTATGGTTGGAGAGGGGATTGTGTTAGGACATAAGATTACTAGTAAAAGGATCGAGGTAGATAAAGCAAAGATTGAAATCATAGAAAAATTACCTCTCCCTAGTTCAGTTAAGGCTATTAAAAGCTTTTTAGGACATGCTGGATTTTACAGAAAATTCATTAAAGATTTCTCTAAAATAGCTAAGCCTTTAACAAGATTACTAGAAAAAGATGTTCCTTTCAATTTTGGTCAGGAGTGTTTAGATGCATTTAATATCCTCAAAAACAATCTAATAAATGCTTCGATTATAATTGCACTTGATTGGAATCCACCCTTTGAACTAATGTGTGATGCGAGTGATTTTGCAGTAGGTGCAGTTTTGGGACAGCGAAGAAACAAGCATTTTCTGTAACATCCCGGTTTAGGGCCTAGTCGGAATAGTGGTGCGAGACCACAAATCCGAGGTCTATGTATGAGTTTTTGATATTTATGCTATGTTTGCATGTTAGTGTGCAAGTTTCATGATGCAATTTTGTGAAATTTCGGTTAAATTGTCCAAAAGGACTAAATTGCAAAAGTTGCAAACTGTGAGATTCTAGAAGCTATTTGTGTGAAATGGCTTTAGAATATATATTAGAGGTCCCTAAATAGCAATTTCCCCAAATCCTAATTTTTGGACAAATTTGGGCATGGATGAGTTAAAATAGGAAGCTTATCAAAAAGGGCATTTTAGTCATTTGGCAATTAAATGATTAAAATGGGAGAAAAGGTAACAAAATTCATTCATCTTCTTCTCCAAGGCTGCCGAAATTTTCAAGCTCCATTGTTAGGGTTCTTCAAATTTTTCAAGCTTGCTAGTAAGTGCATCCAAGCCCCGTTTTTGATATTCTTCGTATATTTGAAGTCCTAGTTGTATAAATAAGCTATTTTTAGCTATTTGATGAGCTATATTGAATGTTCAAAAATTTGGCCATGTATGACATGCATGTATGTTGTTGTTTTATGGAAGATTATGAAAGCTTGATGTAGTAGAAACATCTTTTGTTAAGTGATTTTCCATGAAAATGCATGTAGGGACTAGTTTGTGAAAGTTTTAGGTTTGGTCATACATGTGTGATTTAGTGAGAATTGGTGAACGCTTTAGTTGAGTAAGTGATTCAGCTAAGCATGAAAGGCTAGAAAGGTGAATAAAAATCACTTTACGAGCCTTGGGGCAAAAGTGTAATTATGAGAAAGATTAGAGGTAAAAGGGTAATTTTGCCAGAGTATGAGATAAGTGTCAATTTAGTCAATGTGTGTATTCATTATAGATCATGAAAGACGAAGCCCGGATCTAAACCGAGGCAAGATCAAGGTGGTGGACTAAATTGCATATTTCTATACTTTTGAGTATCGAGGTAAGTCTACGCTTAAACAATGCATTCATACTTACAATTTCTTAATGCTAGCTAGTATGTAACATGATTGAGAATGATTGAGAACCCATGTGGGATGAATGTGGTAGAATTTTTGAATGGATGTATGGTTAAGTAAGTAGATATGTGAATATGTAGTGTGAATGCTAAATGATCGGCTAAGTGCGATACCATCTTAATGCATATTGACGATAAGCTGGATATATGCGATGCTATCATTAGGTATATCGTCTAGTGGGCTATGTGCGAAACCACTATGAATACCTTTGTGGTAGGCTAAGTGCGATACTACCTTATTAATTGATTGTGGTGGGATAAGTGCGAAACCACAGAGAAATTAGATGTGTGGATTAGCTGTGTGGCTATATTATTGAGTTAATTAGTTATGTTGATGAATTATCGAGAAATGATGTGTTGGAAATATGGTAAGGGATAGAAAGAGTAAGCATTGTTGTACATTATATGTTAGTATGATGCTAATTGTTGTTTAGCTTATACTATGATGCTTAATTGTTTATGTGTAAACTTACTAAGCTCAAAGCTTACTCCCTTTCTTTTCCCTTGTCTTATAGAGTAAAAGTGTTGAATCAAGATACGAGGATCAATTGGAAGATCGTCCACATTATCAGCACACCCTGGTACATGAGACTCAATGTTTTGTATATGGCATGTATGGAGGCTAGACAAGTTAGTGAATTTTGTTGTAAATGGCTAAGATGTGTTGGCCTTCAAATGGATAGTCTATATTGTATAATGCTATAGTAGTTGGCTACCTTATTTTATGAAAAGATTATAGTTATCTATGTGAGATTGCACTTCAATTTGAGTTGATTATGGATGTGTGGAATGAATGCATATTATGTATGCTAGAGGGGTGAAAGGAACTTAGCACATAGCTTTGTCTTTGTCCATGTGGATAGACACATGGGCGTGTGTCTAGACCATGTGTGACATACGGTCAGCCCACGGGTGTGTGACTTGGCCGTGTGTCCCCTACATGTTAACATTTTAAGTTAGAATAGACCGCGGACTAGCCACACGGGCGTGTGCATATCCGTGTGAGTTTAGTCAGTGTTGGCCACGGGCTAGCCACACGGGCGTGTGACTAGGCTTTGAGGCTGTGTGTATGTACTCAGTATTCACCACGGTTGTGGAGCATGGGCGTGTGGGTCTATGCACAAGCGTGTCTTTTCTTGCACGGGCGTGTTAACCCTGTACAAAAGAGAAAATTTGTAAGATTGGAAAAAGTTCTGATATAGTCTCAGGAGCCCTCGTGTGTATGAGTGAGGCCTCGTAAGTCGAGATTGAGGTTGTTGAAGTGACTTAAGAGAGTAGTCACGATGAGCCTAAGTAGCGGTCAAGTAGTTTTATTATGGTAATGCCTCGGGCTTGGTTCTAGCATAGAACTCGGGTAAGGGGTGTAACACTTTCAACCAATTTATTATGCTAGCAGAACATTGACGCTTGCATAAGAAAACTACACCACTACAGAGAAAGAATTGCTAGCTATAGTTTTTGCATTTGACAAATTTAGACAGTATCTGATATTATCTAAAGCTATCATTTACACTGACCATTCAGCTCTTTGTTATCTTTTAACTAAACCTGATGCAAAACCTTGACTCATACGATGGATCTTACTTTTACAGGAATTTGATTTGGAAATTCAGGATAAGAAGGGAGCTGAAAATCTTGCAGCAGATCACCTCTCCAGGCTTGAGAACCCATATATCGAAAAGCTCAACGAGAGTGAGATAAACGACTTGTTCCCTAAGGAACAACTCTTTTCTATAACCAACTCCGAGGTACCGTGGTTAGTAGATATTGCAAATTATTTAGCTGCTAACATCCTACCAAAAAGGTTAACACATCATCAAAAGAAGCGATTCTTTTGCGAAAAGCTATTTTTGGGAGGACCCCTTTCTTTTCCGCATATGTGTAGATCAAGTAATTCAGAGATGTGTTACAAAGGCAGAAGCAAGCAGAATCCTAGAACATTGCCATTCAGGACCTTCTAGAGGACATTATAGCGGGATTAAAACAGCACACAAAATGCTCAAATCAGGATTTTATTGGCCAACTCTATTTAAAGATGCCAACAGGTATGTCGCTTCGTGTGATAAATGCCAAAGAACAGGTAATATCTCTAAACGCGATGAAATGCCTCAAACATATATGTTATCATGTGAGATATTCGACGTATAGGGTACTGACTTTATGGGTCTGTTCCCTAGTTCATTCAGAAATAAATACATCTTAGTAGCAGTAGATTACATGTCAAAATGGGTGGAAGCCCAAGCTTTACCTACTAACGATGCTAGAGCTGTAGTAAAGTTTCTTAAGAAACTCTTCTCTCATTTTGGAACACCCAGAGTGATTATCAGTGATAGGGGTACTCACTTTTGCAATACTTAATTTGATAAAGACTTAAAAAAATATGGAGTACACCACAAAATAGCTATCTCTTGTCATCCTTAAACCAGAGGGCAAGTGGAAGTGGCAAATCGAGAGCTTAAGCGAATCCTAGAGAAAACAGTTGAATCAAACAGGAAAGATTGGGCGGTAAAAGTAGATGATGCTTTATGGGCCTATAGAACAGCATTTAAAACCCCTTTGGGAACATCCCCATACAAACTTGTCTACGAAAAAAGTTGTCATCTACCATTGCTCTGGCTATAAAATTCTTGAATTACGATCTTAAAACTGCAGGTGAGAAGAGGATGATGCAGTTGAATGAACTAGATGAATGGCGAGCTGAGGCCTACGAGAACTCACTATTATATAAAGAGGCAACAAAATGATGTCATGATGCTCGTTTAAAACAATCAAAGCAATTCGAAGTAGGAGATTTGGTCCTGCTGTATAATTCAAGACTCAAACTATTTCCTGGAAAGCTAAAATCAAGATGGTCAGGCCCATTCGAGATCAAAGCTATTTTTCCATACGGCACAGTCGAGGTAACCCATCCAACTCAGGGAACATTCAAGGTAAATGGCCATCGACTGAAACTTTATAATGGTGAAGATTTCACAGAATTGAGAGAGGAGCTTCAGCTCCGTGAATCTTCATTTAGAAATGAAAATAGGGTGAGTCTAGCTTAAGACTTTAAACAAGCACTTCTCGGCAGGCAACCCGAGCACTGACTTCACTAACATTATATTGTGATATTTAGCATCTAAACCCAAACTAACCAATTTAGTGAAGAGCAGGTTTCCCTACCACACGGCCTTGCACACGGGCGTGCCCGTGGCCGTGCAGATGCCATGAGATGAAAAACGGGTGTGCCGGTAGACATGCGAGATAAATAAGAAATTTTTTTAGCACGGGCTGCGATAATAAGACCACGACTGTGCGATGCAACCGTGGTCTATTTTGAGTAAACCAGCACGGGCATGAGCCACGCCCGTGCCTACCAACCGTGTGAAACACTGACTACATGGATACGGGCGTGGAAACCTTAGCACAGGCGTGGGAGAAGCGAACATAATAGCACATGGCCAAGGAACACAGGCGTAGGCAATATCTCAAATGCGCCTAAATTTAAAATTCTCAAAAAACACGGGCCAAATAAAGGGAACACGGGCGTGGCCCCTGACCATGTCCCCCTCCCTATTTAAAGACCACCAAGCCTGTCTTCCCCAAATTTCCCCCATTTCAAACACTAGCCTTTTTCTCTCTGAAACAACCACCACATTTCCAGCCACCAGCAAAATCCTCCCCTCCCTCAATTCTCTATACCCCTTAACTCCTTCTTTTGGCCACATACACGTAGGAAACCAACCCATGCCCGTGCCAACAGGATACACACCCATCCACAGACGCAACACAGCCGTGTACCCCATTTTTTTTCCCGCAGCACACTCCCGTGTATCGCCTTTCAGTGCCCGTGCTCCTCCCAACTACACCGTTTCTCTCCAATAACACCATCGGTTACACCCCATTTTTACATTTCTTAGAACTAATTTATCATTAGAATCTTATTTAGTTTTTATCTAATTTATTTATTATTGTTTAGAAAAATTAGTTATACTAACTATTAGATTAATTTAGTCATTGTTTAACAACAGTTCATATTTATGCAAAATATTTGACTATTCTTATTGTGTTTTATGTCCTTACTAAATCAATTACATTATTGAGCTCTTAACTGCATGTGACATATCTTGGATAGAAACACTACTTGAATCATTGAATATATGGTATTTTTAGGAAATTAATGTCATCGTCCCCAGGCAAGAAAACCGCAGTCCCTAGTTCCAAAAAAACGAAAGGGACCTGGCTCGTCATCAGTCAGCTCAACCATCGAAGTGTGCCACCCATTCTTACATTTTCCTCCAGAAATTCTGGAGGATCGTTATCAGATACTATGCGCAAGACCTCTTGGCGTAGGACGATGTATCGATTGGACCGCTCTGGAGCAGGTTCAGCTAGCAGATGAGGTTTGAGCCTTATTATTCACAGATTCGTGGGGGCAATTTTTTGACATCATTGAACCCACTTACTTAGAGCTCACTCTGGAACTCTGCTCTACTTTCCACCTCCAAACAGTGATGACCAACTTCAATGACCCTAGCACTATCCAATTCCGCCTCGGAGGCCTACTCCGTGAGATGAGTGTCCCACAATTTGGAGCCTCTTTGGGACTCTACACTGATGAATTCATGCAAGATGAGGATTTTAAAGATCTTCACTGCCACATCCATATAACCCCAATGAAATGTTGGTACAAGATAGCTACCACCAACCATATCTATGACCCCAGTCGCTCCAAAGCGACGGCTCTCACCCCTCCCCTGAGGTACGTACACGCTATCTTATCTCATACTTTGATAGGTAGGCGAGAGAGCACAAGCATCATCAACATTCACGATGTCTACTACCTATGCTGCATGTCCAACAAGCACACTATCGACTTATCTATTTCATAGCTCATGCCATTCAACATCAAATAGAGCAACATAGGAGAGGGGTCATATCTATGGGTCCCTACATCATATGCTTGGCTTGATATTTTGGGCTCCTCAACACCGACGCTCAGGCATCCTCCCTCACACTGATAGGTCAGATGTCCCCATAGGGCATCTAAATGATGTTACACATGAGGATGATTCAATGTTGATGTGAGACCGACCCCTCCAATATCAGCTAGTACCTACCACCGACGAGGAGGACCCTGAGGACATTACTGAATGTTCCCCCAACACAGGAAGCACCACCACCGAGCCATCGTCCATCCCATGCGGTAGCATCTATTTCAGACATATCTAAGTGCCTAACACGATTTGAGCAGCAATGCTTCCAGCGTTTCGACCATATTGACACCACCCTCCACCAGATATGTTAGTACCTTCACATCTCATCGCCGCCTCCACCGCCTGACCCAGCTGATGCAGAGGACCTCTAAGTCCTTTTCATTCTATTTTTATTTTTTTATTATTTTCACTTCTACTTTTATTTCTGCTTTTATTTTTATTTTTTCTCGCTTTTATTTCAGTTGACTATTTAAAGACTTGAAAGTTTCATTAGTACTATTGATCTCACTTTATCACTGGCTATATAACAACAAGTTTTCGTAACAACATCCATTCCCTAATTGATGACTTCGAAGATTAAATAGATTAAATATACCACTTAAGGAACAAAAACATCACTTATACCTAGTCATCACATTCGTCATGGAATACCCTCCAAGGATTTCATCCATAGTGCAGGAAGTTAACTATAGTATTATTTGAAAATCCCTGAATTATGCCTTATTCTAAAGTAAGTTTCTCATATTATGATTAGAAGGAAATTTCCCTGATTTATGATTTTTATTGATATGTTTTAGATTAAGTCATTGATAATTGTGCATTGATGATTAAATTTGAAGGATACTAGAGAATCAAGCATGATAACTCTATATTTTAAAATGTAAAGTTTTTGTTAGGTTGTCTACCTGAATCTAATTATTACCTTGAAGTTTGAAATTTACAAGGTTGATATCAAAAACCATAATTCTTGTGAGATTTTGAGCCTTTTAAAGCATACATTCTTTCGTGCTCACTTTTTATTATGAGTATGTCAACATTGATTTGTTATTCTAGAACTTGCATCGATTATACATGTCGAGACCACACCTTTGATTTGATATACAGAGATGATAAAGGCACCTAGGTTTTAACCCACTCACTCCACTAAAAGCCTACCTTCATGATTAACCCCTAGTGAACCCTTTTTAATCCTAACAACCCTTTTTGTTGACTCACGCACTAATATTAACCCAAAACCCTTTGTATTTGTTATCACCATTCCTTGACTACCCTTTCTGTCGAGATCTGATTTGATCGGTTACCTAATTATTTTATTAGTTGAATTCATCTTTGTAACAGACTAATTTCGACCCTAATCGGAACGGTGGTTTCGGGACCACGAATCCGAGCCCGAGAAATATTTTGATATTATATTTTATGTTTATTATATATGAATTAATGTGTGTGATAATATCGTAGAAAAATTTTATAGTTTAATTGCTTAATTTGATAAAAAGGATTTAATTGAAAAAAAATGTAAAAGTTGCATGCTAAAGTGAAAAGTACTAATTTGAGTGTGGCTTTTTAAGTGGATGTCCTAAAAGGGCAATTAGCCCATAAACTATAATAAGGAACGGCAATGGGCCACGCCAACTACAAAATATATGTTAGTTTAAATTTTTATTATAAGGTTATGTTAGTATATTATAATAAGGTTAATATATGTTAAATAAAGACATAAAATAAGGCCACTATCTTCTTCATTCTCTCATGGCCGATTGTTAGCTAAAGAAAGGGGTAAGGAAAGCTTTGAGTTTCGGCAAGTTAGGGAGCTTGATTAAGATCAAGAACAAAGAAAAACGGAATTGGATCGGGGAAAGACAAAGGTTCTCGAATAGCCGATTTACACGGTCTATCGACAACCGAGGTAAGTCCTTAAGTTGAATTATATAAAATAATTATTTATGAACATATTATATGATAATGTTTGATAAATTTTAGTATATAACTTTGTAATAGCTGAATGTATGTAAGTGTATTAAATGAATTATATAGTTTGATAACGTAATACGAATAAATGTCTCGATGCGAATTGTGGGATTGTACGATGACGTAATGATTTTAGTTGTTTAATGTGAATAAGTTTAGTTTAATTGGACATGTAATATAGTTATGAAATGTGTGTGGAATGATTTATCACATTGGTGATTTAATTCAGACTTTAAGCCTAGCAGGCCTAGTGCCAGTGACTAATTTCGGGCTCTGAGCCTAGCAGGCCTCGTGCCGGTGTTACTTATCGGGCTTTATCGCCTAGCAGGCTTGATGCTGGTGATGTGTTTTATAAAGGAGAAACCAAATATTATTCAAGGCAAACCACAATTAATGTATCTAGCTAACGGCTCAGGTAAGCATGTAAGGTATGTTATGTCTAATATTACTTTAGTCGAGTTAATACTATGAGAATTGTGCTATATATGTTTGAGGCTAATATTGATGTGTATGAGTATTATATGATTGAATTCGAGTTTTAATGAACTAATAGTATTCGGCCTTGTATAAATAAATATACTTAAATATTTATGTGAAATGTTATAAGTTGAATGTTTTAATTTCTTAAATATTTAAATGTTATATCATCATGAGCTTAGGACTTACTAAGCTAGTAAGCTTATTTGTGTAAAATGTTCTCCTCTGTTTTATAGATTTTGATTACACTACGAGCTCGAGAAGGATCGACAAGAAAGTCGCCCACACTATCAATCTACTTTTGGGTACTCTTTATTTTGGGGTTTTCGGTTAAAGGCATGTATAGAAAAGACTGTGGTTTTGTTAAGATGATAACTTTTGTCTATGTATATATTAGCCATGCGAATGTGGCTTATATTTGATGTTAGTTGAAGTATAAATATTCGGCTTACTTTGAATAGTCAAATAATGTGCATGAATGAATATTAGTTAGAATATATATATACGGCCATAGTATAGATGTATATTATAGATATAGTTAAATTTTGATTGTTGTAGTGTATGCATGTTTTGCTTGAATGTGTAATATAGAAATTATAATAATATTAATAAAAAGATAAATCTCAATAGTATGTATTCGGCAATACATGGTAGTAAGTAGTAAATGAAATTGGATGTTATGTTTGGGTTTGAAATTTCAATTGTACCGACCAATAAATATTGCATGCTTGGTTCTAATATGTCTTTTTGAAATAAAATAAGTATACATTTTGTTTAAATGGGTTTTAGTAATATGGTCTCATGTGCATGGTCTTGTAAATGGAAAAGAGGCATGTTTATTTCTTATTATTTGTAACAAGTCATTTGTTTATAATAACCATTTTTAATGCCATATATGATATTGAGTATTATATTTTATTGAAATGTTATGTCTGGTATATATATATTTATTTATTTATGAAATAGGTGATTAATAGTTAATAGATATTCGAACTTCATTATTAGTGATAAGAAATGAATATGTTTCTTGGTTGCTTAGTTACGAATCCAAATGAATGTGCAAGATAGTATGTTCGGCCAAGGTGTAAAATCATATATGTTGTTTAGTAATTGATTAGTGAATGGTAAATTGGTTCGATTGATTTTAATATGCATATGTATTATAATATTATAAATGAAACTTAGCTTATATTATATGAATTTTAGTTAATACTCAATATATGCTGTAAATTGCCATAAGTTGAAGTATGATTTTAAATATAGATATACATATATATAAAAATATATGTATGTCATGAATGTTTAAGTTATGTGATTCAGGAAATAGTGTGTATTAATTATGGGTAATAAAACTTGTTATACAATTTGTTAATTAATTTTTTTTTATATTATGGTAATGATTGTATTGTTTGTGCATGAATCCAATTGAGGTTTATTTCGTAATTGAGTCTAATGTAGTAATGCCTCTGAACCTCAATCCAGTGATGGATACAGGTTAGGGGTGTTACATTTGATTGGTATCAGAGCTTACGGTTTAGTCGATTCTAGGACTACCGTAGAGCGTGTGAGTCTAGCTATACATGCCTTTATCATATATTGATAGTGTGGTGACTTCTGACAGTCTGAACTTTGTTTTTATAGTAAATGGACACTGATCCTGAAAGAGCTGTAGCAGATGATGTAAAGAGTGTAGCGCCTGACCGTGCACACGGATCAATGATGGTAGACTCTAGACCCGTTTCGGGTAGCCACGAGGGGGAGACTAAACAAGCCTTCTATCAGATGATGAACGAGTAGTTTACCCAGTTTATCCAGACTAATCCGGCTGCATACCAACCTCCACCCCCGAATAATCCAACTCCGATTCCTTCAACACCCCCGATGATAGATCCGATGAGATCTAGTAGGCCCCCAGTTGATAAAATCCGAAAATTTAGGGCCGAAGAATTTAAAGCCAATGATGATGATGATGCAGAGCGAGCCAAAATGTGGCTTGATAACACTATTCGGGTACTTGATGAGCTATCTTGTACTCTAGATGAATGCCTGAAGTGTGCTATATCTTTACTGCGGGACACTCATATCACTGGTGGAATACGCTAGTATCAGTAGTTCTGAAAGAAAAGGTGACATGGGATTTCTTCCAGAATGAATTCCGCAAGAAATATATCAGTCAAAGATTTGTTGATCAAAAACGAAAAGAATTCCTTGAGCTGAAACAGGGGCGAATGACCGTGATGGAATATGAACAGAAATTTGTCAGGCTCAGCAGATATGCTAGAGAGTGTGTTTCTACTGAAGCTATTATGTGCAAAAGATTCGAAGATGGCCTGAATGAAGATATAAAGATGTTTGTTGGCATTCTTGAAATTCAAGAATTTGTGACACTAGTAAAGCGAGCTTGCAAAGCTGAAGAGCTCGGGAAAGAGAAAGGAAAGGCTGAGACAGAAGCTAGAGACATTCGTAAAAGATCTTCGGGTAAGGTCTTCCATCCCACATCCAAGAAGTTTAGAGATGACCACAGTCGACATAAAGCTACTTCAGATTTACCAAGACGTGATCAACCTCCCGTGGACTCCCGAGCTACCTCGATGGCCAGTGTTGGTAACATTCCACAGAATCGAGTTGAATGCAAGCACTGTGGGAAATGGCATTCTGGGAGTTGTAGATTTCATGACCGATCTTACTTTAAATGTGAATCATCAGATCATTTTATTAGAGAATGTCTGATGTTAGCTGAACAGAATACAGTTCAGAACATTAAGTCGAGCAACACGCCAGTGTGAGGTAGACCACCCAAACATTCCAGCAATATAGGTGGTAGTCAGAAAGGAACGAAGAACACTACAGTTCGATCTGAGGCTAGAGCTCCAGCTAGAGCTTATGCTACACGAGCCAGAGAGGATGCTTCCTCCCCCGATGTCATTACCGGTACTTTCACCCTTTATGACACTACTGTAATTGCATTAATTGATCCTGGTTCGACTCACTCATATGTGTGTGAAACATTAGAATTCGGAAAGACTCTGCTAGTTGAGTCTACCGAATTTGTGATTCGTGTGTCCAACCCTTTGGGTAGATGAGTGCTTGTTAATAAAGTGTGTAAGGGTTGCCCGTTGATGATTCGGGATCATTGCTTCCCAGCCGATTTAATGTTGTTGCCCTTTGATGAGTTTGATATAATTTTGGGTATGGAGTGGTTAACTTCACATGAGGCAATAGTGGATTGTAAAAGTAAGCTTATTAATTTGAGATGTCAAAATGGTGAGACCATCAGAATTAAATCCAATGATGTAAATGGGTTTCCTACAGTAATATCTTCGATGTTAGCCCAGAAATATGTGAGAAAAGGGTGCGAAGCTTATTTGCCTTATGTACTGGATAATAAATTGTCCGAGAAAAAAATTGAGTCTGTATTGGTTGTACGTGAATACCCAGATGTGTTTCATGAAGAACTACTGGGCTTACCACCAGTAAGAGAGATTGAGTTCGGCATTGAATTAGTACCGGGGACGAGTCCGATTTCGATAGCTCCGTATCGGATGGCACCTACTGAGTTAAAAGAGTTGAAAGCACAGTTGTAAGAGTTGATAGATAGGGGCTTTGCACGACCGAGCTTCTCTCCTTGGGGTGCACTGGTTTTATTTGTGAAAAAGAAAGATGGGACTATGCGAATGTGTATCGATTATCGGCAACTAAATAAGGTAACTATAAAGTATAAGTACCCGTTACCTCGGATTGATGATTTGTTTGATCAGTTGAAAGGAGCTTCAGTATTTTCGAAGATAGATTTGAGATCGGGCTATTATCGCTTGCAGTCGAGAGAGATACAGATGTGCCAAAGACTGCATTCCGAACGAGGTACGGACATTTTAAGTTTCTGGTTATGCCTTTTGGACTTACTAATGCACCTGCTGTTTTTATGGATCTAATGAATCAAGTCTTCAAACAGTTTTTGGATCGGTTTGTAGTAGTGTTTATTGATGATATACTGATCTACTCCAAAAATGAAACCGAGCATGCTGATCATTTGAGATTGGTGTTACAAACATTGAGAGATCAACAACTGTATGCAAAGTTTAGTAAGTGTGAGTTCTGGATGAATGAAGTTAGTTTCTTGGGTCATATTCTTTCAGCATCAGATATTCGGGTGGATCCAAACAAAATAGCAGCTATACTCAATTGGAAACCACCAAAGAATGTTTCCGAGGTCCGAAGTTTCCTAGGCCTTGCGGGATATTATAGATGATTTGTAAAAGGTTTTTCTGTAATAGCTACACTTTTGACGAAACTACTACAGAAAGATGTCAAGTTTGAGTGGTCGAAAAGGTGTCAGAAAAGTTTTGAGCAGTTGAAAGCCCTTCTGACCGAAGCTCCAGTGTTAGCTCAGCCTGAATCAGGTAAAGAATTTATTATTTTTAGTGATGCTTCCTTAAATGGGTTGGGTTGCGTTTTAATGCAGGAAGGCAAGGTTATAGCATACGCTTCGAGACAATTGAAGCCACATGAGAGAAATTATCTGACTCATGATCTGGAATTAGTAGCCATTGTTTTTGCATTGAAAGTTTGGCGTCACTATTTATCCGGCGAGAAATGTCACATTTATTCGGATCATAAAAGTCTAAAATATTTGATGACTCAGAAAGACCTAAATCTGAGACAACGCAGATGGTTAGAATTGCTGAAAGACTATGAATTAGTGATTGACTGCCACCCGAGAAAAGCTAACGTTGTTGCAGATGCGTTAAGTCGAAAATCATTGTTTGCTCTTCGTGTAATGAACGCACAGATAACTATGTCCGTGATGGTTCGATCATAGCCGAGTTACAAGCAAGACCGATGTTTATTCAAAGCAAATTTGTGATGCATGAACGTTGACAAAGATTTGATTGCTAGTCGAATTCAGTGTGAAAAAGGTGCAGAATCTGATTTTCAGATTGATGCAAATGATTGTTTGAAATATAAAAACCGAATGTGTGTTCAGAAGAACTCGGATTTGATCTGAGATGATGATTCGAGTGAGGCCCATAGTGGTCATCGTCGATACACCCGGGTATACGAAAATGTATAACGATTTGAAAACAGTTCTATTGATGGCACTGGTATGAAAGCTGGATATATCCGAATTTGTTTCCAAGTGCTTAATCTGTCGACAAGTGAAAAGTGAGCATCAGGTACCATCCGGACTACTTCAACCAATCATGATACCTGAATGGAAATGGGATAGAATTACAATGGATTTTGTATCCGGTCTTCCTATGACATCGAGTAAGAAAGATGCCGTATGGGTTATCGTTGATAGACTGACTAAATCAGCTCATTTTGTACTGGTACGTACCGACTATTCACTTGATAAACTCGCCGAATTGTATATGTCACAAATTGTAAGGTTGCATGGTGTACCGAGTTCCATTATTTCTGATAGAGACCCGAGATTCACATCGCGATTTTGGAAGAAATTGCAAGATGCTTTAGGTACTAAACTTCATTTTAGTCTGACCTTTCATCCTCGCATGCAGACGGTCAGTCTGAGCAAACTATTCTGATACTTGAGGACATGTTGAGATGTTGCGTTCTCGAGTTTGAAGGTACGTGGGAACGATACCTGCCTTTGATTGAATTTGCTTACAATAATAGCTTTCAATCTAGTATAAAAATGGCGCCTTATAAAGCCTTATACGGGTGAAAATACCGTACACCGTTATATTAGACTGAGCTCAGTGAAAATAAGATACACGGGGTTGATTTGATTAAAGAAGCGTAATGTATGTAGCTATTATTAGAGGTAATTTGAAAAGTCGCAGATCGTCAAAAGTCCTATGCCGATTTGAAACGTAAGGACATTGAATTTGTGTCGGAGATCGTGTATTCTTAAAAGTTTCTCCGTGGAAGAAAGTACTCCGATTTGGTCGGAAAGGCAAGTTGAGTCCGAGATTTATCGGACCGTATGAAATCATCAAACGTATTGGGCCTGTTGCTTATAGATTGAAATTGCCCCTTGAGTTAGAAAAGATACACAATGTATTTCACGTTTCGATGCTTCGCAAGTACAGATCGGATCCGTCTCATGTGATCCCACCATCAGAAATTAAAATCCGATCCGATTTGACATATGATGAAGAATCGATCCGTATCTTAGCTCGGGAAGTGAAAGAGTTGAGAAATAAGAAGATTCCACTAGTAAAAATATTATGGAATAGACACGGAGCTGAAGAGGCAATGTGGGAGCCTGAAGATTCAATAAGGAAGCAATACCCGAAATTGTTTAACGGTAAAATTTTCGAGGACTAAAATTCTTAAGGGGGGAGTTGTAACAGGCCAATTTTGACCCTAATCGGAACGATGGTTTCGGGACCACGAATTCGAGCCCGAGAAATATTTTGATATTATATTTTATGTTTATTATATGTGAATTAATGTGTGTGATAATACCGTAGAAAAATTTTATAGTTTAATTGCTTAATTTGATAAAAAGGATTTAATTGAAAAAAATGTAAAAGTTGCATGCTAAAGTGAAAAGTACTAATTTGAGTGTGGCTTTTTAAGTGGATGTCCTAAAAGGGCAATTAGCCGATAAACTATAATAAGGAACGGAAATGGGCCACGCCAACTACAAAATATATGTTAGTTTAAATTTTTATTATAAGGTTATGTTAGTATATTATAATAAGGTTAATATATGTTAAATAAAAACATAAAATAAGGCCACTATCTTCTTCATTCTCTCATGGCCGATTGTTAGCTAAAGAAAGGGGTAAGGAAAGCTTTGAGTTTCGGCAAGTTAGGGAGCTTGATTAAGATCAAGAACAAAGAAAAATGGAATTGGATCGGGGAAAGACAAAGGTTCTCGAATAGCCGATTTACATGGTCTATCGACAACCGAGGTTAGTCCTTAAGTTGAATTATATAAAATAATTATTTATGAACATATTATATGATAATGTTTGATAAATTTTGGTATATAATTTTGTAATAGCCGAATGTATGTAAGTGTATTAAATGAATTATATAGTTTGATAACGTAATACGAATAAATGTCTCGATGCGAATTGTGGGATTGTACGATGACGTAATGATTTTAGTTGTTTAATGTGAATAAGTTTAGTTTAATTGGACATGTAATATAGTTATGAAATGTGTGTGGAATGATTTATCACATTGGTGATTTAATTCAGACTTTAAGCCTAGCAGGCCTAGTGCCGGTGATTTAATTCAGGCTTTAAGCCTAGCAGGCCTAGTGCCAGTGACTAATTTCGGGCTCTGAGCCTAGCAGGCCTCGTGCCGGTGTTACTTATCGGGCTTTATCGCCTAGCAGGCTTGATGCCGGTGATGTGTTTTATAAAGGAGAAACCAAATATTATTCAAGGCAAACCACAATTAATGTATCTAGCTAACGGCTCAGGTAAGCATGTAAGGTATGTTATGTCTAATATTACTTGAGTCGAGTTAATACTATGAGAATTGTGTTATATATGTTTGAGGCTAATATTGATGTGTATGAGTATTATATGATTGAATTCGAGTTTTAATGAACTAATAGTATTTGGCCTTGTATAAATAAATATACTTAAATATTTATGTGAAATGTTATAAGTTGAATGTTTTAATTTCTTAAATATTTAAATGTTATATCATCATGAGCTTAGGACTTACTAAGCTAGTAAGCTTATTTGTGTAAAATGTTCTCCTCTGTTTTATAGATTTTGATTACACTACGAGCTCGAGAAGGATCGACAAGAAAGTCGCCCACACTATCAATCTACTTTTGGGTACTCTTTATTTTGGGGTTTTCGGTTAAAGGCATGTATAGAAAAGACTGTGGTTTTGTTAAGATGATAACTTTTGTCTATGTATATATTAGCCATGCGAATGTGGCTTATATTTGATGTTAGTTGAAGTAGAAATATTCGGCTTACTTTGAATAGTCAAATAATGTGCATGAATGAATATTAGTTAGAATATATATATACGGCCATAGTATAGATGTATTATATAGATATAGTTAAATTTTGATTGTTGTAGTGTATGCATGTTTTGCTTGAATGTGTAATATAGAAATTATAATAATAATAATAAAAAGATAAATCTCAATAGTATGTATTCGGCAATACATGGTAGGAAGTAGTAAATGAAATTGGATGTTATGTTTGGGCTTGAAATTTCAATTGTACCGACCAATAAATATTGCATGCTTGGTTCTAATATAACTTTTTGAAATAAAATAAGTATACATTTTGTTTAAATGGGTTTTAGTTATATGGTCTCATGTGCATGGTCTTGTAAATGGAAAAGAGGCATGTTTATTTCTTATTATTTATAACAAGTCATTTGTTTATAATAACCATTTTTAATGCCATATATGATATTGAGTATTATATTTTATTGAAATGTTATGTCTGGTTTAGTAAATATATATATTTATGAAATAGGTGATTAATAGTTAATACATATTCGAACTTCATTATTAGTGATAAGAAATGAATATGTTTCTTGGTTGCTTAGTTACGAATCCAAATGAATGGTGCAGTAGTATATTCGGCCAAGGTGTAAAATCATATATGTTGTTTAGTAATTGATTAGTGAATGGTAAATTGGTTCGATTAATTTTAATATGCATATGTATTATAATATTATAAATGAAACTTAGCTTATATTATATGAATTTTAGTTGATACTCAATATATGCTGTAAATTGCCATAAGTTGAAGTATGATTTTAAATATAGATATACATATATATAAAAATATATGTATGTCATGAATGTTTAAGTTATGTGATTCAGGAAATAGTGTGTATTAATTATGGGTAATAAAACTTGTTATACAATTTGTTAATTAATTTTTTTTATATTATGGTAATGATTGCATTGTTTGTGCATGAATCCAATTGAGGTTTATTTCGTAATTGAGTCTAATGTAGTAATGCCTCTCAACCTCAATCCGGTGACGGATACGGGTTAGGGGTGTTACAATCTTTTAGTATGTAATTTGACTTGTTCTTAAAAAAAGAGAGAGAAATCGAAGAATATTCACTATTAGTTTTGTGATTAGGCGAGCTTATACATTAAATTCCAATTATTGAAGAAGAAGCTCATACCAGAATATTATTAGTAGTAGTACAAGTTGTCAATTTATGTAATTATTATCATTTCAATATCTCTAGTTAGGTAATTTGTCAGGTCAATCTCGATTCTAACCCTCTAATTCAGCCTTTATCCACACCTTTAACCCAAGCCCCGTTACAACCCTGTTAAAGACCTTTTGATTTGTGTATCATCTCATATTATAGTGGTGGAGATTTGATTTTCATGCAAGCCTATGGGATTAACTCTTCATGTTTGACTTTTGAGTGCATAATTTTGAACGTTAAACACTTTGAGTGATTTAAGTGAATCTTTAGTGAGAATGTCAACTCTTGTCGATTTTGAATCAGAGGTAATTAATTAGGTAAAGGGAAACACCTAACATTTTCGGGCTATAAATGTATGACTTTGAATGTTTGAATCTTTAGGACTCTTTGAGTTGAATTATCCATGTATGAATTATCTTTGAATTATGGTGAAACATTATTGATGAATATTATGAATCAGGAAAGTTTGCTTTAATTGTAAGTTGAGAATTTTGCTTGAGGACAAGCAAAAGCTTATGTTTGGGGGTATTTGATAAACCGCAAAAGTAACATATTTTAATCCCATATTTAACACACTTTTGGATGATTTAAGCCCTGAATTGTGTAATTTGCTGCTCTTAATCCTTTGTTTTCATGTTTTATACTCAGATGAGCACCGGATGATGAAAAGAACGAGAAACGAGCCCAAAATAAAGTAAATGGGCCATACCATGAAATCAACACGGCCTGGGCCCAATACCACACGGTCGTGCCTCATTCAATAGCCTCGAACACGGCCTGGCCACGACTTACACGGGCGTGTGCCATGGCCGTGTCCCTGTCATGACTAAGAGAAATTTCACTCAGACTAGGATACTTAGGGGCGAAGAAACACATTCAGAAGCCTATATACACACCCTAAGTATAACCTAAAAAGGGGGAACCCAAGGCTTTAGTCAGGGGGCGTCCAACTAGGCCAAAGAGGGCAGATTTGTGGAGATTTACTCGAAGATAGCCAGTTGGTTCTTCTCAAGAAGCCGAAATCATACTCAGGACGGAGGATCTCTCCTTCAATTCCTTCAGGGGGTTTTAGGGATTTCTTATGTTTTGTTTTATCTTTTCTTCTGAGATGTTTTCTTTTATTATTATGAACTAAACCCTCGATATACGAGGGGATGAAACCTAAGATGAATCTTGTTATCGTTTATTTGAACTATATGATAAATATTTGACTTGTTCTTAATTATGTCTTCTTAATTATTGTGTTGATATTTCCGGGATATTAAGTCAAGTGCGATGTGCTTAAGTGGAGGAGCAAAAGTCCCTACCTAAGAGTAGATCTAGCATAATTAAGCGGAGTTGATTGTACGCCTAGAGATAGGGTGACCAGATTTTGCCGGATTAGGGTGAAACCTAATATGGGAGTCCATAGATTGAGTTAATGCAATTCTAGGGGTTTTAATTAGAAAGAGATTTCACTTAATTAACCTAGGGTTAGACGTTAGTCGCCTAGAGAGAGGGATTAATATACATTAGGGAATCCTACGGATCAAGTCAAATAAATAAATCATTTGGTTCAGAGTTAGGTAACAAGTGAAGTCTAGGTGGATTCTTCATTGGGTATCGTCTTAATCAATTGGTTTTTCCACAAAGTTATTTTCCCAATTTCATTCTTCTTTGTCTTAGAGTCTTTAGTTTAGTTGTTAGTTAATTTTAGGTTAGATAAAAATTCATTTAATTTTTAGGCTAAATAATAAAAATAAAGTTAGTATTAGTACTTTTGGTTCCTTTAGGTTTGACAATCCAGTCTTGCCTTAACTATACTATTGTTCGATAGGTGCGCTTGCCTCAAATCGTTGTCATAGTTAGTTTCCAGGTTCGATCATTCTTTATATAAATTTTAAGACTTTGATATCGCATAAAACAACAATCATAATTCAAATAACATTTTTACCTTCAACAAGCCTAGGTGAACATTTAATACTCTTATAGATATCATCAAAACTCAACATTTCACTTTATTACTACAAATTTGTAACCTTTTCATTAAGGTCCAATTAGGTGTTTTCAAGACAACAACTTTCACAAAAGTTGTTCATCTAACAAATAAGACTCAATTTCTTCCATAAAAATGCAGCAAATAAATAAGATAGCTCTCAAGGCAAAACTCTAAACTTTTTACCATATTGCACAATAGTCCCCTTATTTGAAAGCTTAAGCTTTAGGGGTCCCTAAAGTACAACTATTTTCAAGAAAAGATCACTAGAACACTTACTTGTATGGATGAGAGCTTGCTAAAATTTTGAGCTTTCAAAAACCCCTATTTGCTTGCTATTTTCGGTGGAGAAGGATGAGCAAAAATATGGACATCATCTTTTCTTTATTCTAAAATTAAGCTAACAATTTATTCCATCAAACACCACCAACTTTGACCAACTTGGTCAATTCTTGTCTCCTATGCTAGTCTATGGCTGGCCAAGCACATATTGGGGGTCTAATTGCCTTTTAAAGACCTTCAATTGTCAATCTATGGCTATTTGGTACCTCTAGCTTATAGAATGAAACTTTTACACTTTATGCAATTTAGTCCTTTTTCGTGATTAAACATGAAATCGCTAAAATTAAAGTACCAAAATTCTCATGTACGTATACCATCATGCTTTGACTCATAAAATGACATAAAAATAAATTTCTCTAATACCAAATTAGTGATCCCTAGATCACTGTTCCGACTAACCTCTAAATCGGGCTTTTACAATTTTCCCCTTTAAGGATTTTCGTCCCCGAAAATCTTACCGGTGAAAAGGTTGGGATGCTGGTTTCTCATCATATCCTCGAGCTCCCATGTAGCATCTTCTATTCCGTGCCTTTGCCATAAAACTTTCACTAGGGCTATGCTTTTGTTTCTTAACTGCTTGACTTCACGCGCCAAGACTCTAACTGGTTCATCACCATAAGTCAAGTCCGGTTGTATATCTACCTCTGTCGGCACTATGACGTGTGAAGGGTCTGAACAGTATTGGCGTAACATGGATACGTGGAAGACTTTTAGACGCGAACCGGTAAATTCATAAGGTCTGATAAAACGCGAACTCAACTTGCCCTTCCGGTCAAATCTGAGGACTTTCTTCCAAGGCGATACTTTCAAGAACACTTTATCACCGGCTTTGAATTCAATCTATTTTCTTTTTATATCTGAATAGGACTTTTGTATATCTGAGGCGACTTTTAGATGATCACGTATCACTTTTACTTTCTCTTCTATTTCCTTAACCAAATCAACCCCGAGTATCTGTTACTCTCTGAGTTTTGACCAATACAAGGGCATTCGGCACTTGCGCCCATACAATGCCTCGTAAGGCGCCATTTTCAAACTTGACTGGAAGCTATTATTGTAGGCGAATTCCGCCAATGGTAAGTATTTCTCCCAATTACCGTGGAATTCCAAAACACAACATCGGAGCATGTCTTTAAGTATCTGAATTACCCTCTCCGACTGCCCGTCGGTTTGTGGATGAAAGGCTGTACTAAAACTTAATTTCGTGCCCAAGGCCTCTTGCAACCTTTTCCAAAACCGTGCCGTGAATCTCGGGTCTTTATCCGAAATGATCGACAATGGTACACCATGGATTCTTACTATCTCGGACACGTACAGGTCCGCCAATTTATCGAGCAAAGAATCAACTTGCACTGGTATAAAATAGGATGACTTTGTGAGTGTATCAACCACCACCCATTCTACATCTTTCTTCTTTGGAGTCAATGGTAAGCCCGTCACGAAGTCCATGGTGATACGGTCCCATTTCCACTCAGGAAGCATAATGGGCTGAAGTAAACTCGAAGGTACTTGGTGTTCAACCTTCACTTGCTGACAAATCAGGCATCTCGATACAAACTCAGAAATGTCTTTCTTCATACTAGGCCACCAATACCATTTCCTCAAATCATTGAACATCTTTGTGCTCCCAGGGTGCACAGATAGACATCTAACATGCGCCTCATGCAAGATCTTACGAATAAGCTTGTCATTATTAGGTACACAGACCCTATCTCGAAACGTCAAACATTTATCAGGACCTACTCGAAAGTCTTGACTCAATATTCGACTCACACAAAACCCTTTTGGCTTGTAAGCTACTGTTTTCTTTTAGAGCTTCACAAATCTCTTGAAGGAATAATGGTTTGGCCTTCAACTCGGCTAGAATGGAACCATCATCCAACAAAGCCATCTAAGTACCCATGGCTCTCAGTACGAACAATGATTTCCTTCTTAAAGCATCTGCGACTACGTTCGCCTTTCCCGGATGGTAGTCAATTATCAATTCATAATCCTTGATCAGCTCTAACCACCTTTGTTGCCTCAAGTTAAATTCCTTTTGAGTCATCAAATATTTTAGGCTCTTGTGATCGGTGAAAATCTGACATCTTTCGCGATATAAATGGTGTCTCCATATCTTCAACGCAAACACAATTGCAGCCAACTCTAAATCATGAGTCGGGTAATTCTTCTCGTGCGACTTCAATTGCCTAGAGGTGTAAGCAATCACCTTACCATCTTGCATAAGTACACAACCCAATCTATTCAAGGACGCGTCACTGTAAACCACAAATTATCTTCCTGACTCAGGTTGCACCAAAATAGGAGCCTTAGTCAACAGTGTCTTCAGTTTCTCAAAATTTTGTTTACACTTTTCTGTCCAATCGAACTTCACATCTTTTTGTAATAGTCTCGTCATCGGGGTAGCTATCATGGAAAACCCCTTGACAAAAGTCTATAGCAGCCAGCTAGGCTTAGAAAACTCCTTATTTCAGTTACACTCCTCGGCAGTTTCCATTCAACAATTGCTGAAATCTTACTCGGGTCTACTCTAATTCCATCTCCCGAGACATTGTGCCCTAAAAATCACACTTCCTTGAACTAAAACTCACTCTTACTGAACTTGACATACAATGTTTTTTCTCTTAAAAATTGCAAAACCATACTCAATTGTTCGGCATGTTCGTTCTCATATCGAGAGTAGATTAATATGTCATCGATGAAGAGCACAATAAATCTATCCAAGTATGGCCAAAAAATGCGATTCATCAAATCCATAAATATCGCAGGGGCATTCGTTAGGCCAAAAGGTATGACCAAAAATCCATAGTGGCCATACCTAGTCGTAAATGCGATTTTTGGTACATCCGAGTCCTTAACTTTCAGCTGATAGTACACAGATCTTAAATCTATCTTGGAAAATACCGTGGCTCCCTTCAATTTATCAAACAGATCATCAATTCTCGGCAACGGGTACTTGTTCTTCACAATTACCTTATTAAGTTGCCAATAATCTATGCATTATCTCATAGAGCCATCTTTCTTCCTCACAAATAAAATAGGAGCACCCACAGAGAAAAACTCAGCCTGGCAAAACCTTTATCCGTTAACTCTTGTAACTATGCTTTTAACTCTTTTAGCTCTATTGGTGCCATTCTATATGGAGCAATAGAAATAGGGGTAGTACTTGGAGCTAACTCAATTTCAAATTCAATCTCTCTCACTGGAGGTAGCCCTAGCAACTCTTCTGGGAAAACATCTAGGTACTCACAGACTATGGGCACCAACTCAATTCTCAATTCTATCTCTTTAGTGTTTAACACAAAGGCAAGGCAAGCCTCGTACCCCTTCCTCAAATACCTCTAAGTCGGCAAGGTTGATATCACTACCGGTGATCTACCTTGGTTATCTGATTCAAATCGAATAAGATTACCGTTTTCATCTCTCAACTCAATATGCTTCTCTCCACAATTCACAATTACTCCATGAGTAACTAACCAATCCATCCCAAGGATGATGTCAAACTCATCAAATGGTAATAGCATAAGATCAACCGGAAAACAATGACCCTTAATCAACAAACGGAAACCTTTGCAAACTCTATCAACCAATATGCACTTGCCTAAGAGATTAGACACTCTTATGATAAATTTAGTAGACTCTATAGGCATGCTCATGCTAGAGACTAATTTCATGCATATATATGAGTGGGTAGATCCCGGATCAATTAAAGCTATCACACGAGTATTATGGAGAGAAACGGTACCCATGATTACACCGGGGGAAGATGCCTCTTCACGAGCACGAATGGCATATGTCCTCACTGGTGCTCTACCCTAGACTCTAGTAGCCTACTTTCTAGATGGGTTCTTACTATCCATTTCATGTCCCAGGTTTCTCAGTGGTCTTCCCCTAGTAGTACTTCCTGAACTTGCATTTTGGGGCTTTTCTTTCTCGCCCACCTCGGGGCAGTCTCTGATAAAGTGGTCTAAGGACCCATATCTGAAACAAGCTTTCACACTAGCTCGACAGTCACCAGAATGGTGCCTGCCACACTGAGTGCATTTCGGTCTACTTGGTCGAACGTTGCCCACACTAGCAACTGATGTGGTCTGCCCTTTCGACCCTGAAAATTGCTTGCCTTTACTTCGGGTTGAAAACCCCACTGAAGTTACTGATCGAGTAGAGAAATCCCTCGATTTCTTAGATGAGGATTGGTGAGACTTATTTAGTTGTCTCTTCCTCGAGTCTCAAGACTCATTCTCAGCTCTTCTCTTCTCTCTAGCCAACTCTTCGGCTTTATAGGCTCTATCTACCAACACTACAAATTCCTTTAGTTCAAGGACTCCAACATATAAATGAATGTCCTCATTCAGTCCGTCCTCGAACCACTTGCACATGACTGCCTCGGTAGACATGCACTCTCGAGCATATTTGTTAAGCCGTATAAACTCCCGTTTGTAATCAGCCACTGACATACGGCCTTGCTTCAGTTTCAAGAACTCCTTCCTCTTGTGGTCGATGAAACTCTGGCTGATGTACTTCTTCCGGTATTCCTCTTGGAAAAATTCCCATCTAACTCTCTTCCTTGGCACCACCGACACCAGGGTATTCCACTATCGATAGGCTGAATCTCTCAGGAGAGATACCGCACACTTTGAGCACTCCTCATGGGTGCAGGATAACTCATCGAATACTCTGATGATATTCTCGAGCCAGAATTCCGCTCTCTCCGGGTCATCGTTCTTATTTGCCTGAAATTCTTCGGCTCCCTGCTTTCGGATCTTATCCACTGAAGGCCTCCCTTTTCCCACCACCTCGACCATTTGAGGAGCTACGAGAGCAGGTTGAGGGATAGGTGAGGGTGGAGGGGGTTGAACATTAGGATTTGCTCAGGTATACTTAGTATACCAGTTGCTCATCATGTAGAGAAAGGCTTCTCGAGCGTCTTCCCCCTAACCCAAGGTCTCAGGTCTACTATTAGCTGGCGCAGTCCCTTGAACAGGAGCCGGCGTGTTACTCGCAGCATCATCAGCTGCAGTTCAGCCTGGATCAGAATCCATATACTACATAAAACATGATTTTATATGTCAGGAGCCAATCATTACTCAGACGCTCTTACATACGGCATGCATAACTAGACTCATACTTACGCTACGTTAGTCCTAGAACGGCCAAACCGTAGCTCTGATACCAATAAATGTAACACACCTTACCCGTATTCAAGCCAGAACTGGATTTGAGGCATTACCTAACTAACTTTACTTAAACGTGTTGAATAGGATTATAAAATTTCGATTAAACCCAACCTTTTCTAAAACTAGGCCCACGAGACCTTATGCATACCTCTGAGGGGTTTTGGAATCAATCCGAGAACTTTCATGAGCGTGGGAGACTTTTCCTCAAAACAGTGGCCACGCACCCGTTTTGGTCTGGGGACACGCCTGTGTGCCCCTAAGACATGCCCGTGTCTTCCGCTCGTGGTCAATCCTGACCAAAACACATGGTCTGGACATGCTCGTGTCCCTGGTCCATGTGCCAAACCTTGTCGTTCTGACTTATCCACATGGCCTATGTACATGTTTATGTGCTTCCGCCGTGTGACAATTTAAATCCCAAGTGCAAGGTGCAGACTTCACATGGCCTGGGCATATGCCCAAGTGCTAGCCGTGCCTTCCATACGGTCTAGACACACGCCCGTGTGTCTACTAAGATGGACGTTTAGTAGGTGATAAACTGTAAAAGAAACATATTTTAAGCCCATATTTAGCATGCTTTTGGATGATTTAAGCTTCAATTTATGTAATTTGGTGCTCTTAATCCTTTCTTTTCATGTTTTATACTCAGGAGAGCACCTAATGACGAAAAGAACGAGAAACGGGCTTAAAATGGACTAATTTGGGCCAAAATAAAAATCGGCACGGCCTGGGCCCAAGACCACACGGCTGTGCCTCATTAAAAGTCCGAACACGGCCTGGCCACGATTCATACGGGCGTGTACCATGGCCGTGTCACTGTAGTGGAGAAGAGAAATTTCACTCGGAAAAGGATACTTAGGGGCAAAGAAACCCGTTGCAAAAGCCTATATAAACCCTCTAAGTATAACCTAGAAGAAGACGGTTAGCTAGGGCAAGGAGCTGAGCCAGAAAGGTCCGATTTGTGGAAATCACTTGAAGATAGCCAGTTGATCCATCTCAAGAAGCCGAGGTTATACTCAAGACGGCGGATCTCTCCTTTAATTCCTTTAGGGGGTTTTGTGGATTTCTTATGTTTTGTTTTATCTTTTCTTCTGAGATGTTTTCTTTTATAGTTATGAACTAAAACCTCAGATACTTGAGGGGGATGATGTAACACCCTGGTTCTAGGGGTTATGCATTTAGTGCATATCTCAACTAATGGAAGGCTTTTGGTAAGATTGGGTGAGTTTTAAGGGCTTTGGAGAACCCTAGAGGGTAAGTGTTGCCTTGGGAAATTTTGTGGTTTTAAGTAGTAAAAGGGGAGCTTGGCTATAGGTGTCTTAAAAGAATTAATTTGGAGAATTAGACACAAGAAATAGCTTGGCAGAGTGGCAAGGGAGACGCCACTAAGAGCATGGAGAAGTGATGCCTCAAGGGGGCTTTGGGGTCTCAGGATCGAGCTGGAAAGGCAGCATTTTCTTTTGTTTTTGCGTCATGAGCAAAGGGGGAGAGTTGGATTCGACCAAGGCACTTAAAAGGGGTATTTTGACTTGTTCAAAATGTTTTGAATGGATGGCTAGGAGAATAGATGAGTTGGATTTATTTTGAAATAGTTTGAAAGATTGGTGTAGAGTAAAAATAGGAGAAAATCTTGGGATTTTTGTGAGGGGTTGAGTAGTGGCCGGTTTTGGGGAGCTAGGGGAGGGCATTTTCAATTTTATTAAGGGTGTTAGGTAGCTAGTAGTATAAATAGGAGGTGCTCACCCTTTTGGCCACCCTTTTCTTCATTTGTTTCTCTGCTGCTGAAATTGTTTCACCATTCCCCTTGTGCCGAAATTATTTCTTTTCTTCCTGCCGAAAGTAAGTCAAAGAACACTCTTTCTTTTCCTTTTATTTTGTTGAGCCAAAGCCGAAAGTTGGTGTATCTATTTTCCCCTCTTTCTTCACACTTTTCTTTTAAACTTCTCTTAGACCGAAATCACCTCTAAAGCTTGCCTTGCCGAATATCCCAAACTCCATCTAGGAGCCTTGCCGAATCATCCATTCTCTCATTCCCTCCACTTTGGTTACAAGTCCCTGAGCCGAACCTTACTTTCTTGTGGTGGCCGATTCTAGTTAGAGTAAAAGGGAGTGGTTAGCAAGGTAAGGGTGTGTTAGCTTTTCCTTATTCTATGGTTTCTTGTCTTGGCCGAATGGCCCTAAGTGTTCTTTGTTGTGCTAAGGCCGATTGTAGGGGAGAAAAGTCTAATGCAGGAGACCTTTCGAGAGTCGGTTAGTCAATGGTTGCTGAAGCATAAAGTAGCGCTTCGGGATTTGATCATTTGTGTCAAGTAGGTGCGTAATCATCGCACTATCTCTACGGTTATTGGTTGCTAATGTGTTTACATATGCATAATGTGTGGTAGCCAATCATAATGGATTGAGTGGTAAATATTATGTTTTGGGTAATCGGATGCCAGGTGAGTTGGTTGGTGAATTTATGTTATTGTGATGTATATATATCTATATATGCTATGGTAATTAACAAGTGATGCCTACTCTTTGGTATGATCTAACATGTTGCACATACACATACTTGCATGGGATTTGGGCCCGATCGGATGAAGGAAGAGGGTGTGCACATGAGGTACGTGGTCTAATGTTAGCTCAGGCTACATTAGCGCTTGATGGTTGGCTGTGTGCTACCTCAAGGGAGATGTTGGCTAGGTGCCCATCTCGGCGGTTGATGCTATGTGCATCACCGTAGACAGAGTATGTTGTTGGGATCACTTTGGTTGATCGGTGGCTCAGCCACGGCCTTGAGCAGCGAGTTTGCCAAGGTAAAGTTTATGGATCACGATGTGATCAGTGGTGGGTTAGCCAGGTAAAGTTTATGGATCACGATGTGATCAGTGGTGGGTTAGCCACGGCCTTAGGCAGGGAGTCTGCTAAGGTTGGTGTTATGGTTGGATAGTAGGTTGGGCTGAAACGCATTCTTGCATGGGTTGTTACGAGGACTGTGTGGGTATGGGCCAAGCCCATACGTGTGGAAATATGTGTTGTGATTATGCACTGAGTCAGTGGACTCACCCTATTTTATTAACCATTTCAGGTGATGAGTAGAATTGGACCGGGATCGGAGAGAACGCAAGGTGGCCCATGCAGAAAGAAGAGTTTAAATATTTTAAGCTTATTTATATTAAGTATTTGGTTCTAAATATTGTTTGTAATAAGGGCTTTAACATTATTTTTGGATATTATTTTTAATGATGGTTTTATTTTAGCAACTTATATTTATAAGTTAATAAAGTGTTAATTTGGCAAATCTTATAACATCAAGGGTTCTTTTACAATCATAAAGGGACATGGTTTTTCAAAAGTTAACAACTTTTAATGATTTATTCTAAGTTAAAATATATTTTCAACCGTCTTTCCATGATGACATAACGAGATCCGGTCGGGGCTCGTGAAATTTGGGTTTGGGGGTGTTACAAATTGGTATCAGAGCCCGGTTCAAAACTCGGCTTTGAGGGTTTTGGGCCCAAAAACATTTTCAAAAACGGGCTTTTCAAAAATATGGGCTTTTAAGAAACTTTTCAGGTTATTCTAGCATGGCTTTGTATCTCAGGCAGAAGTCCACTGTAAGTACTTCGGACTTTTGAAGTGATTTATTATTATGTACTGTTATGGGCTTAGTTGGGCTCGTAGATTAGTGAACTAGGATCTTTAAACCCTAGGACTAGTCTACTCAAACATATGCATAAGATCTAAAGATTATTAACAAACCTGTAAAGTAAGTCGCCGAGTTAAGTTGTGGCAACCACTGTACGCATGTCCAGGATTGGTATTCAGTAAGACCTTGGTATTTAAGCAGTCCTAGCGACTCACCTCCTCTTTACTCGAATCCTACCTGGTGCGTAGCTACGGTTCACCTTAACCAAGAGGACTTGTTCATAGGCTAAACCAATTATTAAAACCCGAAAGGGATTAGCCTTACTGTTTTAAAAACCCTTGGTTTTAAAATTTTCAAACTTCCCCTTTTGGTTTGTAAATCCTAAATCTGATTTTGAGAGACATTTTTCTCGGTTTACAAAATTACAAAAATACCCCTACCTGCAAATTTACAAAAATGCCCCTGTATTATAAAATTACCGCACTACCCTCAACTTTTGTTAAAATGACTTTACTTTGCAAAATATTAAAATCTCTAGTTTTCAAAATACCAAGATATTCTGATTTGAGGAAATTTACGAAAATACCCCTGTGTTGAAAATTACTAAAATGCCCCTGACTTTTAAAATTTCCGGTTTAACCCCAATCTTAATAAAATTTCCCTACTTTGCAAAAGTATTCAAAAACTCTATTTTGCGAAAAATCAAGATACCCTGATTTGGAAAATTTACAAAATTACCCCTGATTGACAAAATTACCAAAATACCCTAGTTTCCAAACTTCTGCTATACTTTCAAATTGAGGAATTTTTGAAAATACCCTCCAGTTTTAGGAATTTCAAAGTGTCTTGATTCATGAGTGTTTTAAAATTTTTTTGGTTTATTACCAAAATACCCCTGTAGGAAAATGACGGGAATAGCCCTGGGGTAGAAACGGGCAGAAATGTCCGAATAGTGAATGTGAGTGGTAGATACCACTGAATGAATGTGTCCTTATGGATGAATGTGATATTCTGAGGTAGAATAGAGAACTTGAACGGAACCTTTGATTGATCGAAAGAACCACTTTTACTTCTTTTCATAAAATTGCTCGTGGGTAAACAGTGAAACAAAATTTCTAATGCATAAAACTTTTTAAACAGATTAAAGCGAGACGCTAGATATGAGTTCTAGGGGGCGTGGGCGCAATACTCGTGGGACGTGGTAGAGCGAGGATGGCGTCCTACGAACCAGTAGGGTCTGGTCAAGGGTTAGAGAATGAGATACCGGTACCACCACCAGCTGGAGGTGGTGAGTTTCAGGATCAGAGTGGGGATGACGTAGTGTCACAGTCGTGTCGCGCGAGTGCTTTCGAGCGAGTGGCGAGTGAGGAGCCAATGTGGGCAATAGGACTCGGAAGTCGGTGCGAAAGACTTAGGTCGAACGAGTGAGGTTTTTAGGGAGTGTCAGGGTAGCTCCAAACGTGGCGGAATACTGGCTTGAGGCAGTTGAAAGGATTATGGATGACTTGGATTTAACTACTGAGGAGAAGCTTAAGGGTGTTGTTTCGTTACTACGGGATGAAGCCTACCAGTGGTGGCTCACGGTTAGGGAAAGTACTCTGCGGATCGAGTGGATTGGGGATACTTTAAGATCAAGTTTGAGGAAGTATGTCGAGCGAGCTATGTGGACGCTTTCGAGGAAGGCGTTCTCAACTTGGTGCAAGGAAGTAAGTCGATAGCGGAGTATAAGGTGAGTTTCTGCGTTTGAGCCGGTATGCTCGGGGCATCGTGGCAATGATTATGAGAGATGCATCGATTTGAAGATGGGCTACGGAATGAGCTGCGAGTTTTGATTGCTCGCATCGAGGAAAGAGACTTCGCCATTTTAGTGGAGAAAACTCGGATAGCTGAGGAGGTCAAGAGGGCGGAGAGGCGCAATGAGAGAAAGAAACCATGATAAGAGAAGTGTTGGATCGCCGAAGTGGTTGAGAGGGTTCGTAAAAGACCGAGAGTCGAGACCTGCGCTCATGTTTCTAAGCCAGTCACTTTGGGAATCCGGATCGTCCGTGTGCTCAATGTGGAAGGTATCATGTTGGCGAGTCTTTGGAATCGGGTGCGGGAATGCTTTAGATGCAAGTCCAAGACTCATCTGGTTAAGGATTGTCCCCAGGATCCGAATAGGACTCGGATAGTGGGTCAAGGTTATGTGCAACCAGGCAGGGGTGGTCAGTAGGCGACGGGAGGCCGTGGTCCGAACCATGGAGGAAATGGTTCCGGCCGAGGTCATGGAGCAGTAGACCGCGGTAATGGTGGCACTGAGGCAAGGCAGCCAGGTCTGGTTTATGCAGTTCATCGGAAAGAGGATAGTGATGTGCCGGATTTGTCAGCGGGTAAGTTTCTCATGTTCGGAATATTCTTTGTTGTTTTGTTCATTTTGGTGACAGTTTGTTTTGTTGCTCGTAAAGTACTAGGACTTTGAGTATGAACTTAGAATCTGTTCCTAGAAGTATGTTAGCTCTTTAAGATCAGAGTGCGCAGCCATAGCGTAGTGGAAGGAATTGGACTGTTAGTCTAGACAAGTAATTTCGAGGACGAAATTATTTTAAGGAGGGTAGAATTGTAACACCCTGGTTCTAGGGGTTATGCATTTAGTGCATATCTCAACTAATGGAAGGCTTTTGGTAAGATTGGGTGAGTTTTAAGGGCTTTGGAGAACCCTAGAGGGTAAGTGTTGCCTTGGGAAATTTTGTGGTTTTAAGTAGTAAAAGGGGAGCTTGGCTATAGGTGTCTTAAAAGAATTAATTGGGAGAATTAGACACAAGAAATAGCTTGGCAGAGTGGCAAGGGAGACGCCACTAAGAGCATGGAGAAGTGACGCCTCAAGGGGGCTTTGGGGTCTCAGGATCGAGCTGCAAAGGCAGCATTTTCTTTTGTTTTTGCGTCATGAGCAAGGGGGGAGAGTTGGATTCAACCAAGGCACTTAAAAGGGGGATTTTGACTTGTTCAAAATGTTTTGAATGGATGGCTAGGAGAAGAGATGAGTTGGATTTATTTTGAAATAGTTTGAAAGATTGGTGTAGAGTAAAATAGGAGAAAATCTTGGGATTTTTGTGAGGGGTTGAGTAGTGGCCGGTTTTGGGGAGCTAGGGGAGGGCATTTTCGGTTTTATTAAGGGTGTTAGGTAGCTAGTAGTATAAATAGGAGGTGCTCACCCTTTTGGCCACCCTTCTCTTCATTTGTTTCCCTGCTGCCGAAATTGTTTCACCATTCCCCTTGTGCCGAAATTATTTCTTTTCTTCCCTTAGTCTCTTGCCGAAAGTAAGTCAAAGAACACTCTTTCTTTTCCTTTTATTTTGTTGAGCCAAAGCCGAAAGTTGGTGTATCTATTTTCCCCTCTTTCTTCACACTTTTCTTTTAAACTTCTCTTAGACCGAAATCACCTCTAAAGCTTGCCTTGCCGAATATCCCAAACTCCATCTAGGAGCCTTGCCGAATCATCCATTCTCTCATTCCCTCCACTTTGGTTACAAGTCCCTGAGCCGAACCTTACTTTCTTGTGGTGGCCGATTCTAGTTAGAGTAAAAGGGAGTGGTTAGCAAGGTAAGGGTGTGTTAGCTTTTCCTTATTCTATGGTTTCTTGTCTTGGCCGAATGGCCCTAAGTGTTCTTTGTTGTGCTAAGGCCGATTGTAGGGAGAAAAGTCTAATGCAGGAGACCTTTCGAGAGTCGGTTAGTCAATGGTTGCTGAAGCATAAAGTAGCGCTTCGGGATTTGATCATTTGTGTCAAGTAGGTGCGTAATCATCGCACTATCTCTACGGTTATTGGTTGCTAATGTGTTTACATATGCATAATGTGTGGTAGCCAATCATAATGGATTGAGTGGTAAATATTATGTTTTGGGTAATCGGATGCCAGGTGAGTTGGTTGGTGAATTTATGTTATTGTGATGTATATATATCTATATATGCTATGGTAATTAACAAGTGATGCCTACTCTTTGGTATGATCTAACATGTTGCACATACACATACTTGCATGGGATTTGGGCCCGATCGGATGAAGGAAGAGGGTGTGCACATGAGGTACGTGGTCTAATGTTAGCTCAGGCTACATTAGCGCTTGATGGTTGGCTGTGTGCTACCTCAAGGGAGATGTTGGCTAGGTGCCCATCTCGGCGGTTGATGCTATGTGCATCACCGTAGACAGAGTATGTTGTTGGGATCACTTTGGTTGATCGGTGGCTCAGCCACGGCCTTGAGCAGCGAGTTTGCCAAGGTAAAGTTTATGGATCACGATGTGATCTGTGGTGGGTTAGCCACGGCCTTAGGCAGGGAGTCTGCTAAGGTTGGTGTTACGGTTGGATAGTAGGTTGGGCTGAAATGCATTCTTGCATGGGTTGTTACGAGGACTGTGTGGGTATGGGCCAAGCCCATGCGTATGGAAATATGTGTTGTGATTATGCACTGAGTCAGTGGACTCACCCTATTTTATTAACCATTTCAGGTGATGCGTAGAATTGGACCGGGATCGGAGAGAACACAAGGTGGCCCATGCAGAAAGAAGAGTTTAAATATTTTAAGCTTATTTATATTAAGTATTTGGTTTTAAATATTGATTGTAATAAGGGCTTTAACATTATTTTTGGATATTATTTTTAATAATGGTTTTATTTAACAACTTATATTTATAAGTTAATAAAGTGTTAATTTGGCAAATCTTATAACATCAAGGGTTCTTTTACAATCATAAAGGGACATGGTTTTTCAAAAGTTAACAAGTTTTAATGATTTATTCTAAGTTAAAATATATTTTCAACCGTCTTTCCGCAGTGACATAACCAGATCCGGTCAGGGCTCGTGGGCCGGGTTTGGGGGTGTTACAGATGAAACCTAAGGTAAATCTTGTTATTGTTTTCTGAACCATATGATAAATATTTGACATGTTCTTAATTATGTGTTCTTAATTCTTGGGTTGATATTTCCGGGATATTAATTCAAGTATGATGTGCTTAGGTGGAGGAGCAAAAGTCCCTGCTTAAGAGTAGATCTAGCATAATTAAGTAGAGTTGATCGCGCGCCTAGAGATAGGGTGACAAGGTTTTGCCGGATTAGGGTGAAACCTAATATGGGAGTCCACAGATCGAGTTAATGTGATTCTAGGGGTTTTAATTAGAAAGAGATTTCAATTAATCAACCTAGGGTTAGACATTATTCACTTCGAAAGAGGGTATAATATAACTTAGGGAATCTTACGGATCAAGTCAAATGAATAAATCATCTGATTCAGAGTTAGATAACAAGTGAATTCTTCCTTGGGTGTCGTTTTAATTAATTGGTTTTCTCTCAAGTTATTTTCTCAATTCATCCTTTCTGTGTTTGCATCTTTAGTTTAGTTGATAGTTAAATTTAGATTAGATAAATAAGTTCCCTTAATTCTTAGGCTAAATAATAAAGAGAGAGTTAGTATTAGTACTTTTGGTTCCTTTGGGTTCAACATTCCGGTCTTGCCTTAGCTATACTACTGTTCGATAGGTGCGCTTGCATCAAATCGTTGTCAGAGTTAGTTTCTAGGTTCGATCATTCTTTTTATAAATTTTAAGACTTGACAGACATGATCATGTTTTTGGCTCCGTTTCCAGGGAACTAAAATATTAAGAAAGATAAATTTTTATTACTTTAGCCATTTTTTTATTTTTATTATTTTTACAATTTATTTTTAATTTTTTTAACTTTACTAAATTTTCTTTCTTTCTTTCCTTTCAGGTACCTCTAGTTTATGACTAGAAGGAATCTGACAGGACCCCTGCTTTACGACAGTGATATTAAAGGTACCATTCGTAGAAATCATAGAGAAATAAGGCGAAGCTTAAACAACATAGACAAAGAGCAAGAAGCCGAAATAAATACCACGGTAGAGATGGCTGAAAATAATATGCCACCTCTAGAGATGGCCGAACAGCATGCTCCACGTACTATGTATGATTATGCTAAACCTAGTTTAACAGGAACTGAGTCTAGTATTGTTAGGCCTACTATTACTGCAAATAATTTTGAACTGAGACCTAACACTATACAGATGATACAACAGTTTGTTCAGTTTGATGGTTTGCAGGATGAGAATCCTAACACACACCTAGCGAATTTTCTAGAATTCTGTGATACCTTCAAGATAAATGGCATTTCTGATGATGCCATCCGTCTTCAGTTATTTCCCTTTTCCCTGAGAAATAAAGCCAAATAGTGGTTACATTCTCTTCCACGAGGGTCAATCACTACATGGGACCAAATGATCGAAAAAATTTTATTAAAATATTTTCCACCGGCCAAAACGGCCAAATTGAGGAATGATTTCTCTTCTTTTGTACAGATGGATTTAGAGACATTATACGATCCATGCGAGAGATACAAGGATTTGTTGAGTAGGTGCCCACACCACGGATTACCTTTGTGGCTACAGGTCCAAACTTTTTACAACAGTGTAAACTCTTCAACAAGGCAATTAATCGATTCAGCCACCGCGAAACCCTGAACAACAAAACTCCTGAAGCAGCCTACGAGTTTATAGAGGAGATGTCACTAAATAACTATCAGTGGCAAGTTACAAGGACAAGGCCAGCCAAAGCAGCCAGAGTTTTCAACATTGACGCAGTAACCATGCTATCAAATCAGTTAGAATTGTTACATAAAAATTTGATAGTTTCTATGGTTCTTCATAGGCACATCCAGTTATGGAATGCGACGTAAGTAAAGGAGTGGTGAATCCTGAGTACCCACCCTACGGACAGGGCATGGAAAGCGAGTAGCTGAACTATATGGGTAACAATTTCTGTTCTAACAACAACCCTTATAGTAATACTTATAATCCAGGTTGGAAGAACAACCCCAATTTCTCATAGGGAGGTCACAGAAATCAAAGGCAACAACCATCCCAAAACTTCCAACAACAGCCCTACCCACAGGAAAAGAAGCCAAACCTTGAAGAGGTACTGACAAACTTCATAGCAGCCTCAGAAACACATTTCTAGAAGATAAAAACAAAATTGAGGCATTGTCACAAGAGTTCAGGGATCAATTCGAGCAACTTGCTAAGCAGATTTCTGAGAGACCACAGGGAAGACTACCAAGCAACACCGAGACTAACCCAAGGGAGCAAGTTCAAGCCATAACAGCTCAAGATAGCGAAGAGTTAGACCCGTGTAATTCAGAACAAAAGAAGGTGGTAGAAGAAGATATGGTTGAGGTCAATAACAAGCCGAAACCAGTAATCAAAGAGTACAAACCTCGAATACCATATCCCCAAGCAGTAACGAAAGACAATACAGAGGAACAGTTCAGTAAGTTTCTTAAACTTTTAAAGAAATTACATATTAACTTATTGTTTCTTGAAGCTCTTTCGTAGATGCCAGATTCTAGGAAATTTTGAAAGAAGCTATTGACAAATAAGCGGAAGATAGACGAGGAATCGCATGTGGAACTGAACACAGTGTGCTCAGCAATGTTGCAAAATAAACTACCACAGAAATTAAAAGATCCAGGGAGTTTTACAATTCCATGCTTGATTGGTAGTTTATCTACTGATAATGCGTTAGCTGATTTAGGGGCAAGCATAAATGTCATGCCTTATAAATTGTTTAAACAACTAGGTCTAGGGAAACCCAAACAAACTAGGATGAGCATTCAATTAGCTGATAAAACTGTTAGAATTCCTAGGGGTATAATCGAAGATGTACTTGTGAAAATTGATAAATTTGTATTCCCAGTAGACTTTGTCATTTTAGACATGGATGAGGACAACACGATCCCCTTAATTTTAGGAAGACCATTCTTAGCAACTGCCAGAACTAAAATCGATGTTGATGCAGACAAACTTATACTCTGTGTAGGTGACGAGACAGTCACTCTTTAAGCCTTCGATTCATCTAGAACATCGAATAACCAAGGTAAGAAGGTAAATTCTATTAATAACCATTCGATTAACCCATCTTTTCAGGAAACACCACAGCATCCTGAACCCTGTGCCAACAAAGAGATAACTTATGAGGAACAAAGTATTCAGATCGATGAAATAAAAAAGGGGAAGACGCACCTTCAAAAAGAACTAGGGATACCCGAAGCAAAACCAAAGCCACCCTACGAGAAACACAGGTTCAAAATAGGAGATCAGGTCTTACTAGATAAAGTAGATCCACGAGTGTCTCCTCCTGATCCTAACACCAGCAAGGAAATCCCTTTCAAGGTAATCGATGTTTTTCCGTACGGGACAGTCGAGGTAAGTAACCCTATGTCCGGCACTTTCAAAATAAATGCTTCTCGACTTAAACTCCATCATGATAATGTAACTGCCAGCACGAGGAAGGATTTTCAACTCCTCAAACCACCATGAATATACAAATGAGAGGAGAGTCTAGCTTAAGATTATAAACGAACGTTTCTCGGGAGGCAACCCGATTACTAACACCCTTAACTTCAATATTTTTCATTTTTATTTTATTTATCTTATTTTTTCCTTAAAGCACTTAACTATAAACTAACCAAGTGCAGATTTCCATGTCACACGGCCGTAGCCGTGGCCGTGTGGATTTTACGAATCTTCGTACTGACATGGCAGAGATGGTACAAGTCAGAAAAAATAAAGTATTCGAGTCACGGACTCAAACCACCACCCCACGGGCACCGACAAAACCCCATGGCCATGTGATGCGACCGTGGTCGGCACTGCTTGATCGCACGCGGGCATGGCGACATGAGCATGGGCGTGGGAGAAACAAACAAAGCCCACCACGACCATGCGATGTGGCCGTATGAGATGCCACGCCCACGAGACACGGGCGTGTGAATGTACCTAACTTGAGAATTCTATTTAAACCACCCACCCCTCCCTCTCTCACCTAATTCTCACCCTTCTTCCTCCCTTACATCCTTCTACACTGTAACATCCCCAAACCCGGCCCATTCGTTACGACCGAATCTGGTTATGTTATTGAGGAAAAGACGGTTGAAAATCTTCTTAACTTAGAAAAAAATTTAGAAAAAAACTTGCTAACTTTTGGAAAATCCATGTTTATTTAAACTTATGAGTAAAACTTTGTTATTAAAATATACTCATTTTAAAAATATATACATACAAACCCAAATTGAATAAGTAGGTTGGAAAAATATAATCATCTCCACATAGTGTTTCAAATTCATCAAACCATAATAAATACCCATAACATAAAGACTCAAAATAAATAAGAGTAAAAAGCCCTTTATTACACAATATTTAATCCAAATTCTTTGAATATAAATAAGCTTAAGAGTATTTAAATTCTTCTTCCTGCCATGGGCCACCATGTGTCCTCTCCGATCCCGGTCCGATCTACGCCTCACCTGAAATGGTTAATGAAAGAGTGAGTCCACCGACTCAGTGCATAACCACAACACAAATTTCCATCCGTATGGGCTTGGCCCATACCAAACAATTCACATAGCAAATCATGCACATATGCATCTCAACCCAACCCACAAACCAACCGTACTCCAACCTTGGCAGACTCCCTGCCTAAGGCCGTGGATAAACCACCACTGATCACCTCGTGATCCAAAATTCTTACCTTGGCAACTCACTGCTCAAGGCCGTGGCTGAGCCACCGATCAACCAATCGTGATCCCGATATCAAAATCCGCCTACGGTGATGCACATAGCCATCAACCGCCGAGATGGGCACCAAGCCAACATCTCCCTTGAGGTAGCACAAAGCTAACCATCAAGCGCTAATGTAGCCTGAGCTATCATTAGACCACGTACATCCTGTGTACACTTCTTCCTTCTTCAATCCAAACCACCTCCCATGTGTGTAACAAATGCAACATGTCAGATCACAACATCAAGGTAAGCACCACACCTTAATTACCATAACATGAATATATTAAAAATAACTCACCATTCAAGCCATTGTAATCGGCCATCACACATCATGCATATGTAAACATATTAGCAAACCAAGAACACAGAAATAGTACGATGATTACGCACCTGCTTGATACAGTCAACAAACCTCGAAGTCACACGCTGCCCCTAAAAGCTTGTCGAAACCCCCTAAAGGAAACCATATTAAATTCGGCTTCAACACCAAAAAACATCAAGATGTGGCCTCTGGCCGAACACCTACCACTTCTTACCTTGATGAGTAATCGATTCCAACAGCCCCCCTAAGTGCTCCCTCACACCGGCTTAACAATAGATCCCCTTCGGCTAATCAGAAAAGACTGAAAGGTTCGGCAAAGCTTTTTAAATGGTGTTGGGGTATTCGGCAATGACAAGTTTTGGTGGTGGTTTCGGTTAGAACGAAGGTTAAAGGAATAGGAGATGGAGGAGTAGGAGGTTCGGCCACCTAGCAAACTTGAGATGAACAAGAAGTGTTTTGAAAGAAAAGGTTTCGGCTACAAAAGGTTGGGAGTAAAATACTAGCAATTTCGGCCAAGAGATCAAAATGATGGAAAGGGACAAAAAGGTGAGCACTTCCTCTATTTATAGAACAAAAAATCGGCTCACCCTACCCACATGCAACAAACCGAAAATGCCCCCCCAAGCTCCCCAAATTCGGCTACCACCTTCCTGGCCATACAATTCAAATTGATTTGAATTAATCAAATCACCTAACTCACTCCCAGCCACCCATTTGAAATCAATTCAAATTAAAATATAAAACCCACCTTTATCTCTAAATAATAAAATAATCCTAAAAGATAACTAAGTAGATAAATAAATAAAATAATAAAGAAAAACCAAAAGATCACCCCCAGCCGAAATCTAATTCAAAATAATTACTAGAGCTTATCCTATTCTTCTAATTTGAACTACATGTGCCGTCCACTGCTGCAAAATCCAAAAAGAATAAAAAAAATATACTCCAACGCCACCCTCCAGGTTCGAACCTGGGACCAAGCTGCTACACCCTTACTTCCAACGCCTAGGCCACTCGGCCACTTTGCTTTCTATGACAAAAACCCCCACCATTTAATCTTAACCCTTCCTAGCCCAGCCCCATAACCGCATAAAATAAATAAACAAGCAAAAGTCGCCTGTTGCTCGAACCAAATACCACACGCACCTTCGCGCTTAAGTTCCGCACATGTGCACCACCGGACTATTTGCTCCTTGCGACAAAACACGCCCAAAATAATTTAAGGCCTTTTACCCGCAACGCCATAATCCCAAAAATTAAAACCCAGCTCACGCCTTCTTGGATCGAACCTACGACCCTCCAAGGCGCTACCTCCACTTCTTAGTCGCTGCTGCGTTCACCACTATGCCAAAGCCTCTCATGTGCCAAAAATTACCAAAAATAATCCTTAAAACCTCCCTTGGCCCGATCCCCTTTTTCACACTAAAAATCAAAAATTTTCCAAGTTTTTCCCGGTTACTCCGAGCGTTCTTAAAACCTCAAAACACCTCCAAGCATACCCAAGAACCTTCTAAACACCCACATCCTACTCAAACTGCATAGCCCCTAAACCAAGGTGTTACATACACCCTCTACTACCACCACTACCACCACCACCACCACCTCAGCATTCGAAGTTCTAATGGCTGCTTGGGAATCACGCCGCTTCCGCCACCGCTAGCACCTCTGTAGCCTTAGAGGTCACACCCACCTCGCGAACCATCCAACAATAAGGACCCCTCAGTCCATCCATCTTTTCTTTTAATTTTATTTTACCTTCTGTTTTCTTTCTCTTCATCTTTCTTGTCTTTTATTATATATTTAGTTTATTTTAAATGTGTCTTATTAATTCCTGGCTAATTCTTCACGAGCTCCCCAATTTCATCATCTAGTGCAGAGCTCGTCAATAACCACCACAACAAAAAATGGCACCTCCAACGTATTTTCCACATCCTCCAAAAGATTTCAGCCATAATTCAAGTAGTTTCACTTCTCTCCCTCTCTTTTGATTATCTACTAAATGTTATTATCTATCTTTGTACATTGAGGGCAATGTACAACTTAAGTGTGGGGGGGTTAACTATAGTACTATTTGAAAATCTCTGCATTATGCCTTGTTCAAAAAGTAAGTTTCTCATATTATGATTAGAATGAAATTTCCCTGATTTATGATTTCTATTGATATGTTTTAGATTAAGTCATTGATAATTGTGCATTGATGATTAAATTTGAAGAATACTAGAGAATCAAGCATGACAAGTCTATTTCTCAGAATATTTTTTTTAGGTTGTCTACCTGAATCGGAATGTTACCTTGAAGTTTGAATTTTACAAGGTTGATATCAAACACCCATACTTTTTTGTGAGACTTTGAGCCTTATAGAGCATATATTCTTTTTCGTGCTCATTTTTTTATTATGAGTGTGTCAACATTGATTTGTTATTCTAGAACTTGCATTGATTATACATGTCGAGACCATACCTATGATTTGATATACAGAGATGATAAAGGCACTTAGGATTTAACCCACTTACACCACTAAAAGGCCTACCTTCATAATTAACCCCTAGTGAACCCATTTGATCCTAACAACCCTTTTTCATTGACTTACCCACTAATATTAACCCAAAGCCTTTTGTATTTGTTATTACCATTCTTATTGATTACCCTTTTTGTTGAGATTTGATTTTGAGTAGTTGCCTAACTATGTTCTATATTTCAATTGTAAAAGTTCTTTCTATTATTATTTGACTTGTTCTTAAAAAAATGAAGTATATTCATTATTAGTTCTATATTTAAGTGAGCTTACATGTCTAAAGTGAAAATTTTGAAGAAAAAGCTCGTATTATTAGTTTTCAATTGATGTAATTATTTAAGATTAGTTCATTTTTCTAGTTAGGTATTTTGTCAGGTCAATCTCGATTCTAACCCTTTAATGCAGCCTTTATCCACACCTTTAACCTAAGCCCCGTTACAACCGTGTTAAAGACCTTTTGATTTGTGTATCATCTCATTTTACAGTGGTAGAGATTGGATTTTTATACAAGCTTATGGGATTAACTTTTCATGTTCGACTTTTGAGTGCTTAATTTTGAACACTTTAAGTGGTTTGAGTGAATCTTTAGTGAGGATGTCAATTCTTGTCAATTTTAAATCAAAGGTAATTATTTAGATGAGGGGAAACACCTAAGTTTTGTGCTATAAATGTATGATTTTGATTGTTTGAATCTTTAGGACCCTTTGAGTTGAATTATCCATGTATGAATTATCTTTGAATTATGATGAAACATTATTGATAAATTTTATAGATCGAGGAAGTTTATTTTAATTGTGACTTGAGAATTTTGCTTGAGGACAAGCAAAAGCTTAAGTGTAGGGGTATTTGATAAACCTAAAAAGTAACATATTTTAAGCCCACATTTAGAATGCTTTTGGATGATTTAAGCCTCGATTTATGTAATTTGGTGCTCTTAATCCTTTCTTTTCATGTTTTATACTTAGGAGAGCACCCAATGATGAAAAGATCAAAAAAACAGGCTTAAAACGGACTAAATTGGGCCAAAATAGAAATCGATAGGGCCTGGGCCCAAGACCATACGGTCGTGCCTCATTAAAAGTCTGAAGACGGCCTGGCCACGATTCACACGGGCGTGTGCCATGGCCATGTCCCTATCGTGGAGAAGAGCAATTTCACTCATAAATGGATACTCAGGGGCAAAGAAACCCATTGCAAAAGCCTATATAAACCCCCTAAGTATAACCTAGAAGAGGACGGTTAGCTAGGCCAAGGAGCCAAGCCAGAAAGGTCTGATTTGTGGAAATTTATACTCAAGAAGATAGCCAGTTGATCCATCTCAAGAAGCCGGAGTTATACTCAAGACGGCGGATGTCTCCTTCAATTCCTTCAGGGGGTTTTAGGGATTTCTTATGTTTTGTTTTATCTTTTCTTCTGAGATGTTTTCTTTTATAGTTATGAACTAAAACCTCAGATACCTGAGGGGGATGAAACCTAAGATGAATCTTGTTATTGTTTTTTGAACTATATGATAAATATTTGACTTGTTCTTAATTATGTGTTCTTAATTCTTGTGTTGATTTTTCCGGGATATTAATTCAAGTATGATGTGCTTAGCTGGAGGAGGAAAAGTCCCTGTTTAAGAGTAGGTCTAGCATAATAAAGTGGAGTTGATCGCGCGCCTAGAGATAGGGTGACAATAGTGTGCCAGATTAGGGTGAAACGTAAATATGGGAGTCCATAGATCGAGTTAATGTGATTCTAGGGGTTTTAATTAGAAAGAGATTTCAATTAATCAACCTTGGGTTAGACGTTATTCTCTTTGAGAGAGGGTTTAATATAACTTAGGGAATCTTACGGATCAAGTCAAATGAATAAATCGTCTGGTTTAGAGTTAGACAAAAAGTGAAGTCTAGGTGGATTCTTCCTTTGGTGTTGTTTTAATTAATTGGTTTTCTCTCAAGTTATTTTCTCAATTCATCCTTTCCGTCTTTGCATCTTTAGTTTAGTTGATAGTTAAATTTAGATTAGATAAATAAGTTCCCTTAATTCTTAGGCTAAATAATAAAGAGAGAGTTAGTATTAGTACTTTTGGTTCCTTTGTGTTCGACATTCCGGTCTTGCCTTAACTATACTATTGTTCGATAGGTGAGCTTGCCACAAATCGTTGTCCGAGTTAGTTTCTAGGTTCAATCATTCTTTTTATAAAGTTTAAGACTCAATAGACACGATCAGCAGGCTATATACCAAGCCCTTGCTACCCTACGTTACACACATACATATTCCAATGGCACATCTAAGAACTCATTCCAACAAAAAAGGTAATTAAAAAGTATCTCCAGGAGCTCAAAAATCAAGATATACAAAAGGACATATAATTCATTAAGCAGTAGAACTTGCCAAGAATTTGCCTAACTCATAAGGCCATTTACAAAATGACTTTTACAACTTACCTAGCCAACACTTTGACTGACAATTACAACTTAACAAAATACCCAAGTCCTATACATGCCATACTCAAAATAAGTCTAAATTGTTATACCAAAGTGATGTAGATAGTGTGATTTTCGAGCTCTGACGATCCATATTCTTCGAGTTATCTTGGCAATACTACAGGGAAAAAGGGCAATGAAAGGGGTAAGCATAAAGCTTAGTAAGTTTGCATGGAAATAAATGGCAATAATAAGCTCATAATATAATTCATCAATGGCATTAACTAAACATACACAACTCATAGGCTCCTTGCCATACTTTCTTACAATTGCCCTTATTTAGCTCATACCGTGCCACACCTCGTAATCATTTTTTCGTGACTCATTCACGAGTACCTATTTTCACTCAATCACATGACTTCAGTAAAATTCTCATTTCTACTTCTATACTCATCTACTTATCCTCTTAATCACTAAGAATAGTCAAAGACGCATATCTATCGTCATCCTTGTAGGTACGAAGCCAATGCCACATCCCCGAAGTGGTCTTACATGGAGTCACTTCTAAATGCCAATGCCATATCCTGGATATGGTCTTATATGGACTTTCAAATTTAATATCGATGCCATATCCCGAACATAGTCTTATACGATTTTCATATTCATTACCGAAGCCATATCCCAAATATGGTCTGATACGGGATCTCAACTCGATGCCGAGGCCATGTCTCGGACATGGTCTTATACGGGACCTTATCTATTTCATATCACAATGATAGCATTTTCATATTCATTATAGTCCACTAGGACTTCAACATAATATTCAACATCAATCACTCAATTTAGTAGAGTATCATGCATCAATATGATACCAAGCATTCTCAATTATGCTAACATGAATGTTGCATTAATCACATACAAACTTACCTCGATTTCAAAATGAGCCAACTCGCCGGTCTAGTCCGAGACCTTGTTTTTTCCCCGATCGAGGCAGATTCTCGGTTCTTCTTGCTCTATAATAGCAATTTAGCTTATTTTAATAACCACATTAATGAAAGCATTTCAATTATCATACTTAGGCAAAAATACTATTTTGCCCCTAGTCTTTAGCAAAATGACCATTTTGCCCCTAGGCTCAGAAATTAATTTTGATCACATTTCTACTTTCAATAAGCCTAGGTGAACATTTAATACTCTTATAGCTATCATCAAAACTCATCATTTCACATAATTACTACAAATTTGTAACATTTTCATCAAGGTCCAATTAGGTGTTTTCAAGACAACACCTTTCACAAAAGTTGTTCATCTAACAACTAAGACTCAATTTCTTCCATAAAAATGCAGCAAATAACTAAGATAGCTCTCATGGAAAAACTCTAAACTTTTTACCATATTGCACGATAGTCCCCTCATTTGAAAGCTTAAGCTTTAGGTGTCCCTAAAGTACAACTATTTTCAAGAAATGATCATTAGAACACTTGCTTGTATGGATGAGAGCTTGCTGAAATTTTGAGCTTTGAAAAACCTCTATTTGCTTGCTATTTTCGATGGAGAAGGATGAGCAAAAAGATGGACATCATCTTTTCTTTATTCTAATATTAAACTAACAATTTAGTCCCCCAAACACCACCAGCTTTGACCAACTTGGTCAATTCTTGTCTCCTATGCTAGTCTATGGCCAGCCAAGCACATATTGGGGGTCTAATTGCCTTTTAAAGACCTCCAATTGTCAATCTATTGCTATTTGGTACTTTTAGCTTGTAGAATGGAACTTTCATACTTTATGCAATTTAGTCTTTTTTCGCGATTAAACATGAAATCGCTAAAATTAAAGTACCAAAATTCTCATGTACATATACCATCATGCTCTAACTCATAACATGACAAAGTAATAAATTTCTCTAATCTCGGATTAGTGATCCCAAGATTACTGTTCTAACTAACCCCTAAATCGGGCTGTTACATGGAATGTGATGGATACAGGATTTCCCGATTGGTTGTGGTCTTGCATATGTTGCAGACACACAATAACTTGAAAGAGCATCATGTTATAAGCCCTCTCGAGCTTCCCGTTATATGGTTCTTGCAAGCATCATGATCGGTAGTGATCCTACATGTGTTGCGGACTACCGCATATCTTTGTGAGCGTCTTGTTAAATGATCAGTTGTGATCCTGCAAATATTGCGGACACAAACACAACTCTTTATGAGCGTCCTAATATAGGCTCTTTATGAGCTTCTTGATATGGCTCGCTTGAACTTGCTGATATATGGCTATCCAGAGCTCCCTGATAATAGCTCTTTGGAGTTACCTGTTAAGCTTAATGAGCTTCCTATTCTAAACTCTTATGATTTTCCTGTTATAGCCCGAATAAGCTTCCTATTACACGGCTTACATGAGCATCCTGTTATATGGCTTGAGAGAGTGTTTCCTGATTATGTGCCCTAGTTGGGTACCCATGAATATGAGTTGACGGTTTACAGTGTTGTACACTTCAAGTATACTACATGTGTATCCATCGATATTTCAAATAAATTCAATGGGAAAAGTTCTGTTATGGCTAATCTGAACTTGAGATGATTATAATAGAAATGTATATGTTATATGGAAATATGATAAGAAAAGTTTATGTGTATGAAAGTTATTACATGATGAGCTCAACTTTACTACTTGAAAAGTATTTAGAAATTCATGACTAACTTTCTTGATTGAGTGCTTGTGATTGTCAATTTGTTGGGATGCATGTTGTAACATCCCTTACTCGAGACCATCGCCAGAGTCGAGCACGAGGCATTACCAGACTTAACTTACCAGTTCGGGGCATAAAAAATTACCTGTAAAATTAATTCATTCACATACATCCAATATGGTCCTAAAAAGGGCCTTCGAGGCCCTAAAACATGCAATTGAAACAGTTCGGGACCAAGCCAGAAACATTAAAAATTTTTTGATTTCTTAAACAAATCAAAACAATTTATTTGCCTATTCATAATGAAACTGTCCATTTGCGTCATAGTCACTAAATTGACTATAACTCGAGTTACGAAACTCAAAATTTAGATCCGTAAATTTTCCTTGAAACTAGACTCATATACTTCTTACTATAATCTTTCCAAAATTTTTGGTGTGGCTAACTAGTACAGTTTATTAGTTAAAGTCTCCCCTGTTACACTATTTGACGATTCTGACCCCTCTTCACTAAAAAACAATTATCTCATAATATATAATTCTTTTGCCTAAACCGTTTCTTTTACATAAACAAACAGACTCAATAAGCTTTAATTGTATACCTCATTCACACCCTAATTCCATTTCTACTATCTTTAGTGATTTTTCAAAATCACGTCATTGCTACTGTCCAAAAACTGTTCGTTTGCAAATTTTACTTTTTCATAATTTCTTTGTAATAACTATCATTTAGGCATACATAACACCCAAAACATGTTCTTAATTAGCCATTTTAATGGATAATCATTATCAAGTATTTACATGCCATTCTTTATCCATATCATAAGGACATACACACAAAATGGCTAAGTCCCTATACATGCCATAACTTAAAACGTTTGGAGTCACAAAATACCGAAATAATCCTTTGATAGTGTGAAACGATCTCCGATGTCCTTGCGATCCCAAGTTGGCTTGTGTTACTATAAAAAGAGAGAAAGGAATGGGAGTAAACATAAATCCTAGTAAGTTTGCATGTAAATGAATAACAACATTCTTAATGAATTATCTTATTTTTTTTATCAAGATCATTTAAGCCTTTAACTCAATATGCTTAAGTCTTGAATTCTTACTTGTATCTTTTCAGCATGAACTTGTCTTACCTTTCCTTTGGTATACTCTTTGAATTTTCCATTGAACCACTTGGAATACTAAGGATACATGGGTACCTTTCCTTTTGAAACTTACCATTGCCATGTCTTGACATGGTCTTACGTGGTATCCTTGCCTTATGAACTCACCAATGCCATGCCTTGGCATGGTCTTACATGGGATCTTTGCCTTATAGAAACTTATCAATGTCATGTCTTGACATGGTCTTACATGATTTCCTTAAACCCTAATGTCATGACATTTGTATCCTACACATTCCTAAGGTTCAACCGGGACTTTCTGAGATTGTTTCTCCATCAATTCATGCTTGGGTCTTTAAATGATAAATTTAAAGAATAAATATGCAAATGCTGGAATTTAATAGTATTAAATGTAAAATAATAGAATATTGCATTTATTTACTGCAAACTTACCTCGGAACAAAATACAATCAACTATATTGATTTAGTCCACTATCTTTTTCTTTCCCCGGTCTAACTTCGGATTTCTTTCCTCTTGATCTATAATAGCAAATTTAGCTTATTTAATACTCACATTTATTAAAACAATCCTTGACTCTAACTTTGGCAAAATTATAAATTTTGCCCCTAAACTTTTACATATTTACACATTTGCCCCAAAGCTCGAAAATAAAACTTTATCTCTTATTCTTATGTTTTATGACATGCTGATCATTTTTCCCTTATATGACAACATCAAATTCTTGCTCTAGCATGTACTTATGAACATTAGGTATTTTTACCGATTAAACGGTTTTACTCGTTTTCACTTAAAATCGCTTAGCAAAAGTTGTTTAACATAATTTCAGACTTCATATTCTATCATAAAACATCAAAATAAACACATTTCACCTATGGTTATTTTTCCAAATATGAACCCTAGGTTAAATTATTGCTAGATTAAGCTAAATCAAGTTATCGAGACTCAAAAAATGCAAAGAACATTAGAAACGGGGCTTAGATGCACTTACTATGAGCTTGAGAAGTTGAAGAAACCCTAACTATGGTGTCCCCTTTGAAATTTCGGCCTAATGAAGAAGATGGACAACATTTTGCCATCTTTTTCCCTTTTAATTCCTTTTTAATTCCAATTGACTAAAATGCCCTTTATTAAAACTTTAGTTATTTTTATCTATGTCCATTTTTGTCCATGGAAAATATAATGGTCTAATTACCATTTAAGGACTCCTACTTCAAACCCCCATTTCAATCAAGTACTCTATGAATTAGAACCCCTATTTAGCAACTTTTGCAAACAAGTCCTAATAGGCAATTTAAGCATGCAATCAATAACATTTCTTATCGATACTCTAACACATGTACTTAATCACTCAGTAAATCATAATAATTAATTGTAATAAACGTTTCTATCTTAGATTCATGGTTTCACAACCACTGTTCCGTTTAGGCCCTATTTCGGGATGTTACATTTCTCTTCCCTTTAGGGATTTTCGTCCCCGAAAATTTTACCTGTGAAGAGATTTGGGTACTGTTTTCGCATAGTCTCTTCAGGCTCCCATGTAGCCTCATCTACCCCATGCCTATTCCATAATACTTTCACAAGTGCAATACTTTTGTTCCTTAATTACTTAACCTCTCAAGCTAGAATTTTTACCGGTTTTTCACCGTAAGTCATATCTAGCTAAATCTCAACCTCTGTCTGCGAAATCACATGTGACGGATTTGAACGATAATGATGTAGCATAAACACATAAAACACATCATGAATCTTCTCTAACTCAGTCCGCAAAGCTAACCGATATGCCAATGGCCCAACTCTCTCAATCACCTCAAACAATCCAATAAAACGTGGACTTAGTTTGCCTTTCTTGCCAAATCTGAGAACTTTCTTCCACGGGGATACTTTCAAGAATACCCTATCACCAACTTGAAACTCAATCTCTTTTCTTTTCAAATCTGCATAGGATTTTTGTCTATCTGAAGATGTTTTCAAGCAATCTCTGATGACTTTTACTTTCTCTTCTGTTTCTTTGACTAGATCAACCCCGTAAATCTAACTTTCCTTAAGCTCTGTCCAATACAAAGGTGTACGACATTTACGCCCGTACAAAGCTTCATAAGGTTCCATCTCCAAACTCGATTGATAAGAATTATTATAGGTAAACTCTATTAGCAGAAAATATTTCTCCCAACTACCTTGAAATTCCAATACACAATATCTAAGCATATCTTCAAGTACCTAAAAAACTCTCTCTGACTGACCATCAGTCTGAGGATAGAAAGCTTTACTAAAACTGAACTTTGTACCTAAAGCTTCCTACAATTTCTTCCAAAACTGTAAAGTAAATCTCGGATCTCTATCTAAGATAATCAATAACGGTACTCCATGTAGTCTGACTATCTCTGAAATATACAACTTGGCCAACTTTTCAAGTGGATAATCCATACAAACTAGGATAAAATGAGCCAATTTCATTAGCTTATCAATCACAACCCATACTGCATCTTTCTTACTCGGTGTTAAAGGCAATCCTGTCACAAAACCCATAGTAACTCGGTCCCATTTCCACTCGGGAACTAATACAGGCTGTAGTAAACCTAAAGGTACATGATGTTCAGCTTTTACCTGCTGACAGATCAAGTATCTAGAAACAAACTCTAAAATATCTCTTTTTATTCCTGTCCACCAATACATTTTCTTCAAATCATTATACATCTTTGTACTACCTGGGTGAATAGACAAAGAACTCCTATGTGGTTCCTATAAGATCTTTCGAATAAGCTCATCATTCTTTGGTACACATACCCTATCTCTGAACATCAAACAACCGTTAGAACCGATCTAAAAATCAGACTCTACACCTGACTCGCACTGAACTCTTTTGGCTTGCACTCACTGTCATCCTTCTGAGCTTCACAAATTTCTTCAAGAAACATCGGTTTAGCTCTCAACTTAGCTAAGATAAAACCATCATCTGATAAGGCCAAACTAGTGTGCAAATCTCTTAATGCAAATAAAGATTTTCTACTCAAAGCATCAGCAACAACATTTGCCTTACCCGGGTGATAATCGATCACTAGCTCATAATCTTTAATCAACTCTAGCCATCTTCTTTTCCTCAATTTTAGATCTTTCTCAGTCATCAAGTATTTCAAACTTTTATGATCAGTGAATATTCGGTATTTCTCACCATACAAGTGATGTCTCTAAATTTTCAATGCAAATACAATAGCAGCTAGCTCTAAATCATGTATCGAATAATTTTTCTCATGTGGCTTTAATTGTCTAGAGGCATAAGCAATTAACTATCCTTCTTGCATAAGTACACAGCCTAGTCCATTTAAGGATGCATCACTGTAAATCACAAACTCTTTACCCGGTTCTGGTTGTACTAAGACAGGAGCTTCAGTCAATAATGCCTTTAACTTGTCAAAACTCTGCTAACACTTCTCAGTCCATTCAAACTTGATAGCTTTCTGTAGCAATCTTGTCAATGGAGTAGCTATCATGGAAAATCCCTCTACAAATCGTCTATAATAATCGACAAGACCAAGAAAACTTCTGACCTCTGATACATTCCTGGAAGGCTTCCAATCAACAATGGCTGAAATCTTGCTCGGATCAACTCTAATACCTTCACTTGAGACAGTATGTCCAAGAAAATAGACTTTCCATAACCAGAACTGATTATTTCATGTTTCTATGCTGCGACGATATCGATCCGATCCATCGCATGTAATTTCTCCGTCTAAGATTGAGATTCGATCTGATATGACTTACGAGGATGAACCGATCTGAATTTTAGATTACGAGGTGAAAGAATTAAGAAATAAGAAAATCTCACTAGTGAATGTCTTATGGCATAGACACGAGATTGAAGAAGCGACATGGGATCCTGAAGATGCTATGAGAGAACGTTACCCAAACCTATTTGCCAGTAAGATTTTCCGGGACGAAAATCCCTAAGGGAGTCCGGTTTAGACCCTAGTCAGAATAGTGGTTTCGGGACCACAAATTCGAGTAAAAAAAATTAATATAATTTTTCATGCTTATAGTATGTGAATTGACATGTGTGAAAATAATGTGATTTAATTTATTCGTTTGTGTGCTTAATTTGATAAAAGGACTTAATTGCATAAAAGGTAAAAATGGCATTCTATTTGTTAATGTGATAAATTTATATGATTTGATTTTTTATAAGTCCTTAAAAGGTTATTATGCCACTATTAAGTTAGTGGACAACTATGTCCATGATCTAAATGTTTTTCATTAATGTTTCATTAAAGGTAAAAATGGAAATAGATAATTATTGTGTTTATTAATAAAACAAATATGAAAAAAAATGTCTATAATATGTTCATCCACCACCAAAAATGCAAAAGAAAAGAAAGAAAAAGAACAAGCTTCATTCGCCTATATTCAAGCAAAATTAAGGTATGGGTTTTGTTCGGTTTTTGATAATTTCTACTTTTTTGTGATCGTTGCTTCGAGAACTACAAAGCCCATGTTTTAATTTTTGATTTTGATGATGAAATTGTGTTTTTCCATTGATGATAGCTTGTGATTTTTGTTGTTTGATGATAGAAAATAAAAGATATGTGATAGATTATAATGTTTTATCTTTGGGATTTTCGATGAATTTGAGTAATTTGGGCTAAATTGTGAAAATAATAATTTGAGGGACTAAAATATGAAATAAATGAAATGTATGGACTTGTATGAGCATGAGGAAGATTTGGCCTAAGCATGAAGTAGTAAAATTATGTGTATTTTGTGTTTTGTGAAATAAGGACTAAATTGTAAAAAATTTAAATTTTAGGGGCTTAAGTGTAAAAAGGCCTAAATATATGTTTGGGATTAAATTGAATGAATGTGTGATTAAATTAGTTAAATTTGAATTTATTTAAATCAAGAACGAAAGAAATCAGAATTAGATCTAGGGAAGTCGAAAGTAGTCGATTTCATCCGTCAATATCCGAGATAAGTTCATAAGGAAATAAATGTTAAATTTTATTGTGTTTTAATTAATAGTGCCGAATTGAATTGTTATTTGTGTAAATTAATATGCTGAAATGAAATGAGCAAGGGAACAATATTTACGAGCCTGAAATGTTTGAGATATAACGTCCGAAAGGCCCGTATGAACCCTAGGAATTGTTAGGATACATATGTCATGACATAGGATTTTTTTATAAGAGACCACGTCTGGGACGTTGGCATCGATTTGTGTTTACGTGTAAGACCATGTCTAGGACATTGGCATCGTATTTGATTCGTGTAAGACCCTGTCTGGGACAGTGGCATTGATATGTGATTACATGTAAGACCACATCTGGGATGCTGGCATTGTACGAGCCTTTTGATTTTTCGAGTATCCTTATTAATTCCGAATGGTTCAATGGGCATTATCGAGTTGAGATCAGATGTGAAATCGAACTAAACAATACAGGTATGTGCTTTGTAATGTGCATAAGAGAACAAGGTAAGTATATCATTATGATGGATACATGAATTGGAAATGGTAAAAGATAAATTTATATGTGCTTAAGAATATATGTGAGTTTGAAAGTTGATGTTAAATAGATATTGTAAATGTGATAATATTTGACTTGTAAACATATTAACTGTGTAAATGGTTAATGTATATGTGATTTTGGTTAGTCATTTTAAATGCAAATGTTTATTTGTTCTTTATTTGCTTATAACTTACTAAGCTATAAAAGCTTACTTTGTGTGTGTGTGTTTGTTTGATTGTTTTATAGATCATTAAAGTTACGAGAAGCTCGGGGATCGTCGAGGATTATCACGACAATATCGAACTATCTTTTGGTATCTTTTGAAGTTGTATATATTGAAGTATGGCATGTATAAACTAGAATATTTGGATGATTTTTTGAGTTGTGTAAATATAACCATGTGATATGGCTTGATAATGAATATGTTTATGAATGAGTAGTTTATGCTTCATGATGTATAATTTGGTATGGTAAGCTCATGGATGGTCTAATGAATTGGTCTATTTATGGTAAGTTTTATAGTTGATTCGGAGTTGATATGATAAGATTTGCTATGAATTGAAATATGCCAGAGAGTGTATCCCGATCGAGGTTGCCATGTCTAAACGGTTTGAAGAGGGATTAAATGAAGATATCAATTTGTTAGTGGAGGTTTTAGAATTAAAAGAATTTGTTGTACAGGCTAACCAAGCACATAAAGCTGAAGAACTAAATAAAGAAAAGGGGCAAGCAGAGATGAAAGCCGGAACTTCAAGAAAAAAATTTATGGGCAAGCCACAATCATCAGCTTCAAAGAAATCAAAGAAATATCATGATTGTAATAGCCTAGTTTAGACCCTAGTCGGAGCAGTGGTTTCCGGTCCACAAATCCGAGGTTTGAAAATTATTTTAATATTATTTTTGATGTTTATAATATGTGATTGAGCATGTGTGAAAATTTGGTGTGGAAATTTTATCAATTGTGTGTCGAATTATGAAAAAGGATTAACTCACATAAATTGTAAAAGCTGTGTGCTGATTGTTAAAGTGTCTATTTGTCATGGCTTTCTAAAAGATAAGTCCTTATGTTGTTAATAAACCATTAAAAGGATGGATGGACAAAAATGGAATTTTGTTGGTGGAAACTTAAATGAATTAATGAAGGGTAAAATGGTAAATGTGTATTAATGTTAATATAATTAACATAAAACAAAATTTGATGGCTATTATCATTTTTATCACCATCGAATATTGAAGAAAAGAAAGGGTTTTAGGCTTTGTAAAGTTCGGCCATCAAGTTCTTTGATTCAAGGTTAGTTTTTGTTTGGTTTTTTATAATTCATACGTTTTTGTGATCGTTGCTTTGTGTTCTATCAAGCCTATGTCTTAATTTTAGAATATGATGAAGAGTTTGAGATGTGTCATTGATGAATATGTGAGCTTTGTGTTGATAGTTGGTGAAATATGAAAGTTTGATGTTGAGTTAACATATTTTGTCTTTTAATTTATGGTGAAATTGGATAATTTGGGCTAAATTGTGAAAAAATGTTTTGAGGGACTAAAATGTGAAATAAATGAAATTTATGGGCTTGTATGATACTAAGGAGAATTTGGCCTAAGCATGGTGTAATGAAATTATGTGTATTTTGTGAAATTGTGAAATAGGGACTAAAGTGTCGAAATGTGAAAATGTGAAGGCTATTTTGTAAAATGCCTTTAATATGTGTGTAGACTAAATTGAATGAATTGGTGATTGAATAAGTTAAATTTCAATATGTATAGTGTAACAGTCCGGTTTATACCCTAGTCGAAACAGTGGTTTCGGGACCACAAATCCGAGTCAGTATATATTTTAATACTATTTTCTATGTCTATGATACATGATTAATCATGTGTTAAATTTCCGTAAGCTAATTTGTCCGTTCATGTGTTTTAATTGGTGTTAAGGATTGAATTGCAAAAAAGGTAATAATGGCTTTCTATTTGATTAGTGATTAAATCAATGTGGCTTTTAAATGTTAAGGATTTAAGTGGCAATATAGCCATTATTATATTAAATGGGCGGCAAAGGTCATAAATGACCTTGTAACTATGTATAATATATGTATTATTATGAAAAGTTATAATGGTAAATTAGTTTATATCATAAAATTTAGTAATCAAAAGCTTAAAATAAGCTTAAATTTTATGTTCTTCCACCGAATGAATGAAAGAAAAGAAATAAGAACGGCTTTTTACATTCGGCTAGATTGAGGCACAAATTCAAGGTATGTTTTAGTCGGTTTTTGATAATTTCTACATTTTTGCAATCGTTGCTTTGAGAGCTACAAAACCCATGTATTAATTTTGTGAATTGATGATGTTTGTGTGATATGCCATTGATGATATGTTGAGCTTTATGATGATTTATGGTGTTAAATGAAAGATTTGAGCTAGATGAACATACTTTGTTCTTGAATTTTTGATGAATTTAGCTAATTAGGGCTAAATTGAGAAAATAGTAATTTGAGGGACTAAATTACAAATTTGATAGAAAATATGGACTTATATAGTCCCTAGGGAGATTCGGCTATGCATGTTTGTGAACAAATTTTTTGAATTTGATGTTTTGAGAAAAATGGACTAAATTGATAAATTGTGCAAGTATGAGGGTTAAATTGCAAATAGCACTAAATGTGTGTATTCGGATTGAATTGAATGAGTTAGTGAACAAAAGGGTTAATTTTGAAGATGTTTAGATCAAGAATCGAGGTAAACAGACTTAGATCGAGGAAAAGCGAAAGTAACCGAGTAGCCGTTTCCGTTTCAGCTAAACCGAATCCGAGGTAAGTCATTACGCAAATAAACGTATTAGTAATGAATTTTGTGTATTCCTATGACTATTGCTATAGACGAATGGTTAGGATATGATCTGTATATGAATTCTGAGATAAAATCGCTATAGTGACAATGTTCGAAAAGTCACGTACGAACCTAGGAATAGATAGGATTAACTATGTCATGACATAGGTATCTGTTCTGTTTTATCATGTAAGACCACGTCTGGGACGTTGGCGTTGATTTGAGATTTCGTGTAAGACCTCGTCTAGGACGTTGGCATCGATATGAGCTTTACGTGTAAGACCACTTCTGGGACGTTGGCATCGATATGAGCTTTACGTGTAAGACTATGTCTGGCACATCGGCATCATAATGATTCGTATAAGACCCTGTCTGGGACAGTGGCATCGATATCTGAGTGCATGTAAGACCTCATCTAGGACGTTGGCAATGTACGACTATTCTGAGCTTTCTAAGTATCCTACTAAATTCCTAATAGTTCAACGGGTAAGTCTATGATACGAATTGAAATTCTGAGCTAAGAACAAATACGTGAATGTATGTTTGTTTTAGGTACATTTCATATGTACATTAAATGTGTATAAAAAAAGTAAGTACCTAAGTGATTTTTAATTTGAAGAAATGTACAATTGACTATGAGAATGTGAATGAGATACAAGAATAGTTATGCAAGAGATATGTATATATATGTGATTCTTGAATTGATAAATGTGGCAAATTTGGCCAAGGATATAGTTTAATGCATATATGAGAGAAATATACTATGAATATGAATTGTGCCAATGTTTATATATGCTTAAATGTTTTACATGTCAAGTTTATTTGTATATGACTTACTAAGCTTTTGGAAAGCTTACTCCGTGTGTGTGATTTCTTTGTTTTATAGGTCGTCAAAGTTACTGAAGGCTTGGGACCGTCAAGGATCGTCATCACACTATTCAATTTGTTTTTGGTACATTTTGGAAATATATTTTGCTAGATATGGCATGTATAGGCTAGTCTTTTGTATTTGTAAATGATGTGAATTTAGCCATGTGATTTGGCTATTATGTGTTGATATTATGTTTTAATGAATGTGGTATATGAAGTATACTTTGGTATGGTTGAAGCATGCCAATTGGTCAAGTTTTTGGTAAGCATTGGGATGAATTATACTTGATATACATATGTTTTGGTCTTGGAAGTTGGCATGGTTGAAATGGATATTGAATGTTTAGATTGAATGGTTGTTTTGGTTGTCTAGTATGCATATAATGTGTTCGTAAGTCTTGCTTGTATGTATGACCCTAGTGGGTGGCATTTTGGCCTTGAAAATGGCCTATAATGTCACACGAGCGTGCCTAGTGACCGTGGGCTAAGTATATAGCTAGCACAAGAGTACACGGCCTTGGCACATGGACGTGTCTGCTGCCTAGTAGCCGTGTGATTTTTGACAGGATCGACCACGGCCTAAGTACACGGGCGTGCTTAGTGGCCGTGGAAGATAAGTCAGTTTCGACCACGGGGAGGACACACGGGGGTGTCTAGTAGCCGTGGGAGGCACATGGCCTGCCCACATAGGCGTGTAACCCCTGAAACTTAGAAAAGTTTTAAATTTTTGAGAATGACTGTATGTGTTTCGGTTTTGTCCTGACCTGGTTTATAAGCATGTTTTAGGTCTCGTTGACCATATTAAGGGACATTATGTTTGAGATTGATGGATGAATGTATAGACTTCTGAAAATGTTTCCGATCGGCCCGGTAATGCCTTTAACCCTAGTTAGACGCCGGATACAGGTTAAGAGTGTTACATTTGGTTGGTATCAGAGCTACGGTTTAGTCGATTCTTGAACTAACGTAGCATGTCAGAATCTAGCTATACATGCCATATATCTGAACTGTGATAGTGTGATGAATCCTGATGTGTTAAAAAAATGTGATTTCTGTATAGTAATGGATCCCGAAAGAGCCGTAGCTGACGACATAGAAAGTAATGCGCCTGCTCCCGTGCAAGGGACAACACTCTCTGATTCGAGACCGGCTACGAGCGGTCAAGAGGGAGAAGCTAAACAAGCTTTCTTCCAGATGATGAGTGAGTGGTTCACTCAATTTGTAAAGAATAACCCGACTATTTCATAACCTCTGCCCCCGGTTAATCCCCGTCAAACATCTGATATACCTCTGACTGAAAATCTGAATCCGTGGAATAAGCCTCCGGTTGACAAGATCCGCAAGTATGGGGCTGAAGAGTTCCCAGCTACTAATGATGATGATGCTAAAAAGCTGAGTTTAGGTTAGAAAACACGATCCAGGCATTTGATGAGATGTCTTTGACTCCGGAAGAGTGTATAAAGTGTGTTGTATCATTACTTCGGGATGCAGCCTATCAATGGTGGAAAACTTTGATTTTTGTTGTTCCGAAAGAGCGAGTTACATGGGACTTCTTTCAGATCGAGTTCCGAAAGAAATACATCAATGAAAGGTTCGTCGATTAGAAACGAAAGGAATTTTTGGAACTAAAACAGGGCCGAATGACTATTTCGAAATATGAACGAGAGTTCGTGAGACTGAGTCAGTATGCTCGGGGATGTGTATCATCTGAAGCGATAATGTGGAAAAGGTTCGAAGATGGTCTTAATGAAGACATTCGTTTGTTAATCCGGATTTTAGAAATAGAAGATTTTGTTACACTCATTGATCGAGCGTGCAAAGCTGAGGCACTGAGAAAAGATAAAAGAAAAGCTGAGTCCGAAGCTCGAGATATGAGAAAGAGATTTCAGAGTAAACCATTTCAGTCTGCTCCGTAAAGATTCAGAGATAATCAAAGTCGTTCCAAAGATAATGTGGGACATTCGAATAGAAATCAATCTAGACCGTAAATGAGTTCTAAAACTCCAGCAACTTCAGTGGCTAGCATTGGTAGTGCTCGATTTGAGAGACCTGAATGTAAATATTGTGGAAAAAGGCATCTGGGAAGCTGTAGATTAAATGACAGAGCTTGCTTCAGATGTGGATCACTTGATCATTTTATCCGTGATTGCCCTGAGTCTGTCGAGCCTGAGACTGTTCAGAATATGAGATCTGATAATGCACCTGTGAGAGGTAGACCTTCGAAGAATGTAAGAAATACCAGTGGTAGTCAGAGAACTACGAGAGACAATGTTGCCAAGTCTGAAGCTAGAGTGCCTGCCAGAGCATATGCTATTCGAACTCGTGAGAAAGCTTCATCACCAGATGTTATAACGGGTACTTTTACACTTTATGATACCTCTGTGATTGCATTAATAGACCCTGGTTCTATGTATTCGTATATATGCATGAATTTAGTATTCAGCAAGACTTTGCCTAGAGAGTCTATTGAGTTTTGCTATAAAAGTATCGAACCTCTTAGCTAAAAGTGTCCTTGTTGACAAAGTATGTAAGAACTGTCCGTTAATGCTTTGAGATATCTGTTTCCCTGCTAATCTGATGCTTTTGCCATTTGATGAGTTCGATATTATTCTAGGTATGGATTGGTTGTTTTTGTATGATGCTGTTGTGAACTGTAAAAAAAAGGACTATTGATTTGAGATGTTCGAATGATGAGATTGTACGAGTTGAGTCTAATGATTTGAATGGACTGCCTGCTGTGATATTTGTTTTGAAATCTCAAAGTTATGTGAAAAAGGGTTATGAGGCATATTTCGCTCATGTGATTGATTTGAAAGTATCTGAGAAGAAAGTTGAATCAGTGCGTATTGTTTATGAGTTTTCTGACGTATTTCCTGAAGAATTATCGGGTTTGCCTCCGATTCGGGAAGTTGAGTTTGGTATTGATCTATTGCCTGGTACTACATCTATATCGATAGTTCCGTATAGAATGGCACCAACAGAGTTGAAAGAGTTAAAGTCACAGTTGGAAGAATTGACAGATAGAGGGTTCGCTAGACCGAGTTTCTCGCCTTGGGGTGCTCCTGTTCTGTTTGTGAGAAAGAAAAATGGCACGATGATTATGTGCATCGATTATCGTCAATTGAATAAGGTGACTATAAAGAATAAATACCCGTTACGCAAAATTGATGATTTATTTCATCAGTTAAAAGGAGCTGGTGTTTTACAAGATTGATCTGAGATAGGGATACTACCAGTTGAGAGTTAAAGATTCAGACATTCCGAAGACGACTTTCAAAACAAAGTACGGACATTATGTGTTCTTAGTTATGCCATTTGGACTAACCAATGCTCCTGCTATTTTTATGGATCTGATGAACAGAATTTTCAGACCGTACCTAGATCGATTTGTTGTGGTATTCATAGATGACATATTGAGTTATTCACGTGATGAAAATGAGCATGTTGAACATTTGAGAATCGTGTTGCAAACTCTATGTGAAAATCAATTGTATGCGAAATTCAGAAAATGTGAATTCTGGTTGCACGAGGTTAGTTTTTTGGGGCATATTGTGTCAGCTCATGGAATCCAAGTGGATCCGAGTAAGATTTCTGCTATTCTGGATTGGAAACCTCCGAGGAATGTATCTGAAGTTCGTAGTTTTCTGGGACTTGCTAGTTATTACCGTAGATTTGTAAAAGGTTTTTCGACGGTAGCTACTCTGTTGACTAGATTACTTCAGAAAGATGCTAAATTTGAATGGTCGGATGAATGCCAGAAAAATTTTGATCAGTTGAAAACTCTGTTAACAGAAGCTCCAGTATTAGTATAGCCAGAATCGAGTAAAGAATTTTTTATATACAGGGATGCTTCGTTGAATGGTCTGGGATGTGTTTTGATGCAGGAAAGAAAGTTGTAGCTTATGCCTCGAGAGAATTGAAGCCGCATGAAAAGAACTATCCGACTCACGACCTTGAGCTTGCTGCGATTGTGTTTGCACTTAAGATTTGGCGCCATTATCTGTACGGTGAGAAATGTCATGTGCTTTCAGATCATAAAAGTCTAAAATATCTGATGACTCAGAAAGATTTGAACCTGCGTCAAAGAAGATGGTTAGAGTTGTTAAAAGAATATGAGCTCGTGATAGATTATCATCCGGGTAAAGCGAACGTTGTTGTTGATAAGTTAAGTAGAAAATCATTGTGTGCATTACGTGCTTTGAATGTTCAGTTAGATTTGTCTGATGATAGTTTTGTGTTAGCTGAGTTAATAGCAAAACCATTGTTTATACAGCAGATATGTGATGCTCAGAAATCTGATAATGAGTTATTAGTGAAAGGAGCTCAGTGCAATTCAAATTCTGAATCTGAATTTTGAGTTATTGATGATTGCTTGAGATTTCGAGTTCGTATCTGTTTTTCAAGAAATCCAGAATTGATTCAGGTGATTTTGTGTGGAGCTCATAACAATCATCTATCTGTTCATCCGGGGAGTACGAAAATGTATCATGATTTGAAACGACACTACTGGTGGTTTGGTTTGAAACGAGATGTTTCTGACTTTGTTTCGAAATGTTTAATCTGCAACAAGTGAAAGTTGAACATCAAGTTCTGTCTTGTTTGCTACAGCCAATTCTGATTCCTGAATGGAAATGGGATAGAGTGACAATGGATTTTGTTTCTGGTTTGCCTCAGGCTCCGAGAAAGAAAGATGCGATTTGGGTCATAGTTGACCGATTGACGAAATCTGCCCATTTTATTTCGGTAAGATCTTATTATTCACTTCATAGATTAGCCGAGCATTATATTTCTGAGATTGTTAGATTGCACGAGGTACCATTATCTATTGTGTCAGATAGGGATCCGAGGTTTACATCAAGGTTCTGGAAGAAACTACAAGAAGCTTTAGGCACAAAACTGCATTTCAGTACAGCTTTTCATTCGCAAACAGATGGTCAATCCGAGCGGATCATTCAGATTCTAGAGGATATGTTAAGATGTTGTATACTCGAGTTTAACGATACGTGGGAATAGTATCTGCCTTTGATTGAATTTGCATACAATAATAGTTTTCATTCAAGCATCAAAATGGCACCTTATGAAGCTTTATATGGACGTAAATTTCGTACACCTCCGTATTGGACTGAGCTCAGTGAAAATAAGCTACATGGGGTTGATTTGATAAAAGATTCAGAATAGAAAGTGAAACTGATCCGAGATTGTTTGAAAGCAGCATCTGATCGACAGAAGTCTTTTGCCGACTTGAAACGAAAAGGTATAGAATTTAAAATCGGCGACAAAGTATTTTTGAAAGTGTCTCCGTGGAAGAAAGTACTCCGATTTAGACGTAAAGGCAAATTAAGTCCGAGGTTCATCATACCGTATGAGATCATTGAACGAGTTGCGCCTGTTGCATATAGATTACGGATGCCCTCTGAGCTAGAAAAGATACACAATGTATTCCATGTCTCGATGCTCCGTAGATATCGATCAGATCCGTCACATGTGATTGCCCCATCTGAAATTGAAATTCGATCTGATATGTCTTATGAAGAGGAACTGATTCGTATCTTAGCTCATGAAGTGAAAGAGTTGAGAAATAAGAAAATTCCGTTAGTGAAAATATTATGGAATCGACACGGAATTGAAGAGGCAACATGGGAACCGGAAGATTCAATGAGACAACAATATCTGACACTGTTTAATGGTAAGATTTTCGGGGACAAAAATCCCTAAGGGGGGAGAATTGTAACAGTCCGGTTTATACCCTAGTCGAAATAGTGGTTTCGGGACCACAAATCCAAGCCAGTATAATATTTTAATATTATTTTCTATGTTTATGATATATGATTAATCATGTGTTAAATTTTCGTAAGGTAATTTGTCGGTTCATGTGTTTTAATAGGTGTTAAGGATTGAATTACATAAAAGGTAACAATGGCTTTCTATTTGATTAGTGATGAAATCAATGTGGCTTTTAAATGTTAGGGATTTAAGTGGCAATATAGCCATCATTATATTAAGTGGGCGGAAAAGGTCATAAATGACCTTGTAACTATGTATAATATATGTATTATTATGAAAGGTTATAATGGTAAATTAGTTTATATCATAAAATTTAGTAATCAAAAGCTTAAAATAAGATTAAATTTTATGTTCTTCCACTGAATGCATGAAAGAAAAGAAATAAGAATGTCTTTTTACATTCGGCTAGATTGAGCACAAATTCAATGCATGTTTTAGTCGGTTTTGATAATTTCTACATTTTTGTAATCGTTTCTTTGAGAGCTACAAAACCCATGTATTAATTTTGTGAATTGATGATGTTTGTGTGATATGCCATTGATGATATGTTGAGCTTTATGATGATTTATGGTGTTAAATGAAAGATTTGAGCTAGATGAACATACTTTGTTCTTGAATTTTTGATGAATTTAGCAAATTAGGGCTAAATTAAGAAAATAGTAATTTGAGGGACTAAATTGCACATTTGATGGAAAATATGGACGTATATAGTCCCTAGGGAGATTCGGCTATGCATGTTTGTGAACAAATTTTGTGAATTTCATGTTTTGAGAAAAATGGACTAAATTGATAAATTGTGCAAGTATAAGGGTTAAATTGCAAATAGCCCTAGATGTGTGTATTCGGATTGAATTGAACTAGTTAGTGAGTAAAAGGGTTAATTCTGAATATGTTTAGATCAAAAATCGAGGTAAACGGACTTAGATCGCGGGAAAGCGAAAGTAACCGAGTAGCCGTTTTCGTTTTAGCTAAACCGAATCTGAGGTAAGTCATTACGCAAATAAACATATTAGTAATGAATTATGTGTATTCCTATGACTATTGCTATAGATGAATGGTTACGATATGATCTGTATATGAATTCCGAGATAAAATCGATATAGTGACAATGTTCGAGAAGTCCCGTACGAACCTAGGAATAGATAGGATTAGCTATGTCATGACATAAGTATCTGCATTTTTTATCATGTAAGACCACGTCTGGGACGTTGGCGTTTATTTGAGAGTTCGTGTAAGACCTCGTCTGGGGCGTTCGCATCGATATGAGCTTTACGTGTAAGACCACGTCTGGGACGTTGGCATCGATATGAGCTTTACGTGTAAGACCATGTCTGGGACATCGGCATCGTATTGATTCGTATAAGACCCTGTCTGGGACAGTAGCATCGATATCTGAGTGCATGTAAGACCTCGTCTAGGACGTTGCTATTGTACGACTATTCTGAGCTTTCGAAGTATCCTACTAAATTCCTAATAGTTCAATGGGCAAGTCTGTGATAGGGATTGAAATTCTGAGCTCAGAACAAATACGTGAATGTATGTTTGTTTCTAGTACGTTTCATATGTACACTAAATATGTATAAAAAAAGTAAGTACCTAAGTGATTTTTGATTTGAAGAAATGTACAATTGAATATGAGAATGTGAATGAGATCCAAGAATAGTTATGCAAGAGATATGTATATACATGTGATTCTTGAATTGATAAATGTGGCAAATTTGGCCAAGGATATGGTTTAATGCATATATGAGTGAAATATACTATGAATATGAATTGTGCCAATGTTTCTATATGCTTAAATGTTTTACATGTCAAGTTTATTTGTATATGACTTACTAAGCTTTTGGAAAGCTTACTCTGTGTGTGTGATTTCTCTATTTTATAAGTCGTCAAAGCTACTGAAGGCTCGGGACCCTCAAGGATCGACATCACACTATTCAACTTGTTTTTGGTGCATTTTGGAAATATATTTTGCTAGATATGGCATGTATAGGCTAGTCTTTTGTATTTGTAAATGATGTGAATTTAGCCATGTGATTTGGCTATTATGTGTTGATATTATGTTTTAATGAATGTGGTATATGAAGTATACTTTGGTATGGTTGAAGCATGTCAATTGGTCAAGTTTTTGGGTAAGCATTGGGATGAATTACACTTGATATACATATGTTTTGGTCTTGGAAGTTGGCATGGTTGAATGGATATTGAATGTTTAGATTGAATGGTTGTTTTGGTTGTCTAGTATGCATATAATGTGTTGGTAAATCTTGCTTGTAAGTATGACCCTAGTGGGTGGCATTTTGGCCTTGAAAATAGCCTATAATGTCACACGGTCGTGGCACACAAGCGTGCCTAGTGACCGCGAGCTATGTATATAGCTAGCACAAGAGTACACGGCCTTGGCACATGGACGTGTCTACTGCCTAGTAGCCGTGTGATTTTTGGCAGGATCGACCACGGCCTGAGTACATGGGCGTGCTTAGTTACCGTGGAAGATAAGTCAGTTTCGACCACGGGGAGGACACACGAGGGTGTCTAGCAGCCATGGAAGGCACATGGCCTGCCCACACGGGCGTGTAAGCCCTAAAACTTAGAAAAGTTTTAAATTTTTGAGAATGTCTGTATGTGGTTCGGGTTTGTCTCGACCCAGTTTATAAGCATGTTTTAGGTCTCGTTGACCGTATTAAGGGACATTATGTTTGAGATTGATGGATGAATGTATGAACTTCTGAAAATGGTTCCGATCGGTCCGGTAATGCCTTTAACCCTAGTCTGACACTGGATACGGGTTAGGGGTGTTACATATAGACCAAGAAAGGAGAAATTCAGATTGAGATTGAGGCAAAGACAAATTACTCGATTAATCAGCTAGTTTCAGTATTTGGACATCTGAGGTAAGTTAGGATATAATACTAGTTGTTAAATTATATCTATGTGATGCGAATTGAATGAATGTATAATTATTGAATTAGAAATGTTAAATATGAAATTGAGAAATGTGGCACTAAGTGTGGGTAATTAAAATCGAGAGAGAGATGAATAGCACTGAGTGTGCAAAGTAATGGAAGCTTCGGCTTTACTGATTGGCATTGTGTGTGCGATGCTGAATTAAGTTCGATTTTGTATCTAGGCACTAAGTGTGCGATGTTAATTAAGCTTCGGCTATGATTTGGGCACTAAGTGTGCGATTAAGTTGAAAAGGTATTGAGTAATGAACGGGAATTGTTATGTTTGGATGTGAAATAATATGAAATGTTTAGAAATGATTAGTAGTACCTCTTAACCCTAGTCTGGCGATGATTACGGGTTAGAGGTGTTACAATGATCGTTCTGTCTCATCTGTAGGGTATTCTGGAAAAGACCGAGGCTCTCAACGCTTTAATTCGAGATCTCTAACCCCATCAATAGCAGGTGCTGGAAGTGTCAGTAATCCCAAACCTAGATGTAAACATTGTAATAAGTTTCATTTCGAAGACACTGGTGTGAGAAGCGGAGCCTGCTATGGATGTGGTTCTCTCGACCACTATCTTAAAGATTGTCTAGAAAGGCTTGAAAATGATATTGTTGAGACTTCGAAGCCAAGTAAACCTGGTTCGAGAGGTAGACCACCCCGTCACCCCGGCAATGTTAGTGGTGGCCGAGGTGCTACAAAAGATTCAATAGATAAATCTGAAGCATGAGTACCGACGAGAATATATGTTATGCGTGCACGAGAGGATACTTCTGCACCTGATGTTATTATTGGTACAATTTCTCTTCTTGATACTAATATTACTACTTTAATTGATCCTGGTTCAACACATTCATACATATCCACGAATTTAGTGTCTATTAAGAATTTACCTGTTGAGTCCACTGAATTCGTGGTTAAAGTTTCGAATCCCCTAGGCCAGTACGTGATGGTGGATAAAGTTTGTAAAAATTGTTTGTTAATGGTACAGGGTTATTTCTTCTCGGCTGATTTAATGTTGTTTCCATTTGATTAATTTGACGTAATTCTGGGTATGGACTGGCTAACTCAGCATAATGCAGTGGTAAATTGTAAATAGAAATATATTGTGTAAAAATGTCAGAATGGTGAACTGCTTCGTATTGAATCTAATAAACTAGATGGGTTGTCCAATGTAACCTCAGTTATATCACCATAGAATTATATCAGAAAAGGGTATGATGCTTTTCTTGCATATGTTTTGGAAACTAAAGTATCTGAGTCAAAGATTAAGTCAGTGCCAGTTGTTTGTGAGTTTCCTGATGTGATTTCTGAAGAATTACTTGGATTACCGCTAGCCAAAGAGGTGGAATTTTCCATAGATCTTGTTCCTGGACAACACCAATATCCATAGCACCATATAGAATGGCTCCTACTGAGTTGAAAGAGTTGAAAGCACAGTTGCAAGAATTGACTGACAGAAGTTTTGCTCGACCTAGCTCATTACCATGGAGTGCACCAGTTTTATTTGTTAAGAAGAAAGATGGGTCTATAAATCGTAAAAGTAACATATTTTAATCCCACATTTAGTATGCTTTTTAATCCTTTCTTTTCATATCTTATACCTAAGAAAGCACCCGAGAATGAAAAGAACATGAAACGAGTCCAAAATGGAGTAATTGGGCCTTAGCATGAAATCGACACAGCCTGGCCCAAAGCCCACACGGTCGTGCCTCGCCGATCACCTAGAGCACGGCCTGACCCTCGACTTACACGGTCGTGCCTCAGTAAAAAAGTCTGAGCAGGGCTTGACCACGATCCACACGGTCGTGTGCCATGGCCGTGTCTTTGTCGCTGAAAAGAGAAATTTCATTCGGGAAAAGATACTTGAAGGAAAAGAAACACATTCCAAAGCCTATTCAAAAACCCTATTAGGAATTCTACTTAAAATAGGATACTTAGGGGCCAAGTAAGGCATCTCAAAGTCTATATAAACACCCAAGGGGGCAACTTCGAAAGGGGAGTTCGGCAGAAGCTGAAACCGGCATCGAGCTAGGCCAAGGAGCCAAGCCGGAAAGGTCAGAATTGTGGGAATCACTTGAAGTTAGCCAGTTGATCCATCCCAAGAAGCCGGAATTATACTCAAGACGGCAGAATTCTCCTTCAATTCCTTCAGGGAGTTTTAGGAATTTCTTATGTTTTGTTTTATCTTTTCTCTTGAGATGTTTTCTTTATTCATTATGAACTAAACCCCTCAGATACCTGAAGGGGATGAAACCTAGATGAATCTTGTTATTTGATTTTTTGAATTATGTGATAATTACTTAGTTTATTCTTAATTATGCATGCTTAATCCAAATCTAATGTGCTTAGGTGGAGGAGGAATAGAGCCTGCTTAAGAATAGATCTAGAGTAATTAAGCGGAGTTGATCGAACGCCTAGAGATAGGGTTACAAGATTTTGTCAGATTAGGGTAAAACCTAATATGGGAATCCATAGATCGATTTACTACTATTCTAGGGGGTTATTATAAGAGAACGAGAGTTCCACTAATTAACCTAGGGTTAGACGTTATTCACCTCGAGAGAGGGTTTAATATACGTTAGGGAGTCCTACAGATCAAGCTAAGTAAATAAATCATATAATTTAGGGTTAGATAACAAGTGAAGTCTAGGTGGATTCTTCCTGAGGGTATCATCGTGATCAATTGAGTTTTTCTTCAAGTTATTTTTCAATTTGTTCTTTTTTGTCTTTTTCCTTAGCTTAGTCGTCGTTAACTTAGATTAAAACAACTTCACTTTATTTTTAGGGTTAAATAATAAAAAGAAAGTTAGTATTAATACTTTTAGTTCCTTTGGGTTCGACAATCTGGTCTTGCCTAAGCTATACTACTGTTCGATAGGTATACTTGCCTTTAATCGTTGTCAGAGTTAGTTTCTAGGTTCGATCATTCTTTTATAAATTTTAAGGCTCTGATTTCAGCGATCAAGTTTTTGGCACCGTTGCCGGGGAACTAAAATATTAAGAAAACTCTATTTTTATTACTTTAGCCATTGTTTTTTATTTTCAGCAATTTATTTTTGTTTTTGGTCAAATTTTAATTTTACTTTCTTTTCTTTCCAGGTACCTTTAGTTTATGACTAGGAGGAACTCGAGAGGACCTTTAGTATATGACAGTGATATTGAAGCGACCGCTCGTAGAAATCGCCGAGAAATCAGGCGAGCCTTAAATTACACAGAGAAAAATCAAGAAGGCAGATCCAATCCTACTGAAGGGATGGACGAGATTAATCCACCACCACACGATGTGGGGGAACGCAATGCTCCACGTACAATGTTTGATTATGCTAAACCGCATTTAACAGGAGCAGAATCAAGTATTCTTAAACCTGCTATAGCTGCTAACAATTTTGAATTAAAACCTAACACAATACAAATGATTCAACAATTTGTTCAATTTGATTGTTTGTAGGACAAAGACTCAAATACTCATATAGCTAATTTCTTAGAGTTTTGTGATACCTTCAAAATAAATGGCATTTCTGATGATGCCATACGTCTTCGATTATTTCCCTTTTCATTAAGGAATAAAGCCAAATAGTGGTTAAACTCTTTACAACAAGGGTCAATCACTACATGGGATCAAATGACCGAAAAGTTTTTAATGAAATATTTCCCACCAGCCAAGACGGCCAAATTACGGAATGATATCTCTTCTTTTGTGCAGATGGATTTAGAGACATTATACGATGCATGGGAAAGATAAAAGGATCTCTTGAGAAGATGTCCACACCATGGGTTACCTTTGTGGCTCCAAGTCCAAACATTTTACAATGGTTTGAACCCTTCAACGAGACAACTAATTGATTCAGCTGCCGGTGGAACTTTGAATAGTAAAACTCCTGAAATAGCGTACGAGTTCATTGAAGAGATGTCACTGAATAATTACCAGTGGCAAGTTACAAGGACGAAACCGACAAATTCAATCAGAGCTTTCAACATAGACACAATAACCATGCTATCAACACGATGGAGATGATGAATAAAAAGATTGACAGTTTGTGTTCTTCGCAGGTACATCCAGTCATGCAGTGCGACGCAAGTGGAACTGTGGCGAATCTTGAGTACCCACCTTACCAACTGGAAGCAGAGAGCGAACAGATGAACTATATAGGTAACAATTTCAGATCCAATAATAATCCTTATAATAACACTTACAATCCAGGTTGGAGGAACCACCCAAATTTTTCATGGGGGGGCTAGGAAATCTAGGAAATCAAAGACAATAACCTCCTTAGAACTTCCAAAATTAGCCCTATCCACAAGAGAAGAAACCAACCCTCGAGGAGATGCTGATAAAGTTCTCGGCAGACACAGAAAAACGTCTCCAGGAAACTGAGAGAACAATCAAAAGCAACGAGAGCCGAATCGGGGAAATCGCTAAGTCAGTGAAAGAAGTCACTAATGCAGTTGAACAACTTGCAAAGCTGATGTCAGAACGACCGCAAGGACGTCTACCAAGTAACACCGAGATTAACCCTAAGGAGCAAATTCAAGCCATAGTAGCTCAGGAAAATGCAGAGGTAGACGAACCCATCTCACAAAAAGATACCAAGGAAGAAGAAGGTAAAATCGAGGTAACGTAAGAACAGCCAAAACCGCTAATTAAAGAATACCAACCTCACATTCCTTATCCCGAAGCATTAAAAAGAGACTATTCAGAAGAACAATTCGGTATGTTTCTTAAACTTTTAAATAAATTACATATCAACTTACCTCTTCTTGAAGCTCTCTTTCAGATGCCAGACTCGAGGAAATTTTTAAGACAGCTCTTGACAAACAAACGGAAATTAGATGAAGAGCCACACGTGGAACTCAACGCAAAGTGCTCAGCAATTCTACAAACCAGACTACCGCAGAAGCAAAAAGATCCAGGGAGTTTTACAATTCCCTATTTAATTGGTAGTCGAACTATTGATAATATGTTAGCTGATTTAAGGGCAAGTATAAATGTCATGCCTTCTACATTGTTTAAACGACTAGGTCTAGGGAAACCCAAACAAACTAGGATGAGTATTCAATTAGCTGATAAAACTGTTAGAATTCATAGGGGTATTATCGAAGATGTTCTTGTAAAAATCGATAAATTCGTTTTTCCAGTAGACTTTGTTGTCTTAGACATGGATGAGGACAATTCGATCCCTTTAATTTTAGGAAGACCTTTTCTAGCAACTGCCAAAACTAAAATTGATGTTGGCACAGGAGAACTCATACATTGTGTAGGTAATGAGGCAGTCACTCTTCAAGCTCTCGATTCAACCAGGACATCGAATGACCAAGGTAAGAAAGAAAAATCCATTGATAACCATTCGATTAACCCTTCTTCTCAGGAAGCACTAGAAAAGGGCACGAATGAACCTGATCTTGAATACAATGCCAAAAAAGGAATAGGTCATGAGGAACAAAAGGTTCAACCCGATAAATTAGACGAGTGGAAAACGTACTTCAAGGAAAGATTAGGGATACAAGAAACAGAGTCAAAACCACTCTACGAGATAAGCAAGTCCAAGAGCGAGGATTAGGTATTATTAGACTTACGAATATCTCCTCCGGACCCTGACACAAACAAAGAAATCCTTTTTAAGGTAATCAATGTCGAACCACACAAGACAGTCGAGGTAAGCAATCCTAATTTTGATGCTCTTAAAATAAATGCTATTCGACCTGAACCACAGAATGAACATAAAACGGATAATATGAGGGAAGATATTCAAACCTTTAAACCTCCCTGAATTTTTCAAACACAAGGAAACTCTAGCTTAAGACTATAAACAAGCGCTTCTCGGGAGGCAACCCGAGCACTAACCTTACTGAATTTTGCATTTATTTTCATTTTACCTTATTTTTCCTTTTTCTTTTCTCTTTTAATCTAACAAGAAGTGCAGATTTCCAGGCCGCACGGCCTCCCACACGGCCGTGCTCGTGGCCGTGTAGACCACCAGAATCTCTGTACTAACATAGCAGAGGCCGTGCAGACCAGTTCAACCACTGCTCGATGTCACGGATCCAACCACTCTCCACAACGGACACCGATAGAATGGCACGGCCATGCCCCTTGCCCCTCGACCTTGTGAAGATACTGACTTACATAGCACGACCGAAACACGCCCGTGGCTCCTAACCATTCCTACATACTGACTTCTGAAGCACGGGCGTGGATGGCTGAAGCATGGGCATAGGGTAACAACACACTCTAAAACACGGCCGTGCGAGGCGGCCGTGTAAATTGAAACGGCCTTAGAGCACGGGCGTGCGAACACGCTAGATTTTTCACTTGCCCCCATCTAATTACATCTTGCTTTTTTTTTTCCTCTTCTTCCTCTCAGACTTTTCACTACTAAAACTCTAGATCCTTCAGCCATCAAACAACATGTCGAAGAAGCGTAAGAGGCCAAACTCCTTAAAGGAGGATGATTTACATGAGTTCATGCCGACAGCTTCATCCAACCAAAAGGCCAAGGGTCTTCGAGACCATTTAGTTTCTATTTTTCATTTCTCTTTCCTTTCATTCTCCGTTTCTTTAACAATCTTATGTTTAATTTAGTTTAACTTAATTTAGTTTCTTAGTGTCAGGTTCACCAGGCTGCTCGGGAACCACGCCACTTCCGCCACCGCTAGCACCTCCCCAGCCTTAGAGGTCACACCTACCTCGCGAACCATCCAACAATAATGACTCTTCAGTCCATTTACCTTTTATTTCCATTTCGTTTACATTTTTGTTTCTTCTTTCTTTATCTTTCTTATCTTTAATTATATATTTAATTTATTCTAAGTAGGTCTTAATAACTTCTGGCTACTTCTCAGAGCGCTACCCAATTTCTTCATCTAGTGCAGGTTCGTCATCCAGACCGACCATCACCACCACCAAAGACACCCCTCCGAGAAAACATCCAAAACTCAGGGAGTATTTCTTCCCCCTTCTCTTTTGATTTATCCCTTAAATGTTAATATCTATCTTTATACATTGAGGACAATGTACATCTTAAGTGTGGGGGGTGAATAATTATTTCGAGAAAATGCCTAACTTTATTCATTATTCTCAAACCTTGAGGATAAAAAGTGCCTAACTTTCTGCATTATTCTCAAATCCCTGAGTTTAATCTTGTTCTTAAGTAATTTTCTCATATTACTAATTAGGATGAAATTCCTGATGATTTATGATTTTTATTGACATGTTTTAGAATAAGTCATAGTTAATTGTGCATTGATGATTAAATTTGAAGAATACTAGGGAATCAAGCATGATAAGTCTAATTTTCAAAAAATTAAAATTTTAGGTTGTTAACTTGAATTTGAATATTACTTTGAAGTTTGAAATTTACGAGGTTGATGTTAAAAACAACCATTATTTTTGTGAGATTTTGAGCTTTATAGAGCATACGTTCTTTTTCATGCTCACTTTATCGATTATGAGTGTGTCAACATTAAACTATTATTCTAGAACTTGCCTTGATTATACATGTCAAGACCACAATTATGATTTGATATACCGAGATGATAAAGACACTTAGGTTTTAACCCACTTACTCCATTAAAAAGGCCTACCTCCACAATTAACCCCTAGTGAACCTCGTTGATCCTAACAAACCTTTTCATTGACTAACCCACTAATATTAACCCAAAATCTTTTGTATTTGTTATTACTATTCTTCTTGATTACCCTTTTTGTTGATATTTAATTTTGAGCAGTTACCTAACTATGTTCTATATTTCAGGGTCGTTGAGATTATGCATTGATTATAGGCAGCTCAATAAAGTTACAATAAAAAACAAGTATACATTGCCTCGTATTGATGACTTGTTTGATCAATTAAAAGGTGCCACTATATTTTCAAAGATAGATCTTCGTTCCGGTTACTATCAGTTATGGGTGAAAGATTCAGATGAACCAAAGACAGCCTTTAGAACTAGGTACGGGCACTATGAATTTCTTGTGATGCCGTTCGGCTTGACTAATGAACTTGTAGTATTTATGGATTTAATGAATAGAATTTTTAGACCGTATCTAGATAGATTTGTGGTGGGATTTATTGATGAGATCCTAGTATATTCTCGAGATGAAAATTAGCATGCTGATCAATTGAGAATTATGTTGCAAACTCTGCGTGAAAAACAACTTTATGGAAAATTTAGTAAATGTGAATTTTGGCTATGAGAAGTTAGTTTTCTTGGACATATAGTATCTATTGAAGGCATCAGGGTTGACCTGAATAAAATTTCAGCTATTGTTAACTGGAAATCACCGAAAAATGTGTCTGAAGTCAAAAGTTTTCTGGGACTAGCTGGATATTGTCTGAGATTTGTAAAAGGATTTTTTATGATAGTTTCTCCAATGAATCATTTGTTGTAGAAAGATGTGAAATTTGAATGGACTGGTAAATGCCAACAGAGTTTTGACAAATTGAAAGCCCTGTTGACTGAAGCACTCGTACTAGTTCAGCCTGAATCGGGTAAGAAATTCATAATTTACAGTGGTGCATCATTGAATGGTTTATGATGTGCTTGGATGAAAGAAGGTAAAGTAATATCCTATGCTTCTAGACAGCTAAAACCACATGAAAAGAACTATCCGTTACATGATTTAGATTTGGCAGCCATTGTGTTTGCACTAAAAATTTGGCGACATTATCTGTTTGGTGAAAAGTGTCATATATTCACTGATCATAAAAGTTTGAAATATCTGATGTCTCAAAAAGATTTGAATTTGAGACAACGTAGGTGGCTTGAATTATTAAAAGACTATATTCTGGTTATTGATTATCATCCGAAAAAAGCCATATGGTTGCAGATGCTTTAAGTAGAAAATCCCTGTTTGCTTTACGAGCAATGAATACCCAGTTATCTTGTTTGCTTTACGAGCAATGAATACCCAGTTATCTTTGTCTGATAATGGTTCAATCATAGCTGAATTGAAAGCCTGCAATAGATTTATGAAGCTTAGAAGAGTGATGATGAATTACAAGCTAAACGGGTACAATGTGATGTAAATTCTAATTCAGAATTTCAGATTGGGTCCGATGGTTGTCTGTTATTCAGAGGTAGAATATGTGTTTTGAAGAATTTGAAACTAGTATAGAAGACTTTAAACGAAGCTCATAATGGTAATATGTATGTTCATCTAGGAAGTAACAATATGTACCATGATTTGAAAAATATGTACTACTGGCCGGGAATAAAATGTGACATTTTTGAATTTGTGTCTAAATATTTAATATGCCAGCAAGTAAAAGCTGAAGATTATGTACCTTCAGGATTATTACAGCCAGTTACGATACCAGAATGGAAATGGTAAAGAGTTACTATGGACTTTGTATTAGGGTTACCCCTATCTCTGAAAAAGAAAAATGTCATTTGGGTAATCGTTGACTGATTAACAAAGTCTGATTCCAGTACGTATGGATTTCTCCCTGGATAGATTGGCTGAATTATATGTTTCTGAAATTGTCAGACTACATGGAGTGCCAGTCTCCATTATCTCTGGTAGAGATCCCCGATTTACATCCCGATTCTGGAATAAATTGCAAGAAGCTCTGGGTACACAATTACATATCAACATAGCTTTCCATCCTCAGACTGATGGACAATTCGAACGTGTGATACAAATTTTAGAAGATATGCTTCGATGTTGTATTTTAGAATTTGAATGTAATTGGGAAAAATACCTGCCTTTAGTTGAATTTGCATACAATAATAGTTATCAGTCAAGTATTAAAATGGCATCGTATGAGACTGTATGGTCGTAAATGTAAAACTCTGTTGTACTAGATAGAGCTCAGTGAGAAAATGATACACGGAGTTGATTTGATCCGTGAAACTGAAGAAAAGGTAAAAGTGATCCGGAATAGTTTGAAAGTGGCCTCTGATCGTCAAAAGTCTTATGTTGATCTTAAACGAAAAGAGATAGAATTTCAGATTGGTGACAAGGTATTCTTAAAAGTATTAACTTGGAAGAAAGTTCTTCCGTTTGGCCGTAAAAGAAAACTGAGTCCACAGCTCATCGGCCCATATGAAGTTATTGAAAGAATTGGACCTGTTGCATACAGATTGGCATTACCACCGGAGCTTGACAGAATTCATAATGCTTTCCACGTGTCTATGTTGCGATGATATCGGTTAGATCCTTCACATGTTATCTCTTCGACAGAAGTATAGATTCAACTTGACATGACTTACAGTGAGGAACCGATCAAAATTTTGGCACATGAGACAAAAGAGTTAAGAAATAAAAAGGTAGCTTTAGTGAAAGTCTGATAAACCGTAAAAGCAACATATTTTAATCCCACATTTAGCACACTTTTGGATGATTTAAGCCCTAAATTATGTAATTTGGTGCTCTTAATCCTTTGTTTTCATGTTTTATACCTAGGAGAGCACCGAATGATGAAAAGAATGGAAAACGAGCCCAAACCGGAGTAAATGGGCCATATCACGAAATCCACACGGCCTGTGTAACATCCTAGATTAGGGGTTATGCGTTTGGAGCATAACTCAAGTGTTAGTAGGCTTTAAGTGTGGTTGAGCATGTTTTAAGGGTTTTGAGAATCCAAGGATGTAGGAGGAACTCTTGGAAAAGTATTGGAATTTTATTTTTAAAGGAGAAGTTAGGTGAAGGAGGCCTTAAGGAAACTTTTTAGGAGTTTATGGACATGAAAATGGGCTTGTGCATTCTTGCTTAATTTTATGAAATAGCATGTCTATTGTGATATGAATGTGTTATGTGAATTCTAGAAATAAGGAAATGTATGGAAATGTAAGGAAATGTATGGAAATGTATGGAAATGTAAGGAAATGTAAGGAAATGTAAGGAAATGTATGGAAATGTAAGGAAATGTAAGGAAATGTGAGGAAATGTATGGAAATGTAAGGAAATGCAAGGAAATGTAAGGAAATGTCTTGTCTTGGAAATGTAGGGAAATGTCCTGAAAATGTAAAGGAATAAAGAGGAAAGTGAACATTTATGGAAACTAGGAAAATGATTTAGAAATGATTCAAAAAAAGGAAAGTAAACATTTCTGGAAACTTGGAAATGTAAGGAAATGTTAAGTTTAAAGAGCCGAACGAAAATTTTTGGAAACTTAGAAATGACCTAGAAATGACGAGTTTTAAGGTTTAAAAGGGGAAATTAAGGCAAGGTGGCCTTAAAAGAAAAAGTTTGTGAAATTTGACACACAAACAGGCTTGGAAAAGTGGCCTGAATATGTCACTTAGGGCCTATGGAAATGGCGCGGAATGGGCCTGAGTTCGAGTCACTTAGGAAGCAAATAAAGGAGGTTTTATTTTTGCTTCCAGAAGACTGAGGTGGACGGCACATGCTTCTAGAAAGGAGGAGTTTTATTTTCATAAATATTCGATTAACAAGGTGAGAAATAAGGGATTTAATTTGGATTATTTTTGAAGAGATAATAAAGGATTATTCTCTAATTATTTTAAATTAAAGGGATAAAGCTATCAAAATAGAAGAGTGGTGGCCAAGTAAGGGACTCTAGCTTAGTAATTTCGGCTATAAAAGGAAAAGAGAGGCCATTCTACATTATTTTCTGTTCTTTGAAAGCCTCTGCCGAATCCTCTTCACCAAATCTTCTTCTTCTTTTATTTTTGCCAAGCCGAAATACCTTGTGTTCTAACCGAATCCTCCATCTTTATTCTTCCTTCTCTAATCCTCCAAAAGTCGAAAGTTGTGAGATCATCATCTAGCCATAGCCGAATCTCTGAAGATTAAAGTGAAGGTGCAATCGATTTCTTCAAGTAAGGGTAAGGTCCCATTCAGTTTCATCCTTTTTATTTTAAGATTTGCCGAAATCTAGGACTAACCCCATTAATATCTTGTTGCCAAAACTTTGAAGAGATCTTTCAGGATTTACAAGGAAGGAGAAGTTCTTTTCCCAAAGGTACACCATAGGCCACGTGTTCCCTAGTTATTCGGTGAGATTCGGGATTTAAAAGCCACAAGGTAAGCATATGAAGTATTCGGCCAAGGCTTATTTTTGGTATTTAGAATTATTTCCTATTTATTCAAAAGCCGGAAACTGACCTAGTTAAATGATTTGGTGGCTAGCCGATTTTTAAGGAAGGAATACTACAAATTTCGGGATTTTATTATTAATCAAATCGGCAAACAAGGTAAGTTTAAGTATACTAATCCTACTAGGATTTGGATTTATGGCCGAATGGATTTTTAAAGTGATTAATCAAATGTAGGGATTAAGGATCTAAGCGGTAGATCAGATTTCGAGATCTCGAAGAATTTGCTAAGCGAATCAGGTGTGTACCCCACACTATTTTATAATACGTTTTATGGCTATGTTAATTAAAATATGTGATATTAAGAATATGAAAGTGGCTAAAGTACCATGTTATGGTACAAAGTACCTGTGCACGTTTCCTACTCCGCTAGGAATATGAAAAATGTTATTAGTAACATGAGAATATGATAAGAATGTGAACTCGGCATATTTATGCATATTATTATTATATGGGGCATATGGGTTTGTTTGAAAGGGAAGTGAATGTGGTGACCTAAGACCACGAACACGGTGACCTAAGACCGTGATATCGAAAAGTGGTGACCTAAGACCACGATGAATCTGAACGTGGTGACTTAAGACCACGAATGCGGTGACCTAAGACCGCAATTTGGTGTGTAGCTGAAGGAGGGTCGACTTAGTAGTCCCACTGCGGATTGGCAGTACGGGGTGTGTAGCGGATGGACAATTAGGTTTGGGTTTGGGAATGCATCATAACTTATATTCATTGTTCTGAATGTGTAACTCTTGTATGCCTAATTCTATTATGATTTAGTGTCGTGTACACATTGAGTCTGTTTGACTCACCCCATTGTGGGACTATTTTTTGGTGACGATCAATAATAGACTGGTTGTGCGAAGCTTAGGGATAGCCATGCTCTCACTTGAAGTTTTATTCAATATGGATATTTAATTTTATTTAAGTATTTTGGAATTTTATTTTGGGTTTTTACTCGATGTAATAAGGCCATAAGTTACATTTCTTTACTTTTATTTTTAATTACTATGTTACGAATTATTTTCAATTAAAGTTAAGTTTAAAATTTATTTCCTTTAAAATAAACCCTAAATTGTTTTGTCACCTTATTTAATGGATTTCAATATAAGATGAATTGGTTTTCAACACAAGCCCAACCCAAAACAATATTTTTTTTAAAAATCGCATAAGTTTTCGTTAAGTAACAAAAGAATTTGAAACCGGTTTACTTGAGGAACATACCAAATCTGGTCAAAGCTCGTGGGTCGGGTTTGGGGTGTTTCAGTTTGGTATCAGAGTCCAGTTTTAAAACTCTCGGCCTGTGGGCTAAGGCCCAAAACATTTTCAAATCGAGCCCAAATGAGTTTCTTTAAAGTGAAGCAGGTTTTCTGGCATGGCACCTAAGTCTCCGACCCGCAGTCCACCAGGTAAGTACTTCGATCTCTTGTGTGATTTATATTATGATTTGTAGAAGGGTAGAAATGGAACATAGATTAGAATATTAAGTATGTGAACCTTAGGAGTAGTCTACTCAAACACAAACACATAAGACTTAATTCCATTAAACAAACCTATGGCTAAGTCACTGAGTTAGGGTGTGGTAACCCCTGTGCGCATGTCTAGGATTGGATCCGGAAGAGCCTGGTATTTAAGCAGTCCTACTGATTCACCTCCTCTCCATTCGAATCCTGCCTGGTGCGTAGCTTTGGTTCACCCTGACCAAGAGGACTCGGTCATAGGCTAAACACAATGATTAAAACCCGAAAGGGACTAGCCATGCAGTTTTATAAAATTCCTAGTTTTAAAATCCCTAAATTACCCTTTTAATTGTAGTAAAAGATTATTGTGAAAATTTTTCCAAAATATCTTCGATCTACAAAATTACAAAAATGCCCATGTACTGTAAATTACTAAAATACCCTTAGTTTTTAAGATTTTCAAAAATACCCTCGATGGTTGCTAAAATATTTTTACTTTACAAAAATACCAAAAACCTTATTTTGTGAAATATTGAAATACTCTGATTTGGAAAATTACTGAATAGCCCCTGACTTACAAAATTACCAAAAAGACCCTGATTTTCAAAATTTTTGCAACATCACCATTTTGGAAAATAAAAGTCTCAAAAAGAACTCTCAAAGTTTTGCAACTATTGAAATATCCCTGAATTATTAAACTTTACAAATTTACCCTGGGTTGTAAAAAAATTACCGAAATACCCTTGGAATTTCAAAATTACCGAAAGGCCCCGGGATTTCAAAATTACCAAAATACCCTTATTGACAAAATCACCAAGGAACCTTATTTTGACAAATTACGAAAATACCCTTGTAGGACAAAATTACGAAAATACCCCTGGGTAGTGGAAAACAACAACAACGAAAACTACAACGTTTATCTAAATGAACGAAAGTTCATAATTGTTTGATGGATGGATGAATGAATGAAAGACTGTGTGCATGAATGAATACGAAAGAACCACTACTAAAATTCTTTCCATAAAATTTCTTCGCGGGTAATCAAGTGAAACAAGGACTAATTCATAAAACTTCTTAATTAGATCGCGACGTTAGAAAATGAGTTCTAAGGGACGTGAACTTAGAGATTGTGCATAGGAAGTATGATAGTTTTATAAAATCAGAGTGCGCAGCAGTAGCGTAGTGGATGTATGATCGTTCGTTAGTAAGAAATTTCGAGGACGAAATTATTTTTAAGGAGGGTAGAACTGTAACATCCTAGATTAGGGGTTATGCGTTTGGAGCATAACTCAAGTGTTAGTAGGCTTTAAGTGTGGTTGAGCATGTTTTAAGGGTTTGAGAATCCAAGGATGTAGGAGGAAGTCTTGGAAAAGTATTGGAATTTTATTTTTAAAGGAGAAGTTAGGTGAAGGAGGCCTTAAGGAAAATTTTTAGGAGTTTATGGACATGAAAATGGGCTTGTGCATTCTTGCTTAATTTTATGAAATAGCATGTCTATTGTGATATGAATGTGTTATGTGAATTCTAGAAATAAGGAAATGTATGGAAATGTAAGGAAATGTATGGAAATGTATGGAAATGTAAGGAAATGTAAGGAAATGTAAGGAAATGTATGGAAATGTAAGGAAATGTAAGGAAATGTGAGGAAATGTATGGAAATGTAAGGAAATGCAAGGAAATGTAAGGAAATGTCTTGTCTTGGAAATGTAGGGAAATGTCCTGAAAATGTAAAGGAAGAAAGAGGAAAGTGAACATTTATGGAAACTAGGAAAATGATTTAGAAATGATTCAAAAAAAGGAAAGTGAACATTTCTGGAAACTTGGAAATGTAAGGAAATGTCAAGTTTAAAGAGCCGAACGAAAATTTTTGGAAACTTAGAAATGACCTAGAAATGACGAGTTTTAAGGTTTAAAAGGGGAAATTCAGGCAAGGTGGCCTTAAAAGAAAAAGTTTGTGAAATTTGACACACAAACAGGCTTGGAAAAGTGGCCTGAAGATGTCACTTAGGGCCTATGGAAATGGCGCCATATGCAAGAGGAATGGGCCTGAGTTCGAGTCACTTGGGAAGTAAATAAAGGAGGTTTTATTTTTGCTTCCAGAAGACTGAGGTGGACAGCACATGCTTCTAGAAAGGAGGAGTTTTATTTTCATAAATATTCGATTAATAAGGTGATAAATAAGGGATTTAATTTGGATTATTTTTGAAGAGATAATAAAGGATTATTCTCTAATTATTTTAAATTAAAGGGATAAAGCTATCAAAATAGAAGAGTGGTGGCCAAGTAAGGGACTCTAGCTTAGTAATTTCGGCTATAAAAGGAAAAGAGAGGCCATTCTGCATTATTTTCTGTTTCTATGAAAGCCTCACTAAATTCTCTTCACCAAATCTTTCTTCTTCTTTATTTTTGCCAAGCCGAAATACCTTGTGTTCTAGCCAGAATCCTCCATCTTTATTCTTCCTTCTCTAATCCCTCCAAAAGCTGAAAGTTGTGAGATCATCATCTAGCCATAGCCGAATCTCTGAAGATTGAAGTGAAGGTGCAATCGATTTCTTCAAGTAAGGGTAAGGTCTCATTCGGTTTCATCCTTTTTCTTTTAAGGTTTGCCGAAATCTAGGACTAATCCCATTAATATCTTGTTGCCGAAACTTTGAAGAGATCTTTTGGGATTTACAAGGAAGGAGAAGTTCTTTTCCCGAAGGTACACCATAGGCCACGTGTTCCCTAGTTATTCGGTGAGATTCGGGATTTAAAATCCACAGGGTAAGCATATGAAGTATTCGACCGAGGCTTATATTTGGTATTTAAAATCATTTCCTATTTATTCAAAAGCCGGAAACTGACCTAGTTAAATGATTTGGTGGCTAGCCAATTTTTAAGGAAGGAATACTACAAATTTTGGGATTTTATTATTAATCAAATCGGCAAACAAGGTAAGTTTAAGTATACTAATCCTACTAGGATTTGGATTTATGGCCGAATGGCTTTTTAAAGTGATTAATCAAATGTAGGGATTAAGGATCTAAGCGGTAGATCGATTTTGAGATCTCAAAGAATTTGCTAAGTTTAATCGTGTGTGTACCCCACATATTTTATAATACGCTTTATGGCTATGTTAATTAAAATATGTGATATTAAGAATATGAAAGTGGCTAAAGTACCATGTTATGGTACAAAGTACCAGTGCACGTTTCCTACTCCTACTAGGTATATGAAAAATGTTATTAGTAACATGAGAATATGATAAGAATGTGAACTCGGCATATTTATGCATATTATTATTATATGGGGCATATGGGTTTGTTTGAAAGGGAAGTGAATGTGGTGACCTAAGACCACAAACACGGTGACCTAAGACCGTGATATCTCGAAAAGTGGTGACCTAAGACCACGATGAATCTGAACGTGGTGACTTAAGACCACGAATGCGGTGACCTAAGACCGCAATTTGGTGTATAGCGGAAGGAGGGTCGACTTAGTAGCCCCCACGTGTGTGGCGAGTGCGGGGTGTGTAGCGGATGGACAATTAGGTTTGGGTTTGGGAATGCATCATAACTTGTATTCATTATTCTGAATGTGTAACTCTTGTATGCCTAATTCTATTATGATTTAGTGTCGTGTACACATTGAGTCTGTTTGACTCACCCCATTGTGGGGCTATTTTTCAGGTGACGGTCAATAATGGACCGGGTTCGGCAGAAGCTTAGGGATAGCCATGCTCAGCTTGAAGTTTTATTCAATATGGATATTTAATTTTATTTAAGTATTTTGGAATTTTATTTTGGGTTTTTACTCGATGTAATAAGGCCATAAGTTACATTTCTTTACTTTTATTTTTAATTACTATGTTACGAATTATTTTCAATTAAAGTTAAGTTTAAAATTTATTTCCTTTAAAATAAACCCTAAATTGTTTTGTCACCTTATTTAATGGATTTCAATATAAGATGAATTGGTTTTCAACACAAGCCCTACCCAAAACAATATTTTTTTAAAAAATCGCATAAGTTTTCGTTAAGTAACAAAAGAATTTGAAACCGGTTTACTTGAGGAACATACCAAATCTGGTCAAAGCTCGTGGGCTGGGTTTGGGGTGTTTCAGCCTGGGCCCAAGACCACACTGTCGTGCCCAATTCAACAGGTTCGAGCATGGCCTGGCCACTACTTACACGGGCATGTGCCATGGGTGTGTCCCTGCCGTGAGAAAGAAGAGTTTCACTCGGATTTGGATACTTAGGGGCGAAAAACATATCCAGAAGCCTATATAAACACCCTAAGTATGACCTAAAAGGGGGGAACCTAGGGCTTTAGTCAGGGGCGTACAGCTAGGCCAAAGAGGGCAGATTTGTGGACATTTACTCGAAGATAGCCAGTTGATTCATCTCAAGAAGCTGGAATTATACTCAAGACGGAGGATCTCTCCTTTAAATTCCTTCAGGGGTTTTTATGGATTTCTTATGTTTTGTTTTATCTTTTCTTTTGAGATGTATTCTTTTATTATCATTATGAACTAAACCCTCAGATACTTGAGGGGGATGAAACCTAAGATGAATCTTGTTATCGTTTGCTGAACTATATGATAAATATTTGACTTGTTCTTAATTATGTGTTCTTAATTCTTGTTTTGATATTTCCGGGATATTAATTCAAGTGTGACGTGCTTAGGTGGAGGAGCAAAAGTCCCTGCTTAAGAGTAGATCTAGCATAATTAAGCGGAGTTTACCGCGCGCCTAAAGATAGGGTGACAAGATTTTACCGGATTAGGGTGAACCCTAATAAGGGAGTCCATAGATCGAGTTAATTTGATTCTAGGGGTTTAATTAGAAAGATATTTCAATTAATCAACCTAGGGTTAAACGTTAGTCGCCTCGAGAGAGGGATTAATATAACTTAGGGAATCTTACGGATCAAGTCAAGTGAATAAATCATCTGGTTCAAAGTTAGATAACAAGTGAAGTCTAGGTGGATTCTTCCTTGGGTGTCGTCTTAATCAATTGGTTTTTCCTCAAGTTATTTTCACAAATTTCATTCTTCTTTGCCTTAGAGTCTTTAGTTTAGTAGTTAGTTAATTTTAGATTAGATAAACAAATCCCTTAATTCTTAGGCTAAAAAATAAAAAGAGAGTTAGTATTAGTACCTTTGGTTCCTTTGGGTTCGACATTCTGGTCTTGCCTAAACTATACTAATGTTCGATAGGTGCGCTTGCCTCTAATCGTTGTCATAGTTAGTTTCCAGGTTCGATCATATTCTTTATAAATTTTAAGACTTTGACATCGCATAAAACAACGATCAAAGTCTTTGTCAATGACATGGGATAGAAGAAGCTACCTAGGAACCGAAGGATACCATGAGAAAGCAATATCAGAACCTCTTTACTGGTAAGATATTCGACGATGAAAATTCTTTAAGGGGAGAGTTGTAACAACCCGTTTTTAATGAAATTGGAATAGTGGTTTCGGGACCACAAATCCGAGTTAGAAAGAAATTTTATTTTAATATTATTGCATGGTCTGCATCATGATAGGAAAGACGTATGAACATTTCGATAAGAAAATTTTACCGATTACATGTTTAAGTATAGAAAGGACCAAATTGCATGAAATGAAATAGTTGAATTCTAGTAGCTAGAAGGATTAAATAACTATGGAATTCAAAAATTGAGGTCCTTATATGGTAATTAGACCATTAAGAAAAGTTAATAGATATTTTTTATGATTCATCCATTGAAAATTAGAAAAAGAAAAGGTCTAAATTGGAAATTGAAATAAGTAAAAGATGATAAATAAAATAAATATCTAATATTATCAAACTATATCATCTTCTTCCCCAACTTCTATGGAAACCCTAGGAAAGAGAAAGAAAATCAATCAAGCTTAATTGGGTAAGTAATCTTGTCCCGTTTTTAGTAATTTTTATATTTTTGAGATCCGAATAACCTAATCTTGCTATTTTGAGGATCAATTTCTAAAGTTATCAAAGTATTAAAATTTTTCCATGGATGAATATGCTGAAATTTTGGAATTTATGGTAAAAATTGAAAGGTTGTTGATAGATAAACAACTTTTGTGAAGTGAATTTTCATGAAATTGTTATTTAGGGACTAAATTGTAAAGATGTAAAATTCATGGAAAATTTATAATTTTTATGAAATATATGTGTTGTAAATGTTATATGTAAAAATCGGTTAGGCTTAGAATAAGGATTAAATTGTATGAATTTCATTTTCTAAGCCTAGGGATGAAATCGTCATTTATGAAAAGTATAGGGCAAAATGGTAATTTTTCCTAGGATATGAATTGAATTAAATTGAGTATTAAATGGATTAAATTGATGCTAAATTCATTTATATAGATCCAGAAAAACCTAGTACTGAGTTGGATCGAGGAAAACAAAAAGTGTCGGATTAGTAGATTCTTGAAACGAACAAGTATCGAGGTAAGTTTATGTAACTTGATTATGTATATTATTATGCTTGGAATTGAATTTTGAATATGTGTGAATTGTATAAATGTTTAATGTATAAAATTATTTACATGCCTGATATTGCTCGATAAGTATATGTCCCGTTTGAACAGATGGAATTCGATGGATACAGGATTTCCCGATTGGTTATGGTATTGCATATGTTGCAGACACACCATAACTTGAAAGAGCATCCTGTTATAAGCCCTCTCGAGCTTACCGTTATATGGTTCTTGCGAGCATCCTGATCAGTAGTAATCCTGCATGTGTTGGGACTACTGCAACTCTTTGTGAGCATCCTATTAAATGATCGGGTGTGATCCTACAAATATTGTGGACACAAATGCAGCTCTTTAACTTCCCGATATATGGCTATCCGGAGCTCCCTGATAATAGGTTTTCAGAGTTACCTATGAAGCTCAATAAGCTTCCTATTCTAAACTCTTATGAGTTTCTTGTTATAGCTCAGATAAGCTTCCTATTACATGGCTCACATGAGCATCCTGTTATATGGATCGAGAGAGTGTTTCCTGATTATGTGCCCTAGTTGGGTAGCCCTGAATATGAGTTGACGGTTTACAGTGTTGTACACTTCAAGTGTACTACATTTGTATCCATCGATATTTCAAATAAATTCAACGGGTAAAGTCCTGTTATGGCTAATTTGAACTTGAGATGATTTATCATAGAAATGTATATGTTATATGGAAATATCATATTAAAAGTATATGTAACACCCCTCACGAGTATTCAACGCTGGAATAGGGTTATGAAGCATTACTGGACTTATTCACAAATAAACATACATTTCACATTCATTTTTCCATTTCAAGTATAAATCATTTACAATCATTCATATCATTTGTAATACGAGCCTACGAGGCCCAAATCCTGCATTCAGAGTGGTTCGGGACTATACCGATAACTCAAGAAGTTTTTGGAGCACTTAGAAAATTTTACAAAATGCAGGGGACAAAAGCCCGTGTCGCCCAGCTGTGTGTCTCACATGGCCAAAGACCCGCCCGTGTCGCAGGCCATGTGGACATTCGAAATGGAATCACATGGTCGTCCGTGTCCGACCCCGTGTAACTCTCTGACTTGGGTCACATGGCCAACACACACGCCCGTGTGGCTAGCCCGTGTGCCCATCGAAATGGCCACACACACCCGTGTACCAGGCCATGTACTAGGTCGTGTAAAAACTGTAGGGTATACTGACTAATGACACACAGCCAAGTCACATGCCCGTGTGCTAGGCCGTGTGGAGCATAGTGACTTTATTGCTAATTAAACACCAGGGGACACCCGGCCGTGTGCCTCTGCTCGTGTGGGCAAAAATAGCTATTTACCAAGCCATCTTTCTCACCCAAACATGCATTTTCCTACACAAACCAAATGGCACATAACATGGCATAAATATGTATCCCAACCAATCTAAATCAAGTCTAAAACATGTTATTTCCATACCAAGAACTATATGACTTATCACATAATATTTTGCCAATTGAAATCATACCAAATTCACATTCACAAATCACTTAACTAATTAACTTCATATATGCACTTTCTTACCTAAAATTACATGCATACCAAATCTCCAAATTTAAAACATATGGTACTCAAATTACCAATTCATAACAAGCATATAAATGACAATTATACACAACATATCAGAAGGCCTTTTTCACATATATTCATACATCACCAAACATGCCAAAATAAGCCAAATCACATGGCTATACACATAACTAACCATTCATCAATTACAAGCCAAAACAAATGGCTAAATCCATTACTAACACATATACCAAAATAACCATAACTCCTATACATGCCATATAACCAAAATCACAATTTGAAAAGTACCAAATGATAGCTTGATAGTATGATGAGATCTCCAACGATTCCCAAATCTGAGCAAGCTCCAATAATCTCTATAAAACACAGAAAAGTAAATAGAGTAAGCTATAAAGCTTAGTAAGCTCGTATAGTTAGTAAGTTAAGCTCACCATTCATTCACCAATCAAGTTGTAACACCTCTCACCTATATTCAATGCCGAAATAGGGTTATGGAGCATTATCGGACTTACAACACACTTAAACAAACTCTTTTTATACATTTAATCAATACATACAATTAATAATCAATCTCAATCAATTTGTCCCTAATACGAGCCTACGAGGGCTTACACATGCATTTGAAGTGGTTCGGGACTAAACTGATAACTTGGGAAATTTTTCAACACTTATAAATTTTTCTCTGAAACAGGGGACGCACGCCCGTGTAACCAGGCATTATGTCTCACACGGCCACCAGACACGATCGTGTCACAAGCCGTGTGGACATTTGAAATGGGAGTACATGGCCATGTCCTAGCCCGTATCCAAACAAGTGAGGTTACTGACTTGGGTCACACAACCAACCACACGTCCATGCTATACAACTAGAGTAGAGAGAGTTACACACCTGATAGGAATCTGGTGCTATTTCGCGCTTCAACCACTCTTGTGCCCAAACGCCCTCCAAGGTGTCCTTCCTCCTATCATAGAATGATCTATATATAGCTAGCTTCTCACCTTCCTTCTTTGTATCTTTCCGATGTGGGATCCTTCCATCAGCAGAGTTTAAATCCAACTCAAACTCTTCCCGTCCAATTTGCTAAATAAATACTCCCCTGCTTTTCATGAGATTCAAACCCAGGCTCCCTTGCAACATAATCTACGCTGCTAACCACTTGGCCACAAGCTCCTCTTGTGTCTTAAACCATGTGCAACTAAATATAAATCTACAGCTCAATTCTAAGGTCCATGTAAAAAGAAAACCAAAATGCAAAAGCCAAGACTTGAACCTTGGACCTCCTTCCTTCCTTGTGGCGTCATCCCCTTGCCTCTTATGTGGCGTCACTTTGCTACTACACCACACACTCCACTTGTGTCATTTTCCTCCATATTTTATTCTTAAAGCCAACCTACTAACTCCCAGGGTTTTATTCACTTAAAACCAAAATTTCCCTAAAGCTAAAGTTTGATCCCGGGACTTCATAGAAGCCCTCTAACCTTCCAAAATCACTCACCTAATAAGTCCAACTTGCACTAAAGCCATTCTCTTGTTCCTAAAAATTTAAACGCTCTTAAGCTCGGGGCCCAATAGGCCCAATTCTCCTAGGCCCAATTTTGGGATGTTACAAGCTTTATAGCTTAGTAAGCCCGTATAAATTTAGAATTAAACTTACCATTTATACATAATCAAGACAATAAATAAGGTGTACTCAATTCAATTACCAAATGCCTAAACACAAGCTTTCATCAACAAGTTAGTCACATAAGTACATATAATCATCCATTATCTCAATTTAATACTCAATACATTGTATCATATCAAATTCATATATCACGTACATCATTTGTAACATTTCACTCTCGATCATATAAACAATAATTCATTCGATAATAGTAACTCATCTGTATAAACAGTACTTCATCCATATAAATAGTATTTCATCCGTATAAACACATAGCTTTTACACATAACCAATAAGAGAATTTATGCCCGTTGAACCTATTAAAATATCGAGGGATACTCGGGTGATATACATTATGTGTATAAATCAATAATCTGTTAATTCATTATCTTTTTAACTCCTTTGAGCTATGATCAGTAAGCTCCTCCTGAGCTGATGGATAGTAAGCTCTATTGAGCTAAAACGGTAAGCTCTGACGAGCTAAAAATAGTAAACTCTTATGAGCTAATATATTGGTAAGCTCATACGAGCTGTGGTGAGTCCGCAACACATGCAGGATTTCGACCAAAATGGTAACCCTAGTGACATGTCACTCGTATCCTATGACTTTCTACGATTCAAACGAGACTCTACATTCAGTAATTCTCATCAATTAGGCATTCGAACTCAGTAATACCATTTTCTCAATTATACCTTCATTTCAAGTAATTTACAAGTACTTAAAAATTCGATTCTAATTATATGAACTTACCTCGAGTTGCTCGGATGGAAATTATCAATTATTCGTCCACTTTTCCTTTTCCCTATCTAATCCCGATTTCAGCTTATCTTGATCTATATTTTATCAAATTTAGCACATTCAGTGTTTGGCCTATTCAATTTAGGCTATAATTTACAATTTGGCAAATTTACACATTTGCCCCTAATGTTTCACATTTTCACAATTTAGTCGTTATCACACAAAATTGCAAATTTATTCAATTTAGTACAAACCCATGCTTAGCCGAATTTAATACATGTTACTAGCAGCCTATATTTTCAATTTATTCACACTTTTAACCACCACATTTCACAGTTTCTCAATTTAATCCCTTTTTGACTTGTCAAAAATCACTATATAAAAGCTATTAATCTAATATTAAACCTTCCAAATCTATCATAAATCATCAAATTACTCAAGCATTCAAAAATGGTAACATGATAAATCTTTAACAGTGTCAAAATCTAGGGTACGGGTTAGCTAGAATACGAAGCAACGATCACAAAAACGTAGAAATCATTAAAAATGGATTAAAAATACATACTCAATTGATGGAAATAAGAATGCCGAATGTAGAACCCTAAAACTGTTTTCTTCCCTTCAATTTTCGGCGCAAGAGAATGAATTAAAAGATGATAAACTTGTTTTTCTTTATTTTTACTTAATACATAATTTACTAACCTTATTAATTTAACTTAAAAAATCATTTAATGGTTGTCCAAAATTGTCCACTCATCTTTCAAATGGTTTAATTACCATTTAAGGCCACCATATTTAAAAACCAAAGCTATTTGACATCTTTAACTAAGAGAACAACACTTTTGCAATTTACGCGATTTAGTCCTTTTTACCGAATTAAACACACAAACGGTAAAATTTCTTTACAAAACTTTCACCCAATAACTCTATGATGTATACCTTAGTAAAATAATAAAATATATATTTCAACTTCTAATTTATGGTCCCAAAAACTGCTGTTCTGATTTGACTAAAAACGGGCTGTTAGAACTCTCTCCCCTTAGGGATTTTCGTCCCTGAAAATCTTACCGGTAAATAGGTTAGGGTGCTATTTTCGTATAGCTTCCTCGGGTTCCTACGTAGCTTCCTCGATCCTGTGTTTATGTCAAAGAACCTTTAATAGGGCTATGTGTTTATTTCTCAATTATTTAATTTCACGAGCTAAAATCCTGATCGGTTCTTTTCTATACGTCAAATCAGTCTATATCTCAACATCTACAAGAGAAATCACATATGATGGATCAAATCTGTATCGACGTAGCATAGAAATGTGAAAGGCATTATGACTCTTTTTAAGTTCTGACGGTAAAGCTAGTCGATACGCTACATGCCCTATTCTTTCGACGATCCCGTACAGTCTGACAAATCGCGAACTTAGCTTTCCCTTACGACCAAATCGAAGAACCTTTTTCCACGGTGACACCTTTAGAAGCACCCAGTCTCCGACTTGAAACTCAATTTCTTTACGTTTCAAATTCGCATATGATTTGTTTCGATCTAAAGCTGCTTTTAAACTGTCGTGAATCATTTTCACTTTTTCTTCAGTTTCTCTGATCAATTCAACCCCGTGAATCTTTGTCTCACTTATTTCAGTCCAATATAACGGAGTTCGACATTTGCGACCATATAAAGCTTCATACGGTGCCATCTTTATACTCGTCTAAAAACTGTTGTTATATGCAAACTCAATCAATGGTATGTACTTTCCCAACTACCATAAAATTCTAAAATACAACATCTCAATATGTCTTCGAGAACCTAAATAACTCTCTCAGTCTGACCGTCAGTCTGAGGATGAAAAGCAATACTAAAATTCAATTGTGTTCCTAGAGCTTCTTGCAATTTCTTCCAAAATCGTGACGTAAATCTCAGATCTCTATCAGAAATAATAGATAGTGGCACCTCGTGCAATCGAACAATCTCAGAAATGTACAATTCAGCTAGTCTATCAAGTGAGTAATCTTTACGTACTAGTATGAAATGAGTAGATTTCGTTATTCGGTCAACGACAACCCAGATAACATTTTTCTTTTTCGGAGTTAGAGTCAATCTCGACACAAAATCCATTGTAACTCTATCCCATTTTCACTCAGGAATCATCACAGGCTGTCGTAAACCCGATGGTACTTGATGTTCAACTTTGACTTGCTGACAAATCAAACATTTAGAAACAAACTCTGAGATAACTCGTTTTATGCCTTTCCACCAATAAAACTGTAACACCCCTTACCCGTGCTTGACACCAGAACAGGGTACGAGGCATTACCTAACTCAAGCACATACTAACAAACATTTTCGGGTTATAAAAGTTCGTTCAAATTTAAAACTTTTCAAACTTTGTCTTAAAATCCCTAATATGAGCCTACGACGCCCAAAACACACTTTAGAAACGGTTCGGGACCAAACCGAGTTCTTTAGAAAAACCTTGGAAAATGTCACTAAAAACAGGGGCACACGCCCGTGTGACCTAATAACATGGCCATGTTGAAGGACCGTGTAACTCACACGGCCTAAGCATATAGGGACACGCCCGTGTCCCTTGCCCGTGTGGACTTATTTCTCAATTCGAACCTACAGGGGTTTTTACACGGCTTGGCACACGCCTGTGTCTCAGCCCGTGTGTTAAAACCTTGACATTCTATTTCTAACGTCAGCAATATTTTAGGGTCACACGACCAAGGCACACGCCCTTGTATTATGGCCATGTCATCCACACGGTTGAGACACACGGCCTTGCCTCAGCCTTTGTAATCACTACTGGGCATTTTGTTTTACCAAATTAAGGTGCAGGGGACACACGGCCAGACTACACGCCCATGGGCTGACACTTGGCCTAGACACACGCCCGTGTGCTTACCCGTGTGAACAAAAACAAGGCTATTTACCAAGCCCTTTTGCCACCCTTACTTGCACCAACATAAGCCACATCAAGTAACACCAATCCACACGTAACCATCTGACCAAATCAGCCACAACCAAGACATACACACATCAAGGCCACTACACTATCACATACTTTATCAATCCAATCATGCGACACACCATATATTTCACCATGCAAATTGCACATTCATGAAAAACATCATCATTTACATATACCAATGACAAGTATTAGCCATCATCCATGGCCTTACACAAAATGAATCAATCTTCAAGACAAGCCAACACATTTGGCCAAAATAATATGACACTTGACAAAAGACCAAGTCTCTACACATGCCAAAATCAAAATGATAAACCTAACTATACTAAATGTTTAGATTGATAGTGTGATCGAGCCTCCGACGTCCTTTCATCCCTGAGCTAGCTTGGCGATACTATAAGAAAATGGAAAGGAAAGGGAGTAAGCATAAAGCCTAGTAAGTTGCAAGTAAATAAGTAACAACATCAACCATGCATCTTTAAACACACAACATATTATAAACTAGCACAACATTCTTGATTTAACAATGGTAGATTTACTACATATTTACACATCGCAAGTATAAGCCAAAGATTATAAGATCGTCCTAAAATCATTCTCATAGATAGAACTTACTCAATTTCATCCTTACCATTAAGGCATCATAACTAAGCTCATATCTCATGAGTTTCGAGTAAGAACCTGTACCACTCACAACATGATTATATCCTTTCATATCTTTATCATAAGCTTTAAATAACCCGTGGAACCATTTGGAATGCTAAAAGATATCCGATAAGCATCACACAAGAGGGTAAAATGTCGATGCCATGTCCCAGACATGGTCTTACACTAGCTCTCGTCTCAATGCAGATGCCATGTCCCAAACATGGTCTTACACTAGCTCTCATATATGGCCGATGCCATGTTCCAGACATGGTCTTACACTAGCAAACATATCACCCAAATGTCATGGCATGGATATCCAATCTATTCCTAAGGTTCAACCGAGAGTTTTTACTACATCAATTCTCATCATGCATATTCACGACAATAATCAAACACTTTATGCCATATTAATTGTTCAATACATAATAACAATAAGGTTGTATTATTTACATACAACTTACCTCGGTATACAAAAAGTGGACGACTAGATTGAATTAGTGTATTAGCTTGGTCTTCCCCCGGTCTAGGTTTGAATTCTGTTTTTCTTGATATATAATGACAAAATTTACTTATTTAATCACCACATTAATCAAGACATTCAGAAATTCCTATTTTGGCAAAATTACCGTTTTGCCATTAGACTTTCACATAATTATGATTTTGCCCCATAGGCTCGTAAAATGATTTTAATCAAATTTCTTCCTTTAACATGCCTAGTTGAACCCTTATTACTTTTGTAGCAACTCACAAATCGAATTATTTCACACATTTACTACCTATTTTATAACTTTTACAAAAAGGTCCATTTTAGGTGTTTTCATGAAAAATCCTTTCACAAAAGTTGTTTATTAACCAACCAAGTTTAATTTTCTTTCATAAAATTTCAGAAAACAATATAAATACTCTCACGGCAAGACCCTAGGCTCTCAACCATTTTGCAAAATAGTCCTCTCATTAGCTAGATTAAGCTATAGGGTTTCCAAAAACACAAAAATTATCAAGAATGACCATTAAAATCACTTACTTGCAAGGGTGAAGAGTTGTTGAAATTTTGATCGTTGTTTTATGCAATGTCAAATTCTTAAAATTTATATAAAGAATGATCGAACCTAGAAACTAACTATGACAACGATTTGAGGCAAGCGCACCTATCGAATAGTAGTATAGTTAAGGCAAGACCGGATTGTCGAACCCAAAGAAACCAAAAGTATTAATACTAACTTTCTTTTTATTATTTAGCCTAAGGACTGAATGAATTTTTATCTAATCTAAAATTAACTAACTATTAGAATAAAGACTCTAAGACAAAGAAGAATGAAATTTGGGAAAATAACTCTGAGGTAAAACCAATTGATTAAGACGATACCCAAGGAAGAATCCACCTAGACTTCACTTGTTATCTAACTCTGAACCAGACGATTTATTCATTAGACTTGATCCGTAAGATTCCTTAAGTTATATTAATCCCTCTCTCTAAGCAACTAACGTCTAACCCTAGGATGATTAATTAAAATCTATTTCTAATGAAAACCCCTAGAAGTGCATTAACTTGATCTATGGACTCCCATATTAGGTTTCACCCTAATCTGGCAAAATCTCATCACCCTATCTCTAGGCTTGCGATCAACTCCGCTTAATTATGCTAGATCTGCCCTTAGGCAGGGACTTTTGCTCCTCCACCTAAGCACATCATACTTGAATTAATATCCCAGAAATATCAACACAAGAATTAAGAACACATAATTAAGAACAAGTCAAATATTTATCATATATTTCAGCAAACGATAACAAGATTCATCTTAGGTTTCATCCCCCTCAGGTATCTGAGGGTTTAGTTCATAACAATAAAAGAAAACATCCCAGAAAAAACAAGATAAAACAAAACATAAGAAATCCCTAAAACCCCTTGAAGGAATTGAAGGGGAGATCCTCCATCTTAAGTATAACCCCGGCTTCTTGAGATGAATCAACTGGTTATCTTCGAGTAAATCCCCACAAATCTGCCCTCTTTGGCCTAGCTGGACACCCCCTGACTAAAGCCTTGGGTTCCCCTGACAAAAGCGCTGGCAGAAGGCTTCTGCCAAACTCCCCCTTTAAGTTTCCCCTTTGGGTGTTTATATAGGCTTTGAGATGCCTTACTTGGTCCCTAAGTATCCTAATACAAGTGGAATTCTTACTAGGGTGTTTTAATAGGCTTTGTAATGTGTTTCTTTGCCTCCAAGTATCCTATTCCGAGGAAAACGCCTCTTGGCCGCGGCAGGGACACACCCATGGCACACGCCCGTGTGAATCATGGCCAGTCCGTGTCTAGGTTTGATAAGGAGGCGCAACCCTGTGGTCTTGGGCCCAGGCCGTGTCGATTTCATGATATAACCCATTTACTCCATTTTGGGGTCGTTTCTCATTCTTTTCATCCGCTGGTGCTTTCCTGGGTATAAAACACGAAAACAAAGGATTAAGAGTACCAAATTACACATTTCAAGGCTTAAATCATCCAAAAGCATGCTAAACGCGGGCTTAAAATATGTTACTTTTACGATTTATTAAATACCCCCACACTTAAGCTTTTGCTTGTCCTCAAGCAAAATTTTCAACTTACAATTAAAAAAAACTTCCTCGATTCATAACATTTATCAATAATGTTTCATCATAATTCAAAGATAATTCATACTTTGATAATTTAGCTCAAAGAGTCCTAAAGATTCAAACACTCAAAGTCATACATCTGTAGCAATAAAACATAGGTGTTTCCCCTCATCTAAATAATTACCTTTGATCCAAGATCGACAAGAATTGACATCCTCCCTAAAGATTCACTCAAATCACTCGAAGTGTTTAAAGTTCACAATTAAGCACTCAAAAGTCAAACATTAAGAGTTAATCCCATAGGCTTGCATGAAAATCAAATCTCTACCACTGTAAAATGAGATAATACATAGATCAAAAGGTCTTTTAAAAAGGGTTGTAATGGGGCTTAGGTTAAAGGTATGGATATAGGCTGAATTAGAAGGTTAGAATCGAGATTGAATTGAAAATTTACCTAACTAGAAAAATGAACTAATGAATTGAAAACTTGTAATACTAATAATAATACTCTAATACGAGCTTCTTCTTCAATAGTTGGAATTTAAACATATAAGCTCATTTAATGAATATACTTCGATTTTTTTTTTTAAAATTAAGAACAAGTCAAATAATAATAACGAACTTTAACAACTGAAATATAGAACATAGTTAGGTAATTGCACAATATCAAATCTTGAAAAAAAGGGTAGTTAAGAAGAATGGTGATAACAAATACAAAGGGTTTTGGGTTAATATTAGTAGGCGAGTCAATAAAAGGGTTGTTAGGATCAATGGGGTTTACTAGGGGTTAATTATGAAGGTAGGCTTTTTAGTGGAGTAAGTGGGTTAAAACCTAGGTGTCTTTATCATTTCTGTATATCAAATCAAAGGTGTGGTCTCGACATGTATAACTGAAGCAAGTTCTAGAATAATAGATTAATGTTGACACACTCATAATCAAAAAGTGAGCAAGGAAAAGAATATATGCTCTAAAAGGCTCAAAACCTCACATTCAAATTCAGGTAGAAAACCTAGAAAAAATTTTAATTTCTAAAAAATAGACTTATCATGCTTGATTCTCTAGTATCTCAAAGTTTAATCATCAATGCACAATTAACTATGACTTAATCCAAAACACATCAACAAACATCATAAATCAAAGAAAATTTCATTCTAATCATAATATGAGAAACTTAATTTAGAACAAGGCATAATTCAGGGATTTTCAAATAATACTATAGTTAAACCCCCCACACTTAAGATGTACATTGTCCTCAATGTACAAAGATAGATTATAGCAAATAGTAAGAAAATCAAAAGAGAGGGGGAGAAGTAAAACTTCTTGAATTTGGGATGAAATCCATGAAAAGAAACATGATAGGTTTGGAGGTGAACGTGGGAAAGCGTCTTGAACCGTTTGAAATTGAATCCTCAAAGCAGTCGTCCTAATTTTATTGTATCATAAGCTAAATCTAAATGGCATGAAGAATAAGAAGAAAATAATAAAGAAAATAAATATAAATTAAATAATGGAGAGTGAAAGAAGAAAGACAACTGGAAAAGAGAAAGGAAGAAGGGGTGTTTAAATAGAGATGCAGCCCGTGTTTTGGGAAATATTTTGTCCTATTGCCACACATCTATGGCCACGCCCTTTTACCTATCTATGGTGCCCACACGGCCACGACCATGACCGTGTGCAAGGCCGTGTGGGTATGGAAACCTACGCCTAAATACGAAAAGAAATAAAACAAAACTAGTTAGAAACATTAATACTCGGGTTCCCTCCCGAGAAGTGCTCGTTTAAAGTCTTGAGCTAGACTTACCTCTCATTCACATAGTCATCGTGGTTTGAAGAGGTGAAAATCCTTTCTCATGCGATCAATTCGGTTATTGATATAAAGTTTAAGTCGAGTAGTGTTTACCTTAAAGGTGCTGATTTTAGGACTAGTTACCTTGAGTGTTCCATCTGGGAAGATTTTGAGTACCTGATCTCCTATCTTAAGTTGGGTTGTCCCATCATTAAGTTCGTCGTGGAGTTGCCTCATTTTTGCTTCGTGTGTTTTTAGTCTCTCATTGAAGTGTGTCTTCCATTCGTCTAGTTCATCGATCCAAAGCCTTCGTTCTTCATGAATTTCTTCTTTATCGACACGAGGTCTAGGATCTGGCATCTGCAAAAGAGCTTCAAGAAACAGCAAGTTAATATGAAATTTCTTTGAATGTTTAAGAGACTTACCGAGTTGTTCCTCTGTGTGGTCTTTCTTTGTCGCATCGGGGTATGGCACACAGGGTTGGTACTCTATAATTACTTGGTTTGGTAAATCATGGCTTACCTCAACCTTACCTTCACTTACCACAGGCTCTTGCCTTGGGTTAGATTCAACTAACCTTTCACTATCATGAGCTATTACAGCTTGAATTTGCCCTTTTGGGTTAGTCTCGGTGTTGCTTGGTAGGCTTCCTTGTGGTCTTTTAGAGATCTGCTTAGCAAGTTGCCCTAACTGATTCTCGATCCTTCGAATCGATGCTTGTTGTTTTGTTTCTATATTTTGGAAATGTGTTTCTGTGGCTGTTATGAATTTTTTCAGCATCTCTTCAAGGTTCTACTCCTCTTTCTGTTGGTGAGGTGGTTGTTGAAAATCTGGAGGAAGTTCCAGTCTTTGGCTACTTTGATCATCCCACGAGAAATTGGGATGGTACCTCTAACCTACATTATAAGTGTCACTATAAAAATTATTTTGAGGTCTAGAATAGTTACCCATATAGTGGACTTGTTCGTTCTCCATGCCATTTCCGTAGGGTGGGTAATCAAGATTCGCCATGCCTCCTAGATTCGAGTCATATTGCACTACTGGGTGTTCCTGCGAGAGATTATACAAACCATCAAATTTTTTATGTAGCACCTCTACATGATTTGATAGCACAGTTACTGCATCGAGGTTGAAAACTCCGGCTGCTTTGGCTGGCCTTGTCCTTGTAACTTGCCACTGATAATTATTCAATGACATCTCCTCTATAAACTCGTAGGCTGTTTCAAAAGTTTTGTTGTTCAGGGTTCCGCCGGCGGCTGAATCAATTAGTTGCCTTATTGAAGGGTTCACACCATTGTAAAAAGTTTGGACCTGTAGCCACGAAGGTAATCCGTGGTGTGGGCACCTCCTCAACAAGTCTTTGTATCTCTCCCATGCATCATAAAGTGTCTCTAAATCCATCTGCACAAAAGAAGAGATATCATTCCTCAACTTTGCCATTTTGGCTGGTGAAAAATATTTTAATAAAAATTTCTCGGTCATTTGATCCCATGTAGTGATTGACCCTCGTGGAAGAGAATGCAACCACTTTTTGGCTTTATTCTCAAAGAAAAGGGAAATAATCGAAGACGGATGGCATCATCAGAAACACCACTTATTTTGAAGGTATCACAAAATTCTAGAAAATTCGCTAAGTGTGTATTAGGATCCTCATCTTGCAAACCATCAAACTGAATAAACTATTGTATCATCTGTATAGTGTTAGGTTTCAGTTCGAAATTAGTTGCAGCAATAGTAGGCTTAACAATACTTGACTCAGTTCCTGTTAAACTAGGTTTAGCATAATTATACATAGTTCGAGGAGCATGATTTTCGGCCATCTCTTAAGGTGGCGGATTATTTTCAGCCGTATCTTCTGTAGTATTTATTCTGGCTTCTTGCTCTTCTTATGTAGTTTAAGCTTCACCTTATTTCTCTGCGATATCTACAAACAGCACCTTCAATATCACTATCGTAAAATAGGGGTCCTGTCGGGTTTCTTCTGGTCATAAACTAGAGGTAACTAAAAGGAACAAAAGAAAATTTAGTCAAGTTAAAAATAAAAAAAATTGCAACAAAAAATGGTTAAAGTAATAAAAATTGAGCTTTCTTAATATTTTAGTTCCCCGGCAACGGTGCCAAAAACTTGATCGTTGTATTATGCGATGTCAAATTTTTAAATAAATATTAAGAATGATCGTGCCTGGAAACTAACTATGACAACGATTTGAAGCAAGCGCACCTATCGAACAGTAGTATAGTTAAGGCAAGACCGGATTGTCGAACCCAAAGGAACCAAAAGTACTAATACTAACTTTCTTTTTATTATTTAGCCTAAGGATTGAATGAATTTTTATCTAATCTAAAATTTACTAACTACTAAACTAAAGACTCTAAGACAAAGAAGAATGAAATTTGGGAAAATAACTTTGAGAAAAAACCAATTGATTACGACGAAACCCAAGGAAGAATCCACCTAGACTTCACTTGTTATCTAACTCTGAACCAGACAATTTATTTATTTGACTTGATCCGTAAGATTCCCTAAGTTATATTAATCCCTCTCTTGAGGAAACTAACGTCTAACCCTAGGTTAATTAATTTCTAATTAAAACCTCTAAAATTGCATTAACTTGATCTATGGACTCCCATATTAGGTTTCGCCCTAATCCGGCAAAATCTCGTAACCCTATCTCTAGGCGTGTGATCAACTCCGCTTAATTATGCTAGATCTACTCTTAGGCAGGGACTTTTGCTCCTCACCTAAGCACATCATAGTTGAATTAATATCCCGAAAATATCAACATAAGAACTAAGAACACATAATTAAGAACAAGTCAAATATTTATCATATAGTTCAGCAAACGATAATAAGATTCATCTTAGGCTGTATTCCCCTCAGGTATCTAAGGGTTTAGTTCATAACAATAAAAGAAAACATCTTAGAAGAAAAGATAAAACAAAATATAAGAAATCCCTAAAACCCCCTGAAGGAATTGAAGGAGAGATCCTCCATCTTGAGTAAAACTCCGGCTTCTTTAGATGAATGAGTATAACTCCGACTTCTTTAGATGAATGAACTGGCTATCTTCGAGTAAATCCCCACAAATCTGCCCTCTTTGGCCTAGCTGGACGCCCCCTGACTAAAGCCTTGGGTTCCCCCGACAAAAGCCCTGGCAGAAGGCTTCTGCCGAACTCCCCCTTTAGGTTGCCCCCTTGGGTGTGTATATAGGCTTTGAGATGCCTTACTTGGTCCCTAAGTATCCTAATCTAAGTGGATTTCCTACTAGGGTGTTTAAATAGGCTTTGGAATGTGTTTCTTTGCCTTCAAGATCCTATTCCGAGTAAAACTCCTCTTGGCCACGGCAGGGACACGCCCATGGCAAATGCCCGTGTGAATCGTGGCCAGGCCGTGTCCAGGTCTAATAAGGAGGCACGAGCCTGTGGTCTTGGGCCCAGTCTATGTCAATTTTGTGATATGGCCCATTTACTCTGTTTTGGGCCCATTTCTCATTCTTTTCATCCTCTGGTGCTCCCTTGGGTATAAAACATGAAAACAAAGGATTAAGAGTACCAAATTACACATTTCGAGGCTTAAATCATCCAAAAACATGCTAAACGTGGGCTTAAAATATGTTACTTTTACGGTTTATCAAATTTCAAGCTTTCAAAACCCTTATTTTTGCTGAAAATTTTAGTGGAAGAAGAAGAAGATGGGAAAAGATGATAACTTTTTCTTTGTTTTATTTTATTTTATTCATTTAGTCACCTAATGCCACCAAACTTTGACTATTAATGATTTTTGAATTCCATGTCCAGCTACCACTAATTTTATTGGTCTTTTTACTCAATAAGAATCTCTACTTTAGTGTTCCATAGCTATTTAACACCTTTAGCTTGTAGAACAAAACTTTCACCCAATGTTGTTAAATTTATTTTGTTAGTGGTCATTGGAATTTGACCAATACTTGGCAAGTTTATATATGTTCAATGATGATCAAATTCATTAAGTGTATGCTTGTGTGGATGTCTTGATTTTAAGTCTTTAGAAGTGCTTTATAGTCCTGATATATGTTAGATTGTATTGGTGAAAGTATGATTACTGTATAAGGTGGCATTTGGCTTGGTAGATAGCCTTTCAAAAGTCCACATGGGTAGACACATGGGCGTGTGTGTAGGTCGTGTGTGACACACAGTCAGCCCCATGGGCGTGTTGGTTGACCGTGTGACCCCATGCATGCTAGGTTTACAAGTTATCATACTCAGTAGTAAACACACGGGCAGAGACACGGCCGTGTGTCTCAGCCGAATGGGAGGCATGGCCATGGACATGGGCATGTGCCTTGGCCGTGTGACCATAGTGAGGTGATAATGTCATAAAAAGAATGCCACGGTTTTTGGAACACGGGCTAAGACATGAGCGTGTCGAGGCCATGTGAGGGACACGGGACATGGACACGGGCGTGTGTCCGGCCGTGTAAAAACCCCTATAGCGTCAAAATAAAAAATAAATTCCATACGGGCTAGGAACATGGGCATGTGAGATCACACGGCTTGCCCACACGGGCGTGTGGCCCTGTTTAAGCAAAATTTTTCTAAGTGCGTGAAAGTTTCCAGTTTGGTCCCCAATCACTCCAAATGTATGTTTAAGGTCTCGTAGACTTTTGATATGGACGTTATGATTATAAATGAAAAGTTTTAGGTTAGAATGAAATTTTATGGCCTGATGTTGTGGGTTTAAGCAAGTTAAATTCGATAATGCCTTGTATCTGATTCAGGCATTGAATACGGATAAGGGGTGTTATATTTAGTGGTATCAGAGCTACAATTTAGTCTATTCTTGGACTAACGTAGCGTAAGTATGAGTCTAGCTATACATGCCATACGTAAGAGTAATTGTGTAATGATAGTGTGATGACTCCTGATGATTTGAATTATGTTTTTATATAGTAAATGGATCCTGATCCCGACCGAGCTGCAGCTGATGATGCTGCAAGTAATGTGTCGTCTCCCGCACAAGGGATCGTGCCAGCAGAGAGTAGGCCCGAGACTATGGGTCAGGGAGAAGAGGCTCGAGAAGCCTTTCTCCATATGATGAGCAACTGCTATACTGAGTATATTCGAGAAAATCCTAATGCTCAACCCCCTCCACTCCCTCCACCCCCACCTATTCCTCAGCTCGCTCTTATAGCCCCTCAAGTGGTAGAGGTAGTAAGAAGAGAAAGGCCTCCGGTCGATAAGATCCAGAAATAAGGAGTCGAAGAATTTCGAGCTAGTAAAGACGATGACCCAGAGAGGGCAGAATTTTGGCTTGAGAATACCGTCAGGGTATTCGATGAGTTGTCATGCACGCCTGAAGAGTGCATGAAGTGTGTAGTATCTCTCTTGAGAGATTCGGCCTATCAGTGATGGAACACCCTTGTGTCAGTGGTACCAATAGAGAGAGTTAACTAGGAATTCTTCCAAGAGGAATTCTGGAAGAAGTACATTAGTCAAAGGTTCATCGACCAGAAAAGAAATGAGATCTTAGATTTAAAGCAAGGCCGAATGACGGTGACTGAATATGAGCGTGAGTTTGTAAGGCTCAGTAAATACGCTCAGGAGTGCATATCGATAGAAGCCATCATGTGCAAATGATTCGAGGATGGGTTAAATGAGGATGTTCATTTGTTTGTTGGTGTCCTCGAACTAAAAGAGTTTGTGGTGTTGGTAAATCGGGCCTGTAAGGCTGAGGAACTAGTCAAAGAGAAAAAGAAAGTTGAAATTGAGTCTCGCGACTAGAAGAAGAGGAAATTGTGTAAATCATTCCAATCCTCATCCAAGAAGTCAAGAGAGTTTACTGTTCAATCAGCTACTTCAACTAGGTTTTCAAACAGAAGTAAAGGTAGACAGTACTCGGGGTCTAAGGCTCAGACTACTTCGGTTGCTAGTGTTGGAAATGTTCGATCGAGTAGATCGAAATGCCCGTAGTATGGTAGATGTCACCCCGGCAAGTGTCGATCAAATGAGAAGGCCTGTTTCAAGTGTGGATCTCTAGATCATTTTATCAAAGATTGCCCTGAGACAGGTGAGAAAGAGAAACCTTAGAATGCAAGACTGGGAAGCACTGCTAGAGGAAGACCATAGAGAAACCCGAGAAATGAAATGAGTAGCAAGAATTTATCTAGGGAACAGACTGCAAGAGTTGAGGGTAGAGCACCGGCGATGACATATGCCATTCGTGCTCGCGAAGAGGAATCTTCCCCCGACGTGATCACAGGTACATTTTCTCTCTATGATAGTCATGTTATAGCTTTAATTGATCCAGGATCTACCCACTCGTACATTTTCATGAAATTAGTCTCTAGCATGAGCATGCCTATAGAGTCTACTAAATTTGTGATAAGAGTGTCAAATCCCCTAGGCAAATGTGTATTGGTCCATAGAGTATGCAAAGGTTGCCCATTGATGATTGGGGGTCATTATTTTCCTGCTAATCTCATGTTATTACCGTTTGATGAGTTTGATGCCATCATTGGGATGGATTAGTTAACTACTCATAATGTGATAGTGAATTGTGGAAGGAAGTTTATTGAGTTAAAATGTTAAAGTGGAGACCTTATTCGTGTTGAATCAGATAAGCAAGACAGATTGCTAGTAGTGATATCTTCCTTGTTGACTCAGAAGTATTTAAGAAATGGGTACGAAGCATACCTTACCTTTGTGATGAATGTTAAAGAGATTGAGTTGAGAATGGAGTCGGTACCCATAGTACGTAATTATCCAGACATTTTCCCAGAGGAATTTCCAAGGTTACCTCCAGTTAGAGAAGTCGAATTTGGGATTGAATTAGCTCCTAGTACTGCCCCCATTTTTATTGCTCCACACAGAATGGCTCCAACTAAGCTAAAAGAACTGAAGGCATAGTTGCAAGAGTTAACAGATAAAGGCTTCACAAGAACAATTTTTCTTTGTGGGGTGCTCCCGTATTATTTGTGAAGAAGGAAGACAGTTCTATGAGGTTATGTATAGATTATTGGCAACTCAATAAGGTAATGGTGAAGAACAAGTACTCGTTGCCAAGAATCAATGATTTATTTGATCAATTGGAGGGAGCCACGGTATTTTCCAAATTAGACTTGAGGTCTGGATACTATCAGTTGAGAGTCAAGGATTCGGATGTGCTGAAATCGCATTTAGAACAAGGTATAGCCACTATGAATTTTTCGTCATGCCTTTTGGTTTAACAAATGCCCCTTCCGTTTTCATGGATTTGATGAATCGTATTTTTTAGCCGTATTTGGATAAATTTGTGGTGCTCTTTATTAATGGTATATTGATTTACTCTCGGGATGAGAACAAGCATACGGAGCATTTGAGAATAGTTTTGCAAATTTTGAGAGACAAGCAATTATATGCCAAGTTTAGTAAAAGTAAATTTTGGCTGAAGGAAGTTGGATTTTTAGGGCACATCGTCTCAGGAGATGGAATCAGAGTCCACCCGAGTAAGATCTCAGCAATTGTAGATTGGAAACCACCAAGGAACGTAATAGAAGTTAGGAGTTTTCTGGGCCTAGCTGGCTATTATAGGCAATTTGTCGAGGGTTTTTCCATGATAGCTACTCCGATGACAAGGCTATTGCAAAAAGATGTGAAGTTTGATTGGACAGAAAAGTGCCAACAGAGTTTGGAGAGGCTAAAGGCATTGTTGACTGAGGCTCCTGTTTTAGTGCAACCTGAGCCGGGAAGAGAATTTGTGGTTTACAGTGATGCATCCCTGAATGGGTTAGGTTGTGTACTCATGCAAGAGGGCAACGTGATAGCATATGCCTATAGACAATTAAATCCGCACTAAAAATTTGGAGACATCATTTATATGGTGAGAGATGTCGTGTGTTTACAGATCATAAGAGCCTAAAGTATTTGATGACTAAAAAAGAGTTGAACCGTAGGCAACGGAGATGGTTAGAGTTGATAAAGGTCTATAAGCTAGTGATTGACTACCATCTGGGAAGGGCGAACATGGTCGCTGATGCCTTAAGCAGGAAATCCTTGTTTGCGCTGAGAGCCATGAATACACAGATAGCTTTGGCAGATGATGCTTCTATCCTAGCCGAGTTGAGGGCTAGACCAATGTTTCTTCAAGAGATTTCTGAAGCCTAGAAAGGCGACAATGAGTTACAAGCTAAAAGAGTTCAATATAAGTCAAATGTGGAGTCGGACTTTTGGATAAGTCCTGATGGATGCTTGATGTTTCACGATAGGGTCTGTGTACCCAGAAATGATGAACCTATTCAGAAGATTCTGTATGAAGCTCATAATGGATGTTTAACTATACATCCAGGCAATACGAAGATGTATAATGATATGAGGAAATGGTACTGATGGCCGTCTATGAAGAAAGACATTTCTGAGTTTGTTTCGAGATGCCTAATTTGTCAACAAGTGAAGGCTGAACATCAAGCACCTTTGGGTCTACTTCAGCCTATTATGGTTCTCGAGTGGAAGTGGGATCGTATTAATAAGGACTTTGTGATAAGTTTACTAATGACGCCGGAAAAGAAAGATGTTGTATAGTTCATAGTTAATGGACTCAAGAAGTCAGCCCATTTCATACCAGTGCAAGTCGACTACTCCCTTGATAAGTTGGCGGATTTGTACGTGACTAAAATGTAAGACTTCATGGAGTACCATTGTTGATTATAACGGATAGAGATTCGAGATTTACGTCACGATTTTGGAAAAAGTTGCAAGAGGCTTCAGGCACAAAATTGAGCTTTAGTACAACTTTCCATTCGCAAACCAATGGGCAGTCAGAGAGAATAATTCAGATACTTGAAGACATGCTTTGATGTTGTGTTTTGGAATTCCAAGGTAATTGGGAAAAATACTTACCGTTGGTGGAATTCGCCTACAACAACAGTTTTCAGTCAAGTTTGAAAATGGCGCCTTATGAAGCATTGTACAGGCGCAAGTGCCGAACGCCCTTGTATTGGACAGAACTCAAAAAGAATCAGATTCACGGGGTCGATTTGGTCAGGGAAACTAAAGAGAAAGTAAAGGTGATACGTGAATGTCCGAAAGCGACCTCAGATAGACAAAAGTCCTATTTAGATTTGAAAAGAAGAGAGATTGAGTTCCAAGTAGGTGATAAAGTGTTTCTAAAAGTATCACCATGGAGAAAAGTCCTCAGATTTGGCTAGAAAGGCAAATTGAGTCAGCGTTTTATCAGACCATATGAGATTACCGAGAGGATAGGGCTGGTAGCTTATCGTTTGGCCTTGCCAACTGAGTTGGAAAATATTCATGATGTCTTTCATGTTTCTATGCTATGCTGATACCATTCGAACCCTTCACATGTGATTGTACCAACAGAGGTGGAAATTCAATCGGACATGACTTATGGTGAAGAGCAGGTCAATATTTTGGCACGAGAAGTCAAACAACTGAGAAACAAAGGTAGCCCTTGTTAAAGTATTATGGCAAAGACATGGAGAAGAAAAGGCTACATGGGAGCCCGAGGAGGCTATGAGAAACCAATATCCCAACCTTTTCACTGGTAAGATTTTCGAGGACGAAAATCCTTAAGGGCGGAAAATTGTAACAACACAATTTAGGGGCTAGTCGGAACAATGGTCTCGGAACCATTAATCTGAGGTCAGAGAAAATTATTTTTATGTTATTTTATGAGTTATAGCATGACCATATAAGTGCATGAAAATTTTGGTGCTTTAATTTTAGCGATTTCATGCTTAATCGTGAAAAAGGACTAAATCGCATAAAGTGTGAAAGTTCTATTTTATAAGCTAAAGGTGCCTAATAGCCATAGAATATTAACTGAAGGCCTTTAATGTTCAATTTGACCCTTATAGATAGGGTGGCCGACCATAGAGGGACAAAGAAGTCAAAATTAGTCAAAGTTGGTTTAGTAAGTGGATTAAATTGATAAAATAGAATAAAATAAAGAAAAGATGATATCTTTCTATTCAGTCATCTTCTTCCACCAAAAATATCAGAGAAAATAGGGGTTTGAAAGCTTAAAATTTTCAGCAACTTGTCTTCCTTGCAAGTAAGTGATTTTGGTGACTTTTCTTGATGATTTTTGTACTTTTAGGACCCTTGTATCATGATCTAGCTAATGAGGGGGTCTATTTTGCAAAATGGTTAAGAGTCTAGGGTTATTCCATGTGAGTAAATATATTGTTTTCTGAAATTTTATGGAAGAAAATGCGTCAAGGTTGTTAAATAAACAACTTTTGTGAAAGGTGTTACCATGAAAACACCTAAAAGGACCATTTTGCAAAGGTTGTAAAATAGGTGTAAAATGTGAGAGATAATGAGAATTTAGAGTTACTATAAGAGAAATAAATGTTCACCTAGGCTCGTTAAAGGAAGTAATTTGATTAATATTAATTTACGAGCCTAAGGGTAAAATAGTCATTTTGTGAAAGTCTAAGGGCAAAATAGTAATTTTGCCAAAGTATGATTATTGAAATGTGCTGATTAATATGGTTATTAAATGAGCTAAATTGTTATTACAGATCAAGAAGAACGAAGAATTAACCTTTACTGAGGAAAGGGCAAAGTATCGGACTAGATCGACAATCTAGCCTATTTTGAAATCGAGGTAAGTTTGTATGTGATAAATCCAACATCATGCTAGTATGTTTGAGAATGTTCGATATTATAATGAAGCATAATATTTATATGAAATTGAGTGATAGTGTTGAATGAGAAATATGATGAAAGTTGTGATGTTAAAGTCCTAGTTGGACTATAATAAATGTGAGAATTCTATCATTGAGACATGAGATGGATAAGGTCCCGTGTAAGACCATGTTCGGGACATGGCCTAGACACTGAATTGAGATTTCGTATAAGACCATATCTGGGATATGGCATTGGTATTGAATATGAAAATCGTATAAGACCATATCCGGGATATGGCATCGATAATTGATATGAGATCCCATATAAGACCATATCTGGGATATGACATCGACACCCAGAGGTGACCTCATGTAAGACCACATCTGGGATATGGCATTGACTTCGTAATTGTGTGAATGACGATGAACTTGTATCTTTGAGTATCCCAAGTGATTTAGTGGGATAAATAGTTGAGCTTCAAATAGAAATCAGATTGGTGTTAAAGCTATGTGATGAGTGAATACAGGTATTCGTGAGTAATTCACGAGAAATTATTTACGATACGTGACACGGTATGTATGTAATAAGAACAAGCAAGAGTAAGTTATGGCAAAGTACTTAAGACTTTGCATTTTATCCAATGCCATGATTGAATGATATTATGAGCTTATGTTGTTATTTATGCTTCATGCAAACTACTAAACTTTATGCTTACTCCCCTAATTTCCCTTTTTCTTGTAGTATTACCAAGTTAGCTCGAGAATTCGTGGAACGTTGGAGTTTAGAAATCACACTATTGACTACTCTTTTGTAACATCCTGAATTTTTGGGCCCATGCGTTTAATGGGTGAATAGGTGTAATGAGTTAAGTTGAGTATTAGAGGTTTAGACTGGTCTCAGGTTTGGGCCGAGGCTGTAGTTAAAATTCTTGTTTGAACACTTTAGTGGAAAGCTTGTTAAGTTAGGGCATAAAAGATATTAGCTGTGTTTTAAAACACAAGATGGGCTTGTGGCCCAGTGGCAAAATGGCGCCACTAAGAGGGAAGGAAGTTGGCGTCAATTGAGGTCCAAGGTTTGAGTCGCATTACCCATCTATTTTAATTAATTTTGGCGTCAACGGAGAGCAGAGTTGGAGTCAGTTAGAATGCTTGAAATTAGGAAGAATAATTGATGGATAATGTGGATAATATGGATGATAAAGTAACTGATAAAGGAAGGAAGAGGTGGTGTTATGTAGGCTTCTTCTAAAGGTGTGAATGGATTAAGATAGAGGAGAAAAGATAGGAATTATCTGCTGAGTGCAGTGTTGGCCGAATTACCATCTCTTGGAGGGGTACCGAAATTTCCCCTACTATTGGATTAGTTGTTAGTTATCAGGAATTGCACTTTCGGGTTTTGATAGGTAAGTGCCGAAATTCTCTATAAATAGGGGGATATCTCACCAATTCCGGCATTTGAACCCTACTTTTTTCTTCATTCTTTGTGCCGAAATTCCGCCGCGTAGTCGTGGTAGGGGTAGGATGACGGTGTCAGAACCAGTGGGATCTTGGCATGGATCTGGAAATGAGATGCCGGTGCCACCAGCTGCGAAGGAGGAATTTCAGGACAGATCACGGAGATGACGTGAGATCTCGAGCAATGTTAAGGGTTTTAGAGAGGGTTGCTGGGGTAGACTTGGGTAGTATGATTAATAGTTAGTTGGAAATTTTGAGCACAAAATTTCTTTAAGGGGGTAGAACTGTAACATCCTGAATTTTTGGGCCCATGCGTTTCATGGGTGAATAGGTGTAATGGGTTAAGTTGAGTATTAGGGGTTCAGAATGGGCTCAAGTTTGGGCCGAGGCTATAGTTAAAATTCTTTTTTAAATACTTTAGTGGAAAGTTTGTTAAGTTAGGGCATAAAAGATATTAGCTGTGTTTTAAAACACAAGATAGGCTTACGGCCCAGTGGCAAAATGGCGCCACTAATAGGGAAGGAAGTTGGCATCAATTGAGGTCCAAGGCTCGAGTCGCATTACCCATCTATTTTAATTAATTTTGGCGTCAATGGAGAGCAGAGTTGGAGTCAGTTAGAATGCTTGAAATTAGGAAGAATAATTGATGGATAATATGGATAATATGGATGATAAAGTAACTGATAAAGAAAGGAAGAGGTGGTGTTATGTAGGCTTTTTCTGAAGGTGCAAATGGATTAAGATAGAGGAGAAAAGATAGGAATTATCTGCTGAGTGCAGTGTTGGCCGAATTTCCATCTCTTGGAGGGGTACCGAAATTTCCCCTACTATTGGATTAGTTGTTAGTTATCAGGAATGGCACTTTCGGGTTTTGATAGGTAAGTGCCGAAATTCTCTATAAATAGGGGGGATATCTCACCAATTTCAGCATTTGAACCCTATTGTTTTCTTCATTCTTTGTGCCGAAATTCTCAGTCTCTCCCTCTGCAATTTCTGTCAACTTTCTTTCAAAAAGTCGAAAACTTTTTTAAGCCATATTTCTCTTCTTTCTTCTAAAAGCCGGAATCTCTTATTTCACTTTCTTCTTCATTTTATTCCTCTTGTGCCGATTTCTCTATAAAGCCGAAATCTCCATAGTTTTTCTCTGATTGCCGAATCTCCTCTCAAGTGTTAGCCAAATTCCCTGTGTTGAGGTAAGTGTCGACTCCTGCTATTCCATTAGATTTCTTTCGATTTTTAGGAAACAAGGCCGAACGACCACTTGGTTTGTTAAGGCTGTCGATTGAGGCTAATATTTCTCTCTTTTTGCGTTTTGGGCTGCATCCTGGGATTTAAAGGAAACCCAATCGTTTAGATCTAAAAGCCAGAAATCGCTAGTCTCTAATTTCGGGATTTCTAGGTAAGGATTTCAATTCTTCTTAAGATGATCAATCTTTTTCTCTTCATTAGGCGTGCCTTAACCTAATGGTTCATTACCAGCCTCTGAACAACACATTGGGCAGATAGCAGCTGTGTTGACTACGGATAGCGTCGACGTAGAAAGTCTTGTTCTAACGATAATCAGGTGTGTAGATCTCTAACACACTAGTTAATTGTAATATATATGTTATGGGCTAAAAGCCGGAAAGAGGTTGGGTAGACAGCCGAATAAAACCCTAAAAGGGTTAGGCAAAGGATGCCAGGTACGTGATCATAGAAATCTCTGTGTGTATCGATATGTATTTATGAAAGCCTGTTTTCTTAAAGATGGTATGATGTTTTCAATTTTTCATGTGTGTATGCATGGGGTGGGATTATGATAATGAAGGGGAAGTGCATGATAGGTCACTTGGTAATCGGTGGTTAAACCACAAATTCAAATGTTAGGTCACTTAGTGATCGGTGGCTATGCCACGTTTAATGATTCCTGATTAAAAGGAATAGGCAGTACGGTTGTCGTTATGGTGTGTAGTGGATGGAGGGTTGATTGTAGAAATCCCCGAGGTGTGATGGTTGGTACGGGTTGGTGTGTAGTGGATGGAATTCTAGGATGGGTAGTGGTTGGGCTATTCATCATTTATTGTTTATCACGTAATTATGATTGATGCTTTCATGTATGGGCCAGGGCTCATAATGTTTTTGTGGGCCTTAAGTCGTCCTGTGTTTCGAAATTTATACACTGAGTCTTGGTGACTCACCCTTTTAGTTTTCCTCTACTCTTTCAGATGAGCAGTAGATCGTGGACATGGGAGCCGAGACGGACTCGAGGGGCCATCAAGTTATTTATTTCCTTTGACTATTTTGGGTGTTTATTTAAGTTATGAATTATTGGGACTATTTTTGTAATAAGGCCTCCCTAGCTTAATTTTTTGATCTATATTTGATGATGTTTACATTTATCAATTTTTGTTCAAAGTTTTAATTATAAAAAGAAATAAAATGGGCATTTCAAAAAAGAAGTTTTATAAAAAAAAAAGCCTACAAAAGTTTTCTCCATTTGTCACTCATTCAACGAATACTTCCACAAATCAACCAAGATTGGAAAACCCTTTAAAGTGAAGTTTTTAACTGTTAACTCGTGGCATACCAGATCCGGTCGTGATGTTTGGGCCGGGTTTTGGGGTGTTACATATTTGGTATAACAAAGTTAGATTCATTTTGAGGATGGCATGTGTAGGGCTGAGTCTCTTTTGTGATGTCATATTTGTTAGCCAAAGTGTTGGCTATTGATGTTGTTAATGTAACACCTCTTACCCGTGTCCGATGCCGGGACCAGATATGAGGTATTACCATGCTTAATCTTTCTTGAACATGTAATAACGGGATATAAAATTTCATTTCAATTTAAAAAAATTTCATTCTTAGTCATAACATGCATCTCATAGGCCTATGAGGCCTTAAACAAAAATTCGGAATATTTCGAGGTTCAACCGAAAACTTTTACACTCTTTGAAAATTTTTACCTAAACAGGGGTCACACGCCCGTGTGACATGGGGACACACCCGTGTAAGCAGGCCGTGTTGTCTCATATGCCCATGTCCCTGGCTTGTGTACAATTTATTTTTATTTCGAACCTATAGGGGTTTTTCACATGTCCAGACAGACGCCCGTGTCGATGTCCCGTGTCCTTCACACGACCTAGACACGCCCTGTCTTATCCCGTGTGCCAAAAACTTGGTATTCTGACTATGACGCCATCAACTCACTATGGTCACACAGCCAAGGCACACGCCCGTGTCTTTAGCCTGTGTGTTGAGTGAAATTCAACAATTACTGCGTAGACTTCACACGGCCTGGTCACACGCCCATGTCCTAGGCCGTGTCTCCCACACAGCTGAGGCACATAGTCATGTCTTAGCCCATAGAGCATACTGACTTGCAAACCTAGCATGCAAGGGAACACACGGTCGATCCACACGCCCATGGGGCTGACCGTGTGTCACATGGCCTAGACACACACCCATGTGTCTACCCGTGTGGACATATAAAGGCTATTTTCCAAGCCAATTGCCACCTTGAGAACAAGAACATATCGTTGTCCACTCCAACTACACAAATATTGCTTCAAATGCATGAACAATAATGCATAAATTAACAACATTAGTGTATAAACTTAATAAATATTGGAAAATCTCTTTAGCCATATACAAAAAGAATAATTACCTTAATAGCCAACACTTTGGCTTTCCACATGATATAATTCCTATACATGCCATACCAAAATAACTACTTGGCTATACCAAAATATTGATCGATAGTGTGGTCCGAACTCCAACGTTTATGATCCTCAAATTAGCTTGGCGTAACTACAAGGAAAGAAGAAAATAGAAAAGTAAGCATATAGCTTAAGTTTGCATGTCACTCATATAACAATATAGTTGCTCATTACAACACATCCATCATGAAACATAACATCATAAATCTCAAGCAGATCTTGAAACGTAACATCATAAATCTCAAGTGCTTGGGCTTACTCACTCATTCTTATTCTTATTCGTCTTATGTTACTTACTGAACTCATACTTGTAGTGTAAACATGGTACTTGTATCACTTAATCACATAGATTAGTATACTTTGCTAATGCAAACATAAAATCGATCCTCATCCTTCTTAACTTGAACAATGCTTTTAATTAACTTTGAATAACTTAACATGCTAATATCTTTACTTGCTTAACTTTCTTGTTACCTCTTTCATACTTTACTTTTTTACCTGATGAATTAATAGGAATAACTGATGTTACTCAATCTCATCACACATGGATTTTGATGCCAATGCCATGTCCCAGACATGGTCTTACATTGGATCGCCTTATGATACCAATGCCATATCCCAGATATGGCCTTACATGGGATCCCTTAACTTGATGTCGATGCCATGTCCCAGACATGGTCTTACACGAGATCTTCCTTTGGTGCCAAAGCCATGTCCCAAATATGGTCTTACACGAGACCTTCCCTGTATGGTGTCGATGCCATGTCCCAGACATGGTCTTACTCGAGACCTTCCTTGTTCGATGCTAATGCCATGTCCTAGACATGGTCTTACACAATATCTACGTTCGGTGCCAATGCGATGTCCCAGAATGGTCTTATACAGGATCTACATTTCTTGGGTGCCGATGCCATGTCTTGGCATGATCTTATACGAACTTTCCTTGTTTCATGCTGTGATATTATATTCCTCATTATTCTGAGTCTTCAAACGGGACTTCCTCTTACATATTCTCATTCACTTTCTTATCAATACATCATTAATCATAATTTCATGAAAATAGTGTATATTATACAACATAATAAGAAATTTATTGAAAATACATGTGAAACCTTAAATTCATACAAACTTACCTCAGTATTCAAAATGTATGTTGATATGCAATTTAGTCCTCGATTTTGTTCTTGCCTCGGTTTCGATTCGGGCTTTTTATTTCTTGATCTATAATAACAATTTCGCTCATTTTAATCACCACATTAATAAAAGCATTTCGATAATCATGATTTGGAAAAATTACTATTTTGCCCCTAGGCTCGGTAATGAATTCTAATCATATTTCCACCTTCAACAAGCCTAGGTGAACATTTAATACTCCTATAGCTATCATCAAAACTCAAAATTTCACATTTTTACTACAACTTTATGACCTTTTCATCAAGGTCCAATTAGGTGTTTGCAAAACAACACCCTTCACAAAAATTGTTCATCTAACAACTAAGATTCAATTTCTTCCATAAAAATTCAAAAAATAACAATGATAGCTCTCATGGAAAAACTCTAAACTTTTCACCATATTGTATTGTCCCGTCATTTGAAAGCTTAAGCTTTAGGGGTCTCAAAAGTACAATTATTTTCAAGAAAAGATCACTAGAACACTTACTAGAGAAGAGATGAGTGTGTTGAAATTTTTGAAGCTTTCAACCCCTATTTTGCTTGAAACTTTCGGTGGAAGAGATGAACAAGAAATATGGATATCATCTTCTCTTTAGTTTAATATTAAACTATCAATTTAATCCACCAAATATCACTAACTTTGACCAACTTGGTCAATAACTTTGACCAACTTGGTCAATTCTTGTCCCCTATGGCCGGCCATTAGTGTTTTGGGGGTCTAATTGCCTTTTAAAGACCCCCAATCATCAATCTATGGCTATTTGGCACCCTTACCAATTAAAATGGAACTTTTGCACTTTATGCAATTTAGTCCTTTTCTACGACTAAACAAGAAATCACTAGAATTTAAATTCCAAAATTCTCATATACTTATACAACCATATACTAATTCATAAAATCACATGAAAAATAAATTTCTCAAATCTCTGATTAGTGATCCTGAGACCATTGTTCCGACTAGCCCCTCAATCGGGCTGTTACAGTTAAATTCATTTTGTAAGTGGTCATTGGAATTGGGGCAATACTTGACAAGTTTATATATGTTCAATGATGATGAAATTCATTAAGTGTATTCTTGTGTGGATGTCTTGATTTTGATTCTTTAGAAGTGTTTATAGTCCTGATATATGTTGGATTGTATTGGTATAAGTATGATTGCTGTATAGGGTGGCATTTGGTTTGGTAGATAGCCTTTCAAATGTCCACATAGTTTGACACACGAGCATGTCTCTAGGCCATGTGTGACACACAGTCAGCCCCATGGGTGTGTTGGTTGACCGTGTGACCCCATGCATGCTAGGTTTACAAGTTGGTATGCTCAGTAGTAAACACACTGGCAGAGACACGGTCGTGTGTCTCAATAGTGTGAGAGGCACGACCAATGACATAGGCGTGTGCCCAGGCTGTGTGAAGTCTGCACCTAAAACTGGGAATTTAATTCGACATACGATCTAGAGACACGGGCATGTGCCTTGGCCATGTGACCATAGTAAGGTGATGATGTCATAAACAGAATGCCATGGTTTTGGGCACACGGGCTAAGACACGGGTGCCGTGTGAGGGATAAAAACCCCCGTAGATTTGAAACAAAAAATAAATTCCACACGGGCTAGAAACATGGGCGTGTGAGATCACACTGCCTGCCCACACGAACGTGTGGCCTTGTTTAAGCAAAATTTTTCTAAGTGCGCGAAAGTTTTCGGTTTGGTCCTGAATCATTCCAAATGTATTCTTAGCTTCTCGTAGACCCTTGATAGGAACGTTATGATTATAAATGAAAAGTTTTAAGTTAGAATGAAATTTTATAGCCTAATGTTGTGGGTTTAAGCAAGTTAAGCTTGGTAATGCCTCGTATCTGATTCAGGCACCGAATACGGGTAAGGGGTGTTACATGCCCACACGATTGAGCTCATGAACATGTGTTTTGTCTCTCAGGGTTGCAATTCGAAACAAGTCAGGAAGCCACACAAGCTGGACACACTAGCGTGTGACTGGCCGTGTGATCAAGTTAGTAGCCTCCCTAATTTTCACACGGCTTGGCACACGGACGTGTCTTATGGCTGTGTGGACAAGTCAGTATGTATGCCTTGTTTTGCCATGGGCTAGAGACACGGGTGTGTCTAAGCCTTGTGAGGCAAACGGCCTGCCCACATGGGCGTGTGACCTCTGTAACTTTGAAAATTTTTTAAGTTTTGGAAAAATTTGTATGTGCTTGGTTTAGTCCTGACTCCTTCCTAATGTATGTTTAAGGTCTCGTAGAACTACTAAAGGGACTCTATATGTATATTTCACTATGGATTGCTTGTGAATATTTGATGCTAGTGAAATGTTTCTAATATGATCTGATATGTCCGGTAATGCCCCTTAACCTTAGTCCGGCGATGGATACGGGTTAGGGGTGTTACATTCTTAGCATTGTATTGAAGAATTCCCATGCCTCGTACATAGAGTCACCTTTGTATTGTTTGAAATTGGCAATTTCTCACCTGAGCTAAATGGTTCTACTTAACGGGAAATTTATAGAGAAATTTTTCTACTAGATCGTTCCACTTATTAATGGAATATAGGCTAGATACGCCTCACACCCCTTTCTGTTCAATTCCTGAGATGACATTGCTAAAATTATATTGGTTGAACATTCAGATCGATCAACTTCTACATTTGTCATTCCTCTATTCAATGATTTAAGTGAGATTCTTTCCTCTTATAGTTGACCATAACATCATAATGAGTCAACCAAACCATAGTTACATCAAATTCATCAAACAAAAACAACATCAAATTGGCCAAAAATTCACGACCATGGATTTTCAGTGGGCAATTTTTACAAATTTTATTGATGATGACACTCTGGCCTAATGGGTTGGTCAGTCGTACATCAAACTCTATCATATCTACTAGTATATTTCTCTTTATTACTAATTAGTACAAATATATGAATCAGTCAACCCAAGATCAACCAATGCATGCACAAATATATCAAATAAAGAAAATGTACCAACAATAACATCAGAAGTAATAGCCTCCTCTTTAGCCCATTGTCCATAAGCCCTGACAGGCGCACGAGCCTCAGATCTCAAAGACATATTCATGGTTCCTCCTTGGTTACCACCAACACTACCATCGATTCTAGGTTTTCTACCTCTCTGTGGGGCAATTATCGACTTCACAACCTGATCACCACTAGTGTCTGCCTTTCTCTGGCAGTCTCTCATGAAATGTTCTATAGAGTAGCATCTGAAATAAACTTTGTTTCTCAGCCTATACTCTCCCGAATGATCCTTTACATAGTCCTCACAAATTGGTCTGCTCATGTTTCGTACACTACTCATACTACCTACTATCATAGCTTAAGGTTGCATATTACTCAGCCTAAACATTTCTCTCCCTAAGATCCTTGTAGGAGTGAACAAATGGTTTTGAAACTCTTTCATCTTTTTTGATTAAGGTTCCATAAAAGTTCTATCCATACTGCAATTTTTGAAATCCCAGTTTTTAGACTTGGCCTACTTCACATTTCGCATATCTTTCATTTTCTTAGCTCGTTCAACTAAAACAACAAACTTTTTCAATTCCAGAGCTCCCACGAGCAAAAAAAAAAAAATATATCTTCATTCAATCCCTATTCAAAACAAGTACACATCTCTGCGTCAGTAGACACATGCTCCCTAAGATATTTACTAAGGCAAACAAAATCACATTTATATCTAGCCACTATCATTTCTCCCTGACACAGCTTCATAAATTCTATTTTCTTCTTCTTCTAGATACAATTGGCTGATATACTTCTTTTTACATTCAACCTGGAAGAATTCCCAGTTTACCCGATCTCTCAGGGTTACAGATATCAGGGTCGTCCACCATTGATATGCTTCTTCTTTAAGCATAGACACAACACACATCACACAATCCTCCGGAGAGCACATTAACTCATTGAGGACTCTTTGGGTATTTTCCAATCAATACTCGAAATTTTCCAGATCATCATCATTCTTGCCTTTGAATTCCTTTACTTCACATTTGTAAAGTTTATCAATTGGAGGGCGACTTACAAGCACTCCATTAGGAGCTCGAGGTCGATATGGTGTCACTGGGGGCACTATTTGGGGAAGATGGACATTTTTTGCTGAGGAGTAAAAGGGGTAGCTGCCATATACTATGTGAACCACTGGTTCATCAAATGCAAAAAAGCATTTCTAGCCTCATTTCCTAGCCACTGAGGAATGAGCAAACTTTGAGCATCTCTCTGATAAAAAAACGGGGGTATTGCTTTCAACTTCATCATATACGACTCGATTGGAATCACTCAACATGGTTTACCCATATTAAAAACAAAGTCAATTGGAACAGAAAGTGTAACAGCTTGTTCTTCAATTGTGTCGAAAATAGTGGTTTCAGAGCACTATTTTCGTGTTCGAGTCTGTAGATATTATTATTTAATATTTACGAGGTTGGTATAAAGTTTATTAAAGTTTGGTCCCGTGATTTTGTTAATTGAATAGTTACTTAAGGTACAAGGATTAAATTGTAAAAGTGGTAAAAGTTAATAGGTATTGATTTTTAATTAATTGAAGGACCAATAGAGCAATTGAACCCTTCCAATTATGTTAAATACTGGTGGGGGATAGTTATAACTTACAAAATTGTAATTAATTAATAACTAACTAAGTTATATAAGTAAAATCGAAAGAAATGAAAGCCATTTCTTTTTTTATTCGTCATCTTTCTCACGACACAAAAGGAGGAAAAATAGAGGTTGAATTTTTCAATATTTAGTCATTTAATTGGTAAGTAATTTCAAGTCTGTTTCTTGTAATTTTTATGTTTTTTGTGTCTCAGGAGCTTAGTTTAACTGACCCATGTACTATTTTGCAAAAATATGAAAGTTTTCAAAAGTTTTCATTGTTGAATATTTGATGAAATTGCTGTTTTTTTTTTTAGATTTTAATCTTAAAAGTGAAAAAGAACTAATTGGTAAAGTTTAATTGCTAGTTTTTGAACATAGGGACTAAAGTGTAAATATTTATAATTTGGTATGAAATTTTGGTAATTATGGATAGTAGAGAACCTTAGAAGGATGAGATTGAGATCAGTTTCAAAATTGAAGCTCAAGTTTAAAAGTTATGGCAATTTCAATTTTAGGGACTAAATTGAATAAAATGAGAAACTTTAGGGAACATTAAAAAATTGGAATTGAACTTTCATATGCATATAATAGGATGATATAAGATATTTGGAATTGATAAATTGAAATGAATTATCATATAGATTGGGAGTTGAATCAAACGAAGGAAAATCGAGGAAACAGTAAAATTGGGGATTAGTCCTCAACATCTTGTTTGTTGTTGTTTTTGCCAGGTAAGTGCATATGGAACTCACTATTTTATTTATCTTATGTTTGAATTATATTATCATATCTATTAATTTAGGTTAATTGTAATTATTAATGTTGGCATCTAAAGAACTAAATTGTAAAGTATGGAAAATATGGTTATTATGAATAGATTCATGGTATTTTATGGACATGAAATTGTTATATGATTGAATGATATATATGACTATGTTACAAGGTTTTAACTGATACGAAAATGGTAACAACTCCCATGTGGACTTAGTAAACGATTAGGATAAGAATGGTATGCCATTAAGGTCCAAAAAGGAAAAAGGGTGTTTGATCAGGGATTTTATTTAACGATGGCTTGAGATCCAACATGTGTTGTAGATTCTCTGAAGCTTGTGTCAGTAGCCCCAATATGTCAGCTTGTGTGAGCAGATTAGTCCTGTGTATCCGAGTTCAATTTGCTATAGTTTTCTAGACAAAAATAGAATTGAAAATGGTATTAAATGGTAACGAAATGGTTGAAAAGATTGTTCATGAATGGAATTATATGTGTTTGCAAATGGTTTAAGAATTGGTTATGACATGTTGTAGGATGAATTGAAAATATGTATAGGATTATGTTATAAGTTCATATCATATAAATGAACTAAATCCATATTATTTCATGTCCAACAAATCATCTAACCATTCCAATCAAGAACAAATCAAACATGAGTTCAACCTATTCAAAATCAATTTATTTCATTACATTAATTCAAATGCCAAATCTACCTATACCAAAACATAATAAGGCATGTCATTCAATTTCCACAACTAATCTATCCACTTCATTTTGTACACCATGAATCTATATGACCTTACCTTGAACAACTTCAAACATACTTCCAAGCATCACTTTCCACATATGTAAATTCCAATCATTCAATAACTTAGCTAAATTTTCTACCTCAATTTTTATAACATACCACATATCGACATATAAGCATATATCATCACTTATTAGCACAAAACATGATTGATACCATACATTTACCAAGTCACAAAGGCAACATAATTCACAAGATGGGCTATATCACATTTGCCAAGTAGTAGACACTTTGAAACGCTAAAGTGCACACTAAGACCCTTTTATACATGCCACAACCTTAAACTCAAAATAGTCATATAAATACCAAGTTGGTGATAGTTTAAGCTTTTAGACGATCTGGTTTGGCGAGTTCTGCAAGGTGACGATCTACAAGGGAAAAACACAATGCAAGTAAGCATATAGAATGCTTAGAAAGTTCATATGTAAAATTCTAGGCTTACCTTATTTTTACCTAAGCATTTAAAGCTACCATAGTTTGGCACAACTTTGGCTAGAGCAAGGTACTCAAATCATCAACAAGTGAGCATAAGTATCCATGTATATTTGATAACAAAAGGAGTTCAAACATACCATTTCATATCACCAAAACATAGCTTTTGTGAAAGGCATGTTCCATTACTAATGCTTACGAACATAATAATTGTACATAGTTCAATTTCAATGCCACCATACTTTATACAAAACATTTCCAAACTTCAATTCAATGACATATCCCACGATCTATCTTTAAACTATACCAAATACATATGATTCATTTATTAATCAATCCAACCAACAACAATTCAATTTGAATATATAGCCTATTTCCAATTTTGTTTATACCGTTTCGCTCGATGAACTCTGGTAAAAGGATTCAGATACACCGGTAAACTACACCATACCATTTGCTCATCTGAGCTTAGTATACATATATATATATCAGGTTACACGTCTAAGCTAAACCTTTATAATAACACATCAGGTTACTCGACCGAGCTTAGTATACATATATATATCGGGTTACCCTTTCAAGCTAAACTTTTATAATGACACATCAGGTTACTCGACTGAGCTAAACTTGTGTCATATCATACTTGAGTGTAAGGCCCATCTCCCATTCCGGTATCAGAACAGAGATACGAAGTGTTATCGTACAAGTCAAAACATTTCATTTCAATTAACATCCAAGTACAAAATAATTTCATAAATCTATATATGATTCAATATGAAATAGAACATACATTTACGTGCCTTAAATTGAGCTTTTGAAGTTCTAAAGATACGTTTTGAACATCCAGGGACTAAATAGGAACAAATCAGAACATTCAGGGAAATTTTGAAAAATTTAAAAATAGGGGTCACACGGCTGTGTGGAACAACTCAGGCCGTGTGATACAGGGACATGGTCATGTGGCCAACCGTGTTTCAAGCCATGTACTAATCTAATTAAAACATGGTCATTTTGCAAGCCGTGTGCTAGCCCGTGTACCATTCGAAATACTCTCACACGACCGTGTTACAGACCGTGTGCAATTCAATGTTGGGTCACATAGCCATGTCGTAGGCCGTGTCTCAGACCATGTGAATACTGCACTTAAATATTTTAGGGAACACACCCATGTGTAACACACGGTCGTGTGGGAACCCGTGTCCCAGGCCGTGTGTGCCCAAAATTGACCCAAATCATGCTCTTTTCTTCACCCATATGCATAGGTTCCTAGAGATATTCAATCATACCATTTACAATCACATCAAACACCTTCAATAACATTTAAAACATGAATACACAATCAACCTAGGTGCCTAACCCAAGTGCCATCATTGACACTGGAATGTAATTCACTTCTATAGTTGCTTATGCAAGATACAATTTACACATTAAAATTCTACATCCATTTCATTTCATACCATAATCTAACATACTGTCATTTTAGTTCATTCTTGATCAACCAATTCAATTTAAGTAAAACATTCATACTTCCATAAGATATTCAAACAAAACAACACAAGTTAAAGGTATAACTTGCACAAACCAAGTACTAATACATCCTATCCAAAAGGAGTCCTATTACATGTCATATATACCAAACCAAGATCAAAGTCTACCAAAGATTCTTGTGTTGATCTGATCTTCTAAGCCCACATAAACATAATATATAAAAAAAGAACAAAATACAGGTAAGCTTACATAAAGCTTAGTCAGTTTGTTTGAATAATCAATAAATTTTACTAACTTAAACATGATAAATCAAACTTTTCATTTAGGCAATGAAATTCCCAACAATCACAACTTCCATCAAATGAATAATATTTCGAGCATTATTTCAGGGTTCGTTTCTCAATCATCGATACAGAAATATCATATTCTGTATAATCAGTGGATATCATTTATTTGAGAAAACATTTAGTATAATCAGTGGATATCGCTCGTTTGAGCAAACATTGAGTATAATCAGTGGATATCGCTCGTTTGAGCAAACATTCAGTATAATCAATGCATATCCTCACTTGAGCAAACATTCAATATGATAAGTGTATATCGCTCGTTTGAGGAAACATTCCGTATGATCAGTGGATATTGCTCGTTTGAGCAAACATTCAGTATAACTAGTAGATATCGATTGTTTGAGTAACTTTGAGTATATTCTATAACACCCCTTACCCGTATTCTATGCTGGAACCAAGTGCGAGGCGTTATCGTACTTGACTCAAAAGATCATACCACTTTATGTTATCAAAGTCCATTCCAAATTAAACTTTCTCATTCTCATATTTAACCTCCTTATAATGGGCATACAAGCCCTAAACATGTTTCCGGAAGGTTTCGGAAAAGAATCAGACCTTTTACACACTTAGAAAATATTTACCTAAATAAGGACCACACGCCCTGTAACAGCCCGATTTAGATGTGAGGCCACGAATCTGAGGTGAATTTATGAGTTTTTAAAGTTTATGTTATGTTTGCATGCTAGTGTAAAAGTTTCATGAAACGATTTTGTTAAATTGAGGTTGATTGGTCCAAAAAGGACTAAATTGTAAAAGTTGCAAAATATGAATTTCTAGAAGCAATTTTGTTAAATTGAGGTTGATTGGTCCAAAAAGAACTAAATTGCAAAAGTTGAAAAATATGAATTTCTAGAAGCTTTTTGTATGAAGTAGCTCTAGAATAATAATTAGAAGTCCTTAAATTTAAATTTTCCCAAAATATAATTTTTGGACAAAATTGGTCATGAGTTAGTAAAATGGAAAATATTTAAGTGAGGGGCATTTTGGTCATTTGCCTAATAAGTGATTAAAATAGGAAAAAGATGATAAAAAAATCAATTCATCTTCTTCCCCTTGTGCCAAAAATTTGGAGACTCCATAGCTAGGGTTCTTCATTTGTGAGATTGCATGGAGTGCCGGTATTGATTATTTCTGATAGGGATCCAAGGTTTATGTCTCAGTTTTGGAAAGCTCTACATCAAGCTTTAGGCACCAGATAGGATTTCACTATGGCATTTCATCCACAATCAGACGGTCAATCTGAACGAGTAATCCAAGTGATAGAGGATATGCTGAGGGGATGTGTGATAGACTTCAAAGGAAGTTGGGAAGAAAATTTTCCTCTAGCTGAGTTTGCATACAACAACAGCTATCAGGCCAGTATTTGGATGGCACCGTATGAAGCGTTGTATGGACGGAAGTGTCGCACTCCTACGTGTTGGACGGAATTAGAGGAGCGTCGAGTTTTGGGTCCAGAGATTGTGGCAGAATTCGAGGAAAAGGTCGAGGTGATTCGTGCACGGTTGAAGGATGTATTTGATAGGCAAAAGTCATACGCAGACCTTCAGCGGAAGGAAATAGAGTTTGCTGTGGGAGATCAGGTGTTTCTTAAAGTCTCGCCTTGGAAGAAGGTAATGAGATTTGGTCGGAAAGGGAAGTTAAGTCCCAGGTTTATAGGACCTTATCGGGTTTTGAAGCGAGTTGGACCAGTGGCATACCAGTTAGAGTTGCCTCTGAAATTGAAGCAGATGCACGATGTATTCCATGTTTCTATGCTACGTCATTATCGATCAGATCCATCTCATGTAGTACCAGTTGAGGAGGTGGAACTAAGGCCAGATTTGTCCTACGAGTAAGAGTCGATTTAGATTTTGGAACGAGATGTGAAAGTGCTACGAAGGAAGTCAGTTCCTTTAGTCAAAGTGTTATGGCGTAATCATGGATCGGAAGAAGCTTCATGGGAGCCGGAAGAAGCAATGCGACAGCAATACCCTCACTTATTTTAGCCAGGTAATTTCGAGGTCGAAATTATTTTTTAAGGGTAGAAGCGTAATATCTGGATTTTGGGCTTATGCATTTGTGCTTAAATATATGTGAAAGCATGCCTTTGTGTGTTATGAATGTGTTGTATGAATTTTGTGAACTTTAGAAAATAGGAAAGTGTTTTAGAAATTATCAGATTTTAAGTTCAAAGAGGGAGCTAGGCCTGATAGGCCTTAAGAGAAAATGTAGGGGAAATATGACACAAAAATGGGCTTGGAAAAGTGGCAAGGAGGTGCCACTTAAAGCCCAGTAAGTGACGCCACAAGGAGTGTCAGAGAGGCCTAGGTTCGAGCTGCAAGGGAAGCAAGAAGGGAGCTTTTATTTTGCTGCAAGGATAAGCAGTGGTGGAAGGCCCAGGGACTGTCAGTGGATGTGGTCTAATCCCTTTGAAATTTCGGTTAAGTAGAGGATAAATGAGGATTTATTTTTAAATTATTTCGAATAAGGGAAGAAGAGGAAAAAGAGGAGCAAAATAAGGGATTTGATAGTGAGAGGAGGTGTTGGCCGAATAAGGGGCTCTAGGCATAGTTATTTCGGTAAAAAAGAGAAAAGTGAGGCCATTCTTCATTCTTTTCTTTTCTCTTCTTCCTCTGCCGAAGTCTTTAGTGAAGCTTCTGTTCTCTTTTATTTTGTCAAAGCCAAATATTCTTTTCTCAAAATCCACCATTGCCGATTCTCTTTAAGTCTCATACACTCTCTTCTCTTTTCCTTTTTGATTCTCCAAAAGCCGAATCTTAAGGTACTCCTAGCTGATTATTCATTAAGCCCCAAAGCCAAATATCTTTGTGGTGTCAGGAAAAGGTGCTGTCGACTACAACATTAAGGGTAAGAACAAGTGTTGCTCGATTTCCATTCCTTTATTTTTTAATACCATTATTTTATGGCCGAAATTTTGATCGAGGAATTAATACCATTATTATTTTATGGCCGAAATTTTGAAGGAGATTTCGGGATTCGTCTCTAGTCGACTATAAGGAAGTTTTGGGATTTCAATATCCAAGGTGAGTTATGAGATACTCGGCCAAGGGCTACTTATTGTGATTTAATGTTAGAACTGGATCCAACATGTGCTCTGTAGGATTTCGACATCTTCATAGCCGAGAGACTACTTTCGGGATTTGAATCGCAAGGTAAGTGCACATACACATTCGGCCAAGGCCTATTTAGTGACTTAGATCTAATTCTTATTTACTTAAAAGCCAAAAACTAACCGGTTAAGTGATTTAGTAGTTGGCCGATTGCAAGAAAAGTCAACACAAAGTTTTCAGGATTTGTTTGGTAACCCAATCGGCAGCAAGGTAAGGGTTTGGTTGAGATAATACTTCGGGATTTGGTTTTACAGCCGAATAGGCTTTTGTTAAAGTATTAAGTGTTGGCCGAATGTAGGAACTAAGGATCTAGGACGCTAGATCAGGATTTTCGAGAGTCTTAGTGAAAGCGATAAGTATACCAGGTGTGTAGCCCTTCCCTAAGTCTTAATAGATTTACGGCATTAAATTTAATATATGTGTTTCTAATAATGTGCAAAGTGGGCTAAGGTACCATGCAATGGTACAAAGTACTCAGGTACGTTTACCTACTCCTACTATGAGTATAATATGATCTGTATAGCACATATGTGGAAATATAAGAATGTGAATAAGAAATATGACATGGTTTATGGATATTTGTATGACATGGGGCATACGGGTTATATGGAAAGGGGAAGTGATCTGCTGGTTTATACCACAAATATCTGAATGTGGTGACTTTGGTCACATAATCTTAATGTGGTGACTCATGTCACAAAATTTTATCTGGTGGCTATGCCACAATATATATGAGGGCGATGAGCATGTCGTCTGCAGCGATTGCCTTCGATGATGTGTAGCTGATGGAGGGTTGACTTAGTAGTCCCCACGGTGTGATGGTTGGTACGGGTGATGTGTAGCGGATGGTATCTAGGTTTGGGTTCGGGAATGCATCATTATTTGTAAATTGTGATATGTATATGTATGATCTGATATGCCTGAATCATTAGGAATTAGTGTGGTTGTTATACACTGAGTCTGTTTGACTCACCCCGTTGTGGGATATGTTTTCAGGTGACGCTCAGTAATGGACCGGGTCGGCAGGAGCTTAGTGGTGGCCATGCTCAGATCAGAGTTTATTTTTAATTTGGACTTTCCACTTTCTTTTCATATTTGTATTTATTCGGGTTTTGTTTTGATGTAATAAGGCCATAGTATGAACTATTTACGCTTGCATTTTAATTATTTTGGTACGATACAAATTTTATTAAATTAACGCTTAAGTAATCTTTCTTAAAATAAACCTTCAAATGTTTTGACATCTAAATACAAATGATTTCCAATTTAAAGATAAATTTTTAACAAATTTGGCATGTCTTCTAATTTAAAAACAAGATTTTAATAAATCCCTAATTTCAAAAATAACAATGTTTTCCAATTAAACTCAACACGAATCAAACTTTCTTTAAAGATAAATTTTTAACAAATTTGGCATGTCTTCTAATTTAAAAACAAGATTTTAATAAATCCCTGATTTCAAAAATAACAATGTTTTCCAATTGAACTCAACACGAATCAAACTTTCTTTAAAGTAACAAACGAATTTGGAAAATGTTTTACTCAAGGAACATACCAGATTCGGTCAAGTCTCGTGGGCCGGGTTTGGGGTGTTTCACAAGACATCTACAAAAGCATACACTTCATGAAATTCATCTTCATTGAACACAAGAATTAGCCAAGTTTTGGCCCAACTTTAATGACCATTTACAAAATGAATTGGAACAACCTTTCTAGCCAACACATTTGGCTTACCAATATGATATAACAAAATATTCAAGTCCTATACATGCCACATTCAAAATAAAACTAATTTTTGCAATACCAAAAGTGGGCGATCGTGTGATCTCCAACTCCGACGTCCGCAACTTCTTGAGTTAACTTTGCAATGCTAAAAGGAAAAAAAGGGCAATAAAAAGGGTTAAGCATAAAGCTTAGTAAGTTTACATGGGAATAAATAGCAACAATAAGCTCATGATAAGATCCATCTATGACATTAATTGACTATACACAAGGTTATAGGCTTCTTGCCATACTTACTCATACTTGTCCTTATTTAGCACATACCATGCCATATGTCGTAAATATGTCTTTGTGAATCATTCATGAGTACCTGTATTCACTCATTCACTTAACTTTAGTACTAATCTCATTTCTATTTCCAAGCTCATCTATTTATCCCATTAATTAATAGGGATACTCAAGGACACATATTCACTGTCATTAATATAAGTACAAAGCCAAAGCCACATCCAGATGTGGTCTTACATGGGGTCACCTCTGTGTGCCTATGCCATATCGCAGATATGGTCTTATACCGAATCTCACATCAAATATCGATGGCATATCCCGGATACAGTCTTATACGATTCTCATATTCAATACCGAAGCCATATTGATTCATGATTTTGAATTTATCACATACAAACTTACCTCGATTTCAAAATAAGCTAGATCGTTGACATAGTCCGAGACTTTATTCTTTCCCCGATCGATATTAGTTCTTGGTTTTTCTTGCTCTATAATAGAAAATTAGCTCGTTTCCATCATCACATTAATAAAAGTATTTTAAAAATCATGTTTTGGCAAAATTACTATTTTGCCCTTAGACTTTGGCAAAATGACCATTTTACCCCTAGGCTCGGAATCATTTCTAATCAAATTTCTACCTTCAACAAGCCTAGGTGAACATTTGTTTCTCTTATAACTATCATCAAAACTCAACATTGCATACATTTACTACAAACTTTATTACCTTTACAACAAGGTCCATTTAGGTGTTTTCATGATAACACCTCGTACAGAAGTTGTTTATCTAACAACTATGACTTATTTTCTTCCATAAAAAATGCAGCAAACAACATAAAAGCTCTCATGGCAAAACCTTAAACTTTTTACCATATTGCAAGATAGTCCCCTCTTTAGGGGTCCCAAAAGTACATTTTTTATCAAGAAATGATCACTAGAATAGTTACTAGCAAGGAGAGCTTGCTGAAAATTTGAGCTCTCAAACCCCTTAGTTTGCTGCCAATTTTAGGTGGAGAATAAGGGAGAAAAAGATGATATCTTCTTTTTCTTTATTTTAATATAAAACACCAATTTAGTCCACCTAATATCAATAACTTTAACCAATTTGACAATGTTTGTCTCCTATGGTCGGCCACTCTATTTCTTGGGGGTCTAATTGCATTTTAAAGACCCTCAATTAATGTTCTTTAGCTATTGAACACATTTATCTTATAAGATGGAACTTTTGCACTTTATGCGATTTAGTCATTTTTCGGGATTAAGCAAGAAATCGCTAAAATTAAAGCACCAAAATTTTCATGCTCTGACTCATAAAATAACATGAAAATAATTTTCTCTAACCTCGGATTAGTGACCCCGAAATCACTGCTCCGACTAGCCCCTAAATCGAGCAGTTACAATTCTCCCCCTTAATGATTTTTGTCCCCGAAAATCTTACCGGTGAAAAGGTTAGGATATTAGTTTCTCATAAACTCTTCGGGCTCCCATGTAGCCTCTTCTATTCCATGCCTTTGCCATAGCACTTTAACAAGAGCTATACATTTGTTTCTTAACTATTTGACCTCTCGTGCTAAAATCTTAACCGACTCTTCACCATAAGTCAAGTCTGGTTGGATTTCTACCTCTATTGGTACTATTACATGTGAAGGGTCTGAACGGTATCGGTGCAACATGGATACGTGAAAGACATCATGAATCTTTTCCAGCTCAGGAGGCAAGGCCAACCGATACGCTACCAGTCCTATCCTCTCGGTAACTTCATAAGGTCCGATAAGACGCAGACTTAATTTGCCTTTCCAGCCAAATCTGAGGACCTTCCTCCACGGTGTTACTCTTAGAAACACTTTATCACCGACTTGGAATTCAATCTCTTTCCTTTTTATGTCTGTGTAGGACTTTTGACTATTTGAGGCCATTTTCAGACACTCGCGTATCACCTTTAGTTTCTCTAATCAAATCAACCCCATGTATCTATTTTTTTCTGAGTTCTGTTTAATACAAGGGCGTTCGGCACTTGCGCCCATACAATGCCACATAAGGCACCCTTTTCGAACTTGACTTGAAACTGTTGTTGTAGGCGAATTCCACCAACAGTAAGTATTTCTCCCAATTACCTTGAAATTCCAAAACACAACATCGACGCATGTCTTCGAGTATCTGAATTACTCTTTCTGACTGCCCGTCAGTTTGTGGATGGAAGGCTATACTAAAACTCAATTTTGTTCCCTAAGCCTCTTATAGCTTTTTCCAAAACCGTGATGTAAATCACGGATCTCTATCTAAAATAATTGATAATGGAACTCCATTTACTTTCACTATCTCTGCCACATACAGATCCGCCAATTTATCAAGTGAATAATCAACCCGTACTGGTATAAAATGGGCCGACTTCGTGAGCCTATCGACTATGACCCACACAACATCTTTCTTTTTGGGTGACAACGGTAATCCCGTCACGAAGTCCATGGTAATACGGTCCCACTTCCACTCGGGAACCATAATGGGCTGAAGTAGACCCAAAGGTACTTGTTCAGCGTTCACTTCCTGACAAATCAGACATCTCGATACAAACTCAAAAATGTCCTTCTTCATACTAGGCCACCAATACCTTTTCCTCACGTCATTGTACATCTTCATACTGCCTGGGTGCACAGTTAGACATCTGCTATGTGCTTAATGCAAAATCTTCCAAATAAGTTCATCATTTCTAAGTACACAGACCCTACCTCGGAATGTTAAGCATCTATCTGGACTTACCCGAAAGTCTGATTCACCATTTGACTTACATAAAACTCTTTTGGCTTGTAATATCTAGTCCTCTTTCTGTGCTTCACAAACCTCTTGAAGAAACAACGGTCTAGCCCTCAATTCGGCTAAAATGGAACCATCATCCAACAAAGCCATCTGAGTATTCATGGCTCTCAGTGCGAATAATGATTTTCTGCTCAAAGCATCAGCAACTACGTTCGCCTTTCTCGGATGGTAGTCAATCACTAACTCATAATCATTAATCAGCTCCATCCATCTTCGTTGCCTTTTCAAATCCTTTTGAGTCATCAAATATTTTAGGCTTTTATGGACGGTAAAAATCTAACAGTTTTCACCATATAAATGGTGTCTCCATATCTTCAATGCAAATACAATTGCAGCTAACTCCAAGTCGTGAGTTGGGTAATCTTCTCGTGCGGCTTTAATTGTCTTGAGGCATATGCTATCACCTTGCCCTCTTGCATGAGTACACAACCCAATCCATTTAGGGATGCATCAATGGAAACCACAAATTCTCTTCCCGATCCAGGTTGTACCAAAACGGGAGCCTTAGTCAACAATGCCTTTAGTTTCTCAAAACTCTATTGGCACTTCTCTAACCAATCAAACATCACATCTTTTTGCAATAATCTTGTCATCAGACTAGCTATCATGGAAAACCCCTTGACAAAACACCGATAATAGCCGCGTAGGCCTAGAAAACTCCTTACTTCAGTTATATTCCTCGGTGGTTTCCATTCAACAATGGCTGAGTTTTTACTCGGGTCAACTCTAATTCCATCTCCCGAGACAATGTGCCCCAAAAATCTCACTTCCTTAAGCCAAAATTCACTCTTGCTGAACTTGGCATACAATTGTTGTTCTCTCAAAATTTGCAGAACCATACTCAAGTGCTCGGTATGTTCGTTCTCATCTTGAGAGTAGATCAGGGTGTCATTGGTAAAGACCACTACAAACTTCTCCAAGTATTGCCGAAAAATGCGGTTCATCAGGTCCATGAAAATGGCAGGGGCATTCGTTAGACCAAAAGGCATGATCAAAAATTTATAATGGCCATACCTAGTCCTAAATGCGATTTTCGATACATCCGAGTCCTTGACTCTCAACCGATAGTACCCAGACCTTAAGTCTATCTTGGAAAACATTGTGGCTCCCTTCAACTGATCAAATAAATCATTGATTCTTGGCAACAGGTACTTATTCTTCACAGTTGCCTTGTTAAGCTGTTGATAATCAATGCATAACCTCATGGAACCATCTTTCTTCTTCACGAATAATACGAGAGCACCCCACGAAGAATAACTCGATCTTGCGAAACCTTTATCTGTTAGTTCTTGCAACTGCACTTTCAACTCTTTTAGCTGGGTTGGAGCCATTCTATATGGAGCAATAGAAATGGAAGCGGTATCCGAAGCTAGCTCAATCCCGAATTCAATTTCTCTAATCAGAGGTAACCCTGGTAATTCTTCTGGAAAAACATCTAGACACTCGGATACTATGGGTACTGACTCAATTTTCAACTCAGTCTCTTTAGTATTCATCACAAAGGCAAGGTAAGCTTCATACCCCTTTCTTAAATATTTCTGAGTCAACAATAAAGATATCACCGCTAGCAATCTGTCTTGCTCATCTAATTCAACACAAATAAGATCCCCATTTTCACATTTTAACTCAATAAACTTTCTCCCACAATTTACTATCACACCATGAGTAGCTAACCTATCCATCCCAAGGATGACATTGAACTCATCAAATGGGAATAACATAAGATCAACCGGAAAGCAATGACCATTAATCATCAAAGGACAACCTTTGCATACTCTATCAACCAACACATAGTTGCCTAGAGGATTAGACACTCTTATTACAAATTCAGTAGACTCTATAGGCATGCTCATGCTAGAGGCTAATTTCATGCATATGTATGAGTGGGTAGATCCCGGATCAATTAAAGCTATAGCACAAGTATCATAGAGAGAAAAGGTACCCGTGATTACATTAGGGGAAGATGCCTATTCACGAGCACGAATGGCATATGTTCTTGTCAGTGCTCTACCCTCAACTCTTGCAGTCAGCTCTTTAGATAAGTTCTTGCTACCCATTTCATTTTTCCGGGTTTCTTTGTGGTCTTTCTCTAGCCATACTTCCCGATCTTGCATTCTGAGACTTCTCTTTCTCACCCACCTCGGGGCAATCTCTGATAAAATGGTCTAGAAACCCACACTTAAAATAAGCCTTCTCACTTGCTTGACACTCACCGGAATGATGTCTGCCACACTGCGGGCACTCTGGTCTACTTGGTAGGGTATTGCCGACACTAGAACTAATGTGGTCTGCGTCTTAGACCCCGAAAACTGTTTGCCCTTACTTCGGTTTGAAACCCCAGCTGAAATGGCTAATCGAGTAGCGAAATACCTCGATTTCTTAAATGAGGATTGGAATGACTTATTCAGTTGTCTTTTCCTCGGGTCATGGGACTCAATCTCAGCTCTTCTTTTCTCTTTAGCCAGCTCTTCGACTTTGCAAGCTCTATCCACCAACACTACGAATTCTTTTAGTTCGAGGGCTCCAATATATAAACGGATATCTTCATTTAACCCGTCCTTAAACCTTTTGCACATGATGGCCTCGGTAGACATGCACTCCCAGGCATACTTACTAAGCCTTACGAACTCACCTTCATATTCAGTCACCGTCATTCGGCCTTGCTTTAGTTCTAAGAATCCTTTTCTCTTTTGGTCAATGAATCTTTGGCTAGTATACTTCTTCCGAAATTCCTCTTGGACGAATCCTCAGCTAACTCTCTCCCTTGATACCACTGACACAAGGGTGTTCCATCACTTCATGAGAGACACTACACACTTCATGCACTCTTCAGGTGTGCATTACAACTGGTCGAATAGCATGATGGTATTCTCCAACCAGAATTCCGCCCTCTATGGGTCATCGTCCTTACTAGCCTGGAATTCCTCTGCTCCTTGTTTTCAGATTTTATCGACCGGAGGTCTTTCTCTTCTTACTACCTCAACCACTTGAGGAGCTACGGGAGCGGGTTGAGGAATAGGTGGGGGTCGGGGGGTTGAGCATTAGGATTTGCTCAAGTATACTCAGTATACTGGTTGCTCATCATACGGAGAATTATCTCGGGTCTACTCTCTACTGGCGTGGTCCCTTGCGTGGGAGCCGGCGCATTACTTACATCATCATCGGCTGCAGCTCGATCAGGATCAGGATCCATTTACTATATAAAACCACAATTTAAATCGTCAAAAGTCATCATACTATCATTACACAATTACTCTTACGTATGGCATGTATAACTAGACTCATACTTATGCTACGTTAGTCCAAAAATTGTCTAAATCGTAGCTCTGATACCACTAAATGTAACACCCTTTACCCGTATTCTATGCCGAAACTGAGTGCGAGGCATTACCGTACATGACTCACAAGATCATACCATTTTAGGTTATCAAAATCCATTCCAAATAAAACTCTCTCATTCTCATATCTAACCTCCTTATAATGGGCCTACAAGGCCCTAAACATACTTCCGGAAGGTTTCAGAAAAGAATCAGAACTTTTACACACTTAGAAAATTTTTACCTAAATAAAAGCCACACGCCCGTGTGAAATGGGACACACCCGTATGGGCAGGCCGTGTAGTCACACACGCCCATGTCCCTCACCCGTGGTCGACACTGACTTATTTCACACGGTCGACCACACGTCCGTGTCCCTGGCCAATGTCCCTCACACAGCCTCGACATGCCCGTGTTTCAGCCTGCGTACCAAAACCTTGGCATTCTGTTTATGAAGTCATTACCTCACTATGGTCACACGGCCAAGGCACACGCCTGTGTCCTTAGACAGTGTGTCAAATTACATTCCATATTTAAAGTGCAGACTTCACATGGCCTGGGGACACGCCCATATCCTTGGCCGTGCCTCCTAGACGGCTGAGCCACACAGCCGTGTCTCTGCCCGTGTGTTTACTACTGAGCATACTCACTTGTAAGCCTAGCATGCAAGGGGACAGACAGCCGATCAACACGCCCATGGGTCTGACCGTATGTCACGCAAGGCTTAGACACACGCCCGTGTGTCTACCCATGTGGACAATTCGAGGGCTGTCTACCAAGCCATTTGCCACCATATCAAGAAATCACACTCATACCAAAACATTTCAGTATAAGATGACCAACTGATACATCTAAGAACTCAAACAGAATTAAGACATCCACAAAAGCATACACTTCATCAAATTCATCTTCATTGAACACAAGAATTAGCCAAGTATCGGCCCAACTTTAATGACCATTTACAGAATGAATTGGAACAACCTTTCTAGCCAACATATTTGGCTTACCAATATGACATAACAAAATACTCAAGTCCTATACATGCCACATTCAAAACAAAACAAATTTTGGCTATACCAAAACTGGGCGATAGTGTGATCTCCAACTCCGACGTCCGCAACTTCTCGAGTTAACATTACAATACTACAAGGTAAAATGGCAATAAAAAGGGGTAAGCATAAAGCTTAGTAAGTTTGCATGGAAATAAATAGCAACAATAAGCTCATGATAAGATCCATCTATGACATTAATTGACTATACACAAGGTTATAGGCTTCTTGCCATACTTTCTCATACTTGCCCTTATTTAGCACATATCATGCCATATGTCGTAAATATTTCTTCGTGAATCATTCACGAGTACCTGTATTCACTCATTCACTTAACTTTAGTAATAATCTCATTTCTATTTCCAAGCTCATCTGTTTATCCCATTAATTACTAGGGATACTCAAGGACACATATTCACTGTCATTAATATAAGTACAAAGCCAAAGCCACATCCCAGATGTGGTCTTACATGGGGCCACCTCTGTGTGCCAATGCCATATCCCAGATATGGTCTTATACAGAATCTCACATCAAATATCGATGCCAAATCCCAGATACGGTCTTATATGATTCTCATATTCAACACCGAAGCCATATCTCAGATATAGTCTTATACAGAATCTAAATTCGGTGCCGAAGCCATGTTTCGGACATGGCCTTACATGAGACCTTTATCCATTAACATCTCGATGATAGCATTTTCATATTCATTATAGTTCACTAGGACTTCCATATCTCAACTTACTCATTCAAAATTATCTACTCAATTTAGTAGAACATCATGAATCAATATAATACCAAACATTCTCAAATGTGCTGTAATATGCCGGGTTAGGGGCTATTTTTTTTGTCATGACTTTGGTTGCATGTGTCTGGTGTGCTATGTTGCTGTTTTGATGTTTTAGGGGCTTAGTTGTAAGCTAGAAGTAAGCCTGAGAAGATGGAAAAAATTTTAATTTTAGGCATAGGTGAGGGGAGCTGAAGGAGCTGAGGCTTATAGATTTTTATTGGTGATTTATAGCACAAAAGAGGAGCTGGTGGAGTGGCAAAGCATGCGCCACTTGGAGATTGTGGGTGACGTCAACTGCATGGGGAGAGGTCTTGAGTTCAAGCTGCGAAATTTTCCACATTTTGGCTTCCTTTTTGACGGCATGGAAGGGAGGAGTTGTAGGCAGTTCAAACTCTGCCTTGGACTAAGTCTACCCATTTGAATGGTGGGTGGAGAGTGATTGTTGGAGGTGGACTTGTTCAAACTAATTTGAATGGGTGGCTTGGTGTGTTTGGTGTAGTTGTGGCCGATTCTTTGGAGAGATTGTGAGGGAATGGACGGCTTGGTGGGGGGAAATGAGGTGTGCTGAAATGCACTTTTCATTTTGTGCATTTTCGGTCATAGTGGGTAAAAGGAAGAGTTCTCCTTTTGGGGTGTTAATTAGTCAAAATTCTTAGTAAGTTTCTCCATCTTTTCTCTTGCAAACCGAAAGTTCAAGCTCTCATTTGCCGAATTTGTTTTGCCATTTTGAGTTGGTGTGGCCGAAAGTTCTCAACCATCTTCCTTTCTCTTTCATTTGTGTAAATGAAACTACAACCCTTTCTTTTCATACTTCTCCTTTGATTTGAAACCTTGTTAGCCGAAAGTCTCTCCTCAAAGCATTTTCTTCACCATTTCTTTTCTTTCTCAAACCGAAGGTACATCCCCTATTTATCTTTTATTTCTTTCTTCTTCTCAAAACTCTAACCGATTTTTCTTCAATTGGTTCTCCCCATTTCTTTTGTGTACCGTAACCTCCATTTCTTCCCACCTCTATTTCTTTTTCTTTTTTCTTTTCACAAAGCCGATCTTGGGGGTGTTAAACACCTTGGCCGAATCTCCCTTCTCTCCTAGTGTGTTGTTGGTCGAACATTCTTTGTGTTGGGGTCGGTGTTCTCAGTCGTTTGGAGTTAGGTAAGGGCTTGGCCGAATGGCCATTCTCCCTCTCTCTCGTTTTTATGTATGGTGGTTTAGATAAGGGCCGATTTTGTTATTGGTTGAGGGGTATTAATCTCAGGTGTTTAATCGATTTTATTATAGGACATCTGGATTTTGGGAACGATCGTGAGGAGCCTACTTTCTCTGTTAAGCAATCGGTAAGTGGTGCTAAGAACGAGTTCTTTTAGTCAGTTTCGTTTAGCTTTTAAGCCAAGTTATTAAGAGATTAACCGTTTTCATTTCTAGGGTGTGATCGATTGGTAGAAGAACCACCGTTTGGTTCGGGGTTTGGTAAGAAACCAAACCAATAGCAAGGTAAGGGATCAAGGTTAACCCATTTGGGTTATTTTGTCTTGGCTGAATGGTATGAGTACTAATCCTATGTATGGCCGATTCTAGGAGCAAGGTATTCGAGGGATCTAGACGGGTTCTTTGGGATTAAGACCTTCGTTATTTCAGGTGTGTAAACTAACACACTGATTTCGTAGTAATATGTTAATAACCTGATTGTGTAAAGTGAAACAATGCGGTTGATGCATTTGGTACCCAAATGGGGTATGTGTACGGATACGGGTAAGTCCGTTTCATTGCGAGTTCTATTGATGGTATATGATTACTGATGTATGTGATATGAGATACGATGTTAAACATAATGGCATGATTGCATGATTTACATGATTTGTATCGGTATGACATGTATGGGTGATATGAGAGGAGGGGGGATATGATATCCGTGTCTTTGGGACACCACAGGTTTGGCACCTCCAGTGGTTTGGTACCACAGATGATATTTTGTGACTTTGGGTCACCAGAGGTATGGCACCTCATCGTCTCATCCCAGTGGCTTAGTACCACGGTGGGTTGGCCCCACGGTTGATATTACGGGATTGACGCCAGTGATTTGGTATCACACGATGGGTTGGCCCCATCATCCGATTTGTGACTACGGTCACCAGTGATTTGGTATCACACTTGTGTCTTTGGGACACCAGAGGTTTGGCACCTTATTGCGACTCGTCCCTATGGTTTGACACCACCGTTGGTTGGCCCCACTTTTGAGATACGAGACTGTCGCCAGTGATTCGGTATCACACAATGGGTTGGCCCCGTCATTGGATTATTCGTGACTTTGGGTCACCAGTGGTTTGGCACCACACTTATGGATATCGTGACTTTGGGTCACCAGTGGTTTGGCACCACCAGTGGTTTGGTACCACACGGGGTAGAAAGGCGTTATGGATGGTTAGGATCGGGTGCATTAATTGTATTGCTCTGTTGATGTGTGTTAGTATGTTGTATATATCGGGAGAGGGATTTATGCACTGAGTCATGCGACTCACCTTCTCCTTTGACATTTCAGGTGATACCTAGTTGCGGACATGGAGCCAGGATGGACTCGAGGTGCTCATGCCATGAATAAAATGGGATTTGCTCTGATTTAAACTTGGTACTTTATTACGTTTACTTTCATTTGGTTTTACCTGGATTGTAAAAGGCCTTCTAAACTTATGTTTTTGTTATTGCATGCTTAGTTGGATTTTAAATATGCCTTAACAAATTACTGGGTTAAATTTTGCTAAAACTTGGAAAGATAAAGTTTTCAAACTACAAAGCGATATGTTTTAAATTTTACCATCGGGTATCACACTGAATTTATAAATATATGAAAATCAAAGTGAACACTTTCCAAACTTGAATTCATTTTCTCACTATGTTCAAATTGTTTTTAAGCAACAAAAAGGGAGTATTTGAAATTCTAAATGATATCAATTTCTTTTACTTATGGATTCAATCAAGTTATCAAAATTTCCGAATTTTCAAAATGAGATGGCAGTTTTTAACAATCATGCCTAAGATTTCTACAAGTACAAAATATAGCAAAGTGTTTCATCAAACTTTTAAACGGAAACCTACCCTCTCAAATACGTTTTTCCCGTAGCATGCCAGATTCGGTCGTGGTGTATTGACCGGGTTTGGAGTGTTACAATTGTGGTATCAGAGCCTAGTTCAAAGGCTCGGCTGTGGGCCTGAGGCCCAAAATGTTTTTAAAAGTCTATTTTAAGTGTTCTTATGGTTTGAAAGGCATGGCACCGAGTCTCTGGCACCAGTTCGCCCAGGTAAGTACCCCTTCCTATTGCTTGTGATTTGTTGGATGTAATGTGATTGGATGATTAGCAATAGTAAGATTACTTTGGAAACTGAAACAAATAGGACTCTGTGAACTCGCGAAAACAAAGCTTCTTAAATATTCATAAGACTTTGCTTTAAAACAGTGGAATAATTACTGATGCATAAAACTCCTAAATCAGATACGTAGAGATTTTAGTCATGAGTGCTCGAGGTGGACGTGGTCGTAATACATGTGGACGTGGTCGCGGTAGGATGATAGTTTCTGAACCCGTAGTATCTGGTCAGGGGTTAGAAAATGAGATATCGGTACCGCCACCAGCTGGAGGTGGTGAGTTTCAGGATCAGACTGGGGATGACGCGGTGTCACAGGCGATGCTACGAGTCCTGGAAAGGGTAGTTGGAGCAGGTAGAGGCACAGGAGTTCGGAAATCTGTGCCTGAGCGACTCCGGGCGAACGGGGCTGAATTTTTTCGAGGTGTTTCTGGTGTTGCTTCCAGCACGGCTGAGTATTGGCTGGAGGCGACGGAGCGGATTATGGACGACTTAGACTTGACTGCTGAGGAGAAGCTGAAGGGGATAGTATCGCTTCTTCGGGATGAGTCATACCAGTGGTGGCTCACGGTTCGGGACAGTGTTGCAGCAGAGGATCTTACGTGGGATTATTTTAAGGCTGCTTACCAGAAAAAGTACATTGGAGCTAGTTACATCGACGCGCAGCGAAAAGCATTTCTGAGGCTTGTTCAGGGGAGTAAGTCTGTGTTAGAGTACGAGGCTGAGTTCTTGAAGCTGAGTCAATATGCTAAGGGCATTGTGGCTACTGAACACGAGAGGTGTGTTCGTTTCGAGGATGGTCTGAGAGACAAGTTAAGGTTGCTGATTGCTCCTCAGTAAGAGCATGAGTTTGCTGTCCTGGTTGAGAAGGCTAAGGTAGCCGAGGGTGTGAAAGAGTCTGTAAGGTAAGGCATGGACAGAAACAGGCATAAGAGGAGTTCCGGGTCTTCTAGGTCGTCGGGTAATCCTCAGAAAAGGGCTAGACAGAGTGGGCCGAGTCAGTCTGGTAGGTTTGTTGCTGCTAATCAAGGACCGCCGCAGTGTAATCGTTGTGGAAAATCTCATTGGGGAGGCTGCTGGACCGGTGGAAAAGGGTGTTTCGAGTGTGGTTCACTGGATCACCGTGTGAGGGACTGTCCGCGTAAGTTGGCTAGGATTCAGTCTGATAGTCAGGGCCGTACTCAGTTCAGGAATAATGGACCGCCGCCGCAGAGAGGTCGTGGTAATGGCAGAGGAGGTAATGGTTCTGGCCGAGGCCACGGAGCACCGGGCAGAGGTGCAGGTGGTTCTGAGGCACGACAGCCTGGGTTGGTGTATGCAGCGAGGCACCGAGAGGAGGGTGATGCACCGGATATCATAACCGGTACGTTCTTGATCTTTGGTTCTCCATTTATTGCTTTGATTGATGTGGGTTCGACGCATTCTTACGTTGCTAGTAGTATAGTAGAGACCATGGACTTAGACTCTGAAACTACTTCTAGGCAGATGACTGTAATTAGCCCTCTAGGTCACTCTGTAGTTGTAGATAAGCTGTTTAAGGATGTACCCCTAGAACTCTAAGGGGTAGTGTTTGTTGCTGATCTGATGGAACTGCCGTTTGGGGAGTTCAATCTGATCCTTGGGATGGACCGGTTGGCTAAGTACCAGGCAAAGTTGGATTGCGCGGCTAAGCGCATGGTTCTTAAGACGTTTGAGGGTGATGAAGTGGTTATGATAGGTAATAGGAGAGATTACTTATCAAACGTGGTATCTGCTCTGAAAGCTGAGAAGATGGTCAAAAAAGTCTGTGAAGCGTATGTGGTTCATGTGTATGCCTTGGAGGCTAAAGAGTCTGCTGTAGAGAAGGTTCAGACAGTTAAGGAATTTGTTGATGTGTTTCCAGAGGAGCTTCCGGGTTTGCCACCGGATCGTGGGGTAGAGTTCGGAATAGATCTGTTACCCGGGACTGCGCCAGTGTCTATTGCTCCGTATAGGATGGCGCCAAAGGAATTAGTGGAGCTTAAGGCTCAAATCCAGGAGTTATTGGATCGGGGTTTTATCAGGCCAAGTGTTTCACCGTGGGGTGCACCGGTACTCTTTGTAAAGAAGAAAGATAGTGCGATGCGAATGTGTATAGACTACCGCCAGTTGAATAAGCTGACGATCAAAAACAAGTATCCATTGCCACGGATAGACGACTTGTTTGATCGGTTGAAAGTGCACTGCGGTATTCTCAAGATCGACACGAGGTCAGGTATCACCGATTAAAGGTGAAGAAGCGGATATCCACAAGGCGGCGTTTGGACTCGGTATGGGCACTACGAACTTCTGTTAATGCCGTTTGGGTTGACTAACGCGCCGGCAGCATTCATGGATATGATGAATAGGGTGTTCCAGCAGTTTTTGGATCAGTTCGTTGTGGTTTTCATAGACGACATCTTGGTGTATTCTAAGACAGAGGAAGAGCATGATGTGCATTTACAAATGGTGCTACAGATTTTGAGGGAAAAGCAGCTTTATGCTAAGTTCAGTAAGTGCGAGTTCTGGCTTAGAGAAGTGACTTTCTTGGGTCATGTAGTGTCAGCTGAGGGGATTAGAGTAGATCCTCGGAAGATTGAAGCAGTTTTGGATTGGAAGCCGCCGAAGTCAGTGGCTGAGATTCGGAGTTTTCTGGGTTTGGCAGGATACTACCGGAGGTTTGTAGAGGGTTTTTCGTTGATTGCAGCGCCGATGACCAAGTTGTTAAGGAAAGGGATTCCATTTGTTTGGACTGAGAAGCAGTAGGAAAGTTTCGATAAGCATAAAAAGATTATGACAGAAGCTCCGGTTTTAATTCAACCTGAGGCTGGTAAGGAATTCACAGTGTATTGCGATGCATCACATACGGGATTGGGTTGTGTGCTGATGCAGGAAGGAAAGGTTGTGGCTTACGCATCTCGGTAGCTGAGGCCACATGAGGTCAACTATCCGACGCACGATTTGGAGTTAGCGGCTGTAGTCTTCGCTTTGAAGATTTGGAGGCACTACTTGTACGGAGAGAGATCGATAGTCTACACAGATCACAAGAGTCTTAAGTACCTTTTGATTCAGAAGGATTTGAATCTGAGGCAGCGCAGATGGATTGAGTTGCTTAAATACTACGACTATTCGATTAAGTATCATCCGGGCAAGGCTAACGTGGTGGCAGACGCGTTGAGCCGTAAGGTTGTTTCAGATTTAAGAGCAATGTTTGCCCATTTGAGTTTGTATGACGACGGAAGTATTCTGGTAGAGTTGCAGGTTAAGCCTACTTGGGTTGAGCAGATTAAAGAGAAACAGTTAGGGGATGAGGTTTTGAGTGCGCAGAGGTTGCAGGTGCAGGATAGTGGTTTGGAGGGTTACAGCTTGTCTAGTGATGGGGTGCTGTGTTTTCAAGGAAAAGCTTGTATGCCTAAGGATGTTGAGTTGAGGCAGTTGATTCTTCAGGACGCACATAGCAGTCCTTATGCTATGCATCCTGGAGGTAGTAAGATGTATAGGGATCTTAGAGAGCAGTTTTGGTGGCCAGGTCTAAAGAGAGAAGTGACAGAGTTTGTGGGGAAGTGTTTGACTTGTCAGCAGGTCAAGGCTGAACATCAGTTGCCGTCAGGGTTGCTTCAGCCAGTAAAGATTCCTCAGTGGAAGTGGGAAAGGATAACCATGGATTTCATCAGTGGTTTACCGCTTACGCCAAGCAAGAAAGATTCAGTTTGGGTAACTGTGGATCGTCTGACTAAATCAGCTCACTTTATTTCGGTGAGAGCTGACTACTCACTTCAGAGGTTGGCGAAGCTGTACGTGTCAGAGATTGTGAGGCTGCACAGTGTGCCAGTATCGATTATCTCGGATAGGGATCCCAGATTTACATCAAGGTTCTGGAAAGTGTTGCATCAGGCTTTGGGCACGCGGTTGGATTTCAGCACTGCTTTTCACCCGCAGTCTAACGGGCAGTCGGAAAGGGTTATATAGATCTTAGAGGATATGCTGAGAGGTTGTGTTCTGGACTTCAGAGGTAGTTGGGAAGAGTTTCTGCCATTAGCTGAGTTCGCCTACAACAATAGTTACCAAGCAAGCATCAAGATGGCACCATATGAGGCGCTGTATGGTAGGAAGTGTCGCTCACCTACGTGTTGGACGGAGTTAGGTGAACGTCAGTTGTTGGGACCAGAGTTGGTTGCTGAGACAGAAGACAAGGTTAAGTTGATTCAGGCTCGATTGAAGGAAGCTTCGGACCGATAGAAGTCTTATGCCGATCTTAAGCGGAGAGACATAGAGTTTGCTGTGGGGGATCAGGTTTTTCTAAAGGTCTCGCCATGGAAGAAAGTGTTGAGGTTCGGAAGGAAAGGCAAGTTAAGTCCGAGGTTTATTGGGCGTATAAAATGTAATCGAGACGAGTGGGACCGATGAGCGATCGGCTTGAGTTGCCAGCAGAGCTAAGTCAGATTCACGACGTATTTCACGTTTCGATGCTTCGGCGTTATCGTTCAGATCCATCGCATGTAGTAGCAGTGGAGGAGATCGAGGTGAATCCAGATTTGACCATGGAAGAGGAACCAGTGCAGGTTCTAGATCGGGATGTGAAGGTTCTGCGTAGGAACTCTGTGCCTTTGGTAAAGGTACTATGGCGGAATCATGGCGTGGAAGAAGCTACGTGGGAACCCGAGGAGGTGATGAGATAGCAATACCCGCAACTCTTCTGATCAGGTAATTTCGAGGTCGAAATTATTTTAAGGGGGTAGAACTGTAATATCCCGGGTTAGGGGCTATTTTTTTTTTTTTTGTCATGACTTTGGTTGCATGTGTCTGGTGTGCTATGTTGCTGTTTTGATGTTTTAGGGGCTTAGTTGTAAGCTAGAAGTAAGCCTGAGTAGATGGAAAAAATTTTAATTTTAGGCATAGGTGAGGAGAGCTGAAGGAGCTGAGGCTTATAGATTTTTATTGGTGATTTCTAGCACAAAAAAGGAGTTGGTGGAGTGGCAAAGCATGCGCCACTTGGAGCTTGTGGGTGACGTCAACTGCATGGGGAGAGGTCCTGAGTTCTGCGAAAATTCCACATTTTGGCTTCCTTTTTGACGGCATGGAAGGGAGGAGTTGTAGGCAGTTCAAACTCTGCCTTGGACTAAGTCTACCCATTTGAATGGTGGGTGGAGAGTGATTAGAGGAGGTGGACTTGTTCAAACTAATTTGAATGGGTGGCTTGGAGTGTTTGGGGGAGTTGTTGCCGATTCTTTAGGGAGATTGTGGGGGAATAGACGGCTTGGTGGGGGGAAATGAGGTGTGCCGAAATGCACTTTTCATTTTGTGCATTTTCGGTCATAGTGGGTAAAAGGAAGAGTTCTCTTTTTGGGGTGTTAATTAGTCAAAATTCTTAGTAAGTTTCTCCATCTTTTCTCTTGCAAACCGAAAGTTCAAGCTCTCATTTGCCGAATTTGTTTTGCCCTTTTGAGTTGGTGTGGCCGAAAGTTCTCAACCATCTTCCTTTCTCTTTCATTTGTGTAGGCCGAAACTACAACCCTTTCTTTTCATACTTCTCCTTTGATTTGAAACCTTGTTAGCCGAAAGTCTCTCCTCAAAGCATTTTCTTCACCATTTCTTTTCTTTCTCAAACCGAAGGTACATCCCCTATTTATCTTTTATTTCTTTCTTCTTCTCAAAACTCTAACCGATTTTTCTTCAATTGGTTCTCCCCATTTCTTTTGTGTGCCGTAACCTCCATTTCTTCCCACCACTATTTCTTTTTCTTTTTTCTTTTCACAAAGTCGATCTTGGGGGTGTTAAACACCTTGGCCGAATCTCCCTTCTCTCCTAGTGTGTTGTTGGCCGAACATTGTTTGTGTTGGGGTTGGTGTTCTCAGTCGTTTGGAGTTAGGTAAGGGCTTGGCCGAATGGCCATTCTCCCTCTCTCTCATTTTTATGTATGGTGGTTTAGATAAGGGCCAATTTTGTTATTGGTTGAGGGGTATTAATCTCAGGTGTTTAATCGATTTTATTATATGACATCCAGATTTTGGGAATGATCGTGAGGAGCCTACTTTCTCTGTTAAGCAATCAGTAAGTGGTGGTAAGAACGAGTTCTTTTAGTCGGTTTCGTTTAGCTTTTAAGCCAAGTTATTTAGAGATTAACCATTTTCATTTCTAGGGTGTGATCGATTGGTAGAAGAACCACCGTTTGGTTCGGGGTTTGGTAAGAAACCAAACCAATAGCAAGGTAAGGGATCAAGGTTAACCCCTTTGGGTTATTTTGTCTTGGCCGAATGGTATGAGTACTAATCCTATGTATGGCCGATTTTAGGAGCAAGGTATTCGAGGGATCTAGATGGGTTCTTTGGGATTAAGACCTTCGTTATTTCAGGTGTGTAAACTAACACACTGATTTCGTAGTAATATGTTAATAACCTGATTGTGTAAAGTGAAACAATGCGGTTGATGCATTTGGTACCCAAATGGGGTATGTGTACGGATACGGGTAAGTCCGTTTCATTACGAGTTCTATTGATGGTATATGATTACTGATGTATGTGATATGAGATACGATGTTAAACATAATGGCATGATTGCATGATTTACATGATTTGCATCGGTATGACATGTATGGGTGATATGAGAGTAGGGGGGATATGATATCCGTGTCTTTGGGACACCAGAGGTTTGGCACCTCCAGTGGTTTGGTACCACAGATGATATTTTGTGACTTTGGGTCACCAGAGGTTTGGCACCTCAGCGTCTCGTCCCAGTGGCTTAGTACCACGGTGGGTTGGCCCCACGGTTGATATTACGGGATTGACGCCAGTGATTTGGTATCACACGATGGGTTGGCCCCATCATCCGATTTGTGACTACGGTCACCAGTGATTTGGTATCACACTTGTGTCTTTGGGACACCAGAGGTTTGGCACCTCATTGCGACTCGTCCCTGTGGTTTGACACCACCGTTGGTTGGCCCCACTTTTGAGATACGGGATTGTCGCCAGTGATTTGGTATCACACGATGGGTTGGCCCCATCATTGGATTATTCGTGACTTTGGGTCACCAGTGGTTTGGCACCACACTTATGGATATCGTGACTTTGGGTCACCAGTGGTTTGGCACCACCAGTGGTTTGGTACCACATGGGGTAGAAAGGCGTTATGGATGGTTAGGATCGGGTGCATTAATTGTATTGCTCTGTTGATGTGTGTTAGTATGTTGTATATATTGGGAGAGGGATTTATGCACTGAGTCATGCGACTCACCTTCTCCTTTGACATTTCAGGTGACACCTAGTTGCGGACATGGAGCCAGGATGAACTCGAGGTGCTCATGCCATGAATAAAATGGGATTTGCTCTGATTTAAACTTGGTACTTTATTACGTTTACTTTCATTTGGTTTTATCTGGATTGTAAAAGGCCTTCTAAACTTATGTTTTTGTTATTGCATGCTTAGTTGGATTTTAAATATGCCTTAACAAATTACTAGGTTAAATTTTGCTAAAACTTGGAAAGATAAAGTTTTCAAACTACAAAGCGATATGTTTTAAATTTTACCAACGGGTATCACACTGAATTTATAAATATATGAAAATCAAAGTGAACACTTTCCAAACTTGAATTCATTTTCTCACTATGTTCAAATTGTTTTTAAGCAACAAAAAGGGAGTATTTGAAATTCTAAATGATATCAATTTCTTTTACTTATGGACTCAATCAAGTTATCAAAATTTCCGAATTTTCAAAATGAGATGGAAGTTTTTAACAATCATGCCTAAGATTTCTACAAGTACAAAATATAGCAAAGTGTTTCATCAAACTTTTAAACGGAAACCTACCCTCTCAAATACGTTTTTCCCGTAGCATGCCAGATTCGGTCGTGGTGTATTGACCGGGTTTGGGGTGTTATACGTGCTAACATAAATGTTGAATTTATCACATACAAACATACCTCGATTTCAAAATAAGCCAGATCGTCGACCTAGTCTGAGACTTTATTCTTTCCCCGATCAAGATTAGTTCTTGGTTCTTCTTGCTCTATAATAGAAAATTAGCTCGTTTCCATCATCACATTAATAAAAGCATTTTAAAAATCATGCTTTGGCAAAATTACTATTTTGCCCTTAGACTTTGGCAAAATGACCATTTTACCCCTAGGCTCGGAATTATTTCTAATCAAATTTCTACCTTCAACAAGCCTATGTGAACATTTGTTTCTCTTATAACTATCATCAAAACTCAACATTGAACACATTTACTACAAACTTTATTACCTTTACAACAAGGTCCATTTAGGCGTTTTCATGATAACACCTCTTACAGAAGTTGTTTATCTAACAACTATGACTTATTTTCTTCCATAAAAAATGCAGCAAACAACATAAAAGCTCTCATGGCAAAACCCTAAATTTTTCACCATATTGCAAGGTAGTCCCCTCTTTAGGGGTCCCAAAAGTACAATTATTATCAAGAAATGATCACTAGAATACTTACTAGCAAGGAGAGAAACTTGCTGAAAATTTGAGCTCTCAAACCCCTTAGTTTGCTGCCAATTTTCGGTGGAGAATAAGATAGAAAAAGATGATATCTTGTTTTTCTTTATTTTAATATGAAACACCAATTTAGTTGATAGCTAAAATTAGAGCTTTAAAATTTATAAAAGAGAATGATCAAACCTGGAAACTAACTCTGACAATGATTAAAGGCAAGTGTACCTATCAAACAGTAGTATAGCTTAGGCAAGACCGGATTTTCAAACCCAAAGGAACCAAAAGTATTAATACTAACTTACTTTTTATTATTTAGCCTTAAAAATAAAGTGAAGTTGTTTTAATCTAAATTAACAACGAGTAAGCTAATGATCAAGACAAAAAGAATGAATTGGGAAATAACTTGAAGAAAAACTTAATTGATCACGATGATACCCTTAGGAAAAATCCACCTAGACTTCATTTGTTATCTAACCTGAATTATATGATTTATTTACTTAGCTTGATCCGTAGGACTCCCTAACATATATTAAACCCTCTCTCGAGGCGAATAATGTCTAACCTTAGGTTAATTAGTGGAACTCTCGTTCTCTTATAATAACCCCCTAGAATAGCAGTAAATCGATCTATGGATTCCCATATTACGTTTCACCCTAATCCCGCAAAATCTCGTAACCCTATCTCTAGGCATTCGATCAACTCCGCTTAATTACACTAGATCTACTCTTAAGCAGGGTCTATTCCTCCTCCACCTAAGCACATCAGATTTGGATTAAGCATGCATAATTAAGAACAAACTAAGTATTTATCATATAATTCAAAAATCAAATAATAAGATTCATCTAGGTTTCATCCCCTTCAGGTATCTAAAGGGTTTAGTTCATAATGAATAAAGAAAACATCTCAAGAGAAAAGATAAAACAAAACATAAGAACCTTAAAACTCCCTAAACGAATTGAAGGAGAAATCTGCCGTCTTGAGTATAATTCCGGCTTCTTAGGATGGATCGACTAGCTAACTTCGATTGATTCCCACAATTTTAACCTTTCCGGCTTGGCTCCTTGGCCTAGCTCGACCGCCCTGGGTTCCAGCTTCTGCCAAACTCCCCTTTCAAGTTGCCCTCTTGGGTGTTTATATAGACTTTGTGATGCCTTACTTGGCCTCTAAGTATCCTAATTTAAGTAGAATTCCTACTAGGGTGTCTGAATAGGCTTTGGAATGTGTTTCTTTTCCTCCAAGTATCCTTTCACGAATGAAATTGCTCTTTCCAGTGACAAGGACACTGCTATGGCACACGACCGTGTAAATCGTGGCCAGGCCGTGTTCAGACTTCTTTAATGAGCCACGGCCGTGTAAATCAGGGTCGGGCCGTGTTCTAGTTGATTGATGTGGCACGGTCGTGTGGACTTAAGTCCAGGCCGTGTCGATTTCGAGATATGGCCCATTTACTCTGTTTTGTGCTCGTTTTCCGTTCTTTTCATCCTCAGGTGCTTTCCTGGGTATTAAACATGAAAACAAAGGATTAATAGCACCTTTTTATATAAATCGAGGCTTAATTCATCCAAAAGCATACTAAATGTGGGCTTAAAATATGTTACTTTTACGGTTTATCAAATACCCCCACACTTAAGCTTTTGCTTGTCCTCAAGCAAAATTCTCAACTTTCAATTAAAACGAAATTTCCATGATTCATAATTCTTACTGACAATGTCTCATCATAATTCATAGAGAATTTGTAACACCCCAAACCCAGCCTTTAATATCCTAGATATGGGCTTGTGCATTTTTGCTTAATTATATGAAATAGTATGTCTTATGTGCTATGGATGTGTTGTGTGCATTTTTTAGAATCTTGGAAATGTAAGGAAATGCCTTAGGAAATGGTAAGTTTTAGAGTTTAAAAGAGGAAACCGAAGCAGAGGGGCCTTAAGAGAAAATATAGGGGATTTATGACACAAGAATCAGCTTGTTAAAGTGGCTTGACAGCGCCACTTAAGGCCCAGGTAAGTGACGCCACAAGCAAGGGTTAGGGGGCCAAGGATCGAGTTGCGTGGGAAGCAAAATAATGTTTTATTTTTCGGCATTAAGAGGAGAAGTGGACGGCATTAAGGCAAAAGGGAGGTGTTTTATTTTTGTTAAAATTCGGCAAATAGATGGATAAATGATGGATTATTATAGGTATTTTTAATTAAGAGATAAGAGATAATTGAGGGATTAATTCTATTAATTTTTAAACAATGTGATAAAGGAGAAAAATGCGGGAGAAGTGGTGGCCAAGTAAGGGATTCTAAGCTTAGTAGTTTCGGCTAAGCTAGGAAAAGGAGATAGCCGAAATTATCAAATAGATATTCATCTTTTCTCTTGGTTTTCTTTTATTTCTCTCAACTCTTGCCTAGCCAAAATCTTTTTCTTCCTAAAAATCACCATTGCCGATTTCTCCCAAGTCCCCTACTCCTCCATTGAAGCCGAATCCCCATTGTAAATCCTCTCCTTCTTCTTTTACAAATGCAATCAAAAGTCGAAGATACCAATAGCCCTAGCCGATTTCTCATTAATCCTCAAAAGCCGAAATTTTGATCCACATCAAGGCCATAGTCGAATATCTTTGAGATTTCACGCAAGAGGCTTGTCGACTTATACATTAAGGGTAAGGGCCAACGGTCATTTGATTTCCATTCTTTTTCTTCTAGATTTAAGCCGAAACTAAGAAATCTAACCCCGTTATTGTTCTAGCCGAAACTTGGAAGGAGGCTTCGAGATTGGCCAATTGTCGACTTCTAGGAAGGATCTTTCGGGATTTTAAAGGTTTTAAGGTAAGTCATATTTGACATTCGGCCAAGGGCCATTGGTTGTGATTAAATGTTAGGAGTTGATCTAACATGTGTTTTTAGGGATTTCGACAGAAACTATAACCAAGGAGTTATTCCGGGATCTAAGAACCTTAAGGTAAGTGCCTATGAATATTTGGCCAAGGCTCTATTTTAGTATTTAGATCTATTTTTATGTGTTTAAGCTGAAAAGTAACCCGGTTATTGGATCTAGTGAGTAGTCGACTTTAAAGAAGAAACACTACAAATTTTGGGATTTGATCTTTGATCCAATCGGCAGTAAGAGATTAAAGATCTGAAGCCTAGATCGGGTTTTCGGGTTTTCGGGAAAAGCATTAATACCAGGTGTGTATCCCACACTATCTTTTAATAAGATTTATGGCAATATTTAATATGAGCATGTTTATAAGAATGTGAATATGGCTAAGGTACCATGCTATGGTACAAAGTACTCAGGTACATTTTCCTACTCCTACTAGGATTATGGTAAAATATCTGTTATGACACGCATATGAATTATAAGAATGTGAATAAAGAAATTGGCATGATTGTATGACATGGGCATATGGGTTATTGTGAAAGGGGAAGTGAAAGTGGTGGTTTATACCACGATATCTGAAAGTGGTGACTTCGGTCATATTATCTGAATGTGGTGACTTCGGTCACGATTATTTAATCTGGTGGCTATGCCACGAATTTTATAAGGGCGATGAGCACGTTGACTACAGCGACTGCCTTCGATAGTGTGTAGTGGATGGAGGGTTGACTTAGTAGTCCCCATGGTGTGCAGGATGGTACGGGTGATGTGTAGCGGATGGCATATAGGTTTGGGTTCGGGTTGCATCACTTTTTCCTATCTGATATGTAACACCCTGGCTCAGGGGTTATGCGTTTGGAGCATAACTCGAGTGTTTAGCATGCTTCAGGGTGTGGTTGGATGACTTTAAGGGGTTTGGAGAACCCTAGAAGGTAAGGGATGACTTAGGAAAATTTTTGGTTTTTAGGTGAAAAAGGGAAGTTTGGCTAGGGAGGCCTTAAGAATAATTTTCGCATTTTTGGACACAAGCAAAGGCTTGGCAAAGTGGCTTCCATGCGCCACTTAGGGGGCTGATTATAACGCCAGCAAGGGCCTGGGTTCAAGGCACAGCAGCAGCAAGTGGGATTTTATTTTTGGGTGTTGGCATTAAAAGGAAGAAATAGTGAGTTAAGGAGGGCTCTAAAGAAATTTCGCCAAGGATCGGACATGAAAGGTGTGGGAGTGAGAGTGGCTGAGGCGCTACTTTAAAGGGGCTTTGGTTAAGGTCTCGGGTTCGAAGGACGCAGGGAGCATTTTTTTTATTTGGGCTTTTTGCGTTAGAAGAAAAAGGGCCAAGAAGTAGGTCTTATAAATAAAGGAAAGGGTTAATTGACATGAAAGTCAAATTGGGAGAGTTGGTCTGGGCGCTTAAGGGGGGAGGCTACGGCATGGGTCGCTGGTTCGAGTCCAAGAAGCAGCATTTGTATCTTTATTTTTTCCTCTTTGCTGTTGGCGTGAATTGGCCTGCACGTGGGATCTTCAATTGAGATAAGGATAAGCTTAGTTTAATTGATTTAGAATTTATTTGGAGGGTGGATTAATATTAGTTTATTTTGTTTTATTTTTCTTCAAGTGGCGTGAAAAGGGTGGAGTAATGGCCCGAATTTGGACTTTTAAATTGATAAGGATATAGCTTAATTCTTTTTTTAAAATTATTTTGCCTTAGGATTCGGCTGGAAGAGTAGTGTTAGTGTTGTATTCTATTTTATTTGTTTAAGAGGAGATTAAGGGATTAATAAAAGATAAATGGGATTTGATAAAAGCTGGAAATTTATCACCCAAAAAGAAGTGTTGGCCGATTTTAGGACTCCTTGGGGCTGTCCACATTCGGTTTATCACCTAGAGTGAGGGGCCAATCTTTGTTTAAAAAATTCTTTTTCTTATTCCTCTCTTCATTGTGCTGCCGAATTCTCTCCTAGCTCTTAGCCAAAATTTGCTTAGAAATTTCCAGCATTGCGGTTTCTTTTTAGCCGAATACCCCTTCTCCTCTTCTCAAAATTCCAGCCCTCCAATTGTGCTTAGGCCGAATCTCCCTTGAGGAAAAGGGTGCTGCCGATTTTCAATAAGTGTGGTAAGGGGTAATCCTCTCTTTTAAAATTAAGGTTGTGGCCTATGATTCTTACTAATACGATTAAATCGTTTGAAGGGAAGCTTCCGAAATTCATTTATTTTCCAAGGGTGAGTTGGTAAGCACTTTCGGCCAAGGGCCTTTGATAAAAGTTTATTGTTTAATATCGAACTAATGAGTGTGCCATGGTTCTAGGGGCAAATTAAGACTTTGGGATTTGTTTGGAAATCAAATCCGTTCAAGGTAAGGCCGTAAAAGAACCTCTGATATTACTTGGTTTGGCCGAATAGGCCTAAGTCCCTAACCATGCTTTTTGGTCGATTATAGGACAAGAGATCTAGCGACGTAGATCGGATCTTCGGGATCTAGGAATTCCGGTAGAAACAGGTGTGTAAACTCTTTACACACTTTATTAATAAGCTTGCTATATTATTGTCTTATGTATAAATTTTGGTGGTGATCTATGATATGCTTCTGGGCTTAAACATGGATTCCGGGTAAGTCCCCTAACTTGTGATTTTTGATATATGATTTGCATGCCATCACATGATAATTAAATGCTACGGTATGATTTATGGAAAACTGTTATAAAAGCATGTGATGGTGGGATTGATGAGAGGAGGGGATGAATTATGGGATCGTCGTCGTGGTTTTGACCACAAGATGGGTTGGCCCCATCAGATTATTTGTGACCTATGGTCATCGCGTGGTTTTGACCACAACGATTGATTATTGCGACTAAGTCCCGGTGGTTTGGTACCACCAGTGGTTTTGACCACATTTGATATACTGTGACCTATGGTCATCAGTGGTTTTGACCACACGATGGGTTGGCCCCATCATCTGATTTGTGACTCTAAGTCATCGGTGGTTTTGACCACCAGTGGTTTTGACCACACGGGGTAGAAAAGGAGCATGGATGGTTAGGTTGGGTTGCATGTGCATGTTTATTAATGACTTGTGTATGAGTTACCTTACCGGGTGGGGGATTACACACTGAGTCTTGGTGACTCACCCCTTCCCTTAACATTTTGCAGATGAGTAGATCGCGGAGATGGAGCCGGAGGGACTCGAGGTGGCCATGCAGTGGAATTTAATTAGACGAACTTGGATTTTATTTTATTTATTCTAAATGTTGGTTTATTTTGTAATAAGGCCTCCTAAATATATTTTTATTATTTATGTTTTGGATGAATTTGTTTAAAACCATTTTTATCAATATTAAATTAAATGCACATGTTTCCTCAAAAAAAAAATCGCGAAATGTTTTAATGTGCCATCGGGCACACCTGAATCTGTAACAATCTGACTTGATATTTATTTTTCAAAATAAACCTAAGTATGATTTTATACACCTCAAACGTGTTAAACAAAATAACTATCTTTTACCAAAAAGATAATTCAACTTAAAAGGATTTTCAAAAGTACTTTCTCTATGGCACACCAAATTCGGTCGTAGTGTTTGGGTCGGGTTTGGGGTGTTACAAATTGGTATCAGAGCCCAGTTCAAAACTCGGCTGTGGGGGCCCAAGGCCCAAAATGTTTTGTTTTTATGATAGTAGGCCTTATTGGAATGATTTGAAACTGCTTTGGCTTGAACAGCATGGCACCGAGTCTCCGGCACCTATCCGCCCAGGTAAGTACTTCTAAACCTCTGTATGAATTATTTTCTGTAGAAGGGTAAGAAGCATGGAACGTAGATAGTGGTAGGCACTTTAACCTTTAGGACTAGTTACCCCAAACAAGGACATAAAACTTTAAAAGCCTAATTAAACAAACCTAAGACCAAGTCGCAGGAGTTAGGGTGTGGTAACCCCAGTGCGCATGTCAGGATTGGATCTGAAGGAGCTTGGTACTTAGCGATCCTCGTGACTCACCTCCTCTTCGCGGGATTCCTACAGTGCGTAGCTTCGGCTCACCCTAACCAAGAGGACTCTGGTCCATAGGCTAAACATACTAAATAAAACCCGAAAAGGATAAACTGCTTTTATGAAAGCTCTAAGTTTTAAAAATCATTACGATACTCCTTTAGATAGTAGCAAAAATTTATTGGAAAAAACAATTTTCAAATATTGTCAATTTAAAATTACCAAAATGCCCCTAGTGGCAAAATTACTTAAAATGCCCTTGATTTCTAAAATTTATCAGATTACCCGATTTCAGTAAAATTCCTTACTTTGCAAAAGTACCAAAGATTTTGTATTTCAAAAATAATACCCTGACTTTTGAAATTTACAAAATCACCCCTGATTGACAAAATTACCAATATACCCCTGGTTTCCAAAATTTTGCCATATCTCTAAATTTCACAAATTTTTAGAAATACCCTCCAGTTTTGGAAATTTCAAAGTGACTTGATTTATTAAAGTTTTAAAACTCCTCTGATTTATTACGAAAATACCCCTACAGGAAAATGACGAAATTACCCCTAGGTTGGGAATGATCAAGGAAGTGACATGGATGAATGAATGTGACTCTTGCATTAGAATAGAGAACTTGAACTGAAATTTTGTGTGATCGAAAGAACCACTGCAGGAACTTCATTTCATAAAATTTGCTCGTGGATAAACAGTGGAACAAAATTTCTAATACATAAAACTTTTAATTAGACTAAATCGCGGTGTAGAAATGAGCTTGAGGTGACGTGGTCGTCGCGGGCGTGGTCAAGGTGGAATAACAGCTTTAATAAGATCAAAGTGCGCAGCAGTGTGGTAAGTTAGGATGTACGGATGATCGTTAGTAAGTAATTTCGAAGACGAAATTATTTTTAAGGAGGGTAGAATTGTAACACCCTGGCTTAGGGGTTATGCGTTTGGAGCATAACTCGAGTGTTTAGCATGCTTCAGGGTGTGGTTGGATGAGTTTAAGGGGTTTGGAGAACCCTAGAAGGTAAGGGATGACTTAGGAAAATTTTTGGTTTTTAGGTGAAAAAGGGAAGTTTGGCTAGGGAGGCCTTAAGAATAATTTTCGGCATTTTTGGACACAAGAAAAGGCGTGGCAAAGTGGCTTCCATGCGCCACTTAGGGGGCTAATTATAACCTTGACAAGGGCACTGGGTTCAAGGCTGGCAATGACAAGTGGGATTTTATTTTTGGGTGTTGGCATTAAAAGGAAGAAATGAGTTAAGGAGGGCTCTAAAGAAATTTCGGCCAAGGATCGAACATGAAAGGCAGGTGGGCGGAGTGGCTGAGGCGCTACTTTAAAGGGGCTTTGGTTAAGGTCTCAGGTTCGAAGGACGCAGGGAGCATTTTTTTTGTTTGGGCTTTTTGCGTTAGAAGAAAAAGGGCCAAGAAGTAGGTCTTATAAATAAAGGAAAGGGTTAATTGACATGAAAGTCAAATTGGGAGAGTTGGTCTGGGCACTTAAGGGGGGAGGCTGCGGCATGGGTCGCTGGTTCGAGTCCAAGAAGCAGCATTTGTATCTTTATTTTTTCCTCTTTGCTGTTGGCGTGAATTGGCCTGCATGTGGGATCTTCAATGGAGATAAGGATAAGCTTAGTTTAATTGATTTAGAATTTGGCTGGAGGAGTGGATTAATATTAGTTTATTTTGTTTTATTTTTCTTCAAGTGGCGTGAAAAAGGTGGAGTAATGGCCCGAATTTGGACTTTTGAATTGATAAGGATATAGCTTAACTCTTTTTTTAAAATTATTTTGCCTTAGGATTCGGCTGGAAGAGTAGTGTTAGTGTTGTATTCTATTTTATTTGTTTAAGAGGAGATTAAGGGATTAATAAAAGATAAATGGGATTTGATAAAAGCTGGAAATTTATCACACAAAAAGAAGTGTTGGCCGATTTTAGGACTCCTTGGGGCTGTCCACATTCGGTTTATCACCTAGAGTGAGGGGCCAATCTTTGTTTAAAAAATTCTTTTTCTTATTCCTCTCTTCATTGTGCTGCCGAATTCTCTCCTAGCTCTTAGCCAAAATTTGCTTAGAAATTTCCAGCATTGCTATTTCTTTTTAGCCGAATACCCCTTCTCCTCTTCTCAAAATTCAAGCCCTCCAATTGTGCTTAGGCCGAATCTCCCTTGAGGAAAAGGTTTGCCGATTTTCAATAAGTGTGGTAAAGGGTAATCCTCTCTTTTAAAATTAAGGTTGTGGCCTATGATTCTTACTAATACGATTAAATCGTTTGAAGGAAGCTTCCAAATTTATTTATTTTCCAAGGGTGAGTTGGTAAGCACTTTCTTTGCCAAGGGCCTTTGATAAAAGTTTATTGTTTAATATCGAACTAATGAGTGTGCCATGGTTCTAGGGGCAAATTAAGACTTTGGGATTTGTTTGGAAATCAAATCCGTTCAAGGTAAGGGCAGTAAAAGAACCTCTCGATATTACTTGGTTTGGCCGAATAGGCCTAAGTCCCTAACCATGCTTTTTGGTCGATTATAGGACAAGAGATCTAGCGACGTAGATCGGATCTTCGGGATCTAGGAATTCCGGTAGAAACAGGTGTGTAAACTCTTTACACACTTTATTAATAAGCTTGCTATATTATTGTCTTATGTATAAATTTTGGTGGTGATCTATGATATGCTTCTGGGCTTAAACATGGATTCCGGGTAAGTCCCCTAACTTGTGATTTTTGATATATGATTTGCATGCCATCACATGATGATTAAATGCTACGGTATGATTTATGGAAAACTGTTATAAAAGCATGTGATGGTGGAATTGATGAGAGGAGGGGGATGAATTATGGACTGTCGTCAGTGGTTTTGACCACAAGATGGGTTGGCCCCACCAGATTATTTGTGACCTATGGTCATCAGTGGTTTTGACCACAACGATTGATTATTGCGACTAAGTCCCAGTGGTTTGGTACCACCAGTGGTTTTGACCACATTTGATATACTGTGACCTATGGTCATCAGTGGTTTTGACCACACGATGGGTTGGCCCCATCATCTGATTTGTGACTCTAAGTCATCGGTGGTTTTGACCACGGTGGTTTTGACCACACGGGGTAGAAAAGGAGTATGGATGGTTAGGTTGGGTTGCATGTGCATGTTTATTAATGACTTGTGTATGAGTTACCTTACTGGGTGGGGATTACACACCTGAGTCTTGGTGACTCACCCTTCCCTTAACATTTTGCGGATGAGTAGATCGCGGAGATGGAGCCGGAGGGACTCGAGGTGGCCATGCAGTGGAATTTAATTAGTCGAACTTGGATTTTATTTTATTTATTCTAAATGTTGGTTTATTTTGTAATAAGGCCTCCTAAATATATTTTTATTATTTATGTTTTGGATGAATTTGTTTAAAACCATTTTTATCAATATTAAATTAAATGCACATGTTTCCTCAAAAAAAAAATTAAATCGCGAAATGTTTTAATGTGCCATCGGGCACACCTGAATCTGTAACAATCTGACTTGATGTTTATTTTTCAAAATAAACCTAAGTATGATTTTATACACCTAAAACGTTTTAAACAAAATAACTATCTTTTACCTAAAAGATAATTCAACTTAAAAGGATTTTCAAAAGTACTTTCTCTGTGGCACACCAAATTCGATCGTAGTGTTTGGGCCGGGTTTGGGGTGTTACATGATATATAAATATGTATGTGATATGATAATGTATGCCTGAGTTATTAAATTTTAGTGTTGGTTACACATTGAGTCTGTTTGACTCACCCCATTGGGGAACTTTTTCTTCAGTGACGATCGGTGATGGGTAAGGTGGCGAGAAGCTTAGGGGTGGCCATGCGAAGCTCAGAATTTATTTTATTTCGGACTTTCTTTATTTTAAGTACTCTAAATTCAATTTTTGGGATTATTTGATGTAATAAGGCCATAGTGAACTACTTTATATTACTTTTACTTATTATGTTACGAATTTTTACCAATTAAGAGATTAAGTAATTTTTTTTTTAAATAAGCTCTAAATGTTTTGTCACCTAAAATAAAGGGTTTACGATATAAGATAAACTTGTTTCCAACTCGAGCCCAACCCAAACAATTTTTCTTTCAAAACACACTATTTTCCAAAGTAACAAAAGAATTTTGAACCGATTTATATCGAGGAACATACCAGATCCGGTCAGGGCTCGTGGGTCGGGTTTACCCATACGTTTCGATCGGATCTGGTATACTACGGGTTGTACGTTGAAAACTTTTGCCTTGTTGGTTTTGGAAATCGTAAGTTAATTAGACAATATTTGAATAAATAAGTGACATAAAAAAAACCTTGTATTATTATTATTTCGTAAAATTAAACCTTTGACATATTTTCATAAGTTGCAAATATTAAAAACTACCTAGGCGAATATAAACTATGGGGCCTTATTACCTAAATATTCCGAAAATGAAACTTAAAGGAAAAATCGAAAATAATCTATAGAAATAGAAACTTGATGGCCCCTCGAGTCCGTCTCGGCTCCCATGTCCACGATCTACTGCTCATCTGAAAAGTGAGGGAAAATAAAGGGGTTAGTCACCAAGACTCAGTGTGCAAATCCTGAAAACACATAAAAGGCTTGGGCCCACAAACACATTATGGGCCCTGGCCCATTCATAAAGGCAACAATCATAATCACATGACAGATAATAGATGATGAATAGCCCAACCCATCCTAGAATTCCATCCTCTACACACCAACCCGTACCAACCATCACACCTTGGGGGTTTCTACAATCAACCCTCCATTCGCTACACACCATAATGACAGCCGTACTGCCTGTCTTAAAGACCAATCACTGTGTGACCTATGTGGCAAAGCCACCGATTGCCATGCGACCTTAATAATACATCGTATCATTTCGACAGCTGAGCTGCCTGTCATAAAGACCGATCACTATGTGACCTATGTGGCAAAGCCACCGATCGCTATGCGACCATCTTCCCCTTCATCATTTCAGTATCCCACCCCATGCATACACACATAAAGAAAACATCATACAGGCTTATATATATATATTGATACACATAGAGATTTCTATGATTACGTACCTGGCATCCTTGCATAACCCTTTTAGGGTTTTATTCGACTGTCTACACAGCCACTTTTCGGCTTTTTAGCCCATAACACATAAAGCACAGTTAAAAAGTGTGTTAGAGATCTACACACCTGATTACCATTAGAACGAGACGCTCTAAGTCGACGCTATCCGTAGCCAACACCACCGCTATCTTGAAATCCTGAAACGTGATATGAGATTCAGGGACTAGTGTTTCCGGCTTTTAGATCTAAGAGATCTACTTCAATTCCCGAATGTCGCCCAACAAGAGAATACATAAAATCATTAAACCATTAGCTTTTCGGCTTTGTCTTCCAAAAACCGAAAGAGATCTTAAGGAATAACAAAAGTTGACAATCACCTTACTAAAGAAGATTCGGCTACTCCCAGAGGATTCTGGCTTTTTGCGAAAATCAAGAAGAGAAGATGATTTGAAGAAATCTATAAAGATTCGACTTTTAAATAAAGAAATCGGTAGGAAGAAGAAAAGAGAATTTCGGCAGACTGGGGGTAGGTTCAGCCTTAACAAGGATCAAAAGAAATATAGAAAAAGGAATATGAGGTTTCGGCTTTTTAGAAGGAAGAAGAGAAAAGAATAATGGATTTTTCAGCTTTTAGAAGAAAGAAGAGAAGAGAATAATGGAGTTTTTCGGCTTTTAAAAGAAAGAAGAGAAAAGAATAATAAAGTTTTCGGCTTTTAGAAGAAAGAAGAGAAAGAAAAGATGGAAACCCTAAATGCCAAAAAAATAAAGAAGAGAACCCTCACCTGACTATTTAAAGTTTCCTCCCCCTCAGAGTTTGAAATTCGGCCATCACTGTGACCAGCAGATAGAACCCTAAATTTCCTCCCTTATCTTCCATTATCAACTATAATATCTACATTATCCCTTTCACATAAATCCTCCTATTTTTGAGCCTTGTTGCAGTCCACTCTACCTAACCCTAATACCTAAATTTAGCTAACTTAAATTAAAAGAATTGGTCTCTATAAAACTTAAATTTGGGCCCCTTAATCCCTTGTGTGGCGTCACCTCCTTGCTCCCTAAGTGGCGCCACTGACCATTGGGCCACAAGCCCATTTTGATATTTTAAACATAGATACCACCCTTTTGAACCTTAGAGTGCCCAAACACAAATTTCACCAAGGCCTTGACCACATTCTGAGCCCAATTTGGGCCCCTAACAGTTGAATTAACACATTACACCTGTTCTCCCATTAAACGCATAGGCCCAAAAATTCAGGATGTTACAGTTCTACCCCTCTTAAAGAAATTTCGTCCTTGAAATTTCCAACTAACTATTAATCGTACAACCCAAGTCTCACCACTATGCTTTCGCTGCGCACTCTAGTTTAATAATATATAAACATTGCACGCATACAGTTTCTATACCCAACAATATAGCATCCACACAAAACATACCCGACTTAATGGTGATTAAACAATCCCGAGCCTTATGCTCTTCAGACCCGCATCGTAAACACGTTCCTGACTTCCTACAACATTCACCCGTGTAACACCCCAACTCAGTCAATACACTACGACCGAATCTGGCATGTCACAAGGTAAAATATTTTGATCAAAACAAGTTATAGATTCAATTTGAAAGAAGCGATATTTGAAAATATGTTGGACGTTTAAAAATCTTGAACGAAAGAAGAACCTCTTGATAAAAACCATATGTCGCCGTTTATTTTAAGAAAACCATGTGATTTTAGGAAAAATCCCGACTTTATTTAGGTAATAAAGTTGAAAACCATTTCTAAAACATTTTGACTTGAAGTAAACTTAGTTTAAAGGAAGTTTGAGCTGATTTGTGGTTATCACTTATTTATTCTCACCCGATGGTAATGTTTAGAAAACCTGGCGAGATGTGTAACTTAGAAAAACATTGATTTACAGGTTATTTAAACATGCCACGTTGTTTACTTAAGAAAAATATGATAACTTTAACGAGATAAAATAACCCAAAAATATTAATTAGTGGCCTTATTATAAACCCAAATAAAACCAAATTAAAAATAAAGTACCCAGAAGAGTAAAAAAAACTAAAACCGAAAGCAATATGCATGGCCACCATGAGTCCACCCGGCTCCACATCCGCGATCTACGAGTCATCTGCAAAATGTAAGGGAAGAGGTGAGTCATTGAGACTCAGTCTATAATCCCCCTTCCGATTATAACAACACTCTTACACAGTTTCATAATCAAGTAAGTATGTCATGCAACCCAAACCTAGCCATCCAAAACTCCATATTCTACCCCGTGTGGTACCAAACCACTGGTGGTGCCAAACCACTGGTGATCCAAAGTCACAATCAAGTATATACAAATGTGGTACCAAACCACTGGTGGTGCCAAACCAATGGTGACCCAAAGTCACAAATATCCATATGTGGGCCAACCCACTTTGTGGTACCAAATCACTGGCGACAATCCCTTCTCAATGTAAGATGTGGGGCCAACCCACTGTGGTACTAAGCCACTGGGATGAGTCGCTAAAATCCAATGTGGTGCTAAACCACTGGTGACCCAAAGTCACAATTATCCATATGTGGTAGCAAACCACTGGTGGTGCCAAACCATTGGTGACCCAAAGTCACAAATATCACATCTTCCCCCTCCTCTCATAACACCCATTTCAATGCACATGCTTATACATATATTACTAACATGCATATCAATTAACAACATACCGCAACATAGCATATACATATTCATCAGAAATCAAATATCACTAACTATCGGAACGGACTTACCCAGAGTCCTCGCTCATGCCCATAAGGGTAGCATATCGATATCCACACTTATTCCAGCTTTTAACAGTGTTTAACTTAATAATATAGTAATACATTTATTATGAAGTGTGTAAGAGATACACACCTTACTACGCGCAAAACTACACTTTCTATGTCTGTACTGTCGTTAATCGACACTACCGAGATTTGTCTACTCTCCTGCTCGGATGCTGGTCCACACCCTGGTGGCCAATCGCGAACCGCTGAGGCCGCCCTCTTCTTGAACTTAGAGGCTGGGGTCTCAGATCTAACCCTACTTACTACTTGATTAGCCTTCGAATCCATAATATACCTTATCACTAAATTGGGTTAAAGAAGTGAACTAAAATATAAAGAACTAGAATCCCAGAGTTAGATCCCTTACCTAAGTCGATAGATCCCGAAGGTTGTAGGCTTGGCTCACGACTAACAAATCCTGAAAACTCCACCCCAGATGGTGTCAATCACCCCCTCCTGTATTCGGCCAAGCACCAAAGAAATGTAGAATATCTGCCTTCGGCATTTAATCATAAAAAAAGATGTCAAAACAATAGAAGCACTTACCCCACACTAACGAACTCGATTTGAAGTAACGGCAATCCAATGTTAATGATCTACAGCAACTAACGTCCCACAAGGAGATTGAGTGACAGAGATTTCGGCTTTTCTCAATATAGCAACCAAGATAGAAAAAGAAAAGAGATGAGAGTATGTTAGGGAGATTCGGTTATGAGATCAAAAGAAGAGAAGAAAGGAAAGGAACCATGGAACCTTACTTGCCTATGGGTTGCGATTCGGCTATGAGAACCCAAAGGAAAAGAAAAGAAGAAATCACAAGAGGGAGAGGGATGATGGTTTCGAATAGAAGAAGAGGAGAAGATTTGTGAATTTCGGCACAAAGAGATTGAAAGAAAAGGAAGAAGTCGAATGGGAAAAAAGAATGTTGATTTCGGTTTCTGAACAAAATAGAGAAAAGAGAGTAGAGAGGATTCGGCTTGACTTTTGAGAGAAAAGAAATGCACAAAGATGCTATGGAGTTTCGGTTTGACACAAAATAGGAGAAAAAGAATTCGGATATGACTTGCACAAAGAAAAATGGAAGAAAAAAGTTCTAAATGCACTCCCCTAACTAGCCGATTATAGCCACTCCCCAAGGCACATTCTGCCACCACCTAAAGCACCCAAAGCCGAATGTCTCCCCTTCCCACAACACCCTCAAAATTTTGGCTAAACACACCCCCTTCTAAATCCCTTTGTTTCCTCCTTGAAATTCTCTCTTCCCCTCATTCAAATCCATTTGAATGAGTCAAATTCCTAAGTTTCCTCTCTTCCACCCATTTCAAATGTGTTGACTCCTTCAACACCTATCCATGAGAGTCCATCCTGAGCACACTATCTCCCTAGCTTTTGCGTCAAAAAGAAATACCCAAAGAGGGATTCCTGAAGCTCGAACCAAGGCTCCTTCCCCCTGCTTGTGGCGTCACTTTTCTGAGCTCTAAGTGGCACCTTCTTGCCACTTTACCAAGACACATTCTGCCACCACCTAAAGCACCCAAAGCCGAATGTCTCCCCTTCCCTCAACACCCTCAAAATTTTGGCTAAACACACCCCCTTCTAAATCCCTTTGTTTCCTCCCTGAAATTCTCTCTTCCCCTCATTCAAATCCATTTAAATGAGTCAAATTCCTAAATTTCCTCTCTTCCACCCATTTCAAATGTGTTGACTCCTTCAACACCTATCCAAGAGAGTCCATCCTGAGCACACTATCTCCCTAGCTTTTGCGTCAAAAAGAAATACCCAAAGAGGGATTCCTGAAGCTCGAACCAAGGCTCCTTCCCCCTGCTTGTGGCGTCACTTTTCTGAGCTCTAAGTGGCACCTTCTTGCCACTTTACCAAGGCATTTCTTGTGCCAAAACTTGCTATAGAATACTCTTAACACTTAACCCCTTCAGCTCCCCTTATCCAGTGCCCAAAAATAAAAATTTTGCTATAGTTCCGACCTACCCTTGGCTCATACCCAGACCCTAAGACACCCTAACTAGCATTATATCCAAGCCATTCACATGCAAATAATTAAAATTCAAGAGCCCCTATTTAAGGATGCTACAACCTGGATGGCGTCTTCTATAATATTCGCAAACCCGAAAGTTTAGACGTACCTTAACATGCTTCACAGAACGTGACTGCAACCCTAGAAAACTACGATCTCTTTTTTTCTTACAGTCCACGCACCCAACCCGAAGTGTTTTACCGATTTCTTTAACCTCCTTCATTACCTCCCTAACTAGCTGAGTCAGCACATCAGTCCTAACACTTCTACGGCCTCGGTCGCGGCCTCTTCTTCCTCTTCTAGTGCTCATCGTTGGTTCTCGTATTATTTGAATTAGAAATTTTATGAATTTTTAATTTCTTTCACTGCTTAATCACGAACAATCTTATGGAAAGTAGTTTTAAAAATGGTTCTTTCGAATTCGAACCTATCTACAGTTTCAGTCTCAAGTTTATCTCCTAATTCTAGAAACGACATACATTCAGCCATCACACATCAACATACAAATAGCATCCATGCACACACATTCATCGCATAACGGTTTTTTTTTTGTTTTTATCATTTCTCTACCCGGGGTATTTTCATAGTTTTGTCCTACAGGGTATTTTCTAGTTTCCTCAAAATAGGGTATCTTGGTGTTTTTTTTTCTTATAAAGAAGGGGTACTTTGGAAAATTTAATTTTGCAAACCGAGTTACTTTTGTAAATCTAGGGGTTTTCGGGTAAATTTGCAGAACATGGGTACTTTATAAAGTCACGGTTGTTTTCGAAATTTTCACAAACCAAGGGTATTTTGGAAATTTTGCCAACCGGAGTGTTTCGATAATTCTCACGAATTTCGGTGGTTTTACAGTTCTGGGGTATTCTGGGAAATTTTCATAATTCAGGGGTAATTTAGTAATTTTGTAGAATAGTATGGTTACTCCCTTTCGGGTTTTAATTATAGGGTTTGGCCTGTCAACAAATCCTCGTGGCTAAGGTGAACAGTCACTACGCACCAGGTAGGATTCCAGCGAAGAGGAGGTGAGTCACTAGGACTGCTTAAGTACCAAGCTCTCCCTGAATCCGATCCTAGACATGCGTATGCCTGTTGCTACACCCTAACCCAGCGATTTGTTCACAGGTTTGTTTAGTTGGATTAAGTCTTATGGATTTGAAGAGTTGTTTAACTAAGGCTAAGGTCCATCAATACTATCATACTAGTCTACGTCCATAAAGCCCATCAACCCAACAAATATATCACATCAAGAGTTAGAATACTTACCTGCGTGGATCGGGTGCCGGTAGACTCGAAGGCCATATCTTCTTCCAGATTTTTTTTTCAAATCCACATTAACTTTTCAAAACATTACTAGACCCATTTCACAGCCTGAGTTTTGAACTGGGCTCTGATACCAAAATGTAACACCCCAAACTCGGCCCATACGTTTTGATCGGATCTGGTATGCTACAGGTTGTACGTTGAAAACTTTTGCCTTGTTGGTTTTGGAAATCGTAAGTTAATTAGACAATATTTAAATAAATAAGTGACATAAAAAAAAACATTGTATTATTATTTCTTCGTAAAATAAAACCTTTGACATAGTTTTATAAGTTGCAAATATTAAAAACTACCTAGGCGAATATAAACTATGGGGCCTTATTACCTAAATATTCCCAAAATAAAACTTAAAGGAGAAACCGAAAATAATCTACAGAAATAGAAACTTGATGGCCCCTCGAGTCCGTCTCGGCTCCCATGTCCATAATCTACTGCTCATCTGAAAAGTTAGGGAAAATAAAGGGGTGAGTCACCAAGACTCAGTGTGCAAATCCCGAAAACACATAAAAGGCCTGGGCCCACAAACACATTATGGGCCCTGGCCCATTCATAAAGGCAACAATAATAATCACATGACAGATAATAGATGATGAATAGCCCAACCCATCCTAGAATTCCATCCTCTACACACCAACCTGTACCAACCATCACACCTTGGGGGTTTCTACAATCAACCCTCCATTCGCTACACGCCATAACGACAGCCGTACTGCCTGTCTTAAAGATCGATCACTGTGTGACCTACGTGGCAAAGCCACCGATCGCCATGCGACCTTAATAATACATCGTAGCATTTCGACAGCTGAGCTGCCTGTCATAAAGACCGATCACTATGTGACCTATTGGCAAAGCCACAGATCGTTATGCGACCTTCTTCCCCTTCATCATTTCAGTATCCCACCCCATGCATACACACATAAAGAAAACATCATACAGGCTTATATATATATATATTTTGATACACACAGAGATTTCTATGATTACATACCTGGTATCCTTGCACAACCCTTTTAGGGTTTTATTCGACTGTCTACACAGCCACTTTACGGCTTTTTAGCCCATAACACATAAAGCACAGATTAAAGAGTGTGTTAGAGATCTACACACGACACAGATTAGAACGAGAGGCGCTCTAAGTCGACGCTATCCGTAGCCAACACCACCGCTATCTTGAAATCCTGAAACGTGATATGAGATTCAGGGACTAGTGTTTCTGGCTTTTAGATCTAAGAGATCTACTTCAATTCCTGAATGTCGCCCAACAAGAGAATACATAAAATCATTAAACCATTAGCTTTTCGGCTTTGTCTTCCAAAAACCGAAAGAGATCTTAAGGCATAACAAAAGTCGACAATCACCTTACTAAAAAAGATTCGGCTACTCCCAGAGGATTCTGGCTTTTTACGAAAATCAAAAAGAGAAGATGGTTTGAAGAAATCTATAAAGATTCGGCTTTTAAATAAAGTAATCGGCAGGAAGAAGAAAAGAGAATTTCGGCAGACTGGGGGGAGGTTCAGCCTTAACAAGGATCAAAAGAAATATAGAAAATGGATTATGAGGTTTCGGCTTTTTAGAAGGAAGAAGAGAAAAGAATAATGGATTTTTTGGCTTTTAGAAGAAAGAAGAGAAAAGAATAATGGAGTTTTTCGGCTTTTAAAAGAAAGAAGAGAAAAGAATAATAGAGTTTTCGGCTTTTAGAAGAAAGAAGAGAAAGAAAAGATGGAAACCCTAAATGCCAAAAAAATAAAGAAGAGAACCCTCACCTGACTATTTAAAGTTTCCTCCCCCTCAGAGTTTGAAATTCGGCCATCACTGTGACCAGCAAATAGAACCCTAAATTTCCTCCCTTATCTTCCATATTATCAACTATAATATCTACATTATCCCTTTCACATAAATCCTCCTATTTTTGAGCCTTGTTGCAGTCCACTCTACCTAACCCTAATGCCAAAATTTAGCTAACTTAAGTTAAAAGAATTGGGCTCCATAAAACTTAAATTTGGGCCACTTACTCCCTTGTGTGGCGTCACCTACTTGCTCGCTAAGCGGCGCCACTGACCACTGGGCCACAAGCCCATTTTGATATTTTAAACATAGATACCACCATTTTAAACCTTATAGTGCCCAAACACAAATTTCACCAAGGCCTTGACCACATCCTGAGCCCAATATGGACCCCTAACAGTTGAATTAACACATTACACCTGTTCTCCCGTTAAAAGCATAGGCCCAAAATTTCAGGATGTTACATAATTTATACATGGATAATTCAATTCAAAGAGTCCTAAAGATTCAAACAATATAAGTCATATATTTGTGACATGAAAACGTAGGTGTCTCCCCTTATCCAAATAATTACCTTTGGTTCAAAATCGACAAGGATTGATATCCTCACTAAAGATTCACTCAAATCACTCAAACTGTTTAAGGTTTAGAATTAAGCACTCAATAGTCAAACATGAAAAGTTAATCTCATAGGCTTGCCTGAAAATCAAATCCCCATCACCATAAAATGAGAAGACAAACAGATCAAAAGGTCTTTAACAGGGTTGTAAAGGGGCTAGGGTTAAAGGTGTGGATAAACGCTGAATTAGAAGGTTAGAATCGAGATTGACCTGATAAATTTCCTAACTAGAAAAATGAACTAATCTTAAACAATTACATCAATTGGAAAATAATAATACTAATGATACGAGCTGTTTCTTCAACATTTGGAAATTAACGTATAAGCTCATTTACTCACATAACTAATAATGAATATACTTTGTTTGTTTCTTTTTTTTTTTTTTTTTAAGAACAAACTATCATAATAATAAGAAAGAACTTTTACAACTGACATATAGAACATAGTTAGAAAATTGTTCAAAATCAAATTTCGACAAAAAGGGCAATTAAAAAGGAATGGTGATAACAGAAATAAAGGGTTTGGGTTAATATTAGCGGGTGAGTTAATAAAAAGTGTTGTTAGGCTCAACGGGGTTCACTAAGTGTTAATTATGAAGGTAGGCTTTTTAGTGGAGTAAGTGGGTTAAAACCTAAGTGCCTTTATCATCTCTGTATATAAAATCATAACTGTGGTCTCGACATGTATAATCAAGGCAAGTTCTAGAATAACAGTTCAATGTTGACACACTCATAATCAGAAAGTTAGCATGAAAAAGAATATATGCTCTATAAGGCTCAAAATCTCACAAAAATTATGGGTATTTTGATATCAACCTCGTAAATTTCAAATTTCAAAGTAATATTCAAATTCAGGTTAACAACCTAAAAATTTTAATTTTTGAAAATTAGACTTCTCATGCTTGATTCTCTAGTATTCTTTAAATTTAATCATCAATGCACAATTAACTATGACTTAATCCAAACCATATCAATAAAAATCATAAATCAAAGAAATTTCATTCTAATCATAATATGAGAAACTTACTTTAAAACAAGGCTTAATTCAGGGATTTTCAAATAATACTATAGTTAACCCCCCCCACACTTAAGATGTACATTGCCTCAATGTACAAAGATAGATAAAATGACAATATAGTGTGAAATTCAAAAGATAGGGAGAGATGTGAAACTTCTTGGATTTTGGATGAAGTCAATGAAAAGAAACCGGATAGGATTGGAGGTGAACGTGGGGAAACGTCTCGAACCGTTTGAAATTGAATCGTCGAAGTAGCCGGTCGAATTTTATTGTGTCCTAAGCTAAATCTAAATTACATAAATAATAAAAAGGAAAGAATAAAGAAGATAAAAATAAAAATAAAAGAATAAAAAATAAAGATAAAAATAAAAAATAAAAAATAAAAATAAAAATAAATAATTAAATAATGATACGATCCACGCCCTTATGTTGACACGTGGTGATCACACAGCCACGGCTACGACAGTGTGCAAGGCCATGTCGGTATGGAAACCTACGCCTAAATATGAAAAGAGATGAAACTAAACTAATTAGTAAGGTTAGTGCTTAGGTTGCCTCCCGAGAAGCGCTCGTTTATAGTCTTAAGCTAGACTTTACCTCTTATTTGTATGGTCAAAAGTGGTTTGAGGAGGTGAAAATCCTTTCTCATGCGATCAACTCGATTTTTGATATAAAGTTTAAGTCGAGCAGTGTTTACCTCAAAATTGCTGATTTTAGGATTGCTTACTTCGACTGTCCCGTATAGGAAGATATTAAGTACCTCAAAAGTGATTTCGTCGTTTGTCTTTAGGTCTGAATTGGTGATTCGAGGGTTTCCTTATTCATCAATACTTGATCCCCTATTTTGAAGTGACTTGTTATTCCTATCGGCTTGTCTGGGGGTTCCTTCAGTTTTTCTTCGTGCGGTTTTGGTTTCTCTCTAAAGTGTGTCTTCCACTCTTCTAGTTTGTCGACCTTAAGGCTCTGTTCCTCATATAATTTTTCTTTGTTGGTACGAGGTCTATGATTCGGCTCAGGTTTGTGGCTTAGTGGTGTTTCATGTGATGAAGGTTAAACAAATTTGTTATCAACTGAATTTACTTTCTCACCTTCATCAGTCGATGTTCTGGCCAACTCAAGAGCTTGTAGACTGATTGATTCGTCACCTATACGAAGAATGAGTTCTCCTGTACCAATATCAATTTTAGTTCTGGCAGTTGCTAGAAAGGGTCTTCCAAAAATTAAAGGAATCGAATTGTCCTCATCCATGTCTAAAACGACAAAGTCTACTGGGAATACGACTTTATCAATTTTGTTTACAACATTTTCTATTATACCCCTAGGAATTCTGATAGTTTTATCAGTTAATTGAATGCTCATCCTAGTTTGCCTGGGTTTCCCTAGACCTAGTTGTTTAAACATTTTATAAGACATAACATTGACCCCTGCCTCTAAATCAGCTAAAGCATTATCAATACATAAACTACCAATTAAACATGGAATTGTAAAAACTATCTGGATCTTTTAATTTCCGTGGTAGTTTATTTTGTAGAATTGCAGAGCACATTACATTTAGCTCCACATGCGATGCCTCGTCTAGCTTCCGTTTGTTTATCAACAGCTCTTTTAAAAATTTTCTATAATCGGGTATCTGCGAAAGAGCTTCGAGAAACAGTAAGTTAATATGTAATTTCTTTAAAAGTTTAAAAAACTTACCAAACTGTTCCTCTGTGTTGTCCTCTTTCATTGCTTCGGAATGTTGTATACGAGGTTTGTACTCTGTAATTGTCGATTTTGGTAATTCATGGCTCACCTCAACCTTACCTTTATTTACCACAGGTTCTTGCATTGGATCAGATTCCACTAACCTTTCACTGTTGTGAGCTTGTACGGCTTGAATTTGCTCTTTTGGATTAATCTCCGTGTTGCTTGATAGACATCCTTGCGGTCGTTCAGACATTAACTTTGCAAGTTGTCCGACAGCCTTAGTGATTTTCCCAACTTGGCTCTTGATCTCTTCAATCGATGTTCGATGGTTTGTTTTAGTGTTGCTTGGCAAGCTTTCTTGTGGTTGTTCTAAGATTAGCTTGGCAGGCTGACCTAACTGATCCTCAATCCCTTGAATCGATGCTTCTTGTTTTGTTTCTATATTTTGGCAGCGTGTTTCTATGTTTGCTATGAATTTTTCCAGCATCTCTTCAAGGTTGGACTTATCTTCCTGTTGGTGAGGTGGTTGTTGAAAATTTGGAGGAAGTTCCTGTCTTTGGCTACTCTGATCATTCCACGAGAAATTGGGATGGTACCTCCAACCTGTATTATAAGTGTCATTATAAAAATTATTTTGAGGTCTAAAGTAGTTACCCATATAGTGGGCTTGTTCGTTCTCCATGCCATATCAGTAGAGTGGGTACTCAGGATTCGCCACGCCTCCTGGATTCGAGTCATATTGCATTACTGGGTGTACCTGCGAGAGACTACACAAACCATCGATCTTTTTATTCATCATCTCTATTTGGGTAGATAACTTTGGTGAACACGTCGAGGTCGAAGGCCTTGGGTCGCTTTAGTAGGAATTGTCCTCATGACTTGCCAGCGATAATTGTTGGTGCCATCTTCTCTATAGACTAAAATTATCTGCCAAAAGCAAAATAGAGGAAAAATTAACAAAGTAAAAATAAAAATAAAAAATAAAAAATACTAATAAAAATAAATTGCAATAATAATTAAAAAATGGCTAAAGTAATAAAAATAGAGCTTTCTTAATTTTTTAGTTCCCCGGCAACGGCGCCAAAAACTTGATCGCTGAAATCAGAGCTTTAAAATTTAGAAAAGAGAATGATCGAACCTGGAAACTAACTCTGACAATGATTAAAGGCAAGTGTACCTATCGAACAGTAGTATAGCTTAGGCAAGACCGGATTGTCGAACCCAAAGGAACTAAAAGTATTAATACTAACTTACTTTTTATTATTTAGCCTTAAAAATAAAGTGAAGTTGTTTTAATCTAAATTAACGATGGCTAAGCTAAGGATAAAGACAAAAAGAACGAATTGGGAAATAACTTGAAGAAAAACTTAATTGATCATGCGATACCCTTAGGAAGAATCCACCTAGACTTCACTTGTTATCTAACCCTGAATTATATGATTTATTTACTTAGCTTGATCCGTAGGACTCCCTAATGTATATTAAACCCTCTCTCGAGGCGAATAACGTCTAACCCTAGGTTAATTAGTGGAACTCTCTTTCTCTTATAATAACCCCTAGAATAGCAGTAAATCGATCTATGGATTCCCATATTAGGTTTCACCCTAATTCGGCAAAATCTCGTAACACTATCTCTAGGCGTTCAATCAACTCCGCTAAATTACGCTAGATCTACTCTTAAGGAGGGTCTATTCCTCCTCCACCTAAGCACATCAGATTTGGATTAAGCATGCATAATTAAGAACAAACTAAGTATTTATCATATAATTCAAAAATCAAATAATAAGATTCATCTAGGTTTCATCCTCTTCGGGTATCTAAAGGGTTTAGTTCATAATGAATAAAGAAAACATCTCAAGAGAAAAGATAAAACAAAACATAAGAAATCCCTAAAACTCCCTGAAGGAATTGAAGGAGAAATCCACCGTCTTGAGTATAATTCTGGCTTCTTGGGATGGATCAACTGGCTAACTTCGAGTGATTCCCACAATTCTGACCTTTCCGGCTTGGCTCCTTGGCCTAGCTTGACCGCCCCGGGTTCCGGCTCCTGCCGAACTCCCCTTTCAAGTTGCCCCATTGGGTGTTTATATAGACTTTGTGATGCCTTACTTGGCCCCTAAGTATCCTAATTTAAGTAGAACTCCTACTAGGGTGTTTGAATAGGCTTTGGAATGTGTTTCTTTGCCTCCAAGTATCCTTTTCCGAATGAAATTGCTGTTTCCAGTGATAGGGACACGGCCATGGCACACGCCCGTGTAAATCATGGCCAAGCCATGTTCGGACTTCTTTAATGAGGCACAGCCGTGTAAATCACAGTCGGGCCGTGTTCTAGTTGATTGACGTGGCACTGCCATGTGGTCTTAAGTCCAAGCCATGTCGATTTCGGGATATGGCCCATTTACTCCGTTTTGGGCCCGTTTTCCGTTCTTTTCATCCTCGGGTGCTTTCCTGGGTATTAAACATGAAAACAAAGGATTAAGAGCACCTTTTTATATAAATCAAGGCTTAATTCATCTAAAAGCATACTAAATGTGGGCTTAAAATATGTTACTTTTACGGTCTATCATTAGTCCACCTAATATCATCAACTTTGACCAATTTGACAATGTTTGTCTCCTATGGCCGGCCACTCTATTTCTTGGAGGTCTAATTGCACTTTAAAGACCTCCAATTAATGTTCTTTAGCTATTGAACATCTTTAGCTTATAAGATGGAACTTTTGTACTTTATACGATTTAGTCCTTTTTTGCGATTAAGCAAGAAATCGCTAAAATTAAAGCACGAAAATTTTCATGCACTTATATAATCATGCTCTGACTCATTAAATAACATGAAAATAATTTTCTCTAACCTCGAATTACTGACCCCAAAATCACTGTTCCGACTAGCCCCTAAATCGGGTTGTTACATATTCAGTAGACATTGCTCTTTTAAGCACGTTCAGTATAATCAGTAGATATTGCTTGTTTGAGAAACTTTCAATATAATCAGTAGAATTTCTCTTTTGAGCACATTCATTATAATTAGTAGATATTGCTCGTTTGAGCACATTTAGTATGACCAATAGATATTGCTCATTTGAGCACATTCAGTATTTAACTGATTCACGATGCTTCTTACACAAGCTTCAAAGTGTCTGCAGCATATGCAAGACCTCAAGCCATCATTATGATCCATATCACCGGCTCAAAGCCTGACAGTAAATCACCTACCCAAGGCCTGATAGATAATTCGTATTCCATTTTCATTTTCAACATAATACCATTGTACAATATAACATTTTATAAAATTATAATAACACAGAATATATAAGAATCAATAGAAATATAATAAACGTAAGAACTTACAAGATTGATTTGCAGTAATGGCACAAAGTATCTCAATTAGTGATCGACATAATATCAATCCATTATTTCCATTTTTAATTACATACATCAATATAATCAGTAATTTTATCTTTTCCTCTATTATTAGCTCCTCCTTAATCAAATTAATAATTTCATTCAATTATCAATTTCCAACAACATAATAAACTATTTTATGCATTTTTTTGACATTTTTACAAAATTACCCCTAACATTTTACTTTTATGCAAATTAATCCCTAAGCTTAAAACTTGCAATTTAACCAATTTTAATCAAATTTAAATTCAACCGAATTGTATAGGGCACATACAACCCATACTTTCTATTATTTCACAAAAAGTCCCTGTGATTTTATAACTTTAATTATTGAGTCCTTAAACATTAAAATTACCAAAAATACTTTACAAAATTGTCCTATTTAGCATTCAAGCTTTATCATCTACCATAAAACTTCAAGAATATCCAAAACTCATCAATGGCATAACCCATCATTTTTAACCGTTTTAAAAATGGAGATATGGTTTAGCTTGACCTAGTTGCAACAATCTCAAAAACATAAAAATTATAAGAAACTGATTAAAATTGGCTTACAAAATTGAAGGACAAGCTTGGCCGAAGCTTCTTTCACCTCCAACAATGGCGTTTCGGCATTTTTGGGAGAAGAATAAAAGAAATTACATTGTAATTTAGATTTTATTTTAATTATAATTCATTTATTTACAACGTTACTATTATAACCTTGTAATTATAACGTATATAATGTATAAAACATATCCATAAATGTCCAATATACAAGTATATGGTATAATTACCATCTAAGTAAGGTTTAATTGCACAATCAGTCCTTTAATTATTTCAAATTATTGATTAGTTAAGTTTTATATCAATTTAACCCTAAACTAATTAGGACTAAATGAGCAAATAGCCCAAAAGTTAGTGGATTTAATCATGTCACCACCACTTGGAATTTTTTTACCATGATTTAATCACCATTTTGGTCCCTTTAGTATTTTAAATCTATAGCAATTTACTTTTACCTCTTTTACAATTTAATCCTTTTACCTTAATTAAGCAATTAATCATAAATATTACTAGACCAAACTTCAATTCGCCTATAATAAGACTCGGTAAATATTTAATAAAAATATTTACGGCCTTAAATTACGGAAACATGGTCCTAATACCTTATTCTCAATAACCACTTGACTTTTGAACCGAACCACTTATACTAACTTTTAATTCAGTTAGTTAAAATTCCTCAAATCAAAATTCAATATAAAAATTATTGTTGACTCATATAATTTAAATACTAATTATACGAACTCACTCATCAAATTTGTGGTCTCGAAACCACTGTTTTCAGTTCCACTAAAAAGCAGGTTCTTACAACTCTCCCCTTTAGGAAAATTTTGTCTTCGAAATTTTTACCTAGCAGTACCAATTTATTCTGAAGTTTTCCTCACGAACTCATTACTAGCTCATCTGAATATGGAAGATAATAACCCCATAACAATCTCGAACGACACGAACTTTATCTTGGCTTTCACTATTCAGGAATCATAACAGGCTATAATAATTCCAACGGTACTTGATATTCAGTTTTTAATTCAACAAATACAGAATTATTACTGTAATCATTATTTTCCTTCCTAAATTCATGATAGGTCAATACAAGAATTCCCAGAGATATTTTTTGAAATTTTCCATATAGTAATAGAAAAGATTCTTACCTGGGTCTACACGAACCCATCTACTAGATTTCCGTAACCAAGAAACCCAACCTCGTTGAGACAATCTCACCGCAGTTAATTTTCACATAAATTATTTCTCGCAAAAAGTCTATAACACAATTCTCAGTTATTAAGTATGCACAAATTATGTTTAGAGTAGATCATAATACCATCAATCAACATGACTACGACTGTATATAAATATCCATATAAGGATGAACAATCTGATTCATCAAATTCATGAATTAATAGAGACATTAGTTAGTCCAGACAATATTACTAAAATTCATAATGATCACCTCAAGTTCGAGAAGTAGTTTTCAGCATCTCACATTCTTCAACTAGAACCCGAACAACCAAATCTATATTAACCTTCGTGAACATTGTTATTCCTCTTTAACTGATTAAACAAGTTGTCTATACGAGATATAAGATATTTATTCTTTATCTTGAGTTTATTCCATTATCAGATTTAGGAAGAAATCCAAAAAATTCTTTAAAAAATAGATCAAGAAACCCATTGGCAAACAATACATGGTTAATCTTTCATCCCAATTCAAAAAAAAAAAAAAATAGTATCAAGTAGACAGGTATTTATATATATCATAAATGTTTTACAATCATTCCAAATAATTTTCTGTATAGAGTTAATTGAAATAACTCTGGATGTACTATCTGATTTACCAGACTCACTATGATCATTTCACTAGTCTGACATTTCAAATCAATTCATTTCAGTCTACAGTCTACATTTTACTACAATATCATATAACTTTAGCCAATCTATTCACAGAATAATGCCAAAGTCATGAAATGGTAGTAACATCATATCAATAGAAAAATTACAGTATTAGATTTTCAACAGACAATTTCGACATACCTATTTAACCCTTATACTCTATTCCAAAGGATTATGACTCGAGAATGAAACCTAGTTGGTTTAGGAGATAGATCCTTATCTGTTACTAATATAGATCCTTATCCGTTACTTTACAGTGCAACATAACAATAATTTGAACCAATATCAATTAGTGCATTCACAATAAATAATATCGAAGGAATAGAATATACTAGAAATAATATCAGGCACAATAACTTCATATCCAACAACTGTGTCTTTGATCCTACTTTATTTAACTATGCTCAGGGGGTAGTGGTTGTAATCCTATTGAATTGGCTCGCAATAATACTGTGAACCATTGGCTCATGTTTACCTTATCAAGGTCAATATGACCAGCTTTTATTAACATTCATTAAATCAGTAAGTAAATATTCTTAACCTCATTTTCAGACATTTATTGAACTGATATTCTATGACTTTCACTAGAATCAATAGTCGTAATGTTACTGTTAACCTAATTAGTTTCATCACGTTCAGAACCAAATAACGTATTGAAAATCTAGAAGGAAATAGATGTTAGACCGGATCAATCAATATCACACTATCACAGGTTTATATGGCATGTACTTTCTAATCTTTAAACACATTACATTTAGTTCAAGAATTGACTAAACCATAGCTTTGATACCACTAAATGTAACACCCATTTCCCATTTCGTTACTGAAATAGGGTTACAGAGTATTATCATACAAGTCTGAACATTTCATTACAATTAACATCCAAGTACAAAATAATTTCATAAATTCAGATAAGATTCAATATGAAAGAGAACATACATTTACTGGCCTTAAATCGAGCCTTCGAATCTCTACAAATAATTTACGAACATCTAGGGACCAAATCAGAATAAATTAGAGCATTTAGAAAAAATTAAAAAATTATCAAAATAGGGGTCACATGACCGTGTGGAACTATTCAGGCCGTGTGATGCAAAGACATGGTCATGTGGCCAACCGAGTTTTCAAGCCGTGTAACATTCAAATTAATTCTACACGACTGTGTCACAGGCTGTGTGCTAGCTCGTGTTCCATTCGAAATACCCTCACACGAGCGTGCTGCAAACAGTGTGTTAGACCTTGTACAATTCAATGTTTGGTCACACGGCCATGTCGTAGGCCATGTCTCAGGCTGTCTGAATATAGCACTTAAACACGTTTAGGGCACATGCTCGTGTGGATTGCTCATGTGATAGCCCATATCCCAGGCTGTGTGTGCCTAAAATTGACCCAAATCACGCTTTTTTCTTTACCCATATGCAAAGGTTCCTTGTAACGCCCCTAACACAACCATCACCGGTTTAGGGTTAAGAGGCATTACCGGACAATCAGAAACTTTTACGTACATTTCATGATATATTTCATCAAATGCAATCAAAGAGTCCCTTTAATAGGTCAACGTGACCTTAAACATGCTTTAGAATAGGACTGGGACTAAACCGAACATATACGAAAATTCTCAAAAATATAAAAAATTTTCTAAGTTACAGAGGTCACACGCCCGTGTGGGCAGGCCTTGTGCCTCCCACGGCCTTATACACACTTGTGTGTCTAAGCCGTGTCAAAACAGGGCATACATACTGACTTGTCCACACGGTCGTGGACATGCTCGTGTGCCTCACTCGTGGTCGCTACTGACTTGTACCACTAGGCCAGTCACACTCCCATGTGTCCAGCCCGTAGTCAAACTTGACTTGCTTGAATTTCAACCACGAGGGACACGGTCAAGCCACACGCCCGTATGCTCAACCGTATAGGCAATTATAGGCCATTTTCAAGGCCAAATTGCCACCCGCACAAGGTTCATCCCTACAAGCTCAAACAAGCAATATCCTATACACAATTGGCAACCAAAATCATATCAAATGTTCAACCTATCATCCCATTCAATTACATTTCTAAACATGAAAACTTGTATGCCAAATAGCAACACTAAATCACATGTAAAACCAAGCATGACTCATCCACAATTTCACTAAATCACTATGGCATCAATCCATCACTATGCTTACCATTCATAAGACTTATTCATTGCCATCAAGCCATACCAAAACATACTTCATATACCATAATCACTCATGCATAATACCAACATTTATCTAGCTACATCACATGGCTATTTACATATCTCAAACATGTTCCAAAATGACTAGCCTATACATGCCATATTTAGCTATATACACTTTTCAAAAGGTACAAAAACAAGATTGAGTCGTGTGATAACGATCCTCGACAGCCCCAGAGCCTTCAGTAGCTTTGACGATTTGTAAAATAGAGTAAACACACACAAAGTAAGATTTTAAAAGATTAGTAAGCTATATACAAATAAACTTATGATATAATCATTCATAAACATAGCTATTTAAATTCATTAACATATCTTCATTTCAAGCACATAGATAATCTCTTTGGCTCACTTGGTTTGCCATTCCTTACCAATACAACATATCTCAAGCATCTCATTTGCTCATATCTCAAACATACATTTATCTCAAATGTTCCTTTGCATCAATGCACATACTTACTCACCTTTCATGCTTACACAAAGCATACATAACAACTACCTAAAATGGATATACAACTTACATAGTTATTCTTTTCTCGGACTTGCCCGTTGAACCGTTTAGAACTAAATAGGATACTCAGAATACTTGGAATAATCGTACAAAGCCAATGTCCCAGACGTGGTCTTACATGTAATTAGGTATCGATGCCAGTGTCCCGGACAGGGTCTTACATGAATCAATATGATGCCAATGTCCCAGACATGGTCTTACACGTAAATCTCATATCGATGCCAACGTCCTAGATATGGTCTTACACGAAATCTCGAATCAATGCCAACGCCTCAGACGTGATCTTACATGATATCGCATATCAGACAACTATGTCATGACATATACAATCCTATCTATCGCTAGGTTCATACGGGACTTCTCGGACATTATCGACTTGTCAATATAACTATATCCTCTGATTTCATATACATTCCATCTCGATTATTATTCATAGCAATCCAAATTTCACATATACACAAATAATTATATTCAAATACATTTATTTGTATATCGACTTACCTCGTATAGGAAAAACTGAGATAAACGGCTATTCAATAACTTTTGAATTCCCTCGATCTAAATCCGTTTCCTCCGGTTCTTGATCTATACATATTCAAATTTAACTCTTTTATTCACCAATTCATTCAATTCAATCCAAAAACACACATTTAGGGCAATTTACAAATTAGACCTCACATTTTTATATTTGGACATTTTAGTCCCTACTTCACAAAATCACAAAATATACAAAATTTCATGATACTAATGCTTGGCCGAATGTCACCCATGCTCATACAAGTCCACACATTTCATTTATTTCACAATTTAGTTCTTCAAAATTCCATTTTCTCAATTTCAACCAAATTTCTCAAATTCATCAAAACTACAAAGACAAACTATGTTAATCAAACATATATCTTTCATATTTCATCTTCTAACATCACAAAACTCATGAATTCATTAATGGCTCATTTCAAAAACATCATCAATTCATAAAATTGAGGCATGGGTTTTGAAGTATACGAAGCAACGATTACAAAAACATAAAAATTATCAAAAACCGAAGTCAAAACTTACCTTAATCAAGCTTAAAATCAATCGAAACCTAGTTTTCTTTTTCTTTTCCTCTTCTTTGGTATTTTTGGTCAAGAGATGGGTGAATAAATGCTCATTTTCATACTTTGTTTTTATTATAAAACATTTCAATACATGAATGAAAAAATTAACCTTTATTAATGCTTATAAAAATCATGCATAATATGGACATAAATGTTCACTAATATGAATAAAGGTATAATATCCACATGAGGACTCCACCTTTAATAAGCCATGAAAAATAGATTCCTTTTCATAAAGCATGCTAATTTAGTATATTTCACAATCAAATCCTTATACAAAATTAAGCACACAAACGGACAAATTAATTTATAGAAATCTCACACATACTGAATCACATGATGTAGACTCGAAAAATAATATTAAAACATTTTTTTAACTCGAATTTGTGGTCTCGAAACCACTATTTCAACTAGGGTCTAAACCAGATTGTTACAATTCTCCCCCTTAGGGATTTTTGTCCCCAAAAATCTTATCGTTAAACAGGTTCGGCTATTGTTGTCTCAGTGAATCTTCAAGCTCCCACGTATCCTCTTCCACTCCGTGTCGATGCCAAAGTACTTTTACCAACGAGATTTCCTTATTTCTCAATTCTTTTACTGCACGAGCTAAAATACTGATCGGTTCCTCTTCATAAGTCATATCAGATCGATTTCAATCTCAGATGAAGGAATCATATGTGACAAATCGGATTGGTATCATCTAAGCATCGACACGTGAAGCACATTATGTATCTTTTCTCGCTCAGAGGGCCACAACAATCTATACGTAACAGGTCCAACACGCTCAATGATTTCATACGGTCTAATGAACCTTGGACTCAACTTGTCTTTATGTCCGAATCAGAGTACTTTCTTCCACGGAGATACTTTTAAGAACACTTTGTCACCGATCTCAAATTCAATATCTTTTTGTTTCAAGTCCGCATAAGACTTCTGACGATCAGATGCTGCTTTCAGACTGTCACGGATCACTTTCACTTTCTGTTCAATGTCTTTTATCAGATTAACCTCGTGTATCTTATTTTCACTAAGCTCAGTCCAATACAGAGGTGTTCGACATTTGCGTCCGTACAAAGCCTCATAAGGTGCCATTCTGATGCTCGACTGAAAACTATTATTATACGCAAATTCAATCAATGGCAGGTATTGTTCCCACGTACCATCAAACTCAAGGATGCATCATCTCAACATATCCTCAAGAATCTAAATAATCTGTTCAGACTGACCATCCGTTTGCGGATGAAAAGCGATACTGAAATGTAATTTCGTACCTAAAGCTTCTTGCAATATCTTCCAAAATCGAGATGTAAACCTCTGATCTCTGTCTGACACAATAGACAATGGCACTCCGTGCAATCTCACGATATCAGAAATATAAAGCTTAGCTAATCTACCAAGTGAGTAATCAGATCGTACCGGAATAAAATGGGCAGATTTCGTTAATCGATCAACTATGACCCAAATCACATCTTTCTTTCTTGGAGTCAATGGCAATCCAAAAACAATGGCAATCCAAAAACAAAGTCCATCGTCACTCTATCCCATTTCCACTCAGGAATCAGAATTAGTTGTAACAAACCAGATGGAACCTGATGTTCAGCTTTATCTTGCTGACAGACTAAACATTTCAACACAAAGTATGAGATATCTCGTTTCATACCAGACCACCAATAGTGTTGCTTCAGATCATGGTACATCTTTGTACTTACTGGATGAACAGATAGACGACTATTTTGAGCTTTATTTAAAATCAATTGAATCAACTCTAAGTTTCTTGGAACACAAATTCGATCTCGAAACCTCAAGCAGTCATCAACATCCACTCTGAGCTCATTTCACTATCATTTTATTATCAACTTTCTGAGTATCGCATATTTGTTGTAAAAATAGTGGTGTCACTTTCAATTCAGCTAAAACTGAACCGTCATCAAACAGATCAAAATGAGTATTCATTGCACGTAATGCAAACAGTGATTTCCAACTCAGTGCATCAACAACGACATTTGCTTTACCCGAATGATAGTCTATCACAAGCTCGTAGTCTTTCAACAGCTCTAACCATCTTTGTCGTAGATTTAAGTCTCTCTGGGTCATCAAATATTTTAGACTTTTATGATCTGAAAACACGTGACATTTCTCACCAAAAAGATAATGGCACCAAATCTTTAATGTGAACACAATCGTAGCTAGCTCAAGATCTTGAGTCGGATAGTTCTTTTCATGAGGCTTCAATTGTCTCAAGGCATAAGCTATTACTTTGCCTTACTACATCAGAACGCAACCTACACCACTCAATGATGCATCACTATAGATCATGAATTCTTTGCCCGATTCTGGTTGCACCAACACTGGAGCTTCAGTCAAAAGGGCTTTCAACTGATCAAAGCTTTTCTGATATTTATTAGACCATTCATATCTCACATCTTTCTGAAGTAATCTAGTCAACAGAGTAGCTATCATCAAAAATCCTTTTACGAACCTTCGATAATAACCAGCAAGTCCCAGAAAACTACAGACTTCGTACACATTCTTCGGAGGTTTCCATTCCAGAATAGCAGAAATCTTGCTCGGATCAACTCGTATTCCAGAGGCTAATACAATATGTCCCAGAAAACTAACTTCACGCAACCATATTTCACATTTGCTGAATTTCGCATATAATTGTTTTTCTCATAGAGTTTGCAACACGATTCTCAGATGTTCAGCATGCTCAGTTTCATCACGTGAATAAATCAAAATGTCGTCAATGAAAACAACAAAAAATCGATCTAAGTACGGTCTAAAAACTCTATTCATCAGATCTATAAAAACAGTAGGAGCATTTGTTAGTCCAAATGGCATAACTAAAAACTCATAATGCCTGTACCTCGTTCTGAAAGCAGTTTTCGGAATGTCTGAATCTTTTACTCTCAACTGGTAATATCCTGATCTCGGATCTATCTTTGAAAACACAGTGGCTCCTTTTAGCTGATCAAACAAATAATCAATTCTAGGCAACGGATATTTGTTCTATATTATCACTATGTTCAACTGACGATAATCAATGCACATTCTCATCTTTTTCACAAATACGACAGGAGCACCCCAAGGTAAGCAACTCGGTCTTGCAAATCCTCTGTCAATCAACTCTTGCAACTGTGACTTTAACTTTTTCAGTTCAGTTGGTGCTATTCTATACGAAGCTATCGAAATAGGTGTCGTACCGGGCAACAGATTAATACCAAATTTGACTTCACGTATCGGAGGCAATCCTGGTAGTTCTTCAGGAAATACATCAGGGAATTCACGGACAATAGGCACTGATTCAACTTTCTTTTCGTTTACTTTTGAGTCAATTACATAAGCAAAATAAGCTTCGCAACCTTTTTTTCACAAAACCCTGAGCTTTCAACACAGATATTACAGAAGGTAACCCAGTCAAATCATTAGACTAAATTCGAACCATCTCATCATTCAGACATCTCAAATCAATAGTCTTTCTTTTGCAATTTACAATAGCATCATGCAATGTCAACCAATCCATACCCAAAATTATGTCAAACTCATCAAATGGTAATAACATCAGATCAGCCAGAAAACAGATATCTCGAAATATCAACAGACAGTTCTTGCATACTTTATCAACCAGGACGCTTTTACCTATGGGGTTTGATACTCTAATAACAAATTTAGTAGACTCTACAGGCAAAGTCTTACTAGATACCAAGTTCATGCATATATACGAATGAGTAGAACTAGGGTCTATCAATGCAATCACAGAAGTGTCATAAAGAGTAAATGTACCCATTATAACATCTGGAGATGAAGCTTCCTCACGAGCTCGGATGGAATATGCTCTTGCGGGCGCTCTAGCTTTAGATCTCGCTATAGTGTCTGTCTTAATTCTCTGACTACCACTAACATTTCTTGTATTTCGAGAAGGTCTACCTCTCGTTGAAACATTATCAGATCTCAGATTCTGAACGATCCCTTGTTCAACAGCCACTAAATAATTTCAGATGAAATGTAACACCCCTAACCCGGTCTAAACACTACAATCGAGTCTGGCGTGCTACGGGGAAGAAAATCCTTTAAAAATCGATTTGTCAACTTTGTTGGTGGAGAAAACCCTTGGAAAATTTTTAGAAAACGAATTCGAGTCTGGTGAAGTTTAAAACGTGTTAAGACTTGTTTTAAAAAACTTATTTTCTTTATTGTTATTCCTTATCATTTACTTAATCAGTGAGCATTTAAAAAAAAAACACGTACTTATCGAGGTATTGAAAAAAAACAACCAATTTATATCCATCAGGTTTGCTTATCAAAAGTTATAGGAACGACCAAGTAAAACGTCTAAACTTAATAGTTAGGCAGCCTTATAACAACGATGTAAACCAAAATTTAAAATAAAACAACTAAGTTCAAATAGAAAACTTTGAAATAAAACAACTACTAAGCATGGCCACCTCGAGTCCACTCCGGCTCCATATCCACGATCTAGGTCTGATCTGCAAAATGTAGAGGAAAGGGTGAGTCACCGAGACTCAGTGTATAAAGCCCCATCCCAAGAAAATTATGCTCTTACACAAATTCATACAATAATATGCAAATCATGCAACCCACCTAAGTATCCATCTGGGTCTCCCAAATCTACCCCTTGCGGTACCAAACCACTGGTGGTGCCAAACCACTGGTAACCGAAGTTACAAAATAATCATATGTGGTACCAAACCACTGGTAACCGAAGTTAAAAAATAATTGTATGTGGTACCAAACCACTGAGACTTAGTCACAATTTTGTAACATGTGGGGCCAACCCACTGTGTGATACCAAATCACTGGTGACAGTCTAATAGATCATACTTCCCCCTCCTCTCATCACCCATTGCATGTACTCATGTAACCAATATCAGTATGATCATGCTTATCATATAAAATCACATTTACAGAATAACAACTTACCCGGTATCCATGCTTTTACCCAAAAGGGTATTTTCATAACCATTGCTGTCATTCTGGCTTTTTAATAACACATAACATAAAACATATTACGTAAGAAAGTATGTAAGAGTTACACACCTGGTTTTTGTACTACTGCTTTCACTGCTTCCACGCTACTTTGGCGTTTGGTTTATAGATCCAACCCCTCATACTGCTTGACTGTTATTAGCGGCCATAGTAACCCTTTGGTCACTAAACCATTGAGATCGATATGATCTAATAGATAATAATAGCGTTTAAAAGAATTCTTACTTAACTATCGAATCCCGAAAAGTCCTTACAAACCCATCACCTTCCAACCTACATTCGGTCAATACCCATTTATTTAACCAATCCCTTAAACACAATTATATGAGTACCATAGCATATTCGGCCAACCAAAAATAGACAAGAAAGGCCATTCGGCCAAACCTACCATCAACCACCCACCTTCGGCTTTCCAAAATCGGCACTTCTGGCTATAGCAAAATAGGATTCGGCTTCTAGGGGTACAAAGTGAAATCGACAGGCCTTAAACAAGTGTTTCGGGTTAGATCTTAATGAAAGAAAGAGTGAAATCGCATAGAATAAAATCCCAAAACTTACCAGATTACTAAGGAGTTTGTGACTTATGGTGCACCTTCGGGAAACAGAAACCTCCCTTGTAAATTCGGCTATGGAAGAGGAGTATGAGCAAGAAGATTTCGGCTTTCAGAAAGATGATGGAGAAGAGAAGAAGGCTAGAGAATTTCGGCTAGAAGAGAGAAAAGAGAGAAAAGAATTTTGGCTTGAGAGAAAGGATGAGAAAGTGATAAAAACAAATAGAAAAGATGATCACTCTCCTTCCAAATTTCGGCTATACACCCACACATACACAGTTGGAATTTCGGCCAACTCTGCTATCACCTGATAACCTTTATCCCTTATCTCATCCATCTATTATCACATCCCTTATCTTACTTTTGAAAGAGACCAACCTCAACCTAACTCTTTTCTTCCTTTTATCAACTTTTATTACTAAATTAAAAGAAATAAAGCTCCTAAAATGTAGCTCATGTGCTGTCCACCCCTCCCCCCTAGAGTGCCAAATTTTTGACCATTAATTTGGGCCCTAAGCGGCAACACTAGGCCCAAACTCCTTCCCCTTGTGACGCCATCTATATGCCCACTTATTGCACTTCCAAACTTTGGGCCACAAGCCCAACTTGCTACCAAACATACTTAATTAACTTTTAGTTATAAAATAACATTATTTATAAGCAGTTTAACCCAGGTTTTAAGCCCAAACCTGAGCCTAATCCACACCTCAAAGCCTTTACCTACTAACTTAGCCATTAAAGACACCAAATGCACAGACCCACAAAATCAGGATATTACATGAAATGATCTAACGATCCACATCTGAAGCAAGCTCGATCGTTCAATCTACAACTTCCTGGATGTCTTTTACCATAATGTTTACATTCAGGTCGCTCGGATCGAACATTTCCAACACTTGCCATTGAAGTTGCTGGAGCTTTGGTATTCGACTGCGATCTAGCTCAATCTCTATTAAATTGTCCCACATTTGCCCTGGAACGGCTATGTTCATCTCTGAATTTCTTTGATGCAGACTGAAATGATTTGCCTAGAAATCTCTTTCTCACATATTTGGCTTCAGACTCAGCTTTTCTTTTGTCTTTCCCGAGTGCTTCAGCTTTGCACGCTTGATCAACAAGTACAACAAACTCTTTTATCTCCAGAATCCCAACTAGGAAACCGATATCTTCAGACCATCTTCAAATCTTTTGCACATTATTGATTTAGTCGATACACATTCCCGAGAATACTGACTTAATCTCACGATCTCTCGTTCGTATTCAGTGACAGACAAGTGACCCTGTTTCAATTCTAAGAATTCCTTACATTTCTGATCTATGAATCTCTGACTGATAAGTTTCTTTTAAAACTCAGACTGAAAGAAATCCCAGGCAACCTGTTCCTTTGGAACCACTGAAACCAAAGTCTTCCACCACTGATAGGCTGCATATGTAACAAGGAAACAACACAATTTATACATTCTTCAAGAGTCAATGACATTTCATCAAATACCCGAATTGTGTTCTCGAGCCAAAACTCAGCTCTTTCAGCATCATCATCACTAGTAGCCCTAAACTCTTCAGCCCCATACTTACAAATTTTGTCGACCAGAGGCTTATTCAACAGATTCAAGTTCATAACCGGAGGCACAACTGATGTCTGAGAGGGGTTAAGCGGGGGCAGAGGTTGTGAAATAGTCGGATTATTTCTTACAAACTGACTGAACCACTCACTCATCATCTGGAAGAAAGCTTGTTTAGCTTCTCCCTCTTGATCGCTCGTAGTCGGTCTCAAATTAGATGGCGTCGTCCCTTGAGCAGGAGCAGGTGCATTGCTTTCTGCATCGTTAGCTACGGCTCTTGCGGGATCCATTTCCATATGAAAAACACATTTTGCACGTCAGGATTCATCACACTATCACAGTTCAAATATGTGGCATGTATAGCTAGACTCTCACACGCTATGTTAGTCCGAGAATCGACTAAACTGTAGCTCTGATACCAATCAAATGTAACACCCCTAACCAGTAACCATCGTCAGTTTAAGGTTAAGAGGCATTACCGAACAGTCAAAAACTTTTACAGACATTCCATGATATATTTCATCAAATGCAATCAAAGAGTCACTTTAATAGGTCAACGTGACCTTAAACATGCTTTAGAATAGGGCCTGGACTAAACCGAACACATACGGAAATTCTCAAAAATTTAAATTTTTTTCTAAGTTACAGAGGTCACACACCCGTGTGGGTAGGCTGTGTGCCTCCCACGGCCTCAGACATGCCCATGTGTCTAAGCCGTGTCAAAATAGGGCATACATACTAACTTGTCAACACGGTCGTGGACACGCCCGTGTGCCTCACCCGTGGTCGCTACTAACTTGCACCACACGGCCAGTCACACGCCCGTGTGTCCAGCTCATGGTCAAACCTGACTTGCTTGAATTTCAACCACGAGGAACACGGTCGAGCCACACGCCCGTGTGCTCAACTCTGTGGGCAATTATGGGCCATTTTTAAGGACAAATTGCCACCCACACAAGGGTCATCTCTACAAGCTCAAACAAGCAACATCTTATACACAATTGGCAACCAAAATCATATCAAATGTTTAACCTATCATCCCATTCCATTACATTTCTAAACATGACAACTTGTTTGCCAAATAGCACAACAAAATCACGTGTAAAACCAAGCATGATTCATCCACAATTTCACTAAATCACTATGGCATCAATCCATCACTAAGCTTGCCATTCATAAGACCATTTCGTTGCCATCAAGCCATACCAAAACATACTTCATATACCATAATCACTCATGCATAATACCAACATTTATCTAGCCACATCACATGGCTATTTACGCATCTCAAACATGTTCCAAAATGACTAGCCTATACATGCCATATTTAGCTATATACACTTTTCAAAAGGTACCAAAACAAGATTGAGTAGTGTGATGATGATCCTCGACAGCCCCCGAGCCTTTAGTAGCTTTGACGATTATAAACAGAGTAAACACACACAAAGTAAGCTTTCAAAAGCTTAGTAAGACATATACAAATAAACTTAACATATAATCATTCATAAACATAGCTATTTAAATTATTAACGTATCTTCATTTCAAGCACATAGATAATCTCTTTGGCTCACTTGGTTTGCCATTCCTTACCAATACAACATATCTCAAGCATCTCATTTGCTCATATCTTAACATACATTTATCTCAAATGTTCCTTTGCATGAATGCACATACTTACTCACCTTTCATGCTAACACAAAGCATACATAACAATGTACCTGAAACTGATATACAACTCACATAGTCATTCTTTTCTCGGACTTGCTTGTTGAACAGTTCAGAACTAAATATGATACTCAGAATACTCGAAATAATCGTACAAAGCCAATGTCCCCGACGTGGTCTTACGTGTAATCAAGTATCGATGCCACTGTCCCAGACAAGGTCTTACACGAATCAATACGATGCCAATGTCCCAGACATGGTCTTACCCGTAAGTCTCATATCGACGCCAACGTCCCAGATGTGGTCTTACACAAAATCTCGAATCAATGCCAACGTCCCAAACATGGTCTAACATGATATCGCATATCGGACACCTATATCATGACATATACAATCCTATCTATCCCTAGGTTCAAACGGGACTTCTCAGACATTATCAACTTGTCGATATAACTATATCCTCGGATTTCATATACATTTCATCTCGATTGTTATTCATAGCAATCCAAATTTCATATATACATAAATAACTCAATTCAAATACATTTATTTTTATATCGACTTACCTCGTATAAGAAGAACAAAGATAAACGGCTATTTAATAACTTTTGACTTCCCTCGATCTAAATTTATTTTCTTCGGTTCTTGATCTATACATATTCAAATTTAACTCTTTTATTCACCAATTCATTCAATTCAATTCAAAAACACACATTTAGGGCAATTTACAAATTAGCCCTTACATTTTTACATTTGGACATTTTAGTCCTTATTTCACAAAATCACAAAATATACAAAATTTCATGATACTCATGCTTGGCCGAATGTCACCCATGCTCATACAAGTCCACACATTTCATTTATTTCACAATTTAGTCCTTCAAAATTCCATTTTCTCAATTTCAACCAGATTTCTCAAATTCATCAAAACTCCAAAGACAAACTATGTTAATCAAACATATATCTTTCATATTTCATCTTCTAACATCACAAAACTCATGAATTCATCAATGGCTCATTTCAAAAACATCATCAATTCATAAAATTAAGGCATGGGTTTTGAAGTATATGAAGCAATGATTACAAAAACATAGAAATTATCAAAAACTAAAGTCAAAACTTACCTTAATCAAGCTTAAAATCTGCCGAAACCTAGCTTTCTTTTGCTTTTCTTCTTCTATGGTATTTTCGGTCAAAAGATGGATGAATACATGCCCATTTTCATACTTTGTTTTTATTATAAAACATTTTAATACATGAATGACAAAATTAACCTTTATTAATGCTTATAAAAATCATGCATAATATGGACATAAATATCCACTAATATGAATAAAGGTATAATATCCACATGAGGACTCCACCTTTAATAAGCCATGAAAAATAGATTCCTTTTCATAAAGCATGCTAATTTGGTATCTTTCACAATCAAAACCTTATACAGAATTATGCACACAAACGGACAAATTAATTAACAGAAATCTCACACATACTGAATCACATGATGTAGACTCGAAAAATAATATTAAAATATTTTTCTAACTCAAATTTATGGTCCTGAAACCACTGTTCTGACTAGGGTCTAAACCGGACTGTTACATTCCTAGACATATTCAAACATACCATTTACAATCCCATCAACACCTTCAATAACATTTAAAACATGTATGCACAATCAACTTAGGTGCCTAACCCGTGTGCCATCATTTACACTACAATGTAATTCACTTCCATAGTTACTTATGCAAGATACAATTTACACATTAAAATTCTACATCCATTTCATTTCATAGCATAATTGAACATAATGTCACTGTAGTTCATTCTTGATCAACCAATTCAACTTAAGTAAAACATGCATACTTCCATAAGTTATTCAAACACTACAACACAAATTAAAGGTATATGTTGCACAAACCAAGTATTAATACATCCTATCCAAAAGGAGTCTTATTATATTCCATATATACCAAACCAAAATCAAAGTCTACGAAAGATTCCTGGATAGTATGATCTCTCGTATTGACCTGATCTTCCAAGCCCACGAAAACATAATCTAAAAAAAAAAAAGAACCAAATACAGGTAAGCTTACATAAAGCTTAGTAAGTTCATTTGAATAATCAATAAATTTTACTAACTTAAACATGATAAATCAAACCTTTCATTTAGGCAATGAAATTCCTGACAATCACAACTTTCATCAAATGAATAATATTCAACCATTATTTTAATACTCGTTTCTCAATCATCGGTACAGAAAGATCTTGTAAAACCCCAAACCCAGCCTAGACGTTATGGACAAATCTGGCGTGTCACATTGAAGTGTCTTTCAAAAATTAGACTTGTTGGTAAAAACTTGTTTCTAAGTTTAAAACCCTTTTATTATTATTTAACAAATCATCTAGCCAAAACGTTTGCCTTATTATCTGCTATTGTTGTAATAGGTTGATTTAAAATCGCGGAAGCTTTTGACAACACTGATGCTTAAACTTCGTGTCTTTGAAAACAATAATTATTTTGAAAATTCGTCTTCTCCTAAACTAGCAGTTTAAATAAGTAAGCAAAAGCCCAATTAAAAATTTAAACAAACATAAATGGCCTTATTATATAAACAAAGCCCAACACTAACTTTAAATTTTAATAAAAGCAAGTGTAGAACAGCTGCAGTTGTGTGGCCACCTCCGAGTCCCACATAGCCCTAAATCGCCTATGGCTGAGGATTACGAAAACTCAGTGTGTAATCCCTATCGATCGATTAGTATACAACATGCGATATGATGCAGGGGGTGAGCCTATTCAATAATGATGCAGTGTGGGTCTTAGCCCAACACAATAATAGTTTGGGCCTTAGCCTAATACCATATCAGTACAGTGCAATAATGCAACCCATCCCCAATCCATCCAACACACCACTCCGTACCGCCAACACACCATGTGGGGATAAAATCGACCCACCCAACCAGCACACCAATATCGCAGCAAAGCTACCATGCGCGATCGCGCGACAAAGCCGCCAACAACAAAAAAGTATCGGTAATAGTATATGTGGCAAAGCCACCAGTACAGTATACTTCCTCCATAACAGTATCCCAACCCTATGCAGCATGTCATGTCATAAATCATACGTATATGCAGAACGCCATACTCAGTAACAGTCATACATATCATGAACACATCAGTCCACCTACCTTTACAGGTATAACGGTCATTTCCATCTATTAGAGGTAAAATAGTCATTTCACCCTTTAAGGGTATTTTGGTCATTTTACCTACTTTGGGGTCTTGGTGCATATACCGATCTCTTGGAAGGTCTGCAGTCACCTCAAGCGACTCTGGTAACCTAAATGGTCATAATAGTGTAAATGGGCCCAAGGCCTATTACTCGGCCCAAGTGGGCCCACACGCTCGTTGGCTCGTTCAGCTCAGATTTCACCACGGCTATGAGATCTACATAGCCTAGTCCAGTATTTGCCACAAATCGTTGATTTCATTCGTGTGCGGCCCACACGGCCTATTTCGGCCCAACGTGGCCCATTACGGCCTAAGCCCATGAAAATGCTCATGGAGGCCTCTACAGTCATACGCTCGTGATTCATGGGCTTCATTTGACCACATTAGCGTTCGCACGCCCATGTGACCTCAAAGCCCAATTTTTCGGCTTCTCAGCTTTTTGACTTTTGCCGTTCTACAATCAAAACAGTGTGAATACACACCTATTTACGCAAACCGCTCTAAGTTCTATGAGCACCAAAACCTACATTCATACAAGGCTTCCATTAGTCGCTGAACAATAGGGTTAATCCCCTACTTTTACACCCTTAACTAAAACTAAAATTAGCACTTGCCTCGATTGAAAAATGTGGCTTTGTAACATCCCCAACTCAGCCCACAAGCCCTGACCGGATCTGGTATGTCACTGCGGAAAAACTTTTGAAGTCTGTTTTCACTTTTGGGAAAAACATTTAAAATTTTGTCTTTAATAAAACCTTGTGTCTTTATAACTCCCAATAAAACGAAGTAATTACAATTTCCCGGATTAAAACTTTAATATATTTCAAAAATATGAGTTGCCATGAATAAAAGCATTTCCAAATAATAATTTAATCATCCTCTAGCTTAAACATAATAAAATACTCAAATACTTTAACTGGGCCTTATTACAATAAATAATTAAACAAAAATTCTTAGTAATAAACTGAATAAAATAAAGAAGATGTCTTCTGCATGGGCCACCTCGTATCCACTCCAACCCGGTCCAATCACCACGAATCATCTGCGATGTTGATAAATATTTGGGTGAGTCATACAGACTTAGTGTGTAATTAAACCACTGAATTCCACCCACATGTTAAACCACATATTTACCCACATATCAGATAGTAAGATAATTAACCACATATTTCCACATTCTGGGCTTGGCCCATATTCATATCACTTATCAGGTAACAGAGTAATTAACGACCTGATTTCCACATATCAGGCTTAGCCCATTTCCACACTGATCCACATTCATATACTGGGCTTGGCCCATTACAACATTAATCCACGTATCGAATGGGCTTGGCCCATTTTCACATTAATTCACATGTCCATTGAAATTATGCAAAGTGCACCCAACCCAACCTAGGATCCATCCATTACACCTACCTTAGCAGACCTGCTGCTCAAGGCCGTGGCTAATCCACCGATCACCTAAGTGACCCCACCTAATGTCCATCCATTACACCTACCTTAGCAGACCTGTTGCTCAAGGCCGTGGCTAACCCACCGATCAACTGAGTGATCCCACATATCTTACCTTTGCAGACCTGCTGCTCAAGGCCGTGGCTAAGCCACCGATCACCTGAGTGACCCCACATATCTGTATCCATGAGGTGACTCGAGGTCATCCTCTATCTATGGTGATGCACACAGCTATCATCTGCCGAGATGTGGCACCTAGCCAACACCTCCCTTGATGAAGCACACAGCTAACATCAAGCGCCAATGTAGCACAAGGCTAACATCAGACCACGTACATAATGTACACCCTTTCCTTCCTTCATATCCATATCCCACCCATGCGCATGCAGCATGTAATAGTGGCATAATAATAATAAATGCATGCACATGTTATTAAGGCAGACAATCACATTTTTATAGGCATTATCACATTCACATCGGCACTTTCACATTCTTATCAACAGATAATACTAACCTGATTATCGTTATACCCCTTTTCAGGGTAATCACCACATAACTGCCACTGCACTGGTTAGCACATAAATCACACATGCAAATATAGCAAAAACCCAGAAAATGGTGGGTTAATCACACACCTGACTATTTAACGAAATCTCGAACTACTCGGATCTAACACGATCTCAAAACGTGGTTCTTCATTCTCCCTAAATACCGATTTGGTCTCCTACCAAATCCTGAATTACGCTCTGAGTTCCCTTTGCAATCGGCCACCCACTGGTACCGAAACGATCTAGAATTCCGAAGCCTGTGTTACCTCTGTCGATTAGCCCCTTGCTTACCAAATCCCGGAAAACTACTCCTTGCTCTTGAACTGTCGAAATCCCTTGATGGATCAAATCCCGAGAAACTCCTTAGTGCTCCTTAACGTTGGCCTTATACGTTGCTTTGAATAGACTAAAGGAGAGTAGGTTCCGGCTAATCCATAAGACGTATCCCGGCTTCTAAAACTTGCAACAAAAGAAGGAGAATAAAGCTCTCTTGAGATTCGGCTATGACTCCTAATTGATGATCAGATATTCAGCTATGGCATCAACATAGAGGATTCAGTTTTTGTCAAAAAGATGGAGAGAGTGTGACTAAATAGCATTCTGCAATGGTATGTTTAAGAAAGATTTTGGTTTAAGCAATGGCAACAAAAGAAAAGATGTGAAAGTAGGAAGAAAGCAAATGTATAAGTGGTTCCAACCTCCGGCTTTTGTCAAGAGGGAAGTAGGGTGCAACTTTTGGCAAAACAAAAAGATGGAAGGAAGGTTTCGAAAGAGGGAATTCCTATCACTCCAAAATTCGGCAAAAGGAAGAATACACATGCAACTAAAATTCGGCACTTAATACTCCCCCACATGACCGAAATTGACTTCAAAAGAGACCCATATTCGGCCACTTTATCCTTACTTATTAAATCCCCATTTAATCTCCTATTTTATCCCTATATCACCTATTCAAAAACAAATAAAATAAGGCCACCATTATCTTCTAATAAATAAAAAATAAAAGCCAGCATTTATCCATTATCCCATTCGAATTTAAAAACAAAACTAGCTTGATCCTTATCTCATCCTTCCAATGCCCATGTGTCGTCCAACACTCCTCCTTCTCTTGACTCAAATATGCAAAATAAAAGACCCACTTATGCTGCTCACAAGCCTCAAACCCGCGACCTGTTGGAGCCCTTGGATGCAAGCTGCAGATAACGCCCCAGCCACTTTGTCAAGGCGCTGTTTGTGATATGATTCACCCAGAATTTCTTTTAAGGCCTCTTTCCCTAGCTCCCCCTTATCTTAATGCTAAAGCAAAATAAAAACACGCCCATGCCACCGACGGGATTCGAACCAAGACCCTTGTCCAGGTGTCATTTCCAGGCCCTTAAATGGCGCATTGCAGCCACTTTACCAAGGCGGTCTTTGTGTCCAAAAGCGCCTATAACTTCCCTTAAGGCCTCCTTAGCCCAATTCCCTTTTTTTAACGCCAAAAATAAAATAAAAGCCCATTTGCTTCCCACGTTGCTCGAACCCCTTCCTGTTGGCACTCCCTTTGACGCAAGCCTTCCAAGCCCGAAGGTAGCGTCCCAAGCCACTTTGCCACGTGACTTCCTTGTGTCATAAATCCCACGCAAATTTCCTTAAAGCCTCTTTGCCTAGTTTCCTCTTTTTACTTAATATTCCAATATTTTCCAAAGCTTTCCCTTCTATCCTAGAATTTTAGGAACCCCTACAAATACATCCCAGCATACACTAAAGCATGCTAACACTTGAATTATGCACTAAATGCATAACCCCTAATCTAGGATGTTACAGGCTTAGCCCACTTATACCACTGACGAAGGTTGACTATAATCTCTTTAACAGATATCTGCATTACAAATGGATTTTATTGAACAAAATAGTTTATTCATGTGGTTTAAATCCACCCATGATAACTTATAGAATCGCAGAAAACATTCGGCCTACACTTTAAAATGCTAGCCTACCTACTTACCTTTGATCGAGTGATGAGAGAAAGGTTTCGACGACTTTAATCTCACCTGAAACTCTTCCACTCCTCGAAGAATTTGAACCGTCAGAGAATAGTTGTCAAGCCGAAAACAAAATTGAAGAGATAAAGAGGGAGAGAAAAGCAATATTTGACAAATAGTTGACCAAAAAAGGGTAGAGGAAGAAGAGTAAATCAGAAGAAAAATGCAACACGAAACTACTTAACACTATTTGGTCAAAGTTTGGGAAGGTAGAGGAGAGAAAAGAAACAACAAAGAGAATAGGGGAAGAGAAAAGAGGATTCGGCAGAGAAGAGAACCAAAGAGTTATTCGGCCAAACAAAAAGGAATTAAAGGGAAGAGCAGAAAAGGAAAATGAACAAACCCGAGAGGTACTCAAAGTCCTAGCCAAAATTCGGCACCAAAAGCAAAAAGGTGAAAAGAATGCTGACTGAAACCAAAGCAAACGGAGAAAAAAATACCCCAAAAACCCCTAAAACTGGGTATCTAGTGCTTAGTGACCAAATTCAGCACAAACACTCCCTCTCAATCAAACTCTTTGATATAAATACTCCATTATGCAACCTAGGACTTGAACCTTAGACCTCACAATTACACAACACGCCACCTTGCCACTAGACCACAAGCTCTTTTTGTGTCATAAAACAAGCACTAATATTGATAAGGCCTATATGCAGGTGTCCAGATTCATTTAAGAGCAAAAGTAAAAATTCTGCAAAAGCCAAGACTTGAACATAGGCTTCTCAAACACTCCCATACCCACCCAAATCACTTAGCCATTAAAGCAATCAAGCAATTTGTGTCATATCATGCAAAAATTAAATACTTAAATTTTTGGGGCATTACAACTCTACCCCCTTAACGAAATTTCGGCCTCAAAATTTACCTGGTCAGAATAGATGAGGGTATTGCCGACGCATCGCCTTCTTAAGTTCCCACGTGGCTTCTTTTGAACTTTGATTACGCCAAAGCACTTTGAATAGTGGAATATATTTCATCCTCAGTACTTTAACCTCACGATCCAATATCTGCACTAGCTCCTCCTCGAAGGTCAGATCTGGCGTAACCTCGATCTCCTCAACTGGTACTATATGTGTGGAATCAGAGTGATAACGCCTCAGCTCGAAGATGTGGAACACATCGTGAATCTAGTTTAATTGTGGAGGCAACTCAAGTTGATAAGCGACTGGTCCCACACGTTTCAGTATACGGTAAGGCCCAATGAACCTAAGGCTAAGCTTACCCTTCCGCCAAAACCTCAGTATCTTTTTCCATGGGGAGACCTTGAGAAATACGAAGCCCCCACAAAATACTCAATCTCTCAGTATTTAAGATCCGCCTAAGACTTTTGCCTATCAGATGCTTCCTTCAACCGATCTCGAATAAGTTTTACCTTCTCTTCGGTATCAGAAACTAACTCTTGCCCCAGAACTCACCGCTCTCCCAGCTCAGTCCAATAGTTAGGAGTACGACACCTAGACCATATAACACCTCTTACTATGACATTTGAATATTGGACAGGTAGCTATTATTATACGTGAACTCTGCTAGTGGCAAATAGTTTTCTCAGCTGCCTTGAAAATCAATTACACAACTTCTTAACATGTCCTCCAGTATCTGAATCACCCTCTCTGACTGACCATCTGTCTGAGGATGGAACGTAGTACTGAAGTCCAACCTAGTACCCAAAGCCTCCTGTAATTTCTTCCTATACCAAGATGTGAATCGAGGGTCTCTGTCGGATATGATGGAAATTGGTATCCCATGCAGTCTCACAATCTCAACCACATATAACTTTGCCAGCTTCTATAATGAGTAATCAGTACGGACTGGTATAAAATGGGAAGATTTAGTCAATCGGTCTACAATAACCCATACTGAACCCTTCTTAGTAGGCGTTAAAGGCAGCCCACTCACACAATCCATGGTTACCCTCTCCCACTTCCAAAGTGGAATCTTAACTGGCTGCAGCAACCCTAAAGGCAGCTGATGCTCAGCCTTGACTTGCTAGCACATCAAGCATTTACTCACAAAATCAGTAACTTAGCGTTTCAGTCCTGGCCACTAGTTTAGCTCATGAAGATTTTGGTATAACTTGTTTCCGCTAGTATAGATAGCATATGGACTACTATGCGCATCCTGCAGTATAGACTGCCTCAGAGCAGAATCCCTCAGTATACAGACTCTCCCACAGAAACACAGTACTCCTTTACTATTCAGCCCAAAATCCAAAGTTTCTCCATTATCAACCTGTCAGAAACGAGGAACCAGAGACTCATCCAACAATTGTTTACACTTAATCTGTTCAGTCCACGTTGGTCTAACTTGCAGCTCAGCCAATAAGCTACCATCATCATATAAGCTGAGACGAGCAAACAATGCTCACAAATCAGATGTAGCCCTACGGCTCAGTGCGTTAGCTACCACGTTAGCCTTACCAGGGTGGTACTCAAATGAGCAATCATAATCCTCAAGCACCTCTATCCATCTTTGCTGCCTAAGATTCAACTCTTTCTAAGTGAGGAGGTACTTGAGGCTTTTGTGATCTGTGTAGATAATACATTTCTCACTGTATAGATAGTGCCTCCAAATTTTTAGTACGAATACCACCGCAGCTAACTCTAAGTCATGAGTAGGGTAATTCACCTTGTGAGGCTTGATCATTATTTTATGCAATATCAAAGTCTTAAAATTTATAAAAAGAATGATCGAACCTGGAAACTAACTATGACAACGATGTGAGGTAAGCACACCTATCGAACAGTAGTATAGTTAAGGCAAGACTGGATTGTCGAACCCAAGGGGACTAAAAGTACTAATACAAACCTTCTTTTTATTATCTAGCCTAAAATAAAGGGAATTTATTGTTTAATCTAAATTAACTAACCACTAAGCTAAAGACTCTAAGACAAAGAAGAATGAAATTGGGGAAAATACTTGTGAGAGAAAACCAATTGACTAAGACAATACCTGAGGAAGAATCCACCTAGACTTCACTTATTATCTAACTTTGAACCAGACGATTTATTCACTTGACTTGATCCATAGGATTCCTAATTTATATTAATATCTCTCTCAAGGCTACTAACATCTAACCCTAGGTTGATTAATTAAAATCTCTTTCTAATTAAAACCCCTAGAATTGCATTACCTTGATTTATGGACTCCCATATTAGGTTTGACCCTAATCCGGCAGATTTTCGTCACCCAATCTCTAGGCGTGTGAGCAACTCCACTTAACTATGCTAGATCTAATCTTAGGCAGGGACTTTTGCTCCTCCACCTAAGCACATCATACTTGAATTAATATCCCGGAAATATAAAAACAAGAATTAAGAACACATAATTAAAAACAAGTCAAATATTTATCATATATTTCAGCAAATGATAACAAGATTCATCTTAGGTTTCATCCCCCTCAGGTATCTGAGGGTTTAGTTCATAATAATAAAAGAAAACATCTTAGAAGAAAACATAAAACAAAACATAAGAAATCCCTAAAACCCCCTGAAGGAATTGAAGGAGAGATCCTCCGTCTTGAGTATGATTCTGGCTTCTTGAGATGAATCAACTAGCTATCTTCGAGTAAATTCCACAATTCTAACCCCTCTGGCTCGGCTCTTTGGCCTAGTTGGGTGCCCCCATGAAGGTTGGCCTCTAGGGTGTTTATATAGGCTTTTGGAATGCCTTTCTTTGCAATGACCTAAATTTGGGCCTAGTAGAATTGGGCCCATTCGGCCTTGGGCAGGGGAGCGTGTAAAATTTTGAGAACAAGAGAGCGACTCTTAGGTAGGATGGATCTAGTAGGTGAGTGATTTTGAAAGATGAGAGGGCTTCTATGAAGTCCCGGGATCAAACTTTGGCTTTAGGGAAATTTTGGTTTTAGGTGAATAAAACCCTGGGAGTTAGTAGGTAGGCTCTGAGAATAAAATGTGGAGAAAAATGACACAAGGGGAGTGTGTGGTGTAGTGGCAAAGTGACGCCACATAAGAGACAAGGGGGTGACGCCACAAGGAAGGAAGGAGGTCCAAGGTTCAAGTCTTGGCACTTGCATTTCTTTTTGTTTTATTTTTCAGTGAATTTAGACTTTGACCATAGGGTTATATTAAGTTGCGCATTATTTTAGTCATAAGAGGAGCTTGTGGCTTGGTGGCAAGTGGCGTGTTGAGCTATTAAAGGGAGCAAGGGTTCGAATCTGATGACAAGCAAAGGAGTATATATTTTGCAGATTGGACGGCAAGAGTTTGAGTTGGATTTAAACTCTGCTAACGGAGGGATCCCATAACGGAAAGATACAAAGAAGGAAGGTAAGAAGCTAGCTATATATAGAGCATTCTATTAGGAGAGTTAAGATATCTTGGTGGGCATTTGGGCATAGGAGCTTTCGGGGCACGGTTTAGCAGCTTCAGATTCCTATAAGGTGTGTATTTCTCCCTACTCTAGCTGTAGAACGGCAAATGTCAAAATGCCAGTCACTCGAGCATGCGGGCGCACGTGTGGGAGCTTCGACACGATAGTTGAGGCCATCATTAGTGTTATTGTGGGTTTATGCTGTTAGGGCCACGATGGGCCCATATGAATAAATTGTATGTTTGTGTAGTAGATGTTGGATTAGATTATGTGAATCTCATAGATGTGGCTCGTAGGGGTGACTTATGTACAATATGGGTCACTTGGTTGGGTGCAGATCTAGAGAATAATCGCCAATAGTAGCAAAGGAAGGGCTACTAGAACGTGAGGTACATGGTAAGGGTACGGTAAGGTTTTGATTTTTTATAAGTATGCGTTAAATCCTAGTTAATCACTAGTAATGTCGATTGTAGGGTCGTGACTAAGGGATTTGCAGCGTGTGTGGTTACCAGGTGTGTACAAAAACTACACACACAATATCGACAATGTCGAAAAGCCGAAAAGCCAAAAGTGGCTAAATAGGCCCGGTGGGCCCTGAGGCTAAGAATTGATGAAATGGTTTGGTTGGTTATACGAATTGAATTTGTCATGCATGATACATGAATTGGATTTGTTTTGGGCCTAATAGACCATATGATGAGATTTGGGCCTAATGGGCTGTAAGGGTGTGATTTGGGCTTGATAGGCTTATGGGGATGTAGACATGTATGTTAGGGTTTATGAACCTTAAGCCTAGTTTGAACAACTCTTAAATTTCATAAGACTTAATCTAATTAGACATGTCTGTGAACAAGTCGCTGGGTTAGGGTGTGGCAACGGGCATACGCATGTCTAGGATTAGATCTAGGGAGAGCTTGGTACTTAAGCGGTCCTAGTGGCTCACCTCCTCTTCTCTGGAATCCTACCTGGTGCGTAGTGTCTGTTCACTTTAGCCACGAGGACTTGTTGATGGGGCAAAGTTCATAACTAAAACCCGAAAGGGACCAAATACCCTATCCTCGTAAAATTACTAAAATACCCTTATATTTGTAAAATTACTAAAATACCCTTATGTTTGTAACTTTACTAAAATACCCTTGATTTGTAAAATTATCAAAATACCCCTGTTTACAAAATTACTGAAATACCCTGATTTGCAAAATTACTTAAATACCCCTAGTTTGTGAAATTACCGAAATACCCTAGTTTGTGAAATTACCGAAATACCCTCGATTTGTGAAATTACCGAAATACCCTCGGTTAGCGAAATTACTAAAATACTCTTAATTTGTGAAATTATCGAAATACCCCCGATTTGCCAAAGTACCAAATACCCCTGTTTTGCAAAATTATCAAGATACCCCTATTTTGCCAAATTACCAAAATACCCCTGTAGGGTAGAATTACGAAAATATCCCAGGGTAGTGAAATGATGAAAATACCCCTATGTGATGAATATGAGTTTGTGGATGTTACTTTTGTGTTTGATGCATTCATATGATATTCTGCTTAGGATGCATATGGCTGGAAATTATAGTGCGGAGGAAGATTTGAGGATCGCATGGCCGTATGGTATGGATCCACCGGAGGCTTTAAGCCCAATATATGATTAGCGACTTTTCTTTGCAACGTCGATGAGTACTGCATGACAGGGCTACCCTTGGTGTGTAACGAAGGGGTAGGTCGAGCTAGAATTCCCCACAGGAGTCATAAGGTTGGAAGGGAAATGGTGTGTGTAGTGGATGGATTTTTGGGGTGGGTTTTGCATTATTTGTTTATAAATAATATGATATGAGGTCATTGTGGGCTAAAACCCAAGACCACCGATTTTGATAGGGCTTAGGCCCAATGTGAATATTTGTAAGTGATTTGATTGCCAAGGGTTGTGCACACTGAGTTTCAAAACTCACACCCCTTTAATTTAATGTTTCAGGTAATCTCAAATAGACGACTCGATGTGGAAGAGGACTCGGAGATGGCCACACTACAAGAGGCTTGAATTTTCATTTATTTATTTCAAAATACATGTTTTTAGTTACTTAATTTTTGGTGGAAGGCCTTGTACTCCGTTTTGACTTCAAATTTATTTTGAGTTTGGAGATTAATTATTTATTTAATTATTAAACCTAAGTAAGGTCTTATGTTCAAACTTGGTTTCCGTAATACTTAAAATAATAAAATGGGTTTTTATCTTTAATTAATAAAACTAAAAGATTTTGGGCTTTTGGGCCTTAAATTTTTAATTAGCAAAACCGTTTTGAATTGTGCCTCTAATGTGACATTCCGGATTCGGGCCTAACTTTTAGGCCGGGTTTGGGGTGTTACATTCTTTGCCTCTAAGTACCCTAATCTGAATAAAACTCTTCTTTCTCACGTCAGGGACACGCCCATGGCACACGCCCGTATGAATCGTGGCCAGGCCGTGTTCGAGTCTGTTAGATGAGGTACGACCGTGTGGCTTGGGCCCAGGCCATGTTGATTTCGTGATATGGCCCATTTACTCCGTTTTGGGCTCATTTCTCGTTCTTTTCATCCTCCGGTGATTTTTTGGGTATAAAACATGAAAACCAAGGATTAAGAGCACCAATTTACACAATTCAAGGCTTAAATCATCCAAAAGCATGCTAAATGTGGGCTTAAAATATGTTACTATTACGGTTTATCAAATACCCCCACACTTAAGCTTTTGCTTGTCCTCAAGCAAAATTCTCCACTTACAATTAAAACGAACTTCCTTGATTCATAATATTCATCAATAGTGTTTCATCATAATTCAAAGATAATTCATACATGGATAATTCAACCCAAAGGGTCCTAAAGATTCAAACAATTAAAGTCATACATTTGTAGCATAAAACATAGGTGTTTCCTCTTATCTAAATAATGACCTCTGATTCAAAACCGACAAGAGTTGACATCCTCACTAAAGATTCACTCAAATCACTCAAATTGTTTAAGGTTAAAAATTAAGCACTCAAAAGTCAAACATGAAAATTTAATCCCATAGGCTTGCATAAAAGTCAAATCTCCACCACCATAATATGAGATGATACACAAATCAAAATGTCTTTAACTGAGTTGTAACGGGGATTGGGTTAAAGGTGTGGATAAAGGCTGAATTAGAGGGTTAGAATCAAGACTGACCTGATAAATTACCTAACGAACTACTAATAAATAATTACATCAATTGAAAACTTGTAATACTAATACTAATAATACGAGCTTCTTCTTTAACAATTGGAATTTAAAAGCATAAGCTCATTTAATCACATAACTACTAATGAATTTCTTTTTAAGAACAAATCATGTACATAATAAAGGATGAATTTACTACTGAAATAAAGATCATAGTTAGGCAACTGATCAAATCAAATCTCAACAGAAAGGTAGTCAAAAGGAACGGTGATAACAAATACAAAGGGTTTTGGGTTAATATTAGTGGGTGAGTCAATAGAAAGGGTTGTTAGCATCAATAGGGTTCACTAGGGATTAATTATGAAGGTAGGCTTTTAGTGGAGTGAGTGGGTTAAATCCTAGGTGCCTTTATCATCTCTGTATATCAAATCAAATGTGTGGTCTCGACAAGTATAATCGATTTCTAGAATAACAAATCAATGTTGACACACTCATAATCAAACAATGAGCACGAAAAAGAATAAATGCTCTATAAGGCTCAAAATCTCACAAAAATTATGGGTATTTGATGTCAATCTTGCAAATTTCAAACTTTAAGGTAATAATTAGATTCAGGTAGACAACCTAAAAAAAATTTTAATTCTGAAAAATATACTTATCATGCTTGATTCTCTAGTATCTTTAAAATTTAATCATCAATGCACAATTAACTATGACTTAATCCAAAACACATCAATAAAAATCATAAATCAGGGGAGATTTCATTCTAATCATAATATTTGAAACTTACTTATTTAGAAACAAGATATAATTCAGGGATTTTCCAATAATACTATAGTTAAACCCCCCACACTTAAGATGTACATTGTCCTCAATGTACAAAGATAGATAATAGAAAAATAATAAAATCATAAGATAGGGAGAGAAGTGAAACTTCTTGAATTTTGGATGGAGTCAATGAGAAAAAACCAGATAGAATTGGACGGTGTAGGAGAGCGCCTTGAACCGTTTGAATTTGATTTCTCGAAGCAGCCGGCTTGATTTTATTGTATCCTAAACTAAATCTAAATGGCATGAAGAATAAGAAGAAAATAATAAAAATAAAAATAAAAGTAAAAGTAAATAATGGAAAATGAAAGAAAAAAGACAACTGGACAAGAAAAAGAGAGAAGGGAGTTTAAATAGAGATGCAGCCCATGTTATGGAAAAAAATATTTGTCCTGTTGCCACACGTCTATGGCCACGCCCTTTTACCTACCTGTGGTGCCCACATGGCCACGGCCACGACCGTGTTCAAGGCCATGTGAGTATGGAAAACCTACGCTTAAACATAGAAATAAGTAAAACTAAACTAATTAGTAGGGTTAGTGCTCGAGTTGCCTCCCGAGAAGCACTCGTTTAAAGTCTTGAGCTAGACTTACCTCTCATTCGCATAATCATGGTGGTTTGAGGAGGTGAAAATCCTTTCTCATATGATCAATTCGGTTTTTGATATATAGTTCAAGTCGAGTAGTGTTTACCTTAAAGGTGCTGATTTTAGGACTAGTTTCCTCGACTGTTCCATATGGGAAGATTTTGAGTAACTGATCTGCTATCTTAAGCTGGGTTGTCCCATCATTAAGTTTGTCATGGAGTTACCTCGTTTTTGCTTCGTGTGTTTTTAGTTTCTCTTGGAGGTGTGTCTTCCACTCGTCTAGTTCATCGATCCAAAGCCTTCGTTCCTTATGAATTTCTTCTTTATCGACAGGAGGTCTAGGATCTGGCATCTGCATAAGAGCTTCAAGAAACGGCAAGTTAGTATGTAACTTCTTTGGAGGTTTAAGAAATTTACTGAATTGTTCCTCTGTGTGGTCTTTCTTTATCGCATTGGGGTATGGCAAATGAGCTTGGTACTCTATAATTACCAGGTTTGGTAAATCATGGCTTACCTTAACCTTACCTTCACTTACCACAGGCTCTTGACTCGGGTCAGAGTCCACTAACCTTTCACTTTCATGAGCTGTTACGGCTTGAATTTGCTCTTTTGGGCCAGTTTCAGTATTGCTTGGCAAGTTTTCTTGTGGTTGTTCTGAGATCAGCTTAGCAAGCTAACCTAATTGATTCTTGATCCCTTGAATCGATGCTTCTTTATTTTTTGAGTGCTGTTTCGGTGTTTTGGAAACAAGTTTCTAACACCGCTATAAATTTTGTCAGCATCTCTTCAGGGTTCGGCTTCTGTTTCTGCTGGTGATGTGGTTGTTGAAAATCTGGATGAAGTTACGCTCTTTGACTACCTTGATCATCCCACGAGAAATTGGGATGTTACCTCCAACTTGCATTATAAGTGTTACTATAAAAATTATTTTGAGGTCTAGAATAGTTACCCATATAGTTAACTTGTTCGTTCTCTACGCTAGGGTTGTAGGATAGATATTCTGTGTTGTTCACCCCTCTTTCATCTGTATCGTATTGCATCATTGGATGTACCTATGATGATCTACACAAACCGTGTATCTTCTTACTTAAAAGCTCTATCTGGTTTGATAGCATGGTTACTGCGTCGAGGTTGAAGACATTGGCGGCTTCAGTTGGCTTTGTCCTTATAACTTGCCACTGATAGTTATTCAGTGCCATCTCCTCTATAAACTAAAATTACCTGTCAAAAGCAAATAAAAGAAAAATTAGCAAAGTAAAAAAAATAAAAATAAGAATAGAAATAAATTGCAATAAAATGGCTAAAGTAATAAAATTTGAGCTTTCTTAATATTCTGGTTCCCCGGCAACAGCACCAAATACTTGATCATTGATTTATGCGATGTCAAAGTCTTAAAATTTATAAAAAGAATGATCGAACCTTGAAACTAACTATGACAACGATGTGAGGCAAGTGCACTTATCGAACAGTAGTATAGTTAATGCAAGACCGGATTGTCGAACCCAAAGGAACTAAAAGTACTAATACTAACTTTCTTTTATTATCTAGCCTAAAATAAAAGGAATTTGTTGTTTAATCTAAATTAACTAACCACTAAGGTAAAGACTCTAAGACAAAGAAGAATGAAACTGGGGAAAATACTTGTGAGAGAAAACCAATTGACTAAGACAATACCCGAGGAAGAATCTACCTAGACTTCACTTGTTATCTAACTCTGAACCAGATGATTTATTCACTTGGCTTGATTCGTAGGATTCCCTAACGTATATTAATCCCTCTCTCGAGGGAACTAACGTCTCAGCCTAGTTGATTAATTGAAATTAAAACCCCTAGAATTGCATTAACTCGATCTATGGACTCCCATATTAGGTTTGACACTAATCCGGCAGATTTTCGTCACCCTATCTCTAGGCGCGTGAGCAACTCCACTTAACTATGCTAGATCTAATCTTAGGCAGGGACTTTTGCTTCTCCACCTAAGCACATCATACTTGAATTAATATCCCAGAAATATCAAAACAAGAATTAAGAACACATAATTAAGAGCAAATCAAATATTTATCATACAGTTCAGCAAACGATAACAAGATTCATCTTAGGTTTTATCCCCCTCAGGTATCTGAGGGTTTAGTTCATAATAATAAAAGAAAGCATCTCAGAAGAAAAGATAAAACAAAACATAAGAAATCCCTAAAACCCCCTGAAGGAATTGAAGGAGAGATCCTCCGTCTTGAGTATGATTCCGGCATCTTGAGATGAATCAACTAGTTATCTTCGAGTAAATTCCACAATTCTGACCCTCTGGGTTGGCTCTTTGGCCTAGCTGGACGCCCCCATGAAGTTTGGCATCTAGGGTGTTTATATAGGCTTTTGGAATGGCTTTCTTTGCCTCTAAGTACCCTAATCCGAATGAAACTCTTCTTTCTCACGTTAGGGACACGCCCATGGCACACGTCCGTGTGAATCGTGGCCAGGCCATGTTCGAGTCTGTTTGATGAGGCACGACCGTGTGGCTTGGGCCCAGGCTGTGTTGATTTTGTGATATGGCCCATTTACTCTGTTTTGGGCCCGTTTCTCGTTCTTTTCATCCTCCGGTGCTTTTTTGGGTATTAAACATGAAAACCAAGGATTAAGAGCATCAATTTACACAATTCAAGGCTTAAATCGTCCAAAAGCATGCTAAATGTGGGCTTAAAATATGTTACTATTACGGTTTATCAAGGCTTAAGCTGACGAGACGCATAAGCAACCACCTTACCCTCCTGCATTAGCACACAACCCAAACCAATGTGTGATGCATCACTATAGATAGAGAATTCCTTCCTAGACTTTGGCTGTATCAAGACAAGGGCCTCAGTCAGAACTTTCTTCAGTTTCTCAAAACTTTCTTGCTACTTATCAGTCCAGTTAAACAGTACCCCTTTACGTAGCAACTTAGTCATAGGTGCAGCAATCAAGGAAAACCCCTCAACAAAACGTCTGTAATACCCTGCCAGACCCAGAAAGCTTTGAATCTTAGATACGATCTTAGGTGGTTTCCAATCCAGTACGACTTCAATTTTTTGAGGATCAACCCTAATCCCCTCAGCAGATACCACGTGACCCAGAAATGTCACTTCTCACAACCAAAACTCACACTTACTGAACTTAGTGTATAATTGTTTCTCCCTTAAAATCTGCAGAACAATTTGGAGATGTGCATCATGTTCATCATCGATTCTTGAATAAACCAAGATATCATCTATGAATACCACCACGAATCGATCCAGATAGGGCTGGTGATAAACCATAATATGAATTTATTTTAATCCCACATTTAGCATACTTTTGGATGATTTAAGCCTAAAATTGTGGAATTTGGTGCTCTTAATCCTTTGTTTTCATATTTTATACTTAAGAGAGCACCGAAGGATGAAAAGAATGAGAAACGGGCCTAAACAGAGTAAATGGGCCAAATCACGAAATTGACACGGCCTAGGCCCAAGCCACACGGTCGTGCCTCCTTAACAGACCCGAACACGGCCTGGCCACGATTCACACGGGCGTGTGCCATGGGCGTGTCCCTACCATGACAAAGACAAATTTTACTTGGATTAAGGTACTTAGAGGCAAAGAAAGTCATTCCAAAAGCCTATATAAACACCGAAGAGGCTAACCTTCATGGGGCGTCCAGTTAGGCCGAAGAGCCAAGCCAGAGAGGCCAAAATTGTGGAATTTACTCGAAGAAAGCCAGTTGATTCATCTCAAGAAGCTAGAGTTATACTCAAGACGGAAGATCTTCCCTTCAATTTCCTTCAGGGGGTTTTAGGGTTTTTCTTATTTTTTTTATATTTTCTTCTAAGATGTATTCTTTTATAATTATGAACTAAACCCCTCAAATACCTGAGGGGGATGAAACCTAAGACGGATCTTGTTATTGTTTTCTGAACTATATGATAAATACTTGATTTGTTCTTAATTATGTGTTCTTAAGTATTGATGTGCTTAGGCAGAGGAGGAATAGACCCTGTCTAAGAGTATATCTAGCATAATTAAGCGGAGTTGATCGCAATCCTAGAGATAGGATGATGAAAATCTGCTGGATTAGGGTCAAACCTAATATGGGAGTCCATAGATCGAGTTAATGCAATTCTAGGGGTTTTAATTAGAAAGAGATTTCAATTAATCAACATAGTGTTAGGGTTAGTAGCCTCGAGAGAGGTATTAATATAAATTAGGGAATCCTATGGATCAAGTCAAGTGAATAAATTATCTGGTTTAGAGTTAAATAACAAGTGAAGTCTAGGTGGATTCTTCCTCGGGTATTGTCTTTTCCACAAGTATTTTCCCCAATTCATTCTCTTTATTTTTGCATCTTTAGCTTAATAATTAGTTAATTTTAGATTAAATAAACAATTCACTTTTATTTTAGGCTAAATAATAAAAAGAAAGTTAGTATTAGTACTTTTGGTTCATTTGGGTTCGACAATCCGGTCTTGCCACTAAACTATACTATTGTTCGATAGGTTCGTTTGCCTCAATCGTTGTCATAGTTAGTTTCTAGGCTCAATCATTCTTTTTATAAATTTTTAAGACTCCGACAGGCGATCAAGTTTTTAGCGCCGTTACCGGGGAACTGAAATATTAAGAACGCTCAATTTTTATTACTTTAGCCATTTTTATTTTTGCAATTTATATTTATATTTATTTTGATTTTAACTTTGCTAATTTTCCTTCTTTTTGTTCTTAGCAGGTACCTTTAGTTTATGACTAGAAGGAACTTGACAGGACCCGTGATTTACGACAGTGATATTGAAGGTACTGTTCACAGAAATTATAGAGAAATATGGCGGAGCTTAAACTCCATAGAAGAAGAGCAAGAAGTCAAAACCAATACCACCGAAGAGATGGCTGAGAATAATCTGCTACCTCCAGAGGTGGCCGAAGATCATGCTCCTCGAGCTATGTATGATTATGCTAAACCTAATTTAATAGGAACTGAGTCAAGTATTGTTAGACATGCTATTGCTGCTAATAATTTTGAACTGAAACCTAACACAATTTAGATGATACAGTAATTTGTTCAGTTTGATGGTTTGCAAGATGAAGATCTAAACAATCACTTGGCAAATTTCCTAGAATTTTGTGATACTTTCAAAATAAATGGCGTTTCTAATGATGCCATCTGTCTTCGGTTATTTCCCTTTTCTTTGAGGAATAAAGCCAAACAGTGGATGCATTCTCTTCCATGAGGATCAATCACTACATGGGAACAAATGACCGAAAAATTTTTATTAAAATATTTTCGCCGGCTAAAATGGCCAAGTTAAGGAATGATATCAATGGCCAAGTTAAGGAATGATATCTTTTCTTTTGTGCAGATGGATTTAGAAACATTTTACGATGCATGGAAGAGATACAAATATCTATTCAGAAGGTGCCCTACCCTTGTGGCTACAGGTCCAAACTTTTTACAACAGTGTGAACCCTTAATCTAGGCAGTTAATCGATTCAGCCACCGGTAGAACATTGAACAACAAAACACCTGAGGCTACCTACGAATTCATTAAAGAGATGTCACTGAAGAACTATAAGTTGAAAGTCACAAGGACCAAACCGACAAAAGCAGCCAATTTTTTCAACCTCGACGCAGTAACCATGCTATCAAACCAGGTAGAACTGATAAATAAAAAGATTGATGGCGTATGTGATTCTTTGTAGGTTCATCCAGTCATGTAGTGCGATACGAATAGAGGAGGGATGAACAACACAAAGCATCCACCTTACAACTCGAGCACTGATAACGAGCAAGTTCACTGTATGGGTAACAATTTTAAATCTCAAAATAACCCTTATAGAAATACTTATAATCCAGGTTGGAGGAACCATCCCAATTTTTCAATGGGGTGGTCAGGGAAACCAGAGACAACAACCCCCTCCAAACTTCCAACAACAGCCCTACCCACAAGAAAAGAAGCCGAACCTTGAGGAGATGCTGACCAAATTCATCGCAGTAACAGAAACTCATCTTCAAAATACCGAGACAACACTTAAGAATCAATAAGCATCGATTCAGGGGATCGAGAACCAATTAGGCCAACTTGCCGAGATCATTGATCGTGTCTATTAGAGTCTTAAAAATTTATAATAAAAAAATGATCGAACCTAGAAACTAATTGTGACAACGACTTGAGGCAAGTGCACCTATCGAGCAATAGTATAGCTATGGCAAGACCAGATTGTCGAACCCAAAAGAACCAAAAGTACTAATACTAACTTTCTTTTTATTATTTAGCCTAAGAATTAATGGAATTTTTATCTAATCTAAAACTAACTAACAACTAAGCTAAATATGCAAAGACAAAGAGAATGAATTTGGGAAAATACTTTAGGAAAAACCAATTGATATTAAGACAATACTCGAGGAAGAATCCACCTAGACTTCACTTGTTATCTAACTCTGAACCAGACGATTTATTCACTTGACTTGATCCGTAGGATTCCCTCAGTTATATTAATACCTCCGTCGAGGCTACTAACGTCTAACCCTAGGTTGATTAATTTAAATCTCTTTCTAATTAAAACCCCTAGAATTGCATTAACTCGATCTATGGACTCTCATATTAGGTTTCACCCTAATCCGGCAAAATTTCGTCACCCTATGTCTAGGCTTGCGATCAACTCCGCTTAATTATGCTAGATCTACTCTTAGGTAGGGACTTTTGCTCCTCCACCTAAGCACATCACACTTGAATTAATATCCTGAAAATATCAAAATAAGAATTAAGAATACCTAATTAAGAACAAATCAGGTATTTATCATATAGTTCAGCAAACGATAACAAGATTCATCTTAGGTTTCATCCCCCTCAGATATCTGAGGGTTTAGTTCATAATTATAAAAGAATACATCTCAGACGAAAAGATAAAACAAAACATAAGAAAAACCCTAAAACTCCCTGAAGGAATTGAAGAGGGATCCTCCATCTTGAGTATGACTCCGGCTTCTTGAGATGAATCAACTGGCTTTCTTCGAGTAAATTCCACAATTCTGACCCCTCTGGCTCGGGTCTTTGGCCTCGCTGGACGCCTAACTGGACTATCCCTGAAGGTTGGCCTTTTGGGTGTATATATAGGCTCTCAAAATGTGTTTCCTTGCCTCTAAGTATCCTAATCTGAGTGAAATTCCTCTTTTGCATGTTAGGGACACGCCCATGGCACACACCCGTGTGAATCGTGGCCAGGCTGTGTTGGAGTCTATTAGTGAGGCACGACCGTGTGGTCTTGGGCCCAGGCCGTGTCGGTTTTGTGTTATGGCCCATTTACTCCGTTTTTAGGCCCGTTTCTCATTCTTTTCATCCTCCTATGCTCTCTTGAGTATAAAATATGAAATTAAAGGATTAAGAGCACCAAATTACATAATTCAAGGGAGAAATCATCCAAAAGCATGCTAAATGTGGGCTTAAAATATGTTACTATTACGGTTTATCAAATACCCCCACACTTAAGCTTTTGCTTGCCCTCAAGCAAAATTCTCAACTCACAATTAGAACGAACTTCCTCGATTCATAATATTTATCAATAGTGTTTCATCATAATTCAAAGATAATTCATACATGGATAATTCAACTCAAAGTGTCCTAAAGATTCAAACAATATAAGTCATACATTTGTAGCATAAAACATAGGTGTTTCCCCTTATCTGAATAATTACCTCTGATTCAAAACTGACAAGGGTTGACATCCTCACTAAAGATTCACTCAAATCACTCGAGGTGTTTAAGGTTCGGGAAAAAGCACTCATAAGTCAAACATGAAAAGTTAATCCCATAGGCTTTCATGAATGTCAAATCTCCACCACGGTAAAATGAGATGATACACAAATCAAAAGGTCTTTAACAGGGTTGTAATGGGGCTTGGGTTAAAGGTGTGGATAAAGGCTGAATTAGAGGGTTAGAATCGAGATTGAATTGACAAATTACCTAACCATAAACAACAAACTACTAATAAATAATTACATCAATTGAAAACTTGTAATACTAACACTAATAGTACGAGCTTCTTCTTCAGCAATTGGAATTTAAACGTATAAGCTCATTTAATCACATAACTAATAATGAATATACTTTGAATTTTTTTAGGAAAAAATCAAGTACATAATAAAGGATGAATTTACTACTGAAATAAAGATCATAGTTAGGCGACTAATCAAATCAAATCTGGACAAAAAGGTAGTCAAAAGGAATGGTAATAACAAATACAAAGGGTTTTGGGTTAATATTAGTGGATGAGTCAATAAAAAGGGTTGTTAGGATCAAAAGGGGTTCACTAGGGGTTAATTATGAAGGTAGGCTTTTAGTGGATTAAGTGGGTTAAAACCTAGGTGCCTTTATCATCTTTGTATATCAAATCAAAGGTGCGGTCTCGACATGTATAATCGATGCAAGTTCTAGAATAACTAATCAATGTTGGCACACTCATAATCAAAAAGTGAGCACAAAAAAGAATTTATGCTCTATAAGGCTCAAAATCTCACGAAAATTATGGGAATTTGATATCAATCTTGTAAATTTCAAACTAATAATTAGATTCAGGTAGACAACCTTAATTTTTTTAAATTCTGAAAAATAGACTTATCATGCTTAATTCTCTAGTATCTTAATGTTTAATCATCACTGCAAAATTATCAATGACTTAATCCAAAACATATCAATAAAAATCATGAATCACAGGAAATTTCATTCTCATAATAATGTGAAAAAATTACTTAAAGACAAGATATCATTCAGGGATTTGAGAATAATGCAGAAAGTTAGGCACTTTCTTGAAATAAATATTCACCCCCACACTTAAGATGTACATTGCCCTCAATGTATAAAGATATATATGAAATTTAAGGGAAAGGGAGAGGTGAAACTTCCTGAATTTGGATGGTTTCCATGAGTTGGGAGTTCCAAGGTGTGGTGGCTGCTACAGAGCTCTGTGCTAGATGAAGAAATTGGGAAGCTCGTAGAGAATTAGCTAGGAAAATATTAAGACACATTTAAAATAAACTATTTATGTATTTAAAGACAAGAAAGATAAAGAGAAATAGTGTAAAAATTGAAATAAAACTAAAAGAAAAGATGAATGGACTGAAAAGTCCTTATTATTGGATGGTTCGCGAGGTGGGTGTGATTTCTAAGGCTGTGGTGGGGTGGTGGTCGTGGCCGAGGTGTGATTCCCTAGCAGCCTTTAGAACCTAGAACCAAGAAACTAAAATAAGAGAAACTAAATTTACTAGAAGAGAAGAAAAGATAAGGAAAATAAAGAAAACGAGAAAAGAAAAATAAAAGTTAAATGGCCTCAAGGACCCTTGGCTTGTCAAGTGGATGAAGCGGCCGACATGAACTTATGTAGATTGATCTCCCACAGGGAGACTGTGCTTGGATCCTTCCGCTTCTTCGACATAGGTATTGTGGAGATCAAGGGTTAGAAGAATAATATGGAAGGGAAAGATCTGAAAAAGATAAGGGAAAGAAGATGGTATGGAAGAAAATAGAAGGGGAGTAGGTGAGAAGAGGGAGGGGTGGGGTGGTTTAAATAGAATTTTGGGGTTTGGAACATCCCCACACCCGTGTACCATGGGGGTGTTGTGTCATACAGCGGTATCACACGGCCGTGTTGTGCTTCGTTTACTTCTCCCACGCCCATGTTCAGGTCGCCACGTCCGTGTATGATCTAACAGTGTCGGCCACAGCCGAATCGCACGGCCGTGGCATGGTAGTTGGAGTCCGTGACTCGAAGATATGATTCGTTCTGACTCGTACCATCTCTGCCCTGTCAGTACAGAGATTCATGGTGTCCACATGGCCACGGCCACGGCCATGTGCAAAGCCGTGCGGCATGAAAATCTGCACTTTTGGTTAGCTTATGATTAGATGCTGAAGTAGAAATAAAAATAAAAATAAAGTAATGTAAAAGTTAATAGAGTTAGTGCTCGGGTTGCCTCCCGAGAATCGCTCGTTTATAGTCTTAAGCTAGACTTATCTCTCATTCGCATATTCACGGTGGTTTGAAGAGTTGAACATCCTCTCTCATGCTATCAGTTTTACTATCATGGTGAAGTTCAAGTCGAGTAGCATTTACTTTAAAGGTAACGAATGTAGGATTACTTACCTCGACTATTCCGTATGGGAAAACATTGAGTACCCTAAAAGAGATTTCTTTATTTGTATTAGGGTCAGTAGGAGGTATTCGAGGGTCTGCCTTATCTAACAATACCTGATCTCTGATCTTATATTTGTCTGTCCCACAGAATTGTGTTGGTTTTGCTTTGTGTATCCCTTACTTCTCCTTGAAGTGTGTCTTCCACTCGTCTAGTTCATCGATTTGAAGCTTTCGTTCCTCATGGATTATTTCCATGTTGGTATGGGGTCTAGGGTCTGGCTCAGTTGTGTAGTTTCATGGTGCTTCCTGAAAAGAAAGTTTAACTGAAGGGTTATTAATAGAATTTATATTCTCACCTTGACTACTCGATGTCCTGGCCGAGTCAAGAGCTTGGAGACTGATTGATTCGTTACCTACACAAAGTATGAGTTCACCTGCACTGACATCAATTTTAGTCCTGGCAGTTGCTAAAAAGGGTCTTCTTAAAATTAAGGGGATACTATTGTCCTCATCCATGTCTAAAATGACAAAGTCTACCGGGAATACGAATTTATCAGTTTTCACAAGAACATCTTCAATTATACCCCTAGGAATTCTAACAGTTTTATCAGCTAATTGAATGCTCATCCTAGTTTGTTTGGGTTTCCCTAGACCTAGTTGTTTAAACATTTTATAAGGCATGACATTTATGCTTGCCCCTAAATCAGCTAAAGCATTATCAATAGATAAACTACCAATTAAGCATGGAATTGTAAAGCTCCCTGGATCTTTTAATTTTCGTGGTAGTCTATTTTGCAAGACTGCCGAGCATATTGCGTTTAGCTCCACGTGCGATGCCTCGTCTATCCTTCATTTGTTTGTCAATAGCTCCTTTAAAAATTTCCTAGAATTTGGCATCTGCGAAAGGGCTTCAAGTAACGGTAAGTTAATATGTAATTTCTTTAAAAGTTTAAGAAACTTACCGAACTATTCCTCTGTGTCGTCTCTCTTTATTGCTTTAGGATATGGTATGTGAGGTTGGTATTCTTTGATTATCGGTTTTGGCTTTTTATTACTTACCTCAACCTTACCTTCTTCTACCAAATTCTCTTGTCTAAAATTGGGCTCGTCTAACCCTTCACTATCTTGAGCTGTTATGGCTTGAATTTGCTCCTTTGGGTTAGTCTCGGTGTTGCTTGGTAGGCTTCCTTGTGGTCTTTCAGAGATCAGCTTAGCAAGTTGCCCTAACTGGTTTTTGATCCCTTGAATCAATGCTTGTTGATTTTTAAGTGTTGTCACGGTATTTTGGAAATGTGTTTCTGATACTGCTATGAATTTTGTCAGCATCTCCTCAAGGTTCGGCTTCTTTTCCTTTGGGTAGGGCTATTGTTGGAAGTTTTGGAGTGGTTGTTGTCTCTGATTTCCTTGACCACCCCATGAAAAATTGGGGTGGTTCTTCCAATCTGGATTATAAGTATTACTATAAGGGTTATTTTGAGATCGGCAATTGTTACCCATATAGTTCATTTGTTCGCTCTCTATGCCCTGCCCGTAGGGTGGGTACTCAGGATTCACCACGCCTCCACTTGTCTCACACTGCATAACTGGATGTACTGTGTCGAGGTTGAAAACTCCGGCTACTTTTGCTGGCCTTGTCCTTGTAACATTCCACTGATAGTTATTCAATGACATCTCCTCTATAAACTCGTAGGCTGCTTCAGGGGTTTTGTTATTCAGAGTTCTTCCGGCGGCTGAATCGATTAATTGCCTTGTTGAAAGGTTCACACCGTTGTAGAAAGTTTAGACCTGTAGCCACAAGGGTAATCCGTGGTGTGGGCACCTCCTCAACAAATCTTTGAATCTCTCCCATGCATCATAAAGTGTCTCTAAATCCATCTGCACAAAAGAAGAGATATCATTCCTTAACTTGGCCGTTTTGGCCGGTGGAAAATATTTTAATAAAAATTTCTCGATCATTTGATCCCATGTAGTGATTGACCCTCGTGGAAGAGAATGCAACCATTGTTTGGCTTTATTTCTCAAAGAAAAGGGAAATAACCGAAGACGAATAGCATCATCAGTAACGCCATTTATTTTGAAGGTGTCACAAAATTCTAGGAAATTTGCCAAGAGATTATTTGGATCTTCATCCTGCAAACCATCAAACTGAATAAATTGATGTATCATCTGAATCGTGTTAGATTTCAGTTCAAAATTATTTGCGGCAATAGCAGGTCTAACAATACTTGACTCGGTTCCTGTTAAATTAGGTTTAGCATAATCATACATAGTTCGAGGAGCATGATTTTCGGCCATCTCTAGAGATGGCGGATTGTTCTCAGCCATCTCTTTGGTAGTTTTAACTTCGTCTTCTTGCTCCTCTTGTATGTAGTTTAAGCTTCGCCTTATTTCTCTATGATTTTTGTGAATAGTACCTTCAATATCACTGTCGTAAAGTAGGGGTCCTGTCGGGTTCCTTCTAGTCATAAACTAGAGGTACCTAAAAGTAGTAAAAGAACAAAAATTAGTAAAAAAAATAAAAAAAATAAAAGTAAGAAATTGCAGAAAATAAAAAATGGCTAAAGTAATAAAAATTGAGCTTTATTAATATTCTGGTTCCCCGGCAATGGTGCCAAAAACTTGATCGTGTCTATCAGAGTCTTAAAATTTATAAAAAGAATGATCGAGCCTAGAAGCTAACTGTGACAACGACTTGAGGCAAGTGCCCCTATCGAACAGTAGTTTAGCTATGGCAAGACTGGATTGTCGAACCCAAAAGAAACAAAAGTACTAATACTAACTTTCCTTTTATTATTTAGCCTAAGAATTAAAGAAATTTTTATCTAATCTAAAACTAACTAACAACTAAGCTAAAGATGCAAAGACAAAGAGAATGAATTTGGGAAAATACTTTGGGGAAAACCAATTAATTAAGACAATACCCAAGGAAGAATCCACCTAGACTTCACTTGTTATCTAACTCTGAACCAGACGATTTATTCACGTGACTTGATCCGTAGGATTCCCTAAGTTATACTAATACCTCCGCCGAGGCTATTAACGTCTAACCCTAGGTTGATTAATTGAAATCTCTAATAAAACCCCTAGAATTGCATTAACTTGATCTATGGGCTCCCATATTAGGTTTCACCCTAATCTGGCAAAATCTCGTCACCCTATGTCTAGGCGTGCGATCAACTCCGCATAATTATGCTAGATCTACTCTTAGGTAAGGACTTTTGCTCCTCCACCTAAGCACATCACATTTGAATTAATATCCCGGAAATATCAAAACAAGAATTAAGAACACATAATTAAGAACAAATCAAATATTTATCATATAGTTCAGCAAACGATAAAAAGATTCATCTTAGGTTTCATCCCCCTCAGGTATCTAAGGGTTTAGTTCATAACTATAAAAGAATACATCTCAGAAGAAAAGATAAAAAAACATAAGAAAAACCTTAAAACGCCCTGAAAGAATTGAAGAGAGATCCTCTGTCTTGAGTATGACTCTGGCTTCTTGAGATGAATCAACTGGCTTTCTTCGAGTAAATTCCACAATTCTGACCCCTCCGGCTCGGCTCTTTGGCCTCGCTGGACGCCTAACTGGACTCTCCTTAAAGGTTGGCCTTTATGGTGTACATATAGGCTCTTGGAATGTGTTTCTTTGCCTCTAAGTATCCTAATCCGAGTGAAATTCCTCTTTCTCATGTCAGGGACATGCCCATGGCACACGCCTATGTGAATCGTGGCTAGGCCCTGTTTGAGTCTATTAATGGCACACGGCCGTGTGGTCTTGGGCCCAGGCCGTGTCAATTTCGTGTTATGGCCCATTTACTCCATTTTTATCCTCCTATGCTCCCCTGAGTATAAAACATGAAATTAAAGGATTAAGAGCACCATATTACATAATTCAAGGGATAAATCATCCAAAAGCATGCTAAATGTGGGCTTAAAATATGTTATTATTATGGTTTATCAATCACATCAGAACGACCACAAGGCAACTTGCCAAGCAACACTGAAACTAACACAAATGAGCAACTTCAAGCCATAATAGCTCAAGATAGTGTAGGGTTAGATGAGCCTACGGTAAGCCAAGAGAATGTGGTAGAGGAACGTAAGAACGAGGTAAGTCATGATAAGCAAAAATCGGTAGTTAAAGAGTACCAACCTCGTATACTGTACCCGATGCGATGAAGAAGGACAACACAGACGAACAATTTGATAAATTTCTTAGATTTTTAAGAAATTATATATTAACTTACCATTTCTTAAAGCTCTTTCACAGATGCCAGATTCAAGGAAATTTTTAAAAGATCTTTTAACAAACAAACGGAAGTTAGATGAAGAATCGCATGTGGAGCTAAATGCAGTGTGCTCAGCAATGTTACAAAACAAACTACCATGAAAATTAAAAGATCCAAGGAGTTTTACAATTCCATGTTTAATCGGTAGTTTATCTTTTGATAATGCTTTAGCTGATTTAGGGGCAACCATAAATGTTATGCCTTATAAAATGTTTAAACAACTAGGTCTAAGGAAACCCAAAAAAACTAGGATGAGCATTCAATTAGCTGATAAAACTGTTAGAATTCCTAGGGGTATAATTGAAGAATTTCTTGTGAAAATTGATAAATTCGTATTCCTGGTAGACTTTGACATTTTAGAATGGATGAGGACAATAGTATCCCCTAAATTTTAGGAAGACCCTTTTTAGCAACTGCTAGGACTAAAATTGATGTCAGTGCAGGTGAACTCATACTTTGCGTAGCTGACGAATCAATCAGTCTCTAGGCTCTTAACTTAGCTAGGACATCGAGTAGTCAAGGTGAGAATATAAATTATATTAACAACCATTCGGTTAAACCTTCTTTGCAGGAAGCACCACGGAGCTACACAACTAAGCCAGATCCTAGACCTCATGCCAACAAGGAAATAACTCATGAGGAACGAAGGCTTTAGATCGATGAGCTAGACGAGTGGAAGACACACTTCAAGGAGAAATTAGGAATACACAAAGCAGAACCAACACCATTCTGTTGGACAAACGAATTTAAGATCGGAGATCAGCTATTGTTAGATAAGGCAGACCCTCGAATACCTCCTCTTGACCCTAATACAAACAAAGAAATCTCTTTTAGGGTACTTAAGGTTTTCCCATACGGAACAGTCGAGGTAAGTAATCCTGTATTCGACACTTTAAAAGTAAACGTTAATTGACTTGAGCTATATACTGATAAAAGGACTGATAGCATGAGGAAGGACTTTCAACTCCTGAAACCACCATGAATGTGTGAATGAGAGGTAAGTCTAGCTTAAGACGATAAACAAGCGCTTCTCAGGAGGCAACCCGAGCACTAACCCCATTAATCTTCACATTTTTTTCCTTTTTTAACACCTAACTATAAACTAACCAAGTGCATATTTCCATACCACACAGCCGTGGTGTGACCGTGTGGATGCTACAGATGTACGTACTAACATGGCGGGGATAGTATGAAACAGAACGAAAAATATCTTCAAGCCACGACCCTCAATTGAACACCACGGCCGTGCGATACGGCCGTGGCCGACACTGTTTTAGCAACACGGGCGTGGCGACTTTCACATAGGCGTGGGAGAAACAAACGAAGCATAACACAGCCGTGTGACATGGCCGTGTGACTCGACACGCCCACGGTACACGGGTGTGGGGATAAACCAGACCTGAAATTTCTATTTAAACCACCCCTCTCCCCTTCTTACCTACTCCCCATCCTTCTTCTTCCTTTACACCTCCCTTCTTTTTCATTCTCATTCTTCTTCATTCCTCATAATTCTAGATCTAATCACATCCATGTCGAAGAAATGGAAGGATCCTAGCATAGTCTCCCTTTGTGAGACCGATATACATAAGTTCATGCTGTCTGCTTCATTAACTCGACAGGAAAAGGACCTTTGAGTCCATTTAACTTTTCTTTTTATTTTCCATTCTGCTTTATTTTCTTTTACTTTATTTTTCTTTTACTTAGTATAATATATTTTATTTCATTTTCTTTGATTTAGGTTCTAAATGCTGCTTGGGAATCATCACACCACGACCATAATCACCACACCACGACCATAGCTACGACACCACAGCCTTAGAAATCACACTCACTAACCATCTAATGATAAGGACTTTACAGCCCATAAATCTTTTCTTTTAATTTTATTTTACTTTCTATTTTCTTTCTCTTTATCTTTCTTGTCTTTAAATATATATTTAGTATATTTTGAATTATTATCATTATTTCCTGGCTAATTCTCCACGAGCTTCCCAATTTCTTCATCTAGGGCAGAGATTGTCGACGGCCACCACATCATGACACTCCCAACTCAAGGAAGCCATCCAAATTCAGGAAGTTTCACCTCTCCTTTTCTCTTAAATTTCATATACATCTTCGTATATTGAGGGCAATGTACATCTTAAGTGCGAGGGGTGAATATTTATTTCAAGAAAGTGCCTAACTTTCTACATTATTCTCAAATCCCTGAATGATATCTTGTCTTTAAGTAATTTTCTCATATCACTAATTAGGATGAAATTTCCTGTGATCCATGATTTTCTTTGATATGTTTTGGATTAAGTCATTGATAATTGTGCAGTGATGATTTAAACTTTAGGAGACTAGAGAAACAAGCATGATAAGTCCATTTTCAAAAATTAAAATTTTGTTGGGTTGTCTACTTGAATCTAATTATTACCTTGAAGTTTGAAATTTACAAGGTTGATATCAAAAACCCATAAATTTTGTGAGATTTTGAGCCTTTTAGAGCATACATCCTCTCATGCTCACTTTTTGATTATGAGTGTGTCAACATTGACTTGTTATTCTAGAACTTGCTTCGATTATACATGTCAAAACTACATCATTGATTTGATATACCGAGATGATAAAGGCACTTAGGAATTAACCCACTTACTCCACTAAAAGCCTACCCTCACAATTAACCCTTAGTGAACCCCTTGATCCTAACAACCCTTTTATTGACTCATCCACTAATATTATCCCAAAACCCATCTTGTATTTGTTACCACCATTCTTTAACCCCCTTTTTGTCGAGAATTAATTTGTGCAGTTACCTAACTATGTTCTATATTTCAATTGTTAAAGTTCTTTCTTATTATTGTATTGATTTGTTCTTAAAAAAATGAAGTATATTCATTATTAGTTCTAAGATCAAGTGAGCTTATACGTTTAAAATTCCACATATTGAGAAGAAGCTCGTATTATTAGTGAAGTTATAATTGATGTAATTATTCAAGTATTAGTTTACTTTTTCTAGTTAGGTAAATTGTCAATTCAATATCGATTCTAACCTCCTAATTCAGCCTTTATCCACACCTTTAACCGAGCCCCATTACAACCCTTTTGAAAAACCTTTTGATTGGTGTATCATTTCGGTTTACAGTGTTGGAGATTTGATTTTTAGGCAAGCCTATGGGATTAACTTTTCATGTTCGACTTTTTGAGTGCTTAATTTTGAACCTTAAACACTTTGAGTGATTTGAGTGAATCTTTAGTGAGGATGTCAACTCTTGTCGATTTTGAATTAAAGGTGATTATTTAGGTAAGGGAAAATGCCTATACTTTTCGTGCTACAAAAACTATGACTTTGAATGTTTGGATCTGTAGGATCCTTTTACTTAAATTATCAATGTATGAATTATCTTTGAATTATGATGGAACACAATTGATGAATATTATGAATCAATGAAGTTCATTTGTGAGTTGAGAATTTTGCTTGAGGACAAGCAAATGCTTAAGTGTGGGGGTATTTGATAAACCGTAATATGAACATATTTTAATCCCACATTTAGCATATTTTTGGATGATTTAAGCCTTGAATTGTTGAATTTGGTGCTCTTAATCCTTTGTTTTCATGTTTTATACTTAGGAGAGCACCAGAGGATGAAAACAATGAGAAACAGGCCTAAAACAGAGTAAATGGGCCAAATCATGAAATCGACACGGCTTGGGCCCAAGCCACACGGTCGTGCCTCCTTAATAGACCTGAACACGGCCTGGCCACGACTCACACGGGCGTGTGCCATGGGCCTGTCCCTGCCATGACAAAGAGGAATTTTACTCAAATTAGGGTACTTAGAGGCAAAGAAAGCCATTCCAAAAGCCTATATAAATACCCTGGAGGCCAACCTTCAGGAGGCGTCCAGTTAGGCCGAAGAGCCAAGCTAGAGAAGCCAGAATTGTGGAATTTACTCGAAGAAAGCCAGTTGATTCATCTCAAGAAGCCAGAGTTATACTTAAGACGAAAGATCTTCCCTTCAATTTCCTTCAGGGGGTTTAGGGTTTTTCTTATGTTTTGTTTTATATTTTCTTCTGAGATGTATTCTTTTATAATTATGAACTAAACCCTTCAAATACCTGAGAGGGATGAAACCTAAGACGGGCCTTGTTATTGTTTTCTGAACTATATGATAAATACTTGATTTGTTCTTAATTATGTGTTCTTAATTCTTTTTTGATATTTCAGGATATTAATTTAAGTATTGATGTGCTTAGGCAGAGGAGGAATAGACCCTGTCTAAGAGTAGATCTAGCATAATTAAGCGGAGTTGATCGCAACCCTAGAGATAGGATGACAAAAATCTATTAGATTAGGGTCAAACCTAATATGGGAGTCCATAGATCGAGTTAATGCAATTCTAGGGGTTTTAACTAGAAAGAGATTTCAATTAATCAACCTAGGGTTAGACGTTAGTAGCTTAGAGAGAGGTAATAATATAAATTAAGGAATCCTACGGATCAAGTCAAGTGAATAAATCATCTGGTTTAGAGTTAAATAACAAGTGAAGTCTAGGTGGATTCTTCCTCGGGTATTGTCTTAATCAATTGGTTTTTTCCACAGGTATTTTCCCAAATTCAGTCTCTTTGTCTTAGCATCTTTAGCTTAATAATTAGTTAATTTTAAATTAAATAAACAATTCACTTTTATTTTAGGCTAAATAATAAAAAGAAAGTTAGTATTAATACTTTTGGTTCCTTTGGGTTCGACAGTTCGGTCTTGCAACTAAACTATACTACTGTTCGATAGGTACGCTTGCCTTAATCATTGTCATAGTTAGTTTCTAGGCTCGGTCATTCTTTTTATAAATTTTTAAGACTCTGACACACGATCAGTTGGAATACTCGATTCATCAGATCCATGAAGGCAGCTGGTGCATTCGTCAGCCCAAACGGCATCACTAGGAACTTTTAGTAACCATAACGAGTCCTAAACACAGTCTTATACACATCAATCTCCTTAACTCTCAACTGATGGTACCCAGAACGAAGACCTATCTTGGAGAAAATCGAAGCTCATTGCATCTGATCAAATAAGTCATGTATCCTCGGCAAAGGATATTTATTCTTGATAGTCAGGTTATTCAATTGCCGACAGTCAATGCACATGCGCATGGACCCATCCTTCTTCTTTACAAACAACACTGGTTCTCCCTATGGAGACACACTAGGTCGAATGAATCCTCGATCAAGCAGTTCTTGGATTTGAGCTTTTAACTCCACCAGCTCATTCGGTGCCATCCTATAATGCGCAATGGGTACTGAAACTATTCCAGGTAGGAGCTCAATACTAAATTCAACTTTGCGGTTCGGAGGCAACCTAGGGAGCTTATCAAGAAATACATCAGAAAAATCCTTAACTGTTTTGATATCTCCAACCGAAGGACCTTCAGAATCAGATACACCAATATAGGCTAGAAACACCTCACAACCCTTGCGGACCAGTTTCTCGGCCCTTAATACAGAGATCATCTTATACAGAAAGTCCCTTCGCTCTCCAATCACAGCCACCTTATCATCATCCGTAGTCTTGAACACCATCCCCAAGATTAGGTTAATTCACCAAAGGGTAGCTCCATAAAATTCACTAGAAATATAACTCCTTGAACCTCTAGGGGTACATCTCTGAACAACTTGTCTACTCTTACTGACTGACACAGTGGACTTAACACAGTCATCTCATTAACAGTACTCTCACACATTATACCCAAGGTGCCAGACACAGTGCATGCAATGTATGAATGCGTAGCCCTATATCAATCAGAGCAGTGTAAGGTACATTATGAATTAGGAATGTACCGGTTATAACATCTGGAGCATCACCATCCTCTCGAGGAGAAGCAGCATAGACTAGTGCTGGCTGTCTCGCCTCAATGTTACCAGCACCTCTGCCTGGTGCTCCACGACCTCGTCCCAAACTATTTCCACCCCGGGCCTGCCCACGGCCTCTCTGTAGCTGCTGACCACCTCTCGCTGGCTGAACATAACCCTGACCTGCAGCTTGCATCTGAACAGGCCTCTAAGGACAATTCTTGACTTGATGCTCCATAGAAACACATCTGAAACATGCCCTAATCTTCTTCCAGCACTCACCCAGGTGATGTCTTCCACAATCAGCACAAGGCCATGGTCTTGCAATAGGAACCCCAGCTCGAACTGGCCCATCAAACCTGGCCTTCTTTTTAGTCCTTCCAAAAGAACTTGAGGGTTCCGAATCCCTCTTATATCTGCCCCTATCCTTCTCACGATTCTGGCACTCTGAAAACTTCATGTCCTCTGCGATTTTTGCCTTTTCTACTAGGGTAGAAAAATCTCACTCCCTCTGTGGAGCTATCAGGACTCGTAACTCATCTCGGAGGTTGTCCTCGAATCACACACAGTGTTCACATTCAGTTGCCACTATCCCACGAGCATAGCGACTCAGTCACAGGAACTCTGCCTCATATCCTACCACAGTTTTATTCCTTTGGGTCAAGTTCAGAAATTCCCTTCTTCGGGCGTCCACATAACTTGCGTCCGCATACTTGGAATGCTGCCTTAAAAAAACCCACGTTAACTGGTCTACCTGAGTACCCTCTCTCATGGTAAGCCACCACTGATAGGCTTCATTTCGCAGTAAAGACACTGCACCTTTTAGTTTTTGTTCAGAAGTACAATTGAGGTCGTCCATTATTCTCTCTATGGCTTCCAACCAGTATTCAGCCACATTAGGGGCTACTCCAGAAATACCCCTGAAGATTTCTACTCCATTCGACCGGAGTCGTTCTGAAATTGACCCACGGCCCACAGCACCAATATTGGTCCCTTCGACCCTTTCTAGAATGCGGAGCATAGCTTGGGATAGTGCATCATCCCTAGTCACTCGATCGTATAATCCCATCTTAGCCACTGGTGAAGCTGGTGCCTCCCTAACCTAAACATTAGGCATGTGGCATGATGCCGAAGACCCAGCCCTAGCACTTCCTCGGCCCCTACCGCGGACTCGTGTACCCCTTTCACAAGTACCTCTAGTGCTTATATCAAATAACGTATTATCTGTTTACGAAGTTTTATGTATCAGTTTGTAATTTTAGTAATTATTAACAGATGTCTTATGACAAGCAGTAATCAGAGTTTTGTTTTTGAAAATCAAGGTCTCCCTACAGTTTCCAGTTTCCTACAATCTTAGTCTACTTTACCTAAAGAGTTTCAGTACAGTCCTACTATCTATAGTTGTAATATCCCGGGTTAGGGGCTATTTTGTTATGATTCTTGTGTGCATGTGTTTGGCCTGTCATGTCGTTGTTTTTGATGTTTTGGGGCTTAGTTATGAGCTGGGGGTAAGCCTGAGTGGTAGAGAAAATTTTTGTTTTTAGGCTTAGGTGAGAGGAGCTGAAGGAGCTGGGGTTAATAAATATTATTTGGTAAATTGTTGCATAAGAGATGAGCTGGTGGAGTGGCAGGTGAGGCGCCACTAAGGGCTTGGGAGTGTGACGCCACTTGCAGGGGAGAGGCCTTGTGTTCGAGCTACGGAGTGGCCACATTTTGCACTCTTTTTGACGGCATGGAGTGGAGGAGTTGTAGGCGTTCAAACTTCTGCCTAAGACCTAGTCAAATGGTTGAATGGTGGGTGGAGAGTGATTGTAGGAGGTGGACTTGTTCAAACTAATTTGAAGTGGTGGTGTGGAGTGTTTGGGGGGATGTGGCCGAATTTTAGGAGAGTTTTGGGGAGAGTGGACGGCTTGGTAGTGTGGGAGTGGGCTAGTGCCGAAATGCACTTTCCATTTTGTGCATTTTCGGTCACATGGGGTAAAAGCTAAAGTCTCCTTTTTGTCTTTTGTTAGCCGAATTTTCTAAAGAGTGTTCTCTCTTTTTTTTCTTTACTTTTTGAAACCGAAAGTTCACACAATTAGTTTGCCAAAATTTTGCTTTGTTTCCTTGATTTTGTGCTTGTGGCTGAATGCTTCTTTCCATTTCTTCTTTCTCTTTCATTTGAGTAAGCCGAAAGTAGAACTCTCTCCTCTCCATATTTCTTTCTTTGACTTGAAAATCTTGATAGCCGAAACTACTATCTCTTCTTCTCATACTTTCGTCTCTTTTCTCTTAATACACTTGTGCCGAATTCACATTGCTCTCTTAGCCAAATTTCCATTTATTTTCCCTCCATTCCTCTTGAGCCGAATCTTTCTTCAATTGTTGTCAATCTCTCTTTTTCTTTTGAACCAAAATTCTATTGCTTTTCATCTTCAAGAGACTAGCCGAATCTCTCCCCTGTGTTGCCGAAGTAACCCCTCTCCTAGTAGTTCATCTTGGTCGAATATCAGTAGAGTGTTGGGGTTCTTGTACCAATCGATTGGAGTTAGGTAAGTTGTTGGCCGAATGGCCATTTCTCCTCTCTCTTGTGTTTATCGATTCTGGTTTAGTTAAGTGTCGATTTTGGGTTGATTGGAAGGGTTTTGTTGTGTAACCGATGTCATTATAGGTCATCCGGATTTTGGAACGATCGAGAGGAGCCTTATTTCTCTGTTAAGTATTTGGTAAGCGGTGCTTTTGGTCTATTCGTTTGGGTTTCATTAAACCAGGTCACTAAAGGATTAACTGTTTGCTTGTTAGGGGTTGGCCGATTGTTTGAAGAACCATTGTTGGTTCGGGATTTGGTAGGAAACCAAATCAAGTGTAAGGTAAGGGTTCAAATATTAACCCCTTTGGTTTGATAGCTGTGGCCGAATGGTATAGATGGCTAACCTATGTATGGCCGATTCTAGGAGCAAGCTGATCGAGGGATTTAGACGGGGTCTTTGGGATTTAGACTTGCGATTTACCAGGTGTGTAAACTAACACACTGATTTTCTAGTAATATGTTAATAACCTGTTTGTGTAAAGTGAGACAACGCGGTTGATGCATTTGGTACCCAAATGGGGTATGTGTACGGATACGAGTAAGTCCGTTCCATTACGAGTTCTACTGTTGGTATATGATATCATGATTGCTGATGTATGTGATATGAGATGCGATATTAAGCATAATGGCATGATTGCATGATTTACATGATTTGCATCGGTATGACATGTTTGGGTGATATGAGAGGAGGGGGAATATGATATCCGTGTCTTTGGGACACCGTGTCTTTGGGACACACAGAGGTTTGGCACCTCAGGTGGTTTGGTACCATCGATGACATTTGTGACTTTGGGTCACCAGAGGTTTGGCACTCTCGTCTCGCCCCGATGGCTTAGCACCACGGTGGGTTGGCCTCACGATTGATTATTCGGGATTAGCGCCGGTGATTTGGTATCACACACGATGGGTTGGCCCCATCATCGGATTCGTGACTTCGGTCACCAGTGATTTGGTATCACATGTGTCTTTGGGACACCAGAGGTTTGGCACCTCATTGCGACTCGTCCGTGTGGTTTAACACCACCGTGGGTTGGCTCCACATATGAGATACGGGATTGTCGCCAGTGATTTGGTATCACACGATGGGTTGGCCCCATCATTGGATTATTCGTGACTTTGGGTCACCAGTGGTTTGGCACCACACTTATGGATATCGTGACTTTGGGTCACCAGTGGTTTGGCACCACCAGTGGTTTGGTACCACACGAGGTAGAAAAGGCGATGTGGATGGTTAGGATCGGGATGCATTAATTATGTTGCTATGATATGATGTGTGTTAGCATGTTGCGTTTTGGGAGGAGGATTTATGCACTGAGTCATGCGACTCACCTTCTCGTTTGACATTTCAGGTGACACTTAGATGCGGACATAGAGCCGGGATAGACTCGAGGTGCCGATGCCATGAATAAAATTTGGGGTTGCACTGATTTTAAAACTTGGTACTTTATTACATTTACTTTCATTTGGTTTTACTTGGATTGTAAAAGGCCTTTTAAGTTTATGTTTTTGTTATTTATATGTCTTGATTTGTTTCTAAATATGCCTTAACAAATTACTGGGTTAAAATTTGCTAAAACCTGGAAAGATAATGTTTTCAAACTACAAAGCGATGTGTTTTAAACCATACCATCGGGTATTCCACTGTAATTTGAGATAGATAAAAACTCGAACATTTCCAAACTTGAACTCAATTTTTCTACTAAGTCAAATTGTTTTAAGCAACAATAAGAAACTACTTGAATTTCTAGATAAGATAAACTTGTTTACCTGCACATCTGATTAAGTTCTTGAAAGTACTGGATTTTTCAAATACATCATCGGTTTTTAAACAATCACGCCCAAGATTTCTACAAGTCCAAAAACTTATCAAAGAGTTTTATCAAACTTTTGAACGAAAAACCTAACCTCTCAAATACGTTTTCCTCGTAACATACCAGATTCAGTCGTGGTGTATTGACCGGGTTTGGGGTGTTACAATAGTAGTCTCTCAGTGTACTTCAGTCCAAACAGTCTATAGTATAAAGAAAATTTAAAGGATTCAGTGCTGGAGACTTGGTGTGCCACACTTGTAAGCCTTCCAAAACACTTCAAGAACAGTTTTCCAGAAATTCCAAATTTTTCAAAACCCATTTCACAGTCGAGTTTTGCAACTGGGCTCTGATACCACTAAATGTAACACCCCAAATCCGGCCTAGACGTTATGGACGAATCTGGTGTGTCACATTGAAGTGTCTTTCAAAAATTAAACTTGTTGGTAAAAACTCGTTTCTAAGTTTAAAACCCCTTTATTATTATTTAACAAATTATCTAGCCAAAACGTTTGCCTTATTATCTTCTATTGTTATAATAGGTTGATTTAAAATCGCGAAAGCTTTTGAAAACTCTAATGTTAAAATTTCGTGTCTTTGAAAACAATTATTCTTTTGAAAATTCGTCTTCTCCTAAACTAGCAGTTTAAAATAAGTAAGCAAAAGCCCAATTAAAAATTTAAACAAACATAAATGGACTTATTACATAAACAAAACCCAACACAAACTTTAAATTTTAATAAAAGTAAGTATAGAACAGCTGCAGTTGTGTGGCCACCTCCGAGTCCCACACAGCACCAAATCCCCTATGGCTGAGGATTACCTGTACACTTAAAAGGAAAGGGTGAGTTTACAAAAAACTCAGTGTGTAATCCCCTATCAGTCAGTCAGTTTACAACATGCAGTAATAGTCTAGGCCTAAGCCCTATTCAATAATAGTACAATGTGGGTCTTAGCCCAACACAATAACAGTGTGGGCCTTAGCCTAATACCATATCAGTACCGTACAATAATGCAACCCATCCTCAATCCAGCCAACACACCACTCTGTACCACCAACACACCATGCGGAGATAAAATCGACCCACCCAACCAACACACCAATATCGTAGTAATGCTACCAGTAATAGTATCGCAGCAAAGCTGCCAATAGTAGTATCACAGCAAAGCTACCAGTAACAGTATTGCAGCAAAGCTACCAGTAACAGTATATATGGCAAAGCCACCAGTATAGTGTACTTCCTCCATAACAGTATCCCAACCCCATGTAGTATGTCATGTCATAAATCATATGTATATGTAGAATGCCATACTCAGTTACAGTCATATACATATCATGAACACATCAGTCCATCTATCTTTAGGGGTATAACGGTCATTTCCATCTATTAAGGGTAAAATAGTCATTCCACCCTTTACGGGTATTTTGGTCATTTTACCTACTTTGGGGTCTCAGTACAGATATTGACCTCTCGGGAGGTCTATAGTTGCCTCGAGCGACTCTAGTAACCTAAATGGTCATAATAGTGTAAATGGGCCCAAGGCCCATTACTCAGCCCAAGTGGGCCCACACGCTCGTGCGGCCCGTTCAGCTCAGATTTCACCATGGCTATGATATCTACATAGCCCAATCCTATAATTTCCATAAATTGTGGATTTCATCCGTGTAGGGCCATGAGCCCAGTGGGCCCACATGGCCCATTTCGGCCTAAGCCCATTAAAATGCTCATAGAGACCTCTATAGTCATACGCCCAAGGTTCATGGGATCGGTTTGACCACACGAGCATTTGCACGCCCATGTGACCTCAAAGCCCAATTTCTTGATTTTTCGGCTTTTCGGCTTTTGTCGTTCTATAGTCAAAACAGTGTGAATACACACTTGTTTATGCAACAGCTCCAAGTTCCACGAGCACCAAAACCTACATTTATACAAGGCTTTCCATTAGTCACTGAACAATAGTGTTAATCCCCTTCTTTTACACCCTTAACTAAAACTAAAATTAACACTTGCCTCGATTGACAAATGTGGCTTAGCCCACTTATACCACTGACGAAGGTTGACTACAATCTCTTTGATGGATATCTTCATTACAAACGGGTTTTATTAAACAGGATTGTTTATACATGTGGTTTAAATCCACCCATGATAACTTACAGAATCGCAGAAAGCGTTCGGCCTACACTTTAGTATTCTAGCCTACCTACTTACCTTTGATCGAGTGATGAGAGAAAGGTTTCGACGACTATAATCTCACCTGAAACTCTTCCACTTCTTAAGGAATTCGAATCGTCAGAGAATAGTTGTCAAGTCGAAAACAAAATTAAAGAGATGAAGAGGGAGAGAAAAGTAATATTCGACAAATAGTTGACCAAAAAGAAGTTGAGGAAGAAGAACAAATTAGAAGAAAAATGCAACACGAAACTACTCAACACTATTCGGTCAGGGTTTGGGAAAGTAGAGGAGAGAAAAGAAACAACAAAGAGAAGAGGGGAAGAGAAAAGAGGATTCAGCAGAGGAGAGAACAAAAGAGCTATTCGGCCAAACAAGAAGGAATTAAAGGGAAGAGCAAAAAAAGAAAATGAACAAACCCGAGAGGTACTTAAAGTCTTAGCCAAAATTCGGCACCAAAAGAAAAAAGGTGAAAAGAATGCTAACCAAAACTCAGCGGACAGAGAAAAAAACAATCCAAAAATTGGTTATCTGAGTGCCTAGTGACCAAATTCAGCACAAACACTCCCTCTCAATCAAACTCCTTGATTTTCTCCTAGCATCTCTCCCCTTATCCCTCCTTGAATTACTCCACCGATTTCTCCTCAACTCCCCCAACAACTCCATTCAACTTCTATTCAAACTCCCCTTAGTTATATTTCAGTCCAACTCCACTACCTACACAGCTCAAGCAGCAAAATAAATACTCCATTGTGCAAACTAGGACTTGAACCTCAGACCTCACAGTTACATAACACGCCACCTTGCCACTATACCACAAGCTCTTTTTGTGTAATAAAACAAGCACTATTATTGATAAGGCCTTTATGCCAGTGTCCAGATTCATTTAAGAGCAAAACTAAAAATTCTGCAAAAGCCAAGACTTGAACCCAGGCTTCTCAAACACTCCCATACACACCCAAATCACTTAGCCATTAAATCAAATAAGCAATTTGTGTCATATCATGCAAAAATTAAAGACTTAAATTTTTGGGGCATTACAGATCTTATTCAGTATAATCAATGGATATCGCTCATTTGAGAAAACATTCAGTATAATCAATGGATATCACTCGTTTGAGCAAACATTTAGTACGATCAGTGGATATCGCTCATTTGAGCAAACATTCAGTATAATTAATGGATATCTCTCATTTGAGCAAACATTCAGTATAATAAGTGGATATAACTCTTTTGAGCAAACATTCAGTATAATCAGTAGGTATCGTTTGAGCAACTTTTAATATATTTAGTAGACATTGCTCTTTTGAGCACGTTTAGTATAATCAGTAGATATTGCTCGTTTGAGAAACTTTCAGTACAATTAGTAGGCATTGCTCTTCTTAGCATGTTTAGTATAATCAGTAGGTATTGCTCGTTTGAGCACATACAGTATAATCAGTAGGTATTGCTCATTTGATCACATTCAGCATAATCAGTAGGTATTGCTCGTTTGAGCACATTCAGCATAATCAGTAGGTATTACTTGTTTGAGCACATTCAGTATTTAACTGATTCACAATGCTACTCGCACAAGCTTCAGAGTGTCTACAACACATGTAGGACCTAAAGCCATTGTTACGGTCCATATCACCGGCTCAAAGCCTGACAGTAAATCACCTACCCAAGGCCTGATAGATAATCCGTATTCCATTTTTGTTTTCAACATCATACCATTGTACAATAGAACATTTTGTAAAATTATATTAGTATAGAATATACAAGAATCAATAAAAATATAATAAACGTAAAAACTTACAAGATTGATTTGCAGTAACGGCTCAAAGTATCTCAATCAGTGATCGACTTAATATCAATTGTAACATTTCGTTTTCAGTGAAATTAGAACAGTGGTTTCGAGATCATAAATTTGAAGTCAAAGAATTCATTTTATTATTATTTTATTTTTCACAACATGATAGAAATACCGTATAAAAATTTCGTTAAGAAATTTTACTGTTTACATTCTTAATTTGAAAAAATTGACTAAATCGCGTAAAGTGCAAAAGTTGTGTTCTAATAGCTAAAGGTGTTAAATAGCTATAGATTTATAAAGTGGAGATCCTTATATGGTAATCAGACCACTAGATTTGATAGTGGATTTTAATGGTTTGGCATTTTTGAAATTTGAATGAATGATTAAGGTTAATTTTAGAAAATTAGTAATTAAATGAATAAATAAACAAAACATTAAAGCTTTCATCTTTATTTTCTTTTCTTTAAAACGAATTCTTAAAAAAAAAAAAAAAAGAAGCCATGGATGAAGCTTTATTCAGCCACCTTTGTTTCTTTGATTAGGTATGAATTTTGAATCCGTTTTTAACGATTTATATGTTTCCGGGATCATTGTGCTTAATCTAGCTAGCTCGGGGACTAATTTGTGAAACTGTTAAAGTATTTGAGTTTTACCAGTGATTAACATGTTAGTGTTTTGAAGTTTAATGGTATAAAAAGAATGGTTCTTGTTAGATAAATAACTTTTGTAGAGGAATTTTTGATGAAATTATCAATTAGGGTTAAATTGAAAAATGTGATAAATTGTGTGGTAAAATTGTGAATTTGTGAAATATATGGGTTGTTAAAATATGTTTATAATTTGGCTAGGCTTGAATAGGGATAAAATTGAATGAATTTCATTTTCCAAGCCTTGGGACTAAATTGCAAAGAATTAAAAGTATAGGGGCACAATGGTAATTTTGCCAAAAAACGTGTTGGACTAAATTGAATATGAATTATATTGAATTGAGTTAAATTCATCGTATAGATCTGGTTAGACCACATACGGAGTTAGATTGGGGCAAAGGAAAAATATCGGTTTAGTCGCCTTCGTATCTACGTACACTCGTCGAGGTAAGTTCGTGTAATTAAATTGTGTATTTATATGCTTTAATTGAAATATATGTATGTGGATTGTATGATTGCTATGTATAATTACCGATCACATATCCGACGACATACAACGACTACCGAGCTGGTTTGAACCTTAGGAATTCGTAGGATACAAATGACATGTCATTAGGGTTACCAATTTTAGCTCGTATGAGCTTATCAATTCTCAGCTCCCATGAGCTTATCGATTCAAAGCTCCCATGAGCTTATCGTCACTCTGCTCAGAGGAGCTTACCATTATTCTGCTCGGAGGAGCTTATCGTTTACAGCTCGTAAGAGCATGCCGATACAAAGCTCGTATGAGTATACATGTACTGGAATTGACGGATTATAGTTTAGTACACCTCATGTGTACTACCCGCGTATCCAACGATATTCTAAATGGTTCAATGGACACTGTTCTGTACGAGATTACATGAGTTCAATATGAACTACTACAGGTATTTACATGAGATATATGAAAATGATTTGTACATGATATATAGATACTTGATATGGAAATTATATGTACATGGAGATTTGGTTATTGTTAAGCTCATACATGTTTCATGACTAACATGGTTGATGAGGATATGTGCTCAGGCTTTTAGCCAAATTGAGTTTGGTTATGCTTTGTATGCTTACCTTGAATGTGACAAAATGTAAGTTAAATTTTATGTTATATGAACTTACTAAGCTTAAATGCTTACTTTGTGTTATTTTCCATGTTTTTAGTGATTCAGAAGCTCGTTCAAGTTGGAAGTTTGTCGGAGCTATATCAAATTATCCATCGACTCTTTTGGTACTTGTAGTTGCTTGAACTTGGTTATAATGGCATGTATAGGTTAATTGGGCTAATGTTAGCCATGTGCTTAGTTGTTGGAAAAGGTCATTTGATGTGGTTGAGTTTTTGGTATCTTAAGGATATAATGGCTTATTTTGGTATGTATATAAGTTGCCTTATATGATAGATGAATGACTTGTATTGTGATGGAAAAGTGAAAGGTGAATTAGTAGTTAAATGTGTATATGTTATATGTTTTGTAATTTAAGATAAATGGTACTCAATTATGGTAAATTGGTGTTTTGATGGAAATGACTTATATAGTCATTTGATGCTAGTGATTAAGTAGTATATTTGGTACTAAATGGTATGTTTTGAATGGTGAGTGAATTGGCATGAAATGATGCTAAATAGCTTGGTAAATTGTTGGCTTATTTGGTCAAATTGAATACATGAATATATATATGATTGCATATTGTCAATTTAGGTGTCTAAGGGCACATTGGCTATATGTGAATATACTACATGTTTAATGCTTGATTATGCTTGGTTTGGGCGATATAATATGGTATGATTATATGCAAAATTTTGAATATAGGTTGGTGCCAAATTGGGTGAGAAATATGGCTTGGAAAATGGCCTATTTTCGTCCACACGGGCAAAGACACAAATGTGTGTCTCAGCCGTGTGTGACACACAACCAGGTGACACAACCATGTGTCCCCTGTACCTGTTTAGAATGCAATACAATATGCTTACATGGCCTGGCACACGGGCGTGTGGCTTGGCCATGTGACCCAAGTCAGTGAGTTACACGGGTACGGACACGGGCTGGGACACGGCCGTGTGTTCCTATTTCGAATGCCTACACGGCCTAAGATACGGGCGTGTCTCTCACAAAGCCTAGCCACACGGCCATGTGAACCCTGTAGTTTCAAAATTTTAAATGTTTTTGAAAATTTTTCTGAGTTTCTGATTTAGTCCCAATTTGTTTCTAATGCATATTTTGAGCCTCGAGGGCTCGTTTAATGGACAATATCTATGAATTTAATTGGTTTTTTACATGAATGTTATATGATATGAAATGAATGAAATTTCTATCTGTCTAATCTGTAAATTCATTAATGCTCTAAAACCCTATTTTGACAATGAATACGGGTTTAGGGGTGTTACATACACACAGCAATATAATCTAACATTATGTAATTAGGTTCATAATTACATTTTAAAATTGTATTAAAATTAAACCTAATAAACTTACCAAACTAATTGCAGCAATAACAGAAGTTCAGGGGCTGTTTAGTAATTTTCTCTTTTCCTTGATTATTACTCGTCCTTGATCAAAATAATAATTTCATTCAATTATCAATTTCCAGCAACATAATTCACTATTTTATGCAATTAAATCCTTTTCTACATTTTTACAAAATTACCCCTGACATTTTACTTTTATACAATTTAGTCTCTAAGCTCAAAATTTGCAATTTAACCAGATTTAATCAAATTTAAATTTAGCTGAATTGTACAGGGCCCATACAGCCCATAATTTCTTTTATTTCACAAAAATTCCTTATAATTGTATCATTTTAACAATGTAGTCCTTAAACAATAAAATTACCAAAAATTACTTTACAAAATAATCCTATTTAACATTCAAGCTTTATAATAAACCATAACACTTCAACAATATCCAAAACTCATCAATGGCATAATCCATAATCTTTAACCATTTTTCTAACACCCCAAATTCTTTAATTCCGGGTTATGTGATTTTGGAGCACAAAAATATCTGTATGTGTTTCTGAAATTAATTGACACAATGTCTATCTGCTTCAGTGGTTATGTGTTTTGGGTGTGTGTGGTAGGGTCCCAGGTTCAAGTCATCACTTCGGTAAATTTTGGCATTTTTATGAATAAAGCTCTCACTAGGGTTGTAGGCTTTTAAGTTATTGTTGGTAAAATGTATCAGAATGGGCGTGCTGGTCTGGTGGTTAAGTGGAGTGTTGATGTGTTGGAGGTCTTGTGTTCGATTCCCAGCGACGGCAAGGGATAGTATTTTTTTGGTAAAATTCGGCTAGAGTTTGAGTTTTACTGAAAATTTGAGTACTGGAGAGTTGGTGGAGAGAATTAAGGGAATTTAAGTTAGGGTTTATCAAAAAATCTAATTCTGATTTTTCTATTTTTTTTTTCAAAATTTGGATGTTCCCTTTCCTTTTCCTCTCCTCCTTACTGCCGAATTTCCCCTCTTTTTACTGTTTACAATCGTTTTCTTTTTGTCGCTTGGTCTTTGCAATCAACCGCTTAGGTTCTCTTTTCTCGTTTTGGTAAGTATAGTGGTGAATTATTGTTTTGGAATCATGAATCATTGTTTACTGGGTTTTATTTGGTGCTTAGGAGATAATCAAAGGGCTGGTAGATCTCAATTGACACTGTGATTGTGGGAAAAACCGGGGTTGCTCAAGCGAGGAAAGGTTGTCGATAGTTTTGGGAATTGACTATTGTAAGTAATTCAGATTAAGTGACTGAGATTGAGTTTCCAATTGTCGAATATAGGTTTTGGAGTGCTCGGGAGTGATTAAGCATCGAAAACGAACTAGGTGTGTACCCAAAAACACAGAAAACGAGAATCGATGAAAGCCGAAAAACAGTTCTATCGACGCCACAAGGTCATGTAGTAGGCCGTGTACAAAGCTGTGAGCCACAACACGACCGTGTGATCGACGAGGCCAGGCCGTGTGTGAACACAGCCGTGTGATTGCTGGGTGAGGCCGTGTGTGAGACACGGGCTCGACCAATTGGGCCATGTGGGCCACACAGACATGTGGGCCCACACGGGTGAACCACACAGAGGTGTGGAATTCTGGGCCAGGCCGTGTGATCCACACGGCCAAGGCCAATTTGGGCCGTGTGGGCCACACAGGCAGGCCACGTGGGCATGTGAGCCCATTTTTTTAAAATGATCTATAAGGTTGCACGGGTCGCCCAAGTCAACTGTGGACCTGTTGTAGGGTCGGTAAGCGTTACTTAGACTCCTATTTATGTGATCTGATTATATGGTGTCTGACTGAGCATGATATTTGTACTGAACTGAGTGTATGATCGATTATTTGCATGTTGCATGTCATATTTGGTATGTTGCTGAAACACTCACACACCACCACGAGCTGGACCGGATCCGTATGTTCCTCAAGTAAACGGGTTAAAAATTCTTTTATTACTTTGGAAAAAGCTGTGTGTTTTGAAGAAAGTTTGTTTGTGGGTTGGGCTCGAGTTGAAAACAAGTTTGTTTTATATTGAAAACCCATTTATTTCAGGTGACAAAATATTTAAAGTTTATTTCAAATTAAATTTGCTTAGTCTTTAATGAACAAAAAGTTCGTAACATGATAAATAAACAAACAGAAATAAAAGAGTTCAACTATAGCCTTATTACATCAAATAAACCCAAATAATTTAAAATACTTAAATAAAAATAAAATGTCCAAATAAAATTCCTTGCTGAGCATGGGCACCTTTAAGCTCCTACTGACCCGGTCCATTACTAATCATCACCTAAAAAATGTTCCTACAACAGGGTAAGTCAACAGACTCAATGTGTACACAACACTAAGTCCAAATAGAATCAGGCATAAAAAATATTACACATTCATATCATAGCATACAAATTATGATGCATTCCCAAACCCAAACCTAATAAGCCATCCGCTACACTCCCCCGTACCAACCTGTACACCGTGGGGACTACTAAGTCGACCCTCCTTCCGCTACACTCCATATCGCGGTCTTAGGTCACCGCATTTGTGGTCTTAGGTCACCACATTCAGATATCGCGGTCTTAGGTCACCGCATTCAGATTACTGTGGTCTTAGGTCACCACATTCAGATACCACGGTCTTAGGTCACCGTGTTCGTGGTCTTAGGTCACCACATTCACTTTCCCTTTCAATAACCCATATGCCCCATTTTGTAATATGCATTAATATGCCAAAGTTCACATTCTTATTCTCATGTTACAAATAACATATTTCATATTCCTAGTAGGAGTAGGAAACGTACCTGAGTACTTAGTACCATAACATGGTACCTTAGCCACTTTCTTATTCTTAATATCACATATTTTAATTAGACATAGCCATAAAACTTATTAAGAATTACTGTGGGGTACACACTTGATTCACTTATCAAATTCCTTGAGATCTTGAAATCTAATCTATCGCTTAGATCCTTAATCCCTACATTTGATTAATCACTTACTAATTTAATAAAAAGCCATTCGGCCATAAATCCAAATCCTAGTAGGGTTAGTATACTAAAAATTACCTTGTTGCCGATTTGATAATTAATCAAATCCTGGAAACTTGTATTCTTCCCCTTTGAAATCGGCTAATCACTAGATCCCTTGAATCGGTTAGTTTTCGGCTGAAAACACATAAAAATAGATCTAACTACTAAAATAGACCTTGGCCGAATATTCATAGTCACTTACCTTAAGGATCTTAAATCCCGAAATTATCCCTTGGTTATAGCTTACCATTTAAATCCCTAAAACCACATGTTAGATCAACTTCTAACCTTTAATCACAATCAATGGCCCTTGGTCGAATGTCAGATATGACTTACCTTGATGGTCAAATCCCGAAGACCTTTTCCTTTATAGTCGACTATGACAAAAATCCCGAAAGAATCCTTCCAAATTTCGGCAAATAAGAATATTGATGGGATTAGTCCTAGATTTCGACAAATCTAAAAGAAAAGAATAGAAATCAAAACTTGTTCTTACCCTTTCTTAAAGAAATCGACAAAGACCTATGCTTGAAGCCCTCAAAGATTTGGCTTTTGATGGATTGGAAAGAAAAGAAATTGGCTAATGGTGATATCTTGAATTTTGGCTTTGGCTAACTAAAAAAGAAGAAGAACAAATGCTCTAGGAAATTCGAGAGAGAGAAGGGTTGAGAGAAAGAATGATGAATGGCCTCTTTTCCTTATATAGCCGAATTTACTAACTTAGAATCCCTTACTTGGCCATCACTCCTCTATTTTGATAGCTTTATCTCTTTAATTATCTCCTAAAATAAAAGATAATTCAGCAACTATCCTTACTTAGCCGAGATTATTAAACTCAAAGTCCCTTACTTGGCCATCACTTCTCCCTTATTTTCCTAATTAAAGAATAATTCCTCGTTTATCTCTTGAAAATAATCTAAAATAATTCCATTATTTATCCCTTATTTATCCACTATTTATCTCTTAAAAATAAAAGAATAAAGGCTCCTAAATTATAGCCTTGTGCCGTCCACCTCACTTCTTTACGGAAGCAAAATAAAATTTCTTTTATTTGCTTTCCTTGTGACTCGAACTCAGGCCCAATCCCTTGCATGTGGCGCCATTTCCAGAGGTCCTAAGTGGCATCTCTCAGCCACTTTTCCAAGCCCTGTTTGCGTGTCAAATTTCACATACTTTTTCTCTTAAGGCCACCTTGCCTTAATTTCCTCTTTTAAACTTTAAAACTCGACATTTCTAAGTCATTTCTAAGTTTCCAAAAATTTTCGTTTGCCTCTTTAAACTTGACATTTCCTTACATTTCCAAGTTTCCAGAAGTGTTCACTTTCCTCTTTTGAATCATTTCTAAATCACTTCCTTACATTTCCAAGTTTCCAAAAATGTTCACTTTCCTCTTTTAAACCTAACATTTCCATACATTTCAAAGTGTTTCAAAAATGTTCACTTTCCTCTTTTAAACCTAACATTTCCATACATTTCAGGTTTCCAAAAATGTTCATAACACATAAGACATGTCATTTCGTACAATTAAACCGAAAATGCATAGGCCCTTTTCAGGATGTTACAGTTGCATTGCATTGGGGAGGGTTAATGATATTTCAGAGGAAATGTCTGAAAGGATTTAAGACTGTTATCTGGCAGCTTAGCTGCAGTATTCTATTTATGTGCCGTAGTTCGGTATAGTATGGTGTGTAGGGATGAGTGGGTTGATTATATCCCCACATTGTGTGTAGGGCTGGACGGAGATGGTGTGTAAAGGCTGGTGGGTAGGATTCTGATATTCTGATTTGCATTTTGTATCTGATTGGGCTGAGGCCCTAATGTATTTCTAACTCTATATCTGATTGGGCTAAGGCTCTATTATATATATACCTAATTCAGCATCCGAGTTGGCTAAGGCCCAAACTTTTTCTGTAATGGGCTCCGACCCAGTCTGTGATTTCTGATTTCTGATGATTACTCTGTACGTTTGATATCTGTGGGGATTACACACTGAGTTGTGAAACTCACCCTTTTCTGTTTAATATGTCCAGGTAATCCCCAGCGTTAGACGGATCGGGGTAGTGGAGGACTCGATAGTGACCAATGTTACTGCTTCACGATAGATTCACAGTTTTTATACTTATTTATGGTTTTGATTATATCTGGGAAAATTTTATTTAAATATGGTCATTACGGATTTTTGTTTAAATTTAGTATTTGAAATGTTTTATGGTTTTTATTCCTGGAAGTAGGAAAGCGAGGGTTTTCAAAAGAAACAAATGTTTTACCAAAACACCACGATTACGTAAACTGTTTTAAATGCTTCCGCAAAGTATAAATGTTTTGGAAAACAAACATCATTTTGGAAATGAATGACACTATTTAGAATTATTATAATAATGAAAAACTTTTAAAAAGGAGAAATGATTTAAGCATGGCTACGGTTTCAAAAGCACTATCATGTGACATCTCCAGATTCGGCCATAACGTCTAGGCCGGGTTTGGGGTGTTAAAGTTTTGAAAACAGAGATATGGTTTAGCTTGACCGAGTTACAACAATCTCAAAAACATAAAAACTACAAGAAACTAGTTAAACTTGCTTACCAAATTGAAGGACAAGCTTGGCCGAAGCTTCCTTCACCTCCAACAATTGTGTTTCGGCATTTTTGGGAGAAGAATCAAAGAAATTACATTGTAATTTAGCTTTTATTTTAATTATAATTCATTTATTTACAAAATTACTATTATAACCTTTTAATTATAACGTATATAATTTATAAGCCATATCCATAAATGTCCAATATATAAGTATATGGTATAATTACCATCTAAGAAAGGTTTAATTGCATAATTAGTCATTTAATTGTTTCAAATTATTGGTTAATTAAGTTTTATTTTAATTTAACCCTAAACTAATTTGGACTAAATGAGAAAATAGCCCAAAGTTAGTGGATTTAATCATGTCAACACTACTTGGAATTTTTGACCATGGTTTAATCACCATTTTGGTCCCTTTAGTATTTTAAATCTATAGCGATTAACTTTTACCTCTTTTACAATTTAATCATATTACCTTAATTAAGCAATTAATCGTAAAAACTACTTGACCAAACTTCAATTCACCTATAATAAGACTATAAATATTTAATAAAAAATATTTACGACCTTAAATTACGGAAACAAGATCCTAATACCTCGTTTTCAATAATCACTTTACTTTTGAACTGAACCACTTATACTAACTTTTAATTCAATTAGTTAAAATTCCTCAAACTAAAATTCAATATAAAATTTATTGTTGACTCGTATAATTTAAATACTAATTATATGAACTCACTCGTCAAATTTGTAGTCCCAAAATCACCATTTCTGATTCCATTGAAAAATGGGTTGTTACATTGAGAATCTGCAACAAATGTTGGACCTCACTAACATCTATAATACATCCCATACAAGTGTGCACAATACCTTATTCACATGCCAATGGTGTCCTATCCTTTACTAAGTTCACACAGGCACCTATTTTCACATATTTCAATATAATCCTTGTAATTATTTACATTTGCATATCACACCTTGGAAAAGGGGTTATATATTTTATTCCATATTATGACATCATTCGCATTTTCACATTTATACCCTGTAACTTTTCATAATCGTTAATCACCACACAATATTTTAATTTAATCCATTACTAGCCAAATGTATCAAATTACATAATATTGCAACTATATAAAAACATTAATATATTAAACTAATCACAAGCATACAATTATAATACAAGGTGCTATAGTAAGTTTCATACAAACTTACCTATTCAAAACATGAAAAGTGTGGATATTTCAAGGACTAATCCACAACTTTAGCTTTTTTCCTATTAACTTCACTTGGATCCAATTCTTGATCTATATAATTATTTTATACAACCAATCAATACTAAATACTTTTCATACTATGCAATGATCTGAATGAATCTATATAAACTCATCTTTTATACCCCTAAAATTTTGTATTTTATTCAATTTAGTCACTAAACTCGAAATAGCTATAACTTTCGAATCCTAGCTTTGGATTAAAATTTGATTTCACATAGATTCATTAGGGACCCTTTACTTCTTATTCCTACCAAAACTTCATTATAGTTTTGCATTTTATTCAATTTGGTCCCAAATGTACAAAACAATAATTAAGCTTTCCAATTCAATCCTTTTCTTAAACTAAGCTTAATTTCTCACAAGTTCACACCAATTTCATCTATGTAATATCCCGGGTTAGGGGCTATTTTTGTTATGGCATGTTTTGCATATGTTGGTGTGCTATGTTGTTATTTTTATGTTTTAGGGGCTTAATTGTAGGCTAGGTGTATGCCTGAGTGTATGGGAAAATTTTGGTTTTGGGTGTTAAGTCAGGGGAGCTGATGGAGCTGAGGGATGTGTATTTTATTTGGTATTTTGTTTCAAAAAAATAAGGCTAGCAAAGTGGCAAAGCATGTGCCACTTGGAGTGAGTGTGGCGTCATCTACAAGGGAAGGTGGCCTTGTGTTCGAGCCATGGAGTGGCCACTTTTGGCACTCATTTTGCGGCATGGAGGGAGGAGTTTGTGGCGGTTCAAACTCTGCCTAAGACTTGGTCAAATGAGGGATTGGTAGGTGGAGAGTGAAAGTAGGAGTTTGACTTGTTCAAACTATTTTGAACTAGTGGCTTGGAGTGAGTGGGGGGATATGGCCGAATTTTTGGGGGAGTTTTGGGGAGTGGCCGGTTGGTAGGTGTTGGAGTAGGGGACGGCTTGGTGTGGGGAGTGGGTAGCCGAAATGCATTTTTGCATTTTTAGCATTTTTTCCTTGGCAATTTCGGTCACTTTAGCTTGAAACCAATTTCTCTCTTGTTCTTTGTTAGCCGAATTTTTCCAAGTTTCCCTCTTATCTTCTTCCCTTCTTGAAAACCGTAAGACCAAAGCAAATTTTGCCGTTTTCTTCTCATTTCTTTTGCACTTAGCCGATTGTGCATTTGTTCTCTCAACATCTTTTGGTAGCCGAATCTTACCCTCCCAAAAACACTTTCTCCATTCCTTTCTTCTTAAACCGAAAGCATCTACCTTGTGCATTTTTCTTTTCCTCCCTGAACCTCGGCCGTTCTTCTTCTTCTTCTTCTTAAACATGTCTTTTCTTTTGCGTCATTTTGAGATTTTAGTCGAACCCTCCCTTGGTGATTGCCGAAATTTCCTTCTAGTCTGTGTTGTCATTTTGGCCGAATACCAACCCTTCTCCTCATCTTTTGCTTGCGTTTCTTTTCAGGTCAAGACCGAATCTCTCCTCTCTCCTTGTAGCTTCCTTGGCCGAATAATATTGGTGTTGGTAAGCTCTTGCCGAATGGCCATTCCTTCTCTTGTTCTGTTCTTGGTCGTTTGGTTGATTAAAGGGCCGAATATGGTTATGTTGGAAGGGTTCTAATCTCTTTGTTTTAGGGTCTTTGGGAGTGTGAAGCAAACAAGGGAATCGTCATTCTTTTGTGATCGATTGGTAAGTAGTAGGGTAAATATATGGTATTGTTATTATTTCAATCTTTTAGGATCGACAGGCAAAGGTAACAAAAGATTAATAGCTCTTTGAAAGGTAGCCGATTGTTGGAAGGAAGCCTTTGTGGTTCGGGTTTGATAAAGAATCAAACCAATAGCAAGGTATGATGATTCGACAAACCCCCTTTGGTTAATGGTTGTTGGCCGAATGTAGTGATGCCTAACCCCTATGTGGACCGATTGTAGGAGCTAGTCATCAAGGGGTCTTAGATCGTTTTCGTTGGGATTCTAGACTTGTAGTTATCAGGTGTGTAAACTAACACACTTCCGTTTAGTAATATGATTGTTAACCTGTGTGATGATTAAAGAAACAGTGATGATTGATATGATACCCTAATAGGGTACGATTCTGGACTCGGGTAAGTCCGTATTATTATTATGAGTTTAATGATGATCTATATGTTACCATGACTGTGGATATATGTGACACGGGATATGAGATTAGACATAATAGCATGAGATGCATGATTGTATGATATGCATGATTACATGAGAATGGTATGTTGATGGGTGATACGAGTGGAGGGAGCAGTGGTATTTTGTGCTGACGAGCACCAGTGTTTTGGTAACACAACTTTGTGACTTTGGGTCACCAGAGGTTTGGCACCTCCAGAGGTTTGGTACCTCAGCGTCTCGTCCCTGTGGTTAACACCACCGTGGGTTAGCCCCACTTGTGAGATACGGGATTGACGCCAGTGATTTGGTATCATACGATGGGTGGGCCCCATCACCCGATTTATGACTACGGTCACCAGTGCTTTGGTAGCACATTGTGTCTTTGGGACACCAGAGGTTTGGCACCTCATTGCGACTTGTCCCTGTGGTTTGACCACCGTGGGTTGGCCCCACTTGAGATATGGGATCGTCTGCTAGTGATTTGGTATCACACGATGGGTTGGCCCCATCATCATTGGATTTGTGGCCGGTTACGGTGCTTTGGTAGCACAATTGTGTCTTTGGGACACCAGTGGTTTGGTACCACATTGACGGATATTGTGTCTTTGGGACATCAGTGTTTTGGTAACACATTGTGACTATATGTTACCAGTGGTTTGGCACCACCAGTGGTTTGGTACCACACGGGGTAGAAAAGGTGATATGGATGGTTAGGATCGGGTTGCATTAATTATGTTGCTATGTATGATGTGTGTTAGCATGTTATTTCTTCTGGAGTGGGATTTACACACATCGAGTCACTCGACTCACCCTCTCCTTTAACATTTCGAGTAACTCGTGAGACGCGGACTTGGAGTAGGGATGGACTCAGGGGTGCACATGCCATGCTTTAATAAAAGTTTTGCTCAGACTGTTGCATTTGGGTACTTTAGCTTATTTACTTTTATTTGGGTTTTATCTTGGATTTGTAAAAGGCCTTCTAAGATGTGCTTTATGATGTTTATGCTTTACGTTAGATTTTGATATGCTGTAACAAAATAACTTGGTACGAATTTTATTAAAATTTGGAAAGGCCACGTTTTCAAACCAACAAAGCGATATGTTTTTAACTATACCATCGGGTATCACACCGTTTTTATAATTGAATGAAACTCAATTGGATCCAAACTTGGAACCAAATTTTTTTACTGAGACTGAATGTGCTAGTAACGATATTAAACAACTTGTTTTCTAAAAAGATACAAAGTTTTATCAAATCTATCTAGTGCAACCTCGAAATTTTCAAACATGTTTTCCCCGTAACATACCAGATTCGATCGTGGTGTTTGGACCGGGTTTGGGGTGTTACAATCTATTTCTCAAATTGGTACATGGGTTAGCTAAAAAAATCTCCCATGACCTCAATTATATAAAAATGACAAGAAAAATACTTGAATTTGCTTACTTATTATTGGGTCGAATGTCTAGCTTCTAAAGATTAGTTTTTTCTCCTTTCTTTCTATGGTGTTTTCGTCATGAAGGAAGAAAAAGATGAAAGCTTTTTCTCTTTTGTTCCACTTATTATGATATTTATATGTTAATTAATTTTTAATTTTCATAATATTCCTTAAGTAATTAACATAATCACACTTCAATTAGTGAAGATAGCCATCATCTGCCACTAACTATCTCTAACTATTAGTTTAATTACCATTTTAGGAACTTTTGTTAATTGCTATTTTAATCCTCAATCCTTTTGTAAATTAAAAATCTATAATGACTAGACTTTACAATTTAGTCTCTTAGCCTTAATGAACTAGTAATTCGAGAAAATTAGCAAATTAATCTTTAATATATTTTTATATAATCTTCATAAATATTTATTTTTAATATTCACGAACTCGGATTGTGGAAATGGGGTTCCAAAATAGCATTGTTCGATACTACTGAAAATCATACTATTACAACCAACTTTATATGATGAATCTTTTGCAAGAATCTCAAGAGGTCAAACAACCATGACCTTCAAGGGCGGTTGCACGTGGAGAACCTCTACAGTTTCTACTGGTGGACTCATGGTATCAAAACAGAAGGACAAAGAGGGAGGGAGGAAGAAAAAAAGGCTCCATCATACTCTTAATAAAATAGAAAAAGCCTCCACCAGGGAAGAGGAGGCAACAAAGACATTTGGTCATTCTTAAAGTTTAAACTTTCTCTCTCTAGTGATCGACTTCTAAAAATGAAAGAAGAAAGAAAAACTTATTCACACATTTGAAACTCATACAGAAGCTTTCTAATTGTGTTAGTTTATTAGGATTGAATTAAATTATTAGCCTAATAAAACATTGAATGATTATTTAATTTGAATTTAGATCGAACCTGGTCGCCTGTTATAAAAAAATCTAGCCTAAGCTTAAAGGCAAGCCATGTGGGCTACCCGACCTGCGAATAGGTTTACTTGTGAACCATCAAAGGTAATTGATATAAGAGAAGTAGATTAAAAGCAAATTTGTTCAAAGGTCAGGCTAGCCACCTAAGCTTGAAGGCCTACTCGAAATATGAGAGTATAAAATAGGTTTGTACAAAAAATTAAGCCTTTTTTAAAATGTTGGTTTAGCTTGGGATCTAACATTCAAAGCCTGAGCCCGATCAAATTTTATACTTCTGTAATATATTATTTTATTCTTATATATTATAAAATTTATATCACATAAAAATAAATGTAAACATTAAAAAATAGGGAATAACTTACATTAGGATGATCCTAAAAACAAAAGTTTTTAGGCACCAATAACATTTTGCCACATCATCAAATTTTAAAGACATGAAATTATTATTATATACTCATTTATAGAGAAATTATTTTATAGAACCTTTCCACCACATTATTCATGGTTCATTTCCAATTATTTAATGACATTTCAGCAATTTTTTCCATGTCATTGATGTAACAACCTGATTTAGGGCCTAGTCAGAATAGTGGTTACGAGACCACAAATTCGAAGTATAAATATGTGTTTTATGATTTTTATGAGGCTTATGATGTGTTTGCGTGATTATGTGAAAATTTCATGAGGAATTTTTATTTATTAGTGATCAATTTGTCTATCAGGACTAAATTGCAAAGATGAGAAAATATGAGACTCTAGAAGATTTAAGTATGAAATAGAATTATAAAAATTACTAGAGGTCCTTATTTAGCAATTAGACCATTATATGTTAAGATGGACAAAAATGGACATGGGAAGGAAAAATCTCAAGAAAGGGGCCTTAAAGGCAATTTTGTCATTTGGTTAATAAAAGAATTAAAAGGGGAAATAAGTCAAAATCTTGTTCATCTTCTCCCATGGCCGAAAGTCACTAAAGAAGACATAGCTAGGGTTTGTTCAACTTCCAACTTGATTGTAAGTACCTCCTAGCCCCGTTTTTAATGTTCTTCGTATTTTTGAGATCCTCGTAGCTCGATTTAGCTATTTCTAGCTATATTTTGAGCTAGGGTTTATGTTCAAAAATTTACCCATGTATTACATGCATGTATTTTGATGTTTTATGGAAGAATATGATAGTTTGATGTATGATAAACATTTTTTCTAAGTGATTTTCTTGAAAATTTCATAAAAGGGACCAAATTGTAAAAGTTACAAAAATGGTCATACATGAGTGAAATAGGAGAATTGAAGGCTGTTGTAGTTAAGAAAATGATTCAGCTAGGCTTAAAATACAAGAAAGTTTAATGAAAATCATTTTACGAGCCTAGGGGAAAAAGTATAATTATGTAAAAGTTTAGAGGCAAAATTGTAATTTTTCCAAAGTATGATCCTTGAGTCAATTTAGTCAATGTAAGTATTAAACAAGCGAAATTGTTATTATAGATTAAGAAACACAAAGCCCGAACCGAAACTGAGGCAAGAACAAGGTTGTGGATTAAATTGAAAAACTATACACATTTTGAGTATCGAGGTAAGTTTGTGAGAAATTAAAGCTATATAATGTTTTCTTTCTATATTTTAAATTGCTTGATATCATGACAATGAATATCATTTATATGAAATTTGACTAATGATGCCTCGATGAGAAAATGATGAGAATATGTCAAGTTGAAATCCTGGTTGAAGATTTGGAATAACGAGGATACCTATGTCACAGCATGAGATAAGGAAGGTCCCGTATAAAACCATGTCTGGGACATGGCATCGGCACCGAATAAGGAAGGTCCCATATAAAACCATGTCTAAGACATGGCTTCGGCACCAAAGGAAGATCTCGTGTAAGACCATGTCTGGGACATGGCATCGACATCTATGTACGATCTCGTATAAGACCATGTCCGAGACATGGCATCGACATCGAGCTAAGAGATCTTGTGTAAGACCATATCTGGGATATGGCATCGGCATCAAGAGGCAATCCCATGTAAGACCATATCTGGGGTATGGCATTCGCATCGTGATACATGTATGATGAGATTGAGTATCCTCTGATATTTCGAGTAATTCAACGGGCAAAAGAGCTAAGTTATATAAAGATGATAAGGAGCTAAGTTATACAAAGATGACAAAGAGTTACTTTTAAGTTAAGGATGATAATGATTTCATTTTATGTTCAAGATAGCTTAAGTGCTAAATTATATGATGAAGTGATACATGTACCATGAGAAAAATAAGAGTTATGAAACTGGAAACACGAAAATTTATGTGTTTTTACATGGCCTTTCTAACATAAAATCATGCTATTTTGGTTAAATTCTTCTCAAAAAATAATTAAATATTATAAAATAATTAAATTGTGCTAAAAATATGAACTTGATGAATTTTAATTAATTTTATAATTAATTTTTATTTATTTTGACTATTTTCGACAAATTCGCACAAAGGGCGAAAATTGGCTCAGCAGACACTACTCGAAGAATAAACCCGAGAAGCAATTTGAAGTGTAAGGCGAATTTATTTCCAGCCCAAGACGGTTCAATTATGAATATTTAATCATAATATAATTAATTTTAATTTACTCCCAATTTAATTTGGGCTAAATAAATTAATCTTAGTTAATTATGAAAAAGGCCCAGTTGAACAGCATCAGTTGAACCAAATCGATTGAACCAAACCGAACAAAGAATTGGGCAGCCCAAACCGTCCATATGCTGAACCAAATCAGCTTATTAACTGATTAATTAAGCTTTCAAAGAAGCCCTTGAAGACTTTTCAAAGTTGCATTCAACCCCCTCCAAATTTAGTAGCTTTGTAGATCTGCCCCATGCCATATTTAGCAAAGTTGAAGCCATCAACTTTGCCACATAGATGGTTGGCCAAGGGAGGTCTCTTTGGCTGATGGGATTTGCTATTTTTAGCAGCCACAATCAGCTATAAATACCACCCTTTGCTGATCATTCAAATCAGCCTTCAATCCCTCAACACTTTCATTCTCTCATCACTTCTCTTCTCTCCATTCTCTGTTTTTCTCCAAAAACCCAACCCTTCTTGTACCGATTTCCCCTCTTGAAAAAGAGGTGTTTTCTCAGCCATTTGGAGCAGCAATTGGAGTGTTCATAAGCCACCTTGATATCTGAGGAAAAGAGAGAACGAAGAATAGAGCAATCAGTCAAGCCACAGAGAAACACCAGATTTGCTCCTTGTTCCCTATCTCTTTATGTAACACCCCGTACCGAGACTTATGCTAGGGATGGATACGAGACATTACCACTTAAACATACATTTACTGGTGGAAAAATTTCATTCCGACTTAAAAACTTCTCTTTCATAGTCTAATCATACGCTTCATGGGCCTACGAGGCCTTAAACACTTAACCGAAAACTTTCGGAACTTAATCGAAAACTCTTCCCTGAAGCAGGGTTTACACGCCTATGTGACTTGGAACACGCCCATTTACCATTAGACACGCCCATGTCTTCCAACCGTGGGGAGTTACTGACTATATTCACACGGCCTGGACATGCCCGTGGGCCTAGACCGTGTATTATTCCTCGATATACTGACTTGATCACACGGTCGGGGCACACGCCCGTGTATCCTGGCCGTGGGGATTTTACAATTTCATGGACAAGGTGCAAACTTCACACGGCCTGGGTACACGCCCATGTGTTGGCCATGGCCATCACACGGTTTGACCTACGCCCGTGTGTCACACTAGTTAGATAAATTAGCAGGCTATATACCAAGCCATTGCTTTCCTAAAATGCACACTCTCATACTTCATCTCAAAATAATCAATTTTCTATCTCATAAGCAAGTCTAAGAACTCACTTCCATCATACAAGGTAAAAAAAAGGCATTCACTTTATGAATTTCATCTACATTGAAAGAAAGAGTTTGCCAAGTATTTGCCAAACTTATAAACTATTTACAAAATGACATACAAAACCAACACTTTAACTAACAATTATAACTTGACAAAATACCCAAGTCCTATACATGCCATATTCAAAACAAGTCTAAAATTGTTATACCAAAGTGTTGTTGATAGTGTGATTCCCGAACCCCTGCGTCTACGATCCTCGAGTTATCTTAGCAATGCTATAAGAAAGATGGGCAATGAAAAAGGGTAAGAATTAAGCTTAGTAAGTTGCATGGAAATAGATAGCAACCATAATACTCATAAACGGACAATTAATCCACAACATTAGCTAATCGCACACAAGTCAATACTTCTTGACAGTACTTACTTACAATTGCCCTTATCTAACATTTACCGTAACACATTTTGAGCCAATTTCTCATGACTCATTCATTAGAACTTGTATTCGTTCACATCTCTACTTTTAAATTCATCTGTTTATCCCACCATACATTGAAAATAGTCAATGGCATGTTTTTATAATCACTATGATAAGTACGAGGCCAATATCACATTTTCTAGGTAATCTTACATGAAGTTTCCTCTAGGTACCGATGCCATGTCCCGAACATGGTCTTATAAGGAACTACCTCTATATGCTAATGCCATATCCTGGATATGGTCTTACACCAGCTCTTATCTCAATGCCGATGCCATGTTCCAAACATGGTCTTACACTGGCACTCATAGTGTGGCCGCTGCCATGTCCCAGACATGGTCTTACACTAACCCTCATAACACAGCCGATGCCATGTCCCAGACATGGTCTTACACTGACCCTCGTAATACGGTGATAGTATTTTTCGAATTCATCATAGTCCATTAGGACTTCAATATCATATTCACATAAGTTTCTCAATTTATTGAAGTATCATGCATCAATATGACATCAAGCATTCTCAATTATACTAATATAATATTGTATTAAATCACATACAACTTACTTCGTTTTCAAAATGAGCTAGTTCTTCGGTTTAGTCCACGACTTTATCCTTTCCCCGATCGAGGTGAATTCTCGTCTCCTCTTGCTCTATAATAGCAAATTAGCTCATTTTAATTGCCACATTAACACAAGCATCTCAATAATTATGCTTAAGCAAAAATTACCATTTTACCCCTAGATTTTAGCAAAATGACCATTTTGCCCCTAGGCTCAGGAATTAATTCTAATCACATTTTTATCCTCAACAAGCATAAGAAAACATTTAATGCTCTTAAATCTATCATCAAAAATCAATATTTCACATAATTACCACAAAATTTATAACCTTTTCATTAAGGTCCTATTTGGTGTTCTCATGCTAACACCCTTTTTAAAAGTTGTTCATCTAACAACTAAGGCTCAAGTTCTTCCATAAAAATGCAGCAAATAACTAAGATAGCTCTCATGGTAGAACTCTAAACCTTTCACAACATTGCACAATAGTCCCCTCATTTGAAAGCTTAAGCTTTATGGGTCTCAAAAGTACAATTATTTTCAAGAAAAGTTTACTAGAACACTTACTTGAATAGATGAGAGCTTGCTGAAATTTTTGAAGGTTTCTACCCCTTATTTGCTGCAAATTTTTGGTGGAAGATGATAGGAGAAAAGATGATAACTTTTCTCTCCTTATTTTATTCATACAAGTCAAATTAGTCCACCTACTACTACTAACTTTGACTAAAATTGACAATCTTGTCTCCCATGCTCTCTTATGGCCGGCCAAGCCTCTTCCAAAGGCTAAATTGCCTTTTAAAAACCCCCAATTAACAATTGATGGTCATTTGGTACTTTTAGCATATGGAATGGAACTTTTGCACTTTATGCGATTTAGTCATTTTTCTTGATTAGGCATGAAATCGCTAAAATTAAAGTACCAAAATTCTCATGTATTCATAAAATCATATACTAACTCATGAAAATAACATGAAAATAATTTTTCCAAATCTTGGATTAGTGATCCCGAGATCACTATTCCAACTAGCCCCTAAATCGGGCTGTTACAATTCTCCCCCTTAAGGATTTTCGTCCTCGAAAATCTTACCAGTGAAAATATTGGGGTATTGGTTTCTCATCGTTTCCTCGAACTCCCATGTAGCCTCTTCTATTCCGTGCCTTTTCCATAGGACTTTCACTAGGGCTATGCTTTTATTTCTTAACTGCTTAACCTCACGAGCCAATATCTTAACTCGTTCTTCACCATAAGTTAAATCTGGTTGAATCTCTACCTTTGTCGGCTCTATAACATGTGAAGGGTCTAAACGGTATCGGCGTAACAAAAGATACATAGAAGACATCATGAATCTTTTCTAACTTGGGCGGCAAAGCTAACCAATAAGCTACCGGCCCTATCCTTTCGGTAACTTCATAAGGTCCGATAAAGCGCGGACTCAACTTGCCCTTCCGACCAAATCTGAGGACTTTCCTCCAATGTGATACTTTCAAGAATACTTTATCACCAACTTCGTATTCTATCTCTTTCCTTTTTAAACCTGAATAGGACTTCTGCCTATCTTACGCAACTTTCAGGCAGTTACGTACCACTTCTACTTTCTCTTCAGCTTCTTTAACCAAATCAACCCCGTGTATCTGTTTCTCTCTGAGTTCTGACCAATACAAGGGTGTTTGACACTTACGTCCATACAATGCCTCATAAGGCGCCATCTTCAAACTTGACTGGAAACTGTTGTTGTAGGCGAATTCCACTAATGGTAAGTATTTCTCCCAACTACCGTGAAATTCCAAAACACAACATCTAAGCATGTCTTTTAGTATTTGAATTGTTCTCTCTGACTGCCCGTCAGTTTGGGGATGGAAGGCTGTACTGAAACTTAATTTCGTGCCCAAAGTTTCATGTAGCTTTTTCCAAAACCGTGACGTAAATCTTGAATCTCTATCTAAAAATGATTGACAACGGTACATCGTGAAGTCTTACTATCTCCGACATGTACAAGTCTGTCAGTTTACCGAGTGAGTAGTCGACTCACACTGATATAAAGTGGGCTGACTTAGTGAGTCTATCGACCACTACCCAAACTGCATCTTTCTTATTGGGAGTCAACGATAAACCCGTCATGAAATCCGTAGTGATACGGTCACACTTCCACTCAGGAACCATAATAGGCTGAAGTAAACCCGAAGGTACTTAATGTTCAGCCTTCACTTGTTGACAAATCAGGCATTTTGATACAAATTCAGAAATATCTTTCTTCATACCAAGCCACCAGTACCATTTCTTCAAATCATGATACATTTTTGTGCTGCCAGGGTGTACATTCAAACATCCGTTATGTGCTTCATGCAAAATTTTGTGAATGAGCTCATCATTCCTGGGCACACAGACTCAATCTCAAAATGTAAAACATCCATCAAGATTTACTCGAAAGTCTGACTCAACACCCGACTCACATAAAGCTCTCTTGGCTTGCAAACTATTATCATCCTTCTGAGCTTCGCAAATCTCTTGGAGGAACAATGGTTTAGCCCTCAACTCGGCTGGTACGGAACCATCATTTAACAAGGTCATGTGGGTGTTCATGGCTTTTAGTGCAAACAATAATTTTTTGCTCAAAGCGTCAGCGACTACATTTGCTTTTCCCAGATGGTAGTCAATTATCAACTCATAATCTTTAATCAACTCTAACCACCTTCGTTGCCTCAAATTCAATTCCTTCTGAGTCATCAAATATTTTAGGCTTTTATGGTCGATGAAAATCTGACACCTTTCACCAAATTTTCAACGCAAACATGATTGCGGCCAACTCTAAATCATGGGTTGGGTAGTTCTTCTCGTACGGCTTCAACTGTCTAGAGGCGTATGCAATCACTTTACCCTCTTGCATAAGTACACAGCCCAAACCATTCAAGGACGCGTCACTGAAAACCACGAATTCTCTTCCCGGCTTAGGTTGCACCAAAATAGGAGCCTCAGTCAACAGTGTCTTCAATTTCTCGAAACTCTGTTGACATTCCTCTGTCCAAACGAATTTCACATCTTTCTACAGAAGTCTTGTCATCGGTGTAGCTATCACGGAAAACCCCTTGACAAAACGTCTATAGTAGCCTGCTAAGCCTAGAAAACTCCTCACTTCAGTTACGCTCCTCGATGATATCCATTCAACAATTGCTGAAATCTTGCTCGGGTCGACTCTAATCCCATCTCCCGAGACAATATGCCCTAAAAATCCCACTTCCTTGAGCCAAAATCCACTCTTACTAAATTTGGCATACAATCGTTTCTCTCTCAAAACTTGTAGAATCATACTCAAGTGTTCAGCATGATCGTTCTCATTTCGAGAGTAGATCAGTATGTCGTCAATGAAGACCACAACAAATTTGTCCAAGTACAGTCAAAAAATGCGATTCATCAGATCCATAAAAATCGCGGGGGCATTAGTTAGGCCAAAAGGAATGACCAAAAATTCATAGTGGCCGTGCCTAGTTCTAAATGCGGTCTTTGGCACATCTGAATCCTTAACTTTCAACTGATAGTACCCCGATCTCAAATCTATCTTAAAAAATATGGTAGCTCCCTTCAATTGGTCAAATAGATCATCGATCCTCGGCAACGGGTACTTATTCTTCATGGTCACCTTGTTGAGTTGCCGATAGTCTATACATAGTCTCATGGAACCATCTTTCTTTTCCATGAATAGAATGGGAGCACCCCATGAAGAAAAACTCGGCCTCACGAAACCCTTATCCGTTAATTCTTGCAATTTTGCTTTCAACTCTTTCAATTCAGTTGGGGCCATTCTATAGGGAGCAATAGAAATAGGGGCAGTGCCTGGAACTAATTCGATCCCAAATTCAATCTCTCTAACTGGAGGTAATCCTGGCAACTTTTCTGGGAAAACATCTAGGTAGTCGCATATTATGGGTACTGACTCAATTTTCAATTCAGTCTCCGTGTATGCAATATGTCATGTATGCAAAACATATATCAAATATAAGTATAACATGAATTACCATCATAATCAGATAGACATAATACAACATAATCAAGCTAATCAACCTCTAAGGGTACAACAGTAATTTTACCTACCAAGGGTAATTTTGTAATTTACCTATCGAGGGTATTTCAGTAATTTCGCACCTGCAATGGCCTTTCCGAAGTCCTAATGCTGCCCCAAGCGACTCAGCTACCATTTCCGTTTGTACCGGACTATTAGGCCTCAAACCCGATTTTGGCCCATTCGGGCCCACACGTTCGTGTGGCCCACCTAACACAAATCTAGCCACGTATATGAGATTCACATAGTCTAGCTCACTATATACTACACTGTCATACATTTTATTCAATTGGGCCCACTTCGGCCCATTGTGGCCCAAGCAGCCTCAACCTACAAGAATACTACTGATGGCCTCAACTATTGCGTCGAAGCCCCACACGTGCGCTCGCACGCTCGTGTGGCTACTATTGCCGTGACCGGCATTTCGGCATTTGCCGCTCTACAACTAGAGTAGAGAAGTACACACATGATAGGAATCTGGTGCTAATCCGCGCTCCGACCACTCCTGTGCCCAAACGCCCTCCAAGGTGTATTCATCCTCCTTCTAGAATGCTCCATATATAGCTAGCCTCTCACCTTCCTTCTTTGTATCTTTCCGATGTGGGATCCCTCCGTCAGTAGAGTTTAAATCCAACTCAAACTCTTGTCGTCCAATTCACAAAATAAATACTCTCTTGCTTTTCATGAGATTCGAACCCGGGCTCCCTTGCAACATAATCCATGCCGCTAGCCACTAAGTCACAAGCTTCTCTTGTGCTAAAACCATGCGCAACTAAATATAAACTATGGGCCAAATTCTAAGATCCATGTAAAAAGAAAACCAAAATGCAAGAGCCAAGACTTGAACCTTGGACCTCCTTCCTTCCTTGTGGCGTCATCCCCTTGCCTCTTATGTGGCGTCACTTTGCCACTACACCACACACCATTTGTGTCTTTTTTCTCCACATTTTATTTTTAAAGTCTACCTACTAACTCCCAGGGTTTTTCTTGCCCAAAACTAAAATTTCCCTAAAACCAAAGAAACCCTCTAACCTTTCAAAATCACTCACCTAATAAGTCCAACTTGCACTAAAGCCATTCTCTTATTCTCCAAAAATTTTTAAATGCTACTGCTCCTAAGGCCCATTGGGCCCAATCCTACTAGGCCCAAATTCGGGATGTTACACATGAGACTTGTACTCAGCTCTTCTCTTATCTCTGGCCAACTCTTCGACTTTACAGGCCCTATCCACCAACACTACGGACTCCTTTAATTCTAGAACTCCCACGTATAGGCGGATATCTTCATTTAATCCATCATCGAACCTCTTACACATGATGGCCTCGGTAGACACGCACTCTCTTGCATACTTGCTAAGCCTTATGAACTCTCGTTCGTAGTCGATCACTGACATACGGCCTTGCTTCAATTCTAAGAACTCCTTTCTCTTGTGGTCGCTAAACCCTCTAGCTGATATACTTCTTCCAGTATTCCTCTTGGAAGAATTCCCAACTAACTCTCTCCCATAGCACCATTGACACCAGGGTGTTCCACCATCGGTAGGCTGAATCTCTTAGGAGAGATACCACACATTTTAAGTACTCCTCAGGCGTGCAGGATAACTCATCGAATACCCGAATGGTGTTCTCGAACCAGAATTTCGCTTTCTCTGGGTCATCATCCTTATTCGCCTGAAATTCCTCGGCTCCCTGTTTCCGGATCTTATCCGCTGGAGGCCTTTCTCTTCTTATTACCTCAACTACTTGAGGAGCTACCAGAGCGGGTTAAGGAATAGGTGGGGGCGGAGGGGGCTGAGCGTTGGGATTTGCTCGGGTATACTCAGTATACCAGTTGTTCATCATGTGGAGAAAGGCTTCTCGAGCCTCTTCCCCTTGACCCAGGGTCTCGGGTCTACTACTAGCTAGCGCGGTCCCTTGAGCGGGAGCCGGCGCGTTACTTGCAGCAACATCAGCTGCAGTTCGGTCTGGAGTAGAGTCTATTTACCACATAAAACAAAATTTTGTACGTCAGGAGCCATCACACTATCATTACCCAGACACTCCTACATATGGCATGTATAACTAGACTCATACTTACGCTACGTTCGTCCAAGAATTGACTAAACCGTAGCTCTGATACTACTAAATGTAACACACCGTATCGAGACCCATGCTAGGGCTGGATACGAGACATTACCATGCTTGATCTCACTTAAACATACATTTACAGGCGGAAAAATTTCGTTCCGACTTAAAAACTTCTCATTCATAGTCTAATCATACGCTTCATGGGCCTACGAGGCCTTAAACACTTAACCGAAAACTTTCGGAACTTAATCAAAAACTCTTCCCAGAAGCAGGGTTCACACGCCCATGTGACTTGGAACACGCCCATGTACCATTAGACATGCCCATGTCTTCCAACCGTGGGGAGTTACTGACTATATTCACACGGCCTAGACACACCCATGGGCCTAGACCGTCTATTATTCCTCGATATACTAACTTGATCACACGGTCAGGGCACACACCCGTGTATCCTGGCCATGGGGATTTTACAATTTCATGGACAAGGTGCAGACTTCACGCGGCCTGGGTACACGCCCATGTGTTGGCCGTGGCCTTCGTGTCACACTAGTTAGATAAATTAGAAGGCTATATACCAAGCCATTGCTTTCCTAAAATGCACACTCTCATACTTTATCTCAAAATAATCAATTTTCTATCTCATAAGCAAGTCTAAGAACTCACTTCCATCATACAAGGTAAAAAAAAAAGGCATTCACTTTATGAATTTAATCTACATTGAAAAAAAGAGTTTGCCAAGTATTTGCCTAACTTATAAACCATTTATAAAATCACTTACAAAACCAACACTTTAACTAACAATTATAACTTGACAAAATACCCAAGTCCTATACATGCCATATTCAAAACAAGTCTAAAATTGTTATACCAAAGTGTTGTTGATACTGTGATTCCCGAACCCCTGCGTCTACGATCCTTGAGTTATCTTGGCAATACTCTAAGAAAGATGGGCAATGAAAAAGGGTAAGCATTAAGCTTAGTAAGTTGCATGGAAATAAATAGCAACCATAATACTCATAAATGAACAATTTATCCACAACATTATCTAATCACACACAAGTCAAGACTTCTTGACAATACTTACTTGCAATTGCCCTTATCTAACATTTACCGTAACACATATTGAGCCAATTTCTCATGACTCATTCATTAGCACTTGTATTCGTTCACATCTCTACTTTTAAATTCATCTGCTTATCCCACCATACACTGAAAATAGTCAATGACATGTTTTTATAATCACTACGATAAGTACGAGGCCAAATCACATTATCTAGGTAGTCTTACATGAACTTTCCTCAAGGTACCGATGCCATGTCCCAGACATGGTCTTATAAGGAATTACCTCTATATGCTAATGCCATATCCCGGATATGGTCTTACACCAACTCTTATCTCAATGTCGATGCCATGTTCCAAACATGGTCTTACACTAGCACTCATAGTGTGGCCGCTGCCATGTCCCAGACATGGTCTTACACTAACCCTCATAATACGGCCAATGCCATGTCCCAGACATGGTCTTACACTGACCCTCATAATACGATTGATGCCATGTTCCAGACATGGTCTTACACTGACCCTCATAATACGCTGATGCCATGTCCGAGACATGGTTTTACACTGACCCTCGTAATACGGTGATAGTATTTTTCGAATTCATCATAGTCCATTAGGACTTCAATATCATATTCACATAAGTTTCTCAATTTATTGAAGTATCATGCATCAATATGACATCAAGCATTCTCAATTATACTAATATAATATTGTATTAAATCACAAACAACTTACCTCATTTTCAAAATGAACTAGTTCTTTGGTTTAGTCCACGACTTTATCCTTTCCCCGATCGAGGTGAATTCTCGTCTCCTCTTGCTCTATAATAGTAAATTAGCTCATTTTAATCGCCACATTAACACAAGCATCTCAATAATTATGCTTAATCAAAAATTACCATTTTACCCCTAAATTTTGGCAAAATGACCATTTTGCCCCTAGGCTTAGGAATTAATTCTAATCACATTTTATCCTCAAAAAGCCTAAGAAAACATTTAATGCTCTTAAATCTATCATCAAAAATCAATATTTCACATACTTACTACAAAATTTATAACCTTTTCATTAAGGTCCTATTTGGTGTTCTCATGCTAACACCCTTTTTAAAAGTTGTTCATCTAACAACTAAGGCTCAAGTTCTTCCATAAAAATGCAACAAATAAATAAGATAGCTCTCATGGTAGAACTCTAAACCATTCACAACATTGCACAATAGTCCCCTCATTTGAAAGCTTAAGCTTTAGTGGTCTCAACAGTATAATTATTTTCAAGAAAAGTTCACTTAGAACACTTACTTGAATAGATGAGAGCTTGCTGAAATTTTTGAAGGTTTCTACCCCTTATTTACTGCAAATTTTCAGTGGAAGATGATAGGAGAAAAGATGATAACTTTTCTCTCCTTATTTTATTCATACAAGTCAAATTAGTCCACCTACTACTATTAATTTTGACTAAAATTGACAATCTTGTCTCCCATGCTCTCTTATGGCCGGCCAAGCCTCTTCCAAAGGCTAAATTGCCTTTTAAAACCCCCAATTAACAATTGATGGTCATTTGGTACTTCTAGCATATGGAATGGAACTTTTGCACTTTATGCGATTTAGTCCTTTTTCTTGATTAGGCATGAAATCGTTAAAATTAAAGTACCAAAATTCTCATGTATTCATAAAATCATATACTAACTCATAAAAATAATATGAAAATAATTTTTTCAAATCTCGAATTAGCGATCCCGAGATCACTATTCCAACTAGCCCCTAAATCGGGCTGTTGCACTTTAATTTCGTTGTTGTTTTGACAAACATGTTTATAAATATTTATGCTATTGAAATGGTTGTTTTAATCAATTTAGCTTGAATTTAATCCGTGTTTGGTTGATTATATTTTGCCTGCTTGAATTATTAAAATTGTGTTTATTCTATTATAGGCCTCGATAAAATGCTTGATTAAGTAAAATCATGCTTAAGTTATTCTAGCATTATAAGTTTTTAGATAACTAAAGAATTAATTATTTAAACGCATTGAAATTGTAATAAATGAACACAATACTTAATCTGTGCATGTTTAATTCTTCTAAGGTAGCTGAAGATTGAATTAGCATTGTATTTGGCGATACATATGCCTTGCATAACTTGTAAGATTGTTGTGATTAAACTGTTTCAAGGTAAGGATACTTTGTTACTTCACATGATCTGTTATATGCTTATTAGGTTGAATTAATTGTTTGAATCGACAAAGGAATATGCGAGAGATTGTTTAATTTAATAAGTATGCATGTGCAATAACATGTTTACCTTTATAAATCTGTTTAATCGGTCGAATTGACATAGGAATATGTACAAAAGATGAATGGATTTTTTATTTGTAAATATGTTCATAAGTTATCAAATTACCGAGTTGCCGTGATTTATTCGTAACAAGTATAAGCATAAGTTTAATAATTCTAGGGCAAGAAATGTAATTAATCCAATACAATTATATCATCTTGATTAAAATCAGCTTTTGAAATCGTGCAGTAGAACTTTGTTTTATTTTATTTTACTTTTTTTTAGTTTTAAAATATTTCTTAAATCCAAAGATTTTCCCTTCACCAAAGTGTTTGAAATCATTTTCATAAATAATTCTTTTACAGTCCCTGTGGGTACGATAACTCAACATTTACTTGTCACTTTATTACTTGTTGCGATTGTGTACACTTGCACATTTCCACCATTCCAAGTTTCTGGCGCCATTGCCTGGGACTGTTTTTCAAAGCCATTATTTGTGAATCTATTTTACATTTTGGTTTATTTATTTTCATATTGAAATTTTTACTTACTCAATTTTTCTGTGATTATTTCAAGTGTTTATGAGTATTGACCAGATTATTGACTTACTCCCTGTGGACCCTAAAATAGACCGAATCTTTTGACAATGAAGAAGACAAGCGAACTAGAGAAGGACCGAAGAAATGAACTTCGAGAATATGAACCAAGGAAATGGAGCAAACCCTGCTCAGAATCCTATCCTTATTGCTGATGACAGGGATAGAGCCTTAAGACAATATGCCGTGCCAATGTTCAATGATCTTGGTATGGGTATTCGAAGACCCGAGATCGAGGCACAACAATTTGAGCTGAAGCTAGTCATGTTCCAGATGCTTCAGACAGTGGGCCAATTCAGCGGGATGCCTATTGAAGATCCTCATCTTCACTTAAGACTATTTATGGAAGTGAGCGATTCTTTCAAATTAGCCGGAGTCTTCGAAGATGCTTTACGATTGAAGTTGTTTCCATATTCGCTAAGGGACAGAGCTCGTGCCTTGTTGAATTCATTGCCACCGAACTCCATTTCTACACGGCAAGAGTTAGCCGAGAGATTCCTCATGAAGTATTTTTCGCCAAGCAAGAATGCTAAGCTGAGGAACGAGATCACTGCCTTCCACCAAATGGATGTCGAGTCCTTGTATGAGGCATGGGAAAGATTTAAAGAGTTATTATGAAAATGCCCTCATCATGGAATCCCACTGTAATATCCCGGGTTAGGGGCTATTTTGTTGTTGCATGATATTGCATGTGTTGGTGTGCTGTGTTGCTGTTTGTGTAGTGTCGGGGCTTAATTGTAGGCTAGGAGTGTGCCTGAGTAGGTAGGAAAATTTTAGTTTTTAGGCTTTATAGGAGGGGAGCTGATGGAGCTGAGGGATATGTATTTTATTTGTTGTTGTGTTGCACAAAAGAGGAGCTGGCAAGATGGCAAGGCATGCGCTACTTGGGAGCTAGGTGTGGCGTCAATTGCATGAGGTGGAGGTCTTGTGTTCAAGTCGCAAAGACCTCACATTTTGGTTCATTTTGGACGGCATAGGAGGGAAGAGTTGGATGAAGTTTAAATTCCTCCTTGGACTTGGTCAAATGGTGGCTTGGTGGGTAGAGAGTGATTGTAGGAGTGAGACTTGGTAAACTCATTTGAAATGAGTGGTGGTGAGTGTATGGGGGGATGTGGCCGAATATTGAAGAGTGGTTGAGGTGTTGGCCGAAACTTGGATGCTTCATGGGGGAGTGACGGCTTGGTTAGTGAGGGTGTGGGTGCCGAATTCATTTTTTGCATTTTTTTTGAATTTTCGGTCATTCTTTTTTGGGTTGAAGCTATTGTTGTTTTTCTTTCTTTTTTCTCTCTTGTTGACAATAGTAGCCGAATTCTCAAGAGTGCTTTTTGCTCATTTTCTTTCTTTTTGAACCGAACATTCAAGCATTGGGTAGCCGAATATTCTCCTCTTCATCTCCTTTTCTTTTGTTCATTGTGAAGCTGAATTCTCCATTTCCCTTCTCCTTTCTTTTTGTGCCGAAACTCTCACCTGTTTCAAACCGAACCCTTCCATTATTTTCTCCATTCATCTTCCCATTTCTTTGTGCCGAAATCACAAATACTTGTATCTCAAACCTTTACTTTCTTTTCTCATTCAGTGTTGCCGAAACTTCATTCTCATCTTCTATTTTCTTTTCCTTGTTTTTCCATTTAAAACGGAATATAGGGGTGTGTTAAACACTTAGGCCGAATCTTCTTTTATTCTTGGTTTGCATCTTAGCCAATCTCTTCTCTCCTAGAAGTCCTATTATTTGGCCGAATTTTGGGTGTTGGTAAGCTCTTGGCCGAATGGCCATTCCCCTTATCTCTCAAGTGTTGTGTTAATTTTGGGTTATGGAAGGGTGTTAACCTTTTGTTAATCATCTTGTTATAGGGTCATTGGAGTGTGGAAGCAAGCAAGGGAACCGTCGTCCTTTGTTAATCGATTGGTTAGTAAGGGGTAAGTGATTGGTATTAGTGTTGTTAGTTCAATCTGTGGGTTCGATTAAGTCAGGAGTGACAAAGGTTTATTTGCTCTCTTTTGAAGGTGTAGCCGATTGTTGGAAGGAGAACCATCGTGGTTCGGGTTTGATAAGAAATCAAACCCATAGCAAGGTGAGGGATCAACATTAACCCTTTGGTTATTTAGTCTTTGGTCGAATGGTCTTAGTGCCTAACTCCTATTTGGCCGATTGTAGGAGCCAGTAATCAAGGAGCCTTAGATCGTTTCGTTGGGATCTTTAGACTCGTATTTACCAGGTGTGTAAACTAACACACTGATACTTAGTAATATTGTTATTAAACCTGTTTGCCTATCAAAATCATGACAGTATGATGGATTATTGGATACCCAAGTGGGGTATATGTACGGATCCGGGTAAGTCTGTAGCATTATGAGTTCTATTGATGATATGCTCAACATTATGATCTATGTTATGTATGCTATGAGATGTAATGCTAAACATGTTGGCATGATATGCATGACTTGTATGATACGCATGATCACATGAATATGGTATGATGACGGGTGATATGAGAGGAGGGAGGATGATGATATCCGTGTCTTTGGGACACTGTGTCTTTGGGACACCAGAGGTTTGGCACCTCCAGTGGTTTGGTACCACAGTGATATATTGTGACTTTGGGTCACCAGAGGTTTGGCACCTCAGCGTCTCGTCCCAGTGGCTTAGCACCACGGTGGGTTGGCCCCATAGTTGATTATACGGGATTGACGCCAGTGATTTGGTATCACACGATGGGTTGGCCCCATCATCGGATTTGTGACTGCGGTCACCAGTGGTTTGGTACCACATTGTGTCTTTGGGACACCAGAGGTTTGGCATCTCATTGCGACTCGTCCCTGTGGTTTGACACCACCGTGGGTTGGCTTCACTATTGAGAGATACGGGATTGTCGCTAGTGATTTGGTATCACGCGATGGGTTGGCCCCATCATTAGATTATTCGTGACTTCGGGTCACCAGTGGTTTGGCACCACACTTATGGATATCGTGACTTTGGGTCACCAGTGGTTTGGCACCACCAGTGGTTTGGTACCACACGGGGTAGAAAAGGAGATTCGGATGGTTAGGATCGGGTTGCATTAATTATGTTGCTATGTATGATGTGTGTTAGCATGTTGTTTTATCGGGAGCGGGATTTATGCACTGAGTCATTCGACTCACCCTCTCCTTTGACATTTCAGGTGACTCGTAGACGCGGACATGGAGCTGGGATGGACTCGGGGTGCTCATGCCATACTTAATAAAGTTTTACTCAGACTCTATCATTTGGGTACTTTAGTTTAATTACTTTTATTTGGGTTTTATTTTGGATTGTAAAAGGCCTTTAAATTATGTTTTATGATGCATATGCTTTAAGGTAGATTTTTAACACGCTTTAACAAAATAATTTGGTATGAATTTTACTAAAATTTGGAAAGACAATGTTTTCAAAACTATAACGCAATGTGTTTTCAACTATACCATCGGGTATCATACTATGTCTTGATATAAAGTAAACTCAAATGATTTTTTTTTAAAATCAAACTCGACGTTCTACTAAGTCAAAAATGTTTAAGTAACATTAAGGGACTGCGTGAATCTTTAAATGTAATAAACTCGTTTTTAACTACACATTTTGGTTAAGTTTTCAAAATTTCTGGGTGTCAAATACATCAACTGATTTCAAACAAGTTTACTCAAATTTCCTTCAAATACACTATATAGTGAAGTGTTTTCATCCAGTTTTTAAAACAAACAAAAAAAAAAAAGAAACCTAACCTCTCAAGTACGTTTTTCCCCGTAACATACCAGATTCGGTCGTGGTGTATTGACCGGGTTTGGGGTGTTACACCTACATTGTATTCAACTTGAGACATTCTATAATGGTCTCAACGCCCACACAAGGATGGTAGTGGACGCCTCTGCTAATGGTGCTCTCCTTTCTAAGTCTTATAACGAGGCTTATGAAATTATTGAGAGGATTGCCAGCAATAATTATCAATGGCCAACCAGTCATGCAGCGTCAGGAAGAAGAGTCACTGGAATTCATGAAGAAGACAAAGACTTCACTCGCATCTCAGGTATCATCAATATCCTCAATGCTTAAAAATCTTACTACTAATGGGTCTAATAGTTTTTCCACACAACCGCCTAATCAATTTGAGAATATAGCCTGTGTCTATTGTGGGGAGGGACATTTGTTTGAAGAATGTCCGTCGAACCCAGAATCTGTATACTACATGGGTAATCAGAACCAAAACTGAGGAAGGCAAGGGTTGTAATCAATTTTTTATAACCCATCGTGGAGAAACCACCCGAATTTCTCTCGGAGTAACCAAGGGGCTAGAACCAGTACCACTTACACCCAACCCAAAACAACCCAGACGCCTAACTTCTCGCAATAAGTTTAGAAACCAGTTTAAGCTGAAGCATCCAATAGCTTGGAGAGTTTGCTGAAGGCATACATGGCAAAGAGTGATGCCTTAATCCAGAGCCAAGTAGCTACATTGAAGAATTTGGAGAATCAAGTGGGCCAGCTTGCAACTGAACTTAGAAACCGACCACAGGGTACCTTACCAGCGATACGAAAAATCTGAGAAATTTAGGGAAGGAACATTGCAAAGCGTTGACATTGACGAGTGAAAAGATAGTAGAGCCCAATACTGTCGAAGTTGAAAAGGAGCAAGCTGATGCTCAAGACTCAGAAGAAGTTCAACCAAGTGTTGAAACCCCAATTTCACCATAACCGAAATCTTTAAAACCAGGTAAAGTAACCTCAGGACCAGTTAATTCTGATCAACTAACAACTTTGTTAGATGCAGAATTACCGCCAGAGGTGAATCAACCAGAATCAGTTCCAATAATGAGACCACCACCACCCTACCCTCAAAGACTTCAGAAGCCGAAGCAGGAGATTCAATTCAAGAAGTTCCTTGACGTACTCAAGCAACTTCACATCAACATCCCGTTGGTCGAAGGACTTGAGCAAATGCCGAACTACGTCATGTTCATGAAAGATATCTTGTCAAAGAAATGAAGACTTGGAGAATTTGAGACTGTAGCTCTAAGAAGGAATGCAGTGCATATCTTCAGGACAAACTACCCCCAAAATTGAAGGATCCTGGATGTTTCACCATACCGTGAAACATTGGATCAACATATTATGGTAAGGCATTATGTGACTTAGGTACAAGTATCAACTTGATGCCTATGTCAATATTCAGGAAGTTGGGGATAGGAGAGGTTAGACCAACTACGATTACACTTCAACTAGCAAATCGATCCTTAGCGCATCCAGAAGGAAAAATTGAGGACGTATTGGTACGTGTAGATAAATTTATCTTTCCTGCTAACTTTTTAATTCTAGACTTTGAAGCAGACAAAGAAGTGCCAATTATCCTAGGAAGACCATTCTTAGCAACTGGAAAGACCCTTATTGATGTGCAAAAGGGCGAGCTGACTATGCATGTTTAGGATGATAAGGTAACATTTAATGTTTTTAAGTCAATACGATTTCCTAACACAATGGATGATTGTTCTTCAGTATTCAATTTAGAGGAATTAATAGTAGAGAAGGAACTTAATTGTGTTGAAGACCCACTAGAAAGAATTTTGACATCGAATCCCCCAAATGATGAAGAGGAGGATGAATACTTAGCTGTGCTAGAAGCTAATCAAAAGGGATTTAATCTGCAATCTCATTTTGAATCTTTGGAATTAGAGAAAAGAGAATATATCCAGACAAAAGCATCAATCAAGGAGCCACCTAAGTTAGAACTCAAGGTATTACGTTCACACTTAAAATATGTTTATTTAGGTAACGCATCTACTCTGCCTGTGATTGTTTCACCAGAATTAACTACTGAACAAGAAGAGAAACTTATCATACTATTGAAACAATTCAAGAAGGCTATCGGATGGACCATAGCAGATATTCGCGGTATTAGCCAATCTGTATGCATGCACAAGATCATATTACAAGATGGCGAGAGAGGAGCGATTGATGGACAACGAAGACTGAACCCCATCATGAAAGATGTAGTAAAAAAGGAAATTATCAAGTGGTTGGATGCGGTTATAATTTACCCCATCTCAAACAGTTCATGGGTGAGTCCAGTCCAATACGTGCCGAAGAAAGGAGGTATCACGGTCGTGGAGAATGAGAACAAAGAGTTGATACCAACTAGAACAGTTACGGGATGGAGAAATTGTATCGATTATCAAAAGCTGAACAAGGCGACTAGGAAAGATCACTTTCCTTTGCTGTTTTTGGACCAGATGCTAGATAGAATCGCAGGACAAGATTACTAATGTTTTCTCGATGGATACTCAAGGTATAATTAGATTACAGTAGCACCGGAAGATCAACACAAAATGACATTCACCTGTTCGTACGGTACATTTGCATTTAGACGCATGTCATTTGGTTTATGTAATGCACCAGCTACATTTCAAAGATATATGATGCCTATTTTTACTGACATGGTTGAGAAGTACTTGGAAGTTTTCATGGACGATTTCTCAGTATTCAGAGATACTTACGATGATTGCTTAGCCAATCTAGCTAAGGTACTGAGGCGATGCGAAGAAATGAATCTCGTATTCAACTGGGAAGAATGCCATTTTATGGTACGAGAAGGAATTATTCTAGGGCATCGGATAACGAGACATGGGATCGAGGTGGACAAAGCAAAAGTAGACATTATTGAGAGACTCCCACCTCCAACATCTGTAAAAGGTGTTAGGAGCTTCTTGGGTCACGCCGGTTTTTATCAAAGATTTATCAAGGACTTTTCCAGAGTGGCTAAACCCTTATGCAAGCTATTGGAGAAAGACTCGATATTCAAGTTTGATAATGAATACTTAAAAGCCTTCAATGATCTGAAGAATCGATTAGTCACGGCACTCATAATCGTTACACCAGACTGGGATTTGCCATTCGTGTTGATGTGTGACGCAAGTGACTTCGCCATTGGAGCTGTCTTGGGCCAGCGAAGGAACAAAGTTTTTCATCCCATCTACTACGCAAGTAGAACTGTAACCGGAGCTCAATTGAACTATACGGTAACAGAAAAAGAGTTACTTGCTATTGTGTTTGCTTTTGATAAGTTTCGATCTTATCTTGTAGGTACCAAAGTGATTGTCTATACGGACCACTCCGTAATTAAGTACTTATTAGCCAAGAAAGATGCTAAGCCGAGATTGATCTGGTGGGTGCTTCTACTTCAAGAGTTTGATCTAGAAATTCAAGATCGAAGAGGAGTAGAAAACCAAGTAGCAGATCACTTATCCAGATTAGAGCCGCAAGAGGGAAATTCTCCACTTTTACCAATCCAAGAGACATTTCCAGATGAACACATACTGAAGGTAAATCATGTCCATAATATTCCTTGATTTGCTGATTTTGCTAACTATTTAGCTTGTGGTTTGATGCCGATTGATAAAACATATCACGAAAGGAAAAAGTTTCTTCACGATGTGAAGTACTATTTTTGGGAAAAGCCATATTTGTTTAAAAAGTGTGCAGATCAGATGATTAGGAGATGTGCGACAGAAGATGAAATACTGAAGACTTTATACTACTGTCATTCAGCTCCAAGCGAAGGACACTTCGGAGGTACTCATACAGCGGCCAAAGTATTGCAAGCCAGATTCTTTTGGCCAACATTATTCAAGGATGCATACGCTTACGTAAAGAGTTGTGATCAATGTTAGAGGGTTGGAAATGTCACCAACAGAAATGAGATGCCTCGAACAAATATCATTGAGGTAGAATTGTTTGATGTTTGGGGTTTGACTTTCTTGGTCCTTTCCCTCAGTCTTTTGGTCACAAGTACATATTGTTAGCAGTAGATTATGTGTCCAAGTGGGTTGAGGCTGAAGCTTATCCGATGAAAGATGCCAAGGTTTAATGAAGTTCTTGCAAAAACATGTGTTCACAAGGTCCAGAACCCCAAGAGCTATTATCAGCGATGAAAGGACCCATTTTTTGAACAAGTGGTTAAAATGGTTGTTAGATAAACATAGAGTGAAACACAAGGTTGCTACAGCTTACCCTACGCAGACAAATGGGCAAGCTGAGCTAGCGAATAAGGAGATCAAAGGAATACTTGAGAAGGTAGTTTGCCCGAACCGACGAGATTGGTCTAAAAGACTAGATGATGCTTTATGGGCTTACAGAAAAGCATACAAGACACCTTTAGGAATGTCACCCTATAGGTTGGTCTTTGGGAAAGCCTGTCATCTACCTTTGGAGTTAGAGCAAAAAACCTACTGGGCCCTTTGACGACTCAACTTGGATCTTAAGTCTACTAAAGAGAAACGGATGATCCAACTCAACGAGCTAGAGGAATTTCGAATGTTCTCATACAAAAATGCCAAATTACTCAAAGAAAGACTCAAGAAATGGCATGACAAGCATATTCGAGTTCGAGAGTTTGAAGCAGGTCAGCAAGTCTTATTATTTAATTCTAGATTGAAGTTCCTCCCAGATAAGTTAAAATCACATTAGTCCAGTCCATTTACGATTCATCACGTCTATTCATACGAAGTAGTTGAACTCCAAGGTAAAGGAGGTAATTTTCAAGTCAATGCTCAAAGTTTGAAACATTACTACGGAGAAAGACCTGAACGAGATCAAATCTTGTTCAGTTTATCTGATCTTTAAATTTTCTTATTTTCAATAAATTATTTAGGGTATATTTTGGGGTTATTATGTTTAAATAAATTTTGTCTAGGAGATTGGAACTTAAGCAGGACCACTTGTGACCCCTCCAATCTTTCCTGGGAATTGATTTTTACACAATTTTCCAAGAAATTAGCTCCTAAATGACAAAATAAATTTTTGGTTTTCCAAATAAAAAGGTCAATTTGGACCCAAGTCTTAAATTGCAACTCAATTCCAAATTTTCATTAAGTCTAGGGACTTAATTGAATTATTTTTAAATTTTGGTTGCTATTTTAGTAAATAATAAAAACTAGGTGCCTCTTTTTGTAAATATTTTTAAAAAGCATATAGAATAAATATTTTTTTACCATAATTATAAATTATTGATAAACTTTAATATATAATTATATTAATTATAATTTATATATTAATTTTTATCAACTTAGCTTAGGATTAGGATTAATTTTATTTTATGTTTATCTTAATAAATTAATAGCAATTGATAATTACATATGCATATTATTAATTGTTGTTAACATTGAGTAGAATTAGAATTAGAATATTTTTATTATTTAATTACTCTAAAATTTCTACTTTAATTCCTATTTCTCCCTCTATAAATTACACCCTTGCTTCTCCCCATTCATTCACCACTAAAAACCCCAAATCACAAATTCGTCAAAGTACCGCATGTCCCTAGCCACACACACGACCATTAGGCGGAGACCAACCTCAAAGACATCTGCACGCCCCAACTCCAAAGAAATGCCTGTGTTTTGGCCTCACGCCTGCTGCATCCAGCTCGCGTTGCTTGCTGCGCACCATCTCCCCACACACCCGACCAGCCCAGCCAGTGTCCTGCTCCTGCGCGCGCACCTGTGCACGCCCATGGCCTACCCGCGCAAGACCTTGTGTGCTGCTGCTTGCATGCAACCCCTACCACGCACCCATCTGCCTAACCTAAGCCAAAAGCCTTCAACCCTCCTTTTAAATTTCCATCTTTTGTTCATTAGTATATTTTATTTTAAGAGTTCTTAATTTTTATGAGGAAGGTGGTAAGAACAATTTTTTTTCCTGAAGTTTAATTTTTATTCAATTATTTAAATTTTCAATTTATTGAAATATTAGTAATGTTTATTAATTAAGTCTTTGAGAAAATAATTTTTTTCCTATCTTATGTTCAGGTCAATCATGCCTCGCAAGAGAACTCGTGCCTCCGCCCAAATTGATGAAACACAAAACAAATTTCACTGTGAAGAAGCCAAAGCAAGATACGAAAGTATCTTCAAAAATCAACGATGCATCCAGAGAAAGGCTTCACATTGAAGGAAAGAAACTACAGAGACTTTATGGCATGTATTTGTCAAGTTGCTGAAGCCCTCAATTGGGAATTTTTTTGTCAAAAGAGACCAAGTGTGGATGAGGAACTAGTTTGTGAATTCTACGTGAACTTAACCTCAAGTGAATTGATCGAAATTCCAGTCCACTGAATCAAGGTACCAATAAATTCAAATGCTATTAATGAATTCTTTGAATTACCTGATTTCGACAATGATGAATATTCTTCTCTGTTGAGCAACATTAAGCCTGAAAATTTGCAAGAAATTCTCGAGGAACTTACAGTTCCAGGTTCTAAGTGGACTGTGTCAAAGCAAGGAATCCACATGTGTCAAAGAGAGTATTTGACACCACTTGCGAAGGTATGGTTCTATTTCATCTGTTTCAGCCTTATGCCTAGTTCGTATAAGACTACAATCTCATTAGAGCGAAGGGTCCTATTATACTCGATTCTAACTGGAAAGACCATTGATGTAGGCAAAATTATCCTAAGAGAAATGCAAAATTGTGCCGTTAGACGTTCTGACCCGGCCTATTTCCCCTTTACGATAACAATTTTATGCTTAAAAGCAAAACACCTTGCGGACTTGAAGAAGATAGAGTATAGTCAAGGCACAATCACTGATTGGGACCTCTACCGAGTAGCTGGCGATTCTGTTCTACAGCAACGAGTTGAAGAAAGCGAGGATCCCGAAGAAGCAGAAGATGAACCCACAGAAATCCCGCAAGAGCAATCAACTGAAGTCCCTAATGAGGCAAAATCAATGGAACCAGAAGCTGAACCTGATATCAAACCCTCAATGTTTGGAGCTCCGCCTCCTAGCACAGATCTTCGTGATGAGCTGTTGAAGTTGATGGTTTTAATGCAACACATGCAATGGCAGCAACAAGCCTTTCTAACTTAAAAAATCATGCTATTTCGGTTAAATTCTTGTCGAAAAATAATTAAATATTATAAAATAATTAAATTATTCTAAAAATATGAACATAATGAATTTTAATTAATTTTATAGTTAATTTTTATTTATTTTGACTATTTTCGACAGATTCGCACAAAGGGCGAAAATTGGCTTGGCAAATACTGCTCGAAGAATAAACCCGAGAAGCAATTTGAAGTATCAAGGCAAATTTATTTGTAACATCCTGGAAAGGGCCTATGCATTTTCGGTTTAATTGTATGAAATGAAAAGTCTTAAGCATTATGAATAAATTTTTGATATTTTTGGAAACTCAGAAATGTATGAAAATGCATGGAAATGAAAATAAACATTTTTGGAAACCTAAACATTTTGAAACACGGAAATGCATTAGGACATGAACATTTTAGGAAACCAGAAATGTAAGAAATGGTTCAAAATGGAAAGTACACATTTTTGGAAACTAAGAAATGAAAATGGAAATGATCAAAAATGGAAAGTATACATTTTAGGAAACTTGGAAATGTAAGAAAATGGCAAGTAAATGAAATGATCGAAAATTTTAGGAAACTTGGAAATGACCCTAAAATGATGAGTTTTAAAGTTTAAAATAGGAAATCAAGGCAAGAGGGCCTTAAAAGAAAAAGTTGGTAAGTTTTGACACACAAACGGGCTAGGAAAAGTGGCCTGAAGATGGCACTTAGGGCCTATGGAAATGGTGCCATGTGCAAGAGGCATGGGCCTGGGTTCGAGTCACAAGGGAAGCAATTAAATGAAGGTTTTAATTTTGTTTCCAGAAGCACAAGGAGTGGACGGCAAGCATCTTCAAAAAAAGAGGTTTATTCTCTTTAAAATTCGGCTATTAAGTGATAAATAAGAGATTTCTTTTTAGATTTTTAAATTTGGATTATTTGAGGAGATAAATGATGGATTAAATATTTTTTTATTTGAATAATATTATCACATCTGTGGAGTGGTGGCCAAGTAAGGGACTCCTTGGCTGATAACTTTGTCTATAAAAGGAAGGAAGGAGGGCTACTCCTCAATTTGCTTCTTTTTCTGCTCTACCGAAATTCCCTAGCTCTCCCCCTCTCTGTCGAATTTTTCCTTAAGTAAAACCCATCTTCTCTTCTTCTATTTTCTTCTCTGTTTCTACTATCAAAGCCGAATTTTTGTCGATTCTAAGTAAAGGAGCAATCAACTACAACATCAAAAGGGTAAGATCTGTGGTCAATCAATTTCTATTCCTTTTTCTTTTTACCAAAATTAGGGTACTAATCTTATTGTTGTGAATGGCCGAATATTTTCGGGAAGTCAGGGATTCAAGGTAAGAAGTTATATTCGGCCTAGGTTATCTCTTTAATAATTAGATCTATTCGTTTTAATCAAAGATTTATCAAATCAGTGGATCTAGTGGGTAGCCGAAATTCAAAGAGGAATACCACAACTTTGGGATTTGATTTGGCAAACAAGGTAAGTGTTAGTAATTCTATTCCTAGTAGGATTTGGTTTTAAAATCAAAAGGGTATTAATATGTTTATATATGATGGGCCAAATATAGGAGTTAACAGATTTAAAGTCTGAATCTGTGATCGATTCACTTCGGGAATTCAAGGAATCCATTAAGCGAATAAGGTGTGTACCCACACTAACTCCCAATATCTTACGGCAATTATTTTATATGTATATATATGAATGTGCATGCGAATAAGAATGTGGCTAAGTGTCACAAATGAGGTAAAAGTACCCAGGTACGTTTCCTACTTCCGATAGGATTACAAATACGATATATATATATATTTTTGAATATGTAATATGAATGAGAAATAAGATATGCATGATATAAATATTTGGGGCATATGGGATATATGTGAAAGGGGAAGAATAGGTGTTGACTACGGTCTCACCAACGAAATATGGTGGCTACGGTCCCATTAAGTGAACATGGTAACCGGTTACATTATTCGAACATAGTGTCTAATGACACAACGTATATGGGCGATGAGCACGTCGATCGCAAATGATCGCCTTCAATGGTGTGTGTAGCGGAAGGAGGGTTGACTTAGTAGTCCCCACGGTGTGATTGGCAGGTACGGGTGATGTGTAGCGGATGGATAATTAGGCTTGGGTTTGGGTTGCATCATTTTGATATGTATATGTTTCGATACGAATATGTATGCTCGAAATATTATTTGTTAGTTTGTGTATACATTGAGTCTCATTGACTCACCCCCTTTGAGGACTATTTTTTGTGTGATGAGCGAGTAATAGACCGGTCAAGAGAAGCTAAAGGTGGCCATGCGTAGCAAAGAAAATATTTATGAATTGGACCATCATTTTTATAAAGTTCTTTAAATTTTAAGTTTGGGAATTATTGATGTAATAAGGCCTAAAAAGCCATAGTTTTATTTTCGTTACCATTATTTACTTGCAATTATTATGCTTTGAAATACTTTACATTTATGATATTAAAATTTTATGTCTTTACATTTAAACCCTAAATTATTTTGTCACCCTAATTAAATGATTTCTAAATTAAATAAACGGGTTTTTAACCTAAGCACAGTCCAAAATGAACAGTTTTCTAAAAATACACCAATATTCTCTAAGTAATAAAGGACTACGAAAACCGATTTTCTTAAGGGACATACCAGATCCGGTTCAGGCTCGTGGGCCAGGTGCGGGGTGTTTCAGCTTGGTATCAGAGCCCAGTTCTAAACTCTCGGCCTGTGGGCTGAGGCCCAAAAACGTTCTAAAAGCGAGCCAAAATGATTTTCTTTGAAATTAAGCAGGTTTCTGGCATGGCACCTAAGTCTCCGACCCGCAGTCCACCAAGTAAGTACCCCTAACTCTATGTGTGATTATGTGATTTATATAGGGGTAGAAAAGGCATGGAACGTAGAATAGTGTGATAGGAACTTGAACCCTAGGATTAGACCACTCAAACACATGAAACTCATAAGACTTAATGAACTTAACAAACCTATGGCTAAGTCATTGAGCTAGGTGTGGTAACCACAGACGCATGTCTAGGATTGGATCAGGAAGAGCACGGTATTTAAGCAAGTCCTAGTGACTCACCTCCTCTTCGCAGGTATCCTACCTGGTGCGTAGCTTCGGTTCACCCTAACTCAGAAGGCTCAGTGGTGTGGCAACCTCTGTGCGCATGTCTAGGAATGGTTTCGATGGGAGCTTGGTATTTAAGCAGTCCGCGTGACTCACCTCCTCTCCATTCGAATCCTGCTGGTGCGTAGCTTTGGCTCCACCCTGACCAAAGAGGGCTCGGTCATAGGCTAAACATAATGACTAAAACCCGAAAGGGAACTAGCCATGTTTGAAAAAAAAAAGAACAAAACAACAAAACCCTAGTTTTAAAACTTTTAAAATCACTCTTTTAATTTGTGAAAACCATCTTTACAAAGTTTTCCGAAAAATTCCCGATTTTCAAAAAAAAAAATTATGAAATACCACTAGTGGTAAAATTACCAAAATGCCCTTGGTTTATGAGATTTCCAAAATACCCACAGTAATTATCCAAAATTTCATTTCTTTATAAAATGTTCAAAAACCCTAATTTGAAAATTATCAAAAATATCTTGATTTGGAGAAAAATTATGAAATTGCCCTTAACTTGCAAAATTACAAAAAAATGACACGATTTCCAAAATTTTTGCAACATCATTGTCTTGAAAAGTACAATTCTCAAAATAATCCACAAAGTTTTACAACTTTTGAAATATCCTGATTTACTAAATTTTACAAATTTACCCGATTTGTGAAAATTTACCAAAATACCACGAGGTCAAAAATTACAGAAATACCCCTGGATTTCAAAACTCTTCCAAAACTTTCCCGGAACCTTAAAAGTACCAAAATACTTCCTTCAAAATCATCAAGGAATTTTTCATTTTGAAAAATTTACAAAAATGCCCCTTTAGGACAAAATTACGAAAATACCCCTGGGTAGCGGAAAAACAACAACAATGAAAATTTCAACGTTTCTCTGGATGAACGAAAGTTCATATTTGTTTGATGGATGAATGAATGAATGGAAAGACTGTATGTTTGTATGAATACGAAAGAACCACTCTTAAATTCTTCTTCATAAAACATCTTCGCGGGTAAGAAGTGAAACAAGAATACTAATTCATAAAACTTCTTAATCAGATCTCGACGATAGAAAATGAGCTCTAGAGGACGTGGTCATCGTGGAAGAGGTAGAGGAAGAATGACTGTGTCAAAACCCGTTAGATCGGGTTAGGGTTCTGACAATGAAATACCACCGCCACCACCACCCCCAGCTGTGGGTGCTGAGCAGCAATCTCAGATGGGGGAAGATGTTGTGTCGCAGGCTGTGCTGCGAGTTTTGGAATTGGTGGCTGGTGCGGGTGGAAATTTGAGAACCCAGAAATCTGTGCCGGAACGCCTCCGAGCTAATGGAGTCGAGATGTTTCGTGGAGTATCAGGAGTGGCACCCAGTACAGCTGAGTACTTGTTGGAAGCAACTGAGCGCATTATGGATGAACTCAACTTGACCTCTGAGGAGAAGTTGAAAGGAATGGTGGCATTGTTACGCGATGAAGCGTATCAATGGTGGTTAACTGTGCGGGACGGTGCCACGGTGGAGAATTTGACCTGGGAATATGCTAAGGAAGCATTTCAGAAGAAGTATGTGGGAACCAGGTATATAGACGAACAAAGGAAGGCTTTTCTGGGGTTGGTGCAAGGAAGTAAATCTATCGCAGAATATGAGGCAGAATTTCTGAGGTTGAGCCGCTATGCGCGAGGAGTAGTGGCAACTGAGCATGAGCGCTGTGTCCGTTTTGAGGATGGACTGAGGGACGATCTGAGACTGTTGATAGCACCACATCAGGAGCGGGAATTCTCTACTTTAGTGGAAAAGGCCAAGGTGGCCGAGGGAGTCAAGGATGCTACCAAGCAGGCTGTGGATAGGAATAAGCCCAAAAGAGGTTTTGGGCCATCTGGAAAGGGTCATAAGAGACCTAGAGTTGACGGGCCACGGAATCAACAGGCTGGTACAGGCTGGCAGTATCACCCTTGTGAGCATTGTGGAAAGAGGCACTTGGGAGAATGTTGGAGAAAGACGGGAGGATGTCTCAAGTGTGGGTCCAAGGACCATATGCTTAAGGATTGTCCCAAGCGAGCAGATGAAGGCCGACCGCGGCGCCCGCACGCTAGTCAGCCGGGTAGAGGCGACATGACCTCAACAGGGTCGTGGTTCTGGCAACAGAGGTAATGGGGCTGGCAGAGGCCGTAGAGCATAGGGTCGAGGTGCTGCTAATGCTGAGGCAAGGCAACTAGGGTTGGTTTATGCGGTTCACCGGAGGGAAGATGGAGACGCGCTGGATGTTATAACCGGTACGTTCTTTATTTTTGATAGACCCTATTTTGCTCTGATTGATGTGGGCTCGACCCATTCCTATGTTGCATGTAGTATAGTGGAAACACTAGGCCTAGACTCAGAATTCTCTGATAGACAGATGACTGTAGTAAGCCCATTAAGCCAAACCGTAGTGGTAGACAAGATCTTTCGGAATGTACCCCTAGAGATTCAGGGAGTGAACTTTCGGGCGGACTTAATAGAGTTACCCTTCGGAGAGTTTGAGTTTATACTTGGAATGGATTGGCTAGTAGAGCGAGAGCTGTGTTGGATTGTGCGGCTAAACGTATGGAACTAAGAACCTCCGAGGATGAGGTAGTAGTGATGATCGGAGAGAGGATGAACTACTTGTCTAACGTGGTTTCGACGCTAAAGGCTGAGAAGATGGTTAGGAAGGGGTGCGAGGCGTTCTTAGCCTTCGTAAGTGCGTTGGGAGGAAAAGATGAAGGTGTCAATGGAGTTAGGATGGTAAGGACTTTGTAGATGTGTTCCCTGATGAATTACCAGGAATACCCCCAGATAGAGAGGTGGAATTTGGAATAGATTTGTTACCGGGAACAGCTCCTATGTCAATCGCTCCATACCGAATGGCGCCGAAGGAGTTGGTGGAGCTCAAGGCTCAAATTCAAGAATTGTTGGATCGTGGGTTCATCCGACCCAGTGTGTCTCCATGGGGAGCACCGGTCCTATTTGTGAAGAAGAAGGATGGAACTATGCGTATGTGCATAGATTATCATCAGTTGAACAAACTGACCATCAAGAACAAGTATCCTTTGCCAAGGATAGACGACTTGTTCGATCAACTGAAAGGGGCAACTGTGTTCTCGAAGATAGATCTAAGGTCAGGATATCATCAGTTAAGGGTGAAGGAGGCAGATATCCATAAGACGGCCTTTAGGACAAGATACGGCCATTTTGAGTTTGTGGTGATGCCGTTCGGATTGACGACCGCTCCAACCGCGTTCATGGACATGATGAATCGGGTTTTCCAACCCTATTTGGATAGGTTCGTCGTTGTGTTTATCAACGATATTTTGGTGTATTCTAAGTCAGAAGAGGAGCATGATGAGCATCTCCGAGTTGTGTTGGAAGTGTTAAGGGAGAAGAAGCTCTATGCCAAGTTTGGCAAGTGCGAATTTTGGCTTAAGGAAGTGGCATTCCTAGGACATGTGGTATCCGCAGAAGGAATAAGAGTGGATCCTAGGAAGATTGAAGCAGTGTTGGATTGGAAACCACCTAGATCTGTGGCTAAAATTCGAAGTTTCTTAGGATTGGCAGGCTATTACAGAAGGTTCGTGGAAGGATTCTCATCAATAGCCGCGCCTTTGACAAAGTTGCTAAGGAAGGAAGTACCCTTTGTGTGGACGGATAAGCAACAGGAAAGCTTTGAAAAGCTTAAAAAGGTGTTGACGGAAGCTCCAGTGTTAATTCAGCCGGAGGCAGGAAAAGACTTTGTGGTGTACTGTGATGCTTCGCATACGGGGTTAGGCTGTGTGCTAATGCAAGAAGGAAAAATGGTCGCCTATGCGTCTAGGCAACTGAGGCCTCATGAGGTTAACTATTCAACCCATGACTTGGAACTAGCAGCAGTGGTTTTCGCCCTAAAGGGTTTGGAGGCACTACCTTTATGGAGAAAGGTCAGTAATTTACACGGACCACAAGAGCCTTAAGTACTTGTTGACTCAGAAGGAGTTGAACTTGAGGCAACGAAGGTGGGTGGAGTTGTTGAAAGATTATGATTGTTCGATAGAGTATCACCCGGGCAAGGCGAATGTGGTAGCTGATGCTCTAAGTAGGAAGGTTGTGTTGGATTTAAGGGCTTTGTTCGCTCACTTGAGTCTGTATGAGGATGGAAGCCTGTTGGCAGAATTGCAAGTCAAGCCTACGTGGCTGAATGAGGTGAAAGAGGGACAAATGGTTGATAAAGATCTAAGTGCTAAGTTTCAACAAGTACGAAGTGGAGAATTAGGGGATTATGGCGTCAATGAAGAAGGAGTGTTGTGCTACAAAGGAAAGGTCGTATGCCGAAGGATAAGGAGTTGAGACAAAGGATTCTTCGGGAAGCGCATGGTAGCCCTTATGCTATGCATCCCGGAGGCATCAAGTTGTATAGAGATCTAAGAGAACAATTTTGGTGGTCTGATCTTAAGCGGAAAGTGACTGAATTCGTGGGAAGGTGTCGCGTGTGTCAAAAGTTAAGGTTGAACACCAAGTTCCATCGGGATTGCTTCAACCAATTGAGATTCCCCAATGGAAGTGGGAAAGAATTACCATGGACTTCGTTAGTGGGCTTCCCCTTACGCTTACTAAGAAAGACTCGGTATGGGTTATAGTGGACCGTTTGACCAAGTCCGCACATTTTATTCTGGTGAGAATTGACTATTCCCTTCAGAAGTTAGCCAAGTTATATGTGGCGGAAATCGTAAGGCTACACGGAGTACCGATGTCAATCATCTCCGACAGAGACCCAAGGTTTACGTCTCGATTTTGGAAGGCACTTCATCAAGCTTTAGGCACTAAGTTGGACTTCACTACGGCTTTTCATCCACAATCGACGGGTAATCCGAACGGAGTTATACAAGTGTTGGAGGATATGCTGAGAGGCTGTGTGATGGATTTTCGAGGAAGTTGGGAAGATTATTTGCCTTTAGCTGAGTTCGCCTACAACAAGCTATGCTATCGTGCAAGCATTCGGATGGCACCATACGAAGCATTGTATGGTCAGAAGTGTAGAACTCCTACTTGTTGGACTGAGTTAGGAGAACGTCGCGTTTTGGGCCCGGAGTTAGTGGCAGAAACTGAAGAGAAGATTGAAATAATTCGGGCAAGGTTGAAGGAAGCCTCTGATAGGCAAAAGTCGTACGCCGACCTTAAGAGGAAGGAAATTGAGTTTGAAGTGGGAGACCAAGTGTTTCTAAAAGTCTCACCTTGGAAGAAGGGTTATGAGGTTCGGTCGCAAAGGGAAGTTAAGCCCAAGGTTTATAGGGCCCTATCGAGTACTAAAGCGAGTTGGACCAGTGGCATACTGAGTGGAGTTGCCACCAGAATTGCAGCAAATGCACGACATATTCCATGTATCCATGCTACGTCGCTATCGATCGGATCCGTCTCATGTGGTACCTGTTGAAGAAGTGGAGCTAAGGCCAGATCTATCCTACGAGGAAGAGCCGATTCGAATCTTGGAACGTGATATGAAAGTCCTACGAAGGAAGACAGTACCTCTAGTCAAGGTGTTATGGCGCAACCATGGATCGGAAGAAGCTTCGTGGGAGACAGAAGAGACAATGCGACAGCAATACCCTCAATTGTTTAGTTAGGAAATTTTGAGGACGAAATTTTGTCTAAGGGGGGTAGAACTGTAACATCCTGGAAAGGGCCTATGCATTTTCGGATTAATTGTATGAAATGACAAGTCTTAAGCATTTTGAATAAATTTTTGATATTTTTGGAAACTCAGAAATGTATGAAAATGCATGGAAATGAAAATAAACATTTTTGGAAACACAACATTTTTCAAAACACGAAATGCATTAGGACATGAACATTTTAGGAAACCCTAAATGTAAGGAAATGGTTCAAAAATGGAAAGTACACATTTTTGGAAACTAAGAAATGAAAATGGAAATGATCCAAAATGGAAAGTATACATTTTAGGAAACTTGGAAATGTAAGAAAATGGCAAGCAACAGAAATGATCGAAAATTTTAGGAAACCTGAAATGACCCTAAAATGATGAGTTTTAAAGTTTAAAATAGGAAATCAAGGCAAGAGGGCCTTAAAAGAAAAAGTTGGTAAGTTTTGACACACAAACGGCTAGGAAAAGTGGCTTGAAGATGGCACTTAGGGCCTATGGAAATGGCGCCATGTGCAAGAGGCATGGGCCTGGGTTCGAGTCACAAGGGAAGCAATTAAATGAAGGTTTTAATTTTGTTTCCAGAAGCACAAGGAGTGGATGGCAAGCATCTTGAAAAAAAGAGGTTTATTCTCTTTAAAATTCGGCTATTAAGTGATAAATAAGAGATTTCTTTTTAGATTTTTAAATTTGGATTATTTGAGGAGATAAATGATGGATTAAATATTTTTTTTATTTGAATAATATTATCACATCTGTGGAGTGGTGGCCAAGTAAGAGACTCCTTGGCTGATAACTTTGTCTATAAAAGGAAGGAATGAGGGCTACTCCTCAGTTTACTTCTTTTTCAGCTCTGCCGAAATTCCCTAGCTCTCCCCCTCTCTGTCGAATTTTTCCTTAACTACAACATCAAAAAGGTAAGATCTGTGGTCAATCAATTTCTATTCCTTTTTCTTTTTACCAAAATCAGGGTACTAATCTTATTGTTGTGAATGGCCGAATATACAAGGGGTTTATCGTTTTTCATGGACATACAAGAAAAGGAATATTTTCGGGAACTCAGGGATTTAAGGAAAGAAGTTATATTCGGCCTAGGTTATCTCTTTAATAATTAGATCTATTCATTTTAATCAAAGATTTATCAAATCAGTGGATCTAGTGGGTAGCCAAAATTCAGGGAGGAATACCACAAATTTGGGATTTGATTTGGCAAACAAGGTAAGTGTTAGTAATTCTATTCCTAGTAGGATTTGGTTTTAAAATCAAAAGGGTATTAATATGTTCATATATGATGGGCCAAATATAGGAGTTAACAGATCTAAAGTCTGAATCTGTGATCGATTCACTTCGGGAATTCAAGGAATCCATTAAGCGAATAAGGTGTGTACCCACACTAACTCCCAATATCTTACGGCAATTATTTTATATGTATATATATGAATGTGCATGCGAATAAGAATGTGGCTAAGTGTCACAAATGAGGTAAAAGTACCTGTGCACGTTTCCTACTCCGATAGGATTACAAATACGATATATATATTTTTGAATATGTAATATGAATGAGAAATAAGATATGCATGATATAAATATTTGGGGCATATGGGATATATGTGAAAGGGGAAGAATAGGTGTTGACTACGGTCTCACCAACGAAATATGGTGGCTACGGTCCCATTAAGTGAACATGGTAACTTCGGTTACATTATCTGAACATAGTGTCTAATGACACAATGTATATGGGCGATGAGCACGTCGACTGCAGCGACTGCCTTCGATGGTGTGTAGCGGAAGGAGGGTTGACTTAGTAGTCCCCATGGTGTGATTGGCAGGTATGGGTGGTGTGTAACGGATGGATAATTAGGCTTGGGTTTGGGTTGCATCATTTTGATATGTATATGTCCTGATACGAATATGTATGCCTGAAATATTGTTTGTTAGTTGGTGTACACATTGAGTCTGTTGACTCACCCCTTTGAGGACTATTTTTGTGTGATGAGCAGTAATGGACCGGGTCGGCAGGAGCTAAGGGTGGCCATGCATAGCAAAGAAAATATTTATGAATTGGACCATCATTTTTATAAAGTTCTTTAAATTTTAAGTTTGGGAATTATTGATGTAATAAGGCCTAAAAAGCCATAGTTTTATTTTCGTTACCATTATTTACTTGCAATTATTATGCTTTGAAATACTTTACATTTATGATATTAAAATTTTATGTCTTTACATTTAAACCCTAAATTATTTTGTCACCCTAATTAAATGATTTCTAAATTAAATAAACGGGTTTTTAACCTAAGCCCAGTCCAAAATGAACAGTTTCCTAAAAATACACCAATATTCTCTAAGTAATAAAGGACTACGAAAACCGATTTTCTTAAGGAACATACCAGATCCGATTCAGGCTCGTGGGCCGGGTGTGGGGTGTTTCATTATTTTCAGCCCAAGACGGTCCAATTATGAATATTTAATCATAATATAATTAATTTTAATTTATTCCCAATTTAATTTGGGCTAAATAAATTAATCTTAGTTAATCATGAAAAAAGCCCAGTTGAACCGTATCAGTTAGCAATCTTAGTTAATTTCGGAATGTGTGCAAGAGATGATTGGATTTTTGATTTGTAAATATGTTCATAAGTTAGCAAATTATCGAGTTGCCGTGATTTATTCTTAACAAGTATAAGCATAAGTTTAATAATTCTAAGGTAAGAAATGTAATTAATCCAACACAATTATATCATCTTGATTAAAATCAGCTTTTGAAATCATGCATTAGAACTTTGTTTTATTTTATTTTACTTTGTTTTTTTTTAGTTTTAAAATATTTCTTAAATCCAAAGATTTTCCCTTCACCAAAGTGTTTGAAATCATTTTCATAAATAATTCTTTTACAGTCCCTGTGGGTACGATAACTCGACATTTACTTGTCACTTTATTACTTGTTGCGATTGTGTACGCTTGCACATTTCCACCATTCCAGAAACCATAATGTGATATGTGATGGGTAAGAGTAAGCATGAGTAAGTATGTCTAAGTACTTGAGAACTTGTGTTGTTATTGTTCTATGATATGAATGGATTTTACCATGAGTACTTATGTTGCTACTTTAATTCATGCAAACTTTCTAAGCTATATGCTTACCCTTATCTTTTCCCTTTTCCTTGTAGTATCGTCAAGTTAGTTTGAGGATCATAAAACGTCGGAGCTCGGATCACACTATCAATCATTCTTTTGGTATAGTAAAGTTGATTTATTTTGAGTATGGCATGTATAGAAACATGGTCATTTTGTTATGTAATATTGGAAAGTTAAAGTATTGGCTATTAATGTTACTCACTCATTTTGTAAATGGCCATTAGGAATTGGCCAATATTTGTCAGTTTCTTATTTTTAATGATGATGAGTTTTATGAAGTGAAAGTCCACGAAATTGATGAAGTAAAATGTGGATTGTATGAATGATGATTTAGAGATTTTTCATAGTGTATTATTGCCATGTTATGTGTTGCTTGTGCTGGTATATGTGTGTTTATGTTTCAGGGTGGCAAATGGCTTGGAAAATAGCCTTCTAATTGTCCACACAGTCAGCCCCATGGGTGTGTTGGTAGGCCGTGTGTCCCCTACATCAAATTTGTGATAATTTGATTCGTCACACAAGCCAGCACACGGGTGTGTGCCTAGGGTGTGTGCCTAGGCCTTGTGCCCCTTAAGAGGTTGCTGACATCATAAATAGAATACCCAGTTTTTTCACACACGAGTGAGGACACGGGCGTGTCTAGGCCGTGTGAGGGACACAGGCTACTGACACAAGTGTGTGCCCGGCCGTGTGAAAACCCCTGTAGGTTCAAATTGAAAAATAAATTTCGCATAAGCTGGGAACATGAGCGTGTGTGACCACACGGCCTGCCCACACGGGCATGTTCAATTTCACATGGGTGTGTGGCCCTGTTTAGGCAAAAATTTTCTAAGAGCGCACAAGTTCCGGTTTAATTCCAAAACCTTCCGTATGTATGTTTAGGGCCTCGTAGGCCCATTATAAGGATGTTATATATGAATGAGAAGTTTTAATTTGAATTGAAATTTTATAGCCCAATGTTGTGTGTTTAAGCAAGTTAAGTTTGGTAATGCCTCGTATCCGGTTCCGGCGTCGAACACGGTAAGGGGTTGGAAACACAAAGATTTATATACTTTCTCATACCTAATTTTACTTAAAATCATGCATTTTCGATAGAATTTTTGTCCAAAAATAATTAATTTTTATATAATAATTAAATTGTATTAAAAAATTGAATATGTTAATTTTTAGTCAACTTTACAATTATTTTTAGTGAATTTTGATTATTTTTGACAGATTCGTACAAAGGGCGAAAATTGACCTGGCAAACACTGTTAGAAGAACAAAACTGAGAAGCAATTCAGAGTAACAAGGTGAAATAATTTCCAGCCTAAGACACTCCAAATATGTGTATTAATTCATAATATAATTAATTTTAATTTATCCCTAATTTAATTTGGGCCAAATAAATTAATTTTAATTCATTATGGAAAAACGGCCCAATTAAACCGCACCAGTTGAACCAAATTCAGCAAACCGAACCAGCCACCAGTTAGGCAACCCAGAACCGTTCAAATGCTGACCCAAATCAGCAGTCTAGCTGATTAAATGAGCTTGCAAAAAGGCCCTTGGAAGACTTCCAAATTGCATTCAAACCCCACCTTAAATTAAGGCTTTACGAATTTGCCCCAGCCTAATTTTAGCAAAGTTGAAAGTCTCAACCATGCCATGTAAGATGGCCGGCCATGAGGGGGATCTTTGGCTGCTGAACATTGCTATTTTTAGCAATCATCTTGAGCTATATAAACCCCCCTTTTCTGCCCATTCAAAGCATCTCTAACACTCTCATTCTCTCATCACTTCTCTTCTCTCCTTTCGCTCTTTTTCTCCAAAAAAGAAAACCAAACCTTCTTGTACCAATTTCCCCTCTTGGAAAAGAGGTGTTTTCTCAGCCATTTGGGGTAGCAAGCGAGTGTTTGTAGAAGCCTTGATCGACAAGGACAACAGAGACGAAAGAAAGAGCAATCAGTCAAGCCACGGAGAAACACCGAATTTGCTTATTGTTCCCTATCTTTTTTATTTCTGTTGTTTTTATGATGAACATATCTGTGAATCTTCATGTCTTTGAAATGGTTATTTTATTCAATCCAGCTTGAATTAAGTTGTCTTGGGTTGATTGCATTTTGTATTCTTGATTTGTTAATTTATGTTTATGTTGTTATAGGCCTCGGTAAAACGCTTGATGAAGTAAAATCATGCCTAAGTTATTCTGGCATTATAATTGTTTAGATAACTAAAGAATTAATTATTTAAATGCATTGAAATTATAATTAATGGACACAGTACTTAATCAGTTCATGTTTAATTCTTCTAAGGTAGCTGAAGATTAGATTAGTATTGTATTTGGCGATACATATGCCTTGCATAACTTGCAAGATTATTGTTATTAAACTGTTTCAAGGTAAGGAAACTTTGTTACCTCACATAGTCTTTTATATGCTTATTAGGTTGAATTAATCGTTTGAATCGACATAGGAATATGCGAGAGATTGTTTAATTTAATAAGTATGTATGTGCAATAACATATTTACCTTTATAAACCTTTTTAATCGGTTGAATTGGCATAGAAATGTATACAAGAGATGAATGGATTTTTGATTTGTAAATGTGTTCATAAGTTAGCAAATTACCAAGTTGCCGTGATTTATTCGTAACAAGTATAAGTATAAGTTTAATAATTCTAAGGTAAGGAAATATAATTAATCCAACACAATTATATCATCTTGATTAATTCATATTTGGAATCGTGCACTAGAATTTCTTTGTTTTATTTTAATTATTTTACTTAGTTTTAACTCTTAGTTTTTTTATATCTCTTTTTAAAATCAAATAATTTTCCTTCACCAAAGTGTTTAAAATTACTTTCATAAATAATTCTTTTACAGTCCCTGTGGGTACGGTAACTCGACATTTATTTGTCACTTTATTACTTGTTGCGATTTTGTACACTTGCACATTTCCATCGTTCCAAGTTTTTGGCGCCGTTGCTGGGGACTGTTTTTCAAAAGGCGTTATTTGTGAATTTTGTTAGTCTTACATTTGGTTTAATTTTCTGTTTAATTTTTAACTTAATTAATTTTTCTTTGAATATTTCAGGTGTTTATGAGTATTGACCGAATTATCGATTTACTCCCCGTAGACCTTGAGATAGAATGAACCTTTCGACAATGTAGAAGACAAGCGAATCAAAGGAGGATCGAAGAGATGAATTTTGAGAATATTAATCAAGAAAACGGAGCAAACCTTGCTCAAAATCCTATCCTTATTGCTGATGATAGGGATAGAGCCTTAAGACAATATGTCGTGCCATTGTTCAATGTTCTTAATTCGGGTATTAGAAGACCCGAAATCGAGGCACAAGAATTTGACTGAAGCCAGTCATGTTCCAAATACTTCAGATAGTGGGCCAATTTAGTGGAATCCCTACCGAAGACCCTCATCTGCACTTGAGACTATTCATGGAGGTGAGCGACTCTTTCAAATTAGTCGGAGTACCCGAAGATGCATTACGATTGAAGTTGTTCTCATATTCGCTAAGGGACAGAGCTCGAGCTTGGTTGAACTCATTGCCACTGAACTCAATTTCCACATGGCAAGAGTTAGTAGAGAGATTTCTTATGAAGTATTTCCCGCCTAGCAAGAATGCTAAGTTGAGGAATGAGATCACTGCCTTCCAAAAAATGGATGACGAATCCTTGTATGAGGCATGGGAAAGATTTAAAGAGTTATTACGAAAGTGCCCTCATCATGGAATTCCACATTGCATCCAACTTGAGATGTTTTACAATGGTCTCAACGCTTACACGATGATGGTAGTGGACACTTCTACTAATGGTGCTCTCCTTTCTAAGTCTTATAATGAGGCTTATGAAATTATCGAGAGGATCGCCAGCAACAACTATTAATGCCCAACCAGTCGGGCAGCGTCAGGAAGACAAGTCACTGGAATACATGAAGTAGACGCTCTTACTTCACTCGCATCTCAGGTATCATCAATATCCTCAATGCTTAAAAATCTTACAACTAATGGGTCTAATAGTTTAGCAGCACAGCCACCTAATCAATTTGAGAATATAGCCTGTGTCTATTGTGGGGAAGGACATTAGTTTGAAGAATGTCCGTCGAACCTAGAATCTATATACTACATGGGTAATCAGAACAAAAATCAAGGAAGGCAAGGGCTGCAATCCAATTTTTATAACCTATCGTGGAGAAACCACCCGAATTTTTCCTACAATAACCAAGGGGCTAGAACCAGTAACACTTACACCCAATCCAGACCAACCCAGCTGCCTAGTTTCCCTCAACAAGTTCATAAACCAGTTCAAGCTGAAGCATCCAATAGCTTGGAGAGTTTGCTGAAGGCATACATGGCAAAGAATGATGCCTTAATCCAAAGCCAAACAGCTACATTGAAGAATCTGGAAAACCAAATGGGCCAACTTGCAACTGAACTTAGGAACCAACCACAGGGTACTTTACCTAGTGATACAAAAAATCTGAGAAATCCAGGAAAGGAGCAAGTGCTGACATTGAGGAGTGCAAAGATGGTAGAGCCCGATACCATTGAAGCTGAAAAGGAGCAAGATGAGGCTCAAGACTCAGAGAAAGTTCAACTGAGTGTTGAACTTCCAGTTTCACAAGAACCAGAATCTGCAAAACCCGACAAGGTAGCCTCAGAACTAGCTAAATCTGATCAACTAACAACTCCATTAGATGTAGAATTACCACAGAAGACGAATCAACGATTACCAGTTCCAGTAAAGAAACCATCACCACCCTACCCTCAGAGACTTTAGAAGCATAGTCAGGAGATTTAATTCAAGAAGTTCCTTGACGTACTTTAGCAACTTCACATAACATCCCGTTGTTGGAACGCCGATACCCCATGGCACAGCAGAATAAAATTAGATCCGGCGATCCAAACCATGGATCCATGTGTGAGGAACGAATCGGGGTGAAATAAAGGTTTCAAATTACCAAAACTTCAATGAGTAGAGAAAGTGACGCCTTGACAACAAGAGTTTTGATCATTTGTCGAATCAAGCCACAACCTTTTCCGATGTCGGCCTCTACGTGATCCACCCGGTTTGACTATGAGCGGAAGAAATCTCCAAAACTATTTTGAGGTTTATTTGCTTGACTACCGCTAGACCTAACAAGCAATCTATTAGGTTTTTTTATAAGCTTTGCCTCTTTTAAATACCTTTTATATTGGATATCCTTTTAATTGGGCCTTTTATAATGGGTATCTTTTTCATTGGGCCCATTATTTGGTATCCTTTTAATACCCTTTTATAATTGGTATCTCTTCAATGTATCATAAGATTAAATAAATACAATAAAGTTTTTAACCGAAAATTATAATTACATTAATTATATCCGAAAATTATAATTACATTAATTATAATAAGGATTTCGGTAAACTATATTTATTTAAATTTATATATGAATCAAATTCATATATTAATAGAATTATGTTGTCATTATGTGTACAACATCCTTGTACATATAATATGTTCAATATTTGATTGCCCAATTAAATTAATTCTTTAATTAATTTAATTCATGTGACAACTAAAAATAATACCAGTTATATTTTATTCCGTTCATTTAAACCATAGGGTGTGACCCTGTAGGTTCTTGCAACTTTAGCAGTAATAATAGAACGATTCTAATGTCACAAACAATGAGTGGCATCTAGCAATGCATCATTGCTACCTAAGTTACAAGAAGTCATGATTCCACATAACCTTTTGTGATTAACCTTTCATACATTAATCCTTAAGTCCTTTATCTCGGAATGGACACAAGTCATGGAATAGTCACACTTGTATAGTCCATCCCATGTTTCTTGATATCTTGAGTAGACTATGATATACAAATTAGTATGACATCTCATGTCAACTTATTTGAGCATGGCCATGCATTTCTAGTCTCACTCAATCAAGTGGCCTAAGATATTACTCCCATTATGTAGGAGGGACTTATCCTATATTGATCAACCATATCCCTCTACATAGATTGTGGTATATCCAACATCAGTCTTTATAGAACAACCAATTACGGTGTACGTTTGACTGTATCAAAATATACAACGCATACGATGTTGAGATAATAATTATCTCAAGTCCGAGGATCATATACATATTAATCACTATGAGTAATGTTGTGACAATTACATAATAATCCAATAAACATACTCATAACGGGTCAATCCAATATGTTGTTCTCTAAACACATATTCATGCATTGATTTTGACAATCCACATCAATGACAACTCTTTATCATCAATCAACTACATGTTAGTCTTAATGCATTATTGTTGTCCTAGTCAACAATAATACTCGACTAAGGATCTTTTAAGAATAATCATATTATTCTTAGGACATTATTATAAAGCAGTTTATTTATACACACGTAAAGTAAAAGCGAAATAATAATGACAACGCTTTATATTAATAAACATGGTAAATTAAGTATGTTATTACAACCATCTCATGATTGGTCTTTGGGCATACTCTTACAATCTCCCACTAGCACTAAGACCAATCACTCATATATCTAATACCAAGTGACTTAGTGTGACGATCATGCTTGGCTGTGTCGGAGGCTTGGTCGAGGATCAACAATGTTATCATCAAGCGAAGGTACTCTGCATATCTCTACATCCCCTCGATCGATAATCTCTCGAATAAGATGGTAGCGTCTAAGTATATGTTTGGATCATTTGGTGAGATCTCGAGTTCCTTAGCTTGTGCAATAGCTCCATTGTTATCACATCAGAGCTCTATAGCATCCGATATGCTAGGCACAACCCCTAGTCCAAGAATGAACTTCTTGATCCAAACCGCTTCTTTTGCTTTGCCTCCTTTGGTCGCAATATACTCGACCTCTGTTGTAGAAATCGCTCATTGTACTTTGCTTTGAACTCTTCCACTCACAACACCACCATTAAGGCAAAATACAAAACACGATTGCGATCGAGAATCATCCTTTGTCGGTTTGGAAGTGGCATCAGTGTAACCTTTACACTTAACTCTTCCTCACCTCCATATAATAGGAACGTATCCTTAGTTCTTCTTAAGTACTTAAGGATACTCTTGATCGTGGTCCAGTGACCTTCAGGATCTACTTGATACCCGCTTTCGTCATACTTAAGGCATACGATACATACATCCGGGTACATACACATAGCATACATGATAGATCCAATAGCGGAAGCATATGGAATTTTACTCATACGTTCTCTCTCTTGTGGAGTTGAAGGACACATTTCCTTCGAGAGTGAAATACCATGTCTCATAGGTAGAAATCCTCTTTTAGATTCTTCCATCTCGAACCTTTTCAAGACTTTATCTATGTATGTACTTTGGCTTAGACCTAGTAGTCGCCTTGATCTATCTCTATAGATCTTGACTCCTAAGATATAAGTGGCTTCGCCCAAGTCCTTCATAGAAAAACAACTTCTTAACCAAGTCTTAATAGACTCGCAAAGTAGGTATGTCATTTCCCATGATAAGTATGTCATCCACATATAGTACCAAGAATGTGATAGTGCTCCCACTAACTTTCTTGTAAACACATGGTTCATCTTCATTTTTGACAAAACCAAACTCTTTGATTGCATCGTTAAAACAAAGATTCCAACTTCGAGAAGCTTGCTTTAATCCATAAATGGATCTTTGTAGCTTACATATCTTTCTAGCATCCTTTGGATTTACAAAACCTTCAGGTTGTGTCATGTACACATCCTCTTCAAGTTTCCCGTTAAGGGAAAGCTGTTTTGACGCCATCTGCCAGATTTCATAATCATGAAATGCAAATATCGCGAGCAAGATCTCGATGGATTTAAACATAGCTACAGGAGAAAAGGTTTCATCATAGTCAACACCATGAATTTGGCGAAAACCTTTAGCGACTAATCGCCCTTTGTATGTTTGTACATTACCATCCATGTCTGTTTTCTTTTTGAAAACCCACTTGCACCCTATAGGTTTAACCCCCTTCGGGTGGGTCAATCAAGGTCCATACTTGGTTTTCATACATGGAATCCATCTCGAGATCTCATGGCCTCAAGCCATTTCTCGAATCTGGGCTTGTCACCGCTTCTTGATAAGTCCTAGGCTCATCTTGATCTATAAGAAGAACGTCACCATGCGTTGTAATGAGAAATCCATATCTCTCGGTGTGTGCACGGCGTTCTCTTAAAGATCTCTTGTGGTGGTTGTGTTTCTACACAGCAGATTATTTGTTCCTCAATTTCTTGTGGAATTTGTCTGTTGTTCAATCTCTGGTTGATGGTATCTTGTGATTCTCGAATTTCTTCAAGTTCAATCTTTCTCCCACTTCCTTTTCTAGAAGTAAATTCTCTCTCTAGGAAGACACCGGTCCAGAGCAACAAGCGTTTTGTTCTCGGTGGGATTAAAGAAATAATATCCTTTGGTTTCTTTTGGATACCCTACAAAATTACACCTTTGATTTGGGTTCAAGCTTAGTAGACGCGTCGACGTTTAACATAAGCTTCACAACCCTAAATTTTCATAAAAGACATACTAGGACGTTTCCCACCACATCTCATATGGCGTCTTTTGAACCGATTTAGATGGAACTCGATTTAGTGAAAGCAATTGTCTCAAGTGCATGTCCCCAAAAAGAAGTCGGTAGATCAAAGCATGACTCATCATGGATCGAACCATGTCTAACAAAGTTCGATTTCTTCTCTCGGATACTCCATTCCATTGAGGAGTACGGGAGGAGTAAGTTGTGAGACAATCCCACATTCTTTCAAAAGATCATCAAACTCTAGGCTCAGTACTCTCCACCTCGATCGGATCGAAGTGACTTGATAGTTTTGCCTAGTTGATTTTGTACTTCATTTTGAATTCCTTGAACTTTTCAAGGGACTCGGACTTATGGCGCATGAGATAAACATACCCATATCTACCTGAAATCATCGATGAAAGTAATGAAGTAGTGAAATCCACTGCGGCTTGTGTATTTATTGGTCCACATACATCGGAATGTATTAGGTCCAATAAATCACTAGCTCGTTCACTTTTACCGGTGAAAGGAGATTTAGTCATTTTTCCCAATAAGCAAGATTCACATACTTCAAATTGTTCAAAAACAAATGAATTCAAGAGACCATCTTTATGGAGTTTGGATATGCGCTTCTCACTTATGTGGCCCAAACGACAATGCCAAAGATAAGTTTGATTTGAGTCATTTATTTTAGATCTTTTAGTATTTATGTTGTAAATGGGATTCGTTTGATCTAAAATATAGAGGCCATTAATTAATTGTGTCTTTGAACCATAGAAAACATTATTGAGATAAAATGAACAACAATTATTCTTAATAATTATCTCAAAACCAATTTTGTCTAAACAAGAAATTGAAATAATGTTTTTAGTCAAACTGGGCACAAAATAACAATCCTCTAAACATAAATCAAGTCCACTAGGCAAAGATAAAGTATATGTTCCCACGACTAATGCAAAGCAACTTTTGCTCCATTTCCAACTCGTAAGTCCACATCTCCTCTAGCCAAAGTCCTACTCCTTTGTAGTCCCCTGCATGTAAGTACAAATATGAGAACCACAACCAAAGTATCTAATACCCAAGAAGTAGTAGTTGATAAATTAATATCAATAACATAAATACCGAAGCAGACATTCCGCTTGCTTTAGCCTTCTTGACTTCTTCAAGATAGACAGGCAGGCGATTCGTTTCCAATGTCGGTCACACCACAATGAAAACAGTTTCCTTCCTTAGACACCCCACCTTTAGGTTTCGGTGTAGCCTTTCCTTTTCCAAATTTGGGCTTACCTTGCCCTTGGGCTTTGTTTGAACTTTGGCCTTTCCTTGCCCTTGTTATTACGGACCATCGGTATGGGCTTGGGTCCAACCTTTTCAAGTTGCCTTCAGATTCGTAACATATCGAGCAATTGTGGTAGAGTCTTGTCAATTTCATTCATATTGAAATTGAGGACAACTGGTTTGTAGCTATCCGGCAACGATTGCAAAATAACATCGATGGCCAACTCTTGGCTCAATGGAAACCCAAGCTTAGATAGGCTTTCAATATAGCCAATCATCTTAAGGACATGAGGTCCCACTGGCTTCCTTCACCAACTTACATTGGAATAGGGCTTTAGAGATATCAAACCTCTCTTGTCGTGCTTGCCCCCGATAAAGTTCTTTTTCAGTGCTCGATCATATCATAAGCAACCATGTCCTCATGTTGCTTCAAGTTCGAGATTCATAGTGGCAAGCATAAGACATCCAACATCTATCATGTCATCGAGATACTTCTTGTAAGCGTCTCTATCACCCTCGAGGCATTAGCGGGTGGTTCATTAGGAAGTGGTTGTTCAATGACATATAATTTCCGTTCTTGTTTAAGGACAATCCTCAAGTTATGGAACCAATCAAGAAAATTCAAACCATTCAATTTGTCCTTCTCAAGGACCGATCGCAATGAGAGTGTGCTAGTGTTTGCACCATAATATATCTACAACAATTAAATATGCATGTGAGTAAATTTACCAATTTTATATCAATCATTAAAAGACTTTATTAAATGATATTCCTACTATTTTATTTCAAAATTAATAACCCTCGTATATAAATTTGGAAAAACTTTCTCAAAAGTATTTCTAGTAGGTTAAGGATCCATATTTCACCACCTCTTAAGTCGACTTTGGCTTTACTCTTAAGATTATGGTTATTTAGGTAAGCAACATTTGCTAATTACATCATATGTAACTCCTAATATTTGGTGAACAACTCATGTTCTAATCATCTTATGATTTATCCAATTCACTTGCCTCTAGGTTTCTAATCCTATTAGAGTAACTTAGTTAAGTCATTAACCAATTTTTAACCAAATGAATATCACTTGTTTATTCTTCGCGTTTAACCAAGATAAATACTAGTACTTTGCTTTGGCGGTAACCTACATAGTATTGATCGAAGAAGCTTTAACGAGGGCAAAATTGGAAGGCCATGTTGACTTAATATTTTAATAGAGGATTTTATTAAGATTGTTCCATCTCACCAATTATGGACTACATTAGTCCATTTAGTCTTTTAATTGATCTCATCAATTAACTGGTTTTATTATTATCAAGTTTTAATATATATAATTGGCATGCTTTAGACATCCATAGCATCTCATACATGAATAAATAAAGCAATAAATAAATGCAATAGTTATAGCCCATAAACTAAGGTGGTTCAACCCAAGCCAATGGGAAAACAAAAAGAAACCTAAAGGTGTAAGCCAATTCACAAGCTATCATTCTCAATCATTGTCCCACCTTCCTTCTCGTTTGGCCCACAAACAACTCTTGCAAATTACAATATCGTAAACTCGTTTTACATACGAGGAATAAGATGAGAAGAGAAATACAATAGAATAGTAGTAAGGCACGACACGCAGGCCGTATTTAAAAAAAATACAACCTTTTATCGAATGTGTCATTGGGCTATAACTATGCATTTCAAACACCGTGCATGTCAAAAATAGCATACATAATTCTATATATATATATTTAAGGTGAATTATAAAATATCCTTTCAACCTTTTGTGGCCCATCAAGTTTATAAATTTCTTTTATTAACAAATTTTTTGCGAGGGTCTGAGGATGTCGGAGGAAGCGGGCCGAATCGCATACCCCTGTCAAATGAAACCTCACGATTTGATAACTTTTTATCAACAGAATCATGTTTTTAGGATTTTAATCCTTGAGGTTTCATATCGGAACAACCCTTGTTCCATTAGCGATTAACACTTCTTCGAAACTATAAATACCTCCGTCACATTATTACAGATTTGTTAATAATTATGATAATAACATAAAATCAAGTAGGCCACAAAACCATGATTAACATTTAATCAATTACCGAAAGGAAGCAGTTATCGAGTTATGCTTAAACGATTTAAACAATCGAAAATACAATAAGATCAAAACATGAATCTCATACAATTGCATCATCCAAGTATTTAAACCCGAGTTCAGTATCACACAAGTGGCTCTCGATACCATCGTTGAACGCCGATACCCCATGGCGCAGCAGCAGAATAAAATTAGATCCGCGATCCAAACCATGGATCCATGTGTGAGGAACGAATCGGGGTGAAATAAAGGTTTCAAATTACCAAAACTTCAATCGAGTAGACAATGACGCCTTGACAACAAGAGTTTTGATCTCATTGTCGAATCAAGCCACAACCTTTTCCGATGTCGGCCTCTACGTGATCCACCCGGTTTGACTATGAGCGGAAGAAATCTCCAAAACTATTTTGAGGTTTATTTGCTTGAATGTTCGCTAGACCTAACAAGCAATCTATTAGGGTTTTTTTTTATAAGCTTTGCCTCTTTTAAATACCTTTTATATTGGATATCCTTTTAATTAGGCCTTTTATAATGGGTATCTTTTTCATTGGGCCCATTATTTGGTATCCTTTTAATACCCTTTTTGATACGGGCACGCCCGGGACACCCACCGAATTTTCAAGTCAACGAAACTCGACGCCAAATTTTTAATTTTTATTGCTTTAAAAAAATCGAGTCTTTGAATGTGTTGAAAATTAAATTGCTAAATTTTAATTAAACGAATTAAATATCTTAATTTGTTTAATTGATTTTCTATAACAACTTAATTTGCCAAATAATTAGTATCATATTAAATATGTTAGACTTATTTCATATGATTAAAATTTCCTAGTTATTGTGTGTTTTAAGATGTCTTGTTAATCTTTGTTTTTACCTAGTATTTAAATAAAGTGTTAAAATTTTGTTTTAACTATGATATTGATGTTGGTTCGTGTATTACAGGTGCCCTCAAAATGAAGAGTATTTTCAAGCTTGATAGAAGCTTGGGTAGTGCGTGAATGGAAATAAAGTAACAACACATGGACATTTTGAATAAAACAATGGCATTTGATTAAAGCATGAGGCACAATGGAGGTTGAATTTTTAAAACAAAGTGGAGGCAAAATGGAGTATGAAATAAGAGCCTTGTCATTTAGTGAATAAATAATTGAAGAATGGTAATTAAAGCAAGGCATGAGACGGCATAGTAGAAAGGTGAATAAACAATGTGTGTGAAATTGAAGACTTTGTCTTTAGTAAACAAAGGTGGACGGCATTGGAAGAATTAATGGGGAATAAATAATTGGGTGAGGAGCATTTTAACAAGGATAATACAAGCATCATGTGAAAATAAAACCATGATCTTTCAAAAGTGGATGAATGGTGTTATATGGACTGGCCATGCTTTGGATTGGAGTGTAAATCATGATGGAATAAACAATTGTTTGAATGTTGCTTAGTGGAACAAATGCTTGGGACGGCAAGATCAAAGTGGAATTGAAAGGATTAGATAGCATATGCCAAACTTAAGTGGACGGCACACCAAGTAAAAATAAATAAATAAATAATTAAAATAAAAAAATGGAATTGTAATAGCTATAAATAGCTTGATAATTTTTCATTTGAAAAAACTTGAATTTGAATGAAAAGAAGAATTTCTTTTGGTGAGTTTTCACTCTCCTTATTCTCGAGGTTTGAATTGACTTATCTAGTTTTCTAGTGGCGTCGTTCTTTCCTTGTTTTGAACTTATCATCCTCACTAGTGTGTGGCGTTCATCTACCTATACCGTTGGTTCCTATCTCGCTAGATAGTGGGTCTCGGTTTTATTTCGAAATATCATACCGTTGGTTCCTATCTCGCTAGATAGTGGGTCTCGGTTTTATTTCGAAACTCCTTCCATCAATTTGAAACCTATAAGATTCGGGTCTTTAATTTTTATTAAAGGTTCTTTCTTGTTTTCAAATACATATCCATCCATCCTAACACCTATCTTTACCTTTCAGAGATTTTATTTTCCAACAAAATTATCCCTTTGTTAGTGGAACGAGAAACTGTCTAATTTACGATCGGGCAACATTAACGACTCGTCTCCTAACCCGGGACGGCCCGTTATCATCTGGTATCAGAGCCAATCAAATTAGGCACGTTTTGATCGTCTTGAGTATTTCCGAGTAAGTTTCAAAAAATAAAAATAAAAAAAAAAGTTGTATTTTATTTTCATTGTATTTAGCATATATTGTATTTGAAGTTCCAAAAAAAAAAGAGATAAAAAAAAAGGGTTCAAATAAAAAAAAAAGAGATAAAAAAAATTTGAGGTTAAAAAAAAATTTCGAGTTAAAAAAAAAAAAAAAGAAACCTCTTCCTACCTTAGCCTGTTTAGATTGTCAAGTTCTTCTCTAAGAAGACGAACGGCATTTGCTTGCTTATATTTCTAGTGTTTTACAAAGTATACTAACTGTGACAAGTCCTTGTCTGTATAATTAGTTAGCTCTATAAGATGTTGGAAATCAACTATAGTTGACTTTCCGCAATTGTTACCTCCTCTAACATATCTTGGTCATCTCTTGGCTTTTCTACATTAAGCGCTTTCGACTTCATGCTCAATTAGCTTGAAACGCCCTATGAGTTGCTAGTGAGTCAAAGACAACCTTCTAGAATCTAGAAGAGTGAATTTGAGCGGTAAAAGGCAAGAGTGAATACATTAAAAAAAAAAAAAGAAGTGAATAAAAACACGAGTGTGAGTGTTAATAATTTTCTTTGTGAGTGACTTGTGAGATTTTTGTGGTAAGGTATTTAATTTTTGTTTTATTTTGAGCACTAACATTTTCCTTCTAGCAACGATAGCATGTCTCTAGATTTGGAAAAGAAATGCATCGATGGCGATTGGTTTGATCCATCATACAACCAAAGCAAAAGGCGTCATGACCAAAGAAACCGAAGCTTTAGAGAACAAGGATGTTTTAATGACGTCAAGAAGAATAACAAAAACATTCCACCGTTTCAAGGTAAAGCCGATCCGGATGCATACCTTGAATGGGGAAAAGCAGTAGAAATGGTTTTGGGTACCACGATTATTTGGAAGGTAAGAAAGTAAGGTGGCGGAAAATAGTTTCACCGATTATGCCATAACTTGGTGGGACCAATTTACCAAGAGTCGACAACGAAATGGAGAGTATCCAATATTAACATGGTGCGAAATGAAAGACGTGATGCGCAAACGATACCTCCCATCTTCCTATCATCGAGGCGAACTTTTTCAACTCAAACTACACGGAGTTCGAGAGCAAAGACGGCAATACCCGACCAAGGACTATTCTAGAAGAGATTATTATCAAGACTCCTACTCAACGCGGTCTTCGAAACGGAGAGAAGAAAGTTACGAGCTTGATTCTCTTCAAGACGACGGACAAGAAAGCACGAGTTATTCGACGTATGATTCGAAGAAATCCTACACGGAGTATTCTTCCCGACGCAATTATCGTGATTCATCCGTAAATAATTTTTCTTCTTTTGGAAATTCTTATTATTGTGATTCTTTTGTAATTTCTTGTAATAAAAACAAAGAAAAAGAAAAAGAAAAAGAAAAAGAAAAAGAAATAAAAAGAAAAGAGGCAAGAAAGAGAGACGATGAGCAAACTTTGATAAAGCTTGAAAAAGCCATTAAGAAGATCAGTGAAAAATAACAAGAAAAAGAGAGAGAAGAAAATGAAAAAGTGCGTGAAAAAGAAACGAGAAAACGAGATGAGCAAGTAGAAGAGAGTGTGGATTTAACTAACTCATTTGGAGTTTGTTCTTCTTTTGCTTCTTCATTTCAGGTTCCCAACGTATCGCACAAGAGCCTACCACTTCAACTCCTCCCGGAAGGGCGACGTACTTCTTTGATTGAAAGAGGTAAAGTTGAAGGTGAAGATGAACCTCCCGAGTCGAAAGGTAAGGAAGGTAAGCGTTTTGAAGCATCAGATTCTTTGTATACATATGATTCTTCTTCTAACCCCAATTTGTTTGATTGTAGATATTACGAGGTTAATTCATTGTCTAACATAAAATCATTGAGTATTTGTAAATACATTTTGAAATATGTTAAGAGTTTTGATCGCTTTATCTTGAATGTACATAATTCTTATTGGTCTAACGTGATTGATTTCTCGAAACTGGGAACTTGTTTAGATTTGTTTTGTGGAAAAAGCAAGTATCATCAAATATGTGTGAAAAATTCCTATTGTTTCGATACTTGGTTTTTAAATAAGTTAACGAATTTTGTCAACCTTGTTTTCAAATTTTATTCGTTCCTTAAGAAAATTTTGTGTTTGTACATGCAATTCGTGTACATGGATTTCACATTTTGTTTGAAAAATGTTGATTCACGAAGAAAGCATCGACTACATTACATGCCCGAAGCGAGAAGGTTCGTCTTGATCGAACAAGGTAAATTCGATCTTCAAGTTTCAGCTTGTGAAGACAAAACAGCGCATAAAGGTAAAGTCAATTTCTGTCTTTCAACACCCAAAGGTAAGACACTTGAAATCTATAAACCCATTTTGTTTTCTTCGGATGATGACAAGAATCACGTTGTTGAATCCATTCTTGTAAAATCTTTAAAACGTGATGTTCTTCAATGTTCTATCTTGTTTGATAATGACCTATCTGTTTGGGTTCTTGTCAAAAAGATAATTGTTTTCGATAAGTGTCATGAAGCATGGGTTGAAACAATTTTGTTCATATCAGATGTTGAAAGAGCTCATAATGATGATTGCCATTTTGTAAAGCAATTTGTTTTAAAGGAAAACAAAAAGAGTTTTGTGTTTGATCGTTTTTATTCATATGCGAGTACAAAGCAAGGTTTGAATGTTCAATTTGAGGTGCCATATGCGTTTTCTTCATTACTTGCTGTTGACAATTATATCTATCATTTGATGTGTTATTCGCATGATTATTTTGACTTGTGGGATCTAATTAGCTCGTATACATGCTTTAAAGCTTATCCATTTTTATTCCAAAATTTTGACAAGGCTTTGATCCTTCTGTATAATAAAATTCTTATGTCTGTTCGCATGCGATTTATTTTTTTGATGTTGATTTTATTCGGATTGCAAGTATGTTTAATACATTGCTTGCTAATTCTTGAATTTTCTTTTCAGATATTGCTATTATCATCCTTCCCATTTGATCGAGGAAAGGCGAACAATGAGTTTCGTTCGAACAACCAATGCAGTCGATTCGAGGACGAATCGTCTTGAAGAGGGAGGGGATGATACGGGCACGCCCGGGACACCCACCGAATTTTCAAGTCAACGAAACTCGACGCCAAATTTTTAATTTTTATTGCTTTAAAAAAATCGAGTCTTTGAATGTGTTGAAAATTAAATTGCTAAATTTTAATTAAACGAATTAAATATCTTAATTTGTTTAATTGATTTTCTATAACAACTTAATTTGCCAAATAATTAGTATCATATTAAATATGTTAGACTTATTTCATATGATTAAAATTTCCTAGTTATTGTGTGTTTTAAGATGTCTTGTTAATCTTTGTTTTTACCTAGTATTTAAATAAAGTGTTAAAATTTTGTTTTAACTATGATATTGATGTTGGTTCGTGTATTACAGGTGCCCTCAAAATGAAGAGTATTTTCAAGCTTGATAGAAGCTTGGGTAGTGCGTGAATGGAAATAAAGTAACAACACATGGACATTTTGAATAAAACAATGGCATTTGATTAAAGCATGAGGCACAATGGAGGGTTGAATTTTTAAAACAAAGTGGAGGCAAAATGGAGTATGAAATAAGAGCCTTGTCATTTAGTGAATAAATAATTGAAGAATGGTAATTAAAGCAAGGCATGAGACGGCATAGTAGAAAGGTGAATAAACAATGTGTGTGAAATTGAAGACTTTGTCTTTAGTAAACAAAGGTGGACGGCATTGGAAGAATTAATGGGGGAATAAATAATTGGACTGAGGGAGCATTTTAACAAGGATAATACAAGCATCATGTGAAAATAAAACCATGATCTTTCAAAAGTGGATGAATGGTGTTATATGGACGGCCATGCTTTGGATTGGAGTGTAAATCATGATGGAATAAACAATTGTTTGAATGTTGCTTAGTGGAACAAATGCTTGGACGGCAAGATCAAAGTGGAATTGAAAGGATTAGATAGCATATGCCAAACTTAAGTGGACGGCACACCAAGTAAAAATAAATAAATAATTAATTAAAATAAAAAAAAATGGAATTGTAATAGCTATAAATAGCTTGATAATTTTTCATTTGAAAAAACTTGAATTTGAATGAAAAGAAGAATTTCTTTTGGTGAGTTTTCACTCTCCTTATTCTCGAGGTTTGAATTGACTTATCTAGTTTTCTAGTGGCGTCGTTCTTTCCTTGTTTTGAACTTATCATCCTCACGGGTGTGGCGTTCATCTACCTATACCATTGGTTCCTATCTCGCTAGATAGTGGGTCTCGGTTTTATTTCGAAATATCATACCGTTGGTTCCTATCTCGCTAGATAGTGGGTCTCGGTTTTATTTCGAAACTCCTTCCATCAATTTGAAACCTATAAGATTCGGGTCTTTAATTTTTATTAAAGGTTCTTTCTTGTTTTCAAATACATATCCATCCATCCTAACACCTATCTTTACCTTTCAGAGATTTTATTTTCCAACAAAATTATCCCTTTGTTAGTGGAACGAGAAACTGTCTAATTTACGATCGGGCAACATTAACGACTCGTCTCCTAACCCGGGACGGCCCGTTATCACTTTTATAATTGGTATCTCTTCAATGTATCATAAGATTAAATAAATACAATAAAGTTTTTAACCGAAAATTATAATTACATTAATTATATCCGAAAATTATAATTACATTAATTATAATAAGGATTTCGGTAAACTATATTTATTTAAATTTATATATGAATCAAATTCATATATTAATAGAATTATGTTGTCATTATGTGTACAACATCCTTGTACATATATAATATGTTCAATATTTGATTGCCCAATTAAATTAATTCTTTAATTAATTTAATTCATGTGACAACTAAAAATAATACCAGTTATATTTTATTAGTTCATTTAAACCATAGGGTGTGACCACTGTAGGTTCTTGCAACTTTAGCAAAGTAATAATAGAACGATTCTAATGTCACAAACAATGAGTGGCATCTAGCAATGCATCATTGCTACCTAAGTTACAAGAAGTCATGATTCCACATAACCTTTTGTGATTAACCTTTCATACATTAATCCTTAAGTCCTTTATCTCTGGAATGGACACAAGTCATGGAATAGTCACACTTGTATAGTCCATCCCATGTTTCTTGATATCTTGAGTAGACTATGATATACAAATTAGTATGACATCTCATGTCAACTTATTTGAGCATGGCCATGCATTTCTAGTCTCACTCAATCAAGTGGCCTAAGATATTACTCCCATTATGTAGGAGGACTTATCCTATATTGATCAACCATATCCTCTACATAGATTGTGGTATATCCAACATCGGTCTTTATAGAATAACCAATTACGATTGTACGTTTGATTGTATCAAAATATACAACTCACGATGTTGAGATAATAATTATCTCAAGTCTCGAGGATCATATACATATTAATCACTATGAGTAATGTTGTGACAATTACATAATAATCCAATAAACATACTCATAACGGGTCAATCCAATATGTTGTTCTCTAACACACATATTCATGCATTGATTTTGACAATCCACATCAATGACAACTCTTTATCATCAATCAACTACATGTTAGTCTTAATGCATTATTGTTGTCCTAGTCAACAATAATACTCGACTAAGGATCTTTTAAGAATAATCATATTATTCTTAGGACATTATTATAAAACAGTTTATTTATACACACAGAAAGAAAAACTGAAATAATAATGACAACGCTTTATATTAATAAACATGGTAAATTAAGTATGTTATTACAACCATCTCATGATTGGTCTTTGGGCATACTCTTACACCCGTTGGTTGAAGCACTCGAGAAAATGCCGAATTATGTCAAGTTCATGAAAGATATCCTGTCTAAGAAACAAAGACTTAGAGATTTTGAGACAGTAGCCCTAACGAAGGAATGCAGTGCATATCTTCAGGACAATCTACCCCCAAAATTGAAGGATCCTGGATGTTTTACCATGTCGTGCAATATTGGAGCAACCTATTGTGATAAGGCATTATGTGACTTAGGTGCGAGTATTAACTTGATGCCTATGTCAATATTTAGAAAGTTGGGGATAAGTGCAGTTAGATCTACTACGGTTACACTTCAACTAGCAAATCAATCCTTAGCGCATCCAGAAGGAAAAATTGAAGATGTATTGGTACGTGTAGATAAATTTATCTTTTCTACTGACTTTGTAATTTTAGACTTTGAAGCAGACAAGTGCCAATTATCCTAGGAAGACCATCCTTAGCAACTGGAAGGACCCTTATTGATGTGCAGAAGGGCGAGTTGGCTATGCGTATTCAAGATGATCAGGTAACATTTAATGTTTTTAAGTCAATGCAATTTCCTAACACAGTTGATGATTGTTCTGCAGTATCTGATTTAGAGGAATTAATAATGGAAAAGGATCTCATCTTGTTGAGGATCCGTTGGAACGAATTCTGACATCAGACCCTCCAATTGATGAAGAGAAGAATGAATACTTGGCTTTTCTAGAAGCTAATCAAAAGGGATTTAATCCGCAATCCCGTTTTGAAAGAATCAATCGAGGAGCCACCTAAGTTAGAACTCAAGGTATTCCCTACACAATTAAAGTATGTTTATTTAGGTAACGCTTCTACTCTGCCTGTGATTGTTTCAGCAGAATTAATTACTGAACAAGAAGAGAAACTTATCATAGTTTTGAAATAATTCAAGAAGGCTACCGGATGGACCATAACCGATATTCCTGGTATTAGCCCATCTGTATGCATGCACAAGATCATATTAGAAAATGGTGAGAGATGTAATAGCCTGATTTAGGGCCTAGTCGGAAAAGTGGTGCGAGACCATAAATCTGAAGTAGAAATGATTAAATGATTTTTATAAGACTTATGAGGTGCTTGCATGATTGTGTGAAATTTCCATGAAGAAATTTTATTAATTAGTGAATAAATTGTCCATTAGGACTAAATTGTAAAGATTAGAAAATATGAGTTTCTAGAAGATTTAAGTATGAAATAGAATTATAAAAATTATTAGGGGTCCTTATTTAGTAATTAGACCATTATATATTAAGATGGACTAAAATAGACATGGGAAGGAAAAATTTCAAGAAAGGGACATTAAGGGCATTTTTGTCATTTGGTTATTAAATGAATTAAAAGGGAAAAAGAAGTCAAAATTGTGTCCATCTTATTCTTGCCATAGCCGAATTTTACAAGCCCTCCATAGCTATGGTTTCTTCAACTTCCAAGCTTGATAGTAAGTGCATCCTAGCCCTGTTTTTAATGTTCTTCGTATTTTTGAAACCCTCGTAGCTCGATTTAGTTATTTCTAGCTATATTTTGAGTTAGGGTTTATGTTAAAAAATTTACCCATGTATGAAATTCATGTATTTTGATGTTTTAAGGAAGAATATGAAATTTTGATGTATGATAAACATCTTTTTCTAAGTGATTTTCATGAAAAATGCATAAAAGGACCAAATTGTAAAAGTTGTAGAAATGGTCATACATGAGTCAAATAGTGGAAATTGAATGTTGTTATAGTTGAGAATATAATTTGGCTAGGCTTAAATGCAAGAAAGTTGAATGAAAATCATTTTACGAGCCTAGGGGCAAAAGTGTAATTAAGAGAAAGTTTAGGGGTAAAATTGTAAATTTGCTAAAGTATGATTCATGAGTCGATTTAGTTAATGTGAGTATTAAACAAGTGAATTTTCTATTATAGATCAAGAACACGAAGCCCGGATCGAAACCGAGGTAAAAACAAAGTTGTGGACTAAATTACACTTGTAAACATATTTTGGAGTACCGAAGTAAGTTTGTATGAATTTAAAGTTACATATACTTTTATGATTAAATTACATACTATGTTGAATGATGTATATTATTTTCATGAAGTTGATATATAATGCCTAATAACAAATTCAATGAGAACAAGATAAATAAAAGACCCGTTTGAAGATTCGGAATAACGAGGATACCTATGTCACAACATAATACAAGGAAATCATGTAAGACCATGTCAAGACATGGCATTGATAAGTTACTATAAGGCAAAAATCCCATGTAAGACCATGCCAAGGTATGGCATTGGTGAGTTGATACGGTAAGGATACTACGTAAGACCATGTCAAGACATGGCAATGATAAGTTTCAAAAGGAAACATTTAAAGAAGGTCTCGTGTAAGACCATGTCTGGGACATGGCTTTGACACCAAAGGAAGATCTCGTGTAAGACTATGTCTGGGACATGGCATCGACATCAAGCTAAGGCGATCCCGTGTAAGACCATGTATGGGATATGGCATCGGCATCATAAGGCGATCCCATGTAAGACCATATCTGGGATATGGCATTGGCATCGAGATACATGTTTGATGATATTCAGTATCCTCTGATATTCCAAGTAATTAAACAGGCAAAAGAGTCAACCATGAAAGAAGTAATAAGGAAGCTTAGTAAGTAAAAGATTAACAAGTTAAGTTATTCAAGAATGATAAAGAATTCTACCTAAGTTAAGGAAGATAAGGATTTGATGTTCATGTTATATTAGAAAAAGTGCTAATCTAAGTGATTAAGTGGTACAGGTACCCTAATTTTAATTACAAGTATGAAATTATAATGGGATATGTGATGTGAAAGAGTAAGCAAGTTCAAGCAATTGAGATTTACGATGCTTTAATTTCATGATAGATGAGTTTAATTACAAGCCATTATGTTGTTATGTAAAATCTCATGCAAACTTACTAAGCTATATGCTTACTTCTCTCTTTTTTTTCTTCCTTGTAGTTTCGCCAAGCTAGCTCAGGGATCATAGACATCGGAGCTCGGATCATACTATCAATCATTATTTTGGTATAGCCAAGTTGTTTTATTTTAAGTATGGAATGTATAGGGATTATGTAATTTTGAGCTATATCATATTGGGAGCCAAAGTGTTGGCTATTAAGGTTACTATCCTTTTTGTATAATACCAAAGAGATTGGCCGATGTTTGCTAAATTTTTATATATTAATGATGATAAGTTTTTATGAATTCTACAACTGTTGTTTTAGGGGTTATTCATAGTGTATAAAGGCCCTGCTTGTATTGCTTGAGTTGGTATAAGTGTGTTGATGTTTCAGGGTGACAATTGGCTTGGAAAATAGCCTCTAATTGTCCACACGGGTAGACACACAGGCGTTGTAACACCCCAAACCCGGTCAACACACCACGACAGAATCTGGCATGCTACGGAGTGAAAACATTTTTGAAACCACCCGCTGGTTGGATAATTTTCATGAAAACTCTTTTTGTCGTTTGAAAGGTTAGAAATCCCTGTTTGAAAATGATGTTGAAATTGATTTATAGTTGTTTTAAAACTTGGGAATAACCCATAGTTGAAAATCCCTCTTGCTAATACAAATTTTAGAAAACATCTCAGACTTAGTAAAATCTGAATGTGATGACTATGATTGAGTTAAACCCGTTTGCTTTCAAAGTTATTTGGAAATTTAAGTTATAAAAACATCTAAGTTACTTTATTATTTTGTGAGCTCTGTTACCCAATGGTAACGTTTGAAAACCCGAGGAGATATAGTTTAGAAAACCTCGCCTTTTTTTACCGGTTAATTATATCATATCCATAAATCCAACATGTAATTTATAAGCAGAGTAAAATCAAGTAATAATAAAATCAAAATTAACTTAGCGGCCTTATTACAAAACCAAAACTGAATTTAAGGAAAGACCAATAAACCGAAATAATAAGTTAAAGTCGAAAACCAGAAAACAAGTCTGCATGGCCACCTCGAGTCCTCCCCGGCTCCATATCCGCGATTTATGCCTCATCTGCAAAATGTAAGGGAAGGGGTGAGTCACCAAGACTCAGTGTATAAATCCCCAACCCAATATTCCAACCACTTACACAGATCATTAGCTAAATAATGCAAATCATGCACCCCATAACCTAACCATCCAATCTCCTTTAACTACCCCATGTGGTCAAAACCACTGGTGGTCAAAACCACTGGTGACCGAAGTCACAAATATATCGGTGTGGTCAAAACCACTGGCGACCGTAGTCACAAATATCAAGTGATGGGGCCAACCCATCGTGTGGTCAAAACCACTGATGACGATCCCGTAATATATCATGTGGGGCCAACCCACTGTGGTACCAAACCACTGGGACAAGTCACAATAATCCATGTGTGGTCAAAACCACTGGTGACCGTAGTCACAAATAACAATCGTGTGGTCAAAACCACTGGGACTTAGTCACAAATCATATCAATAGTGTGGTCAAAACCACTGGTGACCGTAGTCACAAATCAACTGATGGGGCCAACCCATCTTGTGGTCAAAACCACTGGTGACAGTCCAAATAAATCATCCCCCTCCTCTCATCAACCCATCATCATGTTCATCACATACGTGTCATAATATCGAATGGTCATGCAAATCATATATATCATAGCATTTAGCAGAACATGATGACATAGATATATATATCGTAAATCACATAATAGGGGACTTACCCGGCATCCATGCTTATGCCCACAAAACAAAGTCACCAATACCATAGGTTATACAGTAACATAATAAGCACCATTAAACTAATAAAGTGTGTAAGCGTTTACACACCTGGCTAATCGTAAATCTAAGCGAATCCCAAAACTATGCAAACTACGAAATCTCGAACGTTGCTCCCTCCTACAATCAGCCAGCATTGATTAGTAACATAAAAGCCTATTCGGCACACATAGAAGTCACGAAGGTTATGTCGCATGAACCCAATTCCTTACCTTAGTGCCGATTTGGTTTCCAACCAAATCCTGAAACTTTGTGATAGATCCCCCTTGTAATCGGCCAACCAAATCCCGAAGGTTCACAGAATTCGGCTATAGCCCTCCCTGCAATCGATTTCATCATTCCACTAAGCATCCAAAGGCCATTCGACCATAACATAGATCCAACAGATTCTAGCACCCTCTTACCTTAATGACGAAATCCGGCTTCTAATCACCAAAGATCAGCACCCCTTATTGATGTTAGGGGTTTCTGCTACCCTTAAAGAACAAGAATGGGAGTTAAGATCCGATTAATAAAGGTTGAAAGAGTGACAAAGAAGACAAAAGAGATTCGGTATTACCCAAACTGATCAAGGAAAGAAAACGAATAGGTAGTTCCCTTACCAGAGTTTCGGCTATGATCCACAAAGATGAGTAGATTCGGCACTTGACAAAGAGGGCTAGTTTTCATGAAAAGAGAAGAAGAACACGGACTAAGGATATTCGGCCAAAGTGACAATCAAGGGAAAGAAGTAGTAAAGAAGTTTCGGCTATGGTTTATGAATCCAAGAGAGAAGAAATAAAGGAAGAAGAAAACGCAGGAGATGAGGAATGATGTTGCCGAATGGAAGAGGAGAAGAGAGTTGGGTGTTACGGTACAAGTATTTTGAAGGAGAGGAGAAAAGATGTCAAGTGAGGGAGGGGTTCTTAGTTTCGGCCTTGAGCAAGAATAAGAAGAGAAGAAGATGTACAAGGTGGTTTTGGCAATTGAAGACTAACCAAAGAGAACCGAAAAGAAAAGGGAGAGCGAGAGGCTACCAAATTCGGCTCTTCAAAGAAAATGCACAAAAGATTCGGCCAAAACCAAACTTGCCGAAAAGAAAAGAAAGAAAAGGAGAGCATCTTGGTGTTTCGGCTTTAGCAAAAATTGTCAGAGAAGAGTCGCCTAGAATTTGCACCAAGGAGAAAGAATTGAGAGGGAGGGTTCCAAACGTACCCCTAGCTTGCCGATTTTTGCTACTAACCCAAAGCACATTCGACCACTCCCCCTTAACCCCAAAACCAATTACACCCTCTCCCCCAATGCCCAAAATTCGGCCAACACCCTTCAAATGTGTTTGAAAATATTCAAACACCTAAGTTTCCTCCCCTCCACCAAATTCAAATTTGTTTGAACAAGTCAAACTCATCATATTTCTCCTCTCCATCCATATCCCCTAGAGTCCATCCTGAGCACTCCACCTCCTAGCTCGTGGCGTGAAAAAGAAAGAGCAGGGAAGGGATTTTTGCAGCTCGAACATAGGCACTCCCTCCCTGCAGATGGCGTCATCTTCCTGGTGCTTAAGTGGTGCCTCCTTGCCACTTTTCCCATGGATTTCTTGTGTCAAACTTCCCCAACAAAATCTCTTAACCCGTATCTCCCTTAGCTCCATTTCCTTAAATGCCAAAGCAAAATTCTTAGCCCTAACTCAGGCCTAACCTAGGGTTATAACTAGACCCTTAAACATGTTAAATCAACATTATAAACCATTCATCACATACAACACAAGCAAAATGCAGAGACCCTAATTTAAGGATGTTACAGGCGTGTGTCTAGGCCGTGTGTGACACACGGTCAACCCTTATGGGTGTGTTGTTAGGCCGTGTGTCCCCTGCATTTTAATTGGAGAATTCGAATTGTCATACGGGCCAGCACACGGGCGTGTGCCTAGGCCGTGTGCTTCTTAAGAGTTGCTGATGTCATAAACAGAATAACCCTAGTTTTCACACACGGGTGAGTACACGGGCGTGTCTAGGCCATGTGAAGGACACAGGTTATAGACACGGGCGTGTGCCCAACCGTGTGAAAACCCCTCTAGGTTTGAAATAAAAATAAATTCGACATGGGCTAGGGACATGGGCGTGTGAGACCACACGGCCTGCCCAAACGGGCGTGTCCCAAGTCACACGGGCGTGTGACCCCTGTTTAGGCAAAAATTTTCAAAAAGTGTAAAAGTCTCCGGTTGAACCCCGAAACCTTCCAGATGTATGTTTAAGACCTCGTAGGCTCATGATATGTGAGTTACGATTAAGAAAGAAAATTTTTAAGTTGGAATGAAATTTTAAAGCCCGAGATTTCATGTTCAAGCAAGGTTAAACATGGTGATGCCTCGTATCCAGTCCCGGCGTCAGACACGGGTAAGGGGTGTTACAAGAGAGGAACGATTGATGGACAAGGGAGACTGAACCCCATCATGAAGGATATAGTAAAGAAGGAAATTATCAAGTTGTTGGATGCGGGTATAATTTACCCCATCTCAGACAATTCATAGGTAAGTCTGGTCCAGTGCGTTCTGAAGAAAGGAGGTATCACGGTCGTTGAGAATGAGAATAACGAGTTGATACCGACCAGAACGATTACGGGATGGAGAATTTGCATCGATTATCGAAAGCTGAATAAGGCGACCAAGAAAGATCACTTTCCTTTGTCGTTCTTGGACCAGATGCTTGATAGACTCGTGGGGCGAGACTATTACTGCTTTCACGATGGATACTCAGGGTATAATCAGATTATAATTCTGATGGCAGAAGATCAAAGACAAGATGACATTCACTTGCGTGCTGATGCACGCTTGCATTTAGACATATGCCATTTGGTTTATGTAATGCACCTGCTACATTTCAAAGATGTATGATGTCAATTTTCACTGACATGGTTGAGAAGTATTTGGAAGTTTTTATGGATTACTTTTCAGTATTTGGAGACACTTATGATGATTGTTTAGCCAATCTAGCTAAGGTACTAAGACAATGTGAAGAAACAAACCTAGTACTCAACTGGAAAAAGTGTCATTTCATGTTACAAGAAGGGATTATTCTAGGGCATCGGATATCAAGACGTGGAATCGAGGTAGACAAAGCAAAGGTAGACGTTATGGAGAAACTCCTACCTCCAACATCTGTAAAGGGTGTTAGGAGTTTCTTGGGCCACACCGGTTTTTATCGTAGATTTATCAAAGACTTATCCTGTAACACCCCTTACCCGTGTTCGAAGCCAGAACCGGATTTGAGGCATTACCTAACTTAACTTGCTTAAACATATCACATTGGGCTATAAAATTCCTTTTTACCATAAATAGTTTCCATATAAACCCATATTCTGTTCATTCTTGGCCTACGAATAAACAAAATATGGGTTTATATGGAAACTATTTATGGTAAAAAGGAATTTTATAGCCCAATATGATATGTTTAAACCGGGAACTTTTACGAACTTAGAAATTTCTTCATCAAAACAGGGGCCACACTCCCGTGTTGTCCTAGGGACACGTCCCTGTGCCCCTAAGACATGCCCGTGCCTTTCACCTGTGATCGACACTGACTTATTTCATACGGTCGAACACACGCCCGTGTCCGTGGCCTGTGTCCCTCACACGGCCTCTACACGCCCTTGTCTTAGCCCGTGTGCCAAAACCTTGGCATTCTATTTATGACGTCATCAACTCACAAAGGTCACACGGCCAAGGCACACACCCGTGTCCTTAGATCGTGTGTCGAATTAAAATCCACATTTAAAGTGCAGACTTCATATGGCCTGGGCACACGCCCATGTCCAAGGCCGTGCCTCCCCACACGACTGAGACACACGGCTGTGTCTCTGCCCGTGTGTTTACTACTGAGCATACTGACTTGCAAGCCTAGCATGCAAGGGGACACACGGCCGATCAACACGCCCATGGGGCTGACCGTGTGTCTCACACGGCCTAGACACATGCCCGTGCGTCTACTCGTGTGGACATTAAAAAGGCTATATTCCAAGCCAAATGCCACCCTGCATAGCAAGCATACTTATTCCAACTCATCTTAACACAACTCATAACCCAAAGGCACATCCAAGAACTCAATTCAAAAAATTCTCACAAGCATAAACTTCATAAATTCATCTTCATTAAACATAAGAATTTGCCAAGTATTAGCCCAACTTTAATGACCATATACAAAATGACTTTAATAAAATACATAGCCAACACTTTGGCTAACAATTACAACCCAACAAAATACCCCAGTCCTATACATGCCATACTCAAAATAAGTCTAAATTATTATACCAAAGTGATGTAGATAGTGTGATTTTCGAACTCCGACGTTCCATGTTCCTCAAGTTATCTTGGCAATACTACAAGGAAAAATGGAAATAAAAAAGGGTAAGCATAAAGTTTAGTAAGTTTGCATGGAAATAAATAGCAACAATAAGCTCATGATAAAATCCATCCATGAAAATAATTAACCACACACAAGGTTATAGGCTACTTGCCATACTTACTCATACTTGCCCTTATTTAGCACATACCATACCACATGTCGTAATTATTTCTTTGTGAATCATTCACAAGTACCTGTATACACTCATTCACATGTCTTTAGTACTAATCTCATTTCTATTTCCAAACTTAACTATTTATCCCATTAATCACTAGGGATGCTCAAAGATGCATTTTCATCATCATTAATATGAGTACAAAGCCAATGCCATACCCCAGATGTGGTCTTACATGGGGTCACCTCTGAGTGCCGATGCCATATCTCGGATATGGTCTTATACGGAATCTCACATCATTTATTGATGCAATATCTCAGATATGGTCTTATATGATTCTCATATTCATTACCGAAGCCATATCCCAAATATGGTCTTATACGGGATCTTAATTCGGTGCCGAGGCCATGTCCCGGACATGGTCTTCTACGGGACCTTATCCATTTCATATCTCGATGATAGCATTTTTACATTCATTATAGTCCACTAGGACTTCAACATTTCGACTTACTCAATTTAGTAGAACATCATGTATCAATATAATATCAAATATTCTCAAATGTGCTAACATAACATTGAATTTATCACATACAAACTTACCTCGATTTCAAAATAAGCTAAATCGTCGATCTAGTCCGAGACTTTATTCTTTCCCCGGTCGAGGCAGATTCTTGGTTCTTCTTGCTCTATAATAGCAAATTAGCTCGTTTCAATCATCGCATTAATAAAAGCATTTTAATAATCATGCTTTGGCAAAATTACTATTTTGCCCTTAGACTTTGGCAACATGACCTTTTTACCCCTAGGCTCGGAAATAAATTCTAACCAAATTTCTACCTTTTACAAGCCTAGGTGAACATTTATTCCTCTTATGGCCATCATCAAAACCCAACATTTCATACATTTACTACAAACTTTATAATCTTTAAAACAAGGTCCATTTAGGTATTTTCATGGCAACACCCTTCACAAAACTTGTTTATCTAACAACTAAGACTCATTTTCTTCCATAAAAATGCAGCAAACAACATAAAAGCTCTCATAGAAAAACCCTAAATTTTTCATCAAATTGCAAGATAGTCCCCTCTTTAGAAAGCTTAAGCTTTAGGGGTCTCAAAAGTACAATTTTTATCAAGAAATGATCACTAGAATACTTACTAGCAAGGAGAGAAGCTTGCTGAAAATTTGAGCTCTAAAGCCCCTTAGTTTTCTGCCAATTTTCGATGGAGAAGAAGAGTGAAAAAGATGATATCTTCTTTTTCTTTATTTTAATATAAAACACTAATTTAGTTCACCTAATATAAACAACTTTGACTAATTTGACAATGTTTGTCTCCTATGGTCGGCCACTGTAATTCTTGGGGGTCTAATTGCCTTTTAAAGACCTCTAATTAATTTTCTTTAGCTATTGAACACCTCTAGCTTATAAAATTGAACTTTCACACTTTATGCGATTTAGTCCTTTTTCACGATTAAGCAAGAAATCGATAAAATTAAAGCACCAAAATTTTCATACACTTATACCATCACACTGTAACTCATAAAATATTATGGAAATAATTTTCTCTAACCTTGGATTAGTGATCTCGTGATCACTGTTTCGACTAGCCTCTAAATCGGGTTGTTACATCTCCAAAATTGCAAAACCTTTGTGCAAATTATTGGAGAAGGACGCGACATTCAAGTTTGATGATGAATGTTTAAGAGCATTCAAAGAGTTGAAGAATCGATTAGTTACGGCACCCATCATTGTCACACCAGATTGGGATCTGCCATTTGAATTGATGTGTGACGCAAGTGACTTCGCAATTGGAGCTGTCATGGGCAAACGAAGGAACAAAGTTTTTCACCCCATCTACTACGCAAGTCGGACTCTAACAGGAGCACAACTAAATTATATGGTAACAAAAAAAGAGTTACTTGCTATTGTATTTGCTTTCGAAAAATTTTATTCTTATCTTGTAGGTACCAAAGTGACTGTTTATATGGACCACTCGGCAATTAAATATTTACTGGCCAAGAAAGTCGCTAAGCCGAGATTGATCCGGTGGGTACTTCTACTTTAAGAGTTTGATCTAGAAATTCAAGATCGAAAGGGAGTAGAAAACCAAGTAGCAGATCATTTGTCTAGATTGGAGTTGCAAGAGGGAAATTCTCCACTTGTACCGATTCAGGAGACATTTCTAGATGAACACATACTGAAGGTAAATGATGTCCATAATATTCCTTTGTTTGCTGATATTGCTAACTATTTAGCTTGTGGTTTGATGCCGATTGATAAAACGTATCAACAAAGGAAAAAGTTTCTTCACGATGCGAAATACTATTTCTGGGAAGAGCCATATTTGTTTAAAAAGTATGCAGATCAGATTATCAGGAGATGTGTGGCAGAAGATGAAATACTGAAGATTTTATACCACTATCACTTAGCTCCGAGTGGGGGACACTTCGGAGGTACTCGCATTGCGGCCAAAGTATTACAAGCAGAATTCTTCTGGTCCGTACTATTCAAGGATGCATACGCTTACGTAAAGAGTTGTGATCGATGTCAGAGGGTTGGAAATGTCACCAACAGAAATGAGATGCCTCGAACAAATATCATTGAGGTAGAATTGTTCGATGTTTGGGGTATTGACTTTCTTGGTCCTTTCCCTCCGTCTTTTGGTCACAGGTACATATTCGTAGCAGTAGATTACGTGTCCAAGTGGGTCGAGGTGAAACTTATCCGACGAACGATGCTAAGGTTGTGATGAAGTTCTTGCAGAAACACGTGTTCACAAGGTTTGGAACCCCAAGAGCTATTATCAGCGATGAGGGACCCATTTCATCAACAAGTGGTTAAAATGGTTGTTAGATAAACATAGAGTGAAACATAAGGTTGCTATAGCTTACCATCCGCAGAAAAATGGGCAAGCTGAGTTGGTGAATAAGGAGATCAAAGGCATACTTGAGAAGGTAGTCTACCTGGACCAACTAGATGATGCTTTATGGGCTTACAGAACAGCATACAAGACACCTTTAGGAATGTCACCCTACAAGTTGGTCTTTGGGAAAGCCTGTCATCTACCTCTAGAGTTAGAGCACAAAGCTTATTGGGCTCTTTGACGACTCAACTTGGATCTTAAGCTTGCTAGAGAGAAACGGATGCTCCAACTCAACAAGCTAGAGGAATTCTGAATGTTCTCATACGAAAATGCCAAATTACTCAAAGAAAGATTCAAGAAATGGCATGACAAGCACATTCGAGTTAGAGAATTTGAAGCAGGTCAGCAAGTCTTGTTATTTAATTCCAGATTGAATTTCTTCCCAGGTAAGTTAAAATCATGTTGGTTCAGTCCATATACGATTCATCGCATCTATCCATATGGAATTGTTGAACTCCAAGGTAAGGGAGGTAATTTTCAAGTCAATGCTTAGTGTTTGAAACATTACTATGGAGAAAAACCTGAACGGGATCAAGTCTTATTCAGTTTATCAGATATTTAAATTTTCTTATTTTTAATAAATTATTTAGGGTATATTTTGGAGTGTATTATGTTTAAATAAATTCTGTCTAGGAGATTGAAACTTAAGCAGGACTACTTGTGACCCCTCTAATCTTTCCTGGGAATTGATTTTTACATAATTTTCCGAGAAATTATTCCCTAAATGACAAAATAAATTGTTGGTTTTTCAAATAAAAAGGTCAATTTTTACCCAATTTTTAAATTGCAACTCAATTTTAAATTTTCATTAAGTCTAGGGACTTAATTGAATTATTTTTAAAATTTGGTTGCTAATTTTGTAAAAACTAGGTGTCTCTTTTTGTAAATATTTCCAAAAGGCATCTAAAATAAATATTTTTACTTAATATAAATGTCAAAACCATTTTAAGTTTTAAAAAACAGGAATCGACTTTAAAAAACGAAAATGGAGTTGCTACCAATCTTTTTTTGAGGTGTGATCGGGTCACCTTGAAATTGATCATTTTAATAAAAAATATTTTGATTTATTAAAACAATGATTTTGGTCTACAAAATTCAAGAAAACAGGTTCGGGAGTCGGTTACGCCCAAGGAAGGATTAGCACCCTCGTAACGCCAAAATTGGTAGCTAATTGATTAATTAATGTCTTAATGTAGAAATTTTGAGAAGATTTTAAAATATGACCCTTTTGATTTTTCAAAACTTATAACCTTTAAAAAGACATTCAATTATTTGGATAAAAGAAAAGTCGAATATTAGTAAGTTGGAGCACGACCTTTCGAATTTCCCAAACACCAAATATCCTTTGTTTTGTTTTCTTTTTTTGAAATCCCTATCTCAAAATATCAAAATGTCACATCCAATAAGTTAGGACGCAACATCTTAAATTCACAAAGATAGGTTTTTTATTTGAAAATCATATATTTTAATTTCAAAAAGGGTATTTGATCATTTAGACTTAATGAGAAAAATCGAAGCCCAGTAAGTTGGGGCACGATTCCCTCAAAACTCCAAATGTCAAATATTGTCTTATTTTATAAGGGATAACTTATAATAAGTATATACTATACCATTTAAAAATAGATAATATACATATTTTAAATAAACAATATATGAAAAATTTTGCCTTAATAATAAAACAATTTAGATGATGTACAACATACAAATTTTCAAATAATACATAATATGATTAAGTTACATAATATATAATACATGGATAATATATAACAAATAAAAATAAAAATATATATGATAAAACACTTTAACATAAATAGGGAAAACAAAAAAAGTTTAAAATAATTAAAATAAATGAATAAATAATGATTAAGCAATTAAATGGATAAATAAAAAAAAGTTAAAAAATGCATAAGTCAACCTAACTCCCGCAATATGAGGATTCAACGAAATTCCTCCACCAAAATCTAACTCGAACGGAAACAACTCAAAAAGAAACGAAGAAGAGCGAAGAACAAAATAAGAACAAGCCAGAGAAAATAAGAACACAAAAGAGAGAGAAATTTGAGTGAATGCTCTCAAGAATTTTTAATACTCAAAACTCAAGTGTCTTTTACAATGAAGGGAGAGGCCTCTATTTATAGTTGAGTCTCCCCAAATCCAACGGTATAGATCAATTACATCAACGGCTAAGATTAAAAGGTATCTACAAATTAAATCTCTAAGATTACAAAATCATATCTTCTAAGATTGCATACCATATCTTCTAATATTGCATATCATATCTAAGATTTACATATCATATCTAAGACTGCATATCATATCTTCTAAGATTGCATACCATATCTTCTAGGATTGCATATCATATCTAAGATTGCATATCCTTGAAGATTGTGTTCCCATATATGTCAAGCTTGTAGATGGACCTTCAATCTTTTCAAGTAATGGGCCATTTCGATCGAGCCAAATGATATATTTTGGACTGGACTTGGACTTTGTTTTATTATTTTGGGTTTATTATTTTTTGTATGGGCCCGAGCTAAATTGGCCTATTACAGCTGCCCCTCTTTGCTCATTGTTGTGTAACGAGAATGGAGCAAAGACTATAAAAGGACCAATTTTGCCCGGTCTTGCTGAGCCTTAACTTCTTGATCCTCATCTTCTTCAAGTAGTCTCTAACCCAACTGCAACTTCAAGGAGACTGAATCTGTAGCTTTAATCTTATTCTACTGCAACTTCAGGGAGATAAGACCTGCTTTTGTAGATTTAATCCATCCTACTGTAACTTCAGGAAAGTGAGACTAGTACCTTTGATCTTGCTTCACTGCAATATTCAGGAAGACAAGATCTGCTTATTTTCAGTCTAGTTTGCTACAAACTTAGGGAGGGAAGCTAATATCTTTGATCTGCTTCCTGTAACTTCAGGAAGATAAGATCTGCTGTCTTCAGTCTGCTCCGCTGTAACTTCAGAGAGGCAGGCTAATATCTTCAATCTGTTTCCTGCAACTTCAGGAAGATAATATCTGTTGTCTTTAGTCTACTCCACTATAAACTCAGGGAGGCAAGCTAATATCTTTGATCTGCTTCCTGTAACTTCAGGAAGATAAGATCTACTGTCTTCAGTCTGCTCCGCTGCAACTTCAGGGAGGCAGGTTAATATCTTTGATCTATTTCCTACAACTTCAGGAAAATAATATCTGATGTCTTCAGTCTACTCCACTATAAACTCAGGGAGGCAAGCTAATATCTTCGATCTGCTTCTTGCAACTTTTGGAAGATAAGATCTACTGTCTTCAGTCTGCTCCGCTCCAATTTCAGGGAGGCAGGCTAATATCTTCGATCTGCTTCCTGTAAGTTCAAGAAGATAAGATCTGCTCCCTTCAGTTTGCTCCGCTACAAACTCAGGGAGGCAAGCTAATATCTTCGATCTGCTTCCTGCAACTTCAGGAAGATAATATCTACTGTCTTCAGTCTGCTCCGCTGCAACTTTAGGGAGGCAGGCTAATATCTTCGATCTACTTCCTGCAACTTCAGGAAGATAAGATATGTTGTCTTCAGTCTGCTCCGCTGCAACTTCAGGGAGGCAAGGCTGACATTTTTGATCTGCTTCCTGCAACTTGAAGAAGATAAGATCTACTATCTTCAGTCTGCTTCAGGGAAGCAGGCTAATATCTTCGATCTGCTTCACTGCAACTTCAAGAAGGCCAGATCTGCTTATTTTTAGTCTGCTCCACTGTAAACTCAGAGAGACAAGACTAGTGTCTTCGATCTGCTTCACTGCAACTTCAGGAAGGCTAGATCCACTATTTTCAATCTGCTCCACTGCAAACTCAGGGATGCCAGACTGGTATCTTCGATCTGCTTCACTGCAATCTCAGGAAGACAAGATCTGTTATCTTCAATCTACTCCACTGCAAACTCAGGGATGCCAGACTGGTATCTTCGATCCGTTTCACTCTAATCTCAGGAAGACAAGATCTGCTATCTTCAATCTACTCCACTACAAACTCAGGGATGCCAGACTGATGTTTTCGATCCGCTTCACTGCAACTTCAGGAATGCCAGATCTGTTATTTTTAATCTGCTCCACTGCAAACTCAGGGATGCCAGACTAATATCTTCAATCTACCTTACTACATTGTCCTCTAGAAGACATAACCTGTAGAATCGGTATATGCTTATGCCTATTAATTAGGATGCCTTGATAGAAATGAGTCAAATGCTCCTATTTAGACATGCTATGATATATGAATGCAAAAATGTAATGAGAATGATTCCTATTTCAGGTGTCATCACTCATTTATTCATCAAGGTTTCATCTTCGTTCCTCACGAAGCATCAATCATATTCTGCTCAAATAATTTGCCCCATGGTAATTCTGAGTCCACTCCACTTGAACCTTGGGACATAAAGTTTGTACCTCCCACTGCAACTTCAGGGGAATAACATTTGGTTTTTTCCATCCAATCTGTTACCACTCAAAGGTATAGAATTTATATCATCTTCAATCAATTTGATCTGTTACGCCATTCCCTGGGTGTAATGACCAGATGTATGTGCCTGAAATTTGCATGAATGCAGGGTGTCATTTTTCTTTTCCCGAAAATGATCCCCTTTTTACACTTGGGTTGACATTGCTCGTCATTTGTCGAGAAGGTATCACCGATGAAATGTCTTATAAAAATTCGAAGAGATAATCATCTTTCAATGTTTCCAATCCTTAGGCTTGGTGAATTCTTAACAACAGTCCTATTTCAGATTCTCGTATTATTTAGAAGCTTCTAGAGCAATATGCGAAACTCCTTTTATGAAAGTATTATTAGTCCATTAATCGTTATTTCAATATAAAATGCTTGAAAAAGATCATAATAATGGACGAGAAAGAAATTAATCAGGAGCATAGCTCGAAACAAATAAGTTAATCAAAGATAACCAAGGCAATAAAAGAAAATTGATTGGGGTGTATCTTGAAAAGACTAAAGTAATCAAAGGTAGCAAATTCAAAATGGGTAAGATAGAAGCTAGGTGCCCCACATATCGCAACCTGAGCTTCTCTGTACATACTTCTTGAGGACCATTTTGAGCCCAATATGTGTTTAAAGGATCTAGAGTACTTTGTTAATGCCCCAAGACGTAGCATACTTCCTCATTGTTAATTCAGGCATAGCAAAACTATAACATGCCCTATCTTTGGTCCACATTTGAGCCACCCTTTTCGGGTTTTCAACTCAAAACCCCTTTGGTCTCAAGGCGCCCTTTGCGGGTTTTCACCTTGGCCTCTCTATTTTTCTTTTTCTTTTTTTTTTCTTTTTTTTAAGGTCTCAAAGTGCCCTTTGCGGGTTTTCACCTTGGCCTTTTCCCTTTCAGGTAAAATACTTCTTGACTGAACCTGGATTCACCGGATTGGGCAAGTCTTTGCCATCTGTCTCGGTTAATATCAATGTTCCTCCAGAACAGGCTTTCTTTACAACATAAGGTCCTTCCCAGTTTGGCATCTACTTTCCTCTAAATTGTTTTGTAGAAGAAAGATCTTTTTCAACATCAGGTTCCCCTCGTGGAATTCTTTAGAATGAACATCTTTGTTGTAAGCTTGCATCATCTGACCGTGATGGATAACTTTTAACCTTTTCGTCGATTAGGTTCAATTGGCAAAAACTGTTTCTATTCCAATGAGAAATGAGTTGCCCCAACGAAGGTTCTAGCTGACGTTCGATAAGGTAGAAGGTAAATGGTAACTTCTTTATGTCAATCTTTACAAGTCTCAGTCATCTTTCCCATGATCCTTGTTTTGTTTTCTTTTGTTTTGTTTTTTTTTTTTTGCTGCCTTTACTGCACTGTGATATGGCGTCTGATCTTTGAACAAACTTTCAAACTTTTGACATTGTCCTTTTTAGCACTCTTTGTCGGCACCTGTTCCTTTTTTTTTTTTTTGAGAATTTGATGACTATCAACTTTGTAACATTGGCATATGAAGCTACTTCCACCCTCTTAGTGAAGTAAACGACGACCACGATGATAAATTGATGTCGACTAGAAGTTTTCACCGAGATTGGCGTGCCCCACATAGAGGAAGTCTGTGAAAAAATTAATGAGCATATGAATCTTGTCTTCTTAAATACGGCATAACTAATGCCATCCCCTTCTATGTACATTAGCATACCCAAACCTCATGATTAGCTTGGCTACTGTAAAACCATTAGCATGTGTCCTTCTGACATCCTTATGGACCTCCTTTAAGATTTCAACGTATCCGCGTCTCAGTAGCCCAAGCATGTCCTGATATGATCGTGCAAAAACATCTTTGAATTCTTGAAAATAACTCAATGATGTCTCGCCTTATTTTTGTGGTGAGCTAGGCTACAATCTTCACCTATTTTCTAGGCTCATAATATCCACTGACCCTTTGTAAAGTAAGGTCTGTTTTTTATCTTGTTCTACCATCCTTAACAAATCAGAAGATAGGTTACAATCTCTGTCATCTTCAAAGTCCTGAGATCCCTCTAAACATATATCTTACTCGAAAGGAGACTCTGAGTCAGTAGTGGCATTGCTCACGTCGTTGACTTCTGAAGACCTATTGTAGGTTCAAAGGAAGATTCTAAAGAATAAATTATTAAAGAATGATTATTTGTATGGTCATGAATGAAGAATGGAAGAATACTTGAATGAAAAAAAAACTAAGAACAATTGTTTGTACAGTATGAAATGGAAAAAATAAAAGAATATTTGCTCAAAAAGATGCATTTTATTGAAATAAAAATTTCAGACACGAGCCTATGTCACAAAAGGATTCTTATTGCCTCTAGGCTCAAGGCAACAAGCGTGTTTTGAATATTACTCTAGATTACCTCTAAAAATACAGGGATCTCTTCCACAGTCCCATTATTCAAAACACTTCCAAGTACACAAGGGCTTTGGAAACTTTGTTCCCCGGTTCCCTCTTCGCTTTTGATTTCTTCAAGGAGTCACAACTTTCTTGTCTCCTCCTTCAATTATCGCATTTACTGCCTCGTCAAAGTGATCAGGTTCTGATGAACGTTGAACTTCCCAATTCCCATTTTAATGAACCTTTCAACCAACTTTTTAAACGTAGTACAGTTTTCAATTGAGTGACCTGTTATTCCCCTGTGGTACTCGCATTGGGCATTCTCATTATACCATTTTGGGAATAGAGGTTGCACGGGTTCCGAGCAGAACAGAGACACCACATGCACATCAAACAAATTCTGATATAGCTCCTTGCATGTCATCGGGATGGGTGTGAACTGGAGTCTTTCTGCATTTGGCCTCAAGTTAGATTCCTGCTTTGAAAAGCCTTGATAGCTAGTGGTTACAGGCCTCGGTTGGCCTACGGTGACTGCTTTGGGATGCATGCTCAGGATACTCACTTCATTTTCCTTGTTTCTCAGGGTTGATCTTTTGGCGCTTTCTCTTGTTTCTATCTTGCCACCCCTTTTGGCATTTTCAATCATTTCTCCCACCATTACTATATCCACAAAGCTTTTTGTGGTACTTCCTATCATGTGAGTAATGAATGGGGCCTTTAAAGTATTAATGAAAAACATTGTAGTTTCCTTTTCTAAAAATAGCGGCTGAACTTGTAGGGCAACTTCCCTCTATCTTTGCGCATACTGCCTGAAACTTTCATTCGATTTTTCTCCGTGTTTTGTAAGCTGATTCTGTCAGGGGTCATGTCTGTCACATGACTGTATTGCTTCATAAATGCTTGCGCTAGGTCTCTCCACGAATTAATCCTAGCACGGCTCAGTTGATTATACCATTTGGATGTTGCCCCCACCAAACTATCTTGGAAGCAATTGATCATTATTAACATACCCAGTCATCCGTCTACAGAACATGGTAATATGGGCTTCAGGGTAGCTAGTCCCGTTGTACTTCTCGAATTTTGGTATTTTAAACTTGTGAGGAAGCACTAAATCTGGAACCAAACTCAGGTCCTTAGCATCAATTCCATTGTGATTATCAGCATTTTCCAAGGCCTTGAATTTTTCTTCCAACCATTTACAACGATCCTCTAACTGCATTGGCAATTCAATTCTTGCCCCTTCTCTCTCTACTATATCCAAATCAGGGATAGTAGGATTAGCTGGGTTAGATCCTGAGCCAACTTGGAAGTTCATGGGCACTCCAGTATCAGCTTGACCTTGTTGAGGCCTAATCGTGACAGATGGCCTTTGAGGATACACCTTAGGTTGTATCTATGCATGTGGTGGGGTGAAACCCGAAGGATAGTCTCCAGCATTAGTCATGGGGCCTTTTCCATTGTCCATTGCCCCACTCAGTAGCTGAGTCATTTGAGCCACCATATTCATTTGGGCTTCCATCATTTGTTCCCCTATATCTTGTTAGATCTTTGCTAACTGCTCTTGCAGCTGATCTTGTATGTCTCTTTGGAACTTTTCGAGTCTTTCTAATCTTTTATCCATATCTCTTGTCTTAGCTCGAGTACCGTATCGATGTTAGTTTCCAGATTAACTTTCTCTCTTTCTCTCTTTTTCTGAAATAACTTCAACTAATTAGGGTCCCTTTTGTAAAAGTCTAATGCAAATAATGCAATGCAGATGCAGATGCATGGAATGAATGCAAAAGAAAGAGAGGCGTTGATTCTGAATTCAATTACATTAGAACAATTTTTCTAGAAAATAAATTCCTTTACATAAAACGGATATTTATACGGCCTTTCCCTCATATTCCAAGCAAAGACATTGATTCCTTTCTTCTTATCCGGATATTAAGGTCCAATCTCGCGAACTTTCTAATTGATGCCCCCACTAGCTCTTTTTTGCTTGGGCCACAACTCATTCCTCACTTATCCTTGCAATGCTTGTTAGCCTCTTCAAGAAAGCCGAGACGTGATGATTCTCAAATAGTCTTTGTCGGCTTGAATCCTTGGGTAAATAAAGTCTTGTATTCCTTCACGGACTATCAGTCTTCTCTCGTTGTGTTTACTTGGACCATATTTGAATGATCGTATTATAATCCACTTTATCAAGAAATCCATTTTCTCATGACAAACTCTTCTATTTAGCAATCGAATTTGAATCAATACCTCTTTTCTATAATGTGAATGCAATGCAATCAAAACAAAAGAGAACACGTTAGCAAAAAGAAATAAATAACAAAATAGGGCACCTATCTGGGTGACCACTAGGGTTTGGTATAGTTCTACCTAAGATGGACTCTTAAGATTCACTATATGTGGTTTAGTTCTAAAGAAAATGTACCTGAACCAGCAGATTCCTTAATCTTCACCCATTATAGGCTCATACAGATCGAGTTCAGTTCAGGGGAATACATTTCCCTATGGCTATACGGAAGTGAAAACCTCACGAAGACATAGGTACAGATGTATCCCGGAAGCAATCCACTAGCCCATGTGGAGGTGGAAACCTCGCGAAGGCATAGTTTCTCACTCCCACTTAAAGGTGCGACCACAACAGTCACACAATGCAATGCAGAAATACTTTACAAGATTAGAACAACATGTAATAAAAAGGATCATAATTTTTCAAACCGAATTTTCAAATTTAGACCAAAGGAAAGGAAATAATCAATTTTATGACTTGACTCTCTTATTATGTCCCCAGTGGAGTCGCCAAGCTGTCGAAACCATTTTAAGTTTTAAAAAACAGGGATCGACTTTAAAAACGATAATAGAGTCGCCACCAATCTTTTTTTGAGGTGTGATCGGGTCACCTTGAAATTGATCATTTTAATAAAAAAACATTTTAATTTATTAAAACAATGATTTTGGTCTACGAAATTCAAGAAAACGGGTTCGGGAGCCGGTTACGCACGAGGAAGGATTAGCACTCTCGTAACGCCTAAAATTGGTACCTAATTGATTAATTAATGTCTTAATGTCAAAAATTTGAGAAGATCTTAAAATATGACCCTTTTGATTTTTCAAAACTTATAACCTTTAAAAAGACATTCAATTATTTGGATAAAAGAAAAGTCGAATCTCAGTAAGTTGGAGCACGACCTTTTGAATTTCCCAAACACTAAATATCCTTTTTTTTTTGTTTTCTTTTTTTGAAATCCCTATCTCAAAATATCAAAATGTCACATCCAATAAGTTAGGACGCAACATCTTAAATTCACAAAGATAGGTTTTTTATTTGAAAATCATATATTTTGATTTCAAAGATAGGTTTTTTATTTGAAAATCATATATTTTGATTTCAAAAAGGGTGTAACACCCCAAACCAGGTCTATGCGTTTAAACGAGATTTGGTTTGTCACACCAACCGAGTATTCATTTAATTCTCTAGCGATTAAAGTAAAACATTACTACAAAACCCTTTTTGGAAATAGAGTTTAATAAAAATTTTGTAAGATGATTTAAAATTTATGATTTAAGGAAATCTTTGGTTTGAAAATCTTATTTATATTTGTCAAAACCTTAAAGTAATTTCTAAAGAATTTGAAAGAGTAATATGGATGTTCAAAATGTTATGAAACACAATATTTTAAGAAAAACTTTTTAAAATTTATCATAAACCCATATTGAATGTCTTAAACGAAATTAAATCCATCCACGCAATAAAATCCATAAAACACAATTAGAGGCCTTATTACATCAACCCAAAATAGCAATTAAAATAAGTAACCAAATTATAGTTTATAGTTTATAAAAAAAACCATGCTTGTAGTATGGCCTCCACCAAGTCATCTTCGCCCAAGTCCACATCAATTTCCATTACCGAAATGGATAATAAACGGGTGAGTTACAAAGAACTCGGTGTGCAACCCACTTACCATCTTTATTGGGCTGGACCATCGAGGCATTAATTTGGGCTTGAGCCAAATTGCAGATTTTTAGCAATATAGTATAGGATAACATAAATATAATGTATGTAAAAATGAATTTCCCAACCAAGCCTAATTTCCATCCGCTAACACCCGTACCAACCAACCAACACACTGTGGGGATCAAGTCAACCCACCCCGCCAAACACACCAATCGTAGGCATTAAGCCTTTTTAATAAAATTGTAGTGCACTCATCAGAACTAGATTGTGACATTGTCACCGAACTAGAGGCATATAGCCAAATTTGTGGTGAGCCACCGAACTAGAGGCATTTAGCCAAATTTGTGGCAGAGCCACCGAACTAGATTTTTGGCAATGAGCCATTCTTCTCTTCATCAAATACCCGCCCCATGCAATCATGCGTGCATAGCAAAAATATAGCCATATAACAATTTATCAAAAAATCCACAACATAAATGGGTTTATCATAAAACATTTCATTTGGGCCCATAAAACAATTTAGTAACTTGTCCATTTAGCAATTTAGCGGATTTTGGCCCATATATCGAACTAGAATATTTTTGGCCCATTTATCGAACTAGAGTATTTTTGGCTCATTTATCGAACTAGAGTATTTTTGGCCCATTTATCGAACTAGAGTATTTTTTGGCTCATTTATCGAACTAGAGTATTTTTGGCCCATTTATCGAACTAGAGTATTTTTGGCCCATTTATCAAACTAGAGTATTTTTGGCTCAATCTATCGATCTAGCAGGTTTACGGCCCATTTTGTCAATCTAGCGATCTTATGGCCTAGTTTATCAATCTAACAGGTTTACGGCCCACTTTAGCAATTTAATGATTTTTCGCATATTTCTCGGTTTTAACCGTTTCAGTATTTACAAGAAAATATTGATTACTACCAAATTTTCGTTTTTACCGTTTTCACGATTTTAACACAAAGACTCACGGTTTGATATCTAACCCGAAAGATGAGTGTGAAGTTACACACACAGTTATTGTGAGAACTAGACTTTCCCATTTCGTCAACACCTATACGTATCACGATAATTAGAACACTATAATCTAATAATAAAACCGATCTAAACATAACGATTTAAAGTTTTTACCTCGGATTTTCGAAATACTTCTACTTGCGGTTTCTCCCCGATTGATGGTTCGCTAACCGATGAAAATCCACGAACAAATAGGGGTTCAGGAGTACGAACAACTTCAAACAATTGATCCTACCCGGATGAGCGTCCACAACTCGGTGGAAAATCCGGATTCGAAATAGTCCTTTGCTTATACTTAGGGGAATAACGGAACCTCTCCCCTCTTAGAAGACTAAACACCGCCCTCTTCTTCCCTATCTTGAATGTCTTAAAAGACCAAAAGGTTATTAATCCATCCTAATAATATATCAAAAATAATACTAAAGGTTTTAAGGATGTCATTTCCTTACCACAATAAATCGATTCCAACGTTTCTACGATACTTTCGAACACTTGAGTCCCGATCTTCCGTTACCGCACTAACGTATAATGAATAAAACGTTAATAGGGTGAACCATAATTTTGATCTAAAGAGATCCTTTTTACCACTTCAAGATTCGGCCAAATACTATTAACTAATCAAAAACGAAAAAGAACCCTTACCTATTGTCCACGATTGAAAAGAAACGATTGAGAAAGATATTTGTGATTAAAGAAAGATTCGACTATGGGCACTCTAGCATTCGGCCATGAGAGAGTTTAATGGAGAAACTTTGAGTGAAAAGAAATAAAATATGAAAGAAGAGATGGTGATGATGTTGTTTCGATTTCAAGGAGAATGGAAGTGAAAAGAAAGAAAAAGATGAGTTTTGAGAGAGATGTATATTCGACAATGGGGAGAAGAAAAGAGAAAAATGGCTTTTTGGTATAGATGATTTCGGCACTCAAAGAAAAGGCAAACAAAGAGTACCAAATAATGTGCAAAAATGACTAAATGGTCAAAATAATCAAGGCTTACCAATATTCAATTTCGGCAAAAAGGAAAAGTTGAGAAGAGAAATGCAAAATTTTGCACAAAGTTACTAGGAATGACCAAAAGAAATTTCAAATCCTAGCCACACTAGCACAAAAATTCGGCTCCCCTAGACCATATTTAGTCCCTATGCATGGTCAAATGGCCATGATATTATTTCCATAACCTTTTCCTTGATAATTGCCCCATATCTTCATATCTTTCCTTAAGTTCTTGATTCCCTTCCATAAGTTAACAATTTCCTTAATCCTTTGATACACTAACCAAAAATAACAAGTCAACACTTACCATATATGCACTTGGCCGACACTTGCTATACATGTGCGAGAAAATTAAAAATAAAAATTCATCTATATGCTAAACAAGGATTCGAACCTCTCCCCTCATGCTAATATCCATGCGCCAACACCACCTTGCCATAACTCATCTTATGCTACACTTTGACACTTTAATTAACTTATGTGTCAATGCCACTTGCTCCACTTCAATAAATTTTCAAAACTAAAAATTATTCCATCCCAATTAATTCTAATTCTTCTTCAGGACTATACTAAATACTGAAAATATAAGTAAGAAAATTTTCCTTCATAAACTAAACACCAAATCATGCTATATAACAACACTCAAATTTTTAGGGTGTTACAACTCTACCTCTCCTTAAAGAAAATTTCGTCCTCGAAATTTACAGTTGAAAGAGGTGAGGGTATTGTTGCTTAGAATTGCATCCTCGGGCTCCCACGTAGCTTCCTCCACTCGTGGTTACACCATAGAACTTTGACCAACGGCACGGTTTTCTTTCTTAGCACCTTAACATCTCGATCTAAGATTTCCACTGGTTCTTCCTCAAAAGACAAATCTGAGTTCAACTCCACTTCTTCTACCAGTACAATGTGCGATAGATCTGATCTATAACGCCTCAGCATGGAGACATGAAAAACATTATGAATTTGGCTCAACTCCGGAGGTAATTCGATCTGATAGGCCACTGGACCAACTCGCTTCATCACACGATATGGTCCAATGTATCTCGGACTCAATTTGCCCTTCTTCCCAAACCTGAAAATCTTCTTCCAAGGTGAAACCTTCAAGAAAACTTGATCCCCCACGGCATACTCGATATCCTTACGCTTCAGATCTGCATACGACTTCTGTCTATCCGAAGCTTCCTTTAACCGTGCTCGAATAGCCTTTACTTTTTCTTCCGTTTCAGAAATCATCTCAGGACCCAACATCTGTCGTTCGCCCAAATCAGTCCAACAAATAGGAGAACGACACCTACGACCATACAACGCCTCATAGGGTGCCATCTGAATGCTAGACTGATATCTGTTGTTGTAAGCAAATTCTGCCAGCGGTAGAAAATCCTCCCAACTACCTTTGAAGTCGATTACACATCCCCTTAACATGTCTTCCAAAATCTGAATTACTCTTTCCGACTGACCATCTGACTGAGGATGAAAAGCCGTACTAAAGTTAAGCTTTGTACCCAAAGCGTCATGCAAAACTTTCCAAAACCGTGATGTAAACCTAGGATCCCTATCCGATATAATCGACACGGGTACCCCATGCAACCTCACGATTTCAGATACATACAGCTTCGCCAACTTCTGCAATGAGTAATCCGTACGAACGGGTAGAAAATGAGCAGTCTTCGTCAAACGATCAACAATTACCCAAACAGAATTTTTCTTAGTAGGTGTTACAGGTAACCCACTAACAAAATCCATTGTTATCCGCTCCCATTTCCAAAGAGGAATCTTTATGGTTGTAATAAACCCGACGGCGATTGATGCTCGCCTTCACTTGGCGGCGAGTTAAATATTTTCCCACAAATTCAGAAATCTCACGCTTCAACCCTGGCCACCAATACTGTTCACGAAGGTCCCGATACATCTTATTTCCTCCGGGATGCCTAGCATAAGGGCTACTATGCGCCTCCCGTAAAATCATCTGCCTCAGATCCGAGTCCTTAGGCATACAAACTCTTCCTCGAAAACACAACACACCTTCCGAATTTATACCAAAATCCTCTATTCCCCCATTTTCAACTTGTTGAATTAAAAGTCCCAACTTCTTATCTGATATCCGTTTTTCCTTGATTTGTTCCAACCATAAAGGCTTCACCTGAAGTTCCGCTATCAGACTACCATCCTCATACAAACTCAAATGGGCAAACATTGCTCTCAATTCGGATACCACCTTACGACTTACTTGCGTCGCGCTACCACATTAGCTTTTCCAGGATGATACTCGATTGAGAAATCATAGTCCTTTAACAGCTCCACCCATCTTCGTTGTCTCAAGTTTAATTCCTTTTGAGTAAGAAGATACTTAAGACTCTTGTGATTCGTGTAAATGATAGACTTTTCACCGTAGAGGTAATGCCTCCAAATCTTTAAAGCAAACACTACCGCAGCTAACTCCAAATCATGAGTAGGGTAGTTTACCTCGTCTTGGTCTCGGTGACGTGAAGCATAAGCCACCACTTTCCCACTTTGCATCAATACACAACCTAGTCCCGTATGCGACGCATCACAGTAAACTATAAACTCCTTTCCAGCCTCCGGCTGAATCAGTACTGGCGCTTCTGTCAAAACCTTCTTTAATTTCTCGAAGCTTTCTTACTGTTTGTCGGCCCATATAAACGGTACTCCCTTACGCAAAAGCTTAGTTAGGGGTGCAGCAATCAATGAAAACCCCTCAACAAAGCGTCTATAATAACCAGCCAAACCCAAGAAACTCCGAATCTCAGCTACTGACTTTGGTGGTTTCCAATCCAATACAGCCTCAATCTTTCGAGGATCCACCCTTATTCCTTCGGCTGATATCACATGACCCAAGAAAGTCACTTCTCTTAACCAAAATTCACATTTACTGAATTTGGCATACAATCGATTATCTCGAAGCAACTGCAATACAATTCGCAAATGTGAGTCATGCGCCTCTTCATTCCTCGAATATACCAAAATGTCATCTATGAATACCACCACAAATCGGTCTAAATATGGTTGAAAGACCCGGTTCATCATGTCCATAAATGCAGCTGGTGCATTGGTCAACCCAAATGGCATCACCAAAAACTCATAATGAAGTAGCGGGTTTGAACTTCGTTTTGTGAATATCCGCTTCTTTTACCTTTGGTGGTGATAACCCGACCTCAAATCAATTTTGGAGAAAACTGAAGCTCCCTTCAATTGATCAAACAGGTCATCAATTCTCGGTAGAGGGTACTTATTCTTGATCGTCAGCTTATTCAACTGCCTGTAATCGATACACATACGCATCGACCCATCCTTCTTCTTAACAAACAAAACTGGTGCTTTCCACGGAGATACACTCGGTCGAATAAAACCCCGATCTAGCAACTCTTGAATTTGAGCTTTAAGCTCGACAACTCCTTCGGTGCCATTCTATAAGGAGCAATGGACACCGGGGCGTTAGGGCAAAAGCTCAATATCGAATTCCACTTCCGATCCGGAGGTACACCGGGAAGTTCTTCAAGAAATACATTCGAAAAATTCCTTCATTGTTCTCACATCTTCTCACGATAACTCCTTGGCATCTAAAGCACTAACAAATGCTAAAAATGCTCCATACCCTTTTCGCACCAATTTTTCCGCCTTGATATGCAGATATCACATTTGCCAAGTAATTCCTTCGTTCGCCTATCATAATTATCTCCTTATCCTCTACGGTTCTTATTAACATCGCTTTTCAAAGCACAATCCAATTGCGACCAGGTGTTTAACCAACCAATCCATGCCCAAAATGATATCGAATTCGCCAAAAGGCAATTCCATCAGATTTGCCGTAAATATTTCTCCTTGAGTTACTAAGGGCACGCCTCTAAACGATTTATTAACTAACACCGATCGTCCTAAAGGACTAATTACCCTCATCTCACTATCGTAAATTTGATTCTAAATTCAAGTTTCAGATATGGAGCTAGCAACATACGAATGGGTAGAACCAATATCTATCAAAGCAACAACAGGTACATCAGAGATGAAGAACGTACCAGTTATCACATCAGGTGCATTACCATCCTCACGGCGTCTGACTGCATACACCAATCCTAGCTGTCTTGCATCTGTATTGCCTCTAGGACCATTGCCTCGACCCGCTGCACCTTGACCACGTCCAGCCCCATTACCACCACGACCCGGTCCGTGACCTCTCGGTGGTTCTTTGAGCTCCTCCTCTTGCCGGTGGTGCATCAGTAGTGCGAGCTTCTTGAGTTGTATCCATACGTCGAGGGAAATTCCTATATTGATGATCCGTTGATGCACATTTATAGCAAGCACCCGTTTTCCTCCAGCATTCTCCAGAATGCCATTTTCCACAATCAAGACGATCTCGACTACGATTAATACTACGGTGTTCTACCTTGAATCGGCTCATCATTCCTAGGCCTCTTGAAACCTTTTGAAGAACCCGAATGCTTCAGATCTCTCTTGCTTCGAACTTGCTTCCGATTCTCGGCGTTAGAGTTCTTAGCCTCTTGGCTATCTTGGCCTTCTCCACAAGCGTGGCAAAAGTTCTAACTTGTTGTGGGGCTATCGAACCCGCAACTCATCTTTCAAGCCATCCTCAAAGCGTGCACAACGCTCATGATCCGTCGCCACAATAATTCGAGCATAGCGACTCAAACGTAAAAACTCAGCCTCATAAGCTGCCACCGTCTTATTCCCTTGAACCAGATTCAAGAATTCCTTCCTTCGGGCATCCACATAGCTTGTTCCCACATATTTCCCTTGAAAGGAAGCCTTGAAGAATTCCCAATTTACTAACGCAGCCTTTGGTGCTTTCTCGGAATGATAAGCCACCATTGGTATGCTTCGTCCCTTAACAAAGACACCGCTTCTCTTAGTTTTTGTTCCACAGTGCACTTAAGATCGTCCATAATTTGCTCCACTGCCTCAAGCCAATATTCAGCGACATTTGGAGCTACACCAGAAACACCTCTGAAAACCTCAGCTCCACTTGATTTCAATCTTTCCGATATTGACCCACGAGCTGCTGGCCCAGTTCTAGCTCCAGCGACCCTTTCAAGGACTCGCAGCATTGCTCGTGTCATAGCATTATCTTCATCCATATGGTCATGTGATCCCGTCTCACTTTTGAGTGACGCAGGTGCATCCATTTTTGACATATGATCCGGCGCTACAGTTGCGCCCCTAACACCTCGTCCTCTACCACGGCCACGTCTACCGCGTCCACGACCACGTCCTCTAGTGCTCATGACGACTAATTCGATTTAATCTGGTTATGAGTTTTATGAATTAGAATACTATTTCAGTGTTTATTAACGATGTTTTATAATATGAAAGAGATAGAGTTGTTTTCGCAATCATATCCTATTGTCTCAATCTCTACGGTTTTCAACACCTAAAACTAGAAGTTCTAGAGTGTTTCCTTAAGATCATATCACAATGATAATAAACAATTAGTATACAGATACTTACTTGACTTGGCGCGGGATGCTCATGGTGCCATACTACCTTTAAATCAAAAAGTCTAAAAATTTAAATTGTTTTTTTTTTCAAACAGATTTTATTGTTGAACCCAAACCACAGCCGAGTTTTGAAACTGGCTCTGATACCATTAAATGTAACACCTCAAACTAGGTCTTTGCGTTTAAACGAGATTTGGTTTGCCACACCAACCGAGTATTCATTTAATTCTCTAGCGATTAAAGTAAAACATTACTACAAAACCCTTTTTGGAAATAGAGTTTAATAAAAATTTTGTAAGATGATTTAAAATTTATGATTTAAGAAAATACTGGTCTGAAAATCTTATTTATATTTGTCAAAACCTTAAAGTAATTTCTAAAGAATTTGAAAGAGTAATATGGATGTTCAAAATGTTATGAAACACAATATTTTAAGAAAAACTTTTTAAAATTTATCATAAACCCATATTGAATGTCTTAAACGAAATTAAATCCATCCACGCAATAAAATCCATAAAACATAATTAGAGGCCTTATTACATCAACCCAAAATAGCAATTAAAATAAGTAACCAAATTATAGTTTATAGTTTATAAAAAAAAACCATGCTTGTAGTATGGCCTCCACCAAGTCATCTCCAGCCCAGGTCTACATCAATTTCCATTACCTGAAATGGATAATAAAACGGGGTGAGTTACAAGGAACTCAGTGTGCAACCCACTTACCATCTTTATTGGGCCAGACCATCGAGGCATTAATTTGGGCTTGAGCCAAATTGCAGATTTTTAGCAATATAGTATAGGATAACATAAATATAATGTATGTAAAAATGAATTTCCCAACCAAGCCTAATTTCCATCCGCTAACACCCCCGTACCAACCAACACACCTGTGGGGATCAAGTCAACCCACCCCGCCAAACACACCAATCGTAGGCATTAAGCCTTTTTAATAAAATTGTAGTGCACTACCGAACTAGATTGTGACATTGTCACCAAACTAGAGGCATATAGCCAAATTTGTGGCAGAGCCACCGAACTAGAGGCATTTAGCCAAATTTGTTGCAGAGCCACCGAACTAGATTTTTGGCAACAGGCCATTCTTCTCTTCATCAAATACCCCGCCCCATGCAATCATGCGTGCATAGCAAAAATATAGCCATAAAACAATTTATCAAAAAATCCACAACATAAATGGGTTTATCACAAAACATTTCATTTGGGCCCATAAAACAATTTAGTAACTTGTCCATTTAGCAATTTAGCGAACTTTGGCCCATATATCGAACTGGAATATTTTTGGCCAATTTATCGAACTAGAGTATTTTTGGCTCATTTATCGAACTAGAGTATTTTTGGCCCATTTATCGAACTAGAGTATTTTTTGGCTCATTTATCGAACTAGAGTATTTTTGGCCCATTTATCGAACTAGAGTATTTTTGGCCCATTTATCGAACTAGAGTATTTTTGGCTTAATCTATCGATCTAGCAGGTTTACGGCCCATTTTGTCAATCTAGCGATCTTATGGCCTAGTTTATCAATCTAACAGGTTTACGGCCCATTTTAGCAATTTAATGATTTTTCGCATATTTCTAGGTTTTTAGTTTTGTGTATTTACAAGAAAATATTGATTACTACCAAATTTCCGTTTTACCGTTTTCACGATTTTAACACGGTACTCACGGTTTGATATCTAACCCGAAAGATGAGTGTGAAGTTACACACCTGGTTATTGTGAGAACTAGACTTTCCCGCTCGTCAACACCTATACGTATCACGATAATTAGAACACTATAATCTAATAATAAAACCGATCTAAACATAACGATCTAAAGTTTTTACCTCGGATTTTGAAATACTTCTACTTGCGGTTTCTCCCGATTGATGGTTCGCTAGCCGATGAAAATCCACGAACAAATAGGGGTTCGGGAGTACGAACAACTTCAAACAATTGATCCTCCCCGGATGAACGTCCACAACCCGGTGGAAAATCCCGGATTCCCGAAATAGTCCTTTGCTTATACTTAGGGGGAATAACGGAACCTCCCCTCTTCCAAAGACTAAACACCGCCCTCTTCTTCCCTATCTTGAATGTCTTAAAAGACCAAAAGGTTATTAATCCATCCTAATAATATATCGAAAATAATACTAAAGGTTTTAAGGATGTGATTTCCTTACCACAATAAATTGATTCCAACGTTTCTACGGTACTTTCGAACACTTGAGTCCCGATCTTTCGTTACCGCACTAACGTATAATGAATAAAACGTTAATAGGGTGAACCATAATTTCGATCTAAAGAGATCCTTTTTACCACTTCAAGATTCGGCCAAATACTATTAACTAATCGAAAACGAAAAAGAACCCTTACCTATTGTTCACGATTGAAAAGAAACGATTGAGAAAGATATTTGTGATTAAAGAAAGATTCGACTATGGGCACTCTAGCATTCGGCCATGAGAGAATTTAATGGAGAAACTTTGAGTGAAAAGAAATAAAATATGAAAGAAGAGATGGTGATGATGTTGTTTCGATTTCAAGGGGAATGGAAGTGAAAATAAAGAAAAAGATGAGTTTTGAGAGAGATGTATATTCGGCAATGGGGAGAAGAAAAGAGAAAAATGGCTTTTTGGTATAGATGATTTCGGCACTCAAAGAAAAGGCAAACAAAGAGTACCAAATGATGTGCAAAAATGACTAAATGGTCAAAATAATCAAGGCTTACCAATATTCAATTTCGGCCAAAGGGAAAAGTTGAGAAGAGAAATGCAAAATTTTGCACAAAGTTGCTAGGAATGACCAAAAAGAAATTTCAAATCCTAGCCACACTAGCACCAAAAATTCGATTCCCCCTAGACCATATTGCCGTCCCTATGCATGGTCAAATGGCCATGATATTATTTCCATAACCTTTTCCTTGATAATTGCCCCATATCTTCATATCTTTCCTTAAGTTCTTGATTCCCTTCCATAAGTTAACAATTTCCTTAATCCTTTGATACACTAACCAAAAATAATAAGTCAACACTTACCATATATGCACTTGGCCGACACTTGCTATACATGTGCAGAAAATTAAAAATAAAAATTCATCTATATGCTAAACAAGGGATTCGAACCTCTCCCCTCATGCTAATATCCATGCGCCAACACCACCTTGCCATAACTCATCTTATGCTACACTTTGACACTTTAATTAACTTATGTGTCAATGCCACTTGCTCCACTTCAATAAATTTTCAAAACTAAAAATTGTTCCATCCCAATTAATTCTAATTCTTCTTCAGGACTATACTAAATACGAAAATATAAGTAAGAAAATTTTCCTTCATAAACTAAACACCAAATCATGCTATATAACAACACTCAAATTTTTAGGGTGTTACAAAGGGTATTTGATCATTTAGACTTAATGAGAAAAATCGAAGCCTTGTAAGTTAGGGCACGATTCTTTCAAAACTCCAAATCTCAAATATTGTCTTATTTTATAAGGGATAACTTATAATAAGTATATAATATACTATTTAAAAATAGATAATATACATATTTTAAATAAACAATATATGGAAAATTTTGCCTTAATAATAAAACAATTTAGATGATATACAACATACAAATTTTCAAATAATACATAATATGATTAAGTTAAATAATATATAATACATGGATAATATATAACAAATAAAAATAAAAATATATATGATAAAACAATTTAACATAAATAGGGAAAAGCAAAAAAAAAGTTTAAAATAATTAAAATAAATGAATAAATAATTATTAAGCAATTAAATGGATAAATAAAAAAAAGTTAAAAAAACGCATAAGTCAACCTAACTCCCTCAATATGAGGGTTCAACGAAATTCCTCCACCAAAATCTATCTCGAATGGAAGCAACTCAAAAAGAAACGAAGATGAGCGAAGAACAAAATAAGAACAAGCCAGAGAAAATAAGAACGCAAAAGAGAGAGAAATTTGAGTGAATGCTCTCAAGAATTTTTAATACTCAAAACTCAAGTGTCTTTTACAATGAAGAGAGAGGCCTCTATTTATAGTTGAGTCTCCCCAAATCCAACGGTACAGATCAATTACATCAATGGCTAAGATTAAAAGGTATCTACAAATTAAATCTCTAATATTACAAAATCATATCTTCTAAGATTGCATACCGTATCTTCTAAGATTACATATCATATCTAAGATTTACATATCATATCTAAGATTGCATACCATATCTTCAAAGATTGCATACCATATCCTCTAGGATTGCATATCATATCTAAGATTGCATATCCTTGAAGATTGTGTTCCCATATATGTCAAGCTTGTAGATGGACCTTCAATCTTTTCAAGTAATGGGCCATTCCGATCGGGCCAAATAATATATTTTGGACTGGACTTGGACTTTGTTTTATTATTTTGGGTTTATTATTTTTTGTATGGGCCCGGGCTAAATTGGCCTCTTACAATATATATTTATATAATAAAATATGATAAACTTTAATATATAATTATATCTATTATAATTTACATATTATTTTTTATCAACTCAGCATAGAATTAGGATTAGTTTAATTTTAATCATTTTTTATTTTTTATTTAATAAATTAATAGCATTAATAATTTAATATGCATTTATTTAATTATTAATTGTTGTTAACTTTGAATAGAATTAGAATTAGAATTTTTTATTTGTTAAATTCTACTAAGAACTCTACTCTAATTCCTACTACTCTCACTATAAATTCCACCCTTACTTCCCTCCATTCATTCATCACTCAAAACCCAAAACACCAAATCCTTTAAGTGCCGCAAGCCCTAGCCACAACATCACCCAGTAGTCGGCCAACACACGCCCAGCAGACCGCACGCATACCTGCCCATCGCGCGCTGCATTGAGCACTTGACCCTGCTGCTCCAGCCCCAGCTGCCCAGGCCGTGTTCCGCACCTGCGCTTAAGCGCAAGACGCCCGTCAGCGCACAAGCTCGCTTGACCGCATCTTGCTTTGCTTGCCGGCGATCATCGCTCACACGCATTACTACCTGTTCCCACACCATCTGCCCGCTTGCCTAGCTGCCTTCCAAGCACTTGTGCAGCACACACCTTTACCCATCCTTAGCCAAATCCTCCAACCTACCTTAAATCGACTTCTTTTGCTTTTAATTATTATTTTTAGGAGTTCTTAAAAAAGGGTGGTAAGACCGAATTTTCACTTGAATGTTAATTTTATTCAATTATTTAATTATTTAATTTATTGAATTATTAATAATTTTTATTAATTTAAATTTTTGAGAAAATAATTTTTCCCATCTTATGTTCAGGTTAATCATGCCCCGCAAGAGAACTCGTGCCTCCGCCCAAATCGATGAAACGCAAAATAAGTTCCACTGTGAAGAAGCCAAAGTAAGATACGAAAGTATCTTCAAAAATCAACAGATGCATCCAAAGAAAGGCTTCACATTGAAGGAAAGCAACTACAAAGACTTTATGGCACGTATTCGTCAAGTTGCTGAAGCCTTCAATTGGGAATTGTTTTGTGAAAAGAGACCAAGTGTGGATGAGGAACTAGTTCATGAATTCTATGTGAACTTAACCTCAAGCGAATTGACCGAAGTTCCAGTTAACAGAATCAAGGTACCATTAAATTCAAATGCTATTAATGAGTTCTTTGAATTACCTTATTTCGAAAACGATGAATATTCTTATTTGTTGAGCAAAATTAAGCCTGAAAATTTGCAAGAAATTCTCGAGGAACTTACAGTTCCAGGTTCTAAGTGGACCATGTCAAAGCAAGGAATCCACACGTGTCGAAGAGAATATTTGACACCACTTGCGAAGGTATGGTTCTATTTCATCCGTTTCAGCCTTATGCCTAGTTCGCATGGGACTACAATCTCATTAGAGCGAATGGTCCTATTATACTCGATTCTAACTGGAAAGACCATTGATGTGGGCAAAGTCATCCTAAGAGAAATGCAAAATTGTGCCGTTAGACGTTTTGGCCCAGCCTATTTCCCCTTTACGATAACAATTATGTTCTTAAAAAAAGACTTATTGCAAACGTAAAGAAGACAGGGTATAGACAGGGCACAATCACCGATTGGGACCTCTACCGAGTAGCTGGAGATTCTGTTCTACAGCAACGAGTTGAAGAGAGTGAGGATCCTGAAGAAGTAGAAGATGAGCCCACAGAGATACCGCCAAAGCAATCAACTGAAGTCCCTAATGAGGCAGAACCAATGGAACCAGAAGCTGAACCTGATATCGAAACCTCAATATTTGGAGCTCCACCGCCTAGCCTAGATCTTCGAGATGAGCTGTCAAAGCTGATGGACTTAATGCAACACATGCAATGGCAGCAACAAGCCTACTGAAGATACTCAAAATAAGGGATGACTCGATGAGGAGTGCCCTTAGGAAAATTTATAATGACCCATTTATTTTTGTGCCTAAGTTTCCATATTTCATATTTGAACCATGGAGTTCATTATTGAAGAGGGAGCAAAGCGATTCATGCAAAGGCAATAATGATGGAGCAAAAAATGAATTGAATTCAGAAGGATCAGCAAACAAATAAAAAAAGGGAGGACCTCAACTTTATTTTATTTTTATTCTTAAGTTATTTTAGGATTAGGTTAATTAGGAATTTTTATTTTTGCACAATAAAACAAGAGATAGGAATCATGAATAAAATCTGAACAAGTCACAAAGGCTAAAGTGTGGCAATAGATATATACATGTCTAGGATTGAATTTAGAGAGAGCTTGGTACTTAAGCAGTCAATTTGACTCACCTCCTCTTTTCTAAAATCCAACCTGGTGTATAGTATCTATTCACTTTAAACAATGAGGACATTGTTCACTATAAGTAGGGGGACCGAAAATTTGAATTAATTCCACTCGGAATAAAATTTTCTTTTAATTATGATTAGGGTATGTTTTGTTCAATAATTTGAAATTTTGTTAAGTATGCTAAACTTCAGTATTAATAAAGTTCTATTATTTCAGTAAGTTATTATGTTAGCTTAATAATGATATGAATGTATTTTTAATAAAGCATGCAAATTCGTACCATAAAATTTTTTAGTTCCCTACGAAAAAATTAGGCATGCATGAAAGTTTAAGTCTTTAGAATTAACTTAGTAATTTCTTGAGGCAAAATCATAGGAAGAATGGTATTGAAAATGATTTAGGCAATTATTGTTTGGACCGTTTGAGCCTTTCAAGTCGACCATAATAAAATTATCCTTTGAGACCCAACTTTGAGACTATATGACCTAGTTTTATTTGGACCTTTGCAATATTTAGCCATCACTTTTCTCTTCATTATCTTTAAAATTGTCTCAAACACTAGACTCAGTACTATTCAGAATAACGTTTGAAAATAAGTTTGGGGGAACTGAAAAGAAGTATCAATTGCTCGAAAATTGTAGTACATGAAGCAAGTGCTCGTATTTGAATTCAAAAAAAAAACACATGTACTCGAAAGAAAATAGATGTACAAAAGAGCATTGAAAGTAAAATAAGTTGGCGTATCGAAGGTAGAAATTTCGAAGGTTCGATTTTACGCTGAGTCTAGGGTTTTTAAGCCAAAATTTATCTATCTTTTACCTACCCATAACCTAACCACGTTACAACCTTAATAAAGACCTATTGATTCAAGTTTCTATACTACCTACATTAGTGGAGAGAAATTGCTAAGATCAACATATGAAGACATAAGTTAAACTTAATGATTGCAGCTTAGTCTTCAATAAGGGAATAAAAAAGAAATCAGATTGGTAGGGGTTAACATGCCTTTGTTAAAGAGGCATTTAGTCTAATTTTGCTATTATAATAGTTTTGGATGTAATTTGAACGATATGTACACTTAAGTAGCATAATTATCAAAACTCTTATTTTTGAGCCTAAGTATATTAAATTCATAATTTTGAGAAGAAAGTTGTTCTGAAGGAGTTTTTCAAAAGTGTTTCTGAGAAATTCTTTCCGAAATTTGTGCATTACTCGGGACGAGCAATGATTTAAGTTTGGGGGTGTGGAAACACAAAGATTTATATATTTTTTCATAGCATGCATTTTCGATAGAATTTTTGTCATAAAATAATTAATTTTTATAAAATAATTAAATTGTATTAAATATTTGAACATGTTAACTTTTAGTCAATTTTACAATTATTTTTAGTGAATTTTGATTATTTTTGACATATTCGTACAAATGGCTAAAATTGACCCGGCAGACATCGTTAAAAGAACAAAATCGAGAAGCAATTCGAAGTAACAAGGTGAAATAATTTCCAGCCTAAGACGGTCCAAATATGTGTATTAATTCATAATATAATTAATTTTAATTTATCCCCAATTTAATTTGGGCTAAATTAATTAATTTTAATTCATTATGGAAAAAAAGAGCCTAGTTGAACCGCACTAGTTGAACCAAATTGAGTGAACCGAACCAGCCACCAATTGGGCAGCCCAGAACCGTTCAAATGCTAACCCAAATCAGCATTTTAGCTAATTAAATGAGCTTGCAAAAAGGCCCTTGGAAGACTTCCAAATTACATTCAAACCCCACCTTAAATTAAGGCTTTACGGATTTGCCCCAGGCTAATTTTAGCAAAGTTGAAAGTCTCAACCTTACCATGTAAGATGGCCGGCCATGAGGGGACTCTTTGGCTGCTGAAATTTTCTATTTTTAGCAGCCATCCTGAGCTATATAAACCCCCCTTTGCTGCCATTCAAAGCATCCCTCAACACTCTCATTCTCTGATCACTTCTCTTCTCTCCATTCTCTCTTTTTCTCCAAAAAAAGAAAACCAAACCTTCTTGTGCCGATTTCCCCTCTTGGAAAAGAGGTGTTTTCTCAGCCATTTGGGGAAGCAAGCGAGTGTTTGTAGAAGCCTTGATCGGCAAGGACAACAGAGACGAAAGAAGGAGCAATCAGTCAAGCCACGAAGAAACACCGGATTTGCTTCTTGTTCCCTATCTTTTTAATTTATGTTGTTTTTATGATGAACATATCTGTGAATATTCATGTCTTTGAAATGGTTATTTTAATCAATCTAGCTTGAATTAAGTTGTGTTGGGTTGATTGCATTTCGTCCTCTTGATTCTTTTAATTTTGTGTTTGTGTTGTTATAGGCTTCAGTAAAATGCTTGATTAAGTAAAATAATGCTTAAGTTATTCTGGCATTATAATTATTTAGGTAACTAAAGAATTAATTATTTAAACGCATTGAAATTGTAATTAATGGACACAGTACTTAATCAGTGCATGTTTAATTCTTCTAAGGTAGCTGAAGATTAGATTAGCATTGTATTTGGCGATACATATGCCTTGCATAACTTGCAAGATTATTATGATTAAATTGTTTCAAGGTAAGGATACTTTGTTACCTCACATAGAATTTTATATGCTTATTAGGTTGAATTAATCGTTTGAATCGACATAGGAATATGCGAGAGATTGTTTAATTTAATAAGTATGTATGTGCAATAACATATTTACCTTTATAAACCTTTTTAATCGGTTGAATTGGCATAGAAATGTATACAAGAGATGAATGGATTTTTTATTTTTAAATGTGTTCATAAGTTAGCAAATTACCAAGTTGCCGTGATTTATTCGTAACAAGTATAAGTATAAGTTTAACAATTCTAAGGTAAGGAAATATAATGAATCCAACACAATTATATCATCTTGATTAATTCATATTTGGAATCGTGCACTAGAATTTCTTTGTTTTGTTTTAATTATTTTACTTAGTTTTAACTCTTAGTTTTTTTTTATCTCTTTTTAAAATCAAATAATTTTCCTTCACCAAAGTGTTTAAAATTACTTTCATAAATAATTCTTTTATGGTCCATGTGGGTACGATAACTCGACATTTACTTGTCACTTTATTACTTGTTGCGATTGTGTACACTTGCACATTTTCATCGTTCCAGGGATGTTACAATTGACACATAATTTTGATAAAAAAAATTATCTTGAACCTCAAACCCTAAACCCTAAATTTAAAATCTTAAACCATGAATCCAAAACCTTAAACCCTAAACATAAACCCCAAACTCGTAACTCAAAACTGTTAAATCATTAACCCGAACCTTAAACCCTGAACTTATAACCTGTAACTCCAAACCATTAAATCTTAAACCCCAAACCCAACCCCAACCCCTAAACTTTAAATCCCAAACCTTAAGGTTCGAGATTCAAGGTTTAAGGTTCAAGGTTCAGGATTTGGGGTTCAAGGTAAAATAATTACCAAAATTATATGTCAATGACATGGAAAAATTGCACAATACTACTATTTTTAAAATTATTATACACTCATCTATATCTAATATCTTCTCCAAATTAATTTACTTTTAATTAAATTACCTAAAATAATTATTTTTTAATTATAAACAAACATCTTTTCTTCTTTTACAAATCTTAATCATTTTTTTCATAAGTTAATATTTTTTTTATTTTGCGCAATCAATTTTTTAAAAAAAATTGTAATATTGTGCAATTTTTTCCATGTCATTAACACATATTTTGGTAATTATTTTACCCTAAACCCTGAAACTTGAGGTTCAAGGTTTGGGTTCGAGATTTAAGGTTTAGGGGTCAAGTTTGAGTTTTGGGTTAGAGGTTCAATGGTTTGGAGTTACGGGTTATGAGTTTTGGATTCAAGGTTCGGGTTCATGATTTAATGGTTTGAGGCGACATGTGTAGGGTTCATGTTTAGTGTTTGAGGTTTGAGGTTTTGACTTTAAGGTTTAAAATTCTAAATTTAGGGTTTATGTTTGAGGTTCAAGATAAAAAAAATTATCAAAATTATGTGTCAATGACATGGAAAAATTGTTGAAATATCATTAAATAATTAGAAATTGACCATAAATAATATGGTGGGAAGGTTAAATAAAATAATTTCTCTATGGATAAATGTATAATAATAATTTCATGTCTTTAAAATTTGATGATGTGTCAAAATATTATTGATGCCTAAAAAATTTTGTTTTTAGGATCATCTTAATGTAAGTTATTCCATTATAATTAAGTTAGATTAAAAACCTGATTGAACACAAGAATTGGTTTTTATTGCTAACTTAATGACGTGGGAGGTTAGGCCTCAGACTTGTCAATAGAGTTGTCCATGGGTTAGGTCAGGCCGAGTTCGGACCAGACCCTGACAAAAATTTTAGGTCCGATTGATAGGCCTAGGCCTAACCCAAAAAATGAGCCTAAATTTTTACCTAAGTCCGGCCCGAAAAAAAAGCTTAAATCTAAACCCGACCCGCTCGTATTAATTTTTTTAATTTTTATTTTTATTTTTTATATAATAAAATTTTAAAAACATATAATACACCAAATATATTAAAAATATTAAAATAATATTTCCCAACAAATTGAAAATAAATTAAAAAAAGTTTTTATATTTAAATAACACTAAGATAAATGTAACTTAACAAGCAAATACCTCTAAAATAATAGCAAAATTAACAATAAAACAAATGCTATACAATATCACGAGCCAAAAAAAACCTTACTCGAGGCCCAAGCTCATTTTCTAAACGGGCCTTATCTTTTTCTAAGCCAGTTTTTCGGGCTATTATTTTTGCCCAAACCCTCCCATTTTTTAAGTACGCCTTTGGGTTGTTAATGAGTTTGCTAGTCTACTCAATCAGGTTTGATCGGAATTTAGATAAATAATTTTACTATGAATTTATGTAGTTTGAATTAGAGGTCTATGATCGGACCAAGTCGAGACTCGGTCTTAAAAAATTTTCAAGCTTGGGTCTGTTTTCGATCCAACTCGACCCACCCAAGAAACTTGTTTTACTATTAAAGGTTAATAAAATATAAAATATATATTTTAATTGATATTTTATATATTTTTATTATTAAATTTAAATTTTAAAAAATATTTATTATTATTCAAATTGAATTCAAGTCGGTCGTACTGGTCTGAGGTGAAAAATACTTGTCCAAGTTCAACCCAAGTCGGGTTGCACGGGCTACACAACCCATGGCAAATTTAATTGAAATTAAATATAAAAAATAAATTTAATTTTTAGAATATTAATATAAATATATTTTTAATAGTATATGAATAGTAAAATGATTCAAGATTGAGATACACCAAATTTAGACATCAACTTAAAAAATCATTTTAGATCTAAGCATTGTTCAACTCAACCCATAGATAAATCTAGTTTTTTTTTTTTCAACACCCACGAACAAGACTAGTTAAAACTTGAAACTATAAAATAAAGATGCCCATTAATAAGGTTCAAATCAAGCCCATGTATGATATTAATATCAAATATAGTTGCTTAAGCCTTGCTTAATTCAAATTATAAGCTTCAAATTTTATCTAAGATTAAGGCTTTATTTGTTGTTAGTGTCGTAAACACAAAACTTTATCCTTTGAAATTTCCATTCTTATAAGGGTTATATCAACTGGTACTTAAATTTAGCTTCAATGTTCGATTTGGTATTTAAATCAAAGATCATGTGACCAAATTAATTAATGTTTGACACATACCCTCTAGTAAAAAATAATAATACTAAATTGGAAAAAGAAAAAGTTTAAATACCAAATTGATGATTAAAACGGAGCTAAAGTGCTTAACTAGGACTAAGGTACAAAAGCAAATATTAAAGTTAAAATTAAATGCTAAAATGAGACTCCAAATTTTAAAACACAAAACACGAACTTAGCCTTTCTATGTAAATATCAAAATGATTTCTATTGCCGAATTTTCTAGGCAAATTACCAGAAAATACCCTTTTTTTACAAAATTTACGGAACAGGACCGGGTTTTTAATTATTTACTAGAAAGGGCCATTTCTCCCGAAAACGCGTCCACGTCAGCGCGTTTTCAGGGGATGCAACAGGCAAACGTGTTCCCGGGGGAGCGCTTTCTGCCACATCAGCACAAATCGCGTCCTTGAGGGCGCGCTTTGCTGATGTGGCAAAAACGCTCCCTCTGGGACGCATTTTAGCCCATTTTTTTCCAAAAAAAAACTATTCTCGAATTAAATTTTCAAAAAAGGTCATTTTTTAAATATTATAAAAATAGACTAAATTTTTTAAAAATTTACGAGAATAAACCTTTATAAAGGCTCAAAGTGACAACACCATTTTTTTTTTAAGGTGTCATCAATTAATATGGAAATATAACTTATAAAGGAAATCTTTATATAGACCCAAAGTCTCATTTCCCTTATTTTATTGAGAAATATGGGATATGAGATATGTGCATGTATAGACTCATGAATAGTTTTTCAGCTTGTTCCTAAACAATGTGGGATTCCTTCCTCTTTTAACTAACAACATGAGATGAAAGGGTGCACTATATTTGATTATTTTTTTGACAAAACAATTTCTTTTTTTTTTTTATATTTTGTTAACATTTTCTCATATTATAAAATTATCTTTTGAGATATTTAATCTTGTTGCATTTTAGAATTGTTAACATATACAAAAGAACTATTAAAAAAAAACAAATTGCACATATGAAACTTGTACATGCAATAATCTTCTATTCAATTTTAAATGTTTGAAGTTAATATCAATACAATTCTTATTTTTAAAATAATTTTCCTTTATTTAAATTTAGAAGTTATACTTTTAATTTTTTATTATTTATTGTATTTTATATTATGAATATTTGATTAATAAATAAATGGTGAGTATTTGGTAATCAAATAGTATTTTTTTTTTGTAATTTTAAAATTTTGATATATCTTTTTAAATATTTATTTATTTTTAATATTTTACTATACTGATTAATTTTTTTAATTCTAATTTAATTTAATTTTCATCACCTAATGAATGCCGATAAATTTATTTCAGATATATTTTGACTAGATAGATAATCTACTTAAACATAGTATATAATTATGTTAAATAAGTTTTTTTTATAGAAATATATAATATACATAAAATATAATAATTATTTTTCATATTTTATATCTAGATTAAATTACATTAGTAGTCACTTAACTATATTTTTTAGTTATCGAATTATAAAAAATTACAAAATGATCACTCGACTATTAGTAATTTTTAAATATTTATTTTTTAATATTTTACCATACTCATTTTATATTTTATATATATTTTTTTTACTTATAGAGTTTAAAAGTTTTATTTATAATGTAACAAATGTTAACTTTTTGTAAAAAAATTTAAACTCTATAAGTAAAAAAAAAAAATCAAATATAGTGTAGCCTTTCATCTTATGCTGTTAGTTAAAAAAGAAAGGAATGCCACATTGTTTAGGAATAAGCTGCAAAACTATTCATGAGTCTATATATACACATATCTCATATCTCGCATTGCTCAAGAAAATAAGGTAAATAAGACTTTGGACCTATATAAAGATTCCCTTTGTAAGTTATATTTCCATATTAATTGATGACACCTAAAAAACAATGGTGCTGTCACTTTGAGCCTTTATAAAGGTTTATTCTTGTAAATTTTTAAAAAATTTAGTCTATTTTTATAATATTTAAAAAATAACATTTTTTGAAAATTTAATTCGAGAATAGTTTTTTTTTGGGAAAAAAATACGGTCGACGCGCGATTTGCCGATGTGTGTAAAACGCTCCTCGGGATGTGTTTTTTCTCGCTGCATCCCCGAAAACGTCTTTGACTGGACGCGTTTTTGGGGAAAATAGCCCTTTCCAGTAAATAATTAAAAAACTAGTCCTGTTCCGTAAATTTTGTAAAAAATGGTATTTTCTGGTAATTTTTCTCAATTTTCTTTTCCATTTGGGCTTTTATTTTCTGGTCAAAAATCCCAAAAGACGGAGAAGCAATACTTGAATTGAACTGCAATAATATTTCTAACACGTCAAGATATCCTATATATTATACACATGAATAAGTTATCTTTACGGTTTTGCTGGGTTATGAGGTTCTGAAATTGAAAAAGATGCATCATTCATCTGCCCTAGTCAATGGTCCACAAACTGCCCTGCTTGCTTTATCCAATAGAGATTTCCTCATAGTTCCTAAATCCAATGTCTTAGAAGTTGTCCCTTTCGTCCACCCCATAAAAATGAAAACCTACTTTCATTGCACATCACATCGCATCTTGGTTTCAGTCAGCCGATAATATATGACACATTCAAACATGAGTGCGTCCTAATTCTTTTAATATATGAAAGAACAATATACCCATGCTCATCCAGAAAGTGCAGGACAATCAGTAATATAGCTCAAATTAACATAAAAGAAGAAAAAGGCGAAAGGGACACATCAAGAATGCAATTCATTAACGCTGAACATAAATGTAACTGTACTAGTCAACGGTATCATGCATTCAATAATTCAGTTAAAAATAGTATTTTGTTTTTCTAAAAAATAAAATAAGCAGCATTCTTTAGTTAAAGAAAAACAACAGTAAAAATTAATTCACTTTATCGCAGTCCATATTCATGAATTTGTTCCTAAATTTAAAAATCATAATTCCAATGAAATCAGAATATTACGATGCATCTGCAAATGAGTTGAAAATCGTCAAGTTGTGTTATCCTTGAACTATCCAAACAAAAAGAAAGCCAAAAATGAGGATGAAATTCATAAATTCCATTGAAATCACCGTTAAAAAAAACAATTGACACCAAATCATAAGCCAAAGTATACACGAATTAATTCGCAATTAACCTAGAAACATACTTCACATATATACAACAGAAAAAACAAAGTAGAGAAACATGAGAAACAAACCTAGAAGACAAGACAATCAAACGTTGAGCTTGCCGGCGGTAGGGCGGTTCGCGGCGGCTGGGTCTGTTTGAGATTGGGGTTAATCGTGGACCACGGGCTTGATGAACATGAGAGGGCGGTCCTTGGCTTCCTCTTCGTCATCGAAATCGGTGGTGCTGAGGTTTATACAGGAGCACCGCTCCAATGAAGCAAAAAATGCAGAGGCCATGCTGGCGCCCACCCAGGTAGCCATACGATCTAGCTTGTCGCATTATATGAAGCTGCAGCTGTTATCCATCGCCTAATTTGATCAAATAGTTATAGAAACAGATATGTATGTATATATTGATTAGTGAAGAATGTACTGATAAGACCTTTCTTTCTTCGTATTTGCCTTAGTGGTTCTTTTCCTTGGCGGTTAAGCGTCGGAAGAGAGAAAGAGCGGCGCATTGGGGGCCGGGCCATTGTTTTCTATCCAATTTATCTGCTACATTTTTACTTATCCAATGGTTTTGGGCCCTAGGTATTATTTCTTTTCTTACAACCTGTTGTAGTTTACTGTTACGTACTGACGGAGAAGGGCTGCTTGGTTCTGGTTTTGACTTTTGACAATCTATTGCTCGCTTTAACTATAGTGTCAATATGAGCATTTGGAATTTTGGATATTTTCGAACTATCCCAGTTGCAAAAAGAATTATATGTGTGCAATAAAATGAAAATCCCTGTCTGTCGGATGCAGTTGTTTTCTAGAATGAGATAGAGCGGGTGAGCTTTGGCTTGGCAATCCTTTTATCTTCTTCAAGAGAGATGATGGGGAGATTGGCTGGGTTCTCAATCAACATCTTAGCGACCAAGTAGCCAGAGATGCTCCATGTTTGATATTTCCTTGCTTGCTTCCCAACATAACGCCCGGTCTTGCCATCATAGTACTCAGGCCAGCCGTCTTTGGAAAGGCGTTGTTCAATCAGCTCTATGGCTCGTTTTGCAATTTGAGGCCTTCCAGTCTTGATACACGCTGCTGTTAGTAGCCATACCAGAACTGCATGGACAATGTTCAATACACCAGGTCAAGGAACTTTACAAATAAATCATTTTCAAGGAAACCAAATGTTCATATTCGTTTCATTCTTGAGCTTTCTAAATTCGTTGGATGCAATCTATTAACACTGTTGGGCCTAAGATTAAGAAAGGCCGAAAACCACCAAAGCCTCGGCTAAACACCTTGCCTAAGGGACGACACCGGTACCTCGCCCAAATGCAAGAAGGACAATCCCTCGTCTAATATAAAGAAGGTTCGACACCCTACTAAGTCTAATCATAAGATTATGCTGGTTAATCCTCAAAGGCTACATAATCTCGAGCTTGCCTGTTGTGCACTGGAAATATAAATGATCCAGCTAAAAGCAATATCATATGATGCGACAAGGCGACTTATATCATTGAACTATGCAAATAACTTACTATGGAATTATAAGTACATGACAAATACCTGGCCATGATCCACCATTGTGGTAACTCCACCGTGTGTTCTTTGGATCAAACCCAGTAACTGTTCTCCATTCATGACCCTCCAAAGCTGGATAAACTATCTTCAAAGGCATCTCTCCTATTAAGTCCTCCCAGCGCTCCTCAATCAAATCCATAATTGCTGTTGCTTGTGCAGGTGTAGCTAGTGAACTCAAGATTGCAATGCAGTTTCCAACCAAAAACCAGCGGAAATCCATTCGAGCTGGGCTGACGTTACCAATCAGATATCCCCCACGTAAGGGCATAAAATCGAACACCCAATCAGGAATAGACTCTGGGATGACATTAAATTTGTTGACAGCAGTGTGGGAATACTCCTCAGTTTTGTAGCGATATATGTTGTTTAACTGTGTGAAATCAAGCCAGTAGTATTTTTGGATGTGAAAACTGAGAGCTCTGATGCGCTTATCGATACGCTCAATTAGTTCCTTGCCATCTCGCTCTGGTTTTAGCATCTGCCTAGAAGACCTCAGTGCAAAATAGAAGAGTGCTTGAATCTCAATGGGGTACCCATAAATTCCCTGCCCAAAAAGGAAGCACATTAAATTCCACTAATTAAACTCAGTTCAGAGCAATGAGGGTAAAAAGAAGAAAAAGAGTAGGAGCGACCGACCAAATATCAAAACAACTCAAGGCATTGCAGCAGGGGCGGCACCAGGGGGAAGGCAAGGGCCTTGGCCCCCTTGGTTTGGTAAAATTTCCCTTTTAGGCTCTTAAATTTTGTAAAGTTATAACTAATAAAATGGTAAATTTTGTGTATTGGCCCCAAAAGAATTTACAATTCAATTCTAGCTCCCCAATATAAAATTTCCAGCTTTGCCCCGTAGGGAATAAAATGAGTTCAAACAATGATATATGAACTACATTACATTACTCATTCACAAAAACAAGCAAGAATTTAGGGGGAAAACCATTTTGCCGTCTGCTACTAGACTAGGGCCAGAACAAAATCATGCAGGGACTGATCACAGGATCTAAGGGTACTAGAACAACGAAAATAGAAGAAGATTCGAAGTGGCTTAGATTGGCAAATACGCTTAACACTTGGAGCAGTTATGACAATAACTAATCTAATTCCCGATCTTGTTTCGAACAAGTACTTCTATATAAAGTTACAGGAAACTTCTATAATAATTAGAAGACTCACCATCCTCCTATCAATCATGCTACACCCATCTGCACACAGAAGTGTAGGAAAAGTGTCAAAACCATCTGAAAGGCAAAGGTTAAGTATCAGCTTCATTCCTCTCTGCACCTCAGGTAGTTCTGAGAGCGTATAATCATGCGTGCATTTGGTATACGACCTTAGCAATATGATCCACCAGAACCCAGAGTCAACAGGTGCAACTCTTCCTATTGCACTACCACCGAAATCTGCAACCAAGGTTTCCTTCTGCCTATGCGAATCGTAAAGAACTTTAAAACTTGCAGGCATGACACCTTCCCCAAGTGTAAAATTGTCAATTCTTTTCTCCCAACCTTGAAGGTGGAGAGTCTTTAACAGAAAGTTCTTTACTATCTCTGGATCGCCACCGGCATTGGCAGGTCTCATTAGACAGGCTAAGCCACTGGGAACGAAGTCTCTTATGAAAACCTGCAATATAAGAATGGGGCAAGAATATTGATTGAGTTTAATAGGGCACCCCTGCAATAATGCTTTTAACTTCATTGAAATCATAACAATATGGGCTAGCTATCAAACTCAGAAAAACAGCAGCACTATGAATTTGATCAAGCAATAATGCATGTTTTTAGTCTGTGGCTATGTAACAATGACGTACGGTAATTCCTCTCAAAGGCATCTACAAAGATCGTTAATATTCACCTGTATGGAAAACTCTCTTCCTCGTTTGTTTTAAAATAAAAATTGAAGATGAAACGACTTATGCCACTCACAATATAATATAATAATTAATTAGGTCCTCCGGTATTACCACGAAATTTGCAGATATATGAAGGGCAAGTCATGAAGGGTACATTAGACCACATATTTGCCAGGTGAAGACGAAAAGATCACAGAACTAAAAGGCACAAGAACTTTCACAGCATTTCATAACAGGAACCGAAGTTATATAAGTAAAAGAATAACACGAAGAATTAGATATAGATATAGATGATTATCATGGATGGAAAATAAGCATAAGAAATAGATATAGATGATTATCATGCATGTAAAACAGGAATTTCCTTAACACCATTCACAAAAACAGAAAATGCATCAAAATGCTATAGCGAAAGCGAATAGCAGTAAGCAAAATTCTGAAGATAAAATGGATTCTAACAAGCATGGATTTGAAGGCAAAAGAAAGACCGTTGAGAAAACACCTAAGACAAATGAAGCTTCATTGCAAAATAGCCAAACAAAAGAAAATGATAATATAACAAAACAAGGGAGATATCTGGATTTGAAAAATCAAAAGAAAACAAAAACGATGACAAAGAACTAAACATAATATACCTGATTGTAATTCAAAGCCTCGGCAATAGGATCCATAGCAGCGAGCGTACCGACAGGCTTGCCTTTGTAATATACGTAAGATTTTTGTAGTCCCTCCCACGCTTCTTCCAACATCGCACCGTTTTCTGTACTCCCTAGAGGACTATCGACGGATCTGACCGCAGGCAATAAACTGTCGAGTTCCAAGTTCTCGAGACTCGAACCTACGCTAGGAGACGGCTTCAGTGACATCTGCGCCACGTTTGCATTATTGGATTTGGAGATGTTCTCGTTGCTCTGCACTCTTAACGTCTTCATCGGCTGATCAAGTTTGTCAGTCGATTCATTTTCTTCCTCCGATTTGGATGACTCTTCTTTTCCGACTGTGTCTTGAAATATCTCTGTTGATTTTTTTGGACTCTCTCGCTGATTTGATTCTAGAGAAGTCTTTCCATTATCCGTCCATTTTACATTTTCAGTTTGCGAAGCTTCCTCAGGAGATTCAAGAGCTTCTTCCTCTTCATTTTGTGAACACAGGGATTTCTCGGTAAATTTAGACTTCTCAAACATGATAAAATCAAAAGATTTCTCACTCGCGTCGTCAGCTCCTTTCTCCGTGGTAGTCTCCGAAGGTTGTTCTTCGATAGGCGTCACGGTGCACTCTCCTTCGTGTTTAAGAGCGATAAAAAAATCAGCCGATTTCACCTCTTTTTCCGATGAATCTCCAAGTTCTTTCTCACTATCTCCGACTAAAAGAGTAAAATAAAGCTCAGGAACCACCTCTGCTTCCTCTACATCTTCTAAAAGATCACACGGAGCTCTCAAAGTTGACATTCTTAAAGAAGAGAATCAAATATCAGCAGCACAAATGCACAATATCGTGCCCTATAGAGAGAGATACCTTTCTCAGGTCTTCCCTCTTCGTTTCGTAGAGACTGAAACTGCTGGAGAGAATAGTGAGAGACGGACAAAGAAAAAATGCAAAAATGGATCGGAGATGGAAGCCTAAAGGGCGTGAGCGATTGGGTACCGAATTGTGGTTCGTTTTGGAGGTTGGAAAAAAAAAAAAAATTGTGGAAGTTGTTTAAGAATAGGTCTCAATACTTAGTTTATCTACGAAATTGCCCCTCGTCCTTTCGTGCCCTGGGTGACAAGTAGGAAGTTCATAATGTAGGGGGCGTTTTCGAGATTAACAAAGTTGTTTGTGAACTTCTTTCAGTTTTTGGTGGCGGGAGGAGTTATCGTGGGACCTTGGAGGCCGTTGGGCTTTGGGCGCCAAAGGGAACACAAACAAACCCATGAACTCTTCCATTTTTCTTTTGGATAAACAACACAAATAGTCCCCCAAGAGTTATTCTATTTTGGTCACTCAATTATGAGTGTCGAAACCATTTTTTTTGAAAACGGGAATCGACTAGGGTTTTGAAAACGAAAATGAAAATGGGGAGTCGCCACTAATCCTTTTTGTTAAGGTGTGATCGGGTCACCTCGTAATTCAATCATTTTAATAAAAGTTTAAATTTATTAAAACGATAATTTTTGGTCTGCGAAATCCAGAAACGGGTTCGGGAGTCGGTTACGCACGAGGAAGGGTTAGCACCCTCGATACGCCTAAAATTGGTACCTAATTGATTAGTTAACGTCTTAATGTCAAAAATTTGAAAAAATTTTAAAAATACGATCTCTTTTAAAAATATCTGAATTTTCTCGAATCGAATTTTAAGATTCTCTCGCTCCGAAAGGATAAAATATCACATCCAGCACGTTAGGACACGATAATTTAAATCCTCGAATCCAAGATCATCTCATGATTCTCGAGACTTATGCATTAAAAATATCAAAAGGATATTCGATTATTTGGCCAAACGAAAAACCGAAACCCAGCACGTTAGGGCACGACTTCTCAAAATTCCAAATACAGAATATTGCCTTGGTTTAGAAAATCTTATCTCGGAATAACAAAACGTGACATCCAATGCGTTAGGACACGACGTCTTGAATTCTCGAGAATAAACTTTTTATTTAAAATTTATGTTTTAAAAGGATATTCGGTTATTTAGATTAAACGAAAAAAATCGAAACCCAATACTTTAGGGTACGATCTCTCGAATTTCTAAATACGGAATATTACCTTTGAGAAAGAAAATAATTTTGTGTCGAGTGAAAATGCAACATAATCATAACGAAATGCAGGAAGTGAATTACGATGCTAGCAAGCATATAGAATAAATGCATTAAATACAAATGATAATAATAAAACGAGGGTAGAAACAGATGAATGGAACCGATAAATTAACAGATAATAAATAGAAGAACAAAAGAATAAAGGAAAAATTGCAAGTTTTATGAGAGTAAAGGAAAAGAATAAATAAGAACAGTAATAATGATAATATCAGTGATGAAGAACATAATATTGATATATAAATATAAATAGTAATATATAAAAATATGATAATAATAGGAATGAAAACAGAAATATATATATGAAATGATATAAGTATAAATAGATAAATAAAAATCAAATAAATAATAATAGTATTAAATTAAGAAAATAAATATAGATACAAATATAGTAAGTATAATAAAACTAATAATAATAATAATAATAATAATAATAATAATAATAATAATAATAACAGTATGGTGTAATAATAATTATAAAACAATAATAATATCATATTAATGTGAACAATATATATAATATTAGTGATAAAATAGAATAATAAGAACTATAATAATAAAAATAATAACAGTAATAACAATAATAAATAAGAAATATAATAATAATAATGTATAAAACAAATATAACATAATAATGATATTAGAAAAAAAAGTAAATAATAATAATGAGTATAATAATAACAATAGCAAAAATAAATACGAAGTTTAAAAAAAGAATATAAATAAGTAAAATATAAAAATAAAAATAGTATAACAACAGTAAATAAACCATACTAAATATTAATAGTAATAACATGATAATGTTAAAATAAACATAATAGTAATAATAATAATAATAATGATAATAATAAGGTAGAAAATAATAATACATTAATAATAAAATAATAATCTAATAACAATGATGGAAGATGTAATAAAAAATAATAGAAAAGGAATAAAACACAAAAATATAATGATAATAATGATAATAAAGGTAATTACTAATAGCCATGATGATAATAATAATAATAGTTATAATATAAATAATAAAAAATAATAATAGGAAAAGTAATAATAGTAATAGTTTAAGAACAAAATAAAATTAAAAATAAATAATAATAGTAATAATAATGTAAAAAACATTTAATGGAAATAAATAACATTTAAAAGGAAATAAACAATTTAAAAGATATAATATTAAATATTAATTAAAAAAGGAGAATAATTAGGAAACTCAATAAACGAATAATTAAATGAAAATAATTGATGGACTGTATTGAAAACAGAATAAAAGTCAGGGGGCTGGAATTGCAATAAACCAAGAAAAAGCGAATAAGGACCATAACGTAATGCTCATAAACCATCGGGGACCAAATGGGAGAATAACCCAGCCCCTGATGCGCAGCATATCAAATGGCCAAGGCACGGATCGAATTAGAATGAAATAGAAATAACAGGGCCGAATCGCAAAAAAAAAAAAGTAAACATGAAATGGGACTTAATCCAATAACGCCGCAAATAAAGGGGACCAAGCACGCAATTATCCCTTTTAAGGGATATGCGCAGCTTCCCTTATACCAAACAATGTCGTTTCGTTCAATATTAAAACACCCAAAAATTTTAACACATTATAGCCCTACATTTTCTTTCAAAAACAGCAGCAAGCAAATGCTCTTTTCCTCTCAACTCTTTCAGTCGACCGATTGGCCTCCCTCCGGCCTTCGTCGCACCACCACCGCGCCTGGTGGCTGACAACACGTGAAGGTGGACCTTAATGCCCTGTTTTCGAGTCTGTACGAAGGCAGAGCCTTAGCGCTACGAACCCCCGAGAGAGGAGGAAAAAGGTGCCCCTTTCTCTTAGTCTGATTTCGAAAGTAAGGAAGAGACCTCCGGCGATGAGGCCACAAAACTATTTCGGTGAGGTACTCCCTCCTTTCTTCTTGTTGTTTTTTTATTTATTAATAAAGAGAAAAAAAAGAAACTAACAAAATAAAATGATAGAAATAAAATGGAAATCAAGAACCAACTTTGTCTGTGTTTCAACTTTCTCTTTTTTGTATTATCTTTTGTTCTCTTTTCAAATCCCCCCTTTTACAACCTTTTTCTTTCGGTTTTATAACCGAGATTGAAGAAAGAAAAAATAAAATACAATAGATTTCCTTTTTCTTTCTGCTATTGTTGTCTGTCGCGTGTTTGCCTCTTTTTGTAGGGTATGGTGGTAGCAGCGCAAGTGGGGCGGTGGCAGGCCTGGCGCAGAGGGCAGTTGCCCTAGGTGCGGTGCACCTAGGGTTTGCTGTTTGATTTTTGTTTAATTTTCTGTTTTGGGTTTGTCAATTGTAATGGATGTGGGCTTGTTTAAAGGGCCATTCAGGTTTAATGTGTTTTGGCCCCTTTTTTGGGTTGTACTGGGCTTACTTGCCTCGGGCAAAATTGGGCTACGACAATGAGAGATTCTATTTTGGTCACCTAATTATAAAGTTTTTCAATATAGTCGCCAAAGTTCTCAAAATTAGAATTTTTAGTCACTGAGCCGTAAAATCAATAACGAAGGTCTAACGTGGGCATTTCTTTATCGACATACGAGCGAATTTAACCCTCCAATATTTAGGCATTCTATCAATTTGCTTATATTCAATAACAAAACAACAAATTTAGTCCTAAAATTTTAAACAAAATTTCATTGACATACTAATTCTAAAAAATTAAAACGGATACAAATTTTTAAAAAAATTTATTAAAAAATTATTTTTCGATGAAAGTATAAGATTTTATAAATTTGCATTTAAAAATTCCTAAAATTGTAGAAAATAATTAAAAATTTATAAAAGAAGAATAAAATAAAAATTGAAACCCTTGAACTTCAGTCATCTTAGATGTTGTTTACAGTTTGAATGTTGTTTATGTATGGGAATGAAGTGCACTACACACTTGTGCATCATAGATTTGACTGGAACCTCATCTCTATGCAAGCTATAAAATAGCGCTTCATGTGTCTATTGATGCATGGTATTAATGGAAATGGATGAAAAGGAGGGATAGAGTCGAAAGAGGTCAGTTCACCCCTTCTAAGGTCAAAAGTTAGACAGTTAGAGAGAGTCAGGATTATTACTTAGTGAATTAGGGTTTTGAGTGGAGAGGACTCCCTTTACTAAGTGGTATCTTGAGGTACTTATAGGAGAGGTGAGGGCCCAATGGAGGGTCCAACCAGGTCCAAATTGGGGGATATAATAATAGTCCCCCTTCTAGTCAAGAGATAGGTTATAAAATGGCCATGCCTCAAGACCATTTGTAGGCCACCCCTGTAGGTAGTAGTTGTTGCAAAAAAAAAAAAAGTGGTAAGTTATAGGGAATGTACCCAAAAATTGTCTTGTAGTTTTATAGAGGATACAATTATTGGCCCTACGACTTGGGAATATACGTTGTCTTGCGAGGCTATTGAAATTCATTTGTACCCCTAATAATGCATTGGCAGATGGTGTTTCTATTCATGGTTGGTTCATATAAGTTTGCTTTATGATTTAATGGGTGGTATGCTCATTGGCCCGACAATCTGAAAATGTATAACATATACCTGAGTGGTGCATTTGTTAATATAGAGGGATTAAATTTATTCAATGGAGACATGGAATATGTGTATTGTGGATGCCATAATTGTACATGTAAAATAGAATAGGTTCAAGCCATCCGTTCGTTGGCGTAAGAAATGCATATTATTCATCAGTGTAACAATATATAATGTAGGGTACAAACCGTTCGATGGTAATAAAAAATGTAAGAAATGCATATTATTCATTGGCGTAAGAAATACGTACTATCCGTTGGTGATATAAAACTTAAGCGGTGCAAAACTGTTAATTGATGATATAAAATGCAAGAGGTGTAGGTCGTCCATTGACAATATAAAATGGAAGAAATGTAAATCGTTCATTGGTGATATAAAATGTAAGTAATGAATATTTTTCGTTAAATATTAAGTAATGAATATTTTTCGTTAAAATATGAACGTAAAGAATGTGGGCTGTACGTTTAAAATACATTCTCGTTTGTAATATAAAACGTAAGAAATGTATATTATTCGTTGCGTAAGACATGCATAATATCTGTTAAAATGTGAGGGGAAGAATCATTCATTGTTATAAATAATGGCAGCGAATGTAGCTTTTGGCTTTAGTTTTGTAACACCCCAAACTCGGCCCATGCGTTACGAGCGGATTTGGTATGTCACACGAGCAAAACATGTTAAACCCTTTTTATTCGTACTAAAATAGGAATTGCTTTGTTAAAATCAAGAAAACAAGTTTGATTTGAAATATTTGATAAAATACTACTAACCTAGAAGATTGATTGATAAATCGATAAATTTGAACTAATGATCTTATAAAACGTGACTTTTGAAAATTACGTTGAAAATTCGAAAGAGAATCCGAGTCTTTTGAAAATTTCAGTGATAATTCGAAAGAAAATTTCCATGTTAAAAATATTTGTAAAAGTTTATTTTGAAATCCATTTGTTAATCATTTTTGGAAAACCTTTATTTAAGTGTTTAGAAAATTCTCATTTAAAACAATTTAAGTAAAATAATAAGTATATCAAACATAAAGCAAATAATAAAATGCTCCAAAGCTCTTATTATCACATAAAACCAAAAATAGTAAAGTGAACGAAAATAGAAATCTAAAGTTCCAAAATAAAAACACCATTTCTAAAGTATGGCTTCCACCGAGTCATCCATGGCCCAAGTCCACGTCACCGAGCATTACCTACAAGGGTTAAGAGAAAAAGGGGAGTGAGTTACAAGAACTCAGTGTATAATCCCTTTACTGCTGTCCACTGGGCTTGAGCCCATTTAGCAATAACTTAGGCCTAAGCCCCTATAGCATAATGTTAGGCCGAAGCCCATATAGCGAAATAGAATATATATATATATATGACAAATGTATGTGTGTAATATATGCAACCCAACCTATCCTAATAATCCATCCGCTACACACCACCCTTACCATCCCATCACACATGTGGGGATAAAGTCAACCCACCCCACCAAACACACCAAACGCAGGCACGAAGCCATTTAATTCGCAGGCACGAAGCCATTTAATTCGTAGGCAAGATGCCATTTATAATATTTGTGGCTGAGCCACCGGAATCAGAATTATGCGTGGCATAGCCACTATACAAATTGTGGCAGAGCCACCAGAATATCATATACGGTAATATAATCGGCACACAGCCTTGGTAAATATGATCAACACAGACTCGTTGATTCATATGTTAAGCACATAGCCATTATCAGAATTTGTGGCAGAGCCACCAGAATCAGATTGTGGCAGAGCCACCGGTCTACTCTTCTCTTCATCATTTTTCCATCCCATGCAAAATTATGTAAATGCATCATACATAGTAAATCATGATATTTACAAATATAAACAACAATAATTAATTCAGAGATTCATTACAAAAATTTGGCCCATTAACACTTTGTAAATCGGCCCATTAAGGCAATCTATCAAATCAACCCATTAGGGGTATTTTCGTAATTCGGCCCATTAGGGGCATTTTCGTAATCCGGTAATCTTACCCACTAAGGGTAATTTGGTAATCTCGCAACCCAGGGGTATTTCGATAATTTACCCTCTAAGGGTATTTTGGTAATTTTGCAACTTAGACTTAACTACTAATTTGAGCATAAAAAATTTAAACCGTTAACTACTAATTTGAGCATAAAAAATTTAAACCGTCTATCTGCGTCGTACTGACTAAATTGACTATAACTTGAGTTAGGAATCTCAAAATCTAAATCCGTAAATTTTCTTGAAACTAGACTCATATGTCTTCTTACTACAAATTTTACAGAATTTTTGGCTTAACCATTTAGTACAGTTTATTCCTTAAAGTTTCCCTTGTTTCACTGTCCAATAGTTCTGACCAATCTTAATTTCAAATATCTCACTTTACGGTTTCCATATACTGCTCCTACTTATTTATATTGAAAATAGGCTCACTAAGGAATCTATACATATAAATTATAACTCATAATTCACTTTGTACAATGTTATACGATTTTTCCAAGACAGAACAGGGAATCACGAAGTCAATCAGAACCAGTCTCACTAAAATTAAAATATCACAAAATTTAAAATTCCTTTTCCTTCTTAGCTTCTTCCATATAAAAATAGACATAGTAAGCTTTAATTCGACATCTTAGTCACTTATTAATCCCTTTTCTCCTATTTTCCGTGATTTTTCAAAATCACATCACTGCTACTAACCAAAACTGTTTCATTGCAAAATATGGTTACCACTACGAACTTACGCACGCCCGAGTGATCACGGATGCCGATTTCCAGTTTTCTTTGGTATTTCGACCGAATCACAGAACATAATTCTCTTGAATTTTCAACGTAATTTTCAAAAGTCACGTTTTATAAGATCATTAGTTCAAATTTATCGATTTATCAATCAATCTTCGAGGTTAGTAGTATTTTATCAAATATTTCAAATCAAACTTGTTTTCTTGATTTTAACAAAGCAATTCCTATTTTAGTACGAATAAAAATGGCTTAACATGTTTTGCTCGTGTGACATACCAAATCCGCTCGTAACGCATAGGCCGGGTTTGGGGTGTTACATTTTATGGTATTAGAGCCAGTTGTAAAACTCGACTGTGGTTTGGGTTTAAAAACGTTTTCCAAAGCTGTTTGAATTTTAAATTATAAATGCATATTTGAAAGGAAGTATGACATCACGAGTATCCGGCACCAAGTCAAGTAAGCATGTGTTTTTATTTTATGATTATTAAGTTAGTACTGTGATAAGAAAATTCCACAAAATAGAATACTCTAGAACTTTTAGTTTTAGGAACTGAAACTATAAAGATTTAGACTATAGGATGCGTTTTGTGAAAGCAACTTTACTTCTTGTACTCCATAAAACATTGTATAATAAACATTGAAATAGCATAATGATTCATAAACTATTAATCAAGATTATATCGACTTAGTGAACATGAGCACTAGGAGACGTGGACGTGCTAGAGGCCGAGGTGCTAGGACTAGATCTTCACCATCGGGGCGTGTTTCCAAAAGGGACGTATTGGCATCACCAGTAGCTGAGACGGGGTCTTATGACCAAGCTGGGGTTGTCGAGCTGACTTAGATAGTTAAGGAAGTATTGGAGGAGGTTAAAGGAATAGGTGAAGCACTTCGAGTTGGGTCTGTGGGCTGTAAGAAGAAAAGAGATTGCGATTCTCTAGGGTCGCAGTCTCGTTCCATGAAATGTGTTAAGGCACGTCCAAACTTTTCGGCTTACGATTATTGCAGAAGGCGTCATCCGGGAGAATGCTAGAGGAGGTCAGGAGCATGCTTGAGATGCGGGTCTAAGGAGCATAAGGCTCGGGATTGTTTGATCACCATCAAGTCAGGTATGTTTTGGTTGGACGTGATGATTGAATGTAGAAAATTTTAGGTATAAAGGGTAGATAACGGCTTGCTTCTGTAGTTAGATGTTGGTTGTGCGAAAGAGGATTCAAGATTATGTTAAAAGTACATTAGTGTTATTAAGATCAGAGTGCACAGCGAAAGCGTAGTGGTGTGTTTTGAGCGGTACGTTTAGTAGTTGGTTGGAAATTTTGAGGACAAAATTTCTTTAAGGAGGGTAGAATTGTAACATCCCGAAATTGGGCCTAGTAGGATTGGGCCCATTGGGCCTTGGTCGTAGGAGTGTTTAAAATTTTTGAGAATAAGATAATGACATTATTTCAAGTTGGACTTATTAAGAAGGTAATTTTGGAAAGTTACGGGGTTTCTATGAAGTCTCGGGTTCAAGTTAGGCTATAAGAAAATTTTTGTGGTTAAGTACTTTAAGGAGAGTTAGTAAGTGGCATAAATGCTTATGGAAATAAGTGAGTAATTTGCTAGCATAAGTGAACATATGGTAAAGAGGATATGGCGCCACATGAAGGACTTTGAGGGAGGAGGTTCAAATTCCATCAAGTGCAAAATTTTGACTTTTTTTTTGTGTTCTTTCCCTAAGTGTTGGCCATGGTGGTATTTAAGGCAATGTGGACTTTTTAATTTGGGCAAGGCGGCTAAGGAAATATGGAAAGGAAGACTGGATGGAAATGAGTAAAAGAAAAGGGAAGGAATAGGGAGCATGTTGGCATTTTTCGTGGGAGATGTTTTGGAAAGGTTTTATTTGGTCTATGTTCATCTTTTGGTAAAGATGATAATGGTTTGGAAAAGGGAGAGGGTAGCCGAATTTTGATGGGAACATTTTGATAGTTTTAGTGCTTGTTAGGCCTAATTCTTTTTGGCATCCTTTGTGTTCATTCTTCCAACTTCTCCTCTCATTGCCGCAACTTCAAGACAATAGTGGGTATTTTCTCTTTTCTTTCTTGTCTTGTCGAAAACACCTAGCCTTTGTGACCAATTATTTTCACTCATCTTCTCTTGAAAACCGAAACTACCAATCCTTCTTTGTTGTCTTGCTACTAGTGCCAAACCGTGTTCTTCATTCGGTTCATCCCTATTATTAAGGTAAAGGTTCTTTCTTCTTATTTCATGTTGTTTGTTCTTTCTTCTCTTAACTTGACTAAGCCGAAACTTTCATCCCTTGGCTAAGCTGAACCTAGCCACTTGTTGTTATTTAAACTCCTCTTATTCTCTTTTGATGAAAGTCGAATCAAGCCATCCTTTGCTGCTACTTATCTTTCTCTTAGCCTTGGTTTCAAAAGTTGATTGGAACTTGTTGTAATAGCCAAGGTGCAAGACCGGATTTTAGAATCTAGTAGGGAAGGATCGCGATTGTGGTAAGTGACTCTTGTGAGTGAGTACTTTTGGACTTTTGGAACCTTTAAGAAATCGAGGCTAACATTTGATCAAATTTATTTTTAGGGGGCAACGAAGAGTGGTTCTTTAGGGAATCTTAATCAAGGTGTGTAATCATGTACTTTCCGAATACATGTTTGAAATGGTGTGTAATCTCACACTTTTCTGAAAATTTGCATGAAATGTTTTGTGATTTGGTCGAAATACCAAAGAAAACTGGAAACAGGCATCTGTGATCACTCGGGCGTGCGTAAGTTCGTAGTGGTAACCATATTTTACAATGAAACAGTTTTGGTTAGTAGCAGTGATGTGATTTGAACCTCCTCCCTCAAAGTCCTTCATGTGGCGCCATATCCTCTTTACCATATGTTCACTTATGCTAGCAAATTACTTACTTATTTCCATAAGCATTGATGCCACTTACTAACTCTCTTTAAAGTACTTAACTACAAAAATTTTCTTATAGCCTAACTTGAACCCGAGACTTCATAGAAACCCCGTAACTTTCCAAAATTACCTTCTTAGTAAGTCCAACTTGAAATAATATCATTCTTTTATTCTCAAAAATTTTAAACACTCCTACGCCCAATGCCCAATGGGCCCAATCCTACTAGGCCCAATTTCGGGATGTTACAATTCTACCCTCCTTAAAGAAATTTTGTCCTCAAAATTTCCAATCAACTACTAAACGTACCGCTCAAAACACACCACTATGTTTTCGCTGCGCACTCTGATCTTAATAACACAAATGTACTTTTAACATAATCTTGAATCCTCTTTCGCACAACCAACATCTAACTACAGAAGCAAGCCGTTATCTACCCCTTATACCTAAAATTTTCTACATTCAATCATCACGTCCAACCAGAACATACCTGACTTGATGGTGATGAAACAATCCCGAGCCTTATGCTCCTTAGACCCACATCTCAAGCATGCTCCTGACCTCCTCCAGCATTCTCCCGGATGACGCCTTCTGCAATAATCGCAAGCCGGAAAGTTTGGACGTACCTTAACACGTTTCATGGAACGAGACTGCGACCCTAGAGAATCGTGATCTCTTTTCTTCTTACAGTCCACAGACCCAACTCGAAGTGCTTCACCTATTCCTTTAACCTCCTTCAATACTTCCTTAACTATCTGAGTCAGCTCGACAATCCCAGCTCGGTCATGAGACCCCATCTCAGCTACCGGCGATGCCAACACTTCCTTTTCAAAAACACGCCCCGATGGTGAAGATCTAGGCCTAGCACATCGGCTTCTAGCACGTCCACGTCTACCGCGTCCACATCTTCTAGCGCTCATGTTCACTAAGTCGATATAATCTTGATTAAGAGTTTATGGATCATTATGCTATTTCAGTGTTTATTAAACAATGTTTTATGGGGTACAAGAAGTAAAGTTGTTTTCGCAAAACGCATCCTATAGTCTCAATCTCTATAGTTTCAGTTCCTAAAACTAAAAGTTCTAGAGTATTCTATTTTGTGGAATTTTCTTACCACAGTATTAACACAATAATCATAAAATAAAAACACATACTTACTTGACTTGGTGCCGGATACTCGTGATGCCATACTTCCTTTCAAACATGCATTTATAATTTAAAATTCAAACAACTTTGGAAAATGTTTTTGAACCCAAACCACAGCCGAGTTTTGCAACCGACTCTGATACCAAAAAATGTAACACCCCAAACCCGGCCCATGCGTTACGAGCGGATTTGGTATGTTACACGAGCAAAATATGTTAAACTCTTTTTATTCGTACTAAAATAGGAATTGCTTTGTTAAAATCAAGAAAACAAGTTTGATTTGAAATATTTGATAAAATACTGCTAACCTCGAAGATTGATTGATAAATCGATAAATTTGAACTAATGATCTTTTAAAACGTGACTTTTGAAAATTACGTTGAAAATTCGAAAGAGAATCCGAGTCTTTTGAAAATTTCATTGATAATTCGAAAGAAAATTTTCGTGTTAAAAATATTTGTAAAAGTTTATTTTGAAATCCATTTGTTATTCGTTTTTGGAAAACCTTTATTTAAGTTTTTAGAAAATTCCCATTTAAAACAATTTAAGTAAAATAATAAGTATATCAAACAGAAAGCATATAATAAAATGCTCCAGAAGCCTTATTACAACATAAAACCAAAAATAGTAAAGTGAACGAAAATAAAAATCTAAAGTTCCAAAATAAAAACACCATTTCTGAAGTATGGCTTCCACCGAGTCATCCATGGCCCAAGTCCACATCACCGAGCATTACCTATAAGGGTTAAGAGAAAAATGGGAGTGAGTTACAAGAACTCAGTGTATAATCCCTTTACTGCTGTCCACTGGGCTTGAGCCCATTTAGCAATAACTTGGGCCTAAGCCCCTATATCATAGTGTTGGGCCGAAGCCCATATAGCGAAACAGAATATATATATATATATATATGACAAATGTATGTGTGCAATATATGCAACCCAACCTATCCTAATAATCCATCCGCTACACACCACCCGTACCATCCCATCACACCTGTGGGGATCAAGTCAACCCACCTCGCCAAACACACCAATCCCAGGCAAGAAGCCATTTAATTCACAGGCACGAAGCCATTTAATTCGCAGGCAAGATGCCATTTATAATATTTGTGGCTGAGCCACCAGAATCAGAATTATGCGTGGCATAGCCACTATACAAATTATGGCAGAGCCACCAGAATATCATATACGGTAATATAATCGGCACACAGCCTTGGTAAATATGATCGACACAAACTCGTTGATTCATATGTTAGGACATAACCATTATCAGAATTTGTGGCAGAGCCACCGGAATCAGATTGTGGCAGAGCCACCGGGCTACTCTTCTCTTCATCATTTTTCCATCCTATGAAAAATTATGTAAATGCATCATACATAGTAAATCATGATATTTACAAATATAAACAACAATAATTAATTCAGAGATTCATTGCAAAAATTTAGCCCATTAACACTTTGCAAATCGGCCCATTAGGGGCATTTTCGTAATTCGACCCATAAGGGGCATTTTCGTAATCCGGTAATCTTACCCACTAAGGTTAATTCGGCAATCTCGCAACCCAGGGGTATTTTGGTAATTTACCCTCCAATGGTATTTTGGTAATTTCGCAACTTAGACATAACTACTAATTTGAGCATAAAAAATTTAAACTGTCCATCTGCATCGTACTGACTAAATTGACTATAACTTGAGTTAGGAATCTAGAAATCTAAATCCGTAAATTTTCCTTGAAACTAGACTCATATATCTTCTTACTACATTTTTTATAGAATTTTTGGCTTAACCATTTAGTATAGTTTATTCCTTAAAGTTTCTCTTGTTTCACTGTCCAACAGTCCTAACCTCTCTTACCTTAATTTCAAATATCTCACTTTACAGTTTCCATATACTGCTCCCACTTATTTATATTGAAAATAGGCTTACTAAGGAATCTATACATATAAATTATAACTCATAATTCACTTTGTACAATTTTATACGATTTGGCCAAGACAGAACAGGGAATCACGAAGTCAATCAGAACCAGTCTCACTAAAATTAAAATATCACAGAATTTAAAATTCCTTTTCCTTCTTTGCTTCTTCCATATAAGAATAGACACAGTAAACTTTAATTCGATATCTTATTCACTTATTAATCCCTTGTCTCCTATTTTCCATGATTTTTTAAAATCACATCACTTCTACTAACCAAAACTGTTTCATTGCAAAATATGGTTACCACTACAAACTTATGCACGCCCGAGTGATCACGGATGCCAGTTTCTGATTTTCTTTGGTATTTTGACCAAATGACAGAACATTTCATGCAAATTTTCAGAGAAGTGTGAGATTACACACCGTTTGAAACATGTATTTGGAAAGTACATGATTACACACCTTGATTAGGATTCCCTAAAAAACCACTCTTCGTTGCCCCTTAGAAATAAAATCGATCAAAAGCTAGCCTCGATTTCTTAAAGGTTCCAAAAGTCCAAAAGTAGTCACTCACAAGAGTCACTTACCACAATCGCGATCCTTACCTTCTAGATTCTAAAATCCGATCTTGCACCTTGTCTATTGCAACAAGTTCCAATCAACTTTCGAAACCAAGGCTAAGAGAAAGATAAGTAGCAACAAAGGATGGCTTGATTCGGCCTTCATCAAAAGAGAATAAGAGGAGTTTAAATAACAACAAGTGGCTAGATTCAGCTTAGCCAAGGGATGAAAGTTTTGGCTTAGTCAAGTCAAGAGAAGAAAGAACAAACAACATGAAATAAGAAGAAAGAACCTTTACCTTAATAATAGGGATGAACCGAATGAAGAACACAGTTTGGCACTAGTAGCAAGACAACAAAGAAGGATTGGTAGTTTCGGTTTTCAAGAGAAGATGAGTGAAAATAATTGGTCACAAAGGCTAGGTGTTTTCGGCAAGACAAGAAAGTAAAAAGAAAATGTCCACTATTGTCTTGAAGTTGCAGCAATGAGAGGAGAAGTTGGAAGAATGAACACAAAGGATGCCAAAAGGAATTAGGCCTAACAAGCACCAAAACTATCAAAATGTTCCCATCAAAATTCGGATACCCTCTCCCTTTTCCAAACCATTATCATCTTTACCAAAAGATGAACATAGACCAAATAAAACCTTTTCAAAACATCTCCCATAAAAATGCCAACATGCTCCCTATCCTTCCCTTTTCTTTTACTCCTTTCCATCCATTCTTCCTTTCCAGATTTCCTTAGCCACCTTGCCAAAATTAAAAAGTCCACCTTGCCTTAAATACCACCATGGCCGACAGTTAGGGAAAGAACACAAAAAAAAAATAGTCAAAATTTTTCACTTGATGGGATTTGAACCTCCTCCCTCAAAGTCCTTCATGTGGCGCCATATCCTCTTTACCATATGTTCGCTTATGCTAGCAAATTACTCACTTATTTCCATAAGCATTGATGCCACTTACTAACTCTCCTTAAAGTACTTAACCACAAAAGTTTTCTTATAGCCTAACTTGAACCCGAGACTTCATAGAAACCCCGTAACTTTCCAAAATTACCTTCTTAGTAAGTCTAACTTGAAATAATGTCATTCTCTTATTCACAAAAATTTTAAACACTCCTACGCCCAGGGCCCAATGGGCCCAATCCTACTAGGCCCAATTTTGGGATGTTACAAGTTTTTTACGAGTAATATTGAAAAGTGTTTTCAAAATGATGACGGTTGTGGCAACCAGACTAGGTTGTTGACAAGTATGGCGACTCGACTAGGTTGTTGACGAGTATGGCGACTCGACCATTAAATACAAGGATGACGGGTGTGACAACCTAGCTAGGTTGTTGATGAGTGTGGCAACCCGACCAAGTTGTTTAAGAGTATGGCGACCTGGCCAGGTTGTTGACAGGTATGACAACCCGACATATAACATCCTTCTGGGGAACCCTTAGTGCTTGAATACTTTTTATAGAAGTGAGGCATATAAAGTTATGAAATATTTTTTTTTTTGTAATGAAAAACTAAGTTCAAAGTAAGTAGGTATTAAGTTCGACTAAGTATAATAATTATTTGAGTGCGCCTTTGGGTGAAGTCTACATTAGGCGAGCTTGGTGGTTTGGCAAACTCTTTTGAAAAGTATACGCCACCTAGCTGTTAGTCAAAATGTTAAACCCTTGGTGTTAATATCTTATTTTGAAAGAATCGTACACTTTATTATTATTTTATTATCCTTGTTGAACAATTTGGCTAAATAAATGAGAATTTGGTTAGTATAGGACTAAGTTTCTGTAATATGTCAGACCTGCATTTATGAAGATAGAGAAGTTCTTAGTCATAAGGAACGATGGGTTTGGAGGGAAATCAAACTTATCCACTAAGTTTTTCCTTTCATGTATATCTGTATAAAGCAAACTTAGGCTTATTGAGCAAGTTTTATGCTTTATTTGGCAACCATATTTTCTTTCCAAGCTTTTATGCTTTATTTGGAAACCATATTTTCTTTCCAAGCTTTCTCTGCAATTTTTCTCTCGAAAAACTCTAAACTTAAGATTTGTTTGAAGACTTGGGTTCGTTGTACTCAGCCAACTCCACCATCATTTGGTATTTGGTAAATATCAATGAAACTCAAGTTATTTTCATGGTTATTTATGAAGCCTTAGGGTTTTATGCTTTAGGGTCAGTTTGAGGTGTAAGAAAGGAAACTTTCAGATTTTGGGTTTCCTGTTAATGTTCATATTAAACTTGTTTAGTTTTCCTTGTAAAATGATCTAATAAGTTAACTCTTTGTATTATAGCTCAAGAAACTCCTGAAAACTCTCGTGATAAGGGCAAGGGTCCTATTGTCTAACCTTGTTGCATTTTTCTAGTGAGTTCCTTCTTGTTTCCATGTGTGTTTATTATGTTCTTGTTTATGTTAGATTGAGGTAAGCACTCTTATCCCATGAGATGATATGTTTGTGTATGAGTAATAAAAGTTTGTGGTTATAAGTCTTAGTTAGTTGTCTGTGTGAATGGTTTAACATCCTGGAAAGGGCCTATGCATTTTCGGTTTAATTGTACGAAATGACAAGTCTTAAGTACTATGAATAAATTTCTAATATTTTTGGAAATGAAAATGGAAATGAACATTTTTGGAAACTAGGAAATGTAAGGAAATGATTCAAAAATGGAAAGTAAACATTTCTGGAAACTTGGAAATGTAAGAAAATGGCAAGTTTACAGAGCCCATCAAAAATTTTAGGAAACTTAGAAATGACTTAGAAATGTCAAGTTTTAAAGTTTAAAATAGGAATGTAAGGCAAGGTGGCCTTAAAAGAAAAAGTTTGTGAAATTTGACACACAAGCAAGCTTGGAAAAGTGGCTCAAGATGCCACTTAGGGCCTAAGGAAATGGCGCCATATGCATGGGAGGATTTGGGCACTGGTTTGAGTCACTTGGGAAGCAAATAAAAGATTTTTATTTTGCTTCCGTAAGCACAAGGATGGACGGCAACAAGGCTCTCAAAAAGGGAATTTTATTCTCTTTAAAATTTGGCTAATAAGTTGATAAATAAAGGATTTTTTTTAATTGGATTATTTGAGGAGATAAATGATGGATTAAATACTTTTATTTTAAATAGGGTGATAATTAAAAGATAATATTATCACATATGAGGAGTAGTGGCCAAGTAAGGGACTCTCCTATTGATAATTTCGGCTAAAGGAGGAAAATTAAAGCTATTCTCTCATTTTTTCTAAGCTCTGCCGAAAATTCCCTAGCAAATTCTCTCTGCTGAATTTTCTTCTTCTTTTCTCTTCTACTGTCAAGCCGAAACCTCTTTGATCTCTGTCTAAGTCTCCATAGCCGAATCTCTGGTGGCTTCAATAAAGGGTGCGTTCGATGTGGTGATAAGGTAAGAATAATGGATTCTTGTTGTTTATTCTCTTTCAACCAAGATTTGGGAACCGATTCTTTTGGTTGTCTTTTGGCCGAATATTAAAGGAGGAATTAGGGATTTCAGATCTAAGGATTTAAGGTAAGAAAAGCATGGTTTAGGCCAGAGGCCAATTGATTTAAGATTATTAAGTGATATGAAAATCAGATCTAACATATGTGTGTAGGGATTTCAACATCTCCATAGCCAAGGGTTACTTTTCAGGATTTGAAATCACAAGGTATGTGTTTAAGGTATTCGACCAAGGCTATTTTAAATATTTAGATTTATTATCAGAAGCCGAAAATTAACCTGTGGAGTATTATAGTGTTTAGCCGAATTCACAAGGGAGGAATACAAAGATCCGGCACTTGATTCTTAAAATCAATTCAGTTACAAGGTAAGTAATACAAATCCTAGTGGTATTTGGAAAAATGGCCGAATGGTCTTTTACATAGTAAGTGATTAACTTATGTAGGATTTGAGATCTAAATCTGTAATCGATTTTCTTCGAGATTCAAGGACTTCGTTAAACGAATCAGGTGTGTACTCCACACTATTTTTGTAATATGAATTATGGTTGCATATCTTAAAATATATGTTATTAGAAATATGAGCATGGCTAAAGTACCATGTTATGGTACTAAGTACTCAGGTACGTTTCCTACTTCTACTAGGAATATGAAAAATGTTATTCGTAACATGAGAATATGATAAGAATCTGAACTATGGTATATTATGCATATTAATGGGGCATTTGGTTGTATATTGAAAGGGGAAGTGAAAAGTGGTGACTTAAGACCACGATGAAGAATCGAAAAGTGGTGACTTACTACCACAAGATGTCGAAAAGTGGTGATCTAACACCACAGTAATCTGAAAAGTCGTTTCCTAAAACCACAGATGCAGAGCCTTGAGCCCGCAATTTGGTGTGTAGCGGAAGGAGGGTCGACTTAGTAGTCCCCACGGTGTGTTTGGAAGGTACGGGGGTGTGTAGCGGATGGACAATTAGGTTCGGGTTTGGGAATGCATCATAACTTGTATTTTATGTTTGAATGTATTGTATGCCTGATTCTATTACGATTTGGTGTCGTGTACACATTTAGTCTGTTTGACTCACCCCGTTGTGGGAAATATTTTTCAGGTGATGAGCAATAATGGACCGGGTCGGCAGGAGCTAAAGGTGGCCATGCATCGCAAGGAGAAATTTAGAGATTTGGATTTTTTTTTACTAAGTACTTTAATTTTATTTTGGGTTTTGATTGATGTAATAAGGCCATAAGGCCCAAGTTGGATTTCTTTATTTCTGTTTAAATTTTTAATTTACTATGTTACAAACTATTTTTGATTAAAGTTCAAGTTAAAATCATTTATTCAAAAGTAAACCCTAAACTGTTTTGCCATCGTAATTAAATGATTTCTAAGTAAAATAAGTGGGTTTCGATCTAAGCCCAACCCAAAACAGTATTTTTTTAAAATTTCACAAATTTTCTCTAAGTAACAAAGAACCTTGAAACCGATTTTCTTAAGGAACATACCAGATCCGGTTCAGGCTCGTGGGCCGGGTGTGGGGTGTTTCAAATGGAATGAGGGTCTTTCTTCGTGTTTAAGCCATCACCCATTGTTTTTGGAATGGACAATATGAACTGAGTTATGAAAATGAAATATGGCGAGGCCTTCAATGAAATGAGCATTGAACTGATAGATCGCGATACATGAAAAGGGATCATGTGGCCTCTGGTAGGGAGATCGTCTTCGGACATACTAACGTCTAGAATGAGAATACTACACAAAATATATAGAATACAATGGTGTCCATAAGCATACGGGTCAGGTTGTAAAATAGTTGCAACAAAGTAGGTAAGTACTCTGAGGATCATACCCAAGGGAGGCAAATACTAAATTAATATTAACCTAAACACAAATAGATCTAATTAGTATTTTAAGTAAATCATAGTACGATAAAACATAAATGAGAAATATTTGGGTTTTTTATAATTTCATAACTGAAATAGCATAAATAAAGAAACTTTTGGAAAACTAACTTATAAACTATATCAAATCTTAGTTATGGATGATTAGCTTGCTTTGGTGGTCATAACTAATTCCTATTTCGGGTTTCTATTCAATCAAATACTCAATAACCTAGCAGGATCTCTCAATCTTCCACTAAACTAATGAGTCGACAAGAACTACTTATCTCTCGACCTCACAGTCCAAACCGGTTTGGGGATAAGGTATGCACGGATAGAGCATACCAATTTTGGGTTAATTCCAACCTAAATAACTTTCTAGGGTCGCCAAGCCTAGGGTTTAAGTTCTTCCTCTCCCAAACAGTTAATCCATTAAGAAAACCTTACATAGTAATCAGCTAATCAAAGCTCCACTCGCTAATCCCCCATAAGAGGACCAGTTCCTCATGGATCTCATGAAAACAATAATCTTGACAAATAAGATATACGTAAAGAATAAATCAAGAGAAAGGTTTAGAGAGTCCTGAATTGTATTTGATTGATTGTAAGCGTAGAATCCACAAGATTTGTTCCGAGTCTACAAAGCAACTTCTCCAAATAACATGAATACGAAGAACTGAAATAAACCTAAAACCTAAAAGAAACAAAAAACTAAAAATAAAATTACAAGAAAAACTTGGGAATATCAAAAGTTGCCCTTTAACAAGTGTTTAATAGCCTATTTATAGATTTAGGGTTGTTGTCATCCTCAATCTTAGGTTAGTTGACACTCTCGTGTTTAACTTTTGATTGTGTGAACCAAAACGCCCCTAACTCGTAAGTATTTCCTATACAGACCTGATGCCACGACACTGCAATGCCTGTGTCACGACATCAAAGGCAGTATGCAGTTCAGGGTAGCTTCAGAGGTGTGTCGCGACATCCTATAGCTGTGTCATGACACCAAAGGCAATATCAAGATTCTTGCATTCTACTCCCTATGTTGCGACATTAAACTTCCTGTGTTGCAACATTACGATCAATATTGAGTTTATACGCTCTCGGATGGTCTCTTACACACTCACTAAGTACGTTAGCTCGCCTTTAGGCTTCATTTAGCCCTTAAGGTCAATAATAGACCCAAAGTACACTTTTTATTTAATTTAAACAAAACTATAAAAACTTAACTAAAGCATAATGAAAATGCTTGTATTCAAGCTCCTCAAGTGCGAAACTAGTTGAATCTACTACTCCGTATTACGATAGATCAAACTCCCCCACACTTAAGTCATTCTTGTCCTCAAGAAAATCAACAAAAAAAAAAAAACGAATTAAAAGACGACCCTTGAGCAAGTATAATACAAATGTTGGTTTCAGAGTACATAACTAGGCACTTCATATTTACACATAATCTTGACATGATATATAGCTGACTTACCACTTATGATATCAAACACCTAAGTTTAATATATTATAAGGTATACAACCATTAAGCTTTTCAAACGTATGAGTCCATCAATAAATGATACAGTTAATTTGATTATCCTAGCATGATACAAACAATCAAAAATTCAGTTGTTTAATATGATGTTAATTTATAAATAAGTCTACCTAGATCACATAAGACTTTTCAACTTGTAGCATTCTTAGGCTTAGGACAAGTATGGAATTCAAGAACAGTAAACACCAAAATAGATTCAAGCACGATACTAGTTTGGTGCATCGTATTGTTCCCTATTCTCCCCTATTAGTGGCCCTTACTCGCTCACCGCCTTATTTCTCCTTCTTTCACCTTCTTTATTCCTCCATATAGAAAGTCACAACATAATATAAAAACTACGACTATCTCACGAGTTTTTGTGCACTAATGAACAAGGTTTTTCTATTTTTTTGGCTTTGTCACCTTTTTTCCTTCTTCAATATATCTGTAACACCCCGAATTTGGGCCTAGTAGAATTGGGCCTATTGGGCTTTGGGAGTTGGGTCTCAGAAAATTTTTAAGTGAGCGAGAAAATTACAATTGGCATGTGGGCTTTGAGGGTTAATGAATTTGGAGTGTCTAGGGGTGTTGGAGATGTTCTGGGATCATGTAAGGGTATAGGAAAAATTTTGGTTTTAGCCCCAAGGGAACTGTGACTTCAGTTAGTAGGCCTTTTAAATAAATGAAGAAGAAAAATGGCACAGAAGAGCTTGTGGTGTAGTGGCAAGGTGACGCCACTTAGGGAGCAGAGAGGTGGCGTCATTAGCAGGCAAGGGAGTCCAAGGTTCGAGTAGTGGCATTGTAATTTATTGGGGATTTATTTTTTTGCCTTCTAGATGGTTAGTAGTGGCGTTGGATGTGAACTCTAAAGGAAGTTTTCATAAGAGAAAATTAAGGAAGGGATAAAGGAGCTTATCTTAGAGAAAATTTAGGATGAGATTGAGGAGTTATCAGGGAGAAAGGTTAGGAGCTGAGAAGTGTGAAGAGTTGCTGTCATTTTGGGAAGTGGGAAGTGTATGAATTCGGCTTAGGGGGTAAATGAGTTCCGTTTTTGGGTCTTTTAGGGGGTATTACGAATTTTCATTGTGGGTTTCGACATTTGGAGAGTTTGTCAAATAGGTCAGTCTTTCTTTCTTTACAGAATATCCTGTAGTTACCCTCACACAAGCATATTTGATCTTTTTTTCTTTTCTTCTTGTTACCTTTTTCAAACCCTCTAAAGCAAAATAATTCCACCCTCCCTTTGCCAAAATTCTTTTTGTGTCGTCAGTATTTCTTCAACCTAGCCGATTCTTGTGTGAGTACTTTACTCTTTCTAAATCGATTTTGGTAGGGGATTGATATCGAATCTCTGTTCTTCAGATCTCTGCCGAATTACTCTTTATGCGTTTCGGGATTTGGGTAAGTATTCTTCACTTTTGGTTTTGAAGGTTGGCCAAATGGTTGTAAATAATGTAAGGATGACTTAAGATGGATATAAGTCACTTATGGTTCAGTTTTTAATAATTAAGATTGATGCAGATTTAGGAAGTACTCGTGATTAGTGGTCGAGGAAAAGCTATTAAGGATTGTGTTTCAAGTAAGGTTAAGGTGAGACTTCGGCTTTTGGTAAAGTATTTGATAAGTGTATGTGATTAATCATTAAGTGATATCATTTGTAGGATCGTGGCTAAGGAGATCGCAGCACGTTTTGTTTTCAGTTTTGTACATACACTATACACACAATGGATTGGGAAATCCCGAAAGTTTGGCTTTGGTAGTCTTGCGAGTGTGCGAACACTCATGTGAAGGAAGTGGAATCGATAATAGAGACCCCATTACTGATCTCATGGACCTGGGTCGTGAGGTGGCCAACTGAGCTAGAATGGGCAAAATGGGCTAGATGGGCCGTGGGATCAAAATAGGCGAATTTGATGATTTGGTAATAAGTGATGAGCTAATCATGGTGGTTACATGGCTTGGAATTGATTTAGGCCAAATGGGCCGTATGAATGTGATTTGGGCCTAATGGGCCATACGAATGAGATTGGGCTTGGTGGGCCATATGAATGTATGTGAATTTGTTTAGGTTTTGTAAGAGGTCTTGGGCTTAGTATTTGGTAAATTGCTTAACCTTGCATAAAACTTTAATAATTAACTAATTGTGACCGTGGACAAGTCATAAGGTTAAGGTGTGGCAATGGGTTTATGCATGTCTAGGATCGGATCTAGGGAGAGCTTGGTACTTAAGCGGTATTAATGATTCACCTCCTCTTCTCTGGAATCCTACCTAGTGCATAGTATCTGTTCAATTTAGCCAACGAGGACTTGATAACGAGCCAAGGTAAGTAATAGACCCATAACAATGAGAAATGACCGAAATACCCCTAAGGGAAAAATGACTAAAATGCCCCTATGTGTTGAATGTAAGATTTATGGATGTTACATGTACATTTGATGCATTCATATGATATTATATTTAGGTTGCATATGGGTTGGGAATTATGGAACGGAGGAAGTATATGAGGATCGCATGGTTGCTTGATGACCGTGGATCCACCGATGGCTTTTAAGCCCATTATATGATTAGAAGATTTGCTACAACGTTAGGTAGTACCGCAACCGGGCTACCCTTGAAGTGTATCGGATGGGTGGGTCGATTTAGAAATCCCCACAGAAGTGTTTCGGTTGGACGGAGACGAAGTGTACTGGATGGGTTATTTGGGGAGGGTTTGCACTGCATTGCATGTATGATATTACTATGTTAATAATATGATATGTATGCTATTTGTTTGACGAGGGTTGTACACACTGAGTTTTCGAAAACTCACTCCCTCTTTGATTTTTCTCAAGTGATCTTCAATAGGCGGTTCAACCGATGGAGGGACTCAGAGGTGGCCAACTAGCAAGATGATTAGACCTATTTTTCTTAATATCTAAATTCTAGATTTTAAGTTATTTTATTTCGGTTTGTAATAAGGTTTTCCCTCTAGTTATTATTCCATTACTTCCACTATGCATTGAAATTTTGAAACAGAACCTAGATTTATTTCTTTTAAGCATATTTCAAGTTTTTAAAAATAATTGTGTTTTAAGAACAAGTTTCCGCTGTCAAAGGGATTTTTTTTACATAGTTACAAGGAAATGGTTTTTGGATACACCTCGTTTTGAAAGCAAACTGGATTTTACTTAATTTTTCTTTAGAAGGGTTTTCAATGACAATAAGGTTTTCGCAAAAACACTTCAATGTGACATACTAGACTCGGGCCTAACTTCTAGGCTGGGTTTGGGGTGTTACAATATCTCACTCACAAATGCTTTTACTTTTTAAGTACTTTTTCTACTCGTTTTAATTTTCGTTTTGAAATTTTCTTTTGTTTTGCACATATTGGCTAACTTATAAATACTGTATCACACAATTTCTTCCTATTTCACTCTATTTTTACAAAATTTGCCTTGATGTATCTACTTAACCCTTAATACGTATGGCCAGATGCCTATGGTCGTGCAGTTTAGGACCGAAAAAAGGGTAAGTAAAAATTGATATTTTGGCTCTGGTTTTGTATGAAGGTTCATGAAGAAGTGTTTTTTTGGCTCAAAAATAGGTATTAAGGATGAGAAAATAAGGTTAACTTTTTGGTTCTAGGTGTATACCAAACAATGCCTTAGATCATTGTAAACTCGAAATTATATAGGGTTTTTTTTAATATATTTTTACCACCTTTTTACTTAATAAATATGTTTATCTTGAGTAATTATTTTTAAAATAAGTGAATTTTACTTAATTAGTAATATTGGGCATGAATTTGTAGATTATGTGAAATTGTGCTTAATTACATGATTTTTGTACATAGTTTATATTATTTCATGTTAATTTATTAATATGTGATTTTTCACTATGTAGGAGGACCATTGAAGATGTGATTAATATGAATGATAAATGGACATGCACAATTCAATTCATGTGGACGACAAGACCATGCAAACTAGGCCATGAGGTTGATAATTTGACCCAGTAAAAGATGTACTAAAGATGGACATGTCTGCTAAATTATTAGACTAAGAAAGCGTCCAATAAGGGGGAATTAAAGCCCAGTTTCGACACAAGTAGATGGCTACCCAAAAGTAAGTTTTGGGGTATTTAATTGAAGATCCTTATAGTTGGAAAATAATCAGAAATCACCCCAACAACTTTACTGTTTAAACCGTCCACCCTATCTATTAATAACTTTCGTTTGAATTCAAAATGAGGAGACTAAGCCATCCCCTTTTCCATGGATTGTGGTCGGCCATATATGAGAGAAAATGAAGGAATTTAAATTCTATTTTTAGCAAACTCTACCCCTTACCTTCACCTATAAATACCATACAAATCCCACTTCTCAAATTATCTCTCATCTCTCATCCCTCATCCCTCAACACTCATCTCTCATTCATCATTCTCTTCCATTTCACTTTTCCTTTCCCTTGCATAGCCACCATCTCCCTTACCATCCTTTAGCCAACATAAGCTTTGTCAAAAGCATTCTTTGGTCGGTCACCTTGAAACCCTTAACAAAGAAGCATCGATCAGAACAGAGGAGCGCATTAGTCAGAATAGATCCAAAAGGCTGCTAAATTGAATAGAGTTTACTCTATCCTCTTGTTATTTAGTTTACTTATGTTTGCTATGTGTTTATTGTTTTTGACATCAACTATGGTATTTTAAATCCTATTTTCTAGGATTATTATGTTAATTCAATAAGATTTATTTTATTCATGTTTAATATGTTTGGGCCTCAGTCGATCATGTTTTCAATTAATATCATAATGCATTTCATTCATACGTGATTGGGTGCATTCAGATTAGTTGAGAGATCCTAACCTGATGACAGCTAGAAGACACATAATTGAAAAGTGCAATACTCAATTTAGATCATTAAACCCGACTAAGTTGGGGTTCATAATATCTTTAGTTAGCTTTATTATCTTGCTTAGTTTTTAGGTTTATGTGATTAAACTGTTGCAAACGTAAATGTGCCTGTGACCTCACATAAATGCTAAGAAACCCTTAGTCTAATATGATCAGTAAAATGTATATTTCACTAAGCAAAAGATCCGAGAGGACTTAATTTGGTTTCCAAACTCATGAAAGATCGAGTTGCCATGGAAGTATTTCCGAACATTGTTAAGCATGATAAAGTAAATTGAATTGATTAATATAATTATCCTAGACCATTTAATGTTGATTGTTTTGTTGCTAAATTCATTCATTCATACATTTAGATAATTTGCATTTAGATTAAAATTGCATAGGGATCAATCTTTGCATCTAATTATTCTCATTTAGTTTAATCATCACTATCCAAATTATGTTTTTATACCAAATTATGAATTTATAATTTTACAAATAATCAATTAACATTCAAAATCCTTGTGGAGACGATAATTTATTTGACTTACTTATAACTTGAACGACTGTGTGCACTTGTAGAAATCACATTATAGTCATCCCAGGCATTTCAATATTCACAAATTTAATTAATCAAACAATAAAAAAATTCAACCATCTATCATACATACTAGCATGCTCATTTCCTTGTATTCTCTATATCATTTGGTACATTCAATTTCTTAATCTTATTTACATTTTAACATAGAGAACTTAGTAGTCTAATAGTCAAAAATTTAAAATCATTTACTATCATGCCAAGCTTATAGCAAATAAAATCATTTTATATACATGCTCCTAACCAATCACTTGTATTTTTACAAGCTCAAACATACAATTGACAACAAAAATTAAAAGAAAAGCATAAAAATTCAAACAAATTTTCTATGTTACCTCCACACTTTAGATAACACATTGTCCTCAATATGTAGCCCTGAAAAGACAAGTAAAGAAGTTACTCGATTGATCGTGGTAGTTCTGTAATCTATTGGTGGGTAGTCCCTTCCATTTTTCGTTGAAAGCTCTGAATTGTTGTGTTCTTTTCGTATGGGATTCCTAAATAGAAAATGTAAAACAGACAAATAAAACAGATAACAATCTAGTTTTAATCTTACTCTTAAAATCATAAAAATTATTCTAAAACTAATTACAGTCCTTTAAAAAAATAGAATTAGCAGCTCAATCATCTTTCTCCTCCTCAAAATCTATCCCCTCTCATTCCTCTTCTCCTTCCTCAACCTCACTTTCTTCCTCTTCATCAATTTTTTGTGCCTTATCTTCTTGCACAGAATGCATTAGGCCGAACATATTTGGTGAATAATTGGGTACTCTAATGTTATTTTGTCATGACAATTCTTGGAAAACTAGGCCTGATTCTTTCATCCAGTATATCTTCCAATCCAACTTTGGATAACTGCTCTCGCCAATTTCTTTCGAGTTGTAATTTTGCTTTCCTTTGAAATGAGACTGGAGTAGCCATATTCTCTTATTGGCGTTTGTTCCACTGTCTTATTTGTTTCGTACAAAGCTCTTTGTACTACGTACACAGTGTGTCTCCTATCATGCTTTTGGACGGCTTTATAGATTGCTAACTGGACACCATTTGGATGCCTGCTCCTTTACATAAGGCCGTCACTAAGTGGGAAAAGAAGATCCTGACTTTGTGGCCGCTGACGTACCGTTTCATATATTGATATATCTAGGTTCCGATGTATACTTGTTTTTTCTACAAAACAACATAAACCAAAACTACTCGAAAAGTATTGACATCAGAGACATTAGAGACATTTAGAGTAGAAGCAATTTTAGTGCATAAAAATTGGGTCCAAATTTTTGCAATAGTAAACATTATTGTTTGATTAAAAGATGTAAGAATATCAGTACCTAGTCGACACTTCCATTCGCCCCTTCCTTCTATTAGATAATTTATAACATTATCATATTCATATCTTTAAAATATTCTAAGTCTGTTTCTTCCAAAAAATCTTGTTCATAAAATGGGGTGTTATAAAATTCACATATAACTCGAGGGGTGATTCTCACTTCTTTCCCTCACACAAGCATCGTTTCCCACGTGGCACCTTCTGACTTTCTAGATACTTGGTCCCTGAGAGATGCGTAAAATTCCTGAACTATTGGGACCACAACAAAGTCTTTCGGGATCACACAAAAGCTTTCTCATCTATGGTATTAGGCTAAGGGCCAAATTTCTTGACATAGTGTCATCGAAGGTTCAAACCCTTGTTCTTGAATAAATGTATTTCCTTGAATTTCTAAAAAGTATTTTTCGACATTTTGATTCAAAAAATTTGAAGGGTTTGAAACCTTTGATGTTTCCAGTTCACTAGTTCTCCTAAATTTTTGTTGAGGCATTTTCGATGGATTTTCTATCTAGGAACTAAAAAAATGTCAAGCAATATATCTCATGGACAATAGAAATAAGTTAGGAACCCATAGCCTCGGTTACTTTCTTTAGATTCCTTGCTGTAGTTCCTTAGATGTTTCTCGTTCGTTCTTGTACAAACTAGAAAAGAAGATTGCAAAAGTAAGGTTTTAGTAGAAAAAGGATATTTATGGTTTTATGAGATTTGAGAGGTTTTGAAAGGTTTTGAGAGAATTGGGATAGTTTGAAGATTAAAAAGGTTTAGGTTTTAATTAAAAGGGTTTTTTTTTATTTAAGAAGGGTATTTTAAAGGTTTAAAATCGAGTGAATTTAAGGTTTAATTAATCGGGTTCCGCAATCGAGTGGGGGGCCCATGTTGCGACACCCCTGGCAAGTTATTGATGTCGCGACACACTTTAGAATTTTGGAATCCTGGGTAAATTGTCCTCTGTGTTGTGACATCAAGATGATTTTCTAGATTTTATCAATTCTGGACATAATGGTGTCGTGTTGCGACACCGACTCTGTTTTAGCCAAAACTTCCAATTTTTAAAATGTCTCGGTTTCTATTTAAACAAAAATTTAACAATAATAAAAGTCTAAACTAATCAGTTAGTTAAATATGCAATAATCTACATAAAGTTAAATTCAATTTAAAATGTTAGGTCTTGCTGCTGGATTCATTCGTCAGCTTGGTTAATGTGCACGTGGACCCTTTTCTAGTTTTGGTTCTGTCGGAATTGATTCAACATCCATCATGCCACTTCACCTTCTTTCACTTGTCCCGCTCTTTGAATTTGCCTTTCCACCCTACACTAATTACAGAAAACACTTTCCCTAACTCAGGGTAATTAGGGATTCTTATAGATATTTCATAACAGGGCTTCCCTAAATTTTCTTGATTTCCCCCACCCTTTTGGTGGCCACATTTAAAAGTTTTTGTCTCACCATTGATCTTCATTGTTAATTCATTTTTTCCAAGTCAATAGTGGATCATGATGTTGCTAGAAAGGGTTTTCCCAATAGAATGGGTATTTCACAGTCTTTCTTGAAGTCTAAAATTATAACGTTTGTCGGGATGATGAAGCTGCGCACCTTAACCAACACATCTTCCAATATTCCTTTCGGATGCACTAAAAATTTGTCAACTAATTGTATTATGATATGAGTATTTTTAAGGTCCCTCAGCCTGAGTTTTTCATATATGGATAGAGGCATTAAATTAATGCTAGCTCCTAGGTATCATAGAGCTTTACTGAAGTGAATCTCCCTTATCTTTATAGGAATTGTAAAACTCCTTGGGTCTTTTAGCTTTGGGGGAAATTGTCTAGATATTATCGCACTACATGATGCATCTATAGTAACTCGCTCTCCTATTTTAATCTTACTACGCCTAGACATGATTTATTTTAAATATCTAGTGTATTTGGTAACTTTTTCAATTAAGTCTATCAAAGGCTGATTAACATTTAGTGATCTAAATAAGTTTAGAAAACTTACAAACTCTTTTTCATCCCGTTTTCTTTTATCTTCCAACTATGAGGGAAATAGTATCTTGATCAATTAAGATTCTCTGTTCAGCGCTTTCTCCGGTTCAGCTATCGACTTGGCTACTTTTTCTGGTTACGCTTCTACATCAGCTTCTTGAGGACTTCCTTGAAGATATTAAGATTCCTCATTTATCTCCTCTCAATTTGGGTTCTCTGGGCTACTCAAGACTTTGCCTGACCAAAGCGCAATTGTTTTTACGTGCTTCTTCATTTCTCTTTGAGGATTATTCTCAGTGTTGCTTGGGATCCCAATGCCAATTTGTCTTTTGATGTCTCCCATCATACTCATCAATTAGCTCCTTTGATCTTCCATCTTGGTTAATGTTTTCGTTGTATTGGTCATTCAGACTATTTCACTTCCGTCCTCATTGATTGCATTTCCCCCACAATTTGATCTAGGTGTTGACCACATACAATATGGTCATTTGGTTGGACCTTTCCTAAGGCTTCTATAAATAAAGAGGTTGATAATTATTATTTTTAATTTGGTTAGAATTATTACCTCTTCCTTGATTTCAACCCCATCCCAGGTTCGGGTGGTCTCTCCATCCAGTATTATAAGTATTTGAATAAATGTTTCCACCTTTATTCCTGATGTAGTTCACATGTAACACCCTGGTTCTAGGGGTTAGGCGTTTGGTACTTAGCTCGGGTGTTGGCACACTCTAGGGTGTGGTTGGGTAAGTTTTAGGGTCCAGAGAGAACCCTAGGTAGTAGTGGAATGTTTTGGAAAATTTTTAGTTTTAGGGGTTAAAAGGGAGCTTGGACAGAAAGGGCCTTAAGAGAATTTTTGGTGGAATTTTAGCACTAAGAGTAGCTTAGCGAGTGGCAAGGAGGCGCCACTTAGAGCATGGAGAAGTGACGCCATTTGCAAGGAGAAGGGGCTCGAGTTCGATTCGCAAGAGCAAAGCAATTGGGGCCTTGTTTTTTTGCGTCAAAGAGGAGAAGAGTTGGGTGGCTTTTGGAGGCTTGAAAAGTGGAGAAAGACTTGGTCTTCTTTTTTGAATTTGGCTAGATAGGTTTGACTTTTTCAAATCTTTTTGAATGGATGGAAGGGAGGTATTTTAGGAGAGATTTGAGGATTTTTTTGGGAGGTTGAGGCTTGGCCGAATGTTATAAATAGGGGGGAGGAGGTGCTCATTTTCATTCACCACTTTGTTTTCTCCCTTGCCAAAAGTTCTTCCCTTTGTCTTCATTTATTCATTCTCTAGTCCATTGCCGAAAGTGAGTCGAGCAAATCCTTTTTCCCATCTTATTTCTTTGAAGCCGAAATTGGCGAGAGGGCATAACCTTTTATGAACCCATATCCCTCTCCCTTCACTCCTTTTCTTAAACCTTGTTTCAAACCGAAGTCACCCTTAAAAAGCGCCATTGCCGAATATCCCAAACCATCTAAGGAGCCTTCACCGAATCTTTTGTTCTCCTATTTTCTCCATTTTGGTTACAAGTCCCCTGGGCCGAACCATACTTTCTTGTGGTGACCGTTTCTAGTTTGAGCAATAGGGAGTGGTTAGCAAGGTCGTTTAGTCGCAGATTATGTAAGTAGCGTTCGGGATTCAAGTGAGGTGGTTAGAAATATTTATTAAGATTAAATATTTAGGTTGTGTTTTGTAAGGTTAACCTGTTACCTGTTTAAGCTTTTGATGGAGGCAACAACCAGTCAAGGAGGGCAAGGGAAGGTCCCTATCCCGAAGTTCAAGAAGAGGGCTGTCTCGGCAGTTTGGGATTGGCCACAGGTATGGGCAAGAACGAGGAGATAGCTATAGGCGGATAGTCGTTGTTTCTTTGAGCGATAGCTTAGGGATTGAAAGCTTAGAACTACAAGTGTTAAGGTGCGTAATCAACGCACTATTTCTTCGGTCTTTGGTTTGTTAAATGTGTTTACTTATGCGTGATATGTGATGGCCGATTATAGTGGCTTGAATGGTGAGTTATTTATGATATATACATGATATGATAATTCACATGTGATGCTTACTCTTTTGTTAATCTGACATGTTGAACTTATGCATGCATACATGGGATTTGGGCTTGATTCGATGAAGGAGGAAGAGTACACAAGTTGTACGTGGTCTAATGATAGCTCCGGCTACATTAGCGCTTGATGGTTAGCTTTGTGCTACCTCAAGGAGGTGTGGCTCGGTGCCCATCTCGGCGGTTGATGGCTATGTGCATCACCAGTAGGCGGTTTACGATATTGGATCACTTGGGTTGATCGGTGGCTCACCACGCCTTGAGCAAAGCGAGCTTGCCAAGGTAAGATGTTATGGATCACGATGTGATCGGTGGGAGTTTTCCACGGCCTTAGGCGAGAGTGTCGCTAAGGTTGGTGTCACGGTTGGACAATGGGTTGGGGTGAGATGCATTCTTGCATGATTTGTTTCGATGGTGTGTGTGGGTATGGGCCAAGCCCATACGGATGGAAATATGTGTTTTGATTATGCATCGAGTCGGTGGACTCACTCTTTCATTAACCATTTTGGTGACGCGTAGTTGGATCGGGTTCGGAGAGGACACAAGGTGGCCAATACAGAAGAGGAATTCAAATATTTTAAGATTATTTATACTAAGTATTTGATCTTTTAAATATTGATGTAATAAGGCCTTTTGTTTTTTTTTCATTTATTTTAGGAATTACTTTATTATTATTTTTTGTTATGGTTTGTTTAAATCAAATACTTTGTGAAGAATGATTTCATTTTAAACAGCTTGCTTATATGCTAAGGTTTAATTTTGGGCTTTTTATAATATTTTATAACAACAAAAGATTTACTTATACTTTTCCCAATAAACCCTATACTTAAAAGTTAGAATATTTCCATGTTTATTCCAAGGCAAAAGTTTTTTCAACCGTTTTCCGCACTAACATAACCAGATTCGGTCGTAGTGAATGGGCCGGGTTTGGGGATGTTACATCACATCCTCAGTGGGATTATTGATGTAATGGAAGAGAGGTTTATCTCCTTCATATATTGATGATGCACTAGTCGAGGACTCTATATGGTTGAGTTTTTCCACAATCTGTTGATATCTATCATCCTCCTAGACAACTTTTACCATAGATGGTTTTAGGCTGTATGTATAACGTTCAGTTGGCCACTATAAAAAATTCATCGCCATATTTTCTATCAATTCATACGCATCATCGTATGCTCTGCTCATCAGGTTTCCTCCTGCTGCTCTATTTAGCTCTGAACATATGTGTGCTGTAACACCCCTTACCCATATTCAACGCCTGAATCAGATACGAGGCATTGCCGAACTTAACTTGCCTAAACCCACAACATCAGGCCATAAAATTTTATTCTAACTTAAAACTTTTCATTTATAATCATAACGTCCCTATCAAGGTTCTACGAGACCCTAAACATACATTTGGAGTGATTCGGGACCAAACCAGAAACTTTTGCGCACTTAGAAAAATTTTGCTTAAACAAGGCCATACGACCGTGTGGCAGGCCGTGTGATCTCACACGCCTATGTTCCTAGCCCTTGTGGAATTTATTTTTCATTTCGAACCTACAGGGGTTTTTACACGGCTGGACACACGCCCGTGTCCCTGGCCTGTGTCCCTCACACTGCCTCGACACACCGGTGTCTTAGCCCTCAACTTGGCTAGGATAGAACCATCATCTGCCAAAGCTATCCGCGTATTTATGGCTCTCAGCGCAAACAAGAATTTCCTGCTTAAGGCATCAGTGACCACGTTCGCCCTTCTCGGATGGTTGTCAATCACTAGCTTATAGTCCTTTATCAACTCTAACCATCTCCGTTGCCTAAGGTTCAACTCTTTTTGAGTCATCAAATACTTTAGGCTCTTATGATATGTAAACATCTGACATCTCTCACTATATAAATGATGTCTCCAAATTTTTAGTGCTAAAACAATTGCAGCTAACTCCAAGTAGTGGGTCGGGCAATTCTTCTCGTGCGGCTTTAATTGTCTAGAGGCATATGCTATCACCTTGCCCTCTTGCCTGAGTACACAACCTAACCTATTTAGGGATGCATCACTGTAAACCACAAATTCTCTTCCCGGCTCAGGTTGTACCAAAATAGGAGCCTCAGTCAACAACGCCTTTAGCCTCTCAAAACTCTGCTGGCACTTTTCTGTCCAATCAAACTTCACATCTTTCTGCAATAGCCTCGTCATTGAAGTAGCTATCATGGAAAACCCCTTGACAAATTGCCTATAGTAGCCAGCTAGGCCCAGAAAACTCATAACTTCGGTTACGTTCCTTGGTGGCTTCCAATCTACAATTGCTGAGATCTTACTCGGGTCGACTCTGATTCCATCTCTCGAGACGATGTGCCCCAAAAATCCAACTTCCTTCAGCCAAAATTCACTTTTACTAAACCTGGCATATAATTGCTTATCTCTCAAAATTTTGCAAAACCGTTCTTAAATGCTTGGCATGCTTATTCTCATCCCGAGAGTAACTTAATATATCATCGATAAAGACTACCACAAATTTATCCAAATACAGCCAAAAAATAATATTCATCAAATCCATGAAAACGGCAGGGGCATTTGTTAAACCAAAAGGCATGACCAAAACTTCATAGTGGCCATACCTTGTCCTAAATGTGGTTTTCGGCACATCCGAGTCCTTGACTCTCAACTGATAATATCTAGACCTCAAGTCTGTTTTGGAAAATACCGTGGCTCCCTTCAATTGATCAAATAAATCATCGATTCTTGGCAACGGGTACTTGTTCTTCACTGTTACCTTATTGAGTTGTCGTTAATATATACATAACCTTATAGAACTGTCTTTCTTCTTCACAAATAATACGGGAGCACCCCACGAAGAAAAACTCGGTCTTGCGAAGCCTTTATCTGTTAACTCTTGCAACTGTGCCTTCAGTTCTTTTAGCTCAGTTGGAGCCATTCTGTATGGAGCAATAGAAATAGGGGCAGTACCAAGAGCTAACTCAATCCAAAATTCGACTTCTCTAACTGAAGGTAGCCCTGGCAATTCCTCTGGGAAAACGTCTGGATAATCACGTATTATGGGTACCGACTCCATTCTCAACTCAGTCTCTTTAACATTCATCACAAATGTAAGGTAAGCTTTGTACCCCTTTCTTAAATACGTCTGAGTCAACAAGGAAGATATTACTACTGGCAATCTGTCTTGTCTATCTGATTCAACACGAATAAGATCTCCATTTTCACATTTTAACTCAATAAACTTCCTTCCACAATTCACTATCACATCATGAATAGTTAACCAATCCATCCTAATGATGACATCGAACTCATCAAACGGTAATAACATGAGATTAGCAGGAAAACAATGACCCCCAATCATCAATGGGCAACCTTTGCATACTCTATCGACCAATACACATTTGCCTAGGGGATTTGACACTCTTATCACAAATTTAGTAGACTCTATAGGCATACTCATGCTAGACACTAATTTCATGCAAATATACGAGTGGGTAGATCCTGGATCAATTAAAGCTATAACATGAGTATCATAGAGAGAAAATGTACCCATGATCATGTAGGGGGAAGAGGCCTCTTCGCGAGCACGAATGGCATATGTCCTTGCTGGTGTTCTACCCTCAACTCTTGCAGTCTGCTCTCTAGATAAATTCTTGCTACTCTTGCAGTACTTCCCGGTCTTGCATTCTGAGGTTTCTCTTTCTCACCCATCTCGAGGCAATCTCTTATAAAATGATCTAGAAATCCACACTTGAAACAAGCCTTCTCATTTGCTCGACACTCGTTGGGGTGACGTCTGCCACACTACGGGCATCCCGATCTACTCGGTCGAACATTGCCAACACTAGCAACTGAAGTAGTCTGAGCCTTAGACCCTGAGTACTGCCTACCTTTACTTTTGTTTGAAAACCCAGCTGAAGTAGCTAATCAAATAGTAAACTCTCTTGAATTCTTGGATGAGGATTGGAATGACTTACCTAACTACCTCTTCTTCAAGTTGCGAGACTCAATTTCAGCTTTCTTTTTCTCTTTGATTAATTACACGACCTTATAGGCTCGATCTACCAGCACCACAAACTCTTTTAGTTCGAGGACACCAACAAACAAATGGACATCCTCATTTAACCCATCCTTGAATCTTTTCCACATGATGGCTTCTATTGACACGCACGCTCAAGCGTATTTTCTAAGCCTCATGAACTCACGCTCATATTCAGTCACCGTCATTCGGCCTTGCTTCAACTCCAAGAACTCTTTTCTTTTCTGGTCGATAAACCTTTAACTAATGTACTTCTTCCAGAATTCCTCTTGGAAAAATTCCCAGTTAACTCTCTCCCTTGGTACCACCGACACAAAGGTGTTCCACCACTGATAGGCCGAATCTCTCAAGAGAGATACTACACATTTCATGCACCCTGATGGTATTTTCGAGCCAGAACTCTGCCCTCTCTGGGTCATCATCTTTACTAGCTCAAAATTCCTCGGCTCCTTGTTTCCTGATCTTATCAACCGGAAGCCTTTCTCTTATTACTACCTCTACCACTTGAGGAGCTAAAGGAGCGGGTTGAGGAATAGGGAGGGGTGGAGGAGGTTGAGCATTAGGATTTGCTCGAATATACTCGGTATACCAATTGCTCATCATATGGAGAAAGGCTTCTCGAGCCTTTTCTCCTTAACCCATAGTCTCGGGACTACTCTCTACTAGCGCGGTCCTTTGCGCGGGAGCCGATACATCACTTGCAGCATCATCGGCAGTCGGGATCAGGATCCATTTACTATGTAAAAACACAATTCAAATCATCAAGAGTCATCACACTATCATTACACAATTACTCTTACGTATGGCATGATAGCTAGACTCATACTTACGCCACGTTAGTCTGAGAATCGACTAAACTGTAATGCTGATACCACTAAATGTAACACCCCTTACTCGTATTCAACGCCTGAATTGGATACGAGGCATTACGGAACTTAACTTGTTTAAACCCACAACATCAGGCCATAAAATTTCATTCTAACTTACAACTTTTCATTTATAATCATAACGTCTCTATCAAGGTTGTATAAGACTCTAAACATACATTTGGAGTGATTTGGGACCAAATCGGAAACTTTCACACACTTAGAAAAATTTTGCTTAAACAGGGCCACACGCCTGTGTGAAATGGAACACGCCCGTATGGGCAGGCCGTGTGATCTCACATGCCCATGTTCCTAGCCCATATGAAATTTATTTTTCGTTTCAAACCTACAAGGATTTTTACACTGCCGGACATACGTCCGTGTCCCTGGCCCATGTCCCTCACACGGCCTCGGCACGCTCGTGTCTTAACCCGTGTCCCAAAAACCATGGCATTTTGTTTATGATGTCATCACCTCACTATGGTCACACGGCCAAGGCAAACGCTCGTGTCCTTAAACTGTGTGTCGAATTAAATTCGTAATTTTAGGTACAGACTTCACATGGCCTGGGCACACGCCCATGTCCATGGCCATGCCTCCCACGCGGCTGAGACACACAGCCGTGTCCCTGCCCGTGTGTTTACTATTGAGCATACTGACCTGCAAACCTAGCATGCATGGGGTTACACGGTCAACCAACACGCCCATAAGGTTGACGTTGTGTCACACATAGCCTAGTCACACGTCCGTGTGTCTACCCGTGTGGAAATTCGAAAGGCTATCTACCAAGCCAAATGCCACCTTATACAACAGTCATACTTACACCAATACAATCCAACATATATCAGGACTATAAAGCACTTCTAAAGACTCAAAATCAAGAGATCAACACAAGCATACACTTAATGAATTTCATCATCATTAAACATATATAAACTTGTCAAGTGTTGGCTCAATTCCAATGTCCACTTACAAAATGATTTTAACAACATCAATAGCCAACACTTTGGCTAACAAATATGACATAACAAAAGAGACTAAGTCCTATACATATCATACTCAAAATGAATCTAACATTGCTATACCAAAGAGTAGTCGATAGTGTGATTTCCGAACTCCAACGTTCCATGAATTCTCGAGCTAACTTGGCAATACTACAAGGAAAAGGGAAATGAGGGGAGTAAGCATACAGCTTAGTAAGTTTGCATGAAAAATAAATAACAACATAAGATCATAATATCATCCAATCATGGCGTTGGATAAAATCCAAAGTCTTAAGGACTTTGCCATAACTTACTTTTGCTTGTTCTTATTACATACATACCATGTCACATATAGTAAACAATTTCTCGTGAATTACTCTCGGGTATCTGTATTCACTCATCACATAGCTTTAGCACTAATCTCATTTCTATTTCAAGCTCAACTATTTATCCCACTAAATCACTTAGGATACTCAAAGATACAAGTTCATCGTCATTCATACAATTACGAAGTCAATGCCACATCCCAGATGTGGTCTTACATGAGGTCACCTCTGAGTGCCGATGCCATATCCCGGATATGGTTTTATACAATTTTCATATTCAATACCGATGCCATATCCCAGATATGGTCTTATACGGAATCTCAATTCGGTGTCAAGGCTATGTCCCGGACATGGTCTTACACGGGACCTTATCCATCTCATGTCTCAATGATAGTATTCTCACATTTATTATAGTCCAACTAGGACTTTAACATCACAGCTTTCATCATTTTTCTCATTCAACACTATCACTCAATTTCATAGAAATATTATGCTTCATTATAATATCAAACAGTCTCAAACATACTAGTATGATGTTGAATTTATCACATACAAACTTACCTCGATTTCAAAATAGGCTAGATTGCTGATCTAGTCCGATACTTTGCCCTTTCCTTGGTCGAGGTTAATTCTTAGTTCTTCTTGATCTATAATAACAATTTAGCTCATGTAATAACCATATTAATCAGCCCATTTCAATAATCATACTTTGGCAAAATTACCATTTTGCCCTTAGACTTTTACAAAATGACTTACCCCTAGGCTCGTAAATCAATTCTAATCAAATTTCTTCCTTTAACAAGCCTAGGTGAACATTTATTTCTCTTATAGCAACTCTAAATTCTCATTATCTCTCACATTTTACACCTATTTTACAACCTTTGCAAAATGGTCCTTTTAGGTGTTTTCATGGTAACACCTTTCACAAAAGTTGTTTATTTAACAACCTTGACTCATTTTCTTCCATAAAATTTCAGAAAACAACATAATTACTCACATGGAAAAACCCCAGACTCTTAACCATTTTGCAAAATAGACCCATCATTAGCTAGATCATGATACAAGGGTCCTAAAAGTACAAAAATCATCAAGAAAAGTCACCAAAATCACTTACTTGCAAGGAAGACAAGTTGCTGAAGCTTTCAAATCCTATTTTTTCTGGTATTTTTGGTGGAAGAAGATGAGTGAATAGAAGGATATCATCTTTTCTTTATTTTATTCTATTTCATCTATTTAATCCACCTACTACACCAACTTCGACTAATTTTGACTTCTTTGTCCCCCTATGGTTGGCCACCCTATCTCTAAGGGTCAAATTACATATTAAATGCCTCCAATTAATATTCTATGGCTATTAGGCACCTTTAGCTTATAAAATAGAACTTTCGCACTTTATGCGATTTAGTCCTTTTTCGCGATTAAGCATGAAATCGCTAAAATTAAAGCACCAAAATTTTCATGCACCTATATGACCATGCTATAACTCAAAAAATAACATAAAAATAATTTTATTTGACCTCGGATTAGTGGTTTCGAGACCACTATTTTGACTAGCCCCTAAATCGAGATGTTACATGCGCATCCAACCTATTATAGAACATTTGCAGTCATAGCCACTCGGGTAATTCATGGTGTAGGCATCTTTGGATCAGCATTTTAAAGTGTTCCCAAGCTTCGTGAAAACTTTCTCCTTCCATTTAGTTAAACGTTGCAATCTCCCTCCTCAATTGGACCATTTTGCTAATATGGAAGAACTTTTGTAAGAATTTTCCTGCGAGTTTGTCCCATGTCGTGATTGATCTTGGTGCTTGTTAATTTAATTAAGAGAAAGTGCTATCAATTAAGGAGAAGGGGAACAACCGAAGATGAATGGCGTCACCGGTGATCCCGTTATTTATAAAAGTATCACAAAGTTGAAGGAGCCGCTTTAGATGTTGATTTAGGTCCTCTATCATTATGCCTCTAAACTTAAAATTATTTTGCATCATGGTCAGCTTTATCTCAAAGTTTTTAGACGTAATGGCTGGCCTTGTGACGCTTCCTTGAACCATATCCAGATTTGGTAGTGTATAGTCTCATATGGGTATTTCGTTTCGCACCATAAGTACACTTGCTGGTAGTTACGGTGGTGGTGGTAAGTTCTCTGGGTTATTGTTATTAATCTCATCAAACAACGAGTTGTCTCGTGGTGGTAAATTGTGTACAGCATGTAGTGGGTTTTGCATCTACTGTTGTTACTATTGCTGTTCATGATTCCTACGAATTATTCTCTCTAGATCGGTGGTTGGTTCTATAGGCGTTCCCTACTATGAGTCATGCATTGAAATCAGAAAGAAAATAAAAGAGGTTAGAAAAAATAAAAATAAAATTTATATCTATAATTTAAATATTTCCTAATTATTCTATTAAATGCAAAGATAAAAATTAATCTAGTGACGCTGCTCCTCGGCAATGGCGCCAACAACTTGACCACCTCCGGATGTACTAACGTCTAGAATGAGAATACTACACAAAAGGTATAGAGTAAAATGGTGTCTGCAAATATATTGGTCAAGTTATAATATAGTTACAACGAAATAGGTAAGTACTCCGAGGATTGTACCCAAGGGAGGCAAACACTAAATTAATCGATCTAATTAGTGTTTTAAATAAATAATAGTACTATAACGCCCCAAATATTTGGGCCTAGTAGAATTGGGCCTATTGGGCTTTGGGCTTTGGGTCTCAAAAAATTTTTAAGTGAGCGAAAAAATGACAATTGGCATGTGAGCTTTGAGGGTTAATGAATTTGGAGTATCTAGGGGTGTTGAAGATGTCCTGGGATCAAGTAGGGGTATAGGAAAAATTTTGGTTTTAGCCCCAAGGGAACTATGACTTTAGTTAGTAGGCCTTTTAAATAAATAAAAAAGAAAAATGACACAAAAGAGCTTGTGGTGTAGTGGCAAATTGGCGCCACTTAGGGAGCAGGGAGGTGGCGTCATTAGCAGGCAAGGGAGTCCAAGGTTCGAGTAGTGGCATGGTATTTTATTGGGGTATTTATTTTGCTATCAGGACGGCTAGAGTTTGTGTTGCAGTGAAAGTCTGATGGATGAGAGGTTTGAAATGGTCATGGAGAGATTGTAGGAGCTTATCTTGGAGAAAATTTAGGATGAGATTGAGGAGTTATCACGGAGAATAGTTAGGAGCTGAGAAGTGATAAGAGTTGCTGCCGTTTTGGGGAGTGGGAAGTGTATAAATTCGGCTTAGGAGGGTAGATGAGCGCCATTTTTGGGTATTTTAGGGGGTATTATGAATTTTCATTGTGGTTTTCGGCATTTGGAGAGTTTTGCAAATAGGTTAGTCTTTCTTTTCTTTACCGAATATCTTGTAGTTACCCTCACACAAGCATATTTGATCTTTTTCTTTTCTTCTTGTTACCTTTTCCAAACCTTCTAAAGCTGAATAATCCCACCCTCCCTTTGCCGAAATTCTTTTTGGTGCCGTCACTATTTCTTTAACCTAGTCGATTCTTGTGTAAGTACTTTACTCTTTTAATTGATCTTGCTAGAACCGACTTCTCCTTTCCCTCATTCTTTCTAAATTGATTTTGGTAGGGGATTGATATGGAATCTCTGTTCTTCAGATCTCTACCGAATTACTCTTTATGCGTTTCGAGATTTGGGTAAGTATTCTTCACTTTGGTTTTTAATGTAAGGGTGACTTAAGATGGATATAAGTCACTTATGGTTCAGTTTTTAATAATTAAGATTGATGCAGATTTAGGAAGTACTTATGATTAGTGATCGAGGAAAAGCTATTAAGGCTTGGTGTTTCAAGTAAGGTTAAGGTAAGACTTCAGCTTTTGGTAAAGTATTCGATAAGTATATGTGATTAATCATTGAGTGACATCGTTTGTAGGATGGTGGCTAAGGAGATCGCAGCGCGTTTTGGTATCAGGTGTGTACATACACTGTACACACACAATGGATTGGGAAATCCCGAAAGTCTGGCTTCGGTAGTCTTTCGAATGTACGAACACTCATATGAAGGAAAATGGAATCGATAACAGAGACCCCATTAGCGATCTCATGGACTTGGGTCGTGTTGTGGCCAACTGGGCTAGAATGGGCAAAAAGGATCCGATGGGCTGTAGGCTCAAAATAGGCGAATTTGATTATTTGGTAATAAGTGATGAACTAGTCATGCTGGTTACATGGCTTGGAATTGATTTGGGCCAGATGGGCCTTATGAATGTGATTTGGGCCTAATGGGCCATACGAATGAGATTGGGCCTGGTGGGCCATATAAACGTATGTGAATTTGTTTGGGCTTTGTAAAGGGTCTTGGGCTTAGTATTTGGAATTGCTTAATATTGCTTAAAACTTAAATAATTAACTAATTGTGACCGTAGACAAGTCATAAGGTTAAGGTGTGGCAATGGGTATATGCATGTCTAGGATTGGATCTAGGGAGAGCTTGGTACTTAAGCAGTCTTAATGACTCACCTCCTCTTCTTTGGAACTCTACCTGGTGCATAGTGTCTATTCACTTTAGCCAATGAGGACTTGATAACGGGCCAAGGTAAGTAATAGACCCATGACAATGAGAAATTACCGAAATGCCACTTAGGGGGCAGAGAGGTGGCGTCATTAGTAGGCAAGGGAGTCCAAGATTCGAGTAGTGGCATGGTATTTTATTGGGGTATTTATTTTGTTGTCAGGACCACTAGAGTTTGTGTTGCAGTGAAATCTGATGGATGAGAGGTTTGAAATGGTCATGGAGAGATTGTAGGAGCTTATCTTGGAGAAAATTTAGGTTGAGATTGAGGAGTTATCAGAGAGAAAAGTTAGGAGCTGAGAAGTGTGAAGAGTTGGTGCCGTTTTGGGAAGTGGGAAATGTATAAATTCGGCTTAGGAGGGTAGATGAGTGCCATTTTTGGGTCTTTTAGGGGGTATTACGAATTTTCATTGTGGTTTTCGGTATTTGGAGAGTTTTGCAAATAGGTCACTCGTATGAGGAAAAATGGAATCGATAACAGAGACCCTATGAGCGATCTCATGGACTTGGATCGTGTTGTGGCCAACTGGGCCAGAATGGGCAAAAAGGGTCCGATGGGTCGTAGGCTCAAAATAGGCGAATTTCATTATTTGGTAATAAGTGATGAACTAGTCATGCTGGTTACATGGCTTGGAATTGATTTGGGCCAGATGGGCCATATGAATGTGATTGGGTCAGATGGGCCATATGAATGTGATTTGGGCCTAATGGGCCATACGATTGAGATTGGGCCTAGTGGGCCATATGAACGTTTGTGAATTTGTTTGGGCTTTGTAAGGAGTCTTGGGCTTAGTATTTGGAATTGCTTAACCTTGCATAAAACTTAAATAATTAACTAATTGTGACCGTGGACAAGTCATAAGGTTAAGGTGTGGCAATAGGTTTATGCATGTCTAGGATTGGATCTAGGGAGAGCTTGGTACTTAAGCGGTCTACCCTTGAAGTGTATCGGGTAGGTGGGTCGATTTAGAAATCCCCACAGAAGTGTTTCGGTTGGACGGAGACGATGTGTACAGGATGGATTATTTGGGGAGCGTTTGCACAGCATTGCATGTATGATATTATTATGTTATTATTACGATATGTATGTTATTGTTTGACGAGAGTCATAGACACTGAGTTTTCGAAAACTCACTCCCTCTTTTATTTTTCTCAGGTGATCCTCAGTAGTCAGTTCGACGGATGGAGGGACTTAGAGGTGGCCAACTAGCAAGACGATTAGACCTATTTTTCTTAATATCTAAATTCTAGATTTTAAGTTATTTAGTTTAAGTTATTTTATTTTGGATTGTAATAAGGTTTTCCCTCTAATTATTAATCCATTACTTCCACTATGCATTGAAATTTTGAAACGGAACCTGGATTTATTTCTTTTAAGCATATTTCAAGTTTTTGAAAATAATTGTGTTTTAAGAATGAGCTTCCGCTGTCAAAGTTTTTTTTTTTACATAATAACAAGGAAATGGTTTTTTTTTTTTTTTTGGATACACCTTGTTTTGAAAGCAAACTGGATTTTACTTAACTTTTCTTTAGAAGGGTTTTCAATGAAAACAAGGTTTTTGCAAAAACACTTCAATGTGACATGCCAGACTCGGGCCTAAATTTTAGGCCGGGTTTGGGGTGTTACAAGTACGATAAAACATAAATGAGAGACATTTGGGTTTTTTATAATTTAATAACTGAAATAGAATAAATACAGAAACTTTTGGAAAACTAATTTATAAATTATATCAAATCTTAGGTATGGGTGATTAGCTTGCTTTGGTGGTCATAACTAATTCCTATTTTGAGTTTCTATTCAATCAACTAGCCATTAACCTAGCAGGATCTCTCAACCTTCCACTAAACTAATGAGTCGGGAAGAACTACTTCTCTCTCGACCTCATAGTCTAAATCGATTTGGGGATAAGGTGTTCACGAATAGTCCATACCAATTTTGCATTAATTCACTTCTAAATAACTTCCTAAGGTCGCCAAGCCTAGGGTTTAAGTTCTTTTTCTCCAAAAAAATTGATACGTTAAGAAAACCCTACATAGTAATCAGTTAATCACAACTCCACTCGCTATCCCCCATAAGAGGATTGGTTCCTCATGGATCTCATGAAAACAATAATCTTCACAAATAAGATATGCGTAAAGAATAAATCAAAAGAAAGGTTTAGAGAATCCTGAATTGTATTTGATTGATTGTAAATGCAGAATCCACAAGATTTGTTTCGAGTCTACAAAGCAGCTTCTCCAAATAACATGAATACCAAGAACTGAAATAAACCTAAAACCTAAAAGAAAGGAAAAACTAAAATTACAAGGAAAACATAAGAATATCAAAAGTTGTCCTTTAACAAGTGCTTAAGAGCCTATTTATTGAGTTAGGGTTGCTGCCATCCTCAACCATAGGTCAGCTGACACTCTCGTGTTTAACTTTTGATTGTACAGACCAAAATACCCCTAGCTCGTAAGTATTTCCCATAATGTCATAACACCCTAGTGCTTGTGTCCCGACATTGAAGGCAGTATGCCCAAGTTCAGTGTAGCTTCAGGATTGTGCCGTGACATCCCATGGTTGTGTCACGACACTGAAGGCAGTCTCAAGATTCTTGCATTCTGCTCCCTATGTTGCGACATCAAACTTCCCGTGTTGCAACATTGAAGGCACTCTCCTACATACTCACTAAGTACGTTAGCTTGCCTTTTTGATTCGGCCCCTAAGGTCAATGAAAAACTCAAAATACACTTTTTATTTAATTTAAACCAAACTATGAAAACTTAACTAAAGCATAATGAAAATACTTGTATTCAAGCTCCTTAAGTGCGAAAACTAGTTTAATCTACTACAATATATTACAACAAATCAATGGTTTATCGTAATATAGGAATTAATTATAACTATTTAGAATTATTATTGTAAAAAAGTTTTCAAAGATTTATGCCATCCTCTTTTGGGCATGATCCTCGGAATACTTCCAAGTGTTTCGTTGTCATCTAAACTATATTACAATTTGACCCGTGCACTTGCATACACTGTCGTTCTAATTTATTATATTTTAGGTTTGTAACTTTTACTATAAACAATAACTCATTTATAGGCGGTCAATAAGGCACCTTATCCGGTTGATTCTTCGAATTTTGCCCACAACTTTAGGCATGCTCTATTATAGATGGTTTAACAATAGTCTCCAACCAATTCAATCTCTTCAATATTTGTTGATACTTCTCATCTTTGCAAATAGCTTTCACCATTGGTGGTTTCGAGGTATAAGTGAACCTCTCATTAGGCCACATATACGAATTCATAGCCATGTTATCACTTAATTAACAGGCTTGTTTGTATGTGTTGTTCATAAGGGATCCTCTCGATGCACTATCTAGCATGGACCTCAAGTTTCTGTCTAAACCTTTGTAAAAAATTTGTAATTAGAGCCATTTTGGAAATTGATGATGGGGTCAGTTCCTTAACATCGATTTAAAACTCCCATGTCTCATACAAACTTTCTCCTTCAACTTGCTTGAAGCTCATGATCTCATGCTTGAGTGGGACTATTCTACTTATTGGAAAAATTTTGTGTAAATTTTTTTCCGCTAAATCATCTCACGTGGTTATAGAACCTAGCTCTAATGAATCCAACCAATTAGTTGCATTATCACATAAAGAAAAGGGATATAACCGAAGATGAACGGTGTCATTGGTTTTAAATGTTAGTTCGGATCCTCCATCATGTTCCCTCGAAACTACAAGGTATTTTGGATCATTTGGGTCACCGTTGTTTTGATCTCAAAATTATTTGCATTAATAGTCGATCTCTAAATACTTCCTCGCATAGCATCTAGTGTCGGTAAGGCATAATCATGCAACATTGTTTGTTGAGTCATCAGTAACTCTCCACAGATTTGTGCTTGTGGTTCAGGTGGATTGTCAAACAATGGATTTTTCCGTGGTAAGTCAGCTACCATGCGTGGGTAGTTTTGCATTAATTGATGGCTATGTCTCAGAAATCGCTCCGGATCAGGATGTGGCTTAATTGAAGTGCTTCCACTTCAGGTCATAAACTGAAATCAGAGACAGAAAATAATAAAAAATAAACAAAGAATTTGTATATATAATTTTTAATTTTCCTATTTATCCTATTAATTGCATAAAATAAATTTAAATTTAATGTCGAAAACTCCTTGGCAACGGTGCCAACAACTTAACCACCTCTAAACGCGCAAAAGTTTAGAGTAAAAATCATGAAAATAAAAGTATATAGAATAAGTGCAGTATCTGCAAGCAAACAAGTCAAATTATAATATAGTTTATTGTTACAACAAAACACTGGTAAGTGTTCCGAGGATCGTACGCAAGAGAGGTTGAATTAAATCTAAATATGTTTTCTACAGCAACATGTATAAACAATTATAACTAAAAATCATATTAAAAAAATTAGTATTAAAGATTAAGGTTGTAAAATAAAATACTAAAATACTAAACAAAGTTAACAAACAAAAATCTCTCAATTAACAGGAAGAAGATTAACTTGCTTCAGTGGTTGCAATTAATTTCAGAATTTGGGTTTTATTAGGGAATTAGTTATTAACTAACCAGTATGACCTCTCGGTCTCTACTAATTAACTAATCGACCAGTACTCACTTATCTCTAGACCTTTCTTGACCGAGAAAAATTCACGATTTACTTGGTAAACTTATCTCTCAACCTCATTTATCCTAGATTACTTCCTAGGGTCATCAATCTTAGGGTTTAAACACACAAGTATTTATACCAACTAACTATATTGGAAAAACCCTAATTCCTTCATTAATCACTCACACATCCTCTCATTAATCTTCTTAAGGATCTAGCCACTCATCAACTCAACAACAATCTTTTCTACAATTAAATTAATCATGCAAAAATTCAAATTAATGTAAAAGAGAAAGAGATAGAAATTGTCCATTTGATAAACTTGATATGCTTAAAATCAAAAAATCTTTTAACAGTGATTGAGATCTTGCCGTTTGCAAACAAGAAATAAAAGAAAATTACAAAAACATAAAATAATAAAGACTTGGACTCAAATCAAATCCAAGTTGAAGAACAAGAAATAGAACTGTTTTAAAATAAAAATAAACCTAAACTAAAAAACTATATCTAATAAACTAAAACCTAAAGATGGCTTGGCAAAAGCTTCCTAGCTTTGCCTCAACTTAAGTATTTATAGGAAAAGTTTAGCAGCCTTAATTAGGTCAAATACAAGCCTTACTCACATAAAATATGAGTTGCGCGGACGGAATTGACCTTAATTTTTGCCCTATATCGCACTTGTGTCACTACACAAACTAAGGCATGTCATGACACATAACTTCGAATATGAAATTCTGAATTGGCTCAGTTTTGTTGCGACTTCAAAAGCTTGTGCTACAACTCGATTGTCGTTCTTGATTCTCTTGGATCTAAAGATAGGTATCCTGCACACTCAATTAAAGTGTTAAAACTCGAAATAATACGTAAAAACGCTTATTTTGCAATAATTTGAATCTAAGTTACGAAATGTGAAAATGCAATAAAAGACATTAAAATGACTAGAAAACAAACTTGTTTAAGTTTTGAAAAGTACTTAAATTGCCACTACGATTTGTGGCAGGTCAGGCCTTTTTATACGGTGTCCTCATCCAGGGGCGAAGCCAAAATAATTTTTTAGGGGGGCGGATGAAATTTTAATTTTTTATAGTTTATATCTTTATAATTTGTAAAGGATTAAATCAAATTTTTATAATTTTATGGGGGCCAAAGTGTAATTTTACCTTTACAAATTTAAAATTTTTAAAAAAAATTTAGGGCCTAAATAGCAATTTTACATTTTAAGGGGGCTGGGGCCCATGCCAGCCCCCTGGCTTCGCCCTTGTCCTCATCGCGACATGATATCTTGGCTCGTCGTGACGATGCAGATCAATTACAATTTCCAAAGCCGTTATGTTATGGCTCGTTGTGACGTGCCCTTCATAATGTTGCGACGTTGAGCTGCTCAACGTGACGATGCGATTTTCCAAATCATGATGTCATTTACTATTATGCACTTCATTGGCCAGCTCGTTGTGACGTTGTAGGCCGATGTTGAGACGTGGGGTCATCTCGTCGTGACGACGTGGGTCTAGCACGTCACGACATGACTCTCTATTTTGGCCTTCCTTGCACGTGAAATTTCAATTTCCTCGATTCTTTGGTTTGTCCACTACACAAGCTCAACAACCACTATAGGAAACACGTAAAAATTTCTAATCTAAGTCTTAGAATAAAATAAAGAAATAAAAATGAACAAACAAGTGAACATTAAAATCAACACAAATTTAAATGAGAAGCCCTTTTTCAAAGTCAGGACGATCCTTATCGCCACTGTAGAAGAACTTCCAGCTGGTCATTGATACTTTGATCCGTCATTTGTTCTTCCATCGAGATATATAAAATAGCACTATCAGTTGATTCCATTGATTTTGCTTTAATTTTGTCTGGCCCAACATCCACATTACAAGTCATTTGACATTAAATCCGAGCCAACCCTAAAATGTCTTTCTGGGTATTATTACCTCAAGCTTTTTTATCTCAATATCGTGTGAGGATCTATTAACCCGAGCTTTGCCTCCATCATCAAATGAGAACGAGATGGACCCTTTGACTTCTTTGGTTGGCATCTTCCCCACTATGGCTAGAAAGTGTATTGGCTCATCTACGCTTTCAATCAAAAATAGTTGAAGCTCCAAAGTAGTTGTTATTTCTATGTCTACATCTACTGCTATGTTGATTAGATGGGAGACATCTTCTTCCATATTCAACTTGTCCTCTTGGTCTCTGTAATACCCGAAATTTTCTACAGTAAGAAAGTAAGATAGTATCTTGATATAATAAAATAAATAAATAAAGTGACAAAAAGGGGAAACTTTGAGTTATGTCAACATTGGGAAGTATATTATGACATATTACTTCAAGAAAGGATTAAATCACAAAAGTGAGAAAAGTTTTGTTGCCCAAGAGTAAATACTTAAAAATTGGGGGATTTAAAGTGTAATTATGAAAAAGTTGAAGGACCAATAGTGCAAATATTTTGTGGGTGGAATGATCTAGAAACTAAGGAAAATGGATGAATTAGGACCAAATTGAATAAGTGAAGAACTATGAGAGAGTAAAACACAATTTTACCAAATTAAGTGATGACTCAAGGATGGAATTTTAAAAGATCATAAAGGGCAAAATGGTCAATTAGTAAGAGAGAATTCTAGAATGTAATGATTATGTTAATGATATTTTAAATTAATTAATTAGATAAATATTATTTATTTAGTATATAAGGAAGGAAAGATGAAGAATTCTCTTCATCTTTCCATGCATGAACCCACGTTAGAAGAAGAGAGAAAGAAAGAAAGTTTTACTTTCTTTACAATTTAGTCCTTCCACAAAAAAATTCATCATTTTCACCTAGAAATCAAAGAATTTTCATAGCTACCAAGGGAGTCAAATAATAAGAAGACAATGGAGAGCTAGAATATCAAGTTAGATTCAAGAAATTAAAGTTAGAGGAGAGAGAAAATCAAGTTAAAGATTGAAATCAATAGGACAAGTAAGAACTTTAAGTTTTCAATATATTTTAAGTAGAGTTTTCTTATATATGGTAATATCAAAAGCATGAAAATGATGTTAAAGTAGAGTTTTCTTATTTAAATTTCTATATTCTTGATATATTAGTGAAGGGAAATAAGAGAAAATGATGCGAAATATTGTAGAAAAAGGAAATAAGGGTGTTATAAACTTGGTAATCAACATTTTGCACTAAACTAGTTTTGGATAGCAGCAATAGTCTAACTTTGAAAAATCACCAAAAATTGTAAATATTGAATTAGAGGTTGAATAAAATATTAAATTTAATTTTATTGAGTCTAGTTTCTTATAGAAGAAATGGTGTAAGCAATGAAATTGTAAATTATGAGTTATAATAAATTTTATGAGAAAAGGTCAGAATGATTTCGGGTTCCTCTATTCTAACTTTGGAAAATCATAAAAAATTTTAAATAAATAATTAGAGGCTTAAATTTATATTTTTAAATTATGAATGAGTCTATTTTCAATAGAAACAAACGAGAACATCATCCGAATTCCGTACTAAGAGATAATTAATTTTTAGTGAAGAAAGGTCAAAGCTGTCAAACAGCAGAACAAGGACAAATTTGAAGATTTTACTGTACTTATTGGATAAACTATAAATTATGAAAATTTTATGGTAGAAATATATTTGAGCCTAGTTTGTAAAACATCAAAAGGATCTTAATTTAGAATTTTGTAGCTCAAGATGTAAATAATTTAGTGACTATGACTCAAATGGACAACTTGATATGAACATATAAGTAAATAGTGGAACTATAAATATACATTAAGGATGTGGAATGGAGAGGAGGAGGAAAATATATGAATATTCAGCTAGTATGGGTTTACATTAAAAATGACTAATTTGCATGTTTTAGGCTTAGGGACTAATTTGAACAAAATTAAAACTTTAGGGGCAATTTTATAAAAATGTTAAAATTGACCAAATTGCATGAATAAATTGATACATTGGAAGAAATTATTACTATCAAGTGGGTTTGGAGCTTTAATTTTGTTGTTTGAAGATATTATAAAGTAATTTTGTTAAATACTGATGTTAGGATAAATTTGTGAAAATAGTTAAAATATTAGGGTTTGAATTAAATTTCTGTCTTATTAAGGGCTGTATGATAGCCTAGAATATTTGGATAAAGTATTAATTGAGAAAAATTAGTTGATTTGATTAACTAGCTAAGAGACTAAATTGTAAAAATTATAAAAGCTGGAGTAATTGTAAAAATTTTGAAATTTATGGATATAAGTGAAATTAGGGGGTTAAATTTAGTTTAAAGTAGAACTTCTATGAAAATATAAGATTAATTATGAAGAAATAAAATTAGCCTCGATTTAGGGACTAAATTGAAAACTAGGCAAAAGTTGAAAAAAAATTAAAATATTCAATGTGAAACTATGTTGTATTGATGATTTTTAATTGTTTAATTTTTGTAGCTAATATGGTGCCGGAGACCTCGACTAAGAAAGGAAAAGATAAAGTTAACGAGGGGTAGCTCGTAAATTTCGGTTTGTATTACTATAATTCAAATTATTATTTAAATGTTATATTTTAATTTATATGTATGGTAAGTAAATTATAAGGTAAGTAACAATATTGAGATGAATGAAAATTGAAATGAAGTATGAATATGTATTGAAATGTGAATTGCATGTGAATGGATATGGAAAGTAAATTGACTTGAATTGTACATTGAAATTGAAGTTTATATGGAAGTGAAATTAAATTGAGAAATGATTGAAATACCCTATTAACTAGTCGGGTTGAGTCGGATATAGTTGGCATGCCATAGGATTGGAAGAGTACGGGGATTTATCGGTTTTGTCGATCAGGTACTTTATGTGTCGTATTAGGCACCACGTGTGTCGTTTCAGGCACTTTATGTGATGTATACTGCTTCTGATATATTGATAAGGTACTGAGTACCGTTTTAGGCACAATGTGCTTTATTGGTGTGTTTGGTTGGAATCCGTGTATCCGCCAAGGTCCGAGTTTGTTAATAGGGTGAATAACTGAAATGAGAAAATTAAATAAATTTGATTGATCGTACTATTAAAAATATGAGAAAGAAATTATGAGTTGAATTGTGAATTGAATTGAGACATGAGATTTGAAGTATGAGCTTAAGGTTCATGAATTTGTTAAAATATCGAAATAAAAAGTGAAAATAGAATGAATTGGAAATAAATGAAATAATATATGAGTTAATTGAATATAATCATATGAATTAATTATAATTATTTTTATTGAAACATGTTGGTTTAAATAATTATTGAAAGACTAATGTTGTAAGGTTTTAGATATGAAATAGAATAAGTTATTGAATTGAGATATAGAAATGAAATATATGAAATAATGTGTAATATCCTAGATTTAGGGGTTATGCGTTTATGCATAATTCAAGTGATAGTGGGCTTAATGTGTGTTTGGATATGTTTTAAGGGTTTTTAGAATTTTAGAATGTAAGGGAATGCCTTAGAAAAATATTAGATTTTTAGTCTTAGAAGGGGAGCTAAGCAAAATTGGCGTTAAGAAAATTAGTTTGAGGTTTTAATCACAATGAGTTAATTGGTAAAGTGGCAAGTGGCTGTGGAAGTGTACTAATGGTCTTAAGTTTGAATCCCATGGATGACATTAAGGTGACTTTTAATTTTTGTATGGCATGTGTTGGTCAAATTTTACTTATGTTAAGGATGGACTTTGTTATTTATGGATAGTAGACTAAGGAATAAGGCAAGTGCTTATTTATGGTATGGTATCAAGGAATTTTGGTAGGATAAGGGGACATAAGGCTTGAAGTATGGGGTGATGTTTTGGAAACTCTTCTATGGCAATTAGTCCATGTATGTGGACGACATTTTGGTCTAGGTGGAGGGTTGACCGTTTTTGTTGGAGGCTTTGGTAGGTTGGAATTTATATTTTTATGGTAAGTTGAATGATAGTTTAGGTAAGCTTGATGTTTGGGAAAGAAATCATTTGATTAAAGGTTGATGTGAGAACATAAGGCATGTTGTAAGGTGATATGCTATGGAAAGTTTTGTGTAGAAAGTTTGACATGAATGTGGACGGTATGGGTGTCTAGGGGGGTTGGCCGAATGTTGATAGGAATTTGGGGGGGTTTTAGTTGGTCAATTCTAACATTTTGTTCATCTTTAGCAATTTTTCTTTTCCTCTCCAAAATCTTTCCTCCTTAGCCGATTATGACTTGGGCATTTGGTACAATTTTTGTTTTAGTTTTGGCATTATTTTCTTGTTTAGTGTCAAAGCCAAAAGGACCATTGTGGTTTGCCGAATTTTCTTTTAGGCATTTGGCCGAATATTCATTTGAGTCTCTCTCATATTTTATTTTCTTTGAAGCCTAAAACCAACTCATTTCCCTTCATCTCTTTCTTCATCTTTAGTGGTTAGCCGAACCTTCCTTCCCTCCATTTCTCTTTTTCTTTCTTCCACATTTGCTCAAAGCCGAAAACATCCCTCTCCCATTTTATTTTCTTCTCTCCATTCTCTTCTTTCTTCTGTTGCCGAATCATCCTTCTCCTATTTCTTTCACTTTTCTTTTCCTTTCTCTTTCTCCACTCTAGCCGAATCCTTTTTGTTGTTACAAATCAACCATATTGCCGAAACTTCCAATATCCTTTTTGTTTGTCTTGGCCGAATATCATCAAGGGTAGATAATCTTTAGGTTTACTTCAATCGGTTTTGGAAGATAGGTAAGGGTTTATGGCCGTAATTCCTTTCTCTTTTCTATGTCGTTTTCTTGAGGGCAAAGGCCACTTTCTAATGCTTTTTGGTATAGAGGCCGAAACTAATATGGTTCCATTTAGGGATTTTGGCAGACTTTTAGGTGCAAACGTGTGATCTCGGGATTTAGCCGACTGTGCCAAAAAGGTGCGTAGTTATCGCACTGTCTCTTGATTGTGTGTATGTGTTATATTTATGTATATGTGATATGATGTTAATGGTAGACGAATTAAGGGCTAAGATTGTGAATACCCGTGGTGGGTGATCGAATACTCAGGTCAGTGATTTACGATATTAAATGATCATTGATGAATATATGAAATGTGATGGTTTGTGATGCATTATTGTTCAAGTGATATGTTGCCATGATACACATATATGCATGGGACTTGGGATGTGACTATCGAAGGAAAGGGTGTACTTTATGTACGTGGTCTGATGTTAGCCTTGTGCTACATTGGCGCTTGATGGTGGCTATGTGCTTCATCAAGGGAGGTGTTGGCTAGGTGCCCATCTCGGCGGATGATAGCTGTGTGCATCACCGTAGATTGAGGATGATCTCGAGTCACCTCGTGAATACAGATATGTGGATCACTATGTGATCGGTGGCTTAGCCACGACCTTAGACAGCAAGTCTGTCAAGGTAAGATATGTGGATCACTATGTGATTGGTGGCTTAGCCACGGCCTTGGGCAGCAAGTCTGCCAAGGTAAGATATAAGGATCATTATTTGATCGGTGGATTAGCCACGGCCTTGGGCAGGGAGTCTGCTAAGGTAGGAGTAACGGATGGACTCTAGGTTGGGTTGGGCTTCATGTTGCATATTTATGCATTTTTCATGACTAATTATGTGAATCAATGTGGATATGGGCTAAGCCCAACATGTGAAATTATGTGGATATATTGCCTTATCATCTGATATGTGATTGATGTGTGGATTTGGGCCAAGCCCATATGTGGGGACATGTGTAATAATTATGCACTGAGTTTGTTGACTCACCCAATTTTTCCCAAACCTTACAGGTGATGCATAAAGCTTGGACCGGGTTGGAGTGGATACGAGGTGGCCCATGCAGAAGATAAATTTATTAGTGTTACACATTTTTCTTATGAAAGGTTATTTATTGTAATAAGGGCCATTTTAAAGTATTTACGGATTATTATTATGTTTTAAGTTGGTTTGTTGATTATATTGCTATCTGGAAATGTTTATTTTTAGCAACTTATGTTTTAAAAATCTATATTAAAGTTTTCAAGTCGGACATTTTGTAACAACTTAATTTTATTTGAAAATTTAATTATACAATGTTTTAGTAAAGACAACAAAATTTTATGTTTTTAACTCTAAGTCAAAAGTTTTTCAAACGTTTTCCGCAGTGGCATTTCAAATTCGGTCATAGCGAATAGGCCGGGTTTGGGGTGTTACAAAATGATTTTATGAAATGGTTATTGATGAAATGCATGAAATGAATATTGATATAGTAAGAAGATATATAAATTAAAATGAAGAAAAACTATTTGGAATAGCAAATGATAAAGATTGAATAAGTTATAAATAAATGTATGAGAAATTATTATTTATGTGATAATTGAGTATTGTATGACTAATGTCATTATACGAATAAATATGGTTTGATATGCGAATGACCATTTATATAGTAATTGTGTGAATTAGGATATTGTTTAAGAAATGAAAAATGATAGTTATGATACTAGACATAAATATGTCCTTATAATTTAATTTTGCCTATTATATTATATTATATTGTTTTTAAATATTCAGATTATAGAAATACCACTGAGTTTTTACTCAGCGTACGGTTTTCTTTTCCGTGCGCAGATTAGGTACAATGATTTTAAAGAGTTGTTATTGAGATTGTGGGCATCTATTTCATCCCATCTCGAAGTGCCGAAAGGGTATGTTTCAAAATTTTGGAGTAGAATGGCATGTACTTAGGAAGATCAAGTGTGTTTCAGGTAGTAAGGACTAAAATATAAATTATCTAAATTTATTTTTAATGTTCAAATATAATCGGGATTAGCCAAAATCACTTTGGCACCAAATGTAATATTCCTATATCAGGTTCTTGGGTCGAATTGGTATAGGGGTGTTATAGTCTCCAGTTCCATACTCTTGTTGGCTTTTATCATCTAATGCAGGATGATCGATGACAGTACAATGGTCTTCATGATCAGAGTTGGGAACATCATGCACGACCACTTCCATTGGATTTTACGCCTCTTTGTTGTTTGAGTTATTTCGACATTTCCAACACTTGCGCCATCAAATCTTTAAGTTCTTACCGTAACGACCCAAATTTGGGCCTAGTAAAATTGGGCCCATTGAGCCTTGGGCACGGGAGCGTTTAAAATTCTAGAGAACAAGAGAAGGACTTTAATGTAAGTTGGACCTATTAGGTGAGTGATTTTGAAAGGTTAGAGGGCTTCTATGAAGTCCCGGGTTCAAACTTTAGCTTTAGGGAAATTTTGGTTTTAAGTGAATAAAACCTTGTGAGTTAGTAGTAGGCTTTAAGAATAAAATGTGGAGAAAAATGACACAAGGAAGGGAGTGGTCTAGTGGCAAGGCGTCATTAAGGGGATAAGTGAGTGCTTGGGTTCAAGTTTTGGCGCTTGCATTTCATTTTGATTTATTTTTTTTAAATGAACTTGGACTTTGGCCCATAGATTTATATTTAGTTGCACATGATTTTAGACACAAGAGGAGCTTGTGGCTTAGTGGCAAGTGGCGTGAATTGGCTGATGGGAGAGATTGGGTTCGAATCTCATGACAAGCAAGGGAGTATTTATTTTGCGGATTGGACGGCCAGAGTTTGTGTTGGATTTAAACTCTACTGAAGGAGGGATCCCACATCGGAAAGCTAGCAAGAGGGAAGGTGAAAAGCTGGCTTTATATAGAGCTGTCTATGAGGAGAGGAAGCATACCTTGGTGGGCGTTTGGGCATAGGAGCATTCGGAGTGCGGATTAGCTTCAGACTCCTATCAGGTGTGTATTTCACCCTACTTTAGCTATAGAGCGGCAAATGCCGAAATGCTGGTCACACGGCAATGGTAGCCACATGAGCGTGCGAGCCCACGTGTGGGGGCTTCAACGCGATAGTTGAGGCCACCATGAGTATTCTTGTGGGATGATGCTGTTTGGGCCACGATGGGCCGAAAGGGGCCAAGTAGGCCCAATGGGCCCGTGGGCCCGTATGAATAAGTTGTATGATTGTGTAGTAGATAGTGAATTGGTCTATGTGAATCTCATATCTATGGCTAGATTTGGGCTAAATGGGCCATACGAGCATGTGGGTCCATTTGGGTCGAGAATGGGCCTTAGGCCCATTCGCATCGTTATCTCTGTTTAGAATACTTGAGTCGCTTGAGGCGACAGTGAACCTTCTGTTGGGTCGTTAATACCGTAATTTTTGAAATTACCGAATTACCCTTGGTGGGTAAAATTACCGAATTACCCCTGGTGGGTAAAATTACCGAATTACCCTTGGTAGGTAAAATTACCAAAATACCCCAAAGGGTAAATTACCAAAATACCCTTGGATTGTGAAATTACAGAAATATCCTTGGGTTACAAAATTACCGAAATACCCTTGAGTTACGAAATTACCGAAATACCCTCGATGGGTAAAATTACCGAAACACCCCAAAGGGGTGAATATGATCGTTATACCCTTGTTCATGGTTGAATATTGTATGTATGATTTTTATTACACTTTTATATGTTGATACATTGCATTTTATCATGTTGCATGGGGCGGTTAAAGATTGAAGAGCAGTGTAGCCTGGTGGCATAGCCACAATATATTTATATATATACATAATTATGTCTCTGGTGGCTCAGCCACAAATATTCCATGTTTAGCAGCTTGACTGCAATATTGGTGTGATTGGCGGGGTGGGTTGACTTGATCCTCACAGGTGTGATTAGCTGGTCGGGGGTGTGTTGGATGGATTGAGTTGGGCTGCATTACTTCATTTGCACTACTATGTTTATAGGGCTTAGGCCCATTTTGATGACTTATGGGCTCGGGCCCAGTTGATATCGGTTTAGGGGATTACACACTGAGTTCTTATAATTCACCCATTTTTCCTTTAACCTCGCAGGTAATCCCCAGCGTTAAAGGATTTGGAGCCGTGGAAGACTTGGTGGTGGCCATACATCAGAGATACTACTCGTGAACTCTAGTAATTTCAGTTTTTACCTTATTTTAAGATTATTTATTTTGGGATAATATTTTGTAATAAGGCCATTGGTTTATTTTCTTTTAAGTTTTCGTTAATATCTGTTAAACTTATAAATATGTGGTTTTCATGAAACGACAATAACTGTTTTCAAAATATCGCATCTTCGTAATTCACTGAATCTGATTTTTGTTATAAACAAGTTTTTGAGAATAATAATAATAACATTTTTACAAGAAAACCATAAAGACAAATCGGATTTTCACAAATAACAAAGCTCGAAGCTTCAAAGAGAATGCGAACTTTGTAACGGAAGCACAGTTTTTAAAGCAACCCTTCTATGTGACATGCCAGATCCGGTCATAACATTAGGCCGGGTTTGGGGTGTTACACTTACATATACTCAGCGAGGAATTGCCTAGTTGCTTCGCACGTGGCATCTCATAAAAATTACAAGGGATCTCGACTGGATATTCAGATATCTCATACTGGTTCGACTGCTTTTGGACTCTCTCTTATTTAGCTTGGGATTCTTGATTTCATCTCTCCCACTCAGACTTATATTCATACATCTTATGTTTAGTTGACTCAGGTAAGGGTTTGTTTGAATATTCATGTTGCTCGTTTCCTCAATCGTAAATCTCTTGGTTTGTTGAACCACATTTAAATATCCGAGCATACCATATTCTCCATCGTAATTCCAGTGGTTTGTTAGAGCTCGGTCTACCCAATTTGTACTATAATTGCGCCTATATTGCACATCATACCATCTATACTCATCATCATTCATAATTAGTTCCAATTGTTTCTCGGGTGAATATTCGAGCCTAACATATTCTTGGTCATGACTCCACTGGTTCATCAAGGCTTTGTCCACCCAACTTGATCTTTCGTTAACATCTCATTCATTATACCATGAGGACATCTCATACGAACCACAATGAGGTTCGGGTGGATATTTAGACATATTGTCATCTTCATCATAACTCCATTGGTTTGTCGAAGCTCCATTCAACTAATGTGATCCTTTGTTAATGTATCAATCATCACCTGACCTAAAATCTTCATCAAATTCGCCCATGAGTAAATTTAATCGGTCAACAAGGTAAATAAATAAAATAAAAATAATAATGAAAAATAAAAGTAATAAAATAAAAAAATTTAAACACACTATCTAATAAAAAAAGTTAACCCACCATCACAATCCCCAGCAACGACGCCAACAACTTGACCGCTGCCAAACGTGCTAACGTCTAGGTTGGAAATACTACAACAAAAAGATATAAAATAGACAACGGTGTTTGCAAGTATATGGGTCAAATTGTAATATGGTTTGTTTACAATAAATGTAATAGCCCGATTTTGGGGCTAGTTGAAACAGTGGCTTCGGAACCACTAATTCGAGGCCAGAGAAATTATTTTTAATATTATTTTATGTGTTATTGCATGATTAAAACACCCCAAACCCGGCCCACGAGCCTTGACCGGATCTGGTATGTTCCCTGAGTAAAACAGTTCAAAACTTGTTTGTTATTTTGGAAAAATTTGATGGGTTTTAAAGAAAATTTGATTTGTGTTGAGTTCAGATTAAAAACGGTGTTGTTCTTAAAGACTAGATTTTATTAAAACAATATTTTTATTTGTACTTGAAATCAATAAGTTAAAAGTATTGCCGAGTTTTTAGAGTTTAGCATTAAATTGAAAATCGTTGGTGTTTAGGTGTCAAAACATTTAAAATTTAGTTTTAAGAAAAGTTATTTAATCGTGATTTATTCATAATCATATCATAGTAAACCGAATAAAATGCATGCTTAAACAGTTAATAGTAACGGCCTTATTACATCAAGCAAAACCCGAAATAAATCCAAAATACTTAAATATAAAAATTCAAAATGAAATAAATGCTGAGCTAAGCATTGGCCACCACTAAGTCCCTGCCGACCCGGTCCATTACTGAGTGTCACCTGCAAAATGTTAGCCCACGAGGGGTGAGTCAAACAGACTCAGTGTGTAACAGCCAACACAAAGTCCCAAACGATTTAGGCATATAAGATCATATATATATAACAAATATAAGTTATGATGCAATCCCGAACCCAAACCTAAATATCCATCCTATACACATCACTCGTACCTGCCGTCACACCATGGGGATTACTAAATCGACCCTCCATCGGCTACACACCATCGAAGGCAGTCGCTCCAGACGACTTGCACATCGCCCTTATAAATTGTGGCATAGCCACCAGATAATGTGACAGAGTCACCAGATAATAATATGCGACATAAGTCACCACATTCAGATTATGTGACATGAGTCACTAGATATTGTGGTAAAAACCACCAGATCACTTCCCCTTTTCATATTCACCCACATGCCCCATGCATCATAAAAACATGCATAAATCATGCCATATTCCTTATTTCATATTTGTTACAAATTCTCATATGTGTCATAACAGATGTTCATAACATTATTAACATAGTAGTAGTAGGTTAACGTACCTGAATACTCTGTACCATTGTATGGTACCTTTTTGCCATATTTTCCATATTTCCATTAACACGTATATTAAACTAATACCATAAATCAATTAAGAATCAGTGTGGGGCTACACATCTGGTACTAACGTGTTCACTGAATCCTGGAAATCTACCAAACAGATTGTATTCCTCCATAAAAATCAAAGTCAGAATCGGCTAGACACTAATACCTAATATGGCCTTGGCCGAATATTCATATTCTCTTACCTCGTGGATCTAAATCCTGAAAATAGTCACTTGGCTATGGAGATGTCGAAATCCCTGCATAATCCTATGTTAGTGTCGATTCTAACTCTTAATGGATCATAGCACATGGCCTTCGGCCTAAATCACACTTCACTTACCTCAGATCTTAAATTCCCGAAAGATCCTCTCTTGAAGTCGGCTACAATAGGAATCCCGAAACCTCCTTCATAGTTTCGGCCAAAGAACATTAAGGGGGATTAGTTCCTAGGTTTCGGCTAAAAGAAAAAGAAAGGAGATTGAGTAACATTTGATCTTACCCCTAGTGATGAAATCGACTGCACCTTTTCCTGACACCACAGAGAGATTCGGCTATATAGGAATAAGGAGTGAAATTGACCGAGCCTTGGAAACGTGATTCAGGTTAGAAACTAATTAAAGAAGAGAGAAACCACAAAGAAGAAAAAATCCCGAAAACTTACCAAACTAGAGAGGTGTATGCGGCTATGGTGCACCTTCGGGAAAAAGAGATCTCTCTTAGAAGATTCGGCTATGGAGAAGGATGATAGGCACAAGGAATATACTGACTTTCGAGAGTTTTTTCGAGGAGAGGAGAAACAATAGGAAGTTTTCGGCTAGAGAAGAAGACTTTGAGAAAAGAAAAGAAGGAATTTTTGGCTAGAAAGAGATGAGAAAGAATAAGAAACAAAAGAAAAGATGGCTATTCTCGCTAATAATTTTGGCTACATACTCTCCTTTGTATGACCGAATGCCTCATCCCAGATCCCTCTCTTGAATTCTGGCTAACACTCAAACACTAGCCTCTCCTTGCTTTTCTCCTATTTTTCCTCTTTCCTACTCATTCAAAATAATTTAAATAAAACAACAATTATCTCCTCCTTTAGCCGAATTTTGAAAGGAATTTAATCACATCTACAACTCATCCCCTCAGTCTCCCCATGCCGTCCACCGCTCATCATCCTTGCTGCAAAATAAAAACTCCCTTTTGCTTCCCTGCCGCTCGAACCTAGGCCCTTTTACCCGCTTGTGGCGTCACTTCACTACTGCCCTAAGTGGCACCTCCTTGCCACTTTAACAAGCCCATTTTTATGTCTAATTTCCCCTATAAATTCCCTTAAGGCCTATCAAGCTTAGCTCCACTTCAAGACTCAAAATCTGATAATTTCTAAGACATTCACCTACATACTAAAGTTCCCAAAATTCATAAAACACATTCAAAACACATCCAGGCATGCTTCCACATATATTTAAGCAAAAATGCACAAGCCCTAAATCCTGGATATTACAGTTCTACCCCCTTAAAATAATTTCGACCTTGAAATTACCTGGCTAAAATAGGTGAGGGTATTGCTGTCACATTACTTCTTTCGGCTCCCATGAAGCTTCTTCTGATCCATGATTACGCCATGACATTTGACTAGAGGAACTGATTTCTTCCGTAGCACTTTCACATCTCGTTCCAAAATCTGAATCGGCTCTTCCCCGTAGGACAAATCTGGTTTCAGTTCCACCTCCCCAACTGGCACTACATGAGATGGATCCAATCGGTAATGATGTAGCATAGAAACATGGAATACATCGTGCATCTGCTTCAATTTCGGAGGCAACTCTAACTGGTATGCCACTGGTCCAACTCGCTTCAATACCCGATAAGGTCCTATAAACCTGGGACTTAACTTCCCTTTGCGACCAAATCTCATAACCTTCTTCCATGGCGATACCTTAAGAGACAACTGATCTCCCACAGCAAACTCTATTTCCTTGCTCTTAAGATCTGCGTACGACTTTTGCCTATCAGATGCTTCCTTCAACCGTGCCCGAATTACCTCAACCTTCTCCTTGGATTCTGCCATAATTTCCGGACCCAAAACCCGACGTTCCCCCAATTCCGTCCAACACGTAGGAGTGCGACACTTTTGACCATACAACGCTTCATACGGTGCCATCCAAATACTGGTTTGATAGCTGTTATTATAAGCAAATTCCACTAAAGGCAAATATTCCTCCCAACTTCCTCTGAAGTCTATCACACAGTGCCGCAGCATGTCCTCTAACACTTGGATCACTCGCTCTGACTGACCATCCGACTGCGGATGAAATGCTCTAGTGAAATCTAGTCTGGTGCCTAAAGCCTGATGTAGTGCTTTCCAAAACCGAGACGTAAACCTTGGATCCCTATCTAAAATAATTGACACCGGTACTCCATGCAATCTCACAATTTCTGCCACATACAACCTCGCCAACCTTTGCAAAGAATAGTCAACCCGCACTGGTATGAAATGCGCGGACTTTGTCAATCGATCCACTATCACCCATACCGAGTCCTTCTTAATAGGTGTAAGGGGAAGCCCACTAACGAAGTCCACGGTGATTCTCTCCCACTTCCATCGCGAGATCTTTATCTATTTGAAGCAATCTCGACGAACTTGGTGTTGGTGTTGACCTGACTTGTCGACACGTCAAGCACTTCCCTACAAATTCTGTAACTTCCCGCTTAAGACCAGGCCACCAGAGCTGTTCCCGTAGATCTCTGTACAACTTACTACCTCCAGGATGCATAGCATAAGGGCTACTATGCGATTCCTGAAGAATTCTCTGCCTTAACTCCTTATCCTTTGGCATACAGACCTTGCCATGAAAACACAGCACTCCTTCACTATTAACACCTTAGTTTTCCAACTCCCCACTCTGCACTTGCCGCAACTTAGCACCTAGATCATCATCTACCAACTGTCTTTTTTTCACCTCATTCAACCACGTCGGCTTAACTTGCAACTCTGCTAACACACTTCCATTGTCATACAGGCTAAGATGTGCAAACATCGCCCTCAGATCCGACACTACTTTTCGACTTAGGGCATCTGCCACCACATTTGCCTTGCCCGTGTGATACTCTATGGAACAATCGTAGTCCTTTAATAACTCCACCCACCTTCGCTGTCTTAGGTTCAGCTCTTTCTGAGTCAGCAGATACTTAAGGCTCTTATGGTCTGTGTTGATCACTGACTTTTCTCCATACAGATAATGCCTCTATACCTTAAGAGCAAGCACCACTGCCGCCAACTCCAAATCATGCGTCGGGTAGTTCACCTCATGTGGCCTCAATTGTCGAGACGCATAAGCGACTACCTTCCCGTCCTGCATCAATACACATCCTAAACCTGTATGAGAAGCGTCACAATACACCATGAAATCCTTCCCTGCCTCAGGTTGAATTAGAACCGGAGCTTCAGTCAAAACCCTCTTAAGCTTCTCAAAGCTCTCCTGTTGCTTATCTGTCCATACGAAAGGTACTTCCTTTCTCAACAACTTTGTCAAAGGTGCGGCTATTGATGAGAACCCTTCTACGAACCTTCTGTAGTAGCCTGCCAATCCCAAGAAACTACGAACCTCAGCAACAGACTTAGGTGGTTTCCAATCCAACACTTCCTCAATCTTCCTAGGATCCACCCTTATCCCTTCTGCAAACACCACATGCCCTAGGAACGCAACTTCCTTAAGCCAAAATTCACACTTGCTGAATTTGGCATATAGCTTCTTCTCCCTCAACACTTGCAGCACTATCCGGAGATGCTCATCATGTTCTTCCTCAGACTTGGAATACACTAGGATGTCGTCGATGAACACAACGACGAACCGATCCAAGTAAGGTGGAAAAACCCGATTCATCATATCCATGAACGCAACTGGGGCGTTCGTCAATCCGGACGGCATTACTAAGAACTCATAATGCCCGTATCTTGTCCGGAAAGCTGTCTTATGGATATCTGCTTCCTTCACCTTAAGCTGATGATATCCAGACCGTAAATCTATCTTTGAAAACACCGCGGCCCCCTTAAGCTGATCAAACAAGTCGTCTATCCTTGGCAACGGGTACTTGTTCTTAATGGTCAGCTTATTCAACTGACGATAGTCTATGCACATACGCATAGTTCCGTCCTTTTTCTTCACAAACAAGACCGATGCTCCCCACGGAGACATACTGGGTCGGATAAACCCACGATCAAGCAACTCCTGGATTTGAGCCTTGAGCTCAACCAATTCCTTTGGTGCCATTCTATATGGAGCGATTGACACAGGAGCTGTACCTGGCAGTAAGTCAATTCCAAACTCCACCTCTCTGTCCGGGGGTATTCCAGGTAACTCCTCCGGAAAAACATCTACAAATTCCCTTACTGTTTTAACTCTGCTAACTCCCTCTTCTTTTACATCCAACGCACTGATGAAAGTCAAAAATACCTTGCACCCTTTCCGAACCATCTTATCAGCCTTTAATGCTGAAACTACATTAGACAAATAGTTCCTTCTTTCTCCTATCATAATTATCTCCTCATCCTCCGGGGTCCTTAACTCCATTCACTTAGCTGCACAATCCAATATAGCCTGATGTTCCACTAGCCAGACCATGCCAAGAATGAGATCAAATTCTCCGAAAGGTAGTTCCATCAAGTCGGCAGGAAATACCACTCGCTAAATCTCTAGAGGTACACTCCAAAATATCTTGTTCACCACTACAGTTTGACCTAATAGGCTTACTACAGTCATCTCCCTATCAGATAGTTTAGAAGCTACGCCTAGTGTTTCAACTACTCTACATGAAACATAAGAATGGGTCGAGCCAACATCAATTAAAGCAAAGTAAGGCTTGTCAGCTATAAGGAACATACTAGTTATAACATACGGTGCGTCTCCATCCTCCCTCCGGTGAACTGTATACACCAGACCCGGCTATCTTGCCTCTGTATTACCAACACCTCTGCCCAGTGTTCCCCGTCCTCTTCTAGAACCATTACTTTTACCAATCGGACCACGACCCTGCGGTGGCTGCTGCCACCTCTTCTAGCCTGATTAAAACCCTGACCTGTTGGTCGGCTTCTGTCGATTTTCATAGGACAGTCCTTAATCATGTGTTCCTTGGACCCACACTTGAAGCATCCCCCTGTCTTCTTCCAACACTCTCCTAGGTGCATCTTTCCATACTGAGTACAAGTACGGAGACGCCTCCTACAACAACTCACGACCTCATGGCCCATCAACTCTAGGCCTCTTTTGAACATTCCCAGATGACCCTGATGATCCAAACCTCTCTTTTGCCTCTTCCGATCTGTATTTTGTCTCACAGAGTCCTTAATCCCTTCGGCTACCTTAGCCTTCTCCACCAACACGGCAAACTCCCGTTCCTGCTGTGGAGTTATCAACAACCTCAGGTCATCCCTCAGTCTGTCCTCGAACCGGACACATCGCTCATGCTCCGTAGCCACGATCCCTCTAGCATACCGACTCAACCTTAAGAATTTCACCTCGTACTCCGCTACGGACTTCTTCCCTTGAACCAGCCCCAGAAATGCCTTCCTCTGCGAATCAATATAACTAGTACCAACATACTTCTTCTGATACGCCGCCTTAACATACTCCCAAGTGAGATCCTCCGCTGTAGCACCATCCCATACCGTGAGCCACCATTGATATGACTCATCACGAAGTAGCGACACCATTCCTTTCAGTTTCTCCTCAGCAGTCAGATCCAGCTCATCCATAATTCGCTCTGTCGCCTCCAACCAATACTCAGCCGTACTGGGTGCCACACCGGATACACCACGAAATACCTCAGCTTCATTGGCTCAGAGTCGCTCGGGTATAGATTTCCGAGCTCCCATACCTCCACCTGCTCCATCCACCATCTCAAGAACTTGCAAAGACCGCTGCGAGCATCGCACCATCCCCGTCGATCCTCGATGCTCAACTCCAAAGTGGTGGTGGTAGGGGTGGTGGTACCTCATTTTCGGACCCTTGACCAGACCTAACGGGTTCCGATACGGTCATTCTGCCTCTACCACGCCCTCGCACATTACGACCACGTCCCCTAGAACTCATGGCTACGATTGCGATTTAATCTGATTAAAAAGTCTTATGCATTAGTACTTTTGTTCCACTGATTACCCGCGGAGAAGTTTTATGAAAAGAAGTTTAGTAATAGTTCTTTCGATCATTTTAGAGTTTTCGTTTCAAGTCTTCTATCCTAATTCAGAGAAGCACATTTATTCAGTAGTACCTACCACACACATTCACACTCGTACACTTTTGTCCATTCCAATCCCAGGGGTATCTTCGTAATTTGTCCTATAGGGGTATTTTGGTAAATTTCCAAATCAGGGTATCTTGGTATTTCAAAAAAAATAGGGGTTTTTGGTATTTTTGTAAAGTAATAATATTTTAATAAAAGTCAGGGGTAATATGGTAATTTTCATAAACCAAGGGTATTTTAGTAATTTTACAAACCAGGGATATTTGGGTAATTTTGTAAATTGAAAAAATTTCAGAAAAATTTTATAAAAGATTTTTTACAAATCAAAGGGGTAATTTGGTGATTTTAAAACTAAGGTTTTTATAGAAATATGGCTAGTCCCTTTCGGGTTTTAATTATTGGGTTTAGCCTGTGAATGAGTCCTCTTGGTTAGAGTGAACCGTCATTACGCACCAGGTAGGATTCGAGCGAAGAGGAGGTGAGTCACTAGGACTGCTTAAATACCAGGCTCTCCCTGAATCCAATCCTAGACATGCGCACAATGGTTGCCACACCCTAACTCGGTGACTTATTCACAGGTTTGTTTAATTAGGCCTTAAATTTTTATGTAATTCTTGTGTTGGGGTAAGTTAATCCTAGGGTTCAATAACTTAATATACTAATCTACGTTCCCGTTATACCCACATACAATAAATCACACAACAGTTAGGGGTACTTACCTGGTGGACTTCGGGTCGGAGACTTAGGTGCCATGCCAGAACAACCTGTTTATTTCACAAAGATTTTCAGGAAACTTATTTGGGCTTAATTTTGAAAACATTATGGGCTTTAAACCCAAGGCCGAGAGTTTAAAACTAGGCTCTGATACCAAATTGAAACACCCCAAACTCGGCCCACGAGCCTTGACCGGATCTGGTATGTTCCCTGAGTAAACCAGTTCAAAACTTGTTTGTTATTTTGGAAAAATTTGGGGGGTTTTAAAGAAAATTTGATTTGTGTTGAGTTCAGATTGAAAATGATGTTGTTCTTGAAGACTAGATTTTATTAAAACAATATTTTTATTTGTACTTGAAATCAATAAGTTAAAAGTATTGCCGAATTTTTAGAGTTTAGCATTAAATTGAAAATCGTTGGTGTTTAGGTGTCAAAACATTTAAAATTTAGTTTTAAGAAAAGTTATTTAATCGTGATTTATTAATAATCGTATCATAGTAAATCGAATAAAATGCATGCTTAAACAGTTAATAGTAATGGCCTTATTACATCAAGCAAAACCCGAAATAAATCCAAAATACTTAAATATAAAAATTCAAAATGAAATAAATGCTGAGCTAAGCATTGGCCACCACTAAGTCCCTGCCGACCCAGTCTATTACTGAGTGTCACCTGCAAAATGTTAGCCCACGAGGGGTGAGTCAAACAGACTCAGTGTATAACAGCCAGCACAAAGTCCCAAACGATTTAGGCATATCAGATCATATATATATAACAAATATAAGTAATGATGCAATCCCGAACCCAAACCTAAATATCCATCCTCTACACATCACCCGTACCTGCCGTCACACCGTGGGGATTACTAAATCGACCCTCCATCCGCTACACACCATCGAAGGCAGTCACTGCAGACGACTTGCACATCGCCCTTATAAATTGTGGCATAGCCACCAGATAATGTGACAGAGTCACCAGATAATAATATGTGACATAAGTCACCATATTCAGATTATGTGACATGAGTCACCAGATATTGTGGTAAAAACCACCAGATCACTTCCCCTTTTCATATTCACCCATATGCCCATGCGTCATACAAACATGCATAAATCATGCCATATTCCTTATTTCATATTCGTTACAAATTCACATATGTGTCATAACAGATGTTCATAACATTATTAACATAGTAGTAGTAGGTTAACGTACCTGAATACTCTGTACCATTGTATGGTACCTTTTTGCCATATTTTCCATATTTCCATTAACACGTATATTAAACTAATACCATAAATCAATTAAGAATCAGTGTGGGGCTACACACCTGGTACTAACGTGTTCACTGAATCCCGGAAATCTACCGAACAGATTGTATTCCTCCCTAAAAATCAAAGTCAGAATCGGCTAGACACTAATACCTAATATGGCCTTGGCTGAATATTTATATTCCCTTGCCTCGTAGATTTAAATCCCGAAAATAGTCATTTGGCTATGGAGATGTCGAAATCCCTGCATAATCCTATGTTTGTGTCGATTCTAACTCTTAATGGATCATAGCACATGGCCTTCGGCCTAAATCACACTTCACTTACCTCAGATCTTAAATTCCCGAAAGATCATCTCTTGAAGTCGGGTACAATAGGAATCCCGAAACCTCCTTTATAGTTTCAGCCAAAGAACATTAAGGGGGATTAGGTCCTAGGTTTCAACTAAAAGAAAAAGAAAGGAGATTGAATAACATTTGATCTTACCCCTAGTGATGAAATCGACTGTACCCTTCCCTGACACCACAGAGAGATTCGGCTTTATAGGAATAAGGAGTGAAATCGACTGAGCCTTGGAAACGTGATTCAGGTTAGAAACTAATTAAAGAAGAGAGAAATCAAAAAGAAGAAAAAATCCCGAAAACTTACCAAACTAGAGAGGTGTATGCGGCTATGGTGCACCTTCGGGAAAAAGAGATCTCTCTTAGATGATTCGGCTATGGAGAAGGATGATAGGCACAAGGAATGTACGGCTTTCAGAGGGTTTTTGAGGAGAGGAGAAACAATAGGAAGTTTTTGCTAGAGAAGAAGACTTTGAGAAAAGAAAAGAAGGAATTTCAGCTAGAGAAAGAGATGAGAAAGAATAAGAAACAAAAGAAAAAGATGACTATTCTGCTAATAATTTCGGCTACATACTCTCCTTGTATGACCGAATGCCTCATCCCACTCCCCTCTCTTGAATTCGGCTAACACTCAAACACTGGCCTCTCCTTGCTTTTCTCCTATTTTTCCTCTTTCCTACTCATTCAAAATAATTTAAATAAAACAACAATTATCTCCCCCTTTTAGCCGAATTTTGAAAGGAATTTAATCACATCTACAACTCATCCCCTCAGTCTCCCCATGCCGTCCACCTCTGCTCATCCTTGCTGCAAAATAAAAACTTCCTTTTGCTTCCTTTACTGCTCGAACCTAGGTCTTTTTACCCTGCTTGTTTCGTCACTTACTAAGGCCCTAAGTGGTGCCTCCTTGCCACTTTAACAAGCCCATTTTTATGTCTAATTTCCCCTATAAACTCCCTTAAGGCCTATCAAGCTTAGCTCCACTTCAAGACTCAAAATCTGATAATTTCTAAGACATTTACCTACACACTAAAGTTCCCAAAATTCATAAAACACATTCAAAACACACCCAGGCATGCTTCCACATATATTTAAGCAAAAATGCACAAGCCCTAAATCCCGGTTATTACAATGATTATATTAGTGTTTGAAAATTTTGGTAAATTAATTTTAGCAATTTCATGCTTAATTTTGAAAAAAGGACTAAATCGCATAAAGTGTGAAAGTTTTAATCTACAAGCTAAAGGTGTTAAATAGCTATGGAACACTAAAGTAGAGGTCCTTATTGAGTAAAACGACCAATAAAATTAGTGGTAGCTGAACATGGAATTAAAAAAATCATGAATGGTCAAAGTTTGGTGGCATTAGGTAACTAAATGAATAAAATAAAATAAAACAAAGAAAAAGTTATCATCTTTTCCCATCTTCTTCCTCTTCCACTGAAATTTTCAGCAAAAATAAGGGTTTTGGAAGCTTGAAATTTCAACAACTCTTCACCCTTGCAAGTAAGTGATTTTGGTGGTTGTTTTTGTTAATTTTTGTGTTTTTGGAACCCCTATAGCTTAATCCAGCTAATGAGGGGACTATTTTGCAAAATAGCTGAGAGTCTAGGGTCTTGCCATGAGAGTATTTATATTGTTTGCTGAAATTTTATGAAGGAAAATGAAACTTCGTTGTTTAATAAACGACTTTTGTGAAAGGATTTTTCATGAACACACCTAAAAGGACTATTTTGTGAAGTTTATAAAATAGGTTTTAAATGTGTGAAATAATTGAAAATTGTGAGTTGCTATAAGAGTAATAAAAGTTTGGCTAGGCTTGTTAAAGGAGGAAATTTGATTAAAATCATTTTACGAGCCTAGGGACAAAATCATAATTATGTGAAAGTTTAGGGGCAAAACGATAATTTTGCCAAAGTAGGAATTTTGGAATGTCTTGATTAATATGGTGATTAAATGAGTGAATTTTGTCATTATATATCAAGAAAATTGAAATTCGGACCTAGACCGAGTGAAGACCAAGCTAGTAGACTAATTCAATCTAGTCGCCTACTTTTGTATACCGAGGTAAGTTGTACGTAAATAATACAACTTTATTGTTATTATGTATTGAACAATTAATATGGCATAAAGTGTTTGATTATTGTTGTGAATATGCATGATGAGAATTGATGTAGTAAAAACTCTCAGTTGAACCTTAGGAGTAGATTGGATATCCATTCCATGACATTTGGGTGATATGTGTGCTAGTGTAAGACCATGTCTGGGACATGGCATCGACCACATTATGAGAGCCAGTGTAAGACCATGTCTGGGACATGGCATCGGTATTGAGACGAGAGCTAGTGTAAGACCATGTCTAGGACATGGCATCAGCCTCGACATGTGAGCCAGTGTAAGACCATGTCTGGGACATGGCATCGGCATTTTACCATTTTTTGTGAGGCTTATCAGATATCTTTTAGTATTCCAAATGGTTCCATGGGTTATTTAAAGCTTATGATAAAGATATGAAAGGATATAATCATGTTGTGAGTGGTACAAGTTCTTACTCGAAACTCATGAGATATGAGCTTAGTTATGATGCCTTAATGGTAAGGATGAAATTGAGTAAGTTCTATCTATGAGAATGATCTCGGTACGATCTTGTAATCTTTGGCTTGTACTTGTGATGTGTAAATATATAGTAAATCTACCATTGCTAAATCAAGAATGTTGTAATATGCTGTGTATTTAAAGATGCATGGTTGATGCTGTTACTTATTTACATGCAGCTTACTAAGCTTTCTGGTTACTCCCTCTCTTTTCCATTTTCTTATAGTGCTGCCAAGCTAGCTCGGGGATCAACAGACGTCGGAGGCATCGATCACACTATCAATTGAAGCATTTGGTATAGTTAGCCTTATTATTTTAAGTATGGCATGTATAAGGATTGGGTCTTTTTGTTAAGTGTCATATTGTTTTGGCCATATGTGTTGGCTTGTCATAAAATTGATCCATTTTGTCTAAGGCTGTAACAGCCCGATTTTGACCCTAATCAAAATAGTGGTTTCGAGACCACAAATCTGAGTCCAAAAAGTATTTTAAAATTATTTTCCATGTTTATTATGTTTGAATTTGCTTGTGTGAAAGTTTCGTGTTTTAATTTCGTCGTTTGAGTGTCCGATTCAATAAAAGGGCTTAATCGCGTAAAATGAAAATTTGATGGTTAAATATGAAAGTGCCTAATTGTCGTTGTCTTTTTAATATGGAGGTTTTATGTTGCAATTTTTCCATTGAATAAGTGATGGACGACATTATGGTTATATTATATAGTTTTTATATTAATTATAAAAGTTAAAATAATAAATAACATATTATAAAGTTATTATAATAAAACAAACATAAAAGTAAAAGCCATATTCATCTTGTTCACCGAAAAGAGAAAACAAAAAGAAAGTAGAAAAGCTTTGAACATTTCGGCACCTATATAGCTTGATTCAAGGTTAGTTTTTGTTCGGTTTTTGATAATTTTTACGTTTTTGATATCGTTGCTATGAAATGTACTAAGCCCATGCTTTAATTTTTTATTTTGATGAATATTTTGAGTTAAGCCATTGATGAATTCATGTGATTTTTGTTATTAGATGATAGATTATGGAAGATATGTTTTGAATTAACATGTTTTGTATTGGAAATTTTGATGATTTTGAGTAATTAGGGGTAAATTGTAAAAATAATATTTTGAGGGACTAAAATGTGAAATAAATGAAATGTGTGGACTTAGATAAACTATAGGAAGATTCGGCCTAGCTATGGTATATGCAAATTTTGTGTATTTTGTGTTTTATGCAATAGGGACTAAATTGTAAAAAGTTTAAAATATTAGGGGAAAAATGGTAATTTTCCCATTTATGTGTTTTTGGATTAAATTGAATGAATGTGTGTTTAAATTAGTTAAATTTGAATTTATTTAGATCAAGAATGAAAGAAAATGGAATTAAATCGCAGGAAATCGAAAGTAGTCGAATAGTCGATTATACCATCCGACAACATCCGAGGTAAGTCTATGAGCATTTAAATGTTGTTAAACTTGAGAATATATATAAATTTTATGTGATGAAATGAATTATTCGATTATATATGTGTTTTGGCCGAATGTGATTTGAGATAGGGAGCTATGTTTCGAGCTCGTTTTGATCGAGATTCAATGCCCGAAAGTCTCGTACGAACCCTAGGAATAGATAGGATACATATGTCATGGCATAGGATTCCGATATGTGTTTTCATGAAAGACCACATCTGGTACGTTGGTATCGATTTTTGTTTACGTGTAAGACCATGTCTGGGACATTGGCTTCATATTTGATTCGTGTAAGACCCTGTCTGGGACAGTGGCATCGATATGTGATTACATGTAAGACCACGTCTGGGATGTTGGCACTGTACGAGCTTTCCGACTATCTGCTTATCCTTTTTAATTCCGAACGGTTCAACGGGCAATGTGAAGTAAAGACTGAATGTGAAATTGAATTACAAGTTCAAGTATGTGTTAGTTAATTGTTTATATGAAAACAAGGTAAGTTGGTTAATTGAAATGATAAAAGGTTATCTGAATATGAATTATGTGTTAACTTACTTGAACATAAAAATGATTCGATCTATTGATGTGTTTGTAATAATAAAAGTGAAAATTCATGTATGTATATGATTGATTATATTCGGCCATATGATATATGTATGTGAGGTTAAAATATGATCTAGTAGTAAATGATAACTTGTATTTGATATTATGCAAATTTGGCCTTGTTAACAAAATGTTAATGTAATAGCTCGATGTTGTGGCTAGTAGGAATAGTGGTTTCGAGACTGCTAATTCGAGGTTGAGGAAAATTATTTTGATATTATTTTATGTGTTATGGCATTAATATCTGGCTATATGAAAATTTTGGCACTTTAATTTTAACGATTGCATGCTTAATTGTGAAAAATGACTAAATCGCATAAAGTGTGAAAGTTCCATTATTCAAGGTAGAGGTGTCTAATAGCCATAAAATATTAATTGGATGTCCTTAATGTGCAATTAGGCCAATTGGGAGGTGTTGGTCGGCCATAGAGGCTAGGGAGACAAGGGCATTAAATTTTTAGTCAATTTTGGTGAAATTAGGAGATGAAAAGATGAATAAAATAAGATAAAAAGAAAAGCTATTATCTTTCACTATTTACCCCCTTCTTCCACCGAAACTTGAAGAGAAAAATAGAGTTTTTGGGGTTCAAACTTTTATTTAAGCTATCTCCTTGCAAGTAAGTGATTTTGATAATTATTTTTTAGGATTTTTGTACTTTTGGAGTCCCCAAAGCTTAAGTTGGCTAATGAGGGGACTAAATTGTTAAATGTTTGAAAGTTTAGGGACTTGTCATGAGAGAGTTTATGTTTTTAGCTGAGTTTTTATGAAAGAAAATGAATGTTAGTGAGATGAGAAACAACTTTTGAGAAAGGTGTTAGCATGAAAACAACTAAATAGGACTTGAATGCAAAGATTGAAATTGTGTAATAAATGCATGAAATAATTGGAATTATGAGTAGTTGTAAGAATAATAAATGTTCATCTAGGCTTGTTTAATGAGAAAATATGATGAAAAATGATTTACGAGCCTAAGGGCAAAATCATAATTTTGCCATAGTACAAGGGCAAAACGGTCATTTTTGCCTAAGTAGAGATAATGATGTATTATGATCATAAAATGATTGAATGAGTGAAATTTTGTTGTTATAGATCAAAAAGAGCGCGAAGTTAACCTTGACCGGGGAAAAGGCAAGGTTTCGGATTAAATCGCAAATTAACGCATTTTGCACCGAGGTAAGTTTATGTGTAAACGATGCATCTTAAATACATATGTTGTTGCTTATTGGTGCATTGTATGATTGAGAACACTTACGATTTAAATGGATTGAATTTGGTAGAAAATAAATAAATTCCGGATAAATGTTGAAATAGAGATGTAAGTGCGAAATATTATCCGTAATAGATAATGGTGGGCTGTGTGCGATACCACCTATTTACTTATTCACGATGGTTTGTGTGCGATACCATCGTTAATATTATCATTTGGTGGGCTATGTGCGATACCACCGTAAATATTCTTGTTGGTGGGCTATGTGCGATACCACCCTATTAAAGATAAATGGTGGGCCAAGTGCGAAACCACCGAGTGTTTGGTATTACTAAGAATGGTTTATTGTGTAATTATGTTGTGTTGTTTCATGTGGTCATGTGGTGATCAAGTGCAGGGATGTATGTTAAATAAAAAGAGCATTTGGTTGTGATATAGTTGGATTGTGGTAAGAGATGAATGAGTAAGCATGATCTTGAATTGTGAAATGCTATTTATTGATTAGCACATGTTATGATGTTCATTGTTTACATGTAAACTTACTAATCTTAAAGCTTACTCCCTTTTTCCTTTCCCTTGTTTAATAGTGACAAAGAGTCGAGTCGGGATACGAAGATAATTGGAAGATCACCCACACTATCAGCTCATCTCGGTATATTTAGAATTAGCATTTTGAATATGGCATGTATAGGAGCTAGACTAGGTAAAATGATTTGTTATTTTGGCCAAGTGCGTATTGGCTCCTTATAGATGAATCCTTTTGTACATGGCCATAGTTAATGGCTCAATACTATTAATCAATGAAAAGATGAGGTTATTCATGATTGTGTAGGGTTTATGATTGGGTTGTTTGGTTATGAATTATGTTTGAGTGAGTTAGGGTGATGAAAAATCTTGGCAAATAGCCTTGTTTTTGTCAGCACGAGTAGGCACACGGGCATGTGTGTAGGCCGTGTGTGACATACGGTCAGTCCCATGGGTGTGTGACCAGGTCGTGTGTCCCCTTGCATGTAGAATTTCAAGTCAGTAAGCTTAGTAGTAAACACACGGGTAGAGACACGGCCGTATGTCTCAGCCGTGTTGTAACACCTTGGTTTAGGGGGCTATGCAGTTTGAGTATGATGTGGGTGTTTGGAAGGTTCTTGGCTGTGCTTGGAGGTGTTTTGAGGTTTTAAGAACGCTCGGGGTAACCGGGAAAATCTTGGATAATTTTTAGATTTTTGGTGTGGAAAGGGAATCGGGCCAAGGGAGGCCTTAAGAATTATTTTGGTAATTTATGGCACAAGTAAGGCTTTGGCAAAGTGGTCAGACGCTGCATGACTTAAGAAGTGAGAGTAGCGCCTTTGAGGGTCTTAGGTTCGATCCAAGAAGGCAGCAGTTGGGTTTTAATTTTTGGTTTATGGTGCTACAGGGATGGAAGCCTTAAAAGGGAGTGGGGGCGTGTTTTGACGCAAGAAGCAGCTTGTCCAGGTGGTTCTCGTGCGGCACATAGGAGTTGGAGGGGAGCGGAGGCACAGGTTCGAGTGCCTGGAGCAGCATTTTTGGGCGTGATTTTATTTTATGCGGTTATGGGGCTGGGCTAGAAAGGGTTAAGATTAAATGATGGGGGTTTTTGTCATAAAAATCAAGGTGGCCGAGTGGCACAGGCGTTGGGTAGGCGTGCGGCAGCAGCAAGGTCCGTGTTCGAACCTCGGAAATTTGCATTTGGTTTTTTATTTTCTTTGGCTTTTTGCTAGTGGACGGCACATGGAGTTTAAAATTGGAAGATAAGGATGAGTTTTGTATTTTATTTTTCTGTTGAATTCGGTGGGATAATGATTTGATATTGGTTTGTTTTTTTTTAATTTGAAGGAGGTAGGATAAAGGTGGGTTTTATATTGTTTTTAATTTGAATTGATTTCAAATGGGTGGCTGGGAGTGAGTTAAGTGATTTGATTAATTCAAATCAATTTGAATTATATGGCCGGGGAAGGTGGTAGCCGAATTTGGGGAGCTTGGGGGCATTTTTGGTTTGTTGCATGTGAGTAGGTGTGAGCGAATTTTGTGCTATAAATAGGGAAGTGCTCACCTTTTTGTTCCTTTTTCCATAGTTTAATCTCTTTGCCAAAATTGCTAGTAGTTTGCTCTCAAACACTTTAGTAGCCGAATCACTCATCTTTCATCCCTCCCTTTTCCTTCATTTTATTAAACCGAAAGTACACCCCACACTTCTTCTTTCCCTCTTTTCAAACCTCTTTGGCCGAAATTGCTATTTTCTCTCCTTGATTTTCTTGTTAGCCGAATCCACACCACCTTGGTACCGAATTTTCCTTCCCTCAGTTTGGTAGTGCTTTTGGCCGAATGTTAGATGTAGCATAGACCTCTTCGGGTTCCATAGCAATCGTTGTTAAAAGGGTACTTTGGGATTGGTAGTAGCCAGTCAAGCTTTCTCTTGTTAGCAATTGATTTTGGTAAGGCTTTGTTTTAATAAGCTATGTATTTAGTATTCGTTTTAAACTAAGGTTTTGATGCTAAGGCCGAATGTAGGGGAGGAGAGCCTAGCGCAGGAGACCTTTTCGGGATTCGTATAGGCAGCATTTGCAGAGGCATAGAGCAGTTAGGATTTGATCAATTGTAGCTATCAAGGTGCGTAATCATCGCACAATTTCTCGGTTTGGTTGCTAACATTTAAAACTATGTATAATGGCTTAAGTGATGATAACTGGTGATGGTAAGATTATTTGTGATGTATTTATGTATGTATATATATTTATATACTTATGTGATATGATGATTTAACATGCAGCATCTACATATTTGCATGAGGTGGGGCTTGATTCGAAGAAGGAGGAAGTGTACACAAGGTGTACGTGGTCTAATGATAGCTCCGGCTACATTAGCGCTTGATGGTTAGCTTTGTGCTACCTCAAGGGAGATGTTGGCTAGGTGCCCATCTCGGCGGTTGATTGCTATGTGCATCACCGTAGACAGATATTGATGTTGAGATCATTTTGGTTGATCGGTGGCTCAGCCACGGCCTTGTGCAGCGAGTAGCCAAGGTAAGATTATGGATCACGAAGTGATCAGTGGTGGGTTATCCACGGCCTTAGGCAGGGAGTCTGCTAAGGTTGGCGTACGGTTGGTTTGTGGGTTGGGCTGAGATGCATATTTGCATGACTTGCTATAAGAAAAGTATGGTTATGGACCAAGCCCATACGTGGGGGAATTACGTGTTATGATTATGCACTGAGTCAGTGGACTCACTCTTTTCATTAACCATTTCAGGTGATGCGTAGACTGGACTGGGGTCGGAGAGGACACGTGGTGGCCCATGCGGAAAGAGGAATTTAAATATTTTAAGTTATTTTTATTAAGTATTTGATCTTTTAAATATTGATGTGATAAGGCCCTTTTGACTTTTATTTATTTCTGGGAACTATTTTATTATTATTTTAAATTATGGTTGGATTATATTAAATTAGTAAAGACAAATTTGTACCAGCAACTTGATTTCCAAATGGGCTTTATGTAATCACTAAAGTTGACTTAGTTTGGTTATGTTCCAAAAGAACTTGGTTTCAAAGGAAAATACAAAATTTTCATGTTTTAAATCCTAAGTAAAGAAAAATATTTTCACTAACATAACCAGATTCGGTCGTAGTGAATGGGCCGGGTTTGGGGATGTTACACGTGTGGGAGGCACGGCTACAGACATGGGCGTGTGCCCAGGCCGTGTGAAGTCTGCACCTTGAAATTGGAATTTAATTTGACACACAGTCTAAGGACACGAGCGTGTACCTTGGCCGTGTGACCATAGTGAGATGATGACGTCATAAACAGAATGCCAAGGTTTTGGCACACGGGCTAAGACATGAGCGTGTCGAGGCAGTGTGAGGGACACGGGCGTGTGTCCAGCCGTGTGAAATAAGTTAGTGTCGAGCAGGGGTGAGGGTCATGGGCGTGTGTGACCACACGGCTTGCCCACACGGGCGTGTCCCATTTCACACGGGCTTGTGGCCCCTGTTTAAGTAAAATTTTTCTAAGTGTGTAAAAGTTTCTGATTTATTTCTGAAACCTTCCGGAAGTATGTTTAGGGCCCTATAGGCCCATTATAAGAATGTTAGATATGAGAATAGAAATGTTTTAATTTGGAATTGATTTTGACAACCCAAAGTTGTATGACCATGTGAGTCAAGTACGATAACGCCTCGTACCCGGCTCCAGCGTAGAATACGAGTAAGGGGTGTTACAGTCAATATGTAATTGTTGTTATATATGTTTTTGCTTAAGACTTACTAAGCTTAAATAGCTTACACTGTGTGTGTTCTTGTTTACCTTTGTTTTATAGATTTTGGAGTCACGTTATGAGCTCAGGGATCGTCAGCAAAGTCTATCACACTATCAACTTCTTTTCGTATTTTGTTAAAGTTTTAACTCAATCTTATGGCATGTATAGGCTTGCTTATGTTTTTTATTAGTTTTGGATCATGTATATATAAATAGCCATGCGAAAATGGCTTAATTTCCATGCTTGTGTTTGATTTGGTTTAAAAATGGCTTGTCTATGATCATTTTGTTTAAGTTGGATTTTATGTGTTTTCAAATGGGTGCTTGATGTGTTTAATTTTTTTTAATTTTGACTACATTTGATCATGATTTGAGCTTGCATTCGAATGAGATATTCAAGTTACATGTATGTGATAAATTTGGTTTATGCTAGTTATTAAAGTCTTGAAATATGAATTGATTAAAAAGGTGATATTTAGTTATGTGTTTCGGCAATAAGATTAATATTGGATGTTAGTTGAATTAAGATTATGTTATGTGATAATTAGGTATTTAGAAATATTGTATATACATGTGGTGTATTTAAAGTATGTTTGATTTGAAAATGTAAGTGATTATATGATTCGATTTTGATGTTCATCTTTATATTGATAAGTATGTATTTTAGAGAATATTATGAAAACATAAATACGCTATGGTTTGAGTGTTATAATGACCGAACATGTATTAATTAGTTTTGTAGTGATAATAAAATATGGATGTTTGGAAATGGCTCATTTAGAGTACACATATGTGCAAGCTTGTAATAGGTAAATAAATATGTTTAGGTCTTATAGAATGATGTGTAGTCGTCTTTTAAATGAGCTTAAGGTTAGTAAATAATGTACATGATAAATTTGGGTATTGTTAGTTAATTGAGTGATGCATGTTTTAGATCTAACTTTTATAGATTTAAATGGGCTAGCTGAATTGAGTACATGGTAAATGGCAATGTATGTGTATATTTTGTTTGAATGATTTAAAAAAAATATATATGTGAATAAATGTCCGTAAGGATTTTTATTACTCAGTGATTTTCATTGAATTGATGTGATAGTACGTAATTCATGCTTAATATTTTTAATTTATATTTTATTTTTGTATGGCTTTGTGGCATGTTTGTTTAAGTATAATTATGATTATATGCAAGTGAAACGTATGTGTTTTTCTGATTAATAGTGTATGTTAAATTTTAATCAGCCATTAGTTTTATTTATGCGAATATGACATATGTGCATTCGGAATTGTTTGAAAGTTATGTCTTATTCGGTAATGCCTCGTAACCCCAATCCGACGACAGATACGGGTTAGGGGTGTTACATTTGATTGGTATCAGAGCTACGGTTTTATTATTCAGCCCACGTGGGCCCACACGCTCGTGTGACCCATTTAGTCCAAATTCAGTCACGGCTATGCAAACTATATAGCCCAGTCCAATATTTGCCACTTATCATGGATTTCATCTGTATGGGGCCCACGAGCCCTATTGGTCCTACACGGCCCATTTAAGCCAAACGAGGCCCATGTCGACCCAAGAGCACGAGAACACTCGTGGTGGCCTCTACAGTCTGTCACCCACGATTGGTGGGCTCAGTTTACCACACGAGCGATCGCAGAGGAAAAAGGAATCCAAAAAGTTACCGAGAGGCACTTGACTTACCAGAATCAACCAAATAACTTACTATGCCAATACCCAAAAGGACAATTCGGCCAGGGAGAACAAAAAAAATAAAACAAAAATACCAAAAGAAAGAGCTGAACAAGGACTATGCCCAAAAGAAATCACTGCCGAAAATTTGAGTAGCCAGACACCCAAATCGGCACAACTCTTCTCTCAGTCAAACTTTTTGATTTTCTCCCCTTGTCCCTCCTTGAATCTCTCCATGACCAGTTCAAACACCATTCAAATCTATTCAAACTCCCCTTAGCTATGTTTTAGTCCAACTCTACTACCTACATAGCTCATGCAGCAAAATAAATACCCCCTTGCGCAACCCAGGACTTGAACCTCAGACCTCTCAGTTACACAACACGCCACCTTGCCACTAGACCACAAGCTCTTCTTGTGTCATAAACAAGCATTATTATTTATAAAGCCTATACGCCAGTGTCCAGATTCATTTAAGAGAAAAACTAAAAATTTTGCAAAAGCCAAGACTTGAACCCAGGCTTCTCAAACACTCATATACACACCCAAATCACTTAGCCATTAAAGCAAACAAGCAATTTATGACATTTTCTTGCACACATAAATATTTATGTGCAGTCTCCTAGTTGATCCCACACTCAATGCCCATTCTTTCTAGGCCAAAACTCGAGACATTACAGAAGAAAATGAAATTAGATCGGGGGAAATCAAAAGTAGTCAAATAGTCGATTATACCGTCTGACAACATCCGAGGTAAGTCTATGAGCATTTAAATGTTGTTAAACTTGATAATATATATAACTGTTATGTGATGAAATGAATTATTCGATTATGTATGTGTTTTGGCCGAATGTGATTTGAGATAGAGAGCTATGTTACGAACCCTAGGAATAGATAGGGTACATATGTCATGACATAGGATTCCGATATGTATTTTCGTGTAAGACCACGTCTGGGACGTTGGCATCGATTTGTGTTTACGTGTAAGACCATGTCTGGGACATTGGCATCGTATTTGATTTGTGTAAGACCCTGTCTGGGATAGTGGCATCGATATGTGATTACATGTAAGACCACATCTAGGACATTGGCATTGTACGAGCTTTCCGACTATCCGCATATCCTTTTTAATTCCGAACAATTCAACGGGCAATGTGAAGTAAAGACCGAATGTGAAATTGAATTACAAGTTCAGGTATGTGTTAGTTAATTGTTTATATGAAAACAAAGTAAGTTGGTTAATTGAAATGATAAAAGGTTATGTGAATATGAATTATGTGTTAACATATTTGAACATATAAATGATTCGGTCTATTGATGTGTTTGTAATAATATAAGTGAAAAATCATGTATGTATATGATTGATTATATTCAGCCATATCATATATGTATGTGAGGTTAAAATATGATCTAGTAGTAAATGATAACTTGTATTTGATATTATGCAAATTTGGCCTTGTTAACAAAGTATTAATATGTAATTGTTGTTATTTATGTTTTTGCTGAAGACTTACTAAGCCTAAATAGCTTACTCTGTGTGTGTTCTTGTTTACCTTTGTTTTACAGATTTTGGAGTCACGTTATGAGCTCGGGGATCATTAGCAAAGTCTATCACACTATTGACTTCTTTTGGTATTCTGTTAAAGTTTGAACTCAATCTTATGGCATGTATAGGCTTGCTTATGTTTTTGATTAGTTTTGGATCATGTATATAAATAGCCATGTGAAAATGGCTTAATTTCCATGCTTGTGTTCGATTTGGTTTAAAAATGGCTTGTCCATGATCATTTTGTTTAAGTTGGATTTTATGTGTTTTTGAATGGGTGCTTGATGTGTTTAATTTTTTTTAATGCTCGAATTTGACTACATTTGATCATGATTTGAGCTTGCATTCGAATGAGATATTCAAGTTACATGTATGTGATAAATTTGGTTTATGCTAGGTATTAAAGTCTTGAAATATGAATTGATTAAAAAGGTGATATTTAGTTATGTGTTTCAGCAATAAGATTAATATTGGATGTTAGTTGAATTAAGATTATGTTATGTGATAACTAGATATTTAGAAATATTGTATATACATGTGGTGTATTTAAAGTATGTTTGATTTGAAAATGTAAGTGATAATATGATTCGATTTTGATGTTCATTTTTTTATTAATAGGTATGTGTTTTGGAGAATATTATGAAAACATAAATACGCTATGGTTTGAGTGTTATAATGACCGAATATGTATTAATTAGCTTCGTAGTGATAATGAAATATGGATGCTTGGAAATGGCTCATTTAGAGTACACACATGTGCAAGCTTGTAATAGGTAAATAAGTATGTTTAGGTCTTATAGAATGATGTGTAGCCGTCTTTTAAATGAGCTTAAGGTTAGTAAATAATGTACATGATAAATTTGGGTAATGTTAGTTAATTGAGAGATGCTTGTTTTAGATCTAACTTTTATAGATTTAAATGGGTTAGCCGAATTGAGTACATGGTAAATGGCAATGTATGTGTATATTTTGTTTGAATGATTTAAAAAAAAATTATGTGAATAAATGTGCGTAAGGATTTTTATTACTCAGTGATCTTCATTGAATTGATGTGATAGTACATAATTCATGCTTAATATTTTTAATGTATATTTCTTTTTGTGTGGCTTTGTGGCATGTTTGTTTAAGTATAATTATGACTATATGCAAGTGAAACGTATGTGTTTTTATGATTAATAGTGTATGTTAAATTTTAATCAGCCATTAGTTTTATTTATGTGAATATGACATATGTGCATTCAGAATTATTTGAAAGTTATGTCTTATTCGGTAATGCCTCGTAACCCCAATCCAGTGACGGATACGAGTTAGGGGTGTTACAAAGGTCATGGTGTAGCGCCCCAAATTTTGGGCCTAGAAGAAATAGGTTTTGAAGAAGGGAACAATTAGGAGAGTGCACATAAATATTTAGTTGTGCAAGAAAGTGACATAAATGAATGTCTGCTTCAGTGGTTAAGTGATTTAGGAGTGTCTGGAAGTGTCTGAGAAGTCAAGGGTTCAGGACTTGGCTTATGCAAAATTTTTATTTTAAGTGAATAAAATCCTTGGATCTAGATAGCAGGTTCTTAAATTGTTATGGTTAAAATATGATACAAAGGAGTTGTTGGTCTAGTGGTAAGGAGCATGTGGAGTGTACATAGGGTCTAAGGTTCGAGTGGTGGCGCATCAAAAAGGGAGTATTTATTTTGCTGCCTAATTCGTGTGGGTGGTAGAGTTGGATTGAAATACTGCTGAATGGAGTTTGAACTGGTCATAGAGAGAATTGAGGAGGGATATTTGGAGAGATTTGAGTAGAGAATATTGGGATTTGGGGAGGTTGTTGTTGTGGAGAGATAATAGGAGAAAATTAAGGGATAAAAAGTTGATGGAGAATGTGTAGCCGAATTGGAGGAGAGATTTTTGGGATTTGGGGTTGTTCCCGATTTGGTGAGAGTTAGAATTCGGGTTTCATTCCCTTTCTTTCAACCTTAGCTAAATACAGCTTCTCTCCTCCCTCGCCATTTTTTTCGGTTTTCTCTCCTAGCCGATTCTCCCTTCTTCTTTTTTCTAAACTCTGCTGAATGCTCTCCCCTCTTTTCTTTTTTCTCTGTTCTTTTCCTTGTTACGTTGTTACTTTGGCTGAGCACCCATCGCACCTTTCTATTTTTGCTCTCAGCTTTAGCAAGGGTTCGTTGATCAATTAGGAGCGCACGATTTTTTCTTCCTCTCCCTCAAGTGCACTTCATTGGCCGAATACTGATAGATTAATCCCGATTCTTGGGTTTTTGGACGCTACATCTCTGATCTGTAATCTATTTTATCATTGTTGGTAAGTGGTTATGGTATGATAAGGAGTCATCTGTTACTTTTTGAGAAACAGTATTGAGTGGTAAGTGGGGTGCAATTGAGATGGTTTGTCAAGTATGAGTCTAATACAGAGATGGTGACTTTTGTGTAGGTGGTGGTCGAGGTTGATTGGCATATTGCCTGGGAACCAAGGGTGTGATGATCATTGATTTTCAGAATAAGAGTGTTCGGAACGAGGAGAAACTGCAAATCACATCAAGTGTGTAATAGTACTCTATAAACGGTAATCGGTGAAAAAGTCGAAAAAGTGTGTGCTCACACTATTTTAACCGTAGGTCAGCAAAAGCCCAAAAGTTAGAAAATATGGCATTTGATGCCACACGGGCGTGCGATTGCACGTGTTGCAATCCGAGCCCGCGAAGCAGGGGCGTTTGTCTATAGAGGCCACTATGAGCGATCTCATGGGCTTAGGCCTTTTTGGCCATATTGGGTCGAAATGATGATCGGAATACCCCCATAGGGTAAAATGACCTGAATACCCCTATAGGGTAAAATGACCGGAATACCCCTATAGGGTAAAATGACCGAAATATCCTCATAGGATAAAATGATCGAAATACCCCCATAGGGTAAAAAGACTGTTATACTCCTAGGAGATGAAATGACTGTTATGGCCTTATGTTATGTATGACTGATTTGCTCTATGATATGTATGACTATGATTGAACATGACATTTTGCATACACGTATGATATTATGTCACGACATATTGCATGGGGATGGGTTGTTATATTTGGAGGAAGTGTATTGTACTAATAAGGCCGCACGGTTGCCCAAGATAGCTGTGGACCTATTGATGGCTATATGTCGTTTATTTTACTAGCAGCTTTGCTATAATACTATTTAGTGCCACAACCGGTGCTAATCTTGGTGTGTCTGACTGGGTGGGTCGATTTTATCCCCACGTGGTGTGTTTGGTGGGACGAAGTGGTGTATAGAGGCTGGATTGGGTAGGATTTCTGACTGCATATTTGTACTGATTAATGATATTGTACTGTTACTGCATCGATTAATGATATTACATACTGTTCACTGCAAGACTGATATATGTTACTTTTGTGGGCTAAGGCCCCACTGATACTATTACTGAAATTGGGCAAAGGCCCTACTGATTACTGGCATTGTGATGGGCTCAAGCCCAATCGTTTACTGCTACAGGAAAGGGCTTAAGGCCACACTGAACTGGAATGTTATGGTAACGGGCTCAGGCCCAAACTGTATTTATCTACTGTTTAATTGACTGTTTGCTTGTTAGGGGATTACACACTGAGTTTTCATAAACTCACCCCTCTGTTTAACTGTACAAGTAATCCCCAATCGTAGGCGGGTCAGTGCTGCGAGGGACTCGATGATGGCCACACAACCGCATCAGCTTTCGTTTTTAACTTTTGATTTATAAGTAACTGAATTTGGGTATTTTTATATAATAAGGCCTCTTTAAAGTTTTAAACTTTAAATTGGGGCATTATTTATTTAGCTTGATATAAACTACTAGTTGTAAAAAAAGATGGGTTTTCAAAAGGTAACTGTTTTCAAAGACGCCCCGTTTTTGCAACATCTCCAAAAAAAATAACTTCCGCAATAAATGAGATTTTCAAAATTAATAACGTTTTAAAAATGATTAGCTTTTAATGATGCACGCTTTGGAAATGAACAACCCATTTTGGAATCACAGTTTAATAACAAAATGATTAATTGATTTTGAGGATTTCAACGACAACAAGTTTTACGCTAAACACTTCAATGTGACACCACCTGATTCGGCCATAATGTCTAGGCCGGATTTGGGGTGTTACACATGGATAATGGCTAATATTTGTTGTTGATTTATGCAAATAGTGATGTTTTTCATGATTAAGCAAATTGCATAGTTGAGTATTTGGTATATTAATGCATGATTGAGTAGGTTGTATGATTAAATTGATAAAGTATGTGATGAGTTTTGCATGTGAATGAAGTATAGTGGCCTTGATGTGTGGATTGGTTTTTTTGGGTGTGGTTTAGGTTGTTGCAAGTAAGGGTGGCAATAAAGCTTGGAAAATAGCTTTATATTGTCCACACGGGTAAACACACGGGCGTGTGTCTAGGCCGTGTGTGACACACGGTCTGCCCAATGGGCGTGTAGTTCGGCCATGTGTCCCTTGCACCCTAAGTTGGCAAAACAAAATGCCTAGTAGTAACCACACAGGTTGAGACACGGCCGTGTGTCTCAACCGTTTGGAAGACACGGCTATAGGATATGGGCATGTGCCCAGGCTGTGTGAAGTCTGCACCTTGAATGTGAAATTTAGAATTTCCACACAGCCTTGCACACGGGCGTGTGCCTTGGCCTTGTGACCCTAAATGATTGATGACATCAGAAACAGAATGTCAAGGTTTTAACACACGGGCTGAGACACGTGTAACAGCCCGATTTTGACCCTGATTGGAAAAGTGGTTTCGGGACCACAAATCTGAGTCCAAAAAAATATTTTAAAATTTTTTCCGTATTTATTATATGTGAATTTGTTTGTGTTAAATTTTCGTGACTTAATTTTGTTGTTTAGGTGTCCGATTAAATAAAAGGACTTAATCGCGTAAAATGAAAATTTGATGGTTAGTTGTGAAAGTGCCTAATTGTTGTTGTCTTTTTAATATGGGGGATTTATGCTGCAATTTTGCCATTAATAAAGATAGTGGACGGCATTTGCATTATGTTTATATTATATAGTGTTTTTTATATTATTTATAAAGGTTAAAATAATATATATTATAATATAAGGTTAATTTAATAAAACAAAACATTAAAGGAAGCCATACTCATCTTTTTAGTGCCGAAACTAAGGAAAAGAAAAAAAAATAGGAGAGCTAGGGTATTCGGCCATTATTGAGCTAAATTAAGGTATGTATTTTACTCGGTTTTTGATAATTTTTACATTTTTGAGATCGTTGCTAAGTTATCTCCAAAGCCCATGTCTTAATTTTTGAATTTGATGATGATTTTGTGTTTTTCCATTGACAGTACCTTGTGGTTTTTGATATTTGATGATGAAATATGAATTATATGTGTTAGATTAACAAGTTTTGTCTTTGAATTTTTGATGAAATTGAGTAATTGGACTAAATTACGAAAATAAATTTTTAAGGGACTAAAATGAAAAATGAATGAAATTTATGGGCTTGTAATAATGCTATGAATATTCGGTCCTAAAGAAGTGTGGTCAAATTTTGTGTAATTTGTGTTTTGTGCAAAAAGGACTAAATTGTAAAAAGTGTAAAATGTTAGGGCAAAATTGTAATTTGCCCATTTATGTGTTTTTAGGCTAAATTGAGTGTATTGGTGTTTAAATAAGTTTAATTTAAATATGTTTAGATCAAGAATTAAAGAAATCGGATTTGGATCGAGGAAAGACAATAGTGGTTGAATAGCCGATTTCACAGTCGTCGACGTCCGAGGTAAGTCAACTAGCATTTAAATGTTGATATAACAATGAATATGTACTAGTTATGAACTGAATTAAATTATTTGAATTTATTTTGCTTATGGCCGAATGTGGGTATGTATAAAAAATTAAGTTCCGAGCTTGATTCGACCGAGATTCGACGTCCGTAAGCCCCGTACGAAGCTTAGGAATAGATAGGATACATATGTCATGACATAGGATATCCGTTATGTATTACCGAGTAAGACCACGTCTGGGACGTTGGCATCGATTTGTGTTAACGTGTAAGACCCTGTCTGGGACAGTGGCATCGATATGTGATTACATGTAAGACCACGTCTGGGACGTTGGCATTGTACGAGCTTCCGGCTATCCGCGTATCCTTTTTAATTCCGAATGGTTTAATGGGCATATGTAAGTGAAGGCCAATGTGATATTTAAATTAAAAGAACTGAGGTACGTATTTTATATCTGTGTTGAGAAGTGAAAGATAAGTTATGAATATCCATTATATTTATTCGGAAGTGGATACGTAAACATGTGAATAGTGTAAAAGCTTCAATTATGTGCAATCGGCCAAATAGTATATTGTGTGACTTTGATATTGAAATTTGAGTAATTATTTGTGATTGTGTATAATTATTTACTTGATATAACTTTGTATATTTGATTTTGCTAAGTTGGTTGATATTATTTTGCTATTGACTTACTAAGCTTAAATAGCTTACTTTGTGTATCTTTGTCGGTTTCTATTTTATAGATTTTGGATTTGTTACGAGCTCGGGATCACAAAGAAGACTTATCACACTATCGACAGCTTACTTTGGTATTTTGGTTATATTAATTTCGAATATATGGCATGTATAGCTTAGAAAAAGGTTGAATATGAATTGAGTACCTATGTATGTAATTAATAGCCATGCGAAAATGGCTTATCCTCTTTTGATTGACTTACTATCTTTGCTGATGGTTTGCAATGGTTATTGTGAATAGGTTTATACATATGCATATTTGGTTAAGTATATGTTCATGATAGGTATGCTTGTATTATGTTCTAAAACTAGATAAAATGAATGTGGTTATGTGGATGATATTTATATTTTGGTTATGTTTGTTTGATGGATTAGTTTAGTTGATATATAGGTTTGAATTGAATGTATATGTTTGATTATAAGTAACAGGGTATGTGTTCATATTGGTCATTAAGTCTTGATAATTAAAGTTGAAATGGTAAAGTTAAAGTATCTATGTATTCAGCAATATTGTGATTTGTAATAAATAATTACTTATAATGTATTTGATTTGAGGTGTGGATTATGATTGGTATATATGGTCATTAATTCATTGTCATGTTAAGATATATATATCTATAGGTAAGGTATGTTTGGTTTGTTAAGATATAAATTCGGATATACATATATATATTGATAGGTAAAGATTGGTTTTATGGCTTTTGACATATTAAATTGTGTTGATTAAATGACGTGTATGTTCAGTTTAATTATTTGGTTTAAATTTATGTTAGATGTTTAATATGTTATGCATCAGTATATGGTAAATTCGACTTTTAGGTTATTATTATTATGTCTATAACATGTAGTTATAAAATTTGGTTATAAAGTGCAATGATAACTGAGATAAGATGTATTAAAATGATGAGACATATGTGGATTAGTTATGTTGCATATTAGAGTATATAGTTTTAAAAGTGATGTTTATTTATTTAGACTTAAATAAAATGATGATTGATTATGTTATAGATTTAAGATAGGTGTCAGATATGATGTGAATGGTTTTGGTTTTATTATTGTGATATGAAATTTGTATTGACTGAATATGCAAATGACTCTATTTAAATGTTTCAAAATATATCTGCTAGTTGTGTTTGGTAACCAAAGTATGAGTACATGAAATGTAATAAATAAAAATGTCCGTTTTGAGTTGTATCTGCTTCGGTGATGCTTTGTAACCCTAGTCCGGTGACGGATACGGGTTAGGACTGTTACAACACGAGCGTGTCATGGCCATGTGAGGGACACGGGACATGGACACGGGCGTGTGCTAGGCCGTGTGAAAACCCCTGTAGGTTCGAATTGAGAAATAAATCCGCACGGGCAAGGGACACGGGCGTGTCCCTATATGCTTAGGCCGTGTGAGTTACACGGTCCTTCAACATGGCCATGTTATTAGTTCACACGGACGTGTCGCCCTTCCACATGGGCGTGTGCCCCTATTTTTAGTGACATTTTCTAAAGTTTTTCTAAAGAACTCGTTTTGGTCCCGAACCATTTCTAAAGTGTGTTTTAGGCCTCGTAGACTCATATTAGGGATTTTAAGACAAAGTTTGAAAAGTTTTAAATTTGAACGAACTTTTATGACCCGGAAATGTATGTTAGTATGTGTTTAAGTTAGGTAACGCCTCGTACCCTGTTCCGGCATCAAACACGAGTAAGGGGTGCTACAATAAAACACTTGGTAAGTATTTTGAGAATAGTACCTAAGGGATTGCAGATTGGAGAAAATCACTATTAAATTAATTACAAAAAATAAGTACTAATCTAGTCGAGTTACGAATTAAGACTGTAAATCCAAAACAATAATTAATGAACTAATTTAACCTGAACTAAAACTAACCCTAAATTAACTATTTGTTTCTCCTATTCCTTGTCTCGACTATGCAAGCCCTCTTAACCTATAATCAATTGTAACCCTAATTATTAATTAAGTAAAAAATTACTCTTAATTAAGAAATTACTTCCCTTATTTTGGAATACCCTACATCATCACTAAGGATTACCACCTAAGATGCCCTCTCGGTATCACCGCTTGGCACAAGTTCTACTCAACAGGATACCCTCTCGGTCTCACCTGTCTAGATTTTCTATTAGGAGTGTCACTTCCTAGTATAATAAGTCCCTTGAATAAACACTTAATTTTAGGTTATTATTTACTCAATCTATTAATTAACGAAACAACCAAATCATGTGGGATAAATATTAAGCACGAAATATATTCAAATATTCATACAAACATTCAATTAAAGATTTAATGAACGAAATATAAATAGAAGAATAGGGACAAGAGAATGCTCATGAACTGATCGATGAAATAGCGCGATTCCGGAACATCCTCTGCTCGCGATTGTCAACTTCGAAATAAGATTTCCCGATTAAGCGAACATAAAATAAACTAAACTAAAAACTAAATAAAACTATGTAAAGAAATATGTTTGTCTAGGTCGACTCCCCTTCTAATGAGGTTATAACGTGACTTACATAGGCTACATTAAAGGTATTAGGTGCCTAAAATACCCTTAAAGCAAGTAGGGTTTAACTAGGGAGCAATAACCCTAATTAGTTGTCAAAACATGACCACCGTTGTCCAGGTTTTCCTCGCATCGTCATGACGTCCAAGCACCCCTAGTCACGACATCGCCTCTATTTCATCCTTGGTTGCTTTGATGTTCAATGTTGCGACAATGCATTCTGATGTCGCGATACTAAAGTCATCCATTACGTTCCTTGGCCTGAAACAATGTTTGCACACTCAAATAGCCCATTAGTCATACCCGAGGCCTGAATTGGCCTAATGAGTCATCGAAACGCCTAAAAATGTGTCAAAATGCTTATTTTACCAAAATTAAACGTTAAAGACTAAAATGTAAAACTAATCAAAATAACACTAAATTGTGCCGAAAACAAGCTCATTAAGTGCCAGAAAGAATCTAATTTGACACCACGAATTGTGGCAGATCAGAAGTCATATAAAATTATCTCTTTTATGTTGTTTTAATTCTTTGATAGATTTATATATTTATGTTTTTTATATGTTTTTTTAAATTAAGATTAAAATGTCAAATTTTGTAATTGTTGAGGGATAAATTTGTTAATTTTTTAGAACTAGGACCAAATTGATAGAATGTGTAATCATTGAAAGGCTAAATCCATTATTATACTAATAAAAAAAAGCTAACGTTATACTTTTATTATTGGCTTAACAGTTGAGTAACTAAAAAATCTAATTTCAAAAATTTTAATGATTAATAAAAAAATTATTGTTGAATGACCAAAATAGAATCAATTTCAGAGCTGTGTAACATTTGTGTAGTATATCTTTTTCTTTTTCATATTTTGAAAATGTCACATATCAGACTCTTGCGAAGTCTAAAAAAATTTCATGAATGGTATACCGAATAATTTTCCTAAATCTCTTACTTTAGATGTCTAAAAAAATTATCTATTGTATTTGCCTAAATAAACAATTTTTTTAGGTAAAATATGTCATAAGTCCATGTGCTCTTCGTAGATTTTGAATTAAGTCCCTCTACCTTTTTAGATTTCAAAATTCAGATTCAATTGTCAACACTCTTAAAATTATTTTGTTAAATTTAAGTCCATTATAATAACATTCTTTTAGTTACATTGCTACGAAATGAATATATTTTTTTTTTAAAATGTCACATCAACAAATTTTAACAAAAAAAAACGGTATTAACAATTAAACCTGAATTTTGAAATGTGAAAAAGTACAGAGACTAAATTTTTAAAAATAAAAGTATATGGACTAAATTTCAAATTTGTGAAAGGTATAAGAACCTATGGCACATTTTAACCAATTTTTTTATCATATAATTTATTCCTATCGACTTCCGAATCAACATAAAATGCTAAAAAGTTTAAAAATAAAATATTATTACAATTTTTTAATTAAAGAGCAATACCACTAGCCAAATTGTCAAATTAGCAAGCCAGGTAACTCCAAAAATGTTAGTTATCAGTCTTGGACTCATGCAGATGATGCCAAAGCTTAACAACAGATCGGAACTTTGGGTGCTCCCAATCTGATTGAAACTCAAAGCACTGATACTCAGAATAGGTCAAAACGACGAGGGATTTTGAACCTTAAGCTTACAGAAATCAAATTTAGGTATCATTTTCCGCACTAGATGTACTTGGTCTTCGTAAGCCAACAATTTTCAAGTAACTAGCATTCAAAATTTACAGGAAGTTTTTTAATTGTTAATGTCAAATTCTATGAGACAGCGATAAACCATAGTTTATTTAATGAAAAAACCCAACTAATCCCCAGTGTTGTTAGGTCCACTGTCTAAATGTCCTAACAATGCCATTATCCTAATCCTGTCTTTAAGTGGCCGCATCCCCAACTTCCCACCACTAACATTTGAATTTCATCACCCTTCTTAGACTTTTCTCCTCCTTATATAGACTTTTTGGTTCAAAGCATGTAGTCCTCAAAAATGGGTTCACAGACTCCGGCTAGGTTGGGAATTAGGACCCATCATCAACCCTGCGCTGCTTGTAGGATGCTACGCAGGCGATGCGACAGTAACTGCATCCTCGCCCCATATTTCCCAGGCGATGAGCCTGACAAGTTTGCCGGTGTGCATAAGGTTTTTGGTGCTAGCAACGTTATCAAAATGATTCAGGTTGGTAGTAATTAATGAGCTTTGCATGTAGAAAGAAACTAGAAACTATTATTGATTGTTTTATTGTTTTGAGATTTTGATACCAGATGGTGGAGGAAACAAACAGGGAGGATGCTGTTAAAGCGCTGGTGTATGAAGCGAGAGCAAGGCTCCGAGACCCTGTTTATGGCAGCACGGGAACCATTTTTCAGCTGCAGAAGACGGTGCAAGACCTAAAACTGAAGCTTAAATCAACAAATGCTCGAGTATTGGAGTTGCAGCAGCAAAAAGATCAGTTGCTGGGCATCTTTATGAATGTTGACCATCTTGATGTACTCTCTTCCGTTGATCATGGCCCCAGTTTCTCATTGGATTATGAAGATTCTATGGCCTCTAATCTATTAATCGGAAAACACCATTAAAATATGGTATATCTAATCAGAACATGGAAAAACTGGGACCAAGTATATGAAATTTATAGGTGCTACTGACTAGACTATGAATACCATCAACTGGTACCATTGATTTCATAAGTTCTGTTTATGTTTCGTCAATGCAGATACTCTTCTATGTTTTTCTTGCCAAATTCAGAAACAAGAAAAGTGTCTTTCAAGTTGACTAGAGCGAATCAAATGTTAAGAAAATACCACAGGAAATGAACCTTTTAATTCAGTAAAAAAAAAAAAAAAAAAAAAGAGTGAATGTGACGAAAATTTCTTACCCCATTTCTCTAAGATGATTCTAAAGACCTCTCCAAGTAAGCTTTCTGGCTAGGGTTGAACTGAAAAAAAAAAATAAAAAAGTCAATTCCAACTATATTAAATTCAGTTGGGTTCGGGTTTGGTTCCTACTTCAGTTTATTCAATTCTGTTTGATTTCAATACATAAGCTAAAAACCTGCACTTATCCAAATAAAGTTAAATTCTGTTTTTTTTTTTCTTTTTAAATTTAAAATCGATGAACCGAAATGATGAAATTTGATTTGTTTCAATTAACTTTAATATATTGTTTGGTTTCGATTTAAATTTTTTAAAATTCATAATAATGCGTGTTAACTACAAATTTATTTCAAAATTCGATTCAAATAAACCATTATCACCACTACTGCTAATACCTAACCCGATGCTGGCCTCAAGTGAATTGCTTTTGGTTACATAGAAAGACAAAACGAAGTGGAGTGCCTGAGAAAAGAAGCATATTGTTTGTTTAACATGCACTTAAAAAGTTAATCGAAAATTAAAAATATAAATTAAATACTAATTAATATCATCTACGAAGGAAAAATAATTGAGCATGAATACATCACGGCATTACTTAAATTTAAAGCATTAAACAAAAAGCAAATACAACACATTAATTAGGGGTAATTAGGCAAAAATGCCAAGGTAACGAGGGAAGTTAGGTCGGTTTTTCTCAAATTTAGGGAATTAGATCGATTTTGATGAGACAAACAGAACTCTTACGGGAGATATTTTCGTCCATCAGTCATTTTAACCAATGATCAAAAAATATAAAACAGTAAAAAAATTCAACAGTTAAAATTTCAAAAGACTAAGTACGTTTTTACCCCCAACGGCTATTTCATTTTCTATATAAACCTTATTTGTTTTTTTTTTCCATTAAATCATATTCTCTCAATTCTCTCTACTATTTTATTTTCAATTTTTCATTCAATTTCTCTCAAATTCTTATGTCTTAATTTTATATTTTGTAATTTCTTTGATTTTATTTGATTTTTATAAATTTAAAAATGTCAACGCTTCTTATTTGTTTGGATGATAAATATATTTTCGGCGTCCAATTACAAATAGTAAGAAAATATTATTAATTTTTTATTTTAATTAATATAACTATTAAGTTGTTAACATTATTAATTTTTTTTATTTTTTATGTTTATATAGTCAGACCGAAGATTGAATTATCGAGACGTATATACACAATTTAAGTACAAGGGTACCACGTATTATTAAACAACACTTGCAAGAGGCAAGATTCTTGCACGGGCATTGGCGGATACAAGGTGGGTAGGTGGGGGTTACTACCCTCTACCTTTTTAGAAATTTACATAGCATCCCTTTTAAAATGAACTTTCTTACATTAAACTCCTTAAAAATTTTAAATTTTGCCCCTCCCCCCAAATCCAAAAAGAAAAAAAACCATAAATCCCTTTTAAAGTTTTAAAATATATATATATTATGAATATCTTATTAAGTGGACGTCCATCATGATCAAGATAAAGTTTTAATATACTTTAAATTCTAATAGTTATTAGAATTAGGTCTCTACTTTTTTTTATACTTCTTATGCCTATAAATAGAGATTCTGATAAAACATTGTAATCATCCCTTTTGATCAATAATGTATATCCTCTGTTGCTTTCATATTTTCTTTGTTCTTTATTCTCTCCATCTCTCTTTGTTTTATAACACGTTATCAGCATGATCTTGCTCAAAGTGATAGTTCCCTTTATCGACGATCAAATTTTTCTTTCATGATTTTCAACATCTTTGACGGCAAGTTGCAAAATTTTTACAGGAAGTTTCTTTTATTTAATGTTTCATATTTGATTATTATTTTTTTCATTTTTCTTTCATTATACGCTATCATTGTTTTGATTAGCTTATTTTACTTTTTAATCTTAAGGATGATGAAACATTTGATACCATTATCTATATGAAATCGAGAAGTAAGATTCACTCTCAAAGTTTGCTTTTTGATATTTGCTTGGGGATGATCTGTTTCTCTTCATTACAAAAGATGTTTATAATCACTACTTCTCATCCATGGTAATGTAAGTCAATCTAATAAACTTCTTTTGAAATTTGATTTGATTTCTATTAAAAAGTTCAATTTATATAATTCACTATCTGTATCTCTATGAATTTATAAAATCCTTCACGCATTTAGTTATTGGGATTTTTATGTGGAGATAAATATTTTTTTTATTTTTAATAGAATTGATTGGTTTAATTTTGATTTTGATCAAGATATATGATTATTGCAAAACGTGAGTAAAAATACTTGTCATGAACTTTGGGATATTCACCGTGTCTGTGATAAATTTATATCATTGTAAAATTTGAGATGAAATTATGTCATAAGAGGTGGAGGTTAAAAAATGTTTATGTTTAAACTTTTATAGCTGTAAAGTTATTTTAATTTCACATTATAATATTTTGTATTTTGTTGTTGTATGATATATAAAATATATATATTATCTAACCACAATGATTTATTAGTGACATGAATTTATTATTTGTTACTTTTAATATATGTTTTATTTATACCTGTTCATTTTATTTTTATATGAATAAATAAAATTTTATTTAAAATAAATTAAGAATTCATTAAGGTTATACAATAAAATGATTACATGCTCTTGAAGAGCTAATATTGCATCAAACTGTAAAAAGCTCTTTAAGAGCTTATATTTTAGCTCCTTGTTATGCAAAATTTTATAAAATATAATATTGTTTTTCAGATCAAGAAGATATATGTTGAATAAAACATTCATATGTTTTACATTAAAACCATATATATAAATAACATGAGATACTCATGTATCTGTATTATATATATTTCTCGAAGGAATATATTACACTATATGATTGAAATATCTAATGTGCTCCTGCAGTAACAATATTGTGAAAAAGACTTTAATAGTATTTTCGAACGATCTCATACCTTTTAGTGGCTAAGAAAAATAATAAGTTACTAATGAAAAAGTATGAAATTCTTCCCACTTGTTTTGCTTCATTCCCTGAAGTGAATGTAGCATTACATAACAATTATGAAAAATGAAAATATGGAGATCATAATTGTTGTTGTAATTAAGGATGTGATTGGATACTAATCATGACAACATGAATAGATAGATTTTGATTTGAAATCCACGCATGTTTGCGATGGTGATTATGAAATAAAGAATCAATTGAGGCGTTTAGAAGTCTATCCTACTAGATTTATTGTATTCCCTAAAGTGAATGCAATAAATCTAGTAGTAATAAAAGATATAATCATGAACCACTAAAAGTGGGAACATAGTAATAAATAAGAGAACAATGAGAGTTCTCAAGATAACTCTTCAAACGGTAAAAATAACTTATGTTATCAATGTGATGTGAAAGATTATTGGCCACGTATGTGGCATATGCCTAACTATTTTGTTTCTGTTAATATTCTTTGAGGAAGGATATGAGAATGTAGTAATAAATTCTATCATTATAGATAGAAAGTATTTATCTTATTTGGTACTAAAACAAACAAATATTATTCCAATATTTGATAGTACAAAATTAGTCGAAAACTTTAGAAGAGCTAATATATTAATATCTTGTGATGGTTAATCTATTGGTATTAAAAAAATATTTATAATGGATCTTATATTGAGATTGTGAATGAGGAAAATATTATATTTTATATGAATCACTATTGCTATAAATATCTATTTTGAAAGGATGAGAGAGGATTGCGTTATTAATTTATATTTATTTTATAATCTTTGTGATCTTCTTTTGTCATCATCCTCATTAAGGGGTTAGAAGCAAAATATTTGACTGTGAAAGATCTATTTATGAGCAATAAAATATGATAATTCTATCTAAAGCTCGTTATGGTTAGATGCACTTGAAGTTGTAAATTTTTTTTTTTAGATATTTGAAGATTTTGACATATTCCCTAAAGCGAATATTGCATATAATTGTTTGGAAATTATATTTATTTTGTTGACTTAGTGACATTATAATATTCACATTAATTTAGACATTTCCAATAGTAAATGTCACAATAGCACTTATATGTGGATACAAAGTAAAAAGAATGATAGTAAAATTATTAATTTGTTACAATTTAGTACAATTGAAACACATGTTAAAGTAAACCAGAAGTTTACTGATACAAATGCTTTTACTACTTGGCGTGACTAGTTAGACCATCCTAAATCATATATGATGCAAAAATTAATTAATAATTCATATGGACATTCATTAAAGAACCAAAAGATTCTTTAATTTAAAAGAATTCTCATATGTTACTTGTTCTCAATGAAAATTGATTATTAGAAACTTACTAGCTAAAGTTGAGATTTAATGTCTTGCATTTCTGAAATGAATATAGGCCCATTCGTCCACCATGTGGATGGTTTTGATATTATATGATTTTGGTAGATGCATCTACGAAATAATCATATATGTGTTATCAATTTACAACATGTCGTTTACAACATTGCTTGTTTAAATAATTAATTTCAGATAATGCAATTAAGATAATTCATCTTGCTAATACTGATGAGTTTATATCTGAATCTTTTATTAATTGAGTTTGAAGAACTTCTATAAAAGTTTACGCATAATGGTTTAGAGAAATTATTGATTAAACACCTCTGATTAATGTCTAAACCATTACTTATGAGAACTAAGCTTCCTATTTCAACATGAGATTATATTGATTTACGTGTTGTACGCATCAAACCAATAAGTTATAAATACTCTCCATTACAATTGGTTTTTGATCAAGAGCTAAATATTTATCATCTTTGAATTTTTGTATGTGTGTATATGTTCCAATTGCTCCACCATAACGCACAAAGATGGGTGAATCCTTAAAGAAAGTTAGGAATATATTTCTTTATATTATTAGATGTTTTGAATGTATTCAAGATTCAATTATGACATGATTTGTAATTACAATTTTAATTCAATATTTTTCCTGACATTAGGGGGGAGAAATAATAAATTGTAATGAGTTAGGAAAGAGTAATTTGAACCAAAAGTTTAATAGGGATAACTCGTTACAAGTTAATTGTTAGATGTATTTACAAACTTAATGAGAATAACCAAGTGTTATATACCATCTAATATTTTAATTTGAATCAAAGTCCCAGTAGGACAATCAGTTAGAATAAATAATAGATTGATTGGTTCCAAAGATGAAAATTCTTCTAGATGGTCATATAGTAGAGGCGGGTGCTCCAGAAGAAACCCAAGACATAACTAATAAGTAAAACTTCAGAAGAGATTCAGGTACTTAAAACTGAATTTTAAAATAATGAAAATAAGATATCTCGATAAGTTATGTCAATTCGAGAAAATGTGGAACCAAATAATAAAAATGGCCGAAAATAATTTTGCATGCAATATTATTATTAAAATAATGAAATAAAAGGAGGAACTTGAATAAATCTATTGAGAAATATAAATATGGAATAAATTGATCAAAATAGAAAGATGCAACTCAAGTACAATTGAATTTGTGGAGTTTTTGGACTAGTAGTCCAAATATCTAAAGGTATAAAGCCAGTGAGGGTGCAATTAAAGTAGTTTGCCAAAGCAGAATAAAATATGAAGTTTTTCGCTAAGTACTGGCATTGATTATAAAAATATATAATATTCTTTTGTGGTAGCTGCAACAACCTTTAGATATATTATTAAATTGACAATTCATAAAAGATTTAACTTGCGTCTAATTGCTATTATTACAACCTTTTATGAATCATTATATAGTAAAGTTTATATTAAAATCCTTAAAAGATTTAAGATGCTAGAAACAGATTGAAATTCTCGAGAATTGTTCATTTATATGAATTGAAATAATTTGAACATATGTGGTAAATTTGACTTAGTGAATAATAGTTGAAGGAGAATTATAAAATTATCCAAAATATCTATTTGTGTTTTTATAAAAGAATCATGATTAAAGTTTGTTATGATTATTGTTGAATCACCTGAAGAGATCAAAATATATTTCCCTAAATTTCCCTCACTCGTGACTTTTAAAAGAATGGTAATATAAATGCTTATCAAATACATTCAAATAGTCATTTGAAAAACTAGTGTTCAAGATTGAATACGTAGAATATGAGAAAGTATGTGATGTATTCATGAGGGGGAGTAAATACGGGTTGCATTCTTTTACCCTTAATTGAGGTTTTGTCCCATTGGGTTTTCTTGGTAAGGTTATTAATGAGACAACATATTATACATATTATAGATTGTGTACTCTTTTTCCTTCATTGGGTTTTTATCCCATAGAGTTTTTCCTAATAAGGTTTTAACGAGGCACATTATCTACCAATGGACATCCAAGGGGGAGTGTTATGAATATCTTATTAAGTGGATGCCTATCATGATCAAGATAAACTTTTAATATACTTTAAATTCTAATAGTTATTAGAATTAGATATTTACTTTTTTATATTTCTTATGCCTATAAATAGAGACTCTGATGAAATATTGTAATCATCCCTTTTAATCAATAAAGTACATCCTCTATTGCTTTCATATTTTCTTTGTTCTTTATTCTCTCCATCTCTATTTATTTTATAACAATATAAATATATATATTTATCTGTTATAAACTAATTTCTTTTAGAAGTTACAAATTTTTAAAGCTTTCAAAGGAAGCTACAATAAAAATAAATAAATCATCAATTTTTTTTTAAAAAAAAATATAACAACTAAAGAAAAAACTTTTACCCATAAAACTTGAAAAAAGAAAAAGAGGACTAGTGGAAGAAAGCAATTAACAAATTATAAGAAAAAGAAGAAGATAATATCACCAAAGAAGAATAAGAACAAGAAAAAAATTCAAGGTATTCTTTAAATATTTTGACTTGCTTTCTTTATTTGTAACACCCCAAACCCGGTCAAAACGTTACGACCGAATTTGGATTGCTACAGAATGAGTAGATTGTAAAACTTTGGAAAACCTCGTGAATTTGTGAAATCCGTTTAGAGAAATCCGTTTAAGAGCTTATTTGTTTATCAAATCTGTTTTGTTAATACCAACCTTGCCATTATAACCAAAAATATTCTTTTTAATTAACTAAATCAATGGAATGCTAAAAATAGGCTTAATTTTGTCAAAACTGAACTTAGAGGAATATTTGAAAGGTGAAAATTCAAATAAATTTTGAATTGCTTGATTTCTTTGGAAATAACATCTGGAATGTTGAGAAAATTTCAAGTTTTATTTGTTAACTGCTAAATATCCGTTTGTCGTGAATTTGGGAAACTTCTTGTTATGTTTTTAGGAAAAACCTCGTTTTTAATGATTCATAGTACGAATAAAATCAACGTATAAACAAATCCCAAATTAAAGTTTAAACGGCCTTATTACAAATCCAAAATCCCAAAATAAAATAATTTAAAGTTAGTTCGAGTTTACTAAAGAAACCGCAACGCATGGCCACCTCGAGTCCGTCTCGGCCCAAAACCCGCCATCTACTGATCACCTGCAAAATTAGCAAAGGGGTGAGTCATCGAGACTCAGTGTGTACATTTCCCCGTGCAACGCAATTTGGGCCTTAGCCCCCTCAATACAGCTCATGTTATGTGCATGCAATGCAACCCATCCCAGATCAGCTCTCCATCCAAAACTCCCGTGGCATTATACCACTGTGGTTCATAACCACCATGGTCCTAGACCACTTATGACCGTAGTCACTCGTGACAATGTCACTGTAATATAATCGTGGGGCCAACCCACTATGGTCATAGACCACCGTGACGATCTCTAGCAGTTAAGCATACGTGGGGCCAACCCACTGTGGTCATAGACCACCGAGACAAGTCACTTATATAAGTAATTGTGGTATTAACCACCGTGGTACCTGATCACTCATGACAATAGTCACTCGTGACCGTAGTCACTGATTCTCCCTCCTCCTTCATTCAATCCCGAGCCCATGCTCTTTTCATTGTGCACAATATGTATGCAATGCAAGATATCAGTGTATAACATATTATGTTCCATACATGCATAACATCAAAACATACATACATGCATATTAACAACAATATCGGTATCGAAGAACTTACCCGGCGTCTCCAACCTTTACCCGTAAGGGTAGTTAATCTATCATCTCAGATATTTCGGCTTTTCGCCTTCTTTCAGTTAATAACATAATAACAACAAAAATGAAGGCGTGTGAGTAGTACACACCTGGTCACACGCAATACTATGCCTTCTATATTGATACTCTCGTTAACCGAAACGACAGCTATTTGCCTACTATTCTGTTCTGAAGCCGGTCCACAACCCGGTGGCCAATCTCGAGCCGCAGACACTGCTCGCTTTTTAAACTTAGGAGTCGAAACTAGGGTTCGCTCCCTTCTCTAGATTGACCCACATTTGCATCCATGGTAAGGGTCTTTGATCAAAAAACTAGATTAAGTCTTTGATCAAAAAACTAGATTAACGCAACGAGAATAAAGAAAAGAAAGGATATGTGCCAGATGAAAGGAAACTTCTTACCTCGATCAGCGAAAACCGAACTTCTAGAAGATTAGCTTATGAAACCGAATAAGTTCCAAGAATAACACTTCTTCTCTATACCCGAAGGTTGGTTACTAGGTTGAGTCCTTAGACAAAATCATGAGTTAGAGCCGATGTACTAATATAATAAAGAAACAGCCTTTCGGCTTAAATGAGTAATGAATGAGGGCATCCATCCTTCCCCTCCATTCGGCCATGGCCACTTACCAAGATGATTCAGCTACTGCTAATAAGAGCTTCGGCTTTCACAAAAGAACAACACGATTCCAAAGTGAAGAGGAGTATTCAGATTCGGCCTAAAAGAAAGAAGTTAAGAGATAGATGCTTTTAATTTCTTTAGGAGAGAAGAGAGAAGAAAGAAAAAAGATAAGAGAACATACTTAATGAAAGTGAACACATTACCTTCAACTAACACAAAAACCGATAGGAGAGGAGATTCGACAACCAAGGAGATAAAACTTCAAGAACCAATTCGACAGTGAATAAAAGACTAACAAGAATAAAAAGGAGTAGAGGTTTCGGTTTGATGAAGAATAAGTAGAGAAGTAACGAAGGAGAATTAAGATTCGGCTATGAGAGAAAATAAATTGTATGATATGGTGAAGAGAGATTCAGCTACTCGCAAAAGAGGAGAAAACCGAGTTAACGAATGAGAAGAGAACTCGATTGGTAAAGAAAGAAGTAAAAAGAATGTTGAAGAAAAAGAGAGAGTTTCGACTATGGTGTTTGAAGGAGAGGATGTGAAAAGAAGAGAATAGGGAAGTCAATTTCTGTTAACACACAAATGAAAGGAAAAAGTGGAGGAGAATAGCTAAGAGGTTCGGCACAAGTACACAGAGATTAAGGAGACCCGAAATGAAACCTAGAACGCCACTCTACTCAAAAAATCGATACCATGCTTAGCAATTTCGGCACAACACCTCAGCACTATGCTAACCTCTAAAACTGAATGCACCTAGGTAGAAAGCTCAACACTCAACCAAAATTTCGGCACCTCCCTTCAAGCAACTAGCCGTAACACCCCTCACCCAAGACTCCTCATTCGGCCAACTCCTTCTTCCATGGCCACATTCTTTAATTCCCTCTTACTTTCACTCCCTATCATCCCTTTGAAACAATTTGACCAAGTCTTCCTCCACAAACACCTCATGGCCACTCATTCAAACGATTTGAATCAGTCAACCAACCACCTTGGAGAGTCCCTGCCGAAACCACCACCTTAGCTCCCTGAATGCGAAAATTAAAGCACCTAAATGAGGCTCACAAGACTCGAACCTCCTCCCCCTGCTGCTACACAATGATGCCACTTCCCTGCACCTTAAGTGGCGTCCCCTTGCGACTTTGCCACATCACTTCTTGTGTCATCAAACACCAATATTAATTCTTAAGTCCTACCTCAGCTAGTTTCCCCCTAAAGCGCTTAAAACAAAATTTCCACCAAATTTTAGGCCTAACCCCGAGCCTTTCCTGGACCCCTAAACACACCAAATTAACACATGAAGCATAGCATACACACAGAAACATATTAAATGCAGAGCCCCTAATTCAGGATGTTACATTATTTCTTTTATATTTTATACTTCTATATTATTTATGAGTATCCAGAAGATCATACTAGTTTTTAGATTTTGATGTGTTGGTATTACTTATTAGAAATAGGAAGCACAATGCAATTATTAAGGTTAAAAGGTTAAACTTTAAATTTATTCATATTTCAAATCATATATATTTATATATGTATACTTTAATTATTAAATAATTATACATGAAAATCTACAACAAAAAAAATATGTAGTTGACAATGCTAATTTAAGTTTGCCCTTCTAAGCCATATTTCTGGATCCACCACTGTGCACGTGCCTCCTATGCTCGGAGGGTCTAAATTGAAGCCCCCCACTTATCAACGCTTTGCTAGAAAGATTGAGACCCGAGACACATATTTCATCTTCTATGCGGTGAGTGTACAATTACACCTAAGAAGCACATTCCATCAGTTGTGTTTGTGACATTGTCCCAAGAGATGTGTTTGGCAACAAAAAAAAAAAAAAAAAAAAAAATTAAAGTCGATGGTTGCATACTCCTTCTTTAGTCATGGGCATGGTACCGGCTATCGCTTTTACATCTCCGAGTAAACACCCCTTATGAATTCCCACTCGTAATAAGGTAAAATTCATTTAATAATATAGTTATTATAATATTTTTTTCATTATTATATTTTTCAAATAACTTATTATTTGAATAGGTGGAACAATGATGCGAGTCATGTGGGTATACTAGATGAGTTCGAATATATTCAACTGTTGATAGATCAACGATCAAAAGCTGAGGTTAGTTTCTAAAATTTTCAATTACATCATATATGCGCAAGAGTTTGAAATTTAATATTAGGTATGTAATAAAATTCATAATTTTGTACTGTAGTTTGAACAAATGTCATACTTTGATCTGAGAATTCAAGAATGCATCTCGATCAAATTTTTGGCGAATCGCAATATTTGGCACGTCAAAGTGTCATTGATAGTTTTTGCAACGATTGAGATGCACGAATCTGATCGAGTGATGTGCTAGTTTTGGTTTATGCTGAGTATTCTCTGTTACCCCAGAAGCTCGATGAACGTCACAAAATCAACTTATGGGGGAGAACCGAAGAATATTGACCTAAATTTCATGCCAAAGATATCTATATCTGGGAACATAGGTATGATTTCATATCTATGTACGAACCAATTGTCCGATCGGATATGGCGACCTCTTCGGATTACATGACATGGTTTAGACTTCACGGTAAGCCATATTTATTATCGAAGGTGGAAATGAGTACAAACGTCATTGTAGAAGGACAAGGCGATCCCACATGAGTCTGCGATCGGGAGTACATGCGACGAGTTCTTTATCATCAGCTCCAACCCAAATACTATATCGACTTGAGATTTCAACTTGTTTCCACTATCAGTGTGATTAAAGAACTCAATAATAACTACAACTACTGTCGTCCCAAGTCACGTTTCAGCTTATTTCCACCGTCACTATCATTCCTCTTCTTGCCCCTACCTCTAACACAGGTTTTGGACAATGAGGTTAAGCATACTACTTTGATAGAGAAAAGAATAAGTTGATTATAGTGATGACACCTTTTTTTTCTTATGATTATTATCTCAAATTTATGTTTGGGGTTTATAAAGCATCCTCTTTTGGTGGAATGAAACTTGAACCTGTGATCACATAATCACCATCAACTGGGGGTTCGAGTTATACTTGAACCTGTGATTGCATAACCACTGCCAACTGGGAGCCCTAATTATACTTGAACCTGTGACCTTATAACCATCGTAAACTGGAAGCCTGAGTTGCAATGTGATATCTTCTAAGGTGATAGTGCACTCCCCAGATGGGAAATGTGTATGTCTCAGAGCGCTACTGTATCACCATGAACTCAAACATCTCTTAAAACTACCACAAATTTTCCCTAAAACACAAACACAAACACAAATAAATCTTCCTCCCCAAATTCTGTTATTTTCAGAAGCAGAGATAATTTTTTTATAATTTGTGCTTGTATTACCCAAAAAAGGCACAATTGAGTTTTCCCTCTACATTAGCCCATACATCATATTTATGTAACCCCCCTCAAACACCATTCCGTACATAATATGTTGTTTACATTACTACTACTATTAACATTTCTTTCTAATAATCTCAACTGAATTACATCTTTGATGCTCCCTATTATGGTTTCCTCATTGCTTTTCCTTCCTTGAAACAATCTTCTATACCTTTCCCTCCATATCATATAGATAAAGGTGTTCCAAACAAGCTTGATGATCAAACTAAGCAAAGATTTTCCTTTTAAGCATACCACCGCCTATTTTAGTTCATTATCCCATGTCGTAATAGATCTCTGCACAAATCCTCAAAATTCCTCCCATAGTAGGCACATTCAAATAAAATGTGGAGTTTCAAACTCCATGTTACAAAGAGTGCGGATTCCATCCTCATGCATCCCAAATACCAACCTTTCCCATTTAACTTTTTTCTTTTTGCACGTTAGTTCACTCCAAATTCTGGAAATGGAGATATTAGTACCTCTTAAGGATTCTAATAAGTTTCTAACTACTCCTCTGATCTTCAACAACTTTCTCCAAATTCAACTACCATTCCTTGAGTTTGACATCTGCCAAAATGATTAGACTTTTAATGACATATGTGTGCAGCCAAGCAATCCCTAGAGACCCCTCATCTATTAGAATGTCTCTAATGTGTCTAATTAGGCACGCCTAATTCCATGTTAGTGTATCCTTTATTCCTATCCACCTATTGAGTTCAAACAACTAATATTCTTCCAACTGATACGGGCTCCCTTCGCAGGTACATCTTTCCCATGCCAAAAGAACATGGAACAAAGTTGATTAATCCTAGTTGATTAATCCTATTAATGACTGCTTTAGGCAATACCAACTGCCTACTCCAAAAATTTTGCACGTTGAAAACCACATATTTAATTAACTTAGCCCTCCCTACATAGGAGAGATGCCTAGCAACCCAACTCTGTAACCTGATAGTGATTTTCTCAATCAATGGTGCACAATCCCTTACTGATAGCTTTCTGGTAATCAAAGGTACTCCAAGGTACCTAATTGGCAACTTACCAAGCTGTATTCCAGTCTTTTTCTTAATCATATCTGGTTCCTCCTTTGAAATCCCCACAAAAAAGATCTCACTTTTAGCTAGAATGATCTTCAAACCTGAAAAATTATAAAATTCCTCCACTATAATTCAAATCCCTAAAATTGAATCCAAATTTCCTTTTGAAAAAAATAAAGAGTTCATCCGCAAAACACAAACGAATATGGTAAATTTATGACATTTAGGATGACACTTGAATAATCCCTGAGATGCTGCTATATTGAGTAGTCTTGATAAAAACATTAATAGAGAATAGAAAGAGATAGGGGGAGAGAAGTAGACATCATTTTATTTAAGTGAAAAATTTTATAAACTTAAACTGATTAGATTGAGCCAAATTTGATGTTAAATTTCGGAACCAAAATTCAACCTGCCTTTAAACTAATTTAATTATTTTGTCTAAACTTTATTCTACAGTCCTTTTTATCTCATCAATTAAAGCGTTTAATAATTCTATGTCAATTTTAATTACTTTACATAATATTATAATTTTTTAACGTTGAAGCTTTAATTTTTATAAAAAAATTGGCATGTAATCTTATGATATTTATTTTTATTTTAAATATACTTCGATCCTTATAAAGTTAGAGAAAAAAATAATGAAAGAGTTATAAATAAATATAATAATTTAGACATAATTAAAAACTTATTATAATTCATTTAATCATCCTTTACTATCATTTATACCATACATTAAACTATGAATGTCAAACTATGAATTGAGGACATTAATTGGATAATGATTAAAACATCATTAATTTATAAAGTACAATATATTATTTTGAAGATACATTTATCTTTTTATATCTTTTATATAGAAGAGATATACAATATATACTAAAATTTGAATTTAATATATTAGGGTTTTAAATATTTTTAATTTATCATTTCAACTAAAATTTCATTTATTTCCTATGTCATTTTTTTATAGATATATTGATTATATAATTATGCTTTTCATCAATATGAAGTTTAAATCATATCTCTTAGGTGTCAAATGGGAGTTTTAGGCTCTGTTTATTTGTCAGTAAAATATTTTCCAGAAAATAATTTCTGGAAAATGATTTACTTTTCTAGAAATGATTTACTTTTCTAGTGTTTTGATGAATCTATGTAAAATAGTTTCTATTGTTTAGCAGATTTCCTGAAAATATTTCATAAAGCTGTTTTAAATGAAACAAATATATATTTAAGAATTTATTATCTTTTCATTGTTTAATTGAGTTTATTATTATTATTATTATTATATATTAATAAATTTACATTTTAAATTATTTTTACATATATTGCAATGATTTGTTTATAAATAAATAAACCAAACTAAATATAATAATACTCAATTATTAAGCTAGAATATTAACCGTCATAAATTGAAAACAACCAAAGCAAATAAATTATTTCTAATTGTGTTATAAAAAAAATAAAAAACAAAGATTGAATAAGTATAAATTAGCTTCTAAACTACAATTAATACTAGAAATTAATAATTAGTAGTACATCACATGATGACAACAACATTGTCCAAGTGCATAACTAATATTACACCACATTAAAATATCAATATTTTCAACCTTGAGAAACTTTTTGAAGCCAAATTTTTCTATGCTTCTTACTTTTAACTAAAAAAGCTTTGACCTCAGATTCATGACCCACAAGATAATCAAACACACTACAAAGGAAGTCTTCATCAAATCCTTCTACCTCCATCGATATCACTTCTTCGTAAAGATGTGGTGTCTTATCCGCAGTAAATTGTTTCAAAGCATTAGCAATTTTTCCAAATTGTTCACCCACAAATTTAATTTGTTCATCAACAACACTTTCTTGAGTATTTTTTCTTTTACGTTTAGATGTGCCAGATCATGAAGATACTTTTGTTCTTACCTCCTCAATCTCTTCATTGTCGCAGTCTATAGGCACTAATTCTTGGTTACCATCATCCAAATCTATATCAGCAAATCTTCTGGTAAAACTTCTTGTTGCCATATCTTTGCCAACAACCAAAGCCATTTCATCATAATGATTAATGCTTTTATTCGAAAATGGTTCATACTTCTTGTGTGCCTGTTGGATATTATACACAATTAGAATAACAAGTAAAAAATAATTGAAATATACTTAACATATATATACATATATTACCATCACTGCTGCATCTTATGTCGCTCTATCACATGTGATCATTTTCATTTTATCATCCCATCCAAAATCACTTTCAGCCTGAATTGTGCATATAATCTGCCACTGGTTTTTTTACAGTCCTCAAATGATTTTCCACATGCTTCGCATCTCACTGGACTTGAAATCTTTCAGAAATACCTATGGCAAATCGATTAATATAAATTGCTTTGAAAGTGTTAGAAGGCTTACTTCCTTTCTGGGCCTCCTCTGCAAGAATTTCAAGAAAAATATGTTCCATCGATTTTGTCACCTGAATTTCTTGGAGGTCCCTTCTTTGTTGGCCTTGCCCATTCTGCATTAATAATTTTCATTGTCAATCATTTCAATATCCAACAAGCTTAAAACATAATAAATTCAATATCTAACAAATTCAAGACATAATAATTTCAATATCCAACAAACTGATTTCTATATCATTATCCAACCAACATTAAAGAAAACAATTTTAATGCTAAAACATACATAACATAGAAACAATAACCCTAAGTCCTAAACCTACCTAATATTTCTAGCCATATAATCAGTCCACATAGTTTGTGCGATTTCCTCTCTCTTAGCAGACCATTCTCTTGCTTCTTCTCTTTCTTCTCACTCCGTAAGAGTTGGTATTATCAAATCAGACTCAGGCTCCTCATATAATCCTTGATTAAGTAAATCACTAGGATCAACTCCCATTATATGATTATGAATGATACAACAAGCCAAAACTATATCTACTTGAGTTTGAAAATTCCAAAATGGTTCAGCATCTAATACACGAAACTGTTTTTTTCAAAATCCAAGAAACACGTTCAATAGTGATTTGCAATGATGAATGACGAAGATCCTAGGCACTAAACTCTTTTAAATGATAGCACACACCACGATATGGGGTAATATATCCATTTCGGATGCCATATCCAGCATCAGCAAGATAATATTTACCTACAAATTTACAAAACATAATTATTACTAATAAATTATGAGCTTACTAGAACTATTTGGTATTTAATGTTAATTTTTACCTTCCAGAATTCTTAATCTTCTTGGGCATGAAAGTGCATCACTTAAAATACGAGAATTATGTGCACTACCTTCCCAACCAGCTAGACAACCAGCTAGAACATAGGACAATTTCAAATCAAATGTAATGGCAGCCAATACATTTTGTGTCGTCCCCGCTTTACGGCTACGAAATCTTCCTTGAATGCTAAGTGGAGCGGATGCACGAACATGTGTTCCATCTAATGCTCCAATACAATCTTTAAAATAAGGATAAAACCTTGGGTTGTTTTTGATTTCACTAGGAGTTGACTCATTAGGTAATCTAATAACTAGTTTATACAATTTCAAAATAGCTCTCAATACAACCCTAAAGTAACGGTGAATTGTCTCAATTGATCTATAATATCTAGATCCAATCACTCGGAACCTTACATTATGACCAATTTTATGTAAAAATATGACTACTTACTCCCTAATATTCACCGATTTAGTTTATTGTAACAAATTATTCCAACTAAGAATATCACACAAATTAAAAAAGGCAATCGATCTCATCGTTATCACATCAATACAATGCTGGTCACCACTATATAAAATACTATTAATATAATTTTCTCTTTCATAATCTCAGTTCACACGAGGGTGAGAAGCAATTTCCTTCCTTGTTTTTAATTTTTTTAATCCAAAGAACCCCCAAAGCTAAAACTAAAGCCACGAGTCCAACAATTGCATTTTGATCTTGATTACGATCCATCTACACAAAATAATGCCACACAAATATTTGATGACTACAAAAAAGATGCAAGCTTTGAATAAGATCACACAAAAATAAAGCACAATAAGTTGCAAACAGACACTTGTTGAAACAGATAATGGAATCATGGTAGAAATTATGATTTTAAGTAAACTTCAATCAATGATAATGCATAAAAATGCCATGAACGGAATAAAATATACAACAGTTATACAATCAAAATCATTATCTTTTCCAGGAAGAAGTTACCTTTTTATCAAGGCTGATAGCTTTGGTACAATCTGCTTCTGCTTGGAGGAAACTGAAGGGGAATGAAAAAATCAAGTACCAAAAAACCAAAGTCGATGTAGTTAACTTATTTATTATATATATGTGTGTGTTAAATAATTGAATTTGGCATTTTTTTTCCATTAACCTACCATGGCTTGTATTTTAGTCGAATTATTCTTTTTTTTATTTAATGATGGAACCGAATTCCATGCAACATAATTGATTTAATTTTAGCCTTCTCTGTTAAAGTAGGTGCTTGAAATTCAAGCATTGGCCATAAAATTTAAACAAAGTCTATCAGCTTTTTTGACAGGCTTGTTTAACTGATATGGAGAAGACAACATAGGGATATCTAAAAGTGAAAGTCCAGCATAATATAAAACAAGGTCTATCAGCTAAATTTTAATTCTAATGGAGATTTGGCAAGTCATTTTAGTGGCAATCCAATCACATGGGACAAGAAAGATGCTTAATTCCTTTCCGTTTAGTTGCTTGCCTCTATGGAAAGAATACATATATATAATAGTGCAAAATGTAAACGACGCTCACTGCGAAACTAATTCAATTAATTCATACACATATTTTAGGTCTAATTATGCTGCCAGTCTCTGCACTCTTTGAATGTTTGAAATTTAATCCCAAGCTTTTTTTTATTTACCAAAAGTCCCAAGAATTTAGTCCCTCTGCTACCCATTTGATTTAATAAGTGTAGTCCAATTAACAACATCATCTAAGGAATTCTTTTAAATTGGATTATATGACGCTTTTAAAATAAAAATTTTGCTTTCATAGCTAATATTATGTGTAGGAAGTCAAATAAGCAACGAAAAATGTTTAAGAATGGGGTTTTAAGGTTCGTTCTGAATACAGGATTGTAAGGTTTTTCATAATTGTTTCAAAGAATATGGATATATATTTGCTTAAATGGCTCCATTGCAACTTTAAAATGGTCGTATGAGTTACTCTTTTAAAAAGAAAAAAATCAAATATAAAGGAAGTCCTTCAAGAATATCATCAATTGGAATAGATGAACTAATAAAAGAGTAAAATTTTACATTCCTAGTTCTAGATATGTTGCGGCCCTATTGCTATAATATGTTGCTTTATTGCCACTAAGCTTGATAGCCTCAGTATAAAACCCAATAGCCTTCTGCCATTGCCTATCTTTGTATGCTTGGTTGACCTAAACTAGAGAATTTGTAAATAGAAAAAAATTATTTAAGAAAAAGGAGAAAATGTGCAAGAAAAGAAAAGGGTTGTGCAACAAAGCTAACTATGTGATACATACACTAGAATCTAAGAAACAATATAAGGATAAACCATACAACAGATCATGTACCAAGAACATATGCCAACCTTAGTGAAATAATCTCAGCAAGAGGGCAACATGTGCACAATTTAACTAAAACAAATAGTTTCCTCTGTTCTTTTCCTGAGTTAACAATTAACAGTAAGCACTGTCACTACAACAAAACATGCTTACTGTGACACTTTTGGGGCGACACTTTTTTAAGTGTTGGGATAGACTTGTCGACATATGTTTTGGCCAACTATTTGTATAAGAGTTGGGATATGCATGCCAAAGGCAACGCTTAAATAAGAGTTGGCTTTGTCCAACACTATGTGATACGGGCACGCCCGGGGCACCTACCGAATTTTCAAGTCGACGAAACTCGACTCCACATTTTTAATTTTTATTGCTTTAAATAAATCGAGTCTTTGACTTTTTTGAAAATTAAATTGCAGAATTTTAATTAAATGAATTAAACATCTTAATTTGTTTAATTGATTTTCTATAGCAACTTAATTTGCCAAATGATTAGTATCATATTAAATATGTTAGATTTATTTCATATGATTAAAATATCCTAGTTGAAACATGTGTCTAATATGTCCTCTAGTGTGCCGAATTTAAGATGTCTATATGACCTTGATTTTTGGCGAATTTATAATGGCTAATTGTTCCCTTTAAATGCTGATATAATGAACTAATGAGTTGTTTTAAATTTGCTGCAGGTTTTCAAGGGATTGAATAGTGCTTGAACGGCAATAAAATAACAAAACATGGACAGCACTTGAATTGAGCATGCGGCACTAGCTTGTGGAATGCATTAAACAATTGAAAAACTTTTGAAAATTGCCAAAATGGGAGTGTATGAAGGCTTGGACGGCTATAGAAGAATTTAAGCATGTGCTAGTGGAAATGAAATAAACAATTGAGAAAATTAAAAATGTGCAAATTAAGGGCATGTTGGGATGGCACAAGAATAAAGCATGTATGTTTTTGGAATAAAATACTTAGTGCTTAAAGTATGGACGGCAAGATGGGTGTTAGTGCTTGAAGGCTTAGCTATGTGGGATGAAATAAACAATGGTGAAAATTGAATGGGTGGATATGAAGGCATGGATGGCTATAGTAGAATAATTAATAGTTAGGCATGTGCTTGTGGAATGCAAATGGAGTAAAGAATTGATTGTGTGGAGCAATTAGTTACTATGGACGGCAATGCTTGAAATAAATAAATGGGAGTGCAAAAACCATCATGGGATAAACAATTGGTTGTATAATGCTAGGAACGGCAAGAGCATAATAGATCATGTGGCAATTAAAAAAATATCCTAGGGAGTGGAACACTTGTTGGACGGCAAATGCAAATTTAAAAATCCCACCATAACCTTCAACCTATGCTAAGACATTTCTTTGTGCCATACGTGAGAATAATCAAAGAAATAAATTATTGAGATCACAAAGGTGGACGGCATGAAGAATGAAGCACTTTGTCTTTTGTAAACAAGTTGGACGGCTAGTAGCTATAAATAAGACGATTATTTTCATTTGTAAATAGAATTTGAATTTGAATGAAAGAAAATTTTCTTTTGGTGAGTATTCACTCTCCTAATTTCTCGAGGTTTGAATTGACTTATCTAGTTTTCTAGTGGCGTCGTTCTTTCCTTATTTTGAACTTATCATCCTTTCGGGTGTGGCGTTCATCTACCTATACTGTTGGTTCCTATCTCGCTAGATAGTGGGTCTCGGTTTTATTTCGAAATTCATTCCATCAATTTGAAACTTATAAGATTCGGGTCTTTAATTTTTATTAAAGGTTCTTTCTTATTTCAAATACGTACCCATTTCAACCTATCACCTATCTTTACATTTCAAAGATATTTCGAAACTCATTCCATCAATTTGAAACTTATAAGATTCGGGTCTTTAATTTTTATTGAAGGTTCTTTCTTGTTTCAAATACGTACCCATTTCAACCTATCACCTATCTTTACATTTCAAAGATATCATTTCCAATAAAATTATCCCTTTTGTTAGTTGAACAGAAACCGTCTAATTTACGATCGGGCAACATTAACAATTCGCCTCCTAACCCGAGACGGGCCGTTATCATCTGGTATCAGAGCCAATTAAATTAGGCACGTTTTGATCGTCTTGAGTTTTTCCGAGTAAGTTTCAAAAAAATCCAAAAAAAAAGCTGTATTTTATTTTCTTTGTATTTAGCATATTTGAAGTTAAAAAAAAAAAAAAAAGAACCCTCTTCCTACCTTGGCCTGTTTAGATTGTCAAGTTCTTCTCTAAGAAGACGAACGACATTCGCTTGCTTATATTCCCAGTGTTTTACAAAGTATACTAACTGAGACGAGCCCTTGTCTGTATAGTTAGTTAGCTCTATAAGATGTTGGGAATCAACTATAGTTGACTTCCATGCAATTGTTACCTCCTCCAACATATCTTGGTCATCTCTTGGCTTTTCTACATTAAACTGCTTCCCAGCTTCATGCTCAATTAGCTTGATTCGCACCTTTCTTCAAGCTGATTTAGTCGTGTTAGCTTAAGTTTCATTTGGTAATCAACTAGCCCAATACCTTTTGGTGAGTAAAAAAAAAATATTTAAAAAAAATTCGAGTTAAAAAAAAAGTGTGAAAGTTTGCAAGTTTTGTTTCATTACTTCTTTTCCTGATCTTCACCACCCTTCTTCACTCCAACACCACTATACCAATTTTTATTTTTCAGCCGACCTCCATCCCATAACATTATTTTCCCTTGTACCAATTTTTGAAGACGACCCTCAAGCAGCAAATAAGTCTTTCGGAAACGAAATACGAATTTGTGAGAGTGAGAAATATCAGAAAAAGGCACGAGTGTATTCATCAAAAAAAAAACTTAAACGAGTGAAACACGAGTGTGAGCGAAATTTCTTTGTGAGTGACTTGTGAGATTTTGTGGTAAGGTATTTTAAATTTTGTCGGTTTATTTCCCTTTGTTATAATAGTTTCTTTTCAACAACAAATATGCCTCTAAATTTCGAAGGAAGAAGTGCTGTAGATGGCGATTGGTTCGATCCATCATACAACCAAGGTGAAAGGCGACGCGATCGAAGAAACCGAGGCTTTAGAGATCAAGGATGTTTTAATGACGTCAAGAAGAATAACAAAAACATTCCATCGTTTCAAGGTAAAGCCGATGCGGATGCATACCTTGAATGGGAAATACGAGTAGAAGAGGTTTTTGGGTACCACGATTATTTGGAAAGCAAGAAGGTAAGGCTGGCGGAAAATAGTTTCACCGATTATGCCATGACTTGGTGGGACCAATTTACCAAGAGTCGAAAACGAAATGGAGAGTATCTAATATTAACGTGGTCTGAAATGAAAGATGTGATGCGCAAACGGTACCTCCCATCTTCCTATCATCGAGGGCGAACTTCTTCAACTCAAAGGACGGAGTTAAGAGCAGCACGGCAATACCCGACCAAGGACTATACTAGAAGAGATTATTACCAAGACTCCTACTCAACGCGGTCTTCGAGACGGAGAGAAGAAAGTTACGAGCTCGATTCTCTTCAAGGCGACGGACAGGAAAGCACAATTTATTTGACGTATGATTCAAAGAAATCCTACACGGAGTATTCTTTCCGACGCAATTATCGTGATTCATCCGTAAATAATTTTTCTTATTTTGGAAATTCTTATTATTGTGATTCTTTTGTAACTTCATGTAATAAAAATAAAGAAAAAGAACTAAAAAGAAAAGAAAGGCAGGAGAAGATCATGAGAGAAGACGAGCGAATATGGAACGAACTCGAGAGAAAAAAAAAGAAGAAAAACAAAAAGAAAAAGAGTTCGAGAGAAAAGAAAATAAAAATGAAAAAGAAGAAAAGGAAGAAAAAGAAAAGAAAATCGAGATTGAGAATAAAGAGAGTGTTGAAAGAGAAAAAGAGTTGGAAAAAGGAACACGAACACAAGATGAGCAAGAAAAAGAGAGTGGTTTTTCTGCTAACTCCTTGGAATTTTGTTCTTCTTCGGTTTCTTCATTTCAGGTGTCCAATGTATCGCACGATGATTTACAACTTCAGTACCTCCCCAAAGAAAAGCAATTTCATTTGAGTGAAAAGGGTAAGGAAGGTAAGGAAAGAAAGTGTTCTGAAGTAATTCAATCTCCATCGAATTTTTTGTATAAAAATGATTTTTCTTCTAACCCCAATTTATTTGATTGTAGATATTACGAGATTAATTCGATGTCTAATATAAAATCGTTGAGTTTTTGTAAATACATTTTGAAATATGTTAAGAGTTTTGATCGTTTTATCTTGAATGTACATAATTCTTATTGGTCTAACGTGATTGATTTTTCGGAACCTAAGTCCCATAAATCGGGCATATGTTTTGATTTGTTTTGTGGAAAACTCCAGTATCATCCGGTAAGTTTGAAAGATTTCTATATTCTTGATACTTGGTTTTTGAATAAGGTAACGAATTTTGTCAATTTTGTTTTTAATTTTTATTCATTCCTTAAACAATTTTTATGGCTGTATTTGAAATTCACTTTCCATTTGAAAATGGTTGAGTTGAACGCGAAGCTTTGATTACACTACTTGACCGTGGAGAGAAGGTTTGTATTACTCGATCAAGGTAAGACTGATCTTTATCTTTCTGAGTATAAGGGTAAGTCTTCTGAAACTGTTGATGCGTTGTTACTCTCTTCGGATTACGATAAGCTTTGTGTTACTAACTTTGTTTCTACTAAACATCTAGATCATGTTATGATTAATTGTCTTATATTACCTATTAATGATCTATTTGTTTTAATGGTCGACAAAAGGATTCTTGTGTGTATGAGAGAACCCACATATCGAACAATGCAAGGTTTGGTTGTTCAATTATGTGTTCCATATGAATTTTGTCATCTATCTGCTTGTGATGCTTATGTGTATCATTTAATTTACCATTCGCACGATAAGCATAATTTTTGGATTCCAAGAAGATCATATGCACGCCTTGAGATCTTTTCAAATTTGTTGCAAATTTTGACAAGGCGTTACTTCTTTTGTACGATAATTTGGCACTACCCGATCTCATGCGATTTACTTGTTTGATGGTGTCCATAGTTGGTTTGCAAGATTGTTTGAAGCCAATCTTACTAATTCTTGGTTATCTTTTTTAGGTATCGCGTTTATCATCCTTCCCATTTGATCGAGGAAAGACGAACAAGGAGCTTTGTTCGGACAACCAACAGGTCGATTCGAGGACGAATCGTCTTGAAGAGGGAGGGGATGATACGGGCACGCCCGGGGCACCTACCGAATTTTCAAGTCGACGAAACTCGACTCCACATTTTTAATTTTTATTACTTTAAATAAATCGAGTCTTTGAATTTGTTGAAAATTAAATTGCTGAATTTTAATTAAATGAATTAAACATCTTAATTTGTTTAATTGATTTTCTATAGCAACTTAATTTGCCAAATGATTAGTATCATATTAAATATGTTAGATTTATTTCATATGATTAAAATATCCTAGTTGAAACATGTGTCTAATATGTCCTCTAGTGTGCCGAATTTAAGATGTCTATATGACCTTGATTTTTGGCGAATTTATAATGGCTAATTGTTCCCTTTAAATGCTGATATAATGAACTAATGAGTTGTTTTAAATTTGCTGCAGGTTTTCAAGGGATTGGATAGTGCTTGAACGGCAATAAAATAACAAAACATGGACAGCACTTGAATTGAGCATGCGGCACTAGCTTGTGGAATGCATTAAACAATTGAAAAACTTTTGAAAATTGCCAAAATGGGAGTGTATGAAGGCTTGGACGGCTATAGAAGAATTTAAGCATGTGCTAGTGGAAATGAAATAAACAATTGAGAAAATTAAAAATGTGCAAATTAAGGGCATGTTGGACGGCACAAGAATAAAGCATGTATGTTTTTGGAATAAAATACTTAGTGCTTAAGGTATGGACGGCAAGATGGGTGTTAGTGCTTGAAGGCTTAGCTATGTGGGATGAAATAAACAATGGTGAAAATTGAATGGGTGGATATGAAGGCATGGATGGCTATAGTAGAATAATTAATAGTTAGGCATGTGCTTGTGGAATGCAAATGGAGTAAAGAATTGATTGTGTGGAGCAATTAGTTACTATGGACGGCAATGCTTGAAATAAATAAATGGGAGTGCAAAAACCATCATGGGATAAACAATTGGTTGTATAATGCTAGGAACGGCAAGAGCATAATAGATCATGTGGCAATTAAAAAAATATCCTAGGGAGTGGAACACTTGTTGGACGGCAAATGCAAATTTAAAAATCCCACCATAACCTTCAACCCATGCTAAGACATTTCTTTGTGCCATACGTGAGAATAATCAAAGAAATAAATTATTGAGATCACAAAGGTGGACGGCATGAAGAATGAAGCACTTTGTCTTTTGTAAACAAGTTGGACGGCTAGTAGCTATAAATAAGACGATTATTTTCATTTGTAAATAGAATTTGAATTTGAATGAAAGAAAATTTTCTTTTGGTGAGTATTCACTCTCCTAATTTCTCGAGGTTTGAATTGACTTATCTAGTTTTCTAGTGGCGTCGTTCTTTCCTTATTTTGAACTTATCATCCTTTCGGGTGTGGCGTTCATCTACCTATACCGTTGGTTCCTATCTCGCTAGATAGTGGGTCTCGGTTTTATTTCGAAACTCATTCCATCAATTTGAAACTTATAAGATTCGGGTCTTTAATTTTTATTAAAGGTTCTTTCTTATTTCAAATACGTACCCATTTCAACCTATCACCTATCTTTACATTTCAAAGATATTTCGAAACTCATTCCATCAATTTGAAACTTATAAGATTCGGGTCTTTAATTTTTATTAAAGGTTCTTTCTTGTTTCAAATACGTACCCATTTCAACCTATCACCTATCTTTACATTTCAAAGATATCATTTCCAATAAAATTATCCCTTTTGTTAGTTGAACGAGAAACTGTCTAATTTACGATCGGGCAACATTAACAATTCGCCTCCTAACCCGAGACGGGCCGTTATCACTATGCCAACACATTTGGGGCGACACTTTTTTAAGTGTTGGGATAGACGTGTCGACATATGTTTTAGCCAACTATTTGTATAAGAGTTGGGATATGCATGCCTAGGGCAACGCTTAAATAAGAGTCAGCTTTGTCCAACACTATGCCAACACTTTTGGTCCGGCACTTTCCTAAGTGTTGGGATAGACTTTCCAATATACACTTTGGCCAACTCTTTATATAAGAGTTGGGACATGCATGCCTAAGGCAACGCTTAAATAGGAGTCAGCTTTGTTCAACACTATGCCGACACGTTTGGGCCAACATTTTTCCTAAGTGTTGGGATAGACTTGTTGATATAAACTTTGGCCAACCCTTTGTATAAGAGTTGGGATATGCATGCCTAAGACAACACTTATATAAGAGTTGGCTTTTTTCAACACTATGCCGACACTTTCTAAGTGTTGGGGTAGACTTGTCGGCATACGTTTTGGCCAACTCTTTGTATAAGAGTCGGTATATGCATGCCTAAGGCAACGCTTAAATAAGAGTCGGCTTTGTCCAACACTATGCCGACACATTTGGGCTGACACTTTCCTAAGTGTTGGGATAGACTTGCCGACATATGCTTTGGCCAACTCTTTGTATAAGGGTCGGGATATGCATGCCTAAGGCAACGCTTAAATAAGAGTCAGTTTTGTCCAACACTATGCCAACTTGTATTATACCTTTCCCAACTATAAAAAAGTGTTGCCATATGAAAAGAAAAACTCTTATGTCCTAACTCCCGATATACCACCAATCACTAATTTTATAATTGTATATATCACTTTTCTAATAAATTAATTTTATATTAAATAAAAAATTATGGTATTAATAGTTTAAACTAATATCTTTGGATTTACAATATGAATATTCTTAAAAAATTACATAATAAGTGTTAATAATTATATATAGTCAAATTAAAAATGACTTAATAGCTTCGAGTGGGAATAAGGTTTAAGAGCATAGAAAATGCCATATTCATATTAGATATAATTGCTATTTTTTTTTCTTTAAAGATGAATTTTTAAGGTTAAAACATGTTTGATGGCCAGAATCATTGTTAATGAAAAATTTTCACAATCAAATTAGAAATTAAAGATTTGCTATGATATTAATTTTTAAGGTTAAAAAACGACAAAATGGCGTCGTTTTGCTCCCTATCTATTTATTATTTAACTATTTTATTTATATTATTTAAAATACAATTTCTTTTTAATTGAATATTTAAAGTCTTCAGAAAAAAATTAATGACACGTATAAAAAATTTAAAATTAAAATACTATTATTTAAAATAATTTTAAAATTTGTTAAGTATATGACTGATTGTTTATTTATTTATATATTAAATAATTTCTTATATAATTGTAAAAGAGATAATAGATAAACTTTATATATATTAAAATTAAAAAAATTGCTAACCCATGCAATTTAAGGTTTATGGGTTAGGATTTAGGATTTAGGGATTATGGTTTAGGGCTTAGAATATTAGGTTTTAGATTTTGGGTTTAGGGTTTCAGATGTAGTGTTTAGGGTTTAAGGTTTAGGAAAGATCAAATGAAGATGGGAGTGAATGAGAGGCTAATGCTACTAAAGAACGGTTTAGTCAGTGAATCAGTTAACCGATGTCAACTGAAACTGAGCTATTTTTAATCAAGTTTTTTTCACCTTTATTTGTAGGGTTATTAGAATGTCATATATCCATGCTCATGTTAGAAACAAGTTTCAGACACGAATACTCTAAGTAAAATAAAGAGTCAAAGGAATATAATTAACCTTTGTATTAACCAACCATGAACTTATTTCGGATTGATTTGATTCTTCTGATTTGTTCGATTCTATTGTAACATCATAAGCTCCGTCTTCTTTAATACAAAAAACTACATATTCTTCCCCAGGAAAACATATTCAGCTCGAGTTTTCGTATTATTTAAAATTATTTTTGTACTCCATTATAAAAATTTACAAATTAAATATATTGTTTGGAACAAAATAATGAAATTTAAGAAACAATTAAACCTTTCATAGAAACAAAAATGAAAATTGGATTGAAAATTAAATAGATTGAATTTTACTCCCAAATCACCATTTCCATCATTTTCCCTCCTTTTATTTCTTCTTCCAAACTCCATCCATCCATCAATTCCAATTTTATTTTAACTTCATTTCAAGCTCCAAATCCCCAAAATCTCAAAACCCCTACTGATTTTTTTTATTTTAAATTTTCCTAAAACCAGTTCTTCATGACATTGATTCTTTTTTTCTTTTAATATTCTGAACTTTCTGGCTTTTATTTGTTTATTTACCTTAGGTTTTTATTTGAAGTTCGATGAATTTTCGGGAAGCTAGGGTTTGGACTAAAGAAGGTTGACCGGGAGAAGACTCCTTGGCTTATTGTCCTTATGCATATGCCAATCTACAATAGCAATGAAGCACATTTTCTGGAGGGTGAAAGTATGCGAGCAGTCTTTGAAGAATGGTTCGTCCACCACAAAGTTGATATAATCTTTGTTGGTCATGTCCATGCTTACGAAAGATCTGTATGATTCTATCCTTATAATTTCACTTCCCTTTTCTTCTTATTCTTCTTAGCACTTCTTTTAATTTGCATCATCTGAAGAAGTTTTTATGCAGGCTTTTTAAATGATTAATTTGATGTTTTATCTGAAGAAAAAATTCTTTGCTAAAGTTGTAAAATAAAGTTAATTTTAGAGAGATTTTATTTTATTTATAATTAGAGAGATCACTTTTCATTTGGAAATATGGAGCTGCCAAGCACAATTCCCAGTATATATCTATAAGAAAAAATGTAGAAGGGCTTTTAGTTCATCAGAGGTATCCATACTCTCAAATAGCAACATAAAACCCTCTTTATACTGAATTCTTTCATGCATAATTTGTTGTCTATTGTACGGGTTTATTTCAGTACAACTATTCGTCTATCAAATACAAGGTACAATGTATCAAGTGGCGAATGTTACCCTGTACCAGACAAATCAGCTCCAGTTTACATCACTGTCGGAGATGGTGGAAATAAAGAAGGTCTAGCTGGAAGGTTAGTTTGATGGCATGTTGCAATAAAGACAGCAATGATATTTAGCTACTTGTTTACAATTAATCTGTTACAAACTACATTCCTTGCTAAATTAAGCAAATGGTTTTTCGATTCTGTAGATTTTTAGATCCCCAGCCAGAGTATTCTGCATTCTGAGAAGCTAGTTATTGGTCATTCGACACTAGAGATCCAAAATAGGACACATGCATTCTACCATTGGAACCGCAATGATGGTGGGAAAAAAGTGGCAACTGACTCGTTTGTATTACACAATCAGTACTGGTGAGTACAATCAACCTTAATCTGCATAAGGCTGTATGTTAGATGAGGAAGCATCAAAGTCTGCAGTGAAACAACTAATGGTCATTTCTAATAATGTATTTTCTTTTCTTTAGAAAGTTAAGCTTTTTGTTATATGGACCACATGGTGTGAGTTTAAGTTATTTCTTGAATGATTAATTATACTCTAATGCTGGTATGTGTGATGAAAATTGAGGGAAAAGTCTTGATGATTGTTAGTTGTTGAGTGAACTGTCGAGGCATGCAAACTCCATGCAAGCTATCCGAATATGACTTTTTGTAATGAAATTAAGGTAACCTTGTTGCCTGCAGCTTCATCTTTCAAGCCCATAAAAAACCTTGTTTACCTCAAACCCACAAGCTTTTCACATCACACTCCAACACTTTCTCAGCTCCCAAGTGACGTTTCACTTGCAAAAGCCAGTATTCCATCGATAACTCGGCTCTGTGTAAATCTTGATTCAAACCGTCAATTGATTGGTGACTTTGGGTTGATGTTGTTGATTAACATATTTGGGTTTTTGTGCTTGTTTCAGAAAAAGTTCAAGAAATACACTAGAGATAAAGACAGCAATGATATTTAGCTACTTGTTCACAATTAATCTGTTACAAACCACATTCCTTGCTAAATTAAGCAAATGGTTTTTCGATTCTGTAGATTTTTAGATCCCCAACGAGAGTATTCTGCATTCTGAGAAGCTAGTTATTGGTCATTCGACACTAGAGATCCAAAATAGGACACATGCAATCTACCATTGGAACCGCAATGATGGAGGCAAAAAAGTGGAAACTTACTCGTTTGTATTACACAATCAGTACTGGTGAGTACAATCAACCTTAATCTGCATAAGGCTGTATGTTAGATGAGGAAGCATCAAAGTCTGCAGTGAAACAACTAAGGGTCATTTCTAATAATGTATTTTCTTTTCTGTAGAAAGTTAAGCTTTTTGTTAGATGGACCATATGGTGTGAGTTTAAGTTATTTCTTGAATGATTAATTATACTCTAATGCTGGTATGTGTGATGAAAATTGAGGGAAAAGTCTTGATGATTGTTAGTTGTTGAGTGAACTGTCGAGGCATGCAAACTCCATGCACGCTATCCGAATATGACTTTTTGTAATGAAATTAAGGTAACCTTGTTGCCTGCAGCTTCATCTTTCAAGCCCATAAAAAACCTTGTTTACCTCAAACCCACAAGCTTTTCACATCAAACTCCAACACTTTTCGGCTCCCAAGCGAGGTTTCACTTGCAAAAGCGGTGTTCTCCATCGATAACTCACTCGGGTAAATCTTGATTCAAACCCGTCAATTGATTGGTGACTTTGGGTTGATGTTGTTGATTAACATATCCGGGTTTTTGTGCTTGTTTTGAAAAAAGTTCAAGAAAGACACTAGAGATAAAGACAAAGAATGATATTTAGCTACTTGTTTACAATTAATCTGCATACAAACTACATTCCTTGTTAAATTAAGCAAATGGTTTTTCGATTCTGTAGATTTTTAGATCCCTAACCAGAGTATTCTGCATTCTGAGAAGCTAGTTATTGGTCATTCGACACTAGAGATCCAAAATAGGACACATGCATTCTACCATTGGAACCGCAATGATGGTGGGAAAAAAGTGGCAACTGACTCGTTTGTATTACACAATCAGTACTGGTGAGTACAATCAATCTTAATCTGCATAAGGCTGTATGTTAGATGAGGAAGCATCAAAGTCTGCAGTGAAACAACTAATGGTCATTTCTAATAATGTATTTTCTTTTCTTTAGAAAGTTATTATACTCTAATGCTGGTATGAGTGATGAAAATTGAGGGAAAAGTCTTGATGATTGTTAGTTATTGAGTGAACTGTCGAGGCATTCAAACTCCATGCAAGCTATCCGAATATGACTTTTTGTAATGAAATTAAGGTAACCTTGTTGCCTGCAGCTTCATCTTTCAAGCCCATAAAAAACCTTGTTTACCTCAAACCCACAAGCTTTTCACATCAAACTCTAACACTTTCTCAGCTCCCAAGCGAGGTTTCACTTGCAAAAGCAGTGTTCCATCGATAACTCGGCTCCGGGTAAATCTTGATTCAAACCCGTCAATTGATTGGTGACTTTGGGTTGATGTTGTTGATTAACATATCTGGGTTTTTGTGCTTGTTTCAGAAAAAGTTCAAGAAAGACACTAGAGATAAAGACAGCAATGATATTTAGCTACTTGTTTACAATTAATCTGTTACATACTACATTCCTTGCTAAATTAAGCAAATGGTTTTTCGATTCTGTAGATTTTTAGATCCCCAACCGCAGTATTATGTGCATTACGAGAAGCTAGTTATTGGTCATTCGACACTAGAGATCCAAAATAGGACACATGCATTCTACCATTGGAACCGCAATGATGGTGGGAAAAAAGTGGCAACTGACTCGTTTGTATTACATAATCAGTACTGGAGAGTACAATCAACCTTAATCTGCATAAGGCTGTATGTTAGATGAGGAAGCATCAAAGTCTGCAGTGAAACAACTAATGGTCATTTCTAATAATGTATTTTCTTTTCTTTAGAAAGTTAAGCTTTTTGTTAGATGGACCATATGGTGTGAGTTTAAGTTATTTCTTGAATGATTAATTATACTCTAATGCTGGTATGTGTGATGAAAATTGAGGGAAAAGTCTTGATGATTGTTAGTTGTTGAGTGAACTGTCGAGGCATGCAAACTCCATGCACGCTATCCGAATATGACTTTTCGTAATGAAATTAAGGTAACCTTGTTGCCTGCAGCTTCATCTTTCAAGCCCATAAAAAACCTTGTTTACCTCAAACCCACAAGCTTTTCACATCAAACTCTATCACTTTCTCAGCTCCCAAGCGAGGTTTCACTTGCAAAAGCTAGGCTGTTCCATCTGATAACTCAGCTCCGGGTAAATCTTGATTCAAACCCGTCAATTGATTGGTGACTTTGGGTTGATGTTGTTGATTAACATATTTGGGTTTTTGTGCTTGTTTCAAAAAAAGTTCAAGAAAGACACTAGAGATAAAGACATCAATGATATTTAGCTACTTGTTTATAATTAATCTGTTACAAACTACATTCCTTGCTAAATTAAGCAAATGGTTTTTTGATTCTGTAGATTTTTAGATCCCCAACCAGAGTATTCTGCATTCTGAGAAGCTAGTTATTGGTCATTCGACACTAGAGATCCAAAATAGGACACATGCATTCTACCATTGGAACCGCAATGATGGTGGGAAAAAAGTGGCAACTGACTCGTTTGTATTACACAATCGATCTTGGTGAGTACAATCAATCTTAATCTGCATAAGGCTGTATGTTAGATGAGGAAGCATCAAAGTCTGCAGTGAAACAACTAATGGTCATTTCTAATAATGTATTTTCTTTTCTTTAGAAAGTTAAGCTTTTTGTTAGATGGACCATATGGTGTGAGTTTAAGTTATTTCTTGAATGATTAATTATACTCTAATGCTGGTATGTGTGATGAAAATTGAGGGAAAAGTCTTGATGATTGTTAGTTGTTGAGTAAACTGTCGAGGCATGCAAACTCCATGCAAGCTATCCGAATATGACTTTTTGTAATGAAATTAAGGTAACCTTGTTGCCTGCTTCATCTTTCAAGCCCATAAAAAACCTTGTTTACCTCAAACCCACAAGCTTTTCACATCAAACTCCAACACTTTCTCAGCTCCCAAGCGAGGTTTCACTTGCAAAAAGCGGTGTTCCATCGATAACTCACTCGGGTAAATCTTGATTCAAACCCGTCAATTGATTGGTGACTTTGGGTTGATGTTGTTGATTAACATATCTGGGTTTTTGTGCTTGTTTCAGAAAAAGTTCAAGAAAGACACTAGAGATAAAGACAGCAATGATATTTAGCTACTTGTTTACAATTAATCTGTTACAAACTACATTCCTTGCTAAATTAAGCAAATGGTTTTTCGATTCTGTAGATTTTTAGATCCCCAACCAGAGTGTTCTGCATTCTGAGAAGCTAGTTATTGGTCATTCGACACTAGAGATCCAAAATAGGACACATGCATTCTACCATTGGAACCGCAATGATGGTGGGAAAAAAGTGGCAACTGACTCATTTGTATTACATAATCAGTACTGGTGAGTACAATCAACCTTAATCTGCATAAGGCTGTATGTTAGATGAGGAAGCATCAAAGTCTGCAGTGAAACAAATGATGGTCATTTCTAATAATGTATTTTCTTTTCTTTAGAAAGTTAAGCTTTTTGTTAGATGGACCATATGGTGTGAGTTTAAGTTATTTCTTGAATGATTAATTATACTCTAATGCTGGTATGTGTGATGAAAATTGAGGGAAAAGTCTAGATGATTGTTAGTTGTTGAGTGAACTGTCGAGGCATGCAAACTCCATGCACGCTATCCGAATATGACTTTTCGTAATGAAATTAAGGTAACCTTGTTGCCTGCAGCTTCATCTTTCAAGCCCATAAAAAACCTTGTTTACCTCAAACCCACAAGCTTTTCACATCAAACTCCAACACTTTCTCAGCTCCCAAGCGAGGTTTCACTTGCAAAAGCCAGGCTGTTCCATCTGATAACTCAGCTCCAGGTAAATCTTGATTCAAACCCTTCAATTGATTGGTGACTTTGGGTTGATGTTGTTGATTAACATATCTGGGTTTTTGTGCTTGTTTCAGAAAAAGTTCAAGAAAGACACTAGAGATAAAGACAGTAATGATATTTAGCTACTTGTTTATAATTAATCTGTTTCAAACTACATTCCTTGCTAAATTAAGCAAATGGTTTTTCGATTCTGTAGATTTTTAGATCCCCAACTAGAGTATTCTGTATTCTGAGAAGCTAGTTATTGGTCATTCGACACTAGAGATCCAAAATAGGACACATGCATTCTACCATTGGAACCGCAATGATGGTGGGAAAAAAGTGGTAACTGACTCGTTTGTATTACACAATCAGTATTGGTGAGTACAATCAACCTTAATCTGCATAAGGCTGTATGTTAGATGAGGAAGCATCAAAGTCTGCAGTGAAACAACTAATGGTCATTTCTAATAATGTATTTTCTTTTCTGTAGAAAGTTAAGCTTTTTGTTAGATGGACCATATGGTGTGAGTTTAAGTTATTTCTTGAATGATTAATTACACTCTAATGCTGGTATGTGTGATGAAAATTGAGAGAAAAGTCTTGATGATTGTTAGTTGTTGAGTGAACTGTCGAGGCATGCAAACTCCATGCACGCTATCCGAATATGACTTTTCGTAATGAAATTAAGGTAACCTTGTTGCCTGCAGCTTCATCTTTCAAGCCCATAAAAAACCTTGTTTACCTCAAACCCACAAGCTTTTCACATCAAACTCCAACACTTTCTCAGCTCCCAAGCGAGGTTTCACTTGCAAAAGCTAGGCTGTTCCATCTGATAACTCAGCTCCGGGTAAATTTTGATTCGAACCTGTCAATTGATTGGTGACTTTGGGTTGATGTTGTTGATTAACATATCTGGGTTTTTGTGCTTGTTTCAGAAAAAGTTCAAGAACTACATGTGTATGAGTTGAATGAGAGAGATCGTGGGAGTCCAGCTTACCTTCGTTTGAGTCAGAAATCTGTGAACTCACTGGGTGATCTTGTCCCTTTTAGCAACAAAGTAAGCTTTCTTTTTCTATTTTCACTGAATTAATTTTATGAAATTAATCTTCAACATATATATATAAATACAGGTATATAGGGGAGATTTGGAGCATAAACCCGAAATGAAAGGTGATCGCTACAAGGAATATACATATTAATAGAGCATATTAAATGTTATAGCTATGATTTGTAGTACTTTGGTGCCGTGGTTAAAATGTATAACTCTGGGATTGATATTGATGATGTGCCGTTAATGAGTAAATTGTGTTTTATTTGTCGAATGACTTGTTATTTTAAAAGTACAAATTGAGTGTTGCTAATGGTGAGTTTTCTTTAAATTCGTTTTGTTATTTCCATGCTTAAAAATATATATATTAAATTAGCATTGATGTTTCGGTTTTGATTTAATGGCTGAAAATGTTATTTAAAATTTCAAGGCTACTTTATCATCTGTTTCCACTTTGTCATGGTACCACCTATATATAATTATAATATTGGTGTGCTCTGTTTCATGTTAATTGCTTTATAATTAGTTGTGTAATTCAATTCTACCGTATGAAAAGAACCCTCAGCTGGTATGCATGTAAATCATGTTATATACATACAGTTGCTGAAATCATTCATGTTTTTTCTTATGTTGATTTTTTGAACCATTTTCCTTCGCATTGTTTAATTTTGATGCGTTGATTGATGGAGTCGAGTTTTTAGGCAAGTTTGCAGAGAACTACATCAATTCCCTTACAACCTATGCAGTTCCATTGCCTCCCAGGCTATCAAGATGGCAATGGAAGAATGTCTAAATCAGCTGCATATAGGAAGCTTAGAAAATTAGGCTCTTCTAAGGTAATGTAATGTAATGTATGTATGTATGTATGTATGTATGTATGTGTGTATGTCTGTATGTATGTGCTTGATTGTGGTATTTTGCTTTATGTAGGAGCAACAACCAAGTAGACCATGGCTTAGAAATGCTGGTATGGTACTCAATCAATGAGCCAAATTTGTTTTTTTTTTTTAAGAATTAATTGTTAATTTTTTATATATACATATTCATGTTTTCATTTGGAGGTTTTGTAGGAATAATAACAAAAATATAAGCTACGAAATCCTGCAAAGGTCCATTCTTTACTTATTTTTTTAACTATCTATATTTAACACATATCTAATATATATTTAATTATGAAAATAGGGATACGACCCTTTAAATACACGTATTCGACGTTGATACCCAAACCCGAGTAACATAGTATTCCTTTTTTTCTGTCCCCCTGACTGCTATTTGTGTTATTTTCAGAAGCAAGGACTGCATCAACCTTGGTTGAAACAAAAGCCATTGGATTATTTGAACAATGCTGGTAATTTTTGGTATCCTGAGATTTCATTTGATTCAATGTTTGAACTCAAATTTACATGGAAATTTTCACAATTTAGTGTGTGTATACATATATATATGATTCCCTTGTTTTGTCAGGTTTGGTAGAACTAAGACAAACATTTAGACTGCAAGCTCATGAAATGGTTTGTGTAAACTTCTGCATGCTCTTATTTATGCTCTTATTTTTTAAAGAAAAGAAAAGAAAAGTGGTTTTTGACTTTCATGTTTTCTTATTTGTTTTCAAGTTAAAATGGATTGTTAGGGTATATGGTATACTTGGATCTGGAGATGTTTCACTACCTGAGGCTACCTTTGTAGAAATAAGAGATCAGGAGGGTTTCTTGGAATTGAAGTTGCAATTTTAGACTGTATTAGTTGTTATGTAGTATAACATCAATATCAATGTCCATCATCTTAGGAATTTTTTTTATTTGTTTACTTTTGTACATTGGGTTGAATGTTGGAGGTATACATTTTGGCTAAATGTTAGTGTATTTTGATATTGGATCGATTTTTGTAATGAATATTCAACCTTCATTTTTATTTTAATTTAATACTTTTTAGTTGTATTTAAAGCACAATTTCTATTCACTGTAAATGTTTATGAAAATATATTAATATTGAAACAATAAAAAATAGAAAATAAATGCCTTAGACGTGTTTATTCCAACCTTTTTAAAATTGTCTTAAATGGGTTTATCCCAATCTTTTAAAGGTTGTCTTAGATGGGTCTATACCAGCCTTTTTAAAGGTTGTATTAGACGACTGTATCTCAACCTTTTTAAAGGTTGCCTTAGATAAGTTCTATCCTAGCCTTTTTAGGGTTGTTTTAGACGAGTCTATCCCAACCTTTTTCAAGGGTTGCCTTAAACAAGGTCTATCCCAACCTTTTTAAGGTTGTCTTAAACGAGTCTATCCCAATCTTTTTTAAGAGTTGCCTTAGACAAGATTTATCCCAACCTTTTTAAGGTTGCCTTAAACGAGTTTATCCCAACCATTTTTAAGGGTTGCCTTAGATTGGTCTATCCCAACATTTTTAAGGTTGTCTTAGACGGGTCTATCCCAACTTTTTCTAAAGGATAGCCTTGACTAGGCCTATCCCAACCTTTTTTAAAGGTCGGCATTGACGAAGCCTTTCACAACCTTTCAATAAGGGTCGGCTTATGTTGACTTATGGCAACGCTTTTTCAAAAGCGTCAGCGAAGCCTATGCCAATTGTACTATAGACAACCTTTTTGGAAGCGTCAAGAGAAGCGTCGCGAAAGCTATGCCAACCTTTTTTGCGTCGTCTTAGGTAAAAAAACGTGTCGCGGTAGTGTAAAACTCTAAACCCAGCCTAGAAGTTAGCCCGAGTCCGGAATGTCACATTAAAGGCACACTCCAGAACGATTTTACAATTTAACATTTTAAGGCCCAAAAAGCCCAAAATCTAATATATTTTGTTAAGTTAAGAGGAAAAGCCCACATTTTAGGAAAACGTTCATATATTAAGTTATTTCAAAAACCATGTCATCTTTAGAAATTTTACGAAATTTATTAAGCAGATAGTTGGAACAATAATAATAAACCCAACGTCTAAAGTCATTTAGGAGTTACATGGCCTTATTACAATCAAATGAAAATAAACAAAGTATTTAAAACAATTTCATTTGAACAAATTAAAGCGTTTGAATAGCTTGTAGTGTGGCCATCCCCGAGTCCTTTCCCACGTCGAGCCGTCTATTCAGGATTACCTGAAACATTAAATTAAAGGGTGTGAGTTTCGAAACTCAGTGTGTACAACCCTTGGCAATCAAATCAACATACAATTATTCACATTGGGCCTAAGCCCTGTCAAAATCGGTGGTCTTGGGCCTTAGCCTACAATGACCTCATATCATATCATATCGCATCATATTCAACAAGATAATGAAAAACCCACCCCAAAAATCCATCCGCTACACACACCATTTCCCTTCCAACCTTAAGACTCCCATGGGGAATTCTAGCTCGACCCACCCCTCCGCTACACATCAAGGGTAGCCCGATTGCGGTACTACCGAACGTTGCAGCAAAGTTGCTAATTATATATTGGGCTTAAAGCCTCCGGTGGATCCATACCATACGGCCATGCGATCCTCAATTCTTCCTCCGTACCATAATTCCCACCCATATGCAACCTAAGCAGATTATCATATGAATGCATCAACACACAAGTAACATCCAAAAACTCATATTCGTCACATAGGGGTATTCTCGTCATTTCACTACCTAGGGGTATTTTCATAATTCTACCCTATAAGGGTATTTTAGTAATTTTAAAAAAATAGGGGGATCTTGGTACTTTTGCAAAATAACGGTATTTTGGTGATTTTACAAATCAAGGGTATTTGGTAATTTTACAATTCTAGGGGTATTTTAGTAATTCCTTAAGCATAAGGGTATTTTAGTAATTTTTCAAATATAGGGGTAATTGGTCCCTTTCGGGTTTTAGTTATGAACTTTGGCCAATCAACAAGTCCTTGCGGCTAAAGTGAACAGACACTATGCACCAGGTAGGATTCTAGAGAAGAGGAGGTGGGCAGCTAGGGCCGCTTAAGTACCAAGCTCTCCCTAGATCCAATCCTAGACATGCGTATGTCCGTTGCCACACTCTAACCCAGCAACTTGTTCACGGACATGTTTAATTAGATTAAGTCTTATGAAATTGAAGAGTTGTTCAAACTAGGCCTAAGTCCATAAATCCTAGTATTTTTGTCTACATCCTCATAAAGCCCATCAAACCCAAATTACAACCTTGCGGCCCATTAGGCCCAAATCTTATCATATGGCCTACTAGGCCCAAAACAAATCCAAATCGTGTATCATACGTGACTAACTCAATATGTTTAACAAACCAAACCATTTCATCCAACTTAGCCTCAGGCCCACTAGGCCTATTTAGCCACTTTCGGCTTTTTGGTTTTTTGGCATTGCTGATATCGTGTGTGTAGTGTTTGTACACACCTGGTAACCTCGCGTGCTGCAAACCCATTAGTCACGAACCTACAATAGACATTACTAGCGATTAACCAAAGCTTTAACATATACTGACCAAAAATCGAAACCCTACCGTACCCGTACCGTGTGCCTCACGTTCTAGTAGCCCTTCCTTTGCTACTATTGGCGATTATCCTCTAGATCTGCACCCAAACACCTATATCGTCAAAACCAAGTGACCCATATTGATCATAAGTCACACCTATGAGCCACAATAGATTCGGTCATTTACTAACACTCTAACTGAGTCGAGAATACTTACTGCCTTGATAGCAATCCTTACCTACCGCGCTTGCGATTGCTGAGCCTCACCCTTGTTAATACATGGTAATGGCAAAGAAGGGTTAGATAGCCCTTCGGCTTTTAATAAAACACTTTAAAAATTCAACTAAGCTCTTACCGAAATCTTCCTTTGATCCTGCGGCCTAAGTCCGGCATTTGAGACTCGTAAGGTGACAGAGGAAATTCGGCAACACTAGGGGGAATAAGAAAAGAGGTGATTCGGCTAGAACCAAGTGGTGAACCAGAAAGGGAATTTGAGAAGGGAGAGTATGAAGGATTCAGCTTTGGCACACTTAGAGAAAAAAAACGTCTGAGCCTCTCACAAGTGAAAAAATTCAGCAGGAAAGAAAGCAAAAATTCGGTATTAACCTAGGAACTTAATTTGGCACTTATATATATAGCCCCTAACCGAAACTTCCCTTCCCTCAGAGTCCAATTCGGCACCACTATATCCACCTCCCAATCCCTATCTTTTTTCCCTTATCTTCACCTTAAATTTCTCTCCTGAACACTCCCATTTAGAGTCCCCTCCAATGCCAACTCCTTCTGTCCAGGCACAAAAAATAAAACTCCTTAATTCTCTCCTCTTAGGCCTCGAACCTTGGACCTCCCTAACTACCAGACACACCACCTTACAGCCCCTATATTGCGCCACTTTCCACTGGACTACAAGCCCATCTGTGTCCCTTTTCTTCTCTTAATCTGCTTATGACTCCTCCTGCCTGAGACTAGGGTCCACTAAGTAAGAAAAATAAAATTTTCCCTATGGTCACCCCTAACTCTAAGGCTTCAAATAATCCCGATACTATCTTAATAATATTATTCAAAGTGCTATACATACATAGGCACAGAAATTAGGGTTTCGAGATTTTTAGGGCGTTACAATTCTACCCCTCTTAAAAAAAATTTCGGCCTCAAAATTTTACCTGTTTGAAACAAGTGAGGGTATTGTTGACGCATTGCCTCCTCGGGTTCCCAAGTAGCCTCCTCAGCATTATGGTTACGCCAAAGCACCTTGACTAAAGGAACGGACTTCCTTCTTAATACTTTGACATCTTGATCAGTTATCTGAACCGGCTCCTCCTCAAAAGTTAAATCTGGTCAAACCTCGATCTCCTCAACTGACACAATGTGAGAAGGGTCTGAGCGATAACGCCTTAGCATTGACACATGGAACACATCATGTATTTGGTTCAATTTCGAAGGCAATTCCAGCTAGTAGGCAACTGGCCCAATTCGCTTTAATACTCGGTAAGGCCCAATGAACCTTGGGCTTAACTTGCTCTTCCGAAGAAACCTTAAAACCTTCTTCCAAGGGGAAACCTTGAGAAAAACCATGTCCCCTACAACATACTCGATCTCTCTTCGCTTGAGGTCAGCATACGACTTCTACCTATCTGCCGCCTCCTTCAACCGATCCCAAATTAATTTTACCATATCTTCTGTGTCTGCTACCAACTTCGGACCCAAAATTCGTAGCCCCCCAACTCGGTCCAACAAGTCAGAGTTTGACATATTCGTCTATACAAAGCTTCATAAGGTGCCATTCCAATACTTGCCTGATAACTATTGTTATACGCAAATTCAGCTAACGAAAAATAGTCCTCCTAACTTCCTCGAAACTCAATCACACACCCTCTAAGCATATCTTCCAAGACTTGAATTACCCTTTCCGACTGACCATCAGTCTGAAGGTGAAATACCGTACTGAAATCCAACCTCGTACCTAAAGCTTCATGCAGCTTCTTCTAAAAGCGAGACGTAAACCGAGGATCTCTATCAGATATGATCGATACTGGAACTCCATGCAACCTCACAATTTCTGCCACATACAACCTTGCAAATTTCTCTAGTGAGTAGTTAGTGTGGACTGGTATAAAATGGGTGGACTTAGTTAATCGATCCACAATGATCCACATAGAGTCCTTCTTAGCAGGCGTCAAGGGTAGCCCACTAACGAAATCCATAGTAACCCACTCCCACTTCCATTGTGGGATCTTAATCGGCTGAAGTAAGCCCGATGGCAACTAATGTTTCGCCTTTACTTGCTGACATACCAAACATTTGCCCACAAACTCCGTAACTTCGTATTTCAATCCCGGCCACCAATAAAGCTCTCGTAAATCTCGGTACATCATGTTACCTCCGGGGTGTATAGCATATGAACTACTATGCGCTTCCCGTAGTATAGACTTCCTTATCTCTTCGTCCCTTGGCACACAAATTCTACCACGAAAACACAATAACCCTTCACCATTCACTCTAAAATTTGCCGTTTCTGCATTCTCAACTTGATTGAATCGAGAACTCAAAGTTTCATCCAATGACTGTTTAGCTTTAATCTGCTCAACCGACAGTGGCCTCACTTGTAATTTGGCTAACAAACTCCTGTCGTTATAGAGACTCAACCGAGCAAACATTGCCCTCAAATCCAACATAGTCCTACGGTTTAGCGTATCAGCCACCACATTGGCTTTGCCCGGGTGATATTTGATCGTGCAATCGTAGTCCTTTAACAGCTCAATTCACATGCGCTGTCTCAAGTTCAACTCCTTCTGAGTCAAGAGGTACTTCAGACTCTTGTGATCTGTATAGATGGTGCACTTCTCTCCATATAAGTAATGCCTCCAAATCTTGAGCGCGAAGACTACTGCTGCCAATTCCAAATCGTGAGTTAGATAATTTCTTTCATGAGTCTTAAGCTGGCGCGATGCATAAGCAACCACCTTCCCCTCTTGTATCAAAACACATCCCAAGCCCACGTGCGACGCATCGCTATAAATCGTAAACTCCTTCTCGTGCTCCGGCTGAATTAGAATAGGAGCCTCTGTTAAAACCTTCTTAAGCTTCTCGAAACTTTCCTACTGTTTATCCGTCCATACAAATGTCACCCCCTTCCCTAGCAGCTTGGTCAAAGGTGCCGCGATTAGGGAAAACCCTTCAACAAACGACCTATAGTACCCTGCCAGGACTAGAAAGCTCCAAATTTTCGGCACCGTCTGAGGTCGTTTCCATTCCAACACCGCTTCTACCTTCAGAGGGTCAACTCTAATTCCTTTAGCGGAGACCACATGTCCTAAGAAACTGACTTCCCTTAGCCAGAATTCGCACTTGCTAACCTTAGCATATAATTACTTCTCCCTTAGAACTTGCAACACAATCCGTATGTGTGCATCGTGATCCACCTTAGTTCTCGAGTATACTAGGATGTCATCTATGAAGACTACTACAAACCGGTCTAGATACGGTTGAAAAACTCGGTTCATGAGATCCATAAAAGTGGCAGGTGCGTTTGTTAACCCAAACGACATCACCAAAAACTCGTAATGTCCATAACGAGTTTTGAAGGCTGTCTTATTCACATCGGCTTCCTTAACCCTCAGTTATTGGTACCCCGAATGCAAATCAATCTTCGAGAAAACTGAGGCTTCTAAGTTGATCGAAAAGGTCATCTATCCTAGGTAGAGGGTACTTATTCTTAATGGTTAACTTGTTCAATTGCCTGTAATCGACGCACATCCTCATGGACCCATCCTTCTTCTTTACGAATAATACCGGGGCTCCCCATGGAGACACACTTGGTCTAATAAACTCGCGATCTAACAACTCCTGAATCTGGGCCTTTAACTCCACTAATTCCTTCGGTGCCATCCTATAAGGTGCGATAGACACTGGCACCGTACCCGGTAACAACTCTATTCCAAACTCCACCTCTCTATCGGGGGGTAATCCCGACAATTTCTCTAGGAAAACATCAGGGAATTCTTTTACTGTTTTGAAATCCTTGACAGTAACACTCTTCGATTCTGAATCACTGATATAAGCTAAGTAAGCTTCACAGCCTTTCCTTACCAACTTTTCTGCCCTTAAAGCTGAAATCACGTTTGACAATAATCACGTCGTTCCCCGATCACTGCCACTTCATCACCTTCCACATTTCTTAATACCATCCGCTTCATAGTACAGTCTAGGGTTGTTTGGTGCCTCGTTAACCAATCCATGCCTAAGATGAGTTCGAACTCACCAAACAATAATTCCATCAAATCCGCTAGGAAAATAACTCCTTGAACCATCAATGGTACATTCCTAAATAGTTTATTAACTTTCACCGGCTGCCCTAAAGGACTTAATACAGTCATTTCATTCTCAACTATTTCAAACTCCACCCCTACAGTTTCAGTCCTATTACAAGCAATGTACGAGTGTGTCGACCCCACATCAATAAGTGTAATATAAGGTAGCTCACAAATAAGGAACGTACTTGTTATCACATCTGGTGCATCACCTTTCTCTCTGCGATGGGCAGCAAAGACCAATGCTGGCTATCTTGCCTCTGCCTGACCTGCACCTCTGCCCGGTGCTTCACGCCCTCGTCCTGCGCCATTTCCACCTCTGGCTTAACCATGGCCCCTTGGTGGTTGTTGTCTACCCCTCTGGGGTTGAAAATTGCCTTCACCATCGGCTTGCTCCTGATCTAGCCTTCTTGGGCACTGCCTAACCCTATGCTCCATCGATCCACAGCCCAAACATGCTCCCGTCCTCCTCTAACATTCACCCGGATGCCTTCTCCCATATTCTGCAAAATGTGGTACTCCGTTATTAACAGCGAAAATAGGGGCCACCTCTTTAACCGGCCCATTCACTCTGGCCCTCCTCAGGGGCCTTTGTTCGGTTCCCATAGGTTCCACATTCCGCTTGTTCTTGCCCTTCTCTTCCTCTTGTTTGCGGCGCTCCGTGCTCTTTACCTCCTCTGCTATTTTTGCTTTCTCTAGCAAGACCGCAAAATCTCGCTCCCTTTGTGGAGCTATCAGTACCCTAAGGCTATCCCTTAATCTACCCTCGAACCGCATGCACCTTTCATATTCGGTTGCTATTATCCCTTTGGCGTATCGACTGAGGCGCAATAACTCAGCCTCGTACTCTGCTACTGACTAATCTCCCTGAGTCAGACTCAAAAACTCCTTCCTTCGGGCATCCACATAGGCTGCTCCAACGTATTTCCCCTGAAATGTCGATTTGAAGAATTCCCAAGTCATCTGCTCCGGTTGGTTGCCCTCCTTAACTGTCAACCACCACTAATAGGCTTCCTTCCTGAGTAGGGATATTGCTCCTTTCAGCTTTTGTTCAGTCTTGCAATCAAGGTCATCCATTATTCTTTCAGTAGCTTCCAACCAATACTCCGCCACATTCAGGGCCACCCCCGCTACTCCTTTGAAAATCTCAGCCCCATTAGCTCGGAGTCACTCCACGATCGAACCACGACTCCCCGTACCATTATTGGGTCCAGCGACCCTTTTCAAGATTCTCAACATGGCCTGCGATACGGCATCTTCTGTAGCAGCAGCCCGTTCGTTTGCTCTTCTTTCAGTTACTGGTGGGGCTGGAGCCTCCCCTACCTCTACGTTGGACATATGGCCAGACTCGAACGATCCTGCCCTAACACCTCCACGGCCTCTGCCGCGGCCTCTTCCACCTCGCCTAGCGCTCATCGTTGCGTAGTTCTGAATTAAGAATTTAATGTAATTAGTACTTAGTTCCACTTGTTTAGAATACATGTCTTATGTAAATAATAACGCTTTTTCTTAAAGTTATTCCGCGGTCGAGAATCCACTACAGGCTTAAGTTCCCTACGAGCTTTAGTCTCTAAAAGACTATTTTAAGTAGCCCATTATATATACAGTTCAGTAATTAAGCAATTGTAGTACAGAGAACTTACTTGGCTCGACGTCGAGGGCTCGGTAAACCACACTTCAAGAATCCTGCTAATTTTTTTTTTAATCTACTTATTTTAACAGCCAAAATCTAAGGCCCATTTCACAGCCCGAGCTTTGCAACCGGGCTCTGATACCACTAAATTTAACACTCTAAACCCAGCCTAGAAGTTAGGCCCGAGTCCAGAATGTCACATTAAAGGCACACTCCAGAACGATTTTACAATTTAACATTTTAAGGCCCAAAAGCCCAAAATCCAATATATTTTCTTAAATTAAGAGGAAAAACCCACATTTTAGGAAAAGGTTCATATGTTAAGTTATTTCGAAAACCATGTTATCTTTAGAAATTTTATGAAATTTATTAAGCAGATAGTTGGAACAATAATAATAATAAACCCAAAGTCTAAAGTCATTTAGGAGTTACATGGCCTTATTACAATCCAATGAAAATAAACAAAGTATTTAAAACAATTTCATTTGAACAAATTAAAGCATTTGAATAGCTTGTAGTGTGGCCATCTCTGAGTCTTCTCCCACGTCGAGCTGTCTATTCAGGATTACCTGAAACATCAAATTAAAGAGTGTGAGTTTCGAAACTCAGTGTGTACAACCCTTGGCAATCAAATTAACATACAATTATTCACATTGGGCCTAAGCCCTGTCGAAATCTGTGGTCTTGGGCCTTAGCCCATAATGACCTCATATCATATCATATCATATCGCATCATATTCAACAAGATAATGCAAAACCCACCCTAAAAATCCATCCGCTACACACACCATTTCCCTTCCAACCTTATGACTCCTGTGGGGAATTCTAGCTCGACCCACCCCTCCGCTACACATCAAGGGTAGCCCGATTGCGGTACTACCGAACGTTGTAGCAAAGCTGCTAACTATATATTGGGCTTAAAGCCTCCGATGGATCCATACCATACGGCCATGCGATCCTCAATTCTTCCTCCGTACCATAATTCCCACCCATATGCAACCTAAGCAGATTATCATATGAATGCATCAACATACAAGTAACATCCAAAAACTCATATTCGTCACATAGGGGTATTTTCGTCATTTCACTACCTAGGGTACTTTCGTAATTCTACCCTATAGGGGTATTTTGGTAATTTTGGCAAAATAGGGGTATCTTGGTACTTTTGCAAAACAAGGGTATTTTGGTAATTTTACAATCAAGGGTATTTTGGTAATTTAGCAAATCGTATTTTGGTAATTTTACAATTTTAGGGGTATTTTAGTAATTCTTTAAGCATAAGGGTATTTTAGTAATTTTTCAAATATAAGGGTAATTGGTCCCTTTCGGGTTTTAGTTATGAACTTTGGCCAATCAACAAGTCCTTGCGGCTAAAGTGAACAGACACTACGCACCAGGTAGGATTCTAGAGATGAGGAGGTGGGCCGCTAGGGCCGCTTAAGTACCAAGCTCTCCCTAGATCCAATCCTGGACATGCGTATGTCCGTTGCCACACTCTAACCCAGCGGCTTGTTCACGGACATGTTTAATTAGATTAAGTTTTATGAAATTGAAGAGTTGTTCAAACTAGGCCTAAGTCCATTAATCCTAGCATATTTGTCTACGTCCTCATAAAGCCCATCAAACCCAAATTACAACCTTGCGACCCATTAGGCCCAAATCTTATCATATGGCCTACTAGGCCCAAAACAAATCCAAATCGTGTATCATACGTGACTAACTCAATACGTTTAACAAACCAAACCATTTCATCCAACTTAGCCTCAGGCCCACTAGGCCCATTTAGCCACTTTCGGCTTTTTGGCTTTTCAACATTGTCGATATCATGTGTGTAGTGTTTGTACACACCTGGTAACCTCGCATGCTACAAACCCCTTAGTCACGAACCTACAATCGACATTACTAGTAGTTAACCAAAGCTTTAACATATACTGACCAAAAATCGAAACCTCACCGTACCCTTACCGTGTGCCTCACGTTCTAGTAGCCCTTCTTTTGCTACTATTGGCGATTATCCTCTAGATCTGCACCCAAACACCTATATCGTCAAAACCAAGTGACCCATATTAATCATAAGTCACCCCTATGAGCCACAATAGATTCAGCCATTTACTAACACTCTAACTGAGTCGAGAATACTTACTGCCTTGATAGCAATCCTTACCTATCGCGCTTGCGATTGCTGAGCCTCACCCTTGTTAATACATGGTAACGGCAAAGAAGGGTTAGATAGCCCTTCGAATTTTAATAAAACACTTTAAAAATTTAACAAAGCTCTTACCGAAATCTTCCTTTGATCCTGGGCCTAAGTTCGGCTTTTGAGACTCGTAAGGTGACAGAAGCAATTTGGCAACACTAGGGGGAATAAGAAAATAGGTGATTCGGCTAGAACCAAGTGGTGAACCAAAAAGGGAATTTGAGAAGGGAGAGTATGAAGGATTCAGCTTTGGCACACTTAGAGAAAAAAAACGTCTGAGCCTCTTACAAGTGAAAAAATTCGGCCAGAAGGAAAGTAAAAATTCAGCATTAACCTAGGAACTTAATTCGGCACTCATATATATAGCCCCTAACCGAAACTTCCCTTCCCTCAGAGTCCAATTCGGCACCACTATATCCACCTCCCAATCCCTATCTTTTCTCCCTTATCTTCACCTTAAATTTCTCTCCTGAACACTCCCATTTAGAGTCCCCTCCAACGCCAACTCCTTCTGTCCAGGCACAAAAAATAAAACTCCTTAATTATCTCCTCTTAGGCCTCGAACCTTGGACCTCCCTAATTGCCAAACATGCCACTTCACAGCCCCTATATGACGCCACTTTCCACTGGACTACAAGCCCATCTGTGTCCCTTTTCTTCTCTTAATCTGCTTATGAGGCCTCCTGCCTGAGACTAGGTTCCACTAAGTAAGAAAAATAAAATTTTCTCTATGGTCACCCCTAACTCTAAGGCTTCAAATAATCCCGATACTATCTTAATAATATTATTCAAAGTGGTATACATACATAGGCATAAAAATTATGGTTTCGAGATTTTTAGGGCGTTATAGGTAGGGTTGTTTTGTTGTACTGTGTGATCAAATTTCCCATAGCTACAACAACTTTTCGGAGCAATCTTACATCATTTAGAAAAGTTTTCTAGCTGTTCAGTAGCGTAATCTTCACATCATTTAGAAAAATTTACACTATATTAGAAAAATTAGAAAAATTTACCCTATTTTTTTTTATCTATATTAGAAAAAGTTTTGGCTGCTAATATAAGCAGACTCATAAGAGGTAGAAACCCAAATCGTTCTCCATATCTCTCTCTCTTTTTCATATCAATTTTCTAGAATAAATCACAGCCCTTCCCTAATAAGTACAAAAACAAACAAAAACAGTAACATATTTTTTTTTTTTTTTTTTTCGTTCTTACCTTTGAGAGAGGAAGATGAACGCTATCTCCGAATGGTGGTGCGGTGCAGATTTTGACAACGAAAGGTGAAGATGGGGAAAATCAAAAATGAACGTCGGCGTCTGGTGTTGAGAATCGTTGTTGGCTGACGGCAAGCAGACGATCAGAGTGTCAAGGATGGGGGAAGGGGAAAGGGAAGATTGGGGTATTGAGAATCGTTGTTGGCTTCTTTTCCTGAAAATGTCTTACCGAAATAAAAAGGGTAAGACATTTTCCTAAATTAAAGGCTTCTTTTCCCGTGTTTTGTAATACGTTTTACCTTAGGAAAATTATTTTCAGCCAAACAAACACTGGAAAAGGCTGAAAATATTTTTCGAAAAATGTTTTACGGGCAAACAAACATAGCCTTAACTCAGTTGTAAAATTTAAAAAAATCCATTTATAAATTAAAAAATATTATTTTGAAAATATTTTTATCGTTATATATTTTTATATAAAATTTTAAAATATATATTATATAGATTTAAATTCAAAACATAATACATTTTTAAATAAAAATCTTTAAAATAGTTTTTTATTATTATAAATTTTTTGCATAATTAATTTCAACCATTGGGAGATATATAATTTTTTTTTTCTATATGGTCTATTCCTTCAAATTTAACCTATACAAAGTGAACCATGGTGAGTATTTAACTCTGAGCTCCTCTCTTAATCATTGTCCAAGTTTAGAAAGGAAGAGAAAAGCGGCTATTTTATTAAAATGACCTTAAAAAATTAAATATTTATAAGAATAATCAATATTCAAAAACATTAATAAAAATAACCTAGAACAAACAGTGCATGGTGATGTCGGAAACCCCATGACCGGCACCCATGTCAGAAAGGATTAAAAAAATATATTTTTGGTACCGCCAATGCGCCTGTATTTTGTACAATACATTTTTGTACCTGGTTTTAAAAAAAATATTTTTTTTGGTGCCGTGTAGCAGGTGGCTGACACCTATTTTCAATTTTTAAAAATTTTTTTGGTGCCGGTATTGAGGTGGCCGACACCCATTTTCAGTAAAAAATATTTTTTTTCTTGATCTGTGAACCCATTGGCCGCCAACAATACATATGGGTATTCCATGATCAAAAATCAAAAAGAAAAAAATATGCAAACTCATCTTCTGCATCCGATTCTCATTCCTTTTCATCATCTATTATTTAGAAAATTAAAAAGAAAAAAAGACTTATGATAGTTTTTTGTTTTAGAAAATAAAAAGCCAAAAACATTTTAGAAAATGAAAAAATTTGAGAAGAAGGGAGGAAGAGAAAAGAAATAGTGAAAGAGAACCATTTGCAGAAGATGAGTTTGCATTTTTTTTTATCATGGAATAGCCATATGTATTGTTGTCAGCCAATAGGTTCACGGAATCAAGAAAAAAAATATTTATTACTGAAAATGAGTGTCGGCCACCTCAATACCTGCATAAAAAATTAAAATATTTTGCACCTAAATTTTTTTTAAAACCAAGTATAAAATGTATTATATAAAATACGGGTACAAAAATACACATGGGTACCAGCCATTACATAGCTGACACCAGAAATACATATTTTTTAATCTTTTCTGACATAGGTGCTGACCATGGAGTTATCAGCACCACCATACATTGTTCCTTCATAGTTATTTTTGTTAATGTTTTTGAATTTGAATTATTCTTGTAAATATTTAATTTTTTTTATCATTTTCATAAAATAGCTGAGAAAAACAAAGGAACAATGTAAAACGCAAATCCCTCTCCCTCTTCCTTCCAATTCTCTCTTTAATTTTATGTTTCATGATTTGCTTCAAGGAGGGAAATTTAACGAAATCTTTTTTCTTTTAATATAACATTTGGATCTTTTATTCATAAAACAAAACCCAAAAAAAACAAGTCCAAAACAAATAGAAATAAAACAAAAACAAAATAGCCCAAACACAAAGATCCAGATTGCAGAAAGGGGAAGCTCTAGAGACATCGTCATCCAGCTGTTATCCAATAAATAAACCCCCTCCTGAAAAGCAACAAAACGCATGGGAAACCGTAGAAGCTTCATCCTTATTCATCATTGATTTTCATCAATAGCAATCACTTCCCAGAGGAAAATCTTTGAAAAACACCTATCCCCATGACTCTTCAATCCCCTTTCCAAACTCTCCTTCAACATTCCAGACACTTCACTCCCTCATGGATTCTTTCCATCTTCGATTGGCGACCATCGCTTCCTCTGCACCAGAAGTAACCATATTCAAAAAATAAGTTGTCTCTCTCTTTTTTATTCCCTCTGTAGCCATGAAATGAGCAATCTGGTTAGATTCTCTATAGATAAATCGAAATACGTAGGACTCAAAACCTGAACTCAGTTGTTTTGGATCTTTTATAAAAGCTACAGTCTCAGATCTATCTTAATTCTCCTCTTGTAGTTTACGAAGCACCGAATGGGAATCAACCTCCCTCTTGTAGTTCGAGATGGAACCCAAGATTGAGCGCCTGGAGACACGCCATTGCTTCTACTGCAAAAATAGATGGTATATTCGCATGCATAACTGTTCTTAAACAAAAAACTTCTGCTCTTTCATACCACTATCCCGGAGCATGACTCATTTCTTTGCCTGTTGAGAGCAACATCGAAATTACCGTCAGCCCATTCGAAGTAACCCATCTGCCTGTATAAATCCTTCTCGCTGGTAAGTGCATATTCAACCCATCCAATTCCTTAAGGTAGTTGATCACATAATATGCTATTTGAGAACCCGATTTTATCTCTCCTTCATGAATGAATCTGTTTCTTGATGTCCATATCGCCCACAATGCACACGATATCATCCTGCACTTAGCCAAAGAATTTGACTCAAAAATGTTTTTAATCCAATCATTGAAATCTGTATTTGCCTCTGTAATAGGCCAGGTAACATTTATCTTCTCCCATGTCTCATTTTCTGTAGAGCACTCCCTGAACAAATGCTCCCTCGTTTCCGCTCCATTCTAGCATCTTCGACAAATGGCGGATCCCAGCATTCTTCTAAAATGAAGATTACAATAAGTAGGCAAATAGTTACAAGAAAACCTCCAGTTTGTAATTTTAATTTTTTTGGGAGATCTAACCTCCACAATCTCTTGCAAAATTGTCTGTAATTAGACTGTAATCGGTTCTGTCCATCATATAAAAGATATTTGTGCCCATTACGAACCGTATACTCCCCTGTCGGTTCACCACACCAGATTATATGGTCCTCATGTGGATTTATAGACAACGGAATACATAAGATCCTCTCTGCAGCCTTCTCCGTAAAGGTATTACAGATCAGCTCAGCTTTCCATTTTTTAGTATTGGCATCAATCAAATTTGTAATTGTTGATAGGCTCTAATTAGCATTCATATTTTAAACTCTAAAATCATCACTTTCAGGAACCCAAATAGAGACTTTCTTACTATCACCAATCCTCCAGCCCAATACCTTCAGAAGGAGCCCTTTTGCAGTCCATAAACTCTGCCAGGTAAGAGAAGGTAAATTTCCCAACCTAGAGTTTAAAAATCTAAATCTTTAAAATATTTGGCCTTCAAAGTATGCGCTAGTAAAGAATTAGGATTACGTAATAAACGCAAACCCTGTGTGGCCAGTAATGCAATATTAAAAAAAGTTAAATTACAAAACCCCACACCACCCTCTTCCTTAAGCGCACATAAAGATTTCCAATCACACCAATGCATACCTCTCTTCCCTTGAATTTTTTTCCACCAAAAAGACCCTATTCTGTTTTCCATTTCCACACAAAAAGATTTTGGCAAAAGAAAGCAAGACATCATGTACGAAGGAATTGCCTGCAAAACAGCTTTGATAAATACCTCTTTGCCACCTTGTGAGATGTGTCTTATACTCCAACTATTAATCTTCTGGCTCAATCTGTTCCTCATGGTTTGGAAAACCATTTTCCTTCTTCGACCCACCATATTCGGCAGCCCTAAGTATTTCTCTAGATCTTTCGAGCAACGAACATTAAGTACCTGAAAAGCCAAGTTCTTATCCTGATCATTCACATTCAAGCTGAAAAAAAATCGTGGATTTTTCAAAATTTACCCATTGTCCCGAGTAAGATTCGTATTCTCTTAGAATATCTTTAAGCACATTAATTCCCTATCCAAAACCTCTCCAAACAGTATACAATCATCCACAAACATGAGGTAGGTGATTAGTGGGGAAGATCTATATACCTTGGCTTCTAAAACTTTTCTTTCCTGACTTACTAATCTCATTAATGCATATAACCCCTCTCCATAAAACAGAAATAAGTAAGGGCTTAAAGGATCCCCTTGACGCAGACCTCTTGATGGATTAAAACTTGAACTTTCATCGCCATTAAGTAGAATTGAAAATTGGAATGAACTAATACAGTGAAGAATAAAATTAATAAATGGATCTACAAAACCCAATTTTGACATCATACCTTTAAGGAAAGGCCATTTCACTCGATCATAAGCCTTGCTCATATCCAGCTTTAGCACCATAAATCCTTTTCGCCCTGATCTTTCGTCCTTAAAAGAGTGAAGTACCTCATACGCCAACAACACATTGTCAGTTATAAGCCTTCCCGACAAGAAGGCACTTTGAGAGTTATCAATACAAACATCCAGTACCTTTTTTAAACAGTTAGCAACTGTCTTCGCAATAATCTTATAGATAACCATACAAAGGCTAATAGGACAAAAAATTTTCAAGTTGAGGGCATCTGCAATTTTTTTAATTAAAACCAATTAAGTTCTGTTGATTTCTTCCAAAGATTTACCATTATTCAGAATATCCAAATAGAAAGCGCTAGTATCTTTACCAATAATATGCCAATACTTTTGGTAAAATACTGCTGGAAAACCATCCGAACCTGAAGGTTTTGTAGGCCCCATTCCTTTCAACACCTCAACAATTTCCTCCTCTGTGTAGGAAGCCATCAAAATTTGATTCATACTGTTAGAAATACAACATGGTACCTTGTAACGCCTCAAATTTTGGGCCTAGAAGAAATGGGCTTCGCGTACCGGAGGAATTGGAATTTAGTTGTGCATGTGAATAACATAAAAGTATGTCTGCTTTGGTGGTTAAGGGTCCTGAGAAGTACTGGGAGAAGTACTGGAGAAGTCTTGGGTTCAAACTTGGGCTTTAGCAAAATTTTTGGTTTTAGGTGGATAAAACCCTGGATGTAAGTAAGTAGGCTTTAAGAATATTATTGGGGAAATCATGACATAAGAAGGGTTGGTGATCCAGTGGTAGTGGCGTCATTATGGTGGCAAGGGGATCTTGATTTCGAATTGCATGGGATACAAAGGGATTTTATTTTATTTCCATGAGATGAGAGAGGTAGAGTTGGATTAAAACTCTCCTGGGGTGGTTGTTGACTTGGTCTTGGTTAAGTTTGTTGAGGAGTTCGAATTGGTCTGTGAGGGATTTATGGAGTAATTTTAGAAGGGTTTTGGGGGATTTGGATAAGGGGGTTGTTGATTGAGGATTTTGGGGAAAAAAGAAGGAATTTGGTGTGTAATGGGTGTATTGTGCCGAATTTGAGTGGGGACTACTCAGAATATCGAGATTGGGAGTTTGAGTGCACTATTTTGAGTTGGGATAATTGACCATTTGGGGAATTGTCCTTTACTACAGAATATATCATTCTCTTTTCCCCTCTTCTTTTTCGATTTTGGTCTATCAATCTTCTTCTTCCCTTCTTGCCGAACCTTTTCTGTTTCTCTCATCTTTCTATTTTGTCTATCAGCTTTTAGTTAATGATTTTCTTGATCGATTGTTTTTTATCTCTTCTTCCCTCTAGTGCCTTGATTCTGTTACCGATTTCTATCTTCTTCTTCTTTGATCAGTTTCGGTTTGGAAGTGGCTTTAGCAAACGGTGAGTTACTAGATTTCTTCTTGTTTTTCTATTCCTTCGACATGTCCAAACTCCCTTCTTAAACGTATGCTCTTTTCTTTTATGTTCTCTGTTGGCCGATTCTCTTTCCCTCCTTATGCTTGGTAGTGCCTTCGGTTGATAGAATTCTACGAGGAGTGCAAACCATTCGCTCATCTCGCGATCAAAGGTAAAGCTGAAGGCTTGTAACTTCTCAAGTGGTTGGCTGAATGTTACTTTCCCCTTTTTGGAAGAAAGGTTGCGTGTACTTCCTTTAGACTAATGTGTGCTAAACCATGGTTTTAGACCATCGTGGTTGATAGGTTGTATTTGTAATGGAGTTAATCATCAAAGAGGAGTGTGATCAACTCTAGCCTGTGATCTAAGGGAAATAAACCGATTAGCAATCAGTCAAAGTATGGATTGTTGTTTTGGGATTGGGTAATTATTAACCTTATTGGTTGTAAATCTGATACGATATTTTGGCTGATTATAGGATTTGGAAAGCATAGATCTTAGCTAGTTTCGCAAACAGGTGTGTATTTGTATGTCGTATTCGATGATCGGCTGAAAAGCTGAAAGTATGTGTTGTTTACACTGCTATGACTATAGATCGAAAAAATGCCGAAAAGCCAAAAATATAGTATATGATGCCACACGAGCGTGCGATTGTGCGTGTGGTAAATCGAGCCCATGAACGCTCTTGTGGTCTGTAGAGGCCACCATGAGCGCTCTTGTGGTCTTAGGCTGTTCTGAGCCTCATTGGGTCAAAATGGACTGTGCGGGCCCAGTGGGCTTGTGGGCCCACACGAATGAAATGTATGTGATGTGGTAAGTGTTGTTCGGACTGTGACGTTTGCATAACTCGAGGCGACGGTGGACCTTCTGTTGGGTCGTTAAGACCTCGGTTTATAAAAATTACTGAAATACCCCCGGTTTGTAAAGTTACTGAAATACCCTCGATTTGTAAAATTACCAAAATACCCTCAGATTGTGAAATTATCAAAATATTCCTGATTTTTAAAATTATCGAAATACCCTCAAATTGTGAAATTACCGAAATACCCCCGATTTGTAAAATTATCGAAATACCTTCAGATTGTAAAATTACTAAAATACTCTCGATTTGTAAAATTATCGAAATACACTCGGATTGTGAGATTACTGAAATACCCCCGATTTATGAAATTACCGAAATACCTCTGATTTTTGAAATTACCTAAATGCCTCTAGAGGGCAAATGATTGTTTTGCCCTTGTGGGTAAAAATGACCGACTTGTCTTTGTGATTTATTTGGAATTGTATGGATTGTGTTTTAACCGACAGCGGTGGTTGCATGGATCGATATGTTTTTAATATATGTCTAAATGACTGTTACTGAGTATGGCCATTTTACATACATGTGTAATGATTGAGCATGACATACACGACATATTGCATGGGGTTGGGATATTGATACGAAGGAAGTTCTGATTGGGTCGCACGGGTCGCATGAGACGACTATAGACAGATGGATAGCTTAAAGTCGCGTAATCTGATTTTGGCTCTATGCCAACCTCAATATGGCTCTGTGCCATCTTGATTATGGCTTTGTGCCAATCGTATTTACCCGTGGCTATGTGCCTAACATATATATAGATGACTCTGTGTCGATCATAATTACCCGTGACTGTGTGCCTATTATATTACTGTCGTTGATGGCTATGTGCCAAACTTATTAAAGTTACCGATAGCTTTGTGCCATCCTGATTATGCCTTTGTGCCGTACTGATTATGGTTTATAACCATTCTGTTTATGGCTTTTAGCCCTTCTGTATACGGCACCGAGCCGTTCTGTTGACTTAGTGCCGCAACCGGTGCTAAGCTTGGTGTGTTGGCTGGGCGGGTCGATTTTATCCCTATGTAAGTGTAGGGTTGGTATGGGTGGTGTGTTGGCTGGATCGGGGTGGGATGCATCCTCATACTGTTGCATATCTGTTTATGAGATTTGTCACTATACTGGGCTTAGGCCACTTGTTCTGTTATTGGTTTGGGCTAGGCCCAATTGATTCTGTTATGGGTTGTGACCCAAATGATATGGTAGTGGGTTTTGGCCCACGTATGCTCTGAATTGGACTGTACTATTACTGTTAAAGGGCTTTCGCCCAGACTATTTCGGTTTTTATTTCTGTATACTGACTACTCAAGTAAGGGGATTACACACCGAGTTTTCGTAAACTCACCCCATTTCTAACTGTGTAGGTAATCCCCAGCATTAGGAGGATCGTTGCTGCGAGGGACTCGGAGGTGACCACACGACTGCGGCTGTTATGCTTTGGACTTTATATGTGTTTTAAATTTCGTTTTGGGTTTTAATTTCTGTAATAAGGCCTCTCTGGATTTAATTCTGAATTTGAGATTTTGTTACGTTTTATATCTGTTAGACGTAGACGAATTTTCAACCCAATTACTATTTTTAAAAAAACATACGTTTTAAACTTCTTTACTTTAAATTAGCTTCCGCAACTAAAACAGATTTTTAATGAAGTTAGTAACGTTTTTAAAAGTGATTAACTTTTCAATGAACCATGTTTTGAAATAGAACGAACACAAACTGAGACTTTAGTTTTTAAATATTAAGGAGGGTTTTCAATGAAAACATGGTTTAAAAACATGGTTTTCGAAAAACACTTCAATGTGACACGCTAGATTTGGGCCTAACTTCTGGGCCGGGTTTGGGGTGTTACATACCTCCAAGAGAATGTGATCCAAATTGCCAATTCCTCTAGAAGCAAATAGGTCCGAAAAATAATTGCGAGCGATATTCCCAGTCTCAATACAATCTGTAGCTAGAGAACCATCATTCCTTTGTAATCCCTGAATACGATTAGTACGCCGTCGCTAAGAAGAGCCAATTCACCCTTGCTCGTTGTTCCCAATATCTCTCCTCCTTATCCATCTCCATATTTAGGTGTAATTTGACATCAACAAGTTCAGCCAATGTCTCTTACGGTCGCTCAGAACAATTAAATTCTTCCAATCTCCTTGTTAGTATTTTAACATCTCGACCTCTTTTGTACTTAATCTTGCCCGTACAACTTTTCAAACCATTAGCAAGAGTTAAAATACGATTTTGAAAAGAACCCGAACTACCCTCCCATAGTTTCCTTATCTCTTCCTCACAAGACTCTTCCAAAACCCACCACGCTTTGAAACGAAACCTTCTAGGACTTTTACCCACTTCTACAACCTCTGTCTCAATAAGCAATGGACAATGATCCGAGAAAGAATGAGGAAGATGCCTCAATGAGTAAGTTGGAAAGAGTTGTAACCATGCATTAGTAGCGACCCCTTTGTCAATTCTTTCTTTTATATTACTTTCCATTACACAGCCCCTCTCCCAAGTAAACTACGTCCTAGAATAACCAATGTCCTCCAAATGACATTCCTCCAATGTTCTATGAAAAGCCTTCAATCTAGCCTCATCCCTTAACAACCCTCCTTGTTTTTCACTCGCAAAGAGAATATCATTGAAGTCACCACCAACTAGCCATGGTAGCGAGTTATTGCTCCCTAATTGTCAAAACAAATCCCACGTCACTGATTTATCCCTTACGTCTGGTGCCTTATAGAAACCCGTAAATTTCCAACGTGGATTACCTTCCTCTTCCTGAAATTCAACATCAATATGATTTTTAGAGGAACTTTTCAAAGTAATTAACTGTCCTCCATTCTATCCAATACTTAAACTTGTGTCCCATCCACAGGAACGTCAACTCCATTAAAAATCCACATTGTCTCCTAACATTCTCCATTCTATTAGCATTCAATTTTGTCTCCATAAAGAATACAATTTGGGGATGATAAATTTTCAGCATGTGCTGAAGTCTTCTTACTACTCGCTGACTCCCCAATCCATGAACATTCCAGCAAAAAAATTTCATTTCTTCTGGTCAGCATACCCACTAGCAGTTGCTGATAATTGTTTAAGATGAGCTGCATGCCCACCACCAACCTCCAATGAATCTTGAACAATAGAATCGTTAGAGACCAAATAATCAAACCTTTGTCTTTTTTTTGCCTTCCTCATTAACAATTGGATCACCTTCCAACTCACAGTCCATCTTTTTCAAAACTAATCCACTATTAGGGCCCACTCCATCCTAAACTTTTCTTATTTCAGCACCATTCAAACTAGTCTCCCGCTGTTGACTTTTACTAGGCACCAAATCTTTTCCAATAATGTGGTGTGATTCCTGCCTCTGTTGTTAACTATTCAAAGCATTTGTAAATTTGGAACCCTCCAAATTAATTCCAAGAATAGGATTAATATTTGCCCATGATCCTCTCCTATGATTGTGCCTTGAATTTTGGCCAGATTGCTGTTCAAATTGTGTCTTGCCAAAAAAAGTATTCTCTCCCTCCTCCCTTAGCCAAATGCTGTTTACAGTGGTAGCTTTCCTCGGCTGAGCCTTCAACGTCAAATCCTAAGTCATTTCCGTTTCCTGCATCTCACATTGTAACCTCATCGGGCAGAAACTATCGCCATGGCCTAGGCAACCATATAAGAAACAAAGCAAAGTTAATTTTTCATACTTGAACTTTGCATAAGTAAAATTTGACTCAGAGATAATGATTTTTTCCCTCTTTTCAGAGGCTTTCTAACATCAATCTAAACACGGATACGTAGAAAATTTTTGTAACCGTTGGATAACTGTTTCATATCATATTCCATATATTTGCCAATGAAATTTTCAAATTGCACCGCCATTGAATCTCTAAAAAACCCTGGTGGCAAATCATGAATCTGAACCCTCAATCTGAGAACACCAATGAAATAGACATTAGATCTTCATTCTCCTGAATCCTATGGAAAGTCAATAGATGATTATTGAAAGTCCAAGGAGCTCCTGTAATTACCCGGTGAATATCCACTTCATTAAAAAATTTGAACAGAAAACGTATGACCCCAAATTCAAAATTTGCACACCCTAAGGGTGCCAGATATTTATGATTGTATTTCTCATCGCTGAAAAATTAACCACACTAGCAGTTAAAAAGCAAACCACCAAACAGAAGCTATACGTTAGAACTCTGTGATTCAACCTCAACCGAAATAGAAAAAACCTCCTCTTCACCATCATCTAAACTCAAATCCGCCAGACCTAGTTCCATCACTTTCCCTCACCAAAGACAAAATACCTTTCTACGCAACAGAATACCAATACCAATATCAAGGAGACGTAAAGAAAACTGGAGAAAAAATCCAAAAAAACGTGCCAGTCGGCAGACGAGACGTGCCAGAAGACACAAGTCACAAAGTTTTAAAGATGTACTCTCACGAAAACTCTTTTTTAGTTCTGCTTGCTTAGTCCAAAACCGGTCCTTTTGTTTTCTGGTGGGGATAATTTTTTGTTTTTTCTTCTTTTTGGGGCACCGCTCTGAGACTTTTCTACACTCTTTTGCTCAAGCCAATTTTGACTTTCCATGTTAACTGGTGTATATCCTTGTTTATCTTCAATTACTTTTTTTTTTCTGGCTTCGATTTAAGTTTAATTTCCTTCTGGTTTTCTTTATTATTTTTACAACCTAGTGAGATCTGAAGGGGGGGGGGGAATGGTTGCTTTCTACTGCTCATGCAGATAAAGCCTCATGGTGTTTCTAGTTTGGTAAGAAATGCATTAAGAAAAAGATTTTACTTATTTTTATTGATTTTGGGGTGTGATTTGATTTGGGTTTTTGAAAAAAAAAATTGCTTCTTTACATATGCATACTTTTTTCAAGTTCTTAGGGGGTGGTTTAGGGGATGAAACTTGAACTGGGAATGGGAGGTGGAGCTTTTAAGGATGAGGACAAGGCAATGGTTGCCTCTGTTTTAGGAACAAAAGCATTGGACGACAAGGGATCAAGCTCAGTTTCAAATGAGAACCTTCTAACGACCATATGTAGCGATGAGAATCTTCAAAACAAGCTCTCAGGTCTTGTGGACCGACCCAACGCTTCCAATTTTAGCTGGAATCATGCCATTTTTTGGTAAATTTCGCAGGGAAAGTCCAGTGATCAGGTCCTGGGTTGGGGTGATGGGTGTTGTCGAGAGCCTAAACAAGGAGAAGAATCAGAAACTACAAAGATTCTTACTTTGTAGCTGGAAGACGAAACCTAGCAAAAGATGAAGAAAAATGTTTTGCAGAAACTGCATACCTTGTTTGGTGGATCAGATGAGGATAATTATGCTCTTGGTTTGGATAGAGTTAATGATACTGAGATGTTCTTTTTAGCTTCCATGTATTTTTTGTTTCCACCAGGAGAAGGCGGTCCAGGGAAGTGTTTTGCCTCTGGGAAACATGTTTGGATTTTGGATGCATTGAAATCGGGTTTGAATTATTGTGTTTGGTCCTTTCTGATAAAGGTTGCCAGATTTTAGACCGTTGTTTTGTTGTCAACTGATGTTGCTGTTGTCGAATTGGGGTCAGTGAGATCAGTACTTGAAAGCTTAGAGTTGTTGCAATCAATAAGAAGTTCGTTTTCAACTAAGTCGGCATTGCTTCGGGCGAAGCAAGTGGGAGTAGCAATACCAATGGTGAATGAGAAGATCGATGAAAATACCCTTGTTTCAAATTCGACGATTGTGGAGAGATTGCTAGGAGATCCTAAGATTTTTGGACAGGATCTGAACAACGCCACTTGGCATGGTCATTCCAAATATTGGGAGAAACTTGCTGTTAGGCCGACATGGGGAGCGCATGTTAATGGTGGTAGGCTTTCGTTTTTGAGTAATCAAAATGGTCTGCATTGGCTACATGTTCATAGTGTCAAACAAGGGAGTACGATAGAGTTTTATAGTTCTCAAAACACAACAAACGATTTTCAAGAGTTTGCGAATGAGGCTCGGGAAAAAGTTTTGGCTTAACCAGTACTAGTCACAAAAGCCATCCAAATGCAGATAGATATTTTCCAGGCTACTTCAAGGCCTTCTGTAATTACTTGGCCATTAGGTGTTGAATTCAAACACTTGAATATCGAAGCTCCATGCAAGGAAGAGAAGGTGAGTGTAGCAAATGAAAGGAGGCCCCGAAAAAGGGGTAGAAACCCTGCTAATGGAAGAGAAGAAGTCCTTAATCATGTTGGAGAAGAAAGGAAACGAAGTCAGAAGCTGAACCAACGATTCTATGCTTTGCGAGCCGTCATCCCCAACATATCGATAATGGACAGCTTCATTGTTAAGGGATGCAATTGCTTACATCAATGAGTTTCAAGCATAACTTAAGATCGCGAAGGCAGAGAAGGAGAGGTTTGGGTAATACTTCAAGAGTTTCACCAGCTATGGATCCTCATCTAAACGTAGAGAATCATACTTGAGCTCCCCATATCGATGTTCAAGCAGTTGATAATGAGGCTGTTGTAAGGGAGGGTTTGATTTGCAGAAAATAACATTGTGGCTTGTAATATTACATTCCCAAATGAAATTATGATATTTGAATTTCAATATTTCGATCATATCTTAATCTCACATTATGACCATCTTGTAATATAAAATATAATCATATTTTATTAAGTAAGTTAGATTACGAGCAAAATCTAAATTCTAAGACAAAATTATCCTTGATTTCTGTTATATTTATCAAATAAATTTCTTTCATTACATTTTAAGACAACCAAAATATCTATTTTTCTTGTACGTTTGAAAACCAAAATCACTAGCCTTCTCTTTCCATTTTTAACTCTATACTATTTTGGACGTTCACACTCATCTCCTGTAAGGTAAGTTTAATATTTTCGCTTCCTAGTTGTGTCTTCGTATTTCATTATGGTTTATTGCATGTGAATTTTTTTTTTTCAATATCTGTTGTAGGCTTCATATTTGTTGAGTTATTGTGTTGTTAATTATTATGGCTTCTCTCGTTTGTTTTTTTAGAAAGGTTCTCTTCATTGTTATGAATTGATTTTCCACAATTCGTTGTGACTATTGGGGATCGACCCGATTAAACAACGAACAAGAAAATAGTGGTAGAAATTGAGAAATTGAACACACAAATTTAAAGTGAAAAAAATCACTCCAAAGAGGATAAAAAACCACAAGCAAATATAATTTTACTATAATGGCAAAAGAATGAAGAGTACAAAAGATGGAGATAAAAAACTAAACCCCGAAAACCTGAAAACCCGAAAACAAAGAATCCTCAAAACGTAAATACAAAATTCTTTAAATGTGTCATGAGTTCTAAACTCTAATGGGTGTATTTTCTAAAGTTGTAAAAGAGCCTATTTATAGGCCAAATTCATAGGTCAAATAATAATAAAATAATCTAGACTAATCATGGTTGAAACAAATAAACAGAGTTTAACTAGAAGATTATTTCTCAAATTTGACTGAAACGGGAGTCATACTTGACAAATCTCCACCTTGACTCATATTTCCACAACGCCATCTTTGCCAAAGCCCTCCACGGGCTTATCTTGATCTATGCAGGGAATTAACCGAGTCGAATCTGTGTTTAGAAACTGAAAGACTTCTAGCCTTCGACTTGTACACTATCAAATCAAAACTAAACCGGGTCTGATTTTCAGGAACACAGTGCCCTAACTTTTCAAAACCTGCATTCAAAAGAGAACCTCTTTTCAACGAAACGATCATACCTTTTTCCCTCCTATGACCAAGTTGCCTCCGTTCCAAACGATTTCACTTAGACTCCATAACGGACGAGGGACGTCTGATTTCATCGGTCACTGTAGAACCTTCCGGAATATAAAGACATTTGGTTCTTTTACCATTTAACAAAACGAGAGCTCCACGAGATACTTTAATGCCACTCGACTCGATGTTGATTTTGCATCCTTTCAAGTCTAAAATACTCAAGGAGATGAGATTCTTTCGTAAATTAGGTACATACATGACATTTGAGAGTGTCCTAATCGTTCCATCGTACATTCTAATTTTAACAGTACCAATACCAATTACCTTACCGGATGAATCGTTTCCCATGTGCACAACTCCACCTTCAACCGAACTGTATGCAGAGAACCATTCTCTATTAGGACGCACGTGGAAAGAACATCCCGAATCTAGGATCCACTCGGACGTAAGCTTGGAGTTATCACTCGTTGATATTAACAAGAAATCATCACCGCTTTCATCGACCAAATTAGCACCAGCTACATCTTCTTCATAACTCTCAGCAGCTCTTTTATTTCGCAGTTTATAACGATCTACTTTGACATGACCTAACTTTTTACAATAGCAACACCTTTTGTCTCATTTCTTTGATGCTACCAAAATGGAAGATTACCTATCTGCCTTACTATCCAAACCAAACTCATTGTTGAGTTTGTCTCTACTCAACAAATTGCCCTTTACATCTTCTTATAAGAGATTGTTTCTACCATAAATCAGGGTCTCCCTGAAAAATTTGTATGAAGGAGGTCAAAAGCACAATAATAGCATAGCTTGATCTTCATCGTCAATCTGAACCTCAACATTCTTTAAATCATTTAAAAGAGTAATGAATTTACTGATGTGATCTCTAAGAAGCCCACCTTCGTTCATGCGAAACGTAAATAGACGTTGTTTCAACATTAAATGGTTAGCTAGAGACTTAGTCGCATAAAGAGTTTCTAATCTTTTCCACAAGGCGGATGAGGTCTTCTCCATCAATACCTCCGGTAATACCGTATTCGTGAGGCAAAACTGGATTGCAGGCAAAGTCTTTTCATCAAGCTCTTCTCATTCTATTTTATTTAGATTCTCACGCTTTTCTAGGTAACAACCTTCTCCAAGCCGGATTGAACTAGAATTACCATCATCTGAACTTGCCACAGATTGAAATTTGTCTTACCATTGAACTTCTCAATTTCAAACTTTATTGCTGCCATATCTAAACGGGCTGATCTATGAAAATTGAACTAGCTCTGATACCAATTGTTAGGGATCGACCCGATTAAACAATGAATAAGAAAAATAGCGAAAGAAATTGGGAAATTGAACACACAAATTTAACGTGGAAAAACCCCTCCAAAGAGGATAAAAACCATTAGCAAAGATAATTTTACTATAATGGCAAAAGAACGAAGAGTACAAAAGATGGAGATAAAAAATTAAATGTCAAAAACCCGAAAATAAAAAACTCTCAAAACGTAAACACAAAACTCTCTAAATGTGTTATGAGTTCTAAACTCTAATGGGTGTATTTTCTAAGGTTTTAAAAGAGCCTGTTTGTAGGCTAAATTCATAGGTCAAATAATAATAAAATAATCTAGACTAATCAGAGTTTGATTGAAACAAATAAACAGAGTATAACTAGAAGGTTATTTCTCAAATTTGACTGAAATAGGAGTCATACTTAACGATGACAAATTAGAATTTTTTTCGGTACTTAACAAGCTTGTTTTCTAACTCTTTTACATGTTTTTATTACGTCTTCAATTTTTATTAGTTGAAGTTTAATTTTCGTAAAATAAGTGTTTTTACGTAATTTTTAGTCATGTGATGACCTAATGGGCTACTAAGGGTCTAGGGATGAACTAACGAGCTGCTCAAGTGTACAGGACACTGTTTTTTGGTTGAGAACGTGAAGGACAATGACATCATCGTGACATTGGCCTGTGGTGTCACAACACCTGTTGGATCTGGTGCCCTAATTGTAATATTTTCGTCTAAGTATACTTATAATTTTTAATAAAATTATTCATAAATTACATTAGTACTTTGTATATTGTCCTCACATGGTTTTTGCACGCAAATAAAATGGAAGCTAATGTTGTTGTCCAATGTTTAACTGATACTAAGTGGTATTACATAGTTAGATCGTAATATGGAAAGACAACTTGTATCAACAGACGACCCTAAATATATTTTTAGTCTAATTGGAAATGAGCAAACCGATTGAAAGACTAATATGTTGTCTATAAAGTCCAATTGGGGAGATGCCTTGTCTTGGGCATGGGAGCGAATAACTCCCAGAAGATAGAGACATAGATGTGACTGACTAGACTAATAGTACATCGGACTGGACCCAAGTAGAATAGATCCTAAATGTAACGCCTTCAACTAGATCCAGTTAACTGGATCTGTATCTTAGGTATTACCACAAGAATACAAACACAAACTTAATATACTTATACAATTTACAGATAATTACAACTTACTTAATTACGAAATTTCAAACTAAAATACATAAGTAAATACAATGAGTAATTACAACTTCAACTATAGATAATTAAATTGCAAAAATATCTTATTTGAAAACCTAATGTATTAAAGATACCCAAAAGCATGGATTTCTAAGTAGTAGTTTAAACTTTAACTACGTCGCAACTCGCTCTGTATGCATAATGACCCGTTATGCCACTTCTTGGCTTAGTCCTGGCATCGTCCCTCCTAGCGTAGAATCGCATCAATTTACATGTAACATATCACATACACATGTAAGTTCATAAGAACTTGGTGAGGAAAACGTCCTTTACTTGCACAATGCTTGCACATTGTTATTGAAGAATTGTTATGACGTTCTTATTATTCTGGTCTTTCCACTTGTTTCTAGCGAATACTTTTCTTAAAATTTCATTCTTCATTCTCTATGAATATCACCCTCTACTCTAAACTCATTACTTACCCATCAACATCTTCAATACGCCACTTACCTCTTTCAATCTAATCTTTTATAAGTTTTTACCCATTTTCTTTATAGAGGTTCATTCGACCGAAACACCGTTACTCTTGTATACGTAACTTTAAGCCATCATTTCACCATAATTCATGTTTTATCGCATATATAGATAACAATTACCTTTCTTTAAGTATAAAATTATAAAATCCTTATTCAAAATACGCTTCTTTTATGTTTTTCTACCATCCTTTCTACATCTCATCACTTCATTATTCACAGTTGAATCATGGTTCTGCATAACATTTTATTGTAGCCCATGAAGACACTGTGCCTTCTGATATTTCTAATCACATTTACAAGCCATATTGATCGCGCCAAAATAGTTAATACAAAATTCACCACACGAATCATTCCTTTAGGGTACACCATTGAGAACCTCACTATGATACGCCACAAGGGCATTGTTTCAGAATTCACCATGTAAATTATTCCTTCAGAGTGCACCGTAAGGGCTTATCTCAAAAACTATTACCAAAAAGGCTATCATTGCAGGGTTCGCCGTAGAGGCTATCCTTTCATGATTTTCCCAAAGACATTCCTTTCATATTGCGCCACAAAGGCATTCCTTTCCTGACTTGTTTAAGATATGGATTTGCCTTGTTTAAGATATGGATTTGCCTAAACTCACGTTATGTGATGTTTGCCCAACATCGTCCTGGGACACGTAGAGAACCCTATTAGGTAATCATCGTCCTTTAATTCCTTTCGAAAGATGTCATGGCCATGGGTTTTTCCTTCAAAAAGTCATATTAGAGATCGTGTTTTTAGTCCTAACGAACCCCTTTAGACTCCACTGAGGTGAACAAACATAGACTTACTTAATTAACTGTTCATGCACTGACATCGCTTAAGACCCAACACTTTAAGACACTAATCATACACTTTATCACATGTGTTTCAAATTTTCCATACAACCAAACTCAAACTTCACATATTGAACTTGTCAGATTCATTCGAACTATACATGTAAACACCAGCAAACATTCAGACTATACACTTGTGGTTTCTATTTCATAGTTCGAACAATTGCCATGGACGTATCATGTATGAATAGTATACATGCAAGAGTCAGTATAGAGACTCACCTGACAACCACAGATAGCAATTTGAACTCCAGATCCAACCTTTATTAAGATATTGCAGCAACCACTGCTTATAAAATAGAGGAACACCATTACAGCTCAACTGAATAACCTTACCATCATCTCAAACCTAGATGAACCCCATACAACGCCTTACTTCTTTATCTTATTGTTCATGAACTTTTACAGACATACTCTTTCATAGCATAACATGCAAAGTCATAAAACATACATTGACATGGAGTAATCACTAATAATATCAAGGATTTCAACTTTAGCTTAAAGAAATGTCTTCGGTTCCTCAAGCCTCAGATAACCATATTTTTGAAGAAAGAAGAAGAGAACTCCCATTTCCCAAACTTGAATATCTATTATTATAATTTAGGTCGTTTTGGGAACTTGACAAATGTTACATCATTATTGAATTGTCTTATAAAAAAGTCTACAACTTCTGAGAAACCTAATTGAGTATCCTCTTACCTTTTAACTATCTTGGTTCACATTCAGTTGGTTTCTAACCCGCTTACCTTGTAACTTAACTTGCACAGTACCATAGTTAACGGGCGCACTATATTCCTGACGTGAACTCATACTCTCGATACCATTTTACTTGGCAGCTAATCTTTTCCAACTAACATAACCACCTGACAAGAAACCTTTATCAACTTAACCATATAGCTATACACGCTTGCTCTATATGCTGAAAGATACACTTTCACAAAGGATACTCTACCAATCATACTACCTTAAGACTATACGCCAAACCTTATACCACCAGAACTAGGGTGTTACACTGAATCCGTTTATGGATTTATCCGATTATGATGTTCATAGTGTGTCATACCTAAATCTTGAGTGGATGGCGAACTATATATGCGTGACTCGTACACTTTGATGTAAGTAAAAGTCTGAGTTCAAATAGATAAGGAATCAAAAGCTGGTGTGTTGGGTGTCGACTTCTGCAGTATGTAGTGTCATTCACAACAATAGAATTCATAGCCCGAGACATGGGTAAATGATATCCTCTCATAAGCATTATATGGTTGATGAAAAGGAAACATGGCCACAGGTCATTCACCTTGTGATGGATGACTTATCACTATTTGATAGTGATTGACTTTTCATGAAGGAAGATGTAATGGTTACCATGAGATAAAATATGATTATATTAGGAGAGCGGATATTATCCCAAAGAAACCAATGATATCCTATGAGGGTAACACACTTATGACAAGGTCATTGGATGAGCACTAAGTAGATGCTTTCGTAATGGTATGTCGTTAGGGAGAGCTCAGTCATGATATTATAGTGGAATGACTTCGTGACTAAATGATTTTTATAATTAATAGGTGAAAATTTTAAATTTAACTATAAATCATTTTAGCCCTAATTACATATTTCCAGTCGGTCCATTCACTAGCTCGTTGAAATCAGAAATGAATTATGTGTTGAATCGAAAATGAACAGAATGAATTGAAATAGAGAAATAGAAATATAACGCCCCAAACCCGACCGGGATGGTCTGGCCCGAATCCAGAATGTCACATTATTCACTTACATGACTCTCCTTATCGATTATCCAAACACACCATAAAACCACCAATCACACCACACAACACATGCATAATATTCATTTAAACCATAAATAAACACATACACACACTCTCTCTCCTAAAACATGCTTTGTCTATCGCAGTACAACAAAATAACAATAGGGGTAAAAGATCATTTTACACTATTCATGCAATTTCTTGTAAAACATCAAATTAAACATACATACATAATATTGGAAAGAATTATTGAAAATCGATAAATAAAACTTATTTAATTTAAAAATGAATTTTAAAAAACTAAATCCTAAATTTGTAAAAATGTTCAAAAAATATATTTTATAAAATTATGGAATCACGACCACGTGATTTCCCTTGTCACGGTGTCAATCCTTCATCGTGACGTTGGTTATGCATCGTCTTGATGTCACCTGCAATTTCTGCAGAAACAGCCCAGAAACTCACTTTTGACACTTTGACGCTAAACTAGACATACAATTTCATGTTTTCATGCTAATTTCCCTATTCTAACATAGAATATAACATTCATAGATCATATAAATCATACTCCCTTGCTCTAGATCATGCATTAACATACTTTGGCATCTCAAGCATATTGCTATACTGGCATACAATCCTAAAATCACAATTCAATTACCTAACATGTCAAATTTGTAGCTCATGCATTTCTAAGTGCAATATAGGTTCATTTCATACCAATATGACATTTAAAACTTGTCTAAACATCCAGCAAACCATTTAAGCATCCTGAACAACATTTCACCAAGAAGCATGCATAGCATTCAACATACAATTTAAGCATCAAACATGCATATTCAAGTCATAATTCTCAAGCATACTAATAATAAAAACCCAATTATAAAAGTCCATGAATAGTCCTTAAAATGTCCATTTAACAAACCACAAAAATATAAAAAGTCCAAGTCCCAACAAAGTCCCACATTGCCTTCATTATTTGCAAAACCAAACCAAATCACCTACTCCAAGGATTGCCTTGCTGTGGATAACAACTTGCACACTTTTCCCTCCTCATTCAAGCTATTTTCTGCAAGATATACATAAGAGAATGTGAGCTTTTCAAACTCAGTGAGTTTTCAAGATTGTTACAAGTAAACACATACTCATGTTTAAAAGAAGGCATACTTTAGCAATAAAAAATGGCATGAAATTAAGCATACACAAAGAATTCATATTGATATATTGGCATGATGTGATTATGAAACCTGTCATAAACAATCAATATGATGTGTAGCATGAAGCTATCACCCTTCAATCACAATCAATTATACTCTCCAAATACAGCCAAATATCTCCACCAAACACAACCATATATACCCTCCAAACACAAACAAATATAGCCTTCAAACACAACCCAAAAAGTGATGAGTACTCACAATCCTATGACGTGCCAACTATATCCAATGTTTTCAAAGATCATAATGCCAATATATCAATTCATAAACTCATATACTTACTATTTTATACAATTGTTCACTTATAAAAAAAAACATATATTCATATAACTTTCACTTTCACTTGTAATGCACTTTCAAGTGCTCATATGATGCTTAAGGAGCCATATTCACATAGATCTCATATTGTGTGCCCAAAACCAATAAGGTTCATATCATATTCAGTCATAAACACAAAGCATTTGCAATGATATCTCAATATACATCACATCTCGAATCATGTCTAAGCTTTATTTGCAAAGTATCATAAGTTTAAGTAAGAATACTTACTCTTGGAACTTAAAATAGGTGTTTAGGCTACCTGAGCTCCCCTTAACACTCTGATTTGTGTATTAATTATAGTACACTGGATCACTCACCTTTGCAACCTTTGCTTCAATGGAAAAAGCTTAAGAAAGCTTTTGTTTTCCTTTGTCCTTGCTTGTAGAGGCTTCCAAACAATTTGACACTTTACATACATATCAAACACAATACAAAGGCATTAAAGATAACAGCAAACACAACTAAATCTCTCAAAAATCACAAATCAAACCTTTCATGGCAATACTGAAAACTTAGCTAGTTTTGCCGAAATAAATTTTGACTTCATGCATCTTAAATATCATCTAATTACAAATCTAATCCTTAAATTTTTTTTTCTAATTACACCGATCTAAATTTTCCAGAAAAAGCAAGCTTAAGTGAACATGAAAATGGAGAATACTTCCAATTCGTTAAAATTCATTAAGGATTTGTTAAATTAAGTTTAGAAAATTTTTAATTAGATCAAATGAGTTAGATGTAACAGCCCGATTTAGAGGCTAGTCGGAACAGTGGGTTCGGAACCACTAATCTAAAGTTGAAGAAAATTATTTTAATATTACATTATGAGTTATAGCATGATTATATGGGTGCATGAAAATTTTAGTGCTTTAATTTTAACAATTTCATGCTTAATCGCAAAAAAGGACTAAATCGCATAAAGTGTGAAAGTTCTATTTTACAAGCTAAAGGTGCCTAATAGCCATATAATATTAATTGGAGGCCTTTAATGTGCAAATTGACCCTTAGATATAGGGTGGCTATCCATAGGGGGACAAAGAAGTCAAAATGAGTCAAAGATGGTGTAGTAGGTGGATTAAATTAATGAAATAGAATAAAATAAAGAAAAGATGATATCCTTCTATTCACTCATCTTCTTCCACCGAAAATTAGCAGCAAATAGGGGTTTTAAAACCCAAAAATTTTAGCAAGCTCTTTACCTTACAAGTAAGTGATTTTAATGGTTTTTCTAGATGATATTTGTACTTTTGAAACCCCTAAAGCTTAAGCTAGCTAAAGAGGGGACTATTTTGCAAAATGGTTAAAAGTTTAGGGTTTTTCCATGTGAGCATGTATGTTGTTTGCTGCATTTTTATGGAAGAAAATGAATCATAGTAGTTGGATAGACAACTTTTGTGAAAGATGTTTTCATGAAAACACATAAAATGACCTTTTTGTAAAGGTTGTAAAATAAGAGGTAAATGTGTGAAATATTGAGTTTTTATGGTTGCCATAAGAGAAATAAATGTTCATCTAGGCTTGTAAGAGGAGGAAATTCGATTAGAATCGAATTACGAGCCTAGGGGTAAAATGGTCATTTTGAGAAAGCTTAAGGGAAAAATGGTAATTTTGCCAAAATGTGATTAATGAAATGTGTTTAATAATGTGGAAACTAAATGAGCTAAATTATTATTATAGATTAAGAAGAACAAAGAATTAACCTCGACCGAGGAAAGGGTAAGGTGTCGGATTAGATTGACAATTTAGCCTATTTTGGTATCGAGGTAAGTTTGTATGTAATAAATTTAACATCATGGTAGTATATTTGGGAATGTTTGATATTATAATGATGCATAATATTTCTACGAAATTGGAGAAGGGTGTTGAATGAGAAAAAAAAAATGATGAAAATTGTGATGTTGAAGTCCCGGTTGGACTATAGTGAATGTGAGAATACTATTAACGAGACAGGAGATGAACAACGTATCACGTAAGACCATGTCTGGGACATGGCCTCGGCACCGAATTGAGATCCCGTATAAGACCATATCTGGAATATGGCATCGGCATTGAATAAGAAAATCATATAAGACCATATTCGGAATATGGCATCGATAATTGATATAAGATCCCGTATAAGACCATATCTGGTATATGGCATCGGGAATCAGAAGTGACCCCATGTAAGACCACATCTGGGATGTGGCATCGGCGTCGTATTTATGTGAATGACGATGAATAGATATCATCAAGTATCCCAAGTAACTTAGTGGGATAAATGGTTAAGCTTGAAATAGAAATGAGATTAGTGCTAAAGTTATGTGATTGAGTGAACACAGGTATTTGTGAATAATTCATGAGAAATGCTTGTGATATGTGACATGGTGTATGTTCGATAAGAACAAGCATGAGTAAGTGTTAGCAAAGTGCTTAAGACTTTACGTTTTTATCTAATGCCATGGTTGGATGACATTATGAGCTTATGTTGTTATTTATTTTCATGCAAACTTACTAAGTTTTATGCTTACCCCTCTCATTTCCCTTTTCCTTGTAGCATTGCCAAGTTAGCTCGAGAATTCGTGGAACGTCGGAGTTCAGAAATCACACTATCGACTACTCTTTGGTATTACAAAGTTAGATTCATTTTGAGTATGGCATGTATAGGACTTGGCCATTTTGTTATGTCATATTTATTAGCCAAAATGTTGGCTATTTATGATATCAAATTCATTTTGTAAGTGGTCATTGGAATTGGGCCAGTACTTGATAAGTTTATATAAATTCAATGATGATGAAATTCATTAAGTGTATGTTTGTATGGATGCCTTGAGTTCGAGTCTTTAGAAGTGCTTTATAGTTTTGATGTTTGATGGATTGAATTGGTATAAGTATGGTTGCGATATAGGGTGACATTTGGCTTGGTAGATAGCCTTTCAAATGTCCACACGGGTAGACGCACGGGCGTGTGTCTAGGCCGTGTGTGACACACGGTCAGCCCCATGGTCGTGTGCTTAGGCCGTGTGTCCCGTTGCATGCTAGGTTTACAAGCCAGTATGCTCAGTAGTAAGCAAACAGGCAGAGACACGGCCGTGTGTCTCAGCCGTGTGGGAGGCATGACCATGGACATGGGCGTGTGCTCAGGCCGTGTGAAGTCTGTACATGAATTTGGAATTTAATTCGTCACACGGTCGAAGGACACGGGCTTGTGACTGGCTGTGTGATGCAAGTCAATGTCAACCATGGGCCAGACACACGGACGTGTGACAGGCTGTGTGATGCAAGTCAGTGTCGACCACGGGTGTGGAACACAGGCATGTGATATGTTACACGGGTATGTCCCTTCTTCCACACGGGTGTGTGGACTGTTTAGAGAAAATTTTCTAAGGTCTTCCAAAAAGCTTCCAAGGAGCTCGATTTGATCCCGAATCATTCCTAAACCGTGAATAGAGCCTCGTAGGCTTATTTAGGAGATGCTGGTAAAAATTGTAAATAGAAGAGAAATATTGTTACACCCCTAACCCGAGACCGTCGCCGGAACAGGGTTAAGAGGCATTACCAATCAAACGGAACCTTTAACATCCAGAAATTTCAACAGAAAGTTAATCATTATTGTTCACATTTATTTACAAACATAGTGTCCCTTAATTGAGTCATCAAGACCTTAAGCATGCTTATAAACCGAGTCGGGACTAAACTGAAACACATATAAAATTTCATGAAATTTGAAACTTTTCAAAAATACAGGGGAGACATGCCCATGGGAGGAGACCGTGTTCCCTCCACGGCTTCTAGACACCCCCGTGTCCTTCTGTGTCTATACAACTATACCAACACGGTCATTAGGCACGCCCGTGTGTCATGGCCGTGTACTTTTAGGTCATATACTGACTTCCCCTCCACGGCCACCGAGCACGCTCGTGTCGAGGCCGTGTATTTTTATGTTAGCTACTGAGTTGCACACTCCGGCCAGATGACACGCCCGTGTCGAGGCCGTGTGATTTTAGGCTGCATCCTGTCAATTTAACCACGGTCTAAGGCACGCCCGTGTGCAACAACCGTGTGACATTATAGGCCATTTACAAGGCCAAAATGCCAACCAAATGGTTCAAACCTATAAGCATCATTTACCAACACTTATCAAGCATATATGGCAACCAAAAACATACCAAATAGCCATTCAAGTCATGCATTCAATACCAATTCCAACCATGTCAATATCAAAGACTAAAACTCATATCATCACAAGCATATTACATTCAATACCAAACATCATTTCTTCTCAATATCACTAATTCATATTAGCATTTTATCAACACCAAGTTACCATTCATAAATCAACTTCGTAAACCACAAACCATGCCAAAGGATGCATCACATTTATACCAAGTCATTCACGCTAAAACTAACACATATCTAGCCACATCTCATGGCTACTACAAATCTCAACCATGATCCAAATGACTAGCCTATACATGCCATAACTTAACTATATACATCTTTCCAAAATAGATTGTCAATAGTGTGACTGAGAAGCTGACGATCCCCTGATCCGAGTTAGCTTTAATCGACATTTACAAGCGAAGAAACAAATCACATGAAGAAGCTTATAAAGCTTAGTATGTTCGAAACAAAATACAACCATATATGTTCGAAATAAAATACAACCATATCTTCGAATCAAACCAATTCATATACTAATAATCACATGGATCATTCTTCTTGTACATATACCATACTATTAATAGCTAAAATACTCATTCGTTTGTCCATAACATCACCTATAAACTCATCAACCACAAAGGTTCGATACATACCTCGGCAAACACATAGTTATTCAATCTCCAAGCTATTCAATGCTCAATTATACATGTTGACCATCATTTGATATTCATTCAACTTAATCGCACACTCAGTGCTTAATACACGGTTGATACATATTAGTCATCGCACACTTAGTGCTCGAATCTCTCAACCGACTTATCTCGGTAACGCACACTCAGTGCCAATTCAATAAACCAAAGCTTATATAACATCGCACACACAGTGCTATTCATTCCTGTTTCAATTTTAAAATCGCACACTTAGTTCCCTTAGCTTAAACTTGCACATAGCATTTCAATTTCATACATATATACACATTTATCTCATAATACAAAATCATATGTTAACAACATGTATTATATCCGAACTTACCTCGGATGTCGACTATCGATACGGTCGATTAATCAAGCACTTTATCTTTGCCTCGATCTCGATCTGAACCTCTTCTCTTTTGGTCTATACACATTTAAAATCAACCCATTCAATCACCATTTCATTCAATTTAGTCCACACACACACAATTAGAGCATTTTTCATAATAGCCCTTATATTTTCACATTTTGATACTTCAATCCCTAATTCACAAAATCATCAAATTCACATAATTTCACTTAGCACTAGTCTAGCCAAATTTTACTAATATCCATACAAACCTACACATTTCATTTATTTTACACTTTAACCCTTCAATTTGCTATTTTCACAATTTAGCCCTAATTTGCTAAATTCACCAAAAATTCAAAAACAACACATGTTAATCCAACACCAAGTTCTCATATTTTACTATCAACTAGCACATAGCTCAAGCATTCATCAATGGCTTATCACAAAACATCATCAATTCATGAAATTACAACATGGGTTAGCTAGAGCACAAAGCAACGATTACAAAAACGTAGAAATTATCAAAAACCGAGCTCAAAACATACCTCAATCAAGCCTAGCAAGTGCCAAAATTTCAAAAGCTTCAATGTCTATTCTCCCTTTCAATTTTGGTGGAAGAAAGATGAGAAAATTACCATCTTTTTGTTTTGTTTTAATTATAATAACTTATTAAGCAAATACCATCTTTGCCCTTTTATAACTCATATAAAACAAATTGGTTTTATGGTTATCTAGTCATTTAAACATCCATTATCATAAAATTGGATTAATAACAACATAAGGCCTCCACCTTAATAAGCCAACAACATTTAAGTACTTATAATTCAGCACATAGCTTTTACTCTTTACGCGATTTAGTCCTTTCTCTTAATTCGACACCTAAACAATCACATTATCATACAGAATTTTCACACAGACTATATCACATACTATTCACACAGAAAACAACATTAAAATATTTTTACGACCTCGGATTTGTGGTCTCGAACCACTGTTTCGACTAGGGTCTAAACTGGGATGTTACAAAAGTTAAGTTTCTAAATTGTCTGATAGATTGCGTGTAAGCTTAGTAATGCCTCGTACCTTGTTTCGGCGTTTAATACGGGTAATGGGTGTTACATTATAAATACTTTAAAATAGAAGCTTAGCTTAGTAATACGAGATCTACACTTTCAAGTAAAAAATCGATTTAAAATCAATTGATCTATTGAAATCTTTGATTTAATTAATTAAAACTTGGATTGAAATAACAACACACTTAGTTTAATCATAAAAAGTCAGAATGTTACCTCAATTTAAGATCAAATTCGGCCAAAACGTATTGAAAAACAGTGGTGAAATTAAAGGAGAAAAGATGAGTTTCCTTTAAAACTGAGGAATGAAATTGTGTTTGGATGGAAATGAAATAAAAAAGGGTGAATCAATATGGGAAAGAAACCTCAAATTTAGTTTTTAAAAGAAATTTGAATAGATTTTTAAATAGGAGGGAAGAGACGTGGGCGGTTTTATTTCCAGTTTCTTCTCTTTTACAAAGCAATCCTTGTTTTCAATTAAAGCTTATTTTCTAAATTATTTTCAAGTCCAAACTCGTTTTAAAAATTCGTTTTAAGGAAATTTATTCCCGAACACCTAATTTTAATTTCTTAATCTTAATTTTTAATTCTAATTTTTAACATTTTATTTTATTTATTCCTATTTATTTTAATTATCTAACCTAACTCCGATTTTGGTTCACTAATCCTTAATTTTCTAACCCTATTCTACTAACCCAAATTTTGGGATGTGACAAGAAAACATTCAGAAATGATTATAGTTTTCTCTGGAATGGAGAAATGGAATCATTTGGAAATGAATATGGTTTTCTCAAAATGGAAATGAAAATGGAAATGAAAAAGAGAAATGAGAAATGATTCATTTGCAAATATATATGGCTTACTTAGAAAGAATCCAAAGAATTAATTTATGTTTTGAGAAGTTTTAAAGCCCAAGAATGAAAATAAACCATTCGGTTATAGTGAACAAGTTGAGTTGTGAAATATTAAGTCATACTATTAATGGGGGTAAAATTGGGATAAGAAAATTATATAATTGGAAAATTAATGTTTATTTTGGAAAATATAAAAACATGTATTGGGTTGGATTATATTATAAAGTGTTAGGTTAAAAGTTTAGAAAGCACATATAATTGGGTCCGATACAATGAGAGGCCCAAATCTCCATCATAATACGTATGAGTGGAATCACACGCTATTTGCGTCTCTCCCTCTCCTAGTTGGACTAGGAAGTGTTTTTTCTATTTAAATAAACCTTTACAATTCAACAAGAGTTCTACCTTCTCTCCCTATAAATAGATGACACCGCAATTTATATAACTTGGAGGGATTGTTACTCTATCGAAAAATAGAGAGAATTTATTCTTAACTAGTAAATATATTTTTTTAGAATAACAATTCTACTGGTTTATAGTAAAGAAGAGAGAATTTTTGTTTTTATCCCCAAAAGAAAAAAAAAACTATTTCTAGTTCTATGTTTTGATTCAATTGATTCGAGCTCACTTTCTTGAAGCAATTCATGGTACAAGAATAGCGGAGAAGATCTCTTGGTGAAAGTCGAAAAACATCAAGGATCCACTTATCCGAAAACACAGGTATGATTTCGGTTTAAGGTTTATTACTATAAATATCACAAACTGGGTTGGTTTCTATGTAACATCCTAGAATTTGAATTTTTATATGTTACATTATTTTGGTGCTTAGCTAGTTAAACTATCCAATGTGTGTGTTTAGGTAGTCCTAAGAAGGCTCGAGATTTATTTGGAATTAGTAAAATATTTTGGCATTTAGTACTTTAAGGTAATGGAATAAGTGACCTTAAAGCTTAAGGTAATAAAGTGGTAAAACGCTAGCATAATTGAGCTATAAGTGAAGAGGATATGGCGCCATATGTGTTACCTTGAGGGAAGGAGTTCGAATCCCTTTGTGTGCATGTGTGAACTTTATTTTTTGCTTTCCTTCCTTATAGTGTCGGTCAAGGATGAGCTTATGGTAAGTTGGACTTTGTTTTTTTTATGGCAAGATGGCTAAGAGAAAAAGGAAAGATTGAACTTAGGGAAAGGAATCAAATGGAAAAGGCATGTAGGGGGAACATAAGGCTTATTCCAAAGGTGATGTTTTGGAAAGTTTGGGTGGCCAAACTTTGACCAATTGGCCATGCATTTGGACGGTTTTTGGGGCTAAGGGGGGATGGCCGAATTTTTGCTATCATTTTGGTAAGGTAGGTTCTAGTTTTGGTCATTTTTTTTCATTAGCAAATTGGTGTATCAATTTTTTTTTCTCTCCAAAATTCTTCTCCCTAGCCGAATATGTCATGAGCAATAGGTAAACTTTTGTTTTTTTTTGGCCAATTCTTTTTGACCATTTTGGTATTATCTTCCATTCTTCCCCAGGCTCTTTTCCTCCTTGTGCCGAAACCATACAACCTTGAAGGGGCATTTTCATTTCATTTCTTTTCTTCTCTTTGCCGAATGCACACCAACCTCAAGACTTTTTCTTTGTTCATTTTCATCCTTGAAAACCGAAACATAAACACCCTATCTCCTATTTCTTTTTCTTCTTCTTTTCTTCTTGCAAAAACTCTCAAACATCACTCCCTCCCTAATATTTTCACCATGGCTGAATGTCATTGATCATCTCCCCATAGCCGAATCTTCCACTTCACACATATTTTCTTCTCTACCATTTTTCTACTCACACTTTGATCAATCGGTAAGAACACTCTCTTCAATTCTCTTATTTTTTTTCTTTTGTTGCCGAATTCATATGTTGGCTTGGGAGGGTCTTTTTAACCGAAATCATCATCTTTTCTCTTTCAAACAAAACCCTTTCTTTTTTGTAGTGGTACAGTGGAGTGCCGATTGTTTCTAAATTGCTTAATCGACTCTAGCCATAGGAAGATCGTGTGAAAAAGGTAAGGATTCTTTGAGGATTCTTTATTACTTTTATTCGTTAAAGATAGTGTTGTTTAATCGATAATATTATAGGGACTTTATCGCTCGATTTTCATCTTGAGATCGTACAGATTTTTGTGGTAAGCCGACTTCACTCCTAAGATCAATCATTTATAACAATGTACTATTAGTTGGGACTAATATCTATTTTCAATGGAGGCAAACAAGATCGAATCAAAAGGGGTAGTGATTGGTGATTGAAAAAGGAGCAGATTTATGATCCCTACTCCTAAATTCAAACGAAGGGTTGTTTCGGCGATTCGAGACTTTCTACCGGGTTGTGGACCCTCATCCATTGAGAATCAACTATTCGAAGTTGTTCGCAATTGTGAGGCATCGGCAATTCGAGATTTTCCACCGGGTTGTGGACTGTCAACCGGGGAGAACCGGCAAATATTTGTTATTCGCAATTCCGAGGGCAAAAACCTAGACCGTTTATCTTAGAGTAGATTTACTATAAGTGTTAATGTTCTAATCGAGCGTTAAAAATATTTTAGGTGTCGAAGATCAGGAAAGTGTAGTGCTTACTGTAATCAGGTGTGTAATCTCATATCGTATTCCATGGGTTAGATATTTATATCGTGTTAATCGTTTGAGTAAATCGCATGTTAGTGACATAGGGTAAAATGGCATAATTATCACTATATTGGTAAAGACTATGAAATCGGTATTAAGACTGTGAAAATTACGAGATTACCTTTAATGGGCCAAATGTGATATTTGATATATGGGCCAAATATGATATCTGATATATGGGCCAAATGTGATATTTGATATATGGGCCAAATGTGATATTTGATATATGGGCCAAATGTGATATCTGATATATGGGCCAAATGTGATATTTGATATATGGGCCAAATGGTGATATGGGCCACATTGTGAAAATTTTTATAATGGGCCATATTGTTCGTAATAATTATATGAATGGATTGTTGTAAATGAATATGCATATTATATACATGATTTGCATGGGTTGGGATATTGACGAAGAGAAGTTTTGGTAGCTTTGCTACAAAATTCTGGTGGCTCTGCCACAAATTTGAAAAAAATGGCAAATGCCATGTAAACTCTGTAAATCTGGTGGCTTGCCCACTGATCGCTGAAATCAGAGTTTTAAAAATTTATAAAAGAATGATCAAACTTGGAAATAACTCTGACAATGATTAAAGGCAAGTGTACCTATCGAACAGTAGTATAGCTTAGGCAAGACCGGATATCGAACCTAAAGGAACTAAAAGTACTAATACTAACTTTCTTTTTATTATTTAGCCATAAAATTAGAGTGAAGTTGCTTTTGACGAAGACTAAACTAAGGACACAAAGACAAAAAGGACGAATAGGAAAATAACTTTGAAGAAAAACTCAGTTGATTGTGACGATTCCCTTAGGAAGAATCCACCTAGACTTCACTTATTATTTAACCCTAAATTATATGATTTCTTTTACTTAGCTTGATCCGTAAGATTCCCTAACCTATATTAAACCCTCTCTCGAGGCGAATAATGTCTAACCCTAAGTTAATTAGTGAAACTCTTGTTCGCTTATAATAACCCCCTAGGATAGCAGTAAATCGATCAATGGACTCCCATATTAGGTTTCACCCTAATCTGGTAAAATCTCGTAACCTTATCTCTAGGCATTCGATTAACTCTGCTTAATTATGTTAGATCTACTCTTAGGCAGGGTCTATTCCTCCTCCACCTAAGCACATTAGATTTGGATTAAGCAACATAATTAAGAACAAACTAAGTAATTTATCATATAACTTAAAAATCAAATAAAAAGATTCATCTAGGTTTCATCCCCTTCAGGTATCTGAGGGGTTTAGTTCATGATGAATAAACAAAACATCGCAAGAGAAAAGATAAAACAAAACATAAGAAAATCCTAAAACACCCTGAAGGAATTGAAGGAGAATTCTGCCGTCTTGAGTATAATTCCGGCTTCTTGGGATGGATCAACTGGCTATCTTCTGGTTTATTCCCTAACTCTGACCTTCTCGGCTTGGCTCCTTGGCCTAGCTTTGACGCTGGTTTCAGCTTCTGCCGAACTACCCTCTTCAAGTTGCCCCTTTGGGTGTTTATATAGACTTTGTGATGCTTTACTTGGCCCTTAAGTTTCCTAATTTAAGTAGAATTCCTATTAGGGTGTTTGAATAGGCTTTGGAATGTGTTTCTTTGCCTCTAAGTATCCTTTCCCGAATGAAATTTCTCTTTCCAGCGACTGGGACACAGCCATGGCACACGCCCGTGTGAATCGTGGCCAGGCCGTGTTCTAGTAATTTAATGAGGCACAGCCATGTGGCTTAAAGTCCAAGTCGTGTTGATTTCGTGAATTGGCCCATTTGGTCCGTTTTAAGTCCGTTTTACGTTCTTTTCATCCTTGGGTGCTTTTCTGAGTATAAGACATGAAAGGAAAGGATTAAAAGCACCTTTTTACATAAATCGAGGGACAAATCATCCAAAAGCATACTAAATGTGGGATTAAAATATGTTACTTTTATGGTTTATCAAATACCCCCACACTTAAGCTTTTCCTTGTCCTCAAGCAAAATTCTCAACTTACAATTAAAACGAATTTTCCATGATTCATAATTCATATCAACAATATCTTATCATAATTCATAGATAATTTATACATGGATAATTCAATTCAAAGAGTCCTAAAGATTCAAACAAGATAAGTCATACAATTGTAGCACGAGAACATATGTGTTTCCCTTCATCTAAATAATTACCTTTAATTCAAAATCTACAAGGATTGACATCCTCACAAAAGATTCACTTAAATCACTTTTGAGGGTCAAAATTAAGCACTCATAAGTCGAACCTGAAAAGTTAATCCCATAGGCTTGCCTAAAAATCAAATCTCCACCACTGTAAAATTGATGTGATAAACAGATCAAAAGGTCTTTGTTAGGGTTATAACGGGGCTACAGCTAAAGGTGTGGATAAAGGCTGAAATTAGAAGGTTAGAATCGAGATTGAATTGATAAGTTACCTATCTAAAAATTTCTAAGATAATAATTACATCAACTAAAAATAATAATCCTACTAATACGAGCTTTTTTTTTTATAATTAGATTTTAACTTGTATAAGCTCACTCTTCATAATACTAATACTGAATATACTTTGCTTTGTTTTTTTTAAGAACAAACTAATAAAGACAAATTCAACTCATAATAAAAACTTAGGTAACTAGTCAAATCATATCTCGATTAAAGGGTAGTCAAAAAGAAGGGTAATAACAAATACAAAGGGTTTTGGGTTAATATTAGTGGGTGAGTCAATAAAAGGGTTGTTAGGCTCAACGGGGTTCACTAGGGGTTAATTATGAGGGTAGGCTTTTTAGTGGTGTAAGTGGGTTAAACCTAGGTGCCTTTATCATCTCAGTATATCAAATCATAACTGTGGTCTTGACATGTATAATCAAGGCAAGTTCTAGAATAACAGTTCATAGTTGACACACTCATAATAAAAGAATGAGCATGAAAAGGAATGTATGCTCTATAAGGCTCAAAATCTCACAAAAATTATGGGTGTTTTTGACATCAAATTTATAAATTTCAAATTTCAAGATAACATTCAAATTCAGGTTAACAACCTAAAATTTTAAAATTTTGAAAATTAGACTTATCATGCTTGATTCCCTAGTATTCTTTAAATTTAATTATTAATGCACAATTATCAATGACTTAATCTAAAACATATCAATAGAAATCATAAATCAAAGAAAATTTCATTCAAATCGTAATATGAGAAACTTACTTTAAGATCAAGGCATAATTTAGGGATTTTTAGATAATATTATAATTAACCCCCCCCCCACACTTAAGATGTACATTGCCCTCAATGTACAAAGATGGGTAATATCAAAATAATCATAAAATCATAAGATAGGGAGAGAAGTGAAACTTTTTGAATTTTGGATGAAGTTAATGAAAAGAAACCGGATAGGATGGTGTGAACGTGGGGAAGCGTCTCGAACCGTTTGAAATTGAATCCTCGAAGCAGCCAGTCTGATTTTATTGTATCCTAAGCTAGATCTAAATATCATAAAGAATAAGAATAAGAAAATAAAATAAAATAAAGTAAAAAAAATGAAATGAAAATAAAATTAAAATAAAAACAAAAATAAATAATAGAAAATGAAAGACAACTAGAAGATGGAAGAACGAGTTTTAAATAGAGATGTAGCCCGTGTTTTGGAATTTTGAATTTTGGGCGCGTTCAGGTTGTTCAGGCACGGCCGTGGGTGTAGTGACACGCCCGTGTCTTTCTTCATACAGTCATTTAATACGGGTGTGCTCTTCCCGTGTTTGATAAGTTAGAATGTTGGCATGGTTGGTAGGCACGGCCGTGTTTAGCCCGTGCTTAACAAGTTAGTAACTTCGCACGGGGCGTTGGCATGGGCATGGACTATTATCGCCACCTGTGTTGGGGAAAGAATTTTTTTCTATGTCGTGCACGGCTACTAGAATGCCCATGGTTCATCCCCTGGCTTCCATACGGCCACGGGCACGCCCGTGTGTAGGGCCGTGTGGCCTAGAAATCTGCTCTTTGGTTAGTTTATGGTTAGGTGCTAAAAGGAAAAATAAAATAAAAAATAAAAAAATAAAAAAATAAAAAATGTAAAAATGGGGTTAGTGCTCGGGTTACCTCCCGAGAAGCGCTCGTTTATAGTCTTAAGCTAGACTTTACCTCTTATTCGTATGGTCATGGTGGTTTGAGGAGGTGAAAATCCTTTCCCATGTGATCACTTCGGTTATGGATATATAGTTTAAGTCGATTATCAACTGAATTTACTTTCTCACCTTCATCACTTGATGTCCTGGCCGAGTCAAAAGCTTGTAGACTGATTAATTTTTCACCTACACGAAGAATGAGTTCTCCTGTACCAACATCAATTTTAGTCCTGGCAGTTGCTAGAAAGGGTTTTCCTAAAATTAAAGGAACCGAATTGTCCTCATTCATGTCTAAGACAACAAAATCTACTGGGAATATGAATTTATCAATTTTTATTAGAACATTTTCTATTATACCCCTAGGAATTCTGATAGTTTTATCAGTTAACTGAATGCTCATCCTAGTTTGTCTGGGTTTCCCTAGACCTAGTTGTTTAAACATTTTATAAGGCATAACATTGATGCTTGCCCCTAAATCAGCTAAACTACCAATTAAACATGGAATTGTAAAACTCCCTGTGTCTTTTTGTCTCTGCGGTAGTCTGTTCTGTAACATTGCTGAGCATGCTGCGTTTAATTCCACGTGGTCTCCTCGTCTAATTTGTGTTTGTTTATCAAAAGCTGTCTTAAAAATTTCCTCGAGTTTGGCATCTGAAAAAGAGCTTCAAGAAGAGGTAAGTCAATATGTAATTTCTTTAAAAGTTTAAGAAACTTACCGAATTGTTCTTCTGAATCGTCTCTCTTTAATGCTTCGGGGTAAGGTATGCGAGGTTGGTATTCTTTGATTACTGGTTTTGGCTCTTCTTGTGTTACCTATACCTTACCTTCGTCTACCTTGTCTTCTTGTTTTGAGATGGGTTCATCTATCTCTGCATTTTTCTGAGCTGCTATGGCTTGAATTTGATCCTTTGGATTAATCTTAGTGTTACTTGGTAGACATCCTTGTGGTCGTTCTGACATTAGCTTTTCTAGTTGTTCGGCTGCCTTAGTGGCTTCCCTTACTGACTTAGTAACTTCCTCTAATAGGTTCTTGTTCTCTTCAACCGGTGGTTGTTGACTTTTAAATGTTTTCTCAGTGACTTGGATAGGGGTATCTATGGTTGCCATGAATTTTGTCAACATCTCTTCAATGTTCGACTCCTCTTCTTGTTGGTGAGGTGGTTGTTGAAAATTTGGATAAAGTTTCTGTCTTTGGCTACTTTGATCATTCCACGAGAAATTGGGATGGTACCTCCAACCTGCATTATAAGTGTTATAAAAATTATTTTGAGGTCTAGAGTAGTTACCCATATAGTGGACTTGTTCGTTCTCCATGCCATATCCGTAGGATGGGTACTCAGGATTTGCCAAGCCTCCTGGATTCGAGTCATATTGCATTACTGGGTGTACCTGCGAGAGATTACATAAACCATTGATCTTTTTATTCATCATCTCCAGCTGGGTAGATAACCTGGTGAACACGTCGAGGTCGAAGGCACTGGCTGCTTTAGTAGGAGTTGTCCTCATGACTTGCCACTAATAATTATTCAGTGCCATCTTTTCTGTAGACTAAAATTTTCTGTCAAAAGAAAAATAGAGGAAAAATTAGCAAAGTAAGTAAAAAATAAGAATAAAAATAAAATAATAATGAAAATAAATTGCAATAAAAAAATAGATAAAGTAATAAAAATTAAGCTTTCTTAATATTTTAGTTCCCCGACAACGGCGCCAAAAAACTTAATCGCTGAAATCAGAGTTTTAAAAATTTATAAAAGAATGATCAAACCTTGAAACTAACTCTGACAACGATTAAAGGCAAGTGTACTTATCGAACAGTAGTATAGCTTAGGCAAGACCGGATATCGAACCCAAAGTAACTAAAAGTACTAATACTAACTTTCTTTTTATTATTTAGCCTTAAAATTAGAGTGAAGTTGCTTTTGACGAAGACTAAACTAAGGACACAAAGACAAAAAGGATGAATAGGAAATAACTTTGAAGAAAAACTCAGTTGATTCCGACGATACCCTTAGGAAGAATCCATCTAGACTTCACTTATTATTTAACCCTAAATTATATGATTTCTTTTACTTAGCTTGATCCGTAAGACTCCCTAACCTATATTAAACCCTCTCTCAAGGCGAATAACGTCTAACCCTAGGTTAATTAGTGGAACTCTCGTTCGCTTATAATAACCCCCTAGGATAGCAGTAAATCGATCAATGGACTCCCATATTAGGTTTCACCCTAATCCGGTAAAATCTTGTAACCCTATCTCTAGGCGTTCGATCAACTCCGCTTAATTATGTTAGATCTACTCTTAGGCAGGGTCTATTCCTCCTCCACCTAAGCACATTAGATTTGGATTAAGCAACATAATTAAGAAAAAACTAAGTAATTTATCATATAACTTAAAAATCAAATAAAAAGATTCATCTAGGTTTCATCCCCTTCAAGTATCTGAAGGGTTTAGTTCATAATGAATAAACAAAACATCGCAAGAGAAAAGATAAAACAAAACATAAGAAAATCCTAAAACCCCCTGAAGGAATTGAAGGAGAATTCCACCGTCTTGAGTATAATTCTGGCTTCTTGGGATGGATCAATTGGCTATCTTCGTGTTTATTCCCTAACTCTGACCTTCTCGGCTTGGCTCTTTGGCCAAGCTTTGACGCCGGTTTCGGCTTCTGCCGAACTCCCCTCTTCAAGTTGCCCCTTTGGGTGTTTATATAGACTTTGTGATGCTTTACTTGGCCCTTAAGTTTCCTAATTTAAGTAGAATTCCTGCTAGGGTGTTTGAATAGGCTTTGGAATGTGTTTCCTTGCCTCTAAGTATCCTTTCCCGAATGAAATTTCTCTTTCCAGTGACAGGGACACGGTCATGGCACAAGCCTGTGTGAATCGTGGCCAGGCCGTGTTCTAGTAATTTAATTAGGCACGGCCGTGTGGCTTAAAGTCAGGCTGTGTCGATTTCATGAATTGGCCTATTTGGCCCGTTTGAAGCCCGTTTTACGTTCTTTTCATCCTTGGGTGCTTTCCTGAGTATAAGACATGAAAAGAAAGGATTAAAAGCACCTTTTTACATAAATCGAGGGATAAATCATCCAAAATTATACTAAATGTGGGATTGAAATATGTTACTTTTACGGTTTATCACCCACAAATTGATATAAACAACTTAATGCCTATTTTGGTGTGTTGGCGGGGTGGGTGACTAAAGCTCCCCACAGGTGTGCTGGTTGGTACGGGTGGTGTGTAGCGGATGGAAATTAGGTTTGGTTTGGGAATTGCATATCACATTCATTTTATACGTGTTATTTTGTCATATTTGTAAATGGGCTTTGGCCCAATAAATGCTTAATTGGATTTCAGCCCAGTGGAGAATGGTAACTGAGTTACACACTGAGTTCTAAGTAACTCACCTCGTTTTCCTTGCTCTTCTCAGGTAATGATCAGTGATGGAGACTTGGGCTGTGGATGACTCGGTGGAGGCCATACTACGAATAATAGGTTATTTAACTTTTCGATTTCTTTTAAGTACTTTTATTATTTTGCTATTTTAAGTTAAGTTGTAATGAGGCCTCTGGATAAATTTTAATGTTGTTTTACGTTTGATGGATTTTATAATTTGCTTGAATACTTTAAGTGGGATTTTTCTAAAAATTTAAATAAATGTTTATGAACATGCAAAAAGGGTTTTCATTCTTAAATATTTTAACTCGGAAAATTTTCTGTTAACAGCGTTCTTCAAAATTTTGTTTCCAAAATTTTTTTCGAACTCTTTTAAATTTTCTCGAAATATTAATTTAATTTTTTTAGTTTCAATTTTTAAATTCTTACGTCTCAAATTGGTTGATTTATCAACCAACCTTAATTTTCAATAAACTCCACGTCAAGATGTTTTGAAAATCCAATTTCTTTAAATCTTTAAAAGACTAGATGTATATTCCTTCCGTTTGACATGTCAAATTTGGTGTTAACGCATAGATCAGGTTTGAGGTGTTACATTCTAAAATTTTAATTTTCCGCTGTGTAAGAAAGTCATTTTCAAATCATATTTTTTCCAAAAACACCAGACTTCAAAGCCATGGAATTTAGCCCCGAAAGGTAGTGTCGTGACACAGATCCTGTGGTGTTACAACACTGGACGACGAATAGAACTAATTAATTCAATGGTGTTTTTTGTTTGCCCAATGCATCTTCATCAATTTTTGGAGCTGTAATTAACCTAATTAGGTCAAATAAATTTGGCTATAAATAGATGTGTTTAGTCTCACTTTGAGAGGCTTGGCCAAGTGGTCCACTTAGTTTAGTTTTAGGTTTTTATTTTAGTTTTTCTTTTATTTCAATTTAGTCTTTTTTATGTCATACACAAGAACCTATATCTTTATTTAACTTGGATTCGATTTCAATCCAAGCCTTTAATTATGTAATTTTTTATTTAATTCTTTTCAATTTTCAATCTCTTTGGCTTTCGTGCGCAAATCAATATAAAAATTCTCTTATTCCTTTTTTCTATTTAATTTTCTACTTTACATGTAGAATATGAAATTAGGGATAATTTCATCTAGATCCATGAGTAGTTAATTTCCTTAGGGAGATTAAAAATTAGATGTGGGAATAATTAATGAAGGAATTAGGGTTTGAGTTCGAGTTAGTTGGCTATGTTCGATAAAACCATAGGATTGACGACCCTAGAAAGTAATTTAGAATAAACGAGATCGAAAGATAAGTTTACAGAGTAAATCACAATTTATCTCATAAAAAAGTGAGGTCAAAAGATAAGAGTGTATTGGTCGATTAGTTAATTAGTTAGAGGCCTAAAGGTAATAACTGGTTAATTAATAGCCAACTCGATAAAACCTGAGTTTTGAAGTTAATCAGGAATACTGAAGTGAGTTAATCTTATGCTTGCTTAATTGGATTAATTTCAATTGTTAATTTGTTTTAGTTAATTTTATTAATTAATGTTATTCCGGTTATGTAATTTTATTTTAGTTTTTTGTACTATAATTTTTGGTTATTACTATTTAGCCTTGTTTGTGTAGAAAATTAATTTTAGTTTAATTCAACCTCCCTTAGGTACGATCCTCAAAATACTTCCGGGAGTGTTTCATTGTAGCACTTTATTATATTACAATTTAACCCGTATACTTGTGGACACTGCTACTTAATCATATACATATTTACTGTAGTATTTCCAATCCAGACGTCAAGTTTTTGGCGTTGTTGTCGAGGAGATTTTGACATTAAATTAAAATTTTATTTTTTGAAATTTAATAGGATAAATAGGAAAATTTAGAATTATAGATACAAATTTTAAATTTAGTTATTTTTATTTCAATTTAATTTTAAGTTACTAACTTTATTTTAATCTCTTTGATCTCAGTGTATAACTCGAAGCAGAAGTATCCCAATCGAGCCAAATCCTGAGACGCAATTGTCAACAAATGCAAAACAACCCATCGGTGGTAGCTAACTTTCCTTGGAAAAACCCTTGCTTGAAGAAGCACTCGAACCACCAACGCAGTTTCAAAGAGAGCCACTGATGGCTCGACAAGAGCTAACATTAAGCGAATCGCGCTACCTGCGGTCCAAGGGGTATCAAAAAGTCGACGATTAGCACCAATAAATTGGAAATCAAGATGGCCACTATCCAAATGATTCAGAATAACTTGCAATTTTGGGGGAATATGATGGAAGATCCTTCAGCTCTGTGATACTTTCAAGTATAATGGGGTCATCAATGGCGCTATTCGTCTTCGGCTATTTCTCTTTTCATTGTGCGACAATGCGTACGAATGGCTTGATTCGCAAGAGCCTAGTTCCATCACTACATGGGACGAACTAGCGAGGAAATTCTTACATAATTTTTCCCCATTAGTTGAACCATCTAATTGAGTCGTGATATATCTAACTTTAAGCAAATCGAGGGCTAAAATATATACAAAGTGTGGGAATGTTTCAAGTCATTGCTAAGGAAGTACCTACACCATAGAATACAAGAATGGCTACAATTGCAAATATTTTACAATGGATTGGATGGTAGCTTGAGAGCCAGATTAGGTGGTGCATTCGGCAGGGCTTTCATGAACAACACTTACGAACGAGCATGTCAATTGATGGAGGACATGTATATGAACTCGAACATGTGGCCTAACGAGCGGTTCTCGTATAGCCCAAAGTCTTCAATGTATAAAGCGGTAAAAAAGGACGATAAATATCAACAAATTTTGGAAAAGTTACATAATCTGGAGACCACGTTTAAGCCATCCATAAACTATGCTATTTGAAGCTATGTGTGTAACACCCCTTACCCGTATCCAACGCCGGAACAGGGTACGAGGCGTTGCCAGACTTAAAATTTCTTGAAGATGTAAAATCGGGTCATAAAATTTCGTCAAATTTAAAACTTTTCTAACACATGAATTTTGTTCCTTATGTGGGCTTATAAAGCTTAAAACATCCTTTAGGATGGCTCGAGACTAAACCGAGAACTTTGAAAACTTTTGGAAAAAAACTTTAGAAGATTTTGTCAAAACAGGGGACACACCCCCGTGTGGTCTGGGACACACCCGTGTCTCTAACCCGTGTAACTCTTTGTTTATGACGTCATCATCAAAATAGGGTCACACGACCTTGGCACACGCCCGTGCCCTTAGACCGTGTTTAACACATGGCTGTGTCTCTACCCGTGTGGCCTGGAAGTTGGCTATTTTCCAAGCCAGTTCCCCAGATAAAACACAAACTCTCTTGTATCCATTTCATCAATATGTATCATGCTATAATTAGACATTCGAATATCCAATTTTGCATACACATTCCCATACGCATCATCATTCATGAAATCATTTGTAAACCACATCCACAACATCTCAATTATGCAATTACCACCTACATGAATAACCACACCATAGGCATATAACAACCATCAATATTGGCCATCTCCAAATAGCCTTAATCAAAATGAACATTTATTAAATAAGGGCCAACATTTTAGGCCATAAGAAATGTGACATATATGACAAAACGACCAAGCATACTATACATATCATAACCCAAAAATTAATGTATCTAGATATACCAAGTGTTCCAATTGATAGTGTGAGCGAATCTCCAACGCCCACCGATCCCTGAGCTAACTTGGCGATACTACAAGGCAAGGGAAAAGAGAGGGGAGGTAAGCATAAATGCTTAGTAAGTTTATATGGAAATAATAAAAAATTAATAAACTTGTGTGGATAAATCCTCACAATAATTTCTTAAGATGATATAATCATTATATCACATGCTTACACCTTATTACTCATGTTCACATTAATCTGGCTACTTGAGTCACTGTCACTAAATTATTTATTTCTCGAGCTACAGAGCTCCAAATGAAGAACTGTTAATTTTCCCTGAAACTAGACTCACATAACTTCTTATCATAGAAATTTCAGAATTTTTAATCCAGAAAATTAGTACAGTTTATTCATTAATTTTACCCTTGTTTTGCTGTCCAATAGTTCTGACACTTCTTCACTACAAATCAATTTTCTCCTCGTATAAAATTCATATGATGTTCTAGTGTATTTCACTTGAAAATAGACTTATTAATGATTTCAAGCATATGAATTATAATTCATAATTATTTTTGTACAATTTTTACAATTAAAACGAACTTTCCGTAATTCATAATTCCTATCAATAATGTCTCATCATAATTCATAGATAATTTATACATGGATAATTTAACTTAAAGAGTCCTAAAGATTCAAACAATCTAAGTCATACAATTGTATTACGAAAACCTAGGTGTCTCCCCTTAGCTAAATAATTACCTTTAATTCAAAACTGACAAGGATTGACATCTTCACAAAAGATTCACTCAAATCACTCAAAGTGTTTAAGGTTCAGTAAAAGAGCACTCATAAGTCGAACCTGAAAAGTTAATCCCATAGGATTGCTTGAAAATCAAATCTCCACCACTGTAAAATGAGATGATAAACAGATCAAAAGGTCTTTAACAGGGTTGTAATGGGGCTAGGGTTAAAGGTGTGGATAAAGGCTAAAATAGAACGTTAGAATCGAGATTGAATTGACACGTTACCTATCTAGAAATACTTAGACGATAATAAATAATTACATCAACTGAAAAGTAGTAACCCTAATAATACGAGTTTTTCTTTTGATAAATAGACTTTAATTGTATAAGGTCAGTTTTCATAATACTAATACTGAATATACTTCGGTTTCTTTTAAGAACAAATCAAATAATAAAGGATAAATTCAACTACTGAAATAATATAATTAGGTAACTAATCAAATCAAATCTCGATGTAAGGGTAGTTAAAAGGAATGGTGATAACAAATACAAAGGGTTTTGGGTTAATATTGACTAGTGAGTCAATAAAAAGGGTTGTTAGGATCAACAGGGTTCACTAGGGGTTAATTATGAAGGTAGGCTTTTTGGTGGAGTAAGTGGGTTAAAACTTAGTGCCTTTATCATTTCTGTATATCAAATCATAGGTGTGGTCTCGACATGTATAATCGAGGCAAGTTCTAGAATAACAGTTCAATGTTGATACACTCATAGTAAAAAAAGTGAGCACGAAAAAGGATATATGCTCTATAAAGCTCAAAATCTCGCAAAAATTATCGGTTTTTTTGATATCAACCTCATAAATTTCAAATTTCAAGATAACATTCAGATTCATGTAGACAACCTAAAAATTTTAATTCTGAAAAATTAGACTTATCATTCTTGATTCTCTAGTATTCTTAAAATTTTATCATCAATACATAATTAATTATGGCTTACTCAAAAACATATCAATAAAAATCATAAATCAGGGGAAATTTCATTCTAATTATAATGTGAGAAACTTACTTCAAGACAAGGTATAATTCAGGTATTTGAGAATAATGCAGAAAGTTAGGCGTTTTATCAAAATAATTATTCACCCCCACACTTAAGATGTACATTGCCCACAATGTACAAAGATAGATATGCAAATTAAGATAGAGGAAGAGGTGAATCTTCCTGAATTTGGATGGTTTCCTGGAGTTGGAAGTCGATAGGGGTGGTTTCTGCTACCGAGCTTTGCGCTAGATGAAGAAATTGAGGAGCTCGTAGAGAATTAGCCAGGAGTAATTACGACACATTTAAAATAAACTAAACATATAAATAAAGACAAGAAAGATAAAGAGAAAGAAAATAAAAATATAATTAAACTAAGGCTAACAGATAAAGTGGCTTGAGAATCTTTATTGGTAGATGGTTCGCGAGGTGGGTGTGACTTCTATGGTTGTGAAGGTGCTGGCGGTGGCGGAAGTGGCGTGATTCCCAAGTAGCCTTTAGAACTTGACACTAAGAAACTGAAATAAAATAAACTAAATTAAGCATAAGATAGTCAAAGAGAAGGAAAATAGAGGAAAAACGGGGCTGTGTTTCTTTAAATAAGGAAGGCGACACGGGCAGGGTGCCACACCCGTGTTCGATTTTAATTAGCCCGTGTTTTTCATGATTTTGAATTTTGGGCGCGTTCAAGGTGTTTGGCCACAATCGTGGTCAAAGTGCCACGCCCGTGTTCTTCTTCCCATGATTTTTTAGAACGGGCGTGTTTAGCCCGTGTTCGACAAGTCAGTATCTTCGCACGGTTGTAAGGCATGGCCGTGTCTTGCTTGTGTTTGATAAGTCAGTAGAGTCCACGAAAAGTCGGCGCGGGCGTGGACTATTATCGCAACCCGTGTTGGGAAAAAATTTCTTCTTTGTCGTGCACGGCTACTAGCACGCCCGTGGTCCGTCCCCTGGCTTCCACACGGCTACGAGCATGCCCGTGTGCAAGGCCATGTGGTCTAAAACCTGCACTTTATTGGATTAATTAGTATGGAATTAAATGCTAAAAATTAAGAATCTAATGTTAGTGAGGTTACTGCTCAGGGTTGCCTCCTGAGAAGCACTCGTTTAAAGTCTTAAGCTAGACTTATCCTATTTTCATTTCTAAAGGAAGGTTCATGGAGCTGAAGCTCCTCTCCTATATCCCTAAAATCTTCACCGTTATAGATTTTAAGTCGGTGACCCTTTACCTTGAATGTGCCTTGAGTGGGATGAGTTACCTCGATTGTGCCATAAGCAAAGATTGTTTTAATCATAAATGGACCTGACCATCTTGATTTCAGTTTCCCAGGAAATAGTTTAAGCCTTGAGTTGTATAGCAGGACCAAGTCTCCTACTTCGAATTGTCTCAATTTCTTTAGACGAGCATCATGGTGTCGCTTTGTTGCCTCCTTGTATAGCTTCGAGTTCTCGTAGGCTTCAGCTCTCTATTCGTCTAGCTCGTTCATATGCATCATTCTTTTCTTTCCTGTAGTTTTAAGATCGTAATTTAAAAATTTTATAGCCCCAAAACCTTTGTGTTCTAACTCGAATGGTAGATGACAACTTTTCCCGTAGACAAGTTTGTAAGGGGATGTTCCTAGGGGAGGTTTAAACGCTGTTCTGTAGGCCCATAGGGCATCATCTACTTTTGATGCCCAATCTTTTCTGCTTGATTCATCCGTTTTTTCTAGGATGCGTTTAAGTTCTCGGTTTGCTACTTCAACTTGCCCACTGGTTTGATGGTGATATGGGGTAGCTATCCTGTGGTGTAGACTTTGTTAAATTGAGTATTACAAAAATGAGTGCCCCTATCATTAATGATGGCTCTAAGTGTCCCAAATCGAGAGAATAGTTTCTTGAGAAACTTAACTACTACTCTAGCATCATTGGTAGGTAAAGCTTCGGCTTCCACCCATTTTGACATGTAATTGATCGCTGTAAATTAGAGTTTTAAAATTTATAAAAGAATGATCAAAACCTGAAAACTAACTCTGACAACAATTAAAGGCAAGTGTACCTATCAAACAGTAGTTAGCTTAGGCAAGACCGGATATCGAACCCCAAGGAACTAAGAGTACTAATACTAACTTTCTTTTTATTATTTAGCCTTAAAAATAGAGTGAAGTTACTTTAAACTATATTGACGAAGACTAAAATAAGGACACAAAGACAAAAAGGATGAATAGGAAAATAACTTTGAAGGAAAACTCAGTTGATTACGATGATACCCTTAGAAAGAATCCACCTAGGCTCCACTTGTTATCTAACCCTAAATTATATGATTTCTTTACTTAGCTTGATCCGTAAGACTCCCTAACCTATATTAAACCCTCTCTCGAGGTGAATAACGTCTAACCCTAGGTTAATTAGTGGAACTCTCGTTCACTTATAATAACCCCCTAGGATAGCAGTAAATCAATCAATGGACTCCCATATTAGGTTTCACCCTAATCCGGTAAAATCTCGTAACCCTATCTCTAGGCGTTCGATCAACTCCGCTTAATTATGTTAGATCTACTCTTAGGCAGGGTCTATTCCTCCTCCACCTAAGCACATTAGATTTGGATTAAGCAACATAATTAGGAACAAACTAAGCAATTATCATATAACTTAGAAATCAAATAACAAATTCATCTTGGTTTCATCCCCTTCAGGTATCTGAAAGGTTTAGTTCATAATGAATAAAAAGAACATCAAAAGAGATAAGATAAAACAAAACATAAGAAAACCCTAAAACCCCCTGAAGGAATTGAAGGAGAATTCCACCGTCTTGAGTATAATTTCGGCTTCTTGGGATGGATCAATTGGCTATCCTCACGTTATTCCCTAACTTGGGCCTTCTCGGCTTGGCTCCTTGGCCTAGCTTTGACACCCTTTCAAAGGTGGTACTTAGGGGATATATATAGGCTCTTGGAATGCGATTCTTTCTCCCTAAGTATCATTTTCCAACTAAAATTACTCATTTTGACGACAGAGGCACGGCCATGTAGCACGCCTGTGTGGATCGACTCCAGGCCGTGTTTAGATTTCTAACTTGAGGCACGGCCATGTGAGGCAGAGTTGAGGCCGTGCTCTAGGTGTTCGTTGAGGCACGGCCGTGTGGACTTTGGGCCTGTTTACTCCGTTTTGGCCCCGTTTTGTGTTCTTTTCATCCTCGGGTGCTTTCCTGGGTATAAAACATGAAAAGAAAGAATTAGAAGCACCTTTTTATATAAATCAAGGAGTAAATCATCAAAAGGTAAGCTAAATATGGGATTAAAATATGTTACTTTTACTGTTTATCAAATACCCCCACACTTAAGGTTTTGCTTGTCCTCAAGCAAAATTCTCAACTTACAACAAAAACGAACTTTTCATGATTCATAATTCTTATCAACAATGCCTTATCCTAATTCATAGATAATTCATACATGGGTAATTCAATTCAAAGAGTCCTAAAGATTCAAACGGGATAAGTCATGAGTTTGTACCTGGAAAAACATAGGTGTCTCCCTTCATTTAAATAAATACCTTTTCAATCCAAAATCAATAAGGATTGATATCCTCACTAAAGATTCACTCAAATCACTCTACAGTATTTAAGGTTCAGGGAAAGATCGCTCGTAAGTCGAACCTGAAAAGTTAATCCCATAGGCTTGCCTGAAAATCAAATCTCCACCACTGTAATATGAGATGATAAATAGATCAAAAGGTCTTTGTTAGGGTTGTAACGGGCCTAGGGTAAAAGGTGTGGTCACAGGCTGAAATTAGCAGGTTAGAATCGAGATTGAATTGACAAGTACCTACCTAAAACTTTTTCTAAAATTTTATAAATTAAAAAGTAATAAACTTACTAATACGAGTTTTTTTTTTGGAAATAGACTTTGATGTGTAAGCTCACTTTTTATACTTACTAATATTGACTAATTTTTTTTTAAGAACAAACTAATAAAGACAACTTTAACTCATAATAAAAACTTAGGTAACTAATCAAATCATATCTCGAATAAAGGGTAGTCAAAAAGAAGGGTGATAACAAAGACAAAAGGGTTTTGGGTTAAAATTAGTGGGTGAGTCAATAAAAGGGTTGTTAGGCTCAACGGGGTTCACTAGGGGTTAATTATGAGGGTAGGCTTTTTAGTGGTGTAAGTGGGTTAAAACCTAAGTGCCTTTATCATCTCAGTATATCAAATCAAAACTGTGGTCTCAACATGTATAAACGAGGCAAGTTCTAGAATAACAGTTCATAGTTGACACACTCATAATCAATAAAGTGAGCACGAAAAGAATTATGCTCTATAAAGCTCAAAATCTCACAAAAATTATGGGTGTTTGTGACATCAACCTTATAAATTTCAAACTTCAAGGTAATATTCAAATTTAGATCAACAACCTAGCAAAATTTTACTTCCTGAAAAGCAGACTTATCATGCTGGATTCTCTAGTAATCTTTAAATTAATTATCAATGTACAATTAACTATGACTTATTCTAAAACATGTTAATAGAAATCATAAATCATCAGAAATTTCATCTTACTTTCAAACAAGATTAAATTTAGGGATTTGAGAAAAGGTTAGGCACAATTTGAGAATCATGCAAAAATTAGACACTTTTACCCCCACACTTAAGATGTACATTGCCCTCAATGTACAAAGATAAATAATGATAATTAGTGATCAATCAAAAAGATAAGAGGAGAAAGTGTCACTTCCTGGATTTACTACTGAGATCCTTGGAGGATGTGGACAGTGTGTGGCATCAGGTGACTTTATTGAATTTCACCTAGTTGTGCTTTTGTGTATTTGGAATGTATGATTTATTCTGCAAAGTCATTTGTTAATGATCGTTAGATATGTGGTTAGGGGATGCTCAAATAGTTTGATAGCCAATCGTAAAAATTTGCAATAATAATTAAAAGTTCAAATTTAAAAGAAACAACATAAAGTAAAAACTTAAAATAAAGAAAATTATAATGAAAAGATAACAATTCAAAAGGACTCATAGATCCTCATCATTGGTTGGGTCTGGTGGTGGTGCTGCTGATGATGAAATGTGGAGGTGCTGGCATATTTGGTGCAGAATGGCCTCTAGTCTATCAAAGCATCGAGTGTTTTCAGCGAAGTACAGCTCGAACTGGTCGAGCCGGGCAGAGATGTCTGCTAATGATGGCGCTGCTCGGTACGGATGCTGGCTTGGATTCGGTGCCTCCTCTTATGGTGGTGGGACATCATCAGGAATGTCCTCAGCCTCCCCCTCATTTGTGAGTGTCCTTAGTTTGTACTGAGGGGGGTTGGTCCCTCAACATTGTTTGATCATCCTCATGTGGAGCATCGTCTGGATGCCTTGAGGTACCATGTTGCCCATCAGTGTGAGGGATGTGATCTGATCGTCGGTGTTGAGGAGGTTGAAATGCCGAGCCAACCTCGTAATGTATGGCCCCATTGACAAAATCCCCTTCCTATATTGCTCTGTCTGATGCTGAATCGTGCATGCGATAAAGTATGCCAAGTCGAAAACATGTCCTTTAGACATGCATGATAGGAAGTAGACGTCTTGTTTGTTTACAACGCTGGTGCTCTCTCTACAACCTGTGATGGTGTGCGCGAGAATGGCGTGAATATACCTTAAGGCTGGGGGAAGTGCTGTTGCCTTAGAGTGACTGGGGTCGTAGTCACTTGTAGTGGGGCGTAGGCTTTGCCAGCATTCGAGCGGAGTGCAGTAGAGCTCACGATTTAATTCGGCAGGCGTGTTTTCTTCTATGAATTCTGGCATGTAAAGTCTGAGAGCCGCGTCGAATTGGGGTACACTTAATCGACGCATTGAGCCCCCTAGATGGAATTGGATGGCACCCGGTTCGTCGAACTGAGTTGTCACCATTTGCAAAGTAAAGGTGGTGCAGAATTCTAACGTAAGCTCCAAATATGTGGGCTCGTCGATTTTGAAGAAGTTCTCCCACGGTTCTGTTGAGAGGAGTGCTTGAATATCGGTTGCGAGTCCAACTTGTCGCACTGAGTTCCAGTCGATGTGCCTACCAGTGCCTATGGGTCTACCCCGGATTGCTTTGTACCTTTCCTCCTGAGTTGCTTGAGGGAATCAGAGGAATGGGTGTCGAAGTTCGGTGGAGGCACTTGTGGACGATAATCCGGGCCCCTTTCTGTTCTTGCTTGGGGCGGATCGTTTGACTCGTGATGTCGACATGGTACCTGAAAAATAATCAGATAATAAAAAGAACAAGTTCTTGTAATTAAAAATATGGCTAAAGTATTTCATATCAACTATAATCAATATCAGTGATTCTTTTGATCAAGAAAAATGTTAAATTTTATGCCTAAGAATGGAGTCGATCAGCAACCAAAATCAAATTTTTTCATGAATGGTTGTGATAACAATTTCTAACTAAAATCAGGGTTAATACTAAACAAAATTAGAATAAAGCTACAACTAAAGTATTATGGGTACTAAAACGAATTTCCTAAATAAATAAAAAATCATGCTTTGCAGGACTAAATCTAAACAAAATCTAAAAATAAAGAAGAATGCCATCATGTTCAACAAGAATAAAGTCAAGAAAATGGAACCAGGGATGGGGAAGACGATCAACACGGGCGGAACACGACGGTGGTGTGGGCTTTTGCTGCACGAACACGGTGGTGGTGTGGGTGTGGGGCTTGGTAATACGACTGTGGTGCGGCCGTGTGGAGGGTTTTGGTTAGTTTTTGGAGAAAAATGGCGAGGGGAGGCGGTTTCAAGGGGGGAGGTGATTTGTGAGGCCAGATTTGGGGAGAAGAGGAGTTTAATACTATTTTTAAGGTTTGATTTTGGGGGAGATGACGATTAGATTTTATATATAGGGGAGGGGGCACGGTCTATCGCCACATCCGTGTCCTTTTGAAATCGCTCGTGCTTTTCGCGACTTTTAGGATTGGGCGCGTTCAAGATTTTTGGCACAGCTGTGTGTCCATTTGGCACGCTCGTGCTCAATAAGTCAAAATGTTGGCACGGTGCGGTCACACGGGCGTGTTTTACCCGTGTTCGACAAGTCAGTAGCTTCGCACAGTTCGAAGACACGGGCGTGGTATGCCCGTGGTGTGAAAGTCAGTAGCTTCACATGGTTAGGAAGCACAGGCGTGGTCTGGTATCGCAGCCCGTGTTGTCGAAAGGGATTTTTCTCTCTCGCTTGTGCACGGTTCGCCGACGACACGCGCGTGGTGTGTCCCCATCTGCACACACGGCCATTGACACGCCCGTGTTTAAGGCCGTGTTATGAGTCTGCATTTTACATTAGATTATTTTAGTGTGGAGTTAAGAAAAAATAAAAATAAAAACAATGTTAGTGTGTTAGTGCTCGGTTGTTGCCTCCGAGAAGCGCTGCGTTATAGTCTTAAGCTAGACTTTCCTGCTTTTTCGGTTCTAAAAGAAGGCTCATGGAGCATAAGCTCTTCTCTCATATCTCCAAAGTCTGCACCATTATAAATTTTAAGTCGGTGACCATTTACCTTGAATGTGCCTTTAGTGGGATGAGTTACCTCGATGGTGCTGTATGGAAATATTGTTTTGATCATGAATGGTCCTGACCATCTTAATTTCAGCTTTCCCGGGAATAGTTTAAGCTTTGAGTTGTATAGTAGGACCAGGTCTCCTACTTCGAATTATTTTGATCTCTTGAGACGAGCATCGTGGCGTCGCTTTGCTGCTTCCTTGTATAGTTTTGAGTTCTCATAAGCTTCTGTTCTCCATTCGTCCAGCTCATTCATCTGCATCATTCTTCTCTTTCTTACAATTTTGAGGTCAGAATTCAAAAATTTTATTGCCCAAAAAGCTTTGTGTTCTAATTTGAATGGTAGATGACAGCTTTTCCCGTATACAAGTTTGTATTGGGATGTCCCTAGAGGTGTTTTAAATGCAGTTCTATAGGCCCATAAAGCATCATCTACTTTAACTGCCCAATCTTTTCTATTTGATTCAACCGTTTTTTCTAGAATGCGCTTAAGTTCTCGGTTTGCTACCTCAACTTGCCCACTGGTTTGAAGATGATATGAGGTGGCTGTCCTGTGGTATACTCCATATTTTTTTAGGACTTTTTCAAATTGAGTATTACAGAAATGAGTATCCCTATCACTAATCATAGCTTTCGGTGTGCCAAATCAGGAAAACCGTTTCTTGAGAAACTTGATTACTACTCTAGCATCATTGGTAGGTAAAGCTTCTACTTCTACCCATTTTGACATGTAATCAACTGCCACTAGGATGTACTTGTTTCCAAACGAACTAGGTAATGGTCCCATGAAATCAATACCCCATACATCAAATATTTCACATGATAACATATATGTTTGAGGCATTTCATCACGTTTAGAAATATTAACTATTCTTTGACATCTATCACACGAGGTAACATACTTGTTGGCATCTTTAAATAAAGTGGGCCAATAAAAACCTGATTCGAGTATTTTGTGTGCTGTCTTAATACCACTGTAGTGTCCTCCTGCTGGTCCTGAATGGCAATGCTCCAAGATTTTGTTTGTTTCTGTCTTTGTAACGCATATTCGAATTACCTGATCTACAGATATACGGAAAAGAAAGGGATCTTCCCAAAAATAAATTTTCACATCAGCCAAGAATCGCTTCTTTTGGTGATGTGTTAATTTCTTTGGTAAGACGTTAGCTGCTAAATAATTCGCAATATTTGCAAACCATGGTACTTAAGAATTTGTTATAGAAAAGAGTTGTTCTTCGAGAAACGCATCATTTATTTCACTTTCATCGAGCTCTTTGATGTGTGGATTTTCAATTCTAGAAAGGTGATCCGCTGTAAGATTCTCGGCTCCCTTCTTATCTTGTATATCCAAGTCGAATTCCTGTAAAAGTAAAATCCATCGTATGAGTCCGGGTTTTGCATCAGGTTTGTTTAAAAGATAACGAAGAGCTGAATGGTCAGTGTAAATGACAACTTTAGACAATATTAGATACTGTCTAAATTTATCAAAAGCAAAAACTACAGCTAGCAACTCTTTCTCTGTGGTGGTGTAGTTTTCTTGTGCGGGTGTTAATGTTCTGCTAGCGTAGTAAATTGGCTCGTTGTCCCGAAACTGCACCTACTGCGAAATCACTTGCATCACACATTAGTTCAAAGGGTAAGTTCCAATCTGGGGAAATTATAATCGGTGCATTTATTAATTTATCTTTAAGGATATTAAATGCATCTAAACATTCCTGATTGAAATCGAAAGGAACATCTTTTTCTAGTAATTTTGTCAGAGGCTTAGCTATTTTAGAAAAACCTTTAATAAATCTTCTATAGAACCCTGCATGTCCTAAAAAGCTTCTGATAGCCTTAACAGAACTAGGGGGAGGTAGTTTTTCTATGGCTTCAACCTTTGCTTTATCTACCTCAATCCCTTTACTAGAAATCTTATGTCCTAACACTATTCCTTCTTTAACCATAAAGTGACATTTTTCCCAATTCAAAACAAGGTTTGTTTCCTCATATCTCATTAGGACTCATTTTAAATTTTTAAGTCAAAGATGGAAAAAATTACCGAATACCGAGAAATCATCCATAAATACCTCCATGATGTCTTCCACGAGTTCGTCAAATATTGCCAACATGCAACGCTGAAAAGTAGCAGGAGCATTACATAATCCAAAGGGCATTCTACGATAAGCAAATGTACCGTATGGGCATGTGAATTTGTCTTCTCTTGATCTTCAGGAGCTATGGGGATTTGCAAGTAACCGGAGATTCTGTCCAAGAAGTAGTAATACATATGCCCAGATAATCTTTCCAACATTTGATCTATGAAAGGCAGAGGGAAGTGATCTTTTCTGGTGGCATCATTCAGTTTCCTATAGTCTATATCTGAGACTCTCCAACTATGAATCGTTCTTGTGGGAATTAACTCATTCTTTTCATTGGGCACTACCGTCATTTCTCCTTTCTTTGGAACTACACCTCGCACAGACTTACCCAAGTCTTTGTCGAAATAGGATAAATTATTCCTGCATCTAGAAGTTTAATTACCTCGGCTTTGACCACTTCTTTCATGTTGGGGTTTAACCGTCTCTAGGGTTGCACACATGGCTTTTATTCTTCTTCCATTAAAATTTTGTGGGTGCAGAATGCTGGGCTTATTCCTTTGGTGTCAGAAATTTTCCAAGCTATGGGTTTTTCGTGTTCTCTTAGTACCTTTATCAACTCTTCTTTTTCTTTGGGTTCTAATTCTGACGAGATGATTACTGTTAGCATAGAATTGTCCCCAAGGAATGCGTATTCTAAGTGTTTTGGTAACTGTTTTAATTCCAATTTGGGTGGCGCTTCGATGGAGGGTTTTTGTTTTATTTCGTCATCATATTTAATGCTTTCTTTTATTTGTCTAGATGATGATGTATTTAGATTCAGGTCATCATCTTCATCTTCTTCCCCCTCTTCTTGAGTCAGGCACAGTTCCATCGTGTTGTCATGTATGATTTTCAGTAATGAATTTTGAATGATATGATCAGTAGTATCAACAAAATAACAGGAATCATCTTGCTCTTTAGAATATCGCATGGCATCATAAATTTGAAAAATGATTTCTTCATCTCCTATCCTCAGTGCGAGTTTACCATCACCTACATCAATAACGGCTCTAGCAGTTGCTAAAAAGGGACGCCCTAAGATTAAAGGAACATTAATGTCTTCATCCATGTCTAACACAACAAAATCAACAGGGAAAATAAATTTGTCAATTTTTACCAAGACATCTTCGATAACTCCTCTAGGATATTTAATAGATCTATCTGCTAACTGAATACTCATCCTAGTGGGTGTTGGTTCCTCAAGATCTAATTGTTTAAACATTTTATAAGGAATTAAGTTTATACTAGCGCCTAGATCAGCTAATGCTTTCTTAATATTCAAGCTACCAATTAAACAAGGGATAGTAAAACTTCCTGGGTCTTTTAACTTGGTTGGTAGCTTATTTTGGAGGATGGCTGAGCACTTTTCATTAAGTTCCACTGTTGATACTTCTTCAAGTTTTCGTTTATTCGTCAGGAGTTCCTTTAAGAATTTTGTGTACTTCGGCATCTGTGAAATGGCTTCTACAAAAGGTAAGTTAATATGTATTTGTTTAAAAAGTTCAAGAAACTTACCGTATTGGGCATCGATTCGTTCTTTTTTTAACTTTGTTGGATATGGGATTGGTGGTTTGTTCTCATTGCGTAATGGAGTTACATCCTCAATCCCCTTATCACTTGCATTGTTATCTTCGTTTGGAGTTTGTTTCTTTGGTTCGCCCAATTCCTTTCCACTTCTTAGTGTGACTACTTTTACCTGTTCTATCCCTTTAGGAAAAATTTCTGCTCGTGTTTCACAAATCATCTTAGTAAGTATTCCAACTGTCTTAGTGAGTTCCCCAAACAACTCAGTAAAATTTTCAATTGAAGCTTGTTGATTTTTAAGGGTTCTCTCGATATCTTGTAGGCGTTCTTCTGTGTTTGCCGATTTTGTTAGCTCCTCCTCGAGGGTAGGTTTCTTCTCTTGTGGATAAGGCTGATTTTGGAAGTTTTGAGGAAGTTGTTGCCTTTGATTTCCTTGATTTCCTTGACCTCCCCATGAAAAATTTGGGTGGTTCCTCCAACCTGGATTGTAAGTGTTACTATAAGGATTATTATTGGATAGAAAATTATTACCTATATATTTTATCTATTCATTTTCTGCTTCCGGTTGGTAGGGTGGGTACTCAGGATTCGCCACTGTTCCACTCGTGCCGCACTGCATGACTGGATGTACCTGCGAAGAACACAAGCTATCGAGCTTTTTATTCATCATCTCTATTGTGGTGATAACATGGTCAAGGCGTCGACATTGAAAACTCCTGCTGATTTCGTCGGTTTGGTCCTTGAAGCTTTCCACTTATAATTGTTTAATGACATCTCCTCAATGAACTCGTAGGCTGCTTCTGGAGTTTTGTTGTTCAGCGTTCCACCAGCGGCTGAATCTATTAGTTGCCTCCTTGAGGGATTTACACCTTTATAGAATGTTTGGACTTGTAGCCACAAGGGTAAGCCATGGTGTGGGCATCTCCTCAAGAGATCTTTGAATCTCTCCCATGCATCGTATAGTGTTTCTAAATCCATCTGCATAAAAGAAGAGATATCATTCCTTAATTTGGTCATTTTGGTCGGTGGAAAATATTTCATTAAAAATTTTTCGGTCATCTGATCCCATGTGGTGATTGACCCTCGTTGTAACGAGTTTAACCACTGTTTAGCTTTATTTCTCAATGAAAAAGGGAATAACTGAAGACGTATAGCATTATCAGAAATGCCATTTATTTTGAAAGTATCACAGAACTCTAAAAAGTTAGCTATATGCATGTTTGGATCTTTGTCCTGCAAACCATCAAATTGAACAAACTGTTGAATCATTTGTATTGTGTTAGGCTTTAATTCAAAATTGTTAGCAGCTATAGCAGGCCTAACAATACTCGATTCTGCTCCAGTTAAATGTGGTTTAGCATAATCAAACATTGTACATAGAGCATTGCATTCCCCCACATCGTGTGGTGGTGGGTTATTCTCGTCCATCCTTTCAGTAGGATTGGATCTGTCTTCTTCCTCCCTTTCTATGTAATTTAGGGCTCGCCTGGTTTCTCGGTGATTCCTTCGAGCGGTGGCTTCAATATCACTGCCGTATAATAAAGGTCCTCTCGGGTTCCTCCTAGTCATAAACTAGAGGTACCTAGAAAGAAAAGAAAGAAAGAAAGATAAGCAAAAGTAAAAATTAAACTAAAAACAAAATAAATTGCTGAAAATAAAAATAATGGCTAAAGTAATAAAAATAGAGTTTTCTTAATATTTTAGTTCCCCGGCAACGGCGCCAAAAACTTGATCGTTGTAAATTAGAGTTTTAAAATTTATAAAAGAATGATCAAAACCTGAAAACTAACTCTGACAACGATTAAAGGCAAGTGTACCTATTGAACAATAGTATAGCTTAGGCAAGACCGGATATCGAACCCAAAGGAACTAAGAGTACTAATACTAACTTTCTTTTTATTATTTAGCCTTAAAAATAGAGTGAAGTTACTTTAAACTATATTGACGAAGACTAAACTAAGGACACAAAGACAAAAAGGACGAATAGGAAAATAACTTTGAAGGAAAACTCAGTTGATTACGATGATACCCTTAGGAAGAATCCACCTAGACTTCACTTGTTATCTAACCCTAAATTATATGATTTCTTTACTTAGCTTGATCCGTAAGACTCCCTAACCTATATTAAACCCTCTCTCAAGGCGAATAACGTCTAACCCTAGGTTAATTAGTGGAACTTTCGTTCGCTTATAATAACCCCCTAGGATAGCAGTAAATCGATCAATGGACTCCCATATTAGGTTTCACCCTAATCCGGTAAAATCTCGTAACCCTATCTCTAGGCGTTCGATCAACTCCGCTTAATTATGTTAGATCTACTCTTAGGCAGGGTCTATTCCTCCTCCACCTAAGCACATTAGATTTAGATTAAGCAACATAATTAAGAACAAACTAAGCAATTACCATATAACTTAGAAATCAAATAACAAAATTCATCTAGGCCTTCAGGTATCTGAATGGTTTAGTTCATAATGAATAAAAAGAACATCACAAGAGAAAAGATAAAACAAAACATAAGAAAACCCTAAAACCCCCTGAAGGAATTGAAAGAGAATTCCGTCGTCTTGAGTATAATTCTGGCTTCTTGGGATGGATCAACTTGCTATCCTCTCGTTATTCCGCAACTTGGACCTTCTCGGCTTGGCTCCTTGGCCTAGCTTTGACGCCCTTTCAAAGGTGGTGCTTATGGGGATATATATAGGCTCTTGGAATGCGATTCTTTCTCCTTAAGTATCCCTTTTTGACTGAAATTGCTCATTCTGACGACAGAGGCATGGCCATGCAGCACGCCCGTGTGGATCAACTCCAGGCCGTGTTTGGATTTCTAACTTGAGGCACGACCGTGTGAGGCAGAGTTGAGGCCGTGCTCTAGGTGTTCGTCGAGGCACGACCGTGTCAATTTTGTGCTAAGGCCCATTTACTCTGTTTTGGGCCCGTTTTGTGTTCTTTTCATTCTCGGGTGCTTTCCTGGGTATAAAACCTGAAAAGAAAGAATTACAAGCAACTTTTTATATAAATCAAAGAGTAAATCATCAAAAAGTAAGCTAAATGTGGGATTAAAATATGTTACTTTTACGATTTGTCAGTAATAAACTACCACTAGAATATATTTATTTCCAAATGAACTAGGGAATGGACCCATAAAATCAATACCCCATATATCAAATATTTCACATGATAGCATATATGTTTGAGGCATTTCATCATGTTTAGAAACATTACGTGTTCTTTGGCATTTATCACACGAAGCGACATACCTGTTGGCATCTTTGAATAGAGTGGGCCAATAAAAACCTGATTCGAGTATTTTATGTGCTGTTTTAATGCCACTGTAGTGTCCTCCTAAAGGTCCTGAATGGAAATGTTCCAGAATTTTGCTTGCTTCCGCCTTTGTAACGCATCTTCGAATTACGTGATCTGCACATATGCGAAAAAGAAAGGGATCTTCCTAAAAATAGTTTTTTACATCAGCAAAGAATCGCTTCTTTTGGTGATGTGTTAGTTTTTTTGGCAAGATGTTAGCAGCTAAATAATTCGCAATATCTGCAAACCATGGTACCTCAGAGTGGGTTTTAGAAAAGAGTTGTTTTTCTCACTTTCATAGAGTTCTTCGATATGTGGGTTCTCAAGCCTAGATAGGTGATCTACTGCAAGATTCTCATCTCCTTTTTTATCTTGTGTTTCTAAATCAAATTCCTGCAAGAGTAAAATCCATCATATGATTCAAGGTTTTACATCAGGTTTAGTTAAGAGATAACGAAGAGCTGAATGATCAGTGTAAATGACAACTTTAGATAATATTAAATACTGTCTAAATTTGTCAAAAGCAAAAACTACAGCTAGCAATTCTTTTTCTATGGTGGTATAGTTTTCTTGTGCGGGTGTCAATGTTCTGCTACCATAATAGATTGGCTGAAACTGCTTGTCTCTTCGTTGTCCCAGAACTGCACCTACTGCAAAATCACTTGCATTACACATTAGTTCAAAGGGTAGATTCCAATCAGGTGCAATTCTAGTCGGAGCATTTATTAGTTTATCCATAAGGATATTGAATGCATCTAACCATTCCTGATCGAAATTAAAAGGAACATCTTTTTCTAGTAATTTTGTTAAAGGCTTAGCTATTCTAGAAAAATCTTTAATGAATCTTCTATAAAATCCTCATGTCCTAAAAAGCTTCTAATAGCCTTAACTGAACTAGGGGGAGGTAATTTTTCTATGGTTTCAATCTTCGCTTTATCCACCTCAATCCCTTTACTAGAAATCTTATGTCCTAATACAATTCCCTCTTGTACCATTAAAGTGACATTTTTCCCAATTTAAAACAAGGCTTGTTTCCTCACATCTAATTAAAACTCGTTTTAAATTTTTAAGGCAAAGATGGAAAGAATTACCGAATACTGAGAAATCATCCATAAATACCTCTATAATGTCTTCCACAAGTTCGTCAAAGATTGCCAACATGCAGCGCTGAAAAGTAGCAGGAGCATTACATAATCCAAAAGGCATTCTACGATAAGCAAACGTACCGTATGGGCATGTAAATGTTGTCTTCTCTTTATCTTCAGGTGCTATTGGGATTTGGAAATATCCAGAGAGTCCATCTAGTAAGCAATAGTACATATGCCCAGATAACCTTTCTAACATTTGATCAATGAAGGGCAAAGGAAAGTGATCTTTTCTAGTGGCGTCGTTTAGTTTCCTGTAATCAATACAAACTCTCCAACCTGTGACTGTCCTGGTGGGAATTAGTTCATTCTTTTCATTGGCTACCACCATCATGCCTCCTTTTTTTGGAACAACCTGCACAGGACTTGCCCAATTGCTGTTAGAAATAGGATATATTATTCCAACATATAGAAGTTTAATCACCTCAGCTTTCATGACTTCTTTTACGTTGGGATTTAATCGTCTTTGAGGTTGCACACATGGCTTGTATTCCTCTTCCATTAAAATTTTATGGGTGCAAAACGACGGGCTTATTCCCTTGATGTTAGAGATTTTCCAAGCTATGGCTCTTTTATGTTCCCTTAGTACCTGTATCAACTCCTCTTTTTCCTTGGGTTCTAATTCTGAAGAGATAATTACCGGTAGCATAGAATTGTCCCCGAGGAATGCATATTCTAAGTGTTTCGGCAACTGTTTTAATTCTAATTTGGGCGACTCATCAATGGAGGGTTTTTGTTTTAGTTTGTCATTGACTTTAATGCTCTCTTCTTTTGTATGCCTAGATGAAGATGTATTCAAATTCAGCTCGTCAACTTCATCTTCTTCCCCCTCTTCTTGAGTCAGGCACAGTTCCATCGTGTCATCATGTATAATTTCCGGTAATGAGTTTTGAATGATATGATCAGTAGCAACAAAACAACAGGAATCATCTTGTTCTCTAGAATATCTCATGGCATCATAAATTTGAAAAATAATTTCCTCATCGCCTATCCTTAATGCAAGTTTACCGTCACCTACATCGATAATGATTTCTAGCAAAGTAGCTAAAAAAGGGCGCTCTAAAATTAAGGGAACCTCAATGTCCTCATCCATGTCAAGCACAACAAAATCAACAGGGAAAATAAATTTATCAATTTTTACCAAGACATCTTTGATAACTCCTCTAGGATATTTAATAGATCTACCAGCTAACTGAATACTCATCCTAGTGGGTTTTGGTTCCCAAAGATCTAGTTGTTTAAACATTTTATAAGGAATTAAATTAATACTGGCACCTAGATTAGCTAATGCTTTCTTAATATTTAAACTACCAATTAAATAGGGAATAGTAAAACTTCCTAGGTCTTTTAATTTGGTTGGTAACTTGTTTTGGAGGATGGCTGAACATTCTTCATTAAGCTCCACTGTTGATATTTCTTCAAGTTTCCTTTTATTCGTCAGGAGTTCTTTTAAAAATTTTGCGTACGTTGGCATCTGTGAAATTGCTTCAACAAAGGGTAAGTTAATATGTATTTGTTTAAAAAGTTCAAGAAATTTACCGTATTGGGCATCTAATCGGTTTTTCTTCAACTTTGTTGGATATGGGATTTGTGGATTACTTTCGTTGCATACTGGAGTTACATTCTCAACTCCCTCATCCTTTGTTTTGTTATCTTCGAGTGGTATTTTTTTCTTTGGTTCGACTAACTCCTTTCCGCTTCTTAATGTAACTGCCTTTACTTGTTTGGTTCCTTTAGAAAAAATCTCTGATCAAATTTCAGAAACTATTTTAGTAAGTTGTCCAACTGATTTAGTAAGCTCCCCAACTTGGTTCTCGATCCCTTTGATTGATGGCTGTTGATTATCGAGTGTCGTCTCAGTTTTTTGGAGACGGGTTTCTGTTGCTGCCATGAATTTTGTCAGCATCTCGTTGAGGTTCGACCTCTTTTCCTGTGGATAGGGCTGATTTTGGAAATTTTGAGGAGGTTGTTGTCTTTGATTTCCTTGACCTCCCCATGAAAAATTTGGGTGGTTCCTCCAACCTGGATTATGGTTATTATTAGATCTGAAATTATTACCTATATAGTTCATCTGTTTGCTTTCTATGCCCGGTTGGTAGGGTGGGTACTCAGGATTCGACACAGTTCCACTTGTGTCGCACTGTATTACTGGATGTACCTGCGAAGAACACAAACTATCAAGCTTTTTATTCATCATCTCTACCTGTGTTGATAGCATGATTACTGCATCGAGGTTGTAAACTCCGGCTGATTTTGTTGGTTTTGTCCTTGTAACCTGCCACTGATAGTTATTAAGTGACATCTCTTCGATAAACTCGTAGGCTGCTTCAGGATTTTTATTGTTCAGGGTTCCACCGGCGGCTGAGTCAATTAGTTGCCTCGTTGAGGGGTTTACACCGTTATAGAAAGTTTGGACTTGGCACCAAAGTTTGGACTTTCATTTATACACACTTACACCAAAGCATATTATAACTTGGCACATAACAACCAAGTGATCATAGACACCTTACTTATTTGCATCCTTATTAATAATGCATCATAATCCAAGCACATTATTTATGAGTCCCGTATATATACCTGTGCTTAGTCATAATACTCACATATCATACTCTTACTTGTCATAGGCATACTCCTTGAATTTCCGATTGAACTACTTGTAATATTAGGAATGTTCGGGATATCTTGTACATCTGGCAGGATTCCAATGCCATATCCCAGATATGGTCTTACATGGGATCACATATCTGTGCCGATGTCATGTCCCAAACATGTTCTTACACTGGCACTCATCTCGAGCAGATGCCATGTCCTAAAAATGGTCTTACACTGACTCTTCTCTATCCGTGTCGATGCCATGTCCCTGACATGGTCTTACATTAACACAACTTGAGGCGAATGCCATGTCCTAAACATGGTCTTACACTGGCACACCTACTGCCATGGTCCAACCATGGTCTTTTCCGTCAATTCATCACGAGTCGTAGTACGAATGTACTTGACCCTAGATTTCTCACGATTGATCCTTCAATCCAATCTCGTACTTGCATAAAGTCATGATTAGATAACAAACATATATAAAATAATACATCATATCAATTCAAATTTAATAATCGTTCACTATAGACTAACCATATGAACTTATCTCGACACGAATCGGTCATTTTGATTGACATTTCCCTGTACCTGGTCCAAATCTCGATTTCTTTGGTCTAAAATGTCACATTTCACTTAATTATCACTCACATTACTCATTTTAATACAAAACTCATACTACGGAAAATTTATAATTTTGCCCCTAAAATTTCTCATAATTATGATTTTGCCCCTAGGCTCGTAATATGATTTTTATTCAATTTCTATAAAATTCAAGGTCATCCGAACCTTTTTCTCTTCCAAAGCAACCTCAAATCTTATTATTTCACACTTTTAGGAGCATTTACAACTTTTACTAATTAACCCATTTTAACCATTTTTAACGAAAATCACTTAGCAAAAATCGTTCTCCTAACCTCATGCACCCTTATTCTACCATTAAACATCAAAATGCACAAATATCTAGCATGGGTTGATTTTTAAACTTCATTTTTCATGCAAATAAATGGAAAAAATAGAAAGGTTGAGCTTCTAGGATCTCAAAAATACAAAGAACATTAAAAACGGGGCTCAAATTCACTTACAATTGAGCTTTGAAAAAGCTTGAAACCCTAGCCATGGCTTCTTGAAAATTTCAGCAGCATGGAGAAGAGAATGAGCATATTTTTGGGTTTCAATTTTGTCTTTTATGCCTTAAACACCCAAATGACAAAAATGTCATTTTTACAAAACCTTCAATTTTTACCCTTCCATGACTAGTTTTGTCCATAACAAATATGGTGGTCTATTTGCCATTTAAAGACCTCTAGTTTAAACCCCCATTTAAATCAAGTACTTATGTTCTAGAACTCATATTTTGCAATTAATGCCATTTAATCCCAATAATAAAATTGAGCACTTTATCGATAAAAATTACTTAACAAATTTGCACACCATCACCCAAACATATCATAGACTCTAAAACAATCATCAATTAAATATCTTTTTACTTCAATTTTGTGGTCTCGAAACCACTGCTCCAACTAGGCCCTATTTTGGGCTGTTACCATGTGCCATACTTTGAAACCTACCGAAAGAAGTAAATTATTTGGGAAATAGGGGTGAAAATCCCTATTTGAATACCTACAACCCCGGTAGAAGGGACCATCCTAATCTAAAGTGGATAGGCAATCAAGGTAGCGAAAACCCGATTCAGAACCGACCAAATCCTTCATATCAACCTCTATATATTCAAAGATCTCAAGAAGATATGTGGGCAACGATCACATTAGTTGTGTTAAATGATTGGATTGAAATGAAGTAGAAATGAAATTAATGAGGTCTAACATTCAACAAGTGAAATCCAAATACGCTCAAACTCATGCCGATATGGTCAAATTGAAGGAAGAAATGTGAAACATCGTAAGTGCTTTTAATGAAATGCGAAGGAAAATGGGCATAGACATTCCAAGCAATACGGAAAATAATCCCTGAAAGGAAGAAAAAGAACACGTAAATGCCATCGTACTCCACTCGGGTAAGACTTTGGTAAACCCGAGTCTGTCCATGCAAAAGGAGGATGAAAAGGTTGAAATGGTCTACGAGACCCTTGATGAGCAAACGAAAAAACTAGTCAAATTAGTAGTTGAACTGAAAATTGTACAACAATTGGAGCCTGTGCCAAAGGACATACCATTTCCATCAATGTTGGAGAATGATCTTGCACGAATCACACTATTATTTACATCCCTTTTTACACATAAATTTAGCTTGTTTGATATTTAAATCAAAACATCTTAGTATATATTTATGTTTAGATGCTTGAAGTTGTAATTTATGCTTCTCAGTCTTGTGCACAAGACTAACCTGGGACCTCACCTACCTCAGGTGATTAACAGCTGACTCATTGTCATGGTAGACCATAGCTCATATGACTATACTAGTCTGCCATCTCACTTACTCGTTTCCTCCCTACAAACCATTATTCTGGAGGCGTACCCGCAATAGTCTTTCCTTCAAAGGAATAGTCTTTACAGACATTTTGTCCCTTGGATAGAATGTTTATCTTAGGAGTGTAACCTCCATTCCTACCATGAGATCTACCTCTCATGTACATCTTCTTTGAGGTACCTCTATTGGCTCTTCATATTGGATCCTTGTTTGCAATCCATTAATACTTTTCCAAAGTTAGGCCAGCTCTCGCACGACTTCTTTTCCTCTGATTTTTGTTAGGCCTTGTCTATGCCTTAGCAGTATCCATGTCTATCCTCTAATAGATCTTCCCTTTCTTACTTCGCTTTCCCCTTTAGACGGACTCTTTGAGTTCCGCTTGCCACTCAAGGTTTCCTATCTCACACTTGTTGTCTTGGCGGTTAGCATCATTGGAACATCCTAATGTTCTACACTGCACTTGCTACTTTGGCGGACTACCTATTGGTTACCATAACCAAGCAGTGGTCTTACACTTGTTTTGCCTAATTTACCACGTCCCATCAGACTTACCTCATGTTTAATGTCTTGGCGGACTTACCTCATGTTTACTATCTCGGCAGACATACCTCGTGTGTATTATTCCCGCAGACTTAATCGTGTTTACTGTCCCTATAGACTATCTTTGATTTGTGTTTATTATCCAAGATGACTGATCGTTTATTTTTCAGAGTTTTAAATTTATAAATGAGAATGATCAAACCTGGAAACTAACTCTGACAACGACTTAAGGCAAGTGCACCTATCGAACAGTAGTATAGCTTAGGCAAGACCAGATTGTCGAACCCAAAGGAACTAATAGTACTAATACTAACTTTCTTTTTATTATCTAACCTAAAATAATTGAAGTTTGTTGTTTAATCTAAATTGAACTAACTACTAAGCTAAATACGCAAAGACAAAAAGAATGAATTGGGGAAATACTGTTGGAAAAACTCAGTTGATTAAGACAATACCCTTAGGAAGAGTCCACCTAGACTTCACTTGTTATCTAACACTGAACCAGACGATGTATTCACTTGACTTGATCCGTAAGATTCCCTAATTTATATTAAACCCTCTCTCGAGGCGAATAACGTCTAACCCTAGGTTGATTAATTGAAATCTCTTTCTATTAAAACCCCTAGAATCATATTAACTCGATCTATGGACTCCCATATTAGGTTTCACCCTAATCCGGCAAAATCTCGTCACCCTATCTCTAGGCGTGCGATCAACTCCGCTTAATTATGCTAGATCTACTCTTAGGCAGGGACTTTTGCTCCTCCACCTAAGCACATCATACTTGAATCAATATCCTAGAAATATCAACACAAGAATTAAGAACACATAATTAAGAACAAATCAAGTATTTATCATATAGTTCAAAAAATAATAACAAGATCTGTATTAGGTTTCATCCCCTTCAAGTATCTGAAGGGTTTAGTTCATAACTATAAAGGAAAACATCTCAGAAGAAAAGATAAAACAAAACATAAGAAATCCCTAAAACTCCATGAAGGAATATAGGGAGAGATCCTCTGTCTCGAGTAGAATTTTAGCTTCTTGAGATGGATCAACTGGCTATCTTCAAGGGTTTTCCACAAATCTGACCTTTTCGGCTCAGCTCTTTGGCCTAGCTAACCGCCCCCTTTAAGGATACACTTAGGGTGTTTATATAGGCTTTTGCAATAGGTTTCTTTGCCCCTAAGTATCCTTTTCCGAGTAGAATTGCTCTTCTCCACGATAGGGACACAGCCATGGCACACGCCCGTGTAAATCGTGGCCAGGTCGTATTTGGACTTTTAATGAGGTGACACCCATGTAAATCGTTATCGAGCCGTATTCTAGTCTCTCAAGGAAGCACGACCGTGTGGGCTTAAGTCTAGTCCGTGTCGATTTCACTCTTGGCACAATTTGGTCCATTTTAAGCCCGTTTCTCGTTCTTTCCATCCTCCGATGCTTTCCTGAGTATAAAACATGAAAAGAAAAGATTAAGAGCACCTTTTTACATAAATCAAGGGATAAATCATCCAAAATTATGTTAAATGTGAGACTAAAATATGTTACTTTTACGGCTTATCAATGACTTACTCAGTGTTTATTGACCTGATGGACTTACCCGTGGATGCTATAGAGTCTTTCATCCATGGTTTTATACTGCTTCACCATCCTGGCGCATTACCTCATGATGCCATGGAGTCTATCATCCATGGTCTTCCTCATTATACCTGGTTGTCATAGCATCTTTCATCTATTGTCTTACACAGAATACCTTATACCTTGTACCATGTTATCATGGCATCTTTCATCTATGGTCTTATGATATATATCTCATACTAGACTGTCATAGCATCTTTCATCTATGATCTTATGCCATACACCATCATCACGGTGTCACCTCGAAGGACCAGCCGATACCATTATTACAATAAATATCATTTCATAATTTCATTCCCCAAATTCTCCTCCCATTACCTCTTTTACACCACCTAATCTTGATACATAAACACCGCAATGTTCCCTCCGCAAGGTCCGGAGCTTCGCCTGAGGCAGTAACTAATGGGTTTTCTCCCTATTTCCCTTCCTAAACTTCATTTATCCCCTTGAGGTTTCCCACATACATGCAATACATGTTCATACCATCATATTTTTTATGCTTATGCAAACATGACATGCTTAAACAACATTAAACCTAACAGTAGGTTTGGAGTCTTAAGAACTCACTTAAAACTTCAATGTTTCCGTACCTTAGCTCTCTCGATCGCCAGAGCTTCCCTTCTCCTGGAAACAGCCACTTGCTGGTTTCCCTCTTTTTCCATCTTAATCCTTATGAAGTTTTCTCTATGCAGAACCTTCCTTGGCCTCCTCTTCTCATAAGCAACCTAAAATGATGATGATAAAGAGAGAATAAGACTAAGGGCTACTTTGGCAATGATTTTGAAAAGTACTTTTGAAAAGTGCTGTGGAAAAGTACTTTTAAAAAGTAATTTTGAAAAGTTTGATTTAAAATTTGAGTGTTTAGTATTACTGTCAAAAAGTGCTTTTGAGAAATAAAATTTCCATTTTAGACATGTTATTATCAAGTAACAAATATGCATTTAAATAATATTTAAATTAGTTAATATTATTATATTTTAGTAAGAATATAAAAAAATATTATAACTTGTTAATATTTTAATATATGAAATATAAATTTTAAATATTTTTAAGTAATAAATATTAATTATTTATAAAATTTAATTAGAATATATAAACTATATTTTAAATATTTAAATATAACCATTAAATATTTGTAATTAGTATTTTTAAAAAATATTTTTATTTTAAATTAATTATTTTAACACATTTGTAATTAAGCATCAAGAAAAAAAAAAGGGGAAAGTACTATGTTATTGGAGGGGTGAAAAAACAATTAAGCACTAAAAGTGCTTTTGGGAGAGGAAAAGCTAAAAATTTTAGCTTCTCCTTCTCAGAAGTGCTTTTGAAAAGCACTTCTGAAAAGTCAAAAATTTCAGCTAAAAGCAGCTTGTTTCACACAGCTTTTCTTCCAAAAGTGCTTTTGGAGCCAGAAGTGCCTTTTTTAAGCACTGCAGAACAAGCCCCAAGTCAGAAAGAAAATCATCCCTTAGAAGCCATTCTCAGCTATTTATAGCCCTTTCCATGCTATTACCAACCTTAGGGAAACCGTCCATAGCTAATTATATGTCTTCTACTAAGGAATGGCTGGTTCCATTCTGATCGAACCAGAATTGGATCACAACCATGCCCAATTTGGTTTCTAACTTTCTCGTTTCTTTCAATATAGGCCACCAAATTGCATTTTATCTCAATTTAGTCCCTTAATTTTTCTTAATTTCAGGTTATTAGAAATCTAAGTGTTACAAAAGGTGAGAAAATTAATATCGACGCCTCTTGTAGTGCAATAATTGCTCGAAAAATAACCCCAAAATTCAAAGATCTAGGTAGTTTTTACAATTTCTATAGAGATAAGGGAGAAACACTTTAGTAAGGCCCTTTGTGATTTAGGGGCTAGTATTAATTTGATGCCCCTATGTATTTATTTAAAACTCAGATTGAGAGAATTGAAAAATACATCAATCACACTGCAATTAGTTAATAGGTCTTTAGTATGCCCAAAAGATGTACTTGAAGACGTATTAGTTAAAGTGAGGGGTTTTATTATCCTTGCCGATTTTGTTGTCCTTAACTTCAAAAAGGACCACATTCTCATTCTGTTGGGTAAATTGTTTTTCGCCAGGTCTAGATCGACCATCGATCTTGAGAAAGATGAATTAATTATGAAAATCGATGGTGAAGTAGAAGTGTTCAAATGTATCCATGATTCCCAAAATAATGAATTAGGAAATAAATTAGGGGAGAATTGTTATGCAATTTTTTATATTACCCCTAATAGCCTATGATCAAAGGTATGGTCATGGTTCAATGTGTGTAGGAATGCACGGGTCGAGGGTACGCGATAAATGGAAATATCCTAGATGGAACAGAATATATTGGAAGGATTTCGATGATCGCCAACAAAATAAGAATTAGATGAAGGGAATAATGGGCTAAAGAATGAGTCAAGTAGCCGCACCTAATTTAATCATCGAAATCTTTAATCTGTGTTGTAAATTAGTGTTCATTAAATTTTTTCATATTTTGGAACTTTAATTAGGTTTGGTAATTTTAATTAGGATAAGATTATGACTTTAGGGATCTAAGGGGTGGCAAATTGGGATATATTTTTAAATTAGGAGTAAATAGAAGGGATCGACACAGCCAAAAACATGAGATTTGTGAAAATAAGGATCGTGTCACAAAACTAAACCTCGGGGTTGTGACACAGAACTTAAAATACTTTAGTATTTTAAAAATTAGGCTTGTATTACGTTATAGTACTTTGAAACATCAAATTTCAAAATTCCAAACCCATGTTGTGACATCGAACTCTTGTGTTTAATGTATTAGGTTAAAATTCCAAGAATTACTTATAATTGGACCCGATATGGGAGAGTGCCAAAAGCCCTCATGTTTTATAAGAGGGACAACAAACCCTAGTTTATTTAACTACGTGTTGTCGCCTTCTATACTTCTAGTTAGACTAGGAATTTGTTTTTTTAGTTGAAATAAACGTATTCAATTCAACAAGGGTTTTACTTCTTCTTCCTATAAAAAAAACAGCACTGGTAAGGCTAAAAAACAACTTTAAATATTGTTTGTTTGTCAAAAAGTAGTGAGAGGTTATTTTAAAGTATTAAATCTATTTTTTGAAATAACAATTCTGTCAGTTTCTATTGAGAAGAGATTTCATTTTCATACAAAAACCAAAGAAAACTATTTCTGGTTTTGTGTTTGATTCGAATCATTTGAGCCCATAGTTGAACTAGTTCGTGGTACGAGAATAGCGGAGAAGGTCATTTGATTGAAAGGTAAGAACAACAAGGATTCGTCTAGTTGAAAAAACAAGTGCAGTTTTGGTAAAGGGTTTACTACTATAAATATCACAAATCAATTCGATTATCAAAATTTTTATTTTCTATTATGCAAGAAAATCGTTTTTGAATCAGATTTTTCCAACAGGCTCAATGTCGATGCTTGCTACGTATGAAAATACAAAAACAAACAATATCAATTTCCATATTTTCACATTCAAACATAAGGTCAAGCATATTTTTCATTTTATTCAATTTAGTCCCTAAACTCGGGACAAGTATACATTCAATATAAGATTTGGATTAAAACTCGATTTCACATTTACTCATTAGGAACCCTATACTTTCTATTCCGAGCATAATTTCATAAAAAATTTTATTTTATTCAATTTGGCCCCTAATGTAACAATTTAACAACTAAGCTTATTAAGCTTTACAATTTAGTCCTTTTCATAATCTAAGCTTAATTTCTTTCAATTTCAAGCCTATTCTTCAATTTTTCAACAATGGAAACTTATCAAAATTTCACTAATTGACAAATCGATACATGAGCTAGCTAAATCAAGCTTCCATGGTAAAATAATCTATCAAAATCAAAGAAAAATGGCCTAGAGACTTACTTGTAATGTTGGTCAAATGTCACAAGGGTTTCAAAGCCTTCTTTCTTTTTCTTTGTTTATGAGGACAACACTAAGGTTGAAGATGATGATTTCACATATTTTTTCCACTAAGATTTAACTTATATACTAGCTTTAGTTGTAATTAAACTTGGTTAATTAACTTAATCATAATTGTTTAAACATTAATCTATAATTAGTTTAATCTAATGACATCCAACATCATCATCCACTAACAATTATTATAAATTTGTTTATTAATCATTTTAGTCCACTAGATAGTTATTATCCAAGTCCCCAAGCCTTTTTCCTAATTAAAACTCTATAGTGATTGAAACTTTACAATTTAGTCCCTAGGCCTTAATTAACCATATTTTCGGCTAAATTATTTACCGAATTTGTAACACCCTATACCCGACCAGATCGCCAAATCCAGGTACCATATGCTACACCAACTCGAATGACTTAAACGATACTTCTATTTCGGATTTAATTACATACTTTAATAACTTTAAATTTTGAGAGTCTAAATAAATCTAAACTCATACACAAGTAGTGGGTAATCCTTACGACCCTAATTCCAACATTTATTTACAATCTTTGGATTTACACTTGAATACGGTCATAATTGACTTAAACCCTAAAGTACGGCCTCCATGGGTGCCTCTCTATATACGTGAACAGTTACAGCGCGCCACTTATTTCGGTGGAAACCGGCTTGGTCCCTCTTGATGCCCATATATTTACCTAATCATGCATTCAAGCAACAATTTTATAAGTTAAAAAGAACTTAATGAGATCTTCACGTAGTTTGTATGTATATATGCCTAGATCTTGAGAAAATAAATCATTTGGCTTAAAATCAAACTCCCTGGTTTTCGTAGAAGAATTTTCCAACTCAGTTGGCAAGACTAGTGCCTTAATTACCCTGAGCCATTCATTGGTGGACATGATCCATGATACTCATATTTATTACTCTAGACTGGCTATACTCGGTGTTTTTCAATAACTGCTGAAACGTGGGTCATTACCAGAACACCATCTCTACTTAATATTCTCTTTTCCTCTTAATACTAATGCTTACAGTGTAACCTCCATTGCACTCGCTCTTTCAGTACCTTATTTTAGGGGTTTCATTGGACCTGCGGCTCCATCCTAAGTTAGATTATCTAGATCATTATCACTCTTCATGGTCTTGACGGACTCCTGCCTTTCACTAGCCTTAGCAGACTCTACTAGTTATTCAGCCGTATGCTAACACTTTCTTCCCAGAAGACATCGATATGTTTTCCTAAACTTATGTCTACTTGGTGGATGATCAACTGTTTAGCCTAATTTTTGCATCCACTCAACTAGTATAGGACCTGCACCTCCCTTGGCGGTCTTAGACTGGACATATTACATATACCTCCCTATTTGAAGAGTCACTTTCTCTTTTTACCCTTACTAGTTTGAGATTTTTTTGGACCACTCTAACCATCTCCCTTGGCGAATTATCTTCTGGTATACTGATCTACGAACCTTCCCAGTGTAACCCCATGTTTCTTATCTCGGTAGACTACCCCATGTTTACTTTCTCGATAGACTACCCTGGTTGTCATAGCCAAGCTATGGTCTTACACATTAGACCTCTTTTGAGGTGTCACCTTGTAGGACCTTACCGTCGTTGCGTTGTCATAGCCAAGCCTACTGGTTTTCGTCTTGGTGTTGCTCTATAGAACCTAATAACTTTCATCATGGTGTCGTCCCGAAGGACCTATTCACATTTCACCTTGATGTTCGAACACTGAAGTATCCCCTCTACAAGGCTTGGAGCTTTACAAATCGTGGTTTTCTCCCAGAAATTCTAGATGGAAAAATCTTAACGGAATTCCAATTCCCCTATTCCTTCCTCCATTCCTCCGTTTTGCTATTGCTAACCTTGATGCTCGAACAATGCAATGTCTCCTCCACAAGGCCTGAAGCTTTCCACATCACGATTTGTACTTAGTAACACTATATGGCGGTATCAAATTAATTCACCCCTTTTTCCTAATCTCATCTTCATCTAACCTATCGATATTTCCCATGTTATAATTATACGATATATGCATTTCACTTACATATCAACATAGAGTACGTTATCACTTTAAACATGATATATGTATTGGACTACTTTGGTGGATACCCATACATCAAGCAAATTTCATAAAGGCTTACTACCATTCCCATTCAACAGAGTTCGACTAGTTACAAAGTATTTCAGGAATGGAGCACAAAAACTCAGATTACTTCCTTATCCTTGTTAGTTTAGCTTGTCCGAATTGCCAGAGCCTTCTTTATCTTGGCAGCTAAGCATGACAACCATTTATTTGGTAAGCTAAATATGTTCAACTCTCAAAACCCAGAATCCATCGGTGTAGAAAGCTTTTAAGAGGTCTTACTCTATCTCTTTCTTTAATTCATAAATACAAAGAGGTAAGAAAACTTACCAATTCCCTAATTTCTCCACTATCAGACTTCAATTCACACGAATGTTGTGGCATGCAGAGCTACCTTTAACTAAATCCTCTCCTTCTTCAAAGTAATTGAAGAAGATAGTGCTACAGGAAGAAAAGAAATGTGTAAGCAGAATTGAGAAATTCTGTCTCTACATACACATACACATACCACACACACACATACACACACCTATATATATACTCTTTTGGCACGACCTTCACTGACCGCAACAACTGTTCATCCTTAATCATTTTGTCTTTCACTATGAAACCATCTAGTCCCATTCTAACTAAAACAAAATTGAAATCCAACTATTTGAAATTCAGCCTTTGAATTTTTCTAGAATTCCTGGTAGAGTCCGAAGATTTGCTAATCCTTTCAATTTAATCTTAACTTCCTTGAACTTTTAGTCAGTAAAAATGATCAGGTGTTACAGAATATCAATATATATACTAACTTTGTAAATATTCCTATTTAATATTTACAGACTCGGTTTATGAAAATGAGGTTTCGAAACTGCATTTTCCAACACCACTAGAAATCGAGTCATTACGCAACTAGTATAATTAAACTAACTACTAACTTGTGGACAAGTAGTCATTCAACCAAAGTTACTTAATCATGTCTATACATACATATCTAGAAGATAAGTAGAATCCAAAATCATTCAACCATTTATCAAGGCAAGCATCATTAACATATTTACAAATTAAAATGAAATAAGACTTCAAAGCACTCCCTAATGACTTAGATACATGCCATATAAAACTAAACATAGGAAAATATTACAATAGAGGGTTGATTTGAGTATCGATGACTTGGATGCTGACCTGTCATCAAATATAGCAGTTAATTCGGGTCAATTTTGTACTTAAAAGGCTTGTTTTCTAAGCAAGTTAAGATTTTATATTTCATTTTCAGTATTTAAGCCTTATGATAGAAAATTAATAAAAATAAGTGTTCTAACAAATTTTGTAGGTGTTGTGATCCAATAGGCCGACACGGGACTCAAATTGTGTTAATGTGTTCAATTTGAGTGTGTAGGATGAAGATATAAAGGCCCAATTAACGTGGAAGCAAGGGTTGAGTGATACACAAGATTCTTGAGCCATCAAAGCACCAAAGAATTGACTAAGGCTGGAATTGAGTGTCATGTCGCGCCATAGCCTTAGTGTGGCACGACACACATTAACATCCCACCAAAGTAATTTGAGGTTATTTTCATCCGCGTAATCAAACTTGTATAAAGACCTATGACATGCCAAAGATCTAATTTGGGCTGCGAACACCTCTATAAATAAGATATTAAGGGTTGAATGTAATCAATTCGTCCTAGATGCCTTCAAAAACTCCCGTAGTTTAGACTTATTTTTAGTTTATTTTCTTTTCGGCTATTTAAATGCTTTCTTGTTATTCCTATTAAATTAGTTTTGATTCAATGACTTGTTTATTTAATTAAAGTATTTAGTTTATATTCTTCTTTGCACTTGTTTTATTTTGTTATTCCAATCGAGTGGTTTGCTACTCTGTTCCCCATTTGATACTCAATCCATAATTATTCAAATATCTTTTATTCTTTGAATTGACCGTGTTTATTACATGGTTTATTCAATCGAAATTGAGATTATGAATAACATGAGTGGCTAAATCCCTTAGGGGAGATTAAAGAGTGGATGGGGATGTGATTAATAGAGGATTTGGGATTTCTTGAGATAAATTAGTTGGTATAAATTATGTGTTCTTAAACTGTTAGGATTGGCAACCCTAATAAGTTATCATAAGGTAGATGAGAATGGAAGATAAAGTCAAATTGAGTAAATCGTAATTTATCCTGGTTGAGAAAGTGATGTCGAGAGATAAAAGAGTGTCAACCAATCGACTGAGTTAATTAGAGCCAAAAGGTAGTTGCAAACCCTGAAGCGAGTTAATATTCCTAATTAGTTTATCGGTTTAATTTATTTGTTTTTCTTTCTTTCTTTCTTTCTTTATTTTTTTAGATATTTATTTTTAGTCCTCTTAATCTATTTTATGATCCATTGTAATATAGGAATTAACTATTACTACTTAGACTTAGTATTGTAAAAAGTATTTTCATTATTTGTTCCATCCTCTCTTGGGTATGATCCTTGGAATACTTCTGGCATTTTGTTATACAACTATATTACAATTTGACCCATGCACTTGCGGACACTGTTGTTCTCAATTCTTATATAAGCGGTCAGATGCTGACAAAATCACGAACACACCAAGAACCTAAGTCAAGCCTATGAATGGAAACAAACAAAATTGTACATTGTGTAACAAATACTCAGTGGTATTAACATAATTTGAATTTAAACATAAGAATCATGAAAATACTAAGCATTTACTAGTACATTGAATCAAATCAATGATAATCTCAGGAATATAATTTCATTTTATCACTTGTAGTATCCAGAATATTCAAATTCATTTTCAGAATTATCATTATCAATATCATTTTGAAAATAACATTTCATTATTAGAGTCAAAATAACTTATCAATATCAAAATCAGAGTAAGTTATCTTAATTCACTTATAGAACCTATTTACTGGTTGCAAGCACGAGTACGGATATGCAGATTAATCCTTCAACACTCTAAAATAAGTATTGAAGTGTTGATCAGGCATAAATGCACTCATCTCCCTAACACTCCATAGAATGAATTGCACTGAAGTGCTAGAATAAGTTGCACAGTAGTGGCAAAATGAATTGCACCGTAGTGCCAAAATGCTCCCACCAGTAACATATGTCTAGCATTGTTTAAGAAGGCAAATTCATAATTTTACAATATCAGCCCATGTAGTAATCATAGTTACCAACTTATAATATCAAAGCTTGCATATAGCACATTCATAAATCATTATCTATTACATACTCATCAAGCACATATATTATACTACATGTACTATTCATCACATTAACATAATGAATTTCGTATATACGTACCTAACAACTTAACAACTACACCAACATTTAACATGATATAATTAGACACGAATTAGAATTATCTATCACTAACAAATCAACAATCTTAGTTGCTTAATTAAGTTCACAAAAAGGTAAACAAATTATAAAAGTACAAACCCGATATCATTAATTCTCAAGGGCTTTCGTCTTTCCTTTATCTTTCGATGGGTCCATTTTGTCTTTAGCTACGTTCAATAAATTAAATACGAGTACAACATCAAAAATTCATATTCAAATAATTAAAAATTCAAATTAAACATGTTAAACATTTATTCAATTTAGTCCCGTAAACTGTAATATTTGAAATGCTCGTATTTAACAATATACCCGATCAATTCATGATCCGACTTTGTAATTATACTACAAAAACTACCAACTATCATTCTATACCATAATATTAAAAACTCTCATCCTTTCTCTCCCTCTACTTACCCGTATTCAATGCCGGAACCGAGTATGAGGCATTACCGAACTTATCTCGCTTGAACATACAACTTTGGGCTATCAAATCTCATTCCAATATAAAAGCTTTCATTCACATTCATAACATTCTTATTTTGGGCCTACAAGACCTTTAACACGCAAACGGTGGGTCTTAGAATCAAACTGGGAACCTTTGTAAACTTAGAAAAAAATTTGCCTTAACAGGGCCACACGCCCGTGTAAAATAGAACACGCCCGTGTAGGAAGGCCGTGTGGTCACACATGCCCATGTCCCTAGCCCATATGGCATTTACTTTCCTTTCGAACCTACAGGGGTTTTCACATGACCAGACACACGCCCGTGTCCTCCACACGGCATAGACACGCCCATATCCTCACCCGTGTGTGAAAAACCTGGGTATTCTGTTTGTAACAGCCCGATTTTGCGACTAATCAGAATAATGGTTTTGGGACCACTAATTCAAGGTTGAAGAAAATTGTTTTCATAATATTTATGAATTATAGCATGATAGTAAAGTTGCATAGAAATTTTGGTGCTTTAATTTTAGCAATTGTGTGCTTAATTGTGAAAGAAGACTAAATAGCATTAAATGCGAAAGTATTGTTTTACAAGCAAAAGGTGTCTAATAGCTGTAGATTTTAATTAAAGGTCCCTAATATGCAAATAGACCTTTCTAAAGTTAATAGCTGGTCATAGGGGACAAAGAATTAAATTTTCAAAGCATTAGGTGAGATTTTGGTGGTAATTTGTCTACTAAAATAATAAAATAAGGAGAAGAAAAGATATCATATTTTCCCCTTCTTCTCACCACTGAAATTTCCAAAGAAAAACACCATGGTAGCTTGAAAATTTTCAGCAACTCCTTATCACTACAAATAAGTGATCTTAGTGGTTTTTATTGAGAATTTTTGTACTTTTGGAGCCCCCAAAGCTTAAGCTAGCTAATGAGAGGACTAACTTGCAATATGGTTGAAAGTCTAGGGACTTGCCATAAGAGATTTTATGTTGTTTGCTGAGTTTTTATGGAAGAAAATGAATGATAGTGAGTTAAGGAACAACTTTTGTGAAAGGAGTTAGCATGAAAACACCTAAATAGGACTTGAATGCAAAGGTTGAAAATGTGTAATAAATGCATGAAATAATTGGAATTATGAGTAGTTGTAAGAGTAATAAATGTTGAGCTACACTTGTTTACTGAGAAAATGTGATGAAAAATGATTTACGAGCCTAAGGGCAAAATCATAATTTTTGCCAAAGTACAAGGGCAAAATGGTCATTTTTGCCTAAGTAGAGATTATGAGTATTATGATCATGAAATGAATGAATGAATGAATTTTTTTTTTTTGTTATAGATCAAGAAGACCGCGAAATTAACCTTGACCGGGGAAAAGGAAGGTTTCGGATTAAATCGCAAATTAACGCATTTTGCACCGAGGTAAGTTTATGTGTAAACGATGTATCTTAAATACACATGTTATTGTTTATTAGGGTATTGTGTGATTGAGATCATTTATGATTTAAATGAATTGGACTTGTTAGAATATGAATGTTGGAATAGATATGTAAATGTAGAATATTATCCGTAATAAATTATGGTGGGCTGTGTGCGATACCACCTTAATTATTCTTGTTGGTGGGCTATGTACGATACCACCTTAATATTTATTCATGATGGGCTGTGTGCGATACCATCATTTATGTTATCAATTGGTGGGCTATGTACGATACCACCATAAATATTCTTGTCGGTGGGCTATGTGCGTTACCACCCTGCTTAAGACAAATGGTGGGCTAAGTGCGAAACCACCGAGTGTTGATATTTCTAAGAGTGACTTATCATGAAATTGCATTGTGTTGTTTCATGTGGTCTTGCGGTGATATGAAACACCCCAAACCCAGCCCACGAGCCTTGACCGGATCTGGTATGTTCCCTGAGTAAAACAGTTCAACACTTGTTTGTTACTTTGGAAGGATTTGGGTGGTTTTGAAGAAAAATTCGATTTGTGTTGAATTCAATTTGAAAACAGAGTTGGTCGTGAAGACGAGATTGTAATAAGACAATAATTTTATTTGTACTTGAAATCAGTAAGTTGAAAAAAAATATTGCCGAGTTTTTAGAGTTTACCTTTAAATCGAAAATCATTTGTATTTAGGTGTCAAAACATTTAAAATCAATTTTAGGGAAAAGTTATTTAGCCTTGATTTAATAATCATATCATAATAAAAACAAATAAAAACGCATGCTTAGAACAGTTAGTAGTAATGGCCTTATTACAACTGAAAAATAGCAAATAAATCTCGAAAAATAAAAGAATAAGAAAACGCAAATTCAACTATTTGAAATCTCGAAAGTATTCAGCATGGCCACCACATAGTCTCCGCTGACCCGGTCCATCTACTGAGTGTCACCTGAAAAGATATCCCACAACGGGGTGAGTCAAACAGACTCAGTGTGTAACAGCCAACACAAAGTCCCAAAAGATTTAGGCATATCAAATCATACATAAATAACAAATATAAATAATGATGCAATCCCGAACCCAAGCCTAGATATCCATCCTCTACACATCACCCGTACCTGCCATCACACCGTGGGGATTACTAAATCGACCTTCCATCCGCTACACATCATCGAAGGCAGTCGTTGCAGACAACTTGCTCATCGCCCTTATATATTGTGGCATAGCCACCAGATAATGTGACAAAGTCACCAGATAATAATACGTGACATAAGTCACCACATTCAGATTATGTGACATGAGTCACCAGATACTGTGGTAAAAACCACCAGATCACTTCCCCTTTTCAATATCACCCATATGCCAATGCACAGTACAAAACATGCAAAAATCATGCCATATGTCTTATTCCATATTCGTAACCAATTCTTATATATGTCATATTCATTGTTCATACACTATTAACATAGTAGTAGTAGGTTTACGTACCTGGATACTCTGTACCATCAAATGGTACTTTTAGCCACATCTTTCATACTTTCAATTAACACATTCGTAACAGTAATACCATAGATCTATTAGGAGTTAGTGAAGGGCTACACACCTGGTTACTACCGTGTTCACTGAATCCCGAAAGTCTCGATCTAATGCTCTAGGTCCCTAGTTCCTACATTCGGCCAACACTAAGTATTTTAGCAAAAAGCCATTCGGCTAAATAATCAAATCCCGAAGGATTATCGCAACCAAAATCCTTACCTTGCTGCCGATTTGGTTACTACACAAATCCCGAAACTTCGTGATGTCTCCCCCTTGCAATCGGCCAAACACTAGATCTCTTCACTACTTAGTTTTCGGCTTATGAACGAATAAGAAACAGATCTGGACCACTAAATATGGCCTTGGCCGAATATCATATTCTCTTACCTTGTGGATCTAAATCCCGAAATTGCTACTTAGTTGTGGTATCTGTCGAAATCACTATAGGCATATGTTAGATCCAATTCTAACATTTAATCACAATAAATGGCCTTCGGCCTATGATCATATTCACTTACCTTAGATCTAGAAATCCTGAAGAACTCCTTTTGAAGTCGGCTACAATAGGAACCCCGAAACCTCCTTCATAGTTTCGGCCAAAGAATACTAATGGGGTTAGTTTCTAGATTTCGGCTAATCTGAAGGAAAGAGGGAGGAAACATTAAATACCAAGAATCACTTACCAACTCAATTAGATGTCCTTGCATGGAACAGAGATTCGGCTCCTGATCAAATGGTCAAATCGACACCAAAAAGGGGTAGAGGAGCATTCGGCTATGGCCTCAAAATAAAGGATTCGGCTTAGGCAATAGGTGAACAATCGGTTAGGGGTTACCTGAGTATTCGGATTAGAGTGAATTTGCAAAAGAAGAAGAGAAAGGTTGATGATGAAGATTCGGCTTCAACAAGGATGAAAAGGAAGAGTATAAAGCTTTAGGGAGAATCGGCAGTGGCTAGGAGAATTCTACTTTCGGCTTTGACAAAATAAAAGAAGAAGAGAAGATTTGCTAAAGAATTCGGCAGAGGCACACAAGAGAAAAAAGAATGAAGAATGGCCTCACTTCTCCCCTCTTGCCGAAAATACTACCCCTAGACCCCTCCAATCGGCCCACTCTCCTTCCCCCTATCTCATCCCTTCCTTTTCTCCTATTTTCTCTCCTTTTTGCACATTCAAAATAATTTAAAATAAATCAACATTTATCTTCTACCTTAGCCGAATTTTAAAAGGAATTGACCAAGTCTAATCCTCATCTAAATAAAGTCCCTATGCCGTCCACTACTGCTCCCCATTGCTGCAAAATAAAAGCTCCCTTTTTGCTTTCCCTGTGGCTCGAACCCAAGCCCTTCTCCACTTCTTGAGGCGTAACTTACCAAGGCCTTAAGTGGCGCCTCCTTGCCACTTTAACAAGCTGATTTTTATGTCCAATTTCCCCTACAAATTCTCTTAAGGCCTCTCCTACTCAGTTCCACTTCAAGACTTAAAATCTGATATTTTCTAAGGCATTCACCTACACTCTAAAGTTCTCAAAAATTTGTACAACACATTCAAACACACATAGGCATACTAGCACATGCAATTAAGCAAAAATACACAAGCCCTAAATCCCGGATATTACATGATAAGTGCAGGGATGTATGTTAAATAATAAGAGCATTTGGTTGTGATATGGTTGAAATGTGGTAAGAAAGAATGAGTGAGCATGATCTTGGATTGTTGGATGCTTTTACTTATTGTGAAATGCTATTTATTGATTAGCACATGTTATGATATTTATTGTTTACATGTAAACTTACTAAGATTTAAAGCTTACTCTATTTCTTCTTCCCTTGTTTTATAGAGTCAAAGAGTCGGGTTGGAATACGAAGATAATCGGAAGATCACCCACTCTATCAGCTCATCTTGATTTATTTTTGAATTAGCATTTTGAGTATGGCATGTATAGGGGCTAGACTAGGTGAAATGTGGCCAAGTGTGTATTATCTCCTTATAGATGAATTCTTTTGTACATGGTCATCGCTAATGGCGCAATACTATTAATCAATGAAAAGATGAGGTTATTCGTGATTGTGTAGGGTATATGATTGGGTTGTTTGGTTATGAATTATGCTGGAATGAATTAGGGTGATGAAAGAGCTTGACGAATAGCCTTGTTCTTGTCCACACGGGTAGGCACACGGGCGTGTGTGACACACGGTCAGTCCCATGGGTGTGTGACCAGGCCGTGTGTCCCCAGCATGTTAGTTTTACAAGTCAGTAAGCTTTGCAGTAAACACACGGGCAAAGACACGGCCATGTGTCTCAACCGTGTGGGAGGCAAGGCTAAATACATAGGCGTGTGCTCAGGCCGTGTGAAGTTTACACCTTGAAATTGGAATTTAATTCGACACACGGTCCAAGGACACGGGCGTGTGACCATAGTGAGGTGATGACATCATAAACAGAATGCCAAGGTTTTGGCACACGGGCTAAGACACGGATGTGTCGAGGCCGTGTGAGAGACATGGGCGTGTGTGACAACACAGCCTGCCTACACGGGCGTGTCCCATTCCACACGAGTGTGTGGCCCCTGTTTAGGTAAAATTTTTCTAAGTGTGAAATTTTTTTTGAATTATCTCTGAAACCTTCCGGAAGTATGTTTAGGGCCTCGTAGGCCCATTATAAGAATGATAAAGGTGTGTATAGAATAGTTTTAATTCGTAATGAAATTTGATAGCCTAAAGTTGTATGACCATGTGTGTTAAGCAGGGTAACGCCTCGTATCCGGTTCCGACGTAGAATACGGTTAAGGGGTGTTACATTTAATGGTATTAGAGCTATGGTTTAGTCGGTTCTCGGACTACCGTAGCGTGTGTTAGAGTCTAGCTATACATGCCATAAGCGTATATTGATAGTGTGGTGGCTTCTGACAATTATAAACTTTCTTTTTATATAGTAATGGATCCCGATAGAGCAGCTACTGATGATGTAGCTAGTAACGCGCCGGCTCCCGCGCAAGGGACCACGCCTGTAGAGAGTGGACCCGAGATTATGGGTCGAGGAGAAGAGGCCCGGGAAGCCTTTCTTCAAATGATGAGTAACTGGTACACAGAGTATGTACGAGTAAAACCCTAATGCTCAACCTCCATCACCCCCTCTTATACCTCAGCCAGTTCCTGTGGCTCCTCAAAATATAGATGTAGTGAGAATAACCAAGCCCCCGGTATATAAGATTCAGAAGCATGGGGCCGAGGAATTCAAAGCTAATATAGACGATTACCCTGAGAGGGCAGAGTTCTGGCTTGAGAACTCGATGATAGTGTTTAGTGAGCTCTCCTACAGACTTGAAGAGAGCTTAAAATGCGACGTGTCCTTGCTGAGGGACTCAGCATACCATTGGTGGAAAACGTTAACATTGGTGGTCCCAAGGGGGAGAGTGACGTGGGACTTCTTTTTGGAGGAGTTTCGAAAGAAGTATATAAGCCAACGATTTGTAGACCAGAAACGAAAAGAATTCCTTGAATTGAAGCAAGGAAGAATGATTGTGGCAGAATATAAGCGTAAGTTTGTTAGGCTCAGTAAGTATGCACAAGAGTGTGTGTCTACAGAAGCTATATTGTGCAAGAGGTTTGAAGATGGGCTGAATGAGGATATTAGACAGCTAGTTGGGATTTTGGAGTTAAAAGAGTTTGTAGTGTTGGTTGACCGAGCATGTAAGGCTGAAAAACTAAATAAGGAAAAGAGGAAAGCCATGAGTGAGGCCCAGGAAGTGAGAAAAAGGCCCATGAGTAAATCATACCGAGCTCAATCGAAGAGGTCTAAGGAAATGAACCCCCGAACAATAGCGTCAGTTGGACATTTACATCGAGATCGAGGTAACACATACTCGGGCTCGAGAGTTCAAGCCACTTCAATGGCAAGTGTGGGCAATCCAAAGTCCAAACCGGAGTGTCCAAATTGTGGTAGGTAGCACACTGGGAGTATTGGGGAAGCAACCGAAATTGCTATAAGTGTGGTTCCTCCGATCATTTTATTCGAAATTGTCCTGAGAGGCATGACAAGGAAAAAAAGCAAGAAGTGAGGTCAAGTAATGTATCTTCAAGGGGTAGACTACAAAAGAATTCGGGAGGAGGAACTAGTAGTAGGGGTGTGCCTCGAGATTCTGCTGTGAGACCAGAGGGTCGAGCACCTGCAATGACTTATGCCATTTGCGCTCGCGAAGGGGCATCATCTCCAGATGTGATAACGGGTACTTTTTCTCTTCATGACACTTCTGTTATTGCTTTGATTGATCCAGGGTCTACCCATTCATACATTTGCATGAAATTGGCGTCTAGTATGAAAATGATTGTTGAATCTATGAAATTTGTAGTAAAATTGTCAAACCCGTTAGGCAAACATGTGCTAGTTGACAATTTGTGTAGGAATTGTCCTTTGACAGCTAGAGGTCATTGTTTTCCGACAAACCTTATGTTGTTGCTGTTTGATGAGTTTGATTTGATTCTTGGCATGGATTGGTTGATTGCCCATAATGTTTTAGTGAACTGTGGTAGCAAGCTTATTGAATTGAAATGTGAAAATGGGGATGTCATTCGGGTTGAGTCAGGTAGATCGGATAATCTGCCAGTGATAATTTCAACTATGGTAGCCGAGAAATATTTGAAGAAAGGATACGAGTCTTATCTCACTTTTGTACTGAATACTCAAGAGTCAGAGGTAAAGATTGAATCAGTGCCGGTGGTATGCGAATATCCTGATGTGTTCCCGGAGGAGTTACCTGAATTGCCTCCAGTTAGAGAGGTTGAGTTGGGATTGAGCTAGTTCCAAGAATGACACCTATCTCGGTTACTCTGTATAGGATGGCACCATTGGAGCTAAAACAACTGAAGGTTCAGTTGCAAGAGTTAACGGATAAGGGCTTTGTGAGGCCGAGCTATTCACCAAGGGGTGCTCTAGTACTTTTTGTGAAAAAGAAAGATGGGTCGATGAGATTGTGTATAGACTACAGATAGCTCAACAAAGTAACAGTGAAGAAAAAGTATCCCTTGCCAAGGATAGATGACTTGTTTGACCAATTGAAGGAAGCTATAGTGTTCTTCAAGATAGATCTAAGGTCTGGTTATTATCAGTTGAGGGTTAAGGAGCAAGATATGCCGAAAACTGCATTTCGGACGAGGTATGGTCATTATGAGTTTCTTGTCATGCCATTTGGTTTAACGAATGCCCCTGCGATTTTTATGGATTTAATGAACCATGTCTTCCGACCGTATTTGGACAAGTTTGTAGTTGTCTTCATCGATGATATACTGATTTATTCTCAGGATGAGAGTGATCATGCAGAGCACTTGAGAATTGTTTTGCAGGCTTTAAGAGACAAGTCGTTATATGCTAAGTTTAGCAAGAGTGAGTTTTGGCTCCGAGAGGTCAGATTCCTAGGACACGTTGTATCGAGTGATGGTATTAGAGTTGATCCGAGTAAGATCTCGGCTATTGTGGAGTGGAAACTGCCAAGAAATGTGTCAGAAGTCAGAAGCTTTTTAGGTTTAGTGCGGTACTACAGATGATTCGTAAAAGGGTTTTCCATGATTGCTACCTCTAGTGATGAAACTGTTGCATAAGGATGTCAAGTTTGAATGGAATGAGAAATGCCAACAGAGCTTTAAGAGATTGAAAACATTGTTGACTGAGGCGCCAGTTTTGGTACAACCGGAGTCGAGAAAAGAATTTATAGTCTATAGTGATGCATCATTAATGGTCTTGGTTGTGTGTTGATGCAAAAGGGTAAGGTGGTAGCTTACGCCTCGAGACAGCTAAAACCGTATGAGAAGAATTATCCTACTCATAACTTGGAGTTGGCTGTGATCGTTTTCACTTTGAAAATCTGGCGCCATTATTTATATGGTGAGAAATGTCGAATATTCACTGATCATAAGAGTTTGAAGTACTTAATGGACCAATTGAATTTGCGACAACGGCGGTGGCTTGAATTATTGAAGGACTATGAGCTAGTAATTGATTATCATCCTGGGAAAGCAAATGTAGTGGTGGATGCCTTGAGTAGAAAATCTCTGTAAGCTTTGAGGGCCATGTGTACGAGCTTAGCGTTGTCTGATGGTGGTTCTATATTAGCCAAGCTGAAGGCTAGACCTTTATTTATTCAATAGATATGTGAGGCTCAAAAGAAAGATGAAGATATGCAATCTAAGAGAGCTAAGTGTGAATCGGGAAATGATTTTGATTTTCGAGTGAGTTCGGATGGTTGTTTGATATTTCACGATAATATTTGTGTATAAAAAGATGATAAGTTGATCCATAAAATTTTACATGAAGCACACGGTGGTTATTTGTCAGTGCATCCCGGTAGCACAAAAATGTATAATGATTTGAAGAGATTTTATTGGTGGCCGGGTATGAAAAGAGAGATATCTGAGTTTGTAACGAGATGTTTAAACTGTCAACAAGTGAAACCTGAGCATCAGGTACCATTGGAATTACTTCAGCCGGTGATAGTTCCCGAGTGGAAGTGGGATCGGATCACCATAGATTTTGTAACGGGATTGCCTATGACTCCGAGAAAGAAAGATGTTGTGTGGGTTATTGTGGATAGACTAACGAAGTCAGCTCATTTATACCGATGCGTGTTGATTATGCTTTTGATAAGTTGGTCGAGTTGTATATTACTGAGGTGGTGAGATTACATGGGGTGCCTGTATCTATTATTTCAGATGGAGATCCGAGATTTACTTCAAGGTTTTGGAAGAAGTTGCAGGAAGTCTTAGGTACAAGGTTGAATTTTAGTATTGCGTTTCATCCGCAAACTGACTGTAACAGTCCGATTTAGGGGCTAGTCAGAACAGTGATCTCTAAATCACTAATTTGAGGTTAGAGAAATTTATTTTCATGTTATATTATGAATTAGTATATGATTTTATAAGTACATGAGAATTTTGGTACTTTAATTTTAGCGATTTATTGATTAATCGCGAAAAAGGACTAAATTGCATTAAGTGCGAAAGTTCCATTCTATAGGCTAAAGGTACCAAATAGCCATATATTGATAATTGGAGGTCTTTAAAAGGCAATTAGACCACCAAGATTAGTATAGTCGGCCATAGGCTATTATGGGAGACAGGGATGGACAAAAATTTGGTAAAAGTTTGTGATAGTTGGTGACCAATTTGACTAGTTTAATATTAGAATAAAGAAAGAGAAGATATCATCTTTCTCTCCATCTTTATGCACCAAAATTTGCAAGAAAAATAGAGGTTTGAAAGCTCAAAATTTTCAGCAAGCTCTCCTCCATTCTAGTAGGTGATTTTGATGGTCTTTCTTAAAGAAAATTGTACTTTTGAGACTTCTAGAGCTTAAGCTTTCTAAAGAGGGGAATATCTTGCATTATGGTGAAATATTTAGAGTTTTTCCATGAGAGCCATCATTTTTATTTTCTGCATTTTTATGGAAGAAAATGAATGTTAGAGAGATGAGAAACAACTTTTGTGAAAGGTGTTAGCATGAAAACACCTAAATAGGACTTGAATGCAAAAATTAAATTTGTGTCATAAATGCATGAAATAGTTGGAATTGTGAGTAGTTGTAAGAGAAATAAATGTTCAGCTAGGCTTGTTAAATGAGAAAGTGAGTTGAAAAATGATTTCCGAGCCTAGGGGCAAAATGGTCATTTTGCCAAAGTCTAGGGGAAAAATAGTAATTTTGCCAAAGCATGACTATTAAAATGCTTTATTTAATGTGAGTACTAAAATGAGCTAATTTGCTATTATATAGCAAGAAGAATCGAGAATCCGACTTGATCGGGGAAAGAACAAAGTCTCGGACTAGACCGACGAGTTGGCTAATTTTAAAATCGAGGTAAGTTTATATGTGATAGATTCAACATTTATATTAGCATGTTTGAGAATTCTTGGCATTATATTGATGCATAATGCTCTACTAAATTGAGAAATTAATGTTGAATGAGATGTTGTAGTCCTAGTGGACCATATTGAATACGAAATGCTATCATCGAGATATGAAATAGATAAGGTCCTGTATAAGACCATGTCCAGGACATGGCCTCGGCACTGAGTTGAGATCCCATATAAGACCATATCCGGGATATGGCTTCGGTAATGAATATGAAAATCTTATAATACAATATTCTGGATATGGCATCAATACTTAATGTGGCAATCGTATAAGACCATATCAGGGATATGGTATCGATACTTAGTGTGAAATTCCATATAAGACCATATCCAGGATAAGGCATTGGCATTGAGAAGTGACTCCATGTAAGACCACCTCGGGGATATGGCATTGGCTTCATACCTACATGAATGACGATGAATATGCGTCTTTGACTATCTCTAATTATTAAGGGGATAAGTAGATGAGTATAGAAGTAGAAATGAGAATTGTACTAAAATCATGTAATTGAGTGAAAATAGGTACTCGTCAATGAGTCACGAAGAAACGATTACAATGTGTGGCACGGTATGTGCTAAATAAGGGTAATTGTAAGTATGGCAAGAAGCCTATGACTTGTGTATGGTTAGTTAATGCCACGGATGGATTATATTATGCGCTTATTGTTGCTATTTATTTCCATGCAAACTTACTAAGCTCTATGCTTACCCCCCTTTCGTTGCCCTTTTTCCTTGTAGTATTGCCAAGATAACTCAAGGAACGCGGATCATCGGAGTTCGAAAATCACACTATCGACATCACTTTAGTATAACAATTTAGACTTATTTTGAGTATGGCATGTATAGGACTTGAGTATTTTGTTAAGTTGTAATTGTTAGCCAAAGTGTTGGTTATGTATGTTACTAAAGTCATTTTGTAAATGGCCTTATAAGTTAGACCAATACTTGGAAAATTCTTTTGCTTAATGAAGATGATTTTCATGAAGTGTATACCCTTGTGTATGGACGTCTTGATGAGTTCTTAGATGTGCCTTTGGGTTATGAGTTGTGATGTTTTGAATTAGTATATGTATGTGTGCAATGTTGGGTGGCAAAGGGCTTGGTAAATAGCCATCTAATTGTCCACATGGGTAGACACATGGGCGTGTGTCTAGGCCGTGTGTGACACACGGTTAGCCCTATAGGCATGTGGATCGACCGTGTGTCCCATTACATGCCAGGTTTGCAAGTCAGTTTGCTCCACGGTCGTGTGAAGTCTGCACATTAATTGTGGAATTTAATTAGACACACGGGCTAAAGACACGGGTGTGTCCCGACTGTGTGAATTAAGTCAGTATCGACCACGGGCGGAAGACACGGGCATGTCTTAGGGGCACACGGGCGTGTCCATAGACCAACACGGGCGTGTGGCCCCAGTTTTGATGAAAAGTTTTTCCAAGCTCGTAAAAGTTTCTGGTTAAATCCTGAAACCTCTCAGAAGTATGTTTAGGGCCTCGTAGGCCGAGAATGAGCAAGAGATGTGTTTAAATGAAATTTTATAGCCATTATTTCATGTTCAAGCAAGGTTAGCATAGTAATGCCTTATATCTGGTCCTGGCGTTGGATATGGGTAATGGGTGTTACACTGACGGCCAATCTGAAAGAGTGATTCAAGTCCTTGAAGATATGCTCCGATACTGTGTGTTAGAGTTTGGAGGTAGTTGGGAAAGATATCTACCTTTGGTTGAGTTTGCTTACAACAACAGTTATCATTTGAGTATACGGATGGCATCGTACGAGGCTTTATATGGTCGCAAGTGTCAAACTCCTTTGTATTGGACCGAGCTTAGTGAGAAGCAAATTCATGGGGTCGACAAGTGAAAGAGACCGAGAGAAAGTGAAAGTGATCCGCGATAGTCTGAAAGCTGCTTCGGACCGATAAAAGTTGTACGCGGATATAAAAAGGAAACAAATTGAGTTTCAAGTGGGCGACAAAGTATTTTTGAAAGTATCCTCATGGAAGAAAATATTGAGATTTGGTAGAAAGGGAAAATTGAGTCATAGGGCTATATGAGATTACCAAAAGGATTGGACCAGCGGCATATCGGTTGGCTTTGCCGGTAGAGTTAGAGAGAATACACAATGTGTTTCATGTGTTGATGTTGCGGCTATATCATTCGGATCCTTCGCATGTAATCCCTCCCACGGAAGTTGAGATACGATCGGACATGACTTATGAAGAGAAGCCAATTAAGATTATGGCTCGAGAGGTGAAACAATTGAGGAATAAGAGAATAGCCTTAGTAAAAGTGTGACGGAAAAAACACGGTGTAGAAGAAGCTACGTGGGAATCGGAAGAAGCCATGAGAGAACAATATCCAAACCTTTTTACCGGTAAGATTTTTTAGGGCAAAAATCTCTAAAGGAAGGGAGAGTTGTAACAGCCCGATTTTCGGCTAGTCAGAATAATGGTTTCAGGACCACTAATCCGAGGTTGAAGAAAATTGTTTTCATAATATTTTATGAATTATAGCATGATAGTAAGGTTGCATAGAAATTTTGGTGCTTTAATTTTAGCAATTGTGTGCTTAATTGTGAAAAAGGACTAAATCGCATTAAATGCGAAAGTATTGTTTTACAAGCAAAAGGTGTCTAATAGCTGCAGATTTTAATTGGAGGTCCCTAATGTGCAAATAGACCTTTCTAAAGTTCATAACTGGTCATAGGAGACAAAGAATTAAATTTTCAAAGCATTAGGTGAGATTTTGGTGGTAATTTGTCTAGTAAAATAATAAAATAAGGAAAAGAAAAGATATCATCTTTTCCCCTTCTTCTCATCACTAAAATTTCTAAAGGAAAACACCATGGGAGCTTGAAAATTTTCAACAACTCCTTCTACAAGTAAGTGATCTTAGTGGTTTTTATTGAGAATTTTTGTACTTTTGGAGTCCCCAAAGCTTAAACTAGCTAATGAGGGGACTAACTTGCAATATGGTTAAAAGTATAGGGACCTGCCATGAGAGATTTTATGTTTTTTGCTAAGTTTTTATGGAAGAAAATGAATGATAGTGAGTTAAGGAACAACTTTTGTGAAATGAGTTAGCATGAAAATACCTAAATAGGACTTGAATGCAAAGGTAGAAAATGTGTAATAAATGCATGAAATAATTGGAATTATAAGTAGTTGTAAGAGTAATAAATGTTCAGCTATGCTTTTTAACTGAGAAAATGTGATGAAAAATGATTTACGAGCCTAAGGACAAAATCGTAATTTTTGCCAAAGTACAAGGGCAAAATGGTCATTTTTGCCTAGGTAGAGATTATGATGTATTATGTTCATGAAATGATTGAATGAATGAAATTTTGTTGTTATAGATCAAGAAGACCGCAGAATTAACCTTGACCGGGGAAAATGCAAGGTTTCAGATTAAACCGCAAATTAACGCATTTTGCACTGAGGTAAGTTTATGTGTAAACAATGTATCTTAAATACACATGTTATTGTTTATTGGGGCATTGTGTGATTGAGATCATTTTTTATTTAAATGAATTGGACTTGTTAGAATATGAATGTTGAAATAGATATGTAAGTGTAGAATATTATCCGTAATAAATTATGGTGAGTTGCGTGCGATACCACCTTAATTATTCTTGTTGGTGGGCTATGTGCGATACCATCGTTTATGTTATCAATTGGTGGGCTATGTGCAATACCATCGTAAATGTTCTTGTTGGTGGGTTACGTACGTTACCACCCTGCTTAAGACAAATGGTGGGCTAAGTGCGAAACCACCGAGTGTTGATATTTCTAAGAGTGACTTATCGTGAAATTGTGTTGTGTTGTTTCATGTGGTCTTGTGGTGATAAGTGCATGAATTTATGTTAAATAATAAGAGCATTTGGTTGTGGTATGGTTGGAATGTGGTAAAAAAGAATAAGTAAGCATGATCTTGGATTGTTGGATGCTTTTACTTATTGTTAAATGCTATTTATTAAGTAGTACATGTTATGATATTTATTGTTTACATGTAAACTTACTAAGCTTTAAAGCTTACTCCCTTTCTTTTTCCTTTGTTTTATAGAGTCAAAGAGTCGGGTTGGGATACGAAGATAATAGGAAGATCACCCACACTATCAGCTCATCTTGGTATATTTTTGAATTAGCATTTTGAGTATGGCATGTATAGGGGCTAGACTAGGTGAAATGTTTGTTATTTTGGCCAAGTGTGTATTTGCTCCTATAGATGAATTCTTTTGTACATGGCCATAGTTAATGGCTCAATACTATTAATCAATGAAACGATGAGGTTATTCATGATTGTGTAGGGTATATGATTGGGTTATTTGGTTATGAATTATGCTGGAATGAATTAGGGTGATGAAAGAGCTTGGCGAATAGCCATGTTTTTGTCCACACGGGTAGGCACACGGGCGTGTGTCTAGGCCGTGTGTGACACACGGTCAGTCCCATGGGTGTGCGACCAGGACGTATGTCCCTTATATGTTAGTTTTACAAGTCAGTAAACTTTGTAGTAAACACACGAGTAGAGACACGGCCGTGTGTCTTAGCCGTGTGGGAGGCACAACCAAAGACATGGGCGTGTGCCAAAGCTGTGTAAAGTCTGCACCTTGAAATTGGAATTTAATTTGACACAAAGTCTAAGGACATGGGCATTTTCCTTGGCCGTGTGACCACAGTGAGGTGATGATGTCATAAACAGAATGCTAAGGTTTTGGTACAGGGGATAAAACATGGGCGTGTCGGGGCGTGTCGAGAGACAAGGGCCAGGGACACGGGCATGTGTCCGGCCGTGTGAAATAAGTCAGTGTCGACCACGAGTGAGGGACATGGGCGGGTGTGACCACATGGCCTGCCCACACGGGCGTGTGGCCCCTGTTTAGGTAAAATTTTTCTAAGTGTGAAAATTTTTTCAAATTATCTCCGAAACCTTCCGGAAGCATGTTTAGGGCCTCGTAAGCCCATTATAAGGATGTTAGAGGTGTGTATAGAAAATTTTTAATTCGGAATGAAATTTGATAGCCCAAAGTTGTATGATCATGTGTGTTAAGTACGATAACGCCTCATATCCGATTCCGGTGTAGAAATTTGATAGCCCGTGCGTCTAGCCTGTGGTTGACACTGACTTATAACATTAACATGCAGGGGACACACGGCCTGGTCACACACCCATAGGATTGACCGTGTGTCACACACGGCCTAGACACACGCCCGTGTGCCTACCCTTGTGGATAAGAACAAGGCTATTTTCCAAGCCCTTTTTTATCACCCTAACTCATACAACATAAATGTCATTCAACCATTAACCAAACAACTCAATTATGCATCATACACATTCATGAATAACCTCATCTTTCCATATGTTAACAATAATGAGCCATCAACTATGGCTATATACAAAAAGTTCGTCTTTAAAAGAGCTAACACACTTGGCCAAAACAACAAGACATTTCCTTAAGTCTAGCCCCTATACATGTCATACTCAAAATGCTAAGTCTAGATACACCGAGATGAGCTGATAGCGTAGATGATCTTCAGATTATCTTCATACCCCGAGCTGGCTTCTTGACACTATAAAACAAGGGAAAAGAAATAGAGTAAGCTTTAAGCTTAGTAAGTTTACATGTAAACTACAGGCATCATAATATATGCTAATCAATCTATAACATTTCATACTAAGCAAGAACAATTCACATTTCCATGATCATGCTTACTCATCTCATCTCTTACCACATTCCAACAACATAACAATTATACTGCTCACAATTACTTGAACACATTCCCTACACTCATCACCATAAAACAACATGAAATTTTGACTTATACAATTTCTCGGTGAACCCCTCGGAATAATACCAATTACCCGGTGGTTTCGCACACAGCCCACCATTAATCAATAATAGGGTGGTATCGCACATAGCCCACCAACAAGAATATTTACTGTGGTTTCGCACATAGCCCACCAAATGATAATATAAACGATGGTATTCCACACAGCCCATCATGAATAAGTAATAAGGTGGTATCGCACATAGCCTACCAAAAAGGATAATTACGGTGGTATCGCACACAGCCCACCAGATAAGTATTACATATATTTTTCCACATTTTCATATCTATTCCGAGGTTCATATGGAAATTACTCACTATCTATCAATATCAATCAATCTCAACCATAATTGATCTCATTCATACAATGCACCAATAAGTAACAACATATGTATTAAAGATGTATCATTTACCCATAAACTTACCTCGGTGCAAAATGTATTAATCGACATTTTAGTCCGTAACCTTGCCTTTTCCTCGGTCAAGGTTGTTTCCTCGCTCTTCTTGATCCATAATAATAAAATTCACTCATTCAATCACTTTATAATTCATGATATATCAAAATTTCTACTTAGGCAAAAATGACCATTTTGACCTTCTACTTTGGCAAATTTATGATTTTGCCCCTAGGCTCGTAAATTATTTCTCATCACATTTTCTCATTAAACAAGCCTATTTGAACATTTATTTCTCTTACAACAACTCACAAAACCAATTATTTCATGCATTTATTACACAAATTCAACCTTTACTAATAGATCCCATTTAGGTGTCTTCATGGTAACACATTTCACAAAAGTTGTTCCTTAACTCACTAACATTCATTTTCTTCCATAAAAACTCAACAAAAAAACATGAACACTCTCATGGAAAGTTCCTAAACTTTCAACCATTTTGCAAAATAGTCCCCTCATTAGCTAGCTTAAGCTGTGGGGGTTCCAAAAGTACAAAAATAATCAAGAAAGACCTCTAAAATCACTTACTTGTAAGAGATTTGTTTTGCCAAAATTTGAACTCCAAGAACTCTAATTTCCCTTCAATTTTTGGTTGTAGAAGAAGCATGAATAGTAAAAGATGATATCTTCTTTCTTTGCCTTATTTTATTCATTTTTTTCATCATCTAATTTCACCAAATTTTGACTAAAATTTAATGCTCTTGTCTCCCTTGTTTCCTATGGTCGGCCAACACACTATAATTGGCCTTATTGCACTTTAAGGACCTCCAATTTAATATTCTATGGCTATTAGACCCCACTACCTTGTATAATGGAACTTTTGCACTTTATGCGATTTAGTCCTTTTTCACAATTAAGCATACAATTGTTAAAATTAAAGCACCAAAATTTCCATACATCCTTATAATCATGCTATAACATATAAAATAATATCAAAATAATTTTCTTCAACCTCGGATTAGCGGTCCCAAAACCATTGTTCTAATTAGCTCCAAAATCGGGCTGTTACAACTCTCCCCCCTTTAGGGATTTTCGTCCTCGAAAAATCTTACCTGTAAAAAGGTTTAGGTATTGTTCCCTTATGGCTTCTTCCGATTCCCACATAGCCTCTTCCACACCGTATTTTTTCTATAACACTTTCACTAAGCCTATGCTCTTATTTCTCAATTGTTTAACCTCTCGAGCCAAATACTTGATTGGTTCCTCTTCATAAGTCATGTCCGATCGTATCTCAATTTCTGTTGGAGTGATCACATGCGAAGGATCGGAATGATATCGCCGCAACATTGACACATGAAACACGTTGTGTATTCTCTCTAACTCTACCGGCAATGCCAACCAGTATGCTACTGGCCCAATCCTTTCAGTAACCTCATACGACCCTATGAATCGCAGACTCAATTTGCCCTTTCGACCAAATCTCAATATTTTCTTCCACGAGGATACTTTCAGAAATACTTTGTCACCCATTTAAAACTCGATTTCTTTTCTTTTTAAATCTGCGTATGACTTTTGTAGATCCGAAGCAGCTTTCAAACTATTACGGATCACTTTCACCTTCTCCTCGGTCTCTTTAGCTAGATCAACCTCGTAAATTTGCTTCTCACTAAGCTCGGTCCAATACAAGGGAGTCCGACACTTGCGACCATATAAAACTTCGTACAGTGCCATCTGTATACTTGACTGATAACTATTGTTATAGGCGAATTCAACCAAAGGTAGATACTTTTCCCAACTACCTTCGAATTCTAACACACAGCATCGGAGCACAACCTCAAGAACTTGAATCACTCTTTCAGATTGGCCATTGGTTTGAAGATGGAACGCTGTACTAAAATTCAATTTTGTACCCAAGGCTTCTTGCAACTTCTTCAGAAACCTCGAAGTAAATCTCGGATCTCTATCCGAGATAATAGATATAGGTACCCCATGCAATCTCACAACCTCAACAATATACAGCTCGACCAACTTATCAAGTGAATAATCCACGCGCACCGGTATAAAGTGAGCCAACTTTGTTAATCTATCAACAATAACTCACACATCTTTCTTTCTCGAATTCATAGGTAACCCCGTAACAAAATCCATGGTAATTCGATCCCATTTTCACTCAGGAACCATTACTGGATGAAGCAATCCCGAAGGCACTTGATGCTCGGCTTTCACTTGCTGACAGATTAAACATTTTGTAGCAAACTCGGATATGTCTCTTTTCATACCCAGCCACCAATACAACTTCTTCAAATCATTGTACATTTTTGTGCTGCCCGGATGTATTGACAAACAACCACTGTGTGCTTCATGTAAAATTTTCTGGATTAACTCATTACCCTTAGGTACACAAACCCTGTCATGAAACATCAAACAACCATTTGAATTCACCCGAAAATTAGAGTCATTTCCTGACTCGCACTAAGCTCTCTTAGCTTGCATCTCACTATCATTCTTTTGAGCTTTACATATCTGTTGAATAAATAACGGTCTAGCCCTCAACTCGGTAAATATAGCACCATCAACCAACAACGCTAAGCTCATACTCATAGTTCTCAAAGCATACAGGGATTTTCTGCTCAAGGCATCTGTAACCAAATTCGCTTTCCCCGGATGGTAATCGATTACTAGCTCATAATCCTTCAATAATTCGAGCCACTGCCGTTGTCACAAATTCAAATCTTTTTGGTCCATCAAGTATTTCAAACTCTTGTGATCGGTGAAGATTCGGCACTTCTCACCATATAAATAATGACGCCAAATCTTCAAAGCAAAAGACTATCGCAGCCAACTCCAAATTATGAGGCGGATAACTTTTCTCATGCGGTTTTAGTTGTCTCGAGGCGTAAGCTGCTACCTTACCCTCTTGCATCAACACACAACCAAGACTATTTAATAAAGCATCACTGTAGACCACAAACTCTTTCCCCGACTCAGGTTGTACTAACACCGGCGCCTCAGTCAACAATGCTTTCAATTTCTCGAAACTCTGTTGGCATTTTTTAGTCCATTCAAACTTAACATTTTTATGCAATAGTTTCATCATCGGGGTAGCAATCATGGAGAATCCCTTTACGAAACGTCTATAGTACCCTGCTAAACCCAAAAGTCTTCTAATTTCTGACACATTCTTTGGTAGTTTCCACTCCACAATAGCCGAGATCTTACTCGGATCAACTCTAATGCCATCACCCGACACAATGTGTCCTAAAAATCTGACCTCTCGGAGCCAAAACTCACTCTTGTTGAATTTAGCATACAACTACTTGTGTCTTAAAGTCTGCAAAACAATTCTCAGGTGCTCTTCATGCTCACTCTTATCCCGGGAATAAATTAATATGTTGTCGATAAAAACAACCACAAATTTATCCAAATACTGTCGAAAGATACGGTTCATTAAATTCATAAAAATCACAAAAGCATTCGTTAAGCCAAATGGCATGACAAGAAACTCATAATGGCCATAACTCATCCGAAATGCAGTCTTCGGCACATCTTGCTCTTTAACCCTCAACTGGTAATAGCCAGACCTTAGGTGAATAACTTGGTCTTGCAAAACCCTTATCCATCAATTCTTGCAACTAAACCTTCAATTCTTTCAGCTCCAATGGTGCCATCCTATATGGAGCAACCGAAATAGGTGTCGTACCTGGAACTAACTCAATCCCAAACTCGACCTCTCTAACTGGAGGTAATCCGGGTAACTCTTTCAGAAATACATTTGGATACTCGCATACCACCAGTACTGATTCAATCTTTACCTCTGACTCTTGAGTATTCAGCATAAAGGCGAGATAGGACTCATATCCTTTTCTCAAGTATCTCTCGGCTACCATAGATGAAATTATCACTGGTAAACTATTTAATCTACCTGATTCAACTTGAATGACATCTCCATTTACACATTTCAATTCAATAAACTTACTATCACAGTTCACTAAAACATTATGAGCATTCAACCAATTCATACCAAGAATCAAGTCAAATTCATCAAACGGCAACAAAATGAGATTTGCTGGAAAACGATGACCTCTAATTGTCAAAGGACAATTCCTACATACCTTGTCAACTAGCACATGTTTGCCTAACAGGTTTGACACCTTTACTACAAATTTCGTAGATTCAACAATCATACTTATGCTAGATGCCCATTTCATGCAAATGTAAGAATGGGTAGACCATGGATCAATCAAAGCAACAACAAGGATATCATGAAGAGAAAAAGTATCGTTATCACATTTAGAGAGGATGCCACTTCGCGAGCACGAATGGCATAAGTCCTTGTAGGTGCTCGACCCTCCGATCTCACAGCAGTGTCTCTAGATGCACCTCTACTACTAGTCCCACCTCCCGGGTTCTTTTGTGATCTACCCCTCGAAGACACATTGCTTGATCTTATTTCTTTCTTTCTTTCCTTCTCATCCCTCTCTGGACAATTCCAGATGAAATGGTCGGGTGAACCACACTTGTAACAATTACGTTATTCCCCTAACACTCCCTATTATGTTGCCTACCATAATTTGGACGCACCAATTTATTAGACTTTAGATTGTCCACGCTTGCCATCGAGGTGGCATGAACTCTCCCCGAGTACGTATTACCTCGATCTCGGTGTGAATATCTAACTGACGCAATCGTTCGAGGGTTTATTTTCGTAGACCTCTTTGATTGAGTTTGATACGATTTACTCATTAGCCTCTTTCTTGCATCTCGAGCCTCACTCATGGCTTTTCTCTTTTCCTTATTCAGCTCCTCGGCCTTACATGCCCTATCAACCAACACCACAAATTCTTTCAATTCCAAAATCCCAACTAACAATCTGATATCCTCATTCAGTTCGTCTTTGAACCTCTTGCACAAAATAGCTTCCGTAGACACACACTCTTGTGCATACTTGCTGAGCCTAACAAACTCGCGCTCACACTCTGCCACAGTCATTTTGCCTTGCTTCAATTCAAGGAATTCTTTCCGTTTCTGGTCTACAAATCTCTGACTTATGTACTTCTTTTGAAACTTTTCCAAAAAGAAGTCCCATGTCACTCTCTCCCTTAGAACCACCGACGTCAAAGTTTTCCACCAACGATATACCGAGTCTTTTAGCAATGACACGGCACATTTCAAACTCTCCTCATGTGTGCAAGAGAGTTCATCGAATACTCGCATTGAGTTCTCAAGCTAGAACTCCGCCCTCTCGGGGTCATCATCTATATTAGCTCTGAATTCCTTGGCCCCTTGCTTTCGAATCTTATCTACCGGGGGTTCGGTCACTTTCACCAAATCTATACCTTGAGGAGCTACAGGAACTGGCTGAGGTATAGGAGGGAGTGGAGGAGGTTAAGCATTAGGGTTCGCTCGTACAAACTCCGTGTACCAATTACTCATCATTTGGAGAAAGGCTTCCCGAGCCTCTTCTCCTTGACCCATAGTCTCGGGTCTACTCTCTACAGGCGCGGTCCCTTGCGCAGGAGCCGACGTGTTACTAGCAGTGTCATCAGTAGCTGCTCGGTCGGGATCCATTTACTATATAAAAATAAAGTTTAGAATTGTCAGAAGTCACCACACTATCATTATACGTTTATGGCATGTATAGCTAGACACTTACACACGCTACGGTAGTCCGAGAACTGACTAGACCATAGCTCTGATACCACTAAATATAACACCTCTTACCCGTATTCAACGCCGAAACCAGGTATGAGGTATTACCGGACTTATCTCGCTTGAACATACAACTTGGGGCTATCAAATTTCATTCCAATATAAAATCTTTCATTACATTCATAACATTCTTACTATGGGCCTACGAGACCTTTAACGTGTAAACGGTGGGTCTTAGAATCAAACCGAGAACTTTTGTAAACTTAGAAAAAAAATTTACCTTAACAGGGCCATACGCCCGTGTGGTCACACACGCCCATGTCCCTAGCCTGTGTGGGATTTATTTTATTTTCGAACCTACAGGGTTTTCACACAACCGGACACATGCCCGTGTCCTCCACATGGCCTAGACACGCCCGTGTCCTCACCCGTGTGTGAAAAACTTGGGTATTCTATTTGTGACGTCAGCAACCGTATAAGGGGCACACGGCCTAGGCACACGCTCGTGTGTCTAGTCCGGGGTCGACACTGACTTATAACATTAACATGCAGGGGACACATGGCCTGGATACACACCCATGGGACTGACCGTGTGTCACACATGGCCTAAACACACGCCCGTGTGCCTACCCGTGTGGACAAGAACAAGGCTATTTTCCAAGCCCTTTTTTATCACCCTAACTCATACAACATAAATGACATTCAACCATTAACCAAGCAACTTAATTATGCATCATACACATTCATGAATAACCTCATATTTCCATATATTAACAATAATGAGCCATCAACTATGGCTATATTCAAAAAGTTCGTCTTTAAAAGAGCCAACACACTTGACCAAAACAACAAGACATTTCCCTAAGTCTAGCCCCTATACATGCCATACTCAAAATGCTAAGTCTAGATACACTGAGATGAGCTGATAGTGTGGATGATCTTCGTACCCAGAGCTGGCTTCTTGACACTATAAAACAAGGGAAAGAAAGGGAGTAAGTTTTAAGCTTAGTAAGTTTACATGTAAACTACAGGCATCATAACATATGCTCATCAATCTATAATATTTCATACTAAGCAAGAACAATTCACATTTACATGATCATGCTTACTCATCCCATCTCTTACCACATTCCAACCACATAACAATTATACTGCTCACAATTACTTGAACACATTCCCTGCACTCATCACCACAAAACAACATGAAATTTTGACTTATACAATTTCTCGATGAACCCCTCGGAATAATACCAATTACCCGGTGGTTTCGCACACAGCCCACCATTAATCAATAATAGGGTGGTATTGCACATAGCTCACCAACAAGAATATTTACTGTGGTTTCGCACATAACCCACCAAATGATAATATAAACGATGGTATCGCACACAACCCATCGTGAATAAGTAATAAGGTGATATCGTACACAGCCCACCAGATAAGTATTACAGACATTTTTCCACACTTTCATATCTATTCCGAAGTTCATACGGAAATTACTCACTATCTATCAATATCAATCAATCTCAACCATAATTGATCTCATTCATACAATACACCAATAAGTAACAACATATGTATTAAAAATGTATCGTTTACTCAAAAACTTACTCCGGTGCAAATTGTATTAATCGCCATTTTAGTCCGTAACCTTGCCTTTTCCTCGGTCAAGGTTGTTTCCGCGCTCTTCTTGATCTATAATAATAAAATTCACTCATTCAATCACTTTATAATTCATGATATATCAAATTTTCAACTTAGGCAAAAATGACCATTTTGTCCTTCTACTTTGACAAAATTACAATTTTTCCCCTAGGCTCGTAAATCGTTTCTCATCACATTTTCTCATTAAACAAGCCTAGTTGAACATTTATTTCTCTTATAACAACTCACAAAACCAATTATTTCATACATTTATTACACAAATTCAACCTTTACTAATAGGTCCCATTTAGGTGTTTTCATGGTAACACCTTTCACAAAAGTTGTTCCTTAACTCACTAACATTCATTTTCTTCCATAAAAACTCAGCAAACAACATGAACACTCTCATAGAAAGTCCCTAAACTTTCAACCATTTTGCAAAATAGCCCCCTCATTAGCTAACTTAAGCTTTAGGGGTTTCAAAAGTACAAAAATAATCAAGAAAAACCTCTAAAATCACTTACTTGCAAGAGATTTGTTTTGCTGAAAATTTGAACTCCAAGAACTCTAATTTCCCTTCAATTTTCGGTGGTAGAAGAATCATGAATAGTAAAAGATGATATCTTCTTTCTTTGCCTTATTTTATTCATTTTTTTATAACCTAATTTCACCAAATTTTGATTAAAATTTAATGCTCTTGTCTCCCTTATTTCCTATGGCTGGCCAACACACTATTATTGGCCTTATTGCACTTTAAGGACCTCCAATTTAATATTCTATGGCTATTAGACCCCACTACCTTGTATAATGGAACTTTCACACTTTATGTGATTTAGTCCTTTTTCACAATTAAGCATACAATTGTTAAAATTAAAGTACCAAAATTTCCATACATCCTTATAATCATACTATAACATATAAAATAATATCAAAATAATTTTCTTCAACCTCGGATTAGCGGTCTCGATACCACTGTTCTGACTAGCCCCGAAATCGGGCTATTACACTTAATGTTGTGGATTGACCCGATTAAGCGATGAACAAGTAAAAAATAGCGGAAGAAATTGAGAAGTTAAACAAACAAATTTAACGTGTAAAAACCCCTCCAAAGAGGATAAAAAACCACGAGCAAAGATAATTTTACTATAATGGAAAAAGAATGAAGAGTACAAAAGATGGAGATAAAAACTAAATCTCGAAACCCGAAAAAAAGAACCCTCAAAATGTAAATACAAATTTTTCCGAAAGTGTTATGAGTTCTAATATTTTTAATGGGTGTATTTTTGAAGGTTGTAAAAAAGCCTATTTATAGGCTAAATTCGTAGGTCAAATAATAAAATAGTCTAGACTAATCAGAGTTTGATTGAAACAAATAAACAAAGCTTAACTGGAAGATTTTCTCTCATATTTTACTAAAATATGAGGCATACTTAACATTTAATATTCAACATAGTTCTCACTTAAAACTTCAACAGTTCAACAATTTAATCTCCCAACACTTGGCTTTAGTAATCTAATATCAAAGGTTAAAATTCAATAAAAATAAGTGAAAAATCTCACCTTTCTATTTGTGAAAGCTATGGCAATAGAGAAGTAAAAGACCAAACTTTCCTTTTGATAAGCTATAAAAGTAACATATTTTAATCTCATTCTTAATACATTTTTGGACGATCAATTATGCAAATTAGTAAATTTGATGCTCCTAATCCTTTAAATTCATGTTTCTATACTTAGGATCCACACGGGCTGGGCATTCCCACATAAGCTGGACACACGCCCATGTGCCAGCCCGTGTCGATTTCGTACACTGCTTCCCAAATACGCGGAAAAACCCAACTTTTAGGTTTTCTAAGCATTCTAAAGTCTATAAATACCCATTAGAAGAAGACATAATGGGGCAATCAGAGAAGATCAAGGAAAACACTCAAAGAACGCTATCGGAACCAACTCAGAAGCGGATCTCCATCAAGATTGAAGATCTCCCTTTAATTTCTTTCGAAGTTTTATTAAATTTCTTTATATCTTGTGGTTATTTGGACTTTGAGATGTTTCTATTCAGGATTATGAGCTAAATTCCCTAAATACCTTGGGACGATGAAACCTATGATGAATCTTATTATTTGATTTCTAATTTACATGATAAATACTTGATTCTTGTTCTCAATTATGTGTGCTAATTTCTTGTTTTAATATTTTTGGGATATTAATTCATATTTAATGTGCTTAATTCAGTGGAGTAAAAGTCCCTATTTAAGAGTAGATCTAGCATAATTGAGTGGAGTTGCATGCAATCCTAGAAATAGGACGACATAAATTTACTGGATTAGAGTCAAATCTAATAAGGGGTATTGTCTATCTCATTGGTTTTTATTCGATTATTTGATTGATTTATTCTCCGTTGCGTTCTTAGATAAATTAGTTTAGTAATTTTAGATTAAAACACATCACCCCAATTTGTCGGCTAGATAATAAGAAGACGGTAATTACTAGTACTTTTAGTCATCGTGGATACGATATTCTCTATTCACCATAGCTATACTATTATTCGATAAGTGCACTTGCCTTTGTCTTATTTATAGTTAGTTTAGTGATCATCACCTTTAATGGCTCAATTACTATTTAAGGTTCAGTTCAATGTTTTATTAAATCCTATTAGTTAATGACCTTGAAATTTGATTACTATACTATGTTGGTTAATTATTCACTTAATTCCTTTTTTTATACAACTATCTAACTCCGTATTCATCCCACCAATTCCTCAATTTAAAGTTTTAAATGGCCAGTCTTAGAAAATTCAACTTTAAATTAAGTTTTTGGGCACCAATAAAAATCGGGTCCTTACATGGACTAACTTGCTCTTTAGTTGATTTAATTATTTGGTTAATGGGTTCATATTTTATAATAAGGACAATATAGTAAAATTTACTTTGGTAATCTTACATTCTGTCAACCAAACACTTAAAACTTACATTTCAGCCAAATGAACCAAATAAGATAATTTCACCTTACATTCCCATAATCTTATTACAAAACGTAATCTAATATTTAATGAACCAAACGCCTGCTAAAAGCAAACAGCGATTTAGATTAAAAATGATGGATAAAAGAAGTTCCAAATTATTTATTTTTATGAAATTATTAAAAATATGTAAAATTATAATTTTATTTAATAAAATAATAAGCATCATTTATTTTTAATAATTGGGGAGAGGAATGAGGATCCTTGATATCGAACCTAAGCTTTCATACCTACAATATAATACTTGTATCATTAGATTAAGAGGTTGTTGGCATTTTAATTAATTGTTTTATAACTATTTTAAATTATCCATTGCAATAAATGATTATATTTTTTATTTATTTTTTATAACAATGCCAAATATTATTATTTTCACTAATAATAACACTATACCTATCCATTTTTAAAGTTTCTAACAGAATATTTTCCTTTTACATTCCTGGAAACTTTTTTTTCGGTGAAAGGCTTGAAAGATTTTAACAAAATTTCCCAATGAATACAAATTTCACATAAAGTATAAACAGAAACATCAATTAGATGGAAAGTCTAGTGTCGACACAATAAAAGAAATATAAAATCTATATGTATATTAAAAGAAAAGAAACTGTAATGTGTACATTCATGGCATGAGGAGCAATTAGATTGAGCGTTGGATTGAATTAAATCAAATCAAATGAAAAAATTTCGAGTTAATTATGTAGACGAATCTTATTTTATCATACTAATTTGATTTAAAATTTTCTCAAATCGAGTCGAGTGAAATAGAATTCGAATCGAAATAAATCGAATATATTTGCTCAAGTTAAATTTAAAAAAATACTTTGGGTCTTTGTAGCCACCGTCACCCACTCTAATCAAATCTGTTATTAACTTTCATCCCCTTATAATTTATTTATTAATCTTTTATTTACAAGTTAGCTTCTTTGCTTGCTTAGTTACATTAATTGTCTTCTGATTCTTGTCACCATGAATTTTGAAATTAAAAAATATATTAAATGTAAAAAATATATTTTTTAAATAAAAGATATTTTAAAGATAAAATGTAAAATTGATACCAATAGAAAATTCTAACATGAATATTTTATGGAATCATCAATAGTTCAATTTTAACAGAAATTGATAAAGATTCAGTATGATTAAACAATATGATAATATAAATAATATAAAATATGAAATTTAATTTAATAATATAAATAGTAAACATAAATTCGAAAAAAAAATAATTGAGGTTTAAGAGGAAGTAAAAGTTTTGGGGGTTTAGGAAAAATAAAAATTTTGAGGAGAGAGTAAAAGAAAAAAAATTTGGAGGTTTGAGGGAAAATAATTTTTTTGTTGGGGAAAGTAAAAGGGTTTGAGTGGAGGAATTGGTGAAATGGAAGTAAAAATATTTGATATTTAATTTATTTGAATTTAAAAATTTAACTCAATTTAAACTTAAAATTTAAAGAGAAATTGAGTTGATTCAATTAATTCAATTTAAATAATTCAAAATTTAAATTTTTTAATTAATTTTTTATAATCGAATCGAATTTTATCAGCAGCAACACATTTACTATTCTTCCCCCAAATGCCATGCAGATGCAAAGAAAACATGATTAACTTTGTCCTTTTTTATATCAATGCGGTGCAACAAGTGAAGGCAAAAGTTCTTGTCAGTTGCTCAAACCCAACTCGTTGAATTGACTGAAATAATGGTCTAAACGGAGCTCAATCAACAATTTATTTCAACTCACAGATTTAGCTGATTTAATTTAAATATTTTCAAAGTTGAAAATAATATAATTCGTTTGTAAAATGAAAAGAGAAATAATAATGATTTAAAAAAAATATGCATAATAGGGCTAACGTTTAGTGTTTGGGCTAGATTTTGAAAGCACACAAAACCTCCAAAAAGGGCCATGCTGAAGGCCTGTAAACCAAATTTTAACCATTCCCTCAGCCTTAGGCCTTAGCTCAGTCCAGTATCCGCCTCTATCCTTGTTAATTGTTGACTTTGCTCGCAACGGAATTTCAAGGAGAGGTTATTATAATATGATGCTATATAAATTAGGGATTTGGAAAAATAAATAACAAGAATTGGAAAACTCATAACATCGGGGCATGGCGATGCCGGTGGAGATGGAGATGGAGGAGAGAGGAAAAGTCGGGGCTTTGATAGAAAAAGCCACGAACTCGACCGCCTCCGAGGTTGATCCACGTCTTCTCAAAGCAATCAAATCAGTGGTGCGGTTCTCCGATTCGGAGCTACGACTCGCCGCCCATACCCTCATGGACCTCATGAAACGCGATCATTCCCAGGTCTTCTATCTATCCTTCTCTAACGAGTTAGTAAATAAGTGATTTTGATTTCGGTTAAATTTCCCATTCTTTCTTCAATTTTAGTTTCGTTGCTTAATGCACGTTCTGCAATTGGATTTCTAGGGCATCCAGTCTTTATTGTTGTAATGAAACTCAGGATCCTTTTAACTATTAATAATTTATTTTCTTTTCTAAATTGAAAAAGGAAAATGCGAAGAGATTGGTGTTTGAAGGAATTTGAGTTTTTGAGACTTGCTATTATTGCAGGTTCGTTATCTCACGCTTCTTATAATTGATGAACTTTTCATGCGGTCTAAGCTTTTTAGAACCCTTTTGGTTGAGAACTTAGATCAGTTATTGGCCTTAAGTGTTGGGTTTAGAAGAAATATGCCGCTCCCAGCTCCTCCGGCTATTGCATCAACTTTGCGTTCCAAGGCAATTGAATTCTTAGAGAAATGGAATGCATCTTTTGGGATTCATTACAGGCAGCTTAGGTTAGGTTTTGATTATCTTAATAATACTCTCAGGTTTCAGTTTCCTAACCTTCAGGAGACCGCAGCAAGGATAGAACGAGAGAGGAGGGAAAGAGAGAGAAGGACTAGGGAGATTTTACAGAACAAGTTTGAAACGCTGAAGAAAAATTTTAGTTCTTTTAAGGAAGAAATACAGGCTACAGCTGATGAGATTGGAGAATGTTTAGATATTGTTCGCACTAAAGAGGAAGGCGTTCCACACTTCTTATTGGATGACGAAGATTTTGTAGAGTTTCGATCTTCTGAGTTGAGGCAGATCCGTCTTGATTCATTAAAGGAAGGAGAAAAGGTTCATGAGAACAGCGATAACAAAGTGGTTTTCGATGCATTAAGAGAGCTGTATAAGCTTTTAGTAACCAAGCATCTGGTTTCAGTACAAGAATGGATATCTCTTCTTGTAAGGGTTGAAGTGGCTGACAACAGGTCACGAGATTCCATGTTGAAGGAGTTGATTGATGTCCGAAACAGTCTCATGTCTGTGAAGAAGGATTGTGAAGAATCTGGTTGTACTTTACCCAAAACTGTGAATAAAAACGAAGAAGAGGAGGAAGACTTCTGGGAGGAAGGTAATTTTGGATTGACTGAGAATGGAAGTACTACTGAACCTGAGAAGCGAAGGGAGGTTAAAAGTTCCAACATTGAAAAGAAAAGTAAATCTGTTGAGGATAGAAATTCTAAGAAGTCTAATAAACAGAGTGGAAATCTTGCTAAAGTGTCAGCTTCTTGCAAGGTGAAAGCCAAAGATAAAGAATGCAGTAGTTCTAAGGGCAAAGAGTGTTCGGGTAGTGAAAAGTCTGTTAGGAGTGAGCTTTTGGCTGAAGCTCCAGTTCTCAGGTGGGGTTCTTTCATGGATAATTGGGGCTCAGTCTCTAATAAGGATACATTATTAAATCAGAAAGGCTTAGAGTTTGACAATCACTGGGGAAGAGTAGATTATGATGCCGTGATTCCAGCCGAGAAAATTTCAGAATTGAATCTTCAGGCAATTGTTTACCAGGAAAACTTAGGAGAGATCCAACCATGTCGTGCACCTTTGAAAAAAGGTGGACTTTGTCAGAGAAGAGACTTGAAGGTTTGCCCATTTCATGGGCCCATTATACCTCGTGATGATGTGGGAAACCAAATCAATCAGAGTTCTTCTACAGATGATACAGATCCTGGTTTAGGCTCTGATTTAGCAGAGCAGTTAGCAAAACAAGCTGTGAAGAATGTTAGGGAGCGAGATAAAGAGGATGCGAGGAAGAGAAAACTTGATAAACAGTCATTACAGCGGGAAAAGCTAGCAAGAGTTCGGGAGCACAATGATGCTGTTCTTCGTGATGCTGCAATAGCTTCAACATCAAGATCAACAGTTTTTGGAGAAGACATGGGGGAAACTGTTGGTGAGAATCCAGTGGGGAGAAACAAACAAACTCTAGCATCCATGCTGCGGAAGAAAGTTACAACAAAAGATAGGTTAGCTCAGAGACTTTTGAACACCCGGGCAACAGAGGCAACGCTAAGACAGATGACCCAGGGTGAGGATGCAACTTATAGAGAAACATTTCCCAATCAATGGTAGATGGGTTTCCTTATTAAGTTATCGGGCATTTCTTGGAGTGTTACGCCGATAAATCCATAGGGAAGTACTGGGCAAACAAATTCCAGTGGTGTTCCTGTGCTTATATAATGCACAAACCGATCAAATATTAATTGCATTAATCAAGCTATTTCGATCAAATTCCTCTATGAGCTTGAGGAGTCTAGTTGTGTCATTTTCAATCAGTCATGATAGCATTTAAGCAATAGACCTCGTATTGTAAGTTTTGTGATATTCACGTGTTTGTTTTGTTAATTCTTGGAATATAAATAAAGAGCTAGAATGTTAGATCGGTTTTCTATGCAATAAAGCAATAGACTTCGTGCTGGTTGATTGGCTATGTTGTACAGTTAAAATTAACAAAATGAAATTGCCTAGTAAATTTACAACTTATATGCAAGGAATTATATATATCCATGATTTACGTGGTCTATGCCATAGCATGTAGCGCCCATTAAAAAAAAGTTTAGATAATTTATATGGGTACAAAGTTCTTCCAAGAGACAATTGCTATAATATCCCAAACAACTGGCAAAACCAGGAGGAATCCAGCAAACCAGGTCAGACATGGGACATAGAAGGAAGGTTGGAACTGTATTTTTGCTTTGCTTTTATGTTAAATTGGTTGGCAATCAATGCTATTAGTTAATGCAGTAGGGCCAGTAGGTGACCCTCCTTAAACCAGTAAACAGAGAATCACTGACTACAGTTTAATTTAAATTATCAAAATTTGAACCCAATTGGTTCATGTATTTACTCTTAAAAGATTGTCGAATCTCAGCGTTTGAAATATCCTCAGCCTACAGAATTACAATTTGTCTCTACTAGTAATTAGCCTAATTTCCCTTTCAAGTTGAAGTAACGTTGAACCCAAGTCACCTCCTTTTGCTATTATTATCCCATTATTTCTCTCAATATGTATATTTATACGATGATGACGTATGGAGATGTAGTCCTGATAAGCACATCCTATTTTGTATAATCAGTTGCCAAAAATAGAAGACATTTTCAAACAAAAATCTTGGAGTAAAATGTAGGGTTTAATTATAAAATCGAAACTATATTTTCTCTTATCTGAAACAAATTATTTAGGAATGATACTTTTAGCACATTAATTTGAACCATTTATAAAAAGGGCAATATAATTTTTTTTTGTCAAATAATCACATTGGACCTCATTAAATTTAAAACCAAACCTTTAAACAAAATTAAAACTCTCTAACTATTGTTTTCGTCATTCACAAAACTAAAATTCAAAGTCTTATTTGAAAACATGAATCCACCTTATATCCCACTAATTTTCTTAAATCCAACATGGTGGCATTGGCTCCAGCTGAACCATTTCAAGTTTTCTTAAAGTACTTCAAAAGAAAAAAGAAGATAAATATTAAAGATGTTAAAAAAACAATGAACCAACCAAATTCAATCCATAAAATTGGTTAACATTTTGGATAATTTTTTTTATATATTTTTAAGGGAGTAAAAAAAAACTGTAACTGATTTTGGATTGATGTCATTTATTTTTAAGATATAATAAAATAATAATTAAACATTTGGCATTATTTTACACCGGTTAATTACCCAGATGTTTTTAGTAAAATAAATTTATCAAGAAAAATATATAAAAATATTAATTAATTTATTTAAAATTTTATTAATAAGAAAAACGTTTACCAACCTCCTTTAATAAACTTAAGACTTGATCCAATTGGTAGACATGGTTGAGATAGAAAGAAATTGAGTAGCAGCCCCTAGGAGTGAATAATATCAAGAAAAGCCAAGAACATGAACATGGTAATGGAGACAACTCACCGCAAAACCATATTCCAACTTAATAATTTCTCTTATATATATAATGACTGTTTTTTAGTATAGAAAGTCGAAAACTTGAATTCTTTAAGACTACGTAAGTACTAAGTAGGGACTGGTAGCCCAGTAATTCATCCCTTACAATTATGTGAATCCATCACTCATCTTTCAACTATAAAGTGGAAAAGTATTGATAAACCGTAAAAGTAACATATTTTAAGCCCACATTTAGTATGCTTTTGGATGATTTAAGCCTTGAATTATGTAATTTGATGCTCTTAATCCTTTGTTTTCATGTTTTATACTCAGGAGAGCACCGGATGATGAAAAGAATGGAAAACGGGCCCAAAGCCACGACTCATTCAACAGGTTCGAACACGACCTAGCCACGACTTACACGGGCGTGTGCCAGAGGCGTGTCCCTGCTGTGAGAAAGAAGAGTTTCACCCGGATTAGGATACTTAGGGGCAAAGAAACATATTCATAAACCTATATAAACACCCTAAGTATAACCTAAAAGGGAGGAACCTAGGGCTTTTTCAGGGGGCGTCCAGCTAGGCCAAAGAGGGCAGATTTGTGGGGATTTACTCGAAGATAACCAGTTGATCCATCTCAAGAAGCCGGAATCATACTCAAGACGGAGGATCTCTCCTTCAATTCCTTCAGGGGGTTTAGGGATTTCTTATGTTTTTGTTTTATCTTTTCTTCTGAGATGTTTTAATTTATTGTTATGAACTAAAACCTCAGGTACCTGAGGGGATGAAACCTAAGATGAATCTTGTTATCGTTTGCTGAACTATATGATAAATATTTGACTTGTTCTTAATTATGTGTTCTTAATTCTTGTGTTGATATTTCTGGGATATTAATTCAAGTGTGATGTGCTTAGGTGGAGGAGCAAAAGTCCCTGCCTAAGAGTAGATCTAGCATAATAAGTAGAGTTGATCGCACGCCTAGAGATAGGGTGACGAGATTTTGCCAGATTAGGGTGAAACCTAATATGGGAGTCCATAGATCGAGTTAATGCAATTCTAGGGGTTTTAATTAGAAAGAGATTTCAATTAATCAACCTAGGGTTAGACGTTAGTCGCCTCGAGAGAGGGATTAATAAAACTTAAAAAATCTTACGGATTAAGTCAAATGAATAAATCATCTGGTTCAGAGTTAGATAACAAGTGAAGTCTAGGTGAATTCTTCCTTGGATGTCGTCTTAATCAATTGGTTTTTCCTCAAAGATATTTTCCCAATTTCATTCTTCTTTGTCTTAGAGTCTTTAGTTTAGTTGTTAGTTAATTTTAGATTAGATAAAAATCCACTTAATTCTTAGGCTAAATAATAAAAAGAGAGTTAGTATTAGTACTTTTGGTTCCTTTGGGTTCGACATTCCGGTCTTGCCTAAACTATACTATTGTTCGATAGGTGCGCTTGCCTCAAATCGTTGTCATAGTTAGTTTCCAAGTTCGATCATTCTTTATATAAATTTTAAGACTTTGACATCGCATAAAACAACGATCAAGTTTTTGGCGCCGTTGCCGGGGAACTGAAATATTAAGAACGCTTAATTTTTATTACTTTAGCCATATTTATTTTTATTTTATTTTTGCAATTAAATTTTATTTTTCTAATTTTTCTTCTTTCCTTTCAAGTACCTCTAATTTATGACTAGAAGGAACCCAACAGGACCCCTACTTTACGATAGTGATATTGAAGGTACCGTTCGTAGAAATCACAGAGAAATAAGGCGAAGCTTAAACTACATAGAAGAAGAGCAAGAAGCCGAAATCAATACCACCGAACAGATGGCTGAGAATAATCCGCCACCTCCAAAGATGGCCGAACATCATGCTCCACGCATTATGTATGATTAGGCTAAACTAGTTTAACGGGAACTGAGTCTAGTATTGTTAGGCCTACTATTGCTACAAATAATTTTGAACTGAAACCTAACACTATACAGATGATACAGCAGTTTGTTCAGGTTGATGGTTTGCAGGATGAGGATCCTAACACACACTTAGCAAATTTTCTAGAATTCTGTGATACCTTCAAGATAAATGGTGTTTCTGATGATGCCATCCATCTTCGATTATTTCCCTTTTCTCTGAGGAATAAAGCCAAACACTGGTTGTATTCTCTTCCATGAGGGTCAGTCACTACATGGGATCAAATGACCGAAAAATTTTTATTAAAATATTTCCCACCGGCCAAAACGGCCAAATTGAGGAATGATATCTCTTCTTTTGTACAGATGGATTTAGAGACACTTTACTATTCATGTGAGAGATACAAAGATTTGTTAAGGAGGTGCCCACACCACGGATTGCCTTTGTGGCTATAGGTCCAAACTTTCTACAACGGTGTGAACCCTTCAACAAGGCAACTAATTGATTCAGCTGCCGGTGGAACTCTGAATAACAAAACTCTTGAAGCAGCCTACGAGTTTATAGAGGAGATGTCACTGAATAACTATCAGTGGCAAGTTACAAGGACAAGGCCAGCTAAAGCAGCCGGAGTTTTCAACATCGACGCAGTGACCGCGCTATCAAAACAGGTAGAGTTGCTACATAAAAAATTTGACGGTTTATATGGTTCTTCGCAGGCACATCCAGTTATGCAGTGCGATGCAAATGGAGGAGTGGCGAATCCTGAGTACCCACCTTACAGATAGGGCACGGAAAGCGAACAAATGAACTATATGGGTAACAATTTCCGATCTAACAATAACCCTTATAGTAATACTTTTAATCCAGGTTAGAAGAACCGCCCCAATTTCTCATGGGGTGGCCAAGGAAATCAAAGACAACAACCATCCCAAAACTTCCAACAACAGCCTTACTCACAAGAAAAAGAAGCCAAACCTCGAGGAGATACTGACAAAATTCATAGCAGCCACAGAAACACATGTTCAGAATACCGAGACAACCCTGAAAAATCAACAAGCTTCGATTCAAAGGATCGAGAATCAGCTAGGGCAACTTGCTAAGCAAATTTCTGAAAGACCACAAGGAAGCCTACCAAGCAACACCGAGACTAACCCAAAGGAGCAAATTCAAGCCATGACAGCTCAAAATAGTGAAAGGTTAGACGAGCCCAATTTAAGGCACGAGAATATGGTAGAAGAAGGAAAGGTTGAGGTAAAATTAAAATCGGTAATCAAAGAGTACAAACCTCGCATACCATATCCCGAAGCAATAACGAAAGACGACACAGAGGAACAGTTCGGCAAGTTTCTTAAACTTTTAAAGAAATTACATATTAACTTAACGTTCCTTGAAGCTCTTTCGCAGATGCCAAATTCTAGGAAATTTTTAAAGAAGCTATTGACAAATAAGAGGAAGATAAATGAGGAATCACATGTGGAGCTGAACGTAGTATGCTCAGTAATGTTTCAAAATAAACTACCACAGAAATTAAAAGATCCAGGGAGTTTTACAATTCCATGCTTAATTGGTAGTGTATCTATTGATAATGCGTTAGCTGATTTAGGGGCAAGCATAAACGTCATGCCTTATAAAATGTTTAAACAACTAAGTCTAGGGAAACCTAAATAAACTAGGATGAGCATTCAATTAGCTGATAAAACTGTTAGAATTCCTAGGGGTATAATCGAAGACGTACTCGTGAAAATTGATAAATTCGTATTCCCAGTAGACTTTGTCGTTTTAGACATGGATGAGGACAACACGATCCCCCTAATTTTAGGAAGACCATTCTTAGCAACTATCAGAACTAAAATCGATGTTGATACAGGCGAACTCAAACTCTGTGTAGGTGACGAGACAGTCACTCTTCAAGCTCTCGATTCAGCTAGGACATCAAATAATCAAGGTGAGAAAGTAAATTTTATTGATAACAATTCGGTTAACCCTTCTTTTCAGGAAGCACCACAGCATGATCCCGATCCTAAACCCTGTGCCAACAAAGAAATAACTCATGAGGAACAAAGGATTCAAATCGATGAACTAGAAGAGTGGAAGACGCATCTCAAAGAAAAACTAAGGATACATGAAGTAGAATCAAAGCCACTCTACAAGACAGACAAGTTCAAAATCGGTGATCAGGTATTGTTAGATAAAGCAGACCCACGAATATCCCCTCCCGATCCCAACACAAGCAAGGAAATCCCTTTCAAGGTAATCCATGTTTTCCCGTAGGGAACGGTCGAGGTAAGTAACCCTATGTTTGGCACTTTGAAAATAAATGCCACCCATCTTAAACTCTATCATGATAATGGAACTACTAGCACGAGGAAGGACTTTCAACTCCTCAAACCACCATGAATATGCAAATGAGAGGAGAGTCTAGCTTAAGACTCTAGACGAGCACTTCTCGGGAGGCAACCCGAGTACTAACCCCATTAACCTCTCCATTTTATTTTATTCTTTTCATATAACACTTAACTGTAAACTGACCAAAAACACATATTCATAAACCACACGGCCTTGCACACGGTCGGGGCCGTGGCCGTGTGGGTACACCGAATCTCTGTACTGACATGGCAGGGATGGTACGAGTCAAAATGAATCATATCTTCAAGTCACGGACTCCAACTACCATGCCACGCCGTACGATACGGCCGTGGCTGACACTGTTAGATCACACACGGGCGTGGAGACCTGAACATGGGCGTAGGAGAAGCAAAGAAGGCAAAACACGGCCGTGCGATACAGCCGTGTGACGACATACGCCTATAGTACACGGGCATAGGGATGTATCAAACCCCATAACTCTATTTAAACCACCCTACCCCTCCCTCTTCTCACATACTCCCCATCTCTTTTCTTCCATTTTCTTTCCTTTTTTCTTTTTCAGATATTCCCTCTTCCACATTATTTTTCTAACATTTGATCTCCATAATACCTATGTCGAAGAAACGGAAGGATTCAAGCACAGTCTCCCTATGGGAGACCGATCTATATAAGTTTATGCCGGCCGCTTCAACCACTCGACAAGCCAAGGGTCTTTGAGGCCATTTAATTTTTCTTCTTCTTTACTCTTCTACTTTATTTTCTTTTTCTTTGACTATCTTATGCTTAAATTAGTTTATTTTATTTTAGTTTCTTAGTGTCAGGTTTTTCAGGTTGCTAGGGAATCACACCGGAACCACGACCACCGCCTCACTACAGCCTTAGAAGTCACACCCACCTCGCGAACCATCCAACAATAAGGACTCTTCGGTCCATTCATCTTTCATTTTAATTTTATTTACATCTCTATTTTCTTTCTCTTTATCTTTCTTTTCCTTAATTATATATTTAGTTTATTTTAAATATGTCTTTATATTCCCTGACTAATTCTCTACAAGCTTCCCAATTTCTTCATCTAGCACAGGAATTCGAGGCGGCCCTTTCAACTTATCTTTCACCTCCAAATCAAGTTTCCACACCCTCTAAGGATTTCATCCATAATTCAAGGATTTTCAAATAATACTATAGTTAACCCCCCACACTTAAGATGTACATTGCCCTCAATGTATAAAGATAGATAATTGTGCATTGATGATTAAATTTGAAGGATACTAGAGAATCAAGCATGATAAGTCTATTTTGAAGAAAATTAAAAATTTTGTTAGGTTGTCTACCTGAATCTAATTATTACCTTAAAGTTTGAAATTTACGAGGTTGATATTAAATACCCATAATTTTTGTGAAATCTTGAGCCTTTTAAAGCATACATTCCTTCGTGCTCACTTTTTATTATGAGTGTGTCAACATTGATTTGTTATTCTAGAACTTGCATTGATTATACATGTCGAGACCACACCTTTGATTTGATATACAGAGATGATAAAGGCACCTAGGTTTTAACCCACTCACTCCACTAAAAGCCTACCTCCACAATTAACCCCTAGTGAACCCTGTTTAATCCCAACAACCCTTTTTATTGACTCACTGACTAATATTAACTCAAAACCCTTTGTATTTGTTATCGCCGTCCTTTTTTGACTACCCTTATGTCGAGATTTGATTTGATCAGTTTCCTAACTATTTTATCTATTTCAATTATATTTGACTTGTTCTTAAAAAAAATCAAAGTATATTCGTTTATTAGTTTTGTGATTAGGTGAGCCTATACGTTAAATTGTAAAGTATTGAAGAAGAAGCTCAGATCAGAATATTATTTATGTAATTATTATCAGTTCAATATCTCTAGTTAGGTAATTTGCCGGGTCAATCTCGATTCTAACCCTCCAATTCAGCCTTTATCCACATCTTTGACCCAAGCCCCGTTACAACCCTGTAAAGACCTTTTTGATTTGTGTATCATCTCATATTATAGTGGTGGAGATTTGATTTTCATGTAAGCCTATGGGATTAACTCTTCATGTTTGACTTTTGAGTGCTTAATTCTGAACTTTAAAACACTTTGAGTGGTTTGAGTGAATCTCTAGTGAGGATGTCAACTCTTGTCGATTTTGAATCAGAGATAATTAATTAGGTAAGGGGAAACACCTAACGTTTTTTGGGCTATAAATGTATGACTTTGATTGTTTGAATCTTTAGGACTCTTTGAGTTGAATTATCAATGTATGAATTATCTTTGAATTATGATGAAACATTATTGATGGATATTACAAATCAAAGAAGTTCATTTTAATTGTGAATTGAGAATTTTGCTTGAGGACAAGCAAAAGCTTAAGTGTGGGGATATTTAATAAACCGTAAAAGTAACATATTTTAAGCCCACATTTAGCATGCTTTTGGATGATTTAAGCCTTGAATTAGGTAATTTGGTGCTCTTAATCCTTTGTTTTCATGTTTTATACTCAGGAGAGCACCGGATGATGAAAAGAACGAAAAACGGGCCCAAAATGGAGTAAATGAGCCATATCACGAAATCCACATGGCCTGGGCCCAAGACCACACGGTTGTGACTCATTCAATAGGTTCGAACACAGCCTGGCCACGACTTACATGGGCGTGTGCTAGAGGCGTGTCCCTGCCGTGAGAAAGAAGAGTTTCACTCGGATTAGGATACTTAGAAGCAGAGAAACATATTCATAAGCCTATATAAACACCCTAAATATGACCTAAAAGGGGGGAACCCAGGGCTTTTTCAGGGGGCGTCCAGCTAGGCCAAAGAGGGCAGATTTGTGGGGATTTATTCGAAGATAACCAGTTGATCCATCTCAAGAAGCCGGAATCATACTCAAGACGGAGGATCTCTCCTTCAATTCCTTCAGGGGGTTTTAGGGATTTCTTATGTTTTGTTTTATCTTTTCTTCTGAGATGTTTTATTTTATTGTTATGAACTAAACCCTCAGATACCTGAGGGGATGAAACCTAAGATGAGTCTTATTATCGTTTGCTGAACTATATGATAAATATTTAACTTGTTCTTAATTATATGTTCTTAATTCTTGTGTTGATATTTCCGGGATATTAATTCAAGTGTGATGTGCTTAGGTGGAGGAGCAAAAGTCCCTGCCTAATAGTAGATCTAGCATAATTAAGTGGAGTTGATCGCACGCCTAGAGATAAGGTGACGAGATTTTGCCGGATTAGGGTGAAACCTAATATGGGAGTCCATAGATCGAGTTAATGCAATTCTAGGGGTTTTAATTAGAAAGAGATTTCAATTAATCAACCTAGGGTTAATATAACTTAGGGAATCTTACGGATCAAGTCAAATGAATAAATCGTCTGGTTTAGAGTTAGATAACAAGTGAAGTCTAGGTGGATTCTTCCTTGGATGTCGTCTTAATCAATTGGTTTTTCCTCAAAGTTATTTACCCAATTTCATTCTTCTTTGTCTTAGAGTCTTTAGTTTAGTTGTTAGTTAATTTTAAATTAGATAAAAAACCACTTAATTCTTAGGCTAAATAATAAAAAGAAAGTTAGTATTAGTACTTTTGGTTCTTTTGGGTTCGACATTCCGGTCTTGCCTAAACTATACTACTATTCAAATCGTTGTCATAGTTAGTTTCCAAGTTCGATCATTCTTTATATAAATTTTAAGTCTTTGACATCGCATAAAGCAAGGATCAAGTATCTTAGATCATCTTCAGCCTTGAGATCAAGACCCTGTTTATTATGTCACGGGACTAAAACTTTAATCTCACAATCCATGCGTTCTTAGGCGATTTCTTGGTCGCACACTTGATTTAGTGGAGTTGGTTTCGGTCATAAATATATTTAAGCACTATTTGACAAATCTAAGTCTCAATGGTTACAATCCAACTTTTTCCACCACTCAAATAATTGATCCATCCGTGTTGTCAGCCTTCAAGGCTTGGCCCTATAACTTAGACAGTGAACTGGTGCTCATTTTACTAGGGCATATCAAAGAGCCTCCATCGTACTTTTATACTATCTGTAATCTACTCCCAAGAAATGGGAAAATTATATATTCAGATCAAGCTAACTCGCCTATTGATGGTGCAGGATCCTCATCACATCCCACCATCAAGACATGGATATTTCCTCAATTCTTAAGGGAGCTCGTGGCAAGGAGAAGACTACTACTACTCTACCACGTAAAACAACAGCAAAGAACACAAAGAAAAGGGTTAGATCAAATAAGGGTACTCACGATTCTGGGAGCAGCGAATGCCCTCCATTAGTGAGCCATAAATCAAATAAGGAGCCTGTTGCTACAACCATTCACTCATCCTCGGTTCCTGTTCCTCTCGAGATTCCTTCAACTCTCGAAGGCTCCGTTCCACAAATAGACTCTCCCAAGCGTGTTTCTACTCCTTTATTATCATAGAACCCCTAAGAGACAATCCCTCTTGTCTAGTTAACTGCCCTTCTTTCTCAAGCACAAGTTGCAACCCCAACTAAATCAGGTAGCAACTTTCCTTAGAGCGATCTGATGGAGTCAATGTCATCTCCCACGTCTCTTAATTCTATCTTTCAGCAACAACTAAGCTTGTTGCATTAACAATTAAGAGAACCTTTCTCCTATTACCTTGCATCCAATTCATCAGAGGATCCTCTATCTCTTATAGCTCAAGTCTCCGAGATCACGTTCCTCGAACACGGTCTTTAGAGTGGGGCTCTCAAAGAAGCTAGTAGGCGTTACCACAACAAGGTAGCAAATTTAGAAAAGTTTGTAAAATCTGATGCTTTGGTTGGGCTTTGCCAAAAATATCAATATTCAAGCAATTTGATCGCAAGGTTGTCTACACAGATCACAACTCTGAGGAACAAGCATGGGTATGTTCAAACAGAAAATAATCAGTTGAAAGATGAGATCAACCACTTGAAGGATGAAAAATCTGTCTTATAGGAGAAGTTCAAGGACCAAGAGGAAAGTCACAAGGCGGAGTTGGACAAGCTACGCCAATCCCATGACGAAACCTTTAGGAAGTATCGAGAGGATACTTAAAAGAATCTCATTGAGGCGCTACTAGAATGGAGATCAAGTCTGATTTTGCACGCCCAAGTGGCCTCTAGTCCTCTTGATCTTAGCAAAGTAGACTTCGATTACCTAAAAGACATCTCTACGGAGCCACTCAACTTTGACGTTTACCATCCTAAGGGCGAGGAGTGGAATGCCTTTCAAGGAAAGGAAATAATTAGTTGTCTTTTCCATTTCCACTATGCTAGAAGCTGAAGATAACAAAGGGAGCTTAGTAGATATAGAGCAAAATCCTGAAAGTCATCCTCAAACATATAAGGTTCCTAATGAGCCCACTGATTAGTCCGCCAAAGGAAGAAATTGAAAATTTCTTTTTGTTTTGCCTTGTATTTCCTTTTTATATCACTTCTGTAATAATTTCCCAAATATTTTACTACTGAAGTTATTATTTTTGTTTGTCCATTTTCATTCTTATTACAATACTACTAACATAACAGAGTATTCTTCTCGCTTATAAATGTTTTAACATATCTGAAGAATCTTTACCAGGCTCGGCATATTATGCATATAGGGCTTCTTCATCTTCATAATCTGAGAACTGGTTGAACCAGGCTCTGATACCAAACTTGTAACACCCTTAAATCGATCAGATTAACCAGATCCAGATTTTGGGTATTACCACATGAATGTATACACTAGCTTAATCTACTTATACAAATTACAAATAATTACAACTTACAAGTTTCAAACTAAAATACATAAGTAAGTACATTAAGTAAATATAGATACAACACGAGGTAATTAAACTAAAATTATTCCCAAATTGAAGCCTTAATTTATAATAAATACCCCGAGTGAATTTTTAAAGAGTATATTGGTTCTTGAACATGCCGTCAAACTTGCTTTATAGTATAATAGTTTGGTACGCCACTCATTACGCATAGCCCTAGCATCATTCCTCTTGGCGCAAACTCATATCAATTTGCCTATAGCAAAACACGCACTCATATAAGTTCGTAAGAACTTAGTGAAGAAAACATCATTTACCTATATCATTTCTGCATGTCTCAACTAATGACTTAACTAGGTGATCATATCGTTCTAAACCTTCAACTTAGTCATTGGCGAATACTCCATCTATTTTTATTCTCATTTACAAGTTAGAAACCATACCTTACTCAGAACTCATTTCTTACCCATCAACATCTTCGGTATGCCACTTGCTTCTTTCAATATGATCTCTCATGAGTCTTTACCCATTTCCTTTATAGAGGTCCATTTATCCGAATCACCCTTACCCTTGTATACATTACCTTAGGTCATCGCTCCACAATCTATGTTTGATCACCTATGTATAGCAGGTACATTCCTTCTAATATACAATGAGAAAGATCTTTACTCAGAATACGCTTCTTTTAAGTTTACCCCTCACTTCTTCTATATCTTATCACCTCATTATTCATAATTAAGTCGCGATATTGTATAACACTTTATTGTATCCCATAGAATCACTGTGCCTTATTAATCTTTCTAATCATACTTGCAAGCCATGCTGAACACACCAAACAGTTTAATACAGAATCTGCCAAGAATCATTCCTTTATGTTATGCTATTGCGAGCCTTATTAAGATACGTCACAAGGGCACTACTTTCAGACTTCACCACATATGTCTTTCGTTCATGTTTTCATCACTAATGTTGTCACGTTAGAATTTTCCACACAAGCTATTGATTCATTGTTCGCCACAAGGGCGGTTTTTAAGAGTGCACTACGAGGGCGCTTCTTACGGATTTTTCCACAAAGGCATTCCACCACAAAGGTTTTTTTCCTAATACGCCACAAAGGTTATCATTGTAGGGTTTGTCACAAAGTTTATCCCTTCATTAGTCACCACAAAAGTGTTCCTTTCATATTGCACCACATAGGCATTCCTTTCATATTGTGCCACATAGGTGTTCCTTTCATATTATGCCACATAGGCGTTCTTTTCCTGATATTTTTACTATATGGATTTGCCTAGACTCATGTTATGTGAGGTTTGCCCATCATCATATTGGGACACGCAGGAAAACCTATTAGGTAATCACCATCCTTTAGTTCATTTTGGAAGGTTCCATAGACATGGGCTTCCTTTCAAAGATCATTTTTAAAGTCCCGACAGACCTCTTTAGACTCTACCGCAGTGATGACATTGCTTAAGACTCAACACTTAGTCACTAATCAAACACTTCATCACATGCATTTTAGGTGTGCCATACAACTAAACTCAAGCTTCACATACTTGTCAATCTCGTACGAACTATACATGCAACCTCGGTAAACATTCGGACTATGCATTTCTGGTTTCTATTTCATAGTTCGATCAACTACCATAGAAGTATATTGTATGGATAGTATACATGCAAGAGTCAGTACAGGGACTCATTTGGCATCCACAATTAGCAGTATGAACTCTAGATCTAACAAGAAACTGTAGTAACCACTGTTTAAGAAACGAAAGAGTACCATTAAAACTCATTTTTAGCCTTTTTTCCATCAACACAAACCCAGATAATCCCTCATATAGAGCCTTAATTCCTCATCTTACTATTCATACCTTTACGGTCCTAATCTTTCATAGCATAACATGGAAAGCCATAAAACTTACCTTGACATAGAGTAACTACTAATAGAGACCTAGATCTACAGCTCTAGCTTTAGGAAGAAAAAAACATTGTAAGTTCTTTAAGATTCAGGTAACAATACTTCTTGAGGAAGTAAGAAGAAAAACTCTCTTTTCTAATATAAGAATATTGCACGGAAATCTTGTTCCATCCCTAGAGAAAATTGTCCACATCTCTCGCGAACCTCGTCCCTTTGAATCCTTTTAGCTTGGGAACATTCATTTTGTGTTTCTTCGATTCGAAAGCCAACATCCAATTACCCAGAGTAACTTTACAGATAGTAAGCTCCTCCTTGAGCTCCAACACATGTTCCTTTAAAGCAGTTACCATGGCTTCAAGAGCATCATTCTTGTCTATCAGCTTCTCGGTCTGATCATTCATGGCAGCATTGAGGGTCTCTCTCATCACATCTTGACTAAAATTGAGAGCCTCAGCCACATAGTCCCTAAACTACATTCTCATCGAGTCTAACTCATCGATGCATCCCTCAACTACCTTGAGTGTTTCCTTCACACCACCCATGGATTCCTCAATATTGATCACTCAGCCTTCCAGAGCTGACAACATATCCCTGGATCTTCTATTTTTCCTGGACCTCCCATAGGTCTCCATCGGGATATTTTGTTCGTCTCTTCCTTTCTTCATTTGACCCGGTACCTTCGAATACTAGTTTTGATACCAACTATCACGAAGCTAGAAATTTAGTCTTGCAATCCGTGCAACCTTAGGCAATTTTTTGTTTCAAATCTTCTTAATTTACCCTAACTCTGGCAAAGTAAGAATTCTCGATAAAAATTCTCCAAGGCTCCAAAATTAAAACAGAAGCAAATTAAAACAAAAGAGCAACAAAAGAACAGAAAATGCGACAAGAAAGCAAAACATGATAAATGTTTGAGTAAATGCTCTCAAAGTATTTTGTTACTCTAAAAAGAGTACAAAGAATGGAATGACATGGGATGGGATGGGATGATAACAATTGAGGGAAAAGACATCTATTTATAGTTGAGCTCCCCCAAAACCAACAGTACAGATTGAATTACATCAACAGTCGAGATTAAAGGCTATCTATAATCCTTTAAGGTTACAAAATCAAATCTTATTAGATTACAATCTTCTAAAATTACTTTTCATATTTACCAAGTAGTCCTAACTTTCCATAAGTGCTTCGTTGGGCCACTAAGGCTTCAAGTAGAAGGGCTTCGTCACTTGTTATTCGAATCGAGCCAGTTTAAGTGGGTCAAATGAACCCTATTTAATAGAATATATATTCAATAATTAATAAGTGGTTACAACAACGGTGAAGGGAAATTATTAATTGTGTTGCTTCAAATGTAATAGGTTAGAACTTAAGCCTTGTGAATCGCGTGATTTTAGGCAAAAATTTATAGTAAGTCAGACTAACTCTCGAAAGATTAGAATTTTCAATATAAATTCTCTAAGGAAACAAAATAATGTGAAAGCAAACTCTCAAACAAAGAAGTAAAAAGCGATTAGAAAAGTCATAAGAAAACTAAGCACACCAAGTATTCGAGTAAATTCTCTCAAATGTATTGTATTACTCAAGATTGGGATTAATACAAATGAGAGAAATGCCTCTATTTATAGTTGAGCTCTCCCAAATCCAATAGTATAGTTTAAATTACATCGATGATCGAGATCAAACTCTACCTACAAATTGAGATTCTTAAGGGATTTTCCAAGATCCTTTAAGATTACAAAATCTTCTAAGATTACAAAATCTCCAAAGGTTAAAAAATATTCCCTTGGTAAAATATAAGTTATTTCCAAATTCACTATGCTGAGTTGATGGGTCTTCTCCACATGTTTTACGCTCTGTGTACATTCGTCACGAGTTTTGATCTGTGGCCCGTAACACTAGTATTTCCTCAATAATTAATATTACATTATAATTTTCTTTTATTTTAACAAAGTTCTCTCTTTAGCCCCAAACCTTTTTTTATGTTTCATAATTTGTCTCTTGAGAAAATTTAGACATTGACACCTACCAAAGAGGAAAATGGTAGTTCTTTTTTTTTCCCCTTGTATAGAGAAATTATAGATACAATTAATCTTTGCTTGTTCTTCATTTTAACACAAAAGTTGGCTACCCCATTTTGTATCTAATGAAAAGACAAGTTTTTTCCTATCCAACTTTCTTTTTTTTTTAGAAAGGAATAGTACCTATTGTGGAAAAGCCGATCAAATTTGTTTAGTTTTATCTCATTTACTATGGAATCAAATAGCATAGATTGTATGACATCATTAGATGTAATCGGTGATTATGAGATCAATCATCATAATCAATTGACTTCATTTTTGAAGCCCTATAACAACAATGGAAACAACAATAGCAGCAACAGTACTATGTCATCAGTGCTTCATCCAAGCACTACTAATGTTCATGAACTCCTTGAATGTCTTGTTTGTACCAATTTTATGCACCCTCCAATCCAGTAGATGTCTAGATTTTTTGGAGGGTTTTCCTTTTCTTTTTGGAGAAAAATTACCTCCTTTTCAGTGTTTGAATAATTTACGCTTTTTCTTTTCTTTTTTTAATAGTCACATTTTGGCTTTGTGTGATTTCTTGAGGTTTAATCTCATGTGTTGGATCTGTGTTTTTTGGAAGTTAAAATTAGTATTCTTATTGTACAAACTTGTTGGCTTGGATACTATTCTGTGTTGAATTTTTTTAATAATTTTTTATGTGAGGATTCTATTAGAGATGCTAAACATGACAATGAAAACATCTTTTAGGAATCTAATTTTTGAAATTTCCATAGTTCTATTTTGATGGTTGGAGTTCCAAGTTTGTTGTTTCTTGTTGTTTTAGGGGATTAAAAACTAAAGGTTGATAAAGTGTGTGGTTTCAAGAGGATGAATTCTTTGTTATGTTTTTCTCATCGGCCCTTTCTATGACTTGCTTACTACCTCAGTTTTAATTGATCAAAGAAGTAGACATGAAAGTCCTTTGAATATAATGCTTAAATTTAATAGCTTTTCTATAAGTAGTATCAAGAAGAAGCAAATGCAAGAGGATGATAGACCCGTCAAATTGTATTGTGATTTATCAACATTGTAGCTTTTTGTTTCGTCTCTTGCCCCATATTCATAAACATGCCTTTTTAGATCCAACGCAAAGAATTATAGATTGTAAACCAAAGTGATCGTCATTTTCTCTCTTTCTAAAAAGGTTAAGAAGGTTGAATTAAATATGAAACTAAAAATTACCCAATTAGGAAACTATAAGAATCTGTGTCTATCCCATGGGAGTTTACTAGGATATTTTATGTAAAGGTACAATTTTCAATGGTTCCAGAGAATACAATTTTGGAACCCCATTTTCCTAAATCGAGTTCGCAAATATAAAATATAAATTTTTATGGAGTTAATATAAAAATATATTGAAGAATGGTCAAGTAATTTAGCCGATAAAATTATAAAAGTCCAATTGCTATTCAATTTTAATTAAGAAAATGCTTGAAGACCTAGATATCAATTAATTAGAGGGCCAAAATAGCTATTAAATGATTTTTAATTAAAGGATAGTAGATGATGATAACATTTTCTATTAAGTATAATTAATAGTTAGGTTATGTTAATAAATCATTATTAAGTTAATTAAACTAGATTAATTAACAATTAATTAATGTATAAATATGAAATGTTAGTGGAATTTCATCTTCTTCTTCATTATTCCATCGTCCACCATAGATGAAAACTTAAGAAAAAGCTTTCAACTCCTTTAGCAATTAGCCATAAAATTGAATCGAAAACGGATAAAAATGAGCTTGTAGAGGAAAAGCTAAAATTGCGGAATAGGTGACCACTTCCAAATGTGTAAATGTTTGACTGAAAAATACTATACCAAAAAATCTAAAGTAAAGAAGTGGTGTCCGCAAGTATATGGGTCAAATTGTAATATAGTACAGTGTACAACGAAACACTGAGAAGTATTCTAAGGATTGTACCCAATGGAGGACGAATTAAATATATTGAAAACACTTTTACAATAACAAGTCTAAATAGTAATAATTAAATAACTAAAATAAACAATTGAAAATAAAAAAAACAACTAAATCAATTAAACCAATCAGGAAGATTAACTTGTTTTAGTGGTTGTAATTAACTTCGAATTCAGGTTTTAAGGTGAATTAGCTAACAACTAACCAATTATTACCTCATGGCCTCTAATTGATTAATTAATTAGCGGATACTCACTTATCTCCCAACATCACTTTCTCAACCAGGACAAATTACAATTTACTCCAAAAACTTATCTCCCAACCTCATTTAACCTTTATTACTTCCCAAGGTCGTCAAGCCTAGGATTTAAGAATGCATAATTTATACCAACTAATTTTATAGGAAACCCTAACTACTCCGTTAATCACTCCTACATCCACTCGTTGATCTTCCCTAAGGGAAGTAGCTACTTATGATATTATTCATAATCTCAATCTCAATTGAAATAAACATGTAAATAAACACGATTAAATCGAAAGAGAAAAGAGATAAAGAAATAATCCTGTGGATGCCAATTGAGTTAGTAAATCTCTTGATTGGGAAAACGATATTGTTGCTTGCAAAGGAAAATAAATTGAAATACTTTGATATTATAAAAGAGATCTTGGATCAAAACTAATTCCAAGACAAAAGAACAAAAGAGTTTAGAAAAAAAAAGAGAAAACTAAACTAAAACTAATCCTAAACTACTAGGTTTTTTAAATGTGTCTAGGACGACTTGGTTACATAAAAAACTTACGATCTTATGTTAAGAAGTGTTAGCAGCCTAAATTAGGTCTTCAGCACGTCCTAGGTTTTTGTATAAGTTTGATTGTGCGGATGAAATTAACCCTGAAGGACTTGGGCTCCATGTTAAGCCTATGTCGCGCCATAGACATTGCATGGTGTGACACGACACCAATTTCTTGGGATTCTAGGTATGTTTCATGCTTTAGCGGCTCAGGAAGCTTGTGCAACACTCGTCCCTTGATCCTTTGTCTATTGGGCATGAAATTCAACATCATGTATACTTAAATTAACAGATTACATCTATCTAAGGCCCGTGTCGGCCTAATAGGTCACTAACAATAAAAAATGTGTTAAAAACTCTTATTTTATTAATATTTACTAAATAACTACTAAGTATAAAAAATTCAATAATTAATACTAAAATGGCTAGAAAAAAACTCTTTAAATGCCGAAATGTATCTAAAATACAACTACAATTAGCGGCAGGTCAATAGGCTTTGAGAAATCTACTCGTTTGTGTTTTGAATGGTAAGTTATTATATAACTTACTACCTTTCCTTAGTTGATAGTTATGCTTGTGTTTCAATTTCATTTTTTACTTATGCTTGAACTTAAGTTAAGATTTAGGTGGAAATTCGCATACTTGGCTAGAAAATGTAATTGAAATTTGAGATGATTTAATATAAGTGTTTGATGCTATGTCTCTTAACTATAACTAGAAGAATGACAAAGGATCTTAAAATGTATCATTAAATGTATGCGTGATTCATGTTCAGATTCAATTGATGGAATTCAAAAATTGATGTGTGACAGTTACAAATTATGAATATGCAAATATGAATTATTAATGCCCATGTGAACTTAGTAAAAGGCTAGGATACAGTTGGCATGTCGATAGGGTCATATGTACACTTGTGTACGAGATAGTTGACGATGTGGAGATTATGATATGTTAATTCGAAATTCAACATTTGTTGTAGATCATCAAGGATTCATTGCCTCTACGAAGACCTTGGCGTGGTGGAGGGATTTATTTGAATACATATATATTTGGTGTCTATGGGCTTTGCACTATCGTGCTGATAAGCTGTAATAGTAACATATTTTAAGCCCACATTTAGCATGCTTTTGGATGATTTATCCTTAAATTTTGTAAATTGGTGCTCTTAATCCTTTGTTTTCATGTTTTATACTCAGAAGAGCACCGGAGGATGAAAAGAACGAGAAATGGGCCCAAAAATGAGTAAATGGGCCATATCACAAAATCAAGACGGCCTGGGCCCAAGCCACACGGTCGTGCCTCATCAAACAGACTCGAACATGGCCTAGCCACGATTCACACGGGCATGTGCCGTGGACGTGTCCGTGATGTGAGAAAGAAGAGTTTCATTTGGATTAGGGTACTTAGAGGCAAAGAAAGCCATTCCAAGAGCCTATATATACACCCTAAAGGCCAACCTTCAAGGGGAGAGGGGGGAGTCCAGTGAGGCCAAAGAGCCGAGCTAGAGGGGTCAGATCTGTGGAATTTACTCAAAGAAAGCCAGTTGATTCATCTCAAGAAGCTGGAGTCATACTCAAGTTGGAGGATCTCTCTTCAATTCCTTCAGGGATTTTAGAGTTTTTCTTATATTTTGTTTTATTCAGGGGGTTTTAGAGTTTTTCTTATGTTTTGTTTTATCTTTTCTTCTGAGATGTATTCTTTTATAATTATGAAATAAACCCTCAGATACCTGAGGGGGATGAAACCTAAGATGAATATTGTTATCGTTTGCTGAACTATATGATAAATACTTGATTTGTTATTAATTATGTGTTCTTAATTCTTGTTTTGATATTTCCGGGATATTAATTCAAGTTTGATGTGCTTAGGTGGAGGAGCAAAAGTCCTTGCCTAAGAGTAGATCTAGCATAATTAAGCGGAGTTGATCGCACGCCCAGACATAGGGTGATGAGATTTTGCCAGATTAGGGTGAAACCTAATATGGGAGTCCATAGATCGAGTTAATGCAATTCTAAGGGTTTTAATCAGAAAGAGATTTCAATTAATCAACCTAGGGTTAGACGTTAGTAGCCTCGACGGAGGTATTAACATAACTTAGGGAATCCTACGGATCAAGTCAAGTGAATAAATCGTCTGGTTCATGGTTAGATAACAAGCGAAGTCTAGGTGGATTCTTCCTCCGGTATTGTCTTAATCAATTGGTTTTTCCCACAAGTATTTTCCCCAATTCCTTCTCTTTGTCTTTGCATATTTAGCTTAGTTGTTAGTTAATTTTATATTAATTAAAAACTCCTTTAATTCTTAGGCTAAATAATAAAAAGAAAGTTAGTATTAGTACTTCAGGTTTCTTTGGGTTCGACAATCCGGTCTTGCCACTAGCTATACTACTGTTCGATAGGTGCGCTTGCCTTAATCTTTGTCACAGTTAGTTTCGAGGCTCGATCATTCATTATATAAATTTTTAAGACTCTGACAGCACACATCAAGTTTTTGGCGTCGTTTTCGGGGAACCAGAATATTAAGAAAGCTCAATTTTTATTACTTTAGCCATTTTTTTTATTTTCTGCAATTTACTTTTGTTTTTAACTCTGTTAATTTTCTTTCTTTTACTCCTTTCAGGTATCTCTAGTTTATGACTAGAAGGAACCCGACAGGACCCCTACTTTACGATAGTGATATTGAAGGTACAGTCCGTAGAAATCGTAGAGAGATAAGGAAAAGCTTAAACTACATACAAGAAGAGCAAGAAGTCGAAATCAATACCACCGAAGAGATGGCTGAGAATAATCCACCACCTCCAGAGATGGTCGAACATCATGCTCCTCGAACTATGTATGATTATGTTAAACCTAATTTAACAGGAACTGAGTCAAGTATTGTTAGACCTACTATTGCTGCAAATAATTTTGAACTGAAACCTAGCACTATACAGATGATACAACAGTTTGTTCAGTTTGATGGTTTGCAGGATGAGGATCTTAACGCACACTTAGCGAATTTTCTAGAATTTTGTGATACCTTCAAAATAAATGGCGTTTCTGGTGATGCCATCTGTTTTCGGTTATTTCCTTTCTCTTTTAGGAATAAAGCCAAATAGTGGTTGCATTCTCTTCCACGAGGATCAATCAGTACAAGGGATCAAATGATCGAAATTTTTTTATTAAAATATTTTCCACCTGCCAAAACGGCCAAGTTAAGGAATGATATCTCTTCTTTTGTGTAGATGGATTTAGAGACACTTTATGATGCATGGGAGAGATACAAAGATTTGTTGAGAAGGTGTCCACACCATGGATTACCCTTGTGGCTACAGGTCCAAACTTTCTAAAACGGTGTGAACCCTTCAACAAGGTAATTAATAGATTCAGCAGCCGGCGGAACTCTGAATAACAAAACTCCTGAAGCAGCCTACGAGTTTATAGAGTAGATGTCATTGAATAACTATCAGTGGCAAGTTACAAGGACAAGGCCAACAAAAGCAGCCGGAGTTTTCAACCTCGACGTAGTAACCTTACTATCAAATCAGGTAGACATGCTAAATAAAAAGATTGATGGTTTGTGTTCCTCGCAGGTACATCCAGTTATGCAATGTGAGACAAGTGGATGTGTGGAGAATCCTGAGTACCCACCCTACGGACAGGGCATGGAGAGCGAACAAATGAACTATACGGGTAACAATTTTCGATCTCAAAATAACCCTTATAGTAATACTTATAATCTAGGTTGGAAGAACCACCCCAATTTTTCATGAGGTGGTCAAGGAAATCAAAGACAACAACCACCCAAAACTTCCAACAACAGCCCTACCCACAGGAAAAGAAGTCGAATCTTGATGAGATGCTGACAACATTCATAGCAGTCTCAGAAACTCGTCTCCAGAATATAGAAACAAAACTTGAAAAATAGTAAGCATCAACATAGGAGCTCAAAGACCAATTAGGGCAACTTGCCAAGATCATCTCGGAATGACCACAAGGCAGCTTACCAAGCAACACTGGAACTAACCCAAATGAGCAACTTCAATCCATAACAGCTCAGGATAGTTTTGGGTTAGATGAGCCCAAGGTAAGCCAAGAGATTGTGGTAGAGGAAAGTAAGAACGAGGTAAGTCATGAGAAGTCGAAACCAGTAATCAAAGAATACCAACCTCGCATACCATATCCCGAAGCAATGAGGAGAGACGACACAGAGGAACAGTTCAGTAAGTTTCTTAAACTTTTTAAAAAATTACATATTAACTTACCGTTACTTGAAGCTCTTTCGCAGACACTAGATTCAAGGAAATTTTTAAAAGAGCTTCTAACAAACAAGCGGAAGTTAGACGAGGAACCGCATGTGGAACTAAACGCAATGTGCTCGGCAGTCTTACAAAATAGACTACCACAGAAATTAAAAGATCCAGGAAGTTTTACAATTCCATGCTTAATCGGTAGTTTACCTATTGATAATATGTTAGCTAATTTAGGGGCAAGCATAAATGTCATGCCTTATAAAATGTTTAAACAACTAGGTCTAGGGAAACCCAAACAAACTAGGATGAGCATTCAATTAGCTGATAAAACTGTTAGAATTCCTAGGGGTATAATTGAAGATGTTCTTGTGAAAATTGATAAATTCGTATTCCCAGTAGACTTTGTCGTTTTAGACATGGATGAGGACAATAGTATCCCCTAGTTTTAGGAAGGCCCTTTTAGCAAGCGCGGGACTAAAATTGATGTCGACGCAGGTGAACTCATACTCTGTGTAGGTGACGAGACAGTCACTCTTCAAGTTCTCGATTCGGCCAGGACATCGAATAATCAAGGTGAGAACGTAAATTCTGTTCATAACCATTCAGTTAAACCTTCTTTTTAGGGAGCACCATAAAAGAACACAACTGAACCCGATCTTAGACCCCGTGCCAACAAAGAAATAACTCAAGAGGAACGAAGGTTTCAGATCGATGAACTAGACGAATGGAAGACGCATTTCAAGGAAAAACTAGGGATACACGAAGTAGAACCAAAGCCACTCCATGAGACAGAAAAATTCAAAATCGGAGATCAGGTATTGTTAGATAAAGCAGACCCACGAATATCTCCTCCTGATCCTAATACAAACAAAGAAATCCCTTTTAAGGTAATCAATGTTTTCCCATACAGAACAGTCGAGGTAAGTAATCCTATATTTGGCACTTTTAAAATAAATGCTACTCGACTTGAATTATATACTGTTAGTAAGACAGATGGCATGAGAGAGGATGTTCAACTCTTCAAACCACCATGAATATGCGAATGAGAGGTAAGTCTAGCTTAAGACTATAAAGGAGCGCTTCTCGGGAGGCAACCCGAGCACTAACTCTATTAACTTTTACATTCTTTTATTTTTATTATTATTTCTACTTCAGCATCTAATTATAAGTTGCAGATTTTCATGCCACACGGCCTTTCACATAGCCGTGGCCGTGTGGACACCACGAATCTCCGTACTGACAGGGCAGAGATGGTACGAGTCAGAACGAATCATATCTTCGAGTCACGGACTCTAACTACCACGCCACGGTCGTGCGATACGGTCGTGGCTGACACTGTTAGATCATACACGGGCATGGCGACCTGAATATGGGCGTGGGAGAAGTAAATGAAGCACAACACGATCGTGTGACACAACACGCCCATGGTACACGGGCGTGGGGACGTACCAGACTTGAAAATTCTATTTAAACCCCACCCCCCTCTTCTCACCTAATCCCCATGTCTTTTCTTCCATACCATTTTCTTTCCCTTTTCTTGTTTAGATCTTTCCCCTTCCATGTTATTCTTCTAACCCTTGATCTCCACAGTATCTATGTCGAAGAAGCGGAAGGATCTAAGCACAGTCTCCCTATGGGAGATCGATCTACATAAGTTCATGCCGGCCGCTTCATTAACTCAACAAGAAAAGGACCTTTGAGTCCATTTAATTTCTCTTTTCATTTTCACTCCTCCTTTATTTTCCTTTTTTGTATTTTTCTTTTACTTTGTTTAATCTATCCTATTTCGTTTCCTTTGATTTAGGTTCTAAAGGCTGCTAGGGAATCACCACGACCACAACCACGACCATAGCCACCCCACCGCAGCCTTAAAAATCACATCCACCTCGCGAACCATCTAACAATAAGGACTCTTCGATCCATTATTCTTTTCTTTTAATTTTATTTTACTTTCTATTTTCCTTCTCTTTATCTTTCTTGTCTTTAAATATATATTTTGTATATTTTGAATTATTATTATTATTATTTCCTGGCTATTTCTTCACGAGCTTTCCAATTTCTTCATCTAGCGTAGAGGTCGGTAGCAGCCACCACACCTCGGGACTCCCAACTCAAGGAAACCATCCAAATTCAGGAAGTTTCACCTCTCCCTTTCTCTTAAATTTTATATATATCTTTGTACATTGAGGGCAATGTACATTTTAAGTGTGGGGGTGAATATTTATTTCGAGAAAGTGCCTAAATTTCTACATTATTCTCAAATCCTTGAATGATATCTTGTCTTTAAGTAATTTTCTCACATTATTATGAGAATGAAATTTCTTTTGATTCATGATTTTTATTGATGTGTTTTGGATTAAGTCATTAATAATTGTGCAATGATGATTAAACTTTAAGATACTAGAGAATCAAGCATGATAAGTCTATTTTTTAGAAATTAAAAATTTTTCTTAGGTTGTCTACCTGAATTTGACTATTACTTTGAAGTTTGGAATTTGCAAGGTTGACATCAAATACCCATAATTTTTTGTGAGATTTTGAGCCTTATAGAGCATATATTCTTTTTCTTGCTCACTTTTTTGATTATGAGTGTGTCAACATTGATTTGTTATTCTAGAACTTGCATCGATTATACATGTCGAGACCACACCATTGATTTGATATACAAAGATGATAAAGGCACCTAGGTTTTAACCCACTTACTCCACTAAAAGCTTACCTTCAAAATTAACCCCTAGTGAACCCCGTTGATCCTAACAACCCATTTATTGACTCACCCACTAATATTAACCCAAAACCCTTTATATTTGTTATCACCATTCCTTTTGACTACATTTTTGTCGAGATTTAATTTGATCGGTTGCCTAGCTATGATCTTTATTTCAGTAGTTAAATTTATCCTTTATTATGTAATTGATTTGTTCTTAAAAAAATTCGAAGTATATTCATTATTTGTTCTATGATCAAATGAGCTTATACATGTAAATTCCAAATCTCGAAAAAGAAGCTCATATTATTAGTTTTCAATTGATGTAATTATTCATGATTAGTTCATTTTTCTAGTTAGGTAAATTGTCAATTCAATCTCGATTTTAACCCTCTAATTCAGCCTTTATCTACACCTTTAACCCAAGCCCCATTACAACCCTTTTTAAAGACCTTTTGATTTATATATCATCTCAATTTACAGTGGTGAAGATTTGATTTTCAGGCAAGCCTATGGGATTAACTTTTCATGTTTGACTGTTGAGTGCTTAATTCTGAACCTTAAACACTTTGAGTGATTTGAATGAATCTCTTGTGAGGATGTCAACTCTTGTCAATTCCAAATCAGAGGTAATTATTCAGGTAAAGGGAAACGCCTACGTTTTCGTGCTATAAAAGTATGACTTTGATTGTTTGAATCTTTAGGACTCTTTGAGTTGAATTATCCATGTATGAATTATCTTTGAATTATGATGAAACATTATTTATGAATATTATGAATCAAGGAAGTTCATTTTAATTGTGAGTTGATAATTTTGCTTGAGGACAAGCAAAAACTTAAGTGTGGGGGTATTTGATAAATCGTAATAGTAACATATTTTAAATGCACATTTAGCATGCTTTTGGATGATTTATCCCTTGAATTGTGTAAAGTGGTGCTCTTAATCCTTTGTTTTCATGTTTTATACTCAGAAGAGCATCGGAGGATGAAAAGAATGAGAAACAGGCCCAAAACGGAGTAAATGGGCCATATCACGAAATCAACACGGCCTGGGCCCAAGCCACACGGCCGTACCTCATCAAATAGACTCGAACACGGCCTGGCCACGATTCACACGGGCGTGTGCCATGGGCATGTCCGTGACGTGAGAAAGAAGAGTTTCATTCGGATTAGGGTACTTAGAGGCAAAGAAAGTCATTCCAAGAGCCTATATATACACCCTAAAGGCAACCTTCAAGGGGAGAGGGGGGAGTCCAGTTAGGCGTCCAGCGAGGCCAAAGAGCCGAGCCAGAGGGGTTAGAATTGTGGAATTTACTCGAAGAAAGCTAGTTGATTCATCTCAAGAAGCCGGAGTCATACTCAAGCCGGAGTCTTCCTTTAGGGGGTTTTAGAGTTTTTCTTATGTTTTGTTTTATCTTTTCTTCTGAGATGTATTCTTTTATGATTATGAACTAAACCTCGAGATACGAGGGGATGAAACCTAAGATGAATCTTGTTATCGTTTGCTGAACTATATGATAAATACTTGATTTGTTCTTAATTATGTGTTCTTAATTCTTGTTTTAATATTTCCGGGATATTAATTCAAGTTTGATGTGCTTAGGTGGAGGAGCAAAAGTCCTTTCCTAAGAGTAGATCTAGCATAATTAAGCGGGGTTGATCACACGCCTAGACATAAGGTGACAAGATTTTGCCGGATTAGGGTGAAACCTAATATGGGAGTTCATAGATCGAGTTAATGCAATTTTAGAGGTTTTAATTAGAAAGAGATTTCAATTAATCAACCTAGGGTTAGACGTTAGTAACCTCGACGGAGGTATTAACATAACTTAGGGAATCCTACGGAGCAAGTCAAGTGAATAAATCGTCTGGTTCAGAGTTAGATAACAAGTGAAGTCTAGGTGGATTCTTCCTAGGGTATTGTCTTAATCAATTGGTTTTTCCCACAAGTATTTTCCCCAATTCCTTCTCTTTGTCTTTGCATCTTTAGCTTAGTTGTTAGTTAATTTTAGATTAATTAAAAATTCCTTTAATTCTTAGGCTAAATAGTAAAAAGAAAGTTAGTATTAGTACTTCAGGTTCCTTTGGGTTCGACAATCCGATCTTGGCACTAGCTATACTACTGTTCGATAGGTGCGCTTGCCTTAATCATTGTCACAGTTAGTTTCTAGACTCGATCATTCATTATATAAATTTTTAAAACTCTGACAGCACACATTACATGCCTTGTTGTGGGTAGTTCACCCGCGCGCCTGAGTCCATTTTATTATGATTCCATTAGGGAAAACATTGAAATTGAATATTAAAATTAGAAAACAAAATGAACCAAATTTGATAAGTTATTATGATATGTGATTTAAATTGAAATGATATGAACTTATGTATTGATGATTGTATATGACATGGTGATGATCTTATATGAATTGGTATGAATTGGTGATGCTTTGGACATGTTATAATGCCTAACACATATTGATACCTATGTTTATTATGCAAACTTATTTGTGACATTATATGTCATGTTCCAGCCAAATGTATGCCTAATCTTTTGGTAGTAATGTAACACCCTAAACCCGGCCCACAAGCCCTGACCGGATCTGGTATGTCACTGCAGAAAAACGTTTGAGAAGATTCGACTTAAAGATAAAATCATGACAACTTATTGAGTTTGTAAAACGGGGACCATTTAAAATCTTAAGTAAAGTGTGGTGTTTATAAAAATATCCGGATTAAAACCTTAATATATATTTTAAGATAAAGTTTCTTAGAAAATAAACCGATTTCAAAATAATAATTCAATCGTCAATTTGCTTTAACATAATAAAAATACTCAAATAATTTAATTGGGCCTTATTACAATAAATACTTATTCAAATACTTAAAATACTGAAAATGATAAATTTTATTAAATAAGGAAAACAACTTCTGCATGGCCACCTTTGTATCCACTCCAACCCGGTCCGATCATCATACATCACCTACGATGTTGGTAAAAAGTTGGGTGAGTCATACAGACTCAGTATGTAATTAATCCACTGAATTCCACCCACATATTAACCACATATTAACCCATATATCAGATAACAAATATCATATTCACATATTATCACATTCTGGGCTTGGCCCATATTCATGTCACTTATCAGGTAACAGGGTAATTAACCGCATAATTTCCACATATCGGGCTTAGCCCATTTCCACACTGATCCACATTCATATACTGGGCTTGGCCCTTTTCACATTAAATACTCATATCAGATACAATATGCAAAGTGCACCCAACCCAACCTAGGGTCCATCCTTTACACACCCCCGTATCCAGCCTACCACACACCAGAGGATTAATAAATCACCCTCTTCTTTTCACTCCAAAAGGCAATCAATGCCGTCCACGTACAATTAAGCACAATAATCCACAACGCGACCTCAGTCAGCGCCAATCCACGATGTAGCCGTAGCTAACACCAAAACCACGATGGGACACATAGTCACTCATTAACCACGATATGGCACATAGCTGATATCAACCAGGATGAGGCACACAGCCACTCATCAAGCCATGCGAACTTAATCGTAATTTATCCACAGCGTGACCTCAGTCAACGTCAATCCACAATGTAGCTCAAGGCTAACATCAAACCATGTACTCGAAGTACACCCATACCTTCTTTCATTTCATATCCCACCCATGCACATGCCACATAAAATAATGATATAATGTAATGATGCATGAGCATGTTCATCAGGCATATTATCACATATTCATATTAATCATCACATATCATCAGGTTTGGTACTTACCGGATTATCGACATACCCCTTTAAGGGTATCCATCTCATAACTTTTACTGCACTTGTTAGTACATAATCAACACATACAGTTATAGCAAAAACCCGGAAAACGGTGGGTTAATCACACACCTGACTATTTAGCGAAATCCCGAACTATTCGAATCTAACACGATCTCAAAACGTGGTTCTTCCTTCTCCCTAAATGCCGATTTGGTCTCCTAAACATCATAAACAAAATTGGCTAATATTAATAACCCATATGGCCTATGGCCGGATGTCAACAACCACTTACCTAGCCTTTCCAAGTCCCGAGATATTTGCTTACTCCTAGAGTTGTCGATATCCCTGTTACACTATTGTTAAAATCGGCCCTAACATAAATCCATAAATAATGGCCCTTGGCCGAATACTACAAACCATTTACCTTGAGTAGTCGAACCCTGAAGACTCCTTTTTAATGCCCTTGATGCTAGCACCAGCGTTACTTACCACTAAGGATCAACTTCCCGAAATCACTCCCCCCCTACTTGAGAATCGGTTGGATAGTTTGCTAACAATGGCAATTTCGGCTTTGAAGAAAATAAGTGAATAAAAGTGGAGAGGTTCAATTGAGGTTTGGCTAAATATAAGGGGTATTCGGCTACAAGGGAAAGGTGTAGAATCGGGTTTGCAAGAAAGAAGAAGAGATGAAGAGGAAGACTAGAAGGATTCGGCCACACTATAATACATAAAATATTTAAATAACTCACCTATAACCCTCTTGGCTGAAACTTGGAGAACAAGGAGAATAACAAAACTACAATTATGAACTTTCGGCACTCTCCCCTAAACACACTTCAAAAGCGGAAAATTCACAAGCTAGGGAGTCCCACATTCGGCCACTTTATCACTTTATCAAATCCCATTTAATCTCCTATGTTATCTCTTCATTTAAAAAAAATAATAAAGAAAACACAACCATTATCCCTTATCATCACATTTAAAAAAAATAAAAAAATAATTTAGCCATTATCCCTTCTTATAGCCGAATTTTAAAATAAATAGAACAGCTTAATCCATATCCTTCCAATGCCCATGTGCCGTCCAACTCCTTCTCTTGACGCCAAAACCCCAAAAATAAAAACCACCCATTTTGCTACCCCCAGGTTTCGAACATGAGACCTGCTGGAAATACCCCACGCTACCAGCCACTTTGCTGCTAGCTCCTTTGTGACATAAATTCCCCACAATTCCTTTTAAGAGCTTCTTCCCTAGCTCCCCCTGTCTTAACGCCAAAAGCAAAATAAAAACACGCCCATGCTGCCAACGGGATTCGAACCAAGGCCCTTGTCCAGGCGTCATTTCCAGGCCCTTAAATGGTGCATTGCAGCCACTTTACCAAGGCGCTCTTTGTGTCCAAAAGCCCCTATAACTTCCCTTAAGGCCTCCTTAGCCCAATTCCCCTTTTAGCGCCAAAAATAAAAGCTCCCAAGTACAATTTCTGCAGCTCGAACCTCCTCCCCCTTGGCACTCCATGTGACGCAACCTTCTATGCCCCCTAGGGTAGCGTCCCAAGCCACTTTACCACATGACTTCCTTGTGTCATAAATCCCACGCAAATTTCCTTAAAGCCTCTTTACCTAGTTTCCTCTTTTTACTTAAAATTCCAATATTTTCCAAAACTTTCATCTACACCCTAGGGTTCTCAAAACCCCTAAAACACCTCCAAACACACTTAAAGTCTACTAACACTTGAGTTATGCCCCAAACGCATAACCCCTAATCTAGGATGTTACAAGTAACATGCTCATCTATGAGCAAGGTAAGTGTTGTAATTTCCATTTGAGCTTACTAAGCATTAAATGCTTATCTATTTTTGTTTTCCTTACATGTAGATCTCTAGATTATGGAATTCAAAAAGTCAAATCATTGCGAATATCACACTATCATCGATATGGTAGAAGTATGTTTATTTTGGTACCTGATATTATGGCATGTATATAGGGTCTTTTATTAAGTAAATGGTCATCCTTAATTATGAATACCAATGTTGTAATTGTGTCTAAGGTTAAGTTTGTATGTTAAGCTTGATATATGGCGTACTTTATGTCTAGTTTGGTCATGTTACTGTCACTTGAATTATTGATTACAAAGTCTACATAAGCCACATGCGTTAAACTTGAAAATGTGGTAACTTGTGTGTTAAGGTTGGTACATGGCTTGGATATGTTTAGATTTTGATAATGAGTTTCATGCCATTTAAATGTTTGGTTTCAACGCTTTATATGCTTTATTTGGTATAGATTGTTATAAAATGATGTCTTATTGAACTGAAAGAAACATATATATATATATATATGTGTGTGTGTGTGTGTATAAATGTTTTTGGTAGGAAGCATGAAATGTGTACCAAAGTAATTTTTGGCAAAACAAGAGTAACGCCATGACGACAAGTCATTCTCTTATCTCTCCAAACTGTCCTGGGCCTGAATGCCCCAAATCACAACATAGAAGGTGAGTACTCATAAATCCTATGGCATGCCAACTATATCCAATGGTCTAAAGAGGTCACAAAGCTAAAGTATCCATAATTATACACATATTTACTTACATTTTTTGCACAATTTCACTACTATTTTACATCATACACATACAACAATGTCACACATACACGCATTAAACAGTAGTTCCATGTTACACATTAGCATAATCACATAACCACGATTTTGGAAAATACACAAAAGGAGTAAGAAAGCTTACAAGTGCTAACATATAGCTCAATGAGCTATTACCACAATAATTCACACATACACGCATTAAACAGTAGTTCCATGTTACACATTAGCATAATCACATAACCACGATTTTGGAAAATACACAAAAGGAGTAAGAAAGCTTACACTCAGAACTTAGGATAGGGGTTTAGGCTACTCTTAATCCCCCATTTACCACTATGAATCATGTCTACAAGCAGGGATTCCAGAACACTCATCGATCACGTTTCCACTTGATAATCGCAAGCTCAAACTAACTTTTTCCTTGCCTTTTGCCTTGCTCATAGAAAGTTCCAACAATTTCAAAACTTCACATATTAACCACACAACACATTCAAGCAATTGACAGCCAATAACACACCTCAAATCAAACAAAAATGCAGGTCTAATACTAGCTCCTCTTTGAACTAAAATTTTCGACTAGATTAGTCGAAACTCAAATATCTTAATCCAAACTTATTCTTATCAGTTAAAATCAATTCTAAACATCCAATTATTCACCTAAGAACAATTCTCAACCTTCAAAACACCCTAAACTCCTCAAACTTATGGTTTCGAAAATTTCGGCATCTATGGCTATTTTTAATGGAAATTCAACATAACCTTCAAATCTTGTAACAAAAGTTTAAAAGAAATTTAAAGACCTTCTAATCTCATCAAATAAAGTTGAAAAACACTTAGAAACAATAATTTTGTTTAGAATTCCAAATTTCGCCATTAATAACCCCAATTTTGACTATCATACAAAATCCTTGTCTTGACGAATTAAAACTTGATTTAAATGGCTAGAATTTATTAAAAACTATTAGAAATATAAAACCTTACCTTGATTGAGGAGAAAAATGAATGATTGATGGAATCCAAGAAAACCCTCAATATAAATAACAATAGTTTTAATGGTGTACTTGATGTTCCTCTTTGACTTAAGAAAAGATTTGGTGTTTGGAAGATGGTAAAAATAAAAGGGATTAGAGTTTCTAGAATCAAAATCGGTGAATGGGATTTTGGAGATTTCAATTGACGATAGGAAGGGGAAGGGAGTATTTCTATTCCTTTTTTTTTTCACGTCAATAGTAGGGTGAAAGGGGGAAAATGGGTTGATTTTTAATTTTAAGCTGCTCTTAAATTAAACCTTTTTACAAAATAATCTACTTTTTAAAATTTAAAGCCTTTTTCACACTATTTCCATAAATTGGATTAATTTTCAAAAGACATAGAACGAAGATATTTTCAAGTTGCATATTCTGAATTCTTGAACCTAATTTTTATGCCATAATTCCAAAACTACCCTCGAGACTTCTAGACCTAATTTTGGGATGTGACAGGCAAAGAAGAAAAAGAACATCTTAGGGTTTCAAAATTCTGGCTACAAGTTGGTATGTTCAATTTAGTCATTTTCTTGTAATTTTTATGTTTTTAAGGTCTTAGGAGCTTGATTTAGCTAACTTGTGTACCAGTTCGCAAAACTGTTAAAGTTTTTAAAAATTACCATTGATGAGTTCTTGATGAAATTTGTGTTAAATGGGTAGATTTTAAGCTTAGAAATGAAAAAAAAAAAGAGACTAATTTGTAAAGTGAAGATTTTTAATTTTGAATATAGGGACTAAAGTGTAAATATTTTGAAAATTTGCATGAAATTTCTTGTAACATCCTAAATTAGGGGTTGTGCATTTGGAGCATAACTCAAGTGTTAGTAGGCTTTAAGAGTGGTTTGGAGGTGTTTTAGGAGTTCTTAAAGCCCGAGGACTAAAATGGAAGCTTTGGAAAATTTTTAGAATTTTAGGTTAAAAAGAGGAAAATAGGAAAAGAGGCCTTAAAACAAATTATGTGGGGTTTATTGCATAAGGAATAATTTGGCAAAGTGGCTTGGGGCGCTAGGGTACTTTAGGAGGGCAAGAGTTCGAGCTGCATGTATCGCAATTGGGAGTTTTGTTTTTGGCGCTGAAGGGGAGCAAGGTAAGGAGGCTTTATTATAAATCGGGGCGGAATTATGTCACAAGAAAGCGCATGGGTGGAGTGGCTAAGGACGTTGCTTGAGGGCTGCGGCTAGGAGGACTCGTGTTCGAGTCCTGGGGGTCGCGCTTGAGGCGTTTTATTTTTTTGCTTTTAGCGCTAAAGCATAAGGAGCCAGCGAATGATAGTTTAAAAGAATGTCGTGACGAGTTATGGCATGAAAGGCGCGTTAAAAGAGTGGCTGGAAGCTTGGGGAATTCTCTCCAGGTCTCGGGTTCGAGACCTGGGGGCTACACCTGGGGTTTTTCTTTTTGTGCAGGCGTGGGTAGTGGCCTGCATGGGGCATGCACGCATGCAGCATGGGTGTTGCTTCTTTTTCTTTTTTATTTATTTATTTATTTTATTTGTTATGTGAGGTATGGGATAGTTGTTATATTTATTATTATTATTATTATTTTAAGTATGGGGAGTTTTATTTTATTAGAAAGTATGGGTTAGTTATTTTATGCATGGGATGGATTTTATTTTATTTTGGAAGGATGGGAACAATTTGTTAAAAATTGTCTTGGCTTTATGGGTGATATGTAATAATATTGCATTATCACAATGGCATGGGGAGCAAAGGCAGAATGGGTCTTGTGCATGGGGAATGAAGCATGCTTAGGGGACTCCTTTTGTCGGCCTTGTGTTTGAGGAAGCATAGCCGAAAATGCTTCTTTGAATTTTCTTTCTTCCCCCATTTTTGCATGGCCGAAATAGGGACTTAGGGGAGTTGAGTTTCGGTTTTGAAGGAGCTAAAGAGCATTTCGGCTAGCAAATATTGATTTCATTCTTGTTCTTTCTTTGTTGTTCAACCGAAACTCTATTCTTTCATCATTGCCGTTTTCTTCCAAACACTCTTCCATTCCTCTTTTCTTTCCTATAACTTCAATCTCCTACCGATCCTTTTTGATAGTTGAATGTTTTACCTTCATTGGTAGCCATAGCCGAATATCAAGGGTGTTTTATTCTCCTACTTTTGTCACAAGTGTTAGAAGCCGGAATATCCTTGTGGAGTAGCCGAACCTACTCTTTTTTTAATCTCTTCAAAGCACGTGGATGGTAAGTGTTCTTTTATCATTAATCGGTTTCCTCCCTACTCTTTTATTATGCCGAAATAATGATTATGCTTTGGTCTAAGGTTGGCCAAATTCCATAATCTCGTGTTCTTTGGTGTGTAGCCAGCGTTAAGGGACCTTGAAGGGATCTCTTGGTTTCGACTATTCAAGGGATTTTGATATCTTCGGGAGCAAGCAAGTATTCAGGTTTTGGATAAGCGAGTGTTAAGGAGCATCAAAGGAGTCTTTCGGGAATTGAAGTGCTCAAGGGGCTAGTCGATTGAGGTAAGCAAGCTTTCGGGATTCGAGATCGTTTTGGTAAGGGCATTCGATAAGTTTGGATTTGGTTGATTTTTGGTTATAACTTAGTGACTAATGTTGATATGCTAATTAAGTGTTCTGCGATGGAGGCAAATATCAGTCAAGAAGGTAAAGGGGTAGCCCCTATCCCCAAGTTTAAGAAGCGATCTGTCTCGGCGGTGCGAGATTGGCCGCCGGGGTGTGGGCCAGCGTCCGAACAGCAAAGTAGGCAGATAGCCGTAGTATCGCTTAGTGATAGTTTCGGGATTGAGGACATAACGCTATTAGTAATCAGGTGCGTAGTTATCGTACTGTTCTCTTGCTTGTATATATGTGTTATTTGTAAATGTATATGTTGTACATGTTAGCCGAAATGAGGGCTAAGATGATGGATACCCAAAGTGGGTGATCGAATAATCAGGTTAGTGGTTATAGTATTAACCTTTCAGTGTTATAAATGATTATTGATGAATGTATAAAAATATGATGGCATGTGATGTATATTTGTTTCGAGTAATATGTTGCCATGGTACATATATATATGCATGGGACTTGGGATGTGACTATTGGAGGAAAGGGTGTACGTTGTGTACGTGGTCTAATGCTAGCCTCGTGCTATATTAGCGCTTGATGTTAGCTATGTGCTTCATCAAGGGAGGTGTTGGCTAAGTGCCCATCTCGGCGGTTGATAGCTGTGTGCATCACCGTGGACTGATTGATATGTGGGATCACTATGTGATCGGTGGCTTGGCCACGGCCTTGAGCAGTAAGTCTGCCAAGGTAAGTTATGTGGATCACTATATGATCGGTGGATTAGCCACGGCCTTGAGCAGGGAGTCTGCTAAGGTAGGAGTAATGGATGGACTTAGGATGGGTTGGGCTTCATAATTGCATATTCACTTCATAATTGCATATTCATGTGTATGGACTATATGGATATGGGCTAGGCCCATATGTGGAGACATGTGTAATGTCTATGCACTGAGTCTTGGTGACTCACCCCTTCCCCTATCATTTTGCAGGTGAGTAGATCGCGGAGACGGAGCCGGAGAGGACTCGAGGCAGCCATGCTTGTTCCTCAGTTTTGAAATTTTATTTCGCATCGTTAAAGTTATTATTTACTAAATTTCAGTTTTGTTTGCAATATGGCCGCTAGTTATTATTGTGGATGTTTAAGCAGTTGCTTTTACCTTATTTCTATTATATTACTAACGAACTTATAAACTGTTAAGCAAACCGGTAAAAGTAACGTTTTTCAAAATTTTACTCGTACGTGTTTTTGTTGAAGATGTTACCATCGGGTAGCAAATTTCATCAAGTTAATGATAACTCTGATGGTTCTAAAATTTTAACACGATCCAATGTTTTCAAAGGTTTCAACTCGACTATGTTTACAAAAGAAAAATCAATCCCATATGAGTTTTAGCAAACACCGTTTTATAACTTCAACAATATTTTTAGATTTACACTGTTAACCCAAATCTTTCAAAACGTTTTTACTCCGTGACATACCAGATCCGGTCAAGGCTCGTGGGCTGAGTTTGGGGTGTTACAAATTGGTATCAGAGTCGGATTCAAAACTCGGCTGTGGGGGGCCCAAGGCCCAAAAATGATTTCTTGATTGACCTCTTTGAAATATTATGGAAATGGTTTTGTTTTAAACATCATGGCACCGAGTCTCCGGCACCAATCCGCTCGGGTAAGTACCTCTGACTATTGAGGTGATTAGAATATGTGAACTGTGTGAGTATAATTGGGCTCGTAGATTAGTGAACTAGGATCAGTTGAACCCTAGGACTAATCTACCCAAAAACAAGTGCATAGATTTAAGGACTGAAATGACCATAGAGGTGTGGTGAATGAATGTGTCTCTGCTTATGAATGTGTATGTGACTCCCTGGATAAGAATAGCGAACTTGAACTGCAATTTTGTGTGATCGAAAGAACCACCTCTAAATACTTTATTTCATAAAATTGTTCGCGGTTAATCAGTGGAACCAAAGTACTAATGCATAAAACTTCTTAATCAGATTAAATTGAGACGTTAGAAATGAATTCTAGGGGACGTGGTCGTCGTGGATGCGGTAGAGGTAGAATGGCAGCATCGGAACCGGTAGGGTCTGGCCATGGGTCAGAAAATGAAGTGCCGCCGCCAGCAGTGGACGCGGAGGATCAAAGTCAGACGGAAGAGGATGACGCAGTATCGCGGGCCATGTTACGAGTGCTAGAGCGAGTGGCAGAAGCTAATGTGGGAAATAGAGCTCGGAAGTCAGTATCAGAAAGGCTTAGGTCGAACGGAGCCAAAATTTTTAGAGGAGTATCGGGAGTAGCTCCGAATGTAGCGGAGTATTGGTTGGAGGCAGTCGAGAGAATTATGGACGATTTAGATCATGATCGATGGGGAAAAGGCTGAAGGGTCTTTGTCTCGTTGCTCCGAGATGAAGCTTATCGATGGTGGCTCACTGTCAGGCAAGGTGTTCCGGCAGATCGAGTGGACTGGGAGTATTTTAAGCTTAAGTTTGAAGGAAAGTGCGTAGGAGCCAGCTACTTAGACTCGCAAAGGAAGGCGTTTCTAAACTTGGTACAAGGAAGCAAGTCGGTGGCAGAGTATGAAGCAGAATTTGTGCGGTTAAGTCAGTACGCCAAAGGGATTGTGGCTACTGATTACGAAAGGTGTGTTCGATTCGAAGATGGGCTACGAGACGAGTTGCGAGAGTTGATTGCTCCGTACAGAGAAAGAGACTTCGCCATTCTAGTGGAGAAAGCTCGGATCGCTGAGGAAGTTAAGAGGGCTGTAAGAGAGAACTGAGAGAAGAATAGAAATGGGAATAAGAGAAGTTTTAGACCGTCAGCATCGGTTGAAGATGTTCGAAAAAGACCAAGGATCGAGAATTCTATACGTGCACCAGTACCAGTTTCTGAGAATCGGAGCCGTCCGTGTGCTCAGTGTGGAAGTTATCATGTCGGCAAGTGTTGGAACCGGAAGCGAGAATGTTTTAGGTGTAAGTCTAAGTCTCACTTGATTAAAGACTGTTCTCAAGTGATGGATAGGGCTCGAGGTCAAGGACGTGAAACTCCAAGAAGAGGTGCTGAAGGTTCAGATCCAAGATGAAATAACGGGTATGTTCCCTAATTCTGGAATCTCTTTATTGCCTGGATTGTTATGAGATAGTTCGTATTTCTATGCTAGTGAAGTATGGAACCTTGATTGTAAACTTAGAGAATGTGTTTAGGAAGTATGATAGTTTCTTAGGATCAGAGTGCGCAGCAGTGGAGCAAGTGTGGTAAGTTAGGATGTACGGATGTTCGTTAGTAAGTAATTTCGAGGACGAAATTATTTTTAAGGGGGTAGAATTGTAACATCCTAAATTAGGGGTTGTGCGTTTGGAGCATAACTCAAGTGTTAGTAGGCTTTAAGAGTGGTTAGGAGGTGTTTTAGGAGTTCTTAAAGCCCGAGGACTAAAATGGAAGCTTTGGAAATTTTTGGAATTTTAGGTTAAAAAGAGGAAAATAGGAAAAGAGACCTTAAAAGAAATTATGTGGGGTTTACTGCATAAGGAATAATTTGGCAAAGTGGCTTGGGGCGCTAGGGTACTTTAGGAGGGCAAGAGTTCGAGCTGCATGTATCGCAATTGGGAGTTTTGTTTTTGGCGCTGAAGGGGAGCAAGGTAAGGAGGCTTTATTATAAATCGGGGCAGAATTATGTCACAAGAAAGCGCATGGGTGGAGTGGCTAAGGACGTTGCTTGAGGGCTGCGGCTAGGAGGACTCGTGTTCGAGTCCTGGGGGTCGCGCTTGAGGCATTTTATTTTTTTGCTTTTAGCGCTAAAGCATAAGGAGCCAGCGAAGGATAGTTTAAAAGAATGTCGCGACGAGTTATGGCATGAAAGGCGCGTTAGAAGAGTGGCTGGAAGCTTGGGGAATTCTCTCCAGGTCTCGGGTTCGAGACCTGGAGGCTACACCTGGGGTTTTTCTTTTTGTGCAGGCGTGGGTAGTGGCCTGCATGGGGCATGCACGCATGCAGCATGGGTGTTGCTTCTTTTTCTTTTTTATTTATTTATTTATTTTATTTGTTATGGGAGGTATGGGATAGTTGTTATATTTATTATTATTATTATTATTTTAAGTATGGGGAGTTTTATATTATTAGGAAGTATGGGTTAGTTATTTTATGCATGGGATGGATTTTATTTTATTTTGGAAGGATGGGAACAATTTGTTAAAAATTGTCTTGGCTTTATGGGTGATATGTAATAATATTACATTATCACAATGGCATGGGGAGCAACGGCAGAATGGGTCTTGTGCATGGGGAATGAAGCATGCTTAGGGGACTCCTTTGGTCGACCTCGTGTTTGAGGAAGCATAGCCGAAAATGCTTCTTTGAATTTTCTTTCTTCCCCCATTTTTGCATGGCCGAAATAGGGACTTAGGGGAGTTGAGTTTCGGTTTTGAGGGAGCTAGAGAGCATTTCGGCTAGCAAATATTGATTTCATTCTTGTTCTTTCTTTGTTGTTCAACCGAAACTCCATTCTTTCACCATTGCCGTTTTCTTCCAAACACTCTTCCATTCCTCTTTTCTTTCTTATAACTTCAATCTCCTACCAATCCTTTTTGATAATTGAATGTTTTACCTTCATTGGTAGCCATAGCCGAATATCAAGGGTGTTTTATTCTCCTACTTTTGTCACAAGTGTTAGAAGCCAGAGTATCCTTGTGGAGTAGCCGAACCTACTCTTCTTTTAATCTCTTCAAAGCACGTGGATGGTAAGTGTTCTTTTATCATTAATCGGTTTCCTCCCTACTCTTTTAGTATGCCGAAATAGTGATTGTGCTTTGGTCTAAGGGTGGCCAAATGCCATAATCTCGTGTTCTTTGGTGTGTAGCCAGCGTTAAGGGACCTTGAAGGGATCTTTTGGTTTCGACTATTCAAGGGATTTCGATATCTTCGGGAGCAAGCAAGTATTCAGGTTTTGGATAAGCGAGTGTTAAGAAGCATCAAAGGAGTCTTTCGGGAATTGAAGTGCTCAAGGGGCTAGTCGACTGGTAAGCAAGCTTTCGGGATTCGAGATCGTTTTGGTAAGGGCATTCGATAAGTTTGGATTTGGTTGATTTTTGGTTATAACTTAGTGACTAATGTTGATATGCTAATTAAGTGTTCTACGATGGAGGGAAATATCAGTCAAGAAGGTAAAGGGGTAGCCCCTATCCCCAAGTTTAAGAAGCGATCTGTCTGATGCAGATGCGAGATTGGCCGCCGGGTGTGGGCCGTCCGAACAACAAAGTAGGAAGAGATACCGTAGTAGTATCGCTTTAGTGATAGTTTCGGGATTGAGGCATAATGTTAGTAATCAGTGTGTAGTTATCGATGCTCGTTCTCTTGCTTGTATATATGTGTTATTTGTAAATGTATATGTTGTGCATGTTAGCCGAAATGAGGGCTAAGATGATGGATACCCAAGGTGGGTGATCGAATAATCAGGTTAGTGGTTATAGTATTAACCTTTCAGTGTTATAAATGATTATTGATGAATGTATAAAAATATGATGGCATGTGATGTATATTTGTTTCGAGTAATATGTTGCCATGGTACATATATATATGCATGGGACTTGGGATGTGACTATTGGAGGAAAGGGTGTACGCTATGTACGTGGTCTAATGCTAGCCTCGTGCTACATTAGCGCTTGATGTTAGCTATGTGCTTCATCAAGGGAGGTGTTGGCTAAGTGCCCATCTCGGCGGTTGATAGCTGTGTGCATCACCGTGGACTGATTGATATGTGGGATCACTATGTGATCGGTGGCTTGGCCACGGCCTTGAGCAGTAAGTCTGGCAAGGTAAGTTATGTGGATCACTATGTGATCGGTGGATTAGCCACGGCCTTGAGCAGGGAGTCTGCTAAGGTAGGAGTAACGGATGGACTTAGGATGGGTTGGGCTTCATAATTGCATATTCACTTCATAATTGCATATTCACTTCATAATTGCATATTCATGTGTATGGACTGTGTGGATATGGGCTAGGCCCATATGTGGAGACATGTGTAATATCTATGCACTGAGTCTTGGTGACTCACCCCTTCCCCTATCATTTTGCAGGTGAGTAGATCGCAGAGACGGAGCCGGAGAGGACTCGAGGCGGCCATGCTTGTTCCTCAGTTTTGAAATTTTATTTCGCATCGTTAAAGTTATTATTTACTAAATTTCGGTTTGGTTTGTAATATGGCCGCTAGTTATTATTGTGGATGTTTAAGCAGTTGCTTTTACCTTATTTCTATTATATTACTAACGAACTTATAAACTGTTAAGGAAACCGGTAAAAGTAACGTTTTTCAAAATTTTACTCGTACGCGTTTTTTTTTAAAGATGTTACCATCGGGTAGCAAATTTCATCAAGTTAATGATAACTCTGATGGTTCTAAAATTTTAACACGATCCAATGTTTTCAAAGGTTTCAACTCGACTATGTTTATAAAAGAAAAATCAATCCCACATGAGTTTTAGCAAACACCGTTTTATAACTTCAACAATATTTTCAGATTTACACTGTTAACCCAAATCTTTCAAAACGTTTTTACTCCGTGACATACCAGATCCGGTCAAGGCTCGTGGGCCGGGTTTGGGGTGTTACATTTCTATAATTATAAATATTATTAGAGGGCTGTAGGAGGATGAAATTGAGATCGATTTCGAAACCAAAGCTCAAATTTGAAAGTTTTGCTAATTTCGATTTTAGAGACTAAATTGAACAAAATGAAAAAATTTAGGGGCATTTGACTTATGAAATTAAGTTGACATATACTTATAATATGATGAAATAAGAAGGCTGGAATTGATAAATTGAACTGAATTATTAAATATATTAGAAATTGAAGTAAATCGAAGATAATCGGGGAAATGAAAAATTTTGTTGATTAGTCCTTAGAGAGTTGTTTGTTGATGTTTTGACCAGGTAAGTTCATATGGTATGATTATACATAAATTGTTATATATATATTTAAGTTGCAAAATTGTGTATGTTTAATAGTAATTTAAATTGTGTATGTTTTTTTGGTACAAAAGGTGAAACATATACTAAATCATAAAAAAATGATAAATTAACTGATAAATTGAATATGATGAATTGCAATATGAGGTATTAACGAATTAATAGTTGATGATGACTGATCAAATCATAATAGTATGAATTTGACTGATTATCGAGATAGAGTATTTAATTGAATAGAATTGAAAATAGTGTAATTTGATGAAATTATGGAATTGACCTTGAATTGGTTTAAATTAGGATATGCTATGTGATAAACTGATGATTTAATATATAAATTGAATTGTTTAAATGCAAATTTATGATGATTGAATAAAAGGTTACCCTATTAAATGTTCAGGTAGAGTCAGATATAGTTAGCATGTCATAGGATAGGTCGAGTACGAGTTACTTCGACTACGAGTCGATGAGTGCTGGGCACATTTATACTTCAATTATATTGATGAGCCACTAGGTTCTAAACACATTGATGAGCGTTGGGCGCAAACTATTTACTTCGACATTATCCAATGAGGCACTAAGTTCCAAACTGGTGTGATCGGTTGAATTCATGTATCTGTCTGGGTCTGAATAAAGTTAATAGGGATATAAAATGTAAATTGGATCAATGATATTTGAATTAAGTTAAAAATGAGCCCCAAGGGCTAACTAAATACAAAGGATGTTTATAGACTCAAAAATTGTTGAAATAAGAATATGGATTTAAGCATATATGTATGTAAAATGATATGCATGTGATATTGAATTGATTTAATGTTGATTGAGTATATAAATGGCGTTGAAATGTTGATTATAAATTAATAGGAATATTATATGTTTGAATTACTATATGATCCAATATATGTTTAACTCACCTTTTTTATATGTGGTAGTCATGTTTAGGCAAATCTGACAAGGTAGTAGCTTATCGTATTAGATTGTAAATTAAGGTAAGTTGTTTCTTGAATACTTGTGAACTTTCTAATCATTTGATATGTTTACCCCATTGTTTTCCTTTCTTTGTAGATTGCCAACTTGTGGAACGTATCTAGCGGATCGTCGAAGAGGTCACACTATCCTGTTATTGATTTGGTAGTCTTATATCATTCAAAGCTCATTTTTTTGGCTATGTACATAGGCTTTATATTATGTGATATCTTATGAATGGATGGTTTTGGTCTAAACTTCGGTTAATGTTGATTTAGGATGATAATGTCCACATATTCACAATTGTATGACTTTGCTATATGATAAGTCTTATATGTGAATCATTATGAATTATTCATTTGATTGTGTAAATGATATGTTTTAAACATGGAAATGACATAATGAATGATTATTTAAATGGATTGAAAACATGGGAGATTAGCTTGTATTTTAGTAAGTAGTTTGATGTATTTTAGTGCCAGATTAAGGCATGTTAAATTGATTGAATTTAGTATTGAGTAATTGATGTTATGGTATGCATTTTGGCATGATTTTATGCATGGAAATGTTGTGTAAATATGCACCAAAAGTGTATTTGAATTGGTTGCTTGAAATAGGTACCAAATGGCCTAACTTTACTAACAAAAAAAAAGTCCTCGTCCCGAAAACCACATTTCTTCGTCGCAATGCTGGCTAAACAGTATGTTACGTCATGACGTCGGGTGGCTTGATGTCGTGACATCACAAACTATTTGGTGACATCACAATGTGAAGGAGGTGACTTCGTGAAGTCGGCTCCAAATTTTGAAAAACTTTGCAATTTAGTCCGTATTCATGCTCGGGTCTACAAAAGAGCTTTTGTAAGCTCAATTAAGGCTCAGATTTAATTGTGTCTCTTAATATCTAGGTATTTATTATATGATTGAATATTTGAATGACTTTTTATGGTATACTTGATCATAAATTTTAAAAATATTACAAAAAGGACCCTATTTGATCTCGAGTTGACTCTAATGCATTTGTGTACTCGTACAAGACCCGAAAAGAATGTTCATGCAATGTTGTATTATTGATTGATTTCATGATTGATGAAGTGAAATGATGTTTTTACTGTGAATTAGTTAGTATTAGCTCCGACAACGAATGTGGCTCTCTATTGCTCGGACCCGACGATTTGGTTGAGTAAGGGGTACTACACAAAACATGAGCAAGCAATGATCGAGTTGGTCGAACAGAGCCTCGACGAACCAGTGGAGTTATGTCAAAGGATATGGGAGGAACGGATATTCATATGAACCTCCTTATGATTCATATAAGTATGCAATCGAGAGAGAGCTACAACTGATGATGGTTTAATAACTATCTGACTTACAATCCACAACCTTAGTATTACTATCAAGATTGGGTACGGATCCTAAAAAAATATAATGACTTGTCATTAGATGATCATATGAATGCATTTGAGGGTGATCTATCTGAGTGTAGGATGATGATGTTGTCCATGAAAGGCCATATGTCTTCCCAGCTAAATCAGTTGTCCTCTTTGGAAAGCATGATGAACCAGATGATCGAATTTTAAATACTCCAACGGAAGAGGTCGTGCATGATATTCCCCACTCTTACAGTAAAAGGTCATTATACAATTGATGACCATGTTGAGTTAAATGGAGAAGTTTAACAGGAGATTGGAATTGGAGATCACGATGAAGATTTGAATAAGGAAGAAAGAGTCTCAAATCCAATTAACGTAATAGTATATGCAGGAGTGGGAGTAAAAGTAGGAGTAGCGACTAACACTGAGCTTAAATTGGATCTAAATGAAGGTGTAATAGAGCCTGCACACTTTATAGCCATAGTTAGAGAGAATCCAACTGAAGAAGTCAATGAGTTTGTTCTATTCTCATTTGAAGGTGGAGGCAAAGCTCGAGCAACCAGAGCCTCACGCAACATTGAGGTGAGGATGCACGAGGTAATAATACCCCGGAACACAATATGAGGTTGGCTCAGATTTGACGTCAAATGGCTCACAATGTGGATGTCGTGTAGGTCAAAGATAAGGTGTTGCTAGTGGATTCAATCGAGGAGGCTGGTTTGTATTTATCAACGAAATAACAAGCAACGAATCAAAGTGTCGAGAACTAGCTGCAAGTTCTTTTATGGTGGTGATATGAATCATCTCGGTATTTTAAAAAGGACTTCTATGATTTTCTTTACTTTCTGCTTTTACTTTTTCTTATTTGTTTATTTTATTTTTAATATTAATCCTGTTGTTTTTTTATTTTTTTTTCACAATATGTGTTGATATAGTGGGGTGACAGAAACAAAAAAAAAAAATTGAAGAAGCCATAAATTAGACTCAATGTCGCGACATGAAAGCATAAAAGTTTCAACTTTGCAACCCGATATTGTGACATTCAAGCTAGAATGCTCCATCGCAACAAGCTACCTCAATGTCGCAACTACATTTAATGGTTTCATGAGAATTACTGAAGTGTCATGTTTTTCCCGAAACTCATTATTTCGGCGTTCTTTTATCCATTGTCAACACCTCTTCTTCTGTTTTTGTTATTTTACTTTTTAGTATTATGTTACATGTTATGTGGTCTTAGTGTTTTGTTTTCCGTTAGGTACTTTTCTATCTACTTGGAGCACATAGGATCCCGATGTTGGTACGACAATAAGGACTCACCTTTATCAAGGAAACTTTTTTGTTTGCGCTTTAATTCTTTTACATTGAGGACAATGTAGGTTCTAATTGTGAAGGGAGTACATGGATTTTAATTTGTGTGTTTTATGTGTCATATTTGTTATTTATTAATGTTGTATACTAAAAAAAATTCATTTTTTTTTGTTTGAATTGCATGATGCTTGGATGATTTTAAAACTGAGAATATTTGTTGAGAATAATAAATTATGTGTTGGTTTTTGTTAAGCATACATTTTTTTTTTATTGATACGAGCTAATTTTTTAGTTTTAAGGTAGATTAATTAGTTTACTTAGACTAGACGTAATTATGTAAAAATGTTTGATTTTGTTTCATAGGATAAATAAGTAATATAGATATTTGTAGATAAATGATGTTAGAATCAGTAATTATTTATTAGTGTAATTAAAAGCATGAAAGAAATTGTGTGATGAAATTCTTAGGGATGACCTAAGTCATTATTTGAATATTCAGTGCTCAAATGACACTACCCTTATGCTATTTACCCCTAGTTTTTTTTTTTTTTTTTTTTTTTTTTTTTTTTTTTTTGTATTTGATTACACCGCTTCTGTGACATTATTCACGTTTTATCTCGACCACCGTATGGATTGCTTTATAACGGGGTAACTTTAGCGAAGATTTACGACCGAAATGAAGCAAAATAGCCATGCGAGGAGCCATGGAGTTAACCGACAACCTATTCGAAAAATGCAGCCACCAATGCTGCTCAATAGGATTTCATACTGACAATAGTTGAGCTTGATCGAGCCATTACCAACGGCTACAGCCACTAAGCCAACCGGCTAATAGGTTTCTCTTCACTCTGTCATCTAGAAGAGCTTCGATCTTTTCTGTGACATCTCAGGTGGGCTTGGTTTACTCTTAGATAGTATCTTTCATTTGCAGCATCAATCATTCATCAATGAGTTTCAATACTGTGGTCGGCAGTGACAACCAAGAATGTTCTTTTAAATTTAACATCGGTTTAATTATTCCATGTCTCCATTTTCTCTTTCGTTTTTCCCTCAACTTGCTCCAGTTCCTCTTTTCCTGTTACTTATCCTCACCTTGGCTCTAAATTGTATGATTTTACTATATGTTCATTAATATTCCTTGAAATTTTTGGTCCATTCCTTCATGTGATTAGTCGTTATTCAATTTGGTCAATGGTGTTCTCAATGAGTATAACTAATCTGATAAATATTTTGAATTTGGTTCATGAATTAAAAAATAAAATCCATTACCATTTCTTCTTTTTTTTTCCAAACAAATTCCAGTAAATTCCAATATTTTAGAAGTGTAATTCTCTTAGGTTTGGAATCATAAAAGTTAGAATTTAAATTTAGATGTCCTCTGTTATAAGAATTATGAAAATGATATCTATATAATATGCATTATCTGCATCTTAAAAGATGACAGCCAATAAATTTATGTTTTAATGTTCTCCTTTTCAATCTTTTCTACGTATAGTACTAATCAAATACAAATTGGATGGTTGGTAGGTTGCTATGAGGTAGATATTTTAGTCAACTGTAGTTATATGTTCATAGCATTCATTAATATAATACAACTTTTTCTTGATAAACTTTGAAATTTTAAAAAGACTTAAATTTTTCTGATAAATTTGGAGTGATTACTTAATTCTACTTTTTACACAAAGTGTAAGTAATTTAACCAATAGAATTAAGATTATATGTATATTTTACTAGCTTCTATAATTAAATAACCTGAGTTAATTATATGATTTAATCATTACGGAGACCCCAATGATGGGTGAAGAGGAAGGCCATGAAAGAAAAGAGATAAAATGGTATCTAATACCAAAAGGATGATGCTTCCTTTTTGCTTATTTTACATCAGTTCATATTGATGAACATCACTATGATTGGGCTTATACAAGTAAGAAGTTGGACACCATTTTAATAATTATTTTCTTTTCTTTCCTCTTAATGCTATGCTTTTAGCATGAAACTAATAGACATATGGCTATTCATCATCATACCGAGGAGACAGGGCTATCACTTCACTCCATTTATCAAAGTTTTGACGTGGTGGGAAGCGTTGGTTGATGATAGCATCTTTTTGTGTTTCCGTACAACTTTTGTTTTTGAAAATTAACTTAATGGGATGACGGTTGAATCATTTCTTTATTTGGTAATTTTCATTAGGGCAAGTAGTCAAAGTTACAATTCAATTATGATAATGGTTTCGTTTTTGATTTGTTTTAAATATATAGGAAATTCTCCCGAAGCAAAGCCATACTAGTAATAGTAATAGTAATAGTATATTGTGAAAAGGCAAAGAAAAATGGATGGTAATCCTAAAATGCCGTTGAATCATACAATCCTTCCTTAACATCTCTTTTGTGTTTGTGTTGGGGTCCTCCCTCCCTCCCCAAACCAAAACCAAATCTGGTTTAGACGAAGACAACACAATTCAATGGGATCCCACATTTTCACACCCTTCTTCATCCTCATCTTTTTCTTTCAACTTTCTCCCCTTGTTTTAACTCTCCCAGATTTGCGCAACATACCGCCACATGAAAATCCAGTCTCTCAACAGCCTCAGCTTTCAAATCCAAATCCAGCTCAAAACCAACCTTTAAATCCCAAGCCTCTCCCCCATCCAAATCCATCCGAATCCATCCAAATCCAAATCCAAATCCATCCCAAGTTACTAGTGAATCCCTCTAAAGACCCTCGGGGTACATACCAATTTTCAAGCCGTCAACCAATTCGAAAGCCATCCGAAATCCTAATCTCTCAACAATCTCAGAGTTCATCCGATAATCCAAACCCTCAGCAACCTTCAAATACAAACCAAGCTACAAACTCTCAACAGCTTCAAAACCCAACTCAACAACCTCAAAATCAAAGCACTCAACCATTTCAACCGAAGCCGCTAACCCCCAGTTCTCCTGATTCAGACGCCCAACAATTCCTCGACGCTCACAACGCTGCTCGAATTCACGAGAATGAACCATTATACACCTGGGATCAAAAGTTGGCTGACTTTGCTCGATCATGGGGCAATAAGCGCATCAACGATTGCAGAATAGTCCACTCCAATGCGCCCTATGGCGAGAACATCTTCGTGGCGAACAAAGACCACTGGACACCTCGAGAGGCTGTCCAAAGATGGGTGGGTGAACAGCAGTATTATGATAAGAAAACCTTTGCTTGCCAACGGGGGAAACTCTGCGGCCATTATACACAGATTGTATGGAGGGATTCAATGAGAGTAGGATGTGCCCGAGTTAGGTGTGCTAACGGTGGCCTTTTTGTTATGTGCAACTATGAGCCTCCTGGAAATTACAAGAATGAAAATCCATTTGTTCCACACAATCAGTAGACATTCGAGGAATATATCCCACGCTATATATGTTTTCAAGCTTCACTAATTAATTTATTCATTTTATATTTTATCCATAGTTTATTGTTTGTTTAATAACGTGCAAATTTTGTTACAATCATTATCCTATTCCAACGCAGGATACGTTTTCAAAGGGTTTTTCTTTTTAAATTCATATCATTTTGAAAACACAAATCAATATTATTTAATAGGTAGGGGTTTTGCACATTTTCATAATTTTTTTATAAAATTAATATTTTAATAATTTAATCGTCATATTTCATATTTCATTTATGTAGATAATGCATATCAAATTTTATATAAATTAAAATTTTCTAAATATTCATTTTATGTAAAAAAATTCAACCGTTTAATATATATTAATACAGATAATATTTTCGATTGATATAATAGAGATATATTAATTTAAAAAATTGCATACATGACAATTACATTTATCTTAATAAATTTAACGGCTGGATTATAAAATACTAATCATAGAAACTTCACCGGTACAACTAAATCTCTTCCCTTTTTAATATTCAACTTTATTACTGTTTACAATTATACTTAGTTAAAAAATGAAGATACAAATTTAAACCAATTGAACTTTAACTTAGAATTATTATTATTATAATAATTAGGAGCTTCAAATTTAAACCAATTGAGTTTTAACTAAGTTTAAGTATATATTTAAAAGTTGAAAAAGAATTATAAATTGCTGTTATATAAATATAAATACATGCCAAGTAATCAAACAAATGAAAGAGATTTATATGTTTTTTTTTTTCAAAAAAAAAGTTTAATATGAAATTTATTGTTAAAAAACAATTACGATATCAATTTTTCGTTGAGAAAAAAAAAATATATCGCATATGTTTAAAAATTCTTAGTGATTGTCTACCTTATTTACATTATGGGGCAAAAATCAAACTATACTCACTAAAATTCACAAACACCACACCACCTTATAAGGTCAAAAAAAGAAGCTTTAGCATGCAACATACCTAAATCAACATTAACGGGTATTGCAAATGGAACACTCTCCATAGACGCCTATGGGGAAGTCCACCAAGGGATGCAAATCATTTCTATAACTGACCAACTTGTTAATTTGCACAATATAACAATACCCAAAAAGGAAAACATAAATGGGGCAAAAATTATAATGTCATACAATTGAAAGAAATGGATTATGAAATGTCAATTGCTATGAAAAAAAATCAAAAAGGTGAAATCAGTCTTAAGAACATTCTGTGATCCAAGATCTAATAAATTTCCTAACTGAAGTATACACCAAAATTGTCACTTCAATAGCGCCCTACTTAATCCCCGTTAGTTAGTTACCACTTGAATCTTCAGAATAAACCGTAACAGTCAGAGTTTTCAACATTCTCTTAATCCAGGTGGATAATTTCCTTCAACTTTCTAAGCAGCAAAAAGATGACATAAAGAAACTGTGAAATTACAATACCTGATTCGAAAAGCCACTTCTTTCCTTGTTCATGCTATCATCTAAATCATGTAGAAATTCAAACGTACAGAATCTGCGGAAAAAATTTAGGATTGTTAATATGATTGTTCAAAGTGAAACGAAAGAATCTTCTGCATGTGTATGATTTTAAGAGAGCAGGATGAGCTTACAAGGCATTACAGCAGGCCTCTGTTAAACAAAACCAACCTCAATTTAAGATAGCAAATCCAACGTGGATTTACATTTGTTACCATGAAGCTAGAAAGATGTCTTTGCCTTTTTGTAGGGTTGGTCGAAGTTTGTTTCTTCTACCCTTTTCCTGACAATCCTGCTATCCAAGAAATAAAGCTTTCAGCTATGTAGCACTGGGAGTACAACTTTCACTAACAAAAGCCAGTAGATTTTGGACATTCACTCTCCCTGATGACTCTGTTGTATATAACTTTAAAAGACTGTGAGCCATATGGTCGACTTAGCAAACTGATTGGCATTCTCAAAGTCTGTTTTCGGTGTCTTCTACCCCTTATTAGAATGCTGAAGGTTTTCTCACCGTCACTCTTCCTTTCAGCATCGCCTTCGGTATTTTTGTTCAGGTTGTTGCGTTGGCTCAGTCCGTTCTCAGAATTGTCAATCATATTTTCATTCAAGCAACCATTTTCCTGTATATTTTCCAAACCAACTCTAGCTTCTTCCTTAACACTATTTATTGCCAGAGGTGCTGAAAGCTTGACTTCTTTCTTAGCTTCTCCAACAGTGTCAATATCCAGTGGCAGCATAGGAGCTGAACTTGGAATTGCATCACCTTGCACTTCAGGCTCCAGTATCTGATCAGCAATTGGCTCAATAGTCGGTGATGGTACAGAGAATTCCACTGGATGACCAGGCCAAACTGTCCCAGGAATAAACTCTGGCATAGTGGGGTTCACATTGCACTGCCATGAGAATTGACTGGGATGAAAAGGAGTGCTAGTTACAGGAAAGGTCATTGTTGGTACAGGTTGGGATTGAGCATAGGGTGGAAACATAAAGGGTAGAGACTGCATCATGTTTGGAGTTGGAGGAGGTGAGGGATATGGATGATGAGGAGAGGAGCATATTGGATTTGGTAAGATGGTAGATGGTGCAGAGTGAAGAGGCATGTTAACTGCCCAAGGTGCAATGGCTGGAACAGGTCTAGGAGAAGGAGGAAGGGAGATGTTCATGGGGAGTGGAGCAGTACGTGAAATGGATGTTGATGGGTTGAAAGGAGCGGCAGATGCAGACAGCTTCTTATTGGCAAGCCCCTGACCGTTACCAGAGTTTAGGACCAAGGGCTTGCCTTTCAATTCTTCTACCCCTTGTAATGTGGAGTTTGAATTACTGTGCAGTTCAAAATTTCTAGATAGATCCTTCTCAAAAAGTTCCTTTTTAGGAGAATCAATTGAAACACTTGTAGATAAATCCTTCTCACCGATTTTCGTTTTAGGAGAATCAATTGAATCAGGTACACCATTTACGAATATGCCATCCTGTACAACTTCATGAACCTCATTACCTCCAGCCTCAAGTTCTTGTCCCTCCGGTCTCTCGGACACCATCAAACAAGAGTTATCTTCCATCACAGCAGTTGGCCTAGTTTCTTCCTTTTTTTCATCCACACCAATTTTCTCTTTCAAGATTTCCTCTTTCAAGCTCTCTGTTGAATCCAGTATAGTGTTCTCACTCTTCTTTTCAAATATGTTCTCCATCCCCGTAGTCAACTGATCAGTATCGTCTTTTGTTTCATTCATTTCCTCTCTATGTTTTTCAATGTTGAAGTCTGGGTTATCGGGACAACTAGTTTCAGGCCTGAAATGTAGTTTGGATATACTACCCGGAGGGGCCAATGCTACTTCCTTGTACGAAGGAGATTTCCCAAGACTGACTGTAGAATTTTTTGGATAGTGATCATTAGGTGCAAAGGCAGAGGCAGAGTCCCCAGGTCTAAACACCTCACCTCCATTTCTAGAGATCTCAGTTGTCCTTTTAGTAGATGAAGAAGTGGACTTAACCCTGTACGTAACGGTTTTAATTATTCTCCTTCCAAATCTTGAACCTTGGGAGGGATTAATAGTGTGCTGATCCACATGACCTCCATGAGATATTGTTCGTTTCTTCAAACGGTAATACCTATTATTTTGATGACTGGCCTTGACTAGAGGGAATTCCATATCAGGATCAACATTCTTTTTCTGATAACTGAAAACCTTGCCTATACTTGCTCGTCTCTGCTTTAGTCTTCGCCCAAGTGAGACAGATGCTCTTACCCTTTGAACGGGTTGCCACCCATCATCCCCTTCAGCATGTGTTTCAGATAGGACGCAATTATCAAGGTCTGGTCTTGCCTCTGTTGTCTCTTCTGTAACAGGAGCCTGAGACTGTGCTGGCAAAGAGCTCATCTCCTGGTTAGCATCCGGTTTATCTTCCGGTTCAGGTACATGTGTCTCCTCATCTGAAGCTTTGTTCACACCCTCTTTAGAGGATTCCTCACAACTTGGATAAAGTTTTCCCTTCACCTGTAGAGGAGAATCGGGATTCATAAGAGGTGCATGTTGGGTAAAAAGAAAAAGAAAATAATGCATCTGATGGTCCATGCTAGCAGCCATGTTGCCCTTTCCTGATTTACATACTCGCAACTATCCAGGCTTTAACTGAAGAATGTGCCACCATATATGTTTTACTGTATCAGGCACAATTTTTGTTTTTCCTATTGGACATGGATGACATCCATTTCAAGAGACAACATTTCTACCAGATTCTATAGATACCATGCTAGCTCCACAGCCCCGCATCTAAAGGTCCTAGTTTTCACTGTTCTCCATCCACAATAAGCCTTCTCAACATTATATGGACAAGCTTGGAATAGGTTTAATGAAGCACAAAATCTGGGTATGGAAATTTGGCTAGGTCAGTAGTTGAGGAGTTGAAACTACATATTTCTTTCTATAGTACAATCTGCAAAAAACTTGGTCACCAGCCCCTAGATAATGCGCTAGTATTAACTCATTTCAATCAATGTCATTATTAAAGAGAATCAGATTTGGGTCTGGTTCCTATCATCAACAATAAGTTTGACCAACCACAAATTAAACTCTATCCTACCTTCAAAATACAGCTTCTTTTCCTTCCTGCTGCAGCATCTTTCCCTTTGGCATCATGATTTGGATTAATATAGTCAAGCAAATCAGATACACTGCAGAGTAGCATAAACATCAGCAACAGTGTAAAGATGTCTGTAAACGTTTCCAGCTTTGCTGGCTTTTTCAATAAATTGCTTAACATTGGTGAGCTAATATATATATATATATATATATATAGGGATGTCTGAATTTTCCCATAGCAGACACACAAATGGAGAATATATATAAACACACAAATGCTGGTAATCCAACCATGTGCTAACCAAAACTTTTTATAGGCCAAGCACCTAAAGAATTCTTAGAAAACCAAACTAACTACTACTATATTAATTTGTTAAAATCATTACAACGGCATTTTCAGGAATCGTATAGCTCAGTAAGCTAAGTTAAACTAATACAAAGAAAGTAATAATCCACGAACTCAAAAAAAGTACATGGAGGGGACAAATAAGTCATGTAGTTTGGTCCAACCAGCCGCCATGACAGGCAGGTCTTGTTTAGTTTCTTTTGCGTGGGGAACAAGGATCTGAGTAGGGTGAGCCAACATGAAGAGTGATGATAGAGGTACTTCGCCACCAGTGGCATTTGAAAGGTAAATATAAATGTACACCACAGAAAAAGAGGCTGAAGCAGGCTTTTAAGAGACTCTCAAATTAGAACTCATAAATGAAAAGGATTTTTTTTAAAAAAAAAAAAATTATTTTAAACTTTTTAAAGCATAAATAAGTACCCTTCCATAAGGAAGTTGAAGATGGTTCCACAAGTGAAATCTCAAGAATTCTCGAGAAAAACCCTATCGAAGGCATGGATTACATTTTTCTATTCTGAGCTGGGAAATGTAGGAGCATGTGACATGATATCTGGACAATTATGTGAATAGCACATAACTTGGCAAAAAGGAAACTTAATACATTCAACAACAATCAACTATTTCCTAATCCCCTTCTTCGGAGAATATGCTAAGAGATTTTACCTTAAATGGCCCTTGCTAGCTATGGATGCATCTGGCCTTTTAGTACCATTTCGTGCAGCTTCTTGCTGTTCAAATGCCTTGGACTCAAAATACTCGAGCCATGCAGCAGCATCCTGAAAGATTTCATCAAAAAGTTTAATCGTTGATAATGAATTAAAGAAAACAACCCTAAAAAACTATCATATCTATCATCTGCTGGCAGAAATTATTCACTCAAGTCAAGCATTTGATGCGCTTCTGTCAAAAATTATCAAGCTGCTATTGATACCAACTTTCACTTTAGCTCTGTCAACTAAGAGCTTGAAGCAGCTGTGCCTTATCTCTAGGTCACAGGTTACTCAAAATTTTGAGTGGCATGAATCATATACCGAAGAGATTACATGTTCAATCTATGGACTGCAAAAGATACCTGGGTACGTAAATCATCTGGGCCCAGCTTTGCTCGGAGAATGTGCAAGGTTGTTTGTTCATGTTGGACGCTCAAAGGGTATGCTTCCATCAATGAGAGTGCAATTGCTATAGCATGATAACTTGCTGCTGTCTGAAGACATTAACGGACAAAAGGATTATTCCTTCAAAGATTTTCTCTTTGCTTTGTCACGAAAAGAGTATGAAGAAACAAATGATTTCAAAAGGACACAATAGGATAGAATCTTAGTAATGTTTCCTGACAGTTGATTTGGGACATGCATAAACATGAAATTAAGATTTCACGCACTAACTACATTTTTCTGGAAAGCCTTTATTTCATCAAAAACATCTAAGACAGCATTGTCTTAGCACCCACAATATGAAGTAAAAAAAATTCAAAAACCTCGGCAGTGACTTTTTAGTTTATCCATTTAAGAAAGGTTTTATAATGATTCAATTTCTCTGGAACATGAAATAGAACCATAGATGCATATGACAAAAAGGTGACTCAAACCTGAATATGGTCAGGACCAAGTAACCTTTGGTTACACTTCAAAGCTTTGTGAAGATATCTAAGGGCAACATGCACATTGCCCAGTCCTTCTTCCATCATGGCTACATTTATGTATGTTGCAGCGGTATTTGGATGAGATGGCCCACAAGTAAGATGTAAAAGATACAGAGCACGCTTTACATATCTGATCCAACAAAAACTTATAGATGTTATGATCAAGAGGCTAACCGGAAAGATTTCAAATATGACTTGAAATTGCCACTACCATCTTACAAGATATTTCTTCAGGAACTTACAATGTCCAAAACCAAACAATAATAGGTTCAAAAAGTAAAGACTTGAAAAGGAAAATACATCTAGCTAAGCAGATTAAATTAGAATTTGTGACATTGAAATCCATTTAAAGGCCCACCAGAATGTGTAAAGATAACTGCTTCAACATCTATAATTAAAATCGTATACTATTAAAAGAATAAACTACAATAGCTACTAGGCACCAAAAAATATTTGTAAACAGCTTGTTTAAGCCTTGATACGTAAAACAGTAAAATGTCCATATATAAAATGCAGATAAACGTACTTAAGAGCAAGTTCTGTATGCTGAAGCCTGTAATAGAAGACAGCAAGATCTCCATAACTCTTCATTGTGTCAGGATGATCTAATCCCAGTTCTCTCTCATTGATATCCAAGGCTTTTTGCTGGTATATTGTGGCCTGCAGTTGGGGTAGATTATTGATTTAAATTCAACTTGAAACCCTCAACACACAGAAAACTTTTATAGAATTGTTTAGGATATTTTAGTATGATATGGATTTCCACACTGCAGGTAGAAATGGTTAACAAGAAGACCTGATTGAAATCTCCAGTGTGATATAAAACCACAGCAAGAAGGCTGTAAGCTCCAGCTGTCATTCGATGATATGGACCACAAACTGCTACTAGCTTGGAAAGAGCCTGCCGGAAACGGAGAAGTTTAACAGATTAGAGACTAGAGTTACGAAAATAAAGTTTGATGAAGCACATGATAGGCATATCATCTGGAATGTATACCTTGGTTCCATAAGTTACGGCATCTTCGAGTTTTCCCTTATCTAAGGCTGTTTTAGATGATTCTAAAAGTTGTCTTCCATCAGCAGATGAGCATGCTGCTTGCTGAAGAGAAATAGAACGCAAGCAAATACAAAACCATGATAAAATCAACAAATTCTGAAACAGAGTTGAGGAAGGAGAAAGGACAATGTTCAAGAATTATTTATAACCTTATGTACAGGAACCAGACTGACAATATCTGATGGTTGGAATGGGCTAGGAGAATCCATGTCAAAATCCCTTGGAACCAACTCAATTCCTACCTAAAAGAAGCAAAGGAGAGAAAAGGAAACTGATACTTAGTTTTCATGCTCCATTAACAGCCACACCCTATTTTTGGTAACAAGCAACTAGACTATGATTTATAACCTTTCTCTTGGCATGCAAAGTACCCTACATAGCCATAGAGAATGTTCCCTTATTCTGAATTTTGATCAGAAAAATTTACATTTTAATCAATTTGATAGCAAAATCCATCATTAAAACTCTATTTAGAGAAGGAAGCTGGCCCAGGTATATGCATCCCTCTTTCCATAAAAAAGCACTAATGAAACTATTCATTGTAATTTCAAAAAAAAAGTGGTAAAGGGAAAAAATAGCGTCTTATAACTACTTCCATCTCCAAAACCCTTAAATTTTGAACAGAAAGTGATAGCCTTTTATACCTTCTGGCATAATCCACGTAGAATTGCAAATTTCCTAATGTCCTTGAAGTCTAAGTTGCTAATATCCCATTCATATCGCTTCATCAAGAAGACCTGCAACCACTTCCACACCAGTGAATGGATTTTGCAAGACTTGCGTAGTTCTCCATTCTTAGGAACTCCAAACATCAGGTTCAGTGCAGAAGCTATTGACACAGCCAGTTTATCAATTTTAACAACAGTGGCAATCACTGCCTGCAGAATATGCTTGAATGCCCGAACAATCATTTCATGAATACAAAGTGACTGCACATGTGATAGCTTTTCTGAAAGCTTGACCTGAGCAGGAAAGAAATACCAATCAATAACTTATCATGGGAAATAATAAAGTCATTGTTCCATTTTTCTATACATCATAGGCTCACACACCAATTTTGGGACAGGGGGTTAGGTAGCAAAAAATGGACTGTGCACAGAATCTTAACAAGCTATGATGCAATGTCGGTGGATATGTGTTATGCTAAAAAATCTAATAAAAGTTGTGCACTTATAAAAATAGAAAGAAATTGGCAGGGCTTGACAGCTTCGGCAACAAAGAGGAAAAGTATTAAAGAATTCCTTTTCAAGCTGGATAAAGATGTTGTACAGGGCAAGCATTTATAAATCAGAAAATATATCAGAGTATGGAACTTACAACATGTCCAAGGGAACGCATCTGAAGACCTCTAGTATGCATAAAATCAGTCAGAGTTCGTCCATCAACCGGTGAGAGTTCCAAAGAACCAAAATCTGCAACCTGTTATTGCATAATAAGTACTAGAGCCAGAACTACTACAAACCTAACTACAGACAAAATCAGGAAAGTGACGAAATAACTCTCAGGATTACCAATTTTGGAAGAGCAACTTCAGTGTAATATTTCTGCGACAATTCAACTAATTCCTGTAAAGTCTTTCAAACAAAATGAACATGTTAGACATATGCTTCCAGTATACAAAATTCTATGCTACAGTAATCAAGAATATCTACCTTGTGCTGAAGTCCAGTCTTTGACTCTTCTAGTCGAGCAAAGGCCTCTTCGGATAACTTCCTCTTCAGCACAAGTTCATCATCTTTTGAACTGGTTTCAAGCTGAGATTCTATAGAAGCTGCTGTAACATTTTCAACTGCATCCGGATGAGAGTTTGAGCTTCCTGACCCCATATTCCCATCTGATTTTTTCTTGTTCTTGAGGGGCCTAAGAGGTGTCCCAAGTCCTCCAAGCTTCATCTCATTCTTAGACTTCTCCCTAGATGGTTTTTTATCTTTTTGTGTACTATTTTGGTCCTGCAAGTGTTGTATCCAGCAGGCTCCTAGTTCCCATCTCACAAAAGGTTTCCGTTCGAGTTCCTCCTCCTCAAGCTTAGTAAGACTTTCTTCCAGCAATCTCTCTATCAAAACTTGGGAAGAACTAAGTTCTTCATGTTCCAAAACTTGTGAAGGCGAAGCTGCCTTATTAAGTTCTGAAGGTATCGTTTTATGAAGAAGTAATCTCAAACTGAGAGAAAAAGGGAAGGGAACTCTTTAAGAATTCTGCTTTTGAAGCTGAAGGAGCAAAAAAACAGCCACAAACTAAAGAGCAATAACCGCGTAGTAAATGAATTATTATATCTTTCCATTTCAAAATTAACTCTCTTGTCTTTCTTATTCGAAAAATAAATAAAGGAAAATTGCATTAAAGGACATAAAAATGGTAAAATTCCATTAAAACCAAAAACTATATGCAAGCCATGTCATCTAGATGCAAATCAAGAGAACATCAATCCAATGATCTGCAAAATTGAGTTTCGAGTTTTCCTTCCAGGATAGATAAACACAGACCAATAGGAAAGATTTAGCTTGAAATTTAATAAGATATGTAGCCACTCCATCTAAATGCAAGTTGAGCGAACACCAATCCAATTATTTGCATCTGTGAGGTTTAAGTTTTCCCACCGAGATAGATGAATATTGAACATTAGAAAAATTTTAGCTGAAACATAAAACATTATGTTATTTTCAAATCCCCCTTTAAATAAACTCAAGAAGAGTTTCATTTATCAAACTCTTTAAAATTTATCAAATCAACAGTTTGTTCCCTCTACTATAGAATATAAAATATAATACAGCTCAAGCAAATATATATTTGACACGGAAGAAATTGGTACCTGTTAATATTGAGGGCATTGGCCCCGCCTTCAGGCTGTTCAAGTTCAATGCTTTGATATGGTGGACTGCTTTTCTCATTCTCTCTCCCCTCAACCTTCACAAAGGCAATATAGCCACAGTATCTCACATTTAATACACCAAGAGTGGAAGTATCCTGCAGTCAAAATAAAAAAATTGCCTCAATCTTACCAACTCCGAAAGTAGAATCTAGACCATAAAGAGATACATTCATCATTAAATTTTCCAGAAAATATCTTACATGCGCAACCGTATTTTCATCAGCTGTGATCCCTTTCAATAAGTTTCTTTCACGCAAATTTGTTTGATCTACTCCAGTTGCTTGAATTCCATCAATCTTAGTGTCCACCTTACAGCTTGCATTGGGGGCATCTTTCATTACCATAATATTCAAGCCCCCTACTCTCTCAGAATACAGAGTTTCACAATCCTTTATTGAACAGGTCGGATTCATCTTTCCCATTACATGCTTCACAGTCCTAATGGCTCTGAAAATTGCCGTGTCGACAAATAGGCTGTGAAGAAGAAATGCTTTCCTGTCCCGTATCTGTCGCTCCTCTGCTGTCTTGCTGGGCATAGATGCAAGAACTGAAAACTCATAGGCCCAAGGTATCGAATCGTTTTTTTCGTCTCTTCCTAAGCCACCTCCATTACCCCCCCAAGTTCCATCCTCCATGGGAAGAGGTGGGAAATTTGATGGTGATTGCGCTACAATTGGAGGTACAAGCCAGGTATTCGCTCTGAAGCCATAAGGAAGATTCCCAAACTAACCAAAAAAAAGAAAAGTAAAGTTGTGAAACAATACAAAAGCTAGGCTATCTTCATGAACAACTTCTTGATTCTTGAGCATTTTCAGTCAAAGCAACTAAATAAAGGGACAAGCAGTGATAAATGATCGTATACCTTATTACGTTCCGTAAACGCTTTCATGAGATCGTTGTAGGCCTGTAAAATTCTTATCAGGGTATTAACAAGAGGAAATATTATCAAAAGAGGCAACATGAAAAAGGTACGAGTTAATATATGCTCTAAAGTTTAAATGAACATAAAATATGAATAAAAAAAGTTAGAGTTTCTGGATTTTATGGAATGGAAATCAGGAAGTAAATTAAACTGAATGGTATACATCATTCAAAGAGAAGCCATTACTAGACAAATGAAGTTAAAACAAGTCATAAATATATTCCCGCCAAAAAAGAAGTCCGAAAAACATTACAAAAAGAAAGGCAGCAGCTACTCAATATAATTAAAATTTCAAATAACTTAAATTCAATATAATTCAAACCCATAAAATAATTAAAAAAAATTTCAAATCCATTCAACTCAATTTAATCCGATCTAAAATTACTAAATCCGTCCTATTCGCAAGTTTAACTGAAATCCATGTCGAGTAATTACAACAATGTAATATTTTAGTCAGAAAAACAATGCCAAAAAATCATCTAGTTACCTTGAAAATCACATACTTAAGGTTTTCCTTTTCGCAGACTATTGAAATATCTCTCATCAATTTAAACCATAAAAGTCAAGCCAATGCAATAGCTTATATCGACAAGATCCACACGACAGAAATTAAAACATAAAGCTTTTGAGTACCGAGCACAACTCCAAATCCAAATATTACTGCTTTCGAATTTCAAAAAATCAATTATCACATATCAACAGTTGCACTAAAAGCTTAAAAACACCATAAATATCGCAAAAGTTTCTTTTAACCAAGCATATTATATATTTCCAAGTCAAATACTTCTCATCAATATGATAAATGTCAAGTCAATACAAGTTTCACCCCTCACAATTTCTAACATAAAATTTTGATACCCAACTTAACTCCAAATCGAAATACTATAGCTTTCAAATTTAAAAGATCAATTATTACATAACAGTTGCACTTGAAGCTTATATACATCATAAATATCCCAAAATTTTCTTTTAACCAAATATATTATCATCTCCAAAGTCAAAGTTAAAATCTATGTACCATAAGGAAATCCAGTTAATGAGATCTCAACTAATAACTCCCCCTGCTAGAAATCATATTACATGTAGAAGATGACGAAAACCAACCAAATGTAGGACTTGAGATCACACTTACCACCAAATGTGCATAACTATCATTAATAATTGATCTTACCATCAAATTTATTTTAAGCAGAATAGATTTCTGTAACTCAAAATACCCAATCAAAAATGAACTTCCATATAAAATGTTTCGATAATCATAACTTCAGCTTTTATACGAAGAAAGCACAACATATGGCATATACCAGAATAAGTGATATTCTCCATTAGTTAAACATTCTCCAAATGAACTGATTTATACTTCAATCAAAAACTGTAATCGCAAATAATCAACATGACTATTGAGTATGGAGATGTTCGTTGCACTCCAAAATAGATACTTAAATAATCACGGTTTGATACTTTTTCACCGCAACCAAACCACTCCAAATTAAGCAAATATCCTCTTATGCACCATTACACACCGACTAACCATACATTGGTGCAATATTAAAAAAAAAAAAATCCGCCAAGGCAATTACAAACATTACTACCAAATACCAATAATTAAACATCTCAAAATTTCAAAATCTTATTTCACCTCAACGCCATTTCCCTTACTTTAGTCCAAAAGAAGCAAATTTTATGCCGGTTACCGAAAACTCAATAAACATCCACCACAGGTCTAAAATCTACATAGATCGGAAATCTAACCCACGTCTATAAGATCTCGAAGGATCAGAATCATTCTCCAGATTGTTCATTCAGTTTAAAACAAATATATATTATGGAAACTCCCATCACGTAACTCAACAGACTCTTATTAGCTGATAAACAAACTGCGCGACCAAATATTATCATGTTCAACGAGGGAAAACCATTAAAAAGAAGGCATGAAAGACTAATATCTCCAAAACTGGTAAACTCATTAAGAAGGGAATCAAAAGCTTATCACGTTTCAAAGCGTTTTAGATAAGCTGACATAATTAATATCTTAAAAGGAGGGAAAATGAAAAACTGACCTTATCAAAAGCTTTACTAAGTTGGCGTAACAAATCAACAAGATTGTGACAGAGAATCCGCTGCTTCGCAACGCTATAAAAACCTTTCCGGCATGATTCCACGTGAACCAGCTTTCCATTGCAAAGCTTAATCTGGTCATTATCAAACAAATATATTACAGATACAAGAGAGACCGGAAGACACTGTATTGCCAAGAAGGAGAGGTTCAAGGAGGAAGATCTCACGTCAAGGGAGAAGAGATGATCATCGGCTGAGATCTCCTCAACTTGCCGCTTATTTGCCCTCCTTATAACTGAAAAGGAAAAGGAATAGTCGCTAAGCTAAGTTCAAACCGTACGCGAGGGAAGCAAGAGAAAAATGCAAACAAATAAAGACGGAAACAATTATAGAGAGAAACAGTACATTGAAGAGGAGGAGCGAGATGAGAGAGGGAAAAGAAATCGTAGAAAGTGCCGAGGTTAGGGCAAGAATGGCTCATCTCTCCTTCTGCATCTACCGGCACGTCCTTCGTTGAAGATTTCGAAGCTGATTCCTTGTTCGCACCGGAGACGGTTTTCTTAGCTGCTGCACAGCCTTTCTCCTGCGCAACCGCTGCATTCTTACTGGCTTCCGGCTTCAGCTGATCTTTGGTGGTGACAGATGAGCCGAAGCTCGCGGTGCAAGCCACAATATCCAGTACCCGTCTAACGTGCGCCACCGCGCTCTCTTCATCATAATCATCTGGTTTTTTTTTTTCAAATTTTAAAACACAGAGAACGTAGCAGTTAGGTTTTTTTTTTTTTTTTTTTTTTTTTTTTTTTGGAGGGAAATGAGACTGAAGCCGCGAGAAGCAAAAGTGTCTTTTCAACGTATATTTTTCGTCCACGTCGTAACTAATCGACGTTTATAAAAATACATTTACATTTTTGCCCTCCTTTAGCTTACCTTCCGTTAAGGTTAATACGCACGGTCTGAGCGCCGAAACGTCCACGGTGTCTTTTAACCGCAACCCTCTTACCTGTAACCGTTGAAACAGAAAAATGCTGAAGTTTGTTTCATTTTAACCGCGATTATTACTTATTTTCGAGTTTATAAGAATAACGATAATAATAAATGGAAAAAAGGAATATGAAATTTTTAGTATATTAATTAATTTCATTATTATGAATTTATGAAAAAATTAATTTAAATAAATTTTGTATATAGTGCAAAATGAGATGCACTTTCTTTTCTTCTTCTTCTAAAGAAGACGTAAACAAAATTACAGTCCATTATTTCGGAGACGGAAAATGATGGCCATGATATTTCCAAGAGCTATTTTATCAACTTGAACATGATCTGTGTGTCGTTTCTGCTGTCATATTCTTTTGAAGCTGACATGATTTTTCAGATATTTGGTCGAAAATTTATTAATTTTAAAAGAAATTATATAAAAGGGCCTAATGATTTTTCTAATTATAAAATAAAAAATTTGTAAATTAGTTTACCAAAAATTATTTGTACTAGAAATGCATGTTCCCTCACGACCTTACCTCATGGGATAAGGAAAAGTTTGTGATGTTGCAGGCCTCTGTATTCACCGATAAAAGGCGACGTACATCTAGTATCCTGTCTGTCGATATCCCCTGCCCAATTTTATTTACAAATTATTAAATTTACACCATTTGTAAAAAGAAAACTAAATAATAATGATAATTCTAAAAAAATTGTAGCGTATTGTTATATCCTGCACATATTTATATATTCAACATATTAGCAACCAACTTCATTTCAAGGTCGAAAAGATAAATATTATCTGTTCTTAGAATATATTAAGTCGCAATTAAATTTAAAATTAAAACGAATTGTATTTTTTAAATAGAAGATAAATTCTTCCAAATTCCAAACTTCATTTAAAGAAGCTCAACTCAAAATAAAAAATAAAAAAATTAAAGCTCAACTGCTTTCCATTTCCATAATTGGTTGAGATATTTAATTCGTGAGAATTGGGACCCAAAGAATTATTAATAAAATGGTTGCTGACGAAAAGACGATTGTGTAACGAAATCCAGCTCCAAAAGCATGAAATACGAGAAGACGCCTCTTAAAATTTAAAAGAAAACGCGCACACATACCACACGCACATGGTGCCACGATGATAAACAAAATCGCTAAGGGAGGCTCATGAAAATGAAAATATTAAAAACGTAGGGACCAACCTTGAGAATAACATGAGTTTCATCGGGGAGGTGTACGGTGATGTCCATCACAACCGGCAGAACTGCAAACAAAATGAAAAAAAGCCGGCGCCGGGCAGGGCGGGGCGGGGCGCCGCGGTTAAATTTGAGTCATTTATCAAATACGATTGAGAAATACTAATAGAGTAATACCCTTCTCTTCTTTCTTCTTCTTCTCTCCTTTGGCCTTTCCTCGGCTGTTCCTTGGAGCCATTTTCAACCTTGGGGTAGATGGGGATGGGAAATGGGAATTTCTAGCTTTAAGCTCTTTTAGATAAGATATTTATAGCTGCACGCCTGTACCAAGAAAATGAATCTTGTTACGTATCGTCATCTTCATAAACAAAAAATTAATCAAACGATAAAACTATTTGTAAAAAGCACAGGTTTTGGAGTATAACCCACTTCTTATTTTAATTCCAATATAACATATAAATGGCAGAAACCAATCGAAACTAGCTTTCTATGCAGAAACTTTTTCCCGACTTATATGAACTTTGGAACTAATTAAAATTTCAATGGTTACCAAGCAGCAGCAGCAGCATCAAAAAACAGATGATTTTTCCGAGACTTGAAGGTTGAAGAACAGAGATAGAATAGTTTTTTTTTTTTTTAATAAAAAGCTGGAAAAAGGAAGGTATTTCAGCTATGGGATAACGAAGAGGGCATAACCATTGAAGCTCTCATCCGAAGTGGGGGCAATAGAAAGAGATGATATAAGAGAGGGTTTTGAGGTATGATAAGGAAGGAAGGGCGGAGATTTAACAGTCAGATGAGTATATCCCATTTTATGGCAGTTTCTGGGCTTAAACACTGATAATCACTTTCTGGGAATTTTTTTAAAAATTAATTATTATTAGTAGCAGTATATTTTAAAATAGAGTTTTTTTAATGAAATAATATAAAATAATAAAATAAATACTGAAATAGGATAAATACCCTAGTATTTATCAAACTAGGTAAAATAAACAGTGTATCATCAGTGCCGCCAATTGCTCTGCCAGCCCCATCTCCCCTATTGTTTGAATCATTAACATTTTTAAAAAATATTTAATTTTTTTAAGTGCCGTTTGAGCAATTGACGGCACCAATATTTCAAAACTAGAAATATATCAAAAAATACCTAGAAAATAATGGTGTGACCAATTGCTCCAGCGGCACCCAAAAAAATTAAATATATATTTTTTAAAATTTTAATGATTCAAGCAATCATTGATGGTAAGGGAGATGGGGCTGTGAGAGCAACTGGCGGCACCCAAAACAATTAAATATTTTTTAAAATTTTAATGATTTAAGCAATCATTGGTGGTAGGGAAGATGGGTGCTGCCAATTGTTTAGGCGACACCGATGATATACTGTTCATTTTGCATAGTTTGGTAAATAATAGGGTGTTTATCCTATTTTATTATTTTATATTATTTAAGTAAAAAAAGCCTTTAAAATATAAAAAAATAAATTTACATCTAGTCATTAACATATTAAGTATTTATAGATGATGAGTCTTACTAGTTAAAAATATAATAATTATATTTATTTTTAATAAATTTTAAAATCTATACTATTCCTTTTGTTGTGATTATGTTGGTATGTTTTTTTATTTCTTTTATATTTTTATAAATTAATAAAAATTTATACATGATGAGATTTGAACCAAAGACATAATTCATATCATTTTTTTCATTTGTCATTTGAATTAAATTAATTTTTAGTTTTTATTTAAAATTTTAATAAGTTATGTCTATGTTTTAAATTTTTATATATTTATGCATATATGAATAATGTTGTTGATTAAGTTGGTGTCGTAAATCAACTTGACACTAATACAAGATTGTTGACAAGATTATTATAAATAATTGTAATGCATTTAGTATTCTTAATATGATGTATTTACATGTTTAATTTTTATTTTACTCATAATTTAATATAATTTTTTATTTTAAGATAATATATATTTCATGTGTTATTTTTATTAATCAATCTCAAAGAATATATTTCATTATTTATTTTATTTATCTTTAAAAATAAATTTAATATTTTAAATCGTTATTTTCATGCAGATATACATATGATAAACTTTATAATTATTTATAAATTAATAGGGTTGTATTTGAACACAGTTCATTAATAATATACATTAAATGCAAACTTTTAATTTTTATTTTATTGAAAATGCAAACCTTAATTTTAGAACTCCTAATGTTTAAATAAAGAATTCTATCAACATTATATTTTTTATATCTAAAATATTTGACTCAAAATTTTATTTAAATATATTATCATAATAATTTTTTTTTTCTTTTGAGAGACGCTACTTGATTAAGTTGTTATAATTGTAATATGGTTTTATTCTTTGGGAAAATGATAAAAACTGAAAAGTACTCTAATATTAGGCCATAGCTGCCCACCTCATTGACAGTTTGCATTGCAGGGCACAGAGAGCAAGAGGATCCGTGCCACGTTCGGGTCCACAGCCACCTCTACCAATATATTTACTATGAGTGGAAAGAAAATATTCCACTTACGAAAAAAAAACTTTTAAATTTCTGAAAAAAAAATTATATTTTACAGATTCTTAAATTAAAATGTTTTTAGAGAGAATTTAGAGTAAATATTTGAAAATGATATTGAGATAAATAATTAATAAAAAATTATTTTTTATATCATTAAATAAACATAAGTTCATATAAAAAATATTTAATTTGAATTGATTTTTTTTTCATATTCAAATCGAAATCATTTTCCTTATTTTTTTTTTTATAAATTCCTTACCGACCAAATTACTTGATCACACTTCTTGCATTTGACGATCTAGAGTTAAAGAGGAAGTAAATACAAAATAGGGGATTATTGTACTATGTAACAGAGATAGTGCTACATACTTGGAATATTTTTAATACTGAAATGGGGAATTATTTTAACATAAAAAATTATACAACCCACAGAAAAGGCGAAAAGATTAGTTCATGGCTACTAAATAAATTTAATTTCCACGTCACTGCTATCACGATTACGAAAAATGTGCATAGCTTTTATCGTATTTAGTTTTATAAAAGCTTTTGTCCTTTTTAATCTTGTATTATCAAGAAAAAAGCCTAATTTTATTCACTAATCGTACATTAGTTTTGATTACACTATCAAATACTATAACTTTGAATTGAACAAAAGATGGTTTATCAATTAATTTAAAATAGATGGACGGTGAAAACATTTTTCATTATATTATTACTCATCTCCCCATTCTAAATTTTTTTATTTTTTTAGAAATATAACGATAAAATCAATACAACAAAAAATAAAGAAAGAAAGAAATTGCAAATCTCAATACAACCATATCTAGTTGAATTCTTTTATCATTTAAAATAAGGTACTTATATTTTAATTTGGTGCAGTTATATAAATAAAATTTTGATTATAATTTAAATATATATTTAAAATTTTAAATTTAATTCAACCATACACATATAAAAAAATGAATACATCAATTTATTTTTATATTAGATAAATATAATTATTTGTGTATGTAATATATAAGCATAAGATGATATTATATCAAATCAAATTTCATTTGTAAAATTACATAAAATTAAAATTCATGTAAAAAATTGTCATTAAACTTAAAATTATCTATAATTTTATATTTTATATTTTAAAAATAATATTAAGAATAATGATAAGATTTGAATTTATATTATTTAAGTGTGAACCAACACTCTAACCAATATTTAAAATCAGTTTTATAATGAGTAATTTATTTATTATTCTAGAAATAAAAATATTTAAAACGTCTATTATATTTATAATTTTTAATTAAACATAAATATAAATAATATATTTTATTATTAAAAAGTAATTTAAATCGAAGGAAACAATATTCTAAAATACTTTGTCCAGCCTAGTTTATACATGTGTCATGAGTATGTATATATACACTCACTCACGAAAGTGGGGGAAACTATTATGCCTAAATTAAAATAAGGTCAAATCCTATTACATTGAGATGTTATTTTCAAATTTCAAACCAGTCAATTGCTGATCTCGAAGAGAATGAAACATTTTCCATATCCTGTGGAATTTGTTAATATTATTAATTAATGGATTATAATATTAGAAATAAAAATATTTTACAAATAAATCTAAAATGATTTGTATTTAAAGGGTAACAAAGGAATAATAAAATAAAAGTTAATTGTACCACACATCCTTCAATTTAAATTAGTTTCTAAATTTAAAATCATTCTAATTATATCCCTAAAATATTGATATTATATTAATTAGGTCCTTTTGTTATTAAAAATTTTAATTTAACCTTTAAATGATATTTCAATTCTTATGTAGCTAAATATAAAAAGAAAATTTTATATAAATAGAACATTGTTATATAAATTTTAAAAGTAAAAGTTAAAAATAAAGTAAAATTGAGAGAGGGGGGAGAGAGAGTGAGAGAGAATGATAACCAGAGCCGATTTTAGGGGGGACTGCCATGGGCCCCGACCCCTTAAAATGAAAATTGTCATTTAGACCCTCTAAAATTTTTTAAAATTTTAAATTAATAAAGGTAAAATTGTACTTTGACCCCCTAAAATTATAAAAATTTGATTTAATTTTTTAAAAATTATAAAGATATAGACTATAAAATTTTAAAATTTCATTCGACCCCCATAAAAAATTGTTCTGGCTTCGTTCCTAATGATAACGCTTCTGTAAAAACTTCGGAAATCTCAAACCTAAGATTTTTTTTTTAAAAAAAATATTTTTATAATATTTATTTTTATTTTTTTAAATTATGTCACATAAAATCTTATTTGTCATTTAACAGTTAAATTAACAATTTTAGAAACAAAAGAACCTAATTGATATAACCTCAATATTTTAAAGATGTAATTAAAATAACTTAAAATTTAGGGATCGATTTAAAATGAAAGTCTAAAGATCATCGATGCAATCGACTCATAAAATATATAAAAATGGCACTTTGACAAATTATGTTTTGGAAAGTAGTATGTCATGCTAATTGACATGTCTTGATATTAATTAATACATGTTAACATATAAATCATATATATATATCAAATTAATTAATACTAGAAATCTTATCACACACATGCGTGTGAATATAAATATGCGTGTGAAACCACAAATTTAGAATATAAATATGTGTTTAAATAACACATGAAGTGTGTATGATATTAAAATAAAAAAATATTAAATTATAAGTAAAATGAAATTTAAACACATGATTACATCATATTAAGATTACTAAATGAATACAATTATTTATTATGATATTATCATCAACCCTAAGTTGGTGTCGAGTTAATTTGTTACACCATCTCAATCAACAACATTACTATTAATATATGCAAATCAATGGAGGTAATAAAATGTGCATAATAGAATTAAAATATATAAAATGTCAAAATAAAATTCTAGTTAAGTGGTAAATTTGAAGTTTTGTTAACCCAATTGGCATAGGTTCAAATTCCATTATATGCATATTGTTAATTAGAGGTGTTCAAACGGTTAATCAAATCAAAGTTTTTTTTCAAGCACATTAATCAAATTGAAATATTTCGGTTAATTCAGTCAGTTAATCGAATTAATCGAAATTTATATGTTTTTATCTTTTGGTTAAAATAAATACAAAACATGTCACATCCCAAAATTTGGCCTAGAAGTTTTTAGGGTAAATTAGAAATTTTGGCTCGGAATGGGTTCGGAAAATTCTAAATTGTGGTAACTTGAAATTATTTTCGATCATAACTTTTAAAAATAATGCTGAAAAGACGTTCAATTGTAAAATAATTATTGTTTTGTAAAAGGGTTCAATTTAAGAGTAGTTTTAAAGCAATTTTACCAAAGTTTTAAAAATACATTATTTTCCCCTTTATCTTCATAAAACCCACGTTAATTCTTCCCATTCTTTGTGTTTGCCATCCCTTGTTTTCCTAAGCTCCTCTCATTCAATTTTGGTTTCCAAATTTCAATTCCTTTGATTTCTTTCATCTTCATAATATTAAACTTCTTTAGAATTCCATAAAAACCATCAAAAACACCCTAGATTTCTCTATTGCTTAACTTTTTGATTTTTTCAGATTTTTTATCAAACGTTTGATTCTACATCAACTCAGGTAATGTTTCATTTTCCTATTGGTTTTTAATGATATCTAGCCTTATGAATTGAGTTTTTACCCATTGAATCGAAATATTTGAATAAAAGCCGAATATTAGGTCGTTAATGGTGAAATTCGAGATTTTGCATAAAAACAATGTTGCAAAGTATTTTTCAACTTGTTTTAAAATTATTAGAATGTTTCTAAATTTTTCCTAAAGTATCGTTAAGAGATTTTAAGGTTTTATTGAGTTTTCATGAAAAATACCTATTTTATGTTGAAATTTCGGAACCACGAATTTGGGTAATTTTATATAGTTTGAAGGTTAAGAATCGGTCATAGGTGAATAATTAGATTAATGGAATCAGTTTTAGATAAAAAGATTAAGTATAGACTGAGATAATTGAGTTTCAAGTTTGCTATGTCGAAGATTTTGGTTCCAAGAGGAACTAACTTAGGCCTGCATTTTGGTTGTTTTAAGAGTGTCTATAGCTGAATTTTAATCATGGTTATTGTAACACCCCAAACCCGGCCCAAACACCACAACCGGATCTGGCATGTTACTAGAAAAAGGGTTTGAAGAGTTTACGAACTTCAAAGGAGTTTTTAAGACATTTTCAAAATCTCAAGTTTCGTGGCTTAGTTGAAAAACCTGTTGTTCATTTGAGTAATAAAATTTTAATTAGTTAAGCCTTGTGTTTAAGTGACGTTTTAGAAAAGCTCTTATCGTTTCTTTCCCTTAATAGATTATCAACGAAATCTCTTTTTATAGGAAATGTGGTTTGACAGTTTGCAAAGAAAACTCTCATTTATATTTTATAAAAACGTTCCACCGAGTAGTTCGTGATTACTGTGTAGCAAATCAAATTTAAAATCCAACATTTACCAAATTTGAAGTGGCCTTATTACATATTAAAAATTCCCAAATGAAAAGTAGCTAGTAATAAGTAAAATAAAGTTTAATAAAAATAACCCATGCATGGCCACCTCAAATCCACTCCACCCCGGTCCAGAGAACTAGGAGTTACCTGCAAGTTGTTTGAGAAAAATAGAGTGAGTCAACAGACTCAGTGTGCAATTAGTCTACAAAATTCCATAAGTAGGCCTCAGCCCCCAACACATCATCGAATTATCACAATATGACAAATAATCAAAATGATAGCCCAACCTAGCCTAATATTCCATCCTCTACACACCGCTCCATATGTCCATCCTCAACACACCTGTGGGGATTTCTACAATCAACCCTCCATCCTCTACACACCTCTTTGGAAGTCATGCTGACAGACACACTGCTCAAAGTCCACATATCGTGGTCTAGCCACTGATCCACACATGATTAAATCACCAATTCAATTATGAGGCACCGCGCCATCATTTAATGTGACAATGTCACCAGTATACACTTCCCCTTTCATATCATAATAATCCCAATATCCCATGCACATGCAATATAGCATAACAGATAGATTATATGATGTAATACATGTCATACTTAGCATACACCCACAATCATGTTATCCATAATAATTATAAGGCTTGTTTATAAAATACTGACCTGGGGTTTTGGTTTTACCCAACATGGGTAACTCAAGCACCATTGTCACGATTTTCGGCTTTCAAACATAACACATACACATTTATAAAATTAAGGAAAATAGTGTGCTAATTACACACCTGTAATTCTAAAGGACTAAACTATCGATCTCGTTAACGTCCTCACTCGCAGGGATCACAGCGATCTGCTTATCCCTTTCAGAAGCCGGTCGACAACCCGGTGGCCAGTCCCAAACTGCTGACACCGCACGTCTCTTGAATTTAAGGGTAGGGACTGAATGCCCAACACCCTCCTTTGTTTGGCTGGCACTTGATTCCATAAAACAATCTTGGTCAAAAGACCGAGTTAAACCGTTGAATAAGATAATAACGAAAATAACTGCTTTGCACTAAGAAGTCCTTACTGAAATTGACAAAACCCTGGAGGTTCCTAAACTTGAATTAATGGATCACTGAGTCCCTACATAACCCCACATTAGATTTGGCCTTCCAAAATATGGGTTAAAAGAAGTGGCCTTCGGCAAAACGAATGGTATAACCACTTACCCCGATTGCTCGAATCTGATTGATCCTAAAGACCCTTTAAACGCTGACCAAAAGTAGAAGAAAAGACGAAACCAAGCCCTTCCTATATTCAGCCAAAACCCATGGAATAGGATTAATGTCTTTGATTCAGAAACTAAGAGAGAGAGAAGAGAGAATTGAATGAGAAAGATGAACCCTTACCACAACTTAAGAAGAATCCAATTGAGAAGATTGAGGAGGAGGAATGACGACAATCAGAAGAAAGAAGAGAGAGTGGATTTTCGACTTTTAGTTTCAATAAGATGAATGCCAACCAATGAGATGGTTTCGGTTCAAGGTGATCAAGAGACCAACAAAGAATGTGAACCAAAGAAGATCAAAGGAGAAGAAAAGAGGGAGGATTGGGGTTCGACTTTTGAAGAAGTAATGAAGAAAATGTGGAGCAAAGAAGAGAAAAGAGAAGGGAGACGAGAGAGGTGCTACAAGTTTCGGTTTTTGATGGTGAGGCAAAGAACTCAAGTTACCAAAATGCAAAAAGGAGAGGGAGAGAAATGGTTTCAGTTAAAGCTAAATGAAGAATGAATGAGGCCTTAGGAATTTCGACTATTCAAAGAAAAGAACAAAGTTGCCCAAAATACATCACAACCAAATGACAAAAGGAGAGCTCACTACACCTAAAGCTAACCCTTCAAAATTTCGGCACTATCACCCCCTAAACTGAAACACTCCCACACACCCCCTATATGACCGAAATTCCCTCCTCTAGAACCCCACATTCGGCCAACATCTCTACCCCACTCCAAATCCTTTAATTTTCTCCTAACTTCACTCACACCCTCCCATTCAAACTAGTTTGAAAGCTTCAAACCCCACTTTTCACTCTTGTCTAACCATTCAAAAAGTTTGACCAATTCAACACCCCTTTCTTCAAGATTCCTAGCCGAATCCACCTCTTCCCTTCCAGACGCCAAAAAGAATTCCAAAAGTGTAAACAGTGCAACTCGAACTTGCTCCTTCCCTACTCCTTGTGGCGTCACTCTCCTACCTCTTAAGTGGCGCCTTCTAGCCACTTTACAAATTAAATTCTTGTGTCACCAAACACAAGCAATAAACCTTAAGTCCTGCCCCAGTCAACTTCCTTCCTAAGGTGCTAAAAATTAAAATTTTGGCCAAGGTTCCGACTTAACCCTGAGCCTTCCCGGAAACCCCAAACACATCAAACAACATACAAAGCATACCCAAACACATAGATACGAAGTAAATGCAAAGCCCCTAAATCCCGGATGTTACAGTTCTACCTCCTTTAAAGAAATTTCAGGCTCGAAATTACCTGGTCAAAAGAGGTGAGGGTATTACAGTCGCATCGTATCCTCTGGCTCCCATGTCGCCTCTTCCATATCATGATTTCGCCACAAGACTTTAACCAACGGGACCGATTTCCTTCTTAGCACCTTGACGTCTCGTTCCAAAATCCGGATTGGTTCCTCCTCATAAGAAAGGTCTGGCCTTACCTCAATTTCCTCTACTGGCACGACGTGAGACGGATCTAAACGGTAGCACCTTAACATTGAAACATGGAACACATCATGCATCTGTTTCAATTCTGAAGGTAATTCCAGTTGATACGCTACTGGTCTCACACGTTTCAAAACCCGATAAGGCCCGATAAACCTAGGACTTAGCTTGCCCTTCCGTCCAAACCTCATCACCTTTTTCTAAGGTGAAACTTTTAAGAAAACCCGATCACCTACCGCAAACTCTATTTCCTTTCTCTTCAAATCAGCATATGATTTCTGTCTGTTGGAAGCTTCTTTCAATCGAGCCCTAATTAACTTAACCTTCTCCTCTGTCTCCGCAACTAATTCTGGCCCCAAAACCAAGCGTTCACCTAATCTGTCCAACAGGTGGGAGTACGACACCTCTGCCCATATAGCGCTTCGTAGGGCGCCATCTGAATACTAGATTGGTAGCTGTTGTTGTATGCGAATTCTGCCAACGGTAAGAACTCTTCCTAACTACCCCTAAAGTCCATGATACAACCTCTCAACATATCTTCCAAGATTTGAATTACCCTCTCAGACTGTGCATCTGTCTGCGGATGAAATGTTGTGCTAAAGTCCAGTCTTGTGCCCAATGCCTGATGCAATGCCCTCCAGAACCGTGACGTACACCTAGGATCTCTATCTGATATGATTAACACTGATACCCCATGCAACCTCACAATTTCTGCCACATACAGCTTAGCCAACTTCTGAAGAGAATAATCAACACGAACAAGTATGAAATGAGTGGACTTCATCAACCGATCCATAATCACCCACACCGAGTCTTTCTTAGTAGGCGTAAGAGGTAGCCCACTAACAAAGTCCATGATTCTATCCCATTTCCACTGTGGAATCTTCACTGACTGTAATAACCCCGAAGGCAACTGATGCTCGGCTTTGACCTGCTGACACGTTAAACGCTTTTCTATAAATTTCGTAACTTCCCGCTTCAATCCGGGCCACTAAAACTGTTCACGCAGATCCCTATACATCTTACTCCCTCCAGGATGCATAGCGTAAGGGCTACTATGTGCTTCCTGAGGAATCATCTGCCTCAATTCCACGTCCTTTGGAATGCAAACCTTCTCACGAAAACATAGAACCCTATCTCCACTCACACTGTAATCTTTTACCTCACCATTCTATACTTGCAGAAATCGAGCGCTCAAGACATCATCCGATAACTGACTCTCTTTAATCTGATTGAACCACGTCGGCTTTACTTGAAGCTCAGCTAATAAACTTCCGTCATCATGCAAACTGAGATGAGCGAACATCACTCTCAAATCTGATATTACCTTTCGGCCTAATGCATCTGTCACCACATTTGCCTTACCTGGATGATATTCGATCGAGCAGTCATAATCTTTCAACAGCTCAATCCATCTTCGTTGCCTTAAATTCAACTCCTTTTGAGTTAGAAGATACTTCAAACTCTTGTGATTGGTGTAGATGACAGATTTCTGTCCATACAAATAATGTTTCCAAACTTTCAGGGCGAAAACTACAGCAGCTAATTCCAAATTATGCGTGGGATAGTTAATCTCATGAGGTCTTAATTGCTGCGATGCATATGCAACAACTTTCCATCCTGCATTAACACACATCCTAACCTCGTGTGAGAAGCATCGTAATACACTACAAACTCTTTTTTGGCCTCAGGCTAAATCAACACCGGAGCCTCTGTTAAAATCCTCTTCAATTTCTTAAAACTTCCCTGCTGCATGTCAGTCCAAACAAAAGGTACCCTTTCCTCAACAACTTAGTTAATGGTGCCGCAATCGATGAGAACCCCTCCACGAACCTTCGATAATACCCAGCCAGACCAAGGAAACTCCGAATTTCTACCATAGACTTAGGTGGTTTCCAATCCAACATCGCTTCAATCTTCCGGGGATCAACCCTAATCCCTTCTGCAGATACCACATGACCCAAAAATGTAACTTCCTTCAACCAAAACTCACACTTGCTAAATTTGGCGTACAGCTGCTTCTCCCTTAAAATCTACAGAACCATCCGAAGATGCGAATCATACTCTCCCTCTGTCTTGGAATATATCAGAATGTCATCTATAACACTACAACGAACCGGTCTAGATAGGGCTGAAAAACTCGGTTCATCATATCCATAAATACAGCTGGTGCATTGGTCAACCCAAACGGCATTACCAAAAATTCATAATGCCCGTAGCAAGTTCGGAAAGCCGTCTTATGGATATCTGCTTTCTTTACCTTAAGCTGATGATATCCTGACCTCAAATCTATCTTTGAATAGACCGAAGCCTCTTTGAGCTGATCAAACAGGTCGTCTATCCTCGACAGCGGGTATTTGTTCTTAATCGTCAGCTTATTCAAATGGTGGTAATTAATGCACATACGCATAGATCCGTCTTTCTTCTTTACAAATAGCACCGGCGCTCCCCACGGAGATACACTGGGTCGAATAAAACCACGATCTAACAACTCCTGGATTTGAGCTTTAAGTTCAACCAGCTCCTTCGGCGCCATCCTATGAGGGGCGATGAACACCGGAGCCGTACCCGGAAGCAGCTCAATTCCAAACTCTGCCTCACGATCCGGAGGCAACCCTGTAAGCTCTTCAGGAAAGACATCCACAAATTTCTTTACTGTTCTAACTTCATTCACGGTCACTTCCATCGTATCCAACACACTGATAAAAGTTAAGAAGGCCGTGCACCCTTTTCTCACCATTCTTTCTGCCTTAAGAGCAGACATTACATTGGTCAAGTAGTCTCTCCTCTCGCCTATTACTAAAATTTCATTATCCTTAGGAGTCCTTAATATCATGCGCTTAGCAACATAATCCAAGTTTGCTCGATACCTTACCAACCAATCCATGCCTAAGATCAAATCAAATTCCCCGAATGGTAGTTCCATCAAATCAGTCGGGAAAACTGACCTTTGAACTTCTAAAGGCACACTTCTAAAAAGTTTGTTTACCACTACAGACTGTCTTAAAGGACTAAGTACATCATCTCCCTAGAAGAAGTTTCAGAGTTCATGTTCAAGGTTCCTGACACCTCACTAGCAACATAAAAATGCGTCGACCCAATTTCAATTAATGCAGTAAAGGGTGAACCGAAAATAGGGAACATACCCGTTATAACGTCTGGTGCATCCCCCTCTTCTCGACGTCTGGCCGCATAAACTAACCCGGGCTGTCTTGCCTCAGTACCCCCTGTACCTCTGCCCGGTGCTCCACGACCCTGACCAAAACCATTCCCTCCTCGGTTCGGACCACGACCTCCCGGCACCTGTTGACCACCCCTTCCTGGCTGCACATACCCCTGACCTGCCATCCGAGCCCTGTTCATATCTATCGGGCAATTCTTTATCAGATGATCCTTTGACCCACACTTGAAACATTCCTTATTTCTTCCCCAGCACTCTCCTGCATGTGACCTCCCACATTGAGCACACTGCCGAAATTCCCTAACAGCAGCTGGTGTTGCAGCACGAACAGGCCCATCAACCCTAGGCCTTTTCTGAAAACCTCCAGATGATCCTGACGTTCCATAACTCATCTTATTCCTGCCTCTGTTCTTGTCTCTATTCTGCTTCTCAGTCCCCTTTACCTTCTCGGCTATTTTAGCCTTTTCCACCAAGATAGCAAAATCTCTCTCCCGTTGAGGAGCTATCAATACTCACAACTCGTCTCGCAGCCCATCCTTGAATCACACGCAACGCTCATAATCAGTCGCAACTATCCCTCGAGTGTACCGGCTCAACCGCAGAAATTTTACCTTATACTCAGCTACCGATTTACCCCCTTGCACCAGATTCAAAAATGCTTTCCTCTGAGCATCCACATAACTTGCCCCAATGTATTTCCTTTGAAATATAGTTTTGAAGAAATCCAGTCAATATGATCCACTGGAGTACCCTCTCTTATCATGAGCCACTACTGGTATGCCTCGTCCCTAAGTAGAGACACCGCGCCTTTCAGCTTCTCCTTCGCCGTGCAGTCCAGATCATCCATAATTCTCTCGACTGCCTCCAACCAATACTCAGCCACATTTGGAGCTACCCCAGAGATACCCCTAAACATTTCAGCTCCATTAGCTTGGAGTCGCTCAGGGATAGACGTCCGAGCTGCTGTTCCAGCGCTTGCCCCAACCACACGCTCTAACACACGCAATATCGCTTGAGACAGGGCATCATCTCCACTAGTTCTCGCTCTTGCGAACTCGCTCTCCCCCCACGGTGATCTTTGGCGCCGCCTCGTGCTCATTCCTCGCTTCCGAGAGTTCAGCTTTAGTACCTCGGCCCCTTCCACGGTCGCGTATAACACGTCCTCGTCCTCTACCACTCATGTCTATCATTCCATTTCTCTGATTATAAATTTTATGCGGCAGTATTTCTTTCCACTGTTTATTAATAAAAAGTTTTATGAAGATAGAGTTATAAGTAGTTCCTCCGCAAAGCACATACAATCCTAAAGGTTTTCATCTCTATAATAGAGTTTCTAAATTCCAACATCCATGACGATATTATATAACTACCTCACGCAAATCACTTTACAATCAGAAAACTTACCTGGCGGACCTGGGCCGAAATCTTGAGTGCCATACTTCCAAAAGACAAGTTTATAAGTAATTTCTTTTTTAAACCATCTTAAATACAAAAATTGAAAACGTTTTGGTCCCAAAACCCACGGTCGAGTTTTTAAACCAGGCTCTGATACCAAATTGTAATACCCCAAACCCGACTCAAACACCACAACCGGATCTGGCATGTTACTAGAAAAAAGGTTTGAAGAGTTTACGAACTTCAGAGGAGTTTTTAAGACATTTTTAAAATCTCAAGTTTCATGGCTTAGTTGAAAAACCCGTTGTTCATTTGAGTTATAAAATTTTAATTAGTTAAACCTTGTGTTTAGGTGACGTTTTGAAAAAGCTCTTATCGTTTCTTTCCCTTAATAGATTATCAACGAAATCTCTTTTTATAGGAAATATGGTTTGACAGTTTGCAAAGAAAACTCTCGTTTATATTTTGTAAAAACATTCCACCGAGTAGTTTGTGATTACTGTGTAGCAAATCAAATTTAAAATCCAACATTTACCAAATTTGAAGTGGCCTTATTACATATTAAAAATTCTTAAATGAAAAGTAGCTAGTAATAAGTAAAATAAAGTTTAATAAAAGTAACCCATGCATGGCCACCTTAAGTCTACTCCAGCCCGGTCCAGAGAACTAGGAGTTACCTGCAAGTTGTTTGAGAAAAATAGAGTGAGTCAACAGACTCAGTGTGCAATTAGTCCACAAAATTCCACGAGTGGGCCTGAGCCCCCAACACATCATCGAATTATCACAATATGACAAATAATCAAAATGATAGCTCAACCCAGCCTAATATTCCATCCTCTACACACCGCTCCATATGTCCATCCTCAACACACTTGTAGGGATTTCTACAATCAACCCTCCATCCTCTACACACCTCTTTGGTAGTCATGCTGATGGACACACTGCTCAAAGTCCACATATCGTGGTCTAGCCACTGATCCGCACGTGATTAAATCACCAATTCAATTATGAGGCACCGTGCCATCATTTAATGTGACAATGTTACCAGTATACACTTCCCCTTTCATATCATAATAATCCCAATATCCCATGCATATGCAATATAGCATAACAGATAGATTATATGATGTAATACATGTCATATTTAGCATACACCGACAATCATGTTATCCATAATAATTATAAGGCTTGTTTATAAAATACTGACCTGGGGTTTCGATTTTACCCAACATGGGTAACTCAAGCACCATTGTCACGATTTTCGGCTTTCAAACATAACACATACACATTTATAAAATTAAGGAGAATAGTGTGCTAATTACACACCTGTAAATCTGAAGGACTAAACTGTCGATCTCACTAACGTCCTCACTCGCAAGGATCACAGCGATCTACTTATCCCTTTCAGAAGCTGGTCCACAACCCGGTGGCCAGTCCCGAACTGCTGACACCGCACGTCTTTTGAATTTAGGGGTAGGGACTGAATGTCCAACCCCCGTATTTGTTTGGCTGGCACTTGATTCCATTAAACGATCTTGGTCAGAAGATCGAGTTAAACCGTTGAATAAGATAATAACGAAAATAATTTCTTTGCATTAAGAAGTCCTTACCAAAATTGACAAAACCTCAAAGGTTCCTAAACTTGAAATAAAGGATCACTGAGTCCCTACATAACCCCGCATTAGATTTGGCCTTCCAAAATATGGGTTAAAAGAAGTGGCCTTCGGCCAAATGAATGGTATAACCACTTACCCCGATTGCTCGAATCTGATTGATCCCAAAGGCCCTTCAAACACTGACCAAAAGTAGAAGAAAAGAGGAAACCAAGCCCTTCTTATATTCGACCAAAACCCATGGAACAGGATTAATGCCTTTGATTCAGAAACTAAGAGAGAGAGAAGAGAGAATTGAATGAGAAAGATGAACCCTTACCACAACTTAAGAAGAATCCAATTGAGAAAATTGAGGAGGAGGAATGACGGCAATCAGAAGAAAGAAGAGAGAGTGGATTTTCGGCTTTTAGTTTCAAGAAGATGAATGCCAACCAATGAGATGGTTTCGGTTCAAGGTGATCAAGAGACCAGCAAAGAATGTGAACCAAAGAAGATCAAAGGAGAAGAAAATAGGGAGGATTGGGGTTCGACTTTTGAAGAAGTAATGGAGAAAGTGTGGAGTAAAGAAGAGAAAAGAGAAGGGAGACAAGAGAGGTGCTACAAGTTTCAGTTTTTGACGGTGAGGCAAAGAACTGAAGTTTCCAAAATGTAAAAAGGAGAGGGAGAGAAATGGTTTCAGTTAAAGCTAAATGAAGAACGAATGAGGCCTTAAGAATTTCGGCTATTCAAAGAAAAGAACAAAATTGCCTAAAACACATCACAACCAAATGACAAAAGGAGAGCTCACTACACCTAAAGCTAACCCTTCAAAATTTCGGCACTATCACCCCCTAAATCGAAACACTCCCACACATCCCCTACATGACCGAAATTTCCTCCTCTAGAACCCCACATTCGGCCAACATCTCTACCCCACTCCAAATCCCTTAATTTTATCATAACTTCACTCACACCCTCCCATTCAAACTAGTTTGAAAGCTTCAAACCCCACTTTTCACTCTTGTCTAACCATTCAAAAAGTTTGACCAATTCAACACCCCTTTCTTCAAGGTTCCTAGCCGAATCCACCTCTTCCCTTCTAGACGCCAAAAAGAATTCCAAAAGTGTAAATAGTGCAACTCGAACCTGCTCCTTCCCTACTCCTTGTGGCGTCACTCTCCTACCTCTTAAGTGGCGCCTTCTAGCCACTTTACCAATTAAATTCTTGTATCACCAAACACAAGCAATAAACCTTAAGTCCTGCCCCAGTCAGCTTCCCTCCTAAGGTGCTAAAAATTAAAATTTTGGCCAAGGTTCTGACTTAACCCCGAGCTTTCCTGGGAACCCCAAACACATCAAACCATATACAAAGCATACCCAAACACATAGATACGAAGTAAATGCAAAGCCCCTAAATCCCAGATGTTATAGTTATTGTGTGATTAACTTTGGTAAATATACGAAAGTGTTGGAGCCTTCGACGAGCAAAGCGAAAGGAAAGGAAAATCTAGTTTGAGCTTTCAGCGACTAGGTGAAAATGTGAACGGTAAGTGTTTGGAATCACTACTTGTATACATGATTCATAGTGTTAATTGAGAGTTTAGGAATAGCCTAAAACCTTATCTTAAGTTCCGAGTATAAGCTTTCTATTTTCTTTATTTTGTTTTGGCAAATTATGTGATTATGTGAATAATTGTAAATTAATTATTATGATGCGATATTATGATATGTGACATATGTGATAACTATTGTAAATTGTGTTGTTGGTGTGATATACATGCCAAATGGCAGTGATAATGATATGCTAATAATGTAAGTATGTAGCGGAAGTGAACGATATTCTGATAAGTACATATGTGTTGAATTGTGAAATGTGATATTATTATGACATGTAATATGTGAGAATAGTGCTTGTTTGTGATATCTGATGTACTAATTTTAATGCGCACATATGTGGTCAGATATGTGATGGCTCAATGAGCATTATTGTGGCACTTAAAGTGCAATCAAATGTGAATTCGATAAGCATGCAATGTGTATAAGTTTGTGATGTAAATTGATGAATATGAACAAAGATTATGTGCATTAAGTTAGTAATTAAAAGTATGTAACTGTGGATATATTGGCCTTATGATCCCTTGAAATGTTAGATATAGTTGGCATGCCATAGGATATGTTGGTGTGTGTTAGCTAAATGCTACACTTTTGGGATATGTTCGACTATATGAGTCATTTGGTGTGTTGGAGATCCGTGTATCTAATGTGTGGTGATAAAGCCCACCTTTATGCTTAATAGCCTCAATGTCAAATTATCGTTTAAATGTGGTTTTATTTATTGTGATAATACGATATAAGATGGATGCATAAACATGTAAATAATACGCTAAATGAGTTGATTTAGTTTTATGAAAATGTTAGTATGTTCTCATCGTAAATTGGTTATGTAATTGTGGTTTGGGTCATTTTCATTTAACTTGTGCATGGATGTGAATATACTAGCTAGACTTATGAGTTATTAAAGCATGTATACGTTGTTAGTCTTGATGAATTATTGTAAAATGAATTATTTGAATATGAGTTAAGTGGAGTTATATGTGAGAGTATATCCTAGTTTTATGATTTAATGAAGCGTGAATATGTTATTGTGACTTGTTTGGAATATGGTTATGAATGTGTTGTAGCATGCTCTTGTTTAACCTTTGATATTGCGTATATATTATGGTTGTTTCGACATTCACTAAGTTTGATTAATCTCACCCACTCCTTTTAAAACTTTTGTAGACTGTTAGCGTTGCGGTGTGAGCAGTGCGGGGATATCCAGGAAGTGATCCAAGTTAAGCTTTACTTTCTGCGTAGGTGATATTATTATTATTCTTTGCACTGTGGGTATAAGACAATGTGGTAGACTTTTAGCTAATTGATGCCATAATGTTTACATGACTTTATTGCTCTTAGGATTTATGGATATCAAGCTTGATATGTTGATTCTTGCTCAAACATATTTTCGATGTTTTGAACTGTTATTATAGTTGTTTTGACAATTGTTTGATGTGGTAAAAGTTGCATGTTGAATGGATTTAAGTTAGGTTGGACTAATTGTTTTAATATGTTGTATGTTTGCTATCTAGAGCAGAGGTATCGAAATTCAGGTTTTAAAAATGATTCCTCCATAAATTTCGAAAGTGCAGGAAGTTAATAATGTAATTTGGTATCGATACCATATCACGAGTATCGATACTCTAGATAATAAAACTAATACTTTTTGAAATGTTTCGATATTTTCTTTGGTTTTGATTTTAGCCGAGAAACAAAATGCTAATTCGGTACCGATTTTCTGGGTAGTATCGATACCATCTACGAGAATTATTGATACCTTTGATTCAGTATCAGTACCTACGCGATTTTTTTAAAACTTTTGTTAAATGGTTTAAGAGCATGTTCAAATCTTGTTATAATTTTGTTTAATGTATGTTTACCACAATTTAATGTTGTTTAGGTATTCATGAATTAGAATCTTGATTAGTAGTTTAATGAAATTTTATGATATTTGCATGTCAATGTGATGTTTTATGCTTTGTTGTTGATGAGATGGTGGTGTAGCATCCTGTTCTCGGGCTCGGTGACCGGGTCGGGTATAAGGTGTTATAAAACTTATAAAAAAAAGACTTTGCTAATGTTTATTTGCTTTTTTAATAGTTTAAAAAATTTTAAGTGAAGGTGAAAACATCAAATAAAACATTAAATCCACTACATAAGTCTTGAAAGTTAACACATAATTAAAATGCAACAATCTTTAATATTCTCCATTTACATCCATTTCTTCAAACATTGACAATAAATTTAAAAGCCATCCTATTAAGTCTTAGATAAGTTTAAAGAGAACCTAAAAAGGGACTACATGTGAAAGAAATAAGAGAGAGGGGGTGGGGGATGCAATTTCCATAAGAAGACTACTTTAAAATGGCCAAAAAAGGGTTTTTTCCATTTAACATAACTTGTATAGGAGACAGGTGCAAGGCATGAATGACTTAATCATATCATGATGTTCTAGGGAAATATTTTTGGCAAATGAAAATAGTTCAAGAATTTTGCATAAGGTCTCTTCCCTGGATATTCCAAGGTAATGAGTGAGTGTAAAAAAAGTAATAACCCTTCACCTTCCCCACTAAGTGCAGCCTCAGACACTAATTCATAAGATAAAATAAATAAAGGAAAGCAAAGCCCTTCACCTTCCCCACTAACTTGACTTGGTGGACATCGAATGATGGTGAGTGTGTCGAGTTGCTAGTCATCGGGCTGAAGGGAGTTAAAGCTTGAAGTAGAACCTGAAGGTGCATTGGGTTAGGGAGTGAAAGATAATGGCGAACGAACGATGATGGTGACTTGGTGGACGCTGAACGATAGTGACCGGTGAGTGTGTTGGGCTGTCGATACTAGGAAGTTTGGGATTTTGGGAAATTTCATATTAAGGATCCACGGTGAGTTATTTTTAATTTTTAGGACTTTTAGGTTTTTCATTAAATTATTTATGTAATATAAATTAATTTTATAATTAAATTAATATTTGGTTTGGGTTGAGTTGAGTTGAGTTTATAAATGTATATTTGGATTGAGTTTATACTGAGGGCTTGTGTTGAGGGGTGGCTGGGGCTTAAGTGGGCAATGGGCTAACAAATATTATATATAATATATATTATTTAATTTGTTTAATTGATTGATCTTTAACCGAATTAATCGATAACCAAAATTCTAAAAATTCATTAATAAACCTCCAACTGAACTAAATTCGGCCACCGACTAGTTAACCGAATTAGATCGCTTCAATAGGTTAATCCGGTTTTAACCGAAGTTTGAAAACCCCTACTATTAATGGTTTTTTAAAAATAAAAAGACTAAAGTACCATCAAATAATATAATTTATTTTAAATGTGGAGGGGCATTAAAGTAATTTCTCTTACTAGGCTGGGATATGATTGATGAGTGGCACAACTTAGTAAAAGGCTTTATAAGTAGCATAGATATTTTACCATATCTATACTATTATTTAAATGGATGATTAAGTTGTCAGCCATCAATCGAGTCCTAACATGATTGAGAAACCATTGAAAACTCATTCCTTTTATAAAATAACAAACAATATCACGAGAATATTTTTATCATTTTATATTTTTTTTTTGTAAAATCTAGAAAAATAAATATAATACAATTTGAACTCAAAAACACCATAATATTTTAGCATATTAACTTTAACATTTCAACTAAAACCTCATTTATTTTTTAATAGCATTTTGTTAATAGATAAAAAATTTCCACCAACATCTTACGTGTGGCATAACCTATATGTTAACGTATATTTTACCATATATATCATGGGTTAAGATTCACTCATTACTTTTCCATCCATTAATATTCAATACAATAATCATCACCATTTAAATGTGTAAGACCCATGGAAATCTATATGTTAACTTATATTTTACTATATATATCATGGGTTAAGATTCACTCATTACTTTTCCATCCATTAATATTCAATACAATAATCATCACCATTTAAATGTGTAAGACCCATGGAAATCTATATGCTAACATATATTTTACCATATATATCATGGGTTAAAATTCAATCCATTACTTTTTCATCCATTAATATTTAATATTCATTACTTTTTCATCCATTAATATTCAATACAATGATCTTCATTATTCAAATGTGTAGGACCCATCTACTAAATGTGAAAATTAACTTGTGAATGATGATTAAACATGCATTAAATATTAATGGATAAAAAAGTAATGAAGTGGAACCAAACCCATATATCACTTTTTCTTACTTAACAAGGCACGAGTTTAGTTATATATATGTCAATTAAAATATATTGAAATTATTTTATAATTGTTTATAAATTTAATTTTATGATTGATATTATAAATAAATTTAAATGAGCTTATTGCAAGTAAAATTCTAAAAGAAAAAACATTACGAATTTACATTGAAAAAGAATATCATGATAGATGATGTGAAGTTAGCTAATTAGACAATTAAGATATATATATTGATCAAGTTTTTAATTATAATGATACAAATATTTGAAATTTTAATTTAGATTACAAACACATATTTTAAAATTTCTTTTAATTTATCTCTTATTTTCCCTTATTTTTCCTTTTCTCATGTATTTAAAGAAAAGATACATGATATCAAATCCAAAGGCTAGGCCTAAGAGTTCAAACCAACATAAACCTTAGCAACACATAACACCCCGGCGTCATCAGTAATGGAGGAGGGGAGGAGGAGACCGTCAAGATGGAAGTCACACGGCTGCGATAGAGAACTCACCTCAAGAACGAGGATGAAAGAAAGTGAAGCATGAGAAAACTTGGGCACTGGAGACCACCAGAATTAATTACAAGCCAGACGGTGAAGGAGCCAAGGATGATAAAACCCTTTGATCAGTTGGCCATGAACAACCACCAGAGAAACACTAGTGCAAAGACACCAACAACCTTCGAAACTCACAAACGAAAATAACTCCAACAAACATTTGATGTCGAAAAAGGAAAACCCAACACTACACATATTGGAGAGAAGAAAGCATTAAAAGGAAACATCTAAAGCATAAACACTAGCCACCATATAGCTGATCGGGGACATAAAGGGATGGGGACCTTAGAGACCAAAGACATGACCAATCGTTATCAATCTGATAAGGACTAACTAGAAAGCCAGAATTTAGATGAGAATAAGAGAAATCATAGAGAAGAAGAGATGAGAGAAGAATTTCAGAGAGAAGAAATATCTTGTGTATTGTACTGATTACTCTCTCCCACTTATAGCCAAAATAATAAAAGGAAAAAAATTAAACAACAATAACAACCCAATAACTAAAAGTCGGTTACAGGACTATGCTATATGCATAATTTTATTAAAGCTTCCTCGTTTTGCTTATTGAAAACGTGTCATTTTGATGCTTCTATTTTTCATTCCATAACAACTACTCTTCCCTTGGAAAAGATCATTGTCCTCAAGGATCAAATTGAGGAAACTGGCTCTTGATCTATTTCAAAGACTCCCATGTGGCATCTTCAGGGAATAGATTAGCCTACTCCACTGAAATTTTAGTAACTAGGCTACTCCCTTTCTTAAGTATCCTTCGATCCAACACATGAACTGGCTCCTTGGCCCAAGCACCTATAGCATCAATCACAGGTAAAGCTACTTTAGCTGGGGCTGACCCTACATATTTCTTAAGCTGAGAAACATGAAATGTACTCGAGATATAGGAGGCAACTTGACCACGTTTGCAGGTGCGCATAAAACAAACAACTTCATAAAATAATTTTATAAGCGCAACTTTATTGCAAGTGTACAGGTCAATTGTAATATTTGTGGTGTTACAATGGAACACCGGAGTATTCCAAGGATTGAACCCAAAGGAGATGGTGATTGAGCGATAAATAGTATACATGATAGATTCTAAGCAACTACTGATACAATTTTATAGTACGACAAACCATAACAAGAAAATTTTGCAAGAAAATTAAATATGCTAATTTAGGGACTAAATTTCAAAAAGTATAAAACTAAGAAATTAACCAAATAAATGACTCATAGTGGTTGATCGATTTTGATGTAGTTTACCGATCCTCAAACAAGAGACTTAAATCGCTTAAATTATTAAGTGGCTTTATTTTATCTTTCAATCTCAATTTTACCGACTTCGACAACTTAATCCAATTTATCTCTCGATCTCACCAGTCAATACGAGACTAATGAACGTGTGTGCAACAAGATTACCTCTCGGTCTTACTTGCCTAGATATTCCCTTACGTCACTTCCTAAGTTTTTAGGTCTATTTGATTTAGTCCATTTTATTACGATTTAGTCATTTGTCCAAAAATCAACTTACCCACATCTCCATCAACCAACCCCCTTTTTGTTTTAGCTACTCATACTGAAAAGAAAGAGAATGAACATGGAAATGAAAAGCAAAGAAGCCATTAAAGTAAAACTTTCAAAAAACATTGAAGTTTGGATTTTTATCAAAGAAAACTTCAAAAACATGAAATTAAAAGCATTTAACAAAGAAATGTAAAATAATAAATATAAAAGGAACTAACTTTAATAGATTTGAAGTAGAAGAAACTTAATTATACTAAACTAAAGCTAAAAATGTCTTACAACGAAGGTACAATGACTAAAAGTGTAAATAAACCTAAGCTATGGTGATAACTAACACTAAAAACATCAAGAATAAGCAGTAAATGCAGAATAATAAACTTTAAAATTAAAAAAGAAGAGAAAGTGAAAACCCTAGAAAAAGTGCAGAAAACTTAAGAGAAAACTAAGGCTTAAACTAAGCTAGTGTGTGTGTCTCTCATCATTAGCAAATTTTGGTTGTTTTAGGCTTAAAGCTAGTAGATTTTTGTTGCCAAAAGTACCTCTACACGAGCCTTGGGTGATTGGTGGACCGAGTGGACAAAGACTATATTTTTTGTCCAATTTTGTCCCCTTGATGAAGTTGATGTCGCGATATCCAGAAGAGGATATTGCGATACCTCGGGTAGTGTTGAGCCTTGGGGTTTTCTTGGAAGGGTGAATACCGTGATACCATTGAAGGGTGTCTCTAATCTTCTATACTATTGGAAGTATCGCGATTCCAAGGTGTGGATATCGTGATACCCTTTTCTTTGGTGCCATTCTCTTTCGTTTTCAACCTCCAACACGTCCCTATACCACTCAATCATACGTTAGGCCTCTCAATGGCACTATTGGCCAAATTGGGTCATAAAATGAGCAAAAACAGGACTTTTTCACTTATTAATTTAAAATCTAAAAATTACAAAAAACTATGCAAAAGATGCTGTTTTGCTCGAGAATAAGCTCCTTAAATATACTGGGAAAGCCTAATTTAACACATCAATTTGTGGCAGATCAAACTCCTCCATACTTAACTCTTTGCTTGTTCTTAAGTACGTACGCCAAACATGCAAAAGAAAAGACAACTTTAGGGCTAAATAAGACAATGAAGTTACTTAGCGGTTAAACATCAAACTCGTACGAGAACTACCTCACATGCAGCTTAAGAGTGATATCTAGCTAACTTATTTATTCCTAATGCAAACATAATTAGTTCACTAAGTTAAAATGTTAATAGATGTAGAGGCAATGTAAATGAACATATGTATAAGGGTTATCCATCAAAATAAATTATGTGGATCGCTCATAGATATTAAAAAAGAATTGGTCATGTTCGTTCAAACAATTGCAAGCTAGTTAAGAATTATTGTGTTGGTGACTTATTGGGGTCCTAAAGGTCTTCTAGGGTTGTAGCGTTTTGAGGCTTAGGTTGGTTTGGAATTCAAACAATAGATATTCAAAAAAGGTTCAAGCACTAGAAAAGTTTAAGTGCACGACATTGTTCCCTACTCGTCCCCAATTTATTTACAAGCTCACCTCCTAATTTCTCCTTTCCTCTCCTACCTTATTTCTCTGAAATGTTAGCAGGTATTATGCGGGATTAGCATGTGCAAAATGTAACACCCTTAACCAGTATCTGTCGCCAGAATAGGGTTACAGAACATTACCAGAGTTTTCAAAACATTTACAGATAATTCATATCAATAACTATTCATTTTCTGATATTAACCCTAATGTCCCTAGGTTCGACCCTCGAGGCCCAAAATAAGTATCAGAATCGGGTCGGGACCAAACCGAGAACATAGGAAAATATTTTGTGAAATTTAAAAATTTTCTCATGTACAGGGGTCACACGCCCGTGTGGATGAGCTGTGTGGCTTACACGGCCGAGTGACACAGGTCACACGGCCGTGTCCCTAACCCATGTAACTCTTTAACTTGCAAACATGACTTGCAAACCCAATTCAGAAAACTTCGCATCACTAAACCCAATTCACTGCTACAGATACTTTGTTTGGATCCACACGAATCCCTTTAGCTGATACTATATGACCCCAAAATCCAACCTCGTGGAGCCAAAATTCACATTTACTAAACTTTGCATACAACTATTTTTCTCTCAAAATCTGTAATACAATTCTCAAATTTTGTGCATGCTCAGTTCTGTCTTGGAATAGATCAGTATATCATCAATAAACAAAACCATGAATCTATCCAAATAAGGCTGAAAAATCTGATTCATTAAATCCATAAAAGTAGCGGAGCATTAGTCAATCCGAAAGGCATTACCAAAAATTCATAATGACCATACTAGGTTTTGAAAGCAGTTTTTGGCACATCACACTCTTAACTTTCAATTGATAATACCCAGATCTGAGATCTATCTTCGAAAATACCGTAGCACCTGTCAGTTGATCAAACAAACCATTAATACGGGGTAAAGGATATTTATTTTTAATTGTTACCTTATTCAACTGTCTATAATCTATACACAGTCTTAGTGAGTCGTCTTTCTTTTTTACAAACAAGACAGGTGCACCCCAAGGAGACATACTCGGTCTGATGAACCCTTTATCTAATAACTCTTGCAACTGTTTCTTCAACTTCTTTAGCTTAGTTGGTGCCATTCTGTATGGTGTTATTGATATTGGAGCTGTTCTTGGAATTACATCAATCACAAATTCAACTTCTCGATCTAGTGGTAAACCCGGTAATTTCTCAAGAAACACATCAACAAACTCATTGACAACTGATAACTGTTCTAACTTTGATTCAGAACCCTAAATATCAAGAATGTAGGCTAAAAATGCTTCATTACCTTTCTATATTAGTTTCTGAGCTGAAAAGGCTAAAATAATCCTAACAGCACCTTTTGTACTTCCAAACTCAGTTGATATTACTTCTCCTGTCTGACTTTTCAAATCAATCTATTTTTCTCGACAACTCACTACAGCATCATGTTTTGCCAACCAATCCATTCCCAATATAACATCAAATTCCTGAAAAGGTAATAGCATCAAATCAGCAGAGAATTCACAGCCTTTTATTTTCAGTGGACAGTCACGACACACTAGATTAACTATCACACTTTGACCTAACGGATTAGTGACTTGAACATCATAGTCAGTAGGTTCAACAGACAATTTCTTTTCAGATGCTAATACAGTGGAAACATATGAATGTGTAGACACGGGATCAATTAATGTATACAGAGAATCATCAAAAAGATAGAAAGTACCGGCTATTACATTTGGTGCTGAAGCTTCCTCTCTCGCTTGGATGGCATATGTACGTGCAGGTGCCCTAGCTTCTGACCGAGTAGCTGAATCTTTCATACCCGAATGAGCAGTCCTTATAGCATTGCTTTGTCCCGAATGTATGCCTTTCTGGGAAGTAGTTATTTACTTTTCTTTTTGTTCTATCTCTTCTTTTAACAATTGAGGACCATCTCTCGGTAGCCCCACATTTGTAACAAGATCTGGTCTTACCTCTACATTCACCTAAGTGAGGCTTCCCACAGTATCTGCATCTAGGCCTGGGAGCATTCTGCACACTGTTAACACTAGCTGCAGGTTTACTGGTTACTCCAAATTCTTGCTGAGTTAATCTGTTCCTATTTAATTGTTCCAACATTGAAGGGGATCAGATAGAATCATCTTTAAACTTTTTGACCAGAAATGCTGAAAATAATCTGGATGAACTTCTCTTATAGGATTCTTTACTTCTTCTTTCTCGTTGCATCTTTCTATTATACACTTCTTCCATTTTCTGGGCTCTATCTGATAAAGCAACAAATTCTAGAATATCTGTACCTCCAATTATCATTCTGATCTCATCATTTAATCCTTCCTCGAACCGAATACACATTTCCTCTTCGGTAGGTACAATATCTCTGGCATATTTGCTGAGGTATACAAACTCCCTTTCATACTCAGCTACGGACTGGTTCCCTTGGCATAAATCGAGGAATTCTCTTTTCTTCTTATCTAAATACCTCTTACCAACATATTTGTTTTTAAACTCACTTTGGAAAAATTCCCAGGAAAGTTTCTCTTCTGATACCACAGCTTCTATAGTCTCCCACCAATTATATGCTTCTTCTTTTAATAAGGAAACAACACATCTTAAATAATCATCTAGAGAACAAGCCATTTGTTTAAAAACTCTTACTAACTGTAGCCAATATTCAGCTTTGACGGGGTCATCATCTGATCTACCTCGAAATTCCTTAGCTCCAAATTTTCTGAGCTTTTCTATAGGGGTACGCTTACTAGATTCAGTTGCCGTGGAAGGTGGAGGAGCAACCGGGGGTGCTACTAGTGGTGCATTAGGGGGAGGAGGTTGCTGAGCCTGATTCCTTTCTTGCATCATCTCATTAAACCACTGATTCATAAATCCATAAATCATATTTTTAAGTTCTTGCTCTTACATAAGAGAAATTAGGACGTTACTACTTGTCCCTTGTTCAGATGTTTGCACTCTACTGTTAACTTCTTCCTGTTCAGCATGTTCAGGTCTATCTAACATCTTTACAATCTATAAGAAAAACAAGGATTAGATCGAATCATACACATCACACTATCACAAATTTATATGCATGTATTTCTAGACATTTTACATGTTACTTTCGTTCCGAGAATCGGCTAAACCGAAGTTCTCATATCAATAAATATAAACCCTTAAACCGTATCCGTTGCCAGAATAGGGTTACAGAGCATTATCAGAGTTTTTAGAACATTTACAGATAATTCATATCAATAACTATTCATTTTTTGATATTAACCCTAACGTCCCTAGGTTAGACCCTCGAGGCCCAAAATAAGTATCAGGTTCGGATCAGGACTAAACCAAGAACATAGGAAAATTTTAGTGAAATTTAAAAATTTTCTTATGTACAGGGGTCACATGCCCATGTGGGTGGGCCGTGTGGCTCACACGGCCCAGTGACACAGGTCACACGACTATGTCCCTAACCCATGCAACTCTCTGACTTGCAAACATGAAGATGCAGTTTTGACACGGCCAAGACGCACACCCGTGTTCTAGGCCTTGTAACACATAAGGCTGAAATACACGCCCGTGTCTCTGCCCGTGTGCTCAATCCTAAACATTCTGTTTCTCAAATTTAAGTTGCAGGGGACACACGGTCGGATCACATGCCCATGTGCCAGGCCGTGTATCACACATGGTCATGACACACGCCCGTGTGGACGAAAATAGGCCATTTTAAAGCCAGTTTTTTGACCCTTATCACAACCAACCTGCACACAATATTTTCATTTACCAATATTCTCCAATCCAACAACCAATACAAGTTAAAAGTCATATTTTTTTTTATTTTTTTTCATAGAATGTACTTATCATAAAATTCATTTTTGCCAAACTTATCAAAATAACCTCATTCAATATTCTAACATAGTTATTAACTAAATATATGCATACTAACATACATTTATATACTTGTACATCATTCACATACTTAACTTAAGATTAACCTTTTACTATCTAACCTTATACATGCCATATAACCATAGTTGTAATTCAAAAATTCTACTGATGAAATCTGGATAGTGTGCTCTGATGTGTTGATCCGATCCACCGAACTCACGTCAATCTACACAGAACATTAAACACACAGGAGTAAGTTTATGAAAGCTAGTAAGTTCATAGGCATAAAACGTAAAAATCTTACCGAACACACACAATAATAAATCAATAAACAAGTGTTTCACTAATATTCCCTGCATCCATAATTTCAAATGATAAGTTCACTTGATTGAGCTCAATATTCCATTACTTTAATTCAAATAATACTTACCATTGCCTATCAAATTAGAGAATGTCTTACAGAATTGAGTACATCGTTTGCTTGATACCATAGTCTAACTAAGATCTTACACATATATTGCCATGGCCCTTCCATAGTCTTGTACTTTCTCACGATGCCATAGCCCAGCTATGGTCTTACACTTTTACACATATACTGCCATGGTCCAACCATGGTCTTACGTTCACGATGCCATAATCCAGTTATGGTCTTTTCACTGAAATGCCATAGCCCAGCTATGGTCTTACATTCACACTATGCCATGGTCCAACCATAGTCTTATCCTTCATTTCGTCACTGGTCATGGAACAATCGTACTCAATCCAGCAATCTACTCAATTTGAACTTTTGCTTCGTTTTTCATTTTATCACAATAATCATAATTCCATAACAAAGATATGAAATAATACATTATACAATCTCTAATTTAACAATAAATCATAAATTTTATCCATATGAACTTACTTGGGGTAATTTGCAGAAGTTGTAGAAAATTCAAGGACTAATCAACTATTTTCTCTTTTCCACGACTTTCTTTTTGCTCTTGGTTTGTAGCAAGAATTTGAAAAACCAGCTTAGAGAGACTCTTTAATGGCTAGTTTTGGCTGGAGAAACATGAAGAAATGTCTAGATTTTCAATTTGGTCATTAGTTTTATTTTTAATTCTAACCAAATTACTGTTTTACCCTTAGTTCACGCCAAATTTTGTCTATTTCTTCTTTCCACATGCCGTCCAGCCATTGCCCATGTGTCTAATTGCCTATTTGGTCCTCCTTTAATTACAACTTATGCTATTTGGCTAGTTTTGCACCTTTTTCATTTTAGTCATTTTTAATTAATTAACTATCAAAACGTTAAAATTTTCTAACGAAACTTTAATACTAATTCACTAACACTCCATAAATATTTATGGAAATATTTACGACTCAATTTATGAAATCGAGGTCTCGTTTCCTCGTTTTCAACTTAATTTACCTAATAAATTCTTTTAATTCACAAATTTCACTAATTCAAAAATACTTCTAAAATCTCACTTAACTAATAAATATTAATTTATTGAATTTTAAAACTCACTCGTCGGATTTAGTGATCTCGAATCACTATTTTTGACACCACTGAAAATTAAGCTGTTACACTAAATTTATAATTGTGAACCAAAATATTATTATTTTTTTAGCTTAATTTTTATTTAGCTATCTTTTTCTTTATTTTTCAATCTTTCTTTCACTTTTTTTTAATGTACTAATTCACGTAATCCCTTCAATTTCTTTTTTATTTCACACATAAAGCCAGAGCTATAAGGTATTACAACTGTAAAACATTACCATCATACAAAGATTTGGCACAAATAATCAACAAATTTATTAAACATCGTTAATACAAGTGTGATGTGATTTAAAATCATAACCAGGCATTAATTAAGCATACGAAACCTTTAAATGAACTCATAATCAACTTAGGACTAAACTAAAACTTTTACAAAAATTCAGGTAAAATAATGCAAAAGGGGTCACATAGCTGTGTGACAAGGCTAAGACTGTCTGGTCCTAAACTGTGTGACAAATTAATGTTGTATAATCCAGGGTCACACGGCCATGTCATCAGGCCATGTAACAAATTGATGTTGTGTGAACAAACTTGCACCAAAATCAAACATGCCACATGTTGCTGTCGTGCAACTGTGTGTGGAACATGACTGTGTGGCAGGCCATGTCATAGGTTGTATGCACCTAAAATGCCTTCTAAACCAAGCAAACTCACCTAAGTTCACCTGTGTTACAAGCCATGCAATACTCCAACCATTTAACCTATTCAAACACATCAAAAAGCTGTCAAAATATACCAAGCGACAATCATTCTAAATGTCTAACCAATATGCCACGATTGGCACCACAATTCAAGCATATTGCTATTAGCATTCAATAACATTCATACCATAAATCAATACCAAATCAATCACATTATATCTTTGATTCCATGGCTATCATAATACCAACCAAAGTTCACTAAGTTACCTAAAACATATATACCAATTCAACAATCCAAAATGCATTTAGGTACCAAAACACGTCCATGTCATCACACACCACAACCAACCAAAATAACTATTAAAGATTTACATCTAATTACATATCTCATATCTCAAATGGCACAAAACATGACCAAAGTGCATATAAACATACATAGCCAATACCCTATTTACATGCCACTTATAACCAGGCCAAAATAAGTGAATAGCTACAAAAAGTATTGACGGATAGTGTGATCTCCAATGATGATCCAACCGAGCTCAAATCTGATAATCTACAAGGAAATAAAAAAAAGAGAGGTAAGCTTACTTAAAGCTTAGTAAGTTTGTAAAAATTAAACATCAGATACCTGTCATTTAAAGCATATAATCTAATTTAACATAAAGCAACAATTCTTTCCATAATTCACATTACCTACCATACCAAAAAATTAGTAATATTCATAACACTGGCAAGATGACAAGATATGTGTTCCACATACCATTTCACTTCTATACAAGTAAACAACCATTCATGATATGAGTTCCATTTCTGTATAATTCACTAATTGTTTTGCCCAGAAAACTTTAGTAACTATTGGATACATAGGGAAATAAATGCTTACACGAGCTGATCATTAAGATGTTAACCAATACACAATGATGCTCACACAAGTTGACGAGAATATGCAACAAATTTCAAATTCCAGCCATCAGTATGGTATCCACCATTGGTACATAGTGTTAGAAATCGAGTTTGAAAAATGCAACGGAAAATAAATTTAGGGAAAAGCAGAGTTTTTAATTTTTTTTTCCAAAAAAAGAACTTAGTTGTGATATCTAAAGTAATAAACACTTAAATCAAAATTGTACCTTTTTTATTCGTCTAGGATGAAAGCTTCGATTGAGTAGTCTTCTTCGCTATCCTCAAGCTCACGTCTGCCGAGTGTGGGCTTGCTTTGGATCAGAAAATTGTCACAAAAATTACTAGTGGGGTAATTTCGTAATTTCTCTAAACTTTTGGGTCAAGTTGTAAATAAGAAAAATATCTTTAGGTATTTTCTAAAATAATTTATTCAGAGAATTTTCTCTCTATAACTTTCTCTTGAATTCAAGTGTTTGAAAAATAATGACCTAAGGCTCTTTTTATATAGCGAGAATTTATAGAGTTCAACTATGATTAAACTTAATCACTTTAATATTAAATTAATATAATATTTATCAAGATAAATATTAGATTAAACTTAATATTAAATCTGTTAAAATAATATTATTTTTGGAATACTTAATCTAAAATCAAATTTTCTGGTAGAGTCATAGTAAGAGTGTAATTCTTCTACTACTCAATCACCGAAGACCCACCACTGTCAACCATTTCTTTACGGTTGAAATGTCGTCATTGCAGCCCTTGGCATCTTGAGCTGGTTCGGTTTTTGTCATCTCGATTTCACATACCAGGCCCGATTCGACCAATTTTTGGGTCTTGGTCTCAATTTTGGGCTCCAGGGCCCAATTTACAGTCTCAGGTCCAATTTTCAAGTTCAATTACCTATTGGGCCAATTGTTTGACTTGAAAATTAGTTTCCATAAATATCATATTAATTTTAATTTAATTTTACTTGATCAAAATTAATTTTCCCAAAAATCATTTAGATTTTCCAAATTAATTTTTCAAGAAAATTCTTTAATAAAATTCTTTAGTTGAACAATTTTTACGACCGTCCAATTTAATTCCACATCTAATAAATCGAATCAATTAAATTATTTCCAAAATCCTAGAATTTACTTCTAATTCCAATCTAGTCTGATCGAGCTTTTGTTGAGCTAGCGGAGGGACCAATTAGACATATACAGTTAGGCTCTAGTAATTACAATTATGTCCAGAAGCATCGTTTTGATAATTCACAATTAGTTAATCATGGAGTAAGTCCACAAGAAGTACCATGATTCAATACTCCTTATTGTATACTCTTTACGAAAACAATTCATCCAACTGCTTTTTCCAATGACCTCGTCATATGTGTGTTACCCTCATGATATCTTTGATTCTTTTGAGTTAAATCTGTTCACTCAATACAATCTTACTTTATCTCATTGTCATCATTGTGTCTTCTTAATGATTAATATGAACACTGTCAACAGATGATCGTGATAAATTGCTCATTCAAGAACAAGCAACCTGTGGCCACGTTCCATATTTATCAATCCACACAATGCCAATGAAAGGATATCATTAACTCTTTAATTATGCTATGAATTCCATTGTTGCTAGTAAAGTCATGCCATACACAAGTCATATACCAAACATACCGACTATCGGCTCGATCATCTTTAGAGCATAAACCTCCACTTATATCAAAGCACATGAGTTACATATGCATGGTCAGTGACTAACTCAGGATTTAGGTAAATCACACCATGAATGTCACAAGTGAATTAATTCACAAACGGATTCAAAATTAATTCATCTTGGGTCCAGTCTAATGTATCATTATGCCAATGAATACATCTATGTCTCTACTCGTGGAGTCAACTACTCTGATAGTCAAGACGAGCCATCTCCTCAATTGGAATTGTAGACAACATAATAATCCTTCTTAGCATTTGAATCAAATGCTCACTTTAGTTCTTTTATGGGATTACGGACTCGTTTACATTATCTACTGAATTAAGTTGTCTTTCTCGCACTGTAAACATTCTTACAATGTCACTTATCATCAGTTTGAACTTAGACAATCAATGAGCTAATATTTTCTTGTCACAATTTCGCTATACATGCAAAATATGAAAGACAGAAATTTAAAAGACATAACAGTGATGTAACACCCCAAACCCGGCCTAGAAGTTAGGCCCGAATCCGGCGTGCCACATGGAAGTGTTATTCAAAACCATCTTTGCAATTGTTAAAAACTTGTTTGAGAATTACAGCCTCTTTGTTAAAACCCAAAACACTTAAGCAATTGTGTCTACGTGAAAACATAATTATCTTTAATAAACCTTTTCGGTTGCGAAGGCATATTTGAAATAAACAATTTACGAAAATGTGACATTTGAAATAGAGTTGCAAAAGAATTTTGAAACATTGAGAAAACGTAGATAAAATACAAGTATTTTTGAGAGATTGATTGATGAATCACAAATCAAGGAATTGAACTTTAAATCCGTGACTTTTGAAGATGTCGTTAATAATTTGAAAGAAAGTTCGAGTTAAATCAAATTTGTAAAAGTTTATTTTGAAATCCATTTGTTAATCGATTTTGGAAAACCTTTATTTACGTTTTTAGAAAAATTCTCGTTTTAAACAATTTAAGCAAAATAATAAGTATATCAACCATAAAGCAAATAATAAAATACTCTAGAGGCCTTTTTACAACTTAAACCAAAATAGCAAAATAATAAAATAAACGGAAATAGAAAATTTAAAATTCGATAACACCATTTTGGAAGTATAGCCTCACTACGGAGCATTACCTACAAGGATTAAGAAAGAAAGGGGGTAAGTTACAAGAACTCAGTGTGTAACCCACTTACCGTTGTCCACTGGGCCAAAATCCATTAAGCCATTATTTGGGCCAAAGCCCGTTTACAATAATATGAATGTATCATATATATATATAATATGCAAATGATATGCAATTCCCAAACCAAACCTAGTTTTCCATCCGCTACACACCACCCGTACCAACCAACACACCTGTGGGAGATCTTTAGTCATCCCACCTCGCCAACACACCAAACGTAGGCATTAAGCCATTTATATCAAATTTGTGGACAAGCCACCAGATTAAAAGAATTTACATGGTATTGCCATTTTTCAGATTTGTGGCAGAGCCACCAGATTTATGTAGCAGAGCTACCAGAACTTCTCATCATCATTATCCCATCCCATGCAAAACATGTATATAATGCATAACAATTTATAATAATGTATTCAAATATTTCTTACAAAATCGATGGCCCATTATAACAAATTATCAAGTTGGCCAACATAGTCAAATATCAATCGGCCCATATAGCAAATTATCATTTGGCCCACATAGTCAAATATCAATCGGCCCATATAGTAAATTAGTCAAATATCAATCGCCCATATAGCATATTACCATTTGGCCCACATAGTCAAATATCAATCGGCCCATATAGCAACATATTTCAATTTGGCCCATAAAGGATATTTTCATAATTTTTGTAATTTTGCCCACTAAGGGTAATTCGGTAATCCCGCAACCCAGGGTATTTCGATAATTTACCCTCTAAGGGTATTATGGTAATTTCGCAACCTAGGCTTAACTACTAATTTGGGGCATAAAATCGAAACTGTCTATCTGCGTCATACTGACTAAATTGACCATAACTCGAGTTAGAAAACTAGAAAATATAAATCCATAAATTTTCCTTGAAACTAGACTCATATATCTTTCTCCTATAATTTTTTTAGAATTTTTACCTTAACCATTTAGTACAGTTTATTCCTTAAAGTTTCCCTTGTTTCACTGTCCAATGATTCTGACCTCTCTTACCTTAATCTCAAATATCTTACTGTACGCTTTTCATATACTGCTCCCACTTGTTTCATTGAAAATAGGTTCACTAGGAATCCATACATATCAATTATAACTCTTAATTCACTTTGTACAATTTTATACGATTTTTCCAAGATAGAACAGAATACCCCAAAGTCATTCAGAACCAGTCTCACTAAAATTAAGATATCTCAGAATATAAAATTCGTTTTCCTTATCCGTTTCTTCCATATTAAAATAGACAGAGTAAGCTTTAATTTGATATCTTATTCACTTTCTAATTCCTTTTCTCCAATTTTTCGTGATTTTTCAAAAACACATCACTACTTCTAACTGAAACTGTTTTATTACAAAATACGATTACCACTACGATCATACGCACGCTCGAGTGATCACGGATGCCGGTTTTCCGATTTTCTTCGGTATTCCGACCGAATCACAGAATATTTCATGCCAACATTCAAAGGGATGTGAGATTACGCACTATTTCAAATATGTATATGGAAGTTACGGGATTACACACCTTATTAGGATTCCCTAAAGAACCACTCTTCATTGACCCTAGAACAATACCAACCAAAAGTTAGCCTCGAATTTCCAAAAGATTTCATACCCAACGTATTACTTACAATTGAATCACTTACCACAATCTGAGTCTCTTATTACGAGGGATAGGTGATCGAGCGATTTAATCCCTATAGATAAACTCGATTAGTCACAACCACTAACCCGCTTAGCAAAATCACCGATCAACGAAAAAGACCCAAAAGAACCATGATGAATCCCTTACCTTAATGATTATAAAACCGATTCCCAACGATTGTACAATGGCTATGGATGAGTCAAAGATTCGACCTTCCACTATAATTCGATTGATCAAAGGAAAGAGCGTCAACCCGAATGAGAAAGAAATTGCAAAGGAGAGATTTTGGTTAGAAAGGTTCGGCTATGGAGGAATGGATTTGAGAAGAAGATGAACAAGAGGTGAATGTCTTGACCAAACGAAAGAGAAGAGAAATGCACAATTGTGCTAAGAGGATTCAGCAAAGAGGAGAGAATAGAAGAAAAACCAAAACTCACAAAGACTAGCAATTTTTGAGAAAAAGACACAATTGATGCAAAAGGTATTTTTGACCAAAACAACACTTTAGTCTCACCAAAGCACCAAGCAAAATTCGGCTATCTCTCTTTAGCCCCAAAATCGTCCACATTCATGCCGCTAATAGTCAAAAGTTTGGCCACCCAAACTTTCTAAAACAATATCCATGAAATAAGCCACATGTTCCCCTTACTTGCCCTTTTCTTTTGATTCCTTACCTTACCATCACCATTTCCTTATTTCCTTAGCCACCTTGCCAAAATTAAAAAGTCCAGCTTGCCTTATTTGCAAGCTTGGCCGACACATTAGGAAAGAGTACAAAAATAATAGTCAAAATTTGCACACAATGGGATTTGAACCTCTTCCCTCAAAGTACATCACTTGATGCCATAACCTCTTTACCAATTGCTCACTTATGTTAGCAATTTACTCACTTATTTTCATAAGCTTTGATGCCTCTTACTATCTCTCCTTAATAGCCTTAAACACAAAATCTCACTAAGGCCCAGCTTGAACACGAAACTTTATAGAACCCCGTAACTTTCTAAAATCACCTTCCTATTATGTCCAACTCGAAATTATGTCGTTCTCTTGTTCTCAAAAATTTTAAACACTCCTATGCCCAAGGCCCATTGGGCCCAATCCTACTAGGCCTAATTTCGGGATGTTACAGGTGAAATGTGAAATTTATTTATAAATCGTTCAAATACATAAAAAATAGTTACACATTTACTACAATATGGACACATTTCCTAACACATATTACCTGGAAATATATACATCATCGGCACAGAGAGCTTGAAACTATAACACCGGTACATAATACCTGGAAATTGTAATCATCAACATCTAGTGCCTGGAACACCCTAATGACATGTCATTTGTATCCTAGCTATTCATTGAGTTCGCACAGGTTTTAACTTGTATAATTTAATGTTTTCATAATTATAACCATATACCATGATCAATTTGACCACAACTTTTCATAACATAACATGTTTCATATCAAACAAATACAAATGCCATACTTTGCCATTCAAGCCTTTGATTACATTTGTGACTTACCTCAATCAACCATGTTCATTATACATATACACAAATAAAAATATAATTCAAAACACCAATAATCATAACAAAATCTAATATGAACCTACTTAAACGTAGTAGCTACCGACACCTCGACCATGACTACTCGACAACTTTTCCTTTTTCTTGATTATCAACTGATTGATCTGTTTCTTGATATATATATAATAATTTAGCTCAATTAACCAATTCAAATATATTAAAATATTTAAATTCATGTAATTGACCCTTTAATGATATTTTACACTTTTACCCTAAACTTTTACCTTTTATTCAATTTAGCCCCTAAACCAAAACTTAAACAATTATCACAATTAGACCCAATCTAAGCTAGCTGAATTCTCTATGGTTCTCATACAACCCATAATTATCGAAATTTCACAAGAATATCATGCTAAGTTTATTATTTTATCAAATTAGTCCTTGAACATAAAATCAACAAAAATCACTTTACAAAATAGTCATGTTTAACTACCAAGCTTATAAATCTATCATTAAACTTTAAGAACATAAAAAATTCATCAATGGAACATATCAAAGCATTTATTAATTTTACAAAATAGTCCCTGGGTTACCTAAATTAAGCTACAACAATCTAAAAAACATAAAAATCACTAAAAACGGAATTTCATACCATGCAAAAGGAAAAGACTTGGCCAAAAGCTTGATATCCTTCTAGCTATGGAGTTTCAGTTTTCTAAGGAAAAAGATGAATATGATGACTTTTTCCATCTTTTGTTTAAGTTATTTATTAATTTAATTATCATTTTAACCTTTTAATTTAACTAAAATTTCATTAATTACCACACTTAAATCGTCCACTATGTTAGTCAAGGTTTATTTACCTTTTAAAGCATTCAAATCCTGAATTCATTATCATTTAACACATAAACTAATTGCAATTAACTTTTTGCAGCTTTTATGATTTAATCCTTTTTATTTAATTATCTAACTAAACGTTAAAATTTTCTAACCAAATTTTAATAAGAAACTATAATGACCTTATAAATATTAAATAAATAATAATTATAGAATCATTGGTCAAAATCATGGTCCCGAAACCACTATTTCCAACACCACTGAAACGGGTTGTTACAGTACTATATTCATTTAGGCTCGAGGCATTGATATCAAGGCTCACAAGAAAAGGGTACTTGAGGTTCAAAGATATAGGAACTAGGGGTACATAGCAATGGGTAAGCTTTTAGGCTCTAGGCTATTTCAAGCAATCCCTAAGGTCTTTCCCGAATTGATCACCTAGCACCAATTTTTTCAAGCATACATATATTTAAACGACAATTAACAATTCAATTTATCTATCTACAAGGATTCATATATTTTATTCATCCTACGGTGCACTTTATACATTTTCATTTCAGTTACTGCTTCAAGTCTATTATACACATTAACTAATAGAACTAATTAGTCTACAATCAAGAATAAGAAATTGTCTAGTATCATTCAAAATTTACAAGTTTCGCAATTCTATGTACTTATTCAATATGTAAAACTAGTAACTTATTACCTAATTATAGTTCAAGCACCATGCAATTGTACAAAATAAAAACAAAAAATGAAAAATATTTTTGGTATTTTTGAAGAATTTAAAACAAAAATAATATTTTTGGAGTTTTTTGAATTTTTTTTTTGAAAAAAGGTGAAAAAGTTAAAATAAACACACAAACTAACATAAAAGCAATAAAAATAGAACGCATAATACTATGTGCACCCCCACACTTAGACTACACATCGTCCCCAAAGTGCCCCAAGAAAATAGATAGAAGGTTACCAGACTTCCCTAAAATGGAGCATAAGACTAGCTCGGGGGTCCACCTCATCGTTGAAGCTTGCAATGTTGGGCAGTTTTTTAAGGTAATCAATAAAATATCCTGGAATGGGTCATGAATTTTGGAACTAGGTGTGATAACTATGAAAAGAGTTATACTTTATGCCTTTAGACCTAGCTAATTTCTTGTACTTAAGTAACATTTTATTATATTTTTAGGATATTTTAGTTAGCATTTTTAATATTGCATTGGGACCTGGATTGTGTTGGAAATAGGTGTTTTTAATCGCTTGTGGTGGAGTTTTTTTTGTGTTGATGTGGTAGAAATAGGTTTTGGAATGAGGAAATAAAGGAGTGAAGTTTTGTTAGGGCAAAGTGCAGACAGCTTGCCACCACGGATGCAGTGGCAATGCCAAAAAGACCAAGTCAACATTTTTTTCGGAGTAATTCAAATTCAAATTCAAATTTGAACTTGTACCAAAAAAGCCCCCCAAAAGAGGAGAAGATAATCATGAGCTATTAGCTGACCCTAGCCTAATCTATCTATAAAAACCGATGAAAGGGATCTCACAAAGGGTGAAAAAAAAAAGGGGAGAAAGATCCTTAAGCAAAAATAAGGGTTAGGCTGCGCAAAGGACAGGAAGTCGAAGGCAGTCATTCTTAGCCATCATAGGATGCTGTGCTGTCAAAATGTGAATTGGGCAAACGAAATCTGCTTCCCGAAGTTCTTTCGTCATTTCCTTCAAAAGATTAAATTATAGTAGTTGAACGCGATGTTGGATAATATTTTGGTTTGGAATTTTAATTCCCAGTTCATGAACTAAATCTCATAGGGTTAGGATTACTCTTGATGAAACTTTAACTGTTTTTATGAATATCGTACATATCTCATTTACATTACTGTTTCATTTTATTTTTCTTACTTCTTAATTAAAATACAGTGATTTCTAAACATAGAAGGTTGTTCGCATGCTATAATTAATTCTAATTCTGAAATGGTTGGATTGGTTGGATTAAAATTAAATGAAGTGAGCAAGTATTCGATCAACACTTGTAGTGGACTCTAGATATAGAGTCACGATCATATAGTAGGAACCCATGCAAGATATCTAAAATGGCTATAGACACATGCAAGGTAACTTGAGGTTTTGTCCTCATAAGAGGCAGGCCATTTTAGAACTCTTCTATGTAGTAAAGTAGATACGATTTTGCCAAGACATTATTGGCAATAAGGGTCAATTTTGGGTAATCCCGACCTTCGAAATCAACATCACTCTATCCTTATTCTTTGTTGAAGTATCTTTGTCACAACATATTTATTTGTTTATTTCTTTATTTATATTCTATTCAGATAATCACTCTCGTTATTGCCATTACATTTCTGCTTTCACTTTTTCCATAGCATTTCCAGTTATTCATTCATACCACTTAGTGCTTACACCGTTACTGCACTAATTGCCACCTCATATTTATCATTGACTTTGCCCTAGCATTAATTGCATTTTATTACAATAACTTGACCAATTTTGTGCCTCAATCTGATCCTCGTGGTAACGATACTCACTAATCACTTTATTACTTGAACCGACGTGTATACTTGCACTAAATCGCATATCATTTTACACGTGACAAGGTGCAGGGTCGATTCTTGTACAGAGGAAATGTATCCATATTTTGGCTAATGGGGTGAGTAGGACCGGATTAAATTAGAGGGGTAGATTTGTATAAATCTCTTGTTCCCACTCTCCTAGACCTTCTGTCAAATAATGCATTATAGAGTTCAAATCTATGCCATTGAAATTTCTTAGCTCTAACAGTTCAATCTCATCATTTACATAAAAAAAACTTTATAATACTTAGAGATCATGAAAAGAGAGACTTCAACCTATTTTCCCTTAACATAAACTTTATCATCATTAGAAAACTTCAGGTTAGTATAAAATTTTAGAACCATAGATGGCATTGCAGGTCTTTGAGGCCAAAGGCAAAATTCTTGCTAACGTGAAATTTCACCAGGTCCTAAAATTCATCTTCAAAAGAGGCCTTAGGGTAAAATCCACATTTATGGACAAATGATCATCTAAGAAGCTTGTAAAAAAAATCTTTTGTATCTATTGACACAAATTTTCGTGTACTATGTTCGATGGACTCACTCGAAGTATTAAGAGGTTCCATTGAGTTCAACTTTCTCAAATGCATAATAACAAGTTAGGGATACCAATGTAGACCAATGAAGGTGTGATAGAAACTTTACAGTGCAATGAGTTAGTATGAAACACCAGAACTAGTGGTAGACAATGTTGCTAAATTCTGATGAAGAATACCACGCTTTGGCCCTGACTACATCGGAGTAGAAATCTACAGCAAAAAGTTAAAGTAAGAATAAAAATTAGAAAAGAGGGTTCAAGCCCTAGAATGAGCTTGAAAGATGCTTGTGAGAGTTCTTGGAGAGAAAAGGGTTGAGAGATGAATGTGGTATGTGGCTAGGGCACTAACCTGGAGGATTTAGGGCTTTTAAGGCATGAAGGGGTTTAAAAACCTTTAAAATATGCGGGTCACGGAAATAGGATTTCAATTTTACCGACTTAGACAACTTAATCCAATTTATCTCTCGATCTCATCAGTCAATACAAGACAAATGAATGTGTACGCAACAAGATTACCTCTCGGTCTCACTTACCTAGATATTCCCTTAGCGATGTCACTTCGTAAGTTTTTAGGTCTATTCGATGTAGTCCAATTTATTACGATTTAGTCCTTTGTCCAAAAATCAACTTACCCACATCTCCATCAACCAACCTCATTTTTGGTTTAGCTACCCATGCTGAAAATAAAGAGAAGGAACATGGAAATGAAAAACAAATAAGCCATTAAGGAAAACTTAAGAAAAAAATATATAAAAGTTTTGATTTTAATCATAGAAAACTTCAAGAACATGAAATTAAAAGGATTCAACAAAGAAATGTAAAGAAATAAACATAAAAGCAACTAACTTTAACAGATTTAAAGTAGAAGAAACTTAATAACATTAAACTAAAGCTAAAAATGTCTTACAACTAAGGTACGGGGACTAAAAGTGTAAATAAACCTAAGCTACAGTGATAACTAACTTAACTAACACTAAGAACATCAAGAATAAGAAGTAAGTGTAGAACAATAAACTGTTCTTTAGTGCAGAAATTGAAAAGCAGAAGAGAAAATGAAAAGCCTAGAAAACGTGCAGAAAACTAAGAGAAAATGTAACAACTTGTTCTTTAGTGATGTTAGAAATAGTGGTTTCGGAACCACAAATTCGACGAGTGAGTCCGTAAATATTATTAATTAATATTTATAATTCATATATAGTATTATATTGAAGTTTGATATGATAATTTTGGCTTGTTGAATGAATAGTCAAGTACAAGTTCGTTGTTCCTAAAGTTAAGTGGTTTTGAAAAATGAGGTATCAGAACCTCATTTTTGTAAACTAAGCCTATAAATATTTAATAAAAATATTTACGGAGTGATTCTTTAAGTGTATTGGAATTTGGTCCCGAAATTTTGGTGATTTAATAGTTAATTAAGGAAAAAAAACTAAATCGTAAAAGTTGCAAAAATTAATAACTATAGATTCTTATTAGTTAAATGAATTAAAAATTTAAAGTGTAGGGGTTTAAATGGAAATTTAACCTTAATTAAATAAAGCGGATGGTTAATGACTAATGTTATCTATTTTATATGTTAAAAATATGTTTAATCATTAATAATAAAAAGTTAAATAATAAATAAAAGAAAGGAATCATCATCTTCATGGAGCTATCACTGAAATGAACACCCAAAACTCCATTTTTAAAGCTTCTCAAGTTCGGCCATATGAGATTCTTTGCATGTAAGTCATTTTGTTATTCGTTTTTTTGTTAAATTTATATTTTTGAAATCGTTGCAACTAGGTCCAGCTTACTCGTACCTCTGTTTTAAAAAACATCATAGATATTCATTGCTTTTATTTGAATTTTTTGGATGTTAATGATAAGTTTATAAGCTTTGTTGTTAAACATGACTGTTTTGTAAAGTAATTTTTTAGTAATTTTAATGTTTAAGGACTAAATTGTGAAAAAAGTAAATTTTATGAAATTCTTGCAAATATGTGTTAAAAATAGATTGTACAGGGACTATGGAAAATTATTCTAGCATGTTTTGGGATTAAATGTGTTCAAATTTGGAAGTTTCAGATATAAGGGTCAAATTGAATAAAAGGTAAATGTTTAGGGTAAAAGTGTAAAATATTTATTAAAGGTCAAATATGTGAATTTAAGTGTTTAAAGTATTTGAATTGGTTAATTGAATGAAATTATTATATTTAGATCAAGAAACGAATCAAACAAACAATAATCGTGGAAAAAGGAAAATTGGCTAAGTAAATATCAGTGTCGCGTTCGTAGCCTTTTTTTATTTGGTAAGTTCGTAACTTGGTTAAATTAATTAGTTGATTTTTTTTAATTTAATATCTATTTATGTATGTGCGGATCGAGTTCACTGGCTTGAAAAACGGTTAAGACCATAGTTGAAAGACACTATAGCATTATGCTAGAAATAAATAAGACCGTAGCTGAAAGACGCTATGGCATCCTTGAACAATTGTTTATCAGGCAATATGTATCGAATGATAAATGTGTTATAGGATATAAACATGAGATGGATGATTGAATTGAAATTTTTAATTATGAACATGATATGATATGTTTTAAGTTCTTATATATGTAAAATGAAAAGAAAATATGCATTAGCTACATGGAATTTAACACTAGAAGGAGGAGAATTTGAGCACGTCTCTATCTGCTATTCTAGCAGGTTTTGGGGTGCATCTGTTACGATTTTATTCTATTTTCAACTGTTTTGACTAGGGTATTCTGATGATGGAGAGGGAATTGGCTAATTTAACATTGGATGATAAGGATGATGAGATTCTACATGCGTAAAAGGATAATGATTTTGCAGTAGAGAAGTATGAGTTATGTCTAGTAGGTTGTTTCCTAACAGCAAGTGTTATTCATTTTCTAGCGATGAGAAGCACGATGAAGAATTTATGACACCTTGTTAGTGGGGTCTAGATCTCATATTTATGGGAGAAGAGATTTTTGTTTAAGTTTTCTCATAAAATGGATTTAGAGAGAGTATTAAATGGGTACTCTTGGACTTTTAATAATCATCTTTTTATGAGACACCACTTGGTGGAGGTAGAGAACCCTCTGAAAGTGTCGTTAATTTTTGCAATTTTTTTTTATACAAATCCATGAGGTTCTTCCGAGTTTTTTCAATAAAGCTTTGGCGAGGCAATTAGGTGATTTTGTTAGTTAATATCTAGAGTTCGACGACACGAGTTTGGGTAAGGGTTTGCAGAGTTATTTGAGTATAAGGGTTCAGTTGGATGTTAAACGACCTTTGAAAAGAAAGAAATGTAAGAGTATGCCCAAAGATCAATCATGAGATGGTTGTAATAACATACTTTATTTACCATATTTATTAATATAAAGCGTTGTCATTATTATTTCAGTTTTTCTATCTGTGTATACAAATAAACTGTTTTATAATAATGTCCTGAGAATAATATGATTATTTTTAAAAGATCCTTAGTCGAGTATTATTGTTGACTAGGACAACAGTAATGCATTAAGACTAACATGTAGTTGATTGATGATAAAGAGTTGTCATTGATGTGGATTGTCAAAATCAATGCATGAATATGTGTGTTAGAGAACAACATATTGGATTGACCCGTTATGAGTATGTTTATTGGATTATTATGTAATTGTCACAACATTACTCATAGTGATTAATATGTATATGATCCTCGGACTTGAGATAATTATTAATCTCAACATCGTGAGTTGTATATTTTGATACTGATCAAACGCATAATCGTGAATCGGGTTGTTCTATAAAAAGGTGATGTTGGATATACCACAATCTATATAGAGGATATGGTTGATCAATATAGGATAAGTCCCTCCTACATAATGGGAGTAATATCTTAGGCCACTTGATTGAGTGAGACTAGAAATGCATGGCCATGCTCAAATAAGTTGACATGAGATGTCATACTAATTTGTATATCATAGTCTACTCAAGATATCAAGAAACATGGGATGGACTATACAAGTGTGACTATTCCATGACTTGTGTCCATTCAGGAGATAAAGGACTTAAGGATTAATGCATGAAAGGTTAATCACAAAAAGTTATGTGGAATCATGACTTCTTGTAACTTAGGTAGCAATGATGCATTGCTAGATGCCACTCATTGTTTGTGACATTAGAATTGTTCTATTATTATCGCTAACGTTGCAAGAACCTACTGTGGTCACACCCTATGGTTTAAATGAACGGAATAAAATATAATTGATATTTTTTTTTTTTTGGTTGTCACATGAATTAAATTAATTGAAGAATTAATTTAATTGGGCAATCAAATATTGAACATATTATATGTACAAGGATGTTGTACACATAATGACAACATAATTCTATTAATATATGAATTTGATTCATATATAAATTTAAATAAATATAGTTTATGAAATCCTTATTATAATTAATGTAATTATAATTTTGGATATAATTAATGTAATTATAATTTCTGGTTAAAAACTTTATTGTATTTATTTAACATTCAAGAGATACCAATTATAAAAGGGTATTAAAAGGATACCAAATAATGGGCCCAATGAAAAAGATACCCATTATAAAAGGCCCAATTAAAAGGATACCCAATATAAAAGGTATTTAAAAGAGACAAAGCTTAAAAAAACCCTAATAGATTGCTTGTTAGGTCTAGCAACCGTCAAGCAAATAAACTCCAAAATAGTTTTGGAGATTTTTTCCGTTCATAGTCAAACCAAGGGTGGATCACGTAGAGAGGCCGACATCGAAAAAGGTTGTGGCTTGATTCGACGATGAGATCAAAACTCTTGTTGCCAAGGCGCGTCGCCGTCTACTTTCATTTAAGTTTTGGTAATTTGAAACCTTTATTTCACCCCGATTCATTCCTCACACATGGATTCCTGATTTGGATCGCCGGATCTAATTTTATTTTGCTGCGTCATGGGGTTCCGGCGTTCCAACAGTGGTATCAGAGCCACTTGTGTGATACGAACTCGGGTTTAAATACTTGGGTGATGCAATTGTATGAGATTCATGTTTTGATCTTATTGTATTTTCGATTGTTTAAATCGTTTAAGCATAACCTGATAACTGTTCCTTTCGGTAATTGATTAAATGTTAATCATGGTTTTGTGGCCTACTTGATTTTATGTTATTACTGTTAATTATTAACAAATCTGTAAAAATGTGACGGAGGTATTTATAGTTTCCAGTAAGTGTTAACTGGCTAATGGAACAAGGGTTGTTCCGATATGAAACCTCCAGGATTAAAATCCTAAAAACACGATTTTGTTGATAAAAAGTTATCAAATCGTGAGGTTTCATTTGACTGGGGGTATGCGATTCGTACCGCAAAAATTTGTTAATAAAAGAAATTTATAAACTTGATGGGCCACAAAAGGTTGAAAGGATATTTTATAATTCATCTTAAATGTATATATATATATATAGAACTATGTATGCTATTTTTGACATGCACGGTGTTTGAAATGCATAGTTATAGCCCAATGACACATTCGATAAAAGGTTGTATTTTTTTTAAATACGGCCTGCATGTCGTGCCTTACTACTATTCTCTTGTATTTCTCTTCTCATCTTATTCCTCGTATGTAAAACGAGTTTACGATATTGTAATTTGCAAGAGTTCTTTGTGGGCCAAACGAGAAGGAAGGTGGGACAATGATTGAGAATGATAGCTTGTGAAATGGCTTACACCTTTAGGTTTCTTTTTGGTTTTCCCATTGGCTTGGGTTGAACCACCTTAGTTTATGGGCTATAACTCACTGCATTTATTTATTGCTTTATTTATTCATGTATGAGATGCTATGGATGTCTAAAGCATGCCAATTATATATATTAAAACTTGATAATAATAAACCCCGTCAATTGATAAGATCAATTAAAAGACTAAATGGACTAATGTAGACCATAATTGGTGAGATGGAACAATCTTAATAAAATCCTCTATTAAAATATTAAGTCAACATGGCCTTCCAATTTTGCCTCGTTAAAGCCTCGATCAATACTATGTAGGTTCCGCCAAAGCAAAGTACTAGTATTTATCTTGGTTAAACGTGAAGAATAAACAAGTGATATTATTTGGTTAAAAATTGGTTCATGACTTAACTAAGTTACTCTAATAGGATTAGAAACCTAGAGGCAAGTAAATTGGATAAATCATAAGATGATTAGAACAAGAGTTGTTCACCAAATATTAGGAGTTACATATGATGTAATTAGCAAATGTTGCTTACCTAAATAACCATAATCTTAAGAGTAAAGCCAAAGCTGACTTAAGAGGTGGTGAAATATGGATCCTTAACCTACTAGAAATACTTTTGAGAAAGTTTTTCGAAATTAATATATGAGGTTATTAATTTTGAAATAAAATAGTAGGAATATCATTTAATAAAGTCTTTTTAATGATTGATATAAAATTGGTAAATTTACTCACATGCATATTTAATTGTTGTAGATATATTATGGCTGCAAACACTAGCACACTCTCATTGCGATCGGTCCTTGAGAAGGACAAATTGAATGGTTTGAATTTTCTTGATTGGTTCTGTAACTTGAGGATTGTCCTTAAACAAGAACGGAAATTATATGTCATTGAACAACCACTTCCTAATGAACCACCCGCTAATGCCTCGAGGTGATAGAGACGCCATAAGAAGTATCTCGATGACATGATAGATGTTGGATGTCTTATGCTTGCCACTATGAATCTCGAACTTGAAGCAACATGAGGACATGGTTGCTTATGATATGATCGAGCACCTGAAAGAACTTTATCAGGGGCAAGCACGGCAAGAGAGGTTTGATATCTCTAAAGCCCTATTCCAATGTAAGTTGGCTGAAGGAAGCCCAGTAGGACCTCATGTCCTTAAGATGATTGGCTATATTGAAAGCCTATCTAAGCTTGGGTTTCCATTGAGCCAAGAGTTGGCCACTTGATGTTATTTTACAATCATTGCCAGATAGCTTACAACCAGCGGTTGTCCTCAATTTCAATATGAATGAAATTGACAAGACTCTACCACAATTGCTCGATATGTTACGAATCTGAAGGCAACTTGAAAAAGGTTGGACCCAAGCCCATACCGATGGTCCGTAATAACAAGGGCAAGGGAAAGGCCAAAGTTCAAACAAAGCCCAAGGGCAAAGGTAAGCCCAAATTTGGAAAAGGAAAGGTGTATATTTGAAACCTAAAGGTGGGGTGTCTAAGGAAGGAAAGCCATTTTCATTGTGGTGTGTGATTTGGACATTGGAAAGCGAATCGCTCTGTCTATCTTGAAGAAGTCAAGAAGGCTAAAGCAAGCGGAATGTCTCGCGCTTGGTATTTATGTTATTGATATTAATTTATCAACTACTACTTCTTGGGTATTAGATCTGGTTGTGGTTCTCATATTTGTATACATGCACGGGGACTACAAAGGAGTAGGACTGCGGCTAGAGGAGATGTGGACCTACGAGTTGGAAATGGAGCAAAAGTTCTTTGCATTATTTGTGTGGGAACATATACTTTATCTTTGCCTAGTGGACTTGATTTATGTTTAGAGGATTGTTATTTTGTGCCCAGTTTGACTAAAAACATTATTTCAATTTCTTGTTTAGACAAAATTGGTTTTGAGATAATTATTAAGAATAATTGTTGTTCATTTTATCTCAATAATGTTTTCTATGGTTGGCACAATTAATTAATGGCCTCTATATTTTAGATCAAATGAATCCCATTTACAACATAAATACTAAAAGATCTAAAATAAATGACTCAAATCAAACTTATCTTTGGCATTGTCGTTTGGGCCACATAAGTGAGAAACGCATATCCAAACTCCATAAAGATGGTCTCTTGAATTCATTTGTTTTTGAACAATTTGAAGTATGTGAATCTTGCTTATTGGGAAAAATGACTAAATCTCCTTTTTCTTGGTAAAAGTGAGCGAGCTATTGATTTATTGGACCTAATACATTCGATGTATGTGGACCAATAAATACACAAGCTAAAGGTGGATTTCACTACTTCATTACTTTCACCGATGATTTCAAGAGATATGGGTATGTTTATCTCATGCGCCATAAGTCCGAGTCCCTTGAAAAGTTCAAGGAATTCAAAAAGAAGTACAAAATCAACTAGGCAAAACTATCAAGTCACTTCGATCCGATCGAGGTGGAGAATATTTGAGCCTAGAGTTTGATGATCTTTTGAAAGAATGTGGGATTGTCTCACAACTTACTCCTCCCGGTACTCCTCAATGGAATGGAGTATCCGAGAGAAGAAATCGAACTTTGTTAGACATGGTTCGATCCATGATGAGTCATCTTTGATCTACCGACTTCTTTTTGGGGACATGCACTTGAGAGACAATTTGCTTTCACACTAAATCGAGTTCCATCTAAATCGGTTCAAAAGACGCCATATGAGATGTGGACCGGGAAACGCCCTAGTATGTCTTTTATGAAAATTTGGGTTTGTGAAGCTTATGTTAAACGCCGACGTCTACTAAGCTTGAACCCAAATCTGAAAGGTGTAATTTTGTGGGGTATCCAAAAGAAACCAAAGGATATTATTTCTTTAATCCCACCGAGAACAAAACGTTTGTTGCTTGGATGGTGTCTTCCTAGAGAGAGAATTTACTTCTAGAAAAGGAAGTGGGAGAAAGATTGAACTTGAAGAAATTCGAGAATCACAAGATACCATCGAACGGAGAGATTGAACAACGCAAATTCCACAAGAAATTGAGGAACAAATAATGCTTTGTAGAATCACAACCACGCGCAAATCGTTTAAGAGAGCAGCGTGCACACGAGAGATATGGATTTCTCATTACAACGCATGGTGACGTTTCTTCTTATAGATCAAGATGAGCCTAGGACTTATCAAGAAGCGGTGACAAGCCCAGATTCGAGAAATGGCTTGAGGCCATGAGATCTCGAGATGGATTCCATGTATGAAAACCAAGTATGGACCTTGATTGACCCAGAAGGGGTTAAACCTATAGGGTGCAAGTGGGTTTTCAAAAAGAAAAAGCAGATATGGATGGTAATGTACAAACATACAAAAGGCGATCGATCGCTAAAAGTTTTCGCCAAATTCATGGTGTTGACTATGATGAAACCTTTTCTCCTGTAGCTATGTTTAAATCCATCAGATCTTGCTGCTCGCCATAGTTGCATTTCATGATTATGAAATCGCGGATGGACGTCAAAAACAAACTTTCCTTAACGGAAACTTGAAGAGGATGTGTACATGACACAACTTTGAAGGTTTTGTAAATCCAAAGGATGCTAGAAAGATATGTAAGCTACAGAGATCCATTTATGGATTAAAGCAAGCTTCTCGAAGTTGGAATCTTCGTTTTAACGATGCAATCAAAGAGTTTGGTTTTATAAAAAATGAAGATGAACCACGTGTTTACAAGAAAGTTAGTGGGAGCACTATCACATTCTTGGTACTATATGTGGATGACATACTTATCATGGGAAATGACATACCTACCTTGCAATCTATTATGACTTGGTTAAGAAGTTGTTTTTCTATGAAGGACTTGGGCGAAGCCACTTATATCTTAGGAGTCAAGATCTATAGAGATAGATCAAGACGACTACTAGGTCTAAGCCAAAGTACATACATAGATAAAGTACTAAAAAGGTTCAGTATGGAAGAATCTAAAAGAGGATTCCTACCTATGAGACATGGTATTTCACTCTCGAAGGAAATGTGTCCTTCAACTCCACAAGAGGGAGAACGTATGAGTAAAATTCCATATGCTTCCGCTATTGGATCTATCATGTATGCTATGTTATGTACCCGTCCAGATGTCTCGTATGCCTTAAGTATGACGAAAGCGGTATCAAGTAGATCCCGGTGAAGGTCAGCTGGACCATGACCAAGAGTATCCTTAAGTACTTAAGAAGAACTAAGGATACGTTCCTATTATATGGAGGTGAGGAAGAGTTAAGTGTAAAAGGTTACGCGATGCCACTTCCAAACCGAGCAAGGACGATTCTCGATCGCAATCGAGTTTTGTGTTTTGCCTTAATGGTGGTCTGTGAGAGTGGAAAAGTTCAAAGCAAAAACACAGATGCTGATTCTACAATAGAGGTTGAGTATATTGCGGACGGTGAGGCAAAGAAAGGAAGCGGTTTGGATCAAAAGTTCATTCCTGGACTAGGGGTTGTGCCTAGCATATTAGATGCTATAGAACTCCGATGTGATAACAATGGAGCTATTGCACTAGCTAAAGAACCCAGATCTCACCAAATGATCCAAACATATACTTAGGCGCTACCATCTTATTCGAGAAATTATCGATCGAGGAGATGTAGAAATATGCAGAGTACCTTCGGATGATAACATCGCTGATCCTCGACCAAGCCTCGACCACGTGAAGCATGATCGTCACACTAAGTCGCTTGGTATTAGATATATGAGTGATTGGTCTTAGTGCTAGTGGGAGATTGTAAGAGTATGCCCAAAGATCAATCATGAGATGGTTGTAATAACATACTTTATTTACCATATTTATTAATATAAAGCGTTGTCATTATTATTTCGCTTTTTCTATCCGTGTATACAAATAAACTGTTTTATAATAATGTCACGAGAATAATATGATTATTTTTAAAAGATCTTTAGTCGAGTATTATTGTTGACTAGGACAACGATAATGCATTAAGACTAACATGTAGTTGATTGATGATAAAGAGTTGTCATTGATGTGGATTGTCAAAATCAATGCATGAATATGTGTGTTAGAGAACAACATATTGGATTGACCCGTTATGAGTATGTTTATTGGATTATTATGTAATTGTCACAACATTACTCATAGTGATTAATATGTATATGATCCTCGGACTTGAGATAATTATTAATCTCAACATCGTGAGTTGTATATTTTGATCTGATCAAACGCATAATCGTGAATCGGTTGTTCTATAAAGGGCGATGTTAGATATACCACAATCTATATAGAGGATATGGTTGATCAATATAGGATAAGTCCCTCCTACATAATGGGAGTAATATCTTAGGCCACTTGATTGAGTGAGACTAGAAATGCATGGCCATGCTCAAATAAGTTGACATGAGATGTCATACTAATTTGTATATCATAGTCTACTCAAGATATCAAGAAACATGGGATGGACTATACAAGTGTGACTATTCCATGACTTGTGTCCATTCCGAGAGATAAAGGACTTAAGGATTAATGCATGAAAGGTTAATCACAAAAAGTTATGTGGAATCATGACTTCTTGTAACTTAGGTAGCAATGATGCATTGCTAGATGCCACTCATTGTTTGTGACATTAGAATTGTTCTATTATTTCGCGCTACGCGTTGCAAGAACCTACAGGTCACACCCTATGGTTTAAATGAACGGAATAAAATATAAGCGGTATTGTTTTTTTTTTTTGGTTGTCACATGAATTAAATTAATTAAAGAATTAATTTAATTGGGCAATCAAATATTGAACATATTATATGTACAAGGATGTTGTACACATAATGACAACATAATTCTATTAATATATGAATTTGATTCATATATAAATTTAAATAAATATAGTTTACCGAAATCCTTATTATAATTAATGTAATTATAATTTTTGGATATAATTAATGTAATTATAATTTTCGGTTAAAAACTTTATTGTATTTATTTAACATTCAAGAGATACCAATTATAAAAGGGTATTAAAAGGATACCAAATAATGGGCCCAATGAAAAAGATACCCATTATAAAAGGCCCAATTAAAAGGATACCCAATATAAAAGGTATTTAAAAGAGACAAAGCTTAAAAAAAAAAAAAAACCCTAATAGATTGCTTGTTAGGTCTAGCAGCCTCAAGCAAATAAACCTCCAAAATAGTTTTGGAGATTTCTTCCGTTCATAGTCAAACCGGGTGGATCACGTAGAGGCCGACATCGAAAAAGGTTGTGGCTTGATTCGACAATGAGATCAAAACTCTTGTTGCCAAGGCGCGCGCGATCTACTCGATTTAAGTTTTGGTAATTTGAAACCTTTATTTCACCCCGATTCGTTCCTCACACATGGATTCCTGATTTGGATCGCCGGATCTAATTTTATTTTGCTGCGTCATGGGGTTCCGGCGTTCCAACAAGAAAAATGTTATGTTTTTCTCTAGGGGTTTGCTTTTATGTCTCTTTCAAATATGAGAGTCAGACTTTGTTTTTTTTTTTTTTTTTTTTTTTTTGTTGGGACATAGTGACTCTTTCTGTGAGGCAAAAATAGCTTTAGAAGTAGAAACAACAGAGGTGGGATGGGATTTGTTTCTGAAAGCTCATTCTAGAAGAGCTCTTACGTTGAATAGTGTGTGGTTAAGAGAGAAGGAAAATGGTATGAACAAGGGAAGTAGTTTTGGCCATTCTGATTTTGGTGGGTGAGGGTAAGATGAGGAGGTTAAGGGAGACGCAAGGAGTCGTATCGATCCCATGTCACGAGTGAATCTAGAAGGGGATTTATTTCTTGAATCTCGCCTAAAAAGGGAGTCTCCGAATATGTAGGGTCGGTTGGATATGGAGCATGATTCGAACGATAGTACCATTGAAGGGGTTGATGAGAAGAAAAGGCAGAGAAGGGATAATGATAATCATCATGAGGAGAAGGAGCTGGGTATTTTGACAGGCCGAGACAAGAGGGTGTTGGGAAGTAACTACTTTTTATCGGTGACTACCAAAAGGCAAGCCGACCAGTCATAATGAAAATCATAAGTTGGAATATCTACGATTTGGGGAGCCCATGGGCAGTCAGGAAACTTCGGCATATATGTATAATCCCCAAGTGGTCTTCTTTATGGAGACAAAGCAAAGTATCGTACAGATGGAAAGTGTTCGAAGAAGGTGTGGATTTTTAAATGGCATTGAGGTGCTAGCAGATGGTTCAAGAGATGTTCTTTGTTTGGCATGGAGGGAAAATGTTACTATTAGTCTTAGAAGTTATTCAAAAAACCATGTTGATGCAGAGATTCTAGAAAATGATAAGGGACAACAGTGGAGGTTCACGTGTTTCTGTGGGACTCCATATGAGCATAAGAGAGAGGACTCTTGGGGATTGTTGCAAAATCTAGGATGTGAGCAAAATTCTCTTTGGCTAGTCTGTGGTGATTTTAATGAAATTATGTACGCTCGGGAAAATTTAGGGAGGGGGATACCATATGATGATAGAAGAATGAAAGCTTTTAGAAGAGTCTTAGAGGAGTGTAAGTTAGTGGATGTTGGCTATTCTGGGAGTCGGTTTACTTGGGAAGGGGGAATTTACCAGAAATAAATATCATGGAACGCTTGGACAGAGGAGTGGTGAATAAGAGTTGGATGAATATGTTTCCTAGTGGAATGGTAAGACATCTCCCACATTCTTTTTCTTATCATTGTCAATTACTTATTCATACAGATCAAGATAGTACAAGTGTGGAAAAAAGGAGATTTCATTTTGAGGGTGGAATCATTTGAAGATGAAGTGAATAAATTATGGTTATCCTCTATGGGTGATCTATTGGTTAAATTAGAAGAACTAAAAAAGGGATTATCTCGATGGGCAAGGTCAAATAGGTGAAATAAGGAGGGTTTTAAGAAGAAGTTGACAAAGACATTAGAGGAGCTGATGTCAATAGAGAGAAGTGATGAGAACCTTGCGAAGCTTATAGACACTAAGTTCCGTTTAAATTTGGAGATTGAGAGGGATGAAAGGTATTAGGAGCAATGAACTTGTGCAAATTGGCTAAAGGTGGGGGATAAGAACACAACATTTTTCCATAATCATGCATCTCATCATAGGCACCAAAATTTTATTTGAAATTTGAAATATGAGGATGGGAGGGAAACAAGAGATGAGGTTGAAAAGGAGGAAATTGCTTGGAGCTAGTTCCAAGAATTGTTCTCTTCTAATGGTTTTGGAAATTTGGATCAATTCCTTTTAGGAATTGAAAAGTGTGTTTCGATAGAGGATAATTTGAAGCTAACACCAAAGTATACGAATGAAGAGGTTTAGGCGGCTTTAAAAGGGATAGGGCCAACAAAAGTGTCTCGGAGGATGGGTTTTCGGCTTTATTTTTTTAATAGTGTTGGCAAATTGTTGGGAATTATGTCACAAAGTTTGGAAAAAATATTCTAAATAAAGGTACAAGTTTTGATTATTTGAGTGTTAACAGTATAGTGCTAATTCCTAAGATTCCTCACCCAACGAATTTAGAGAGTTTTCAACCAATTAGCTTATGCAATGTCCTGTATAAAGTAATAGCAAAGATGATTGTTAATCTATTCAAAGATGTCTTGGATTTGTGTATTGATTATTCTCAAAGTGCTTTTGTTTCGGGAAGATTAATTTCAGATAACGTGTTCTTAGCTTATGAAATTTTGCATACTTTTCGACAAAAGAGAATGGGGGGAAAAGGATTTATGGCGGTGAAGCTTGATATGAGTAAAGCATACGATAGAGTTGAGTGGGGCTTGATTCGGGAGATGATGCTTTGCATGGGGTTTGATCTTTAATGGGTTAAGACTATTATGAGATGTGCTACTTCTGTTTCTTATTCAATTATAGCAAATGGGAAATCTTGGAAAATTTTCAAACCTATAAGGAGACTTCGTTAAGGTGACTCGTTGAGTTCTTTTATTTTCTTTATTTCTAGCGAGGGTCTTTTAGCTCTAATGAGGTTAGCAGTGAGAGATGGGTTGATGAGAGGGGCTAAGGCAAGCAGAAGTGGCCCTCAAATTTCACAGTTTTTATTTTTCTATTATTGCATTCTATTTGGAGAAACAAACGCAAATGGAGCACAAATACTATGATCAGTTCTAAGGGAGTACGAATGGTGTTCTGGTCAATGTGTTAACTATGATAAATCAACGGTTTTCTTTAGTTCTAATACTTTTGAAGAGGACAAACGATCAATTTCTATGTGGGCAGCGAAGGGACTACTACAAAATGGGTTGAGTTGGAGGGTAGGCTCTGGTGAGAAGATTTCTATATGGGAAGACTCTTGGCTACTAGGGTCTGTCAATGCGCGATTGAGCAGAACTGTTAGTACTAATGAAGTTAATTTAGTCTCGGATCTAATTTATGAACAAGCTAGAATTTGGAAAGAGGATATTAATTACAAATGTTGCGAGGGTGATTCTACAAATTCCTTTGGCGAAGAAAGCTCATGAAGATATGCAGGTTTGGAGGAGTGAGCCATCGTGTGAGTTTTCCGTTAGGAGTGTTTATAAACTATTACAAGAAGGTACACTATTTCCTAATGATGATTATACATAATAGAGCCTTAGAGAATTCTAGAAAAGAATATAGAATTTACGAATCCCCTTAAAAATTAAAATTACAGTTTGGCGCATATCATGGAATTTTATTCCTATTCTACTCAATCTGAATAAAAAAGAGTAGCAACAGATATTGTGTGTCCTAGTTGTCTTGAAGCTGTGGAATCAGTTGATTATATCTTTAGGGAATGCCCTACAACAAGAAAGGTATGAATGAATTTAAATCTCTCTTGGATTTTACAAAACTTGATTCAACATTACTGGGAATGGTTTACCTGGATTTCAAAAATAGTACCAAGGAGCGATTCAGGTGTTGTTCATATGGCATGTGGGCAATCTGGTCAAGTAGAAACAAGTTAGTGCATGAGAGGAAAATATCTACTGGAAAAGAGATCTCAGATTGAATCTCGAGATACTTGTGTGAACTTGATGAGATAAAGCAAAAAGTACATACCAGATACGCTCCGGTGATGGAAGCCCCAATCGGTGTAGGTGTGAAGATTAACTTTGGTGTAGCATTAGATTTGAACCAAGCCAGATCGGGATCAGGGGTGGTGGCTAGGAATGCTCTGGGTGAAGTTTTGGCCTAAAAAATAGTAATACATAAAAGGGTTGCAACACCATTTGCAGCAGAAGCTCGTGCCTATTTTAGGCGTTACTGTTGGGGCAACAACTGGGCCTTGATTCAGTAGTAATCAAAAGAGATTCGAGGACGACAATAAAAAATATGAGTCGGGCTCCCAAGAAAAATCTATAATTGAATACATAATTAGAGATATTCAACATTATAAACACCATTTTTGAAGGATTGCTTTTAAGCATATTCCTAGATCGCGAAACTATTTTGCTCATACCTAGCTACAGAATGATTGAGAAAGGGAGAGGATATTTGTAATATCCTGATTTTGTGGGTCTATGCATTTGGTATGTTGCATGGCTAAGTTAGTAGACTAAGGCTTTACGGTGTGAATTAGGCTCAGCTTGGACTTTAAAACCTGGGTTAAGTGGCTGATAAATAGTGTTAGTAGTAATTAATGTTGGATTATTAAATTACTAGCAAGTTGGGCTTGTGGCCCAAAATTTTATTAATGCTAAATGGGGCATGAGGGTGGTGTCACTTAGGAGGATGATTTGGGCCTTGTATGGCCGCAAGGAGCCCAAGTTAAAGGGTTAAAATTCGGCACTCCTAGGGTAAGGGGATGGACGGCACTTAGGCTACAATTTAGGAGCTTAATTCTTTTATTTTTAAGTGATAAATGAGGATAATTAGGGAGGAAGGATAAAGGATATGATAATTGTGGATAAAGTTATCGGGAAGGAGAGAGTTGGTGAAACTCCAACTCGTGTGAGAGAGAGTATGTAGCGTAAATTATTTAGCAGAGTATCCATCTTTTTCCTTTGTTTTTCTTTTTCTTTCTCATCTCTTTCTCTAGCCGAATTTCCTTCTTTTCTTTTCTCAAAGTTTTTTTTTCTAGCCGAAACTTCCTAGTGTTTCTCCTCTCCTCGAAAATCCTCTGAAAGCCGTATATTCCTTGTGCCTATCATCTTTCTCCATAGCCGAATCTTCAAAAAGAGATCTCTTTTTCCCGAAGGTGCACCATAGCCGCATACACCTCTCTAGTTTGGTAAGTTTTCGGGATTTTCCTTCTTTGCGGTTTCTCTCTTCTTTAATTAGTTTCTAACCTGAATCACGTTTCCAAGGCTCGGTCGATTTCACTCCTTATTCCTATATAGCCGAATCTCTCTGTGGTGTCAGGGAAGGGTGCAGTCGATTTCATCATTAGGGGTAAGATCAAATGTTATTCAATTTTTCATTCCTTTTTCTTTTAGCCGAAATCTAGGAACTAATCCCATTAATGCACTTTGGCCGAAACTTTGAAGGAGGAATTCGGGATTTGGTTATTGTCGACTACAAGGAGGAGATCATTCAGGATTTCCAAATCTAAGGTAAGAAAAGTATGGTTTAGGCCGAAGGCCATTTATTCAAATGTTGGAATCGGATCTAACATACACCATGTAGGTATTTCGACATCTTCAAAGACAAGGGATAATTTCGGGATTTAGATCCGTAAGGTAAGAGAGTGTTAACATTCGGTCAAGGCCATATTAAGTACTAGTGATTGGCCGATTCTAACTATGGTTTTTAGGGAGGAGTACGATCTGTTTCGGTAGACTTTCGGGATTCAGTGAACACGTTAGTAACCAGGTGTGTAGCCCTACGCTAATTCCTAATAGATCTATGGTATTAATATTATGTATGTGTTAATGGAAATATGGAAGATGTGGCTAAAGGTACCATACGGTGGTACAGAATATTCAGGTACGTTCACCTTTGTTACTATGTTAATAATGTTTATGAACACTGAATATGACACACATGTGAATTTGTTATGAATATGGAATAAGGTATACGGCATGATTTCTGCATGTTTTGTATTATGCATGGGCATATGGGTGATATTGAAAAGGGGAAGTGATCTGGTGGTTTTTACCACGATATCTGGTGACTCATGTCATATAATCTGAATGTGGTGACTTATGTCACATATTGTTGTCTGGTGACTCTGTCACATTATCTGGTGGCTATGCCACAATTTATAAGGGCGATGTGCAGTTGACTGCAGCGACTGCCTTCGATGGTGTGTAGCGGATGGAGGGTCGATTTAGTAATCCCCACGGTGTGATTGGTTGGTACGGGTGATGTGTAGAGGATGGATACTTAGGTGGGGTTAGGATTGCATCATTACCTATATTTGTTATGTATGATTTGATATGCCTAAGTCGTTTGGGAGTAGTGTTGGTTGTTACACATCGAATCTGTTTGACTCTCTCTCGGGCTAACATTTTACAGTGACACTCGAAGAAATGGACCAGTCGGCTACAGAACTTAGTGGTGGCCAATGCTCAGCTCAGCATTTATTTTATTTTGAGACTTTATATTTAAGTTTTGGATTTATTTCGGGTTTTGCTTTGATGTAATAAGGCCATTACTATTAGACTGTTTTATGCATGCATTTTATTTGTTTCATTATGATACGATTATTATTAAATCAAGATTTAATAACTTTTTCTTAAAAATGAATTTTAAATGTTTTGACACTTAAACACCAATGGTTTTTAATTTAATAGTAAACTCTTAAACAACTCGGCATTTCTTTTAACCTATAGTTTTCAAATACAAAAATAAAGTTTTAATTAATTATAGACTTCTATAACGACACCATTTTCAATTCAATCACAACTCAAATCAATTTCTTTCCAAAATGACCCAAATTTTCCGAACTAACAAACAAGCTTTTGAAGTGTTTTACTCGAGGAGCATGCCAGATCCGGTCGAGGCTCGTGGGCCGGGTTTGGGATGTTTCAATTTGGTATCAAAGCCCAGTTTTAAACTCTCTGCCTTGGGTTTAAAGCCCACAACGTTTTCAAGATTAAGCCCAAATAAGTTTTTGAGAAAATTTTTGGAATTGAGCAGGTCTTCTAGCATGGCACCTAAGTCTCCGACCCGAAGTCCACCAGGTAAGTACCCCTAACTGTTGTGTGATTTATTGTATGATTTGTATGCGGGTTTAATAGGAACGTAGATTAGTACATTAGGAGTTAATGAACCCTAGGATTAGTTTACCCCAACGCAGAATTACATAAAATTTAAAGCTTAATCAAACAAACCTGTGAGTAAGTCACCGAGTTAGGGTGTGGCAACCATTGTGCGCATGTCTAGGATTGGATTCAGGGAGAGCTTGGTATTTAAGCAGTCCTAGTGACTCACCTCCTCTTCGCTCGAATCCTACCTAGTGAGTAGTAACGGTTCACCCTAACCAAGAGGACTTATTCACGGGCTAAACTCAATAATTAAAACCCAAAAGGGACTAGCCATACTGGTTTATAAAAACCTTAGTTTTAAAATCACCAAATTACCCCTTTGATTTGTAAAAACCATTTTAGACCTTGAAAAATTTTTTTTCGAAATATTCTCGATTTACAAAATTTCCCGAATACCCCTGGTTGTAAAATTACTAAAATACCCTTGGTTTATAAAATGACCATACTACCCTCAACTTTTACTAAGATTTTCTTACTTTACAAAAATACCAAAAACCCCTATTTTGCGAAATATCAAGATACCCTGATTTGGAAATTTACCAAAATGAAACACCCCAAACCCGGCCCACGAGCCTTGACCGGATCTGGTATGTTCCCTGAGTAAAACAGTTCAAAACTTGTTTGTTATTTTGGAAAAATTTGGGGGGGTTTTAAAGAAAATTTGATTTGTGTTGAGTTCAGATTGAAAACGGTGTTGTTCTTGAAGACTAGATTTTATTAAAACAATATTTTTATTTGTACTTGAAATCAATAATTAAAAGTATTGCCGAGTTTTTAGAGTTTAGCATTAAATTGAAAATTGTTGGTGTTTAGGTGTCAAAACATTTAAAATTTACTTTTAAGAAAAGTTATTTAATCGTGATTTATTAATAATCGTATCATAGTAAACCGAATAAAATGCATGCTTAAACAGTTAATAGTAACGGCTTTATTACATCAAGCAAAACCCGAAATAAATCCAAAATACTTAAATATAAAAATTCAAAATGAAATAAATGCTGAGCTGAGCATTGGCCACCACTAAGTCCCTGTCGACCCGGTCCATTACTGAGTGTCACCTGCAAAATGTTAGCCCACGAGGGGTGAGTCAAACAGATTCAGTGTGTAACAGCCAACACAAAGTCCTAAACGATTTAGGCATATCAGATCACATATATATAACAAATATAAGTAATGATGCAATCCCGAACCCAAACCTATATATCCATCCTCCACACATCACCCGTACCTGCCGTCACACCGTGGGGATTACTAAATCGACCCTCCATCCGCTACACACCATCGAAGGCAGTCGCTGTAGACGACTTGCACATCGCCCTTATAGCTTGTGGCATAGCCACCAGATAATGTGACAGAGTCACCAGATAATAATATGTGACATAAGTCACCAGATTCAGATTATGTGACATGAGTCACCAGATATTGTGGTAAAAACCACCAGATCACTTCCCCTTTTGATATTCACCCATATGCCCCAAAGCGTCATACAAACATGCATAAATCATGCCATATTCCTTATTTCATATTCGTTACAAATTCACATATGTGTCATAACAGATGTTCATAACATTATTAACATAGTAGTAGTAGGTTAACGTACCTGAATACTCTGTAGCATTGTATGGTACCTTTTGGCCATATTTTCCATATTTCCATTAACACGTATATTAAACTAATACCATAAATCAATTAAGAATCAGTGTGGGGCTACACACCTGGTACTAACGTGTTCACTGAATCCCAGAAATCTACCGAACAGATTGTATTCCTCCCTAAAAATCAAAGTCAGAATCGGCTAGACACTAATACCTAATAAGGCCTTGGCCGAATATTCATATTCCCTTACCTCATGGATCTAAATCTCGAAAATAGTCACTTGGCTATGGAGATGTCGAAATCCCTGCATAATCCTATATTAGTGTCGATTCTAACTCTTAATAGATCATAGCACATGGCCTTCTGCCTAAATCACACTTCACTTACCTCAGATCTTAAATTCCCGAAAGATCTTCTCTTGAAGTCGGGTACAATAGGAATCCCGAAACCTCCTTCATAGTTTCGGCCAAAGAACATTAAGGGGGATTAGTTCCTAGGTTTCGGCTAAAAGAAAAAGAAAGGAGATTGAATAACATTTGATCTTACCCCTAGTGATGAAATCGACTGCACCCTTCCCTGACACCACAGAGTGATTCGGCTATATAGGAATAATGAGTGGAATTGATCGAGCCTTGGAAACATGATTCAGTTTAGAAACTAATTAAAGAAGAGAGAAACCGCAAAGAAGAAAAAATCCCGAAAACTTACCAAACTAGAGAGGTGTTTGCGGCTATGGTGCACCTTCAGGAAAAAGAGATCTCTCTTAGAAGATTCGGCTATGGAGAAGGATGATAGGCACAAGGAATATATGGCTTTCAGAGGGTTTTCGAGGAGAGGAGAAACAATAGGAAGTTTCGGCTAGAGAAGAAGACTTTGAGAAAAGAAAAGAAGGAATTTCGGCTAGAGAAAGAGATGAGAAAGAATAAGAAACAAAAGAAAGATGGCTATTTTGCTAATAATTTTGGCTACATACTCTCCTTGTATGACCGAATGCCTCATCCCACTCCCCTCTCTTGAATTCGGCTAACACTCAAACACTAGCCTCTCCTTGCTTTTCTCCTATTTTTCCTCTTTCCTACTCATTCAAAATAATTTAAATAAAACAACAATTATCTCCCCCCTTTAGCCGAATTTTGAAAGGAATTTAATCACATCTACAACTCATCCCCTCAGTCTCCCCATGTCGTCCACCTCTACTCATCCTTGCTGAAAAATAAAAACTCCCTTTTACTTCCCTTGCTGCTCGAACCTAGGCCCTTTTACCCTGCTTGTGGCGTCACTTACTAAGGCCCTAAGTGGCACCTCCTTGCCACTTTAACAAGCCCATTTTTATGTCTAATTTCCCCTATAAATTCCCTTAAGGCCTATCAAGCTTAGCTCCACTTCAAGACTCAAAATCTGATAATTTCTAAGATATTCACCTACACACTAAAGTTCCCAAAATTCATAAAACACATTCAAAACACACCCAGGCATGCTTCCACATATATTTAAGCAAAAATGCACAAGCCCTAAATCCCGGATATTAAACAAAATACCCTTACAGGATAAATTACGAAAATGCCCCTGGGATAAGAATGGACGAAAATGTTCGAATGGTGAATGTGTGTAGTAGATACTATTGAATGAATGTGTTTCTCTGAACTAGGGTAGAAGACTTGAAACGAAAACCCTAAAATGATCGAAAGAACTACTATTAAACTTCTTTACATAAAATTTCTTCTTGGGTAATCAGTGAAACAAAGACTAATGCATAAAACTTTTTAAACTAGATTAAATCGCAATCGTAGACATGAGTTCTAGGGGACGTGGTCGTAATGTGTGAGGGCGTGGTAGAGGCAAAATGACAGTATAGGAACCCGTTAGGTCTGGTCAGGGGTCCGAGAATGAGGTACCACCACCCCCACCGCCACAAATTCTTTGGTGTTGAGCATCGGATCGGATGGGGATGATCTGATATCGCAGCAATGCTGCGGGTTCTTGAGATGGTGGGTGCAGCAGGTGGAGGTATGGGAGCTCAGAAATCTGTACCCGAGCAACTCCGAGCCAATGAAACTGAGGTATTCTGTGGTGTATCTGGTGTGGCGCCCAATACGGCTGAGTATTGGTTGGAAGCGACGGAGTGAATCATGGATGAGCTGGATCTGACGGCTGAGGAGAAGCTGAAAAGAATAGTGTCGCTACTTCGCGATGAGTCATATCAATGGTGGCTCCCGGTTCGGGATGGCGCTACAGCCGAGGATCTCACTTGGGAGTATTTTAAGGCAGTGTATCAGAAGAAGTATGTTGGTACTAGTTATATTGATGCGCAGAGGAAGGCATTTTTGAGGCTGGTTCAAGGGAATAAGTCCGTAGCGGAGTACGAAGCGGAATTCTTAAGGTTGAGCCGATACGCTTGCGGAATTGTGGCCACGGAGCATGAGCGATGTGTCTGGTTTGAGGACGGACTGAGGGATAACTTGAGATTGTTAATAGCACCATAGCAGGAGCGGGAGTTTGCTGTGTTAGTAGAGAAGGCTAAGGTAGCCGAAGGGATTAAGGAATCTGTAAGACAGAATACGGACCGAAATAGGCAAAAGAGAGGCTTTGGATCAGCAGGGTCATCTGGGAATGTTCAAAAGAGGCATAGAGTTGATAGGCCGCGAGGTCAAGCAGTTGTTATTCTGAGGAGGCGATGATCGTACTTGTGCTCAGTGTGGGAAGATGCACTTAGGAGAGTGTTGGAAAGAAGCAGGGGGATGTTTTAAGTGTGGGTCCAAGGATCACATGATTAGGGACTGTCCCATGAAAACAGACGAGAGGCGACCGGCACAGTCGGGGTTTTAATCATCTTTGGAAGAGGTGGGCAGCAGACCCACCGCGATGGTCGGTCCGATTGACAGAGGTAATGGTTTTAGAAGAGGACGGGGAACACCGGGCAGAGGTGTTGGTAATATGGAGGCTAGAAAGCCAGGTTTGGTATATGCAGTTCATCAAAGGGAGGATGGAGACGCATCGGACGTCATAACCGGTATGTTCCTTATAGCTGACAAGCCTTACTTTGCTTTAATTAATGTTGGCTTGACCCACTCTTATGTTGCATGTAGAGTAGCTGAAACACTAGGTATAGCATCTGAACTGTCTAATAGGGAGATGACCGTAGCAAGCCCGTTAGGTCAAACTGTAGTGGTGAATAGGATATTTCGGAATGTACCTCTAGAGATTCAGGGAGTGGTATTCCCTGCTGACTTAATGGAACTACCTTTCGGAGAATTTGATCTCATTCTTGGCATGGATTGGCTAGTGGAACATCGGGCTAAATTGGATTACGCAGCTAAGCGAATGGAGTTAAGGACCCCGGAGAATGAGGAGATAATTATGATAGGGGAAAGAAGAAACTATTTGTCTAACGTAGTCTCCGCATTAAAGGCTGATAAGATGGTTCGGAAAGGGTGCAGGGCATTTTTGACCTTCGTTAGTGCGTTGGATGCAAAAGAAGAGGGAGTTAGTGGAGTTAGAACAGTAAGGGAATTTGCAGATGTATTTTCGGAGGAGTTACCTGGGATATCCCCTGATAGGGAGGTGAAGTTCGGAATTAACTTGCTACCGGGTACAGCTCCTGTATCAATTGCCCCGTATAGAATGGCACCAAAGGAGTTGGTTGAGCTCAAGGCTCAAATCCAAGAGTTACTTGATCGTGGGTTTGTTCGACCCAGTGTGTCTCCATGGGGAGCACCGGTCTTGTTTGTGAAGAAGAAGGACGGGACTATGCGTATGTGCATAGATTATCGTCAGTTGAATAAGCTGACCATCAAGAACAAGTACCCGTTGCCAAGGATAGACGACTTGTTCGATCAGCTTAAGGGGGCAGCGGTATTCTTAAAGATAGATTTAAGGTCGGGATATCATCAGCTTAAGGTGAAGGAAGCAGATATTCATAAGACAGCTTTCCGAACAAGATACGGCCATCATGAATTCTTAGTAATGCCGTTCGGGTTGACGAATGCCCCAGCCGCGTTCATGGATATGATGAATCGGGTTTTCCAACCTTACTTGGATAGGCTCGTCGTGGTGTTCATAAACGACATCTTAGTGTATTCCAAGTCTGAGGAAGAACATGATGAGCATATCCGGGTAGTGTTGTAAGTGTTAAGGGAAAAGAAGCTATATGCCAAATTCAGCAAGTGTGAATTTTAGCTTAAGGAAGTTGCGTTCTTAGGATATGTGGTGTCTGCAGAAGAGATAAGGGTGGATCCTAGGAAGATTGAGGCAGTATTAGATTGGAAACCACCTAAGTCTGTGGCTGAGGTTCGTAGTTTCTTGGGGTTGGCAGGCTACTACAGAAGGTTCGTGGAAGGGTTCTCACCAATAGCTGCACCTTTGACAAAGTTGTTGAGAAAGGAGGTACCTTTCGTATGGATAGATAAGCAGCAGGATAGCTTTGGGAAGCTTAAGAGGGTTTTGACTGAAGCTCTGATTTTGATTCAACCTGAGGCAAGGAAGGATTTTGTGGTGTATTTTGACGCTTCTCACACAGGATTAGGATGTGTTCTGATGCAAGACGGGAAGGTAGTTGCTTATGCGTCTCGGCAATTAAGGCCACATGAGGTTAACTACCCGATGCATGATTTGGAATTGGCGGCAGTGGTCTTTGCTCTTAAGGTATGGAGGCACTATCTATATGGAGAAAAGTCAGTGATCTACACAGACCACAAGAGCCTTACGTATCTGCTGACTCAAAAAGAGCTGAACCTGAGACAGCGAAGATGGGTGGACTTATTAAAGGACTACGATTGTTCTATAGAGTATCACCTGGGCAAGGCGAATGTAGTGGCAGATGCCCTAAGTCAGAAAGTAGTGTCGGATCTGAGGGCAATGTTTGCACATCTCAGCTTGTATGACGATGGGAGTTTGTTAGCAGAATTGAAAGTTAAGCCGACGTGGTTGAATGAGGTGAAAGAGAGTCAGTTGGCAGATGAGGATCTAAGTGCTAAACTACGGCAAGTGCAGAATGGGGAGTTGGAGGATTATAGTATTAAAAGTGATGGAGTATTGTGTTTCAAGGGTAAGGTCTGTATGCCGAAAAATGAGGAACTTAGACAGAGAATTCTTCAGGAATCGCATAGTAGTCCTTATGCTATGCATCATGGAGGTAGCAAGTTGTACAGAGATCTACGAGAACAGTTCTGGTGGCCTGGTCTTAAGCGGGAAGTTACAGAATTTGTAGGGAAGTGCTTAACGTGTCAGCAAGTCAAGGCTGAACACCAAGTTCCGTCAGGGTTGCTTCCGCCGATAAAGATTTCGCAGTGGAAGTGGGAGAGAATCACCATAGACTTAGTTAGTGGGCTTCCCCTTACGCCTACTAAGAAGGACTCGGTATGGGTGATAGTGGATCGATTGACAAAGTCCGCGTATTTCATACCAGTGCGGGTTGACTATTCTTTGCAGAGGTTAGCAAAGTTGTATGTGGCAGAAATTGTGAGATTGCATGTAGTATCGGTGTCGATTATTTCAGATAGGGATCCAAGGTTTACGTCTCGGTTTTGGAAAGCACTACATCAGGCTTTAGGCACCAGATTAGACTTCAGTACGGCATTTCATCCACGGTCGGACGGCCAGTCTGAGCGAGTGATCCAAGTGTTAGAGGATATGTTAAGAGGCTGTGTGATAGACTTCAGAGGAAGTTGGGAAGGATATTTGCCTCTAGCGGAATTTGCATACAATAGCAGCTATCAATCCAGTATTCGGATGGCACCGTACGAAGCGCTGTATGGACGGAAGTGTCGCACTCCTACGTGTTGGACAGAATTGGGGGAACGTCGAGTCTTGGGTCCAGAGATTGTGGCAGAATCCGAGGAGAAGGTTAAGGTAATTCGGGCACAGTTAAAGGAGGCATCTGATAGGCAAAAGTTGTATGCGGATCTCAAGCGGAAGGAAATAGAGTTTGCTGTGGGAGATCAGGTGTTTCTTAAAGTTTCACCATGGAAGAAGGTGATGAGATTTGGTCGCAAAGGGAAGTTAAGCCCCAGGTTTATAGGACCTTATTAGGTATTGAAGCGAGTTGCACCAGTGGCATACCAGTTAGAGTTGCCTCCGGAGTTGAAGCAGATGCATGATGTATTCTATGTTTCCATGCTACGTCATTACCGATCGGATCCATCTCATGTAGTGCCAGTTGAGGAGGTGGAGTTAAGGCCAGATTTGTCCTACGAGGAGGAGCTGATTCAGATTTTGGAACGAGATGTGAAAGTGTTGCGGAAGAAGCTTCTTGGGAGCCGGAAGAAGCAATGCGGCAGCAATGCCCTCAACTTTTTGAACCAGGTATATTTTGAGGTCGAAATTTATTTTAAGGGGGGTAGAACTGTAATATCCTGATTTTGTGGGTCTATGCATTTGGTATGTTGCATGGCTAAGTTAGTAGACTAAGGCTTTACGGTGTGAATTGGGCTCAGGCTTGGACTTTAAAACCTGGGTTAAGTGGCTGATAAATAGTGTTAGTAGTAATTAATGTTGGATTATTAAATTAGTAGCAAGTTGGGCTTGTGGCCCAAAATTTTACTAATGCTAAATGGGGCATGAGGGTGGCGTCACTTAGGAGGATGATTTGAGCCTTGTATGGCTGCAATGAGCCCAACTTAATGGGTTAAAATTCGGCACTCCTAGTGTAAGGGGATGGACGGCACTTAGGCTACAATTTAGGAGCTTAATTCTTTTATTTTTAAGTGATAAATGAGGATAATTAGGGAGGAAGGATAAAGGATATGATAATTGATGGATAAAGTTATCAGGAAGGAGAGAGTTGGCCGAAACTCCAACTCTATGTGAGTGAGAATATGTAGCCGAAATTATTAGCAGAGTATCCATCTTTTTCCTTTGTTTTTCTTTTTCTTTCTCATCTCTTTCTCTAGCCGAATTTCCTTCTTTTCTTTTCTCAAAGTTTTCTTTTCTAGCCGAAACTTCCTAGTGTTTCTCCTCTCCTCGAAAATCCTCTGAAAACCGTATATTCCTTGTGCCTATCATCTTTCTCCATAGCCGAATCTTCAAAGAAAGATCTCTTTTTCCCGAAGGTGGACCATAGCCGCATATACCTCTCTAGTTTGGTAAGTTTTCGGGATTTTCCTTCTTTGCGGTTTCTCTCTTCTTTTATTAGTTTCTAACCTGAATCACGTTTCCAAGGCTCGGTCGATTTCACTTCTTATTCCTATATAGCCGAATCTCTCTGTGGTGTCAGGGAAGGGTGCAGTCGATTTCATCATTAGGGGTAAGATCAAATGTTATTCAATTTTTCATTCCTTTTTCTTTTAGCCGAAATCTAGGAACTAATCCCATTAATGCACTTTGGCCGAAACTTTGAAGGAGGAATTCGGGATTTGGTTGTTGTCGACTACAAGGAGGAGATCATTCAGGATTTCCAAATCTAAGGTAAAAAAAGTGTGGTTTAGGCCGAAGGCCATTTATTCAAATGTTGGAATCGGATCTAATATACACCATGTAGGTATTTTGACATCTTCAAAGATAAGGGATAATTTTGGGATTTAGATCCGCAAGGTAAGAGAGTGTTAACATTCGGCCAAGACCATATTAAATACTAGTGATTGGCCGATTCTAACTATGATTTTTAGGGAGGAGTACGATCTGTTTCGGTAGACTTTCGGGATTCAGTGAACACATTAGTAACCAGGTGTGTAGCCCTACGCTAATTCCTAATAGATCTATGGTATTAATATTATGTATGTGTTAATGGAAATATGGAAGATGTGGCTAAAGGTACCATACGGTGGTACAGAATATTCAGGTACGTTCACCTTTGTTACTATGTTAATAATGTTTATGAACACTGAATATGACACACATGTGAATTTGTTATGAATATGGAATAAGGTATAGGGCATGATTTCTGCATGTTTTGTATTATGCATTGGCATATGGGTGATATTGAAAAGGGGAAGTGATCTGGTGGTTTTTACCGCAATATCTGGTGACTCATGTCACATAATCTGAATGTGGTGACTTATGTCACATATTGTTATCTGGTGACTCTGTCACATTATCTGGTGGCTATGCCACAATTTATAAGGGCGATGTGCGATTGATGATCGCTGATGCGCGCTTCGATGGTGTGTAGCGGATGGAGGGTCGATTTAGTAATCCCCACGATGTGATTGGTTGGTACGGGTGATGTGTAGAGGATGGATACTTAGGTGGGGTTGGGATTGCATCATTACCTATATTTGTTATGTATGATTTGATATGCCTAAGTCGTTTGGGTGTAGTGTTGGTTGTTACACACTGAGTCTGCTTGACTCACCCCTCGTGGGCTAACATTTTTGCATGATGACACTCGAAGAAATGGGTGGGTGGCGAGGAACTTAGTGGTGGCCAATGCTCAGCTCAGCATTTATTTTATTTTGAGACTTTATATTTAAGTTTTGGATTTATTTCGGGTTTTGCTTTGATGTAATAAGGCCATTACTATTAGACTGTTTTATGCATGCATTTTATTTGTTTCATTATGATACGATTATTATTAAATCAAGATTTAATAACTTTTTCTTAAAAATGAATTTTAAATGTTTTGACACTTAAACACCAATGATTTTTAATTTAATAGTAAACTCTTAAACAACTCGGCATTTCTTTTAACTTATAGTTTTCAAATACAAAAATAAAGTTTTAATTAATTATAGACTTCTATAACGACACCGTTTTCAATTCAATCACAACTCAAATCAATTTCTTTTCAAAATGACCCAAATTTTCTGAACTAACAAACAAGCTTTTGAAGTGTTTTACTCGAGGAGCATGCCAGATCCGGTCGAGGCTCGTGGGCCGGGTTTGGGGTGTTTTAATATTTACCTTGAAAGGGGGTTGCCTGCGTTAATCTGAATGGTATTGGAGAGAAGAAATTTAAGCGAACCGGACTAAGGGTGATTCTTTCATGGAGGATCTGGTAGTTGAATGGACAGTGGATGAAAGAATTTTTTTTTCTTTTTGGAAACTGCTATTTTTGGAAGCTGGAACCTACAAATAAGGATACGGATGAGGATGTGATAGTGGGTGCCAGCTAGTATCGAACTGGATTGGGTTGCTTTCTTTTTAAATTTTGGGCTTGATCTTTTATTTTTTTAGTGAGTATGGGTTGGCCTGTTGCTTTCGTGTTTTTGGTTTCTTTTGAGTTTTTGATCTGTATGCTCTATTTTCTTTAATAATATTGTCCAATCTGATATTTAAAAAAAAAACATTGAAAGGAGAAGTTGGACATGGTACATTGAAATGAAATGTGATTTACCATTTGAATATGAGTTGGAAGAATTAATTGGTATATATGTTATTTGAATGTTTTGCTATAGTACGATTAAGTTTTATGTATATATGTGAACTCACTAACTTGTGAGATTTGTTTTGTGTATAGGAAATGAATGAATTCATAAGCTTGTTAAAGAAATTGTGCATGAATTGTACAAAATGATTCAAATTTAGTAAGTTTAAGTTTCCATTATATACGAGCTTAATAAACATTGATTTGCTTATGCCCATTGTTTTGTTTCTTTGTAGATCATCAGAAATCTCGATCCTTTGGAAATTCAAGTCGGAGCGTACACACTATCCGTGCCCAAATCGGTAGAAGTTTTGATTATTTTGAAGTTGGGTTATAAATGGCATGTACTAAGAGTTTTAAATTTAATGGTTTATAATGTTTTTGTTTTAAGCCTTGGTTGAGTAAGGTTTGATGACGTGTATATATTTGGTATTTTGGCTCATGTATGTTCATATGAGTGCTTTGGTTGTTTGGTTCATGCCTTAATGAAAGTGTTGATAATATAGTAAAATGGATGTGTTGAAATGAATGAATTGGTATGGTAGTATATCATTAAGGTGGTAACTTGAGATGATTGAATGTGTGTTTAGTTTGTTGTATGAAATGTGGTGCCATTTAGGGCATATTGGTTAGGCACTTAGGTTGAATGTTTTGGCATGTTCTAAGCTTGTTTAAATGTGTTTTGAAGGTATGAGAATGGTTTATTTTGGTTTGGCTTGGTACCTAAGGAATGGGAAATGTTTCGGTTTGTTTTAGAAGTGATTTTTGGTGCACATGGCCTAGTACATGGGTTGTTACAAGATCGTGTGCGACACACGAAAACACCACACAACCGCATGGACTATTAAATTTTTGGTACAACTTTGACACACACCATCACAGGTTGTTACCCAGCCTGGAGACACAGCCGTGTGACCCTATTTCGAATCACACACTGTCTACGACACTACCATGTGGCCCTATTTTTGAACTATACACAGTTTGGCCACACGACCGTGTGACCCTTATTTTCAGAATTTTTTATATTTTTTTTGTTTTGTTTCAAATAAGTCCCTAATTGTTCCTAAATTGATTTTTAGGCTTTGTAAGCTCGATATAAGGCCCATAATCGTATACATATTATGAATTATGATTGGTTTTGAAAATTTTAGTATTTAATTTAGTAATTGAATGGTTTTATGCTGTGATTTGATTCGATATGTGTTGTAATACTCTGTAACCCTAATATGGTGATGAAGGTGGGTTAGGGGTGTTATATAAAACTGTAACAACCCAGTTTTAGCTAAATCAAAACAGAGGTTTCAGAACCACAAATTCGACATCGTAAAATTATTTTAATATTATTTTTGGTATTTACAGCATGTTATTTGATATATGTGAAAATATCGTGATTTAATTTTACCGTTTGTGTGCTTAATTTGATAAAAGGACAAAATCACGTGAAATGCAAAAGTAGCATGCTATAAGTTAAGAGTGTCTAATTGCCATGGTTTATTAAATGAAAGGTCCTTATGATGATATTAGACCATGGATAGTGTGAATGGACATAAATGAGCATCCATTATATGTTATTATATGTTTTTATTAAAGGTTAATAATGTAAATTAGTTAATAAGTTATATTAGATAAAATAAAATGTAAAATTTCTTTTATCATCATCTTCCACCACCGAATATAGAGAAAAGAAACAACCACTGAATCTTCATTAAGTTCAGCCCTTGCATGGTTTATTAGGTATGTGTTTTGAGCTCGATTTTTGATAATTTTTATGTTTTTGAGATCGCTGCTTTGTATACTAGCTAGCCCATGCTTTAATTTTCGGATTTGATGATGAATTTGTGGTTTTCCATTATTGATAGCTTGATGTTTTTGTTGTTTGATGATGAAAAATAAATATTTGTTATTAGATTATCATAGTTTATTAAGTGATTTTTTGATAAAAATGCTTATTAAGGACTAAATTGTGAAATTTGTAAATTGAGGGGTCAAAATGTAAAATAAATGAAATTAATGGGCTGCTAGCGACCTAAGAAAAATTCGGCCTAACATGAGCATGTTGAAATTTTGTGTGTTTTGAGTTGTTTTGAAATAGGGACTAAAATTGAGAAAATGTGAAATGTTAGGGGCTAAAGTGCAAAATGCCCATTTATGTGTTTTTGGGTGAAATTGAATGAATATGTAATTAAATAAGTTAAATTTAAATTTATTTAGATCAAGAAAGGAAGAAATCAGATTTGGATCGGGGGAAGTCGAAAGTTGTTGAATAGTCGTTCCGATCCGTTCGTTTCCGTACAAGGTAAGTTCATAAGTAATTAAATGTTATTAAATACAAATGTGTGTATATATATATTATATGTAGGCGAATTGAATTGTATGAATTAAAATATATGTTTCCGAATTGATTTGAGCACTGGTTGACTAGTTTCGTGCATGAATTGACTTAATTACGAAGTTGTAAGCCCCGAACAAACCTTAGGAAATGTATCGGATACTGATGTCATGACATAAGGCTTTCGAGATGTGATTTCGTGTAAGACCATGTCTGGGACATTGGCATCGAAGTGAGAAAACGTGTAAGACCATGTATGGGACATTGGCATCGTATATGATTCGTATAAGACCATGTCTGGGACAGTGGCATCGATATGTGTTAACAGGTAAGACCATATTCGGGATATGGCATTGTATGAGCTTTATATGATTTCCATGTATCTCTAACATTTCTGAACGGTTCATCGGGCACTGTCAAATCGAGACCGAAGGTGAATTTGATCTAAATAATTTAGGTACGTATGAGGTTTATATGTTCATTGAAAAATAAGGTAAGTAGAGTTAATTGATGTGGTAATATGGATTATATGAGAGAACTGTTAGTATATGTGTATAAGATTAGCTAAAATTTGGCCTATTCGAATTGTGTTATATGTGTTCTTGTGATGAATTATTTGCTTATGGCTTACTAAGCTTTCAAAGCTTAATTTGTGCATTCTTTCTCTGTTTTATAGATATATAAAGCTAGCTTTGAGCTCGAGATCATCAAAGATCATCGTCACACTATCGACCATTATTCGGTACTTTTGAAGTTTGAAACTAAGACATATGGCATGTATAGTCTAGTTTTGTTATGGTTAGTTTTGAATTGTTTATAAATAGTCATGCGAAGATGGTTTAATAATGATGTTCAATATGATGTATTTTCGGTCATGATATAAGCTCATTTTGGAAAGTATGTTACATGGTATACATGTATGGTGTGTTCGGTTATATGATTCTGCTTGAGTAATGATTAGTTGGTGGATGTTTTTTTGATATAATGCATATGTTCCTATAAGATAAGTATGTATAAATGATTGCTTGTGAAAATGGTCATTTGGTATAGTATTTAGTGGCAAAAGATGACTATGTTTTATGGATGTTTGGTCGGTCAATTGAGCAAGTATAATATATCTAGTTAATAATGTTAATTAACTATGAAATGGTATAACCTATTGAGGATAAATTTGATGACCGAATAGATAGCTAATTTATTGGTTGGGAATATGTATTTTTGGGCATGATAATTAGTCAGCGAATTAAGTGTACTTTGATTTGTTATTTGTGTTCAAAAATGTTTAATGTGGCTTTAGTGTAATGCGCATGAGTGGGCAATAATTATAATTGTATTTGGTTATTAAGTGATGCTTGTTTATGTGTTATATATATGTACGACTATAAAGACCTGTGGATAGTTTAACTTAGATTAATGTGTGAATGTGCATAATATATGAATTGGTTTGTTCATTAAATAGTTAATAGCATGGAATAATTATGGCTTGGTATTTGAGATTAGAAATGACTACTATTTTTAGGATGATAAGCGTATAATATGAAAGCATTAAAAGTATAGTTGGCCATGATGTAATGTTAACTATAGTCTTATATGTTAATGAATATTATGCCATGAGATATGGTTGGTATGGATTAAAATGCGGATGTGTATAGAGAAGAAAAATGATATGTTTTGTATTTAGTTAAAGTAATGAAATTGTACTAAAGGGAGTATTAATGCATGTTTGGTATATGAGATGAAAAATGTTGGTTAATGATTTAGTCATTGCATGCTATGTAATTTGATGGTCATAAGGTTTGAATTATGTATTTATAAAGCATATGTAGTATGCTTTTTGTAACACCCCTTAACCTTAAACCGTCACCGGAACAGGGTTACGAGGTATTACCAGAGTTAAACATAGATAAACGAGTAGATTGGGACATAATCCCGAGACACAATTTAAAATTTTTCAAATTTAATCTTTAAGACCCTAATATGGACCTACAAAACCCAAAATATGATTAAGAAATGATTTCGGACTAAAATACAAACTTTAGAAACTTTTTCGTGAAAATAGGGGCACATGGCCGTGTGGTTTGGAGCATGCCCGTGTGGCCTGTCAACATGGCCGTGGCACTAGCCCGTGGGAAATTTTCTTAGCTACTGACTTGTCCACACGGCCTGGGCACACGCCCATGTGTCTAGGCTGTGTGAAAACTGCTATTTTCACTATTTTTAGGCTATTAAAACACACCCAAAACACCTAATTCATACACAATCAAAATCATCCATTGTTCACACAAAACTTAACCTTTTCGTATGCATCAACTCATATCAAAATATGTATCATATGGCTCATTCATTCAAACATTTATCAACACAAAACTTGCACATATTTACATCAAAACAACTTCACATCTCGTGTTCCTTTAAACATAATGCCAAAAACATAACTAGCCAAATCACATGGCTAATTTCACCTTACAACTCATATACATAGACCTAGCTTATACATGCCATATTTAGCTATATGCATATTCAAAAGAGTACCAAAAAGAGTTTCGTAGTGTGATGTTAATCCTTGACGGTCCCGAGCCTTTAGTAGCTTTGACGACCTATAAAATAGAGAAATCGCACACAGAGTAAGTTTTCCAAAAGCTTAGTAAGTCAAATACAAATAAACTTGGTATGAAAAGCATATATGCAAATAAATATATTGATACATATCATTCATTTAGCAATCCTTCACTTATTTAATTTGGTTCATACACGTTTGGCCACATTAACCAATCTCATCATATACATATCGACATAGTAAAATCATCTAGATACTTACCTTATATACATTATCAACGTACCTGAATCGGACTTATATCACATATTTATTCATAGCTCGGATTTGTGATTTGTATTACGGACTTGGCCGTTGAACCAATAGGAATCTAGTAAGATTTTCAGAAAGCTCAGAATAGTTGTACAATGCCAACATCCCAGATGAGGTCTTACATGCACTCGGATATCGATGCCAACGTCCGTGACGTGGTCTTACTTATAAAACGTACGTTGATGCCAACGTCCCCGACGTGGTCTTGATCATAAAACATACATTGATGCCAACGTCCCCAACGTGGCCTTACTTATAAACATATATCAATGCCAACGTCCCTAACGTGGTCTTTCTTATAAAATATATATTGATGCCAACGTCCCCGACGTGGTCTTTCATGAGTCTCAGATCAATGCCAACATCCCCGACGTGGTCTTACATGATAAAACAGAACGGATACCTATGTCATGACATAGTAAATTCTCTCTATTCCTAGATTCGTACGAGACTTCTAGGCTTAGTCGCTATTTCGGACTTATCTCGAATTTCAAATGCATAACTTCTCATAAATATTCATAATCAACAATAATCATATAATCAAATATAATATCATACAAATACGTTTACTTGCATATTGACTTACTTCGGATTTGGTTTATCGAGATGAAAATGACTACTCGGTTACTTTTGCTTTCCCGCGATCTAAGTCCATTTTCCTAGGTTCTTGATCTAAACATATTCAGAATTAACCATTTTATTCACTATTTCATTCATTTCAATCCATACACACATATTTTGGGCTATTTACAATTTAGCCCTCACATTTGCACATTTTATCAATTTAGTCTATTTTTCACAAAACATCAAATTCACAAAATCTATACATACACATGCTTGGCCGAACCTCTATAGTGACTATATAAGTCCAAATATTCCATTAAATTCACATATTAACCCTCCAAATATTTTCACAACTTGGCCCTATTTAGCTAAATTTATCAAAACTTCAAGAACAAAGCATGTTCATCTCACTCATATCTTTCATCTAACACCAAAAATCATCAAAAAGCTTAACATCTCAACAGTGGCATATCTCACAAACATCATCAATTCACAAAATCAAAACATGGGTTTTGTAGCTCTCGAAGCAATGATTGTAAAAACGTAAAAATTATCGAAAACGAATCAAAAATTGACCTTGAAGCTAAGCTTGTAAGTGCCGAATATACAAGCTTCAGAACTTTCTTTTTCTTTCTTTAGTTTTTGGCAAGAAGATGATAAAAAAATGCCACTTACTAATGTTTCTTTTATTATAACATATTAATATAAATATAAAATACATATATATTATCATAACATATAAAATAATCACATATAACATAATATGTTGACACCTTGCCATCCACCACCTATAATGTTGGCCAAATTGCTACATAAAACCCTCACTTTTACAAAGCCATAACACATAGGTGCTTTAGCAAATAACATGCAACTTTCACATTTAATGCAAATCAATCCTTTGCTCAAATTAAACACACAAACAGACAAATTCACTTACGAAAATTTACCACATGCTTATTCACATATTAACGGCACAAAATATAATATTAAAATATTATACGAACTCGAATTTATGGTCCCGAAACCACTGTTCCGACTAAGGTATAAACCGGACTGTTACACTTTTGATGCAAGTTAATTGGTTTGAAAATTTGATTATATTCATGATATTTATATGGTTGAATTTTGAAGCATGGTTCATATATGTAATATGATTAATAATTCATGTTTAATTTTAATTGGTTATGTGCTATATATATATACGAATTTAACTTGTATGAATAAGAGGATGGTTATTGATTTGAGTATGGAAAAAATTTGTACAGGAAAATATATCACTTTATGCATGAATAGTAATGAATGACTGTTCTGAACTATATTTTGATGGTTAATGGCTTGTAACCCTAATCTGGTGACGGATACGGGTGAGGGGTGTTGCATTTGATTGGTATTAGAGCTACGGTTTAGTCGATTCTAGGAGTAACGTAGCGTGTGAGAGTCTAGATATACATGTCATATTTATATACTGCGATAGTGTGATGATTTATGACAATTAAAATGTGTTTTTGTATAGTACATAGATCCCGATCGAGCCGTAGCAGATGATGTGGAAAGTAATACGCCCGCTTCCGCTCAAGGGATAACCCAGTCTGATACTAGACCTATTACAAGTAGCCACGAAGGAGAGGCTAAGCAAGCCTTCTTCCAAATGATGAATGAGTGGTTCACTCAGTATATTAGAACTAATCCGACTGCTCCACAACCTCCACCCCCGCCTAATACTCCACAAGTCCCTGTTATGCCACAAGCTGTGAATTTGATTCAATTGAGTAAGCCTCCGGTTGATAAAATTTGAAAATATGGGGCTGAAGAGTTTCATGCTACTACTGATGATGATGCTGAGAGAGCTGAGTTCTGGCTCGAGAATATGATACAAGTGTTTGATGAAATGTCATGTACTCCTGATGAATGTCTTAAATGTGCTATTTCACTTCTGAGAGATACGGTGTATCATTAGTGGAAACACTGATATCTGTGGTTCCAAAAGAACGAGTCACTTGGGAGTTCTTTCAGACTGAGTTTAGAAAGAAGTACATCAGTCAGAGATTCATAGATTAGAAACGCAAAGAGTTTTTTGAGCTGAAATAGGGCCGTATGTCTGTTACGGAATACGAACGAGAATCTGAAAGATTAAGTCAATATGCACGAGAATGTGTCTTGACTGAAGCAATTATGTGCAAGAGATTTGAAGATGGCTTGAATGAAGATATCTGCTTGTTAGTCGGGATTCTAGAAATAAAAGAGTTTTTTGTGCTTGTCGAATGAGCGTGTAAAGTTGAGGAACACGAGAAAGAGAAAAGAAAAGCCAACTCGAAAGCTAGAGAGGTACAAAAAAGATCATCGAGTAAATCATTTCAGTCAGCACCAAAGAAGTTCTGAGATGATTATAGTCGCTCAAAGGCTACTACGGGTCATTCGAGCAGAGATCAGGTAAAGCAACATTCGAGCTTTAAAGCTCCAGCTACTTCGACAGCTAGTGTAGGGAGTGCGAGACCTAATCGACCCCAGTGCCGACATTGTGGTAAAAGACATCCCGGCGAGTGCAGATTGAATGTCAGGCTTGTTTTAAGTGTGGATCCCTGGATCATTTCATCCGTAATTGTCTCGAGTTAGCTGAACAAGAGACAGTGCAAAATACGAGGCTGGGCAACACTGTAGCTAGAGTTAGACCACCCAGAAACAAGGGTAATATGAGTGGTAGCCAGAAAATGACTAAAGACACGGCTGTGAGATCTGAAGCCTGAGCACCTACCAGAGCCTATGCTATTCGCGCTCGCGAAGAAGCTTCATCTCCAGATGTTATTATCGATACTTTCACTCTCTATGATATTACTTTGATTGCATTGATAGATCCAGGATCAACTCATTCTTATGTATGTGAGACTTTAGTATCTAGTAAGACTTTGCCTATAGAGTCTACTGAATTTGTGATTAGAGTATCGAACCTCTTAGGCAGATGTGTCTTGGTTGATAAAATATGCAAGAACTGTCCGTTGATGATTCGAGATTCCTATTTTCTGGCCGATCTGATGTTGTTTCCTTTCGACGAATTTGATATGATTCTGGGTATGGCTTGGTTAACACTGCATGATGCGATAATGAATTGCAAACGAAAGATGATTAATCTGAGATGTCAGAATGATGAGATAATTCGGATTGAGTCTAATGATTTGAATGGTTTGCCTGCAGTGATTTCTTCGATGTTAGCTCAGAAATATGTGAAAAAGGGTTGTGAAGCTTACTTTGCTTATATGCTCGACTCTAAAGTGACCGAAAAGAAGATTGAATCAGTACCGGTTGTGTGTGAATATCCAGATGTGTTTTCTAAAGAGTTACCGGGTTTACCACTGATCAGGGAAGTTGAATTTGGTATTGAGTTAGTGTCGGGAACAACTCCGATACCGATAGCTCCGTACAAAATGGCACCGATCGAATTAAAAGAGCTGAAAGCTCAGTTGCAAGAGTTGACTGATAGAGGTTTCACACGACCGAGTTATTCTCCCTAGGGTGCACCGGTTTTGTTTGTGAAAAAGAAAGACGGAACTATGAGAATGTGCATAGACAATTTGTTTGATCAATTGAAAGAGGCTACAGTGTTTTCAAAGATAGATTTGAGATCAGGTTACTATCAGTTGCGAGTTAAAGACTCTGATGTGCTGAAAACTACTTTTCGAATGAGGTACGGACATTATGAGTTTTTAGTTATGCTTTTCGGATTAGTGAATGCTCCTGCTATTTTTATGGACCTAATGAATTAGATCTTCAGACCATATTTGGATCGATTTGTTATTGTTGTTATTGATGACATCTTGATTTATTCCCGTGATGAATCTGAGCATGTCGAACATCTGAGAGTAGTGTTACAGACTTTATGAGATAAGTAGCTATTTGCAAAGTTTAGTATATGTGAATTCTGGTTGCGCAAAGTCGATTTTCTGGGGCATATTGTGTCAGCATCGGGTAATGGAGTAGATCCGAGTAAGATTTCGGCAATATTGGATTGGAAGCCTCTGAGAAATGTATCTGAAGTCTGAAGTTTTTTGGGACTCACCGGTTATTACAGACGATTCGTAAAAGGTTTCTCAATGATTGCAACTCCTTTAACGAGACTACTTCAAAAAGATGTTAAGTTGGAGTGGACGGACAAGTGCCAGAAAAGTTTTGATTAGCTGAAAGCTTTATTGACCGAAGCTCTAGTGTTTGTTCAGCTAGAATCGGGTAAAGAATTTGTAATCTATAGTGATGCATCGTTGAATGGTCTGGGCTGTGTTTTGATGCAGGAAGACAAAGCCATAACTTATGCCTCGAGACAATTAAAGCTGCATGAAAATAATTATCCGGCGCACGTTTTAGAATTAGCTGCTATCATGTTTGCGTTGAATATTTGGCGCCATTATCTGTTCGGTGGGAAATGTCATGTTTATTCGGATCACAAGAGCTTAAAATATTTGATGACTCAGAAAGATATGAATCTACTACAGAGAAGATGGTTAGAATTGTTAAAAGACTACGAGCTTGTTATAGACTATCATCCGGGAAAAGCAAATGTGGTTGCTGATGCTTTAATCTGAAAATATTTGTTTGCTCTGTATGCGATGAACACTCAGTTGGCTATATTTGATGACGACTCGATTGTAGCTGAAATAAAAGCAAAATCGTTATTCTTACGACAGATTTACGAAGCTCAGAAAGTTGATAATGATTAGTTAACAAAACAAGCTTAATGTGATTTGAACCCTGATTCGGAGTTTCAAGTTGATGCTAATGATTGTTTGAGATTCAGAGATCGAATATGTGTTCTGAGAAATTCAGAGTTGGTTCAGATGATTTTGAACGAAGCTCATAGTAATCGGTTATCTGTTCATCCGGGAAGTACAAAAATGTATAATGATCTGAAACAGTTTTACTGGTGGTTTGGTATGAAGTGTGATATCCCTGAATTTGTTTCAAAATATTTAATCTGTCAGTAAGTCAAAGCTGAGCATCATGTACCATCTGGATTACTGCAGCCGCTTATGATTCCCGAGTGGAAATGGGATAGAGTCATGATGGATTTTGTATCAGGTTTGCCCCTGTCTCCGAGTAAGAAAGATGCGATATGGGTGGTTTTTGATAGACTGACTAAACCGGCTCATTTCATTTCGGCACGCACGGATTATTCACTTAATAAACTTGCTAAGTTATACATCTCTTAGATTGTGAGATTGCACGGAGAACCTATTTCTATTGTTTCGAATAGAGATCCGAGAATTACATCACGTTTCTGGAAGAAATTACAAGATGCACTGGGTACAAAGGTACACTTTAGTACTGCTTTTCATCTGCAAGCAGATAGTCAATCCGAGCGAATTATTCAGATACTTGAGGATATGTTGAGATGTTGCATTCTTGAGTTTGAAAGTACGTGGGAACGATACCTGCCATTGATTGAATTTTCGTATAATAATAGTTTTCAATCGAGTATAAAAATGGCACCTTACGAAGCATTGTACGTTCGTAAATGCCAAACACCTTTGTATTGGACTGAGCTCAGCGAGAATAAGATTCACGGGGTCGATTTGATTAAAGAGACTGAACAGAAAGTGAAAGTGATTCGTGAAAGTTTGAAAGCAGCGTTAGATCGTCAGAAATCGTATGTAGACTTGAAACGAAAAGATTTTGAGTTTTAGATTGGGGATCGAGTATTTTTGAAAGTATCTCCATGGAAGAAAATAATTAGATTTGGTAAAAAAAGGCAAGGTAAGTCCGAGATTTATCGGGTCGTATGAGATTATCGAGCGTATCGGGCCGATTGTCTATAGATTGCCGTTGCCACTTGAGTTAGAAAAGACTCATAATGTATTTCATGTATCGATGCTTCGACGATACAAATCAGATCCCTCGTGTGTGGTTTCCCCCTCTAAGATTGAGATTCAATCTGATATGACATACGAAGAAGAACCGATCCGAGTTTTAGATCACGAGGATAAAGAATTGAGAAATAAGAAAATTTCATTAGTGAAAGTCTTATGGCATCGAGACGGGGTCGAAGAAGCTACGTGGGAGCCCAAAGATGCTATAGAGAGAAATATCCAAACCTATTCACTGGTAAGATTTTTGGGGACGAAAATCCCTAAGAGGTGAGAGTTGTAACAACCTGATTTTAGCTAAACTGGAATAGTGGTTTTAGAACCACAAATTTGAGGTTGTAAAATTATTTTAATATTATTTTTGGTATCTATAGCATGTTATTTGATATTTTTGAAAATTTAGTGATTTAATTTTATTGTTTGTGTGCTTAATTTGATAAAAGGACTAAATCGCGTAAAATGCAAAAGTAGCATGCTAAAAGTTAAGAGTGTCTAATTGCTATGGTTTATTAAATGAAAAGTCCTTATGATGATATTAGAGCATGGATAGTGGGAATGGACATAAATGACCATCCATTATATGTTATTATATGTTTTTATTAAAGGTTAATAATGTAAATTAGTTAATAAGTTACATTAGATAAAATAAAACATAAAATTTATTTTATCATCATCTTCCACCACCGAATATAGAGAAAAGAAATAGCCATTGAAGCTTCATTAAGTTTGGCCCTTGCATGATTTATTAGGTATGTGTTTTGAGCTCGGTTTTTTATAATTTTTATGTTTTTGAGATCGTTACTTCGTATACTAGCTAGCCCATACTTTAATTTTTGATTTGATGATGAATTTGTGATTTTCCATTGTTGATAGCTTGATGTTTTTGTTGTTTGATGATGAAAAATAAATATTTGTTATTAGATTATCATAGTTTATTAAGTGATTTTTTGATAAAAATGCTTATTAAGGACTAAATTTTGACATTTGTAAATTGAGGGATCAAAATGTGAAATAAATGAGACCTAAGGAAAATTCGGCTCCTGGGCCTTTTCCAGCCGTTCAATAGCCACCCGTGTAGTTCTTCTGAAGTTCGAATAGTATTCAAGATCCTCTCTTTTTGATTATCTAATAAATCACTTAACGAAAGTAGATTATCTTTCCATTCATTTTTTTTTATTTCCAAAAATTCCATGATCCCTTCCCGAACCAAACATGAACCTTTCGATTCATTTGGCTCTCACGCTCAATTATTTCTTATTTATTGGGAATTAATTCCCAATATCCCATTTTTTCTAATGTAATGAGCTTACCCTCTCCCTCTCGTCTTTATTAATATTCCAAAATATCGAAACTGATTACTAATCCAAGACCAGAATATTCGGAGGATTCTTCTGACCAAAATAGAAAATATATTAAAAAACTAAAAAGTATAATAAATAAATAAATAATAAAAAATTTACATATAATTTTGAATTTATAATTGTACTTAGAATTGAATAATGTATAATTGTAATTTGTCAGCAAAGTTGTTTCTTTTTTTCTTCAAATTCAAAGAACTAACATGAGCATGTTGAAATTTTGTGTATGTTGAGTTATTTTGAAATAGGGACTAAAATTGAAAAAATGTGAAATGTTAGGGGCTAAAATGAAAAATACCCATTTATGTGTTTTTGGGTGAAATTGAATGAATATGTAATTAAATAAGTTAAATTTAAATTGATTTAGATCAAGAAAGGAAGAAATCGGACTTGGATCGGGGGAAGTCGGAAGTTGTTGAATAATCGTACCGATCGGTTCATTTCCGTATGAGGTAAGTTCATAAGTAATTAAATGTTCTTCAATTCATGCATCGAAGTGAGAAAATGTGTAAGACCATGTCTGGGACATTAGCATCATATATGATTCGTATAAGACCCTGTCTGGGATAGTGGCATCAATATGTGTTAACATGTAAGACCATATTCGGGATATGGCATTGTATGAGCTTTAAATGATTTCCGTTTATCCCTAACAATTCCAAATGGTTTATCGGGCAATGTCAAATCAAAACTGAAGGTGAATTTGATCTAAATAATTCAGGTACGTATGAGGTTTATATGTTCATTGAAAAATAAGGTAAGTAGAGTTAATTAATGTGGTAATGTGTATTATATGAGAGAAGTGATGGTATATGTGTATAAGATTAGCTAAAATTTGGCCCATTCGAATTGTGTTATATGTGTTCTTGTGATGAATCATTTGCTTATGGCTTACTAAGCTTTCAAAGCTTAATTTTTGCATTCTTTCTCAGTTTTATAGATATATAAAGCTAGCTTTGAGCTCGGGGATCGTCAAAGATCATTGTCACACTATCGACCATTATTCGGTACTTTTGAAGTTTGAAACTAAGACATATGGCATGTATAGGCTAGTTTTGTTATGGTTAGTTTTGAATTGTTTATAAATAGCCATGAGAAGATGGTTTAATAATGATGTTCAATATGATGTATTTTCAGTCATGATATAAGCTCATTTTGGAAAGTATGTTACATGGTATATATGTACGGTGTGTTCGGTTATATGATTTAGCTTGAGTAAAGATTAGTTGATGGATGTGTTTTTGATATAATGCATATGTTCCTATAAGCTAAGTATGTATAAATGATTGCTTGTGAAAATGGTCATTTGGTACGGTATTTAGTGGCAAAAAATGACTACGTTTTATGGATGTTTGGTCAGTCAATTGAGCAAGTATAATATGTCTAGTTAATAATGTTAATTAACTATGAAATGGTATAACCTATTGAGGCTAAATTTGATGACCGAATAGATAACTAATTTATTGGTTGGGAATATGTATTTTTGGGCATGATAATTAGTCAGCGAATTAAGTGTACTTTGATTTGTTATTTGTGTTCAAAAATGTTTAATGTGGCTTTAGTGTAATGCGCATGAGTGGGCAATAATTATAAATGTATTTGGTTATTAAGTGATGCTTGTTTATGTGTTATATATATGTATGACTAAAAAGACGTGTGGATAGTTTAACTTAGATTAATGTGTGAATGTGCCAAATATACGAATTGGTTTGTTCATTAAATAGTTAATAGCGTGAAATAATTATGGCTTGGTATTTGAGATTAGAAATGACTATTATTTTTATGATGATAAGCATATAATATGAAAGCATTAAAAGTATAGTTGGCCATGATGTAATGTTAAATTTAGTCTTATATGTTAATGAATATTATGCCATGAGTTATGGTTGGTATGGATTAAAATGCGGTTTTGTATAGATAAGCAAAATGGTATGTTTTGTATTTAATTAAAGTAATGAAATTGTACTAAAGGGAGTATTAATGCATGTTTGGTATATGAGATGAAAAATGTTGGTTAATGATTTAATCATTGCATGCTATGAAATTTATAAAGCATATGTAGTATGATTTTGATGCAAGTTAAATGGTTCGAAAATTTGATTATATTCGTGATATTGATATGGTTGAATTTTGAAGCATGGTTCGTATATGTAATATGATTAATAATGCATGTTTAATTTTAATTGGTTATGTGCTATATATACACGAATTTGTCTTGCATGAATAAGAGGATGGTTATTGATTTGAGTATGGAAAAATTTTGTAAAGGAAAATATATCACTTTATGCTTGAATAGTAATGAATGACTGTTCTGAACTATATTTTGATGGGTAATGCCTTGTAACCCTAATTCGGTGACGGATACGGGTGAGGGGTGTTACAAAAACCTAAAGAAAACTAAGGTTAAAACTAAGCTAATGTGCTTCTCTCTCCTCCTCATCCAATTTTGGATGTTTTAGGCTGAAACTGATGGATTTGCATTGCCAAAATTGGCCCTACACAGGCCTTAGGTGATTGGTGGATCGAATGGACAATGACTACCCTTTTTGTCTAATTTTGTCCCCCTAACGATGTCGATCTCGTGATATACAGAAGAGGATATCACGATACCTCGGGCAGTGTCGAGCCTTGGAGTCTTCTTGGAATGGTGGATATCTCGATACCCAAAGTGGATACCGCGATACCACTGAACGGTGTCTCCAATCTTCCATATTGTTGAAGGTATCGCGATTCCATGTAACAGCCCGATTTTGGAGCTAGTCGAAACAGTGGTTTCGGAACCACTAATCCGAGGTCGAAGAAATTATTCTTAATATTATTTTATGCGTGATAGCATGATTATATGAGTGCATGAAAATTTTGGTGAATTAATTTTAGTGATTTCATACTTAATTGCGAAAAAGGACTAAATCGCATAAAGTATGAAAGTTCTAATTTATAAGCTAGAGGTGTTATATAGCTATAGAACCTTAATCTGGAGATCCTTAAAGTGCAATTAAGCCTTTCAAAAGGGGATAGCCGGCCATAGGGGACAAGAGACTAAGTTTGGTCAATGTTTGGTGATATTAGGTAATGAAATGAATAAAATAAAATAAAAACAAGAAAGCGATCATCTTTTTTTTCCTATCATCTTCTTCCACTGATTTTCACTCAAGCATAAGGGTTTGGAAGCTTTAAATTTTCAGCAATTTATCCTCCTTGCAAGTAAGTGATTTTGGTGGTCTTTCTTGATAATTTTTGTACTTTTGGGACCCTTGTAGCATAAGCTAGCTAATGAGGGGACTATTTTGCAAAATGGTTGAAATTCTAGGATTTTTCCATGAACACATTTATGTTGTTTGCTGAATTTTTATGGAAGAAAATGAATCGTAGTTGTTAAATAAACAACTTTTTTGAAAGGATTTATCATGAAAACATCTAATAGGACCTTTTTGTAAAGGTTGCAAAATAGATGATAAATGTGTGAAATAATTGAAATCTTGAGTGTGAGAAAAATGAATACATTTCATTTTACAAGCCTAGGGGAAAAATCGTAATTTTGCCAAAGTCTAAGGGCAAAATAGTAATTTTTGCCAAAGTAGACATTTTAAAGTGTCTTAATTTATGTAGTGATTAAATGAGTAAATTTTATCATTATAGATCAAGAAGAACGTGGAATCAACCTTGACCGAGGAAATGGCAAGGTTACGGACTAAATTGCAAATTGACATATTTTGTATCGAGGTAAGTTTATATGTAAATGATACATCATTTTTACTTACGTTTTTACATATTAATGCATTTTGTGAAATGTGAATAAATAATATTGGTATCAAATAAATAATAAAAAGTGAGGAAATTCTCGGATGAACCTTCGAAATATGAAAAAAGATACGGATAAATATCCGTGGTCATGTTATTATTGGTAGGCTGTGTGCGATACCACTGTATTTATTTTTATTGGTGGGATGTGTACGATACCACCGTATTTATTATTATTGATGGGCTATGTGTGATACCACCGTGTTATTTATAAATGGTGGGCTATGTGCAAAACCACCGTGTGTAAGGTATTATTCTGAAGTGTTCATCGAGAAACTTGACTAAGTGAAATTCGTGAGGCTTTGTGGCGATAAGTACAGGGTATAAGTGCCTGTAAATGTGAGCAATGGTTATGATATGTGTTTGGGATGTGGTAAGATTTGAATGATTAAGTATAATTATGATGAACTGAATTGTTCTTGAATAGTAAGTAGTGATCTTGATTGATAAGTATGTGGTATGACGTTCATTGTTTACATATAGACTTACTAAGCTTAAAGCTTACTCCCTTTTCTTTTCCCTTGTTTTATAGTGTCGAAGAGCTAGCTTGGGATACGGAGACCGTCAAAGGATCACCTACACTATCTATGCATTTGGTATAATTAGATCATTCTTCTGAGTATGGCATGTATAGAGACTCAGTCTTTGTTAAGTGTCATTTTATTTTGGCTAGATATGTTGGTTTGTCTAGAGATGAATTATTTTGTATAAGGCCATAGTTGATGGCTCTTTCTTATTAATCTATGAGATGATGATGTTATTCATGAATGTGCAAGTTGCATGGTTGATTCATTGGTTTACTTATGCATGAATGAGCTGGTTGCTTAATATGGCTTATGATGGTGCAAGTAGGGGTGGCAGAAAGGGCTTGGTAAATAGCCTTGTTCTTGTCCACACGGGTAGACACACACCCGTGTGTCTAGGCCGTGTGTGACACACGGTCTGCCCCATGGGCGTGTGGTTTGGTTGTGTGTCCTACATCCTAAGTTGGCAAAACAGAATGCCTAGTAGTAACCACACGGGATGAGACACGGCCATGTGTCTCAATAGTGTGAGAGACACGACCTTAGGATATGGGCATGTGCCCAGGCCGTGTGAAGTCTGCACCTGAATTTAGGAATTTAATTCACCACATGGTCTACGGACACGGGCATGTGCCTTGGCCATGTGACCTTATAGAGATGATGATGTCAGAAACTGAATGTCAAGGTTTTCACACACTGGTTAAGACACGGGCGTGTCATGGCCGTGTGAGGGACACGGGCCATGGACACGGGTGTGTGTCAGGCCGTGTGAAAACCCTGTAGGTTCAAATTGATAAATAAATTTGCATGGACAAGGGACATGGGCGTGTGTGATAACACGGCCTGCCCACACGGGCATGTTTTGAGAAAAAATTTTCTAAGTGTTTGTGAGTTCCCAGTTCAATTCTGAACTACACTTTATGTATGTTTTGGGCCTCGTAGGCTCGTTTAAGGAGTGATATGAATGTCTACAGAAAGTTTTAAATTTGGGTGGAAAGTTATGTAACGGTTTGTATGGTTGCTTGCTTGTAAGTCTAGTAATGCCTCGTGCCCTGTTCCGGCATTGAATACAGGTAAGGGGTGTTACATTCCAAGGTGTGGATATCGTGATACCATTTTTTGGGGTGTCATTCTCGCTCGTTTTCAACCTCCAATACATCTCGACACTACTCAATCATACGTTAAGCCCCCAATGACACTATTGGCCAACTTAGGTCACAAAATGAGCAAAAACAAGACATTTTCACTTATTAATGTAAAATCTAAAAACTGCAAAAACTATGCAAAACACGCTATTTTGCTCAAGAATAAACTCCTTAAGTATATTGGGAAATTCTAATTTGCCACATTAAGTTGTGGCAGACTACAACTGTAATCTATAAATGACCTTCCCTACTTGAGCTACTATTGGAAACGGCCTAAATTGTCTAGGAGATAGCTTCTAGTTCGACAGCCTGCTAATAGAATGTTGTCTATAAGGTTGCAACCTCAAGTAAACCAGATCCCTTTCATTAAACTCCCTCTTGCTCCTATGGTTGTCTACCAATTGTTTCATATGTTCCTGAGCTCTATTCAAATAAAATTGCAACATTTTCATGACACCTTCCCTCTATTGAAGAGTTTTACCAACATTGAGTACTGGAGAAACACATGTCAAGTAAGGGACATGATGGGGAAAGGGCTACCCATTCAATGCTTCATAGGGTGTGGTGCTCAAGGTAGAATGGTGAGTAGAATTATACCACCACTCTGCCATGGGAAACCATTGTATCCACTCACTAGGACGTTCACCTGTCAAACATCTAATGTCACACCCCAAAATAGGGCCTAGGATTTTTAGGGGTATTTTAAAATATTTGGCCTATATGAGCTCAGAATTTTGTAAGGTTGGTACTCGATAATTCTTGTGACAATGGTTTTCATAAAGTTAATTCAATTTTTGGAAATGAGTGTTAAATGTCTTTAATTTTAGAAAATGGACTGATTTGTAAAAGGGTCAAAGCTATGAGTCTTTATGAAGCAATTAAACCAATTTGTCAAAATCAACCTAATAAACCCCCAATTCCCAGTTTTATTTCACGAAAGCTTTTCTTCTCATTTGCTTGTGTCATTTCTTGCTCTCCCAAATCCCTCCCATTTGCTTTTGATCTCCAACTCCTAATTCGTTTTTAACCTTATCACCCCTGAACCTTAAATCTCCATTAAAACCAAGGAAATCACCCAAGAATTCTATTATTTTCATCATCTTCTCCAAAACGTGAGTTTTTCGGGTTTGAGTCAAAGCTCGATTTTCTTGTATTCAAGGCAACCAATTGTTTTCCTATTAGATTTAAATGTTATTTGGTTCTTTAAACTGAAGTTTTAGCCATTAAAATGCATGTTTTAGGTAAAAGCTAAAATTCGGGTCTTTAAAGGTGAATTTCGAGTTTGTGGATAAAAATCTGGTTTTAAAGTATTTTTTAATTAGTTTAACCTAATTAGAAGTTTCTAAAGTTAATTTGAAGTTTCGTTAAGGACTTCTCGGGTTTTAATGAAATTTCATTGTAATGGCAAAAACTTGTCGAAAAATTTCGATACCTTAAAAATGCGTAGTTTTGTGAAGTTTAAAGGTTAGGAATTAGTCATAGATGAATATGTAGATGAATGGAATTCGTTTCATGCAAACAGATTAAGCGTAGACTGAGTTATTTGAATTTTAAGTTTGTTGTGCTAAAGGTTTTGGTTAGAAATATAGCTTAAGCTTGTGTTCTTGGCTGTTTGAGGTGAGTTATTGACTGAATATGTGTGGTTTGTCTTGTTGAAGTGTCGAAGTCGATATGACCTTCAACGAGTAGAGATAACGGCAAAGGGAAGCCTTTAGTTTTTTGTCAAAAATGAATATTTCTGTGAGTGTTTTGGAATAGCTGCTTGTAAGCGATTTGTTATGTATTTGGGAATTTAGAGGTAGCCTAAACCCCTTCTCTAAATTTTGAGTGTAAGTTTTCTTTTACCTATGCGAAATGTGTGATAAATATGTTTGTGAATTGTGATAAAGAGGATTATGATGTGATAAAATGTGAACATGTTGGGATGACTGTTGTGATGGTAAACATGAGGGTATGTTATTCATGACTAGTGACAGTTTCGGAGAGTTTAGGAAGTGTAAGCCAAACTCTATTCACTAGGATATGTATGTGGGGGTATGTTAGAGAGCATTAGTTATATACTTCGCTTATGGGATATATGCATTTTATGTTTTTTTGTCGTATGTTAGTATGATTAAACACTAAACTAAGCTTACATGACTTAATATTCTCATAAATGCTAGAACAATTAAGGTAAAATGAAACTGCATGTATTTCAACTATGATAATTACAATGAAATCGACGTGAGACAGTGGTGTGGCATCTCGGTATTTGGCCTGGCATCCAGGTCGGGTATGGGGTGTTACATCTGAGGCATCCCACTAAGCATCTATTCAACACCTCAGTCTGGCCATCAGTCTCAGGGTTGTAAGTAGTAGAGAGGTGCAGCATTGTACCGCCTCTCATAAAAAGGTTTTGCCAGAAGTGACTGATAAACACTTTGTCTCTATTAGAAATTATTGACTCGGGCAATCCATGTTGTTTGAAGATGTGAGTCATGTATTTTTGAGCTATCGCTGAAGTTGTAAAAGGATGGGGTAAGGCCAAGACATGTCCTATAACACCCCTTATCCATGTCCGACGCCAGGACCAAATACGAGGCATTACCATGCTTAACCTTGCTTGAACATGTAATAAAAAGCAATAAAAATTTCGTTCAAACTAAAAACTTTTCTTTCTTAGTCATAACATACATCTCATGGGCCTACGAGGCCTTAAACATACATCTGGAAGGTTTCGAGGTTCAACCGGAAACTTTTACACTCTTTGCAAATTTTTGCCTAAATAGGGATCACACGCCCATGTGAGCAGGCCGTGTGGTCTCACATGCCCATGTCCCTGGCCTGTGTACAATTTATTTTTATTTCGAACGTACAAGGGTATTCACACTGCCAGACACATGCCCGTGTCAATATCCCGTGTCCTTCACACGGCCTAGACACGCCCATGTTCTTCCCCGTGTGAAAAATTAGGGGTATTCTGTTTATGATGTCAGTAATCACTTAAGGAGCACATGGCCTAGGCACACGCCCGTGTGGCTAGCCCGTAGCCGACACAGACTTAAAACACTAACTTGCAGGGGACACACGGCCTTTTAACACACCCATATGGGTTGACCGTGTGTCACACACAGCCTAGACACACGCCCGTGTGTCTACTCGTGTCGACACTTAAAGGCTATTGTCCAAGCCAATTGCCACCCTGAAACATAAATTCAATCATATACCTAATACAAATACTCAAGTACTTATCAAAAACATGAATAACAATGCATAACTCATTAACATTGATGTATAAACTTAGTAAATATTGGTTAATCTTTTTAACCATGTACAAAAAGAATAATAACTTTAACAGCCAACACTTTGGCACCTCTTAAGACTTAACTCAAAATGAAATGATTCCTATACATGCCATACTTAATATAATCAACTTCGCTATACCAAAATAATGATTGATAGTGTGATCCGAGCTCCGACGTCTATGATCCTCGAACTAGTTTGGCAAAACTACAATGAAGAAAGAAATGAAAGAAGTAAGCATATATGATGCAAAAGTAAACTTAATCTTCATCTTCCTTAACTTGAAAAATGCTCTTTATCAACTTTGAATAACTTAGCTTATTACTATCTTTACTTGCTTAGCCTTCTTGTTTCCTCTTTCATACTTGGCTCTTTTGCCCGATGAATTACCTAGAATAACTAAGGTTACTCAATCTCATCAAACATGTATCTCGATGCCAATTCCATGTCCCATACATGGTCTTATATGAGATCGCCTCATGATGCCAATGCCATATCCCAGATATGGTCTTACATGGGATCTCTTAATTCGGTGTCGATGCCATGTCCCAGACATGGTCTTAGACGAGACCTTCTTTATATGTTTCTTTTGGAAACTTACCATTGCCATGTATTGACATGTTCTTACGTGGTATCCTTGCCTTATGAATCTTATCAATGCCATGTCTTGACATGGACTTACATGACATTCTTGCCTTCTGAATTCACCAATGCCAAGCCTTGGCTTCGACTTACATGGGACCTTTGCCTCATGACAACTTTTCAATGCCATGACTTGTCATGGACTTATATGATATCCTTGCCTTAATGTTGATGCCATGTCTTGACATGGTCTTACACGGACTTTCCTTGTCTCATGCTGTGATATTAGTATTCCTCATTATTTCGAGTCTTCAACCAAGACTTCCTCTTTCATGTTCTCATTCATTTTCTTATCGGTATATCATTAAACATAATCTTCATGAAAATAGTGTACACTATACAACATAATAAGCAATTTATTGAAAATACATGTGAAGCCTTAAATTCATACAAACTTACCTCGGTATTCAAAATGTATGTAGAGATGTAATTTAGTCCTCGACTTTGTTCTTGCCTCGGTTACGATCTGGGCTTTCGTGTGTCTTGATCTATAATAATAATTTAGCTCGTTTAATACTCATATTGACTAAATTAACTCATAACTCATACTTTGGCAAAATTACTATTTTGCCCATAGACTTTGGTAAAAATGACCATTTTACCCCTAGGCTCAGAAATCAATTCTAATCATATTTCTACCTTCAACAAGCCTAAGTGAACATTTAATTCTCTTATGGCTATTATCAAAAACTAACATTTCACACATTTACTACAAACTTTATAACCTTTACAACAAGGTCCAATTATGTGTTTTTATGGCAACACCCTTCACAAAAGTTGTTCATCTAACAACCAAGACTCATTTTCTTCCACAAAAATGCAACAAATAACAATGAAAGCTCTCATGGAAAGTCTCTAAACTTTTCACCATATTGCACAATAGTCCCCTCATTCGAAAGCTTAAGTTTTAGGGATTCTAAGAGTACAATTATCACTAAGAAAAATCATCAAAATCACTTACTAGAATGGAGGAGAGCTTGCTGAAAATTTGAGCTTCCAAAACCCCTATTTTTCTTGCAAATTTCGGTGGAAGAGTGAAGGAGAAAAGATGATATCTTTTCTTTCCTTATTCTATTAATACTAGTCAAATTAGTCACCAACTATCAACTACTTTGGCCAATTTTTTGTCCATCTTTGTCTCCTATGTAGTCTATGGCCGGCCAAGCAAATATTGGGGGTCTAATTGCCTTTTAAAGACCTCCAATTATCAATCTATGGCTATTTGGTACCTTTAGCTTATAGAATGTAGCTTTCGCACTTCATGCGATTTAGTCTTTTTTCGCGATTAAACATGAAATCGCTAAAATTAGAGTACCAAAATTCTCATATACTTATATAATCGTATACTTATTCATAAAATCACATGAAAATAAATTTCTCAAATCTCGAATTAGTGATCCCAAGATCACTGTTTTGACTAGCCCCTAAATCGGGCGGTTACAATTCTCCCCCTTAAGGATTTGCGTCCCCGAAAACCTTACCGGTGAAAAGGTTGGGATATTGATTTCTCATAGTTTCCTCGGGCTCCCATGTAGCCTCTTCTATTCCGTGCCTTTGTCATAATACTTTCACAAGGGCTATGCTTTTGTTCCTTAACTGTTTGACCTTACGAGCTAGAATCTTAACTAGTTTCTCACCATAAGTCATGTCAGGTTGTATTTCAACCTATGTCAGTGCAATCACATGCGAGGGTTCTGATCGGTAGCGTCACAACATAGACACATGAAACACATCATGAATCTTCTCTAACTCAGACGGAAAAGCCAACCGATAGGCTACCGGTCTAATTCTCTCGGTAATCTTATATGGTCCGATAAAGCGCGGACTTAATTTTCATTTTCTGCCAAATCTAAGGACTTTTCTCCACGGTGACACTTACAAAAATACTCTATCACCAACTTGATACTCAATTTCTTTCCTTTTCAAATCTGAATAAGATTTTTTTCGGTCAGAAACAACTTTTAAGCAATCTCGAATTACTTTCACCTTTTCTTCAGTCTCTCTAACAAAATCAACTCCATGAATCTGGTTTTCCTTAAGCTCAGTCCAATATAAAGGCGTTCGACACTGACGCCCATACAAAGCCTCATAAGGTGCCATTTTCAAACTTGACTGAAAACTATTGTTGTAAGCGAATTCCACTAACGGCAAGTATTTTTCCCAGCTGCCCTGAAACTCAAGAACACAACACCTGAGCATGTCTTCGAGAACTTGGATCAACCTCTCCGACTGACCGTCAGTCTGGGGGTGAAAAGTTGTACTAAAATTCAACTTTGTGCCCAATGCCTCTTGCAACTTCTTCCAAAATCTTGATGTGAATCTCTGATCTCTATCTGATATAATCGATAAGGGCACTCCATGAAGCCTATCTCTGAAATGTACAAGTTTGCCAACTTGTCAAGTGAGAAATCAACTCGTACAAGTATGAAATGGACGAACTTCGTAAGTTTATCGACTACAACCCATACAACATCTTTCTTGTTCAGTCCCACTTCCACTCGGGTACCATAATAGGTTGAAGCAAACCCAAAGGCACTTGGTGTTCGGCCTTCACTTGCTGACAAATCAAGCATCTCGAAATAAACTCAGAATTATCTTTCTTCATACTCGGCCACCAATACCATTTCCTCAAATCATTATACATCTTGGTACTACCCGGATGTAAAGATAAATATCCGCTATGTGCCTCATACAAAACATTACGAAATGAGCTCATCATCCCTCGATACACAAACTCTATCTCTGAACATTAAACATCCATTTGAATTTATCTGAAAGTCAGACTCAACACCCGACTCGCATTGAGCTCTTTTGGCTTGTAATTCACTGTCACCTTTCTGAGCCTCATAGATCTCTTGAAGGAACATCGGTCTAGCTCTCAACTCAGCCAGAATAGAACCATCATCAGAAAAAGTCATCTGTGTATTCAAGGCCCTCAATGTAAATAGGGGCTTCCTACTCAAAACATCAGCGACTACGTTCGCCTTTCTTGGATGGTAATTGATGACCAACCCATAATCATTTATCAACTCTAGCCATCTTTGCTGCCTTAAGTTTAGTTCCTTTTGAGTCATCAAATACTTTAAACTTTTGTGATCTGTGAAAATTTGAAATTTTTCACCATATAAATGTTGTCTCCAAATCTTTAGTGCAAAAACTATAGCAGCTAACTCTAAATCATGCGTCGGGTAGTTCTTCTCGTATGGTTTTAGCTGTCTGGAAGCATATGCTATCACCTTGCCCTATTGCATAAGTACACAAACTAATCCATTTAAGGATGCATCGCTGTAAATCACAATTTCTTTTCCCGACTCAAGTGTACTAGAATTGGAGCTTCTGTCAATGTTGCCTTTAATTTCTCAAAACTCTGTTGGCACTTTTCTGTCCACTCGAACTTCACATCTTTCTGTAACAGTCTCGTTATTGTTGTCGCTAACATGAAAAATCCATTAACAAACCGTCTATAATAGCCAACTAAGCCCAAAAAACTTCTAACCTCAGTTACATTTTTCAGCGTTTCCAATTGACAATAGCTGAAACTTTACTTGGGTCTACTCGGACTCCATCTCCTGAGATAATATGTCCCGAAAATCCAACTTCTTTGAGCCAAAACTCACTTTCACTGAACTTGGCATACAGTTGATTTTCCCGCAAAATTTGTAAAATTGCCCTTAAGTGCTCGGCATGCTCACTTTCATCACGGGAATATATCAGTATATCATCAATGAACACAACCACAAACTTATCTAGGTATAGCCGAAAAATGCAGTTCATCAAATCCATGAACACCGCAGGAGCATTTGTCAAACCAAAAGGAATGACTAAAAATTCATAATGCCTATACCTCATTCGAAAAGCCGTCTTAGGCACATCCGAGTATTTTACTCTCAACTAATAGTATCCCTACCTCAAGTCTATCTTGGAGAACACAGTGGCTCCCTTCAATTGATCGAACAAATCTTTGATTCTTGGCAATGGATACTTGTTCTTCACTGTTACCTTATTGAGTTGTCGATAATCTATGCACAATCTCATAGAGCCATCTTTCTTTTTCACAAATAACACTGGAGCACCTCATGGAGAGCAACTCGGTCTGGAAAAACCTTTTTCCGTTAAATCTTGCAACTGTGCCTTTAATTTTTTCAACTCAGTTGGAGCCATCCTATAAGGAGCAATTGATATCGGTACAGTACCAGGAGCTAACTCGATGCCAAATTCAACCTCTCCAACCGGAGGCAATCCTGGCAATTCCTCTAGAAAAACATCTAGGTACTCACATACTATCGGCATTGACCCAATCTTCAACTCAGTTTCTTTGGCATTCATCACAAAGGCAAGATATGTCTCATACCCTTTTCTTACATACCTTTGAGCCGTCATGTGAGAAATCACTACCGACGACCTATCTTGTGCATCTGATTCAACATGAAGGGTATCCCCATTTTCACATCTCAACTCAATATATTTCTTACCATAATTTACTATCACATCATGAGTGGTTAGCCAGTCCATACCAAGAATGATATCAAATTCATCAAATAATAATAGCATAAGGTTGGCGTTAAAGTAATGATCTCTAACCATCAGAGGACCATCTTTACATACTTTATCAACTAAGACACTTTTGCCTAGTGGATTAGACACCTTTATTACAAACTCTGTGGACTCTATGGGCATACTCATACTAGATACCAATTTCATGCAAATGCATGAGTGAGTAGATCTGTGATCTATTAAAACAATAACTTTAGTATCATTAAGGGAAAATGTACCCGTAATCACATCGGGAGATGATGTCTCTTCGCGAGCGCGAATGGCGTAAGTCCTCGCAGGTGCCCTACCATCGGGTCTCGCAGTCTACTCTCTGGGATTACCTTTACTACTCACCCCACTTCCTGGGTTCCTCTGTGGTCTTCCTCTAACATTGCTCTCGGATCTCGCACTTTGAGTTTTCTCTTCTTTCATCATCTCAGGACATTCTTTTATAAAGTGATCTTGGGAACCACATTTGAAACAAGCATTCTCATGTGCTCGGCATTCACCAGGGTGATGTCTACCGCACTATAGGCATTCCGGTCTATTTGATCGTATGTTCCCAACACTAGTGACTGAAGTAGTCTGAGCCTTATTCCCCGAATATTGTTTACCCTTTCTTCTGCTTGAGAATCCAGCGGAAGTAGCTGATCGAGTGGAGAAGTCTCTTGACTTCTTGGACGTGGACTAGAATGACTTATTCCACTGTCTCTTTCTTGAGTCACGAGACTCTATTCCAGCTTTTCTTTTCTCTTTAACTAGTTGTTCGGCTTTACAAGCCCGATCCACCAGCACAACAAATTATTTCAACTCTAAGACAACAACAAAATATTTAATATCTTCATTTAGTCCGTCCTCAAACCTCTTGCACATGATGGATTTAGTGGATACACACTCCCGAGCGTATTTGCTGAGTCTTACAAACTCACGCTCATACTCAGTTACTGACATCTTGCCTTGCTTCAACTCTAGGAATTCTTTCCTTTTCTGGTCGATAAATCTTTGGCTGATGTACTTCTTTCTGAATTCTTCCTGGAAAAACTCCCATGTGACCCTTTCCCTTGGTACCACTGACACAAGGGTATTCCACTATTGATAAGCGGAATCTCTCAAAAGTGAAACAACACATTTCATGCACTCTTTAGGTGTGCACGACAACTCATCAAATACCCTGATGGTATTTTCAAGCCAAAACTCTATTTTTTCAGGATCGTCATCTTTACTAGGCCTGAATTCCTCTGCTCCTTATTTCCGAATTCTATCAATCAGAGGTTTTTCTCTTCTTACTATTTCTACCACTTGAGGAGCTACAGGGGTAGGCTGAGGAATAGGCGGGGGTGGAGGGGGTTGTGCATTTGGGTTCGTATGAACGAACTCCGTATACCATGTATTCATCATGTGGAGAAAGGCTTCCCTAGCCTCTTCTCCTCCTCTCTAACTTACTGTCATAGGTCTAACCTCATTCTCATTTGGCACCGTCCCTTCAGCGGAAGCCGGCGCATTACTTTCTACATCATCCGCCACAGCTCTTTCGGGATCCATTTACTATATGAAAACACAATTTAAGTCGTCAGGAGTCGTCACACTATCATTATAACAGTACTCTTATGTACGGCATGTATAGCTAAACTCATGCTTACACTATGTTAGTCCTAGAATCGACTAAACTGTAGCTCTGATACCACTAAATGTAAGACCCCTTACCCATGTCCGACGCCGAGACCAGATACGAGGCATTACCATGCTTAATCGTGCTTGAACATGTAATAGCGGGCTATAAAAATTTCGTTCCAACTAAAAACTTTTCTTTCTTAGTCATAACATACATCTCATGGGCTTACGAGGCCTTAAAAATACATCCGAAAGGTTTCAAGGTTTAACCGGAAACTTTTACACTCTTTGCAAATTTTTGCCTAAACAGGGGACACACGCCCGTGTGAGCAGGCCGTGTGGTCTCACACGCCCATGTCCCTGGCCCGTGTACAATTTATTTTTATTTCGAACGTACAAGGGTTTTCACACTACCAGACACATGCCCGTGTCAATATCCCGTTCCTTCAAATGGCCTAGACACGCTCGTGTTCTTCCCCGTGTGAAAAATTAGGGGTATTCTGTTTATGACATCAGCAATCTCTTAAGGAGCACATGGCCTAGGCACACACCCGTGTGGCTAGCCCGTGGCCGACACTGACTTAAAACACTAACTTGCAGGGGATACACGGCCTTTTAACACACCCATGTGGGTTGACCGTGTGTCACACACGGCCTAGACACACGCCCGTGTGTCTACCCATGTGGACATTTAAAGGCTATTTTCCAAGCCAGTTGCCACCCTGAAACATAAATTCAATCATATACCTAATCCAAATACTCAAGTATTTTTAAAAACATGAATAACAATGCATAACTCATTAACATTAATGTATAAACTTAGTAAATATTGGTTAATCTCTTTAACCATGTACAAAAAGAATAATAACTTTAACAACCAACACTTTGGCACCTCTTAAGACATAACTCAAAACGAAATGATTCCTATACATGCCATACTTAATATAATCAACTTCGCTATACCAATGTAATGATTAATAGTGTGATCCGAACTCCGACGTCTATGATTCCCGAGCTAGTTTAGCAAAACTACAAGGAAGGAAGAAATGAAATAAGTAAGCATATAGGTTAGTAAGTTTGCATGAAACTCATATAGCAATATATTTGCTAAATATAATTCATCTATCATGAAATAATGACAACATAAGTCTCAAGTGCTTGACTTACTTGCTCATACTTATCCTTACTCATCACATGTTACATAATAATTTCATACTTACATTATAATCATAGTACCTATATCACTTGATCACATAGATTAGTACATTTTTGATGATGCAAAAGTAAACTTAATCTTCATCTTCCTTAACTTGAAAAATACTCTTTAACAACTTTGAATAACTTAGCTTATTACTATCTTTACTTGCTTAGCCTTCTTGTTACCTCTATCATACTTGGCTCTTTTGCCCGATGAATTACCCGGAATAACTGAGGTTACTCAATCTCATCAAACATGTATCTAGATGCCAATGCCATGTCCGAAACATGGTCTTACATGGGATCGCCTTATGATGCCAATGCCATATCCCAGATATGGTCTTGCATGGGATCTCTTAATTCGGTGTCGATGCGACATGGTCTTACACGAGACCTTCCTTATATGTTTCTTTTGGAAACTTACCATTGCCATGTCTTGACATGTTCTTACGTGGTATCCTTGCCTTATGAATCTTACCAACGCCATGTCTTAACATGGACTTACATGACATTCTTGTCTTATGAATTCACCAATGCCAAGCCTTGGCTTGGACTTACATAGTACCTTTGCCTCATGACAACTTTTCAATGCCATGACTTGTCATGGACTTATATGATATCCTTGCCTTAATGTTGATTCCATGTCTTGACATGGTCTTACACGGACTTTCTTTGTCTCATGCTGTGATATTAGTATTCCTCATTATTTCGAGTCTTCAACCGAGACTTCCTCTTTCATGTTCTCATTCATTTTCTTATCGATATATCATTAATTATAATCTTCATGAAAATAGTGTACATTATACAACATAACAAGCAATTTACTGAAAATACATGTGAAGCCATAAATTCATACAAACTTACTTTGGTATTCAAAATGTATGTAGAGATGTAATTTAGTCCTCGACTTTGTTCTTACCTCGGTTACGATCCGGGCTTCGTGTTTCTTGATCCATAATAATAATTTAGCTCGTTTAATACTCATATTGACTAAATTAACTCATAACTCATACTTTGGCAAAATTACTATTTTGCCCTTAGACTTTGGAAAAAATGACCATTTTACCCCTAGGCTCGGAAATTAACTCTAATCATATTTCTACCTTCAACAAGCCTATGTGAACATTTAATTCTCTTATGGCTATTATCAAAAACTAACATTTCACACATTTACTATAAACTTTACAACCTTTACAACAAGGTCCAATTAGGTGTTTTTATGGCAACACCCTTCACAAAAGTTTTTCATCTAACAACCAAGACTCATTTTCTTCCACAAAAATGCAGCAAATAACAATGAAAGCTCTCATGGAAAATCTCTAAACTTTTCACCATATTGCACAATAGTCCTCTCATTCGAAAGCTTAAGTTCTAGGGGTTCTAAAAGTACAATTATCACGAAGAAAAATCATCAAAATCACTTACTAGAATGAAGGAGAGCTTGCTGAAAATTTGAGCTTTCAAAATCCCTATTTTGCTTGCAAATTTAGGTGGAAGGGTGAAGGAGAAAAGATGATATATTTTCCTTCCTTATTTTATTAATTCTAATCAAATTAGTCACCAACCATCAACTACTTTGACCAATTTTTTGTCCATCTTTGTCTTCTATGTAGTCTATGGCCGGCCAAGCAAATATTGGGGGTCTAATTGCCTTTTAAAGACCTCCAATTATCAATCTATGGCTATTTGGTACCTTTAGCTTATAGAATGAAACTTTTGCACTTCATGCAATTTAGTCCTTTTTCGGGATTAAACATGAAATCGCTAAAATTAAAGTGCCAAAATTCTCATGTACTTATACATCGTATACTAATTCATAAAATCACATGAAAATAAATTTCTCAAATTTCAGATTAGTGATCCCGAGATCACTGTTCCGACTAGCCCCTAAATCGGGCTGTTACATGTCCCACCTTATTTAGTCGATCCACTCCGACAAATATCACATATCTGCCTTTGGATTTTGTGATGCCTTCCACAAATGTCATACTAATAGAGGACCATGTTCTATTTGGTACTGGCAATCATGGTAACGAACCAAGCTTATCTACTTTCTCACTCTTGCACCTTTGACATGTAAGGCATTCTTTGATCCAAATCTTAATGTCATTAGACATTCTTTTTCCAAATAAGAGAGAAGCTATTCTATTTCTTGAAGCATGGAACCTTGAGTGCCCTCCTACAGCAATGGCATAAAAATGTTAAAATAGTGCCCTTTTATGTTCTTCATCCTTGCCTATCACTATTTTGCCTTTTCTTCTCACAAATCTCCTATCCCAAGTATACTTATAATGTATAGAGGTCTTTTGTTGGACCTCCTCACATAGTTTCTGTAGTTTTTCATCAAAGAAGTACAATGCTTAAACTCTATCCAGTAGGCTAGACACCACTATGAAACAAATCATGTGCCATTTTTGACCACATAGGAGGAATTTATTCCTCGAAAAAGCATTTGTTGCTGCATTTGTTGACCCTTTTTTATACACAAGTTCACAGTCATACCCCAACATCTTGGCCACTTATTTTTGTTGAAATGGAGTAATGGCCTGCATATTTGATAAGAATATTAGGCTTTAATGGTGCGATCTAATCTTAAAGTGTCTCCTAACTAAATAAGCATGCCATTTCCTCATTGCTAATAGCACTACAAGCATTTCTTTTTCATATATGAATAGTGCTTGATGTCTAAAACCAAGACCTTTACTAAAGAATGCCACTGATCTCCCTTCTTGTTGCAACACAGCCTCTATACCAAAACCAGAAGCATCTATATTAACACAAAATTCTGACTGAAAATCAAGAAGAATAAGCACAGAAGCTGAACAGAGCTTCCTTGAGTTGTTGGAATGTCATGGCAATCTATCATCCCATTTTCAAGCATTTTTCTTCAAAAGGTTGGTGAGAGGTCTAGCTAATAGGCCATAATTCCTAATGAAACGCCAGTAGTAGCCAGTCAACCCCAGGAATCCTCTTAAATCTTTGATGCAAGTTGGCATAGGCCAGTTCTTCACATAGTAAACCATACATTGGTCTATAGCTACAGTTCCTTTTGATATGACATGCCCTAAATATTCTACTTAGTCAGTGCCAAAAGAACAATTACTCTGCTTAACATAAAGTTGGTGATGTCTCGGGATCTTAAAAACTGGTTGGAAATAGTCTACGTGTTCTTCCCAAGTTGCTGAAAACTCTAAAATATCATAAAAAAAATACTAGGATTGTCTTCCTATGCAAAGGCTTGAATATGACATTCATAAGGGATAGAAAAGTTGATGGGAAATTAGTGAGTCCAATGGGCATCACTAAAAACTCATAATTCCCTTCATGAGTCCTGAAAGTTATTTTATGGATGTCAGCCTCATCCATTCTGATTTGATGATGATCTAATCTAAAGTCCAACTTAGAAAAGACTCTAGGATAGCTCAATTCATCCAATAGCTCTTAAATGAGGAGAATTAGAAATCTGTCCTTAATATTAGTTGGTTGAGCTGCCTGTAGTCTAATAAAGCCTCCAACTACCTTTTTTTTTAACCATCACTATAAGTGATGCAAAAGAGCTAGTGCTGCCTTTTATAATTTCAGTAGCTAGCCTGTCTTGGATAATCTTCTCCATTCCATTTTTTTGGACATTGAGATATCTATAAGATCTAATTTTGACCACTACATTCTCAAATTTTAAGGGGATCTTCTGGTCCTATGGTCTTTGTGGAGGCAGGTTTGAATAAGTACTAAAAATGTCAGCATTTTCCTCAAAAAGCAATTTTAGACCAGGATGGGCCAATAGAAGTTATGGGCAAACAAATTTGCGTAGAAGAGGTCAGTACTATGGTGCAATGACTCAAAGATTGATCATTTCGAGCAATATACTTAAAAGACTGTTCTGCAGTTAAAACTTGAATACTTCCAGATAATATTCCCTTCAAAGCACACTATTTCTGTCCAACAAGAAACCTCATAGTCAGTTACTCAAAATTACAAGTGATTGACCCTAAAGAGAGCAACCATTGAACCCCAAGGACCATGTCACAACCCTTCAAAGGAAACAACATGAAATCTGTTACAAAAAAAAAATCTATCCACTAAACCTTTTGCAGGCCCTTCTTGTAAACAAACTTCTTCCATCGCCACTATAACTCTTAACGATTCTTGCTGACTTGTAGATAAAAGAAGTCTACTCCCTAGTTTGGCATCCAAGAAATTATGAATGCTACCAGAATCAATTAGCACAATAACTCGACTGGCACCTATGGTTGCTACAATTCTCATAGTGTATGGGCCTTGAGAGCCCTTTATAGCATCTAAAGACAGAATATGTTCTTAAAGGTGTTCTCCTTCAACTGGAAGGTCTTCCAACTGTTCTAGAAATTTTTGAAACTCATCTCCTTCACCATCAGCCTGAGAGTCAATGAGTACTTGGTAAAGCTAACCTTTAACACGCTTATGACCTACATGATATTTGTTTCCACACCAAAAACATAGACTTTTTTACTTCCTCTCAATAATTAATGCTGGACTAATACCTTTGGAAAGTGCCCTGGATATGTTTGAACCACTAAAAGAACCTACGGTTGAAGACACATGTGGTCTAGTTAGAGGAAAGCTAACTGACCTTATTGATCAAGTAGATTGAGTCACAAGTCACCCAGACTTACTTACAGGGCCAGAACCAACTAGAAAATTCCTCTTAGGAGATCCATTCAGAATAGATCAACATTTCTAGCTAAGTGAAAACCCTAAACTAAGGTCTAAAGTCTAAAAAATTGCAAATACTATTTGAACTCAAGTCTTAAGTTGCTAACAAAAATGCTTAAAGCATATGTTTCGGGCAATTGCAACTGGTTTAGAAGACTTACAAATTGTTAGATTGGAAGGATCAACTCGAGATCGTCGATAGGGAGGTTGAATTGGCCTTTGAGAAATTGTGGTGGAAGCAATGAAAAATATGCAACAAAGAATATAAGGATTTATAGTGGTTCGACCCCAATTTCTTACTCCACTACCTTAGCTTACCACAACTAAGGATTTCCCCAAATTCATTAATTTGGCAACCTTTGAGGACAAGGTTTAACCTTAAAATCTCTCTTAAGCTTTATGCCCCCAAATCTTAAGATACAACTCCCTTAAGGTTTGGGTAACCTTAAGGATTAACCCTCTCTCAAAGATAAATAAATAAGCAAGCAAAGAAATAATCCTTACAATATTAGGATGTTTGCCAATGAAGCACAAATACAAAGAAGAACACTTGAGCTAAATGAATACAATGAAAGTTCACAAGTGTTTACAAGAAAATGTATGAAAGAATTAAGCTTTAGGTTGTTTTGATTGATCTTTAAGCTTTTTACATTGCTCGTGTAACACCCTAAAAATTCGGGTATTGTTATATTGCATGTTTTGGTGATTAGTTTATAAAGGAAAAATTTTCTTTTTACTTTTCGTGCCTGTTATAGTCTTGAAGAAGAGTATAGAATTATTCGGGTATGGAATAATTTTTAGTTTGAGAATTTATTGAAGTGGAGCAAGTAGCATTGACACTTAAGTTAATTAAAGTGTCAAAGTGTAGCATAAGATGAGTAATGGCAAGGTGGTGTTGGCGCATAGGTAATAGCATGAGGGGAGTGGTTCGAATCCCTTGGATGGCATTTTGACAACTTTTATTTTTGCTCTAGTATGGTAAGTGTCGGCCAAGCTTAATTATGGTAAGTGTTGACCTTGTTATTTTTGGTTAGGAGATTAAGGAATAAGGTAAGTGTTAACTTATGGTATGGAATCAAGAACTTTTGGAAAGATATGGGGACATAGGGCAAGTATCAAGGAAAATGTTTTGGAAACAAATTCATGGCCATTCGACCATGAATTTGGACGACAATGTGGCTAGGGGGGAGGTTGGCCGAATATGCTAGTAGTTGGCTAGGATTAGGAATTTGTTTTGGTCATTCTTAGCAACCTTTGTGCAAAGTTTTGCAATTCTTTCTCAACCTTTCTCCCTTGGCCGAAATTGAGCATTTGGTAAGCCTTAATTTTTTTGACCATTTGGTTACTTTTGCATATCACTTTAGTATTCTTTGTATGCCTTTTCTCATAGTGCCGAAATCACCTATACCAAAAAGCCATTCTTTTTCTTTTCTTTCCCCATAGCCGAATGTACCTTGCTTCTTATCACATCTCTTTTCTTCTCTTTGAAAACCAAATCAATACCATCTCTTTCTCTCATCTTTTAATTCTTTTCAACCATATTTTTCCATTATTTTCTCTCATGGCCGAATGCTAGTGTGCCATAGCCGAATCATTTTTTTTCTCTTCTCTTTGATATTACATAGCCGAATCCTCCATCACATCTAAACATCTTTCTCAATAATCTCTTTTCAATCGTGGACGATAGGTAAAAGTTCTTTTTAGTTATTATTTATTTTGGCCGAATCTTGATGGTGGTATGAGGATCTCATTAGATCGAAATAATAGTTCATCCTATTAACGTTTTCATTTGTTATACTTTAGTGCGATAACGGAAGATCGGAAATCAAGTGTTCGTAAGTAACATAGAACGTTGGAATCGATTTAAGGTGTTAAGGGAACGTTTTGGTCGACTCTCATTTTGTGGAACAAGGATATTGTGGTAAGGAAATCTCACTCCTAAAAACCTTTGGTCATATTGTTTTCGATATTATGTTAGTTTGGACTTATGATCTTTTGTCATTGAAGACAATCAAGATAGGGAAGAAAAGGGCGGTGTTTAGTGTTCGGAAGAGAGGAGGTTCCATTAATCCCCCTAAGTATAAACAAAGGGCTATTTCGGGAATCCGAGATTTTCCACCGGGTTGCGGACGCTCATCCGAGGAGAATCAATTGTTTGAAGTAGTTCGTACTCCGAACCATTATTTGTTCGTGGATTTGATTCGGTTAACGAACCATCAATCGGGGAGAAACCGCAAGTAGAAGTAGTTCGAAAATCCGAGGGTAAAAGTTTAGATCGTTATTTCTAGATTGGTTTTATTAATAAATTATAGCGTATTAATTTATCGTGATGCGTATAGGTATCGACGAGCGGGAAAGTCTAGTTCTCACTATAACCAGGTGTGTAACTTCACACTTATCTCTCGGGTTAAATACCAAACCGTAAGTATTTTGTTAAATCGTAAAGATGGCCAAATCGGAAATTTTGTAGTAATCAGTACTTTTGTGTAAATACATGAAAACGGTTAAAACCTAGAAATTTACGAAAAACTGCTAGATTGTTAAATTGGGCCGAAAAACTGCTAGATTGTTAAATTGAGCCAAAAAACTGCTAGATTGCTAAATTGTTACGAAAAGATTGCTAGATTGATAGATTGGGCCAAAAGTTGCTAGATCGCTAAATGGGCCAAAAACCCTCTAGTTCGAAATATGGGCCAAAGATCGCTAGATCGCTAAATGGGCCAAAAATATTCTAGTTCGATAAATGGGCCAAAGATCGCTAGATTGCTAAATGGGCTAGATACTAATTTGTTTAATAGGCCCAAATGAAAAGCTTAATTATAGACTCATTTATAATATGGATTATTTGATAAATTATTATATGACTAAAGTTTGTTATGCATACATAATTGCATGGGAAGGGATATATGATAAAGAGAAGAAAGGCCTGTGGCCACGTATCTAGTTCGGTGGCTCTGCCACAAATTTTGGCTTAATGCCTCTAGTTCGGTGACAATGTCACAATCTAGTTCGGTAGTGCACTACAATATTATTTAAAAGGCTAAGTGCCTACGATTGGTGTGTTTGGCGGGGTGGGTTGACTTGATCCCCACAGGTGTGCTGGTTGGTACGGGGGTGTGTAGCGGATGGAAATTAGGCTTGGTCGGGAAATTCATTTTTCATGCATTTTATTTTATTTTATTTATTTTATTCTACATTGTTAAATCTGCAATTGGGCTCAAGCCCAAAGTAATGCCTTGATGATCTGGCCCAATAATGGTGGTAAGTGAGTTACACACTGAGTTCTTAGTAACTCACTCCGTTTTATTATCCATTTCAGGTAATGGAAATTGATGTGGACTTGGGCCGGCGATGACTTGGTGGAGGCCATACTACGAGCATGGGTTTTATAAACTATGAACTTTATTTGAGTTACTTATTTTAATTACTATTTTAGGTTTCATGTAATAAGGCCTCTATTTATGTTTTTATGGATTTCTATGTGTGGATGGATTTAATTTTGTTTAAGACTCTCAAAATGGGCTTATGTTAAATTTTTTTAAGGTTTTCTTAAAATAGTGTGTTTTATAACATTTTGGACACCTAAATTACTCTTTTAAATTCTTTCAAATTCTTTTAAAATTACTTTAAGGTTTTGACAAATATATTTTAAATAATAAGATTTTCAAACAAGTAATTTCTTAAATCATCAATTTCGAATTATCGTACTAAATTTTTATTAAACTCTATTTCCAAAAGGTTTTGTAGTAATGTTTTACTTTAATCACTAGAGAATTAAATGAATGTTCGATTGTTGTGACAAACCAAATCTCGTCTAAACGCATAGACCTAGTTTGGGGTGTTACATTTAATGGTATCAGAGCTAGTTTCAAAACTCGGCTGTGGTTTGGGTTCAACAATGATATTTGTTTGAGAAATAATTCAAATTTCTAGACTTTTGATTTAAAAGTAGTATGGCACCATGAGCATCCCGCGCCAAGTTAAGTAAGTATCTGTATATTGATTGTTTATTATTATTGTGATATGATTATAGAGACACTCTAGAACTTCTAGTTTTAGGTGTTGAAAAATCGTAGAGATTGAGACAATAAGGATATGATTGCGAAAACAACTCTATCTCTTTCATATCATAAAATATCGTTAATAAACACTAAAATAGTATTCTGATTCATAAAACTTTTAATCAGATTAAATCGAATTAGTCATTATGAGCACTAGAGGACGTGGTAGTGGACGCGGTAGACGTGGCCGTGGTAGAGGACGAGGTGTTAGGGGCGCAACTGAAGCGCCGGATCATATGCCAGAAATGGATGCACCTGCGTCACTCGAAAGTGAGACAGGATCACATGATCATATGGAAGAAGATAATGCTGTGACACGAGCAATGCTGTGAGTCCTTGAAAGGGTCGCTGGAGCCAGAAGTGGACCAACAGCTCGTGGGTCAATATCGGAATGATTGAAATCAAGTGGTGCTGAGGTTTTCAGAGGTGTCTCAGGTGTAGCTCCAAATGTTGCTGAATATTGGCTAGAGGTAGTGGAGCGAATTATGGACGATCTTGAGTGCACGGTGGAACAAAAACTAAAGGGAGCGGTGTCCTTGTTAAGGGACGAAGCATACCAATGGTGGCTTACTGTCCGAGAAGGCACTGAAGCTGCATTAGTTAATTAGGAATTCTTTAAAGTTTCCTTCCAAGGGAAATATGTAGGAACGAGTTATGTTGATGCCAGAAGGAAGGAATTCCTGAATCTGGTCCAAGGGAATAAGACAGTGGCAGCATATGAAGCTGAGTTTTTTGTGTTTGAGTCGCTATGCTCGAACAATAGTGGCAACAGATCATGAGCGTTGTGTACGCTTTGAGGATGGCTTGAATGATGAATTGCGGGTTCTGATAGCCCCACAACAAGTTAGAACTTTTGCCACGCTTGTGGAAAAGGCCAAGATAGCCGAAGAGGCTAAGAACTCAGAACGTCAGAATCGGGAGCGAGTTAGAGGCAAGAGAGATATGAAGTATTCGGGTTCTTCAAAAAGGTTTCTGAAGAGGCCTCGGAATAATGAGCCAGCTCAAGGTAGAACACATGTAACTATGAATCAGAGTCAAGATTGTGCTGATTGTGGGAAACGGCATTCTGGAGAGTGCTGGAAGAAAATAGGTGCTTGCTATAAATGCGGGTCAATGGATCATCAATATAGGAATTGCCCTCGTCGAATGGATACAACTCAGGAAGCTCGTAATACTGATGCACCACCGGCAAGAGGAATTCAGCAACCACTGAGAGGTCGTGGACCAGGTCGTGGTGGTAATGGGGCTGGACGTGGTCAAGGTGCAGCGAGTCGAGGCAATGGTTCTAGAGGCAACACAGATGCAAGACAGCCAGGATTGGTATATGCAGTTAGACGCCGTGAGGATGGCAATGCACCTGTTGTGATAACTGGTACGTTCTTCATCTTTGATGTACCTGTTATTGCTTTGATAGATATTGGTTCTACCCATTCGTATGTTGTTAGCACCATATCTGGAAACTTAAATTTAGAATCTAAAATTTCCGATAGTGAGATGAAGGTAATTAGTCCTTTAGGACAGTTAGTGTTGGTAAATAAACTATTTAGAGATGTGCCCTAAGAAATTCAAGGAGAAATATTCCTGGCAAATTTGATGGAATTGCCTTTTGGCGAATTCGATATCATTTTGGGCATGGATTGGTTGGTTAAGCACCAGGCGCAATTGGATTGTGCTGAAAAGCGGATGTCAATAAGAACTGTGGAGGATAAGGAGATAGTTATGATAGGCGAGCGAAGGAATTACTAGGCAAATGTGGTATCTGCATTAAAGGCAGAAAAGTTGGTGCGAAAAGGGTATGGAGCATTTTTAGCATTTATTAGTGCTTTAGATGCCCAAGAGTTATCAGTGGAAGATGTGAGAACAGTGAAGGAATTTCCAGATGTATTTCCCGAAGAACTTCCTGGTATACCTCCAGATCGGGAAGTGGAATTTGGTATTGAGCTTTTGCCCGGAACTGCTCCAGTGTCCATTGCTCCTTATAGAATGGCACCGAAGGAGTTGTCGGAGCTTAAAGCTCAAATTCAAGAATTGCTAGATCGGGGTTTTATTCGATCGAGTGTATCTCCTTGGGGAGCACCGGTTTTGTTTGTTAAGAAAAAGGATGGGTCGATGCGTATGTGCATTGATTACAGGAAATTGAATAAATTGACGATCAAGAATAGGTACCCTCTGCCGAGAATTGATGACCTGTTTGATCAATTGAAGGGAGCTTCAGTTTTCTCCAAAATTGATTTGAGATCGGGTTATCACCAGCTTAAGGTGAAAGAAGCGAATATTCACAAGACGGCTTTTCGAACTCGTTATGGACATTATGAGTTTTTGGTGATGCCATTTGGGTTGACCAATGCACCAGCTGCATTTATGGATATGATGAACCGGTTCTTTCAACCATATTTAGACCGGTTTGTGGTAGTATTCATAGATGGCATTTTGGTATATTCAAGGAATGAAGAGGAGCATGACTCACATTTGCAAATTGTATTCTGATTACTTGAGATAATCAATCGTATGCCAAATTCAGTAAATGTGAATTTTGGTTAAGGGAAGTGACTTTCTTGGGTCATGTAGTATCAGCCGAAGGAATAAGGGTGGATCCTCGGAAGATTGAGGCTGTATTGGATTGGAAACCACCGAAGTCAGTAGCTGAGATTTGGAGTTTCTTGGGTTTGGCTGGTTACTATAGACGCTTTGTTGAGGGGTTTTCGTTGATTGCTGCACCCCTAACTAAGCTATTGCGGAAGGGAGTACCGTATGTATGGACGGATAAACAGCAAGAAAGTTTCGAGAAATTGAAGAAGATTTTGACGGAAGCGCCAGTACTGATTCAACCTGAGGCTGGAAAGGAGTTTATAGTTTATTGTGATGCATCACATACGGGCTTAGGTTGTGTATTGATGCAAAGTAGGAAAGTGGTGGCTTATGCTTCTCGTCAGCTGAGACCGCACGAAGTAAACTACCCTACTCATGACTTGGAGTTAGCTGCAGTAGTGTTTGCTCTAAAGATTTGGAGGCATTACCTCTACGGTGAAAAGTCTATCATCTATACGGATCACAAGAGCCTTAAGTATCTTCTTACTCAGAAGGAATTAAACTTGAGACAACGAAGATGGGTGGAGCTGTTAAAGGACTATGATTTCTCAATCGAGTATCGTCCTGGAAAAGCTAATGTGGTAGCAGACGCGTTAAGTCGTAAGGTGGTATCTGATTTGAGAGCAATATTTGCCCATTTGAGTTTGTACGAGGATGGTAGTCTGATAGCGGAACTTCAGGTGAAGCCTCTGTGGTTAGAACAAATCAAGGAAAAACAGATATCAGATAAGAAGTTGGGACTTTTAATTCAACAAGTGGAAAATGGTGGAATAGAGGATTTTGGATTAAACACGGAAGGTGTGTTGTGTTTTCGTGGAAGAGTTTGTATGCCTAAGGACTCAGATTTGAGGCAAATGATTCTACGGGAGGCGCATAGTAGCCCTTATGCTATGCATCCCGGAGGAAATAAGATGTATCGGGATCTTCGTGAACAGTATTGGTGGCCAGGGTTGAAGCGTGAGATTTCTGAATTTGTGGGAAGATGTTTAACTTGTCAGCAAGTGAAGGCAGAGCATCACTTGCCATCGGGTTTATTACAACCGGTAAAGATTCCTCTTTGGAAATGGGAGCGGATAAAAATGGATTTTGTTAATGGGTTACCTTTATCACCCACTAAGAAAAATTCTGTTTGGGTAATTGTTGATCGTTTGACGAAGACTGCTCATTTTCTACCAGTTCGTACGGATTACTCGTTACAGAAGTTGGCTAAGCTATATGTATCTGAAATCGTGAGGTTACATGGGGTACCTGTGTCTATTATATCAGATAGGGATCCTAGGTTTACATCACGGTTTTGGAAAGCTTTGCATGAAGCTTTGGGAACAAAGCTTAACTTTAGTACGGCTTTTCATCCTCAGTCAGATGGTCAATCGGAAAGAGTAATTCAGATTCTAGAAGATATGTTAAGGGGATGTGTAATCGACTTCAAAGGTAGTTGGGAGGATTTTCTACCGTTGGCAGAATTTGCTTACAACAATAGCTATCAGTCTAGCATTCAGATGGCACCCTACGAGGCATTATATGGTCGTAGGTGTCGTTCTCCTAGTTGTTGGACTGAATTGGGCGAACGACAGATGTTAGGTCCTGAGCTGATCTCTGAAACGGAAGAAAAAGTAAAAGCTATTCGAGCACGGTTAAAGGAAGCTTCGGATAGACAAAAGTCGTATGCAGATCTGAAGCGTAGAAGTATCGAGTATGCTATGGGGGATCAAGTTTTCTTGAAGGTCTCACCTTGGAAGAAGATTTTCAGGTTTGGGAAGAAGGGCAAGTTGAGTCCTAGATACATTGGACCATATCATGTGGTGAAGCGTGTTGGTCCAGTGGCCTATCAAATCGAATTACCTCCGGAGTTGAGTCAGATTCATAATGTTTTTCATGTTTCCATGCTGAGGCGCTATAGATCGGATCCTTCGCACATAGTACCGGTAGAAGAAGTGGAGTTGAATTCAGACTTGTCTTTTGAGGAGGAACCAGTGGAAATCTTAGACCGAGATGTCAAGGTGCTAAGAAAGAAGACTGTGCCGTTGGTCAAAATTTTATGGCGTAATCACGGAGCGGAGGAAGCTACGTGGGAGCCTGAGGATGCAATTCGGCAACAATACCCTCACCTCTTTCAACCAGGTAAATTTCGAGGACAAAATTTTCTTTAAGGAGGGTAGAGTTGTAACAACCTAAAAATCCGGGTATTGTTATATTGCATGTTTTGGTGATTAGTTTATAAAGGAAAAATTTTCTTTTTACTTTTCGTGCCTATTATAGTCTTGAAGAAGAGTATAGAATTATTCGGGTATGGAATAATTTTTAGTTTGAGAATTTATTGAAGTGGAGCAAGTAGCATTGACACTTAAGTTAATTAAAGTGTCAAAGTGTAGCATAAGATGAGTAATGGCAAGGTGGTGTTGGCGCATGGGTAATAGCATGAAGGGAGTGGTTCGAATCCCTTGGATGGCATTTTGACAACTTTTATTTTTGCTCTAGTATGGTAAGTGTCGGCCAAGCTTAATTATGGTAAGTGTTGACCTTGTTATTTTTGGTTAGGAGATTAAGGAATAAGGTAAGTGTTAACTTATGGTATGGAATCAAGAACTTTTGGAAAGATATGGGGACATAGGGCAAGTATCAAGGAAAATGTTTTGGAAACAAATTCATGGCCATTCGACCATGAATTTGGACGACAATGTGGCTAGGGGGGAGGTTGGCCGAATATGCTAGTAGTTGGCTAGGATTAGGAATTTGTTTTGGTCATTCTTAGCAACCTTTGTGCAAAGTTTTGCAATTCTTTCTCAACCTTTCTCCTTGGCCGAAATTGAGCATTTGGTAAGCCTTAATTTTTTGACCATTTGGTTACTTTTGCATATCACTTTAGTATTCTTTGTATGCCTTTTCTCATAGTGTGCGAAATCACCTATACCAAAAAGCCATTCTTTTTCTTTTCTTTCCCCATAGCCGAATGTACCTTGCTTCTTATCACATCTCTTTTCTTCTCTTTGAAAACCAAATCAATACCATCTCTTTCTCTCATCTTTTAATTCTTTTCAACCATATTTTTCCATTATTTTCTCTCATGGCCGAATGCTAGTGTGCCATAGCCGAATCATTTTTTTTCTCTTCTCTTTGATATTACATAGCCGAATCCTCCATCACATCTAAACATCTTTCTCAATAATCTCTTTTCAATCGTGGACGATAGGTAAAAGTTCTTTTTAGTTATTATTTATTTTGGCCGAATCTTGATGGTGGTATGAGGATCTCATTAGATCGAAATAATAGTTCATCCTATTAACGTTTTCATTTGTTATACTTTAGTGCGATAACGGAAGATCGGAAATCAAGTGTTCGTAAGTAACATAGAACGTTGGAATCGATTTAAGGTGTTAAGGGAACGTTTTGGTCGACTCTCATTTTGTGGAACAAGGATATTGTGGTAAGGAAATCTCACTCCTAAAAACCTTTGGTCATATTGTTTTCGATATTATGTTAGTTTGGACTTATGATCTTTTGTCATTGAAAGACAATCAGATATAGGAAGAAAAGAGGCGGTGTTTAGTGTTCGGAAGAGAGGAGGTTCCATTAATCCCCCTAAGTATAAACAAAGGGCTATTTCGGGAATCCGAGATTTTCCACCGGGTTGCGGACGCTCATCCGAGGAGAATCAATTGTTTGAAGTAGTTCGTACTCCCGAACCATTATTTGTTCGTGGATTTGATTCGGTTAACGAACCATCAATCGGGGAGTAACCGCAAGTAGAAGTAGTTCGAAAATCCGAGGGTAAAAGTTTAGATCGTTATTTCTAGATTGGTTTTATTAATAAATTATAGCGTATTAATTTATCGTGATGCGTATAGGTATCGACGAGCGGGAAAGTCTAGTTCTCACTATAACCAGGTGTGTAACTTCACACTTATCTCTCGGGTTAAATACCAAACCGTAAGTATTTTGTTAAATCGTAAAGATGGCCAAATCGGAAATTTTGTAGTAATCAGTACTTTTGTGTAAATACATGAAAACGGTTAAAACCGAGAAATTTACGAAAAACTGCTAGATTGTTAAATCAAGAAAAATCGCTAGATTGTTAAATTGAGCCAAAAAACTGCTAGATTGCTAAATTGTTACGAAAAGATTGCTAGATTGATAGATTGGGCCAAAAGTTGCTAGATCGCTAAATGGGCCAAAAACCCTCTAGTTCGAAATATGGGCCAAAGATCGCTAGATCGCTAAATGGGCCAAAAATATTCTAGTTCGATAAATGGGCCAAAGATCGCTAGATTGCTAAATGGGCTAGATACTAATTTGTTTAATAGGCCCAAATGAAAAGCTTAATTATAGACTCATTTATAATATGGAATATTTGATAAATTATTATATGACTAAAGTTTGTTATGCATACATAATTGCATGGGAAAGGATATATGATAAAGAGAAGAAAGGCACGTGGCCACGTATCTAGTTCGGTGGCTCGCCACAAATTTTGGCTTAATGCCTCTAGTTATGGTGACAATGTCACAATCTAGTTGATGAGTGCACTACAATATTATTTAAAAGGCTAAGTGCCTACGATTGGTGTGTTTGGCGGGGTGGGTTGACTTGATCCCCACAGTGTGCTTTGGTTAGTACGGGGTGTGTAGCGGATGGAAATTAGGCTTGGTCGGGAAATTCATTTTTCATGCATTTTATTTTATTTTATTTATTTTATTCTACATTGTTAAATCTGCAATTGGGCTCAAGCCCAAAGTAATGCCTTGATGATCCGCCCAATAATGGTGGTAAGTGAGTTACACATCGAGTTCTTAGTAACTCACTCCGTTTTATTATCCATTTCGGTGTAATGAAAATTGATGTGGACTTGGGCGGCGATGACTTGGTGGAGGCCATACTACGAGCATGGGTTTTATAAACTATGAACTTTATTTGAGTTACTTATTTTAATTACTATTTTAGGTTTCATGTAATAAGGCCTCTATTTATGTTTTTATGGATTTCTATGTGTGGATGGATTTAATTTTGTTTAAGACTCTCAAAATGGGCTTATGTTAAATTTTTTTAAGGTTTTCTTAAAATATTGTGTTTTATAACATTTTGGACACCTAAATTACTCTTTTAAATTCTTTCAAATTCTTTTAAAATTACTTTAAGGTTTTGACAAATATATTTTAAATAATAAGATTTTCAAACAAGTAATTTCTTAAATCATCAATTTCGAATCATCGTACTAAATTTTTATTAAACTCTATTTCCAAAAGGTTTTGTAGTAATGTTTTACTTTAATCACTAGAGAATTAAATGAATGTTTGATTGTTGTGACAAACCAAATCTCGTCTAAACGCATAGACCTGGTTTGGGGTGTTACAGCTCGTATTCTTGCTAAACCTTTGGAAAATGGTATTTATACCCTCTAATTGATTTCCAGCCGTTGTGGTTGTTGTAGAAGTGAATGTAGCCGTTAGGGATGAAATACTAGGTCATTAACTTCACTGATTATCGATACCTACTAAAATGGTATCAACATTTTTGTAATTAATATTGATTTCAGTGACCGCTAGAGTAGGAATATCGATACCTTAGGAAATATATCGATACCTTAAGAAAAGTATCAACACTGGATCGATACCTACCAGGATTTGAAAATGGTAGAATGTCAATTTGGTATAGATTATCAAATGGGTTTCGGTATCCCGTAAAATATCGATACTTAGACAAAAAGTATCGATACTTTTTGTCCTGGAGCAATTCTAACTAGTTTAAAAATAGTTAAAACATATTTGAAAATGTTTGACTCAATTGAAACCGTTTCAACTTGATTTTATGAAATTGCTCAACTTTACTTTTATTCAAAAACACTTTAATTTATTATATCAAAACATATTATCCAATAAGACTTAGTTTAACACAAACAAATCATGATACCCTTCACCCGAACCTTACTACTTCAAAGAAACCAACTTAGACATCAGATCCTTAAACATGTTGGACCTAAATTTTTCTTTCAATCTAAGAGCATAACTTGGCCAATCCGACATCAACATCCCTCCCTGCTTCTGAGCATGAAAATAGTGCCAGTCTAAAGCCTTTCCTTCTAAATGCAACATCATAGTTCTAACTTTGTCATAATTAGAGACCCCTTCAGCCTCAAAGTGTTGTTCAAGTTTTGACCACCTAGCTCTCAAATCTAAACCATCAAAATATGGACAAACTAACTTGTAAGTTTGGTCTTGCAGCACTTTTGGTTAGGTTACTTGCTACACTTCTGGTAGAGATACTCGAGGAAAAGCTCCCACAAGTTCTTTAGGAGGGAAACCAAGTGGTGGGCCTCCCAGTACTCCTTTGCCCTTGTTCATAACAGCAGCATTGTTGGAGGACCCAAGGTGCCCAAAATACTACTCAAACAAACTGAGAAGCTCAGATCTGAACTCCTCCTTAAACTCTTCCTTAAACCCTAACAAACGAGTCTCTATTTTGGCATCCAACTTATTTTCCAACTGTGAAAGCTCTCCTTAGACCTTGACCATCTCTTGTTGAAGAACATCGAGTTCCTTCTGAACACACATAGTCATTCCATCCCCGACCATCTAGATTGGTAGCTCTGATTCCTTTGATAATGACTAACTAAAAAGCCAAAGTTTAGAGAAGAAGAGAAGAAGAAAGTAGAGAAGAATTTCAGAGAGAAGAAATATCTTGTGTATTTTACTGATTACCTTCTCTCACTTACAGCCAAAACAATAAAAGGAAAAAAAGTAAACAACAATAGCAACTCAATAACTGAAAGTCAGTTAGAAGACTGTGTTACAAACATCATTTTATTAAAGCTTTAAACTCCTCATTTTGATTAAAACTGAAACTCCCTGTTTTGCATATCTGAAACACGTTTTGATACTTATGTTTTTCATTCCATAACACAGTCAAAGACCATCAGCCAAAAAGCGAAAAACTTTAGGCTATTTAATGAAAGAAAGCTAAGAAGAAAAACAATGATGGTGGTTAAAGGAGTGAGCGACATCGGCCCTTAGTGAGCTAGCCCCTTAGTGGAAATGCCAAAACCTACTTCAAGAGGTGCAGTGGTGGGAGGTTTTTTTTTTTTTTTTTTTTTCTAGTTAAAGTTGGGATTAGTTAATTATCTCTTACTTTAAACAAATAACACTAAATACTAACAAAAATATTAGTAAAAAAATACCTTGAGTGATCATTAAAAAATATAAATAAATAAATCAATCAAAACATTAAAAATTTCATATTAATTAAAATATAAAAAGAAAGAAAATTTCTGAAAAAGCGAATTTGAAAACTGAAAGGTATAAAGTACATTTTAAAATGAAAATTGTAACTTAAAAAGAACATGACAAATAATATTTACAAAGTTAGTGGTGACTAATTAAATTTTTAAAAAAATTATGATTTAAATATCGAACTGTAATTTTAAGAGATAATAACGATTCTAATAATTTTAAAGACTTTTAAAAAAATAAATGATAAGATTTACTCTAATATTTTTTTGAGGATATATAATCTACTCTAATAGATAATAAAAAATTAAAGACAAAAAAATTACATATAAAAAAAAGAGAGATAATATATATTTTTTTATTTGAAACATCTAATCCAATAGATACTTTTATTTTTTAAATAAATTCCTAATATATATTTTATTATTTAATTATATATAATAAAATTTGTGTTTTATATTTTAAAATTTAATTATTTAAATAGATTATTTTAAAATTTTATGATTCAAATTTATTTTTTACATAATAATATTTAAGATAATATAAATATATAATAATGATTTCTAAAGTTATCTGATAATAATAATAATAAAATCTAATGAATAGATAAATTACATAATTTAAAAATATACTTCCTTTAAAGATGTGAAAATTATTTTTTAATATTTTTATGTTTATGTTAAAATAAAGTTTTAAAATAGATAATATATAAATAAATATTTAAGTTAAATCAAATGGAAAATTTTTTAATTTTTTATTGAATTATATTTTAAAATTTTTGATTATCTAATTAAATATTTAAGATAACATATATAATAATTATTTAAAAAATTATTTGAAAAATGATAAAATCTAATAAATAGATTAATTATGCGATTTAAAAAATACGTATTCTAAAAAGTATATAGTTAAGTTTTAAAAAGTTTTATGTTAAAATCAAAGAGCATTATTTGCTATGATCAAGTTAGAAGATATTAATGAGTTTTGCAATGAATTGGGCTCTCTAACAAAATTTGGTGAATTAATATTTTAATCCATATTGTTTTAAAATATAGTTTCATAGTGTGTAATTTGTTTTGATATTGGAGAAATATCATTAATTGTATATGTAATATATAAACATAAAATAATTTTATGTCAATAATTCTATTACTAATTTGTGAGAATTGAATCAAATCAAAATTTCATATATAAAATTACATAAAATTAAAATTCATGTATAAATTTACACATTAAAACAAAGTTTATGTATAGTTTTAAAATTTATCTCAATATTTTAAATTAATGCAGTATTTATTTAAATGTTGTTAACAATTTTTTAACCTACTATTTACCATACTTCGTAAAAAACAGAACGTAATAGATTTTAATTAGCGTAACATTTAAAACTAATTAGATAAATAAAAAAATTGACCAATTACTAACACTTTATTTTTATTCTTATTGCATATTTATCACCCTTTTCCATAAAAGTGTTTTTTAAATAGATTCCTACAAACAAAATTTCAATTGCATTTTAAAGAAAAATAGCTTTTAAAATTTGTTTTTAAAACGAAATAGTTATTTTTAAAATGATATATTAAATTAAATAAAATATGTATTACTAAAAATATATTTAATGCTATTTTTAAAAAGATTTAATATATTTTTTTCGAATGATGATATAATAATGTTTTCTTAAAACTTTTTTTAAAAAAAATTAGCATGTTTTAAAGTTAAAACACTTCAAATTATTGTATAGAAATTATTTGAAATTATAAAATTAAAATTTTAAACTCTAATTTAAAAAAAAAGGCTGAATTACTTAAGCCTCAAATGATCCATAACATTTATGTTAATTCAAGAATAATAAATTAAGATAATTATTAGAAATTTTAAATTTAATTACTTTTTCATATGTTATCCTTACGTATGATTTATATGGTTTAACCATCCGTATGTTTTATATACTAAATTCAAGTATTTATTTAACATTTGATCCAATAATATCATTTTTTTTAATTTCAATATTTTTATTTCAGAAATAATTATCTTTAAATTTATTTCTTATATTATTTAATAAATTTTAATTAATAAATATTTTGTATAATTTTCACTTTTATTCAAAATTAATTGATAATGTTGACTTGAACCAGTTGCGAACTTGCATGAAGTAGAGTATGAGCATAAGTGATAGTGCAAGTAGACACTTCTACTAAAACTGCGACAATTGTAATAAAACAAGGGGAAACAAAATTGTTTACGTAATTCAGTTTTCTTACGTCTGTGAAGCTAAGCTCAGTTAGACGAATTCACTATCTTTGAACTCAATACAACTAGTGATTATAGTTCTAACTCCCCCCAGTGAAGAATCCTCACTTTTGTATTTCAAAGATTAGACCTCTCACCACTAAATTATCTTCTTAAGAACTTAGCTTGTAAACCAACTACAAAAGGTTTTACTTTCACAAATGCACTCTCACAAAATATCGTGCCTTAATGAACTGGTAAGTGCTCTCAATACTCTTTACATAAACCTACGAGACTTGCTAATATACTAAAACATCAATCACAATCCCTTCTAAATATGAGCTAAAATAGCTAAATAGAATATAACGATAATGACCAAAGTAAGATGAATTGTTAGAAGATAAGTCTTCAAGTTGTGTCTCAATTCTAAGATGAATTGTTAGAAGATAAGTCTTCAAGTTGTGTCTCAATTCAACATCATTGATCTAAGGGATTTGGTACAATTGATTTGATTTGATCCGATTATTAGGATATGTTTCTTCAAGTGAATTAATCTTTATTGATATGTTTGAATAATTCTATGATATCAGCACAACCCAAAGATTTGTTTCAATAAATTCTCAATCATCCAAATATGACAAGTTGTTATCTACCGCATATGTTAAATTTAAATAGTGATATTCAAAATAACTCCAAGTTGTGGCCTATTAATATGGTATTTACTATCCTCAAGAATAGCTTGGGTTCAAATCACAGTTGTACTAAAAGAAAAAATTCGATTTAAAATTTAAATTCCAATAATATTATTGAATTTGAATATGTATTATTAATTGGTAGGGGTGTAAATGAACAGAACGCTCGATGAACCATTCGTATAACATTCGTTTATGTTCATTTATTAAGCTAAATAAACGAGTATCAACAAAATTTTTATGTCCGTTTAATAAACGAACGAACACGAACAAAGGTGTATTCGGTTCATTTATGTTCACGAACAAGCTCATTTATTAGCTTATTTAGAAGCTCGTTTATAACTCGTTTATTTATTAATGATATTTTCTTATACAAATATTAAAATAGCATCTCCCTCTATTTTTATATTTGAATTTCAACTCATTAATCTAGGAAATATATATATTATATTTGCAATCACTATTGATAATTTGACAAAACAAGTTATGACAGTGTGCTTTAATGCTTTACTCGATTGAAACAAACAATAATATAAAACTTAAAATTAATGAAATAAAAACTAAAAATATAATTTAAAAAAGCCTTAGTTGTCGTACACTTTTTTTCTTTATGACTAAAAATTGAAATTAAAGTACTCTTTCTTTTTTCCCATATTTTTTGGTACGATGCATTTTGATTTTTTTTAATTCCGTGTGAATCTCTTTCAGTTTTACTTTACTTTCTCTCTCGGTCAAAAACAAGAACGTGAGAAGTAAAAACTAATTCAACTTGGATTCAGCTTAATTTCATATTCAACTCAAAAATTTGTTGAATCTCTTGATAGATTTTATCGTTAAACTTCATCGGTCATCACAAATACTAGATTTTTATTTCTCAACGATATGCAAAAGAGTTTTCTTTTTCTTTTGTTTGTTTCATATATTAGCAATATGCATATTCTCCTAAGATCTAACTCTTTCTAATAGTCTCTCCAAAACTAGTGTTTGGGGAGGCCGCAAAGAGTATGAGGAAGACATTTTCATCTTTATTTGTGGTATATCATTCTCTTTTATCTTGTTTAATCAATTTATTTTAATATAAATTAATGTTGAGACCTTTCAAGTTAGATTATAATTTCGTAACTATCATTTTGATATTATTATCTCCAAATTTAGCTTTATGAGATATTGCTTTAAACCTGATGCACATTGTTGTTTTTCATACTTCAATGATTTTTAAAGATATTTAATATTATTAATGGTAAAAGAAAATTATTTGAAATCGTGATCTATTACTTGTTTAGCCTGTGTATTATTGTTTTTATAGAGCTTGTTTATTAGATTTGATGTTATCCATTAATAATGACTTAAGTTTTAATTTTTAGGTTTGTCTTATAACTCGGAACAATGTCATTATTCCTATTCATGTACTGATTCTTTATCACCGATGGTTGTCTTTGAAGGAAATGAAATTTCCAATGCTCGGGATACTACTCATGAAAGACCAACCACTGAGGAGATTGGGTGTTTGGATGATATTAAAGTTGCCACTTATACGAGGAGAAATATAAAGAAGACATTGATTGTTTGGCAGGAACTAACTGTAGTTAAGCTTGTTGATGGGACCAAAAAAGTGCAGTGTAATCACTGTAAGATTAAACTTGCCAAGAACAAGGATGGTACAACTACACAATATAAAAGACATTTAGATGGTTGTGTGAAACGTCAAGTATCTTTAAAGGGACAAGGCAATCTTTTCTACCACCGCAAGTACCTAGATCTGACAGTGCGAGTGGTATCTAGACTTGGAAATATGACCAAGCAAAGATCAAGGAAGTTGTTTCTCAAATGATAGTGGTTAATGAGTTGTCTTTTGCATTTACTGAGTATGATTTATTCACTTTGTTGATGAAAATTACAATTCCTCACTATGTAAGAATTTCCTGTGCTATAGTCATAGCTGATTATTGGACAAATTATGAGGTTGAGAAGATAAGGTTAAATGAGTTGTTGAAGACAATGGATAGGATTAGCATTACAACTGATTTGTGGAAGTTGGGTCAAAAGATTCAATACATGGTCTTGACAGCTCATCCTATAATTTGCAAAAAATAGTTTTGAACTTTGTTGATGTGCCTCCTCCGTATTGTGGAGTTGTTGTGTATGATGCATTGTAGAAATGCTTACAAGACTGAGGTATTAAAGGAAAAGTGTGCTCAATTTCTATGGATAATGCTTCTTACAATGATGCAACTGTAAGGATGTTGAAAGATAGCCTTTCATTTCATAAAAAGCTTCCTTTGAATGGGAAATTGTTTCATGTCCGTTGTTGTGCAAACATCTTGAATCTATTGGTGCATGATGGTCTTTTTGAAATTGAAGATACAATTGATAATGTAAGGGAAAGTATGAAGTACATCACAGCATCCACTGTGCGTTTGACTATGTTCAATGATATTGTTAAACAACTTCAGTTGCCAAATAAGAGGTTGATTTTAGATTGTTGTACACGGTGGAATGCAACATATGCTATGGTTTCATGTGTATTGGAGTTTAAGGACGTATTTCCACGGTATGCTCAACGAGATGCAAGTTATAAGTATTTGCCAAGTGATGAAGATTGGGTGAAGGTTGAGGAAGTTTGTTCTTTCTTAGCAGTTTTTAATGAAGTTACCAATATTATATCAGGTAAATAATTTAAATATATCTAGTTTTATTTCTTTATTTCTTAATTTTTTATTTTATTTTATTTAATGCATGGTATTTCTTTTATAACTATTAGGTTCCAAATATCCAACTTCAAATTTGTTTCTTCTTGAACTTTGGAGTATCAAAGAGTTATTGATGGAGAAATCTTTGAGTGAAGAACTTTGGATGAGAAAAATGGCCAATAAAATGCAACGAAAATTTGATAAATATTGGGGTGAATGCAATTTGCTGATTTCTATTGCTACTATACTAGATCCTATGAATAATATGAAATTGATTGACTTCAGTTTTCGTTTTATTTATTCTGAAGAGGAAACTCCTAGACAAATTTGCATTAAGCGTGATAATCTATATGAGCTTCATAAGGAATATGTGGATGAATATGTAGCAACTAATGTTGATACATCAATGGAAAATGTTGTGCAAGAAAGTGGTGCCAACAATGCTTCTACCACTAGTAGAATAAGCAAAGGAAAAGTTATGACTGAGAGTTTCAAGTTTGAGAGATATATTAGGAGTGTTGACACAGTTGACAATGTTAAGTCTGAACTAAATATATACTTGGAAGAATGAGTGTTCATTTATAAAGAAAACTGTGATGATTTTGATGCCTTAGAGTGGTGGAAGGTTAATAACATCAAGTTTCGAATTTTATCAAAAATGACTTGTGAAATCTTGTCTATTCTTATTAGCACGGTGGCTTCAGAATCTGCTTTAGTGCTAGTGGTAGAGTGATTGATGCATACTATTCATTTTTACGAACTGATACGATGCAAATGTTACTTTGTGGTTTTGATTAGTATCAGAACTTTTATGGGTTGAAAAAGAAAGCCAAAGTGAGTAATTTTCAAGTATTTATTCTATTTATTTAGTATTTGAAATATTATTTAATTTGGTCATCTAATTTTAATATTTTATGTAGATCAAAGTAAAAATTAAAGAGATTTATTTACTTTGAAGTTATAATTTTGAAGAATTTCAAAGGTACATAATTTTTGGGGTGCGTACATTTTGGGGTGGTGTTTATGAGAAGTCGGTGAACATTTTAACTTGGTTGGTGTTTTTCCAATAGCTTTGTATAATCTGTTTTTAACTTTTCTGATATGATTATCTTTGTAAGGCAATTTTACATTTTAACTAATTTACCTTCTATAACCTTATTTTTTTAATAAAAAATAATGGATCAAACAAAAGTTTTTTATGTTGTTTCCTTATTGAATTTGATGGGTGAAACTCATGAATTTTTTGATTTTGTGTTTTCAGGATGTGGTCTCATTGGATTCATTACAAAGGAATGTGCTATGTATGTTGTAACCTTTTCTAGTTAGTGTTTACTACAACATTTTTTTTCTTATCTTTTTGAATTGCTTCTCTTGTAATATGTTCTGTTTTGAATCTACCAAACTACTTGTTTGCAACTTAATTTTTTATGATATTACACATGCCTCCTTCAACTTTAGAACTCAAAAATTCTCATGTTGAAATGTAAGTTTTATTTAGTTGGTTTTGTTTTATTTAATTTTATTGTTTGTTTGTTAAGTTAATGTAACAGCCTATTTTTAGTCAAATCGAAGCAGTGGTTTCGGGACCATAAGTTTGAGGTCAAAATAATTATTTTATTATTATTTTAAGGTCTACAGTATGATAGTGTGATAGTGTGAAATTTTTGTTAAGAAATTTTATCGTTAAAATGCTCAATTTGATAAAAAGGACTAACTCACGTAAAGTGTAAAACTTGTATTCTATTAGCTAAAGGTACTAATTATCTATGAAATTAAATAGTTGAGGGATTTATGTGGTAATTAGACCATTGGTTGCTCAAATGGACATTTATGGACATTTTTTATGTATGTTTTAATGTATTAGTAAAGGGTAAATAGGTAGTTAATGAAATAAACTAAAATAAATAAAACAAAAATCATATTTTTGTGTCCATCATCTTCCTTTAGCCGAATTTAACAAGAGAAAAAGCCATTGTTAGGGCTTTTCATTCGGCCAAGCTTCCATTGTCCATTTAGGTATGATTTTTGTCTCGTTATGATTTCTATATTTTTGAGATCGTTGCAGCTTAATCTAGCTAGCCCAGGGACTAGTTTGCAAAAATGTTAAAGGTTTAGGGTTTTTTCATTGATGAATATAGGTGTATTTTGATGTTTGATGATAGAAAATGTATGCTTGTTGTTAGTAAACAACATTGGTAAAGTGATTTTTAGTAAAATTGACAATTAGGGATTTAATTGAGAAATGTGGAAAATTTGTGGTAGAAATGTGAAAGAAATGAAAAATATGGCCTGCTATGATAATAAGGGAAATTCGGCTAGCATGGGTAAGGATCTAATTGCATGAATTTGTGTTTTTATGAGTTAAGGACTAAATTGTAAAAATGTCAAAATATTAGGGGAAAAAGTGTAAAGTTGCCTTAGGATACATTTTGGACTAAATTGAATAGAATGATAATTAAATAAGTTAATTTTGATATTATATAGATCAAGAAAAACGAAGTTCGGATCTAGATCGGGGGAAAAACAAAGTGTTGGATTAATTAATTCATTCCATCATTTTTGTGAATCGAGGTAAGTTCGTATGTTAATAAGCATTATTATAATTGTGTTTTAAATGCATTATTATTGAATTAATTGTGAATATGATCCTACGTAAATGTTTGACGACGATTCGGCAATGTGAAAATCCTGGTTGAACCTTAAGAATAGATTAGGATATGAATGACATGCCATTAGGGGTTATGTGATTTGGGTGTTGGTCCATACGTCCTACTGGTAGCTGAGTTATCCGACATGTGTTGCGAATTCTCGCCAGCTTGTGTAAGCAGCACCGTGTAGCTATGTCATAACCGTCAGCTTGTGTGAGCAGACCCGTTGATAGCTCGAGAGTGAGCATTATATGAGATATGAGATTGAGATAGCTTTAGCTATGTATTGGCACTTAGGGTGCGAGATTCCTGAGTATCCAATAGTATTCCAAATGGTTCAACAGGTATATCGAAGATATGAAACGGTGAGATATAGATACGTATCGATACAGGTATGTATGGAAACTATATGAGCATTGAACTTATGAAAAGTGTGAATTCATGATTACTCATGTGATGACTTGTCAATGAATGGTGAGCTTTACTTATTAGCTATACGAGCTTACTAAGCATTATAGCTCACTCTTTGTACTTTTCCATGTTTTATAGTGTTTATCAAAGCTAGCTCGGATTGGGAGTCGTCGGAGATTGTATCACACTATCAAGCTTTCACTTTGGTACTTTTGAAATTATGTTTTGGCTATATGGCATGTATAGGAATTATGGTCATTTTGTTATATTTTAGTAATGGATTTAGCCATTTAATTTGGCTTGTAAATGATGAATGGTTGTTATGTGTATAGCCATGTGAAATGGTTTATTTTGGGCATGATTAGTGATGTGTATATATGTGAGAAAGACCTTTCGATATGTTGTGTATAATTGCTATGTGATGCTTGTTGTGAATTGGCATTTTGGAAACCAAATGGTTAGAATTTGATATTGATATGCTTGTGGTTTTATGCAATTTAGTGCATACTTAAAAGTGACCACTTAGGTGATTTGAGAATGTGAAATTGGTATGAAATTGAATAGCATATTGTGGTACTTGTTTGCTTTGTAGTTGTTGGTATTGATTTAGCATAAATTAAACTTGGTTTAGAGGAGTTTAAATGTCATTTGAATTTGTGGTTATATGTTTAAATGCCATTTGAAGTTGTGGTTATATGCTATTTGGTTTGTGTATGTGATTGAATAATTGGGTGAAAAAGATGACTTGGTAAATAGCCTATCTTTGTCCACACAGGCGTGTGTCTCAGCCGTGTCTGACACACAGCCAGGTGACACGACCGTGTGTCCCCTGGTGTTTAATTAGAAACCAAGTCAATATGCTTCACACGGCCCAGCACACAGGCGTGTGACTTGGCCGTGTGGCATAAGTCAGTATACCCTGCAAGTTTGGCACGGCCTAGCACACGGCCTAACACACGGGCGTGTGTGGCCATTTCGAAGGGCACACGGGCGTGTGTGTTGGCCATGTGACCTAGGTTAGGGAGTTACATGGGGTCAGACACAAGCTAGGACACGGCTATGTGATCCCATTGCGAATGTCCACACGGCCTGTGACACAGACGTGTCTTTAGCCGTGTGAGACACACGGCCGGGCTACTTGGACATGTGTCTCCTCTGTTTTGTAAAAAAGTTTTTAGGTGTTCCAAAATTTTCCTGAGATATCGGTTTAGTCCTACACCACTTCTAATGCACGATTTGTGCCTTGTAGGCTCGTATTAGGGAAAATGTGATTGATTATGAATGACTTGTATTTGATATTGATAATTGTATGAGAAATGTATGTTCAATTGTGTAATAAGTCTGCTAATGCTTCGTAACCCTATTTCGACAAGAAATACGGGTTAGGGGTGTTACATTTATTGGTATTAGAGCTACGGTTTAGTCTATTCTAGGACTAAGGTAGCGTATGTGAGAGTCTAGCTATACATGCCATATATAACCTGTGATAGTGTGATATCTCCTGACAATTTAAAATGTGTTTTCTTATAGTAAATGAATCCCAATGGAGCTGTGGCTAATAATGTTGAGAGTAATGCGCCAGTCTCTGTTCACGAAGTAGTGCAGTCTGAATCAAGACCTGTATCGGGTAGTCAGGGAGGAGAGGCCAATGAAGCCTTCTTCCAAATGATAAACAAGTGGTTCACTGAGTTTGTCCGAACAAATCTGGCTGCTCAGCAATCTCCATCCTCACCTATTCCCCAACTAGTCCCCATAGCACCTCAGGTTTAGAACTTTTGTATGTAAGTAAGCTGCCTATTGATAAAATCCGCAAGTATGGGGCTGAAGAGTTTAGAGCTAACGTTGATGACGATCCTGAGAGAGCCGAGTTTTGGCTTGAGAATACAATCCGGGTATTTGATGAACTTTCTTACACGCCAGCTAAATGTGTTAAATACGATGTATCACTTCCGTGAGATACTGCATATCAGTGGTGGAATACTTTGATACCTGTGGTACCGAGAGAAAGGGTCACGTGGGAATTTTTCCAAATCAAGTTCAAAAAGAAATACATCAGTCAGCGGTTTATCGACCAAAGCTCAAAGAATTTCTGAAGTTGAAACAAGGTCAAATGTTCGTGACTGAGTATGAGAGAGAGTTTGTGAAACTCAATAAATATGTTCAATAATGTGTTTCCACTGAGGCAATTATGTGTAAATGATTTGAAGACGGGTTGAACGAAGACATTAGACTTCTAGTAAGGATTCTAGAATTGAAAGAATTTGTTGTGTTAGTTGACAGAGCTTGCAAACCAAGGAACTTGGTAAAGAAAAGAGAAAAGCTAATTTAGAGGTTAGAGGTTTAAGAAAAAGGTCGATGAGTAAACCCTATCACTCTTCGTCAAAGAAATCACGGGATTCGTATAGTCATTCGAATGCTTCAGTGGGTTATCCAAATAGAGATCATGGGATGCAATACACGAGTCTTAAAGCTCAAGCCACTTCAGTATCGAGTGTTAGTAGTGTTATAACCTACAAACCCGAGTGTTAACAGTATGGAAGACGGCATTTTGGAGACTGTTGGATGAATACTAAAGCTTGTTTCAAATGTGGCTCATTAGATCACTTTATTCGGGATTGTCCTGAGTTAACAGAGAAAGATAAATTTTAGAATGCAAGACCGAGTAACACAGCTGCTAGAGGGAGACCACCTAGAAATACGGGAAATGTTACTAGTAGCAAAGGAGTGACAAAGAACTTTGCTGTGAGATTTGAGGCTAGAGCACCAGCCAGAGCTTACGCTATTCGCGCTCGTGAAGATGCGTCATCACCAGATGTTATCACCGGTACATTTTCTCTCTATGAAACTAACGTAATTGCCTTGATTGACCCTGGATCAACTTATTCATATATTTGTATGAATATAATGTCTAGTAAGAGTTTTCCTGTTGAGTCTACCGAATTTGTGATTAAAGTATCGAACCCTTTAGGTAAGTATGTCCTAGTTGATAAAGTTTGCAAGAATTGTCCTTTGGTGACTTGGGGTTATTATTTTTCTGCTAATTTGATGCTTTTACCGTTTGATGAATTAGATGTGATTTTGGGTATGGACTGGTTGAGTCTGCATGATGCTGTTGTGAATTGTAGATGAAAGACTATTGAATTGAAATGTCAGAATAGTAAAATTCTTCGAATTGAATCTGATGAGTCGAGTGGTTTTCCTGTTGTGATATCGTCGATGTTAGCTCAGAAATATGTGAGGAAAGGTTATGATGCTTATCTTGTGTATGTACTGGATACAAAAGTGTTTGAACCGAAGATTGAATCAGTACCATTGGTTTGTGAATATCCAGATGTGTTTCCAGAAGAGTTGCCTAGGTTGCCGCCCATCAGAGAAGTCGAGTTTGCTATTGAGTTAGTACCGGGAACATCACCGATATCGATAGCTCCGTACAGAATGGCTCTAACAGAATTGAAAGAGTTGAATCTCAGTTCTAATAGTTAATAAATAGAGGCTTTGCATGACCTAGTTTTTTGTCCTGAGGTGCACCAATGCTGTTCGTAAAGAAGAAAGATAGATCGATGAGGCTGTGTATCGACTATTGTCAGCTTAACAAGGTTACGATTAAGAATAAGTATCTTTTGCCAAGAATTGATGATTTGTTTGATCAGTTGAAAGAAGCAACAATATTTTCAAAGATTGATCTGCGGTCTGGTTATTATCAGTTGAGAGTTAAAGATTCGGATGAGCCGAAGACTACATTCAGAATAAGGTATAGGCATTATGAATTTTTTGTTATGCCTTTCGGATTAACTAGCGCTCCTGCAATTTTTATGGATTTGATGAATCGAATCTTTAGACTGTATTTAGACAGATTTTTTGTTGTATTCATTGATGACATTCTGATCTATTCCCGAGATGAGTCTGAGCATGCTGAACATTTGAGGATTGTATTACAAACATTAAGAGACAAGCAATTGTTTGCTAAATTCAGTAAATATGAGTTTTGGCTTCGAGAGGTTGGATTTTTGGGGCATATTGTTTCAGCGAAAGGCATTCGAGTTGATCCGAGTAAGATTTCAGCAGTTGTTGACTGGAAACCACCAAGAAATATGTCTGAAGTCAGAAGCTTTCTGGGATTAGTTGGTTACTTTCGGTGTTCTGTAAAAGGATTATCGATTATTGCTACACCATTGACTCGATTGCTACAGAAAGATGTAAAGTTCGAATGGTCTGAGAAATGTCAACAGAGTTTTGAACAGTTGAAAGCATTGTTAACTGAAGCACCAGTTTTAGTTCAGCCTGAGTCAGGTAAAGAATTTGTGATTTTTAGTGACGCGTCATTGAATAGTTTGGGATGTTTTTTGATGCAAAAAGGCAAAGTTATAGCTTATGCTTCTAGACAGTTAAAGTCGCATGAAAAGAATTAACCGATGCACGATTTAGAGTTGGCCGCTATTGTTTTCACATTAAAAATTTGGCAACGTCATTTATTCGATAAGTAGTGCCATATCTTCACTGACCATAAAAGTATGAAGTATATAATGACTCGAAAATATTCAAATTTGGGACAACGAAGATGGCTCGAGTTGCTGAAAGATTATGAACTAGTGATTGACTATCATCCGGGGAAAGCGAATGTAGTCGCGGATGCTTTGAGTAGAAAGTCTTTATTTTCTTTATGGGCGATGAACACACAATTAACCTTGTTTGATGATGGTTCAATTTTAGCTGAGTTAAAAGCTAAGCTGTTATTTCTTCAGCAAATTTGTGAAGCTCAGAATGGTGACGATGAATTGCAAGCTAAAAGAGCGCAATACGAATCGACTACTGATTCAGAGTATCGGATCAGATCCAATGATTGTATAATGTTCCAAGGTAGAATATGTGTACCAAAAAATCCCGAGCTTGTTCAGAAAATTTTACATGAAGCACACAGTGGTTGTTTATCTATTCATTCGGTGAGTACTAAAATGTACAATGATTTGAAACAGTTGTACTAGTGGTCAAGTATGAAACGAGACATTTCAGAGTTTGTGTCGAGATGCTTAGTTTGTCAGTAAGTAAAAGCCGAACATCAAGTGCCTTCGGGATTATTATAGCCAGTGATGATACCAGAGTGAAAATGGGATAGAGTTACAATGGATTTCGTATGGGAATTACCCCTATCTCCGAAAAAGAAAGATGTTATCTGGGTTATTGTTGATCGTTTAACGAAATCGGCACATTTAATTCCGGTACATACAAACTTTTCACTTGATACATTAGCTGAATTGTATATTTCTGAGATTGTTAAATTGCACGGGGTGCCAGTTTCTATTATTTTGGATAGAGATCCGAGGTTTACATTGCGATTTTGGAAGAAACTGCAAGAAGCTTTGGGTACACGGTTGCACTTTAGTACTGCATTTCATCAGCAAAGCGACGGTCAGTCTGAGAGAGTAATTCAGATTCTTGAAGATATGCTTCGTTGTTGTGTTTTAGGAAGGTAACTGGGAGAAATATTTACCGTTGGTTGAATTCGTGTATAACAACAATTTTCATTCGAGCATAAAGATGGCACCATATGAAGCATTGTTTGGTCACAAATATCGAACTCCATTGTACTGGACTGAGCTTAGTGAGAAAAACATTCACAGGGTTGATTTGGTTAGAGAGACCGAAGATAAAGTGAAAGTAATTTGTGACAGTTTGAAAGCAGCTTCAGATCGACAAAAATCGTATACGAATTTAAAATGTAAAGACATTGAATTTCAAATCGGTGACAGAGTTTTTTTGAAAGTATCTCCGTGGAAGAAGATTCTTCTATTTGGTCGCAAAGGAAAATTGAGTCCGCGATTTATTGGACCGTGTGAGATTATCGAAAGAATAGGGCCAGTGGCATATCGATTAGCTTTACCATCAGATTTAAGAAAGATCCACAATGTATTTCATGTTTTGATGCTACGTCGGTATAGATCAAATTCGTCACACGAATTTCTCTGACAGACATTAAAATTCAGCCTAATATGACATAAACGAATAACCGATTAGAATTTTAGCTCGAAAGGTTAAAGAGTTGAGAAATAAGAGCATAGCTTTAGTGAAAGTTCTATGACAATGTCACGATATCGCGTGTGAACCTGAAAAAGCTATGAGAAAACAGTACCCTAACTTATTTTCTGGTAAGATTTTTAGGGATGAAAATTCCTAAGGGGGAGAGTTGTAATAGCCTGTTTTTAGTCAAATTGGAACAGTGGTTTCGAGACCACAAATTTGAGGTCAAAATAATTATTTTATTATTATTTTAAGGTCTACAGTATGATAGTGTGATAGTGTGAAATTTTCGTTAAGAAATTTTATCGTTAAAATGCTCAATTTGATAAAAAGGACTAAATCGCGTAAAGTGTAAAACTTGTATTCTATTAGCTAAAGGTACTAATTAGCTATGAAATTAAATAGTTGAGGGAGTTATGTGGTAATTAGACCATTGGTTACTGAAGTGGACATTTATGGACATTATTTATGTATGTTTTAATGTATTAGTAAAGGGTAAATAGGTAATTAATGAAATAAACTAAAATAAATAAAAGAAAAATCATATTTTTTGCCCATCATCTTCCTTTAGCCGAACTTAACAAGAGAAGAAGCCATTGTTAGGGCTTTTCATTCAGCCAAGCTTTTATTTTCCATTTAGGTATGATTTTTGTCCCATTTTTAATGATTTCTATGTTTCTGATATCGTTGCAGCTAAATCTAGCTAGCCCAAGGACTAATTTGCAAAAATGTTAAAGTTTTAGGGTTTTTCCATTGATGAATATAGGTGTATTTCGATGTTTGATGATAGAAAATGTGTGCTTGTTGTTAGATAAACAACATTTGTAAAGTGATTTTTGATAAAATTGACAAATAGGGATTTAATTGAGAAATGTGGAAAATTTGTGGTAGAAATGTGAAATAAATAAAAAATATGGGCTGCTATGATAATAAGGGAAATTCGGCTAGCATGAGTAGGGATCTAATTGCATGAATTTGTATTTTTATTAGTTAAGAACTAAATTGTAAAAATGTTGAAATATTAGGAGAAAAGTGTAAAGTTGCCTTAAGATACATTTTTGGGCTAAATTGAATAGAATGATAATTAATAAGTTAATTTTGATATTATATAGATCAAGAAAAACGAAGTCAGGATCTAGATCGGGGAAAAAACAAAGTGTTGGACTAATTGATTCATTATATCGTTTCTATGAATCGAGGTAAGTTCGCATGTTAATAAGCATTATTATAATTGTGTTTTAAATGATTCATTATTGAATTAATTGTGAATATGATCCTACGTAAATGTTTGACGACGATTCGGTAATGTGAAAATCTAGGTTGAACCTTAGGAATAGATTAAGATACGAATGACATGTCATTAGGGGTTATGTGATTTGGGTGCTAGTCTGTACGTCCTACCGGCGGCTGAGTTATCTGGCATGTGTTTCGAATTCTCGTTAGCTTGTTTGAGCAGCACCGTGTTGTTACGTCATGATCGTCAGCTTGTGTGAGCAGACCCGTTGATAGCTCGAGAGTGAGCATTTTATGAGATATGAGGTTGAGATAGCTTCGGCTATGTATTGGCACTTAGGGTGCGAGATTCCCAATTATTCGATAGTATTCCAAATGGTTCAACGGGTATATTGAAGATATGAAACGGTGAGATATATATACGTATCAATACAGTTATGTACGGAAATTATATGAGCATTGAACCTATGAAAAGTGTAACACCCCCTAACCCTAAACCGTCGCCAAAATAGGGTTACGAAGCATTACCAGACATTACGGTCAACTTATGAATATTATACAATTAATTAACATTTATAATATAATATATTCAATAAGTCCCTTTCATGGACCCTCGAGGCCCAAATTACGAATTAGAAGTGAATCGTGACTTGATCGAGTGGTCTAAAAATTTTTCGTAAATTTTTTTTTTGTGAACTCAATATAACCCCTTTTGTAAACATCTAACCTTCCCTGCAATTTCAAACCACAACCAATCTAAAACCAATGGCACAACCAAAACAATTTATACTTAAATACACCTAAATCATAATCAATTCATCAACACAATAATTTAATAATTAAACATTCATAAAATAATTCAAAGTTTACTAATAACTTCATTCATTTTCCATTCAAACTTAATACCAAATTTTATAGTATACTCTTTACCATTTCACTTAAACTAAGTTCAAAACATTACAAACCATCCATACTTTATAACTAAAATCATAAGACCCATGTATATGGTACATGTCACATTTACCAAAAAGAAAAGTACATCACCAAAGTTGTGCTGAAGTCGGGATTGATCTGGATGCTGAACCGAGACCTTTGGCTTCTACGAGTATGTCTATACTCAGTGGTATCACCATAATTCAAATTATATAACATAATTAAATTATAACATCAACTTGTAATATAGAAAATCATAAGAACAAATTTTACAATCAATTTAATATTTCATTTATAATAGTCTATTAACAGATATCATATATCAACAATTTGCATTTTTGATCAATTCATGAACCTTAAGTTCATGCTTTCAAATCTCTTATCTCATTCTCACTTCACATTTCGATTCATAATTTCACTATCTCATTTCTTCCATCAACTAATTGAAATCAAGATTTATTCATTTTTTTTCATTTTAATTACCCCTATTAACAAGACTCGGACTTTGACAGATACATGGATTCCAAGCAAACACACCAAAATAAATAATTCTCCCAAACACACCAGAATAATTAATCCTCCCAAACACACCAGAAATGCATTAAATGCCTATTCGAATAATCCGAAGAAATATAGTAACATTAGTATCTCCTCGGCCAAACCGAAAAGTCCCCTGAACTCTTCCAAATCCTATAGCATGCCAACTATATCCGACTCAACCCGACTAGTTAATAGGGTATTCAAATCATTTCTCAATTCAATCTCATTTCAATTCAAAACACACCTTTCAATTTAATCACAATTCAATTTAATACATTTTCCACTTTCTAATCAATAAACAATTTAAATACTCAAACATATTCATACTTCATCTCAATTTCATTCATGTCAATAGTAATACTTACCTTATAATTTACTTACCATACATAAGAATTTAAATATAACATTAACTAAATAGTAGTTTGAATTATAGTAATACAAACCCAAAATTCGCAATTACTCCTCGATGATCTTCTCTTTTTCTTTCTTCGTGGATGCCTCGGGTGCGATATTAGCTACGAAAAATTAAGATAATTTCATAATCATTAATACACTACTAATTTATATCTAATTAATTGAATTTCTATTCAATTTTCTACTTTAATTTCAATTTAGTCTTAACTAAATTCACTTACTTTTCTATCTCAATTCATACTTTATTTCTACTCAAATTTCAACCAAACTTAGACATAGCTATCTAAATTTCATCATGAAACCCTAATTTCAAAATTCTTGCAATTTAGTCCCTACTATGTAAAACTAATAGCTTCTTTTACAATTTAATCTTTTAATCAATTCTAATTAAAAATTCATTCAATTAAACCCCTAATTCAACAATTTGTTCAACATGAATCATGTTCAAAAACCTAAGAACTTCCAAAACTTCAACTTAATTTCAACAAAACTTTGTTCTAAAGCTTCTAAAACATCAAAATTAAATAAAAAGGACTTAATTGACTTACCAAATTAAACTCCAAGCTTTAAAACCTTAGTTTCTTCTTTTTCTTTTCTTTCTTTCTTTTTCCTGCTCTGTTTTGAATTAGCTTCTGTTTCTTTCTTCTTTCCTTCCTTATTTCATTTATTTCATTTATGTTTTATTTATTTATTAGTTTAATAATAATTTGATAAACCGTAATATAAACATATTTTAATCCCACATTTAGCACATTTTTGGATGATTCAAAGCCTTGAATTGTGGAATTCGGTGCTCTTAATCCTTTGTTTTCATGTTTTATACTTAGGAAAGCACCGGAGGATGAAAAGAACGAGAAACGAGCCTAAAACGGAGTAAATGGGCCATATCACGAAATCAACACGGCCTGGGCCCAAGACCACACGGTCGTGCCTTATTAACGAACCCGAACACGGCCTGACCACGATTCACACGAGCGTGGGCCATGGGCGTGTCCCTGTCGTGAAAAAGAAGAGTTTCATTCGGATTAGGGTACTTAGAGGCAAAGAAAGCCTTTCCAAAAGCCTATATAAACACCCTAGAGGCCAACCTTCAAGGGGAGTCCAGTTAGGGGTCAATTAGGCCGAAGAGCCGAGCCAGAGAGGCCAGAATTGTAGGATTTACTCGAAGAAAGCTAGTTGATTCATCTCAAGAAGCCGGAGTTATACTCAAGATAGAGGATCTTCTCTTCAATTCCTTCAGGGGGTTTTAGGGTTTTTCTTATGTTTTGTTTTATATTTTCTTCTGAGATGTATTCTTTTATCATTATGAATTAAACCTCTCAAATACCTGAGGGGGATGAAACCTAAGACGGATCTTGTTATTGTTTTCTGAACCATATGATAAATACTTGATTTGTTCTTAATTATGTGTTCTTAATTCTAGGTTTGATATTTCAGGATATTGATTCAAGTATTGATGTGCTTAGGCAGTGGAGCAAAAGTCCATGCTTAAGAGTAGATCTAGCATAATTAAGCGGAGTTGATCGCAACCCTAGAAATAGGATGACAAAAATCTGCCGGATTAGGGTCAAACCTAATATAGGAGTCTATAGATCGAGTTAATGCAATTCTAGGGGTTTTAATTAGAAAGAGATTTCAATTAATCAACCTAGGGTTAGACGTTAGTAGCCTCGAAAAAGGTATTAATATAAATTAGGGAATCCTACGGATCAAGTCAAGTGAATAAATCGTCTGGTTCAGAGTTAGATAACAAATGAAGTCTAGGTGGATTCTTCCTCGGGTATTGTCTTAATCAATTGGTTTCTTCCACAAGTATTTCCTCAATTCCTTCTCTTTGTCTTTGCATCTTTAGCTTAGTAGTTAGTTAGTTTTAGATTAGATAACAAATTCTTTTAATTCTTAGGTTAAATAATAAAAAGAAAATTAGTATTAGTACTTTTGGTTCCTTTGGGTTCGACAATTCGGTCTTGCCACAGCTATACTACTGTTTGATAGGTGCACTTACCTCAATCGTTATCATAGTTAGTTTCTAGGCTCGATCATCCTTTTTATAAATTTTTAAGACTCTGACACACGATCACAATTATATAATATTATAACAAATTTCTATTTAATAAACAATATATGTATTACAAATGTACATTATCATCACCCTACACTTGTCTTGATTTAATTTAATTTATTTGTTTTATATAATTTAATATTTTAATATAATAAAAATATATTTACTTAAGTAAAAAGTAATTAAATAAATTTATTACAAATGTATAAATATATGCATTACACTTGCATAATTTAATCACCATACAATTTTTTTATTTTAATTTATTTCATAATATAATACCAATTTAATAATATTATTATCAATAAATATCTAATATAAAACCATAATAATAAATAATGATAATAATAATTTAATTTATTATTTATGATTTATGCATTTGCCGCCTTATTCTTTGTTAATGGCTTAATTGCCATTTTAGTCCCTTTTATTTTCTTTTAATCTATAATTAGACTTTTACCCTTTATTCAATTTAGTCCTTTTTCCTAATCACTCTTAATTAAGCTAAATTCACTTAATAAAAACCTAATTAGACACACCACTAGACTCATAAATATTTTTAATAATTATCTATGAGTTTGATTTACTAAGACGGAGGCCCGATAATGTACTTTTCCTATGCCCGTGAATTTTGGGTCATTACAAAAAGTGTGAATTCATGATTACTCATGTGATTGAATATTTGGTAATCTTATGATTTAATGAATTTGTAGCATATTATGTTCATACTACTTGAATTGTGAATGAATGGTGAGCTTTACTTATTAACTATACGAGCTTACTAAGCTTTATAGCTTACTCTATTTACTTTTCCATATTTTATAGTGTTTATTGAAGCTAGCTCGGATTGGGAGTTGTTGGAGATTGCATCTCACTATCGAGCTTTCACTTTGGTACTTTTGAAATTATGTTTTGATTATATGGCATCTATAGGAATTATGGTCATTTTGGTATATTTTAGTAATGGATTCAGCCATTTAAGTTGGTTTGTAAATGATGAATGGTTGTAATGTGTATAGCCATGTGAAATGGTTTATTTTGGGCATGATTAGTGATGTGTATATATGTGAGAAAGACCTTTTGATATGTTGTGTATAATTTCTATGTGATGCTTGTTGTAAATTGGCATTTTGGATACCAAATGGTTAAAATTTGAGATTGATATGCTTGTGGTTTTATGTAATTTAGTGCATAATTGAAAGTGACCATTTAGGTGATTTGAGAATGTGAAATTGGTATGAAATTGAATAGCATATTGTGGTACTTGTGTGCTTTGTAGTTGTTGGTATTGATTTAGCATGAATTGAACTTGGTTTAGATTAGTTTAAATGCCATTTGAAGTTGTGGTTATATGTTATTTGGTTTGTGTAGGTGATTGAATAATTGGGTGAGAAAGATGGGTTGGTAAATAGCCTATTTTTGTCCACACGGGCAGAGACATGGGCGTGTGTCTCAGCCATGTGTGACACACGGTCAGGTGACACGGTCGTGTGTCCCCTGATGTTTAATTAGAAACCAAGTCAATATGCTCCACACGGCCCAGCACATGGGCATGTGACTTGGCCGTGTGTCATAAGTCAGTATACCCTGCAGGTTTGGCACGATCTAGCGCACGGCCTGACACACGGGCGTGTGTGTTGGCCGTGTGACCCAAGTTAGGGAGTTACACGAGGTCAGACACTGGCTGGGACACGGCCATGTGATCCCATTTCGAATGTCCACATAGTCTGTGACACGAGCGTGCCTTTAGTCGTGTGAGACACACGGCCGGGCCACACCGGCGCATGTCCCCTGTATTTTGTAATAAAAAAAATTAAGTGTTCCAAAATTTTCCTGAGATATCAGTTTAGTCTCAAACCACTTCTAATGCATGATTTGGGCCTCGTAGGCTCGTATTAGAGACAATGTGATTGATTATGAATGACTTGTATTTGATATTGATAATTGTATGACAAATGTATGTTCAATTGTGTAATAAGTCTGATAATGCTCCGTAACCCTATTTCGGCTATGAATACGAGTTAGGGGGTGTTACAGTTAACATTCGCGAACATATAAACAAACATGTTTGCAAACGCTAAATGAACATGTTTGTGAACGCTAAACGAATCGAGCCAAAACACACCAAATAATAAATGAATCGAGTTCGAACATGATATTAAAAATTTAAATGAACACAAACCGAACATTAACAACTTCAAAAATAAACAAACGAACACGAACATAACATTTCGTTTGAGCCCAGTTCATTTACATTCCTATTAATTGGACTTTAATTTTTAAATAAAACAAGTAAAGGAACTAAATTATAAAATTAAAAGTAGAAAGATAAATTTCCAAAAGGTTAAAGAGAGTGGAAGCATAATTAGACAAAAAAAATCATATTTAATCCTAATATGATATTTAAATAATAAGAAGTAAGAAGCAGCATTTAAATACTTGAAATTTATTCCGTACCTTCATTAATTTAAAGACTAATAAGCTAATAAATAAACGTCGAATGAGAGAGAATAAAATATGACAAATAAAACACGGTATTTTGCTATGAACTTTTATGGATGAAGTGCAATAATGAGCACTAACCAAGTGGGGCGGCACTAGATGGAGTTAAAATTTTGTGTTTTTGGTAGAGATTTTGATAAATTTATATGATTTCAATTAATTTTGGGCATTTGCCAAAGGAAGATTGGTTAGTGAACTTAAAGTGGGTAATCTCTTGGCCATTTGTGATTAATAGTGCTATCTTAATCCTAATTGGATAAGAATTTGTAAAGACAGGAACTGACCAAAATTGAATTGTCTTTTATTAATTATCCCATCTCTCTCCCCAAAAGATATAGCCTCTCAACTGCAAATAGTGGGGAGTGGCATTCCATGATCTTGATCGGGACCAAACACGTTGAATTTTGTAGAAAAAAAGGTACGTTTTTACTAGTGTTGGATACTGCATGGGTTTTTAAATTTCCAGTTATTTTTTATGATTTTACTGGGTGCTGCATTCATCATAAATTATGTTTTACAATAATGCCATTTCCCATTTTCTAACCCTGAATGAGAAAATTTGTGAAATATAATGGAAACCATCCAAGTCTCGCTCTTTGATACCTCCACTTAAGAGGCATTCGGTGAATATCATCTTTTACAGTAATGACATTTCCCATTTTTTAACCCCGAATGAGAAAGATTTGTCAAGTATAACGGAAACCACCCAAGTCTCGCTCTTTGATACCTCCGCTTGGGAGGCTTTCGGTGAATGTCCATCAACCGAATGTACAAATGTCTAATCATAAGATTACGCTGATTAATTTTATTAAGACAATATGACGTCACACGGTTTCTTAATAATCACATCAAAACTCATTTAAATATAGGATAATGCATCTTTTAATTGCATGAAAAAAACATGTATTGAGAGAAGCGTTCTATTAAGACCTTAACTATCTAAAATATTGAATTTAAATTTTCTATTCAAACAATTCTTTGGATCGCTTGTTGGAACATCATTCCTTGCTCGAATATTTTGCTGGACAAACTGTTGGGACAACAATTTAAACATCTATTTAGGACAACATACGTGCAATTAAAACTTGACCTTTTGACTTTGTTCCCCATGGTATGCTTCTCAGTAAGTAAATTATCCTTATGGTGTGTTCTTAATCTTTTTTTAGGTTGTTGATCGATTTTTGGAGAGGTGGAGGAGGAAGGATCAACAATCCTCATCTCATGTCTTATCCTTTGACTTATCTTACTTGAAGGCTAAGCTTATTTGAATTCTCTTGGATAAGAAGGAATTTGTGGGATAATTTTTTAAGATAATTCAAGAGATAAATTTAATTTTTAACTTAGAGTTTTAAGTTTATAGAAAAATTACTGTTGAAGAACTTTTGTATCAACTTATAAATAAACTGCATTGCCGCACATGTTGGTGTGCTTGTGGGAGTGCTTTTAACTAGTTATTTGTTTATCTTTACTTTATATTTTTGCACTCTTGTGTTAGGTATTTTATAGGAGATTAAACCGTGTTGTAAGTGAAATTGTTTGGTGTGAGTGATTGCAATAATTAGGTTCATTGTTAGGTTGTAATTACCATTGTTGTAAAGAGTAATTTGAGTTTTAGTTAATAAATAATCTGAATGATTGTTGAATAAAATCATTTATTAAACAAGACTTTGCAGAATAATATTTGTGAAATCAAAAATATCATGTGTTGATTTCTCTTATTACCTTACTTTCTTTTTATAAATAGTTTGTTAAAATAATTTATTTCAACATCAGTTGGGATATGTTTTGGGACAGGAAGCAAAACAAATTGTTATTTTCCACATTCCTAACTTAACCATATAAAGGTATAAATAAATGATGTTGGCCCCCTTTAGTCAAATGATAGTAGAATTAGGCTATTTTACTTATCTAAACTAAAAAATTTTAATATTTATAAAAATAACTCTGATTCAAAAATATTTACCAAAATGACCTGAAATGAACAGTAAGTTTAGGTTTTGGGAACCCAATGGCCGGTACCACCTTGTGTTTTAGCCTCATCATTACCTGATGATTGTGTCAAGCTTTAAAAAAATGAATTTTTTAAGTTTGGGACATGAATGGCCGATACCAGGGTATCTTTTTTTAAAAATTGTATCATACTGCTATACAAAAATACCAGTATATAAAATAAAAAATTTTGGGTGCTGGCTAGTAGATGGCTGGCACCAAGTAAATTTTTCGGGTCCCAAGGCACTTTTTTTTTTATTTATTTTGGGGCACTGATGGCAGGCACTAGAGTCATTTAAAAAAAGTACATTTTTAGGGTCTCAATGCACTTTTTTTTTTTTTTACTTTGGGACACTGATGGCCGGCACCACCTTTTTCGGGTCCCCAAAAAAAATTTCTTGGTTTTGGGACACCGATGGCCAACACCAACTTTATCAGGTTAAAAATTATTATTTTTTATTTTGGAACACTGATGGCCAACAACAAGTATTAAAAAATTAGTTTTGTTAATTTTGGAAATCAAATGGTCGGAACCCCCCTCTACTCTATATATACGGGTGGTGTGGGTTCTGATAGTGTAAATAGATGAGAATTTTCTTTTTTTGAGAAAGCCATCAAAATGAGAGTGTTTTGTAGTGTATCATTAAATAAGTTTTTTTGTAGTGGATTGCAGATGAGATTTTTTTGTAGTGTACAACCCAATTTCAGGATTGAATTATATACTATCATGTTTTAACGGAGTTGAATTATATATTGTCATGTCAACCGTAAAGGTTATGCCATTAAGGGAAAGATGACTTTTTGCACCATAGATGGCTAACCGAGATGGCTAATCGAGATATCCAACGCAGATGGACATTATCTATGATGCAAGAGCATTTATTCCGCAACTTATAAGTGGGGTATTTATGCAACGTAGACTTGATTCAAGCAGAAGAAGACTAATTGTGAAGAAACTACTATTCAAAGTAATTGTATTATTTCTTTAGAATGTTTGTATTTTTTTATATCTGTAAATTTAATGTAGTCATTTAGGGTTTAAGGTTTCATTTTTATATTTTCATGTATTAATTTCTTAGAATGTTTGTATTGTTTTGTATCTGTAAATTTAATTTAATCCGTATTATATGTAGTTTGAATTTAAAATTTTTGTGTATTAATTTTATCCATCTGTTTGTAGTTTGTTGGGTGTTTAAATTTAATTTAGTCTGTATTATATATAGTTTGAATTTAAAATTTTCGTGCATTAATTTTACCCATCTGTTTTTAGTTTGTTGAGTGTTTAAATTTAATTTAGCCCGTATTATATGTAGTTTGAATTTAAAATTTTCGTGTATTAATTTTACCCATCTGTTTGTAGTTTGTTGGGTGTTTAAATTTAATTTAGTTCCTATTTTTTGTTGTTTAAATTTTATATTTTTGTATATTAATATTCTAGAATATTTGTATTTTATTGTATCTATAAATTTAATTTGTTGTGTACTATTACTTATTAAAATTATATTTTTTATTAAATATTTCGAAGTCATTTATTCAAACAAATAATTATTTTAGAAAATTTTAAATTTATATTAAAAAAATAGAATAATTATAAAATAAAGTAAATATTTATAGATAAAAATTAAAATTGTCGTGACCTCGACGACGTCCCCGGTGTTGGAATGTAACGGTCTGGCTACCTCTACTGGCGATGTCGTGCACCTTGCTGAGGCGTTTTATAGTTGCTCGGTCCGGCCTCCAGTGTCCCGTCCGATGTACTTAGAAAAGTAGTATAATCATAATCGGGAGTGAAAGGGTACTGCGTGACTGGAGGTGCCAATGGAAAAATATCCTCAGTAGTAGGTGTACGTGCTTCCGGGTCGAGCTCCGAGTGGTATGAGGACAATCCAGACCGTGTTGAATGTTAAGGCTCGGGGTCGTCACCAAAAATATCCTTGAAAAATAGAGGAAATTGGGGCTTGGGCTCGGGCTCCAGGTGGTATGATGATGAGCCGGATGCTTCATATTGGGGATCGGGATCAGGGTTGGAAGTAGAATCGGTTTCAGTGTTCCCGAATGGTGGAACTCGATTATGGCGCGATCGTGCTTTCTTTTGCTGCCATCAGGAAGATTCCAATTTCACGTCTTCCAGGACCAACATATAACGACCTTGGAATATAAAGGGCTTCCCGTGTACCATATACCATTCTACATACTTGCGCGTAAAAGAGAACCCTTCCTCTAAGACATATAAGGAAGGGGGCCTCGAATGTCGATCATTCCACAGAAAGATATACGGTTCATGTTTTTCAGCCCAATTTATTGAGTCCAGACCCGAACCTTTTTTGTTCATTCCTTGGACTTCTTTGATGTAAACAGGAAGGTTCGGGATAGGTTATGCGCAATCGAACTGCCTCAATACCCAACCTCCATGCTGCCACTCTACCACATGGAAATGAATCGATGAAACATTTGATACAAACAATTGTTGCTGCTTGGTAACCCATTATGGTATGAGAGCTGCGATCCCTTCCTCAACATATAGCATCCATAGAAACTGCATAATATAGACAACACATTATTAGTTAAATTATTTTTTGTGCAATTATTGTATTTAAAAAGAAATATTTGAAAGAGTATTTTACGCCATCCCCGGAATGAGTCTCAATCATCATACGGTACATGGGTACGGTGAACGATCGCCCGATTCCCGGTAGAGTTGCCCATCTAAAAAAAAGAATAAATTATTAGTTATTTTTTCCATGCAAAAATGAGTATACTATACTATACTATAAAATTAAAAAACAGATGGAAAAATTGAACTATCTATTTTCCTGTTCACGAGTGGCTACACATACAGTTGGTGGCTCATTGGTGCCAGAAATGGCATTCAGTATAATGCCTAAGACTGCAGTAGAAGGAAGCAACTGCCCATTATTTTTGTAGACGGCTTTGTCGCTCGACAAAGCCCATAGTATAAGCATGCCAATACTGCAGAGCCCCAACTAAATCTTCCAACAAGCTCAAGTGATTAACGTCCAGCAACAGTATCCCATCTATTAGTTGCAAAATGAATGCTCTTGCAACGTAGATAATGTCCATCTACGTTGGACTGCTCGGTAGATGCTGGAAGTTTTCTCTTAAACAGGTAAATTTAATACTGGTTAATGTCCTTCCTCATTGTTGGGGGGCGTTCTTCCAAGAAATCGCTCGTAAGTGCCCCACGGATCAAGCACTTTTCCAAGCCCAATTACTGCTTCGCTGTTTATAGATAGCCCTAGTTGGACTGCTACGTCTTGTAATGTAATAGTTACCTAACCACGCGGGAGGTGGAACGTATGTGTCTCCGGGTGCCATCTTTCAACTAAGGCTGATATTAAATCGACCAGTAGCTCAGATATCTTAATGTACGCAGCTACCCCAAAAACCACGACATTCAAATACGGCAAAACTCTTCGACCAGGAAAATAATCGGGATCATGCAATCGGGGCCTCATAATTTGGTATTGATCCTGCGTTTATAGTAAATATAAAATGTTATATTTCTCATTTAAAAAAGAATTTATCATAGTATTTCAAATTAAACGAGACATTATTCTTCTCGTTTACCTTATTCACATTTTTAGCAATGTGGTTGTTGTCATTTAAAAGAATATTAGGGTTAGGATCCATCAAGTGATCGGCGTAGTCGGCGGTGAACGACGATGGTCGGAGGTGATTTGAGGTGATCGGCAGTCGTTGGTTGGCAAAAAACGGCTGCAGTCGACGGTGAGCGGCAGTTATTGACGATAGTGATCGGGTTTTGGGTTGAAGTACCTGATTTATAGTGGAGGACCATAGTGGCTGAGCAGGGGTAAAATTGGAAAAAAAAAGAAAAAAATTTGTTTAAGGCACTAACCCGTTGGGTCACTTCGCAGCAGGCCTAGCCTGCTAGTGTTGGCCAATGAAAGGCTGAATAGGCTTGGTGCCGGCCAATTCCTGACCAGTATTAACTGGCTTTAACGTTGACATAGGCTTGACACAGGCCCTGACCCGTCCTTTCAATTTTTTATTTTTATTTTCATTTCATTTCCATTTCCATTTCCATTTCCATTTCATTTCCATTTCATTTAAATTTTATTTTTTTCTCATTTCAATTTTATTTTTTTCATATTAACAACAAGTAGTCTCATTTAATTTTTTTTTCATTTCAGTTTTTGTTTTCATTTCAATTTATAATTTATTTTCATTTAAACTTTCATTTCATTTCATAATCATTACAAATTCATTTCATTTCATTTCATATTCATTTAACATTTCATTTCATCATTTCTTTTTCCATTTAAATTTATTATTTTTCTAGTATTCAATTTTTTTTCATATTAATCACAAGTAGTCTCATTTCAATTTTTTTTCATTTCATTTCATATTTTTTTCATATTAATTAGAAGTAGTCTCAATTACATTTTATTTAAATTTTTTTCTCAATTTAAATATCATTCCATTTCAAAATTTTAAATTTCATTTAAATTCAAAAAGTTTCTATTTTTTTTTTGGTTTTTTTTAGGCCCGACCTATTGAGTCACATCATGCTAGTGCCGACCACTGAAAGCCCGTTTGCTAGGCCTGCCGCAAGCCTGACACAGGCCTTTACTGTCATGTCTTGTCAATTTTTTCTTTTTTCATTTCACTTTCAATTTTCAATTTTCATTTCTAAATTCATTTCATTTTCATTTCTCATTTCATTTCACATTTCATTTCATCTAAGTTTTTTTTTTCATTTAAATTTATTTCATTTTCCATTTTAATTTACGCTTTTTTCATATTAATTTTTGTCTCATTGTAATTTATTTCATTTCAATTTATACTTTATTTTCATTTCATATTCATTTAATATTTCATTTCATTTCATTTCATATTCATTTAATATTTTAGTTTCATTTCAAATTCATTTCATATTTTATTTTCATTTCAAATTCATTTCATTTTCATTTCACTTTATTCACTTTTTAATTAAAAACTTAATTTTAATTTATATATTTTATCTTTTTCTCATGTCAGGCCTTGGTAAGTGGGCTTGAACTTGGTGCTGGCCAATGTAAGACTATTTGTGGCAGGCCTTGGTGCCGGCCATTCAAAGACCTTTTTGGCAGGCCTGTCACCTCAAATGAATCTCTTTTTTCCTTCTTTAATTTCTATTAAATTTGAATTTCATTTTATTCCAATTAAATTTCATTTCAGCTTGATTTCAATTAAAAAGTTCAATTTCTCATTTAGATTTTATTCATATATCTTTTTTAAATATAATTCAAATTATTTTCATTTCATTCCCTATTTTAATTTCATTTTCATTTCACCTTTTACTTAATTTGATTTTCAGTTGAATTAATATATTTAATGTGTTTTAAATTAAATATGTATGTATATTGTATTAATTAGGAATAAGAAAAAATATGTATTAATTATTATATTTAATCAATTGTATAATTTGAATAAAGTATATCATTTGTATAGTTTTTCATATTTTTACAATGTTTTTACAAAAACATGCGCTCAATAATATATCATTCGTCATCTTCGAGTCCGGCATTACGAGACAATTGACCGGAAACATAGAAACGATATGGGCAAGTTGATCGATTGTGTCTGGATGTTCGACACACAGTGCAAAGTTTGGGTTCTCCCGTCTGCCTGACGTCCACGTCATTTCGAATTCTCGTCGATTGTGGTCGACCTTTAGGATGTCTACGAAAATTATGGTCAGGCACCATCTCGAAAGTAGGAGGTAGAACTTTCCAGTTTGAGACACCGGGAATTATAGGAAATTCGTTCCCCCATATACGCAATGTGCGTTGCGACGTGTAGATCTCATTTATGAATTGTTCAACATTTAAATTTGCTCTCGCACACTCTACATGAACATGCGCACACGGATATCGAAGAGTCTGAAATATCCCACATTCGCAACGCCTGTTTTGCAAATCAACTACTTACAACCTAGGTGGAAAACCTGAACAACGGCCAATGTACTCTTGAACTCAGAAAGTTTCCAAGTCGTGCGAATACAATTCTGCATTCATTGTTTACGCCTTACGACTATTTACCGCCATGGCCTTTCGGACGGCCTTAACGTACACATTCTCGACCTCGATCTGCTTAGCTTGTCTCAACCTCATCCTAGGATCAATGTGGCCAACCTATAAAATGTTTCCGAGAAAGCAACAAAAATTGGTAGATGGCGTGTGCGCCTCAATACAGAGTTAACCGCCTCTACCAAGTTGGTCGTCATTTGCTCATACTAAAACCCTTCGTCGTAACTTTGAGTCCATTGTCAGTTCTTCATGCTACCCAACCATGTTCAAAGATATGTTGGTAAAGATGACATCTGAGATTCAAGCATTGTGAACCTTTGTCTGAATCTTCGTGGTTCTAACTCATGAGCTGCATATGCAATTTGGAATCAGTATTTTAAAAACTTACATGCTGATAAAATTTGAAAAGGAATTTTGAAATAAATACAAACAATATTTTTTACCCATGTTCACGAGTTATTTTTTCCATTCTTTATTCTTATAATCTCTATGGAAGTTTACCGTGATGTGCCGGATGCAATAAATAGACCATCACAAAACCCCCAATCACCTTATCGCAGCAAGTAGTCCCTTCGATCTGTCTGATATAAGGCAAATGTTGTCTTCTCTAACAACGTGCCTCCGTAGATTTCTGAGGAAAAATTCCCAAGACTCGAAACACTCACGCTCGACGATGGCGAAAGCAATCGAAAGTACATTTTGGTTGTTGTCTTGTGCAACAACAATCAGGAGTATTTGCGTATATTTGCCGTACAACCAAGTCCTGTCCACCTGAACCATCGGCTTGCAGTGAGGGAGGGCCCTAACACGCAGCTCGAACGTCCAAAACAATCGTTAAAAAACTCATTTCCCTGATTGTATCTCCTCGTCCGGGCCTTTATATGGCAGTGTGTGTAAATCAGTCACTGTCTTGGGCACATACTCCCACATCCCGCCTATCCACCCTTGAAGCTTGTTGTATGACGCATCCCAGTCACCATACAACTCTCGCATCACCATTTGCTTCACCCACCATGCCTTTTGGTGCGACACTTTATACTTGAATCGAGCTTGCATGTCCGCAATAAGGACCGACACTTGAATAATGGGCGACTCTTTCACCAAAGGGATAATGCAGTTGCATATAGTTTTTGCATCTAACTTTTGATGGTCTTATGACATACAAGCAGGCGTGTATATGTGTGGATCTTCTACTTTTCTTACCATCCACGTTTATGTCCGTTGCATTAACGCGGCTCGAACACGCCAGTTACACCCACTTGAGGCTTTCTAACATTCTTCTACGTACAAATACTGCTTCGACTTCGTTACTTTATAGTTCATTCATAACTTCAAGCTAAGTTGTTTTATAGCATGTAAACAGTCTTTCTTGTTATCAAATTGTTGTCCTACGAACAACTCTTCATCGTCGATTTCATCATCAAGTAGGTGAGCTGCACAATGTTTGTATATTCAAGGAAGTTGCAAGCAAGAGTTGCATCAGGATCCACGTCATTCATAAAGGACCTTGGATTATTTCTTATAACTATACTAGGGCCCGCGTTCTCGGTCGAATGAGGTTTTGCATTTTCACCCTCTACCGGGCCTTTATCGTCTATGTTTTAGGGACGTCATCCAAATTGAGGTAACTGAAATCATCGTTGGAATTCCGGTAGGACTGATCATCATTATCGGACCATTCATCACCATCTTCTATAGTGGCCAACACCTCTGGATAGATCTCTAGACGAGTACACGAGTTTGAGATGTTATACGAACATCCACCGGTGTTTGGATTTTTGGGAGTTGGCATTGACTGTCCACAACCCGACTGATATTCTCAGGAGACGTTAAGATCAAAATTAATTCCAGAACGCCGGCTTACTGGAATTACAACTTGAATAGGATCTGGTTTAGCTATCTCCTCGAACAACTCAACCGGGTTGGGATTATCCATCTCAGGGGGCAATAAATTGCTATCATTGTCCCTAGATCATCATCATCTTCAAGCTCCATTTTTGAGAACTTGGGCGGATCTGTTGAAACCAGAAATTTAAAACTATCTCAACATTTGTTTCCCACAATGGGTTGCTATCTTTATACTGATTTTTGGTTTTAAATCCGCCAGTGAAACACGCTTGTTGAATCTCATTCCTATTTTTTTTTTCGACTTTGAAATACACAGTCTTCTTCAGTTTTATTTATCATTTCTCCATCGAAATAAACATAAACAAACAAAATCTGGAAACCCATCTTAAAAAAAAATTGCTTCCTTCTTAACAAAGAAAAAACTGATATTTTTAATCTCAATTTTCAACTAAAAAAGCAAACAAAAACTCAAATGGAAGACAAAACACCTATATATATATGATAAATTTAGTGCCGGCCATCTAATTCTCAAAATTAAGAAAACTAATTTTTTAATACTTGGTGCCGACTATCAGTGTTCCAAAATAAAAAAAAATTAATCTGATAAAATTGGTGCCGACCATTGGTGTCCCAAAACCAAAGAAAAAATTTTTTGGTACCCGAAAAGGGTGGTGCCAGCCATTAGTATCCCAAAGTAAAAAAAAAAAAAAAGTGCCTTGGAACCCAAAAACTGTACTTGGTGTCGGCTATCTACTGGCCAGCAATTTTTTTTTTTAAAAAATAATTATGGTGCCTACCATTTGTGCCACAAAGTAAAAAAAAAGAAAAGAAAAAGGTGCCTTAGGACCCAAAAAATATAATTTTTTCAGATACTAGTATTTTTGTATACTAGTATGATACGATTTAAAAAAAATACCCTGGTGCCGGCCATTCATGTCCCAAACTCAAAAAATTCATTTTTTTTTAAAGCTTGACACAATTATTAGGAAATGATGGGCCAAAACACAACGTGATGTAGGCCATTTGGTTCCTAAAACCCAAATTTACTGTTCATTTCAGGTCATTTTTATGAATATTTTTAAACTAGGGTTATTTTTATAAATATTAAATTTTTTTGAATTAGATGAGTAAAATAGCCTAGAATTGAAGTATAAAGCCGTCGAATAAGAAAAATATTAAATTTAAGCCTTTGGTTAAATAAAAAAACCTTTAAATTTTGATAAACTCTAAAAAATGAATCATTTAATTTAAATATTTTTAACTCAAAATTTTATAATTTTATTTAGCCCCTAAAAGAATTTCTTAGTTGGCCCCTGTAAAAAACCTAATTCTATTGCCTTCTTGCCCAACACATATTGCCTTCAAGAACTCCAAATAAATATCCATTAACCCGCTCAGAGATTCTTTGTTCCACTATGTGAACACATTCTTCTCTTTTTAAGCTAAGTCAACAAAACTTTTAGACCGCCTTTAGATGACCAGTTGGCTCCAATGAGATGTGGTTAGCACCTTAAACTGGATTGAAAAGTTGTTTTGAAACAAACTCCAGAGTCTCTCAATCTTTCTCATTGACCTTTACCCTCCATTGTGATTTTCCATTTCCATCTCAACCTTCTATTTCCCCCTACGCTTTTTTACGTTTTGGTTATTCTTTCCTCCTTCGAAAGCTAATGGTATTCACTTGTTCCTTCAAATCACCTTTTTCATTATTTCATTTTGTTATTTATTTTTCAGATTACCAAATAAATGATTGCATAAATTTATTTTTATATGATAAAGTAATAGAAAAATATTTATTTATATAATTAGTACAAGTGAACTAGAAAAATAAAGAAAAAATTTGTTCCAAAAAATTCTATCATTGCTGATAATTTTTATTTATTAAAAATAATATTTACCATTATAGTAACTAATTTACTGTTACTACCAGTTTTTAATCACATAAAAATTAATTTTACAGTCCTTTGTAATAGAGGACAAAAAAAAAATGAAGATTAAACTATTAAAACTTAAGAAATGACCGTGAAAAATAAATTATTGAAAATGAAAATTTTAAGGTATACTTATTTATAGATCAAGTTGAAGATCAGTTCGAAAAGTGAAAGTGTTTAAGTAGAAATATATGTTCGAAAATTAATTTGAATAAAAAAATAAAGCCCGTTTAGAAAACGGGTCGAATCTCAAGTAAGGTTTTTTTATTTGAGCCAAGCCTAAATTTGCCAAAAAAAAAACTTATTTTTTTGTTGTTGTTTTCCTATTGTTTTACTTCATTTAACTATTATATTGTTATTGTTTTGATATTATATAACTATTATTTTATTGTTAATTTTGCTATTATTTTAGAGGCATTTACTTGTTAAGTTGCACCTATCTTAGTGTTATTTAAGTATAAATATTTTTTAAATTTATTTTAATGTTTTTAGTGTTTTTAATATATTATGTATTCTAATTCTTTTTATATAAAAAATAATATAAAAAAATTTAACATGGGCAGGTCGAGTTGGACCCAAGTTTTAGTAGTTTTAGCCGTGCCAAGTTTGAGCAAAATTTTAAGCCTATTTTTCGAGTCGAACTGGACCCAGCCTATCAAATGGATCTAAAAATTTTTTAGGACCCAACTTATGAACACCTTTAATTTAAGGTACATGTTTTTATATCTTAATAATTATTGTAAGGGATAATGACTTATTTGATCATCTAATTTTATAAAAAAATCATTTTAACTTTTTATTTAATTTTTTTTCTTTTTTAGACCTTAAATTTGTATTATTTATCAAATTATCGCAAAATGAATGCAAAAGTTAATGTTTGTTTAACTTTGTTGACATAGCATATATATGTATTGCAATGTAAATGTCATATTAACTATTAGTTAATTAATTACTAACGTAACATATACACAATAATTTACTTGTATGTCACATTAGCAAAGTAAACAAATTTAATTTTTTCAGTGATTTGATTTAAGGACTAAAGAAAAGGAAAAATAAAGAAAACAAAAAAAAATAAATAAAAAGTTAAAATGAGTTATTATTATTATTATTTTTTATGAAATTGAAGTTCCAATTGTATCTTATTGTAAAAACCATTCCAAATATATTGAGACCTGAAATATTCCATTTTATCAAAAGAATAGACAAGAACGCAAAGAATTGGGGCTTCAATTAGCTAAAACACTACATTCTTATCACCATTATCATTCCACAAATCTCAGAATTCAGTTTAGGCGAAGTGTAACTTACAGAGACCATTAGTTAATATCCCCTCATAGCTAACAGAGTTTTAGCTTACAAGAACCAATTTATACAATATTGAACAGAAATGAAAGAAATATATACATTTCTCCATTTGACAAAAAGGAACACTCCTTAGCAATACACTATGAGGTGATATGAAGCCTTAGCCTACTACATAGCTTTTCATTTCTTCGCAAGCAGCTTCTTTGGAAGCTTATCTAAAGGGGTAGATTTTAGCAGGAACAGACGAGCAGCTCGCTCTTGCAAAGTACCCCCACATTTTAGCCCACGTGACTGCAGTTCAGATTTCAACCGCTCCAATCCAAGAACCTTTAGAAATGATAAATTAGTTTGCCCCAAAAAATAAAAGATAAATTAGTTAGTTCTGAATCAACATGGAGCATTATAAAGGCAACGGCATCACCATGTGGTCCATGACAATTTAATACATATGCCATTTTTAACTTCATTCCCTGGTATGCTTTCTTCAATTCTCTAGTTTATATCATCCAACTACTTTTTTAACATCAACACGAAGACACTGCCTAAATAACATCAAACAGCTATGGCAGGATTTAAGCTTTAAGCTAAAGGAAAGCATTTAATAAAATTGCAACAACAAACTAAAGTAAAAAGGGTGAGAGACCGAAAGTTGTATCACTTCTTCCACCTCCTAGATGCATCAATGGTGTCAATCTCTATATAAGGGTGAGAATAACAAGGGCTAGAGTGCACAGACAGCCAAATAGTTCGGATTTATTTGTTAGCAAGTTTATAAACAATGTCTTTCAAACCATCTAAAATTCTATATCTACAAACTTTAATGATAAAAAAAGGAAATAAACAAGCACTCAAAATTAGCTAAGCCTAGGAAATAGGAAAAGAACTTCAAGTAAGCAGCCATACCTCCATCTCTGCAGAAGAATTGAAGTCATCAAAGTTCAATGGATTTTCTGGTTCTGTAGCATTAACATTTGAAACTAATGTGTCTTTGTGAACTTCTGGTTTTGGGATAGAAGAACAATTGACTTCATCAATCAATTCACTTACAACTCCATTTTCCGCAACGGGATCAGCACTGAGACATTGACTAACTATTTCCTCTTGATTTTCAGTTTTAGTTCCATTTTGTTCTGGCATCTCAGGATGAGCTGCTTCACTCCCAGCAATCACATCTGCTTCAACCATGGCATTAACATCTTCACAAGATTCCGAGCTTCGATGCAGAACAACCTCCTTCTCTTCCTCAGAACCAGTATCACTTGAGACTCCACTTGAAAAGTCTATATCCTGTTTTCCCCCCAAAACTGAACCAGAACTCCCCTCAGCTCCCTTACTAGAATCTGAATGATTCCCATTGTTCAAAACTACAGATTTCTCATTTTCCTCATTATATTCATCCTCACTGCTATAATCACTGTCACTATCACTCTCATCCACTTTCCTCTTTCCCATCCTATATAATCAAACAAAAATAAGTCAACAATCTATATATCAATACCAACCTTATTAACGGCAAATCAAAAGAGCTTAAAAACTTACCAAATCTTCAATCTTTTGGGGTCAGCTCCTCCCGGCACTGTCTTCCGTTTTCCATTTTGGCACGCCGCTCTAACGGACTCTTCAACCACCGCCACGCACCTCGCCGACTGCTCTCTGTACTTCGCTACGTACTTCTCGGCCTCTCCATCTCCAACTCCTTTTTTCCCAGTTTTTGCTTTCTTCTTTATGAAGTCTTCAGCGATCTTCTCCAACTTTCTCTGTTCTTCCTCCACTTTCCACTCCTCCAACCTCTTCTCAGCGTTCACATGCCTTAGCCTCCTTCCGCTCATGTCTCGGCACGCCTCGAAATTGCTTGTCTTTTTCTGCCCGGCCTTTGTGGCTGCGCCACGCAGCAGCGACCCGAAACCTCCTTTGCCACCGAGGAGCCGGAGGGAAAGGTTGAGGGTAGCGTTGGAGTGGGAAATCACCGAATCGTCCTTGAGTTGATGGCCGCGAATCAGTCGCTGGAAATTGAAAGGGATTTGGGTAGATTCCTGAATTCGGTGCTTGACATCGCCGACTTGGACTTGAAGGGTCGGGAATTGGAGCGACAAAGTTTCACCATTGAGAAGTTTAACGAACAGCTGTAACTGCCTTGGGTTCAGGTCCTTCATGTCGATATCGTCTCCGCTGATTTGATGATCTTCCATAACAGGTACGTGTCCGTGATTTCAAGAGGAAAATTTGGGGATCAGGGGAATAGGAGAATCCTTAAAAGAAAAGGCAAACAATGTTTAATTCATTAGAAGTCCTCAATTTATAATATAAATTTTAAATTATCCCAAAATTCAAAACATTTTAATTGAATCTTTAAAGTATTAATATTGTATCAACCAAATTCTTGTATCACCTTGGTCATTAGCAGGGATATTAAACATCTATTCAAATATGATGTGGAACACATTTAATCACATAATTCAAATTATAAATATATATTTTTTATCATATGGACAATTTGGATCACACATGTTAATAAAATAACTTTCTTAAATTTATTAGCTTAATATACTTTTTAACATATCATATTCAAATTATTCATAATTGTAGGTACAAAGCTGTTTACAGTTTAATCCACTTGTTTTAATTTTTAAATATGCTTTATATCAAGTTTGAAGTAATATCTAATGTTGAAATTGATACACATGCTGACATAGGGTGAGTTTGGATGGACAATACATTTATTTACGGTTAATGTAAATACAGTACTGGCGGTGATATTAGGTATTGCATCAATATTGTAGCATCATACAAAAAGTAAGTCAAACGCACCGCACCGTACTCCTCCGCCCGTCCAAACCCACCCATAATGACCTGACTGATATAATATTTGTATTTCAAATATTTGATTAGAATACTTTGAAGTTTAGAGAATAATTTAAATTTTAAGCAATAGTTTAGGGACGGTTAGTGAAATTAATCCAAAAGTCGTTGGGCCTGGTCACAAACAAACCTGTCATAAAAACTGTTATGGTTTCTTTTGTTATGTTTTACTTGGACGGCTCAACAATCGAAACAACGAAACCCTCCATCTCTCTCTCCCCTGATTGCCCGACAACCCGAAAATCTCCCTTCACATAAAATTCGATTAGCTAAATGAAGAAGGAATATATACCCGATAAAGGTCGGAGCTTACCCGTGGATCCAAATCTCCCCAAATGGATCTGCCAGAACTGTCACCATTCCCTCTGCATCGTCGGAGTCGATTCATACGTCGACAAGTTCCCCAACGACTCTTCTCGATCAGGTTAGGGTTTCTCCAATCTCGTCCTTTTTAAATTTCTGCTTCTGCCCAGTTGTTGAATTTAATATTTTTTCGGTTTAACTAGCTGAGGATTAATTCTTTTCGATTTTGGAGTGGTCTGAGTTGCAAATTTTATAAAATTGGGGATTTTCTATTATCTTCATGTATTTATGCTGGAATTGGGTCCAAAACATAGTGGATTCTTCAATTATTTTATTTGGCTACTAAGTACTAAACCTGACTATCATAGCAGTATTTCAAGCTGATGTTCCTTGCTAAGAAAATTATCTGTATGAATGATGCAGCAATGCAGGGGTCTTCGATTCATGGAGCTAGCAGCGTGCTAGGTTCAACACGAATGGATAACTCTTTCGTCGTGCTGCCAAAGCAAAAGCCCTTGGCCCCAGGAATCCCTCCACGACCTCGTGGCATGCCTGGTCAGCCTGATACTGGCCAAGCTAGGAAAGGTATGGAAGAATCATTTGTGGTAGTTGATAAATCAGAGTCTGCTTCTGATGGAAGTGGGACGCAATTACCATCGTCAGAAGGTGTACCAAGCAGTTCTTTGCAGCCGAACAACTCTGGATTTCACACAACTATTACTGTCCTGAAGAATGCATTTGAGATTGCCACAACTCAGACACAGGTATTGCTCATTTTATTGCTTTTCCAGTTTGGTGCTTCATTGTTGTAGAGAGGATATATTTATACTCTTTTATTCTGCATTCGGCATTTTTAGGTTGAACAACCATTATGCCTCGAGTGTATGAGGGTGTTGTCTGACAAACTTGACAAGGAGGTTGAAGATGTGACTAGGGATATCGAAGCATATGAAGCCTGTCTTCAGCGCCTGGAGGGGGAACCACGAGATGTACTCAGTGAGGCTGATTTTCGTAAGGAGAAATTAAAGGTAACTGTTTGGCAGTTTCTATGAGTAACTTATATGATAAAGGATAAATGGTTCCTCATGCTAGTACTTTAATTTGCAGAGAGAATTGTTAAGGGCTTTTTAATATTTTCTAATGTCTAGACACTCTAAGGCTTTAGTTTCACTTTTGTTTGGATGAGGGAGGTTTCACTCCAGAATGTTAATAAATTTTTGGTTTCAGAACAGGGTATCATAAAAGACACTAGAAGATGGCAGAGGGCTAGGATTGTTAAAATGTACAAGGATCCGATAACTGTTTTACTGGATGAATGAAAGAAAGCCCCTTTGAATTAACCAAAACAAAAATCCTACAAAAAAGAAAAAACTTTTCCCAATGTTAATCCGCATTGTATTGTTGAAAAAATATGAACAGTAAACCAGGAATACAAGTAAATGACAGTTCCTCATTATGATATATGCATTAACTGCGTTGATGAATGATTTTCCTAATTAAATGCATATCTGATTGTATGTTCATTCTGTAAGATCGAGGAAGAAGAAAGAAAACTTGAAGCAGCAATTGAAGAAATAGAAAAACAGAATGCTGCAGTAAATGCAGAGCTAAAAGAATTAGAGCAAAAATCAAACCGATTCAAAGAATTGGAAGAGCGGTAAGGTTCTTCTTCTTGTTCTTCTTCTGTATCTTTATCCTTCATATGTGATCGTCTCAGATAAAATTGTAGTGTTGTACAACACTTGTTTTACCTGTTTTCCCTTTGTCCTCCCCCTTGAACCTCCATCTCTTTCTCAAACCAGAATGCAAAGCACACCTTGATTTGTAGATGACCTGGATTTTTTTTAATTATCAGATCCTTATGCTTGTTGGAATCAATGTGTGACAGGTATTGGCAAGAGTTTAACAACTTTCAGTTTCAATTAATCGCTCATCAGGTTAGTTTCTGATGCAGTCTCTTGACCAAAACTTTTGTTTGACCCACAATTGATTGATAAAGACAGTCCAAGATGGTTCAGCAAATGTCAATTTTACTAATGTTGTTATTTACATTGTTGTGAGCAGTGAAGTTAATCAACATTTGCAAACAAATATTCTTTCAAATAACAAAGCGAACTCCTTAACTACCTTCTTACTTTACAAAATATTTCTTCTTAACAGGAAGAGAGAGATGCAATTTTGGCTAAGACTGAAGTTTCACAAGCACATTTGGAGCTGTTAAAGCGAACTAATGTGCTCAATGATGCTTTCCCTATCTGGCATGATGGAGAATTTGGAACTATAAACAATTTTCGTCTTGGACGACTGCCTAAAATTCCAGTAAGAAATTGACATTATTTTCCTTATGGAAAGTTGTTTTTGTTGGCAGTGAAGAGTGACTGATATTTGTTGTTTTTGGCTTAGGTTGAGTGGGACGAAATAAATGCTGCCTGGGGTCAAGCTTGCCTCCTACTTCATACAATGTGCCAATATTTCCGACCAAAATTTCAGTATCCTTTTTTAGTGATTGTTAGTCTACGTAGTAGTTCCATGAAAAGTGATGTTCACAGTCTGTGTGTGTGTGTGTGTGTTGTAATTGTTCAAGTTATTTGGTCTACTCGTTTTCTTATGCCATCATCTATTTCTGCCTGTGTAAGGTAAAATAGTAGTTAAAGCGAGCAGTATCTCAACTTTGGAGGAACTTTGCTACCTTTTGTGCCTAAAAGCAGTTTATAAAGTGATATGTGTTGTATCCTTAATTAGTGGCTTTCAGCTATCGGATAAAGATAATTCCCCTGGGTAGCTACCCTCGGATAATGGACAGCAACAACAATACATATGAGTTGTAAGTGTAAAGGCTTTTTGACTTTTTGAATGATTTGATTTGGAATATTAAAAGCATGTAAACCTGAAAAGATAGGTGCATCCTTGGGAGTACGTAATACAAAAATCTGGGCAATGTCCTCTTATGTGTTTTACGCATCATGCTTGTTGCATGTTTTTAGTTGCCTGCTGCATGAATATGTTTCTAGGTTTGGTCCAGTGAACCTGTTCTGGAGTACACGGTACGACAAAGCAATGACACTATTCTTAACTTGCCTCAAGGACTTTGCTGAGTTTGCAAATGCCAAGGATCTAGAAAACAACATTCCACCTGAGAAATGCTTCAACTTACCCTACAAGTGAGATTTCTTTTTTATATAGAATGGTACTCCTTAGTCTCTTCTGTATCTGAATATCAATGTGATTTGGGTGGTTCTGAATAGAGTAGATCCGAACTTTTGAATTTACCGTTCTATTCGTGCCATCTTTCAGGATCGAGAACGATAAAGTTGAAAACTACTCCATCACACAAAGCTTCAATAAGCAAGAGAATTGGACCAAAGCTTTGAAATATACCCTCTGTAATCTTAAGTGGGCTCTCTACTGGTTTATTGGGAGCACCAATTTCCAGCCTCTATCCGCCATGGTTTCTTCAGCTACTGAAGTTCCAGCTGTGGGCTCTTTATACGCAAAACGTGGTTCTGATCCCAAATTTGTAGCTCGAAAGCCATCAGCTTCGTGATAGAGATCTGTGCATAACATGAATATTATGTAAATAGTGGCAGACTATTTAGTTTTGTGAGGTCGAACCATTACGTTTGTTGTCTGATAGCATAGCATTTGTTAAATATTTTTACAGTTATTCTTACCAAAAACACCAATATAATTAGTCCTTAAGTGCCGACTTGTTGATTCATGCAAAAATGAGTTTTAAAAGTCAAAGTCTGTCTGCCAAATTCAATAGTATTCCAATTTATTGATTCAGAACTGGATGCTGATAAACTCAGAAATTGGAGCACATTTGAGTTCGGTGTTATATTGTCTTTTATTCAGATGTAAACTCAAAGAAAAGAATAAATGTATCTCGGCCGTAACAGATTTAATCGGTTGCCTTGTTACGAAAAATATTACAAGAACTTGGCTACTTCCATGTCTGCTGACTGCTACTGATTCATCAAAAACTAAAACTACACTGCTGAATTGTTCAAATACAGCTGTTCTTATTTATCTAACTCTTATTAACTCTATTCTAGCAATTATAAGGTACAATACAATGCTCACCTTTGTCTACTATCTCTCTTCGTCAGACGGAGTGCATGGCTGTCCAGGGACAGAATCAACAAAAAATTCCTCTACTGAAACAAGTTAGATTTATCAGTGCATGTGTTCAAACACAAACAGATTAATATACATATTTCAATGGCGTAAATGTTGACAAGCTGAGAGTTTCAAAATGACAAATCAATGCCATTTGCACACTTGCTATTAGAATTTTACCAGGCATATGCAGAGATTTTTTAAGTAGACATGGATATATGGTAATATGTGCATTAAATTCTAAAATCATATTAGATTTTATAGCAGTTTAAAGGATCCCGTTTCTTTTTATAGATAGAAATGATATTTTCTTTTTGTTGTTTTCCCAGATTTCTAATCTATAGCAGCATCCTTCCTCTTAAAAGAGTTCATCAAAACAGGTATCAAGGTAAATATGTAATTGGAGACCCCATTACCTATATCCTCGTGCTCCGAAGAACCGAGCATAATTTCTGAATCAGAGGGAAGAAAAGGAGAACCAGGGTGGTTTCCAAGTGCTCCTAAATCTGTAATAATTCCGAGGGCCATAATTTATGAGAATGAGCTCCATAAGGAAAGCAACAACGAAAAGGAGGATAAAACAACAAGCATGCTATGCTCCTGGTATGGGTCTCATTAACCACAACTTACCTCCCAAGTTTGAGAAATTGGCTGTAAGATCAGTGAGACTGAAATTCCACTGAATCTGATCAAGTGATCTAAGGGAATCTCTAGAATCGTCGGCTCCACTACCAGGTCCCAGTTGCAATCCTATTGAACTTGCCACATCCGCTGTGAAGGCCGAATCAAGTGTTGCTGTGTCTACTCCCATTTCCGACATGTCTGTTGCAGTGAAAGGGAAATTCCCACTGGACGCCACCGATGTAGGGCTCACTGGCATCTCCGACATAGATGACATCATTGCAGTGGTTGGAGGAACTGCAGGTGTCGCATCAGTTGCGTTGTTGTCCATCACCATGCTAGCATGATTAGGCAATAATTACATTGCAAGTGAAAAAAAGGTTGTTAATTAGGCAAGCCATGTTGAAAGAAATAGCATATGAAACTAAGGAAGAAACAGGCTAAACAAATATTTGTAAGTTAAAAAGGCAATTAATGATAGATTGAAGTGAAGATGGTTAAATTCTCACTCATTCCCAGAATTCATCTGCATTGGTTGAAAATGACTGGGTGCTGGGACTCCATTGACCACATGACAGCTTGATATCCCCATCGAGTCTAGATGAGGTTGCCCTGCAGCTGGAATCGGAGGTTGTTGCAGCACAGGATATCCCATTGGTAAGTTGTTAACTGCGCTATAACAAGTGGCTTTGAATAACCATGATAGTGACCATAAACATTCCATTATGTTGAAAATTTACAAAGAGCAATGAGATCAACCAATTTTGAAATAGTTAGTATTAAGCAACAAAAACAGCACCATCCCAGATATTTATCATGCTCAAGAAACAATTCAATGGGAAAGTTTTCAATGGGAAAGTTTAAGTCCTAAATTTTCTTAACAAGTTGAGGCCATGAATCCCATTTTGGTACCACTTCACAATGTAAGGAGATAATAGGGACTTGCTTCCATTATTGATTTAGTTAGAACTTACCAGGCATGGGATGAATCCCATTTTGGATTGGGACCAGAGGAACCTTTGGAGGCATAGGATATTTTATTAGATAATATTGATGCTCAAGCAAATGGTTAAACAAAAGGATTTGCTTCTTCAATTTCAGCCTTATATAATAAGCCCTGAAAAAATCAGCATTTTCCTCCTCCAGCTTTTGCCATACTGAAATAACCAAGAACAGTAAAGAAAACAACAGAGTAAGTTCAAAATATACATACATGTACAACATATACACATATATATATATATATATTCAATGGATACCTAATGTTGTGAATCCAGGGTCTATCCTCGCTCGATTCAAGAGGGTTTTGACGACCTCTTCCTTGTTCATGTATAGTTGTAAACATCGTTCAATTAAATTCTGGACCTGCAACCACCAGTTTACATAAATTGTGTATCGTTTAACAAAAACCAGCATAAAAAAATCATGATGAAAAAATGGGATTTCTTACAAGTTCGATATCCTGTCGTGAAACTTTTTGGCCATCATTGCTTGAAGCAGAATCGGCCGATGTTTGATTATTCTTCTGTTCTGTTTTGGATTCATTTGAAGCTTGAATCGAAGGTTTTATATCTTGTGTGTTCTGTAAATGGCATATAATTCCATCTTCAAGTTAGTTTCAAGAAACATGCTATAAGCAGACAGTTTTGGTTTATGTTAAAACTTAGATTTAATGACAGACACTGAGCAATTATTTATAATTAAATTACTTATTAAAAAAAATACCTGTAAGTTCTTCATTCCAACTGAAACCGAACTGCATCCATCTCTGTGTTCAACAAAAAAGAATGTTGCTTTAACTGAAAATTAAAGGATTATTGATGGAAATTCTCAATTGAAGCTGAAATGCAAGTACTTGGCAGCTGAGAGATGCTTTGAGGGACAAAAAAGGAAAAAAAAGGTTTTGAAAGATTTTTTTTTTTTTTTTCTACAGCGAAATAAAGATGGAAGGGGGAAGAAAACAAGACAAAAAATGTGACAGCTTTTGTTTCATTACATACACACCGACCAATGAGGGTGCTTTTTACACATATGGGTGTTGAGGACGACAGGTCATATTCGGTTAACGGAAAAAAAGAGTTAGTAGACGTATAAAGAAGTTAGAGGCGGAGAGCGGGCAGCGCCGCCGCTTATTTCCTCGGGATGGAGAAAAAGGTACGACTTTCAAAGTTGCTGCTAAGGATGTAGTATTGACAATTGGCGGGTCGTGTTGTGGTTTCGCTATCAAGTGGGTTTGGTCCTATTTGCAACTCCAGCCTCTTGGGTCCTCCCCCATAGCAATCAATGGCAGAACATTATTAAATTTTCCAACTGCAAAAATGATTCTAATGCATGATATGAACAAAAAAGGAAAAAAAAAATAGTGATGGTATGAAATGCGAATAGAGAGGAGTCATGATGCGATTACATCAAGAATTGGATAATTATGTGTTGGAAAAGTGAACCTTATCTTGAAGATTATATTAGAGAATGGGTTAATTCCAGGGTCTTCTTATGCACGACGCTGAGAAATTTCCAGCATCAAATGTCTGGTCACTATTTAAGCCAGGTGTTGATAGCTTGTAATTTGGTGCTACCAAGAAATTTACACTCTTGTTATTTAAAAAAAATGATTTAAACTCCTTTTAATTTAATTATCAAATTAGTACCTTTTTTAACCCAAGAGAAATAGGTACTAATTAACATCAATTTTAAAATTTCAAAAAAAAAAAAAAAAACCCAACCTTATCCTTACCTAATAATATTAGGTCAAAATAAGAGCAACAGATGGATTTGCAGCAAAAGATAGGGTGATAGTAAATAAAAAAATCAAGGCCGTGGAGGTGCTCAAAGTATAGTGTTGGGTGTTTAGTAATGGAGCGAGGTAAGGCGATTGTCTCATCCACTTTTGAATTAATGTTGATAATATTTACATCCTTTCCTTAATGTTTATAAAATATTCCAAAACAAAATACATTAAGATAATATTTTTATCGTATTATTTAGTTCTGGGATCAATTATTTTGTTTAACGTAACATATTATTTAAGAATAATTATAATGTCATCTAATATAAGTATAGATAATATACTAAATTAGTTGTACTCTTTATAAAATTATATAATATTACCATTACAAAATAATACATTTGGAGATGTTTTTTTATAGGAAATGTATAACACAGGTCTCAATTGTTAATTTAATATTATATTCAACCAAAACTATTGTTGGCAAAGTTGATAAATAAAAAAATATCATCTACACCAATAGGAGAGAAATATAAAATATGTATTTAACAATCATAATGGAAACTTTGATTTATATCTTATGAGAAAAACTCTTGAAATTAAATCCCACATTCTTTCTTATAGTGAAAAAGAAAAGAAAAGAAAAGGTTTTAATCAAACAAATAAATAATAGAGTGAAGGGGATGGGCCCCAACTTCAAGTCTTCCAATCAACTAAATTTAAGTTTTGCAAAATCATGTTTGATTAAAAACCCTGGGTCGCAACTTTCATGTCTGAGGCATTGAAAAAAACTTCCAAGCCATCAGGATTTCTAAACCTACCATGCCAATAATCCTGGTTTTGATAGAGAGAATCACCAACATATTTCATGAAAACATTGTAAAAACAGTGCATGTATGAGATGGAAATACAAATGATTGCATAAATAAATAAATTTATTTAACAGATGTAGATGTTAAAAACAAATCATCCGCAAGTTTAATAAATTTAATCATAAGAGAACTTTAAAATGAATTACTTTTACAAATTTTAATCTATTACAACTCATATAATCAACTCCAGATTGATTGAAATGTTTGATAACATGGAAAATAATAGGATGCTTAGAAGGACAGGTTGGCAAGGATGGCGCTTCACAAAAACGATGGTGGTGGATCAAGTGAGCCTTTTTTCTTTTTTCTTTTTTTTTTTAAATGGAGATCAAGGTGAAGTTGATGAGAAAAATTCTTTAGACCACAAACGCATTTAAATAGAGAACACAATATCCCATGAATTTACTATAATTTCTATTTTTACAAATAAAAATAAAAATAAAAATCAAAATGCATGATTCTTCCAAGTATTGATTTTCTTGCAATCTCAAAAATCAAATAAATTGGTATTACTCTTATGTACCATGGAAATGATTTCAATACATTAAATTTTAGGAAATGAAATATATTTTTATATTGTAATAAAAAAATACTTTCCTGATTTACTAATTTATGGAAATAATCTTATAAACATAATATTTGGTTTTCTTTTAAATATTTGTAATTTTTTATTTTTTGGATTGTTGGTAAACGTGAATAATTTATGGAAGCAATCTTATAATCCGTAATTTTAACAACCCTATTGTTAATAAAAATATTACATTTTCTATAATGAATACTTAGTATTTTAAGTAACAAAAAATCAATCACTGCTTTACTTATTTATGCATAATTCAAACATGCTTTCAAAAAATGAATAATTCAAATCATTTAAATAGGGTTATGATGCTTTAAAATGTAAATAAATCATTTGTATAAATACATATTAACTTAAAGTTTAAACAAATATATATATTATAAGTTTAAATTGTTAAAAAGTATGTGAATTTTCTTTTAAATTATTTATAATAATAAAAAAATTATAGATTATTTTTAGTTATTATTATAACAATCGAAGTTATATTACTTTTAATATTGTTGAGTAATTTTGAGTAATTTTTTGTGTGTCTCATCAAAAGGAACATTCGAGTATTTAAACATATTATCACTCTTCATGATTTAACTCCATTGTTTATGGACTTGACCCCACTATTCATAGAACTGATATTCTGAGCAAAGCTCGGGCATGCTGGACACGTGTATCGTTTTGGGTTGCCTGATGAACCTCGCAGCCCACCACATGCGAACTCCTTAGGTTTGTACGAACTGAGACCACAAACTCCCCTCGACTCGTGCAAGTAGATATCGCAAGCTCCCCTGGATGTCCTCTTGCTGTACATCTCGCACACATCCATCTGACGAGGCCGATTTGGATCACAGGTAGGCGACCCAGATCTTATCTAGACTTCAAGTTGGTGGTCATTGGTGTATAACGAATATCAAATTTTTTTGTAAGTATTTATACTAAATAATAAAAAATAAAAATAATCAATTTAATTTGTTAGAATTATTTTTAAAATAAAATATATTTATTAAAGGACCCTTTTCAAATTTTGACTTTATATATTTACATGATATGCAAGATTTGGAAAAGGCATAAAATATACTTCCCTTAAGAAAAAAAAGAAAAAGGAAGAAAATATAATTTTCAAAAGAAAAAGAATAAAATATAATTTTTCAGTTAAATTAAATCAAACAGATTGATTATCATCATAAGTGAATTATACATATTTTTTGGTATTTAACACTAATTTAGACAATTACTAAATAATTTTATTTGTATATTTAATAATTTTAATTAATAAATAAATCTAATCAAATAATTTATCATTACTTTTTTAGATGTAATAATTTAACTATCAAAGTAGGTAAGTAATCAATAATTCAAGTAAATATTATGTAATTAAAGAAATACAATATTTATTTTTTTATTATTTGATTTTGCATTAAAAATTGAAATTAAATATAAATTAAAAGTGAATACATAAAGATTAAATCATATATCCTATAATAAAAAAGAATAAAAAAATTAAAATGTTTAAAGTGAATACATAAAAATTTAATTAAATGAAATAAAATTAATTAGAGTGAATAATCTATTAAATTTTAAAATTTTTAAGCAAAATGCATTAAAATGATAATTTTTTTATATTGGTAATACTTACATGTTATCATGATAACAGTGGCGAAGTTAGGGCATGAGCAAGAATGGTGTAATAGGTCAATTTTGGCTTGGCCCAAATCAAACAACCCATTAAACACTAACCCTAAGCTCAACTGGCCCAACACCTAAACAAAAAAAATCAAAAAACCCAAGCTAGTTTCTTGCGCCGCAACAACCTCCACCGCCGCACGCCATGTTAGCACCTCTGCACATCACCTTGCGCCTCCACGTCATCGCCGTACGTACCTGCAAAAGAAGGACAAAAACAACAGCAGAGAAGAAAACAAGAAAAAAATATTGTATTTCTTTTTATTATTTTTTCTCAATTTCGGCTATAAAAGCCATGAAAGAACATTGTATTTTTTTTTACTATACACAGAATATCAATAGAAAAAAAAAAAACCAAAACGAATACCAAAAAAGAAGAATAGAAAACGGTTTGAATATTAAAGGAATTCTAAAAAAAGGAATTCTAAAACGCTTTTCTTGCTTCCGGCACGACGGAGCTGCAGCGAAGCTACGGCGAAGCCACTGTGTGAGCCCGTCGGCATCCTGGACGGATTTTGGGTTGGTGCCCAGAGAGAATAAGAGAAAAGGAATCTATTTTTTTTTTAAAAGCTGGAAAAGTGATTTTTTTGTCAAATTTTTAATATTTATAGCACAGCCCGTACGACGTCGTTTTGGGAAGGGGTTTCAAGTGCCAAAACGACGTCGTTTGGTCCCTTGACCCGCGCCATGACCCCACCCACAAGGAGGATCCACGCGTTTTTTAAAACTGGTCTTATTGCAAGTTTGGTCCTTCCGTTTTATTATGATTTTACAATTAAGTCCCTTTTAATTTTAATTTTTGCCCATTAATTTATTTTGGTTTTCGATTTAGTCCCCCTGCAACGGCTCATTTTGGATGGGAAGAATAATTTCCCTTTTGGTCCCTCGTTATTCGCACATGCAAATTAGTCCTTTTCTCTTTTATTTGTTTTTAGATTTGCCCCCAAATTTTGGTTTTAAGTTCAATTTAGTCCCTCATCGTCATATTTGCTATTTTATTTTCAAATTAATTAGTTAATATTATTGTTATATCATAAAATTGGTTGATTTAGTATCAAATATTTTTGTTTATCTACCCTTTTTTAATAAATTTTACTTATTTTCATCTTTATTCCTATTATTGCCATTTTGTCTTTATTTCATTAGGTTATTTTATTTTATATATTTTTCTAAATTATTTATTTCATGTTTTTTATTCATTTTTTAAGATTTAGATTTTGTTATTTCAACACTTTCATTATTATTTTTATGTTAGCCATAGCATTGTCATTGCACTGTTGATTGTTTGTATTAGCATTGAAGATTAGTATGTCGTGTAATTTTCTCGAAGTGTTCCTTTTAGTATCGATATCTTGTAATTTATCGGTGTAATGATTTTATTCATAAACCATCGTTTTAAATAAAAATGCATTTCATTTTATTGCTACATTCTAGTTCAAAATGTTTTCACAATGTGGCATTGCTCGGAATTTGGGAGCTTCGAGAAATCGTACCCTAACTTATTGGGTTTCGAATTTTCTCGTTGAGTCTAAAGAACCAATTATTTTTTTTAAATCAAAGCATATAAGTTAAATAAAAGCTTATTCTCGGAATTCAAAAATGTTGTGTCCTATTTCACTGGATGTGACATTTTGTTATCTCGAGGTAAGGATTTCTAAAAATAAAGGCAATATTCTGTATTTGGAATTTTGAGAAATTGTGCCCTAGCTTACTGGGTTCCGATTTTTCATTTGACCCAAATAACCGAATATCCTTCTTAAACTTAAATACATGAGTTTTAAAAGTCAAAAGACAAGCTTAGTTTCGAGGATTTGAAATGTCGTATCCTAACTCATTAGGCGTGACATTTTACTTCTTCGAAATAAGAGGGTCTTAGCATCCAATTTAATTTATTTAAGTTTTCTTTTAAATAAAGAGGATCATATTTTAAAATCTTTTCAAATTTTTGATATTAAGATGTTAATTAATCAATTAGGTACCAATTTTGGGCGTTATGAGGGTGCTAATCCTTCCTCGTGCGTAACGGACTCCCGAACCCGTTTTCTCAAATTTTGTAGGCCAAAATCATTGTTTTAATAAATCAAAATGTTTTGATGATCAATCTCAAGGTGATCCGATCACACCTCGAAAAAGATTGGTGGTGACTCCATTTTCGTTTTTAAAGTCAACCCTGTTTTTTTTCAAAAAAAATGGTTTCGACAGCTTGGCGACTCCACTGGGGACAAAAAAGTGAGTCAAGCCGTAAAATTGATTATTTTCTGTCTTGTTGTCGAAAATTGAAAATCTGATTTGAAAAAGTACGATCCTTTTATTACATTTGTTTGTGTTATTTCATATAATTACTGTGGTTTGAGTCTCGTAGAATATTTTCGCATCATATTGCATAAGGACCGTTTGGTCTTACCTCTTTTAAGTGGGAGTGAGAAGCTACTCCTTCGTGAGGTTTTCACCTTCGTGCAGAATAGTGGATCGATTTCGGGATACATCCGTACCTATGTCTTCATGAGATTTTCATCTCCGTGCAACCATAGGGAAATGTATTCCCCTGAACTGAACTCGGTCTGTATGAGCCTATAATGGGTGAGGATTGAGGAATTTCTAGATCGGGTACTTCAACTTTAGAACCAAACCACATATAGAAGACCCTAGGAGCCCACCCTAGATAGTACAACGCCAATCCCTAGCGGTTACCCAGATAGGTGCTTGATTCTCTTTCATTTGCTTTGAGTTTTGTTTTTGTATATTGTACTGACTTATTGTGTTTTTGCTATGTTTGCATGTCATTTCATATTTGAAAAAGTGTCAATTCACGTTCGATTACTATATTAGAGAGCTTATCATGGAGAATGAATTTCTTGATAAAGTGGAAGATAATGCAGCTGTCCGTATGTGGTCAGAGAAAATGCAATTAGAGAAAGGGGATAGTCTAGTCGAGGGGTACACGTCAAAATTATGGGACTACACCGGTATCAACGTGACGCAAAATAACCTTTAGGAATTAAAAGAGATATGGGATCAGTGGAATGATGAGACCAAATAGTTGTTCTACTATAATTATGGGGATTTGCCGTATCTACTTGACATCAAGGTAGACGAGCATTTATTCCAGGCCCTCGCTCAGTATTGGAACCCTGCATACAGTTGCTTTACCTTTGGGAGGGTAGATTTAGTGCCCACTGTGGAAAAATATACAGCCCTACTGCATTGTCCAAAGGTTTAAGTCGATAAAGCTTATTCTAGAGCTGCTTATGTCCTGACCTTTTGGAAAAAATTGATGAACATTATAGGAATGAGTGAATAGTAGATTGCAGCTAGGATCAAGCAAAAAGGTGAGTGTAAGTACATCCCATGGAAGAATTTGAGAGATTTGATTCTAGCGCATCCTGATACGAAAAAGAGAGTCGATGTGTTTGCTTTGAGCATTTACGGACTAATGATCTTCTCTAGGGCATTAGGGTATGTAGCTGAGGCGGTCTCAGATCTCTTTGATTGACTTGATAAATGGGTCATGTAACGCCCCGCGTTTGGGCCTTAAGTATGGGTACGTAAGGAGGCTGCAAATAGGTATTTAATTGTGCAAGGAAATGACACAATTAAATGTCTGCTTCAGTAGTTAAGGGTCCTGAGAAGTGTTGGAAAAGTACTGGGTTCAAACCTTGGCTTTAGCAAAAATTTTGGTTTTAAGTGAATAAAACCCTGGATGCTTGGATGTAGGCCTTTTAATTATTGTGATAAAGGAATGACACAATGAAACATGTGGCCTAGTTGTTGTGGCGTCATTAAGGTTGTAAGGGAGCCTGAGTTCAAGTCTTGGCTCTTGCAGAATTTTTAAATTTTGCTCTTAAAAGAATCTGGACACTGGCTGTAACATCCTGGATTTAGGGGTCCTGCATTTTATATCGTATCTGTGTGTTCTGGTGTGTTGAATGATTATTTGAGTGTGTTTGGGGGCTTCGAGAAACCTTGGGGTTAGGTAGGAGCCTTAGTGAAAAATTTCTGGTTTGAAGCCTTTAGGGGAGAGCTAGTAGAGTTAGGCCCTAAGGGATTAAAAGTGGTGATTAAGGACACAACAAGTGAAGTGGTGGAGTGGCAAGGAGACGCCATCTATTGTGCAGGGGATTTGTGTCAAAGGGGAGTTCCAAGGGGGAGGAGGTTCGAGCAGCATGGACATCATTTTGGAGTTGTATTTTGCGTCAAAATGGGGAGGTAGTGGATTCGGCAAGGGCACTTAAAAGATGGAGGTTTAAATGGGTCAAATGATTTGGATAAGTGGTGGAGAGGATTGTTAGGAGGTTGATGCATTCAAACTTGTTCGAATGGGTGGAGGGGAGAAAATTTAGGAGAGAAAGAAGCGATGAGGAGAGAGGTTGAGTGTTGGCCGAATATAGGGTTCTAGGAGGTGGCATTTTCGGTCAGGAAGGGGGCGTGCCGAATTTGGGTGTTTAGTAGCTTGTGAGAGTTTATTTTTGAGTTTTCTCATCTTTAGTCTCTTTGCCGAAAGTGTTAGTCAAAAGCTCTTCAATTGTTTTCTCTCCATATGACCAAAAGCCGAAGGTAGGAGTGACCATTTGGGCATTTTGTTCACCTTCTTTTCCCTCTTGCCGAATTCTTTAGCATCCATTTTCTTCTCTTTTCTTTAGTTCATTCCCTCACTCTCTAAAAGCTGAAATACACCCTCCACCTTCACCATAGTCGAAACTTCTTAAACCTCAACCCTCTCTTCCTCTTTTTCGCCTATTACTTCACTCTCAAAAGCCGAACAACCCATTTGTTTCTTTGTTGGGTGTAGCCGAATGAACACTCTCCATTTGTGAAACCATAGCCGAACCTTCTGGCCATCTCCATTCATTCTTTTTCTTTCACTGTTTGTTATTCTTCAAAGCCGAATCTCTCTTGAGTGGTGACTTTCGAGTGTTAATCTTTAGGGGAGGTGCCGTCGTTTATCTTTGGCCAAATCGCTCAATCGGGTTAGTAGTAGTAGTAAGGGTTCTTGTTCTTTTAAATCTTTTTCTTTTCTTTCTTTGGGTGCCGAAACCAAAAGCTTGACTTTGGTTCTTGGGTATGGCTGAATCTATATAAGGCCTTAACTTCGTGTCTCTTTTGTTGAAGCCAGCGTTAGGAGTGTTGGGGTCTCTCGGGGTTAGACCAAGGTAAGAAGATTTCAATGTTTGTTCGGCCAAGGGCCACTTCTTTTGGGTTTCAAGACTTTAGGCCGAGTCTAACATGGCTTATGTAGGGGATTTCGACAACCTTTAAGTTAGCCTTCGAGATTCTGTCGACTTCGATAAGGGTGTTCTTTCGGTCTTAGCATTCATTTAGTTTTCGCTATTCCTTCCTATTCAACGTTTTAATCGGGTCTTCTAACCAAGATCTTGTTTGATATAACCGAGTACCAGTCAATTGAAGAGAGGGGTTGGACACGTAGTTCCTACCCCTAAGTTTAAGAAGCGGTCAGTTTCAGCGGTTCAGGATTGGCCACCGGGGTGTGGGCGAGCGTCGAAAAAAGACAAGCAGATCACCGTAGTCTCTTCAAGTGAGGACGTTAGGGAGATCGATAGTCTACTTCTTCAGGTTTTCAGGTGTGTAATTATCACACTGTTTCCTTAATTGCTTTAATTAAATGTATGTATTATGTGTGGTAGCCGAAATAGTGGCTGAGGTGGTGTTGTTACCTACATTAGGGTAATCCAGTAACCTGGATTAGTAAACTACTACATTGAAATTGAGGATAAATGATTGTGGATACATGTAGGCATGTTGTATATGTGTATATGGATGTGTTCATATTCTATTATATTGCCATTTCATCATTTTGTACTGCATGTGCATGGGGTTCGGGATATATTGATTAAAGTGGAAGTGTATATTTATATGTGGGTGACTCTGTCAAGATTAATGACGGCCTTGAGCCTCATTGTGGATTGATGATGACCTTGAGTCTCATCGTGGATATTTTTGATTTAATCACGTGGATCAGTGGCTAGACCACTATGTGGACTTTGAGCAGTGTGTCCGTCGGCATAGACTGCCAAAAAGGTGTGTAGCGGATGGAGGGTTAATTTAGTAATCCCCAGGTGTGTATGAGGATGGATATACGGGTGGTGTGTAGCGGATGGATACTAGGTTGGGTTGGGTTATCATATTGCATCTCTGTGCATGGTATATCGATTTGATGTGGTTTTGGGGCCAAGCCCAATTTGTGGATCTGTGTGAACTAATTACACACTGAGCCTGATGACTCACCCTATTTTTCTCAAAACAATGCTGGTAGCTCATGACTTTTGAACCGGGCTGGAATAGATTCGAGGTGGCCATGCAGAAGCTGTTTTCGCTCACTATATATATTTTAAACTGTTGGTTACTTTTTGGGATAATTTATTTTGTAATAAGGCCACTTTAAATGTTTGGGATTTTATGGTTTTAAGTTGGACTTAGTATTTAATAATTTTTTTTAAAATGTGACATTATATTATTTTCAACTCAGAGACATAAAATGAATCGAATTTTATACAACTTGGTCATTCTTATTCGGCAAACTACTATTTTTAACGACAACTCCATTAAGCAAAGGGTTTATTTCCAAACTTAACGTCTATTTTCGCCTTCAAAATAATACCTCATTTTCACCTCTTTTCCCGTAACATTCTGGATTCGGCCGCGGTGTTTTAGGTCGGGTTTAGGGTGTTACAATTTGGTATCAGAGCCCACATTTTAAACTCGGCCTTTGGGTTTTGAGGCCCACAATGTTTTCAAATTTAGTATTCAAAATTAGTTTAAAAGAAGTTTTCATGAAATGGACTTGTGAAGGCATGGCACTCGAATCTTCCGGCCCAGGTCTACCAGGTAAGTCTTCTGACTGATTAAATAAATTGAATGGAGGTGGTTAAGTGATGCATTGTGGTGGATATTGTTATGGATGTTAGAATTTAGGATATTCTCTTTAGAGACTGAAACCTTTAGGGATGTATGTGCTCTACGAAAGAATAACTTGAAATTATGTATCATAAAACTACTCCTCTAATCAATAAGTGGAAAGAAAGCTAATTCATAAAACTTCTTAAAACAGATTGAAACGCGATGATAGACATGAGTACTAGGGGACGTGGTCATAATGCACGTGGGCGTGGTAGAGGCAGGATGGCCGTATCGGAACCAGTTGGGTCTGGTCATGGATCAGGGAACGAAGCACCGCCGTTGGCTGCGAAAGCAGAGCTTCAGGATCAAACGAGTGATGATGCGATGTCCCAGGCAATGCTGCGGGTTTTGGAGAGAGTTGCAGGGGCAAATATGGGTACTGGGACCCGACAGTCCGTGTCTGAGCGACTCCGAGCGAATGGAGCGGAGATATTTAGGGATGTCTTGGGGGTAGCTCCGAATGTGGCAGAATATTGGTTAGAGGCAGTCGAGAGGATCATGGATGACTTGGACTGCACAGCTGAAGAGAAGTTGAAGGGCACTGTTTCTTTACTTCAGGATGAGGCCTACCAGTGGTGGCTCACTGTCAGAGAAGGTACTCCGGTAGACCGAGTAGATTGGAGTTTCTTTAAGATGAAGTTCGAAGGAAAGTACGTCGGGGCCAGTTACGTGAATGCACAGAGGAAGGCATTCTTGAACTTAGTGCAAGGAGGTGAAACAGTAGCTGAGTATGAAGCAGAATTTTTGCGACTGAGCCGGTACGCTCGGGGAATTGTTGCAACTGACTATGAACGCTGTGTGAGATTTAAGGATGGGCTGCGGAATGAGCTGCGGGTGTTAATAGCTCCTCAGCGGGAGAGAGACTTTGCTACCTTGGTAGAAAAGGCTAGGATAGCCGAGGAGGTTAAGCGAACTGAGAGGCAAAATAGGGATAAGGACAGAGGCAGGAATAAGAGGGGTTATGGACCGTCAGCATCATCGGGGGGTTTTCAGAAAAAACCTAGGGTTGAGGTCCCGCCGCGCTTTATGCTAGTTCTTGAGAATCGATTTCGACGGTGTGCTTTCGGCGTGGGGGAGGTCTCATGTGGAGAGAGTCTTTGGGAAGGAATAAAGAGTGCTACCAGTGTGGGTCAAAAGATCATTTGATTAAGAACTGTCCTCAGGACATGGTTAGGGCTCGGACGGTAGGTCAGGGGTATGTGCAGCCAGGAAGGGGTGGTCAACAGATGTTAAGAGGTCGTGGTCCGAACCAGGGAGGGAATGGTTCTGGCCGGGGTCGTGGTACACCCGATAGAGGTACAGGGGGCACTGGGGCCAGACAGCCTGGGTTAGTTTACGCGGCCAAAAGTCGTGAAGAGGGAGATGCACCAGATGTTATCACGGGTACGTTTCTCATTTTGGAGTTACCCTTTACTGCATTGATTGAAGTTGGGTCGACTCACTCTTACATTGCTAGTATGGTGTCTGGAACCTTGAATGTGAATTCTGAAATTGCCTTTAGGAAGATGACAGTACTTAGTCCTTTAGGGCAATCGGTAGTGGTAGATAAACTTTTTAGAGATGTGCCTTTAGAAGTTCAGGGGTCAGTGTTTCCGGCTGACTTGATGGAGCTGCCGTTCGGAGAATTTGACTTGATCCTAGGTATGGACTGGTTAGTAAGGTATCGTGTGAATTTGGACTGTGCTGCTAAGCGCATGACGTTGAAGATTCCCGAGGACGATGAGGTTTTGGTGATAGGTGAGAGGAGAGACTACTTGTCTAATGTAGTGTCTGCTCTTAAGGCAGAGAGAATGGTGAAGAAGGGGTGCATGGCCTTCTTAATGTTTGTTAGTGCCTTGGATGCAAAGGAAGCAGCTGTGGGGGAGGTTAGAACAGTAAAAGAATTTGTAGATGTTTTTCCGGAAGAACTTCTAGGGTTGCCTCCGGATCGTGAGGTGGAGTTTGGAATCGAGCTTCTACCAGGTATAGCGCCGGTGTCCATCGCTCCTTATAGGATGGCACTGAAAGGAGTTAGTTAAACTTAAAGCCCAAATCCAGGAGTTGTTAGATCATGTTTTCATTCGACCCAGTGTGTCTCCATGGGGAGCACCGGTGTTGTTTGTAAAGAAGAAGGACGGATCTATGCGTATGTGCATAGATTATCGCCAGTTGAACAAGCTGACGATCAAAAACAAGTACCCATTGCCGAGGATAGATGACTTGTTTGATCAGCTTAAAGGGACTGCGGTCTTTTCGAAGATAGATTTGAGGTCGAGATATCACCAGCTTAAGGTGAGGGAAGCAGATATTCATAAGACAGCTTTCCAGACTCGATACGGGCACTATGAATTCCTGGTAATACCTTTCGGGTTGACGTACGCACCAGCCGCGTTCATGGATATGATGAATCGGGTTTTCCAACCCTATTTGGACCAGTTCGTCGTGGTGTTCATAGATGACATTCTAGTATATTCCAAGTCAGAGGAGGAGCATGATGCGCATCTTCGAGTAGTGCTGCAGGTTTTAAGGGAGAAGAAATTGTATGCCAAATTTAGTAAGTGCGAATTTTGGTTAAGAGAAGTTGCTTTTCTGGGGCATGTGGTATCTGTAGAAGGGATAAGAGTGGATCCTTGGAAGGTTGAGGCGGTACTGGATTGGAAACCACCTAAGTCAGTGGCGGAGATTCGCAGTTTCTTGGGGTTAGCAGGTTATTACAGAAGGTTTGTCGAGGGATTCTCCTCAACAGCGGCACCCTTGATTAAGTTGTTGAGGAAGGAAGTACCTTTTGTGTGGACGGACAAGCAGCAGGAGAGTTTCGAGAAGCGAAAAAGAGTTTTGACAGAGGCTCCGATTTTAATTCAGCCTGAAGCAGGGAAGGATTTTGTGGTATATTGTGATGCTTCTCATACGGGGTTAGGTTGTGTGCTAATGCAGGAAGGGAAGGTTGTTGCTTATGCGTCTCAGCAGTTAAGGCCACATGAAGTTAACTACCCCACGCATGATCTGGAGTTGGCTGCGGTGGTTTTCGCTTTGAAGGTGTGGAGGCATTATTTTATAGAGAGAAGTCGGTGATCTACACTGACCACAAGAGTTTAAAGTATCTGCTGACTCAGAAGGAGTTGAACTTGAGACAGCGAAGGTTTGAATATTAAAGGAATTCTAAAAAAAGGAATTCTAAAACGCTTTTCTTGCTTCCAACACGACGAGAGGCTGCTGGTGGCTTCTGGCGAAGCCATCGTATGCGAGCCCGTCGGCATCCTGGACGGATTTTGGGTTGGTGCCCAGAGAGAATAAGAGAAAAGGAATCTGTTTTTTTTTTTTTAAAAAAGCTGGAAAACTGATTTTTTTTGGTCAAATTTTTAACGTTTATAGCATAGCCCGTACGACGTCGTTTTGGGAAGGGGTTCCAAGTGCCAAAACGATGCCGTTTGGTCCCTTGACCCGCGCCATGACCCCACCCGCAAGGAGGATCCGCTCGTTTTTTAAAACTGGTCTTATTGCAAGTTTGGTCCTTCCGTTTTATTATTATTTTACAATTAAGTCTCTTTTAATTTTAATTTTTGCCCATTAATTTATTTCGGTTTTCGATTTAGTCCCCCTGCAACGACGCGTTTTGGATGGGAGGAATAATTTCCCTTTTGGTCCCTTCTTATTATTCGCACATGCAAATTAGTCATTTTCTCTTTTATTTGTTTTCAAATTTGCCCCAAATTTTGGTTTTAAGTTAAATTTAGTCCCTCCTCGTCATATTTGCTATTTCATTTTCAAATTAATTAGTTAATATTATTGTTATATCAATAAATTGGTTGATTTAGTATCAAATATTTTTGTTTATCTGCCCCTTTTTTAATAAATTTTACTTATTTTCATTATTATTCCTATTATTGCCATTTTGTCTTTATTTCATTAGGTTATTTTTATTTTATATATTTTTCTAAATCATTTATTTCATTTTTTTTATTCATTTTTTAAGATTTAGATTTTGTTATTTCAATACTTTCATTATTATTTTTATGTTAGCCATAGCATTGTCATTGCACTGTTGGTGTTATTAGCTATTTTATGTTATAATACTTTCTCTTGATTGTTTGTATTAGCATTGAAGATTAGTATGTCGTGTAATTTTCTTGAAGTGTTCCTTTTAGTATCGGTATCTTGTAATTTATTGGTGTAATGATTTTATTCACAAACCATCGTTTTAAATAAAAATGCATTTCATTTTATTGCTACTTTCTGGTTCAAAATGTTTTCACAATGTGGCATTGCTCGGAATTTGGGAGCTTCGAGAAATCGTGCCCTAACTTACTGGGTTTCGACTTTTCTTGTCGAGTCTAAAGAACCAATTATTTTTTTTAAATCAAAGCATATAAGTTAAATAAAAGCTTATTCTCGGGAATTCAAAAATGTTGTGTCCTAACTCACTGGATGTGACATTTTGTTATCTCGAGGTAAGGATTTCTAAAAATAAAAGTAATATTCTATATTTGGAATTTTGAGAAATTGTGCCCTAACTTACTGGGTTTCAATTTTTCATTTGGCCCAAATAACCGAATATCCTTCTTAAACTTAAATACATGAGTTTTAAAAGTCAAAGGACAAGCTTAGTTTCGAGGATTTTAAATATAACGCCCCAAAAATATAGGGTATTTAATTTTTGCATGTTCTGACACAAAGTGCTTGTTTGCTTTAATAGCTAAGTGATTTGGGTATGTATGGGAGTGTTTGAGAAGCATGGGTTCAAGTCTTAGCTTTTGCAAAAATTTTAGTTTTTCTCTTAAATGAATCTAGACATTGGCACATAGGTCTTATTAATTATTGTGCTTGTTTTAAGTCACAAAAAGCCTATTGGTGCAATGGTTGTGGCGTTACAAGTGTGGCAACGGGTCTGAGGTTCAAGTGTTGGCATAGCATGAGGGGGTATTTATTTTGCTGCTTGAGCTATGTAGGTAGTAGAGTTGGACTGAAACAGAGCTAAGGGGGGTTTGAATAGAACTTGAGTGGTGTTTGAACTGGTCATGGGGAGATTCAAGGAGAGATAAGGGGAGAGATTCAAGGAGAAAATCAAGGGATTTGAGTGAGAGGTGGTGTTGTGCTGTTTGGGGGAACTCAAACTTTGAAAATTCGGTAGCAGTTGCCGAATTCTCTTTTCTTCCTCCCATTTACCGGCTTTTGGTTCTTTCAGAATTATTTTTGGTTGTTGCGCCTTAGCCATCAAGGGTCCTTTCTTTTCGGTCAATAGTTGTCATTGTGAGCAACTCTTCCTTTTCTTTTCTCTCTTCTCCTCTTCCTAAATCTGGACCCTCTTCTTCTTGAGTAGTACACTCCTCTTTCCTTCCTCTATTTTTTCTTTCTTTTGGTGTTCTTTTGTTTATGGGTTTTGGCCAACTGTCTCTATACTCTGCAGTGGTGTTGCGGTTTCAGTCTTTTAAGGGTTCTGACGAATCGGTAGGTATTCATGAGTTCCCTCCTTTGTCTCTTTGTTGTTTCTTTATGTGTTCAACCATTTTTCTTCTATATTTCTCGAAAACTGAGTGCTTTTTCTCACGTGTTCTTTTGTGTCTCTTGTCTTCCTTGCGAAGTGGCAGTTTGTTGGGTGCTAGGGGCTTCAGTAGAGTAAAAGGGTGCAAGTGACTGAAGCAATCAAAACCTTTTCGCTCATTGTTCTTGATAAACCATAATTTACACATATTTTAACCCCATGCTTGCTTAATTTTGGATGAATTTTCATTAGATTTGATGAATTCGATGCTCCTAATCCCTTAATTTCATGTTTTATACTTAGGAGAGCTTAGGGAGTTGAAAAGATTGAGAAACGAGCCAAAATTGGACAAAATGGGCCTACGCGGCCTGGAGCACTGCACACAGACGGAGCACACGGCGTGTGACAAATAGGATCAAACACAGCCTGGACTATCGACCACGAGTGTGTCACACAGGCATGTCCCTGCCGAACCTAGGTTTAATACTCTTCGGAAAAGGTTACTTGTGAGCTAAAAAAGGCATTCCAAATTCTATATAAACACCCTAGGGGGCAACCTAAAAGGGAACGTCAAGTAGACGCCGAGTAGGAGGCAGAAAATACTCCAAGACAGCCGTCGGGAACAGCTTAGGGGAAGGATCTCCATCAAGACTGAGGATCTCCCATCAAGTTCTTTAGAATTTTTTGGGTTTTCTTATGTTTTATTGTTTTCCCTATTTTAAGATGTTTCCCTTTATCAGTATGAACTAAATCCCTTAAATACCTGAGGGAATGAAACTTAAGACAGATCTTATTATTATTTGATTTATAAGATAAATACTTGCTCCTATTCTTAATTGTGAGTTCTTATTCTTGTTTTGATAATTCAGGTTATTGATTCAAGTCGAATGTGCTTATTCAGTGGATCAGAAGTCCCTGTTTAAGAGTAGATCAACACAATTAAGCGGAGTTGATTGCAACCCTAGAAATAGGGCGACATAAATCTGCCGGATTAGAGTCAAATCTAATAAGGGGATCCATAGATCGAGTTAATGCGACAATATGGGTTTTAATTAGAAAGAGATTTTAATTAATCGGAGTAGATCAACACAATTAAGCGGAGTTGATTGCAACCCTAGAAATAGGGCAACATAAATCTGCCGGATTAGAGTCAAATCTAGTAAGGGGATCCATAGATCGAGTTAATGCGACAATAGGGGTTTTAATTAGAAAGAGATTTTAATTAATCAACCTAGAGTCAGTTCTTTTTAGTCTTGAAAGATATATCAACATAAATCAGGGATTTCTACGGATTAAGTCAAGTGAATAAATCGTATGAATCAAAAGTAATAAGTGAAGTCTAGGTGGATTCTTCCTTAGGTATTGCTGATCTCATAAATTTGTCGTAAAGTATTTTCTCAATTCTTTCTTTGTCGTTTTTTTATTAAGTTTTAGTTTAAAAGAAATCACCCTTAATTATTAGGCTAGATAATAAAAAGATAGTTATTACTAGTAACTTTAGTCATTGAGGATACAATATTCCGGACTCACCACAACTGCACTACTGTTCGATAGGTGCGCTGCCTTTGTCGAAATATTAGTTAGTTTCGAGCCCATCAGTTCTGTTAGGGTAAAAGCGTCACCTTAGCCTTTCTGTGCATAGGCCGAATATCCCTATGTTCTGCAAGTTCGATATTTATGAATTGAGGCCACTTATATGGCCTATCTTGTTTAAGAATCGGTGTTGTAATGCAGATAAACCATAAAGGCGTGTGATCACTTCTGGATAGCGGTTTTGGAGGACTAAAGTCGCCTCATTCAAGATAGGTAAGGATGGTGTTTTGGATTAAGTGTCCATAAGAGGGTGTTTTACCCTAACGATTAAAGGATTAACGTGGATCATGTTTGAATCTAGGTTGGGTCCTCGTAGAACTTGGAGCGGTTTCGTAAACAAGTGTGTAATCACACCCCTCTCTACTGTGAATCGGCGAAAGCTGAAACTTTGGCATTTGTGGCCCTACGAGCGTGCGATCACTCGTGGTACTGTAGAGGCCACCACGAGCATTCTCGTGCTCTTGGGCCGATATGGGCCTCGTTTGGCTGAAATGGGCCGTGTGGGTCCAATAGGCTCGTGGGCCCCACACAGAATAAATCCACGATAAGTGGAAAATACTTGACTGGGCTATATCGTTCACGTAGCTGTGACTGAATTTGGGATAAATAGGCCACACGAGCGTATGGGCCCACTTGGGCTGAATAATGGGCCTTGGGCCCATTTACACTATTATGACCATTTAAATTATTTGTGTTTTTAGGTAAATATTGTAGTTAAGTGTATATTGATTGGAGATTAGTATTGGTTGTAGGTTCAAGGCTGAGGATAGTGTAGCACGTTGCAGTAATCAGCTGTGTACATACACTTCACACACTAGAAATCGGCAAAAGCTAAAATACCAAAAAAACCTGAAACGCCAAAAAGCTGAAAAACCGAAAGGTTGGCACCGGCAACCACACGAGCGTGCGAACATTCGTGTAGGAACACCGATATGATTACCGGGGCCAATAGAGCGATCTCATGGTCTCAGGCCACTATTTGGCTGACCGGGCCAGACGGGGCTAAATGGGCCTGTCGAGCTCGTGGGCTTAAGGTCTCAAGAGTTGATATGTGTAACTGAATGATGGATGGTTGTATGATTTGATTGTGGTCGGGCCTAATGGGATACATAAACATGATTGGGCTTACTGGGCTATATGGACATGATTAGGCTTAGTAGGCCTTATGGGATTTTAAAAATGCATGCTAGGGTTTTAATGGACTCTAGGCCTAGTTCTAATAAATTCTTAAATGGCATAAGACTTAATTTAATAATCAAACATGTCTGTGGACAAGTCGCTAGGTTAGAGTGTGGCAATGGAAATATGCATGTTTAGGATTGGATCTAGGGAGAGCTTGGTACTTAAGCGGTCCTAGTGACCCACCTCCTCTTCTCTGGGATCCTACCTGGTGCATGGTGTCTGTTTACTTTAGCCGCAAGGACTTGTTAATGGGCCAAAGTTCATAACTAAAACCTGTGATTTGCAAAATTACTAAAATACCCCCGGATTGCAAAACTACCAAAATACCCCTGATTTGCAAAATTACCAAAATACCCTTTATTTGTAAAATTACCAAAATACCCCTGTAGGGTAGATTTACAAAAATACCCCTGGGTAGTGAAATGACTAAAATACCCCTAGGTGCTTAATGTGTGAAAATGTGTATGTTGCATTCATGAGATATATGTTGCACTTGAGTGGGTTTGATGATACGGAGGAAGATACGTGAGGATCACATAGTCGCTTGACGACCGTGGATCCACCGGTGGCTTTAAGCCCATTACATGCTTAGCAGCCTTGCTGCAACGTTTGAGTAGTGCCGTTGTTGGTGCTACCTTTGGAGTGTAAGGATGGGTGGGTTGATATTTATGTCCCTACAGGAGTGTAGGGTTGGAAGGGAAATAGAGTGCAGGGTTGGATTTGGGATGGGAGCATTGCATTCATGTGATATTGATGTGATATGAGGTCATTGTGGGCTAAGGCCCAAGACCACCGTTTTGATAGGGCTTAGGCCCAATGTGATAATTGCATGTTGATTGGGTTACCAAGGGTCGTGCACACTGAGTTTCGAAACTCACACCCTTTTTATTAAATGTTTCAGGTGACCCTCAATAGACGGCTCGACGTAGAAGGAGGACTCGGAGATGGCCACACTACAAGCTATTTAGAAGTTTTTAATTAGTTTCAAAAGACTTTATTTTAATTACTTTATTTTCATTGGATGTAATAAGGCCTTGTATCTCCAATTTGACTTTACATTTGGGTTTCCTTATGTTTTCAACTGCTTATTGTTAAACTTGAATAAATCTCTAAAGTTTAAACATGGTTTTCGATATACCTATAATATATGGGCGTTTTCTTAAAATATGGGCTTTTATCGTTACTTTACAAGTTGCATAGATTTTGGGTTTCTAAGCTTTAAACTCAAGTTTTAAATAAGCGAAGTCATTTTGAATTATCCCTTTGATGTGACATAATCAGATTCGGCCATAACGTCTGGGCCGGGTCTGGAGGTGTTACATTTAGTGGTATCAGAGCCTGGTTGCAAAGCTCGAGCTATAAAATGGGTCTTAGATTTTGGGTTTTTAAAACAAGTAGATTAAAAAAGTTTATGTTGGATTCTTGAAGTGTGGTTCATCGAGCCCTCAACGTCGAGCCAAGTAAGTTTTTCTGTTATTACACTTGTTTAAATTGCTGAACTGTATTTAGATATTGCGCTATTGTAAACAATAGGGTCTTAGAGACTAAAGCCTGTAGGAAACTTAAGCCTGTAGTGGAACTACGACTGCTAAACAACTTTTAAATTGTTACTTACATAAGACATGTGCTTTAAACGGTGGAACTATGAACTAATTTCATAAAATTCCTAATTCTGATAATACGAGAATCAACGATGAGTTCTAAAAGAGGTGCAAGGGGTCGCGACAGAGGCCGTGGAAGTATTAGGGCAAGATCATCAGCATCAGGCCACACATCTGCTGGGGAGGCACCAGCTTCACCAGAGCATGAGATGGTCCAGAAGACAGAGGTCAGAGTGAGGCCACCAACCTCGAGTAGCGGTAAAACAGAATTCGTTACTGATATGCTGATGCAGCTAGTAAGGAAGGTACTGGAGGAGGTTAAAGAAATTGGTGAAATATTTTGGGTTTGGTGCGTGACTATAAGAAAAAAAGAGATCGCAGTTCTCTAGGACTGCAGTCTCGTTCTGTGAAGCATGTTAAGGTACATCCAACCTTTCGGGCTTGCAAATATTATAGAAGGCGTCATCTGGGTGAATGCTGGAAGAAGTCAGGAGCGTGTTTCAGATGCGGGTCTGAGGAGCATCAGGCTCGAGATTGTTCAATCACCATTAAGTTAGGTATGTTTTGTGTGGATGCAATATTTTGGGTATAGAAACTGTATGCATGCAATGTTTATCTGCTCCAAGTGTAAAAGGTTCAATTAGAGTTAAAGTGTGTTAGTGTTATTAAAATCAGAGTGCGAACCGAAAGCATAGTGGTGTGACTTGAGTGGTGCAATTAATAGTTAGTTGGAAATTTCGAGGACGAAATTTCTTTAAGGCGGGTAGAGTTGTAACACCCTGAATTTGGGCCTAGTAGAATTGTGCTTTGGGCTTTGGGTCTCAAAAAATTTTTAAGTGAGCGAGAAAATGACAATTGGCATGTGGGCTTTGAAGGTTATTTGAAGTCTTAGGGATAGGGAAGACCATAGGGAGAAATTTAATTTTTTTCCTTAGTAGGACCCTAGCCTCAGGTATTAGGCCTCTTAAACAGATTAAAAGGAAAATAGGATACAATTGGGCCTGTGGTCCAGTGGAAAGGTGGCGTCACTTGGGGAGCTACAAGGTGGCGTTATTATCAGGTGAAGAAGTCCAAGGTTCGAGGCTTAAGAGTGGTAAATTTAGGGGTTTTATTTTTGCACATGGAAGAAAGGTAGTGGCGCTGGAATGGACTCTGGAAGGGAGTGTTTAGGAGAGAAATTTAAGGTAAAGATAAGAGAGAAAAGATAGGGGATTGAGGAGTGGATATGTTGGTGCCGAATTGGACTCTGGGTGGAAGGTAGTTTCGGCTTTGGCTATAAAAAGGGGTGCCGAATTCCTTTGAAGGGTTTTTTGAGTTTTCATTATTTTTTTTTCTTTTCTTCCCCTCATTCTTTTTCTTTCATTACCGAATTACCATCATCCCTTTTTGCTGAAATCCCTACTTGTGCCATTTCTTTGTTGTTTTCCTCCATCACAAATCTGTTGATCAAGTGTTAAAAGCCAGATCTCATTCAGTAGCTATCTAGGCGCAGGATCAAATTTTGGATTCAGGTTCAAAGATCGCAAGCGTGGTAAGGATCGTTAGCAAGTGATCTACGTGAATAGTAGCTAAGGAAGGGCTACTAGAACTGGTGGCACACGGTAAGGTTATGGTAAGGCTTCGGTTTTTAGGTAAATACTGTAGTTAAGTGTGTATTGATTGGAGATTAGTGTTGGTTGTAGGTTCCAGGCTGAGGATAGTGTAGCACGTTGCAGTAACCAGGTGTGTACATACACTTCACACACGACAAATCGGCAAAAGTGCAAAATACCGAAAAACTCGAAATGCCAAAAAGCCGAAAAACTGAAAGGTTGGCGCTGGCAACCACACAAGTGTGCGAACATTCGTGTAGGAACACCGATACGATTACCGGGGCCAAGAGAGCGATCTCATGGTCTCGGGCCACTATTTGGCCGACCGGGCCAGACAGGGCTAAATGGGCCTGCCGAGCTCGTGGGCTCAAGTTATTAAGAGTTGATATGTGTAACTGAATGATGGATGGTTGTATGATTTGATTGTGATCGGGCCTAATGGGCTACATAAACATGATTGGGCTTACTGGGCTATATGGACATGATTAGGCTTGGTGGGCCTTATGGGATTTTAGAAATGCATGCTAGGGTTGTAATGGACTCTAGGCCTAGTTCTGATAAATTCTTAAATGGCATAAGACTTAATTTAATAATCAAACATGTCTGTGGACAAGTCGCTAGGTTAGAGTGTGGCAATGGACATATGCATGTCTAGGATTGGATCTAGGGAGAGCTTGGTACTTAAGCGGTCCTAGTGACCCACCTCCTCTTCTCTGGGATCCTACCTGGTGCATAGTGTCTATTCACTTTAGCCGCAAGGACTTGTTAATGGGCCAAAGTTCATAACTAAAACCCGTGATTTACAAAATTACTAAAATACCCCCAGATTGCAAAACTACCAAAATACCCCTGATTTGCAAAATTACCAAAATACCCTTGATTTGTAAAATTACCAAAATATCCCTGTAGGGTAGATTTACAAAAATACCCCTAGGTAGTGAAATGACTAAAATACCCTTAGGTGCTTAATGTGTGAAAATGTGTATGTTGCATTCATGAGATATATGTTGCACTTGGGTGGGTTTGATGATACAGAGGAAGATATGTGAGGATCGCATAGTCGCTTGACGACCGTGGATCCACCGGTGGCTTTAAGCCCATTATATGCTTAGCAGCCTTGCTGCAACGTTTGAGTAGTGCCACTGTTGGTGCTACCTTTGGAGTGTAGGGATGGGTGGGTTGATATTTATATCCCCACAGGAGTGTAGGGTTGGAAGGGAATTGGAGTGCAGGGTTGGATTTGGGATAGGAGCATTGCATTCATGTGATACTGATGTGATATGAGGTCATTGTGGGCTAAGGATCAAGACCACTGTTTTGATAGGGCTTAGGCCCAATGTGATAATTGCATGTTGATTGGGTTACCAATAGTCATACACACTGAGTTTCGAAACTCACACCTTTTTATTAAATGTTTCAGGTGACCCTCAGTAGACGGGTCGACGTGGAAGGAGGACTCAGAGATGGCCACACTACAAGCTATTTAGAAGTTTTTAATTAGTTTTGAAATACTTTATTTTAATTACTTTATTTTCATTGGATGTAATAAGGCCTTGTATCTCCAATTTGACTTTACATTTGGGTTTCCTTATGTTTTCAATTGCTTAATTGTTAAACTTGAATAAATTTCTAAAGTTTAAACATGGTTTTCGATATACCTATAACATATAGGCGTTTTCTTAAAACATGGGCTTTTATCGTTACTTAACAAGTTGCATAGATTTTAGGTTTCTAAGATTTAAACTCAAGTTTTAAATAAGCGAAGTCATTTTGAATTATCCCTTTGATGTGACATCATTGGATTCGGCCATAACGTCTGGGCCGGGTCTGGGGTGTTACAAAATGGTTTTGACAAATGGAAAATTTTTTATTTAGGCCATCGTCACTGGATTAGGATTACGGAGTATCACAGCAAATAATGAAACAATTGAGAACTTAAAATTTCTCAAATATTAATTTAATTATAAATACTTAAAACATTTGTTAAAAATGGCAAACAAACACTTATAGACCTTAAATCAAGTTTAAAGGACCTAAATGTGAATTTCAAATATTTAATAGAATAAAATTTCAAAATATAAGTAATTAGTGAAAATCCATAATAGGTATCGATACCAAATCGACACCTTTATGAAAATCGGTACCAAATTACTATACTGCTTTTATGACAAAAATCAAGGGTATCGATATTTTATAAACAAGTATTGATACTTAATTAAAAATTGATACCATTTTGGCATTCTGTTTTTATCAAAACTTTTTCATAAGGCCATGTATCAATACCAAATGCCAAAATATCGATACATCAGTTCAAAATGGTAAAAGTTTCAACTTTAAGAGTTTTTTCCAAGCCAAACCATTTCTAGATACTTTCACACAGTTAAAAAACAATTCAAGAACAACAAAAACATGTCAAAATCATTCATCCTATGTCTAACCAATATGCCTTCAATAGGTACCACAGTTTATACACCAAAACAACTCAAATACAATATCACATGATCTCATATTAAGGATATACCAACATACCAAATAACCAACTCATTAACTTTCCATTCCACCATTGATTAACTATTTTCAAAAGGGCAAGCTTAAGTGTCCAACATCACATATTTACACATACATTTATAAGTAAAAAACCAAAGCATATTGACAAGTAACCTCAAGCCACATCACAGTTAAAATAGCACAAACACAAATAAGCTTGGTACAACTCAAAACAAATCATATTGCCAAGATAGCATTTTAACCCTATTACATGCCATTTATAACCATTAATCAAAATAACTGAAAACTACCAAAATGATGGATGGATAGTGTGATTGTGCTCCGACGAGATTCCAATTGATTGAGCTTTCCGACGATCTACAAAACAAAAGAAACAACTACAAAAGCAATTAGTGCTTAGTAAGCTTGTATAAAGAAAACTTAAGCTTACCAAACATAATATGATTAAATCAAGCATAATTTCATTAAATAATGAGCAAAATTTCCTTTCAACACATCACTTCACAACGTTAGTACTTGTATAGAAGAGCATATTCAATCTAACCATGTAACATCTCTTAATAGCCATTTCAAATACATGTTTCATCCATTAAGAACTTGTAAACATTCTTTTTAATTTAAATGCATATATCAACATTTTTCATATCATCTTATAACAACATAAGCCTTTTCATATACATACATACTCGGTCTAACCTTAATCACCCATTGAACCAAATAGAATATCAAATGCTCACACAAGCTATGACTGTATAATGTAACCTTATATGCTCACACAAGCTGTGAAATGGGCCTGCTCACACGAACCATGGAGAATCTACAACCAATGTAAGACCGTAGCCATCGGTAGGACATCCAAGACCAACACTCGACACCCTATTTTTATTGAATTTTACTATTTTCTCAAATAGGTCCGTAAACCCTAAAATCATCAAAAATCACTTAAAAAATACTTATATATAAATACCAACCTTAATAATCTATCAAATAAATTCAGAAACACTTCCATTTCCTTCATGGGAAGCCCCTAAACTTTTAACAGTTTTACGAATTGGCCCCCGGGCTAGCTAAATTAAGCTAAAACAATAACACAAACATAAAAATCATTAAAAACGAGATCAAAATCACTCACATGCACACCAAAATATCCTGGCCAAAAGCTTCAATCCTTTGGCTATGGAGGTTTCGGTTTTCAACTAAAGAAAAGGCAAAAGATGATAATTCTTTATCATATTTTGTTTTAATTTACAATATTACCTAATTACAAAATTATCCTTTATAAACAACCAAAATTACACCAAATCCAATTCATAAACATCCACTAACTTGATATGGTATTATTACCCACTAAGTCCATTAAGTTTTCCTTTTATTTCTATTTAACACATTTACTAATAAACATCAACTTTTGCATCTTTTACACTTTAGTCCTTTTTACTTAATTAGCTATTTAAACCTTAAAATTTCTTAAAAGAAATTTAGTATGACATTAATAATTAATCATAAATATTAAATAATTTATAAAATACTAACTTGCTCGTCAGAATCGTGGTCCTGAAACCACAATAACTGACATCACTAAAAGCTGGCTGTTACAGCATATGCCTCATTATTTTTTACATGATACAAATAGGAAATATATATACATATATAATTTAATGGCACAACACAAAGATAATTCAATGTCCCTTTATACACTATCCCAATCGTTGAAGAACCAATTAGGTTGCTAAAATCTTGGCAGGTTGTTGATCTCTTCAGCTTTGGTACACCTGAATTGCCATTTTGCTTCAACTATCAATAAATAACTAATAATATTTTTAAATTTTATGAAATTAAAGAACAGGAACTTCTAGTCTTTATTTGGAAATTTCAGGATTTTTACACTTGAAAGTTCAAATCTACAAACTAAAACCATTTTTTTGTGGATCATTTCTCATGCATACATAGCCAAACTTCTATTGTTAAGAAAGACACATAACAGATAGAAAAATGACTATCATTGGATTTTGTTACAATCGAATGTAATTTCATCGCAGTTGTTCCAGCAACGAATGCGGTACCTTGTAGCTTGGACCCGGCGATTGGGTCAAGTATGGGGTGTTACATAGTATTATAATATACTTGAAATTTAAAAAGTTTTTTTATTGAAAAAATCAATACTGATTAATTATGTATCCAGATTTATTTTCTTTTACCATTAGAAAAAACAAGTGAAGATGATTCGTCCATAAATTTATAGTCAATAGTTAATAGTTAATGATTCCAATTTATTTGTACTAAATTTTGACTTTGTAACTAAGAATCCACATTTTCCTTTTCAATCTAAATAGAATAGAAATGGATTTTTTTTAGTTATTGTGTCTTGAGATATTATAACCAATTGAAGGTATGGGTCCGATATAAAAATAAAAAATAAAAGGGAGATACTCTAATTCTTTTTGTTTGAAGCCTTTTGGCGACATGGCTAAGCGGTAAGGCAAGGGCTACAAATCCTTATTCCAATTTGAAATCTGAGTGTCATTTGGTTAATAGAAAACTTAAAATCCTAATGTTTAGGATACAAGGAAAAATTATAGTTGTAACAACCCGTTTTCAGTGAAATTGGAACAGTGGTTTTGGGACCACAAATCTGAAGTCAAAAAATTTATTTTATTATTATTTTATTTTCTACAATGTGGTAGTAGTATCGTATAAAAATTTTGTCAAGAAATTTTACCGTTTACATGCTCAATTTGATAAAAAGGACTAAATCGTGTAAAGTGCAAAAGCTGAGTTCTAATGGCTAAAGGTATTAAATAGCTATTGAACTTTAAAGTAGAAGTCTTTATATGGTAATTAGACCATTAGAATGGATAGCGGATTTTAATGGCTTGGTATTATTGAAATATTAAATGTTTTTAAAGGGTATTTTAGTAAATAGATAATAATGGTTAAATAAAATAAAATAAAAACAATATATTCATCTTTAATCACCATCTTCAACCGAATTTTGAAGAGAAAAAGAAGCCATTGTTGAGCTAGGGTTCGACCACTTTGATTTATTGATTAGATATGCATTTTTGTCCTGTTTTTGATGATTTCTATGTTTTCGGGATCATTGTAGCTTAATCTAGCTAGTCCGAGGACTAATTTGTGAAACTGTTAAACTGTTAGGGTTTTTCCATTGATGCATGTATATGAGTTTTGAAGTTTGATGATAGAAAATGGATGGTTGTTATTAGATAAACAACTTTTGTAAAGGGATTTTAAAATTGTCAAATAGGGACTAAATTGAAAAATAGAAAATATTGCATGGTCAAATTGTGAAATAAATGAAATATAGGGAATTTTAGGGACCTATTTGATATTCAGCCATAGTGGGTTGTGATGAAATTGCATAAATTTCCATTTTTATGAGCTAGGGACTAAATTGCAAAGAAATTAAAAGTATAGGGGCAAAATAGTTGTAACAGCCCAATTTAGGGGCTAGTCAGAACAGTGGTTTCAGAACCACTAATCCGAGGTCAGATAAAATTATTTTAATGTTATTTTATGAGTTAAGCATGATTATATAGGTGCATGCAAATTTTGGTGCTTTAATTTTAGCGATTTCATGCTGAATTTCGAAAAAGGACTAAATCGCATAAAGTGTAAAAGTACTATTTTGCAAGCTAAAGGTGTCAAATAACTAAGGAATATTAATTGGAGGTCCCTAATGTGCAAGGAATATTAATTGGAGGTCCCTAATGTGCAATTAGGCCTTGTTTAGGGTGGTGGCCGGCCATAGGGACAAAGAAAAGACTTTGTCAATTGGTTAGTTGAAAATTTGGTCACTAAATTGATTTTTAATCATAAAATAAAGAAATGAAAGATATCATCTTTTCTTCTCTTATTCTCTATCAAAAATTAGTAGCAAACTAGAGGGTCTGAGAGCTCAAAAATTTCAGCAAGCTTTTCTCCTTGCATGTAAGTGCTTTAATGGCCATTCTTTGTTAATTTTTGTACTTTTGGAACCCCTAAAGCTTAAGCTAGCTAAAGAGAGGACTATTTTGCAAAGAGGTAGAAAGTTTAGGGGTTTTCCATGTGAGCAATTATGTTGTTTGCTGCATTTTTATGGAAGAAAATGAGTCTTAGTTGTTAGATAAACAACTTTTGTGAAAGGTGTTTCCATGAAAACACCTAAGAAGACCTCTTTGCAAAGGTTGTAAAATAGGTGTTAAATGTGTGAAATAATGAGTATTGAGAGTTGATATAAGAGAAATAAATGTTCACCTAGGCTCGTTAAAGGAAGAAATTTGATTAGAATTGATTTACGATCCTAAGGGTAAAATAGTCATTTTGTGAAAGTCTAAGGGCAAAATGGTAATTTTGCCAAAGTATAATCTTTGAAATGCATTGATTATTGCAGTAATTAAAATGAGTGAATTTGTTATTATAGATCAAGAAACACAAAGCCCGGATCGAAACTGAGGCAAGAACAAGGTGGTGGACTAATTTGAAAGATTCCACATATATTTTGGTACCGAGGTAAGTTTGTGTGTAATAAATTCAACATCATATTATTAAGTTTAAAATGATTGATATTAGTGATGTTGTATACTATTTCTATGAAATTGAATAATGATGTTGAATGAGAAAATGATGAAAATTTATGATGTTGAAGTCCCGGTTGGACTTTAAGAAGTGAGAGGATATCATCATCAAGACATGAGATTGGTAAGGTCCCGTGTAAGACGTCATGGTCTCGGCACCAAATTGAAATCCTGTATATGACCATATCTGGGATTTGGCATCGGCATTGAATACAGAAATCGTATAAGACCATATCCGGGATATGGCATCGACATCGATATGAGATCCCGTATAAGACCATAAATAGGATATGGCGTTGGCATCGAGATGTGACCCCATGTAAGACCATATCTGGGATGTGGCATTGGCGTCGAATTTATGTGTATGGTGATGATTGTGTATCCTCGGGTAATTCAAGTGAGTCATTGAGATAGATAGTTAAGTTGTAATAGAGATGAGACTAGAGCTAAAGCTATGTGGTGAAGTGATACAGGTACATGTGATTAATTCATGAGAAATGTTTACGGTATGTGACATGACATGTAATTGGTAAGAGTAAGCATGAGTAAGTTATGGCAATGTGCTTGAGATTTTATGATTTTATTCAATGCAATGGATGGATGACATTATGAGCCTTTATGTTGCTATTTATTTCATGCAAACTTACTAAGCTTTATGCTTACCCCTCTCATTTCCTTTTTCCTTGTAGTATAGCCAAGCTAACTTGGGGATTTGTACGACGTTGGAGTTCGAAATCACACTATCAATCTCTATTTGGTATAGCAAAGTTAGATTTATTTTGAGTATGGCATGTATAGGACTTGGTCATTTTATTATGTCATATTTGTTAGCCAAAGTGTTGGCTATTAATGTTGTTCAATTCATTTTGTAAATGGTCATTGGAAATTGGCCAATACTTGATAAGTTCATATATTCAATGATGATGAAATTCATGAAGTGCATGCTTGTGTGGGTGTTTTAATTTCTAGTTTTTGGAAGTGCCTTATGGTCATGATGTATGTAGAATTGATTTGGTATAAGTGTGGTTGCTTGTAGGGTGGCAAATGGCTTGGTAGATAGCCTTACAATTGTCCACACGGGTAGACACATGGGCATGTGTCTAGGCCGTGTGTGACACACGGTCAGCCCCATGGTTGTGTTGAGAGGCCATGTATCCCCATGCATACTAAGTTGACAAATCAGAATACCCAGTAGTAAACACACGGGCTGAGACATGACCGTGTGTCTCAACCATGTGGGAGACACAGCCTAAGACACGGGCATGTGCCCGGGGCGTGTGAAGTCTACACCTGAAATTAAGAATTTAATTTGACACACGGTCTAAGGACACGGACGTGTGCCTTGGCCGTGTGACCTTATTAAGATGATGACATCATAAACAGAATGTCAACGTTTTCACACACGGGTGTGTCATGGCCGTGTGAGGGACACGGGCTATGGACACGAGCGTGTGTTAGGCCATGTGAAAACCCTTATAGGTTCGAATTGAAAAATATATCCACACGGGTGTGGAACACGGGCATGTGATATGCCACATGGGCGTGTTCCATCCTTCACACGGGCGTGTGGCCCTGTTTTGAGTCAAATTTTTCTAAAGTGTTCAAAAGTTTTCGATTTGGTTCCTAATCATTCCGAGTGCAAGTTTAGGGTCTCGTAGGCCTATAATAAAGACATTATGGGCTCGAATGAAAAGTTTTAAATTGAAATGAAGTTTTTATGGATCGATATGGTATGATTGAGTAAGTTAAATACGGTAATGCCTCGTACCCGCTTCAGGAGTCAGATACAAGTAAGAGGTGTTACAATAGTAATTTTGCAAAAATATAATTTTGGGATAAATTGAATGAGTTATATATTAAATTGAGTTAAATTTATCCATATAGATCAAGACAAATCTCGTACGGAGTTAGACCAGGGCAAAGGGAAAATCTCAGATCAATCACATTTGTATCTACGTATACTCGTCGAGGTAAGTTTGTGTAATTAAATCGTGTTTATATGTTTTTAATTGAAATATATATGTTATGAATTGTCATACATAATTACCAATTACATATCCAACAACGTACGACAATTACCGAGCCCCGTTTGAACCTTAGGAATCCGTAGGATACAAATGACATGTCATTAGGGTTTACATGATTTGGGTACTGATCCTGAATGTCCTACCAATGGCTGAGGTCCTGCATGTGTTACGGATATTCCACACCTCCTGTGAGCAGCATCGTGTAGCTATGTTCCGACCCACAGCTCGTACGGACGAATCGGGTAAAGAATACGACTCATAACCTAAAGTTGGCAGCTATTGTGTTTGCATTGAAAATTTGGCGACACCATTTGCTTGGAGAAAATTTCATATATTTACTGATCATAAGAGTTTGAAGTATTTAATGTCGTAGAAAGATTTGAATTTAAGATAGCGTAGATGGCTCGAACTGTTAAAAGATTATGAGTTGATCATTGATTATCATTAGGGAAAAGGGAATGTAGTTACTGACGCTCTGAGTAGAAAGTCTTTATTTGCTCTGTGAGTGATGAATACACGACTGACATTATCTGATGATGGTTCAATCTTAGCCGAGTTGAAAGCTAAATCGATGTTTTTACAGTAGATTTGTGAAGCTTAGAAATGTGATAAAGAGTTGCTAGCTAAACGGGCACAGTGTGAGTCAACTTATGATTCAGGATTTCAGATAGGACCCGATGATTATTTATTATTAAGAGGTAGAATTTATGTACCAAAGAATCCAAAACTCATTTAGAGAATCTTGCACGAAGCTCATAGTGGTAGCTTTTCTATTCATTCAGGAAGTAATAAGATGTACAGTGACTTGAAACAGATGTGTTGGCGGTCGGGAATGAAACGTGAGATATCTAACTTTGTATCGAGATGTTTGGTATGGCAGCAAGTTAAAGCTGGACATTAGGTACCTTCTGGATTATTACAACCAATGATGATACCGGAGTGGAAATGGGATTGAGTTACTATGGACTTCGTATCGAGTTTACCCCTATCTACCAAAAAGAAAGATGCCATTTGGGTTGTGTTTTAGAGTTTGAAGGCAACTAGAAGAAATATTTACCGTTGGTCGAATTCGTGTACAGTAATAGTTTTCAATCGAGCATAAAGATGGCACCGTATGAGGCTTTGTGTGGTCTTAAATGTCGAACTTCGTTATACTGGACCGAGCTCAGTGAGAAAAAGATACATGGGGTTGGCTTGATTCGTGAGACTGAAGAAAAAGTAAAAGAGATCTGAGACAGTTTGAAAGCAGCTTTAGATTGTTAGAAATCATATGTGGATCTTAAATCTAAAGATATAGAATTTCAAGTCAGCGACAGAGTATTCTTGAAAGTAATGTCTTGGAAGAAAGTTCCTCGATTCGATCGTATAGGGAAGCTAAGTCCGCAATTTATTGGATCGTATGAGATTACTGAAAGAATCGGACCTGTTGCGTATCGATTAGCTTTAACGTTAGAATTAGAAAAGATGCATAATGTATTTTACGTGTCTATGTTGCGACGGTACCTATCTGACCCTTCACATGTTCTCTCTCTGACGGATGTTAAAATTCAACTTGATATGTCATACAATGAGGAACTGATTAGAATTCTGGCTCAAGAGGTGAAAGAATTGAGAAACAAAAACATAGCTTTAGTAAAGATTGTTTGGCAATGACATTGGTTAGAGGAAGCCAATTGGGAACCTGAGGAAGCTATAAGAAAACAATATTCGAACCTCTTTTATCATAAGATTTTCGGGGATGAAAATCCCTTTAGGGGGAGAGTTGTAACAACCCATTTTTAGTGAAATCGGAATAGTGGTTTTGGGACCACAAATATGAAGTCAGAAAATTTATTTTATCATTATTTTATTGCCTATAACATGGTAGTAGTACCGCATAAAAATTTCATCAAGAAATTTTACCATTTACATGCTTAATTTGATAAAAAGGACTAAATCACGTAAAGTGCAAAAGTTGAGTTCTAATGGCTAAAGGTATTAAATAGCTATTGAGCTTTAAATTAGAAGTCCTTATATGGTAATTAGACCATTAGAGTGGATAGTGGATTTTAATGGCTTGGTATTATTGAAATATTAAATGTTTTTAAAGGGTATTTTAGTAAACAGGTAAATAATGGTTAAATTAAATAAAATAAAAACAATGTCTTCATCTTTAATCACCATCTTCAACCAAATTTTGAAGAGAAAAAGAAGCCATTGTTGAGCTAAGGTTCGACCACTTTGATTTATTTATTAGGTAGCATTTTTGTCCCTTTTTTTTATGATTTCTATGTTTTCGGGCATCGTTGTAGCTTAATTTAGCTAGCTTGGGGACTAATTTGTGAAACTATTAAACTATTAGGGTTTTTCCATTGATGCATGTACATGAGTTTTGAAGTTTGATGATAGAAAATGGATGGTTGTTGTTAGATAAACAACTTTTGTAAAAGGATTTTTGGTAAAATAGTCAAATAGGGACTAAATTGAAAAATAAAAATTATTGCATGGCGAAATTGTGAAATAAATGAAATATAGGGCATGCTAGGGACCTAGTTGATATTTGGCCATAGTGGGTTGTGGTGAAATTGCATAAATTTCCATTTTTATGAGCGAGGGATTAAATTTTAAAAAAATTAAAAGTATAGGGGTAAAATGGTAATTTTGCCAAAATATGATTTGGGCTATATTGAATATGTTATATATTAAATTGATGGAGTTAGATCGGGGCTAAGGGAAAATCTCGGATTAATCGCCTCCATATCTACGTATATTCGTTGAGGTAAGTTCATGTAATTAAATCATGTTTATATGTTTTTAATTGAAATATATATATTTTATGAATTGTCATACATAATTATCGATCGCATATCCAACAACGTACGATGATTATCAAGCCCCATTTGAACCTTAGGAATCTGTAGGATACAAATGACATGTCATTAGGGTTTACATGATTTGGGTACTGGTCCTAAACGTCCTACCGATGGCTGAGGTGCTGCATGTGTTGCGGATACTCCACAGCTTGTGTGAGCAGCATCGTGTAGCTACGTTCTGACCCATAACTCGTGTGAGCATACCAATTTATAGCTCGTGAGAGCATACCGATCTACAGCTCGAGTGAGCATACCAATTCACAGTTCGTATCAGCATACATGTACATGAATTGACGGATTACAGTTATATGAGCTAGTACACTATGTGTGAGCTATCCCGGGTATCCAACGGTATTCTAAACGGTTCAAAGGGTAATGTTCCGATACGAAATGATAAGATTTCGATACGAACTATTACAGTTATACACATGAATTATATGGAAATGTTGTTACATGGTATATGAAAACTTGAATTTGTTGATATATGTATTTGGAACTTGATCAATTGTTGTAGTCATTCATGTCTATTGGCTTATATATGTGTTTACATATCTAATATGGTTGGTGAATATGTGCTTAGGCATTTGGCCAAATTGTGTTGGGATATGCCTAGTTTACTTACCTATTATATGATTAAATGGTAAGTTATATTCTATGTTATACGAACTTGTTAAACTTAAATGCCTACTTTGAATTATTGTTCGTATTTTATATTGAATCAGAAGCTCGTTCAGGTTGGAAGCTTGTCCGAGCTCTATCACACTATCCATCGGCTCTTTTGGTACATTCGGTTGTTAATTTTGGTTATAATGACATGTATAGGTATTTTTGCTAATGTGACCATGTATTTTGGTTGTTAAATGACCATTTGTTTGGCTTTTATTTTGGCACCTTGATGGTGGTATGAGTTTAGTATATGGCATGTAAATATTAGCTTTCTAATGTTTGATGTTTGGATTGATATACTTGAATTATAGAAGATGAAATTATGGTTTGAATATGCATATTGTATAAGTCTTGTCGCTTGTTGAGAATTGCTACTTTGCTATAGAAGACATATATGCATATTGAGGCTAGTAATTGAGTGGTATATTTGGCACCATTTGGTTTGTTTTGGTAACGTAACTATATGGCATGTATTTATGCAAATGTGCCTCTAAGTTAGCTGAGTATTTTGGTTAAATAGAGTACATGATTATACATATTCACATGTTGTCATTTGAGGTGCCTAAGGGCATATTGGTTATATGAAGTTATACCATATGTATATATCTTGTTTATGTTTGATTTGGATGCCTTATTATGGCTTGTTTATATTTGAAATGTTGGTTGTAGGCACATGACAAATTAGGTGAGAAAAATGACTTGTAAAATGACCTATTTTCGTCCACATGGGCAGAGACATGGGCGTGCGTCTTAGCCGTGTATGACACACAGCCAGGTGACACGGCCGTGTGTCCCCTATAGCTTGTAAAGGGTTGCAAGTTAGGCTGTTACATGACCTAGTACATGGCCTGGCACAACAGCGTATGGCTTGGCCGTGTGACCCAAGTCAGTGAGTTACACGGGCACGAACACAGGCTAGGACATGGCCATGTGTCCCTACTTTGAATGCCCACACAGTCGTGTGACCCTTACAGTGTTGAAAATTTTTAATGTTTTCTGAAAAATTCTCTGAGTTTTTTATTTAGTCCCGACTTCTTTCTAACACATATTTAGGGACTCAAGAGCTCGTATAAGGGAAAATATGTATGATTTGACTTGGTTTTAATATGTTTATTGATATGTTATGAAATATTTGAAATTTCTGTCTGTTTGAATTGTAAACTCTAGTAATGCTTCGTAACTCTGTTCTGGAGACAAATACGGGGTAGGGGTGTTACAAAAGTAGTGGAAGGGAATCAGTAAATCTTGATATGGGAATTAGTAAATCAGTTCAAATCTGTTTCAAGATAAACGTGACTAAATGAATGACTAATCGAACATCAAATGCGCAAATCACATCAATGACAATACTCTTGTACGCTGAAGCAGTACGCACAATGAACAATAAGCAATAATTGAAACTTGTTAGAGTTGTGCGACACAAATTCTTGCTAAATAAAACAAGAGATTTGTAACACCCTTAACCCGAAACCTTCACCGGAATAGGGTTAAGAGGCATTACCAATCATTCCAAACATTTAAATTCATTTTACAACACAAAGTCAATCATCAATCAAACTTGTCCAAATATAAACATATAGTCCCTTAAATAGGCCAATGAGACCTTAAGCACGTGTTAGAAAGGGGTCAGGACTAAACCGAACCATACGAAAATTTCTAAAAATTTAATGATTTTTCAAAACTGCAGAGGTCACACGTCCGTGTGTGTAAGCCGTGTGCCTCACACGGCCTCGAACACACTCGTGCGTCTAAGCCGTGGCAAAACAGGGTATACATACTGACTTGTTCACTCGGCCTGAGACACGCCTGTGTGCCTCACCCGTGGTCGACACTGGCTTGCACCACACGGCTAGTCACATGCTCGTTTGTCTAGCCCGTGGTCGAGCCTATTTTACACCAAATTACAAACCTGCATGACACGACCGAGCCATACGCCCGCGTGCTCAACTGTGTGGGCAATTATATGCCATTTTTCAAGGCCAAATTACCATCCACAATTAGAATCATATATAACCATCAATCCAATACCAATTCATGCCTCTAATGCAATCAAAACATACCAATACAAGTACCAACTAATCATCTACTACATCATTTATTTCCATACTCAATTCTTACTCAAATAAGTCCATCCAAAACACCATTTTCACAACTCAAATCATATAAGCCAAGCATCATGTAATTTATGCTACAAGTTCACACTTAAACCATCATTCTCATCAACCAATTCAAGCATGAAATATACCATTTCCAATCTCACTAATTCATACCACATTCATCATTTTCATAGCTTCATATATGAACCATCAACATTTAACTTCCAAGCCATATCACATGGCAAGGTCCAAACAACAAAACATACCATAACCACTAGCCTATACATGCCATATACCAAATATATACATCTTTCAAAAGTACCAAAGTAGAGAGTCGATAGTGTGATTGAGTCACTGACGATCCCCAGATCCAAGCTAGCTATATTGACACTGTAAAATAGAGAAACACATCACACAGTAAGCTCTAAAGCTTAGTAAGTCCGTAATATAATACATATTACTCGATAATACAATACCAAAACATAAGTAAACCATCACTTAGATAGATTCATAACTAAACACAATGTCATTCTCAACCATATACTCATACATCTATCAATTCAACTTTAGACAATATCATCAACCACATAGGTTGGAAACATACCTTTGCCAACACTTAGTTAACAACGTTCTTGCTATTCAATGCTCGATACCATAATTTATTTACTATTCCCTATTTCTTCAATTCAATCGCACACTTAGTGCCCAATTCATAGCCGAAGCTTATATAACATCGCACACTTAGTGCCACAATATAAAACCGAACATAATTCGATATCGCACACACAGTGCCAATCATTAAAGTCGTAGCTTCTAATATTTCGCACACATAGTGCTAATCACTTCTGTCCCAATTCTTATTTCACACACTTAGTGCCACATTTCTCAATATCACATATAACATTTCTAATTCAATAACTACGCATTCATTCACTTCACATCACATAGATACAAATTAAACAACTTGTATTGTATTCAAACTTACCTCGGACGTCGAAATACCGAAACTGGCCGATCAATCGAGTACTTTATCTTTGCCTCGATCTCGATCCGAATATTTTCTTTCTTGGTCTATACATATTAAAATTTAGCTGATTTAATCACCAATTCATTCAATTTAGTCCAAACACACATATTTAGGTCATTTTACAAAATAGCCCTCACATTTTCACATTTTGACACTTTAGTCCCTATTTCATAAAACCACAAAATACACATATTTTCATTATACCATGCTTAGGCCGAATTCTTCTTATACTCATACAAGCCCAAATATTTCATTTATTTCACATTTTAGTCCCTCAAAATAATATTTTCACAATTTACTCCAAAATAGCTAATTTCACAAAAAATTCAAAAACAAACTATGTTAACCCATATTAAACTTCCATATTTCACCAACATTCATCACAAATATCATATATTCATCAATGGCATATCTCAATATCTTTATCAAATTCCAAAATTAAAGCATGGGTTTGGAAGAATACGAAGCAACGATTACAAAAACGTAAGAATTATCAAAAACCGAACTCAAAACATACCTCAATCAAGATTAGGATTGGCTGAATGTTTCAAGCCCTAGTTACTTCCTTTTCTTCTTCAAATTAGGGAATAGTAAGGATGATAATGGCTTTTTTAATGTGTTTTTTTTATTATATTAACATTAATATGCTTTTTACCATTTTGCCCTTTTATTATTTCATTTAAATTTCCACTAACTATGTCCAATCTTGTCATTTAAAGCATTCAATGGTTTAATATCAACATAAGGACCCCTCATTTAAAAAGCCATGACAAATAAGCACATTAACAATCAGCACATAGCTTTTAGATTTTATGCGATTAGGTCCTTTTTGCAAATTAAGCACACAATCGATAAAATTTTCACACAAAACTTTCACACATAATCAAATATCGTAAACACAGAAAATGATATTAAAATATTTTTCCGACCTCAGATTTGTTGTCCCGACACCACTATTCTGACTAGGGTCTAAACCGGGCTATTACAACTCTCCCCTTTAGGGATTTTCGTCCCTGAACATCTTACCAGTGAATAGGTTTGGATATTGCTCTCTCATAACATCTTCGGGCTCCCATGTAGCCTCTTCAACTCTGTGTTTGTGCCACAACACTTTCACTATGGAAATTCTTTTGTTTCTCAATTCTTTAATCTCATGAGCCAGAATTCGAATCGCTTCTTCAGTATACGACAAATCTGACTGAATCTCAACCTCAATAGGAGCAATCACATGTGATGGATCAGATCTGTATCGTCGAAGTATTGATACATGAAATACATTATGAATCCTTTCTAACTCAAGTGGCAACATCAATCTATAAGCAACTGGTCCTATTCGTTCAATGATTTCATACGACCCGATGAACTTCGGACTCAATATAACACCCCTTACCTGTATTCTATGCTGGAACCGGGTATGAGGCGTTACTGTACTTGACTCACATGGTCATACAACTTTAGGTTATCAAATTTCATTCCATATTAAAACTTTTCCATTCTCATATCTAACCTCCTTATAATGGGCCTACGAGGCCCTAAACATACTTCCGGGAGGTTTCAGAAATAAATCTAAAACTTTTATTCACTTAGAAAAATTTTACCTAAACAGGGGCCACACGCCCGTGTGAAATGGGACATGCCCGTGGGGGTAGGCTGTGTGGTGTCACACGCCCATGTCCCTCACCCGTGGTCGAAACTGACTTATTTCACAATGCTGGACACACGCCCGTGTCTCTTACACGGCCTCGACACGCCCGTGTCTTAGCCTGTGTGCCAAAACCTTGGCATTCTATTTATGACGTCATCACCTCACTGTGGTCACATGGCCAAGGCACACGCTCGTGTACTTAAACTGTGTGTCGAATTAGATTCCTAAATTTAGGTGCAGACTTCACACGGCCTAGGCACACGCCCATGTCTTTGGCCGTGCCTCCCATATGGTTGAGACATAAGGCCGTGTCTCTGCCCGTGTGTTTACTACTGAGCTTACTGACTTGTAATTTTAACATGCAAGGGGACACACGGCATGGTCACACACACATGCAATTGACTGTGTGTTACACACGACCTAGACACACGCCCGTCTGCCTACCCATGTGGACAAGAACAAGGCTATTTTCCAAGATCTTTCATCATCCTAACTCACTCAAGCATAATTCACCCTCTACTATCAATTCATTCATGCATATTCATACCCAAACAACCCAACAATATCCTCTACACACTTATGAATAACCTTTCATTCCATTGATTAATAGTAAAGAGCCATTTACTATGGCAATATACAAAAGATTTCATCTATAAGGAGCCAACACATTTGGCCAAAATAACAAAACAATATACCTAGTTTAGCTCCTATACATGCCATTTCCATATTAAAAATGCTAGTTCTAAATATACCGAGATGAGATGATAGTGTGGGTGATCTTACAATTATCTCCGTATCCCAACTCGACTCTCTGTCACTATAAAATAAGGGAAAATAAAGGGGGTAAACTTTAAGCTTAGTAAGTTTACATGTAAAAAATAAACATCATAACATGTGCTAATCAATAAATAGCATTTCACAATCCAAGATCATGCTTACTCATTCATCTCTTACAAGAATCCAACCATATCACAACCAAATGCTCTCATTATTTAACATACATCCTGCACTTGATCACCACATGATCACAAGAAACAACATATCACAATTACACAATAAACCATTCTTAGTAATACCAAACACTCGGTGGTATTGCACTTAGCCCACCATTTATTATTAATAGGGTGGTATCGCACATAGCCCATTAACAAGAATATTTACAGTGGTATCGCACTTAGCCCACCAAATAATAATACTAACGATGGTATCACACACAACCAGTCATGAATAAGTGATAAGGTGGTAACGCACATAGCCCACCAACAAAAATAATTAAGGTGGTATCACACATAGCCCACCATTATTTACTACGAATAATATTCTACACCTACATATTTATTTCAACGTTCATATGGAGTTTGTTCACTTTCTACCAAATTTTCATCCATTTAAATCGTAAGTGTTCTCAATCATACAATGCATCAATAAGCAATTACATGTATATTTAAGATGCATCGTTTACATATAAACTTACCTCGGTGCAAAACGCGTTAATCAACAGTCTATTCCATAACCTTGCCTTTTCCTCGGTCAAAGTTGATTCCACGCTCTTATTGGTCTATAACAAAAAAATTCACTCATTCAATCATTTTCTAATCATAATACATAATAATCTCTACTTAGGCAAAAATGACCCTTTTGCCCTTGTACTATGGCAAAATTACGATTTTTCCCCTAGGCTCGTAAATCATTTTTCATCATATTTTCTCATTAAACAAGCCTAGCTGAACATTTATTACTCTTACAACTACTCATAATTCCAATTATTTCATGCATTTATTACACATTTTCAATCTTTGCATTCAAGTCCTATTTAGGTGTTTTCATGCTAACACTTTTCACAAAAGTTGTTCCTTAACTCACTGTCATTCATTTTCCTCCATAAAAACTCAGCAAACAACATGAACACTCTCATGAAAAGTCCCTAAACTTTCAATCATTTAGCAAATTAAACCCCTCATTAGCTAGCTTAAGCTTTGAGGACTCCAAAAGTACAAAAACTTATCAAATAAAACCACCAAAATCACTTACTTGCAAGAGATTTGTTTTGCTGAAAATTTGAACTCCTAGAACCCTTATTTCCTCTCAATTTTCGGTGGTAGAAGAAGAAGGAATAGTAAAAGATGGTATCTCATCTTTTTATCTTATTTTATTCATTTTTCTATTACCTAATGTCACCAAATTTTGACTAAAATTAATGCTCTTGTCCCCCTAAGCTACGTGGCCGACCATCACACATCCAATGACCTAATTTCACATTAATGGAACTTTCACACTTTATGCGATTTAGTCCTTTTTCACAATTAAACATACAATTGCTAAAATTAAAGCACCAAAATTTTCATATAACCATATATTAATGCCATAACACAATAAATAATACTAAAATAATTTTCCTTAACCTCGGATTAGTGGTCCTGAAACCACTATTCTGAATAGCCCCAAAATCAAGCTGTTACGCTCAACTTGCCTTTTCGGCCAAATCGAAGTATTTTCTTCCACGGAGACACTTTCAAAAAAACTTTGTCACCAACCTCAAACTCGAGATCTTTCCATTTCAAGTCTACATAAGACTTCTAACAATCTGACACTGCTTTCAAATTGTCACGAATCCCTTCTACTTTCTGCTCTGTTTCTTTTATCAAATCAACCCCGTGAAGCGTATTCTCACTCAGTTCAGTCCAATACAATGGAGCCATTTTGATACTATATTGAAAACTATTATTGTATGCAAACTCAATCAACGATAAATGTTTTTCCCACGTACTTTCAAATTCAAGAATACAACATTTCAACATATCTACAAGAATCTGAATGACCCACTTCGATTGTCCATCCGTTTGTGGATGAAATGCAGTACTAAAGTACAACTTCATGCCTAAAGCCTCTTGCAATTTCTTCCAAAATCACGAGGTAAATCTTGGATCTCTGTCAGGTACAATAGATAGTGCACCCCGTGCAATCTCAAGATCTCAGAAATATACAATTTAGCTAACTTATCAAGTGAATAATCTATTCTTACCAGAACAAAATGAGCTGATTTTGTCAATCTGTCAACTATCACCCAAATTGCATCTTTCTTACCTGGAGATAAAGGTAATCCCGACACAAAGTCCATTGTGATTCTCTCCCATTTCCACTCAGGAACCTAATGTTCAGCTTTAACTTGCTGATAAACCAAGCATCTCGAAACAAACTCTGAGATATCTCGTTTCATACCATGCCACCAATAAAACTGTTTCAGATCATTATACATTTTTGTACTTCCCAAGTGAACAGCCAAACGACTATTATGAGATTCGTTCAAAATCATCTGAATCAACTCTGAATTCCTCGAAACATAAATCTGATTTCTGAATCTCAAACAATCATCATTATCAACTTGAAATTCTGAATCAGAATTCAAATCACATTGGGCTCGTTTTGTCACCATCTCACCATCACTTTTCTGCGCATCACAAATTTGATGTACGAACATTGGCCTCACTTTTAACTCAGCCAAAACTGAACCATCATCACATAGATCTATCTGAGTACTCGTAGCTCGCAAAGCACATAAAGATATTCGACTCAAAGCATTAGCAACTATATTAGCTTTACCCGGATGATAATCAATCACAAGTTCGTAGTCTTTCAATAATTCTAACCATCTCCTCTGTCGTAAATTCAATTCTTTCTGAGTCATTACATATTTCAAACTCTTATGATCAGTAAAAACATGACATTTCTCACCAAACATGTAACGTCTAACACTCCGACTTTGGGCCTAGAAGAATTGAGCCTATTGGGCTTTGGATTTCAAAAAATTTTTTAAGTGAGCGAGAAAAATTACAATTGGCATGTGGGATTTGAGGATTAATGAATTTGGAGTGTCTAAGGGTGTTGGAGATGTCCTGAGATCAAGTAAGGGTAAAGGAAAAGTTTTATTTTTAGCCTTAGAGAATAGTGACTTCAGTTAGTAGGCCTTTTTAATAAATAAAGAAGAAATAGGACACAAATGGGCTTGTGGTCCAGTGGTGTGACGTCACTTGGGAGCTATAAGGTGGCGTGTTATAAGCTGAAGGGGTCCAAGGTTTGAGGCTTAGGAGTGGTATTTTGTGGAGTGTTTATTTTACTGTATGGACGGCCAGAGTTGTGTTGGTTTTGAACTCTTGCTGTGGAGAGTTTGAAGTAAACAGGTGTGTTGGATGTGGAGGAAATTTTGGATAAGAGTAAGGTGTTATCAGGGAGAAAAGTCAGGAGATAAGGAGAGGGAAGAGTTGGTGCCGAATGGGATTGTGTGGGGAAGGTAGGATTCGGATTTGGCTATAAAAATAGGGTGTCGAATTCATTGAAGGGTACCTTGGGTTCTGATATTTCTTCATTTTCTCCCCCTCAGTCGAATTCTTTCATTTGCTGAAATGAAAATCCATCATTCTTTTTGCCGAAATTACTGTTAGAGTTGTGTTCTTCTTCTTTCTCTAAAAGCCAAATTCCCCTATAGCCAAATTCTCTTCTTTGCCAAATTACCATCATCCTTCCTTGCTGAAATCCCCATTAGTGCCGAATCTTTATTGTTTTTCTCTATCACAAATTAGTTGGTAGCTACTCTTAGTCAAGGTTAACAGCCGAATCTCGTTCGGTAGTTATCTAGGCCACAAGATCTAAGGTTGGATTCGGTAAGTATTCTATTAACTCCCCTTATTATGTTTTGTTAAAAGCCGAAGGGCGATCGAATTTTTCATTATCAGTGATCTTGTATTAACAAGGGTAAGGATCGGAGATCGTAAGCATGGTAGGATCATTAGCAAGGGTAAGGATACTCAACTCTATTATGGTTGAAGTGAATGGCCGAATGTGTGGATGACTTGTATGGATTACGAGTCACCCAAATTTTGATGGTGTATGTGTGAGTGCAGATCTAGGGAACACTTGTGATTAGTAGTGAAGGAAGGGCCATTAGAACCCGGTGGCATAAGGTAAGGTTACGGTAAGGTTTTGACTTTTGAGTAAAAATTTTGATTAAGTATGAGTGGTTGATTGAAGGTTGGTTGGTTGTAGGATCAAGGCTAAGGATAGAATAGCACGTCGTGGCATCCAGGTGTGTACAAACAATACACACACGATATCGGTAACGCCGAAAAGCCAAAAAGATGAAATTGGCTAAATGGGCCTGCCGAACGTGTGGGCCCAAAAAGGCAATGATTGATATGTGAGCATGATTAATGATTTGGCATGAACGATTGTACGATTGGGTTGTAATTGAGCCCAATGGGCTATATGACATGAAATGGGCTTGATGGGCTTTATGGGGACGTAGACAAGTATGTTAGGGTTAATGGACTTTAGGCTTAGTTTGAACAACTCTAAAATTTCATAAGACTTAATCTAATTCAACATGTTCGTGAACAAGTCGCTGGGTTAGGGTGTGGAAACGGACATACGCATGTCTAGGATTGGATCTGTGGAGAGCTTGGTACTTAAACGGCCCTAGCGGCCCACCTCCTCTTCTCTGGAATCCTACCTGGTGCATAGTGTCTGTTCACTTTAGCCGCGAGGACTTGTTGATGGGCCAAAGTTCACAACTAAAACTCGAGAGGGACCAAATACCCTTAGATTTGTAAAATTACTAAAATACCCCTATTTAGCAAAAGTACTAGAATACCTCTGTTTTGCAAATTACCAAAACACCCTTATTTTGTAAAATTACGAGGATACCCTTATCTTGCCAATTTACCAAAATACCCCTGTAGGGTAGAATTATGAAAATACCCCTAGGTAGTGAAATGACGAAAATACCCCTATGTGACAAATATGAGTTTGTAGATGTTACTCATGTGTTTGATGCATTCATATTAGGATGCATATAGGTGAGAATTATGGTATGGAGGAAGATTTGAGGATCGCATAGTCGCTTGACGACCATGGATCCACCGGAGGCTTTAAGCCCATTATATGATTAGCGACTTTCTTTCGCAACGTTGGAAGTAGTCTTGCATTGTGAGTGCTACCTTTCGTGTGTAGAGGATGGGTGGGTCGATTTAGAAATCCCCACAGGTGTGTAGAGTTGGAAGGGAAATGGTGTGTAGCGGATGGATATTTGGGGAGGGCTTTTCATTACCTTGTCTTGCATATGATATGATATGATATGATATGAGGTCATTGTGGGCTAAGGCCCAAGACCACCGATTTCGATAGGGCTTAGGCCCAATGTGAATATTTGTATGTTGATTTGATTGCCAAGGGTTGTACACACTGAGTTTCGAAATTCACACCCTTTATTTAATGTTTCAGATAATCCTCAGTAAACGGCTCGACGTGGGAGAGGACTCGGAGATGGCCACACTGCAAAATGTTTAAATTTTTATTTTTATTTATTTGTTTCAAAGGACATGGTTTTAGTTGCTTTACTTTCATTGGATGTAATAAGGCCTTGTACTTTGATTTGATTTTAAATTTTGGGTTTTGATGTTTTAACTATTTACTTAATGGTTAAACTTAAGTAAATTTCTTATACTTAAACTTGGTTTCCGAAATACTTAAAGCTATAAAATGGGCTTTTATCATTACTTAACAAGACTCATGGGTTTTGGGCTTTTGGGCCCTAAAATTTAACTTAGCAAAATCGTTTTGAAATATGCCTTTGATGTGACATGCTAAATTCGGGCCTAACTTTTAGGCCGGGTTTGGGGTGTTACATAACGCCCCGAATTCGGGCCTAGTAGATTTGGGCATATTGGATTGTAACAGCCCAAAAATCTTGAAACCCTAATTTTTGTGCATTGAAGTTAGTATGTATGTGTAGCGCTTAGAATATTAATTTTAAGGTATTATTGGGATTATTTGAAGCCTTAGAGATAGGGGAGACCATAGGGAAAATTTTATTTTTCTTGCTTTAGTGGACCCTAGTCTCAGGCATTAAGCCTCTTAAGCAGAGTAAGAGAAAATAGGACACAAATGGGCTTGTGGTCCAGTGGCAAGGTGGCGTCACTAGGGGAGATACAAGGTGGCGTGAAGAGGTCCAAAGTTCGAGTAGTGGTAAGGTGCTTTTAGAGTGTTTATTTTGCATAGTGGATGGCCAGAGTGGTGTGGAATTTGGACTCTTTTGTTGAAGTGTTTGAATTGGTCTTGTGAGCTGATAAAGGAGGGAATTTTGGATGAGATAAGGGAGATATCATGGAGAAAAATTAGGAGATGAGATGTGGGAAGAGTTGGTGCGGAATTAGACTGTGGGGGAAGGTAGGATTCGGCTATTGGCTATAAAAGGAGGTGTCGAATTCCTTTGAGAGGTTCCTTGGGTTCCATTACATTTCTTTTTTCTCCCCCTTAGCCGAATTAGTCCATTTGCTGAAAACAAAACCCATCATTCCTTTGATGAAATTTTGGTTTTCTCTCTAGCAGAATTCCCCATACCTTCTCTTCTTAAATTCCTTCTCTTGTTCACCTTTAGTTCTAGCCGATCACTTCCCCTCTTCTTCTCCCTATTGGTGCCAAATTGTCTCTGTAACCATACTAATCTCAAAAGCTGAATTTAGGCCGCAGGATCGAAGTGGATTTGGCAAGTATTCGGTTAACCTCTTTTGTACATTTTGCTAAAGGCCGAAAGGCTATCTAACTGTCCTGTTGTTAACTCTGTGATAACAAGGATAAGGTTCAAAGATCGCAAGCGTGGTAAGATCGTTGCGAAGGTATGTGTACTCAACTCGATGGTGGATTAAGTGAATGGCCGAATGTGTGTGTGATCTATAGGGGTGACTTGTATGGATTATGAGTCACTCAAATTTTAATGATGTATGTGTGAGTGCAGATCTAGGGGATACTTGTGATTAGTAGCTAAGGAAAGGCTATTAAAATTCGGTGGCACACGGTAAGGTTTCGGCATTTGAGTAATTATTTGATTAAGTATGAGTGGTTGATTGAAGGTTGGTTGGTTGTAGGTTCAAGGCTAAGGATAAAATAGCACGTCGCGGTAACCAGGTGTGTACAAACACTACGCACACACGAAATTGACAATACCGAAAAGCCGAAAGTGGCTAAATGGGCCCGATGGGCCCTGAGGCTAAGTTTGATGAAATGGATTAATTTAATTATATGAGTTTGGTTAAGCATGCATGTTGCACGATCTGAATTTTTTTGGGCCTAATCGGTCATATGATTGAGATTTGGGCCTAGTGGGTCATAAAAATGTGATGTAGCCATTATAGGTTATATGAACGTGAAATGGGTTGATGGGCTTTACGGGGACGTCGACTAGTATGCTAGGGTTTTATGGACTTTAGGCGTAGTACTGAACAACTCTTAAACACCAGGGGATACACGGCCGTGTAGTATGACCATGTGTCGCACACGGATGAGACATACGCCCGTGTCTCTGCCCGTGTGGACAAAAATAGGCCATTTGCAAGGCTAGTTTACCACCTTTACTCATGTTCACCTAAACTACCAAAATTATATCATTTCAACAACCAATAAGTAGCCAAAATTATCAACCAAAAACACAATTCATACCATATCCATTTCAACCCACTTCAATACTCAATTTAATGCCAAATACTTATTCAAATACTTATCAACTCAACTTCTAAAATCATACTTCACCAAAGCATTTCTCAAGCATTAAACTCCATAAATCAATTTAACCATTTACAATTATATAACCATCACCATTTTCATTCTCAACATGCCAAAATAAGCCATCACCCATAGCTATATATGCAACCAAAACATATGCATTTACAAGTCATTTCTATTAGCTAAACACACAACCATATTAACATCATTTACAAGCCAACACTCATGGCTATATTCACAACCAAAATACCACAAGTAGCCTATACATTCCATATACCATATATACATAACTCAAAAGTACCAAATAGATGTCTGATAGTGCAATGATGTTCCCGATGACTCCCGGATCCAAGTTAGCCTTGATTCACTATAAAACATAGTAAGCTTCATAGCTTAGTAAGTTCATACTAAATATACTCAACAATTCATAAAATACAATTCATCAATTTGAACAAGTTAATGTATTATTCATGATAATATCAAACCTTCCATAAACTTATTCATATACTAATATGCAAAGTCATAATCTTTTCTATTTGATCTTCATACTTACATGTACCAACCTGTACAAAATTCATAACAAACTCATACCATCCCGTAGCACTATCGAATACTTAGTGTTTCACACACTAAGTGCCATCTCATAGCCAAAGCTATTATAATTCCACACACTAAGTGCTTAACTCGATGTTTCGCACACTAAGTGCCATCGCATAGTCGAAGCTATTATAATTTCGCACACTAAGTGCTTTACTCGATGTTTCGCACACTAAGAGCCATTGTATAGCCGAAACTATTATAATTCCACACACTAAGTGCTTTACTCGATGTTTCGCACACTAAGTGCCATCGTATAGCAAAAGTTATTATAATCCCACACACTAAGTGCCTTATATAGCCAAAGCTATTCCAAATCGTACACTAAGTGCCATAATAGCCGAAGCTATCTCAAATCACACACTAAGTGCTCAACACCATCGATTTGTCGTCGAACATGACCGTAGTATTGTATATACAATTTATGCAATATCAAAGCATTAAAAGCTTAATTATAACAATGTTTATCACGTACGAACTTACCTCGAATGCTAAAACAGTGAATCAAGTCGTTTAGTCGATCACTTTCGTTTTTCCCCAATCCTGATCTGAATTCCTCTTTTCTTGATCTAAATGTATTCAAAATTAACTTATTCAATCACTACTTTATTCAATTTAGTCCAAAATACACTTTAAAACACATTTACACTTTTACCCCATAAATTTCACATATTTCACAATTTAGTCTTTATTTCGTAAAATCACAAATTAATGGCATTCAAGACTAACCCATGCTAGCCAAATTACCATAGTTCCCCTAGCATCCCATAATTTTCATTTATTTCACATTTCAACCACTAAATTTACATATTTTACAATTTAATCCCTATTTAACATTTTTGTCAAAAATCACTTTACAAAACTATTAAATCTATCAACAAACCTTCATAATCCATCATCAATCATCAAATTACTCAAGCATTCAAAATCTAAGGTACGGGCTAGCTAGAACGTGAAGCAACGATCACAAAAACATAAAAATCATCAAAAACCGAGCTAAAATGAACTTACAATTAAGCTCAAAGATCATTGAATGTTTCAAGCTATATTAATGGCTTCCTTAGGTATATTTTCAGTGGATGAATGATAATGGAAGATGATAGAAACCATTGTTTTGTTTTAATTTATTTTTTTTACCAATTTACTATATTAACCTTAGTAATAAACATATAAAATCATATAATGGATGTCCATTAATGTCCATTAACATCTAAAATGGTCTAATTACCATTTAAGGCCATCATAATTAAAAGCCAAAGCCAATTGACATCTTTGACTAATAGAATGCAACTTTTGCATTTTACACGATTAAGTCCTTTTTCTCAAATTGAGCAATTAAATGATAAAATTACTTCACGAAAATTACACACATACATGCTATTATGCTGCATAAAATTACTTCACGAAAATTACACACATACATGCTATTATGCTGTAAACACCAAAAATAATATTAATTTTTTTGACATCGGAATAGTGGTTCCAAAACCACTATTTTGATTTATCTAAAATCGGGCTGTTACAAGTATCCTTTAGTATTCCAAGCAGTTCAACGGGAAATTCAACGAGTATGTCAAAGTTGTGAAAGGTTATGATTATGTTGTGATTTGGTACAGGTACGTACTTAAAATTCATCAGGTTTATTTGTATGATACATGTGTGATTATAATGTTTATTATTTGCATACGAACTTACTAAGCTATATAGCTTACTCCCCTTTCTTTTCCCTTGTCTTATAGTGTCACCAAGCTAGCTCGGGGATCGAAAACTGTCGAAGATCTATTCACACTATCAACTTAATATTTTGGGTACCATTGATTTTAATATTTTGAGTTATGGCATGTATAGGGACTTGGTCATTTTGTTATGTGTCATAATTGATTTAGCCAAATATGTTGGTTGATAATTCATTTTGTAAATGGCCATTAAAATTGGCTAATATTGGTTTAAGTATATTTATATGCATATGATGATGCTTTTCATATATGCATATGATGATGCTTTTCATGGATGTGGGAAACCACATGATTTAAGTTAAGATATATATGATGTTTGTGTAAGATAAATGATAGCATGTGAATGGGGTGTTGATGCCTTAGTTATGGCCTATTTGGTTGATGGTATATGCTTGGAATTGTTTTATATTTGTTGTCTAGGTTTTTGCATGGAAGGGTGACAAAATGGCTTGGTAAATAGCCTTATCTCGGCTAGGTACACGGGTGTTTGTCTAGGCCGTGTGTCACACACGGCCTACCCCACGGGCATGTGTTTCAGCCGTGTGTCCCCTACACCTTAATTGCTGCAAAATAGAATGCTCAGTATCGAGTACACGGGCAGAGACACGGGCGTGTGTCTCAGCCGTGTGGAAGGCACAGACTCTAACACGAGCGTGTGCCCTGGCCTTGTGAAGTCTGCACCTATTTTATAAAAAATCATGAAAATTAAATCGACCACACGGCCTAGCACACGGGCGTGTGGCACAGCCGTGTGGCATAAGCCAGAGAGCTTCCTATTTTGAAGACAGCCTGTAGCACGGGCGTATCCCTTGGACTACACGGGCATGTGACCCTTGTTTTAGTGAAAATTTTTCTAAGTGTTGTATGATTTTCTAAAGTTCTCGGTTTAGTCCCGAACTACTTCCAATGTATGTTTTGGGCTTCGTAGGCTCGTTTTAGGGACTATATGAGTGTATGTGAAAAGTTTTAAATTTGGATGGAAATTACGTCTCGGTTTTGTATGTTTGCTTGTGTTTAAGTCTAGTAATGCCTCATACCTTGTTCCAGCATCGAACACAGGTAAGTGTGTTACATTTAGTGGTATTAGCTACGGTTTAGTCGATTCTTGGAGTAATATAGTGTGTGTAAGAATCTAGCGATACATGCCATAAATGAACTGGGATAGTGTGATGACTCCTGACAACTTTAAATTGTGTTTTCATATAGTAAATGGATCTAATCAAGCAGAGGCTGATGAAGTTGAAAGTAATGTGCCAGCTCCCGCTCAAGGGGCAGTGCCAACCGATTGTAGACCTCCTACGGTTAGTCAGGAAGAAGGGGGTAGGGAAGCCTTTCTCCACATGATGAATGAGTGGTATACGAAATTTGTTCAAACAAATCCGAATGCCCAACCTCCTCCACCCCCACTCATTCCTCGACTAATTCCCCTAACTCCACAAGGTATGGAATTTGTAAGAATGAACAAGCCCCCGATTGATAAGATCCGAAAGCACGAGGCTGAAGATTTCAGAGCTAATGTGGATAATGATCCCGAGAGAGCTGAGTTTTGGTTCGAAAACTCCATCAGGGTATTTGATGAGTTGTCCTACACACCGGATGAGTGTTTAAAGTGTGCCATCTCACTTCTGAGAGATTCAGCATATCACTGGTGGAATATACTGGTATCTGTAGTACCAAGAGAGAGGGTTACATGGGAATTCTTTCAAGAGGAGTTCAGAAAGAAATATATTAGTCAGCGGTTCATCGACTAGAAATATAAGGAATTTCTTGAGCTGAAATAGGGTCGTATGACAGTGACAGAGTACGAGCGAGAATTTGTCAAACTAAGTAAATATGCTTGAGAGTGTGTTTCCACCGAGGCTATTATGTGCAAGAGATTTGAGGATGGATTGAATGAGGATATTCGTCTGTTAGTTGGGATCTTAGAGCTGAAAGAATTTGTGGTATTGGTTGAACGTGCTTGTAATGCCAAAGAGTTGAATAAAGAGAAGAGGAAAGCTGATCTTGAAGCTAGAGATTCAAGGAAAAGACCAATGAGTAAGTCATTTCCATCTCAGTCAAAGAAATCTAAAGAAATGTATTCCCGCCTGAATGTTTCAGTGGGGTATTCACACAGAGATCGTTGCAAGCAACATTCGATTTTTAAATCCCAAGCTACTTCAATGGAAAGTATGAGTAACGTAAAGTCTAATAGACCCGAATGTTAACATTGTGGAAGAAGAAATCCTGATAAGTGTAGAGTGAATGATCGGGCTTGCTTTAAGTGTGGTTCTCAAGAGCATTTTATCCGAGATTATCCTGAGATGGCTATGAAAGAAAAATTTCAGAGTGTAAGGCCGAGTAATACTACTAATTGAGGTAGACCACTGAGAAATACTAGAAATGGAGCTAGTAGTAAAGGTGTGATGAAAGATATGGCTGTGAGATCTGAAGCTCGAGCACCTGTTAGAGCCTATGCCATCCGTGCTCGTGAGGATCTTGATGTTATCACTGGTACTTTTTCTCTCTATGATACTAATGTTATTGCATTGATCGATCTTGGATCGACTCATTCTTATGTTTGTGTGAAATTAGTAGTTAGTAAGAGCTTGCCAGTTGAGTTTACTGAGTTTGTGGTTATAGTGTCAAACCCCTTAGGCAAACATGTATTAATTGATAGAGTTTGCAAGAATTATCCCTTGATGATTTGAGGCCACTGCTTCTGGCTGATTTAGTGTTGTTTCCATTTGATGAATTCAATATTCTTTTGGGTATGGATTGGTTGACACTGGTTGTTGCTGTAGTAAACTGTAAAAGAAAGATTATTGAACTGAAATTTGAAAATGGTGAAATTCTTCGGATTGATTCAGATGAGTAGGGTGAGTTACCTGTTGTAATTTCTTCAATGTCTGCCCAAAGGTGTGTAAGGAAAGGTTGGGAAGCTTATCTTACGTATGTGTTGAATACAAAAGTGTCTGAGTTGAAAATCGAATTAGTGCCGATAGTTTGTGAATATATAGATGTGTTCCCGAAAGAGTTGCCAGGGTTGCCACCGATCAGAGAAGTTGAGTTTGGTATTGACTTATTACCAGGGACCTCGTCGATATCGATCGCTCCATATAGGATGGCTCTGACTGCATTAAAAGAATTGAAAGCTCAGTTGCAAGAGCTGACAGATAAGGGTTTTGCGAGACTGAGTTCTTCACCATGGGGTGCACCGGTGTTATTTGTCAAGAAGAAAGATGGACCCATGAGAATTTGTATTGATTACCGATAGCTCAACAAGGTGACTATACAGAACAAGTATCCTCTCCCGAGGATAGATGAGTTGTTTGATCAGTTGAAAGGGGCAAAGGTGTTTTCAAATATTGATTTGAGGTCTAGCTGCTACCAGTTAAGAGTTAAAGAGTCAGACGTGTCGAAAACTGCTTTCAGGACAAGGTACAGGCAATATGAATTTCTTGTTATAGCTTTTGGTTTAACTAATGCCCCAGCTATTTTTATGGACTTGATTAATAGAATTTTCTGACCGTAATTGGACAAATTTGTGGTTATGTTTATTGATGACATTCTGATTTATTCTTGGGACGAGGCCGAACATGCCGAGCACTTAAGAACTATATTACAGATTTTGAGAGATAAGAAGTTGTTTGCTAAATTTAGTAAAAGTGAGTTTTGGCTTCGAGAACTCAAATTTTTGGGACATATCGTTTTAGGTGATGGTATTCAGGTCGATCCCAGTAAGATTTCGGCAATTATTGATTGGAAACCGCCAAGGAATGTGTCCTAAGTTAGAAGCTTTTTGGGCTTAGCCCAATATTACTGACGATTTGTTAAAGGATTTTCGATGATTGCTACTCTTATGAAAAAGTTGTTGCAAAAAGATGTCAGATTTGAATGGTCCGAAAAATGTCAGCAAAGTTTTAAGAAGTTGAAGGCATTATTGACTGAGGCGCCGATTTTAGTACAACCTGAATCGGGAAAAGAGTTCATAATTTATAGTGACGCAACACTGAATGGATTACGATGTGTGTTGGTGCAAGAGGGAAAAGTAATAGCTTATGCCTTGAGACAGTTGAAACCGCAGGAGAAGAATTATCCGACACATGATTTGGAATTAGCCGCCATTATTTTTTCTTTGAAAATTTGGCGTCATCATTTGTACGGTGAGAAGTGCCACATCTATACCGACCACAAGAGTTTCAAGTATTTGATGACTCAAAAGGATTTGAACTTGCGTCAACGGAGATGGATCGAGTTACTAAAAGATTATGAGTTGGTGATTGACTATCACCCAGGTAAGGCAAATGTAGTCATAGATGTGTTGAGTAGAAAAACTTTGTTTACTTTGAGAGTGATGAATACACGATTGACTTTGTTAGATAATGGTTCGATCCTAGCTGAGTTGAGAGCTAGACCGTTATTCCTTCAACAAATTTGCGAAGCTCAAAAATGTGACAGTGATTTGCAAACCAAAAGAGTTCATTGTGAATTGAGTAGTGATTCAGATTTTCATATCAGAACCAATGATTGTTTGATATTCCGAGGTAGAATTTGTGTACTGAAAAATGATGAACTTATTCAAAAAATTCTTCATGAGGTGCATAATGGTTGTTTATCTATGCATCCAGGTAGTACAAAAATGTATAATGATTTGAAGAAATCGTATTGGTGGTCAGCTATGAAACAAGATATTTCAGAGTTTGTTTCAAGATGTTTGATTTGTCAACAAGTAAAGGTTGAACATCAAGTACCTTTGGCTTTACTTCACCTAGTGATAGTACCCGAGTGGAAATGGGATAGAATTACGATAGACTTTGCAACGGGTTTTCCTTTAACTCCCAAAAAAAAATGTCGTTTAGGTTGTTGTCGATAGGTTGACGAAATCGGCTCATTTTTACTTATTGATTATTCACTTGATAAGCTAGCTAAATTGTACATTGCTGAGATCGTGAGATTGCACGGGGTGCCTATTTCTATAATTTAGGATAGAGATCCGAGGTTTACATCTCGATTTTGGAAAAAGTTGCAAGAAGCTTTGGGAACAAAGTTGAACTTTAGTATTGCATTTCATCTGTAAATTGACGGCCAATCAAAGAGAAGATATGCTTCATTGTTGTATTCTAGAATTTGAAGGTAGTTGGGAAAAATATCTACCTTTAGTTGAATTTTCCTATAACAATAGTTTTCGATCGAGCATGAAGATGGCACCATATGAGGCATTGTATGGCCACAAGTGCCGAACACCTTTGTATTAGACCGAGCATAGTGAGAAATAGATTCACGAGGTTGACTTGGTTAGGGAAACCAAAGAAAAAGTAAAGGTAATCCATGATTGCTTGAAAGCCATTTCAGATCGACAAAATTCGTACGCAGAATTGAAAAGAAAAGAGATCAAATTTAAGATTAGTGGTAAGGTATTTCTGAAGGTATCTCCATGGAAGAAGATTCTGAGATTTGGCCGTAAAGGCAAGATGAGTCCATATTTCATTGAGCCGTATGAAGTTATTGAGAGAATAAGGCCAGTGGCATATCGGTTAGCTTTACTGACAGAGTTGGAAAGGATCCACAACGTGTTTCATGCATCTATGTTACGCTGTTACCGATCAGACCCTTCACATGTAATTTCTCCGACAGAGGTCGAGATTTGACCTGATATGACTTATGGTGAAAAACCTATCAAGATTTTGGCTTGAGAAGTTAAACAGTTGAGAAATAAGAGTATAACCCTAGTGAAAGTTTTATAGCAACGACATGGGGCCGAAGAGGCTACGTGGGAACCTGAGGAAGCTATGCAAAAACAGCACCCAAACCTATTTTCTGATAAGATTTTTGGGGACGAAAATCCATAAATGGGGAGAGTTGTAACAGCCCAATTTTGGGTCTAGTCAGAATAGTGGTTCTGGGACCACAAATCCGACGTAGTAAAGTTTATTTTTATTATATTTCTATGGTCTACAGTTATACAAAATGATTTCGTGAAAATTTCATTCGAAAATTTTGACGTTCGGACACTCAATTTTTTTACAAAGGACTAAATTGTAAAAAGTACAAAAGTTGAGTTCTACTCAAAGGACTAAATTGTAAAAAGTAAAAAAGTTGAGTTCTACATGCTAGAGGTGTCTAATTGCTAGGAAATTTTAAATTGAATTTCCTTAGATGGTAATTATACCATTTGTTAAGTTAGTGGACAAAAATGGACATGGTGAGATAAAATTTCAAAGTTTTAAGTGATGGGCATTTTGGTCATTTGGTAATTAATTGAATTAAAAATAAAAAATCAAGCCAAAATTTAGTCCATCTTCCTCATGCTTGTGCCAAAAATTAGAAGGGAATCCATAGCTAAGGTTTGCCCAATTCCAAGCTTCATTGTAAGTACATCCTAGCCCCGTTTTTAATGCTTTTTACATTTTTAAAGTCGTTATCATCCGATCTATCTATTTCTACCATTAATTTGAGTTATGGTTGATGTCTAGGGTTTGACCCATGCTACACATGTATGTGTTTTGATGTTTAATGGTAGATTATGCAAGTTTAATGTTAGATAAACAACTTTTACTAAGTGATTTTTCATGAAAATACCTAAAAATGAGCTATTTGTAAAAAGTTGTAAAATGGGTAGTAAAAATCTAATTTAATGAAAAATGTAAGCTGTTATAAGCATGAAAGAGATTCGTCTAGGCTTGGGTCTTGAATAAATCGAATAGATTTCATTTTACGAGCCTAGGGACTAATATGTAAAAATGTCAAAGTTTAGGGGTAAAAAGGTAATTTTTCCATAACGTGATTTTTGGACTGAATTGTGAAATGTGGATAATAAATTAGCTAAATTTGCTATTATAGATCAAGAGAAATGAGGTTTGGACCTAGATCGAGGGAAAAACAAGGTGTTTGACGATTAGGTCCCATTTCTACTATTTTTATACCGAGGTAAGTTCGTATGTAAATAATGCATTGTTTTAATTATGTTTTTAATACTTTGGATGTAGTCAATAAAGTTTGACAAGTGAGAAATCTCGGTTGAACCTTAGGAAAAGGTAGGATACGAATGTCATGACATTAGGGTTATTTGAGATTTCGTGTAAGACATATCTGGGATATGGCATCGATATAAGACTTTGTATAAAACCATAGCTAGGCTATTGGCATCAATAAGAGATCCCATGTAAGACCATATCTGAGATATGGCATTGGTATAATACTGTGTGTGAGAGATTCTCGAGTATCCTTTAGTATTCCAAGTGGTTGAACGGGAAATTCAAGGAGTATGTCAAATTTGTGAAAGGTTATGATTATGTTGCGAGGTTGTACAGGTACGTACGTAAAACTCATTTACTAATGAGCTCGATATGTGATAAATCCCTCGGTAAGAATATGAATAAGTTATGAATAGAAGATCTTGATACTATTTATGCCAAATTCATCATGTTTATTTGTATGATACATGTGTGATTATAATGCTTATTATTTGCATACGAACTTACTAAGCTATATAGCTTACTCCCCTTTATTTTCCCTTGTCTTATAGTGTCACCAAGCCAGCTTGGGGATCGAAAACTGTCAGAGATCTATTCACACTATCAACTTAATATTTTGGGTACCATTGATTTTAATATTTTGAGTTATGGCATGTATAGGGACTTGGTCATTTTGTTATGTGTCATAATTGATTTAGCCAAATATGTTGGTTGATAATTCATTTTGTAAATGGCCATTGAAATTGACTAATATTGGTTTAAGTATATTTATATGCATGATGCTTTTCATGGATGTAGGAAACTACATTATTTAAGTTAAGATATATGTGATGTCCTATTTGTGGCTGATTTGGTTGATGGTATATGCTTGGAATGGTTTTATGTTTGTTGTGTAGGTTTGTGCATGGAAGGGTTACAAAATGTCTTGGTAAATAGCCTTATTTTTGTCCACAGGGGTAGGCATATGGGCATGTGTCTCGGCCGTGTGGAAGGCACGGCCTCGAACACGGGCATGTGCCCTGGCCATGTGAAGTTTGCACCTATTTTATGAAAAATCATGAAAATTAAATAGATTACACGGCCTAGCACACGGGCGTATGGCACGGCCGTGTGGCACAAGTCAAAGAGCTCCCTATTTTGAACACGGCCTATAGCACGGGCATGTCTAAGGGTCACACAGGCGTGTCCCTTGGACCACAAGGGCGTGTGACCCCTGTTTTAGTGAAAAAAAATTTAAGTATTGTATGATTTTCTAAAGTTCTCGGTTTAGTCCCGAACTACTTCCAATGTATGTTTTGGGCCTCGTAGGCTCGTTTTAGAGACAATATGAGTGTATGTGAAAAGTTTTAAATTTAGATGGAAATTACGTCTTGGTTTTGTATGTTTACTTGTGTTTAAGTCCGATAATGCCTCGTACCCTGTTCCAGAGTCGAACATGGGTAAGGGGTGTTATAGTAGTCCCCTTCGACTGATAATTCTTCTATTATTAAAATGCCCGAGAATGAGTTTACCATATTGTTTGTTCAAGCGATCTTTCTTCACTTTTCAGATATGGAATTCGTGGTTTTTCTTGTTTTCCTCAATCCCATCATTTTTTCTCAACAGCTTCTAGATTCAAGTCATTTTCAGGCTCAACTAGCCCTTCCACACTTCGAACAGTGATTGCATGGACTTGCTCCTTTAGGTTGGTTTCAGTGTTACTAGGTAAGCCACCTTGTTGTCTCTCCAAAAACAGTTTAGCAAGCTGTCCAATTTGATTTTCAAGCCCTTGAATCAGTGCTTGTTGATTTTTCAAAGTTTTCTCAGTGTTCTGAAATCTAGTTTCAGACACCGAAGTAAATTTAGCTAACATGAACTCAAGGTTTGGTTTCTTTTCTTATTGATAAGATTGCTGAAAACCTGGAGGGGATCAAGTCCTTTGATTACCATGACCACCCCAAGAGGAATTTGGATGATTCCTCCATCCTAGATTATAATTATTGCTATAGGGATTGTTCTGAGATCTAGAATTAATACCCATAAAATCGATTTGGTCATGCTCCATGCTAAACTTGAAGGGAAAACTTTCTAAATTGATCATCCCCGCTCCAATTGCATCACATTTCATTATCGAATTCACTTGTTTAGAAAAACTCAAACCGTCAGTTTTCTTACTAAAAGCTTCAACTTGACTTGCCAATATAGAAACTGCATCATTATAAAAAAAAACTCCAGCTGTCTTGGCAGGTTTTACTCCCATAACTTGCCACTAAAAATTGTTCAGTGTCATCTCCTCAATAAACTCTTAGGCTGCCTCAGGTGTTTTGTTATTCAATGTTTCGCTAGTCGCTGCATCAAGCATCTGTCTAGTTGAGGGTTCAAACAATTGTAAATAGTTTGAACTTGGAGCCACAAAGGTAGTCCATAATGAGGACACCTTATCAACAAATCCTTAAATCTATCCCCATGTATCGTAAAGTGTCTCAATGTCAAATTGAATAAAAGAAGAGATATCATTCCTCAACTTAGTTGTTTTAGCCAGTGGAAAATATTTCAACAAAAACTTCTCAGTCATCTGAGCCCAAGTAATGATAGAACCCCGTGAAAGTGAATCCAATCGTTGATTTGCTTTGCTCCTTAATAAGGATGGGAACAACCGTAAGTGTATGGCATCATCAATGACGCCATTAATCTTGAAAGTTCCACATATCTCTAGAAAATTAGCTAAATGAGCATTCGGATCTTCATCTTGCAACCTATCAAACTGAACATACTATTGCACCATCTAAATTGTGTTCGACTTAATCTTAAAATTGTTTGCAGCAACAGTAGATCGGATAATACTCGATTCAACCCTAACCAGAGTGGGCTTATCATAGTCATACATAATTCGAGGAGCAGGATTTCCAGGAGGCTATTGATTACCACGATTATTATCTATCTCCTCAATAATGCCCTTTTGGTCTTGATCATCTATTACAATATGTTGACCTTGCCTTACTTCTTTAACTTCTCTCTGATTTTTGCGAGTTGTTTTTTCGATCTCACTATCAAAAACTAATGGTTCCAATGGGTTTCTTCAAGGCCAAAAGAACCTGTCATAATCAAACAAAGGAAAATTTAGAATGTAAAATTTTAAAATAAAAAAATGGCTAAATTAATATAAATAATTCTTTCCTAATATTCTAGTCCCCGACAAAGTGCCAAAAACTTGATACGTCGCGAAACTAACTAAAAATTTGACTAAGGCAAGTGCACCTATCAATTAATAGTATAGCTACGATGAGCAAAGATATCGTTCCTGCAAAGACTAAAAGTAATAGTAAATATTGTATTTCTATTATTTAACCGATAAATTTGAGTGGTTGATTAAAAACTAAAATTAACTAAATTAATTAACTAACGAACACGACAAAGAAAAAAAACATGAAAATAATCCATTAACAACCAAGAAGCAAAACAATACCCAAGAAAGATTTCACCTAGATTTCATCTGTCATTATCAACCTAAATTACACAATTTCTTTACACAATATCTTGATCAATAGAAATCCCTAATTTATGTTAATATCTCTTTTGAGAGTAAGAACAACTGACTCTAGGTTGATTAATTGAAATTTCTTTCTAATTAAAAATCCCTATTATCACATTAACTCTTGCTATGGATTCCCCTATTAGATTTAACTGTAACCCAATAGATTTATGTTGTCCTATTTCTAGGATTGCACGCAACTCCACTCAATTATACAAGATATACTCTTAAACAAGGTCTATTCCTCCTCTGATTTAAGCACATTAAATATGGATCAATAATCTATAAATATCAAACCAAGAATTAAGCACACAGAATTGAGAACAAGAAACTAAGTATTTATTGCATAAAATAAAAATCAAACGACAGAATCCACCATAGGGTTCATCTTCTTAGGTATTTAGAAAATTGGTTCATGCTTGAAAATAAAAACATCCAAGATACAGTATAACCACAAGAAACAAAGAAACACATGATGGCTTCCAAAGAAATCAAATACAAATCTTCAATCTTGATGGAAATATTTTTTAGAATCGACTTTAATGGTGTTTTTCAAGTTATTTTCTTGAATATTCTATGACAGCTCACTCCTATATTCTTATTTTTGTCATATATACGTCTTAAAATGCCTAAAAATTTTTAAAAAACATGATTTACCACAATTTAGGGTGCACATTCACGAATTCGGCACAGCCTACCACATGGTCATGTGGCTTACACAGCCATGTGGCCAGGCCATGTGGAAAGGGTTAGCCCATGTGGCTCTTGTAACTTCCTTTGGTTTTCAAATTTTTGTTTTTTTTCACCCATTTTCCTCCCAAATGCTCTCGTAAGTATAAAAACATGAATTTAAAGGATTAGGAACATAAATTCACCATTAACATCAAATAATCACCCAAAAACGCATTAAGAACATGGTTAAAATATGTTATTATAAACAATTATCATCTCTCACATAGCGAGTAAGTCTGACAAATTCGTGCTTATATTCCATTACTGACATTCGTCCCTGTTTGAGATATGGAAACTCCTCCTTCATTCGCTCAACATACATCTGATTAACATATTTTTCTCTAAATTTTGTTAAGAAAAATTCTCAATCTATCAGCCCTTCTAGGGTCACATTTATCAACGTTTGCCACCATTGATACGTTTCCCCTTCCCGCAAGGAAATAGCGCATAAGAGGCTATCCTTGGAGTGCACTTCAGCTATGAAATTGCTCTACATACATGAAATAGTCATTTCTCTGCTGTCACGAAATCATCACTCTTATCTCCTAGAAACTCTTTAGCACTACGCTTATGTATCTCTCTCACAGGATCTCCATTAAATTATGTTGTAGTCGGTCTTGAGGTGCAAGAGGTACTGGCTATAGCACTTCAGGCCGAGACTGTTGTGGTGGTTGAGGTGCTTGAGTTGTTCCTATGAACTGGTCAAACCATTGACCCATCATTGTGATGAAAGCATTGCAGAAATCATTTTCAGTCACGCCCGAATCAGCTGCAGGACCCTGTCCTTACACCAGAAATACATGACTTTCCATTTCCTCGCCCGTCGCTTCTCTTGAGCTTTCAACATTATTTTTAGTTACAATACAACTTAAGTTAATTAAAACTGCAAGGACTAAGGGTGTGTTTGGTGTTGCTTCTAGGAAGCACTTTTGGGACAAAAACATTCCAAATAAGTTGTTTTTTGAGAGAAAAAGTGCTTTTCCCAAGCAAAAAAATTGGCCCAAAAGCACTTTTTCTAGAAACTAAAAATTTTAGCTTCTCCCCAAAAGTGTTTTTTTTTTTTCAAAAGCACTTTTGAAAAGCATTCCTAAACTAGGCATAAGTCAGAGATATATCATGCATGGTGGGGTGTAATTAGCCTACGGTTTTATGGGAATCAGCTCAACTTATGCTTTAATACCAAAACTTGTAACACCTCTTAGCCTATTAGGAATACATGGCGCGTATTAATCAGCCAGACAGACTGCCCAACGGACTGGGGTATTACTAGCAGATTCAAATCCTTTGGCTTAATTTAAAATTTTCAAGAAAAGTATTTATAAAGATTTTCCTTAGTGTAAAAGTCATTTTTATTCTTTCATTTAACATTGCAACCTTTGAGAAAATATTAGAAGTTATAAAAGAAAAATTTATTATTCAAATACTACCTAGTTATGACGTGTATATATATACTAAAATTATAAAAATTCATGATCAGCAAATCAAAAGGGTTCGGCTCACACTTTCAAAGAAAGGACAATTCTCATTTAAGATACAACAATACAACCACATAATTAATTGCAAAGTTTAAATACAAAACCTATGTATACGTCATCCGCCACATAGCCATGCATGATACAAAATAACTAAGTAGCTCATTTGCAACCGCAACTATAGCATAGTCCCATTCGACAGATCCTTCTTCTACTATCAAAATGCCTGAGAATGAAAAGTAACGGTCATTTGAACTTAGTGAGTTCCAAAATAGACACAATTAGATTTACAAGAACTCTGATAATCAAACAAGCAATAGTACTCGTAAGAAAAAGACCACAAATTTTTCGTAAGACTCAGTTATACAGATATAATACGCTAATTGACATCCAATGTTTTGGGCGGCAACACTGCCCCACTTTATCACCACACGTACATTACTGAGGCAGACACATTACGTCGACTTATACACAACTCTCACAAACCTACATGGTTATAAACAACCCATCCCTGTGTCAGGCTTGGACCTATATCTCAGAATCAAAATCACATAACAATCATATTTATTTTCATTCCATATTCTTGTTAAGTCGAACGCGTGTTCTCCCGCAAGGTCAGGTCGTGAACTTGCAATCCGATTTGCAATATGGCTGCCCTACCAAATGCATCACATATAGATTTCATTTCCACAATGTTCACATATCATAATTTTTCTGGTATTGGGCTTGCGTAACAAGGAGGGTGTTTTTACAATGGACATACTTACACTCATATCTAGACACAATACAGCAACTCATTTACAGTAAGAGCAACTTACCACACATAACCCACATATCATGGACGTTTCATAACTTAAAGGAAGTAAGAAGGAACTCACCAGCAACTTCAGAATAGAATCTACTCTACTAGTCATTTTTCCTCAATTGCTCGAACCTTCACTACATTCTTGAGCTCAATAAGAAACAATTATAGCTATCAGGCCATTTATCTAATTTAATCATGCATGTCTAATGCAAAAACATAAATCCCTTCGATAATAACCTAAGGGCTTTCCAGAACTTAGGAACAAGTTTGTACCTAACAAGGGTATTTTGGCTAGCTATTGGAAACCTTCACCGTCTTCTCTAATGAAGATACTTTAAAACTTTCCAAAGACATAGAAAAGAACACAGAGAAAAAAAAAGGCGAAACATGTTGGCTATCAACACCTTTATATAACATAGACTGTGGGGACATGGCTTAGTGAAAGGGTCAGAAAATTCCACTATAGCCCTCAAAAACTCAAGAACAGGCTTGCCTAAACATCTACCAAACTTAACTACTACCACTAATCAGTTTAGTGAGTAGTGAAACGTTACTTGTACTATAAAACAAGTCAACTAAACAAGTCACTCAGTTATATAAACACATTAAGCTATCATTTATAGTACTCTACTTCAATTCCAACTAGGTCTCAACTAAACTCCAAATATACTCACCAAGCTATCATTTTTACACTAAAACATGGAAAACAAGTCTATCAATCCATGAACTAACGAGTTCGCCCCAAGTATTTGGGGTTGGCAGATTGCAACACAAAAGAGTCAGCCAAACCCTAGAGTTTGCCAAATGGAAAATTCCAACAAGGTGTTCCGCCAATGGGTGTACTGTCGAATCCCTATAATATGACACCCACACTTATAATGGATATTTCACCATTATCGCCCTTTTTCTACCTTGGCTTATCCAACTATATGCCAAACAGCATATTGATACGATCTACGTCAGGCGGGCTATTACATAGGATTGATAGGCCCTCGTCTAGGCCTTCTACAGTTACGTTGCCTACTCTTTTTGAAGCAGGTAGTAGATACGACTTGCCCTTATGCCTGAACCAACCCATGTAATTCGGAGATGTCGCCAACTCCGATGTGAGAAATGGTTCACACATTGGCAAGTAACCATACCTACACTACCAAATCTTGATGTACTTCTTGTAGAATGTTAGCCAATCTTTCTCGAGTCTCCCTCACAATTCGATATTGTGTAGGTCATCGAGCTCCTGGATGGCAGTGGAATATGTTGCGTATACCCAAACTATTGCATCACTCAGTCAGATTCGTTCATCTTTACCGTTGCAAAAACGATCAATGGCACTTTGACATGCCAAAATGTTACGATTGGCCAAAATTCTAGCTGGGACGCATTCTTGAATCCTCTGATCCACATATAGCATTCATACAAATTGCAATACGAATTTATAAATTTTAGCACGTGCCTCATATTTACAACATAGATATAGGGTTTGCTAGGGATAATACAATAGGTAAGTTGTTTAAAGGTTAGGTGGGTTAAATCTTAAATGTCTCTATCATCTCAGTATATAAATCAATAATGTGGTCTCGACATGTATAACCGAAGCAAGTTCTAGAATAACAAATCAAGTTGACATACTCACAACCAAAAATAAAATGAACATGAATAAATATATGCTCTAGTAGGCTTAAATGCTCACAAAAAAATTATTGTTTTGATGTCAAACTTGTAAAGTTAAATTTTAATATAATTCTTCAATTTAGGGAGACAACCTAAAATAATAATTTCTAAAAAATAGCTTCTCATGCTTGACTCTCTCATGTCTTAAATTATATCACACAATGCATAAAAATCCACAAATTAATTCCAAAAATAATCAATAAAAACTCCAAATTTAAAAAAATAATTTTAATGGTAGGTGTGAGAAAATTACTTAAACACAAACGACAATTCAGGGACTATATCACATAAGCATACAAACAATATAAATAGAATAAGCACAATATCATAAGGGACAGAGAGAACTCAAACTGCCCTGAATTTGGATAATTTCGTAGGAATAGTGAAATCTAGAATCGTAGGAGAGTCTAAATGAAGTACAAATTTTCGAGCACACTAATAATAAAATAAGATAAAGAGATGACAAAACAAATAGAAAAAGAATCAACAAAAAAACAAATATTTTAGCACGTGCTTATTTTTAATTTCAAATGTTGGAATCAAAAATCGATAACTATGAAATTCATAAACTAACCTCCTTTCCAATATACTATTGTGTCTCGTAGGGTTGTTCTACCTATTCAAATAATATGTTATTTCAAAATTACAACAATTAAAAATTAAAACGATAATGATATTACCAAATGAATTTTACCATATTACGAGTGAGAATTCATAAGGGAGGTCCATTCGAGGGCGTAAAAATGGTAGTTGATATCATGCCCACGATTGAAGAAGGAGCAAGCAATAGCCTATTTTAACTTTTTTTTGGTTTCGTCACTCGACACATTTCTCGGTACAATGTCACCAGTATCGTTGATCCTAACTAAGTCATCCCACTTCTTTCAAGTTGGCTAGTAGTAGTAATCATTTTGCAAAATAAATTTAGAATGCAAAAAATCAAAAAATAATTTTAAAATATCAAGCAATTAAATTAACCATAATATAAGGCAATCGAAATTCAAAGGGCACAAATAGAATTTTCTAAGTTTTTAATGCTTAGATGCGAGGAATCCTCGATGACCTTCACTTTCAACAATTTGCCTAACTCTTTCGCTTCAATATAGAAAAATATACGAATTCATTAAAAACAATTATGAGTTTTCAATTCCATGGCGATTAGTGTGATTATAATCTTTAAAAAAATTAATTATTGTAACACCCTAAACTCGGCGTAGAAGTTAGGCCCGAATCTGGCGTGTCACATGGAAGTGTTTTTTGAAAACATACTTCTTGTTGTTAAAACTTGTTTGAGAGTTAAAGCCTCTTTTTTAAAACTCAAAACACTTCCGCAATTGTTATCCACTTGAAAACGTAATTACTTTTAAAAACGTATAAGTTGCGGAAGCATATTTAAAATAAAAAATTTATGAAAATGTGATGTTTAAAAATTGAGTTGCAGAAGCATTTTGAAAACGTTGCGAAAACGTAGTGTTTCGAAGACAGTTATCGTTTTGCAAATCGTATTCCACTTGTAACAGTTAGAAAACATCATAAATAAAGATCAGAATAATAAGTTAGGATAGAGAGGCCTTATTACAACCCAAATCAAATTATTTAAAAGCAAATACTCAAAACCGCAAGTATAAGCAGTGTGTGGTCTTCTCCGAGTCCCTCGTAACTCCGATCCATCTAAGGCTGAGGATTACCTACAAAGTTAAAAATGGGGTGACTTTACGAAAACTCAGTGTGTAATCCCTTTACTAGAGTAACGAAGATATCTGTAAATGTAAATCAAACGATGCGGGCCAAAGCCCTTAAACAGTAATAGTACAATCCAGTTCAAAGCATACGTGAGTAAAAGCCCACTACAATATCATTTGCGTCACAGCCCATAACAGAATCAATTGGGCCTAGCCCATTTTAGAATCAATTCCATATGCATAATGTGTGTTGCATGCTAACCCAATCCCATCCAACCCTGCACTTGCCTCCGTCCAAGGGTATTTCATTAATTTCATAAACAAAGGGTATTTCAGTAATTTTGCAAACCGAGGGTATTTCAGTAATTTTTGTAAACCAAGGTATTCTAAATAGAGATAACGATGCGAATGGGCCTAGGGCTCATTCTCGGCCCAAATGGGGCCACACGCTCGTGTGGGCCATTTAGCCTAAATCTAGCCACAGATATGAGATTCACATAGTCCAGTCCAATATTTACTACACAATCATACAACTTATCCGATTGGGCCCATGGGCCCATTGGCCCCACATGGCCCTTTTCGGCCCATCATGGCCCAAACAGCCTAAACCCACAAGAACACTCATGATGGCCTTAACTATTGCGTCGAACCTCCCACATGTGCGCTCGCATGCTCGTGTGGCTATCATCGCCGTGTGACCGGCATTTGCTGCTCTACAGCTAGAGTAGTGCGAAATACACACCTGATAGGAATCTGAAGTTAATCCGAGCTCCGAACACTCCTATGCCCAAACGCCAACCAAGGTATGCTTACTCTCCTCATAGATCGCTCTATTTAAAACCAGCTTCTCGCCTACTCTCACGCTAGCTTCCCGATGTGGGATTTCACCTTCAGTAAAGTTTAATTCCATCACAACCACCAGCTGTTCCAACTTAGCAAAATAAATATCCCTTTTTGCTTGTAACGGGATTCGAACCCTTGCCCTCTCCTATGCTCCAGACGCTACATGCCACCACAACACAAGCTCCTTTTGTGACTTAAAACATGCGCAACTAAATATAAGCCTATGGGCCAAAGTCTAAGTTCATTTAAAAGGAAATCAAAATGAATTGCAAGCGCCAAGACTTGAACCCATGCTCCTTTGCAACCTTAATGACGCCTTGCCACTAGACCACTCACTTCTTTGTGTCATTTTTTTCCCACAATTTATTCTTAAAGTCTGCTTACTTACTCCCAGGGTTTTATTCACGTAAAACACAAATTTTTTCCTAAAGCCCAGGTTTGAAACCGAGACTTCATGGAAGCCCCCTAACCTTCCAAAATCACTCACCTAATAGGTCCAACTTGAATTAGTGCCGTTCTCTTGTTCTTAAAAATTTTAAACGCTCCCATGCCCAAGGCCCAATAAACCCAATTCTACTAGGCCTAAAAATTCAGTGCGTCACAATTCTACCCCCTTAAAGAAATTTCGTCCTCAAAATTTCCAACTATCTATTAGTCTTTTAACACAGACTACCTTACTACGCTGCCGCTGCGCACTCTCATCCCAATAACACTAATACACTTTTAAGTTAATCTTGAAACCTCTTACACACAACCAAACATCTAACCACAGAAACAAACAAATATTTATCACTCATGCATACAATTTCTATATTCAAACATCACATCCAAACAAAACGCACGTAGAGTAAATACCAAAAATAAAGTCCAATATCTAAAGAAACCACTGTATTTCTAACTCACTGTATTTAAATTTCTAAACAGACAAAAGTATTCAGAAAACTTATGGATTCAGCGCCAGAGACTCGGTGTACCACACTTTCAGAAAACGGTCAATATAATATTTTAGAACATCAAATCTTTCAAGCCTTTTTATTTTCAATCCTTCTTGAAACAACACTTTCAGAAATTCAATTTTGAAAACCCAATCCACAGCCAAGTTTTGCAAACCTGGCTCTGATACCACTAAATGTAACACCCCAAACCCGGCCTAAAAGTTATGCCCGAATCTGGCGTGTCACATGGAAGTGTTTTTCAACACCATACTTCTTTTTGTTAAAACTTGTTTGAGAGTTAAAGCCTCTTTGTTAAAACTCAAAACACTTACGCAATTGTTATCCACTTGAAAACGTAATTAATTTTCAAACCTTATCTATTGCGGAAGCATATTTAAAATAAACTCTTTACGAAAATGTGATGTTTAAAAATTAAGTTGCAGAAGCATTTTAAAAAGGTTGCGGAAACGTAGTGTTTCGAAGACAGTTATCGTTTTGGAAATCGTATTTCGCTTTTAGCAGTTAGAAAACATCATAAATAAATATCAGAAACAATAAGTTAGGATAGAGAGGCCTTATTACAACCCAAATCAAAGTATTTAAAAGTAAATACTCAAAATCGCAAGCATATGTAGTGTGTGGTCTTCTCCGAGTCCCTCGTAACTCCGATCCATCTAAGGCTGAGGATTACCTATACAGTTAAAAACAGGGTGAGTTTACGAAAACTCAGTGTGTAATCCCCTTACTAGAGTAACAATCAAGATCTGTAAATAGAAATCAAATGCGATGCGGGCAAAAGCCCTTTAACAAGAATAATGACAGTCGCTTCAAAGCATACGTGAGTAAAAGCCCACTACAATATCATTTGGGTCACATCCCATAACAGAATCAATTGGGCCTAGCCCATTTCAGATTCAATTCCATATGCATAATGTGTAATGCATGCTAACCCAATCCCATCCAACCCTGCACTTGCCTCCATCCAACCCTGCACTACCTGCGGGGAATAAATCACCCACGCCATCCCTACACTACCAATGTTAGCACTGGTTTGCAAGACTAACCAAAATCGCAAGCAAAGTCGCTAGTATATATATACTGACTCTAAGCCCTTGAAGAGTGGTATTATAATTGGCACAAAGCCACCAGTAACTGTATTATGTTTGGCATATAGCCATCAGCGACGGTAATATAATCGGCACACAACCGTGGGTAAATATGATCGACACAGAGTCATCGGTAAATATGTTAGGCACATAGCCACGGGTAAATACGATTGGCACAAAGCCATACTCAAGATGGCACAGAGCCATATTTAGGTTGGCACAGAGCCATAATCAGATTACGCGGCTTTAAGCCATCTGTTGGTCTACAGTCGTCATGCGACCCGTGCGACCCTATCAAAACTTCCTCCGTATTAATGTCCTAACCCTATGCAGTATGTCGTGTATGTCATGCTCAATCATTACACGTGTATGCAAATTGGCCATGCTTAGTAACAGTCATTTCAACACATATTAACAGCATATCAGTCACACGCCCACAATCAAGTCAGTTAAAACACAGTCATACGATCACAGTCAAATCAGTCAAATCATAGCACAAGTCAGTCATTTACTCACAAGGGCAAAACAAGCATTTACCCTATAAGGGTATTTCGGTAATCCTACCCTTTAGGGGTATTTCGGTAATTTCACAAATCAGGGGTCTTTCGGTAATTTTGCAATCTAAAGGTATTTCGGTAATTTTACAAATTAGGAGTACTTTGATAATTCGCAAATTGAGGGTATTTTGGTAATTTTGTAAATCGAGGGTATTTCGATAATTTTACAAATCGGGGGTGTTTCGATAAATTAAGGGTACTTTGGTAATTTTGCAAACTAAGGGTATTTTGGTAATTTTACAAATTGGGGGTATTTTGGTAATTTTGCAAATCGATGGTGTTTCGATAATTTTCCAAACTGGGGGTATTTTAGTAATTTTACAATCGGGGGTATTTCGATAATTTCACAAATCAGGGTATTTTGATAATTTTGCAAATCGGGGGTATTTCGATAATTTCACAAATCGGGGGTACTTCGGTAAGTTTACAAGTCGAGTGTATTTCAGTAATTTTTTAAACCAAGGGTATTTCAGTAATTTAATAAACCAAGGGTATTTCAGTAATTTTGCAAACCGAAGATATTTCAGTAATTTTTGTAAACCAAGGTATTCTAAACAGAATAACGATGCGAATGAGCCTAGGGCCCATTCTCAGCCCAAATGGGCCCACACGCTCGTGGCCTATTTAGCCCAAATCTAGCCACAAATATGAGATTCATATAGTCCAGTCCAATATTTACTGCACAATCATACGACTTATCCGATTGGGCCCACGGGCCCATTGGCCCCACATGGCCCCTTTCGGCCTATCGTGGCCCAAACAGCCTAAACCCACAAGAACACTGATGATGGCCTCAACTATCGCGTCGAAGCTCCCACACGTGCGCTCGCACACTCGTGTGGCTATCATCGCCGTGTGACCAGCATTTGCTGCTCTACAGTTAGAGTAGTGCGAAATACACACCTGATAGGAATCTGAAGTTAATCCGCGCTCCGAACACTCCTATGCCCAAACGCCAACCAAGGTATGCTTACTCTCCTCATAGATCGCTCTATTTACAGCCAGCTTCTCGCCTACTTTCACACTAGCTTCCCGATGTGGGATTTCACCTTCAGCAGAGTTTAATTCCATCACAACCACCAGCCGTCCCAACTTAGCAAAATAAATATCCCTTTTTGCTTGCAATGGGATTCGAACCCTTGCCCTCTCCTATGCTCCAGACGCTACATGCCACCACAACACAAGCTCCTTTTGTGACTTAAAACATGCGCAACTAAATATAAGCCTATGGACCAAAGTCTAAGTAAATCAAAATGAATTGCAAGCGCCAAGACTTGAACCCATGCTCCCTTGCAACCTTAATGATGCCTTGCCACTAGACCACTCACTTTCTTGTGTCATTTTTTTCCCACAATTTATTCTTAAAGCCTACTTACTTACTCCTAGAGTTTTATTCACGTAAAACCAAAATTTTTCCTAAAGCCCAGGTTTGAACCCAAGACTTTATGGAAGCCCCCTAACCTTCCAAAATCACTCACCTAATAGGTCCAACTTGCATTAGTGTCGTTCTCTTGCTCTCAAAAATTTTAAACGCTCCCATGCCCAAGGCCCAATAGGCCCAAAAATTCGAGGCGTTACAGTTATTCTAAGTCAAATTAATTTGATTGTATATATAATTTAAACATATTTTCAATTTAAACATTATTCGAACACTGATTATCCGACTCCATGTCTACATGTATCGTCCCAAATAAATTAGTTTTAATATATGCAAATTAATCTAAACATAACTCCAAATAAATTAATCTACCAAATCAATTTATAGTGACTCGAATTAAATAAACTTTAATATAAGCAAACTAATGTAAAAATTCCACCACATTTACCTTAGCCTCTCGCAATTAATTAATTAATCTAAATTTAACTCAAATAAAGTTATCTTCAACTACACCAAATTCAATTTAATTATTTAATTAATCTAAATTTAACTCAAATCAACTTATCTTTAGCTATATCAGATTCAATTTAATTATTTCTATTTAGCCCAAATAGTATCGATAGTGTAACACCCCAAACCCAGCTTAGAAGTTAGGCCCGAATCTGGTGTGTCACATTGAAGTGTTTTTCAAAAACCATGTTTTCATTGAAAACCCTTCTTACAGAAAGCTTAAGTAAAATCCCAATTGCATTAGTTTATTTTTAAAACATGGTACATTAAGAAAAAATTTATTAATTCCATTCCCAAAATATCTTTTTAATTGCGGAAGCTAATTTTGAGAGTAATCGATTTATGAAAAAGATTAAGTCGCGGAACCATTCCGAAAATGTAGCGAAAACGTAGTGTTGTTTTAAAAACTATTAGCATTTTGGAAAACCGTGATTTACTTCTAATGGATATAATTCAAACATAAATAAAAACCCAAAGTTAAAATCCAGAAACTTAAAGAGGCCTTATTACAACCCAAATTAAAATACTTGAATGTAAGCAATCAAAACAAAAAACATAAGCAGTGTGCGGCCTTCTCCGAGTCCCTCGCAGCACCGATCCGTCTAAGGCTGGGGATTACCTACCCTGTAACAGCCCGACTTAGGGCCTAGTCAAAATAGTGATGCGAGACCACAAATCTGAAGTAGAAATGTGAGTTTTTAAGGTTTATGAGATGTTTGCATGATAGTATTGAAGTTTTATGAAGAGATTTTATTAAATTCTGATTGAATTGTCAATTAGGACTAAATTGCAAGTTGCAAAATATGAGATTCTAGAAGCTTTAAGTATAAAATAGCTTTGGATTATTAATTAGAGGTCCTTAAAAAGGAATTTTCCCAATTTCTAATTTTTGGACAAAAATCGGCATGGGTGGGTAAAATTTGAAAGTTCGGTAAAAAGGGTATTTTGGTCATTTGTCAATAAATGATTAAAAAGGATTAAATAGTCAAAAATTTGATGTTCATCTTCTTCCTTAGTGCCGAAATTTTCAAGAAGCCATAGCTAGGGTTCTTCAATCTTTCAAGCTTTCTAGTAAGTGCATCCTATCCCCGTTTTTAATATTCTTCGTATTTTTTAAGTCCTCGTAACTTGAATTAACTACTTTTAGCTATAAGTTGAGCTAGGATTCATGTTCAAAAATATACCCATGTATGACGCGTATGTATTTTGATATTTTATGGAAGATTATGAAAGTTTGATGAAGAATAAACATCTTTTTCTAAGTGAATTCCATGAAAACTGCATGTAAGGACTAAATTGTGAAAGTTATAAAAATTGTCATACATGAGTGATTTAGTGAGAATTGAAGGTTGCTATAGTTTAGAGTATGATTCAGCTAAGCATGAAATACAAGAAAGTTAATGAAAATCACTTTACGAGCCTTGGGGAAAAAGTGTAAATATGAGGAAGTGAGGGGCAAAATGGTAATTTTACCAAAGTGTGAGTTATCAGTCATTTTAGTCAATGTGTGTATTAAATGAGTTGATTTATCTATATAGATAAAGAAAAACGAAGCCTGGATCGAAACCGAGGCATGAACAAAGTCATGGACTAAATTGTACGTCTTCATACATTTTGAATACCGAGGTAAGTTTATGTGTAAACAATGCATTTATACATATACATTGTTGATGCTAATTAGTGCATAGCATGATTGAGAACCTATACGGTTTAAGTGGATTGAATGTGGCAATTATTAAGTAATTGACATATGAATTATGAAATAGATATATGAATGTGTAATGATAATACTTGATGGTGGGCTAAGTGCGATACCACCTTATTACTAAATTGTGATGGGCTGTGTGAACACCATCGCCTACTTATTCTTTTGGTGCGCTATGTACAATACCACCGTAGTTATTCTTTTGGTGGGCTATGTGCGATACCACCCTATTAGAGATTGATGGTGGGCTAAGTGCGAAACCACCGAGTGGTTGATAGTATGAATTGTTTATTGAGTAGTTATGATGTGTTGAATTACATGATTTTGTGGTATTAAGTGCAGGGATGTATGTTAGTGAATGTGAGCTTTAAGCTCGGGATATGGTTGAGATATGGTAAGGGAGGAAATGAGTAAGCATAACGATGAATGTGAATTGTCTTTGTTTAGTATTATGCTAATTGTTGTTTAGCTCATACTATGATGTTAATTGTTTATATGTAAACTTACTAAGCTTAAAGCTTACTCCCCTTTCTTTTCCCTTGTCTTATAGAGCCAAAGATTCGGGTCGAGATACACAGATAATTTGGAAGATCGCCCACACTATCAGCTCACTTCGATATATTTAAACTTAGTGTTTTTGTATATGGCATGTATAGAGGCTAGACAAGTTAGTTACTTTGTTGTATTGACCAAGGGTGTGTTGGCCCTTTAGATGGATAAACTATTTTTTATAATGCCTTGGTTGAAGGCTCATCTTGTTTTATATGAAAAGATGTAGTTGTCCATGGAATTTTATATTGCAAAACATGTATTATTTGAGTTGTTGAATTGGGTTTATGAATGATCTTGATTTTAGGGTGGCAATTGGCTGTGTCTAGGCCGTGTGTGACACACGGTCAACCCACATGGGTGTGTTAATAGGCTGTGTGTCCCCTGCATGTTAGTGTTTTTAGTCAGAATAGCGGTAGTGTCAGTCAACGACAGTGTCGACGTAGAGAGTGTCGTATTACGAGTAATCAGGTGTGTAACTCTTACACACTTCATACGTTAATATGTTGTTATCTTGCATGTTGTCAAAAGCCGTAATAACTGTAGAAAATGGTAAGGTACCCTTGTAGATAAAAACGAGGATTTCGGGTAAGTCCACTTTGATTGGCAAACGTTAAATGCCTCTGTTAACTTTACATATGCCATGTTACATTACTTCTGAATGATAAGCATGATTATTTTGCCTTGAAAAGCATGTTTATAAAATGGGTAATGTGAGGAGGTGAAAGGTATGATTTTCAGACTGTCACCAGTGGTTTGGTACCACACTGTGGGTTGGCCCCGCTTACTATGATATTGTGACTAAGTCTCAGTGGTTTGGAACCACCAGTGGTTTGGTACCACATATATTTTTGTGACTCGTCCCAGTGGTCTGGAACCACAGTGGGTTGGCCCCACATAACGATATACGGGATTGTTATCAGTGGTTTGGTACCACAAAGTGGGTTGGCCCCACACATGTTATTTGTGACTTCGGTCACCAGTGGTTTGGTACCACATATGTTATTTGTGACTTTGGTCACCAGTGGCTTGCTACCACACGGGGTAGATTCGGGAGTTTCGGATGGTTAGGTTTGGGTTGCATGGTATACATATTCGCTTATGAAACTGTGTAAGGGCTTATTATCTTCGGGATGGGGATTTACGCACTGAGTCTCGGTGACTCATCCCTTCCTTTACTTTTTGCAGATGATTCTTAGATCGCGGATATGGAGCCGGGACAAACTCGAGGTGGCCATGCTCAACAGTTTGCTTTTATTTTATTATGGTTAATTTCTGGATTTATTTGTTTAAATTTCGGTTTTTGGTTATGTAATAAGGCCATCTAAATTTTATTTTGGGTTTATTTATTCTGTTAAATACCATTGAATTTGGTTTAAACATGGAAGCATGATTAAAAAGGGAAAGAACCTATAAAATGAATGTTTTCACAAACTTTAAGGAATTTTCGGGATTTTTCCAAAAATTTACCATCGGGTAAGTAGCGAGCATGTGACAACAATGGGTTAACTCGATTTTCTTTAAAACAAACTCTGAAACGATTTTAGCGAATTACCTAACTCAACTTCGGCTTCCATAAAAGGAAACGTTTTCTTGGCAATTTAAATCAGCAACTTGTTTTTCCAAAAACGATTTTTCCCTGTGACATGCCGGATTCGGTCATAGCGTTTTGACCGGGTTTGGGGTGTTACAATCACAAAATTAAACAAGCACACGGTTATGTCCCATTCCAGTGTGTCAAACTATGTGGTCGATGGTATGTGCTTTATGGTACCTTGAAATACAATATTTTCATCAATGCTTTACTTAAATCCTAAACATACCTAAATCATGCATTCAAACAACTCAAAACACATCAAATTTATGCCGACATATGACATGTTCCTAATTTTAACCAATATGCCTTTTGGCACCATCACATCCAACCAAACTAAACAAATGAATCATTCATCTAAGCAATTCATATATCCATGAATGTGCAATGTACCAAAATTGTTAACTAAACCATACTTTTCTATCAACCCAAAACTTATCTAACTTTTTTCCAAAATAAACTTACATCAAACTCAAGTATACCATTATTTTTGTACCTAAATGAACTCACCATATCCACGTTTATCTATATACCACAATTTCACAATTCACCCTCATCAACTAAAGCATATAACAATATTACATTCCAAGTTCATCCATTTAATACTTTAGACCAACATGACATTTCCAACAGAGCTTCATAACATCCACTATATAAATATACCAAGACTAACATTAAACATTAAGACATTACATATCAACCTTTAAACATATTACAAATTCAACCTAAATCTTCAAGTTCACCAACCCAAAATACCCTATATACATGCCACAAAACCAAAATAACGAGTCAAAATCTATCGAGATAGAAGCTTGATAGTGTGAGCATTGAAGTTTATTCGTCTAGCTAGTTCCACAAAATTTAACTACAAAAAAAAAGTATAAACAAGATAAACTTATATAGCTTAGTAAGTCCATATTTAAATCCAAACCACCTTACCTCAATTTAAAAATTGAAACTAAAAACAATTTAGATTAGACTAAACCTGACAAACCATTTGCAAAAACAGATGAGATTAGCACTGAAACAATTCATCATATACTCCATGCCCTTCAATAACTTAATCAAAATCATTCATATATACAATTCATCGAATCAATACCAAAAAGAAACATTCTTGTATGATCACTCTCTAGCATAAATATTTTAATGGATAAAAACATGTATTAACTAATCATTTAAATATCAACCACAAATTTTAATAGCCCAATGAACTATAATAACATAACTTGGCTACTCAAGTAACTAGATCACAACAGAGAGCATCAAAATGCTAAACTATAGTAACCTGACAAACCATTTGCAAAAAAATAGATTGGATTAGCACTAAATTAATTCATCATATACTTCATGCCCTTCAATAATTCCATTAAAATAATTCATATAAACATTTCATCAAATCAATACCAAAAGAAAACATTCTTGTATGATCATTCTCTAGCAAAGATCTTTTAATGGATAAACACATGTATTAACAAATCATTTACAGATCAATCACAAATTTTAATAGCCTAGTGAACTATAGTAACATAACTCGGATACTTGGGCAACTACATCACACTAAAGAGCATCAAAATGCTAAACAGAGGCATGAATGTGCAATCATATGCACTGAAGTACAAATAGAGATACCAAAGTGTATACAAAGGCACCAAAGGGCAATCCAATACATGCGTGTGTTCTAACCCTATTGGCATGCCAATCGTATCCTAATTGCTTACTACGTTCAAACGGGGATTTAATATATTTCATAACATGTATAAATTAGAGGCACTTCCAGAATATCCATACACATGCTGTAAATGAATTAGGTTCTTTCCGTAAACATATATAACTTATTTTCGTATATGTTCATCACTTTACAAATAAGTCTTACTCACCTTACACTTAATTGTAACAAATAACAATCCCAATCCAACATTAACAATTCAATCACAATTCAATTAATAAATTCATAACACCACCAAACATAAATATACACATATATCTATACTAAAAACTTACCAATTAATTCGGCTAATGATTGACTAGTAGGGACTAATCTGTAATTTTTTCTTTTCCTCGATTATTGTTTGTACGATTCAATTCTTAATCTATATAATAATTGAATTCAATTTATCAATTTCAAGTACATTATCATACTCATTTTAATGCATATGACTTATAAATTTCATTTTAAACTTTTTTTCTAAACTTTTACACTTTGTTCAATTTAGTCCCTAAAATCAAAACTATTACAATTTTCACATTTAAGCCCCGATACACAAAATAGGTTCTACTTACATCCATAATCAGCCTTCAAAACCTAAAAATTATATAATTTTCATGCTAAACTTTACTTATTTTCACATTAGTCCATAAACTCAAAACTAACAAAAATTCCTTTACAAAATAGTTCTAATCAATAACCAAGCTTATAAATCTTTCATTTAATCTCATGAACACCAAAAATTCATTAATGGCAAGTCCCTAAATCTTTAACAGTTTTACAAACTAGTCCTTGGGTTAACTAGATTAAGCTACAATGATATTAAAAACATAAAAATGACTAAAAACGGGTTAATAAATTACTTACAGTCATACACCCAAAGTCACCGAACCTTCAAGCTCTTCAATAGAGATTTTAAGTTTGGTTTTTCAGTGGAAAATCAATAAGGAAGATGATATCTTATTCTTATTTTATGTATTTACTTTATTATATTTATTTTAACATTAAAATTAATGTATAAAATGTAACAAAACATCCACTAATTGACCTACCATAATAAAAATGGTCTATTTGACTTATAAATCCTTAAACAAACCTTAATTATACACTTTAGCGAATAATAATCAATAGTGATGAAGTTTTACATTTTTTACGATTTAGTCCTTTTTTCTTTAATTAACTACACAATCGTTAAAATTACCAGACCAAAACTTGATTCAACTCTATATTAGACTAGTAAATATTTTACTAACTTGATCATCGAAAATGGGGGTTCCAAAACCACCATTTTTGGTATCATTGAAAAGCGGGATGTTACAGATAAATAACCTAGAAACTATACAACTGCGAGAACATTTAGAATTGGTATTATAATTGCTTTCATTGAAGAAGATGTGATTGTGAACTAACCTCCAGCTGATTATTCAAATAAACAAAAAGAAAAGGTTGAGTTAAGTATATAAAAGAATCTAATGTCGAAACAAAAAGGGAAAAAGCACAAGCACAAGGCTACTTTTGGGGCTCAACCCTATTTTCCCCAAAAGTTAAAAGAGATGATCAAAGACATGGATGGAAACGAAGAGAAACTAATTATACAAAAGAAAATTTACAAAACTAATTTGAGAAAGCACCATAGATGTCTCTCCATAGCCATGAATCAAGTCGAGATCAAGTTTCTTACAGATGAAGAGACAAGTGCAATGAAACAAAGTAGTAAGAAGGGGATAGAAGCATTAGTGATTGAGCCATGTTTGAAAACCAGGGACATGAGTTTGAGAATCTGGGACATGCCAAAGCCAACAAGCCTCTTCAACTCCCTCTATGTCTTAATAATTGGGTGGAAATCAGTGGTAGAAGGTAATGACTTGACTGTAGGTGATGTGCTTCAAGTGTGGTCATTTCAGGTCAATTCCAAACTATGTTTTTGTAACACCCCATACCCGTATTTAATGCAGGAACAGGGTACGAGACATTACTGGACTTACATCATAAGTAAACATACAAATCAAGTAATAAATTTGCGTCCAAATTAAAACCATTCATAATCAATCATAAAGTCCCTAATACGAGCCTACGAGGCCGAAAACATGTTTTATTAGAGGTTCAGGATTAAACCGAGCACTTAGGAAATTTTTACAAAACATAGAAAATTTTTGCTAGAAACAGGGGTCACACGCCCGTGTCCCTAACCTGTGTAACTCTCTGTTTATAACTCATGAACAAATTAAAGTCACATGGCCAAGTCACATGCCCGTGTGCTAGGCCGTGTGGTCGATTTAATTTTCATGATTTTTTCATAAAATAGGTACAGACTTCACACGCCCGTGCCAGAGGCCATGTCCCTCACACGGCCAAGACGCACAATCGTGTCTCTACCCGTGTGCTCAATTATGAGCATTATGTTTCTCAAAATTAAGGTCCAGGGGACACACGGCCAATACACACGCTCGTGGGGCAAGCCTTGTTCGCACACGGCCTAGACACACGTTCTTTTGTCTACCTGTGTGGACAAAAGAAGACTATTTACCAAGCCTTTTGCCACTCTTCCATGCACACACCTACACAATATCATATAATACAAATTCAAGCATACTTAGGCAACCAAAACCTAAGACAGATCTTATTATTATTATTTGATTTATGAGATAAATACTTGTGCTATTCTTAATCGTGAGTTCTTATTCTTGTTTGATAATTCAGGTTATTGATTCAAGTCGAATATGCTTATTCAGTGGAGCAAAAGTCCCTATTTAAGAGTAGATCAACACAATTAAACGGAGTTGATTGCAACCCTAGAAATAGGGCGACGAAAATCTGTCAGATTAGGGTCAAACATAATAAAGGAATCCATAGATCGAGTTAATGCAACAATAGGGGTTTTAATTAGAAAGAGATTTCAATTAATCAACCTAGAGTCAGTTGTTAGTAGCCTCAAAAGAGGTATTAATATAATTTAGGGATTTCTACGGATTAAGTCAAGTGAATAAATCGCATGAATCAAAAGTAATAAGTGAAGTCTAGGTGGATTCTTCCTTAGGTATTACTTATCTCATATAAGTTATCTAAAAGTATTTTCCCAATTCACTCTCTGTCGCGTTCATAGTTAGTTAAATTAATTAGTCAATTTTAGATTAAAAATAAATCCCTTTAATTATTAGGCTAGATAATAAAAATATAGTAATTACTAGTACTCTTGGTCCTTGAGGACAAGATATTCCGGACTCACCACAGCTAAACTACTGTTTGATAGGTGCGCTTGCCTTTGTCAAAATAATAGTTAGTTTCAAGCACATCAAGTTTTTGGCGCTGTTGCTGGGGACTAAGATATTAGGAAAACTAAATTTTTATTACTTTAGCCATTTTATTTATTTGCAATTTATATTTATTTTATTTTTAACTTTGCTAATTTTTCTTTTATTTTCTTCTGGCAGAAACTTTTAGTTTATGACTAGAAGGAACCCGCCAGGACCATTACTTTTTTACAGTGATATAGAAGGTACCGTTCGCAGAAATCGTAGGGAAATAAGGTGAAGCCTACAATACATAGAAGAAGAGCAAGATGACGATACTAATATTACCGATGTAACATCCCGAAATTGGGCCTAGGATAATTGAGCCCAATGGGCCTTAGGCGTAGTAGCGTTTAAAATTTTTGAGAACGGCATTAATGCAAGTTAGACTTATTAGATAAGTGATTTTGGAAGGTTAGAGGGCTTCTATGAAGTTCCGAGATCAAATATTGGCTTTAGGGATATTTTGGTTTTAGGTGAAAGAAAACCCTGGAAGTTGGCATGTAGGCCTTAAGAATAAAATATGGAGAAAAATGACACAAGTAGAGTGTGTGGTGTAATGGCAAAGTGACGCCACATAAGAGGCAAGGGAGTGACACCACAAGGAAGGAAGGAGGTCTAAGGTTCAAGTCTTGGCTTTTGCATTTTGGTTTCTTTTTACTTGGATCTTAGAATTTGGGCCATAGTTTATATTTAGTTGTGCATGATTTAAGACACAAGAAGAGCTTGTGGCCAAGTGGTTAGCAGCGTGGATTATGTTGCAAGGGAGCCTGGGTTCGAATCTCGTGAGAAGCAAAGGAGTATTTATTTTGCGGATTGGAGGGCAAGAGTTTCAGTTGAATTTAAGCTCTACTGACGAAGGGATCCCACATCGGAAAGACACAAAAAATGAAGGTGAAGAGCTAGCTATATAAAGAGTATTCCAGGAGGAGAGTTAACATACCTTGGAGGGCGTTTGGGCACAGGAGTGGTCGGAGCGCGGATTAGCACCAGACTCCTATCAGGTGTGTTGTGTACTTCTCTACTCTAGCTGTAGAGCTGCAAAATGCCGAAATACTGGTCACACGGCATTAGTAGCCATACGAACGTGCGAGCACACGTGTGGGGCTTCGACGCGATAGTTGAGGCCATGAGTAGTATTCGTGTGGGTTGGGGCTGCTTGGGCCTCGATGGGCCGAAGTGGGCCCGTGGGCCCATATGTGTAAATTGTATGATTGGTTAGTATATGTTGAACTAGACTAGGTAGAACTTATATACGTGGCTAGATTCGTGCTAGGTGGGCCACACGAGCGTGTGGCCGGATGACGGGTCGAAATTGGGTTTTGCTCAAACGTCCCAGACTGACCGGAAATGGTAGCTGAGTCGCTAGTGGTGACATTGGGCCTTCAGAAAGGCCATTGCAGGTGCGAATTTATGAAAATACCCTTGGTGGGTAAATTACGAAAATACCCTTGGGAGGTAAAATTACGATTATACCCTTAGAGGTTGATTAGCTTGATTTTGTTGTTTTATGTCTCTGATTATGATGGTAACTCATGTTATTCTTATATTTGATATATGTTTTGCATAAATGACACATTGCATAATATCCGAATAATATGTATGTTGCATGGGCATATGGGTGATATTGATAAAGGGAAGTGTTAGGTGGTTTTACCATATTATCCGGTGACTTATGTCACATATTATGTATCCGGTGACTTTTGTCACATATTATGAATTCGGTGACTCTGTCACATTTATCCGTGGCTATGCCACGATTATAAGCGATGATGCGATTGACTCGCAAATGGATCGCTTCGATGGTGTGTAGCGGATGGAGGTTGATTTAGTAATCCCCACGGTGTGATTGGCGTGTGTGTGGTGGTGTGTAGAGGATGGATACCTAGGTGGGTTGGATCGCATTGTCATTCTTATATGTACATGTGATTTAATATGCTATGGTTCGATATGCTATGTTATGAGCTTATGGCCGAATATGACTAAAGAATGGGTTTTGCATCATTTGGCATGTGTTATCTACTATACTGTGATATTAGGGCTACGGCCCGGTTCGATTTATGTGTGCTTTGGCCAAGTATGTTATTGTGAGGCTAAGGCCCAATCGCTTTTGTGGCTTAGGCCCGCTTATCACTGTAGTGGAAACACACACCGAGTTTTCGTAAACTCACCCCTCTTTTTAAATGTTTCAAGTAATCATTAGACCGCGGATTTGGGGAGCCAAGGCAGACTTGTGGTGGCCCTGCAATGTTTTCTCGTAAACTTGTTTCTTATATTTAAACTTACTTTTAATTTTGAGATTTTTATATGTAATAAGGCCTTTGGTATTTTATTTGGTTTTAGCTTTAAATTTGGTTACTGTTTATTATTTAATGTTCAATATGGGATTTTCTTGAAATGATAATAAACCGTTTTTATTCAAAATTACTTAAACTCGATTTTCACAACAAATACAATTTTATTCAAATTAATAACAACTTTGTAAAGTGGGCATTAAATGAATCGGCTTTTATAAACAAACCACAAAAACGCGGAGTTTCAAAAAGAATACGAACTTTTTAACAAACGCACAGTTTTTAAATAACCCTTTTATGTGACATGCCAGATCCGGTCATAACGTCTAGGCCGGGTTTGGGGTGCTTCAGCCGAGGAAATGGCCGACAATAATTTGCTACCTCCTGTGGTTGCCGCAAACCCGGTGAATCAAAATCCTGCCCCTCATACTATGTATGATTATGCTAAACCTAATCTAATAGGAACTGAGTCAAGTATTGTTAGACCTGCTATTGCTGCAAATAATTTTGAACTAAAACCTAACACTATTCAGATGATTCAGCAATTTGTGCAGTTTGATGGTTTGCAAGATGAGGATCCAAACAATCACTTGGCAAATTTTCTTGAGTTTTGCGACACTTTCATGATTAATGGCGTTTCTGATGATTCCATTCGCCTTCGGTTGTTTCCCTTTTCGTTGAGGAACAAAGCTAAACAGTGGTTGAACTCGTTACCATGAGGATCAATCACTACATGGGAACAAATGACTGAAAATTTTTTGTTAAAATATTTTTCGCAGGCTAAAATGGCTAAGTTGAGGAATGATATCTCTTTTTTTGTGCAGATGGATTTAGAGACACTTTACGATGCATGGGATAGATACAAGGATCTACTAAGAAGATGCCCACACCATTAGTTAACCTTGTGGCTACAGGTTCAAACCTTTTACAACAGTGTGAACCCCTCAACTAGGCAGTTGATTGATTCAGCCGCTGGTGGAACTCTAAATAACAAGACCCCTGAAGCGGCTTATGAGTTTATAGAGGAGATAGCACTGAATAACTATCAGTGGCAACTTACAAGGACAAGGCCAACAAAAGCCGCCAGCGTTTTCAACCTCGACGCAGTAACCATGCTATCAAATCAGGTAGAACTTTTAAGTAAGAAAATTGATGGTTTGTGTGGTTCTTCGCAGGTACATCTAGTGATGTAGTGTGATACGAATGGAGGAGGAATGAACAATACAGAATATCCACCCTACAACCATTGCATAGAAAGCGAACAAATGAACTATATGGGTAACAATTCTAGACCTCAAAATAACCCTTATAGTAACACTTACAATCCAAGTTGGAGGAATCACCCAAATTTTTCATGGGGTGGTCAAGGAAATCAAAGACAACAATCCCTCCCAGGCTTTCAACAACAACCCTACCCACATGAGAAAAAGTCGAACCTTGAGGAGATGCTAACAAAGTTCATCACGGTGTCAGAGACACGCTTCCAAAACACCAAAACAGCACTTAAAAATCAACAGGCATCAATTCAAGGGCTCGAGAACCAATTAGGACAGCTTGCTAAGCTGATCTCGGAACGACCACAAGGTAGCTTGCCAAGCAACATTAAAACTAACCCAAATAAGCAAATTCATGCCATTACTGATCACAATAGTGAAGGGTTAGATGAGCCAAAATTAAGGCAAGAGAAAGTGGTAGAGGAAGGTAAGGTTGAGGTAAGCCATGATAAACCAAAATTGGTAATTACAGAGTACCAACCTCGTGTACCATACCCTAATGCGATGAAGAAAGACCGCACAGATGAACAATTCGGTAAATTTCTTAAACTTATAAAGAAATTACATATTAACTTACCATTTCTTGAAGCTCTTTCGCAGATGCCTAATTCAAGGAAATTTTTAAAAGATCTTTTGACAAACAAACGACAGTTAGACGAAGCGTCGCATGTGGAGCTAAATGCAGTGTGCTCAGCAATCTTACAAAATAGACTACCACAAATGTCAAAAGACCTAGGGAGTTTTACGATTCTTTGCTTAATTGGTAGTTTATCTGTTGATAATGCTTTAGCAGATTTAGAGGCAAGCATCAATGTTATGCCTTATAAAATGTTTAAACAGCTAGGTCTAGGGAAACCCAAACAAACTAGGATGAGCATTCAATTGGCTGATAAAACTATTAGAGTCCCTAGGGGTATAATCGAAGATGTACTAGTAAAAATTGATAAATTCTTATTCCTAGTAGACTTTGTTGTTTTAGACATGGATGAGGACAATACTGTTCCTTTAATTTTAGGCAGACTCTTTTTAGCAACTGCTAGAACTAAAATTGATGTTGGTACAGGTGAACTCACTCTTCGTGGAGGTGACAAAACGATCATTCTTCAGGCTCTTGACTCGGCTAGGACATCGAGTAATAAAGGTGAAAACATAAATTCTATTAATGACCATTTGGTTCAACCTTCCTTTCAAGAAGCACCACGAAATTACATAGCTGAGCCACATCTTAGACCTCGTGCCCACAAAGAAATAACTCATGAGGAATGAAGGCTTCAGATCGATTCACTAGATGAGTGGAAGACACATTTCAAGGAGAAACTAAGAACACACGAAGCAAAACCGAGGCAACTCCATAACAAACTTAAAGATGGGACAAACCAATTTCAGATCGGGAATCAGGTATTGTTGGATAACACAGACCCTCGAATCACCACCTCAGACCTTAATACAAACGAAGAGATCCCTTTCACGATACTCAATGTCTTCCCATACGGAACAGTCGAGGTAACTAATCCTACATTCGGCACTTTTAAGGTAAACGCCACTCGACTCAAACTAAACAGTGATCATAGAATTGATAGCAGAGGAGAGGAGTTTCAACTCCTCAAACCACCATGATTATGCGAATGAAGGGTAAGTCTAGCTTAAGACTTTAAACGAACGCTTCTCAGGAGGCAACTCGAGTACTAACCCCATTAATTTCCATATTTTTGATTTTTAGCATTTAACTACAAACTAATCAAATTAATAAAACACAGGTTTCCCTACCACACGGTCGTGCACACGGGTGTAGCCATGGCCGTGTGGACACCAAGAGTAGGTACATCGGCATGGATAAAAATTTTCCCAAAAAACGGGCTATGATAAAATGCCACGGTCGTGTGATACAGCCATGGTCGATTTTGAGAAAGTAGCACGGGCGTGCGACACGCCCGTGGCTCAAGGCCGTGGTCGACACTGAGAAATCTACACAGGTGTGGAAACCTCTACACAGGAGTGGGAGAAATGAACAAAGCACCATACGGCCATGCGATACGGCCGTGTAACCTAACACACCCATGGCACACGGGCATGGGTAGCAACCAGATCCCTGACTCTATTTAAACCCCCTTCTTCTGTTCACATTCTTCCCTAATTCTCCCTTCCTTCCCTACCCTCGCCACCATAGTTTTTCTCCCTTTTTCACCATCTTTGCCACCATCACACAAATTACTACAAACAAAACCGACACTACCATCCCCATGTTGAAGAAATGAAAGGACCCTAGCACGGTCTCCCCGTGCGAGACCAATCTACATAAGTTCATGCCGGCCGTTTCATTAACTCGACAGGACAAGGACCTTTAAGTCCATTTATTTTTTCTTTTTCTTTTATTTTCATTTTTAAAATCTTTTCCTTTATCTTTCTTGTCTTTAATTTATATTATTATATTTTGATTTCTTTAATTTAGGTTCAAAGGGTTGTTAAGGGATGACTACACCTCCAACGGAGTATCCACCTCCACGTTCATTTATGCCTGACTTTACCGTTTCCTTTCCTTAACTCCATCCAATATTAAGGAAGTTCACTTCTCTCCCTATCTTATGATTTTCTATTGTAGATATTTATCTTGGTACATTGAGGACAGTGTACATCTTAAGTGTGGGGAGGTGTCAACAATACTGAATTATGCTTTGTTCTTAAGTAATTTTCTCGTATTACTATTAGAAAGAAGCTTTTACTGATTTATGATTTTCATTGATATGTTTCGGATTAAGTCATAGATAGTGCATTGATGATTTAAACTTTAAGCTATTAGAGAATCAAGCATGATAAGTCTATTTTCCGTAATTAAAAATTCTTATTAGGTTGTTTCGCTAATCTTAAATATTACTTTGAAGTTTGAAATTTACAAGGTTGACATCAAAAACCATAATTTTTGTGAGATTTTGAGCCTTTTAGAGCATATATTTTTCCTGCTCACTTTAATGATTATGAGTGTGTCAATATTGATTTGTTATTCTAGAACTTGCTTCGATTATACATGTTGAGACCACATTTTTTATTTGATATATTGAGATGATAAAGGCACCTAGGATCTAACCCACCTATCCCAAAAAGCCTACCCCCATAATTAACCCCTAGTGAACCCCTTTTTAGCCTAATAAACCATTTCTTGACTCACCCATTAATATTAACCCAAAACCAATTTTTTTTTATTCCCGTAATCTTTTGACATCCCTTTTTGTCGAGATTTGAATTGAGCAGTTGCCTAACTATGTTCTCTATTTTAGTTATTAAAGTTTTTTTCTTATCATTGTATGTTCTTATTCTTAAAAAAAAAGTTGAAAGTATATTCATTATTAGTCCCATGTTTTATGAGCGTAAACAGTTAAATTCACATCTTTAGAAGAAGCTCCTGTTTTAATGTAATTATTCATTATTAGTTAATTGTTTCTAGTTAGGTAATTTATCAATTCAATCTCGATTCTAACCTTCTAAATCAGCCTATATCCACACCTTTAACCCAAGCCCCATTACAACCCTTTAAAGACGTTTTGATTTGTGTATCATCTCATTTTATAGTGGTGGAGATTTGATTTTCATGCAAGCCTATGGGATTAAATCTTCATGTTTGACTTTTGAGTGCTTAATTTGAACCTTAAACACCTTGAGTGATTTGATTGAATCTTTAATGAAGGTGTTAATTCTTGTAGGTTTTGAATTAAAGGTAATTATTTAGGTAAGGGGAAACACTATATTTTCGTGCTATAAAAATTTATGACTTAGATTGTTTGAATCTTTAGGACGCTTTTAGTTAAATTATCAATGTATGAATTATCTATGAATTATGATGAAACATTATTGATGAGAATTATGAATTCAGGAAGTTATTTTAATTGTGAGTTGAGGATTTTGTTTGAGGACAAACAAAGGCTTAAGTGTGGGGATATTTGATAAACCATAATTTACACATATTTTAAACCCTATGCTTGGTTTAAATTTGGATGATTTTCCATTGAATTTAATGAAATCAATGCTCCTAATCCTTTAATTTCATGATTTATACTCAGGCGGGCTTAGGAGTCGAAAAGAATGAGAAGCGGGCCAAAAAGGGACAAATGGGCCTACACGGCCTGGACCACTGCACAAGCATAGACCACACGGCCGTGTGTGACAAGTAGGATCAAACACGACCTGGACTATCGACCACGGGCTTGTCCCTGCCGAAATCTATATGAATTCTATTCAGAATAGGATACTTGTGGGCCAAGTACGGCATCTCGAAAGCCTATATAAACACCCTAGGTGTCGAATAGACGCCGAGTAGAAGGCAGAAGATACTCCAAGACAGACGTCGGGAATAGCTTAGGAGAAGGATCTCCATCAAGACTGAAGATCTCCCATCAAGTTCTTTAGAAGTTTTTTTGGGTTTTCTTATGTTTTGTTGTTTTCCCTATCCTAATATGTTTCCCCTCATTAGTATGAACTAAATCCCTCAAATACCTGAGGGGATGAAACCTAAGACAGATCTTATTATTATTTGATTTATGAGATAAATACTTGTGCTTATTCTTAATCATGAGTTCTTATTCTTGTTTCATAATTCAGGTTATTGATTCAAGTCGAATATGCTTATTCAGTGGAGCAAAAGTACCTGTCTAAGAGTAGATCAACACAATTAAGCGGAGTTGATTGCAACCCTAGAAATAGGGCGACGAAAATCTGTCAGATTAGGGTCAAACCTAGTAAGGGAATCCATAGATCGAGTTAATGCGACAATAGGGGTTTTATTTAGAAAGAGATTTCAATTAATCAACCTAGATTCAGTTGTTAATAGCCTCAAAAGAGGTATTAATATAATTTAGGGATTTCTACAGATTAAGTCAAGTGAATAAATCGCATGAATCAAAAGTAATAAGTGAAGTCTAGGTGGATTCTTCCTTAGGTATTGCTTATCTCATAAAAGTTGTCTAAAAGTATTTTCCCAATTCACTCTCTGTCGCGTTCATAGTTAGTTAAATTAATTAGTTAATTTTAGAATAAAAATAAATCCCTTTAATTATTAGGCTAGATAATAAAAAGATAGTAATTACTAGTACTCTTTGTCCTTGAGGATACGATATTCCAGACTCACCACAGCTATACTATTGTTCGATAGGTGCACTTGCCTTTGTCGAAATAATAGTTAGTTTCGAGCCCATTAATATACAAAATAAAATCATTACCCATTATAAGCCAATACATTTGGCCACATTACCAATGACACATATAACAAAATGACCAAGTCCCTATACATGCCATAACTCAAAATATTGACATTCCAATGGTACCCAAAATAATGATTGATAGTGTGAATGGATATCCGACGATCTCCAATCCCGAGCTAGCTTGGTGACACTATAAGATAAGGGAAAGAAATGGGGTAAGCTATAAAGCTTAGTAAGTTCATATGCAAATAATAAAAAAAAATTAATTATACATTTGTCATATAAAGAACTTAACATATACTAACATAAATTTCATGAGCATGACTTACTCAATCACATTCCTACCATTAGTTTATCATATACCGAATCTATTTCCATTTAGTTTTTCGTACGTACCTGTACCAACTTGTAACATAATCACAAACTTTCTCGTCTTTGACATACCGTTGATCCACTTGGGATACTATCGGATACACGAAAAGATTTGCACATCAGTGCCACATATGTAGCCAATGCTACCACAAATCTCATCACATATAGGCTCGCACTCGAGCTATCCACGGGCCTGCTCACACAAGCTGCCAGTCAAGACGTAGCTACACGATACTACTCACACAAGCTGTCAAGTATCCGCAACATATGCCGGTATACTTAGCCACTGGTAGGACGTACAGGAACAGCACCCGAGTCACGTAATCACATAATCACATAGGTTTCTAGTGACATGTCACTTGTATCCTAATCTATTCCTAAGGTTCAACCGGGATTTCTCCCTTGCCGGAACTTCGTCGAATATGCTCATAGCATTAATCATACAAACCATGCAATATCAAAACATTAAAATACAAATACAACATTGCATTATTAACATACGAACTTACCTCAGTACAAAAATAGTGAAATGGACCTAATCGTCAAACACTTTGTTTTTCCCTCGATCTAGGTCTAAACTTCGTTTTTCTTGATCTATAATAACAAATTTAACTCATTTAATACTCACATTATTCAATTCAGCCCAAAAATCCTATTATGGAAAAATTACATTTTTGCCCCTACCTTTTCAACATTTTACATTTTAGTCTCCAGGCTCGTAAAATGAAATATATTCAATTTCTTCAAAACCCAAGCCTAGCCGAACCATTATCATACTCATAACAGCCGAAATTTTCCATTTAATCACACTTTTACCACTCATTTTACAACTTTTACAAATAGGACCTTTTTAGGCACTTTCATCAAAAATCACTTGGTAAATGTTGTTCATCTAACATCAATCATACAGTTTCTACCATTAAACATCAAAATACACAAATATCTAACATGGGTAAAATTTTAGACTTTGACATCTTTTCAAATTAGTTCTTGAAATAGCTAGATCAGGTTGCAATGATCTCAAAAAAATAAAAAAATTAAAACGAGGCTAGAACGGGCTTACAATCGAGCTTGAAAGCTTGATGGACACTTTTATTTGTTATTTTGTCTTTATTTACCAAATGACCAAAATGCCCTTAGTGCCTAACTTCAAAATTTCACCTAACCATGTCCATTTTTGTCCATACTAAAATATAATGGTATAATTACCATATAAGAACCTCCAATTTAAAATTTCATAGCAATTAGACACCTCTAGCTTCTAGAATACACATTTTGCACCTTTTGCAATATAGTCCTTTTTACTAAATTAAGTGCCCAAGCATCAAAATTTTCGAACAAAATTTTCATGAAACCATTCCATAAAACTGTAGTCCATAAAAATAGAGTAAAAATAAATTTTACTGCTTCAGATTTGTGGTCCCGAAACCACTGTTACGACTAGACCCAAAATCGGGCTGTTGCAACTCTCCCCTTTTAGGGATTTTCGTCCCTGAAAATCTTACTGGAAAAGAGGTTTGGGTACTGTTTTCTCATAGCTTCTTTAGGTTCCCACGTAGCTCTTCAACCCCTTGTTGTTACCACAAAACCTTCACTAGGGCTATGCTTTTATTTTTCAACTGTTTGACTTCTTGAGACAAAATCTTGATCGGTTCTTCACCATATGTCATCGGGTAGAATCTCAACCTCTGTCATAGAAATGACATGCGAAGTGTCTGATCGATAACGTCACAACATCGATACATGAAATATATTGTGAACCTTTTCCAACTTCGTTGGCAAAGCTAACTGATATGCCACTGGCCCTATTCTTTCCACTATCTCATACGGTCCAATGAAACACGGACTTAACTTGTCTTTGTGACCAAATCTAAGAATTTTCTTCCACGGAGATATTTTCAAAAATACTTATCACCAACTTGAAACTCAACCTCTTTTCTTTTCAAATCCGAGTACGATTTATGTCTATCCGAAGTTGCTTTCAAACAATGACGAATTACTTTCACTTTTTCTTCGGTTTCTCTAACCAATTCAACCCCGTGTATCTTCTCTCACTGAGCTTGATCCAGTACAATGGAGTTCGACACTTACGGCCATACAATGCTTCATACGGTGACATCTTAATACTCGACTAAAAACTATTGTTATAAGCAAATTCAGCTAAAGGTAGATATTTTTCCCAACTACCTTTGAACTCGAAAACACAACATCGGAGCATATCTTCGAGAATCTGTATCATTTTTTTATATTAACCATCAGTTTGTGGATGAAATGCGGTACTAAAGTTCAATTTCGTACCCAAAGCTTCTTGCAACCTTTTTCCAAAAACACGAAGTAAACCTCGAATTTCTATCCGAGATAATAGAAATAGGCACCCTGTGCAATCTAATAATTTCTACAATGTACAAATCAGAGAGCTTATCAAGTGAATAGTCAGTACATACCAGAATAAAATGAGCCGATTTCGTCAATCTATCAACAACGACCCAAACTGTATCTTGCTTTTTCAGAGTCAAAGGTAAACCTGTCACGAAATTCATTGTAATTTGGTCCCATTTCCATTTGGGTACCATCACTGGCTGAAGTAAACCTGAAGGTACTTGGTGTTCGGCTTTTATTTGTTGACAAATCAAACATTTCGATACAAATTCCGAGATATCTCGTTTCATACCTGGCCATCAATATAGTTTCTTCAAATCATTATACATATTCATACTTCCTGAATGAACAGATAAACAACCATTATGCGCCTCATAAAGAAGTTTTTGAATAATCTCATCATTTTTCGGTACACATACTCTATCTTGGAACATTAAGCAATCATCAGAACCGATACGAAAGTCTGAATCACTACTCGATTCACACTGAGCTCTTTTGACTTGCAATTCACTATCACTTTTCTGAGCTTCACAAATTTGCTGAAAAAATATTGGTCTAGCTCTCAACTCAGCTAGAATCGAACTATCCTCAGATAAAGTCAACCTCGTATTCATAGCTCTCAAGGCAAACAAGGACTTTCTGCTCAAATCTTCTGTGACTACATTCACCTTTTCGGGATGGTAGTCAATTACCAACTCATAATCTTTTAGTAGCTCAAGCCATCTCCATTGCCGTAAATTCAAATCCTTCTGAGTCATCAAGTACTTTAAACTTTTATGATCCAAAAAGACATGAGATTTCTCACCATACAAATGATGTCTCCAAATCTTCAAAGCAAATACTATGGCAGCCAATTCTAAATCGTGCGTCGGATAATTCTTCTCATGTGGTCTCAACTGTCTCGAGGCATAGGCTATCACCTTGCCTTCTTGCATCAACACACAACCAAGACCGTTCAATGACGCATCGCTATAAATCCCTCTTTTCCCAGTTCAAGTTGCACTAAAATTGGTGCCTCAGTCAATAAGGCTTTCAACTGTTCAAAACTCTTTTGGCATTTCCCGGACCATTCAAACTTAACATCTTTTTGCAATAGCTTAGTCATAGGAGTAGCGATCATCGAAAAACCCTTAACAAAACGTCTATAATAACCGACTAATCTCAAAAAGCATCTAACCTCCGATACATTTCTTGACAATTTCCAATCAACAATTGTCGAAATCTTACTCGGATCAACCTGAATACCATATCCAGAAAAAATATGTCCCAAAAATCTAACTTCTCGAAGCCAAAACTCACTTTTACTGAATTTAGCAAATAATTTCTTATCTCTCAAAGTCTGCAATACAGTTCTTAAGTGTTCAGCATGCTCAGTCTCATCTCGAGAATAAATCAGAATATTGTCAACAAACACAACCACGAATTTATCTAAATATGGTCGGAAGATTCGATTCATCAAGTCCATAAAAACAGTAGAGTATTAGTTAGTCCGAAAGGCATGACAAGAAATTCATAATGCCCGTACCTTGATCTGAAAGCGATTTTCGGTACATCCGACTCTTTAACTCTCAACTAGTAGTAGCCAGACCTCAAATCAATCTTCGAGAACACTGTTGCCCCTTTCAACTGATCAAAAAAGTCATCAATTCTTAGCAAAGGATACTTGTTTTTTATCGTTTCCTTGTTGAGCTATCGATAATCGATACAAAGTCTCATAGATCCGTCTTTCTTCTTTACAAATAATACTAGTGCACCCCAGGGAGAAAAACTCGGTCTTGCAAAACCCTTATCTGTCAACTTTTGCAACTGAGCTTTTAGTTCTTTCAATTCGGCCGGAGCCATTCTATATGGAGCAATCGATATCGGTGAAGTCTCTAGCACTAAATTAATACCAAATTCAACTTTTCTAATCGGTAGCAACCCAGGAAACTCTTCTGGAAAAACATCCGGATATTTACAAACTATCGGCACTGATTCAATTTTTAATTCAGACACTTTTATATTCAACACATAAGCAAGGTAAGCTTCACAACCTTTTCTTACATACCTCTAGGCAGACATTGAAGAAATTACAACAGATAACTCACCCGACTCATCTGAATCAATTTGAAGAATTTCACCATTTTCAGTTTTCAATTCAATAATTTTTCGTCTACAATTCACTCCAGCATCATGCAGTGTCAATCAATCCATACCCAAAATAACATCAAACTCATCAAATGGCAACAGCACTAAGCCAGTCGAAAAACAGTGACCTCGAATCATCAAGGGACAATTCTTGCAAATTCTATCAACTAATACATGTTTGCCTAAAAGGTTTGACACTTTAATCACAAACTCAGTAAACTCAACAGGCAAGCTCTTACTAGCTACCAATTTCATGCAAACATAAGAATGAGTCGATCCAGGATCAATCAATGCAACTATATTACTATTATAGAGAGAAAAAGTACCAGTGATAACATCGGGAGATGTCGCTTCTTCGCAAGCACGGATAGCATAAGCTCTAGCAGGTGCTCTAGCCTCAGATCTTACAGTTGAATCTTTAGTTACACATTTACTACTGGTCACATTCCTCGTATTCCTCGGGGGTCTCCCTCTAGTGGCAGTGTTGCCCGATCTTGCATTTTGAATATTGTCTTTCTCAGCCATTTCAAAGCAATCCCAAATAAAATGGTCTTGTGAGCCATACTTAAAGCAAGCCCAATCATTCATTCTACATTCATCGGGATGTCGCCTACCACAGTGTTGACATTCAGGTCAATTGGATCTAACATTACCAACACTCGTTATCAAAGTAGTTTGGGCTTTAGAACCAGAATATTATTTCCCACGATCTCTGTTGGAATACCCAGCTGAAGCACTTGAACGAGTATACAAATCTCTCGATTTCTTAGACTGAGTTTGAAATGACTTACTCATCGGCCTCTTTCTCAAATCTCTAGTCTCAATTTCAGTTATTCTCTTCTCCTTGCTTAATTTTTCAGCTTTACAAGCTCGATCGAATAGCACTACAAATTCTTTCAGCTCAAGGACTCCAACTAACAATTGGATATCCTCATTCAACCCATCTTCGAACCTTTTGCACATGATAGCCTTCGTGGAAACACACTCCTGAGCATACTTACTGAGCCTGACAAACTCTCTTGTGTACTCAGTTACAGACATTCGACCCTGTTTCAGCTCTAAAAACTTCTTACGTTTCTAATCAATAAATCGTTGGCTGATATATTTCTTCCTAAACTCATCTTGGAAGAATTCCCAGTTAACCCTCTCTCTCGATACTACTGACACAAGAGTTTTCTACCACTGGCATGCTGAGTCTCTCAAAAGTGACACAGCACATTTCAAACATTCATCCTGTGTGCAAGACAGTTCATCATATACCCTGATGGAGTTTTTTAGCCAAAACTCGGCTCTCTCGGGATTATTATCAACATTAACTCAGAAATCTTCAGCCCCATGCTTTTGGATCTTATCAACCGGAGGCTTAATCAGTCTTATAAATTCCATACCTTGTGGAGCTACGGGAACCGACTGAGGAATAGGTGGGGATGCGGGGTTGAGCAGTCGAATTTGTTCGAACAAACTCTATATACCACTCGTTCATCATGTAGAGGAAGGCTTCCCAAGCCCCTTTTCCTTGACCAATTGTCACTGGTCTACTTTTAGATGGCGTGGTCCCTTGAGCGGGAGCCAGTACATTACTCTCTATGTCATCAGCCTTAGCTCGATTGGGATCCATTTACTATATAAAAACATGATTTAAAGTTGTCAGGAGTCATCACACTATCACGGTTTATTTATGGCATGTATAGTTAGACTCTTACACACATTAAGTTAGTGCGAGAATTGACTAAATTGACTCTGATACCACTAAATGTAACACCCCTTACCTGTATTCAACGCCGTAACAGGTTACGAGGCCTTACCGGACTTATATCGCAAGTAAACATACAAATCGAGTTATAAATTTGTATCCAATTTAAAGCCATTCATAATCAATCATAAAGTCCCTAATACGAGTCTACGAGGCCCAAAACATGTTTTAATAGTGGTTCTAGACTAAACCGAGCACTAAGGAAATTTTTACAAAACTTAGAAAATTTTTGCTAGAAACAGGGGTCACATGCCCGTGTGGCAGGCTGTGTGGTCACACATACTCGTGTCCCTAACCCGTGTAACTCTCTGTTTGTAACTCATAAACAAATTAAAGTCACACGGCCAAGTCACACGCCCGTGTGCTAGGCCGTGTGGTCGATTTAATTTTCATGATTTTTTCATAAAATAGGTGCAGACTTTACACGCCCGGGACACGCGCCTGTACCTAAGGTCGTGCCCCTCACACGGTCGAGACACACACCCGTGTCTCTAACCGTGTGCTCAATTATAAGCATTATGTTTCTCAAAATTAAGGTGCAGGGGACACACGACCAATACACACGCCCGTGTGTCTACCCGTGTGGACAAAATAAGGCTATTTACCAAGCCTTTTGCCACCCTTCTATGCACACACACCTACACAACATCATATAATACCAATTCAAGCATACTTAGGCAACCAAAACATCCACAACCAATGTATTAACATCACATCCACATGCTAACATCTAACATTCTTTAACATCATAATTTATCAACACAAATCATGCAAGTTTCCACATTCATGAATGGTATGAACATAGAATGATACTCATAACCAACATTAGCCAACTTTCATGGCTATATACAAAATTAAATCATTACCCATTATAAGCCAATACATTTGGCCACATTACTAATGACACATATAACAAAATGACCAAGTCCCTATACATGCCATAACTCAAAATATTGACATTTCAATAGTACCCAAAATAATGATTAATAGTGTGAATGGATCTCCGACGATCTCCAATCCCGAGCTAGCTTGGTGACACTATAAGATAAGGGAAAGAAAGGGAGTAAGCTATAAAGCTTAGTAAGTTCATATACAAATAATAAAAAACATTAATTATACATTTTTCATATAAATAACTTAACATATACTAACATAAATGTCATTAAAATTTCATGAGCATAACTTACTCAATCACATTCCTACCATTAGTTCATCATATACCGAATCCATTTCCATTGAGTTTTTCGTACATACTTGTACCAACTCGTAACATAATCACATACTTTCTCATCTTTGACATACCCGCTGAACCACTTGGAATACTATCGGATACACGAAAAGATTTGCACATAAGTGCCACATATGTAGCCAATGCTACCACAAATCTCATCACATATAGGCTCGCTCTCGAGCTATCCACGGGCCTGCTCACACAAGTTGTTAGTCAAGACATAGCTACACGATGCTACTCACACAAGCTATCAAGTATCCGTAACATATGCCGATATACTCAGCCACCGGTAGGACGTACAGGAACAGCACCCGAGTCACATAATCACATAATCACATGGGTTTCTAGTGACATGTCACTTGTATCCTAATCTATTCCTAAGGTTCAACCATGATTTCTCTCTTGCCAGAACTTCGTCGAATATGCTCATAGCATTAATCATACAAACCATGCAATATCAACACATTAAAATACAAATACAACATTGCATTATTAACATACGAACTTACCTCAGTACAAAAATAGTGAAATGGACCTAATCGTCAAACACTTTGTTTTTCCCTCGATCTAGGTCTGAACTTCGTTTTTCTTGATCTATAATAACAAATTTAACTTATTTAATACTCACATTATTCAATTCAGCCCAAAAATCTCATTATGGAAAAATTATATTTTTGCCCCTAACTTTTCAACATTTTACATTTTAGTCCCCAGGCTCGTAAAATGAAATATATTCAATTTCTTCAAAACCCAAGCCTAGCCGAACCATTATCATACTCATAACAGCCCAAATTTAAGGTGGTTGTAATTTTATTTGGCATTATTTCTTAAATTTTTGAATTTCTAGTATTGAAAACATCTATCAATCCATGCAACTCTTTTCTTTTTTTTCTTTATTTTTTCAATATAATTCACCTATTTATAATATCTGAGAAATTTTCTACTACAATTGTTTGTTGACAAAAAATGCATATAAATATAAGAGAAATCAATAAAAAAAATATTTCTTAACAATATTTGGCATGTAAAATGTGTCGATTTCGAGATATATAGGATGTATTGGCATATGTCTCATTATTTTTTACATGATACAGATAGGAAATATATATGCATATATAATTCAACGACACAAGATAAAGATAATTCAATGTCCCTTTGAACACCGTCCCAATTGTTGAAGTACCAATTAGGTTGCTGAAATCTTGGCAGGCTGTTGATCTCTTCAGCTTTGTTATACTTGAAATGCCATTTTGCTGCAGCTATCAATAAATAACTAATAATATTTTTAAATTTTATGAAATTAAAGGACATGTACTCCTAATCTTTATTTGGAAATTTTAGGATTTTTACACTTGAAAGTTAAAATCTGTAAACTAAACATAATATATCTAAGTAAGCGACTGAATATCGAAAGATGAACCATTTTTTTGTGGATCATTTCTCATGCATACACATCCAAACTTCCATAGTCAAGAAAGGCACATGACAGATAGACAAATGACTACTATTGGATTTTGTTGCAATTGAATGTAATTTGATTGTAGTTGCTCTGACAACGAATGTGACACCTTGTTTGTCTTAGGTTACATTTTAGCCACTTATATTTGAAATGTTACGTTTTAGTCACTTACGTTATCATGTTGTAACATTTTAGTCACAAAGCATTAATTATCATTAATGGTGTAATGGTAAGCTAATGTGGCACGTTAAATCATCATTTCAAATGAAAATTTTAAGTTAAATTATACAATTGGTCCTTATAATTTTTTCATTTTGAGCAATTTAATTTTTTTCTTTTATGTTCTTTGAACTTTCATTTGTTTTCCATTCTCTTCTCCTTCTCCCTCTCCCTCTGTTTTCCTCCCTTCTCCATTTTTTTAACGTAATTTTTTTTTTATGTTTTCCCTTTGTTAAAACTAGTCTCTATACTTTTATTTTTTGAACAATTTAATTTTTTTTCTTTATTTTCCTTTTCTTCTACCCTTTATTTTTCTCTCTTCTTATATTCTTCACTACAGAAACATAATATTTGCCCGCTAATAAACCAAGCATTTATTTCATTCACATAATTCCTAAATTGAAGTTCACTCAAAATAGAATCAGTCATTCTTAATCAAATCTCAATTTGAATATAACCTAATTTTGAAACTAAAATTATGTAACACCCCTAACCCGTAACTATCACCGGTCTAGGGTTTAAGAGGCATTACTGGACAATCGGAAACTTTTATAGACATTACAAAACATAATTCGACAAATCACATCAAAGTGTCCCTTAAATAGGTCTTCGAGACCTTAAACATGCTTTAGAATAGGGTCGGGACTAAACCGAACACATACGAAAATTCTCGAAAATTTAAAAATTTTTCAAAGTTACAGAGGCCACACGCCCGTGTGGGCAGGCCGTGTGCCTCAGACGGCCTCAGACACGCCCGTGTGTCTAAGCCGTGTCAAAACAGGGCATACATACTGACTTGTCCACACGGCCGTGGACACGCCCGTGTGCCTCACTCGTGGTCGCTACTGACTTGTCCACACGGCCGTGGACACGCCCGTGAGCCTCACTCGTGGTCGCTACTGACTTGCACCACACGGCCAGTCACACGCCCGTGTGTCCAGCCCGTGGCCAAGTCTGTCTTGTTTTGAATTAAAACCACGAGGGACACGGTCGAGCCACACGCCCGTGTGCTTAACCGTGTAGGCAATTATAGGCTATTTTAAAGGCCAAAATGTCACCCACACATTGGGTTATCCTTACAAGCACATACAAGCGTATTTCTAAACACAATTGGCAACCAAAAACACACCAAATGGTCATCATATTATCCCATTCAATCTCATTTCTAAGCATACCAACTTATATGCCAAATAGATCAACTAATTCACAAATAAACTAAGCATGATTCATCCACAACTTACCACTTCATCATAACCATTGTTCATCAAACACATATTCTCACTTTGCATCAATAAGCTTACCATTACCTTGACTATTTTATAACCATGGAATCATACCAAAACCAAACATCATAAGCATGACTCTTCATTCATTACACAACCATTCCATATCACATGGCTAAACACATATTTCAAACATAACTCAAGGTTACTAGCCCATACATGCCATACTTTAGTATATACACTTCCAAAAGGGTACCAAAATAAGATTGAGTAGTGTGATGACGATCCTTGACGATTCCCCGAGCCTTTAGTAGCTTTGAGGATCTATAAAACAGAGTAAACACACACAAAGTAAGCTTTCAAAAGCTTAGTAAGCCATATACAAGTAAGCCATATACAGATAAACTTAGCATAAAATGCACATAACCACATTAATACAATGACATTAACGTTTCACATTTGCAAATTTATCACATATACTTTGGTTTATTTGTTTAGCCATTACTTATCTACATTTTATAGCTCGTAGTATCACTTTACTTATAGCTCATTCAAACATGTATCATATATTATTTCATCAAATCTATTCACATATTCACTTTAGATATGAACACTTACCTTTCATATACATACATAGTGTACCTTTCAAACATACCTGAATCGTTTATACATTTCCCATAGACATTCATTTCTCAAACTTGCTCGTTGAACCGTTCGGAAGTAAATAGAATACTCAGAATACTCGGAATAGTCGCACAATACCAACGTCCTAAACGTGGTCTTACATGTAACCAAATATTGATGTCACTGTCCCAGACAGGGTCTTACACGAATCAATACGATGCCAATGTCTCAGACATGGTCTTACATGTAAATCTCATATCGATGCCAACGTCTCAGACATGGTCTTACACGAAATCTCGAATCAATGCCAACATCCCAGACGTGGTCTTACATGATATCACATATCGGGAACCTATGTCATGATATATGTAATCCTATCTATTCCTAGGTTCGTATGGGGCTTCTCAGACACTCAGACATTGTTACACTATCGATACTTCCTCAGATTTCATATATTTATCATTCTCGTACGCATTCATCACATTGAGATTTCACATGAACATACATAAATCAATACAAATACATTTATTTGTATATAGACTTACCTCGGATTCGGATAAACGGAAATGAACTCGGCTACTCAATTACTTTCGACTTTCCTCGATCTAAATTCGTTTTCTTTGGTTCTTGATCTAAACATGTTCAAATTTAACCCATTTATTCACCAATTCATTCAATTCAATCCAAAAACACATATTTAGGGAAATTTACAAATTACCCCCCACATTTTGACATTTTAGTCCTTATTTCACAAAATCACAAAATACACAAAATCTCAATACACCCATGCTTAACCGAATTCTCTATAGGTCCCTAGCAACCCATATTTTTCATTTATTTCACCATTTAGTCTCTCAAAATATTATTTTCTCAATTAAGTCCAAAATACTTAAATTCACTAAAAATCCAAAGACAAAACATGTTAATCTAACACATATATTTCATTTTTCACCATCAAACATCACAAAACTCATGTGTTCATCAATGGCACATTTCAAAACTTTCATCAATTCACAAAATTGAAGCATGAGTTTTGAAGTATACAAAGCAACGATTACAAAAACGTAGATATTATCAAAAATCGAACACAAAACATACCTTAATCTTGCTTGATAGTAGCTGAAATCTAAAATGGTTTTCTTTCTTTCTTTCTTTTTAATATTCGGTCATAACAAAAAGATGAACATCCACTTTTCATTTCATTTGTTTTTTATTATAATATCATATAATATGTTATTTATTATTTAACCATTATAATTAATATAATAAACTATATAACATACACATAATGTTGTCCATCACTCTCATTTATGACTAAATTTCAACATAAATCCTCTTATATAAGAAGACACATCAATTAGGCCACTCAATCAAATAGAATGCCACTTTTACCATTTATGCGATTTAATCCTTTTCTCAAATTAAACACACAAACAGACAAATTAATTCACAAAACTTTCACGCATGCTTAATCATGTATCATAGGCACAGAAAATAATGTTAAAATATTTTTCTAACTCGGATTTGTGGTCCCGAAACCACTATTCCGACTAGGGTCTAAACCGAACTGTTACAATTTAGATCTAACTAATCAATATAAAAAATCATATAATTAATCAAATCTAAACATAAATTGAATTTTTTATATTCAAAACATTTTTTTTTGTTTCCAAACTTTTACAAAATTGTGTAGATTATTCATTTCCTTTTCTTTTATTTTCTAACGAATAAAATTAAGCAAATGATAAAATTGATCTAAATCTTCTTGGATATTCTTAAGAAAGCTTGATTGGAAGTCGAGCATGAATGAACCGAAGAGAGAAAGGGAGCATGGAACCAAACTGGTTTGGGTAAAGTTGAGGGTAAGTTTCGTATGGTGATCGTTTTAGTCTTTGAGAGTGTAGAGCTCGTTTGAAGAATCCGTAAAACAATGTAGTTTCGAGAGGGCGAGAATATTGTAGGTAAGATAGATAAGGTGGTCGTGGGGGTTGGTTAGGAGGTTAAGGGAACAGACTCGGGAAGCTTTGTTGAGGGTGGATTGCCATAAGTAACGACTAGCGAGGTCTTCAAGTGAGGTAGGCTTGTCGACTAGGTTATTGAGAGATCCAAATTAGTTTGTTAAAGTGATGATGGATGATGAGGGTTTGTAATTGTGAGGTGAGAATATGCGAAGAAAGTTTTATTTTGGTTTCAGCTTTCAGCTTTTATTTTTTCATAAATATAAAAAAGTTTTAACAAATGGAAAACATAGAAAAATTACGTTAAAAGAGACGGAGAAGGGAGGAAAATAGAGGGAGAAGCAGAAGAGAATAGTAAATAAAGAAAAAAAAAGGAAATTTAAAAGAACATAAAAGAAAAATAATTAAATTTCTCAAAACGAAAAAATATGGGGACCAATTGTATAATTTAACCTAAATTTTTTGTCTGAAATGATGATTTAATGTGCCGCGTCAGCTTACCGTTACCCCGTTAACAATAATTAATGGCTTGGTGACTAAAATGTTACAACACATTAACGTAAGTGACTAAAACATAACATTTCGAATATAAACGACTAAAATGTAAACTAAGGTAAATAAAAGTGACTATTTTGAGAGTTTACCCTTTAAAAAATTATCTTATTTTTTTGTAAAAGAGATGATTACAAAAACTGATATTAAACTTCTCCTTCCCACAAGCATCAGCTTGGAGCAAAGGTCTAAAGATTCAATGGTGGTTCCTCTAAATGTATCACCTTCACAGGCGAAGCATGGGCCAAATTTGTCAAGTGATCTGCACATTTATTATCTTCACGTTAAGATATGATGAATTTCCATGACCCATTTTATTTGATAAAATCTAAGCAATTTTTAATTAATGTCTCCATTGAATGATAATTCTTATAAAGTCTCTTCAAGAATTCAACCACCAACAAAACATGGATCTCGACTATTAAATGCACTCCACCTAAGGATTTCGAAAGATATAGACATGCAGACACCCCAAAATTCAGCATGAGCACTATCAGTCACGCCTATATTCAACATAAAACCCCCCCCCAATCTAATCTTTGTTTTCGTTTCACAAGAGACCACCTGTCGAAGCCATCGGGAGCCATAATTAACCACTCCATCCGTATTCAAGAGACAAGTCCCAACAGGTGGTTTGTTCCACTAGAACTAGCATAGCCCTTGAGTGATTCTTGGTGTAGCAAGACCCGTAACTTTAATGGTACCAACTGCAAGCTTTTGGGCATAATTTAACACTTGCACCCTAGACGTGTATTGGCCTTAAAAGACATACTTGTTGCGGCACTTCCAAAGGCTCCACCAGGCAGTAGTAAAGAGGACGCCCAAGGTACATTAAAATTAGCCATCATAGAGTCACGACAGTTCTGTTGCAGCCAATCATTGAAAGGCAGGGGGAAAAAATGTTGTTGCCGCTGCGTTACACGAAGCGCTAACCATAGTTCAGTAGTAGCCAATCACTAACGAAATATGTGATCGAGAGATTCCATTACAGCACCATATACAATGCAAAGCTGCATTATCCAATCTAGAAACGTACTTGGATCGTGTTTAATTGATTGAAGTAAGCCAACCAAATAAAGAATTTAATCCGTTCTGGACAGTGCAGATGCAGTCAAGTCTTAACTCCGTAACTGATGGTTCCTCAAGTCCCGTTAGCATATTATAAGCTGATCCCACCGAATATTTACCATCACTCTCCAAGCCCCAGCAAACATTATCCGGAGTATGACAATGATCCATTATTGGCAATGGGACTACATTGATTTCAAGAGCAGCCCTACGTGATAACTCACCTAAAATGGGTTCTTAATCCTACTGGTCATTGAAGATATGAAGTCCACAACCTTTTCCACTCATTGCTCAACATCTGGGAGCCGCATTGACATATGTAGAGGGGCGTCACCCACCCACCAATGTTCTAAAAGTTAATACGGAGTCTATTACCCACTTTCTATTTACAACCTTGCGATAACATTACCCGAGTCCTTAAGAGGCCTCGTCAAGTGGATGAAGCATTTGCTTTCAATTCTACCTCCTTGAAAGGTGTGTTATGCATGTATTTCTGCCTGAAAACTTGGCACCAAAGAGCATCATGATTCGTAAGCAATCGCCAACCAGCCTTGGCGAGCATGGCTAAATTATTAAGTCTAGCCTCCCGTAGCCTCTTCGAACGACATACTTGGTCCACTTCACTAGATACTTATAGGTCGAATTGGTAGAGCCACCCAAGAAGTTTCAATTAAGGCAGTCTAATTGATCACAAGTTGCAATTAGCAAAAGAGCAAATTGCATCACATAAAGAGGAATGGCACAAGTGGTAGACTAAATTAATGCTTTCATCCCCACCGGTGAGAGCACTTTACCTTTCCAATCTCCAAGTTTCTTCGTAACTCGATCCATTAGATGTGTATACGAGTCTTAGTTAATCTTTTATGAAATATAAGAATTCCCAAGTAGTTGCTTAAATCATCCGTAAGAGGAATACCACATAAGGAACTTAGATTCATTGTTGTTACGAGGTGACACGAAAAATTTCGACTTCTCTTAATGGTCATACATGAAGAGGAGCCAAATTCATGTAGAAAAGAATGAACCATTTGTATTTGGCCTGCATTCACTTTTACAAATAAAAGTAAGCCATCACAAAAAACAAATACAACAGTAACGATCCTTATCATACAACTAAAATATTAAAGAATTAAAATATAAATAAAAGCATATAATATAAACGCATTAATAGTTAAGAAAACATATAAAATGTAAACTAAATTCAAAAATATTAAAAGCAAGGATTAAATAAAAAAATTAGAACTACGAATTAAGGCTAGAATTAAATTAAATTTTAAAATTGAGGGACATAACAAATATCCCAAAACACAATAGTTTCTTCTCTCCCCACCCACGCAAGTTCGAAGGTTTGCAGAGTATCGCTGGTTCTTTGTGCGACACTTGCCGTTTTCTTTTCTTTTATTATTTTAATAATTACTGATAATGATTATTTCGTGTGACACCCAAAATTATTATAGCTTTTGATAAATAATTTATAACCCATGTTATTTTAGAAATTAATTTTATTTCCATATTAACTATACTATATGTAAAAAATTGATTATGAATTAGTATTACGAGTTAATTTGACACAAATTTAATTAAAGGATAATTAATATTATTATAAGGGTATTTTTATAGAGCCTTTAAATAAAATAATAGAAAAATATTATTTAAAAATTAAATACAAGATCAATAAAATTATATAAAATTATCTTGCCACTCTCATTTGTTATAAGTATATTTTTAATATAAAAATTCATGAGAATCTAATTTAAATTTTTAAAAAGAACCTAATATGTTAAGCCTATAAATAACAAAAATAAAAATAAAAGAGATTTTCCCCAATTAGGTCAGCCCGTCAACCGGGAACGTCTGAGCGAAGTGAATGTTTTTAGAGACAAAAATTACCCCATTGGATTATTGTTTCAACTCTGTGGAGGGATTGGATTTCATAAATTAAAAAAGGAATATAGATATTTTAATTACGGCAACAGCATTCTTTTGAAATCATCATAATCTTTAACATCGTTTTGGACGGTGTTAGAATAATTTAATCTAATTTAATTACACTTTGACTTTAGCCAGTCAAAAACCAAAGAAAAGTTCATAATAATAATAGGAAATAAAGAAATCCACTCACCTGTACGGACAAGTCAGAATATGATTGAAGGGAATTTCTCTATTTATATTGAAATAGGATTATATGTTAAAATAGCTCTAAAGGAAATAAAAAAATCAAGTACATTTTTGTACTAAATCCGTATTAATTTAACGTTAATAAAAATATCCAATTAATGATTTTTGTTGTTCATCGTTAAAATAAATTGATGAACAAATTAGATAGTGACATCGGGTAGTTTCTGATTTAATTTAATGTTTTTTTATAAAATATTAAAAAATAATATATAAATTTATTAAATATTAAAAAATAAAAAATTGATATAAACTTATAAAAAATATATAAAAAACTATTAATATTATAAAAGTTATAACAAATTAATAAAATATAAAAAACAGTAAAATCAATAAAAAACATATTAAAATTCTATAAAAAAATCGTAAGCATTATAAAAACTTATAAAAAGTATTAAAATTGATATAAAATTATAAAAAAGAATCATAAAAACTTGAACTAAACCAAACCAGTTGGTTAGACTGATTAGATTGAAATCGGTAAGAGTATCGGTCTAAAGAAAACCATTAGACCGACTAACCTAGGAACAAGACGGTTCAATCATTTTTTTTATTTTTTAAATGTTTTTAATTTTAAATGTTTTATTTAATTGAACTAGACAAACTGGTTGAACTGCAGACCGATGGCCTGATCAATTCGACCATCGATCTGATTCTAAAAACTTTAGTTAGAATATTTAATTTTGACATATGCTAATAGTTGAATAATGAAATTTTGGTTTGATAAAAATATTAAAAATAATCAGTTCAACCATACGATTCCCAAGTCAACTGGTCTAATGGCTTTCCCCGAACCGGTACCCTTTCCAATTTCAGGCTAAAGATCGAGTTCATATTTTTATAATTTTTTTAAAATTTATAATTTTATATCAATTTTAATATTTTTATTATTTTTAAGAATTTTAATGCAATTTTTGTTAATTTTAAATATTTTTTATTAATTATATATATTTTAGTTTATTATATTTTATAATATTTATAAGTTTTTTTAATTTCAATAAGTTTATATTAATTTTAGTATTTTACTTTTTAATATTTAATATTTTTATAATTTTTAAGGAAAAAATATTAGATTAAACTATAACCTACTACGTGTCACTATTTGATTGGTCCATCAATTTATTTTAACGTTTAGTGTTGTCAATGATGGAAGCTGTTAATAGAGGAGCTTAATTGATTATTTTAGTTAACATTGGGAACTTAATTAGGTGCGAATTTAATAATGGGTCTTAATTATTATTATTTCTTTTGTATTTTCTTAAGAACTTTTTGATATATAAGCCTATTAAATACACTCTATAATTATGTTAACACGAATATAATAAAATTTATTTAATGTGTTCTCATCAAAAAAGAAATTTAATGTGTTGCATTCATAAATGTGGATAACATAACCCTTTCTATTACAACTCAATTTGTTTGTTAAGATTTTGTTATATACCTATAACAACTTCTTGTTATAAAAAAAATAATTGTTGTAAACCTATAAGGATTAAATATAAAATTAGTACCGATAATTTAGATAAAATATATCATACCCAATTGATTTATCCATGATCCAACCCGACTCATAAAAAGCTCAACTATCCTTAAAAATTCCATGTATCTTTGAACTATTGTGACTGAAAAAAGTACAGACTTAATAGATTTTTCAGTCACACAATAATTCAAAAATAAATAGATATTTTTATGGATGATTGGATTTTTATGGGTCGAGTTATGAGTAAATAAATTAGGCATGATATGTTTGTCCAAATTATCAACAATTTAATGGAAAAATTTAACAACTTTATGATTTGAATAAAATTTTAATGTACAAGAACAAATGTGGAATAAATTTTAATAGAGACAGTAAAATGAATTTTATATATCTATTTTAAATATTTTAATTTATTAATTGTATAATATTTGCATAATATTGCAATTGTTAAATCTAATATATAAATAATGCTTGAAATAATTTTATTTTCAGATAATGGAATTGATTTATCAGTTAAACCTTAAAACAGTACCACGTAATTTTCTTGGAGTTCAGATCGGTTTGACTTGAAAACAAAACTATATAAAATATTAAAAAGACATAATATACCTACTTTTATTCATAATCTAAAAACAGACTTAAAAGTTATACTCTCTTAATTATTACAATAATAATAATTCTAGAATTAAAACTCAATTGTCTAAAAAAACATCATAACTATAGTTATAAATAAATAAATATGCTTTTTGAAGGTAGTTATAAATATTTGTTTTAAGGATTATATTTGTTGTCTTATTAGTCTGCAAAAACCATAAAAATTCAAACATATAATATAAAAATATTTATAATTATTATTTTCAACCAATTTCTCTTCTTGAAGGGCTCTTAAGGATCAAATTATCTTTCAAGCCCTGTGGCTTGTAAATAAAATGAAAGTGGAGGAAATCCACTTATAAATACTTTAACTCCTACTACCATTCCAATTGTGGGATACGTCTCGTATTTTCGGTTAAATAGATAGTGATATTACAATAAGAAGTTTTTGGATGTTGCGACGTGGTTACGTGTTCTCCATATAAATCGAGTTTTTTCTCTCAGTTAACTATGTTATTTTTTACCAGTTAAACTCTGATTATTGCATGAATATATATCTTAGTATGATTAAACCTCTAATCTTAATCTATTTAAAGCGGTCTTCTGTCCTGTTTTGAGAAGCCAATTAAAAGGTGTACTACAAGGTTTTTCTTCTAATGCGACAAAATATAGTCGCAAATGAGTTTTTGTGAGAGTTTTCGTGGTAACTATGGAGATACTTTTATTCCCGAGTTAGGGTTTTGTTTTCGGAGTTTGAGTTTTTACAGTTAGTACATTTAAGCTTATTTTCTTCATGTTGTACTCTCGTTTGTTTATTTATTTAGTAAAAAAACTGAAACCTCATTTACTCATAGTTTTTATCCTCTTTAGAGGAGTTTTTCACAAAAAAATTGTGTTCGATCTTCTCTATTTTTTTTTATTTCGTTGCTTATACGGTCGATCCCCAACAATAATCTTAAATAATTTTACAAAATATTATATATTATGTTAATTTTTATAAAATTAAATCAAATATATTTTATAAATTCTTGTAAAGTTAAGTGTAAGTTAATAAATATATGGATGAGGTGAACTTCACCTAAATAAAAAATTGTTTCCCTACTTTTAGAACTCGATTTAAAACACCCAATCCTATAAAATGGCGTGTGTTGAAACCCATCGATTTAGAGTTCTTTTTCCTTCATCATGCAAATAATTCAAACGTCATAATTTTTTTATTTACTGGGAAGAAAAAAAGAACCCTTAAAAGGCAGTACCAGTCTGCTAGATAATACACATATGTGATTATGACTGAGTTTCAAATTTACACCTGTTTGAAGACCTTTAAACACAGCCTTTATTTTCTTGAGATAAAAGCTTGCTTTATAGTTCCTTTTTTTTTTTTTTTTTTTTTTTTGCTTTTGGATTGCCGTGGAAGAGGGAAAAAGATCAAACACATGGCTTACACTAAACAAAAAGGAGTACGAGAAAAGAAAATGAAATAACAACTTTGATCAGAAAATTTAAATAAGGTTGACACTTTTTTCTTTCAATTACTTTGAATTGTGTCGTTCTAGGATTGGATCCAATGGATTTATTTTTAGCCATCCAATAATATTGCAGTTATTTTGATAAAAATAAAGGATAAGAAGTTGATTTCTTATTATTGGACCACCTTTTTTCTGCCTCTGTCCTGACCAACATTTCCAACGTTTTCTTTGTCTGGAGGAGCTGCTCTTTTTTATTTTCTCTCTCACCAGCTGAGTTGGCGGGTACTCCTTTTTTTCTTTTTTCTTTTTGTATAAAAAGATTATAATTTAAAAATAAAGCATCAAATTTGTGTGTAGTTAGGGGTGACAAAATCTTGAGGTATTTGTGTTTTACCAAAAGAAAACAATTTTGATTTGGTGTCTTACAACATAATTTTACGAATCATGTCAATTTGTGAGATGGAGATTATAAGTTCAAGTGGACTATATTAAGGGTATTTTCGAAAAGATTGCATTGTTGAATTTGTCATCTCTCCATAAATAAAGCCTTATTTAATAGTAAGAGATCTTAGATTATGCTCTTTAAAATTATTTTAATTAATTATTCACTTTTAATTGCTTATAATAATGTTAGATTTGTAAAATAAATCTGAAATAAAACTTAATAAACCAGTATCTATCATGTCAAATCATCAAGAATAAATGAAGAATAAAACTAAATGCGGAAGCGTACTTGAATCCATGAATTCCTTGAAGTTTTACCAAATCTTGGGAATTTAATCTTCCAAATTAGCACACAAGAAATTCAGAGAATACATGCTCTCTCTTTCCTAATGATGGGATATTAGAAAAGATATCTTATGTGTAATTTGGGGACCATAACCCTAATATTTATAATCTTGGCATATTAGTTCTAATCAAATTCTAATTAGCCCATCATTAATTAGAATTTGATTAGAAGAGTATCAACACATATTTGATTCATACTTTATTTAATAATTAAAAGCCCAATAAAATTCTAACCAAATTAGATCACTTTTAATTTGGGCTAACCTATCATGATAGTAAATAATAACATGTAATTATCATTATTATATATGTGATGTCCAAATTTTCCAACAATCTCCCACTTGGACCACATATATATACTAATTACTTTATAATTACATGTCATTATATAACCTTATGAGCTCAAAATTTTACTATAATATCCAAAAGGTATTCCGAACAATCTCGTCCATTAATTATGTTAACATAGAACCAAGGCGACTTTCGTTACATATATCGTAACTAAATCTATCCATGACCACGTATATTAACACAACCAAATGACATAGATCAAGTATGGATGTGTAGCATGGAAATTACATGCAATATGATCTAAACATGTCTATTTCCAACTGGTCCCAAAATCAGAGTGTGAATAAACCAAATAATCTTTATTTCTGCAGAAAATAAACTTAATATCTTTAAATTGAAAGAACTGAAAAATGTGTCTATAACATAAAAACATTTAAAAATACAAACTCCCACTAAAACCAAATATCCTTTAAATGACATTACACCCATATGAGCAGTGTGCTCTTATAAAACCTTAGGTGTAATTCCTTAGTAAGCGGATCCGCAACCATGGAGTTTGTCCTAATATGCTTTATAAGCACCTAACCACTCCGAACTTTTATTTTAACAACCAGGAACTTAAAGTCTATGTGTTTTTACTTTGATGTGCTCCTGTTGCTATTGGAATAAAAGATTGCAATTTGTTTTCACAATTTGTACCTTAGTGAAAAAATCTTATATCCATATTCCATCAAAATCAGAGTCTATACCTGATGATCTCTAACTGATTAGACCTCTAATATGTGAGCATGTAATCTTTTGTTCTCTGAAAATACCTTATAACCCTCTTGGATGCTATCCAATGGTCCAACTCAGGGTTACTTAAAATATCTGCCTAACATCCCAATAGTGTACACAATTTCCAATGTATACAAACTTGAACGTACATTAGATTTTCCACTGTAAAAAATCTAATGCATTTTTGTAATTTCAAAATCATTCTTAGGGTATTGATTGAGGCTATACTTATTATTAACAAGCAGTATGTCATTAACATATAAAACCAGAAATATGTATTTACTTCCATTGAATTTGTGATACACACAATCATCAACAATATTCATCTCAAAACCAAACGAAACAATTATTTGATGAAACTTATGGTACCATTGACGGGAAGCTTGTTTGAGTCTATAGATGGATTTTGTCAATTTGCAAACCATATTCTTTGAGTCTTCCGACTCAGAATTTTCTGGTTGCACTATATAAATTGTTTCTTCAATGTCGCCATTAAGAAACACAGTCTTAACATCCATCTGATGTAACTCAAGACCAAAATGAGCAACAAGCGTCATGATTATCCTAAAAGAGTCTTTCGATGAAACTGGAGAGAAAGTCTCTGTAAAATCAACACCTTCTTTCTAAGTATATCCTTTAGTTACAAGACGCGTCTTATACCTTTCCACATTACCATTTGCATCCCTCTTGGTTTTAAATATCCATTTACAACCAATTGGTTTTGCACCTTCAGTTAATGGGACAAGTTCCCAAACTTTATTGTCTCGCATAAACTTATACTCATCTTTCATGGCATCAATCCACTTTTGAGAATTAGAACTTTTCATGGCCTGATGAAAGTTGATTAGATCATCTTCCATCATTCCATTATCATCTTCATGTTCTTGGAGAAATACAACATAATCATCTGGAATAGCATTTCTCCTTTCTCTTGTGGACCTCCTTACTTGCACTTGTTCTTGAGGTTGTTGAGTTTGTTCTTCTGGAACAATTATCTCATTTTGAATAGGGAGTTGTTCAACATTGTCTTGTAAAGGTTCTGAATTCACTTCCTGATCAATGATAGATATAAGAACCTGAACATCATCAAAAGTGATAGTAGGAACTGAGTTAGAATCCAATTCCTCCTCAAAAGCAATGTCTCTAACCTTATTTCTTCCCCTAGACTCAACATCCTCAAAAAATGTTACAGTTCCTGTCTCAAAAATATTCCTTATTATGGGACCATAAAACTCATTGCCCTTAGATCGCTCAGAATTTCCTTAACTCTTAACTTTATAGACATCAAATAAGTCAAAGTAATGTCATTTCAACCTTATCGTTTTTAGCAAAACGTTTCTTAATTTCATCAAGGAAACCTTGGCCTGAGTAATCTTTTCAGATTCTATGCCCTAAAGGCTTCTGAAATGTTGTACTTCATGATCATTAGACTCTTGCAATTTGAACGATCCCGCCTCTCAAAATCCCTTTAAATATAGGGGGTGCTTTCCGCAGTGAAAGGTGCGAGTAGTTCTTCCCTAAGTGCAAGGTCTATGTTCATACAACCAAGCATTATAAATAAGTGCCTTTTCCACTCATTGAAATTAGTCTCATTAAGCATGGGTATAGAATTTATATTAGTAGATATTGTGACAGTAGAATATGAATTAGCTGAATATAGAACAAATAATAAATGAAAAATAAACTCACATCAATATTCATAAGTAAACAATAAATTCAGGATAATGGATAATCCCATCTCAATATACCAAACACAACATTAATATCAAGTCTTTGGACAGTAATATTAACGGTAAGCGGTACTCTTGTTGTAGCAATCACATATTGACAATAAATTATGTCAAACAATTAATTAATCTTTGGACTAACTTATTACTCACATAAAATACCTTATAGTTGTCACACATTTATCACCACAGATGTGGTTGAAATTCTGCCAAATATTAACTTACCTTTGGGTCAATTAATAAACGCATGAATCACAAAAACATATAATCATCTTGATATTTCAAATAAACTAATCTACACAAAAGAGGTCACTTTGGCAGCATTTTATTTCAATTAATCTATTTAAAATATTAGACATTCTTAATTAAAAGCCAAAATATGAATTTATTTGTTTCAAAATATCTCTTTTAATTTCATCTTTCAATCAAATTAAAAGATAATAGTATATATATGTATATATATTTATCCCAAACAACATACAATGATGTTGGCAAATATAATAATAGATGAATATATCATAAACCATAAATAACCTCACATAAGACTTCAAATTTAAACCAAAATAATTTGAATAAAAGTAAACCTCATCTCAAGATATCAGACACTCCATTAATATTTTATCTTTGGACAAAATATTATCTTGTAAGTGATATATTGATGTAATAATCAAACATTGACAATAAGAACATGTTGAACCATAAATCTTCTTTTGGGCCAATTTATTGCTCACATGTAAAACCGAATAATTGTCACATGTTTATTACCATATTTGCACATGTAATATTATTAACCTTCATTTGGGCTGATCAAAATGAACATAACTTAAGTGACATGCATACAACCTTTTATATTTTAAAACAAAATAATTTATACAAAAAAAAAATCACTTTGGTGACTTATTACTTCAATTAAGTTATTTTAAAATATGTAAACATACCAATATTCAAAATTAAAATTTCCCCAATAGTCAAATGTCAAAACTATTTTTTTTATTGCTTTATAAACTCTGAAATAACCCAAAATAAGATTGTCTTAATAATGCAATAAAAAATCGAAAACCTTAATTTTTGACTCTTTTTTTTTTTTGTTCCAAAACCATATATATCAAAACCAAATAAAAATAATGTAGTGGTTCAAAGCCAAATAATTAACAAGCACATATATTCATAATTTTGGCATGGATAAAAAACCAAATCAATTCATGCATATACATGTATTCATAATCAAATAGAAAAATTTACCCTGAATTTACCATGTAAGTTCAAAGTTATTTATGATTAAACAGATATTCACATGAATACTTGAAAATATTTTTAAGCCAATACATCTCAAAAACCAAAATCATAATAGTTGGTATATCTCACAATTCATACAATAAATCATCATAATTTAACCAAATATTTGGAACCATAAGATGCCAAAACTTAATATTATATAACCAAACTTAAAAAAACCAAATTATTTAAACACATATTATGATTAACATCAATTTGCATCAAAATCGAATTTCATCATAATTAAACCATAAAAATATAACCCTGATCGACTTGCTTTACATATCCCAAGTAAATCCAAATTCATTATATATGCTTAAACTGAATAGTATGAGAAGAATAAGCATATAAACTCAGTAATAAATAATATATTCTATCAACTATATATTGAATTCAAGAATTAATGATTAAAAAAATTGAATTCAATTGTACAATCGTTGAACCGGATTTGAATTAAAAAACGATTATAATGAAACCCTAAAATTGAATCGATAAAAAGAAAATTAAAACTAACAAATATTACCATCAATCTTAAGTATTCAACATATATAATGAATTCATTGATAAACAATCGGTATATAAGAGACACTTTACCTGAAGCAATTTCTTTTACCAACCATATATCATCATGTAAAATCCTGAACATAGTTACTAAATTGTCTCTAAAACAATATATATATAACTGTAAAACAAGCGATTAGCGATTAACAATCCATCTATTGATATAATCAAATATATATCATAAAAAGTTTCTAATGAACCCAAACCTACATAGCTTTTTAAATATTTATTAAAACTATATAAACAACATAAAATCCTCAGTTTTTTTTAATTATCAATTAAAACTGTAAATCTTTCCAGTTATACGAAAATTAAAACCTTAAAGCTTTATTGAAAGAATCAAAACCTAAAAATTTATCAAGAATATCGAAAATTCAACATAATATATAATTAAAATATCAAATCCATAAAATTAAAAAAGAAAAACGAATCAATCCAAAAATAATAAAGAATCAATTCATTCTCAATGATTCAACATGAACAGGCTCGGATGCCACTTGTTAGATTTGTAAAATAAATCTGAAATAAAACTTAATAAACCAGGATCTATCATGTCAAATCATCAAGAATAAAGCTAAATGCGGAAGCGTACCTGAATCTAAGCGTACTTGAATCCATGAATTCCTTGAAGTTTTACCAAATTTTGGGGATTTGATCTTCCAAATTAGCACACAAGAAATTTCAGAGAATACGTGCTCTCTCTTTCCTAATGATGGATATTAGAAAAGATATATTGTCTATAATTTGGGGACCATAACCCTAATATTTATAACCTTGGCATATTAGTTCTAATCAAATTCTAATTAGCCCATCATTAATTAGAATTTGATTAGAAGAGTATCTATACATATTTGACTCATACTTTATTTAATAATTAAAAGCCCAATAAAATTCTAACCAAATTAGATAACTTTTAATTTGGGCTAACCTATCATGATAGTAAATAATAACATGTAATTATCATTATTATAAATGTGATGTCTAAATTTTTCACCAAATAATGGATTGTGATTGAGGGTTTTGATGAAGGGAAAAAATCCCATATATACAAAAAAAAAAAAACAAAAATTACCGGAATATACCAGTTTGAAAAATATTTACCGGAATAGACCAGTTTCCCCAAAAACGGGTCCACGTCAGCGCGTTTTTTGGGAAAAATAGCTAAAGCGCGCCCTCAAGGACGCGCTTTAGCCCGTGTAACGGTCAAATTTTTTTTGACCGTTAAAGTATAAAAACCCCCCAACCCTTTATTTTTTTCACACTTCAATCCTTTCTCATTTTTCTCTCAATTTTCTCTCAATTTTCTCTCAATTTTCTCTCAAAGTCCTTGAAATTTATGCTCAAATTTCAAAATAGTCCTTTACTATTTACGAAAAAGCCCTTTATAATTTTTTTAATATATCTATTTTTTGGAAAATTTTAAAATTTTTTATCGGATTACAATGGCCGGGGAATTATGTCGTCTAGATAACAAGCACATTGCCGTCGAGCAAATGAAAATGGTAAGTTTTAATGTTAATTTTTCAATATTATTAAATTTTTTTTAATTATGCAATTTAATTAATTTTGAATTTTATAATTTTTTAAACAGTCTGTAGATCGGGTGTTGGAATGTTATATTCGCAACATGCCTGGTCCCCCATCGCCGTTGATCGAGAATTACCTGCGGGAAGCGGGTTTTTGGCACATGGCCACGATAGGCCGGGGGTTCAAGTTGGAGCCGCTTTTGATCAGCGTGTTGATAGAGAGAACGCACACTTTCCATCTGCCATGCGGAGAGTGAACCATCACCCTAGAAGATGTGCAGTTACAGTTGGGATTACCGGTGGACGGGTCGGTAGTCACCGGGTCCGCAACATCTATCGATTGGATGGCCGTATGCTACGAGCTTCTGGGTGCCATTCCAGATAGAATTCAAGAAGCTCAGATCGATATGGCCTGGTTACGAGACGCATTCCCGCAGCCGAATGAGGGTTCGACCGAAGAAGAAAGAATACGGTATGCTCAAGCATACATTCTTCAGATAATTGGAGGCTATCTGATGCCGGACCTCTCTAGAAACCTCGTCCACCTGAGATGGCTCCACGAAACTTGTTGATTTCAGAGCAGCCGGTGAATTGAGTTGGGGGTCTACCGTGCTATCGAGGTTGTACCGGGAGATGTGCGAGGCGACGCGGCCAAGTAAAGCGAAAATCGGAGGTTACCTATCACTACTGCAGTCATGGGCATGGTTTCGATTTCCATTTTTACGTCCTCGACTCGACCAGCCATATTCATTCCCACTAATAACGAGGTAAATTTAATATTATATTTTACAATTATTTCGTAGATTTATAGTATAATTGCATGCTAAAAGTTTATTTAATTAGGTGGAATCATTCGGCGAGTCATATTGGAATACCTAACTCGCTTGAGGATATACGGCTCCTATTGGAACAACGGTCGGAATCACAAGTAAGTTTCGAATATCATTATTATAATTTAGTATTTCGTATGTAGTGTCTAGTATTATGTATATAACTAATATTTTGGTACTATTAATATAGTTTCAATGGACACCGTACGAGGATCCCAAAATTCGGGCAGTAATTCCGGAGGAGTTCCTTCAAAATCCGAACAGTTGGCACGTTAAGGTCCCACTAATCACCTACGCGACCGTGGAGATGCACGGTCGAGATCGGTGTTGCGGCAATTTGGATTAAACAACCGATTCCCGTGCCACCTGAGGTGCTCGATGATGAGCACACAGTGGACTTACGGCAGCCTCACACGGATTGGCCAAGACTTTGGTCAGGTCATATCGAGACGTGGAAGAACCGGTATGATTTTTTACCTAATCGGGAACCGATCATCGTTCCTGAGTTAGCGTGCATGCCAGAGTACATGCCATGGTTTAGAATCCATGGCAAGCCGTATCTGTTGTCGGATGAAGAGAGGCGACGGCAAATTAGCGAGCGAAGGGAACGTCGGGCCCCTTTACATCCAAGGAGAAGGGGTGATGAGACGGGGCCATCAACAACGCCTACTCAGTCACCGGCCCAGCAACAGCGCCTACACAGTCACCGGGCCCATTAGTTCAGCCGACAACACCGACATCACAGCATCCACCGTTTATGCCAGGTGAGTACCCTACCCCTTATATGTATCCTCCTAACCCATATATGTTTCCTTTTCCTACTCCCACCCCAGGTTGGAATGCATGGTCGGGTTCGAGCCCGTTCTCAACTACTCCCGATAGCCAGCCGATCGTGAGACCGACGTCGCATGTGGGATTAGAGGAGGCGCCGTCAGGGAGCAGTTCTTTCAACCAGACTCTTTTGCCGTACAGGATGCAGTCACCCCCGCCGTGGTTTATGCAAACACCTCCGGGGTCATTATTTTATCAAGGTGGGTCATCATCGCAACACCCAGAACCAAATCCACTGCCGGAGGAACCCCATTCCCCCCCCCGAGGTTCCACGACCCCCGCCGGAAGCTAGAAGAAGGAGAAATCCAGCGCGTAACCGCCGACCGCCCCCGTGTGGCACTGGTTCCCACCAGCATCAGTCCTAAACCCTAATTTAGTTTTGTATTATTTTTTGTAATTTAATTATGTTTATATTTGATAAAATTTGAGTTTAATTTTATTTCTTTTGTAATTTAATTTTTTTATTTAATATTAATATCTTTGATAAAATAGAAATGGTTTAATTTTTATTTTTTGCAATTTAATTTTTTTATATTTAATAAAATTTGAGTTTAATTTTATTTCTTTTGTAATTTAATTTTTTTATTTAATATTAATATCTTTGATAAAATAGAAATGGTTTAATTTTTATTTTTTGCAATTTAATTTTTTTATATTTAATAAAATTTGAATTTAATTTTATTTATTTTGTAATTTAATTTTTTTAATTTAATATTAATATCTTTGATAAAATAGAAATTGTTTAATTTTTGTTTTTTGCAATTTAATTTTTTTATATTTAATAAAATTTGAGTTTAATTTTATTTCTTTTGTAATTTAATTTTTTTATTTAATATTAATATCTTTGATAAAATAGAAATGGTTTAATTTTTATTTTTTGCAATTTAATTTTTTTATATTTAATAAAATTTGAGTTTAATTTTATTTCTTTTATAATTTAATTTTTTTAATTTAATATTAACATCTTTGATAAAATAGAAATGGTTTAATTTTTATTTTTTGCAATTTAATTTTTTTATATTTAATAAAATTTGAGTTTAATTTTATTTCTTTTGTAATTTAATTTTTTTAATTTAATATTAACATCTTTGATAAAATAGAAATGGTTTAATTTTTATTTTTTGCAATTTAATTTTTTTATATTTAATAAAATTTGAGTTATTGTACAAAAGTTCACCGTTTTCCTCCAAAAAAATAGAAATTACATAGCCAGCAGGAGACAAACAAGCTAAGAACACGGTCAACTATTTCGATTTGGACACGAGCTAGATGTATGGCCCGGGTTCCTACACCACCCGCACCGCCGACTTTGGTTGGTCGGTTCTCGGATATCCATATTGTTGCGTATTCTAGTCGAGCAAGGTCGACCTTTTGGTTTGCGCCTCAATTGTCTATCCGACAATAGCTTATACGGTGCAAGCGATACCGATGGCCACTTACGTTCATCTGGGACTGGTAGGAATACGTGTCTCCACACGTTGTACATGTTTTCTAATTTGTACACTTCGTCGACATAGCTCATGGGATCAAGACGAAGATTATGACAAGCCGCAAGTACATGAGCACATGGGTAACGAAGTGCATCAAATATCCCACAGTCGCATGTCCTATTTGTCAAGTGTACACGATAATGCCCGCCAACAATACCTTGGTTCGGTCTGTCAAACTCCGTGACACGAAACCATAGGCTATCGCGGTCGTGACACACTGTGTGCATCGTGTTCGCCCGTGCCTTCCCACGGTTAATTTCTTGCAAGACCTTCGGGCTCCATACATGGCCTCCTTGCATCTACCCTCGATAACTCGCTGCTCTCTTCGGAAATAGTGCCGCTAAATGAAAATATGTCTCTCGCACAATCGCTGTAATCGGCAGATGACGGGTTCCTTTTAGCACAGAGTTTATGCATTCGGCCAGGTTTATGGTCATATGACCATATTGTAGGCCGCCTTCATATGCTTGTGTCCACTGTTCAAAAGGAATATTGCACAGGTACTCTGCGCCTTCGGTGTTATCTGCGCGCAAACTAGCCAACATCTAGTGAAAACTGTCATTATTGATCTCGTACCCTGCCAATATACGTTGATATCGAATATTACATACCACTCTTCAATTGCGAATAAATTGAATTTTTCAAAAGAAATTATATTAATAGATATTTCATACCCATTGTAAGCACCAATTTTGGCCCGGGTCTTTAACCCAGGGCCCAATACCCATATAAAGAGCAAAAAAAAAACAAAAACAGACAAAATTAACAGATAAAAATAAAAGCCATTAACAGTCCAATAAAAGTCCATTTACAAAACCCCCAAAGCCCAAATTCCCTAACCCAAATTAAACCCGTTACAACAAGCCCAATACCTAAATCTAAACCTAAATGAAAAAACCCTAGCTCCTAACCCTTGCGCGCTCGTCCACTACAAGCGCCCTCCATCGGTGCGCGCGTGACGACAAAGACTCCATCGGCCTCCGGCTTCCACGCGTCATTCTCGTCACCAAGTGCGCGCCTGCAAGCCTCCACCTCCTCTTGTCGGCCATACTGCAAGAACAAGACAAAAATAATAAACAAACAAGCCATAAACAAACAAATATTTTGTATTAATGTTTTATTTCCGATTCGGCTATAAAGCGCAAAAAAAATCGTGTAAGGGAGGTTTTTTTTCTTTTCTTTTGAATAGACAGTAGACCGAAAGTAATCTAAGGCCATTTTTTTCTCAAATCACAAACAAAGAAGAACGAAGGTATTTTCATTTTATCCTTTCTTCCTTTTCATTCATTTACTAACATATACTTATATATATATTTAAAGCATAAAAAATATAAAAAAAAAAGAAAAAAAAGGTACCGTTTGCGATTTCCGGCCACCGCGTGCGGTGGCCGGCACGGCGGCGCCATGGTGGACACCCTCGCCGGAAATCGCCCCTCCTTGCACCTACAGAGAAAAGAAAAGGAAAGAGTTAAGAGTTTTTTTTTAAGAGATGAAGCAGAAATGAATTTTTTTTGAAGGAAATTGGCCTTAAATAGGCCCCCAAAACGGCGCCGTTTTGGTCTGGCCATTTAGGCCCCAAAACGACGCCGTTTCCCTTAGCCAACCCGCACGTGTGACCCGACCCGGCCATGGGATCCGCGTGTTTTCGTTAAATGGGCTAATTGCCCTATTGGTCCCTCCGCTTCCCTTCATCTTTCCAATCCGATCTTTTATTTCTTCCAAATTTGGCCCGAAAATTTGCTTTTCGTTTCAATCTAGCCCGCTCTTGAACACTGCCGTTTCTGACAACGGGCTTATTTTCCATTTAAGTCCCTTTAAGTTACGCGCGCCTGACAATTTAGTCCCTTTTATCTTTATTTCATTTCAAATCGACCCCGAAATCTCATTTTCCATACAATTTGATCCCCTTCTTAGTATTTTATAATTATTCACTTTATCCTTATATTTATATATTATTAATAATTATTATTATCATTACTATTATTAATTACTACTATTAATATTGTTAGCTGCGTGTATATATGTACATATTATTATAATATTATTATTCTCACACTTATATTATTTTATGTATATACAATATTGTTATTATTTTTATTTTTATTATTATTATATTATCATTTTAATATATATTTTCCATTATTACTATTATTATCACTATGATCATTATTGTATTATTACTTGTACATATTTTTGCATTATTATAATTATTATTATTATCATTGTTACTATACTATTATATCATTATTATAGTATTTACTATTATTATATTATATTGTCATTATTATTATATTTTCTGTATTACTATTATTATTATTATTATTGTTATTAGTATATTGTGTATATTATGTGTTGTTTTCATTATTATTACGATATTTATATTATTATATTGGACATATGGCGTATTAACTACTATTATTAATATATTATTATTATTGTCACGTTTATATTTACATGTTGTATATACTGCATATTGTTATTATCATTATTATACTTATATTATCATTTTGTATATATTTTGTATTATCATCATTATTCATCGCATGACTCTATTCACGTTCTGAATAACATTCCCTTAAAACATACCTGGTTTTTCATCAATTTCACCAAAAAATTTTAAAAATTTTCGAATAAGACAATATTCCGTGTTTGGAAATTCAAGGGACCGTGCCCTATGTGTTGGGTTTCGGTTCTCTTGCTTGCCCAAATAATCGAATAACCTTTTGTTATTTTAATAAATGAGTCTTAGGGATTGAGAGACGACCTTGGATTTGAGGATTGAAATTATCGTGTCCTATGTATTGGATGTGATATTTGGTCCCTTCGAAATAAGGAAATCTTAATATTCAAGTTTAAGAAGACTCAAACATCTCCAAAAAAGGCCCAATTTCCTAAATTCGTTTCTAATTTTTTTTCGACATTGGGACATCAATCAATCAATTTGGTACCGATTTTCGGGCGTTGCGAGGGTGCTAATCCTTCCTCGCACGTAACCGGCTCCCGAACCTGTTTTCTCGAATATTCGTAGACCAAAAAAAACCCTGTTTTAGTAAATCAAATGTTTTATTAAAACAAAGGTGATCCGATCACACCTAATAAAAGGTCGGTGGCGACTCCCGTTTTATTCATCTTTGAAACCCAAGTTCGATTTCCGTTTTGTCAAAAAAATGGTTATGACACCCATATCGGTCACTTGCCGTTTCTGTCTTTTAGATCGATGTTGCCCATAGTAGTTGGATGAAACATGCCTCAGGCAATATCGATGGTGTGTGCGATGCCATATGCTTCCCTGGCGTTCTATTGCCGCAAGTATTCTAGGGCCCGATCCGATATAACGCATATGTCGGGTTGAGGCGGACATGCCTCCTTAACCTAGATAGGAAGAAGTCCCGGTCATCGGTGACCGACCGGTGTTATCGCGAACGCAATAGGAAGGATTCTCCGCGGCCGTCTTGTGCCACAACTAGCAATAGCCGCGCGCGCATATCTCTACCATACATGAAGGTACCGTCAATTTGTACCAATGGCTTGCAGTATGTAAAAGCATCTCGGCATTGCTTAAATGTCTAGAACAGATGCTTGAACACTGCGCATCCACGGAGCAGACGATCGTTGTAGTACGCCGGTTCCGTTTCAAGGTCTGTTGTGCTGCCTGGGACATACCTCTCCAGCACCTGACACCACTACCATACTTCATTATATGAAGCGTCCCACCGACCGTGCAACTTTTCCAACGCCTTTTGCTTCGCTATCCAAGCCTTTCTGGAAGAGGGCGTGTACCCCAATTGGCTACGAATATTGCCAATTAAGGCTGGCACTGTAGTTTTGGGATCGACCTTCACCGTCAAGATTATTAAATCAGCCAACATGTCTGAATCCATCTTCGGATGATCTTGTGTTACACCTGTCAACGAAGTACGTTAAATAATGCAACATTACATAATATTAGTGTTATTTAAAATCATTGAACACATAGTGGTACTGTACCGGTAAGACATGTATGCGGGCCTTTGTACTTTTTCACCTCCCACAACCCTATCCTTTTCCTCAACGACGCCATGATTTTCCATGAACATGTGCCGTCTTGCATCGCACACTTCGCCGCCGTACTTATCGACTTGGATTTAACCACATTGTAGTTAACCCGTTGTTGATCTTTGTATTGTTTCAATGCAAAGAAGAAAAGTATTCTTCTTGGAAAAGCGGTTACCAACTTCTAATTGGTCCGAATTCAACGAAGAATTTGTGCGATCACGCGCCCGGTGTGGTAGTTCAGAAACTCCAATGCATCATCTTGAGATAGATCGACATTGTGCATGTGGGTTTGGAGGTGAGTATGCCCGAATAAGCGGATCTTCTTCTTCTTCTTTCGCCCAACCGCCTCAACGTCTTTGGTACAATTGGAGCGGCTCGATTCGAAAATAATCCAACTTCTACACCGCCGTCGGGCCACGGCTCCCGAGGTGGATCCACATCAGATTCATCGTCCGACCTCCATAACTCGCAACAAACGAGGCCCTCGGCATTTGGTGGATGTCGTCGGGAGTACATCATCCCTCCTTAAACATCTTTCGTAAAAATCCCAATCATATGTGGATTGCCAACCACTAGAAGTTTATGACGTCCCCCAATACGTATTTCTGTCATCGGACGTCGAATGTCGGATATGCATGTCCCATCTACCAACCGAGTGTCGTGCAGGGGTTATGTTTTCTATACTACCACCGCACACGGGCACTTCTGTGTTTTACCTCCCACTTACAGAGTGTCGGCTTGGGGTCGTGTATTCCCCTCGAACGATAGTAGATGTTGAGGTCGCAGAAAGATCACTTGGAGATGAAAATTCTACATATACCTCGATATAGGGTGAACCACTGGCAATATGAGTCTCCACCATTGCCTCAAGGCTCCGAGGACCTTTGATGTCGAATGAGTCATAACTCACCGGATCAACCGAAGTGCAAAATCTATACTTAATAAACTGAACTTTCATTAGCGTTGTTCCGAATATTTTACCCCTAATTCTTTTACGAAGTTCTACCAAATCGACGTTCCGATTAAAACTCAATTGCGCTATGTTCTCCAATAAGAAAACAATACCATTTTCGGTGTCACGAACTTCACCATCGTAGTCAATAACAGCATTAATACATTCACTCATTTTCAATTTTTTTTCTTTTACGAATTTGCCTACGCAACCCGAGAATGAAATTTGGTGATTTATAGCCTAAGTTTGCTAGGAGACCATCAGTAAAAAAAGCGCCCACGCGAGAGCGCTTTCAAGTACTCCTACTCACGGTGCACCTTGCAAGCGTTTTGGCCACTATTTGTTCGAAACGTCTCTCAAAATAATTTTGCCGGAGACCATCAGAGCAAAAGAAAGCGCCCACGTGGGAGCTCTTTTGTATTTACGCTCACTGATGCACCCTGCTTTGGAATCGTTTTTGGCCACTTTGTTTGTTGTAAAGCGTCTCTCAAAATAATTTTTGCCGGAGACCACAGAAGCAAAAGATGGCGTCGGCCCAGGGCGTTTTTGGCCACTATTTGTTCGTAAACGTCTCTCAAAATTATTTTGCGGAGACTACGGCCAAAAACTCAATTCATTTTTCACATTGCAAGTGGACGGGAAGGAACCCCAAAAACGCGTCCACGTCAGCGCGTTTTTTGGAGAAACTGGTCCATTCTGGTAAATATTTTTCAAACTGGTATATTCCGGTAATTATTATTATTATTTTTGTCTATATGGGATTTTTGCCCTTTGATGAAAGCATTATTTTATTAAAATTTTATTAATTTATCAATTTAACAATAAAAAAAAGTTTAAAAGTAGAGGAGCAAGCCAATAATGATGGTAAAACAAAGTGGAGAGGCAGAAGGGGAAACAATTGGCTTCTCCAACTGAAGGAGAACATGAGAACATGTCAACTGGCAGGCTCAACGACAAATGTCGAGTCTTAAATTGGCTAAGCTATTAATTTTGCAGCATAAAGTGTGTTGTGTAATGCAATCACCATTGCTGGGTTTTTTTTTTTTCAGTGGGGCCTTTCCATTTCTGCTCAAACAGCTCCTTGTCTGCCACCCACTACTTGACCTAACCTAACCCCATCTCTTTCTTTCCTCTTTCCCTGCTTTAGCATTGCCAAAAAAAGCATTGTAGCATGTCAACAAAAACCTTGGTATGAACTTACTAGTTTTTTTTTTTATATATATTAAAAAATATTAAAACTGATAAAGGAGTATTAAATAACAACAACAAATTTTAAAATTGAATGAGTCCCAAACCAAATGGATCAGATGGGTGATGGAAATTTCAATTGGTTTTATAAGAAATTAAAAAAAAAATGTGGAGATAAAATTTCAAAGCTGTCGTGGTCCTATTCAACTCCACAAAATACTTCAAATGGCTAAGGATGAATGCCCCGTCATTTTGGCGGAGAATCCTCCACCGCTCGAAAGAAAGAGGAGAGCTAATAATCATCAATTAAAGGCCTAAATCATTTGCCTTATGCTTAGGTATGAGATAGCATAATACGGGCACCAACTTAAAAATAACTTAACCATTGCAGTTAACAAGATACCATGAGAGAGGAGGATCAGATTTAAAGACGAGAGCTTTAGTTAAAATAAAATTTACTTATTTTTTAACATAGACTCAGATTTACGTTACAGTTTCGTATTTCTTAACTGTAAAAAAAAGGTATGAAATGATTATGTTATATGTATGGGAGGGTTATGAAGTTTTAACTATAAAAGGGTAAAACTAGGAGAGGTCATCTTCAAACCAAGCTCACGTCATGTTTGTTCTTGCTTTATTTTTGCACCTAACCTTTTTGGGTTTTGTTAAAGTTAAATAAACATTGCTTTTTGAGCCGTGGATCTAATGTTGATATTATCTTTTCAAACTCGAAGATTAGTTTTAAATTTAAAAAAGTTTAGATAAAAATATTAAATTTAAAATTAAATTTAGATAAAAAATTATGCACGTTTAAAATATAGACCGAACTCGAATTTAAACATTTATAATAATAATTATTCTTTTTTTAATATAATAATAATTCTTTAATGATTATTAAAATACTCGTAGAATATTGGGAATATGATATATTATAAATTGAAACTTTCTTTTCTTAATAATTAAATTGACTATAATAATTAATTTGAACCTGCTGACTTTAGTTTTCATTCTCTTCTGTTTCTCATTTTATTTTCTTACCTTCTCAATTTATTTTAACATATCAAGAAGTTGAATTATCAGTGAAGAAAGAAGTAGGAAGTCGAAAGCCATAATTAGCTATAATCAAAATCCATAAACCCATATCATGGTTTTTTTTTCACTGCCAATTCGATTTCCTGATATGTTAAAAAAATGGAGAAAGTAGGAAAATAGAGGGGGAAGCAAAAAAGAATGGAAAATAAAGAAAAAAAAGAAAGCTAAAAGAACATGAAAAAAAAATTGCTCAAAATGTAAAAAATATAATTTAACCTAAATTTTTTATTTGAAATGATAATTTAACATACCACATCAGCTTACTGTTACATTGTTAACGGTAATTAATGGCTCAGTGACTAAAATGTTAAAATATGATAACGTAAGTGACTAAAACGTAACATTTCAAATCTAAGTGACTAAAATGCAATTTGAGGTAAACAAAAATGACCATAGATGTAATTTACCCTACAAAGAACAACAGAAGATATATTAGTAAGTTCAAAATTTAATAAAATTTTGATTAATTTTTTATAAGGTGTAATAAATGAATTTTTTTTTTTGCTTTCATTGTCTATAATAATAATAATAATAATAATAATATGTATTTATTTGATATTCTAATAAATGATTTTATGCTCTATTTTTTAGAGTAGATTTTATACCGAGTATACTTCGTTGAAACATAAGTTACATAAATTTATTTTCAAAAGCTTTGCTATATTCAACCCTTTTATAACAAGAAAATTGTTTGTCAAAATTTTAAATTTTATAGAGAAATACTTATTATGTAATTATAACAACATTTGAAATTTACATCTTATTTAATTTTTTTTAAAATTTTAAATCGTAATACATTAATAATATCAATCAGGAAATCCAAATTATATCTTAATTAAAATTTATTATTTTATTTCACTTAAAAATAGAAACAATTTCGCTAAAATTTGAGATAAAAGGTTGTTATAGAAAACTAAATTAGTATGAAGTGTACATACTTTTTGGCTGTTTATGGTTATAAATGAAAGTTATTATAAAGGGTAAAAATAAAATATAAAAAATCAGATCTATAACAAACTTGACTATGATAATGAAATATTATTATAAAGTGTATCTGTTATAGAGAAGACGGACTATACATCATTAATTGATTCATTGACAATATATAAAAGGGTAAATTACACTAACAAACATTCAACTTTGATCTCAATGACAAAACAGTCATTCAACTTTCAAAAAATAACAAATAAGTCATACTAACCATTTTTCGTTACAAATGTAATGGAAAGCTGACTTGTCATCCCATTATGTAAATGACCCATTAAAACCCTAACTAGGCTGGGCAGTAAAAGAAAAAGAAGAAGAAGAGAAAAAATTTAGAATGGTTCAACAACAGCATGGGGCTGTGGATCGGAGTGACAACGGCAGGGCAAGCTTCACAAAAAACAATTCTGGTGACTAGAATGATCAAGAGATTTTCTTCACCGTATCTGGCTAAATGCACCTCTTATCTCTATTTGAAAACTCGTATAGCATTGCCTTATTCTGTGTTGGGGAAATGAGAAGAGTTGCAAGAAAATGAGGAAGAAGAATAAGAGAAAACAAAAGCGGCAAGCAGAGTAGAGGCAACAGCAATAACAACGACTATGGTAGTGGCAAGGATAAGCGACCTTAAAAATGCCATAGCTTTTTTTTGGCATCTCCATTTATTCTCTTCTTCTTCTTTTTCTTCTTTTTTTTTTATTGTTAACTAGCCACAATCGATAGCTCATATCGTAGAGGATTCATACCAGATGCTTTGGACATAGAATCTACCATGGTTTAAGGGTAAAATGATGTGATTGTTGTTGTCATAGTCGAGTTCGAATTGATGATCGTCGCAGTTGGGAGGTTGGGTTGGTAATAAAAAAGGGTAACTCATTGTAACATTTCCACAAATAATTGGGTTGCAATATTTGTTTCTAGTTTTGGCGACACAAGATTGGAGCTGTGGTTTGGTGACACAACAATGGCTAGTCAAATCTTGCCATGCCAAAACCCAAACTAGATTCTGGTAATTCAAAACCCTAACCAGATTTTGGTAATTTGAAATCCAAACCACGAGGACATAGATTGGGAGTTGTGGTTTGAAAAAGTCTAGTTTTGGAATGGCAGAACTTGGAGACAAAATGTTAGTGGCCACGTCAGCTAATTGGGTTAATTGGGTTTCCATCATGGCTAGTTAACTGGCCACATCAACTAGTTAACGAGCCACAACAGTTAACAAGCCACATCACCTATCCCGTTTGGTCTGTAACGAAAAATGTTATTTTTTGTCACTTTATGATAACGTTAGTGATTGATTTGTTATTTTTTAAAAGTTGACTGACTGAATTGAAAGTTGAGTGATTGTTGATATGATTTACCCTATATAAAATTATACATAATCAATACATCACATATATATACTAGTTTCTTTAACGTGTGATACACGAATTAATTATATTTATTAATTAAAATATATTAAATCATTTTATAATCTTTGCATAAATTTTTTATAAAATATAGTAAAGAAATTTCTATATAATATCTCACAGATAAAATATTTTAAAATTAATTGAAATATTTTAAAGTAAAGTTATTTTTATTGATATTATATATTTAAAGTGAAATAATATTATAATAGTAAAATATTAAAATATTTAAAGTTTAATTAATTACTTTAAATTTTTTTACGGTTGTGAAATATTTTTTTTATAATACGAATTATTTATTTATTTATTTCTCAAAATGGAGTTCACGTTAATTTAATTTAAAAGATTTTGATATGTCAATCAATGAAACTATCCAAGTACAAAAATAGAAAATAGCTGTCACGTTAAAAGATCTTAAATGTTGTGTATGATGCTAGATTAAGGAACATTCACGTGAATTAATTCTATAAATAAATTTACTAAAATTGATATAATTTTTTTTATGTTATTTATTTCCATTTTACTGTTTATATTTGAGTTCATTTAAATTTTATGATTTTTAAAATTTATTTAAATATAAAATAAGAAAAGTATCTCAAAATATTTGCTATTTTACAAAAATGGAGAGGCAACAGGGTATAGACAAGTGAAAGAAAAGAGAAAAACCTTAATTTAATTACGGAAAGTAAGAGGCTGAGCCTGGTCCCAACCAAACGCCTAAAACCTAAACCAAAAGCAAAAGGCTGAAGAGTAAGGCCCCCTTCCCTTTGTTAACATCCTCACCAAATCTCTTGCTTTTCTTCTCTCTTGCTACTCTCTTCTAATTTTTCACCTTCTGATTTGTTTACAGAGGCAAACAACACAACTCGTTTTTATCCTCATATATCAGTTTGGGAAAATAGGTAGAAGAAATGAACGGTGATGATGCTCACAGTATGATGGAATCCCAGTACATACAGAGACATCACAGGCACAACATCAGAGACGACCAGTGCACCTCTGCTCTTGTTAAACACATCAAAGCTCCTGTTCATCTTGTAAGTTCCTCAGTTTGAGACTCCTCTCTAATTTCCCCCTTTTTCCTCATTTTGTTCGTTTTTCTCGCCGCCGTTTAGGCCGTTGACACGTTTTTCTTTCTACTCTCATATGGATCTGCTGAAACCCAAATCTATTCTCTTTGGTTTGTTACCCAAAAGTCAAATCAAATCTGTGTTCTTGGTCGAAATTTAACCCCCCCCAAAAAAAAGAAAAAAAGAAAAAAGAAAAGTAAACCTACGAGTATGTATTGTCTCTTCTTTTTTCTATTTTTTCACGGATAAAAAAGAAAAAAAAAAAAAGAACCCAGACTATTTTAGCCAAGATTATGAATTTCTGTTAACTCGATGGTTCGTAAATGTCTGATTTTAACGATGGGTTTGTTGTTCTGTTTCTGTTTTCTTTAACTATGGGTAGGTATGGTCATTGGTAAGGCGATTTGACCAGCCGCAAAAGTACAAGCCCTTCGTCAGCAGGTGTATAATGAAAGGGGACCTCGGGATCGGCAGTGTTAGAGAGGTCAACGTCAAGTCCGGACTTCCGGCCACCACCAGCACCGAACGGTTGGAACTTCTCGATGACGAAGAACACATTTTAGGCATCAAAATCGTCGGCGGCGACCACCGTCTCAGGGTACAAAATACTAACATTTCTTTCTCCCTTAATGCTTGTTTTCTGTATCATGGTACTCATTTTGTTGACTGCAGAATTACTCTTCGATCATGACGGTGCATCCCGAGGTTATTGAAGGAAGGCCAGGTACAATGGTGATCGAATCGTTCGTCGTGGATGTGCCGGAAGGGAACACCACGGACGAAACTTGTTACTTCGTGGAAGCTTTGATCCGATGTAACCTGAAATCGTTAGCCGATGTTTCAGAGAGGATGGCTGTGATGGACCAGACAGAGCCTATCAACCGATACTAACTGAGAAAGGTGGAATTGTGGTGACCAAGAAGAAAAAGACACTCTTTGGAGTTTGTGATATATGATCATCTTTCACTTTGTTATGGAACACTCTTTTAACACCCTTTTGGTTCTTAGTTTAAATGCTTGAGTAAGTAGTTTATCTATGAGATATCCGAATTCATTACAAGCCTCCAAAACTACGGTCTTATTTGTAAATATTTAAGATTAAGAAGAGATGGGAGAAATTTAATTCCATTTCCCATATTTGTAGCAGCAGCGAGGCCCAGCAGGATGAGTTTGGAGAAACCATTTGAAGTACAGTTATGTTTTATGATGGTGTCTATTTTAAGTGGTCTCTTGTTGGGATCATTTTTGATATTGCTGCTAGTTTTCATTTTTGGAAATTAAAAAGTAGATATTTGTTGAGTAGAGTTCTCAGCCTATTGATTTGAGTGCAGAAAAGTGTGGGTACACCATGGAAATACACCAAGATTAGCTTTTTCTGAGTCATAATGTTGCAGATCACGTTAACTGATCAAAAACATCTTGTGATGATCTTTGTTTAAAGTAAAAGACCTACCTTGCTGAAAACTGGAAAGTCTTTTGCATTTTCTGCAACAAATGAACTTCAAACACGTGAGAATGGAAGTTGGAAGAGTGAGAGCACGTCATAGAAATTTGGTAAAACATAATAATTATCATTTCATATTCTGGAAACTTGTAAGGATGTAACGCTTCTAGTTTTGAAGCTGTAACGATGTCATTGGTTGGTTCCATTAAAATGTTTTCTTGTGCTTTCTATAAATGAAGATAATTGGCTAACGAACTTCACGTTTCGTCTTAATCCGGGTTGTACCCTTTTTCATACCTGTGTATTTAATGATGTAATTGTTTCCAAGAGGATTTGTAATGGAGGAAGAAGATCGAAGGGACGGATCTTTTTACTCACTTAAGTATCGGAATGTAAACACTAACATAAGGCCTCTAAGACATTGTTGCCACAAGCATTCCACTTGGGAAATCTCTAGGTTCGGCTGTCCAATCAAATATATATATGCTGCCATTGTTCTATATAGCATTTTAAATATTGCAAATTTAATCTCTTTCACTAAAATAGTATTGTTTTACAAAATAAATTATATTCTTTGGAGAGTATCTTTATCTTTTTACATCTTAGATTAAAAAACTAATAAGATTTGAACATAAACATTATGAGTTTAAACATTTTTATTATACTATTCCAATCAAAATTTCATTTATTTTTATATCAAAATTTATAAATTATAATTTTCATTTACATCGTAGACGTATTATAATATATTTTTCATTATAAGTACAACAGTTTTTATAATGTTTTGGTCTGTTTGTAAAATATTTTAAAAAATAGACAATGCTACTAGTAAAGTCTCAGAAATTTTGTAAGATTTCGCAATTTCTTCTTACAAATATGACTAAATATTTCCAACAAACTTTTTTTTTTTCTTTCAATTAAAACATTAAAACAGATTAACTGATATAATAAAACTTCGCAACAAATGGTACATAAAATAAAGTTTGCATTTAACACACAATTAATACATAAATGTCCACCGTTTTAAAAAATAAATATAATAACTGATGGTGCATTAAATACAAACCAATTGTGGAATTTCTTTACAAACATAATAAAACTCCCCCAAGGTATTGTTTGTTGTTTCAAATTTAGATAGTTAATACTCCATATATATTTTATATTTATTTAAATTTGGTGTAGTCCAAAATATAAATTTTAAATATTATTTAAGCCTATCTATATTTATAAATGACTAATCCGATCTCATTTTAACTTGTTCATATTATTTTTTAAATTACTTTAAAAATATTTATATTATTTTTAATTTAATATTTAATAAATTTATATATTTTACATTTATTAAATTTGTTTATATAGACAACTTAACTTTTTTTTAATATGTTTATATTATAGTAATATGTTATTATAGATTTAATTTTTATGTGTTATACATAATATAATATATTACAAAAATATGAAAATAGTTCAATTTAGGTTGGACTATGGTCTTGAATGTTTGGGCCCAAACCTGACCCTATCTTAAATTGACCTACTATTTGGGTCAAGCCTACTTTTCAAGATTAATATTTTAGCCAAACTCTTAGGGGTGTTCATTCGGTTAACCGACCCGAATTAGCATTAACCGAATTAACCGACCTCTCAAAATTTTTAACCGTTAACCGAACCGAAATTTTTTTCAAAAAAAGTAACCGAACCGAAATTTTTTCGGTTAATTAGGTCGGTTAACCGAATTAACCGAAAATTATATATTTTTAATTTTTGGTTAAAAATTACCCGAATTACCCGAATTAACCGAGTTAACCGAATTAACCAAATTAATCGAATTAACCGAATTACCCGAATTACCCGAATTAACCGAATTACCCAAAATAAATCACTACATAATTAAAAAGATTACATAAGTCCTTCAATCACTACATAATTAAATTATTTTGGGAGTTAAATTATTTTTATTTATTAAATTATTTGTAATTTTTATTTATTAAATTATTTGTAATTTTTATAATTCTTATTTGTTATTTGTTATTTATTAAATTATTTATTAAATTATTTACTAAATTATTTATAATTTTTATAATTTGGTTGGGTTGGGTAATTGGGGGGTTGGGTAATTGGACTTGGTTGGGTAATTGGGTTTGGTTGAATATTTGAGTTTGGATTGAATTGGGTTAGTGGGCCTTTTATAGAATATAATTTTATTTATTAATTTTTTCGGTTAAACCGAAAAAATTCGGTTACCGGTTTCAAACCGAATTAACCGTTAACCGAAAAATCAAAAAATAATTAACCGACCCCCGACCGAAAAAATTCGGTTAACCGACCGATTAACCGAATTCGGTCGGTTAACCGAATTTTTTCGGTTTTACCCGAGTTTTGCACACCCCTACAAACTCTCATAAATTGTATTAATTGATTTTAATTATGCGATACTTTAACATTTAAACACCTAATTAAAAACTAAAATCCAATTAATAACACATGTTAAACTTCGGCAAAAGTTGATTATCAATTTTATCAAAGGATTTTTATTTTTAAACTACACTAATAAAGAACTAGATTCCTTAAGTTAGATGCAGAAGGGCTAAATTAAGAAAAAAAAAAAAAAGACAAGTAAAGGAAGTGGGACATATTTAGAGCCACAAAAGTATGAAAGAAAACACAACCTTGCTGCGATTAGCAATATCTAAGAAAAAGAACAAATGTGACTTGAACCGCACAACAAACAAACAATCGTCAACATGACCAAAAAAGATGTTATTATGGTAGTTAGTATAGAAGTAATAGTAAACAAATATTATCATGGTTAATCTAATATTTTATATTTGCAGCAAATTTGGTGTCTTCCACAAGCTTGCATTTCTTCAATGAGCCTTCAAAATATAAAAACTTGAAACACAGTAAAACAACATCATGGATATAAGGTGATGGATGTGTAAAATCATGACAATTTTTCTTCACTCTCTCCCAAAACTTCGAACTATGATTGTTTCATATAGCAGCTCGAAGCCTTTGGAAGAGAGTGAAAAAGGGTTGCATGTACATCCCCAATGCATCTATTAGCTATTTCACTTGAGTAAGGAGTGGCCTCATGAGGTCCCTTTTTATAGGCCAGAATTGGAGCCGAAATGCCATAGGAGGAGTACTCCATTCATCTAAACAAGGAATAAAGTGGTTTTTGGCATCTTAGTGATGTCCATTGTCCTTGTTAAATTCACGCAAGAATAATTCGGAAATATCCATATTGAATGGAATATATGACCAATCCTAAAACCAGGATATTGCCCACCAAGATTCTCCTCCAAACATCACTGCTAAGATCAATGCATTAAAGTAATCATAGTAATGAAAGCAAGCAACGTTCTTGGTAACATATAAGACAAATCAACCCAAATGAAATGAAGTATTATTTTTATGTATATATTAATAAGGCATACATCTAACATTAAAGGTAAATACCACTGAAGCTTATTGATAAACTTAAAAGAGAATAAAGTATTGTTTCACGAGTGGAGCTTTAAAAAATGTAAAAGAATCAAAATAGAAATATCTTTTATGTCTCTTAATTCCATGGAGCAAACGCTAGAAGATTTTTTATTAGATAAATTAATCCAAAAGAAAAAAAAAATCATGTATGTATATATATATATATATATATAACTAGTTTTCTATCCGTGACGTATGAGTTGCATAACGACATATTAATTAAAACTATTAATAAAATAAATTTTGAAAAGTATAAACAACTTTAAATTGACTTAAGCTTTTGAAAGATAATATATTTGTAATATTATGAATATAATTTATGTTTTAATTATGAGGAAAAAATTTGAAAGATAAATTTTTTATAATATGTGTATATATAATTAATGATTCAGAATTTTAATATATATATTTATATGATAATGGGTAATTTTATAAAATAAAGTTTAAAATAATTTTTATTTTTTAATTTTATGATAATTAAATAATATTTAATTTTATGATAATATTATTTATCCTTATGATAAATATTATAATATGTTTTACTTTTGAACTTAAAACTATATTGTTTTAAGGTTAATTGAAAAATATTATTTAAATTAAATTTTCTATGAAATTTCTAACTTTAAACTAAATATTAAAATTAATAAATTGATTAATGACAAAGTAAAATAGTTAAAATTAAAATTAACTTAACGCAAATATAATATTTTTAATTATATTTAGAATTTAATTTTTAACTATTATCTCTTAAATAATTAAATTATAATGATGTTTTCTAAAAAAATTAATGAAAAGAAATTTAAATAAATTGAAATATGTATAAAAAAAATAAAAAATGAGTCATGTTGTATAAATTTTAAAAAGTAACTATTATTTAGATACCTATACTTTTACATTTTTAATCAAGAAAAAAATAACAAATAACAGTAATAATACCAAATGAGAATAAACAATATACTAAAATTATTTCAAATAAGACATTTAAAATATCAGGGATTAGAAAAAAGAAGTTCTTCCAAAAAGCTTTCAAGGACTTAAATGATAAAAACGTAAAAAGTACAAAGACTTAAGATGAATTATTCCCTTTGTCTCTTTTGGTTCAGTGACTATTTTTTTTTTGCTCTTTATTTACTTTTTATTTAAATTTTTCTTCCTTTTTTTCTCTAGCTAAATTAAGAAAAAATGCCAATTTTAAAAATTAATTGAGTGATTAGTCTGATTTAGAGGTGTACATGGGCCGGGCCGGGTCTAACTAAAAATTTAGGCCCGTTCATTGGGCTTGGGCCAGGCCGGGCCCAAAAATGGGCCTAAAATTTTTGCCCAAGCCTGGCCCATATAAAAATGCTAAAACCCGAGCCCGGCCCAGCCCGCTCGTATTAATTTTTTATATTATTTTTGTCATAACCATTTCTTCAAAAACGGGAATCGACTTTAAAAATAGGGAGTCGCCATCGATCTTTGTTAGGTGTGATCGGATCACCTTTGTTTTAATAAAACATTTTGATTTACTAAAACAATATTTTATTGGTCTACGAAATTTGAGAAAACGGGTTCGGGAGTCGGTTACGTGCGAGGAAGGGTTAGCACCCTCGTCACGCCCAAAATTGGTACCAAATTGATTGATTAATGTCCCCGTGTCGAAAATTTGAAAATTTTGAAAGGATTTGAAAATTTGATCTCTATTGGAAATATTTGAGTTACTCGAATTGAATTTTATGATTTCCTCGTTCCGAGAGAATAAAATATCACATCCAGTACATAGGACACAACGATTTTAATCTCCGAATCCGAGGTTATCATTTGGCTCCCGGGACTCAGGTATTAAAATATCGACAGGATATTCGATCGTTCGGCCAAGCGAGAGAACCGAAACCCAACACATAGGGCACGATCTCTCGAAATACCAAACATAGAATATTGCCTTATTTGGGAAACTTTTATTTTTGGATGGAATTTATAAAAGATTTTAAGTTTGGTTTTAAAGGAATATGATTAACAGCACGGATGGAATTACGGCGATGAAGAGAACGATAATGGAACATGAATTTGGCGCAATGACAACATAATACACGTAATACATGACATTGAAATCAATAATCTAAAATATTAACATGCATGAATAACAATAATGATGAGACCGTGATATAAACAGTAATAACGATGATGATAACAACAGTATATGGAAATACAAACAAGCAAGTTATAATGCATGCAAGAACGATAATCACATAGCTTACGCTATTTAAATATCGACATTAACAATAGAAGGATACTGGAATAAACATCATGGATAACAATCCAAAATAGATAAATAAAGAAAATGAAGCATTATAGAAATAATTAAAAATACAATGGTTTACAATAAATACTTTATAAAAAAAACAACTCTGAATAAATAATAAAGTATAGTACATGAGACTATTTAGAACAAGTGACCATTTTAAAGAAGTCTCAAATAAATAATATTTAAAATAATTTAAAGCAGATGATGTGAAACAACTTGAAAATAATTAACGCAAAATAGTTTAAGGCAAAGTAATATGTAAAAATAAATAAACGGACAAATAATGTGTAGGATAAACGTTAAAGAAAAGAATAATAAAATAGATAATATCTAAGTTTAAAATAAGTAAGACATGTATATATATATATACAAAGACAATTTAATACGAATGGTATGTAAAACTTCGTATGAACAGCAATAACAAAACGAGTTTGCAAAATAAATAAACCACGCAAAGTCAGGGACAAAATTAAGAATCTAGCCGGAACTCAAGGCATGAATCATAAATAATCAAAAGCTGGTTTAGGGGCGAATCTAATGGTGCGAAACTACTGGGGACCAGATGACGAAATGTCCCCTAAATTCTCATGCACGCATCCAGTTGACAGATTTAAGGACTAAATCGAAAATGAAATGAAAACTGAGGGCCAAATTTAAAAGAACAAAAAGGAGGAAATGGGACATGATTGAGCAGCGTTGCAGAAGGGGGGTCCATTGGCGAAAATATCCCTCTTGAGAGTAATGAGCGGTAACCCTAATGCCAAACGACGTCGTTTTGTTTATTATTTAAAACCAAAATTCCCTTTTTTTTTTCTTTCATTCCCTCAACACCTCAGGAAAAGCTCTTTCCTCTCAAAAGAAGCCGAAAAGGCAGCTTTCTCCCCCTTCCCCTTCTAGCCAGACGATCGGGTTCCTTGGGATTCCGTCGAACCACCATCATATTCGATGGTCGAGGTTACGCGGAGAGAAGCCTTCGGCTCCATTCCGAATCTCGTTCAGATCGAGCCATGACTCCCCACCACTCGCGAGAAACGATCCCCCCTTTTGGGGTTTCGGCTTAGCCCCGGCGATAGAGAGGAGCATCCGACGACGGAGAGGAGCCTGGTTTAAGATAAGGTCCCTTCGTCCCCTTTTTGAGTTTCTTAATAGAAAAACCTTTTTTTTTTTTGAAAAGTAGAATATATATACAAAGAAAATAAATGAGCAAGGACCGTAAGCAATGAATCAACCGAAAACTAAATCAACCTTTATGCCTTTTATTTTTGTTTTCGCTTTTCTGAATGCGTAATGGAGTACAAGAGTTCTTCTTTCGACTCTTTCTTTTGATTTTCCGTGTTTGCGAATGAATTGTTTTTCTTTGAAGATTGCTTATTCAAGAAACAGAAAAAAGTTCCCCCCTTTTTTTACATTGATCTCCTTTTCTATAGTCGAACCCTACGACTTGATCTCCCCCATTTGCTCCATGCTTCTCTGCTTTTGTTGCCTCTGTTGTCTGTCTTCGCGTGTTTCTTTGCAGGGTATGGCAAGGCGATGGTGGAGAAGGAGCATGCGGGGAGTGGCAGACGAGGTGCCTGGGGTGACCACGATCATCGGGGGGCGTGGCATACGAACCGACGCTCGTGGGAATCTGGAGTGACACGCGTGGGGGCAAACGAATCGTTGGTGGCGCCCAAGGTTTTTCCTAAGCTGCTGTTTTCTGACATTGGGCTGTGTGGATTGGGCCAGATTAGGGTGGTTGGGTTAACTGGGCTTCGGGTTTGGGCTAGTTGATTGGGTCACTTGGATTTAACTTGTAATTGGTTTGAGCTATTTGTAAAGATGAGCTCTTGTTTGTTGGGTCATAAAATTTGGGCTTGTAAAAAAAAAACTGTTAAGATGGACTGTTCAATGGTTTTGTTTTATATTTTGGTTTAGATCTGGTTAATTGGTAGGCTAAATGATATGGACTTTTATAATAGTATTTTGGTCTTTTTTTCTTTTTTCGTTTCGTTTTGGGCTAAATGGGCCCGGGCAAAAAATTGGTTATTACAATTTTATATAATTTTAAATATATATATAATACATCAAAAATACTAAAAAAATCAAAATAAATATTTTTCAACAAATTGAAAATAAATTTTAAAAAAAAATATAGACTTAAATAACACTAAAATAGATGCAACTTAACAAGCAAATGCCTCTAAAATAATAACAAAATTAACAAATGTCTTTAAAATAATAACAAAATTAACAATAAAATAAGTTTTATATAATATCTAAACAATAACAACAAAATAATAGAAACATAATAGTAAAATGGTAGCAAAATAAGGAGAAAAACAATAAGAAAATAATATTAAAAAAACAATTTTTTTCCTTTAGTGATTCGGGCCGGGCCCGGGCCAAAAATGCCTTACCCGAGCCCGGCCCATTTTTTAAAAGGGTCTTATTTTTTTGTCCAAGCCCATTTTTCGGGCCTATATTTTTGCCCAAACCCTCCCACATTTCGGGCGGGCCGCCCGGCCCATGTACACCTCTAGTCTGATTTGTAGCATATTTACCGAAATAAACCGATTTTGAAGAGAAAGAGGAAAACATGTCCAATTGTACACGCTTTTCTTTCTCTCTCCTCGATTGAGGTTTTAAGGGTTTTTAAAGTTTGTTTAAGGGTTTTGTTAGGATTTATTTTAGGATAATAAATAGATTTTAGGGTTTTTAAGGGTTTTGGAGTTTATTTTTGGGTTGTAGGGTTTAGGATTGGAAATAATGGGAGGTCGAATAAGTAGACATAATGAAAACTCAAAGGTATATTTCAGTTGAAGGTGATGCGATAGTGCTCGGAGACTCATATATTTCATCTATCGCGTCGAGATAGAACTAAGGGTGAGCAAAACTCGATTCGATTCAAAAAAATCGAAAAAAATAATTTCAAGTTAGTCGAATCGAGTTATTCAAGTCAACTCGAATAAGCAATTCAAGTTTCGAGTTCGAGTCAAGTTGAATTTTACAATTCGAATAACTCGAATAATTTGAATAACAGATTGGTGTAAATATCCTTCTGGTCCATGTCAATTTTGAAAACAAGCAAATTAGTCTCTTTCAACAAAAATTACAAAAAAAAAAAAATCAAAATAAATTTTAAAATTCAAAATATTTGTAAAAATTCTAAAATTTATATTTTTTAAAATTATAAAAATTATAAAAATTTCTAAAGAATATAAAAAAAAGTTAAAATTTTAAAATTTTTATAAAATAATAATTTTGGGAACTAAATAAGTTAATTAATGATTCAAATTTATCATACTAAAGTATCTTATTTTATTATTATTATTATTATTATTATTTTGTTTTGAAAAAAATTCAAATATATATGATTTCAAATTTATGTGCTTTAACATAGAATTAGTTATACTGTAACAAGATTTTAATTTGATATGTTTAATTTTTAATTTAACTCGAACAATTTGTATCGATTCGGTTTGACTCGAATTTCATTTCACTGGACTCGTTTCGAAATTTTTTTAAATCAAGTCAGGATGATAAAATAAGACTCGTCAACTCGATTAGCTTGAAATATTTTCATTCGATTTGATAAATGCTCACCCCTAGATAGAACTATTGCCTTAGAAGCCAATCACATTCAACTCAAGCTTCGAGATCACAGTGCATATACGGTCATGAGTTGAAGTATAAGTAGGGCTCCTAGTTGACAGATGTTAATGTGGGGTCACGGTTTGGAGTATAACTTGTGAGTCCACCTGACAGTGATTATGCAGGCACAGGTTCAAGTTTCACCTCATCGGAAGAGGATGATTTGTAAACCTAATACAGAAGTTTGAGATGATAATTGTAGGGAAAAAGTCAGGGGCTTTCCAATATAACCAACTAATTTTTTTCTCCATCTCTACCAAAAGCAGGATTTGTAACAGTGACAGAGTTGGATATAAGAACACTGTCAGGGGGAAGCGACGATGGCTATGGAGAGAAGTTGAAGGTTGAGTCGGGGTGACAATTGTAACTGAGGTCGAGTCAGGGCGACAATAGTTGTAGTTATTAATCAGTGATTTAATCACAACAGTCGCTGTCGACTCGAAATGACCTCCAACGTCCAACACGACTATTGCTCGCCCCCTAACAGTGCACTTGCTCCCAACCTTGTCACTAATTTTGAGCAATAGGAAGTTTGAGGATATTGACTTTGATGGTGATGAAGAAAAGAATAAGTGGATTATACTAGAAAGCCCCCGAGTTTTTTTTCCTACGATTATGATCTCAAACTTATGTATCAGTTTTATAAAGCATCCTCTTCTGGTGAGGCAGAACTTGAACCCGTGATCGCATAACCACCGTCAAGTGGCTCTTGACTCATACTCCAAGCCGTGACTGCACATTAACTTCCTTCAATAAGGACCCATAGTTAGACTACAACCTATGACCATATAAGCACTGCAAACTTGGAGCCTGAGTTGCAATGCAGTAGGCTTGTAATGCAATGGTTCTGTTTCGACACGACAGATAAAATATATGGGTTTAGGAGCGCCATCGCATCATCATGAGCTCAAACATAGCTTAAAACTAACACACTGGCTCCCCCAAACAAAAATAAATTTGTCTATCGGAAAAGTTAAATGCTTGAAAGTAAAATATAAATAATGGTGTAGAGAAGTTTTTAAGGGTGAGGGGAGGTAACTGAGAGAGTTGATGGAGTAGGGGGAGAAAACACCCCTTTATATAGGGAATCGGATGGGAAACAAGTGAAAGAGGGAAAAAAGTGCATCTATTAATCTAAAAATATCTCGAGATTCTCTGGATATTTTTAGACGTCTCAGTGTACATATGTTGTTTTTATTTTGAAAATGCTTTTAAGAACACATGTTTTTTAAAAACATCTCTAAGATTTGTAACGTCCAAATTGTTCTACCGATGTCAAGTTATGTTTGATATTGGAGGTAGTGTTTTCTATAAAGTTAGTGACCATTCTGCTAGAGATGTTGCAACATGAAATTTCAAGGAGATTATTGTTAGAAGGATATTTGTGTAAGGATAAGGTTGTTTGCATGAAAGAATTGAATTTCATAATTCAACCCAAAACACGTAATTATTTCAAGTTTTGTTGTTATTGTTAATGGATAATCAATGCTCTAGATTTTTGCATAATGTTTTGGTTTTAAACATGTGAAACAGGTTATTTGGTTGAAAATGAGTGGATGAGTTAATATTGTTGTTTATTACAGCGGTGAAATTTGTGACATCGACATTGGGGTCATTTTTTCATCAGCCTACACAGCGCAATTGGCTTTCAACCCAAACATTCAATTATCAAAGCTTCGGGCAAGAATTAGGCAGAAAGTAAGCAATCCGAGCCGTAGAGTATCATCATTGAAGTATAGGTATTCAGCGTTAAAAAACCCCATGAAATATGAAATATTTAATGTCAGAGGTCCAATGACGACCGATCTGATGGTTAAGACACATAATGTTATTGGATCACCTATCTTTTAGCTATATGCCAAGTTTATCAACGTCGATGAAGGTGGTCGGAGGTCGATAATTGTTCCAGTTAATGTTGGAACGGAGTAGGAAGCTGAAAGTTCAACCATACGGTTGTGTGGTGGATTCGCAGCTTTGTGAAAAAGCTTCTATTATGAAATCTCAGAATCATCAATGGGATGACATCCCTTGATTTCATCCTAAGATTTCAACTTTGACACCCAATCTGTCCACCAGTTGGGATTTGGAGGTAACTAGAACTTTGACACCCTAACACAACATTTTGTTAGTGCTTTTGATTTCAACTTCCAAAGGCTGATGTTTTTCGCCGAAAACACTTATAGAGTACGCCATCAAGTTACATTGGTTGACAACCCGCAAATGATTTTGGTTGTAATGACATGTATACAAGAAGGGATGATGTACTCCTTACAACCTGCACCAATGAAGAGACATCCAACCCTGGAGAATTAAAAGGGGTTGAGATTGAAGAGGGAACTGAATCTGGCAATAATCCAATCTAGAAGTTTGGGCCGAATGGTTTAGAAATTGCATTAGTTTTTAAACCAAAGACGGTTCCAATTGAACCAGAAGATGGTGGTTCCGACGGTAAAAGTCCAAATAATGCTGGCAAAATCAATACGTGTTTCAGGGCATAATTGATAACTCTAAAATATAGAGTTATTTTTAACACTTTTTAATAGATAAATTATTCAAATTCTGGGTAGTTGGTGACATTTTTTTGTAGCTGTTATTTATTATTTTGTTCAATACTATGAAAATGTGTTATATTAACTAATTTTATGCTAAACACTTCGTTTTCCATATTTTTGAGGAAATGAAAGGACTCATTGGCTAAAGAAAGCAGGAATTCAAGTTTTGGGCTAATTTGTTAACATCTTTGGTTGTCCCAAAAATGCTTAATGGGCTTTAGAATCTATCTTGGCCCAACTTTCAAAAGAGTTAATATCTTTGGATAGCCCACTAAAGGAGATAGAGGCCCAACCCATCCACAAGGAGGCTCAAATAGTCCATCCAAGGGAAAAATAGTCCATAATGCCTTTTCTTCAACCTTGTTCCTTGAATTAAGGAACCACCAAGAGAGAATAAAAGGGGCGACAACCACCAAGTGGAGGGAATCAAGGGGACGACTTCTTCCTCCTCCAAAAATAACAAATTCATCCAATCCTCTTCCACTACTCAAGGGCCAACCACACAAGGGAGATTTTCAAGGGATTCCCATCCTATTTTTAGCATCAGATGTTAGGGTTTCTCCACTATAAATAGGGTATCATTCCATAATTCATTCATCCTATTTTTTCCACTTCTTGAGCATTACACTTGAGAGAAGAAACATAAAATTGAGAGAAGCAGAATAGTAAGACTTTGAGAGTTGCTAGAATCGGCATTGAGAGAATATTTCTACATTGGAGCAAAGGAGGAGCAACACTAGTAGTGTCAAAGAAGTCAACAAAATCGGTTTCTAGTTTCTTTCTTCTACTATTTTATTTTTGTTCAAGTTGGTAAACATGATTGCAATTTATTCTTTTACTTTCAATTCAATGTTTATGGCTTAATTTTGTTGAAGCTAGGTTAATGGTAATTTCTTGATTTATTTTATTTATACTTTGTTAATATTGTTCTGTACATTGGTTTGTTTACTCATTCAAATAATGTAACACCTCTTACTCGTATTCAACGCCGGAACCGGGTATGAGGCATTACCGAACTTATCTCGCTTGAACATACAACTTTGGGCTCTCAAATTTTATTCCAATTTAAAATTTTTCATTCACATTCATAACATTCTTATTATGGGCCTACGAGGCCTTACACATGCAAACGGAGGGTCTAAGAATCAAACTGGGATCTTTTGTAAACTTAAGAAAATTTTGCCTTAACAGGGCCACACGCCCGTGTGAAATGGGATACATCCGTGTGGGTAGGCCGTGTGGTCACACACGCCCATATCCCTAGCCCGTGTGAAATTTATTTTTCAATTCGAACCTACAGAGGTTTTCACACGGCCGAACACACGCCCGTGTCCTTGGCCCATGTCCTCTATACAGCCTAGACATGCCTATGTCCTCACCCGTGTGTGAAAACTTGGGTATTCTATTTGTGACGTCAGCAACAAAATAAGGGGCACATGACCTAGGCACACGTCCGTGTGTCTAGCCCGTAGCCGACACTGACTTGCAACACTAACATGCAAGGGACACACGGCCTGGTCACATACCCATGGGACTGACCGTGCGTCACACATGGCCTAGACACACGCCTGTGTGCCTACCTGTATGGACAGGAACAAGGCTATTTGCCAAGCTCTTTTTATCACCCTAACTCATACAACATCAATCACATTCAACCATATACCAAGCAACTCAATCATGTATCATACACATTCATGAATAACCTTATCTTTTCATATATTAATAATAATAAGCCATCAACTATGGCTATTTACAAAGGTTCTTCTTTTAAGAAACCAACACACTTGGCCAAAATATCAAGACATATCACTAAGCCTAGCCCTTATACATGCCATACACAATGCTATCCCTTATACATGCCATACACAATGCTAAGTCTAGATATACCGAGATGAGCTGATAGTGTGTATGATCTTCAAATTATCTTCGTATCCTGAATCGACTCTTTGACACTATAAAACAAGGGAAAAAGAAAGAGAGTAAGCTTTCAGCTTAGTAAGTTTACATGTAAACAATAAGTATCATCACATATGCTAATCAATCAATAACATCACATACTAAGCAAGAACAATTCACATTTCCATAATCATGCTTACTCTGTAACACCCCTAACCCGTAACCGACGCCGGATCAGGGTTAAGAGGCATTACTAATCATTTCCGAATATTTCATATCATTCACAACCAAACATAACAATTCACATTCATATAGTCCCTTACATAGGTCAACGAGACCTTAAACATGCTTTAGAATAGGGTCGGGACTAAACCGAACTCACACAAAAATTTTTGAAATTCAAACATTTTTCCAACTTACAGAGGTCACATGCCCGAATGGGTAGGCCGTCTGCCTCACACGGCCTCGGACACGTCCATGCGTCCAAGCTGTGGCAAAACAAGGCATACATACTGACTTATCCAAACGGCCCGAGACATGCCTGTGTGCCTCACCCGTGGTTGACACTGAATTGCACCACACGGCCAGTCACACGCCCGTGTGTCCAGCCCGTGGTTGAGTCTGACTTGTTTTGAAAAACAACCTCGAAGGACACGGTCAAGCCACATGCCCGTGTGCTCAACTGTGTGGGCAATTATAGGCCATTTTTAAGGCCAAATTATCAGCAACACTTTGATATCGTCTATAGACATCAAACCATTACAAATTCATGCCTCTAATGCAATCAAAACATACCAATACAAGTACCAACTAATCATCTACTACATCATTTATTTCTATACTCAATTCCTACTCAAATAAATTCATCCAAAACATCATCTTCACAATTCAAATCATATAAACTAGGCATCATCTATTCATACCACAAATTCACACTTAAACCAGCATTCTCATCAACCAATTCAAGCATGAAATATACCATTTCCAATCTCACTATATCATACCACATTCATCATTTTCATCGCTTCATGTATGAACCAACAACATTCAACTTCCAAGCCATATCACATGGCAAGGTCCAAACATTACAAAACATACCATCACCACTAGCCTATAGATGCCATATACCAAATATATAGTAATATAATACATTCAATTTAATAAATCAAATACAATATACAAAGTTAATTCATCACATAGATCAACTCTCAAATACTCACACCATATCACCCATAGCTAATTTACTCACTCAACCATTCATAATTCCATACAACATTTCATCAACCAAAAAGGTTCAATACATACCTTAGGCAACACATAGTTATTCACCATCCATACTACTCAATGCTCGATATTACATTTCGATCAACCTTTGATAATCGTTTGGTTTAATCGCACACTTAATGCCAATTTCGTAGCCGAAGCATAAATATCATCGCACACTTAGTGCATGTACTTTAAACCGAACTTATCTCGGTATCGCATACACAGTGCCAAATCAATAAGCCGAAGCTTCTATTATTTCGCACACACAGTGCTAATCATCTCTGTCTCATTTCTAATTACGCACACTTAGTGCCTCGTTACTCAATTTCATATATAACATTACTATTTCATTAACTATACATTCATCCAATTCTCATCGCATAGATATAAATTTAACCACTTGTATTATATCCGAACTTACCTCGGACGTCGAAATATCGAAACTAGCCGATCAATCGAGTACCTTGTCTTTGCCTCGATCTCGATCCGAATCTCTCCTTTCTTGGTCTATACATATTCAAATTTAGCTCATTCAATCACCAATTCATTCAATTTAGTCCAAACACACAAATTTAGGGCATTTTACAAAATAGCCTTCACATTTTCACATTTCGACACTTTAGTCCCTATTTCATAAAATCACAAAATACACATATTTTCATTATACCATGCTTAGGCCAAATTCTCCTTATACTCATACAAGCCCATACATTTCATTTATTTCACATTTTAGTCCCTCAAAATATTATTTTCATAGTTTAGTCCAAATTACTCAATTTCACCAAAAATTCAAAGACAAAAACATGTTAATCTTTCACATATCTTTTATATTTCATCTTCAACTATCATAAAGCTCAAACATTCATCAATGGCATATCTCAAGATCACCATCAAATTCTAAAATTAAAGCATAGGCTAGCTATAACACTAAGCAACGATCACAAAATATAGAAATTATCAAAAATCGAACAAAAATTACATACCAATCAAAGCTTGAGTTTGCTAAAATCAAATAAGCTTCAAACCCTTATTTCTCCTTCAATATTCGGTGGAAGAAAGATGAACACTCCACTAATTCTTGATTTTGTTTTATTTATTCTTACCTTATTTAATATTTTACCATTATACCACTTTTTAATATAACATGAAAAACATGTATTTTAATGTCCTTAACCGTCCATGCATGCTTCAAATGGTGTAATTTCAATTTAAGGACTCCAAAATTAAGAAGCCATGACAATCTAACACTTTAACAACTAGCACACAACTTTTACATTTTATGCGATTAAGTTCTCTTAGCTAATTAAACACACACTCGATAAAATTTTCACACATGCTCAATCACATATTATAAACACCAAAAATAATATTAAAATATTTTTTCAACCTCAGATTTGTGGTCTTGAAACCACTGTTCCGACTAAGGTCTAAACCTGGATGTTACATCTCTCCCCCCTTAGGAATTTTCGTCCCCGAAAATCTTACTAGTGAATAGGTTTGGATATTGCTCTCTCATAACATCTTCAGGCTCTCACTTAGCCTCTTCAACCCTGTGTTTGTGCCACAACACTTTCACTAAGGAAATTCTTTTTTTTTTCTCAACTCTTTAATCTCACAAGCCAGAATTCAAATCGGTTATTCAATATACGACAAATCTGACTGAATCTCAACCTTAGTAGGAGCAATCACATGTGATGGATCAGATCTGTATCGTCGAAACATCGATACGTGAAACACATTATGAATTTTCTCTAATTCAGATGGCAACAACAACTTATAAGCAACTGGCCCAATTTGTTTAATGATTTCATACGATTCGATGAACCTCGGGCTCAACTTGCCTTTTCGGCCAAATCGAAATATTTTCTTCCATGGAGACAATTTCAAAAATACTTTGTCACCGACCTCAAATTCAATATCTTTTCGTTTTAAGTCTGTATAGGACTTCTGACAATCTGACGCTGCTTTCAAACTGTCACAAATCACTTTCACTTTATGCTCAGTCTCTTTTATTAAATCAACCCCGTGAATCTTATTCTCACTCAGCTTAGTCCAATACAATGGAGTTCGACATTTTCGATCGTAAAGAGCCTCATACGGTGCCATTTTAATACTAGATTGAAAACTGTTATTGTACGCAAACTCAATTAACGGTAAATGCTTTTCCTACATACTTTCAAGCTCAAGAATGCAGCATCTCAACATATCTTCAAGAATCTGAATGATCCGCTCGGATTGTCCATCCATTTGCAGATGAAATGCAGTACTGAAATGTAGCTTTATGCCTATAGCCTCTTGCAATTTCTTCCAAAATCGCGAGGTAAATATCGGATCTCTGTCAGACACAATAGATAGTGGCACCTCGTGCAATCTCACAACCTCAGTAATATACAATTCGGCTAACTTGTTAAGTGAATAATCTGTTCTCACCAGACAAAAATGAGTTGATTTCATCAATCTATCAACTATCACTCAAATTGCATCTTTCTTACCCGGAGATAAAGGCAATCTCGACATAAAGTCCATCGTGATTCTCTCCCATTTCTATTCAAGAATAATGATTGGTTGTAGCAAACTGGACGGAACTTGATGTTCAGCTTTAACTTGCTGACAAACCAAGCATCTTGAAACAAACTCTAAGATGTCCCATTTCATACCATGCCACCAATAAAACTATTTCAAATCGTTGTACATTTTGGTACTCCCTGGATGAACAGCCAAACAACTATTGTGAGCTTCGTTCAAAATAATCTGAATCAACTCTGGATTCCTCTGTACACAAATTCGATCTCTGAATCTCAAACAATCATCACTATCAACTCAAAATTCTGAATCGACATTCAATGCACTCTGATCTCATTTTGCTATCATCTCGTCATCACTTTTCTGGGTAGCACAAATCTGACGTATAAACATTAGCTTTACTTTCAACTCAGCCAAAACCACACTATCATCACATATATCTACCTGGGTACTCATTGCTCGCAAAGCACATATAGATTTTCGGCTCAAAGCATTAGCAACAACATTAGCTTTACCCGGATGATAATCAATCACAAGCTCGTAGTCTTTCAACAATTCTAACTATCTTCTCTGTCGCAAATTCAATTCTTTCTGAGTTATCAAGTACTTCAAGCTCTTGTGATCAGTATAAATATGACATTTCTCACCAAATAGGTAGTGACGCCAAATCTTCAATACAAATACAATAGCAGCTAATTCAAGATCATGTGTCGGGTAGTTCTTTTCATGCGGCTTTAACTGCCTCGAAGCGTAAGCGATGACTTTACCTTCTTGCATCAACACACAGCCCAAACCATTCAACAATGCATCACTGAAAACTATGAATTCTTTAACCGATTCTGGTTGAACTAACACTGGCGCTTCTGTCAATAATGCTTTCAACTATTCAAAACTTTGTTGTCACTTTTCAGACCATTTGAATTTAACATCTTTCTGTAGCAATTTCGTTAATAGAGTTGCAATCATCGAGAAGCCTTTCACAAACTGTCTATAATATCCCGCTAGTCCCAGAAAACTATGGATTTCAGACACATTTCTCGGAGGTTTCCATTTTAAAATAGCTGAGATCTTACTTGGATCAACTCGTATTCCCGCAGCTGATACAGTATGCTCCAGAAAACTAACATCACGCAACCAGAACTCACATTTGCTAAACTTTGCATATAGTTTCTTCTCACGCAGAGTCTGTAACACAGTTCTCAAATGCTCAGCATGTTGTGTCTCATCACAAGAATAAATCAGAATATTATCAATGAACACCACAACAAAGCGATCTAGGTACGGTCTGAATATCCGATTCATCAAATCCATAAACACTGCAGGAGCATTCGTTTGTCCAAAAGGCATAACTAAGAATTCATAATGTCTGTACCTCGTTCTGAAAGCAGTCTTTGGTACATCTGATTGTTTAACTCTCAATTGATAGTAGCCCGATCTCAAATCTATCTTAGAAAACACTGTAGCTCCTTTCAGCTGATTAAAAAAATCATCAATACGTGGCAAGGGATGCTTATTCTTTATCGTTACTTTGTTCAACTGTCGGTAATCAATACACATCCTCATAGTGCCATCTTTCTTTTTCACAAACAACACAGAAGCACCCCAGGGTGAGAAACTCGGTCGTGCAAATCCTCTATCGGTCAACTTTTGCAACTGTGACTTTAACTCTTTTAATTCTGTTAGTGCCATTCTATACGAAGTGTAGGACCCAATTCATGCCCGGGCCCAATAATAACCAAACAAAATGAAAAAACAAAATAACAGTCCAAATAATAGTTTTTATAACAAACCCAATAATCTAAAACCCAAATTAAACCTAACCAGCCCAATTTCAAACTAAGCCCAAATGCCCCTAATCCTAAGGCCCGAATAGTTTGAAAGACAGAAACCCTAGCAGCTAAGGTGCACCGCTGTAGCCTCCGCCGTACACCCCACGCGCGTGTCGCCACGGCCTTCGTACCTGCACAACACAACAAAAACAGAGGGCAGTAAAAGAAAAAAAAAAACAAAGGGTGAGGTCCGATTTGAGTTTTCTTCAAATTTTCGATTCTATTATATCGGCTTTGGGTTTATTTTCTGTTCTTTTCTAATCAATTGCATGTGAAAAGGGAATGGAGATACTTATCTGTTAATGCCGTTTTCGGATCCCTATTCGCTTCGTCGAAATCGAAGCTTGAATGGGGATTTCGAGCAGAAACAGACGATTCCTTAGGCGTCGTCCTAAGAGAGAGTAGGAGGGCGTCACTACGCGCCACCATACACTGAGTAGGATGGTGGAATAGTGGTCGGACGGGGCAGTCCTGGGAGTCGGATGATTAGTGAAGGAGGGGTCTGATTTTGTTTAAGTGGCTAGCGTTTTGATTTTTTTTTTTAAATGACTGAATGTTTGTTTCTTTTTAAGTTTTTATTTATCTTTTTAAATTATGTGAAACGGTGTCGTATGTAAACCACCCGATGACCCGACCCGTATGCGGCTGAGATCCGCGCGTTTTGGTCTCCGAGGCTATATTCGCGCGTTTAGTCCCCTTGTTTCGTGCTGCTATTTGATTAAATTTGTTATACATTTTTAATTTCTCCCTGAAATTTGTGCACGATTTCAATTTGATACCCATCTAAACACAGCGTTTCGGAACTTGGAATATTTTCTTCTTTAATCTCTGCTCATTTGTATGTATCTTATTTCGATCCTTAATTCTATTTTTAATAATTTCATTTGTTTATAAATTATCCTTTTGATGTTGTCTTTATTTCAATTGAGTTTTTTTATTTTAGTTTTATTTTATATATTTTATCCATTTTAAATATTTTTATAAAATTCATTATTTGTTTTAATATATATATATTGTTTGAATTATATTGTACATATATTTTTCGCATTATTTTAGTTGTTATTCTTTTAGTTCTCCTTTATATATTTATATATATATTCTTCTAAATCTATTTATATATATAATTTACTTCCTTTAAAGATCCTATTTTATTATATATTGTTTAATATCTTCGTATATTATTATTTTTTATACATGTGTTATTACTATTAAGTCTTTCATCTTATGTATGTTATCAACTTTAAGTTAATATATTTTGTTTTTGAATAATTTTGAATATCATTTACTTTAAATTTCTTCTTATGTAATATTTATTTTCATCCATATATTATTATGTTAGTTTTTATTATAAAATTTATTTCAAATCTTCTCATGCATTGCCTATTTCTTTTTAAAATTTTTATACATATAATTTAGGTTAAAATTGCATGTATATATTAGTTTCAAATTTCTTTCTCTCTAATTGTTTTAAATTCATTTATTATCATGCAAAAATCTGTTTTATATTTTGTTAATTTGCCATGTGGCTCTGATTGAAATATGATGTGTTATGAAATTATCGCCATTGTATATTTTAAACCGTATGCGCGTATTGTTATTTTTGTTATTCATTCATGTAATATTGTATTCACATATTATTATTCCATGCTCGATATTATATTTTTGTTTCTCATTATCGAATAGTGATTCAATAAAAGCATTTTGAGTCAATTTTAAAATCTTATTCAAAGGTTTTCCCAAATAAGGCAATATTTCGTGTTTGGAAATTCGAGAAATCGTGCCCCATCGTGCTGGGTTTCGGTTTTCCGTTTAACCAAATAACCAAATATCCGTTTAAAATTTTGTCCATGTTTTATTTTAAAAAAAAAGGCAATGTTTCGTGTTTGTAAATCTTCGTGCTGGGCTTCGGTTTTTCGTTTGTCCAAATAATCGAATATCCTTATAAAAATTTCAAATGCATAAACTTTGGAAATCATGAGATGATCTTGGTATCAAGGGTTTGAAATGGCATATCCTAACGCGCTGGATATGATATTTTATTCCTTTCGAACAAAAGAATCTCAATATCCAATTCGAGTCGTTTTACACTTTTTAAAAAAATGGAATTGCATTTCAAAATCTCTTCAAATTTTCAACATAAAGACATTAGTTAATCAATTTGGTACCAGTTTTGGGCGTACGAGGGTGCTAATCCTTCCTCGTGTATAACCGACTCCCGAACCCATTTTTCTTGGAATTCGTAAACCAAAATTAATTTCTTTTAAAATAAAATAAAATGTTTATAGGTGATCCGATCACACCTAAACAAAAAATATTGGTGGCGACTCTACTCCATATTTTTAAAGTTGATCCCTGTTTTTCAAACCCGATAAAAAATGGTTTCGACAGCTTGGCGACTCCACTAGGGACTGCTTGAGAGTCAGGCCATAGATTGATTAATTTTTGTCCTTTTGATTGAAAATTTGGAAAATTATTTTGAAAAATCATGTTTCTTTTGATGCATTTGTTGGTGCTATGATTAATGATGAGTCTCGTAGAATACTCTTGCACTGCATTGCATGACCGTCGTGGTTACGCCTTTGAGTGGGAGTGATAAACTATGCCTTCATTAGGTTTTCACCTCCGCATGGGCTAGTGGACTGCTTCTGGGATACATCAGTACCTATGTTCTTCGTGAGATTTTCATCTCCGCATGGCCATAGAGAAATGTATTCCCCTGAATCAAACTCGATCTACATGAGCCTATAATGGGTGAGGATTGAGGAATCTGCTGGTTCAGGTACCCATTCCTTAGAACCAAGCTGCATATAGCAACTCTAAGAGCCCACCCTAGGTAGAGCTATGCTGATAAACTGTAAAAGTAACATATTTTAATCTCATATTTAGTATATTTTTGGATAATTTATCCCTTGATTTATGTAAAAAGGTGCTCTTAATCCTTTCTTTTCATGTTTTATACTCAGGAAAGCACTGGAGCATGAAAAGAACAAGAAACGGGCTTAAAACGGACTAAATTAGGCTAAGAGAGAAATCAACATGGCTTGGCGCAAAGACCACACAGCTGTGCCTCATTAAAAGTCCGAACATGGCCTAGCCACGATTCGCACAGGCGTGTGCCATGGCCGTGTCCCTGTCGTGGAGAAGAGGAAATTCATTTGGATTTGGATACTTGGAGGCAAAGAAACCTATCTCAAAAGCCTATATAAACCCCCTAAGTATAAACTGAAAGGGGAGCGGTTAGCTAGGCCAAGGAGCCAAGCCGAAAAGGTCAGATTTGTGGGAAACACTCGGAGATAGCCAGTTGATCCATCTCAAGAAGCCGAAATTCTACTCAAGACGGAGGATCTCTCCTTCAATTCCTTCAGGGGGTTTTAGGGATTTCTTATGTTTTGTTTTATCTTTTCTTCTGAGATGTTTTCTTTTATAGTTATGAACTAAACCCTTCAGATACCTGAAGGGGATGAAACCTAAGACAAATCTTGTTATTGTTTTCTGAACTATATGATAAATACTTGATTTGTTTTTAATTATGTGTTCTTAATTCTTGTGTTGATATTTCTGAGATATTGATACAAGTATGATGTGCTTAGGTGGAGGAGCAAAAGTCCCTGCCTAAGAATAGATCTAGCATAATTAAGCGGAGTTGATTGCATGCCTAGAGATAGGGTGATGAGATTTTGCCGGATTAGAGTGAAACCTAATATAGGAGTCCATAGATCGAGTTAATGCGATTCTAAGGGTTTTAATTAGAAAGAGATTTCAATTAATCAACCTAGAGTTAGACGTTATTCGCCTCAAGAGAGGGTTTAATATAAATTAGGGAATCATATGGATCAAGTCAAGTGAATACATCATCTAGTTCAGTGTTAGATAACAAGTGAAGTATAGGTGGATTCTTCCTAAGAGTATCGTCTTAATCAACTGAAACAGTATTTTCCCAATTCATTCTTTTTGTCTTTGGGTCTTTAGCTTAGTAGTTAATTAAAATTAGATTAAACAACAACTTCACTTATTTTAGGCTAGATAATAAAAAGAAAGTTAGTTTTAGTACTTTTAGTTCCTTTGGGTTCGACTTTCCGGTCTTGCCTAAGCTATACTACTGTTTGATAGGTGCACTTGCCTTAAGTCGTTGTTAGAGTTAGTTTCTAGGTTCGATCATTCTCATTTATAAATTTAAAACTCTAAAAAATAGCGATCAAGTTTTTGGCGCCGTTGCCGGGGAACTAAAATATTAAGAAAACTCTATTTTTATTACTTTAGCCACTCTTTTTATTTTTATTTTTATTTTTCGCAATTCACTTTTATTTTTTATTTTTATTTTTTGTTTTTTTTTTAACTTTGCTAAATTTTCTTTCTTTCTTTTCTTAATAAGTACCTCTAGTTTATGGCTGGAAGGAACCCGAGAGGACCATTAGTATATGACAGTGATATTGAAGCTACCGCTCGCAGGAATCGCAGAGAAATTAGGTGAGCCCTAAATTACACAGAAGAAGAGCGAGAAAGCAGATCCAATCCTACTGAAGGGATGGACGAGAACAATCCACCACCACAAGATATGGCAGAAAATAATGTTCCGCGTACTATGTATGATTATGCTAAACCTCATTTAACAGGAGCAGAATCAAGCATTGTTAGACCTGCTATAGCTGCTAATAATTTTGAATTAAAGCCTAACACTATACAAATGATTCAACAATTTATTCAATTTGATGGTTTACAGGATGAAGACCTAAATACTCATATAGCTAATTTTTTAGAGTTCTGTGATACCTTCAAAATAAATGGCATTTCTGATGATGCCATACGTCTTTGGTTATTTCCCTTTTCATTAAGGAATAAAGCCAAACAGTGGTTAAACTCATTACCACGAGGGTCATTCACTACACGGGATCAAATGACCGGAAATTTTTTATTAAAACGTTTCCCACCGGCCAAAATGGCCAAATTACGGAATGATTTCTCTTCTTTTGTGCAGATGGATTTAGAGACATTATACGATGCATGGGAAGAGGTATAAGGATCTCTTGAGAAGGTGTTTGCACCATGGTTTACCCTTGTGGCTCCAAGTCCAAACTTTCTATAACAGTGTAAACCCCTTAACGAGGCAACTAATTGACTCAGCCGCTGGTGGAACCCTGAACAATAAAACTCCTGAAGCAGCCTACGAATTTATAGAAGATATGTCACTGAATAACTATCAGTGGCAAGTTATAAGGACAAAACCAACAAAATCAGCAGGAGTTTTCAACCTCGACGCAGTAATCATGCTATCAACACAGGTAGAAATGATGAATAAAAAGCTTGATAGTTTGTGTTCTTTGCAGGTACTTCCAGTCATGCAGTGCGACGCAAGTGGAACAGTGGCGAATCCTGAGTACCCACCCTACCAACCGGGCACAGAAAGCGAATAGATGAACAATATAGGTAATAATTTCAGATCTAATAATAATCCTTATAGTAATAATTATAATCCAGGTTGGAGGAACCACCCAAATTTTTCATGGGGAGGTCAAGGAAATCAAGGAAATCAAAGACAACAACCTCCTCAAAATTTCCAAACTCAGCCCTATCCACAGGAAAAGAGGCTGAACCTCGAAGAGATGCTGACAAAATTCATGACAGCTACAGATAACCGTCTCCAAGACACTGAGACCACCCTTAAGAATCAACAGGCATCAATTAAAGGGATCGAAAGCCAAGTTGGGGAACTTACTAAGACAGTTGGAAACTTTCAAAGATATTTGCCGAACGACCACAAGGGTGTCTACCAAGCAATACTGAGATTAACCCAAGTTGAGGTAACACAGGAAAAGCCAAAACCAGTAATCAAAAAGTACCAACCTCGCATTCCTTACCCCGAAGCGATGAAGAGAGACGATACAGAGGAAAATTTCGGTAAGTTTCTTAAACTTTTAAAGAAATTACATATCAACTTACCTCTTCTTGAAAGTCTTTTACAGATGCCAGATTCGAGGAAATTTTTAAAAGAACTCTTGACGAACAAGCGTAAGTTAGACGAGGAGCCACATGTGGAATTAAACGCAGTATGCTCAGCAGTGTTACAGAATAGACTACCGCGAAAGCTAAAAGGTCCAGGGAGTTTTACAATTCCATGCTTAATTGGTAGTTTAACTATTGATAATGCCTTAGCTGATTTAGGGGCAAGTATAAATGTCATTCCTTATAAAATGTTTAAACAATTAGGTCTAGGGAAACCCAAACAAACTAGAATGAGCATTCAATTAGCTGGTAAAACTGTTAGAATTCCTAGGGGTATTATCGAAGATGTTCTTGTAAAAATTGATAAATTCGTTTTCCCAGTAGATTTTGTTGTATTAGACATGGATGAGGATAATTCGATTCCCCTAATTTTAGGAAGACCCTTTTTAGCAACTGCTAGAACAAAAAATTGATGTTGGCACAGGAGAACTCATACTTCGTGTAGGTGACGAATCAATCAGTTTACAAGCTCTTAACTCGGCCTGGACAACAATTGATGAAGGTGAGAAAGTAAATTCAGTTGATAACCAAGTTGTTCAAATTTCACCACAGGAAACACTACAAGGTTACAAACCTGAGCCGAATCATGGACCCCATGCCAACAAAGAAGAATTACATAAGGAACGAAGCCTTAGGGTCGACATCTTAGAAGAGTGGAAAACACAATTCAAAGAAGAACCGGAACCACACAAAGTAACACCGAATGAGCCTCCAGAAGAGCTCACAGGAACAACAAACCATTTCAAAATAGGAGACCAGGTACTGTTAGATAAAGCAGATCCTTGCATCATCACATCAGACCTGAACACGAATGAAGAAATTCCTCTTGAGGTACACAATATCTTCCCATACGGAACAATCGAGGTAAGCTATCCTATATTCGGCGCTTTTAAGGTAAACGCTTCTCGACTTAAACTTTATCAAGAAAATAGAACTGATAGCATGAGGGAAGATATTCAAACTTTTAAACCACCCTGGTTTTTACAAAAACGAGGAGAGTCTAGCTTAAGACTATAAACGAGCGCTTCTCGGGAGGCAACCCGAGTACTAACCCAGTTAACGTTTACATTTTAATTTTTATTTATTCTGCTTTATTCTTTCCTTTTTAGCACCTAAATTTAAATTAACCAAAAGTGCAGATTTCCAGGCCACACGGCCTTGCACACGGCCGTGGCCGTGTGGACCTCAAAAATCTCCGTACTGACATGGCAGGGATGGTACGAGTTAGAGAAAATTAAATTTCAGAGTCACGGACTCCAACCACCGCCCCACGGGCACCGACAACACGCCACGACCATGCGACGCGGCCGTGGACGACACTGACTTATCACTAACGGGCATGGCAATCTATAAAATAGGCGTGGGTGAACCAACACGCCTAGACACACGGCCGTACGAGACAGCCGTGTGAATCAGCACGCCCACGGTACACGGGCGTGTGACTGTACCTATTTCTCACCATTCTTCCTCCCTTACACCCTCCATTCTCTGAATTCTTTGTTTCCATAAGCTTGCTTTTCAAACTTTTGGCCATGTCGAAGAAGCGGAAGGATCCAAGCACAGTCTCCCTCATGGAGACCGATATACATAAGTTCATGCCGGCAGCTTCATTCATTCGACAACCCAGGGTCTTTGAGACCATTTATCTTTTGTTTCACTTTTATCTTCTCCTCTATATTCCTTCTCTTTGACTATCTTATGCTTAATTTAGTTTATTTTATTTTAGTTTCTTAGTGTCCGGTTCTAAAGGCTGCTTGGGAATCACGCCACTTCCGCCACCGCCAACACCTCCACAACCTTAGAAGTCACACCCACCTCACGAACCATCTACCAATAAAGATTCTCAAGCCCCTTTATCTGTTAGCTTTGGTTTAATTACATTTTTATTTTCTTTCTCTTTATCTGTCTTGTCTTTATTTATATGTTTAATTTACTCTAAATGTGTCTTAATAACTCTTGGCTAATTCTATATGAGCTCCCCAATTTCTTCATCTAGCGTAGAGCTCGATAGCAGAAACCACCCCTATCGACTTCCAACTCTGGGAAACCATCCAAATTTAGGAAGTCTCACCTCTCCCTCCATCTTAAATTGCATATCTATCTTTGTACATTGAGGGCAATGTACATCTTAAGTGTGGGGGGGTGAATAGTTTTTTCGAGAAAATGCCTAACTTTCTGTATTATTCTCAAATACCTGAATTATGCCTTAACTTGAAGTAAGTTTCTCACATTATAATTAGAATGAAATTTCTGATGATTTATGATTTTTATTGATATGTTTTTGAGTAAGACATAGTTAATTGTGCACTGATGATTTAAACTTGAAGAATACTAGAGAATCAAGCATGATAAGTCTAATTTTCAGAATTAAAATTTTTGCTAGGCTGTTAACCTGAATTTGAATATTACTTTAAAGTTTGAATTTTACGAGGTTGACATCAAATACCCATAATTTTTGTGAGATTTTGAGCCTTATAGAGCATATATCCTTTTTCATGCTCACTTTTTGATTATGAGTGTGTCAACATTAAACTGTTATTCTAGAACTTGCCTCGATTATATGGGTTGAGACCACACCTTTGATTTGATATACAAAGATGATAAAGGCACTTAGGATTTAACCCACTTACACCACTAAAAAGCCTACCTTCATAAATTAACCCCTAATGAACCCCGTTTAATCTTAACAACCCTTTTTATTGACTCACCCACTAATTTTAACCCAAAACCCTTTGTATCTGTTATCACCATTCCTTGGTTACCCTTTTTTGTCGAGATTTGATTTTGAGCAGTTGCTTAACTATGTTCTATATTTCAGTTGTAAAAGTTCTTTCCTATTGTTATTTAATTTGTTCTTAAAAAAAAAATCATTATTAGTTTTAGCTGAGCTTATATGTGTAAATTTCAAATCTTGAAGAAAAAGCTCGTATTATTAGTTTTCAATTGATGTAATTATTTAAGACTAGTTCATTTTTCTAGTTAGGTAATTTATCAGGTCAATCTCGATTCTAACCTGCTAATTTAGCCTATATCCATACCCTTAACCTAGCCCCGTTACAACCCTGTAAAGACCTTTTGATTTGTGTATCAACTCATTTTACATTAGTGGAGATTTGATTTTTAGGCAAGCCTATGAGATTAACTTTTCAGGTTCGACTTATGAGTGCTCTTTTCCTGGACCTTAAACACGTCGAGTGATTTAAGTGAATCGTGAGGATGTCAATCCTTGTCAGTTTTGAATTAAAAGGTAATTATTCATATAAAGGGAGACACCTATGTTTTCGTGATACAGATGTATGACTTATATTGTTTGAATCTTTAGGACTCTTTGAATTAAATTATCCATGTATAAATTGTCTATGAATTATGATGAGACATTGTCGATAAAAATATTGAATTATGGAAAGTTCGTTTTAATTGTAAGTTGAGAATTTTGCTTGAGGACAAGCAAAAGCTTAAGTGTGGGGGTATGTGATAAACTGTAAAAGTAACACATTTTAATCCTACATTTAGCATATTTTTGGATGATTTATCCCTTAATTTATGTAAAAAGGTGCTCCTAATCCTTTCTTTTCATGTTTTATACTCAGGAAAGCATCGGAGGATGAAAAGAACGAGAAACAGGCTTAAAATGGACCAAATTGGGCCAAGAGAGAAATCGACACGGCCTGGCCCAAAGACCACACAGCCGTGCCTCATTAAAAGTCCGAACACGGCCTGGCCAGGATTCACACGGGCGTGTGCCATGGCCGTGTCCCTGTCGTGGAGAAGAGAAAATTCATTCGGATTTGGATACTTGGGGGTAAAGAAACCTATCTCAAAAGCCTATATAAACCTCCTAAGTATAACCTGAAGGGGGGCGGTTAGCTAGGCCAAGGAGCCGAGCCGAAAAGGTCAGATTTGTGGGAAACACTCGAAGATAGCCAGTTGATCCATCTCAAGAAGCCAAAATTCTACTCAAGATGGAGGATCTCTCCTTCAATTCCTTCAGGGGGTTTTAGGGATTTCTTATGTTTTGTTTTATCTTTTCTTCTGAGATGTTTTCTTTTATAGTTATGAACTAAACCCTTCAGATACCTGAAGGGGATGAAACCTATGGTTAATGTTGAAGAGAATACTGAGTATTCTCAACATCCCCCTGGTTTTACTCCACCACATATGCAAACACAACCTGAAGTAGCTTTACAAAGGCCATTTATCACGATCAGGCCGAAACAATTCCAAACTGGTGCTTCAATGAATCTCCAAACTGGCTCAGGTTCAGGAGATAATCCACTCAATACTAATGTCTCTGATTTGGATGAAATAGTTGAATGAGAGAGGACGAAAGCAGAATTACCAAAGCAGCTAGAAGATAGATTTAAATAGTTGGAGGAGAAATTTAAGGTGATAGAAAGTGCTGATGGCTGTTATGGAATTGATGCCAAAGATTTAAGCTTGGTCCCAGACTTGGTGCTTCCATACAAGTTCAAAATGCCTGAATTTGAGAAATATAATGGGACAAGTTGCCCTGACGCTCATATTACTATTTTTTGTAGAAGAATGATGGGGTACATTAATAATGACCAAATGTTGATCCATTGCTTTCAAGATAGCCTTGTGGGAGCAATAGCCAAATGGTACAATCAGTAGACCCATTCCCAAATTGGTTCTTGGAAAGACTTGGCTCAAGCTTTTATAAAATAATATGGCCACGTGATAGACATAGCGCCCGACAGGATTACACTCTAGAACATGGATAAGAAGACAAACGAGAGCTTCAGGCAGTATGCCCAACGATGGAGGGAGGTGCCGATGCAAGTCCGACCACCACACTTAGAGAAAGAGACGACCATGCTCTTTATTAATACACTGAAGGCCCCGTTTATCACTCATATGCCAGGGAGCGCTACAAAGAGCTTCTCGGACATCGTAATAACTGGAGAAATGATTGAGAATGCCATAAAAATTGGAAGGATAGAAGTAGGAGAAAGCAACAAGAAAATGACTACAAGGAAGAAAGAAGATGAAGTGAATAATACAAGCATGGGGTACTCAAAGTCAACTACTGTGAATCAGCAGAAAACAGTGACTACTGGGTATCAGGGTTCATCAAGAAAAGAATCTGGCATGAGGCAAAACACTGAAAAACTCCAATCTACGCCGATCCCAATGACGTATAAGGAGTTATATCAAAGTTTATTTGATGCGCACGTTATGTCCCCCCACTACCTGAAACCGATGCAACCTGCATACCCAAAATGGTATGACCCAAATGCCCAATGTGAGTACCACGTGGGGGTCCAAGGGCATTCGATAGAAAATTGCCTTGCTTTCAAGAAATTGGTGGAAAAATTCATCAACATGGGTATTGTGAAGTTAGATGATGCGCCAAATGCAGAAATATGAACCTGGGAGCATTTTGGACAATTGGACTGCGGAAAAAATTCTTGTAGTATTTAAAGCTTACTCAGAGTAATGTACAAAATGCACTTGTTGCTTTAAGCCTAGAAGTAATAAGATTTCTTTTGTGAAATAGGCTTGTGTCCAGAATTTTTATTTCAATAAAATACTACTTTTTAAGCAAATTTTTTCATTCTTTCCATTTCATATTATACATTCTTTTCTTTTTAGAATATTCTTTCATTCTTTATTCATGACCATACCATACCAATAATTAGCCTTAGAATAATTTATTCTTTGGATTTTTGCCTTCATACCTAGGTACCCAGATATCAACGACATGAGCGACGTTGTTACTGACTCCCTTTTTGAATAAGATATGGGTCTAAGAGATCTAAAAATTTTAAAAATGACAGAGATTGTAGCCTATCTTTTGATTTGTTAAGGATGGTAGAACAAAATGAGAATAGACTCTACCTTGCGAAGGGTCAGTAGACGTTGCGAGCTTAGGAAAGAGGCGAAGATCGAAGCCTAGTTCACCACAGAAATAAGGTGAGACATCATTGAGCTATTTTTAAGAATTCAAGATGTTTTCGCACGATCATATCAAGGCATGCCAAGCTACTGAAACGTGGGTATGCTGTTAAGATTGGTGTTTAAAGAGCCCATGTTAATGGTTTTACGATGGCCAGGCTAATCAGGAGGTTCGAGCTGTTGGTTTACCAAGAAAAGGAAATTGCATCAATTACGTTGTAAATGTCAAGTTAAGGAAGAAAAAATTTATGTGCTTCCTCCATTTTTCTATATGTGAGGCATAGATGTTATGGGGGCCGATCTCGTTAAAAGCATCTAGTCGACACCAATTCATCTTCGTGGTTGTCAATTACTTCACTAAGAGGGTAAAGGTCGCTTCATATGCCAATTACAAAGTCAGCAGTCATCAAATTCAAATTCAAATCCAAATTCAAATTCAAATTTTAGTTCAATCACAAGTTCAAATTCAAAAACAGTGGCAATAAAGAATGCCAAAAAGAAACATGTCTAGCATAATTGCACAATATTTCAAAAATCAGACACCATATCAATGCAGCAAAGGCAGCCGAAAACCATTCAAATTTTTTTTAAAAAAATGATGATTGAGATTTGTAAATGTTGGCATACAGAAGTTATTATTTACCCTCTATGCTATTCAGACGTTGGCCAGGACTGTCACCGGAGCAACACATTTCTCATTGGTTTTGCCCATTGAATTCGAAATTCCTTTTTTTGAGTTTTATCAGAACTGAAGTTGGATGGATTTAATCCCGATATGATCAGTTGAATTTGAAGAGAAAATGTTAAAATTTATTTGTCACAGTCAGATGATGCGAGCTTACAACAAAAAAAGGTTCGCCCTAGAAAATTTCATGATAGGGCTTTGAAAAAGATTTTTCCCATGCAAAAGGGACTTCAAAAGAAAGTGAATGCCAAACTGGGAAGGACCTTATGCAGCAAAGAAGGCCTGTTCTGGGGAAGCATGGATATTGTCTGAGATAGATGGCAAGGACCTGCCCAATTCGGTGAATTCAGATTCAATAAAAAGTTTTCCAAAGAAAAAACACAAAAATGAAAAAAGAGGGAAATAAAATTTGTTTCAATCAAAAAAGAAGAAAGAAAAAGGAGAGGCCAAGGCGAAAACGCGCAAAGGGCGCTTTGAGACCAAAAGGGATTTGTGTTGAAAACCCAAAAAGGGCGGCTCAAATTTTGATCAAAAGTAGGGCATACAACAGTCTTGCTATGCCTAAATTAACAATGAAGAAGTATGTTATGTCTTGGGGCATTGACAAAGTGCTCCGGATCCCTTAAACACATATTGAGTTTAAAATGGTCCTCAAGAAGTTTGAACAGAGAAGCTCAGGCTGCGATATCTGGGGCACCTAGTTTCCATCTTACCCATTCTGAATTTGCTATCTTTAATTACTTTTATTCATTTCAAATCACACTACTAATAAGTTTCCTTTTTAATTGCATTTGCTAGCTTTAATTAACCTATTTTTTTCGAGCTAGGCTCCCAATTAATTTTCTCCATGTCCATTTTTATGATCTTTTTCAAGCATTTTGCATTAAAATAACGATTACTGGACTAATAATACTTTCATAAAAGGAGTTTTACATATTACTTTGGAAACTTCTAAATAACACGAGAACCTGAAACAGGACTTTTGTTTAAAACTCACCAAGTTTAAGGAAGAGTTTAAGCCAAGGCTATCTTTTCAGATTTTTGTCAAGAATGGATATTGAAAAAATGACAAGATATTGCATCAGTAATACAATCTTGACGAAAATAGGCAATGTTAACCCATGCGCAAAAGGGGAATCATTCTCGAAAAAATGGTATTCTGCATCCATGCAAATATCATGCATACACATTTGGTTAGGTCGCTCGGGGAGTGATCAGTTGATGGAACAAGTTACAGATCCTATATCTTGGATTTGTAACCAGTTGGATTGAAGAAGAAACAAATTCTATACCCCAAAGTTATAGTGGGGCAGATCTGTTGAGCAAGATATAATTATTTTCTCGGGTTTTCTGTTGAGAACACCAGCCGAACAAAATGACAGCATAATACGTCAGTGATAAAGCCCTGATAAACAATGAGCGATGACACCTTAAACTTTTAAAAAGAGATCAGTCTCATGACATTCTGCATTCATGCAAATGACATCCATAATACATTTAGTTAGGAGCATTAGATTCATTCTGATCATTGTATCCTAACCATTTTTGCATAAGCACAAACACATAAAACCGATTTTACGGGATAGGTCCTCCAGAGGACGGTGTCACAACATCGGTGAATTCACAGATCTTGTCTTCCTGGGATTGCAGTGAAGCAGACCGAAGATACCAATATGACATCTCTGAGTTTGCAGTGGAGCAGATTGAAGATAGCAGATCCTGTCTTCCTAAGTTTGCAGCGAAGTGGATTGAAGATACCAGTCTGGCATCCCTGAGTTTGCAGTAGAGCAGATTGAAGATAGCAGATCTTGTCTTCCTGAGTTTGCAGTGAAGCGGATCGAAAACATCAGTTCGGCATTCCTGAGTTTGCAGGAAGTAGACTAAAGATTGTAGAGCTTATCTTCCTAAAGTAGTAGTGGAGCAGATCAGTTAAAAATTACAGATCCTATCTCACTGAACAATAGTGAAACAGATCGAAAGCCACAATTCTTATATTCTCAAAGTTCCAGTAGAGTAGCTTGAGGCTACGAATCCCTTCTCCCTGATTTTATAGTGAGGATCAATCCTTATTTCTTTGAAGTTTCAGCAGAGAAGATTGAGGTTACGAATCTCTTTTCCCTGAATTCTTATATCCTCGAAGTTCCAGTGGAGTAGGCTGAGGCTACAAATCCCTTCTCACTGAGTTTACATGGAGGATCAGTCTTTATTTCTTTGAAGTTTTAGTAGAGAAGATTGAGGTTACGAATCTCTTCTCTCTGAATTCTCATCTCCTTAAAGTTCCAATGGAGTAGGTCGAAGCTACAAATCCATTCTCCCTGAGTTTACAATGAGGATCAATCCTTATTTCTTTGAAGTTTCAGTAGAGAAGATTGAGGTTACGAATCTCTTCTCCCTGAATTCTTATATTCTCGAAGTTCCAGTGGAGTAGGTTGAAGCTACAAATCCCTTCTCCCTGAGTTTACATGGAGGATCAGTCCTTATTTCTTTGAAGTTTTAGCAGAGAAGATTGAGGGTACGAATCTCTTCTCTCTGAATTCTTATCTCCTCAAAGTTCTAGTGGAGTAGGTTGAGGCTACAAATCCCTTCTCCCTGAAATCCTTATTTCCTTGAAGTTTCAGTAGAGTAGGTCGAAGCTACAAATCCCTTCTCCCTGAAATTACATTGAACTTATAAATTACAGATCTTATCTCTCTGAAGTTGCAGTAGAGCAGATCAAACTAAACCTTATCTCCCCGAAGTTGCATTGGAGCAGGTTGAAATCACAAGTCTTATCTCCCTGAAGTTGCAGTGGAGCAGACTGAAGACAGTTAATCCTATCTCCCTGAAGTTACAGTGGAGCGGATTAAAACAACGAATCCTATACCTCTGAAGTTGTAGTAGGTCGGATTGGGTTTACCATAGAGAGTCTTATCTCCCTGAAATTACATTGGAGCGAATCAAAGCGCTAGTTCCTATGCCCTTGAAGATGCAGTGGGATGGAATAAAGTTACTCGAATAAGAAAAGCAACTACAGAAGTCAAGATTCGGAGAGACCGGCCAAAATTGGCTTTTTTAAAGTCTTTACTCCATTCTTGTTACATGACAATGAGCAAAGAGGGGTAGCTGTAGGACCCAATTCATGCTTGAGCCCAATAATAACCAAACAAAATAACAGTCTAAATAATAGTTTTTATTACAAATCCAATAATCTAAAACCCAAATTAAACCCAACCAGCCCAATTGCAAACTGATAAACCATAAAATTAACATATTTTAAGCCCACATTTAGTATGCTTTTGGATGATTTAGTCCTTGATTTATGTAAAAAGGTGCTTGTAATCCTTTCTTTTCATGTTTATACCTAGGAAAGCACCCGAGGATGAAAAGAACGCAAAACGGGCCCAAAACGGAGTAAATAGGCCTTAGCACAAAATTGACACGGCCTGGCCCAAAGTCCACACGGCCGTGCCTCGACGAACACCTAGAGCACGGCCTCAACTCCGCCTCCCGTGCCTCAAGATAGAAATCCGAACACAGTTTGGTCTCGATTTACACTGGCGTGCTACATGGCTGTGCCTCTATTGTTAGAATAAGCAATTTCAGTTGGAAAAGGATACTTAGGGAGAAAGAATCGTATTCCAAGAGCCTATATATATCCCCCAAGTACCACCTTTGAAGAGGAGTCAAAGCTAGGCCAAGGAGCCAAGCCGAGAAGGTCAGAGTTAGGGAATAACGCGAGGATAGCCAGTTGATCCATCCCAAGAAGCCGGAATTATACTCAAGACAATGGAATTCTCCTTCAATTCCTTCAGGGGGTTTTAGGGTTTTCTTATGTTTTGTTTTATCTTTTCACTTGTGATGTTCTTTTTATTCATTATGAATTAAACCCTTCAGATACTTGAAGGGGATGAAACCTAGATGAATTTTGTTATTTGATTTCTAAGTTATATGATAATTGCTTAGTTTGTTCTTAATTATGTTGCTTAATCCAGATCCAATGTGCTTAGGTGGAGGAGGAATAGACCCTGCCTAAGAGTAGATCTAACATAATTAAGTGGAGTTGATCGAACGCCTAGAGATAGGGTTACGAGATTTTACCGGATTAGGGTGAAACCTAATATGGGAGTCCATTGATCGATTTACTGCTATCCTAGGGAGTTATTATAAGTAAACGAGAGTTCCACTAATTAACCTAGGGTTAGACGTTATTCACCTCGAGAGAGGGTTTAATATAGGTTAGGGAGTCTTACGGATCAAGCTAAGTAAAGAAATCATATAATTTAGGGTCAGATAACAAGTGAAGTCTAGGTGGATTCTTCCTGAGGGTATCGTCGTAATCAACTGAGTTTTCTTTCAAAGTTATTTTCCTATTCGCCCTTTTTATCTTTGTGTCCTTAGTTTAGTCTTCGTCAATATAGTTTAAAGCAACTTCACTCTATTTTTAAGGCTAAATAATAAAAAGAAAGTTAGTATTAGTACTCTTACTTCCTTTGGGTTCAATATCCGGTCTTGCCTAAGCTATACTACTGTTCGATAGGTACACTTGCCTTTAATCGTTGTCAGAGTTAGTTTCCAGGTTTGATCATTCTTTTATAAATTTCAAAACTCTGATTTACAGCGATCAAGTTTTTGGCGTCGTTGCCGGGGAACTAAAATATTAAGAAAGCTCTATTTTTATTACTTTAGCCATTATTTTTTTTATTTTTCAGCAATTTATTTTTACTTTTAGGTTAAATTCTAATTTTGCTAATTTTTCTTTCTTTATTTTCTTTCTAGGTACCTCTTGTTTATGACTAGAAGGAACCCGAGAGGACCTTTAGTATACGATAGTGATATTGAAGCTACCGCTTGTAGGAATCGTCGAGAAATTAGGCGAGCCTTAAATTACACAGAAAAGGAGGAAGAAGATAGATCCAATCCTACTGAAAGGATGGACGAGAATAACCCACCACCACACGATGTGGGGGAACGCAATGCTCCACGTACTATGTGTGATTATGCGAAACCGCATTTAAGAGGAGCAAAATCAAGTATTGTTAGGCCTGCTATAGCTGCTAATAATTTTGAATTAAAGCCTAACACAATACAAATGATTCAACAGTTTGTTCAATTTGATGGTTTGCAGGACGAAGATCCAAACATGCATATAGCTAACTTTTTAGAGTTCTGTGATACTTTCAAAATAAATGGCGTTTCTGATGATGCCATACGTCTTCGGTTATTTCCTTTTTCATTGATAAATAAAGCTAAACAGTGGTTAAACTCGTTACAATGAGGATCAATCACTACATGGGATCAGATGACTGAAAAATTTTTAATGAAATATTTTCCACCGGCCAAAACGGCCAAATTAAGGAATGATATCTCTTCTTTTGTGCAGATGGATTTAGAAACACTATACGATGCATGGGAGAGATTCAAAGATCTCTTGAGGAGGTGCCCACACCATGGCTTACCCTTGTGGCTACAAGTCTAAACATTCTATAACGGTGTAAACCCCTCAACAAGGCAACTGATTGATTCAGCAGCCGGTGGAACTCTGAATAACAAAACTCCAGAAGCAGCCTATGAGTTTATTGAGGAGATGTCATTAAATAATTATCAGTGGCAAGCTTCAAGGACCAAACTGACGAAATCGGCAGGAGTCTTCAACGTCGATGCCATGACCATGCTATCAACGCAGCTTGAGATGATGAATAAAAAGCTTGATAGTTTGTGTTGTTCACAGGCACATCCAGTCATGAAGTGTGACGCAAGTGAAACCGTGGCAAATCCTGAGTACCCACCTTACCAACCGTAAGTAGAGAGCGAACAGATGAACTATATAGGTAATAATTTTCGATCCAATAATAATCCTTATAGTAATACTTAAAATCCAGGTTGGAAGAACCACCCAAATTTTTCATGGGGAGGTCAAGGCAATCAAGGGAATCAAAGGCAACAACTACCTCAAAACTTCCAAAATCAGCCTTATCCATGAGAGAAGAAACCAACCTACGAGGAGGAATTAAAAATATCGACAAATACAGAAGAACGCCTACAAGATATTGATAGAACAATTAAAAGCAATGAGAGCCGAATGAGTGAAATTGCTAAGTCGGTCAAGGAAGTAACTAATGCAGTCGAATAACTCACGCGGCTCATGTCAGAACGACCACAAGGACGTCTACCAAGTAACATTGAGATTAATCCAAATGAGCAAATTCAAGCCATCACAGCTCAGGAGAGCGAGGGGTTAGATGAACCCAAACCAATTCCAGAAAGTAAGGTAGACGAAGGTATAACAGAGGTAGCACAAGAAAAGTCAAAATCGGTAATCAAGGAGTACAAACCTCGCATACCTTATCCCGAAGCATTAAAAAGAGGCGATTCAGAGGAACAGTTCGGTAAGTTTCTTAAACTTTTAAAGAAATTACACATTAACTTACCTCTTCTTGAAGCTCTTTTTCAGATGCCAGACTCGAGGAAATTTTTAAGATAGCTCTTGACAAACAAACGCAAATTAGACGAAGAGCCACACATTGAACTCAACGCAAAGTGCTCAGCAATGCTAAAAAATAAACTACCATAGAAATTAAAAGATCCAGGGAGTTTTACAATTCCATGTTTAATTGGTAGTTTAACTATTGATAATGCGTTAGCTGATTTATGGACAAGCATAAATGTCATGCCTTATGCACTGTTTAAACAACTAGGTCTAGGGAAGCCCAAACAAACTAGGATGAGTATTCAATTAGCTAATAAAACTGTTAGAATTCCTAGGCGCATTATTGAAGATGTTCTCGTAAAGATCGATAAATTTGTTTTCCCAGTAGATTTTGTTGTTTTAGACATGGATGAGGATAATTCAATTCCCTTAATTTTAGGAAGACCTTTTCTAGCAACTGCCAAGACTAAAATTGATTTGCCACAGGAGAACTCATACTTCGTATAGGTGATGAATCAATCAGTCTTCAAACTCTTAACTCGGCCAGGGCAACAATCGATGAAGGTAAGAAAGTCAATACAAATGATAACCAATTTGTTCAACTTTCATCGTAGGAAAAATCAAAAGGACAAAAACCTGAGCCAAAACACGAACCCCAAGCTAAAGAAGCACATGAGGAACAAAGCCTTAGGGTCAATAAATTAGATGAGTGGGAGACATAGGTCAAAGAAGAAACCGAACCACACGAAGTGAAATCAGAGGAACCACTGAAAAAAGGCACTATTGAACCTGATCTCCAGTTCAGTACCAACAAAGAAACAACTCACGAGGAGCAAAGGATTCAAATTAATGACTTAGACGAGTGGAAAACACACTTTAAGGAAAAATTAGGGATACAGGAAATAGAATCAAACCCACTCTACGAGATAGACAAGTCCAAAGTCAGAGATCAGGTATTGTTAGCCAAAGCAGACCCACGACTATTCCCTCCAGACCCTGACACAAACAAAGAAATCCTTTTTAAGGTAATCAATGTTCTTCCACATGGAACAGTCGAGGTAAGCAATCCTATTTTTGGCAATTTTAAAATAAATGCTATTCGACCTAAAGGATACAATGAAAATAAAACTATAAGCATGAGAAAAGATATTCAAACCTTCAAATCTCCCTAAATTTTTCAAACACAAGGAAAGTCTAGCTGAAGACTATAAACGAGCGCTTCTCGGGAGGCAACTCGAGTACTAACCTTACTTATTTTGCATTTATTTTTAGTTTACTCTACTTTTCTTTTTATTTTTCTTTTTACACTAACCAGAAGTGCAATTTCCCAGGCCACACGGCCTTACACACAGCCGTGTCGGTGGCCGTGTGGACCACCGAAATCGCCACACTGATAGGGCAGAGGCCGTGCAATTTAGTCCAACCACCCCCAACGTCACGGATCCAACCACCCTCCCCACGGGCATCGACACACGGGCACGGCCTTGCCCTTCAACCGTGTGAAGCTACTGACTTCCACACCACGGGCAGAACACGCCCGTGCTTACAAACCGTGCGAAGCTATTGACTTGACGTACACGGACGTGGGTGATGTAGCACAGGCATGGGGTGACAAACACACTCAAGAACACGGCCGTACGAGGTGACCGTGTACATCGACACCCCCTAGGACCACGACCGTGGGGAAGCACCAAATTTGAGCCTCTATTTAAACCCCTCACCTCTTCTCCTTCCTTCCATCTAATTTCTTCATTATTTTCTTTGCTTTTCACTCTCCTCCATCTCAGATTCTCCACTTATTAAAACTCTAGACCCTTGAGCAAGCCAACACCATGCCGAAGAAGCAGAAGAAGCCAAGCATAGGTTCCTCAAAGAACGATCAACATGAGTTCATGCCGGCAACTTCGTCTCAACAACAAGCCAAGGGTCTTTGAGACCAACTAGTTTTTTTTTTTTTTTTCTCTTTTGCTTCAATTTCCTTCCCTTCTCCTTTATTTTTCTTATCTAAGCTTCTCTAGTGCTATTTTCGTTTAATTTTCTTTTAGTGTCAGGTTCGAAAGGTTGCTTGGGAATCACGCTGACCACCACGATAACCTCTTCACTTCTGCCACCACCAGCACCTCCCCAGCCTTAGAAATCGTACCCACCTTGTGAACCATCCTTCAATAAGGAATTCACAGTCCACTAATATTTTCTTTTTATTTTAGTTTTCTTCTTATTCTCCTTCCCTTTAGTTTGTTTTTCTTTACTTTTATATTTAGTTTGTTTTTATTAGGTCTTAATAAATCCTGGCTACTTCTCAGTGCGCTACCCAATTTCTTCATCTAGCGCAGGTTCGTCATCCAGACTGACCATCACCGCCACCAAAGACACTCATCCGGGAAAACATCCACCATTCAGGGAGTACTTCTTTCCCCTTCTCTTTTGATTTATCCCTTAAATGTTATTATCTATGTTTGTACATTGAGGGCAATGTACATCTTAAGTGTGGGGGGAATGAATAGTTATCCTGAGAATATGCCTAACTTCTTCATTATTCTTAAACCCTGAGGATAGAAATACCTAACTTTTTGCATGATTCTCAAAAACCTGAATTTAATCTTGTGTGAAAGTAACTTTCTCATATTTACTAATGAAGATGGAATTTCTAATAATTTATGATTTTTATTGATATGTTTTTGAATAAGTCATTGTTAATTGTGCATTGATGATTAAATTTGAAGAATACTAGGGAATCAAGCATGATAAGTCTAATTTTCTGAAAATTAAAATTTTATGTTGTTAATCTGAATTTGAATGTTACTTTGAAGTTTGAGATTTATAAGGTTGATGTCAAAAACACCTATAATTTTTTTGAGATTTTGAGCCGTATAGAGCATACATTCCTTTTCATGCTCACTTCTTGATTATGAGTGTGTCAACTATGAACTGTTATTCTAGAACTTGCCTTGATTATACATGTCAAGACCACAGTTATGATTTGATATACCGAGATTATAAAGGCACCTAGGTTTTAACCCACTAATTCCACTAAATAGCCTACCCTTACAATTGACCCGTAGTGAACCCCGTTGATCCTAACAAACCCTTTTTATTGACTCACCTACTAATATTAACCCAAAGACCCTTTGTATTTGTTATCACCCTTTCCTTTGACTACCCTTTAATCGAGATTTGATTTGATCAGTTACATAAGTATATTATTCTGATAGTTAAAATTATCTTGTATTTTTAGTTTGTTCTTAAAAAAAAATCAATCAATTCAAAGTATATTCAATATTAAGTTTATGAAAAGTGAGCTTACACAATCAAAGTCTATTTTCAAAAGAAAAGCTCGTAATAGTAGGATTAATATTTTTAGTTGATGTAATTATTATCTTAGAAATTTTTAAAGTAGGTAACTTGTCAATTCGATCTCGATTCTAACCTTCTAATTTCAGCCTGTGACCACACCTTTTACCCTAGCCCCATTACAACCATAACAAAGACCTTTTGTTCTGTTTATCATCTCATAACAAAGACCATAACAAAGACCTTTGGGTTTGATATTCGGTCTTGCCTAAGCTATACTACTGTTCGATAGGTACACTTGCCTTTAATCGTTATCAACGTTAGTTTCCAGGTTTGATCATTCTTTTATAAATTTCAAAACTCTGATTTACAGCGATCACAAACTAAGCCCAAATGCCCCTAACCCTAAGGCCCGAATAGTTTGAAAGACAGAAGCCCTAGCAGCTATGGTGCGTCGCTGTAGCCTCCGCTGTACACCCCATGGGCGCTTCACCACGTCAGCAGTCCTTCCTACGCGCGCTGTACCTCCGCCAGCAAGCACGGCCCTGCACAACACAATAAAAAACAGAGGGCAGCAAAAGAAAAAAGGAATGTATTTGGATTTTTTATTATTTTTCTAAATTCGTTATAAAAACTGAAACACAAATATTTGTATTCTTCTTCACGATTTTGGATATACAAAAAAGAAAAAGAAAAAAAACAAAGGGTGAGGTCCGATTTGAGTTTTCTTCAAATTTCTGATTCTATTATATCGACTTTGGCTTTCTTTTCTTTTCTTTTCTAATCGATTTCATGCGAAAAAGGAACAAAGATACTTATCTGTTAATGCCGTTTTCAGATCCCTATTCGTTTTGTCGAAATCGAAGCTTGAATGCAGATTTCGAGCAGAAACAGATGATTCCTTGAGCATCGTCCTAAGCGAGAGTAGGAGGGCATCTCTACGCACCACCATACATTGAGTACGGTGGTGGAATGGTGGCCGGACAGGGTAGTCCTGGGAGTCAGATGATTAGTGAAGGAGGGGTCTGATTTTGTTTAAGTCGCTAGGCTTTTGATTTTTTTTTTAAAAAAAAATGACTGAATGTTTGTTTCTTTTTAAGTTTTTATTTATCTTTTTAAATTATGTGAAACGGTGCCGTATGTAAACCACCCGATGACCCGACCTGTATGCGGCTGAGATCCGCGCGTTTTGGTCTCCGAGGGTATATTTGCGTGTTTAGTCCCCTTATTTCGTGCTGCTATTTGATTAAATTCGTTATACATTTTTAATTTCTCCTTGAAATTTATGCGCGATTTCAATTTGATACCCATCTAAACACAGAGCTTTGGGACTTGGAATATTTTCTTTTTAAATCCCTGTTCATTTGTATGTATCTTATTTCGATCCTTAATTCTATTTTTAATAATTTCATTTGTTTATAAATTATCCTTTTGATGTTATCTTTATTTCAATTGAGTTTTTTTATTTCAGTTTTTTTATATATTTTATCCATTTTAAATATTTTTATAAAATTCATTATTTGTTTTAATATATATATTTTTTGAATTATATTGTATATATATTTTTCGCATTATTTTAGTTGTTATTCTTTTAATTCTCCTTTATATATATATATATATTCTTCTAAATCTATTTATATATATAATTTACTTCCTTTAAAGATCCTATTTTATTATATATTGTTTAATATCTTCGTATATTATTATTTTTTATACATGTGTTATTACTATTAAGTCTTTCATCTTATGTATGTTATCAACTTTAAGTTAATATATTTTGTTTTTGAATAATTATGAATATCATTTACTTTAAATTTCTTCTTATGTAATATTTATTTTTCATCCATATATTATTATGTTAGTTTTTATTATAAAATTTATTTTAAATCTTCTCATGAATTGCCTATTTCTTTTTAAAATTTTTATACGTATAATTTAGGTTAAAATTGCATGTATATATTAGTTTCAAATTTCTTTCTCTCTAATTATTTTAAATTCATTTATTATCATGCAAAAATCTGTTTTATATTTTATTAATTTGCCATGTGGCTCTGGTTGAAATATGATGTGTTGTGAAATTATCGCCATTATATATTTTAAATCGTATGCACGTATTGTTATTTTTGTTATTCATTCATGTAATATTGTATTCACATATTATTATTCCATGCTCGATATTATATTTTTGTTTCTCATTATCGAATAGTGATTCAATAAAAGCAGTTTGAGTCAATTTTAAAATCTTACTCAAAGGTTTTCCCAAATAAGGAAATATTTCGTGTTTGGAAATTCAAGAAATCGTGCCCTATCGTGCTAGGTTTCGGTTTTCTTTTTGACCAAATAACCAAATATCCTTTTAAAATTTTGTCCATGTTTTTTTTAAAAAAAAAACAAGGCAATGTTTCATGTTTGGAAATCCGAGAAATCGTACCCTATCGTGCTGGGCTTCGGTTTTTCGTTTGTCCAAATAATCGAATATCCTTATAAAAATTTCAAATGCATAAACTTTGGAAATCATGAGTTGATCTTGGCATCAAGGGTCTGAAATGGCATATCCTAACGTACTGGATATGATATTTTATTCCTTTCGAACAAAAGAATCTCAATATCCAATTCGAGTCATTTTACACTTCTTAAAAAAATGGAATTGCATTTCAAAATCTCTTCAAATTTTCAACATAAGGACATTAGTTAATCACTTTGGTACCAGTTTTGGGCGTACGAGGGTGCTAATCCTTCCTCGTGCGTAACAGACTCCCGAACCCATTTTTCTTGGAATTTGTAGACCAAAATTAATTTCTTTTAAAATAAAAGAAAATGTTTTATAGGTGATCCGATCACACCTAAACAAAAAAGATTGGTGGCGACTCTACTCCATATTTTTAAAGTTGATCCTTGTTTTTCAAACCTGATAAAAAATGGTTTCGACACAGAGCTATTGAGATAGGAGTCGTCCCCGGCACTAAGTCAATACCAAACTCAACTTCTCGTATTGGAGATAATCCCGGTATTTCTTCAGGAAACACATCAGGGAATTCACAAACCATAGGCAAAGATTCAACTTTCTTTTCTGTCACTTTTGTATCAATCACATATGCGAGATAAGCTTCGCAACCCTTCTTCACCTAATTCAAGGCTAAGAAACCGTACATATAACATATTTTAATCCCACATTTATTATACTTTTTAAATATTTAAGCCTCGTTTTATATAAAAAGGTGCTCTTAATCCTTTCTTTTCATGTCTTATACCCAGGAAAGCACCCGAGGATAAAAAGAACACAAAACGGGCCTAAAACGAAGTAAATAGGCCTTTCCACGAAATCAACACGGCCTGGGCCGAGGACCACACGGCCGTGTCTCGACGAACACCTGGAGCACGGCCTCATCATCACCAGACACGGCCGTGCCAAAGTAGAAATCCAAACACGGTCAGGTCTCGATTTGCACGTGCTTGTGACATGGCCGTGCCTCTGTCGCTGGAAAGAGCAATTTCAGTTGAAAAAGGATACTTTAGGAGATAGAATCGCATCCCAAGAGCCTATAAATATACCCCAAGTACCACCTTTGAAGGGGGATCGAAAGCTAGGCCAAGGAGCTAAGCCGAGAAGGTCAGAGTTAGGGAATAACGCGAGGATAGCCAGTTGATTCATCTCAAGAAGCCGAAATTATACTTAAGAGGTAGAATTCTCCTTCAATCCCATCAGGGAGTTTTAGGATTTTTTTTATGTTTTGTTTTATCTTATCTCTTGTGATTTTTCTTTTTACATTATGAACTAAACCCCTCAGATACTTGAAGGGGGATGAAACCTAGACAGATTTTATTATTTGATTTTTAAGTTATATGAAAAATTACTTAGTTTGTTCTTAATTATGTTGTTTAATCCAAATCCAATGTGCTTAGGTAGAAGAGGAATAGACCCTGCCTAAGAGTAGATCTATCATAATTAAGCGGAGTTGATCAGGCACCTAGAGATAGGGTTACGAGATTTTGCCGGATTAGGGTGAAACCTAATATGGGAATCCATTAATCGATTTACTGCTTTCCTAGGGGGTTATTATAAGCGAACAAGAGTTCCACTAATTAACCTAGGATTAGATGTTATTCACTTCGAGAGAAGGTTTAGCATAGGTTAGGGAGTCTCACAGATTAAGCTAAGTAAAGAAATCATATAATCTAAGTTAATTAATAAGAGAAGTCTAGGTGGATTCTTCCCGAAGGTATCATAAAAATCAACTGAGTTTTTTTCAAGTTATCCCCAAATTCATCTTTTTGTCTTTGTTTCCTTAGTTTAGTTGTCGTCAATTTAGTTTAAAAGCAACCTTTATCTTAGTTAGGTTAAAAAATAAAAAGAAAGTGAGTATTAATACTTTTAGTTCTTTTGGGTTCGATATCCGGTCTTGCCTAAGCTATACTACTGTTCGATAGGTACACTTGCCTTACAATCGTTGTCAGAGTTAGCCTCCAGGTTTGATCATTCTTTTATAAATATTTAAAACTCGATTTTACAAATGATCGAGTTTTTGGTGCGCTGTTCTTGGGAACTAAAATATTAAGAAAGCTCTATTTTTATTACTTTAGCCATTATTTTATTTGCAATTTATTCCTTTTGTTTTCTTAGGTTAAATTTTATTTTTCTAATTTTTATTTTTTTGTTTCTTTTTCTTTTCTAGGTACCTCTAGTTTATGACTAGAAGGAACCTGAGAGGACCTTTACTATACGAAAGTGATATTGAAGCTACCGCTCGAAGGAATCATCGAGAAACCAGGCGAGCCCTAGGTTACACAGAAAGAGAGGAAGAAGGCAGATCCAATCCTACTGAAGGGATGGGCAAAAACAACCCACCACTACGCAATGTGGGGGATCACAATGCTCCTCGTACAATGTTTGATTATGCGAAACCGCATTTAACTGGAACAGAATCTAGTATTGTTAGGCCTGCTATATCTGCTAACAATTTTGAATTAAAGCCTAACACAATACAAATGATTCAACAGTTTGTTCAATTTGATAGTTTGTAGGACAAAGACCCAAATATTGTAACATCCTGGATTTTAGCCTATGCATTAATATGTCTTATGTGTTATGGATGTGATGTGTGCATTTTTAAAATGTCTTGGAAATGTAAGGAAATGACTTGGAAATGTAAGGAAATGTCTTGTCTTGGAAATGTAAGGAAATGTCTTGGAAATGTAAGGAAATGTCTTGGAAATGTAAGGAAATGTCTTAGAAATGTAAGGAAATGTCTTGGAAATGTAAGGAAATGTCTTGTCTTGGAAATGTAAGGAAATGTCTTGGAAATGTAAGGAAATGTCTTAGAAATGTAAGGAAATGCTTTAGAAATGTCAAGTTTAAAGTTTAAAAGAGGGACATGAAGCAAGGTGGTCTTAAGAGAAAATGTATGTGAAATATGACATGCAAATAGCCTTGGTAAAATGGCTACAAGGCGCCACTTAAGGGCCTAGCAAGTGACGCCACATACATAGGCAAATGGGCCAAGGATCGAGTCGCATGGGAAGCAAATAAAAGAATTTTATTTTGCTACAAGGAGCAGAGAGGTGGACGGCATTAAGGCTCTTAAAAGAGGAGTTTTATTCTCTTTAAAATTTAGCAAATAGATAGATAATGATGGATTATTATTAGTATTATTTTTATTAAGAGATGAGAGATAATTATTGGATTAAATTTTTATTAATTTGAATATATTAATCATTAAAGAGATAAAGCTATCAAAATAGAAGAGTGACGGCCAAGTAAGGGATTCTAAGTTAGTAATTTCGGCTACTAAAGGAAAAGAGGGCCATTCATTCTTTCTTTCAACTCTCTCTCTGCCGAATTCTCTCTAGCAAATAACTCCTCTATTCTCTTTTATTTTTGCCAAGCCGAAATACCTTGTGCTCTAGCCGAATCCTCCATCTTTATTCTTCTTTCTCTTTTCTTTCTACCAATCAAAAAGCCGAAATCAAGATCCTTCTAGCCTACATAGCCGAATATTGTTAAAGGTTCAAGCAAGGATTGCCGATTCCTAAAGTAAGGGTAAGATCTCATTCGGTTTCATCCTTTTTCTTTTAAGATTTGCCGAAATCTAGGACTAACCCCATTAATATCTTGTTGCCAAAACTTTGAAGAGATCTTTCGGGATTTATTAAGTGTCGACTACAGGGAAGGAGAAGTTCTTTTCCCGAAGGTACACCATAGGCTGCGTGTTCCCTAGTTATTCGGTGAGTTTTGGGACTTGATTCTTAAGTCAACCGACAGCAAGGTAGGTTTTAAGTGTACTAATCCTATTGGGATTTAGTCTTATAGCTGAATAGGCTCTTTGCTAACATATTAAGGTTGGCCGAATGTAGGGATTTAAGATCTAAGGCATTAGATCAAGCTTTTCGAGAAATCAGTGATCCAATAAGCATATCAGGTGTGTACCCCACACTAATCTTAATAGATTTATGGCTTAAACTTGATATATGTGTTAATATGAAAGTGTAAGAATGTGGCTAAGGTACCATGATATGGTACAAAGTACTCAGGTACGTTTCCTACTCCTACTAGGATTATGAAATATGTTATATTTAACATGTGATAAGTAATAAGAATGTGAAATTTGGCATGTTAATGCATAATATGTATGATATGGGGCATATGGGTTATTGAAAAGGGAAGTGAATGTGGTGACCTAAGACCACGATATTTGAATGTGGTGACCTAAGACCACGAGATGCGAATGTGGTGACCTAAGACCACGATATCTAAGCGTGGTGACCTAAGACCACGATATCCGAGTGTGGTGACCTAAGACCACGAATACTCATAAGAGGCGATGAGCACGTCGATCGCAATGATCGCGCTCGATGGCGTGTAGCGGATAGAGGTTGACTTAGTAGTCCCCACGATTGTGCGCGAGTTGGTACGGGTGATGTGTAGCGGATGGCATCTAGGTTTGGGTTTGGGTTGTATCATTTTAATTTAATGATATATGAATTTGTATGCTGTGAAATGCCTAAATTTGTTAAGACTTAGTGTTGTGTTACACATTGATTCTGTTGACTCACCCCGTTGTGGGAACATTTTTCAGGTGATGATCAGTAATAGACCGGGTCGGCAGAAGCTTAGGGATGGCCATGCTCAGCAAGAAATTCATTTTATTTGGACTACTTTATTTTAAGTACTTTGGTTTTAATTTTGGGATTTATTTGATGAAATAAGGCCATAGTTGAATTACTTTAATTTTTCTTTTAATTACTATGTACGAATTTTTATCAAGTGAAGTTTAAGTAGATTTATTTTAAAACAAAGCCTAAACGTTTTGTCACCTAAAGTAAAGGATTTCAATAATGAAATAAACTTGTTTTCAACTCAAGCCCGACCCGACACAATCTTTCTTTCAAAACACACAAGTTTTTCCTAAGTAACAAAAGAATTTGAACCGGTTTTCATCGAGGAACATACCAGATCCGATCCAGGCTCGTGGGCCGGGTATGGGGTGTTTCAAATATGCATATAGCTAATTTTTTAGAGTTCTGTGATACTTTCAAAATAAATGGCATTTCTGATGATGCCATACGACTTCGGTTATTCCCTTTTTCATTAAGAAATAAAGCTAAACAGTGGTTAAACTCGTTACAACGAGGGTCAATCACTACATGGGAGCAGATGACCGAAGAGTTTTTAATGAAATATTTTCCATCGGCCAAAATGGCCAAATTACGTAATGATATCTCTTCCTTTGTGGAGATGGATTTGGAGACACTATACAACGCATGGGAGAGGTTCAAAGATCTCTTGAGGAGATGCCCACACCATGGTTTACCCCTGTGGCTACAAGTCTAAACCTTTTACAACGGAGTAAACCTCTCAACGAGACAACTGATAGATTTAGGAACCGGTGGAACGCTGAAGAATAAAACTCCGGAAGCAGCCTATGAGTTCATTGAGGAAATGTCATTAAACAACTATCAATGGCAAGCTTCGAGGGCCAAACTGACAAAATCAGCCAGAGTTTTCAATGTTGACACCATGACCATGCTATCAACGCAACATGAGATGATGAATAAAAAGCTTGATAGTTTGTGTTCTTCACAGATACATCCAGTCATGCAGTGTAACACTAGTGGAACTGTGGCGAATCCTGAGTACCCACCCTACCAACTAGGAGTAGAAGATGAATAGATGAACTATATAGGTAATAATTTCCAATCTAATAATAATCCTTATAGTAACACTTACAATCTAGGTTGGAGGAATCACCCAAATTTTTCATGGGGAGGACAAGGCAATCAAAGAAATCAAAGGCAACAACCCTCCCAAAACTTCTAAAATCAGCCTTATCCACAAGACAAGAAGCCAACCATCGAGGAACGAATCCAAGAAGCTGACAGATTAATCAAAAGCAATGACAACCGAATGGAAGAACTTGCTAAGTCAGTCAAGGAAGTAAGCAAAGCCGTGGAACAACTTGTAAAGTCAATGTCAGAACGACCGCAAGGACGCCTACCGAGTAATACCAAAATTAATCCTAAGGAGCAAATTCAAGCTATCACACTTCAGGATAGCAAGGAAATAGATACACCCAACCCAACTCCAGAAAGTAAGGTAGACGAAGGTACAACAGAGGTAGTACAAGAAAAGCCAAAACCAGTAGTCAGGGAGTACAAACCTCGTATACCTTATCCCGCAGCATTACAAAAAGACGATTCAGAGGAGCAGTTTGGTAAGTTTCTTTAAACTTTTAAAGAAATTACATATTAACTTACCTCTTCTTGAAGCTCTTTTTCAGATGCCAGACGCGCGGAAATTCTTAAGACAGCTTTTGACCAACAAACGCAAAATAGATGAAGAGCACCACGTGGAACTTAACGCAACATGTTCAGCAATGTTACAAAATAGACTACTACAGAAGCAAAAAACATCCAGGGAGTTTTACAATTCCATGTTTAATTGGTAGTTTAAATATTGATAATGCGTTAGCTGATTTAGGGGCAAGCATAAATGTAATGCCTTATACGATGTTTAAGCGACTAGGTCTATGGAAACCAAAACAAACTAAGATGAGTATTCAATTAGCGGATAAAACTTTTAGAATCCCTAGGGGTATTATTGAAGATGTTCTACTAAAAATCGATAAATTTTTTTCCCAGTAGACTTCATTGTTTTAGACATGGATGAGGATAATTCAATCCCCTTAATTTTAGGAAGACCTTTTCTAGCAACTGCCAAGACTAAAATTGACGTTGCCACAGGTGAGCTCATACTTTGTGTAGATGACGACTCAATTAGTCTTCAAGCCCTAGATTTAGCTAGATCATCAAGGAATCAAGGTGAGCAAGAAAATTCTTTTGGTAATCATTTAATTTCACCTTCTTTTCAGGAACCTCCAAAAAAGGAAACGATTGAACCGGATCCTCAGTTCAGTGCCAACAAAGAAATAACTTACGAAGAACAAAGGACCCAAACCAATGATCTAGATGAGTGGAAAACACACTTCAAGGAAAAACTAGGGTTACCCAAGGAAGAACAGGAAACACAAGTTAATGAAGAGTCGTCTCCACACAATGCAGAACCAGAAGAACCACCACAAGAACTTGTGGGGACATCAAATCACTATAAAAAAAAAGACCATGACCGGTTAGATAAAGCCGAGCCTCACATCACCACAACAAATTCAAAGGAAAAGGAAGAACTCCTTCTTGAGGTACACGATATCTTCCCACAAGGAATAGTCTAGGTAAGCAATCCAATATTTGCCACTTTTAAGGTAAACGCTTCTCGACTTTAATTTTGTCATAAAAATGAAAATATAGACATGAGAGAGGATGTTCAAACTTTCAAACCTCCCTAAAATTTTCAAAAATGAAGAAAGTCTAGCTTAAGACTATAAACGAGCGCTTCTCGGGAGGCAACCCGAGTACTAACCCTATTTCTTTTTGCATTCTTTTACACTTTATTTTCTTTCCTCTGTTCCTTTCTTTTTTTTAAGCTAACCCAAATATGCAGAATTCCAGATCACACGGCCTTATACACGGCCGTGTCTGTGGCCTTGTGGACTACCAAAACCACCATACTGATAGGGCAGAGGCCGTGCAGTCAGCCCAACCACCATTCCAATGTCACGGATCCAACCACTCTCGACACGGGTACCGACAGATATGGCACGGCCGTGGCACCAATAGTGTGAGGCTACCAACTACCATTCCACGGACAGAACACGTCCATGCCACAAACCGTGTAAAATTACTGAGGTTACTGACTTATCGAGCACAGATAAGACACGCCTGTGTCATATGACCGTGCCAACAGAGAAAACATCACGAGCACGGGCGTAGAAGGATCAAGCACGGGCATAGGGTGACAACACCCTCTATAACACGGCCGTGTGAGGCGGCCGTGTACTTCGACACACCCTGGGAACATGGCCGTGGGAGAGCAGAACACATGAACATCTATTTAAACCTCTCTCCTCTTCTCCTTTCCCCCATCTGATTTCATCCTTATTTTCTTTGTTTTTACTCTCCTCCATCTCAGAATTCTCCACGTACTACGGCTCTAGATCCTTGAGTAAGCCAACACTATGCCAAAGAAGCGTAAAAGGCCATATTCCGCAAAGGAAAGCGATCAACATGAGTTCATGTCGGTAGCTTCATCTCAACACCAAGCCAAGGACCTACGAGACCATTTATGTTTTGTTTCACATTTCCTTTCTCCTTTATTTTCCTTCTTTTTGACTACCTTATGCTTCATTTATTTTATTTTCTTTTAGTTTCTTAGTGTCAGGTTCTAAAGGCTGTTTGGGAATCATGCCACTTCTGCCACCGCCAGCACCTCCGTCACCTTAGAAGTCACACCCACTTCGCGAACCACCTGCCAATAAGGATTCTCAAGCCCCTTTATTTCCTAGCCTTAGTCTATTTTCCTTCTTAGTCTCTTTCTCTTTATATTTCTTGTCTTTATTTACATATTTTGTTTATTTTTATTGGGTCTTAATAAAGTCTGGCTATTTCTCGAAACGCTACCCAATTTCTTCATCTAGTGCAGGAACATTATCCCGATGGGCCCTCACCGCCACCAAAGACACTCATTCGGGAAAACATCCACAAATCAGGGAGTAATTCTTCCCCCTTCTCTTTTGGTTTATCTTTAAAATATCATTATCTATCTTTGTACATTGAGGGCAATGTACATCTTAAGTGTGGGGGGGTGAATAGTTATTCTAAGAAAATGCTTAATTTTTCATTATTCTCAAACCCTGAGGATAAAAATGCCTAACTTTCTGCATTATTCTCAAATCCCTGAATTTAATCTTGTTTTCAAGTAATTTTCTCATATTACTAATTACGATGAAATTTCTGACGAATTATGTTTTTTATTGATGTGTTTTGGAATAAGTCATAGTTAATTGTGCATTGATAATTAAATTTGATGAATACTAGGGAATCAAGCATGATAAGTCTAATTTTCTAAAAAATTAAAATTTTAGGTTGTCAACCGGAATTTAAACATTACCTTGAAATTTGAGATTTACAAGGTTGATGTCAAAAACACCCATAATTTTTGTGAGATTTTGAGCCTTATAGAGCATACATTCTTTTTCATGCTCACTTCTTGATTATGAGTGTGTCAACCATGAATTGTTATTCTAGAACTTGCCTCAATTATACATGTCAAGACCACAAGTTATGATTTGATACACCGATATGATAAAGGCACCTAGGTTTAACCCACTTACACCACTAAAAAGCCTACCCTCATAATTAACCTCTAGTGAACCCCGTTGAGCCTAACAACTCTTTTATTGACTTACTCGCTAATTTTAACCCAAAACCCTTTGTATTTGTTATCACTATTTCTTTTTGGCTACCCTTTAATCGAGATATGATTTAACTAGTTACCTAAGTTTTTATTATGAGTTGAAGTTGTCTTTATTAGTTTGTTCTTAAAAAATAAAAAAATAAAAAATAAAAAATAAAAAAATATTTCAAGTTTTCAATATTAGTAGTATGAAAAGTGAGCTTACACAATCAAAGACTAAATCCCAAAAGAAAAAAGCTCGTATTAATAGGATTTTTATTATTCTCAGTAAATGTAATTATTATCTTAGAAATTTTTAGGTAGGTAACTTATCAATTCAATCTCAATTCTAACCTTCTAATTTCAGCCTTTATCCACACCTATAACCCTAGCCCCGTTACAACCTTAACAAAGACCTTTTGATCAGTTTATCATATCATTTCACAGTGGTGGAGATTTGATTTTCAGGCAAGCCTATGGGATTAACTTTTCATGTTCGACTTATGAGTGCTTAATTTTGACCCTTGAAACACTTTTTGAGTGATTTGAGTGAATCTTCTGTGAGGATATCAACCCTTTTCGGTTTTGAATTTAAGGTAATTATTTAGATGAAGAGAAACACCTATGTTTTCGTACTACAAATGTATGACTTATCTTGTTTGAATTTCTAGGAATTTTTGAGTTGAATTATCCATGTATAAATTATCTATGAATTAGGATAAGGCATTGTCAATAGAGATTATGAATCATGGAAAGTTCGTTTTAATTGTAAGATGAGAATTTTGCTTGAGGACAAGCAAAAGCTTAAGTGTGGGGTATTTGATAAACCGTAAATATAACATATTTTAATCCCATATTTATTATGCTTTTTAAAGATTTAAGCCTTGTTTTATATACAAAGGTGCTCTTAATCCTTTCTTTTCATGTCTTATACCCAGGAAAGCACGCGAGGATAAAAAGAACACAAAACGGGCCTAAAACGAAGTAAATAGGCCTTTCCAAGAAATCAACATGGCCTGGGCCAAGGACCACACGACCGTGTCTCGACGAACACCAGGAGCACGGCCTCATCACCACCGCACACGGCCGTGCCAAAGCAGAAATCTGAACACGGTCAGGTCTCGATTTGTACGAGCGTGTGACATGGCCGTGCCTCTGTCGATGGAAAGAGCAATTTCAGTCGAAAAAGGATACTTCAGGAGAAAGAATCGCATTCCAAGAGCCTATAAATATACCCCAAGTACCACCTTTGAAGGGGGATCGAAAGCTAGGCCAAGGAGCCAAGCCGAGAAGGTCAGAGTTAGGGAATAACGCGAGGATAGCTAGTTGATTCATCCCAAGAAGCCGGAATTATACTCAAGACGGCGGAATTCTCCTTCAATCTCATCAGGGAGTTTTAGGATTTTTCTTATGTTTTGTTTTATCTTATCTCTTGTGATTTTTCTTTTTACATTACGAACTAAACCCCTCAGATACCTGAAAGGGGATGAAACCTAGACAAATTTTATTATTTGATTTTTAAGTTATATGAAAAATTACTTAGTTTGTTCTTAATTATGTTGTTTAATCCAAATCCAATGTGCTTAGGTAGAGGAGGAATAGACCCTGCCTAAGAGTAGATCTATCATAATTAAGCGGAGTTGATCAGGCGCCTAGAGATAGGGTTATGAGATTTTACCGGATTAGGGTGAAACCTAATATGGAAATCCATTGATTAATTTACTGCTTTCTTAGGGGGTTATTATAAGCGAACGAGAGTTCCACTAATTAACCTAGGATTAGACATTATTCACTTCGAGAGAAGGTTTAGCATAGGTTAGGGAGTCTCACGGATCAAGCTAAGTAAAAGAAATCATATAATCTAAGGTTAATTAATAAGAGAAGTCTAGGTGGATTCTTCCCGAAGGTATCATAAGAATCAACTGAGTCTTTTTCAAGTTATCCCCAAATTCATCTTTTTGTATTTGTTTCCTTAGTTTAGTCGTCGTCAATTTAGTTTAAAAGCAACCTTTATCTTAGTTAAGCTAAATAATAAAAAGACAGTGAGTATTAATACTTTTAGTTCCTTTGGGTTCGATATCTGGTCTTGCCTAAGCTATACTACTGTTCGATAGGTACACTTGCTTTACAATCGTTGTCAAAGTTAGCCTCCAGGTTTGATAATTCTTTTATAAATATTTAAAACTCTGATTTTATAGCGATCAAAGGCTTTCATCGAAGATATAACAGTTGGTAACCCATTCAAATCACTAGATTCAATGCGAACTATCTCACCATTCAGACTTCTCAAATCAATACTCTTTCATTTACAATTCACAATAGCATTATGCAAAGTTAACCAATCCATACCCAAAATTATATCAAATTCATCAAAAGGTAGCAACATCAAATTAGCCAGAAAATAAACATCCTGAAACATCAATGGACAATTCTTGCACCTTTTTTCCACCAAGACACATTTGCCTAAAGGGTTCGATACTCTAATAAAAAATTCAGTAGACTTAATAGGTAGAGTCTTACTTGATACTAGATTCACACACACATAGGAATAAGTAGAACCTGGATTGAAACACCCCAAACCCGGCCCACAAGCCTCGACCGAATCTAGCATGTTCCCTGAGTAAAACTTTAACTAAATCTCGTTTCGTCATCTTGGAAAATATTGTGGTTTTGAAGAGAATAGATTTGTGTTATAATCAAGTTGAAAACCGTGTAGTTTTTAAAGTTTGTATTTCATTAAAACGTTACCTTCATGTTTCAAAAATTATAAGTTAAAAAGGAATGCTGAATTCTAGAGCTTATTATTAAGTTGAAAACTGTAGGTGTTTAGGTGTCAAAACAGTTGAAGTTGTTTTACGAAAAATGTTTAATCATTTGTTTGATGTCGATCGTATCAGAATAAAAATTAAAACGCATAAATAAAACAGTTAAATAGTGGCCTTATTACAATAAAACAAAACCCGAAATAAATCCCTAAAACATAATAAGGAAAACGTGATAGGTTGAATTAAAAGAAAACCCGAAAATGCTGAGCTTGAGCATGGCCACCACAAAGTCCCCGCTGACCCGATCCATCCCTAAGTATCACCTGCAAACAGTTATCTCACGAAGGGTGAGTCAACAGACTCAATGTGTAACGGCTACACCAAACCCAACCGATTATAGCCTTAATCATAACATTTCGGCAAAGCCCATAACATACCATATCGAGTCATAACATATTTAATTACATTCATACATAAAATGAAATGCAATCCCGAGCCCACCTAGATATCCATCCTCTACACACCACCCGTACTTGCCAATCACACCGTGGGGATTACTAAATCGACCCTCCATCCGCTACACACCCTCGAAGGCAGTCGCTGCAGTCAACTGCACATCGCCCTTATAATCGTGGCATGGCCACCAGATAATGTGACAGAGTCACCGGATACATAATATGTGACATAAGTCACCGGATAATGTGGTAAAAACCACCGGAACACTTCCCCCTTCTCAGTATCACCCATATGCCCATACAACATACATATTATTCAGATGTCATGCCATGTACCTTGCCCCAAAGTCATAACGAAATCACACATATTTCATATCAATGTTTATAACATCACTAACTGAGTATTAAGGGGTAACATACCTGAATGCACTGTACCATTGAATGGTACCCTTAGCCATGTTACTCGTATTTCCATAATCACATATTACACATTAATACTATTAATCTATCGGGAAATTAATGTAGGGTTACACACCTGATAATAGTGAGAACGACACTCTCGATACCGGCACTCTCGCTAGCAGGGATAACAACGATCTGCTTATCCCTTTCCGATACTGGCCCACACTCCGGTGGCCAATCACGTACGGTAGAAACCGAGCGTTTCTTAAACTTAGGGGTAGGAACTACCCCTTTTTCTCCTCGACTGATACCCGCATCCATCGAATAACACTTAATCAGAATATTTAGTTAATCGATAACGTTACAGTCTAAACATAACAAATCTAGAACTCACTGAGTACCCTTACCAAAATGAATCTGAATCCCAAAGGCTTCTGCTTAACTTCCAACTCGTCGAAATCCCTATACAACCCAAGTCAGATTCGGCTTCAACGCATAAATACTTATGAAAGTGACCTTTGGCCGAACATTAACCCTTACCTTGAGTAGTCGAACCCAAGAGATCCTTAACGCTTCCTTACTTTGGCTACACATGAAAGAAGCACAAGATTATGGCCTTATCAAGATTCGGCCATCCCTAAAACCAAGGCTAACCATTCGGTTTCGGCACACCAAAAGAAATAGAGATGAAACTGATTGCTAAAAGAAAGATACTTACCACCAAATCACGTTTGAAGAGACTAGGAGAAGATAGTCGATGGCACTACCCTTAGAGGTTCAGCTCTTGAGAAACGACAGAAAAAGAGAAAGATTTCGGGAAAGGTGATGATACGAAAGAGCAAAGAAAAGAAGAAGAATAGAATCAAAGTTATCACTTTCGGCTTTTGAATCCAAAGAGAAAGATTTCAGCTAATGACAATGAGTGTTTCGGCTTTTGAAGGCAGTGAAATCGGCTTTTGAAGTTTGATGTGATTCGGCTTTGGTGACAAGAGAAAGGTTCGACTTTTAACAAAGTAATGGAGAAGAAAGGTGTGAAGCTTAAGGAGATTCGGCAATGGTGAGATTGAGAGAGAGGTTTCGGCCTAAACAAATTAAAAGAGAAGAGAAGGGAAGGAGATGGGTTCGGTCTTATGGAGAACAAAGAGAAGACGAAAAAGAAGCAGAAAGTGACCTTAGTGGTCTTCTCAAGTTCGGCTAATACAAATAAGCTTCGAAATTCTTCTGGCTACAACTTTCGGTACAGCACTAGAGAAAGAAAAGAAAACCGAAAAGCACCTAAACCCCTTAAGCAATTTCGGCTACTTCCCTTTACCTACCTGACCGAAATTGTCATCAAAGAAGTCCCTTGGCCGGCCAACTCTCCCCCTCTTCCCAAATCTCACATTTTTCTCCTAATTCTTTTCTCCACCTCTCATTCAAATAAATTTGAATGGGTCAACACCTATCTTCCCTTCTTAGCCGAAATTCAAATGAATTTGACTTGATCTTTCACTCATCCAATCATAGTCCTTGTGCCGTCCACCACTGCACCTCATTGCCGCAAAATAAAAGCTCAAAACGCTACCTGTGCTGCTCGAACCTAGGCCCCTTCACACTCCCTGAGGCGTCACTCCCCTGTGCTCTAAGTGGCGCCTCCCTTGCCACTTTACTAGCTAACTTCTTGTGTCTTAACCCACACACAAATTTTCTTAAGGCCTAGCTTCCTTAGCTCCCCTTTCAATGCTTAAAATCAAATATTTCTTTATGACTTCTACCTACATCCCAAGATTCCCAAAGCCCCGAAAACACATACAAATCACACACAAGCATACTACCACGTACATTCAAGTGAAAACGCATAACCCCTAAATCCCGGATATTACAGTTCTACCCCCCTTAAAAAAAAATTTCGGCCTCGAAATTACCTGGCTAGAATAGGTGAGGGTATTGCTGTCGCATTGCCTCCTCCAGCTCCCACGAAGCTTCTTCCGATCCATGGTTACGCCATAACACTTTGACTAGAGGAACTGATTTCATCCGTAACACCTTCACATCCCGCTCCAAGATCTGAATCGGCTCTTCCTCGTAGGACAAGTCTGGTCTTAGCTCCACCTCCTCAACTGGCACTACATGAGATGGATCCGATTGGTAACGATGTAGCATCGAAACATGAAACACATTGTGCATCTGCTTCAATTCCGAAGGCAACTCTAACTGATATGCCACTGGTCCAACCCGCTTCAAAACCCGATAAGGTCCTATAAACCTGGGACTTAACTTTCCCTTGCGACCAAACCTCATCACCTTCTTCCACGGTGAAACTTTCAGAAATACCTGATCTCCCACAGCAAACTCTATCTCCTTTCGCTTAAGATCTGCGTACGACTTTTGCCTGTCAGATGCCTCCTTCAACCGTGCCCGAATTACCTTAACCTTTTCTTCAAATTCTGCCACAATCTCCGGAGCCAAAACATGACGTTCTCCCAACCAACACATAGGAGTGCGACACTTCCGTCCATACAGTGCTTTGTACGGTGCCATCCGAATACTTGCTTGATAGCTATTATTGTACGGAAATTCCGCTAAAGGCAAGAACTCCTCCCAGCTTCCTCTAAAGTCTATCACACAACCCCTCAACATATCATCTAATACTTGGATTACTCACTCAGACTGGCCGTCCGACTGCGGATGAAATGCCGTACTGAAGTCTAATCTGGTGCCCAAAGCCTGATGTAAAGCTTTCCAAAACTGAGACGTAAACCTCGGATCCCTATCTGAAATAATTGACACCGGCACTCCGTGCAGCCTCACAATTTCTGCTACATACAACTTCGCTAACCTCTGCAGAGAATAGTCAACCCGCACTGGTATGAAATGTGTAGACTTTGTCAATCGATCCACTATCACCCATACCGAGTCCTTCTTAGTAGGCGTAAAGGGGAAGCCCACTAACGAAGTCCATTGTAATTCTCTCCCACTTCCACTGCGGAATCCTTATTAGCTGAAGCAATCTCGAAGGCACTTGGTGTTCAGCTTTGACCTACTGACACGTTAAGCACTTCCCTACAAATTCTATAACTTCCCGCTTAAGACCAGGCCACCAAAACTGATCTCGTAGATCCCTGTATAACTTACTTCCTCCCGGATACATAGCATAAAGGCTACTATGCGATTCCTGCAGAATTCTCTGCCTTAATTCCTTATCCTTCGGCATACAGACCTTGCCCTAAAAACACAGCACTCCATCGCTGTTCACACCAAAATTTTCCAATTCCCTATTCTGCACTTGCCGTAGCTTAGCACTTAGATCATCATCTGTCAGCTGTCTTTCTTTCACCTGACTCAACCATGTCGGCTTTACTTGTAACTCTGCAAGCAAACTTTCATCGTGATAAAGACTAAAATGTGCAAACATCGCCCTTAGATCCGACACTATTTTCTGACTTAGGGCATCTGCCACTACATTTGCCTTACCCGGTGATACTCTATGGAACAATCGTAGTCTTTCAACAACTCCACCCACCTTCGCTGTCTCAAATTGAGCTCCTTCTAAGTCAACAAATACTTCAGACTCTTGTGGTCCGTGTAAATTACCGACTTTTCTCCATATAAATAATGCCTCCACACTTTTAGAGCGAAGACTACCGTGGCCAACTCCAAGTCATGCGTCGGATAGTTAACCTCATGTGGCTTTAATTGCCGAGACGCATAGGCGACCACCTTCCCGTCTTGCATCAGAACACATGCCAATCCTGTGCGAGAAGCATCACAGTACACCACGAAATCCTTCCCTGCCTCAGGCTGAATCAAAATCGGAGCTTCTGTCAAAACCCTTTTAAGCCTCTCGAAGCTCTGCTGCTGCTTATCTGCCCACACGAAAGGTACGTCCTTTCTCAACAATTTCGTCAGAGGTGCTGCTATTGATGAGAACCCTTCTATGAATCTTCTGTAGTACCCTGCTAACCCCAAGAAACTGCGAACCTCAGCCACAGACTTAGGTGGTTTCCAATCTAGCACTGCCTCAATCTTCTGAGGATCCACCTTTATTCCTTCTGCAGACACCACATGACCCAAAAACGCAACTTCTTTCAGCCAAAATTCGCACTTGCTGAACTTGGCATATAACTTCTTTTCCCTTAACACTTGCAATACTACCCGGAGGTGCTCATCATATTCTTTCTCAGACTTGGAATACACTAGGATGTCGTCTATGAACACAATGACGAACTGATCCAAGTAGGGTTGGAAAACCTGGTTCATCATATCCATGAACGCAGCTGGCGCGTTCGTCAATCCGAATGGCATTACTAAGAACTCATAATGCCTGTATCTTGTCCGGAAAGCTGTCTTATGGATATTCGCTTCCTTCACCTTAAGCTGATGATACCCCGACCTTAGATCTATCTTTGAAAATACCGCGGCCCCCTTAAGCTGATCGAACAAGTCGTCTATCCTCGGTAAAGGGTACTTGTTCTTGATGGTCAGTTTATTCAACTGTCGGTAATCTATGCACATACGCATAGTCCCGTCCTTCTTCTTCATGAATAGGATCGGTGCTCCCTATAGAGACACACTGGGTCGGATAAACCCATGGTTAAGCAACTTTTTAATCTGAGCCTTAAGCTCAACCAATTCCTTTGGTGCCATTCTCATGCGGGGCGATAGATCTTGGCGCACTGCACGTGCAACAAATCAATCCGAATTCCACCTCACGATCCGGAGGCAATCCTGGAAGTTCTTCTGGAAAGACATCCGCAAACTCTTTTACCATTCTGACCCCTTCTACAGCTGTTTCTTTAGCCTCCAAAGCACTGACTATCATCAGAAAAGCTACGCATCCTTTTCCTACCATCTTCTCTGCCTTAAGGGCAGATACTACATTTGACAAGTAATTCCGTCTCTCACCCATGACCACAACTTCATTGTTGTCAGAAGTTCTTAATGACATGCGCTTAGCAGCACAATCCACATTCGCACAGTACTTCACTAGATAGTCCATGCCTAAAATTAGATCAAATTTTCCGAATGGCAACTCTATTAGGTCAGCCGAAAACTGCGCCCCCTGAACTTCTAAAGGCACTTCCTTAAAGAGTTTGTCTACCCCTATTGATTGCCCTAGAGGACTAAGTACAGTCATTTTCCTAGGAACAGTCTCAGAGTTCACATTCAAAGTTCCAGATACTTCACTAGCAATGTATGAATGAGTTGACCCTATATCTATCAGAGCAATAAAGGGTAATCTAGAAATAAGGAACGTACCTGTTATGGTATCAAGTGCATCACCATCCTCCCACCGACGAACCGCATATACCAGACCTGGCTGTCTCGCCTCCGTGTTACCACCACCTCTGCCTGGTGTTCCACAACCTCTACCAGAACCATTAACTCTGCCATTCGGACCACGACCTCTGGACGACTGCTGTCCACCTCTGCCAACCAGGTTAAAACCTTGGCCTGCTGATCGGCCCCTATCTGTATCCACCAGACAGTCCCTAATCATATGATCTTTGGATCCATACTTAAAACATCCCCCTGTCTTTTTCCAACATTCTCCCAGGTGCATCTTTCCACACTGAGCACAAGTACGGTACTATCCTCCCACAGCAACCTGTTGACTTCGCGGCCCATCAACTCTAGTTCTCTTTTGAAAATTCCTGGATGACCCTGAAGACCCATAGCTCCTCTTATTCCTACTTTGACCTCTGTCCCGATTCTGTCTCTCGGTCCGCTTAACTTCTTTAGCTATCCGAGCTTTATCCACTAAGATTGCAAAGTCTCTTTCCCGCTGCAGGGCAATCAACACTCGCAGCTCATTTCGCAACCCATCCTCGAATCTGACACATCGCTCGTAATCAGTAGCCATAATTCCCTGGCTTACTGGCTTAACCGTAGAAACTCCACTTCATACTCTGCTACCGACTTGCTTCCTTGCTCTAGATTTGAAAATGCCTTTCTCTACGAGTCTATGTAGCTAGCTCTACCGTATTTCCCCTCAAACTTAATCTTAAATTACCCCCAATCCACTCGATCTGCAAGGGTACCCTCTCTGACAGTGAGCCACCACTGGTAGGCCTCATCCCGAAGCAGCGAAATAGCACTTTTCAGCTTCTCCTCAGCAGTGCAGTCCAAATCATCCATGATCCTCTCAACTGCCTCTAACCAGTACTCCGCTACATTTGGAGCTACCCCAGATACTCTTCTAAAAACCTCGACTCCATTTGATCTAAGTCTCTTAGATACTGACTTCCGAGCCCCATTTCCCATACTATCTCCTGCCACTCGCTCTAAAACTCGTAGCATAGCCTGCGATACTGCGTCATCTCCTCCTATCTGCTCCTGAAATTTCGCCCCTATAGCCAGTGGCGGTGCCTCATTTTCAGAACCCTGGCCAGACCCGATTGGTTTCGACACAGTCATTCTGCCTCTGTCGCGCCCACGAGTATTGCGACCACATCCCTTAGAACTCATGTCTACTATCACCGTTTATCTGTTTTACGAAATTTTTATGCATTAGAGTCTTTTCACTTCTTGTTTAAAGAGAGTTTTATGCAATAGAGATTTAATCAGTGGTTTTTTTCCGTAGGAGTACACATATACCTAGGGTCCGTGTCTCTAGAGTATAGTTTCCTAGGCCTATCAGCTTAAGTATCATACATCAGCATACTCAGATCAATTTATTAACAAAAGAACTTACCTGGCGGATCTGGGCCAAGAACTCGGGTGCCATGCTTCCATAGAACCATTTTAACCAAAGATTTTCAAAAACCCATTTTGGCTCAAATTTTGAAAATGTTGTGGGCTTCAAAACCCAAGGCCGAGTGTTTAAAACTGGGCTCTGATACCAAGTTGAAACACCCCAAACCCGACCCACAAGCCCTGACCGAATCTGGCATGTTCCTTGAGTAAAACTTTAATTAAATCTCGTTTTGTCATCTTGGAAAATATGGTGGATTTGAAGAGAATAGATTTGTGTTATAATCAAATTGAAAACCGTGTAGTTATTAAAGTTTGTATTTCATTAAAATGTTACCTTCAAGTTTAAAAAATTATAAGTTAAAAAGGAATGCCGAATTCTAGAGCTTATTATTAAGTTGAAAACCGTAGGTGTTTAGGTGTCAAAATAGTTGAAGTTATTTTACGAAAAATGTTTAATCATTTGTTTGATGTCGATTGTATCAGAATAAAAATTAAAACGCATAAATAAAATAGTTAAATAGTGGCCTTATTACAATAAAACAAAACCCGAAATAAATCCCGAAAACATAATAAGGATGATCTGGGCAATCTCGAATGAAATGATCTCGGGATCCATATTTATAACAAGTTCTATTATTGTACTTGCCCCAGTATTCTCTAACGTGTCGTCTTCCATGTTGTCTACACTCAGGCTTGTTGCTTTTGACACTTCCAACACTTGATTCATTCGGAATTTGAGCTCTTGGACCAACACTTTGATTCACATGATCTCTAACCAAAAGTCCAAACGAAGCATTTGAACGATTCCTTGCATCTCTAAATCTCTTCGTCGAAGGTTGAGACGATTTATTCATCAATCTTTTTCTTTCATCTCTAGCCTCAGAATCTGCTTTCTTCTTTTCTTTGCTAAGCTCATCGGCTTTGCAGGCTCTTTCAACTAACACAACAAATTCATTCAAGTCAAGTATTCCGACCAATAATTTAATGTCTTCATTCAGCCCTTCAATGAAATGTTTACACATAGTAGCTTCAGTCGAAGCACATTCCTGTGCATATTGGTTCAGTCTTACAAACTCCCTGTTTTAGCTTTAGAAACTCTTTACGTTTCTGATCTATAAATCGTTGACTGATATACTTCTTTCAGAATTCAACTTGAAAGAAATCCCAGGTGATTCTCTCTCTCGAAACCACGGATATCAATGTTTTTTACCAATTATATGCCGTATCTCTCAATAAAGAAGCAACACATTTAATCCATTCATCGGGAGTCAATGACATCTCATCAAACACTCGAATGGTATTCTCGAGCCAGAACTCAGCTCGCTCGGCATCATCATTGACTGTGGCTCTAAACTCTTCGGCCCCATACTTTTCGATTTTATCTACATGAGGCTTATTCAATCCGGTCGGATCTACAACTTGTGGCACAACGGGCACTTGTGGGGGTGGAGGTTGTGGAGCAGCCAGATTTGTTTGAACGAACTTCGAAAACCACTCACTCATCATTCAGAAGAAGGCTTGCTTAGCCTTTTCCTCTTGGCTACTATCATTCGGCCTAGATGTGGATGGCACTGTCCCTTGAGCGGGAGCAGGTGCATTACTCTCTACATCATCAGCAACTGCTCGATCGAGATCCATTTACTATACGAAAACAAATTTTTAACTGTCAGGATTCATCACACTATTGCAATTATATATATAGCATGTATAGCTAGACTCACATGCATTACGTTAGTCCTAGAATCGACTAAATCGTAGCTCTGATACCAATAAAATGTAACACCCCTAACCCGTAATCATCATTGGATTAGGGTTAAGAGGCATTACTAATCATTTCTGAACATTTCATATCATTCACAACCAAACATAACAATTCACATTCATATAGTCCCTTAAATAAGTCAACGAGACCTTAAACATGCTTTAGAATAGGGTTGGGACTAAACCGAACACACAAAAAAATTTCTAAAATTCAAACATTTTTCTAAGTTACAGAGGTCACACGTCCGTGTGGGTAGGCCGTGTGCCTCACACGGCCTCGGACACGCCCGTGCTTCCAAGTCGTGGCAAAACAGGGCATACATACTAACTTATCCACATGGCCTGAGACATGCCCGTGTGCCTCACCTGTGGTCGACATTGAATTGCACCACACGTCCAATCACACGCCCGTGTGTCCAGCCCGTAGTCGAGTCTGACTTGTTTTGAAACACAACCTCGAAGGACACGGTCAAGCCACACGCCCGTGTGCTCAACCGTGTGGGCAATTATAGGCCATTTTTAAGGCCAAATTACCAATCACACTTTGATATCATTTATAGACATCAAACCATTACCAATTCATGCCTCTAATGCAATCAAAACATACCAATACAAGTACCAACTAATCATCTAATACATCATTTATTTCTATACTCAATTTCTACTCAAATAAATCCATCCAAAACATCATCTTCACAATTCAAATAATATAAACTAAGCATCATCTATTCATACCACAAATTCACACTTAAACCACCATTCTCATCAACCACTTCAAGCATGAAATATACCATTTCCAATCTCACTATATCATGCCACATTCATCATTTTCATAGCTTCATGTATGAACAAACAACATTCAACTTCTAAGCCATATCACATGGCAAGGTCCAAACATTACAAAACATACCATCACCACTAGCCTATACATGCCATATACCAAATATATACATCTTTCAAAAGTACCAGAATTAGATAGCCGATAGTGTGATTGAGTCGCTGACGAACCCCGAATTCGAGCTAGCTTTGCTAACACTGTAAAACAGAGAAACACATCACATAGTAAGCTTAAAAGCTTAGTAAGTTCGTAATATAATACCTTCAATTTAATAAATCAAATACAATATACAAAGTTAATTCATCACATAGATCAACTCTCAAATACTCACACCATATCACCCATAGCTAACTTACTCACTCAACCATTCATAATTCCATACACCATTTCATCAACCACAAAGGTTCAATACATACCTTAGGCAACACATAGTTATTCACCATCCATGCTACTCAATGCTCGCTATTACATTTTGGTTAACCTTTGCTAATCGTTTGATTTAATCGCACACTTACTGCCAATTTTGTAGCCGAAGCATAAATATCATCGCACACTTAGTGCATGTACTTTGAACCGAACTTATCTCGGTATCGCACACACAGTGCCAAATCAATAAGCCGAAGCTTCTATTATTTCGCACACACAGTGCTAATCATCTCTGTCTCATTTCTAATTATGCACACTTAGTGCCTCGTTACTCAATTTCATATATAACATTGCTATTTCATTAAATATACATTCATTCAATTCTCATCACATAGATATAAATTTAACCACTTGTATTATATCCGAACTTACCTCAGACCTCGAAATACAGAAACTAGCCGATCAATCGAGTACCTTGTCTTTGCCTCGATCTCGATCCGAATCTCTCCTTTCTTGGTCTATACATATTCATTCAATCACCAATTCACTCGATTTAGTCTAAACACACATATTTAGGGCATTTTACAAAATAGCCCTCACATTTTCACATTTCGACACTTTAGTTCCTATTTCATAAAATCACAAAATACACATATTTTCAGTATACCATGCTTAGGGCCAAATTCTCCTTATACTCATACAAGCCCATACATTTCATTTATTTCATATTTTAGTCCCTTAAAATATTATTTTTACAAGTTAGTCCAAATTACTCAATGTCACCAAAAATTCAAAGACAAAACATGTTAATCTTTCACATATCTTTCATACTTCATCTTCAACTATCAAAAAGCTCAAACATTCATCAATGGCATATCTCAAGATCACCATCAAATTCTAAAATTAAAGAATAGGCTTGCTAGAACACTGAGCAACGACCACAAAAACGTATAAATTATCAAAAATCGAACAAAAATCACATACCAATCAAAGCTTGAGTTTGCCGAAATCAAATAAGCTTGAAACCCTTATTTCTCCTTCAATATTCGGTGGATGAAAGATGAACCCCTCAGAATAATACTATGTACCCGGTGGTTTCGCACACAGCCCACCGTTAATCAATAATAGGGTGGTATCGCACATAGCCCACCAGCAAGAGTAATTAAGGTGGTTTCGCACATAGCCCACCAAATGATAATATAAACGATGGTATCACACACAGCCCATCATGAATAAGTAATAAGGTGGCATCACACACAGCCCACCAAAAAGGATGATTACGGTGGTGTCGCACACAACCCACCAATTAATCATTACGGATATTTTTTTCACGCTTACGTATCTATTTTGAGGTTTATACGGGAAATACTAACCATCTATCAATTTCAATCATAATTGGTATCATTCATACAATACACCAATAAGTAACAACATATGTATCAAAGATGTATCATTTACACATAAACTTACCTCGGTGCAAAATGTGTTAATTGACGACTTAATCCGTAACCTTGCCTTTTCCCCGATCAAGGTTATTTCCACGCTCTTCTTGATCTATAAGAATAAAATTTACTCATTTAATCACTTTATAATTCATGATACATCAAGATTTCTACTTAGGCAAAAATGACCATTTTGCCCTTATACTTTGGCAAAATTACTATTTTGCCCCTATGCTCGTTAATCATTTTTCATCACATTTTCTCATTAACCAAGCCTAGCTGAACATTTATTTCTCTTACAACAACTTGTAAACCAATTATTTCATGCATTTATTACTAAATTTTAACTTTTACAACTAAGTCCATTTTAAGTGTTTTCATGGTAACACCTTTCATAAAAGTTGTTCCTTAGCTCACTAACATTCATTTTCTTCCATAAAAACTCAGCAAACAACACAAACACTCTCATGGCAAGTCCTAAACTTTCAAACATCTTGCAAATTAGTCCCCTCATTAGCTAGCTTAAGCTTTGGGGGTTCCAAAAGTACAAAAATTATCAAGAAAGACCCCCTAAAATCACTTACTTGTAAGAGGGAAGCTTGGCTGAAATTTTGGACTCCAAAATCCTCCAATTTCCTTTAATTTTTGGTGGAGAAGAAGCATGAATAGTGAAAAGATGATATCTCTTCTATTTAGCTTATTTTATTCTTTTTTTTATCACCTAATTTCACCAAAATTTAACCAAAATTTAATGCCCTTGTCTCCTTATTTCCTATGGCTGACCACACCCTCTTAATGACCTAATTTCACTTTAAGGGCCTCCAATTTAATATTCTATGGCAATTAGACACCTCTACCTTGTACCATAGAATTTTCGTACTTTATGCGATTTAGTCCTTTTCCACAATTAAGCATAAAATTGCTAAAATTAAAGCACCAAACATTTCATACATCCTTATAAACATGCTATAACAAATTAAATAATATGAAAATAATTTTCTTCAACCTCAGATTAGCGGTCCCGAAACCACTGTTCTGACTAGCCCCAAAATCGGGTTATTACAAATAAAATCATGCTCATGTTTATTCATGCATAATTAATGTTGAGAAACATTTGAACGAATTATTTTATTCGAACAAGATGATAATTAGTGGACACTATATTTGAATGGTGCATGTTTGATTTCTTGGAAATCAAATTAGTATTTAATAATATTGTTACATTGCATAACCATGATATCTACTTGTGAGATTTTGAGATTAATTGATCATAGAAATATGATAAAGAGACTTCAAGGTTGAAAAAGATTGATTTCATAACTTCTAATTTTGGGTTAGTAAATAGCCAATTTTCCAATGGATTGCGTAACATCATTAACTTTGTTTTAATAATTTTAAATTGAAAGAAAGTAATTAATCTAGCTTCTTCATGTCATATTAATTTAATCTTATGCTTTGCTGATTTTTATTTTATGTTATTTACTTTCATTTGTCTTTGCACATTTAGGGATTTTAAATTAGGATAGTTATTAAATTCGCTTTTATTTATTTCCTTCATCGACTTGTTATTTAATAATTTCACAATTTTTGTCTTACATATACAATCCCTGTGGAGACGATACTCTTTACTCACTACTTTATTACTTGTTGACGACTGTGTATACTTGCACACCATTTTATTAATTTCATAAAAAGTTTTTGGCTCCGTTGTCGGGGACTGTGTTTTCTAACATTATTTTTGGAATTGATTATTTTTCAATTTAGTTTATTTTGGTAATTTTCAAGTGTTTATGAACATAGACCATATTATCGATCTACTTCCTGTCGACCCTAAAATTGAACGCACTTTTAGATAGAGGAGAAGACAGCAAGAAACTATGATACAAGTTGAAGAAATGAATCAAAATAAAAAAAGGAGCAAGTAGTAATACTCATAAGCTAGTCCTTGTTGATGAAAGAGACCGTGTTATCTATTAATATGTTGTGCCACATTTTCAGGCAATCAATCCAAGAATTGTAAGACCCTAAATTGAGACACCACGGTTTGAATTGAAGCTAATGATGTTACAAATGCTTCAAACAATGTGTCAATTTTGTGGGATGCCTACTAAAGATCCACATCTTCATCTCCATTTATTCATTGAGGTGAGCAACTCATTTAAATTGGTCGGAGTAACAGAAGACATATTGAGATTGAAGTTATTTCCATTCTCGTTGAAATCATACAATGAGGCTTACGAAATTCTTGAAAGAATTTTTAGCAACAATTATCAGTGACCAACCAATCAAACAACCACAGACAGAAGAGTGGCATGAGTACATAAAGTGGATGCACTTACATCCTTTGTAGTTAAGGTCTCTTCTATGTCTTCCATGCTTAAGAACATTACTACTAATTGTTTTTATGCTAACATAACATGTCAGCAATCGAACTAATTCGAGGACATTTCATATGTCTATTGTAAAGTTGGTTATGTGTTCGAAAATTGCCCGTCAAGTCTGTAGTCTATCTACTACATGGGGAATCAAAATCTGAATAGGAATGACCAAGTTATGCATTCAAAATTTTATAATACTTCATGGCGTAACCATTCTAAATTTTCATTAAGTAATCAAGGCTCAGGTCCTAGCGACTTGTATATACCAACCCAACGGAATAATCCATCAGGATTTACCCAACAAGTTCAGAAAGCTCCACAAGTTGAACTTTCCAATAGTTTGGAGCACTTGTTAAAGGCATATATGGAAAAAAATGATGCAACCTCGAAGAGTCTGGAAAACTAAGTAGGACAATTAGCCAATGAGCTCAAAAGTTGACCCCAAAAAGCTTTGCCGAGTTCCACTAGAAATTTGAAAAGTTTGGGTAGAGAACATTACAGAGTTGTTACTGTGCAAAGTGGAAGGACATTAGATCTCAAAGTTGTTGTGGTTGCAGATGAGCCTGCTATAGCTCAGAATAAATAGGAAGTTCAACCGAGTGTTGAAACTCTTACTTTTCAAAAGCCAGATTCTATAATCCCTAATGAGGGAGGCCCAAAACAAGTTATTCCTAATAATTTAACACTTCTGTCAGATACAAAAAAGTTTCCACAAAGGAAGTGTCTAGTAAAAGCTAAGATTCCACCACCTCCTTATCCTCAAAGACTCCAGCAACAGAAGCAAGGCTCAATTCAAAAAGTTCTTGGATGTGCTTAAACAACTTCATATTAATATCACATTGGTGGAAGCTTCTAGAGCAAATACCAAAATTTATGAGGGATATCCTCTCCAAAAAGAAAAGATTCGGGGAATTTGAGACAGTTGCATTGAAAAAAGAGTGTAATGTGTTCCTATAAAACAAGCTGCCTCTAAAAATAAAGAATCAAGAGAACTTTACCACACCTTGTAATATTGGAGATTCCTATTGTGGTATGGGTCTTTACGATCTAGGAGCAAGCACCAGATTAATGCCCATGTCCATATTTAGTCGTTTGGGAATTGCTGAAGTTACTCCAACAACAGTTACACTTCAATTGGCAAGTAGATCTTTAACACACCACGTATTTAATCTTTCCATTCTTTTTAACATTTTGTACATATATCAAATAACCATACCCTTGCTCATTTTCATTCACGTATCAAATAACCATATACTTGTAACTTAAACCAATTAACATTTCATAACCATTCCATATTATATAACTATTCGTATTAGGCACATATATTGTACTTTGCACTATAGTTCTTTTGATGCCAATAGTTATTGTATTACAACAATTAACTATCAAACGATTAAATAGTAAAATAATAAACAATCATTAAAAAATTAAGTCCCATAAAAAACTTACCTAATCAAAATCGACAACGAATACGACACCAAGGACTTTTAGGTAATTTTTCCTTTTTTCGATTTTATCTTTCGATTGTTTCAAATCCTGATCTATAATATGATTTAATTCAATTAATCAATTACAAACATCTCAAAACAATCTATAATAATCATAAATTAATTTAAATTTCATTTTTCAAATGTGTCCTAAATTTTTACATTTTATTCAATTTAGTCCCTAAAACCGAAACTATTATATCTTTCAAATTCAAACTTCTATTTTCAATCTAATTATAAGTCCATCATTGTACAACCCTCTAAAAATATAATTTTTAGAAATTTCATGACAATTTTTACATTATTATGATTTGGTTCTTATACACAAAACTAATAAAATTTACTTAACAAATTAGTCCATATTCATAACTAAGCTTACAGACACACTGTTTAACATCAAAAGCTTCAATTTTCATCAATGAAAACATTTTAAAACTTTAACAATTTTGAAAATAGAGATACAGGATAGTTGGGACCTAGTTGCAATAATCTCAAAAACATAAAATTTACGAAAAACAGACATAAATTGGACCTACATGCAAGAGGATACGTTTGGCTGAAAGTTGAAGCTTCCTTAACAATGGTGGAATGGTTGGAAAGAATAGAAAATGAAGAAGACATCTACTTTATTCATGTTTTTATGTTTTAACATTTAATAATAATTTAATTAATAGTTTTAATATATAAATCACTTAATTCCCAGTTAGCAACCATCCACCATATGAAAAATATGGCTAATTACCACTTTAAGTCCTTACTATTTGCTTTTTAAACCTTTTGACAAAGAAAAAATTTATGGCATAATGCCAAAAATAGCCCCTAACCTTTGGCTATTTGGCCATTTGGCCCTTTATGTTTTTTTTGGACCACTTTAACATCTAACATTTTTTTGGACAAATTGGTTTGTTTTTAATGGAGATGCTGACGTGGCTGTTAGTTAACTAACGGTCAACACTAATCGTTGACTTGGTGGTCCAAATGTAATTAAATTCTGGTGTGACACTATTTTATCTTATATACCACATCAACAAATGATTTTAAAATTATTTTAAAATCATCATCATCATCGTTTGTTCTTATCCATTGTTTCTTTCCATCATTTATTTGTTTAAAGGGAAAACAAATCAATCAAAGGCATTTAGCTGGAGAGAAATATGCAAAAAAAAAATAAAAAAAAAATGTCTTTGCATTAATGAAATCAAGTTCTATATCTACTTTTATTTCTTGAATTTTTTATCTTTGAGTTTAAATAGACTCTGATCAAGAAAAAAAAAGAGACAGCACGAGCCAATTTCGGCTCTGAAATGTATATGTAACATCCTTAAATCGGGGCCTTTGCATTTTGTATGTTTGCATGCTGTTAGTATGGATGACATACTGGTTTAGGCTAATTTAAGGTCTAGGCAAAAGCCAGGGGTAGGCCAGAGCCATAGGAAAAATTTTTCTTTTAAGTGCTTAGAGGGGGGAGCTGTTTGAGTTAGGTGTTAAGGGAAAATAGTAGCATGATTTGTCACAAGAATCCAAGTGGTAAGGTGGCAAGGGAGGCGCCACTTAGGAGGCAAGGGAGTGGCACCACAGGGAGCAGAAGGAGCCTTGGTTCAAGCTGCGGGAATCTCCTTTTGGGCATTCTTTTTGACGCTAGGACAAGGGAGAGTTGTGCTCAGGATGGACACTGGTGGATGAGGGCTGAAGAAGTCAACAGGATTTGAATATGTGGAAAGGAGAAAATTAAGGAGTTTGAATCATTCAACTTCGTTTGAACGATTAGATGAGAGGGAAGCAAAGAGTCGGTGTCAGCTATTCGCGATTGGCCACCGGGTGTGGGCCGGCATCTGAGCAAAGTTGTAGACATATAGCGGTAGTGTCGGTTAACGATAGTGTCGACATAGAGAGCATCGTATTACGAGTAATCAGGTGTGTAACTCTTACATGCTTCATACGTTAATATGTTATATCTTGTATATTGTCAAAAGCCGGAATGACTGTTGAAATCGGTAAGTTACCCTTGTGGGTAAAAGCGAGGACTCTGGGTAAGTCCACTTTGTTTGGCTAATGTTAAATGCCTCTGCTAAAACTGCATATGCCATGTTATATTATCTTTGAATGTAAAGCATGATTATTTTGCCCTGAAAAACATGTGCACAAATATGGGTGATGAGAGAAGGGGGAAAGTATGATTTCAGACTGTCACCAGACACAGTGGGTTGGCCCCGCTTTCTATGATATTGTGACTAAGTCTCAGTGGTTTGGCACCACCAGTGGTTTGGTACCACATATATTTATCTTTGTGACTCGTCCCAGTAGTTTGGTACCACATTGGGTCGGCCCCACATATCGATATACGGGATTGTCATCAATGGTTTGGTACCACATTGGGTTGGCCCCACATATCGATATACGGGATTGTCATCAATGGTTTGGTACCACACGGGGTAGAATCGGGAGTTTCGGATGGTTAGGTCTTGGGTTGCATGGCATACATATTCACTTATGAAACTGTGTAAGGGCTTATTATCTTCGGGATGGAGATTTACACACTGAGTCTCGGTGACTCACCCCTTCCTTTACATTTTGCAGATGATTCATAGATCGCGGATATAGAGCCAGGACGAACTCGAGGTGGCCACGCACGATATTTTGGGTTTTCGCTTTAAATTATTCTTTCGGATTTAGTTTACTTTAAATTTGGTTTTTTTTGGGTTGTAATAAGGCCATCTAAATTTTTACTTCGGGATTAATTATTTTGCTAAACATTTATGAATTTGCGTTAAACACTAAAGCATGTTTTAAAAGGAAAAGAACCTATAAAATGAATGTTTTCACAAACTCCAGTGAATTTTTGGGATTTTTTCCAAAACTTTACCATCGGGTAAATAGCGAACATGTAACACCAACAAGTTAACTCAATTATCTTTAAAATAAACTTTGAAATGATTTTATCAATTTACTTAAAACAACACGGGTTTTATTAAATGAGAAATTTCTTTTTAATTTAAAGACGACAACTTGATTTCCAAGAATCTGTAACATACCAGATTCGGTCGTAGCGTTTTGACCGGGTTTAGGGTATTACAATTTTGGTATCAGAGCTTGGTTCAAAAGCTCAGATGTGGGCATGAGGCCCAAAACATTTTATAAAAAAGTTGCAAAATGATTTTGATGGAAAATACATGTTTTGGAACGCATGGCACCAAGTCTCCGGCACCGATCCGCGAAGGTAAGTCCCTTAACCGCTGTTTATATATGTTTTCAATGATTGTGATATGAATGATAGTGATAGGAATTCACTTTAGAGACTGAGACCATAGGGCTGTGGGAACTTGCGAGAACAACTGCTATAATAAATTGTTCATAAAATTGTGCTGTAATAAAAAGTGGAAGAAGACTAACTCATAAAATTCTTAAATCAGATTAATTCGAGAACACTAGTCATGAGCACCCGAGGACATGGGCATAATACGCGTGGTCGTGGTAGAGGTAGGATGACTGTGTCGGAACCAGTAGGGTCTGGCCATGGGTCAGAGAATGAGGTACCACCGCCGCCAGCTGAGGGCACGGAGTTTCAAGGTCAGACGTGTGGTGATGACGCAGTGTCGCAGGCGTTGCTGCGGGTTCTGGAGAGAGTTGCTGGTGCAGGCATTGGAACAGGAGCTCGAAAATCGGTGTCTGAACGACTCCGAGCCAATGGGGCAGAAGTATTCAGGGGTGTTTCTGGTGTGGCTCCCAATATAACTGAGTATTGATTAGAGGCGACCGAGTGTATAATGGACGATTTGGACTTTACGACTGAGAAGAAGTTAAAAGGGATAGTGCCTCTTCTCTGAGATGAGTCTTATCAGTGGTGGCTCACGGTCAGGGATGGTGCAATGGCCGATGATATCATCTGGGATTTCTTTAAGGTGGCTTATTAGAGGAAGTACGTCAGGTCTGGTTACATAGATGCGCAGCATAAGGCGTTCTTGAATTTGGTCCAAGGGAGTAAGTTAGTATCGAAATATGAGGCAGAATTCTTAAGGTTGAGTTGATATGCCCGAGGTAACGTGGCTATAGAATACGAGCGCTGTGTCAGATTTGAGGACGGGCTGAGAGATGAGCTGCGGTTATTGATTGCCCCACAGTGGGAGAGAGAATTTACTGTTTTGGTGGAGAAGGCCAAGATAGCTGAGGAGGTGAAGCAGTCGGTGAAACAAAATCAGGATAAAAATTGGAATAAAAGGAGTTCTGGGTCATCAGGGTCTACCGAAATCCGCAGAAAAGGGCTAGATTTGACGGGCCGAGTCATGCTGCAAAGCCTGCTGCTACTACTTAGTGGCTGCCATGGTGTGCTCGATGTGGGAAGTCTCATTCGGAGGAGTGTTGGACAGGAAACAGAGGGTGCTTCGAGTGTGGGTCAACAGAGCATCGAGTAAGGGATTGTCCATGTAAGCTGGCTAGGATGCAGTCTGAGGGTCAGGGGCGTGTTCAGTTTAGAGGTGGTGGGCAGCAACCACAGAGGGTCGCGATTCGGTCAGGGGAGGTAATGGTTTTGGACGAGGCCGCGGAGCACCGGGCAGAGGTGCCGGGAGCACTGAGGCAAGACAACCTGGGTTGGTCTATGCTGCAAGGTGTCGAGAGGAGGGCGACGCACCGGACGTGATAACCGGTACGTTCTTAATTTTTGGACTGCCTTATACTGCTTTGATAGATGTTGGTTCGACGCACTCGTATGTTGCTAGTAGTATAGTGGGAACTATGAACTTAGTTTATGAGATTTCTGCTAGGGAGATGACTGTAATTAGTCCTCTAGGTCACTCTGTAGAAGTAAACAAACTGCATAAGGATGTACCCCTAGAACTTCAAAGGGTAGTGTTTTCGGCTGATTTGCTGGAATTGCCATTCGGGGAGTTCGATTTGATCTTAGGGATGGACTGGCTAGTAAAGTACCAAGCAAGTCTAGACTGTGCGGCTAAGCGCATGGTGTTGAGATCGGTTGAGGGTGAAGAGGTGGTGATGATCGGTGAGAGGAGGAACTATTTAGCTAATATGGTATCCACTTTGAAGGCCGAGAAAATGGTGAGGAAGGGATGTGAGGCGTTCATGGTTCATGTGTGTGCATTGGAGGCCAAGGAATCAAAATTGGGGAATGTCCGAACGGTAAAAGAATTTACCGATGTATTCCCAGAAGAGCTTTCGGGTCTGCCCCCGGATCGCAAAGTTGAGTTTGGTATAGATCTGCTACTCGGAACCGCGCCAGTGTCTATTGCCCCATATAGGATGGCGCCGAAAGAGTTGGTGGAGCTAAAAGTACAGATTCAGGAGTTGTTGGACCGGGGTTTTATCCAGCCGAGTGTGTCACCCTGGAGAGTACCTATGCTTTTTGTTAAGAAGAAAGACGGAACAATGTGGATGTGTATAGATTACCGTCAGCTGAATAAGTTGACGATTAGGAATAAGTATCCGCTGCCGAGGATAGACGATCTGTTTGACCAGCTTAAGGGAGCATCGATTTTCTCTAAGATTGATTTGAGGTTAGGGTATCATCAACTTAAGGTAAAGGAGGCAGATATTCACAAGACAGCGTTTCGTACCCGTTATAGTCACTACGAGTTTTGGTAATACCGTTTGGGTTGACCAACACGCCAGCAGCGTTCATGGACATGATGAATCGGGTTTTTTAGCCATACTTAGACCGGTTCGTCGTAGTGTTTATAGACGACATCTTAGTGTACTCGAAATCTGAGGAGGAGCATGATGCGCATTTACGTGTGGTTTTGCAGATTCTGAGGGAGAAGCAGCTATTTGCAAAGTTTAGTAAGTGCGAGTTCTGGCTAAAAGAAGTAACCTTCTTGGGTCATGTGGTGTCAGCTGAGGGGATTAGAGTGGATCCTCGGAAGAGAGAGGCGGTATTAGATTGGAAACCACCTAAGTCTGTAGCGGAGATTCGGAGTTTTCTAGGTTTAGTAGGATATTACAGAAGGTTTGTGGAAGGGTTTTCCTTAATTGCAGCACCGTTAACCAAGTTGCTGAGAAAAGGTGTTCCATTCGTGTGGTCAGACAAACAGCAAGAAAGTTTTGATAAGTTAAAGAGGATTCTGACAGAAGCTCCGGTTTTGATTTAGCCTGAAGCAGGGAAGGGGTTTATGGTGTATTGTGATGCGTCGCATACTGGTTTGGGATGTGTGCTGATGCTAGAGGGGAAGGTAGTGGCATATGTCTCGGCAGTTAAGACCTCACGAAGTAAATTACCCGACGCATGATCTGGAGTTGGCTGCAGTGGTTTTTGCTCTGAAAATTTGGAGGCATTACTTGTATGGGGAGAAGTTGATCGTTTACATGGACCACAAGAGTTTGAAGTACCTCTTGACTCAGAAGGAATTGAATTTGAGGCAGCGAAGGTGGATCGAGTTGTTAAAGGACTATGACTGCTCGATTGAATACCATTCGGGTAAGGCTAACGTAGTGGCTGACGTGTTGAGCCGCAAAGTGGTAGCGGACTTAAGAGCAATGTTTGCCCATCTTAGTCTGTATGATGATGGAAGTCTGTTAGCGGAATTGCAAGTGAAGCAGATGTGGGTGAACCAGGTTAAGGAGAAACAACTAGTGGATGAAGCCTTAAGTGCTCGATGTTTGCAAGTATAGAATGGTGGATTAGAGGGGTATAGCTTGAGTAGCGATGGAGTGTTATGTTTCCAAGGGAAAGTGTGTATGCCAAGAGATGTAGAGTTAAGACAGAAGATTCTTCAGGAAGCTCATAGTAGCCCATACGCTATGCATTCTGGGGGTAGTAAGATGTACCGGGATTTGCGAGAACAGTTTTGGTGGCCGGGTCTGAAGCGAGAGGTAACAGAGTTTGTAAGTAAGTGTCTAACGTGTCAGCAAGTCAAAGCTGAACATCAATTACCTTCAGGTTTGTTGCAGCCGATTAAGATTCTACAGTGGAAGTGGGAAAGGATTACGATGGATTTTGTCAGTGGGCTACCCCTTACGCCTAGCAAGAAGGATTTGGTCTGGGTGATTGTTGATCGTCTGACAAAGTCTGCTCACTTCATACCTGTACGTGTGGATTACTCACTTCAAAGGTTGGCTAAGTTGTATGCGGCGGAAATCGTGAGACTACATGGAGTGCCAATGTCGATTATCTCAGATAGGGATCCTAGATTCACGTCAAGGTTTTGGAAAGCATTACATCAGGCATTGGGTACGAGGTTGGATTTTAGCACGGCATTTCATCCGCAGTCAGATGGGCAGTCGGAGAGGGTAATTCAGATTTTAGAAGATATGTTGAGGGGTTGTGTTTTGGATTTCAGAGGTAGTTGGGAAGAATTTCTACCATTGGCAGAGTTCGCGTATAACAATAATTATCAGGCAAGTATTCAGATGGCATCATATGAAGCATTATATGGACGGAAGTGTCGTACTCCCACATGTTGGACAGAGTTGGGTGAACGTCAGTTGTTTGGTCCAGAGTTGGTTTCTGAAACAGAAGATAAGGTTAAGATGATTTGAGCTCGTCTGAAGGAAGCTTCGGACAGGCAGAAATCTTATGCCGATCTTAAGCGAAGGGATATAAAGTTTGTAGTGGGTGACAAGGTTTTTCTGAAGGTGTCGCCATGGAAGAAAGTGCTGAGATTTGGTCGAAAGGGCAAGCTGAGCCATAGGATTATCGAGCTTTATTGGGTGTTGAAGCGGGTAGGACCAGTAGCTTACCAGCTTGAGTTACCATCAGAATTGAGTCAGATTCACGACGTATTTCATGTTTCTATGCTTAGACGCTATCGTTCAGATCCGTCTCATGTTGTGCCAATGGAGGAGATTGAAGTGAGTCCGGATTTGTCTTTTGAGGAGGAACCAGTGCAGATTCTGGATCGGGATGTAAATGTCTTACGTAGAAAATTAGTTCCTTTGGTGAAGGTGTTATGGCAGAATCATGGAACGGAAGAGGCCACGTGGGAACCAGAGGATGTGATACTGGCAAAGCAATACCCTCAACTCTTTTGACCAGGTAATTTCGAGGCCGAAATTATTTTAAGGGGGTAGAACTGTAACATCCTTAAATCGGGGCCTTTGCATTTTGTATGTTTGCATGCTGTTAGTATGGATGACATGCTGATTTAGGCTAATTTAGGGTCTAGGCAAAAGCCAGGGGTAGGCCAGAGCCATAGCAACAATTTTTCTTTTTAAGTGCTTAGAGGGGGGAGCTGTTTGAGTTAGGTGTTAAGGGAAAATAGTGGCATTATTTGTCACAAGAATCCAAGTGGTAAGGTGGCAAGGGAGGCGCCACTTAGGAGGCAAGAGAGTGATGCCATAGGGAGCAGAAGGAGCCTTGGTTCGAGCTGCGGGAATCTCCTTTTGGGCATTCTTTTTGACACCAGGACAAGGGAGAGTTGTGCTCAGGATGGACACTGGTGGATGAGGGTTGAAGAAGTCAACAGGATTTGAATGTGTGGAAGGGAGAAAATTAAGGAGTTTGAATCATTCAAATTTGTTTGAACCATTGGATGAGAGGGAAGCAAGGAGTAAAGGGAGAGACGGCATAGTGTTTGAGAGGAGTTGGGATTGTAGCCAAAATTGTGAGGGGTGGATTCGGTTTTGGGTGCTTTAGGGGGAGGCCGAATGTGCTTTAAGAAGTGTTGTGAATCCGGCTAGATAGGGAGCCTTTAGGGTCTTCTTCTCTCATTTGCTTTTGGGTCGAAACCACCAATTGCATTTGTTTTTCTTTTCTTTTCATTTCTATTTACCAAAACTGAATAGCCTCCTAAACATCTGCTTCTTTTCTTATCTTTTGACTATAGCTGAAACCTCTAAGTGGATCCTCTTCTCTTTTCTTGTGGTGGTAGCTGAATCCTTCTACCCCATCTTCCTCTCTTGCTTTCAAAACCCGAATCACCAATCCCTGTTGAGACACCTTGTTAGTCGAAATCTATTGTCCACTTCTCATTCTTCTTTCTTTTGTTTCAAAAGCTGAAAACCCTCTGTAGCCTGCTGAAACATCATTCTTCATTTTCTTCTCTCTCAAAAGCCATAGCCGAATCTTCCTAGCACCCTGTTGCTTTCTTTTTTTTCTTTTGTTTGGATCAGCAAGTGTCGAGATATCATTCTTTTCATCTCTTCTCTTCTAACACTTAAGCCGAATACCATCTGTTAAGGATCATCCTTCATTTTCATCTTTCTCTTTGCTTAGTGGAACGCTTTTGGCATTTGGGTAAGTTCTTGGCCTTTGGCTGAATCCCCCTAATACTCTCTTTCATTCTCTTTACTCTTTTTCCTATCGTTTTCTTTGGAAAGGGAAGCCGAAATCCCTGGCACTTAAACTTTCTTGTTTAACTCTTGGATGCAGTGGATTACTGTCTTCGATCGGTCATTTTCCCAATCGGTCTTGCTAGGGTGTGGTATGTGTTTTTGTCATTTCGACAACTCTTATTGCATTAAATGCCGAAGGCAGAGATCCAAGGTTATTGATGCTTGGCCGAATGTAGGGGGAGTGGTGACATTATCTTGTGTAGACTCCCGAGATTCGTTGGGTTGTGAGTCAAGTCTAGAACCTTGGGGGTTATCGATTTAGGTAAGGGCTTTCGCTCTACGGGTTATGTTAATTTCTTAGATTCCATTTTGTTGCTTTGATCTGAGTTAGTGACTAAGGTGTGTTATGGACTCGAAGGCTAGCCAAGCGTCAGGAGGGGTTGGATCTGTGACCCTAGCCCCTAAGTTCAAGAAGAGGGCGGTGTCAGCTGTTTGCGATTGACCACTTGGGTGTGGGCCAGCATCTGAGCAAAGTAGTAGATAGATAGTGGTAGTGTCGGTTAAAGACAGTGTCGACATAGAGAGCGTCGTATTACGAGTAATCAGGTGTGCAACTCTTACACACTTCATACGTTAATATGTTATATCTTGTATATTGTCAAAAGCCGGAATGACTATTGAAATCGGTAAGTTTACCTTGTGGGTAAAAGCGAGGACTCCGGGTAAGTCCACTTTGTTTGGCTAATGTTAGATGCCTCTGCTAAAACTGCATATCCCATGTTATATTATCTTTGAATGTAAAGCATGATTATTTTGCCCTGAAAAGCATGTGCACAAATATGGGTGATGAGAGGAAGGGGAAAGTATGATTTCAGACTGTCACCAGCGGTTTGGTACCACACAGTGGGTTGGCCCCGCTTTCTATGATATTGTGACTAAGTCTCAGTGGTTTGGCACCACCAGTGGTTTGGTACCACATATATCTATCTTTGTGACTCGTCCTAGTGGTTTGGTACCACAGTGGGTTGGCCCCATATATCGATATACGAGATTGTCATCAGTGGTTTGGTACCACAAAGTGGGTTGGCCCCCCACATGATTATTTGTGACTTCGGTCACCAGTGGTTTGGGACCACCAGTGGTTTGGTACCACACGGGGTAGAATCGGGAGTTTCGGATGGTTAGGTTTTGGGTTGCATGGCATACATATTCACTTATGAAACTGTGTAAGGGCTTATTATCTTCGGGATGGAGATTTACACACTAAGTCTCGATGACTCACCCCTTCCTTTACATTTTGCAAATGATTCATAGATTACGGATATGGAGTCGGGAAGGACTCGAGGTGGCCACGTACGATATTTTGGGTTTTCGCTTTAAATTATTCTTTCGGATTTAGTTTACTTTAAATTTGGTTTTTTTGGGTTGTAATAAGGCCATCTAAATTTTTACTTCAAGATTAGTTATTTTGCTAAACATCTATGAATTGCGTTAAACACTAAAGCATGTTTTAAAAGGAAAAGAACCTATAAAATGAATGTTTTCACAAACTTCAGTGAATTTTCGGGATTTTTTCCAAAACTTTACCATCGGGTAAATAGCGAACATGTAACACCAACAAGTTAATTATCTTTCAAACAAACTTTGAAATGATTTTAGCAATTTACTTAAAACAACACGGGTTTTATTAAATGAGAAATTTCTTTTTAATTTAAAGACGACAACTTGATTTCCAAGAACATTTTTCTTTCCTGCGACATACCAGATTTGGTCGTAGCATTTTTATCGGGTTTGGGGTGTTACAGTATATGAAATCTTTACTTCATCTTCACATGTTTGTTGCTGTCGTTCAAGAAAGATTCCAAAAAGGGAGTGGGAAAATGAGAGAGAAAACAAATTTCCTCATCTGGGTTTGAATCAAAATAAAAAACCCCATTCTCTTGATTATGACAAGTTCAAGTTTTTCTTAGTTTTTTTCTTTTTCTTTTTCTTTTTTGGCAGGTGAGCTTTAATGGCGACGAAGATAATGGAGTCCTTTTAAAACAAAAACAACCAAATCGAAGTTGAGGAAAGATGTTGCGTCCTAGGCAACGATCTTAACAATAACACCGTTGGATTTTTCTCTATTTTGCAGCAACGTTGTGTTATTGACGCCACTTGGTTCTCAACTATTGGTAAATCTTTCGGTGCTTTGTAATCTTTAAATAAATAAAAAAAAAGAAAAGAAAAGAAAATTAATCTTTTGGAGTTCTTTTGTGGAGACTTGTTTGTAAGAAAAATTTAGCTGAGACCAACTAGTTTAAGCTTCAACTGATTTAAGACTAGTAGATTATGTTTTAGCTTTTTTTCAATGCTGTTGAAAAATAAGCAAGGAAACAAAATTTTGTAGTTCATTAAATTCTGGTTCATAGGAGCTCTTGGTGTCTGTATAATATAAAATGAGCTATTTACTCAATTAATTCAGATGCATAACAATTTGTATTAAGCTTTTATTTTTGTTGACGATAATGCGGAGGCCTTTTAAAAACAATATGGAATAAGCCTTTTAAAAATAAAAACAACCAAATCAAAGTTGAAGATAATGAGGGTTGTAACTTGTTTTTGTTGCAGGATTCTTTTGGGAAACATGCTTCAATGTTGCAGGATTTAAAGTCATTAAATTAGGGGAACATGTATTCTGGAAGCTTCACAATGGAGACGGTGATAATGATGAACGATGGAGATGAAAAATGGAGAAGAAGAAATGCTGATGCTGATGATGATTTTAACATAAATTTAAAATCATTTGCTAACATGGCATATAAGACAAAATAGTGTCACATCAGCATTTAATTACATTTGGACTGCCACGTTAACGGTTAGTGTTGACCGTTAGTCAACTAACAGCCACGTTAGCAGCTCCGTTAAAAACATATCAATTTGACCAAAAAAATGTTAGGTGTTAAAGTGCTCCAAAAAAACATAAAGGGACAAAGTGACCAAACAACCAAACGTTAAGGGCTATTTTTGGCATTATGCCAAAATTTATAGCGATTGATTTTTACAGTTTTTACGATTTAGTCATTTTACCATAATAAACCATTCAATCGACTAAATTACCAGACCTAAATTTAATATAACCTATACAAAATTTCTGTAATTATTTTTATTAAATATTTACTGGCTCAATTTATGGAAACGAGGTCCCAATACCTCATTTTTCAAAACCACTTGTGTAACGGTCCGGTTTATACCCTAGTTGGAACAGTGGTTTCGTAATCACAAATCTGAGTCAGTATAATATTCTAATATTGTTTTCTGTGACTTTGATGTGTGATTAAGCATGTGCTAAATTTCCGTAAGTTAATTTGTCTGTCTGTGTGCTTAAATAGAGAAAAGGATTAAATTGTATTAAATGCAAAATTAGCATGCTTTTTGTAAGGGAATCTATTTGCTAATGTCTTTATCATATGAGGTCCTTAAAAGGTTATTATGCCATTATGAGTAAGTGGACATTTATATTCATGCATTATAAGATAATAAAATGGTTTCATTAATGTTATATATTAGTAATTTGTAAATTATTTGATAATTAATAAGATAAAAGGCTTAAAAATAAGCCATTATCATCCATGAGTGTCGAAATTACCAAAGAAAAGAAAGAAAAAGAAAATAAGAAAGAGCTAGGGCATTCGGCCATTTCTAAGCTCAATTCAAGATCAAGAGCCGAAGAAATTGGACTTAGATCGCGGGAAAGCAAAAGTAATTGAGTATCCGTATCCATTTCCATTAAAACGAACTCGAGGTAAGTCATTATGCAAATAAATGTGTGTATGTTCATATGGTTATTGTCAATAGTGAATGCTTACGAGATGCTATGTATATGAATTCCGAGATAAGATCGACATAGTAATAATGTCCGAGAAGTCCCGTACGAACCTAGGAATAGATAGGATTAGCTATGTCATGACATAGGTATCTGTTCTATTTTATCATGTAAGACCACGTCTGGGACGTCGGTGTTGATTTGTGATTACGTGTAAGACCTCGTCTGGGACTTGGCATCGATACGAGATTTACGTGTAAGACCATGTCTGGGACATTGGCATTGTATTGATTCATGTAAGACCCTATCTGGGACAGTGGCATCGATATCTGAGTACATGTAAGACCTCGTCTGGGACGTTGGCATTATACTACTATTCCGAGCTTTCTGAGTATCCTATTAGGTTCCTAACGGTTTAACGGGTAAGTCTGTGATACGAATGGCTATGTGAATTGTAAATTCGTTTCAGGTACATTGACTTATACATTAAGTGTGTAGACAAGGTAAGTATCTATATGATTTTACTATGATGAGTATGTATATTGGAACAATAATATGATATGTGAAAGTATGCATGAAAGAACAATGTGTATATAAGATTTTTGAATTGATGATTGTGGCAAAATGTCGCCAAGTACATGGACCAAAGCATACATGTGATAAATTTGCTATGAAAGTTAATTGTGCCAATGTTTCTATATGCCTATATGCCTTTCATGTTAAGTTTATTTGTATATGACTTACTAAGCTTTTGGAAAGCTTACTCTGTGTGCTACTGAAGGCTCGGGGAGCATCAAGGATCATCATCACACTACTCAACTTATTTTTGTACATTTTGGAAATGTATATAAATAGATGGCATGTATAGGCTAGTTATTTGGATAAGTATGAGATGTGAACTTAGCCATGTGATTTGGCTGGTTATGTGTTGGCAATATGCTTTAATGAATGTGATTTATGATGTATTTTTGGTAGGGTTTGATAGTGTAAGAAATGGTAAAGTTTAAGGTAAGTAAATGGATGGATTATACTTGTGTTTATGTGAGATTTAGACTTGTAAATTTGTATTAATGAAATTGGATTTTAATGTTGAGTTTGGATGGTCATTTTGATATACTCTTGGTTGCTATTTGTGCATAAATTGAGTTGATAATTGGCTTGTAGTTTTGACCCTAGGTGTGGGTGGCATATTGGCCTTGCAAATGCCCTATTTTTGCCACATGATTGTGGCACACAGGCGTGCCTAGTGACCATGGGACTAAGTCAGTAGCTGATTAAGAGTACACGGCCTTGGCATACGGACGTGCTTGGTGGCCGTGGAGCCAAGTCAGTTTCGACCACGGCCAAGGTACACGGGCGTGCTTGGTGGCCTTGGAGTTAAGCCAGATTCGACCATGGGGAGGACACATGGGCGTGTCTAACATCCATGGTAGGCACACGGTTTGCCCACACGGGCTGTAACCCTTGAAACTTAGAAAATTTTTAATTTTCTTGAGAATTTCTGTATGTGTTCCGGTTTAGTCCCGACTCTTTTTAGAGCATGTTTTAGGTCTTGATGACATACCGAGGGGACACTATGATTCTAAATAATGGTTTAATTTATGAATTGTTTGATAAAGTTTTCGATCTGTCAGGTAATGCCCTTAACCCTAATCCAGTGACGGATATGGGATAGGGGTGTTACAAACTTGTACTTAGCTAATTGTCCAATTAGAAAAAATTATCAGATCAAAATTCAATAAAAAACTATAATAAACTCGTAAATATTATTAAATAATGTTTACTGAATTGATCATTGGAATACAGAGTTTTGAAACCGTCGCTTTTGGTACCACTGAAAAACAGGCTGTTATAGTCTACTTTTGGGTAATCGATGATGGAGTGTCGTTTACTTGAATTACATCTGCGTCTGCTCTGAGTTGTGTCTAATACCATGATTGTGCATGAACATGGAAGATGAGTAAGCTATTTATGTGTGATATTGTGAGTGTGAACACTCTTGCAAATTTGTTTGCTAGATATTACTTAGTTATGATTGAACGAATAGAAGAATGACGTATTGTATGTTGAAATAGCTAGCATCATGAATTTCATGAAATACATATATATAATGTATGAGGGGTAAGAAGGTATTTACCTTGATGGGTTAGATGAAGGTATGATTAATTGGTGTATTTGAGGAATGGGCAAATCAAAATGGGGACCAAGGGAGTTTGGGTGGCAATGTAGAATGTTATTGACTTGCTTGCTAGAGCGACACTGTGACGACGTTCTAGCGACTCTATAGAGCGACACTGCAATGTCAGTAAGGTTATTCGGGGCAACACCGTGGAAATAGTTATTAAGTCCTTCGGGGCAACACCTCAAAGAGGTATAAGGTGTAATACCATACCTCAGCTATGGCAATTAATAGAGTCCACGGGACAAGAAATACGAGGTAGTCCACTAGGACATTAAACATGGGGTTACAAGATGTACGCCCATATATAACACCCCAAACTCAGCCTAAATGTTTCGACCAGGATTTAGCAAGCTATAGTAGCCACCAAAGTGACTCTCCGTTAACTCCCAACCTAGCATCTAACAAACCACTTAGTCTTAGCAAAAGTTTCGCTAGCTCAAAACTCAACAGTAGAAACAATAAGCAGACGTACGAGCTTCATAAACAACATAAGCAGGTTCACATGCCTCAAAACATTATACTTAAGAGTTTGCAGTTCAGTACAATAGATAGGCTCGCATACATAAAAGACTTTGCATGAAAACACGTAGCATAAGGGTTTACACGTTTATGAGTTCGCATACAAACATACAATGGTTAGCATATTTTATTAGTGGTTCGCAAGTAATAATACAAACATTCCAGGGTATGCATGTAATTAAGGACCGCAATACTTACACGAGATCACATGCCTCTTTGGGTTCATTGAGTCAGGGGCACTCAAATAAATATATCAATTAGTACAGGGTTTCGCATGTAATTATGGCATGCAACATATAGAGTACGCAATAGAGTTAAATTATAAATCTAATTTAGGCATACATAAACGCAAAATTCTTATGCATAAAAAACGTCGGCTTTATTTATGTAATATCAAGTATTTAAAACATGGTTCACAATAAACTAGAAAACTAAACAAAATAAAATAACCAATCTTTAAATAACATTGTTAGAGTCTCGAAATCATAAATATATCTAAAACCCTTAACAAAATTCTCATTGTCGTTAACCCAGGTTCACCGATATCTGCTCAGAAACATCCTTGCCCCATCATCAACCTTGCCTATTCCATTTGCGACCTACTTACCTGAGAAGGACTAAAAAAGGAGTGGGTGAGTTCATTAAGAACTCAGTGAATAATCAGAATTCTCGGAATATGTCTTAAAACAGTATTTGAAAATAGTAGTAAGTTTTTGATACATGCACGGATGGGGTGAAATTTATTAAATTCCATTTACCAAAGCTGCCAATTTTCAAGCTTGGGAAATCAACGACCCTGACATTTTTGGGCTAAGATGTCTTATGGAGTTTAAAGATCTATCTTTTAGCTTTGAAACACACTTTGAATGTAACACCCCAAACCCGGTCAAAATACTACGACCGAATCTGGCATGTTATTCAGAAAAATCAAATTAAAAATCATGAGTTGAGAAAAATTTTGCATATCACTATGCCTTTGGCGAAAATTTAAAACAATTGCTTAACTTAGGCCGTAATACAGTTTAGGTTCCTTAATCCAAAATCAAATTTTTAGAAAATTCTGTTAAGCTGTCAAATGAAAACAATATTGCGCTTTTTAGTTGGAAACCTTAGTCAATTTATTACTTGGAACTCATCTTTCATTAGCCAATTAGAAAATCATTAATCCCGAATTCTTAATTTTAGAAAAACTCCCACTTTGATAATTTATTAGGCATGCTATAACAAATTCATAATAAAACCCAAGTTAACGTTTATGTGGCCTTATTACAACACCAAAACCCAACTAAAATAGTAAAATTTAAGATAAATACTAAAGATGAAATTACTTAAAGCATTATGCATGGCCACCTCGAGTCCACCTCGGCTCCGTATCCGCGGTCTAAGGATTACCTGTAAAATTTAACCGAAGGGTGAGTCACCGAGACTCATGTGTAAATCTCCATTAAACGAGCTCTGGGCTTTCCGACCACAGAGGCCCATTGGGCCTTAGCCCACACAAATTCATATATTATGTATATATGAAATGCAGCCCAACCAATCTATTATTTCCATCCTCCACATCTCCTGAATCTACCCAATATCTGTGGCACCCAGCCACTGTGGTACCTAACCACTGGTCGTTCCAAACCACTGGTGACAAAGTCACAAATGATAATACGTGGGGCCAACCCACTTGTGGTGCCAAACCACTGGTGACAATCCCTAATGAATATATGTAGGGCCAACCCACTGTGGTACCAAACCACTGGGACGAGTCACTGAAATAATATATGTGGTACCAAACCACTGGTGGTTCCAAACCACTGAGACTTAGTCACAAAATATAATATGTGGGGCCAACCCACTTGTGGTACCAAACCACTGGTGACAGTCTAAGAACCATGTTTTCTCCCTCTTCACGTCATACCCCAAGTCCATGCCCATGAATAACAATTAATATGGTATGATCATGCTTTCAATGCATAAGAATCCATCATTTCACTCATACATACATTTGCTAATAACAGAAAATAGCGGAACTTACCCGGAGTCTTCGATCTTACCCACAAGGGTATCTTAGTGACCAATATCATCACTTTAGTTTTTAGCCATCACAGTTAATAACATAATTAATATACGAAATGTGTGAGAGTTACACACCTGATAACACGCAATACAATGCTTTCTATGTCGACACTATCGCTAACAGGAACTACTGTTATCTGTCTACTATTCTGCTCGGAAGTTGGCCCACAACCCGGTGGCCAATCTCGAACAGCAGACACCGCGTGCTTCTTGAACTTTGGGCTGGGGCTATGGGTCCAACCCCTTCCTTTGTTTGGCTAACGTTTGAGTCCATGAAAAGATCTTGGTCAATAGACCGGATTAAAGCATTGAAACAAAGGACAATTAAGAATATGCACTGAACACTATAACAGTTTCTTACCTAAGTCGATAGAACCTGGAGGCTACTACACTTGGATTAGCAAGCCACTGAAATCCCTTGACTGACCAATCGCCCCTCCTAAGATCCTTCAACACTGATTGAGCACCAAAAAGAAGAAGATAGGATGCCCCACTAATAGGGTGGAATTAATTTGAAAGGGAGATAGGAGGATGAGTGGCGGCACTTTCCTACTACAAAGATCGAGTAGGAGTTGTGAACACAACTAGGGATTCGACAAGTCAAGAACTACTCAAGAAGAAAGAAGAGAAGATAGGTTTCGGTTCATGAAGGAATAAAGAGAAAATGCGAGAAGAATTGGCTATGGAGGTTTGGCTCAACAAGGTGAAACAAAAGAGATGCAAAGAAGAGATGAAGAATGAAGTTTCGGCTTTTTGATGATGCAAATGAAAAGAAAAAAAAGAGAAGTGGTAAGATGGTAGAAGCATTCGGCTAAAAAATGAAATAGGACGAAGTGCAGGGTAAAGTACTTGAGGGTTTTCAGCTTTTGATGGTAAGGCAGAGAACTTAAGTTACCAAAATACAAAAGAGAAAGAGAGAAAAGAATTGGTTTCAATTTAGTCTAAAGAAGAAAGAATGTTGCTCTTAGGAATTTCGGCTACTCAAAGAAAAGAACAACATTACCCGAAATGCATTACACTCAACTGCCGAAACAAAAACAAACAAAAGAGCTCAACACCTAAAGCTAACCCTTTAGAATTTTCGGCACACACACCCCCTAAACCTAAATGCCCAACTTCACCTAACACCCCTTTCAAAAATTCGGCTAGCACCCTACACCACCTTCAACCCCTTGATTCTCTCCTAACTTCACTCACAACCTCCTATTCAAAATAGTTTGAAAGTCTCAAATCCCCCTTTTTACTCCTGTCCATCCTTTTTAAAAGAAAAGACCAAGTCCACCCCACTTTTCAAGGCTCCCAGCCGATTCCATCACTACTCCCCTTGATGCCAAAAAGAATTCTCAAAATGAGAACTATGCGACTTGAACCTACTCTCTCATACTCCCTTGTGGCGTCACCTACCTGAACCTTAAGTGGCGCCTCTTGCCTCTTTACCACTTCAACTCTTGTGTCAACCAACACAAACAATATCTCTTAAGGCCCAACTCAGCTAGCTTTCCCCCCAAAGTGCCTAAAACAGAAACTTCAGCAAGGCTCAGGCTCAACCCTAAGCCTTCCCGGGACCCCTAAACACCAGAACAACACACAGAGCATAGCATACCACAGAAACACATCAAATGCAAAGCCTCCAATTCAGGATGTTACATTGAATCACTCGATTTTGAGTTCAGGAGCTCAAGTTATGATCATTTTAATAAAGATTGCATGAACAAAATTTCTGGACATGATTATGACGGGAATTACGAGTTTCAAGCTTTTAATTCAAGTTTAAATCATATTGGGTTCAGATTTTCGGCTTAATTTTTATTATATATGAGTTTAATATTGTATTTATCAACTCTTATTATTTTATTATTTTATTATTCCAATTTTTTAATAATTATTAAGTAGTTTAAGTTATTTAGGAGTTTTATGTCAATAATAAAGTTTACTATATATAGGCTTTTGCATTGTACACAAATCATTCAATTAATTATTGTTCAACTTCTTTCTTGAGTTAATAAATACTCTTTGAATTTTTCTTTTCAATAATTTCTCTGGAGTTTCTTTTAGAAGATTTTTAACAATCTTTTCAGATTGTGTGGATTATCTTCAAATTTTTTGTTACCAAGTTTTCTTTCTTGGAGGGGAAATTAGAGCCATTTGAAGGGGGTTGTGGATTCTTCGTGTTTCCAAGGCTTACATTCTATCTTAATTATTATTTTAATTGTAGATTTATTATTCTATATTAATTATCTTAGTTATTTATTTTAATTGTTTTATCTAACTTGGATTTGATTGCGTTTCAGGTTATGTCAAAAATCCAAGTTTCTTTCCGAACGTCTAAAGTCCTAAGTCAAATTCGTGACTTTGACAAAATTTACGATCCGCTTCCACATTCATATGCTTCATTCCTTATCATTTGGTATAGTGCTTTAGACTGTGTAACACCCCTAACCCGTAACCGTTGTAGGTTTAGGGTTAAGAGGCATTACCGGACAATCAAAAACTTTTACAGACATTTTAAAACATAATTCGACAAATCACATCAAAGTGTCCCTTAAATAGGTTTTCGAGACCTTAAACATGGTTTAGAATAGGGTCGGGACTAAATTGAACACATGTGGAAGTTCTTAGAAATTTAAAAATTTTTCAAAGTTACAGAGGTCACACTCCCGTGTGGGCAAGCTGTGTGCCTCACATGGCCTCAGACACGCTCGTGTGTCTAAGCCGTGTCAAAACAGGGCATACATACTGACTTTTCCACACGGCCGTGGACACACCCGTATGCCTCACCCGTGGTCACTATTGACTTGCATCACACGGCCAGTCACACGCCCGTGTGTTCAGCCCGTGGTCGCTACTGACTTGATCCACACGGCTAGTCACATGCCCGTGTGTCTTACCCATGGTCGAGTCTGACTTGTTTTGAATTACAACCATAAGGGGCACGGTCGAGCCACACACCCGTGTGCTAGACCGTGTAGGCAATTATAAGCCATTTTCAAGGCCAAAATGCCACCCACACATTGGGTTATTCCTACAAGCACATACAAGCATATTTATAAATACATTTGGCAACCAAAAACACACCAAATGGTTATCATATCATCCCATTCAATCTCATTTCTAAGCATACCAATTTATATACTAAATAGCTCAACCAATTCACAAATAAAACAAGAATGATTCATCACCAACTTACCACTTCAAGATAACCATCATTCATCAAACACATATACTCACTTTGCATCAATAAGCTTACCATTACCTTGACTATTTCATAACCATGGAATCATATCAAAACCAAACATCATAAGCATGACTCTTCATTCATTACACAACCATTTAACTAGCCATATCACATGGCTAAACACATATTTCAAACATAACTCAAGGTAACTAGCCTATACATGCCATACTTTAATATAAACATTTTCAAAAGGTACCAAAAGAAGATTGAGTAGTGTGATGATGATCCTCGACAGTTCCTGAGCCTTCAGTAGCTTTGAAGATCTATAAAACAGAGAAAACACACACAAAGTAAGCTTTCAAAAGCTTAGTAAGCCAGATACAAATAAACTTAACACAAAATGCACATAGCCACATTGATACAATAACATTAATGCTTCTCATTTGCAATTTTATCACATATCCTTTGGCTCATTTATTTAGCCATTACTTATCCACATTCCATAGCTCAAAGTATCACTTTACTCATAGCTTATTCAAGCTTGTATCAAATATTATCTCATCAAAGCTATACACATATTCACTTTAGTAAGCTCATTTGAACACTTACCTTCAACGTACCTGAATTATTTATACATTTCACATAAACATTCATTTCTCGAACTTGCCTGTTGAATCGTTCGGAACTAAATAGGATACTCAGAGTACTCAGAATAATTGTACAATGCCAACATCCCAGACGTGGTCTTACATGTACTCAAATTTCGATGCCACTGTCCCAGACAGGGTCTTACACGAATCAAATACGATGCCAATGTCCCAGACATGGTCTTACACTTAAATCTCATATCGATGCCAAAGTCCCAGACATGGTCTTACACAAAATATCGAATCAATGCCAACGTCCCAGACGTGGTCTTACATGATCTCACGTATCGGAAACCTATGTCATGACATATGTAATCCTATCTATTCCTAGGTTCGTACGGAACTTCTCGGACATAGATACACTGTCGATACTATCTCAAGTTCCATGTGCATAACATCTCGAGCATATTCAACACAAGCTAAATTTCATATATGCACAATTAACTCAATTCAAATGCATTTATTTGTATATCGACTTACCTCGAATTCGGATAAACAGAAACGAACTCGGCTACTCAATTACTTTTGATTTCCCACAATCTAAGTCCGTTTTCTTCGGTTCTTGATCTATACATATTCAAATTTAATCTATTTATTCACCAAATCATTCAATTTAATCCAAAAACACATATTTAGGGTAATTTACAAATTAGCCCTCACAATTTCACATTTTGACATATTAGTCCTTATTTCACAAAATCACAAAATACACAAAATCTCAATACACCCATGCTTAGCCGAATTCTCATGTAGTCCATACAAGTCCATAAATTTAATTTATTTCACAATTTAGTCCCTTAAAATATTTTTTTCTCAATTAAGTCCAAATTACTCAAATTCACTAAAAATCCAAAGATAAAACATGTTAATCTAACACATATATTTCATTTTTCACCATCAAACATCACAAAACTCATGTGTTCATCAATGGCACATTTCAAAACTTTCATCAATTCAAAAAAATTAAAGCATGGGTTTCAAAGTACACGAAGCAACGATTACGAAAACGTAGAAATTATCAAAAACTGACTCAAAAACATACCTTAATCTTTGCTTCTAGCTAGCCGAATATTCAAAGTTCAAAACCCTTGCTTCTTTTTCTTATTTTCGGTGGATGAACACCATTAAAATGGCCACCATTTTGTTTTTATTATTATAACAACATTAATATACATTTTACCATAATAACCTTAATGAATTTATAAAAGAAACTATATAACATAAGTCCATAACCGTCCAATTAATTGTTCAATGGCATATTTGCAACATAAAGCCTCCATATTAAAAGAACAACCATTACTCAGCCCTTCTAAAAATAACCACTAAATTTTCATTTTTGATCCTTTTACCAAATTAAGCACCCAAACAGATAAATTTGATCACGAAACTTTCACACATGCTTAATCTCATATTGCAAGCACAGAAAATAATATCAAAATATTTTTCTAACTCAGATTTGTGGTCCTGAAACCACTATTCTGACTAGGGTCTAAATCGGACTGTTACAGACTTTCTTCAAAAGAACATACTATTTCATCAAAACTTGTTCAGTATTTTCCAACAATATTCAATTCTGGCCGGATCATCATCAGTTTCATCCCTGAATTATTCAGCTCCATGTTTCAGAATCTTATTAGCTAGTGGTTTGTGAACACTTACCAGATTTTGAGGACAAAAGAATGCTTTGGAAGGTACCACGGTGGTGGAGGTCATAGAGCCACAAGATTAACTCGCATAACTCTAAGAATTATTAGTTTATCTTTTAAAAGAAAAAACCTCTTGTTTCACTATCCGACCTCTGCGGAATGACACACTCTAACTAGCTCCTTGATTGGAAGCGAAAACATTACCATTTACCTTATCTGATACTACATAATTTAAACTCAGCTAACAGTCAGGTCGGATCATACTACATCACACAATCCCACATTAATGAGGCATGTGTTTCTACATTCAACACATGTTATGTTCAGTTTAGAATCGACTAACCCGTAGCTTTGATACCACTAAATGTAAAACCCCTTATATGTCCGGTTGCAAGACCTGAGCTACAGAGTGCTACAGTTAAAACTGAAACAAAACACATTCAATTCACATCAATTATTTCAAACAAACATGGAATTTATTCATAAATACACAATTAACATTAGAATTATACATGAATCATACAATCATAATCATTTCAATGCATAATCACCCAATATAAAACTTTTTTGGGCCTTATACAAGCTTATGTATTCACTAGTATCAACATAAAAATTAACTAGGACTAATTTGAAACATTTTTGAAATTACAAATCAATTATATCATAAATAAAACCTTCTAATAATCAATCATGTCATAAACATTCAAATATTATGAAATATAATTAAATTTGAGCCCTAATTGAGCTTACGAAAGCTCAAAAATTGACCTGAAAACACATAGGGATCAAATCGTAATATTTTAAAAAGATAAAGGAAATTATGCAACACAGGGGTCACACGGTTGTGTGTCTAGGCTGTGTAACTCACTAAACCATGTGGATCAAATTTCAAATTTCATAAAAAATCACACAGCCATGTGACAAACTGAAACCGTGTGATACATATACTTCTTAATTTCTAAAAAGCACACGGCCGTGTTACTAGCCTGTGTGTGACACATGGCTATGTGTCAAATCGTGTGGTGTAAAAATAAGTCACTACATGCATATCTCAATTAAACCATTCAAAGGGACCTAAAATGCACATTTATCCAACACAAATACCTTTTCAAACATACACTTTCAGATCATATGCCACATTGTAACTCCTCCCTAAATACCTAACCAATATGCCACATTGGCACCATCACAATGAAGATCTAAGAAACTTTCAGACCATTCATCCAATTCAAATAAGCATATAAGCTTATGTTACAACTTTCAATTTATCAAAATAACTTGTCAAAATCTCACTTCATTGACCTCACTTTATTTCATACCAAAACTTAACCATTTAGGCTTCAAATATAGCTACTATCATTTAACATACATGCCTTAAAATTTCATCCAAACATTATCTAGACCTCTTTGTTACTTCAAAATTATGAACACTTTAACCACACACACATATAACATTCATGTTTTCAAGACATACATTATAACCTTTCAAAACTAACATTACATATAAACCATTTCAACAACTTTACAAAATTATCTCTTAAAACTCAAGAACACATATTCACATCCAAACCTATAACCATAGGCTTACCATTTAACGCCAGTTTTAATATCATTTCAATATATCAAAACTTATACCACCAAATTAGATTCAAAGCCAAACAAACTTATCAATCCAAACTAGTTATATTAACATGTGGAACATTAGGACCTAGTCATTCACTTGTCACAAATATGGTTATTCACTTGCCACATACATATCTTATAATAATACCAAATCATCCAACATCATCAACACCATTAAACCAAGATCATGAGCATCCAAGATAATTTAAACAAAAATACAACCCTAAATACAGGACACATAACCGAATCTGTAACAAAATAAAAGACTATCGAATCAGAGGCTAGATAGTGTGAGCTCCGAGTTGATCCGATCGACGGGTTCCAAAAATTAACGTATTCAGAGATAAAAAAGCAAACAAGATAATCATTACTACTACTTAGTAAGATTGTATGATATTTAGACAACATACCTTGACCTTAAACTAAATTAAACTATTAAATCAATTTGGTAATTATTATGGCATCCTTGTCTTCCTTGTACTTCTATATACATTTCCACAAAAACAACCAATAGGTTAGTTTATTTATACATCAAGAACTATTAATGCAAATCAGATATTGATGTGTCTCTAACTAACTATGATCACAATAAAGGCAAGCGCACCTATCATTTAATAGTATAGTTATGGTAAGACCGGTAATATCGTATCCACAAGGACCAAGAGTACTAGTAATTACTATCTTCTTATTATTTAGCCTAAGAATTGGAGTGATTTCTTTTAAACTAAAACTAATTAAGAACACGACAGAGAATGAATTAGGAAAATACTTTTAGACAACTTTATGAGATAGGCAATACCTAAAGAAGAATCCACCTAGACTTCACTTATTACTTTTGATTCATATGATTTATTCACTTGACTTAATCCATAGAAATCCCTGATTTATGTTAATACCTCTTTCAAGACTAGAAACAACTGACTCTAGGTTTATTAATTGAAATCTCTTTCTAGTTAAAACCCCTATTGTTGTATTAACTCGATCTATGGATTCCCTTATTAGATTTGACTCTATCCAGTAGATTTATGTCGCCCTATTTGTAGGGTTGCAATCAACTCCGCTTAATTGTGTTGATCTACTCTTAAACAGGGACTTTTGCTCCTCTGACTAGGCACATCCGACTTGAATCAATAACCTGAATTATCAAAACAAGAATAAGAGCTCACAATTAAGAATAAGAACAAGTATTTATCTTATAAATCAAATAATAATAAGATCTGTCTTAGGTTTCATCCCCTTAGGTATTTAAGGGATTTAGTTCATAATGATAAAAGGAAACATCTTAAAATAAGGAAAACTACAAAACATAAGAAAACCCAAAAACTTCAAGAGAAATTGATAGGAGATCTTCAGCCTTGATGGAGATCCTTCTTCCAAGCTACTCCCGACGGCTGTCTTTGAGTATTTTCTGCCTTCTACTCCCCGTCTCTCTTTAGGATGCCCCCTAGGGTGTTTATATAGGCTTTGGGACGTCTTACTTGACCCACAAGTAGCCTTTTCCAAATAGAATTAGTCTTGGGGTCGGCAAGGACACGCCCGTGTGACACGCTCGTGTACGATAGTCCAAGTCGTGTTCACTTCTGCTCACCACACACGGCCATGTAATACGCCCGTGTGCGACAGTCTAGATCGTGTAAGCCCATTTTGTCATTTTTGGCCCGTTTCTCGTTCTTTTTGACTTCCTAAGCTCTCCTTGTAACATTCCAGTTTTGGGCCTAGTCGGAATAGTAGTGTGAGACCACAAATTCGAGGTCTATGTATGAGTCTGTGAGGTTTGTGCTATGTTTTCATGTTAGTGTGAAAGTTTTCTGAAGTAATTTTGTGAAATTGCGGTTGAATTGTCCAAAAGGACTAATCGCAAAAGTTGCAAAATGTGAGATTCTAGAAGCTATTTGTGTGAAATTGCTTTAGAATATTAATTAGAGGTCTTTAAATAGCAATTTTCCAAATTTCTAATTTTTTGACAAAATTGGGCATGAATGAGTTAAAATAGAAAGTTTATCAAAAAGGGGCATTTTGGTCATTTAATAATTAAATGATTAAAAAGGGAGAAAAGATGACAAAAATTCATTCATCTTATCCCCCAAGCTGCTGAAATTTGAAGGAAGCCATTGTTAGGGCTCTTCAACTTTTCAAGCTAGCTAGTAAGTGTATTCTAGCCCCATTTTTGATATTCTTTGTATTTTTGAAGTCCTTGTAGCATAAGTAAGCTATTTTTAGCCATTTGATGAGCCATAATGGATGTTCAAAAATGTGGCCATGTATGACATGCATGTATTTTGATGTTTTATGGAAGATTATGAAAGCTTGATATAGTAGCAACATCTTTTGTTAAGTGATTTTCCATGAAAATGCATGCAAGGACTAGTTTGTAAAAGTTTTAAGTTTGGTCATACATGTGTGATTTAGTGAGAATTGATGATTGCTTTAGTTGAGTAAGTGATTTGGCTAAGCATGAAAGGCTAGAAAGTTGAATAAAAATCACTTTCCGAGCCTTGGGCCAAAAGTGTAAATATGAGAAAGGTTAGGGGCAAAAAAGTAATTTTTCCAAAGTATGAAATAAGAGTCAATTTAGTTAATGTGTATATTAATAAGTTGAATTATCATTATAGATCAAGAAAAACAAAGTCCGGATCGAAACCGAGGCAAAAGCAAGGTGGTAGACTAAATTACACGTTTCTATACTTTCGAGTATCGAGGAAAGTTTATGCGTAAACAATGCATTCATACTTACAATTTGATAATGCTAGCTAGTGTGTAGCATAAATGAGAATGATTGAGAACCCATGTGGTTCAAGTGGAATAAATGTGGTAGTCATCGCGAATGGATGAATGATTGAGTAAGTAGATTGCGTATGTGTAGTGATAATGCTAAATGGTGGGCTAAGTGCGATACCATCTTAATGCTTAACGACGATGAGCTACGCTGTGTGCGATGCTATCGTTAAGTATACTTATCTAGTGGGCTAAGTGCGAGACCACTATGATTACCTTTGTGGTAGGCTAAGTGCGATACTACCTTATTAATTGATTGTGGTGGGCTAAGTGCGAAACCACCGAGGCATTAGCTGTGTGGATTAGCTGTGTAAATTAGCTATGTGGTTGCCTTATTGAGTAAAGTAGCTACGTGGATAAGATTAGCTGTGTGGATTAGCTGTGTGGATGTATTATCGAGAAATGATGTTATGCTGTATATTGTAAAAATATGATATTAAATGCAGGGGTGCATTTCAATGGTTATGAGTATGTGACTCATAATGTGTTGGAAATGTGGTAAGGGATAGAAAGAGTAAGCATTGTTGTACATTATATGTTAGTATAATGCTAATTGTTTTTTAGCTTATACTTTGATGCTTAATTGTTTATGTGTAAACTTACTAACGTCAAAACTTACTCCCTTTCTTTTCCCTTGTCTTATAGAGAAAAAGTGTTGAATCGAGATACGAGGATCAATTGGAAAACCGCCCACACTGTTAGCACACTCTGGTACATGAGACTCAATGTTTTGTATATAGCATGTATAGGGGCTAGGCAATTTAGTGAATTTTGTTGTAAATTGTTAAGATGTGTTGGTTTTTAAATGGATGATACATTTTGTATAATGCCATAGTTGTTGGCTATTCTACATTATATGAAAAGATGTAGTTATCTATGTGAGATTGTGTTTTTTTATTGGATTGATTATGGATGAGTTGAATGAGTTCATGTTGTGTATGCTATAAGGGTGAGAGGAATTTAGCACATAGCTTTGTTTTTGTCTATATGGATAGACACACGGGCGTGTGTCTAGACCATGTGTGACACTGCCTGCACCGGCCACAGGCGTGTGACTTGGCCCGTCGCCCCCGTGCATGTTAACATTTTAAGTCAGAGTAGACCACGGACTAGACATGCGGGCGTGTGCATAGGCCGTGTGAGTTTAGTTAGTGTTAGCCACGGGCTAGCCACACGGGCGTGTGACTAGGCTTTGAGGCCGTGTGTATGTGGTCAGTATTCACCACGGTTGTAGAGCATGGGCATGTGGGTCTATGTACGGGCGTGTCTCTTCTTGCACGGGCGTGTTAACCCTATACAAAAGAGAAAATTTATGAGATTGGAAAAAGTTCTGATATAGTCTGGGGAGCCCTTGTGTGTATGAGTGAGGCCTCGTAAGTCGAGATTGAGGTTGTTGAGGTGACTTAAGAGAGTAGCCACGATGAGCCTAAGTGACGATCAAGTGGTTTTATTACGGTAATGCCTCGGGCTTGGTTCTGGCTTAGAACTCGGGTAAGGGGTGTTACACTCTTGAGTGTAAAACATGAAATTAAGGGATTAGAAGTATCGAATTCATAAAATCTAATGAAAATTCATCCAAAAGTAAGCCACGCATAGGGTTAAAATATGTGTAAATTATGGTTTATCAAATATCCCCACACTTAAGTATTTGCTTGTCCTCAAGCAAAATCCTCAACTCACAATTAAAATTAACTTCCTCGATTCATAATTCTCATCAATAATGTCCTATCATAATTCACAGATAATTCATACATTGATAATTTAACTAAATGAGTCCTAAAGATTCAAACAATCCAAGTCTTAAATTTTTATAGCATGAAAACATAGGTGTTTCCCTTTATCTAAATAATTACCTTTGATTCAAAATCGACAAGAATTGACATCCTCACTAAAGATTCACTCAAATCACTCAACGTGTTTAAGGTTCAGATTAAGCACTTAAAAGTCAAACATGAAATGTTAATCCCATAGGCTTGCATGAGAATCAAATCTCCACCACTATAAAATGAGATGATACACAAATCAAAAGGTCTTAAAAAGGGTTGTAAGGGGACTTGGTTTAAAGGTACTAGATAAAGGCTGAATTAAAGGGTTAGAATCGAGATTGAATTGAAAATTTACCTAACTAGAAGAATAACTAATACTGAATGATTACATAATTGAACTTATCACTAATAACACGAGCTTCTTTCTTAGAATATGAAATTAACCATTTAAGCTCAAATTACATAGAACTAAGTAATGATTTTCTTTTTTTAAGAATAAGAACAAGTAAAAATATAACAACTGAAATAAAGAACATAGTTAGGCAACTGCTCAAATCAAAACTCGACAAAAATGAGCTAAAAGAATAGGAAAAATTCTCAATGAATAAAAAAGAATAGGTCTTGGGTTAATATTAAGGATAAATCAAGAAATGGTTTATTAGGATCAAAGGGGTTTACTAGGGGTTAATTATGAGGGTAGGCTTTTTATGGAGTAAGTGGGTTAAAACCTAGGTGCCTTTATCATCTCAGTATATCAAATCAAAAGTGTGGTCTCGACATGCATAATCGAAGCAAGTTCTAGAATAACAAATCAATGTTGACACGCTCATAACCAAAAAAAGTGAGCAAGAAAGAATATGCTCTAAAAGGCTCAAAATCTCATAAAAATTATGGTTTTTGATGTCAACCTTGCAAATTTCAAACTTCAAAGTAATATTTAAATTTAGGGAAACAACCTAATAATTTTTTAATTCTGAAAATAGACTTATCATGCTTGATTCTCTAATGTCTTATAGTTTAAACCATCAATGCACAATTACTTATGACTTAATCCAAAACATATCGATAAAAATCATAAGTCAATAGAAGTTTCATTCTAATAGTAATATGAGAAAATTACTTAAGAACAAGACATGATTCAGGGATTTTCTAATAATACTATAATTAACCTCCCCACACTTAAGATGTACATTGTCCTCAATGTACAAGAATAATGACAATATAGTAAGAATATCATAAAATATGGAGAGAGGTGAAACTTCCTGAATTTTGGATGGAATCAATGAAAAGAAACCTAGGCAGAGGAGGATACTCCGGTGATGTGGTCGTTCCTTAATAGCACCTTGAACCTAAATTAAAGAAATCAAAATATACTAATATAAATTAAAGACAAGAAAGATAAAGGGAAAGAATTTAAAAATGAAGATAAAAGAAAAAGAAAAAATGAATAGACTCAAAGGTCCTTGTCTTGTCGAGTCAATGAAGCGGCCGACATGAACTTAGGAGGCAGTTGTGGCATATTTGCTGGAGAGTGGTCGAGCACGGGGAGACCGCGCCAGGATCCTTTCACTTTTTCAAAACGGGGATGGCAGCTTTGGTCTTGCCTCGAGTATTAGTCATTGTGTACGGTGGCAAGGATGGTGGTTGGTGTGGTGGCCATGTAAAGAGGGAGTAAGAGAAAGGGAAAAGAAGGAAGAAAGACAATGGGAAAAGAAAAGGGGAAAAGGGGTTTTTGGGCTAGGGAAGAAGGGAGGAGGGAAGAAAGCGGAGGAGGAGGCTGGTGGTCGGAAAGGGGTGCAGTGGCTAGGGTTTGGGGGAAGAAGATTTGGGGAAGAAAGTGAATAGGAGAAGGGGTTTAAATAGAAATGTGGCCCACGCCCGTGTGCCTTGGGCGTGTTAGGTCACACGGCCAAATCGCACGGCCGTGTGATGCTTCGTTCATTTCTCCCACGCCTGTGTAGAGTTTTCCACGCCCATGTTGATTAATCAGTATCGGCGATGGCCTAAAAGCACGGGAGTATCGCACGCCCGTGTGACTTTTTTAGTTTCAACCATGGCTTTTTGGCACCGGCGTGATGCACGCCCGTGTCATTTACTCAGTATTACCCACGGTTTTAAGGCACGACCGTGTAGTTTTATCAGCATCCCGTGTTCTTTGGTCAATTTCAGCCACAGCCGCATCGCACGCCTGTGGCATTTTATCGTAACTCGTGTTTTAGGGAAAACTTTCGTCCTTGGTCCACACGGCCTCCGCAACGCCGATGTGTCTATTCATGTGTCCACATGAGCACGGCCACGCCCGTCGGTAAGGCCGTGTGGTAAGGAAACCTACGCCTATCAATTTAGTTAGTTTTTAGTTAGGTGCTAAAAATCGAAACTATGGACATTAATGAGGTTAGTGCTCAGGTTCCCTCCCGAGAAGCGCCCGTTTAAAGTCTTAAGCTAGACTTACCTCTCATTCGCATACTCATGGTGGTTCGAGGAGTTGACACTCCTCTCTTCTGCTATCGGTTTTATTATCAATATACAGTTTGAGTCGAGTAGTGTTTACCTTGAAAGTGTCGAACTTCGGATTAATTACCTCGACTGTTCTGTATAGGAAGACACTGAGTGCTATGAAAGGGATCGCTTCGTTTGTATTAAGGGCTGAAGTGGCGATTCGAGGGTCTGTTTTATCCAACAATACCTGATCCTCGATTTTAAATTGGTTTGTCCCAACCCTAAGCTTGTCATAGAGTCACTTTGGTTCATTGTGTTTTCTTGGTTTCTCCTTGGCATGTGTCCTCCACTCGTCTAGTTCATCGATCTGAAGCCTTCGCTCCTCATGAGTTATTTCATTGTTGGTACGAGAACTATGATGTGGCTCAATTGAGTATTTTCGAGGTGCTTCCTGAAAAGAGGGTTGAACCGAATGGTTATTAATAGAATTTATGTACTCACATTTATTACTCGACGTCCTAACCGAGTCACGAGCCTGAAGAGTGATCATTTCGTCACCTACACGAAGTGTGAGCTCACCTCTACCAATATCAATTCTAGTTTTAACAGTTGCTAAAAAGGATCGTCCTAGGATTAAAGGTCCATGTCTAGAACAACAAAGTCAACTGGGAATATAAATTTATCAATTTTTACAAGTACATCCTCAACAATTCCCCTAGGAAATCTAATGGTCTTATCTGCGAGTTAAATACCCATCCTAGTTTGTTTAGGTTTCCCAAGACCTAGTTGCTTAAACATTTTATAGGGCATGACATTAATACTCGCCCCTAAATCAGCTAAGGCATTATTAACATCTAAACTACCAATTAAACAAGGAATAGTAAAACTCCCTAGATCTTTTAATTTGCGAGGCAGTTTATTTTGTAAAATTGCTTAGCACACTGCATTTAGCTCCACATGCGATGCATCGTCTAACTTCCGTTTGTTTGTCAAAAGCTCTTTTAAAAATTTTGTTAAATTGAACATTTGCGAAAGAGCTTTAATAAACGGTAAGTTAATATGTAGTTTTTTTAAAAGTTTAAAAAATTTACTGAATTGTTCATCTGTGTGGTCTTTCTTCATCGCATTGGGATATGGCACACGAGGTTTGTACTCTTTACTTACTAGCTCTGGTTTATTATGGCTTACTTCAACCTTACCTTTATCTACCATGTCCTGTTGCCTTGGGTTTGGTTCGACTAACTCTTGACTATCATGATCAGTAATGGCATGAAGTTGCTCATTTGTGTTAGTTTCAGAGTTGCTTCGCAAGCTGCCTTATGGTCGTTCAGAGATCAGCTTAGCAAGTTGTCCTATTTGGTTCTCGAGCCCTTGAATCAATGGTTGCTGATTTTTGAGTGCTGTTTCGGTGTTTTGGAAATGGGTTTCTGACACCGTGATGAATTTTGTTAGCATTTCCTCAAGGTTCCGCTTCTTCTCTTGTGGGTAAGGTTGTTGTTTTTGAAAGCCTGGAGGGGGTTGTTGTCTCTAATTTCCTTGACCACCCCATGAGAAGTTTGGGTGGTTCCTCTAACATGGATTATAAGTGTTAGTATAGGGATTATTCTGAGGTTTAGAATTATTACCCATATAGTTTATCTGTTCACTTTCTATGCCAGGGTTGTAGGATGGATATTCTGTATTACTCATTCCTCCTCCATTCGTATCGCATTGCATAACTGGATGTACTGTGAAGAACCACAAAAACTGTAACACTCCGTACCCGAGACCGATGTTAAGACTGGATACGGAACATCACCATGCTTAAACTCATTTAAACATACATTTACTGACTAAAATTTTTGTTCCGAATTAAAAACTTATCTCTCTTAACCAACTCATACATCTCATAAGCCTACGAGGCCTCATACACATATCTGGACACTTTCGGAACTCAATCGAAAACTTTTCCCCAAAATAGGGGCACAGGCCCATGTTACTTGGGACACGCCCGTGTACCTTTGGGCACACCCATGTCATCAACCGTGGGGAGTTACTGCCAATTTTCACACTGCCTGGACACGCCCGTGTCTACCAACTGTGTGAGGCTATTGACTTAATCCACACGGATTGAGCACACGCCCATATACAAATCGTGTGTCCTACACGGCTTATGAACACGGCCGTGGGGTTCACCCATGGCCTAATTTAATCTAATAAGTTGCAGGGTACACATGACCTAGACACACGCCCGTGTGTCTAACCGTGTGGGCACTTAGAGGCTATTTACCAAGCCATTTACCACCCTGAAAACAAAATCAACTCAATATTTTTCATAAACTATACCACATACTATATTAACCTCAATAAACATTCATACATAGTCAATTTGGCCAATCACTTAACCATATACAAAAGAATAATAACTTGATAGTCTACACAAGGGCCCTTCTTAAAACATATTCTCAAAATGAATGCTTCCTATACATGCCATACTTAGTAAAATAATTTGGCTATACCAAAAAGAAGATTGATAGTGTGTTACGAGCTTCGACTCCGATGATTCCCCAATTTAGCTTGGCGGGACTACATAGAAAGAAAGAAATAAAGGACGTAAGTATTTAGCTTAGTAAGTTTGCATACCAAGCACATATCAACATACTTGCTTAATATATAATTCATTTGACATAACAATGGTATCATAATTTCGACTAATAAGCTTACTTACTCATACATGATTCTTACTTGTCTCATGATACTTACTATTCTCTTACTGGTAAGGTAAACAAGGTACCTGTATCACTTGATCACCTTGATCAGTATACTTTAACATAATGACCATATTCTCTAATTCATCATTCATAGCATAGCTGATACCCAATTTCATCTTGATAATAACTTTGCTCTCTAAATTTTCTTGTTAACTCATTTTACCTTTACTCATTTTGCCCGATGAATTTCTGAGAATAGCCGAGGATACTAAATCTCGTCTTGGTTTCGAAGCCATGTCTTGACATGGACTTATACGAAGTTTTTTACTCATGAACTAGTCAATGCCGAGCCTTGGCTGGGACTTACATGAAATCTTTTTCTCTTGATAGCTTTCTAATGCCAAGACTTGTCTTGGGCTTACATAATAACTGTTCAATGCCAAGCTTGCCTTGGACTTACATGATATCTATTCAATGCCAAGCTTGCCTTGGACTTACATGATATCTGTTCAATGCCAATCTTGCCTTGGACTTACATGATATCTGTTCAATGCCAAGCTTGCCTTGGACTTACATGATATCTGCTTGATTTCCGATGCCATGCCTAGACTTGGTCTTATACGGACTTTCTTGTCTCATGTGATAGATAGAGTATCCTGGGCATTTCTTCTTCAATAGGGACTTGCTCAATATTTAATCTCATTGATTTCTTTATTTACAAAACATTAAGTATTCCATGAATACAATAGACATTATACTAAGCAATTTAATGATAGAAATCAATAAAGGTCAGAAATCATACAAACTTACCTCAAAATACAAAATGTATGTAGATGTGGAATTTAGTCCTCGACTTTGTTCTTGTCTAGGTTTCAATCCGGGCTTCGTTTTTCTTGATTAGCAAGCTTGAAAAAAATGAAGAGCCCTAGCTATGGTGTCTCCACTTTTTCGGCAGCAACAAGGAAGAAGGTGTTTTCTTATTTAGTGTACCGCCGCCGGCTGCATTAATAAACTGCCTAGTTGAGTGGTTCACACCATTGTAAAAGGTTTAAACCTGTAGCCACAAAGGTAACCCATGGTGAGGGCACCTTCTTAATAAATCTTTGTATCTCTCCCATGCAGCGTAAAGTGTCTCTAAATCCATCTGTACAAAAGAAGAGATATCATTCCTCAACTTAGCCATTTTAGCCGGCAGAAAATATTTAAGTAAAAATTTTTCAGTCATTTCTTCCCATGTAGTGATTGATCCTCGTGGTAACGAGTTCAACCACTGTTTGGCTTTATTCTCAACTAGAATGGAAACAACTGAAGGCGAATGGCATCATCAGAAACGCCATTAATTTTGAAAGTATCACAAAACTCCAGAAAATTTGTCAAGTGATTGTTTGGATCCTCATCCTGCAAACCATCAAACTGAACAAACTGCTGAATCATCTGAATAGTGTTAAGTTTCATCCCCTTAGGTATTTATCTTATAAATCAAATAATAATAAGATCTGTCTTAGGTTTCATCCCCTTAGGTATTTAAGGGATTTAGTTCATAATGATAAAAGGAAACATCTTAAAATAATGAAAACTACAAAACATAATAAAACCCAAAAACTTCAAGAGAAATTGATAAGAGATCTTCAGTCTTGATGGAGATCCTTCTTCCAAGCTGCTCCCGACGGCTGTCTTCGAGTATTTTCTGACTTCTACTCCCCGTCTCTCTTTAGGTTGCCCCCTAGGGTGTTTATATAGGCTTTGGGACGTCTTAGTTGACCCACAAGTAGCCTTTTCCGAATAGAATTCATCTTGTGGTCGACAGGGACACGCCCATGTATGATAGTCCAGGCCGTGTTCGCTTCTGCTCACACGCCCGTGTGCGACAGTCTAGGCCGTGTAGGCCCATTTTGTCCCTTTTTGGCCAGTTTCTTGTTCTTTTCGACTTCCAAAGCTCTCCTGAGTGTAAAATATGAAATTAAGGGATTAGAAGCATCGAATTCATAAAATCTAATGAAAATTCATCCAAAAGTAAGCCAAGCATAGGGTTAAAATATGTGTAAATTATGGTTTATCACATATACTTATTCAACAATTTAATATAGCAAAGCATATAATATCCAATTCATCCTCAATTTATAACACATATACTTATGTTCTCTTTCATAGCACATTCAATCATGCTCATTTTGAAACATTAAAAATTAATTCATTCAATTTTTTATTCACACACAATTCATACGTGTAATAATCAGTTTCACAATTAATCTTTCTATTCATTTGGAATCGTTTACTTACTATTTTTGCCTGGAGAACTATAGTAAATTTACTTTGGATACACGGGATAAGATTGCTCACACAAATTATAAATTGGGACATTAACCCGTACTCGATGCTGTTCACACGAGCTGTGGAGAATCTACAACACATGTCCAATCTCAGCCATCGGTAATGTATCCATCATCGGTACATAGTACCTGATAAATTATAAACACCAGCATATAGTGCCTGATACAATATAAACACTGATACATAGTACATGATAAACTATAAAAACTAGCACATAGTGCTTGATACAATATAAACATTGGTACATAGTACCTGATAAATTATAAACACTGACACATAGTGCCTGATACAATATAAACATCGATACATAGTACCTGATAAATTATAAACTCCGGCACATAGTGCCTGCTATAATTAAACTCTAATGACATGTCATTTGTATCATAATTATTCACTAAGTTCACACGGGCCTTAACGCTGTCTTAATAACATTTTAATCTTTGTATCACCATTCTATACATATCAACTTTTCACATAACGTTTCATTCATACGGTACTATTATTGTATTCATACTAATTCAATCTTTATAGCCATATATACGCCTTCTATTTGAAAAAGCAATCCAAAGACATTTTAAACCATGTACTATCATCATATAGACATCATTCAATTGTATCACAACTTGATCAATCAATACTACTCATTTATTCACTATTATCATTTAAATATCTTATCTTACAATTTAGTCTCATAGATGTCATATTAATAAAAATTACACTTGTATATATAAAAAAATTAATAGGTATAAACAAACAATTCAAATATAATAATAGAATACAGTAAGTTCCATGTGAACTTACCTAGAAAACAGCAACCAATTAGAATTTGAGGACTAAGTTGTACTATTTCTCAATTATTATCCAATTAATCCAAATCCCAATCTATAATAGTTCATTAAAAATTATCAATTCTAAACATCTTATAACATAATATATTAAGCATGTATCAACTTAATTTCATTTTTCGTATATCCCCTAAATTTTTGGATTTTATTCAATTTAGTTCCTAAGACCGAAATTTTCACATTTAAGCCACATTTTTTCATTTTGATTTCAATTTCATCCTTGTACAGTCCTCTAAATTCAATAATTACAGAAATTTTATATTAATTTCAATATTTACATTTTAGTCCATAAATTCAAAATTAATAAATTTCACTCTACAATTTAGTCCCTATTTCATCTCCAAGTTTAACCACTAATATAATAGCATCAAAAACTCCAAAGTTCACTAATGGTAACATTTAAGATCTTTAACAATATCAAAAACTAACACCCGAGTTAGCTACACCGAGTCACAACGATCTCAAAAATATAAAATTCATGAAAAATGGGTTGATGTAAGCTCACCATGCAAAGTTAAATGCTTGAGCCCTAAGAGAGTTTTCTTCAATGGAGGTTTCAATGGAAGGGATGAAGATGAAGTAATGTTTTCTCTCACCTTCCACCTCGTACTTATTTATTTTACTAATAGTATCTTATACATATATTAATATTTTAAAAAATGTTAACATTATTAATTAAAATCCCTTTAAACCGTGCACTCACATGCTAAAATGGGTTGATTTCCAATATAAAACTTGGTTAATTATCATTCAAGCCCTTTTAATAATTAAAAATCAATAGCGATTAACTTTTACAATTTTTACGATTTAGTCCTTATACCTTAATTAACTATCAAATCACTAAAATTTTTAGACCAGAATTCAATTCACCTATATATGAACTTTGTAAATATATAATAGAAATATTTACGAGCTTTGTTTGCAAAAATGAGGTCCCAAAACCTCATTTTCCAAAATCACTGACTTTAGGATCAAATCACTTGTACATTGACTAACTTCCACATAACCAAAATTATTAGACCATAATTTAGTATAATATTGTAATAACCTCGTAAATAGTAATAATTGAAATTTACGAACTCAATCATTGGAAAACGGGATTTCAAAACTACTATTTTCGGTATCGCTGAAAATAGGGTTGTTACAGGTGCAGCCATCGGTGCCTCTTATTGGGTTGGAGCAGATGATGAACTCATCTCGGCACTTGCTCCACACCTTGGATTCTGGTGCGATCATTGTAGCCTTCTTGGACTACGTCGCCTCCTCCGGCAGTAAATATGACTTACCATGGTGTCTCAACCATGGCATGTACTCCGAATCGGTCGCCAATTCCCAAGCAACAATTGGTTCACTGATAGGTAAGAAATCATACCTATGCTCCCAAATGTTGATATATTGCTTGTGATATTTAGGCCAATCTTCATCGGTTTTCCCCCGCAAGTTGACCTTGTGCAGTGCTTCGATGTCTTGGGGTGGCAGCGGAATAGCTTACCTAAACCGGAATTATTGCATCACTCGATTAGATTCGTGCATCTGCCTTATGGTGTAAACTATCAATGACACCTTCACGTGTCAGATATTGGGATTGAGCAAGAATTCAGACAGGATCCATTCAAACTATAGTATGAAATAATAAAGTTTATTATCTATTTAATATTAATTTTGAATCCTTATATAAATATTACATAATTAAAAATTTTAAAAAACTAACTTCAGCTTTTGATCGTTGATCTAACAGGAGTCAAATATCTTCGAGCTCCTCTGGTGGTCCCACATAAATCGGGTCATGATTCCACCTATTCAAATAATTTTTTTTCAAAAATCAGCTTAATTAAATAATATTATGACAATTATATTATAGAATTAATTTTACCTTGTTACGAATGAGAAAGTATAAGGGTAGTTGGCTCGGGGACGTAAAAATGGTAGCTAGATCCATGCCCATGACTGTAGGAGTACACAACCACCATTTTTTTTTTTGTGGTTGTGTTGTCCGACACATCTCTTAGTATAATGTCGCCAACACGACTAAACCCCAACTAAGTCGGTACGCTTTTTTTAAGTCGACGAGTTGTAGTAACCACTTGAAAGGTGCAAGAGTTCGAGATTTATCGAGCATTAGAACACCTCCAATTAACCTTAAGATGTACGCTCGAGCGTGTTGTTCTCTTTCAACGGGACTTGAACTCCCATGGAGATTTCAGAAATTTTCTTGCAACCATTTCATCTCTATCCGGTCACCGAAAAACCTTTTCAGCACCTTGCCAAACAATTACTCGTAAATGTCACTCCAATCGCCAACGACCACTGATCCCATAACAACTGGCCCATCCACCCGTAAATTGAGCTATAATTGAACGTCCTCGAGTGTGATTGTACACTCACCGCATGGAAGATGGAATGTGTGTCTTGGGTCTCCATCTTTCCACTAACACACTGATAAGTATAAGTTCCAATTTACACCCCCAAGCATATGAGACACGTGCAAGAATCCCACAACTTCCAAATAGGGTTCAATTATATGCGACAATCTTGTAGATAGATTTTACATACACGTCTCCAAAATATGATCTTCGATGTGATTATAAAAAAAACAAAAAATAAATAAATTTTAATCTTTTTAACAACTTAATAATGAACTTAAATAAAATTATAAAAATTTAAAATATTTTCTTACCATTTGCTGTTGAATCGCGGAAATGTGGTTGTCATCGAAACAAATAAGAATATTTTTCATTCCAAAATTGAATTAAAATGAATAAAAAAAGAATTAAATCAAGAACTTAAGAGAATTTTAATTAAAATTTTAGAATTAAATTCTTGAAAGATTTGAGAAAATTAAGAGAATTGATAGAAATGGATTTGAATGAAAAAATGAGGAAAACATTTGGGTTTATATAGAAATAAAAACTAGTCGTTTTTTATGGTCGTTGGCAATTTGACTGTTGGGAGAGGTTACCGTTGGGTGAAAAAGCGTCCAGCTGGAGGCGTTTCTCCCTATCTCCAAGACTAGCCTATTCTAGTAAATATGTTACAAATTGGCCTAAATACTCAATTAATTTTTAAAAATGACATTTTTGCCTAATTTAGCCTTTTTTTTCCTTCCCAAGAAACCCTAGAGACCGCTGCTCTTTTAGCCGCCGTCGATGGTCCACTACGGCCGACAATGCCACCAAAAAGAACCTCTCTTTTACCCCTTCAACCTTTTTCTTCCTTTCATCCATTGCCGTCGTGAGTCATCGTGGTCCTCCGCTTACTGCCGCTATATTGGGCGGAAAATGACACCAATCAAATCCTCTTCCTCTCTTGTTTTTATTTTCTGAAATGATTCCCTCCAATGTGAAGGTATAATATGTATAGTTAGGTCATATCTCTTTACAAAAACAATATGATTGCAGGAGACGCTATAGATAATGTTAAATGGTTTGGGAGGGCTATCAATTTAAAGTATAGGAGTATGCCATTCTTGCAAAAAAAGCAAATGAAATGAAAGAGATCAGCATTGTCGGTTTTACAAATAAAATCGAAATGATATACTAACATAAAGAAAAATATATTGAAAAAACCCTAAACGATATATTAAAAACGCTGTATAAAAAGGAAGGTACAATAGTTTAGATGCACTATTGAATTTGTGCAGACAATTATTAGCCACACAAATGAGCTGAGATGAGGAACAGTCCTAAAGACATGATCAAAAAGCCTCTCATCTCACTTCCAATGTGTCATGCAATGAGTGGCAGAGATCTCATATCTCATTCCACCTCACCACCATTTCATCATTCAAAGTGCACCTTCCAAAGCTAAGGGTCTCTGAGCCTTGTTGTCATCCAATCAATTCCAACAAAAATCCTCCATTGTTGATGGTTCAAGCCTTTCCATCATACATTTGACACCCATCTCTTTGCATAATTTTTATGCAAATGAGGACCCTCAATGCAGCAACTCCAAGTTTGACACCTCTCTCGGTTCTTTCTGAGACAAGAACCGAGACCAGAAAAGCACCATTGCTCCCCATTGCTTCACCCCTCAAACTACCCAACTCCCCAGCTTTTATTAAGACCCAACCAGCTTTGCACCAGTGTTTGTCAAGAACCTTGCATGGGGGTTTACTGCTACTGTCATCACTTCTCCCCAATGGTTTCGCTAAAGCCTTGTCATACGAGGAAGCCCTACAGCAGACTACGGGATCCTCCTCGTCTGTTGATTTTGACCAAAATGGGATCCTTGATACCGTTGTCAGTTTTGTAACTGAGAATCCCACGGTTGTAGCTGGTGGCACCGTTGCTTTAGCAGTTCCTTTGATTTTGTCTCAGCTGTTAAACAATCCAAAGCCATGGGGAGTTGAATCTGCAAGGAGTGCTTACGCCAAGCTAGGTGACGATGCCACTGCTCAGTTGCTGGATATAAGGCCTCTCAAGGAGTCTAGAGATGTTGGTAGCCCTGACATTAAGGGATTTGGGAAGAAACCGGTGTCAATTGCCTACAATGGTGAAGATAAACCAGGGTTCTTGACAAAACTGTCTTTGAAATTCAAGGAACCTGAAAATACTACCTTATTCATTATAGACAAGTAAGCTTCTGAAAACCCTATGCCTTGTATATATTTGTTCATATATGAATTCCCAGCATTGTCTATGAAACCTTCGTTTTTAGTTAAGGGTCCACTCTTATTGATGATTGTATCACTGTATCTGAGATTAAATGGTTTGTGTGTTGGTTGTGGAGGAAGAATGTAGAAATGTATATGCCTATATGGAGGCTCATTGGCCTTAAGCTTCACAATAGAACATGGCCATTGCCTCTTTCTTAATTGATCCTAACCCATAAATTAACTGCATTTTGTTCCAAGGGTTGAAGGTTTCTAAATTGATAGTCTATACGTTCTAAACTGTTGAAATGTGTCCTTTAAACATATGTAAGCATTGGCTGACAAATATTTTATTTGTAACTATATGCATTTTGTTTGTAGGAAAGATGAAATTAGAACTTTCATTTGATTCATCTTCTAATATTGCTTTAAATTTGTGTTGAAAGCCAGATTTGATGGGAATTCCGAACTGGTTGCGGAGTTGGTCACTGCAAATGGATTCAAAGCTGCTTATGCAGTCAAAGATGGTGCTGAAGGACCACGGGGATGGGTGGTATGTGCTGTTCTAAATCTTCTTCTTTTTTTGTTTCTTTCTCCATTTTTTCTAAATTTAGCAATTGCATCTTTTGAGACTGGTTTCAATTTTGCAGAACAGTGGTCTTCCCTGGATACAACCAAAGAAAGGTCTTGACCTTAGCAATTTGACAGAAGCATTCGCCGAGGCCTTCGGAGTACCTATCTTCATCTCCTAATTGCTTATTCACTTCTAAGATTTTGATGTCATAGAGAGACTTTTCTAGATCTCGAATTGATTTTGTTGGAAAGTTCTTCAGCCTTTCTTATTAGTTTTCTTCTATATGATAAATGGTTGTGATAATCTGCAGGAGGGATCAGATGGCCTTTCTGTTACTGTAGGGATTGCTGCAGCTGCAGGGTTAGGCCTTTTGGCTTTTTCAGAGGTTAGTTTTTGAGTCCTTTTAGTACACTACCTCTGATTATATATATATATACACACACACCTGGAAACAACTCAAATTGTGGGTTTGCCATATCTTCTGCAGATAGAAACGATCCTTCAACTTTTAGGCTCAGCTGCTATTGTGCAGCTTGTAAGCAAGAAATTCCTGTATGCAGAGGTAAGTCTCCACTTTATATTAAATTGGATAATCAAATGTCCTAAAAGCCTAAGCTTTGTGTAGAAAGTAAGCGCAAGATGAGCAAAGATAAATGAGCATTGCATGGTCCAATAAGCAACAGTACACTCATCCAGTGACTGTTTGTTCTAAATGCTTAAGCTCATACAAAATGATATGGTTATGAACAAATATGGAATGTGTCACTTAACTTATGTCTCTAGTTCCGTAAGGCCAAAACATAATGGTTTGACTTTCTACTCTGCTATTTGTAACAGAACCGAAAGCAAACACTTAAACAAGTTGATGAATTCTTAAACACGAAGGTGGCTCCTAAGGAACTTGTCGATGATGTAAAGGTATCCAACCTTGATATAGACCTTGGTTATTATTTGTATGCTATTTTTATCTTGCATGACTAATTTCTCTATTTTTTGTATTTGCCTGTGAACTCAGCAAATTGGAGCAGCCCTTTTACCAACAACTACCACTAGCAAGGCTCTTCCAGCACCTATGGAGGCAAAACCTGAACCCAAAGTCGAAGCAGTGGCAGGAGCCCCTCCTCAAAAAAATTCAGTTCCCGAAACAGTACCCAAGGCAGATGGAATCACTGGATTTTCAAGACCACTTTCACCATATGCTTCTGTAATGTCACTTTTTGTCACTCCATATGCTGTTGTATGTGCTTGTATTAGAAACTGAAAAATGCTTATGTTTCCATTATTTATGGTGGCAGTATCCAGATTTGAAGCCTCCAACATCGCCTACTCCATCACAGCCCGCCACTAGCAAAGCTATTCTTTCACCTCCAGAGGCAAAACCGGAGCCAAAAGTCAAAGCAGCAGCAGAAACCCCTTCTCTAATTAATTCAGTTCCCAAAACAGATGGAAACTCCGGATATCCTAAACCACTTTCACCATATCCTTCGGTAATGTCTCACTTTTATTACTCCATGAATTCCTTGTTTCATCTTATATTATTTTATAAAGTACTAGAACCTGTTGTTTCTTTTTCCCCTTTCCTACAGTTTCATGCAAAAAGGGAAAAAAAAAAAAGCTTACATTTGGCATTGTTTCCTTTTTTTATGGTTGCAGTATCCAGATTTGAAGCCACCAACATCTCCTACTCCATCGCAGCCCTAGTTTCATGGTTTCATTACATTGTGTCAGTTTCTTCGGCCAGCGAAGCAGTTGGTTGGTCGGGAAACTTTAAAGCTATCAAGTAAGTTGTGTAATCTACCCCCCTGTTAGATGGTTTTCGAGCTTATGCAACGATTGTATCAAAAAATGAGAATCTCCCAAAGTCTGCTGCAATCATCTGTGTTAAATCATTTGGCTTTTTTGTAATTACTAGTTATATTATAGATTTTACTTTATAATTTTGAAAGAACCCTTTTTAGCATTTTGAGTCAACATTTGAACGAATAATACGATGCAAGCATTTGAAGGTGTCAAGGCATTGTCTTTTGTAGATCAGAGGTGAAAAGATATTTGCTTTAATTACATTGTTTTTGAAGATTCAAGTAAAATATCATAGATAGTTCGAATCTCAAACTTGGACTCGATAGTGTTAAATTCCGAGTTCAATCATGTAAAACTTTACTAAAATACTACTTCATGAATTCATCATGTAAATGAACATATGCTCATTTAACAATCTACCTTCATCTTCATAATAGAAAACTTGTAAATTTTAGCCCTCAATATTTATATATTTTTGTCCATTTAACTTTCTATTTTTTAAATAAATTCGATCAGAGTTTACTTGTGTTTTTTATCTGAAATACTAACTAAAATGTTAAATTATTAAACATGTTAGTCCACATGTACTCCTTGTTATTTTTTTGAAATTTTTATAATTTTTGTGAATTTTGAATTTTTTATTTTCTTGAATATTTCTATAATTTTTAAATTATTTGTTAACTTGACATATAAAATAAATAATATCATATACACAAATTACTACATGGGTCATTATGTCAACACTATTAAAAAATAATGTTTTAGTCAATAATTTTATTTAGAAAACTTAGGAAATAAAACACCAAATGATAGCTTTCAAGCAACCTATAGAAAGTGGCAATGTTGGAATAGTGAAAAACCAAAGAGGGAAAGGAAAGTGTATAACAATTGGCTGTGAACATTTTCGGCCGGGCCCAAACAAGAGGCTCAACGTTAAAGGAGTAGGTGTAAATTAGAAATGAAAATACCAGCAAGTGGTGAGTGTAATAACGAGTTCATTGTATTTAAAATTAAAATTTGAAAACTGATATTATTAGAAAGTATGACTATAAAACCAACATAGAAAAAAAAAATCAGAAATGTTGACGAATGATGTATATAAATGATGTCACATAGTAACGCTTATGATTTTAACTTTGACCACATTCATGCATTACTATGTTAATTGCTTACAGCACGACACTCCACATTGAGATTTGTTGATGGGTGACATCCACATCGGTATTACACTGTCCCAATCTCTCAAAACTTAATCTGTTACCAATGAGATAATCTAAAACCCATTTGTTTTCAACACATAACTGTTCCAGCATGTTATTACAAGATAATAGATGGAAGCAATCTTATGTTTGATGTAACAGACAAATGGAAATTCAAAAACAGCAATGAACAGAAGCGACAATTTTCCCAGAAATTTTGGTTACCTGTAAATATCAGATGAATGTTGTGGACTTTTTATTAGGCTTCTTCCTCTTATGTCCAAACATTCTTCTTCTCTTCCAAAACTTGGTCCCCAAAAATTCTGTGAGGCTATTCATTAGAGAATAAGATACCTTAGCTCTGGCATTGCTTGTGTAGCTATCTGCTGCAATGGTGGGAAGGGTGAGATCGGACGGATAAGAAAATCTGGTAGCGGTGGTCAACCTCTTTGAACCCCCGAGATATGGCAGTTTCATCAGATGCCGTTCGATTAGATGACCGAGTGATACCAATTCATATGAATCATATAAAGGGCTGCCACAATCCCATATACCGATTGTTGTTGCTGCTTCATTTTGGCCATTGGTTTCAAATGATTCTTTCATTTTATTTTGTTAAAAAAAATTATGGGATGTATCAGATTGGTTTAAGAAGACCTATATATTTATATCCAAATACAGAGAATCTGTAGAGCCAAGATTTTTTAATTTTCATCTGGCCTTTCCTAGTTTGCTAGGGTATTCAAAATGTTGCAATGTCAGAAATTTGAACCATTTTGGTTTTTACTTCGCTAGTTTGGTGTAATTGTTTGTAATTACACAAAGTTAATATATTTGGGTAACTATTGTAATTGGTTGGTCTTATCGAATTGGGTGTAATTGAAACACTCAATTTCACTTTCTAATTTTTTAGGGGAGGGTGAGAACCGAAGTAATTACACTCAAATTTAATTTTTAAAAAAATTATTTTTATACAAGTTATAATATTATATTATAAGCTGTATGAGTGTTTAGAATGGTTATGACAAAAAATTTATTATATTCCAAAAATAATTTATTATAATATAAAGTTATACCAAAAAAAATTATTTAAATCCTAAACAAATTTCTAAAGTTTATAATATATTTATTTATAAAAATTTATGGGCATAACTTATTCATGTGATCATACTATATATTATAAAAATAATTTACTTATCCATAAAAAAATATTATAGTTTTTTTTTATCATAATGTTTATAAAAATAAATTTTAAATGTAATGACAAAAAAAATTATATTATTTATAAGAAGTGTTATGAAAGTTTTGGACAATTTATAAAACATGTTTTATAAAGGTTAAATATTATAAATATTATATTATTTTGACTTAATTTATGTATTACAGAAAGAGATATAAGCTAGCATAAGTTTTTCTCCAAATTAAGTTTATGTAAGTTTTTATAATTAAAGCTATAAACTATTTGAATAGTGAACTTAAATATAATAAGGTCAATGCTAATTATATAAATAGAAAAAGTTTTCTTACACCATATTGTGGCGTATGATACCCATTTGAGAAAATGGTGTCGGACACAAGCATCATAGACAACTCACGAACTTCTTAATTTGACACATTCAATGCTTCGAAATATGGCTGAGAAGACATTTGTTGTTCTAAAAAAATCCTCATACTAACAACATCACCTTAGTATAGCATAAAAAAGGTGGATCGTATTAACATGTTGCATATTTTATAACTTTAATTATAGGTGAAATTGAGATGAATCTATATACTTCGAAAAGTATATGAAAGAAGGAAATCTTAATAATATTAATGATGCAGATTCAAGTTCAAAGATGACGAACTTAATTAAGAATTAACAAATGATGATAAAAAAACATATGGTAAATATTAAAGTTGGAATAACCCAACCAATCATATATATCATATATATACACTAAAGTAATATATTCAAAATAGCATTTAATTTTAGCATACTTAAATATGTGACATTTGTCACGATTACTGGCTGTGGATTTCCATTAATATATTGCAAAAATTTTAAAAGGTTATAGTTTTCATACTTAATTCAATTGCTTTCATTAGTATAATGAATGCTTCAATTTTGAAACTTGGACCAATAATATAAAGTATTTAAAGAGTATATATTATATAATATTTATATAGTCTTTAGAAATCATCTTTTGTAACACTCTTAACCTGTATTTATCACCGAAACAGGGTTACAGAATGTTACCAGATCTTTTCAGAATATTTTCAGATAAATCATGTAAATCATTATTCATTAACCAAGATTGTTAAGAACGTCCCTTAAATGGACCCTTAAGGCCCAATACAAGCATTAGAATCAAGTTGGGACTTATTCGGAACCTCTAGGAATTTTTCTCAAAATTTCAAAATTTTTCTAGAGTGCAGGGCTCACACGCCTGTGTGACCCTTAGACACGCCCGTGCCTCAGGCCGGGTCCAATTTAGGTTGCTCTCTGACTTACGCCACACGGCCAAGCCACACGCCCGTGTGCTAGGCCGTGTGGTTAATTAATTTAATTTGAATTAGGTGCAAATTTCACACAGCCATGACACACGCCCGTGTTCAAGGCCGTGTCACCCATACGGCTAAGACACATGGCCGTGTCTTTACCCATGTGCTTAATTCTGAGCATTCTATTTATCAAAATTAAAGTGTATGGGACACACGGCCAGACAACATGCCTATATACCAAGCCGTGTGTCACACACTACCTGGAAATTTTCCGGAAACACATCTGGAAATTCACACACTACCGACACTAATTGAATCTTTAACTCAGTTACCTTTGTGTCCAACACATAAGCAAGATAAACATCATATCTCTTTTTGATACATTTCTATGCTTTTATTGCTGAAATCACATTAGACAACCCATCTAATCTATTAGATTCAACATGGAGTAACTCACCATTCTGACATTTCAACACAATGTATTTCTGTTTACAATTCACTACTGCATCATGTTGGGTTAACCAGTCCATTCGCAAAATTACATCAAATTCATCGAAAGGCAGTAACATCAAATCAGCTGAGAAACATTTACCCTTTACCATCAATGAACAGTCTTTACATACTTTATCCACCATCACACATTGACCCAAAGGATTTGAAACTTCCACCACAAATTCAATGAATTCAACCGGTAAATTTTTAACATTTACTAAGTTTGTACATATATATGCGTGTGTGGAACCAGGATCAATTAAACCAATAATATCTGTGCCAAGTAAAGAAAATGTACCAGTAATGACGTCTGGGGCAGAGGCATCCTCTCTGGCACGTATAGCTAGGTTCTCGTCGGTGCTCGTGCTTCAGATTTAATTGTTGAATCTTTTGTAGCACTTCGGCTACCACCAATATTTGCAACGTGTCGAGGTAGTCTACCTCTAGAGACAGTAAGACAGTATTACTCGACTTTGAAATATTTTCGACCTCTTTTTCCCCTCTTTCCGAACAATCTCTGAGAAAATGATCAAAAGAACCACATCGGTAGCAAGCCCCACTTTTTAGATGACATTCCCCAAAATGAAATTTATTGCAGTAGTTACATTTCGACTTTAGATTTCCAACACTGGTTACTGATGGGGACGATGATCTCGGTTAGAGCGTTGAGAACCCCACTCTTTTCTAGAATATCCAACAGATGCGGTAAAACGGTCCTAGTATCTCTTTAATTTCTTCAAAATAGATGATTGGGATTTTCCCATAAGTCTCTTACCAGAAATTCGAGCTTCTCTTTCAGCTTGTTTCTTTTCTTTTCTCAATTCTTCTACTTTTAATGCTCGGTCAACCAGTACTGCAAATTCTCTTATTTCAAGAATACCAATCAATAGTTTAATATCTTCATTCAGCCCTTCTTCAAATCATTTGCACATTTCAGCCTCAGTTTGAACCCATTCTTGAGCATATTTACTCAGTCGAACAAATTCCCGTTCATATTCTGACACTGTCATGTTCTCTTGTTTAAGTTCTAAGAATTCTTTTCTTTTCTGGTCTAAGAATCTCTGACTTATATATTTCTTTCTGAATTCTGTTTGAAAGAACTCTCATGTAATATTTTCTTTCGGAACAACAGAAGTTATAGTTTTCCACCAATAATAGACTGTATCTTTCAATAAAAAAACCGCACATTTCAGAGAATCGGCTGGTGAACAAGACAATTCATCTAATACCCAGATAGTATTCTCTAGTCAAAACTCGGCCTTTTCTGCATCATCATCTGTAGTAGCTCTAAATCCCTCATCCCCATATTTTCTAATTTTATCGACCGGAGCCTTACCAATTCTAGCTGATTCAGTACCCTGTGGTATCTCGGGAATTGATTGAGGAGCAGGTGGGGGAGGTTGCTGAACAGTATGATTTGTTCTTATATATTCTGTAAACCATTCATTCATCATTTGAAAGAATACATCTTTACCCTTATCATCTCGGCCCTCAGACTCGGGCCTTCTACTACTAGATGTAGCTCTTTGTACGAAAGCTTGAGCAGTACTCTCAGCTTCCTCAGGATCAGCTCTAGCTCGGTTGGAAGACATTTACTATAGGAAAAATACATTTAAAAATGGTCAAGAGATATCACACTATCACAATTATATAATGGCATGTATAGCTAAACTCATACTTGCTACGTTAGTCCGAGAACCGACTAAACCGCAGCTCTGATACCAATAAATGTAACACCCCTAACCCTTATTTATCACCGGAACAGGGTTACAGAGTGTTACCAGAACATTTCAGAACATTTTTAGATAAATCATGTAAATCATTATTCATTAACAAGACTGTTAAGAACGTCCCTTAAATGGACCCTCAAGACCCAATACAAGCATTAGAATCGAGTTGGGACTTATTCAGAACCTCTAGGAATTTTTCACAAAATTTCAAAATTTTTCTAGAGTGTAGGGCTCACACACCCGTGATTCAAGCCGTGTCCAATTTAGGTTGCTCTCTAACTTACGCCACACGGCCAAGCCACACGCCCATGTGCTAGGCCGTGTGGTTAATTAATTTAATTCGAATTAGGTGCAGGTTTTACACGGCCATGACACACGCCGGTGTTCAAAGCCGTGTCACCCACATGGCTGAGACACATGCCCGTATCTCTACCCGTGTGCTCAATTCTGAGCATTCTGTTTCTCAAAATTAAAGTGCAGGGGACACACGACCAGACCTAGACACACGCCCGTGTGTCTACCCGTGTAGACAAAATAAGGCCATTTCCTAGCCTCATTTCTCACCCAAATTTTCCATTTTCCTGCACCAACACTTACAAGTATAATCCATCCAAATACAAGTATAGTCCAACCATAACATATAACATATAACAAAACATAATATATATATTAGCCATTCCAATGGCTAAGTTTCATTCATTATTTACACACCATTATTTGATTTAGTTATCCTATACATGCCATTAACAAAATAATATTTTCATTTATACCAAAAGGATAAGTTGATAGTGTGATGATTTGCTCCGACCAATCTCCAACCTTCACGAGCTTTGAGCACTATAAAATAAGGAAAATAAAACTTAGTAAGCATGTGATGCTTAGTAAGCTCGTATAACATAAATTAAGCTTACCATTACATTCAATATATTAACCATACAAAACATGTTTTCCAACTATTTGGTAATTTACCTATTCACACATACTCAACCAACATGTTAGTCATAATATACCAATATGCATAGATGAGCTCATCATGCTATATTCACATTCCATCTTATGTTTCTCATACTACAATATACACTTTATCCATTGAATCTTTGAATTTCCGAGGGATATTTAAAGTAGTACACTCGAGGTGTACAATTTCATTATTCGTCAATTCATAGCCAGTAGTACCTTATAGGTACACTCTCGAGCCACATATTAGACAGCAAAATTACCAGTCCAGACTAAATTCTAGCTATTGCATATACTCTAAGGGCTTTGTCAGATTACCAGTCCAGTCTAAATCTAGTCAATTAGGATTACTAGTCCAGGCTAAATCCTAATTGAAACATATACTCAAGAAGCTCGTTTCAGATTATCCGTTCGGGCTAAATCCATTCTGTAACACATGCAGTTTCATCAAGGAAATCACCTTTTTATGCATCAGAATTCAATATTCAAGGAATTCAACCTTTTTTTAAAAATTTTCCAAACATGTATTATTTCATTCATTGCCATATCCATGTAATTCACATAGATGATTTCATATTACATAATCAATGTAATATGACATTCAAATCAATACATTTCCATGCTCATTTAAGTTATACGAATTTAACTTGATATTTGTTCGTATCTAAAATCTACTAATCTGAAATCTTTTCCTTTTCTCGATCTAGCTCTTTGTTTGGTACTTCTGGATCTATATAAATGAATTTAATCATCAATTCAATCCATTTCATATTCTATTGAACTCAATTTATAATCTAGGCAAAAGTACCATTTTGCCCCTATACTTTTGATTAAGTCCAATTTCATCCCTAGGCTCGAAAATTGAAATTCATGCAATTTAATCCTTATTCCAAGCCTAACCAAAATTCTAATATAACTTTTATAGCACATGTATTCTCAAAATTTTAGAATTTTCCATGGGTTTTACCATTTTTCAGTCCCTAAATCAAATTTCCATCAAATTTCCATTTATAAAAGTTGTTTATCTATCAACAACTTTTCATTTTCTACCATAAACTTTTAAATTTCAGCATGCTCATCCATGGAAAATTTTCTATACTTTGATATCTATTCAAATTAACCCCCCAAATAGAGAAATTAAGCTTTCCCGATCTCAAAAATATAAAAATTACTAAAAACGAGACATAGGAACTTACCAATTTATACTTGGAAAGCTTGTTTTCTATCTCCTAGGGTTTCCATAGATTTTAAGGTGAAGAAGATGATATAAAATGATGATATTTCATTTTAATTTAATTATCATCTTTATAATTTTTCTATTTCCAATTTAGTCCCTAACCTTTTCTAATTTTTCCATGGATGTTTCACCAAAAATATCTACATGTTTTTCATCAATGGTCTAATTATCATTTAAGGAACTCAAGTTTTGAATTCCATAACTATTTAATCCTTATAGCTACTAGAATTCAAAATTGATAATCCTTTCTACATTTAAGCACCTAATTGATAAAATTTTCTTATCAAAATTCTCATGCTATCTTTCTACCACATTACTAATCATTTTATAATATTAAAATATTTTATCTTTTCGGCTTGGATTTGTGGTTATGAAACTACTATTCTGACTTCACTGAAATTGGGCTATTACATCTTTCATATTATTTGTGAAAGTATTAATTTTTTTAATAAAAACTTCAAATAAATTTAATATAAAATAACTAATACATACAATCAATCCGTGCATTACACGAGAAAAGAAATTAATAAACACTAAAATAATTAGATAAAATTACATATGATATTTATTTTTCTTGCTACTTTTATTAGTAACCGTATTATCATTTACTTTTTTAAACTAACATAATACATATGATGATTTAATTTTAATTTCTTTTACTTGTTTAGAAATAATTTTTAAAAATATAAATGATGTAATTTTATAATTACAAGGAAGTACAATATAATTACACTCGTCTATGGAATTACATATTCATTTAATTACTTTGTATTATTCAAACAATTGATTAATATTTGGAACAATAAGGATGATTTTAATAAAATACTTGATAGACCCATTGGTATGTATGAAAACAGAGGAAACAATGGTCGGTGAGGAAAATGACAGATCCGTTTGTTAGAAAATTGGGTTTCCACGTTAAGCAAATGGCAGCATCCCACTCCAGGAATTAAAAATAACGGCAATTATCAATGTTTATCTCAGATTTGAACTTTGGGATCTCAATCTATTGGTCTTTTTGTTCCCATCATACAAAAGAAAAACAAAGTTGAAGCCGAAAAGAAAATATCATCATTACATCTCCCATAACAAAAAAAATGTCATATGTGACATTGGATGGAACTCAGCAATGTTCATTAAATTATACCACTTTTACATGGTTCAATTTTGGTTGGATGAATGCTTTGTACTGTGTATGTTACCGGAAATATGAGGTTAAAGTCGAACCAACATCACCACAAAAAACCAATACCAATGACACACTCTTTCTTTTTGTACAAAACAAATCATTGCAACTTTAAATTTATTAAAATAATGATTACGTTCCTTCTACAAACTCATTTGATTCACAAAATGTCTAACTTATTTATAATAATAAAATCATTTAAATGTAAAATTGCTTAGGATATATTAACACGTTTTTATTTTAATCACTTAAGTATTAAATTTTTGATAATATTGACATCATGTTTACTTTATTTTTGTCACGCAATTTCTAAGTTGCATTCATTAAGATAAAAAAAAATTAAAGTGAAAAAAAAAAACATAAACTAAAATAATGCATTAAAATTCGTCAAATTATACTTGCTTATTCCATTCTTAAAAATTTTAAATTTATTTTTTTTCAATATTAAAATTTTAATTTTCAAAACAACAAAATCAATTAAATAAACTGTTGACTTTTATATCCCTTGATAATGTCAAATTGACAACTTATTGTTACAATAATATTGAAATTAATTAAGTTAATTAATTAATTCAACCTCTTTCTAAATTTTAAATTTTTATTTTATGTTTCTAGATTATTTTTAACTAAATCAACTTTGTCTATAGAACTTGAATTTCTTCTTCTTCTTCTTTTGTAGAAAAAAATTCAAGTTTTATAAACAATTATTAAATATGATCTCGAATTTTTCATGCTAAATTAAAAGCAAATAACAAATTCTTACAGTTAATTACATTAATTGTTGTTCTTCATTTAGGTAAGGAAGTGATAAAAAAAATTCGGATTTGGTTTGGCATAGAAGATAAAATTAATTAATTAAATTCATTGTAAGGATTTTTTTTTTCTTTTTAGCTTAACCCAAAAGATTCAATATCATATAATCAAATAATCAAAAGAATTTTGGGTTTCGTAAACAATTATTAAAGATGAGATGTTTGAGTTGATTTTAATTTGAAAGCGTAAAATAAAAATTTAAATTTTAGAAAGAAATTAAATTAATTAATTAATTAATTTCAATATTATAGTAACAAATTGGCTAATACTATCAAGGGATAAAAATTTTCAATAATTTATTTAATTAATTTTAAGGGGGTAAACAGCTAAACAAGTACAATTTGAGCCAACAACCTCTTGGCCTAGTGATAAGTATATTTGTGTTGTGGCATGAGAACTTGAGTTCTGTAATACCCCTATACCCGGTTCAATCATGCAGACCCAGTATAAGACTATTACATTTAGTGCCAAAATAATTATGGCCAGATACTGTTTAATTAAAACATTTGTATATAATATTTTAGCTTACCAACCATTTTTGCTAACATATTTATTGTTTATTAATTCATTCCATATACACCAAAATATTTCAAGTAACTGAAAATAGATAAAATTTCAAGAACCTACATTTTAATCCCTATCACATGGGAACGCCTTTGAACTACATATGTACATGCCATTTTAATACAAAATATAGTACCTACTTTTGTAGTCCTTGAGGATGTGATGAGATGAACGATCTTTTAGTTGGACTTCTCTCCTAGTCTAATTGTACCTACGCGTTAAAATAAACGCGTTAAGCCGGTGAAGGCTTAGTAAGCATCACAAGAATAATTAAATAAGTAAATAATCATAACAAAATATTTTAAACTCATTCAATTATTACATATCTATTGACATATAAGTCTCTTCAACTATGCATTACTTTAAATAAATTTAACTTATCTTTTGTAAGGTATAAAAATTACCTTAACACATCAGTGATTCACTTTGTTCTCATTTCACTTTCTTAGCCCAAAGTAGACTTTATAGAACACACTGGATATACGGAACAAATACAAAGGTGCATTATGATGCACAAGCGAACAGAGAGCACCAATGTGCTAATAATCAGAGAGCACCAACGTGCTGATAATCAGAGAGCACTGACGTGCTAATAATCAGAGAGCACCAACGTGCTAATATCAGAGAGCGCGCTAAAGTTCCTTAATGGCATGCCACTAATATCCCAGTAGTTCTAAATTTCGTCTACTTGGGCATTAAAGCTGAATCTCATATATTTAAATAATTCACATAAATATTTCAAAAAGGATAAATAACAATAATTTAAAATTCTTGTAGTACTTACAACAAAAAGGTTGAAATGATATATGTTATTCTTCCTTCACTCATTAACCTTCTCTTTTCCTTTTCCTTCAATTCGGTCTTCTCCTTTCTTTTTCTTCAATTTCATATAAACATATAACATTTATATGTTAAAAAGTAATCAAATAAACTTTCTGTACTATTTAATAAAATAAACATGTATAATAAAATAAATTCATCCTTTCTTACTTTTGCTCACATTTCAATTTAATCCTTTACTCATAAATTTATTCAAAGCTGTCCTTTTGTGTCATAGTCACTAAATTATTTATTACCAGAGCTACAGAACTCCAAATGAAGAACCGTTAATTTTTCCTGAAACTAGACTCACATATATTCATACCATAAAATTTCCAGAATTTTTAGCCTAGTCAATTAGTACAGTTTATTCATCAAAGTCACCCCTGTTCTGCTGTCTGGCAGTTCTGACCCTTTTTCACTAAAAATTAATTATCTCTTCATACAGAATTCCGATGATGTTCCCATTTATTTCTATTGAAAACAGACTCATTCAGGATTCTAATCATATAAATTTAAGCCTCTAATTATTTTTATCCAAATTTTGATGATTTTTTAAATTTAGAACAGGGGAACCCGAATTCGTTCTGACCTTGTCTCACAAAAATATAAATATCTCAGAATACAGAATTCATTTGCTTTCCTTGTTTCTTTCATATGAAAATAGACTCAATAAGATTTATTTTCATATCTCACTCAGCTTCTAATTCCACTTCTACGATTTTTAGTGATTTTTCAAAGTTACTCTACTACTGCTGTCCCAAAACTGTTTTCTTATAGCTTGTTTTGCAATTAAGTCCTTTATCCAATTCTAACTTCAAATTCTTTTGATTAAACCACTAATTCATCATTTTATTCATCATATGCTATATTCAAAAACTCTAAAACTTCAAAAACTTCAACTTAAATTCATCAAAACTTTGTTCTAAAACTTATAAAGCATCAAAATTAAAAGAGAAGGGCTAAATTAACTTACCTATTAAACATCCAAGCTTTAAATCATCAATTTCTCTTTTTTCTTTCTTTCTTTCTTTCTTTCCCCTGCTCTCTGTTTCGTTTGCTTCTCTGTTTCTGTTTCTATCTTTTTTTTTCTTTAGTTTGTTTTATATAATATAATATTATAATAATATAATATAATAACATACTTTAAAAAATCTCAGATTTTTCATACTTAACCGCCTCAACTTTAAAAAATGGCATAATTGCCATTTTGGTCCTTTATAATTTCTTTTAATCTATAATTTAACCTTTACTCCTTTTTCAATTTAGTCCTTTTCATTTAATTTCCTACCCAAACGTTAAAATTTTCTAACGGAAGTTTAGTACCACTTTACTAACATTTTATAAATATTTATAAAAGTATTTCCTATCATATAAATATTCATGCAAATATCTTTGAAATAAATTTCTCTTTAAATCGAATTTATGGTTATGAAACCATTGTTCCGATAACCTTGAATTTAGGCCATTACAACTCTCCCCCTTTAAGGATTTTAGTCCTCGAAAATCTTACCGAAGAAAGAAGTTTGTATATTGTTTCCTCATTGCCTCCAGTTGTAATGGCCTAAATTCAAGGTTATCGGAACAATGGTTTCGCAACCATAAATCCGATTTAAAGAGAAATTTATTTCAATATATTTGCATGAATATTTATATGATAGGAAATACTTTTATAAATATTTATAAAATGTTAGTAAAGTGGTATTAAACTTTCGTTAGAAAATTTTAACGTTTGGGTAGAAAATTAAAAGAGAAGGGCTAAATTAACTTATCTATTAAACATCCAAGCTTTAAATCATCAATTTCTCCTTTTTCTTTCTTTCTTTCTTTCTTTCCCCTGCTCTCTATTTCGTTTGCTTCTCTGTTTCTGTTTCTATCTTTTTTTTTTCTTTAGTTTGTTTTATATAATATAATATTATAATAATATAATATAATAACATACTTTAAAAAATCTCAGATTTTTCATACTTAACCGCCTCAACTTTACAAAATGGCATAATTGTCATTTTGGTCCTTTATAATTTCTTTTAATCTATAATTTAACCTTTACTCCTTTTTCAATTTAGTCCTTTTCATTTAATTTCCTACCCAAACGTTAAAATTTTCTAACGAAAGTTTAATACCACTTTACTAACATTTTATAAATATTTATAAAAGTATTTCCTATCATATAAATATTCATGCAAATATATTGAAATAAATTTCTCTTTAAATCGTAGGTTATCGGAACAATGGTTTCGCAACCATAAATCCGATTTAAAGAGAAATTTATTTCAATATATTTGTATGAATATTTATATGATAGGAAATACTTTTATAAATATTTATAAAATGTTAGTAAAGTGGTATTAAACTTTCGTTAGAAAATTTTAACGTTTGGGTAGGAAATTAAATGAAAAGGACTAAATTGAAAAAGGAGTAAAGGTTAAATTATAGATTAAAAGAAATTATAAAGGACCAAAATGGCAATTATGCCATTTTGTAAAGTTGAGATGTTATATGAAAAATCTGAGATTTTTTAATGTATGTTATTATATTATATTATTATAATATTATATTATATAAAACAAACTAAAGAAAAAAAAAGATAGAAACAGAAACAGAGAAGCAAACGAAACAGAGAGCAGGGGAAAGAAAGAAAGAAAAAAAAGGAGAAATTGATGATTTAAAGCTTGGATGTTTAATAGGTAAGTTAATTTAGCCCTTCTCTTTTAATTTTGATGCTTTATAAGTTTTAGAACAAAGTTTTCATGAATTTAAGTTGAAGTTTTTGAAGTTTTAGAGTTTTTGAATATAGCATATGATGAATAAAATGATGAATTAGTGGTTTAACCAAAAGAATTTGAAGTTAGAATTGGATAAAGGGCTTAATTGCAAAACAAGCTATAAGAAAACAGTTTTGGGACAGCAGCAGTAGAGTAACTTTGAAAAATCACTAAAAATCGTATAAGTGGAATTAGAAGCTGAGTGAGATATGAAAATAAAGCTTATTGAGTCTATTTTCATATGGAAGAAACAAGGAAAGCAAATGAATTCTGTATTCTGTGATATTTATATTTTTGTGAGACAAGGTCAGAATGAATTTGGGTTCCCCTGTTCTAACTTTAAAAAATCATCCAAATTTGGATAAAAATAATTAGAGGCTTAAATTTATATGATTAGAATCCTGAATGAGTCTATTTTCAATATAAATAAACGGGAACATCATCAGAATTCTGTATGAAGAGATAATTAATTTTTAGTGAAGAAGGGTCAGAACTGCCAGACAGCAGAACAGGGGTGACTTTGATGAATAAACTGTACTAATTGGCTAGGCTAAAAATTCTGGAAATTTTATGGTATGAATATATGTGAGTCTAGTTTCAGGAAAAATTAACGGTTCTTCATTTGGAGTTCTGTAGCTTTGGTAATAAATAATTTAGTGACTACGACACAAAAGGATAGCTTTGAATAAATTTATGAGTAAAGGATTAAATTGAAATGTAAGCAAAAGTAAGAAAGGATGATTTATTTTATTATACATGTTTATTTTATTAAATAGTACAGAAAGTTTATTTGATTACTTTTTAACATATAAATGTTATATGTTTATATGAAATTGAAGAAAAAGAAAGGAGAAGACCGAATTGAAGGAAAAGGAAAAGAGAAGGTTAAGGAGTGAAGGAAGAATAACATATATCATTTCAACCTTTTTGTTGTAAGTACTACAAGAATTTTAAATTATTGTTATTTATCCTTTTTGAAATATTTATGTGAATTATTTAAATATATGAGATTCAGCTTTAATGCCCAAGTAGACGAAATTTAGAACTACTGGGATATTAGTGGCATGCCATTAAGGAACTTTAGCGCGCTCTCTGATATTAGCACGTTGGTGCTCTCTGATTATTAGCACGTCAGTGCTCTCTGATTATTAGCATATTGGTGCTCTCTGTTCGCTTGTGCATCATAATGCACCTCTGTATTTGTTCCGTATATCCGGTGTGTTCTATAAAGTCTACTTTGGGCTAAGAAAGTGAAATGAGAACAAAGTGAATCACTGATGTGTTAAGGTAATTTTTATACCTTACAAAAGGTAAGTTAAATTTATTTAAAGCAATGCATAGTTGAAGAGACTTATATGTCAATAGATATGTAATAATTGAATGAGTTTAAAATATTTTGTTATGATTATTTACTTATTTAATTATTCTTGTGATGCTTACTAAGCCTTCACCGGCTTAACGCGTTTATTTTAACGCGTAGGTACAATTAGACTAGGAGAGAAGTCCAACTAAAAGATCGTTCATCTCATCACATCCTCAAGGACTACAAAAGTAGGTACTATATTTTGTATTAAAATGGCATGTACATATGTAGTTCAAAGGTGTTCCCATGTGATAGGGATTAAAATGTAGGTTCTTGAAATTTTATCTATTTTCAGTTACTTGAAATATTTTGGTGTATATGGAATGAATTAATAAACAATAAATATGTTAGCAAAAATGGTTGGTAAGCTAAAATATTATATACAAATGTTTTAATTAAACAGTATCTGGCCATAATTGTTTTGGCACCAAATGTAATAGTCTTATACCGGGTCTGCATGATTGAACCGGGTATAGGGGTATTACAAGTTCAATCTTTCAATCCCAAACAACCCCACCCTTACCCCCAATTACAAAAAAAAAAAAAAAGGTACAATTTGACAATTTTTTAATGCATTCTTTTAGTTTTTACCCTTTTTTCCCTTCAAGCTTTAATATTTTTTTGCTTTGATCAATACTTAAAAAAAAAAAAAGAATTTTTTTGGGTGACCAAAATGAAAGTGTAAACATGATGTGCCATGTACAGTCAACTGTAGTTAAAGATTTAATGCTTAAGCAACTAAAATGAAAGCTCCTTAAAAATTGAGTGATGAAATTGCACGTAAATTTGGGTTAATTTACCCAAATAATATAAAAAATTAAATTCTGAAATGGGTTGTCAGTGAGATTAATTACAGAAATTATATTTTTTTTGGAGCCTTTCTCATAGGCACCACCACTTTTTTTTTATAATATTTTTTTAAATATTATTTTATTAGTGGTGCCTTTTTCATAGGCGGCACCACTATATATTATTTTTCTGGGTACAATACATGACTCGTGTGTATGTACGAACGTGCTATGGGATAGGTGGTGCCTATCTGGTAGGTGCTACTGGTGACTCCTATTTGATAGGCGCCACTATTGACTCCAACCTTATAGGCGGCACCAATGTTTAAATTTTCGCCTATATAAACTCACCTGAAAATGAAATGAATAGGAGAAATCCAAAAAAATTAGCAGAACAAAAGTAGGAAGATAGGGAGAAGAAAGAAAGGAAAACAAAAAGAAGGATAAGATATTTTAGTTTATTTCTTTTTAAAGAGAATGGAGAGTTTTGTTAGTAATTTTTTTTTTTGAAAGTTATTTTGTTAGGTTATTAATTTTGTTAGCTTCTGAATGAAAATTTTTGCATTAAAAGTTTTATGTAAGTAACTTTTTTGCTATTTGAAACTGTTCTGAGAATTTTGAATTTTTTTAATAAATCTAGTATTGAAAATGGAGAATCAGTTTTTTGTATGTGTTTATTTCGATGGAGAAATTTTGATGACAACCATGGGATGTATATTTGAATGTCGCCAACAAGTAGCAATGAGATTTAATAAAAATATCTCGTTTGATTATATGAATGAAAGGATTGGTGCAAAAATTGATAGACATTGTGGGAGAAGGATCTCGAAACTTTTCTACGAGTTTCCAGTTTCGACGGATCCCATAAAATTCACTGAAATGAAACTTGTAGACGATGAAGACATGGAGACAATGGTCGCTCTTTATGGTGGGACTCGGAGCAACCAAAATGAACCGATTTAGTTTTTTGCTGAGTTAACTGGTGTGGAGCCAACTGAAGATCCCACTCCATTAGGTGAAGAACATGGAGCTCAAGAGTCATGTATGGTGGTTCTGATATCGTACGTTGATAGTCAATCGACTATACGCAGGATCGACATCGATCTTAATGCTGCACCTGAGACTGATGTGGTCGGTGATGATGTATACAATAGTAATGATCCTTCTGATCACGAGGTCAATAGTGATAGTGATCCCGACGTGGATGAAGTCCTGGATGATATTGACAACTAAGGCGTGAATAAAGATGGAAACGTTAATGCATCTTCAATCGGGAACCAGATTCATCGTATTGTGATATACAATAATCTTGGGGCACACATGCCGCGGATAGACCCCGATGCGGCGCACGCGACCGAGTTCTCGGAGACCCTGAAATATTACCTGCTCACAGGCAGGCTGTAGATTCCGATACTGAGGAGTTGTTCGTGGGCCAGAGATTCAAAAGTAAGGAAGAGTGCGTATTTTCCATTAAACAGTATAGCATAAATATATCAGTGGACTACAAAGTCGCCGTATCTAAACCGATATTATATATTGGAGTGTTGGAGGTCGGTGGAAGGCTGCAATTGGTAGATACGAGCTGCATTTATCCAGAAGTCGCAGATGTGAGAGATATAAAAATTTCTTGGGCCTCACATATGCCCTTCAACACGTATGATAGAAGATCATCGAAAACTTGATTCCAAAACTATCTGTACGTGCATCATGCCAATGGTGAAAAACATGTCAACCATTAAAGTTTCGATACTGATTGCCGAAATGCAGGCACGATTTTAGTATCGAGTATCATACTGGAAGGCATGAATAGATAAACAAATGGAAATGGAGTAATTGTACGGAGATTTTGATGCATCGTACAATGAGTTACAGGAATAGATAGTCGCTATGTGGGAGTACGTACCGGGGGCTATCATTGAGCTGTAGACATGACCTTATTACGACCCGAATAACCAACTACAACTGGGAAAAAGAATTTTCCAATGGATGTTCTGGATGTTTGATCCATGCATGCGGGCATCTTCTCACTACAAGTCTTTTGTGCAAGTAGATGGGACAGGAATAACGGTAAATATACACAGATCTTACTTCTTGCGGTTGCTCAAGACGAGAACAAGAACGTACTCCTGATAGTGTTTGCCATCGTAGATAAGGAGAACATGGAGTCGTGGGAATTCTTCCTTACAAACCTGTGGAGGTATGTTATTAGTAACGATAATATTTGCATCATTTTCAATAGAGGGAAAGGATTAATTGCCGCCATTAGGCATTTCGGTGTGCCATGGAGATCTGTTTACTGCATCCGGCACATCGTGACTAACTTTCACCGAGATTATAAGAATGTAGATTAACAGATCTCAAGTTTTAAGAACGGGTAAAGAATAACTTTATCCTTTCAATATATAACCTAATGTTTTAGTGCGAGACTGTAACTTATATTTTCTTAATACATACACAGCGCACGAGCTAAAGCCACACATTTTCCGGCAAAAGATGACTCGACTTGAAAGTGACATGGAGGGATACATGAACACATTTTTCCGGCAATAGTTGGGTACTATGGAATCGTGGCAATGGGCTCAAAGTTTCAACGAGGGCTTTCCCTATGGTCATATGACCACTAATTTGGTAGAGGGGGTTAACTCCATGTTGTTGAAAACACGACATCTTCCGATTTCATCTATCTTCTTAGCTACATTCTACAGGTTGGCTACCTTGATACCAAGAATGGGGCAGCACCAAGTCAATCAGATGGAGGTGGGACACGAGTTTTTCGAATATGTTAGGAATGGAATGGTTGCAAACTGGTGGATGGCGAGGTCGGTAAATACAGAAGTATATTCAGGACGTAATGAAATCTTTCGAGTTACAGAGACCATCAGTCGTCGACCCGGTATACCACCTAGGTCCTACGAAGTTGATCTCTAAAACAGACGGTGCGATTGTAGGAGGTTAATGACACTTTATTATCCCTGTGCATATGTCGTGGCAACTTGTGATAAAGTCTTGCTCAATGTTGAACAATTTATCGATGAAGTGTACACCCTCAAGCGCACATTACGTATATGAGAGAACGAGTTCCCCATGCTTCTCGAATTATCTACATGGGAGGTACCTCCGACGACTTTCGAGCTTGTCCTAGACAAAGGGTTGCGTAGGTTTCGAAAGGTCGTCCGCAATCATCCAGAATCCATAACGAAATAGACATTAGGGAGAAATTCGATGAGAAATTGTGTGGCATATGCAGATTACCCGGTCATAATCAGAGTAAATGCCCGCTCCGAAACTACCATATTGCATAATCGTCGCGATCGGATAGGAATTGAGATGTTCAAACCATATTTATTACATTCACTACATGTAGAGAAGATTCAATCTAAAACTTGTCTAAATTTTGTTGCAATTAATCTAATTTGAATTACAAAGTTAGTCTAAAGCTTGTTACGTTTATATTTTTGTTGAATTAAATAACATTTTTATGTAAATAATACAAATTTTATTATTTAAATTGCAAAAAACCCCTAAAATTAATAACTGAAATGGCGAAAAAGTCATTACATAAATACAAAATTGACTATTTAAATTACAAAAAAACCCCTAAAATTAATAACAAAAATGGAAAAAAAGTCATTACATAAATATAAAGTTGTTTAAATTACAAACCTCCCTAAAATTGATGGTTTGATAGTGTGGTCCTAGGGGTATATTTGTTTTGGAGCTTGAAGTTCACATTGCGGGTGATTGTGACGATCAACATTCTCTTCACCCGTATGTGGGGGTGTGTGAAACATAAATGAAAAATCATATGTCTCAAATGACATCGATGAACTTGAGTTGGAAGTAGTAGAGTACGGCGATGGATACGGGCCAGGAGGAGTGGAGTACGACGGTGGATAAGGGCCGAGAGGACTGGAGTACGGTGGTGGATACAGGCCTGGAGGAGTGGAGTACGATGGTGGATACGGGCCGGGAGGAGTGGAGTACGGCAGTGGATATGGGCTGGGAGGAGTGGAGTACTGAGATGGATACAAGCCGGGATTACTAGAGTACTGAAGTGGTAGTGGGTTGAATGTATCAAACTCTGAATGATACCCGTGGCCTGACGAGCTCTGGAAATAGTCATCACCCCTCAAATGTGGATGATAAGAATTATCCCCAAAGTGTAGTTCCGGCTCTACCTCTAGCTCAGTGCATAATGCGGATCCGGAAGGAGTTGCCTAAGTCGTGCCATTTGCGAGGGGACTACCATCGACCGCCCACCAAACAAAAATGGTTTCCCTATCTCAGAGTACCACTGTATGTACTCTAATGAGGGCTGCAGATCCAAAGCACGATCCATCTGAGGTACCCTCCCCAACCGGTTATTCCACATTGTAATATATTCTTCATGCACTTCTGCCCAATCATTTCCATGTTTCCCCCTCTTGTTAATCTCATGGATCTCCCCCAATCGTATTGGCAGCGTTGGGATATAATGTATGCAACCAAACTACCGGAGTACTCGATTACCATTATACCACTCCATTATCTAAAAATTGATAACAGATGCACTAATGCACCATAGGTTTGAGTGGACGTAGGTAGAAGAGGGAATAACCACCATAATTTTTGGAATAGAATACGACATCAAAATGAAATGCACAATTAATAACATGGTTATATTAACGCGGGTCGAGTGAGATAAAATAATAAAATTTAGTTGATATTGGAAAACTTACCCCCTTTCCAGCATGATTCTTGATCATCAGGTGGTATATTGAAACCGTGTATGACCTTCTGATACCCGGATTACTACTCCATCTACGAAAATAAATTGTTAGAATAATATAATTTGAAAAAAAAAGTCAACTAATTGTTATAATGATTAAAAATTCATCACCTATTAACGAGTGGAAATACATATGATTGGTGATTAAAAGATACCAAGAATGATATCCGATGAAGTGCCCACGACTACAACAATATGAGGAATTCGCTTATGTTTCCACAAAAGGAATTTTCATCCTACAAAGTTCGCGATACAACATGGCTAACACTACGGACCCCCAACTGTACGAACGGGTGTTATGCGAATTAGATAATAGGGGTAAGTACATTAAGTGAACCCTATTGCCATTTGCTTTCGGCATGAGTACACCCCCTATAAGGTGCATAATATAAGCTCGAATGACATGCTCCACCTCCCATTCACTGGCAGTACTTGGCAGATGCTCGAAATTGACTTTTAGAGATGAAAACTTCAAACCCATAAATTTTCCCTCACTAGGCAAGCATCCAAGTAAGTCATAGCAAAGGGCAGCCGGTCTAGAGATCGAACTTACGCCCGCGACAGCATTCCCGTCGATGGGGGGCCCAAGCTGCAGTGCAACATCCTCTAGAACGATGGTGCACTCCCTGCATGGCAAATGAAATGTGTGGGTCTCCGGACGACATCGCTCGACTGAAGCGGAAATCAAGTCGTATCGCAGATCAAAGGTTCGGATCAATGCTTCTAATCCAAACCTGGCTAACTCCAAGTATGGCATTAGGCGTTCATTTGGCAGAAACCATACACTATTAACACGGCCCCTCAATGCGCAGTACGGGCCCTGACATTATTAAATTAGCAAAATAGTTAATACAATATAATTTAATTCCGCAAATAACATGAGTATCAAATAAAAATTTCATTACCATCTCATTAATAGTACTTGATATGTGATTAGCATTATTAATCAAATAACCCATTTGTTGTAAATCTGCAATTAAAAAAATGAATTTATTTAATTTGTTGCAAAAAATACAATAAATAATTTCAAATTTTAGAAACAGAAAAACACGGTAAATATATCATAATTTCTCATAATTTACCTACAATAAAAAAAATTATGTTAGTTTACAATAATAATATAAATAAAATAAATATAAACTATCTAAACATAAAAAAACATACGAATTAAAAAAAATAAAAATAGAAATAGAAACATACCTGATTAGTCTCTTTCAATCAACCTATAAAATTATACAACAACAAATTTAATCAACATTTTAATAAATCAGTAAAAATTGTCAAATAAATAAAAATAAAATAAAATTACATTATATAAAAATTACATTAAAAAATCACAAAATATTAAACTAAACACTAATAATTTATATAAACTAATCATAAATTACTAACAAAATAATTAAAATATTTTTTTTTAAATTACATTACTAAAAAAATCACAAAACACTAAACTAAACACTAACAATTTATATAACCTAATCATAAATTACTAATAAAATAACTATAAAATTATTTTTTTTTAAAATTACATTACTAAAAAAATCACAAAACCCTAAAATAAACACTAATAATTTATAATCTAATCTCATAAATTACTAACAAAATGAATAACTATAACATTTTTTAAAAGAAATTACATTACTAAAAAATAAAAAAGCACAAAACACTAACAATTTATAACCTAATCATAAACTACTAACAAAATAACTATAAAATTATTTTTTTTTAAAAAATTACATTACTAAAAATTCACAAAACACAACAATTTATAATAAATTACTAACAAAATAATTTTATATTAATAAAAAATCACCAAATACTAAACTAAAACAACAATTTATAACATAATCCTAAATTACTAACAAATTAATTTTAAAATAATTATAAAAAACCAAAAAAATTACATTCATAAAAAAATATTAAACTAAAACCATAAACATTAAACATAAACAATTTATAATTAATAATTAATAACAAAAAAATTCACAACATTTTAATTAAATCCTTTAAATTAAAAACAAAATTAAAGTTATTTACTAAAATAATACATTACCTTTTTTTTTTTCTTTCTTTCTTTCTTTCTTCTTCTTCTTCTTTTCTTCTCATTTCTCTCCTTTCTTTCTCTTTTTTCTTCCCCACACACTGGTACTTCATCTTAGGGGACCATGCTTATAAGGTCCCTCATTTCAAACTTTTTTTCCCTTTTGAAGGGACTAAACACTTGCAGTGTGTTGTGCGCAGGGGGCAGGGGAAAGCTGGGACTCTGGGCGTTCGGCGTGTAGGGGTGAGGGGATTGGTCACACCAATGCCGCCTACCTGGCAGGCGCGACCAGTGCCGCCTATCTGACAGACGTTGTAACACCCCTAACCCGTATTCATCGCCGGACTAGGGTTAAGAGGCATTACCAGACATATCGGAACATTTTACGCTCAATTCACAACATCAATCATACAACATCATTTCATAATAATTCATACTCATATAGCCCCTTTAGAAAGTCTACAAGACCTTAAACAGGCTTTAGAGAAGGTTTGGGACTAAACTGATCTCATACGGAACTTCGCGGAACTTAGAAAATTTTTTCTTTTAAAACAGGGCACACGCCCATGTGGCTAGGCCGTGTGCCTCACACGGCCGTGCCTTGGACCATGTCTCAGCCTGTGTACAAAACTGACTTAAATCACACGCCCATGTTCTGGCCGGTGTGCAAGTCTGACTTGCTTAGAATTGGGATAGTGAAGGAAACGGTCGAGACACACACCCGTATGCTTAACATGTGAGCAATTATAGGCCATTTGCAAGGCCAAATTGCCACCCATTTTGGGTCATACCTACAAGCATCAAACAAGTATCAATTCATGTCCCAAAGGCAGCCAAAAACATACCAAATTTCATTGCCACATTCATAATCAACCATCTCAAATGACCAAATACATTTTCAACCATAATATCAAATACCATAGCTTATACATGACATATAACCAAGTCATAAAGGGTGTAAATACCGAAATCATTAACCGAATAGTGTGATGTGATCTCCACCGACTTCCAACCCGAGCGAACATCCGAATCACTATAAAACATAGAAAAAACAACATAAAGTAAGCTAAAAAGCTTAGTAAGCTTGTATCTTAATAAACTTAACATCACAAATAATTTCAATTCAATGTCATAAGCATAATATGCTATCTCACATGCCAAGACACAACATATCTCAAGTTTATAACTTGATTTTCATATCAAATCATCACAATTCAATAATATACTTACTTACTTACTAACTTTAGCTTTCACAAGTTTATACAATTCGATTCTCATATAACATTCAATTCTCACTTTCATATAACCAAATGAGCACATTTTGGAAATAACATATTTAATCACATATCTTTCTCATATGAATCACATATCATCACTTATACCCAAATTCACCTTTCATTCATATAGTATTTGATAATTTCACATATGCCACTTTATAAATCACATCTTATTCATTTGTTCCTGTTTCATTTGCAGATATTCACATTTCATTTGCATATACATCACATAACATTCTTTTCTCATATATACTTACCTTTCATTATCAAATATTGTATACGTTTCAACGTACCTAAGTCGAAATGTCATTCACTGAATCACTTATTTCTCAGAACGCCCGTTGAATTGTTTGGAATCAATAAGGATACTCAGATAGCTCGAAAAGCTCGTACAATGCCATCGTCCTAGACGTGGTCTTACATGTAATCAAATATCGATGCCACTGTCCCAGACAGGGTCTTACATGAAATCATGTATGATGCCGATGTCCCAGACATGGTCTTACACGTAATCTCAAATCGATGCCAGTGTCCCAGACACGGTCTTACACGATATTTCAAATCGTTGCCAACGTCCCAGATGTGTTCTTACTCGAAACCATAGCTCGGAATCCTATGTCATGACATATGTATCCTCTACTATTCCTAGGGTTCGTACGGGACTTTTCGAACGTCGTCTCGTTATCGAAACTTTCTCGTATTCATATATTCTGCTTCTCGAACAATTCAATATCATAAAAACATATATATAACTTATTTAAAATACATACATTTACATTACTATTCGGCATTGAATTCAATCATACAAATAATATGCATTTATAACATGATTTTTTAAAGTCTATTAAAATACGAACTTACCTCGTTCGTAGTAATGACAAATTAAGTTGACTAATCTGATATTTTGACTTTCCCTCGATCTAGGTCCAAATTTCGCTTTCGCCAATCTAGTTAATATCAAAATTAACTTATTTATTCAACATTTCAATCAATTTTCATCCAAGAACATATAGATGGGTAATTTGCATTTTAGCCCCTAACGTTTCACATTTATGCACCTTAGTCCTTATTACATAAATACACAAAATACACAAAATTACTTAAATACCCATGCTAGCCGAATTCTCTTTATTACCATAACAGACCATGTTTTTCATTTATTTCACATTTCTACCACAACATTTCCATATTTCATAATTTAATCCCTAATTGACATTTTTATCAAAAATTCACTTTATAAAAAATGAAAATCTAACATCAAATATTCATATTTCATCAAAAACTATCAAAGAGCTCAAGTATTCAACAATGGAAATTCAAAAAAAAAAATAACAGTTTTAGAAATGGAGGTACGGGTTAGCTAGATTATGAAGCAACGATCTCAAAAACATAGAAATTATTAAAAACCGAGCAAAAACTACTCACCAATTTGTCTTCAAAGTTTGGCCGAATAACAAGCTCTCCCATGACTGATTTTAGGTTGAAATTTCAATGAAGATGGATAGTGGAAGAATATGACACAATTTGTTTTATTTAATTTAACATATAATGCCTTTTTACTTATTTAACCTTTAACAACCTTGATAACTACACCAAATGCCACTCCACTAACATCCAATATCTCAATAATGGGTTATTTATCACATAAGGACCTTCAATTTAAAATTCTATAGCTATTAGACACCTTTAGCATATAGAACACAACTTTCGCACTTTACGCGATTTAGTCCTTTTATCAAAATTAATCAATCAATCGACAAAATTATTTCACGAAACTCTCTCATATTAATTCATATGCTGTAAACACATAAAATAATATAAAAACAATTTTACGACCTCGAATTTGTGGTTCCAAAACCACTATTCCTATAGGGTTTAAAGCGAAGTACATTACAAAGTCATTTGGTCTTTGCAAATCCAGTGGCGTCACAAGCGTGGGTATTTTTAACCCGTATTTTGACCCATTGACTGTATTTTGAACCAGTATATATATAAATATTTTTTTAAAATAAAATAATAATATATATTTTTTAAAGTAAAAAAAATATTATAAAAAATGTGGTGGCACCTAGAGAAAGGCTCCACCCAAAAAAACATACTAGTTTGGTAAATAATCTTGTTGACAGTCTATTTCAGTATTTAATTTTTTTATATTGTTTGGGTAAATTAACTGTAAAATTGCTTAGGATATATTAACACGTTTTTATTTTATTCACTTAAGCATTAAATTTTTAATAGTATTGATATTATGTTTACTTCATTTTAGTCACACAATTTCTAAGTTGCATTCATTGAAGTAAAAAAAAAAATTAAAGTGAAAAAAAATATAAACTAAAATAATGCATTAAAATTTGTCAAATTATACTTGCTTATTCCATTCTTGAAAATTTTAAGTTTGTTTTTTTTCAATATTAAAATTTTAAATTTCAAAACATCAAAATCAATTAAATAAATTGTTGAATTTTATATCCCTTGATAATGTCAAATTGACAACTTATTGTTACAATAATATTGAAATTAATTAAGTTAATTAATTAATTCAACCTCCTCCCAAATTTTAAAATTTTATTTTATGTTTCTAGATTATTTTTAACTAAATCAACTTTATCTATAGAATTTGAAATTTTTTTAAAAAAGAATTCAAGTTTCATAAACAATTATTAAATATGATCTTGAATTTTTCATGCTAAGCTAAAAGCAAATAACAAATTCTTACAGTTAATTACATTAATTGCTTGTTCTTCATTTAGGTAAGAAAGTGACAAAAAAATTTTCGAATTTGGTTTGGCATAGAAGATAAAATTAATTAATTTAATTAATTGTAAGGAATTTTTTTTCTTTTTAGCTTAGCCCAAAAGATTCAATATCATATAATCAAAAAATTTTGAGTTTCGTAGACAATTATTAAAGATGTGTTATTTTAGTTTATTTTAATTTGAAAACACAAAATAAAAATTTAAATTTTAGAAAGAAATTAAATTAGTTAATTAATTAATTAATTTCAATATTATAGTAACAAATTGGCTAACACTATCAAGGGATAAAAATTTTCAATAATTTATTTAATTGATTTTGAGGGGGTAAACAACTAAACAAGTACAATTTGAGTCAACAATCTCTTGGCCTAGTGATAAAAATATTTGTGTTGTGGCATGAGTGTAACACCCCAAACCCAGCCTATGCGTTATGAACGGATTTGGTATGTCACATGAAGGGAATGAAAAACATCTTTGTGATTCGTACAAAAATAGGTATTGCTTTGTTAAAATCAAGAAAACAAGCTTGATTTGAAACATATGATAAAACACTACTAATCTCAAAGGTTGATTGATAAATCGATAATTTGAAATAGAGATCTTATAAACTGTGATTTTTGAAAACGACGTTGAAAATTCGAAAGGGAATCCGGGTCTTTTGAAAATATCATTAATAGTTCGAGAGAAAATATCCGTATCAAAAATATTTGTAAAAGTTCATTTTGAAATCCATTTGTTAATCGATTTTGGAAAACCTTTATTTAAGTTTTTAGAAAATTCCCATTTAAAATAATTTAAGCAAAATAATAAGTATATCAAATATAAAGCAAATAATAAAATAATCTAGAGGCCTTATTACAACATAAAAACCCCAAATAGTAAAGTGAACGAAGACAGAAATCTAAAGTTCCGAAATAAAAACACCATTTCTGAAGTATGGCCTCCCTCGATTCATCCATAGCCCAAGTCCATATCATCAAGCACTACCTACAAGGGTTAAGGGAAAAGGGGGTGAGTTACAAGAACTCAGTGTGAAATCCCCTTACCGTTATCAATTGGGCCGAAACCCAATTAGCAATATTTTGGGCCTAAGCCCATTTACAATAACAATAATGTATCATATATAATATGCATATGATATGCAATTCCCAAACCAAACCTAGTTTTCCATCCGCTACACACCACCCGTACCAACCAACACACCTGTGGGTGATCTTTAGTCAACCCACCCCGCCAACACCAAACGTAGGCATTAAGCCATTTATATCAAATTTGTGGACAAGCCACCAGATTAACAGAATTTATATGGCATTGCCATTTTTCAGATCTGTGGCAGAGCTACCAGAACTTCTCTTCATCATTATCCCATCCCACGCAAAACATGTATATAATGCATAACAATTCACAATAATGTATTCAGATATTTCTTACAAAATTTATGGCCCATTATAACAATTTATCAAGTTGGCCAATTAAGCAAAATATCATCTTGGCCCATTTCGCAATTTATTTCAAATTGGCCTATATAGCAAATTATCAATCGGCCCATATAGCAAATTATCAATCGGCCCACATAATCATCTATCAATTTGGCCCACATAGCAAATATATCGATTTGGCCCACATAGCAAATATATTGATTTGGCCCATTAATCAAAATATCAGATTGGCCCATTTTGCAAAATATTAGATTGATCCATTAATCAATATGTCCATTCAGCCCATAAGCAATTTCTTATTTCGGCCCTTTAGGGGCATTTCCATAATTTGGCCCGTAAGGGCAATTTTGTAATTCGGTAATTTACCCACTAAGGGTAATTCGGTAATTTCGCAATCCAGACTTAACTACTAATTTGGGCATAACAATTTAAAACTGTCCATCTGCATCGTACTAACTAAATTGACTATAACTTGAGTTAGAAATCTCGAAATCTAAATCCGTAAATTTTCCTTTAAACTAGACTCATATATATTCTTACTACAATTTTTCCAGAATTTTTTATTCCTTAAAGTTTCCCTTGTTTCACTGTCCAAAAATTCTAACCTCTCTTACCTTAATTTCAAATATCTCACTGCACAGTTTTCATATATTGCTCCCACTTGTTTCTAATGAAAATAGGCTCACTAAGGAATCCATACATATAAATTATAACCCATAATTCACTTGGTACCATTTTATATGATTTTTCCAAGACAGATCAGGGAAACACAAAGTCAATCAGAACCAGTCTCACTAAAATTAACATATCTCAGAATATAAAAACCCTTTTCCTTCTCCGTTTCTTCCATATTAAAATAGACACAATAAGCTTTAGTTTGATATCTTATTCACTTTCTAATTCCCTATCACCTATTTTTCGTGATATTTCATAATCACGTCATTCCTTCTAACCGAAACTGTTTTATTACAAAATACGATTACCACTACGATCATACGCACGCCCGAGTGATCACGGATGCCGGTTTTTGGTTTTCTTCGGTATTTTGACCGATTCACAGAATATTTCATACAAACTTTCAGAGAAGTGTGAGATTACACACCATTTCAGATATGTATACGAAAGGTACGAAATTATACACCTGATTTCGATTTCCTAATGAACCACTCGTCAATGACTTAGAACAATACCAACCAAAAGTTAGCCTCGGGTTTCCAAAAGATTTCGTATCACTTACACTTGAATCACTTACCACTATGTCCGAAGGTAGAATATATCGAAGTGATTTGTCCCTAAAACATATAGTCGATTATTTGAAACTTCAATCCGATTAACATAATAACCGAGTAGTGATATCGAATGGACTATGAAAAGAATCCTTACCTTAATCGATGATAATCCCAATTCCCACCAATTGACTTATGACTTGAGATGATTAGGCAATGATGTGGTATTCGGCCAATCCACTAGAATACTACAAATAAAAGATTATCAAGATGAGAGGGAGTAAGGGAGAACACCATTTCAGTTTTAGAATCAAGATGAAACAACCAAATAATGAGGGACTCTCATTTGGCTAAAGAGAAAAAGAATGAAAAGATTTGAATAAAGACACTTACCCGGTTTAATCAAGAAAGAAAAGCCCAACTTGGAAGATGGAGAAGATGATCAATTAGGCTAGGTGGTTTCGGCAAAACAAAGAAAGAAAAGTACTCACTAATGGCTTTAGAGTTTCGGCAATCAAGAAGAAAGAAGAAGAATTTGCTTAATATCAACTTGAAGTTTCGGCTATCAATGAAGATGGACAAAAGATGAATATGTGACCAATCCAAAGAGAAGAAAAAATGCACTATTGTGCTAGAAGATTTCGGCAAAGAGAGTAGCAATTTGGGAGAAAATGACACAAAGTTGCAAATGAGATTTTTGGCCAAAACAATACCAAGACCTTACCAAATGCCAAAGTAAAATTTCAGCTACCTATCTACCCCCAAAACCGTCCACATGCATAGCCATAAGGGTCAAAATTTTGCCAACCATACTTTTCATAGCATTCTCCATGAAATAAGCCACTTGTTCCCCTTACTTGCCTTTTCCTTTTGATTCATTTCCCCAACCTCAACCTTTCCTTATTTCTTAGCCACCTTACCAAAAATAAAGAAGTCAAACTTGCCATATATACCTCTTGGCCGACACTTAAGGAAAGAGTGCAAAAATATTAGTCAAAATTTGCACACAATGGGATTTGAACCTCTTCCCTCAAAGTCCATCACTTGATGCCATAACCTCTTTACCAATAGCTCATTTATGCTAACCATTTACTCACTTATTTCCATAAGCTTTAAGCTCACTTACTCTATCTCCTTAAAGACTTAAACATAAAATTTTCTTATAGCCTAACTTGAACCCGAGACTTCATAGAAACCCCGTAACTTTCCAAAATTACCTTCTTAGAAAGTCCAACTTGAAATAATGTCATTCTCTTGTTCTCAAAAATTTTAAACATTCCTACGCCCAAGGCCCATTGGGCCCAATCCTACTAGGCCCAATTTTGGGATGTTACAATGAGAGCTTGGGTTCAATCTTTCAATCCCAAGAAACCCCACCCTTAACCCTAATTACAAAAAAAAAGGGTACAATTTGACAATTTTTTAATGCATTCTGTTAGTTTTTACCTTTTTTTTTTTCACTTCAAGCTTTAATATTTTTTTGCTCTTATCAATACTTAGAAAAAAAATTTGGGTGACCAAAATGAAAATGTAAACATGATGTGCCATGTACAGTCAACTGTCGTTAAATATTTAATGCTTAAGTGACTAAAATGAGAACGCCCTAAATTGAGTGATGAAATTGCAAAAACTTTATTTTAAATAACCAAAAAGGTTGAGTCACTAACTTGAATAGTTTACCCAATTGCTTAAGGTATTATTTAATGTATTATTCTATTATCTTAGATTGATTTTATTAGAATGTAAATTTTATTATTTAATTGAAGAAATATGAAATTGCTTAGAGCAACAAATTATTAAATTGTTATTATTGTAGAATAGTATTTTTAAAAAAATATGTGTATCATAGGCATGTGAAAACTTTGGAAAGGTTTTATGAATATTTTTTAAAAAAATATGTGTATCATAGGTAACTTTCCAAAATTACCTTCTTAGAAAGTCCAACTTGAAATAATGTCATTCTTTTGTTCTCAAAAATTTTAAACATTCCTACGTCCAAGGCCCATTGGGCCCAATCCTACTAGGCCCAATTTTGGGATGTTACAATTCTACCCTCCTTAAAGAAATTTCGTCCTCAAAATTTCCAACCAACTACTAAACGCACCGTTCAAATCACACCACTAAGCTTTCGTTACGCACTTTGATCTTAATAGCACTAATGTACGTTTAGCATAATCTTGAATCCTCTTTCACACAACCAAACGTCTAACCACAAAAGCAAACAGTTATCTACCATTTATACTTAGAATTTTCTACAATCAATCATCACGTCCAACCAAAACATACCTGACTTGATGGTGATGAAACAATCCCAAGCCTTATGCTCCTTAGACCTGCATCTCAAGCATGCTCCTAACCTTCTCCAGCATTCTTCCGGATGACGCCTTCTACAATAGTCGCAAGCCAGAAAGTTTGAACGCGCCTTGCCATGCTTCATGGAACGAGACTGCGATCCAAAAGAACCACGATTTCCTTTCTTCTTACAGTCTACTCCCAACTCGAAGTGCTTCACCGATTCCTTTAACCTCCTCCAATACTTCCTTAACTCTCTGAGTCAGCTCATTAACCCCAGCTCGATCATGAGATCCCGTCTCAGCCACTGGCGATGCCAACGTCTCCCTTTCGGAAACACGCTCCGATGCTGAAGATTTAGTCCTAGCACCTCGGCCTCTAGCACGTCCACGTCTACCGCGTCCACATCTTCTAGCGTTCATGTTCACTAAGTCGATTTAATCTTGATTACGAGTTTTATGAATCAGTATACTATTCGATGTTTATTAAACGATGTTTTATGGAGTATGAGTAGAAAAGTTATTTTCGAGTGTCAAATCCGCATCCTAGAGTCTCAGTCTCTATAGTTTCAACTCCTAAAGCTAACAGTTCTAGAGTATTCTATTTCGTAGAATTTTCGTACCACAGTAATAACACAATAGTCATAAAATGAAAACAAATACTTACTTGACTTGGTGCCGGATACTCGTGGTGCCATACTTCCTTTAGAACATATATTTATAAATCAAAATTATAAACAGCTTTGGAAAACTTTTGAACCCAAACCACGGCTGAGTTTTGCAACTGGGCTCTGATACCATAAAATGTAACACCCCAAACCCGGTCCATGAGTTATGAGCGGATTTTGTATGTCACATGAAGGAAATGAAAAACATCTTTGTGATTCGTACAAAAATAGGTATTTCTTTGTTAAAATCAAGAAAACAAGCTTGATTTGAAACATATGATAAAAAACTACTAATCTCAAAGGTTGATTGATAAATCGATAATTTGAAATAGAGATCTTATAAACTGTGATTTTTGAAAACGACGTTGAAAATTCGAAAGGGAATCCGGGTCTTTTGAAAATATCATTAATAGTTCGAGAGAAAATATCCGTATTAAAAGTATTTGTAAAAGTTCATTTTGAAATCCATTTGTTAATCGATTTTGGAAAACCTTTATTTAAGTTTTTAGAAAATTCCCATTTAAAACAATTTAAGCAAAATAATAAGTATATCAAACATAAAGTAAATAATAAAATACTCCAGAGGCCTTATTACAACATAAAAACCCCAAATAGTAAAGTGAACGAAGACAGAAATCTAAAGTTCCGAAATAAAAACACCATTTCTGAAGTATGGCCTCCCTCGATTCATCCATAGCCTAAGTCCATATCATCAAGCATTACCTACAAGGGTTAAGAGAAAGGGGGGTGAGTTACAAGAACTCAGTATGAAATCCCCTTACCGTTATCCATTGGGCCGAAACCCAATTAGCAATATTTTGGGCCTAAGCCCATTTACAATAACAATAATGTATCATATATAATATGCATATGATATGCAATTCTCAAACCAAACCTAGTTTTCCATCCGCTACACACCACTCGTACCAACCAACACACCTGTGGGTGATCTTTAGTCAACCCACCCCGCCAACACACCAAACGTACGCATTAAGCTATTTATATCAAATTTGTGGACAAGCCACCAGATTAACAGAATTTACATGGCATTGCCATTTTTCAGATTTGTGGCAGAGCCACCAGATTTTTGTAGCAGAGCTACCAGAACTTCTCTTCATCATTATCCCATCCCATGCAAAACATGTATATAATACATAACAATTCACAACAATGTATGAAACACCCCATACCCGGCCCACGAGCCCGGACCGGATCTGGTATGTTCCTCGATGTAAACCAGTTCAAATTCTTTTGTCGCTTTTAAAAAAAGCTGTGTGTTTTGAAAGAAAAATTATTTTTGTTGGGTTGGGCTCGAGTTGGAAACAAGTTTCGCTTATATTGAAATTTAGGTGATAAAACGTTTAGAGTTAGTTTTAAAATAAATTTACTTAATACTTTAATTAAATAAAAATTTGTAACATAATAGAATAAAACGAAACAATAGAATAGTGCAACTATGGCCTTATTACATCAAATAAATTCCAACATTAAATTCAAAGTACTTAAAATAAAAAGTCTCAATCAAATAAACTTCCTTGCTGAGCATGGCCACCCCTAAGCTTCTGTCGACCCGGTCCATCACTGTTCATCACCTGAAAAATGTTCCCACAACGGGGTGAGTCAACAGACTCAATGTGTAACCACAACACTAAGCCTTAACAAGTTCAGACATATCAAATCATTCATATTCATAAAACATTAAATTAATATGATGCAACCCGAACCCAAAACCTAGTTAGCCATCCGCTACACATCACCCGTACTAACTGCACACCGTGGGGACTACTAAGTCAACTCTCCATCCGCTACACACCATCAAAGGCTGCCGCTGCAGACGACATGCTCATCGCCCTTATAAAATTCGTGGCATAGCCACCAGATAATATTTGTGTCATGTGACACCACATTCAGATAATGTGACCGAAGTCACCACATTCACTTCCCCTTTTCATATAGCGCGAACGCCCCATATCATACATATCATGAACATCATGCCTTAATTCACATTCTTATCACCTTTCACATGTTGTAAATAACATATATTCATATTCCTAGTAGGAGTAAGAAACGTATCTGGGTACTTTGTACCATAGCATGGTACTTAGCCATATTTTCCACATTTATATTAACACATGCATATAATCAATACCATAAAACTATTAAGGTTTAGTGTGGGGTACACACCTGATTCGCTTAACAAATTCACTGAAATCCCGAAATCTGATCTACTGCCTTAGATCCTTAACTCCCTACACTCGGCCACACTTAGTATTTTAGGGAAAAGCCTATTCGGCTATAAGGTTAAATCCCGAAAGATTATTGTAACCAAAATTTCTTACCTTGCTGCCGATTCACTTCCTAATCAGATCCCGAAACTTTGTAGTGTTTCTTGTATTCGGCTAGCACTAAATCACTTTACAGATTAGCTTCCGGCTTTTAATCGAATAATAAAAACATATCTAAATACAAAAATAAGGCCTGGGCCGAATGTTAGATTCTCTTACCTTGTGAATCTCAAATCCCGAAAACAACCACTTGCTTAGGGAGTTGTCGAAATGCCTATAGGCTCATATTAGATCTGATTTCAACCTTAAACATGATAAATGGCCTTTGGCCGAATATACATATGACTTACCTTGAATCTTTGAATCCCGAAAATTCTCTTTCTTATAGTCGACCTAGACAAATCCCGAAAGATCCTTCAAGGTTTTGGTTACAACAATAATGAGATTAAAGCCTTGCTTTTCGTCGGTTAGAGAAGGAAAAGAATAAGGGTTCAGCTAAAAGAGATTCTTACCAAAAGAACAATCGAAACACAATTGTCCACCACCCTTAAGAAATCGGCAAAAAGCTTGCAAGAGAAATCGGTTCAGAAGAAGTAACCCTTCGGCTTTGGGCTTTGAACAATCGGCTAATGGTTGCCTTGGGGTTTGACACTTGGAGAATTGAGAGAAAAAGAAGAAGAATGGTGAAGAAATTGGCTAAACTTTGCTAGAGGATTTCGGCAGATGAACAAAAGAGAAAAGGAAGAATGAAGGTTGGCCTCTCTTTTCCTTTTTCAGGCGAAATTACTAAGCTAGAGTCCCTTACTTGGCCATCACTTCTCATATCTTTATCACTTCATTTTAAAAAAATTAATAGGAATAATCCTTCAATTATCTCTTGAAAATAAAAGGATAAAACTCCTAAAATTTAGCCTTGGTGCCGTCCCCCTTACTCCCTCTTATTGACGTCACAAGCCCAAAATAAAAGCCTTGGAATTATGCTTCCCACGCGACTCGAACACAAGCCCTTCCTCTATCATATGGCGTCATTTTCAGAGCCCTAAGTGGCACCTCCAAGTCACTTTTCCAAGCCCAATTGTGTGTCATATTTTCGCTACATTTTCTCTTAAGGCCACCTTGCTTTAGTTCCCTCTTTTTAAGCTCGAAGCTTAATATTTTCTAAGGCATTTCCTTACATTTCCAAGACATTTCCTTACATTTCCAAGATAAGACATTTCCTTACATTTCCAAGACATTTCCTTACATTTCCAAGACAAGACATTTGCTTACATTTCCAAGGTTCTAAAAATGCACACAACACATCCATATCACAATAGACATGCTATTTCATAAAATTAAGCAAAAATGCATAAGCCTAATTTCAGGATATTACAGTTCTACCCCCTTAAAATAATTTCGTCCTCAAAATTACCTGGCTGACTAAAATTAGCATATCTCAGAATATAAAAATCCTTTTCCTTCTCCGTTTCTTCCATATTAAAAGAGACACAGTAAGCTTTAATTTGATATCTTATTCACTTTCTAATTCCCTATTTCCTATTTTTCGTGATATTTCATAAAACACGTCACTGCTTCTAATCAAAATTGTTTTATTACAAAATACTATTACCACTACGATCATACGCACGCCCGAGTGATCACGAATGTCGATTTTTGGTTTTCTTCCGTATTTCGACCGATTCACTGAATATTTCATACAAAATTTTAGAGAAGTGTGAGATTACACACCATTTCAGATATGTATACGAAAGGTACGGAATTCACACCTGATTTCGATTTCCTAACAAACCACTCGTCGATGACCTAGAACAATACCAACCAAAAGTTAGCCTCGGATTTCCAAAAGATTTCGTATCACTCACACTTGAATCACTTACCACTATGTCCGAAGGTAGAATATATCGAAGTGATTTGTCCCTAAAACATATAGTCGATTATTCGAAACTTCGATCTGATTAACACAATAACCGAGTAGTGATATCGAATGGACTATGAAAAGAATCCTTACCTTAATCGATGATAATCCCAATTCCCACCAATTGACTTATGACTTGAGATGATTAGGCAATGATGTGGTATTCGGCCAATCCACTAGAATACTACAAATAAAAGATTATCAAGATGAGAGGGAGTAAGGGAGAACACCATTTCAGTTTTAGAATCAAGATGAAACAACCAAATAATGAGGGACTCTCATTTGGCTAAAAAGAAAAAGAATGAAAAGATTTGAATAAAAACACTTACCCGGTTTAATCAAGAAAGAAAAGCCCAACTTGGAAGATGGAGAAGATGATCAATTAGGCTAGGTGGTTTCGGCAAAACAAGGAAAGAAAAGTACTTACTAATGGCTTTAGAGTTTCGGCAATCAAGAAGAAAGAAGAAGAATTTGCTTAATATCAACTTGAAGTTTCGGCTATCAAGGAAGATGGACAAAAGATGAATATGTGACCAATCCAAAGAGAAGAAAAAATGCACTATTGTGCTAGAAGATTTCGGCAAAGAGAGTAGCAATTTGGGAGAAAATGACACAAAGTTGTAAATGAGATTTTTGGCCAAAACAATACCAAGACCTTACCAAATGCCAAAGTAAAATTTCAGCTACCTATCTACCCCTAAAACCGTCCACATGCATAGCCATAAGGGTCAAAATTTTGCCAACCATACTTTTCATAGCATTCTCCATGAAATAAGCCACTTGTTCCCCTTACTTGCCTTTTCCTTTTGATTCCTTTCCCCAACCTCAACCTTTCCTTATTTCTTAGCCACCTTACCAAAAATAAAGAAGTCAAACTTGCCATATATACCTCTTGGCCGACACTTAAGGAAAGAGTGCAAAAATATTAGTCAAAATTTGCACACAATGGGATTTGAACCTCTTCCCTCAAAGTCCATCACTTGATGCCATAACCTCTTTACCAATAGCTCATTTATGCTAACCATTTACTCACTTATTTCCATAAGCTTTAAGCTCACTTACTCTATCTCCTTAAAGACTTAAACATAAAATTTTCTTATAGCCTAACTTGAACCCGAGACTTCATAGAAACCCCGTAACTTTCCAAAATTACCTTTTTAGAAAGTCCAACTTGAAATAATGTCATTCTCTTGTTCTCAAAACTTTTAAACATTCCTACGCCCAAGGCCCATTGGGCCCAATCCTATTTAGCCCAATTTCGGGATGTTACAATGAGAGCTTGGGTTCAATCTTTCAATCCCAAGCAACCCCACCCTTAACCCCAATTACAAAAAAAAGGGTACAATTTGACAATTTTTTAATGCATTCTGTTAGTTTTTACCTTTTTTTTTCACTTCAAGCTTTAATATTTTTTTGCTCTTATCAATACTTAGAAAAAAAAATTTGGGTGACCAAAATGAAAATGTAAACATGATGTGCCATGTACAGTCAACCGTCGTTAAATATTTAATGCTTAAGTGACTAAAATGAGAACGCCCTAAATTGAGTGACGAAATTGCAAAAACTTTATTTTAAATAACCAAAAAGGTTGAGTCACTAACTGGAATAGTTTACCCAATTGCTTAAGGTATTATTTAATGTATTATTCTATTATCTTAGGTTGATTTTATTAGAATGTAAATTTTATTATTTAATTGAAGAAATATGAAATTGCTTAAAGCAACAAATTATTAAATTGTTATTATTGTAGAATAGTATTTTTTAAAAAAATATGTGTATCATAGGCATGTGAAAACTTTGGAAAGATTTTATGAATGCTATGTTATGATAGTTAATGGATTAGAATTTACAGATAGTTCCAAACTTAAGGCTATTTTGAGTTTTTGTTCATTGAGCTGTTTTCTTTTATGCAAGTTGTCTGTATAGGTTTATAAAAATAACTAAAATAAAATATTAAAAAATATGTAAAATGTAAAAAATTTATTGATTAATATGAGCGGATAATTGAAATCAATTTAATCGATCGATTCAATTAAATTAATTTTAATTTAAATGATTTTAATGATTAAACCGGTTGAAGGATTGGTTTATTTAATCATGTTGATCAGTTATCGTTTATTGAATTTCAAAATTGAATTGATCGACTCAATATTTAAATATTATTATATTCATAATTGAGTGTTGTATAGGGGAAAAAATAGATGATCATAATTGAAATTTGACCATTATATTAATAATGTAAAAAAATCGAAAAATAGTTATGAAATATGTCATAAAAGAAAAACCTCATATAAAAAGGGATAAATCTTAAAACTATACATGAATTTTGATTTATTGTGCAATTGTATACATAAACTTTAATTTGGTGCAATTATAACATGAAACTCTAATTGTGATTCAAATGTATATTTGAAACTTTAATTTTGATTTAATCAGACACATTTAAAGAAATAAATACATTAATTTATTTTTATATTGGATAAATATAATTATTTATGTATTCAGTATATAAATATAAAATGATGTTATAGCAATAATTGTGTTAATAATTTATAAGAATTGGATGAAATCAAAATTTTATATTTAAAATTACGGAAAAGCAAAGTCCATGTATACAATTGCATGTTAAACCATAGTTGATATATAATTTAAGTATTTATCTATTTTTTAAAAATATTGTAATCTGGAGGAAAAAGAAAAATCTAAATTAATTATCTTATCATTAATTGAATTTAAATCAAAGTGTCTAAATAAGAAATATGGCCTTATTAATTCATTTCTAATTCTTTTATAAACACTTACTTAAAAACGTATATAACTTAACAATGGTTTTAATTTTTATTTTGAGTAAATACAATTAGAGAATTTATTTATTTAAATTTATTGTTATTTTTAAATCCCTTCAAAAAAATATTATATATTTATATTATCCAATGAATAAAATTGAGTATAAGAGTTATTATAAATATTTAAAACAATCTTTTTAAAAATTAAATGCAAGATTTAAACAAAAAAATGTATTATCTACCTTCATTATCCAAAACTAATTAATTAAATATACTTTAGAATTTTTTTTTTTTAAAAAAAACTTATCTAAATAGTTTGATTATTTAGTTTAACATTTTTAATTGTTTTCTATTAAATTAGTGGTTGGATTTGAAGAAAACGAAAATAGGCGCACTGATGAAGATTAGAAATATGATAATTTTAGAAGGTTAATTGAAACTGTGTGTAGAAGGGAGTTGTTGAAACGTATGAGGGAATTTCTTTTTGGCTATTTCTGTTAATATAACTGCTTAGACAACTGTCAAGCTATTTCCTTATTTTTCACTTTATTTTATGTTTTTGTCCTTTTCATCCATTAAATTCGGTGTAATGGTCTTTGCATCATTCTTATGAAATATATTAGAATTAAAGTTCTCTCTTTTTCATCTAATTCTTCTTTATCAAACTATTTTTTTCTCTTTCGATTGTGTTCTTAACAAGGTATCAGAGCTTCAATGTTGTCCATGGCCGGGGATGGGGTTACTACTCGAGCGAAGGATGTGTAAGTTCTACAACAAGAACTGGTCAGAGTCCAAAGGGAGTTGTCTTAGATGGATGTTAAGTGGGGGATAAACTGGAAAGTCGATTGCAGATGTTTGAAGATAATATGCGCCAAGAGATGAGGTTCTTATTTGAGTAGTTTTTGGGTAGTTCTTCCACAACAACTGCAAAAGGTAAAGGAGTCTTGGGAGGACTTCCCTCAAGATTTCCCCTTAAAAGAAACTGTAGAGATGTCTCCCTTAGTGGTCGGTACTCAGGAACAAAGACCTCCCTTCCTTCAAGAGCGTCCTTACGTATTAAAGTGCCCGAGGTTTGATGGAACAGATTTTAGGGGATGGTGGTCTAAGCTTGAACAATATTTTGTCAATTGAAGGTGTGCTAGAAGGGGACAAAATACGTACCGTTATTCTGCATCTTGAGAGTAAAGCTTTGGATTGGTTTGTGCATGCAGAAACAGGGAGACCCTAACTTGTTGGAGTAGTCTATTTATGCTCATAGTTTGAAGGAACGATTTAGGTTCAGCATTTTCCAAGATTCGATGTCAGAGTTGGTGACTTCGAGACAACAAGGATCAGTGGATTCCTACCATGATTAGTTTGTAAGTATACTCACTCACTTGCAACTACCTGAGTCATATACCCTCAATATCTTTGTTAGCAATTTGAAGATAGAGATAAGAAAATACTAACAACTTTTTAGACCAAATACCCTGGTAGACACCTTTCACATTGCCACACAAGTAGATGATATCCTAGGCTCTACTCCTAAGAAGGGATTTTTGACAAGACCTAGTTCTCTACCTAAGTTTAGCCCCTCTCCTCATATTACTACCAGACTCCCTAGTCAAGCCATTTCAACTTCACCTAGACAATCAGCTTAGTCTAAAGGAACCATCAAAGGAATAAGTCCAGCTCTTATAGCTAAAAGGAAATAGAATGGGCTATGTTTTTTGTGTGTTGCCAAATATCACGTGGGACACAAGTGTGTTAAGAGCCAACTTTTGGATTCACCTAGTGAGGAAGAGGTGGAAGAATTTCAAGAATGCTCAGAACAATTAGAAGATTCCACTACTGAAAGAGACCAGGCAAAATTACCAATAATGTCTCTTCACGTAATCAAGGGCTCTCAAGTTCCCCATACTATGAGATTTGAAATCAATATGGGAAAAATCAGTGCCATTTTTTTGGTGAACTCTGGCAGTACCCAAAATTTTTTGAGTGATAACCTAATGAACAAAATAGCACTTCCAGTGCACCAACACCATCAACTGAAGGTAATTGTGGCTGATGAGAGACAATTGTTTACAAGGGGAACCTGTCAGAATGTTAGTTGGGAGGTGCAAGGAACTCATTACTCTGTTGACTTTATGGTTTTACCATTGAAGGGTGTGATACAGTGTATGGGATATAGTGGTTTCTCTTTTTGGGCTCCATTACTTGGAATTTTAGTTCAATGATCATGTGCTTCATCAGTAAGAGGAAACCATGTACTATTCAAGGTATTTTACCAGGGAATATAGAGTTGATAAGCAAGAAGAAAGTTACAAAAATGCCTCTCAATTTTTGACATTGAGACAGATACCTGTGTTCTGTTGTTGTCTACTGGGAAACAATTGGCAGTTGATAGTACTAGAAAGAACATATGTTTTCTTCCTACTTATTGGTTGATTTGTCCCTATTTAGTTATCTTTAGCACATATTTTAGCATTTTCAGTTCAGTAATTTACATTTTACAACTCAGTGGATCTTAGCTTAGTTATCCTTAATTTTGTCATGTTTCGGTACTGATGTCGCTGTATGAGTATTTTTAGATTGCGCCCAGAATTGTTGTTGCACCTGACAGTTGTCCGGATAGGAACAAAAATGTGTGAGCTGTCCAATCTAGTACAACTAACTTGTACGTACACAAGCAGCATGATTCTGATGAAAATGACACCCGGGCTATTTGGGAAACATAAAAAAAATTCACATAAAAAGAAAAAAAAGGGCTTTTTGGGAGGAGGGGGAGCTTTTGGATTATCATCTTCTTCAACCTATCCTTTAAAACTTTTTGGCTATGGCGGCTTAAGTCTCCTAAGGGTGAACCAACATGAAAGAGATGCAGACCAGCTCTTGACAAAGAGCCCTGAGTGCGACACAAGAGGGAGTAGAGAGATTCAAGTCGAGTTGTCTAGGAATAGTATTCTCCACTTGATTCTTTTATATTTCTGTTCTAACTAAGGTGATTACTTTCTATTTCATGTTTGTACAAAAGTATACATGATTTTTGGGTTAAATGTTATTTTATTCAATCTTGCTTCTACTATTTTATCTTTGGGTTTGAATTTTTTTGGCATGGAAGTGTTATTGCAGTCACTGACACTTGAAAGTGCAGTGATAGTTCAAGTTAACAAGCATGACAACGGAAGTTGCTTAAGGATTAGAGGAATTTAATCCACTTGTTCTTAATAGTGTTCCATTATTAGCATCGAAAGGTGGGGTTAATGTGCATGTTTAAGTCTTAGATTAAATATAGAAGTTAAGCTTGGTAAGATATTCATTACAGTTTAATGCATCGACAATCACCTATCTTTTTACCTTGTGAGCACTTAGCATTCTGTTGAATATTCACGTTGGGGATCCCATTTTATCATTATCATATTTTATCTTGTTATTTTCAAGTTATTGCTTTGACACCTACTCTCACAATTTATCTTGTTTCTATCCATTTATTGCATTGACATTGATAGACAAAAGACAACCATCCTCGTGGGATCGATATCCGACAGACTCATATCTGTCTAATATACTTCCATCGACAGTGTACGCTTGCACATTATTATTGTAATGTTAAACAGCCGATCAAGTTTTGGCGCTGTTGTCGAGGATGGTGTTTGTTTGATTTTTTTTTTTATTTCATAATATTTAGTTGTTACTAACTTGTTTTCTTTTTGTAACTATTTTTACATTTTATTTTAGGTGTTGTATGACCCGAAGCAATTCGGAGTTTATTGACGATTTTGATCCAGAAATTGAAAGAACTACTCGAAGGAGACTTCGAAAACAAAGGAATATAGCTTTACCAAGAAACTATGAAGTCATATCCTCGATGCAACAACAAAATGCTAATGATCCACAGTTGCAGCAAGACGCTCAAATACAAAATAGGACTATACGAGATTTTGTAGTACCTGTCTTGGATGACTTACAACCGGGAGTTGTTAGGCCAGCAATCCAAGCTGGAAATTTGAACTCAAACCAGTAATGTTTCAAATGTTGAATTCTAATGGGCAATATGCTGGACTGCCACATGAAGATACATGAGAACATTTTAAATCATTTTTATTGATTTGTACTTCCTTTAGTCAACAAGACGTTCTTGATGACACTTTGAATATTCAATTATTTTCTTATTCCTTGCAAGGAAGGGCTCGTACATGGTTCCTTGGCTACCTGCCGGATCAATTACTTCTTGGAATGCACTAGCAACACAGTTTGTTTTGCGATTTAACCCACCAGCAATGAATGCTAGTCTCTAAAATGATATTACAGCTTATCATCAGCTGGATGATGAGAATCTTCACACCACATGGGAACGTTATAAATCTTTGCTTCGACATTTTCCCATGTACAGCATTCAATAGAAAACATAAATTGAGATTTTTTATAATGGGCTAAATTCACACACGAGGAATCTTGTCAACGCATTAGCCAATGGACCTTTGCTAGATTGTACTTATAATGATGCTATTGGAATTCTTGAGAGAATTACTCAGAATGATTATCAATACCCTATCTTTAGATCTGCATAAGAAAAAGCTATTCCGGGAGTTATTGAATTGGACGCAATATCTTTACTTCGTGCTCAAGTTTCTTCTCTTGTGAATATGATAAAAAAATGCAAGGGACTAGTGACATTGCACCTATATAAGTCGCGCAACAGGTTGATGTTCCTACCTTTTGTTGTGAGATTTGCAGTGACAACCATAGCTATGAAGATTGTCCACAACATGCAGAGAATGCCTTTTATGTCAGTGAATGCCTTTTATGTCAGTAACATCCACAACATATCTTATGGCAACTCTTATAATCATTCTACATGCAATCAACAGTCTTGGGGAACTCAAAATGTTGGACAAAATGCCGCGACATTCTGATATGGAAATATATATCTGCTTAAGGAAATTATAATTCAAGATAAGGGAATTACAATCAACAACAGTAGAACTATAATCAGCACAATCAGATGCATACACACCAAAGTTAGACGCAATTACAACACTCTTCAATGCCGCATCAACAATTTCAAGAGCATTGATGACAACAGTACATGCTAGCTTCTCCTTTTGACCCATTAACAACTCTTGAAGCTTTAATGCGGGAGTATATGACTTGCACATAAGCTATTGTGTAAGGGAATTCATCTTCTATTCGGGTGTTGGAGGCACAATTAGGACAACTTGCTTCAAATCTGAATATTCGACCACCAGGCCAACTACCTAGTGACATGAAAAATTTTAGTCCGAGGGGGAAAGAACACTACAAGGCTATCACACTTAGGAGTGGTAAACAAACTAGCGAGCCGACTACAGACTCTACTATCGCACATGAAGATACTGGTGAAATGATCTCTTGTGAGAAGGTTGAATCTGAAGAGCTTTTCGATGTATCAAACAAAAAAGTTCCACAAATTGTCACTCATATGCCTAATGTCTGACCTTTGAAACTGTCAACGCAAATAAAGGTGTTGGTGTAATAAGATGTATCTCTACCCTTGCCTTTTCCACAAAGATTCAGGGAGAGTGAGCAAAACAAGCAGTACCAACAGTTCCTGTACGCACTAAAGCAACTTCAGGTCAATATTCCTCTAGGGGATGCTCTTATGAAAATTCTAAACTATGGGAAATTTATGAAGGAACTCTTGTCTAAGAAGAAGAAGCTTAGAGATATGGAAATTATTGCACTCATAGAGGGCTATAGTGCTGTTTTGACAAATAAGTTGCCCCTCAAAATGAAAAATCCTAGGAGCTTTACTATCTCTTGTTTAATTGGAAACCATTATTTAAGCAAGGCTTTATGCGACGTAGGAGCTAGCATTAACCTAATGCCACTATCTACTTTTAGAAAATTTGGAATTGGTCACATGAAACCGACTACAGTGACATTACAACTAGCTGATCGATCTTTGGCTCAACCCGAAAGGCAAATCAAAGATATCTTAGTTCATGTGGATAAATTCATTTTTCCAGCTGATTTTATCATACTTGACTATGAGGTAGACAAGGAGGTTCCCATAATCTTGGGACAACCATTTTTTGCCATCGGACGAACTCTTATTGATGTTTACAGAGGTGAACTGACCATGCGACTTAATGATGAGCACGTTACCTTCAGTGTTTTTGAATCTATTCGATGCAAGGATAAAGAGGAATGGTATACTGTTAATGTGCTAGATGATCTAATTGTGGAAGAATTCAATGACCAAAGCACAATACTTTCTGAGGAGTTTGTAGTGACATGTAATGATGAATTCTTAGATAATTGTGACGGCAATGTTAAGGCTAATAATATTGAACTCAGGCATGGATGGCAGATTGAATCCTTAGACTTAGCCAGCAGACCAACTCCAATTTTCAAGCCATCTATCGATGAAGCTTCTACTCTGGAATTGAAACAATTACCTACTCATCTTAAATACGTCTTTCTTGGTGATAACAATACTCTCCCAATTATTGTCTTCGCAACACTGGATGTAACTTAAGAAAAGAAATTGATCCATATTCTTAAGCAACATAAATGAGCTATTGCTTGGAGTATTGCTGATATCTGAGGCATTAGTCCATCTTTTTGCATGCACAATATCAAGTTGCAAGATAAAGGCAAGTAGTCGGTTGAGCAACAAAGAAGATTAAACGTGAAGATGAAGGAAGTTGTTAAGAAAGAAATCATAAATTAGCTTGATGCTGGAATTATCTACCTTATTTTTTATAGCAATTGGGTAAGTCCAGTACAATGCATTCCTAAAAAGAGTGGCATCATAGTGGTTAGCAATGAAAAAGACAAATTAATTCCTACACGTATTCCTATGGGATGGCGAGTCTGTATGGATTATCACAAACTTAATCCTGCCACAAGGAAGGACCACATCCCACTTCCTTTCATTGACTAAATGTTGGACAGGCTTGTTAGAAGAGCCTATTACTGCTTCTTAGATGACTATTCTGTGTACAATCAAATTGATATTGCACTGGAGGATAAGGAGAAAACAACTTTCACCTGTCCCTTTGGTACTTTTGCTTTTCACCGTATGCCTTTCAATCTTTGCAACGCACCAGCCACATTTCAAAGGTGCATGATGAAAATATTCTCGGATATGATTGAAGATTCTTTAGAGGTTTTTATGGATGATTTCTCAGTCTATGGGAATTAATTTGATCATCAAGCTGACAATTTGGATAAAATATTGCAGCGATGTGAAGACACAATCTTGTTCTAAATTGGGAAAAATGCCATTTCATGGCAACTGAAGGCATTGCATTAGACCATTGCAACTCTAATAAAGGCATTGAAGTAGACAAATCTAAAGTGAAAATCATTTGACAAATTACCTCCACCGACAAATGTGAAAGGTATTCGCAGTTTTCTTGGGCATGCAGGGTTTTATCAAAGATTTATTAGAGATTTCTCAAAAATTTCAAAGCCTTTATGCTCATTGCTAGAACAAAATCAAAAATTCCTCTTTGACGCTGCATGTTTGGAGGCATTCATTCAATTAAAGACGTAGCTAGTAAATGCACCAGATTGGTCTCATCCTTTTTAAGTTATGTGTAATGCAAGCGACTTTGCTGTGGGTGCTGTTCTAGGACAATGCAAGGGAAAAATATTTCACGCCATCTTTTATGCTGGCAAAACTCTTACAGATGCTCAAATCAATATACCACTACAGAGAAAGAATTGTTGGCTGTAGTCTTTGTTTTCGACAGGTTTAGTTCTTATCTTGTCGACACAAAGGTTACCGTATTTAGTGATCACTTGGCGTTGAGATATCATTTTTGCGAAGAAGGATACAAAACCAAGATTGATACATTGGATCTTATTGTTGTAAGAATTCAACATCAAGATAAAAGACCGTAAGGGTTTAGAAAATCAAGTTGCAAACCATCTATCTTGATTGGAAATTAGCAACGAAGATGGAAACAAACTTGAAATTGTCGAGGCATACCCAGATGAGAAGTTATTTACTATAGAAGCAACCCCTTGATATGAAGATCTGTGTAACAGCCCGATTTTGGGGCTAGCTGGAACAGTGGTTTCGGGACCACTAATTTGAGGTTGAAGAAAATTATTTTAATATTATTTTATGTGTTATAGCATGATTATAAGGATGCATGAAAATTTTGGTGCTTTAATTTTAACGATTGTATGCTTAATTACAAAAAATGACTACATTGTATAAAGTGCGAAAGTTTCATTTTACAAGCTAGAGGTGTCTAATGGCTATGGAATATTAAATTGGAGGCCCTTAATATGCAATTAGACCAATGAGAGGGTGTTGGTCGGCCATAGGGACAAGGGAGACAATAGCATTAAATTGGTCAAAAATTTGGTGATATTAGGTGACTAAATGAATAAAATAAGACTAAATAAAGAAGATATCATCTTTTACTATTCCCATTTCTTCTTCCACCAAAAATTGAAGTGAAAATAGATATTTTTGGAGCTCAAACTTTCAACCAAGCTATTCTCTTGCAAGTAAGTAATCTTAGAGGTCTTTCTTGATAATTTTTGTAATTTTGGAACCCCTAAAACTTAAGCTAGCTAATGAGAGGACTATTTTGCAAAATGGTTGAAAGTTTAGGGATTTGCCATGTGAGTGCTTGTGTTGTTTGCTGAGTTTTTAGGGAAGAAAATGAATTGTGGTTGTTAGATAAACAACTTTTGTGAAAGGTGTTACCATGAAAACACCTAAATGGACTTATTTGTAAAGGTTCTAAATTGAGTAGTAAATGCATTGAAATGATTGGTATTGTGAATGGTTATAAGAGTAATAAATGTTCTGCTAGGCTTGTTTACTGATAAAATGTGATGAAAAATAATTTACGAGCCTAGGGGCAAAATCATAATTTTGCCAAAGTATAAGGGAAAAATGGTCATTTTTGCCTAAGTAGAAATTTTGAAGTATCATGATTTATGTAGTGATTAAATGAGTAAATTTTATTATTTTAGATCAAGAAGAACACGGAAATAACCTTGACCGGGAAAAAGGCAAGGTTACGGATTAAGCCACAAATTAACATATTTTGCACCGAGGTAAGTTTATATGTAAACGATACATCTTTAATACATATGTTGTTACCTATTGATGCATTGTATGGATGTAAATACTCATTGGTGAAATTGATTGAAAATGATAGAAAATGAGTAATTCTCGAATGAACCTCGGAATAGAGATGTGGATACTTTCAAATATCCATAATTAGGTTATTGTTGGTGGGCTGTGTGTGATACCACCTTGTTATCTATTCACGATGGGCTGTGTGCGATACCATCTTTTATATTATCATTTGGTGGGCTAAGTGTGATACCATCGTAATTATCATTCTTGGTGGGCTGTGTGCGATACCACCCTATTATTGTTTAATGGTGGGCTGTGTGCGATACCACCCTATTTGTAACACCCATAACTCGTATCCATTGCCGGATTAGGGTTACGAGGCATTTCTCGACCAAACACAAATCAATGCACTTTTATAAAAGTTACAACTTTAATAATGTATACCAATTCATACTATCAAAGATAAACATGTATATCTCGTCCGAAAATCAAAACATTGACTTACATTTCCCAAATAATATCATTAACAACTAGCAACCCACTATTCTTTGGATCATTTAAAATCAAAGACTGAATAGGAATATGGTAATTGTTAATTTACTTCATTTCTATAATCAACATTGCGTTCAATCATATACCCTTTTTAGAACTTATGCATCTCTTTCGATTTCGTACATTTCTCATTTCAATACTACCTAAGATTATACCATTGACCAATATATTTATTCCACATTAGAGTATATCATAAATATAAATATCAACCAATGCACTTATCACATAATTGCTCATCCCATTCGGCAATGACCATTATATACATATATAACATCATAAACACACCTTAACACTCATTTTTCATAACCAAATATACCTTAACATTTAACATAAGCTTAGACTCCAAACTAACGTACGGTACATGCATACAGTTGTACATATATTCACTCAATTACTTTAATATACTATATACATTATTCAAAATCATACACATGCATTCGGACATGCCACCTATATATATTTTACCAAGGTATAAAATTTCTAAAGTGCTTACCAACAAAACCGTACATATCTAAGCATTATAATCAAGACCTATTAAGCATAACACATACATTACTTCATGCATAAACAAGTCAACCCAAACATAGTAAGATAGCCATTTTCGTATGGCATCCTTATACATTCACATTTGCCCCATTTAAAACATTTCAACAAATAATTTAGCCTATACATGCCATGGACCTTGGGTTCAAAAACAAAAAGGTACCAAAAGAGATGATAATGTGATTGACTTCGACGACGATCCCCGAGCTCGAGCTTCAACTTCAAAATCTAATGAACAATGGATCAAACACACCAAGTAAGCTATTATAGGTTAGTAAGTTTAAGCAATTTATACTCATTAAAGTATATAAAAATTTATTCAAGATTTCGAAACCTAATCTCTTGATAACATCCATACCGAACATCCCAAACCATTAAAAGTTGAATTTATATCCACATCATATACTTATAATAACTTTCATATACCATCATCACATGATAAATAACTAACATACATATCATATACTTACGAAAACTTCTACTTGCATTTCAAGCTACTAAAAGTCTCAAGTTAATAGGTATAATACATACCTCTAATTTACTTACCCTTCCAAACTTAATCGTTCGTACATAACATGTAATAATACACTCTTACATTTTCGTATACATAATAACATTACTCATAGAAATCCTTTAACGAACCTTATACTTACACACTTGTTGATAAGATTTAGTAACGTATCGCACACATAGAGCGTTACTTAACACTTCTCGTAACGTATCACTTACATAGAGCCGTTACTTAATACTTCTCGTAATGCACTACTCACATAGAGCCGTTACTTAATATTTTCGCACACTTAGTGCCCTTGAACCGGTTTAGCACGCTTAGTGCCTGGTATTTTATATTTTGCACACTTAGTGCATTAACCCGACTACTCTTATTCCATATAAACATATAATCACATTTTTACTCATATGAACATTAATATATGCATATGTTTAAACCCACCAATTCTTCCCATGAATTTCCAACACATTCGATACACCAATATATATCTTACTCAAATACATACTTCTTTCTCAATTCATTTCCACATATAAATATCATTTAGTACATATGTATAAATTCAATTCACACATTCGGCTATCACTAATTAAACTCTTTGTCACTTTTGGCATTAAGGAATTAAACATAATGACATGAACTTAACATATACATATTCATATAAATAACTTTTATTCAACCCGACTGCTTAAAATCTTACCTCAGATAACAACGAGTTCAACTTCCCGGTTAATCGATCAATTTGGTTTTTCCCCGATCCAATCCTACCTCCTTTTGTTCTAGATATAAATATATCAAATTTAAAGTCATTCAAATATATATATTCATTCAATTTGATCCAAAAACATATAGTTACACTATTTACCATTTTACCCCTAGTATTTGTAATTTTTACAAATTAATCCCAATTACATAACTCACAAAGTATTCAGAATTTGAATTCAATCCTTAATGGCCGAATGTTATTCATCCCTATACGAATCCATACAAACCAATTATTATGCATTTTAGACCCTTCACTAATTATTTTTCATAATTTGAGCCATCATACCCTATTTCATTTAAAATTCCCTAATCAAAACATGTTGATTTCAACCATGTATATATTATTTTTCCATCAAGCATAACAAATCAAGAGCATTCATCAATGGTTGATTTCATAACATGCTTCAAACTCAAAAATTTCAACATGGGTTCAACAATGCTCAAGACAATGAACTCAAAAATGTAAGAAGTTTCAAAAACCATGTTCAAATGCTAACCTTAGGATGACATGCAAGGGCCGAACAAATGAAAGCTTAAGCTCCTCTTCTCCGCTCTAATTTTTGGCAATGAAGAACCAAGATAAAAAGATGAACTTCCACTAGTTGTTTTATGTTTCTTTATTTTATTCATTATAATACTAATATCCTACCACTAACTAAAACAAATAAATTTAATATATGAATTAATCATCATGCCGTCCACTACTATAAGAAATGGGCTATTTGACATGCAAGTCCATTCATGCAAGAACAATTCAATTAAACCATCCAACTTAATAAAGGCTACTTTTACTACTTTAACTTTTTAATCCTATCACTAAAATTAATCACCCAAACACATAAATTAATTAATAATATTTTAACACATGCTTAACCACATAACATAGACATCAAATTAATAATAAAAATATTTTTCTAATTCGGATTCATGGTCCCGAAACCACCGTTCCGATTAGGGTCCTAATTGGGCTGTTACACTATTATTGTTTAATGGTGGGCTATGTGTGAAACCACTGGGTACCTTGTATCATTCCGAAGGGTTCATCGAGAAACTTGTTTAAGTAAATATTTCTTATGGTTTTATGGTGAGAAGTGCAGGGCATAAGTACAAATAAATGTGAGCAATGTATATGATATATGGTTGGGATGTGGTAAGAGTTGAGATGAGTAAACATGATTATAAAAATGTGAATTGTTCTTACATAGTATGTAATGTTTTTGATTGATCAGCATATAGTATGATGCTTTTTGTTTACATGTGGACTTACTAAGCTTAAAGCTTACTCCCTCTCTTTTCCCTTGTTTTATAGTGTCAAAGAGCCAGTTCGGGATACGAAGATAATCGGAAGATCACCCACACTATCAGCACATCTTGGTATATTTAGACTTAGCATTTTGAGTATGGCATGTATAGGGACTAGACTTAGTTGCATGTCATATTATTTTGGCCAAATGTGTTGGCTCATTCGAAGATGAACTCTTTTGTGTAAGGCCATAGTTGATGGTTAATCTATGAAAAGATGAGGTTATTCATGATTGTACAAGTAGCATGTTGATTTTCTTGGATTAGTTATGCTTGTATGAGTTAGGGTGATAAAAAGAACTTGGCAAATAGCATTGTTCTTGTCCACACGGGTAGACACACAGGCGTGTGTCTAGGCCGTGTGTGACACACGGTCAACCTCATGGGCGTGTGCCCAGGCCGTGTGAAGTCTGTACCTGAAATTAGGAATTTAATTCGCCACACGGTCGAAGGACACGAACGTGTGCTTAGACCGTGTGACATTTATGGGATGATGATGTCAGAAACAGAATGCCAAGGTTTTTGGCACACGGGCTAAGACATGGGCGTGTCGAGGCCATGTGAGGGATACATGCATGTGTCCGGCCATGTGAAAACCCTTGTAGGTTCGAATTGAGAAATAATTCCACACAGGTGTGGGACATGGGCATGTGATATTCCACACGGGCGTGTGGACTGTTTAATGAAAAATTTTCTCAGAATTTTAGGGATCTCTTTAAGAGTTTGATTTGATCCTGATCTATTCTTAAAGTGTAATTTAGGCCTCGTAGGCTTGTTTAAGTGGTGTTAGTAAAAGTTTTAAATTTAGAGAGAAAGTCAAGTCTCGAAATTGTATGATTGATTGCGTATAAGCCTAGTAACGCCTTGTACCCTATTTCGGTGTTGAATATGGATAAGTGGTGTTACATTTAATGGCATCAGAGCTATGGTTTAGTCGGTTCTAAGACTACTGTAGCGTGTGTAAGAGTCTAGCTATACATGCCATGAACATATATTGATAGTGTGGTGACTCCTGACAATATTAAATCATGTTTTCGTATAGCAAATAGATCCCGACCGAGCTGCTGCTGATGACGCTGCTAGTAATGCGCGCTGGCTCTCGCGTAAAGGACCACACCTGTACAAAGTAGACCCGAGACTTTGGGTCAGGGATAAAAGGCTCGGGAAACCTTTTCCACATGATGAGTAATTGGTACACTGAATTTGTACGAGCAAACCCTAATGCTCAACCTCCTCCACCCCACCTATACCTCAGCCAATCCCCGTGGCTCCTCAAGGTATAGATTTTGTGAGAATGACCAAACCCCCGGTCGATAAGATTCAAAAACAAGGGGCCGAGAAATTTAGAGCCAACATAGATGATGACCCTGAGATAGCGGAGTTCTGGCTTGAGAGCTCTATGAGGGTATTCAATGAACTCTCTTACACACCTGAAGAGAGCTTAAAATATGTTGTGTCATTGCTGAGGGACTCAGCATATCGTTGGTGGAAAATGCTGACATCCGTAGTACCAAAGGAGAGAGTAACATGGGACTTCTTCCTAGAAGAGTCCTAAAAGAAGTACATAAGTCAGCGATTTGTTGACCAGAAATGGAAGGAGTTCCTTAAATTGAAGCAAGGCAAGATGACTGTAGCAGAGTATGAGCACGAATTTGTTAGGCTCAGTAAGTATGTGTAAGAGTATGGTCTACCGAAGCTATTTTGTGCAAGAGGTTCGAAGATGGGCTGAATGAGGATATCAGATTACTAGTTGGGATCTTGGACTTGAAGGAATTTGTGATGTTGGTTGATAGAGCTTGCAAGGCTGAAGAGTTGAACAAGGAAAAGAGAAAAACCATGATTGAGGCCCGAGATACAAGGAAGAGGCCAATGAGAAAATCATTCCAAACTCAATTAAAGAAGTCCAAGGAAATGAACCCTCGGACGACTGCTTCAGTTGGGTATTCACTCCAAGATCTAGGTAATACATATTCGGGCTCTAGAGTTCAAGCCACCTCGATGGCAAGCGTGGGCAATACAAAGTCAAATAAACCAGAGTGTCCAAATTATGGTAGACAACACACTGAGGAGTGTTGGGGAAACAACTGTAATTGCTATAAGTGTGGTCCACCCGACCACTTTATCCGAAACTGTCCAGAGAGGGATGAGAAGGATAGAAAACAAGAAGTAAGAGCGAGCAATGTACCTTCGAGGGGTAGACCACAAAGGAACTCGGGGAGTGAGACTAGTAGTAGAGGTGCACTTAGAGACTCTGTTGTGAGATCGGAGGGTCAAGCACCTGCAAGGACCTATGCCATTCATGCTCACGAAGAGGCATCATCTCCAGATGTGATAACGGGAACTTTTTCTCTTCATGAAATTTCTATTGTTACTTTGATTGATCAGGGGTCTACCCATTCTTATATTTGTATGAAATTGGCATCTAGCATGAGTATGATTGTTGAGTCTACGAAATTTGTGATAAAAGTGTCAAACCCGTTAGGCAAACATGTGCTAGTTGACAAAGTGTGTAAGAATTGTCCCTTGACAATTAGAGGTCAATGTTTTCTGGTAAATCTCATGTTGTTGCCGTTTGATGAATTTGATCTGATTCTTGACATGGATTGGTTGACTAATCATAATGTTTTATTAAAATGTGTTAGTAAGTTTATTGAATTAAGATGTGTAAATGGAGATGTCGTTCGAGTTGAATCAGGTAAATCGGATAATATGCCTGTAGTGATTTCGTCTATGGTAGCTGAGAAACACATAAGAAAAGGGTATGAGTCCTATCTCGCCTTTGTGTTGAATACTCAAGAGTCAGAGGTAAAGATTGAATCAGTGCCAGTGGTGTGCGAATATCCGGATGTGTTCCCGAAAGAGTGACCAGGATTGCCTCCAGTTAGAGAGGTTGAGTTTAGTATTGAGTTAGTTCTGGGTACAGCACCTATTTCGGTTGCCCCGTATAGAATGGCACCGTTAGAGTTGCAAGAGTTAACAGATAAAGGTTTTGCAAGACCGAGCTATTCACCGTAGGGTGCTTCGGTACTTTTTGTAAAGAAGAAAGACAGGTTGATGAGATTGTGTATAGGCTACAGACAACTTAACAAGGTGATAGTGAATAATAAGTATCCTTTGCCAAGGATCGATGATTTGTTCGACCAATTGAAGGGAGCTACGATGTTGTCTAAGATAGACCTGAGGTCTGGCTATTACCAGTTAAGGGTTAAGGAACAAGATGTGCTGAAAACTACATTTGGACTAGGTATGGCCATTATGAGTTCCTTGTCATGCCATTTAGCTTAACGAATGCTCCTGCGATCTTTATAGATTTAATGAACCGTATTTTTTAACTGTATTTAGATAAGTTTGTAGTTGTTTTTATCGATGACATATTGATTTATTCTCGGGATGAGAGTGAGCATGAAGAGTACCCGAGAATTGTTTTGCAGACTCTAAGAGATAAGCAGTTGTATATTAAGTTTAGCAAAAGTGAGTTTTGGCTTCAAGAGGTTGGATTCCTAAGACACATTGTGTCGAATGATGGCATTAGAGTTGATCCAAGTAAGATATCAGCTATTGTTGAGTGGAAACCGCCGAGGAATGTGTCAGAGATTAGGAGCTTTTTGGGTTTAGCAGGTTACTACAGACAGTTTGTTAAAGGGTTCTACATGATTGTCACACAGATGACGAGACTGCTACATAAAGATGTTAAGTTTGAATGGACCGGGAAGTGCCAACAGAGTTTTGAGAAACTGAAAGCTTTGTTGACTGAAGCACCGATTTTAGTACAACCTGAGTCGGGAAAAGAATTCATGGTCTACAGTGATGTATCATTAAATGGTCTTGGATGTGTGTTGATGCAGGAGAGTAAAGTAATAGCTTATGCCTCGAGACAGCTAAAACCGCATGAGAAGAATTATCCAACTTATGATTTGGAGTTGGCTGCGATCGTTTTCGCTTCGAAGATTTGGCGTAATTATTTGTATAGTGAAAAGTGTCGAATCTTTACTGATCACAAAAGTTTGAAGTATCTAATGAACCAAAAGGATTTGAATTTGCAACAACGATAGTGTCTCAAATTATTGAAGGATTATGAGCTAGTAATCGATTACCACTCCAAAAAAGCTAATATGGTTGCGGATGCCTTGAGCAGAAAATCCCTGTATGCTTTGAGAGTTAAGAGTACGAGCTTAGCATTGTCTGATGATTGTGCTATATTGGCTGAGTTGAAGGCTAGACCATTGTTTATTCAGCAGATATGTGAAGCTCAAAAGGATGATAGTGAGATGCAAGTTAAGAGAGCTCAGTGTAATTTGGAAAATGACTCTGATTATCAGGTTGGTTCAGATGATTGTTTGATGTTTCATGATAGATTTTGTGTACCCAATAATGATGAGTTAATCCAGAATATTTTACATGAAGCACACAATGGTTGCTTGTTAGTACATCCGGGCAGTACAAAAATGTACAATGATTTGAAGAAGTTGTATTGGTAGCTGGGTATGAAAAGGGATATCTTCGATTTTGTTACAAAGTGTTTGATTTGTCAACAAGTGAAGGCCGAGCATCAAGTACCTTCGGGATTACTTCAGCCAATGATGGTTCCCGAGTGGAAGTGGGACTGAATCACGATGGATTTCATAACGGGATTACCTATGACTCAGAAAAAGAAAGATGTTGTGTGGGTTATCATTGATAGATTAATGAAATTGGCTCACTTATACCGGTGCATGTGGATTGCTCACTTGACAAGTTGGCAGAGCTGTATATTGCTGAGATGGTGAGATTACATGGGGTGCCTATATCCATTATCAGGAAGCCTTGGCTACGAAATTGAATTTTAGTACTGTGTTCCATCCACAAATCGATGGCCAGTCCGAAAGAGTGATTCAAGTTCTTGAGGATATGCTCCGATGTTGTGTGTTAGAGTTCAAAGGTAGTTGGAAAAAATATCTATCTTTGGTTGAGTTTTCCGACAACAACAGTTATTAGTCGAGTATATGGATAGCGCCGTATGAAGCTTTATATGGTCGCAAGTGTTGGACTCTATTGTATTGGACAGAGCTTAGTGAGAAGCAAATTCACGGGGTTGATCTAGTTAAAGAAACCGAGGAGAAAGTGAAAGTGATCCGTGATAGTCTAAAAGATACTTCAAATCAAAAAAAGTCATATACAGATTTAAAAAGGAAAGAATTCGAGTTTCAGGTGGGCGATAAAGTATTTCTGAAAGTATCCCCGTGGAAGAAAATATTGAGATTTGGTCAAAAGGGCAAATTGAGTCCACGATTCATAGGGCCGTATGAGGTTATTGAAAGGATTGGGCTAGTAGCTTACTGGTTGGCTTTGCGTGCAGAGTTAGAGAGAATACACAACGTGTTTCATGTGTCAATGTTGCGACGATATCGTTCCAATCCTTCGCATGTGATCCCTCCGACTGAAATTGAGATACGACCGGATATGACTTATGAAGAGGAACCAATTAAGATTTTGACTCGAGAGGTTAAACAGTTGACGAATAAAAGTATAGCCTTAGTGAAAGTGTTATGGAAAAAACACGGTGTAGAAGAGGCTACGTGGGAATCAGAAGAAGCTATGAGAGAACAGTACCCAAACTTTTTTACCGGTAAGATTTTCGGGGACGAAAATCTCTAAAGGGGGGAAAGTTGTAACAGCTCGATTTTGGGGCCAGTCGGAACAGTGGTTTCCGGACCACTAATCTGAGGTTGGAAAAAATTATTTTAATATTATTTTATGTGTTATAGCATGATTATAAGGATGCATGAAAATTTTGATGCTTTAATTTTAACGATTGTATGCTTAATTACGAAAAAGGACTAAATCGCATAAAGTGCAAAAGTTTCATTTTTCAAGCTAGAGGTGTCTAATTGCTATGGAATATTAAATTGGAGGTCCTTAATGTGCAATTAGACCAATGAAAGGGTGTTGGCTGGCCATAGTGACAAGGGGGACAAGAGCATTAAATTGGTCAAAAATTTGGTGATATTAGGTGACTAAATGAATAAAATAAGACTAAATAAAGAAGATATCATCTTTTACTATTCCCATTTCTTCTTCCACCAAAAATTGAAATGAAAATAGAGGTTTTTGGAGCTCAAACTTTCAGCCAAGCTATTCTCTTGCAAGTAAGTGATCTTAGAGGTCTTTCTTGATAATTTTTTTACTTTTGGAACCCCTAATGCTTAAGCTAGCTAATGATAGGACTATTTTGCAAAATGGTTGAAAGTTAAGGGATTTTCCATGTGAGTGCTAGTGTTGTTTGCTGATTTTTTATGGAAGAAATGAATTGTGGTTGTTAGATAAATAACTTTTGTGAAAGGTGTTACCATGAAAACACCTAAAGGGACCTATTTGTAAAGGTTATAAATTGAGTAGTAAATGCACGAAATGATTGGTTTTGTGAATGGTTATAAGAGTAATAAATGTTCAGCTAGGCTTTTTTAATGAGAAAATGTGATGAAAAATGATTTACGAGCCTAGGGGCAAAATCATAATTTTGCCAAAGTATAAGGGCAAAACGGTCATTTTTGCCTAAGTAGAAATTTTGAAGTGTCATGATTTATGTAGTGATTAAATGAGTCAATTTTATTATTTTAGATCAAGTAGAACGCGGAAACAACCTTGACTGGGGAAAATGCAAGGTTAATGATTAAGCTGCAAATTAACATATTCTGCACCGAAGTAAGTTTATATGTAAACGATACATCTTTAATACATATGTTGTTACCTATTGATGCATTGTATGGATGTAAATACTTATTGGTGAGATTGATTGAAAATGATAGAAAATGAGTAATTCTCAAATGAACCTCGGAATAGAGATGTGGATACGGTCAAATATCCGTAATTAGGTAATTGTTGGTGGGCCATGTGCGATACCACCTTTTTATCTATTCATGATGGGCTATGTGCGGTACCATCGTTTTATCATTTGGTGGGCTAAGTGCGATACCACCGTATTTATCATTGTTGGTGGGATGTGTGCGATACCACCCTATTACTGTTTAATGGTGGGCTGTGTGCGAGACCACCGGGAACATTGTATCATTCTGAAGGGTTCATCGAGAAACTTGTTTAAGTAAATATTTCATGTGGTTTTGTAGTGATAAGTGCAGGGCATAAGTACAAATAAATGTGAGCAATGTATATGATATATGGTTGGGATGTGGTAAGAGTTGAGATGAGTAAGCGTGATTATGAAAATGTGAATTGTTCTTACATAGTATGTAATTCTTTTGATTGATCAACATATGGTATGATACTTATTGTTTACATGTGGACTTACTAAGCTTAAAGCTTACTCCCTCTCTTTTCCCTTATTTTATAGTGTCAAAGAGCCAGCTCGAGATACGAAGATAATCGGAAGATCATCCACACCATCAGTATATCTTGGTATATTTAGACTTAATATTTTGAGTATGGCATGTATAGGGACTAGACTTAGTTGTATGTCATATTATTTTGGCCAAATGTGTTGGCTCATTCAAAGATGAACTCTTTTGTGTAAGGCCATAGTTGATGGCTCTTTATTATTAATTTATGAAAAGATGAGGTTATTCATGATTGTACAAGTAGCATGTTGATTTTCTTAGATTAGTCATGCTTGTATGAGTTGGGGTGAAAAAAAAAAGCTTGGCAAATAGTCTTGTTCTTTTCCACACGGGTATGTGTCTAGGCTGTGTGTGACATACGGTCAACATTATGGGTGTGTGCCCAGGCCGTGTGAAGTCTGCACCTGAAATTAGGAATTTAGCTCACCACACGGTCGAAGGACACGAGCGTGTGCCTAGACCGTGTGACATTTATGGGATGATGACGTCAGAAACAGAATGCTAAGGTTTTTGGCCACGGGCTAAGACACGGGCGTGTCGAGGCCGTGTGAGGAACACGGGCGTGTGCCCGGCTATGTGAAAACCCTTGTAGGTTTGAATTGAGAAATAATTCCACAAGGGTGTGGAACACGAGCATGTGATATTTCACACGGGCGTGTGGATTGTTTAATGAAAATTTTCTTAGACTTTTAGGGATCTCTTAAGGAGTTCGATTTGATCCCGAACTATTCTTAAAGTTGATTTAGGCCTCTAGGCTTGTTTAAGTGGTGTTAGTAAAAGTTTTAAATTTGGAGAGAAAGTCAAGTCTCCGAATTGTATGATTGATTGCGTATAAGCCTAGTAACGCCTCGTACCCTATTCCAGTGTTGAATACGGGTGAGGGGTGTTACAATCTGGTTAATTATCTAGTGTGTGGAAAACTCCCATTGGGTGTCACAAGCCATAAAAAGGAAAGATTTCTTCGTGAAGTAGTAAAGTATCATTGAAACGAACCGTATTTATTCAAGGTATGCAATGAAAATATTATTCGGCGTTGTGTTCTGGAAGAGGAGATGCTTTCAATCCTAAAGCACTATCATGATACTCCTTATGAGGTCATTTCGGTGGCATACGAACTGCTGCTAAGGTTCTCCAATCAGGATTTTACTGGCCTTTATTATTCAAAGACGCCTAAAATTTTGTGGATCAATGTAATACGTGTCAATGCGTTGGTTCTATATCCCGACGCAATGAAATGTTACATCAGCCAATTATGGAAGTTGAGTTGTTCGATGTTTAGGGTATGGATTTTATGGGACCATTTCCAAGTTCATTTAGAAAGTTTTATATATTAGTAGCTGTTGACTATGTCTCGAAGTGGGTTGAAGTTGTTACAGTCCCAAAGGATGATGCAAAGACAGTACTTAAATTTTTTCACTAGCATATACTCACTCGCTTTGGCACACCAAAGGCATTGATTAGTGATCAGGGTACACACTTTCATTGCAACCAAGTGGCAGTCACACTGAAAAGATATGGAGTTAATCATAGAATGGCTACTACTTATCATTCGCAAACTAATGGACAAGTCGAAGTATCGAATAGAAAAATGAAAAACATTCTGGAAAAGGTTGTGAACCCTTTGAGGAAAGATTGGTCTTCCAAACTGGATGACGCTTTATGGGCATTGCAGACAACATACAAAACTCTATTAGGGATGTCACCGTATCAATTGGCTTTTGGGAAAGCATGTCACTTGCCAATTGAATTGGAGCACAAAGCAATGTGGGCAATTAAACAAGTGAACATGGACTATGAAGTTGCTGGAAAGAAAAGGCTGTTGGATATCACTGAACTAGAGGAGATTAGGCGAAATTCCTATGAAAACGCTGTAATTTACAAAGAAAAGATGAAACGATGGCATGATAGAATTATTTTGTAGTGACAATTTATCGCAGGTCAACATGTTTTATTATTCAATTCTAAACTAAAACTGCACCCAAGTAAATTGCGCTCATGTTGGTTTGGACCTTTCGAATTTGTTGAAGTATTTTCTCATGGTGCAGTCACAATCAGAGATTTACATGATGGACACCAGTTCAAAGTGAATGGACAGCGGTTGAAACACTATTTAGGGAATATTAATCAAAAGCATGCAGAGACCATTAAATTGGTCAAAAAAATTAATTTTTATTGAATTTATCATTAAGCTTTTTTTTGTTTAAGCTTGTTTATTTATTTTATTTTTTCAAAATAATTAGGTACCATTGTCGACACACTTGAGTTTTATTGTCAATGCAATTCGTACTATTGTACTGTCACTTTTGACTCAGCAAGAATGAGGGCAAATCAAAAATTTTAGATCCCACTGTTTGATCAAAAGTGACCTAGCCATTTGATCTATCTGAGTAGGCACAATTCTCATTGGACGTAATTATTCTCGCCAGTTTTATTTCCCTTCAGAAAAATCACGCCTTTTCATCTTCTTCTTTCACTCACTAAAACCCCTCTTCACTATACTGAATGTAACACATACAAATTAGCCATTTTTATTCACTTTTCCTTTTCCAAGCTCATCCCTTTACAACTTTAAACCATCTTTACTCCACAAAACAACCAAAAAATGGAAGAACGAGAGGATCTGTCAAGAAACCACCAAGTCTATTGAAGAACACTATTCCTCTACAACTACAGTTCGTGAATCGGAATCCTCCATGCCAACGGAGAAAAATGAGTCGGTGATCTTTTTAACAAAAGCGACTAAGGATTAGTTTTAAGACAACATTTTGAAGCGACATTTCCACCCAGAACAGGGCATTCTCCTTTTACAACAGCAAGACTTGGGCAAGCAAATCTACAAAACCATCTCTAACCTGAAGTGGGAAACTTTTTGCACTCATCTTGGAAACTATTCGCCTTTATTGGTACGTGAGTTTTACGCTAACCTTTATGAGCACGAGTTAGAGTTTATCTTTGTTCGAGAAGGCTTAATCCCATGGGATGCTAAAAAAGTAAATGAGCTGTACAACACTAAAGTGGATGTCGATGAGCACTCCAAGTTTATTGAGGATATCACATACGGCAAAAGGAACCTATTGGCAATGATTTATATGTCAAAAGAGCATTGTGGACGGGTTCACATCAAAAGAATTATACAATACACCGCCACTTCTTGACATTATAAAGCAAAATCTGGTTTCATTTTGTCAACTACAGACTACTGCCCTCTACTCACAACACCACAGTCAACCTTGATAGAATGTGCCTGATACATTCAATTGTCAAGGGCAGAAAAATTGATGTCGGCGCAATATTCCACCAGGAATTTGCTGATTGCACCACAAGGCAAACTAAAATTTTGGTTTTCCCGTCGTTGGTAATGTTACTTTGCTAGAAAAAAGGGATCGTACCTCGTGATAATGAAGAGGTCCTGGAAAATAAGGGCCCGATAAATGAAGCCTCTATTGAAAGAATGACTCGTGGTAAAGATACACTGACAATGAAGGAGGTAGAGACCAGTAAGACAATGAAGGGCAAAACCATGGTAGAAAGCAAGGGAACAAACCTGATTGGAGAGACATCATTGTTGCGCAAAATGTAGGATACCGAGAAATTGGCCAATCCCATCAGCAATAAGTAGATCAAGCTTGTCGCTACAATAGAGGATATGGACAGATCACAAAATTTGTTCTATGCTTATACCAGGGCTTATAACAACTCTATTGTAGCTTAATTAAGACAGTTAATCCTAACCCCAGTCCCAAAATTTCCAGTGTTCCTACCGATCATCCGAGATTATAAACCCTCCTCTGAAGAAGATAACTTAAGGGACCGAGACAGATCGATGGAATCCCCTTCCATTGTGCACGTCTTTGATGATGAGAAAGAAGAGGACTCAAAGGGCATTGAGGAGTGCATGCGAAGGATTGACAGCCTGGTCAAGGGTGATGTCATTGTTGGTCAAGAGGTGTCTACTGTTGAGGAGAAAGTTGTTGTGGAAGAGGAAGACGTCTATGTTAAAGTTGTGAACGAGAAGGCCGAAGAAAAAAATACTGAGATAAAAGCTGCTGAGAAAGAATCTATTGAGAACATTGTCAATGCATCCGAGTTTGTGGATGTAACTAATGATAATCTGGAGCGAGATAGAGATAGACCAGCGGAAGCTGCAGAGGTAACTAGTGAAAAGCACCACAACTCATTGGCGATAGTGGTCTATACCGGACTGCTCAAGGTGACCCCTCCTACATAAGAAGCAGCTGATGATGCCAGGGCAGCGTCGAAAACTGAGGTGTGATCCGAGGACCATGCGAAGCTCAAAGAAAAGAAGAGAAAGTGCTCCAAAGAAAAAAAGCGCAAAAAGGAATAGAAAAGGAGGAGGAAGAAGAAATATCGTGCAGCCACATTGATGGCCGAGGAAAATTGAGTTAGTTTATTTTAAGCTTTAGTTGTAGTATTCATGCATTGCATGTAGCTATAACTTTCATTTTGTTAGTGCACATTGTCGTTGCATTTTTATTGTCATTGCATTTTAATGTTAGTGCATTGGGGACAATGCAAACTTTAAGTTTGGGGGAATGCATATAGGGTTTGGAAATACACTCACATTTTATTTTATTTTTACTTTTTTTGAGTTTAATAAAGCATGCAAGGTTTATTTGTGGTTAATGCAAATATGTTTGAAAATTTTTGTTACATTCGATGTTTAATTCTTGAATCATGTGAATTATCAATGAATGAGTTGGATAAATTTAATTGAATGTTGTATCTTCAATTCTTTGGTGAATGATTTAGGTTGCATTAGTAATGTATGACTAGTAGTATTCCTTGAATCTTGAATGAATCTACCTTTTACGGCTGCTTATATATATAGTTATGAATAAGAGACACTCCAGAGTGGGTGTATTGTGAAATGTTAAAAAGGGAACACTTTAATACAAGCGTTAGAAAAATGAATTTGGCCAAAGGCTTTCGCTGAATGAGTGTGTGTTGGCGCAATTACGTACTCCCTGGGGGTTTGTTGCACTACATCGTTACTTTTCAGGAACAAGGGTACAGTAATGCAATGATATTCCTTATTCACAAAAAAAAAATATAAATATATTGTAAAATAAATGTTGTATTGGTAGATAGAATTTAGTATTTAAAGCGTGATGTTGGTTTTGATGAAGTTGCAATCTTATTCATTCATACTTATGTATTGTCGATCCAATATTCTGTCATCTGAATGTGACTCATTCATTGGGATTTCAGGTGATTCAAGTTGCTAGAATGATTATTTGCCTTAGTGAATTCTTATGTAGCCTTGCTAGTTTCTACTTTACTTGAGGACAAGTAAAAACTCAAGTTTGAGGGTGTGATAGTACTAGAAAAAACATATGTTTTCTCCCTACTTATTGGTTAATTTGTCCCCATTTAGTTATCTTTAGCACATATTTTAGCATTTTCAGTTCAGTAATTTACTTTTACAACTCAGTGGATCTTAGCTTAGTTATCCTTAATTTTGTCATGTTTTGGTACTGATGTCGCTGCATGAGTATTTTCAGATTGCACCGAGAATTATCGCCGCACCTGGCAACTGTTCGGATAGGAACAAAAATGTGTGAGCTATCTAGTCTGGTTCAACTAACTTGTACGTACAGAGGCAGTATGATTCTGATGAAAAAGACACCTGGGTCATTTGGGAAAAAAATTCACATAAAAAGAAAAAAAAGAAGGCTTTTTAGGAGGAGGAGGTGCTTTTGGATTATTATCTTCTTCAACCTATCCTTTGAATCTTTTCGGCTATGGCAACTTAAGTCTCCTAAGGGTAAACTGACACGAAAGAGATGCAGACCAGCTCTTGACGAAGAGTCCTGAATGCGACACAAAAGGGAATAGAGAGATTCAAGTCGAGTTGTCTAGGAATAATATTCTCCACTTGTTTCTTTTATATATATTTTTTAACGAAGGTGATTACTTTCTATTTCATGTTTGTACAGAAGTACACATGATTTCTAGGTTAAATGTTATTTTATTCAATCTTGCTTCTACTATTTAATCTTTGGGTTTGAATGTTTTTTAACATGAAAGTGTTATTGCGGTCACTGACACTGGAAAGTGCAGTGACAGTTCAAACTAACAAGCAGGACAATGAAAGTTGCTTAAGGATTAGAGGAATTTAATCCACTTGTTCTTAATAGTGTTCAATTGCCAGCATCGAAAGGTAGGGTTAATGTGCATGTTTAAGTCTTAGATTATGTAACACCCCGTACCCGAGACCGATGTTAAGACTGGATACAGAACATTACCATGCTTGAACTCACTTAAACATACACTTACTGGCTAAAATTTTGTTCTGGATTAAAAACTTATCTTTCTTAACCAACTCGTACATCTCATAAGCCTATGAGGCTTCATACACATATCTGGACACTTTCGGAACTCAATCGAAAACTTTTCCCCAAAACAGGGGCCACACGCCCATGTTGCTTGGGACACGCCCGTGTATCCTTGGACACGCCCATGTCATCAACCGCGGGGAGTTACTGCCAATTTTCACATGGCCTGGACACGCCCGTGTCTACCGACCATGTGAGGCTACTGACTTAATCCACACGGCTTGAGCACACGCCTATATACAAACCATGTCTCCTACACGGCTTATGAACACGGCCATGGAGTTCACCCGTAGCCTAATTTAACTAATAATAATAAGGTGCAAGGTACACACGGCCTAGACACACGCCCGTGTGTCTAACCGTGTGGTCACTTAGAGGCTATTTACCAAGCCCTTTTACCACCCTGAAAACAAAATCAACTCAATATATTTCATCAACTATACCACATACTATATTAACCTCAATAAACATTCATATATAGTAAATTTGGCCAATCACTTAACCATATACAAAAGAATAATAACTTGATAGTCTACACAAGAGCCCTTCTTAAAACATATTCTCAAAATGAATGCTTCCTATACATGCCATACTTAGTAAAATAATTTGGCTATACCAAAAAGAAGGTTGATAGTGTGCTACGAGCTTCGACTCCAATGATTCCCCAATTTAGCTTGGCGGGACTACATAGAAAGAAAGAAATAAAGGACGTAAGCATTTAGCTTAGTAAGTTTGCATACAAAGCACATATCAACATACTTGCTTAATATATAATCCATTTGACATAACAATGGTATCATAATTTCGGCTAATAAGCTTACTTACTCATACGTGATTCTTACTTGTCTCATAATACTTACTACTATTCTCTTCTTGGTAAGGTAAACAAGGTACTCAGATCACTTGATCACCTTGATCAAGATACTTTAACATAATGACCATAGTCTCTAATTCACTATTCATAACATAGCTGATACCCAATTTCATCTTGATAATAACTTTGCTCTCTAAATTTTCTTGTTATCTCATTTTACCTTTACCCATTTTGCCCGATGAATTTCTAAGAATAGCTGAGGATACTAAATCTCATCTTGGTTTCGAGGCCATGTCTTGACATGGACTTATATGAAGTTTTTACTCATGAACTAGTCAATGCCGAGCTTTGGCTGGGACTTACATGAAATCTCTTTCTCTGATAGCTTTTTAATGCCAAGACTTGCCTTGGGCTTACATAATAACTGTTCAATGCCAAGCTTGCCTTGGACTTACATGATATCTGTTCAATGCCAAGCTTGCCTTGGACTTACATAATATCTGCTTGATTGCCGATGCCATGCCTAGACTTGGTCTTATACGGACTTTCTTGTCTCATGTGATAGATAGAGTATCCTAGGCATTTCTTCTTCAATCGGGACTTGCTCAATATTTAATCTCATTGATTTCTTTATTTACAAAATATTAAGTATTCCATGAATACAATAGACATTATACTAAGCAATTTAATGATAGAAATCAATAAAGATCAGAAATCATACAAACTTACCTCAAAATACAAAATGTATGTAGATATGGAATTTAGTCCTCAACTTTGTTCTTGCCTCTGTTTCGATCCGGGTTTCATTTTTCTTGATCTATAATCACAAATAGATCATTTAATACTCCCATTAACTAAATTGACTCATAACTCATACTTTGGTAAAATTACTATTTTGCCCCTATACTTTCTAATATTTGCACTTTTGCCCTTAGACTCGTAAAATGATTTTCATTCAATTTCCTTAAACCTCATGCTTAGATGAATCATTTTCTCTACTATAGCAATCATCAATTCTTTCTATTTCTAGTAGGTATGACCAATTTTATAACTATTACAAAATGGTTCATACTACCATTTTTCATGAAATTCATTAAGGAAAAGATGTTTATCAAGCATCAAACCTTCATAAACTTCCATAAAACATCATTTAGCATGCATGGCAATCATGGGTAAATTTTTGAACATGCATCATAGCTCATTTAATAGCTAGAAATAGCTAATTCATAATACGAGAACTCCAAAAATACGAAGAATATCAAAAACGGGACTAAGATGAACTTACTAGCAAGCTTGAAAAAATTGAAGAGCTTAGCTATGGTGTCTCCACTTTTCCGGTAGCAACAAGGAAGAAGATGAGTGAATTTTTCTCATCTTTTTCCTATTTTAATTACTAATTAGGCAAATGACCAAAATGCCCTTCCTTTTTAAAAATTTCTATTTAACACCATCTCAAAGCCAATTTTGTCCAAAATAATATTTTGGAAAAATTGCTATTTAAGGACTTCTAATTACTATTCTAAAGCTATTTCACACAAAAAGCTTCTAGTAACTCATATTTTGCAACTTTTGCAATTTAGTCCTTTTTGGACCAATCTACCACAATTTAATAAAATTGCTTCATGAAACATTCCTACTAGCATGCAAACATGACATAAACTTTGTAAACTCATAATTTCACCTAGGATTCGTGGTCTCGCACCACTATTCCGACTAGGCCCTAAATCGGGCTGTTACAGATTAAATATAGAAGTTAAGCTTGGTAAGATATTCATTGTAGTTTAAATGCATCGACAATCACCTATCCTTTTTACCTTGTGAGCACTTAGCATTTTGTTGAATATTCACGTTAGGGATCCTAGTTTATCATTATCATATTTTATCTGTTGTTTTCAAGTTATTGCTTCGACACCTACTCTCACAATTTATCTTGTTTCTATCCATTTATTGCACTGAAATTGATAGACAAAAGACAACCATCCTCGTGGGATCGATATCTGAAAAACTCATATTTGTCTACTATACTTTCATCGACAGTGCACGCTTGCACATTATTGCTGTGAGGTTAAATAGTCGATCAACAGTCACTACTCCTGTTAGTAGGAATCAACCAGGGGAACTTCAGCTACTAATGGAAGAGTTTGAAGATCTCTTTCAAATACCAAATGATCTACCACCAAGGAGACTGCAAGATCATAAAATCCCTTTGAAGGATTAAGGCTTGATGGTAAAAAAATCGGGCCTTATAAATACCCCATGATACAAAAGAATGAGCTAGAAAGATTAACCAAAGAATTGTTTCAAGCTGGGGTTATAAGGGACAACTGCAGTCTATTTGCTTCTTCAATGGTGATGGTGAAGAAAAAAGATGATTCATAGAGGCTTTGCATGGATTATAGGCAACTTAACCAAATGACAGTGAATGACAGGTTCTTTATTCCCTTAATTAAAGAACTCCTTGATGAGTTTGGTTAGGCTAGAGTTTTTTTCTAAATTGGACTTGAGATATGGATATCACCAGATCAGAATGCATGAGCATGATAATCCAAAGATGGCTCAAAACACATGAGGGTCACTATTAATTTTTAGTGATGCCCTTTGGACTCACTAATGCACCTTCTACATTCCAAAGGTTGCTGAATTCAATTTTCAAGCATCTACTAAGGAAAATGGTTCTAGTGTTCTTTAATGATATCTTGGTGTATTCTACATCATGGATGGACCATTTGATGTATCTCAGGGAAGTTTTCTCACTACTAAGGCAGCATAAGTTATTTGTCAAATACAGTAAATGTTGCTTTGGCACTAATAGGGTTGAATATTTGGAACACATCATATCCAAGTGAACTGTTTCCATGGATCAATCCAAGGTAGAGTGCGTAATAAACTGGCCATTTCCTGATTCACTTAAGGCTCTTAGAGGATTCTTAGGCTTATCAAGTTATTATAGGAAGTTTATCAAGCATTATGGCATTTTAGCCAGACCTCTAGCCAGCCTACTCAAAAAAGGTGCTTGGCTTGTTGCTTCATTCTGTCCAAGCCACTACTTCTTTTGAACAACTAAAAAAAGCCCTTTGCCTAGCGCTTGTGTCGGTTCTTCCAAATTTTCAGTTGGAATTCTACATAGACACTGATGCTTCAGACTTTGGAGTGGGGGCAATTTTGTAACAAGGAAGACTAATGGCATATTTTAGCAGAGGCTTGGAAGTAAGGCACCAGGCCTTATCCATATATGAAAAGGAAATGTTGGTTGTTTTATAGGTTGTGAAAAAGTGGCATTTTTATTTATTGGAGAGACATTTTCGGATCAGAAAGGATCACCAAAGTCTCAAGTTTTTGACCGATCAAGTGGCTGTGACTCCTTTTCAAAAAAAGTTGGTTGCAAAGATGATTGGATATGATTACGAGGTGATTTATAGGAAAGGGTTTGAGAATGTTGCAGCTAATGCTTTATCCAAAGAGCAAACCTTAAAGACTGGCCAGTTACTACAGCTCACATATAGCATCATTACCTCTCATCTTCTGTTAAAGGTCCAAGACTCCTACCAAGAAGATCCAAAAATTTAGAAGTTATGTTTGAAGGTTCAATAGCAAAACAACAAACATCCATAGTATCATTGGGATGGTAGGTTCCTTAAGAAAAAAGGGAAAATTGTGGCGGGAAATGTAAATAGTTTAAGAAATGAATAGTTCCAGCTCTATCATGCAAGTGCAACCGGGGGACACTCAAGGGTTCAAGCTACTAAAAAGAGAATGGGCAGCCTACTATACTAGAAGGGTCTGTCCAATGATGTCAAGAATTGGATAAAGGAGTGTTTTGTCTGTCAAGCATACAAAACAGAAACTATGGCCACAGCAGGACTATTACAGCCTTTGCCTATACCTGAAAGAGCCTGGTCATCGATCTCCATGTTGGATCACTGGTACACCACATGGCGCATCACCGGTACACCTCATAGCACAACGAAAAATTAAGTCTGGCGGTCACATCCAGGAATCCATGTGCAAGGAACGAATCGAGGTGAAAAGGGTATGAACGATTTCCTTTAATCATTTGAAAAATATAAGAAACATATTACACAATTGTATGTCGATTCCAAGCCGCTACAAAACGTTTTGGCCTCTACGTAATGCACCCGATGTGACAACGAACAATAAGCACTCTCTAAAACTTTTTTAGAGAGAGAAAATCTCTTAACGGTTGCTAGACCTCACACACACACACACACCCCCCTTTATTTCGGGTATATAAGGCTTTTTAAGAAAAACCCTATATTTCCTAATTCGGGAATAATTGATATTTTTTATATAAATCAAATCATAATAATTAATCGAATATAATAATTATAATTACCATAATTGTAATAATGTTTGACAAAAAAATTACAATTAAAGTAATTATAATAATAATTGATCCTAAATTATAATTACAATAATTATAACAAGGATTTTGGTAAATTATTTTAGTTATATTTTATACGAATCAAATTCAAATATTAATTTAACTGCATTTTTCATTCCGTGTACAACATGCTTGTACCTATAATTCGTTTGATATTTAACTGCCCAATTAAATTAATTCTATAATCAATTTAATTCATGTGGCAGCTAAATACAATACCAAATATATTTGGATTTCGTTTGTTTCAACCATAGGGTGTGACCCTATAGGTTCTTGTAACGTTAGCAGTAATACTAGAACGATTCTAATATTACAAACAATGAGTGGCATCTAGCAATGCATCATTGCTACCTAAGTTACAATAAGTCATGATTCGACATAACCTCTTTGTGATTAACCCTTCATGTATTAAATCCTTTTGTCCTTTATAACTAGAATGGACACAAGTCATGGAATAGTCACACTTGCATAGTCCATCTAATGTTTCTTAATATCCTTAGTAGACTATCTATGAAAAAAAAATAAGTATGATATCTCATATCAACTAATTCGAACATGGTCATACATTTCTAGTCTCACTCAATCAAGTGGCCTAGGATATTGCTCTCATTATATAGGAGAGACAAATTCTATATTTATCAACCATATCCCACTACATAGATTGTGGTATATTTAGCATCAACCTTTATAGAACAACCAGTTACGGTGGACGTTTGACTGTATCAAAATATATGACTCATGATGTTGGGATAATGATGATCTCAAGTCTGAGGATTGTATACATAGTAATGACTATGAGTAATGTTGTGACTATTACATAATAATCCAAGAAACATACTCATAGCGAGTCAGTCCAATATGTTGTTCTCTAACACACATACTCATGTATTGATTTTGACATCTCATGTCAATGACAACACTTTGTCATCAATCAAGTACAAGTTAGTCTTAATGCATCATTGTTGTCCAAGCTTATAAAATACTCAACTAAAGACCTTTTAAGAAAAATCATACTCTTTTTAGGACATTATTATAAAACAGATTATTTATATACATAGAAAATAAATTGAAATAATAATGGCTATGCCTTATATTAATAAATGAAGTAAAATAAGTATGTTATTACAATCATCTCATGATTGGTCTTTGAACATACTTTTGACACTCCATGGATTTCATAGTGGGACTTCAAAGATCAGATGGGAAAAAATTGTCATATTGGTGGTAGTAGATAGATTAACCAAATATGGACATTTTGTTGCTCTATCACACCCTTTTTTAGCTATCACCATAGGTCAGCTGTTTATAGACCATGTTTTTAAGTTTCACGAACTCCTAGACACCATTGTTTCTGACAGGGACAAGGTATTCGTTAGTACCTTATGGCAGGAATTGTTCAAAAGAGTTGACACCAAACTACATTTTTTCACTGCATATCACCCAGAGATAGATGGTCAGACAGAAGTCTTGAAAGCTACCTTAGATGTATGTTAGAAGAAAGGCCACAAGATTGGCAAGTTGGCTTCCACTTGTTGAATGGTGGTATAACTCAACATATCACATTGTTATACGCACAACACCCTATGAAGCACTATATGGACAGACACCTCCGAATCACCTGCCCTACTTGGCTGAATTGTCAATGGTAGCCATGGTTGACAGAAGCCTGCAATATAGAGAATCTGCCATCAAATTACACAAATTTCACCTGAAGAGGGCTTAGGATAGAATGAAGCAACAAGCTAACAAATATCGATCAGACAGGCACTTAGATTGGGTCTACTTAAAGCTTCAACTCTATAGACAGCATTCGGTAAGAAAGGTAATGAATAAGAAGCTGGCTCCAAGGTTCTTTGGACCTTTCAAAGTAGAAAGAAAATTGGGAAGGTAGCCTACAAACTGCAGCTGCCTCAAGGTTTTCGATTCCACCAAACATTTCATGTTTCTCAGCTCAAGAAGCATGTGGGAACTGCTCTTGTGCAGTCTGCCATACCTGTTATCGATGCTCAAGGATCTTGGGCCAAGGAACCAATTCGAATCATAGATAGAAGGATGGTTAGACGAGGAAATACAATAGAAACAGATGTGTTGATTGAATGGGCAAACTCATTCCTAGAGGATGCCACGTGGGAACCACTTCAGCAGGTCAAGGACACCTATCCTCATATAGATCCTAGAGGACAAAGATCTTCTCAAGGGGGAATACTGTTATGGTCCAAGACATCTGGTGGGCCAATCACTTATTGGGCTGCATTAGAAGGTTAATTGAAACGGCGCGCTGAAGGGAGCTGTTGAAACGCGGGAGGGAATTTCATTTTGGCTATTTCTGTTAATATGATTGCTTAGACATTTGTCAAGCTATTTCCTTATTTTTCTCTTTCTTTTATATTTTGTCCATTTCAGCCTTTAAATCCGATGTAATGGTCTTTGCATCATTCTTATGAAATATACTGAAATTAAAGTTCTCTCCTTTTCCTCTAATTCTTCTCCATCAAACTGCTTTTTTTTCTCTCTTTCGATCATGTTCTTAACAATATTTCATTTGAATACTGACGGATATTGCATGCCAGTTTAGTGATCAGATTTGAGATTCTAAATAGCTAATAAATATAAAGAGGAGAGGTTTGACAGATATCGGTCCACAAATAAGGATGAAGTTGAGAGAAGGAGAAGAAGCTTTTAGAAAGGAAAGATAAAAGACATTGACCCAGTTCTAATTAAAATAGTAATAAATATTTAGTCTTAAAAAGGGTGAAATGTTGATCACATTATTCACTTTGGGCTAATTTCATGATCAATGCTTTTATGGTTGGTATATCTATGTTTAACTAATTTTCTTTTCTTTTTTTTTTATTTATTTCATGTTTAATTATAATAATTAATTTAGTTTTTGTTTTATTATTAACTCTATGTTGATATTTTATGTTATTATTTTATTTAATTCTGTGTTATTTATTTCATATTCGCTTATTAAGTTAATTCCTATTCTAATTTAAATTTACTATTCTACCTTTTCAGTTATTAATTTGTTAACTTTTTGGTGAAAAATTTGTTAATTTTAAAACTTAGTTTAAAGTTAAAAATTTCATAAAATTTTCAATTTAAATAGCATATTTTAATTTATCCTTAAAAAATATGGTTTAAAGTTAAAATTTTTAAAAATAAAACAGAATATAATGTTTATCATAAAGATAAATAATATTTGATTAAAATAAAGTTAAATAATATTTATTTTAATAAATTTGTATATATTAATTATCTTAATATTTATTTCATAATCATGGTTATTAAATGATTACTTCTTCTATATTTAAAATATAAGTTCATATATCTTATTTACTGTATTGTATTAAATTATGTTGATTATAAAATAAATGTTAATAAATTTCAAATTATTTTTATTTCAAAGTTTTTTTTTTAAATTGTTATGTAATTTAACTTATCTTATTTAATAAATTTTGAATATTTCATTTTTATAAAAAATACTATACATACTACAAAATAAAAAATAAAAATTAGCGGACTATTTTTTATTTTTCATTAAGTTAAATTTATGCTTTTACATTATTTAAAATTTTATTTTGTACTAAAATAAATTATTCAAAACTTTATTTCTAAAATAAAAAAGTATTAGATACATATTATTTCTAAAATTTAAAAATAAAAAGACTTAAAACTTTATTTCTAAAAATTATTAAAAATTATCGATTGAGTTTTAGCTCGATTCGCATGAGCATTGTTGCCAATGCAGGGGGACGGGGGTTTGAGTGTGCTGAAGCACATTATCCTCTTATTTATAGGTTGAGGAGGAGTTATAGGTAGTTGTAAGCATTGTCTTAAAAGAGCGGATATTATCAGAACCTATAATGAGATGTAAGCATGTGATGTATCAGTCAGAGTTCCGTCAGCCTGCTATCCGTAGCACAACCAGCAAGAATAATCTCAATCAACAAAGCGTTATCACACTCCAATTCCTACTTTCGATATCCTTTGTTCCATGCTAAGTGAAGCCCTCAAAGGAATTGACATTGATAAACCACATTACCACAACCCATTAGCATATAACACCTCCAACAGAGACACAAGCCCTTAAAGAGAACACAACACCATCAGTATTAAGTTTAACATTACCTTCTTCAAGAGGCGACCAATGTGAACCTATTATCTGGGGGTGAATGAGAAGATTCAGAATGCATTGATAAAACACTTCGCGTCCAACTTGTAACTATATCCACTATTTCTCGAACACAACCGTGGACATTCGAAAAAACAAACATTTTTTGATTCTTCCATAGTAGCCAACAAACAATTGGAAATAAAGAATGCCAAATGGTCCCATCGTTGATATAAAAATTAACATATTTTAAGTTCCACTATAGCCAATCCTCTAAAAGTAAAGAGAAAAAATGTACCCAGCTTTGAACCGGCACTAACGTCAACCAAACAACCCTTGGAAAGGAGCAATCCCTCACCACATGGATATTATAATCAACCCCACATTCACATCTCGTGTAGCGGTTATCTATGGTCATATGCCTTCTCAAAAGTGTTAGATATATATTATATCTAAAATTATTTAGAAATTTATTTCTAAAGTTAAAAATGAAAAAAGTATTTAAAATTTTATTTCTGAAATTAAAAAGTAGTAGATATATATTATTTCTAAAATTAAAAATTAAAAATTAAAAAATATTTAATACTTTATTGCTAAAATTAAGTTATATTTTATTTTTAAAACTAAAAACTATTTAAACCTTTATTTCTAAGATTATATATATATATATTAAGATTTTGAATCATTACCTATATAGTGAAAAAATATTTGGTACATAATTAGTAGAGTTTTTAAACTCCACAAGTATACTATATATGTATATATACATAATATATCAATTTTATCTTTCAAATTTTCATTCTCATAATAAAAACATAAATTACACATATATATATTATAAATATATTATATTTCAAAAACTTAAATATATATTTTATGATACTTATATCTTTCAATAATTTTAATCTTGAAAATTATATAAAATACAGATACAAAACTAATTTATAAATATAAGAAAATGAAAATAACTTTGGAATTTTAATTGAACATGCTTCATGCGAGCAATAAAATGACAGAATCCCAAAGGGAAAATCTTTTCAATACGAAATTGGGTTGGGAACCACATCAGAATAGAAAGGAAAAGAGCTAACTAACAAAAATGAGAAATGAATTTCCTAAGATCAAATTATTTATGGACAAATAACAATTCCCATCATCACCGACAGCTAATTAATATTTGTGAAGCTAATGCAATTATTAAGATTTTGTAGAACTGGACCTATTCCTTCACTAGCTTATTTATTTATTTTCATTTCCAGACAAGACAAGGCGATCCCACTTTCATGTGCTCCTACATCATGTCCTTTAATTATATACATATATTTTACCTACTACACAAACATTTTATGTGCTTGGATTCGTTATTTAACCTTTCTCACATCTTTACTTATTTAAGAAATGATAAGCATTATATATTTTCTGTTAACTACAACTAGAAAGCAGTACTGAAGTAGCTCTTCACAACATTGTTACACAATATCTGCAACACCTCATTGTTTGTAGACCCTACACATCGCGGTGTTTTAAACTGACTAAGGGCAGCTCCTAACCCTACGTAATGATCAAGAATCTTTTGGAAAGTTCCCCTTTGAACAACTCGGAGCTCGAGAGGACCAATGGCATTGATCTTCCGGGAGCTAACATAGCCTGCATCGACAAAAGAACAATCCAAACAATTGCAGCATTCTTCCAGTACCTCATCCCTTACTTCCCCACTGATTTCCCAGAAGATCACATAGTGACCAGGGTTGGTCGATAAGTCAACGTGACTAGAGAAATCGAGCACTTCCAGCTTTTCCTCGGTGTTTAACTTGGATGCTGCTTCGACCGCGAGCTGTAAATCTTTCTCAGTGTTCTTGTCGATGTTTATGGTCAGCATGAGGTTTCTTCTGCAGATAAATTTCAACTCCGGGCTCAAGTTATGGAAGCCGGTAACCTTGACCACATCCCCTAGCCTATACCTGTATAAACCTGCCGATTAAAGTTGAAAGGGAAATCAAGAATCACACAATAATTAATATGCATGATTGTAGGCAGTTCTGTTTTACATGATCCTAAACCTTTTCCAGCACGGAACACAAAAACAACCAATGCAAAGGGTATGTCTTGTCTTAATCAACTTGGTCAGTTATGTCTGTGTTAAAGAATCTATTTAGGACAAAACAACAATTTAATAGAGTCGGTTGTACGAAAACCAAAAACGTATTCAAAGGAGAAAGATTTGCCACACAAATTGTATGAAATGCAGGAAAAAGGTTACCTGCAAAACTGGTGATAATAACCTCATATTCTTCACCAACCTTAACTTCAGTCAAACCTACTGGCTTGGCCTCCTCAACATTCTCTTTCAGAGGAATGAATTCAAAATATCCAATATTCGGGAGCACGACATAAGTAGCCAACTCAGGGGGTACATTTGGATTGACATTTGCCCCAATCCAACCCTCTGAAGAACCATAATCAGCACTTATAAGAGGCAAATCCCTTGCATAATGCCTCAGCTTTTTCAGATAAGGCTCCATGGAACCAGTCATGATCCCATAGATGTATTTCACATTAGGGAAAAGCTCCGGTATCAGTCCGTACCAGTTATTCAGTCCCAAGCATTTATTGTGAATCAAATCAGCTAGTTCGGGATTTGGCTTCAGCAATTTGGCCATTGCTGATCGGACCGAAGGGAACGTGATCCGGCTTGTCAATACCCCTTCCCTTATATCAGCACAAAGCTCTTCCCAAACTTGCTCGAACGTTCGAAATGCATGAACAATGCTATGGGAAAAAGTGGATGAAATGAACTGAATTTCTTCGCGGAAAATCAGCCCACATAAGAGATGGCAGTACAAGGATTGGTGGAAATCAGGACCAAATATCACTTCATCAGGGCTGCAACACTGTGACTGCATCGCTTTCATTGTGTTCTTGAACTGTGAATTGCGAAAGACATTGGTAGTCGCCGTTCCGGCAATCAAACCCCCTTTGGTTTTGCTTTGTTTGCTACTGTAAATGAGCTGCAAAGCCTTCCCATTCTCAATAGGAAATTCTCTGTATGACAATACTGAAACAGGTTAAGATCATCCAACCTGTACCATTTATTTCAATAATAACAAAAGTATATTCAACTCAATACTACCACACCTTGTTCTAAAAGCATATGAAGTACGGTAAATCTGCAAAGTAGTTTCCATTAATTCATCATTGAAAGGCACAAATTTGGGCTTTCCTTGAGTAGTCCCAGAGCTGCGGTTTGCAAACAAAAAACCAGCTCTCAATTCTGAAAAATCAAATCATAAAAAACAATGATTAAAACTATATATACCTGAGAGAAATGGTAGTTATTGGTTTTCCACTGAGAATCGGAGAGGAAGAACCATCAACAATTCGTTGAATATAAGGCTGCAAGTCATTGTGAGTGACGAGAGGAACAGAAGCTTTGAAGCTTTCAGGGTCGGTTCTGCCATTGAGGCCCAGATTTTGCAGGTATTCAGCACATCCATTTTCTTCTAAAATCTTCTTTAAAGTCTCCCTTTGAACATTCCCGGCATCTTTTGTCAACGATTCAAACTCTTCTATCAGTTTATCCACGTCCAGAAGTTCCATCTTTTCTATCATCGTTACTGAAACTCTACATATATTAAAACAAGAGCAGTATGATGGAAATATTTGGTGTTTCATTGCATTTCATTTCAGATTATGTTATCAATTTTCACCCAAGTCCTGTTGGACTCTTTAAATATTGGATTTTATGAGCAAATGCAACAAATCAAATCTAGTCTTCTAAGAACTAAGTCTTAGATGAAAAAACCAATATTGAAACTTCACTTATCTTAAGATTTAAATTATATGCTAGCACGCTTGGCGGCTTTGGTAATATAATTAGACTATAAAATATAAATAGGTTGCTTTGAAAAGTATTTGTAACCAAACACTGAGATTTTCGCCATAAAAGGGTTTTCATTCAGTTTCAATGAATATAAATTTTCATCCCTGAGAAGAAAGGAATTTAGTAGAATCAAGTAGTACAAGGAGATGAACTTTGAAGTTTATGTTCACCAAAAGTTAAAAAGATAATAATTGCAAGTTTTCAAAGATTTCTGCAGTTTTCCTGTAAGCTTTTTTCTCAATAAGATTTAAGATTTAACCCATTAGCTCTCGTTTTAGATGAATCCACAAGTCATCTTTTCGTTTTGAACTCTCAATAAGCTGTTTTGGTTTTCATCGTCTAATTTCCTTGAAATTTATTCTAAATCATTCGGCCAAAACAGTCATACAGATTCGAAATTTCCAATCAGAATTACAACCAACTTACATAGATCCATGAAAAAGTAAACGCTAAAAGTCAGTAGAAGAAGAAGAAGGAGGAGGAGGAGAATTGTATTTTTCATAAATTCCGTAATATGTTCATATTATGGAAAAAACTAGCTAACTAAGTGTGTTGGAGACAATTTATTTCCAGAACAATTAAAAACTTGAATTGAATCCACTTCCCTCCATTACCTCACCCAAACTTTTTAAAAAAAATAAAAAATAAAACTCCAAAACTAAGTTTAATTCTTCAAAGATAAAAATCCCCGCACGTTCATCAGCCTTCTAAACAACCAAAAGAACCCATTAAGCACTAATATACTAACCAAACATTATAGAAAACTCGAAACAAATCAAATAAATAACAAACAGAACTCTAATTTCAGAATACCTCGAAAATCCGAATCTAGAAATCTCCCTTCTCTCAGCAGCTTTAGAGCATGAATTAAATAACTCTCAATTGAGGAAAAAAAAGGAGGAGCAGAAAGAGAGGTTCTAAAAGGGAAAAAAAAAACTCAAAAAAACCGCGTTATCCTCACTGGAAAACGAAGAGAAAATTTTAGAATTTTCTGTGTACAGAGGCGTTGAAGTTGGACTCTGGGGTTGAAGTTGGGTAGTTGAGTTGGTCAATGGATATTCGCGCCGGCCTTCGTATATCTATATTCGACCATATATAATATATAACCAATCTCCTAATAGTCTTTTCAGAGTAAATACGATCATAATTTTATTTTTGTTATTAATTTATAGAGCGGAGAAGCTAAAAGCCTAAAACATGTAAATTTTTATGATTTTAATAGTTTATATATTCATAATTTTTAATAAATTAAATTAAATTTTTATTATTTTTACGGGTTAAAATATAATTTTATCTTTATTAATTTAAAATTTTATAGGGCCTAAATAGAAAATTTTTTATCTTAAGGAGGTCGGCCCCAATCAGCTCTTAGCTACACCCCTAAATTTATATCTAAAGAAAATTTTATATAAGTTTTAAGTGATTTTATACATCTTCGTATTTTTTATATACGAATAATATTTTAACAAATCAACCATTAAATTTATCAATATATTTGTATCTACCATGCATATAAAATTTTGAATTAATATAATATTTTTATTATATTAATCTAAAATATTGTATTTATTAATATATATTTAACTATTGAATTTTTTTACACAAAATAAGTATTTAAAAATTTTAAATTTATGTTAAACTTTACATGGATAATCTACAAGAATAGATAATGAAATATTTTATCACAATGTCTAGAAGTACCCATAGCCATTCTCCAACCTATAATAATGTGCTTCAACGTACTCAAACTCACGTCCTCCTGCATTGACAACAATACTCATACCTATTGAGTCTTATTAAATTGTTAAAATATTAATAATATAAAAAAGTTATATACCTTTAAGAATTAATATCAAACTTCAATTTTTATTATTATTTTAGATTGATGTTTGAATTTACGTTGATATTTATCCTTTCTTCAAAAGTTATTTTTCATTTATTTTTTAATATTAACAATAACATAATTGAATCAATAAAATATCAATTTCAACTTTTAAGTTTAGAATATAAATGATTTATTTATTTTATTCCTCTTCTTGATTTTCCTTCTTAAATACATTAAATATTTAAAATCAAGGCACGATAAAAAGTTTTACTAAGTATTTATATTAAAAAAAAGTATAACGATAAATTTAACTTTTAATATTTATATTTTTATCAATTTGACCTTCAACCTTTCAAAAAGAGTTAAATTTGGCTATTGATCTTTCAAAAAGAATCAAATTATTATTTAATTAATGAAAATACCGACTAAAACATTAAATTTTTAAACATAGCAACTCTCATGGTAATCCGCGTGTACTTCGTGCTATTTTTTATAAACATTTTATAGGTTTTTTTGGAATTTTGATTTTTTGTTACTTTTTGAATATTTTTATATTTTTAAAATTATTTATTGATGTGGATTATAAGACAAATAGTGTCATGTCAGCATAAAGTACGCATAAATTGTCATGCGGATTGCCACACTATTGTCATTAAAAGATTAATGTTTTAGTAAGTATTTTTGTTAAAAAAAAACAAATTGACTCATTTTGAAGGAATGGTTAAAAAAAAGGACAAAAGTCAAATTGGTAAAAAAAATGTAAATGTTCAAGGCCAAATTAACATTATGCCAAAAAAAACCTAATCAGATTCTTTTATTTTTTTATATTAAAGTCAAAAACTAATGTATGGTCGTCGTTGTATATTCTACACATCTCCAAATCAATAAATTTCAAGAGTAATAAGTTAGCTAAAAGGTGGGCACTCTTAGGTCCTCTAATTCCCTCTTTCTTTCTCTTCTTCATCTGTAAGAGATATGGTATTTTTAGTAATATTGATAATTATAAAGAGTGTTGACGTTGTGATCTACAATGGCGTGACTGTCTAAGGTGTGGGAGAATCTTTCACCTGATTGACAAGACGTGTAACACCCTAGGATATATAGGGTTAGAATTAATAAAATCACCAAGAAATGAGTCTTAGTATTGATGGTTAGGAGCTTAGTAAATTGCCTAGAGAACCAAAGTTCTGTTGGAAAAAATCCAGTTTGAAAACAGTTGTCTTACACAGCGAAAAATTAAAATTTTGAAAATCAATCCGATTGTGATATTTATAGCAATAAACCTTAATCGAATTCGTACCTTTGTTTTCGGATGAGCGGATCCTTGATGTTTTTCGGCTTTCTATCAAATTATCTTCTCCACTATTCTCGTACCATGAGCTGCTTCGAGTGTGGGCTCAAACCAATTGAATTAAAATAAAGAACTAGAAAAAGTTTTCCTTTTAGGGTGAAAACATAGATTCTTTCTTCTTTAATAGAGACCGGTAAAATTGTTTTTCTGAAAAATATGTTTATAAATTAAGAATAAATTCTCTCTATTTTTCGGCAGAATAACAATCTCTCAAAAGTTGTGTTAATAGCTCTACCGGTGACATCTATTTATAGGAAGAGAAGGTAGAACCTTTGTAGAGTTGTAGAGGTTTATTTTAAATAGAAATACAATATCCTACTTAGATAAGGAGAGGGGTGAACGACTCACCCTTGTATTTCTACTAGGGTTGTCGCTTCCTTCATGTTATATAAGGGGTTTTGGGCCTCTCTCACATCATGTCTAATTACAAATACTTCATGGACCTTTTTGACCCAATACTCTATAATGTGGTCCAACCCGATTTAGTTTTTCTATTTTCCAAAATAAACTTTAATATTTACATATTAAATAATTTTCTCATCCCAATTTTACTCCAGTAAAATTTTGACGATTTTACCACTGGTAAAATTTCAAGAAAATTCGTTCAATATGTCACAACTCAACATGTTCACCATGACCAAATGATTTATTTTCATTTTTCGGGCTTCAAAATAGTCTAAAAACGTAAACTCATTCTTCTATCATTTTTTAAGTAATCTTATATAGTATTGCAAATTTCCATTTCCATTTTCATTTCTATTTTTGAAAATCATTTCCAAATGATTCCATTTCTCCAGCCCGGAGAAAATCATAATCATTCTTGAATGTTTCTCATTTCTCTTTTCCTATTCATTTCGTTCATTTTTATTCAAACACGCAATTCATTTCTGGTTTCAACGAGTTAGCGGAGGGACCGATTGGACATATGTAGTTGAGGCTCAAATGATTTATAATTAAATTTTGGCTTTTCACCTATTAATTATAAATTCATTTAGTCACGAAGTCATTCCACTACAGTATCGTGATTGAGTTCTCCTCAACGACATACTATTACGAAAGCAACTACTCAATGCACGTCCAACGACCTTGTCATCATTATGTTACCCTCATAGGATATCCTTGATCTCTATTTGGGTGTTTTGGTACAAACTAGAGTCATTGTCCGCGGTCTCGGCAAAGTAGCCCGTAAGAGTGGTCATATGAGCTTTGACAGGAGTGTCGGGCTTTTGCTGGGCATTCATTAAGCTAGTTATAGTATATTGTCGAGCCAAGGTAGCTTGGCTTTCGAACATGTCTTCTAGCTTATCTAGAATTGCTTTAGTAGTCTTCTGACTCTCTAGTTGCTTATCTGAGTCTTTGGTCATGATTTTCGAGATATAGCAACGAGCTATTTTATCACACTCTTCCCTGCATTTTCAAGCATCAGTTTCAAAGCTCACTCACCTTAAATTTTCATCCTTTATAAATAACCCACCAAGTTAGGACATGGGCACGTCATCCGGAGGGTCTCAACACTGTCTATTTTAAATTTTCAATTACTTTAAAGCTTAGTCTTTTGATTTATTTTGTTATTTGAGGATTGAAATGTTTTATTTGAATTGTGGCATGGGATTTAGGACTTAGGTTTGTTTTTATTCTGCATGACAATTTACCTGAATTCTTAAGATATTAAGCTTTGATTATTAAATAGTATGCATGAATTCCATTTTTATTAAATACGTAAATAAATGTCATCTTTTCTGCTACCAGATAATAATTATAATGTTAAGGAACAGTAAAACAAATTTTAAACTAAGTTCTCTATTAAATTAAATAAGTTTTTTAAAACAATTGTTTTCTAAATCTCTGATAATCTCGCGAGGTCATTTCGACGGCTGATGTAGTCTTTCTGATAGCAAGTTAATTTTACATGTTTAATGTATCTAATTTTGGTCAATTTTTTAATAGAATGTTTCCAAGCTTCTTATGAAGGATGCAATTGAAGTGATGAAGTTCAAAAACAAGTAAAATCGAGCTAAATTAGAAAAAAAAAGTTGAGGGCTGAATTGAAAATTGTAGAATTATTTTTGGGCTGATAAAAATATCAGACTTTTGACTTTGACAAATTTTATATTTAGAAAATTCTGATTTAGTGGATGGTTGTTACGCATGATTCTAGGTGTAAATCATGTAAAATTGGTTCTTTGAAAGGTGTATATAAAGACTTGTAATTGTGGCATTAGAACACACTTGAATTTAAAAAGGCAATTAGCACATTCCTGCATCAGTAGCATTTGAGCATTCTGCCATTCTTTTCTCTTTTTAAATTTTGGTGCAATTGCCCTTTTAGTCCACTCCCTTCTTCACCTATTATCTTTCATTAAAATCCACTATTATATTTCAATCAAGTTTAGCTTTATGCCGGTTATCATTCTGATCAAGAATCATAAGAATTGAATCTGTGCTAAAATCGTACAACACGATATTCATTTTCTCTTCGGAATATGGGATAGTTACAATCGTCCATTAAAGTTAATTCAATTTCAACTCAAAAAGCACGCATTGGGTTGGATTTGTTTGACGTACAGTTGGGAAAATGAGTCAGTCATCTACCGCATTCAGGTTCCCGTGAACAAATTGGCGTCCAAGTGGGTAAAGGCCAGTTGGATTTCGTCAAGGGAAATAGTGATCGAATTTAAACTCCCGCGCAATTGATGCCTTTAATTCAAGTTGAGCTCTTCTAGATCGCAAGGCTGCTAATATCTTAAATTGTGGATGTGTATTACGTGATTAGATAGTCAGTAAGGGTTGGTTTGTAGGGTATACCAGAATCAACTACATAAGAAAAAGTTGGCGATTAAAGTGTTCTTAATCACTATAACCAACTTATCGTTTGGAAGGAAAAATTCACTTTCAAGGATCAACTTGAGTTTGGAATATTCTGAGTCTAAGGCTAAGAATTTGCACATTTGATTATCTAATTTAATTTCGGATATTTAATTTTGCATTCATAATTCAATTATTATTTTGTTCTACTTATATTATTAACCCTGGATCAACTAAAATTCCACTCATTTATTTTCAACTCAGCACGTTACAAATCGTGGGCACGACAATTGCCACGACTTTAGAATCTAGCCATGCAAAAGATGATATCAGGTATCTCAATCCCGGTGGGATCAACCTTGCTTCTTTATACTACTATTTAGTTTAGTTAGAGCATAGGAAATTTATATTCTGTGGCCTCGACAACCATCACTCTCGAATTCGGGTCTAACGTCTAGGTCGGGTTGAGGAGGTTACATTTAGTGGTATCAGAGTCTAGGTTTTTTAAACTCAGATCGTAAAAATTTAAAGTGAACTTGCATGCATGCATTAAAAGGGTATTTTGGGGAAAACCATGCTACAAAATTCTTTTGGAAAATTGATTTTTTGCAGGAAGTTAAATCCAAGACTCCGGTGTTAGTCCTACTTTAATTACTGTTAAAACTTTCGTTAGACTGTGCACTTTAGACTATAAGTATTTAGAAGAAAAACTAATGTTCGAACATTTGAATGAGAACTGTAGATCTACTCAAACTATTAAGACTTTAGCAAAACTAACACCCAAGGTAAACATGGTAGGGGTAGGCCTCGTAGGGCTGCACCAGTATAACCTCCCATTATTCAGGATGAGTACCCCGTATTTGAATAGGAGTATGTTGAAAACTCCACTGCCAACAGTGGCAGATGCTATGATAACAGCGATGACGTCGTGACGCAAGGCGATGCTGAGGGTCCTGCAAAGGGTTGTTGGAGCCCAAATTAATCGAGGAGCCGCAGATCTATTACGGAGAGACTCGGTCGAATGGGGTAGAAACATTTAAGTGAATTGCTAGTACGACTCCCATTGTGGTTGAGTATTGGATTGAGTCGACAAAAAGGATTCTAAAGGACTTAAACTGTACTTCGGAGGAAAAACTGAAAGGCACTGTGTCCTTGCTTAGGGATGAGGCCTATCGTTAGTGGTAGTCTCTCGTTAGGGGCACGCAGGTTGACCGTATTAATTGGGAATATTTTTATGAGGCCTTCCAAAAGAAGTATGTGGGCACAAGATATGTGGAAGCCCACAAGCTCAAGTTCATCAAGCTAATGTAAGGAGATAAATCTATGGCGGAATACGAGGCTGAATTCTTGAGGCTCAGCCGATATGTTCAAGGAGTGGTCGCCACAGAGCAGGATAAATGTGTAAGGTTTGAAAATGGACTACGATTCGACCTAAAGATCCAGGTTGCTCCACACTAAGAGTAGGTATTTGAAAACCTAGTGGAGAAAGCTAAGATCGTAGAGGAAATCAAGAAGGTGAATCATGACCAACAGGAGAAGAGTTGGGTACCTTCCAATAAAGATTTTGGTCCTGTTGGTTCAAACTTTCACCCTATAAAACAAGCCAAAGAGGGTAGACCGTATTAAGGGGTGACTGTGGCTAAACTAGGTGATAAGACTAACAACTGTGTAGATTGTGGCAAGCGCCACCTAGGCGAGTGCTGGAGGAAAATAGGTGATTGCTTTAAACGTGGGTCGAAGGAGCATATGGTATGGAAATACCCTCAACGAAATGAATAGACGAAAACTCCGGCTCAAAATCAGACCCAAAATCAAATATCAGGCCAATTACCTCTGAGGGGTTGTGGGCAGAACCGGGCTACGAATAATTTAGCTACTGGTCCGAATCAAACTGAGGCTAGACAACTTACCTTAGTCTATGCAGTTAAGGGTTGTGAAGAAAGGGATGTGTCAGATATTATAGTAGGTATTTTTACCATTAATGCTACCCCATACTTTGCCTTAATCGATAAAGGATCCACCCACTCTTATGTATCTTATAGCATGCCTGAGAAATTGGATGTTGGGGTAGCAAAGACCACTACTGTAACACCCCTATCCCGAGTCTGTCGCTTTATTAGGGTTAGAAGCGTTACCGAACAGATCGGAAAGCATTTACAGAAATTAATACAATCATTCATCATTCTCTAACATAATGTCCCTTAAATGAGTCCTTGAAACCAATAGCATGCTTATAAATTGGGTCGGGACTAAACCGAAACACATACAAAATTTCATGAAAATTAAAAACTTTTCTAAGTTTCAGGGGTCACACGCCCGTGTAAGCAGACCGTGTGCTTCCCACGGCTTCAAGACACCCCCGTGGACCTATATTAACTTGGTCCCCACGGCCACCAAGCACGCCCGTGTGCTCAGGCCGTGTTCTCTTAGGCCATATACTGACTTCTCCACCACGGCCACCAAGCACGCCCGTGTGCCATGGCCGTGTACTTTTAGTTAGCTACTGACTTGAACACCACGGTTAGCTGACACCCCCGTGTCGAGGCCGTGTTTTTCTAATATACATTCTGCCAATTCACCCACGGTCTTTAGGCACGCCCGTGTACCACAACCGTGTGACATTATGGGCCATTTACAAGGCCAAAATGCCACCCATAAAGGTCATACCTACAAGTCATATTCACCAAGATATCTCATGCACATATAACCATAAAAAACATATCAAAATAATCATTTAAACCATGCATTCAATACCAATTCCAACCATGACAATTTCAAAGACTAAAACTCATATCATTTCAAGCATAATTCAATCATTTGCTCATTCAAAACTTGGTCATTTCACATGCTTCAACCATACCAAGATATGCATCATATATCACATTCATTTAAGCAAAGTCTTAACTCATAAATAGCCAAATCACACGGCTAAGATCACACAACAACTTATACCAAAATACTAGCCTATACATGCCATATCTAGCTTTATACATTTTCAAAGTGTACCAAAATAAGTTTAGTAGTGTGATGACGATCCGTGACGGTCCTGAGCCTTCAGTAGCTTTGACGACCTATAAAACGGAGAAAACACACACAAAGTAAGCTTTCCAAAAGCTTAGTAAGTCAATATACAAACAAACTTAGCATGAATTGCACATAATCAAATCAATAAAATGACCAATTTGGTTCTCATGATATAAACCATCTCACTCTTTCTTAAACTTTTTTGCTTAACCATCACGTACCATATTCCAATTCACATACCATGTATGCACATAATTCATCTAGTCAAACTTTACATATCATATCATCAATTCCATTTTCATAGCATCATAGTAAGATCATATAAATGCTTACCTTGTATACACAATTAGTGTATAATTAACATCCAGAAATGGATTTACAATCACATATTTGTTCATAGCTCGGATTTACCATTTATATCACAGACTTGCCCGTTGAACCATTAGGAATCTAGTAGGATACTTAGAAGGTTCGGAATAAGTGTACAATGCAATCATCCCAGACGAGGTCTTACATGTACTCAGATATCGATGCCACTGGCCCGGACAGGGTCTTACACGAATCAGTACAATGCCGATGTCCCAGACATGGTCTTACACGTAAGGATCATAACAATGCCAACGTCCCAGACGTGGTCTTATACGTAAAGCTCATATCGATGCCAACGTCCCAGACATGGTCTTACACATAATTAGATATCGATGCCACTGTCCCATACAAGGTCTTACACGAGTCTCAAATCAATGCCAACGTCCCAGACGTGGTCTTACATCATATGCAAAACCTCTCATAGGCATTCATTATCAACATTAATCAGATGAACAATTAAAATATCATACAAGTACATTTATTTGCACAGTGACTTTCCTCGGATTCGATATGTCGGAATGAAAACAGCTACTCGATTATTTTCGCTTTCCCGCGATCTAAGTCCATTTTCCTCGGTTCTTGATCTAAAAATATTTAGAATTAACCCTTTCATTCACTAATTCATTCAATTCAATCCAAGGACACACATTTAGGGCTATTTGCAAATTAACCCTCATATTTGCACACTTTATCAATTTAGTCCATTTTTCTCAAAACATTAAATTCACAAAATCTACCCATGCTCATGCTTAGTCAAATATTAATACATCACATATAAGCCCACATTTTTCATCAAATTCACAAATTAGTCCCTCAATTTGCCATTTTCTCAATTTAGCCTTATTTAGCTAAATTTATCAAAAATTCAAGAACAAAGTATGTTTATCTAGCTCATATCTTTCATTTAACACAAAAATCATCAAAAAAGCTTGACATATCATCAGTGGCATATCACACAAGCGTCATCAATTCACCAAATCCATACATGGGTTTTGTAGCTTTCTAAGCAATGATTGTAAAGACGTAGAAATTATCGAAAATCGAAGTCAAAACTCACCTTAATTCAAGATTTCAATTGCCAAAATCTAGCTCAACTTCTTCTTTTTCCTTTCTTCAATGTTCGGCACTCATAAAAACGATGATAACTATCATCTTTCATTTGTTTCTTTTACTATAATTCATTTTAATACTAATTTACCATATTATCCTTATTACAAAATATTTATAACCTATAAACATAAGACCATTTATGACTTTTAATCATCCATTAACTAATTATTGGCTCATTTGCCTCTTAAGGCCTCTTCCTTATAAAGCCACAACATATAAGCACTTTAACAAATAGCAAGCAACTTTCACATTTAATGCATTTTAATCCTTTTGTCAAATTAAACACACAAACGTACAAATTAGCTTACCAAAATTTACCACATACTAAACCACATATCAATGACACAGAATATAATATTTAAAATATTATACAGACTTGAATTTGTGGTTTCGAAACCACTGTTCTGACTAGGGTATAAACCTAACTGTTACAACTACTGAAGTAATTGTAGTAAGCCCCTTAAGACAATCTGTTGTTGTAAATAAAGTCTATAGGAGATATCTGTTAGAGGTTCAAGGGTTACTATTTCCTGTAAGCCTTATGGAGTTACCTTTTGGGGAGTTTGATTTAATTTTAGGTATGGATTGGTTATTTCAACATCAAGTTAGCCTAGATTATGCCTCTAAACGGGCAACTTTGAAAACAACTGAGGGTAAGGAGATTGTCATGGTTGAGGAGCGTAGGCACTACCTGTCTAATGTAATTTCTGCCATAGCCATCGAAAAGTTAGTTTGTAAAGGGTGTAAAGCATACCTAGCTTATGTGATGGATGAGAATGTTGATAGTACTGCCTTAGATAACATCCGAATTGTTAGAGAGTTCCTAGATGTGTTTCCTGATGAGTTGCTAAGAATACCCCCAGACTGTGAGGTAGAATTCGACATTGAATTATTGTGAAGAATCGCTTTAGTGTCCATTGTTCCCTATTGCATGGCACCAAAAGAGTTGCAAGAACTGAAAATCCAACTTCAGGAGCTTTTGGATCATAGGTTTATTAGACCCAACGTTTCTCCATGGGGAGTTTCGATTAAAAGAAAGATGGTTCCCTAAGATTATGTATAGATTACCAATAGCTGATCAGGTTTACTACCAAAAATAAATATTCTTCGCTTAGGATAGGCGACCTATTTGATCAATTTCGAGGCGCAACTGTGTTTTCCAAAATAGATCTAATGTTAGGGTATTACCAACTTAAAGTGAAGGAGATAGATGTACCCAAAATCACTTTTAGAACCCGTCAAGGCTACTATGAGTTCCTCATAATGCCATTCGACTTAACCAATGCTCCTGCCACTTTCATGGACCTAATGAGCTGAGTGTTCCAACCTTTCCTTGACCAGTTCATGGTAGTTTATACATGATATCCTAGTTTACTCCAAAACCAAATATGAACATGATGAGCACCTTAGGAAGGTCCTACAAATCCTTCGAGAAATTTTTTATGCTAAACTTAGTAAATGTGATTTCTAGCTTAAGGAGGTTATGTTTCTTAGTCATATGGTATCTACAGAGGGTATTCGAGTACATCCAACGAAGACAGAAGTGATCATTGAATGGAAACAACCTAAAAATGTTTCCAAAATCTGTAGTTTTCTAGGTTTGGCTAGGAATTATTGTAGATTTTTTGAAGAGTTTTCCTTTCTAGTCTCTCCCCTAACTAAGCTATTATTGAAGGATGTTCATTTTAAGTGGATAGAGGAGCAACAATCTAGTTTCAAAAAGCTTACGGCGATTTAACCCAAGCTCCTGTTTTAATTCAGCCCGAATCGAGGAAAGAATATGTGGTGTACAGGGATGCATCTTATACCGAACTTGGTTGTGTATTAATGTAAGGCAGTAGAGTAGTAGCTTACACGTCAATACAGTGGAAGCAACATGAGTGCAACTAACCAACTCATGACTTAGAGTTGACTGTAGTAGTTTTTGCATTAAAGATATGAATGCACTACTTGTATAGGGAGAAGTGTTACATTTATACTGATCATAAGAGCCTTAAATACCTTATCACCCAAAAAAAAACTGAACTTTAGGCAACGGAGGTGGGTAGAATTGTTAAAAGACTATGATTGTGTGATTGATTACTACCCCGGGAAAGCTAATGTTGTAGCAGGTGCCTTAAGCCGAAAATAGATGACCGATTTAATGGCAATGTTTGCTAAATTAATTTTGGTAGATGATAGAGGTTTGCTAGCAAAATTGCAAGCAAAGCCTACCATAGTCGATGAGATCTAAGTTAAACAACCTTTAAATATAACCCTATTACCTCAAATTAAGCTTGTGGAAGAAGGAAAGACTGAGGATTTTGGGTTTAATGATGACGGCATCTTGTGCTTTTGAGGAAGGTTTTGTGTGCCAAATGACAATGAGTTAAGAAAAACCATACTTCAAGAAGTGCATGCAAGCTCTTATGCCATGCATCCAAGAGCAAACAAAATGTATCAGGATGTGAAGGAGCTGTACTAGTGGTCAGGATTGAAACGAGATGTAAGAGAATTTGTAACCAAATGTCTAACTTGTCAGTAAGTGAAAGCTGAACATCAATTTCCTTCAGGATTGTTGCAACCCATCAAAATACCGCAGTGGAAATGGAAACAAATAACAATGGACTTTGTTAGTAGGTTACCCTTAACACCCACTAAGAAAGATTCAATTTCAGTTATAGTAGATCGGTTAACTAAGTTAGCATATTTTTCTACTTGTCCGTAATAGCTGGCTAAATTATGTTCTCGAAGATAGTGAGGATACATAGGGTATCCATATAGATTATTTCATATCGAGATCCTCGTTTTACATCTCGATATTGAAAGAAGTGGCAAGAGTCGTTGGAAACCCATTTGAATATGTTAAGAGGCTATACCATCAAATTTTGAGGCAATTAGGAAGAACATTTACCCCTAGCTAAATTTTCCTACAACAATAGTTTCCAATTGAGCATCCAAATGACACTTTATGATGCCTTGTATGGTTGGAAATGCCAAACTTCTTTGTGTTGGACCAAACTAGGTGAAAGAAAAGTTTTGAGTCTCGAGTTAGTGCAAGAGTTCGAGAGGAGAATCAGATTGATTCAGGAAAGACTAAAAGCGACTTTCGATAGACAGAAATCATATGTGAATTTAAAAGAAAAAACATGGAGTACAGTGTCGACAATCAAGTCTTTTTGAAAGTATTCCCATGGCGAAAGGTGTTAAGGTCCAGTCGGAAGGGTAAGCTAAGTCCACGATTCATATGACTGTACCAAATCCTTGGAAGAATTGATCTAGTTCCTTATCAACTAAAATTACTTCCCTATCTGGATCGAATTCACGATGTTTTTCATATCTCTATGTTGAGATGTTATCGTTCAGACCCTTCCCACATCGTTCCAATTAAGGAGATCAAGGTACGACCAGATTTGTCCTTTGAAGAAGAACGTGTGAAAATCCTAGAACATGATGTAAAGGTTTTGAGAAGGAAGCGAATACCTTTAGTTAATATCTTGTGGCAGAACCATAGAGTCGAGGAAGCCACATGGGAAGCAAAAGACAAGTTTCGACAACAATATCCTCACCTATTCAAACCAAGTAAATTTTGAGGATGAAAATTCTTTAAGGATGGGAGAATTGTAACACCACAGAATAAATAAGGTTAGAATTAATAAAATCACCAAGAAATGAGTTTTAATATCAATGGTTATGAGGTTAGTAAATTGCCTAGAGAACAAGGTTCAAGCCCCATTCTTTCCATTTTCTTCTTCTTCTTCTTTTTTAAGCAACTAAAGGACCAAGTTCAACTAAGATATATATTAGTTTTGGTGGAAAAGGAACAAGCATGAATAGCAGCCCACATGGCAAGGCATCTATTTCCCCTTTGTACCTAGGTTCTAGCCACAACACTCTCCTCCCCCAACTCTATTTGGATGGCAAGAGGGGCTAATTGCCCAATTAGTCCCTCAAATTTAGAAAACCCTAACTATTTAATCCTATTTCTAAATCAAAATAGAACTTTAGCTTCTCTTTTCCAATTGGATAAAGATTTTACTATCTTTTCCCCTATTTCTTTCCCTATTCTTCTACATCTTCCCCTTTGCAATTATTTTCTTTTCATTGTTGGAAATTTTAATTCAGTTTCGAGTTTGAAATCAACCTTCGTTCAATCTGTTTCTCGTATTGGTTTAGCATAACAACCTCAATTCCATCCCTAAGTTTCTAAGAATTAGTAAGTTCAATTCAAACTCGATAATCGATCCTAGATTTCCATAGTATTATTATCCGATATTGATCTTTCATTCGATTTAATGAATCTTGCTGAAAATCTTGGTATTCTTGTTAAATCTTGACACCATTATTGATTTCTTGCATATTTTTTCATTGAAGAACTGGATCTCGGTATCTTGGATCAGACTTAGACACAAGGAACAATGTACGAGACTCTAGAAATCAAGTGTGTGTTCTTTTTCAAGAATGTTAAGGTAAAACTGAGCCTGGGTTAAACTACACGGTCAGTAACACGGGCATGTGGGTCGCTCACGTGGACCACATAACCGCCATATACGACTATGCCCCCTTAAAACTCTTGGTTTTTGCTTTTCATATTGCCTAGGACACCCTCACACAGCCTATCACACGGTCGTGACACCTTTGTAGGTTGATTGTTTGAAACACCACATGGCTATAGCCTCTTACAAGGCCTAGCCACACCACCGTGTACCCTATTCACATAGCCCATGGCTTCCCACACAGTCTGGTCACATGGTCGTGTGTCCCCTGTAACTCAAAATTTACAGTTTTGACCCAGAATTTTATGTTTGATCATATTTGTCCCTGAATAGGTTTCAAACTATTTTAATGAATTAAATTATGCAATTAGGTCCTTGATGATAGGAAATATACTAGAATTCATGATTCATCAAATAATTACAATATTTATTTATATTTATGATTAATTGCATGAATTATGAAAGTATATGTTATTCTTATATTTATACTTGCAATTGTATGAATGACATGCCTTACGGTACTAAAATCTGAATACATTAAAAAGTATAGTTTTGCTACTAAATTTTCCATGCATTAGTACATTAAATGCTACCATATGTTATTGAATTAAATATGTCGTATTGCATTACATGGGTTGGGACAATATGATTAGAGGAAGTCTGGCAGTTTATCTGCATTAATCAGTTTTGTTATGCACCCACAAACAAAGAAAGATTCCAACTGCAGGTACTACTGTGTATCCATAATTGAAAGTAGATTCCAACTCTAGGTTTATGCTATAGAATTTATAGCCGAAAGCAAGTTTCATCTACAGGACTTATTGTTGTGCAGTGTATTTACATTGTCACTATTTGCAATTATGTAACATTATTTAAGAATTAAGGGGGAAAAAGTCTATTAAGATGAGATGAAAAAGTAGTGGCTGGTTTCATCTAAAATTTATTTTACTTGTTGCTTAAATTTATATTATTCAATCACTTTTTTTTAAAGAAATACAATATTTTTGTGTTTATATATTTTTTTAATATTTTATATTTTCATTTAATTTCTAACTTTCCCCTTTTCTTCTTACTCTCTTGAGAAGATTTCAGATATTTTTTAATTTCTAATTATTATTTGTAGTAATCTTTTTTAATATTTTCACAATCTGATTTATATTTCCCTATTTATTTTTCAATATATTTAGCATTTTACATTGGGATCATTGTTGAATATATGATTAATGAATAATTTTTATTATAAATTTGATATATTAATATCGAATTAATGTGGGATCATTATTATTTTTTATTAAAATTAATTGTGTTTTAAATTTTTTTATCTTTAAAATAAGGGTTGAGATCTAAAAAAAACATTGAACCCTAATGTTAAATTTCTATAGTGACTATTATGCTACTAATAGCAATTTCATACAATAACTAAAATTTATTTTAAAAAAATATTTATGGGACCAAAGAAGCTTGCTTCATGAAAAAACATAATTCAATGATTTAAAATACCTATTGTTGCACTTTCCAAAAAAAAAGTACCTATTGTTTGCCATATACAATACTAGTGCAAATGATTAAAAATCCATTTAATAATTTTTTTAAATTGAAAAAAATTACTTGCCATCTTAATTATTATAATATTAATTTTTTTAAAGGGTGTTACAAACTTAAGAAAAAGAAACATGAATGAATTTTGATGTGAACAAAATAATAATTGTCATTGGGTTACATAGCTTATTTATAATAGAAATTAGATACACAAATAAGGAAAGATATGATATGATATGACATGACGTGATATGATATTATGCTAATAAATTATATACAAATAAGAAAAGATATGATATGAATGAATTATGCAAGATACCACATTAATATCCCCCCTCAAACTCAAGGTGGTGTTGTGGACCTTAGCTTGAGTTTGGAAACTAAGTCTTGAAATCTGGTTGGAAGATGAGTTTTGGGGAAAATGTCTGCGATCTAAGCTGATGAGGAGACAAAAGCGTGGTGTAAAGTGCCTTGAGTAACATGATGTCGTACAAAATGGTAGAGAAAACTATCATCATCAAAGAAAACCTCAAAACCCAAAAGAGGAGGAATCAACATCGATCAAAACCTCAAAACCCAAAAGAGGAGGAATCAACACTGATCACATATGCGTCATCCACTAATAAAAACATTAGTGCATAAGATACTTTTTATCGAGTGCCTCTGTTTCCACTTAAGACCTTGCTTACAAAGAGGGAGAAAAAAATAAGCACAAGACAAAGTTGAACGTCCTTGATCACCCACCAGAAGACACCGTAAGAGAGAAGAGGCTCGATTAGACTGACTGAAATCAGCCACCGATGACATCTACCCTAGAACAACCCCAAACAATGACTAAATCGTCAAAGGTCTTCAATTTGGCAAAAAAATAGAAAAGCAAGAAAAGTAGCTTTTAGAGGCTTTAGGCACCACCACCCATCCACCATTCAGGAGTTGTAGTAAAACTTTCACAAAAAATGGAACACTAGCATCAGAACACCACATCGGTCCCTCATCAAAAAAGGTTCGCTTGTGAGAAGAGAAAAATAAATAAATAAAAGATCCATGAAAGCTCAAACGAAGCCCACAAAAGGGGTTATTAAACCGAGAGGAGAACATAATAAAATAGAGTAGAATAAGGAGATAAGGCCCCCAAAAAAGGTTATTAAATGAATAGAAAGACATCAGAAAACTGAGGAGAACAAGGAGGATGATGACCAACCACCAGCAGCAGGTATTTAACCATATAAACCGAGAAATAAGAATATGGCTTGGAGTAGCAAACAACCAAAGCACAAGCAATAGAGTACAAAGCTAGAAACAAGACCAAAAGAATTTGGTCAACAGAGTAGTCAATAACTTAGAATGGATTGAGTATGATGACTCAGCTTGGACGAAGAAAGGCAAAGCACAGGAAACATAGGAGAAAGCTAGAAACAAGATCAAAAGAGTTTGGTCAATAGAGTAGTCTGTAACCTCCCAAACCTGGCCTAGAAGTTATGGCTAGATTGAGAAGGCTACATTAGCCACCGAAATGGCTAAGCTAACTTACGTTAATTTTTAAGACTTTAAATAAACTCATTTTAGAGAAAACCATAGTTGTACTTTGAGTTAGCTTAAAAGCATTCATTCATTAGGTCTTGTATGCTTAGGATTCATTTTATTGTTGATAGTGTTGTTTTAGAAAAACCGTTTGCTTGTCGCTCTTCTTTAAAAAAAACTCGAATTTAAACTAATGCAGCGAAAAAACCATTTTTCAAGCAATTTTGGAAAATTAGTTGCCTTATCGATTTATTTTTCAAAAATAGTTCCTTTGTAATGTAGTGGAAACTAGGGAACAATATCAAATTTTTCTTAAGCCGGATATTATGCATTATCTGGTTATTATGCTTGAGTAATTCCTGCATGCAAAAATCCCAAAAAAAGAAAGTTACCAAGCCACAGACCAGAAATAATTAAAAATTACAAGCCAAAACCAATAGAGACTGACTAATACTTATTTAAAAAATAATCTAAGGTCCAAGGTGATTATCCGAATGTCAAGTCCAATCTCAATTTTGAGGTTTACTTGAAAAGTTAAACACTATTGGGGGTGAGCTTATGAAAAGCTCAGTGTGAGTCGAACAATTATTTAAACAGATATAAATATCAAATACAATGAAACAAATTAGCTTTAACAGAAGAAAACAGAACCATCAGAGGAATTTCATATCATTACATAGCCATTATCAAACTAATGTTAAACGGTGTATGAGCATGGGACATCATTCATTTGAGTAACAATCATTAATTTTGATACCATTCAATACAACAAAATACAATACGTAGCATAAATCAATAACATTTGAATATGATGTGCACATGATACAATGCAAAAAGGCTCTTACCCATACCATCCGTTACACACAACGAGTTCCCCAGAACCTGTCTGCCAAACTCCAAAACATTATGAGCATAGCTCGACGTGGTAAAACCACCGAATAATCAATAATGAAGAAAATCTGACAGATATCAAATAGTGTGATACAATCTCCAATAACTTATAATATGCGATAAAATCGCCAATCCCCTTAGTACTCCAGGTGCAGTGTACTGACTACGAATAATACGGGCTTAATATGTCACCGGTACTCAACAGAACTCCTCCGTCAACCACAAAATCCCAACCCAATGCATATGCAATATGTCACACAATCTCATACATAATCATATCTTAATACTTTTCAAATTCATTTGACATGCTCAGCATGTCCTTAATAATCACATACTTTCAGTAAATGGAAATAGTGTTCCAATATTTCAAATTACCATTGTGTTGGTATCAACCATGTGTTTAAATCATACGTAGGCATAATATCTCAACACATTATATCATTCAGTCAAACATTCTCATATCTCATAACAAATATTCAATTACAAACTCAATCAGACATTCTTACCATCAAACTAGCGATTTTGCTAACATGTAAATCTTTTAAGGCTCAAAACATACCTGGTTTGGCCACTCACAAAATCAATAATTTGGCTATTAAGACAATCCAATCAGCAAGCTAATTTATCATATATAACATGATATTTAACATTTTCAAACAATTTTATGAGTTTAGGACCCACACCTTATTTTTCGCTTCCTCGCAGCACACTAGCGAATCTTCCAATTTTCCTTAATAATTCTTAAACTAACCTAAACCAAATTTCAGTATAAATTCAATCAATTTACAATTAAACCAGCCCCAAAACCCACTTATGAGTTCAGACCAATCGTTGAAATTTTAACTATTTTATGAATCCAAACTAGTTAGATTCTTTACACTATATCGATGCAAACCATACGTATAATTGTTCTTCGCCTTTACAGATGATTTGGGGCATTTCGGTCAGCACCTAATTCAATAATATACTGGAAAATAAATATCTAATTAATGATTAAATTTATTCATTTAATCAATTCATAACCTTTACCCAACAACTATGTCAAAATAACAAACCAGTTACCCTTAATTGCACTTACGCTTCACGATTTGTGGGATCCGAATAGCCAATCGATCAAGAACGTTTTTCCTTAATTGAAATGGGTTTAGAAGATTATTAGGAGGGTTCAAGAACTCAAATTAATTCTGGAAAAATATAGGAAAGAACCAAGAAACAAAACAGCCCCATTCTTGCACATAGGCACACGCACTACCACCCATGGTGGCCAAAATTGGGGCTGGGTTTTTAAACAGTTTGAGATCTCATTAAATTATAGAAAAATACCTTTGAAATAATTTAAAATCCCCAAATTTCCAGATCTAGAAATTTAGGTTTTTAATGGAAAAGATTAATTAATAAATTGAAGAGAGAAGAGACCTTACCTGTAACAGCCCGATTTAGGGGCTAGTTAGAATAGTGATCTCGGAATCACTAATTCGAGGTTAGAGAAAATTATTTTCATGTTATGTTATGTGTTATAACATGTTTATAAGGATGCATGAAAATTTTGGTGCCTAAATTTAGCGATTTCTAGCTAAATTGTGAAAAAAGACTAAATCGCATAAAGTGAAAAAGTTCTATTTTATTTGCTAGAGGCGCCAAATAGCTATGGTTTATAAATTGGAGGTCCCAAATGTGCAATTAGGTCATAGGAATTAGCTTGACCGGTCAAAGGAAGACAAAGGGGACAAGGGCATTAAATGTTGTCATGTTAGGTAATTAAAAAGAAATAAAATAAGATGAAATAAGCAAAAAGCTATCATTTTTTTATTTCTTCTCTTCTTCAACTGAAAATACCAACAAGAATGGGGGTTCTTGAAGCTCAAAATTTCAGCAAGCTTTTCTCCATTCAAGTAAGTCAATTTGATGGTTGTTTTGATGATTTTTGTACTTTTGAGACCCCTAAAGCTTAAGCTAGCTAATGGGGGGTTTAGTTTGCAACATGATTGAAAGTCTAAGGACTTACCATGATATATTTTATGTTGTTTGATGAGTTTTCATGAAATAAAATGAATGATAGGATGGTGATAAATAACTTTTGTGAGGTTTTGTTATGAAAACACCTAATTGGGACTAAAATGCAAAAGTTGTAATTTGTTCATTAAGGCATGAAATTGATGGAATTGTGAATAGTTGTAAGAGGATTAAATGTTCATCTAGGCTTGTTTAATGAGAAAATGTGATAAAAATTTATTTACGAGCCTAGGGGCAAAATCGTAATTTTGCCAAAGTGTAAGGGCAAAATAGTCATTTTTCCTAAAGTGTATATTATGGTCTAATATGATTTATAAGTGATTAAATCAGTAAATTTCATTGTTCTAGATCAAAGAAAACTAGTTTCGAACCTAGAACGGATGAAAAGAGAAATGTGGGCAAAAAGTCCCTTCTGGGCCTTTCGACATCGAGGTAAGTTCATGTGCAAATGTTGCAATTACGTATAAGTTAATTTAATATTCCAACATTGTATGGAATGTATATTTACTCTATGAATTTATGAAACATCTTTTAATGAGAGGTTAAGAGAATTGAATCTAAGAGTAATGGGAAATGTATGTAGCATGATATGATGATAATTATGGCCCCGTGTAAGACCATATTGGGATATGGCTTCGGTAGAAGAATTCATATAAGACCATGTTAGGGACATGGCATCGATATGTTAATACAACTAAGACCCTATTGAGGTATGATGTCTATGTGACACTATGTGTATGAGACTTAAGAGTGTTATTTAACAATGTGAGTGATTCGACAGGTTTGTTGAAAGTGAGAGAGTATGTGGTTGTACCACGAGAAGCACAAGTGTGTGTTGGAATTGAATTGAGATGAATTCAGTATATAATGAACCCTTAGTGAGTTATGTGTGATTAATGCACTTTAGTTGCATGAGATGGATTTATTAATGCATTGTGTGATGCAAACGAGTATCGTAGAAAGTTAAGTAAGAATAGAAATGTGTGAGGATGTTATCAATTGAACAATTGAAATAGAGATATACATGTGGATTACTATCCATGAATGTAAAATAACGGTGAGCTATGTGCGATATCACCTTATGGATGTTAATGATGGGCTAAGTGCGATACCATCAATTTTATTGTTATCGGTGGGCCATGTGCGTTACCACCTGATTAATTAGTAATCGATGGGCTGTGTGCGTTACCATCACTTATAAATGATTGGTGAGCTAAGTACGAAATAACCATAAGTGTAAACAATCAGTGGGCTATGTGTGATACCACCCTATTAGAGATTCAATGGTGGGCTAAGTGCGAAACCACCGAGAGATTAGTAGTATGAGTGACTCATTGAAAATGCTTGATGTGTTGTTTTATATGATCATGGGGTGATCAGTGCAGGGATGCATGCTAAATAAACGAGCAATTGGCTTGTGGCATGGTAAAAATGTGGTAAGAGATAGAATGAGTAAGCCTCACGAATGGTTGAGTAAGTTACCGTGTGTTAATGAGAAAAACTTGGTATAATACTTTGTAGTTATGTATATTCAAGGAATATCAATATTTGTCAGATTAAGTAGATGAACTTACTAAGCATTATTGCTTACTCTTTTACTTTTCTCATCTCTTATAGGTTATTTTAACTAGCTCGGGTTGGAGGCCGCCAGAGATGTTTTCACACTATCGAATAAACGCTTGGTATGGTGTTTCAAGTTCTTATGAGTCATGGCATGTATAGGGATTCTTTTAAAGTTGATTAAGTTATAATAGATGTAGCCAAATTGTGTTGGCCTAATAGAATTTATTGTTTGGTTGTGTATAGCCATAGATGATGGCTTAAGTTGTTTGTAATTGTATTGGATATAGTTCTCCCTAGTGTATGGGATGAAGACTTTATTTCTCTTATGATTAAATGTCTTTAATTCATGTGTTTTAATTGATGATTTGAGAATGTTTGAAATAGCATATGAATGTATTCAATGTAGGGTGGAAGAGGGCTTGGTAGATAGCCTGATAATTGTCCACATGGGTAGACACATGGGCGTGTGTCTAGACCATGTAGGAGGCACGACTAGCACATGGGCGTGTGTCTAGGCCGTGTGGAGTTTGCACTTTGCACTTGGAATTTAATGCACCCCACGACTGAAGTACACGGGCGTGTGTATATGCCGTGTGGATAAGTCAGAATGCTAAGTTTTAGCACACGGGTTATGGCCACGGGCGTGTCAAGGCCATGTGGAATTGGTCAGTGTAGACCATGGGTGGAAGACACAAGCATGTCTTAGAGACACACGGGCGTGTCCCTAGACCCACATGGGCATGTGACCCCTGTTTGTTAAAAAGTTACTTGAACTCGTAAAAGTTCCCGGAATAGTTTCCAAACTTCTCGGAAGTATGTTTAGGGCCATTTAGGCCAAGTTTATACAAAGGATGGGTTTAAACGAAATTTTTATAACCCTATTTGAGATGTTTAAGTAAGATTAGTTAGGTAATGCCTCAAACCCTATTCCAGCTCGATTACGGGTAAGGGGTGTTACATTACCCAAGCTACTCGAGAGAAACGGCAATGACACTTTCTTGGCAATGTTCGGGATCAATCTTGGAGTTCAAGATTTCAGATTTGGGGTTGATTTTAATGAGAAAAAATGACAAAAATATGGTGGAGAATATGTTAACAAATCTTGTGGAAAAAATAAAAAGAAAAAGAAAAGAAATAGATGGTAAAACTAGGTGTAGACATCAACAACAATAGAGAAAAGGAAAAAAGATTAAAATAAAAGAGAATGAGAGGAGGATAGGAACAACTAGGGCAATGAGGAGGAGGATTAAAAGCTGATTGTTAGTGAAAAATTAATATTTATACCTAGGTTAACTAGGCTTGGATGGCCCACACATTAAACAAGGGGTTTTTTGTCAAAAAAATTAAATTACTTGCATGGGAAGGGAATTAAACTAATGCAATGGAAAAAACCATTTTTCAAGTAATTTTGGAAAATTAGTTGCCTTATCAATTTAATTTTCAAAAACAGTTTCTTTGGAATGTAGTGGAAACTAGGAAACAATATCAAATTTTACTTAAGCCTGATATCATGCATTATCCGGTTATTATGCTTGTGAAATTCATGCATGCAAAAATCCCCAAAAGAAAAGTTTCCAAGCCACAGACCAGATATAATTAAAAATTACAGGCCAAAACCAATAGAGATTGATTAATACTTATTTAAAAAATAATCCGAGGTCCAAGGTGATTCTCTGAATGTCGAGTTTGATCTTATTTACTTGAAAAGTTAAACACTATTGGGGGGTGAGCTTATGAAAAGCTCAGTGTAAGTCGAATAATTATTTAAACGAACAAAAATATCAAATACAGTGAAACATATTAACTTTAACAGAAGAAAACAGAACCATCAGAGGAATTTCATATCATTACATAGCCATTATCAAATTAATGTTAAACAGTGTCTGAGCATAGGACATCATTCATTTGAGTAACATTCATTAATTTTGGTACTATTCAATACAACAAAATACAATGCATAGCATAAATCAATAACATTCGAATATGTCATGCACATTATGCAATACAAAAAGGTTCCTATCCATACCATCCGCTACATACCACGGGTTCCCTAAAACCCGTATGCCAAACTGCAAAACATTATGAGCATAGCTCGATGTGGTAAAACCACCGAATAATCAATAATGAAGAAAATCTGACGGATATCAAATAGTGCGATACAATCGCCAATAACATATAATACGCAATAAAATTGCCAATCCCCTTAGTACTCCAGGTGCAGTGCATTGACTACGAATAATGCAGACTTAATATGCCGCCCGTACTCCATGGAACTCCTCCGTCAACCACAAAATCCCAACCCAATGCATATGCAATATGTCACACAATCTCACACAATCTCATACATAATCATATCTTAATACTTTTCACATTCATTTGACATGCTTAGCATGTCCTCAATAATCACATACTTTCAGTAAATAGAAACAGTGTTCCAATCTTTCAAATTACCATTGTGTTGGTATCAATCATGCGTTTAAATCATACATAAGCATAATATCTCAACACATTATATCATTCAGTCAAACATTCTCATATCTCATAACAAATAATTACAAACTCAATCAAACATTCTTACTATCAAACTAGAAATTTTGCTAGTTTGATTGAGTAGTCAACGAGTCAGAATGGATTCAGTATGATGGTTCGACTTGGACAAAGAAAGGCAAAGCATAGGAAATATAGGACAAAGCTAGAAATAGTACCAAAAAGGGAAAAAAATAAAATAAAATAAATTGGAGTTTTAGAGATGACAAGCACCATCCACAAAATATTTTTGCAAATTGAAAAGAGAGAAGACATGTTAAGTGAATGGGCGATAGCCAGCTCGGAGGTTGACATCGCCGCGCCACTAGGAAAAAAAATGATAAGAAGCAAACGAATTGGAGAAGAAAATAAATAAATAAATAAAATGAGAAACTAAGCTCTTGATACCATGTTACAAACTTAAGAAAAAGAAAGAGAAATGAATTTTTGTGTGAAAGAAATAATATTACTTCTTAATTTTCATTGGGTTACATAGTCTATTTATAATAGAAACTAGATACACATATAAGGAAGGATATGATATGATATGATGTGAATTAATTATACAAGATATCACATTAAAAAAAAAGGAAAATCATGAATTCATTCCATGAATGAACCATACAATTCGGGAGAAAAAATATTTATGGGCGGTGAAAGATAAGCTCTATCAACACAACAAAGGCTTTAGCCTTAAAATCAATAGAACATTATGACACGATGAAAAATGACTCTATCACAACTCAAGCACGACATAGTTGGAGTAGTTGCAAGCACTCAATATGAAAAGGAAATTAGCTCGAAATGGTTCAAAGTCGCGGGCAAAAACGACAAAAGAACCAATCATCCAACAAATTGGAGACGATGACGAAAAACTTATCCCTAAAGTTACTTGCAAAAGCAAGACTACATGCATAAGCAAGACTAAAAAATATGCTATAAGAGGACACAAAAACTTCTAAAACTGAAGACTTATTAAACTATGGAAAACAAATAAAAAAAAACTTATAAAACTTAAGATAACATGGGTCCAAATCGACTTGTGCAATCATTTATTATTCTAAAATACTCTCAAAACAAAAACTAATTAAGAAGCCGGTGAAAAGCCACTCACTTTCCATGAGAAATTGTTGGTGGCTGGTAGAGTTTCAACAACGTCAAGCATTGTCATCTGTCTCCATCACAACTTGTGAAGACAACAAGGATACCCACAAAATAGATCTGCAAATTGAAAAGATAGAATTCACATGGAGTGAATGAGGAAAAGAAAGTTGGGAGGGAGAAAAAGCAAAGTGATAACCAATCTAGAGGCTGACACCATTGTTGGGTAAAACAAAAGAGAAAAAATAAATTACCAGAAAAAAGAGAAAACTTAAGGATTTCTATGTCTTAAATATTATTATTAAATAGATATTGCAATAGGAAATAAGTAAAAAAAATTGACTTAAGAAATAAGTATAAATTTTAAATATTTGAATAGTTAAATAAAATATTTAAACTTAATAAAATAACTATTCTTGCTTAATCTCCCATTTCCCATGTACAATATATATTTTTGAATAATCTCATTATAGATTTTGATAATATCTGCTCTGTAACACCCCAAACTCGGCCTAGACGATATGGCCGAATTTGGCAATGTCACATGATAGTGCTTTTGAAATCGTAACGACGCTAAGACCTTTTCTCTATTCAAACCACTCTTCATTATCTTATGTTAACTCCAAATCGTGTCATTTGTTTTCAAAACATTATCCATTTTCAAAACGTTATTTATTTACAAATCGTCATTCATTTCCCAAAATGTTATGCTTTACGGAAGCTTTTAAAATAGTTTGCGTATGCTTAGTATTTTGAAAAAACATTCATCTTTTTTGAAAACCCGAGTTTCTCCTACCACTAGCAGTTATAAAACATAAAAAAGTATAAAATCCAAATTTAAACCAAAAAATCCGTAGAGGCCACCGATATAGAAGGAGTCGTATGGCCACCGATGAATCCTTCGCCACAATGATCCGCCTATGTCTGGGGATTACCTGTACAGATTAAACAGAAGGGTGAGTTTTCGTAAACTCAGTGTGTAACCCCTATACAAAACAAACAGTCAATATACAAATAATCACTGTCTGGGACTAAGTCCTTTTTCAGTATCAGTATTAGTCTAGTTTGGGCCTTAGCCCATTTCAGTAACAGTATGCATTGGGGCCTTAGCACATCACAGTACAGTAACAGCAACAAATATACAATCAAAAAATCCTACCCAACCAGCCTCAACGCTACATCTCCGTCAAACCCTACACTACATGTGGGGATATAATCAACCTACCAATCCCTACACTCCAAATAGTATCGAATGCATCACTAGACAGTAATTTGCAGCTATGCTGCTAGTAAATTAGGCTCAAAGCCTTTCAATACACTTCCTCCAATCAATATCAACCCACCCCCATGCAATGCATCGTATAGTTATGTCATGCCCAATCATGGTATATCACATATATACAATACAGTACAATAGCATGCTCAATATACAGTCATATATATACATATCAAGTATGGATATAACAGTTATTCAGTTAGGGGTTTAGGCAATCTTACCGACCCTAAAGTAGTCCACAATAGTCTCGGGCGACCCGTGCAACCTTAGTAATAAATCAGAGAAAATGGGCTCACACGCCCATGTTGTCTGCCCGTGTAGGCCTACATGCCCGTGTGGCCCCCATAGCCCAATTTGGCCATGGCCATGTAGATCACAAGCCTGGCCCAACATCCCACACACCCGTGTGGGCCTACACGTCCGTATAGCCTACACGACCCAATTGGTCAAGCATGTCTCTCGCACACGACCACACTGGCCATCACTTGGTCGTGTCATGCGCCCGTGTCATGCGCGCACGACCTAGTTCACCAATCACACGACCATGTCCCCTCACACGGCCTACCACACTGGCTACCACATGCCCGTGTGGTGTTGATAGTGTGCTTTTTCAGCTTTTCGTCGAGTCATATTTTCAGTATTTTAGGTACACACCTTGTAACACCCCTTACCCGTATCCAACGCTGATACAGAGTACGAGACAATACCTTTCTTAATACACGCACACAAATAATTTCGGGATAGGAGATCTCATTCAAATTTTAAAACTTTTCAACTTCATCTTAAAGTCCCTCTACGAGGCCCAAAACGTACTTTAGAAATAGTTCGGGACCAAACCGAGTTCCTTTGAAAACTTTAGAAAATTTCATTGAAAAGTAGAGCACACGCCCGTGCGGACTTGGGCCACAGCTGTGTGAATGGCATGGCCATGTCCTTAGCCCATGTGCGAGCCTGAATTGTGCTTCACGAAAAATCAGGATGTCACATGGCCTGGCTCACTCCTGTGTCCTTAGTCCGTGTGGCAAATTAAATTCCTAAATTAAGTACAGACTTCACAAGATCTAGGCACATGCCTAGGTCCTATGGCCGTGGCTTCCACACGGTTGAGACACACGACCATGCCTCAGCCCATGTGGTTACTACTGGGCATTCTGTTTTGCCAACCTAGGGTGCAGAGGGACACAAGGCCTAACTACACGCCCATAGGGTAGACCGTGTGTCACAAACGGCCTAGACACACGCCCGTGTGACTACCCGTGTGGATAGTAACAAGACTATTTACCAAGCCCTTTCTGCCACCCTTACTTGCACCAACATAAGCCACAGCAAATAACATACTTATTCATGCAGTTTGTACATTCATGAAAAAAATTATCATTCTCATTTATCAATAACAAGTATTAGCCATCAACTATGGCCCTTTACAAAATGAATTCATCTTTAAAGCAAGCCAGCACATTTGGCCAAAACATTATGACACTTAACAAACGACTGAGACCCTATACATGCCATTCCCAAAATGATAAATCTAACTATACCAAGTGTTTTGTTTGATAGTTTGATCGAGCCTCCGATGTTCTTTGATCCCCGAGTTAGCTTGGCGGCACTATAAGAAAATGGAAAAGAGAGGGAGTAAGCATAAAGCTTAGTAAGTCGCATGTAAATAATTAACAACAATTACCATGCATTATCATATTCATATCATCTTATAAACTTGTACACGATTCTCGAATGATTAAAAACATAACTTACTCACTTTCATCCAACATAATTCGAGCTTATTTCTCATGAATTTCATGTAGGTACCTGTATCACTTACAACATAGTCGTAACTTTTCTCACTTTTAACACAAGCTCTAAATTTTCCGTTAAACCAGTTGGAATACTAAAGGATACTCGACAAGCCTCACACAAGAGGGGCAAATGCCGATGCCATGTCCCAGACATATTCTTACACTGGCTTGCGTATCGAGGCCGATACCATGTCCCAGACATGATCTTACACTAGCTTTCATCTCAATGCCAATGCCATGTCCCAGACATGGTCTTACATTGGCTCTCATAATGTGGCCGATGCCATGTCCCAGACATGGTCTTACACTAACACACATATCAATGCTGATGCCATGTCCCAGACATGGTCTTACACTGGCTCTCATAATGTGGCCGATGCCATGTCCCAGACATGGTCTTACACTAAAACACATATCAACGCTGATGCCATGTCCCAGACATGGTCTTACACTAGCGCATATACCAACGCCAATGCCATGTCCCAGACATGGTCATACACTGGCTTTCATAATATGGCCGATGCCATATTCCAAACATGGTCTTACACTAGCACACATATCACCCCAACTGTCACGGCTTGGATATCCAATCTATTCCTAAGGTTCAACCGGAAGCATATCACATCAACTTTCATCATGCACATTCATAGCAATAGTTAAACATTTTATTCAATATCAATTGTTTAATGCATAAATACAATAACGTTGTATTATTTACGTACAACTTACCTCGATATACAAAATATGGGTGACTTGTTTGATTTAGTCTAATAACTTGGTTTTCCCCCGGTCTAAGTCAGGATCCCATTTTTCTTAATCTATAATGACAAAATTTACTCATTTAATCACCACATTAATCAAAACATTTAAACATTTCCACTTTGGCAAAATTACCATTTTGCCCTTAGACTTTTACAAAATTACAAATTTACCCTATAGGCTCGTAAAACAATTCTAATCAAATTTCCTCCTTTAACAAGCCTAGCTGAACATTTATTACTCTTATAGCAACTCAAAATTCCAATTATTTCACACATTTACTTCCTATTTTACAACCTTTACAAAAAGGTTCATTTTAGGTGTTTTCATGGAATCTCCTTTCACAAAAGTTGTTTATTTAACAACCAAGTTTCATTTTCTTCCAAAAATTTCAGCAACAACACTAATGTTCTCATGGCAAAACCCTAGGCTCTCAACCATTTTTCAAAATAGTCCCTTCATTAGCTAGCTTAAGCTACAAGGGTTCCAAAAACACAAAAATCATCCAAAATGACCATTAAAAAGACTTACTTGCAAGGGATTAAGTTGCTAAAAATTTTAAGCCTCCAAAAACCCTATTTTTCTGATATTTTGGGTGGAGAGGATGAAGAGGAAATGATGATATCATTTTTTTTCTTTATTCTATTTTATTTCTTCAATTAAGTCACCTAATCCACCAACTTTGACCAATTTTGAAATTTCTTGTCCCCTATGGTCGGCCAACACATGCCTAAGGGCCTAATTGCACATTAAGGACCTCCAATTTAATATTCCATAGCTATTTGACACCTTTAGCTAGTAGAATAAAACTTTCGCACTTTATGTGATTTAGTCCTTTTCCAAAATTAAGCATGCAATCACTAAAATTAATTCACCAAAATTTTCATGTACTCATATAATCATACTACAACACAAAAAATAATATTAAAATAATTTTCTTCAACCTCGAATTAGTGGTTTCGAAACCACCATTCCGTCTAGCCCCAACCTATAAATAGGAGCATAATACGCTTCAATGCACTCAAACTCACGTACTCCCTCATTGGCAACAATACCTATGTCAATTGAGCTAAGACTCAATCAGCAAAATTACTTACAATCTTTGTATATTTTCTTTTGTTGGTTATACAGTATGTACCTAGGTTGAGTCGAAATTAGTATTTTGATTTGGTTATATGCTAAACACATGAAATTATAAATGTCACAACTTATAGTTAAGCATGTTTTTTAGTATGTTAATAGCCTATTAGTATTGTGCTCATATACATATGTTTATAAGTGCCAACTAGCTAAATAAAGGACATGGATGAATTGACTTATATATCTGAATGAATTTGATGAAATGAATGATAGAATGTGTGTATAAATGGTACTTTAGACATAATGAAACTCATTAGGTATAAAGATTTGGTTGAAATTATAACTGAAAATGAATCTGAAAAGTTTTTGGTATTTGTAAATAGTTACCAACATTAACCTTTTGAAAACAGTATGTCACATCGCGACATCGAACGATGGTCGTTGCGACGAGACCAAGTTGTCAATCCACAGTGCGACGTTGACCTTTAGTCACTGTGAAAAAACCTACATAGTATGTTGTGTCGCGACAAGGAACCTTTTGACATCATGATATTAACTCCATATTTTGAACCTCTTACAATTTTGTCCTATTTTAGCCTCGGGCTAGTTTTAAAGCTTTTGTAAGCTCATATAAGACCTGAAAATTGTTGTATATTGTATTGTATGCATGTTTGGGTTGAAATTGATCATTTAATAGTATCAATTGAATGTAGTTCATCGTAGTTGTTCTGGCAATAAGTGTGACACTTTGTATCTCAAATCCGGTGATCGGGTGGGTATCGGGGTATTACAGCTTTAGAATGCTCTTTTCATAGCTAATTAAATGGTTTTCAATCTATGACTAATTAGTTATGTTTATTTTTTTTATAGTTACTTTCTTTTTTGTCTTTAAACTTATATTTGTAGGTTATAAATTTTCTTTGTATATGTTAATTTTTTTATTCTTTTAATGTTACTATTACAAAAGATTTACTTATTGTGCAAATTTTTAGAGGGGAAATCTAGGGATAACAATTTGGATTATGGATTCAGGTATCCGCAAATATCTTATTTGAATTTTGTGGATTTGGATATTAAAAGTATTATCCATTGCGGATTTGGAAAGAATGCCGATAGACTCCATTAGATATCCCATTATCCCAATTCTCTCAAATATTCGATTCAAATATACTAGTTACAAATTAAATACTTCCAACAAGGTTTGAACCTAACACTTCTTATATATAAGGCTAAGCTTTAGCCAACAATACTTTACTTAGACATTGATTATAACTTACTCAAATAAATAAGTGACATATAAAAACATAATAAAATATTTTTTAAAATTAAATATAATAATTAATAATAAAATTAAATATAATAATTTTTATTAGAAATATATTCTTTAGCCTCTTATTTTCTTAAATCTCATTTAGCTTCTCATGATGTAACCCCCTTACCCGGTTTGATCGCCAGACCGAGCTATGAGATATTTGTAACACCCCAAACCCAGCCTAGACATTATGACCGTATCTGGCAATGTCACATGGTAGTATTTTTGAAACCTCGTTGTTACGATGAAAACATTCCATGTTATTATCTTTAGTAAACCTTTGTTAGAACTTAGGAAGTTGTCTTTATTCATTGAAAACATTTGTTTTGAAACATCCCTCGTTGCGGAAGCTTTAATAAAACAGTCTAGGTGATCATGCGTTTAGAAATTATTTTAACTTTTTAAAAACCGAATTTCCTACGACCAGCAGGTATAAATCCATCAAGTAAAAAAATAAATAAATACCCAAATTTAAAACCAAAGTCCCAGAAGGTTCTTAAATTACAACCCAAATAATAAATAATAATCAAATCATAAATCGTAAATTGAAAATTAGAAGTCCAAAAATTACTATGGTCACCGCTGAGTCCTCCATTGCACCGATCCGTTTAAGTCTGGGGATTACCTGTGCACATTAAACAAAAAGGGTGAGTTTACGTAAACTCACTGTGTAATCCCATAGAAACAAATAAATAATCAGTATTCACAGTGCACAGTTGAACAGTCTTGGGCGTAAGCCCTTTCCAATATCAGTGACATTTGGGCTTTAGCCCATCTCAGTACAGTGTCAAAATGCAGTAAGGCCTTAGCCCATCACAGTATCAGTAGCAGTAACAGTTATGCAATAGCAAAATCCTACCCAACCAGTCTCTACAGACCATCTCCATCCAACCCTACACTCCATGTGGGGATATAATCAACCCACCCATCCCTACACTCCAAGTAGTACCGAATGCGGTACAATCTGATGAGTTTCTGGTGGTGAGTGCACAAGAAATTAGGCTGAAAGCCTTTCAGTACACTTCCTTCGAATAACAACCCCCAACCCAATACAATGCAACACACCACGGATGACATGCTATTATGTAATTTCAGTACATATATTTAGTTCAGATATTAACATGCTCAGTACATATATCATTTAGTCAATTTCACACATTTAGAAGTCTAAATAGTGCTTACCAACCCTACAGTAGGTTCACAGTCAACTTGGGCAGCCCGTGCAACCTTAAAAACATTTCGGTAAAAATAGGCCCACACGCCCATGTGATCTACCCCGTGTGGGCCCACACGCTCTGTGGGCCACTCGACCCAAATTGGCCTTGGTCATGTGATCCATTTTTAAAGTAACTCATGCAAGCTCAATACTCATATATGTTTTCACTATTTACTTACATGTTCATTCAAAGTTGTCTACTTGCGTCATTATCACTAAATTATTTATATCTTGAGCTACAGAATTCCAAATTAAGACCTGCTTGATTTTTTTTGAAACTAGACTCAAATGCCTTTCTACCATAAAATTTTTAGAATTTATAGTTTATCAAATAAGTACGCTAAAATCTTTAAATTTATCCCTATTCTACTGTTTGTCAGCTTCATCCTTTCCTTACTAAAAATTATTTATCTTTTAGTACGAAATTTAGATGATTTTTCTGTTTGTTTCTCTTGAAAATAGACTCATTAAGCATTTAAAAATATAAATTTAAGCCCCTAATTATTGTTTTACAATTTTTGATGATTTTTCTAAGTCAGAACAAGGGAACTCGAAATCATTCTGACCTTGTCTCACAAAATTTATTATATCTCATGATGTACAATTCCATTATTTGCACTGTTTCTTCCATGAAAAAGTAGCCTCAATAAAACTTAATTTCATATTTTATTCAACCTCTAACTCAATTTCCACTATTTTTGATGATTTTTCAAAGTTAGACTATCGTTGCTGTCCAAAACTATTATAGTGCAAAATGTTGATTTCCAAGTTTATAACACTCTTATTTCCTTTCTCTACAATTTTTCGCATCATTTTCTCTTATTTCTCTTATTTCTTGACAGCAACAATTTTAACTATTCGTTGAATCCCAATTTTTGAGTTTTGGGTACACACCTGGTATCGTTTCTGATGCATAAGCACTCCTAAGCCTCCAGAACCTAAAAATCGACCAACATATCTCTAGATTGATCACTTAATTCATTTTTAATCAACCAATTTCAGAAGGAACTCGACTTAAAACCTAGCAAAACCCTTACCTCGCTTGAGTAACCACGATTTCGCACAATCACAGCATCGATTCAAAACCACCAGCCTTTTGATTAACTTCTAAACACCAAAAAAGAATCCTCCTTTTAGAGATTAACCAAGAACGATTAATAATAGATAAAACTGTTACTTACCAAACACGAGCAACCAACGATGAACTACCGAATCAATTAGAAAAAAAGAAAGAAACAGAAGGGGAACAAATAATGGAAATTTCGGCAGCAACTAGCGGAAAGAATCGGCAGAGGAAGGGAAAAAAGAAGAAGAAGAAGAAAACATCAGAAAAAGTTTGGGGAATTGGAAAGAAAAATAAAACTCTACTTTTTTTTCAACAAAAAGATAATCAAATTGTTTTTTGATAACCTCTCCCCAATTATCTCCTAAAATCACCCCCTATTAACCCACTAAAACACAACTACTCAGAAATTTGCCCCAACACAACTCTTAGCTGAAATTGAAGCAAAAATATTGTCTCCACGCCATCACAGAGAATTGAATACAAGACCTCCAACACTCCACTTAACCACCAGACCAACAGGCCTATTCTGATATAAATTTACCAACAATTAAACTTAAGCCCTTTGCACAAGGTTAAAGCTTTTTTTTTTTATAAAAAAAAACCAAAATTTGTCCAAGTAAGGCTTGAACTTGGGACCTCTCACACACACCCAGAACACATAACCACTGAAGCAGATAGAAATTGTGTGTCACATATACACAAAATCAAAAATTAAAATTTTGGGGCGTTACAATATTAATACAGTAATCAGAAAAAATATTAAAATAATCATGCAATAACCATTCATATCTCAATCATGATCAAATGATGTCATTTAAATTGAAATCAAGATTAAATCAAGCTTACAGAAGCTCTATTGATGACCCAGGAAAGAATTATCACTAAATTGCAAAGTTTTTAAAAGTTGGGTTCCACGTCGTGACGAGCCATTTCCCACGTCACAACGTCACCAGACAGTGATTCATGTCTCGATGTAGTACCACTTGACATCGGGACTTCAAAGGTTGTTAGCCGATGTTGTGACAAGAAGAATTCCTCATTGCGACGAGAACTCTATTTTTGTGAAAATAAGTGTAACGCCCTGGTTTTTCTTAAATTTCAGCTTTTGTAATTTTGACACAAATCTGTATATGCTTCAGTGGTTATGTGTCCTGGGTGTGTGTGGGAGGTCCCAGGTTCAAGCCACATCTTGGGTCAATTTTTGGTTTTTATAAATAAATCCCTATCTTTGGTTAGTAGGCTTTTAAGTAAAAGTGTGTAAGTAATTAACAAAATGGACCTGCTAGTCTAGTGGCTAAGTGAAGTGTTGAGGTTGTTGGAGGTCTAGAGTTTGAATCCCTGTGCGAGTGAGGGAACTATTTTGCTGCCAGTGTCGTGTAGAAGTTTGTGTTTTAGTTAAATATTGATAGTGGAGTGTTTGAAGGAGAGAATTAAGGAGTATGGGAGGGGGAGTTATTAGTTGTGTATAGGGGACGGTAGCGTAGCAGTTTCCTCTCCGATGAGTTGATTCGTGTGAGTAGACGGCTCGATTTGGTTTTGATGAATTGAGATTTAGTTGCTAATTTTGAGACTTGGGTATACTATTTTAGGTTCCAGAAGGCTAGGGATTGCTCAAACATCGAAACAATACTTGGTGTGTACCCAAAAATACAGAAAATGAGGTTTTGACGAAAGCCGAAAACCTCTCTGTCGACGCCACACGGGCGTATGGTCGCCCGTGTAGTAGGCCGTGTGTAAGACTGTAAGTATCACACGGCCGTGTGATTGACGAGCTAGGCCGTGTTCGAGTGACACGTCTGGGCAAGGCCGTGTACAACAGGCAAGCTCAACCAATTGGGCCGTGTGGGCCCACACGGGTGAACCACACAAGCGTGTGGGATTCTGGGCCAGGTCGTGTGATCCACATGAGTAGGCCACATGGGCGTGTGAGTTCATTTTAATGAAATGTTCTAAAAGGTTGCACAGGTCGCCCAAGTCGATTGTGAACCTAATAAAGGGTCGGTAATGAGTACTTAGACCCGTAGCTCTGTGATTTGATTATATGAAATCTGTACTGAACATGTATACTAATTTGAATGTATGGACTATTATTTGCATAAAAGCATGTCATATTATGTATGTTGCATTGCATCGGGGTGGGTTGATGATTTGGAGGAAGTATCTGAAAGGCTCTTAAGCCTGTTATCTCGCATTTCATTTGTAACTTTTACGATTATGTGCGCATTCGATCTGACATCTTTGTGTAGGGATGGGTGGGTTGATTTTATCCCCACATGGTGTGTAGGGTTGGACAGAGTTGGTGTGTAGAGGCTGGTGGGTAGGATTCTGCTATTCTGTCTGATCTGCTTATTATATTTGAAATGGGCTAAGGCCCTAGAACATATCTGATTCTGTATCTGAGTGGGCTAAAGTCGACACCGTTTCTGTAAAGGGCTCAGACCCGAACTGTGGAATTATGTCTATTATCTGATTTTACTGTGTGTATGTTTTCTGTGGGGATTACACACTGAGTTGCGAAAACTTACTCTTTTCTGTTTAATCTGTTCCGATAATCTCCAACAGTAGATGGGTCGGTACGACGGAGGACTCGGTGGTAACCACGGTTCTAGACCTTTACTGTTATTAATTTTATTCATGGCTTTAATTATATTTGGGAAAAAGTTTATGTAATATGGCCTGTACGGATTTTTGTTTAAAGTTGGGATTTTTATGTTATAACTGCTAGCAGTAGGATAAGACGCAAATTTTCAAAATAAACAAATGTTTTATCAAATACACATGAATTTGGCAAATTGGTTTTAAAAGCTTTGAACATGGATAATGAATGAATAAATAACACGTTTTTGACGTTAACGTAAGATATTGAAAATGGCATTATTGTAATTACGTTTTCCAAAGCACTATCATGTGACTTTGCTAGATTCGGCCATAACGTCGGGGCTGGGTTTGGGGTGTTACAATAAGACCATTTGGTAGCTAAACCAAATGCTCAAATAATGCATATTTGGCCAATCAAACCTGCATAAAACCAACTAAAATGCATACCAACATATCCATTTAATCAGCCACAATACCAAACAAGCTATCACAAATGAAATGAACATTTTACTAAGCTTTCAATCAAAGAAATCATCAACTTCTCAAGTATAACTTACCACTCACCTATCACCATACAAATTTTAATCAAAACTCAATCAAATAGACCATTTAAGCTTCAACCATTGCTTAACAACATGCCAAAGTGTAAATCTTAATACACAACACATTTACCATCAAAATTAAGCACCAAATAAAGTCCAAAACTAGCACCATTCAAGTTAACATCCAAACATAATAAGATATGTACACAAGTATCACATATTTAGGCATTCTTATATAGGTATGTAACTTCTAGCCATTTCAAAATTCAAGTAATATTCATGATTCAAAGCACCATGTCTTAGGTAGACATATGTACATAACATTTCCTATATACATGCCACATAAACGGGTCCAAAAATGATTAAAAGACTACTTAAATGAAGACTGGATAGTGTGAGCTCCAAATGGATCCAATCTTTACATTCCACAAAAGACAAATACAAGACAAGAAAACAAGACAACGTAAGCATTATATATGTCACACCCAACTTTCACTAAGGACCCAAATTGAAAGGTGTGCTGGGGGTTAGTTGAATTAAATAGACAAGTTGGTTGGTTCTACAGGAAATTTAGAAATGTTAGTGGTTGATAGGCAATTAGTTGAGTTTTAATTCTGATTCAGTTAGAATAGAACTGGTTGGTTCTGTAGTAGGGGACATAATGATTTTCGATGGATGATTGATTTAGATTTGGAGACCGTGCAAGAAGAGTTATATAATTAGGTAAGAAGGGAAATTTCTGCGATGGAATTCTTCTGAAACCTGTTTACAATTTTCTTCTATCTACACCGTCTTCTTTAGTCCCTTTGAAGAAGAAGTTAAAGAAGGGTCGTAAATGTGAGGTTTGGTTCAGGAAGGTAGAGAATTTGATAACTTGGTATGCCCCTGAGCCTCACTATACTCGTGGATTAAAGGAAACGATGTGTAAGAATTTATGAAAAGCTTCTGTATACTTATGGGTTTGAGTTTTTAAAGTTTGAATACCTTCGATTTAACTGATATATAGTTGTCATGCTTAGCTGGCAAGACGATGGACAGAATTGAAAGAAAATATAAAATTTAAGGACTAAAATTGCTATCATACCAAATAAAAAAGTACCATCATTACCTGCTTAATGATCGAGTGACAGAAAAACAATTTTAAAAACATTAGTGACCAAGTTAGAGCTTTTTTTTTAGTTAAGCGACCAAAATAAAAACTTACTCATAATTAAGTAACTAATTTTGTAATTTATCATAATTTATAAAGAAAAAATGTAACATTATTTAGCTAACAATATTAATGCATAATAGTTGACATCTATCTTTTTTTTTTTTTCGAAGTTATCATTTATAACTATATAAACTTATAATTATATCATATTTTTAAAGCTGAACTTGTAACTATATTAGTTAGAATTAGAATCAATCAATACAAGTATGAAATGAAATAATTAGATAAACTTAAACTAATCCGCTCATATTAACTCTAATTTAAGCACAAAAAATCTGAGAATTTTAATTTTATCATTTCAACTAAAATTTTAACAAAATACATTTTTTTAAAAAAATAAAACATATATTATTTAACATGTCAACTTCAGTTGTTTATTTAGGCTTAGTTTGGATGGGGGATGAGATTACTTCTGGTGAGGTTAAAAACAGCGGTGGTGGTGAGATTAGCTACTGTAACGATGAGATTAGATACTGTGGCAATGAGATTAGAAACAGCGATAAGGTGTGTGTTTGGATTCAAATGCAACTATGCTAAGCTTGAGTTTTAATTATTTTATATTTAAATTTGATGTAATTAACAAAGGCATCATCAAAATTCATAATAATTTTTTGTTTTCAAATTAAAAAAAATTCCAATTTTTATTTTTTTTCGAACCGTAGTTAATGTTGGAGGTTAATTATATGTTGAGATACACACCAATAGTCACCCAAGTACTGAACAGTAGGCACCATAGTGCAAATCAGTAGGCACCAAATTGCTAAATAGTAGGCACAAAAGTGTGAATCCTGTACAAGCGCACAACTAACCCTATTGGAATGTCAATTGTATTCTATCCTATGTTCATCTGGATTCAATACACATATCAGAACAATTCTTTACAATTCAGTCTTTCTCACCCATTTGTACCATTTTGAATACAATTTATAGAATAAAACTCCTGGCTTAAGCACATTCAATATAATTATAAACATAGCTACACCATATAAACTTACCAGGTACTAACAACAACAATAGAAGTGTCAAGGATTAATCTGTAATTTTTTCCCTTTTTTATCTAATGGTTGATTCAATTATTTATCTATACGGTAATTGATTTCAAAATATCAATGTCAATTACCTTATAACATCTTATTTAAGGTATATGACATCCTAATTTTATTTGCACAATTTCTCTAAAGTTTTACATTTTATGCAGTTTAGTTCTTAAAACCTAAACTATCATATCTTTCAAATTTAAGCCCCGTTTCACAATCTGATTTCAGATATATCCTTATAAAGACCAATACAATTAATAATTATAGAAATTTCATGCCAAATTGAAATGTTTTTATTTTAGTCCCTAAACTCAAAACTAACCAATTTTACTTTACAATTTAGTCTATAATCATATATAAGCTTATAACCAAGCTATTTAGCAATAAAACATCAAAAAGCATCAATGGCATCATTTCATAACTCTAACAGTTTCTCAATTTAATCCCTAGACTATCTAAATCGAGCTACAATGATCTCAAAAGCATAAAATTCATGAAAAACGAGTTTGAAAATCACTTACATGAAAGGTTAAACGCTTTGCCAAACTTCCTTAGCTAAAAAATGGTGGTTTCGGTGGGAAAAAAAGAAAATTGAAGAAGATAAAGTTGGTGTTTAATGTTTTAAACTTTTATTAATATTATTTTAACATTAATTTCAAAAATACATTATAAATGTCACACCCTAAAATTAGGCTTAGAAGTTTCGAGGGTAATTTAGGGATTTTAGCTCAAAATGGGTTCAAAAATTTTGAATTGTGGTAACCCAAAATTATTTTCAACTATAGCTTTTTGAAAATCAAATCAATTTTTGAAAATAAGGTAGGAAAGATCTTCAATTTTGAAAAGAGGACTGTTTTGCAAAAGGGTTTGAATTAGGAGTGGCTTTAAAGTAATTTTACCAAAGTTTTAAAAATACTCTATTTTCCCCTCCATCTACATTAAACTTACGATAGTTTCTTCCCTTACCCTTTTTATTGTAGTCCCTTGATTTTCCCAAGCAACCTTCACTTATTTTATTTTTCAAACACCAAGTCCTTTAATTTCCATCATCCTCCAATCATTAAACATCTCTAGAATTCCATAAAAACCATCAAAAACACCATTGCTAAACTTGTGGGTTTTCAAATTTTCAATCAAACATTTGATTCTCCTTCAATGAAGGAAATGATTCATTTTCCTATTAGTTTCTAATGATATCTAGCCTTTTAAATTGAGTTTTTGTCTACTGAATCAAGAGTTTTGGATAAATACCGAAATTTGGGTCGTTAATAGTGAAATTCAGGATTTTGAATGAAAATGATGTTTCAAAGTGTTTTTCAACTTTTTTTTGATGTGATTAGAAGGTTTCTAAACTTTCTCTAAAGACTTCTAAGGTTTTATTGAGTTTTCATGAAAAATGCCATTGTATGTCGAAATTTCAGAACCATGAATATGTGTAGTTTAGAGTAGTTTGAAGGTTGGGAATTGTTCTTAGATATATAATTAGATGATTGGAATTGATTAAATGCAATGGGAATGGGTAAAAATTAAGATATTGGAGTTTCAAGTTTGTTAGTCAAAAATTTTAGTTCCAAGAGGAAAAAACCTTAGACTTGCGTTTCTTTTTGTTTGAGGTGTGTTATGGCTGCTAATTGATTGTGTATATTGTGCGATTATTATGTGTGAAGCTTCAGATTCATTAGGACCTTCTTCGAGTAAGTCAAAAGGCAAGGAAAAGCTAGTTTAAGCTTTCGGCAATTAAGCGAAAGTGCGAACGGTGAGTGTTTGGAATCGCTTCTTGTAGACAAGATTCATAGTATTAATTGGGAGCTTAGGAATAGCCTAAACCTCTATCTTAGGTTTCGAGTGTAAGCTTTCATATACTTCATATTTAATTTGCAAAGTATGTGATTTGGATTGAGTATTAAGTTGTGATAATATGACATATGATATACATATTTTGATAGCTTTTGTGAATGTGTTACTTGTGGGCATATTAAACATGTCGAATGATAGTGATGATGTTGTGTTAGCGATATAAATGTGCAATGAAAGTGTGTAGAAAATGGTAAGTACTTATGTATTAAATTTTTGAATGTGATACTATTATGACAGGTAATATGTGAGAATACTTGTATGTGATATATGATGTACTGAGTTTAATGCACACATGTGAGATTTGATAAATGACAGCTCAATGAGCATTATTGTGGCACTTAAAGTGCAATTAAATTTGAATCCGATAAGTGTGCATTGCGTATAAGATTATGATGTGAATTGATGAATATGAACAGAGATTATATGTATTAAAAAAATAATTAAATGTGTGTATTTGCGGATATTTTGGCCTTGTGATCTCTTGAAACCGTTGGATATAGTTGGCATGCCATAGGTTTGTAATTACTCACCTTTGTGTTTTGTGATTTGGGCATTGAGGACCCGGGAGAGATTGGAGAGATAAGGGAATGTCAAACTAAGCTCCATTCACCAGGATATGTTGGTGTATTGGAGAGTGTTTAGCTTTATGCAACACTTTTGTGATGTGTTATACTCTTTGAGTAATTAGTGTGATGGAGATTCATGTATCCAATGTGTAGTGATAAATCCAACTTTTATATTTCATGTTTCCAAGTTGCCAAATTATCATAAAGTGATTAATATATGAAAATGTTGTGTGTAAATGCATGTGAATATATAAGGTAGACTTGTGAGCTATTAAAGCATGAATACGTTGTTTTGTCCTGATGAATTATCGTTAAATGAATTATATATATACGAGTTCAGTGTAATTGCATGTAAGAGTATATGCTAGTTTTATGATTTAATGAAATGTGGATATGTTATTTTAACTTGGATAGAATATGGTTGTGAATGTATTGTAGTATGCCCTAGTATAACCTTTAATGTTGTGTATACTTTATGGTTATTCTGACATTCACTGAGCTTGTTTAAGCTTACCCACTCTTTCTAAACATTGCAGATATTTAGCGTTTGCGGTGTGAGCGGTGTGAAAATTCCAAGGGAGTGATTCAAGTTTGACTTAGTAATTGAGTAGGTGATTCTATAGCTATTGTTCTAAACTGTGGGAATAAGACAATGTGGTAGATTTGTTGTATGAATATTGCCAGGATGTTTTGGATGATTACTTGGATTTGTTACTCATAGAATTTATAGACGTTTGACATTAGTTTATTGGTATTACTTGCCTTAAACTATTGATGATGATTTGAGTTGTAATTTCGGATATTTTTATGTCGAACTTTGAAGTTAATATGCATGTTGAATTGGTATAGATATGGTTGTGTTAAATGCCCTATTTTGGTGTTATTTTTGTGCAGAGGTGTCGATAATCGGGCATTTAGTATCGATACATCCATGATATTTCAAATGTTTAGGAATTCAGTAACTCAATTTGGTATCGATACCATTTCTCGAGTATCGATACTCAGAGTAATATCGATACTTTTTTATTGGTATTGACAGTTTGTTGTTTTTTTAATTTTTGCAGAGAAACAGAATGCTAGAATGGTATTGACTTTCTAAGTGGTATTGATATCATATATGAGAAATATTGATACCATCAAATGAGTATCGATACTGTATCCCGTACTCAATGTCGGAATAGGGTTACGGAGTATTACTAGACTTATCATACAATTAAACATAAATTTCTCGAACATTTTCACATTTCATACAATTGTCATTCAACATCAATCATAATGTCCCTAATACGAGCATACGAGGCTCAAACATGCTTGGGAAGTGGTTCGGGACTAAACCGATAACATAGAAAACTTTTATGAAACTTATAATTTTTTTCAACCTACAAGGGTCACATGCCCGTGTACCCCCGCTGTGTGGACATTCGAAATGGGATCATATGGTCGTGCCCCAGACCATGTCTGACCCTGTGTAACTCTCTGATTTGGGTCACACAGCCAATACACACGACCGTGTGCCCTAAAAATGGCCATGCACGTCCGTGTGCCAGGCCGTGTGCTATGCCGTGCCAAACCTATAGGGTATACTGACTTATGCCACACGGCCAAGTCACACGCTAGTGTGTGAGGCCGTGTGAAGCATACTGACTTGGTTTTAATTTCAACACCAGGGGACACACGGCCATGTAACTTAACCGTGTGTCACACACGATTGAGACACACGCCCGTGTCTCAACCCGTGTGGAAAAAACTAGGCTATTTACCAAGCCATTTTGCCACCCAGACTTGTGCACACCTACATCAACCCAATTTGCACCAAAACATAGCATTAATATGCATTTTAATCTTCCAATTCAAACATAATTTATGCACATTCTATATTCTCATTCTCCATACACACAAATCACAAACAATCATACCAAATTCACTTATCAAATCAGAAAAAATAACCAATCTCAAATATGCTTTATTTAGCCTAATCTCACAAGCATACCAATTCTCAATATCAACCATTTAGTATCTACCATATCTATATCCATAAGCTTCATAATATAAGCAATACACATATCCATCATGAACTTACAATACAAACCATATATGCACATATATATTATATATATATACATAATCAAAACAACCAAATTAAGCCAACTCTCATGGCTATATTTACCAACCAAAACATATACATTTACAAGCCATTTCAAATGACCAAAATCATTACCAAAACTTAATCAACATGACCAAAGTCCCTATACATGCCATATACTCAAAACATAAGCTTAAAAGTACCAAATCGATAATAGGATAGTGTGACGAAATCTATGATGATCCCCGAATCTGAGCTAGCTTTGAATTCACTATAAAACGTAGAAAAATTAAACGATGTAAGCTATAAAGCTTAGTAAGCTCGTATGAAATAAACTCGATATAATCATAAACACATAATTCAACAATTGATTATAAAGACATGAATTCACATCAACTAACAAACCTTTCAATTACTCATTCACAAAACTATATATTTGCTTCACCATTTCTTTGATTCAAAGATAATATGGTTTATGCACATACCTATACCATTTCGTACCACACTCATTCTCAACCACATCATTCATTTACATGTTGAACCATTCGGAATAGAAGTCGGATACTCAGGAGTCTAGCAAACTAGTACCTATACCATGGCCCGAAGCCAAATCAGCTGATATTCATGGCCCGAAGCCAAATCGGTATAACTCGCACCCGAAGTGCTAATATCATGGCCCGAAGCCAACACAATGTACCCCAAATGACATGTCATTAGTATCCTAAACTATTCTTAAGGTTCAATCAGGATTTCGATTATCGAATTACCATCGAGTCATTGTTGAACTTCTCTGAAGTCTCGTATTCACAACTTATACAATATCAAAGCATTTAAAATACATTTGTAATAAAATTTATCACAAACGAACTTATCTCGGATGTGAAAACGACGAAATAAGTCGATTAATCAATAACTTTAGTTTTCCCCTGATCTAGATCCGAATTCCGCTTTTCTTGATCTAAATATAATATCAAATTCAACTTATTTAATAATCTCTCTATTCAATTTAATCCAAAACACACATTTAAGCACATTTACACTTTTACCCCAAGATTTTCACAACTTTTACAATTTAGTCCCTAGGCTCGTAAAAAAAATTTATTCAATTTCATCACAACCCAAGCCTAGCCGAATTACTATTATACCCTTAGAAACACATATTTTTCATTTATTTCACATTTTTACCACACAAGTTACACATTTTTCAATTTAATCCCTATTTTGCATTTTCACTAAAAATCACTTAACGAAGCTTGTATAACTATCATCAAACATTCAAAATCTATCATCAAACATCAAAATACTCATGTATTCATCAATTGCATCATTCAAAATCTTTAACAGTTTTGCAAATTAGTCATTGGGCTAGCTAGACTAAGCTGCAACGATCTCAAAAACATAGAAATTATTAAAAATGGGACAAAAACGGATTTACAATTAGATCATGAAGTGACCGAATTCTTCAAGCCCTAAAATGGCTTTCTTCGTTGCTAAAAATCGGCTAGGAAGATGATAGCCTTCATAATTTTTTATTTTGTTTTATTTATTATACTTAAATTATTAAATACCAATTTTAACCTTAAAAATATTTAATAACTACACCAAATACCACTCCACTTACTTCCACTATCTCATAAATGGGTTAATAACCACATAAGGACCTTTACTTTAAGGTTCTATAGCTATTATATACCTTTAGCTAATAGAACTCTACTTTTACACTCTACGTGATTTAGTCCTTTTTATCAAATTGACTAGTCAAACGATAAAATTTTTAAATGAAACTTTCACACAACCATTCAATCATGCTGTAAACATTACGATAATAATAAAATAAATCTTTTGACTTCAGATTTGTAGTCCTGAAACCACTGTTTCGATTTGACTAAAAACGGACTGTTACAGATACATTCGTGACTTTTAGAAATTTATGTTAAATGGTCTTTAAGCATGCTTTTAAATTCTTATATGGTTGATTATTGTATGTTTAGAAAATTTTAACTTCATCTAGGGGAGATTAGACTTACACATCACTTAGTTATTTGATTATGATGTTAATCGCATGCCAATGAGATGTTTTATGCTTCGTTGATGATGAGACGGTAGTGTAGCGTCCTGTTATTCAGGCTCGATGATCGGGCCGGGAATAGGGTGTTACAATAAAAATATCCATTAACCGTCCACCATATATAAAATGGCTTAATTTCCAAATAAAATCTTAAACAATAATTAATTAATAATTTTAGCTAATAAAAATCAATAGTGATTAAGTTGTACGATTTTTATGATTTAATCCTTTTACCCTAATTAATCATTCAATCGACAAAATTACTAGACCAAAACTCAATTTACCTATATAAAGTTTATGGGAACAAGGTCTCGATACCTCATTTTCCAAAACCATTGACCTTAAGGTCAAACCACTTGTACTTTAACTAACTTTCAAAATAACAACTTTATCGTATCAAAATTCAATATAACACTATACTTGAATTCTAGATATTAAATAATAATATTTTCTGACTTGATCATCGAAAAAATGGGGTTTCGAAACCACTGTTTTCGGCACCACAGAAAATTGGACTGTTACAAATTATATTCTTTTGTATCCGTAAGCCTAACCCAACAATGAGATAGATCATCAGAATCTTTAATTTTGGACAATTAATTAATATGTATGTAATGAAAATAAATATTATAATATAAATTTATTTTATAACGTGGGATATAATTATATTTAGTACATGTTACATTCCAAAAAAGTTATACATATACGTTAGACTACATATAATATAAAAATTATTATATATAAGTAAATTACAAATGTGTAACTAAGTTTATGGTAGATTGTAAAATATACAATAAACATTATATAATTAATTAAGGTATAATTAGATGTATCCCTATATATAACTATGTTTTCATTATGTATATTTTTATATTAACAATATGTAAGCTTTAAACCCTAAACATATAACTAACTTTACGGTAGATTCTCCTTCAAAAAAACTTTACGGTATATTATAATATATATATATACAAAATTAGCATTACATAGTTAAAATAGATTATTGATAATATAAAATCCTATATGTTAAACCAAGCGTTATTTGATAAAAAGTTTTGATATAACAAATTGAAGTGTTTTCGAATAAAAGTTAAAATTAAACAAAACTGAGAAAATGATTTGTTTAAAATTGAAGTCTAAGAGATAAAAATCTTGAATATCTCCTTTGAAACTCTTAGAAAATTTTTGAAACAATTTTAAAATCAAGTTAAAATAATTTTGACTAAGTAAGAAAGTCTTTTATCATTTTATCAAGTCAAAATAATTTTCAAACATGTCAAATTGCTCTAGGCCAAAAAGCATCGATACCTTTTTGGCTAAGTATAGATATTTTATGAATTATCGATAACCTTCTTAAAAGAGATACCAAAATGGCATTTTGTTTTTCACAAACCCTATTAAGTATCGATACCATTTTATTAAGTATTGATATTTTCTGAAATATCGATATCCCTTCTTAAAAATGATACTAACATAACATTTTGTTTTTCACAAAACTTACAAAGTATTAGTACGGTATCGATAAATTTTTATAAAGTATCAATAAAATTGTTTTGGTATCAATAAAAAATCTCCAACAGTCACTAAATTTAGCATTTTTTTCAAAAATTATCGATACCCTTTTATATGGTTTGATACTCAGTGTTGCAGGTGAATTAAATGCTCTGGTTTTTTACATCCCAACGGCTCTATTCATGACACCAACAACCTCAGCTATTGGAAATCAATTAAGGGGTATAAACAACCTTTGAGCTTACTATTTCCATATTCTTTTTACATACACTTGTGAGTTTCACTTTTATTCTTTTGCTCAAGTGTATTTCATTGTATTTAAGCTTAATTTGCAAACATTTTGATCTTGTAAGTATTATTTCTTTGTTTTCTTATTTGTATGTCCTTGAGAAGGTTTGTGTCTTAAGATTTGGAGTAGAAATCTTAAGGGAGTTTTAAGGTTAAACCTTGTCCTCAACGGTTATCAAATTACTGAATATGAGAAAATCCTTAGTTGTAGAAAGCTATAATGGAGTATACAATTGGGGCCGAATCACTCTATATTATCATGTTCATCTTTCAATTTTCTTTCTAGCTTTCTCAAAATTTTTTATAAGCCAATTCACCCCCTTCTTGGCAATTTTGGTTTGATTTATCGAGCTAACAATTGATATTAGAGCTAGTCTCTAAAAGACAATCTAATAACCAAGAGAAGATCATCGAAGTAGCTTAGATCTCATCTTTTCAAACTGCACAAGATGACATCTTCTTTCAGCTCCATTATGGTTAGTGAGTCTAAATCTGTAACACCCCAAACCCGGCCCATGCGATAAGGCCAGATCTGACATGTCACATGAGAGAAAACTACTAAGTCCTTTTTCATTTGTACATAAATAGATTTAGATTTAAAATCAATTAAAACAACTCCATTTAAATTTTTTTTGACAAAGTATTATTGAAATAAAAGTTGATTGATAAATCAATAAATTTGAGATATAAAAATCTTATAAACCGTGACTTTGAAAATATCGTTAATAGTTCGAGAAGAATTGAAAACAATTTCTTTCGAAAACTGTGGATGAAAATTTCTAAGAGAAATTTCCGAGTTAAAAATATATTAATGAAAGTTTATTAAGAAACCCTTTTTGTATATCCATTTTAAGAAAACGTTTATTTAAGTTTTTAGAAAAATTTCAATTTGAAGTACTTAAAGCAAATTATAAATTTGTCAAACAATAAACAAAACCAAATATTAATCCAGAGGCCTTGTTACAATCTTAACTCAAAATAGAAAAATAATTAAAAATACTAAAAGAAATCCAAATTCCAAATTAAACCGTTTTTGTAGTATGGCCTCCACCGAGTCATCCATGGCCCAAGTCTCCATCACTGATCATTACCTGAAAAGGGGTAAGGAAAAACGGGGTGAGTTATTAGAACTCAGTGTATAACCCTTTTACCATTGTCCACTGGGCCAAAATCCCATTAAGCAATAATTTGGGCCTAAGCCCATTTACAAAAATATAATAATGTATCAATTATAACATGTGTATGAAATGCAATTCCCAAACCAAACCTAGTAATCCATCCGCTACACCACCCGTACCAACCAGCACACCTGTGGGGATCAAGTCAACCCACCCCGCCAACACACCAATCGCAGGCATTAAGCCATTTATAACAATTTTAATTGTGGACAAGCCACCAGAATAACAGAATTTACGTGGCATTGCCACTATACAGATTTGTGGCAGAGCCACCAAAATTATGTGGCAGAGCCACCAGAACTTCTCTTCAATATTATCCCATCCCATGCAATATTATGTATATAATGCATATCAAATCACAATATAACAACAGTAATTTATTCGGATATTTATTACAAAATTTTGGCCCATTATAACTGTTTATCAAATAGGCCCATTAAGCAAAATATCAGATTGGCCCATATAGCAAATTATCAAATCGGCCCATTTAGCAATTTATCACATCGCCCCATATAGCAAATTATCAAATTAGCCCATATAGCAAATTATCAGATCGACCCATATAGCAAATTATCACATCGGCCCATATAGCAAATTATCAAATCGGCCCATATAGCAAATTATCAGATCGGCCTATATAGCAAATTATTAGATCGGCCCATATAGCAAATTATCAAATCGGCCCTTATAGCAAATTATATCGATTTGACCCATTAGGGGCGTTTTTGTAATCTTTCACGATGTTAATACCGATTTTGTCAATTTTATCAAAATAGTGAGATCTAAGCCAATTTTCCCGATTTCACTACAATACGATTTTAGTCAATGGATTTACTACCAATATGATATTAATCTTTAACCCACGGAAAACGGTGTGAGATTACACACCTGATTACAGTAAGCACTAAGCTTTCTTGATCGTCGACACCTAAAATATTATAACGCTCGGTTAGTCAATGTACGCGATTTAATAAATCTACTTTAAAACAAACGATCTAAAATTTTACCCTCGGGATCGTGAACGACTATGATTTTTCGGTTTTCCCCGATTGACGGTCCACAACCCGATGGAAAATCCCGAATCGCTGATGCCTCAAAATCGTGAATGACCTCGAATAGTCGATTCTCACCAGATGAGGGTCCACAACCCGGTGGAAAGTCCCAAATCGCTGATACCGCCCTTCACCTGAATTTAGGATCCGCACCTTTTGAGATCTCCACTCGACTTTCCATTCGAATCGGTACCACAAGCCTCCATTCAGTTAGATCTTATATAGATTGATATTATGAAAAATATGGATTATCAAAAGGGTAAAGATCGGCTTACCACTAATTTCCGAGTGATCAACGATTGAGTAGATTGAGTGATTTAATCCCTGTAATTATAATCGGTTAATCATCACTATTTCAATAACATCTTTAACGAAATAAGAACGATTTATAGAATCCTTGAAGAACTCCTTACCTTAAAGATTTTTAGGATCGATTCCTAGCGATTATACAATGACTTCAGAAGAATCAAGGTTTCGGCCTTCCCCTATATCACTACGAAGAAGAAAAAGATCTTGTTTAAGAGAGAATAGGGTGATGGTCTCGGTCAAAGTGACCATCCCAACCCAAAGCATAATTTCGGCATTAAGAGAAAGAAAATAAAATGTTGAGAAGAACACTTACCGATTGATCAAGAAATGAGTGTTAATACGGATGAGAAGAAGAGATAGGGAAGGGATGAAAATTCAGTTATAGAGGAAAATGTAAATTGATATTCGACTATGGTGAAAAGGATTAGAAAAGAAGAGATGCTTGAAGGATTTAGTGAAAAAGAAAAGAAAGAAGATGAAAAATGTTTGACTAGATTCGGTTTTCAAGAAAGATGAGTGAACAAATTTTTGGTCTCAATGTTTGTATACATTGGGCAACAAGAAGAAAGAAAAGAAGAGAATATGCACACTCAAAGCTTGAAAATTTGGCAAAGAGGAGAAGGAAATTTGGAGAAAAAAGAAAAAATGACACAAAAGCTGCATAAAGGAATTTTGGCCAAAACAATACCAAAACTTTTACCAATTGCCAAAGACAAAATTCGGCTACCTCCCTTACACATAAAACCGTCCACATACATGGCCATAATGGTCAAAATTAGCCAACCGCTCTTTCCATAACACTTCCCTTGAAAAAGGCCACTTGTTCCCCTTACTTTCCCTTTTCTCTTGATTTCTTTCCTCACCTTCATTCTTTCCTATTCTCCTTAGCCATCTTACCAAAAATAAAAAGTCCACCTTACCTTATTTACATGCTTGGCCGACACTTAGGGAAAGAATGCAAAAATAAAAGTCAAAATTTGCACACAATGGGATTTGAACCTCTTCCCTCAAAGTCCTTCACTTGATGCCATAACCTCTTTACCAATTGCTCATTTATGCTAGCAATTTACTCATTTATTTCCATAAGCTTTAAGGTCACTTACTCTATCTCCTTAAAGTGCTAAATGCCAAAATTTTTACTAGGTCCAAATAGACCCCGAACCTTCTCAGGACCTCCCTTAGACATACAAAATTAATAATTTAACTAGCTTATCACCAAAATAATGCAACACATAAATTCCAAATTTTAGAATGTTACACAATCTATCTCCAAACCTCCTTATTTCAATGGTGCAAATTATTCATATTAGAAGACTAGAATGGCATTGTTTATCCAAGCCAACGATCTTACTGTGTGGGACGTCATCATGGATGGAATGAGGAAGATAGGAGAAACGTTCAACTCAACGCAAAGGCCATGCACACTCTCTTTTGTGCACTTATTTCAGACAAATGTAGTATAGTTTCTTCATGTTACTCATGATGGTACCGATCAAGTTAAGAAATCAAATGTGGGAATTCTCACTCTCAATTATGAGACTTTTATGATGAAGCCCGAGGAGGACATCAAAGTTATGTCCGATAGATTCACCATCATCATCAACAAACTCAAATCATATGGGAAGACCTATCCCAATGAAGAGGTAGTCCGGAAGATGCTTAGAAGTTTGCCTATGTCTTAGGATGCTAAAGTTACAGCCATAAAGGAAGCTAAAAACTTGGAGACTCTTTCATTAGATGAGCTAATTGGTTCATTGCTCACTCATGAAATGAAACTCAATGGAGTGAATAAAGAAGAAGAAAAAGTTGAAAAGAAGAAGGTTGGTGTTGCTCTCAAGTCCACAATAGAATAGAGTAATTCTAATGAAGATGTGGATGAGGATGAAGAGATGACCATGTTTGCAAGAAAAGTCAAGAGATTTATAAGGTCCAAAAAATGAACAAAATTTTAAAATAAAGAAGAACTCAAAATTGAATCAACCAAAGAGAAATATCCCATCATTTGCTATAAGTGCAAGAAACTAGGACAAACAAGTTTGATTGTCCTCAATGAAAGAAGAAGGGGTCTACCAAACAAAAACACAAGGCAAATGTTATTACTTAGAGTAATGAGGATTCATCCAATGAAGAAAATCAAGAAGTATCAAACTTATGTCTCATGGCCATAAATGATTCTAAGGTAACTTCTAACTCATCTATTTCAAATTCTTATTCTTTTGATGAGTTGTGAGATGTCTATGATGAATTGGGTTTGGAATTTTAAGTCATGAATTCAAAACCTAAGAAAAATATTTCAAAATTGAAAAATGAAAATGACTTGCTTTCCAAAACCAATCATGAACTTGAAGGGAAAATAAAAAAAAATACAAGAAATTATTAATGATTTTGAGAAGAAGAATTTAGATTTGCATAATTTACTTTCTAAAGTTCATGATGATCATGAAAAACAACTTGAGTTGCTTAAAAGTGAAAAGATTCACTCTAAAAAAAATTTTGAGAAAGGAGAAAATTTAAAAATAATATTTTATTATAAATATTTTTAAATTCTATAAACATAGAAGTCCCCAAAACTTTTATAAAATAAAAATTATTAAAAGTGTATGGGTCCCTAAAGGAGTCCTAACTTCTCAAGATAAGAACTTGATTTCAAAATGGATACCTAAAGGGACTAAAATTATAGGAACTAATGCTTATGGACCCCAAAAAATTTGGGTACCAAAAATCAATGTCTAATTCTATGTTTGTAGGAAAATGAGCATTGCTTTGAGGTGGACTATTCAAGGAAAAACTTATGGTACCTTAATAGTGGATGCTCAAGACACATTACCGATGGCAAGAGTCACTTTATCAATTTGAAGCCAAAAAAAGGAAGAGAAGTTACATTCGGTGACAACTCCAGAAGAAAAAAAATCAAGGAATAGGCTCTATTGTTAAACACTATTCAATTATTATTGAAAATGTCTTATATGTCAACGGTCTTAAGCATAATCTTTTAAGTATTAGTGAATTATGTGATAAAGGTTTCAATTTCATATTTGAGTCTAAAGGTTTTAAAGTTATTGATATTGATTCTAATAAGATTGTGCTTCTAGGACATAGGATAATATATATATAGTGGATTTAGATGATTTGCATAATTCAAACAATTGCCTTATTACTAAAAATGAAAATAGTTCTTTATTATGGCATAGAAAACTAGGACATGCTAGCATAAGTATATTGCATAAACTAGCTAAAAATGTCTTGGTAAGAGGTTTGCCTAAAATTGATTTTGAACTAGATAAAGTTTGTAATGCATGAGATAAGGGTAAACATAAAAGAGTTTCCTTTAAACCTATTAATAATGTATCAACTTGTAGAGCTCTTCAACTAATTCACATAGACTTATTTGGTCCTATTAAGACAACTAGCTTGGGTGTAAAACAATATAGTTTTGTGCTTGTTGATGACTATTCTAGATTTACTTAGGTTCTTTTCTTAAGTACTAAAGATGAAGCTTTAGAAAAATTCATCACTTTTTTAAAAAATGAACCAAAATGAAAAAGGTTACTCTAGCACTAGTGTTAGAAGTGACCATGGAATCGAATTTCAAAATCTTGATTTTGAAAATTTTTGCAACTCAAATGGAATTAATCACAATTTTTTGGCACCTAGAACCCCTTAAAAAATGGAGTTGTTGAGAGAAAAATTAGAACTTTAGAGGAAATAACTAGAACTATGCTTTGTGAAAATAATTTACCAAAATACTTTTTGGGTGGAAGCCACAAACTCCGCTTGCTATGTTGTTAATAGAGTGATGATTAGGCCTATTTTAAAGAAAACTCCATATGAACTTTTCAAAAAAAAGAAGCCTAACATTAGCTATTTTCATCCCTTTGGATGCAAATGTTTTGTTGTAAACAATGGCAAATATAATATTGGTAAATTTTATGCAAAAAGTGATGAAAGAATTTTTCTTGGTTATTCTCTAAGTTCTAAATCCTATTGAGTCTTTAACAAAAGAACTTTAGTAGTAAAAGAGTCTATACATGTTATTTTTTTATGACTCTAATTCCCCTCATAGAAAGGATTATTGTGTTGATGATGATAATGCAAAATCTTTTAATAAAAATGATAAAAAGGATCAATCATCAAATGAAAAAATTCAAGAAGAAACACAAGATGCTCTAGAATAACTTTCAATTGAGGAAAGGAAAATCACTCATCCAATAGATTTCAACTATGTGAATGATGGTATGATTTGGGATATTCATCCCAAGGAGTAATTACTAGATCTTCTCTTAAAAATACTATCAAAGAAGCATTAAATGATGCATATTGGATATTTTCTATGCAAGAAGAGTTAAATCAATTTGAGAGAAGTAAAGCATGGATCCTAGTTGATAGACCTAGTGATAAATCTACTATAGGTACTAAATGGGTTTTTAGGAACAAGCTAGAAGAGAGTGGTAACATAGTGAGGAACAAGACTAGACTTGTTGCTCAAGATTACACTCAAGAGGAAGTAATAGATTATGATGAGACTCATGCTCCCATAGCTAGGATGGAAGTCATTAGAATAATTTTAGCTTTTGCATACTTTAATGATTTCAAATTATATCAAATGGATGTAAAAAGTGTTTTTCTAAATGGTTTTATAAATGAAGAAGTTTATGTTGAACAACCACCCGGTTTTGAAGATCCAAAATTTCCAAACCATGTTTTCAAACTTTCAAAAGCTTTTTATGGTTTGAAACAAGCTCCCAGAGCTTGGTATGAAAGATTATCAAATTTTCTTATTGAAAAAAGGTTTTTGTAAAGGGAAAATTGACACAACACTTTTTATTAAAAGAAAAAAAAAGATTTATTAGTAGTTCAAATTTATATTGATGATATTATTTTTTTATTCTACTAATGATCTCCCTTGTCAAGAATTTTCTAAGCTAATGCAAGGTGAGTTTGAGATGATCATGATGGGAGAACTAAATTTCTTTGAGACTCCAAATCAAGTAAAGAAAGGATGAAATCTTCATTGATCAAACTAAGTACACAAAGGAAATCCTCAAGAAGTTTGGGATGGACACTCTCAAACCACAAGCTACTCCTATGAGCCCTTCTACAAAGCTTGAAAAAGATGAGGAAGGTAAATGTGTAGATTTAAAATTATATAGGTCAATTATTGGTTCTTTGATTTGTATTACCGCAAGTAGACCTGGTATTATGTTTAGTGTATGCTTGTGTTCTAGATATCAATATTGTCATAAGGAATAACATTTACAAACCCTTAAGAGAATCTTTAGATACCTTAGAGACACTTCAAATTTAAACCTTTGGTATCCTAGAGATTCATCCTTTAGCTTGCATGCATTCCCGGATGCAGATTTTGTAGGTTTCAAATTAGATAGGAAGAGCACCCCCAGTACTTGTCAATTCCTAGGCAACAAGCTAATATCATGGTTTTCAAAGAAACAAAATAATGTTGCTTTGTCTACCACCAAGTGGAATATATTTCTACCGATAGTTGTTGTGCTCAAGTTTTATGGCTGAAACAACAACTTAAGGACTATGGGATTGAGATAGATACCATTCCTATCTAGTGTGACAATACTAGTGATATTTGTCTCACTAAAAATCCCATCCAACATTCTAGGACTAAGCACATTGAAATTAGACATCATTTCATTAAAGATCATGTCCAAAATGGTGAAATAGTCCTAGAGTATATAGACACCTTAAACCATATTAGGTGACATTTTTACAAAACCATTAAACAAAGAGAGATTGTAACACCCCAAACCCGGCCCAAACACTACAACTGGATCTGGTATGTCACTTGAGTGATTTTGCAAAACATGTCGCATTTTGGAAAATGATTTCTAGGTTTAATCATTAATACCGAAAACTTAATAATTTATTAAGTCATATAAGATATAAAGTTATAAATTGCCTTGGTGAATTTTAATTAAAATCCAAAAATCTTGTACATGTTTTAGCTTAATTTTAATCATAAAAATTAAAATGTCTAATAATTAAACCCAACTTAAACCCAAAAACATAAATAATAGTCTAGTGGCCCATGGCCTTATTACAACGAGGTTTAAAACCCATTAAATAAAAATATAAAATAAAATACTAAAGTCTTTTTGCTGAATCCAAATACTCTCTAGCATGGCCACCTTGCGCTTCTCTCCAGCCTGGTCCGTTGCACTAGGTGCTACTTGAAAATGTTAAATTAAAAGGGTGAGTCACGAGACTCAGTGTGCAACCCTTGTGCACCATCAAACTAGGCCTTAGCCCACAGATCAGAATATAGAACATAATATAAAAGACAACATACATAAAAACCCAACCCAATCCTAAGTTTCCATCCGCTACACGCCACCCTTACCTGCCAGTCACACCATTGGGGATTTTTAAAATCAACCCACACTGCTACACGCCATTGATGGCAGTCATGCTGCTCATCGTCAAAGTTGTGACAGAGTCACCAGGCTAAAATGGCAAAAGCCACTAGAAACAGAGTTGTGACAGAGTCACCAGGCTGAAATGGCATAAGCCACCAGAACAGATTACTTCCCCTTTTTATCAATCACCTAACCCCGAGCATACATAGAAATTGACATGCAAAACATATCTTTTTAACAGAAACATTCACTGAAGAATGGCAGAAAACGCTAACCCGATATTTAGCCTTTACCCTTCTAGGGTTTTCAAACGTTATGCCGGGATTTCGACATTTAACAGAGTATAGCTGATTTATACTTATATATATACACATAATAGCATTCAATCTAATGGCGTGAGAAGTTACACACCTGATTAATGCCGATACCTTTGCTAGACCGATCTACAACTTTGCTCAAAAAGCCGGAAAGATTCGAAAATAGGGCCTCTCCTATATTCGGCCAAGGGTTATTAAATCTCGAATTTACACGTTGAAACTAATAGATCTTCTTACCTTGAAATCTCGAAAGTAACACGATTCGAGTGCTACCGATCTTTAACTTAGAGATCTATGCGATTGACTCCACTAAAGTTCCCTTCAGATTTCGGCACAAGTAGGCACCACAGAAGCAATTCGGCAATCACAGGAGATGAGATCTAGGGATTTCGGCTTTTAGGAAAATCCCGAAAAAAGTATGAACAAGAGAAGGCTGATGTGTCTTTGGCTTTTAAAATACTTAACTGAAGAGTTTCGATTTCTGACAGGAAAAGAGAAGAAGAAAACAAGGAAGAGACTTGAAGATTTTGGCTAGGAAGAAAAAGAATGGAAAGAGTTTCGACTTTTGAATCAAAGTGAAGATAAGGGATTAGGCTTAGAGATTTCGGCTTTTGCAGAGAATGAAGAAGAAGATGGAACTTTAGGAGTTTTCAGCTTTTACTCAGAGAAGAAGAGAAAATAATGAGAGAAAAACCCAAATGCCGAAATTGAAGAGATATTCCCCCTATTTATAGAAATTTCGGCACTTACCTAACCTTGCAGATAAATCATATCTTTTCTCCTTTATCTTAATCTACTAGCTCATCTAAAAGAGACTTAATTATCTCTAACTCCTCCCTCCTTTATCAGCATATTATCCACACATTTTAATCATTAAAATCCCTAAATTTTAGCCTTTATCTTCTTATTATCCACATAAAATAAATTCCTAAATAATAGCCTTTATCTGCTTATTATCCACATATTTTAAACATTAAAACCCCCTAAATTTTAGCCTTGTTGCCATCCACTCCACCTAATCCTAATGCCCAAAATTTAGCTAACTTAAATTAAAAGAATTGGGCTCCATGAAACTTAAATTTGGGCCCCTTACTCCCTTGTGTCGCGTCACCTCCTAAGATTGGGCCACAAGCCCACTTTGGTATTTTAAACATAGATACTACCTTTTAAACCCTATAATGCCCAAACAGATAATTTTAATCAAGGTCTTTGCCTAATTCTGAGCCCAATTTGGACCCCTATTACTTAAATTAACATATTAAACATATTCACCCATTAAACGCATAGGCCCAAAAATTCAGGATGTTACAGAGATTTTGGACACTTAGGAGAGAACTAGGTCTAACCACCTTGCCCTGACTTTGTGTTAAAACTTTCTATGTTCTTTGACTATTTTTTATTGCAAAAAGCTTGTTAAGTAAAGATTTCATGCTCTTGTATGCATAAAGATAGGGGAAGTTTATGTAGATATTTGATCTATTTTAACCTTATTTATCTAGAATGACTTGTTATTGGGATGGTTTTGCACTTATTGAATTAGTCATATTCTTGCTAATTTAGTCATTTTCTTTTAAAAATCTAAGTTTGCTTTATGAATTATATGCAGTATGCTTAAATTTTGCATTTTCATGCACATGAAATATTTAGGGATGATCTTAGAGTCATTTTAGAACCCTTAGAACCTCTAAAGACTCAAAAATCTCGGTTTTACAATTTTCACTGCACTTGAAAGATAGAATCATAATTCGGTATTGATACTTTTATAAAAATATTGATACTCGTGAGAAATTATTGGTACCACGATGTTTTTAAAGGTATATGCACTAGTTTCTAACACAAATTTTCAAAACACTTAAAATTTTTTCTTCTCCCCACCGAAAACCTCTCAACTCCTCTCCAAAATTTCTTCAAATTTCTTTATTTTTTTTTTTTGTCAAAGCTTGGTCTTTCAACACTTTCAAACATCATTTCCTCAAATTTTTTTCAACATTTCTTGGAGATTTTGCCTATTTCAACTTTTTTAAAGTAAAAACCTAAAACCTTCAACTTGTTGATTTTTAAAATGTAAGTTGAAATAGTGTTTGTTGATGGTTTATTGAGTTGTTTTGAACACCATATATTGTGTTTTGTTGCAGGAGGTTACCTATTTCTAAAAATATTCTTAAAACTCTTATCCAAAACCCTTACCCACCAAGTGTTTGTTAAAATTCCTCTAAAGAGTTTTTTTTTTTTTTTTTTGAGTCTCAGTGTCTTTAAGTGTCTAATTAGTTGGAATGGCTCCTAAGAAAACGCCAAGAACCGGTGCATCATCTTCTAACCTATCTAGGGCAGTAAAGTCCTTTTTAGTGAGTATTTTCAATCTCTAAACTCTCAACCTTGTTTTAATGAAAAATTTGCTTCGAAAAAGGTTTGGGAGTCAAGAAAGATAGATGTTGGTATGCTTGAATTAATAAATTTTATTTATCTATCTATTTTCAAGATTGGGATTGAACGGATTTTTTGAAAATTTCTTCACCGACATTTTATAACCTTGTTCGAGCATTTTATTCAAATGCCAAGCTCGAACATGACGAGTCCGGTGATGTCGTTATTGTCATCACCTCATTTTTATTAAAAAAAACACTCCCATTCGTCTCACTGTCAAAGAGTTTACACTTGCCTTCCAGAGGTAACTTTAATGAATAGGGTCCTTTTAATCAAGCTCTTTTCATTCTGTCCAGTCTAGCCTCTTAACTTTCCTTACACGGTCGAGTCTTCCACCTTATCCGAACTTGGAATTTACGTCTTATTATGAAATATGCCAAGCTTCGAAACATCGATTATTGGTGGCTCGATTCTTTCCAAAATAATAGGCGTCACAACCTTGCTCTTATCATGTTTAATGGTATTACTAAGGCTATCGGGAGGGGGTCGAATACAAATATCACCCTTCTTCATGGCACATATTTGTCATATATCTTTAGATAGTTAGGAACTAGCACCCTTGGAGATTCCCCTATTACGTCCAATCAATCCATAAGTTACAGGGCACTTCACCGTGCCGGCTATCACTATGATGCCAACTCCGGTGAGTGGATCAAGGTAGGTAATCTGGCTACTAACGATGATGATGATGATGGCACGTTTAAACACGTCCTTTTACCCGAGCATGCTCCTCCACCGGCTTCTTCTTCACATGCTGCTCAACCCTCTTCTGAGGTTAATAATGGTCTTCTCGATGCTATCCATTCATTAAGCAATAATGTTCAAGGTTTTCAGGAAGATGTTAACACTCGCTTATCGACTTTGGAGGCACAAATGACGTCTCTTTTAGCTCACTTCCCTTTGAATCCTCCTTTTTCCACTAGTGATGATTAGAGTAGATTTAAGTCATTAATTTCATACTCATAACATTTGTCCCTAGTTTCTTTATTATTGCCTATGTTTATATCAAATTACACTATTATTTTATTGGTATTTTTAGATACATTGATGCTTAGTTCTTCACCTATTCACTTTTCTACATCTATTGTGATGGACTAACCTCTTTTCTCCTTAAGTTTTATTTTTCTTTTGGTGTAACAAAAAGAGGGAGAAGAAAAGATAAATTGATTGATTATTTGTTTATGCTAACTTATGCAAATATGCAAATTTTTTGACCAATTTGCTTTAAAGTAAAAATGAATCTCACATTGTTTGTCAAAATTTATTTTCGCTTAATTTGCAAACATTTTGATCTTATAAAGATTATTCCTTTATCTGTTTATTTGTATTTCTTTGAGAGTGTTTGTGTCTTAAGATTTGGGGTATAAATCTTAAGGGAGTTGTAAGGTTAAACATTGTCATCAAAGGTTATCAAATTAGTGAATTTGGGAAAATCCTTAGTTGTAAAAAGTTAAGGTGGTGGAGTAGGCAATTGGGGCCGAACCACTCTAAATTATTGTGTTCATCTTTCAATTTTCTTTCTAGCTTTCTCAAAAAAATTTATAAGTCAATTCACTCCCCTCTTGGCAATTTCGGTTTGATTTATCAAGCTAACGTGATATACAATTACAATATTAACCTTAAACTCTAAACGTGTAACTAACTTTATAATAGATTATAATATATGCAATAGGCATGAATTAGGTAATTAAGTAATTTTGGATTGTTATGGAATTTTTAATTTGTTTGGAATTTTTGTCTTTAAAGTGTTAAATATATTTAAATTGTTTTGAGATTGTTATGGTTAATTTGTTTGTATTGTTATATAACTACTTTTGTTAATTTGCATTTATTTATTGTTAATTATGAATAATTTTTATTTAAAATTAATTTTTGACAAAAATTCAAAGATGAGAAATGTTTAGCTCTTGATCAAAAATCAATTGTAATGAGGAGTATTTATAACTTATTGGCTTGATGAGTAAAGTTCATAATCTCATTCTTAATATTTTTCATTAATTAGCTATATAATTGTATATCTAATCCAGATTTATTTATTGGATTAAGCAAAATCATGATTTTTAAATCAATGCATCTAATTGCTTTTTAGTACAGAAAATGATGTTTATGCATCAACACTTGAAAATGTGGTGTTACGATTTTCACTACATATATTTTGGGCTTCTCCTGATGTACCAATCAAAACAAATGATCGTTTCATTTTCAAGCATTTGTCGTTTCCGTATTTTTATTAAATTTGTATTTTTTATATATTTTTCTCAAACCGATCATTCAATGGCTTAAGTTTTGAGATTTTTCACTTCTTTCTCATCTTTTCCTTTCTATTTCCCAACTTAAAAATTTATTATTGATTTTTGTTTTAAGATTTATATATCCAAAACTATCTCATCAAATAATACACTTTCGTATTAATTTTTTTAAAAATATATTCTTCTTTCTTTCATAATCACTATCGTCACCATTGTTCACAGCATTTCCTAGTTGATCCCATCATCGGATCAAAATTCTTTTATCAAAATTCTTTTATCAAAATTATTTCTCATTTTATGATTTAAATTTTCATGAAACGATATAAAAACTATAAATTTTCAATTGAAAGTCTGTCTCCAGACTGTTGAATCAAACTATGATTCCGGTATGTTTATATCTTTATCATTAATTACCTTCACACTCTTCATATTCTCAAGCAAAGCCTTGTTGTTTGACAACCCACGAGACTCAAAAATGGGTCTTCATTCTTCTTTTTCTTTTTTTTTTCTTTTGTGGTTTATTTAATTCTTATTCTTCTCTCTTGCAAGTTTTTTCTTTTTCTTTTTCTTGTGTACTTAGTTGTTGGGATTTTTTAATATTGGTTTTAGCTTAGTAATGGTGATGAGTGGTGGCCAAGATTGTGACTTGAGGTATGGCGTGAACAGGTATAGAGTGTTTATAAATCGATTTAATTTTATATGTGAATTTGTATTAAAAAAATACTTTGCATGAGTCTTTTAATATTCCCCTTTAGCATTAAAAATATTTAGGTTGTATCAATTATTTTGGATTTATTATTTTTAATATTAAATATTTAATGATTATTCATAAATATAAGAATGACAATTTAGATAATAGACTTAATTTTTACAAATTCAAATAATATTCATATTTGGATATTAAAATTACTATTCGCTGCAAATTTAAAGTAAATGCAGATTGATCCCTCTTAGATATCCATTATCTGAATCCGCATCCTAAACTTGGTTATAAAATAAATACTTCCAACAAGGTTTGAACCCAAAACCTTTTAGGGTTAAATATAAAATTGGTACCTGAACTTGTTCACTTCTCCCAGATTGGTACTTAAGGTTTTTTTCCCCAGATTGGTACCTAAATTTTTTCTCTGTCAACTAGTTTGGTACTTTTTTTAATGCCATTAAATCTGATACACGTGTCACAACAAGATTGTGACACGTGGCATGATGACATCATCATGATGTCATAATTTATTTTTCTATTTTCACTTTTTCTTTTTCTTTTCTTCTTATTCTCCTCCTCTCTTTCCAAACCCTAGCAGCCGCCCGCATGCACCACAACCGCACTCCGACGTTATCACTAGCGTTCGTTCTCTGGTGCAAATAATGGCACTGGTCAAAATTTTCCTCTTGCTCTTTTCATTTCTGATTTGTTTTCATAAAGAACTCCTTGAAATCCTGTAGGGATTCTCCTTCACCGATCACCTTGCTCTGATGCCATTACCGCCTATTTCAGTTTCCTAACCAATTGGAGAAGTACCGATCGATTTTCCTTTCTCTTTTCTACTTCTAATCCGACCGATTTTCCTTTCTCTTTTCTACTTCTACTCCTATTTTTTTTCTACTTTATTTTTGTTTTCAAAACCTCTAGTTGTTGCTTCACTATCGCTGCTCTTTGACGTCAAACCGAGCCACCACCGTTGAATAATCATGGAACTTTGATCGTGGCTTCTCCTCACCGCGTCCAACGTTTTGACCATTTGGATTTATCGGCCGTGACCTAAATCTTAAGAATCCAAAAGCTTGAAATGGGTCTTGGTTTTGATTTGTTTCTCACCATTTTCTTTTTGTTTGGTTGTGTTCTTATAGATTGATGGATTTTTGTTTGTTATGTTAAATTTTTAATGGATATTATTTGTGATGTTAATTTTCTTATTTTTTTAATGGACTGATGGGTGTTCTAATGTGTTTTGTGATGTTCTAGATTTTATGTTTTAATGGATTGATGAGTTTTGTAATTTTTCTTTTCAGTACGAGAAATGTTGAATGAACCCAAAATCTTTTTATTGTTTTAATGTTCTAGCCTAGAAATGTTGAATGAACCCAGAAAAAAAAAAGAAAAGGAAAAGTGACGAGAGGAAGAAGAAAGATTTATCGATAAAAGGAAGAACAAGAAAAAAAATGAACCCAGAAATGCGGGGAAAGGAAGGAAATAAGAAAAAAATGAAAATATTTTTTAAAAATATTTTTATTATTTTATAATATATTTTTTTAGATTATGTCATCATGATGATGTCATCATGCCATGTGTCACAATCTTGTTGTGCCACCTATCTTAGATTTAATGGTGTTAAAAAAAAGTACCAAATTAGTTTATGGAGAAAAAGTTCGAGTACCAATCTAGGATAAAAAACACCTTAAGTACCAATTTGGGGAAAGTAAACAAGTCCAGGTACTAATATTATATTTTACCCAACCTTTTATATATAAAGTCAAGCTTTAATCATCAATACTTACCTTATTGATCATAATTTATAAAAATTAATAAGTAGCATATAAAAGCATAACAAAATATTTTTATAAAATTAAATATAATATTTTTTATTATAATTTATCATCTTTAACATCTTATTCTCTTAGCACTCATTTAGCTTTTCTTGAATCTTTTTCTTTTGTATCCGTAAACTTAACTTATAACATCCCAAAATTGGGCCTAGGAGAATTGAGCCCAATGGGCCTTAGGCGTAGTAGCGTTTAAATTTTTGGAGAACAAGAGATCGGCTTAAATGCTAGTTAGACCTATTGGATAAGTGATTTTGGAAGGTTAGAGGGCTTCTATGAAGTCCCGAGATCAAATATTGGCTTTGGGGAAATTTTGGTTTTAGGTGAAAAAAACCCTGGAAGTTGGCAGATAGGCCTTAAGAATAAAATATGGAGAAAAATAACACAAGTGGAGTGTGTGGTGTAGTGGCAAAGTGATGCCACTTAAGAGATAAGGGGATGACGCCACAGGGAAGGAAGGAGGTCCAAGGTTCAAGTCTTGGCTTTTGCATTTTGGTTTCTTTTTGCTTGGACCTTAGAATTTGGCCCATAGTTTATATTTAGTTGCGCATGGTTTAAGACACAAGAGGAGCTTGTGGCCAAGTGGCTAGCGGCGTGGATTATGTTGCAAGGAGCACGGGTTCGAATCTCATGAGAACCAAGGAGTATTTATTTTATGGATTGGACAAACAAGAGTTTGATTGAATTTAAACTCTCGACGTGAAGGATCCCACATCGGAAAGACACAAAGAATGAAGGTGAAGAGCTAGCTATATAAGGAGCATCCTAGGAGGAGAGTAAACACATCTTGGAGGCGTTTGGGCACAAGAGTGGTCGAGCGCGGATTAGCCTGCAGTCCTATCGGTGTGTAACTCTCTCTCTTACTCTAGTTGTAAGCGGCAAAATGCCGAAATGCCGGCCACGGCATTAGTAGTTACACGAGCGTGCGAGCGAAGATGCGTGTGGGGCTTCGACGCGATAGTTGAGGCCATCGGTAGCATTCTCGTGGGTTGGGTTGCTTGGGCCTCGATGGGTCGAAAGTGGGCCCAATGGGCTGTGGGCCCATATGAGTAAATTGCATGATTGGTTAGTATATGTTGAACTAGACTAGGTGGAAGTTATATACATGGCTAGATTTGTGCTAGGTGGGCCACACGAGCGTGTGGGCCCGAATGGGTGAAATCGGGTTTTAGGTTCCAATCGTCCCCATACAACCGGAAATGGTAGCCTAGTCGCTAGTGGCGGCATTAGGCCTTGGAAGGCCATTGCGGTGTGAATTTACGAAAATACCCTTAGTAGGTAAAATTACGATTATACCCTTAGAGGTTGATTAGCATGATTATGTTGTTTAGTTTTGGCCGATTGTAGGGGAAGGCTTGATCTCGCATATCTCGGGTTGTGGCTAGTGGTAAAATTGACTGTCAGGTTTGGTTGTCGATCATAGGTGCTGGTGGTTTCGAAAGCGGTTTTAAGTCACAAATGAACCAAGTGTGTAAACACAATCGCGATTATAGAAATCGGCAAAAGCAAGAACAAGTGAACGTCAACGCTACACGGGCGTGCAATCGTCCGTGATAGGCTGTGTGACTAAACATGGGTGTGTGATCGACGAGGCCGGCCATGTGCGATTTCGTGGGATGGGCCGAACTGGGTCGTCTGACCCTATGAGCGTGTGGAAATTGTTGGGCCAGGTCGTGCATTTCACATGGTCAAGACCATTATGGGCCTTGTGGGCCACACGGGTGTGTGGGCCTACATGGGCTAACAACATGGGCTCATGGGCCTATTTTCACTGTTTGACTGCTAAGGTTGCACGGGTCGCCCGAGTCGACGTGGACCTACTGTTGGGTCGGTAAGCTTACTTAGACCCCTAATTGACTGAATGACTGTTATGCCCCTGTGTGATATATTTATATATATGTACATGTAAGGCTATATTTTAGCATGCTATGTAGACTGTACTGAATACATACACGATACTATAATATGACATGACATGACATGATTGCATGATACATTGCATGGGGATGGGTTTTTATTGATCGGAGGAAGTGTACTTAAAGGCTTCGAGCCTAAATTACTGGCAGTCCAGCTGCATATCACTGTATAGTGTTGCATTCGATACTCTCTAGAGTGTAGGGATGTGTGGGTTGATTATATCCCACATGGAGTGTAGGGTTGGACGGAGATGGAGTGCAGAGGCCGGATGGGTAGGACATATATACTACTTAATCTGTTACTGCACTGATTAATGTTACTTTAATGGGCCAAGGCCCAAGCACATGACTATTCTGTATTGAGATGGGCTAAAGCCCAAACTGATATTGTCACTGATACTGAAAAAGGGTTTAGGCCCAGACTGCGTTTGTTTTCTGTCTGTTTGCTATTATGGGATTACACATTGAGTTTTCGTAAACTCACCCATCTATTTTAACTATACATGTAATCCCTAGTCATAGGCGGATCGGTGCAACAAAGGACTCAACAGTGGCCAAACGACCTATCTAATTCGAATTAGTATTTTATGATTTCAACTTAATTTTTGGGGTATTTTATTGTAATAAGGGCCTTTGGATTTATATTTTTAATTTGGAATTTTATTTTTGTTTTGGTCTATAACTGCTAGCAGTAGGAAAAGCTGCGAGTTTTTAGAAAGATAATTGTTTATCAAAATTTCCTCAAATACGCAATCGGTCTAAAAGCTTCCCCAATAAATGACGCTTTGAAAATTTATAACGTTTTTAAAAGTGAATAACTTTTCAATGATTCATGCTTGAAAATGAACGACTCGTTTTTAGACTCATCATTGAATAACACAAAGTGATTAAATAGAAATGAGGATTTCAACGACAATATATTTTACAAAAAATACATCAATGTGACATCGCCAGATTCGGCCATAACGTCCAGGCCGGGTTTGGGGTGTTACAAATATAATCTAATATTATGAAATTAGGTTCATATATTTCACTTAAATATAAACTAAATTAAACCGAATGAACTTACCTGGCTAAATTGTAAAAATGACAAAGTATAGGGGCATTTCGGTAATTTTCTATTCTCCTCGATTTTCCACTCGATCTTGATCTAAATTAATAATTTCATTTAACTTATTAATTTAAACAGTAAAAAATGTATTTTATGCAATTTAGTCACTTTTGACATTTTTACAAAATTACCCTTAACATTTTATTTTTATTCAATTTAGTCCATGGGCCTAAAACATGCAAATTAACCATTTTTAATGCCAATTCACATCATCCAAATATTCATGGCACACAAAGAAGCCCATATTTACAACAATTTCATATCAAATCCTTGTATTTTTATTATTTTAACAATTTAGTCCTTAATCGATAAATTTATCAAAATTAATTAATAAAATACTTATAAATAACAACTAATACTTCAAATTCATCATTTAATAACTAAAATCACATAGATTCATCAATGACAACATTCAATATCTTTAACAGTTTTAAAATTGGAGGTACGAGCTAGCTGAACCTAATTGCAACGATCTTAAAAACATAAAAATTATAAGAAACGGGTGAAAAACGGACTCACATGCACCCATTGAAGCTTGGCCGAAGCTTGGAGCTTCTCTCCCTTTTTCTTTTGACTAACAATGGTGAAGAAGATGAATGAATCATCTTTTAATTTTTTTCTTATTTTATTAACATTATAACATAATATAATGTTTTTATAAATTAATAAACATCATTTTTTTACTAAATAACCTCACTAACCGTCCAACACCTTTTAAAAATGATATATTTACCATTCAAGTCCACTTACCTTTTTTTAATAAACCATTTAATCACTCTAATCAAATAGTAATCACATTTTACATTTTTTATGATTTAGTCCTTTTTTACTTAATTAACTATCGAAACGTTAAAATTTTTCAGCAAAATTTTAATGCAACCTTAATGAAACTCTATTTACAGCATGGTTTATAGAAATGAGGTCCCGATACCTCATTTTCTAAAACCACTTGACATTAGGGTCTTACCACTTGACCTTAGGGTCTTACCACTTGAACTTAATAAATCACTTATATAACATAAACTATCAAATCGAAAACCTTTTTGTAACCATATTTGACTCATAAATATTAAATAATAATATTTACAAGCTTACTCATCGGATTTGGTGGCCCCAAAACCATTGTTTCCGGCACAACTGAAAAACGGGCTGTTACATTCTCCTTGTCATGAAATTTTACTAGAAAATAATCATTATCCAAATAAACTATTTGGGAGTTCCTTGAAGGCTTCCACAATGCTTGGATCTATCCTGAAAGCTTTATAACCAATACTTCTCCCTAACAGTCTAAATACCGCTACATTCTCTATACTATTGTCAATCAAACTGTGAACTCTATCAAGAAACCTAATCTCGAGATATGGGACAGCTTTATAACCAATACTTCTCCCTAACAATCTAAATACTACTACATTCTCCATACTCTTGTCAATCAAACTATGGACTCTCTTAGGAAACCTAATCTCGAGATATAGGCCCTCTTTAAACACCTGAACATTACCTTTTTCCAGTAAGATCTCATCCACACTTGATATTCCACCTAAAGGTTGTGTATTTGCCATAAGAGTGCCCCAATAAGAAGATTTATCACACTTAGTCTCATTCAAGGATAGTTCGTTCAGCTGAACTTCCCCTCATCTTGATTTAGTACCTTTTTAATCACTCTCTTTAATTTCGATGTGTAACATCCCGGTTTAGACCCTAGTTGGAATAGTGGTTCGAGACCACAAATCCGAGGTCGTAAAAATATATTAATGATATTTTCTGTGTGAATGATATGTGACATAGTCTGTGTGAAAATTTTGTGTGATAATTTAATTATTTATGTGTCGAATTAAGAGAAATGACTAAATCTCGTAAAGAGTAAAAGCTGTATGCTGATTTATAAGTACTTAATCATTGATGGCTTTTAAATGAGGAGGCCTATTGAAGCAATTGACCCATTATTTAGTAGTGGAGTGGTTGATAGACAAATATGCCCATAGTTTAAATGATTTTCATAAACATTTCATTAAGGGCAAAATTGGTATTTGATTATTGATATTGTAATAAACAAAATAAAGCCAAAATGCTCATATTATTCATACATCTTTCACCGAAATAAGAAAAGAAGAGGAGGGTTTGAGACTTTGTGATTTTTGGCTAGGGATTTGCTTGATTAAGGTATGTTTTGACTTTGGTTTTTGATGATTTTTATGTTTTTGAGATTGTTGCTTAGTATACAATCAAGCCCATGTTGTAATTTGAAAAATTGATGATGTTTATGAGATGTGCCATTGATGAAATTGTGAGCTTTGTGATGAGTATTGGTGTTAAATGGAAGATATGTGTTTAATGAACATGTTTTGTTCTTGAATTTTTGGTGAATTTAGCTAATTAGGGCTAAATTGTAAAAATAGCAAACTGAAGGGTTAGAATGTGAAATAAATGAAATGTGTGGGTTTGTATGTATATTAGTAAAATTCGGCTAAGCTTGTGCTAGGTGGAATTTGGTGAATTTGATGATTTTTCGAATTTGGGACTAAAGTGTCAAAATGTGAAAATATGAGGGCTATTATGCAAAATGCCCTAAATGTGTGTATGTGGGCTAAATTGAATGAAACGATGATTGAATGGATTGATTTTAAATGTGTATAGACCAAGAGAGAAGAGGTTCGGATCGAGATCGAGGCAAAGATAAAGTGCTCGATTAATCGACCGTATCGATAGTCGACGTTCGAGGAAAGTTCGGACATAATACCTGTATTTAGCTATGTTTAATGTTATGGAATAAATGGTATGATATTATTACTATGTGAATGCTATGTGATAGATTGAGTTAAATAGCACTAAGTGTGCAAATTCGAAAACGTGATCGGGATATACAGCATTGTGTGTGCGGATTAAAATAAGCTTCGGCTTTGTGGTGGGCACTGTGTGTGCAATGTCGATTTAAGATCGGTTTGCTATGGAAGTACTAAGTGTACGATGCTAATTAAGCTTCGGCTAATTATTTATGCACTAAGTATGCGAATGAATTGAGGAAGAAACGAGAGTGGATCAAAATGAAACATGATTATTGATTAGCAAAAGTATTTGACAACTAAGTGTTGGCTAAGGTACGCTCGGAATCTATGTGGTTGGTGAAACTAAGAATGTGGGTGTGGATGAGTTAATTGAACATATTGGTTGTGGATGGTATTATATTTGTGGTAGTAAATATTAATCTATGTGATGACATGTTGATATTATGTATTATGTTATGAACTTACTAAGCTTTATAAAGCTTACTGTGTGATTTGTTTCTCTGCTTTGCAGTGTCAGTAAAGCTAGCCAGGATTGGGGAATCGTCAGTATCTCAGTCATACTATCGGCAATCTATTTTTGGGTATTTTTAAAGATGTTCATAGTTGAAGTATGGCATGTATAGGCTGGTCATTTGAATCATGTTTGATGGTTTGTAAGTAGTCATGAGATGTGGCTAGTTATGTACTAGTTTTAGCATGAATGTTTTGGTAGGTGTAATGTATCTTTTGGCATGGTTTGTGGTTTGAGAGGTTGACTTATGAATGGTAACTTGGTGTTGATAAAATGCTAATATGAATTAGTGATATTGAGAAGAAATGATGTTTGGTATTGAATGTAATATGCTTGTGATGATATGAGTTTTAGTCCTTGATATTGACATGGTTGGAATTGTATCAAATGCATGATTTGAATGGCTATTTAGTATGTTTTTGGTTTCCATATATGCTTGATATGTGTTGGTAAATGGTGCTTATAGGTTTGAACCATTTGGTTGGCATCTAGCCTTGTAAAATAGCCTATTTTGTCACACGGTTTATGCACACGGGCGTGCCTAAAGACCGTGGTGAAATTGGCAAATGTAGCTTGATAGCACACGGCCTCGACACGGAGGTGTCAGCTACCCATGGTGTACAAGTCAGTAGCTAACTAAGAGCACGCGGCCATGGTACACGGACGTGCTTGATGGCCGTGGTGAGGAAGTCAATATGTGGCCTAGTAGCACACGGCCAAGGCACACGGGCTTGCCTAGTGCCCGTGTTGATATAGTCAGTATATAGACACGAAAGGACACACGGGGGTGTCTAGAAGCCGTGGAGGGAACACGGTCTTCTTCCACGGGCGTGTCTCCCCTGTATTTTCGAAAAGTTTCAAATTTTCATGAAATTTTGTATGTGTTTCGGTTTAGTCCCGACTCAGTTTATAAGCATGCTTAGGGTCTTGATGACTCATTTAAGGGACACTATGTTTGTAAATAAATGCAAACAGTAATGATTGACTTTGTGTTGAAATTTCTGGATGTTAAAGGTTCCGTTTGATCGGTAATGCCTCTTAACCCTGTTTCGGCGACGGTCTCGGGTTAGAGGTGTTACACGATGAGATCAGAAAACCTAGTCGCTTGTTACTGGTCGTTAAGAGATTTGCCACCATAGACACATCCTTCTGTTTCATAGCCATATTTTGACGTAGCATATTTTTACATAACAATTTTATCAAATCAACCCTAAAACTTAAATTAAACATTAAGGGGGTGTTTGGTTCACCGAATGTAACATTATGGCCCGTAATATTACATTCTAGAATGAGATTATAGTATTTGGATTGTCAACTTTCCAACCATCCAGTAATTTCACATTACAAAATAGTGTCAATATATCGTAATATATGGTGTAATATCATTACGGCCCATTTCTTTATGTTATCTTAAACTATAGGTGTAATATTAAATTTTGGACTAATTTTCCCTTTGTTTTTATTATTTTAATCAAGTTAGGCTTTTTCTTAAATAAAGTTTAAGACTAATTAGAAACAATATATATTCTTAATAGTGAACCAATAGATGCCATACATTACAATTATAATTATTATATTTTATTTATTAATATATTAATTATGGTTATAATTATAGTTATGATTGGTGTTACAATCACTTTTCATGAAGTATTATAATTATGGTTTATAAAGTTATTTCAATATCATATATTTACTTATTAATACATAAATTGTAATAAAAAGTAAAAAAGTAATAATGTATCATAATTTTTTAGAAATTGAGACTAAAAATATTAAAAGAACTAAACTTGCTAAAAAAACAAATTCTATAACAAGGACAATTGAGTAAAATGTGCTTCTAAGTAATTTTACATTCCATCAACCAAATATTGGAATCTTACATTCCACCCAAATGAACCAAACTGTAACACCCCAAATTTCATGAATTCTAGTTGTTGAGCATGTTAAATTATTTGATTTGGTATGGTGATTAAGTGCCTTTGATGTCTACCTTAAGTCTTGAGTTTGATTTCCTTGTTTTGAATTTTTCCTATTTATTTTGGTATTATGTTCAACTTGAGCCTTAGGGCTTATCTCTTATTTTCGTTGAGTTGTATCAAGAATGAACTTGTTGGTTCAATGGTAAGGTTTCAGCTTATCACTTGATCTTGTGTTTGAATCCCGTGTTGTGCGTAAGTTTAATATTTTTGTCATTTGCACTTATTGGTTGTTAAGTTTAATTTAAATTCTATAAAATCTGGTAGGTGGGATTTGGATTAAGTTAAATCGTTTTATTTTATTTTATTTTAATTTTACCAAATCCCTATTTTCACTAATTGTTCCAACCGTCCACACTCCCACCCTACTTTGCATGTTACTTTCCTTTGCTTCCCTATTTTGTCGTTTTCATCTTCTTTTCTCTTGGTAGTTTTTCTTTTGCCTTCCTTTTTCTCTTTGATTATTCTCGAATACTACCGTTTGTTTTGTGCTTTTTTCACTTGGATCGTATTTCATTTGCAGTGTAAGTTTCATTTTGTTACTTTTGTTGTCTTTCCATTAATAGTTTAGTTTTATTTCATTTCTTGAACAAGTTGCATTTGTGTTGGTATATTTTCCCGTTCGTTATCATGATTAGTATTTTTATGGTTCTCGATTAGCCGAAATGTGTGAGAATCCTAACCCTCTACAAGAGTAGATACGGTTTTCGACATTGTTTCAGTGGAGTAAGTATTTGAACTTCGTTTTAGGGGCTAAAATTTCGATTTAAGGATGTTATTTTGGATGAGTATTGTTGGTTAATTCATGTGGTTTGATGAAGGGTTGTAGGATTCGTGAGTTCCAAGTGAGCGATTGATCCAATTAACAATCAGGTGTGTGAAACTACCCCGAAACCTCGCTTGAAACTCAAGAAAATTGCAAAACATGGGTTATTTTTGAAACTGCCCAGTGCCACATAGCCGTGTGCCAAGCCATGTGGTAGACCGTGTGCACCAAACAACCATGTGGTTGGCCGTGTGAAATTACACGGCCTAGACGTGTAGGCCGTGTGGACTACACGGGCTGGCTTTTTGGGCTATGTGGATCACATGGCCGTGTGGGTTTTTTTTTACCAATTTTAAGGCCCGATATGGGGCTGATTAAGGGACTCAAGAATTGGGTCTGTAGGCATTATGTAAGCTCAGAAAAGCGTAAGTTTTAGTACGCATAAACATATGGGTAAGCTTAGGAAGTATGCTAAGTAAGATTTGTTGGGTATAAACTATATGCTATGTTATGTTCCTTAAAATATATGTGTGTGTGTGTGTGTGTATGCATTCATGCATGCATGCCATAGGACTATGACATATGTATGTATGATATTATGATTTCAATTATGCTTATGTTTTAGGGTGGGTTGTGACATGATGGAGAAAGTGCTATATGGCAGTTTTTACTGCAATAATGGCGACTAGACAGCAAATTTTTATCTGGTAGCTCAGCTGCATATTTATGAGTGGCATACCGCCACATATTGGTGTGATTGGATGGATGGACTCTTGTAGTCCTAATTGGTGTGATTAGTTGGACGGAGATGGTGTGTAGTGGATAGGGGTAGGATACGATATGATATGATATGATATACTAAAATATGATATGATATAAGATAAGATACAATATGATATGATATATGAAATAATATGATATGAAATCTAATATGGTATGATATGTTATAAGTTAAGCTCATTATGAAATCCGATATGTTATGATATGCCATATGATATGCTTCGATATGTAAAAGGATATGCTCTGTTATGTATATAATAGCCTAATTTTCAATGATGTCTGAAACAGTGATTCGAGATCACTAAATCCGATGAATGAGTTTGAAAATTTAAATAAATTAACATTTATGAGTAAAATATGACATTAGAAGTATTTTTGAATTAGTGAATTTTGTGGTTTAAAAGAATTTATTAGAAAAATTGGGTCAAAAATGAGGTATCGAGACCTCAAATTCATAAACCGAGCCATAAATATTTTTAGAAATATTTATTGAGTGTTATTGAGTTAGTATTAAAGTATCGTTAGAAAATTTTAACATTTTGATAGTTAATTAATTAAAAAGGACTAAATTGTAAAAGGTGCAAAATTTGTAAATGGTGATTAAATAGCTCAAGTAATAAATAATAAGGATTTAAATAGCAATTGGTCCTAAAAGTATATAGGCTGGATGGCATGGGCAAGGAAATAAGCAAGAAAACAAGGTGAAACAAGGGCAAAATTGGAAATTTTGCAAATTTACTAAATAAAACAAAGACTAAATTGAAAATTTTAGAGATTTCTTCATTTTTCTTTAGCCAAAACACCATAGGAGAGTCTTTCAAGCTGGTTTTTCATATTTTACACCATGTGAGTTCAATTCTTGCTTTTTCTTTGTAATTTTTATGTTTTTGTGACTTTTCACAATTAGGTCCTAAAAATCAATTTCTATTAAATTCACTTATTAAAATCATCACATAACAAAATTAAAACTTCAAATCCATATAAATCCATCATAAACATATAGCACTCATCAATAGTAACTTTTAAAATTATCCATAGAATCAAAAACTAATGAATTAGATAGTTGGACCTAATTGTAAAAGTCACAAAAACATAAAAATTACAAAGAAAAGCAAGAATTTAACTCACATGGTGTAAAATATGAAAAAACCAGCTTGAAAGACTCTCCTATGGCGTTTTGGTTGAAGAAAATGAAAAAAATCTATAGATTTTTCAATTTAGTCTTTGTTTTATTTAGTAAATTTGCAAAATTTCCAATTTTACCCTTGTTTTCTTGCTTATTTCCTGCCCCATACCGTCCACCCTATATACTTTTAGGCCCAATTGCTATTTAAATTCTTATTATTTTACTACTTGAGCTATTTAATCACCATTTACAAATTTTACACCTTTTACAATTTAGTTCTTCTTAATTAATTAACTATCAAAATGTTAAAATTTTCTAACGGTACTTTAATACTAACTTAATAACACTCAATAAATATTTCTAAAAATATTTATGGCTCGGTTTATGAATTCGAGGTCTCGATACCTCGTTTTTTACCTAATTTTTCTAATAAATTCTTTTAAATCACAAAATTCACTAATTCAAAAATACTTCTAATGCCATATTTGACTCATAAATGTTAATTTATTTAAATTTTCAAACTCATTCGTCGGATTTAGTGATCTCGAATCACTGTTTCCGACATCACTAAAAATTAAAATGTTACAATGAATATGTAATGTGGGCCAAATCCCACATTGGGCGTCAAGCTCACGCGTTTCTTTGTTTTGTTTCAGGTGACCCACAAACTTAGGATTGGACTGCAACACTAGAGTCGGTTATCACGCTTTTGGTTTAGTATGTTATGGACTTTTTCGGACTTTTGGGACATTTTAACTTTATTTGGGACTTTAAATTTTATTTTGGTATCTATTTTGCAAAAGCTTTGTTTTTCTTAATCAGTGTCTAAAACAAGACAATTAACATAAAAAATAAAAAATAAAAAAACACTAAAGAACAAGCTGCTAAAAGGTTTCCGCTGCCAAGTTTTGTCAAAATTCGTCAAAAAGTTTTATCTCGTAAATGGTTTATTTAACTACTTTTGTTAATTTGCATTTATTTATTGTTAATTATGAATAATTTTATTTAAAATTAATTTTTTGGTTTGATTTTATATTATTTTGCATATTCGGATTCAGATTTTTGCAGATCCATATATTTGACATATAATTGAAAATGTTAAATTTGGATTTTTTACAGATTGTTATGAAACTTTTAATTTGTTCAGAATCCTTATGTTTAAGTTATTAGTTATATTTGTTATAAAATCAAGAGAAATGGAGAGATTACAGAACAAAGAAAATATGAAAGTAATAAAGAATGTACTTAATTGATTAAAGGGTTGATTACAATGCTTCATCAGAGTATCTATTTATAGGCATAAGAAGTATAAAAGAAGTAGAGATCTAATTCTAATAACTATTAGAATTTAAAGTACATTAAAACTTTATCTTGATCATGATGGACATCCACTTAATAAGATATTCATAACACTCCCCCTTGGATGTCCATTGGTAGATAATGTGCCTCGTTAAAACCTTATTAGGAAAAACCCTGTAGGATAAAAACCTAATGAAGGAAAAAGAGTACATAATCTATAATACGCATAATATGTTGTCTCATTAAAAACCTTACCAGGAAAACCCAATGGGACAAAACCTCGATTAAGGGAAAAAGAGTACAACGCGTATTTACTCCCCCTCATGAAAACATCACATACTTTCTTATATTCTACGTATTCAATCTTGAATACTAGTTTTCCAATTGACTATTTGAATGTATTTTCTAAGCATTTATATTACCATTCTTTTAAAAATCATGAGTGAGGGAAATTTGGAGAAATATATTTTAATCTTTTCAGGAGTTTCAACAATAATCATAGCAAACTTTAATCATAATCCTTCTATAAAAATACAAATAGGTATTTTGGATCATTTTATAATCCTCTTTCAACTACTATTGACTAAGTCAAATTTACCACATATGTTCAATTATTTCAATTAATATAAATGAATAATCTTTCGAGGATTTCAATATGCTTCTAGTATTCTAAATCATTCAAGGATTTTAATATAAACTTTACTATATAGTGATTTATAAAGGTTGTAACAACAACCATTAGAAACAAGTTAAATCTTTTATGAATTGTCAAAATAATATGTCTAAAGGTTATTGCATCCACCACAAAAGAATATTATATTTTTTCATAATCAATGGTAGGACTTAGCGAAAAATTTCATATTTTTATTCCACTTTTACAAAACTACTTTAATTGCACCATCATTGGCTTTATACCTTTAGATATTTGGACTTCTGGTCAAAAAACTCCACAAATTTAATTGTACTTGAGTCGTATCTTTCTATTTCAATCAATTTATTCCATATCTATATTTTTCAATAAATTTATTCAATATCCTTCTTTTATTTCATTATTTCAATTATAATATTGCATGCAAAATGTAACACCCAAACCCGGTCAATACGTTATGACCAAATCTGGTTTGTTACAGGAAAGGTAGTTTTGAAATTTTAACGGAACATCGTAATTTGAGAAAAAAATTTCGTTTAGTGATTCCATTTTAGGCCACCTAAATCATCCAAACACCTGTGGCATTATGCCACTGTGGTTCTTGACCACCGTGGTCCCAGACCACTCGTGACAAAGTCATTAAAATATATAATCGTGAGGCCAGCCTACTGTAGTCTCAGACCACTGTGACGATCTCTGATAAGTTTATATATTCGTGGGGCCAACCCACTGTGGTCGTAGACCATCGAGACAAGTCACTGATACATGTATACGTAGTTCCAAACCACTGTGGTTCTTAGACCACCATGACAATAGTCACTGATTCACACTTCCCCTTCATTCATAATCCCAAGCCCATGCTTATATTATCATGTTAGAATGAATGCAACAGACTTCAGTATACAACATATAATCAGTTCATACATACAGTATTTCAAAAGTAATTTCACAGCAGAACTTACCTGGTGTCTCCAACCTTACCCATGAGGGTATCTCGACTATCAAAATAGTCATTCCGGCTTTCAGCCAATACAGTTAATAACACAACAATAAAGAAGCGTATGAGTATTACACACCTGATAATGCGCAAAACTAAACTATCTACATCGACGCTCTCACTAGCAGGGATAACAGCTATTTGCCTACCTCAAGCAGACGTCGGCTCTCTACCACAACCCGGCGAAGAGTCACGAACCGCCGACACAGCACGCCTTTTAAATTAGGAGCGGAGGCTATGGGTCCACTCCCCTCCTCAGCTTGACCGTTTCTTGAATCCATGAAATAGACTTGATCAAAGGTAGAGAAAACGTCGATTGACTATTAAAAGAATTGATTAAAGTAGACTACAACCAATAAGGGACTTTACAACCAAGAACCGAAAAGAAGTGACTCCTACCTTGGTAAATGATGAACCACACAACAACTAGTTCGGCCTTGAATCAAAAATGAGTTGAGGGAAACAAAACTTCGGCCTAGCAGTCACAGATAGCCCTTGAGTATTCGGTTAACCAAAAAGAGACTTAAGGAAGGAAAAATGTATTGCCTGAAGTTACCTTGCGTTGAAATAGGTGATGAAAAACCAAAGTAGATTTGGCAGAAAAGTAACCCTTCACACTTTAGGCTACTCAAACGGCATTGATTCGGGATGAAAAGAAGCAACAGAGATCCAATTAGTGAGAATGGAGATAGAGGAGTTTAGAAAAGAAAAGAGAAAGAAACCGAAAAGAAATGGAAAGAGAAGGAGATTTGGCTTTTGTAGCAAGAGAGAAAAGTAACATTACCTTCAATAAACCAGAAGCAGGGTGGAACCGATTCGCTTGAGATTATAGGAGCTATTCGGCTAAAAGAAAAGAACTACAAAAGGGTGTCAATGGAACAGATGCAGGGTTTCGGCTAAAGAAGAAGAAGTAGAGGAGAAAGATGAAACACAAAGAAGTGGGATGAAAGTTTAGGTTGTGAGGTTTAAGAGAAAGAGTAAAGGAGAAGAAGAGATTCTGCAAGGGGAGTGGCTTCAAGGAGTTTCGGCTAGAGGAGAAGAAATAGAGAAAAGAATAAAACGAGGAGAAACAAAATGAAGAGAAAATAAGGAGTAGACTGAGGTTCAGCTATGGCTTGTCGAAATAGGAAAGGATATGCAACAGAGAAAATGGGAAGTAAGAGGATAATGGTTTTGGCACAGGTATAGGGAAGAGGAGAGAATTGTTTTGCTCACACAGAAGGTGACTGCCGAAATGAAAAAGAAAGAACAAAGATGTACCTCAAAATTTTGGTTTCTACTAACTCCCAAAAATGGCATAGACGGCACTATACTAACCCCATAAGATCGAATGCACCAAGGTAGAAAGCCTAACACCAATCACAAATTTCGGCACTCCCTAAAGCAACTAAACTGAAACACCCCTCAATCAAGACTCCTCATTCGGCCAACACCTTCTTCCATGGCCACATTCCTTGATTTCGTCCTACTTTCACTCCCCTTCGTCCCTTTGAATTAGTTTGACCAATTCAAACTCCACCACCTCCTCATGGCCACTCACTCAAACACTTTGACTCCTTCAACCAACCACCATGAAGAGTCCAGCCGAATGCCATCACCTTAGCTCCCAAAGTACAAAAATAAAGCTTCTAAATGCTGTTGACGTGACTCGAACTCCTTCCCCCTGCTGCTCCCTTGTGACGCCACACCCCTGCACCTTAAGTGGTGTCTTCTTGCCACTCTACCACACTCCATCTTGTGTCAACAAACACAAGAAAATATTTTTAAGACCTGCTTCAATCGGCTCCCCTCTTAGGTGCCTAAAAGCAAAATTTTTACCAAGGCTCAAGCTTGACCCCGAGCCTTCCCAGAACCCCTAAACACACCAAATTAACAAGTAGAACAAGCCAAACACACAGAAAACATAAAATGCAGAACCCCTAATTCCAGGATGTTACACAAAATCATTGTCGACCAGTTTTATTATTCGATTCCACATTTTCTCGAATTGACATAACTTATCGAGATCTCTTATTTTCATTATTTTAAAATTCAGTTTCAGGTAGCTGAATCTCTTCTGAAGTTTTACTTATTAGTTATGGCCATTTAGAAGAATTTTCGTATTTGGAACCGATCAATATATTATTTATTCCAATTGATTGTCCTACTGGGACTTTGATTCAAATTAAATTATTAGATGGTATATAACACTTGGTTATTCTCATTAAGTTTGTAAATACATCTAACAGTTAACTTGTAATGAGTTATCCTTATTGAACTTCTGGTTCAAATTGCCCTCCCCCTAACTCATTACAAGTTATTATTTCTCTCCCCCGAATGTAGGGAAAACTATTGAATCAAAATTGTAATCATAAATCATGTCATAATTGAAATTCAAATACATTCAAAACATCTAATAATATAAAGAAGGAAATTGAACATGTTTTTAGTAAAGTTGTTAAACATGGTTTTTCCTTAAAGTACTCGCGGGTTTTCGAAAATTGATTCATTTTCAATATGCTATTCAAAAATGGTATTCTTAAAGTTAGAGGTAGGCTTTTACCAAAATTAAGCAATAGTATTTTCACTAACCTCCACAATCCGACTATAATATCTAGGTCGAGTTTGGGGTGTTACACAAAGAAGATAATTATACATTCTATTTGTAATTTTACATTCTCATAATCCTATTATGGAATGTAACTTAAGATTTGCTGAAACAAATACACCCTAATAAGTCAACATGCTAGTTTTGAGTATTAAAATGTATCACTTTTACCAAATAGAGTCTTAATACAAGCTAATTGCTAATTACTTGTTTTTAATTAAGAACTGATATTAAAATATTAATTTATTAATCTTAATTTGTAATTTATCTATATTTGTGTTTAATTTATTAAATGTAGTGTGATGATCGTGATTTTTTTTTAGACTTTAAGGTTAATATTATTAGTTAATTACGAATTTGTGTCAAATCAATCCTAAAATTAAAATTAAACAATAAAAAAATTAACATACTATCATGAATATCAAAATATATAATTCTTACCAAATAATGTCTTAATCCAAGCTAACTGATGATGATTTGCCTTTAATTAACAACTGATATTAAAAGATTAGAATAAGAATTTACATTATCTATAAATCCAAGACTATATAAGTAAATTAGCTCCTTAGCTATACTTTAATTTTAAAATCGGTTCTTAATAGGGTTATAAATGAATAAAGTATTCGATAAATAATTTCGATTATGTTCGTTTATGAAGTTAATTAAATGAACATGAACTAGATTTTGAGGGTCATTTATTAAATGAACCAACCACAAACAATGCTTGATCAATTTATTTATATTTATGAACAAGTTTGTTTATGTTTGTCTAAAGCTCATTTATTGTTTGCTTATTATATTTTAATAATTTTTTTATTGTTGGTGGGCTTTTTTTATTTATAATATAATTAATAATATTTATGTTTTATTATTTTTAATATATGTTTATTTTTTTTATTATTCATGAACATTGTTCATGACCATCTTTGATTATATATTCTTAAACATATTTATTTAATTTAAAAGAATGAATATAAATACACATAATTTTAAATAAATAACCACAAATACAATTATGAAATTCTTAATGAGCACGAGCCAAACATGAACAAATTTAATAATAAACAAATGAATATGAATAGAGTTTTGTTTGTTCAAGTTGAGCTTGTTTCTTGGCCTAATTTTATTTTTCCTGTAAAATTGCTATTTAAATCAAACTTGTCTTAATTTTAAAAAAAAGACAACGAATAAAAATAGGACACACGGCACATTATTATTGGATGAATTGCATTTTTTTAATAGAATAAGACGAAAAAAATTGAGGATGAATCTAAGAATTAAGGTATAGTTAAGGGGTGGGGTTCATTTACTCAAGAAAGTCCTAAGCCACGGTTGAAGTGGGGGTATTGGGCCATCCCGGCTAGTGTTTTTGGGATTTTGCAATAGGGATGGGCAAAGATGAAAGGCTTAATTTGGGCCTTGTTTGGTTTAGCTGAGGCCGTAGCCTAGGAATGAAGGTAAACAATCTTTATATATATATGGTTCTATTAAACAAAGGTTTTTGTTTTTTTTGGGTTATGAGTGTTCAATTTCAGAAGTATTACATTATTTGTAATGTTTATTACCATCCATACAGCTTTAATCATCATTTGTTTTCATGCGTATTTTATTTTATTTTTTTGAAAAATAAAATTGAGGTTTGAAAATTAGTGAATCAAAATGGGAACAAAATCAATCAAGAAATTGGAATAATTTGAAAATAATTAAAGTGAGAAATTAATAAGATATTTCGCCCTATATCCGGAGGAAGATGGTTGAATGCTCTATAGGATTTGCTCGTTTTAAGTGCCTGAAAAGTTGGTTTAATGTATTAAAGGTAAATGACTTTGTTAAACTAATAATTAAATAATTTCTATTTAACATTTAAAATTACTCGCTGGAGTATTAATTAAATTGGCTTAATTACAACATTAAAAAAAAAGTCAAAAGAAAAAACACAACCAAAATGCAGCTAAAAAAGGAGAAAAATAAGGTTGGGTGGAAGATTAATAATGATGAAGCAAAAATTTCAAAGAGGTTGAGTAGAGTAAGCTATGAGAATGGAGGGCAAATTGCCTTCAAATTTCAATGAACAAAAAGCCTATAATCCATCAAAAGATATGTCTAATACTCCTTTTGAAGCCATATACATTGCATCCCATATGAGGATAATAGTAGAGTTATTAGTAGAGGGTGAGAAATGTCAAAAGCAACAATTAATTAACACAGATTTTGGGTTTTTAGTTTAGCAGCAGCCCCAACCTCAGGGTTTAACACTGATCCTCAAAGCTGACTATACTGATTTTGATAGTAATTGTGAATATAATTGTAAGCTATAATAATAACAATAATAATAATAAGCGTCAAAGCTGGAAAAAGATATTGCCCTTCTTAATTTATTTGATTATTTAGATTTTAGGTTGGTTTGTATAAATTATATGAGATTTAAGTCTCATTATACATGGACATTGTTTAGATTTCTTTTAGTTTAGGTTTAATATTAATGATTCTTGTTATAGTTATTAAATTGTATATGATACGTACTTGCAAGTGCAGTTTTGCTTGTAACTTCAAAAAATATTTTTAACCAATGAAGTTTTGGATGTATTGGTAAAGGTTGAAGCCTTACGGATCTCGATAGCCTAAGTTTAAGTTCCACCCTAATTTATGTGGATTCTTTCCAAATTTATTATAATTTAAGATTAAATCCCATCATGTGTGAAAGTATTTTAATTACTAGTTCATTGTGTTTATAATACTTGATTCTGGTTATAATTACTTTGATGTGTATTATTTATATTTGCCATCGTATTTGTACAACCTCATAAAAAAAAAATTGATCTTAAATATGGATCAAAAATAAATAACATTCTTAATGAATAAAAAAAAAATTCAAAGATTAATTTGGAATATTAATACACCATTAATTATTGGTTAAATATGCATAAAAAATAAATAAATTACTATGCGGTTGTGGATTTAGTCCATATAATTTAGTTTGGTCATTTTTAAATTTTTTTTAATTTTTTGAATTTTAAAATTTTAATCTCAAATTCTTTAAGTTTTATTATTTACAAAATCTTATGTCGGAAACATTTTATTATATGTATAATGTGATACTTTTTTTTTCACATATTACTCACAAAAAGTCAATTAATGGGTTTAACAATTGTTGTTTCGTGTCAAGATTGAAATTTCAAACATAAAAAAGAATAAAGACTAAGAAAGATCAAATTAGAGAACATGGATTATGTAACACCCCAAACCCAGCTTACACGTTATGGTTGAATCTGGAGGAGTTACATCGACTCGTTTGAAAAATTAATTAAAAATAAACTTAGTTGTACGTTTCGGAAACATAAAATTTGGTAGAACTCTACAAAATTTAAGTCTGAAAACATTTGTTTCAAACCCAAAATTTAAATTCAAAATCGTTTGCTTTGAAAGTTTAAATTTTGGGCAAATCATTTCTTGTTAATGTTTACATTTGTTAAAAACTATTTATTTACAGAAAAACATTTAGGTGATTACCTAATTATGCAGCAGAAAACTTCCAAAGTTTCAATTTTGGAATCCAAATTTTAGTTTGATAACCCGTTGATTTTTTTCTAGTTTTTACGTTTAAAAAAATATCAAATACTAATGAATAAAACAAAAATCAAACCAAAGCCAAAAAAAAAAAAAGATTACAGTCCCCAAAAGTCCAGATAAAATTACTAATGTAAATCACCATATTTAATTAGTCGAGAAAACAATCTGAGCGCTCCCGCACACCGTTCGGTCCTAAGTCTGAAGATCACTTGAAACGTATTAAACAAACAAGTGAGTTAGAAGCTTAGTGTGTGACTCAACCCACAAACATAATTTTTACTTATAATATGCACAAGTGTAAATATCATCACAAAATTTTACTTATAATGTACAAATATACAAATATCATAGCAAAATGTCATAGTACTAGAAACATATCAGAATGTCATATTTTCAAAAGCATATGTTAGATCAAAATATCATATCAGATCAGAACAAATCCTACCCCCAACCGCTACACACGAACTTCGTCCAACCAATCACACCAAATAGGGCTACAAGAGTTCATCCATCCAATCACACTGGGTCGTGGTGGTATGCCACTCATAATGATGCCGCTGATCTGCCAAATAGATATTGAGGTTTAACCATCAAAATTGCAATAACACTGCCAGAAAACACTTCCTCCATCATACCAAAACTCACATCAATGCACATGCATAATCATAACATACGTACATATCACATGAATGGTATGACATGCATACCTAAACATATTTTTACAGATCATAACATATCATATTGTTTATACTAAGAGTTATTCTATATACAAATGTCATACATGTTTTTTTTTTTTTTTTTTTTTTGCATGTAATTATGCTTTCAAAGTTATCAGAACACAGATCGTAGATACATTTTTCACATACCATAACTATATCACATACAGACACATATTAACAGATGTCACATTTCGAGTCTTATTTTAGCCAAACAGACCCCACAGAAGGTTTAATTATGAATTTCTAAGTCAAATGGGCCTAAGTGAAAATTTTCGAAAAATGGGCCCACACGACCTAAATGGTCAACCCGTGTAGCCCACATAGTCTAACACACCCCCATGTAGCCCACATGGCCCAAATAGCCCAGACTGTGTGCTCCATACAATCTTGCACATGGTCATGTGTCTCACACGGTCCGCCACATGGCCGTGTGATGTCGACAGAATGCATTTCAGCTTTTCACTGTTTCCTGTTTTTTTCGGGTTTTTCATTACACACCTAGTCATTTCTCGATGCGAATGCAACCATGAAAATTCCAATACCTAAATCGCCATTCCAAAAAGAATTAATAAGCAAGTCTCGCACTAAATCCGTCCACTAACTCGAACGCAACAAATCCATTAATATGAACTAACCAAACCAGCCACTAATTAACACTTTCATCACTTACCTTTTGCAAAATAGTAGCCAATAGAAGTTCAATTCACTAGAGGATCCAAAAATTCACGTTCCCCACCTAACCAACATTACAAAATAACCATTAACTTCAACGTCACAACGATATAAAACACTCAAAGCAAACATACGAAGAATTACCCACGACGAACTTACAAATCTAATTCTGAAATATTTACCATGCACAGTCGTCACAAATTAATTAGCAAAGAGGCGATAAAATTGAGAATAACAGGAACAAGAAGGAAGATCAAAGAAAGAAGCCAAATGAAATAAGGAGGGCGACAGAAGAAGAAATTAACAGAGAAAAAAAAAACAAAAGGAGTGAAGGGAGAGTGGAAAGATGGACGGTTGAGGGAGAAAATTTAGGAGAAAAAAATCCCTCACCACTATTTTTTTACAACTACCCCACTAACTCGTATCATTATCCATATCAGATTTTTCTCAAAGTTTAAAACAAAAATAATTTTCTACTTTGCATAGTGCGAGAATTCGAACACAAGACCAAATGATAAGCTAAAACCTTACTACTAAATCAACAAACTTAACACAAGACCTCAAGTACACAACTAAATACTTAATCACTGAACCAGATCAATTTACATAATAACATTTTCACAATCCTAACTCAAAAATCAAGATGTAACCACTCTTGATTTCACAAACCTAGTTTCTTCTAACCCAATTTTTGAGATATGACAGATTATATCTATAAATTTATGCATAATATAGAACTACATAGAGTTTAACAAATTTTTTAATTGCTACCGTTTAGATTCTATCACAGAAATACGAAAAATTTAAAAATTAAGGTAATCAAATAAAAAAACATATAAAAACAAAAAGAAATAAGCAATAGAAGAAATTGATGTTAATTGTTTGATATGAATTTAATCTTATATAACATTTGTTATTGACATGCATATGTACAAGTGTTTGGGTTCGGCCATTTAATAAGTTGTTTAAATAGATAGTAAGGAAACTATTAGGGTGATTGCATTACAACAATCTGTAGTAATTATGGTATTGTCGCACTGAAACAAGTACCAACATCCTTCACATTCTTCTCCTTTTGCTTGCTCTCTCTTCTTTTCAATTTTCAAAGCAATTTAATTCTCACTTAATTGTACGTAAATAAGCCACCTTTTTATTTTCTTTTTTAATCCAGGTCCACGATAGAATCATTTTTTACATACAAGCGATGTCCGACGCTCCATTTCCATCGGCCCTCAACAAGCCACCCGGATACAATGACCCTAACTCGCCCGCTGGGTTTAAACCGCCGCCGCGAAAGCCGGTTCTTCCGCCATCTTTCCGGCCCAAGAAAAAGAAGGGCCGTGTTTGTTGCTGCTGTTTTTGCATCTCTTTCTCGATCTTGATTGCCCTGATCATCATCTTCGCCGCCGTTTTCTACTTTTCTGTCAACCCCAAATTACCACGCTTCCACGTCCGGTCATTCCAAATCCCCCGCTTCAACGTCACAGAAACACCCGACGGTACCTACCTCGACGCCACGACGATGACAGAAATGGAAGTGAGGAATCCCAACGGGAAGATGACGTATTATTACGGCGATACGGCGGTCGACATCAGCGTCGGAGAAGGCGAGGACGAGACTGAGCTCGGGACGGCGAAGGTGCCCAAGTTCACGTCGAGGAAACAAAACACGACTAGCTTGAAAGTGGAGACGAAGGCGAGCAACAAGCAGGTGGATAATTCGTTGGCGAATAGGCTTCTGAGTGGGTACAAATCGAAGAGTTTGGCGGTGAACGTGGCGGCTCGGACGAAAGTTGGAGTGGGTGTGGCGGGGTTGAAGACTGGCATGTTGGGGGTTACCGTTAAGTGTAAAGGAATCACCATGAAACAGCTCGAAGGTGATGATATGCCTAACTGCCTCATCCACACCTTAAGATGGTAAACACGACGTTAAACTCTTCCATTTTCATTATTTTTAAGGTCAAATTATGGTCTCCATCCCTCTACTAACTTTAAATTGGATATTTAGTACCTATTTTAATTTTACATAATTGGTTGCTTTTCTTTTATAATAGGGATAATATAAAATTGGGCCCCTAAACTTATTCATTTCTGCCTAGTTAGTTCCTAAATTTTTTGGATATACCGTCAATCAAGTTGTTATCTCTGCACCAACACTATTAATTTGTGTTAAACGTGACATTGCTAGCCAATCCAATGGTGCCACGTAACAACCTCTCAAAATGTCATCTAACAAACTTAAAATTAAAAAATATATAAATTGTCTATGTTTGCCTTGTGACGTTCTGAGAGACTACCACATGACATCGTTGGATTGGTTAGCAGTACTACATCAACACAAATTATTGGTGCTAGTGTGGAGATATCAACTTGGTTGATGAAATCTAAATTCAGGGACTAAATAAGTGTAAATAAACAAGTTCAAACACCAAAATATATATTATTTTTTTATAATATAATTAGTTAACTGATGATGTGAAGGAGGCTGTCTTTTTGGTTAAAAAGAGATGTTTTTAAAAAAACATGTATTAGTATTTTAGTCCATGATTAATTAATAATATTGTAAAAAGTATAAGATAAAATGATGTGAGATAAAATAGATAGATTAAATATAGTAAAAGGACCAAAACATTAAAATTTCCTTATTTTAATAGAGTACTACTTTGAGTTTACATTCCTTAAACAGCACAATACTAAGTGTTGTTAATGGCATAATTCTTAGTATGTTAAAATATGCAGGGTAAAATTTGGAAAAAAAAAAAGATTGAAAACCTTGATTCGTTTCAGTTTAAGTATGGACGAAAATAGCCTAATCAACGCATATCATATTAGTAAAATAAACTTTTTTGAATAAAAATGATAAATAGTTTAAATAGTATACATATTTGAGAAATATGATTATATTGTGTGCAGGATCAAAGTTCGTTGATACTGTATGAAAGTTTGGATGAGACGAGGTATTTGTTTGAATCATTGTATAAGTATCTGCTTAGCTTTGTTTTAATATAATTTGGGATCATCATCGTTATATTAGTCTCCGTTTCTGCAACTTTTGGAATAAAAGAAAAAGGGAGACAACATCCACACCACCCCTCACATTGCATCGGATTTCCATAAAATTCATTTAATTAAAGACAATTCATCCAAACATTAACATATTACCCCTTTTGAAGATATTTTGCAAAAGCAATTTTTAACCAAACAAACCCTCAGTCTTTAAACTCAGTGGAACAGTTGAAGACTTCAATTTTCTTCTAAAATCGATGATTACATAAATCTCCATCCATCGTTGGATGAATATCGGATCCAAATATATATATATCTGGGTATGTTTTTCTTTCCTTTTAAATTATCATATATTTGAAAGATGAAGATCAGTTTCCAACGCTTTACGAAATATAGGAAAATTGGAAAATGAAAATTCCAACATTTACTCCTTTCTCAAGACATCCAAGTAAGACATATTTTGTTCTTTCACACATCACATACAGTCTAAATCTCTTTTCAAGGCATTAAAAATTACATCTTATTATTATTTAAAGGTTCTCAATACCCTTTTCCCTAAAACACATTATCTAATTTCTCCTTAATGTACATTAACCTTTTTGTTTTTTTCAGGGCTTTCTCAGCACTCTGATTTCTAAATAAAAAATTACATCAGTTCTGCCATGAGAGAGCTAACTTACAGTGTCCCAAACATAGTTTCAATCCCCTAACAAACACCTACTATTTCATCCCTCTGCTAACTGTTAGCAGTAGTTTTGGGCTTGTAAATTATGCCAAAAGCTACACGGTTTTGTCCGATTTAAAAATGTCAAAAATAACTCAGGTGTAAACTGTGGCTAATTACTCAGCTGGCTGCCACAGCATCGGTTCTTGGACTCGCATCCAAGAGCTGATGCAGCTTGGCACCAGATTTTTTCTCATACATTTCACCCTCTTTGTCCTCGTTTTTGTTCGTAATGTTTTCCTGTGTATGTCCTAGTTGAGCGTTTTTGAGTCCCTCCTGTATTACAGAAGAGTTTAAACAAGTTATTACAAGATAATTTTGAGATGGGGATAGAGCGGGCGTGTGGCAAATCAACATAGAAAAAGTTGACAAGGAAGATTAAAGTGCATACCACTAAAGTAGCATTTTCTAGCCTTAGTTTCTCCGATTTTTCAGTCAGTTGATTTATTTCAGATCTGAGTGTTGCATTCTCTGCAGTCAAGGATTCAACTTTACGGGCAAGCTCTTCCGTCTCAGCCTACAAAAAAAGAATAATATGTCGTTAGGTAAAAAGCTCAAAGAAGCCATTTTTTCTGTTTTTAAGCATGCGATAAGCAAAGATGTAATACATATATCTTATACCTGCTTCCTCAACCTTGACCTTCTAGCAGATTCTCTATTAGATTGTTTCCTCCTTTCACGTTTCAGCTCTCGTTCATTCTAGTGAAATTTAATTTATGTTATCAAACAGCTTAGGATAGCACTAAACCCTAAACCCATTGACGAAATGTATAAAACACTAAAATGTGCATTACCTATCCACAATCAAAAGCATTAAATCCTTAAGAAAGCAACAAAATGGATTCAAATTATATAGGCAAGCTAAAAGGCATGGCTTAGAAAAACAGGATAGAAATAGAAGTAGAAATAGAAATTCAAGATTTCCATTCACAAATACCTGCATCCAGACTTCAGGAGGCATTACTCCACAAGGTACGTTTGTAGGACTGGATTTAGCATTCATGGAGGAAGGGTTCCTAAGCTCCAAAGCCGTGGTCATGCCAGGAGAAAGTACAGTTCCAATTGGTTTAGGGGAAATGGTTGTAGTTACCTCTGCCACAGCAACTGCATTAGACTTTGCCTCAGTTTTACCATCTCCACCTGCTAAAACAGAAACAATACATCAGTCAACCTAAACCTCCAGACATGAAAGTGGACTGAATGTATCCCAAGTTTCAATAATTTATTTTCTTTCCATTCTTTTCATTTTCAAACACAAGTTTCTTTTAGAAATCACAAAAAGAAATTGCACGTCAAAGTCATAAACCTAGCCTAAGTACTGCACGTTAAAGGAACCATGCAATCGCAAAATGTCTCAGATTTGACAACTATCCACTACCATATGCCTGACTAAAACTTCAGGTCAACTCTATTATTCATCAAGAATATACTTGGTGAAGAATGGAGTCATACCAATGGTTGGTGTTCCCTCCCTGCTTCTTTTCCTCCTACTTTGATCCGTCTGACCAAAGATGCACAGTGATAAAAATAAGCTTTAGCATTTTGTCTTTTAATCATTTCTAAAGTACTAGTCCAATAAAATAACTTTAAGAAAGATATATAAAAAACTGAAAAAGATGTTAGAAAACAGATTAAACAGATGGGAAGGTGATCTCACCCCAGTTGTATTTCCATCACTACCATCAGTAGAACCTTCAGTCTCCGCACTGTCCACAATATCATGACATAAGTCAAGATACGAGGAAAAATCACTTGGTTGTGTAAGCTCTGACAAACATATTCCTAAGGCAAAGCTTGATCTTAGAAAAATACTATTTTGTTCTGACAAAATTAACAAACCTCTGGGACAGTCTAGGTTCAGCTGCACCCTCATCATTCTCAGCAGTACCGTTGCCTATTGACATAGCAAGGCCATCAAACCCTTTCATTTTCTTTGTCAAACCTCGTTCTGTATTTCCTGATGACTTAGTAGGAGTTTCCACAGGGGCTGCAGTCTGCATTACAATGTTCCCGTTATATTCACCACATGCTAAATGCAATAAGCAAAAAAGTAACAACTTCCCAGCTAATTCATTGAAGCAGTGTACGTGCATGTCCATCAACAACAAACATGGATGAAAACAGAATAGTAACAGTTTGAAATGAATCATTTAAAAGACGATTCACTTGCAGCAGGTGATGATGGAATACCAAGACCATCTTATCCTTGGATTTCAAGTGCAAAGAGATAAAAGTGCATCAAGGTATAATCTGATACAACAAAACCAGAGTCCTGGAGTTATTTAAGGCTCAAACCATATCCTGAGGGAGAAAAAGATGCAAATATTTTTTACTGTGTTTCTAGCTGTACCAATAAGGAATCAGTGAGTGTTGTCAAGTTGATAATCGTACAAAAAGACCACTGTCTAAACATTCAGCAATAAGAAATAAGAGAATTATGTGACCATACATGCACCATGCATACTCAAACGTAAGAAACTACACATAATTTGTGACCTCTAAAACTGAAAAGCAAAGTACACTCCTAGATAACTTGGTACAAGATTAATACTGCAATTAAAAGATAGTGACAAAGTAAACTTACTATAGGAACTGCAGGATGGGCATAAACTCCACCATGTGAGTAGATTGTTGCATAAGGTGCCCCATAAGGTGGCATCATAGGCTGCAAGAGTAAACGGCCAATAATTATTTACAGAGCAGTTATGGAAAAACTTATATAAAGTTAGTCAAATGCCTTGGATCTATGGGCAATACCTGTGGAGGACCCCACATATAAGGGGGAGGAGCATGGCCAGAGGCCACAGCTGAGTTGTAATATGGCGGCATGGTGACTCGAGGACCATAGTATGCCTATATATGTAATAAAGAAACATAAAATCCCCTTTAGCAATTTTATTACCAAAAGTAAATTGTGCATTTTAGTTGAAGAAATGCCTTAACAGCAGCAGCGGGAAAGAGGGGAGTGTATGAATAAAGTAGATAACCTGCATAGCAGCCCAATCGGGATAGACGTGAATATTGGCCTGATCCTGCGAATAGAAAAGTATTGACCAATACTATAATATGAGCATAAAAAATTAATAGATTAAATACAAAACAAATTGTACAAATACTACTTTAAAGATCCTTTCCCTAAATCTCTTAACTTACCGTTGGCACTGGTGAAGATGACTTGTCAGACTTAGACTTTCCTTCATCGTTGTTTCCCATTACCAAGCACTAAAGCGGAAAACCTATTTTCTAGAATGTCCTTCACGTCTCTCAGCCAACTGCAGTCAATGAGAGAAACCTGAAGGTGTGATTTACAGTACATTTTCTCAACAGCAATAGGAAGGGTTCATAAAAGAATTATACAACCAAAAAAGGATTGCATGGTTCAGAAAGTAATTTTCTCTACTACACTACGTAAAACATAAGCTGATGGTTTGACTTGGTGACGGCCAATGACCCCCAAGTTACAGGGCAGACCAAACGAATATATGATGTTATTAAATGCTTAAACAACACACCATCAAATTAAAACAAAATAATGTAAGGATGCCATAATATTTTATCCAACCATCTTATCCTACACAACTCTATATATATTAAAACAAGTGCAGTATGATGCAAATATTTGGTGTTTCATTTCAGATTATCTTATCAAATTTCACCAGTCTTTTTGGACACTTTAAATATTGGATTTTATTTGCAAACGCAACAAATCAAATCTAGTCTTCTAAAAACAAAGTCCTAGATGAAAAACCAATATTGAAACTTCACTCATCTTAAGTTTTAAATTGTATGCCAGCAAGCTCGGTGGTTTTGGTAATATAATTAGACTATAAAGTATAAATAGGTTGTTTTAAAAAGTATTTGTAACCAAACACTGGGATTTTCGCCATAAAAGGGTTTTCATTCAGTTCAATGAATATAAATTTTCATCAACATAAAAATCCCTGAGAAGAAAGGAACCAAAAAAATATCCTTTAAATAAAGAGATAGGAGAAAAGTGCTTGACCCGGAAAAATACGGAAAGGTAAGGGTATAACCGACTTTCAAGCACCCATACCTAAAACAGAAGAGCGATTGAAATTTCGAAAATCTAACCCACAGGATTTAATCTGTTAACTAAAGGACAAAAATACCCTTGAAACCACAGTCGAAGATTACTGCAGTTTTCCTGTAAGCTTTTCTCTCAATGAGATTTTAAGTTTTGGACTATTAGCTATCATTTTAGATGAATCCACTAAAAGTCATCTTTTCGTTTTGAAATATCAGTTTTCTCTCAATAAGCTGTTTCGGTTTTCATCGTCGAATTTCCTCATCTGCATTCCTTTGCTTCGTTAACTTCCTTGAAACTTACTGTAAATCTTTCAGCCAAAACAGTCATGCAGATTCGAAATTTCCAATCAGAAATTACCACGAACTTACATAGATCCATGAAAAAGTAAACGCTAAAAGTCAGTAAAGACGACGAAGAAGAAGACGAAGTGTATTTTCATAAATCCTACAAAATTCCGTATTATGTTAATATTAAGGGGGGGGGGGATGCTAAATAAGTGAGTTGAAGGCATTTTATTTCCAGAACAATTTAAAACTTGAATTGAATCCACTTCCCTACATTAGCTCACCGAAACTTTTTAAAAATAAAAAAATAAAACTCCAAAACTAAATTTAATTCTTCAAATATAAACATCCCCGCCCGTTCATCAGACAACCAAAAGAAAACATTAAGCACTAATCCACTAACCAAACATTATAGAAAACTCGAAACAAGTCAATTAAAAAAAAAACAGAACTCTAATTTTAACATACCTCGAAAATCCAAATCTAGAAACCTCCCTTCTCTCAGCAGCTTTACAGCGTGAAATTAATAACTCTCAATTGGGAAAAAAAAAGGAGCAGAAAGAGATATTGTAAAACAAAATACTCAAAAACACCGCATTATCTTCACTGAAAAACAAAGAGAAAATTTTAGGAATTTCTTTTTTCAAATTCGCAGAGACGGAGAAAGAAAAATAGAGAGAGAGAGAGAGAGATTGAGGAGGGCGTGGGCGTGGGAAGAAGAAGGAAAGGGAGCGCCAAGGCAACAGCCACGTCAACAAAAACGTGTCGTAGAAAAGCAAGGTGTATAAATACAGCGTATATACGGAGGGGTTGAGGGGGCAAAGTTGGGTTGTTGAGTTGGCCCATCGATATTCGCGCTGGCCATTTTTATTTATTCAAACGTCAGTTGTACCGTACACGTGTTGGTTATTTAGTCGATCTACGCATATCCGGTAATGAGGGTCCTACCTATTCCACCCGTCATGTGGGCTTACGTGGTCATGTTTCATTTATTTTATTTTTTTTGGGGAGGGGTATTTAATTGCCTCAGATTTAACTAAAATGAATAAAATCTTTTGGAATCCACCAATGGCCAATTGGTGACGACCTAATTCTAATTGGGGGCGTAATCCACGCTTTTGTCACGTAAGAATTATTTTTTAAAAATATTTTAATTTTGCTTTTTCTTTTTTTAATGACGCTATTTTTTTCTATTTTTCAATCTGCATTTTTTTATTTTTACAATTATTTAAAAAATCGTTTTTTTCATAATAATTTTCTTTCAAATTATTTCTTAGAATATATTTTTTAAGTTCATAAAATTTTGATTTCGATTACTTTCTAGACTAAGAAAGAAAAAGATAATTTTGCCTGATAAATTTAATTTCGAACTTTAATTCTCGTAACTATCGAGATTCGTTTTTTTTTTCTTTTTATTTTTTTATTTATATAGAGTTTTACATCAGTTATGGGCCTTTTGGCCTTGCGAACTTGTGCTTACTATTTTAATAATAATATTTTGTTTGTTTCATTGAAAATGGTTATTAAAAATTATTTTTTAAAAATTACTTATTTTTAAAAAAATTAATATTTTATGGTGTTTGGATTAGTCTGTGTAAAATATTTTCTGTTATTTAGTAGCTTTTTTGAAATTATTTCATAAAAGTTGTTTTTAATGAATCAAACATATATTTGAGATTTGTGATAAATAATTTAAATGAAATAGTGAATTGATTAGAAAGTGATGTTATGTTAGTAAATAATGTGTAACAGCCCAATTTAAGTGAAATCGGAACAGTGGTCTCGAGACCACAAATCCGAGCCGAAAAATAAAATTTATTTTTATTTTATTATATGATCCATAATATACTAGGAATAGAGGTGTTCATGGGCCGGGCGGCCTGGCCCGGCCCGAAAGCCTGATTGAAATTTGGGAGGGTTTGGGCAAAAATATAAGCCCGAAACATGGGCTTGGACAAAAAATAAGGCCCGTTTAAAAATGGGCCGGGCCTCGGGTAAGGTATTTTTGGCCCGGGCCCGGCCTGAATTCACTAAATGACAAAAAAATCTGCTCTTTTTTTTTTTGAATGTTATTTTCTTGTTGTTTTCTCCCTATTTTGCTACCATAGTACTATTATGTTGTTACTATTTTGTTGTTATTGATTGAATATTGTATAAAACTTATTTTATTGTTAATTTTGTTATTATTTTAAAGGCATTTGTTAATTTTATTATTATTTTAAAGGTATTTGCTTGTTAAGTTACATCTATCTTAGTGTTATTTAAGTCTACATATTTTTTAAAAATTTATTTTTAATTTGTTGGGAAATATTTATTTTGATTTTTTAATATTTTTGATGTATTATATATATTTAAAAATTATATAAAATAATATAAAAATTTAATACGGGCGGGTCGGGCCCGGGTTTTAGCATTTTTATATGGGCCGGGCTTGGGAAAAAATTTTAGGCCCATTTTTGGGCCCGGCCCGACCCGAGCCCGATGAATGGACCTAAATTTTTAGTTGAGCCCGGCCCGGCCCAGCCCATGAACATCTCTAACTAGGAATATCGTGTGAAAATTTTGAAAAGAAAGTTTTACCGATTAGGTGCTTAATTACGAGAAAGACCAAATCGCATAAAATGCAAAAGTTGGATTCTAGTAGCTAGAAGGATCAAATATCTATGGAATTCAAAACTAGACGTCCTTATATGGTAATTAGACCATTAAGAGAAGTTTGTAGATTTTTCTTGGTGACTCATCTATGGAAATATAGAAAAAGGGCAATAACTAAATTGGAAATAGCTAAATACTTATTAATTAAAAAGATGATAAAAGATATCATCTTATTTTATGTCATCTTTTTCCCCAAAATAAACATGAAAACCCTAGGAGAGAGAGAAGAGACTTTCATAGCCAAATTGGGTAAGTTTCCTTGTCCCGTTTTTAGTAATTTTGATATTTTTGGAATCGAGATAACTTAATCTCTCTATTTGGAGGATTAATTTGAAAAGTTATCAAAGTATGAAAATAAGTCATGGATGTATATGCTGGAAATTAGAAATTTATGGTAGAAAATGAAAGATTATTGACAGATAAACAACTTTTACAAAGTGATTTTTGATGAAAACATGATTTAGGGACTAAAATGAAAAGTTGTAAAATTTGATGAAAAATTCTAAACTTTTATGAATACATGTGTTGTAAAATTTGTAATGGGGCTTTGGTTAGGCTTGGAATAGGGAGTAATTTGCACAAGTTTCATTTTCCGAGCCTAGGGACAAAATGGTAATTTTCGAAAAAGTTAGGGGCAAAATAGTAATTTTGTCTAAGATAAAAATTTAGTCCACATGAATGTAAAATATGATAAATTGATGTTAAATTTACCCATATAGGTTCAGATAGATCAAATTCGGAGTTAGAACGAGGAATGAAGAAAATGTCAGATTAGTAGATTTTATGTACACTAACATTTGTCGAGGTAAGTTCGTGTAACTAAATTGTATATGTTTTTATGCTTGATTTAAATGTTGTTTTTGTGAATCTTATCAATTTCATAAATATGTGAAATGATCACCTACTCGATATAGCCAGATAAATGAAAATGCCCGATAAAATGGTAAATGAATAAAATGTTACTCACATGCTTGACATGAATGTGGAATATGTTTTACTTGAATTACATAAATGTTACAGACGTATGAAATAATTAAATGCCCGATAGTGCTTGAAAAGTGTTTAAATTCCGATTGAATAAATGAAAAATCAATGGATATGTGATTTCCCGAAACGAAAGAGGTCCTGCATTTGTTGCCAATAGGATTTAGCTCGGATGAGTAATCCTTCGACCTCAATTCTGATAGGATTTAGCCCAGACAGGTAATCCTGATATAAGTCCTCTCGAGAATATGTTATGGATTGGATTTATCCCGGACGGGTAATCCAAATCAAGCTTTTTAGAGCATATGACGTAAAAAAGATTTAGCCTGGACCGATAATCCTGTTGTTTATATATACGTGGCTCGAGAGTGTACTCTCTGAAATTGTACCTTATGGGTACCATTGGACACGAATTGACAGATTCTGATTCGTACACCTCGAGTGTACTACCTGTGTATCCATCGATATTTCGAATAAATTCAACGGGTAAAGCTCTGATAAGAGCAAATATGAATTTAAGACAACTTGACATGAAATGATATTTATATATGATATGAAATATGACATGAAAAAGGATATTACACGAAATATAAGGAAATGATGATTCATGACTAGTGATATATGAAAATATGAAAATATGATAATTGTACATAGAAATTGTTTGATGATAGTGATCATCATTGATTGTATAATTGTACACCTTGAGTGTACTACTACTTGGGGACCTTAATACTCAAATAAAATGAGTAAAGTCCTGAAATGAAATGATCAGAACTCGAAACGAACTACTATGAAACTATACTTGTAATAATAAGAGATAATATATACATGCTTAATGAATACATGTTGTGGAAAGCATATATGCATGGAAACTTGATTGTTGATTGAGCTTATACATATCTTGATGTTATCATGAATTACCTGACTAACAAGGGCAATGAGAATGTGTGTAGGGCTTGAAGTCAAATTAAGTGAATATGCCTTACATAGTTACCTTAAAATAGGATGAATGGTAAGATAAGTACCATGTTATACGAACTTACTAAGCATTTTATGCTTACCCCATTTTATTTTCCCCTGTTTTAAAGTAATCGGAAGCTCGTTGGATTGGAAGCCATTCCATCGGCCCATGCTGGTATAGTATGGTAATTCAATTACGATTGTAATGGCATGTATAGGATATGTTGGCCATATTGGCATGTAATGTAAATGATGCTTGTAACCTAGCCATTGGAATGGCTAGTGATGATTATGTTTTGGTACATGTATATATATGTATTTAAGTTCATGTTATGGTGATAACATAGGTACTATATATTGTTTGGTTAAGAAAGGGGAAACAAGTATGCTTATTAAAGAGTAAGATTGTAAACATGAATGCTTGTGATGATATATCATGTTGAATGATAGAGATTGCTCATCTAGAATGCTTGAAATGATTGGTATTTGTATGAGTGATTCAAGTGCAGGTCATGGGTGAAATTTTAGGTGAGAAATAAAGCTAGAAATGACTTTATTTGGTCCACACGGGCGTGTGTCTAGACCGTGTGTGACACACGGCCTGGTAACACGGGCATGTGGTTAGGCCGTGTTTCCTCTGTACCTTAAATTCGAAAAAACAGAATGCTCAGAATTGAGCACACGAGCAGAGACACATGCGTGTGTCTTGACCGTGTGAAACCTGTACCTAATTCGAATTGAATTAAATAACCACACAGTCAAGCACACAGGCGTGTGGTATGGCCATGTGGCGCAAGCCAGAGAGCAACCTAAATTGGACAGGCCTGAGGCACGGGTGTGTCTAAGGGTCACACGGGCGTGTCCTTTGGACCACATGGGCGTGTGAGCCCTGCACCTTGGAAAATTTTTGAAATGTCACAAAAAATTCTCAGAGTTTCCGATTAAGTCCAGAATCGATTCTAATACTCATATTAAATCTCGAGGGTCCATTTAAGGGTGTTATGAATGATCTCGGTTAATGAATAGTGATTGACATGATTTATATAAGAATGTTCTGAAAAGTTCTGGTAACGCTTCGTAACCCTGTTCCGATGACGGATACGGGTTAGGGGTGTTACATAATGAATCTTCATGATGTTAAGAATTAAATTGTAAACTTTATGAAATTTATAATTGAAACAAGAGAAATGATTTGCATAAAAAATTGTTATGTGAAATAAGATATTACAATGAATTATTTGAATAAAGTGCTTATATAATGAAAAATAAATTACATGGCAATAGGGACTAAATTAAAAAATGTACAAAAGTTTAAGTGTGAAAAAATTTAATATGTGAATAAGGAAATTATGATAAAAGTTTAATGAATGTGTTATGAGATGATGAAATATGCATAAAGTATTGTAAAAGTGAAATTGTGGTAAAATATGAAATTTTTATGATGATAAGGATTAAATGTTAAACTTGAGAAAATATGTGGATGAAATAATAGAAGTGAAATACATAGAAATTTGATATGCGAAACAAGATATCGAGATAAATTATGTTATTAAAGTGTAACAAGAAAGAAAATTAATTTAATATGATTAATTAGTGAATATTGAACTTTTATGACAAAAAGGGACTAAATTGAAATGTTGTGAAAATTTATAAGAAAATATTTGATAAGTGAAGAATGTAGTAGAGAATGTCTAGAAAATGTGAATAGAGCCTTATCAGTTTGGAAAATGTCTTACGGAAAAAAAATTGGTACGACATTTTACGGGAATAAGGGATAATTTTATGTTGTTGACCGTCCTATTTTACATGAAACAAACGTTGGAGAAGGCTAAAAATCAGTCACTAATGTTATCGAAAAGTGACAAATCAATCACCCACTAACATTTTTCGTTACAGGCCTAGCGAGATAGGTGACGTGGCCTGTTAACTAGTTGACTTGGATAGTTAACTAGATACGATGGAAACCCAATTAACCCAATTAGTTGATGTGGAGTTTACCCAAAATCACGACCTAGAATGGGAAAAAAATTGGCAATGATAAGGCAAGCAAAACACAAACCCTAACAGAACCTAGAAAAGCTCTTTCTTTGGCAGTGAAAATTGAAAATCGATGGCAAAAATGTTGAGGCTGGCGTCAAAACAATTGCTTGGGCTAACATCAAAGGAGATCCCATCACGGCCTGTTCAGATTTTTCCACGTCTTTACCAAAAAAATGTCATCGACCAGTACAACAATCCCTGTAACATTGGTTCCTTCAATAAGAACGACCCAAACGTCAGCACTGGTTTGGTCGGAGCTCCTACTTGTGGCGATGTTATGAAGCTTCAAATCAAAATCAACGAGGAATCGGGGAAGATCATTGATGCTTGCTTTAAAACATTCGGTTGTGGATTGGCGAATGCCAAAACCCAAATTGAACTTTTGTCTCATTCTCTACCTTCCAATCTCTCCCCATCGTCGTTGCCGCAATCCACAACCCCATGCTACTGCTGAACCACTCTAGAATTTTTCTCTTCTTCTTCTCCTCTTCTTTTTCTTTTTCTTCCTTTTCTCTTTTTTTTTTACTGCCCGACCTAGCTAGGGTTTTAAATTAGGGTCGTCTACACAGTAGGATGACATGTCAGCTTTCCCTTACGTCTTTAATAGAAAATGGTAGTAGGACTGATTTGTTATTTTTAAAAAATTGAATGACTGAATTGAAAGTTGAGTGACTATTTTGTTATTGAGATCAAACTTGAGTGACTATTGGTGTAATTTACCCTTTAAAAAATATATGTAAATCACAAATTTTTTTTACTGTTAGTAATAAATAATAAATTTTTTTAACTTTAACTATTAAAATTTACAAAGTTTAAACTTTTACTAAAGTAAAGTTATCAACTCTAAAATTTATTAAAAAATTAATAAATGATCAAATAAATAAAGAACTTATATAATGAATAAATGAAAAAAATATAAAAATATAAAAATCCTCAAAGGATCATGAATACTGATTTATGCATTTGCTATTATTGAACTTTCATCTCATGTAGTTAGTATGGGAATATCTTATGGATAATTTTATTGTTTAATATATAATATGATTTTTTTATAAATTTTTATTTGTTAAATTTATCGATGAATATTTTATATTTTGATTTAAATATATTTTATATTTAACAATTATTTTAATATTATTTACTTGATGTTTTTAATTTTTCATATATATATTAAATATTTTTTAAAAATATCAATAAATTTAAAATGATACATTAAAATAGAAAAATACCAAAAAAAAAAGTTTGATTCCAGTAGAAATTTGATGCATGCATTTGTGCGGCACAAACTTGTAAGACAAAATTTGGACTATAAATTTTTTCGCAGTATTTCTTTGATGAAATAAATTCCTAAAAGTTGAAGATAATTGTTGAGAGCTTAGTTCCATTTATAGATAAAAGACAGTAAAAATGTCTAAAGCACTTTGTGAGGTTGTTAAAATTTTTAAATTTTCATTAATCCAAAATAAAGGAAGAAGAGAATTTGTTTCCCTCTAAAAATATTCATTTTCAAATAAAAATATGAAAAAAAATTAGTTGGAGGAAACCGATTTTTAAATTTATTAATCAATATTACCTTTCTTTATCCCTTTTTTGATATCAATGAGTCTCGACTGACCATGAGTGTTGAGATACCCCTTCAAAAAAAAAAAAAAAAGCTCGACCTATGAAAAATAAAATTTTTTTAACATTATTGTAATAAAAGCCATATTTTTTATGTTTAAATTTCCCTTTGCTCCTTATACACTTTGGAGGAATTTAATCACTTTACTTATTTGATTTTGAAATTAAAATACAAGTACAATCTCAATTAAAATATAAATAGTACATGCCTGAATTATTAACTAGAATCAATCACTAAAAAGAGCAATTGATTGATAGCTAAAATATTTCCGAACGTAAATCAGAATAAATTTAAAAAATAAATATTTACATGTTAGAATTTAAACCATAATAAATCTTGAAATATCATATATAATATGCACATGTGAGAATCAAGCACTAACAAGCACATCAGACTAATAGTTGAAATATCTTTAAATCTAAACCAAGATAAATTTGAAAATTAAAATTTGACATTGTGAGACTTAAGATAGTAATAAATCTCGAGAGATCACACATGATATACACAAGTTGAGACTAAAACCTAGGCACCTAAGATCCAAAAGCCTCAACCTTGTCAACATAACCAAGGCCTCAATGGCACATATCAAAAAACGATTATTGTCTAAAACATTGTTAACTGACTTTTGTTGAATTTGAATATGTTTTATCAAACAGATTTTAAATTTCAATGAAACATTTGAATATTAAAATGTCACATATTTTTATTTAACAAATATTCATTAATAATATTATCAATTGAATTTTAATTTTTAAGATTAAATTTATAAAAATTAAAGAAATTAAAATGCAAAAAAATTAAAAAGTATAGATATATATTTATTTTTTTAATAAATGAAATGTATTAGGTATCGATATTATTTTAAAAAAAATCAACGTAATTAAATTTAATAATTGAGCAAGTTAATTATTTTAGTATTATTTAAAATAATAGGAGTATTGAGCACCTCGTAGTCATATTAGTGAAGTTATATAAAATAATAATAAATGTATTATATTTTCTTAAATTGGACAAAAGCAATATATTAAAGGGAAGAAGAAAATTTTAGTTATAAAAAATAAATCTCAAAATTATACATGTAATTTGGTTTAATGTGCAATGATATTTATGAATTTTGATTTTGTACATGAAATATTAATTTAATTTAATTTTCACAAATTACTAACACAATTATCAATATAACACTATTTTAAGTATATATATTGCAATAAAAATAAATTAATATATTTATTCGTTTAAATATGTATAATTGAATTAAAATTAAAATTTTATATATATATTTTAACCATAATTAACATTCATGTATCATTATAACTCGAATCAAAATTCATACATCCTTAGAAAAAATTAAAAGTAGGTATAGACATTTGTTGCGGTGATCCTTTATAAAATATTAATAATATTTCATTTAACTTTTTTTTATAACGTATAAATTATTTCAACTAAACTTTGTCAAAGAAACACCATACTTGCTAAAATAAATAAATATTAGCTTGAAACTATAAGATAAATATAAATTTGAAAAGGTAAATATTTACCATACATAATTTTGTATATCACTTCACTTTGGTAATAAAAATAATCTTTTCTCATATATTTGTAATCACATTAAATTTGAAGTTTAATCAAATTGTATTTTTTAAATGGAGAAACATTATATATATATGTATGAGTTTAGAAAGAAAATTAAACTAATGATAATATTATTAAATTTATATTTAAAAATAATAATTATAATAATTTATTTTATTTTATTAATTAAAATAGTTGAAATAAAATAGAAGTTTTAATAATTATACATTTAAAAATAATTATAATTTAATAGGAGCTGTTACTTAATTATAGAATTAAGCCTAGTTAAAAAAATTGTTATAAGTATAATTATAATTTACCATTATTAGTTAAAAAACTTTTACTAAACAAAAGTTGTGCTAATTTTTTTTATGTAAAATAGAGTTATTATTTGTATAGAATTTTAAACATATCAATTATCACTTTATTAATAATAGAGTTAATTATGTTAATTATTACTTTAAAATGTTTAAATTATTATTTGAGAATTTTATATTTTAATATTTGAACTGATAAATTAATATTTTTAATTCAAATAAAAATATTATTTTATGCTAATTGATACAATTATAAGTACAATATTTTAAAAAATTGATTGAATATTAAACACCTAAAATCACATACAATATGTTAATTGAGTCTTAGCTCAATTGGCACTGACATTTTTGTCAGTGTAGGAAGATGTGGGTTTGAGTGCGTTAAAGCACATTATCTCCTATTTAAGGGTTATGAAAGAACTATGGGTAATTTTAGGCATTGTATTAAAAAAAAAAAACAGATGTGGTAAAAACGTATAGTATAACATACTGGCACTAACACAGTAAAACATTCATAAAAATACCTTTAAATCAATTAATCCATTTCTTTTTCAACTAAGCCTCGTTAAAAGAAAAAAAGGAAAATTCATAAAGCCTTAAATTAATCTTTATACAAACCGAGCTGGCTATGAGTTTGAGTTTATAATCCAATCTTGAATGGGGATTATAAATACAAAAATTCGTTCTCATGTATATTTAAGTACTTGCAAAATATCTGGAATAAATGTGTAGACCAAAGATTTGTTTCTCCTTCAATCCAATCGTAGAGCATATATTGTGTGTAATAATTTTTGAGTAAAAGGAATTGAAATCTTATTGTATTAAAAAAAATTTTTAAACCTTATATTGACTTTTATCATGAAAAAGATATAGGAATAGCTAAATACAAGTTACGATAAAAGTATCATTAAAGTCTTTATAGTAGGAGTCAGATTGAATTTGGCCATTCCTACTAAAAAAATGGATAAACTGATCATTGTACATTGAATTAAAGAGTAAACTGGTTATTTTATTAAAAATTTCATCAATTTGTACTATTAAAAATTGGTATTTATACGTCAACATGACGTGCACATGGCACACCACATGTCATTGTTTGGTTATGTCGTCAAGCATACCAATTTTTAACAGTACAAATAAATAAAATTTTTAATAGAAATGACGAATTTGATCTTTGGTCTAATGTACAGAGATTAATTTGCCCATAATTTTAGTTGAGGCGACACAATACAATTTAATTCCTAGTATAAAGGACTCTATGATACTTTTACCTCTAGGCTACTTATTTGGAAAATATATATAGGTTACTATCTTTATTTAGTGCATTAATAGAAAGAGCAAGGATGAGAGTTAAAAAAAATGAAGTGTTACTTTTTAAATTAGGATGTTATATTGTTGGGTGTCGAAGTCAACTTTCTTTTTAATATCCATATTGTGTCAAGTTCAAGGTAATGAGTCAACAAGCTCGGACCTAGTTCGTATGCTGGAAGAATAAAAACAAACTCACCACCCGAAAGGCTCGTCAATGAGTGATGATGTATAGGATGGTAAGATAAAGTAAGTACAAGCTTTTTGAGCAACAAAAAAGTTAGGTTAGATACTTGAAATATCTAGCATCGGTGTCCTTATCAAGAATAGGTTAGGTTTGAAAGATCAACTTTATTGCCAAACTAATATAAGGATACATTCAAATGGTAAACATGTTGGGTAGGTCAGGCAACCTTAGTGAGATTAATAGGTTGGGCATGCTCTTGTCGACATTCCTATCTATGACTCGTTTGTACTCATCAGTCACTAAACTAAGGATGTTGTCCTTTCTTAAGAAAAAACGGTTGGCCCAAAAGCCTATATCAACCATAATATTCTGCTGACGAAGCAAAATCATCATTTAAGATCCAATGATCCTTAACAACATGTTGAAATGAGTGTGTGAATAGTCAATCCAATCTTGATGAAAGTGGTCTAAGATCGCTCGCTTCTCCCAAGTATATCAACATTCCTCAGCACTATAGAAATATCTTAGATCAGCTCGAAATACTGTAAAACCCGATGATTGTGGCACTAATAGATGATATGAAAACATATAACTGTCATGCCCACGTTCCAAATTTAAGCATGCTCATATGCTTCTGATGGTTGTGTCATTATAATTGTTACTAACCGGTACGAAATTTGTGAAAATTTCATACAATTACAATAAATATAGTTAATTATTTTGTTTATGATAAAATTTATGCTAATTGATTACACATATACCAACCGTCAATCTATTTATTTACAAACAAATCCAACAAAAGATCCTTCACATAATTGGTATGATCAAAAGGACATTCTCATTTATTAAAATATTAAATGCGAGTATCGTGATAAAAAAATTTATTATATAATATGTTTGATAGCATAAAATACTAAGCACGATTATACTTTTATCTCCTTTAATGACGAAAAATGTATAGATGGATAGGGATTGGCACTAACCACAACAACTAAAACCACCTCCATGATTGTAAAAGAAAATAACAACCATCTATTTCATCAGTCACAGTTCAGGGCATCCTATAAAGCAACACCAAAATTATTGACACCTAACTTAATCTTTTAGTTACTTCGAATCAGTGAGTAGTGGAAGATAAATGTAAATGACTAGATTGGCAAGCCTATTTGATGTCAATCAGCCAAAGCATGTAAGATTTGATTGATCTCAAGCTTAGTTGCATTTAATGAAATATTACGAATTGCTTATCAAACCATGTAAATTTCATTTACATCCTATTGAAATCCCTTTTACCAGTGAGGAATGTATCCACCAATACTATGAATGCTTCCAATAGCTAGAAGAAACTATTTTTAACACCGTGTCACCATTGACCAAAGGACTTGTCAATAGTGCTACAGTTTCCAACATTATTGTACATTTTTCACATGAAAAATAAAAGTATAAGTCTTGGGTATACATCGTCTAGTTAATGTGGAAATAAACTCCAACATGTACAAAAACCTACCCATTTCAACAACTTGATATAAGCAAGTGCATTGTAAGTGGGTGATGTTTAGAAGTTCCAATGCCTCTAAAAATAAATTGTGTTTGGCTTGAACAATTCTATAATCCTATTAAAATTTGTGGAAAGACATAATTTATTAAAATCTAAATAAAATTTAACAATAAAAACTAATTGTACAATAATTATTTTCGTGAAAGATAATGTTGATTTTGCAATCCAAACAAATCATTTTATAATTTCAAATTCTAGGTTAAATTAAATGAATCTTATAAGATATATTAATGATTGAGTAGGTAAGAAAATCCAAGGTTTGGGGTTTTGTTTGAAAAATAAGTAAAGGGGAGGGATATTTATAGGGGAGATAGTGTTAGGTCCTCTTCATTTATATCAAGTAGTTCAATTGTTTGGCAATAAATGTCGAATTAGTTAAGATTTAAATATCAAATTGGCCTAAACACCCATAATTGTTGATATTAGATTGTAAAAAAAAACACATTTTGAAAGGCACTTATTTAAGGCAAAAACATTTATTATTAAAATAAAAAAAATTCTTAGGAGGGGAACTAGCTGAGAACCTAATTTGAGAGATCGGGAGCATTAACAACTTTTTCAATAATAAATACATTCATGAATCAAAGTGAATACAATAATTATTGAAGATCAAGGAAATCCTGAAGGGGAGAAACATTTTGTCATGAAAAGGTAGTATCGGTTCCTAGTACTTTTAGAAACCAGTCAAGTACTCTATTAGCAAAAGATTTCATATCATCCCTACAGTGTGCGTCATCTAACTCTTTGGAGTTGAAAGATCACTCAATCTTGAAGAGGGCAATTCGATTCCACTACCACTTTAATCTATCCCATTATTAAAGCAAATCAAAGTGTCAATAAGATCATTTACTTTTGGGACCTCAGTAGAACATGCTTTGACCAAAACATTTCTCCTATCAAGAAAGGAGAAATTATAATTGATACAAACCACAACAAATATCAAACCAAGAAAATGAGGAAACAAAAAACCATCATAATTAATCTTAATGAAAGGAAACAAATACATTTTTGTTATTGTAAAAGGCCAAAGTTGGTCTCAAGAGCCTTGAAACATAAGGCATGAACACTTTGTACACTCTCAGAATGTCTTATTTTAAAATCCACCTGGTACCACTCACAACTTTGAAAATGAACAAGTTATGAGCATTCTATGCATACCAACAAAGAAAGCATAAAGACCTTTTATACCCAAACTCCAAAGATCCAGATCAAGGTAGAATAATCGTAGCCTTATTCCACCATTGGCAAAAATAAGTGAAACCCTTTATTTATCATTCCATAGTTGAAACTAGAAGGTCCCTACATAAATTGATTAAACGGGCAAAGGAAAAGAAAATGTTCAATAATTTTGGTTGTTAAGTCAAATCAAGGACAACAACAATTAAAGCAATAATGTATTTTAACCGAGCTTTCTTTAGTGGAAAGAATGTCATGACAAGCCTACCAAATGAAATTACTAATCTTTAACTTCCACAAAAACATTCATTGATATGAATCCTAAGCCCATCACTGCTATGTCTAACCCAATAAAAAATTCAAAGAGCGAAGTATCTTGTAATCGAACTTAACATTATACAACCCATCATTCGTAAAATGACATATAAGGGAGTTGTGAACCTTAGAGGTTCAAACTAAAATACAAGAAATAACCTTTCACTCCTTACTCATTAGAGAAGTGAGTTTTGGGAAAATACAAATTTCAAGTTCTCTTAGAAGTAAGAATCAAGTACTTAACAAGAAAAGCCGATGATGCAACAAGTTATAGGGAAGACACCTTAAAAGGCAGATGATACGAAGCCCATTTGCCCTACTAGAGGAAAATAACTTGACCGCTACAAACATTCCATCTTAAGCTTAAGTTCAAGGAACTAACACTTTCTCTCAAGCTTTTCGTTACATTTAAAAGAAAAGTTATCGTAATTACCTCTTGTAACACCCCTAACCCATATCCGTCGCCGGATTAGGGTTAAGAGGCATTACTGGACAGACGGAATCTTTTACAGACATATCATAGTAATTCATCAAATCCAATCAAAGTGTCCCTTAGATAGGTCAACAAGACCTTGAACATGCTTTAGAATAGGGCCGGGACTAAACCAAACATATATGGAAATTCTCAGAAATTACAAAAACATAAAAAACATATACCGAAACCATTGTTCCGACTAGGGTCTATACCGGACTGTTACAATTCTCTCCCCTTAGAGATTTTCGTCCCCAAAAATCTTACCATTAAACAAGTTCGAATATTGTTGTCTCATTGTATCTTCAGGCTCTCATGTAGCCTCTTCCACTCTGTGTTGATGCCATAGTATTTTCACTAACGAAATTTTTTTATTTTGCAATTCTTTCACTTCACTAGCTAAGATACGGATTGGTTCTTCTTCATAGGTCATATCGGATCGGATTTCAATCTCAGGCAGAGGAATCACGTGTGATGGATTGGATTGGTATCATCTAAGCATCGATACATGAAATACATTATGAATCTTTTTTAGCTCAGGTGGCAACCACAATCTATATGCAACTGGTCCAACACGCTTAATAATTTCATACGGCCCGATGAACCTCGGACTCAATTTGCCTTTACGTCCAAATCGGAGTACTTTCTTCCACGGAGACACTTTTAAGAACACTTTGTCACTGATTTCAAATTCAATATCTTTTCTTTTCAAGTTCGCATAGGACTTCTGACGATCAGATGCTGCTTTCAAACTGTCACGAATTACTTTCACTTTCTACTCTGTATCTTTTATCAAATCAACCCCGTGTATCTTATTTTTACTGAGCTCTGTCCAATACAGAGATGTTCGACATTTGCGTCAAAATAAATCTTCATAAGGTGCCATTTTGATACTCGATTGAAACTATTATATATGCAAATTCAATTAATGAAAGATATTGTTCCCACGTATCATCAAACTCAAGAATTCAGCATCTCAACATATCCTCTAGAATCTGAATGATCCGCTCTGATTGACCATCCGTTTGCAGGTGAAAAGTTGTACTGAAATGCAATTTCGTGCCTAAAGTTTCCTGCAATTTCTTCCAAAACCTTGATGTAAATCTCAGATCTCTACCAGACACAATGGATAATGGCACTCCGTGCAATTTCACAATATCAGAAATGTAAAGTTCAACTAATCTATCAAGTGAGTAGTCAGATCGTACCGGAATAAAATAGGCAGATTTTGTCAATCGGTCAACTACAACCCAAATTGCATCTTTCTTTCTCGGAGTCAATGGCAATCCAGAAACAAAGTCCATCGTCACTCTATCCCATTTCCATTCGGGAATTAGAATTGGTTGTAACAAACCAGATGGAACTTGATGTTCAGCTTTAACTTGCTGACAAACTAAACATTTCGACACAAAGTCAGAGATATCCCTTTTCATACCAGACCACCAATAGTGTTGCTTCATATTATGGTACATCTTTGTACTTCCCGGATGAATAGATAAGCGACTGTTATGTGCTTCATTCAAAATCAACTATAATAACTCAAAATTTCTCGGAACACAAATTTGATCTCGAAATCTCAAGCAATCATCAACATCATCTCGAAATTCAGAATCAGAGTTCGAATCACACTGAGTTTGTTTTGCTAGCATTTCGTTATCAACTTTCTAAGCATCACAGATCTGTTGTAGAAATAACGGTTTCGCTTTCAATTCAGCCATCACAAAACCATCATCTGATAGGTCTAAATGAGCATTCATTGCACGCAATGCAAATAGTGATTTCCGATTCAATGCATCAGCTACAACATTTGCCTTACCCGGATGATAATCAATCACAAGCTCATAATCTTTCAACAGCTCTAGCCATCTTCTCTTTCGTAGATTCAAATCTTTCTGGGTCATCAAATATTTCAGACTTTTATGATCTGAAAAGACGTGGCATTTCTCGTCGAAAAGATAATGACGCCAAATCTTTAATGCGAACACAATTGCAACTAGCTCAAGATCGTGTATCGGATAATTCTTTTCATGAGGCTTTAGTTGTCTCGAGCATAAGTTATTACTTTGCTTTCCTGCATCAGAACACAACCCAAACCACTCAATGAAGCATCGCTATAAATCAAGAACTCTTTGCCCGATTCTGGCTGTACCAATATTGGAGCTTCAGTCAAAAGGGCTTTCAACTGATCAAAGCTTTTCTGACATTTATCGGACCATTCATATCTCACATCTTTCTGAAGCAATCTAGTCAACGAAGTAGCTATCATCGAAAGGCCTTTCACGAATCTTTGATAATAACCAGCAAGTCCTAGAAAACTGCGAACTTCGGACACATTCTTTGAAGGTTTCCATTCCAGAATAGCAGAAATCTTACTCGGATCAACTCGTATACCCGGTGCTGACACAATATGCCCTAGAAAACTAATTTATCTTAACCAGAATTCACATTTGCTGAATTTCGCATATAATTGCTTTTCTCACAGAGTTTGCAACACGACTCTCAGATGTTTAGCATGTTCAATTTCATCACGTGAATAAATCAAAATGTTGTCAATGAATACGACAACAAATCGATCTAGGTACTATCTGAAAATTCTGTTCATCAGATCTATGAAAACACCAGGAGCATTTGTTAGTTCGAAAGGCATAACTAAAAACTCATAATGCCCGTACTGAAAGAAGTTTTCGGAATGTCTGAATCTTTTACTCACAACTGGTAGTATCCTGATCTCAAATCTATCTTTGAAAACACAGTGGCTCCTTTAAGCTGATCAAACAAATCATCTATTTTGGGCAACAGATATTTGTTCTTTATAGACACTTTGTTCAACTGAGGATAGTCAATGCACATTCTCATCGTGCCATCTTTCTTTTTCACAAATAGGACAGGAGCACCCCAAGATGAGAAACTTGGTCTTGTAAACCCTTTGTCAATCAACTCTTGCAACTGTGACTTTAGCTCTTTCAGCCCTGTTGGTGCCATTCTATACGGAGCTATCGAAATAGGAGTCGTACCGGGCAACAGATCTATACCAAATTCAACTTCACGTATTGGAGGCAATCTCGGTAGTTCTATCATAACATCAGGAGACGAAGCTTCCTCACGGCCTCGGATGGCATATGCTCTGGCAAACACTCTAGCTTCAGATCTCGCTACGGTGTCCCTCGTAGTTCTTTGACTACCACTGACATTTCTTGTATTTCGAGAAGGTCTACCTCTTGTTGAAACATTAACGGATCTCAGATTCTGAACAATCTCTGGCTCAATAGATTCTGGGCAATCACGAATAAAATGATCTAACGATCCAGATCTGAAGCAAGCTCGATCATTTAATTTACAACTTCTCGGATGTCATTTACCACAATGCTTACACTCGGGTCGTTCGGATCGAACATTTCCAACACTCGCCATCGATGTTGCTGGAGCTTTGGTATTCAATTGTGATCTAGCTCGATCTCTATTCGATTGTCCCACAATAACTCTTGAACGGTTTTGCTCATCTCGGAATTTCTTCGAAGTAGACTGAAATGTCTTACTCAAAAATCTCTTTCTCACATCTCTAGCTTCAGACTCAGCTTTTCTTTTATCTTTCCCGAGTACTTCAGCTTTGCACGCTCGATCAACAAGTACAACGAACTCTTTTATCTCCAGAATCCCAAATAGCAAACGGATATCTTTATTAAGGCCGTCTTCAAATCTTTTGCACATTATTGCTTCGGTGGATGCACATTATTGCTTCGGTGGATACACATTCCCGAGCATACTGACTTAGTGTCACGAACTCTCGTTCGTACTCAGTAATAGACATACGACCCTGTTTCAATTCCAAGAATTCTTTCCGTTTCTGATCAATGAATCTCTGACTGATGTATTTCTTCCGAAACTCAGACTGGAAGAAATCCCAAGTAACTCGTTCCTTTGGAACCACAGAGATCAAAGTCTTCCACCATTGATAGACTGCGTCTCGTAGTAAAGAAACAACACACTTTATGCATTCCTCGGGACTCAGCGACATCTCATCAAATACTCGGATTGTGTTTTCTAACCAAAACCTGACTTTCTCGGCATCGTCATTACTAGTAGCCCTGAACTCTTCAACCCCATACTTGCTGATTTTATCGACCGGAGGCTTATTCAACAGATTTATACCCATTACCGGAGGTATAACTGAGGTCTGAGGGGGATTAGGCAGAGGCGGAGATTGTGAAACAACCGGATTATTTCTCACAAACTGAGTGAACCACTCACTCATCATCTGGAAGAAAGCTTGTTTAGCTTCTCCCTCTTGACCCCTCGTAGCCAGTCTCAAATCAAATGGCGTTGTCCCTTGAGCGGGAGCAGGTGCATTGCTTTCTACATCATCAGCTACGGCTCTTTCGGGATCCATTACTATACGATAAACACATTTTACACGTAAGGATTCATCACACTATCACAATTCAAATATATGGCATGTATAGCTAGACTCTTACATGCTACATTAGTTCGAGAATCGACTAAACTGTAGCTCTGATACATATCAAATGTAACACCCCTAACCCGTATCTATCACCGGATTAGGTTAAGAGGCATTACCGGACAGATAGAATCTTTTCCGGACATATCATAGTAATTTGTCAAATCCAATCAAAGTGTCCCTTAGATAGATCAACGAGACCTTGAACATGTTTTAGAATAGGGCCGGGACTAAACCGAACACATATAGAAATTCTCAAAAATTTAAAACTTTTTTCTAGATTACAGAGGTTACAAGCCCGTGTGGGTAGGCCGTGTGCCTCTCACGGCCTCAGAAACGCCCGTGTGTCTAAGCTGTGTCAAAACAGGCATACATATTGACTTCTTTACACGGCCGTGGACACGCCCGTGTGCCTCACCCGTGGTCGCTACTGACTTGCACCACACAGCCAATCACATGCCTGTGTGTCCAGCCCATGGTCGAGCCACACGCCCGTGTGCCAAACCGTGTAGGCAATTATAGGCTATTTTCAAGGCCAAATTGCCATTCACACAAGGGTCATCCTTACAAGCACATACAAGCCTATTTCCACACACAATTGGCAACTAAAAACATGTCAAATGATAAACATATCATATCATCCCATCCAATCTCATTTCTAATCATGCCAACTTACAAGGCATTTGGTTCATCCATTTTACAAGAATATACAAAGTATAATCCATCCCAAACTTACCATCAATATTATGCTAACTATGCATCAATATACTTACCATTCATATGACCATATCAAAACCATGAATCCATACCAAAATCAAGTATCATATAACATATTTACTCTTTCACATCTTAATCAAATACCTAGCCATATCATATGGCTATATATACACATCTCAAGCATAAGCTAAAGTGACTAGCCTATGCATGCCATATTTAGTATATATATATCCAAAAGGTACCAAAATGAGTTTGGGTAGTGTGATGACAATCCTCGATTGTCCTTGAGCCTTCAATAGCTTTGACGATCTATAAAACAGAATAAACACACACAAAGTGAGCTTTCAAAAGCTTAGTAAGCCATATACAAATAAACTTAGCATATAAAACACATAGCCACATTGATACAATAACATTACTGCTTCCCATTTGTAAATTTATCACATAATCTTTGGCTCATTTGCTTAGCCATTGCTTTTCAATCATCATATCTCCATATATCTCATTTGTTCTTATCACATTCATTCATATATCACAATTTAGCTCATTACATCTACGTACATATTTACTCCCTTTCATGCCTACTTAAAGCATGTACATCAAACGTATCTGAATCATTTACACATATCGCATAGAAATTCATTTCTTGGACTTGCCCGTTGAACCGTTTGGAACTAAATAGGATACTCAGAGTGCTCAGAATAGTCGTAAAATTCCAACGTCCCAGACGTGGTCTTACATGTATTCAGATATTGTTGCCACTGTCCCAGACATGGTCTTATACGAATCAATACGATGCCAATGTCCCAGACATGGTCTTACACATAAATCTCATATCGATGCCAACGTTTCGGACGTGGTCTTACACGAAATCTCAGATCAATGCCAACGTCCCAGACGTGGTCTCACATGATATCACATATTGGACACCTATGTCATAACATATGTAATCCTATCTATTCCTAGGTTCGTACGAGACTTTTCGGATATTGACCATTTCTCGATACTTTTTCAAATTCCATATATTCATCATTTCATACACATTCATCACCATGTAGTTTCATATGAATATGCATAAATCAATACAAGTACATTTATTTGTATATAGACTTACCTTGTACAGGAGGAATGGAAACGAACGGCTATTCAACTATTTTTGATTTCCCACGATCTAAGTCCGTTTTCTTTGGTTCTTGATATATACATATTCAAATTTAACCCTTTTATTCACCGAATCATTCAATTCAATCCAAAAACACACATTTAGGGCAATTTACAAATTAGTCCTCATATTTTCACATTTGGACAATTTAGTCCCTATTTCACAAAATCACAAAATACACATAATTTCAAGTTACCCATGCCTAGCCAAATTCTCATGTAGCTCATACAAGTCCTTATATTTCAATTATTTCACAATTTAATCCTTCAAAATTTCATTTTCTCAATTACATCCAAATTACTCAAATTCATCAAAAACTCAAAGATAAACTATGTTAATCAAACACCTATCATTCATAATTCACCATCAAAATTCATAAAACTCATGTGTTTATCAATGGCTCATTTCAAAATATTCATCGATTTACAAAATTAAAGCATGAGTTTCAAAATACTTGAAACAACGATTATAAAAACGTAGAAATTATCAAAAACCGAACAAAACTCATACCTTAATCTTGCTTGATAGTAGCCGAAACCTAAAATGGTTTTCTTTCTTTCTTTCTTTTTCTTTCACATTCGGCTAAGAATGAACGAACAACCCCACTATCTATTTCTTTTTGTTTTATTATAACCTTAGAATATGATATTATGTTTTTATCTTTTATAAATAATAAATAAAAACCATGTATTAAACAACATGCCGTCCACCACTCTCACATTTGGCTAAATTTCAACATAAATCCTCATTTATAAGAAGACACATCAATTAGGTCATTCAATTAAATAGAAAGCCACTTGTACGCTTTATGCGATTTAGTCATTTGCTCAAATTAGTCATACAAATAGACGAATTAATTCACGAAACTTTCGCACATACTAAATCACAAATCACAGACACAAAAAATAATATTAAAATATTTTTCTGACTCGGATTTGTGGTCCCGAAATCACTGTACCGACTAGAGTCTAAACCGGACTGTTAGACCTCCATTTAAACAAATTAAAACAAATTTTTAAACTCAAACTAATTACTTTTAAGAAAATCTAAAATTATATTTTTGAATTATTAAGTTATACAAAATTTTATCTCCATTTTTAGTTGTGACCAACATTATTTCATAAGTATTTTGCACATGTTAAAATACTTATCTACCATCTATGATGCATTCTTTTCTTCTTCGTCTTCTTCTTTTTTTTTCTAAATCACCTAATTATTTTTTTTGAAATATATTATTTTCACCCAAATAATGTATATGTCATTAATGATTATCGCTATTCATTTTTTATTTTCTTAATTAATAATTAAGTAGTCTAAAACTTTTCAAGTTTATTTATTGATATTTATTTAAAAATTGAATAGTAATTTATTAAAACTTATGTATTCTATTAATACAAAATTTCATCTTCAACTATTTATTTAAGAATGCATACCTTAAAAAATTGTTTTAATTTGCAATATGCAATTTTTTGCATAGAGAATAAGATAAGAAAAGTGAGAAACAATATTCAAAATTAACAAAAAAAAAAAAAAGAAAAAGAAAAAGAGTGTAATGTAGAAGAACAGCTAGTTTTCTATTTTGTTGAGTTCTTGATTCATTGAAGTTTACCGGTGTACCGAATCATGAAATTGAGTTACAGGTGGGGGTACCAATTATACTATTACGAAACATCAATAAAAGTGTTGGCTTCTTTTTTGGTACCATATTATAGTTACAAAATTGGGATCCAAATAAATTGAAGCAAAAAATATAACAGATAATAATATCGATCGTAGGTTTTTTATACCTTGAGCGGAAGTTTCACCATCGAACACAAAATGACCATTAACATTCATTAGGAGACTTTTGAAATGACAATTAACAAAAGTCAAGGGCAAAGTATTGAAAATGTTGATGTCACCTACCTTGACACTGCACAAGTAATGTTGTTTACCATGATGTTTTCCAAAAGTTAATCTCATGACTACCAATATACATATACATGATCGGTCACATGTTTCAATTTATTCTATGAATAGATACTCCATCTTCAATAATTAGAAAGTTAGTTTTGCTTAATGAAAATGTACGATAAAAAATACTTATATCTATATGCATAAGTTCTCAGTTATTTTCTATTAAACATAAAATTCTTATTTCACATGTTTTTTTTTTCCTTTACAGAATGACATATCCATGTTATGATTTACAAGAAAACTATCAACAAGTATTGCACCATTCTCCGTAAAGGTTGCGCTTATATGCTTCATAATTTTAATGTTTCCAATGCCAACAATACCTACAGGACAATGAGAAATTATTTAATGGTGGTTTTCAAAGGAAACACATATGTGCACATTGTTCATGTAAGCATTGATCACATCAAGATGCACAAATTTGAATTTATGGATTTCGAGAATGTGAAATCAAGAAATGGCAACAAACCTTATTTGATTGGAAAAATGTCTAACGATAAAATGTTTAATTGTAACATTCAACTTATGTGACTAATTAATTTGCAAATGTTATTGCTTCACTAAGTAAAATTTCATCAATTGTGAAATAAGAAGTTCGAGGGAAGAAGCTTCTATAGAGATTGTTACATATGCAAGATGCAACGTACATAATTATTTTCCATTAAAATAAAATTTTCATGTTATTATTCTTAATATGTTACCCTTATCTTGCGATATAATATAATTTTTTAGTGAAAAAAAATGGAGGTTGCAATCTAGGGTGGCACTATTTATCAAATTACCGATGATGTATTGAAGAACCAACATGAATTTATAGTTGTTTTTAATTCAATGATAGTTAGACAATATGAAGGTAAGTAGAAAACAAACATGTTTCTGTCATTCAATCAAATTCTATATTTAGTTAACATTATTCATAAAATATTCTATGTATATTTGTAGATCAGTACAACTTATCATCTACCCATCAACAAAAGCCTATACTAATCTTGATCTTCCTAAAGCATTTCTCATTAGAGATAGGTATATACATAAAAGGAAATTAGATATTTATATCATTTATTTATTCTCCAACAAACTAAAATTAAATCTTAACTAATTTTAATAACTATTACTTACTATTAGGATCTAATGCCCTAAGTGTAGTATATTCGTCAATTTATACTTGTAATTTTTTGAACAATTTTTTTAAATAACATTTCATTATACATTAATATCATTTGTATCTATTTCCAATGGTTTTTGTATGCAAAGCAAAATATAAAAAAAATATTGGCTTATTGATTATCTAATATTTAACTAATATTAAGTTGCATTTTATGATAGGATCATAATACAAAAAGAAAAAAACTTTTATTAGTAGATAATCTAAACTGATCGTAGTCTAACCGAAAGTAAGCAAATCGGTTGAAAGACTATTATTTTGTCTACTATGTCCAATTGGGGAGATACCTTGTCTTGGGTAGTAAAGCGAATGACTCCAAGTAGATAGAGACATAGATGTCATTGTCTGAACTAACACACATCGAATAGGACCCAAGTTGAATTTATCCTATATCATTTTATGGATTTATTCATTTGTGACATTTATAGTGTGACATACCTTAATCTTGAGTGGATGATGAACTATGCATGTGTGACTCGTATACTTTGATGTAAATGAAAGCTTGGGTTCAAATAAATAAGTAACAGAAAACTGGTACGTTGGGTATAACTTCTGCATGATGTACCATCATTCCACAATAATGGAATCATAGCCCTATAAGAGTAAATGATGTCCTCTCACTGGCATTATACGATTGATGAAAAAGAAACATGATCACTAGTCATTTTCATAAGACAATTTATTTAATTACTGTATGTTAGTAATTGACTTTTTGATATCGGAAGATGTAACAGAAACCATGAGATAAAATAGGATCACATTGGGAGAACAAAATTTTATCCCAAAGAAATTAAGGATATCCTATGAGGATAACCCACTTATGAAAAGATTATTGAACGAGCACTTAATAAAGTAGCTTTCGTAATTGTATATAAAAGGAGAGTATAGTCATGCTATTATAATAGAATGACTTCATGATTAAATAAGTTGTAATTAATAAGCGAAGAGTCGAAGCTTAATTAAAAAATTATTTGAGCTCAAATTATATATGTCTAATTTGTCCTTCCGCTAGCTCGAGATAACCCAAAAATGAAGTGCATTTAGAATCAATAATTAGTGGAATGAATAAAAATGATAAATATGTAACCTCTCAAACCCGACCTAGACGCTAAAACCAAATTCAGAAAATTACATCATCCATCGAAATGGCCTAGTACGACCACAGTTTATAAAATGGTTGTTTAAAACATTTGTTTATTATTCACCAAAAAAAAAAAACATTTGTTTATTATTGAGGAAAAACTTAGTGTGTTATCTTCATTTTACTAAAAGGTGTAATTTTCTCAAAATGATAGAATTTAAAGTTTACTTAGTAAAAGTTAATTTCCAAATTTAATAGGTTTTTCAAATATCATTTATATAACAATGCAACGGAAAAAAAATGATATTTAACATGAGTTTAATGGAAACTAGATTTTAATGCATGATTAATTAATAAACCATATTTCAATAATCTGAGGTAAAGTAAAATGCCATGCATGCCGAACAAAACAAAAAGCCTAAGTCCCATGCCATTTCAAATAAAATAGTGCAGTCTTTGTGTTAGAGTTAAGTGATTTGTATCCTTATTAAAATAAAATACAGTGGTAAAATAAAATAAAGTAAAATCCATATAGAACTATACTTATTTTATTTTACATTGATTATAATAAGGTTTTTCAACTTTACTACACTTCATCTATTTAACATTGATTAGAATAAGGTTTTTTAACTTATAAATAGGTATAGTCTAAACCCCTCTTGAATCATTCAAATTCAACAGTCAATGAATATTTTTCTTCTCTACCTGAGGTTTTTCTCGAAAAGGTTTCTACATAAAATCTGTGTTCTATTTTTCTCTCTTTCTTTGCGATTCATTTTCATTATCGATGTTCGATTTTTACAAACTGGTATTAGACCTTTTCAGGTTACTTGTCTTGATGACAGTAATGGTGACAATGAAGTATGATATTCCGTTGTTGGATCGCAACACCAGGTTTGTTTTGTGGTAGGTAAAGATGTAGGCAGTTCTTACGCAAATGGATTTGGAGGATGCTCTGCTAGAGATAGATAAGATGCCTTCGACAGTGAAGGATGAAGAGAAGAAGCGTAAAGATCGAAAGGCTTTAACACAATTACAGCTGTATCTGTCGAATGAAATTCTACATGATGTGTTAAAGTAGAAGATCACTGATGCATTATGGGTAAAACTGCAACAACTGTGCATGTCAAAAACCCTAACCAGCAAATTCCATATGAAACAACGTTTTTATTCTCATCGTTTGGAAGAAGGTGCATCTGTGCACGAACACTTAAATGTGTTTAAAGAAATTGTCTCAAATTTAGAGGCCATGAAAGTTCAGTATGATAAAGAATATTTAAGGTTAATTCTACTTTTTCCGTTGCCCCCATCTTATTCAACCTTTAGAGATATAATTTTGTATAGTTGCGAATATCTCACAGTTGGTGAAGTCTATTCTTCCTTAGCCTTGTATGATAAGATGAAACATCTTGTGGCTAGATTGGACTCTTAGGGAGAGGGTCTTGTTGTTCTTGGGAGGCAAGAACGAAATTCTGATGATAATCATGGGAGGACACAAGAACAAAATCCCTCCAGTAAATCTAAAGGTAGATCAAAGTCTTCAATTAGAGGTAAAACTTGTAACTTCTGCAAGAAGAAAGGGCACATTCAGTCTGAATGCTACAAGTTGCAGAATAAGATCAAAAGGGAGATGACAAACCAAAAGGGAAAACAAATAGAATAATCCGGTGAAGTTGATTGTAACACCCCTTACCTGTGTTTAATACCGGAACAGGGTACAAGGCGTTACCTAACTCAAACACATATTGACATATATTTTCGGGCCATAAAAGTTCGTTCAAATTTAAAAATTTTCAAACTTCCTCATAGCGTCCTTAATATAGGCCTATGGGGCCCAAAACATACTTTAGAAATGGTTTGGTACAAAACCAGGTACCTTAGAAAACTTTGGAAAATTTCACTAAAAACAGGGGCATACGCCCGTGTGGCAGGGGACACGCCCGTGTGGGTAGACTGTGTAGACACACACACCCATGTCCCTAGCCGTGTGGATTTATTTATCAATTCGAACCTATAGGAGTTTTCACACGGCTTGGCACACGCCCGTGTCCCTCACATGACCATAACACGCCTGTGTGTAAAAAACTTGATATTCTGTTTTTGACGTAATCAACCCAATAGGGTCACACGGCCAAGGCACACACCTGCGTCCTTAGGCCGTGTGGCGAATTAAATTCCTAAATTCAAGTGTAGACTTCACACGGCCTGGGCACATGCCCATGTTCTATGGTCGTGTCTTCCACATAGTTGAGACACACGGCCGTGCCTCAGCCCGTGTGGTTACTACTGGGCATTCTGTTTTGCCAACTTAGGGTGCAGGGGAACACACAGCTGAACTACACTCCCATAGGGTAGACCGTGTGTCATACACGGCCTAGACACACGCCCGTGTGTCTACCCATGTGGACAATAACAAGGCTATTTACCAAGCCCTTTGCCACCCTTACTTGCACCAATGTAAGCCACATCAAATAACCTACTCATTCTTATAATAATATATCAAATACTCAACCATGCAACTTACACATCCATGAAAAACATCATCATTTTTGTATATCAACAATAAGTATTAGCCATCATCCATGACCTTATACAAAATGAATCAAACTTCAAGGCAAGCCAACACGTTTGGCCAAAATAATATGACACTTAACAAAAGACCAAGTCCCTATACATGCCATACTCAAAATAATAAATCTAACTGTACCAAATGTTTCAATTGATAGTGTGATCAAGCCTCCTACGTCCTTTGGTCCCCGAGCTAGCTTGGCAATACTATAAGAAAATGGAAAGGAAAAGAAGTAAGCACAAAGCTTAGTAAGTGTAGGTAAATAAATAACAACAATTACCATGCATTATCATACTCATACCATCTTATAAACTTGCACAAAATTTTTGAATGATTAAAAACATAACTTACTCATTTTCACCCTTACTAATCATAAAACATAATTCAAGCTCATTTCTCATAAATTTTCATGTAGGTATCTGTATCACTTACAACATAGCCGTAACTTTTCTCACTTATAACACGAACTCTAAATTACCCGTTGAACTAGTTGGAATACCAAAAGATACCTAACAAGCCTCACACAAGAGGGTAAAATGTCGATGCCATAACCTAGACATGGTCTTACACTGCCTCACATATCGAGGCCGATGCCATGTCCCAGACATGGTCTTACACTAGCTCTCTTCTCAATGCCGATGCCATGTAGACATGGTCTTACACTAGCTTTCATAATGTGGCCGATGCCATGTTCTAGACATGGTCTTACACTAGCTTTCATAATGTGGCTGATGCCATGTCCCAGACATGGTCTTACACTAGCACACATATCACCCAAATGTCATGGCTTGGATACCCAATCTATTCCTAAGGTTCAACTGGGAGTATATCATATCATATTTCATCATGCATTTTCATAACAATAATCAAACCTTTTATGCAACATCAATTACTTAATGCTTAATAACAATAGAGTTGTATTATTACGTACAACTTACCTTGATATACAAAATATGAGTGTCTTGTTTGATTTAGTCCATCAACTTGGTTTTCTCCCGGTCTAAATCTGAACTCCGTTTTTCTTGATCTAAAATGATAAAATTCACTCATTTAATCACCATATTAATCAAGACATTCCAAAGTTTCTACTTTGGCAAAATTTCTGTTTTGTCCTTAGACTTTCACAAAATTATGATTTTACCCCTAGGCTCGAAAAATAATTTTCATCAAATTTCCTCATTAACCAAGCCTAGCCGAATCTATTTTAAGCTTATAGAAACTCAAAATTCCAATTATTTCACTTATTTACTACCAATTTTACAACCTTTACGAAAAGGTCCATTTTAGGTGTTTTCATGAAAACTCCTTTCACAAAAGTTGTTTATTTAACAACCAAGATTCATTTTTTTCCATAAAAATTCAGCAAATAACACTAATGCTCTCCTGGAAAAACTTTATACTTCTAACCATAGTGCAAAATAGTCCTCTCATTAGCTAGATTAAGCTACAAGGGTTCCAAAAACACAAAAATCATCAAAAATGACTATCAAGATGACTTACTTGCAAGGATTAAAGGTTGCTGAAATTTTCAAGCTTCCATGGCCCTTTCTTGAGTGAAAAATCGGTGGAGAATAGAAAATAAAAAAGATGATATCCTTTTTAAAATAAAAAAAAGATGATATCCTTTTTCTCTTTATTTTGATGTTTATTTATCAATTAAGTCACCAAATATTTCACCTAACCTTTGACAAGGTCATTTCTTTGTCCCTATGGCTGGCATCACCCTCATAAAGGCCTTTTTTCACATTAAGGACCTCTAATTTAGGTTCTATAGCTATTTAACACCCTTAGCTAGTAGAACAAAACTTTCACACTTTATGCGATTTAGTCCTTTTTCAAAATCAAGCATGCAATCACTAAAATTAATTCTCCAAAATTTTCAAGCACTCATATAATCATGCTATAACATATAAAATAATATTAAAAATAATTTCTCTGGCCTCGGATTAGTGGTTCTGAAACCACTGTTTCGACTAGCCCCAAAATCAGGTCGTTACACTGATGTTGTAGAAGACTACAGTGATGATGAACTTCTTGTTGCTTCTGCCGGCAATTCTAAAGTGAGCAAGGAGTGGATTCTCGATTTTGGTTACACCTTCCATATGAGTTCCAATCGAGATTGGTTTATAGCATATGAAACTGTGTCTGAAGATATTGTTTTGATGGGAAATAATGCTTCATGTAAAATCGCAGGTGTTGGCACAATCAAAATTAAAATGTTTGATGGAGTCCTTAAAACACTTAGTGATGTTCAACATGTACCAGAATTGAAGAGGAATTTCATTTTGTTGAGTACTCTTGATTTAAAAAGGTATAAGTATATAGTTGAAAGTGAGGTTCTAAAGATTTACAATGGTTACCTCGTTGTGATGAAAGGGCGGAGAAAGACTGCCAAGTTATATATTTTGCAAGGTTCAACTATTACTGGTGATGCAGTAGTCGCTTCCTCTTCCTTGTTAGATGATGATGTTACTAGACTTTGGCATATGCGTCTAGGGTATATGAGTGAAAATGACATGACAGTATTGAGCAAAAGAGGACTTCCTGATGGACAGAGTATTAGTAAACTAAAGTTTTCTGAGCACTGCGTTTTTGGGAAGAAAAAGAGAGTTTGATTCACTAGAGGAATCCATAACATGAAGGGAACATTGGATTATATTCATTCTGATCTTTGGGGACCATCCAAAGTGCCTTCGAGGGGTGATGCTAATTATATGCTGATGATCATTGATGACCTTTCCAGAAAAGTTTAGGCATTCTTCCTGAAGCAGGAAAGTGATGTGTTTTTTGCATTTAAGGCTTGGAAAACTATGATCGAGAAGCAGACAAGAAAACAGATAAAACACCTCCACACAGACAATGGCTTGGAGTTCTGTTCTAGTGAGTTTAATGAAATATGCAAATCAGAAGGGCTCGTAAGACACCTAATAGTTTGTCATACTCCATAGCAAAACAAAATTGCAAAACGGATGAATAGAACAATCATGGAACAGGTTTGACGTATGTTGTTGAATGATTATTTATCGAATTCATTTTAGGATGAAGCGATCTCTACTGCATGTTTTCTGATTAACTGGTCTTCGTCCGTAGGCATTGAGAAAAAAACTCCACAAGAGGTATGGTCTAGTAATACTGCTGATTATTCTAATTTGAAAATTTTTCGATGCCTTGCGTATGCTCATATTGATAATGGAAAATTGCAACCTAGATCCATTAAATGTATCTTTTTTGGTTATAAGACTGGTGTTAAGGGGTATAAGTTATGGAGTCTTGAAAATAGAAAAGTTATGATTAGCAAAGATGTTATTTTTTATGAAACTACTATGCTATCTAACTTATTTCTTAAAGACTCTTCCAATAAAGATCAGCAAAAACAAGTGGAGCTTTAGATTGATCCAGGATCTACAACAGAGTCAACTCCTCAAGTTAGTGCAGAAACTCAGAATAGAGTTGCTTCTTCACCACAATATTCTATTGCCAAAAATAGACCTAGAAGAGAAATTAAACCTCTAAAGAGGTACGTCGAGGCTGATCTAGTAGCTTATACTTTAAGAGTGGCTGAAGAAATAGATTCAAATCAAGGGCCATCTACTTATTCCAAGGTAGTTAGCTGTGAAGACTCAGAAAAGTGGATGTTTTCCTTGTAAGAAGAGATAATATTACTCCATAAGAATAAAACATGGGACCTAGTGAAGCTTCTTAAAGGTAAAAGGGTTGTTCGTTTTAAATGGGTGTTCAAGAGAAAGAGGGGACTCTAGGAGTTGAAGAACCTAGATACAAAGCAAGACTTGTTGCAAAAGGTTACAATCAAATTGTAGGTGTAGACTTCACAAACGTGTTTTCTCTAGTTATGAAGCATAGTTCGATTCGAGCCTTGCTTGGTATTGTGGCTATGTATGATTTAGAGCTTGATCAGTTAGATGTAAAAATAACATTATTTTAGGGAGAACTTGTGGAAGATATTTACATGTAACAACCAGAGAGTTTTACAGTTTCAAAAAAGGAGGACTATGTTTGCTTAGTGAAAAATTCCCTTTATGGCTTGAAACAATCACCAAGATAGTGGTACAAGAGGTTTGATTCTTTTATGACTACTCATGATTTTAGACGAAGTAGCTTTGACAGTTGTGTTTATTTTAAGGAAAATAGTGATGGTTCTTTTGTATATCTACTCCTCTATGTTGATGACATGTTGATAGCAACCAAAGATAAAGGAAAGATAAGAAAGGTCGAAGCCCATCTTAGTAAATACTTTGAGATAGAAATAGAAAAGAAAGGATTTGGGAGCAGAAAAGAAGATACTTGGGATGAAGATTCTCAGAGATAGAAAATCATGTAAATTGTACCTAAGTAAGAAATGATACATTGAAAAAGTTCCTTGTAGGTTCAATATGCAGAATGCCAAGCCTGTTAGTACTTCATTAGCAGCCCACTTCAGACTTTCATAGGCTTTGTCTCCACAATTAGATGATAAGATTGACTACATGTCACGTCTTCCATATTCTAGTGTCGTGGGATCTCTCATGCATTCTACGGTTTGCTCACGTTCAAATTTATCATATGCAGTTAGTGTAGTTAGTAGAAACATGGAGAATCCCGATAAAGAACACTGGAAAATAGTTCAGTGGATTTTCAAATACTTACGAGGTACTACTGATGTTTGCTTACAATTTGGAAGAACTAGAGATGGAGTCATTGGATATGTTGATTCTGATTTTGCTGGAGACTTTGATAAGAGAAGATCTCTCACAGTGTATGTTTTTACAATTGGGGGTTACGCAATCAGTTGGAAAGCCACTTTGCAAAATACAATTGCTTTGTCTACTACTGAAGCTAAATACATGACGATTATTGAGGCTTGTAAAGAAGCTATATGATTAAAGGGACTCTTTGGTGAACTCAGTAAAGACCTTCAGATCAGTATAGTGTTTTGTGACAGTTAGAGTGCCATCTTCTTTACGAAGGATCAAATGTTTCATGAGAGAACAAAGCTCATTGATGTTCAGTATCATTTTATGTGTGATATTATTTCTCGTGGTGATATTGTTGTGAGTAAAGTTAGTACTCATGAAAATCCTATAGATAGGATGACTAAGTCACTTTCTATAACCAAGTTTGAGCATTGCTTGGACTTGGTTGGTGTTCATTGTTGAAGAACACCCCTTAAGGGGTTTCATGGAAGAGATGGAGAACTTGTTCATTTAAAGTTTGTGGTGAAGAACTTGTTCATTGAGAATTCGTGTCAAGGTGAAGATTGTTAGAGTTGAGTGACTCGAATCCTTGGTTAAATAAAATAAAAGTAAAATCCATATAGAACTATACTTCTTTTATTTACATTGATTAGAATAAGGTTTTTCAACCTTACTAACTTCATCTATTTGACATTGATTAGAATAAGGTTTTTTTTAACCTATAAATAGATGTAGTCTAAACTCCTCTTAAATAATTCGAATTTGACATTAGTGAATTTTCTTCTCCTCTTCTCGTGGTTTTTCCCAAAAGGGTTTCCACATAAAATATGTGTGTTTTCTTTTTCTTTTTCTTTTTCTTATTGGTTTGCGATTGTTCTATATTTCCATTATCGACATTAGTTTCTACACTTTGAATCTAAAATACTTTTATATATATATAAAATCTATACCGAGTATGCATCCTAACCTAGTGGGTTAGCTATAAAGATGAAAATAAAAGGGGTAGTGAGCCCATGAAGCTCAGTGTAAGTCGAATCATAAGAAAATCAGTGTAAATAGTAGACAAAGCATGCAAAATAAAAATTCTTTTAAAACAATCACATTTATATAGCAAGTCATAGTAACAGTTTTATTGATCAACACATCACAATAGCATCCCCACATTCACAGTTTTGTATGCAATTGTTTATGCATGACAATGCAATTTTAGTATATCAAAGTATATATCCTACCCAACTCCGCTACACACCTCATTGGGAGTTCCCTTGAACTCAAGCATCCTTATACACCGAGATGTGGTTTAACCACCACTGGTTTGCAGATAAAATGCCATTGGACTGTGGATGCACAACATATTTGCAGATAAAAGCTGCCATTGGGCTGTGGGTGCACAGCATATTTGTATATAAACTACCACTAGGTTGTGGATGGACAACATATTTGTAAATAAACTGCCACTAGGCTATGAATGCATAGCAAATCTGTAGATAATCTACTTTTTTTTGTAACATCCTTAACCCATATCCATCACCAAATTAGGGTTACGAAACATTACCATACAATTAGAACATTTAGGCTTAATTTCATTCAATAACATAAAAAAATCATAAACCAACCATATACATACATACGTCCCTAAATAGAGCCCTCGAGGCCCTAAAAATACCTTATAAACAAATAGGGACCAATTTGAAATCATTTGGAAAGTCTAGGAAAAATTCACAAAAATTTGGAAACAAGGGTCATATGCCCGTGTCTCAAGCCATGTGGACCTAAACTTCACCTAAACACACATCAAAATACCATTTAAATGTTCTAACACAACTAACCAATATGCCATTCAAAGGCACCTCAATCAACAACTAAATATTACTTATCTAAACATGTCAATTATGTCATACTTCAATAATCAAATTCTAGTTCAACAATTACCAAAATATGCCAAAAATTTAACCATTAACAGATCATTTCAAACATACCATAAGAACCATTCAAATATGTATAATAGCATAACCAAGTTGGCATAATTTGACAAAGCATCAAAAGGTGTCAAATTAAGATAACATCCATAACTTATACAAGCCAATTCACCAACTAAACATTCAACAAAATGACATTACAATTCAACCTATACATATAATCGTAACCTAGAAATTCATCAGGTACTCGGGAAAGCTCACACAAAGTGTGCCTTTACATATAACCGTAACCTTTCCTCTACATCATTTTTCACACGAGCTGTGAAATAGGTCTGCTCACACAAGTTGTGGGTTGAAATGTAAGCTACATGATGTTGCTCACATGACCTGTAGAGTATCCGCAACAAATGCATGACCTCAACCATTAGTAGGACATTCAAGATCACCCGAAACATGAAGTCCTTAATGACATGTTATTTGTATCCTACGAATTCCTAAGGTTCAACCAGGACTCGATAACCATCATAGTATTGATTTACTTATACATCATTCAATTAACATTATAAGTAACATAATAACATACAATTTAAATAGCATTAATACGATAACCATTCATACGAACTTATTTCAACAACTAGGGGTGTGAAGGTTATATCGAGCTAATCTGAAGCTTTTACTTTGCCTCGATCTAGGTCTATACGTGGTTTATCTTAATATAAATAGAAAATTTCAATCAATTTAATACTTCTAGTATTCTATTTAGTCCACATCTCATATTTATGCAAATTTATCATTTTGCCCCTAACATTTTAACTTTTCACAATTTAGTCCTTAAGCTTATAATTTAAAATCTAACCATTTTAATCCAATTCCACGTTAACCAAACATGCAAGGACCTTGAAACAACTCATGTTTACCATCATTTCACAATAAAATCCTAGATTTTATACCATTAACAAATTAGTCGCTAATTTCAAATTTAATCAAAAATCACTTTATAAAACTTGTTTATTTTTCAACAAAGGTTCATAATCTATCATTTAACATAAAAAATCATTCAAGAACACTCATGGAAAGTCCATCAACCTTTAATATTTTTACAAATTAACCCCCGGGCTGGCTAGATTAAGTTAAAAAGATCTCAAAACATAAAAATGATTAAAAACGAGGTTGAAATCACTTACAATCACACACTTCAAGTAGTCAAACTTAAGAACCCTAAAATGGCTTATTCTTCCTTTGAAATTTTGGTGGAAACAATTGAAGATGATGAAATAACCTTTGTTTTATTTAATTTATGTTTAATTTACCAATTACCATATTAACCTTTAAAAACTTCCAAAATTTCAATAAAACTATGACATGCACATCCATTAACCTTATGAATGGTATAATTACCATTTAAGTCCATTTACTTCCATTTCCATAGTCATTTAGCCCTTTTAATTAATAGAACTCTACTTTTACACTTTTTATGATTTAGTCCTTTTTATTTAATTAACCATTTAAACATTTTTAATATGACCTTAATAAAATCCCATAAACATTAAAATAATAATTTACTCATTGGATTTGTGGTCTCGAAACCACTATTCTGATTTCACTGAAAATGGGCTGTTACATTTTTCCTCCGTACATATCGTCTCACCCCATACAATACAATATGTCATGCCTTGTAATAGAACAGTTCAATATTAGCAGTAGACATGCTTAACATGTACTCAGTAGGGTGGTAATAATATTTTCACTAACAATTTATTAGTTTGACTTTGACGGAATGCATGTAATATTCACATATCATGCGATGTAACAATAACACTTTAGGCATTAAATGACAGATTCCAGAAATAACACAATATCAAGGACTTAATTGAGCGAATAAAAACTCTAAAAATAGTTCAGGGAATATATAAGAACTAAACTTCACATAACATAAATTCTTGGACAAAACTGTAAAATAGAGGTCACACGACCGTGTCCCAGGTTGTGTGAGAAGCTATAGGCTTTGTGGAAGGGTTACACGACTGTGTAACAGATTGTGGTTGTATGGCAAATGCAAAAATTAACCTATAGGAGAGATACTATCGTGTGGTAGGCCATGTGTAAAAGCTGTGTCCATGTGGTTCACGAATTAGCCTAGGGTTTGTAGAGGCACATGGCCGTGTGGGAGACCGTGTGGCCCTAATCCTATACATGATCACCACTGATTCGCTTGGGAAAAGACACACACCTTTCACCGGTACTCCGATCAATATTCCTCATGATGAAATTTGATCTGATTCACCTAAATCAGGTCTTTCAGATGACATTTAAACACAAATTAATGGTTGATTTCAAGATTTGACAAGATTATCGAAAGATTTGAAAAATCGTAAAAGATTGTTTAATTGAATGTAAGATTAGCGTCAGGTAGAAATACTATGAAAATTCAGGATCTAAACTTCGGAAAAAGATGTACTTACCGTTTCTTGGCAAAGATCGAGATCCTATTGATGGCAATTACAAAACCAATAGAAAAACAAGTGAACGAGGAATGATTTAATTCGGGAAAACAAAAATAATTGACAACAATGAAATGAAAATATGATGTAAAGAAAGGAAAAGAAAAGAAAGAGGGAATAAATAGAGAGAATGATGTCAAATTCTAATAGGAATTGAAAAAGGGGGAAAGTGAAGACCAATTAGGAAATAAATTGGTTAAATACCTAGGGGCGGCATGGACAATATACCCTAAAATTTTCGATTGAAGAAGAAATAAAAATGCTTTTGGGGAAGGAGTGGTTCAAACATAGGAACACAAGGGAGGGAAGCTAACTCTTAACCATTAGGCCTGAAGCCTGTTTCTTGCTTAATCTTTAGTCCTAATCGTATATATTTTAGTATAGCTTTTATCCTAGGTTGCTGAAAATTAAAGGAAAAGAAATGGGAGGAAAAGAGCTAGAACCTAGGACCTCTAGGATAGGGGAGTAGCACTTAACCATCGAGCCTATTTAATTTCTTATCTTACCATTACATTTAACCCCCTATATATTAGGGCATAAAAAAGCAACAGAAATAGGTCTCATGTATCACTATTTACAGTGAATGCATTTTCTCGCTAAGAACAAAATATGACTTAAAAATTAATTTAATTTATTCAAATTATTATTTAATTGATTGTAATTAAATAATTGAAGTTCGAAGTGAGAATTAAAATTACTTAGTCATTATAGATTTGTTGAATAGAGCAATTAAATTAATTTCATCATGGATTATAATATGGTAAAGTTACCATGACTTTAATAGAATTAAAATTGGATTGAGAAAATGATTTAATTATTAAATTAATTAATTAACTAAATACAATTTAGGGAAATTGAAAATAATTATAGGCTGGATAAATTATAAGTGTTGGATAAAAGTCCAAACAACATATATAATTGTACCCAATACATGAAAGATCCAAATTATTCTTGGTTAACGCAAAGGGTGGCAAACCATAATATTTTCTAGGGCATGTCATCGCCCCACCTATTCTACTTCAAGTAGAATTTGTATTTTGTATTAGAATATTATTATTTAAATAGACCTTATTCGAACAGAACTCTTGTACCACTTCTCTATAAATAAGAACTATAGTCAACATATTAACACACAATTTTGTGAGCATTGATATCCTATCGAAAAATAGTGGCAATTTATTTTAAGAATAAATTATATTTTTCAGGGAAATACTATAGTTTCCTGTTTATAGAGAGAATTAATTTTTCCATTGAAAGTTAAGAAAAATTTTCATTTTATGCACTTGGATCTATTTGTTTGAGCCCACACTCAAAGCTATTTAGGGTTCGAGGATAGTGGAAGCGGAGAAGACCGATCAGTTGAAAGCCGAGAAACGACCTAGGCCACCTTTGTATAAAGCACATCGATTAAAAGTTTGTTACTATAATTTTCACAAGACTCTGTTTGAAGAAAAAAATAAACTTCTGTTGTGCCTAAAAACGTTGTTTTCTGAATTAATTTTTTCAACATTGACCTATTGCTACAACAACCAATTTCTAGCCACACAAGTTGAAGAATATGTAACTCCTACCAAACCTACAACTTCTTCTCAACCATATTTGTTTGATAATAGAAGAAACATTGCTAAAATTTTGCTGTCAATGAAAGAAGCTCATTGTGAGGTAAATTTTTGTTTCATATTTCTTAAAATTATATAAAAAAATAATTTCAAAATGTTTACACTTATTATATAAATTTTAGCATCCTTATCTACCATTATTGAAATTGATACATCTTTTTGCCAGTACTACTTATCATGTCCAGTACACCGAAAGAAAGTAAAGGAAATTGATGGCGGGTATTGTTGTGTTGATTGCAATGGATAAGTTCAAATTTCTCTTCCAAGATAATTATATTTTATTAATCTAAGAATGTTTATCATAAATTACTACAAAAATATTTTACCTAGTATTGTTGATTATTATATTAATTATTTTTTACTTTCTACTATAATTTCAAAAACATTTCATCATTAATAACATTTCATTCATAATTACTTATATTATGATTCTACAAAGATTTAGCTTGCTTATTACTACTTTAGATACATGATAACTATTAACGTTGCTAATGGTACTGGCATTGCAAAGTTTGTCTTATTTGATGAAAACGCAATGCAAATTCTTGATTACATTGTTGATAAATTATTCCACCTTCAAAATAAAGTATAACTAGCATTCAAATAATTGTCCAATGCACTACATTAACATCAGTAAATACTACTAACAACTTTAAAATTATTGTTATGTTAGGATGGTGGTCTTTGGATGGTCGAAAATATAATTCAAAGAATGGCGGGTAGTTCATATTTATTTGACATATAGCTAAAAGATTAAAATTATAAGTTCGATAGTGAAAAGTTCACTGTTACACACGTGACTAAAATTTTATTTAAGGATGAATCACGCTTTCTTCTTGAAAAATTAAGAAGGTAATATAAACTTCTACTTATCTAAAATTTATCAAAAATATAATTCATGTCTTTAATATTTAAAAGATAATAAGTTAATTAGCCACTCTTGGTTTTTATTGAGGTGATCTCCGACTTGGTTGTGGTCGTCAACCTCATTAGTAACAACCCGTTATCTTTTCTCTCTCACCTTCTTCTCCCTTTCCATATTTCATTTTCTTTTTTCCTTCTTACCTCTAAACCCTCCTCCTTTACCTCTTCAGGTCACCCTTTGTTTTATTCCAGCAAGTTTTGTTTTGGGGTGATAAATCTAGCTTGGGGTCTTTACATGGCTCCTCCTTGAAGGGAGGTCTCTCAAGTCGGTTGTACTCACTTTCCAGATCCGTTGAGAATTTATTCGCTCGAGTTCTTTGGGATCTACATTCTCGATTCTTTGGCAACTTGAATTTCCACATCTGATATGATGGTTTAACGTTTTGATTTTTCGGGATGGACAAGTTTGTCGTTAGCAGGTACTATGAACCAGACAACAAGTGGTAAAAAATTTATAGAGTCATTATCTTATTTTATCTGGAAAGTTTTTTTCCAATTTAATTAAGAAGATAAATGTAACAACCCAAGTTTCATTAGTATCAGAAAAGATGGTTTCAGAGTCCCATTTCCATAAACTGGGTCCGTAAATATAAAATATAAATATTTATGGAGTTGGAATAATTTTTTTTGATGTTTGGTTTATTAATTGTTAATTTAAGTAAATGGAGTAAATTGTAAAGGTCTAATCACTATAGGATTTTAATTGACCAAAAACATATGGACTTAAATTGCAATTAGCCAAAGGTCCAAAATGGCAATTAAACCATTTTGGAATATGTGAAAGTGGATGATGATGGAGAATTTCACTAAGTTGTATTATTAGTTAATAATGTTAAAATAAACCATGATTAACTTAATTAATTTGGATTAATTAAGCTTTAATTTTATTATAAAAGATAAAAAAATGAAAAGTTGTCATCTTCTTCTTTCTTCTTCTTCAGATTGCCGAATTTGAAAGAAAGATAAACCTTGAAGCTTTTGATATTTTTCCTTTCAATTGGCAAGCATTTCCGAGTCATTTTCTTGTAATTTCTATGTTTTTGAGGTCATGGGAACTTGATTTAGCTAGCCCATGTACCAATTAGTAAAACTGTTAAATTTTTTGAAAGTTTTTATTATTGATTTCTTGAAGAAATTGGTGCTAAATTGATAGATTTTAAGCTTAGATTATGAAAAAGGACTAGATTGTAACATTTACTTGTTAGTTTTGTTCATAGGGACTAAAGTGGATAAAATGAAAAATTTGTGATATTTCAATATAAATAGAAATTAGAGGGTCTCTAAGGAATGTGATTGAAGTCGATTTTTAAATTGAGGCTCAAAATTGAAAGATATGGTTATTTTGATTTTAGGGACTAAATTGAATAAAATGTAAAACTTTAGGGTACTGAAAAATGAGATATATAGGTTCATACATATCATGGAATAATGTATACATTTTCAGTATTTATGAATTGAATGAAATAATTGTATAGATCAAGAATTGGATCAAACCAAAGATAATCGAGGAAAAACCAAAATTGTCGATTAGTCCCTGAAGATTCAACTTGTTTGTTGTTTCAATCAAATAAGTTCATATGGTATTTATTTTTATAGTTTTTTGTGTATTTGATTTGTAATTATATATGTGTTTGGTTGTGAATTGGTTAAAGAGGCTAGAATTAGACTAAATTGAAAAGAAATATTTACATTTGTTAAATATGCCCGTGGGAAGTTAGTATAGGTTAAGATACGATTGACATGCCAATAGGGTCTTGTGTGTGCTTGTACAAGATTGATTACAAATGTTATCGATATCCAACATTTTTTGCTGACTCACAAATCCATGTGGCACAAGTTGAGCTCGGACGAGTAACTTGATGTCGTTTTAAAGGTTTAGCCCGGACGAGTAACCTATCATGTTTATATATTTAACTCAGACAAGCAACTAGTGTGGTGTAGATACCTATGTATTCTAGTCCATTTACTAAGGTTCATTGGGCGAAACCATTTAAATGAAATTGAGGTATTGAAATGAGATAAAATGAACTTGTTTATCAATTGGTAAGTTATTGAATGAATGGTGGAAGAAACATTGGTTTGAGTACTGCCACTGATATATGTGTGAATGTAATATCCCTTGAGTGAGTATGATCTTCAAATTGTTATCTAATGTGATTGGCATATTGAACACATGTGGTATTACATGTTGTTGATTATAAGATAATACTCACCTTGTTGATGTTTTAATTTGCCATGTCTAGCTAAACTATGCGAAATTGTGGTAGCTTATTGTATTTAATTGAAAGATAATGTCAGTTTTATTTAATGCCTATGAACTTACTAAGCATTTTATATGCTTACTTAGTTTGCTTTCCCTTTTCCTTATCGATCGTCACCTTACGGAACACGTCAAGCTGGATCGTCTCAAAGCTTACACTATGCCCATTTCGGTAGCTATTTAGTCATTTTGAGTTAAGGGATTGTGGATGTATATAAGTGTCATGGTGTGTATCTTAATGTGTGAATGAGTTTAATACTTGGCAAGTTGACTTAACCATTATATATGATATGATGATTTAGTGTTTTCAATCATACAAGTTGTTTGGTATATATGTATGTTTATGTTAATGATGTGATGAATTATAATCATAAGCATGACATTTGTATGGCATGAAATGAAGTAGAAATGGTAACTTGGCTAATAGGTGAATGTGTTGAAAGTATATTTGAACATTTGTAACAGGAACCATGCTTGTAAAATGTGGCCTAGTTTTGATGGTTGATGCTTATACTTAAGGCTTATATACCATAGATGTGCACAAGGTGCACCAGTTTAAGTAAATGTAATGAAATGGTAAGTCTAATATGGTATTGCATAGATAAGGTTTGGTATTTGGATAACTTGATTGATTTGTATTATCAAATTGTTAAGTTTAATTGATGATTAAGTGTTGATTGACTTGTTAAGATGTTAAATTTAAATGTTTTGAGTTTGTTTAGCATGATTTTGGAAGATTTGACTATAGTAAAAGTGGTGATTATTGAACATAGTAAATGGTTGTTGTTGGAAACTATGGAATAAGTACCAAATGATTCATTTTTACCAAAAACAGGGTCCAAGTCCTGATGGCCAACCTACCTCGTCACAACATCGGTCGACAGTAAGCGATGTTGCAACGTGACATAATGTTTGGCGATGCCATGATGTGGAAGAGATGATGTCACGACGTTGACCCTAAACTTTTAAAACTGTGCAATTTGGTTCTATTTCGTGCTCGAGTTGACAATAGAGCTTTCGTAAACTCGATTAAGACTTAAAATTGATTGTTTAACATAATTTTGAAAGTGGTTAACTCTTAATTTTATATAAACAATTATATGATGTCTAATTGACTATAATTGCTCCAGCAATAGATGTAGCATCTTGTAGCTCGGACCTGGTGATTGGGTCGGTTAAGGGTGTTACAATAAAATTGTTATTATAATAATATTTATAAATTAAATTGGTAAAAAAATTTAAAAAAATAGATCTTATAATAATATTTTAATAATAAATAATATAATATAACAAATAATTAAGGATATTTAATTTTTTATATAGTCTATATATAAATATAGATTATAGATAAATGTAAATATATATATATATATTTGAGAATAAATAGATTGGGCTTCCATAAAAATAAATTTAAGTCTAAACAAAACAATAAAAAATAGAAATTCGGCCCAATTAAAATGGCCCGTGTAGAAGAAATATCCAGAAGTCAAAAAAGGAAACCTAAAAGCAGGAGCACCGCCCTATCACCCAATCAGTTGTCTTCTCCAGTTTGTAACGTCACATCAATCATTTCGTCTTTAATGGCGATAATCGTGAACCGAGGGAGAGTAAATGCTTAACAGCTCTGTTGTTTGAAATCTTTGAAGAAACCGTCCCTCTTCCCTAACCTTTTTGTTTTCCTTCAATCTGGCTCCCTCGCATAATCAAGCGTTGACTGAAACTCAACATAACTTGGAACGCCATTCACCAGGTAAACCCTTTCCCTCCTTCTCAATGACTCAGATGCTAGAATATGGGCTAGGTTATTAGCAGATCTAGGAACAAACTCAAAACTAACTGTTTTAATTCTGGTTTTCAACATATGTATATCGTGGATGTATGAACCCACCTGAGATTTATCGAAATCCCTCTTATTGCATTTCTTTATTATGGACAAAGAATCACCTTCAATAATAACATCCTCTCTGTTTATGTTGAGGGCTATTTGGGATGCTCGACGGCAGACGATGGCTTCGGCGGCAAAAGCTGAGTCTACGTCTTTGTGAAGTTCTGTGCTTGTGAGAAGAACAGATCCACTACTGTCTCGAACCACTATCCCCGATGCTGAAAGTTGAGATCTCTCGTTGAAAGCACCATCAAAGTTAACCTTAATCGTCTGACCAGGTGGACTTTTCCATTTAACGGCCTCTGTAAAAATAGTCTGTTTAGCATTTCTGACTGTATCAATCTCCCTAATGTAGCCATGTATAAAACTGACAATCTCCTTGCTCGTTTTGTTTTTTCTATCATGAACACAAGAGTTCCTGTCCCCTCAGATGGCCCGAGGGTGACACAGAAAAATCTGCAAACACTAAGGGGACGAAGAATCATAACCTGCTAAGCCACTCAACAAACTCTATAAATGGGAACGTTACTGAGATGACATCTGAAAGGTCTTTCCAAATTGTGACTGAAGCAGGGCAATCTCGGAACAGATGATTCATCGACTCCTCTCCTGATCTGCAACGAGGACACAAACTATTTGATGAAAGCTTCCTAAGAGACATATTTACCTGAGTGGCTAGGTAGTTCCAAGAAATTTTCCAGATAAAGATTTTAATTTTCAAGGGAATATCAATTTTCCAAAGTTTGATGTAAAAATCTTTGTAGATATGTTGTAAAGCATAAGCTGTAGGATCGGAATTCTGTAATAGTTTATAGGAATTACGCACTGAAAACTCGCCCGAAAATTCACCTTTCCACACCATGAGATCCTCATGAGGTTCCGTCGCCAAAGGGATATGGAGGATCAGTTTTGCCTCGGCTTCTGGGAAGGTATTGCTAATCAGCTCCTTATTCTATTCACGCTCATTGCTTTTGATTAATTCTGCCACTTTAACAAATTGCAAATTACCAAAATCAGACGTTAATCTAACATTTGTATAATTTGGAATCCATGCATCTTCAAAAACTAAAATGTTTTCACCCGTACCGACTTTCCATTATCAACCCCATCTCTAGAGAAGCTTTAGCTGCCCAAATGCTACGCCAAACATAAGAACTAGAACTTCCCAAACTCGAATCATGAGAAGAATAATCTGGAAAATATTTTGCTTTGAAAACATGCGCTACCAATGAATCTGGAGAAGTTAACATTCTCCATCCTTGTTTTGTTAATAGGGCGACATTAAATTGGGCCATATTTCAAAACCCCAAACCTCCATCTTCTTTAGATTTGCACAAGTAATCCCATTTACACCAATGGATACCTCTCCTACCAGCTCCTTTCTACCACCAGAATCTAGCAAACTTATTTTCAATCGACTCGCACAATGTTTTAGGAAGGAGAAAACAGGAAATAGCATAAGTAGGAATGGCTTGTAAAACGGATTTTATAAAAATTTCTTTCCCCCCCTTGCGACAATAATCTGGTGCTCCAGCTATCAATTCGCAAAGAAATCTTATCAAGTATAGATTGAAATGCCTCTTTTTTCCATCTACCCACCATATTAGGAAGGCCTAAATATTTCTCTGGATTTGAAGAACTTCTGACTTCTAGCAATGATGACACTAACTCCTTTGCATCTACTCAAGTGTTTGAACTATAAAAAATAGTCGATTTGTTAAAATTAACACACTGGCCTGAACAGTTTTCATATTCTTCCAAAATATCTTTCATATTTCTCACTCTTTGTTCGGTTGCTTCTCCGAACATCATGCAATCATCAGCGAACAATAAATGGGATATCTCTGGCCCTCTTCTACTGACCCTTGCACCCTTGACCAAACCTGCCTGATTTGCTACCCTCATTAAATAAGAAAGACCTTCACTGCAAATAAGAAAAAGAAAAGGACTTAATGGATCGCCCTGCCTGAGCCCTCTTGTTGGTTGGAAAATTCCGCCCCTATAGCCGTTGATGTTAATAGCATAAGAGACTGAAGAAATGCATTTCATTATTAAGCCCACCCATTCATGTGCAAACCCCATCTTGATCATCATTTCCTTCACAAAATCCCATTCGACCCTGTCATATGCTTTACTGATGTCTAGTTTTACTGCCATATAACCCTTCTTCCCTGTTCTTTTCTGTCAAAATGTATGAAGAATTTCATAAGTAAGAAGTACATTGTCAATTATCAAGCGACCTGGGACAAATGCATTTTGTACTTCATCAATGCACATGCCGATAACATTCTGCATTCTGTTAGCGATTGTCTTTGCCACAATTTTATATAAAATTAAGCATAAACTTATTGGCCTAAAATTGACAAGGGACGAAGGATTAGGAATTTCCGGAATAAGCACTATCTCTGTGACATTAACAAGATCAGCCCCTTTGTTGCCATTTAAGATACCCAAACAGAACTCCAAAACTTCTTTACCCATAATATGCCAGTATTGTTGAAAGAATAGAGCTGGGAAACCATCCGTTCCTAGAGCCTTTGTTGGTCCCATATCTTTTAATGCTGTCCGTACTTTATCTTCCCTGAAAGGGGATAATAAGTTCTCATTGACTTCATGCGAGATAATACTTTCTATGCCCTCCAACACCTTTCGAGGATCTCCGATACCATTGGATGCAAAAAGATCTTCGAAATATCCTGTAGCAGCTTCAAGTATTTCTGAGATATTCTACTTAGACAACAATTTTGATAATAATGTTAAACATTCAAAAAGTTTTAAATACAACTTTTCCTTTTTCTTATAGAATTAAATACAACTTTTCTAATGCACTTTTTAAATTTAAATTATTCAACCAAACCTAAGAAAATTTAGGGCTTATTGTGATATAGACTTATTAAAAGCTTAACTTTAGAATAAATTTTAATTTACTTATTTGATTTTAATTTTAGATTAATATTTGGTACATTTGTAGTATATTTTGTTATTCTAAAGATAGTTTTAGAAAATTGTCATTTGTCTATTTTTTTAAAAATATTTCTGTAACATCCTGAATTAGTGGGTCTATGCGTTTAGTGTAAGGATATGTTTAATATGGTAATTTAAGTGATAGGGGTCCAAATTGGGCTCAGGACTAGGCAAAGGCCTTGGTTAAATTATTAGATTGGGCATTATAGAGTTAAAAAGGTGGTAATTATGTTTAAAATACCAACATGGGCTTGTGGCCCAACAAAAAAAGGTGGCACTGTAAGGGAATTAGAAGGTGGCGCCATTAAGAATTAAAGAGGCCCAAGTTTTGGCAGCAAGGAGCCCATGTTTGTAGGCCATTTTCGACACTTAAAATAGGAGCAAGGGTGACGCCACAACAAGGGATTTAGGGGCCCAAAATTTAAGTTTAATGAAGCCCAAATCTTTTAATTTAAGTAAGTTAAATTTCGGCATTTAGACTTGATGAGGTGGACAGCTACAAGGCTTAAAAATGGGAAGATATATTTGGATTTTATAATTGATAATATAGAAGATAAAAAGGAGAAAAGATAGGAGCCTATCTACAAGGAGAGTGATGGCCTAAAATCCACCACTAAGAGGAGTAAAGAAATCGGCTACTGCATGGCGAAGGGGTGCGAAATTTTCCCTTTTATTTAGCTTGAATCTTAATTAATTAGGAAGGGCGTTTTCAGTTTTATACAGGAGGTGCCAAAATTCCTATAAACAGGGGGGCTAGCTCCTTCATTTTGGCATTTAAAAACCCTAATTCTCTTATTCTTTGTGCCGAAAACCCCTAGCCTCTTCCTCTCCAATTTCTCTTCTTCAATTTCTTCAAAAGCCGAAACCTTTTCTCCATTCTTCTTTCCCTTGTGCCGATTTCTCTAAAAAGCCGAAATCTCTATAGTTTTCTTTATTCATCCTATTTGTGAGTTAAATCTATTCTTCTGGCATTTAAAACTTCCTTTGGCATTGCCGAATCCTCTATCTAGTGCTAACCGAACCTCCTGTGCTAAGGTAAGTGTCGATTTCTGATTAGTTCTCATGATCTATTCCCGATTTTTGAAAGGCAAAAAGCCAAAAATCTAATAGTTTAACGGTTCTATGTTGGGCGGCAATTCGGGATTTGAAGGAAGCTTGGTCAACTAGATCTAAAAGCCGAAAATAGCTAGTCTCCAATTTCGGGATTTTTAAGGTAAGAAGATTTTCCCTAGATTTTTACTAGATTCGTTCATTATATGCAAGATCTTAACCTTATGATGAGGATTAACGATCAAATATTGTGATAGTAGTTCTGATAAGGACTTGTGATGGAATTAAATATGGATCAGGCAAAGGAAAGAATCCCTCGGTTTAAGAAACGAAGCGGTATCTCGCTGCTCGAGATTGGCCACTTGGTTGTGGATCGGCTTTAACAACACCTTAGGCGGAGCAAAGTGGTGTTGGCTACGGATAGCGTCAACTTAGAGGTCTCGTTCTAACGGTAATCGTGTGTGTAGATCCTTATCACATAAGTTTTATTTTGTATTATACCGTAGAAATGAAAAGCCGAGAAAATGAGGTGTATGAGCGAACGTGTGTAGATCTCTAACACACTAATAATCTGTATGAATATATGTATGTTTATGTTATGGGCTAAAAAGCTAGGAAAGTGGGTGTGTGTAGACAGTTGAATGAAACCCAAAAAGGGTTAGGTAAGGAATGCCAGGTACGTAATCATAGAACTTATCTATGTGTATCGATGTATGCGAAAGACTGTAAACTCTTAGGTAGTAGATTGTTTGATTTTGCATGAATGTATGCATGTGATGGGTTTGTTATGAAAAGGGGAAGAGCATGATTGGTCACATGGTGATCGGTAGTAGAAAACCCACTTAATGAAATGTTAGATCACATGGTGATCGGTGGTAGAAAACCCACCTAATGAAATGTTAGATCACATGGTGATCGGTGGTAGAAAACCCACATAATGAAATGCTAGATCACATGGTGATCGGTGGTAGAAAACCCACCTAATGAAATGTTAGATCACATGGTGATCGGTGGTAGAAAACCCACGAAATGAAATGTTAGGTCACTTGATGATCGGTGGTAGAAAACCCACGTTAAAATTCCTAATTGATAAGGAATAGGCAGTATGACTGTCGATATGGTGTGTAGCGGTTGGCGGGTTGATTGAAGAAATCCCCAAGGTGTGATGGTTGGTACGGGTTGGTGTGTAGAGGATGGAATTCTAGGATGGGTTGGGCTTTGCATCATTTATTATCTATCACGTGATTATGATTGTTGCCATTGTGTATGGGCCAGGGCTCATAATATGTTTGTAGGCCCAAGCCTTTTATGTGTTTTCGGGATTTACACACTGAGTCTTGGTGACTCACCCTATTATTTTTCCCTAACTTTTCAGATGAGCAGTAGATTGTGGACATGGGAGCCGAGACGGACTCGAGGGGCCATCAAATTTTATTTCTTTAGACTATTTTCGGTTTTCTTTAAATTTTTGGTTTTTATTTCGCGAACATTTATGTAATAAGGCCTCATAGTTTATACTCACCTAAGTAGTTTTTAATATTTGCAACTTAAGAAATTTTGTCAAAAGGTTTAATTATTCAAAATAATAACAATACAAGGTTTTATTTTCAAAAGGTCACCTATTTATTTAAATATTGTCTAATTAACTTACGATTTCCGAAACCAACGAAGCAAAAGTTTTCAATGTACAACCCGTAGCATACCAGATCTGGTCGAAACGTATGGGCCGGGTTTGGGGTGTTACAATTTCACTATACCTCATAGGATATTTGTCAAAACTCCTAACTCTATTTGTGGAATCTAGAAACTCTACTAACAAAATAACAAATATTCTCCCTTTAAATTTATATTTAACAATATTATTCCCTATAAGTTCAATAAAAAAATATAATTTAATATAAAAAGAAAATTTAACAGAAATTTAAAATATTGATTTAAAATTTTACAAATTTCAATATTACTATTAATGCATATTTATGTTATAAATAATATAATGCTACTATTTTAATAATTGATAATTAATTAGTAAAAAAATATTAGTTTAATAAAATCATTATTTCTTAATATATTGTTTTATAATAATTTCAAAGTTACTAATCAATTAAAATTTTAAATAGTATTCTTAATATTTTATGAAAAAACTAATATATAAATTATAATTTAGAGGTATTTAGTAATAAATATATTATAATACAAAACTTCAAATATTTTAAATAATATTGAATACTTATTACAATTTTTGAGTTTTAGAAAAATTATATGATTAATTCAATAATAATGTTAATTTAATACACGAACTAGTATTACTTTTGTTATTTCAAATTAATATAATACGTTAAATAATGTTATTAAATTATTAATATTTTAGATTATTAATACGAAAAATTAGTATTTTAATGATAAACAAAATTTTCCTTTAAAAACATAAACAAATTTTAAATAATTAATATTTTTTTGAATAATATTATAGGTTTTGATCATATTTACTCTTTTTGAGATAATAGCTAAAATTACCCATAGTTCCTTCATAAATAGAAGGATAATACGCTTCAACACACTTAAATCTACATCCTCCTGCACTAGGAACAATGAGTATACCAATCGAGTTAAGACTTAATTAATTGAATAATTAATATTTTAATATTTATGCCAATAATTCTATTTAGAATTACAAATGTAATATTTTAATATTGATTATAAATCATATTATTCTAATATATTATATTAAAATTTTGAAATATTAATATTAATAAATATTATTATGCTAATATTGAATTAATAAATAATTTAAATAAATTAAAAGTTAAAATTCTTATATTTATTCCAATATTGTTATTTTGGGAAAAGAAGGTAGATTTTTTTTAAATAAAAAAAATATTTTTGATTTGGTGACCAAATGCTAAAAGAATATGTACTTTTCAAATTTATGTTTTAATATTTATTTCTTAAATATAAAAACAAAATTTATGCACATTAGTCAATAGAGAGAAAAAGAAATGAAAAGGAAATAAAACAAAGTGGTGCTGACAGTACCAAAAATACAGTGGGCATAAAAAAGAAGAAGTAAAGGGGCAATCTAGTAAATTCAGATGGTGGGGCAGCTCTCCTCTCACTTTCCGACGCGGATTGCACTCCATGTCTGACGCACCTTGTTTTGACTCGAATCTCGCTCAAATCTTAAATCCCGACCGCCCATTTTCATGCTGAATCAAATACACTTTCTCAACTCATCTCTACAAAGATGCGCAACTCCCCATCCGATCATCAAATTAAAAATCACTATATTCATTTTTTAAATTGCTCTGACGTAAAGGAGATCCACGGTCCTAATTTCGTGATCCGGAGGAATGGAAATGAACCACGATGCCAGGGAAAGATAAAATAAGTATCTCTGCCAACGAGGCCTGGCAGGGGAAATAAGAAAAGCATCTAAATACGTATGCGGGGTGGGCCCCAGCCGCATTTGCCATATGTCGGTGAGTGCAAGTGGTCCAGGCCGTGACGTGTCCAATGTAGACCGACTCACAGACAAGGTGGACCCCGCAATCACGCAGCAAAGAGGTTGCGTAGCCAGCTCATTTTTATGCCGCTTGGACTCTCTAGAGATCTTCAATGGCCGGCGTGTCACTGCCATATCTCCACGTGGGAGGATTCCACGTGCCTTCCCCTCATTAGTCCCTCCTCTTTAATCCACCCTTCATGACTTCATCAACTAAACCATTAAAAAGAACATTTGAAGATTTGTATTTTTAATTGATATTTAGAAAATTTGAAAACTCAATAAATAAGACTACAAACTCTTATCACATGGGTATGAGTGAGAAAAACGAATTTAGAATAAAAATATGTATTTAAAAATAACCTATAAAATATATAATTTGAAATTAATTAATAATAACACATAAAATATGTACGATATTAGAATAAAAAAATTAGATTAAAATTATTTATCATGATGTTGTTACCAATCTTGAGTCGATGTCTAGTTAAATTGTTACACCAACTCAATCAAATACAAAATTAAAATGTATAAAATTTCAAAATAAAATCTTAGTTGAGTGGAAATTTAAAGGTTTTACTAATAAAATTGACTCGAGTTTGAATATCACCATATGTATATTTTTATTGAGTTTTAAATAAAAAGATTAAATTATCCTCAATTAATTAATTTATTTTAATTATAAAAAGATATTTTTATTATTTCCCTAACAAAATTGATAACACAATTGAGTGCGACATTAATTCAATAAAACACTTAATAAATAATATAGATGTGTAATAGTTTTTAATTTCATTTCCTTGGAAAAATAAAACTAAATTTTGGATCAAAATTTTTTTTTTAAATGTTGGAGAATGGATTCTCAAATTTTAAACTCTATTAAGGTTTATTACATAAAAAAACCGTTGAAAACAATTTAATAATAAATTCAACTCTAAATTGATATAAAAATTTAATTCAACCTTCAATCGAATTTAAGCAATTAATTGAATTTTTAATTGAATTTAAACAATTAATTAAGGCCTAAAAAGAGCCAAGATAAGTCTGCTACCCTAGCACGCCTTGTTTGCTCTTTTTGGCAAGTTTTTAGGTTTTTTTTTATTTTTTTAAGTCTTTGTTTTGTCTTGACGGCGGGTATTGTTTAACCTTTCTCTAATTCTTTTAGCCAATTGAAACATACGATTGAGTATTGCCTACAATCATGGAATCCGAATTTGTCGGGTTAACAGCCAACATTATTCACTTTCGAGCAATGAAAAGCACTATGGTAAATCTATGGCATCCTGTTCGGGGTGTTCAAATTCGGGATCTGGGGGAGAAAAGGTTTTTGTTTCAGTTTTTTCATCTTATGTGTCGAAACCATTTTTGACAAATCGAAAACGGGAATCGAACTTGGGTTTTGAAAAAATAAAAAACAGGAGTCGCCACCGATCTTTTATTAGGTGTGATCGGACCACCTTTGTTTTAATAAAACATTTTTGATTTACTAAAACAATACTTTTGGTCTACGTAAAATTTGAGAAAATGGGTTGGGAGTCTACACGTGCGAGGAAGGGTTAGCACCCTAAATCACGCCCAAAGCTGTGCAACCGAATTAATTAACTAATGTCCCAATGTCGAAAGTTTGAAAATTTTGAAGGAATTTTAAAAATCGACCCCTTTTGAAAATATTCGTGTTTTTCTTTAACTAAATCGAGATTTTCTCGTTTCGAAGAAATAAAGTGTCACATCCAATACTTTAGGACACGATAGTTTAGATCTTCGATCCTAAGATCATCTCATAGTTTTTGGTGATTGCAAATCGAGATTTTCTCGTTTTCGAGAGATTAAAATATCACATCCAATACTTTAGGACACGATAATTTAAATCTTCGAATCGGAGATTATCCCATAGTTTTTTTTGAATTAGAAACCAAGATCTTCTTGTTCCAAAAGAATAAAATATCGCATCCAATACTTTAGGACACGATATTTTAAATTCTTGAATCCAAGACTATCTCAAAACGGTCGATTTACATAAATGACGCGAATAAAAATAATCATAAAAATATCGGAACAAAAACAAAGACATAAATTACAAAGGTTAAAAAAAATAAAGCGAGAGATAAAAAAAAAGAACGATATCAAAACGATAGAGTTAGTAACGATGAGGACAATAAATATCGTAATATGAATACCATCAATAATAATAATAGTAATAATATAGTGATAATGAAAAAATAAAAGCGATACGGAATATATACAATAAGTGATAATATAAATATAGTAATACTAGTAACAATAATAATAATACATATTAATATAGATGTGGCAAAAATAATATAATAAAAATATTAGTAGTGATGATTATAATCTAATAATAATATAATAATAAAGATGGTAACATGGCAATAATAGTAAAAATAAAGAAAAAGAATGTAATATACTAATATAATAATACAATAACAATATACCATAGTAATAATAGATATAATAATAATAATAATTCTAATAATAATAATAATAATAATAATAAATAATACAATAATACAAAATATGTACAGGATAAATAATATAACTATAGTAGTAATACTAAAATAATGATAATGGTAAATGTAACAATGATAATAACAAGAGTATGAAATATATGTAATATACTAATATAAACATAATAGTAATAAAAACATAATAATAATAGTATAATAATAAATATGTACAATATAATGGTAATATAAATATAACAATAATATAATAAAAAGACTAAAAGGGTACAAAATAACTAAAAGGGGTTAAATTGCATTTAAAACAAAAGTTTTAGGTCAATTTGAAATAACATAAAGAGAAAGGGCCTATTAGAAAGCGCGTAAAAGGGAGGGACCAAAATGGGCAATAACCCTCCTTTCCAAAATACATGGCATCGGGGAGGACGCAATTGAAATCGTAAACAAGTTTTGGGCCAAATTAAAAATTCAGTAAACTTAATTGCAAAATCATAAAAGGCGGAAGGACCAAAATCGCAATAAACCCATTAATTAAAAACACGCGGATCCTCCTTAGTGGGTCGGGTCAAAAACGGGTCATAGTCAAAACGACGTGTCGTTTTGGGTGTTTTAAACCGATCCCAAAACTACGTCGCTTTGATGGGCTATATAAGGCCAAAAATACCCAAAAAATTCATTTGCTCACTTCTCTTAAAAAAAAAAAACTTTTACTCTCCCTTTTCTCTCTCGCAAGTGCAGACGGAGAGGGATTCCCGCATGACGCCGTTTGTCGGCCACCGTATGACTGCGCGACGGACCGCGCGGTGGCCGGAAATCGTAAAATGTTAGTTTTGTTTTTTTTTTTTTTTTTATATTCTTTATATTTGGCTAGAATTTATGAAATAGGAGATTCAAGAAAAAAATACCTTCACAGATCGACTTTTCGCTTTTGATTCTCTCGCTATTATTCTTTTTGCTTTTTTGAAACTGCTTTTTGTATTTTTGATTGATCGTGAAGAGGGAAAAAGAAAAAAAAAGTCATTATTACAGAGCGTTTGATGGCTTTATAGCCGATTTTACATTATTTTTATTATCCCCATTTTCTTCTTCTTCTGCGGTGGGTGGGTGAACGACGCTAGTGGAGGCCTGTGGCCGACAACGTGACTAGTGGGGCGGCGCACCAGGAAGGCATGCTGCGGCAAGATCGGAGGAGAGGAACCCTAGGGTTCCACGACTTGATTAGTTTCGGGCCTATTTGGGCCCTTATAATTTTGGGGCCCTTCCCTTTTTATTTTAATTTGGGCTCGGACTATTTGGGCCACTTACACCGCCTCTCTCTTGCTCATTGTGTGTAACGAGAATAGAGCAAAGACACAAAGATGGCCCAAATTTGTCGGGACCCATTGGGTCTTGACTTCTTAATGCTCCTTTTCCCTGGTAGTCTCGTTTTGACCCACCATGAATCGCTTTGATGTCAATTTTATTGAGATGAGTTTTGTTTCGATCCAACCCATCGCAGCTTCAACTGTTCCGTATTGTCAAATTTACTATCTTTAGTTTGCTCGCAATATCGGGAATGCCGGACTTAATGTCCTCAATCCGCTCCCGCAACTTTAGGAACGCCCGACTTGCTATCTTCAATCGCCTCGCAAAGCTCGGGAATGCGGATCTTTCGTCTTCAACTCGCTTCTCGCAAAGCTCAGAATGCCGGATCTTCGTCTTCAATCGCTTCTCGCAAAGTTCAGAATGCCGATCTTCCGTCTTCAATCGCTTCGCAAAGCTCGGGAATGCCAGTCTCCGTCTTCAATCGCTTCTGCATGTGCCTCGGTAATGCCAGATCTTCCGCTTTCAATCGCTTCCTACAAAGTTCGTGGGAATGCCGATTTTTGTTTTCAACCTCGCGTGCAAAGCTCGTGAACGCCAGACTTCGCTTATTTTCGATTTGCTTCCCGCAAAGCTCAGAATGCCAAATCTCTTGTCTTCAATCGCTTCTCGCAAAGCTCAGAATGCCAGATCTTCGTCTTCTATCCGCCTCCGCAAAGCTCGGGGAGTGCGATTCGTTGTCTTCAACCACTTTACTACACTGCCTCTTCTCGAGGGCATGACCTGTAGAATGGGTGCATGCTTATGCTCAATGATTAGGATGTCATGATCAAGGTAAGTCAGATGCTCCTATTTAGACCTGCTATGATGCAAACATGTTATGAGTTTGATTTCTTTTCAAGGCATTATCGCTTATTTATCTCGACGTATCATTTTCTTGAACACTTGGCCCTTATGGTAATTTTGGCTCTCGAAGTTTGTAAGTCGTATAACAAATCATCCCCTAAATGACCCCAAAGATATGTTTTAATCACAATTCTTTGATCCGCTCAAAGAATTGATCTCACACGTGCTTGGGGGATTTTGAACAACTGTCCTATTTTGGTTTCCTGTTTTATTCAGAAATTTCCAAAGTAATATATGGAACTTCTTTTGTGAAGTTATTAGTTCATCGCTCATTATTTAAATGCACCATGTGGCAATAAATTGATTTCGAAAGAAAGTCGAATTAATTGTCCGAGAATACAAGAAAAACTGTCAGAGAACAGGTCTCGAAGAAAAATGTCAAAGATAACAAAGGTCAAGCACCCTGATATCATTGATTAGGCTTCTACATACAAACTTCATGAAGGCTATTTTGAGCTTTAGCATGTGTTTAGATGACTCAAAGGATTTTGCTGATGCCCCCAACTTTGCTTTTCGTCAATTCTGGTGCCGCAAGGTCATTTGAATCCGCGCCCCCCCCCTTTTTTTTTTTTTTGAATCAAAGCGCCCTTTGCGAGTTTTCACCTTGGTATCTAAGCGTAGTATTTCTTGGTGAATCTGAAGCCATTGGATTAGGCAAGACTTTTCCATCCATTTCAATCGTAATTAATGCCCTCCTCAGAAAGCTTCTTTTACTACATATGGTCCCTCCGATTCGGCATCCATTTTCCCTCAAGTCTTTTTTGTATGGGAAGGATCTTTTTAGCACAAGATCTCCTTCTTTAAACTCTCTTGGGTGATCTTTTTATCATAAGCTCGCATCATTCGTTTTTGGTACATCCGACCATGACGGATATAGCCTTAGCCTCTTTTCTTCGATTAAGTTCATTTGATCGTATCGAGCCCTGGATCCATTCGGCTTCATCCGCTTTTATTTCCGACAAAACCCGAAGAGAAGGTATTTCCACTTCGATAGGTAGGATCGCTTCCATCCCATAAACTAACGAGAAAGGTGTTGCCCCAAGAGAGGTTCGACCGACGTTGGTAAGCGTGAGAGTGCGAATGGTAGTTTCTCATGCCAATCCTTATAAGTCTCTGGCCATCTTCCCTATTATCTTCTTGATATTTTTATTGGTCGCTTCCATCGCACCGTTCATTTTTGGGCGGTAGGGAGACGAGTTATGGTGTTTGATACCGAATTGGCCGCAAACATCCGCTATAGTGTTGTTGTTCAGTTCAATGCGTTGTCGATATAATCCTCTCGTGCATTCCATAACGACATATGATCTCCTTTTTCGTGAATTTACGATTCTTCGATTTTGTGACATTGGCATACGACGCAAATTTCTCTACCCACTTGGTGAAGTAATCAATGACCACGAAGATGAATCTATGCCCGTTGGAAGCCTTCGGTGAGATTGGTTCAATAACATCCATGCCCCACATGGAAAAGGGCCATGAGGATGATGTCATCACGTGTAAAGATAGCGGGGTACATGAATCTTATCTCCGTAAATCTGACATTTATGGCATTTCTTGGCATATTTGATGCAATCTTCTTCCATGGTAGACCAATAATACCCGAACCTCATGATCTGTCTAGCCATTGTAAAACCATTAGCGTGCGTTCCACAAATACCCTCATGGACTTCCTCCAAGATCTGCTTAGCCTCAATAGCATCCACACATCTAAGTAACACTTGATCTTTTCTCTTTTTGTACAGGATGTCCCCATCTAAGACATAGTCGGAGGCCAATCTTCTGAGCGTCCTTTTCTCATTCTCCGTTGCATGCTCCGGGTATTCGTGGTTTTTTATATATCGCAGCACATTCTGATACCAAGGGTAATCATCTTTTTCCTCATTTTCTAGATTACAACAGTAGGCGGGGACTTCGAGAATACTCATCTGGATGGGTCTCATATCCTCTGGCCTGTTTACCTTGATCATAGAAGCCAAAGTTGCCAAGGCATCTGCCATCTGATTTTCATCACGTGGGAGATAACTAAAAGTGATGTCGTCAAACTCCTCAATCAATCCCAAAACTATCTTTCGGTATTCGATTAGTTTAGGGTCTCGGGTTTCTCATTCACCTTTGAGTTGATAAACCACTAGTGCAGAATCTCCGTACACTTCTAACACTCTGATCTTCCGCTCCATGGCCGCCCGAATTCCCATGATACAAGCTTCAGATTCTCGCCATGTTATTCGTGGAATTCGAAATCTAATCTACATGTGAACGGATGATGATCACCACTAGAGACACCAAGATTGCCCCAATTCCATTTCCCACAGCATTAGATGCTCCATCAAAATTCAACTTCCATGGTTCTTCTTCAGTATTTGCCACATACATCAACTCTTCATTGGGGAATTCAAAGCTCAAAGGCTCGTAATCTTACGAGGCTCGCTAGCTGTAAATTCTCGCTATCGCACTCCCTTTTATGGCCTTTTGATTGACGTGAGACTATGTCAAATTCAGATAGCAAAATCTGCCACCTTGCCATTCTACCGTTCAGAGCAGTTGACTCCATCATATATTTTAACGGGTCAAGCTTTGAAATTAGCCAGGTCGTATGGTATAACATGTACTGCCTTAGCCTCCGTGTTGCCCAGATCAAAGCGCAACATAATTTTTCAATCGATTTAATATCTCATTTCACATTCGCGAACTTCTTGCCGAGGTAGTATATCGCCTTTTCTTTCTTCCCTGACTCATCATGTTGACCAAGTACACATCCCATGGAATTATCGAACACCGATAGATACAGTATCAATGGTCTATCTGGATTTGGCGGGGATAGCACTGGAGCCGTTGACAAGTATTGTTTGACTTTGTCGAAAGCTCTTTGGCATTCTTCGTCCCATACCCCTTGGTTGTGTTTCTTAAGAAGACGGAATATAGGATCGCATTTCTTGGTTAACTGTGAAATGAACCGAGCAATGTAATTTAATCTTCCAAGAAAACCTCGGACTTCTTTTTTTTGTGTGCGTGGTGGGGCAAATCTTGTATGGCTTTGACTTTATCTGAGTCCACTTTCGATCCCTTTCTCACGGACCATGAAACCCAGCAGTTTCCCGACCTAACTCCAAAAGTACACTTGGTTGGGTTGAGCTTTAATTGGAACTTCCTTAATCTTAGGAACAATTTCTTCAGGACTTCGACGTGTTCCTTTTTCTCATTTTTGAGATTTAGCGATCATATCGCCCACGTACACTTCGATCTCTTTGTGCATCATGTCGTGAAAAATAGGTTACCATGGCTCTTTGGTATGTTGCCCTCGCATTCTTCAAATCCGAATGGCATTACTTTATATAAATGAAGGTCCCCATAATGTTATGAAGGTGGTTTTCACCATGTCCTCGTGGTGCATCTTGATCTCGATTATATCCGGAAAATCCATCCATAAAAGAGAACCACGAGTATCCCGCCGTATTATCCACCAACGTGTCAATATGGGGCAAAAGGAAATTATCTTTCGGGCTGGCTTTATTTAGGTCTCTATAGTTTACGCACATCCGGACCTTTCCATCCTTTTTTGGGACAGGAACAATATTGGCCACCCACTCAGAGTATTTGACCACCTGTAGAAAACCAGCATCAAACTGTTTCTTCACTTCCTCTTTTATCTTCAAAACTACGTCAGGCCTCATCCTCCGTAGCTTTTGCTTTTTGACCGCTTACATTCTTCCTTTATGGGGAGGCGATGTACTACAATATCAAGATTTAAACCCGGCATATCCTGATATGACCACGCAAAGACATCTTTGAATTCGCAAAGAATCGCACTGTGCCTTGTTTCATTTCCTCGGTTATGCGTGCTCCGATTCTTACCATCTTTCCTTCTTCTAAGGATATGTTCTCTACTTCCTCGTCATGGGAAAGGATTTGTTTCTTTTCTTGCTGTACCATTCTCAACAGATCCGGGGATACGTCACATTCTTTGTCACCTTCAAAATCTTGAGATCCTTCTAAACATATGTCATGCTCAAAATGGGCCTCTAGGTCTGTAGTATCATCGCTTACATCATTGATACCTAGGGACCTGTAATGGGTGCCAAAACGCATGAAGAATGAATTTGCGGACAATTATTTATGCAATGAATGAGGAAAGAAAGAAAACAAAAGAAATTTGCTAGAGGGAAACATGAAGTATTTTTGGCATGAAGAATGAATTTGTGGACAATTATTTATGCAATGAAGGAAAATAAAAGAAACATGAAGTATTTTTGATAATGAACCAAAATGCATTTCATTCAAATAAAGATTTCACAAAAGAGATTTTATTGTTCTTAGGCTTAAAACAACAAACGCGTTCTCGAACATTACTCTGTGGAATTTCTAAAAATTACAGCAATTCCTCTGCAAATCCAATTGTTTAAAATACTCCCAGGTTTATAAGGACGAATGCCCGACAGGTTCCTTGGTCCAGTTTCTCCTTCATCTATGGCGTTGACGTGAGGACCACCATTTGACGACTCTCTCGAAGTGAATTATTCCTCCGCACACGAAGGTTTGGGATATATGAGGAATGTCATTGGTTCCCACATGGCCTCTTCCCCATTCGATCGTGCTTTTTCTCTCTCTCTGCTTTCTTCTCTATTTCCTTCTCATCTCGCTGGCATTTGGTTTAAAACCTGTGCCAAAACGGTCTCTCTTTTCTTTTTCGAGATAGCACTTGAACTTCACCCTGGAGACATCTCGCCTAGCCCTCTTCCTAGCAAAGCCCCCTCATCGATCATCATCTCAGAGGCCCATCCTCGTGGTCGGGATATCTTGGGTACCGGAATTTTAGCCCCTCACGAACAAATGTCGATTGACGAACTCTAAAGATCGAAAAGAGCATTCAACGGCCTCCTCGTCCCGCTCTCTACATATGGCGCGTCATTGGTAGCAATCATTGCTATGATGTCTTCTTCCGCATTGATAGTGACCAATCGACCATCCGCCACCAACTTTAGTTTTTGATGAAGAGATGAAGGTATCGCTTCGCCGAATGAATCTGTGGTCTTCCCAATAAGCAAGTGTATGATGGATTGATATCCATCACCGTGAAATCTACTTCATATGTATTCGGCCCGATTTGTAATGGTATGTCTATCCTTCCCATCACTCTCCTTTCGGTGCCATCAAACGCTCTTACTATGTTTTGGCATGTCTTCATGTGAGAACTGTCTATTGGCAACCTTTTCAAGGTCGACAATGGTAGGACATTCAAGGCTGACCCATTGTCAATTAGCACGCTAGGTAGGATGAATCCCTTACAATGAGTAGTTATATGCAGGGCCTTGGTTGATCCCATGCCCCCAGATGGAATCTCATCGTCGCTGAAGGAGATGAAATTATCAGCACTTATGTTACCAATTAATCGGTCAAGTTTATTGACAGATATATCTTTGGTAACGTAAGTCTCGTTTAGTACTTTCATCAATGCCTTACGATGTACTTCCGAGCTCAATAGTAAAGCTAGCACCGAGATGCGAGCCGGTTGCTTATGCAGTTGCTCCACCACGCTGTACTCACTATGCTTTAAGAACTTCAAGAATTCTCTCGCCTCTTCCTCTCTTACGGGTACATTGACGAGGGCGCTAGGTTCTTCATCTGGCTCAATTGTCATGGCCTTTAATTTTGTCGTATTTATTCTGACGTTCGTTGGGTCATAACGTCTTCCGCTTCGTGTGTGGAACCCCTCCTTTTGGTTTTCATATACAGTGCTGGTTGATCCTTCTGCCCCGGGTATTGCCACGTTACAATTATAGTTCCACGGTACCTTTTTGTCATCCTTGTAAGGAAAGGATGCTGGTTTCTTGATTATAATCTTAGGTACTCGTTTGAGCTCCACTTTCGGGTTTCTCAAGTGAAATAACAATCTTTGAAACTTAGCCTTTGACGGGTCAATTCTCCTTCTCGTCGCATGTATGTCCCCTCCTTCCGAGCTTTCTCATAAAATTCTAACTCTTTATTACTCATGAAGCCTTGCACCAATAGTCTAAATTCTGTACAGTCCTGGATCTTATGCCCTTCCGCTCCGTGGAACGCGCAGTAATTTTTAGGCTTTTCGATTCTTCCTTCGAGACTTGGCTTTATCGCCCTCTTTGATCATTTCCCCCATACGATTATTAGTGGGTCTTCACATCCGAGATGTCTTCCTTGGTCTTTCTTGTTCCATCCTTTTCGATCGCGTACACGCTCTATCCCCATGATTGGGTAATGGGTTCCCGAAACCCGGCAGTCATCGAGCTCTATAATCCCCATCTTGATGAATCTTTCGACTACCTTTTGAAGGCAAAGTGCGCTTTTCTATCGAGTGACTCGCCACTCGCATGGTACTCGCGATTCAAGATTCGGTCATACCATTTGGGGTACGGGGTTGTAATGGCTTTAGATAATATGGGGCTACAATGTGTGCGCGTCAAACAAAGCGTCGATACATCTCCCGTAGGTTATCGGGATTGGCGTGAACGGGGCCTCTCGAAATTTGGTCGTGGGCCCGCTCTTTGCCTCGTCGTCCCTCGCCGCTGATGACCATGACTTTTGGTGAATTAACGGAATCGCTTTGAGTATCCTTTATTGTACGTACTCATATTGTTCACTTCATTATCCTTCTTTCTAGGGATGGATCTCCTAGTAGCCTCCCCTGCTTCAATCCTTCCACCTCTTATGGCGTTTTCAATCATCTCCCCCGCCAGGACTATATCTGTAAAGCTTTGAGTTGTGCTCCCCACCATGTGGGTGATAAACGGGGCCCTCAAAGTACTGATAAATAGCTTAACGGTTTCTTTCTCTCGAGAGGGGTGGTTGGACTTGTGTAGCTACTTCTCTCCCTCTGCGGGCATACCGCTAAAGTCCTCACTCGTCTTCTTTTCTATGTTTTGCAATGTTATTCTATCCGGCACTATATCTGTCACGTGACCATATTGCTTCGTAAAAGTTTGTGCCAAATCTTCCCATGAATTAACTTGAGCGGGGGTTAGCTGGTTATACCATTTGGCCACCGATCCGACTAGACTGTCTTGAAAGCAGTGAATCAACAGTTGATCATTCTCGGCGTATCCCGCCATCTTTCGATAGAACATCGTTATGTGGGCTTTTGGGCAACTGGTCCCATTATATTTTTCGAACTCCGGCGTCTTGAATTTTGGCGGGAGTATTAGGCCCGGGACTAAACTCAATTCTTTTACCTTAACACCAGGGCGATGGCTGGCATTTTTCAAAGCCTTGACCTCCTCCTCCAACTATTTACAACGATCCTCTAACTGTCTTGAGGATTCAGCTCTTGTCTCTTCCTTCTCTATCATATCAAAATCAGGGACGACCAAGTTAACAGGGTTATCCCCTAGGTTGGATCCGGAACCTGCTTGGAGATTCGCGGGTGGTCTGATATTATTTTGACCTTGTTGGGGCCTAATCGTGACAGGTGGCCTCGGAAGATATTCTTCAGCAATATAGTGTGCGTGTGGTGGGGTAAAACCCAAGGAGTGCCTTCGCTTTCTTCCCTGTAATAGCCATAGGGCCTTTTCCTTTCTCCACAAGTCCATTCAAAGAGTTGGGTCATTTGGGCCATTTGAGCCATCAAGTTTTTCTTGGATTCCGCCATCTTGTTCGTCATGTCCTGCTTGATTTGTGCCAACTGTTCTTGTGTTTGTGCCATTTCTTTTTGGAGTTGTTCATATCTTTGATCCATTTTCTTAGACTTAGCACGCGCGCGTGCCGCACTGGTGTTCAAACTTCCAGTTTCACTTTCTCTCTATTGTCCGCAGTAGGTTTAATCAATTAGGTTCTTTTTATAAACTTAAATGCATGTAATGTGATGCAAATGCATGAAATGTATGCAAAAATGTTGATTCCAATTCGATTTCCATTAGAATAGCTTTTTCTAGAAAACAAGTTTCTTTACATAAAATGGATCACACAAAAGGTCGCCCCTAGCACCTAACGCCTTGACCTCCTCAAGAAGGCAAGCTAACTCTCGACCTTTTTCTCGACTTCGACTGCGTACATCAAACCTAATGTATCCGCTCGAATCGCCAAGGTTTGCAAGTGATCCGCCCACTCGCATTTGAGCTAGGGCTTCTCCTATAACATAATCCCGCCGACTTGGTTTTGGGAGTCATACAATTGTCGCTTCCATCGCTCCTCATTAACTTTGAAAAGTTCTTCCCGTAGCTCGTAGCCATGTGCGCATGATTCTAGTTCTTCAATCCTTGCATTCATTTCTCAATTTTGCTCTTACTAGCCTCTAATGGCTATGGATTTACGACTTCGATCATCGATACAAACAATCTTTCCGATTCGACATCCGTGTTTCTAATTTACTCTTCTCATCTTGGCTTTTCATCAATTTCTGTTTTAGGGCATCTTCTCGGTCATGGGCATCTCTGAGTTCCCTTTCCCATGGCTCGCTTTATTCTTTTCCTCTTTGATCTCTTGACGCCATTGCTCGACGTTTTTCCCAGTCCGCCATTCTTATCGACCTTCGTAGCTTCAGTAGTCGGTCTTTAAATCGTTTAAATCTTCTTTGGCTTTAGTCTTCCCTTTTCTCCACTTCTCGGTTTCGACTTTTGAATATCGACATCCAAACCTAGCTGCATCTTCTCCTCCTCTAGTTGCTCTATTTTTTCCTTAATTCCCGATTCCTTTCTTCGAAGTCTTGTTTGATGATTTCAAGCTCTGAGGGAATCACCTGTAACTGCTCTTCTAGCGATCGGGTGTTCTCTTGATCAGATGTGGGGATGTTGTCATTGATTCTTTGACCTCGCCATTGGACATACTCGGGGTCGTCATCGGATTGGCAAGCAAACCTTTTCATTCTATAAATTCGCCCCAAGCCTTTGATATCTCGCGAACTCTTTTCTTGTAATTTTCCCCTTTATACTCGAATCGCACTCTGGCTAACCCTTGTGTGTAGTGTGTAAACTATCTTGACCTATCTTTGTTTTAACACGAGAAGAGGAGCGTATCCGCGGCTCCCATATATTCCGAGCATGGGGACATAATCAAAGTCTCCACACTTATACAAAATTTCGTCAAGAATCATCCAAGGAGTTTTCCACTCTACGTCCTCTTCTTGTAAGCTTTGCAAAATCACCATCCAACTTTCATCCGTGATGTCATCTCGTTTAGGCATTGCTACTATATTTTTAGCGGAGAATAGTCTTCTGGTGAAGATCGACGCGATACCTTTTCTATTTTCCAAAAATGACTGTGAAACCATGCCATTAGGAGTTGGGCGCAACCGATGGATCTCCCTTCACCGGCTCTCCGACACGCGCTTAAAGATCTAAAAGTTTCAGTGAGAATCGCAAGAATAGGAGTGACCCCTCTGTCTAATTTGTCGAATAGATCGAGCACGCCTCGCCCACATGTCCTAAAGCTTTGGGGAAGAGGACTAATCCGTAAATGCTCAAGGTGAGACATCAACCCTCTTCTTCTCTTCGTGATGAGCTATGATCAAGTCCCTTAGATTCTTCCAAGGGATGCACTTACAATCTCCCTTTTGTTTTGTCAGGGCCGTGACCCACCGCCGCTCATCCTCGTAATATTCATCAACTTTTTCGTGAATGTAGGGACATTAATGGCTCTCAAATAAGCCTTATCAATTTGGATTATTGGGCAAATCGAATCGGTCGATATTCCTCTATGGTAGGAACCAAGTCTACTTTCCCAAAAGTGAAGCACTCGTACGCTGGATTCCAAAACTGGGCCATTGCTCGGAACAAGTGTGGATCTATCTTGACGCCAAGCAGATAAGGCAGGTCGCCATAATGATGATAGAATAATCGTTTGATCTTGTCGTCCCATCGATCCCATATTTCCCTCATTTCTTGGAGATTATTTTGAGTCACACTAATGCGTGTGTAATCCCACAACTCGATATATATCCTTTCGTGAGGCTATCCCCTTCTCTCATTGCATCGTCTCTCACCATTTCATATCCGGACGGCCGCATTGTCTTCCACTCTATCAAGAAATCCCTTTTCCATGATAAGCTACCTATTCAGCAATCGAATGGGAATCAACATCTTTTTGATGCATATGCTATGCGAAGAGATGAAGATAAAGCAGATCATTATTTCGTAATCAATAAGTTAAAGAAATACGAAAACTTAACCATGTAACTACTAGAGTTCGGCATGGCTCTATCTAGGGTGGTTCTTATGGTTCGTTATATGAGGTTTGGTTCTAGAGTAAAAGGTACCTGAACCAGCAGATTCCTCAATCCTCACCCATTATAGGCTCATATAGATTGAGTTCAGCCTGTGGGGATACATTTCCCTATGGTTGCACTGAGATGACAATCTCACGAAGACATAGGTACAGATGTATCCCGGAAGCAATCCACTATCTTGCACGGAGGTGAAAACCTCACGAAAGAGTAGCTTCTCACTCCCACTTAAAAGGGTGTGACTCAACGGTCATGCAATGCAATGCCAAAGTATTTGATAAGACAAAAGAAACATGATTTCTCAAAAACAAATTTCCAAATTTCCACAAAAGGACAAATAATAATCAATTTTACGGCCTGACTCTCTAATCGTCCCCAGTGGAGTCGCCAAGCTGTCGAAACCATTTTTGACAAATCGAAAACGGGAATCGAAATTGGGTTTTGAAAAAATAAAAAACGGGAGTCGCCACCGATCTTTTATTAGGTGTGATCGGACCACCTTTGTTTTAATAAAACATTTTTGATTTACTAAAACAATACTTTTGGTCTACGAAAATTTGAGAAAATGGGTTCGGGAGTCGGTTACGTGCGAGGAAGGGTTAGCACCCTCGTCACGCCCAAAACTGGTACCGAATTAATTAACTAATGTCCCAATGTCGAAAGTTTGAAAATTTTGAAGGAATTTTAAAAAATCTGACCCCCTTTTGAAAATATTCGTGTTTTTCTTTAACTAAATCGAGATTTTCTCGTTTCGAAGAAATAAAGTGTCACATCCAATACTTTAGGACACGATAGTTTAGATCTTCGATCCTAAGATCATCTCATAGTTTTTGGTGATTGCAAATCGAGATTTTCTCGTTTTCGAGAGATTAAAATATCACATCCAATACTTTAGGACACGATAATTTAAATCTTCGAATCGGAGATTATCCCATAGTTTTTTTGAATTAGAAACCAAGATCTTCTTGTTCCAAAAGAATAAAATATCGCATCCAATACTTTAGGACACGATATTTTAAATTCTTGAATCCAAGACTATCTCAAAACGGTCGATTTACATAAATGACGCGAATAAAAATAATCATAAAAATATCGGAACAAAAACAAAGACATAAATTACAAAGGTTAAAAAAAATAAAGCGAGAGATAAAAAAAAAGAACGATATCAAAACGATAGAGTTAGTAACGATGAGGACAATAAATATCGTAATATGAATACCATCAATAATAATAATAGTAATAATATAGTGATAATGAAAAAATAAAAGCGATACGGAATATATACAATAAGTGATAATATAAATATAGTAATACTAGTAACAATAATAATACATATTAATATAGATGTGGCAAAAATAATATAATAAAAATATTAGTAGTGATGATTATAATCTAATAATAATATAATAACAAAGATGGTAACATGGCAATAATAGTAAAAATAAAGAAAAAGAATGTAATATACTAATATAATAATACAATAACAATATACCATAGTAATAATAGATATAATAATAATAATAATAATAATTCTAATAATAATAATAATAATAATAAATAATACAATAATACAAAATATGTACAGGATAAATAATATAACTATAGTAGTAATACTAAAATAATGATAATGGTAAATGTAACAATGATAATAACAAGAGTATGAAATATATGTAATATACTAATATAAACATAATAGTAATAAAAACATAATAATAATAGTATAATAATAAATATGTACAATATAATGGTAATATAAATATAACAATAATATAATAAAAAGACTAAAAGGGGTACAAAATAACTAAAAGGGGTTAAATTGCATTTAAAACGAAAGTTTAGGGTCAATTTGAAATAACATAAAGAGAAAGGGCCTATTAGAAGTGCGCGTAAAAGGAGGGACCAAAATGGGCAATAACCCTCCTTTCCAAAATACATGGCATCGGGGAGGACGCAATTGAAATCGAAACAAGTTGTTGGGCCAAATTAAAAATTCAGTAAACTTAATTGCAAAATCATAAAAAAGCGGAAGGACCAAAATCGCAATAAACCCATTAATTAAAAACACGCGGATCCTCCTTAGTGGGTCGGGTCAAAAAGCGGGTCATAGTCAAAACGACGTCGTTTTGGGTGTTTTAAACCAGATCCCAAAACTACGTCGTTTTGATGGGCTATATAAGGCCAAAAATACCCAAAAAAATTCATTTGCTCACTTCTCTTAAAAAAAAAAAAACTTTTACTCTCCCTTTTCTCTCTGCAAGTGCAGACGGGAGGGGGATTTCGGCCGCACGCCTCGCTGTCGGCCACCGTAGGCACTGCCGCCGGACATTGTCGCGTGCCATCACCGCGCGTGTGATGGCGAAAATCGTAAAATGTTAGTTTTTTTTTTTTTTTTTTTTTTATATTCTTTATATTTGGCTAGAATTTATGAAATAGGAGATTCAAGAAAAAAAATACCTTCACAGATCTGACTTTTCGCTTTTGATTCTCTGCTATTATTCTTTGCTTTTTTTTGAAACTGTTTCTTTTTGTATTTTTGATTGATCGTGAAGAGGGAAAAGAAAAAAAAAGTCCTTATTACAGAGCGTTTCGATGGCTTTATAGCCGATTTTACATTATTTTTATTATCCCCATTTTGTCTTCTTCTTGCAGGTGGGTGAACGACGCTTAGTGGAGGCTTCGGTGGCCGACAGTGACTAGTGGAGCGGCGCACCAAGGAAGGCCTTGCGGCGCATCAGAGGAGAGGGAACCCTAGGGTTCCCTGACTTGATTAGTTTCGGGCCTATTTGGGCCCTTATAATTTTGGGGCCCTTCCCCTTTTTTATTTTAATTTGGGCCCGGACTATTTGGGCCACTTACATTATGGATATGGAGAGGGTTTTAAAGGGATCACCACAGACTTTTAATAATCATTTATTGGTGCTATACAAGCTGCAGTTGGGGGAGGATCCATTAAAAGTCCCTTTAATTTTTACACCTTTTTGGGTACATATCCATGAAATCCATGTTGGCTTTTTCTCTGAAAATCTGGCATTGCAATTGGGTAATTTTATAGGGAATTTTATGGAGTATGATAGCTCAAATCTGGGAAAAAAAACAAATTTCATGAGAATAAGAGTCCAAATTAATATACGACGCCCTTTGAAGAGGAAGAAGCAGATTATGTTTTACGAAAAGTGCTCATACGTTAGATTTAAATATGAAAGATTGTCACTTTTCTTTTCTTTTTTTTTTTGTGGTCGTTTGGGCCATAGTGATTCTTTTAGTGAAGCAAAAATGACACTAGGAATGGAAATTGTTGAAATGGGATGGGATTTATCATTGCGAGCACAATTCCGAAGAGCTCTAGCTATGAACAGTGTTTGGTTACGTGAGGAAGGAGAGGGAGAATGGGGTAGAAATCGAGAGGGACGTCAAATATTAGGAAGTAATTTGGAGGTTCTAGGAAAAATTATGAGGAATAGGAAAAATATAGATCCAATACTGGGAATTAATTTAGAAGGGATGTTGTCTAATTCACGTCAATGGGGTGAAAACTTATTCGTGGAACAATTTCATACTACAATAGAACATGATCTAAAAGATAGTGTGTTAATGGGAGAGGAAGGTAAAAAGAGATCAAGAGGGGAGATTGAAGATTTAACAGCTAGGGAGGACGTCAACACTTTGGCGGTAAGGAATAGGAAAATGGTGGAAATTAATCATTTATCATCGGTGGCTGCCAAGAGGCAAGCCGACTGGGCGCAATGAAAATCCTAAGTTGGAATGTCCATGGTTTGGGCAGCCCACGGACAATTCAAAGACTTCGGCATTTCCTGAAGTTATATGATCCCCAAATGGTCTTCTTCATGGAGAAAAAAATTAAAAGGAGTCAAATGGAAAGAGTTCGAAGAAGTTGTGGTTTTTTCAATGGCATTGATGTTGAATCGATTAGTTCTAGAGGTGGTTTATGTTTGGCCTGGAGTGGGGATACTAATATTATGCTTCAAAGTTTTTCGAAAAGGCATATTGATGTGGTAATAGAGGGCGCTGATGAAGGTAAAAAATGGAGATTTACTGGTTTCTATGGATCTCCTTATCCATAAGATAGAGATGAAACATGGAATCTTTTAAGACAATTACGTAATTCTAAGGAACTTCCATGGATGGTCTATAGGGATTTTAATGAAATTTTGTATAGTTTTGAAAAAAATGGAGGCTTATCTCGATAGGAGGGAAGAATGAAAGCTTTTTGTAAGGTGTTGGATGATTGCAACTTAGTGGATATGGGTTTTTCTGGGAACTGGTTCACTTGGGAGAGGGAAAATTTGCCAAAAACAAATATTCAAGAACGTTTAGATAGGGGTGTGGCTACTGATTAATGGTTATCTTTATTTCCTGAGTCTCAATTTCAGCATCTCCCCCATTCTTTTTCAGACCATTTTCCACTGTTTATTACTATAAAATGTGAAGATAAGGGGCGAATTAATAGAAGTTTCAAATTCGAAGCATGGTGGGTTATTGAGGAATCATTTATTGGAGAGGTTAGAAATATCTGGGAAAATTCCATAGGAGATTTATTGAGCAAGCTGGAAAGTGTTAAGAGAGGTTTGAAGAGATGGGCTGATCAAATTCGATACAGTAGAAAAGAGAAGAAAGAGGAGTTAACTTCTAAACTGATAAAATTGCTGGAAGTTGAGAGAAACGATAAAACTTTGGTAGAACTCATTGATACAAAAATCTAACTTAATTTTGAGATTGAAAAGGATGAGCGTTATTGGGAACAGAGGGCGCGAGTTAATTAGCTGAAATTAGGAGACAGAAATACCACATTTTTTCACAAACAAGCGACACAAAGACGAATGGGGAATTTTATTCGTAAAATGCAATTTGAGGATGGTAGGGAAGCGGATGGAATCGGGGAAATGGAAGTGATAACCAGATCGTATTTTCAAGATTTGTTCTCTGTTGGGAGAAGGGTAAATTATGACCATATTTTGTCAGGAATTGGTCATTGCATTTCTGATGAAGACAATTCAAAGCTTAAGGTGAGTTACACGAAAGAGGAGATTCGAGAGGCATTAACAAAATTGGGCCCTACAAAAACACCAAGAGAGGATGGGTTCTCGGCACTATTCTATCAAAAGTGTTGGTCAATTATCGGGGAAGATGTTACATCCTTTTGCCTTAATCTACTGAATGGAGGTATGGATCTTAGTGCAATCAGTAAGACTAATATTTTGTTAATCCCGAAAATTACAAATCCTTTGAATATTACTCAGTGTAGACCTATTAGTTTGTGCAACGTACTCTATAAATTGATGGCTAAAGTAATTGCTAATCGTCTCTGACTTGTGATGGATAAATGTATTGACTTGGCACAAAGTGCTTTTGTGCATGGGAGATTTGTAACACCCCTTACCTGAGTTCTACGCCAGAATCGAGCCCGAGGCATTACCATAATAAAACCACTTGACCGTCACTTAGGCTCATCGTGACTACTCTCTTAAGTCACCTCAACAACCTCAATCTTGACTTACGAGGCCTCACTCATACACACGAGGGCTCCCGAGACTATATCAAAACTTTTTCCAATCTAAAAAAAAGGTTTTCTCTTTTGTACAGGGTTAACACGCCCGTGCAAGAGGAGACACGCCCGTGCATAGACCCACACGCCCATGCTCCACAACCGTGGTGAATACTGACTATATACACACTGCCTCAAAGCCTAGTCACACGCCCGTATGGCTAGCCCGTGGCCAACACTGACTAAACTCACACGGCCTATGCACATGCCCGTGTAGCTAGTCTGTGGTCTATTCTGACTTAAAATGTTAACATGCAGGGGACACACGGCCAAGTTACATGCCCATGAGCTGACCGTGTGTCACACATGGTCTAGACACACGCCCGTGTGTCTATCCACATGGACAAAAACAAAGCTATTTGCTAAGTTCCTTTCACCCCTCTAGCATACACAATATGCATTCATTCAACACTTCCATAATCAACTCAAATTGAAATGCAATCTCACATAGATAACTACAATCTTTTCATAAAATAAGGTAGCCAACTACTATGGCACTATACAAAATAAACTATCCATCTAAAGGCCAACACATCTTAGCCACTTACAACAAAATTCACTAACTTGTCTAGCCTCTATACATGCCATATACAAAACATTGAGTCTCATGTACCAGAGTGTGCTGATAATATGGACGGTCTTCTAATTGATCCTCGTATCTCGATTCAACACTTTTACTCTCGATACTCAAAAAGTATAAAAATATGCAATTTAGTCCACCACCTTGCTCTTACCTCGGTTTAGATCCGGCCTTCGTCTTTCTTGATCTATAATGAATAAATCAGCTTATTCAATACACACAATAACTAAATTGACACTTATCTCATACTTTGGCAAAATTACCCTTTTACCCCCTAATATTTCTCATAATTACACTTTTGCCCCAAGGCTCATAAAATGATTTTTATTCAACTTTCTAGCCTTTCATGCTTAGCTGAATCACTTACTCAACTAAAGTATTCACCAATTCTCACTAAATCACACATGTGTGACCAAACTTAAAACTTTCACAAACTAGTTCCTACATGCATTTTCATGGAAAATCACTTAACAAAAGATGTTTCTACTACATCAAGCTTTCATAATCTTCCATAAAACATCAACATACATGCATGTCATACATGGCCAAAATTTTGAACATTCAATATAGCTCATCACATAGCTAAAAATAGCTTATTCATACCACTAGGACTTCAAAAATACGAAGAATATCAAAAACGGGGCTTGGATGCACGTACTAGCAAGCTTGAAAAATTTGAAGAACCCTAACAATGGCTCTTAAAAATTTCGGTAGCCTTGGAGAAGAAGATGAATGAATTTTGTCATCTTTTCTCCCATTTTAATCATTTAATTGCCAAATGACCAAAATGCCCTTTTTGATAAACTTCCTATTTTAACTCATACATGCCCAAATTTGTCCAAAAATTAGAATTTGGGTAAATTACTATTTAAGAACCTCTAATATATATTTTAAAGCCATTTCACACAAATAGCTTCTAGAATCTCACATTTTGCAACTTTTGCAATTTAGTCCTTTTGGACAATTCAACCGAAATTTCACAAAATTGCTTCATGAAACTTTCATACTAACATGAAAACATAGCATAAATCTCAAAAACTCATACATAGACCTCGAATTTGTGGTCTCGCACCACTATTCTGACTAGGCCCTAAACCGGGATGTTACAAGATTGATCTTCGATAATGTTTTACTGGCCTATGAACTTCTACATACTTTAAAGCACAAAAGGGTGGGGAAAAAAAGGTTTATGGCAATGAAGTTGAATATGAGTAAAGCGTATGATAGGGTTGAATGGAATTTTGTGCAAGGAATAATAAAAAAATTAGAGTTTGATTTAGACTGGGTTGATTCGTTAACGAATTGCGTTACTATAGTGTCATACTCGGTGGTCTTTAATGGTTACACCGGACAAACTTTTATCCCTTCTAAAGGTCTAAGACAAGCTGAACCTTTAAGCCCCTTTTTATTCTTATTTTGTGGAGAAGGTCTATCTAGTCTTATGAGGTTAGCACTAAAAGGAAAAATTACTAGAGGAGTCAAGGCAAGTAGAAGTGGACTGCAGGTTTCACATCTGTTATTTGCGGATGATTGCATTCTATTCGAGGAGGCCACTGAAAGAGGAGCAAATTTGTTGAAGTAAATACTACATGATTATGAAATCTCTTCTGGTCAAAGTGTTAATTATATTAAATCTACTATTTTCTTCAGCTCTAATACGCAAGAGTGGGATAAAAGAATAATAACCGGAGTGCTTAGAGTACGTAGCTCAAATGATCTAGAATGGTATCTTGGATTACCTAATTTGGTGGGAAGAAGGAAGAAAACGTCTTTTCAAAGCCTGAAGGATAGACTATAGCTACAAATAGATAACTGGAGTATAAAACACCTTTCTCAAGGAGGAAATGAGGTATTTATTAATGCTGTTCTACAATCCATCCCAACCTACTCTATGGCTTATTTTTTACTTCCTAAGTCTTTATGTACTGAATTAGAGGGTATAATAGCAAAATTCTGGTGGCAAAAAAGTCGAGATAAAAAGGGCATTCATTGGTGTGCCTGGAAGGATATTTGTTCATTAAAAGAAGATGGAGGTCTTGGTTTCCGAAAACTTGATAAATTCAACATCGCATTATTAGCTAAATAGGGTTGGCGTCTCATTAATTATCCAAATTCTTTGTTAGCGTGAGTTTTGAAAGCTAAATATTATTCGAACTTGAACTTTTTAAATGTTCAATTAGGAAACCTACCTTCACTTACCTGGAAGAGTGTTTGGTCAGTAAAAGGACCCTTGGAGAAAGGCTTATGCTGGAGAGTTGGCAAAGGGGATCAAATTTCTGTTTGGTTCGATATTTGGATTTCGAGTAAAGAAGAAGATAAGTTGCAGAATCAAAGAAGCAACGAAAACATTGAGTTAGTATCGGAATTGATTGATGGAGCAAATAGAACATGGAAAGCATATTTAATTGTTAATACCTTCAATGCAGATATTGCTAGGAAAATTATGCAGATCCCTTTGGCAATGCCAGTGCACGATGATTTCCAAGTATGGGGAGGAGAACCATCTGGTAATTTCTCAGTCAGAAGTGCCTATAAACTATTACAGAAGACTACTCTGAATCCTAGTAATAATATTATACAGGCTGAAAATAAAGCTTTTTACAGAAAATTATGGAATTTACACAGCCCCTCGAAAATTAAAATTACAGTCTAGAAAATCTCTTGGAACTGTCGAAACCATTTTTTTATCGAGTTTTAAAAACGGGAATCGACTTTGAAAAATATGGAGTCGCCACCAATCCTTTTTGTTTAGGTGTGATCGGGTCACCCATAAAATAAATTTTGGTCTACGAATTTCAAGAAGAAAATAGGTTCGGGAGTCGATTACGTGCGAGGAAGGATTAGCACCCTCGCAACGCCCAAAATTGGTACCAATGTCCTAATGTTGAAAAGTTTGAAATGATTTTGAAATTCTGTTCTTTTTTTTTCTATAATTTTAAATAACTTGATGGAATATTCAGATTCCCTTGCTCCGAAGGAAAAGAGTATCACATCCAGCACGATTGGATACGACAATCTGAGTCCTCGAATTCAAGATCATCCCCAAAATTCTTCGAGCACATGTATTGAAATTTTTAAAGGGTATTTGGTTATTTGGACAAACAAAAAACCACAACCCAGCACGATTAGGCATGATTTCTTCGAATTTCCAAACGCACAAATATTACCTTATTTTTAAAATATGGACAAAATTTGAAAGGATATACGTTTATTTGGTCAAACAAAAACCACACCCAGCACGATTGGGCACGATTTCTTCGAATTTCCAAACCCACAAATATTACCTTATTTTGAAACTTTAAGTAAAATGATTTTATAGCTCAAATAGTGTTTGAACATGATATTATTGAGTGAATATAATGCTATGACATAATAACATAGAATATAGAGCAATTATTTACTAATGAAATACAATGCTATTGAATCTCAAGCAGCAAATAAATATAAAATGAGAATTAAAACATACATAATGGCAATAATTATCAAACATTGGACCGATGATAAGGAAAATAAATAAATTAAAAAAAAAATAAAACACATACAAGTATAATATATGCAACATATTGGGAATAAACACATCTAATTTACAATAAAATTTTTAAGGATCATCGAAAAATATAAAAAATATGCATGGATTAGTAATATATATATATAGAAGAATATTTAATTTATGATACACCCCAAACCCGGCCCACGAGCCTTGACCGGATCTGGTATGTTCCTCAATGTGAAACGGCTCAAAATTCTTTTGTTACTTTGGAAAAGCTGTGTGTTTTGAAAGAAAGATTATTTTTGGGTTGGGCTCGAGTTGAAAACAAGTTTATCTTATATTGAAAACCCTTTATTTTAGGTGACAAAACATTTAGAGTTTACTTAAAAATAAATTCACTTAATCTTTAGTTGATAAAAATTCGTAACATAGTAAATTCAAATAAAAATCATGTATTAAATAGTTAATATTATGGCCTTATTACAACCGAAAACAATACCAAAATGAATCCAAGTACTTAAAATATAAAAGTCCAAAGTTTAATAAACTTCAAGTTGAGCATGGCCACCACTAAGTTCCTGCCGACCCTGTCCATCACTGATCGTCACCTGAAAAATATTCCCACAACGGGGTGAGTCAACAGACTCAATGTGTAACCACAACACTAAGTCCTAACAAATTCAGGCATATCAAGTCATACATGTACATATAACATTTAAATAATATGATGCACACCCGAACCCAAACCTAGGTACCATCCGCTACACATCACCCGTACCAACCTGCACACCGTGGGGACTACTAAGTCAACCTTCCATCCGCTACACACCATTGAAGGCAGTCACTGCAGTCGACGTGCTCATCGCCCTTATAAATATTGTGGCATAGCCACCAAATAATATTTTGTGTCATGAGACACCACATTCAGATAATGTGACCGAGGTCACCACATTCAGATATCGTGACATAAATCACCACGTTCACTTCCCCATTCATAATATCCCATATGCCCCATATATCATTCATATCATGAAATCTCATGCCATAGGCCTTATTTCACATTCTTATCATTATTTACACATGTACTATATTCCACTATTCATAGCACTTATTAACTTAAGGTTAAAGTAACGTACCTGGGTACTTGTACCATTGCATGGTACATTGGCTATATTCTTATACTTTCATATTAACACATATAATAAATTAGAGCCATAAATCTATTAAGATTCAGTGTAGGGTACACACCTGGTATACTTAGCAAGTTTATTCCAAATTCCCGAAACCCGATCTACTGATTTAGATCTTTAACTCCTTGGTGTTGATTTGCTTACTAATCCAATCCCGAAACGTTGTACTCCCTCTTCCTTGTAATCGGCTTACGATTCTCAAATCCCGAAAATTTATCTCTTGTCTTGAAGATGTCAAAAATACCTAAATAAATTCTTCTTTTATTCAAATTCTAAAAGTTCCTTACAAATGGAAAACATCACATATTTATAGGCCAAGGATAGGTAGCCAAATGTTTCAACAATTAAAATTTCCATCTCCAATTTGTTGCCGTCCCATATCCTTCTAATAACAATTAGTTCTATTATTTTATTCATGCCAACAAATCCACTTAGCCGTGCTTCCACTCATCCTTCATGGCCGTCCATGCTAAGCTCCACCAAGGTTTGTTGTTTGACTAATTTATTCCACTTTAAAATTGCCATGCCGTCCACTATCCCTTTTATGCATGCTTTCATATTTGTGTGTCATCCATGTTCTAGGCCGTCCAACTTGACTCCCCATTTGGCAAATTTCCATGCATAAATATTCCTTCATCATCCACTTGCTTATTTTAATAAAACAAAACAAGCATGCTTCATTTAAATTGCCATTTCCGTCCCACTCCTCCAAATGCTAGGATTTTAAATTCCATTTTATCATGCTCCATTCTTTGGAAGCTAGTGCCGCATGTTCACCTTTAAAAACCCACCATGGTAAATTTTTTTTATTTATTCAAAGTCAATGCTTGTTCCGTTTATGCTTCAATTAATATGCACATGCATTTCCACTTTCACACACTTACACATTTGTTAATTCTTCAATTGTTTATACCCACCATGCCGTTCATGCACTCACCCATGTCTTGGTGGTCTTCAATTATTTATTCCTTTAATTCCACCATGAAGCTTTATGGTTCTTTGCAATTCACGCATGCTTTAAAAAAAAATTCAAGAACTATTCTTTTGTGTCGTCCAACATATTGTCATCTCCAATTGACTTTTGTTTATTTAATTCATGCTCTTAAGGCCCTATCCACTTAGCTTTCTTTTAAAACTTAAAACTTAATATTTTCTAAGGTATTTTCTATTATTCTAAGGTTCACAACCATTCATATAAACACATTCATACACACAAAGACATGCTTTCACATTCAATTAAGCAATTATGCATAACCCCATTTTCTGGATGTTACAGTTTTACACCCCTTAAAATAATTTCGTCCTCGAAATTACAGGTTGAAAATAAGTGAGGTATTCTTTGTCGCATTACCTCTTCTGGCTCCCACGAAGCTTCTTCCGATCCATGATTTCTCCATAATACTTTGACTAAAGGAACTGACTTCCTCCGCAACACTTTCACATCTCGCTCCAAAATCTGAATCGGCTCCTCCTCGTAGGACAAATCTGGCCTTAGCTCTACCTCTTCAACCAGTACTACATGAGATGGATCCAATTGGTAACGACGTAGCATGGACACATGGAATATGTCGTGCATTTGCTTCAATTTCTATGGCAACTCCAATTGATATGCCACTGGTCCAACTCGCTTCAAAACCCGATAAGGTCCTATAAACCTTGGACTTAACTTCGCTTTGCGACCAAATCTCATTACCTTCTTCCAAGGTAAAACTTTAAGAAACACTTGATCTCCCACATCAAATTCTATTTCCTCCCGCTTGAGATCTGCGTATGACTTCTGCCTATCAGATGCTTCCTTTAACCGTGTCCGAATTATCTCAATTTTCTCTTCAGATTCCGCCACTAACTCTGGACCCAAAACTCGACGTTCCCCTAATTCAGTCCAACACGTAGGAGTTCGACACCTCCGACCATACAACGCTTCATACGGTGCCATCTGGAATGCTAGCTGATAGCTGTTGTTGTAAGCAAACTCGCTAAAGGAAAATACTCCTCCCAACTTCCTTCTGAAATCCATCACACAGCCCCTCAACATATCCTCTAACACTTGGATTACCCGTTCAGACTGCCCGTCCGACTATGGATGAAAAGCCGTAGTGAAATCCAACTTAGTGCCTAACGCCTGATGTAGCGCTTTCTAAAACCGAGAAGTAAACCTTGGGTCCCTATCTGAGATAATCGACACTGGCACTCCATGCAACCTTACAATTTTCGCCACATATAACCTCGCCAACTTCTGCAAAGAATAATCCATCCTTACCGGAATGAAATACGCGGACTTGGTCAAACGGTCCACTATTACCCATACCGAGTCCTTCTTAGTAGGCATAAGGGGAAGCCCACTAACGAAGTCCATGGTAATTCTCTCCCACTTCCACTGTGGAATCTTGATTGGCTGAAGCAATCCTGACGGAACTTGATGTTCAGCCTTAACTTGCTGACACGTCAAACACTTGCCAACGAATTCTGTAACTTCCTTCTTCAGACCCGGCCACCAAAACTGCTCTCTTAGATCCCTGTACAACTTACTACCTCCGGGATGCATAGCATAATGGCTACTATGCGATTCCCGAAGAATTCTCTGCCTAAGTTCCTCATCTTTAGGCATACAAACCTTACCTTTGAAACACAACACTCCATCACTGGACATACTGTAATCCTCTAAACTACCATTCTGAACTTGCCGTAGCTTAACACTTAGATCCTCATCAGCCAACTGTCTCTCTTTCACCTCATTTAACCATGTCGGCTTAACTTGCAACTCTGCCAGTAGACTTCCATCATCATACAAGCTCAGATGTGCGAACATCACCCTCAGATCCGACACAACCTTCCGACTTAAGGCATCCGCCACTACATTCGCCTTGCCCGGATGATACTCTATCAAACAATCATAGTCCTTGATAATTCCACCACCTTCATTGTCTCCAGTTTAACTCTTACGAGTCGACCAAATACTTAAGGCTCTTGTGGTCTGTGTAGATTATCGACTTTTCACCATAGAGATAGTGCCTCCATACCTTGAGAGCAAAGACCACTGCCGCCAATTCCAAGTCATGAGTCGGGTAGTTAAACTCATGTGGCCTTAACTGCCGAGACGCATACGCGACTACTTTCTCATCTTGCATCAATACACATTTTAGTCCCGTATAAGAGGCGTCACAGTACACCACAAAGTCCTTTCCTGCCTCAGGCTGAATCAAAACTGGAGCTTCTGTCAAGACCCTCTTAAGCTTTTCAAAGCTCTCCTGTTGCTTATCCGTCCACACGAAAGGTACTTCCTTCCTTAGTAGCTTTGTTAAAGGCGCGGCTATCAATGAGAATCCTTCTATGAACCTTCTGTAGTAGCCTGCCAATCCCAAGAAACTACGAATCTCTGCCACAGACTTAGGTGGTTTCCAATCTAGCACTGCCTCAATCTTCCTAGGATCCACCCTTATTCCTTCTGCGGATACCACATGTCCTAAGAATGCAACTTCCTTAAGCCAAAATTCACACTTGCTGAATTTGGCATAGAGCTTCTTCTCCCTTAGTACTTGCAACACAATCCGAAGATGCTCATCATGTTCCTCTTCAGACTTGGAGTACACTAGGATGTCGTCGATGAACACAACGACGAACCTATCCAAGTAGGGTTGGAAAACCCGGTTCATCATGTCCATGAACGCGGCTGGGGCGTTCGTCAAACCAAACGGCATTACTACAAACTCATAGTGGCCGTATCTTGTCCTAAAGGCTGTCTTATGGATATCTGCCTCCTTCACCATCAACTGATGATATCCCGACCTTAAGTCAATCTTTAAAAATACTGCAGCCCCCTTAAGCTGATCGAACAAGTTATCTATCCTTGGCAAAAGATACTTGTTCTTGATGGTCAGTTTATTCAACTGACGATAATCTATGCACATACGCATAGTTCCATCCTTCTTCTTCACAAACAAGACCGGTGCTCCCCATGGAGACACACTGGGTCGAATAAACCCACGATCTAATAACTCTTGAATCTGAGCCTTGAGCTCAACCAACTCCTTTGGTGCCATTCGGTACGGGGCAATTGACACAGGAGCTGTTCCCGGTAGCAAGTCAATTCCAAACTCCACCTCCCTATCTGGGGGTATTCCTGGTAATTCCTCCGGAAACACATCTTCAAAATCCCTTACAGTTCTAACTCCACTGACACCTTCTCCCTTTCCATCTAACGCACTTATGAAGGTTACAAACGCCTTGCACCCTTTCCAAACCATCTTTTCAGCCTTCAGCGCCGAAACTACATTAGACAAGTAGTTTCTTCTTTTTCCTATCATAAAGACCACCTCATCCTCCGGGGTCCTTAACTCCATTCGCTTAGCTGCACAGTCCAACACAGCCCGATGTTCCACTAGCCAGTCCATACCAAGTATGAGATTGAATTCTCCGAAGGGAAGTTCCATCAAGTCGGCAGAAAATACTACGCCTTGAATTTTTAAAGGTACACTCTGAAAGATCTTATTCACTACTACAGTTTGACCTAGTGGGCTTACTACAGTCATCTCCCTATCAGGAAGTTCAGAGGCTATGTTTAGAGTTTCCACTACTCTACATGCAACATAAGAATGGGTTGAGCCCACATCAATTAAAGCAACATAAGGCTTGCCATAAATAAGGAACGTACTGGTTATGACGTCCGGCGCGTCTCTATCCTCCCTCTGGCGAACCGCATAGACCAAACCCAGTTGCCTTACCTCAGTATTAGCAACACCTCTGCGCCGGTGTTCTACGCCCCTCGCCGGCACCATTACCTCGCCATTGGACCACGACCTCGGCCGAGGTCGCGGCCCACCTCTACCCACTGATTAACATTACGAAATTTGGTCGATTCCCTTCTGGCTTCATAGGATAGTCCTTAATCATATGATCCTTGGACCCACACTTGAAACATCTTCCTATCTTCTTTCAACACTCTCCTAAGTGTTTCTTCCCACACTGATCACAAGTACGATACTGCCCTCCTGTAGCAGCTTGCTAACCTCGCGACCCATCAACTCTAGGCCTCTTATTCCCAGATGATTCTGATGATCCAAAACCTCTTTTTGGCCTATTCTGATCCATATTCTGCTTCACAGAATCCTTAATCCCTTCAGCTACCTTAGCTTTCTCTATTAAAGCAGAAAACTTCCGTTCCTGATGTGGAGCTATTAACAACCTCAGGTCATCCCTTAATCCCTCCTCAAATCGGACACATCACTCATGGTCCGTAGCTACTACTCCTCGAGCATATCGGTTCAACCTCAGAAATTCAGCTTCATACTCCGCTACGGACTTGTTCCCTTGAATCAGCCCCAGAAAAGCCTTTCTCTGCTCATCAGTATAGCGTGTACCAACATATTTCTTCTGATAGTCGCTTTAACATATTCTGTGTCGGATCCTCGGTAGTGGCACCATCCCGAACTGTTAACCACCATTGATATGCTTCATCGCATAGTAGTGCCACCATTCCTTTTAGTTTCTCCTCTGGAGTCAGATCGAGCTCATCCATAATGCGCTCGGTTGCCTCCAACCAATATTCAGCCGTACTGGGTGCTACACCAGATAGCCACGAAATACCTCAGCTCCATTGGCACGAAGTCACTCAGGTATCGACTTTCGAGCTCCCGAATTTCCTCCTGCACCAGCCACCATCTCAAGAACTCGCAAAGACGACTGCGATACAAAGATCGTCTCCCGTCTCGATCTTGGCATTGCTCAAAGACCAATACCGTGGTGGTGGTACCTCATTCTCAGATCCTTGACCCGATCTAACGGGTTCCGACACGGTCATTCTATCTCTACCGCGTCCTCGTACGTTTCGACCACATCCCCTAGAGCTCATGTCTACGTTCGTGCTTTAATCTGATTAAGAAATTTTATGAATTAGTATTTTGTTTCACTGATTATTCACGAAGAAATTTTATGAAAGAAGTTTAGAAGTAGTTCTTTCGATCGATCAAAGTTCAAGTCTTCTATCCTAATTTAGAGGGCCATATTCATTCAAGCATTCATTCACACACATTCACTATTTCTCTATTTTTGTCTATTCCTACCCTAGGGGTATTTTCGTAATTTGTCCTATAGGGGTATTTTCATAATTTTTCAAAGTAAGGTTCCTTGGTGATTTTGTCAATAAGGGTATTTTGGTAATTTTGTATTCCCGGGGGTATTTTGGAAATTTTAAAATCCAGGGTATTTCAGTAATTTTGAAACTCGGGGGTATTTCGATAATAAACCAGGGTAAATTTGTAAAGCTTAATAAATCAGGGGTATTTCACAATTTGCAAAAACTTGGGGGTTTTTTTTGAGAATTTGTTTTCCAAAACGGTGACGTAAAAATTTTAGAAATTAGGGTCATTTTTGGTAATTTTGTAAGTCAGGGGCAATTTCGTAAATTTTCCAAATCAAGGTATTTTGATATTTTGCAAATTAGGATTTTTAGACATTCTATAAAGTAAGGAAATTTTGATAAGAACTGTGGGTAGTTTGGACATTTTATAAACCAAGGGCATTTTTGTAATTTTACAACCAGGGGTCTTTAGATAATTCTGTAAATTAAAAATTCTTAGGAAATTTTTCAAAATAATAATTTTCACAATTCAAGAGAGTAGTTTGTTGACTTTTAAAACTGGGGTTTCCATGAAAAATGTGGCTAATCCCTTTCGGGTTTTAGTTATTGTGTTTAGCCTGTGATTGAGTCCTCTTGGTAGGGTGAACCGTGGCTACGCACCAGGTAGGATTCCAATGAAGAGGAGGTGAGTCACTAGGACTGCTTAAGTACCGTGCTCTTAGGATCCAATCCTAGACATGCGCATGTGATGGTTGCCACACCCTAACTCGCGACTTAGCCATAGGTTTGTTTAATTAGGCATTAAGTCTTATGTAATTGTTGGGGTAACTAGTCCTAGGGTTCAAGTACTTAATTTTCTAATCTACATTCCATTTCTACCCTTCTACAATTCATAACATAAATCACTCAAATGGTTAGAGGTACTTACCTGGTGGATTTCGGGTCGAAGACTTAGGTGCCATGCCAGAAAAACCTGCTTAATTTCAAAACTTTCTCACAAATTCATTTGGGCCTTAATTTTTAAAACATTGTGGGCTTTAAACCCCAGGTCGAGAGTTTAAAATTGGGCTCTGATACCAAGCTGAAACACCCCAAACCCGGCCCACGAGCCTTGACCGGATCTGGCATGTTCCTCGATGTGAAACGGCTCAAAGTTCTTTTGTTACTTTAGAAAAGCTGTGTGTTTTGAAAGAAAGATTATTTTTGGGTTGGGCTCGAGTTGAAAACAAGTTTATCTTATATTGAAAACCCTTTATTTTAGGTGACAAAACATTTAGAGTTTACTTAAAAATAAATTCACTTAATCTTTAGTTGATAAAAATTCGTAACATAGTAAATTCAAATAAAAATCATGCATTAAACAGTTAATATTATGGCCTTATTACAACCGAAAACAATACCAAAATGAATCCAAGTACTTAAAATATAAAAGTCCAAAGTTTAATAAACTTCAAGTTGAGCATGGCCACACTAAGTTCCTGCCGACCCGATCTATCACTGATCGTCACCTGAAAAATATTCCCACAACGGGGTGAGTCAAAGTCCTAACAAATTCAGGCATATCAAGTCATACATGTACATATAACATTTAAATAATATGATGCACACCGAACCCAAACCTAGGTACCATCCGCTACACATCACCCGTACTCAACTGCGCGCACACCGTGGGGACTACTAAGTCAACCCTCCATCCGCATTACACACCATCGAAGGCGATCATCTGCGATCGACGCGTGCTCATCGCCCTTATAAATATTGTGGCATAGCCACCAGATAATATTTTGTGTCATGAGACACCACATTCAAATAATGTGACCGAGGTTACCACATTCAGATATCGTGACATAAATCACCACGTTCACTTCCCCATTCATAATATCCCATATGCCCCATATATCATTCATATCATGTAATCTCATGCCATAGGCCTTATTTCACATTCTTATCATTATTTACACATGTACCATATTCCACTATTCATAGCACTTATTAACTTAAGGTTAAAGTAACGTACCTGGGTACTTGTACCATTGCATGGTACATTGGCCATATTCTTATACTTTCATATTAACACATATAATAAATTAGAGCCATAAATCTATTAAGATTCAGTGTGGGGTACACACCTGGTATACTTAGCGAGTTTATTCCAAATTCCCGAAACCCGATCTACTGATTTAGATCTTTAACTCTTTGGTGCCGATTTGTTTACTAATCCAATCCCGAAACGTTGTACTCCCTCTTCTTTGTAATCGGCTTACGATTTTCAAATCTCAGAAACTTATCTCTTGTCTTGAAGATGTCGAAAATACCTAAATAAATTCTTCTTTCATTCAAATTCTAAAAGTTCCTTACAAATGGAAAACATCACATACTTATAGGCCAAGGATAGGTAGCCAAATGTTTCAACAATTAAAATTTCCATCTCCAATTTGTTGCCGTCCCATATCCTTCTAATAACAATTAGTTCTATTATTTTATTCATGCCAACAAATCCACTTAGCCGTGCTTCCACTCATCCTTCATGGCCGTCCATGCTAAGCTCCACCAAGGTTTGTTGTTTGACTAATTTATTCCACTTTAAAATTGCCATGCCGTCCACTATCCCTTTTATGCATGCTTTCATATTTGTGTGTCATCCATGTTCTAGGCCGTCCAACTTGACTCCCCATTTGGTAAATTTCCATGCATAAATATTCCTTCATCATCCACTTGCTTATTTTAATAAAACAAAACAAGCATGCTTCATTTAAATTGCCATTGCCATCCCACTCCTCCAAATGCTAGGATTTTAAATTCCCTTTTATCATGCTCCATTCTTTGGAAGCTAGTGCCGCATGTTCACCTTTAAAAACCCACCATGGTAAATTTTTTTTTATTCAAAGTCAATGCTTGTGCCGTTTATGCTTCAATTAATATGCACATGCATTTCCACTTTCACACACTTACACATTTGTTAATTCTTCAATTGTTTATACCCACCATGCCGTCCATGCACTCACCCATGTCTTGGTGGTCTTCAATTATTTATTCCTTTAATTCCACCATGAAGCTTTATGGTTCTTTGCAATTCACGCATACTTTAAAAAAAAAATTCAAGAACTATTCTTTTGTGCCGTCCAACATATTGTCATCTCCAATTGACTTTTGTTTATTTAATTCATGCTCTTAAGGCCCTATCCACTTACCTTCCTTTTAAAACTTAAAACTTAATAATTTCTAAGGCATTTCCTATTATTCTAAGGTTCACAACCATTCATATAAACACATTCATACACACAAAGACATGCTTTCACATTCAATTAAGCAATTATGCATAAGCCCATTTTCTGGATGTTACAATTTAAATATTACACAAAATATTAAGACAAAGAGACGTATAAAGGAAATAATTTGAAATCAAACACATGTATGACGAATAAAAATATGCACAATGAAAGTTTAACACAAATTAAAACATCATAAAATCAATAGAAGAGTTTCAAGTGATTTGTTAAAACGATTTCTATAAATAAATGATGAACAAATTTTATAAACTAAAAAAACTTAGTTGAAAATAGGATAAAATTAACAAGTTGTTTTATAAAAATCAAAACAGAATTAAGGACTAGAATAGAATGCGTTCAAATAATCAGGGGTTAAAATAGAAAATATTTAAACAATCAAAACATAGTGTATAGGCTGGACTAAATCGAAACAGTGCGCAAATTATAGAGGCCAATTAAGAATTAAAAGAAATATATAACAGATTTAATCGAATAATGATACAACAAAGGGGGACTAAATACAAAAATAACCCATTATTGCAGGAGCATGCGGATCTTTAAGAGCCAAATCGGGTTGGGCTGGAGATAGACCATTGTCCGTGTCATATTCAAAATCGGTTCTCCACTCAGATGTTGCATCTCCGTTCGCGGTGGAGGCACATGCAGTGTTACAAGCCACGAGGTTAGGGATCTCTATTGGATTTAAGGCTTTGAAAATACTAGGAGATTAAGAACTATGATAAAAAAATGCCAAAATACAGACTGCGACAGATCGACTATCGGGGCATTCATTAGAGATATCCAAAACACAAAGACTCACTTTCAAGAAATGGGGTTTCATTTCATCCCAAAGTTAGAAAACTTATACGCCCATTTTATTGCAAAAGAGGCACTAAAAAAGGGACAAGGCCATTACCTGGAGGGCGGCATTCCAAGTTATGTTCGACGAGCAATGGAGAAGATAAGGCCAAGACTTCCAGATTGAAAGATAAGGAATGGTTCTTTTGAAACTTGTAGCAGAAGACTAAAAGATTTGATGAGATTTGAAAGATCTGGTAGTATCAATAGCTGTGTCAGAGTAGTGAAAAGACAAGACTTTATGGAGGCCAGCTGTTGCCGTTGACTAGAGTAATTAAGATTAGGTTTCCTTTTTTTCTATTTTTATTTATTACATTTATTTTAATATCGGGCCAATTCGTTGTAGGCCTTTTTCTTTATTGTTTTTTAGGCTTGCTTTGTTGGACTCAAATCCAATTGGCAGAAAGACCATTGTTTCTTTAAATTTTATGATTTATAAATCCAGTGAATTTATTTCAAAAAAATAATAATTAAGGTCTCGTCTTTTGATGTCATTAACTTAGTTGATAACTTCCCATGTGGCACGCTAGAGTTGTGCCATGTGGCGAAATTTGGTAATTTTTGTTATATTTGTTTAAAAAATAATAAGAAGCTAAAAAAATTCTAAAAATATAAAAATAAAATTTTTTATTTTTTTTAAGATTATAAAATTATTAAAGTGATAGAAAAGTCATTTTAAAATAAACCTAGAATTTTAAAAATTATAATAATGGTAAAAATATAAAAAATATTAAATTTTATTTAAAATAGTATAAAATTAGAAAAAAAAATATATATTAAAAATTACAAGAGAAAATTATAAAAATTTCTCTCTCCCTCCTCTCTCTCTCTCACTCTCAATTATGGGTCAATTGAGTATTATTTACGATTAATTATTAAATTATTTTCAAAAGAAATTTTTATATAATAAGCCAACTATTAATTCTAATTAACAACAATTTTATCATTATAATTATGATTTTGTTAGTATTGATGGAGTTTTAAAGAAGTTTTTTTTTTTTTTTTTTTTTTTTACAAATCACATTAGACTTAAAAAGAAGAATTTATAGAAGTTAAAAATATTCATCATTTAAAATGAATTATATATGGTATACCCTCAAATATGAAGAGCTTACATAATGACTTAACTCCCCTACTCGACTTAAGTTTTTTTAGATTATTGGTGAGATTGACTCTAATGAGGTTAAAAATAATAGTAGTGGTGAGATTAGTTATTGTAGTGGTGAAATTAAATATTGTAGTAGTGAGATTAAAACTTATAGTGAAATATGTGTTTAGATTCAAATGTATCTATAGTGATAATATTAGAATAGAAAAAAATCATTAATGAAATTATACCAAATTATGTATATCTAAAGAAAATAGTAAAAAAAATACTAAATTTCTATTTCTATTAATAAAATGAAATATATATTCAAATTATATTTAAGGAAATAATAATTAAAACTTATTAATTATATTTATATTAAATAAATAATTAAAAATATAAAAAATAATAAAAAAATTTAAAAAGTGAAGGTGGTATGGGAAATTATAATATATTTTAATATTAATTACAATATTATAATCTTAAATTTTTTATTCAATTAAATTACTGATGCATATAATAGTTTGTTAAAAAATCATTAAAAAATGCATATAATAGTTATTATTTTATTACATAAGATTGCAACTTTGAAAGTCAAAATAACAAACAAAATCATGGTATCATGGGAAATGGTAGAAAATGGTACTACAACGACAAACAAAAATTTTCACTGGACAAAAATGGGCCAGTGAGATTATCCTCCATCACTGCGTGATGCGATCCGGCTCAGTGTTGAGAGTCGAGTCGATCTTAAATGCCCGATCGTCAATGAGAAATATCGTTTCAAATTCTTCAAAATGTTTGAATCGGCTAAGTATGGGAAATAATAATGAAATATGGGTTCAGAAAGTTGGTTAAGTGTTTATGGATAGGTTCGGCTAACAAAAGAATTAAAGGATAGTTGATAGATTGGGTGGAATGGAAAATAGAACTCAAGCTTCAAGAACGATTCAATACTATAAAGAGTATTGCCCCGGGACTTATATCGCTTAAGGTGAAAGATGATAAAGGTAGATGGACCTTGACCCGTTACCTAAAGAGGTAGGAACCAAAGGTATATGAACGCCACACCAAAGGTGATAAGTTCGGTTTAACAAAGAACAGATTGACGCCACAAGAATACTTGATAAGTCGATTCAGTCCCAAAAGAACAAGGAGATTTGGAAATCTCACAAGTTTCAAATTTAGCATAAATTTAGCAAAAAGGTTCCCTAAACAAGCTGATTACGAAATATTTATAGTGCTACAAGAGACCTAGCTGAAAAGTCACTTGAATTCAGCTTTAATGAGCGGTTATAAGCTGAAATAAAACTTAATCACTAAGCTCAAACTCTTGAAATCTCTAGGCCTAAGTAACAGCAACTATCAACATAATTTAATGTTCCAATTCAGCTGATTTAATTAAACTTGAATGCTTGGGCAGCTAAATAGACACAAGCAACATGGATAACATTTTGGGCACTCAAACAGACCATGATGTGATCATTAAGAGGCAACCGGTTATGGAATGTGTAATCACTCCTTTTTCCATTGCTATTCTTGAATAGCTCCTTGGAGAAGAGGAATAGGCTGCCGAATTTAAATGGTGAATAATGCTCTTCTTTAAATGTTGTAACATCCCCTTGTATATAACCGATTCCAACTAAATAGTCACATTTAACACTTTGTAACCGCCCCTTGTTTGTAATCGATTCCAGCTAAATAGTCACCTACAAGCATTCATTAACAAACACGTTAAAACACATTAAACACATTAAACTTAATTAACTAAGATAAACTCAAGTAACTAAGATAAGTAATTTATTCCAGCAACTTAATTAAACTAAATTAACTAAACACATTTAATACTTAAATTCCAGCAAATTAAAAAAAATGGGTTGAAGTTAAGCTAAATGAGTTCAGGTTGAACTAGATGAGCTTGAAGAAGCTAGGATTAAGCTCATTGAGCTGAGATTAAGCTTCATTTTTGCACTTGGGCCCCTCGAGCTTAGGCCAATTTTGATGTCACCGAGTTGTATCGAAACATGATGCGGCCGGGATCGCATCACTGCGGTGAGATTTCCTCAACATGGTCTTCCTAAACAGAAAACTAGTGTGATAAAAGACAATATGTTTTCCAAGATTTCATCTCACCATGAGTAAAATGAGATCTAAAAAGAGCTTTAGAATATGGTGACATAACCTTCATACCCATTCGCCTTTAACGTCTAAGTTCGACAAAATTTACTGTTGGGGCTTTTTTCGCTCATGAAATTTAAACTTGACAAGTTTCACCCTTAACCGCAAACATTGCAACCTTGCTCGAGCGTTGCCTTTCTGGGACTTACAAGATCTAAAAAAAAAAGTATATTAGAATGACCCTATAAGACACTCATTAATCCATCACATCCAACAACCATCATGTTTAATCTCTTCAAGTCAAGTTCGACAACACCTAAGGTTGACATCCACCAGGGTGAAAGGAGGGGGCAAGTAAGTGACCTACCCCACCCCAATTGGAAAATTTGTTTTAACCCCCCGAAAATTTATAAATTTATAAGTTGGTACATGGTAAAGTTATAGTTTGACCCTAATAAAATAATAAAATTTTGATTTAATCTTTCTAAAAATTCTAAACATATAAACCAACACAATAGTGAAATTGAATTTAGATCCCATTTAACATTATCCTACATCCCTCCCCTCCCCTAAACAAAAAATTCTAGCTTCACCCCTAGCATACGCCATCTAACCATGGCACCTAGGCTCAACAAATTGGACCTACAACAACATTCATTTTCCTATAAATACATCTTCAATATAGGAGAGAGGAAGGAACAAGACATGATACTTAACTTTACTCCACTAAACCCCTATTTCACAATTTCTTTATTTCTCTAAGAATAATGGCTTTCCACACCCCATATGATATAAACCCCCACCTAAATAAGTTTATGCACCTTGTACGATATGAATCACCTTCACATAATTCTTCGTTTTTTTTGTTAGAACAATTGGCATCATTTGTGAGAATGAGGCAAAAAGCTATATTTCTACCTCTTGAAAACAATAATCACCTAGGGTGTGAAGACCAAATGGATTTTCACTGTATGAATCAAAATAAGCTAGAGGAGTAAGACTACGACAAAATGGTTAAGGCTTATCACACACCATATTTTTTTCCTTGGTAATAAAATGACGAACATGTTTTTTACTTCCATCAAATCCCCCAACGGTCTACCAATGAGAGTGATATCATGGAAGCCCTAAAAAGGAAGATAACTCTTGACTAACCTTGCAATAATAGTATGATTTGAAAATAGAAAATGAGTTTTTTGGGGTTCAGCTCCAAGAGCATGCCCAAGAAAGAGCTTGAAGAAGCACTGAATGTCTCAAAGTAGAGGAAGGAAATATGCCTCAAGGTTAAAGGTGATCCTCAAGGCAACAACATGAAATCGACTCGTAAGAGCACTTGAACAGTTGCATTACCAAGTGGAAAAGATATGAAGCCATGGTAGGTTGCCCTTATCTGTTAGATCTGATGCTCTAAATGTAGTATTTTCATTTATGTTCACTTGTATTTTTCGAACAAATTGGTTAAATAATAATATTCATTAATAATATTAATACCCTTTGTATATTGTCCTCAATTATTTTTTGCATACAAAGTAAAATGGAAGCAAATATTGGCTCACTAGTTATCTAATGTTTAACTAATACTAAGCGACATTACATTGTCGGATCGTAATACAAAAAGATAACTTGTATTAGTAGATGAACCTAAACATGTCTTTAGTCTAATTGGAAACGAGAAAACCAATTCATAAACTAATATGTCGTCTACCAAGTCCAGTTGGGGAGATGCTTTATCTTGAGCATGAGAGTAGATGACTTCTAGAAGATAGAGACATAGAGATGTGACTGATTGGACTGGCAGTACATCAAACAGTACCCAAGTAGAATAGATCCTATGTAACACCCTATACCCGACCCGATTTACCGGTTTTTAATATATGATGTCACAATACTTACATATTTAACAAAATTTTACAATATACAAAAGCCATACTAAATATACCTCTTATTTATTTAAAATCCTTTCTAGGACAATAAGTTTGAATAAAACATTTATCATTTGTCACAAACTTTCAGAAGTAGTATAAAACCTTACAATATAAATATTTGATTTAACAGACATATTCTTAGCGTCTATTACTAATTATCATTTGAAAAAAATATTTCTAAGAATGTCCCTTTGTATGCATAATATTGTCCTCAGTCTACCACCATGATGCATCCGTGGCTTGGTTCCTTCTGGCGCATTGGTTCGATTCTTAGACTTACATACCACAAGACGCATATAAGTTCAAGGGAACTTAGTGGGCTTCACTCATTATTACCTTTAAACGGTGTTGTAGGATTCCTCGAACCAAGGGTTTGGATTCTTTCTTAGACCTTGGTGGATACTTTTCTAATTCTTGGTTGATGGATAACCATATGTCAATCTCTGAACTTAACCGCCTTATACTCATTTCATTCGGTTGGCATATCAAAGACCTCACACCATATTTTGAATTCCATTACACAATTTCTTTACAAATAATAGTTGGTTACACTTTCCAAATGATACTCAATGGATGCTACTTTTAATGTATTCTTTCACAGAATCCAACAATTATTAGAACACCAGTTACATCGTATTTTCAAATCAGTCCAGAAAACCAAATTTGCTTTGAAAAATGTAACATTTAATTCAAGTGATAGATTCCCAGATGAATTCGATATCGAACCTAAGAAATTTCAAGTTTGCCAGACACTTGCACCACTAACATTCCAAATACCCCAAGTTCCTTGTCATTACAGTCATTATGACAGAATCATTGAACGGGTTCACTGTCGAAAACTCTTTCAAATAATACCTCATAGGCATGCCAATGTATTCCCACAATGATGAAATAACAACTCACCACAACGGTTTTCCAGATAATTTTCCATAAAAGGCTTTCCAAATGATATGCTACAAAGGCTTTCCAAAGAATTCACCACAAAGACTTTCCAGATAATACGCCACAGGCTTTTTGAGAGAATTCTCAACTTTACAATCCTGACGGATCTCGTGTTTACAATCCCAATGGACTACATCTTTTCCATTCTGGCTTTTGTGTTTAATGTTTCAGTGGACCAACACAATGGATACCATGCTGCTTCACTCACATGGCCTTACCCCTTCTTTCCATCTTGGTGTAACAGCCCACCCAGAGGAGACTTAGTATTCTGTTATTGTTTGGCATATAAATGGTAATTTAAGTATAGAATTTTGTATGTAAAGTATTAGTTTCGACTAAGTAGAGAACTTTGTGGGATTCACCATTTGGCGAACTCTATGTTTTGGTGAACACTAGGGTTTTAGCAAACTCTTTTGTTAAGTATCTGCCTACCCTAGATGTTTCGAGCGAACTTGTTAAGTTCACAGTTTTGATTAACTTGTTTTATTTAGTGCTTGGTGACTAAATTATTTATGTTGGGGTTTTAGTTGAGATTTAGTTAGAACTGAACTAGACTACTATAAAATTATTAGATTTAAAACATGTTAAATGCGTTTAATAATGGAAAATTAAGGGTGTTAGTGGGATTATCTGATTTCTTCATTAAACCTTGTCTCTGTTGCCTGGTTATTATTGAAGTAATCTACGTGTTTATCGTACTGCATGCATAGATGTTAGAATTGTTTACGAGGAAGGAAACTTCCTAATTCTATATTTTATGATATCGATTCTTGCATGCATGTTAAGTTTTGATAGATTAATGAAATGATAAGAATAATTATATTTCTTTTAACTCAAGAAGCTAATGATGGTCTTAGCAATAAAGGCAAATTACTTATTGTGTAAACTTGTACTAGAGTTTCTAGTGAGTTCCTTCTTATCTCCATGTGTTGTAAATTCCTTTGTTATATAAATTGTATGAGGTAAGTAATCATCCTTAGTAATGTATGAATTGTATATGTGTGGGTAATGTTCGTTTAGTGTTATTAGTTTGAGTTTAGCCTGTCTGTGTTATGAAGTAAACACCATCTCCATCTGTAGTGATGGAGAATGAGAGATATGTTTGTGATGCCTCTGGTAGGGAAACTATATTGCAAACCAAACTGACAGATCACGAGAAAACATACTATTCTAAATGAAAACCATATGAAGGGTTAATAGGGAGTATGTATGTGAATGAAATTGTATGATATGCTTCTAACTTTGAATTTTGGGTACATGGCTGGCATGAGGATAGGTTGTCTATGTTGAGTTAAGTTGGCATACAATATCCACCCATGTGTTATGTAAATTGGTGTATTAAGTCTGTTTGTATTCTGTGAACGCCATTGGGCGTATTATAATCATCATGAGTAACTCCTTCTGAAAGGTTTGATATTATCGTGAGAAGTAGTATGTATGATTTCTCTTTACATTTGGAACTCACTAAGTTCATATAAACTTACTATGTTATCTTTTCCTTCTTAGGCGTGCTAATTGAAAGAAGGCTTTTTGTTGAAGGGACTATGCTAGAGAACTGTTGCTATTGTGAGCTATCTATTTTGTCCTATATCATGTATGACCTTTTATGTGGTGTATAGATGTATTTTTGAAACCAATTTGTATAATGATCTATTATTTTGTCAAGAAACTATTTTTATAAGAATCTTCTTAAATTTTAAATGCTTAGATTGAATTATTGTAAGCTATTTCATGAAATTACTTATTTGAACTTATTTTCCAAATGGATTGAACATTGTTTTAAACTGCCAATGATGTACATTAAAACCTTTATAAAGTAATAGCTCATCACATGTTTTATACTCAAAAATTTGCAAAATTTTACAAAGCTTCCATTGAATGATTTGTCAAAATTAGTTTGATTTTAAGTTGTGACACATCATACTTGGATCTAATTATCAGGTCGGGTATGGTGCGTTACACTTGGTGCATTATCAAACGAATCTATGGGGCCTCGCCCACATGGTCTTACACTTATGGTATTAGCCCGTAGGGTCGAGCTGTGATCTATTGGTCCAGTTTGCAATAAAACTACCTTATTGGAGCCATCACAAATAAAGCTTCTTTCCACATTTTCATATGACATAGATTTGTTAGTATTGAGATCGTATAACAGGAAGGTATTAGATAATAGCCATACTCATACCTACAACAAAACTTGTCACAACTACCCAGACTCCATGAGCCAACTTATCACGAAAGAGACATTTACGTAAATCTCATTCAAATCTATAACGAAACCATACTTTCTAACACACAATTCCCCATACACGTATATCGCACATTGTCATACCATGCCACACATTGTTCACTTCATTTACGTACTTGTAGATACTTCTCAAAAACACATGTACACATATTTACATCACTCTACAAGAATACATACTCGATCACAGGAACATCAACCATAACATAATCAACATAAAATGACATGCAGGAGTCAAGTTCAGAGACTCACTAGAGACCTACCTTTACTTTGACCTAGGTTTTATGTTTTGATTGTCTTCCGTAATCCAGTAGGAAAAACTGCATACGAGATCATAAGATTTCCATTAGAATCCCCATTACAGACATTTTACTAACATTTCAATACATACAGCCCCATGCAGGGCCTTCCTATAACACTCTTCTCTTCTGTAATCATAACATGCAAAGCTGTAAGACTTACCAGAAGGTAGAATCATCTACTCATTAGACGAGATCTTAGCCTGATCTTAATGAAGAAGAAGAAGAGAATGTTGAGGTTAGAAAAAAGAATCTAAACATTAGGCAGATAGAAAAATCATCTGAAATGTCCCTTTCCTATAAATATACTCTCGGTCCCCCTGATTTCCCTACCAATTTTAGGGTAGGTAAAAGAAAATTCGGTGAAGGTTTAACTTACTGTTGACCAGTCATGGAAGGGTCAAATCAATCTAATTGACTCATTTTAGTATGTAAGCAATCTTTCACACATCTCACTACTCTTCTTTTTACTTTAATCTTTGCTTCTGTTACTGCAGATTCCCAACAAATCCTAATTAAACTGTAACAGCTTGCCCGAAGAAATCTCTATATCTGGTTATTATTCATTGTACTAAGTATATATTTGAGTAAGTAAAATATTAGATATGACCAAGTATAGGATTTTATGTATGCGTCAATTGGCGAATTTTGTGATTTGACGAATTGTGTTTTGGGCGAGATCTGTGGCTTGGAAGATTCTTCTATTGGGTATACGCCACCTCAGATGTTTGGTCGAAGTCATTAAATCTATAGTTCAATGGATTTGTTTATTATATTAGTAAGACTATTTAGTTAGTCCAATGGGAACTGGTTAGAATGGAATTAAGATACTATAGTTGATAAGGCTTAAATTATGATAATTGCAATTAATCACGAAATTCAAGGGTGTTAGTGGAATAATCTGATTCTTCTACTAAACTTTGTTTTCTTGCTTAACTATATAAGGGTATTAGTGTCTTTGCCAATAAACTTTTTGTGGTCCTTGCATTCATCTTCTTCTTGATTTTATCTGTATTCTCTTTCTTAAAGCTTAAGTCCAGAAACCTTACTGAGGTTGAGTTCATTGTATTCAGCAACTCCCATGTTTATTTTAGCTCTCTGGTAAATACTGATGAATCCTAGGTTATTTTCATGGTTATTTACGCATTTTTAGCTTTGCATGCAAAAGAGTTAGAATTATATGTAAGGAAGGAAACTTTCTGATTCTAGGTTATGTGTTAGTGTTACTTGCATGCATTTTTGGATTCAATGGAGTAATGATTTGATAAGTGTAATTATTCATATTTGAGCTCAAGACGTTATAGAAGGTTCGAGTGACAAAGGCAAAGGTCCTGCCATCTAGACTTTGTTGTATTGCAGGTGAGTTTCTTCTTACTTCCATGTGTGTAGTATTCTTCTTTTATATTTCATGTAAGGTAAGTACTTATACTCTGCAAAATTGAAATGTGTGTAAATGAAAAATGGTTGTTTAGAGTTATCAATCTGGGTATGTAAGGTATGTGTTAAAGTGTAAGAACCATTCTTCATGCTTAAGCCACTCCCTTATACTTTTGACAAGAATGATATGGACTGATTCATGGAAATAATGTTAAATAAATATATTCATGGCGTTGCCTTCGACGGAATGTACATTGAACTGGCAGATCACGATGCATGAAAATGAATGTGTAGCCTTTGATAGTGCAAATGTATGTCGCAAACTAGATTGACAAATCACGAAAAATGATACAAACCAATGGAATATGAATGGAATGAATGATATGAATCTGATTAAAGGTTTGGGGTATGTGATTGACATGAAAAAGGTTTGTCTGTATGGTCATATTAACGTATTGTATATACCAAAGAAAAGTAAACTGGCGTATAGACTGTCTGTGTATGGTACTCACCATCTGGAGAATTTGTGTGATTATTTTTGAATCTTTGAAAAGGCCTACTTGAAGTATTAGTAACTATTGGTATGTCTTCTTTTGGAACTCACTAAATTCTTCTGAACTTACTTAGTTACCTTTCATTCTCAGGCTTGCTATTGAAGAAAAGGAAATTCTGTTAGGCTACGCCAGAGGATATCTGCTGCTGTGGGACTTCTGTTATTTTATATTATGCATGATGAATGGGTGACGTTTGATTGTATTTTGAAAAGAAATTTTACTTAAGACTCATGTTGAAGAATTGTAATTTAATGAAGTTTCATTAAATTTTATGAAATAATTTTAAAGTATTTTATTTTGTATTGATAAAATTACCTTATTAAAATTCTATACGCCATTTGACTTATACTCTAATTTCCATATTTCATTAAAGGTTTATTTTAATCACTAAGGTTTACAAATTTTACGCTAGAAACAATGTTGAAGATGTATGGTTTCTTTGTAGTGACACGCCAAACTTAGATTCTCCTAAAGTATTAGGTTTGGCGTGTTACACAAACTCGGTACAAAAATACAATTGGATAGTACTCATGAAATTAGGTGTACCATATCTTGGCGATGACTCACATTCAGTGTGATATTAAAGACAATTAAGTCTTCTATAGCTTCCTTCTTCATTGACAGATTCTTAGTGCTCAAACAGAACTCTGGAGCATACTCCTTTATAGGCACACACTTTCTTGGGCTTAATATTTCTTCTCTTGGAACATCCTACAATAAATTCCTTAGATACCACCAATAGGTGGATGCTTTAGCCTAGTATGCATCATTACTCTAACTTTCCATCAGACCAACAGGATGGCAGGTTATGTTACCACAGCTCGCCCAACAATTTACATACCTACCTTACTCATCTTTTCAAATCCGCCGATTTTCGGGGTGTGACATCCTAGATCCATTTATGAATTTATTCACTTTTGACGTTCGTAGTGTGACATACCTTTATCCTGAGTGGATGATGGACTATGCATGCATTAGTCGTATACTTTGATATAAGTAAGAGCCTAAGTTCGAATAGATAAGGATTTGAAAGCTGATGCATTGGGTATATGACTTCTGTAGTATCTAGTGTCATTCACAACAATGAAATTCATAGCCCAACTAATGGGTAAATGATATCCTCTTATCTACATTACATGGTAGATGAAAAGTAAATGTGGCCACGAGTTATTGTCTTTGTAATAAACTACTTGATGACTATTTGATAGTAATAGACTTTTCATGAAGGAAGATGTAATGATTACAATTAGATAAAATAATATCATATCTGGATAACAGGTTTACCCCAAAGAGATTAAGGATATCCTTTGAGGATAACACACTTATGACAAGGTCATTAGACAAGCCCTGATTGTGTAACTTTTGTAACGGTATGTAACTAAGGGGAGCTCAATCACGATACTATAATGGAATGACTTTGTGACTAAATAAATTTATAATTAATAGGCGAAAAGTTGGAATTTAATTATAAATTATTTGAGCCATAATTACATATGTTCAATCGGTCCCTCCACTAGCTTGTTGAAACTAGAAATGAATTGTATGTAGAACCAAATGAATAAAAACGAATGGAAATGATGAAGTTAGAGAAATGGGTCACATTCACAAATGAATGCTTTTTCTCACTAAGGATAGAATTGATTGAGAATTAATTTAAGGTTTTTGAATTATTATTTAGTTAATAAATAATTGAAGCTCGAAAATGGAATTTAATTAATTAGTCATTGTGAATCCATTAAATATGGAAATTAAATATATTTCCTCATAAACTCTTTACTGTAAAGTTGTCATGACTTTAACGAAATTAGAATTGGGATGAGAAAATTATTTAATTGGAAAATTAAGTCATCTAATTAAATTAATTAAATAAATAATATTTATTTTAGAAAATAGGAAACATATATTGGGTTGGATTAAATTAAAAAATGTTGGGTTAAAAGTTTAAGAAGCACATATAATTGGACCCAATACATAAGAGACCAAAATTCCCCTATCATAAGCAGGAATGGTGGCATCCCTAGTATTTTTTTACTAGGGTATGTCGCTCATTCTACTTAAAGTAAAATACTACTTTCTATTAAATAAATGCTATTTTTGTTTTACTAATTCAACTTGAATTCTTTTATCTCTCCCTATAAATAGATGACATTAGTAAAGATATACACATAAGTTTTATATAAGTTTGATATATTATTATTTTGCCAAAAAGTAGTGAGAATTTATTTTCTAAGAATAAATTTTATTTTCTAGGAATTACAATTCTACCGATTGCTATTGAAAGAGATTTGCTTTCCTACTTAAAGTAATATATCGTTTCTAGTTATTTGTTTGGTTCTTGACTATTCAAGTTCACACTCGAAGCAATTCGTGGTACAAGAATAATGAAGAAGGCCATTTGGTTAAAAGCCGAGAACATCTAGGATCTGTTTGCCATAAAGTACAGGTTCTTTTCAAGAAAAAGTTTATTACTATAAATATCACAAATCTGTTCGGTTTTGAAAAATTTTAAGTTTTTGCTGTGATAGAAAATCATTTTTTAGACTAATTTTTCCAACATTATCTTTGTCACTCGAAACATCTGAAAAGAGTACCACCCACTCCTTTTCATTGCTAAACCCCTCAGGACACCTTGCGAAAAGATATCTTTAACGAAAACATAAGAAAACTATGAACTCCACCACCTTGCTATCTAACCTTAAGAATTAGGAATCTAAGATAGAATGCTTATATCACAATGATATAAGCCATGCTATTGAGGATTGCTTCATTCTAAGAGACACTATCGAGGAAGCAATAAGAAGAGGCAAATGATAGAGATTGTAAAAAGAACACCTCAATCACCATAAATAGAGGACAAAAGAATAAGAAACCATAAAAAAAGGCCTCACCGAAGTCCTTGAATATTGGTGTAAGAGAAGGGGTAATCTTACAATGTGAAAACATGATGAAAGGCCTCTTGAGAGAATAAGGAATGAATAAAAAGAAAGGTAACTAGGTCCTCTCTTAGATTGATCACCTAAGAAAAGCATAGTTTATTGACCAATAGGTGAAGGGTGTGTCGGTTAGTTAGCAAAGCAAAGCCTTCTTCTAAACCAAAAAAATGCGTTGCCCATAAAGAGGAGAGAAAGGAAGCTCGATACACTATCTTCCAAAGTAATCATGGAAAAGTGATATGAACCTAGATAGAGTAAGACAAAAAAGGTGGAAACATTGCTTCTTCAAGTCCTCTTACTAGAGCACCAAGACCTATTCATGATAAGGAACAAGCCTTACTAATAAGGTCACAAGTTTTTCATAACAAGCAAAAAATTGGAAAGATGAAGACCTAGCCTAATTTGTAGGGAAAAAGCATCAAAATATCAAGGCAACATCCCTCCCCTTAAAGAGTCAATTAAAGTACAAGGCCTCGTCCCACTTATGCTGCTGAAAACCAAGTTGGGAGGTCTTATCCCCCTTGGTAGCATTAGTCGGAGGTCAAGGCATGGGGTAATGTCCCCATTTGAGGAATAAAATAAGTTATGTGGTTTCATCCTACTTACATCCTCAAAGACCAAGGCTAGAGGTCTTATCTCCTTTAGTCAAGCTAATCCAATAACTAGGTGTATTATCTCATTTCCCTTAAAGAATTGGCTAAAGTGTACAATCTTGTCCCCTTTATGCCCCTAAAGATAAAGAGAAGAGGCCTCATCCCATAAGTAAAATTAACCGAAGGCTAAGGTGTGAGGTCTCGTCCCCTTTAAGGAATTGGCTAAAGTGCACAGTCTCGTCTCCCTTATGCCTTTGGAAACCAAGGTGAAAACTCTTGTTACCCTTGGTAGAATCAACTAAAATCCAAGGTATGAGGTATCGTCGTTCTTGAGGAATTGACTAAAGTGCAAGGTCTCATCCCCTTTATGCCCTTAAAGATCAAGGCAAGAGGTTTCATTCCTTATTGTAGAATCAATCAAAAACTAAAGCATGAAGTCTTATTTCCTTTTGAAGAATTAATCAAAGACAAAGGCATAGAGGTAGATTTCCTATTAAGGGCAAAAAAGACCTAGGCATAAGGGTTTTTCACCCTCCCACAATAGTAAATTGCCTTTTTAGGCATAAATAAGCTTGTAAAAACCAAAAACATCACCTATTTAACCTAAAAATGCCAAATCAAGTATCTAAATGTATGTTTCTCAAATATCAATACAATATATCGATTGGATATACATCAACGTGTAAATAATAACTGGTGGAAAAGCAAAGTTAGGAGCAATAAACACAACAAACCATTAACAATCTCTTATAAATAAAATACAAAGGCAGCAACAATCAAGCTTCTAAAGCTAATTTTATTAGGATTTCTTGTTAACAAAAAAAAAAAGAGGAAAGAGAAAGAGGCTAACAATAACAAATAAAAGATATATCTTAAGAAACAAGATCATCAACAACATGTTTCCCTTTCTTCATCACCCAAGCATCAAAATGGCATTTATCCAATTCAACAGTTGAAGGGTGAAGAATGTCAATCAAGTCAAGAATGCAACACATAGTACTAAGTCTAACTTCTTGCAAGCCTAGTGAACCGTAAGCCAAATGGATAGTACTCACAATAGTATTGTAAATGCCCATAAAACTTTTACAGAAAGCTTACTAGGCCTCGTCATCAGCCTGATTAATAGCTTCCTACTAAGCCTCTGTGTTAAATTTTGTCTGATGCTCCCTCACTAAAAACTCACATCGAGCTTACTTTTGTTCCTCAAATAATCTCCCTACAAAAGCTTCCAACTCAATCACATGAGCGTTAAGACGAATACCACAAGACATATGGGCAAAAATAACATGGTTTTGTTCTTACTAGTTGAAAAATCATTCTCGCCAAAGCTCAACTTGTACCTTGCTAGCCTTGAGCTTCTTCCCCAAAACATGGATTAACTTTTTAATTCCTCTAGTTCTTTTGAATAGTTATGCTACTAACTCGATGAAGGTCCACCTTGTACAAAGAACAACCTTAAAAAAACTTTCTCTATAGCAACAAGACAGACAAGAACCAAAGGTACTGATCCATATAGAGTATATAGCCACCAAAGCATGAAGCCTGTAGAATACCTATAAGAAAAACATAACAAGATAAAAACTTGCATCATCACACCTGCCATATGGCCATTGGCTAGGCCACCAGTAATCTTGCAAGATGGACTCTAAAAAACCATAGTGCCTCTATTCTGTAAATGCAGAAGCATATAGTAAAATAAACAACTCAGGGGTTCTGTCTCATCACTTAGGATAAATTTTGTTAGGTAGTTTGTGTTGTCTTAAGGCCATTGTGAGTGCACCATTAGAGGAAGAACTACACCAACTAAATTTATTATCTCTATCATCTCATTTGAAGTAGTTTTGCTTAGGTTTTACTCCCTTAAAATAGAACCTCCTAAAGTTATACAAGGTCCGAACCTTAACGATAACCACCATTCTTTACCCAAGACGACAATATTATTATTGCAAGAAAGAAACATTAAATAATGGGTGATGAACCTGGTGAGAGTGAGAATGGTCTATTGCAACCAGAAAGGAAAATCCCATACTTTATTCCTTATTATGATATGTTTATGAGTACAAAGAAAAAACAATATCTCTCGAAAAGTAGTAAAATGTAAACATCTCTTTATTTAGCGATAGAAATTCCCATATGCTAGGAGAGTCATTGAAGACTAAAGTGAATAAGTTGCGAAAGTTGGACGAAGCAAGATGGTCTCATTTCTTGAAACAAATAAGAAAGTAGAGCACCATTAAATACAAGGACAACCCTAAAAGTTATCCAAAGGCAATGTGTTAAACCTACAAAATCCTTATTAACCAAAGATGTAGAGGCAGATGAAAACCTGCCTCAAATAGATGTGGGGGAAAGAAAAGGCCTCTACTAAGACCTCATTTATACTGTAACACCCTATACTCGACCCGATCGCCGGGTCCAGGTACCAAGTGTCACAATTAGCCCGAGTTGCTTAACAAAAATTCTAACTTGATTTATCTACAGCGTAAATAACACTAGACTTAAATCATATTCATCACTTAACTTTTCTCAAATTTCTTTAGTTATCAACATGTTTCGAATTTTAACTACAAATAAACTTTCTACAATTACCAAGATTTTTACAAACCTTTTGCCTTAATGACATGTATATATTTATATATTATAGTGACTTGAAATTTAAAATTTTAATAAAAGTTTACTTATTTGAATCTCGGGGTGTAGCCTTTAAGGGTGCATCTCTATATGCATGATACAACTATGACGCCATTCGCGTGAACTTGGTGGGGTTTGGTTTGGTACCTTCACACGATCCTTGAGTCATCACTTGACCATACATTCAAGGTAAAATACACGTAAGTTCAAAAGAACTAAGTGAGAATCTATACAACAGTGTTCCTAAGTGACTTTGAAGTTTAAGAAATAAATAACTAATGCACATAATTAAACTCCCAGTATATCATAAGAGATTTTGTAGTTTGATTGATGCAGACAACACCTATAAGTTCTTCTTGAATGAATCGTTGGTGACCATGTCGGTGGATTTAGGTGAAACTATCATCTTTCTGACACCCCATTTAATACTTGACATTGTCAGACTTCATCTTTGGACTTTTATTTACCTTGTCGATTTGACTCAGCAAAAGATAACACCACAAGTAGTTATACAAAATGTTAACTACCTTTGGCGAACTTACAAATACCTTGCCACTATGGCAGAGTCTTAACCTGATCCCTTCATTTTATAGAACTCAATACTGACTTATCATATCATCCCATAATTCATCATCTTAGCTCGTGTCTATATCTTCTTTTAAAAAACCCATTTACTAATATCCTTGTATATGGCCCTTGAATATACGATCTGTCTAATAATCAAGTACCATTTTTCCCATATAGACTTGTACTTGTAGGATGGTCTTTCAGGACTTTCCCTCTTTAGATCATCCGACAAGATACTTCTATAAATAGATGGTCCCCAATAGACTATCTTTTCCTTAGATTGCATAAGGTGGGATTCCCATTTGTAAAAAAATACTTAGTGGATTTCACACGCTAGATAGTCCTATCAGACATCCTCCTCATTTGCTAAACCTTGGCGGACTTTATGAAATAGTCAGCCCCTGAAGGACATTCCGTCTAAGATAGCCTTTGGTGGACTTTCCACTTTTCTAGTGACCTCTTTATAAATAAACACTTATAATTTAAAACCTGAAGAACCATTTCATTACCTCATAGCTAGTGATGTTTTATACACCAAATCTGGTGGTCTTTTAAAGGAAGATACTTATTTTGAAGGAAATACCCCTTTTTTTCATATATGTTCGAGTTTAAGACACTTCTACTAGTTCCTCTTACCTTCGTATCCTAGCGGATCCTCTTATTAGCACACTTGCCAGCATTCTCAGACATGCCATGATCATTATGTCAAACTATTTGCCATGCGAGTCATACAACAACTTCCCTTTTTGTGCCCTGACAGGCTTCCCTATTCACTTTCCTGGCGAACTTCAATTCGCCATAAGGTGTACCTATTCACCACTGGATCATGCCATGGCTAATCATGGACTTTTAACTCCTAAAAGCATGCAAACCCCTTTTGAGGTCTCGCTCCATAGAGCTTGTATACTATTTACACGGTTTCGCTCTGAAGAGCTAGTAGATAACTATTCCACGATGCTGCCAAACTCACTCGAATCCCCTTTCAATCCATTCATTCCTCCATTATGCCAATTTTTCTTATCTTCAACTAACCAGCCAAAGTAACTCCCTCCTTATTCCGTATTTTATAAATGTACATATCACGTGTAACGTTACATAGACTATCATAACAAAGAGTACACCATACATCAATATATTGATACAGAGTTCTATCATAAAAAGCATACTGTAAACTTTCATATATTCACACAACCTTATGCATTCATGAATTTCTCATTCACCGTAATCATATACAGCCATAAAACTTAGAATAGACATAGAACCAGGACATACAAATTGCAATACAACCATTAGACATCTAAATATGAAGTACATAATCTCACTTGCTATCCTTCATCCTCGCCAGCTTAACTTTTTCAAATGTCAAAGCCTTATTCGTCCTGGCAGCTAAGCATGATAACCAAATATACCAGTTAAATCAGAGGCATTTAAGCTTAAAAAACCCAGAATTCAGTATCATACAAAAACTTCTCAAAGATTTCAGAAATCCCTACTTCTCTTTCTAAAATCCATGATTACAGAAAGTTAAAAAAGCTTACCAATTCATCAAATTCTCTACTTTCCAATTTCAAACCTTACGATCTTTGCCTCATGCAGAGCTTTCGTCAACCTCCTCTTTCTTCGGAGCAACCAAAGAAGATGTTATAGATGGGAAGACAATGAAAACAAAAATGAGGAGAATTCTACCTTCAGAATAATCCTCCACACACACACACACACACACACACACACACACACACACACACACACACACACACACACACACACACACACACATATATAGCCTTTTTTTATGCATAGCTCAAAGCTCTAAACAATCATTCATCGGTAATCATTTGGCCTCCCACTAAGTAACCAACCGGTTCCAATTTAACTTAACATAATTGAAACCCAATTATTTACCTTTTAGCCATTAAAGTATCTAGATTTCTCAGTAGGGTCAGCTGAACTCACAATTTCTTTCAGTTTACTCCAAATTCCTCTTGAATTATGGACTTTATTGGAAACTATGACACATACAATGGAATCCCAACATAATTGTAAATTCATACCTATAATAGGCCGACTAAAGATATCTTAGTTGTAACATAGCCACCATCTCCTCTGTCATTGTCAAACATTGTAATGAGTAGACACAGGCAAACGAAACCAAAAGGATAACCATACAAACTTAAATGTAGTAAATGAAGAAGAAAAAAAGTAAAATGTCTACATTAGGATCAATACCTTATTTATAAAGGAAAAAAGAATACGAGTCAACAAGTCCAAAAGTAATGACGGTTGATGGAAATGAAACATGATAAACCATAAAAGTAACACATTTCAATCCCACGCTTAGCGTATTTTTGGATGTTTATTTATAAAATTTGGTGAATTCGATGCTCCTAATCCTTTGAATTCAAGTTTTTATTCTTAGGAGAGCATAGGGGAGCGAAAGAAACAGAAAACAGGCCAAAACGGTAAAGCCCACACCACATGGGCTGAACACATTCCCATGTCCCAGCCCGTGTCGATCGAGAGCCATGCAAATTCCCACACGGCCTGGGCCTTCTTACATGGGTTGATCACACGCCCGTGTCCCTATCGTACTTTGCTTTGTTTTCACGCAGAAAAAGCCAATGTTTAGGGTTTCTAAGCCTTCTAAAGTCTATAAATACACATCAGAAGAAGATCTAAGTGGACACGCAGAGTAGATTGAAGAAATTACTCGAAGGAAGCCGTCGAAATCATCTAGAAGGCGGATTCACTCCAAGATTGAAGATCTCCATCAAGTTCTTTACAAGTTTTTGGGTTCTTTATATCTTGTTGTTTTCTTAATTCTATGATGTTTTCCTTTTACGTTATGAAACCTAGATGAATCTTATTATTCAATAAATCTGAATTACATGATAAATACTTGATCTTATTCTTAATTATGTGTTCTTAATCCTTGTTTTGATATTTTCAGGAAAATTAATTCAAGTTTAATGTGCTTGTTCAGTGGAGCAAAAGTCCCTGTTTAAGAGAAAATCCAACATAATTAAGCAGAGTTGATTGTAATCCTAGAAATAGGACGACATAAATCTGCCAGATTAGAGTGAAATCTAATAAGGGGATCCAGATCGAGTTAATGCGATGATAGGGGTTTTCATTAGAAAGAGAGTTTAATTAATCAACCTAGAGTCAGTTGTTCTTAGTCTTGAAAGAGATATTAACATAATTTAGGGATTTCTACGAATCAAGTCAAGTGAATAAATCATTTAATTCAGAGTCAGAATAATAAGTGAAGTCTAGGTGGATTCTTCCTTGGGTATTGTCTTTATTCGTTCGATTATTCTCTTCATATTGTCTTCATTCATTCGATTATTCTCTTCATTCTCTGTCCCATGCATAGTCATTTAGTTAGTCAATTAGTTAGTTAATTTTAGATTAAAAATAAATCCCCTTAATTATTAGGCTAGATAATAAAAAGATGGTTATTACTAGTAATTTTAGTCCTTGAGGATACGATATTCCGGACTCACCACAACTATACTACTGTTCGATAGGTGCGCTTGCCTTTGTTGAAATATTAGTTAGTTTCGAGCCCATCAAGTTTTTGGCGCCGTTGCTGGGGACTAAAAATTAGGAACACTTAATTTTTATTATTTTAGCTATTTTTATTTTTAGTAAAATTTATTTTTATTTTTATTTTAATTTACTGACATTTCTTTTATTTGCTTCTGGCAGGTATTTTTAGTTTATGAATAGAAGGAACCCGTCAGGACTACTTTTTGACAGTGAGATAGAAAGTACCGCTCGCAGAAACCGTAAAGAAATAAGGTGAAGTCTACAGTATATAGAGGAAGAGCAAGAGGACGATACTAATACTACCAAGGAGATGGTTTATAATAATCCGCTACCTCCTGTGGTTGTCGCAAATTCGGTGAATCAAAATCCTGCTCCCCGTATTATGTATGATTATGCTAAGCCCAATTTAACTGGGGCTGAATCGAGTATTGTTAGACCTGCTATTGCTGCAAACAATTTTGAACTAAAACCTAACACTATTCAAATGATTCAACAGTTTGTTCAGGGTGATGGTTTGCAGGATGAGGACCCAAATACTCATTTGGCCAACTTTCTAGAGTTCTGTGACACTTTTAAGATTAATGGCGTTTCTGATGATGCCATTCGCCTTCGGTTATTTCCTTTTTCCTTAAGAAATAAAGCTAAACATTGGTTGAACTCGTTACCACGAGATTCCATCACTACATAGGAACAGATAACCGAGAAATTTTTATTGAAATATTTTTCGCCGGCTAAAATGGAAAAGTTGAGGAATGATATCTCTTCTTTTGTGCAGATGGATTTAGAAACCCTTTACGATGCATGGGAGAGGTACAAGGACTTATTGAGAAGGTGCCCTCACCATGGGTTACCTTTATGGCTGCAGGTTCAAACATTCTACAATGGTTTGAACCCCTCAACTAGGCAACTGATTGATGCAGCCACCGGCGGTACTCTAAACAACAAAACCCCTAAAGTGGCTTATGAGTTTATAGAGGAGATGTCACTGAATAACTATTAGTGGCAATTCATGAGAACAAAGTCAACAAAAGCCGCTAATGTTTTCAACCTTGACGCGGTCACCATGTTGTCAAACATGGTAGAGCTCTTACACAAAAAGATTGATGGTTTATTTGTTTCTACGCAGGTACATCCGGTGATGTAATGTGACACAAATGAAGGAGGGATGAACACCACAGAATATCCATCCTACAACTCGAGCACAGAGAATGAACAAGTTCACTATATGGGTAACAATTCTAGACCTCAGAATAATCCCTATAGTAACACTTACAATGCAGGTTGGAGGAACCATCCCAATTTCTCATGGGGTGGTCAAGGTAATCAGAGACAACAATCCCCTCTAGGCTTTCAACAACAACCCTACCAATAGGAGAAGAAGCCGAACCTTGAGGAGATGGTAACAAAATTCATCTCGGTGTCTGAAACCCGTTTTCAAAACACCGAAACAACACTAAAAAATTAGCAAGCATCGATTCAAGAGCTCGAGAACCAAATAGGTCAGCTTGCTAAACTGATCTCAGAACGACCACAAGGTAGCTTGCCGAGTAATACTGAACCTAACCCAAGGGAGCAACTCAATGCCATCACCGTGCGTGACGAAGAAGGGTTAGTGGAATCTGAATCTGAACCGAGGCAAGAACCTAAGGTAAGTAAAGGTAAGGTTGGGGTAAGCCACAATACACAGAAACCGATAAGTACAGAGCATATACCTCGTGTGCCATATCCTAACGCGACGAAGAATGACCATACTAATGAGCAATTTGGTAAATTTCTTAAACTCTTAAAAAAGTTATATTAACTTACTGTTTATCGAAGCTCTTTCGCAGATGCCCAACTCAGTTAAATTTTTAAAGGAGCTTCTAGCAAACAAACGGAAGTCAGATAATGCATCGCATGTGGAGCTAAACGCAGTCTGCTCAGCCATTTTACAGAATAAACTACCCAACATATTAAAGGATCCAGGGAGTTTTTCTATTCCTTGTTTAATTAGTAGTTTAGATGCTAACAATCCCTTGGCTAATTTAGGGGCGAGTATTAATGTCATACCCTATAAAATGTTTAAGCAAATAGGTCTTGGGAAACCTAAACAAACTAGGATGAGCATTTAACTAGTAGATAAAACTATTAGATTTCTTAGGAGAATTGTTGAGGATGTGCTTATAAAAATTGATAAATTTATATTCCCAGTTGACTTTGTTGTTCTAGACATGAATGAGAACAGTGACGCACCTTTGATTTTAGGACGACCCTTTTTAGCAACTGCTAGAACTATAATTGATGTTGGCACAGGTGAATTGTTACTTCGTGTAGGTGATGACATGGTTAAACTCCAAGCTCGTGATTCTATTAGAATATCTAGTGATCGAGATGATATTACGAGTTCTGTTGATGTGAGTAACGTTGTGGCTCAAACTTCTTTGCAAGAAATCCCTAAGAAGAAAGTGATGGAGCCACATTCTATCCTATGTGACAAATACAGAACAACTCATGAGGAGCAAAGGCTTCATATCGATGAACTAAACGAATGGAGGACACTTGGTAAGGAGAATCCAAGAATACACGAAGCAAAACCGAAGCAACTCTATGATGAGATAAAAAAGTTTAATGCAAACGGAGCGACTCTATTTACGGTACTCAATGTCTTTCCATACGGGACAGTCGAGGTAACTCATTCTAATTTTGACACTTTTAAGGTAAATGCTACTCGACTCAAACCGTATGTTGATAATATAATTGATAGCGAGAAAGAGGATTTTCGACTCCACGAACCACAGTAACTGAGCGAAAACGAGGTAAGTCTAGCTTAAGACTTTAAACAAGCGCTTATAGGGAGGCAACCCGAGCACTAACCCTACTAATTAGTTTATTTTTACTTTCATTCATGTTTTAATGCAGGTTTTTGACCCATACGGCTTGGACAGACGGGCGTGTCCCTGGCCGTGTGGATTCTGAGACTTAGTTTTTAAATTTTAAACAAATCGACAGAGACACGGCCTTAATTTATTCTATACGGGCGTGCGAAACGGTCGTGTGGACCACACAGCCTGGACATACGGGCGTGTCCTAGGCCTTGTGAAAACTGGAGCTTAATTTTTCAAATTTCAAATTTTAAACCAAGTCAGAGGGCTCCACGGGCAAGACACACGGTCGTGTCAAATTTCACACGGGCGTGGGAGAAGCGAAGGATGATATACATGGCCGTGTGACTCGGTCGTGTGCACCACAGGGCTTGGACACACGGGCGTGTCTGAGGCTATGTGAAGACTGGGCTATTTTTTCCCCTCGACTAACACTGGTTGAAAACAAGCCACACGGGCGTGTGACATGGCCGTGTGGCCCAACAGGGACACTCACACAACCGTGTCACCCCATAAAAACCCTAACGCTTTTTCTCTTTTCTTATTTTGTCTTCTTGTTTTATCTTATTTCTATTTCTATTTTTATTTTATGTTTCTTATTATCTTTTAAAGACTTGTCTAATATATTTTGAACCCTATTTTGATTTTTATGATTGTTCCTAATCGAGTAATTCTTTAATATTCTTTCACAAGTTGTGTTTATTTTCTTAATAGTTGCTCAGAATCATACACTTCACTTAGCTTTGTCCACAACTCTGCTTTCACTATTCCACGAAATTTATCCAAAATTCAGGGCTATTTCACTTCTCTCCCTCTCTTATGATATTCGACCTATACTGTCATTATATATATTCGTACATTGAGGACAATGTATATCTTAAGTGTGAGGAGGTTATTTATATGATTATTAGAAAATCCCTGAATTATATCTTATTCTTAAGTAATTTTCTCATATTACTATTAGAATGAATTTTTATTGATTTATGATTTTTATTGATATGTTTTGGATTAAATCACAGGTAATTGTGCATTGATTATTTAAACTTTAAGACATTAGAGAATCAAGCATGATAAGTCTATTTTCAGAATAAAAAAAATTGCTAGGTTGTTTCCCTAAATTTAAATATTACCTTAAGGTTTGAAATTTGCAAGATTGACATAAAAAAAACCATAATTTTTGTGAGATTTTGAGCCTTTAAGAGCATACACTTTTCTTGCTCACTTTATTATTGGTTATGAGTGTGTCAATATTGATTTGTTATTCTAGAACTTGCTTCGATTATGCATGTCGAGACTACACTTTTGATTTGATATACTAAGATGATAAAGGCACTTAGGTTTTAACCCACTTATCTCATTAAAAGTCTACCTTCATAATTAACCCCTAGTGAACCCCTTTGAGCCTAATAAACTGTTTCTTGACTCACCCATTAATATTAAACCAAAACCCAATTTTTACTTCTCCTACTTTATTGACTCCCTTATTGTCGAGATTTGATTTGGTCAGTTGCCTACCTATGTTCTTTATTTTAGTTGTTAAATTCGTCTTATTATTGCACACAAAAAAAAAGTGGAAATTTATATTTTACTAGTTTTATGTTATTTGAGCTTAAGCAATTAATTTCACATTTTGAGAAGAAGCTCGTGTTATTTTTCAATTGTAATTATTCAGTATAGTTTATTTTCTAGATAGGTAAATTGTCAATTCAATCTCGATTCTAACTCTCTAATTCAGCCTTTATTCACACCTTTAACCCAAGCCCCATTACAACCTTTTTTAAGACCTTTTGATTTGTGTATCATCTCATTTTATAGTGGTGGAGATTTGATTTTCATGCAAGCCTATGGTAATAACTTTTCATGTTTGACTTTTGAGCACTTAATTTGAACCTTAAACACTTTGAGTGATTTGAGTGAACCTTTAGTTAGGATGTCAATTCTTGTCGGTTTTGAATCAAAGGTAATTATTTAGATAAGGGGAAACACCTATGTTTTTGTGCTATAAAATTTGTGACTTGAATTGTTTGAATCTTTAATATTCTTTTAGTTAAATTATCAATGTATGAATTACCTGTGAATTATGACAAGACATTATTGATGAGAATTATGAATTGAGGAAGTTTAATTTTAACTGTGAGTTGCAGATTTTGCTTGAGGACAAGCAAACGCTTAAGTGTAGGGATATTTGATAAACCATAAAAGTAACACATTTTAATCCCACGCTTAGCATGTTTTTGGATGTTTATTTATAGAATTTGGTGAATTCGATGCTCCTAATCCTTTAAATTCATGTTTTCATTCTTAGGAGAGCATATGGGAGCGAAAGGAATGGAAAACAGGCTAAAACCGGACAAAACGGGTCATCTTAAGGATCCACACGGACAAAGCCCGCACCACACAGGCTGAATACATGCCCGTGTGAACCACACGGGCTGGACACATGCCCGTGTGCTAGCCTATGTCGATCGAGAGCCATGAAAATTCCCACACTGCCTGGGCCTCCTTACACGGGTTGATCACACGCCCGTGTCCTTGTCGTACCTTGCTTTGTTTTCACGTGGAAAAAGTAATTTTTTAGGGTTTCTGAGCCTTCTAAAGTCTATAAATACACATCAGAGGAAGACCTAAGTGGACACGCAGAGTAGATCGAAGAAATTACTCGAAGGAAGCCGTCAGAATCATCTAGAAGGCGGATTCATTCCAAGATTGAATATCTCCATCAAGTTCTTTAGAAGTTTTTGGGTTCTTTATGTCTTGTTGTTTTCTTAATTCTATGATGTTTTCCTTTTACGTTATGAAACCTAGATGAATCTTATTATTCAATAAATCTGAATTACGTGATAAAAATTTGATCTTGTTCTTAATTATGTGTTCTTAATCCTTGTTTTGATGTTTTCAGAAATATTAATTCAAGTTTAATGCGCTTGTTCAGTGGAGCAAAAGTCCCTATTTAAGAAAAGATCCAACATAATTAAGCGGAGTTGATTGCAATCCTAGAAATAGGACGACATAAATCTGCCGGATTAGAGTGAAATCTAATAAGGGAATCCATAGATCGAGTTAATGCGACGATAGATGTTTTAATTAGAAAGAGATTTCAATTAATCAACCTAGAGTTAGTTGTTCTTAGTCTTGAAAGAGATATTAACATAATTTAGGGATTTCTACGGATCAAGTCAAGTGAATAAATCATTTAATTCAGAGTCAGAATAATAAGTGAAGTCTAGGTGGATTCTTCCTTGGGTATTGTCTTTATTCATTTGATTATTCTCTTCACTCTCTATCGCGTTCATAGTCATTTAGTTAGTTAATTAGTTAGTTAATTTTAGATTAAAATTAAATCCCCTTAATTATTAGGCTAGATAATAAAAAGATAGTTATTACTAGTAATTTTAGTCCTTGAGAATACGATATTCCAGACTCACCACAACTATACTATTGTTTGATAGGTGCCCTTGCCTTTGTCGAAATATTAGTTAGTTTCGAGCCCATCAAAACCTTCTTCAAAAATTAATAACAAATTAACATGAGTCCAAATGAGATGAAAGCGACAAACGCCACAATCAAAGAAGTAATAATGACTCTTCCAAACGATAGTCACTTCAAGTAGTGAGCATTTTCTTCGCAAATGCAAACATATCAAGCCAGACCACTTTATAATTTGTCTTTTGTCTATAATAGGACAACTGTTATACCCTCATATTCTATATAAGAGACCCATTAACATAAAAGATCCAACTTCACAACTCAGCTCAAACTATGGTGACATAACCCTCAAACCACTTCATCATGGAGCCTAATCTTGGCATGCCTCGCCCTTAAAACTTTCTTTGCCTATGGATCCTAAGGTTATCAAGATTCACCCTTTAACCCCAAAAATTGAATCCTCACTTGAGCGTCGCATCTTCGGACTCACAGGATCTAAAAGAAATTTATTGGGAAAACCATCAAAAACACTGGTCAATTGAGCAGATCCAACATGTAACAGCCCATTTTCAATAAAATCAGAATAATGGTTTTGGGACCATAGATCCGAGTCTGGAAAGAAAAATAATTTTAATACTATTTTATGATCTACAGTATAATAATATTGTGTGAAAATTTCGTAAAGAAATTTTACCGATTACATGTTTAAATTGATAAAAGGACCAAATTGCACAAAGTGCAAAAGTTGAGTTCTAATAGCTATAGAACTTTAAAGTGGAGGTCCTTATATAGTAATTAGACTATTAAAAATACTTAGTTGTTAAGGATGATGATTCATCCATGGAAAAAAAAATTAAAGAAAATGACAAAATTGGAAAGATGATAAATAATAAAAAGATGAAAATATCATCATTTATCGTCATCTTCCCCAAATATTTTGCATGGAAACCTTTAGAAAGAGAAAGCAAGCTTTCTTGGCCAAATTAGGTAAGTATTCAAGTCTTGTTTTTAGTAATTTTTATATTTTTGAGATTTGGACAACTTAATCTAGCTATTTTGGGGATTAATTTATAAAGCTATAAAAGTATCAAAGTTTTGCCATGGATGAATATGCTAAAATTTTAAAATTTATGGTAGAATATATATCTGGAAATCTGGTTGTTGTTGAGCCCATATATGTTTCTTGATGTTATTGTGGAATGTATGACTAACAAGGGCAATGCCGATATGTGTAGGGCTTGAGATCCAATTGAATGTGTCTTACATGTTTATCTTGAAATAGAATGAATGGTAAGTTAATTATCATGTAATACGAACTTACTAAGTATTTCATGCTTACTCTGTTTTATTTTCCTCTGTTTTATAGTAATTTTGGAAGCTCGTTGGTTTGGAAGCATTGGCGGAGATCACTCACACTATTTATCGGCCCATCTTAGTAAATATGGTAAATTGATTATGGTTATAATGGCATGTATAGGTTAATTAGCCAATGTTGACATGTAAATATTTGGGTTATAACTAGTCATTGGAATGGCTAGTGAAGGACATGTATGGTATATGACTTGGATTTTATGTTGGTTTAAGTGTGGCTTGGAAAATAGCCTATTTTCGTCCACACGGGCGTGTGTCTAGCACATGGGCGTGTGGCCTGGCCGTGTGTCTCCTGTATCTTAAATTTGAGAAACAGAATGCTCAGAATTTGGCACACGGGTAGAGACACGGGCGTGTGTCTCAACTGTGTGTGATACACGACCCAGAACACAGGCGTGTGACTTGGCCATGTGAACCCTGCACCTAATTTGTAAAAATTAAATTGATCACACGGCCTACTCACACGGGTGTGTGGCTGATCGTGTGGCACAAGTCAGAGAGTTACACAGGCCTGGACACGGCCTGCAGCACGGGCATGTCTGATGGTCACACGGGCGTGTTCCTTGACCACACGGGCGTGTGTGCCCCGCATCTAGGAAAATTTTTGAAATTCCACAAAAAAAATTCTGAGTACCCGGTTTAGTCCCGACCTGATTCTAAAGCACGTTTTGGGTCTCGAGGGTTCATGCAAGGGACTATATGATGAAATTTGATTGGAATTTGATATGAATACTAAAGAATTATGAAATATTTGTTATTTGTTCTGTAAATTCCAGAAATGCTCCGTAACCTTATTCCAGCAAAGAATTCGAGTTAGTGGTGTTACACAACAACCCTTCATTCTAGTCCCTTCAAGTAAAGTCTAACTGTACCCTAGGCTAACATTTTTTGCCCTACTACGACATATAGACCCAACAAATAGGACCAAAGATAACATTCTTTTTTCTATAAATACTTTTACTACGTCGGAGGGAGGGATGAACAAGACAGTATACTTGACTTCACTCTGCTAATATCTCTTTTCACCATTTTCTTATCTCTTTAAGAGCAGAGACTTCCTGCACCTCTTACGATGTGAACTGCCCCTACCTGTGACTATTTAAATGCTTATGGTGTGAGCCGTCATTGCAAACCACCCCTATTTGTTTTATAATAATATTAAAATTAAATTATTATTTTTATCATAATAAAATTAACTTTCTTTTATATATCTAAAAGACTTGTTAAAGTAATATATACATGAGAATGGAATGCAAGTAGCGAAGTGGTTCAATTGGATTATTATTATCCTTTTGTTTTTCAATTTTTTTTTCTATTTATTTAAGATTTTTGGTGATGCTGGTGATATTATATTTATATTATAAGAAAGAGGCATGTGACTGGGCCTAGTGGGGTGTGATACAACCGTCAGAGAAGCCACGTAAGAGAGAAACTCAGGCCGTTGATTACTTGGCGGAATCAACGATGATGCGTATTTTGCGGTTCAACTCGGAAAGTGACATGTGATTAGAGATTTAGAGTTATCTGACTCGGTTTTTTGGTGAGATCTCTTTTTATATTCTATGAAAAGTATATGATAGTTAACGTTGTTCTGTTACATGGGCATAATTTGAAGATTTTGTTAATTGTTATTTTTCTAAAATTATTAATATGTTCAATTAATAAAAAATATTAAGTAATATTAGTCTCTAAAAAATATTAAGTATTATATTTACTATATTACTATCGATAAATTTATATTATTATAAAATTTGTGATTAAATTTGAAATTACAAGTTAAATGACATCATATATTCAATTAAAAGGTATATTGAAATTTAATTTTAAAACAATTATGTCTTGTTCGGTAGGTGAATTATAATTTTAATAAACCTCTCAATAGGGGTGAAGTAAGGAAAAAGTTTTAAAGACAGAAGTTAAATTTTTATATTTTTATAATTTTTAAAAGATTAAATAAAAAAAGTTAAAATGTAATTTTACTTTTATTAATATAAAATTTTTTAAAATTTAAAGAATTAAAATAATAAAATTTTCACTTTAGGAAGTGCGGGTCTGCCAGCCCCCGCCTCTACCCCTCAATACATCACTTTAAAATAATCAATTGTTTGGTTTTAAAAAAAATTAACACATCAGTTAATAAATTTTAAGTTATGTGATTATTTTTTACACTAACTTAAGTAAAAAAAAAAAAAAAAAAAAACTCCTTTGGATGAGTTTATCTTTTACTTGTGCTTTTTTCTTACAATTTTTCTAACGTGTCCTTTATAAAATAATTAAAGTACAAAAATATAATCTATATATTTTTGGACTTTTTGCTTTTCACTCTTATTGCAGTTTGAGTCCTTAAATCTAGATGTGTGGTTTCCAATTTTTTTTCTTCACCGGACCTTTTAGGTTTTATTTTCTATTTTTGCAAACAAAGTCATATTGGCTGCTTAAAAAATTACATCTTTAAAAGTTAACACTCTCATCTCTTATTTTGACATCTATCTTCTTCTCCTTTTCCTCTTATTATTAATTAATTTTTTCTAATATATGATTATTGAATTTCAATGTTAATTGACTCATAATTTGGTATTTGAAAATTTATGTTTTATCTAAATATTTTTAAAGCAATAGAGAAATAAATTAATATCCAAATTAATAAAATCAAGTTAAAATTTTAACAACTAATTTTTCATTAAGGGCAACATTGAAACTTTACGGAATAACACTTATGTTTTACTTATTTAACACTTTAACTAAACAAAGTAATATATTCATCATGTTAGTACATTAATTTTTTCTAATGTTAAAATATATGTATTAAATAACTTTTTCTTTATATTATTATACTAGTAACCACACAAAGCGTTAAAATAATATTTTATATATTTAAATATTTTTATATAATTTCTTTAAAATATATATATTTACATTTTAAAAATATAAAACGTTTTACAAATATTTTTTTTTCTTTTCGCATAATACATATAAAACATATTATTTTTGTAACTCAACGTAAAATAATATTGTTATCTGAAATTGACACCCACCATGGGTTAAAAATAATAAATTATTAAAAATACAATAAATAAATCAAAATAAAATAAATATTGATTCCTAAAAGTTTTAAAAATAAAAATAATTATATTCAGATGAGAAGTGAAAATAATAATTAAAAAATGTTTGTGAAAGGTACATAAATTATATTAAAAAACTCCACAATCAAATTTCAAAAGTTATTTAAAAGTAGTCGATTAAGTATTAGTTCGATTGATATTGACATTGTTATCAATGTAAGAGGACGTAGATTCGAGCGTGCTGAAACGCATTATCCTCTTATTTGAAGGCTAGGGAGTGGCTATGGATAGCTCTAATATTGTAGAAAAAGAGTATGATAAAAGTAATATTAAAATAATTATTTAAAACTAAAAAACAATTTAAATAATATACACATAGTAACTTTTAAAACCCCTCCTAAAGAGCTTTTTAATTTCATTGCTGGTGTGCTTGCTAACAAATCTTTTCATGGAATAATTATTCTATAGACGGACGTTGGACTTAAAACACTCCTTATCAAATGTCCTTAATTTATATTAGAAAAATAAAAATTAATTAAAAAATTCATGATAACTTTTGAAATTTACTTGTAGATTTTGTTTAAAAATTTTATTGCCAAATATACTTGATCATTCGAAACGCAAAAATATATAGATTTTTTTTCAATTCCTCTTTAACCTTAATTCATGCAGTTTCGTGGAAATTTTTGTTGAAATTAATACTTCAATTATAAAATAATTAAATTGCACTCAAATTATGAACATATTAAATTTTAGTTATTTTTATAATATATTTATAAAAATTTAATTTATTTTTGACAGTTTCGCACAAAGAGTGAAAATCGGCTCGACTAGTACTTTGAAAAGCTTGAACCGTTGAGGCAATTCTTGTACCAAGCGACCTAAGGACATGGTAGATTATCTTTTTCCAGCCAAGGGACGGTCCAATAATATTTATTAGACATATTTTATAAATAATTTTAATCTAACACAAATTGGGTTAAAACTAATTACAAGCCTAATGAAGAGAATGGGCCCAATTGTGCTAAGAGAAGAGACTGATCCACCAAGGAATTAGGAAGCCCAAAACCATCCATATAGCTGACCCAATCAGCTATCTTAGCTGATTTTTATCATTTCAAATCAGCCCTTGAACTTGCCTTTAATTCCATTCAAATCCCTACTCTTTTTATGCCTTCTATTTTTAGCTAAAAATAGCAAGTTTGAATCAATCAAACCTACCACCTAGCATGGTTGGCCATGGGAAGGGGGATTGGCTGCTATTTTTAGCTAATTTTAGTAGCTATCTCCACCTATAATACCCCCTTGACTTCCTAAAAAATGATCCCTTACTACACACATTTCTCTCTCTCTCACATTTTCTCTCTTTCTCTCTTTTAGTTGCCTTTCAATTCTCTTCTTCCCTTGTTGATTTCTCCTCTTGAAAAAGAGTTTGCACGCCTCTTGGAGTAGTAGCAATCGAGTGTTCGTGAAGGCCTTGGATCAGCAGAATGAGCAAAGAAGAGAGGAATGCACTAGTCTAGCTTCGGAAAACCACCGAGATTTGTTTTTCTAATTCCTTTCTCCTAGTCTTTATTTTTAGTTTTGTTTTGATCGTGAACATGAATATTTGTGTTGTTGTTCTTCAATTACTTAAAATGACTTAAATTCCTTGCGTGTTAGATTAATTGCATTCCGTTTGCTTAGATTATTAAAAATGTATTTGTGTTGTCATTAGGTCTCAGTAAATTGTTCAATTAAATAAAATCATGCTTATGTTATACTTGCATTTTAATTGTAAGGTAACAATTGAATTAATTATTTAAACTGTAACACCCCTAACTCGAGACCATCGTCGAAATAGGGTTAAGAGGCATTACTGAACAACCGCAACATTTCACAACCAAATCACGACACAGAGTCAATCATCCAACAAACATATTCAATTATGTACATATGGTCCCTTATTGAGGTCTATAAGACCTTAATCACATGCTAGAAAGTGGTCGGGACTAAACTGAACACTTACGAAAATTTTCAGAAATTCAAGCATTCTTCAACATTGTTGAGGTCGCACGCCCATGCAATCAGGCCGTGTGCTCACATGGCTACCAGACACACCCATGTGTCTAGGCCATGCCAAAACAGAGCATATATACCGACTTGTTCACATGGCTACCGGACACGCCTGTGTGTCATGGCCATGTGATAATATGCTAGCTACTAACTTGGTCACACGGCCATCAGGCATGCCTGTGTGCCACGACTGTGTAACCTGTCCAGACACACTTTGAAGTGGCCTTTGAACCACACGGTGGTGGTACACGCTCGTGTCCCTTAACCAAATATGCAAAATAGGCCATTTGCAAGGCCAACATGCCACCCACACTTGGGTCAACCCTACAATAAATATGCCAATTCATTTCATGTACCATTGACAACCAAAAACATGTCAAATGATCAACATATCATCTTATTCAGTCTCGCTTCTAATCATGTCTACTTATAACCAAATTTCACAACTAAACACATGCATTACCAAGCATGATTCGTCCATAACATCACTAGGTTACAATAGCATCAATCCATTACTAAGCTTACCATTTATAAGACATTCTTATTGCCAACAAAACATACGTCACATACCAAATTCATATATGCATAATTCCAACATTTACCTAGCCACATCTCATGGCTATTTACACATCTCAATTGTATTTCAAAACAACTAGCCTATACATGCCATATTCAACATCTTCAAAAGTACCAACATAGATTGCCGATAGTGTGATAGAGATGCTGACAACCCCCGAATCCGAGCTAACTTTGCTGACACTGTAAAATAGAGAAACAATTCACACAGTAAGCTTTCAAAGTTTAGTAAGTTCGTAACATAATACATCATACCAAAACAAACCATCACATAGATTAATTCACAATCACATATATACCATACCATCCAAAGATAATATGTTCAATTAACCTTTCATAAATTCATTCATAGTCTCATCAACCACATAGGTTTTGAACATGCCTTAGCCAACACTTAGTTATCGATTTCATATGCTTCTCAATACTCATTATTCCATTTCGATCATCTTTCGTCCCTTCTTCGATTCAATCGCACACTTAGTGCCCAAATTGTTTGCCAAAGTTTAATCAACATCGCACACTTAGTGCATCTGTATTAAACCGATCTTAAATCAGTATCACACACACAATGCCAACCACAAAGCCGAAGCTTATATTATTTCGCACACACAGTGCTAATCATCTCGGTCACATTTCCGAATACGCACACTTAGTGCCACATAACTCGAGCCCTCACATAGCATTCACAAATCAACAATATCACATCATACATCTCATAACATTAAACATAGTTAAATTCACGTATTATGTCCAAACTTATCTCGGACGTCAAAATACCGAAACGGTCGATTAATCGAGCACTTTATCTTTGCCTCGATCTCGATCCGGAGCTCTCCTCTCTTGGTCTATACATATTCAAATTCAATCCATTCAATCACCAAATCATTCATTTTAGTCCAAACACACATATTTAGGGCATTTTACATAATAGCCCTCACATTTTCACATTTCGACACTTTAGTCCTTAATTCACAAAATCACGAAATACACATAATTTCATTTCACCCATGCCTAGCTGAATTCTCTTTATATTCATACAAGTCCACACACCCATTTAATTTACATTTTAGTCCTTCAATTTACACTTTTCTCGATTTAGCCCAAATTGCACAATTTCATCAAAATTTCAAGAGCAAAACATGTTCATTAAACACATATCTATCATTTAACATCAATACTCATCACAAAGCTCACCATTTCATCAATGGCACATCTCATAAACATCATCAATTCTTCAAATTATAACATGGGCTTGATATTAGACTAAGCAACAATCTCAAAAACATAAAAATCATCAAAAACCAAAGTCAAAACATACCTCAATTTAGCTTAGCAAGTGCTGAAATTTCAAAAGCTTCAATGGCTATTCTCTTTTCTATTTTTCGGTGGAAAGATGGATAGAAAATGGCCATTTCAATGTTTTGTTTTGTTATACAATAAGTTAATTATCAAATACCATCTTTGCCCTTAATGAAATGCTTATGAAATCATTTAAACTATGGACATATTTGTCCATCAACCACCCCACTACCAAATAATGGATTAATTGCCTTTTAAGGGCTTCACATTATAAATACATCAACAATTGAACACTTAACAATCAGCACACAACATTTTACACTTTACGCGATTAAGTCCTTTTTCTTAATTCGACACATAGCCGATAAAATTACCACACAGAATTTTCACACCACACATAATACACACCAAAAATAATATTAAAATATTATTCTGACCTCGGGTTTATGGTCTCGAAACCACTATGCCACTAGGGTCTAAACCGGGCTGTTACATAAACATATTGAAATTATAATTAATAGACACAATATTTAATTAATGTAGCTAAGGGTTAAATTAGCAATGATATTAAACAATACATTAGCCTTGTATAACTTGTAAGATTATTGTGATTAAATTGTTTCAATATAGAGATATATTGTTACTTCACTTAATCTTTTACTTGCTTATAAAAATTTGATTAACCATTTGAACTGACATAAAGATATGATCAAAAGGTGATTGGGTTTCAGTTGGTTAGTATGTGCATGAGTTAGCAAGTTACGGAGTTGCTGTGAAATTATTCGTATCAACATGAACACAACTTTAATTATTCTAATACATTTATGTCATATTGATTAAACTCATCTTTTAGAAATAGTGCATTGAAATATTTATACTTTTTATTTTTCTTAGTTAAATTACTTAGTTAATTTTTAGTTTTTACAACACCTCTTCAAATTTTTCATCACCAAATTGTTTAAATTTGCATTTCATAAATATTTTCTTACACAATTCCTGTGGGTACAATAACTTGACATACTTGTCACCTTATTACTTGTTATGATTGTGTACACTTGCACATTTCTATCATTTCAATAATAACTCATTTTCATAGGATAATTATCTTTTAGATTGACAATAAAATTTAAAAAATTCCACAAACGAGTTTCAAAATAGGTCAAATACGGTTCAATTATAACAAAAACAAAAAGTAATTAAAAATTAATGTTGCAGTTTTTGAAACACACATGCAGAGTTTTCAAATTCCACCGTTGAAATATCTAATAATAATAACTATAATAATCTATTTTCATATATAATACTTTTTGAAATAAATGATTAAGTTCTTTTTTTTAAAAAAAATATTAAATTATATAATTATAAAATGGGACTAGCTTACATTAGGATCATCCTAAAAATTATGATTTTTACGCATCAATAAAATAAAGGCATGTCATTAATATTTAAGCACATACAAATTTTATCATACTCTCAACTCTATACAATCATTACCTTAACTCAGCTTTTTTTACAGTCTACCCCAACTCAATTTGCCATTTATTGATTACAGAGATTGCAGAATTTAAAAAAAAAATTTAGAACATTTAGGGTTTATTGGAAAAATCATCACAAGTCAAATTTGAATTAAAAAAAAAGGTACAATCCTATTTTTATACTATTGATCTATAGCTTTAATCTCTTTTCTCTGATATGATGTTCTTGATATATGATTTATACACTGAAACATTAAAGCGATAAACACATTTTCTTTTAGGTTTGAATTGGGAGAAATTGCAAATTCTCATTGTATTTACTCAATCAGAGAATAATTTTAACTGATTTGGTTGGGTTTCAACAAATCTTTGTATGTTTTCTATTAAACCTCTATAAATTTTCTTTTTTTATGAATTATATAATGGTTTTAAATGAAATTGGGGTTCTATTGCTCATAATATCTGAATTATTACATTATATGTAAGATGCATCTGTTAGGTTAAAGGATTTATTTATTAGTGAGAGTAGTATTTTAGTCCTCTCATTACTTTGAAGACATGGTAATTTATGGACTGTTGATTTTCTATTCATTCTTTCTTGATGATTTTTTAACAATATTTTTACTGAAGTATTTTAATAAATTCTTATTTTCCATCACCTTCGAAGTAATAGTAATATAGTTTAATTAAATTACTAATTAGACCTATTAGCGTAGAAATTAGGATTAGTTTAGTCTCGTCTCCCTTGGGTACGGTCCTCGAAGTACTTCCATACTTAGTTGTAAACCTGACCACCTACCAACGTACTAACGACAAGAGTGTGAATACTGCTACAAGAGATATGGAACTAAGGCGATGTCCGCAAGTATATGGGTCAGGTTGTAATATTAATTTGTTTACAATGAAACACTTAGTAAGTATTTTGAGAATCGTACCCTAGGGATTGCAATTTTTGGAAAACTGCTATTAAACCTATTACCAAAAATAACTACTAATATGCTTGAGTCACAAATTAATAGTGTTAATCTAGAAGCATGATAATAATAATAGTAATAATAAACTAAATGAATTGAACTAAACCTAAATCTACTCCTAAGTTCATGTATCGTCTTCTCTTATCCCTTATTTCGACTATGTGAGTCCCTTTCGCCTAAATCTAATTGTTTTACCTGATTAATTATTGATGTAGGGTTCTAAATAGTTGGCTACTAATTATCCTAGTAGGGCTTCTCAGCCTTCTACTAATCTAACTAGTAGGCAAGAACTACTCATCTCTCGATGACACAGTTCAAGACCGAGGCAGGGTAAAGTGTTCATGGATATGGAATAGTTACTTCAGGTTAATTCTCATCTATATGATTGCCTAGGGTCATCAAGCTTAGGGTTTAAGTTCTTCCTTCCTTAACCAATGATCTGCTAAGTGATTCTTGGTAGACTATACCGATTTCGGGTTCATATCTACCTAAACGACTTCCTAGGGTCGTCAATCCTAGGGTTTAATTGCACTCAACTAGATCTAACCAATCCAAATTAAACTCTACCTTTCAACCAATTAATTAGATTAATACAGTTGAAACATGAGAAATATGTATAAAGCAGAAATTGATCCTAATCTCTACACAAACATTTAATTAACATTGTCAAAGAAAGAAATATAAAGAATAGAATAAAGGAAAGAAATTCTCATGGATTTCATCAATGTAAAAGTGCGGTTGCAAAGCAATCTTAGCTCGCAATTGTCTAAGGTTGGAATAATTATTGTCTCCCTAAAATTGTGTGTTTAATCTAGTTACAATGACATTTATATAGGCTAAACTTAAAATATTAAAGTGCCTAGGAAAAATTACTCCTAATTACCTTAAAAAATGCAATTGTCACGTGAAGGGATTTTTGGGCTGCGCAAAAGCTGTGTTACAACACAAGTCTGTGATTTTGTAACATAGGTTGGGGTCGCGACATAGCAGGGGACATGTCACGACACAACAGATAGTTTTGCTCTAGGACTTGTTTTTACTTCTGTCTTCGATGTTGCGACATTAGTGTCTTGGTTTCGCGACATAGGCAGCAATTTCAGCATGAATATGCATCTTTAGCTCTCGATTTGTCGTGAAAGTGTAACACCCCTTACTCGCATTCAATGTTGGAATAGGGCTTGAGGCATTAACCGGTCTTGTAACACAAGCAATCACACAATTCCAAGTCATAAAATTTGCGTTCAATTTAAAACCATTTATATTCGATCATGAAGTCCCTATTATGAGCCTACGAGGCCCAAAACATGTATTGGAAGTGGTTCGGAACTGAGCCGAGAACTCAGGAAACTTTTTCAAAACTTAGAAAATTTTTGTTAGAAGCTGGGCTCACACGCCCATGTGACCCCGGGGACATGCCCGTACTTCAGACCGTGTTCAATTTAGGGGTGCTTTCTAACTTGTGCCACACGCCTGTGCCACACGCTGCGTATCGGGCCGTGTAGCACACTGCTATTTGAGACACTGCCTTTCGTGTGCTCTGTTCTGGACATTATGTTTTTCCAAAATTAAAGTGTAGGGGACACACGGTCGGAACACATGCTCGTATGGCAGATCGTCTGACACACGCAGCTTAGACACACGACCATGTGTCTACCCGTGTGGAAAAAAACAAGGCTATTTACCAAGCCATTTTGCCACCTTCACTTGCACACATATACACAACATCACATGGCACAAATTCAAGCATATAAATGCAACCAACAACCACAAACTAGACAATAACATGTCATTCTTATACCATCATTTATCATGCTTAAAGCATCATACTTATCACATTCACAAGAGGGCATTAACATATGAATAAACATATGATCAACATAAGCCATCATTCATGGCTATATATAAGATGAAGCATTAAAAATTACAAGCTAACACATATGGCCTAGTCCCTATACATGCCATAGACTTAAAGTACTTGAATTCATTTATACCCAAAATGACAGCTTGATAGTGTGATAGGATCTCCAACGATTTCCAACCCAAGGTAGCTTAATAGCCCTATAAGATATGGGAAAATAAAGGGGGCTAAACTATAAAGCTTAGTAAGTCCATACGAAAATAATAAGCAAATCTTACAAATCTTTTATCAAGTTCAACAATTTAAACACAAGATAATCCAAATTTGCTATGAATCTCACAGTTATAATTTTTTTATTCAGTTATAAGGTTTACTCTATCAACTTATAAGCATAATTTAGCATATCTTGGCATTAGCCTAACAACCACAATCTCTCCTTTGTAACATATTACAGCAATTCAACAAATCATTTAAAACTTCATAGTAAACAAGCATATTAATTATGTGTACTCATGTTTCCGAGCATATGTCTTAATATCTTTCAATTGCCTAAACTCTTATATTCCCTTACTCCATAACCATTTTAATAGGCAATTATGCCAATCTTTCTTTTTTCTCAAATCCGATAAATCACAATTTGTGTGAATAAAACAATGCTATATCATAACTCAATTTAGCCCGAAAGCCAAACACATAATCGTCAATCGAATTTACCATGGTCTCATAATCATAACTCATTCCATCACAAAACTTACCTAATATTCATCATTTCTAGCATTTAATAGATATGAGCTTCAAGTACATACTGCACCATCTCAAAATGAATTTACACTTTATTTCATCTTTGACATACCTGTGAACCACTCGGAATAATACTATCAGATACTCGGGATTCTTGCATTCTAAGTGCCACAAATGTAGCCAATGCTACCTCAATCTCATAACACATGTTGCTCGCGCTCGAGCTATCAACGGGTCTACTCACACAAGCTGTCAGTCAAGACGTACCTACACAATACTGCTTACACAAGTTGTCAAGTATCCGCAACATATGTCGTATACTCAACCATCGGTAGGACGTACAAGACCAGCACCCGGATCACATAGTCACATAACACATACTAACCCTAGTGACATGCCACTTGGATCCTACCTTATTCCTAAGGTTCAAACGAGATTTCTTGCTTGTCGATTCGTCTTCGGACTCATTCATAGAAATGTACTTATTCACAAAATCAAACATACAATTCATGCAATATTAAAGCATTTAAATACATTTATTCTAAAGCTTATTTTTAACATACGAACTCACCTCGGCATAAAAACGATAAAAATGACTAAATCGTTAAATACTTGTTTTCCCCCGTTCTAATCCTGAATCTTGGTTTTCTTGATCTATAACATCACATTTAACTTATTTAATCATTATACTATTCAAATTAGCCCAAAATCACATTATGAAAAAAATTATATTTTTGCCCTTAAACTTTTAACATTTTACATTTTAGTCCCTAGGCTCGTAAAATGATTTTCATTCAATTTCATTACACCCAAGCCTAGTCAAACCTAATCATGCTCATAACAGCCCACATTTTTCATTTATTCACACTTTTACTACTCATTTTACAACTTTTACAAACAAGTCCTTTTAGGCATTTTTACCGAAAATCACTTAGTAAAAGTCGTTTAACAATCAACAAACATGCATTTTCTACCATCAAACATAAAAATACATACATGTTCAACATAGGTAAAATTTAGACTTTGACATCTTTTCAAATTAGTGGTAGAAATAGATAGATCGAGTTACAACGACTTCAAAAATTTAAAGAGCATTAAAAACGGGGCAAGAACGGACTTACAATCGAGCTTGAAAGCTTGAAAAACCCTAGCCATGGGAGGAAGATGGACAAAAATTGGCTTTTAATTTGGCTTTTTAATTCTTTTAATAACCAAATTACTAAAATGCCTTTAATGAAAAACTTTAGAAACATACCAAACCATGTCCATTTTGGTCCACCAACTTAACCAATTTCTGTAATTTTTGGAAAATAGTTTTTAATGATTTTACGAAAACCCCCATTGTAGCATCCTCGATTAGGGGTTATGCATTTGGAGCATAACCCAAGTGCTAGTGGGTTTTAAGGGTATTTGGAGATGTTTTAAGAGTTTTTAGAACTTTAGAATGAAGCTGAAAGCTTTAGAAAAATTTTGGATTTAAGTGTAAAAAGAGAAAATTAGGCTGAGGAGGCCTTAAGAATAATTTGTGGCCGTTTTGGGTCATGAAAGGGGGCTTGGTAAAGTGGCTTAAGGACACCACTTAAGTCCTGGGAATGACGCCAACAAGGGTCTGGAGTTCGAGTCTTGAGGGCAGCATGGGAGTGTTTTATTTTTGTATTTTGCATCAAGAAGGGAGGTTGGACTGAAGACGGCTTTAAGGAAATATGCAGTGGTCTTTGGACATAAAGTTGTGCCTTGTAAAAAGTGGTCGCAAGGCGCCACTTAAGGGCCTGGAGGTGGCGTCCGCGCAGTCATTGGTTCGAGTTGGAAAAAGCGAATGGGATTTTATTTTTATGCGTTAAGTAGGAGCTTGGCTTGGGAGGTCTTAAAAGAATTTGTGGCGGGTTTATGTCATAAAACCGCCACGGGGAGAGTGGCTTGAAGCGCTATATATGCGGCTTGCGGCAACAAGGGCCTTGGTTCAAATCCCGTTGGCAGCATGGGGCGTGTTTTTATTTTGCTTTGGCGCTAGGACAAAGGGGAGCTTGGGAAAGAGGTGTTAAAAGAAGTTCAGGGTGAATGATAACACAATTAGCGCCTTGGCAAAGTGGCAGGGACGTTACCTGCAGTTAAGGGTTCCAACAGGTCCCGGGTTCAAGGCGTGGGAGCAGCAGTTGGGTGTTTTAATTTTGGCTTTTGGAGCCAAGAGAGAAGGAAGCATTGGACGGCAATTGGACTTTTAATTGAAAGAGGATTAAGCTTTTTATCCTCTTAAAATTCAACTGGAGTAAGGATAATTGTTGGATTTATTTTTGTTATTTGTTTATTTTGAATAGGTAGAGATAATGGTTGTATTATTTATTTTAGATAATAGAGGAGTTATTTTATTTAGTTTAAATATGGAGATAAGAGATAAAGAGGAGATAGAGTTTTATTTTATTTTATTTATTGTGAATATGTGTTCAAGAGTTATTATAGGAGAAGGAAATGGAATTTGAGAGGAGGTAGGAGTGCCGAATTTGAGTAGTATAAATAGGGGTGACCATCATTTAGCTATTCTTTTCTTTATTTTTATTTTCCTTGGCCGAAAGTTGTTCCTCTAATTCTCTTTTTGAGCCGAATTGCTTCTCACTTCTTCTCCCTATTCTTTCTCTTTTCTTCAACTTTAATTCTCCATCTTTTCTTATATGGCCAAATACCCCATTTGCCATTAGTGCCATAGCCGAACCTACTAGCTTCTCTTTGTTTGAAACTCTAAAGAAACACCATCACTACCTTGATTCTCAAAAGCCGAAGATTAAGCGTTTTCTCTCTTTTGTCGAATACACTCTCTCTTGCACTTCAACGGGTGATTGTGGTAAGTATTTTCTGTCCTAGCAATCGGTTATAAGTTCTCTTCCATTTGTGTGCCGAAAGCAAGTGTTTAAAGCCTTGGTTTTGGTTTGGCCGAGTCTAATAATTGTTTAATAGGGATTTCGACAGTCCAAGAGCAAGAAAGTAGGCAAATAGCCGTAGTGTCACTTAGCGATAGCATCGGGATCGAAAGCGTAGTTCTTCAAGTAATCAAGTGTGTAGTTAGCCTACCGTTTTTCGGGTTTATGTTATGTATGTGATATGTGTATGTGTTATGAATGTGCTAACTAGTACAGTGGGAATTGTGATAAGGATACCCTCAAGGGGTATGTCGATAATACGGTAAGTACCGAATATGATGAACTGTGATTATTGATGTGAATATGTGATAATATGCTAAATAACATGCACATGCATTATCATGGTATTATTTTATGTTGCATGTGCATGGGTGGGATATGATATGAAAGAAGGACAGGGTGTACTTCAAGTACGTGGTTTGATGTTAGCCTTGAGCTACATCGTGGATTGACGTAGACTAAGGTCACGTTGTGGATTAATTGTGATTTAGTTCGCGTGGTTTGATGAGTAGCTATGTGCCTCATCGTGGTTGATGTCGGCTATGTGCCATATCGTGGTTGATGAGTGACTATGTGTCCCATCGTGGTTTTGGTGTTAGCTACGGCTACATCGTGGATTGGCGTTGACTGAGGTCACGTTGTGGATTATTGTGCTTGATTACACGTAGACGGCATGGAATGCCTTTTGGAGTGAAAAGGAGAGGGTGATTTGATAATCCCCTGGTGTGTGGTAGGCTGGATAAGGGGGTGTGTAGCGGATGGACCCTAGGTTTAGGTTGGGTTTCATTATTGTATGATTTCGTATGTGAACATATGTGAAAATGGGCCAAGCCCAGTGATATGTGGACTAATGTGGAAATGGGCCAAGCCCAGTATATGAATGTGGATCAGTGTGGAAATGGGCCGGGTTTGGGGTGTTACAGTTTGGTATTAGAGCCAGGTTTAAAACTCGACTTTGAGGGTTTTGGGTCCAAAAACATTTTTTTAAATGGGCTTTTTGAAAATATGGGCTTTATGAATTTTTCAGGTTATTCTGGCATGGCACCTGTATCTCCGACCTGAAGTCCACCAGGTAGGTACTTCTGACTTCTGAAATGGTTTGAGCGTGTGAACTGTATGGGCTTTTATGGGAACGTAGATTAGTAGATTAGGGCTATTGAACCCTAGGACTAGTCCACTCAAACACAAGTGCATAAGACTTATGGACACTCAAACAAACCTGTGGTTAAGTCGCCGAGGTAAGGTGTGGCAACTGTTGTGCGCATGCCTAGGAGTGGATTCGGTAAGAGCTTGGTATTTAAGCAGTTTTAGCGACTCACCTCCTCTTTACTTGAATCGTACCTGGTGCGTAGTAACTATTCACCCTAACCAAGAGGACTTAATCACGGGCTAAACCAATGATTAAAACCCGAAAGGGACTAGCCATGCAGTTTTATAAAATTCCTAGTTTTAAAATCCCTAAATTACCCTTTTAATTGTAGTAAAAGATTATTGTGAAAATTTTTCCAAAATATCTCCAATTTACAAAATTACAAAAAATGCCCCTGTATTGTAAATTACTTAGTTTTTGAGATTTTCAAAAAAAATACCCTCGAAACTTGGAGATTTCAAAATGTCTTGATTTGTAAAGTATTTTTTTTGTGACCTCGATTTATTACCAAAATACTCCTATAGGAAAAATGACGAAATTACCCCTGGGGTAGGGAATGATCAGAAATGCCCAAAGTAGTGAAGTGAATGTTGTGGATGAATGTGAATGTGATTCTCTAAATTAGACTAGTGAATTTGAATTGGAAACTTTGATTGATCGAAAGAACAACTTCTGAAAACTTCGTTTCATAAAACTGTTCGCGGATTAACAAAGTGGAACAAAAGTACTAATGCATAAAACTCTTTAATCAGATTAAATCGTGACGTTAGAAATGAGTTCTAGGGGATGTGTTAGATTTGTTAAGATCAGAATGCGCAGCATAAGTGTAGTGCGGTGAGTTAGGATGTACGATTATTCGTTAGTAAGTAGTTTCGAGGACAAAATTATTTTTAAGGAGGGTAGAACTGTAACATCCTAGATTAGGGGTTATGCGTTTGGAGCATAACCCAAGTGCTAGTGGGTTTTAAGGGTATTTGGAGATGTTTTAAGAGTTTTTAGAACTTTAGAATGAAGGTGAAAGCTTTGGAAAAATTTTGGATTTAAGTGTAAAAAGAGGAAATTAGGCTGAGGAGGCCTTAAGAATAATTTGTGGGCATTTTGGGTCATGAAAGGGGGCTTGGTAAAGTGGCTTAAGGACGCCACTTAAGGCCTGGGAATAACGCCAACAAAGGTCTGGAGTTTGAGTCTTGAGGCAGCATGGGAGTGTTTTATTTTTGTATTTTGCGTCAAGGAGGAGGTTGGGTGAAGGCGGCTTTAAAGAAATATGCGATGGTCTTTGGACAAAGCGAGGCCTTGGTAAAGTGGTCGCAAGGCGCCACTTAAGGGCTTGGAGGTGGCGCTTTGGCGCAGTCTTTGGTTCGAGTTGCGGAAGAAGCGAATGGGATTTTATTTTTATGCGTCAAGTAGGAGCTTGGCAGGAGGTCTTAAAAGAATTTGTGGCGGGTTTATGTCATAAAAACCGCCACAGAGAAATGGCTTGGAGCGCTATATGCGGCTTGCGGCAACAAGGGCCTTGGTTCGAATCCCGTTGGCAGCATGAGGCGTGTTTTTATTTTGCTTTGGCGCTAGGACAAGGGGGAGCTTAGGAAAGAGGTGTTAAAAGAAGTTCAGGGTGAATGATAACACAATCAGCGCCTTGGCAAAGTGGCAGGGACGTTACCTGCAGTTAAGGGTTCCAACAGGTCCCGAGTTCAAGGCGTGGGAGCAGCAGTTGGGTGTTTTAATTTTGGCTTTTGGCGCCAAGAGAGAAGGAAGCATTGGACGGCAATTGGACTTTTAATTGAAAGAGGATTAAGCTTTTTATCCTCTTAAAATTCAACTGGAGTAAGGATAACTGTTGGATTTATTTTTGTTATTTGTTTATTTTGAATAGGTAGAGATAATGGTTGTATTATTTATTTTAGATAATAGAGGAGTTATTTTATTTAGTTTAAATGTGGAGATAAGAGATAAAGAGGAGATAGAGTTTTATTTTATTTTATTTATTGTGAATATGTGTTCAAGAGTTATTATAGGAGAAGGAAATGGAATTTGAGAGGAGGTAGGAGTGCCGAATTTGAGTAGTATAAATAGGGGTGACCATCCTTTAGCTATTCTTTTCTTCATTTTTATTTTCCTTAGCCGAAAGTTGTTCCTCTAATTCTCTTTTTGAGCCGAATTGCTTCTCACTTCTTCTCCCTATTCCTTCTCTTTTCTTCAACGTTAATTCTCCATCTTTTCTTATATGGCCAAATACCCCATTTGCCATTAGTGCCATAGCCGAACCTAGTAGCTTCTCTTTGTTTGAAACTCTAAAGAAACACCATCACTACCTTGATTCTCAAAAGCTGAAGATCAAGCATTTTCTCTCTTTTGTCGAATACACTCTCTCTTGCACTTCAACGGGTGATTGTGGTAAGTATTTTCTGTCCTAGCAATCGATTATAGGTTCTCCTCCATTTGTGTGCCGAAAGCAAGTGTTTAAAGCCTTGGTTTTGGTTTGGCCGAGTCTAATAATTGTTTAATAGGGATTTTGACAGTCCAAGAGCAAGAAAGTAGGCAAATAGCCGTAGTGTCGCTTAGCGATAGCATCGGGATCGAAAGCGTAGTTCTTCAAGTAATCAGGTGTGTAGTTAGCCTACCATTTTCTGGGTTTATGTTATGTATGTGATATGTGTATGTGTTATGAATGTGCTAACTAGTGCAGTGGGAATTGTGATAAGGATACCCTCAAGGGGTATGTCGATAACACGGTAAGTACCGAATCTGATGAACTGTGATTATTGATGTGAATATGTGATAATATGCTAAATAACATGTACATGCATTATCATGGCATTATTTTATGTTGCATGTGCATGGGTGGGATATGATATGAAAGAAGGATAGGGTGTACTTCAATTACGTGGTTTGATGTTAGCCTTGAGCTACATCGTGGATTGACATAGACTGAGGTCACGTTGTGGATTAATTGCGATTTAGTGTGCGTGGTTTGATGAGTAGCTATGTGCCTCATCGTGGTTGATATCGGCTATGTGCCATATCGTGGTTGATGAGTGACTATGTGTCCCATCGTGGTTTTCGTGTTAGCTACGGCTACATCGTGGATTGGCACTGACTGAGGTTGCGTTGTGGATTATTGTGCTTAATTGCACGTGGACGGCATGGAATGCCTTTTGGAGTGAAAAGGAGAGGGTGATTTGATAATCCCCTGGTGTGTGGTAGTCTGGATAAGGGGGTGTGTAGCGGATGGACCCTAGGTTTGGGTTGGGTTTCATTATTGCATGATTTCGTATGTGAACATATGTGAAAATGGGCCAAGCCCAGTATATGAATGTGGATCAGTGTGGAAATGGGCTAAGCCCGATATGTGGAATTATATGGTTAATTACCCTGTTACCTGATAAGTTATTTGAATGTGGGCCAAGCCCAAAATGTGATAATATGTGAATATGATAATTGTTATCTGATATATGGGTTATTATGTGGTTAACATGTGGGTGGAATTCAGAGGTTTAATTACACACTGAGGGTCTGTATGACTTACCCAATTATTTATCAAACATCGCAGGTGATATGATGATCGGACCGGGTTGGAGTGGATACGAGGTGGTCTATGCAGAATATGTTTTGATTATTTCAATCAGTTTATTATTAAGTATTTTGGTTTAATTATTTATTGTAATAAGGCCCATTAAAGTATTTAAGTATTTTTATTAAGTATTTTTATTATTATGTTCTATTATGGATTGACAATTTAAATATTAATTGCAAATGATTTTATTTTCTTAAGTACGTATAATAAAGTTTTGAATCCGGTATTTTTATAACAATTTAATTTTTACTTAGAATATTTTAAGTCACGAAAATGTTTTATTAAAGGCAACAAAATTTTAACGGTTTTTACTCTTAAGTAAGAATATTTTCGAACGTGTTCCGCAGTGGCATTTCAAATTCGGTCGTAGTGAATGGGCCGGGTTTGTGGTGTTACACCCATTCCAAAACATATGACAGTAAGCAATAATGGAAATGAAAGTTTAAAAGAAAATTTAGTCCAATGGCCTTGTTACAAAACCATAACCCAAATCAAGTAATCTTAGAAATAAGATAAAAACAAAATTTACTGAGTTTCGTGAGGAACGCCTCCGATGTATGGCCAGCATCGAGTTCTCCGCAGCTCCCAAATCCGCTATAACTGGGGATTACCTACAAGGATATGGGAAAAGGGGTGAGTTACAAGAACTTAGTGTGTAATCCCGATTCCATTCAAAATCATAGTCTCAGTCTGGGCCTAAGCCCCGTACAGTATCAATGTGGGCCCACGACCCCAAAATCATGGTAATGCAAACAGAAATTGCAGCCCAACCTAATAGTCCATCCGCTACACTCCACCCGTACCAGCCCTACACTCCATGTGGGGACCAAGTCAACCTACCCAACCCTACACTCCAAAAATGCAATGAGCTACAGAGAAACGCGCAAAGCCGCCGATGATCGATATATGTGGCTGAGCCACTGAAATCAGTATATTGTGGCATAGCCACCAGTACAGCACTTCCTCCATCATTATAACCCATCCCAATGCAACATGTCATGGCATAATAATTCAGTGTATGCAAAATGTATCATCATGGAAGTTAATCAAGTTATACACAATCATACCAAATCTTCCCCTAAGGGTATAACAGTAATTTTACCCACGAGGGTATCTCAGTAATTTACCCACTGAGGGTATTTCAGTAATTTACCCACCGAAGGTATTTTAGTAATTTTTTACCCATCGAGGGTATTTCAATAATTTTTTACCCATCGAGGGTATTTCAGTAATTTTTACCCACCGAGGGTGTAACAGCCCGATTTATGGCTTGGTCAGAATAGTGGTGCGAGGCCACGAGTCTGAGGTGAATTTATGAGTTTCTAAAGTTTATGCCATGTTTACATGCTAGTGTGAAAGTTCATGAATCAATTTTGTTAAATTGAGGTTGAATGGTCCAAAAAGGACTAAATTGCAAAAGTTGCAAAATATGAGTTTCTAGAAGCCTTTTGCATGAAATAGCTTTAGATTATTAATTATAAGCCCTTAAATAGCAATTTGCCCAAATTATAATTTTTGGACAAAATTGGACATGAGTTAGTAAATGGAAAAATTTTAAAGAGAAGGGCATTTTGGTTATTTATCTATTAAATGATTAAAATGGGAAAAAGATGACAAAAATCTATTCATCTTCTTCCCCCTTGTGCCGAAAATTTTGAGACTCCATAGCTAGGGTTCTTCATTTTTTTCAAGCTTGCTAGTAAGTTCATCTTAGCCCCGTTTTTAATATTCTACGTATTTTCGAAGTTCTCGTATTATGAATTAGCTATTTTTAACTATAAAATGAGCTAAGATACATGTTTAAAAATCTACCCATGAATGATATGCTTGTTAAATGATGTTCTATGGAAGTTTATGAGAGTTTGATGTTAGATAAACATCTTTTTTCTAAGTGAATTTCATGAAAAATGAATATAGGGACTAGTTTGTAAGAGTTATGAAATTGGTCATACCTATTAGAAATAGTGAGAATTTATGATTGCTATAGTTGAGACTATTAATCAGATAAGCATGAAGTTTAAGAAAGTTGAATGAAAATCATTTTACGAGCCTAGGGGCAAAAGTGTAAATATGAGAAAGTATAGGGGTAAAATAGTAATTTTGCCCAAGTATGAGTAATGGGTAAATTTAGTCAAGGTGAGTATTAAATGATCTATTATAGATCAAGAAAAACGAAGCCCGGATCGAAACTGAGGCAAGAACAAAGTCGAGGACTAAATTGCATATCTACATACATTTTGTATATTGAGGTAAGTTTGTATGATTTCTAAGCTCTATAATTTCTATCATTGAATTGCTCAGCATAATGTACATTATTTCCACGAATTGCTTAATGCTATGTTAATCAAGAAAATCAATGAGATTAAGTATGATCAAGTCCCGAATGAAGATGAGTTTCCCAATATACTCGATCTACCACATGAGATAATAAAGTCCGTATAAGACCAAGCGAAGGCATGGCATCGGCAATCAAGCAAGTTATCATGTAAGTCCAAGGCAAGCTTGGCATTGAACAAGTTATCATGTAAGTCCAAGACAAGCTTGGCAGTGAACAAGGTATCATGTAAGTCCAAAGCAAGCTTGGCATTGAACAAGTTATCATGTAAGTCCAAGGCAAGCTTGGCATTGAAAAGCTATCAAAAAAAAAAAAAAAAGATCCCATGTAAGTCCAAGCTAAGGTATGGCATTGGTAAGAACAAGAAAGACTTCGTATAAGCCCATGTCAAGACATGGCCTCGAAACCAAGGTGAGATGTTCCATGTAAGACCGTATCTAGGATATGGTTTTGGTATCAAGTTTGTCGGAAGAGATTTAGTATCCTCGGTTATTCGCAAAAATTCATCGGGCAAATGAGTAAAGTAAAATGATGCAACAAGAAAGCTAAGAAAGTAAAGCTATCATCAAGTTGAAATTGAGTATTATTTATATTATGTATGAAGAATTAGTGATCATGATTGTTGTATTAAAGTATACTGATCAATGTGATCAAGTGATACAGGTACCTTGTTTACCTTACAAGTATGAGAATAGTAATTATCATGAGACATGTAAGAATCAATATGAGTAAGTAAGCTCTATAGCTAAAAATTTATGATACCATTGTTATGTCAAATGGTTTATATTAAGCAAGTATATTGATATGTGCTTTACATGCAAACTTACTAAGCTAAATGCTTACGTCTTTAATTCTTTTTTTCTATGTAGTTCCGCCAAGCTAACTTGTGGATCGTTGGAGTTGAAGCTCGTAGCACACTATCAATCTTTATTTTGGTATAGCCAAGTTATTTTACTAAGTATGGCATGTATAGGAAGCATTCATTTTGAGAACATGTTTTAACAAGGGCCAATGTGTAGACTACCAAGTTATTATTCTTTTGTATATGGCTAAGTGATTGGCCAAATTTGACTCTGTATGTATGTTTATTTAAGTCAATGAAGCATGTAGTATTATTTATGAAAAATTATACTGAATTGAGCTTGAGTTGATCTTGATTTCAGGGTGGCAAATGGCTTGGTAAATAGCCTCTAAGTGCCCACACGGTTAGACACACGGGCGTGTGTCTAGGCCGTGCGTACCTTGCATCTTATTGTTTTAAGTCAGGATAGGCCACGGTCAAACCCCATGGCCATTTGTATGAGTCGTGTAAGACACACAGTTTGGACATGGGCGTGTGCCCCAGATCGTGTGATCGAGTCAGTATGTCAAGGATTAGCACACGGTCTAAGCCCACAGGTGTGTCAAGGCCGTGTGAATATAGTCAGTAACTCCACACGGTTGGAAGACATGATCGTGTCTAAGGGTACACGGGTTTTGTTCCAAGTCACATGGACGTGTGAACCCTGATTCAAGGATGAGTTTTTGATTAAGTCCCGAAATTTATCGGATAAGTGCTTAAGGCCTCGTAGGCCCATGAAGTATATGATTAGACTAAGAAAAAGAAGTTTTAAGTCAGAACGAAATTTTATAGCCCGTAAGTGTATGTTTATGTGAGTTCAAGGATGGTAATGTCTCGTATCCAGTCCTAGCATCGGTCTCGGGTACGGGGTGTTACATTTTGTGGTATCAGTGCTACCGTTTAGTCGGTTCTAGGACGAACATAGCACGAGTACGAGTCTAGCTATACATGCCATACGTAAGAATGTCTTTATAATGATAGTGTAAGAATGTCTTTATAATGATAGTGTGACGACTCCTGATGACTTAAATTATGTTTGTACATATAGTAAATGGATCCCGACAGAGCTGTGGCGGATGATGTAGAAAGTAACTTGCACGACTCCATGAAGGGTGCAGTCTTGCGAACGAGAATGAGAATAAACCCACCACGGTGAGTCAAGGAGGAGGAAAAGAGGCTAGAGAAGCCTTCCTCCATATGATGAATACGTGGTATACGAAGTTTGTTCGTGCGAACCCGAATGCACAATCCCCTCCACCCCCGCCTGTTCCACAACCTATCCCTGCAGCCCCTCAAGTAGTAGAGGTGGTAAGAGGAGATAAAACTCCAATTGATAAGATCAGGAAACATGGGGCAGAAGAATTCTGGGCTAGAAAAATAGAAAATACCATTAGGGTATTCAACGAGTTGTCATGCACCCCTGAAGAATGCATGAAATGTGTAGTCTCTCTTTTAAGAGACTCTGCTTACCAATGGTGGAATACCCTTGTGTCGGTGGTACCAAGGGAAAAGGTTACATGGGAATTTTTCCAAGAAGAATTTAAGAAAAAGTATATCAGCCAAAGGTTTGTAGACCAGAAAAGAAAGGAATTCCTAGAACTGAAGCAGGGCAAGATGTTAGTGACTGATTATGAGCGTGAGTTTGTGAGACTCAGCAAGTACGCTCACGAATGCGTGTCCACTGAAGCCATCATGAGTAAAAGATTTGAAGACGGGTTAAATGAGGACATGAAATTTTTTGTTGCTGTCCTAGAACTAAAGGAATTTGTTGTGCTAGTAGAGAGGGCTTGTAAAGCCGAGGAATTAGTAAAAGAGAAGAGAAACTCTGAAATGGAGTCTCGTGACTCTAGAAAGAGACAGTGGAATAAGTCATTCCAATCTTCATCCAAGAAGCCAAGAGATTTCCCTACTCGATCGGCTACTTCCACTGGATTTTCAAGGAAGGACAAGAGTAAACAGTATTCGGGAGACAAAACACAGACTACTTCAGTTGCAAGTGTGGGGAATGTTTGGTCTGACAGACCCGAGTTCCCACAGTGTGGCAGACGTCATCTTGGAGAATGTCGGGCACGTGAAAACGTATGTTTTAGATGTGGTTCCTAAGACCACTATATAAAAGATTGTCCAGAGATGATGAAAGAAGAGAGAACTGGGAACCCGAGATCTGGGAGTATGGTCGTAGGAAGACCGCAGAGAAACCCGGCAAATGGGGCAATTGGAAGAGGTAACCCTCGAGAGCAGGCCGCGAGACTTGAGGGTAGAACGCTTGCAAGGACCTATGCCATTTGCGCTCGCGAAGAGGCATCTTCTCATTATGTTATTACGGGTACCTGTTCTTTTTTTGATATCAATTTATTGCTTTAATAGATCCTGAATCCACACACTCTTATATTTGCATTAAATTAGTATCCGGTTTGAGTATGCCTATAGATTCTATAGAATTTATGATTAAAGTGTCTAATCCTTTAGGCAAGAGTGTGTTAGTTGATAAAGTATGTAAAGATTGCCCATTAATGATTGGACGGCATTGCTTTAAAGCAAATCTTATATTGTTACCATTTGATAAGTTCGACCTCATTCTTAGTATGGACTGGTTAATTACCTATGATGTAATAGTTAATTGTGGGAAGAAATACATTGAGATCAGATGTGAGAATGGGGATACTCTTCATGTAGCATTAGATCAACATGATGGATTGCCGGTAATGATTTCTCATATGACGGCACAGAGATATTTAGGAAAAGGATATGAAGCATATCTGGCCTTGATGATGAATGCTAAAGAAACAGAGCTGAAAATTGAGTCAGTACCGATAGTATGTGAGTACGTGGATGTTTTTCTCGAGCAATTACCAGGACTACCACCAGGTTGAGTTCTGTATTGAGCTAGCTCCCGATACTGTACCGATATCTATTACTCCTTACAAAATGGCTCCAACAGAGTTGAAAGAGCTAAAGTCACAGTTGCAAGAGTTAACAGATAAAGGCTTTGCAAGATCAACTTGTTCACCATGGGGTGCTCCGGTTTTATTTGTGAAAAAGATAGATGGTACCATGAGATTGTGTATAGATTACTGTTAGCTTAATAAAGCGACAGTAGAGAACAAGTACCCATTGCCTAGGATCGATGATTTGTTCGATCAGTTGAAAGGAGCCAATGTATTCTTCAAAATAGACTTGAGATCAGGGTACTACCAGTTGAGAGTAAAGGATTCTGATGTATCCAAGACCGCTTTTCGAACAAGGTATGGGCATTATAAATTTTTAGTCATGCCTTTCGGGTTGACCAATGCTCCTGCGGTATTCATGGATTTGATGAACCGCATTTTTAGGCCATACCTCGATAAGTTTGTAGTCATTTTTATTGATGACATATTGATTTATTCCCGAGATGAGAATGAGCATGCTGAACATCTACGGACAGTTCTACAGATTCTGCGAGAAAATCAGTTGTATGCTAAGTTCAGTAAAAGTGAATTTTTGCTCAAGAAAGTAGGGTTTCTGGGACATATTATCTCAAGAGATGGAGTTCGAGTAGATCCAAGTAAGATGTCGGCCATAATGGATTGGAAGCCACCTAACAACATCTCTGAGATTAGAAGTTTTCTAGGCCTACCTGGCTATTACAGATGACTTGTCAAAGGGTTTTCCATGATTGCAACCCCGATGACTAAATTGTTACAGAAAAATGTAAAGTTTGATTGGACAGAAAGATGCCAACAAAGTTTCGAGAAACTGAAGGCAATATTGACAGAAACTCCAGTTTTAGTACAACCCGAGACAGGGAAAGAATTTGTGATTTACAGTGATGTATCCTTAAATGGATTAGGCTGTGTACTCATGCAAGAAGGCAAAGTCATTGCTTATGCCTCTAGACAGTTGAAGCCTCATGAGAAAAATTATCCGATGCATGATCTCGAATTAGTTGCCATAGTCTTTGCTTTGAAGATTTGGAGACACCATTTATATGGTGAAAGATGTCAGATTTTTATTGATCACAAAAGTCTGGAGTACTTGATGACGCAGAAAGAGTTGAATTTAAGGCAACGGAGATGGTTAGAGTTGATAAAAGACTATGAATTGGTCATTGACTACCATCCAGGAAAGGCGAATGTGGTCGCTGATGCTTTGAGTGGAAAGTCCCTATTTGCTTTAAGAGCATTGAATTCAAGGATATCTTTATCCGACAATGGTTCTATTCTAGCTGAATTGAGAGCTAGACCAATGTTTCTTCAAGAGATTATGGAAGCTCAGAAAGAAGATAGCGAATTGCAAGTCAAGAGAGCTCAGTGCTAGTCAGATGCTGAATCCGATTTCGGATTAATTCTGATGGATACTTGATGTTTAGAGATAGAGTTTGTGTACCGAGAAAAGAGGAGCTTATTCAGAGAATTTTGCACGAGGCACATAACGGATGTTTGTTTGTACATCCGGGTAGTACTAAGATGTATAATGATTTGAAGCAACAGTATTGGTGGCCAAAAATGAAGAAAGATATTTCAGAGTTTGTTTCCAAGTGCATGATTTGTCAGCAAGTAAAGGATGGACACCAAGTACCTTCGGGTTTACTTCAGCCCATCTTGGTTCCCGAGTGGAAATGGGACTGTATCACCATGGATTTTGCAACGGGTTTACCGTTGTCACCAAGCAAGAAGGATGCTATATAGGTTGTAGTTGATAGACTCATGAAGTTAGCTTATTTCTTACCAGTACGAGTGGATTACTCACTCGAAAAGTTAGCAAACTTATATGTTTCAGAAATAGTAAGACTTCACGGAGTTCCTTTATCGATTATATCTGATAGAGATCTGAGATTCACATCTAGATTTTGGAAGAAGCTGCAAGAAGCCTTAGGTACAAGATTAAGTTTTAGCACGGCTTTTCATCCTCAAACTGACGGTCAGTCGGAGAGATTAATTCAAGTACTCGAGGATATGCTCAGATGTTGTATTCTAGAATTCCAAGGCAGTTGGGAAAAGTTTCTCCCATTGGTAGAATTTGCCTACAATAATAGTTTCCAGTAGAGCTTAAAGATGGCGCCTTATGAGGCTCTATATGGGCGTAAGTGCAGAACGCCTTTATTTTGGACTGAACTCAAAGAAAGCCAAATTCATGGAGTTGATTTGGTTAAGGAAGCTGAAGAGAAAGTGAAAGTGATACGGGAATGTTTAAAAGCTGCATCAAACAAACAGAAATCCTATTCAGACTTAAAGAGAAAAGAGATAGAGTATCAAGTCAGGGATAAAGTTTACTTGAAAGTGTCACCATGGAGAAAAGTTCTCAGATTTGGCCGGAAAGGCAAGTTAAGTCCACGTTTCATCGGACCTTACGAGATTACTGAAAGAGTTGGGCCAGTAGCTTACCATTTGGCTTTACCATCAGAATTAGAAAAGATACATGATGTGTTTCATGTGTCAATGTTACGACGCTACAGATTAGATCCTTCACATGTAATTACCCCGTCAGAGATAGAGATTCATCCTGCCATGACTTATGGTGAAGAACCAGTCAAGATTTTTACTCGGGAAGTCAAGCAACTGAGAAATAAAAGTATTGCCTTAGTGAAAGTATTGTGGCAAAGACATGGAATAGAAGAAGCTACATGGGAACCAGAAGAGAATATGAGAAAGCAGTATCCAAACCTTTTTACTGGTAAGATTTTCGAGGACGAAAATCCCTAAGGGATGCGGAATTGTGACAGCCCGATTTAGGGCTTGGTCGGAATAGTGGTGCGAGGCCACGAGTCCGAGGTGAATTTATGAGTTTCTAAAGTTTATGCCATGTTTACATGCTAGTGTGAAAGTTTCATGAATCAATTTTGTTAAATTGAGGTTGAATGGTCCAAAAAGGATTAAATTGCAAAAGTTGCAAAATATGAGTTTCTAGAAGCTTTTTGTATGAAATAGCTTTGGATTATTAATTATAAGCCCTTAAATAGCAATTTGCCCAAATTATAATTTTTGGACAAAATTGGACATGAGTTAGTAAATGGAAAAATTTTAAAGAGAAGGGCATTTTGGTCATTTATCTATTAAATGATTAAAATGGGAAAAAGATGACAAAAATCTATTCATCTTCTTCCCCCTTGTGCCGAAAATTTGGAGACTCCATAGCTAGGGTTCTTCATTTTTTTTCAAGCTTGCTAGTAAGTTCATCTTAGCCCCGTTTTTAATATTCTTTGTATTTTCGAAGTTCTTGTATTATGAATTAACTATTTTTAGCTATAAAATGAGCTAAAATACATTTTTAAAAATCTACCCATGAATGATATGCTTGTTAAATGATGTTTTAGGGAAGTTTATGAGAGTTTGATGTTAGATAAACATCTTTTTCTAAGTGAATTTCATGAAAAATGAATATAGGGACTAGTTTGTAAAAGTTATGAAATTGGTCATACCTATTAGAAATAGTGAGAATTGGTGATTGCTATAGTTGAAACTATTAATCAAATAAGCATGAAGTTTAAGAAAGTTGAATGAAAATCATTTTACGAGCCTAGGGGCAAAAGTGCAAATATGAGAAAGTATAGGGGCAAAATAGTAATTTTGCCCAAGTATGAGTAATGAGTCAATTTAGTCAAGATGAGTATTAAATGATCTATTTATGATTATAGATCAAGAAAAACGAAGCCCGGATCCAAACTGAGGCAAGAACAAAGTCGAGGACTAAATTGCATATCTACATACATTTTGAATATTGAGGTAAGTTTGTATGATTTCTAAGCTCTATAATTTCTATCATTGAATTGCTTAGCATAATGTACATTATTTTCATGAATTGCTTAATGCTATGTTAATCAAGAAACTCAATGAGATTAAGTATGATCAAGTCCCGAATGAAGATGAGTTTCCCAGGATACTTGATCTACCACATGAGATAAGAAAGTCTGTATAAGACCAAGCCAAGGCATGGCATCGTCAATCAAGCAAGTTATCATGTAAGTCTAAGGCAAGCTTGGCATTGAACAAGTTATCATGTAAGTTCAAGACAAGCTTGGCATTGAACAAGTTATCATGTAAGTCCAAAGCAAGCTTGGCATTGAACAAGTTATCATGTAAGTCCAAGGCAAGCTTGGCATTGAAAAGCTATCAAAAAAAAAAAAAAAAGATCCCATGTAAGTCCAAGCCAAGGCATGGCATTGGTGAGAACAAGAAAGACTTCGTATAAGCCCATGTCAAGACATGGCCTCGAAACCAAGGTGAGATATTCCATGTAAGACCGTATCTAGGATATGGCTTTGGTATCAAGTTTGTCGGAAGAGATTTTGTATCCTCGGTTATTCGTAGAAAGTCATCGGGCAAATGAGTAAAGTAAAATGATGCAACAAGAAAGCTAAGAAAGTAAAGCTATCATCAAGTTGAAATTGAGTATTATTTATATTATGTATGAAGAATTAGAGATCATGATTGTTATATTAAAGTATACTGATCAATGTGATCAAGTGATACAGGTACCTTGTTTACCTTACAAGTATGAGAATAGTAATTATCATGAGACATGTAAGAATCAGTATGAGTAAGTAAGCTCTATAGCTAAAAATTTATGATACCATTGTCATGTCAAATGGTTTATATTAAGCAAGTATATTGATATGTGCTTTACATGCAAACTTACTAAGCTAAATCCTTACGTCTTTAATTCTTTCTTTCTATGTAGTTCCGCCTAGCTAACTTGTGGATCGTTGGAGTCAGAGCTCGTAGCACACTATCAATCTTTATTTTGGTATAGCCAAGTTATTTTACTAAGTATGGAATGTATAGGAAGCATTCATTTTGAGAACATGTTTTAACAAGTGCCAATGCATAGACTACCAAGTTATTATTCTTTTGTATATGGCTAAGTGATTGGCCAAATTTGACTATGTATGTATGTTTATTTAAGTCAATGAAGCATGTAGTATTATTTATGAAAAATTATACTGAATTGAGCTTGAGTTGATCTTGATTTCAGGGTGGAAAATGGCTTGGTAAATAGCCTCTAAGTGCCCACACGATTAGACACACGGGCGTGTGTCTAGGCCGTGCGTGCCCTGCATCTTATTGTTTTAAGTCATGATAGGCCACAGTCAAACCCCACGGCCATTTGTATGGGTCGTGTAAGGCACACGGTTTGGACATGGGCATGTGCCCTAGATCGTGTGATCAAGTCAGTATGTCAAGGATTAGCACAAGGTCTAAGGCCACGGGGGTGTGAAGGTCGTGTGAATATAGTCAGTAACTCCATACGGTTGGAAGACATGGGCGTGTCTAAGGGTACACGAGCATGTTCCAAGTCACATGGGCATATGAACCCTGATTCAAGGATGAGTTTTCGATTAAGTACCAAAAGTTTTCGAATAAGTGCTTAAGGCCTCGTAGGCCCATGAAGTATATGATTAGACCAAGAAAAAGAAGTTTTAAGTCAGAACGAAATTTTACAGCCCGTAAGTGTATGTTTATGTGAGTTCAAGGATGGTAATGTCTCGTATCCAGTCTTAGCATCGGTCTCGGGTACGGGATGTTACAGATGGTATCTTAGTAATTTATCAATTTACGGCTTTTCAATAGCTTATCGTCGCCTCGAACGATACGGAACCCTTATTGGGTCTCTTACGGAACTAATGGGCCTAAAATCCATTTCAGGCCCAAACAGGCCCACACGCTCGTGTGGCCCATTCGCATGGTTTCAGTCTCAGATTTCCAGATTTTGCAACCGTACTTACCCTTTGACGGTTTTCCACCAATTTTGCCCAGGTGGGCCGGAAAGCCCATTGGGCCTGTTAAGCCCGTATTAGCTCGGTTAGGCCCGTTACAGACTCAATGTCGTAAGAGTGCTTGTGACACTCTCAACAACTTACTGTCACTACTCGTATCTCGATTTACCACTACGAGCGCTCGCACGCTCGAGTGGCACAGATGCCGATTTTCCAACTTTTCGGCTTTTGGCTGATTCGCAAGTTATCATATGCAGTCATTCAGAAGGGTGTGAGATTACAACCTGTTTGCGATTAGCGGTATTCGGCACTTTCCCAACTACACCTGAGATTAAATGTTGACTAATAGTTAGTCTTAATACAACATCTTCCAAACATTGGGATTGATGAACACTTTACACCACTGACCCAAAAATCCGATAATTCCACTGCAAGGGATGATTATATGAACGATCCTTTGATTTACACCCGACAAGTCCCTTGAAATGTTGAAGCCAAGAAGAAGTGTTAACCTTTAAGACTCACACCCAACTTAAAAACATGTGAGCCTTTCGGTTTGAATAAGAATCAACCAAAAGGGTATAATCTTACCAGCAATATTCGGCCCTAAACCCACTTACCAATCAACTTCCGATATCCAAGGCTAAGAGAATGATAAGTGGTAGAAGCGGATGACTTGATTCGACCCTTACCAAAAGAGAGCAACAAGAGTTTAGAATAAAACGAGTGGCTATGTTTGGCTTAGCCAAGAGGTGAGAGTTTCGGCTTAACCAAGCCAAGAGAAAAAAGAACGAAAAACATGAAAGAAGGAGAATGAACCATTACCTTAATGTCGAGGATGAGCCGAATGGAATGACAAGATTCGGCACTAGCAGCAAGACAAACGAACTCTAGGTTCGACTATGGAGGCTACACCGAAAAAGAAAACCAACCAAAGAACACAAGACAAAATGGTAGATTTGGCTATAGGAAGAAGAAATTAGAGGAAGGAGTCGGCCAATATTGTTGAGGTAATCTACCAGTAACGTGAGTGCTTTGAAGTGAAGAAAAGAAGAAAAGAATAAGGGAGTGTTGGTACGGTTTAGTGAAAGAAAAGAAGTGTAGGAAAAGTAGAAGAAGTGGAAGTACAGAAATTGGTAAATGATCGAGAAGCAAAGAAACCCGAAATGCATGAGTAGCAGGTGCCAAAAATGCAAAAGAAAAAGTTAAGACACACTAGAGAATTTCGGCGCACACACCAAAAAGGTTTCAGTTAATGCCCCGTTCACCAAAATGTCGAATTTCCTTGCCAAAATCCAACCTTAGCCGAATTTTCTCTCCCCCAACACCCCACATTCGGCCAACCACTACCTCTCACCCTCAAATCCCTTAATTCTCTCCTAAATTTGCTTCACCATTCACTCTCCATCACCCATTCAAACTAATTTGACTAAGTCTCCAACTTCTCTGCAGAGTCCAAGCTGAACTCTACTTCCTCCACCTGCTTAGCACAAAATAAAAGCCACAATTTGCAGCCTAAGACACTCGAACTCCCTTCCTCCAGGTTTTCCTTGTGAAGCCAATGTTGTCAAGGCAATCTACCAGTAACGTGAGTGCTTTGAAGTGAAGAAAAGAAGAAAAGAATAAGGGAGTGTTGGTACGGTTTAGGGAAAGAAAAGAAGTGTAGGAAAAGTAGAAGAAGTGGAAGTACAGAAATTGGTAAATGACCGAGAAGCAAAGAAACTCGAAATGCTTGAGTAGAAAGTGCCAAAATGCAAAAGAAAAAGCTAAGGCACACTAGAGAATTTCGGCACACACACCAAAAAGGTTTCAGTTAATACCCCTTTCACCAAAATGACGAATTTCCTTGCCAAAATCCACCCCTAGCCAAATTTTCTCTCCCCAAACACCCCACATTTGGCCAACCACTACCTTTCACCCTCAAATCCCATGATTATCTCCTTAATCTGCTCCACCATTCACTCTCCATCACCCATTCAAACTAATTTGACTGAGTCTCCAACTTCTTTGCAGAGTCCAAGCTAAACTCTACTTCCTCCACCTGCTTAGCACAAAATAAAAGCCATAATTTGCAGCCTAAGACACTCGAACTCCCTTCCTCCAGGTTCCTCTTTGACGCCACAACACCATGCCACATGCTTCCTTGTGTTAACAAAATGAAACCAAATAAACTTAAGTCCTGTTTCCACTAGCTCACCCCACTAAAGCGCCCAAAGACCAAAATTTCACCAGGGCCTGGGCTCGAACCCGAGCCTCCCCAGGACCCCCAAACACACCCAAATAACAAGCTTATCAAGCACAACACATGCAATAACGCAAAAATGCCTGACCCCTATTTTTAGGATGTTACATGGACATTTATGTCCATGATTCAAGTTTTTTCTATTAATATTTCATTAAGGTTAGATTAGTAATTCATTAAATCAAAATGAATTAAGTGAATAAGGCCAAAATGCTCATCATTTTTAAGTGTTCTTCCACTGAAATTAGAAAGAAAATAAGGGTTTTAAAGCTTTCTACTATTCGGCCTTATTCAAGCTTAATCAAGGTATGTTTTTGTTTCAGTTTTTGATAATTTCTACGTTTTTGTGATCGTTGCAATGTGTTTTCTTAAGCCCATGTCTCAATTTTAGAATTTTATAATGATTTTGAGTTGTGCCATTGATGATTTTGTGAGTTTAATGAGGTTAATTGATGAATTATGAAAGCTTGGTATGAGATTAATATGTTTTGTATTTAGATTTTTGATGAATTTGAGTATATTGGGCTAAAATGTGAAAATGAGAAATTGAGAGGCTAAAATGTGAAATAAATGAAATATTTGGGTTTATATGAGCTAAGGGAATTTTCGGCTAAGCATGGGTTATAAACAATTATGTGTATTTTGTGATTTTATGAAATAGGGACTAAAATGTCAAAATATGAAATTATGAGGGCTAATTTGTAAAATGCTCTAAATATGTGTATTTGGATTGAATTGAATGATTTGGTGAATAAAAGAGTTAAATTACTGTAGCCATTTTTATTTTATTGTAATTTAATTTTTACCTTTTATTTTTTTTCTACTTTTTCTTAGTTGCAGGAGGGAGGGAGGGATAGGCAGAGATATGTGCAAGCGGAAGGGATTCTAATATCAAAAGGGTTTATTAACAAGAAGAAAAGATAGTTTACAAAAAAGAAAACTAAAGAAAACTCTATTCTATTTTTCGATCTTAAGATTCTATACAAAGGAAAATTTTTTGTTCTATTTTTCGATGCCTTTCAAGGCTTACAAGAATGCCTATTTATAACTAAAATTCTAAGCTAGAATCTAATTACATTTGAAGTCCAAAATAATTGTTTGGATAAGAATTAAAGAATAGACTCTAATTTAATTACAATTGAGTTCCGAATAGTATCCCGATAAGGACACATTAATTGTCAACTTCTTGGTGGCTTCCAAGTAGCTTCCTTTAATTGGTGGATACCATCTTGGTTGTTTCCAGGTGGCTTCCTCGAACAGTATCTTGATAAGGACGCTTTTGGTTGTTTCCACGTAGCTTCCTTGAACAGTGTCTTGATAAGGACGCTTTTGGTTTTTTCCACGTAGCTTCCTTGAATAGTGGTTGCCATCATGGTTGTTTCCAGGTGGCTTCCTTTTTTGGCAATATCTGCTGCTTGCATCATTGCTCATGTCATCTTCCATGTAGCATTGATGGTTGATTACCTCATTGCTTACATCATTTGGATCTTGTGGGTTGTCATCTTCCAATTTGTCTTCATCCTTCTTGGATGTTTCTCAGATTCATTTCCTCGATCTCGTCAAGGTGTAATGATTTTGGTGAAGGGACTGGTGTGTTCCAGCGTTCCCATACTTCTCTGATCTTCGCTGCTAACGGATAATCTTCGATCTCCATTTCTGCTATTTTTGTTAATAACGAAACGGCTTCTTCATTTTCTTCATTTGATCTCTGGTGGTTTCCAGTATCATAGGTTAATATTCTTCTACCATCGGTCCAGAACATATAAGTGTCTTGATGGAGAAGATGTCGAGCCATGCTCATAAGATCAATTCCTGCTTGGACTTGATACTTGTTGAAATTATTATAGCACTCATCAATGATTTTTGACAAATGCTCATGATCTTCTTTTACTGCTGCCAGGGCTTTTCCCGAAAACATAGTATTTATATTCCAAATTTGATAAGGCTGATGAAATTTTTCTTCTTCAACAATACCAATGAGAGATTATTTATCTCAATATGGAAATAATAGACAAAATCGTCTATGTTTATAAAATTTGATAATGGGATTTGACTATCATTTGGAAAATCTTTTAATAAATCAAAAGAGAGATTTTGGACTGTTATTTCTTTAACAAATCCCCACTCAATACTTGTTATATCGAATGGCTCATGATTTAAACGAAATTTGATAGTAGGAATTTTTTCTCCTATATCATTTATAAAAACATAAGCTTGCGAAAAGTATTTAGAAAAAGTTTCCAAAAATAGAGCTTGCTGTTTGCAAATGGCTCCTTTTATTTTTGAAAATATTTCTGTAGGTAAAATTTGTCTACATTTGTTATATAGACATTTCCTAAACATCTTATTAATAATAGGAGTGTTTCTCCCTTTATCAATAAAATATTGAAATGTATCAAGAAGATTGTTTATCTCCTTAATATCCATGTAATCGATTAGGATTTCATCCCAATCTCTGTATAAAATGCTATTTAATAATAATTCTTCAGATTTATTTTCTTTAGTTGTTTTTTCAACTAAGAATTCTGAGAATTGGGTAAGAGCTTTTCTGAAACTAGCTCTTTGTTCCAAAATATGGTTTTTCCATATTCTGTCAATGAAATGGTAATATTCTGGGGGTAAGCCTGAATTATAAAAACCCTTTAGATTCGAGAACTCAGAGGTTTGTTGTTTTTTCAACAAATCTTCTGTATATTTGAGAATTTCAGAATCGGTATAAGGCTTTTGAGAAAATTGAGAATAATTCACCGGTGTTGGTGATTGTGATCAAATTGGTTGGTTTACCATTGGATATGGTAAATAATATCCCTAGTTAGGATAAAATTGTACTGTTAATCCAAGTGCGACCATAAATCCTTGTTTAGGAATTACTTTTGCGAGTGCAGCAATAAATCCTTGTTTAGGACTCATTGGTGATTTTCCCTTGTTGGGTTTTTTATGGACAGTTCTCCATCCATCATTTTCTATTAGAGGTTGTTTACCTCTATCCATAAGACCTGCTAAGAAATCAACAAACATTAGTAAAGATAATTTTATTATTATCTACCAATGGTATTTCTATAGAATTGTTTTCTATAGATAATATAACCGATTTCTTTTTCACAATAAAAGGTAAATATTGATTTATAAAATTATTACCTAATAATATGTCTCCATACATATCAGGTAAACATAATAATTTTGGAATTATAAATCTAACATTGTTTATGTAGATTGGAATATTTTTTGGCTTTATAATAAATAGTAGTTTTGCTACCAGTTATTCCACTAATATTTATTATCTTTTTTACAGGTTTCCAGTATTCTTCTGGAATGGCATTTCTTTTGCAACTACTTGTTGTAGCTCCTGTATCTAATAATGCATGTAAAGAATATTTTTTATACTCTCTATCATGTAATGTAATTTCAATGTATTTATTGAAATTTATTATATTTTCTATCGAATAATGTATATCTTCCATTCTAGTATTTCTAGAAATAAAATTTCTACTTGGTGCAGTAGGAAAAATAGGAATATGAATTGTTTTCATACCTATTGGTGTAGAAGTACTTATATTATCTTCTTCTTCCTCCAGTTGAGAACTAGAAGGTAATACTAATTTATCATTTGTATCGATTATCGATTGTTTTTAAAATATAACTTATCTCCGGATGACATGTATTCAATAGTACTAACTGGTTTAGAAGTACTAGCATTATTAGTTTTATCAATTATCCAGTCTTTTGGAATTGATAAATCTTTTAAATGCAGTAGTTTTGGTTGAATTTCCGTAGTAAATTTATTGGGCTCAAAGAGCTCAATAATTTTATTATTAATTTCTTTTATTTCAACCTCTGCCATATTAGTATATTCATTAATAGCAGTCCAGCTTATTGCTAGATCTTCTGCTAAATCACTTATATCAGAATTTTTTGTCTGAATTCTAGGCATAGACACTCTTCTATTAGAGGGTCTGTTATGGAAATAAAGTAATTTGGTTTTACCTTAAATCCTATAACTCCTGTATGTAGATTAGATTGAATTCCTCCAATAAGTGCTTTTATTGGATTTTCAAATCTTTTATCTAATAATACTGCTAAAATAGGAACATCATGACCTCTTCTAAATAAAGCTCTAATTGTTATCATAATGACTCCTAAATGTATATATCTAACCTGAGGATAGTTTTTTCTAATCCTTTTTATTTTTTCTTTAGTAAATAAGGGGATTTCTGTTAATCCTCCTTTGGTATCCTTAGCGACTGTTTATGACTAGAAGGAACCTGTCAAGACCATTACTTTTTGGCAGTGAGATTGAATGTATAGATCCTAGAAACAGAAGAGAAATAAGGCGAAGTCTACAATACATAGAGGAAGAGCAAGAGGACGATACCGATACTACCGAAGTGATGGCTGATAATAATCCGCTACCTCCTGTGGTTGCCGCAAACCTGGTGAATCAAAATCTTACTCCTCGTACTATGTATGATTATGTTAAACCTAATTTAACAGGAACTGAATCAAGTATTGTTAGACCTGCTGTTGCTGCAAATAAGTTTGAACTAAAAGCTAACACTATTCAGATGATTCAGTTTGATGGTTTGCAGGATGAGGATCCAAACAATCACTTGGCAAATTTTCTAGAATTTTGAGACACTTTCAAGATTAATGGCATTTCTGATGATGCTATTCGCCTTCGATTGTTTCCCTGTTCATTGAGGAACAAAGCTAAACAATGGTTGAACTCGTTACCATGAGGATCAATCACTACATGGGAACAAATGACTGAAAAATTTTTACTTAAATATTTTTCGCCGGCTAAAACGGCTAAGTTGAGGATTGATATTTCTTCTTTTGTGCAGATGGATTTAGAAACGCTTTACGATGCATGGGAGAGATACAAGGATCTACTGAGAAGGTTCCCACACCATGGGTTACCTCTATGGCTACAGGTTCAAACCTTTTACAATGGTGTGAACCCCTCAACTAGGCAGATGATTGATGTAGCCGCCGGCGGTACACTAAACAATAAAACACCTGAGGCTGCTTCCGAATTTATTGAAGAGATAGCATTGGATAACTACCAGTGGCAAGTTATGAGGATGAAGGCAACAAAGGCAGCCAGTGTTTTCAACCTCGACGCAGTGACCATGCTATCAAACCAGGTAGAGATGTTAAATAAAATGATTGATGGTTTGTGTGGTTCTTCGCAGGTACATCCAGTTATGCAGTGCGATAAGGATGGAGGAAGAATGAGTAATACAGAATATCCATCTTACAACCCTGGCATTGAAAGCGAACAGATGAACTATATGGGTAATAATTCTAGACCTCAGAATAATCCATATAGTAACACTTACAATCCAGGTTGGAGGAACCACCCAAACTTTCCATGGGGTGGCCAAGGAAATCAGAGACCGAAACCACCCCTTCCAGGCTTCCAACAGCAACCTACCCATAAGAGAAGAAGCCGAACCTTGAGGAGATGCTAACAAAATTCATCTTGATGTTAGAAACCCATTTTCAAAACATCGAAACAACACTAAAAAAACTAGCAAGCATCGATTCAAGGGCTCGAGAACCAAATAGGACAGCTTGCTAAGCTCATATCTGAACGGCCACAAGGCAGCTAGCCAAGCAACACTGAAACTAACCCAAAGGAACAACTTCATGCATAACTGGTCACGAAAGTGAAGAGTTAGACGCACCAAAACCAAAACAAGAAAATGTGGCAGATAAAGGTAAGGTCGGGGTGAGCCATAATAATCCAAAACTGGTAAGTACAAAATACCAACCTCGTGTGCCATATCCCAATACGACGAAGAAAGACCGCAGAGATGAACAATTTGGTAAATTTCTTAAACTTTTAAAAAAATTACATATTAACTTACCATTTATTGAAGCTCTTTCGTAGATGCCCAATTCGAAAAAAATTTTAAAAGAGCTTTTGACAAACAAACGGAAGCTAGACGACGGGTCGCATGTGGAGCTAAATGCAGTGTGCTCAGCAATTTTACAAAATAAACTACCTCAAAAGTTAACAGATCGAGGGAGTTTTACAATTCCTTGCTTAATTGGTGGTTTATCTATTAATAATGCTTTAGCTGATTTAGGGGAAAGTATTAATGTTATGCCTTATAAAATGTTTAAACAACTAGGTCTTAGGAAACCCAAACAAACTAGGATGAACATTCAATTAGCTGATAAAACCATTAGAGTTCCTAGGGGTATAATTGAGGATGTACTAGTGAAAATTGACAAATTCATATTCCCAGTAGACTTTGTTGTTTTAGATATGGATGAGGATAGTAATGTTGCTTTAATTTTAGGGAGACCCTTTTTAGCAACTGCTAAAACTAGAATTGATGTTGGTACAGGTGAACTCACACTTCGTGTAGGTGACGAAACAATTACTCTTTAGGCTCTTGACTCGGCTAGGACATCGAGTAATAAAGGTGAGAACATAAATTCTATTAATAACCATTTGGTTCAACCCTCTTTTTTGGAAGCACCATGAAAATACACAACTGAGCCACGTCCTAGACCTCGTGCCAACAAAGAAATAACTATGAGGAGCGAATGCTTCAGATCAATGAACTAGACGAGTGGAAGTCACATATCAAGGAGAAACCAAGAACACACGAAGCAAAACCGAGGTAACTCTGTAACAAACTTAAAGATGAAGCAAGCTACTTTAAGGTTTGAGATCGAGTTCTAGTGGATAATACAGATCCTCATGTTGCCACTTCAGAACCTATTGGAATAATTCCTTTCACGGTACTTAATACTTTCCCATATGATACAGCTGATGTAACTCATTCTTAATTTGGCACCTTCACGGTAAATCGTACTCGTCTAAAACCTTATTTTAATACAATTGATAGCAAGAATGAGGAGTTTCAACTCCTCAAACCACCATGATTATGCGAATGAAATGTAAGTCTAGCTTAAGATTTTAAACGATCGCTTCTCAGGAGGCAACCTGAGCACTAACCCCATTAATTTCCATATTTTTGATTTTTAACACCTAACTAAAAACTAACCAAATTAATAAAGCGCAGGTTTCCCTACCATACGACCTTGCACACAGGCGTGGCCGTGGCCGTGTGGACACCATGAACAGGCACATCGGCATGGCAGAAACCATGCGAACCAAGGACAAAAATTTTCCCCAAAACACGGGCTATGATAAAATACCACGGCCATGCGATTCGGCCATGGTTGACACTAAGAAAGTAACACGGGCGTGCGACACGCCCGTGTCCCTAGACCATGGTTGAAATTGAGAAATTTCTTATTCTAGAACTTGCTTCAATTATGCATGTCGAGACCACACCCTTGATTTGATATATTGTGATGATAAAGGCACCTAGGATTTAACCCACTCATTCCATAAAATGCCTACCTTCATAATTAACCCCTAGTGAACCGTTTTTATCCTAATAAACTGTTTCTTGACTCACCCATTAATATTAACCCAAAACCAAATTTTTACTTCTCCTCCTTTGACCCCCTTATGTCAAGATTTGATTTGATCAGTTATTTTCTTACTTATTATTGTATGTTCTTATTCATAAAAAAAGTTGGAAATTTATTCATTATTAGTTTTTATGAGCTTAAACGGTCAATTTCTTAGTGAGGATGTCAATTCTTGTCGGTTTTGGATCAAAGGTAATTATTTAGATAAGGGGAAACACCTATGTTTTCATGCTATAAAAATTTATGACTTAGATTGTTTGAATCTTTAGGACTCTTTCAGTTAAATTATCAATGTATGAATTGTCTATGAATTATGATGAGACATTATTGATAAGAATTATGAATTAAGGAAGTTAATTTTAATTGTGAGTTGAGGATTTTGCTTGAGGACAAGCAAATGCTCAAGTGTGGGGATATTTGATAAACCATAATTTATACATATTTTAACCCCATGCTTGGCTTATTTTTGGATAAATTTCCATTAGATTTGATGAATTCGATGCTCCTAATCCTTTAATTTCATGTTTTACACTCAGGAGAGCTTAGGGAGCCTAAAAGAACGAGAAATGGGCCAAAAAGGGACAAAAAGGGCCTACCTCAGAAATCAACACGGCCTGGACTTTTGCACACCGGTAGACCACACGGCTGTGGATGATGAGCAGAATTGAGCAGGGCCCAAGCCATCACGTACAAGCGTGTCACATGGGCGTGTCCCTGCTGAACCCAAGTTTAATCCTATTCAGAAAAGGCTACTTATGAAAGGCGTTCCAAAGCCTATATAAACACCCTAGGGGGCAACTTAAAAGGGGGCGCCGAGTAGAAGGTAGAAAATACTCGAAGACAGCCAATGGAAGCAGCTTGGAAGGAGGATTTCCATCAATACTGAAGATTTCCTATCAATTTCTCTTGAAGTTTTTGAGTTTTCTTATGTTTTGTTGTTTTCCTTATTTTAAGATGTTTCCCTTTAGCATTATGAACTAAATCCCTTAAATATCTAAGGGGATGAAACCTAAGACAGATCTTATTACTATTTGATTTATAAGATAAATACTTATTCTTATTCTTAATTATGAGTTCTTATTCTTGTTTTGATAATTCAGGTTATTGATTCAAGTCGAATGTGCTTATTCAGTGGAGCCAAATTCGTTGTTTAAGAGTAGATCAACACAATTAAGCGGAGTTGATTGCACCCCTAGAAATAGGGCGACGAAAATCTGCCGGATTAGAGTCAAATCTAATAAGGGAATCCATAGATCGAGTTAATGCGACAATAGGGGTTTTAATTAGAAAGATATTTCAATTAATCAACCTAGAGTCAGTTTTTTTTAGTCTTAAAAGGGATATTAACATAAATCAGGGATTTCTATGGATTAAGTCAAGTGAATAAATCGTATGAATCAAAAGTAATAAGTGAAGTCTAGGTGGATTCCTTCTTAGGTATTGCCTTTATCATATAAGTTGTCTAAAAGTATTTTCTTAATTCTTTCTTTGTCATGTTTTTAATTAAGCTTTAGTTTAAAAGAAATATCTTAGGCTAAATAAGAGAAGGATATTAATTACTAATACTCTTGGTCCTTGTGGATACGATATTACCGGTCTTACTATAACAATATTATAAACTATAGGTGCGCTTGCCTTTATTGTGATCATAGTTAGTTTTAGACACATCAACACATTTTCATCGTGCCATATTTCTTTTTCACAAATAATACCGATGCACACCAGGGAGAGAAACTCGGTCTAGCAAAACCTTTATCTGTCAACTCTTGCAACTGAGCTTTCAATTCTTTTAATTCTATCGAGGCCATTCTGTATGGAGCTATTGATATCGGCGTAGTTCCCAGCACTAACTCAATGCCAAACTCAACCTCTCAGATTGGTGGTAAACCCGATAATTCTTCAGGAAACACGTACGGATACTCACACACAATTGGCACTGATTCGATCTTCTTTTCAGTTACTTTCATATAAGCACATAAGCAGAATAAGCTTCACAAACTTTTATCACATATTTCTGAGCTAACATAAATGAAATCACTGCTGGTAAACCATTAAAATCATCTGACTCAATCCTGATAATCTCATTATTTTGACATCTGAGATTAATCGTCTTTTGTTTACAGTTTACTATAGCATCATGTAGCGTTAACGAATCCATACCCAGAATTATATAAAATTCATCAAATGGCAACAATATTAGACCAGTCGAAAAACAAAAATCACGAATCATCAATGAACAGTTCTTGCACACTTTATCAACCAAAACACACTTGCTTAAAGGGTTCGGTACTCTAATAACAAATTCAGTAGACTCTACAGGAAAAGTCTTACTGGATACTAAATTCACACATATATACGAATGAGTTGATCCTGGATCTATCAATGTAATCACATTAGTGTCATAAAGAGTAAAAGTACCGGTGATAACATCTGGAGATGACGTTTCTTCGTGAGCGCGAATAGCGTAGGCTCGTGCAGGTGCTCTGGCCTCTGACCTCACAGTAGAATCTTTAGTCGCTCTCTGACTACCGCTCACATTTCTCGTGTTTCTAGGTGGTCTACCTCTAACTGCAGTGTTACTCGGTCTCATTTTGTACTGTATCTTGCTCAGCCAACTCAAGAAAGTTATGAATGAAATGATCTAATGATCCACATTTAAAACAGGCCCGATCATTCAATCTACAATCACTGATATGCCGTTTTCCACAATGTCTACACTCGGGTCGGTTTTGTCTCACATTTTAAACACTAGCAATATATGTAGCTTGAGCTTTAGAACTCAGAGGTTGCTTTTCATGATCCCTACTTGAATATCTCATTGATGCATTGGAACGATCGAACGAGTCTCGAAATTTATTTGATACAGACTGATAAGATTTACTCGTCGATCTCTTTCTGGAGTCTCTAACTACAAAATCAACTTTTCTCTTTTCTTTTCTGAGGTCTTCAGCTTTACATGCCCGCTCGATGAGTATCACAAACTCTTTGATTTCCAGAATCCTAACTAATAGCTTGATGTCTTCATTTAAACCATCTTCAAATCTCTTGCACATAATAGCTTCAGTTGAAACACATTCCCGAGCATATCTGCTCAATCTCACAAATTCTCGCTCGTATTCCGTAACAGAGATACGGCCTTGTTTCAGCTCGAGAAACTCTTTGCGTTTCTGATCAATGAATCTCTAGCTAATATATTTATTCTGGAATTCGTTTTGGAAAAACTCCCAAGTAACCCGTTCTTTTGGAACCACCAATACTAATGTATTCCACCAATGATACGCAGTGTCTCTTACAAAGATACGACACATTTGATACATTCATCAGGAGTACAACATAACTCATCGAATACTCGGATTGTATTATCGAACTAGAACTCAGCTCATTCAGCATCATCATGGAGATTAGCCTGGAACTCTTCAGCCCCATATTTACAAATCTTATCAATAGGTTGCTTACTCAATCGAATCGGATCTATCACTTGTGGCACAATTGGGACTTGTTGAGGAATAGGTGGGGGTAGAGGTTGTTGAGCAGCCGGATTCGTTCAAACAAACTCTGTGAACCACTCACTCATCATTTGGAAGAAGGCTTGTTTAGCCTCTCCCTCGTGGCTACTAGTTACAAGTATAGACTCAGATTGCGCTGCCCTCTGAGCAGGAGTGGGCGCATTACTCTCTACATCGTCAACTACAACTTTTTCGGGATCCATTACTATACGAAAATACAATTTAAGCTATCAGGAATCATTACACTATCGTAGAATATATATGGCATGTATAGCTAGACTCTCACTCACGCTACGTTAGTCCTAGAATTGACTAAACCGTAGCTCTGATACCAATAAATGTAACACCCCTAACCTGTATCCGTCGTCGAAATAGGGTTACAAGGTATTACCGATCAAATCACAACATACAACATTCATTTATGTATCCATTCTCAAACACTATTCAATCATAATCACATTGTCCCTTATAAAGACCTACGAGGCCTTAAACATGCTTTAGAAGTGGTTTGGGACTAAACTGATAACTTACGAAATTTCTCGAAAACTTAAAAAATTTTCAAACATACAAGGGTCACACACCCATGTGAACAGGCCGTGTGAAACAGGGCATACATACTGACTTGGGTCACACGACTGACTACACGCCCGTGTGTTTAGCCCATGTGATCTTTGAAATGGCCACACACGCCATGTGCCAGGCCATACGTTAGGCCGTGCCAAAACTGTAGGGTATACAGACTTATGCAACACGGCCAAGTTACATGCCCGTGTGCCATTTAAGGGGTATACTGACTTGTGCCACATGGCCGGTCACATGCCCGTGTGTGAGACCGTGTGGAGCATACTGACTTTAATTCAATCTCAACACCAGGGGACGCATGGCCGTGTAGCATTACCGTGTGTTGCACACGGCCGAGACACATGCCAGTGTCTCTACCCGTGTGGACAAAAATAGGCCATTTGCAAGGCCAATTTGCCACCCTTTCTCATGCTTACCTAAACAACCAAAATAATACCATTTCAACACATTTATAGGCAACCAAAATATGCCAATTCATATACAAATCATGCCATTTCATCTTCAACCATTTCACTACTCAAATCATAACCATAAACATACCAAAACAATATATCATTACCAACAATTTCACCTATCTTCCCTATGCATTTTTCTCATCATTTTATCAACTAATTCATGCCACAAAATATACCATTTCATCATCCCTATATCATACGAAATCAACCATGATATATCATTGGTAAATAATCAAAACAATTAACCACTTAGCCATCACCATAATCATACCAAACATGCCAAAAAACAAGGCCATATATATATCACATATCACTTACCAATTTCATAAATTAAGCTAACTCAAATGGCCAAATACACACCCACATTTACATCATTTATGAGCCAAATCTCATGGCTAATATCATAACTCAAAACATAACATCTTAATACTAGCCTATACATGCCATAAACCATATTTACATAGCATCAAAAGTACCAACAGGTTGTTTGATAGTGTGACGATGTTCCTGATGATCCCTAGTCCGAGTTAGCTTCGATTATTTATAAAATAGGGAAAGAACACACAAAGTAAGCTTTAAAAGCTTACTAAGCCATATACAAATAAAATTACCACATGAATCAATATCATTTTCATTAATAGACAAATCATGAATAAGCATATAAAAGCTCACAAACCTTTCCCATTGAACACAAATTCAAAATCATAAGTGAATTCATAAAATACTTCCCTTTTCAATACTCGTATGAATCTCGTACGTACCTGAGTCACTTAATTCATTCACAAATTCTTTCTTGACTTGACTTTGCCAGTTGAACCATTTGGAATCGTTAAGGATATCGAAAATCACATATAACTCGTACAATGCCATATCCCGGATATGGTCTTACATGTTAACAGATATTAATGTCATTGTCCCAGACAAGGTCTTATACGAAATCATATAATGATGCCAATGTCCCTGGCATGGTCTTACACGTATTTACATCTCGGTAATCCTAATGTCATGACAATTGTATCCTATACATTTCCTAAGGTTCGTATAGGACTTTTGGATATCGTAACCCTGTCGATTCTGGGTCGTATTTGATCGTTCAACATTTATAACGTTTCAATGACAATTAAACATATATAATTCAATTTAAAGATATTTATTTGCATATGAAAATTGATAAACCGTAATAGTAACATATTTTAAGCCCATATTTAGCATGCTTTTGGATGATTTAAGCCTTTAATTGTGTAATTTGGTGCTCTTAATATTTTGTTTTTATGTTTTATACTCAGAAAAGCACCGAAGGATGAAAAGAACGAGAAACGGGCCCAAAATGGAGTAAATGGGCCATATCGCAAAATCAACACGGCCTGGGCCCAAGACCACATGCCGTGCCTCATTCAACAGTCTCGAACACGGCCTGGCCACAAATCACACAGGCGTGTGCCATGGGCGTGTCCCTGCCATGACAAAGAGAAATTTCACTCGGATTAGGATACTTAGAGGCGAAGAAAGACATTCAGAAGCCTAAATAAACACCATGAGTATAACCTGAGGAGGGAACCCAAGGCTTTAGTCAGAGGGCATCCAGCTAGGCCAAAGAGGGCAGGTTTGTGGGGATTTACTTGAAGATGGCCAGTTGATCCATCTCAAGAAGCCAGAATTATACTCAAGACAGAGGATCTCCCCTTCAATTCCTTTAGGGGCTTTTAGGGATTTCTTATGTTTTGTTTTATCTTTTTTTTTTAAGATGTTTTCTTTTATTATTATGAACTAAACCCTCAGATGCCTGATGGGGATGAAACCTAAAATGAATCTTGTTATCGTTTGCCGAGCTATATGATAAATATTTGACTTGTTCTTAATTATGTGTTCTTAATTCTTGTGTTGATATTTTCGGGATATTAATTCAAGTATGATGTGCTTAGGTGGAGGAGCAAAAGTCCCTGCCTAAGAGTAGATCTAGCATAATTAAGCGGAGTTGATCGCACGCCTAGAGATAGGGTGATGAGATTTTCCCGGATTAGGGTGAAACCTAATATGGTAGTCCATAGATCGAGTTAATGCAATTCTAAGGGTTTTAATTAGAAAGAGATTTCAATTAATCAACCTAGGGTTAGATGTTAGTCACCTCGAGAGAGGAATTAATATAAATTAGGGAATCCTACAGATCAAGTCAAATGAATAAATTGTCTGGTTCAGAGTTAGATAACAAGTGAAGTCTAGGTTGATTCTTCCTTGCGTATTATCTTAATTAATTGGTTTTTCCCAAAGTATTTTCCCCAATTTCATTCTTCTTTGTCTTAGATTCTTTAGCTTATTAGTTAGTTAATTTAGGTTAAACAACAAATTCATTTATTTTAGGTTAGATAATAAAAAGAAAGTTAGTATTAGTACTTTTAGTTCCTTTGGGTTCGACAATCCGGTCTTGCCTTAACTATACTATTGTTCGATAGGTGCGCTTGCCTCACATCGTTGTCATAGTTAGTTTCTAGGTTCGATCATTCTTTATATAAATTTTAAGACTTTGACATCGCATAAAAAAATCATCAAGTTTTTGACGCAGTTGCCGGCGAACTGAAATATTAAGAAAGCTCAATTTTTATTACTTTAGCCATTTTTATTTTTTTTCAAATTACTTTTACTTCTTAGTTTGTTTTTTTTTTTTAACTTTGCTAATTTATTTTCTTTTGTTCCTTTCAGGTACATCTAGTTTATGACTCGAAGGAACCCGACAGGAGCCCTACTTTACGATAGTGATATTGAAGGTACAATTTGCAGAAATCATAGAGAAATAAGGCGAAGCTTAAACTACATAGAAGAGGAGTAAGGAGCCAAAATCAATACCACGAAGAGATGGCTGAGAATAATCCGCTACCTCCAGAGGCGACCGAACGTCATGCTCCTTGAACTATGTTTGGTTATGCTAAACTTAATTTAACCGGAATGGAGTCAAGTATTGTTAGACCTGCTATTGCTGCAAATAATTTTGAACTGAAACCTAACACTATAAAAATGATACAATAGTTCGTTTAGTTTGATGGTTTGGTGGATGAAGACCCAAATAACCACTTGGCGAATTTCCTAGAATTTTGCGACACTTTCAAGATAAATGGCGCTACTGATGATGCCATCCATCTTCAGTTGTTTCCCTTTTCTTTGAGGAATAATGCCAAATAGTGGTTGCATTCTCTTCCACGAGGATCAATCACTACATAGGATCAAATGACAGAGAATTTTTTATTAAAATATTTTTTGCCAGCCAAAACGGCCAAGTTAAGGAATGATATCTCTTCTTTTGTGCAAATGGATTTAGAGACACTTTATGATGCATAAGAGAGATACAAAGATTTGCTGAGGAGGTGCCCACACCACGGATTACCTTTCTGGCTACAGGTCCGAACTTTCTACAATGGTGTGAATCCTTCAACAAGACAATTAATCGATTCAGCAGCCGGTGGAACTCTGTATAACAAAACTCCTGAAGCAGCCTACGAGTTTATGGAGGAGATGTCATTGGATAACTATCAGTGGCAAGTTACAAGGACAAGGCCAGTAAAAGTAACCAGAGTTTTCAACCTCGACGCAGTAACCTTACTATCAAATCAGGTGCAGATGCTAACTAAAAAGATTGATGGTTTGTGTTCCTCGTAGGTACATCCAGTTATGCAATAGAGACAAGTGGAGGCGTGGCGAATCCTGAGTACCCACCCTACGGATAGGGCCTGGAGAGCGATCAAATGAACTATATGGGTAACAATTTTCGATCTAACAATAACTCTTATAGTAATACTTATAATACAGGTTGGAAGAACCACCCCAATTTCTCATGGGGTGGTCAAGGAAATCAAAGACAACAACCACCCCAAAACTTCCAACAATAGCCCTACCCACAGGAAAAGAAGCCGAACATTAAAGAGATGCTGACAAAATTCATAGCAGTCTCAGAAACACGTTTCCAAAGTCTCAGAAACACGTTTCCAAAACACCGAGACAACACTTAAAAATCAACAAGTATTGGTTTAAGGGATTGAGAATCAGTTAGGGCAACTTGCTAAGCTGATCTCTGAAAGACCACAAGGAAGCCTACCAAGCAACACCGAGACTAACCCAAAGGAGCAAATTGAAGCCATAACAGCTCAGGATAGTGAAGGGTTAGACGAGCGCAATTTAAGGTAAGAGAATGTGGAAGAAGAAGCTAAGGTTGAGGTAAATAATAAGCCAAAATCGGTAATCAAAGAGTACCAACCTCGCATACCATATCCCGAAGCGATAACAAAAGACGACATAGAGGAACAGTTCGGTAAGTTTCTTAAACTTTTAAAGAAATTGCATATAAATTTACCGTTTCTTGAAGCTCTTTCGCAGATGCCAGATTCTAGAAAATTTTTAAAGAAGCTATTGACAAATAAGCGGAAGCTAGACGAAGATTCACATGTGGAATTGAACGCAGTATGCTGAGCAATGTTGCAAAACAAACAACCACGAAAATTAAAAGGTCCAGGGAGTTTTACAATTCCATGCTTAATTGGTAGTTTATCTATTGATAATGCATTAGTTGATTTAGGGGAAAGCATAAATGTCATGCCTTATACAATGTTTAGACAACTAGGTCTAGGGAAACCCAAACAAACTAGGATGAGTATTCAGTTAGCTGATAAAACTATTAGAAACCCTAGGGGCATAATTGAAGATGTACTTGTTAAGATTGATAAATTCATATTCCCAGTATACTTTGTTGTTTTAGACATGGATGAGGACAACACGATCCCCCTAATTTTAGGAAGATCATTCTTAGCAACTGCCAGGACTAAAATTGATGTTGACGTAGGTGAACTCATACTTTGTGTAGGTGACAAAACAGTCACTCTTTAAGCTCTCGATTCAGCTAGGAAATCGAATAATTAAGGTGAAAAAGTAAATTCTATTGATAACCATTCTACAAAAGAACACAAGTGAACCCGATCCTAGACCCCGTGCCAACAAAGAAATAACTCATGAGGAGCAAGGGATTCAGATTGATGAACTCGAAGAGTGGAAGACGCATCTCAAAGAAAAACTAGGGATACATGAAGCAGAACCAAAGCCACTCTACGAGATAGACAAGTTCAAAATTGGAGATCAAGTATTGTTAGATAAAGCAGACCCACGAATGTCTCCTCCTGACCCCAACACAAACAAAGAAATCCCTTTTAAGGTGATCAATGTTTTTCCATATGGAACAATCGAGGTAAGTAATCCTATTTTTGGCACTTTTAAAATAAACGCTACTCGACTTGAACTATATACTGTTAGTAAGATAGATAGCATGAGGGAAGATATTTAACATTTCAAACCACCATGATTAGGCGAATGAGAGGGAAGTCTAGCTTAAGACTATAAACGAGCGCTTCTTGGGAGGCAACCCGAGCACTAACTCTATTAACTTTTAAATTCTTTTATTTTTATTTTTATTTCTACTTCAGCATCTAATTATAAGCTAACCAAAAGTACAGATTTTCAAGCAACACGACCTTGCACACGGGCGTGGCCATGGCTGTGTGGATACACCGAATCTCCGTACTGATATGGCAGAGATGGTATGAGTCAGAATAAATCATATCTTCGAGTCACGGACTCTAACCACCATGCCTTGGCCGTGTGATACAGTAGTGGCCGACACTGTTAGATCATACACGGGCGTGGCGATCTGAACATGGGCATGGAGAAAATGAACGACGCATACCACGACCGTGCGAGACAGCCGTGTGACTCGGCACGCCCATGGTACACGGGCGTGGGAAAGTACCAAGCCCCAAAATTCTATTTAACCCACCCCCACCCCTCCTTCTTCTCACCTACCCCTCATCTCTTTTCCTTCAACCCATCCTTCAGACCCCTCCCCTTCCATACTCTTTCTCTTTAGTCCTTCATCTAACTTTTGAGCTACACCACATCTATGTCGAAGAAGCGAAAGGATCCAAGCACAGTCTCCCCATGGGAGACCGATCTACATAAGTTCATGCCGACCGTTTTATTCTCTCGACAAGCTAAGGGTCTTTGATGCCGCTTAATCGTTATCTTTATTTTCTCGTTTTCCTTATTTTCCTTCTCTTTTACTCTTTTACGCTGAAAATAGTTTATTTTATTTTAGTTTCTTTGTTTTAGGTTCTAAAGGCTGCTTGGGAATCACACCACTTCGGCCACCGCCAACCCAATACAGCCTCAAGAGTCACACCCACCTCGCGAACCATCTAACAATAAGGACTCTTCGGTCCATTCATCTTTTACTTTAATTTTATTTTACTTTCTATTTTCTTTCTCTTTCTCTTTCTTGTCTTTAAATATATATTTAGTATATTTTGAATTATTATTATTATTTCTTGGTTAATTCTTTACGAGCTTTCCAATTTCTTCCTCTAGCGCAGAGCTCGGTAGCAGCCACCACGCCTCGGGACTCTCAACTCAAGGAAACCATCCAAATTCAAGAAGTTTCACCTCTGCCTTTCTTTTAAATTCCATATACATCTTTGTACATTGAGGGCAATGTCCATCTTAAGTGTGGGGGTGAATATTTATTTCGAGAAAGTGCCTAAGTTTCTTCATTATTCTCAAATCCCTGAATTAGGCCGTGAATGATATTTGTCTTTAAGTAATATTCTCATATTATGAATAGAATAGAATTTCCTTTGATTCATGATTTTTGTTGATATGTTTTGGATTAAATCATTGATAATTGTGCAGTGATGATTTAAACTTTAGGAGACTACAGAATCAAGCATGATAAGTCTATTTTCAATAATTAAAATTGGTTGTCTACCTGAATCTAATTATTTCCTTGAAGTCTGAAATTTACAAGGTTGACATCAAATAACCATAATTTTCGTGAGATTTTGAGCCTTTTAGAGCATACATTCTTTCGTGCTCACTTGATTGATTATGAGTGTGTCAACATTGATTTGTTATTCTAGAACTTGCATTGTTTATACATGTCGAGACCACACCTTTGATTTGATATACAGAGATGATAAAGGCTCCTAGGTTTTAACCCACTTACTCCACTAAAAGCCTACCTTCATAATTAACCCCTAGTGAACCCTTTTTAATGCTAACAACCCTTTTTTATTAACTCACCTACTAATATTAACCCAAAACCCTTTGTATTTGTTATCACCATTCCTTTTGACTACCCTTATGTCAAGATTTGATCTGATCAATTGCCTAACTATTTTATCTATTTCAATTATTAAATCTATCCTAAATATTTGACTTGTTCCTAAAAGAAATCGTAGTATATTCACTGTCAGTTTTGTGATTAGGTGAGCTATACGTTAAATTCCAATTATTGAAGAAGAAGCTCATATCAGAGTATTATTATTAGTTGTACAAGTTTTCAATTTATATAATAATTATAAATTCAATATCTCTAGTTAGGTAATTTGTCAGGTCAATCTCGATTCTAACCCTCTAATTCAGCCTTTATCCACACCTTTAACCCAAGCCCCATTACAACCCTGGTAAAGACCTTTTGATTTGTGTATCATCTCATATTATAGTGGCGGAGATTTGATTTTCATGCAAGCCTATGGGATTAACTCTTCATGTTCGACCTTTGAGTGCTTAATTTTGAATCTTAAACACTTTGAGTGATTTGAGTGAATCTTTAGTGAGGATGTCAATTCTTGTCTGTTTTGAATCAGAGGTAATTATTCAGGTAAGGGGAAACACCTATGTTTTCATACTATAAAAACTATGACTTTGATTGTTTGAATCTTTAGGACCCTTCTATTTAAATTATCAATGTATGAATTATCTTTGAATTATGATGAAACATTATTAATGAATATTATGAATCAAGGAAGTTTGTTTTAATTGTAAGTTGAGAATTTTGCTTGAGGACAAGCAAAAGCTTAAGTGTGGGGGTATTTGATAAACCATAATAGTAACATATTTTAAGCCCACATTTAGCATACTTTTGGATGATTTAAGCCTTTAAGTGTGTAATTTGGTGCTCTTAATCCTTTATTGTTATGTTTTATACTCAAAAGAGCACCGGAGGATGAAAAGACCGAGAAAAGGGCCCAAAACAGAGTAAATGGGCCATATCACGAAATCAACATGGCCTGGGCCCAAGACCACACGGCCATGCCTCATTCAACAGCCTCGAACACGGCCTGGCCATGATTCACATGGGCGTGTGCCATGGGCGTGTCCCTGCCGTGACAAAGAGAAATTTCACTCGGATTAGGATACTTAGAGGCGAAGAAACACATTCAGAAGCCTATATAAACACCCTAAGTATAACCTGAGGGGGGAACCTAAGGCTTTAGTCAGGGGCGTCCAGCTAGGCCAAAGAGGGTAGATTTGTGGGGATTTACTCAAAGATAGCCAGTTGATCCATCTCAAGAAGCCGGAATTATACTCAAGACGGAGGATCTCTCCTTCAATTCCTTCAAGGGATTTTCGGGATTTCTTATGTTTTGATTTATCTTTTCTTCTGAGATGTTTTCTTTTATTATTATGAACTAAACCCTCAGATACCTGAGGGGGATGAAACCTAAGATGAATCTTGCTATCGTTTACTGAACTATATGATAAATATTTGACTTGTTCTTAATTATGTATTCTTAATTCTTGTGTTGATATTTCCGGGATATTAATTCAAGTATGATGTGCTTAGGTGGAGGAGCAAAAGTCCCTACCTAAGAGCAGATCTAGCATAATTAAGCGGAGTTGATCGCATGCCTAGAGATAGGGTGATGAGATTTTGACAGATTAGGGTAAAACCTAATATGGGAGTCCATAGATCGAGTTAATGCAATTCTAGGGGTTTTAATTAGAAAGAGATTTCAATTAATCAACCTAGGGTTAGACGTTAGTCGCCTCAAGAGAGGGATTAATATAAATTAGAGAATCCTACGGATCAAGTCAAATGAATAAATCGTCTGGTTCAGAGTTAGATAACAAGTGAAGTCTAGGTGGATTCTTCCTTGGGTATTATCTTAATTAATTGGTTTTTCCCAAAGTATTTTTCCCCAATTTCATTCTTCTTTGTCTTAGATTCTTTAGCTTAGTAGTTAGTTAATTTAGGTTAAATAACAAATTCCTTTATTTTATGCTAGATAATAAAAAGAAAGTTAGTATTAGTACTTTTAGTTCCTTTGGGTTTGACAATCCGGTCTTGCCTTAACTATACTATTGTTCGATAGGTGCGCTTGCCTCACATTGTTGTCATAGTTAGTTTCCAGGTTCGATCACCCTTTATATAAATTTTAAGACTTTGACATCGCATAAAACAACGATCAAACTTACCTTGTTTTTGGGATAAACGGAATGGATCGACTATTCGATAACCTTTGATTTTCCCCGATCTAAAACCAATTTCTTTCGTTCTTGTTCTATATACATTCAAAATTAACTCATTTATTCAACAAATCATTCAATTCAGTCCACAAACACATATCTGGGCATTTTTACACTTTAGCCCCTAAAGTTCCACATTTATTCAATTTAGCCTCTATTTCACAAATACACAAAATTCATGCAATTTAGTACCTTCCTTAGCTAGCCGAATTTTCCTAGTGCACATATCAACCCATATTTATCATTTATTCATATATTTAACCACACATTTTCACATTTTCACAAATAAATCCCTATTTGAATTTTTTCTTAAAAATCACTTTACAAAACTTGTGTAACTATCAACAAATATTCATTTTTCATCATAAAACATTCAAAAGCTTAACTAGTCATCAATGGAACTTCACAAAACCACCAACAAAATTGAAAATTAGGGCATGGGCTAGCTAGTACTCGATGCAACAATCTCAAAAACATAAAAATCATCAAAAACCAAGCTCAAAACATACTTCAATCAAGAATATAAAGGGCCGAACCCTAAAATGCTTCAAATGGTATTTTTTTTTTCTTTTGATTTTCTGTGAGAAAGATGAATATTATGACTAATTTTTATGTTTTGTTTTATTAATAACACATTACTACATAACTTACTGTTTTACCCTTGGTTATTAAACTATTTAATCATCAAATATAAGGCCATTAATGTCCATTAACCTTAACAGTGGCACAATAAAATCATAATGACCTTGCATTTAATAAACCTAGCAATTAAGCACTTTAAACAATTAGAATGCAACTTTTTCATTTTACGTGATTTAATTCTTTTATCAAATTAGACATCCAATCGATAAAATTAAATCACGTAACTTTCACACATATACAATCACATGCCATAGACGCTAAAAATAATATTAAAATACTTTTTTGACATCAGATTTGTGGTTCTGAAACCACTGTTCTGATTTAGCTAAAACAAGACTGTTACAACTACTGGAGTTTATAGAATAATTTCATGTAATTCATGTCATTTACTGTACATAATCGAAACTAATCATATTGTCCCTTTTATGGACCCTTGAGGCCTAATTAAAACATTAAAATCAAGTTGGGACTAAATCAGGATCTTAGAGAATTTTTCATTAAATTAAAAAAAAAATCTTCTTTAATACAGGGTTCACACGCCCGTGTAAGTAAGCCGTGTGGCTCACACGACCAAGTGACATAGCCATGTCTCAGGCCGTGTGGGCATTCGATGTGAGGCACACGGTCGTGTCCCAGCCCGTGTCCTCTCTAACTTGTGCCACACGGCCAGCCACACGCCCGTGTCCTAGGTCGTGTGGTCAATTTAATTTTCACAAATTAGGTGCAGGTTTCACACGGCCACGACACACGTCCATGTTCTAGGCCGTGTAGCACACATGGCTGAAACACATGCCCTATCTCTGCCCGTGTGTCCAATTTTGAGCATTCTGTTTCTAAATTTTAAAATGAAGGGGACACACGACCAAACCACATGACCATGTGCCAGGCCGTGTGTCACACACGGTTAAGACACACGCTCGTATGGACAAAATAAGTCCATTTCGTAGCCTTATTTCTCCCCCAAATTTAACCTTCAACCTACAACAACATTTGCATATATTTTCCAACCAATTCAAGTCATATAAATCAAACAAACATCAATATCATGTATGAAATAACACCACATACATTCATATGATCAAACTTACCTTTTAGTAAAGACTTATATTTTACCCTAATTCAATCTAACCAACCACATATATATATGTTAAACATTATTTATATATAACCTCATAATAGTATACCAAAACAAACCATTTTTAGCCATTCCAATGGCTAAATTACAACAACCATGTACTTGCCAATATTGGCCAAGTTAACCTATACATGCCATTATACCAAAAAAAGGTTGCTTAGTAAGTTTGTATAACAGTAATTTAACTTACCATATATTTACATTTAAGATAAACATACAATAATGCATCCAAGCAATTTGGCTTATAGCCTAAAACACAACTTCACCAATCATGTTAGTCAAGAAATTAACATAATACTAAGAACATGGGTGAGCTCATCATTTAATGTCTTTCATATACATATGCTTTCCATATCACTATTCCATATTACAAGTACATTTTAATGACAGATCATTTCAAGTTCAATTTAATCATGTCAGAACTTTATCTGTTGAATTTATATGAAATATCAATGGATACGCTCATGTAGTACACTTCAATGTACACTACTATAATTCATTAATTCATTTCTAGGGGTACCCAATTAGGGCACATAATCAGCAAGCACACTCTCAAGCCTTGTAATGGGAAGCTCACACAAAGCCAATTCGGGAAGTTCATAAAGAGCCTATCGGGAAGCTTATTCGGGCTATATAACGGGAAGCTCATAAGAGCCATAATCGAGAAGGTCACAAAGATCCATATCTAGAAGCTTCGGATAGCCAATATCGAGAAGTTCAAGCGAGCACTATCGGGTAGCTTACAAAGAGCTAATTTAACGAGAAGCTCTTGAAGAGCCTATAATCGGGATGCTCATAAGAGCTAAGGTGTGTCCACAACAAATGTAGGATCACAACCTATCGGGATGCTCCAAAGAGCTATAACGGGAAGAACTTTATAACATGAAGCTCGAGAAGGCTTATAACGGGATGCTCTTTCGAGCTATGGTGTATCCGCAACATATGTTGGATTACAACCAATACGAGAAATCCTGTATCCATCGACTTTCATTTATTCAAACGGGATTTGACATTTATAAGGCATTATTAGAAATTCAATCAAATGCACACACATGACAATTATACAAGTCACATATACAACATTTAATTCAAACATATAAATGTATAAAATTTAGTTACACAAACTTACTTCGATACTTGTTCGTATACGAAATCTACTAATCCGAGACTTTTTGTTTTCCTTGTTCCAACTCAGTATTAGGTCTTTCAAGATCTATATAAATAAATTTTATCATCAATTATCACATTTCATATTCAATTGGATTCAATTTACATCTTAGGCAAAATTCCTATTTTTCCCTTATACTTTTCATAAATTCTAATTTCGTCCCTAGGCTCGGAAAATGAAATTCATGCAATTTAATCTGTATTCCAAGCCTAACAAAAAATTTCATATAAATTTTACAGCACATATATTTCAAAAAATTTAGAATTTTCCATAACTTTTACATCTTTACAATTTAATCCCTAAATCATATTTTTATCAAAATTCACTTTGTAAAAGTTATTTATCTATCAACAACCTTTCATTTTCTACCATAAATTTTAAAATTTTAGCATATTCATCCATGGCAAAATTTCTATACTTTGATAACTTTTCAAATTAATCCCCAAAATAGATAGATTAAACTATTCCGATCTCAAAAATATAAAAATTACTAAAAACGAGATAAGAAAACATACCTAATTAAGCTTGATTAGTTTTCTTTCTCTCTCCTAGGGTTTCCATGGGAATTTTGGGGATGAAGATGATATAAAATGATATTATTTCTATTTAATTAGTTATCATCCATTAATTTTTCCACTTTTCAATTTAGTCCTTGCCTTTTTCTATTTTTCCATGGATGATTCATAAAAAATATCTACTAACTTTTCTTTTATGGTTTAAATACCATATAAGGACCTCAAATTTTGGATTCCATAGCTATTGAATCCTTCTAGCTACTAGAATTCAACTTTTGCATTCTATGCAATTTGGTCCTTTCCATAATTAAGCACATAATCGATAAAATTTTCTTATCAAAATTTTCATATGACATTCCTATCATAATGCAGACCATGAAATAATATTAAAAAAATATTCTTTTTGCCTCAAATTTGTGGTCTTGATAAATCGTAATATATACATATTTTAATCTCACATTTAGCATACTTTTGGATGATTTATTCCATGAATTATGGAATTTGGTGCTCTCAATCCTTTAATTTTATGTTTTATACTTAGGAGAGCACCAGAGGATGAAAAGAACGAGAAACAGGCTTAAAACGGAGAAAATGGGCCAATGTACAAAAACAACACGGCCTGGGCCCAAGACCACACGGTCATGCCTCCTTAACAGACCCGAACACGGCCTGGCTACGATTCACACAGGCGCGTGCCATGGGCGTGTCCCTGCCATGACAAAGAGGAATTTCATTCAGAATAGGGTACTTAGAGGCAAAGAAAGCCATTCCAAAAAGCCTAAATAAACACCCTAGAGGCCAACCTTCAAGGGGCGTTTAGTTAGGCCAAAGAGCCAAGCCAGAGAGGCCAGAATTGTGGGATTTACTCGAAGAAATCCAGTTGATTCATCTCAAGAAGCTGAAATCATACTCAAGACGGAGGATCTTCCCTTCAAATTCCTTCAGGGGGTTTTAGGGTTTTTCTTACGTTTTGTTTTATATTTTCTTTTGAGATGTATTCTTTTATTATTATGAACTAAACCCCTCAAATACCTGAGGGGGTGAAACCTAAGACGAATCTTATTATTGTTTTCTGAACTATATGATAAATACTTGATTTGTTCTTAATTATGTGTTCTTAATTCTTGTTTTAATATTTTAGGAATTGATTCAAGTATTGATGTGCTTAGGCAGAGGAGGAATAGACCCTGTCTAAGAGTTGATCGCAACCCTAGAGATAGGATGGCGAAAATCTGTCGGATTAGGGTCAAACCTAATATGGGAGTCCAAAGATCGAGTTAATGCAATTATAGGGTTTTTAATTAGAAAGAGATTTCAATTAATCAACCTAGGGTTAGACGTTAGTAGCCTTGAGAGAGGTATTAATATAACTTAAGGAATCCTACGGATCAAGTCAAGTGAATAAATCGTCTGGTTCAGAGTTAAATAACAAGTCAAGTCTAGGTGGATTCTTCCTTGGGTACTGTCTTAATCAATTGGTTTTTCCCACAAGTATTTTCCCAAATTCATTCTTTTTGTCTTAGCCTCTTTAGCTTAATAATTAGTTACTTTTAGATTAATTAATAATTCCCTTAATTCTTAGGCTGAATAATAAAAAGAAAGATAGTATTAGTACTTTTGGTTCTTTTGGGTTAGACAATCCGGTCTTGCCACCAAACTATACTACTGTTTGATAAGTGCACTTGCCTCAATCATTGTCATAGTTAGTTTCTAGGCTCAATCATTCTTTTTATAAATTTTTAAGACTCTGACACACGATCAGGTCCCGAAACCACTGTTCCGATTTCACTGAAAATGAGCTGTTAAATCGGAGGTCCGTGGCTAACAAACATTTACGATTTCAACAGTTGATTATGACTCCAAATGCAAAAATATGGATGTATTTTATCAGTGCAAAATTCTTCCCTACTCAGCATGTCACGGGAGTTACCTTGATCGTGCTATTCTCTTGTACTCCATTTTGTAAGGACGGAAGATAAATGTGGGGCCTAATTTTTCACAACATGTGTAACATCCAGGAATAAGGCCTAGGAGTTTCAGGCCTGGAGAGTTGGGGTTGCCAAAGAGCTTGGCAAGTTACGATCGTTGGTTTGGGCCTAGAGAACTGGGGTCGCTAGTGGACTTGGCGAGCTGCGATCATTGGCTTAGGCCTAGAGAATTAGGGTCACCAATGGGCTTGGTGATCTGTGATCATTGGTTTGGGCCTAGTGAAATGGGGTTGCTAGAAGGCCTGGTGAGCTACAGTCATTGGTTTGGCTCGAAAGTTTACAATTAGGAGTAGCCAAAGGACAGTTATACCAAAGTTAGGAAGTCAACTTATTTTCCTCTTCAGAAACACCACTCATGCACATAACTCTTTTTTACTTCTACTGCGATTAGGGCATCCTAAGAAACATCAAAACACTTAGTGTCTATAAATTAAGCTATTTTCATTAAAATTTCATAATCTTTTAAACAACAAATTTATTCATCGATCACTTATTTCTCTTGTTGTTAAGTTTCTACAGAAACAAGAAGCCAGAACTTAGCTCTTATGATTTAAGGTAAGACTCTATTTGTAATGTCCTGAAATAGGGGCTGTGCGTTTGGAGAATAACCCAAGGGTTAGTAGGCCTTAAAAGTGGTTTGGATGTGTTTTAGGAGTTCCTAAAACTCCAGAATTGAAATGGGATGCTTTGGAAAATTTTGAAAATTTGAGGGTTAAAAGAGGAAAATAGGCAAGGAGGCCTTAAGAATAAATTTTGAAAGGTTATGGCATATAAAATGCCCTGGTAAAGTGGTTTTCGTGTGCCACTTAAGGCTTGGGATTGGCGCCAAGTATGGTCGGGGTTCGAGTAACGTATTTGGGCGCATAGGTTTTATTTTTTTGTGTTGTATGGTGTGATGAGCTAAGGAGGCTTTAAAAGAATTTAGTGAGCGTAAATGGACATGAAAGTCCAGTTGGTAAAGTGGCACGGGTCGGGTTGGTGACTTTGGCAGAGAGGTCTCGCGTTCGAGTCCTGAAGGCAGCGCTTGATTTCGTTTTGTTTTGTTTTTGCGTCAAGCAAGGGACACCTGCGAGTGAGGGCTTAAAATAAATTTTTGACGCGATATTAGCATGAAATGAGTAGCTGGCCGAATGGCTGGGGCATGGAGAACTTTTCTCCGTGTCTCGGGTTTGAGACACAGGGGCGCAAGGCATGGGTTTTCTTTTTGTGCGGCGTGGAAAAGGGTTGTGCATGGGGGCATGCACGCGCGAGCCATGCTTCATGGGATGCTTGTTACTTTAATTTTTATTATTAGTATTATTATTTTGAGTATGAGGAGTTTCTATTTATTGTTTTGGAAGCATGGGCATTAATCTTTTATTTATTAAAGGATGGGTAAGGTGATGGGTGAATGGTTAAACAATGTATTATCCTTTTTCGATGGTGATGGGTCTTTTGCTTGGGAAATGAACTCATGTGAAGCATGCTTTGGGGAGTTGGTCGGCCTTGTGTTTGGCAAGGAGGCATGGCCGATTTTCCTTGTTGCATTTTGGGAGCATGGCCGAATTTCATGCTTGTTTTTTTTTCTCTTCTATCCCTTGTATTTTGGCCGGAAAGAAAAAGAAAGAGAGGGTGCAAGCTTTAACAATCGGTTTTGATGTATCTAAGGAGGTGTGCCGAATTTTATTCTCTTTTTGTACCATTTTCTTTTGTGCTAAAGCTATCTAATTTTGGCTTCCATTCTCTTGTGTTTGTGACTGAAACTTCAAGGGGTTTTAAGGCCATTGTATTTTTATTTTCTGCATAATTGCTAGCTTAACCAAATATACAACCATTATTTGAAAGGTTAGCCGAAGCCCCTCCACCATTATACACCATTGCCGAATCTCTTAAGGATCAAAGGGACTTTGGGTGCTAGCTTTTTCAAACGGTTTTGATGGTGTGGAAGGTGATTTCGGGAAGTTGATCGTTAGTGGTAAGTATTTTCCACTCTAGTAATCAATTATGAGTTCTCTTTATTAAGGGTGCCGAAATCAAGGGGGGTAGACCTCGTTTTCTAAGATTGGCCGAAGGTATATAGTGGCATAACTTGTGTTTCTTTGAATGTGTCTACGTGAAAGACCAGTGAGGGAGCTCTTGGGACTTTGAGCATCATGGTAAGCTAGAATATAATTTCGGTCAAGGGTCATTATTCATGAAATAATGTGATAGCCGATTTTAACACATGGTTTATGTAGGGTTTTCGACTACTCAAAGATCTAGTATTAGTTCTCGGGTTTCAGTGAGGTAAGTGGCTAATAGCATTCGGCCTTAGGCCATTTTTGGTGATTAAACGGCTAACCATTTCTGTTAATGATGGATTAGAGGCTAATCGACAGCAGTAGATTCGATAGATCAGGATCTCGCTATAAATAGGTGCGTAGTTATCGCACTGTTCTCTTGCTTATTATATGTGTTGTATGTGTTATTTCATGTAAATGTATATGTTGTGCATGTTAGCCGAAATAAGGGTTAAGATAATGGATACCCAAGATGGGTGATCGAATAATCAGGTTAGTGGTTATGATATTAAACTTTCAGTGACTTGCGATAATAATTGATTATTGGTGAATGTATAAAAATGTGATGGAATGTGATATATATATTTGTTTCGAACAAAATGTTGCCATGGTACATATACATATGCATGGGATTTGTGATGTGACTAATGGAGGAAAGGGTGTACGCTATGTGAGTGGTCTAATGCTAGTCTCGTGCTACATTAGCGTTTGATGTTAGCTAAGTGCTTCATTAAGAGAGGTGTTGGATAAGTGCCCATCTCGGCAGTCGATAGTTGTGTGCATCACCGTGGATTGATTAATATGTGGGATCCCTATGGGATCGGTGGCTTGGCCACGACCTTGAGCACTAAGTCTGCCAAAGTAAGATATATGGATCACTAAGTGGGTTGGGTTTCATAATTACATATTCATAATTGCATATTCATGCATATGGACTGTGTGGATATGGGATAAGCCCATATGTGAGGACACGTGTGTTAATTATGCACTGAGTCTTGGTGACTCACCCAATTTTTTTTTACTAAACCTTTCAGGTGACGCATAAAGCTTGGACCGGGTTGGAGCGGATACAAAGGTGGCCATGCAAAAGCGGATTTTCAAGCAAAGGAATCTCTTGTTTAATGAATTAAGTATCTATATTTTTGATATTTTGATTAAGTATGTATTGTAAGAAGGCCCACTAAAGTATTTCAGTTCTTTTATTAAGTATCTTTATTATTATGCTCAATTATGGATAGACAATTTAAAATGCTTATTGCAAATGATTTTATTTCCTTGAGTATGTATAATGAAGTTTTGAATCCCGTGTTTTTATAATAATTTAGTTTTCACTTAGAATATTTCAAGTCACGAAAATGTTTTATTAAACTCAATAAATTTTTATCGGTTTTACTTTAAGTAAGGATATTTTTCGAACGTGTTCCGCAGTGACATTTCAAATTCGGTCGGAGTGAATGGGCCGGGTTTGGGGTGTTACATTTTGGTATCAGAGATCGGTTCAAAACTCGACTTTGAGGTTTTGGGCCCGAAAGTAGTTTTTGAAATTGGGCTTTTCAAAAATGTGGACTTTTATTTTAGGCTTGTTCTGGCATGGCACCTGTACCTCCGACCCGAAGTCCACTTGGTAAGTACCTCTGACTATTGAGGTATATTGAATATGTGAACTGTATGGGCATAATTGGGCTTGTAGATTAAAAAAATTAAGGCTATCGAACCCTAGGACTAGTCTACTCAAAAACAAGTGCATAAGCCTTGAGGACTAAAATGACCATAGAGGTGTAGTAAATGAATGTGTCCCTGCTTATGAACGTGTATGTGACTCTCTGAATTAGAATAGCGAACTGAAACTACAACTATGTGTGATCAAAAGAACCACTTCTAAATACTTTATTCCATAAAATTGTTCGCGGATAATCAGTGGAACAAATTTCTAATGCATAAAACTTTTAAGTTGGGTTTTGCGATAAGGGATGAGTTCTAGAGGACGTGGTCGAGGAAAAATGGCCGTATCGGAACCCGTTAGATTGGGTGAAAGGTTTGATAATGAGGTATCACCTCTACCACCAGCCTTTGGTAATGAGCAGCAGGATCAGACGAGGGATAATGCTGTATCACAGGTGGTGCTGCGAGTTTTAGAGATAGTGGCGGGAGAGGGAGGAAATATGAGAGCTCGAAAATTTGTTCCTGAGCGACTTTGAACCAATGGAGCAGAGTTGTTCCGTGATGTATCAGGCGTGGCACCCATTACGGTTGAATATTGGTTGGAAGCAACCAAGCGAGTTATGGATGAGCTCGATCTGAGCCCTGAGGAAAAAGTGAAAGGAATGGTGGCGCTACTTCGCAACGAGGCGTATAAATGGTGACTCACGGTTCGGGATAGTGTCACAGCTGAGGACCTCACCTGGGAGTATGTCAAGACGGCATACCAGAAGAAGGATGTCGATACTTACTACATTGATGCTCAGAGGAAGGCGTTTTTGGGGCTGGTTCAACGGAACAAGTCCATGGCGAAATACGAGGCTAAATTCCTAAGGTTAAGCCAATATACTCGAAGAGTAGTGGCTACGGAACATGAACGATGTGTCCGTTTAAGGGACGGATTAAAGGGACCGCTCGAGATCATTTATAGCTCCTCAACAGAGGCAGGAGTTTCTTTGTGTTAGTCGAAAAAGCTAAGGTAGCTGAAGGGATTAAGGACTCGATGAGACAAAACAAAGATAAGGATAGGAACCTGGATAGAAGAAATTTTGGATTGTCTAAATTATCTGAGGGTCTTCGGAAAAGACCGAGGGTTGAAAGTTTTGCTCATGTGACTAAGCCAGTTATGAGAAATCGGGATCGTCCGTGTGCTCAGTGTGGAAAATATCATGTCGGCGAGTGTTGGAACCGAAATTGAGAATGTTTTAGGTATAAGTCTATAAGAAGTGAAATATCGTTAATGTTTGTTATAACCTTGTATACATGCTGAATTATGGAACCCTAGTTATAAATATAGTGAAAGCCAAATGTGGATAGACTTTCTATCATGAAATATTATTGAATTTTTAATTGAATTGATAAGTACAAGTGATATGAATTATATATGGTTTCTAATTTTGGTCAGCTTGTAATGTGGTTCAGATGGTGATAATATCGTATTTCGGGCTTTCAGCCCAGCAGGCCTTGTGCCGGTGAATTGTATTTCAGGCTTTGATGCCTAGCAGGCTTAATGCCGATGTGTATTTCAGGCTTTGACGCCTAGCAGGCTTAATGCCGATGTGTATTTCAAGCTTTGATGCCTAGCAGGCTTAATGCCGGTGATGTGTTATAATAGAGAATTCATGAATCACTTACAAGATGGAACATGTTATTACCATAAGCTAAATGATCGGGTAAGTACAAGTCTTTCATATTTGCAAGAAATAAGGTAAGTTAGTATATTTCCATTTGAATTAAGTAAGATGTGATATAGTTAAAGCTTCGGTAAGACTTTTAATATGTGCAATTGATCTTACCATTGATGTGTATGATTTATGTATAATGGAACTTAAGCTTGAATATGCTTATGGAGAAGTGGCCATATATGAAAATGCTAAATGTGAAAGAGGTTGGATATGTTTGCATATGTGTATAATTGGGTATATGTGATTGATATATTGTAAATTGAAATGTACGGATGTTTGTTAGTAAGTAATTTCGAGGATGAAATTATTTTTAAGGGAGGTAGAATTGTAATATCCTGAAATAGGGGCTGTGCGTTTGGAGAATAACCCAAGGGTTAGTAGGCCTTAAAAGTGGTTTGGATGTGTTTTAGGAGTTCCTAAAACTCCAGAATTGAAATGGGATGCTTTGGAAAATTTTGAAAATTTGAGGGTTAAAAGAGGAAAATAGGCAAGGAGGCCTTAAGAATAAATTTTGAAAGGTTATGGCATATAAAATGCCCTGGTAAAGTGGTTTTCGTGTGTCACTTAAGGCTTGGGATTGGCGCCAAGCATGGTCAGGGGTTCGAGTAACGCTGGGCGCATAGGTTTTTATTTTTTTTGTGTTGTATGGTGTGATGAGCTAAAGAGGCTTTAAAAGAATTTAGTGAGCGTAAATGGACATGAAAGTCCAGTTGGTAAAGTGGCACGGGTCGTGTTGGTGACTTCGGCAGAGAGGTCTCGCGTTCGAGTCCTGAAGGTAGCGCTTGATTTCGTTTTGTTTTGTTTTTGCGTCAAGCAAGGGACGCCTGCGAGTGAGGGCTTAAAACAAATTTTTGACGCGATATTAGCATGAAATGAGTAGCTGGCCGAATTGTTTGGGGCATGGAGAACTTTTCTCCGTGTCTCGGGTTCGAGACACAGAGCGCGCAAGGCATGGGTTTTCTTTTTGTGCGGTGTGGGAAAAAGGGTCGTGCATGGGGCATGCGCGCGTGAGCCATGCTTCATGGGATGCTTGTTACTTTAATTTTTATTATTAGTATTATTATTTTGAGTATGAGGAGTTTTTATTTATTATTTTGGAAGCATAGGCATTAATCTTTTATTTATTAAAGGATGGGTAAGGTGATGGGTGAATCTTTAAACAATGTATTATCCTTTTTCAATGGTGATGGGTCTTTTGCTTGGGAAATGAACTCATGTGAAGCATGCTTTGGGGAGTTGGCCGGCCTTGTGTTTGGCAAGGAAGCATGGCCGATTTTCCTTGTTGCATTTTGGGAGCATGGCCAAATTTCATCCTTGTTTTTTTTTTCTCTTCTATCCCTTGTATTTTGGCCAGAAAGAAAAAGAAAGAGAGGGTGCAAGCTTTCACAATCGGTTTTGATGTATCTAAGGAGGTGTGCCGAATTTTATTCTCTTTTTGTACCGTTTTCTTTTGTGCTAAAGCTATCTAATCTCGGCTTCCATTCTCTTGTGTTTGTGACCGAAACTTCAAGGGGCTTTAAGGCCATTGTATTTTTATTTTTTTCATAATTGCTAGCTTAACCGAATATACAACCATTATTTGAAAGGTTAGCCGAAGCCCCTCCACCATTATACACCATTGCCGAATCTCTTAGGGATCAAAAGGGACTTTGGGTGCTAGCTTTTTCAAACGGTTTTGATGGTGTGGAAGGTGATTTCGGGAAGTTGATCGTTAGTGGTAAGTATTTTCCACTCTAGTAATCAATTATGAGTTCTTTTCATTAAGGGTGCTGAAATCAAGGGGGTAGACCTCGTTTTCTAAGATTGGCCGAAGGTATACAGTGGCATAACTTGTGTTTCTTTGCATGTGTCTACGTGAAGGACCAGTGAGGGAGCTCTTGGGACTTTGAGCATCATGGTAAGCTAGAATATAATTTCGGTCAAGGGTCATTATTCATGAAATAATGTGATAGCCGATTTTAACACATGGTTTATGTAGGGTTTTCGACTACTCAAAGATCTAGTATTAGTTCTCGGGTTTCAGTGAGGTAAGTGGCTAATAGCATTCGGCCTTAGGCCATTTTTGGTGATTAAATGGCTAACCATTTCTGTTAATGATTGATTAGAGGCTAATCAACAGCAGTAGGACAAGTTCGTGATTTTAGTTGATATTAGATTCGATAGATCAAGAGCTCGCTATAAACAGGTGCGTAGTTATCGCACTGTTCTCTTGCTTATTATATGTGTTGTATGTGTTATTTCATGTAAATGTATATGTTGTGCATGTTAATAAATAAGGGTTAAGATAATGGATACCCAAGATGGGTGATCGAATAATCAGGTTAGTGGTTATGATATTAACCTTTCAGTGACTTGCGATAATAATTGATTATTGATGAATGTATAAAAATGGGATGGAATGTGATATATATATATTTGTTTCGAACAAAATGTTGCCATGGTACATATACATATGCATGGGATTTGTGATGTGACTAATGGAGGAAAGGGTGTACGCTATGTGAGTGGTCTAATGCTAGTCTCGTGCTACATTAGCGTTTGATGTTAGCTAAGTGCTTCATTAAGAGAGGTGTTGGATAAGTGCCCATCTCGGCGGTCGATAGCTGTGTGCATCACCGTGGATTGATTAATATGTGGGATCCCTATGGGATCGGTGGCTTGGCCACGACCTTGAGCACTAAGTCTGCCAAAGTAAGATATATGGATCACTAAGTGGGTTGGGTTTCATAATTACATATTCATAATTGCATATTCATGCATATGGACTGTGTGGATATGGGATAAGCCCATATGTGAGGACACGTGTGTTAATTATGCACTGAGTCTTGGTGACTCACCCAATTTTTTTTTTACTAAACCTTTCAGGTGACGCATAAAGCTTGGACCGGGTTGGAGCGGATACAAAGGTGGCCATGCAAAAGCGGATTTTCAAGCAAAGGAATCTCTTGTTTAATGAATTAAGTATCTATATTTTCAGTATTTTGATTAAGTATGTATTGTAAGAAGGCCCACTAAAGTATTTCAGTTCTTTTATTAAGTATCTTTATTATTATGCTCAATTATGGATGGACAATTTAAAATGCTTATTGCAAATGATTTTATTTCCTTGAGTATGTATAATGAAGTTTTATTAAACTTAGAATATTTCAAGTCACAAAAATGTTTTATTAAACTCAATAAATTTTTATCGGTTTTACTTTAAGTAAGGATATTTTTCGAACGTGTTCCGTAGTGACATTTCAAATTCGGTCGGAGTGAATGGACCGGGTTTGGGGTGTTACACTATTTCTCTATTTGGTTAAGACATTTAGAAGTAGTTAAGAAAGTTCACAACAAAGGAAACTAGGTTTGCCAAAAGACTAGCATGTGTGAACATAGGTTGACTTGTGTTTATGTATGAGTTTTAATATGTTGTTAGTGACTTGTGTATGTTTGTAAAATAGCGAACCTGATAGAACCGTTTACAAGAAAAGACAATGGAAAGGAAAAGCTTGTTTAAAGCTTTCAGCAAATTGGTGAGTGTTTAGAGATCATCACTTGTATGTGCAAACCATAGTTTTAATAAGGAGCTTAGGGCTTTATCCTAAGTTTCGAGAATAATTCTTCTCTAAACATTGTTTTGTGATTGTGTTAAATATGTGTTTTTATGAACTATTATATGCGAGCTTTGTATTGCGAGCTAGTTATGAACAATATTTTGCAAGCTCCTCATGAATTACGAGCTCTATGTTTATGTAAATGTATTGACACTATAATCTTTTGTAACCATTGGATATAATGGCATGCCATATGTAACAGCCCGGTTTTAGCTAAACCAAAATAGTGGTTTCGGAACCACAAATCCAATGTAAAAAAATCATTTTAATATTATTTTTTGAATTTACAGCATGTTACTTGATATGTGTGAAAACTTTGTGGGCTACTTTTATAGTTTGAATGTTCAATTGGATAAAAAGGACTAAATCGCGTAAAAGGCAAAAGTACTGTTCTACTAGCTAAAGGTGTCAAATAGCTATAAAACTTTAACGTTAAGGTCCTTATTTCGTAATTAGACCATTAAATTGGTGAGTGGACATATATGGACATTAATGGATGTTTTAAATGGTTTTTCATTAAGGTTATTATGGTAATTAGCATAACTATCATATGTTAAATAAAACAAAAACCAAATTAGCCCACATTCATCTTCCTAGCTGAAAATTAGGGCTTAGAAAAGCCATGAAATTTGTTTGAAGGTTCGGCACACTCCTAGGTTGATTAAGGTACAGTTTTAGCTCAATTTTTTTAATGATTTCTATGTTTTTGTAATCGTTGCAGCTTAATCTAGCTAGCCCGTACCTTTAATTTTGAAGCTGTTAAAGATTTTGAGAGTTTCCATTATTGAATCTATGTGTTCTTTGATGTTTAATGTTGAAATATGAAAGCTTGATGATAGTTTTACATGTTTTGTTAAGTGATTTTTGATGAAAATGCATAATAGGGATTAAATTGGGAAATTCGTAAATTGTGTGGTTGAAATGTGAAATAAATGAAAGTTTTGGACTGCTGGGGACCTATATATAATTCGGCCAAGCATGGGTTTTGTTAAATTGTGTGAATTTTGTGTATTTGTGAAATAGGGATTAAATTGATTAAATGCGAAAGTTTAGGGGATAATGTGTAAAAATGCCAAAATGTGTATTTTTGGATTAATTGAATGAGTAGATGAATAAATAAGTTAATTTTGAATTCATATAGATCTATTTAGATCGGGGGAAAAGCAAGGTTATCGAGTAGTCGACCCGATTCGTTAATTCTAAATACGAGGTAAGTTCGTATGTGATGATTACATTATAAATGTATGTTAAAATGCTTTAATATTGCATAAATTGTTAAAACGAGATTATGGATAATGTATGAATTATGAAAACGACGTTACGGATGCATTCGATGATAGACACAAAAAGTGTGAAAGCCGGGTTGAACCTTAAGAATAGTTCTGGATACTATTGATATGTCAGTAGGTGATACATAGAGTTGGCTTCGGGCCATGATATTAGCACTTCGGGTGTGTATTTTATCGATTTGGATTCGAGCCATGATAATAGTTCTTCGGATAATTTACCTTGATTTGGCTACGGGCCATGGTATACGTACTTATCATACTAGACTCCTGAGTATCTGATTTCTATTCCGAATGGTTCAACGGGTAAACGAATGATGTGGTTGATAAAGAGGTTAGTATGAGGTGATACAGGTATGTGCAGAACCTATTCAAGTATTAAATAGTGAAAGTTCGATGAGTTTGTATTTGATCATGTTATGAGACATGAGAAAGGCTTTTAGTTAATGTGTATATGGTTTTGTCATGTGTAATTGGTTGATTTGCATTTATTCGATGAATTAAGTTATTCACATACGAGCTTACTAAGTAATGAAGCTTACTTCGCGTTTTTTTTCTATGTTTTATAGTGAATCAAGGCTAGCTCAGATCTGAGAGTCGTTGGGAACATCATCGCACTATCAAACATCTATGTTGGTACTTTTAAATTATACATTTATGGTATATGGCATGTATAGGCTAGATGTGGTATTTTGGTTATGATCATAGCCTTGAGATTTGGCTTGTAAATGATGGTAATATTGATGTGTGTTTGCCTCATAGAAATGGCTTGTAAATGTATATGTTTTGGTTTGTATATATAGCCACGAGTGATGGCTTGTTTTGGTATATTTAGTATAAATGTGGTTATGGTTTTATAGTTGCTCAAATGGTTAATTGATTTGTTGAGTATAAATGCTTGAGAAATGCCTTGATGAGGTATGATTTTAGATGTTATGTTGGTTATTTATAGGGTAAGTTATGTATGAGTGAATTATGTTAAATGAACCATATTGTTTGTATTGTTTTGGCATGTATTTGGCTAAGTAAATGGTAGGGATTTGAGAATTGGAATAGATGAAATTATAATGGTATGAGCTGTACATTTGATTGATGATTTTGGGTGCCTAATTGTATGATGAAATGGTACCATTTTGCCTTGTGTAGGTACATTGAAGTTGGGGTGGCAAATTAGCCTTGCAAATGGCCTATTTTTGTCCATACGGGCAGAGACACGAGCCTGTGTCTCAGCCGTGTGTGACACGCGGTCATGTTACACGGTCGTGTGTCCCTTGGTGTTGAAATTGAATTGAAGTTAGTATGCTCCATACGGTCTTACACACGGGCATGTGACTGGCCGTATGCTACAAGTCAGTATACACCCCAATTAGCAGATGGCCTAGCACACGAGTGTGTGGCTTGGCCATGTTGCATAAGTCAGTATTCCCTACAAGTTTGGCATGGCCTAGAACACGGGAGTGTGTGGCCACTTCGAAAGGCACACGGGCTAGACCCATGGGCGTGTGGTTGGCCGTGTGACCTAAGTCAGTATGTATGCCCTAGTTCCACATGGCCTGAGACAGGGGCGTGTTTGGAGCCATGTGAGGCAAACGGCCTGTTCACACGGGCGTGTGGCCCCTGTATGGTTGAAATTTTTCTAAGTTTCCAAAAATTTTCGTATGTTACCGGTTAGGTCCCAAACAACTTGAAAAGCATGTTTAAGGCCTCGTCGGCCCTTATAAGAGACAATGTAATTGTGTTGAATATTTATGAAAATGAATCCTTTATGTTTTATAAATGTATGTTATATGTTGTGAATTGATCAGTAATACCTCATAACCGTACTCTGGCACTGGATACGGGTTAGGGGTGTTACATTTTAATTGTATCAGAGCTACGGTTTAGTCGATTCTAGGACTAACGTAGGGTGTGTGAGAGTCTAGCTATACATGCCATATATACTCTACGATAGTGTGATGAATCTTGACAGCTTAAATTCTGTTTTCGTATAGTAATGGATCCTGAGCAAGCTGTAGTTGATGATGTAGAAAGTAATGCGCCAGCTCCCGTTCAAGGGGCAGCGCCAGCTCCCGTTTAAGGCCTGTAACGAGTAGCCACGAGGGAGAGGCTAAACAAGCCTTTTTCCAAATAATGAACGAGTGGTTCACGGAGTTCGTTCGAATGAATCCAGCTGCTCAACAACCTCCACCCCCACCTATTCTTCAACAAATCCCTATTATTCCTCTAGTTATAGATCCGATACGGTTGAACAAGCCGCCAGTAGATAAGATTCGTAAATATGGGGCTGAAGAGTTCCGGGCTACTACTGATGATGATGCTGAGAGAGCTGAGTTCTGGCTCAAAAATACGATTCGAGTATTCGATGAATTGTCTTGTACTCCTGATGAGTGTATTAAATGTGTTGTATCTTTGTTGAAAGACACCGCGTATCAATGGTGGAACACATTGATATCTGTGGTTCCGAAAGAACGCGTTACTTTGGAGTTCTTTCAATTCAAATTCTGAAAGAAATACATCAGTCAAAGATTTCTCGATCAAAAGCACAAAGAGTTCCTAGAATTAAGACAAGTGTAACACCTCAAACCCGGCCCATTTACTCCGACCGAATTTGGAATGCCACTACGGAACATTTTCAAAAAAAAAAACATCCTTTCTTAATAGTAAAACTGATGAAAATTTGTTTTCCTTTAATAAAACATATTTGTGACTTGTAATATTCTAAGTAAAAATCGAAGTTTGTTATTAGACTATCGGATTTGAGCTTTGCTCGAGGAAAATAAAACCGTTTGCAATCAACCTTTCATATTAGGGCATAATAATAACGATACTGAATAAATGAACTGAAACACTTTAGTGGGCCTTATTACAATTCACACTTAATCAAAATACGAAAAATGTCATTATTTAATTAATCAAATAAGCCGTCTCTTTTCATGAAAGTCCATTTCCTCATGGCCACCTTTGTATCCTCTCCGACCCGGTCCAAGCTTTTCTCGCCACCTGAAAGGTTTAATAAAAAAAATAGAGTGAGTCACCAAGACTCAGTGCATAGTTAATACACATGTCCTCACATTTGGGCTTGGCCCATATCTACACAATCCATACATATATAACATACAATTATAAATATGCCATTATGAATACACAATATTATAAATATGATTATAATATATAATTACGAAGTCCAATCCACAAAGTGATCCACATATCTTTCTTTTGCACATTATTTCTTAAAGTCATGTCTAAGCCACCGATCCCATAGGGATCCCACATATCTTTTAATTCAGAAATCATCAATCACGAATGCAGCACGAGGTTCGGATTAGACCTCTCACATAGTGTACACCCTTTTCTTCAATAGTCACATCACAAGTCTCATGCGTACGTATATGTACCATAGCAACATTTTGTACGAAACCAATATGTATATTTTATATATCATGGTCACATTTTACTCAGAACAATATACATCACATCTCAATCACTTTATTTTACATTCATCAATAATCACTTTTTCTCGCAATTCACTGACAGGTTTCTATCGTAATCACTAACCTGATTTTTCGATCACTTACCTTAGTATCCATCTTCATTTGCTTTTATTTCGCTAACATGCACATCTCATACGTTTACATAAAATAATACTTACAACATATATATCAAGCGGAAAAACGGTCGATAACTACGCACCTGTTTAAAGCGATATTCGATTTATCGATTCTAACATCAACTAAAGTCCCGAAGCTTCTGTTATTTATCGATTAGTCCCTAGAACACATAACCGAAATCGGTCACACTTAGTATCAAAAACATGGCCTTAGGCCGAATACTATAAGTCATTTACCTAGCTCATTTCGATCCCGAAACCCCACTTGTTCTCGTGAGATTTGCCCGAAGTTACCAAAATTCCTATTTAAAACAAGGTTAGGGTCGGCTAATACACAAATTTATGAACAAAGGCCCTTGGTTTGCATGTCATACTTGCCCTTTACCTTGCTTGACAAGGTCTCTTGAGAAATTTTACTTTGAGAGACTCCTTTGATGCTCCTCAATACTAGCTTCACAGAAAAGAACACATCATTATGGTCTTTTATACATTTAGTCATCCCTTGCTTATTCGAAACCAAGAGATCCCTCCAAGGTCCCTTTACGCTGGCTACATACCAAGGAACACAAGGTTATGGCATTCACCCACATTTGGCCAACCTTAGACCAACACACAATCATTGTTTTTGGCACACCATAAAAAGATGAAGCGAAAAATAATTGCTAAGGAGAGATTACTTACCATTATTGCTTTGAAGAGAAAGGAGGGTTTCAAACACACAGTCAAATAGCACCATAATAGAGATTCGGCTAAAGAAAGAAACCATGCAAATGCATAGCTAGCCGAGAACTCTCAAGCTCCTACCAAAAATCGTACTCAAGCCTTAGGTCTCTTTCTTTTTAGCTTCTTTAAGACTGAAGTTCAACTTGCTCTAATTCTCACTCTCTCTCTCTCGGTTAAGAACACAAGAAGGAAGGAAGCAAAACAAGGCAAAGGCTATCCCCCCTAGCTAAATCAAACCCGGGAATGAATGCTCCAAGGAAAGCCACATTCGGCCATGCTTTCAAAATAGGGGAGAAAGAATTGAATTTGGCATGCTAAATTATTCCCACGCCGGCCAACTCCTTCCATTTCTGGTCAAGACACAAAAGAAAAGAAATTGAAGTGTGAAAATTCGGCCATGCTTCACTTAATTTCCCATATCCATTTGAAATTTCAAACATCAAATACCAATAAAAATTATTAAATCCTTATTCCATCACCTTACCCATACAACACCATTTTCTATACAATAAAATAATAACTATCATTTAAAAAAAAACAATAAAATGCAACAACATGGGCAAAGCACCCACAAGCATGCATGTATGCCTATTCCAAAATCGCATGCGCAGCATGGGCCATGCAAGGCCTTCCACGTCGGCGTAAAAATAAAAGGGACCAAGTGCGCTTTCAAAGTCTCGAACTCGAGACACGAAGCAACATGCCCAAGTGCCCCGCCATCTCCGCTCATCGAACTTTCATGCCATAACTCATTGCGAATTTCTTTTAAACTATCCTTGCCTTGGCTCCCTTCTCTTTAGCGCTAAAAATAAAATGCTTCAAGCGCGGAATCCAGACTCAACGCGAGTCCGCCTAGTCGCAGATTCAAAGAAGGTCCTTAACCATTCGGCCAAGGTTCAATTCATGCTAACAAACGCGACGGAAATCCTTTTAACCTTTACCTTGCCAGTTTCCCAGGTCTGAACGCTAAAATGAAAATAAAGCGCATCACGCGCGATTCCTGGGACTCGAACACTCGACCCCGAGAGGCCCCCCATGCTGCAAGCGTCTTAGCCACTCGGCCAGGCGCCTTTTTGTGTCAGAAACCATCGTGATTTTCTTTTAAAGCCTTCTTCCAAACAGCGCCCCCTTTTCAAAATAAAATGCTTATGCCGCACACATGAGACTCGAACCTTTGACCATGCTTGGCGCCGAATCTTAAGTGGCATACGGAAGCCACTTGGCTACCTGGACTTTCATGTCCATAACTTCACAAATTTTATTATTAAGGCCTCTTCAGCCAATTTTCCATTTTAAACCTTAATTTTTCAAAATTTTCAAAAGTGTCCCATTTTATTCTGGGAGTTTTAAGAACTCCAAAAACACATCAAAACCACTATTGAGGCCTAATACACTCGAGTTATTTTCCAAACTCGCAAACCCCTATTTCGGGATATTACAACAAGGCTGAATGATTTTAACCGAGTATGAAAGAGAATTTGTACAGTTGAGTAAGTATGCTAGGGAGTATGTTTCTACCGAAGAGATTATGCGTAAGTGGTTTCGTTGACGGGTTGAATGAAGATATAAAACTATTAGTCAGAATTCTAGAGATGAAAGAATTTGTCATTCTGGTTGAAAGGGCTTGTAAAGCCGAGGATCTTAGTAAAGAAAAGAGAAGAGGAGATTCAAAAGATAAAGACTTGAGAAAAAGATCGATGAGTAACCTGTATCATTCTTCATCAAAGAAATCCAGAGATTTGTACGCTCGCCCAAATGCTTCAAACAAATATTCGAACAAAGATTGTAGAAAACAATACTCAGATTCTAAAGCTTTAGCTACATCAGTATCTAGTGTTGGCAATGTAAGAGACAACAAACCCGAGTGTCAACAGTGTGGGAGACAACATTTTGGAGAATGTTGGAATAAAAGTAATAAAGCTTGTTACAAACATGGTTCGCTAGATCACTTCATCCGAGATTTCCCTGAGCTGGATGAGAAAGATAAAGTTCAAAATGTACGACCAAGTATCACGTCTAATAGAGGTAGGCCACCTAGAATTTCTGGAAATGTAAGTGGTAGTAGAAGGGCGACAAAGGATTCAGCTGTGAGATCAGAGGCCAGAGCACCTGCTAGAGCCTATGCTATTCGCGCTCGAGAAGAAGTGTCATCTCCTGATGTTATCACTGGTACTTTCACTCTCTATGAAACTAATGTGATTGCATTGATAGATCCAGGATCAACTCATTCTTATATATGTATGAATTCAGTATCTAGTAAGACTTTTCCTGTAGAGTCTACTGAAGTTGTGATTAAAGTATCGAACCCTTAGACAAATGTGTTTTGGTTGACAAAGTCTGCAAGAATTATCCATTAATGAATCTAGATTTTTGTTTTTCGGCTAATCTGATGTTGTTGCCATTCGATGAATTTGATGTGATTTTGGGTATGGATTGGCTAATGATGCATGATGCTATAGTGAATTGTAGACGAAAGACAATTGAACTGAAATGTCAGAATAATGAGACTATTAGAATTGAATCTGATGATCTGAATAGTTTGCCAGTTGTGATCTCGTCTATGTTAGCTCAGAGATTTGTGAGAAAGGGGTGTGAAGCTTATCTTACTTATGTACTTGATACGAAAGTGACAGAAACAAAGATTGAATTAGTACCAGTTGTGTGCGAGTATCCAGATGTATTTCCTGAAGAGTTACCAGGTTTACCACCTATCAGAGAGGTTGAGTTTGGTATTGAATTAGTACTAGGAACAATGCCGATATCGATAACTCCATACAGAATAGCTCTGAAAGAGTTAAAAGAATTGAATGCTGAGTTGTAAGAGTTGACAGATAGAGGATTTGCTAGACTGAGTTTCTCTCCCTGGGGTGCACCGATGTTATTTGTGAAAAAGAAAGATGGCACGATGAGAATGTGTATAGACTATCGATAACTCAACAAAGTGACGGTCAAGAATAAATACCCTTTTCCACGAATAGATGATTTATTTGATCAGTTAAAAGGGGCAACAATGTTTTCAGAAATTGATTTGAGATTGGGTTATTACCAGTTGCGAGTTGAAGACTCAGATGTGCCAAAAACTGCATTTAGAACAAGGTACGGGCACTACGAATTTCTTGTTATGCCTTTCGGACTAACAAATGCACCTATTGTTTTTATGGACTTGATGATTCGGATTTTCAAGCCGTACTTAAACCGATTTGTAGTTGAGTTAATTGATGACATTTTGATTTACTCTCACGATGAATCTGAGCATGCTGAGCATTTGAGAATCATGTTACAAACTTTGAGAGATAAATAGTTGTTTGTAAAGTTCATAAAATGTGAGTTTTGGCTACGAGAGGTTGGTTTTCTGGGACATATAGTTTCAGCCACGGGTATCTGAGTTGACCCGAGTAAAATTTTTGCGATTATAGATTAGAAGCCTCTGAGAAATGTAGCCAAAGACCGTAGTTTTCTGGGACTAGCCGGATATTATAGAAGATTTGTAAAAGGCTTCTCGATGATTGCGACTCCGATGACACGATTGCTTCAAAAAGATGTTAAATTTGAGTGGTCAGAAAAGCATCAGCAGATTTTCGAGCAATTGAAAGCATTATTGATAGAGGCACCAGTATTAGTTCCGCCTGAGTCGGGTAAAGATTTCGTAGTTTTTACTGATGCATCGTTAAATGGCCTGGGTTGTGTTTTGATGTAGGAAGGCAAAGTTGTAGCTTATGACTTGAGACAGTTGAAGCCACACAAAAAGAATTATCCGACACACGATCTAGAGTTAGCCGTGATAGTGTTCGCATTGAAAATTTGGCGTCATTACTTGTTTGGTGAGAAATGCCATATTTATACCGACCACAAAAGTTTGAAATATTTGATGACTTAGAAAGATTTGAATTTACGACAACAGAGATGGCTAGAATTGCTAAAAGACTATGAATTAGTGATTAATTATCATCTGGGGAAAGCAAACGTAGTTGCTAATGCTTTAAGCCGAAAGTCCTAATTTGCTTTACGTGCTTTGAACACACAATTAGCTTTGTCTGGCGACGGTTCGGTAGTAGCCGAGTTGAAAGCGAGACTGTTATTTCTACAGCAGATTTTTGAGGCTCAAAAATTTGATAATGAATTGCAAGCAAAATGAGCTTAGTGTGAGTTGACTTCTGATTCAGAGTTTCGAATAGGGCCTGATAACTGTTTGATGTTTCGTAATAGAATATGTGTACCAAGAAATTCTAAACTCATTCAGAAGATTCTAAACGAAGCACACAGTAGTTGTTTATCAGTATATCTGGGAAGCACGAAAATGTATAACGATTTGAAACAACTTTATTGGCGGCATGGCATGAAACGATATATCTCAGAATTTGTTCCGAAATGTTTGATTTGTTAGCAAGTCAAAGCTTAGCATCAAGTGTCGTCAGGTTTATCATAGCCTATTATGATTCCTGAGTGGAAGTGGGATAAAGTAACAATGGATTTCGTATCAGGTTTGCCCTTATCTCTCGAAAAATAAAGATGCGACCTAGGTTGTTAATAAATTGACGAAATTAGCTCATTTCATTCCAGTATGTACAGATTTCTCACTTGATAGATTAGCTGGGTTGTATATTTCCTAAATTGTGAGATTTCATGGTGCTCCCCTAGCTATTGTTTTGGATAGAGATCCAAGATTTACTTCGCGATTTTGGAAGAAATTGCACGAAGCTTTGGGTTTAAAGTTGCATTTTAGCACTGTGTTTCACCTGCAAGCGGATGGTCAATCCGAATGAGTTATTCAGATACTCGAGGACATGTTGCTTTGTTGTATTCTTGAGTTTGAAGGTAGGTAGGAGAAATATCTACCGCTGATTGAATTTGCTTACAATAATAGCTTCCAATCGAGTATAAAGATGGCACTGTACGAAGCTCTACACGGTCATAAATGTATAACACCGTTGTACTAGACTGATCTTAGTGAAAATAAGATTCATGGGGTTGATCTAATCAGAGAGACTAAAGAAAAAGTGAAAGTAATTCGTGATAGTTTGAAGTAGCTTCGGATCGATAGAAATCGTATGCAAACTTGAAACGGAAAGATATTGAGTTCCAGATCGGGGATAAAGTGTTCTTGAAAGTGTCGCCGTGGAAAAAGATATTACGATTTGGTCGAAAAAGGAAATTGAGTCTGCAATTCATAGGACCGTATCAGATTACTGAGTGAGTTAGGCCAATGGCATATCGACTATTAGAGAAAATTCATAATGTGTTTCATGTGTCGATGCTTCGATGATCCGATGCTCGATTTTAGCTAAATCAAAAAAGTGGTTTCAAAACCACAAATCTGATGTCATAAAATTATTCTAATATTATTTTCGGTATTTACGACATGTTATTTGATATGTGTGAAAATTTTGTGAGCTAATTTTATATTTTGAATGTTCAATTAGATAAAAAGGACTAAATCGCATAAAAGGCAAAAGTACTTTTCTATTAGCTAAAGGTGTCGAATAGCTGTAGAACTTTAATGTTAAGGTCCTTAAGTTGTAATTAGACCATTATATTAGTGAGTGGACATATATGGACATTTAATGGATATTTTAAATGGTTCGGTAATTAGCATAATTATCATATGTTAAAGAAAACAAAAGCTAAATTAGCCCACATTCATCTTCCTAGCCAAAAATTAGGGCTTAGAAAAGCCATGAAATTTGTTTGAAGCTTCGGTACACTTCTAGCTTGATTAAGGTACGGTTTTAGCTCGATTTTTGATGATTTTTATGTTTTTGTAATCATTACAGCTTAATCTAGCTAGGTCGTACCTTTAATTTTGAAACTGTTAAAGATTGAGAGTTTCCATTATTGAATCTATGTGTTCTTTGATGTTTAATGTTGAAATATGAAAGCTTGATGATAGTTTTACATGTTTTGTTAAATGATTTTTGATGAAAAAGCATAATAGGGATTAGATTGTGAAATGTGCAAATTGTGTGGTGGAAATGTGAAATAAATGAAATTTTTGGACTACTAGGGACCTATATATAATTCGGCCAAGCATGGGTTTTGTTGAATTGTGTGAATTTTGTGTATTTGTGAAGTAGGGATTAAATTGATTAAATGCAAAAGTTAAGGGGCTAATGTGTAAAAATACTTAAATGTGTATTTTTGGATTAATTGAATGAGTAGATGAATAAATAAGTTCATTTTGAATTCAAATAGACCTAGAAAGAAAGAATTTAGATTTAGATCGGGGGAAAAGCAAGGTTATCGAGTAGTCGACTCGATCCGTTAATTTCGAATACGAGGTAAGTTCGTATCTGATGATTACATTATAAATGTATGTTAAATTGCTTTAATATTGCCTAAATTGTTAAAACGGGATTATGGATAATGTATGAATTGTGAAAATGACGTTACGGATGCATTCGATGATAGAAAGGAAAAGTGTGAAAGCCCGGTTGAACCTTAAGAATAGTTTTGGATACTATTAACATGTCAGTAGGTGATACGTTGAGTTGGCTTCGGGCCATGATATTAGTACTTCGGGAGTTTTTTTTTACTGATTTGGCTTCCGGCCATGCATATCAGATGATTTGGCTTCGGGCCATGATAATATTTCTTTAGATAAGTTACCTTGATTTGGCTACGGGCCATGGTGTAGGTTCTTATTGTACGAGACTCCTGAGTATCTGATTTCTATTCTAAATGGTTCAACGGGTAAACAAATGATGTGGTTGAGAAAGAGGTTAGTACGAGGTGATACAGGTACGTACAGAACCTATTCGAGTATTAAATAGTGAAAGTTCGATGAGTTTGTGTTTGATCATGTTATGAGACATGAGAGAGGTTTTTAGTTCATGTGTATGTGGTTTTATCATGTGTAATTAGTTGATTTGCATTTATTCGATGAATTAAGTTATTCACATACGAGCTTACTAAGCTATGAAGCTTACTTTGTGTTATTTTTCTATGTTTTATAGTGAATCAAGGCTAGCTCGGATCCTAGAGTCATTGGGAACATCATCGCACTATCAAACATCTATATTGGTACTTTTGAATTATACATTTATGGTATATGGCATGTATAGGCTAGATGTGGTATTTTGGTTGTGATCATAGCCATAAGATTTGGCTTGTAAATGATGTTAATATTGATGTGTGTTTGGCTAATAGAAATGGCTTGTAAATGTATATGTTTTGGTTTGTATATATAGCCATGAGTGATGGCTTATTTTGGTATGTTTGGTATAAATGTGGTTATGGTTTTATAGTTGCTCAAATGGTTAATTGATTTGTGGAGTATAAATGCTTGAGAAATGCCTTAATGAGGTATGATTTTAGATGTTATGTTGGTTATTTATAGGGTAAGTTATGTATGAGTGAATTATGGTAAATGAACCATATTGTTTGATATTGTTTTGGCATGTATTTGGCTAAGTAAATTGTAGTGATTTGAGAATTGGAATAGATGAAATTATAATGGTATGAGTTGTGCATTTGATTGATGATTTTGGCTGCCTAATTGTATGATGAAATGGTACCATTTTGCCTTGTGTAGGTACATTGAAGTTGGGGTGGCAAATTAGCCTTCCAAATGGCCTATATTTGTCCACACGGGCAGAGACAGGGGCGTGTGTCCCCTGGTGTTGAAATTGAATTGAAGTCAGTATGCTCCACACGGTCTTACACACGGGCGTGTGACTGGCCATGTGGTACAAGTCAGTAAACCCCTAATTGGCACACGGCCTAGCACACGTTGGCTGTGTTGCATATGTAACACCCCTAACCCGTATCCATCGCCAGATAAAGGTTAAGAGGCATTACCGAACATATCAGAACATATCACATACATTTCACTAACATCTAACATTCATATGAATTCCATAGAGAAATATACACATAGAGTCCCTTTGGAAGGTCTACGAGACCTTAAACATGCATTGGAAAGGGGTAGGGACTAAACCAAACACATAAAAAATTTTCCAAAAATTAAACACTTTTCAAAGTTACAGAGGTCACACGCCCGTGTGGGCAGGTCGTGTGCCTCACACGGCATTAGACACACCTATGTGTCTAGGCCATGGAAAAACAAGGGCATATATACTGACTTGTCCACACGGCCACAAGACACACCCAAGTGCCAGACCGTGTGAAATTCTGGAGGTTACTGACTTGCTTACACAGCCAGTCACACGCCCGTGTGTCCAGCCCATGTGGCTTTCTGACTTGCTTCGAATTACAACCTTAAGAGACACAGTCAAGTCACACACCCGTGTGCTCAATCGTGTAGGCAAATATCGGCCATTTACAAGGCTAATTTGCCACCCAATAATTGGGTCAAACCTACAGCATCAACAAGCCCCAATTCAAGATCCAAGGGCAACCAAAAACATACCAAAGCATGCACAATTTGACCCTTAACAACATCATTCATTTCCATATACAAATCTAACTCAAATATACTAATTTAAAACACTAACTTCACATCAAATACAATCCATATCAATTCATAGCATTTCTCATCATATCAATTTCTCAAATCAACCATGAACATACCAATAATGACCAATTGATTTGGTCATACATGAGCACATTAAAATAAACAATTTTGCATCATATAGCATGGACTAAACTTATCCATAAACACATCATTATCAAGCCATATCACATAGCTATATTTACACATTTCAAAACATAATCCAAACTCTCTAGCATATACATGCCATACTTCAAAATATACATTTTCAAAAGGTACCAAAATATAATTCGATAGTGTGGTGATGGTCCTCGACAATCCCCGAGCTTCCTGTAGCTTTGATAATCTATAAAGTAAGCTTTCATAGCTTAGTAAATCATAAGCAAATAATGATCAAATAAACATTCGCATTAAATCAACCAGCCAAATCAAGAAAACCTTAACCAAATGTACATTTATTATGCTTACAAACTCAAATATTATCACATATACAATAGCATTATAACATCAATGGCCAAATGCACATATACTCATAAGCACATATAAATTTCTCTTTTACCATGTGTAATTCATATATTCATCTCAAACATATACTTACTTTACTTTCATATTCATATAACATAGCATGTACCTGAACTTTTTAGTTCGTTTTCACATTCGATCTTAAATCGATAATGCCCGTTGAACCATTCAAAATTAATAAGGACACTCGGATAGTCGAAAGGCTCGTACAATGCCAATGTCCCAGACGTGGTCTTACATGTAATCACATATCAATGACACTGTCCAAGACAGGGTCTTACACGAATCAAATACAATGCCAATGTCCCAGACATGGTCTTACATGTAAACACAAGTCGATGCCAACATCCCAGATGTGGTCTTACATGTAAACACAAGTCGATGCCAACATCCCAGATGTGGTCTTACACGAAAACACATATCAGAATCCTATTTCATGACATATGTATCCTAACTATTCCTAAGGTTCGTACGGGGCTTTCGAACATCATAACTCGATCGATTCAAGCTCGTAAACAATTCTTTCACACTTTTACCAATTCAACAATCATATATATATACAAGTAATACTTCAATTTGGTACAAATAAAATATGTACAATCAAATTTAACGACATTTATTTACTTATGAACTTACCTCAGACGAAGACAGACGAACTAGAACAACTATTCAACAAATTTTAGATTTCTCCCGATCCAATTCTGATTTCTTCTTTTCTTTATCTAAATTAGTACAAATTTAACTTATTTAATCAAATATTCAATCAAATTCATCCAAAAACACATAAATGGGCCAATTACACTTTTGCCCTTCACATTTCACATATTTCACAAATTAGTCCTTATTTCACAAAATACAAAATATTCAAAGTTTAGCCACACTATAGCTTGGCCGAATGTTCATTAAGCTCATATAAGTCCACACATTTCATTTATTTTACATTTTAGTCCCTCAATTTATTATTTTCACAATTTAGCCCGAATTACTCAAATTCATCAAAAATCCAAATGCAAAAACATATTAATCTACCACATATCTTTTATATTCCATCATCAAACAACAAAAATCACAAACTATAATCAATGGAATTTCATGAATACATCATCAAATTCAAAAGTTCAAGCATGGGCTAGCTAGTACTCAAAGCAACGATCACAAAAACGTAAAAATTATAAAAAAAAAAAGGGATCAAAAACCATACCTTAATCAAGATTAATAGATGTCGAATGCTCAAAACTCATGAACCCTATATTTTCTTTATGATTTTTGGTTATGAAGCATAAAAGATGATAGAATTTGGCTTTAGTATTGTTTAATTAATATTTTATTTTACAAATTACCTATTTAGCCTTATTAATATCATTTAAATTCCACTAACCTTAGGCATTTGTGTCCATCCATTAACCACATGCTCTAATAACAACATAAGGACCTTTCATTTAAGAATCCATGTCAATTCGACACTTATATAATTTAAAACACAACTTTTGCATTTTATGCGATTAAGTCCTTTTTGCAAATTAAGCACACAAACAATCAAATTTAATCATGAAAATTTCATACATGTCAATACACATACTAAAAACATAGAAATTAATATTATAATATTTTTTTGACTCAAATTTGTGGTCCCTAAACCACTATTCCGACTAGAGTCTAAACTGAATTGTTACAGCATAAGTCAGTATACCCTACAGGTTTGGCATAGCCTGGCACACAGGCGTGTGTAGCCACTTTAAAGGGCACATGGGCTAAACACACAGGCGTGTGGTTTGCCATGTGACCCAAGTTAGTATGTATGCCTTGCTTCCACATGGCCTATTCACACGGGCTTGTGACCCCTGTATGGTTGAAATTTTTCTAAGTTTCCAAAAAAATTTTGTATGTTATCAGTTAGGTTCCGAACCACTTGAAAAACATGTTTAAGGCCTCGTAGGCCCTTATAAGGGACAATGTAATTGTGTTGAATGATTTATGAGAATGAATACTTTATGTTTGATAAATGTATGCTATATGTTGAGAATTGATCGATAATACCTCATAATCCTACTCTGGCGATAGATACGGGTTAGTGGTGTTACACCATAAGATTGTGAGTACTCACCCTTATGTTTTATGGTTTGGGCGAGAGACCCTGGGGCAAGTTAGGAGAAATAAGGGAATGTCGAGTCAAGCTCCATTCAATGAGATATGTTGGTGTGATGGAGAATGTTAGCTTAATGCTACACTTATGGGATATATTGGACTCTGAGTTAAGGTGAGGAGTCATAAGGGGATTCGTTTATCCAACAGAAAAATAATATGTGAATAAAATTGTGTTTTACTATTTAACCAACTTATATTTTGTGCACGCTATCTGATTTTTCTGTACATTCACTAGGCCTGCAACAGCTCACACACTCTTTTCTAAACACTGCAGAAAACTAGATCACACGGTGTATAGTGATAAACCGTAAAAGTAACAAATTTTAAGTTCACATTTAGCATGCTTTTGGATGATTTAAGCCTTGAATTATGTAATTTGGTGCTCTTAATCCTTTGTTTTCATGTTCTATACTCAGAAGAGCACCGGATGATGAAAACAATAGAAAACGGGCCCAAAATAGAGTAAATGGGCCATATCATGAAAAATCCACACGGCCTGGGCCCAAGACCACACGGCCGTGCCTCATTCAACAGTCTCGAACACGGCCTGGCCACGATTCACACGGGCGTGTGCCATGGGCGTGTCCCTGCCGCGGCCAAGAGTAGTTTTACTCGGAATAGGATTCTTGGAGGTAAAGAAACACATTCCAAAGCCTATTTAAACACCCTAGTAGGAATTCTACTTGAATTAGGATACTTAGGGGCCAAGTAAGGCATCTCAAAGTCTATACAAACACCCAAGGGGGCAACTTGAAGGGGAGTTCGGCAGAAGCCGGAACCCAAGGCTTTAGTCAAGGGGCATCTAGCTAGGCCAAAGAGGGCAGATTTGTGGGGATTTACTCGAAGATAGCCAGTTGATTCATCTCAAAAAGCCAGAATCATACTCAAGACGGAGGATCTCTCCTTCAATTCCTTCAGGGGGTTTTAGGGATTTCTTATGTTTTGTTTTTATCTTTTCTTCTGAGATGTTTTCTTTTATTATTATGAACTAAACCCTCAGATACCTAAGGGGGATGAAACCTAAGATGAAGCTTGTTATCGTTTGCTGAACTATATGATAAATATTTGACTTGTCCTTAAATATGTGTTCTTAAATATTGTGTTGATATTTCCGGGATATTAATTCAAGTGTGATGTGCTTAGGTGGAGGAGCAAAAGTTCCTGCCTAAAAGTAGATCTAGCATAGTTAAGTGGAGTTGATCGCATGCCTAGAGATAGGGTGACGAGATTTTGCCGGATTAGGGTGAAACCTAATATGGGAGTCCATAGATCGAGTTAATGCAATTCTAGGGGTTTTAATTAGAAAGAGATTTCAATTAATCAACCTAGGGTTAGACGTTAGTCGCCTCGAGAGAGGGATTAATATAACTTAGGGAATCTTACGGATCAAGTCAAATGAATAAATCGTTTGGTTCAGAGTTAGATAACAAGTGAAGTCTAGGTGGATTCTTCCTTGGGTATCGTCTCAGTCAATTGTTTTTCCCTCAAAGTTATTTTTCCAATTCCATTCTTCTTTGTCTTAGAGTCTTTAGTTTAGTTGTTAGTTAATTTTAGATTAGATAAAAATTCATTCAATTCTTAGGCTAAATAATAAAAAGAGAGTTAGTATTAGTACTTTTGGTTCCTTTGGGTTCGACATTCCGGTCTTGCCTTAACTATACTATTGTTCGATAAGTGCGTTTGCCTCAAATCGTTGTCATAGTTCGTGTCCAGGTTCGATCATTCTTTATATAAATTTTAAGACTTTGACATCGCAAAAACAATGATCAAGTTTTTGGCGACGTTGCCGGGAACTAAAATATTAAGAACGCTTAATTTTTATTACTTTAGCCATTTTTTTATTGCAATTTATTTTCATTATTATTTATTATTTATTATTTTTTTTTACTTTGCTAATTTTTCCACTATTTGCTTTTGGTAGATAATTTTAGTTTATAGATAAGATGGCACTAAGTAATTATCAGTCGCAAGTTATGAGGATAATTTCTATTAAAGCAGCCAGTGTCTTCAAACTCGACGTGGTCACCAGGTTATCTAACCAGCTAGAGATGATGAATAAAAAGATTGATGGTTTGTATAATCTCTTGCAGGTACACCCAATAATGTAATATGACTCGAATCTAGGAGGTGTGGCGAATCCTGAGTACCCACCCTTCGGATATGACATGGAGAACGAACAAGTCCACTATATGGGTAGCTATTCTAGACCTCAAAATAATTTTTATAGTGACACTTATAATGCAAGTTGGAGGTACCATCCCAATTTCCCGTGGGATGATCAAAATAGCAAAAGATCGGAACTTTCTCCAGATTTTAAACAACCACCTCACCAACAGGAAGAGAAGTCGAACCTTGAGGAGATGCTGACAAAATTCATAGCAGCCACAGAAACACGTTTTCAGAATACTGAGACAACCCTTAAAAATCAACTTGAGGCATCGACACAGGAGCTCAAGGATCAAATCGGGCAACTTGCTAAGTAGATCTCAGAACAACTATAAGAAAGCTTGCCAAGTAACACTGAAACTAACCCAAAAGAGCAAATTCAAGCCGTAACAACTAATGACAGTGAAAGGTTAGTGGAATCTGACCTAAGGCAAGAGCCTGTGGTAAGTGAAGGTAAGGTTGAGGTAAGCCATGATTTACCAAACCCAGTAATTACAGAGTACCAACCCCGTGTGCCATTCCCCGATGCGACAAAGAAAGACCACACAGAGGAACAACTCGGTAAGTCTCTTAAACTTTCAAAGAAATTTCATATTAACTTGCCGTTTCTTGAAGCTCTTTCGCAGATGCCAGATCCTAGACCTCGTGTCAATAAAGAAGAAATTAATGAGGAACGAAGGCTTTGGATTGATGAACTAGACGAATGGAAGACACACTTAAAGGAGAGACTAAAAACACACGAAGCAAAAATGAGGCAACTCCACGACGAGCTTAATGATGGGACAACCCAGCTTAAGATAGGAGATCAGGTACTCAAAATCCTCCCAGATGGAACAGTCGAGGTAACTAGTCCTAAAATCAACACCTTTAAGGTGAACACTACTCAACTTAAACTTTATATCAATAACCGAATTGATCGCATGAGAGAGGACTTTCACCTCCTCAAACCACCATGATTATTGAATGAGAGGTAAGTCTAGCTCAAGACTTTAAACGAGCGCTTCTTGGGAGGCAACCCGAGCACTAACCCTACTAATTAGTTTAGCTTTATTTATTTCCATGTTTAGGCACAGGTTTTCCACACTCACACGGCCATGGCCGTGGCCGTGTGGGCACCATAGGTAGGTAAAAGGGCGTGGCGGTAGACGTGTGGCAATAGGACAAAATTTTTCCCAAAACACGGGCTGCATCTCTATTTAAACCTTCTTCCTTTTTCTTTTTCAGTTGTCTTTCTTCTTTCATTTTCCATTACTTTCATTTTTTTATTTTTATTTTCTTTATCATTTTCTCCTTATTCATGCCTTTTAGGTTTAGCTTAGGATACAATAAAATCAAGCCAGCTCCTTCGAGAAATCAAGTTCGAACGGCTCGAGGCACCCCCTACTGTTCTCTTCATTAACTCCATTCGAAATTCAGGAAGTTTCACTTCTCTCCCTCTCTTTTGATTTTCTTACTATATGATAATTATCTACCGTTGTACATTGAGGGTATTGTACATCTTAAGTGTGGGGGGGTTAACTATAGTATTATTTGAAAATCCTTGAATTATGCCTTGTTTCTTAAGTAAGTTTCTCATATTATGATTAGAATGAAATCTCCCCTGATTTATGATTTTTATTGATGTGTTTTGGATTAAGTCATAGTTAATTGTGCATTGATGATTAAACTTTAAAGATACTAGAGAATCAAGGATGATAAGTCTATTTTCAAAAATTAAAATTTTGTTAGGTTGTCTACCTGAATCTAATTATTACCTTGAAGTTTGAAATTTACAAGGTTGATATCAATTACACATAATTTTTGTGAGATTTTGAGCCTTGTAGAGCATATATTCTTTTTCTTGCTCACTTTATTAATTATGAGTGTGTCAACATTGATTTGTTATTCTAGAACTTGCATCGTTTATACATGTCAAGACCACACCTTTGATTTGATATACAAAGATTATAAAGGCACCTAGGTTTTAACCCACTTACTCCACTAAAAAGCCTACCTTCATAACTAACCCCTAGTGAACCACGTTGGTACTAACAACCCTTTTTATTGACTCACCCACTAATATTCCCCCACAACCCTTTGTATTTGTTATCACCATTCTTTTTTACTACCCTTATATCAAGATTTGATTTGATCGGTTGCCTAATTATTTTTTTTCAGTTGTAAATTCATCCTTTATTATTATTTGACTTGTTCTAAAAAAAAATCGAAGTATCTTCATTATGAGTTATGCGATTAAATGAGCTTATACGTTTAATTTCCAATTGTAACACCTCAAATCCGGCCTAAACGTTACGACCGGATCTGGCATGTCACATAAAAGGTTGTTTAAAAACAATGCATTTGTTAAAAATTTCGAGTTTAAATATTTATTCGCTTGTTATCCTTTGTTAACACTTTGGAAAACGGTTATTAAGGGTTTAGGAAATTCCCGTATTGAACATTTAATAATAATAGGCAGTAATCAAATTAAAAGCTAAACCAAATAAAATACCAAAATTAAAGTTATAGTGGCCTTATTACAATACCCAAAATCCAAATTAAAAAAAAAATAGTAATAGTCCGAAATAATTATCAAAAAAGAATTTACTGAAGACATTATGCATGGCCACCTCGAATCACCTCAGCTACATATCTGCGGTCTAAGGATTACCTGCAAAATTTAACAGAGGGCAGTGAGTTACTGAGACTCAGTGTGTAAATCCCCATCTTAAACGAGCTCTGGGCTCTCACACAAATTCATATATTAAGTATGGATATAATGCAACCCAACCAACCTATTATGTCCATCCACCATATCTTCTGAATCTACCCAGTATCTGTGGCACCTAGCCACTGGTGGTACCTAACCACTGGTGGTTCCATACCACTGGTGACAAATGTCACAAAATATAATACGTGGGGCCAACCCACTTGTGGTACCTAACCACTGGTGACAATCCCTTAATGAATATATGTGTGGCCAACCCACTGTGGTACCAAACCACTGGGACGAGTCACAGAAATAATATATGTGGTACCAAACCACTGGTGACAAATGTCACAAAATATAATACGTGGGACCAACCCACCACAACCCACTTGTGGTACCTAACCACTGGTGACAATCCCTTAATGAATATATGTGGGACCAACCCACTGTGGTACCAAACCACTGGGACGAGTCACAGAAATAATATATGTGGTACCAAACCACTGGTGGTTCCAAACCACTGAGACTTAGTCACAAAATATAATATGTGGGGCCAACCCACTTGTGGTACCAAACCACTGGTGACAGTCTAAAAGAGATCATATTTCCTCTCTCTTCACATCATACCCCAAGCCCATGCAACATGTCATGACATAGTAATTCGTGTATGCAGTATGACATGTATGCAAATCATATATCAAAGATAACATATGAAATGAATTACCATCATAATCAGAATAACAAATACGACATAATCAAGCTAACCAACCTCTAAGGGTATAATAGTAATTTACCTACTAGGGGTATTTTGGTAATTTACCCACTAAGGGTATTTCAGTAATTTTGTACGTGGAATGGCCTTTCTGAAGGCCTAATGTTGACTCTTGCGACTCAACTACCATTTTCGGTCGTACCGGACTATTGGGCCTAAAACCCGATTTCGGTACATTTGGGCCCACACGCTCGTGTGGCCCACCTGGCACAAATCTAGCCACGTATATGAGATTCACCTAGTCTAGTTCACTATATACTACACCATCATATATTTTACTAATAGGGCCCACGGGCCCATTGGGTCTACTTAGCCCTGTTCCGCCCATCGTGGCCCAAACAGCATCAACCTACAAGAATACTTAAGATGGCCTCAACTATCGCGTCGAGGCCCCCACACATGCGCTCGCACGCTCGTGTGGCTACTATTGCCGTGACCAGCACTTCGGCATTCGGTGCTCTGCAGCTAGAGTAGAGAAGTACACACCTGATAGGAATCTGGTACTATCCGCGCTTCGACTACTCCTGCGCCCAAACGCCTGCCAAGGTATATTCACTCTCCTCCTAGAATGCTCTATATATAGCTAGCTTCTCACCTTCCTTCTTTCTATCTTTCCAATGTGGGATCCCTTCGTCAGTAGAGTTTAAATCCAACTCAAACTCTTGCCGTCCAATTCGCAAAAATAAATACTCCTTTGCTTGTCATGAGATTCGAACCCAGGCTCCCTTGCAACATAATCCACGCCGCTAACCACTTGGCGACAAGCTCCTCTTGTGTTTAAAACCATGCGCAACTAAATGTAACCCTATGGCCAAATTCTAGAGTCCATTTAAAATAAAACCAAAATGCAAGAGCCATGACTTGAACCCTGGACCTCCTTGCTTCCTTGTGGCGTCACTGCCTTGTCTCTTATGTGGCATCACTTTGCCACTACACCACACACTCCTTTTGTGTCATTTTCCTCCACATTTTATTCTTAAAGCCTACCTACTAATTCCTAGAGTTTTTCTCGCCTAAAACCAAAATTTCCCTAAAGCCAAAGTTTCATCCCGGGACTTCATAGAAGCCCTCTAACCTTCCAAAATCACTTATCTAATAGGTCCAACTTACATTTAAGTCGATCTCTTGTTCTCAAAAATTTTAAACGCTACCACGCTCAAGGCCCATTGGGCCCAATTCTTCTAGGCCCAATTTCGGGATGTTACAAATCTACCCTCCTTAAAGAAATTTCGTCCTCAAAATTTCCAACTAACTAACAGTCATACATCTTAACCTACAATACTACGCTCACGCTATGCACTCTGATTTTAATAACACTAATATACTTTTAACTAGAATTTAGAACTCCTGCACATACTCAAAAACACCTAGCCGTTAAAGTAGAAAAATCTTCCATACGCAACCAATTCTATATCTGAACATCACATCCAAACCAAACACACAGAATAGATACCAGAAATACAACATACAACAAAGCAAAGTATCAGGAAACTTACGAATTTGGTGCTGGAGACTCGGGTGCCATACTTCCAGTAACACATATGTTTCTTAAACAATATTTCAAACCAATTTTTGGAAAACAATGTCGAACCCATTCCACAGCTGAGTTTTGCAACCTGGCTCTAATACCATAATTGTAACACCCCAAACCTGGCCTAAACGTTACGACCGGATCTAGCACGTCACGTCAAAGGTTGTTTAAAAACTGCGCATTTGTGAAAATTTTCGAGTTTAAATATTTATTCGCTTGTTATCCTTTTGTTAACACTTTGGAAAACGGTTATTAAGGGTTAAGGAAATTCCCATATTGAACATTTAATAATAATAGGCAGTAATCAAATTAAAAGCTAAACCAAATAAAATACCAAAATTAAAGTTATAGTGGCCTTATTACAATACCCAAAATCCAAATTAAAAAAAATATTAATAGTCTGAAATAATTATCAAAAATGAATGTACTCAAGACATTATGCATGGCCACCTCGACTCCACCTCGGCTCCATATCCGCGGTCTAAGGGTTACCTACAAAATTTAACGGAGGGGGTGAGTCACCGAGACCCAGTGTGTAACTCCCCATCTTAAACGAGCTCTGGGCTCTCACACAAATTCATATATTAAGTATGGATGTAATGCAACCCAACCAACCTATTATGTCCATCCACCATATCTCCTGAATCTACCCAGTATCTGTGGCACCTAGCCACTGGTGGTACCTAACCACTGGTGACAAATGTCACAAAATATAATACGTGGGGCCAACCAACTTGTGGTACCTAACCACTGGTGACAATCCCTTAATGGATATATGTGGGGCAACCCACTGTGGTACCAAACCACTGGGATGAGTCATAGAAATAATATATGTGGTACCAAACCACTGGTGACAAATGTCACAAAATATAATACGTGGGGCCAACCCACTTGTGGTACCTAACCACTAGTGACAATCTCTTAATGAATATATGTGGGGCCAACCCACTTTGGTACCAAACCACTGAGACGAGTCACAGAAATAATATATGTGGTACCAAACCACTAGTGGTTCCAAACCACTGAGACTTAGTCACAAAATATAATATGTGGGGCCAACCCACTTGTGGTACCAAACCACTGGTGACAGTCTAAAAGAGATCATATTTCCTCCCTCTTCACATCATACCCCAAGCCCATGCAACATGTCATGACATAGTAATTCGTGTATGCAGTATGACATGTATTCAAATCATATATCAAAGATAACATATGAAATGAATTACCATCATAATCAGAATAACAAATACGACATAATCAAGCTAACCAACCTCTAAGGGTATAATAGTAATTTGCCTTCTAGGGGTATTTTGGTAATTTACCCACTAAAGGTATTTCAGTAATTTTTTACCTAGAATGGCCTTTCTGAAGGCCCAATGTTGTCTCGTGCGACTCAACTACCATTCTCGGTCGTACAGGACTATTGGGCCTAAAACCCGATTTTGGCCCATTTGGGCCCACACGCTCGTGTAGCCCACCTGGCACAAATCTAGCCACGTATATGAGATTCACCTAGTCTAGTTCACTATATACTACACCATCATACATTTTACTAATGTGGGCCCACGGTCCCATTGGGTCCACTTGGCCCTATTCGGCCCATCATGGCCCAAATAGCATCAACCTACAAGAATACTTAAGATGGCCTCAACTATCGCGTCGAGGCCCTTACATGTGCGCTCGCACACTCGTGTGGCTACTATTGCCGTGATCGGCACATTGGCATTCGCCGCTCTACGGCTAGAGTAGAGAAGTACACACCTGATAGGAATCTGGTGCTATCCGCACTCCGACCACTCCTGCGCCCAAACGCCTACCAAGGTATATTAACTCTCCTCCTATAATGCTCTATATATAGCTAGCTTCTCACCTTCCTTCTTTGTATCTTTTCGATGTGGGATCCCTTCGTCAGTAGAGTTTAAATCCAACTCAAACTCTTGCCGTCCAATTCGCAAAAATAAATGCTCCTTTGCTTGTCATAAGATTCGAACCCAGGCTCCGTTACAACATAATCCACGTTGCTAACCACTTGGCCACAAGCTTCTCTTGTGTCTAAAACCATGCGCTACTAAATGTAACCCTATGGCCAAATTCTAGAGTCTATTTAAAAATAAAACCAAAATGCAAAGCTAATACTTGAACCTTGGACCTTCTTTCTTCCTTGTGGCGTCACCCCCTTGTCTCTTATGTGGCGTCACTTTGCCACTACACCATACACTCCTTTTGTGTCATTTTCCTCCACATTTTATTCTTAAAGCCTACCTACTAACTCTTAGGGTTTTTCTCGCCTAAAACCAAAATTTCCCTAAAGCCAAAGTTTGATCCCGGGACTATATAGAAGTCCTCTAACCTTCCAAAATCACTTATCTAATAGGTCCAACTTGCATTTAAGCCAATCTCTTGTTCTCAAAAATTTTAAACGCTACTACGCTCAAGGCCCATTGGGCCCAATTCTTCTAGGCCCAATTTCGGGATGTTACACCAATTATTGAAGAAGAAGCTTGTGTCATTAGTATTAGTAGTACAAATTTTCATTTGATGTAATTATTTATTATTAGTTCGTGTTTCTAGTTAGGTAATTTGTCAGGTCAATCTCGATTCTAACCCTCTAATTCAGCCTTTATCCACACCTTTAACCTAAGCCCCGTTACAACCCTGTTAAAGATCTTTTGATTTGTGTATCATCTCATATTATAGTGGTGGAGATTTGATTTTCATGCAAGCCTATGGAATTAACTTTTCATGTTTGACTTTTGGGTGCTTAATTCTGAAACTTAAACACTTCGAGTGATTTGACTGAATCCTTAGTGAGGATGTCAACCTTTGTCGGTTTTGAATCAGAGGTAATTATTCAGGTAAGGGGAAACACCTATGTTTTCATACTATAAAAACTATGACTTTGATTGTTTGAATCTTTAGGACACTTTGAGTTGAATTATCCATGTATGAATTATCTTTGAATTATGACGAAACATTATTAATGAATATTATGAATGGGGGAAGTTTGTTTTAATTATGAGTTGAGAATTTTGCTTGAGGACAAGCAAAAGCTTAAGTGTGGAGGTATTTGATAAACCGTAAAAGTAACATATTTTAAGCCCACATTTAGCATGCTTTTGTATGATTTAAGCCTTGAATTATATAATTTGGTGCTCTTAATCTTTTGTTTTCATATTTTATACTCAGAAGAGCACCGGATGACGAAAAGAATTGAAAATGGGCCCAAAACGGAGTAAATGGGCCATATCACAAAATCTACATGGCCTGGGCCCAAGACCACATGGCCGTGCCTCATTCAACAGTCTCAAACACGGCCTGGACACGATTCACACGTGCGTGTGCTATGGGCGTGTCCTTACCGCTGCCAAGAGGAGTTTTACTCAGAATAGGATACTTGGAGGCAAAGAAACACATTCCAAAGCCTATTTAAACACCCTAGTAGGAATTCTACTTGAATTAGGATACTTAGGGGGCCAAGTAAGGCATCTCAAAGTCTATATAAACACCCAATGGGGCAACTTGAAGGGGAGTTCGGTAGAAACCGGAACCCAAGACTTTAGTCAGGGGCGTCCAGCTAGGCCAAAGAGGGCAGATTTGTGGGGATTTACTCGAAGATAGCCAGTTGATTCATCTCAAGAAGCCGGAATCATACTCAAGATGGAGGTTCTCTCCTTCAATTCCTTCAGGGGGTTTTTGTAACAGACCAATATTGACCCTAATCGGAACGGTGGTTTCGGGACCACGAATCCGAGCCCGAGAAATATTTTGATATTATATTCTATGTTTATTATATGTGGACTAATGTGTGTGAAAATATCGTAGAAAAATATTATCGTTTAATTGCTTAATTTGATAAAAAGGATTTAATCGAGAAAAGCGTAAAAGTTGCATGCTAAAGTGAAAGGTACTAATTTGCTTGTGGCTTTTTAAGTGGGTGTCCTAAAAGGGCAATTAGCCCATTGACCATAGTGATGGACGGCAATGGGCCAAGTGAGCTATCTATATATGTTAGTTTAATTATTTTTTTATATATAAGGTTATGTTAGTATTTTATAAAGAAATAATGTTAGTGTATATATTAAACAAACATAAAATAAAGCCATCATCACCTTCCTCCTCTCATAGCCGAATGTAAGAAAAGAAAACACCATTGTAGAGCTTTGAGTTTCGGCAACTTAGGAATCTTGATTAAGGTATGGTCGGTTTTTAGTTTTTGATAATTCTTACGTTTTTGAGATCGTTGAGCCAGTATATTACCCGACCCATGCCTAATTTTTTGAAAAAATTATGTACATAGGATTGAGCCATTAACATGCTTGGATGGTTTTGATATTTGATGGTTTTAGATTAAATATATGTTAAAGATTTACAAGTTTTGTATTGAAGTTTTTGGTGATTTTGAGTAAATAGGGCTAAATTGAAAAAAATAAATTTGTGAAGGGTTAAAATGACAAATAAATGAAATGCATGGACTCATATGGCTATGGAGAAGATTCGGCCTAGCTATGATGTTGGGAAATTTTGCACATTTTGTGTTTTGTGTAAATAGGACCAATTTGTAAAAATGGGAAACACTAGGGGCAAAATGGTAAATTGTTTATTTAAGTGTTTTTGGATTAAATTGAGATGAAATATGCTTGAATGGGTTAACTTTAATGTGTTTAGATCAAGAACAAAGAAAAAACGGAATTGGACCGAGGAAAGACAAAGGTTCTCGAATAGCCGATTTACACGGTCTATCGACAATCGAGGTAAGTCCTTTAGCTAAAATATGTTAAAGAACTAAATATGACTATATTAAATAATAAGAATTGATGAATTTTAGTACCTATTTATATCATGGCCGAATGTATATAGGTATACTAGGTTGATGATTAAAGTTGGTTATGTGATGTGAATTGTTGGATGGTATAATGATATAATGATTTTATTGGTTTAATGTGAGCAAGCTCAATTGAATTGGACTTATATATATAATAGTTATGAAGTGTGTTTGGAATGTTTAATTACATTGATAAGATTCGGGCTTTCACGCCTAGCAGGCTCTGTGCCGGTGTTACTTTTCGGGCTTTCACGCCTAGCAGGCTTTGTGCCGGTGTTACTTATCGGGCTTTTACGCCTAGTAGGCTTTGTGCCGGTGTCACTTATCGGGCTTTTACGCCTAGCAGGCTTGATGCCGGTGATGTGTTTTACAAAAGAGAAACTGAATTTTGTTCAAGGCAAATTAAAGCTAATTTATTGAGTTAATGGCTTAGGTAAGCATGTAAGGTATGAATTAACTTCTTACCTATTTAAAATAAGGTAAGCAAGTAACTCAGTTATTTATTACAAATTGTATGTGTTACAAATGAAGTTTATACATATATATATATATATGATTCTAATATGTGTTCTCGGTTTTATAAATGAATGATATGAATATTGTGGTTTTGGTCTTCTATTATCTGTATACAAGACCAGGTATATTCGGCCACATGGATAGTTCGTGTATGTGATGCTATATGATAATAATTGAGCTTTAAGTATATGAATGTTTATACGTTTGGTTATATAATGACATTTTGGTTTTGAAAGGTTGGATTATGAGTAAATATTTTGATTATATAAGCATTCGGTTAAAGAGAAATTGTTCTATGAATTTATATGTTATATAGGTATGGAATTGAAAGCTTGAAAGTAAACGTGATTGCAAACATACAAGTGGAATTATTTTTAATTTAAATGTTTAATGTTTGAATGCTATATTATTAGGAGCTTAGGACTTACTAAGCTAGTAAGCTTATTTGTGCGAAATGTTTCCTCTGTCTTATAGATTAGGTGCAAGTTACAAGCTCGTCGGGATCGTTCAGAAAGTCGTCCACAATATCAAACTATTTTGGTACTCTTTCATTTTGGTTTTCGAATGAAGGCATGTATAGGAAAGACTTGTCTTTGTTTTGATGAAAACTTTTGGTTCATGTATATAATAGCCATGCGAATATGGCTAACTTTTTAGTTAAGTATGCTTTTCTGCTTTTGATACAAATGTCGATTTATGTTGGTAATGTTTGTGCATCTTTAATCGAAGTTTAATCGTATTTGATAAGGAAATGTATGTTTATGAAATGAACCTTTTAATTAGGTGTTGTAGTAAGTAACCAATGGTACACTCGATTATATGGAACAATAGTTGTGTTTTGTTAATAAACCGATGATGTTATGATATCACGTGAATGTTTTAGGTATAAGTTAATTTGCATAAATGATTAAAATGCATGGACATTATGAGTTGTATGTGGGTATATTCGGTTATAAACTAGTTAATCATATTTTGCAATAAAATAGTTTTTAGTTAGCAGCAGTGATGTGATTTTGAAAAATCACCAAAAATAGGATAAATTGAATTAGAAATTGAATAAGATATAGAATTAAATCTTATTGTGTCTATTTTGATATGAAAGAAACAGAGTAGGCAAAGGAATTTTATATTATGAGATATTTAAATTTTAGTGAGACTTGTTCTGAATGAATTTGTGATTTCCTGTTCTGTCTTGGAAAAATTGTTAAAAATTGTACAAAAATAATCATGGAGCATAGTTTATATTATTAGAATCCTTAATGAGTCTATTTTTGATTGGAATAAACAAGAACATTATTGAAATTTTGTACAATGAGATAACTGAGTTTTTGTAAAGATAGGTCAGAATCATCAAACAGTAAAATAGGGGAAACTTTGATGAATAAACTGTACTAATTGGCCACCTGAAAAATTCTGGAACAATTATGGTAAAAACTTATATGAGTCTAGTTTCAAGGAAAATTTACGGATCTAAATTTCGAGTTTTGTAACTCGAGTTATGGTCAATTTAGTCAGCATGACGCAGTTGGACAGTTTTAAATTATTATGCCCCAAATTAGTAGTCAAGTCTAGTAATGCCACATACTCGACTCCGGCAAAGGTCTCGGGTAAGGGGTGTTACATTTGATTGGTATCAGAGCATACGGTTTAGTCGATTCTAGGACTACCATAGCGCGTGTGAGTCTAGCTATACATGCCTTTATCATATATTGATAGTGTGGTGACTTTCGGACGATCGAAGCGTGTTTTATATAGCAAATGGACACGATCCTGAAAAAGAGCGTAGCGGATGATATAGAGAGTGAAGCGCTGACCGTGCACATGGATCAATCTTGCGGTAGACTCTCGACTGTTTTGGGTAGCCACGAGGGGAGACCAAACAAGCCTTCTATCGGATGATGAACGAGTGGTTTACCCAGTTTATTCAGACTAATCCGGCTGTATACCAACCTCCACCGCCGAATAATCCAACTCTGATTCCTTCAGCACCCCCGATGATAGATCCGATGAGATCTAGTAGGCCCCCAGTTGATAAAATCTGGAAATTTGGGGCCGAAGAATTTAAAGCCAATGATGATGATGACGCAGAGCGAGCCGAAATGTGGCTTGATAACACTATTCGGGTACTTGATGAGCTATCTTGTACTCTAGATGAATGCTTGAAGTGTGCTATATCTTTCTTTGCGGGACTTTGCATATCACCGTGGAATACACTAGTATCGTGAGTTCGAAAGAAAAAGTGACATGGGATTTCTTCCGAATGAATTCGTAAGAAATACATCATCAAAGATTCGTTGATCAAAAGCGAAAAGAATTCCTTGAATCAAACACAGGCGAATGACCGTGACGGAATATGAGCGGAAATTTGTCGGGCTCGTGAGAGATATGCTAGAGAGTGTGTTTCTCTTGAAGCTATTATGTGCAAAAGATTCGAAGATGGCTGAATGAAGATATAAAGATGTTTGTTGGCATTCTTGAAATTCAAGAGTTTGTGACATTTGGTAGAGCGAGCTTGCAAAGTGAAAGAGCTCGGGAAAGAGAAAAGAAAGGTGAGAGCGAAGCTAGAGACATTCGTAAAAGATCGTCGGGTAAGGTCTTTCATCCCACATCCAAGAAGTTCAGAGATGACTACAGCCGACATAAAGCTACTACAGATCTACCTAGACGGGATCGACCTCCTGTGGGCTCCCGAGCTACCTCGATGGCCAGTGTTGGTAACGTTCCACAGAATCGAGTTAAATGTAAGCACTGTGGGAAATGGCATTTCGGAAGTTGTAGATTTCATGATCGGTCTTGCTTTAAATGTGGATCGTCAGATCATTTTATTAGAGAATGTCCGATGCTAGCAGAGCAGAATACAGTTCAGAATATTAAGCCGAGCAACACGTCAGTGCGAGGTAGACCACCCCGACATTCAGGCAATGTAAGTGGTAGTCAGAAAGGAACGAAGAACACTACAGCTCGATTTGAGGCTAGAGCTCCAGCTAGAGCTTATCTTTGCCCGAGCGGAGAGGATGCTTCCTCCCCGATGTCATTCATCGGTACTTTCACCCTTTACGATACTACTGTGATTGCACTAAATGATCCTGGTTTGACTCATTCATATGTGTGTGAAACTCTAGTATTCGGTAAGACTCTGCTAGTTGAGTCTACCGAGTTTGTGATTCGTGTGTCCAACCCGTTGGGTAGATGTGTGCTTGTTAATAAAGTGTGTAGGGGTTACCCGTTGATGATTCGGGATCATTGCTTCCCAGCCAATTTAATGTTGTTGCCCTTTGATGAGTTTGATATAATTTTGGGTATGGGTGGTTAACTTCACATGAGGCAATAGTGAATTGTAAAAGAAAGCTTATTGATTTGAGATGTCAAAGCGGTGAGACCATCAGAATTAAATCCGATGATGTAAATGGGTTTACTACGATAGTATCTTCAATGTTGCCCTAAGTACGTGAGAAAAGGGTGCAAAGCTTATTTGGCTTATGTCTTTGGATAATAAATTGTCCAGAAACAAATTGCATCTCAGATCGGTTGTATGTGAATACCCGGATGTGTTTCAAGAACTACCTGGGTTTACCACCACGAGACGAGAGATAGAGTTCGGCATTGAATTAGTACGGGGGCGACGACCGATTTCGATAGCTCCGTATCGGATGGCACCTCTTGAGTTAAAAGAGTTGAAAGCACGATTGCAAGAGTTGTGAGATAGGGGCTTTGCACGACCGAGCTTCTCTCCTTGGGGTGCACCGGTTTTATTTTGTGAAAAGAAAGATGGGACTATGCGAATGTGTATCGATTATCGGCAACTAAATAAGGTAACTATAAAGAATAAATACCCGTTACACGCTGGATTGATGACTTGTTTGATCGGTTAAAAGGGCTTCAGTATTTTGAAGATAGATTTGAGATCGGGCTATTATCGAGTTGCAGTCGAGATACTGAGATGTGCCAATCCGGACGAGGTACGGACATTTTGAGTTTTGGTTATGCCTTTTGGACTCACTAATGCACCGCTATTTTTATGGATCTAATGAATCGAGTATTCAGACGGTTTTTGGATTGATTTGTAGTAGTGTTTATTGATGATATATTGATCTACTCCAAAAATGAAACCGAGCATGGTGAGCATTTGAGATTAGTACTACAAACTTGAGAGATCAACAAGCTGTATGCAAAGTTTAGTAAGTGCGAGTTTCGGATGAATGAGGTCGGATTTCTTGGGTCACGTTGTTTGAAGATCAGTATTCGGGTGGATCCAAACAAAATAGCGACTATACTTTATTGGAAATCACCAAGGAATGTTTAGAGATCCAAGTTTCCTAGGCCTTATGGGGATATTACTGACGATTTGTAAAGGTTTTTTCTGTAATAGCTACACCTTTGACGAAACTACTACTGAGAAAGATGTCAAGTTTGAGTGGTCAAAAAAAGTGTCGAGAAAAGTTTGAGCGGTTGAAAGCCCTTTTGACCGAAGCTCGGTGTTAGCTCAACTGAATCGGGTAAAGAATTTGTTGTTTTTAGTGATGCTTCCTTGAATGGGTTGGGTTGCATTTTTAATGCGGGGCGGCAAGGTTATAGCCTACGCGCCGAGACAATTGAAGCCGCATGAGAAAAATTATCGACTCACGATCTGAAACTAGCGACCATTGTTTTTGCATTGAAAATTTGGCGTCACTATTTATTTGGCGAGAAATGTCACATTTATTCGGATCATAAAAGTCTAAAATATTTGATGACTCGAGAAAGATCTAAATTTGAGACAACGCAGATGGTTATAATTCTTTGAAAGACTATGAATTAGTGATTAACTACCATCGGGAAAAGCTAACATTGTTCTGAGATCGTTAAGTCGAAAATCATTGTTTGCTCTTCGTGTAATGAGCATACGAGATAACTATGTCCGTGATGGTTCGATTATAGCGAGTTACAAGCAAGACCAATGTTTATTCAACAAATTTATGATGCATGTGAAAGTTGACAAAGATTTGATTGCTAGTCGAATTTAGTGTGAAAAGGGTGTAGAATCGATTTTTGATTGATGCGAGATGATTGTTTGAATTATAAAAGCGAATGTGTGTTCCAGGAACTCGGGTTTGATCTGAGATGATTCGAGTGAGGCTTATAGCGGTCGACTATCGATACACCCGGGTGGCACGAAAATGTATAATGATTTGAAACAGTTCTATTGGTGGCCTGGCATGAAACGGGATATATCTGAATTTGTTTCCAAGTGTTTATTTTGTCAACAAGTGAAAGCTGAGCATCAGGTACCCTCCGGACCACTTCAGCCGATCATGATACCTGAATGGAAATGGGATAGAATTACAATGGACTTTGTATCCGGTCTTCCTATGACACCGAGTAAGAAAGATGCTGTGTGGGTTATCGTTGATAGACTGACTAAATCAGCTCATTTTGTACCGGTATGCACAGACTATTCACTTGATAAACTTGCTGAATTGTATGTGTCACAGATTGTGAGGTTGCATGGTGTGCCAAGTTTTATTATTTCAGACAGAGACCCGAGATTCACATCACGGTTTTGGAAGAAATTGCAAGATGCTTTAGGTACTAAACTTCATTTTAGTACAGCCTTTCATCCACAGACGGACGGTCAATCTGAGCGAACTATTATGATACTTGAGGACATGTTAAGGTGTTGCGTTCTCAAGTTTGAAGATACGTGGGAACGATACCTACCTTTGATTGAATTTGCTTACAATAATAGCTTCCAATCTAGTATAAAAATGGCGCCTTATGAAGCCTTATACGGGCGAAAATGCCGCACACCGTTATATTGGACTGAGCTCAGTGAGAATAAGATACATGGGGTTGATTTGATTAAAGAGACAGAACGGAAGGTAGTTATTATTAAAGGTAATTTGAAAGCTACTTCGGATCGTCAAAAGTCCTATGCCGATTTGAAACGTAAGGACATTGAATTTCAAGTCGGAGATCGTGTATTCTTAAAAGTTTCTTCGTGGAAGAAAGTACTCCGATTTGGTCGGAAAGGCAAGTTGAATCAGAGATTTATCGGACCGTATGAAATCATCGAACGTATTGGGCCTGTGGTTTATAGATTGAAATTGCCCTCTGAGTTAGAAAAGATACACAATGTATTTCACGTTTCGATGCTTCGCAAGTACAGATCAGATCCGTCTCATGTAATCACACCGTCAGAGATTGAAATCTGATCCGATTTAACATATGATGAAGAACCAATCTGTATCTTAGCTCGGGAATTGAAAGAGTTGAGAAATAAGAAGATTCCACTAGTAAAAGTATTATGGAATAGACACGGGGTGAAGAGGCTACATGGGAACTGAGAAGATTCAATGAGGCAAACAATACCCGAAATTGTTTAGCAGATGTAAAATTTTCGAGGACGAAAATTCTTAAGGGGAGAGTTATATGAGACCAATATTGACCCTAATCGGGCGGTGGTTTCGGGACCACGAATCAGAGCCCAGAAATATTTTGATATTATATTCTATGTTTATTATATGTGGACTAATGTGTGTGAAAATATCGTAGAAAAATATTATCGTTTAATTGCTTAATTTGATAAAAAGGATTTAATCGAGAAAAGCGTAAAAGTTGCATGCTAAAGTGAAAGGTACTAATTTGCTTGTGGCTTTTTAAGTGGGTGTCCTAAAAGGCAATTAGCCCATTGACCATAGTGATGGAATGACAATGGGCCAAGTTAGCTATCTATATATGTTAGTTTAATTATTTTTTTATATATAAGGTTATGTTAGTATTTTATAAAGAAATAATGTTAGTGTATATATTAAACAAACATAAAATAAAGCCATCATCACCTTCCTCCTCTCATAGCCGAATGTAAGAAAAGAAAACACCATTGTAGAGCTTTGAGTTTCGGCAACTTAGGAAGCTTGATTAAGGTATGGTCGATTTTTAGTTTTTGATAATTTTTACGTTTTTGAGATCGTTGCTTCGTATATTACCCGACCCATGCCTAAATTTTTGAAAATATTATGTACATAGGATTCGGCCATTAACATGCTTGGATGGTTTTGATATTTGATGGTTTTAGATTAAATATATGTTAAAGATTTACAAGTTTTGTATTGGAGTTTTTGGTGATTTTGAGTAAATAGGGCTAAATTGAAAAAAAATAAATTTGTGAAGGGCTAAAATGGAAAATAAATGAAATGCATGGACTCATATGGCTATGGAGAAGATTCGGCCTAGCTATGGTGTTGGGAAATTTTGCACATTTTGTGTTTTGTGTAAATAGGACCAATTTGTAAAAATGGGAAACACTAGGGGCAAAATGGTAAATTGTTTATTTAAGTGTTTTTGGATTAAATTGAGATGAAATATGCTTGAATGGGTTAATTTTAATGTGTTTAGATAAAGAACAAAGAAAAACGGAATTGGACCGGGGAAAGACAAAGGTTCTCGAATAGCCGATTTACACGGTCTATCGACAATCGAGGTAAGTCCTTTGGCTAAAATATGTTAAAGAACTAATTATGACTATATTAAATAGTAAGAATTGATGAATTTTAGTACCTATTTATATCATGGCCGAATGTATATAGGTATACTAGGTTGATGATTAAAGTTGGTTATGTGATGTGAATTGTTGGATGGTATAATGATATAATGATTTTATTGGTTTAATGTGAGCAAGCTCAATTGAATTGGACTTATATATATAATAGTTATGAAGTGTGTTTGGAATGTTTAATTACATTGATAAGATTCGGGCTTTCACGCCTAGCAGGCTCTGTGCCGGTGTTACTTATCGGGCTTTCATGCCTAGCAGGCTTTGTGCCAGTGTTACTTATCGGGCTTTTATGCCTAGTAGGCTTTGTGCCAGCGTCACTTATCGGGCTTTTACGCCTAGCAGGCTTGATGCCGGTGATGTATTTTACAAAAGAGAAACCGAATTTTGTTCAAGGCAAATTAAAGCTAATTTATTGAGTTAATGGCTCAGGTAAGCATGTAAGGTATGAATTAACTTCTTACCTATTTAAAATAAGGTAAGCAAGTAACTCAGTTATTTATTACAAATTGTATGTGTTACAAATGAAGTTTATATATATATGATTCTAATATGTGTTCTCGGTTTTATAAATGAATGATATGAATATTGTGGTTTTGGTCTTCTATTATCTGTATACAAGACCAGGTATATTCGGCCACATGGATAGTTCGTGTATGTGATGCTATATGATAATAATTGAGCTTTAAGTATATGAATGTTTATACGTTTGGTTATATAATGACATTTTGGTTTTGAAAGGTTGGATTATGAGTAAATATTTTGATTATATAAGCATTCGGTTAAAGAGAAATTGTTCTATGAATTTATATGTTATAGGTATGGAATTGAAAGCTTGAAAGTAAACGTGATTACAAACATACAAGTGGAATTATTTTTAATTTAAATGTTTAATGTTTGAATGTTATATTATTAGGAGCTTAGGACTTACTAAGCTAGTAAGCTTATTTGTGCGAAATGTTTCCTCTGTCTTATAGATTAGGTGCAAGTTACAAGCTCGTCGGGATCGTTCAAAAAGTCGTCCACACTATCAAACTATTTTGGTGCTCTTTCATTTTGGTTTTCGAATGAAGGCATGTATAGGAAAGACTTTGTCTTTGTTTTGATGAAAACTTTTGGTTCATGTATATAATAGCCATGCGAATATGGCTAACTTTTTAGTTAAGTATGCTTTTGTGCTTTTGATACAAATGTCGGTTTATGTTGGTAATGTTTGTGCATCTTTAATCGAAGTTTAATCGTATTTGATAAGGAAATGTATGTTTATGAAATGAACCTTTTAATTAGGTGTTGTGGTAAGCAACCAATGGTACACTCGATTATATGGAACAATAATTGTGTTTTGTTAATAAACCACTGATGTTATGATATTACGCGAATGTTTTAGGTATAAGTTAATTTGCATAAATGATTAAAATGCATGGACAGTATGAGTTGTATGTGGGTATATTCGGTTATAAACTAGTTAATCATATTTTGCAATGAAATAGTTTTTAGTGCTTAGCAGTGATGTGATTTTGAAAAATCACCAAAAATAGGATAAATTGAATTAGAAAGTGAATAAGATATAGAATTAAAGCTTATTGTGTCTATTTTGATATGAAAGAAACATAGTAGGCAAAGGAATTTTATATTATGAGATATTTAAATTTTAGTGAGACTTATTCTGAATGAATTCGTGATTTCCTGTTCTGTCTTGGAAAAATTGTTAAAAATTGTACAAAAATAATCATGGAGCATAGTTTATATGCTTAGAATCCTTAATGAGTCTATTTTTGATTGGAATAAACAAGAACATTATTGAAATTTTTTACAATGAGATAACTGAGTTTTTGTAAAGATAGGTTAGAATCATCAAACAGTGAAATAGGGGAAACTTTGATGAATAAACTGTACTAATTGGCCGCATGAAAAATTCTGGAAAAATTATGGTAAAAATTTATATGAGTCTAGTTTCAAAGAAAATTTACAGATCTAAATTTTGAGTTTTGTAACTCAAGTTATGGTCAATTTAGTCAGCATGACGCAGTTGGACAGTTTTAAATTATTATGCCCCAAATTAGTAGTCAAGTCTAGTAATGCCACATACTCGACTCCGGCAAAGGTCTCGGGTAAGGGGTGTTACAGTTTTAGGGATTTCTTATGTTTTGTTTTATCTTTTCTTCTGAGATGTTTTCTTTTATTATTATGAACTAAACCCTCAGATACCTAAAGGGGATGAAACCTAAGATGAATCTTGTTATCGTTTGCTGAACTATATGATAAATATTTTACTTGTTCTTAATTATGTGTTCTTAATTCTTGTGTTGATATTTCTGAGATATTAATTCAAGTGTGATGTGCTTAGGTGGAGGAGCAAAAGTCCCTGCCTAAGAGTAGATCTAGTATAGTTAAGCAGAGTTAATCGCACGCCTAGAGATAGGGTGACGAGATTTTACCGGATTAGGGTGAAACCTAATATGGGAGTCCATAGACTGAGTTAATGCAATTTTAGGGGTTTTAATTAGAAAAAAGATTTCAATTAATCAACCTAGGGTTAGACGTTAGTCGCCTCAAGAGAGGGATTAATATAACTTAGGGAATCCTACGGATCAAGTCAAATGAATAAATAAATGCAGTTTGAGTTAGATAACAAGTGAAGTCTAGGTGGATTTTTCTTTGGGTATCGTCTTAATCAATTGGTTTTTCCTCAAAGTTATTTTTCCAATTTCATTCTTCTTTGTCTTAGAGTCTTTAGTTTAGTAGTTAGTTAATTTTAGATTAGATAAAAAGTCATTCAATTCTTAAGCTAAATAATAAAAAAAGAATTAGTATTAGTACTTTTGGTTCCTTTAGGTTCGACATTCCGGTCTTGCCTTAACTATACTATTTTTTGATAGGTGCGCTCGCCTCAAATCATTTTCATAGTTTGTTTCTAGGTTTGATCATTCTTTATATAAATTTTAAGACTTTGACATTGCAAAAACAACGATCATGTAGCAGTGAAGCAGGTGATCCAGGTGAGGCATAAACACTGAATAGGTGGTACAAACGAACTCTGGACTTAAAGGTAACGTGGGATTCCGCTTGGGATTAGAGATACCTTTTTATCTGTTGGCTTAACCGATTGTTCTAGGACTTAGTTTTTTTATGTATTTTTTCAATAATACTTTTTTGCGAACTGATAAAACCATATATATATACCTGAATTTTAAGTATACAAATATAGTCTAAGACTGATTTAATTTCTAACAGAGTGTATGCCATAAGCAAATGCATGAAATAATCAAAACTGACTAACTTATATGGACTTCCCCAAAGTTGCTGCAAAGTGGCTTGGTTGTCAAACTATGCAAAGTGCGAACCCTAATGATTGGTGAACTGATACATGCGAACCTTTAATAATTTTTGAAGCGCGAAATTAGACAAACCCTGCGAAATGTGTTCGCATAACCTAAATGCATAAAGGTCATTCGCGAGGGAATGGGAAGTCAAGCTTTTGCCAATGGTGTAGGTTTGCATACTATTAATCCTGTGTGTCATGAAGCAGGCGATGTTAGTTCGTGAGTTTGTGCTTTCTCAAATTTGAACATGTTTTGTGTGTTGGAGGTTCGATTGGTCTTCAGTCAAAGAGACACTTAGGTGGCTAATGTGGCATTTCATAGCTCGAGTTCGGCGACTGGACTGAGTATGAGATGTTACAACATGCGACAATGTGTCGAAGGGCACACACGAGGGCTCCAATACCCGCACTTAATTGCAGAGATGTGCAAGCAGGCTGGAGCAGCAATTGATCCCGAGGAACCATCTTACCCATCAAAGGGCATTTTAAACGATGTCATATATGTGCAGTTCTGTAATCAACATGCTGATCGGGTAAAACAAAGAAATAAGGAGATGGTCGCACACCGAGGGTACTTGAGAAACCATGGGCTCCCGAAATTGATGAAGGAACCCCAACCCGTACCACCACAAGTACTCCGATCTCAGAAGGTTCCAGAAAATCCAACAAGCAAGAAGTGGTTCTGACACATAGTAGCCCACATCGAGCGTCAGACACGATGGATGGCCCAACATGACGAGGAAGCAGACCGACCCAACTTTGGACGACCCCATAATGGGTCACCCTGACAAGCGTAGGACCACCCGTTCCACTTTCTGGCACCTCCCAGCCTACGCCAGCCAAATCGAAAGGGGATACAACGAGAGTCATCTTAGATGAGCACGATGATGGCACGGATAAGTTCGGCGATGACATCTTCGTCGATTTATAAGGAAATTTACTTTAAATTTTTTTGTTTTTGTTATATCAATTGCTTTATTAAAAAAATTCAAAAAATATTATTATATATATTTTTCTTTGAGTGTTTTATTTTTCTATGTAGGAACACCACAAGTTATAACGCACTACATATTCGAGCCAAGACAACAAGGAAGAGTCAATCCCACCATTTTCTATGGACCTTTAACACTAATTGAGTAACATTTTTCCTTTATATTTTTGTTGTACATTAAGGACAATGTGCCGAATAAAGTGTAGGGGTGATAGGAAAATTTTTAAAAATTTTTAAAAATTTCTCTTATTTTGTTTTGTTGTGAGTCATTTTTAAATTTTTTATTTTGTGTTTTATGTTGGTTGTAACACCCCAAACCCAGTCAATACGCCATGACCGAATCTGGTATGTCACTAAGGAAAATACTTTGAAGAAAAACGAGTTAACGATTTAATTTTTTTGTGAAAAACCCTTTTGAAATTCTATATTTGAAGAAATTAGATATATAATAAGTTAAAACTAATAATTTACTTTGAAATTACGTAAAACTTTAAAATAGGCGAATAAATCATAGATTAGAAAACATTTATATCATTTTAAGAAAACTCGAATTATTACTTTGAAAGCCATTTGCATTTGAATTTAGAAACTTAATATTTGAAAATCATTTAAATTATCGAAAACACTTAAGTTGTTAAAATTGTCAAGTAATTTATGTTACCCGATGGTAACGCTTTTAAAATCATCGCGTTGTATAGTTTAGAAAACTTTGTGCTGAATTTATTATAATAATCAAGAAATTTATAACCCATATTTAAAACATGCTGAAAACATAAAAATAATCCAAACCATAATTTAGAGAGGCCTTATTACAAACCCACAAAATATAAAAACCAAATATAAATAAAGTAAAGTTCTCAAACCAAAGTTCACGTAGAACCAAAATTTATTGCATGGCCTCATCGAGTTCATCCGGCTCCTCATCCGCGATCTCACGAATCACCTGAAATGATAAGGGAGAAGGTGAGTCACCAAGACTCAGTGCATATTCCCTCTCCCGGGTAAATGCCACATACTTACACAAATTATAACAAAGCAACATATATGTATAATGCACCCAACCTAGCCATCCATAACTCCTTTTCTACCCCGTGTGGTACCAAACCACTGGTGGTGCCAAACCACTGGTGTCTCAAAGACACAAATGTGATACCAAATCACTGGTGACCGTAGTCACAAATAATCCATCTGTGGGGCCAACCCACGTGTGATACCAAATCACTGGCGACGATCCCATATCTCAAAAGTGGGGCCAACCCACGGTGGAATTAATCCACAGGGACAAGACGCTATGAGGTCCCAAACCTCTGGTGTCCGAAGACACGAATGTGATACCAAATCACTGGTGGTGCCAAACCACTGGTGACCGAAGTCACGAATCATCAAGTTGTGGGGCCAACCCACGTGTGATACCAAATCACTGACAGACAATCCCATATCTCAAAAGTGGGGCCAACCCACGGTGGTGTTAACCACAGGGACGAGTCATTATGAGGTCCCAAACCTCACGGTGTCAGAAGACACGAATGTGATACCAAATCACTTTGGAGGTACCAAACCTCACGGTGTCAGAAGACACAATATCAATCTTCCCCCTCCTCTCATATTGCCCATATCAATGCAATAGATAAACAAATCATGTCAACATACTTTATTATGAATCACATAACAAATATATTATAACTCGTAGATCATGATTTCAATCCACATATATTAACAACATATAGAAATGGACTTACCCGAATCCTCATTCATACCATCATGGTATCATATCAAGATCTCATCGTATTCCACTTTAGCAACATGAATCGTTATTTAACACACAAATATACATATATATAAACCAAGTTATAAAGTGTGTAAGATACACACCTTTCACCAAAGCAATAACTAACGTCCGAAGATCCGATCTACCACTAGATCACCTTGTCCTACAATCGACCAATATTAAGATTATGAACAAAGGCCATTCGGCCATATCACTAAATCCCGAATAGTTATCCTTCAAAATACCAAGTCTTACCTAAACTTACCCAAAACGATTGTCAACGAAACGAGGCTTAGATCGATTGCTTCCAACGTCCGAAGAGCCTAAAAGAAATCGGTTCCTAAAATGGTTAGAACCTTGCAAACCAATGCCCATAGATTCGGCCTTAGTCCGCAAGAAAATAACATAGAGACGAGAAAGGAATTGAAGAGAATCGGCCATGAACACTTACCCTTTTCCAAAATCGATTGAAGAAAATCAAAGAGAGTTTCCCCTTGAATATTCGGCCAAAAAAATAATACTAAAAGGAAGTAGAAAAATTTGGCTATGGTGAAGTAAAAAAAAAGAAAAGAGAAATAGAATGGTAATGGATGTTTAAACTTTGAGTGAATGAAAAAGAAATGGAATTTGAGATGGGTAAAGATTCGGCCAAGAGAGGATGAAAGAAAATGTGATTAATCAAAAATCAAAAAGAAGAAAAGAAAAGAGAGAGGTTGAAGAAGAGAATGGTTCGGCCAAAATGAAGAGAAAGAAAATGTGATTGAACAAAAGTCAAATGAAGAAAAGAGAGATGTGGAAGAGAGAGGTTCGGCCAAACACTATTTTGCCAAAGAAGAAAAATGCACAAAAGTTCCAATGTTGCTTCGGTTTCAAGAGGACAAATGAAAGAAGAGAAATGGTATTTGGTTTACACAAAATAAGGCTAAAAACCAAAAGCAAAATTGCACCAAAATGCACAATAACATTCGGCCAAAGAGAAAGTTTTTTTGGAGAGGAAAACAAAAATGCAAAAGATGTTCAAAAGGAGAAATTGGCCAACTATTCCCCAAAGCTACTTACAAAATTCGGCCACTCCCTAGACACCCATACCAGTCCACATACATTCACTAAAGGCCTAGGATTACTTTCCAAAACATTTTCCTACAACCAAGCCTTATGTCTCCCCAACCTTCCATAACCTTAAGATTCTTATCCCCTATTTCATGCTTTCCTTTTCCAAAATTCAACTTACCAAAAACTTAAGGTCCAACCTATCATAAACATAGGTTGACCATCCATCAATGCTAGAACACAAAAATAAAGTCTTCAAAAATGCTTTCCATGATACTCGAACCTCTAACCTCAAGCCACCTTTCAAGCTCCTTAACCAACTTGCCACTTACTCCTCTTCTGCTTTAATTAACACTTAAATTAACTTAAGTGTCAAGCTCACCTAATTCACTTCATTAAATAAACCATACTAAAAATTATTCTAGCTTCTTAAATAAAATCAAGCCTTCACAAAACTATGCTAACACACAAAATTCATACTCAAGCCAACACAAATGATACTCAAATTTGGGATATTACAATTCTACCCCCTTTAAGAAAATTTCATCCTCGAAATTAACTGATCAAAAGAGTTGAGGATACTATTGCCTCATTGCATCCTCCGGTTTCCACGTAGCTTCTTCTATGCCATGATTCCGCCATAAGACCTTCACTAAAGGAACTATCTTCCTACGCAAAACTTTCACATCTCGATCTAGAATCTGCACAGGTTCCTCTTCCACCGTCAAATCTGGACTCACTTCTATTTCCTCTACTGCCACGACATGCGATGGATCAGAACGATAGCAGCTAAGCATGGAGACATGAAACACATTGTGAATCGACTCGATTCACTGGCAACTCAAGCTGATAAGCTACTGGTCCCACTCGTCTCAACACCTTAAACGGTCCAATGAACCTTGGACTTAACTTGCCTTTTCTTCCAAATCTTAACACTTTCTTCCATTGGCGAGACCTTCAGAAAAACTTTGTCACCCACGACAAACTCTATATCCCTCCGCTTAAGATCGGCATATGACTTTTGCCTATCCGAAGCTTTCTTCAGACGAGCCTGAATCATCTTAACCTTATCCTCAGTCTCTGCAACCAACTCTGGTCCTAACAACTAACGCTCACCCAACTCTGTCCAACACGTAGGTGTGCGACACCTCCTACCATACAACGCCTCATATGGGGCCATCTTAATGCTTGTCTGATAACTATTGTTGTATGCGAACTCAGCTAACGGCAAATACTCTTCCCAGCTACCTCTGAAGTCCAAAACACATTCTCTCAACATATCCTCCAAAATCTGAATAACTCTTTCCGATCGCTCGTCGGATTTGTGGATGAAATGTTGTCTTTGAAATCCAACAGCGTACCCAACGCTCGATGTAACGCTCTCCAAAACCTCGGCGTAAATCGGGATCTCTATCGAGATGATGATCGACACAGCACACCGTGCAACCTCACTATCTCGACCACATACAACTTAGCTAACCTCTCAGGCGAATAATCCATCCTAACTTAGGAATGAAATGAGCCGACTTAGTCAAACGATCCACAATCACCCATATCGAGTCCTTCTTACTAGGCGTAAGAGGTAATCCACCGACAAAGTCCATAGTAATCCTCTCCCACTTCCTTTGTGGAATCTTCACCACGGTGAAGTAACCTGACGGCAATTGATGTTGGCTTTGACTTGCGACACGTCGGACATTTGCCCACAAACTCGATTACCTCCCGCCTGCACTGCCACCAAAAGCGCTCTCTTAAATCCCGATACATTTTGCTACCTCCGGGATGCATAGCATATGAGGCTGCTATGTGCATCCGAAGAATCCTTTGTCTCAACTCAACATCCTTCCGGCATACAAGCTCTCCCTTTAAAACACAAAACTCCATCACTAGACAAATTATAATCCTCTAAACCTCTGTTCTGAACCTGCAACTTCCGATCATTCAAACCATCATCCTCTAACTGCTTCTCTTTGATCTGATCTAACCAAGTCGGCTTGACTTGTAATTCTGCCAAAAGACTCCCATCATCGTATAAGCTAAGACGAGCAAACATCGATCTTAAATCCGATACAACCTTACGGCTCACGCGCGTGCGCCACCACGTTAGCTTTGCGGGATGATCTTTGGATCGAGCAGTCATAGTCCTTCAACAACTCGATCCATCTACGCTGCCTCAAGTTCAAGTCCTTCCGAGTCGAAAGATACTTAAGACTCTTGTGATCTGTGTAGACTATCGACTTCTCTCCGTACAAATAGTGTCTCCAAATCTTCAAAGCGAAAATCACAGCAGCTAATTCCAAGTCATGCGTCGGATAATTAACTTCATGCGGTCTCAACTGTCGAGATGCGTAAGCCACTACGTTCCCTTCTTGCATCAAAGACACATCCCGAACCGGTATGTGATGCATCACAATAAACCGTGAATTTCTTACCGCCTCGAGTTGAGTCAAAGCGGAGCTTGATCGAATCTTCTTCAACTTGTCGAAACTTTCTTCTTCGCGCCGGTCCATACAAATGGAACTCCTTTCCTCAACAACTTGGTCATCGATGCGTTGATCAAAGAAAATCCTCCACAAATCTTCGATAGTACCCGCTAGACCTAGGAAACTCGAATCTCGACCAGCGACTTAGGCGGCTTCGGTCCAACACCGCCGATCTTCCGAGGATCCACTCTAATCCCCTCTACCGATACAACGTGACCCAAGAAAGTCACCTCTAAGCCAAAATTCGCACTTACTAAATTTGGCATACAGCTGCTTTCCCTCAAAATCTGCAACACTACTCACAATTGCGCATCATGCTCCTCCTCTGACTTCGAGTATATCAAAATATCGTCTATAAAAACCACAAAAAACTGATCCAAAAGCTGCTTTGGAATACCCAATTCATCATATCCATGAATCTTTGCCGGCGTTAGTCAACCCAAATGGCATCACCGGAAACTCTTAGTGCCCATACCGAGAGTGCGAAATCTTTGTCTTATGGATATAAGCCTCTTTCACCTTTAGCTGATGATATCCAGACCTTAAATCAATCTTGGAGAAAACCGCCTTTCTTAAGGTGATCAAACAAGTCATCTATCCTCGGCAAAGGATACTTGTTTTTGATCGTCAGCTTATTCAACTGGCGGTAGTCAATACACATCCGCATCGAACCATCTTTCTTCTTGACAAAAAGTACCGATGCTCCCCAAGGCGAAACACTTGGTCGAATGAAACCTCGATCCAACAACTCCACGAATCGAGCCTTCAATTCCATCAATTCCTTCGGTGCCATCCTATACGGAGCTATAGACACTCGCTGGCGCGTTAAGAATAACAGATCTATACCAAATTCAACTTCACGATCCGGGAGGCGATCCGGAAGTTCTTCTTGAAATACGTCGGCATATTCCCTTACAGTTGGACATTCTCCACCGAAGATTCCTTAGCTTCCAAAGCACACATATGAACTACAAGCGCCTCACACACCTTCCCGACCATCTTCACGACTTTTCAACGCAGATACCACGTTAGATAGATAATCTCTTCTATTACCTATCATGACCACCTCTTTACCCTCAAGCTGTCTTCAAAACCATGCGCTTAGCGGCGCAATCCAAACTCGCTTGGTACTTGACCAACCAATCCATTCCAAGAATTAAATCGAACTCCTCAAAGCAGCGGTTCCATTAGATCACTACAAACACTACCCTTGGAGTTCTAGGGGTACATCCTATCTGACTTATCTACTTCTACAGAGTGAACTAAAGGCTAAATACGATCATCTTCCTAGAAGCGAGCCTCGAGAAACTAAGCTCATAGTCTCGACTATGCTACTAGCAACATATGAATGTGTTGAACCCACATCTACCAAAGCAAAGATATGGAACACCAAAGATTAAGAACGTCATCGGTTATGACATCAAGTGCGTCACCCTCCTCTCGACGTCTCGCAAAGATACACCAAACCAGCCGCCTTGCCTCGGTGTTGCTTGCACTCCGCCCGATGTTCCGCGGCCTCGGCGAACTATTACCACGACCCTCTGCGGTGGTGGTCCCTCCTTCTGGCCCGAGCATGACTTTGACCCTCGGTCGATTCGACTTGCTTACGTGGGATGACCTCTCACACACGATGATCTAGCGAGCCACACTCGAAACATCCTTTCCTCCGGTCCAACATTCGCCCCAATGATACTTCCCACGCCGGTTTACACTGCGGCTGGCCTCACGATTAGCGATGAATGGGCCTTCGCATCGATTCGGCCCAATCGCTAACCTCTCTACGAGCATTGTCGGCTGACCCAGATGATCCATATCCTCTCTTATGCTTGTTCCGATCGTAACTCGCCTTACTGATTCCTTGATTCGCCGGCTATCTTAGCCTTTTCAACCAAAAAGCAAACTCTCGCTCACGATGTGGAGCAATCAGCAATCTCAGCTCGTCTCTCAAACCATCCTCGAACCGAACACATCGCTCGTGCTCCGAAGCCACAATACCTCCAGCATATCGGCTCAATCTTAAAAATTCCACTTTATATTCTGACACAGACTTACTGCCTTGGACCAAACTCAGAAATGCCTTACGCTGCACATCAATGTAATTAGACCCAACGTATTTTCGACGTCATGCGCCTTAAAATAATCCCAAGTGAGATCCTCTGCAGCGGTACCATTTCATCTGCATCGTGAGCCACCACTGATATGACTCATCCCGAAGAAGCAATACAATCCCTTTCAACTTGTCCTCAGCACTCAAATCCAAGTCATCCATGATTCGCTCCGTCACCTCTAGCCAATATTCAGCCGAACTGGGAGCTACACCCGAAACACCTCGAAATACCTCGGCTCCGTTGGATCGGAGTTGCTCGGGTACAGATTTTTGAGCTCTCGTGCCTCCACCCATTCCAGCTACCCTCTCGAGGACCCGTAGCACCGCCTGAGACACTACGTCATCCCCCGTTTGGTCTTGATGCTCAACTCCAACCGCTGGTGGTGGAATTGGTGGTACCTCATTCTCGGATCCTCGACCCGACCTCATTGGCTCAGACACAGCCATCCTACCCCTACCGCGTCCACGAGTAGTACGGCCTCGACCATGAGTACTCATGTCTAACGTCTCTTCTTATCTAAGTTAAAAGTTTTATGCATTAGTCATTATTCCACTTTCTTTAAAGCACAGTTTTATGAAAAATTTTAATAAGGGTTGTTTCGCGAGTACACACAAAACCTATAGTTTTGGGTCTCTAAAGTAGTTCCTACTACTATACAGTCATGCCAATATCATCATAACATAACATCAAAATCAACAGTTTGATGTACTTACCAGGGCGGATTGATGCCGGAGACTCGGGACCATGCTTTTCCAACCAAAAAATTTTATACAATAACATTTTAAAACCATACTTTGAAACATTTTAGGCCTCGGGCCCACAACCGAGCTTTTGAAATTGGCTCTGATACCAATTTGTAACACCCCAAACCCGGTCAATACGCCATGACCGAATATGGTATGTCACTAAGGAAAATACTTTGAAGAAAAACGAGTTAACGATTTAATTTTTTTGTGAAAAACCCTTTTGAAATTCTATATTTGAAGAAATCAGATATATAATAAGTTAAAACTAATAATTTACTTTGAAATTACGTAAAACTTTAAAATAGGCGAATAAATCATAGGTTAGAAAACATTTATATCATTTTAAGAAAACTCGAATTATTACTTTGAAAGCCATTTGCATTTGAATTTAGAAACTTAATATTTGAAAATCATTTATATTATCGAAAACACTTAAGTTGTTAAAATTGTCAAGTAATTTATGTTACCCTATGGTAATGCTTTTAAAATCATCGCGTTGTATAGTTTAGAAAACTTTGTGCTCAATTTATTATAATAATCAAGAAATTTATAACCTATATTGAAAACATGCTCAAAACATAAAAATAATCCAAACCATAATTTAGAGAGGCCTTATTACAAACCCACAAAATATAAAAACCCAATATAAATAAAGTAAAGTTCTCAAACCAAAGTTCACGTAGAACCAAAATTTATTGCATGGCCTCCTCGAGTTCATCCGGCTCCTCATCCGCGGTCTCACGAATCACCTGAAATGATAAGGGAGAAGGTGAGTCACCAAGACTCAGTGCATATTCCCTCTCCCGGGTAAATGCCTTAAACTTACACAAATTATAACAAAGAAACATATATGTATAATGCACCCAACCTAGCCATCCATAACTCCTTTTCTACCCGTGTGGTACCAAACCTTTGGTGGTGCCAAACCACACTGGTGTCTCAAAGACACAAATGTGATACCAAATCAATCGGTGGTGACCGTAGTCACAAATAATCCATCTCGTGGGGCCAACCCGTGTGATCCCAAATCACTTGGCGGCGATCCCATATCTCAAAAGTGGGGCCAACCCACGGTGGAATTAATCCACAGGGACAAGACGCTATGAGGTCCCAAACCTCTGGTGTCCGAAGACACGAATGTGATACCAAATCACTGGTGGTGCCAAACCATTGGTGACCGAAGTCACGAATCATCAAGTTGTGGGGCCAACCCACGTGTGATACCAAATCACCGCGGACAATCCCATATCTCAAAAAGTGGGGCCAACCCACGGTGGTGTTAACCACAGGGACGAGTCGCTATGAGGTCTCAAACCTCTGGTGTCCGAAGACACGAATGTGATACCAAATCACTGGAGGTACCAAACCTCTGGTGTCCGAAGACACAATATCAATCTTCCCCCTCCTCTCATATTGCCCATATCAATGCAATAGATAAACAAATCATGTCAACATACTTTATTATGAATCACATAACAAATATATCATAACTCGTAGATCATGATTTCAATCCACATATATTAATAACATATAGAAACGGACTTACCCGAATCCTCATTCATACCATCATGGTATCATATCAAGATCTCATCGTATTCCACTTTAGCAACATGAATCGTTATTTAACACACAAATATACATATATATAAACCAAATTATAAAGTGTGTAAGATACATACCTTTCACCAAAGCAATAACTAACGTCCGAAGATCCGATCTACCACTAGATCACCTTGTCCTACAATCGACCAATATTAAGATTATGAACAAAGGCCATTCGGCCATATCACTAAATCCCGAATAGTTATCCTTCGAAATACCAAGTCTTACCTAAACTTACCCAAAACGATTGTCAACGAAACGAGGCTTAGATCGATTGCTTCCAACGTCCGAAGAGCCTAAAAGAAATCGGTTCCTAAAATGGTTAGAACCTTGCAAACCAATGCCCATAGATTCGGCCTTAGTCCACAAGAAAATAACATAGAGACGAGAAAAGAATTGAAGAGAATCAGCCATGAACACTTACCCTTTTCCAAAATCGATTGAAGAAAATCAAAGAGAGTTTCCCCTTGAATATTCGGCCAAAAAAATAATACTAAAAGGAAGTAGAAAAATTCGGCTATGGTGAAGTAAAAAAAAGAAAAGAGAGATAGAATGGTAATAGATGTTTAAACTTTGAGTGAATGAAAAAGAAATGGAATTTGAGATGGGTAAAGATTCGGCCAAGAAAGGATGAAAGAAAATGTGATTAATCAAAAATCAAAAAGAAGAAAAGAAAAGAGAGAGGTTGAAGAAGAGAATGGTTCGGCCAAAATGAAGAGAAAGAAAATGTGATTGAACAAAAGTCAAATGAAGAAAAGAGAGATGTGGAAGAGAGAGGTTCGGCCAAACACTATTTTGCCAAAGAAGAAAAATGCACAAAAGTTCCAATGTTGCTTCGGTTTCAAGAGGACAAATGAAAGAAGAGAAATGGTATTTGGTTTACACAAAATAAGGCTAAAAACCAAAAGCAAAATTGCACCAAAATGCACAATAACATTCGGCCAAAGAGAAAGTTTTTTTTGGAGAGGAAAACAAAAATGCAAAAAGATGTTCAAAAGGAGAAATTGGCCAACTATTCCCCCCCCAAAGCTACTTACAAAATTCGGCCACTCCCCTAGACACCCATACCGTCCACATACATTCACTAAAGGCCTAGGATTACTTTCCAAAACATTTTCCTACAACCAAGCCTTATGTCTCCCCAACCTTCCATAACCTTAAGATTCTTATCCCCTATTTCATGCTTTCCTCTTCCAAAATTCAACTTACCAAAAACTTAAGGTCCAACCTATCATAAACATAGGTTGACCATCCATCAATACTAGAACACAAAAATAAAGTCTTCAAAAATGCTTTCCATGATACTCGAACCTCTAACCTCAAGCCACCTTTCAAGCTCCTTAACCAACTTGCCACTTACTCCTCTTCTGCTTTAATTAACACTTAAATTAACTTAAGTGTCAAGCTCACCTAATTCACTTCATTAAATAAACCATACTAAAAATTATTCTAGCTTCTTAAATAAAATCAAGCCTTCACAAAACTATGCTAAAACACAAAATTCATACTCAAGCCAACACAAATGATACTCAAATTTAGGATATTACATTGGTGTTTAAGTTTATAGAAATACAAGTGATTGGTTAGGAGCATATACCTATGTTGTTTGTTTAGATTGTAAATCTAGCTTGAAATTAAATAATTTAGGTTATCTATAGTTAGACTAATTAGTTTAGCATGACTAGTATAACCCTCATATAAAGTGCCCGAGAAAAAAAAAATCTCGATCTTTTTGGCACAAATAAATAAATAAATAAGAAGGAAATATCAGAAGGGATTGTTGGGGGAAATATTATTGCATACGAGTTCAAAGCATGGACAAAAATACACCGAGTAGGAAAAATTATTCGAACTGACTATACCCTGTAATAATAAATACTATATTCGTACATACATTTTGATGGAGACATATATTAATTTTCTTTAACTTGTTTAGTTTGTAATTTATTGAACTAATTTGTTTAGGCAACTTGTTGAAAAAGGGACAATTAGTTGCACACGGCCTGACACACGACCATATGCCATTCACAGGTATATGGAAAGGTCATGTGGTCTATATGTTTTAGGTATCAGTTGGCACATACTGTCACAATCTGTTACACATTTAAAGACACGGTCGTGTGCCATCTCATACACGACTTAAGTCCCTACACACAGTTAGTCAACACGGCCAGGTCCTATGGCTTCACACAGCATTGGGCTATCACAAAGCCTGGACACACAGTCGTGTGACCCCTGTTTAGCATTTTTACCCCACTTTTCTCTAATATTTTAATTAAGTCCCTACTTTATTTTAAATTGTTTTATAGCTTCGGTATGCTCAATTTAACACCGTTAGGATATGAATTACATTATTTTGATTGTGTGTATAATAATTACAAACGTATGAAAATATTTTGATCTGATATAGCATGATTCTGTTCTTTATTGCATTGTAGCATCCCACAATCCTAATCCAATCACAAGGATGGGTAAGGGGTGTTACAGATGTCATTGATGGTGACGGTGATGACAACAGATTTTATGCATTTTCAGTTTTATTAGATCAGATTTAATTTCCTGCAAAATAAGTGTAACACCCTGAATAATTTATTTTTGTTTCTGTAAATACATGACACAAATGTGTATTTGCTTTAGTGGTTAAATGTTCTGGGTGTGTGTATGAGGTCTTGTGTTCAAGTCCCACATTTGCAATTTTAGTAAACACATATTCTATCTTTAGTAAACACATATCAGAATGAGCCTACTGGTTCGAGTGGTAAGGAGTTGGTGTGCTGGGGGCTCCTGTGTTCAAATCTCTGTGTGAGCGAGGGTGTTAATTTTTGCTTCTATTGGGTGATAGAGGTTCGGTGGAACCGAAATTTTGAAGTTGTTGGATGAGAATCAAGTTGTTTGATAGTGAGACAGTTTGTTAGTGGGATTATGGGGGAGTTGAGATATCTTTTTTTTCTTCTCTTTTCAAAAGTTCTGACATCAAATATTTTCCCTTTTCCCTCTTCTGACATTTTTTTCCTTTTTCAGTAAACTCCCTTTCATTTTCCTTTGTTTCGGATTGTGAATCCCTCATTCAATCATCGCTAATGCGATTTTCTGGTTCTTTTCGAGGCTGGTAAGTAAAACCTTGTATCATTTTTCTTCTGGTTTGGTTTAGTGACATTAGACTGTTGTGATTAATTGGTGGATCTGGTGATTAGGTGAAGATTGTGAAGTGGAGACTTGCACTGCATCGATTAGTGTGCGTTAGAGGTGGTTTATCATCGGTGATAAGCCGATTCTGTGTTGGTTCTTGTTGTTAAATTCGTTAATCAATCCTCTAAATTGATGTTGGGTATTTTGTTTTTAGGTTTTTGAAGGCTTGGGATTGTTTTTGCATCAAAACGATACCAGGTGTGTAACACCCCTAACTCGTACCTGTCACCGAAACAAGGTTTCGGAGCATTACTAGAACATTCAGAACATTTTTCTATTAAACTATGTAAATTTACTATTTATTTACCGAGATCCTCCATAATGTCCCTTGATTGGACACTCGAGGCCCAATACGAGCAATAAAATTGAATCGGGACTGAATCAGAACCTCTAAGAATTTTTTTGCAAGATTAAAAAAATTTTTCTAAGGTGCGGGAATCACATGCCCGTGTGGTCCAAGGGACACACCCGTGTGACCCTGGAACACGTCCGTGATACAGGCCGCGTTCGATTTAGGTTGCTCTCTGACTTGCGCCGCACGGCCATGCCACACGCCCGTGTGCTAGGCCGTGTGGTTAACTAAATTAATTCAAATTAGGTGAAGGTTTCACATGGCCAAGACACATGCCCGTGTTCTAGGCCGTGTGGCACACACAACTGAGACACACACCTATGTCTCTGCCCGTGTGCCCAATTCTGAGCATTTTGTTTCTCAAAATTATAGTGTAGGGGATGTAACATCCTAAATTGGGGCCTTTTCAATTTATCTGATTGCATGTAGATAGTATGGTTGTCATGCTAGTTTAGGGTATTTTAGGGTCCAGGCCTGAGCTAGGGGTAGGCCAGGGCCCTATCAAAATTTGTTTTGGGCACTTAGAAGGGGGAGCTGAAAGAGATTGGTGTTAAGGGTGGTTGGTGGTGTGTTTTGACACAAGAAGTGCCTTGGTAAAGTGGCAAGGAGGCGCCATGTAACATCCCTTACCCGAGACCTTCGCTGGAATCGAGTATGTGGCATTACTAGACTTGACTAGAAGTTCAGGACATTAAAATTTAAAGCTGTCAAACTGCGTCATGCTGACTAAATTGACCATAACTTGAGTTACAAAACTCAAAATTCAGATCCGTAAATTTTCCTGGAAACTAGACTCATATAAGAATTTATCATAACATGTGGCCAATTATTACAGTTTATTCATCCAAGTTACCCCTATTTCACTGCTCGACAATTCTGACCTATCATTACAAAAATACAGTTATCTCATTGTACAAATTTTTAATAATGTTCTTGTTTATACCAATAAAAATTAGACTCGTTAAGGATTCTAAACATATAAACTATGCTTCATAATTATTTTTTTACAATTTATAACAATTTTTCCAAAACAGAACAGTGACTCACGAATTCATTTAGAGCAAGTCTCACTAAAACTTAAATATCTCATAATAGAAAAATCCTTTTCCTATTCTGTTTATTTCATGTAAAAATAGACACAATAAGGTTTAATTTCATGTCTAATTCACTTTCTAATTCAATATACCCTATTTTTGGTGATTTTTCAAAATCACATCATCGATATCTTGCTACATGCTGTTTCGCTGCAATTTATGGAAAAACTAGCTTCTAACCGAACATATTCACATCCCTAATTCAAGGATTCATTTCATATACATACATTTCCTTATCAAAAACGATTGAACTTCGATTAAAAATGCATAAAAATCGCCAACATAACCCGACATTCGTATCAAAAACACAAAAGCATACATAACTAAAAATTTAGCCATATTCGCATGGCTATTATATACATGAACCTTAAGTTTTTCTCAAAACAAAGACAAAGTCTTTCCTATACATGCCTTCATTCTAAAACCAAAATGAAAGAGTACCAAAATATAGATTGATAGTGCGGGCGACTTTCGAACGATCCCGACGAGCTTGTAGCTTGTACTCAATCTATAAAGCAGGGAAACATTTTACGCAATTAAGCTTACTAGCTTAATAAGTCCTAAGTTCATGATAATATAACATTTAAAATATTCAATTTATGACATTGCACATATACATAAAAAAAAATGTAAATTTTCACAAGGCCGATTACTATTAGTTCATCAACCCAAATAATTGCACTTCATTTCATAAACCTGTATTACTTCGAAATCACAATTAAATATATTCCAAGAATCACATACTCCAAATCATGTAATTAGAGCATTCATATCCATCATAAACTCAAATATACATAACATAGTTCTCATAGTATTAACTTGACTCAATTAATATTACGCATAACATACCTTACATACTTACCTGAGCCGTTAACTAAATACCATAATTAAGGTTTACCTTGAAGAATATTCGATTCTCTTTTGTAAACTATGTCACGGCATTAAGCACGCTAGGCGTAAAAGCTCGATAAGAATCACCAAGCACAAGGCACGCTAGGCATAAAAGCCCGATAAGAAACACCGCACAAGGCACGCTGGGCATAAAAGCCCGATAAGAATCAGGCACAAGGCACGCTAGGCATAAAAGCCCGATAAGAAACACAAGACAAGGCCCGCTAGGCATAAAAGCCCGATAAGAATCATCAGGCACAAGGCACGCTAGGCGTAAAAGCCCGAGTCATGTCAATATAGTTAAACATTCCCAACACACTTCATAACTATTATATACTCGTCTAATTCAATTAGACTCGCTCACATTGAACCAACAAAAACCATTTTATCATTATACAATCCAACAATTCCAATCATATACTCAACATAAATCATCAACCTAATATGTCAATGTACATTCGGCCATGATGTAAATGGATACTAATATTCATCAATTTTTAATATTCAAGATAACCATAATTAATTCTTTGACATGATTTAACTAAAGGACTTACCTCGGTTGTCGATAGTCCGTACATAAATTATTCGAGAACCTTCGTCTCTTCCAGGTCTAATTCCGTTTTTCTTTGCTCTTGATCTAAAACACATTAGAATTTAGCTCATTTAATCTCATTTCATCTCAAATTAGTTCCAAAACACACAAATGGGCAATTTACCATTTTGCCCCTAATGTTTTCCATTTTTACAAATTGGTCCAATTTACACAAAACTCAAAATATGCAAAATTTCCTAACACTATGGCTAGGCCGAATCTTCCCCATAGCCATGGGTGTCCATGCATTTCATCTATTTGACATTTTAATCCTTCACAAATTTATTCTTTTCAATTTAGCCCTATATACTCAAAATCATCAAAAACTCCAATACAAAACTTGTAAATCCTTAACATACCTTTAATCTAAAACCATTAAACATCAAAACTATCTAAACATGTTAATGGCCGAATCTTATATACATGGTATTGTCAAAAATTTAGACATGGGTCAGGTAATATACGAAGCAACGATCTCAAAAACGTAAAAATTATCAAAAACTAAACAAAATACATACCCCAAATTAAGCTCCCAATTGCCTAAATTTCAAGCTCCAAAAACGGGGTTTTCTTTTCTCACATTCGGCCGTGAGAGAGTGTAGATGATAATGGCTTTGTTTTATGTTTTGTTTAATATATACACTAACATTATTTTTTTTTTATTATTAATAAACTAACATAACCTTATAAATAAAATTAAACTAACATATATATTAGGCTAGCTTGGCCCATTCTTAGTCCATCACCATGGTTTATGGGCTAATTGTCCTTTTAGGACACCCACTTAAAAAGCCACAAGCAAATTAGTACATTTCACTTTAGTATGCAACTTTTACGCTTTTAGCGATTTAATCCTTTTATCAAATTGAGCACTTAAACGACTAAATTTTTCTAGGAAACTTTCACACTCACTAAATCACATATAATAAACACGAAATATAATATTAAAATATTTCTCAGGCTCGGATTCGTGGTCCCGAAACCACCGTTCGATTTGGGTCAAAATTGGTCTGTTACAACTCTCCCCCCCTTAAGGATTTTCGTCCCCGAAAATCTTACCGTTAAATAAGTTCGGATATTGTTGCCTCATTGACTCCTCAGGCTCCCACGTAGCCTCTTCAACTCCGTGATGATTCCATAAAACCTTTACTAATGGAATCCTTTTGTTTCTCAACTCTTTTATTTCCCGAGCTAAGATACGAATCGGTTCCTCATCATATGTCAAATCAGATCTAATTTCAATATCTGACGGTGCAATCACATGGGACGGATCTGATCTATATTTGCGAAGCATCGAAACATGAAATACATTGTGTATCTTTTCTAAGTCAACGGGCAATTTCAATCTATAAGCAACAGGCCCTATACACTCTATGATTTCATACGGTCCGATAAATCTCGGACTCAACTTGCCTTTCTGACCAAATCGGAGTATTTTCTTCCACGGAGAAACTTTTAAGAACACCCGATCTCCGACCTGAAATTCAATGTCCTTACGTTTCAAATTGGCATAGGACTTTTGACGATCCGAAGCAGCTTTCAAATTACTCCTAATAACAACCACCTTCTGTTCTATTTCTTTAATCCAATCAACCCCGTGTATCTTATTCTCACTGAGCTCAGTCCAATACAATAGTGTGCGAAATTTTCGTCCATATAAGGCTTCATAAGGCGCCATTTTTATGCTAGATTGGAAACTGTTATTGTAAGCAAATTCAACCAAAGGTAGGTATCGTTCCCACGTACCTTCAAACTTGAGAATGCAACACCTCAACATGTCCTCAAGTATCAAAATAGTTCGCGCTCGATCGACCATCTGTTTTGCGGATGGAAGAAGGTCATACTAAAATGAAGTTTAGTACCAAAAGCATCTTGCAATTTCTTCTAGAACCGTGATGTGAATCTTGGGTCCCTATCAGAAACAATGGAACTCAGTACACCGTGCAACCTTACAATCTGCGACACATACAATTTGGCAAGCTTATCAAGTGAATAGTCGGTATGTACCAAAGACAAAATGAGTGATTTAGTCGATCTTTCAACGATAACCCATACGGCATCTTTCTTACTAGGTGTCATAGGAAGACCGGATACAAAATCCATTGTAATTCTATCCCATTTCCATTCGGGTATCATGATTGGCTGAAGTAATCCGGATGGTACCTGATGCTCAGCTTTCACTTGTTGACAGATTAAGCACTTGGAAACGAATTCAGATATATCTCGTTCTACATTTTCGTGCTACCCAGGTGTATCGACATTCGACCATTATGGGCCTAACTCAGAATCATCTGTATCAAATCTGAGTTCTTAGGAACACACAATCGACTTTTATAATTCAAACCATCATTTTCATCAATCTGAAAATCCGATTTTGTAGCATTTTCACACTGAATCCGAATAGCAACCAAAATTTCATCAACTTTCTGTGCATCACAAATTTGTTGAATAAACATCGGTCTTGCTTGTAACTCGGCTACGATCGAACCATCATCAGACATAGCCATTTGTGCATTCAATGCACGAAGAGCAAATAATGATTTTCGACTTAACGCATCCGCAACAACATTAGCTTTTCCCGGATGGTAGTCAATTACTAAGTCATAGTCTTTCAGCAATTCTAACCATCTGCGTTGTCTCAAATTTAGATCTTTCTGAGTCATTAAATACTTTAGACTTTTATGATCTGAATAAATATGACACTTTTCGCCGAAAAAATAGTGACGCCAAATTTTTAAAGCGAACACAATGGCTGCTAACTCCAAATCGTTAGTTGGATAATTTTTCTCATGCGACTTTAATTGTCTCGAAGCATAGGCTATCACCTTGCCTTCTTGCATTAAAACGCAACCCAACCCATCCAAGGAAGCATCGCTAAAAATAATAAATTCTTTACCCGATTCAGGCTGAGTTAACACTGGGGCTTCGGTCAAAAGGGCTTTCAAGCTGTTGAAACTTTTTCGACACCTTTTCGACCACTCAAATTTGACATCTTTTCGTAGTAGTCTCGTCAAAGGTGTAGCTATAATGAAAAACCTTTTACAAATCTTACGTAATATCCCGCAAGGCCTAGGAAACTTCGGATCTCGAAACATTATTTGGTGGTTTCCAATCGAGTATAAATTTGCTATTTTGTTTGGATCACCCGAATACGACACCAAACAACATGACCCAAGAAGTCGACTTCATTCATCCGAATTCAAACTACATCGAACTTTGCATACAATCGTTGATCTCTCGGGGTTTGTAGTACTAGCTTCAAATGTTCAAAGATGTTCCGTTTCATTTTTGGAGTAGATCAAGATATCATCAATAAACACTACCACAAACCGATCCAAAAGTCGCCGGAAGACTCGGTTCATTAGGTCCATAAAAGCAAAGCAGTGCATTAGTGAGTCCAAAAGGCATAACCAAAAACTCATAATGTCCGTACCTCGTTGGAATGCGATCTTTGGCACATCTCGAATCTCGACTCAGAATCGATAATAGCCCGATCTCAAATCTATTTTCGAAAACACTGAAGCCCCTTTCAACTGATCAAATAAATCATCAATCCGAGGTAACGGGTACTTATTCTTTATAGTTACCTTATTTAGTTGCCGGTAGTCAATACACATTCGCATAGTCCCATCTTTCTTTCTCACAAATAAAATCGGTGCACCCCACGGAGAAAAACTCGGTCGCGCGAAGCCCCTATCTATCAACTCTTGCAACTGCTCTTTCAATTCTTTTAATTCGGTAGGTGCCATTCGGTACAGAGCTATCGAAATCGGAGTCGCACCCGTCACTAATTCAATGCCGAACTCAATCTCTCGTTCTGGGGGTAAACCCGGTAGTTCTTCAGGAAACACATCGGGGTATTCGCACACCACTGATACAGATTCAATTTGTTTCTCGGACATTTTATTATCCAGTACATAAGCCAAATAAGCTTCACATCCTTTTCTCACATACTTTCGAGCTAACATTGAAGATATTATCAGAGGCAACCCATTTACGCCACAGATTTAATTTCGATGGTCTCACCATTTCGACATTTCAAATCGATAAGCTTTCTTTTACAATCCACTACTGCCTCATGTGAAGTTAACCAGTCCATACCCAAGATTATATCAAATTCATCAAAGGGCAACAACATTAAATCAGCTGGGAAGCAATAATCCCGAATCATCAACGGGCAACCCCTACACACTTTATTTACAAGCACACATCTACCCAATGGGTTGGACACACGTATCACAAATTCGGTGAGACTCAACTAGCGAGTCTTTCCGAATTCTAAAGTTTCACACACATATGAGTGAGTCGAACCGGGATCAATTAATGCAATTACTGTGAGTGTCATAAAGGGTGAAAGTACAGTAATGACATCGGGAGGAAGCATCCTCTCTGGCTCGTGCAGCATAACCTCTAGCTGGAGCTCTAGCCTCAGATCGAACTATAGTGTTCTTCGTTCCTTTCTGACTACCACCTACATTGCCAGAATGTCTGGGTGGTCTCCCTCGCATTGATATGTTGCTCGGCTTAGTGTTGTTCGAATCAGATTCTCGCTTCGATTAACCTCGGACATTCTCTAATAAAATGATCGACGATCCACATTTATAGCAAGATCGATCATGAAATCTACATCTCCACGAGTGCCATTTCCCACAAAGTGCTTTCGATTCAACTCTATTCGAGGGCGTTACCAACATCAAGCTATCGAAGTAGCTCGAGAGCTCATAGAAGTCGATCCCGTCTAGGTGGATCTGTAGTAGTTTTATATTGGTTGTAGTCATCTCTGGACTTCTTGGTTGTGGAATGAAAGACCTTACCCGAAGATCTTTTACGAATGTCTCTAGCTTCAGTTTCAGCCTTTCTTTTCTCTTTCCCGAGCTTTTCAGCTTTGCAAGCTCTTTCAACTAAAGTCACAAACTCTTGAATTTCAAGAATGCCAACAAACATCTTTATATCCTTATTCAGGCCATCTTCAAATCTTTTACACATAATAGCTTCAGTAGAAACACACTCTCTAGCATATCTGCTGAGTCTGACAAATTTCCGTTCATATTCTGTCACGGTCATTCGTCCTTGTTTTAGCTCAAGGAATTCCTTTCGTTTTTGATCAATAAATCTTTGGCTGATGTACTTCTTACGAAATTCATTTTGGAAGAAATCCTATGTCACTTTTTCTTTCGGAACCACTGATACTAGTGTATTCCACCAGAGATATGCAGTGTCCCTCAATAAAGATATAGCACACTTCAGGCATTCATCCGGAGTACAAGATAGCTCATCAAGTACCCGTATAGTATTATCAAGCCACATTTCGGCTCGCTCTGCATCATCGTTATCATTGGCTTTAAATTCTTCAGCCCCAAATTTTCGAATTTTATCAACTGGGGGCCTACTAGATCTCACTGGATCTATCATCAAGGTTGCTAAAGGAATCGGAGTTGGATTATTTGGGGGTGGAGGTTGGTGTACAGCCGGGTTAGTTCGAATAAATTGGGCAAACCACTCATTCATCATCTGATAAAAGGCTTGTTTAGTCTCTCCTTCGTGGCTACCGAAGCAGTCGAGAGTCTACCAGTATTTGTCGTGTGCATGGTCAAAGCGCTACACTCTCTACATCATCGACTACGCTCTTTCGAGGATCTGTGTCCATTTACAATATAAAACAAAGTTCAGGCGGTCAGAAGTCACCACGCTATCAATATATGATAAAGGCATGTATAGCTAGACTCACATGCGCTACGGTAGTCCTAGAATCGACTAAACTGTAAGCTCTGATACCAATAAAATGTAACATCCCTTACCCGAGACCTTCGCTGGAATCGAGTATGTGGCATTACTAGACTTGACTAGAAGTTCAGGACATTAAAATTTAAAGCTGTCAAACTGCGTCATGCTGACTAAATTGACCATAACTCGAGTTACAAAACTCAAAATTCAGATCCGTAAATATTCCTGGAAATTAGACTCATATAAGAATTTACCATAATTTTTCCAGAATTTTTCATGCGGCCAATTAGTACAGTTTATTCATCCAAGTTACCCCTATTTCACTGCTCGACAATTCTGCCCTATCATTACAAAAATACAGTTATCTCATTGTACAAATTTTCAATAATGTTCTTGTTTATACCAATAAAAATTAGACTCATTAAGGATTCTAAACATATAAACTATGCTTCATAATTATTTTTTTACAATTTATAACAATTTTTCCAAAACAGAACAGTGACTCACGAATTCATTTAGAGCAAGTCTCACTAAAACTTAAATATCTCATAATAGAAAAATCCTTTTCCTATTCTGTTTCTTTCATGTAAAAATAGACACAATAAGGTTTAATTTCATGTCTAATTCACTTTCTAATTCAATATACCCTATTTTTGGTGATTTTTCAAAATCACATCACTGATACTGCTACATGCTGTTTCGCTGCAATTTATGGAAAAACTAGCTTCTAACCGAACATATTCACATCCCTAATTCAAGGATTCATTTCATATACATACATTTCCTTATCAAAAACGATTGAACTTCGATTAAAAATGCATAAAAATCGCCAACATAACCCGACATTCATATCAAAAACACAAAAGCATACATAACTAAAAATTTAGCCATATTCGCATGGCTATTATATACATGAACCTTAAGTTTTTCTCAAAACAAAGACAAAGTCTTTCCTATACATGCCTTCATTCTAAAACCAAAATGAAAGAGTACCAAAATATAGATTGATAGTGCGGGCGACTTTCCGAACGATCCCGACGAGCTTGTAGCTTGTACTCAATCTATAAAACAGGGGAAACATTTTACGCAATTAAGCTTACTAGCTTAGTAAGTCCTAAGTTCATGATAATATAACATTTAAAGTATTCAACTTATGACATTGCACATATACATAAAAAAAAATGTAAATTTTCACAAGGCCGATTACTATTAGTTCATCAACCCAAATAATTGCACTTCATTTCATAAACCTGTATTACTTCGAAATCACAATTAAATATATTCCAAGAATCACATACTCCAAATCATGTAATTAGAGCATTCATATCCATCATAAACTCAAATATACATAACATAGTTCTCATAGTATTAACTTGACTCAATTAATATTACGCGTAACATACCTTACATACTTACCTGAGCCGTTAACTAAATACCATAATTAAGGTTTACCTTGAAGAATATTCGATTCTCTTTTGTAAACTATGTCACCAGGCATTAAGCACGCTAGGCGTAAAAGCACGATAAGAATCACAGGCACAAGGCACGCTAGGCATAAAAGCCCGATAAGAAAAACAGGCACAAGGCACGCTGGGCATAAAAGCCCGATAAGAATCAGGCACAAGGCCTGCTAGGCATAAAAGCCCGATAAGAAACACCGGCACAAGGCCTGCTAGGCATAAAAGCCCGATAAGAATCACCGGCACAAGGCCTGCTAGGCGTAAAAGCCCGAGTCATGTCAATACAGTTAAACATTCCCAACACACTTCATAACTATTATATACTCGTCTAATTCAATTAGACTCGCTCACATTGAACCAACAAAAACCATTTTATCATTATACAATCCAACAATTCCAATCATATACTCAACATAAATCATCAACCTAATATGTCAATGTACATTCGGCCATGATGTAAATGGATACTAATATTCATCAATTTTTAATATTCAAGATAACCATAATTAATTCTTTGACATGATTTAACTAAAGGACTTACCTCGGTTATCGATAGTCCGTGCAAATCGGCTATTCGAGAACCTTCGTCTTTCCCCGGTCTAATTCCGTTTTTCTTTGCTCTTGATCTAAAACACATTAGAATTTAGCTCATTTATTTCATCTCAAATTAGTTCCAAAACACACAAATGGGCAATTTACCATTTTGCCCCTAATGTTTTCCATTTTTACAAATTGGTCCAATTTACACAAAACTCAAAATATGCAAAATTTCCTAACACTATGGCTAGGCGAATCTTCCCCAAAGCCATGGGTGTCCATGCATTTCATCTATTTGGCCTTTTAATCCTTCACAAATTTATTCTTTTCAATTTAGCCCTGTATACTCAAAATCATCAAAAACTCCAATACAAAACTTGTAAATCCTTAACATACCTTTAATCTAAAACCATTAAACATCAAAACTATCTAAACATGTTAATGGCCGAATCTTATATACATGGTATTTTCAAAAATTTAGACATGGGTCGGGTAATATACGAAGCAACGATCTCAAAAACGTAAAAATTATCAAAAACTAAACAAAATACATACCCCAAATTAAGCTCCCAATTGCCGAAATTTCAAGCTCCAAAAATGGGGTTTTCTTTTCTCACATTCGGCCATGAGAGAGTGTAGATGATAATGGCTTTTTTTTATGTTTTGTTTAATATATACACTAACATTATTTTTTTTATTATTAATAAACTAACATAACCTTATAAATAAAATTAAACTAACATATATATTAGGCTAGCTTGGCCCATTGCCGTCCATCACCATGGTTTATGGGCTAATTGTCCTTTTAGGACACCCACTTAAAAAGCCACAAGCAAATTAGTACATTTCACTTTAGTATGCAACTTTTACGCTTTTCGCGATTTAATCCTTTTTATCCAATTGAGCACTTAAACGACTAAATTTTTCTACGAAACTTTCACACTCACTAAATCACATATAATAAACACGAAATATAATATTAAAATATTTCTCAGGCTCGGATTCGTGGTCCCAAAACCACCGTTCCGATTTGGGTCAAAATTGGTCTGTTACACTCCACTTAAAGCACAAGGGAGTGACGCCTCAGGGAAGCTGATAGGGACTTGGTTCGAGCTGCGGGAATCCCCTTTTGTGCATTTCTTTTTGACGCTAGGACAAGGGAGAGTTGCATTCGGTTTGGACTCTGATGGATGGGTGTGGAAGGAGTCAACAGATTTGGATGGATGGAAGAGAGAAAATTTAGGTGTTTAAAATATTCAAATAGGTTTGAATGAGTGGATAGGAGAAATTTGTGGAGAGAAGATAGGGATAAACATGGGAGGTCAGTGTTGGCCGAATTTTGGACTCTATATAGGAAGGGGGGAATCAGTTCTGGGTGTGGCTAGGTGTTCCGAAACTTACATGGGTCATAGGGTCTTGGTGTGTCATTTCTTTTGTGCTAATTCCGGGTTCTGAGAGGTGAGGGTGCCGAAATTGTGTTGGCTTATGAGTAATAATTTTGGCATTTAGGTGGGTTTAACTTTTCATTCGAGTATTCTTTTTCTCTCAATCCCTCTTTTGCTGAAAAGCACCTAAGCTCTTCTCCTCTTTTGACCATTGCCGAAACTAGGAGACCCTTTGGGGTACAATTCTTTCTTTCACTTCTCTTTCACTCTCAAAGCCGAAACCCCTATTGGTTATTCTTTTCTCTTCTTCTTTTTATGATAGCCGAATCTCTTCTACCCTTTTTCTCCATCTTCTTCCCAAAGTCGAATCACCACTTCTCCCTCTCTTCCATCTTGGTTATTCTTCTTGAAACACCTTGCTAGCCGAAACCCTTTGATTCTCATTACCTTGATTTAATCTTCTTTTATTCACTAAAAGCCGAATATCACACTTTCTTTTGCTCTTGGCTGAAATCTCTTAGATCTCAGAATCATTCTATGTGCTTCTTTTTCCTGAGTACTTCATCATAGCCGAATCTCAACCCATATTCTGGTAAGATCTTATTGGTTCTCTTCTTTCTTTCATTTCTTTGTTTTTCTCTCTTGGCCGAATCTTTCCTAAAAATCCTGTTGAGTTGTTTCTTTTTCTTCTCTTAGAAGCCGAATCACCCTTGCTGTGATTGCTTGTGCCGAATCTTGAAGAAAGCCGAAGGTATGTGGATGATGGTGATATGTTCGGCCGAAAGGCCATTTCCTTACCCCATTCTCTTTTGCCGAATCTCATCAGGTACTTGTGTAGGTGCAATCAACGTGTTAGGCCAAACCTGCTAACTCCAGGATCTAATCGATCTAGGTAGGAACTCCCTTCTTAATGGTTTTATTAATCGATCTATTGGTTATCTGTTGTTTTAACCTAGTGGGGTGGAAATCCCGAAATCACATCTGTCGTAGTGAGTTTTGACGAAGCTTTTAATGGATGCAAGAAATATACAAGGAGGAAAGGGAAGTCAACCTTTAGGTTCAATCCCTTAGTTTAAGAAGTGGGCAGTGTCAGCGGTTCAGGATTGACCACCGGGTTGTGGGCCGGCATCTAAGCAGAGTAGTAGGCAGATAGCAATGGTGTCGGTCAGTGATAGCATCGGCGTAGAGAGCGTGGTATTACGAGTAATCAGGTGTGTAACTTTTACACACTTCATATGTTAATATGCTATTATTTTGTGTGTTGTCAAAAGCCGAAATAACTGTGGAAATCAATAAGTTACCCTTGTGGGTAAAAGCGAGGACTCCGGGTAAGTCCATTTTGGTGGCTAACGTTAATTGCCTATATTACATCTGCATATGCCATGTTATATCTATCTCAAATGTTAAGCATGACCATATTATGTTGGAAAGCATGATCACAGAAAATGGGTATGATGAGAGGAGGGGGAAGGTATGCATATCAGCTGTCACCAGTGGTTAGGTACCACACGTGGGTTGGCCCCACATACTAATATTTTGTGACTAAGTCTCAGTGGTTTGGAACCACTAGTGGTTAGGTACCACATATGATTATATTTGTGACTCGTCCCAGTGGTTTGGTACCACAATGGGTTGGCCCCACATATCAATATACGGGATCGTCATCAGTGGTTAGGTACCACAAGTGGGTTGGCCCCACACTCGATTATTGTGACTTCAGTCACCAGTGGTTAGGTACCACCAGTGGCTAGGCGCCACAAAGGGTAGACTTGGGAGACTCGGATGGATAGGTTGGATGGGTTGCATGACATATATGTTTGCATATGAATCTGTGTAAAAGCTTAAAATCTTCTGGATGGGGGTTTACACACTGAGTCTCGGTGACTCACCCCTTCCATTACTTTTTCCTTTGCAGATAATTCCTAGATCGCGGATATGGAGCCGGGATGGACTCGAGGTGGCCATGCTCGATATTTCAATTTTTATTTTAATGATTATTTCAGATTTACTTTATCTTAAGTTTGGTTTTCAGTTATGTAATAAGGCCACTTAGATTTTATTTAGGGATTACTCATTCGGTTTGAATTTCCTTAAAATTATGTTTAAACATTAAAGACTTGTCTAATAAACTATAAAATAGACGTTTTCAAAACTTCAAGTTTTTTTCGGAGTTTCCAAAATCTTATCATCGGGTAAATAGCAAACAGGTAATGACAACAAGACAACACTATTTTCTTTAAAACTAAGTTTCAAAATGCTTTCAACAAGTTCAATCAGTACAAACTCGATTCTTTTATAAATACAAAGGTTTTCTTTCCAACTCGAGACAACAAATTGGTTTTCAAAATGTTTTCTTCCCTGTGACATGTCAGATTCGGTCGTAGCATTTTGATCGGGTTTGGGGTGTTACATGGGACACATGGCCCAACTACATGCCCGTGTTTCTAGCTGTGTGTCACACACGATCCAGACACATGCTCGTGCGTCTGCTCGTGTGGACAAAATAAAACCAGTTCTAGCTTCATTTCTATCCAAAATTTAACCCAAGACCTGCACTTGAAACATACATCCAATACCAACCAATTCAAGCATTCAAATTGGGAAATATCTATCATTCACAAGGCATATCACTACAAGAATACATGATCACAACCTTACCATAGTATAACTTAGGCATTACCAACATTGATCACATATTTTTAACATAACACATGTATATATGTATATCATAATAATCTACTTAGTCATACCAAAATGAACCAATACTAACCATTCCAATGGCTAGGTTACAAATTAACATTTTAAGCCACTATTGGCCAAGCTGTCCTATACATGCCATTATACCAAAAATGATTTCACTAAATATACCCAAAATGCTAGTTGATAGTGTGACGATGCTCCAATGATCTTCCAACCTTCACGAGTTTCGATCACTATAAAACAAGGGAAAAATAACCGGAGTAAGCATTACATGCTCAGTAAGTTCGTATAATGGAAACTAAACTTACCAATCCTGTTATTAAATTTAAGCACACAACATCATTTTTTCCATCCATTAGCAAAATTACCTAAGCACATGCTTTCAATCAAACATGTTAGTCATAACACCTATAGACATGTCAAGTAAAAATAGATGAGCTCATCATGCAATGTTCTTTCAAGTCATTATCATTACATCTCAAGATTTTCATTCCATGTCAAGATATACGTGCCCATTGAATCATTGAATTCCGAGGGATGCTTAAGTAGTACACTTGAAGTGTACGGCTCCATAATCCGTCAATTTCTTATTCAAGGGTACTCCTTAGGGCACTTAACCAAGGAACACACTCTCGAGCCACATATCGTATAATAGGATTACCAATCCAGGATAAGCCCTAATCTTAATGAATACTCGAGAGATATTATATTAGGATTACCCGTTTGGGCTAAATTCTTTATATAACAAGGTCAATGGGATTACTCATCCGAGCTAAATCCTGCCCGCAACAAAAGCATGACGTTATTAGTTTCGGGAAAGTGCATATAATCATTGGAATTCAACATTCAGTCGGGACTAACCCTTTTATCACCATTTCAAGCATGTAGCAGATTTTCCATCATAGCTTACAAGTAAAGCACATTATCATAAATCACATTACATACAAACACAACATTCAGTTAACAAAATTACATGTCCGATTAAGTTACACGAAGTTACCTCGACACTTGTTCGCGTAATAATCTACTAATTCGAAATCTTTTCTTTTCCTCGATCTAACCTTGAGTTTGTGTTTTTCGAATCTATATAAATGAACTTAACTATCAGTTTCATACATTTCATAATTAAATGGACTCAATTTACGTCCTAGGTAAAATTACCATTTTGCCCCTAAGTTTTCCATAAATTCAGATTGTCCCTAGCCCCGGAAAATGAAACTTGAGCAAATTACTCCCTATTCCAAGTCTAACCAAAGCCCCATTACGAAATTTACAGCACATGTACACATAAAATTTTAGAAATTTTCTTTCAATTTCACAAATTTATATTTTAGTCCCTAACTCAAGTTTTCATGAAAAATCACTTTGTAAAAGTTGTTTATCTATCAATAATCTTTCATTTTCTATCATAAATTTCTAATTTCCAGCATAATACGTCCATGACCCATTTTCATACTTTGATAACTTTTCAAATTAATCCCTCAAATAGAGAGATTAAGCTATCTCGGTTTCAAAAATACTAAAACAAGAGAACTTACCCAATTAAGCCTTGAAAGTATCCCCTCTCTCTCCTAGGGTTTGCATAAAATTTTAGGTTGAAGAGGACAATAATAAGATGATATTTTCTTTTATCATCTTTTAATTAATTAAGTTTTTATTATTTCCAATTAGTCCTTGACCTTTTTCTATAATTCCATGGATGAGTCACCATGAAAAATCTACATACTTTTCTAAATGGTCTAATTACCAAATAAGGACCTCTAGTTTTGAATTCCATTGCTATTTGATCCTTATAGCTACTAGAATTCAACTTTCACATTTTATGCGATTTAGTCCTTCTTGTGTTTAGGCACTAAATCGATAAAATTTTCATGTCAAGATTTTCACTTGTCACGTCTATCATATTATAGACCATATAATTAAAATTAAAATAAATTATATTTCGGGTCGGATCTGTGGTCCCAAAACCACTGTTCCGATTTCACTGAAAAATGGGCTTTATAACTCTCCACCCTTTAGGGATTTTCCTCCTCGAAAATCTTACCATTAAAAAGATTCGGGTATTGCTTCCTCATAAATCCCTCCGGCTCCTAAGTAGCCTCTTCTATATCATATCGTTGCCAAATAACTTTTACCAAAGCTACCTTTTTATTTATTAACTCTTTTGTTTCCCAAGCTAAGATTTTGATTGGTTCCTCACCATATGTCATATCAGGCTAAATCTCTACCTCTTTCGCAGAGACAACATGTAAAGGGTTAGATCGATACTGTCGTAGCATAGACACATGAAAAACATTATGAATCTGATCAAGATCCAGCGTTAAAGCTAGCCGATATGCAACCGGTCCAATTCTTTTAGTAATCCCATATGGTCCAATGAACCGTGAACTCAATTTTCCTTTACGACCAAACCGGAGTACTTTCTTCCAAGGCAACACCTTCAGGAATACCTTGCCACCAACCAGAAATTCTATCTCTTTTCTTTTCAAATTAGCATAAGACTTTTGTCGATCAGAGGCTACTTTCAAACTATTTCAAATTACCCTCACTTTTTCCTCGGTCTCTCAGACCAAGTCAACTCTGTGTAACTTTCTCTCACTGAGTTCTGTCCAATACAATGGCGTTCTATAATTGCGACCAAACAATGCTTCATACGGTGCCATTTTATTACTAGAATGATAATTTTATTATAAGCAAATTCATCTAAAGGCAAATACCTTTCCCAGTTACCTTCAAACTCAATGACACAACACCGAAGCATATCTCCAAGATCTATATTACCCGTTCAGATTGACCATCTTTTTGTGGATAAAATACAGTGCTAAAGTGTAATTGTGTAGCTAGAGCTTCTTGAAATTTACTCCAGAATAGAGATGTAAACCGAGGATCTCTATCTGAAATGATGGAGACAGGCACTCCATGCAATCTAACAATCTCAGAAACAGATAACTCAGCCAATCTATCCAAGCAATAATCCTTACTTACTGGAATAAAGTGTGTGGACTTTGTCAACCGATCAACAATTACCCAAATGGCATCTTTCTTCTTTTGAGACAGGGGTAACCCCGATACAAAGTCCATAGTAATTCTTTCCCATTTCCATTCCGGTATCGTAACTGGCTGTAATAGTCCAAAAGGCAACTAATGTTCAGCTTTTACTTGCTGACATATCAAACATTTAGATACAAACTTAGAAATATCTCGTTTCGTTCCCGGCCACCAGTACATCTTTTTCAGATCATTATACATTTTATTACTACTAGGATGCATAGACATGTTACCATTATGAGCTTGATTCAAAGTCTTCCGTATCACTCCTAAACTTTTCGATACACATACTCTGCCTCTGAATAACAAACAACCATCAGTCCCAATCTAAAATTCTGAGTCAGGAGTCGATTCAATTTGTATGCGTCTTGCCTGCAACTTGCTATCATTTTTCTAGGCTTCAAAAATTTACTGTAAAAATATTGGTCTAGATTTTAACTCAGCTAGGATTGAACCATTATCAGACAATGATAATCTAGTATTCATTGCTCGTAAAACATACAGGGATTTTCTACTCAAAGCATCTACCAATACATTGGCCTTTCCCGGATGGTAGTCAATAAAAGATCATAATCTTTCAATAACTCAAGCCATCTGTGCTGTCTCAAATTTAAATCTTTTTGTGACATCAAATATTTCAAACTTTTACGATCAGTGAATATGTGACATTTTTCACTAAATAAGTAATGCCGCCAGATTTTCAGTGCAAACACTATGGCTGCCAATTCAAGGTCATGTGTCGGGTAGTTCTTTTTATATGGCTTTAGCTGTTGTGAGGCATAAGCTACTACTTTACCATCTTGCATCAAAACACAGCCTAAACCATGTAATGACACATCACTGTAAACTATAAATTCTTTACCGGATTCTGGTTGAACTAACATTGGAGCTTTTGTCAATAAACCTTTTAATCTGTCAAAACTCTGCTGACATTTATCAGTCCACTCAAACTTTACATCTTTCTGTAGTAAACGAGTCATTGGAGAAGCTACCATTGAAAAACCTTTTACAAATCTCCGATAGTAACCAGCTAGTCCCAAAACACTTTGCACTTCAGACACATTCTTCGGTGGCTTCCAATTAACAATAGCTGAAATTTTATTCGGGTCTACTCTGACACCTTTAGTAGATACTATATGCCTAAGAAAACTAACTTCCCATAGCCAAAGTTCAGGTTTACTGAATTTGGCATACAATTGTTTCTCTCTCAGGGTTTGCAACACTATTCTCAAATGCTCAGCATGTTCATTTTCATCTCAGGAGTAAACCAAAATATTATCTATAAATACCACCACAAACCTATCCAAATATGGACTGAAAATCCTATTCATCAAATCCATAAACACTGTAGGTGCATTTGTCAAGCCGAATGTCATCACAAGAAACTCATAGTGTCCATACCTGGTTCTAAAAGTTGTCTTAGGCACATTAGATTCTTTTACCCGTAATTGATAATAACCAGAACGGAGATCAATCTTCGTAAATATAGTGGCACATTTCAACTGGTCAAATAAGTCATCAATACGAGGCAATGGATACTTGTTCTTTATTGTTACTTTGTTGAGCTGTTTGTAATCAATACACAGCCTCAATGATCCATCCTTCTTCTTTACAAATAGGACTGATAGAAACTAAGTTGAGCAAAACCTCTGTCAATCAACTCCTGTAATTGTACTTTCAACTCTTTCAATTTTTTAGAAGCCATTCTATAAGGTGCTATAGATATTGGTGTCATTCCTGAAACGAGATCTATACAGAATTCCACTTCTCTATCCAGTGGTAACCCAGGTAATTCTTTTGGGAATACATCAGGAAATTCACATACAACTGGTACTGATTGAATCTTTGACTCAAACACTTTAGTATCCAACACATATGAAAGGTAAGCATCATAACCCTTTCGGACGTATTTTTGTACCGTTATTGCTGAAATCATATTCAGTAATCCATCTAGTTTATTAGATTCAACATGAAGCAATTCATCATTCTCACATTTCAATACAATATATTTCTGCTTAGAATTTACCACTGCATCATATCGGGTTAACCAATCTATTCCCAAGATCACATCAAATTCATCAAATGGCAATAACATCAAGTTAGACGAAAAGAAATAACCTTTTACCATCAATGGACAGTTATTACAAACTTTATCCACCATAACACACTGGCCCAAGGGGTTTGAAACTTTAACCACAAATTCAGTGAATTCAACAGGTACATTTTTTAACAATCACTAAGTTCGTGCATATATATGAATGTGTGGAACAAGGATCAATCAATGCAGTACTATCAGTATCAAGTAGAGAAAATGTACTAGTAATTATGTCTGGTGCAGAGGCATCTTCTCTAGCACGAATAGCATATGTCTTTGCAGGTGCTCATGCCTCAGATCTAACTACCGCATCCTTGGTAGTACCTTGACTACCACTAACATTATTGGGTTAAGGGGTGGTCTGCCTCTCGCAACAGAATTACTCGGCTTTGGAGATGGTTCTATTTCTTTTTCAACTCTTTTGGGACAATCCCTGAGAAAATGGTCAAGCGAACTACATCCGAAACAAGCTCCACTTCTAGACTGACATTCCCCATGATGAAATTTGTTACAGTGTTTACTTTTCAATTTGGGATTACCAACACTACCCACACTGGTCATAGATGGAGATGAAGACCTCGGGTTAGAACGTTGAAAGCCCTGCTCTCTTCGAAAATACCCCGTAGAAGTAGTAAATCGATCATAATACCTCTTTAATTTCTTAGAAGCAAATGATTGTGACTTACACATAGTTCTTTTTCCTGAAACTTGAGCATCTCTTTTGGCTTGTTTCTTTTCCTTACTCAGTTCCTCAGCTTTGTAGGCTCGACCGGCTAACACTGCAAATTCCCTTATTTCAAGAGTTCCATCAATAACTTGATATCTTCATTTTGGCCCTCTTCAAAGCGTTTACACATTTCAGCCTCGGTTAAAACCCATTCTCTGGCATACTTGCTTAACCAAAAAATTCCCATTCATATTCGTATACAATCATGTTTCCTTGTTTGAACTCTAGAAACTCTTTCTTTTTCTGATCCATAAATCACTGACTCACATACTTCTTCTTAAATTCAGCTTGGAAAAATTCCCATGTGACATTTTCCCTCGGTACTACTGAAGTTATGGTATTCCACCAATGATAAGTTGTATCTTTTAGTAGAGATACTGCACATTTCAAACATTCAGCTGGTGTGCAAGATAGTTCATCAAAAACCCGGATGGTATTTTCTAGCCAAAACTCATCCCTTTCCAGATCATCATCTGTGTTAGTTCTAAATTCTTCCGCCCCATGCTTTCGAATTTTATCTATCGATGGCTTACCAATTCTAACAGGTTCGGCACCATGTGGTACCTTAAGCATCGATTGGGGAGAAAGTGGGGGAGGTCGTTGTACAGCAGGGTTTGTTCTTAGGTACTGTGTAAACCATTCATTCAACATTGGAAAGAAGGCTTGTTTTGCCTCCTCACTTCGACCCTCAAACACAGGTTTGACACAGCCAAGACACATGCCCGTGTTCTAGGCCGTGTGGTTAATTAAATTAATTCAAATTAGGTGAAGGTTTCACACAGCCAAGACACATGCCCGTGTTCTAGGCCGTGTGGCACACATGGCTGAGACACACGCCCGTGTCTCTGCCCGTATGCCTAATTCTGAGCATTCTACTTCTCAAAATTATGATGTAGGGGACACACGGCCCAACTATATGCCTGTGTGTCACACACGGTCTAGACACACACCCGTGTGGACAAAATGCAGCCATTTCTAACTTCATTTCTTCCCAAAATTTCACCCAAGAACTACACTTGAAACACACATCCAATGCCAACCAATTCAACCATTCAAATTGGGCAATTTCTATCATTTACAAGGCATATCACTACAAGTATACATGATCACAACCTTGCCTTAGTATAACTTAGGCATTCCCAACATTGATCACATATTTTTAACATAACACATGTGTATATATGTATATCATAATAATCTACTTAGTCATACCAAAATGAACCAATACTAGCCATTCCAATGGCTAGGTTAAAAAATAACATTTTAAGCCACTATTGGCCAAGTTGTCCTATACATGCCATTATAGCAAAAAAGATTTCACTAAATATACCCAAAATGCTATTTGATAATGTGACGATCCTCCAATGATCCTTCAACCTTCATGAGCTTCCTAGCCCTATAAAACAAGGGAAAAATAAACAGAGTAAGCATTACATGCTTACTAAATTCGTATAACAGAAACTAAACTTACCAATACTGTTATTAAATTTAAGCACACAACATCATGTTTTCCATCCAATAGCAAAATTCCCTAAGCACATGCTTTCAATCAAACATGTTAGTCAAAACACTTACTAACATGTCAAGTAAAAATAGATGAGCTCATCATGCAATGTTCTTTCAAGTCATTATCATTACATCTCAAGATTTTCATGCCAAGTCAAGAGATACGTGCCCATTGAATCATTGAATTCTGACTGATGCTCAAGTAGTACATTTGAAGTGTATGGCTCCATAATCCGTCAATTTCTTATTCAAGGGTAACCCTTAGGGCACTTAACCAAGGAACACATTCTCGAGCCACATATCATATAATAGGATTACCAATCCATGCTAAATCCTTTATATAACGTAAGCTTGGAGGAGCTCGATAAGGATTACCTGTCTCGGCTAAACCCTAATCTTAATACATACTTGAGAGATATTATATTAGGATTATCCTTCTAAGCTAAATCCTTTATATTACAAGGTTAATGGGATTACTTGTCTGAGCTAAATCCCGCCCGTAACAAATGCACGGCCTTATTAGTTTCGGGAAAGCGCATATAATCATTGGAATTCAACATTCAATCGGGACTAACCCTTTTATCAACATTTCAAGCATGTAGCAGATTTTCAATCATAGCATAAAAGTAAAGAACATTATCATAAATCATAGTACATACAAACACAACATTCAATTAACATAATTACATGCCCGATTAAGTTACACGAACTTTCCTCGACACTTGTTCGCGTAATAATCTACTAATTTGAAATCTTCTCTTTTCCTCGATCTAACCTCGAGTTTGTGTTTTCCATATCTATATAAATGAATTTAGTTATCAATTTCATACATTTCATATTTAAATGGACTCAATTTACGTCCTAAGTAAAATTACCATTTTGCCCCTAACTTTTCCATAAATTCAAATTGTCCTTATGCCCGAAAAATGAAACTTATGCAACTTACTTCCTATTCCAGGTCTAACCAAAGCCCCATTACAAAATTTATAGCACATGTATACATAAAATTTTAGAATTTTTCTTTCAATTTCACAATTTTACATTTTAGTCCCTAACTCAAGTTTTCATCAAAAATCACTTTGTAAAAGTTGTTTATATATAAATAATCTTTCATTTTCTATCGTAAATTTCTAATTTCCAGCATAATGCATCCATGACCCATTTTCATACATTGATAAATTTTTAAATTAATCCCTCAAATAGAGAGATTAAGCTATCTTGGTTTAAAAAATACTAAAATTATTAAAAACAGGACAAGAGAACTTACCCAATTAAGCCTTGAAAGTTTCCCCTCTCTCTCCTAGGGTTTCCATAAAATTTTAGGTTTAAGATGACAATAATAAGATGCTATTTTCTTTTATCATCTTTTAATTAATTAAGTTTTTACTATTTCAAATTTAGTCCTTGACCTTTTTCTATAATTCCATGGATGAGTCACCATGAAAAATCTACATACTTTTCTTAATTGTCTAATTACCATATAAGGACCTCTAGTTTTGAATTCCATAGCTATTTGATCCTTATAACTACTAGAATTCAACTTTCACATTTTATGCGATTTATTCCTTCTCGTATTTAGGCACTAAATCGATAAAAGTTTCATGTCAATATTTTTACTTGTCATGTCTATCATATTACAGACCATATAATAAAATAAAAATAAATTATATTTCAGGTCGGATCTGTGGTCCCGAAACCACTGTTTCGATTTCACAAAAAAATAGGCTATTATAAGGTGTGCCCCCACTGTTTTGATTTCACTGAAAAATAGGCTATTATAAGGTGTGTTCCCAAAATGCAAAAATCTAGCTTCGGTGAAAGGCAGAAAACCATTTTGTCGATGCCACACGGGTGAGTGCCTAGCCGTGTGCGAGACACGACCGTGTGTTTGTCGAAGGCATGGTCGTGCACAAGACACGGCCATGTGGTGGTGTGGGTGTCGCTGTGTGGGCCACACAGGCTAGGCAAAGTAGAGCGTGTGGGCAACACGGGCATATGGGTTTTGGGCCAAGCTGTGTGGGCCACACGGGCAAGGCCAATCTAGGCATGTAGGCCCACACGGGCATGTGGGACCGTAATTCTAAAATCTTTCCTAGGGATGTACGATTCGTTCAAATCGACTATGGGCCTACTGTAGGGTCAGTAAGGGCAAACCAAACCCCGAGTTGTGATCTGATATTCTGATAGGCTGTCTTCTGTATGAGTCTTGAAACAGCCCGATTTAGACCCTAGTCAGAATAGTGGTTTTGAGACCACAATTCTGAGGTTGGAATAATAATTTAATATTATTTTCTGTGTGAATAGTATGTGATTTAGCCTGTGTGAAATTTCTTTGTGAAGATTTTATTAACTATGTGCCGAATTAAGAAAAAAAACTTAATCGCGTAAAATGTAAAAGTTGTGTACTAATTGTTAAGTGTTTAATCGTTGTGGTTTTGTTAATATGAAGGCCTTATGAGGCAATTAAACCACTATATAGTTAGTGGATGGACAAAAATACCAATGGATAGTGGAAATGGATTAATAATAAAAGGGCTAATAAGGTAATTGATGTATTTATGATAATAAAACAAAACAAAAACCTTTAGTAGCCTTGGTTATAATCTTTTCCTCAACTGAAATTAATAGAAGAAAAAGAAGGGTTTATAGCTTGTGATATCGGCCCTTGTTCATCTTGATTGAGGTATGGTTTCGAGTCAGTTTTTTTATAATTTCTATGTTTTCATAATCGTTTCTTCGTGCTCTAGCTAACCCATGTTGTAATCTTGTGAATTGATGATGTTTTTGGGATGAGACGTTGATGAATGCTTGAGCTATGTGCTAGTTGATAGTCAAATTGGAAAACTTGGTGTTGAGTTAACATAGTTTGTATTGGGATTTTTAGTGAAATTGAGCATTTTAGGCTTAACTGAGAAAATGAGAAATTGATGGATTAAAATGTGAAATAAATGAAATGTGAGGGTTTTTATGAAAACAAGGGAAATTTGGCTAAGCTTATGTGGAAAGAAATTATGTGAATTTGATGATTTTATGGATTAGAGACTAAAGTGTCGAAATGTGAAAATGTGAGGGTTATTTTATAAAATGCCCTAAATATGTGTGTTTGAACTAAAATGAACGACTTGGTGATTGAATGGATTGAATTTGAATGTGTATAGACCAAGAGAGAAGAGGTTCGGATCGAGACCGAGGCAAAGATAAAGTGTTCGATTAATCGGCAATTTCGGTATTTCGACGTCCGAGGTAAGTTCAGACATAATACATGTATTTAGCTATGTTTAACGTTGTGACATGAATGGTATGATAATATTGAAATGTGAATGCTATGTGAGGACTCGAGTTATGTGGCACTAAGTGTGTGCGTTTGGAAATGTGACCGAAATGGTTAGCACTGTGTGTGCAGAACACTATAAGCTTCAGCTTTGTGGTTGGCACTATGTGTGCAATATCGATTTAAGATTGGTTTGATAGGGATGCACTATGTGTGCGATGCTAATTGAGCTTCGGCTAACTATTTGGGCACTAAGTTTACAGTTGAATCGAAGAAAGGACGATAGTTATCGAAATGAAATAGTGAGTATTGAATAGCATATGTAATTGATAACTAAGTGTTGGCTAAGGTACGCTCGAAACCTATTTGGTTGATGAAACTATGATTGTGTGTATGGAAGAGTTCATTGAACATAATAGTTTTGGATGGTATGATATATGTGATTGTAAATAAATCTATGTGATGGCATGTTTTGATATAATGTATTATGTTACGAACTTACTAAGCTATTGAAAGCTTACTGTGTGATTGTTTCTCTGTTTTACGGTGTCAGTAAAGCTAGCTCAGATCCAGGAATCTTCAGTATCTCTATCAAACTATCGGCAATCTATTTTGGTACTTTTGGAAAGATGTATATAGATGAAATATGGCATGTATAAGCTACAAGTTATGGTATGTTTTGGGAAATGTTTATATCCTTGCCATGTAATTTGGCTTGGAAGTTAAATGATGTTGAAACTATAAATGAGTTGTGAGTTTGGTATATTTCATGATTATGTAGTTGATAAAAGATGTGGTTGAAAATGAATTTTTGATATGGATTACACGATGCTTGAATTACATATGTTTTGAGATGTATAAATGTCACTGTGAATGGTCTTAGTTGTGCTAATAATGAGCATGGAAGTAGATGGTATAGTTGGTGGTTGAATAATGCATAGAATGATAAGTTTGATTGCATATAGAAACATGAATTGGCATTATATTGAAGCTTGTTAGTAAACCCTTGTGTGGGTGGCTAATTAGCCTTGCAAATGGCCTGTTTTGTCTACACGATTATGGCACACGGGCGTGCCTAGTGACCGTGGAATGAAGTCAGTAGATAGCCCAAGTATGCACGGCCAGGGTATATGGACGTGCCTAGTAGCCCTGTGAATAAGTCAGTATATTGCCTAAGAGTACACGGCCTTAGCACAAGGGCCTGCCTGGTGGCCTTGTGGAGAAGTCAAAATACTTGCTCTGCTTTGGCACTGGACACATGGGGGTGTCTGGTGATCGTGTAAGGCACACGGCCCGATTGCACAGATGTGTGACCTCAACAGTTTTGAAGAATATTTGAAATTTTGAAAACTTTTATTAGTGTTCGGTTTAGTCCCGACCCCTTTCTAACACGTGTTTAAGGTCTCGTAGACCTAAATGCGGGACTGTATGTTCGTATTTGAGTATGTATGATTGATGATAGACTTTGTATCGTGGAATGGATGTAAAATATTGTAATTGTTCGGTAACACCTATTAACCCTATTCTAGCGACGGTCTCGGGTTTGAGGTGTTACAATTCTCATATGTATATCTATTTTATTTAAAGCATATGTATGCTATCTTTATATGAGCATGTTATGCATGATATTACTATATTTGTTATTTCTGTATCTGTGATTGAGGTGGGTTTTCTATATGTGGAGGAAGTGATCTGTACGACGATACTTCGCCTATATTCTGGCAGCTTGACTGCATATTATCTGTAATGTGTCGCATCGACACTATATGGTGTGTAGGGATGGATGGGTGTTTTTAACCCCACATGGTGAAATGGGATGGTCGAAGATAGTGTGTAGAGGATGAGGGTTGGATTCTGCATATCTGTACTGCTTATCTGATTCTGTTATCTTTATCTGAAATGGACATGAGTCTGAATCTGTATCTGAATGTATATGAGATTTTTGTATGTATTGCATGTATATTTCTGTTGGATTACACATTGAGTTTATGAAAACTCACATCTATTTGTCTGTTCTATTCAGGTAATCCATAGACTTAGACGGATTGGTGTGATGAAGCCTTACGGTGACCACGAGTTCGTAAACTATTTAAGATTATGGTTTTTATTTTAATTTAAGGATTATTTCTGGGAGTTTTGTAGTAATTGGAGTCTCCATACTATTTGGTTTAATTTTGGGATTTGGTTTTTTGTTTTAACACTTCATTTACGACGATTAGCTAAAAACATGGTTTTTACTAAAATAAAGGTTTTCCGAAAATACGAATGGTATTTCCAAATATAAAATTTTCTCTGATTTCTGTTGTAATTTATGTTTGACAAATAAATTAATTAAATAACGCTTTCGTTAATGGTTATAAGCAAATATCAGTTACAAAACTTGAATGATTTATCGAAACGGCTCAGTTTTCAAAAACCCTTCTTTGTGACATCTCTGGATACAGTCATAATGTCTAAGCCGGGTTTGGGGTGTTACATTTAGTGGTATTAGAGCCGAGTTATAAAACTCGGGCTGTGAGTTTTGGGTTCCAAAACTATTTATCAAAAAAATTAATTTTCAAATAATTTGGATAATTTGAGAAAGTATGTGGTACACCGAGTCTCCGGTGCCGGTCCTTTAAGTATTTCTGAACTTAGATAGAATACTCTGGAAACACTGTAGTTAGCACTTTCTGAAAACTATACCGAGATAGTTAGAGACTAAAAACCTCTGAAACACTTCTGAACTTCAAATAATTTACGCATAAAATATCTACTAATAAATATTGGAACTAATGCATAAAATTTTATAGTGTAGATAAAATTTGAAATATACGATGAGCGCTCGTGAAACTCGCGGTCGTAGTATTCGTGAAAGTGGTTGAGGCCGTAGGGGGCTTGAGTTGAGTCATCTTTTCTAGGTAGTATGCCAAATTTGAACAAGAGTGAGACACCAGTTTCACCTGCTACTGAGACTGGGACTCAAAGCCGCTGGGCTGGGGATAACGTACTGTCCCAAGCCATGTTGAGAGTGTTGGAGAGGGACGCTAGACCTCATTCTGGATCTGGGGGCCATAGGTCGATCATTGAACGACTCTGGTCCAATAAAGCTGAGCCGTTTAGGGGTGTCACTTGAGCCGCCCCTACTGTGGCCGAGTATTGGTTGGAGGCCATCGAGAGGATTATGAATGATATCGAATGTACTCCTGAACAGAAACTTAAGGGTGCGATCTATTTACTTCACAACTAGGAATATCATTGGTGGTTATCGGTTGATGAGGGTACTCAGCCAGATCGTCTAAACTAGGACTTCTTGAAGACTCCTTTCCAGGGGAAGTATGTGGGGGCAGGCTATATGGATACTGGTAGGCGTGAGTTCATGAATCTCACGCAAGGTGGTAGATCTATGGCCTAGTATGAGGCCGAGTTTTTGAGGTTGAGTTACTACGATCAAGGCATAGTGGCGTTTGAGTATGCAAAATGTGTGCATTTTCTGGATGATTTGAGAGACAACTTGAGGGTTCTGATTGCTCTGCAAAGGGAGCGAGAGTTCGCAGTTCTGGTAGATAACGCGAAGATCACTGAGGAGGTTAAGCGCATGGAGCGCCAAAATAGGGATCGTGGGAGAGGTAAGAATACGAGGGATTCAGAGCCCTCTAGTTCTGTTCGGAGGCCAAAGAAACAGGCCAGACCTGTTGGGCTGGTTAGAGTGGAATTTCCTGTTGCTCCTACTAGGATTCAGCCGTCTGAAGATTGTGGTAGGCGTCATCTGGGCGAGTGATGGAGGAGGTTAAGGGCTTGTCTAAGGTGTAGGTCTTTGGAGCATCGTATTAGAGAGTGTCCACAGTGGGCTGATCAAATGCAAGCTTCAGGATCGGGTTTTGTACAGCCTTAGAGGACGATTCAGTAGCCACCTAGGGGTCGTGGACCGGCTAAGGGTGGTAATGGTATGGGCTGAGGATAGACAGCACCAGGCAAAAGTGCTAGTCAGGCTGAGGTGAGGAAGCCTGCACTGGTTTATACTGCTAAACGCCGAAAGGATAGAGACACTCCTGATGTTATCACGGGTATGTTCTTTATTTTTGATGCACCTTATATTGCTCTGATAGAATAGGTTTTACACATTCCTATGTAGCTAGTATTGTTATCATGGAATTTCTATTGAATGTACTTCTAGTGAGATTACTGTACTGAGTCTATTGGGCAGTCTGTTTGAGTAAGTAGACTTTACAGGAGTGTCCCGTTAGAAGTGCAAGGGGTTGTATTTCTGGAAAATCTGATGGAGCTACCATTTGGGGAGTTCGACTTAATTCTAGATATGGACTGGTTAGTTGAGCACCGGGTTAGTTTGGATTGCGCGACTAAGAGGGTCGTTTTGACGACCGAGGATGATAAGGAGATGTGATAAACCATAATTTACAAATATTTTAACCCCATTCTTAGCTTAATTTTGGATGATTTTCCATTGAATTTGATGAATTCAATGCTCCTAATCTCTTAATTTCATGTTTTATACTCAGGAGAGCTTAGAAAGTTGAAAAGAATGAGAAACGGGCCAAAGAGGGGCAAAATAGCCTACCTAAGAAAGCACACGGCCTGGGCTATCAACCACGGGCAAATCACATGGCCGTGTGTTGCAAGCAAATTTCGAACACGGCCTGGGCTATCGACCACAGGCGTGTCCCTGCCGATCCTAGGATAAATTTCATTTGTAATAGGACACTTGTGGACCAAGATAAGCATTCCAAAGCCTATATAAACACCCTAGGGGGTAACCTAAAAGGGGACCGATAGGATGTCGATTAAAAGCTGAGTAGAAGGAGAAAATACTCCAAGACAGCAATCGAGAACAACTTAGTAGAAGGAGTTCCATCAAGACTTAGGATCTCCCATCAAGTTCTTTAGAAGTTTTTGGGTTTTCTTATGTTTTGTTGTTTTCCCTATTCTACTATGTTTCCCTTTATTAGTATGAACTAAAACCCTTAAATACCTGAGGGGATGAAACCTAAGACAGATCTTATTGTTATTTGATTTATGAGATAAATACTTGTACTTATTCTTAATTGTGAGTTCTTATTCTCGTTTTGATAATTCAAGTTATTGATTCAAGTCGAATGTGCTTATTCAGTCGAGCAAAAGTCCCTGTTTAAGAGTAGATCAACACAATTAAGCAGAGTTGATTGCAACCCTATAAATAGGGCGACAAAAATCTGTCGAATTAGGGTTAAATCTAGTAAGGGAATCCATAGATCGAGCTAATGCGACAATAAGGGTTTTAATTAGAAAGAGATTTCAATTAATCAACCTAGAGTCAGTTGTTAGTAGCCCCAAAAGGGGTATTAATATAGTTTAGGGATTTCTACGGATTAAGTCAAGTGAATAAATCACATGAATCAAAAGTAATAAGTGAAGTCTAGGTGGATTCTTCCTTAGCTATTGCCTATCTCATATAAGTTGTAGAAAAGTATTTTCCCAATTTACTCTCTGTCGCGCTCATAGTTAGTTAAATTAGTTAGTTAATTTTAGATTAAAGATAAATCCCCTTAACTATTAGGCTAGATAATAAAAAGATAGTTAATACTAAGTACTCTTGGTCCTTGAGGATACAATATTTCAGACTCACCACAGCTATACTACTGTTCGATAGGTGCGCTTGCCTTTGTCAAAATAATAGTTAGTTTCGAGCTCCATCAAGTTTTTGGTGCCGCTGCCGGGGACTAACATATTAGGAAACTAAATTTTTATTACTTTAGCCATACTTACTTTTATTGCAATTTATTCTTATTTTATTATTAACTTTGCTAATTTTTCTTTATTTTCTTCTGGCAGGTAATTTTAGTTTATGACTGGAAGGAACCCGTCAGGACCCTTGATTTTTGATAGTGACATAGAAGGTACCATTCGCAAAAATCAAAGAGAAATAAGGCAAAGCCTACAATACATAGAAGAAGAGCAAGAAGACGAACCCAATACTACCGAAGAGATGGCTGATAATAATATGTTACCTACTGTAGTTGCCACAAATCCGGTGAATCAAAATCCTGCTACTCGTACTATGTATGACTAAGTTAAACCTACTTTAATAGGAACTGAATCAAGTATTGTTAGACCTACTATGGCTGCAAATAATTTTGAACTGAAACCTAACACTATACAGTTGATTCAACAATTTTTTCAGTTTGATGGTTTGCAGGATGAGGATCCAAACAATCACTTAGCAAATTTTCGAGAATTATGCGATACCTTCAAAATTAATAGCGTTTCTGATGATGCCACTCGCCTTCGGTTGTTTCCCTTTTCGTTGAGAAACAAAGCTAAACAGTGGTTGAACTCGTTACCATGAGGATAAATCACTACATGGGAACAAATGACCGAAAAATTTTTGTTAAAATATTTTCCGCCGGCTAAAACGGCTAAGTTGAGGAATGATATCTCTTCTTTTGTGTAGATGGATCTAGAGACACTTTACGATGCATAGGAGAGATACAAGGATTTACTAAGAAGATGCCCTCACCATGGGTTACCCTTGTAGCTACAGGTTCAAACCTTTTACAATGGTGTGAACCCCTCAACTAGGCAGTTGATTGATTCAGCCGCTGGCAGAACCCTGAATAACAAGACCCTTGAAGTGTCTTATGAGTTTATAGAAGAGATGCCACTGAATAACTATCAGTGGCAAGTTACAAGGACAAGGCCAAAACAAAAGCCGCCAGTGTTTTCAACCTCGACGCAGTAACCGTGCTATCAAACCAGGTAGAACTGTTAAATAAAAAGATTGATGGTTTGTATAGTTCTCTGCAGGTACATCTAGTGGTGTAGTGCGATACAAATAGAGGAGGGACGAACAACATAGAATATCCACCCTACAATCTTGGCATAGAAAGTGAACAGATGAACTATATGGGTAATAATTCTAGACCCTAAAATAACCCTTATAGTAACACTTATAATCCAGGTTGGAGGAACCACCCCAACTTCTCATGGGGTGGCCAAGGAAATCAGAGACAACAACCCCTCCAGGCTTTCAATAGCAATCCTACCCACAAGAGAAGAAGCCAAGCCTTGAGGAGATACTAACAAAATTCATTGCGGTGTCAGAAACCCATTTCCAAAACACCGGAACAACACTCAAAAACCAGCAGGCATCGATTCAAGGGCTCAAGAACCAATTAGGTAGCTTGCTAAGCTGATTACAGAATGACCACAAGGTAGCTTGTCGAGCAACACTGAAACTAACCCAAAGGAGCAAATTCATGCCATTACTGCTCACGATAGTGAAGGGTTAGATGAGCCAAAATTGAGGCAAGAGAATGTGGTAGAGGAAGTTAAGGTTTTGGTAAGCCATGATAAACCAAAACCGATAATTATAGAGAACCAACCTTGTGTGCCATATCCCAATACGATGAAGAAAGACCGCACAGATGAACAATTCGATAAATTTCTTAAACTTCTAAAGAAATTACATATTAACTTACCGTTTCTTGAAGCTCTTTCGCAGATGCCAGATTCAAGAAAATTTATAAAAGAGCTTTTGACAAACAAACGGAGGCTAGACGATACGCCGCATGTGGAGCTAAATGTAATGTGCTCAGCAATTTTACAAAATAAACCACCACAAAAGTTAAAAGATCTAGGGAGTTTTACAATTCCATGCTTAATTGGTAGTTTATATATTTATAATGCTTTAGCTGATTTAGGGGCAAGCATCAATGTTATGCCTTATAAAATGTTTAAACAACTAGGTCTAGGGAAACCCAAATAAACTAGGATGAGCATTCAATTAGCTGATAAAACTATTAAAATTCCTAGGGGTATAATCGAAGATGTACTAGTAAAAATTGATAAATTCATATTCCCAGTAGACTTCATTCTTTTAGACATGGATGAGGACAATAATGTTCCTTTAATTTTAGGAAGACTGTTTTTAGCAATTGCTAGAAATAAAATTGATGTTGGTACAGGTGAAATCATACTTCATGTAGGTGATGTAACGATCACTCTTCAGGCCCATGGAACACGGGCGTGGACAGCATCCAGGCCCCTGATGTCTATTTAAAACCCCCTTCTTCTCAACTTCTCCCCAAATCCTTTTTCAACCACCACACCCCTTTTCCTTTCTATTACATTTATCCCTCCATTTTTCTTTTCCCCCTTTCCCTCATTCTTTCTTCACACCACCATTCCCATGTCAAAGAAGCAAAAGGAACCTAGCACAATCTCCCCATACGAGACCGATCTACATGAGTTCATGCCGGCCGCTTCATTTATCCGATAGGACAAGGACCTTTGATCCATTTATTTTTTCTTTTTCTTTTTCTTTTCTCTTCTCCTTTATTTTCTTTCCTTTATCTTTCTTGTCTTTGATTTATATTATTATATTTTGATGTTTTTAATTTAGGTTCAAAAGGCTATTAGGGAATCACCATACCACGACCCTAGTAGCCACCTCCACCTTCATCTCTGCCTACCTTCCCATTTCTTTTCCTTGACTCCATCCAAAATTCAAGAAGTTCACTTCTCTCCCTATCGTATGAATTTATATATTGTAGATATCTATCTTTGTACATTGAGGACAATGTACATCTTAAGTGTGGGGAGGTTAACTATAGTAATATTTGAAAAATCCCTGAATTTTATTTTTTTCTTAAGTAATTTTCTCATAATACTATTAGAATGAAACTTTCATTGATTTATGATTTTTATTCATATGTTTTGGATTAATTCATAGGTAATCGTGCAATGATGATTTAAACTTCAAGACATTAGAGAATCAAGCATGATAAGTCTATTTTCAGAATTAAAAATTTATTAGGTTGTTTCCTTAATCTTAAATATTACTTTGAAGTTTGAAATTAACAGGGTTGATGATAAACCGTAATATATACATATTTTAATCCCACATTTGGCATACTTTTGGATGATTTATCCCTTGAATTGTGGAATTTGATGCTCCTAATCCTTTAATTTCATGTTTTATACTTAGGAGAGAATGGGAGGATGAAAAGAACGAGAAACGGGCCAAAAATGGAGAAAATAGGCCAAAGTAAGAAATCCACACGGCCTCGAGTTCACCACACGGCAGTGCCATTTCAATAGACTCGAACACGACCCAGGGCTCGATTCACATGGGCGTGTCCCCACCGTGACCCATTTTAATTTCACTCGGATTAGGATACTTGTGGGCCAAGTAAGGCATCCCGAAAGCCTATATAAACACCTTAGAGGGCAACATAAAAAAGGGAGTTCGACAGAAGGCCTCTATCAGGCCTTTTCGATAGGAGCAAAGCTAGAGAGAGCTGAAATTAGGGAGTTACTCGAAGAAAGCCAGTTGATCCATCTCAAAAGGCGGAATTACACTTAAGACTGACGATCTTCCCTTCAATTTCCTTCAGAGGGTTTTAGGGTTTTTATTTATGTTTTGTTATTCAATTTCTTCTGAGATGTATTCTTTTACAAACATGAACTAAACCCCTCAAATACCTGAGGGGGATGAAACCTAAGATGGATCTTGTTATTGTTTTCTGAATTGTATGATAAATACTTGATTTGTTCTTAATTATGTGTTCTTAATTCTTGTGTTAATATTTCAGTATATTGATTCAAGTATTGATGTGCTTATTCAGAGGAGTAAAAGTCCCTGTTTAAGAGTAAATCTAGGATAGTTAAGTGGAGTTGATCGCACTCCTAGAGATAGGACGACGAAAATCTACCGGATTAGGGTCAAACCTAATATGGGAGTCCATAGATCGAGCTAATGCAACACAAGGGGTTTTAATTAGAAAGAGATTTCAATTAATCAACATAGGGTTAGACATTAGTAGCCTCAAGAGAGGTATTAATATAAATTAGGGAATCCTACAGATCAAGTCAAGTGAATAAATCATCTAGTTCAGAGTTAAATAACAAGTGAAGTCTAGGTGGATTCTTCCTCGGGTATTGTCCTAATCAATTGGTTTCCTCAGAAGTATTTCCCAAATTCATTCTCTGTGTCTTGGCATCCTTAGCTTAGTAATTAGTTAGATAAACATTAAATCCCTTTTATTTTAGGCTAAATAATAGAAAGAAATTCAGTACTAGTACTTTTGGTTCCCTTGGGTTCGACATTCCGATCTTGCCACTAAGCTATACTACTGTTCAATAGGTGCGCTTGTCTCAATTGTGGTGATAGTTAGTTTCTAGGATCGATCATTCATTGTATAAATATTAAAACTCTCAGACACATGATCAAGTTTTTGGCGTCGTTGCCGGTGAATTGAAATATTAGGAACACTTAATTTTTATTACTTTAGCCATTTTTCTTTTATTTATTCATTTCTTTCTAATTTTTATTTTTTTAGTTTTCTGATCTCTCTATTATTTGTTCTGATAGGTTTTCTAGTTTATGACTAGGAGGAACCCTTAAGGACCCTTGATTTTTGACAGCGATATAGAATGTACCGTTCGTAGAGAAAGAAGAGAAATAAGGCGAAGCTTAAAATACATAGAAGAAGAGTAATAGGATGATACCAATACTACCGAAGAGATGGCTGATAACAATCCGCTACCTCCTATGGTTGCCACAAACCAGGTGAATCAAAATCCTGCTCCTCGTACTATGTATGATTATGCTAAACCTAATTTAACAGGAACTGAATCAAGTATTTTTAGACTTGATGTTGCTGCAAATAATTTCGAACTGAAACCTAACACAATTCAGATGATACAACAATTTGCTCAGTTTGATGGTTTGCATGATGAAGATCCAAACAATCACTTGACGAACTTCCTAGAATTTTGCAATACTTTCAAAATAAATGGCGTTTCTGATGATGCCATTCGTCTTCGGTTGTTTCCCTTTTTGTTGAGAAACAAAGTTGAACTCGTTACCACGAGGATCAATCACTACATGGGAACAAATGACCAAAAAATTTTTGTTAAAATATTTTTCGCCGGCTAAAACGACCAAGTTGAGGAATGATATCTCTTCTTTTGTACAGATGGATTTAGAGACACTTTACGATGCATGGGAGAGATACAAGGATTTACTAAGAAGATGCCCTCACCATGGGTTACCCTTGTAGCTATAGGTCCAAACCTTTTACAATGATGTGAACCCTTCAACTAGGCAGTTGATTGATTCAGCCACTGGTGGAACCCTAAATAACAAGACTCCTGAAGCGGCTTATGAGTTTATAGAGGAGATGTCATTGAATAACTATCAGTGGCAACTTATGAGGACAAAGCCAAGAAAAGCCGTCAGTGTTTTCAACCTCGACGCAGTGACGATTCTATCAAACCAGGTAGAACTATTAAGTAAGAAAATTGATGGTTTATGAGGTTCTTTGCAGGTACATCCAATTATGCAGTTCAATACGAATGGAGGAGGGATGAACAACACAGAATATCTTACAAGCCGAGCGCTAAAAACGTGCAAGTTCAATATATGAGTAATAATTCTAGACCTCAAAATAACCCTTATAGTAATACTTACAATCCAGGTTGGAGGAACTACCCCAATTTCTCATGGGGTGGTCAAGGAAATCAAAGACAACAACCCTTCCCAGGCTTTCAACAGCAACCCTACCCATAAGAGAAGAAGCTGAACCTTGAAGAGATGCTGACAAAATTCATAGCAGTGTCGAAAACCCGTTTCCAAAACACTGAGACAGCACTCAAAAATCAACAAGCATCGATTCAAGGGATCGAGAACCAATTAGGGCAACTTGCTGGGCAGTTCTATGAACGATCACAAGGAAGCCTGCCAAGTAACACTGAAACTAACCCGAAGGAGCAACTTCAAGCAATAACGGCTCGCGATAGTGAAGGGTTAAATAAACTTACAGTCGAGGTAACTAATCCCAAGTTTGGCACTTTTAAGGTAAACACTACTCGACTCGAACTATATAGTAATCATAGAACTGATAGCAAGGCTGAGGAGTTTCAACTCCTCAAACCACCATGAATGCGCGAATGAGAGGTAAGTCTAGCTTAAAACTTTAAACGAGCGCTTCTCGGTAGGCAATCCGAACACTAACCCCATTAATTTTCATTTTTTTATTTTTACTTTTAGCATCTAGCTACAAACTAACCAAATTAATAAAACATAGGCTTTCCTACCACACGGACTTACACACGGGTGTGGCCGTGGCCGTGTGGACACTACAAATTTTCACACCGGTGTGGCAGAGATAGTACAAACCAAGGACGAAAAATCTCCAAACCACGGACGGCAATAAAATGCCACGGCCGTGTGATACGGCCATGGTCGATACTGATTTATCAACATAAGCGTCGTGACCACTACACGGGCGTGAGAGAAACGAACAAAACACAACATGGCCGTGCAATACGACCGTGTGACCCAACACACCCTTGGTACATGGGCGTGGGAAGTCACCAGATCTCTATTTTTATATAAACCCCCTTTTCTGCTCACTTTCTCCACCAAACCCCTTTCTTCTCAACCCTAGCCACCATAGTTTTTCTTCCTTTTTCACCATCCTTACCACTATCACTCAATGCTCAAAGCCAAGGCCAACACTACCATTCCCATGTCGAAGAAGCGAAAGGACCCTAGCACAGTTTCCCTGTACGAGACCAATCTACATGAGTTCATGCCGGCCGCTTCATTTATCCGATAAGCCAAGGACATTTTGGTCCATTAAATTTTTCTTTTTCTTTTCTCTTCTCCTTTATTTTCCTTCCCTTTTTCTTTCTTGTGCTTAATTTATATTATTATATTTTAATTTCTATCATTTAGGTTCAAAAAGCTGTTAGGGAATCACCACACCACGACCATAGAAATCACCCCCACCTCGCGAACCATCTAACGATAAGGACTTTTAAGTCCATTGATCTTTTCTTTTAATTTTCTTTTAATTTTTACACTCTTTCTCTTTCTCTTTCTTGTCTTTAAATAGATAATTTAATATATTTTGAATTATTCTTATTATTTCCTGGCTATTTCTTCACGAGTTACCCAATTTTTTCATCTAGCGCAGTGATTGTTGGCGGCCACCATACCACCACCAGAGACGCCTCCTCCAACTTATCCTACACCTTCGAATCAAGTTTCTACACTTCCAACTCAAGGAATCCATCCAAAATTCAGGAAGTTTCCCTCTCCCTTTCTTTCTTGATTTAATGCTATTATTCTCTAGAATGTCTATCTTTGTACATTGAGGGCAATGTACATCATAAGGGTGGGGGGTGATGAATTTTAAGCCCTAACTTTTTGCATTATTCTCAAATCCCTGAATTTTGTTGAATAATTTCTGATTGATTTATGATTTTTATTGATTTGTCCTGAATTAAAACATAAGCAGTTGTGCATTGGTTGTTTAAACTTGAAGGCTTTAGAGAATCAAGCATGATAAGTTGATTTTTGAAAATTAAAAAATTTGCTAGGTTGTTTTCCCAAGTTTAGGTATTATCTTAAAGTTTGAAGTTCACAAGGCTGACATCTAAAATCGATAATTTCTGTAAGATTTTGAGCCTTTAGAGCATACATTCTTTCGTGCTTACTTTTATTGTTGCTTTGAGTGAGTTAATATTGATCTGTTATTCTAGAACTTGCTTCGATTATACATGTCGAGAACACATTTTTTATTTGATATACTGAGATGATAAAGGCACCTAGGATTTAACCCACTTACTTCCCAAAAGGCCTACCTTCATAATTAACCCCTAGTGAACCCCTTTGATCCTAATTAACCATTTCTTGATTTACCCTTAATATTAACCCAAGACTTACTCTTTTTGATTCATTAAAGAATTTTTCCTATTCTATTAACCTTTTTATTGAGGTTTGATTTGAGAAGTTGCCTAACTATGTTTCCCATTTCAATTGTTAAAATCTTATTATTGTACATGATCTTTCCTTAAAAAAATAAAAAAAATTTAAAAAATTGAAAGTATTATTAGTTCTATGTTTTCGTGAGCTTAAATAGTAAATTTCACATCTTTAGAAGAAGCTCGTATTAATAATGTAATTATTAATTATTAGTCTATTTTCTAGTTCGGTAATTTTTCAACTCGATCTCGATTCTAACCTCCGCTTCTAGCCTATGACGACGCCCCCTAACCAAGCTACGTTACAACCCTTTTTAAAGACCTTTTGATCGATGTATCATCTCAATTTATAGTGGTGGAGATTTGATTTTCATGCAAGCCTATGGTAATAACTTTTAATGTTGACAATTGAGTGCTTAATTTTTTGTCCCTTAAACACTTAGAGTGATTTGAGTGAATCCTTAGTGAGGATGTTAACTTTCTGATATTTTAAATCAAAGGTGATTACCTAGATAAGGGGGGATACCTATGTTTTCATGAATAAAATGCTCAACTTGGATCATTTGAAACTCTGATGTTCTTTTAGTTGAATTATCAATGTACAATTACGTATGGATTATTTCAAAACATTATTGATAGGAGTTATAAGTTGAGAAGAATAAAATTTAATTGTGAGTTGAGGATTTTGCTTGAGGACAAGCAAATGCTTAAGTTGGGGGAATTTGATAAACCGTATTATATACATATTTTAATCCCACATTTAGCATACTTTTGGATGATTTATCCCTTGAATTGTGGAATTTGATGCTCCTAATCCTTTAATTTCATGTTTTATACTTAGGAGAGCATGGGAGGATGAAAAGAACGAGAAACGGGCCAAAAACGGAGAAAATGGGCCAAAGTAAGAAATTCACAAGGGCGTGTCCCTATCGTGACCCGTTTTAATTTCACTCGGATTAGGATACTTGTGGGCCAAGTAAGGTATCCCGAAAGCCTTTATAAACACCTTAGAGGGCAACCTAAAAAGGGGAGTTCGACGAAGGCCTCTGTCAGGGCTATTCGACAGGAGCAAAGCCAAAGAGAGCTGAAATTAGGAAATTAATCGAAGAAAGCCAGTTGATCCATCTCAGAAGGCAGGAATCACACTCAAGACTGGGGATCTTCCCTTCAATTTCCTTCAGGGGGCTTTTCTTTATGTTTTGTTATTTAATTTCTTCTGAGATGTATTCTTTTATAAACATAAACTAAACCCCTCAAATACCTGAGGGGGATGAAACCTAAGACGGATCTTGTTATTGCTTTATGAACTGTATGATAAATACTTAATTTGTTCTTAATTATGTGTTCTTAATTCTTGTGTTAATATTTTAGGATAATGATTCAAGTATTGATGTGCTTATTCAGAGGAGCAAAATTCCCTGTTTAAGAGTAGATCTAGCATAGTTAAGCGGAGTTGATCGCACTCCTAGAGATAGGACGACGAAAATCTGTCGGATTAGGGTCAAACCTAATATGGGAGTCCATAGATCGAGTTAATACAACACTAGGGGTTTTAATTAGAAAGAGATTTCAATTAATCAACTTAGGGTTAGACGTTAGTAGCCTCGAGAGAGGTATTAATATAAATTAGGGAATCCTAAAGATCAAGTCAAGTGAATCAATCGTCTGGTTCAGAGTTAAATAACAACTGAAGTCTAGGTGGATTCTTCCTCGGGTATTGTCCTAATCAATTGGTTTTCTCAGAAGTATTTCCCAAATTCATTCTCTGTGTCTTGGCATCCTTAGCTTAGTAATTAGTTAGATAAACCTTAAATCCCTTTTATTTTAGGCTAAACAATAAAAAAAAAGATCAGTACTAGTACTTTTGGTTCCCTTGGGTTCGTGTTCGCTGCAAAATCAGAGCTTTAAATACTTATAAACGAATGATCAAACCTGGAAACTAACTCTGACAACGATTAAAGGCAAGAGTACCTATCGAACAGTAGTATAGCTTAGGCAAGACCGGATATCGAACCCAAAGGAACCAAAAGTATTAATACTCACTTTCTTTCTATTATTTAGCTTTAAATTAAATTGACGAAGACTAAACTAAAGAAACAAGACAAGAAGATGAATTGGAAAATAACTTTGAAGAAAAACTCAGTTGATTATGATGATACCTTCAGGAAGAATCCACCTAGACTTCACTTGTGTATCTAACCCTAAATTATATGATCTCTTTACTTAGCTTAATCCGTGAGACTCCCTAACCTATATTAAACCTTCTCTCGAGGCGAATAACGTCTAACCCTAGGTTAATTAGTGGAACTCTCATTCGCTTATAATAACCCCCTAGGATAGCAGTAAATCGATCAATGGACTCCCATATTAGGTTTCACCCTAATCTGACAAAATCTCGTAACCCTATCTCTAGGTGTTTGATCAACTCCGCTTAATTATGTTAGATCTACTTTTAGGCAGGGTCTATTCCTCCTCTACCTAAGCACATTAGATTTGGATTAAGCAACATAATTAAGAACAAACTAAGTAATTATCATATAACTTAGCAATCAAATAACAAAATCCATCTAGGTTTCATCCCCTTCAGGTATCTGAGGGGTTTAGTTCATAATGAATAAACAAAACATCGCAAGAGAAAAGATAAAGCGAAACATAAGAAAACCCTAAAACCCCCTGAAGGAATTGAAGGAGAATTCCACCACCTTGAGTATAACTCCGGCTTCTTGGAATGGATCAGCTGGCTATCCTCGCGTTATTCCCTAACTCTGACCTTCTCGGCTTGGCGCTTTGGCCTCACTTTCGATCCTTTTCAAAGGTGGTACTTGGGGGATATATATAGGCTCTTTGGAATGCGATTCTTTCTCCCTAAGTATCCTTTTCCGACTGAAACTGCTCTTTTCAGCGACAAAGGCATGGCCATAGCATACGCCTGTGTGGATCGAGACCCAACTGTGTTCGGATTTCTAACTTGAGGCACGATCGTATGTGACGAAGTTGAGGCCGTGCTCTAGTTAGACTTTGGGCCAAGCCATGTCAATTTCGTGTTAAGGCTTATTTACTCTGTTTTGGGCCCGTTTTCTGTTCTTTTCATCTTCGGGTGCTTTCCTGGGTATAAGACATGAAAAGAAAGGATTACAAGTACCTTTTTATATAAATCAAAGAATAAATCATCAAAAAGCATATTAAATGTGGGATTAAAATATGTTACTTTTACGGTTTATCAAATGCCCCGACACTTAAGCTTTTGCTTGTCCTCAAGCAAAATTCTCAACTTACAATTAAGGCGAACTTTCCATGATCTACAATTCTTATCAACAATGTCTTATCCTAATTCATAGAGAATTCATACATGGATAATTTGATTCAAAGTTTCCTAAAGATTCAAACGAGATAAGTCATGATTTTGTACCTCGAAAACATAGGTGTCTCCCCTCTTTTAAATAACTACCTTTTCAATTCAAAACCGACAAGGATTGATATCCTCACTTAAGATTCACTCAAATCACTCAAAGTGTTTAAGGCTCAGGAAAAGATCGCTCGTATGTCAAACCTGAAAAGTTAATCCCATAGGCTTGCCTGAAAATCAAATCTCCACCACTGTAATATGAGATGACAAACAGATCAAAAGGTCTTTTGTTAGGGTTGTAACAGGGTTAGGGTAAAAGGTGTGGTCACATGCTAAAATTAGAGGGTTAGAATCGAGATTGAATTGACAAGTACCTACCTAAAACTTTACCGAAACTTTACTAATTAAAAAGTAGTAATCCTACTAATACGAGCTTTTCTTTTTGAAAACATTCTTTGATTGTGCAAGCTCTCTTTTCCTACTACTAATATTGAAAACTTTTTTTTAAGAACAAACTAAATAATTACAAGATAAATTTAACTATCAAAATAATAAACTTCGGTAACAGATCAAATCAAGTCTCGATTAAGGGGGTAGTCAAAAGAAATGTTGATAACAAATACAAAGGCTTTGGGTTAATATTAGTAGGTGAGTCAATAAAAAGGGTTTGTTAGGATCAACGGGGTTCACTAGGGGTTAATTGTGAAGGTAGGCTATTTAGTGGAGTGAGTGGGTTAAAACCTAGGTGCCTTTATCATCTCTGTATATCAAATCATAACTGTGGTCTCGAAATGTAAAAACGAGGCAAGTTCTAGAATAACAGTTCATAGTTGACACACTCATAATAAAAAAAATGAGCACAAAAAAGAATGTATGCTCTATAAGGTTCAAATACTCACAAAAAATTATGGGTGTTTTGAAATCATCCTTGTAAATTTCAAATTTCAAGGTAATATTCAAATTTAGATCAACAACCTAAAAATTTTAAATTTTAAAAATTAGACTTATCATACTTGATTCTCTAGTAATCTTCAAATTAATTATCAATGTACAATTAACTATGATTTATTCTAAAACATGTCAATAGAAATCACAAATCATCAGAAATTTCATCCTAATTAGTAATATGACAAATTTGCTCCAAAACAAGACTAAATTCAGGGATTTGAGAATCATGCAAAAAGTTAGGCATTTTTATCCTCATGGTTTGAGAATAATAGAAAAAAGTTAGGCATTTTCTCAGAATAACTATTCACCCCCCACAATTAAGATGTACATTGACCTTAATGTACAAAGATAAATAATGCCAATTAGTGATCAATCAAAAAGATAGGAGAGGAAAGTTTCACTTCCTGGATTTTCTGACGAGATCCTTGAGGATGTGGACAGTGTGTGACATCAGGTGACTTTTTGCATTTCGCCTAATTGTGCTTTTGTGTAGGTGGAATATATATGATTTATTCTGCAAAGTCACTTGTTAATGATCTTTTCGATGAAAAAGATATGTTGTTAGGGATGCGTTGAATTATTGAATAGCCAATGATAAAAATTTGTAATAAAAGTTCAAATTAAACAGCATAAAATAAGGTCTTAAAAATGAAGAAAACAAAATAAAATTAAAGAAAACAAATTAAAAAGGACTCAGAGGTCTTCATCGTTGGTTGGATCCGGTGGTGGTGCTGATGATGAAATGTGGAGGTGTTGGCATATTTGTTGGAGCGTCGCCTCTAATGCGTCAAAACACCGAGCATTTTTAGCAAAATGCATCTCGAACCGATCAAGTCGAGCAGAGATGCCTGCTAATGATGTTGCCGCACGGTATGGATGCTGGCTCGGGTTTGGTGCCTCCTCTGATGGTGGGACATCATCAGGAATGTCCTCGTCCTCTTCCTCGTTGGTTGGTGCCTTTAATCGGTACTGAGGGGGATCAGTCCCTCAATGTTGTTTGATCTTCCTCATATCTAGCATTGTTTGGATGTCTTGAGGAACCATGTTGCCCATCAGTGTGAGGGAGGTGATCTGATCATCGGAGTTGAGGAGGTTGAAGTGTCAAGCTAGCCTTGTAATGTATGGCCCCATTGACAAAATCCCCTTCCTATGTTGCTCTGTCTGGTGTTGAATCGCACATGCGATAAAATATGCCAAGTCAAACACATGTCCTTCAGACATGCATGATAGGAAGTAGACGTCTTGCTTGTTTACGATGCCAGTGCTCTCTCTGCGACCTGTGATGGTATGTGCGAGAATGGCGTGAACATACCTTAGGGCAGGGGTAGTGCCGTCGCCTTAGAGCGACTGAGGTTGTAGTTGGTTGTAGTAGGGCGTAGGGTGCGTCAACATTCGAGCGGAGTGCAGTGGAGCTCACAGTTTAATCCGGCAAGTGGGTATTCTGCTATGAACTCCGACGTGTAAAGTCCAAGAGCCGTGCCGAATTGTGGTACACTTAATCGACGCAATGAGCCCCCTAGACGGAATTGAATAGCACCTGGGTCGTCACCGTTTGCAAAATAAATGTGGTGCAGAATTCTAACGTAAGCTCCATATATATGGGTTCGTCGATTTTGAAGAAGTTCTCCCACGATTCGGTTGAAAGAAGTGCTTTAATGTCAGTTTCGAGCCCAACTTGTCGCACTGCGTTCCAGTCGATGCGTCTATCGGTGCCTATGGGTCTACCCCGGATTGCTTTGTACCTTTCATCTTGAGTTGCTTGGGGGAATCAGAGAAATGGGTGTCGAGTTTTAGTGGAGGCACTTGCGGACGATGATCAGGGCCCCTTTCTTTTCTTGCTTGGGGCGGATCGTTTGATTCGTGACAATGACATGGTACCTGAAAAGTGATCAGAGAATAAAAGGAACAAGTCTTTTTTTTAATCAAAATTATGACCAGTGTGTCTCATATCAACTATAAATTTCATTCGATATCAGTGATTCTTTTGATCAAGAAAACTGGTAAATTTTATGTCTAAGAATAGAATCAATCAGCAACCAAAATCGAATTATTCATGAATGTTGTGAGAACAGTCACTAACTAAAAATCAGGGCTAATTTTAAACAAAATGAAAAAATAAGGCTGCAATCAAAGGATTATGGGGACTTAAACAAAACTAAATCATGTTTTTCAAAACTAGATCTAACAAGATCTGAAAATAAAAACACATGCCATTATGTTCAACAAGAATAAAGTCAAGAAAATGTGACCAGGGTTGGGGGAGTCGATCAGCACGAGTGGGGCACGGTGGTGGCATGGGCTCTGTGGTACGAATACAGTGGCGGCGTGGGTGTGGGGCTTGGTAGCACGGCTGTGGTGTGGCCGTGTGAGAGGTTTTGGTTGGTTTTTTTTTGGAAGAAAAAAAGTGAGAGGAGGCGGTTTTAAGGGGAAGGGAGTGGTTGTTTGGCCGGATTTGGGGAGAAGAGGGTTTAAATCTGATTTTAAGGTTTGTTTTTGGATAAGATGACGGTTAGATTTTATTTATAGAAGAGGGGGCACGGTCCGATAACACGCCGGTGTCATTTTGAAATTGCCCGTGTTTTTCACATTTTTTAGGATTTGGGTGCGTTCAGGTTTCGTGGCACGGCCGTGTGTCTATTTGGCACGCCCGTGCTCGATAAGGCAAACTGTTGGCACGGTGAGGTCACACGGGCATGTCTTACCCGTGTTCGACAAGCCTGTAGCTTCACATGGTTTAAAGGCACGGGCATGGTTTGCCCGTGGTGTGGAAGTCAGTAGCTTCGCACGGTTGAGAGGCACGGGCGTGTCTGACCCGTGTTCGTCAAGTCATTGTTCTCCCACGGTTAGGTAGCACGGGCGTGGCTGGTATCGTAGCCCGTGTTGTCGAAAAGACTTTTTCCCTGTTTGTGCATGGCTCTTGACACGCCCGTGGTGTATCCCCTGTCTTGCACACGGTCATTGACACGCCCGTGTTCAATGCCGTGTTTAAAATTCCTACATTCTTGTTAGATTATTTTAGTTTGATGTTAGTTAAAAAATAAGAAAAAATAAACAAATAAAAACAATGTTAGTGTGTTAGTGCTCGGGTTGCCTCCCGAGAAGCGCTCATTTATAGCCTTAAGCAAGACTCTCCCTGTTTTCAGTTCTAAAGGAAGGTTCATGGAGCATAAGCTCCTCTCTCATATCTCCAAAATCTGCACCATTATAAATTTTAAGTCGGTGACCATTTACCTTGAATGTGCCGTTAGTGGGATGAGTTACCTCGATGGTGCCATATGGAAATATTGTTTTGATCATGAATGGGCCTGACCATCTTGATTTCAACTTTCCAGGGAATAGTTTAAGCCTTGAGTTGTACAGTAGGACTAAGTCTCCTACTTCGAATTGCCTTGATCTCTTGAGACGAGCATCGTGGCGTCGCTTTGTTGCTTCCTTGTACAATTTTGAGTTCTCATAGGCTTACGTTCTCCACCCATCTATCTCGTTCATCTGCATCATTCTTCTCTTTCCTACAATTTTAAGGTCAGAATTCAAGAATTTTATTACCCAAAAAGCTTTGTGTTCTAGCTTGAATGGTAGATGATAGCATTTCTCGTATACAAGTTTGTATGGGGATGTTCCTAGAGGTGTTTTGAATGCTGTTCTATAGGCCCATAAGGCATCATCTACTTTAACTGCCCAATGTTTTCTATTCGATTCACCCATTTTTTCTAGAATGCACTTAAGTTCTCGGTTTGCCACTTCAACTTGCGCACTGGTTTGAGGATGATATGGGGTGGCTGTCCTGTGGTATACTCCATATTTTTTTAGGACTTTTTCAAATTGAGTATTACAGAAATGCGTACCCCTATCACTAATGATGGCTCTCGGTATGCCAAATTGAGAAAACAGTTGCTTGAGGAACTTGACTACTACCCAAGCATCATTGGTAGGTAAAGCTTCTGCTTCTACCCATTTTGACATGTAATCTACTGCCACTAGGATGTACTTGTTTCCAAACGAATTAGGAAATGGTCCCATGAAATCAATACCCCATACATCAAATATTTCACATGATAACATATATGTTTGAGGCATTTCATCTCATTTAGAAATATTACCTATTCGTTGGCATCTATCACACGAGGTAACATACCTGTTGGCATCTTTAAATAGAGTGGGCCAATAAAAACCTGATTCGAGTATTTTGTGTGCTGTCTTAATACCACTGTAGTGTCTTCCTGATGGTCCTGAATGGCAATGCTCCAAGATTTTGTTTGCTTCTGTCTTTGTAACACATCTTCGAATTACCTGATCTGCACAAATGCGGAAAAGAAAGGGATCTTCCCAAAAATAATTTTTCACATTAGCAAAGAATCGCTTCTTTTGGTGATGTGTTAATTTTCTTGGTAAGATGTTAGCTGCTAAATAATTCGCAATATTTGCAAACCATGGTACCTCAGAATGTGATATAGAAAAGAGTTGTTCTTCGGGAAACGGATCATTTATTTCACCTTTGTCAAGCTCTTTGGTGTGTGGATTTTCAAGTCTAGAAAGGTGATCCACTGCAAGATTCTCGGCTCCCTTCTTATCTTGTATTTCCAAGTCGAATTCCTGTAAGAGTAAAATCCATCGTATGAGTCTGGGTTTTGCATTAGGTTTGTTTAAAAGATAACGAAACGACAACTTTGGATAATATTAGATACTGTCTAAATTTATCAAAATCAAAAACTACAGCTAGCAATTCTTTCTCTGTGGTGGTGTAGTTTTCTTGTGCGGGTGTTAGTGTTCTGCTAGCGTAGTAAATTGGTTGAAAATGCTTGTCTCTTCATTGTCCCAAAACTACACCTACTGCAAAATCACTTGCATCACACATTAGTTCAAAGGGTAAGTTCCAATCGGGTGCAATTATAATCGGTACATTTGTTAATTTATCCTTAAGGATATTAAATGCATCTAAACATTCATGATTGAAATCAAAAGGAACATCTTTTTCTAGAAATTTTGTCAAAGGCTTAGCTATTTTAGAAAAATCCTTAAGAACCTTGCATGTCCTAAAAAGCTTCTAATGGCCTTAACAGAACTAGGGGGAGGTAGTTTTTCTATGGCTTCAACCTTTGCTTTATCTACCTCAATCCCTTTACTAGAAATCTTATGCCCTAACACAATTCCTTCTCTAACCATAAAGTGACATTTTCCCAATTCAAGACAAGATTTGTTTCCTCACATCTCATTAGAACTCGTTTTAAATTTTTAAGGTAAAGATGGAAAGAATTATCGAATACCGAGAAATCATCCATAAATACCTCCATGTTGTCTTCCACGAGTTCGTCAAAGATTGCCAACATGCAACGCCGAAAAGTAGTAGGAGCATTACATAATCCAAAAGGCATTCTACAATAAGAAAATGTACCGTATGGGCATGTGAATGTCGTCTTTTCTTGATCTTTAGGAGCTATGGGGATTTAGAAGTAACCGGAGAGTCTGTCCAAGAAACAGTAGTACATATGCCCGGATAATCTTTCCAACAATTGATCTATGAAGGGTAGAGGGAAGTGATCTTTTCTGGTGGCGTCATTTAGGTTCCTATAGTCTATACAGACTCTCCTACCTATAACTGTTCTTGTGGGAATTAACTCATTCTTGTTATTGGGCACTACTATCATTCCCCCTTACTTTGGAACTTCCTGCACAGGATTTACACAAGTGCTGTCAGAAATAGGATAAATTATTCCTGCATCTAAAAGTTTAATGACCTCATCTTTGACCACTTCTTTCATGTTGGGGTTTAACCGTTTTTGGGGTTGCACACACGGCTTGTATTCTTCTTCCATTAAAATTTTGTGGGTGCAGAACGCGGGGCTTATTCCCTTGATGTCAGAAATTTTCCAAGCTATGGCTTTTTTGTGTTCTCGTAATACCTTTATAAACTCCTCTTTTTCCTTGGGTTCTAGTTCTGAAGAGATGATTACTGGTAGTGTAAAATTATCCCCGAGGAATGTGTATTCCAATTGTTTTGGTAACTGTTTTAATTCCAGTTTGGATGGCTCTTCGATGGAGGGTTTCTGTTTTATTTCGTCATCATTTTTAATGCTTTCTTCTTTCATTTGTCTGGATGACGATGCATTCAGATTCAACTCATCATCTTCATCTTCTTCCCTCTCATCTTGGGTCAGACACAGTTCCATTGTGTCGTTATGTATGATTTCCTGAAATGAATTTTGAATGATATGCTTAGTGGTATCAACAAAATAACAGGAACCATCTTGCTCTTTAAAATATCGCATGGCATCACAAATTTGAAAAATGATTTCTTCATCATCGATCCTCAGTGCGAGTTTACCATCTTCTACATCAATAACAACTTTAGCAATGGCTAAAAAAGGACGCCCTAAGATTAAGGGAACATTAGTGTCTTCATCCATGTCTAATACAACGAAATCAACAGGGAAAATAAATTTATCAATTTTTACCAAAACATATTCGATAACTCCTCTAGGATATTTAATGGATCTATCTGCCAACTGAATACTCATCCTAGTGGGTGTTGGTTCCCCAAGATCTATTTGTTTAAACATTTTGTAAGGCATTAAATTTATACTGGCGCCTAGATCAGCTAATGCTTTCTTAATATTCAAACTACCAATTAAACAAGGGATAGTAAAACTTCCTGGGTCTTTTAACTTGGTTGGTAGCTTATTTTGGAGGATGGCTGAGCACCCTTCATTAAGTTCCACCGTTGACACCTTTTCAAGTTTTCGTTTATTCGTCAAGAGTTTCTTTAAGAATTTTGCGTACTTCGGCATCTATGAAATAGATTCAACAAAAGGTAAATTGATATGTATTTGTTTAAAAAGTTCAAGAAACTTACCGTATTGTGCATCAATTCATTCCTTTTTGAACTTTGTTGTGGGATTGGTGGTTTGTTCGCATTGCGTAATGGAGTTACATCCTCCATCCCCTCATCTCTTGCCTTGTTATTCTCGTTTGGGCTTTGTTTCTTCAGTTCGCCTAATTCCTTTCCACTTCTTAGTGTGACTGCTTTTACCTATTCTGTCCCTTTAGGAAAAATTTCTGTTCGTATTTCCCAGATCATCTTAGTAAGCATTCCAACCGTCTTAGTGAGTTCCCCAAACGACTCAGTAAATTTTTCAATTGACGCTTGTTGATTTTTAAGGGTTCCCTCGATATCTTGTAGGTGTTTTTCTGTGTTCGACGATTCCTCCTCGTGGGTTGGTTTCTTTTCTTGTGGATAGGGCTAATTTCAGAAGTTTTGAGGAGGTTGTTGCCTTTGATTTCCTTGATTGCCTTGACCTCCCCATAAGAAATTTGGGTGGTTCCTCCAACCTAGATTGTAAGTATTACTATAAGGATTATTATTAGATCGGAAATTGTTACCTATATAGTTCATCTGTTCGTCCTCTGCTCCTAGTTGGTATGGTGGGTACTCAGGATTCGCCACGGTTCCACTTGCGTCGCACTGCATAACTGGATGTGCCTGTGAAGAACACAAACTATCAAGCTTTTTATTCATCATCTCTATCTGTGTTGATAGCATGGTCATGGCATCGAAGATAAAAAATCCTGCTGATTTCGTCGGTTTAGTCTTTGAAGCCTACCATTGGTAATTATTCAGTGACATCTCCTCAGTGAACTCGCAGGCTGCTTCTGGAGTTTTGTTATTCAGGGTTCCACCGGCTGCTGAATCAATCAGTTGCCTTGTTGAGGGGTTTACACCGTTATAGAATGTTTGGACTTGTAGCCACAAGGGTAAGCCATGGTGTGGGCACCTCCTCAAGAGATCTTTGAATCTCTCTCAGGCATCGTATAGCGTCTCTAAATTCATCTGCACAAAAGAAGAGATATCATTTCGTAATTTGGCCATTTTGGCCAGTGGAAAATATTTCATTAAAAACTTTTCGGTCATCTGATCCCATGTAGTGATTGATCCTCGTTGTAACGAGTTTAACCACTGTTTGGCTTTATTTCTCAATGAAAAAGGAAATAACCAAGGACGTATGGCATCATCAGAAACGCCATTTATTTTGAAGGTGTCACAGAACTCTAAAAAATGAGCTATATGCATGTTTGGATCTTCGTCCTGCAAACCATCAAATTGAACAAACTGTTGAATCATTTGTATTGTGTTAGGTTTTAATTCAGAATTGTTAGCAGATATAGCAGGCCTAACAATACTAGATTCAGCTCCTGTTAAATGCGGTTTCGCATAATCAAACATTGTATGTGGAGCATTATGATCTCCCACATCGCGTGGTGGTAGATTGTTTTCGTCCATCCCTTCAGTAGGATTGGATCTATTTTCTTCCTCTCTTTTTGTATAATCTAGGGCTCGCCTGGCTTCCCGACGATCCCTATGAGCGGTAGCTTCGATTTCGCTATTGAATATAAAAGGTCCTCTCGGGTTCCTTCTAGTCATAAACTAGAGGTACCTGCTAGGGAAAAAGAAAGAACGAAAATTTCAGCTAAAAGAATAAAAAGAGAAATAAAAACGAAAATAAATTGCGAAAAATAAAAATTAGGGCTAAAGTAATAAAAATAGAGTTTTCTTAATATTTTAGTTCCTTGGCAACGGCACCAAAAACTTGATCGCTGCAAAATCAGAGCTTTAAATATTTATAAAAGAATGATCAAACCTGGAAACTAACTCTGACAACGATTAAAGGCAAGTGTACCTATCGAACAGTAGTATAGCTTAGGCAAGACCGGATATCGAACCCAAAGGAACCAAAAGTATTAATACTCACTTTCTTTCTATTATTTAGCCTAAATTAAAGTGAAGGTTGCTTTAAACTAAATTGACGACGACTAAACTAAAGAAACAAGACAAGAAGATGAATTGGAAAATAACTTTGAAGAAAAACTCAGTTGATTATGATGATACCCTCAGGAAGAATCCACCTAGACTTCACTTGTTATCTAATCCTAAATTATATGATCTCTTTACTTAGCTTGATCCGTGAGACTCCCTAACCTATATTAAACCCTCTCTCGAGGCGAATAACGTCTAACCCTAGGTTAATTAGTGGAACTCTCGTTTGCTAATAATAACCCCCTAGGATAGCAGTAAATCGATCAATGGACTCCCATATTAGGTTTCACCCTAATCTGGCAAAATCTCATAGCCCTATCTCTAGGCGTTCGATCAACTCCGCTTAATTATGTTAGATCTACTCTTAGGCAGGGTCTATTCCTCCTCCACCTAAGCACATCAGATTTGGATTAAGCAACATAATTAAAAACAAACGAAGTAATTATCATATAACTTAGAAATCAAATAACAAAATCCATCTAGGTTTCATTCCCTTCAGGTATCTGAGGGGTTTAGTTCATAATGAATAAACAAAACATCGAAGAGAAAAGATAAAACAAAACATAAGAAAACCCTAAAACCCCCTGAAGGAATTGAAGGAGAATTCCGCCGTCTTGAGTATAACTCCGGCTTCTTGGGATGGATCAGCTGGTTATCCTCGCGTTATTCCCTAACTTTGACCTTCTCGGCTTGGCTCTTTGGCCTCGCTTTCGATCCTTTTCAAAGGTGGTACTTGGAGGATATATATAGGCTCTTTGGAATGCGATTCTTTCTCCTTAAGTATCCTTTTCCAACTGAAATTGCTCTTTTCAGCGACAGAGGCATGGCCATGGCACACGCCCGTGTGGATCGACACCTAACCATGTTCAGATTTCTAACTTGAGGCACGACCGTGTGTGACAGAGTTGAGGCCGTGCTCTAGGTATTCGTTGAGGCACGGCCGTGTGGACTTTGGGCCAGGCCGTGTCAATTTCGTGTTAAAGCCCATTTAGTCCATTTTTGGTCCGTTTTGTGTTCTTTTCATCCTCAGGTGCTTTCCTGGGTATAAGACATGAAAAGAAAGGATTACAAGCACCTTTTTATATAAATCAAGGAATAAATCATCAAAAAGCATATTAAATGTGGGATTAAAATATGTTACTTTTACGGTTTATCAGTTCGACATTCCGATCTTGCCACTAAGCTATACTACTGTTCTATAGGTGCGCTTACCTCAATCGTGGTGGTAGTTAGTTTCTAGGCTGAATCATTCATTATATAAATATTAGAACTCTCAGACACACGATCAGTTGACATTTCGGTCTTGCTCTCTTTATTGATTATGAATGAGTCAACATTGATTTGTTATTCTAGAACTTGCTCCGATTATGCTTGTCGAGACCACATTTTTTATTTGATATATTGAGATGATAAAGGCACCTAGGTTTTAACCCACTCACTCCATAAAAACCTACCTCCATAATTAACCCCTAGTGAACCCTTTTTAGCCTAATAAACCGTTTCTTGACTCACCTATATTAACCTAAAACCAAAATTTTAATTGCCCTAATCTTTTGACGTCCCTTTTTGTAACACCCCAAACCCGGTCTAAACGCTACGACCAGATCTGGTATGTCACAAGGGAAGGTTGTAAAAGAAAAAGGTTTTGGATACTAAAAATATCGTAAGTTTGAAAATTTTCTCTAGGGTGACATTTGAAAGCAGTGATTTGTAGTTTAAGAAAAGTTTTCGAATTTAAGCTAAACTATCATTTGTTATTCCTGGTGACATTTGAGAGAAAAAAGGTTGTTTACGTTATTTAGGGTTTGGAAAACCTCAACTTAATTATCAAGTTTGAAACTTATATCATGGTCATAGCAAAATTTAGATCATAACATAAAACCCGAAATAAAAATATTAGGAATGCCTTATTACATAATAAAAACCCAAATTAAGTAAATACTAGAAAATAAATGACTTTCCGAAAAAGAACACTTTATGGCCTCCACGAGTCTGCCTCGGCTCCCTGATCCACGGTCCACTAGTTACCTGCAAGATTTAGCAGAGGGGTGAGTCACCAAGATTCAGTGTGTAAATCCCCTTATGTCACACATACGGCTTCAAGCCCACAATCGCATGTTGGGCCTCAGCCCATTTAGAATATCATACATAATCGTGAATGCAAAATGTGTCCCAATCCAACCTAGTTTTTCCATCCTCTACACACCACCCGTACTAGCCCATCACACCATGGGGATTTCTACAATCAACCCTCCATCCGCTACACACCTCATATGTGGCATTAGGCCACTCGTGGTCCTAGACCACCGTGGTTCTAGATCACCGTGACAAAGTCACTAATAATATACGTAGGGCCAGCCCACTGTGGTAACAACCACCGTGACAATCCCTGATGAATACACGTGGGGCCAACCCACTGTGCTAACAACCACTGGGACGAGTCACTAATCATACATAATCGTGGTATTCAACCATCGTGGCTCCAAGCCACCGAGACATGGTCACAATTATCAATTATAAATATCCGTGGGACTAACCCATCGTGGTAATAACCATCGTGCTAGTCTCAAATACTTCCCTTTTCACATCATTTCCAACCCATGCAGAACATACAATCATATGAATGCACATGCTATCTTTACAGTGACAAATTACATCAGTTATCTCATACCCATTAAAAGATTAGTAGAGTCACATACCTGTTATTCCCACTTTTACCCACAACGGTATTGCGACTGTTTCTCAGTCATTCCAGTTTTTCAGCCCAAACAGTGAATAGTACAATTAATTAAATAAAATAAGAAGTGTGAAGTTCTACACACCTGATAATACGTAATACAACGCTTTCTATGTTGACACTATCGCTAACAGGAACTACTGCTATTTGTCTACTATTCTGCTCAGAAGCCAGCCCACAACCCGGTGGCCACTCTCGAACAGCAGACACTGCGCGCTTCTTGAACTTTAGGGCTGGGGCTATGGGTCCAACCCCTTCCTTTGCTTGGCTAGCATTTGAGTCCATGAAAATGGATCTTGGTCAATAAACCGGATTAACGCATTGAACAGAGACCAAATAAGAATATATACTCAAAATGCAAAGATCCCTTACCTAGATCAACAAATCCCGGAGATTATAAGACTTGGATTAAGACACTGATAGAATACCTAAGTCGACTAAAACTGAATGTCCCTTAACACCCTTCAATCACAGATCAGATGCCGAAAGAATGTGGAGACAAAGCCCCTCATTCAATTGGTCAATAATTATAAGACAAGATTAATGCATTTGGCATCCAAAAGGAGAGAAAAGAGAATTGAAACGAAAAGGGAATACTTACCATGATCAAAGAAGATGACAAAGTTGTGGAATAGAGTGACGGCAATCCACTGAACAAAGAACGAAAGAAGAAGATGAGCACTCAAGGAAGATTCGGCCAAGAAGAAATATATAAGGAATAAGAACAATGGATGCTTCGGCTTTAAAAAAGAAACCTGTGAGAAGGTGAGGGATATGTTTCGGCAAATGGAGGACAAGAAGAGAGGCTTAAGAGATTTGGCTAAAGCGAGATGAAATCAAAGAGATGAATGGGAGTAATGGAGGATTCAGTCAATAAGAAGAAAAGAAGAATGAGGTTTCAGCTTTAGGTAATGCAAATGAGAAGAAAGAAATGAGAAGTAGAGAGGGTGATAGGAGTTTCGGCTGAACAAAGAAAAGGTTCAAAAGTTGTCAAAAAGAAGAACACCAAATGCCGAAAGGGAAAAGAGCTTTCAAACTTTGCTACTGAACACCTCCAAAAATTCGGCACCTACAAACAAAAACCGAAAATTTACTTTTGAGAACTAAAATTCCTATGACCATAATTGAAATTCGCCACACCCTAAACAAGCTAGAACCGATTCCTACAGTCCCCCCCAAGCATTCAAAATTCGGCCACTACCTTCACCACATGCTAATCCCTTTCTTTTCTCCTTAATTCACTCCTGATCACTCATTCAAAATAGTTTGAATGATTCAAACTCCTCTTTCTTCTCTCAGTCACACATTTGAATTATTTGACTCAATCAACTCTCCCTTCTTGAAGTATCCTAGCCGAACTCTACCTCTGCTCCCCTTGACGCCAGAAAGAATTCCAAAATGAGCACCATGCAACTTGAACCTGCTCGCTCTCTACTCCCTTGTGGCATCACCTACCTGAACCTTAAGAGGCGCCTCCTTGCCTCTTTCCCACTGACTTTCTTGTGCCTTCAAACACAAGTAATATCCCTTAAGTCCTATCCCAGCTAGCTCTCCACTAAAGTGCCCAAACAGAGAATATTGGCCAAGGCTTCGGCTCAACCTCGAACCTTTCCTAGACCCCTAAACACCCTAAACTAACACATTAAGCATAGCATACTCATAGAAACACATCAAATGCAAAGCCCCCCAATTCAAGATGTTACACTTTTTATCGAGATTTAATTTGGGCAGTTGCCTAACTATGTTCGCTATTTCCGTTGTTAAATTCTATCTTATTACTGTATGTTCTTATTCTTAAATAAAAGTTAAAAGTATATTCATCAATTGTTCTACATTTTATGAGCTTAAATAGTTAAATTCATATCTTTAAAAGAAGCTCGTGTTATCAATGTAATTATTCATTATTATTTCATTGTTTCTAGTTAGGTAATTTGTCAAGTCAACCTCGATTCTAACTTTCTAATTTAGCCTATATCCACACCTTTAACCCAAGCCCCATTACAACCCTTTAAAGACCTTTTGATTTGTGTATCATCTCATTTTCTAGTGGTGGAGATTTGGTTTTCATGCAAGTTTATGGGATTAACTTTTTGTGTTTGACTTTTGAGTGCTTAATTTGAACCTTAAACACTTTTGAGTGATTTGAGTGAATCCTTAGTGAGGATGTCAGTCCTCGTCGGTATTGAATTAGAGGTAATTATTTAGGTAAGGGGAGACACCTATATTTTCGTGCTATAAAAATTTATGACTTAGATTGTTTGAAACTTTACGACTCTTTTAATTAAATTATCAATGTATGAATTATCTATGAATTATGATGAACATTATTAATGAATATTGTAAATTGAGGGAGTTAATTTTAATTGTGAATTGGGAATTTTGCTTGAGGACAAGCAAAGGCTTAAGTGTGGGGATATTTGATAAACCATAATTTACACATATTTTAACCCCATGCTTAGCTTAATTTTGGATGAGTTTCTATTGAATTTGATGAATTCGATGCTCCTAATCTCTTAATTTCATGTTTTATACTCAAGAGAGCTTAGGAAGACAAAAAGAACGAGAAATAGGCCTACCTAGGAAAGCACACGGCCTGGGCTATCGACCATGGATATGTCACACGGGCGTGTCCCTTCCGACCCTAGGATGAATTTCATTCGGAATAGGACACTTGTGGACCAAGATAGGCATTCCAAAGCCTATATAAACACCCTAGGGGGCAACCTAAAAGAGGATGTCGACTAGAGGTCAAATAGAGTTCGACAGGACATTGAATAGACGCCGAGTAGAAGGAGAAAATACTCCAAGACAGTCGTCGGGAACAGCTTAGGAGAAGGATCTCCATCAAGACTGAAGATCTCCCATCAAGTTCTTTAGAAGTTTTTGGGTTTTCTTATGTTTTGTTGTTTTCCCTATTCTACTATGTTTCCCTTCATTAGTATGAACTAAAACCCTTAAATATCTGAGAGGATGAAACCTAAGACAGATCTTATTATTATTTGATTTATGAGATAAATACTGGTGCTTATTCTTAATTGTGAGTTCTTATTCTTGTTTTGATAATTCAGGTTATTGATTCAAGTCGAATGTGGTTATTCAGTGGAGAAAAAGTCCCTGTTTAGGAGTAGATCAACACAATTAAGCGGAGTTGATTGCAACCCTAGAAATAGGGCAACGAAAATCTACCGGATTAGGGTCAAACCTAATAAGGGAATCCATAGATCGAGTTAATGCGACAATATGGGTTTTAATTAGAAAGAGATTTCAATTAATCAACCTAGAGTCAGTTGTTAGTAGCCTCGAAAGAGGTATTAATATAATTTAGGGATTTCTACGGATTAAGTCAAGTGAATAAATCGCATGAATCAAAAGTAATAAGTGAAGTCTAGGTGGATTCTTCCTTAGGTATTACATATCTCATATAAGTTGTCCAAAAGTATTTTCCCAATTTACTCTCTGTCGTGCTCATAGTTACTTAAATTAGTTAGTTAATTTTAGATTAAAGATAAATCTCCTTAATTATTATGCTAGATAATAAAAAGATAGTTAATACTAAGTACTCTTGGTCCTTGAAGATACGATATTCCAGACTCACCACACCTATACTACTATTTGGTAGGTGCGCTTGCCTTTGTCAAAATAATAATTAGTTTCGAGCTCCATCAAGATGAATGTGATCGGTGAGCGTCGAGATTATCTGTCTAATGTGATCTCTGCTCTTGTGGCTGAGAAATTAGTTCAGAAAAGGGTGTGAGGTGTTTATGGCTTTCGTTAATGTTTCTGTTTCTTGAGACTTTTCTATCAGGGATATCAGAATAGTGAGGGAATTTTTGGATTCTTTCCTTATGAGTTATCGGGTTTGCCTCCGAATCGAGAAGTTAAGTTCGGCATTGAGCTTCTACCAGGTACAGCTCTGGTGTCCATCACTCCATACTGTATAGTATCGAAATAGCTTACAGAGCTTAAGGCTCAACTTCAAGAGCTTCTGGATCGTGGTTTCATCCGTCTTAGTGTTTATCCGTAATAGGCACTAGTTCTGTTTGTAAAGAAAAAGGATGGTACCCTAAGAATATGCATCGACTACCGACAGTTGAATAAATTGACTGTGAAGAATAAGTATATACTTTCGGGGATCGACAATTTGTTTGATCAATTCTGAGGCTTCAGTGTTATCAAAAAGAGATCTCCATTCTAGGTATCATTAGCTTAAAGGTAAGGAAGTTGAAGTTCATAAGACTGCATCTAGAGACTCGTTATGGGCACTACGAGTTCCTGGTTATGCCTTTTGGTTTGGCGAATGCTCTGGCCACGTTCATGGATTTAATGAACCGAGTTTTTCAGCCGTGTCTAGATCAGTTCATTATAGTCTTCATCAATGATATTCTGGTTTACTCTGAGACCGAGGATGAGCATGATGATCATCTTAGAGTAGCGCTTCAGATACTCTGAGAGAATTAACTCTATGCTGAGTTGAGTAAGTGTAAGTTCTGATTGTGATAGGTAACTTTTCTAGGGCACGTGGTTTCTGCTAAGGGGATCCAAGTTGATCCTAGAAAGATTGAGGCTGTGCTTGATTGGAAACAACCTAAGAATGTATTCGAGATCTGCAATTTTCTGGGTCTTGAGGAATTTATAAGCGGTTTGCTGAGAGGTTCTCTCTGATTGCAGCTCCTTTGACTAAGCTTCTATGCAAGGGAGTTCTTTTTGTTTTGACTGATGAGCAACAATAAAGCTTTGAGAAGCTAAAGTCTGTTCTGACTCAGGCTCTTGTTTTGATACAACCTAAACCTAGCAAAGAATTTGTGGTCTATAGTGATGCATCGCATGTTAGTTTAGGATGTGTACTGATGCAGGATGGTAAGGTTGTGGCTTATGCGGTCCGTCAGCTTAAGTCACATGAAGGGAATTATCCAACGCATGATCTTGAGCTAACTGTTGTGGTTTTTGTGTTAAAGATCTGGAGGCATTCTCTATATGGTGAGAGGTGTATTATTACACTGATCAAAATAGCCTCAAGTACCTCCTTACTCAAAATGCGTTGAATCTTAGGTAGCGCCGATGGATTGAGTTGCTTAAAGACTATGACTGCACGATAGAGTATCATCCTGGTAAGGCCAATGTGGTGGTCGATGCTCTCAGTCATAGAGCGATGACTAATTTGAGGGCGATGTTTGTTCATCTTAGTCTGTTTGATGATGGGGGTCTGTTAGCCGAGTTACAAGTTAAGTCGACTTGGATTGATCAAATTCAGGATAAACAGTTCGGGGATGAGTCTTTGGGTTTGCGGTTTCGTCAGATTAAGAGTGGCAGTATTTTTTATTATGGTTTGAATAAAGATGGGGTTCTATATTTTCATGGTCGGGTTTGTGTACTGAATGATTCTGATCTGAGACAGTCGATTCTGAAGGAGGCACATAATAGCCCTTATGCTATGCATCCCGGTGGAAATAAAATGTATCGTGATCTTCGTGAACTGTAATGGTGGCCTGGTTTAAAACGTGAGGTTATAGATTTTGTTGCTCGTTGTCTGGCGTGCCAGCAAGTTAAGGCTGAGCACCAGTTGCCTTCAGGTTTGCTGCAACCCGTTAAGGTTCCCTTATGGAAATGGGAACAAGTGACGATGGACTTCATTAGTGGGTTGCTCTTGACACCCACTAAGAAGGATTCTGTTTGGGTCATCATGGATCGATTGACCAAGTCCGCTCATTTTATTTCAATTTCAGACGGACTACTCTCTGCAAAAGTTAGCAAACTCTATGTCTCTGAAATTGTAAGACTGCATGGGGTTCTTATTTCGATAATTTCTAATAGAGATCCTCACTTCACTTCTTAGTTCTGAAAGAAATTGCATGAGGCTCTGGGTTCGAGATTGGACTTCAGTACTGCGTTCCATCCTCAGACCGATAGTCAATCTCATAGGGTGATTCAGATACTGGAGGATATGCTATGGAGTTATGTACTATATTTTCGAGGTAGTTTGGAGGATTTTCTACTGTTGGCTGAGTTCGCCTACAACAACAGTTTTTAGTCTAGCACTCAGATTGCACCTTACGAGGCTTTGTATGGTCGTAAGTGTCGTACTCTGCTATGTTGGACTGAGTTGGGTGAGCGAAGAATTTTGGGTCCTGAATTGGTTTCTGAGACCGAAGGTAAGGTTAGACTAATTTGGGATCGTCTGTAGGCAGCTTCTCATAGACAGAATTCTTATCCAGATCTGAAAAGGAGAGATATCGAGTACTTTGTGGGTGACTTCACTTTCAGATTCTGAAGCATGTGAGACCAATCGCTTATCACCTGGAGCTACCTCCAGAGTTGAAGCTACCTCTAGAGTTGGACCGTAACCATGATGTGTTTCACGTCTCGATGTTGAGGCAGTGTCGGTCTGATCCATCCCACGTTGTCTCTATTAAGAAGATCAAGGTTAGATCAGATTTGACTTTTGAGAAGGAGCTGGTTCTAATTTTGGATCAAGACATTAAGGTTCTGAGGAGGAAGTCCATCCCGTTTGTTAAGTTTCTATGGCAGAATGATAAACCATAATTTACACATATTTTAACCCCATGCTTGGCCTACTTTTGGATGAATTGTCATTAGATTTGATGAATCCGATGCTCCTAATCCTTTAATTTCATGTTTTACACTCAAGAGAGCTTAGAGAGCCGAAAAGAACGAGAAGCGGGCCAAAAAGGGACTAAATGGGCCTACATCAGAAATCACACGGCCTGGACTATCATTAACGGGTAGATCACATGGCTATGTGTGGCGAGCAGAGCCGAGCACAGCCTAAGCTCTTGCGCACGGACCTACCACACGGGCGTGTCCCTACCGACCCTAAGATTAATTCTATTCAGAAAAGGCTACTTGTGGGCCAAGAAAGGCATCTCGAAGCCTATATAAACACCCTAGGGGGCAACCTAAAAGAGGAGGCTGAGTAGAAGGCAGAAAATACTCGAAGACAGCCATCGAGAGCAACTTAGGAGAAGGATCTCCATCAAGACTGAGGATCTCCTATCAATTTCTCTTGAAGTTTTTGGCTTTCTTATGTTTTGTTGTTTTCCTTACTTTAAGATGTTTCCCTCTATTAGTATGAACTAAATCCCTTAAATACCTGAGGGGATGAAACCTAAGACAGATCTTATTATTATTTGATTTATAAGATAAATACTTGTTATTATTCTTAATTGTGAGTTCTTATTCTTGTTTTGATGATTCAGGTTATTGATTCAAGTCGAATGTGCTTATTCAGTGGAGCAAAAGTCCTGTTTAAGAGTAAATCAACACAATTAAGCGGAGTTGATTGCAACACTAGAAATAGGGTGACAAAAATCTGTCAGATTAGAGTCAAATCTAATAAGGGAATCCATAGATCGAGTTAATGCAACAATAGGGGTTTTAATTAGAAAAAGATTTCAATTAATCAACCTAGAGTCAGTTGTTTTTAGTCTTGAAAGAGATATTAACATAAATTAGGGATTTCTACGGATTAAATCAAGTGAATAAATCATATGAATCAAAAGTAATAAGTGAGGTCTAGGTGGATTCTTCTTTAGATATTGCCTTTATCATATAAGTTGTCTAAAAGTATTTTCTTAGTTCTTTCTTTGTCATGTTTTTAATTAAGTTTTAGTTTAAAAGAAATCACTCCAATTCTTAGGCTAAATAATAGAAGGATAATAATTACTAGTACTCTTGGTCCTTGTGGATACGATATTACCGGTCTTACCATAAGTATACTATAAACGATAGGTGCGCTTGCCTTTATTGTGATCATAGTTAGTTTTAGACACATCAAGTTTTTGGCGCCGTTGCCGGGGACTAAGATATTAGGAACGCTAAATTTTTATTGCTTTAGCCATTCTTATTTTTATTTGCAATTTATTTTATTTTAACTTGCTAATTTTCTTTTAATTGCTTCTAGCAGGTATTTTTAGTTTATGACTGGAAGGAACCCGTCAGGACCATTCCTTTTTGACAGTGAGATTGAAAGTACAGCTCGCAGAAGTCAAAGAGAAATAAGGCGAAGTCTAAAATACATAGAAGAAGAGCAAGAAGACGAAAACAATACTACCGAAGAGATGGATGATAATAATCTGCTACCTCCTATGGTTACCGCAAATTTGGTGAATCAAAATCCTGTTCCTCGTACTATGTATGATTATGCTAAACCTAATTTAACAGGAACTGGATCAAGTATTGTTCGACCTACTGTTGCTGCAAATAATTTTGAACTTAAACCTAACAGTATTCAGATGATTCAGCAGTTTGTTCAGTTTGATGGTTTGCAGGATGAGGATCCAAACAATCACTTGGCAAATTTTTTGGAATTTTGTGACACTTTCAAAATTAATGGCGTTTCTGATGATGCCATTCACCTTCGGTTGTTTCCCTTCTCATTGAGGAATCGAGGATCAATCACTACATGGGACCAAATGACCGAACAATTTTTACTTAAATATTTTTCGCCGGCTAAATTGGCTAAGTTGAGGAATGACATCTCTTCCTTTGTGCAGATGGATTTAGAGACACTTTACGATGCATGAGAGAGATATAAGGATTTACTAAGAAGGTGCCCTCACCATGGGTTACCTTTGTGGCTACAGGTTCAAACCTTTTACAATGGCGTGAACCCCTCAACTCGGCAGTTGATTGATTCAGCCGCCGGTGGAACCCTAAATAACAAGACCCTTGAAGCGGCTTATGAGTTTATAGAGGAGATGGCACTGAATAACTATCAGTGGCAAGTTATGAGGACAAAGCCAACAAAAGCCTCCAGTGTTTTCAACCTCGACGCAGTGACCATGCTATCAAACCAGGTAGAACTTTTAAGTAAAAAGATTGATGGTTTGTGTGGTTCTTCGCAGGTACATCTAGTTATGCAGTGCGATACGAATGGAGGAGGAATGAGTAATACAGAATATCCATCCTACAAACCTGGCATAGAAAGTGAACAGATGAACTATATGGGTAATAATTATAGACCTCTGAATAATCTATATAGTAACACTTATAATCCAGGTTGGAGGAACCACCCAAATTTCTCATGGGGTGGTCAAGGAAATCAGAGACAACAACCCTCCATCTTTCAACAGCAACCCTACCCATAAGAGAAGAAGCCGAATCTTGAGGAGATGCTAACCAAATTCATCACGGTGTCAGAAACTCATTTCCAAAACACCGAAACAACATTTAAAAATTAGCAAGCATCGATTCAAAGGCCTGAGAACCAATTAGGTCAGCTTGCTAAGCTAATCTCTGAACTACCACAAGGTAGCTTGCCAAGCAACACTGAAACTAACCCAAAGGAGCAACTTCATGCCATAACTGCTCACGAAAGTGAAGTGTTAGACATACCAAAACCAAGGCAAGAAAACGTGGCAAATAAAGGTAAGGTTGAGGTGAGCCATAATAACCCAAAACTAGTAAGTACAGATACCAACCTCGTGTGCCATATCCTAATGTGATGAAGAAAGACCGCACAGATGAACAATTCGGTTAATTTCTTAAACTTTTAAAAAAATTACATATTAACTTACCGTTTCTTGAAGCTCTTTCGCAGATGCCCAATTCAAAAAAAAAATTTAAAAGAGCTTTTGACAAACAAATAGAAGTTAGATGAGGCATCGCATGTGGAGCTAAATGCAGTGTGCTCAGCAATTTTACAAAATAAACTACCACGAAAGTTAAAAGATCCAGGGAGTTTTACAATTTATTGCTTAATTGGTAGTTTATCTATTAATAATGCTTTAGCTGATTTAGGGGCAAGTATCAATGTTATGCCTTATAAAATGTTTAAACAACTAGGTCTTGGGAAACCCAAATGATAAACCATATAATGTACATATTTTAATCCCACATTTAGCATACTTTTGGATGATTTATTCCCTGAATTATGGAATTTGGTGCTCCTAATCCTTTAATTTCATGTTTTATACTTAGGGAAGCACTGGAGGATGAAAAGAACGAGAAACGGGCCAAAAATGGAGAAAATAGGATAGAGTACGAAATTGACAAGGCCTAGGCCCAAGCCACACGGCTGTGCCTCCATTAGCAGACCCAACCACGGCCTGGCCTCGACTTACACGGGCGTGTCCCTGCCGTGACCTATTTTAATTTCACTCAGATTAGGATACCTAGAGGCGAAGAAAGACATTTCGAAAGCCTATATAACACCCTAAGTGTGACCTAAAAGAGGGCGTCCAGTTAGGATGAAGAGCCAAGCCAGGGAGGCCAGAATTGTGGGATTTACTTGAAGAAAGCCAGTTGATTCATCTCAAGAAGCCAGAGTTATGCTCAAGACAAGGATCTTCCCTTCAATTTCCTTCAGGGGGTTTTAGCGTTTTTCTTATGCTTTGTTTTATATTTTCTTCTGAGATGTATTCTTTTATTATTATGAACTAAACCCCTCAAATACCTGAGGGGGATGAAACCTAAGACGGATCTTGCTATTGTTTTCTGAACTATATGATAAATACTTGATTTGTTCTTAATTATATGTTCTTTGTAACACCCCAAACCCGGCGTAGACGTTATGACCAGATCTAGCGTACCACATCAGGTGTTGTTTAGAAAACCTTAAGATCGTTGGAACTCATTTTCAATTCTAAACCTCAAGTGTTCAAAATCCCATTTCTCGCTTTGTGCTAACAAAAGAAGCTTTATTCAAATTAATACCCTTTCAAAAAATACACCAATATCTTGCTTATTTAAACCATGCCTGTTACAAAAGTTTGGTTTTAACAGTTGCAGAAACATGATATTTTTAAAAAGGTTGTTATTGTTTTAAAAACCCGTGTTGAATGAATTTGCAGTGTTTAAAGAAATCCCAAAATAAAAGTTAAAACAGTTCCAATGGCCTTATTACAACAATTATAAAACCCAATAATTAAAGTAACATAATCTCAAGTTGAAATACTAAATTAACCCTCGAAACATGCAGTACATGTGGCCATCATCGAGTCCCTCGCGACTCCAAATCCTCTAAGGCCGGGGATTACCTACACAGATAAAGGAAAAGGTGAGTTACAAGAACTCAGTGTGTAATCCCCAGTCACAGTCATAGTCTGGGCCCTAGCCCAAATAGTATCAGTTCGGGCCTAAGCCTCAATATCATGATAATGCAAACAAAAATGCAGCCCAACCCAATCCAACCATCACACCACTCGTACCAACCCTACACACCTGTGGGGACCAAGTCAACCCACCCAGCCCTACACACCAATAGCCCAGTAGTGCTGCTAATATAAACGCTGAAAAGCTGCCAATAACAGTATACATGGCTGAGCCACTAAAATTAGTATATCGTGGCAGAGCCACTGCATCAATATAACGTGACATAGCCATCAGTACAGTACTTCCTCCAAATACATAACCCAACCCAATGCAACATGTCGTGACATATTAACTCAGTGTATGCAATAATTTATCATCATAGCAATTAAACAAATTATACACAAACACCGTAAATCTACCTCTAGGGGTAGAATGGTCATTTGATTAGTTGAGGGTAAAACGGTAATTTACCCTATGGGGGTACTCCAATAATTTCACCCAACGAGGGCATTCAAGTAATTTCACCCTTTAAGGGTATTTCAGTAATTTTACCCACTGTGGGTATTTCAATAATTTACCCACCGAGGGTATTTTGGTAACTTTACCCCTACAATGGCCTTTCCAAAGGCCTAATGCCACCTCGAGCGATTCGGTTTCCATTTCCGGTCAATACAGTGCTATTGGGCCTAAAACCGAATTTCGGCTCATTCGGGCCCGCACGCTCGTGTGGCCCATTCTAATCATTTTCAGTCTCGATTCTGCAAAGTACGCTGTCGCATCGATCAACTTACACTTTTCATCGTTTTCGCTCATATGGGCCCATTAACCAACTGGGCCCATTTAGCCCGCCTCGGCTCAACAAAGCCAGTTATGGCCTCAGTTTCACGAGAGTGTTCGTGACACTCTCAACAATCTATCACCCTCATTAGAGGCTCGATTTATCACTACGAGTGCGCACGCTCGAGTAATCTCAATAGCCGGTATTTAGGCTTTTAGTATTTCGGCTTCTGGCCGACTCGCAGATTATGGCAGTAATAGTTTAAGCAAGGGTGTGAGGTTACACACCTGTTACGGATTACGAATCGCGTTATTTTCTGAGGCACCTAAGATCATAATTGACCATCAATTACTCTTCACATTCGATAATCCAAAATATGAAAATATTTATCTATTGACTTATCTTACCAACGAATGACAGACTCCCTTTTCTGGAGAGTATTCGGCCCACAACTACTGATCAAAGAGCCGCGTCCCTAACGAAAAGAACGTGTTAGAACGTTGTTCAAGATAACTAGAGAAACTGTCTTTCGGCCCCAATGAACTCAAAATAAAAATAGAAACTTTCACCCCTATTCAGCCTTGGCCTCAACTTACCAACCAACGAAAGAGATCCCGAAGCAGTTTGAACCAACAAGGAGTCAAGGCTTACTATTTGTTTAGCTTCGTAACACCAAGAGAAGTATGAGAGAAAGAGGATAGTTGGATGTTCGGCCAAGGAGAATCCAAAAAGAGAAAGTGGAGGTTCGGCTATTGGAAGAAAAAGAAAACGACAAGTATGATAGAAAAAGGGAAGAAAGATGTGTTGGTACGGCTTAGGGGTAAAGAAGAGAAGTGTTCGGTTAGGAAAATGAGAATTGAGAAGAAGGAAAGAAAAGAAAGGAAAGGATATTTTACCAATTCGGCACAAGGATATTTTACCAATTCGGCACTTAGCAGAAGAAATGAAGGAGGAAGAAAAAGAGATGAAAGCAAAGTGAAACTGGTAGAAGTCAGAAAAGCAGAAAAAGACTCGAAATGATGGTAAACTAAAACCCCAGAATGCAAAACCCATAAGAAAGACCAAAGGGATTAGGCACACTCTCACAACACCAACCGAAAATACACTCCCAACACAACTAACCTTTGGTCGAATTTTTCCTATTCACTTCCCCACATTTGGCCAACACTTCCACACACTCCACTTCCATGATTTTCTTCACCTTTCTCTCCTACACTTACTCTCCTTCACCCATTTGAATTGTTTGACCAAGTCTCCAACCAACCTTGTAGAGTTTGACCCCAACTCTACCTCTTGCACTCCAAAGTAACAAAATAAAAGCCTTTAATTGCCTACTGTGGGATTCGAACCCCAAACCTCCTTTCTCCCTACTTGACGCCTCTGCCACTGAGCTTGTGCTTCTAACCACACACAAATTTACTTAAGTCCCGCTTCCAATGGCCCTCTCCACTAAAGGGCCAAAAACCAAAATTTTTCCTGGGCTCAGACCTGAACCCAGCCTCTATAGAACCCCCAAACACATTCAAATAGTTAGCCAAACAAGCATAACATGAATTTAAGCAAAACTACTAACCCCTTACTTTTGGGGAGTTACATTCTTAATTCTTGTTTTGATATTTCAGGATATTGATTTAAGTATTAATGTGCTTAGGCAGAGGAGGAATATTCCCTATTTAAGAGTAGATCTAATATAATTAAGTGGCGTTGATTGGAACCCTAGAGATAGGATGACGAAAATCTGCCGGATTAGGGTCAAACCTAATATGGGAATCCATAGATCGAGTTAATACAATTCTAGGGGTTTTAATTAGAAAGAAATTTCAATTAATTAACCTAGGGTTAGACGTTAGTAGCTTCGAGAGAGGTATTAATATAAATTAGGGAATCCTACGGATCAAGTGAAGTGAATAAATCGTCTGGTTCAGAGTTAAATAACAAGTGAAGTCTAGGTGGATTCTTCATCGGGAATTGTCTTAATCAATTGGTTTTTCCCACAAGTATTTCCCCAATTCCTTCTCTATGTCTTAGCATCTTTAGCTTAGTAGTTAGTTAAATTTAGATTAAATAACAAATTCCTTTAATTCTTAGGCTAAATAATAAAAAGAAGGTTAGTATTAGTACTTTTGGTTCCTTTGGGTTCGACAATCCGGTCTTGCCACTAAACTATACTACTGTTCGATATGTGCACTTGCCTCAATCGTTGTCATAGTTAGTTTCTAGGCTCTGAATGATCGAGCAATTCTTAAGACTCTGACACACGAACAAGTTTTTGGCACCGCTGCCGGGGAACCAAAATATTAAGAACGCTCAATTTTTATTACTTTAGTCATATTTTATTTTTGCAAATAAATTTTATTTTTATTTTTCTAAATTTTCTTCTTTGCTTCTGGTAGGTATTCTAGTTTATGACTAGAAGAAACCCGTTAGGACCTCTACTCTACAACAGTAAAATTGAAAGCACAGTTCACAGAAACCGAAGAGAGATAAGGTGTAGCCTACAGTACATACTAGAAGAGCAAGAGAATGAAATTAACACTACCGAACATATGGCTGAAAATAATCCGCCACCTCCAAAGGTGGCTGAAAATCGTTCTCCTTGAACTATGTATGATTATGCTAAACCTAATTTAACAGAAAATGAGTCAAGTATTGTTAGACCTACTATTGCTACAAATAATTTCGAATTGAAATCTAACACAATTCAGATGATACAGCAGTTTGTTCAGTTTGATGGTTTGCAGGATGAAGATCCAAACAATCACTTGGTGAATTTCTTAAAATTTTGCGATACTTTCAAAATAAATGGCGTTTCTGATGATTCCATCCATCTTCTGTTATTTCCCTTTTCTTTAAGGAATAAAGCCAAATAGTGGTTGAATTCTCTTCCACAAGGATCAATCACTACATGGGAACAAATGACCGAAAAATTTTTATTAAAATATTTTTCGCTGGCCAAAATGACTAATGATATCTCTTCTTTTGTACAGATGGATTTAGAGACACTTTACGATGCATGGGAGAGATACAAGGATCTATTGAGAAGATGCCTACACCATGGATTACCCTTGTGGCTACAGGTCCAAACTTTTTACAACGGTGTGAACCCCTTAACTAGACAATTGATTGATTCAGCCGCCGTCGGAACCTTGAATAATAAAACACCTGAGGCTGCCTACGAATTCATTGAAGAGATGTCACTGAATAACTATCAGTGGCAAGTCATGAGGACAAGCTAACAAAAGCCGCCAGTGTTTTCAACCTCGACACAGTAACCACGCTATCAAACCAAGTAGAACTATTAAATAAAAAGATTGATGGTTTATGTGTTTCTTCGCAGGTACAACAAGTTATGCAGTGCGATATGAATGGAGGAGGGATGAGCAATACAGAATATTCACCTTACAATCCGAGCACTGAAAACGAGCAAGTTCACTATATTGGTAACAATTTTAAAACTTAAAATAACACTTATAGTCATACTTATAATCCAGGTTGGAGGAACCACCCCAAGTTTTCATGGGGTGGTCAAGGAAATCAGAGACAACAACCCCCTCCAAATTTCCAACAACAACCCTACCCATAGGAAAAGAAGCCGAACCTTGAAGAGATGCTGACAAAATTGACCGCGATGTCAGAAACTCATTTTCAAAACACTGAGACAACACTTAAAAATCAACAAGCATCGACTCAAGGGATCGAGAACCAATTAGGGCAACTTGCCAAGATCATCTCAGAATGACCACAAGGCAGCTTGCCAAGCAACATTGAAACTATCCCAAAGGAGCAATTTCAAGCCATAACAGCTCAGGATAGTGTAGGGTTAGATGAGCCCAAATTAAGCCTAGAGAATTTGGTAGAGAAAGGTAAGGTCAAGGTAAGTCACGAGAAGCCAAAACCGATAATTAAAGAGTACCAGCCTCGTATACCATACCCCAATGTAATGAAAAAAGACAACACAGATGAACAATTCGATAAATTTCTTAAACTTTTAAAGAAATTACATATTAACTTACTATTTCTTGAAGCTCTTTCGCAGATACCAGATTCAAGGAAATTTTTAAAAGAGCTTCTTACAAACAAGCAGAAGTTAGACGTGGAATCGCATGTGGAACTAAACGTAGTGTACTCAGCAATATTGCAAAATAAACTACCACAAAAATTAAAAGATCCAGGGAGTTTTACAATTCCATGCTTAATTGGTAGTTTATCTGTTGATAATACTTTAGCTGATTTAGGGGCAAGCATCAATGCCATGCCTTATAAAATGTTTAAACAGCTAGGTCTAGGGGAACCCAAACAAACTAGGATGAGCATTCAATTAGCTGACAAGACTATTAGAATTCCTAGAGGTATAATCGAAGATGTTTTAGTAAAAATTGATAAATTCATATTCATAGTAGACTTTTTCGTTTTAGAAATGGACGAGGACAATACGGTTCCTTTAATTTTAGGAAGGCCCTTTTTAGCAATTGCTAGATCTAAAATTGATGTTGGTACAAGAGAACTTATACTTCGTGCAGGTGATGAAACGATCACTATCCAGGCTCTTAACACGGCTAGAACATCGAGCAATAAAAGTGAAAACATGAATTCTATTAAAGATTATTTGGTTCAACCTTCTTCCCAGGAAACACCGCAAAATCACACAACTAAGTCAAATACTAGACCTCGTGCTAACAAAGAAGTAATTTATGAGGAACGAAGGCTTCAGATCGATGCACTAGACGAATGGAAGACACATTTCAAGGAGAAACTAGGAACACACGAAGTGAAACCAGGGAACCCCCAAACGAGCTTATAGGAACAGAAAATCACTTCAAATTGGAGATCAGGTAAAAGCCACTCAACTCGAAACATATAGTGATCATAGAACTAATGGCAGAGGAGAGGAATTTCAACTCCTCAAACCACCATGAATACGCGAATGAGAGGTAAGTCTAGCTTAAAACTTTAAACGAGTGATTCTCAGGAGGCAACCCGAGCACTAACCTCACTAATGTCATTACTTTCGATTTTTAGCACCTGACTAAACTAATCGATTTAATAAAATCGTAGTTTTTCCCTACCCACACGACCTTGCACACGGGCGTGGCGGAGACCGTACGAGAACAAGACGGAAATTTTCCCTAAAACACAGGCTCCGACTAAATGCCACGGCCGTACGATACAGTCGTGGTCGACAGTGAGAAAGTACCACGGGTGTGAGACACGCCCGTGTCCCGAAGCCGTGGTTGAAACTGAGAAATCTACACAGGCGTGCGACACGCCCGTGTCTGTAGGTCATGGTCGATACTGATCAATCAACACGGGAGTGGGCCACGACCATATGCCCCAAACTCTATTTAAACCTCTTTTTCTGTTCACTTTTTTCCCCAAATCCCTTCTTCTCCAACCCTAGCCACCACAACTTTCCTGCCTTCCCACCATCGGCCACCACCTCCTCACTCCACTTGCTCCACTCTTTCACTTCTTCTTCAACCTGAAAACCCCATTTTTTTCCTTTTCGTTTCCCATTGTCGTTCTCCCTTCTTTTCCCTTTCTTCCCCTTTCCATTATTCCTTCTTTCCACTGCCACCACACCAACCACCATCCCTGCCACCATACACAAAGACTAATACTAGAGGCATGACCAAGGCCACCATGTCCATGTTAAAAAAGCGAAAGGATCCTAGAGCAGTCTCCCCGTGCATGACCACTCTACATAAGTTCATGCCGACCGCTTCATTTACTCGACAAGACAAAGACCTTTGAGTCCATTTATTTTTTCTTTTTCTTTTATTTTCATTTTTAAATTCTTTTCCTTTATCTTTCTTGTCTTTAATTTATATTATTATATTTTGATTTCTTTAATTTAGGTTTAAGGGGCTATTAAGGAACGACCACACTACCATCGGAGTATCCACCTCCACCTTCACCTCTGTGCAACTTTACCGTTTCTTTTCCTTGACTCCATCCAAAATTCAAAAAGCTTCACTTCTCTCCCTATCTTATGATTTTTTTTATATTGTCGTTATTTATCTTTGTACATTGAGGACAATGTACATCTTAAGTGTGGGGAGGTTAACCATAGTATTATTTAAAAATCCCTGAATTATGCCTTTTTCTTAAGTAATTTTCTCATATTACTAATTAAAATAAGACTTTGATTGTTTATGATTTTTATTGATATGTTTTGGATTAAGTCATATGTAATTGTGCATTGATGGCTTAAACTTTAAGACACTAGAGAATCAAGCATGATAAGTCTATTTCCAGAATAAAAAAATTTATTAGGTTGTTTCTCTAAATTTAGATATTACTTTGAAGTTCGAAATCTGTAAGATTGACATCAAAAACCATAATTTTTGTAAGATCTTGAGCCTTTTAGAGCATATATTTTTCTTGCTCACTTTATTGATTATGAGTGTGTCAACATTGATTTGTTATTCTAGAACTTGCTTCGATTATGCATGTCGAGACCACACCCTTGATTTGATATACTGAGATGATAAAGGCACCTAGGATTTAACCCACTTACTCCATAAAAAGCCTACCATCATAATTAACCCATAGTGAACCCATTTTAGCCTAATAAACCATTTCTTGACTCACCAATTAATATTAACCCAAAACCAAATTTTTACTTCTCCCACTTTGACTCCCCTTATGTCGATGATTCGATTTGATCAGCTGCCTAAGTATTTTCTTTATTTTAGTTATTAAATTCTTTATTATTATTGTATGTTCTTATTATTAAAAAAAATTATTATTTAGATTTATGATTATTTGAGCTTAAAAGGTTGAGGAGAAGAAGCTCGTGTTATTAGTAATAGATTTCCAATCAATGTAATTATTCAGTATTAGTTTATTTTTCTAGTTAGGTAAATTGTCAATTCGATCGCTATTCTAACCCTCTAATTCAGCCTTTATCCACACCGTTAAACCTAAGCCCCATTACAACCCTTTTAAAGACCTTTTGATTTGTGTATCATCTCATGTATAGTCGTGGAGATTTGATTTTCACGCAAGCCTATGGGATTAACTTTTCATGTTTGACTTATGAGTGCTTAATTTGAACCTTAAAACACTTTGAGTGATTTGAGTGAATCTTTAGTGAGAATGTCAATTCTTGTCGGTTTTTTATCAAAGGTAATTATTTAGGCAAGGAGAAACACCTATGTTTTTGTGCTATAAAAATTTATGACTTAGATTGTTTGAATCTTTAGGACTCTTTTAGTTAAATTGTAACACCCCAAACCCGATCAAAATGCTACGACCGAATCTGGCATGTTACAGGGAAGAAAATTTTAGAAAATTCAAAGTCAAAACCATGAGTTGAGAAAATTTTTGCATATCACTTTGCCTTTGGCGAAGATTTAAAAAAACAATTGCTTAACTTAAGTCGTAATACAGTTCAGGTTTCATAATCCAAAGTCGAATTTTAAGAAAAATTCCATCAAGCGATCAATGGAAAACAATATCGCAATTTAAGTGGAAAATTTGAGTCAATTTATTACCAATACCCGATTTTAATTAACCAATTATAAAATCTTAAATTCAAAGTTTTTAATTTTAGAAAAACACCCACTTAGATAATATATTAGGCAAGCCATAACAATTTCATAATAAAACCCAAATTAACGTTTAAGTGGCCTTATTACAACACCCAAAATGCGGACTGAAATAGTGAAAGTTTAAACTAACTACTGAAGATAAAATTTCTTAAAGCATTATGCATGGCTACCTCGAGTCCACCTCGGCTCCACATCCGCGGTCTAAGTAGCACCTGCAAAATTTAACTGAGGGGGTGAGTCACCGAGACTCAGTGTGTAAGTCCCCGACAAAATGAGTTTTGGGCTCTCACACAAATTCATATATTAAGTATGGATGTAATGCAACCCAACCAACCTATTATGTCCATTCACCATTTCTCCTGAATCTACCCCATATCTGTGGCACCTAGCCACTGGTGGTTCCAAACCACTGGTGACAAAAGTCACAATAATAATGTGTGGGGCTAACCCACTTGTGGTACCAAACCACTGGTGACAATCCCTAATATTAATATGTAGGGCCAACCCACTGTGGTACCAAACCACTTGGACGAGTCACAGAAATAATGTTTATGTGGCACCAAACCACTGGTGGTTCCAAACCACTAAGACTTAGTTACAGAGTAATATGTGTGGATATGTGTGGGGCCAACCCACTTGTGGTACCAAACCACTGGTGACAGTCTAAAAATCATATTTCCTCCCTCCTCACATCATACCCCAATTCCATGTCCATGTTTAACAATTAATATGGTATGTTCATGCTTTCAATGTATAACAAACAGTTATTCCACTCATACATACACTCATTGATAACAGAACATAGCAGAACTTACCCGGAGTCCTCGATCTTACCCACAAGGGTATCTTAGTGATCCCCTTTCATCACTTCGGCTTTTAGCCAACAGAGTTAATAAAATAATTAAAATACGAAGTGTGTGAGAGTTACACACTTGATAACACGTAATACAACGCTTTCTATCTCGACACTATCGCTAACAGAAACTACTGCTATCTGTCTACTATTCTGCTCAGAAGCCGGCCCACAACCCGGTGGCCAATCTCAAATAGCAGACACCGCGCGTTTCTTGAACTTTGGGATGGATACCACGGGTACCCTTTCCTTCTCAACTTGACCGGTACTTGTATCCATGGAGAGAACCCTAATCAGTTACTCAAAAGAAACACTGATTGCCTAATCGAAAGGTTACTTTAGGAAAACTATACGAATATAACCTAGCCGAAATGAATAGAAGAAGAACCCCTTACCTTTACTTCTAACGAATCACACCAGAGGATTTGGCTTGCACACTCGGCAAAAAGGGTGATTCGATTCGGCTTCAAATCGACAGTTGTCTCAAAAAGTGAACGGCAAACCAAGGAGTATTCTGCACTTGATAAAAAATAGGAAAAAGTAAGAGTTTGAAGAAAAGAAAAAAGGTAATGGTAGTTTCGGCAATGAAGAAAATGGATATCTAATGGCCTTAGTAGATTCGGCTAACACAAGGTATGGGTAAAGAAGAGAAAAGAGGGAGAAGAGAAGAGAGCTTTGGTTGTGAGGTTTAAGAGATCGAGTAAAGAAGAAGAAGAGATTCGGTAAGAGGGTGGTTTCAATGAGTTTCGGCTAAAGAAGGAGGAATAGAGAAGAGAATAAAACAAGGGGAAACAAATATGAAAAGAAAACAAAGAGTGGATGAAGGTTCGGCTATGGCTTGACGAAATAGGAAAGGATATGTAATAGAGAAACAAAAAGGGAATTAACAGAATGGGGGTTTCAGCACAGGTATAGGGAAGAAGAGAGAACTATTTCGCTTCAACACAAGGTGATTGCCGAAATGAAAAGAAAGAACAAGATGCACCTCCAATATTCGGTTTTCTACTCACTCCCAAAAATGAAATAGCATAAACGACACTATGCTAACCCCATATGACCGAATATACAAAACAAAGAGAAGAGCAAAGCCTCAAACCTCAAGAATTTCGGCACACCCCTAAGCTAACGCTCAACCGAATTCTTTCCCTCCCTACAAGTTACCCACATTCGGCCATCACTCCCACCAACCTCAAATCCCATGGTCCTCTCCTACTTTCACTCTTCCACACCCACTCAAACTTGTTGACCCATTCAAACACCACCAACACCTCCTCACCACTCATTCAAAAACATTTGACTCATTCAACACTCATCCATGAAGAGCCCTTGCTGCGTCCACTACTCTAGCTCCCTAGGCGCAAAAATAAAGCTTCTGAATGCTGCTAGTGCGACTTGAACCTGCTCCCTCAGGCTCCCTTGTGGCGTCACCCACCTGAACCCCAAGTGGCGCCTCCTTGCCTCCTTACCACTCCAACTCTTGTGTCATCCAACACAAACAACATCCCTTAAGGCCCAACTAAACTAGCTTTCCCCCCAAAGAGCCTAAAACAGAAATTTTCAACAAGGCTCAGGCTTAACCCCAAGCCTTCCCAGGACCCCCAAACACACCAACACAACACACAGAACATAACATACACACAAAAACACATCAAATGCATAGCCCCCAATTCAGAATGTTACATAAATTATCAATGTATGAATTATCTATGAATTATGATAATTGAGGACGTTAATTTTCATTGTAAGTTGAGGATTTTGCTTGAAGACAAGCAAAGGCTTAAGTGTGGGGATATTTGATAAACCATAATTTACACATATTTTAACCCCATGCTTGGCCTGCTTTTGGATAAATTTTCATTAGATTTGATGAATTCAATGCTCCTATCTTTTAGTTTCATGTTTTACACTCAGAAGAGCTTACGGAGCCGAAAAGAACGAGAAACGGGCCAAAAAGGGACTAAATGGACCTACTCAGAAATCACACGACCTGGACTATCGTATACGGGTAGATCACACGGTCGTGTGTGGCAAGCAGAGCCGAGCACGGCCTAAGCTCTTGCGCACGGGCGTGTCCCTACCGACCCCAAGATTAATTCTATTCAGAAAAGGCTACTTGTGGGCCAAGAAAGGCATATCAAAGCCTATATAAACACCCTAGGGGGCAACCTAAAAGAGGAGGCTGAGTAGGAGGCAGAAAATACTCGAAGACAGCCATCAGGAGCAGCTTAGGAGAAGTATCTCCATCAAGACTGAGGATCTCCTATCAATTTCTCTTGAAGTTTTTGGGTTTTCATATGTTTTGTTGTTTTCCTTACTTTAAGATGTTTCCCTCTATCAGTATGAACTAAATCCCTTAAATACCTGAAGGGATGAAACCTAAGATAGATCTTATTATTATTTGATTTATAAGATAAATACTTGTTATTATTCTTAATTGTGAGTTCTTATTATTGTTTTGATAATTCAGGTTATTGATTCAAGTCGAATGTGCTTATTCAGTGGAGCAAAAGTCCCTGTTTAAGAGTAGATCCACACAATTAAGCAGAGTTGATTGCAACCCTAGAAATAGGGCGACGAAAATCTGCTGGATTAGAGTTAAATATAATAAGGGAATCCATAGATCGAGTTAATGCGACCATAGGTGTTTTAATTAGAAAGAGATTTCAGTTAATCAACCTAGAGTCAGTGGTTTTTAGTCTTGAAAGAGATATTAACATAAATCAGGGATTTTTACGGATTAAGTCAAGTGAATAAATCATTTGAATCAAAAGTAATAAGTGAAGTCTAGGTGGATTCTTCCTTAGGTATTGCCTTTATCATATAAGTTGTCTAAAAGTATTTTCTTAATTCTTTCATTTTCGTGTTTTTAATTAAGTTTTAGTTTAATCACTCCAATTCTTAGGCTAAATAATAGAAGGATAGTAATTACTAGTACTCTTGGTCCTTGTGGATACGATATTACCGGTCTTACCATAACTATACTATAAACAATAGGTGCACTTGCCTTTATTGTGATCATAGTTAGTTTTAGGCACATCACAGAATCATGGCACTGAAGAAGCCACGTGGGAACCTGAGGACTTGCTGCGTCGGTAGTATCCTCATCTATTTGGATAAAGTAAATTTCGAGGCCGAAATTTCTTTAAAGGGTAGAGTTTTAACACCTTAAATATTTTATTTCTGTTTTTGTAAATACTTGACACAAATGTGTATCTGCTTCAGTGGTTAAGTGTTCTAAGTGTGTGTATGAGGTCTTGGGTTCAAGTCCCAAATTTGCAAATTTAGTTATTTTTCTAATCCAAGCCTTATCCTTGGTGGATTGGGTTATATCCTATCTTTATTAAACTCATATCAAAATGAGCCTACTGGTTCGAGTGGTAAGGAGTTGGTGTGCTGGGGGTCTTGTGTTTGAATCTCTGCGTGAGCGAGGGTGTTAATTTTTGCTTTGGTTGGGGATAGAGGTTCGGTGGAACCAAAATTCTAAAGTTGTTGGATGAGAATCAATTTCTGTGATAGTGGGGCGGTTTGTTAGTGGGATTATGGCAGTTCGTTCCAATCGACTGTGGGCCTACCATAAGGTCGGTAAGGGCAAACCAAACCCTGAGTTATGTGATCTGTTATTTTGATAGGCTGCCTTCTGTTCCGATATGTATATCTGTTCTATTTAAAGTATATATATGCTATCTGTATATGAGCATGTTATGCATGATATTACTGTATCTATTATTTCTGTATCTGTGATTGGGTGGGTTTTGTATATGTGAAGGAAGTGGTCTGTACGGTGACACTTCGCCTATATTCTAGCAGCTTGACTGCATGTTATCTGTAATATGTAATATCGGTACTATATGGTATGTAGGGATAGGTGGGTGTTTTTAACCCCACATGGTGTGATGGGATGGTTGGAGATGGTGTGTAGAGGATAGGGGTAGGATTCTACATATCTGTACTGCTTATCTGATTCTGTTATTTGTATCTGAAATGGACATGAGTATGAATATTTATCTAACTGTATATGAGATTTTTGTATGTATTGCATATCTATTTCTGTTGGGTTACACACTGAGTTTACGAAAACTCACATCTATTTTTCTGTTCTGTTCAAGTAATCCACAGACTTAGACAGATCAGTGTGACAGAGCTTCATGGTGACCACGAGTTCGTAAACTATTTAAGGTTATGGTTTTTATTTTAATTTAGGGATTATCTCTGAGAGTTTTGTAGTAATTGGACTCTTCGGACTATTTGGTTTAATTTTGGCATTTGGATTTTTGTTTTAACACTTTATTTATGACGGTTAGCTAAAAACATGGTTTTTACTAAAGTAAAGGTTTTTTAAAAACACGAACAAGATTTACAAATATAATGTTTTCTCTGACTTCTGTTGTAATTTATGTTTGACAAAGAAATTAATTAAATAACGCTTTCGTTAATTGTTATAAGCGAATATGAGTTACAAAACTTGAATGATTTATCGAAACGACTCAGTTTTCAAAAACCCTTCTTTGTGACATCTCCGTATACGATCGTAATGTCTAGGTTGGGTCTAGGGTGTTAATATAAGTGTTTTACATTATGAATTTGAGTTAGTTGAACTATTAGGCCAATTAAGGTAGTTTCAACAAGTAATCTAGTTAAACCCTAGGATTGACAGCTCTAAGAAGTAATCTAGGAAAATAGGCCGAAATGATAAATCTTGAGAACCTCATAATTTATCCCTATTTTAAATTGCAAGTTCAAAAGATAAGTGGGTTTTTATCAATTAATTAATCAGTTAGAGGTCGAAAGGTAATATTGGTTAGTTATTAACTAATTCACAAAAACTCGAGTTTTGAAGTTAATGACAAACTCTGAAGTGAGTTAATCTTCTGCCTGTTATATGAGATTTCATTAATTGTTAATTTCGTTTTAGTCAATTTAGTTTATTTTTGTTGGATCTAGTGCCCTAAGTGTAGTACTTTCGTCTAAGTACCCTTATAATTTTTTTTGAGCAGATTGGCTGATAAAATAAATTCATTGATTACATTAATATACTCTATATAATTGTCCTCATATGGTTTTTGCACGCAAATCAAAATAGAAGTATATGTTGCTCATTGGTTGTCTAATGTTTAAACTGATACTAAGAGTATTATGTCATCAGATCGTAATACAAAAAGACAGTTTGTATTGGTAAGCAAACCTAAACATTTCCTTAGTCTAATCAAAAATGAACAAATCGACTGAAAGACTAATATGTCGTCTATCAAGTCCAATAGGGGAGATGCTTTGTCTTGGGTATCGGGGTGAATGAATCCCAGAAGATAAAGACATATATGTGGCTGACTGGACTGACAATAAATCAGACATGACTAAATATGAATAGATCTTGAATTTGTTTATGGATTTATTCACTTTTTACGTTCATAGTGTGGCATACCTAAATCCTAAGTGGATAACGGACTATGTATGCGTGACTCATACACTTTGATGTAAGTAAAAACCTAAGTTTGAATAGATAAGGAACCGAAAGCTAGTGTGTTGGGTGTACGACTTCTACAGTACGTGGCGACATTCACAACAGTGGAATTTATAGACCGAGACATAGGTGAATGTGTAACACCCCAAACCCGGCCTAGAAGATAGGCCTGAATCTGGAATGTCACATTAAAGGCACAATTTAAAACGGTTTTGCTAATTAAAAATTTAAGGCCCAAAAGCCCAAGATCTTTTAGTCTTATTATCCCATTTTATTACTTTAAGTATTTCAAAAACCACGTTTGAACATAAGAGCTTACTTAGGTTTAATAATTAAATAAACAATTAATTTCAAAACCCAAAATAAATCTGAAGTCAAAACGGAGTACAAGGCCTTATTACATCGACCGAAAATTAAGTAACCAAAAACATGTATTTTGAAACAAATAAATGAAAATTCAAGCCTCTTGTAGTGTGCCATCTCCGAGTCCTCTCCTACGTCGAGTCGTCTATTCGGGATTACCTAAAACATTAAATTAAAGGGGTGTGAGTTTTGAAACTCAGTGTGCACAACCCTTGGCAAATAAATCACTTACAAATATTCACATTGGACCGAAGCCCTATCAAAATCGGTGGTCTTGGGTTTTAGCCCACAATGACCTCATATCATATCATATCGTATCATTTATAAATAAATAATGCAAAACCCACCCCAAAAATCCATCCGCTACACACACCATTTTCGTTCCAACCTTATGACTCCTGTGAGGAATTCTAGCTCGACCCACCCCTCCGCTAGACACCAAGGGTAGCCCGGTTGCGGTACTACCAAATGTTGCCGCAAAGCTGCTAATCATATATTGGGCTTAAAGCCTTTTGTGGATCCATACCATACGGCCATGCAATTTTGGATCCATACCATACGGCTATGCGATTCTCAAATCTCCCTCCGTACCATAATTCCCACCCATATGCATCCTAAGCAGAATATCATATGAATGCATCAAACACAAAACTAACATCCATAAACTTATATTCATCACATAGGGGTATTTTCATCATTTCACTACCCAGGGATATTTTCGTAATTCTACCCTACAGGGGTATTTTTGGTAATTCAGAAAAATAGGGGTATTTTTGTTATTTCACTACCCCAGGTATATTTTCGTAATTCTACCCTACAGGGGTATTTTGGTAATTCAGAAAAATAGGGGTATCTTGATAATTTTGCAAAACAGGGGTATTTTGGTACTTTCGCAAACTGGGGGTATTTTGGTAATTTTGTAAATCAAGGGTATTTCCATAATTTCGCTAATCGGGGGTATTTTGGTAATTTCACAAATCGGGGTATTTCGATAATTTCACAAACTAGGGTGTTTCGGTAATTTTGCAAATCGAGGATATTTAGGTAATTTTGCAAATCAGGGTATTTCAATAATTTTGCAAACTGGGGGTATTTTGGTAATTTCACAAATTTAGGGTATTCGGTAATTTTATAAATCAAGGGCATTTTAGTAAATTTACAAATATAAGGGTATTTTAGTAATTTTACAAATATAAGGGTAATTGGTCCCTCTCGGGTTTTAGTTATGAACTTTGGCCCATCAACAAGTCCTCGCGGCTAAAGTGAATAGACACTACGCACCAGGTAAGATTCCAGAGAAGAAGAGTTGGGCCACTAGGACCGCTTAAGTACCAAGCTCTCCCTAGATCCAATCCTAAACATGTGTATGCCATTTGCCATACCCTAACCCAGCGACTTGTTCACAGGCATGTTTAATTAGATTAAGTCTTATGAAATTGAAGAGTTGTTCAACTAGGCCTAAGTCCAAAAACCCTAGCATATTTGTCTACGTCCCCATAAAGCCCATCAAACCCAAATTCCACCCTTACGGCCCATTAGGCCCAAATCTTATCATATGGCATATTAGGCGCAAAATAATTAGGCCCAAAATAAGTCCAAATCGTGAATCATGCGTGACTAACTCAATATGTTTAACAAACCAAACCATTTCATCAAACTTAGCCTCAGGGCCCACCGGGCCCATTTAGCCACTTTCGGCTTTTCGGCATTGCCGATATCGTGTGTGTAGTGTTTGTACACACCTGGTAACCTCGCGTTCTGCAACCCCTTAGTCACGAACCTACAATCGACATTACTAGCAATTAACCAAAGCTTTAACATACTCTGACTAAAAACTGAAACCTCACCATACCCTTACCGTGTACCTCGCGTTCTAGTAGCCCTTCTTTTATTACTATTGGCGATTATCCTCTAGATCTGATAGGAATCGGAAGCTGCTAATCCACGCTCCGAGCACTCCTATGCCCAACGCCCACCAAGGTATGTTTTCTTTCCAATCATAGATAGCTCTATATATAGCTAGCTTCTTACCTTCCTTCTTTGTATCTTTCCGATGTGGGATCCCTCCGTTAGCAGAGTTTAAATCCAACTCAAACTCTTGCCGTCCAGTCCGCAAAATAAATACTCCTTTGCTTGTCATGAGATTCGAACCCAGGCTCCCTTCAATAGCTCAACATGCCACTTGCCACCAAGCCACAAGCTCCTCTTGTGTCTTAAAACATGCCCAACTAAAGATAAGTCTATGGCCAATGTCTAAATCCATTTGAAAAAATAATCTAAAAGAAATGCAAGTGCTACAACTTGAACCTTGGACCTCCTTCCTTCCCAGTGGCGTCACTCCCTTGCTCCCTAAGTGGTGTCACTTTGCCACTACACCACACACTCTACTTGTGTCATTTTTCTCCACATTTTATTCTTAAAGCCTACCTACTAACTCCCAGGGTTTTTTCCACCTAAAACCAAAATTTCCCTAAAGCCAAAGTTTGAACCTGAGACTTCATAGAAGCCCTCTAACCTTCCAAAATCACTTACCTAATAGGTCCAACTTGCATTTAAGCCGATCTCTTGTTCTCTAAAAATTTAAAAAGTTCCTCTCATTTGCATTACATGGTTGATGAAAACTAAACCTGGCCACGATTCGTTCGTCTTTGTGATGAATGACTTGATTACTATTTGATAGTAATTGACTTTTCATGAAAGAAGATGTAATGGTTACCATGAGATAAAATAGGATCATATTGGGAGAGCGGATATTATCCCAAAGAGATTAAGGATATCCTATGAGGGTAACACACTTATGACGAGATTAATGGACGAGCATATAGCTAGCTCGTTGAAGTCAAAAATGAATTACATGTTTAAATCAAAATGAACAGAATAAAAAGAAATAGAGAAATAGGACACATTCATAAATGATTATGGTTTTCTTCAAAATGGATAAATGGCCTCATTTCGAAATGAATGTGGTTTTCATAAAATGGAAATTAAAATGAGAAATGAGTCATTTGAAAATATAGATGAATTAGTCACAAATAATCAAGAGAAAGAGTTTATGTTTTTGAGTTATTTTAAAGCCCAAAAATGAAAATAAATCATTCGATCATAGTGAACAAGTTAAATTATGAAATATTAATATATTTTTTCAGAAATTTTACCATGGGTAAATCGTCATAATTTTACTGGAGGTAAAATTGGAATAAAAAAATTATTTGATATAAATATAATGAAGTTTATTTTGGGAAATAGAAAAACAGAATTGGGATTCATTAAATTACAAAGTACTGGGTCGAAAAGTTTAAGAAGTAATCGTAATTGGACTCGATGTAAGAGAGGCTCAAAATCCCCTCATGGAATATGAAAGGGCGGCAACCTTAGTTGGAATACTAGGGGATGATGTTCACCCTACTCCTACTCTAAGTTGGAAGTTGTTTCTCTAGTTCAAATAAACATCTGCAATTCAACAAGGGTTCTACCTGGTCTTCCTATAGATAGATGGCACTTGTAGGGCTATTAATACAACATTGAGAGATTGTTACACTGCCAAAAAATAGAGAGAATTTATTCTCTACTATTAAATATATTTTTCCAGAATAAAAATTCTACCAATTTCTATTAACGAAGAGAGAATTTTCGTTTTTGCCACAAAAGGAAAAGAAAACTTTTTTCTAGTTATGTGATTTAATTCAATTAGTTTGAGCCCACACTCGAAGTAGTTCGTGGTACGGGAATAACGGAGAAGATAGTTTGGTTGAAAGCTGAAAAACATCAAGGATCTACTTAGGCAAAAACATAAGTATGATTTCGGTCTAAGGTTTATTGCAATAAATATCACAAACCGGGTTGATTTTTAAAATTTTAATTTTCCGTTGTGCAATAAAATTGTTTTCAAACCAAATTTTTTCCATCAATTTTTGTGATCTTATACTTTATAGTTATGTGTCATAATATAGTTTTCAGTTATTACTATATAGACCAAGTACTGTAGAAAATAATATCAAGTTTAATCCATCCTCCCTTGGGTACGATACTTAGAATACTTATCAAATGTTTCATTGTAAACAAACTATATTACAATTTGACATGTATATTTGTGGATTCCACTGCTTTATTATATATCTTTTTGCTGTAGTATTTCCAATCCAAACGTTCGCACGTTTGGAGGTGATCAATGACCCATGGTGGTGACGATGGTTCAACGATAGATCCCTTCGATGACTTTCGCAAAGTTTTGGGTTTTGGGAAACCCAAAACTAGGATAATTTTACTTTCACCCAGAAGACCCAAAGTATGCTTTAGGCTAATAAATGTAAATTTTTTCTTTATTTTCTATGATGGAATCATGAAAAACTTTGGCTAATCAGATTTAATTTAATTTTTTTCTTTTTTGTTATAGCATGATGAATTTCAAATTGGCTCGGAAATATGTTCATGCATATGTATGATAAGCATGCCAAGTTTAGAGAAAAGAATGCTACATGCACTTGTAATGACATTTTAATCATTCATGATTGAAACCAGAAATAAAAACCTTACATGCTTTCTAAAATATTGAGTGGGAGAAGGTCTTTAAGTAAGGCTTACATGCTCTATCAATGTTCTCTTGTGATGGCATGACAATTTGTTGGCCTTAAGGTAGGAATTGTCATGTGGATTTCATTGAAGAGATTTCCTTAAAAGAAATAAATATTCTATGATATTATATGATAATTTGTCGGCCCTGATGTAGGTATTATCATGTGGAATTCACTAAGAAGTTTTCTTTTTTATAGAGGAAAACTAGTCCTACATGTTACTCGTTGAGATTGTCCCAAGAAGACCTATTTGTGGTACATGATGTGATGAGTGTTGAGTTGATGGTTATACACTATGTGATGAGTGTTGAATTGATGGTTATACACTCAAGATCATTCTAGTTAAGCAACCTCCCACGAAACTATACTTAAGTTAGAATAATGGTCAAACGTGAAGTAATTATTAGTACATGTGAATACTTGGAGTTAGGTTCACATATTAATTGGATGAAAATTCATGTTCTTACTGGTTGATTAAGATTGCCCCAAGATGACTTAATTCAATGGGTGTATGAACTATCATTTTAACGACTAACAAATTTTTTCAAGGTTTAATGTAAGACGCATGCATCATCTTAATTCATATTAAATGTTGCAAAAGGTTTTTCAAATATTTTGTTAATACAAAGATATTAATGAATGGATAATGAATGGATGTTTTATTTTAAGTTCGAAAATGACACCTACTCCCTTACTAAACATACTTACTAAAAACAAACTGAATCGAAACAATTATAAGGAATGAAAAAGGAAAACTCATTATTATCCTTAATTGTGAGAAACTTAAAGCGATTCTTGATAATAAATGTCCTCCGGGCACTCAAGTTGAGGCTAGAAAGCACTAAGAGGAGTCTAAAAGTATAGCTTGTTGCTACATGTTGGAAAGCATGACCAACACCCTTTATAAGCAACTGGAGAGCTATAAGATTACCAAAGCAATTCTAGACAAACTAGAGGACTGTAAACGGAAAAATATATAGGACTTTTCCTATGTAATTTATCACCTTTTTACTTAAATCTATTGTTAAAACTAAGTAATTGTTTAATAAATTAATGAAATATGTGAAAATATGAAATTAGGACATATAAATTATTAAAATGTGATTTTATGCTTTATTATATAGTTTTCATGCAATAAATGGCTTATTTTATATTAATTTGAATGTATTATATTTTTTAAGACATAAAGTGGGTCATGCATGATTAAATTAAATAATAAAATATAAAATTATATTTAATAATTCAGTTTAAAATATTTTATTAATAATTTGGGTTTTAATTAATTAATTAAACTGGATAAATTTAATTCTTTAGTCCTCTAACTTGTTGATTTCTTTGGACAGGTCTGATAGCTTTGTTGGATTACAAAACCATCCAAATTGGAGACCAAGTCAACCCAATATTCGGCTACACATGGCTATCCATTTAAACCATTCTTTGGTTTAATTACACAAGGTCCTTATAGTGTTGAAGAAATTAGATATTTCCCCGAAGATTTACGATTGACCGAGTCTCAATCCTGAGTTGTGCGGCATCTAAAATTGCTTAAAAATAAAGCAAAAATCAAGACAAAAGCCACTAAGCATGGCCGGCCACAATTTGCAGAGATTTGAAGAGGTTAACGTCCACTGTTTTTAGCAAACTATCCCCCTCTCCTCACCTATAAATAAGATCCTCTCATTCCCTCATTCATCATCGTTCAATCATCCCTCAAGCATCCCTCAATCATTCTCATTCATTCTCATTCATTCTCATCATTCATCATTCTCTCTTCTCTCCAAATTCTCTTAGCCTTTTCCATTCCCACGCCTAGCATCATCTCTTCATAGTGATTTTAGCAATCAAGCCTCTTAAAGAACCCGTTGTCGGCCACCTTGGAGAGCCATCAGCAAAGGAGCAAAGCAAAGGAATGAAGGAGCCTCGTCAGTCAGAGTCTTGGGTGACAGCCACTCTGAATTGGGTTTAAGCTTTCTTTTCTTAAATTTAATCTAAAGATGTTTGCTATGTGTTCTTTGTTCTTGTTTACAACAATGTTAGCTTAATTTTATTTAAGCTAGGATGATTGCTTTGATTAAATAATATTTATTTGATTTGTAACACTTCCACACTATTTAGATTGCCTGTTAAAAATATGTTTATTAATCTGAAATATTCTGTAAAATGCCGAAATCCTGGCATAACGGATGAAACCCAAGGTGGGTAAAAGCGAATACCAAGTTAGTGATCTCTGTCATTCCTAAGTGAATGTTCCTGTTAAGATGACATATGTGATAAGTATGTTGATCTCTGTGATTGCATGGGGTTGGCTTTGATGAAAGGGGAAGTGTTCTGTTATAGCGGCTTTTGCCGTGACCTATTGTAGCGGCTCTTGCCTTGACCTGTTGTAGTGGCTTCTGCCATGACCTGTTGTAGTGGCTACGGCCATGATCTAACGATGAGCAGCATGACTGCCATCAATGGTGTGTAGCAATGTGGGTTGATTGTAGAAATCCCCAATGGTGTGACTGGCAGGTAAGGGTGGTATGTAGCGGATGGAAACCTAGGATTTGGGTTGGGTTTTGCATACATTCTTTTTATATATTATATTCTGTTATATGTTCTGTGGGGTTAAGGCCCAAATCTAATGGTGCACGAGGGTTGCACACTGAGTCTTGCAACTCACCCTATTATTTGATATCTCTCAGGTAGCACCTAGTGCATCGGACCGGGCTGGAGAGGAGCGCAAGGTGGCCATGAGAGAGAGACATTTGGCACAGCGGAAGATTTTACTCAAAAGTTTTATTTTTAATTAATGGGTTTTAAGTTTTATTGTAATAAGGCCATGGACCATTAGCTTTATTTTATTCCGGTTTTATTTTGGGCTTTCACTATTATTAGACGATTAAATTTTTCCTTTAATTAAGTTGAGGCATGTAACAAATTCAGTTTGTATTTACCAAGGCATTTTATAAAACTTACTTCTTATATGAATTATTAAATTATTAAGTTTTTTGATATAAATGTTCAAACCTGATAAATTGTTTTTCAAAAATGCGACATGTTTTATAAAATCTCTTTAGTGACATACCAGATCCGGTTGTAGTGCTTGGGCCAGGTTTGGGGTGTTATATGATTCATGCTTATAATGTTTGTGCCTCAATCGATCATGTTTTCAATTAAAATCAAGTCTGTATTTCCTTCATACATGATTGAAATGCATCTGAATTAGCTGAGCGATCCTGACCAGACGTCGACTAATGGACACATAATTGAAATGTGAATTGTCAATTTAGATCCTGACCTGATTAAATTGCAGGTTGCATAACAACTCTGACCAAGCTCTGTTATTTGCATAGTTTTTAGATTTGTGTGATTAAACTGTTTTAAACCTGACACGTCCCTGTTACCTCACACGAATGCTAAGAAACCCTTAGTAAATAAGGATCAGTAAAATGCGTATTTACTAAGTAAAGGATTCCGAAAGGACCTAATATGGTTTCTGAACTCATGAAAGATCAAGTTGCCATGGAATGTTTTTCCGAATGTTATTAAGCATGTTGATAATAAATTGAGTTTAATTAAAGCAATTGTCCTAGTTTATTTATGTTATAATTGTTGCACATTGTGTTTAATTTTACTAAAATCTATTTCATTCATATAGTTTGCATTACAAATTAAGTGACTTAGCACAAATACAATCCCTTTGGAGATGATAACTCGATACTTACTTATTACTTGATAACGACTGTATACACTTGCACAAACCTACGCGTTACAAGGACATGTTCAAATCCAAAGCTAACTTGGTTTGATAGTCGGCTATAACTAGTTTCATGAATGCCCAATAGTACTCTATTCAAAGACAATATGATTTACTCTTGTGTTATGACCACCTATAAACATGTTATCGTTTAAAGTAAAAATAGCACACCAAAAATATATATAATTGAATTGGTGGTGTCAGCAAGTGTACGGGTCAAATTATGATATAGTAAAATTTACAACGTAATACTAGTAAGTATTCCGAAGATCGTACCCAAGGGATTGCAAATTGGAGAAATTAATATTAAGTTAATTACAATAAATAATTATTAATCTAATCGAGTCACGAATTAGTAGCGCGAATCCAAATTAATATTTTAATTAAACTAATTAAAGTAACTAACTTAAATTAACCTAATGGACTTTCCTATTCCTAGTGTTGACAATACGAGCCTCTAGCCTATGATCAATTAAATCCTTAACCATCTGATTAAATAATTAATTAGATTGATTTCTTTATCACCCTTAGCAAGAATACCCTTCCAATCTCAACTACACTAAGGATTACCACCTAAGTCACCATTCTGATCTTTTCCTAGGCATATGAATACCCTCCTGGTCCCACTGCTTGGCACAAGTTATACAAAATAGGATACCCTTCTAGTATCACCTACCTCGATATTCTATCAGGGGCATCATTCCCTAATATACTAAGTACTATTGAATAAACAACCAATTTCGGATAAATAATCACTTAACAAATAAATTAGTTTTTAATCGAATCATGCAAATTATAAATAAATCAAAATTATCTATTCAATTATTCATACAACGATTAATCAGCCGAATTAACGAAAGATAAATAAAAGAAGAGAAGAAATAGGAGAACGCTCATGAATAAATATATTGAAGCGCGATCCCGAAGCAATCTCTACTCGCAATTATCTTCACATCGGAATAGAAAAGTTTCAACTACACGAACATGAAATGAAAACAAAATAGAATAATAAAATTGTATGTCTAATTCTGCACACCAATTCTAGTGACCTTAAGGTTGCTTATATAGGCAACAGGCTACTTCATGACCACCAACCTAAATACACTTAGATACCAATAAATAAAATATTTTGCTAAAAGCTAGGGTCCAAATATGGAAATATCCTAAGAGTGTCATCCAAGGAATCAGCAATATCTTGGCCTGCCATCTTTGCGTCGTCGGGACGTGAGAATTGTAACAGCCCGATTTTGGGTCTAGTCAGAATAGTGGTTTCGGGACCACAAATCCAACGAAGAAAAATTTGTCTTTATTATATTTTTATGGTCTACAGTTTTATGGAATGATTTCGTGAAAATCTCGTTCGAAAATTTTGACGTTTGGCCACTCAATTTAGTCAAAAGGTCTAAATTGTAATAAGTGCAAAATGTGATTTCTATAGGTTAAAAGTGTTTAATTGTTATGAAATTTTAAATTAGAGGTCCTTAAATGGTAGTTAGACCATTTGGCTAAATTGGTGGACAAAAATGGACATGGTTTGGTATGTTTCTAAAGATTTTTATTAAGAGCATTTTAGTAATTTGGTTATGAAAAGAATTAAAAAGGCAAAATAAGCCAAAATTTCATTCATCTTCTTCATGCTATGGCTGAATTCCTCAAGAGAAGCCATAGCTAGGGTTTGGCCACTTCTAAGCTTGATTGGAAGTCCGTTCTTGCCCCGTTTTTAATGCTCTTTACATTTTTGAAGTCGTTGTAACTTGATCTATCTATTTCTACCACTAATTTGAAGAGATGTCAAAGTCTAAAATTTTACCCATATTGAACATGTATGTATTTTGATGTTTTATGGCAGAAAATGCATGTTTGTTGTTTGTTAAACGACTTTTGCTAAGTGATTTTCGATAAAAATGTCAAAAAGGACCTATTTGTAAAAGTTATAAAACATGGTGTAAAAATGTGAATAAATGAAAATTGTGGGCTTTTATAAGTATGAAAATGGTTCGGCTAGGCTTGGGTTTTGAATAAATTGAATGAAAATCATTTTACGAGTATAGGGACTAAAATGTAAAATGTTAAAAGTTTAGTGGCAAAAATGTAATTTTTGCCATAATGTGACTTTTGGACTGATTTGAATAGTAAAATGATTAAATAAGTTAAATTTGATGTTATAGATCAAGAAAAACAATATTCAGGATTAGAACGGGGGAAAATTAGTATTTGATGGTTAGGTCATTTTTGTCGTTTCTATGCCGAGGTAAGTTCGTATGTTTAATAAGCATTAAATTATATGTATAAATGCTTAATTGGTATAATTGTGGATTAATAAATGTTGTGAGTATGATAGATGTGGATAATGTATTGGTTATAATTGTGGTAAATGCTACATTATTGAAATGAAATGTAAATGCTATTGAGTACAATACTACGGAAATGACCGACGGAGATTCGATACAGCGAAATTCTCGATTGAACATTAGGAATAGATAGGATACAAATGTGATGATATAAGGGTTACTGTGATTACGTGGAAGACCATATCTGGGATATGGCATCGATATGAGACTTCATGTAAGACCATACCTGGGCTATTAGCATCGATACAAGATTTCATGTAAGACCATATCTGGGATATGGCATTGGTACAGTACTGTATATACTAGATTCCTGAGTATCCTTTTGTAACACCCATTACCCGTATTCGACACCGAAACAGGGTACGAGGCATTACCGGACTTAAACACAAACAAACATACATTTTCGAGTCATAAATTTTTGTACAAATTAAAAACTTTTTGCATTCAATCATAGACTCCCTATTACGAGCCTTCGAGGCCCAAAACATGCATTGGAAGTGGTTCGGGACTAAATCGAGAACTTTAGAAAATTTTACAAACCTTAGAAAATTTACCATGTTACAGGGATCACACGCTCGTCTGACCATGGGACACGCCCCGTGCTACAGGCCGTGTTCAAATTAGGGAGCTCTCTAACTTATGCCACACGCTTGTGCGCTAGGCCGTCTGGTTGATTTAATTTTCGTAATTTTTCATAAAATAGGTGGACACTTCACACGACTAAGACACACACCCGTGTCCAAGGCCGTGTATTACACACGTCTGTGTCTTTGCCCATGTACTATATTCTGGACATTCTATTTTACAACAATTAAGGTGCAGGGGACACATGGCTGAAACACATGCCCGTGGGACATACCGTGTGTCACACACGGCCAAGACACACGTCCGTGTGTCTACCCGCGTGGACAAAAATAAGGCTATTTACCAAGCCATTTTGCCACCCTTTAATACATACACCTACACCATATAACAAGCACCAATTCAGGCATATACGTACAATCAAATCAGCCACAACCAAGACATCACCACATCATTCACATGTTACCATCTATCATACACAAACATTTCATACTTATCAACTCATATCATGTAAACTCTCATATCCATGAAAGGCATCATCATATAAATTACTTATACCAACATTAGCCAATTTTAATGGCCGTTTACAAAATGAACTTTCAACCAACATAAGCCAACATATTTGGCCAAATCAATTATGACACATAACAAAATGGCCAAGTCCCCTATACATGCCATAACTCAAAATGTTAAACTCATTGGTACCCAAAATAATTGTTGATAGTGTGAGTGGATCTCAGACAATCTCTAAACCTCAAGCTAGCTTAGTGACACTATAAAACATGGAAAGAAAATGGGAGTAAGCTATATAGCTTAGTAAGTTCCTTTGCAAATAATAAGCATCATAAACACACATTTAACATACAATTAACATAATGTAAGTTAACATAAATGTTACTAAAATCTCATAGTCATAATTTACTCAATCACAACCTTACCAAGGGTTCTTCACATATCGACCTCATTAATTATGAGTTTTACGTACATACCTATACCAATTCACAACATAACCATAGTCTTTCACAACTTTGGCATTCCCATTGATAAACCATAATTTACACATATTTCAACCCTATGCTTGGCTTACTTTTGGATGAATTTTCTTTAGATTTGATGAATTCGATGCTCCTAATACCTTAATTTAATGTTTTACACTCAAGAGAGCTTAAGAAGTCAAAAAGAACAAGAAACGGGCTAAAAACAGACCAAATGGGCCTACACGGCTTGGACTATCGCACACGGGCGTGCAACACGGCTGTGTGTGGTGAGCAGAAGAGAACACGGCCTGGACTATCGTACACAGGCGTTTCCCTGTCGAACCAAGGTTTAATTTTATTCGAAAAAGGCTACTTGTGGGCCAGTAAAGGCGTCACAAAGCCTATATAAACACCTTAGGGGAGAACCTAACGGGAGACGTAGAATAGAAGGTAGAAAATACTCGAAGACAGCCTTTGGAAACAGCTTGGAAGAAGGATCTCCATCAAGATTGAAGATCTCCTATCAATTTCTCTTGAAGTTTTTGGGTTTTCTTATGTTTTGTAGTTTTCCTTATTTTAAGATGTTTCCCTCTATTAGTATGAACTAAATCCCTTAAATACCTAAGGGGATGAAACCTAAGACGGATCTTATTACTATTTGATTTATAAGATAAATACTTGTTCTTATTCTTAATTGTGAGTTCTTATTCTTGTTTTGATAATTCAGGTTATTGATACAAGTCGAATGTGCTTATTCAGAAGAGCAAAAGTCCCTGTTTAAGAGTAGATCAATACAATTAAGCGGAGTTGATTGCAACCCTAGAAATAGGGCGACATAAATCTGCCGGATTAGAGTCAAATCTAAAAAGGGGATCCATAGATCGAGTTAATACGACAATAGGGGTTTTAATTAGAAAGAGATTTCAATTAATCAACCTAAAGTCAGTTGTTTTTAGTCTTGAAAGAGATATTAACATAAATCAGGGATTTCTACGGATTAAGTCAAGTGAATAAATCATATGAATCAGAAGTAATAAGTGAAGTCTAGGTGGATTCTTCCTTAGGTATTGCGTATCTCATAAAGTTGTCTAAAAGTATTTTCCCAATTCATTCTCTGTCGTGTTCTTAATTAGTTTTAGTTTAAAAGAAATCACTGAAATTCTTAGGCTAAATAATAAGAAGATAGTAACTACTAGTACTCTTAGTACTTGTGGATACGATATTTCCGGTCTTACCATAACTATACTATTAAGGGATAGGTGCGCTTGCCTTTATTGTGATCATAGTTAGTTAAAGACACATCACCCGTTAAATTTTTCATTTAACCACTTGGAATACTAAAGGATACCCGGGAATCTCGTACACACAGTATCGTACCAATGCCATATCCCAAATATTGTCTTACATGATATCTCGTATCGATGCCAATAACCCAGCTATGGTCTTACATGAGCCTCATATCGATGCCATATCCTAGATATGGTCTTACACGTAATCTTAGTAACCTTAATGTCATGACATTTGTATCCTATCTATTCTTAAGGTTCAACCAGAATTTCTCTGTAACGCCCCAAAATTCCTATTTTTGTTTCTGTTAAAATATGACACAAAACTGTGTATCTGCTTCAGTGGTTAAGTGTTCTGGGTGTGTGTGTGTGTGAGGTCCCAAGTTCAAGCCTTAGCTTTGGCAAATTTTGGTATTTTTCTTATATAAATCCCTATCTCTATTTAGTGGGCTTATATTTGATTATTTGTAGAAACATATGAAAATGGGCATGCTGGTCTGGTGGTTAGGTAGAGTGCTGGTATGCTGGAGGTCCTATGTTCGAATCCCTGCGCGAGCGTGGGAGTTTATTTTTGCTGGGTTTTACACAAGTGTTTCAGTGCTATTGGAATTCTAAGTAGTGAGTGAGTGGATGAGTGAATTTAGGGATTTGGGTAAATCTGTTTTCCCAAAAGAAATTCTCTACAAAAAAAAACTAACGTTTCGTTCTTCTCTTTCTACCGAAATTTTGCCTCCCCGTTCTTTTCTTTTTCGTTTCATTTTGATCTTTTTCATTTTGACTTATGTTTCAAATATATCCTCTTTGCACCCTTTGCTTAGTTGTTCGGTAAGTGGAGGTAAATGTTCCTTTTCGATAATCTTGTTTTCCAATTTTCATTTGCAGACTCATTATTGGTTTTGGCAATAGTGAATCAAGAGGTTAGAAGCTCTCCTCGTTCAGAATCGTAGCTGAATCGCTCAGGGTTGTTGCATAAGTGTTAAATGTTTGCTTGAAATATTGTCGTATTATCTTGTGTTATCTTGTATTATCTTGTGTTTAAATTGTTGAACCTGATAAAATATTTGTAAAAGTTACTTATTATTTTCGTATGGGCTTACTCAGCTATATAGCATACAACCTTATTTTCCCATATCTTATAGGGTTATTAAGCTAGCTCGGGTTGGAGATCGCCGGAGATCCAATCACAGTATCAAGCTATCTGTAACACCCCAAACCCAGCCTAGAAGTTATGACCAGATCTGGCATGTCACATAAAATATTGTTTAAAAACTGCGCGTTTGTTAAAAATTTCGAGTTTAATTATTTATTCGCTTGTTATCCTTTTGTTAACATTTTGGAAAATGGTTATTAAGGGTTTAGGAAAATCCCGTATTAAACATTTAATAATAATAGACAGTAATCATATTAAAAGATAAACCAAATAAAATACCAAATTTAAAGTTATAGTGGCCTTGTTACATAATAAAATCCCAAGATTAAAAAGTACTATTAAATAAGAACCGAAAGTTTACGAGAAAAACAATGTATGGCCACCTCGAAGTCTGCCTCGGCTCCAAGTCCTCAAACTAGGGATTAGCTGAAATATTTAAAAAGAGGGGTTGAGTTTACGAAAACTCAGTGTGTACACCCTCATCAGTAACAACATGCATCAAAATAATCCGACCGAAACCATTTACAATAACGGTGGCAATTGGGCCTTAGCCCAAAATAGCATCGGTTGGGCCTTAACCCATATCAAATGTCACATATCATATAAATAAATATGGGCCTAAGCCCATCTCAGTAATGTAATCCACATATGCAATGCACTAATGCCCATACCGGTAGAACACTCAGTCATCTTGTCCACCGGTGCACTCCTGTGGGGATTTAATCGACCCACCCATCTGAACACTCCTTATGTAACACCGGTTGCAGCATTACCTTAACGGTGTAGCATAGCTGCTCGATGGCTAAAAAGCCTTCAATGGATCCACAGTCGTCAAGCAACCATGCGATCCTATTTGTACTTCCCCTTTCCAATAATCCCAAAGCCCATGCAACATGTCATGACATAATAATTCGTGTATGCAGTATGACATGTATGCAAATCATATATCAAATATAACATATGAAATGAATTACCATCCTAATCAGTATAACAAATACAACATAATCAAGCTAATCAACCTCTAAGGGTATAACAATAATTTTACCTACCAAGGGTATTTTCATAATTTACCTGTTGAGGGTATTTTAGTAATTTTGCACCCGCAATGGCCTTTCCAAAGGCCTAATGTCGCCTCGGGTGACTCAACTACCATTTTCGGTCGTACCAGACTATTGGGCCTAAAACCCGATCTCGGCCAATTCTGGCCCATACGCTCGTGTGGCCCACCTAACACAAATCTAGCCACGTATATAAGATTCACCTAGTCTACCTCAACATATACTAAACAATCATACAATTTACTCATATGGGGCCACAGGCCTATGGGGCCCACTTCGGCCCATCGCGTCCCAAGTAGCCTCAACCCACAAGATTACTAATGGCGGCCTCAACTATAGCGTCGAAGCCCCACACGAGCGCTCGCACGCAGTCCACCAGGTAAGTATCCCTATCTATTATGTGATTTATATTATGATTTGTAGAAGGGTAGAAATAGAACGTAGATTAGAATATTAAGTATGTGAACCCTAAGACTAGTCTACTCAAACACAAGTGCATAAGACTTAAGAACCATTAAACCAACCTATGATTAAGTCGCGAGAGCTAGGTGTGGTAATCTTTGTTGTGCGCATGTCTAGGAGTGGATTCAATAAGAGCTTGGTATTTAAGCAGTCCTAGCGACTCACCTCCTCTTTACTCCAATCCTACCTGGTGCGTAGTAACCGTTCACCCTAACCAAGAGGACTTAGTCATCGGCTAAAAACAATAACTAAAACCCGAAAGGAACTAGCGTGTTTTTATAAAAACCCTAGTTTTTAAAACTCTTAAAATTACCCTCTTAATTTGTGAGAACTATTTTTACAAAATTTTTCGGAAAAATTTTCGATTTATAAAATTACAAAAATACCCTTAGTGGTAAAATTACAAAAAAGCCCTTGGTTTATGAAATTTCCAAATACCCACAGTTCTTATCAAAATTTCCTTACTTCATAACAAGTCCAAAACCCTAATTTGCCAATACTTTGATTTTGGAAAATTACAAAATTGCCCCTAAATTACAAAATTACCAAAATAACCACGATTTCCAAAATTTTTGCAACATCATTTGTTTTGGAAAGTACAATTCTCAAAAAGAACCCTCAAAGTTTAGCAACTTTTAAAATATCCCTGATTTATTAGATTTTACAAATTTACCCCGGTTTGTGAAAAATTACCGAAATACCCCGGATTTCGAAATTTTTCAAAATACCCCCGGATTTCAAAATTTCCCAAAAATTCAAAATTTCCAAAATACTTTTTGACAAAATCACCAAGGAACTTTTTCTTTTGAAAAATTACGAAAATACCCCTTGTAGGACAAATTACTTAAAATACCCAGGTAGTGGGAAAACAACAACAATGAAAACTACAACATTTCTCTGAATGAATGAAAGTTCATAATTGATTGATGGATGTATGAATGAAAAGACTGTGTGCATCTGAAAGAACCACTCCTAAAACTCTTTCCATAAATCTTCTTCATGGATAATCAAGTGGAACAAAAGTACTAATGCATAAAACATTTTAATTAGATTAAATCGCGACGTTAGAAAATGAGTTCTAATGGATGTGAACTTAGAGATTGTGCCTAGAAGGCATGATGGCTCTATTAAGATCAGAGTGCGCAGCGTAAGCATAGTGCGGTGAGAAGGATTATGCATTTGTTAGTAAGTAATTTCGAGGACGAAATTATTTTTAAGGAGGTAGAACTGTAACATCCTAGATTAGGGGTTATGCATTCATGCCTAATTCATGAGTTAGTAGGTTTTGGCAGTGTTGGAAGTGTATTAAGGGTTTTTAGAATTCTAGGATGGAAGAAGAAAACTTTGGAAAATTATTGGTTTGTAAGTAAAAAGAGGAGCTACGTAAATGAGGCTTTAAAAGAAACTCCGTGTGAAGCATGACACAAGGAACCATGTGGTAAAATGGCATGTTTTATGAATTATGAATGTGTTATGTGAATTCTAGAAATAAGGAAATGTATGGAAATGTAAGGAAATATGGAAATGTAAGGAAATGTAAGGAAATGTATGGAAATGTAAGGAAATGTAAGGAAATGTATGGAAATGTATGGAAATGTAAGGAAATGTAAGGAAATGTATGGAAATGTAAGGAAATGTAAGGAAATGCCTTGTCTTGGAAATGTAAGGAAATGTAAGAAAATGTCTTATCTTGGAAATGTAGGGAAACGTGTTGGAAATGTAAAGAAATGTTTTGTCTTGGAAATGTAGGGAAACGTGTTGGAAATGTAAGGAAATGTCTTGTCTTGGAAATGTGAGGAAATGTCCTGGAAATGTAAGGAAATGATGTGGAAATGATTCAAAAGAGGAAAGTAAACATTTCTGGAAACTTGGAAATGTAAGGAAATGTCAAGTTTAAAGAGGCAAACGAAAATTTTTGGAAACTTGGAAATGAAAGGAAATGTCAAGTTTTAAAGCTTAAAAGAGGAAATTAAGGCAAGGTGGCCTTAAGAAAATTAGTAGGAAGAATTTGGCACACAAACAGGCTTGGAAAAGTGGCCTGGAAATGCCACTTAAGGCCCAGGTAAGTGACGCCACCTACATGAGCAAGTGGGCCTGAGTTCGAGTCACATGGGAAGCAAATAAAAGAAATTTTATTTTTGCTTCCAGAAGACTGAGGTGGACGGCACATGCTTCTAGAAAGGAGGTGTTATCTTTTCATAAATATTCGATTGAAAAGGTGATAAATAAAGGATTATTAAATTGGATTATTTTGAAGAGATAAATGTTGGATTAAACTCTTTTATTTATGATAATTAAAGGATAAAGTTACCAGATAGAGGAGTGGTGGCCAAGTAAGGGACTTTGAATTATCTTTTATTTTAGGTGATAATTAAAAAGATAAATAAGGGATTATTCTTTAATTTTAAATAAGGAGATAAGGAGGAAAATAAGGAAGAGTGGTGACCAAGTAAGGGACTCTAGCCTAGTAATTTCTGCTATAAAAGGAAAAGAGAGGCCAACCTTCATTCTTCCTTTTCTCTTTTGTTCATCTCAGAAATTCTCTAGCAAAATTCTCTTCTCTGTTTTGCCAAACCAAAATACCTTGTGTTCTAGCTTGAATCCTCCATCTTTATTCTTCCTTTTCTTTTCTTTCTAATCCCTCCAAAAGCAGAAAGTTGTGAGAGCATCATTTAGCCATAGCAATGAATCTCTCGAAAGTTGAAGTGAAGGTGCAATCGATTTCTTCAAATAAGGGTAAGACCCAAGTTTGGTTTCCATTCTTTTATATTTTAGACTTATCAAAATTTAGGGACTAATTCCTATTATTGATCTTGGCATTTGAATCATGGAAGGAAAGTTTGGGATTTATTAAGTGTCGACTACAAGGAAGGAGAAGTTCTTTTTTCAGAAGGTACACCATAGGCCGCGTGTTCCCTAGTTATTCGGTGAATTTTGGGATTTAAGAATCTAAGGTAAGTCATATTTAACATTCGGCTAAGGGTTATTTGTTGTGAATAAATGTTAGAAATTGATCTAACATGTAGTTATAGGGATTTATGACAGAGGATATAAAGATTTGAGGATTTGAGAATTTCAAGGTAAGTTTAAGAATACTAATCCTACTAGGATTTGGATTTATGGCGAATGGCTTTTTATTAAAATAGTAAGTGAATAATCAAATGTAGGGATTAAGGATCTAAGCGGTAGATCGATTTGAGATCTCAAGGAATTTGCTAAGTGAATCAGGTGTGTACCCCACACTAACTTTTAATAAGATTTATGGTAATATGTAATATATGCATGTTTATAAGAATGTGGCTAAGGTACCATAATATGGTATAAAGTACTCAGGTACGTTTCCTACTCCTATTAGGATTGCGAAATATGTTATATTTAACATGTGAAATATGATAAGAATGTGAATTTAAGTATGATGTGCATGATAGGAATAATATGGGGCATTCGGGTGATATGAAAAAGGGGAAGTGAATGTGATGACTTCGGTCTCACTATCTGAATGTGGTGACTTCGGTTACATTATCTGAATGTGGTAACCGGTTACATTATCCGAACGTGGTGTCTCTTGACACAATTTATATCCCAGTGGCTATGCCACAAATTTTATATGGGCGATGAGCACGTCGATCGCAATGATCGCCTTGATGGTGTGTAGCGGATGGAGGGTTGACTTAGTAGTCCCCACAGTGTGACTGGCAGGTACGGGGGTGTGTAGCGGATGGACAATTAGGTTTGGGTTTGGGAATGCATCATAACTTGCATTTTATGTTTGAATGTGTAACTATTGTATGCCTGATTCTATTATGATTTAGTGTCGTGTACACATTGAGTCAGTTTAACTCACCCCGTTGTGGGACCATGTTTCAGGTGATGAACAATGATGGACCGGGATGGCAGTACTTGTGGTGGCCATGCTCAACATGAAGTTTATATTTTTATGGACTCTTGAATTTATTTTAGTACTTTGAAAAATTTTGGAAACTATTTGATGTAATAAGGCCATCAGGCCATGATGAACGATTATATTTCTACTTGTTGTTTTATTGTGTTACAAATTTTGATTAAGTTAAAGACTAAGTATTTTATTTTAAAATATACTCTATATGTTTTATCACTTAATATTAAAAAGGGGTTTTCTAATATAAAAATCCAGTTTGTTTTCAACACAAGCCCAACCCAAACAATATTTTTTTTTAATCACACAAGTTTTTCTCTAAGTAACAAAAGAATTTGAAACCGGTTTACTTGAGGAACATACCAAATCTGGTCAAAGCTCGTGAAATTTGGGTTTGGGGTGTTTCAGATTTGTATCGAGCCCAGTTTCAAACCCTCGGCCTAGGGGTATAAGGCCTAAAATATTTTCAAAGTGAGACCAAATGAGTTTTATGAAAATATTTTTGAAATAAGCAGGTTTTGGCATGGCACCTAAGTCTCCAGACCCCATGATCCACCAGGTAAGTATCCCTATCTATTATGTGATTTATATTATGATTTGTAGAAGGGTAGAAATAGAACGTAGATTAGAATATTAAGTATGTGAACCCTAGGACTAGTCTACTCAAACACAAGTGCATAAGACTTAAGAACCATTAAACCAACCTATGATTAAGTCATTTGAGCTAGGGTGTGGTAAGCTGTTGTGCGCATGTCTAGGAGTGGATTCAATAAGAGCTTGGTATTTAAGCGATCCTAGCGACTCACCTCCTCTTTACTCCAATCCTACACAGTGCGTAGTGTAGTTCACCCTAACCAAGAGGACGTAGTCATCTGGCTAAAAACAATAACTAAAACCCGAAAAGGGAACTAGCCGTGTTTTTATAAAAACCCTAGTTTTTAAAACTCTTAAAATTACCCTCTTAATTTGTGAGAACTATTTTTACAAAATTTTTCGGAAAAATTTTCGATTTATAAAATTACAAAAATACCCTTAGTGGTAAAATTACAAAAAAGCCCTTGGTTTATGAAATTTCCAAATACCCACAGTTCTTATCAAAATTTCCTTACTTCATAACAAGTCCAAAACCCTAATTTGCCAATACTTTGATTTTGGAAAATTACAAAATTGCCCCTAAATTACAAAATTACCAAAATAACCACGATTTCCAAAATTTTTGCAACATCATTTGTTTTGGAAAGTACAATTCTCAAAAGAACCCTCAAAGTTTAGCAACTTTTAAAATATCCCTGATTTATTAGATTTTACAAATTTACCGGTTTGTGAAAAATTTACGAAATACCTGATTTAAATTTTTCAAAATACCCAGATTTAAATTTCCCAAAAATTCAAAATTTCCAAAATACTTTTTGACAAAATCACCAAGGAACTTTTTCTTTTGAAAAATTACGAAAAATACAATAGGACAAATTACGAAAATACCACAGGTAGTGGGAAAACAACAACAATGAAAACTACAACATTTTTCTGAATGAATGAAAGTTCATAATTGATTGATGGATGTATGAATGAAAAGACTGTGTGCATACGAAAGAACCACTCCTAAAACTCTTTCCATAAATCTTCTTCGCGGGATAATCAGTGGAACAAAAGTACTAATGCATAAAACATTTTAATTAGATTAAATCGCGACGTTAGAAAATGAGTTCTAATGGATGTGAACTTAGAGATTGTGCCTAGAAGGCATGATGGCTCTATTAAGATCGAGTGCGCAGCGTAAGCATAGTGCGGTGAGAAGGATTGTACGACTGTTAGTAAGTAATTTCGAGGACGAAATTATTTTTAAGGAGGGTAGAAACTGTAACATCCTAGATTAGGGTTATGCATTCATGCCTAATTCATGAGTTAGTAGGTTTTGGCAGTGTTGGAAGTGTATTAAGGTTTTTAGAATTCTAGGATGGAAGAAGAAAACTTTGGAAAATTATTGGTTTGTAAGTAAAAAGAGGAGCTACGTAAATGAGGCTTTAAAAGAAACTCAGTGTGAAGCATGACACAAGGAACCATGTGGTAAAATGGCATGTTTTATGAATTATGAATGTGTTATGTGAATTCTAGAAATAAGAAATGTATGGAAATGTAAGGAAATATGGAAATGTAAGGAAATGTAAGGAAATGTATGGAAATGTAAGAAATGTAAGGAAATGTATGGAAATGTATGGAAATGTAAGGAAATGTAAGGAAATGTATGGAAATGTAAGGAAATGTAAGGAAATGCCTTGTCTTGAAATGTAAGGAAATGTAAGAAAATGTCTTATCTTGGAAATGTAGGAAACGTGTTGGAAATGTAAAGAAATGTTTTGTCTTGGAAATGTAGGGAAACGTGTTGGAAATGTAAGGAAATGTCTTGTCTTGGAAATGTGAGGAAATGTCCTGAAATGTAAGGAAATGATGTGGAAATGATTCAAAAGAGGAAAGTAAACATTTCTGGAAACTTGGAAATGTAAGGAAATGTCAAGTTTAAAGAGGCAAACGAAAATTTTTGGAAACTTGGAAATGAATGGAAATGTCAAGTTTTAAAGCTTAAAAGAGGAAATTAAGGCAAGGTGGCCTTAAGAAAATTAGTAGGAAGAATTTGGCACACAACAGGCTTGGAAAAGTGGCTGGAAATGCCACTTAAGGCCAGTGTAAGTGACGCCACCTACATGAGCAAGTGGGCTGAGTTGAGTCACATGGGAAGCAAATAAAAGAAATTTTATTTTTGCTTCCGGAAGACCGAGTGGGACGGCACATGCTTCTAGAAAGGAGGTGTTATCTTTTCATAAATATTCGATTGAAAAGGTGATAAATAAAGGATTATTAAATTGGATTATTTTGAAGAGATAAATGTTGGATTAAACTCTTTTATTTATGATAATTAAAGGATAAAGTTACCAGATAGAGGAGTGGTGGCCAAGTAAGGGACTTTGAATTATCTTTTATTTTAGGTGATAATTAAAAAGATAAATAAGGGATTATTCTTTAATTTTAAATAAGGAGATAAGGAGGAAAATAAGGAAGAGTGGTGACCAAGTAAGGGACTCTAGCCTAGTAATTTCTGCTATAAAAGGAAAAGAGAGGCCAACCTTCATTCTTCCTTTTCTCTTTTGTTCATCTGCCGAAATTCTCTAGCAAAATTCTCTCTTCTCTGTTTTGCCAAACCAAAATACCTTGTGTTCTAGCCGAATCCTCCATCTTTATTCTTCCTTTTCTTTTCTTTCTAATCCTCCAAAAGTAAAGAAAGTTGTGAGAGCATCATTTAGCCATAGCCGAATCTCTGAAAGTTGAAGTGAAGGTGCAATCGATTTCTTCAAATAAGGGTAAGACCCAAGTTTGGTTTCCATTCTTTTATATTTTAGACTTATCAAAATTTAGGGACTAATTCCTATTATTGATCTTGGCTGAATCATGGAAGGAAAGTTTCGGGATTTATTAAGTGTCGACTACAAGGAAGGAGAAGTTCTTTTCAGAAGGTACACCATAGGCGCGTGTTCCCTAGTTATTCGGTGAATTTTGGGATTTAAGAATCTAAGGTAAGTCATATTTAACATTCGGCTAAGGGTTATTTGTTGTGAATAAATGTTAGAAATTGATCTAACATGTAGTTATAGGGATTTCGACAGAGGGATATAAAGATTTCAGGATTTGAGAATTTCAAGGTAAGTTTAAGAATACTAATCCTACTAGGATTTGGATTTATGGCCGAATGGCTTTTTATTAAAATAGTAAGTGAATAATCAAATGTAGGGATTAAGGATCTAAGCGGTAGATCAGATTTCGAGATCTCAAGGAATTTGCTAAGTGAATCAGGTGTGTACCCCACACTAACTTTTAATAAGATTTATGGTAATATGTAATATATGCATGTTTATAAGAATGTGGCTAAGGTACGTTTCCTACTATTATTAGGATTACGAAATATGTTATATTTAACATGTGAAATATGATAAGAATGTGAATTTAAGTATGATGTGCATGATAGGAATAATATGGGGCATTCGGGTGATATGAAAAAGGGGAAGTGAATGTGATGACTTCGGTCTCACTATCTGAATGTGGTGACTTCGGTTACATTATCTGAATGTGGTAACTTCGGTTACATTATCTGAACGTGGTGTCTCTTGACACAATTTATATCTGGTGGCTATGCCACAAATTTTATATGGGCGATGAGCACGTCGACTGCAGCGACTGCCTTCGATGGTGTGTAGCGGATGGAGGGTTGACTTAGTAGTCCCCACAGTGTGACTGGCAGGTACGGGGGTGTGTAGCGGATGGACAATTAGGTTTGGGTTTGGGAATGCATCATAACTTGTATTTTATGTTTGAATGTGTAACTATTGTATGCCTGATTCTATTATGATTTAGTGTCGTGTACACATTGAGTCAGTTTAACTCACCCCGTTGTGGGACCATGTTTCAGGTGATGAACAATGATGGACCGGGATGGCAGTACTTGTGGTGGCCATGCTCAACATGAAGTTTATATTTTTATGGACTCTTGAATTTATTTTAGTACTTTGAAAAATTTTGGAAACTATTTGATGTAATAAGGCCATCAGGCCATGATGAACGATTATATTTCTACTTGTTGTTTTATTGTGTTACAAATTTTGATTAAGTTAAAGACTAAGTATTTTATTTTAAAATATACTCTATATGTTTTATCACTTAATATTAAAAAGGGGTTTTCTAATATAAAAATCCAGTTTGTTTTCAACACAAGCCCAACCCAAACAATATTTTTTTTTAATCACACAAGTTTTTCTCTAAGTAACAAAAGAATTTGAAACCGGTTTACTTGAGGAACATACCAAATCTGGTCAAAGCTCGTGGGCCGGGTTTGGGGTGTTTCAGTTTGGTATCAGAGCCCAGTTTCAAACCCTCGGCCTAGGGGTATAAGGCCTAAAATATTTTCAAAGTGAGACCAAATGAGTTTTATGAAAATATTTTTGAAATAAGCAGGTTTTGGCATGGCACCTAAGTCTCCGACCCGCAGTCCACCAGGTAAGTATCCCTATCTATTATGTGATTTATATTATGATTTGTAGAAGGGTAGAAATAGAACGTAGATTAGAATATTAAGTATGTGAACCCTAGGACTAGTCTACTCAAACACAAGTGCATAAGACTTAAGAACCATTAAACCAACCTATGATTAAGTCGCCGAGCTAGGGTGTGGTAACTGTTGTGCGCATGTCTAGGAGTGGATTCAATAAGAGCTTGGTATTTAAGCAGTCCTAGCGACTCACCTCCTCTTTACTCCAATCCTACCTGGTGCGTAGTAACCGTTCACCCTAACCAAGAGGACTTAGTCATCGGCTAAAAACAATAACTAAAACCCGAAAGGGAACTAGCCGTGTTTTTATAAAAACCCTAGTTTTTAAAACTCTTAAAATTACCCTCTTAATTTGTGAGAACTATTTTTACAAAATTTTTCGGAAAAATTTTCGATTTATAAAATTACAAAAATACCCTTAGTGGTAAAATTACAAAAAAGCCCTTGGTTTATGAAATTTCCAAATACCCACAGTTCTTATCAAAATTTCCTTACTTCATAACAAGTCCAAAACCCTAATTTGCCAATACTTTGATTTTGGAAAATTACAAAATTGCCCCTAAATTACAAAATTACCAAAATAACCCTGATTTCCAAAATTTTTGCAACATCGCTGTTTTGGAAAGTACAATTCTCAAAAAGAACCCTCAAAGTTTAGCAACTTTTAAAATATCCCTGATTTATTAGATTTTACAAATTTACCCCGGTTTGTGAAAAATTACCGAAATACCCCGGATTTCGAAATTTTTCAAAATACCCCCGGATTTCGAAATTTCCCAAAAATTCAAAATTTCCAAAATACTTTTTGACAAAATCACCAAGGAACTTTTTCTTTTGAAAAATTACGAAAATACCCCTTGTAGGACAAATTACGAAAATACCCCTGGGTAGTGGGAAAACAACAACAATGAAAACTACAACATTTCTCTGAATGAATGAAAGTTCATAATTGATTGATGGATGTATGAATGAAAAGACTGTGTGCATACGAAAGAACCACTCCTAAAACTCTTTCCATAAATCTTCTTCGCGGGATAATCAGTGGAACAAAAGTACTAATGCATAAAACATTTTAATTAGATTAAATCGCGACGTTAGAAAATGAGTTCTAATGGATGTGAACTTAGAGATTGTGCCTAGAAGGCATGATGGCTCTATTAAGATCAGAGTGCGCAGCGTAAGCATAGTGCGGTGAGAAGGATTGTACGACTGTTAGTAAGTAATTTCGAGGACGAAATTATTTTTAAGGAGGGTAGAACTGTAACATCCTAGATTAGGGGTTATGCATTCATGCCTAATTCATGAGTTAGTAGGTTTTGGCAGTGTTGGAAGTGTATTAAGGGTTTTTAGAATTCTAGGATGGAAGAAGAAAACTTTGGAAAATTATTGGTTTGTAAGTAAAAAGAGGAGCTACGTAAATGAGGCTTTAAAAGAAACTCCGTGTGAAGCATGACACAAGGAACCATGTGGTAAAATGGCATGTTTTATGAATTATGAATGTGTTATGTGAATTCTAGAAATAAGGAAATGTATGGAAATGTAAGGAAATATGGAAATGTAAGGAAATGTAAGGAAATGTATGGAAATGTAAGGAAATGTAAGGAAATGTATGGAAATGTAAGGAAATGTAAGGAAATGTATGGAAATGTATGGAAATGTAAGGAAATGTAAGGAAATGTATGGAAATGTAAGGAAATGTAAGGAAATGCCTTGTCTTGGAAATGTAAGGAAATGTAAGAAAATGTCTTATCTTGGAAATGTAGGGAAACGTGTTGGAAATATAAAGAAATGTTTTGTCTTGGAAATGTAGGGAAACGTGTTGGAAATGTAAGGAAATGTCTTGTCTTGGAAATGTGAGGAAATGTCCTGGAAATGTAAGGAAATGATGTGGAAATGATTCAAAAGAGGAAAGTAAACATTTCTGGAAACTTGGAAATGTAAGGAAATGTCAAGTTTAAAGAGGCAAACGAAAATTTTTGGAAACTTGGAAATGAAAGGAAATGTCAAGTTTTAAAGCTTAAAAAGAGGAAATTAAGGCAAGGTGGCCTTAAGAAAATTAGTAGGAAGAATTTGGCACACAAACAGGCTTGGAAAAGTGGTCTGGAAATGCCACTTAAGGCCTAGGTAAGTGACGCCACCTACATGAGCAAGTGGGCCTGAGTTCGAGTCACATGGGAAGCAAATAAAAGAAATTTTATTTTTGCTTCCGTAAGACCGAGGTGGACGGCACATGCTTCTAGAAAGGAGGTGTTATCTTTTCATAAATATTCGATTGAAAAGGTGATAAATAAAGGATTATTAAATTGGATTATTTTGAAGAGATAAATGTTGGATTAAACTCTTTTATTTATGATAATTAAAGGATAAAGTTACCAGATAAAGGAGTGGTGGCCAAGTAAGGGACTTTGAATTATCTTTTATTTTAGGTGATAATTAAAAAGATAAATAAGGGATTATTCTTTAATTTTAAATAAGGAGATAAGGAGGAAAATAAGGAAGAGTGGTGACCAAGTAAGGGACTCTAGCCTAGTAATTTCTGCTATAAAAGGAAAAGAGAGGCCAACCTTCATTCTTCCTTTTCTCTTTTGTTCATCTGCCGAAATTCTCTAGCAAAATTCTCTCTTCTCTGTTTTACCAAACCAAAATACCTTGTGTTCTAGCCGAATCCTCCATCTTTATTCTTCCTTTTCTTTTCTTTGTAATCCCTCCAAAAGCCGAAAGTTGTGAGAGCATCATTTAGCCATAGCCGAATCTCTGAAAGTTGAAGTGAAGGTGCAATCGATTTCTTCAAATAAGGGTAAGACCCAAGTTTGGTTTCCATTCTTTTATATTTTAGACTTATCAAAATTTAGGGATTAATTCCTATTATTGATCTTGGCTGAATCATGGAAGGAAAGTTTCGGGATTTATTAAGTGTCGACTACAAGGAAGGAGAAGTTCTTTTCCCGAAGGTACACCATAGGCCGCGTGTTCCCTAGTTATTCGGTGAATTTTGGGATTTAAGAATCTAAGGTAAGTCATATTTAACATTCGGCTAAGGGTTATTTGTTGTGAATTAATGTTAGAAATTGATCTAACATGTAGTTATAGGGATTTTTAAATGAGAGGATACAAAGATTTGGGATTTGAGAATTTCAAGGTAAGTTTAAGAATACTAATCCTACTAGGATTTGGATTTATGGCCGAATGGCTTTTTATTAAAATAGTAAGTGAATAATAAAATGTAGGGATTAAGGATATAAGCGGTAGATCAGATTTCGAGATCTCAAGGAATTTGCTAAGTGAATCAGGTGTGTACCCCACACTAACTTTTAATAAGATTTATGGTAATATGTAATATATGCATGTTTATAAGAATGTGGCTAAGGTACCATAATATGGTACAAAGTACTCAGGTACGTTTCCTACTCCTATTAGGATTACGAAATATGTTATATTTAACATGTGAAATATGATAAGAATGTGAATTTAAGTATGATGTGCATGATAGGAATAATATGGGGCATTCGGGTGATATGAAAAAGGAGATGTGAATGTGATGACTTCGGTCTCACTATCTGAATGTGGTGACTTCGGTCACATTATCTGAATGTGGTAACTTCGGTTACATTATCTGAACGTGGTGCCTCTTGACACAATTTATATCTGGTGGCTATGCCACAAATTTTATATGGGCGATGAGCACGTCGACTGCAGCGACTGCCTTCGATGGTGTGTAGTGGATGGAGGGTTGACTTAGTAGTCCCCACAGTGTGGTGGCGGTGTGCGGGGTGTGTAGCGGATGGACAATTAGGTTTGGGTTTGGGAATGCATCATAACTTGTATTTTATGTTTTGAATGTGTAACTATTGTATGCCCGATTCTATTATGATTTAGTGTCGTGTACACATTGAGTCGATTTAACTCACCCGTGCTAGGGACCATGTTTCAGTGATGAAGCAGTGATGGACCGGGACAGTAAAGTATTTGTGGTGGCCATGCTCAACATGAAGTTTATATTTTTATGGACTCTTGAATTTATTTTAGTACTTTGAAAAATTTTGGAAACTATTTGTTGTAATAAGGCCATCAGGCCATGATGAACGATTATATTTCTACTTGTTGTTTTATTGTGTTACAAATTTTGATTAAGTTAAAGACTAAGTATTTTATTTTAAAATATACTCTATATGTTTTATCACTTAATATTAAAAAGGGGTTTTCTAATATAAAAATCCAGTTTGTTTTCAACACAAGCCCAACCCAAACAATATTTTTTTTTTTAATCACACAAGTTTTTCTCTAAGTAACAAAAGAATTTGAAACCGGTTTACTTGAGGAACATACCAAATCTGGTCAAAGCTCGTGGGCCGGGTTTGGGGTGTTTCATCCATGTTGTGAGAACATTTGGTTCCCTATGTAACAGCCTAAATTTCAATAAAAACAAAACAGTGGTTTTGGGAGTACAAATTCGAGCCGAAAAATATTATTTATTTTTATTTTATTATATGGTCCATATTATGATAGATATGACATGTGAAAATTTTGGTACGAAAATTTTATCGATTGGGTGCTTAATTACGAGACGGACTAAATCGCATAAAATGCAAAAATTGAATTCTAGTAGCTATAAGGATTAAATAGCTATAGAATTCAAAACTTAAGGTCCTTATATGGTATTTTTCTTGGTGATTCATCCATGGAAATATAGAAAAAGGGTAAGGACTAAATTGGAAAGTGAAATTTTTAATTAATTAAAAGATGATAAATCAGATATCATCTTATTTTCTCATCATCATCCCCAAAATAAAACATGGAAACCCTAGGAGAGAGAGAGAGAAGAGACTTTCATGGCCAAATTGGGTAAGTTTCCTTCTCCTATTTTTAGTAATTTTTATATTTTTGGAATCGGGATAGTCTAATCTATCTATTTGGGTGATTAAATTGAAAAGTTCTCAAGATATGAAAAATGGGTCATGGATGTATATGCTGGAAATTAGAAATTTATGGTAAAAGATGAAAGATTATTGATAGATAAACAACTTTTACAAAGTGACTTTTGATGAAAACATTATTTAGGGACTAAAATGTAAACTTGTGAAATTGAAGGAAAACTATAAAATTTTATGAATACATATACTGAAAAATTTGTAACGGGCTTTCGTTAGGCTTGGAATAGGGAGTAATTTGCTTAAGTTTCATTTTTCGAGCCTAAGGACGAAAATAAAATTTATGAAAAAGTTAGGGGCAAAATAGTAATTTTCCCTAGGATGAAAATTTAGTCCACATGAATGTAAAATATGATAAAATGATGTTAAATCTACTCGTATAGACCTAGATAGACCAAAATCGAAGTTAGAACGAGGAAAAAGAGGAAAATGTCGGATTAGTAGATGTTTGTATACGAACCTTTGTCGAGGGAAGTTCGTGTAACTAAATTGTGTATATTTTTATGATTGAATTAAATGTTGTACTTGTGAATTGTATAAATGCCTTAATTTTGTGAAATGATCACATATTCGTCAAAGCCCGATAAATGAAATGTGCCCAATCAGCAATAATGCTCGATAAATGATAAATGATAAAAATGTAAATTTTATACTTGAGTTGAATGTGAACACTTGAATTGTATGAATGCATAAATTTATGAGATTGAACATATGCCCGATAATTTCGTGATAAATGTTAAATCTCATTTGAATAAATGGAAGTCAATGCATAAATGTGATTTCCCTGATAAAATTGCATGTGTTGTAGAATGGATTTAGCCTCGGCGGGTAATCTAAAATGAGCCTCTCAAGTATATGTTTCAATTAGGATTTAGCCTGGACTGGTAATCCTAATTGACTGGATTTAGCCAGGACTAGTAATCCAGATCAGACTCTATAGGGATTTCTTTTTCATATAAAGGATTTCACCTGGAATGGTAATCCGAAAAAGCCCTTTGAATATATGTTACAGCTAGAATTTAGCTTGGATACGTGGCTCGAAAGTGTACCTGTAATAGCCCGATTTAGGGCCTAGTCAGAATAATGGTTGCGAAATCACAAATCCAAAGTAGAAATATGTGTTTATTGGCTTTATTGAGGTTTATGACATGTTTGCATGGTTGTGTGAAAATTTCATAAAGAAAATTCTATAATTTAGTGATCAATTTATTCATTAAGGCTAAATTGCAAAGATCGAAAAATATGAGATTCTAGAAGTTTCAAGTATGAGATAGCATTGGAAAAATTATTTGAGGTCCTTATTTAGCAATTAGACCATTATATCTTATGATGGACAAAAATAGACATGGAAAGGAAAAATCTCAAGAAATGGGCCTTAAGGGCATTTTGGTCATTAGGTTAAAAAGGTAATAAAAAGGGAAAAATAAGTCATAAATTGTGTCCATCTTCATCCTCCATAGCCAAAAATCACAAGAACAAATAGCTAGGGTTTTGTTTCACTTTCAAGCTTGATTGTAAGTACCTCCTAGCCCCGTTTTTGATGTTCTTCGTATTTTTGAGATCCTCGTAGCTTGATTTAGCTATTTCTACCATTATTTTAAGCTAGAGTGCATATTCAAAAATTTTCCCATGTATGACATGCATGTAGTTTGATGTTTTATGGAGGAATATGAAAGTTTGATGTGTGGTGAACATCTTGTTCTAAGTGATTTTCATGGAAAATTCATAAAAGGACCAATTTGTAAAGGTGATAAAATGTATAGTAAAAATTAGTTTTTGAAGGAAAATATGAGCTATTATAAGCTTAAGATAGGTTTGGCTAGACTTGGGTAATCAAGGAAATGAGTACGTTTCATTATACGAGCCTAGGGACCATTTTGCAAATATGTGAAAGTTTAGGAGCAAAATTGTAATTTTTCCAAAGAATGATTCATGGGTTATTTTAGTCAATGTGATCATGAAATAAGTGAAATTATCATTATAGATCAAGAAACACGAAGTCTGGACTAAAACCGAGGAAAGAACAAGGTGGTGGACTAAATTGAACAACTATACATATTTTAGTACTGAGGTAAATTTGTGTGTCCTTCGGAAAGCCTTGAGATTCCATATCTTGGATTCCCCTTCCTTTTCTTCCAATAAATCATCATAATATTAGTATGCTTTTAAATGCTTCATATCATGATAAATGTCTATTATTTCTATGAAAGTGATTAATGAGGTCTCAGTAAAAGCATGATGAAGTTATATTATGTTGAAGTCCCGGTTGAACCTTAGGAATAGAAAGGATACCACTGTCATGACATGAGATTATTAAGATCCCATATAAGACCATGTCTAGGACATGGCCTCGACACTAAATTAAAATCCTATGTAAGACCATATATGGGATATGGCATGGGCATCGAAGAGAGACTCCATGTAAGACCACGTCTGGGACCAGGCTTCGGTATGAAATCGTGTAAGACCATCTCTGGGACATGGCATTGATATACGATCTCGTATAAGACTATATCTGGGATATGGCATCAACATCAATATGAAATCCCATATAAAACCATATCTGGGATATGGCATCGGCATCGACATGTGATGCCATGAAAGACCATACCTGGGATATGGCATTGGTATCTTATTGCGTGTATGACGAGTTCGAGTATCCTTTGATATTCCAAGTGGTTCAACAGGGTAAAGAGCTACGTTTATGTTAACGATGGAAAAAGTGCTAAAGTTATGTGATGAAGTGATACAGGTACATATGAGAAATTCACGAGAAATGAGTTCGATATGTAATATGTGATTGGTATGAGTAAGCATGAGTAAGCTATGTCAATGTGCTTCAGAACTTGTGTTATTATTTAATGTATTTATGAATGTATCATAAGATTTTATGTTGCTATTTATTACGTGAAAACTTACTAAGCTTTATGCTTACTCCCTCTCTTTTCCATTTCCTTATAGTATCGCCAAGCTAGTTTGGGGATTGAAGGACGTCAGAGTTCGGTTCACACTATCAAGCTATTCTTTTGGTATAGTAAAGTTTGATTATTTTGGTATGGCATGTATAGGAATTTGGTCACTTTGTTATATGTCATATTGGTTAGCCAATGTGTTGGCTATTAATGTCACTCAATTCATTTTGTAATTGGCCCTTGGAATTGGCCAACACTAGTTAAGTTATATCTAATCAATGATGATGAAATTTCATGAAGTGCAAACTTGTGCAATTGAATAAGTAATGTATGAAGTTTATGCACGATGTAGTAATATGAATGTCTTGTTAGTGGATACTAAATATGCATCATTGTTATGTTATGTGTTGTTGGAAAAAGTATGAGTGTAGTTGTTTTCCAGGGTGGCAAATGGCTTGGTAAATAGCCTTGTATTTGTCCATAATGATAGGCACACAGGCGTGTGTCCAGGCCGTGTGTGACACATGGTCAGCCCCATAGGCGTGTTGATAAACAGTGTGTCCCCTACATCTAAATTGGGCAAAAACAGAATGCCCAGTAGTAAACACACAGGTGGAGACACGGTGGTGTGGCTCAGCCGTGTGAAGGCCACAGTCTTAGGACATGGACGTGTGCCCAAGCCATGTGAAGTCTGCACATTAATTATGAAAATTCAGTTCACCACACAGGCTAACACACGGGCGTGTGACTTAGTCGTGTGACAACAAAAGTCTATTGATGTCATAAACAGAATATCAAGGTTTTCACACACTGGCCAAGACACGGGCGTGTCATAGCCATGTGAGTGACACGGACCATAGACACGGGCGTATGGCCCTGTTTGAGTAAAAATTTTCTAAGTGATCGTAAGATTCTGGTTCAATCCCAAACCACTCTATGTGCATGTTTTGGGTCTCGTAGACCTATAATAGGGATGTTATGATTAAGAATGAAAAGTTTTAATTTGGATTGAAAATTTGTGGCTCGATGTTGTATGATGAAGTATGTTAAGTTCGGTAATGCCTCGTACCTGGTTCTTACGTTGAATAAGGGTAAAGGGTGTTGGATTTAGTGGTATCAGAGCTACGATTTAACCGATTCTCAGACTAACGTAGCATATACACGAGTCTAGCTATACATGCCATACTATGAGTATTTATATGATGATAGTGTGACGACTCCTGACGATTTAAATTGTGTTTTCATATAGCTAATGGATCCCGATAGAGTTGTGGCGGATGATGTAGAAATTAACGTGCTGGCCCCTGCTCAAGGGACGATGCCGACTGAAAATGAAAATAGACCAATGACTGTGAGTTAGAGAGGAGGAGAAGAGGTTAGGGAGGCCTTTCTCCATATGATGAACAATTGGTATACGGAATTTGTTCGAACGAACCCAAACGCTCAACCCCCTCCACCTCCACCTATTCCTCAACCTACCCTTGTAGCTCCCCAAGTTGTAAAAGTGGTAAGAATGGAAAAGCCCCCGGTTGATAGAATTCTGAAATAAGGAGATGAGGAATTCTGAGCTAATAAAGAGACGATCCGAAAAGAGCAGAATTCTGGTTGGAAAATACTATCAGAGTATTTGATGAATTGTCTTGCACACCCGAAGAGTGTATGAAATGTGTGGTGTCTCTCTTGAGAGATTCAGCTTACCAGTGATGGAATACCCTTGTTTTGATTGTACCAAGGGAAAAGGTTAGCTGGGAATTTTTCCAATGAGAGTTTCGAAAGAAGTATATTTGCCAAAGATTTATCGATCAGAAGAGAAAGGAATTCCTTGAGTTGAAACAAGGTAGAATGACGGTAACCGGATATGAACATGAGTTTGTAAGGCTTAGTAAATAAGCTTGGGAGTGCATATCCACCGAAGCTATCATGTGCAAAAGGTTTGAGGACGGATTAAATGAGGATATTCGATTGTTTGTGGGTATTCTAGAATTAAAAGAATTTGTTGTGTTAGCAGAGAGAGCTTGCAAGGCCGAGGAATTGGAAAAAGAGAAAAGAAAGGCTGATAATGAGTCCCGTGACTCAAGGAATAGATAATTGGGCAAGTCATTTCAATCCTCATCCAAAAAATCAAGAGAGTTCACTACCCGATCAACTACTTCAGAGAAGTTCTCAAACAGAAGTAAAGGTAAACAGTACTAGGGTTCTAAAGCTCAGACTACTTCAATCGCTAGTGTTGGTAATGCTCGACCAAATAGACCAAAATATTCACAGTGTGGCAGACGCCACCCTGGTGAATGTCAAGCAAATGAGAGAGCTTGTTTCAAGTGTGGTTCCCAAGATCATTTCATAAGAGATTGCCTTGAGATGGTTGAAAAAGGGAAATTCCAGAGTGTAAGATTGGGAAGTACTGCTAGAGGGCGACCACAGAGAAATCCAGGAAATAGAACGAGTAGTAAGAATACACCTAGAGAGCATACTACAAGATCTGAGGGTAGAGTTCCTGCGAGGACTTATGCTATTCGCACTCGCGAAGAGGTGTCATCCCCTGACGTGATTACGGGTACATTTTCTCTCTCTCTCTGATACTCATGTTGTTACTTTAATTGATCCAGGATTTACCCACTCATATGTCTGTATGAAATTAGTATCTAATATGAACATACTTGTAGAGTCTACAGAATTTGTTAAAAGTGTAAAACCCCTAGGCAAATGTGTGTTAGTTGACAAAGTATGCAAAGATTGCCCTTTGATGATTAGAGGTCGTTATTTTTTGGATAATCTCATGTCATTGTCGTTTGATGAATTTGATGTAATTCTTGGTATAGATTGGTTAACTACTCATGATGTGATAGTAAATTGTGGAAGGAAATATATTGAATTGAAATGTGAAAATGGGGATACCCTCCGTGTTGAATCAGATGAACAGGACAAATTGCCTGTAGTGATTTCTTTCATGTCTACTCAGAAATACATAAGAAAGCGATATGAAGCTTTTCTTGCTTTTGTGATGAATTCTAAAGAATCAGAGTTAAGAATTGAATCAGTGCCCATAGTATGTGAGTATCCAGATGTATTTCCAGAAGAATTGCCAGGGTTGCCTCCAGTTAGAGAGATTGAATTTGGCATTGTGTTAGCCCATGGTACTGCGCCCATTTTGATTGCTCCGTATAGAATGGCTCCAATCGAGTTGAAAGAATTGAAGGCACAGTTATAAGAGTTGATAGATAAAGGTTTCGCAAGACCGAGTTATTCTTCGTGGGGTGATCCCGTATTATTTGTGAAAAAGAAAGATGATTCTATGAGGTTATGTATAGATTATTGGCAATTTAATAAGGTGACTATAAAGAACAAGTACCCATTGCCAAGGATCGATGATTTGTTTGACCAATTAAAGGGAGCCACTATGTTTTCCAAGATAGACTTGAGCTCTAATTATTACCAGTTGAGAGTCAAGACTCAGATGTGCCAAAAATTGCATTTCGGACAAGGTATGGTCACTATGAATTTCTAGTTATGCCTTTTGGTTTAACGAATGCCCCTGCTGTGTTTATGGATTTAATGAACCGCATCTTTCGACCATATTTGCATAAATTTGTTGTAGTCTTCATTCATGATATACTGATTTTGTAACACCCCAAACTCGGTCAATACACCACGACCGAATCTGGCATGCTACGGGGAAAATCGTTTTTGTGAGGTTTAGGTTTTCGTTAAAAGGATAATAAAAGCACTTTGCTATATTTTGTACTCGTTGAAATCTTGTACACGCTTGTTTAAAAAACTCCTATTTCACTTTGGAACCCCGGAAATTTTGAAAACTTAATCAGGGTGTGAGTAAAACAAGTTCATCTTATTTAGAAACTCAAGTAATACCTTTTTGATGTTTAAAAACATTTTTGACTTGCTAAGAATTAGATTTCGAGATTGGAAAACAATTGACTTTCATTTATTTATAAAATCAGTGTGATACCCGATGGTAAAGTTTAAAACATAACGCTTTGTAGTTTGAAAACTTTATCTTTCCAAGTTTTAGCAAATTTTAACCCAGTAATTTGTTAAGGCATATTTAGAATCCAAACTAAGCATACAATAACAAAAACATAAGTTTAAAAGGCCTTTTACAATCCAGGTAAAACCAAATGAAAGTAAACGTAATAAAGTACCAAGTTTAAATCAGAGTAAATCCCATTTTATTCATGGCATGAGCACCTCGAGTCCATCCCGGTTCCATGTCCGCAACTAGGTATCACCTGAAATGTCAAATGAGAAGGTGAGTCGCATGACTCAGTGCATAAATCCCTCTCCCGATATATACAACATACTAACACACATCAACAGAGCAATACAATTAATGCACCCGATCCTAACCATCCATAACACCTTTCTACCCCGTGTGGTACCAAACCACTGGTGGTGCCAAACCACTGGTGACCCAAAGTCACGATATCCATAAGTGTGGTGCCAAACCACTGGTGACCCAAAGTCACGAATAATCCAAATGATGGGGCCAACCCATCGTGTGATACCAAATCACTGGTGACAATCCCGTATCTCAAAAGTGGGGCCAACCCACGGTGGTGTTAAACTATAGGGACGAGTCGCAATGAGGTGCCAAACCTCTGGTGTCCCAAAGACACAAGTGTGATACCAAATCACTGGTGACCGTAGTCACTAATCAAATGATGGGGCCAACCCATCGTGTGATACCAAATCACTGGCGTCAATCCTGTAATATCAACCGTGGGGCCAACCCACCGTGGTGCTAAGCCACTGGGACGAGACGCTGAGGTGCCAAACCTCTGGTGACCCAAAGTCACAATAATCAATCTGTGGTACCAAACCACTGGAGGTGCCAAACCTCTGGTGTCCCAAAGACACGGTGTCCCAAAGACACGGATATCATATTCCCCCTCCTCTCATATCACCCATACATGTCATACTGACTCATGTACACTATGCAATTCATGCAAATCATGCGGTCATGCTAATATGTTTAATATTGCATCTCATATCACATACATCAGCAACCATGATATCATAAACCACTAACAGAACTCATAATAATATGGACTTACCCGGATCTGTATGCATACCCCCTTGGGTGTCACATCAACCAACCGTATTTTTTCAACCTTAATAAGTAATCAGGTTATTAATCATATTACTAAACAAAAGTGTGTTAGTTTACACACCTGTTAACGCAAGCTTTTAATCCCCCAAATTACCGGTCTAAGACCCTCGGTAACCTCAACAACCTTGTTCCTATAATCGGCCAAACATAGGTTAGTCACTTATACCATTCGGCCAAAACCAAATAAACCAAAGGGTTACGTTAAACCCTTACCTTGCAACTGGTTTGGTTTCCTACCAAACCCGAACCAACAAAGGTTCCTCTTACCAAACGGCCACCCTCTACAAATGACAACAATTAATCCTTTAATAACTTGACTTAATGAAAACTAAATGAAATCGACTAATAGAACTCGTTCTTACCACCACCTACCGATTGCTTAACAGAGAAAGAAGGCTCCTCTCGATCGTTCCCAAAATCTGGATGACCTGAACTGAAATCGGTTTCAATACCAAAGATTAACTCTTATCAACAAGGCCAAAATCGGCTCTTAACCAACCCAACATCGACAACGAACAAAAGAGAGGAGAAATGGCCATTCGGCCAGGCACTTACCTTGCTTTAAACCCGATTGGAACCCACACAAGAGAGGTTTACACCACACTAATATTCGGCCAACTGAACACAAATGAAGGAAGGGAAATTCGGCAACACAAGGGAGGGATTCGGCCTGATTTTAAAAAAAATAAGGCACAAGAATTATAATTTCGGGAAGGAGAGAATCGGCCAAGGTTTGGGAGAAGAAGAAAGAAAATGGACAAGAGGTAGGTGCTCTCGGTTTTGAGAAGAAAAGAAATGGAGAAAGTGTTTTGAGAATAGAGTTTCGGCTACCAATGTTTTAAGAGAAGAAAGAAAGTATGAGAGGGAGAGAATGCTAGTTTCGGCTTACATAATGAACAAAAGAAAGAGAAGTGGGAGAGAAGAGAACATTCGGCTACCAAGAAGGTTGAAAGAAGACAAAGCAAATTCGGCAACTAGGTGTTTGAACTTTCGGTTTCAAAGAGAAAATGAAAGAAACTCTTTAGAAATTCGGCTTTGGTATGACAAAAGGAGAAATTTGGCTTGCCAAAATGTTGACTGAAAAACACCCAAAAATGCCAAATGCATTTTCGGCACACTCCTCCACTTACCATCCAAAACCGTCCACTCCCCCATGAAGCACCCAACATTCGGCCACTACCCCTATTTGCTCACAACCATCCATTCAAAACACTTTGAACTAGTCTCCCTCCTAAATTCACTCTCCACCCATCATTTGGACATTTGACTTGGTCCAAGGCAGAGTTTGAACTGCCTACAACTCCTCCCTTCCATGCCGTCAAAATGAAGCAAAAAGGTGGGATTTTCGTAGCTTGAACACAGGACCTCTCCCCTTGTAAATGACGCCACACCCAAGCTCCAAGTAGCACACACTTTGCCACTCTACTAGCTCAACTCTTGCGCTAACTTTCACCAATTAAAACCTTTAAACCCCAGCTTCCTCAGCTCCTCTCACCTAATACTTAAAAACTAAAATTTTTCCTACCATTTCGGCTTACACCTAGCTTACAACTAAGCCCCTAAAACAGCAAAACAACCACATTGCAATATCAACCACATGCAAACAATGCAATAACAAAATAGCCCCTAACCCGGGATATTACAGATTTACTCTCGTGATGAGAATGAGCATGCTGAGTAGTTGAGGACGGTATGAGCATGCTGAGCACTTGAGGACGGTGTTACAAATCTTGCGGGATAAACAGTTATATGCCAAGTTTAGTAAAAGTGAATTTTGGCTCAAAGAAGTCAGACTTTTGGGGCACATTGTTTCGAGTGATGGAACTCGTGTTGACCCGAGTAAGATTTCTGCCATTGTTGAATGGAAACCACCGAAGAATGTATCAGAGGTTAGAAGTTTTCTAGGCCTAGCTGGTTATTATAGAGGGTTTGTCAAGGGATTTTCCATGATAGCTATTCCGATGATGAGGTTATTACAAAATGATGTAAAGTTTGAGTGGACAGAAAAGTGCCAACAGAGTTTTGAGAAACTAAAGGCATTGTTAACTGAAGCTCCTGTTTTAGTACAACCTAAACTGGGAAAAGAATTTGTGGTTTATAGTGATTCATCCTTGAATTGATTGGGTTCTGTACTCATGCAAGAGGGCAAAGTGATAGCTTATGCCTCTTGACAGTTAAAGCCACATGAGAAGAATTATCCGACCCATGATTTAGAGTTGGCTGCCATTGTGTTTACGTTGAAGATTTGGAGACACCATTTGTATGGCGAGAAATGTCGAGTATGTAACATCCCGAATTAGGGCCTAGTCGGAACAGTGGTTTCGGGACCACAAATCCGACGTAAAAAATTTATTTTTATTATATTTTTATGGTTTATAATTTCACGGAAAGATTTCGTGAAAATTTCGTTCGAAAATTTTGACGTTTGGCCACTCAATTTAGTCAAAAGGATTAATTGTAAAAAGTGCAAAACTTGAGTTCTAGAAGTTAGAGGTGTCAAATTGCTATGAAATTTTAATGTAGAGGTTCTTAAATGGTAATTAGCCCATTGGTTAAATTTTTGGACAAAAAATGAGTATGGTATATGTTTTGTAAGGGCATTTTGGTCCTTTTGTAAATTAAATGAATTAAAAACATATTTAAAATGCCAAATTTGTCCATCTTCTCCATATGGACGAAATTTACCAAGAGAAGACATGGCTAGGGTTTTCTCAACTTTCCAAGCTCATGGTAAGTCCGTTCTAGCCCCGTTTTTCAAGTTATTTACGATTTTGGAGTCCCGACAGTTTGATTTAGATTATACTACCAATAATTCATGCTAGGGTTCATCTTTGGAAAATTACCCATTGGTGAAAAGTGTTTATTTTGATGTTTTATGGTAGAATATGAAGCTTGAAATTATGTTAAATAACTTCTACTAAGCAATTTTAAGTGAAAACGAGTAAAACGACATAATCGGTAAAAATACCTAATGTTCAAAAGTGCATGTTAGAGTAAGAATTTGATGTTGCCATAGAAGGGAAAAATGATCAGCATGTTATAAAACATAAGAATAAAGGCTGAAGTTTAATTTTCGAGTATTGGGGCAAAAGTGTAAATGTAAAAGTTTAGGGGTAAAATTATAATTTTGAAAAAGTTGAGTTAAGGACTGTTTTGAATAGTACATTAATTAAATAAGTGAAATATTTTGTTATAGATCAAGAAAAATGAGGTTTGGAACTAGAACGAGAAATTGACGAATAAGTCTGTAGGGCCCAAAATTTGCCCGGGCCCATTTGTAACCAAAAAACCAAACACAAATATTAAAAAAACCAAAAAACAAAGTCTGTTAAACAGTCCAAAAACAGTCCTTTTATTACAAGCCCAAAACAAATTCAAACCCAATCTTTCACTAGAACCCTAGAACCCGTAGCTGCGGCAGCGCCGCAACCCACACATCACACGTGCCCCACGCGAGACTCTCGGACTTCCCCCGCGCGTGCCTCCACGCTTGACGATTCAGCAGTCCCGCAATAGTCTCCATGTGCACCAATATCGTACAGCCTCCGTGCCCTAGCCATGTTCATATTTCGTACCTGCAAACCAATAGCAGAGAAACAACAGCAAAGAAACGTGAAAAAAGGATAAACGATTGTATTTTTATGATTATTCTTCATTTTTTAGAGATTAGATTATAAAAGTCGTAGGAAAAAAGTTTGTAAAGGTTACGCACACATTACAGGGCAATACGAAATATAGCAGAGATTGAAACAAAAAGGTTGTTTTTCCTTTTATCTCATCGACTGTTTTTGAATCCGTTTTTCTATACCAACCTTTTCTGCTTAGAAGGGAGAGAGACGCATACCTTCGCGAATCCCTTCGTCTTCTCCGTTGTCATTGGGGTTAGGCGACAGGGAGAGCTACACCACCGTTCGTTTCTCCGTCGCAATCGGAGACAGACGAAGGGTTCGCTCGAGGCCTTAAGGTCGAGGTTGGATAGAATCTCACCTGACTGTGCTGCTATGCACTATTCACGGTGATTTTTGGTTTGGGTTCTGAGATGGGGTCTCAGTTTGCAGCGGAGAGAGATGAGAGAAAAGGTAAAAACGGAGGCTAGGGTTTTGGTTTAGCGCAAAGGTTAAAATGTGTGATTTCTGTTTAGGGGGAGGGTTAATAAGCATTAGGAGAACGTCGTCGTTTAAAGTCTCTGCTCATGGCTTTGAAACGATGTCGCATAAGGCCTTGACCCAGAACCGACCCGAAAATCGATAGGATCCGCGTGTTTCTCAAATTAATGAGGAATTTGCGCGTTTAATCCCTCTCATTTTTTATTATTTTTGATTAACCCCTGTAACTTATGCAAGTTTTTTTAATTTAGTCTGGTTTATTACAATGCATTTTGTTTGTTCGGATATTAACTGTTTTAATCCCCGATTATTTAAGCGTGTTTTAATCTGGTCCTTAGCTCTGTTCAGATTTTTATAAAACAGCCTGTCAATTTTATTTTTATTTCAATTAAGTACTTATTTTTGTTTATAAAAAAAATTATTCATCATTTTTTTGTGGAAATTATTTTAACAAATCACTTTGAACCCTTTATTAATTTTACAATGTTTTAATTTGTTTCAAATTTTCATTTATGTATATATTTTTGTACAAATATTTGCTTTCAAAACATTCCTTTGTATATTTCCTTATTTGAATAATTTGTATAATATTTAATTTCAAATAATCTTATGTATTATTTTACGCATATAGATATAATTTCTATTAAAACTATCTTATTTTATGTATATTCTTAATCTATTTATATATATATTTAACCTCTTTTAAAATTACTTATGTGTATATATTTTCCTTCATAATTTAGTGTATATATAAGCTAGTATGTATATATTTTAGTATGTATGTACATATTTTTATGATAATTGTTTCATAAATTTACTTGTAAATTATTACACTGATTTTTGAATCGTTTCGTAAATTATTAGTTTTAAATACTTTCCGATGGTTTTAACACATTTGTATAGCATCCAAATTTTGCTTTACATCAGTTTGCCATGCAAATATTGTTATCATATATTAGTGCATTAAATTATTTCCATAATTATGTTCGTTTGTATAATGTTAAGTTTGTATATTATTTCATGCTTAACGCTATGTTCATGCTACTTGTTATTGTATTGTATTTCAAATTCCATCATATTCAAAACTTTTCTAAATATTTTATTACATTAAAGATATATGTGGAACCAATTTGAAGAATGCATATTTGAAAAACGAGGCAATATTTGTGTGCTTAGAAGCACAGAAAATTACATCCTAACGTGTTGGGTGTCGATTTTTTGTTCAACTAAATAACCAAATACCCTTTTTACGGGTTTTGAAAATCAAAGATGATCTCGGTGTTAGAGTATAAATGTGTTATATCCTAACGTGCTGGGTATGATATTTTTATCCCTTTGAAACGAGTTAATCTTGAGATTCAATTTCGATTTAATTAACTCTCTTCCAAAATTTTTACCTTAAAGGTTTTCAAATCTTAGATAAATTCGAATTCATTCTAAAGGTCTTCTTGCATTAAATGCAGATATTGAACCAATTTCAAGATTGCATATAAAAAATGATAAGGCAATATTTGTGTGTTTGGAAGAATGGGAAATTACATCCTAACGTGCTGGGTGTCTATTTTTCATTCAACCAGATACTCAAATACCCTTTTTTTACTTGTTTTGAAGATCAAAGATAATCTCGGTGTCAGAGCACAAAAGTGTTATATCCTAACGTGTTGGGTATGATAATTTTATACCGTTGAAACGAGATCATCTTGTGATTCAATTCCTGTTTAATTTTCTTTCAAATTTTTGTTACCCTAAACATTTCAAGTTTTCGACATTAGGACAACATTAATCAATTTGGTACCAATTTTGGGCGTTGTGAGGGTGCTAATCCTTCCTCGCACGTAACCGACTCCCGAACCCGTTTTCTTCTAGAAATTCGTAGACCAAAAAAAATATTTTATAGGTGACCTGATCACACCTAAACAAAAAGGATCGGTGGCGACTCCCCATGTTTTGAAGTCAATTCCCATTTTTCAAATCCCCGGGTTTAAAAAAATGGTTTCAACAGCTTGGCGACTCCACTGGGGACCGGTTGAGAGTCCGGCCATAATTTGATTAGTTTTGGTCCTTTTGACTGAAAATGCGAAAAATCGTTTTGAAATCATGTTTCTTTTAATGCATTTGTTTGTGCTATAATGTCGAGTTTCATGAAATACTTTGGCATTGCATTGCATGACCGTTGTGGTCACACCTCTAAGTGGGTGTGAGAAACTAAGCCTTCGTGAGGTTTTCACCTCCGCATGGGCTAGTGGACTACTTTTGGGATACATCCGTACCTATGTGTTTCGTGAGATTTTCATCTTCGCATGGCCATAGGGAAATGTATTCCCCTGAACCGAACTCGACCCATATGAGCCTATAATGGGTGAGGATTGAGGAATCTGTTAGTTCGGGTACCCTTCCTTTAGAACCAAACCACATATAGTAAACCCTAAGAGCCTATCTAGGGTAAAACTATGTCAGATCTTTAATGGTTGCTCGGGTAAGATGTTTAATGATATTCTGCTTATTTTGATTGCTGTTAAACGATACTGACTCGTTGTGTTTTAATTTTGTTTTTGCATGGCATTCCATATTAAAGAGGTGTCGATTTCTGTTCGATTGCTAAAATAGGAAGTTTGATATGGAAAACAACTTTCTTGATAAAGTAGAGGATAATGCGGCTGTGCGCGCGTGGTCAGAAACGCTGCAATTGGAAAAAAGGGGATAGCTTAGCTGAAGGTTACACGTCAGAGCTGTGGGACTACACCCACGTTAGCGTGACGCAAAATGAGCTTCAAGAGTTGCGAGATATTTGGACTCAGTGGGAATGTGAGACTAAACAGATGTTCTACCATAGTTATGGCGATATCTCTTACCTACTGGATGTTAAGATAGATAAAAACCTATTTCGAGCTATGGTGCAGTTTTGGAATTCCGCGTACAGTTGTTTCACTTTTGGGAATATGGATTTGGTGCCAACCATTGAAGAATATACCACTTTACTCTGTAGTCCAGGGATACAGGCTGATAAATTTTATATTAGGCCTGCTTATGTTCCTCCTTTTACGAAGAAATTGATGAAAATTATGGGAATGAGTGAAGAGTGGATCTCAGCCAGAATTCAGCAGAAAGGCGAAGGGAGATGTATTCATTGGGTAAATTTAAGAGATTGATTCTGACACACCCTGATGTAAGGAAGAAAGTCGATGTTTTTGCCTTAAGCATTTATGGATTGGTCATTTTCCCCAAAGTCCTAAGACACATAGATGAAGCAGTTGTGGATCTATTTGACCGATTGGATAAACAAGTTACACCTATCCCAGCAATTCTTGCAGAGACTTTCAGATCATTAAACGCATGCCGAAGAGCAAGAGAGGGAAGGTTTATTGGTTATGCGCAGTTGTTAACAGTATGGTTTTATGGTCATTTTTGGAAGACGGATAAAGTCTCTTATCGACCTTTGTGTGAGGGTTATTCACCGTTAAAAGAGGAAATGGCTATGTCAAGACGAGATGATATAATAGAAGAGGGATGGACGACAATCTTTCAAAATCTTCGGGAAGAAGATATTGAGTGAAAAGCTCCATGGATGGTGCCTGAGGAGATACTCTACAAATGTGGAAACTTTAATTGGGTCCCTTTACCCGAAATTTGGGGTGCCATCGGGTACGCCCCTTTGCTGGTAACAAGACAATACAAGTCTAGGCAGTTTGTGCCAGTAACGTATGGGTTGGTTCAAAGTGAATTCTCTTATATGGGAGAGAGTTATAAGAGGAAGATTAGGGAAGTTGCGAATGCTTGGAAGTAGACACACCGGATGAAGAGAGTGACTGCGGGTAAGATGGTGACTCCTAAGTATAAAGTGTGGCTAAGCAAAAGAGTCAACGATAATATTCCGGGACCAAGTCCAGATAATGTTCAATCTATGGAGGAATGTTTGCGAGTGGTACCAACTAAGGTAGAAATGATAAAACAAGACTTTGTAAAATAGAGTTCAGAGTTCGAAAAGAAAATTGAGCAATTAGAGGAGGAGAAAATGCATATAAAATTAGACGTGGAAATACAAAAGTCAAAAGTGGAGAAATTTAGAAAAGGAAAAGAACAAGTTGAAGAGGATCTTGACAGTTTAAAGACTGATTATAAGAAGATGCGGCTATCAATGATGACCGCCGGGTTAGGAAAAACTCCAGAACAATGGCGTCAAGAAATTCAAAGTGAAAAGGTTAAAGCTAACCAGTGGGAGGAAAAGTTCAAAGAGGCTCAAGCACGAAACGAACTTATGGAAAAGAACTTCTCAGAAAGCCAAGGCGAACAAAACAAGTTAAAGGCTAGAGTCACTGAGCTTGAGAGATCCCTCTAGCATCAACGAAACCATAACTCGATGAAAGAATTAAGAGCAAGTTTGAGCCAAATAGAGGAAATGAAGAAGAAGATTGTGGAATTAGAAATGGCCTTGCTAAATTGCCAAAACCATATCCAGTCTATAGAGGCAAACGAAGAACGAAGGGAAGAGGAGCTTCGCCGTTCCCAGAATCAAGTCAGAGACAGAGATTACCTCATGGGGGAGGCTATAACTCAGATGTGAGAGATAGCAGAATATTTACAAACTTTGGCTATGCAAGCTGAGGTATTGAGCATGCAGTTTGAGACACGGTCAGATCGTGGACGAGAATTAGACTCTCTACTTACAAAAATTAAGGCCTTAGGTGTTAGAGAAAGGCCGTATTTGTAACCTCCTTTATGTAAAGAGCTTTGTTTTCAAATGAAGTTTCCTAAGGGGAATTAAATCAGAGTCGACTTCTTTTGCATTTCATGCATTTGCATTTGTCATTTATTTCATTCATATACATTAAAAGTCATTAAAAAGGGATTCTAATTTAATATAAAATTATCAAAAGCAACCTGGAAACCAACGAAACCTTACCAGAAACGCACCCCTATGGCACAAGAAAGAAAACAAAAAATATGGATCAGAGAATAGAGAAACTTGAACAACTCTAAAAGGAGATGCAGGAAAAACTTTAGTTGCAAATGCAGGAGTAGCTTGTTAAGATCCATCGTGATATGATGGATCAGATGATGGAATCGCAAAAAACCATGATGTCCCAATTAACTCAATTACTGACAGGCAAAGGGAAAGCCCCCATGGTTAACACTGCTAAAGATAGTGAGGAGCGACCAGCCCTCCCTGGTCTCACTCCAACACATCCCGAAGTGCATCTACGAAGGACATCCGTTGTAATTAAACCTCAACAATTTTAAGAGGGTGTCTCTATGCCGCCAAATCTCCAAGCTGGATCAGGTTCCAATTTGGTAGACCACCCTGTCAACGCCATTATTCTCGACTTTGATGAGGCAGCGGAAGAGGAAAAGGCAAAGTATGAATTACCAAGACAGTTGGAAGAGCGCTGCAAATGGTTAGAAGACAAGTTCCAGGCTATGGAGGGCGCTGATAGGCAACGCGGAGTCGATGCTAAAGACCTAAGCTTAGTGCCAGATCTAATACTCCCCCACAAATTCAAGATGCCAGAGTTTGAAAAGTACAAGGGAATCACTTGCCCCGAAGCTCATATAACCATGTTTTGCCAAAAAATGACAGGGTATATCAACAATGACCAGTTGCTGATACATTGCTTCCAGGATAGCCTGGTCGGAGTAGCAGCCAGATGGTATAATCAGTTGAGCCGTACTGAAATCGGTTCTTGGAGAGATCTGGCACAGGCATTTATGAGACAATACAGTCATGTAACTGATATCACCCCTGACAGAATTGTTCTTCAAAGCATGGAAAAGAAACCCAACGAGAGTTTCCAACAGTACGCACAGAGGTGGAGGGAGGTTGCCATTCAGGTCCAGCCGCTACTCTTGGAAAAAGAGACCACAATGCTCTTTATTAATACGTTAAAGGCACCGTTCCTTACTCACATGCTAGGAAGCGCAACCAACAGTTTCTCGGACATCGTAATGACTGGAGAGATGATCGAGAATGCTATAAAAAGTGGAAAGATTGAGACAGGGGAAAGTAACAAAAGAGCGACTGTAAGGAGGAAAGAAAGGGAAGTGAATAACACAAACATAGGGTATCCAAAGTCAATCACCGTTAATCAGCAAAAAGCAGTGGCTACGGGGCATCAGGGTTCGTCCAAGAAAGAATCTGGCACTACAAGACAAAACAATCAGAAACTCCAATTTACACTGATCCCGATAACATACAAGGCAATGTATAAAAAACTATTCGACGCACATATAGTGTCTCCTTGCTATTTAACACCAATGCAGCCCCCGTACCCCAAGTGGTATGACCCGAATGCGAAATGCAAATATCATGCGGGGATCACAGGGCATTCAATAGAGAATTGCCTAGCTTTTAAGAAATTGGTAGAAAAGCTTGTCAATATGGGGGTTATAGAGTTAGCAGATTTGCCAAAGGCAGAGAATCCATTACCCGATCATAATGGGGTCAACGCAGTCATCAAAAGTTCAGAGAGGAAGGTCAAAAAAAGCGTGGCAGAAATTAAGACTCCCTTAAGATTGGTCTAGAACGAAATGGTCAAATAGGGGCTAATCGTTGCGGAAGAGAATCAGAGAAAATGGATAAATTATTGTGAGTACCATCGAGAATCAGGGCACGAGATTCAAAACTGTGAGGAGTTCAGGACTTTGGTACAAAATTTGATGAACAATAAAGAAATTGAGTTTTGTAAGGAGGGAGCAGAAGAGAAGAGCATATGCACCTCAGAGCTGACAACAGGAGCTCAAAATTCAAATTCCCCTTGATCGTCATATCGGCACCCAAGAATAATGAAGCCGGAGTGCAAACAGTACCAAAAGTGATAATACACAAACCCGTGGAACCCAAGCATAGTGGACCTGAAATGCAGACAGCACCGAAAGTTATAATACAGAGACTTGTAGCCTCTGCTTATGAGGATAGCAGGAGGGTCCCTTGGAACTATGAATGTAGTGTGACAATCTCAGGGAAGGAGAATTTGGCTAGTGTTTCAAAAGAAGAGTTGGATGTAGGCTCTCGTACTCGTAACAGGAGACGTTACGATCTAGCAAAAGGGAAAGCTCCAATGATAGAACCAGGGGGAGAAAAATCAGTCGAGTCTGAATCACCCATCAAGGAACCAGTGAAAGAGGAAGAAGTTAAAGAGTTCCTGAAGTTTCTGAAACACAGTGAATATTGTGTAGTGGAGCAGTTGCATAAGCAACCAGCGCGCATATCTGTGTTGGCTTTGCTTCAGAATTTGGAAGTACACAGGAACGCATTAATGAAAGGTTTAAATGAGACCTATGTCGCCAATGATATCTCAGTTGATAAATTGGATTGGTTGGTAGGTAACATAAGTGCTGACAACTTTATCCATTTTAGTGACGATGAGATACCAGCAGGTGGAAGGGGATCCACCAAGGCTTTGCATATTACTACTAGATGCAAAGGGTACACGCTACTAGAGGTCCTAATAGACAACGGGTCGGCATTGAACGTATTGCCCTTGTCCACTCTAAACAGATTACCAATAGACAGCTCACACATGAAGGAATGCCAGAGCATAATGAAGGCATTTGATGGCACGCAAAGGAAAGTATTGGGAAGATTCGAGATACCTTTATTGATTGGCCCGATTACTTACGAAGTGGACTTTCTTGTAATGGACATTAATCCTTCCTATAACTGCTTATTAGGAAGGCCATGGATACATTCATCAGGGGCGGTGCCTTCATCATTACATCAGAAAGTGAAGTTGATAGTGGATAGTCGACTAATAACGATAAAGGCTGAGGAGGACATTATTGCAGCTGTGACTAGTGAGATGCCGTACCTAGAGATAAATGACGAGACAACCGAATGTTTTTTTCGGTCTCTCGAGTTCGTGAATGCAACTTTCTTCACGGAAGAAAATAGAATCTTGATACCCGGAATCTCCAAGACTACAAGAATGGGACTAAAAATGACCATGGGAAAAGGAGCTTTACCAGAAAGAGGACTTGGAAAGTATCTTCAGGGGAGAGTTGTGACCCCGACATTGAAAGAAAAACAAGATCGCTTTGGCTTAGGGTTTAGGCCAAATGCAAAACAAAAAAGGAAAGAAGTGGAAAAGAGACAAGAAAGGAGACGTGCTCATTTGAATGGCGAAGAGGCCAAGTGGGAACCTATGATAATTCTGTATATATCCAAAACCTTTGTGTCAGGAGGGGTAATTCATGCCGAGAAGAAGGTGCCAAGGGGAGAGAACATTGTAACAATGTTGGGTAATGCCTGCATTAATGCTGTATTCGAGGAGACAATGGAAGAAGGGTGTAACACCCCTTAACCCGGGTCCATCGCTGGATTAGGGATTAAGGGTATTACCACACAAGCTAAAACTTTAGTTAAATCAATTGAATCATGGAAGATCATCTTTATTAAATATTATCTATAAACAAATAATAAACACATGTATAACATATACTATACACTAGATCCAAATCATACACAAAAGGATCATCGATGAACATAATTCGTCATACAGTGTATATTACGTCAATATCACATAACCAAGCAGATTTCATGAAAATTCATAAATGTCTAAACTTCTTATAGCATAAAGACTTAGTTGCAAATAAACTAAAGCATGCAATCATTACACATCAATTGTACACTCTCTTAATTGGCCAAATATGCATGGTTTCATTTATAGCATTTCACGCAAATTACCTAGCACAACCCGAGTTTAGCGGTTTCATGCATTCAATTTAAAACAAGCAATTCAACAAGCCAAATACATATATAAATATATATATACGTAAATGCATACATCTCAATTATGCACTCTTTTTCATATTCGACTATGCCTAAACTATTTTAAACATGTTAACCACATTTGCAAAGGTCACCTAGGTTTGGCCGAATACACATACACATTTTATTCAATATAATTCATCTTATTTAAAACAACCAAAATTGATACATACCTAGATACATTTCTCACAAGCATATAATTCAATATCATTTTCATATCAACTTCTTGATATTCAAATACCTAACATATCCATAAATAAATAAACTTATAACATTTTCATGAGATCAATTCAATAGTACCATTTTATAACCAAATGCATACCTAAGCATAGCAAGTCTTCACAATAATCACCCAAAATAAAGTAGTCACATTTCTATATATCTATCTATCACATATACATATGAATAAGATGCAACCTTAAACTATCAAGTTGTCCATCACATATCAAAATATATATATATACTATTCGATATAATACCTACCACATCTGAACACCAATGAAAATTTATGGCATGAGCAAACCATATCATCGAAATGCAAAAACAAAGTTCAACCAAGATAGATAGCCATTTTCGCATGGCTAAGTATATTTACACGATTACAAATCATTAGTTATACTGCTTAGTCTAATCTATACATGCCCTTTTTAGTTTAAAACTAAGTTATTCAATACCAAAAGAAAGTTGATAGTGCGGTTGACTTCTTCCTAGATCCTTCAAGTCCGTAGCTTGAACCAAAAATCTCGACTGTCGGTGGACCGCGTAGACCGGCTATTCAATAACCTTCGTCTTTCCCCGATCCAAATCCGTTTTTCTTTGTTCTTGATCTTGAATTTTAGCTTCAAAGTGCCGAAATTTCAAAGAACCAAAAGCTTATTTCTTCCTCCACATTCGGCCATGGATGAGTGAAAAGATGATGGCTTTCTTTTCTTGGTTATTTTAACATATAATAAATAAATACCAAATTACTAAACTAACCTTATAATTAAAAATAACTAAACATTTTAACATAAGGACAACCTTGCCCATGACCGGCCACTAACATCTAAAATGGGTTATTTACCCATTATATACTTCATATTATAAAGCCATGATCAATTAAGCACATTTCACTTTAGTCTGCCACTTTTTCACTTTACGCGATTAGGTCCTTTTTATCAAATTAAGCACTTAAACGATAAAAATTTTCTACGAAACTTTCACACACATTAATTCACATATAATTGACTCAAAATATAATATTAAAATATTTCTTGAACTCGGATTCGTGGTCCCAAAACCACCGTTCCGATTAGGGTCAAATTCGGTCTGTTACAACTCTCCCCTCCTTTAGGATTTTCGTCCACGAAAATCTTACCGTTAAACAAAGTCGGATATTTTTGCCTCATTAAATCCTCAGGCTCCCACGTAGCCTCTTCAACTCCGTGACGATTCCATAGTACCTTCACTAATGGAATTCTCTTATTTCTCAACTCTTTTATTTCCCGAGCTAAGATACGGATCGGTTCTTCATCATATGTCAAGTCGGATTGGATTTCAATCTCTGACGGTGTGATCACATGAGACGGATCTGATCTGTACTTACGAAGCATCGACACGTGAAATATGTCATGCATCTTTTCTAACTCAGAGGGCAACTTCAATCTATAAGCAACAGGCCCAATACGTTCGATGATTTCATACGGTCCGATAAATCTCGGACTCAACTTGCCTTTCGACAAATCGAGTACTTTCTTCCACGGAGAAACTTTTAAGAATACACGATCTCAGGCACTGAAATTCAATGTCTTTACGTTTCAAATCAGCATAGGACTTTTGACGATCCGAAGCAGCTTTCAAATTGCCTCTAATAATAGCTACCTTCTGTTCTGTTTCTTTAATCAAATCAACCCCGTGTATCTTATTCTCGCTGAGCTCAGTCTAGTATAACGGTGTTCTACATTTTCGCCCGTACAAGGCTTCATGAGGCGCCATTTTGATACTAGATTGAAGGCTATTATTGTAAGCAAATTCAATCAAAGGTAGGTATCATTCCCACGTACCTTCAAATTCGAGAATGCAACATCTCAACATGTCCTCAAGTATCTGAATAGTTCGCTCAGACTGACCGTCTGTCTGCGGATGAAAGGCTATACTAAAATGAAGTTTAGTACCTAAAGTATCTTGCAATTTCTTCCAAAACCGCGATGTGAATCTCAGGTCTCTGTCTGAAACAATGGAACTCGGTACACCATACAACCTTACAATCTGCGATACATACAATTCAGCAAGTTTATCAAGTGAATAGTCTGTACGTACCGGCACAAAATGAGCTGATTTAGTTAGTCTATCAACTATAACCCAGACGGCATCTTTCTTACTTGGTGTCATAGGAAGACCGGATACAAAATCGATTATAATTCTATCCCATTTCCATTCAGGTATCATGATTGGCTGAAGTAGTCCGGATGGCACTTGATGCTCAGCTTTTACTTGCTGACAAACTAAGCATTTCGAAACAAATTCAGATATATCCCGCTTCATGCCCGGCCACCAATAGAACTGTTTCAAATCATTGTACATCTTTGTGCTACCAGGATGTATCAACATTTGACTACTATGAGCTTCATCCAAAACCATTTGAATCAAGTCAGCATTTCTCGGTACACACAATCGGCCTTTATAGGTCAAACAGTCATTTTTATCAACTCGAAATTCTGACTCTGTATCATTTTCACATTGTGCTCATCTAGAAGTCATATCTTTGTCAACTTTCTGAGCATCACTAATTTGCTGAATAAACAACGGTCTAGCCTTCATCTCAGCTATGATTGAACCATCTCTGGACATAACCATATGTGCGTTCAACGCACGAAGAGCAAACAATGATTTTCGACTTAAGGCATCCGCAACAACGTTAGCTTTTCCCGGATGATAATCAATTACCAATTCGTAATCTTTTAACAATTCCAACCACATGCGTTGTCTTAAATTCAGGTCTTTTTGAGTCATCAAATACTTCAGACTTTTGTGATCCGAGTAAACATGGTATTTCTCGCCGAATAAGTAATGACGCCAAATTTTTAGTGCGAACAGAATGGCTGCAAGCTCCAAATCATGCGTCGGGTAATTTCTTTCATGCGGCTTCAATTGTCTCGATGCGTAGGCTACTACTCTGCCTTCCTGCATCAATACACATCCCAAACCACTTAAGGAAGCATCAGAATATACAACAAATTCCTTACCCGATTCAGGCTGAGCTAATACTGGAGCTTCTGTTAAAAGGGCTTTCAACTGATCGAAACTCTTCTGACAATTTTCCGACCACTCGAACTTTACATCTTTCTGTTGTAGTTTTGTCAAAGGTGTAGCTATCACAGAAAAACCTTTCACAAACCGTCTGTAGTAGCCCACAAGTCCCAGAAAACTTTGAATCTCGAAAACATTCTTTGGTGGCTTCCAATCAAGTATAGCCGAAATTTTGTTTGGATCGACTCGAATACCTGATGCTGAAACAACATGTCCCAAAAAGCTGACCTTTTTCATCCAGAACTCACACTTACTAAACTTCGCATACAACTGCTGATCTCTCAAAGTTTGTAGCACTAATCTCAAATGCTCGGCATGCTCGGTTTCATTTTTGGAGTAGATCAGTATATCATCAATAAACACTACTACAAATCGATCCAAAAACTGTCTGAAGACTCGATTCATTAGATCCATAAAAACAGCAGGTGCATTAGTGATTCCAAAAGGCATAACCATAAACTCAAAATGCCCGTACCTAAATGCGTCTGGAATGCAGTCTTTGGCACATCTCGTATCTCGACTGCATGAACCGATAATAGCCTCGATCTCAAATCTATCTTCGAAAATACTGAAGCCCTTTTTAGCTGATCGAACAAGTCATCAATCCGAGGTAACGGGTACTTATTTTTTATAGTTACCTTATTTAGTTGCCGATAGTCGATACACATTCGCATAGTCCCATCTTTCTTTTTCACAAATAAAACCGGTGCACCCCAAGGAGAGAAACTCGGTCGTGCAAAGCCCCTATCCGTCAACTCTTAAAACTGTGCTTTCAACTCTTTCAACTCGGTAGGTGCCATCTGATACGGAGCTATCGAAATCGGAGTCGTCCCCGTTACTAGTTCAATACCAAACTCAATCTCTCGCACTGGTGGTAAACCCGGTAATTCTTCAGGAAACACATCTGAGTATTCACACACAACCGATACAGATTCAATTTGTTTTTCAGACACTTTATTATCCAGTACATAGGCCAAATAAGCTTTGCACCCTTTTCTCACATATTTTCGGGCTAACATCGAGGATATTACTGTAGGAAACCCACTTAAATCACTGGATTCAATTCTGATGGTCTCACCGCTCGACATCTCAAATCAATAAGCTTTCTTTTGCAATTCACTGCTTGCATCATGTGAAGTTAACCATCCATTCCCAAAATTATATCGAACTCATCGAAGGGCAACAACATTAACTTGGTGGAAAGCAAGAATCCCGAATCATCACCCGCAACCTCTACACACTTTATTCACAAGCACACATCTACCCAAAGGGTTGGACACACGAATCACAAACTCAGTAGACTCAACTGGCAGAGTCTTACCGAATACTAGAGTTTCACACACATATGAATGAGTCGAACCGGGATCAATCAATGCAATCACATGAGTATCATAAAGGGTGAAAGTACCGATAATGACATCGGGGAGGAAGCATCCTCTCGGCTCGTGTAGCATAATAAGCTCTAGCTGGAGCTCAGCCTCGATCGAATCGCAGTGTTCTTCGTCCCTCTCTGACTACCACCTATATTGCCTGAATGCCTGGGTGGCCTACCTCTCGCTGACGTATTGCTCGACTTAATGTTCTGAACTGTATTCTGCTTAACTAACATCGGACATTCTCTAATAAAATGATCTGACGATCCACATTTAAAGCAAGACCGGTCATGGAATCTACAACTCCCGGAATGCCATTTCCCACAGTGCTTGCATTCAACTAGATTCTGTGGAGCGTTTCCAACACTGGCCATCGAGGTAGATCGGGAGCCCACTGGAGGTCGATCACATCTAGGTAAATCTGAAGTAGCTTTATGTCGGCTGAAGTCATCTCTGAACTTCTTAGATGTGGAATGGAAATTCTTACCCGACGATCTCTTACGAGTATCTCTAGCTTCTGTCTCAGCCTTTCTTTTCTCCTTCCCGAACTCTTCAGCTTTGCAAGCTCGCTCGACTAGTGTCACAAACTCTTTGAATTCAAGAATGCCAACAAGCAACTTTAAATCTTCATTCAAACCATCTTCGAACCTTTTGCACATAATGGCTTCAGTTGATACACACTCTCGAGCATATCGGCTCAATCTAACAAATTTTCGCTCATATTCAGTCACGGTCATTCGCCCTTGTTTTAGTTCAAGAAATTCTTTACGTTTCTAGTCGATGAACCTCTGACTGATATATTTCTTGCGGAATTCATTCTGAAAGAAATCCCACGTCACTTTTTCTTTCGGAACTACTGATACTAGTGTCTTCCACCAATGATATGCAGTGTCCCAAAGTAAAGATATAGCACACTTCAGGCATTCGTCTGGAGTACAAGATAGCTCATCAAGTACCCGAATAGTGTTATCAAGCCATATTTTGGCTCGCTCTGCGTCATCATCATCATTGGCCCTGAATTCTTCGGCCCCAAATTTCCTGATTTTATCAACTGGAAGTCTACTAGATCTCATCGGATCTATCATCGGGGGTGCTGAAGGTATCGGAGTTGGATTATTCGGGGGTGGAGGTTGGTGTACAGCCAGGTTAGTCTGAATAAACTGGGTAAACGACTCATTCAACATCTGATAGAAGGCTTGTTTAGCCTCCCCCTCGTGGCTACTCGAAACTGGCCGAGAATCTACCGGCACTGATCCGTGTGCACGGTCAGGCGCTACACCCTCTACATCATCCGCTACGGCTCTTTCAGGATCAATGTCCATTTACTATATAAAACACAGTTCAGAATGTAAGAAGTCACCACACTATCGATATATGATAAAGGCATGTATAGCTAGACTCACACGCGCTACGGTAGTCCTAAAATCGACTAAACCGTAAGCTCTGATACCAATCAAATGTAACACCCCTTAACCCGGGTCCGTCGCTGGATTAGGGATTAAGGGTATTACCACACAAGCTAAAACTTTAGTTAAATCAATTGAATCATGGAAGATCATCTTTATTAAATATTATCTATAAACAAATAATAAACACATGTATAACATATACTATACACTAGATCCAAATCATACACAAAAGGATCATCGATGAACATAATTCGTCATACAGTGTATATTACGTCAATATCACATAACCAAGCAGATTTCATGAAAATTCATAAATGTCTAAACTTCTTATAGCATAAAGACTTAGTTACAAATAAACTAAAGCATGCAATCATTACACATCAATTGTACACTCTCTTAATTGGCCAAATATGCATGGTTTCATTTATAGCATTTCTCTATAAATTACCTAGCACAACTTAGAGTTTAGCGGTTTCATGCATTCAATTTAAAACAAGCAATTCAACAAGCCAAATACATATATAAATATATATATACGTAAATGCATACATCTCAATTATGCACTCTTTTTCATATTCGACTATGCCTAAACTATTTTAAACATGTTAACCACATTTGCAAAGGTCACCTAGGTTTGGCCGAATACACATACACATTTTATTCAATATAATTCATCTTATTTAAAACAACCAAAATTGATACATACCTAGATACATTTCTCACAAGCATATAACTCAATATCATTTTCATATCAACTTCTTGATATTCAAATACCTAACATATCCATAAATAAATAAACTTATAACATTTTCATGAGATCAATTCAATAGTACCATTTTATAACCAAATGCATACCTAAGCATAGCAAGTCGTCACAATAATCACCCAAAATAAAGTAGTCACATTTCTATATATCTATCTATCACATATACATATGAATAAGATGCAACCTTAAACTATCAAGTTGTCCATCACATATCAATATATATATATACTATTCGATATAATACCTACCACATCTGAACACCAATGAAAATTTATGGCATGAGCAAACCATATCATCGAAACGCAAAAACAAAGTTCAACCAAGATAGATAGCCATTTTCGCATGGCTAAGTATATTTACACGATTACAAATCATTAGTTATACTGCTTAGTCTAACCTATACTTGCCCTTTTTAGTTTAAAACTAAGTTATTCAATACCAAAAGAAAGTCGATAGTGCGGCTGACTACTTCCCAGATCCTTCGAGTCCGTAGCTTGAACCAAAAATCTCGACTGTCGACGGACCGCGTAGACCGGCTATTCAATAACCTTCGTTTTTCCCCGATCCAAATCCGTTTTTCTTTGTTCTTGATCTTGAATTTTAGCTTCAAAGTGCCGAAATTTCAAAGAACCAAAAGCTTATTTCTTCCTCCACATTCGGCCATAGATGAGTGAAAAGATGATGGCTTTCTTTTCTTGGTTATTTTAACATATAATAAATAATTACCAAATTACTAAACTAACCTTATAATTAAAAATAACTAAACATTTTAACTTAAGGACAAACTTGTCCATGACCGGCCACTAACATCTAAAATGGGTTATTTACCCATTATATACTTCATATTATAAAGCCATGATCAATTAAGCACATTTCACTTTAGTCTGCCACTTTTTCACTTTACGCAATTAGGTCCTTTTTATCAAATTAAGCACTCAGACGATAAAAATTTTCTATGAAACTTTCACACACATTAATTCACATATAATTAACTCAAAATATAATATTAAAATATTTCTCAGACTCAGATTCGTGGTCCCGAAACCACCGTTCTGGTTAGGGTCAAATTCGGTCTGTTACAAAAGGACCCTATTGGATATTCGACCCTACGAACCGGGAAGTGTTTTGGACAACTAGAATGCAGAGGAGATTCCTGTAACATTTAAAACTTATTCAGAGTAATGTTCAAAACGCACTTATTACTTTAAGCCTAGAAATGATAAAATTTCTTTTATGAAATAGGCTAGTGTTCAAACATCATTATATTAATGAAGTACATTTTTGCTATCAATTGAAGCCAACATTCTTTTCTTCATTTTGTGATTCCTTCAAATCATTCTTTCATAACCTTTATACATACAAATAACCATTCATAAATTCATTCATTCTTTCCATATTCTTTTGAACTACAGTAGGTCACCAGATATCAATTACATGAGCGACGCTGCCACGAACTCGGAATATCTTTTTGAGCAGGACATGTGTTTAGAGGGATCACAGGATTTTGAGGATGACATAGACAGTGACTTATCCCCTGACTTGTTAAGAATGGTGGAATAGAAGGAGAAACAAATTCTACCTCACGAGGAAACGGTAGAGATTGCGACATTGGAGGAGGGGAAGGTAGTGAAGATTGGAACGTGTATAATCGGGAAAACAAGACGAGATCTTGTCGAGCTGCTATGAGAATTTAAAGATGTCTTCACATGGTCATATAAGGATATGCCTAGTTTAAGCACTGACATTGTAGTACATCGCCTGCCCATAAAAGAATATTGCAAGCCCGTTCAGCAGAAGCTTCGAAGGATGAGACTAGACATTGTGTTAAAAATAAAGGAGAAAGTTAAAAAAGCAATTTGATGCCGGATTCTTGCAAGAGACCAAATATTCAGAATGGGTAGCCAACATCGTGCCTGTCCCTAAAAAAGATGGAAAGGTACGAATGTGTGTAGATTATAGGGACCTAAATAAGGCTAGCCTAAAGGATAATTTTCCTTTACCTCATATTGATACTCTAGTAGATAACACAGCAGGCTACTCGTTGTTTTCATTTATGGACAGTTTCTCGGGGTACAATCAGATAAAAATGCATCCTGAAGATATGGGAAAGAATACCTTTATAACATTGTGGGGCACGTTCTATTACAAAGTAATGTCATTTGGGTTCAAAAAATGCGGGGGCTACATACCAAAGAGCTATGGTGACTTTGTTCCATGACATGATGCACAATGAGATTGAAGTCTACGTCGACAACATGATTGCAAAATCCCAAACAGAAAAGGAACATATTCAAGTTTTGAGAAAATTGTTCTTGAGACTGAGGAAATTCTAGTTAAAGCTCAACCCCGTAAAATGCACTTTTGGAGCTAGATCGGGTAAATTGTTGGGTTTCATAGTCAGTGAAAGGGGAATTGAGATCGACTCGGATAAGGTCAAGGCTATACAAGAATTGCCTCCACCATGCACTCAAAAAGAAGTTCGAGGCTTCCTGGGGAGGTTAAATTACATTGCTCGGATGCTCGGTTTATTTCACAGTTAATCGAAAAGTGCGATCCCATATTTCGTCTTCTGAAGAAACATAATCCAGGTGTGTGGGATGATGAATGCCAGAAAGCTTTCGATAGGGTCAAGCGATATTTTTCAAACCCTCCAGTCTTATCACCCCCTTGCCCAGATAAGTAGTTAATCTTGTATTTAGCAGTGCTCGATCACTCTATGGGGTGTGTGTTGGGTCAACATGATGACTCAGGAAGAAAGGAAAAGGCGATATATTACCTCAGTAAGAAATTCACTGAGTGTGAAATGAAATATTCGCCCATTGAGAAATTGTGTTGTGCGTTGATTTGGGCAACTCGAAGATTGAGGCAATATACGTTGTATCACACGACCTGGCTAATCTTGAAATTGGACCCTCTAAAGTACATGATGAAGTCAACTGCTTTAAATGGAAGGATAGCTAGATGGCAAATTCTGCTCTCTGAATTTGATATCATCTATGTGAGTCAGAAAGCTGTGAAAGGGAGCGCAATCGCAGACTTCCTAGCTAGCAGAGCTTTAGAAGATTATGAGCCATTAAATTTTGATTTCCCCAATGAGGATTTAATGTATGTGGCAGTTACTGAAAAAGACACTGTGCCTTTGGAAATTAAACTTCGACGGAGCATCAAATGCTGTCGGTAATGGAATTGGGGCAGCCTTAGTGTCCCCAAATGGAGATCATTACCAACTCACTTGCAAATTGGATTTCAATTGTACAAATAATATGGCAGAGTACGAGGCGTGTATCATGGGACTTCGGGCGGCCATTGAGCGCAACATCAAATTGTTAGAAGTATATGGAGATTCGGCACTAGATATACCAACTAAAAGGTGAATGGCAAACAAAAGACCCTAAATTGATCAATTACCAAAAGATAGTTATGGGATTAATTGAGGAGTTCGATGATATCACTTTTAGTTATCTCCCACGAGAAGAAAATCAGATGGCGAATGCTTTGGCCACTCTGGCCTCCATGATCAAAGTGGGTAAACAGGAGGGTATGAAGCCTATCCAAATGAGTATCTACGAAGCTCCAGCCCATTATTGTAACGTGGATGAAGAGGAAAGAGATAATCATCCTTGGTATCACAATATATTGCAGTACGTGAGAAATCGTGAGTATCCTAAGCAAGCAACTGAGAATGACAAAAGAACATTAAGAAGGCTAGCCTGCGATTATGTCTTAGACAGAGAGGTCTTGTACAAAAGAAGAAAGGATCAAGTACTTTTGAGATGTGTGGATGCTATTAAAGCCAAGAAAGTTCTGGAAGAAGTTCATGAGGGTGTTTGTGGGACTCACGCTAATGGGTTTACAATGGCCTGACAAATCATGAGATTCGGGTACTATTGGTCAACTATGGAAGAAGACTACATTAATTACGCGAAGAGATGTCATAAGTGCCAGATTTATAGGGATGAGATTCATGTGCCTTCTTCACCCCTGCATGTCATGACTTCCCCATGGCCTTTCTCTATGTGGAGCATGGATGTCATTGGGCCGATCTCTCCAAAAGTTTCGAATGGACATCGATTCATTTTTGTGGTCATTGATTATTTCACCAAATGGGTAGAAGCTGCTTCATATGCTAGTGTTACCAAGTCGGCAGTCAGCAGATTCCTAAAAAAGGAAATCATATGTCGATATGTAATGCCTGAAAGGATCATATCCGACAATTCGTTAAACTTGAATAATAGTACGATCGCAGAGGTCTGCAGTCAATTCAAGATCAAACATCACAATTCGTCACCATATTGACCAAAAATGAATGGTGCAGTAGAAGCAGCCAATAAAAATATTAAGAAGATTGTGAGGAAAATGGCTAAAACTTATAAAGATTGGCATGAGAAGTTACCATTCGCCCTCTATGCTTATCGAACATCAGTTAGGACCTCTACCAGGGTAACTCCTTTCTTATTAGTTTATGAAATGGAGGCGGTGTTACCCATCGAAGTTGAAATTCCTTCCCTTCGAGTCTTGTCAGAGTTAAAGTTAGATGAAACCGAATGGATCCAGTCTTGATATGATCAGTTGAACTTGATTGAGGAGAAGAGGTTAAGGGCCATTCGTCATGGTTAAATGTACTAAAAGAGAATGATACGGGCTTATGGCAAAAAGGTTTGCCCAAGAGAATTCCACAAGGGAGACTTGGTTTTGAAAAAGATCCTCCCCATGCATAAAGATTTCAAAGGGAAGTGGATGCCAAATTGGGAAGGACCTTATGTGGTGAAAAAGGCTTTCTCTAGAGGAGCATTGATCTTGACCGAAATGGATGGGAAAAACCTGCCCAATCCTATAAACTCGGATTCAGTCAAGAAATACTATTCTTGAAGAGGAAAAGAAGCCAAAGCGAAAACCCGCAAAGGGCGCTTTGAGACCTTCCTAAAAAAAATGAAAAATGAAAAAATGAAATCGAAAAATGAAAATGAAAAGTGGAGAGGCCAAGGTGAAAACTCGCAAAGGGCGCCTTGAGACCAAAGGGGTTTTGAGTCGAAAACCCGAAAAGGGCGGCTTAAATTGCCATCAGAACCTAATGGGGCATGCGGTGATCCTGCCATACTTGAATTAACAAGGAAAGGGTATATTGTGTCTTGGTGCTTCGACAGAATACTCAAGATCTTCTAAACACATGTCACACTCAAAATAATATTCCAGACATTGGGGCAGAGAAGCTCAGGTGGCGATATCTAGAGGTCGCATAGTAGACGTTTTTATTCACATTAAATGTGCTATCTTTGAATACCTTATTCTATTCAAGATATACCTTTTGGTTAGTTTCTTTATTAATTATAAGCTTTACTTCACACCAATTTTATTCTCATCTATTGATAAAAGAAGTTTTGTGCATTACTCTAAAGGTTTATAATAAAACAAGAACCCAAAAACAGGACTGTTGTGTAAAACTCACCAGGTTTAAGGGGTTGATAATATCAGAAAAGGTGGTATCTATAAATGATGATTTCTTCATTTTTAAAGTACCACAGCAAAAGGGAGGCTTTAATAAACAATAAGAAAGAGACTGTTCTCAACGATGAAATGTGGTGAGAATGGGTAGCAAACTATTTTGTGTCCTATATGCTAAAGATGGCAAGGGGTCACACAAACCTCACACTTTTGAGATACGAGGGAACAGACATTGAAGCCATAACAAGGGCAAGCTAACGGAGTATAGTAGCGATTCCTCTGAGTTTCGGGGCCAAATTATCGGTTGAACAGGGACAACATGATGCGAGCAAAGGTGCCTTTAAAACATTAGAAAAAGATCACCTTCATGACATTCTGCATTCATGTATGTGTCATCTGCACTACATTTAGTTAGGAGCATTAGATCCATAATGATCATTGCATTCTAACCATTTTGCATAAACACGAAAAGGATTTCACAGCGCAGGTCCACTAAAGGACGTTGTCGCAGCGTCAGTAAAATCGAAGATCTCGCATTCCTCAGCGAAGCGGATCAAAGACAGCAGATCTGGTAATCCTGAAGTTGCAGGAACAGATCGAAGCCAAACAATTCTTTTATCTCCTTGAAGTTCCAGTGGAGTAGGTTGAGGCTACCAATCCCTCCTCCCAGAGTTTACAATGAGGATTAGTCCATATTTCTTTGAAGTTTTAGCAGAGAAGATTGAGGTTACGAATCTCTTCTCCTTGAACTTTCTATCACCTCAAAGTTCCAGTGGAGTAGGTTGAGGCCACAAATCCCTCCTCCCTGAGTTTACAATGGCGATTAGTCCATATTTCTTTGAAGTTTTAACAGAGAAGATTGAGGTTACGAATCTCTTCTCCCTGAATTTCTATCACCTTAAAGTTCCAGCAAAGTAGGTTAAGGCTAAAAATCCCCCATCCCTGAGTTTACAATGAGGATCAGTCCGTATTCATTTGAAGTTTTAGCAGAGAAGATTGAGGTTACAAATCTCTTCTTCAGGAAATTACATCGAACTGGATCAAAACACTAGTTTGCATGCCCTTGAAAATGCAGTGGGATAGAATAAAGTTACTCAAAGAATAAAAGCACCAAATGAAGTCAAGATTCGACAAAACCGGAAAAATTTGGCCCTTTTAAAGTCTTTGCTCTATTCTTGTTACATGACAATGAGCAAAGAGGGGCAGCTGTAGGGCCCAAAATTTGCCCGGGCCCATTTATAACCAAAAAACCAAACACAAATATTAAAAAACCAAAAATCAAAGTCTGTTAAACAGTCCAAAAACAGTCCTTTTATTACAAGCCCAAAACAAATTCAAACCCAATCTTTACACGGCCCAAGTGGCCCAAATAACTTAACATTTCAGAAACCCTAGAACCCGTAGCCACAGCAGCGCCGCAACCCACACATCACACGCGCCCCACGCGTAACTCTAGGACTTCCCCCGCGCGTGCCTCCACGCGTGACGATTCAGTAGTCCCGCAACAGTCTCCATGCGCACCAGTATCATACAGCCTTTGTGCCCTAGCCACGTTCGTATTTCGTACCTACAAACCAATAGCAGAGAAACAACAGGAAAGAAACGCAGAAAAAGGATAAACGATTGTATTTTTATGATTATTCTTCATTTTTTAGAGATCCGACTATAAAAGTCGCAGGAAAAACGTTTGTAAAGGTTACACACACATTACAAGGCAATACGAAATATAGCAGAGATTGAAACAAAAAGGATGTTTTTCCTTCTATCTCATCGACTATTTTTGAATCGGTTTTTCTATACCAACCTTTTCTGCTTTTGATATACTAAACAAAAAAAGGAGGAAGAAGGGAGAGAGACGCATACCTTCGCGAATCCCTTCGTCTTCTCCGTTGTCATTGGGGTTAGGCGACAGGGAGAGCTACACCACTGTTCGTTTCTCCGTCGCAATCGGAGACAGACGAAGGGTTCGCTCGAGGCCTTAAGGTCGAGGTTGGATAGAATCTCACCTGACTGTGCTGCTATGCGCTGTTCACGGTGATTTTTGGTTTGGGTTCTGAGATGGGGTCTCAGTTTGCAGCGGAGAGAGATGAGAGAAAAGGTAAAAACGGAGGCTAGGGTTTTGGTTTAGCGCAAAGGTTAAAATGTGTGATTTCTGTTTAGGGGGAGGGTTAATAAGCATTAGGAGAACGTCGTCGTTTAAAGTCTCTGCTCATGGCTTTGAAACGATGTCGCATAAGGCCTTGACCCAGAACCGACCCGAAAATCGATAGGATCCGCGTGTTTCTCAAATTAATGAGGAATTTGCGCGTTTAATCCCTCTCATTTTTTATTATTTTTGATTAACCCCTGTAACTTATGCAAGTTTTTTTAATTTAGTCTGGTTTATTACAATGCATTTTCCTTGTTCGAATATTAACTGTTTTAATCCCCGATTGTTTAAGCGTGTTTTAATCTGGTCCTTAGCTCTGTTTAGATTTTTATAAAACAGCCTGTCAATTTTATTTTTATTTCAATTAAGTACTTATTTTTGTTTATAAAAAAAAATTATTCATCATTTGTTTGTGGAAATTATTTTAACAAATCACTTTGAACCCTTTATTAATTTTACAATGTTTTAATTTGTTTCAAATTTTCATTTATATATATATTTTTATTTTATTGTACAAATATTTGCTTTCAAAACATTCCTTTGTATATTTTCTTATTTCAATAATTTGTATAATATTTAATTTCAAATAATCTTATGTATTATTTTACGCATATAGATATAATTTGTATTAAAACTATCTTATTTTATGTATATTCTTAATCTATTTATATATATTTAACCTCTTTTAAAATTACTTATGTGTATATATTTCCTTCATAATTTAGTGTATATATAAGCTAGTATGTATATATTTTAGTATGTACGTACATATTTTTATGATAATTGTTTCATAAATTTACTTGTAAATTATTACACTGATTTTTGAATCGTTTCGCAAATTATTAGTTTTAACTACTTTCCGATGGTTTTAACACATTTGTTAGCATCCAAATTTTGCTTTACATCAGTTTGCCATGCAAATATTGTTATCATATATTAGTGCATTAAATTATTTCCATAATTATGTTCGTTTGTATAATGTTAAGTTTGTATATTATTTCATGCATAACGCTATGTTCATGCTACTTGTTATTGTATTATATTTCAAATTCCATCATATTCAAACCTTTTCTAAATATTTTATTACATTAAAGATATTTGTGGAACCGATTTGAAGATTGCATATTTGAAAAACGAGGCAATACTTGTGTGTTTAGAAGCACGGAAAATTACATCCTAGCGTGTTGGGTGTCGATTTTTCGTTCAACTAAATAACCAAATACCCTTTTTACGGGTTTTGAAAATCAAAGATGATCTCAGTGTTAGAGTATAAATGTGTTATATCCTAGCATGCTGCGTATGATATTTTTATCCCTTTGAAACGAGTTAATCTTGAGATTCAATTCCGATTTAATTAACTCTCTTCCAAAATTTTTACCTTAAAGGTTTTCAAATCTTAGATAAATTCGAATTCATTCTAAAGGTCTTCTTGCATTAAAAGCAGATATTGAACCAATTTTAAGATTGCATATAAAAAATGATACGGCAATATTTGTGTGTTTGGAAGAATGGGAAATTACATCCTAACGTGCTGGGTGTCTATTTTTCATTCAACCAGATACTCAAATACCCTTTTTTCACTTGTTTTGAAGATCAAAGATGATCTCGATGTCAGAGCATAAAAGCGTTATATCCTAACGTGTTGGGTATGATACTTTTATACCTTTGAAACGAGATCATCTTGTGATTCAATTCCGGTTTAATTTTCTTTCAAATTTTTGTTACCCTAAACATTTCAAGTTTTCGACATTAGGACAACATTAATCAATTTGGTACCAATTCTGGGCGTTGCGAGGGTGCTAATCCTTCCTCGCACGTAACCGACTCCCGAACCCGTTTTCTTCTTGAAATCCGTAGACCAAAAAAAAATATTTTATAGGTGACCTGATCACACCTAAACAAAAAGGATCAGTGGTGACTCCCCATGTTTTGAAGTCGATTCGCATGTGTAGTACTAAGTGCAGACTACTATGCGTGCCCGATAGTTTCGATCACATGTGTGGTACTAAGTGGAGGCCACTATGTGTAAGTGATGGTTTTGGTCACATGTGTAGTACTAAGTGTAGGCTACTAAGTGTACCATATAGCTTCGGCTACAAGGGTGGTACTATGTGCAGGCCACCGTGTATCTGTTATTATTTCAATGAGTTCAACGGGAAATTGACTAAGTGAAAATACATATGATTATGTAACGACTAAGTGTAATTGAATACGACTAAGTGATGGATAAGTGCAGGTATAAGTGTGAAAATTTATGAAAAATGTGCTCGATATTTGAGCGAACTTTCCGTAAGATGAAATGGAGTAAGTGAAATTATGAAAGAGTAAATTTAGAAATAAAACAGTTTTGGATAGCAGCAGTAGAGTAACTTTAAAAAATCACAAAAAATGGTAGAAATGGAATTAGTAGTTTAGTGAGATATGAAATTAAATCTTATTGAGTCTATTTTCATATGAAAGAAACAGAGAAAGCAAAGAAATTCTGTATTTTGATATATTTAGATTTTTGTGAGACTGGTTCAGAGTGATTTTGAGATCCCTTGTTCTGACTTGGAAAAATCATTAAAAATTGTACAAAAATAATTTTGGGACATAATTTATATTTTTAGATTCCTTAATGAGTCTAGTTTTAGAAAACGACAAATAGAAAATCATTTGAATTTTGTACAAATAGATAATTAAACATTAGCGAAGAATGGTTGGAACTGTCAGACAGCAGAATATGGGAGACTTTGAAGAGTAAACTGTACTAATTGGCTAAACCAAAAATTCAGAAAATTTTATGGTAACAAGATACAATAGTCTAGTTTCAGGGAAAATTTACGAATCTTAATTTGGAGTTTCGTAGCTCCAGATAAAAATAATTTAGTGACTGTGACTCGAATAGATAACTTGCTCTGAACTTGAATAAATAGTGAATTTGAATGTAGATATGATTATGTTATCTTGTAAACATGTTAAATCCATTTCTTATTATTTACATACTTACTTACTAAGCTTTGTAGCTTACTTCCCTTCGTTTCCCATATCTTATAGGGTTGTATGCTAACTCGAGTTGGAGATCGCCGGAGATGTAATCACACTATCAAGCTATCATCGTGGGGTAAAAGTGAATACAAACCTATTAAGTTTATGGCATGTTTAGGGACTTAGTCATTTGTATATGTCATAATTGGTTTGGCCTAAAGTGTTGGCCTTTAATATTTAGCAGTTCATTTTGTATAATTTGGATGAAATTTTATGACTCATTTTAATACGTTTACAAGTGTATGTGTTTTGGTAATACCTCGTACCCTACTCCGGCGTTGAATACGGGTAAGGGGTGTTACAGAGTATTCATTGATCATAAAAGTCTAAAGTACTTGATGACTCAAAAGGAATTGAATCTAAGGCAATGAAGGTGGTTAGAGTTGATAAAGGACTACGAGCTAGTGATTGACTACCACCCAGGAAAGGCGAATGTGGTCGCCGATGCCTTAAGTAGGAAATCTTTGTTTTCCTTGAGAGCGATGAATACACGATTGGCTTTATCAGATGATGATTCTATTCTAGCTGAGTTTAGAGCTAGACCGATGTTTCTCCAAGAGATTTGTGAAGCTTAGAAAGGCGACAACGATTTGCAAGCCAAGAGAGTTTAATGAGAGTCGGGTGTTGAGTCAGACTTTCATATTAGTTCTGATGGATGTTTGATGTTCTGAGATGGGGTTTATGTACTAAGAGATGATCAAATTATTCGGAACAAAAATGTATAATGACTTGAAGAAATGGTATTGGTGGCCGAGTATGAAGAAAGATACTTCCGAGTTTGTATCTAGATGCTTAATTTGTCAACAAGTGAAAGCTGAACACCAAGTACCTTCGGGTTTACTCCAGCCTATTATGGTTCCTGAGTGGAAATGGGACTGTATTACTATGGATTTTATGACGGGTTTACCTTTGACACCGAAAACAAGGATGCTGTGTGGGTTATGGTTGATAGGCTTACGAAATCGGCTCATTTTATTCGGTACGAACTGACTACTCACTTGATAAATTAGCAGAATTGTATGTTTCTAAAATTGTGAGATTGCACGGAGTGCCATTGTCAATTGTATCGGATAGAGATCCAAGATTTACATCACGATTTTGGAAAAAGTTGCAACAAGCCTTAGGCACAAAGTTGAATTTTAGTACAGCTTTCCATATGCAAACTAACGGACAGTCGGAAAGGATAACACAGATATTTGAAGACATGCTTCAATGTTGTGTTTTGGGATTTCAAGGTAATTGGGAAAAGTACTTACCATTAGTGGAATTTTCCTACAATAACAATTTTTAGTCAAGTTTGAGAATGGCGCCTTATGAGGCATTGTATGGGCGTAAGTGTCGAACGCCTTTGTATTGGACCGAACTCAGAGAAAATCAGATTCATGGGGTCAATCTGGTCAGAGAAACCAAAGAGAAGGTAAGAGTGATTCGTGATTGTTTAAAAGTTGTTTCGGATAGACAAAAGTCCTATGCGGATTTGAAAGGGAAAGAGATTGAGTTTCAAGTTGGTGATAAGGTGTCTTTGAAAGTGTCACCATGGAAGAAGGTTCTCAGATTTGGCCAGAAAGGCTAATTGAGTCTGCGCTTTATCGGACCGTATGAGATTATTGAGAGGATAGGGCCGGTAGCCTATCGTTTGGCTCTACCATATGAGTTAGAAAAGATACATGAGGTATTTCACATGCCTATGTTGCGTCATTACCGATCAGACTCTTCGCATGTGATTGTACCGACAGAGGTTGAAATTCAACCAGACATGACTTATGGTGAAGAGCCGATTAAGATTTTGGCAGGTGATCATGTGTCAGAGTCTTAAAAATTTATAAAGAGAATGATCGAGCCTAGAAACTAACTGTGACAACGATTGAGGCAAGTGCACCTATCGAACAGTAGTATAGTTAAGTGGCAAGATCGGATTGTCGAACCCATAGGAACCAAAAGTACTAATACTAACTTTCTTTTTATTATTTAGCCTAAGAATAAAGGAAATTATTAATTAATCTAAAATTAACTAATTATTAAGCTAAATATGCTAAGACAAAAAGAATGAATTTGGGAAAATACTTGTGGGAAAAACTAATTGACTAAGACAATACCCGAGGAAGAATCCACCTAGACTTCACTTGTTATTTAACTCTGAACCAGACGATTTATTCACTTGACTTGATCCGTAGGATTCCCTAAGTTATATTAATACCTCTCTCGAGGCTACTAACGTCTAACCCTAGGTTGATTAATTAAAATCTCTTTCTAATTAAAACCCCTAGAATTGCATTAACTCAATCTATGGATTCCCATATTAGGTTTGACCCTAATCTGGCAGATTTTCGTCATCCTATCTCTAGGGTTGCAATCAACTCTGCTTAATTATGCTAGATTTGCTCTTAGACAGGGTCTATTCCTCCTCTGCCTAAGCACATCAGTACTTGAATTAATATCCTGAAATATCAAAACAAGAATTAAGAACACATAATTAAGAACAAATCAAGTATTTATCATATAGTTCAAAAAACAATAACAAGATCCGTCTTAGGTTTTATCCCCCTCAGGTATTTGAGGGGTTTAGTTCATAATTATAAAAGAATACATCTCAGAAGAAAATATAAAACAAAACATAAGAAAAGCCCTAAAACCCCCTAAAGAAATTAAAGGGAAGATCTATAACTTCGGCTTCTTGAGATGAATCAACTGGCTTTCTTCAAGTAAATTCCACAATTCTGGCCTCTCTGGCTCGGCTCTTCGGCCTAACTGGACGCCCCCTGAAGGTTGGCCTCTAGGGTGTTTATATAGGCTTTTGGAATGGCTTTCTTTGCCTCTAAGTACCCTAATCCGAGTAAAATTCCTCTTTGTCATGGCAGGGACACGCCCATGTGAATCGTGGCCAGGCCATGGTCGGGTCTGCTAAGGAGGCACGGTCGTGTGGCTTGGGCCCAGGCCATGTCGATTTCGTAAGTTGGCCCATTTACTCCGTTTTAGGCCAGTTTCTCGTTCTTTTCATCCTCCGGTGCTCTCTTAAGTATAAAACATGAAATTAAAGGATTAGGAGCACCAAATTCCATAATTCAAGGCTTAAATCATCCAAAAATATGTTAAATGTGGGATTAAAATATGTATATATTACGGTTTATCAGCACAGGAAGTCAAACAGTTAAGAAATAAAAGTATAGCTCTTGTGGAAGTATTGTGGCAAATACATGGGGTAGAAGAGGCTACATGGGAGCCCGAGGATATTATGAGGAACCAATATCCAAACCTCTTTACCGGTAAGATTTTTGGGGACGAAAATCCCTAAGGGGGAGAATTATAACAGCTGATTTAGGGCCTAGTCGGAATAATGGTTGCAAAGTCACAAATCTGAATTAGAAATATGTGTTTATTGGCTTTATTGAGGTGTATGACATGTTTGCATAATTATGTGAAAATTTCATGAAGAAAATTCTATAATTTAGGGATCAATTTATTCATTAGGACTAAATTGAAAAGATTAAAAAATATGAGATTCTAGAAGTTTCAACTATGAGATAGCATTAGAAAAATTATTTAAGGTCCTTATTTAGCAATTAGACCATTATATCTTATGATGGGAAAAAACGGACATGGGAAGGAAAAATCTCAAGAAATGGGCCTTAAGGGCATTTTGGCCATTAGGTTAAAAAGTTAATAAAAAGGGAAAAAGAAGTCAAAAATTGTGTCCATCTTCATCCTCCATAGCCAAAAATCACAAGAAGCCATAGCTAGGGTTTTGTTTCACTTTCAAGCTTGATTGTAAGTACCTCCTAGCCCTGTTTTTTATGTTCTTTGTATTTTTGAGATCCTTGTAGCTTGATTTAGCTATTTCTACCATTATTTTAAGCTAGACTGCATATTCAAAAATTTACCCATGTGTGACATGCATGTATTTTGATGTTTTATGGAGGAATATGAAAGTTTGATGTGTGATGAACATCTTTTTCTAAGTGATTTTCATTGAAAATTCATAAAAGGACCTATTTGTAAAGGCGATAAAATATCTAGTAAAAATTAGTTCTTGAAGGAAAATATGAGCTATTATAAGCTTAAGATAGGTTCCGCTAGGCATGGGTAATTAAGGAAATGAGTACGTTTCATTATACGAGCCTAAGGACCATTTTGTAATTATGTGAAAGTTTAAGGGTAAATTGTAATTTTTCCAAAGAATGATTCATGGGTTATTTTAGTCAATGTGATCATTAAATAAGTGAAATTTTCATTATAGATCAAGAAACACGAAGTCCGGACCGAAACCGAGGAAAGAACAAGGTGGTGGACTAAATTGAACAACTATACATATTTTGGTACTGAGGTAAGTTTGTGTGTAATAAATCATCATAATATTATTATGCTTTTAAATGCTTCATATCATGAGAAATGTCTATTATTTCTATGAAATTGATTAATGAGGTCTCGGTGAAAGCATGATAAAGTTATATTATGTTGAAGTCCCTCTTGAACCTTAAGAATAGAAAGGATACCACTGTCATGACATGAGATTATTAAGGTCTCGTATAAGATCATGTCTGGGACATTGCCTCGACACCAAATTGAAATCTTGTGTAAGACCATATGTAGGATATGGCATCGGCATCGAAGAGAGACTCCGTGTAAGACTACATTTGAGACCTGGCTTCGATATGAAATTCTGTAAGACCATGTTTGGGACATGGCATCGATATACGATCTCGTATAAGACCATATCTTGGGATATGGCATTGTCATCGATATGAGATCCCGTATAAGACCATATCTAGGATATGGCATCGGCATCGACATGTGATCCCATGAAAGACCATATCTGGTATATGGCATTGGCATCTTATTACGTGTATGACGAGTTCGAGTATCTTTTGATATTCCAAGTGGTTCAACGGGGTAAGGAGCTAAGTTTATGTTAAAGATGGAAAAAGTGCTAAAGTTATGTGATGAAGTGATACAGGTACATATGAGAAATTCAAGAGAAATGAGTCCGATTTGTGATATGTGATTGGTATGAGTAAGCTATGTCAATGTGCTTGAGAACTTGTGCTATTATTTTATGTAATATATGAATGTATCATAAGATATTATGTTGCTATTTATTACGTACAAACTTACTAAGCTTTATGCTTACTCCCTCTCTTTTCCATTTCCTTGTAGTATCGCCAAGCTAGCTCAGAGATCGAAGGACGTTGGAGTTCGGTTTACACTATGTAACAGCCTGATTTTGGGGCTAGTTAGAATAGTGGTTTCGAAACTACTAATTTGAGACCAGAGAAATTATTTTTAATAATTTTATATGTGTTATATTATGATTATATGGGTGAATGAAAATTTTGGTGCATTAATTTTGGCAATTGCATGTTTAATTGCAAAAAATGACTAAATCGCATAAAGTGCAAAATTTTTATTTTACAAGCTAGAGGTGTCTAATAGCTATAGAATATTAAATTGGAGGATCTTAAAGTGCATTTAGGCCATTGGGGAAGTGATGGCTGGCCATAGGGGACAAATTAGAGACATGGTCAATGTTAGGTAAGGTTTTGGTGACTTAATTGATAAATAAAATAAAATAAAGAGAGGCTATCATTTTTTTCATCTTTCCTTCATCTTCTACCGAAAATATCAGCAAGCTTAAGAGTTTGGAAGCTTGAAATTTTCAGCTACTTCTCATCCTTCCAAGTAAGTCATCTTGATGGTTATTTTTGATGATTTTTGTGTTTGTGGAACCCCTAAAGCTTATGCTAGCTAATGAGGGGACTATTTTGTAAATTGGTTGAAAGATTATGGATTTACCATGAGAGTGCTTATGTTGTTTGCTAAGTTTTTATGGAAGAAAATGAATCTTAGTGGGTTAAAGAACAACTTTTTTAAAAGGACTTTGCATGAAAAACTCCTAATATGACTATTTTGTAAAAGTTATGAAATAGATGATAAAGATGTAAAATAGTTGAAATTGTGAGTTGCTATATGAGAGAATATGAATTGATTAGGCTTGGGTGTGAGAGAAACGAACACATTTCATTTTACGAGCCTAGGGGCAAAATCATAATTTTGCCAAAGTATAGGGGCAAAACTGTCATTTTGCCAAAGTAGAAATTTTGAAGTGTCTTGATTTATGTAGTGATTAAATGAATAAATTTTATTATTATAAATCAAGAAGAATGTGGAATCAACCTTGACCGAGGAAAAGGCAAGGTTTTGGACTAAATCGCAAATAAACATATTTTGTACCGAGGTAAGTTTATGTGTTATGTTTTTAATTATCAATGCATTGTGTGGATGTAATTGGTTATTGATGAGAATTATTGAAATAGTTGAAAATGTGAAAATTCTCAGATGAACCTTCGGAAGAGAAATATGGTACGAATGAATATTCGTAAATATATAAATTTTGGTGGGCTGTGTGCGATACCACCTTATTGTTTATTAACGATGGGCTGAGTGCGATACCATCGTACTTATTATTATTTTTGTGGGATGTGTACGATACCACTGTAATTATCATTGTTGGTGGGCTGTGTGTGATACTACCCTTTATTGATTAATGGTGGGTTGTATGCGAAACCACCAGGTATCTTATATCATACCAAAGGGTTCATCGAGAAACTTGACTAAGTGAAATTTCATGTGGCTTTGTGGTGATAAATGCAAGGTATATGTGCAAGTAAATGTGAGCAATGCTTATGATATATGGTTGGGATGGGGTAAGGATTGAAATGAATAAGCATGATCATGAGGATATGGTTTGTTTTCAAAAAGCATGTAATGCTTGACTGATGATTATGTGGTATGATGTTTATTGTTTACATATAGACTTACTAAGCTTAAATCTTACCCCTTTTTCTTTTCCCTTGTTTTATAGTGTCGAAGAGCCAGCTCGGGATACGGATATAAGCAAAGGATCACCCACACTACCAACACATCTTGGTATAGTTAGACTTAGCATTTTGAGTATGGCATGTATAGGGACTAGAACTAGTTGAATGTCATATTGTTTTGGCCAAATGTGTTGGCTCATTCAAAGATGAACTCTTTTGTATAAGTCCATAGTTGATGGCTCTTTCTTATTAATCTATGAAAAGATGAGGTTATTCATGAATATGCAAGTTGCAAGATTGGTTTACTTAGTTTAATTATGCATGAATGAGTTGAAGGTTTGATGTGATTTATGTTTGTATGAGTTGGGGTGATAGAAAGAGCTTGGCAAATAGCCTTGTTCTTGTCCACACAGGTAGACACACGAGCGTGTGTCTAGGCCGTGTGTGACATACGGTCAGCCTCATGGGCATGTAGTTAGGCCGTGTTTCCCCTTACATGCTAGGTTTGCAAGTCAGTATGCTCAGTAGTAAACACATGGGTGGAGACACGACCGTGTGTCTCAGCCGTGTGGAAGAAATAGCCATGGACATGGGCGTGTGCCCAGGTCGTGTGAAGTCTGCACCTGAATTAGAAATTTAATTTGCTACACAGTCGAAGGACACGAACGTGTGCCTTGGCCACGTGACATTTATGGGGTGATGACGTCAGAAATAGAATGCTAAGGTTTTCGCACACGGGCTAAGACACGGGCATGTTGGCCGTGTGACGAACACGGGCGTGTGTCTGGTCGTGTGAAAACCCCTGTAGGTTCGAATTGGGAAATAATTCCACACGGTGTGAAATTTTCTAAGTTTTTCTATAGATCTTTTTAGGGGTCCGATTTGATCCCGAACCATTCCTAAAGTGTGATTTAGGCCTCGTAGGCTTGTTTAAGAGGTGTTACGAAAATTTTTAATTTCGAGTGGAAAGTTAGGTCTCGATATTGTATAATTGTATTGTATAATTGTTTGTGTATAAGTCTAGTAATTCCTCGTACCCTATTCCGACGTCGAATACAGGTAAGGGGTGTTACCTTTTGTGGTATCAGAGCTATGGTTTAGTCGGTTCTCGAACTACTGTAGCGTGTGTGAGAGTCTAGCTATACCTGCCATAAATATATATTGATAGTGTGGTGACTCCTGACAATGTTAAACTATGTTTTCGTATAGTAAATGGATCACGACCGAGTTGCAACTGATGACGCTATTAGTAATGCGTCGGCTCCCACGCAAAGGACTGCGCCTATAAATAGTAGACCCGAGACTTTGGATCAAGGAAAAGAGGCTCGGGAAACCTTTCTCCACATGATGAGTAATTGGTACACTAAGTTTGTGTGAGTAAACCCTAATGCTCAACCTCCTCCACCCCCACCTGTACCTCAGCCAGTCCCCGTGGCTCTTCAAGGTATAGACTTGGTAAAAATGTCCAAGCCCCCGGTTGATAAGATTCGAAAGCAAGGGGCCGAGGAATTTAGAGACAACATAGATGATGACCTTGAGAAAGGAGAGTTTTGGCTCAAAAATTCTATGAGAGTGTTTGATGAACTTTCTTGCACACCTGAAGAAAGCTTAAAATGTGTTGTGTCATTATTGAGGGACTCAGCATGCCGCTGGTGGAAAACGTTGACATCAGTAGTTCCAAGGGAGAGAGTGACATGAGAATTCTTCTTAGAAGTGTTCCGAAAAAAGTACATAAGCCAACGATTTGTTGACCAGAAACGAAAAGAGTTTCTTGAATTGAAACAATGCAAGATGACTGTGGCAGAGTATGAGCGCCAATTTGTGAGGCTCAGTAAGTATGCTCAAGAGTGTGTGTCTACAGAAGCTATTATGTGCAAGAGGTTCGAAGCTGGGCTGAATGAGGATGTTAGGTCGCTAGTTGGGATCTTGGAGTTGAAGGAATTCGTAATATTGGTTGATAGAGCTTGCAAGGCTGAAGAGTTGAATAAGGAAAAGAGAAAAGCTATGATTGAGGCTCGAGATACAAGAAAGAGGCCGATGAGTAAGTCTTTCCAAACCCAATCAAAGAGGTCCAAAAAAATGAACCCTCGGACGACTACTTCAGCTGGGTATTCGTACCGAGATCGAGGTAATACATATTCGGGCTCGAGAGTTCAAGCCACCTCGATGGCATGCGTGGGCAATGCAAAGTCAAATAAATCAGAGTGCAAATTGTGGTAGGAAACATACTGGAGAGTGTTGGGGAATTAATCGAACTTGCTACAAGTGTGATTCACCCAACCACTTCATTCGGTACTGTCCAGAGAGGGATGAGAAAGACAGAAAATAAGAAGTAAGAGGAGCAATGTACCTTCAAGGGGTAGACCACAGAGGAACCCGGGAACTGGGACTAGTAGTAGAGGTGCGCCTAGAGATTCTGCTGTGAGATCAGAGGGTAGAGCATCTACGAGGGCTTATGCCATTCGCGCTTTCTAAGAGGCATCATCTCCACACGTGATAACGGGTACTTTTTCTCTTCATGATATCTCTGTTGCTGCTTTGATTGATCTGGGGTCTACCTATTCTTATATTTGCATGAAATTGGTGTCTAGCATGAATTGAGTCTACAGAATTTGTGATAAAAGTGTCAAACCCATTAGGCAAACATGTGCTAGTTGACAAAGTGTGTAGGAATTGTCCTATGACAATTAGAGGTCATTGTTTTCTGGCAAATCTCATGTTGTTGTCCTTTGATGAATTTGACCTGATCCTTGGTATAGATTGGTTGACTGCTCATAATGTTTTAGTAAACTGTGGTAGTAAGTTTATTGAACTGAGATGTGTAAATAGCTATATTATCCGATTGAATCAGGTAAATCGAATAGTTTTCCTGTAATGATTTCGTCTATGGTAGTTGAGGGATACATGAGAAAAGGGTATGAGTCCTATCTCGTATTTGTGTTAAATGCCCAAGAGTTGAAAGTAAAGATTGAATCGGTGCCTGTGGTATGTGAATATTTGGACGTGTTTCCAGAAGAGTTTCCCGGATTACCTCCAGTTAGAGAAGTCAAGTTTGGCATTGAGTTAGTTCCGGGTACAGTACCTATTTCGGTTGCCCCATATAGGATAGCACCATTGGAGTTAAAAGATTTGAAGGTTCAGTTGCAAGAGTTAATAGATAAGGGTTTTCTAAGACTGAGCTATTCATCGTGGGGTGCTCCAGTATTTTTTGTGAGGAAAAAAGACGGGTCGATGAGATTGTGTATAAACTACAGACAACTCAACAAGGTGACAGTGAAAAATAAGTATCCTTTGCCAAGGATAGATGATTTGTTCGACCAATTGAAGCAAGCTATGGTGTTATCTAAAATAGACCTGAGGTCTGGCTATTACTAGTTGAGGGTTAAGGAGCAAGATGTGCCGAAAACTGCATTTCGGACAAGGTATGGCCATTACGAGTTCCTTGTCATGCCATTTGGCTTAACGAATGCTCCTGCGGTCTTTATGGATTTAAAGAACCGTATCTTCCGACCGTACTTAGACATATTCATAGTCGTTTTTATTAACGACATACTAATTTATTCTCGGGATGAGAATGAGCACGCGGAGCACATGAGAACTATTTTGCAGACTCTAAGAGACAAATAGTTGTATGCTAAATTTAGCAAGAATGAGTTTTGGCTCCGAGAGGTCGAATTCTTAGGACACATTGTGTCGGGTGATGGAATTAGAGTTGATCCGAGTAAGATCTCGGCTATTGTTGAGTGGAAACCGCCGAGGAATGTGTCAGAGACTAGGAGCTTCTTAGGTTTAGCGGGTTACTACAGACAGTTCATTAAAGGGTTCTCCATGATTGCTACACCAATGACGAGACTATTACATAAAGATGTTAAGTTTGAATGGAACGAGAAGTGCCAACAGAGCTTTGAGAAATTGAAAACATTGTTGACTGAAGCCCCAGTTTTAGTACAATCGAAGTCGGGAAAGGAGTTTGTAATTTACAGTGATGCGTCAATGAATGGTCTTGGTTGTATGTTGATGCAAGAGGGAAAAGTAGTAGTTTATGCCTCGAGACAGCTAAAACCGCATGAAAAGAATTATCCGACTCACGATTTGGAGTTGGCTACTATTATTTTTTCTTTGAAGATTTGGCGTCATTACTTGTATGGTGAGAAATGTCGAATCCTCACCGATCACAAAAGTTTGAAGTACCTGTTGAACCAAAAGGATTTGAATTTGCGACAACGGCAGTGGCTCGAATTACTGAAGGATTATGAGATAGTAATCAATTACCACCCGGGGAAAACGGATGTGGTTGCGGAAGCCTTGAGCAGAAAATCCATGTATGCTTTGAGAGCTATGAGTGCGAGCTTAGCATTGTCTGATGATGGTGCTATATTGGCTGAGTTGAGGGCTAGACCATTATTTATTCAGTAGATACGTAAAGCTCAAAAGAATGATAGTGAGATGCAAGTTAAGAGAGCTCAGTGTGAATCGGGAAATAACTCTGATTTTTGGGTTGGTTCAGACGATTGTTTGCTGTTTCATGATAGAGTTTGTGCACCTAAAGATGATGAGTTGATCCGGAAAATTTTACATGAGGCACATAATGGTTGCTTGTCAATACATCCGGGCAGCACAAAAATGTATAATGATTTGAAGAAGTTGTATTGGTGGCCGGGTAAGAAAAGAGATATTTCTGAGTTTGTTAATAAATGTTTGATTTATCAACAAGTGAAAGCCGAGCATCAAGGACCTTCGGGATTACTTCAGCCAGTGATGGTTCCCGAGTGGAAGTGGGACCGAATTACGATGGATTTTGTAACGGGGTTACCTACGACTTGAAAAAAGAAAGATGTTGTATGGGTTATCGTTGATAAATTAACGAAATCGGCTCACTTTATACTGATACCTGTTGATTACTCACTTGACAAGTTGGTCGAATTCTATATTACCGAAATTGTGAGATTACATGGGGTATCTATATCCATTATCTCGGATAGAGATCCAAGGTTTACTTCGAGGTTTTGGAAAAAGTTGCAAGAAGATTTGGGTACAAAATTGAATTTTAGTACCTCGTTCCACCCGCAAATGATGGCCAACCCAAAAGAGTAATTCAAGTTCTAGAAGACATGCTCCGATGCTATGTTTTAGAGTTCAAAGGTAGTTGGGAAAAATATCTACCTTTGCTTGAATTTGCCTACAACAATAGTTATCAGTCGAGTATACAGATGGCACCATACGAAGCATTATATGGTCGTAAGTGCTGGACTCCTTTGTATTGGACCGAGCTTAGTGAGAAGCAAATTCACGGGGTTGATCTAGTTAGAGAAACCGAAGAGAAAGTGAAAGTGATCCGTGATAGTCTGAAAGTTGCTTCAGATCGACAGAAGTCATACATAGATTTGAAAAGGAAAGAAATTGAGTTTCAAGTAGGCGATAAAGTATTCCTGAAAGTATCCCTGTGGAAGAAAATATTGAGATTTGGTCAAAAGGGCAAATTGAGTCCGCGATTCATAGGGCCGTATGAGGTTATTGAAAGGATTGGACCAGTAGCTTATCGATTAGCCTTGCCGGTAGAGTTAGAGAGAATACACAATGTGTTTCACGTGTCGATGCTGCGACGATATCGTTCCGATACTTCGCATGTGATTCCTCCGACTGAAATTGAGATATGACCAGTTATGACCTATGAAGAGGAACCAATTAAGATTTTGGCTCGAGAAGTTAAACAGTTGAGGAACAAAAGTATAGCCTTAGTGAAAATGTTGTGGCAAAACACGATGTAGAAGAGGCTACGTGGGAACCAGAAGAAGCCATGAGAGAACAGTATCCGAACCTTTTTACCGGTAAGATTTTCGGGGACGAAAATCTCTAAAGGAGGGAGAGTTGTAACAACCTGATTTTGGGGCTAGTCGAAATAGTAGTTTCGAAACTACTAATGCGAGACTAGAGAAATTATTTTTAATAATTTTATATGTGTTATATTATGATCATATGGATACAAGAAAATTTTAATGCATTAATTTTGGTGATTGCATGTTTAATTGAGAAAAAGACTAAATCGCATAAAGTGTGAAAGTTTTATTTTACAAGCTAGAGGTGTCTAATAGCTATAGAATATTAAATTAGAGGTCCTTAAAGTGCAATTAGGCCACTGGGGAAGTGATGGCCAGCCATAGGGGACAAATTAGAGACATGGTTAATGTTAGGTGAGGTTTAGGTGACTTAATTGATAAATAAAATAAAATAAAGAGAGGCTATCATTTTTTTTCATCTTTCCTTCATCTTCTACCGAAAATATCAGCAAGCTTAAGAGTTTGGAAGCTTGAAATTTTCAGCTACTTCTCATCCTTCCAAGTAAGTCATCTTGATGGTTATTTTTGATGATTTTTGTGTTTTTGGAACCCCTAAAGCTTAAGCTAGCTAATGAGGGGACTATTTTGCAAAATAGTTGAAAGATTAGGGATTTTCCATGAGAGTGCTTATACTGTTTTCTGAGTTTTTATGGAAGAAAATGAACCTTAGTGGGTTAAAGAACAACTTTTGTGAAAGGACTTTGCATGAAAAACTCCTAATAGGACTATTTTGTAAAAGTTATAAAATAGATTATAAAGGTGTGAAATAGTTGAAATTGTGAGTTGTTATAAGAGAGAATATGAATCGGCTAGGCTTGGGCGTGAGAGAAATGAACATATTTCACATTTTATTATTATAGATCAAGAAGAACGCGGAATCAACCTTGATCGGGGAAAAGGCAAGGTTTCGGGCTAAACCGCAAATTAACATATTTTGCACCGAGGTAAGTTTATGTGTAAACGATACATCCCTATTACGTATGTTTTAATTATTAATGCATTGTGTGGATGTATTTGATTATTGGTGAGAAGTATTGAAATAGTTGAAAATGTGAAAATTATCGGATGAACCTTCGGAAGAGAAATATGGGTACGGATTAGAGGTGTACATGGGCCGAGCCGGGTCCAACTAAAAATCTAGGCCCGTTTTCTAGGCCCGGGCCTGGCCCGGCCTGAAATATGGGCCTAAAAATTGTCCAAGCTCGGCCCGATATGTAATTGGTAAACCCAAGCCCGGCCCAGCCCAACCCGTATTATTTTTTAAAAATTAAATAATAAATAATAAATTAAGTCTTGATATTCTTTTTTTTATTCAAAGGAAATGGAAAGAACAACTTTTTATATTCTCCACTATAACCAACTGTATGTAATCCTTACAATGTTTTGCCATGAAAGCTTATTTAAAGACAGCATAGTGTCTGATTAGACTAACCAGAGAAGGGCATTCCTCAATGCATTATTTATGACTACTTTCTGCATTACTTTAATTCCTTTCTTTTAAGGAACCCAAATTGAAAGCTGTTAAAATTTCCTCCAACCCAAACGCCAAATCCGGATCAAACCCACCTCTTTTAAGTCTTGATATTCAATCAATATATTATAGGATCTCAAAGATCATATCGAAATAATATTAAAAATGACAACAGAACAGTAGAAAGTAATTATATTAAAATTGAAACAAGTTGGTTGAACTAAAATAATAACCAAATTAATAATAAAACAAAAGTTCTACAATATCGAAATAATATTAAATACGACAACGAGTAACAATAAAGCAAAGATCAAAAAAATTTCAAAACAAAGATCAAACAAACATCAAAACGACCCAAAACACATCAAACAGCATCAAAACAGTCCCAAAATAGCATCAAATAGTGCCAAACAAAGAACAAAAGCAAGAACTAACAAAGAACTAACAAAGCAACAAAAGCAAATTGCCAAAAATAGCAAAAAAATATCACTAAACAGAAGAAAAACAACATCACCAACAATCCCAAAACAGCACCAAAAACCTGCAAAATATAATCAACCAACCAAAATATCTATAGATTAACCAATTAACATATGTAATTTTATAAGAAACTATAAATTGTAAGCTAAATTAAATTATCAATACTCAGAAAAGAAGGTAACCTAAAAAGCAATCGAAGAAATATCGTCCTCATCATCCTCATCGTCATTCTTGTCACCAACTTCTAACATGAAATAAGAATAAATAATTAGATTATCAAATTGATAAAAAATAATATAAAATTACAACAATAAAACGAGAATAATAATTACCCGTTGAAAATCCCTTAGCTCGCATCCAATCATCAAGGCATACAACGGCTCGAACCATTTTTGGCTTAAGTGAACTCCTCAAAGGTGTGATAACTTTTTTACCCATGCTAAAAGCCGATTCAGAAGCTACAGTCGATATTGGAATGGCCAAAAGATCACGAGCCAATAATGAAAGCTCATTATATCGAACTGAACTTTTGCTCCAATAATCCAAAACATCTATTTGACTATTCAACTCAAGCTCCGGTTCTTCCAAATAAATGTCCAACTGTGACTTTTCACTCTTAGTGCTAGATTCATTTAAATACCATTTATAATCATCACTCTCATCAAAATGTCCCCCAAAATCAACACTATGATGCAAACTAGAATCAACGGGATCTTTATCTGAGACATTAGAATTCTCAGCCAAAGAGGAATATGTGGATTTGGATTTCTTAGCATACTCGTCAAGCAAAAGTCTAAGATTGCTAAGAATGGTTTCAACAAAATCAGAAGCATGAATACCATAGATTGTAGTAAAGCAATACTGCACATAATTCAACTTGTAATGAGGATCTAAAATTGCAAAGACACACATGACAATACCAACGAATACTCAAATTTCAATATTTATTAAATTTTTCTTGCATTTGCTTAACCATTGGAGTTAAAAAAGAATGAGGACCTTTAACTGTATCAAGCAAGACCTTGTGAACCTTCCAAACCCCTCTGAAATAAAGATTGGACGTCAGATAATTAGAACTAGAAAAAATACAAGTCACATCATAAAAGACTTTCAAAAATTTGCAAAGAATAACAACATTTCTTCACTCCTCGTCAGAAAGTGCAAATATTTGATAGTCTTTATCCCGTTGGCCCCAATAATCTAACACATCTCTATAGCAGACAGAAGATTCAAGCATCAAATAAGTAGAATTCCATCTCATACACACATCTTGACGCAACTTTTTGGTCACATTCAAATGAAAACTTTTGTCGACCACATCATAAAATTTTTTCCTACGAATTCCTGACTTTTTTATGTACTTAATTCCATTTCGAATCTTACCAACAACATCATCAGCAAGTTCCAAACTAGCTTCAACTATAAGATTCAAAATATGTGCACAACATCTAACTTGAAAAAAAGCACCATCACACAAAATAGCTCGGTTCGCACAAAAACGATTTTTAAGACAAGAAACCAGCACATCATTATAAGAAGCATTATCCAGAGTGATACTAAAAATTTTCTTGTCTATACCCCATTAAGATAAACATAAAAAAAGTTCATCCGCTATGCTCAAACCATTATACGGAGGAAATAAAGCTCTAAACCTTATGATTCTCTTTCGTAGCTTCCAATCTTTGTCAATCCAATGAGTAGTAATGCAAATATATTCATCATTAGTATGCTCTGAGTTCCAATTATTGAAAGTTAGACAAATTAGACAAATTAAACCAGGTGCTTTAGCCAACTCTTCTTTAACATGATCTCTCTCTTTTGTATAATACATTAGGACATTCCGAGCAACTGTAACTCTACTTATATTCTTAAAATTAGGACTAGCAATTCTCATCATGTATCTAAATCTCAATTCCTCAACTGTCCTAAATGAATGCTTGCCACACACAAGAAAAGTAGAAACAGCTCGACGACACTCATCAGCATCAAACTTATAGGTTTTTATAGATAGACCACCTCCTAATGATGGTTGATTGGCTATGGTGTATTGAGTGATGTCCTTATTAAATTTTATCAAACATTGATTTAGATGACGTCTTAAATGAGAGGTTCCACTAGAAGATTTAGGAGAGAAGATACCATTACAGTGATTACATTGTGCCTTCAATTCATTTTTGTCCTCGCATTCAAGCTTTGTCATTTCATCCCACACCTTTGAAGTGGTAGACTTTTGACGTTTGGCAGCACTTTCATACTCATTAAACCCATCGTCCACAGGTATAGGAGTGTTCGAACTAGCCATGGTCATAAAAACTTAAGTCTTGAAATCCAAATAAACCAAACTAGCCCAAATTATTCATAGTCATAAAAACAACCAATGGATGTAAACATTTCAAAGTTGACCTAAGGCAGTATATTTTCTTGAATTTAAACCATAATTTCTTGAATTTAAAGCCCACTAGATAATACTTTACCAAAAACATCTGAAACCAATTTAAAACTTCCAATTAAAACCTCTAGGCACCATAATTTTCGCAACATTTAACACAACCAATTTACTCTTTCAGACATCTCTAAACTAAACCTTTAAGCAGCATTAAAATACCATTCAGACACCATTAACTCCAGTCTTAAGAAAGTTTCCAACACCATAAATTCGCAACATTTAAAACAACCAAATTAATACTTTTCAGACATCATTTTAATTAACTTTTAAGTAGGCTTAAACAAACATTCTACTACTGCCATTAATCCTCTATTAATAGCAGAATACAGACACCATAAATACCATCTAAGGCAACCAAATTAAGTAAAAATTAAAACTTAATTGCACCCAATTTATTCTCAAATTGTTGGAACTATTTTACATTTGATTTTTTTAGACCAAAAGATTAAAAATAACACCACAAGAATTAACTATTCATAGAGTCATGTACAAAAAAGGTTATTCATAAAGTCAATAAGCAAAAATACTGGGTTTCGAAGGAACTTTGCTCGATGGTGCACGAGCAGCAGGCCTTGAGGCTGACCTTCCTGCAAAAATCAACATTTCACTTTTAACATATTTTGGGGATTATAGGTCTAAAACTACAAGGAAAAAGGAGAAATAGTGAAAAAATCAAATAAAAAATCCAATAAAAATGCAGTGCATCCAATATCCGTAGGTATAAAATTCTCGAAATAAAATTGCCGAAATTTCACAATCGCTAATGGCATAACAACGGGAATGAAACGAAAACTAAAAATTACATTAAATGAAATAAATTATTATCCATACATATCATGACAAACATTGATTTATTCAAATAAAAAAAAAGATCAGAGAAAACTCCTAAACGAAGACAAAATCATGAAAATAAATATCAGATGTGTTATAGACAAGCAAATCTGTTATTAAAGAAAAAAAATAGATGTGCATGTAGTCCTAAAATAACAAACCCATAAATTATTATACCAAAATAACAGACACCCATCACTCATAAGTCATAACATCAATTACCTTTAAAATCATCTACTTTTCAATTAATTGAAAAGAATAATAAACCTTTTGAACAGTTTGGTTCTAGAGAAACAGTAAGAAACGAGAAGGAAAATCAAAATTCTTCGAACGAGATGCACATGCAATAGAGCTGAATAAAGGAAGAATCGAACGTGAGACGGAGATGAAGAGGAAGGTGGAGAGTGGAGACTAGGGATTTTGATTTCAGAAATGGAAAAAAAGGGAGGAAGAGTGGAAGTCTGGAAGAGAAAGGCACGTGAAAATGCATTTCTAAAGTTAAAATTTTATTAATAAAAAAATAAAAATAATAATAAATATTTCGGGCCGGGTCGGGCCAAAAAAATCAAACCCGAAGCCCGACCCATTTTTTAAACGGGCCTCATTTTTTACCCAAGCCCATTTTTCGGGCCTACATTTTTACCCAAACCCTCTCATTTTTCGGGCGAGCCTTCGGGCCGAGCCGGGTGGCCCAGCCCATGTACAGCTCTAGTACGGATGAATATCTGTAAATATATAAATTTTGGTGGGTTGTGTGCGATACCACCTTGTTGTTTATTAACAATGGGCTGAGTGCGATACCATCATATATATTATCATTTTTTTGGGTTGTGTGCGATACCACCGTAATTATCATTGTTGGTGGGTTATGTGCGATACCACTCTATTATTGATTAATGGTGGGTTGTGTGCGAAACCACCGGATATCTTGTATCATTCTAAAGGGTTTATCGAGAAACTTGACTAAGTGAAATTTCATGTGGCTTTATGGTGATAAGTGCAGGGTATATGTGCAAGTAAATGTGAGCAATGCTTATGATATGTGATTGGGATGTGGTAAGGGTTGAAATGAATAGGCATGATCATGAGGATATGGTTTGTTTTTGAAAAGCATGTAATGTTTGACTGATGATTATGTGGTATGATGTTTATTGTTTACATATAGACTTACTAAGCTTAAAGCTTACTCCTTTCTCTTTTCCCTTGTTTTATAGTGTCGAAGAGCCAGCTCGGGATACGGAGATAAGCAAAGCATCACCCACACTATCAGCACATCTTGGTATAATTAGACTTAACATTTTGAGTATGGCATGTATAGGGACTAGACTTAGTTGAATGTCATATTGTTTTGGCAAAATGTGTTGGCTCATTCAAAGATAAACTCTTTTGTATAAGGCCATAGTTGACGGCTCTTTCTTATTAATCTATGAAAAGATGAGGTTATTCATGAATATGCAAGTTGCACGATTGGTTTACTTAGTTTAATTATGCATGAATGGGTTGAAGGTTTGATGTGATTTATGTTTGTATGAGTTGGGATGATAGAAAGAGCTTAGCAAATAGCCTTTTTCTTGTCCACACGGGTAGACACACGGGCGTGTGTTTAGGCCGTGTGTGACACACGATCAGCCTCATGGGCGTGTGGTTAGGCCGTGTGTCCCCTTGCATGCTAGGTTTGCAAGTCAATATGCTCAGTAGTAAACACACAGGTGGAGACACGGCCGTATGTCTCAGCCGTGTGGAAGACACAGCCATGGACATGGGCATATGCCCAGGCCATATGAAGTCTGCACCTGAATTAGGAATTTAATTCGCCATACGGTGGAAGGACACGGGGGTGTGCCTTGGCCGTGTGACATTTATGGGGTGATGACGTTAGAAACAAAATGCCAAGGTTTTCACACACGGGCTAAGACACGGGCGTGTCGTGGCCGTGTGAAGGACGCAGGCTAGGGACACGGGCATGTGTCCGGCCGTGTGAAAACCCCTGTAGGTTCAAATTGGGAAACAATTCCACACGGGTGTGGAACACGGGCATGTGATATGCCACACGGGCATGTCCTTCCTCCACATGTGCGTGTGGACTGTTTGATAAAAATTTTCTAAGTTTTTCTATAGATCTTTTTAAGGGTCCGATTTGATCTTGAACCATTCCTAAATTGTGATTTAGGCCTCGTAGGCTTGTTTAAGAGGTGTTATGAAAAGTTTTAATTTAGAGTGGAAAGTTAGGTCTCGATATTGTATAATTGTTTGTGTATAAGTCTAGTAATGTCTCGTACCCTGTTCCGGCGTCGAATACGGGTAAGGGGTGTTACACACTATCAAGCTATTCTTTTGGTATAGTAAAGTTTGATTATTTATGTATAGCATGTATAGGAATTTGGTCACTTTGTTATATGTCATATTGGTTAGCCAATGTATTGGCTATTAATGTCACTCAATTCATTTTGTAGTTGGCCATTGGAATTGGCCAACAATAGTTAAGTTATATCCACTCAATGATGTTGAAATTTCATGAAGTGCAAACTTGTGCAATTGAATGAGTAATGTATGAAGTATATGCACGATGTAGTAATATGAATGTCTTGTTAGTGGATACTAAATGTGCATCATTGCTATGCTATGTGTTGTTGGAAAAAGTATGAGTGTAGATATTCTTCAGGGTGGCAAATGGCTTGGTAAATTGCCTTGTATTTGTCCACACGAATAGACACACGGGTGTGTGTGTTTAGGCCATGTGTGACACATGGTCAGCGCCATAGGCGTGTTGATAAACAGTGTGTCTCCTGCATCCAATTTTGGCAAAAACAGAATACCCAGTAGTAAACACACAGGTGGAGACGGTCGTGTGTCTCAGCCGTGTGAAGGCCACGGTCTTAGGACATGGACGTGTGCCCAGGCCATGTGAAGTCTGCACATTAATTACGAAAATTCAGTTCGTCACAGGGCTAACACACGGGCATGTGACTTAGCCGTGTGACCCCAAAGGTCTGCTGATGTTATAAACGGAATATCAAGGTTTTCACACACGGGGCAAGACACGAGCGTGTCATAGTCGTGTGAGTGACACGGGCCATAGACACGGGCCTGTGGCCCTGTTTGAGTATAAATTTTCTAAGTGATCGTAAGATTCCGGTTCAGTCCCAAACCACTCTATGTGCATGTTTTGGGTCTCGTAGACCTATAATAGGGATGTTTTGATTAAGAATGAAAAGTTTTAAGTTGGATTGAAAATTTATGGCCTGATGTTGTATGATGATGTACGTTAAGTTCGGTAATGCCTCGTACCCAGTTCCAGCTTCGAGTACAAGTAAGGGGTGTTACATTACCTACAAGATACTACTGAGTATGAATTGACGGATTCTGATTTGTACACCTCGAGTGTACTATCGGTGCGTCCATCGATATTCCAAATAAATTCAACGGGTAAAACTCTTGACATGAGAAGAATATGAATAAGAAATGAGTTATTACACGTATATGTCTAAAATACACGAAAATGATGATACGTGACAATTGATATAGGAAAACATGAGATGATGATACTTGTACATGAAATTTATTTGATGAATATGTCATCCTTGATTACAGACTTGTATACTTTAAGTGTACTACTACTCGTGTGACATTGATATTTCGAGAAATATGAATAAATTTCTGATATGAAATAATCTGAACTTGAGATGAACTATTATTTAATTATACTTGTAATATAAAGAGATGATTTATGCATGTTAAATGAACAAATGTTATGGAATGCAAATGTGCATGAAAACTTGGTTGTTGTTGAGCTCAAACATGTTTTGAGGTTATTATGGAATATATGACTAACAAGTGCAATGAGGATCTGTGTAGGGCTTGAAGTCAAATTGAATGAATATGCCTTACATAGTTACCTCATAATAGAATGAATGGTAAGTTAAGTACCAAGTTAAACGAACTTACTAAGCATACAGTGGTTACCCCATTTTATTTTCCCTTATTTTAGAGTAAATAGGAAGCTCATTGGATTGGAAGCTCGGTAGAGATCACTCACACTATCCATCAGCCCATGTCGGTATAATATGGTAAACCAATTACAGTTGTAATGGCATGTATAGGATATGTTGGCCATATTGGCATGTAAATATAAATGATACTTGTAATCTAGCCATTGGAATGGCTAGTAATGGTTGTTTTCTTATACTTGTAATGTTATACTATGGTAACTATATATGTATGTCAAGTACTTGATCAAATCATGTTTAACACATGAATTGAACCAAGGTAATTAGTAAACATGTATGCATACAATGATAGGCCATGTTGAATGATGAAATTTACTTATTTGAATGCTTGGAATGGTTGGTTAGTACTTGGTATGTTTTGATGCAGGAAAATCGTAAATTTGGGTGACAAATGAGGCTAGGAAATGGCTTTATTTTGTCCACATGGGCAGGCACATGGGCATGTGTCTAGACCGTGTGTGACACACGGCCTACCCCGTAGGACTGCGGTCTGGTCGTATGTCCCCTGCACCTTAAATTTGAGAAAACAGAATGCTCACAATTGAGCACACGGGCAGAGACACAAGCGTGTGTCTCAGCCGTGTAGGAGACACGGCCTTGAACACTAGCGTGTGTCTTGGTCGTGTGAAACCTGCACCTAATTCGAATTGAACTAATTAATCATACAGCCTAGCACACGGGCATGTCCCAGGGTCACACGGGTGTGTCCCTTAGACCACACGGGCGTGTGAGCCCTACACTTTGAAAAATTTTAGAATTTCGTGAAAAATTCCCTGAGTTCCCCATTTAGTTTCGACTTTATTCTAATGCTTGTATTGGGCCTCGAGAGTCCATTTAAGGGACATTATGAATGATCTCGGTGAATGAATAGTAACTTGCCTGAATTAATCGATAAATGTTCTGAATGTTCTGGTAACGCTTCGAAAGCCTATTCCGGTGACGGATACGGGTTAGAGGTGTTACACTCTGAGCTTTATCTTCATCATTAAACGAGAATGAGATTAACTCATTGATTTTTTGTGTGTGGCATCTCCTCGATTATGGCCAGAAAGTGTATTCGCTTGTCTACACTTTCATTCAGAATCGGTTGTAGCTCGAAATTAGTTGTTAATTCTATTTCTACTTTTACATCTATATCTATATCTATGTTATTTTGATTTGATATTTCCTTGGCAATGTTCAATTTTTCCTGTCTCTAGTTCCAAACTCTTGGTGACTTTCAATATTTAATTTCGAATTATTGTCGATAGTACATTGGTCCTTTGAATCGAAATTGGAGACATCATGTATGACCTCTTCCAATGGAGTACTTGCTTGTGGTTTTTGCTAGAAAAACTCCGCTAATTTATCCAACTTTTGTTGGTTTCGCTTTAATTTAGCTTGGAATTCTCATTTGTGGCTTTCTTGTTTGAACGTATAGTCATACGAATCATTAAGAGTTTCATCTAAATATTCAGATGTCCAAAATTGTTACTTATCTATTTCTTCCAATGAAGTAATTGTTTCGTTTCTTTGTTGGTAAAGCTCTAGCATAAGCGATCTTTGGTTCTCCATGATCTACCATTGATTGTATACTCCCTCCTCGTATACTTCGTCTTTATCCCATAGGTTTGTTGAATCTTCATCTCTCTCGTACATATACTTACTCGCTTAGGTGGGAGTTCGTTCAAACACTTGTGTTTCTCGTCCTTGTAATCATAACTCCATTGGTTTTTCAAATCTCTGTACAATTAACTCAATTTGGATTGTTCGTACATCAACCTATAAAATTTCATATTCATGATTAAATCTTATAATCAACAAGGTAAGTAAAAAAATTAAAAATAAAAATATTTTATTAACTAAAAAATAAAAAATAATCAACAAGGTAAAAAATAATAATAATCGTAATAATTTTTTGCACACTAAAATAAAATAAAATTTATTAAATAAAAGTTATAACATTATCTAGCTCGTTCGTCTTTCGATTAATATTATTTTAATGTAATCATTCTAACAAAAATTTCACCGTTGCAATCCCCGGCAATGGCGCCAACAACTTGACTGCTTATAAACGTGTTATCGTTTATGGTAAAAGTAGCACACCAAATATATATAATTGAATTGGCGGTGTCCGTAAGCATATGTATCAAATTGTAATATAGTAAAAATTACAATGAAACACTGGTAAGTATTCCGAGGATCGTATCTAAAGAATTGCATATTGGAAAATTAATATTAAATTAATTACAGAAAATAATTACTAATCTAATCGAGTTACGAATTAGTAGTGTGAATCCAAATAATATTTTAATTAAACTAATTAAATTAAATAACCTAAATTAACCTGATGGAGTTTCCTATTCCTAGTGTTGACAATGCGAGCCTCTAGCCTATGATCAATTAAATTCCTAATTATCTAATTAAATAATCAATTATCCTAGATTGAGTTATTTATCACCCTTAGCAAGAATACCCTTCCAATCTCATCTACACTAAGGATTACCATCTAAGTCACCCTTCCAATCTCTTCCTAGGCATACAGATACCCTCCAGGTCTCACCGCTTGGCACAAGTTATACATGACAGGATACCCTCTCAGTCTCACCTGTCTTGATATTCTATCAAGGGCGTCAAGGGTGTCACTCCTTAATATACTAATTACTCTTGAATAAACAATCAATTTTGGATAAATAATCACTTAACAAATAAATTAGTTTTTTAATTGAATCATGTGAAATATAAATAAAGCATAATAATCTATTCAATTATTCATACAACAATTAATCGGCCAAATTAATAGAAGATAAATAAAAGAAGAGAAGAACAGAAGAAATAGGAGAACACTCATGAATAAATATGTAACACCCCTTACCCGTATTCGAGCCGGAACAGGGTTTGAGGCATTACCTAACTGATCTTACTTAAACATCTCAAATAGGGTTATAAAAAATTTCGTTTAAACCCATCTTCTGTATAAACTTGGCCTAAAAGGCCCTAAACATACTTCCGGGAAGTTTGGAGACTATTCCGAGGACTTTTACGAGTTCAAGTAACTTTTTAGCAAATAGGGGTCACACGCCCGTATGGGTCTAGGGACATTCCCGTATGGGTCTAGGGACACGCCCGTGTGTCTCTAAGACATGCCCATGTCTTCCACCCGTGGTCGACACTGACCAATTCCACACGGCCTTGACACGCCCGTGGCCATAACTCGTGTGCTAAAACTTAGCATTCTGACTTATCCACACGGCATATACACACGCCCGTGTGCTTCAGTCGTGGGGTGCATTAAGTTCCAAGTGCAAAGTGTAGACTTCACACGGCCTGGACACATACCCATGTGCTAGTCGTGCCTCCCACATGGTCTAGACACATGCCCGTGTGTTTACCCATGTGGACAATTATCAGGCTATCTACCAAGCCCTTTTCCACCCTACATTGCATGCATTCATATGCTATTTCAAAACATTCTCAAATCATCAATTAAAACACATGAATTAAAGACATTTAATCGTTAAAGAGATAAAGTCTTCATCCCATACACTTGGGAGAACTATTCTCAATACAATTACAATTACAACTTAAGCCATCATCTATGGCTATACACAACCAAACTCTAAGTTCTTTTAAGCCAACACAATTTGGCTACATCAAATAGAACTTAATCAACTTTAAAAGAATCCCTATACATGCCATGACTCATAAAAACTTCCAAGCGTTTATTCGATAGTGTGAAAACATCTCCGGCGGCCTCCAACCCCAGCTAGTTAAAATAACCTATAAGAGATGAGGAAAGTAAAAGAGTAAGCAATAATGATTAGTAAGTTCATCTGCTTAATCTGAAAAATATTGATATTCATTGAATATACATAACCACAAAGTATTATACCGAGTTTTTCTCATTAACACATGGTAACTTACTTAACCATTCGTGAAGCTTACTCATTCTATCTCTTACCACATTCTTACCATGCCACAAGCCAATTGCTCATTTATTTAGCATGCATTCCTGCACTGATCACCACATGATCATATAAAACAACACATCAAGCATTTTCAATGAGTCACTCATACTACTAGTCTCTCGGTGGTTTTGCACTTAGCCCACCATTGAATCTCTAGTAGGGTGGTATCGCACACAGCCCATCGATCATTTACACTTATGGTGATTTCGCACTTAGCTCACCAATCATTTATACTTATGGTGATTTCACACTTAGCTCACCAATCATTTATAAGTGATGGTATCGCACACAGCCCATCGATTACTAATTAATCAGGTGGTAACGCACATAGCCCACCGATAACAATATAATTGATGGTATCGCACTTAGCCTATCATTAACATCAATAAGGTGATATCGCACATAGCTCACCGTTATTTTACATTCATGGATAGTAATCCACATGTATATCTCTATTTCAAATGTTCAACCGAGAACATCCTCGCACATTTCTATTCTTACTTAATTTTCTAAGATACTCGTTCGCATTCACACAATGCATTAATAAATCCATCTCGTGCAACTAAACTGCATTAATCACACATAACTCACTAGGGGTCATTATATACTGAATTCATCTCAATTCAATTCCAACACACACTTGTGCTTCTTGTGGTACAACCACATACTCTCTCACTTTCAACAAACCCGTCGATTCACTCAAATTGTTAAATAACACTCTTGAGTCTCATACACATAGTGTCACATAGACATCATACCTTAATAGGGTCTTACTTGTATTAACATATCGATGTCATGTCCCTGACATGGTCTTATACGAATTCTTATACCGAAGCCATATTCCAACATGGTCTTACACGGGGCCATAATTATCATCATATTATGCTATATACATTTATTACTATTAGATTCAATTCTCTTAACCTATCATTAAAAGATATTTCATACATTCATAGAGTAAATATACATTCCATACAATATTGGAATATTAAATTAACTCATACGTAATTGCAACATTTGCACAAGAACTTACCTCGATGTCGAAAGGCCCGGAAGGGACTTTTTGCCCACATTTCTCTTTTCATCCGTTCTAGGTCTGAAACTCGTTTTCTTTTATCTAGAACAATGAAATTTACTGATTTAATCACTTATAAATTATATTACACCATAATATACACTTTAGGCAAAAATGACTATTTTGCCCCTATACTTTGGCAAAATTACGATTTTACCCCTAGGCTCGTAAATAAATTTTTATCACATTTTCTCGTTAAGTAAGCCTAGATGAACATTTAATCCTCTTACAACTATTCACAATTCCATCAATTTCATGCCTTAATGAACAAAGACAACTTTTGCATTTTAGTCCCAATTAGGTGTTTCCATGACTACACCTTTCACAAAAGTTGTTTCTCATCATCCTATCATTCATTTTCTTCCATAAAAACTCAGAAACCAACATACACTCTCTCATGGTAAGTCCCTAGACTTTCAACCATGTTGCAAAATAGTCCCTTCTTTAGAAAGCTTAAGCTTTAGGGGTCTCAAAAGTACAAAAATCATCAAAAACAACCATCAAATTGACTTACTTGAATGGAGAAAAGCTTGCTGAAATTTTTGAGTTCTTCCACCCTTGTTTGCTGCCAATATTCGGTGGTGATGAAGAAAAGAAAAGATGATATTCTTTTCTTTATTTTTCTCTTATTTTATTCTTTCCCCACCTAACACATCAAGTCTTTGACTAATTTAATAATCTTGTCCCCCATGGCCGGCCATCACTCCCCCAATGGCCTATTTGCATATTTGGGACCTCTAATTTAAAATCCTTAGCTATTTGACATCTCTAGCAAATAAAATAGAACTTTTGCACTTTATACGATTTAGTCCTTTTTCACAATTTAGCTAGAAATCACTAAAATTAAGGCACCAAAATTTTCATGCATCCTTATAAACATGTTATAACACATAACATAACATGAAAATAATCTTCTCTAACCTTGAATTAGTGATTCTGAGATCACTGTTCCGACTAGCCCCTAAATCGGGCTGTTACAAAATATATTGAAGGGCGATCCCGGACAATCTCTGCTTACAATTATCTTCACATCAAAATAGAAAAGTTCCAACTATATGAATAGGAAAAGAAACAAAAACTAAATAACAAAATTGTCTGCCTAAGTCTGCACACCAATTTTAGTGACCCTAAGGTTGCTTATATAGGCAACAAGCTACTTGGTGACCACACAAATCTAGATTCACTTAGATACCAATAAATAAAATATTCTACTAAAAGCTAGGGTCCAAATATGGAAATATCCCAAGAGTATCGTCCAAGGAATCAGCAATATATTGGCCTGCCATCGTCGCGTCATTAGGACATGGGAATGCTCCTCGTCACGGCATTGCCACCGTGAATTCACTGTTGTCTTCATCGCGTCATCGTGATAAAATGAAGCTCCTCGTCATGACTTCGAGTGTGTTCCGGGCCTTTGGCAGCTTTGTTGGCTTATCGGGCTTCCTAGTCTCACAGCCCAATCAACCTTCCTTATATTATTGGACCTAGATTAGCATTCTACATGCTCAATTAGCTCATTAGTCACTCACGAGGCCTAACTCAGCCTTACGGGTCATTGAAATAGCAGAAAATGAGTAAAAATACTTATTTTATTAACTTTTAGTTCATAATATACTAATACTAAAAATATAATAATTAATATAGAAATGCCAAGAAAATAAGCTCGTTAAGTGCAGAAATGGCCTAAACCAACTACTACATTTGACGTTAGGTCAGGTTACTTTGCTGAAGTCGCAGAAAATTGGGCTTATTTGGACTAGAACACGTAAATTGAAATGGTGTTCAAAAGCTTGTCCAAGGACTTTGCACGCTTTAAGGTCGCATATAACCTCGGAAACAAGAATCATACCCTTACACAACTCATAAAGGAATTACAGTCCTATGAGTTAATGTTGAATGGCAGTCAACCTATCCAAAAAGTAGAAGCAAACTTAGCGGTTTCTTCTTCCTCTAAAAGGAAGGTAAAGCATATTAAGAGAAACAATGCTAAGATCTTTAGGCCACAAAAAGTGGAAAGAAAAATAACTAAGAAGCCTAAAGACTTATCTAAGTCTACATGTTTCTTTTGCAACAAGAAAAGGCACTTTAAGGCCAATTGCAAAGAGTGAAAGGATTACCTAGCCACTCAGGGCAAATGTATAAAACTCTTTATGATAGAAATTTGCTTAGTGGAAGACTCGATAGACCACTAGGTCATTAATTTTGGAGCCACTAACCATATGTGTGTTTCTTTACAAGGGTTCAAGGAAATGAAAGATCTTAGATATAAGAGTCTATAACTGCGGACCAGAGACTGGACAAGTGTACACACTGTTTGAAACTGGACCAGAGACTGGACCGTGACTATCAATAATAGTATTGCAATTTTTAGAAATCGTACTCTTATTTGTAATGGATGGATGTCAAACAATCTCTATTATATCAAACCAAATATGTACACACTGTTTGAAACTGAATTAACGAATAAAATACTTAAGACTTCTCACTCTAACGAGGTGTTCCTTTTGCATTTGAGACTTGGTCATATTAAACAAGAAACAATCACTAGACTTGTGAAAGACGACACATTAAGTTAACTTAAGAAAGTTGATCTTCCACAATGTGGATCTTGTTTGGAATGTAAGATGACTAAGCGATCTTTTAATGCAAAAGGAACGAGGGCCATGAAACATTTAGAGCTTGTACACATTGATGCATGTGGCCCCATTGATGTTAGTGTGCGAGGTGGTTACAATTATTACATAACTTTTTTAGATCATTAATCCAGAGTGAAACTCTTGATAAATTCAAAGAGTTTCGTGTGGAAGTAGAGAAACAACTAGGTTTACCCATAAAGGCACTTCGGTCTGATCAAGGTGGACAATATTTATTAGATGATTTCTTAGGTTACCTCATAGAGAATGAGATATTATAGTAATTAATTGCGCCAAGAATTCTTAAAACAAAATGGCATGGTAGAGAGAAGGAATCGAACTTTATTAAACACGGTTCGATCATGACACTTTGAAATTGGATTGTGTGTCTTGGAACAATTAATGCAATGCACAATGAACAAAGCAAATAATTATGGCACTTTGAAATCTCTTCAGGCATTGCTAGAACTTCCATGAGACTCGTTAGAGATTTGACTCAACCCATATTACTTCAACCTACCTTTTGTTAGCAATTGTTATAACCCCTGCCATATTAGCCATTGGTGAACCCCTTGAAACTTATGTATGAAGATAGAATTTGGCAAATCTTGACTTCACCTCGCCAAACGCCACCTCACATAAGGTGGGCTTGTGCAATCCCTAAAAAATATATAGAAAAAGTTCCTACTAGCGCTCATTAATCTATCACCTCCTCAAGTCTGATGACACTTTGTCTTAGTCAAATCATATCGACTCTAACAATGCTCCTACCTAACAATCTACTACTCATTTGTAAAGTAGAATGTTCAACGGCTATAACCTATGCCTATCCTCTCTTTATAAATACCTTTTCTCAGCACCTATACAATAGACAATATAGAATAACTTAATTACTGACATTTCAAACACCCTACAATTATACTTCATTAACCTTTAACCTTCATCTTTAGTGTTATAACACCTTTAATTAACACCAATCTTATTCTCAAATTCAATTTTCAGATAATTCTAATTGTTTCTATTTATTAATAACAATTAAATAAAAAGAATTTTTTAAAAGAATTTAGAATCTTCGGTCTGTACTATCATCACCTCTTAACAAACAAAAGGGTAATGGGATACCGACAAGATGACATGTCGTCCATTCATATGGTTTTACATGAAAAGTTAGTGGGACCCAGTTGACGTGTACTAGAAGCTAATTTTCGAGAGACAATTTTTAATAGGAAAAGGAAACCCTAAGCAAAAATATTGGTCAACAATGTAATGCAAAATATTAAATTATTTTTTAAATTGAAATATAATTGGAAAATAGCCACTGCCGCCGCATTTTTCTATGAAAGTAATGACATGAATCCCAATCGCGTTCACACCTAACCTAATTTTTCTTTTAACCTCAATATTTACTTATTTCAAAACTAAGTCTTGCAATCACGTATTTTGGGCATTAAAATGTGGGTTCGTTACCTTTTTTATTATATTTGATTTTAGTGTACCATTCTGTTGATTTTGAAAATTTTAATATATGTATATAATATATATTTATAAATATAAAATACTTGTAATTATATAAAATATTATTTAATAAGCTTCACAATATAATCCATTATTAAATAAAGAAAAAAATTTATCTCATACAAGAAAATCATCTCATACTATGCATATAACAATCCATAATTAAACAAATTTAAAATAAATAATAAAAAATTTTAAATTTAAATCTAAATCTAAATATATTTTAAAATTATTTTTTGGTATTGACCGGTACACCATAATTTGTACCGGGACAGAACCTAAAATTTGTTGTTTCAACTTAATATTGAAACGGATGGTATCAAAATAGAATTTACAACCATAAAAACTATAGGTTGAAAATAAAAAATTAATTAACTTTAACCATTGTTCAATCCCCTTCAAGAAAAAAAATTGTTAATCACAAAAAGATTCTAATTATTGACCTTTGCATATTATCATGTTAGAAACCTATCATAGACAAGCTAAGATTGCAACTTGGAGATTTTGAGATGTTAAGTTGAACAAACATTTATTTGAGAGTTTGGAGTAGAACATGGTTATGGTCTGTCTGTGGTTCAGTGGGCGCGCAGCCTATTAGTGAACCCTTTGGGCAATGCAGCAAAGCCCAAATTTAGGGTCATTTGGATAGTTGACCCACACTGATGAACCAATGTCTTCTTCGGTTGGGACTATTGTTGATGCTATCAAGCAGGCACTGCTCAAACGACCCAAGGCAACAATATCTCAATATTAATAGAAAAAGAAATGTATATGAATAATTACTATATATTAAATAAAATTACTATATATTTCTTAAGAAAATTACGAGGGGATTCAAACAAATCCGAATTAACCAATTATAAATATGATAAAACTTGTAAAATTCAAAATTCATTTTTTTGTGGTAAAATAACATTTCTTAACTAATTACATAGAAATATTCTGAAAAGAAAAAAACACCTTTTATCTTGCCAGTTTCCAGAAAATCTAGTACCGCCGTAGGGGGAAGATCAAAGATCTATAATTCTTCTCTTTTAATCAAAGCTAGTTTGGCTAAAAAATCTGCAACTTGATTTCACTCTCTAAGCATGTAACGCAGGATCCACTTATCTTCTTGTAACAAAATATTATGGATTCGTCTAATCAAGACCGAATTCGAAGTGGTGGAGATGCTTCCTTGAATTGCTTTAACAACCTCCAAGTTGTCATATTGAATTATAATCTTATCATGGCCTAGACGTTGGCTAAGCTTGAGTCCTTCCAAAATGCCCAAAGTTCAGCATAAAAAACTGAGCACTTTCATAGGTATATGTTATACCCAGAGAGCCAATCGCCATTTTCATCATGGATTACTCCCCTAGAGGCTGCATTTCTTGACTCCAGTTGCACTACACCGTCAGTGTTGAAGAAGAGTCGTTTTCCCGATGACCGTTCTGTTAGAATCATAAATGAAGATATGATATAAAACTTAATAAATCATAAATCAGGATCTTATCATGTCAAATCATCGAGAACAAAATAAGAATAAAACTAGATGCAAAAGCGTACCTAAATCCATGAATTCCTTGAAGTTTTTCCTCATCTTGGGGATTTGATCTTCCAAATTAGCACACAAGAAATTCAGAGAATATTTGCTCTCTATTTCTTAAGGATGAGCTATTAGAAAAGATATCTTGTATATAATTTGGGGACCATAACCCTAATATTTATAACCTTGTCATATTAGTTCTAATTCCTAATTAGCTCATCATTAATTAGAATTTGATTAGAACTCAATTACTAGAGTATCTACACATATTTGACCCATACTTTATTTAATAATTAAAGCCCAATAAAACTTTAACCAAATTAGATTACTTTTAATTTGGGCTAACCTATCATGATAGTAAATAATAATAACATGTAATTATCCTTATTATATATGTGATGTCCATATTTTCAAACAATCTCCCACTTGGACCACATATATATACTAATTATTCTATAATTACATGTCATTATATAACCTTATGAGCTCAAAAATTTTACTATCATATCCAAAAGGTATTACGAACAATCTCGTCCATTAATTATGCTAACATAGAACCAAGGCGACTTTTGTTACATATATCGTAACTAAATCCATCCTTGATCACGTATATTAACACAAACAAATGACATAGATCAAGTATGGATGTATAGCATAGAAATTACATGCAATATGATCTAAACATGTCTATTTCCAACTGGTCCTCTTTAAAATTAAGTGAGGTCAATATCAAAATAACAAACAGAGTGAATAAACTGAATACTTTATTTCTGATCAGAATATAACTAAATACATAAATGTATGAAAACAAACATAAAACAAATAAATATAAACTCTCACTAAATCATGATATCCTCAAATAATGTAACACTCGTGTGAGCAGTGTGCTCATGAAAGACGTTGGGTGGTAAACCTTTTGTGAGCGGATCCGCTATCATGGAGCTTGTCCCAATGTGCTTTATGGATATTTGACCATTTTGCACTCTTTCTTTCACAACTAGGAACTTTATGTCAATATACTTTGACTTAGATGAACTCCTGTTGTTATTGGAATACAATACTACTAACTTATTGTCATAAAATAATTTGAGTGGTCTTTCTACATTCTCTAAAATGTGCAGCCCTGTGACAAAGTTCCGCAACCATATTCCATGGTTTGATGCTCTGCTGCCATAGTTGACAAAGCTACAAGTGTCTGTTTGACACTTTTTCAAGATATAGCTCCTCCAACTAACAGGTAAATATAGCCTGATGTAGATTTCCTACTATCTTGGCACCCAGCGAAATCAGAAGCAGAATACCAGGGTTGCTTAAATATCTGCCTAACATCCCAACAATGTATGTAATATCCGGACGCGTACATACTTGAGCATACATTAAACTCCCAACAACTGATGCATAGGGAATCTTTTGAATTTCTTGAATTTCAAGGCTACTTTTAGAGCATTGAGTAAGACTAAATTTGTAGCATTGAGTAAGACTAAATTTGTCTCCTTTAACGATAGGGGTGTCACTTGGTCTACAACTTTGCATGCCAAACCTTTTGAGTACTTTATCGATATAGCTCTTTTGTGATAATCCAAGAATACCTCGAGATCGGTCTCGATATATCTGAATTCCTAAAACAAAAGAGGCGTCCCTAAGATTTTTCATCTAAAAATGCTTAGATAAAAACCTCTTGATTTCATGCAATAAGCCTATATTATTAGCGGCAAGCAAAATGTCATTGACATATAGAACCAGAAATATAAACTTACTCCTATTGAATTTGTGATACACACAATCATCAACAATATTCATCTCAAAACCGAACGAAATAATTATTTGATGAAACTTGTGGTACCATTGACGGGAAGCTTGTTTGAGTCCATAGATGGATTTTGTCAATTTGCAAATCATATTATTTGAGTATTTTGATTCAAAATTTTCTGGTTGCACCATATAAATTGTTTCTTCAATGTCGCCATTAAGAAACACAGTCTTAACATCCATATGATGTAACTCAAGATCAAAATGAGCAACAAGCGCCATAATTATCTTGAAAGAGTTTTTCGATAAAACTGGAGAGAAAGTCTCTGTAAAATCAATGTCTTCTTTCTGAGTATATCCTTTAGCTACAAGACGCGCATTATGCCTCTCCACATTACCATTTGCATCTCTCTTTTTAAATATCCATTTACAACCAATTGGTTTTGCACCTTCAGGTAATGGGACAAGTTCCTAAACTTTATTGTCTTGCATAGATTTATACTCATCTTTCACAGCATCAATCCACTTTTGAGAATTAGAACTTTTCATGGCCTGATGAAAGTTGATTGGATCATCTTCCATCATATTATCATCCTCATGTTTTTGGAGAAATACAACATAATCATCTGGAATAGCATTTCTCCTTTCTCTTGTGGACCTCCTTAATGGAACTTGTTCTTGAGCTTGTTGAGTTTGTTCTTCTAGAACAGTTACCTCATCTTGAATGGGGAGTTGTTCAACATTGTCTTGTTAAGGTTCTAGATTCACTTCTTGATCAATGATAGGTATGAGAACCTAAACATCGCCAAAAGTGATAGTAGAAACTAAGTTAAAATTCAATTCCTCCTCAAAAGCAATGTCTCTAACCTTATTTCTCCCCGCAAACTCAACATCCTCAAAAAATGTTGTTGTTCCCGTTTTAAAAATATTCCTCATTATGGGATCATAAAACATATAGCCCCTAGATCGCTCAGAATAACTGATAAAGTAGCTACTCACTATTTTAGAGTCTAATTTTTTTTCATGTGGCCTATATGACCTTGCCTCAGTTGGACATCCCCGAATGTAAAAGTGCTTTAAACTAGGCTTTTAACCTGTACAAAAAAAATAAGGTGTTTTTGCAATTGCTTTATTGGGCACTCTATTCAAAATGTAAGCTGATGTCTTTAATGCTTCTCCCCAAAGAGACTCAGGTAAGGTAAAACGTACAATCATGCTCCTTACCATATCCTTAAGAGTCATATTTTGTCATCCAGCTACACCATTCATACTTGGTTATCCTGACATGGTGTACTGTGGGACAATATCGTATTCCTCTAGGAATTTCACAAATGGTCCTGAACATTGTTCACTTGAGCCATCATATCTACCATAATACTCACCACCACGATCAGATCTGACGTTTTTAATCCTTTTGTTGAGTTGACTCTCAACTTCAGCTTTATAAGCTTTGAACACGTCCAGATACTAAGATTTCTCATGAATGAGATATAGGTACCCATAACGTGAGTAATCATCTATGAATGTTATGAAATATTGTTGACCATTCCAGGATGCCGTAGGGAATAACCCACAAATATCTATATAAATTAATTCTAAGACGTTCGAAGATCTGTTGGCACCCAATCTCTTGGTTTTGGTCTATTTTCCCTTAATGCAATCAACACAGACATCAAAGTCTGTGAAGTCAAAAAACTCTAAAATACCATTAGACACAAGGTGTTCAACTCTAACTTTTGAGATATAACCAATCAGAAAGCACCCTAATTTGAACACGGCCTGTGGCACAGGCGTGTCTAAGGGCACAGGTGTGTCTAAGGGTCACACGGGTGTGTCCCTTGGACCATACGGGCGTATGAGCCCTGTAACATGAAAAATTTTCTAAGTTTTGTAAAATTTTCTAAAGTTATTGGTTTAGTCCGAACCACTTTCAATGCATGTATTGAGTCTCGTAGGCTCGATTTAGGGATGATATGAATGTGTATGAAAAGTTTTAATTTGAATGGAAAGTTATGACTCGAAAATGTATGTTTGCTTGTGTTTATGTCCGATAATACCTCATACCATGTTTCGGCGTTGAATACGGGTAAGGGGTGTTACATAACCTAAGCGTTTATGCCATAATAATGTTGAATTTTCCTTATTTAATTTGCGTTTAATGCCACGTGATCCCACATGCAAGGTTTCATTATAGGATGCAATTATTTCTAGCAAATAAAGGTTGTTTAAAGACAAATTAAATTAATTGTTTCCAAATGAACAATAATCTCCAAATTTTTCCAACGAAGAAATAGAAACTAAATTTCGTATAAAAGGCAGTACAATAAAAGTGTCTTTTAAATCCAAATAAAAACCAGTTCCTAATAACAACCTAAAATGCCCAATCGCTTCCACTTCTACTGATTTTTCATCGCTTATGAAGATATGTCTTTCACCATCACTTGGCTTTCAGTAACTCAGATAACCCTGCATAAAAACACTTATGTGAGTAATAGTACCAGAATCTATCCACCAAGTGTTTCTAGGTACTAAAGCTAAATTAATCTCAGAATAGACCAAATTAAGAATTATACCTTTCTTTGCACGCCAAGCATGATATTTGGTACAATCTTTCCTTAAGTGTCTAGACTTGTTACAAAAGAAACAACTTACTGTAGCTTACTGTTGTTTCTTTTGAATAGACTTTTAGCAACTTCATTATGATATTTTCTTTTCTTGCCATTGTCTTTAGGGGCATTGCTCAAATGAGCACTTTCAAACTTATCACACTTCAACCTTTCTTCCTCTTGCACACAATGAGAAATGAGCTCATTTAGAGTCCATTTCTCCTTTTGACAGTTATAACTAATTTTAAATTGATTAAACTGTGCGAAAACGATACCAAAACCATAAGAACAAACAATTCATCAGAAAGCTCGATCTTAAGTTCCTTAAGTCTTGAAGCAGTATGGAACATCTCTATAATATAGTCCCTTACGTTTCCTTGACCCTTATACTTCATAGACATCAAAGAAGTCAGAAGTGATGTCATATCCATTTTATCGTTTTTAGCAAAACATTTCTCAATTTCATCAATGAAACCTTTGGCCTGAGTAATCTCTTCAGATTCTGTGCCCCTAAAGGCTTCTGGAATGCTATGTTTCATGATCATTAGACTCATGCAATTTGAACGATCCCACCTCTCAAAATCCCTATTAACATCAAGGGTGCTTTCCGTAGTGAGAGGTGTAGGTTTTTCATCCCTTAATGCAATGTCTATGTCTATACAGGCAAGCACTATAAGTAAGTGCCTTTTCCATTCCTTAAAATTAGTCCCATTAAATGTGGGTATAGAATTTATATTAGCAGATATTGTGGCAGCAGAATATGAATTAGTTGAATATAGAACAAATAAAAACAAGCTCACATCAATATTCATAAGTAAACAATAATTTTAAGATAATGGTTAATCCCATCTCAAGATACCAAGCACAACATTAATATCAAGTCTTTGAACAGTAATATTAACAGTAAGCGATACTCTTGTTGTAGCAATCAAACATTGACAATAAATGATGTCAAATAATTAATCAATCTTTGGACTAACTTATTACTCACATAAAATACCTTATAATTGTCACACATTTATCACCACAGATGTAGTTGAAATTCTGCCAAATATTAACTTACCTTTGAGCCAATTAATAAACGCATTAATCACAAAAATATATAATCATCTTAATATTTCAAATAAACTAATCTACACAAAAGAGGTCACTTTGGCGACATTTTGTTTCAATTAATCTATTTAAAATATTAGACATCATTAATTAACATCCAAAATCTGAATTTATTTGTTTTAAAATATTTACCTTAATTTCATCTTTCAATCAAATTAAAATAATATATATTTATATAATTTTCCAAAACAACATGCATTAAACCAATCAAAGCATATGCATATATTATATATTTATATATATAAACGAAACATATGAAACTGTGAACTTCTTTTCCAAATTTTTTTTAACTAAATGTTGTATAGGTTTATTTATTTATTTCTATAATTAAATTCATCAATTTGAAAATCACCTAAATTAAAAAATAAAATTAAACCTTAAAATTTTAATATGAATTCAAGATAATCAAGTTCTAAAAAAAATACTTTAATATAAACCTTCAAAGATCAACATATATATCCGAAATATAAAACCCATGAAATTTCATGAATCAGTCATTCAAATGAAGAACCTTAATCAATTCTCAATTATTCAATATGTTCGAGGCTCGGATGCCACTTGTTAGAATTATTAATTAAGATATGATATAAAACTTAATAAATCATAAATCAGGATCTTATCATGTCAAATCATCAAGAATAAAATAAGAATAAAACTAGATGCGGAAACATACCTGAATCCATGAATTTCTTGAAGTTTTTACGGATTTTGGGGATTTGATCTTCTAAATTAGCACACAAGAAATTCAGAGAATATTTGCTGTAATGGCCTAAATTCAAGGTTATCGGAACAATGGTTTCGTAACCATAAATCCGATTTAAAGAGAAATTTATTTTAATATTTTTGCATGAATATTTATATGATAGGAAAATCGTATTAAAATATCGATAGAAAAATTTTACCGATTTAGTGGTTAGTTAGAAAAAGGAATTATTGAAGGAATTGGGTAAAAACAAGGTATCGAGACCTTGATCTCATAAAATTGAGTAGGAAATATTTTTATAAATATTTATAAAATGTTAGTAATGTGGTATTAAAATTTCGTTAGAAAATTTTAACGTTTGAGTATGTAATTAAATGAAAAGGACTAAATTGTAACAAATACAAAATTATGAAAAATGATTAAATAGTTTAAATGATAAAATAAAGAGGGCTTAAAGGAAAATAGACCCAAGGTCTAATTGGGCTGGACGGCAAAGGTATGAAATCAGCAAGAAAATAAGGAGAAATAAGGGTAAAATGGGAAAATAACAAAATTTGCTAAATAAAACTAGGACTAAATAGGGATATCTAGAAATCTCTTCATTTTTCTTCACTCTCATCAGCAAAAAACGCCATAGGAGGGTATCTAAGCTGGTATATCATAATTTTTGCACCAAGTAAGTGAATCCTTGCCTATTTCTTGTAATTTTGTGTTTTTAAAGACTTTTACAACTAGGTCCTATCATTAAATTCATTAGTCTTTGATTTCATGGATGAAATTGAAAGCCACCATGGTTGGTTTATGTAAGTTTATGATGAAATAGCATGAAATTTAAGCCTTAATTCGTTTAAGAGATGATTTTATTAGGTAATTTCAATAGAAATTGATTTTGGGACCTAATTATGAAAGTGTTTGGAATTAAAGTCTATTACTGAAATTATGATTTCCAAAGGTTATAAAGTAGTTTAAAGTGATATAATAAAGTGTTAATTGAGAAAAATAAGCTCAATTGAGAGGTTAATTGAGCAGGGACGAAATTATCATTCATTGAAAGTTTAGGGAAAAATGGTAATAACCAGCTTGCACTAAAACAGTTTTTGACAGCAGCAGTAGTCTAACTTTGAAAAATCACCATAAATTGTAGAAGTTGAATTAGAAGATGGAAAAAATATTAAATTAAAGCTTATTGAGTCTAGTTTCTTATGGAAGAAACGTTGTAAGCAATAGAATTGTAATTCATGAGATATAATAGGTTTTGTGAGACAAGGTCAGAATGAATTCAGGTTCCCCTGTTCTGACTTTGAAAAATCATAAAAATTGAATAAAAATAATTATGGGGAGTGGTTTATATTCTTAGAATCCTTAGTGAGTCTATTTTTTTATGGTACAAATGAAAACATTATTTTTATTCTGTACAGTGAGATATCTGAGATTTTGTGAAGAGATAGCAGAACTGTCAAACAATGAAACAGGGGAAACTTTAACGAATAAACTGTACTAATTGGCTAAGCCAAAAATTATGAAAATTTTATGGTGTGAAGATATGTGAGTCTAGTTTCAAGGAAAATTAACGGTTCTTCATTTGGAGTTCTGTAGCTCGAAAAATAAATAATTTAGTGACTATGACTCAAGTAGACAGCTTTGAATGAACTATAAATAGTAATAGAATTATAATGAATGCTACATGTGAACATGAAATGTATTGAATTGATAATTAAATTTATTTATTTAGATCCGGAAAACTCAAACACAAAGCTAAATCGAGGAAAGGAAAAAGTTCGGACTAGTAGATTTTATATACAAACTAGAATCGAGGTAAGTTCGTGTAACTTGAATTATATTCTTAAATGCTTGAAATGTATGTTATTGATATGAATATGATTTGAATGTCCATTGTATGAAATTTGATGAAACATTGATATATTTGATAAAAAGGAAAGAAATCCCGGTTGAATGAAAGGAAAATTCGATGGATCTCTCGAAAAGAATTGACGGTAAAAGGATCTAGCCGGACGGGTGATCCTATCTCGATATAGCCCTCAGAAGAATATGTGGAAAATGGATTTAGCTGGGACGGGTAATCCGAATTAGGGTCCAATTTAGCTTTGGGTGTAATTTCAGATCCAAACTCATTAGAGTAATTGTCGTTGTGGGGATTTAGCTTTGGTGGTAATCCGGCAATACTCTATGAGTTTATATTACTGAGGATTTAGCTGGGTGGTAATCCATTTGTAAAGATGAGGTTCGCGGAGAGTGTGCTCTCTGAAATGAAAATGTGCGCATATGAATATGAATTGACGGACCGAATTTGTACACTAAAGTGTACCTCGAAAATCCATCGAAATTCGAGTAATTCAATGGGATAAATATAAAAAAATATGGAAATTATGGTATTGATGAGCTCATCAATGATAGTATATATTATTGATATATGAAAATTATTGGGTGACTTGAATGTTGAGTTTGTAAATGTTAAGGTAATAATGCATTGAATGGATATATAAATGGTTATTACATTATATTGAAAGTGTTAGGTAAGTATAATTCTTGTTACATGGGCTTACTAAGCACAAAGTGCTTACTCATTTCCTTTTCTCTATTTTGTAGTATTAAGAGCTCGGAGGTCGGATTCGGTGGGAGACACATCACACTATCAACCCCAAGATTTCGGTATATAAAGAAACTTTATTTTGGAAATCAACGGCATGTATAAGCTAATAAAGTAGATGTTAATATGAAATGAATGTAAGGTCAGCCATTGGTATGGCTAACAAATTTCTAGTTTCAGTATGTAATGAGGTTATCTTATAAATTTGCATGGATCTATTTTGAAGGTATGTTGATTGGATTGGTTGATATGAATTAGTCTCGGTTTAAAAAAAAAATTTTGCAGGGAAGACTAGATTGTTTATAAAGGAGTTATATTGAGTAAAAAAATAAATAAATAAATATTGTAAGCTCCGGTAATGCCTCGTTCCCTATTCCGATAATGAATACGGGTAGGGGGTGTTACATTTGCTCTCTCTTTTCTAATGATGGGATATTAGAAAAGATATCTTGTATATAATTTAGAGACCATAACCCTAATATTTATAACCTTGTCATATTAGTTCTAATTCCTAATTAGCCCATCATTAATTAAAGTTTGATTAGAACTCAATTACTAGAGTATCTACACATATTTGATCCATACTTTATTTAATAATTAAAATCCAATAAACTTTAACCAAATTAGATCACTTTTAATTTGAGCTAACCTATTATGATAGTAAATAATAATAACATGTACTTATCCTTATTATATATGTGATGTCCGTATTTTCCAACACGTTCTTCATAGGATAAATCGTGGCAACCAACAATTTCAATATTAAAGGCCAAAAAGAACTGTATGGCTCAGTTATACGAAATTTTGACTATGTCACTTGGGCTCCAATATTTTCCTTGAAAAATAAAAAGATTGTTATGCACTAAGCAAAATTCTAAAAAGGCATGGCCAATTAGTTCCTCCCTTATGGATCGTAGTATTATCCTGCACATTAAAAAGAATCCAATCATAGTATTAAAATAGGAGACTTGAACAATTTATTTAATTAAATTAAAAAAATATTTAAAATAAAATGATAAATATTTTTTAACGGCTTTCAAAATAAATGGTAAATTTTCGATAAAAGTTAAGTTATATTTTTATATAAAAAAATACCTTGATTTATAGAAAAATTAATATACCTTGAGTAAACTGAGTGAAAGTTTTTAACAATAATCAAAGTCGTGATAACCCGCCCATTTAAGAGGTGTAGCTAGTGGGCTACGACCCCTTATTCCTCAAAACATGGATTGCATATAGATAGGGAACCAACCAATCATAATCCTCCTTCAAAAATCTTATCCACCTGTCCATCACTCCATTCGTCTGCCACCAAAACCTCACCCACACTAATAATACCATTTTTTATTATTACTTTTAGGTAATTCAAAAATTCAGACAAAAATAAATTAGAAAACGAATTTTTTTTAAGAAGAGCTTTTTTTTTTTTTTTTGAAAGCAAGGAAGAATAGTTCTGTGAAAGAACAGCGAAAGGAAAGGAAAGGAAAGGATAGGATTTGTAGCGTTCAAGAGGGCGCTTATCTATCTCAGAAATAGCAGTAATTAATTTTTGAGGAAAAAATGGCGGCAGCAGCAGCATCAGCTTCCATGTCGGCCACCGCCGTGTTGATTCCACGTGTTCCTGCAGCCGTTAGAACAACCCGCTGTTCCGCCTTGCCGCCTCTCCCTCCTCGCATTTCCACCGCTTCCTTTTCCTCGTCCGTTAAGCTAACTCCAGGTTCTGCTGTTAACATTCGCACTTTTAACGCCTCACTACACTTGCCTGCTCTTCCTTTTGTTTGATTTTATTGAATGAAAATGAAAGCTTAATGGTCATATAAGTTAAAGAGTTCACTTTTATATCCTGTTCTTCCAAACACCATATTCGGAATTGAGATTGGTTTTTTTCGGAAATGAAATCGTTGGTGGTGGGTGTAGGATCAGAAACGTTATATTGGTGACAATCACAAGTGTTAAGAGTAGTTGCAGTAAACTAATTATGGAGGCTTTGTCTGATAAAAATGGGTCAATCTTTTGGACAATAATATGGGAGTTGGGACCCCAAATTTCAAATGGGGATGAATTGGTACCAATTCAAGTATGGGATAGGATGCAAGTAACAACTCTGGATGAATGTCGGACATGTTCGTATAACATGAATAGATAGGTAAAACAAATATGAAGTGGTCTAATATATAGCGCTCTTCCTTTATAATGCCACAACAACAAATAGTTTTATTTGGTTGTCTCTGACATAGTATATGCATTTCTTAAAAAGACTGAGCTACGTATTCCTTGGCCTTCTATTTACCCTGTGTTTTGGGTACAGAATCCCGGAGGTTTCCTTTTCTCCAAACAAAAGCAACAGAGGACACCTCTGTCGATACCGGGGAGCTTTTTGATGACTTGAAAGAAAAGGTGAGAAAATGGTGGCCTGCACATAATCAATTTCTTGCTCTTTTAACCTGCTGAACTGAGTGCCTGACTTGGCTTGTTTTTTCGTGGTTTTCTAGTGGGATAAAGTTGAGAACAAGACCACGGTTCTTCTTTATGGTGGTGGGGCAATAGTTGCCGTTTGGCTATCATCTATTCTTGTTGGTGCCATTAACTCAGTGCCTTTGGTAAGTGAAACTCTTCATGCTACACTTACTAACTTGTTTTATATGCTAATCCTATCTGAAATCAATGCATTTCTGTGCTTCTCAGCTTCCAAAGATAATGGAGTTGGTTGGACTTGGATATTCAGGATGGTTTGTCTATAGATACCTTCTCTTCAAGGTATGATTTCAGTCAAAATATATATGGTCCCATGAATTTTTAGTGTGGAATAATCCAAGTTCTTTATGGGTGAGCCACATCATTTAAACACTTGCAAATTGTTCAACTTGATAACTCTTAAAGGGAAATTTACAAATGCATGAAGAGATAATGATGTATTTGATGGTTTTGAATCAGCATTTTTTAGTTGCAAGTGCTCACTTTGAACTCTTAAATCTAGCTTATATATTAGAGGTGGTGTTCAACTTAAAAGAGTGGATTAATTTACGATTAAAATCAAATTGGTTATCAGACTATAGTATCAGATCATATATATGAACACTAAAAGCCGTGTGCTAACAAGATGCGTATTACATCAGTCAAGCAGGAAAGAACTAGCTACGGATATTGAGGCACTGAAGAAGAAGATTGCTGGAACTGAATAGATGTACAGGATTGGCAATGGCATGCTAATCTGGCCTTCTTGTATCCTCTAAAAGAGACATCTTTATCCTGTAATTGTAGGGATTCCTTGTATGAATTCTTGTCACCTTTATATTTCCCCTGTTCCTGGAATAAAATTTGTCAATTTTATGCGCATGCCTCTAGTTTTCCTACTACATATAAATGCCATGTTTAGTGCAGAGATATCCCATTTCTTCCATTAAAATGTACAGTGACTCGCCCTATTATCATGTCAAGGTTCATCAACTGTGAAGAAACAAAGCAACAAATTCGAGCATGCAAATTGCCAACACTTCTTAATATCTCTCAAGAAACCATAGTTAAATTGCAACTCTTTTCCTATACAACAGAGGAGTCGCCTGAATGTCATTCTAAAGCTGGAGAAGCTTTCTAGAGGTAGAGGAACCGATATATAACATTCATAGTTAATTAATATTAACCAGCTGCCACCACATTCAATACCCAGATTGATATCATCTTGAGACTCACATTAGCACACAACTCTGCTTCCCCAAAAAAAAAAAAAAAAAAAAAGTAACCATATCCAACACATATTTGGACATTGATATTAGGAATAGGATCCTCTAAATATATGAAAAATTTTCAAAACAATTGAGTATACCCATATCCGGCACTCACCACCTAATCCTAATCAACATAACATAGACCATAATACATGAAATTGTCACCTATCATCTTGGTTCTGGTCAAACAATGGTGATTAATGCCTTCCAGTAACAGCAATGGTTGGCTACAAAAAGCCAGAAACCAATATTCTTCCATTTTCATACAACAATAAAAATCTAGCACAAAGAAGAAAACATTGAAATCAAAACCATAATATTCCCACAAAACTTTGAAATCAAAGCCACCCTGCAATCAAATAGCCCAATGGAATAAAGGACTCAGACCACAACCATAATCAAAATATTAACTAATTCTCAAAAGAAAATGATAACATGAAAGCAAATAAAACAAAATCCGCCAGCCAAACTTAAAAATCAACCCATACTAAATTGCAATATTCAGAAATGAGGACAAAATATGAAAACCCATGTCAAATTTAAAGAGAAAACAATGCCATTAACATAATAAAAGGTAAATCCATGTGTAATAACATAAATCCAGCATCCATTGTGCTTAATAAAGCATGACCATACGCCAAATATCACCGCCATATCTTAAAATAAATTCAAAAATGACAAAAAAGAAGAAGAGAAATTTAAATCTTATCGATGTCCTCATCCTCGAACTCGATGTAATCATCGCCTGCACCATCATCTTCCTCATCAATGCCGCCAGCAATCCCTTCATTCAACCTGGTATTCTCGGGTAGCTCACCGTAAGCTTTGAGAAGCCTAGCTTCATCGGGCATGTATTTCAAGATGACGTCAGCCTTGTCATCTTGATAATCCCTAAGGCCGACGAGGATGATGTCGCCGGCGGCGATCCAGACCTTCTTGTGCATCTTCCCCCGGATGTGGCAGAGGCGCTTGGTGCCGTCGATGCACATAGCTTCGCAGCGGCCGTTACCCAACATGCGTGAGACTTGGGCGTATTCTTGGCCATCTTCTTTGAAGATAAGCTCACGTTTCTCGTCATCGGCCTCGTTCTTTCCCCTCTTACGGTTCTTTCCTCCCTTTCCTTTGTTCTTCGGCATCTTTGGTTCTTCGCAACGATTGCTCTTCCCCCTTCTTCAGATGGAAAAGTAAACCCTAACTCGTTTTTCTATTTTTAATTTTGATTTGAAGATTCTCCTTTTTCTTTTCTATAAATTTTGGCTTTATTTACGTTAGCCCCCAAACTATTCCCATTTTCCCACATTGATACTTAAATTTTTATTGATCCCATATCGGTACCTCAACTTTACTTCTGTTACTATTTCCACTACAAACGGCGTTTAAAAAAAATTAGATGCCCAATCAGATTTAGACACGTATTTTTGGGTCTTGTTAAATAAATTTTTAAACAACAAATAAAAAAAGAAATTATTTAATTTTATATTTTTTATCATTACTTCTTCTGCCCTTTTCTCTCTAGAACCAAAATGCTCTGCCCCCTCTCTAAAACTAGAACCCAGGTTGCCAGGTTCGGTGCTGGCCGCCGTGCCTACTGCCATGCCTACTGCCATGCCGGCCACTGTCGCCGGTGGCCTACGAAGCCCCAAACTTTACTCGAAGTTCGTTTTTTCATTGTCTTTCTAAATCTGAAATCGGTTTCATGAAAATAAAATTTGCAAGCTAACTTTCTCCGATCTCCCTCTTCCACCGTCGGATCAACCCCCATTTTCGGTATATTGCTCGTCCGCCCTTAAAAATCCATTCCACCGTTTGAATCTTCCAACCAAACTCCAAACTACCTTAAAGAATCTGAAACTAAACCCATTTTAAATGTTGATTTTGCCTGGGTTTGGGAATTGTATGGGGTTTGTTGTAGATGTTGAACTTGAAAGGGTGGTAAGGAATTTGTTGTTCGTTCAAAAGAAAAAAAAAAGGTAGGGGGTTGCTGTTAGTGATAATGGTGATGAGGGACGAAGTAATGAGTTTATGATGGTAATGTTGTAATGAAGAAGTAGTAGAAATAGAAGAAGAACCCGTAATTTTTTGGATTTTTTAATTTAAAACATTTAATTATTTAATGGAATTAGTGGGTTTCAGTTTTTTGGTGTTGAGATGATGAAATTGAGGATGAACAAATACCAGATCAATCTTTTTTTTAATTAAAAATTATATTTTTTTGGATTTTCGAAATTTTCATATATTTATTTTTATTTAAGGCTATGTATATATTTAATAAAAATTATACTATTTATAATAGAAAAACAAGTGGCGCAATCTGATTGGGTTTCGATTTTTTTAACGCGGTTTGACATTTTGGATTGAAAATGTTAATAGAAGCAAAGTTGAAGTGTCAATATGAAAAAATAGGTATAATTTAAGGGCTAAAACATGAATAAAGCTTTAATTTTTCCTCTTCTTTCTTGATAATTAATATTTAGAATGCCTCTATTTCTTTTTTCCTTTTGGCCAACCTATTTTTCAATTTTTATCTTTGTTTCTATTTAGTTAAAATCTTTTAGTCTTCATAAAATTAAAATTTAATCTTATAATTTTATTTTTAGAATTTAGTTTTTCTATTTTTCAAATTTCAAAATCTAGGTTCAACTATTAACACTATTTAAATTATTTTTGTTAAATTCAAATTTTTTACGATGTTATCTTTTTAGTTACTTTATTACCAAGTGATTATTTTTTTCTTTTATTTCAAAATGTCACATTAACAAATTTAACAAAAAAAATTAACAATATTAACGATTGAACCTTAATTTTAAATTTTTAAAAATAAAAAACTAAATTCCAATAAATAAAAATATAGGAATTAAATTCTAAATTTGTGAATAGTATAAGAACCTATAACATATTTTAATCTTATATTTATAATAGAGAAATCGCTAACTTGCATATTTTACCAACTAAATTATTTTTACTTTTTATTTTTATATGTTAACTTGTCCATTTAAAAAATGGGTAACGCTTTGAACAAAAGTTTTCAAGTTCAAGTTTATGTTATAGGGTTAGAACTTTAGTCTAACAAACCATACAGTCTTAGGCAATAACTTTGTTTCAAATTTAGCCTAACTCTTGAAAAGTGAGAATTCACAAATAAATTAGCAAAAGCAAACTCTCAAGAAAAGAAACAACAAACGAATAGAAAATGACACAAGAAAGTAAATGCACACCAATGTATTTGATTACTCTTCAATGGGATGATTACAAAAGAGGAGGAAGACCTCTATTTATAGTTGAGCTCCTTAGATCCAATAATACAATTTAAATTACATCAACGACTAGGATTAATGTCTATCTACAGTATAAGAATCTTAAAGAATTTAAACACTATACAATCTTATCCCTTTAGAATTACAATATTTACAATGCTAACCCTAATTTACTAGAGTGTTTCACTAAGCCACCAAGGTTTCAAAGTAAACGGGCATCCCTTTATGTTTCACGAATCAGACTAGTCCAAAGTGGGTTAAATGAGCTCAAATTGATCAGTTGACCTCATTAGGCAATTTTGTGTCCATTAGTCACGAGCTTTGATTTGTTGCCCGTGACCTTCTCCTCCACTCATTCTTGCAACGCCCTTGTCACGTGCTCGAAAAAATGCTTGTTGAACTCATCTTGGAATTGCCACAATGCCTCAACTGATTCCCAACTAGTCACTTTGTCAGATAGTTCCCTCCCTTGAAACATTCGCCCCAGCTTATATCTAACTTGCATTGTTTTTCCCCTTTATACATCTCGGTCAAAGAGTCCACTATTACTTACCCTTATTGTGACCTCGATTGAGATCCCCTTGATGCTCACAGAAAGGCATGCCCACATTAAACATTGGGTTAACCTTGAATATTGTCGCTAATTCAAATTTATAAGACACTCAACTTATCTGCTTCTAAACTCTAAAAAGGCCTTTGTGTCATTGCTAAATCAATGGTAAGTGCTAATGTAAAAAACTAGAAAATCGTTTAAGATGTACCTCGTTAATCACATTTACTTGATTTAACTATCCAGTTTGCGTTACTTCTTTACCCACAATGTTTGATGCAAAACATAAGTGGTAGCCCCATTGATAACTCAATAGACTATTAAAATTACACAATGTGTAAACGTTAAGGGTTAATTTTTTTTTAAAGTTAAGGTTAAATTAACACAATGTATAATGTTAAGGGTTAAAGTTGCTATTATAGCACTTTTAAAAGCTATCACATCATCTTTCTATTAACTATTTAACGACAGGTGGCAAAAAAAAAAAAAACAAATTATTGAATACTATTTTGTAACTTTTTATGGTTAGGTGACTAAAAAATAAACTTATCAATAGTTGGGTGACCACAAGTATAGTTTACCCAAAAACATAAAACATTTTTCAAATATAAGTACCACATTAAAGAAAATGTCAAGCTTGGGTGCCAAATGATAAATTAAGCCTTTAAAAATTTAAGTCTAATTATTAACATTATTAAAATTATTCCATTAAATTCACAAGTGCAATATTTTGAAAAAAAAGAAATGAGATTATAAGGACTTGAAATTTTAAAAATAATGAATCATATTAATAAACAGAGTTTTATTTTTAAATTTGGAAATTAAATCAATTAAAATTTGAAAATAAAATAAAAGGAAAAATAATAAAAAAAGAAATTTTCAGGGACTTAGACGCATATTTTAACCAACATCATTTAGATAAAAAAGAAAGTCCTAAGTTTGATGCCAATTTTTCATTTTCATAGTGTCAATTATTAATAGTTGTTGAGCTGGTCAGCTACTAAAATCTTTTACGATGGACCATGCCTGTCATATGATTATAGAAAGCACTAAAATTTATATGCAACACATCATCAATTCTTTACAAATTTAAAATTTAATTTTTTTTATTATTAAATAAGCTTATTAGTAAAATAAATAAAGAATAAAAATACTGTTTGATTAATTCTTGCTTAGGTGGTTAATAAATAAATAAAGAATAAAACAAGAAAATATAACCTTTTGAGTTGACTCAATGGAATACAATGTAGTTGGAGTGGACTTTCAAGTTTCTTAATCGTATATGGAGTGTCTTAAAGAAAGAAGAAAACGGAGCTCCCTTCACTCCAATACCAAAAAGATGAAGGTAACAACGTCTCCTAGTTCATGCAAACCCTCAGCTGCGAACCCCTCAAGCCCATTTTTACGCATCCAAGGGCATCCATGAACTAGCAGCCGTAGCCTACCGTCATTTCTTTTCAGGTTTGGAGTTCAGAGAGCCCCGTCTAAACCTTAAACAACAGTAAGTGCTATGTCTGTAGAAAATTGTGAGAGTGAAGGGATAATTGGGGTTCCTTTTATAGACCTAAACGTGAGGAATAAGAAGCAATCTGGGCCGTCAATTATTAATTTACACACAAATCATGGAGGGAGGAATATAAGAGATTTTCTTGTCCATGACTTGATTAAGGCGAAATAATTATTATTTTAAATTAATTAAGACGGAATTATATGTAGTGATAATGCGGTATCTTTTTAATCATGATAACTTATTATTATTGGTCGGCGTGACCTTTTTTTTTCTTTGCTATAATTTACTTCTTAATTATGAATTACTACTATTAGTTTGATTTGATTGTTTTTTATGGTTTTTTTGAATTATTTATTGATATTAGTTTTTTTGACAAAATTTTTTTTATTTCTTTTAGTTTTAAAATTTTTATAATAAGCAATTTTAAAATAAATAATTGTTCAAGTGAATTAAAAATAATCAATATTTTTTATATTTTATTTTTTTTAAAATAAAATTTTTTATATAGGAAATATAAGTTATTTTTATTATTTTAAATATAAAATATTTATTTTCAAATCATAAAAAAAATTAAAATTAACTACAAGTTAAATATAAATAACATCCTTAATTTGAATTGATTGGGAATTTTTTCCTTAACCCTAATTATGATTAGTAGAATTTATGAGAGTACCAAGATGACTGCTTTAGATTCCTTAATTTATTTACATGAATAAATTAAATTAAATGGTAAATTGTTGTCGCAATCACTACGGATTAGAACAGAATGAATATTCATCACCATGTCCATAGTAAAATTTATTCTTCAGCAGCTGGTTGCTTTCCAGAGTGGTCCACTACATAAAAAGATGAACAATAATGTTAAACAAATCGCTTTGAAGAAAAAAGGTTCAGGTGCCATAATATTTTTAATTTCATTACCAGTCCAAGCAATTTAATTAAGCAGCTAACTATGAAGGTGCTCCCCTTTCACTTCATCAATAATGGATTTAAAGCACCAATGCTATTTAAATAAAAAAATAAAAAAAAATAAAGTGTTATGGTGGATGCTGGGGTCATTTCTGGGTGAGGTAAAGTCCTTCCTTTTCAATTGGTTTCTGGGTTTTTTATATACACACACAAACATCATGTTCATATTCTGAACTGCTTTTGGCTTTGTTTAATGGCTATGAAAGTACACTTAGATAATGCGATTACTCACGTCGACCATCCAAATCAAAACATATTTCACAGTCAAAAAGCAAACATATGTACTAATCAGAGTTGGTTTAATAGATGCTGCACTGAATGTATATCTAATAATTTAGTGTGAAACTAGCACAAATGTTGGCTATCATTTGAGAGATGAAAATAATTGTGATAAGGCAATTCTAGAAACAATCTTTGAATTGAAACTATTGCTGGCCTTTTCTAGTGATTTTGCTTTCAATGGATTCTTTTGGCAGTTTCTGAGAAGAATCGGGTTTTCCCAACTCTGGATGTTTCAACTTCGATACCCATTGTTGAACAGGACTAGCTTGGCCATTGTATACTGATTGAGTAACGCGTGAATCTTCCTTGAAGCAATTCTCGGGATGAACCTTGTCATCGACTTGCCCTCGCAAACGATGCAGTTTACGGCCCTTGCTGCCTTCCCGAGACCTCAACTTTGCGGTTTTATTAAGTTCAAAACGGTGTTTGTCGCCATCACTAACAGCTTCGTTTAATGGAAAGGACTCTAAAGAATGTATGCGTGAGCCGTTCTCCTTAAGGTCACCTATTCTCGATTCGATCAAGCATTTAGCTTCCAGAAAAGTTTGCATATCGAGTCTTAACTTGTCAACAATCGTATCCTTTTCTGCAGGCTTCAGTTGCATCCGCTCATCAAGCCATGCCTCTGAAACATGGAGAATTAGCCGGTCATGGTTTTCCCCATCGACCCCATGTTTCTGCTTTAAGCATTGAACCTCCTCTTCATATTCTCTTATTCCTCTAGCAAATTCATCACACAGATCCTCCATCAGAATTCTTGCTTTCCTTTCTCTCTCGAGCTCTTTCAATGCATTGGCGAAACATGATTTTACCTCGGAGTGTTCTTGAGCTAGCTTGCGGTGCAAGCTTTCGGATCGCTTTCTTAACTTCCTCTCATCACTTAGTGATTGAATGGCAACTTCGATTCTATTTTGCTCCTTGTTCTTCATAACAAGTTTGTCTTGCTGCAACACTTTGATCCGAGCCCGAGAACTATCGATTTCTGTTTTCAAAGCCTTAACCAATGACTTGTTGGACACATGCTGTTCTTCGAGTGCCCAGATTCGGTCGAACACCTTGAGTAACTCCGATGATGTCTTAAGCCTATGGCCAGACCCTCCTAAAGAAGTACATGACGTGATTGCAGGGCTATAAGATGCCACCTGCAGAGAAATCAAAATATGAACATATCAGCCAATACATTTGCAGTAAAGTAATATGATTTGAAAATCATTAAAAAAATGAAAACGAAACAGATAATTATATAGAGATTAGTGGGGATAGATGTTGACCTCAAGTGAGCTTGATGGGGATCCAGGGCTTAAAAAACCATGCCCACTTCTTTCAACTGATGCTGCATTATGCCTCCTCAAGCTACTTGGCTGACATGATATTCAGGTTTAAACATTAAGCAAAGTCTCGGATTCACATCAAAGTGAAAACATAAGCCCGAAGAACCATTAGTAAAACTTCAAACAAAAAAGCTTGAAACTTTTAAAAACAACAAAACGCTTTTCTATTTGGTCTTTACTCATAAAGAAAGAAAGCGAGTGCCAACCTGATGAAGACGATGATAAGCATCAGCATGAAAACCCTTATCCTGAACATGGTGAGGGCGAAGGTTGGGAGGCAGTTTAGGCATAATGGGGGGTGGGGAAAGCGGTTGAAGTTGCCAAAGGTTGGCACAGAGTGTTCTAGCGGAAACAGGAGGAGGAGTCGAGTGTTGGGTGGAGTCAAAATGTGGCCAAGGCGTTGATGGAGTAGAGAGGCCAGCTCTTTTCCCTACCATCACCCTCCCCCTTCTCACCTTTTTCGCCATTGATTCTTGCTTCTCTCTTTTTTTTCTATTTTTTCATTATTCTTCATCTCATTGTATCAACTCATTCTCATAGCTATTTGTGGGCTGTTTGTTTCGCTGTTTCCTTTTTTTCTTTTTTCCAACCATTAATGGACTTTGGATTAATCTCTTATTTATTATTGGGCATTGAAGCTTTAACTTAGATTTGTAAATATAATAATGAAAATTAACCAGTTAAAGTTTTAAGAAAGGGAAAACAATATTCATAAAGTTTTCAATTTGATTTCGAAGGTTCAATATAATTATTAAATACTAAGAATCTAAAATAATACAGTGTAACTCCTACCTTAATTACATTCAATATTCACCCATAAATTCACATTCATTATACATTCGAATTATATTTATAATAAGTGGGTACCATTATTTATTTATATCAATTAAAAATTTAAAGCAAAAATTTTAAAAAAAGTGAGAGTTGAAATATTTTTTTAGGGTTAACTTTTGTTTGTCTCATGTTATATTTTAGTTATTTAGGTTATCGTGTTGTAACATTTTAATTACTGAGACGTTAATTGTCGTTAATGGTGTAATACAAACTGATGTGACACGTTAAATCATCATTTCAAATAAAACTTTTAGGTTAAATTATACAATTGGTCTCTATATTTTTTTTCATTTTGAGCAATTTAATTTTTTTACTTTATGTTTTTTAACTTTTCTTTTTTTTTTCTCTTTATTTTCCATTCTCTTCTGCTTCCGCCTCAGTTTTCCTCCCTTCTCAATTTCTTTTAATGTAGCTTTTCTATATTTTCCATTTGTTAAAACTCTTTTATGTTTATGAAAAAAAAAAAAAAAGGCGAAAGTTGAAACCAAAATAAAATTTGCTTCGCATATTCTCAGCCCACAAGTACAAAGCTCCTCGTCCATCACTGTTTTAACGAATCAATTTGGATCTCTCAATGACCTAATTAACAAGCTCGCCTCACTCGAAGATTCCGGAGCCCATTTCCTCAACCTCCTAACCAATCCCTACAACCACCTTATCTACCTTATCTACCTTACTTACAACATTTTCGGCCTTTCAAAATTACGTTGTTTCACGGATTCTTCAAACAAGCTCTGTACTCTTAATGAGTAAAACAACCACCATACGAAACTTACTCTCAACTTTACCCAAATTAGTTTGGTTCCATGCTTGACTTTCAATTAAGCTTGCTTGGGAATATCCAAGAAGGTTTAGATCAATTTTATCGTTTGCTTAATTTTATTCGTCAGAAAATAAAAGAAAAAGAAATGAATAATCTACATGATTCTATAAAAAACTGGAAACGAGGAAAAATTATTTTGAATATTACGAATTCAATTTATGTTTAGATTTGATTAAGGATATGGTCTTTTATATTGATTGTTTAGATCCAATTTTAGTTTCAAAATTAGGTTATATTCAAATCAAGATTTGATTGAGAATAATTGATATTCGGTTTGAGTGAAATTTCAATTTAGGAATAATCATGTAAAGGAAACAAGAACTTGGTTTATTTGGTGAAGAATATGAAAAGAGAAAAAAATAAAGGGAAAGAAAAAAAAATTAAATTGTTCAAAAAAAATAAAAAGTACAGGGACTAGTTTTAAGAAATGGAAAACATAGAAAACGTTAAAAGAAATGGAGAATGGTGGAAAACAAAGGGAGAAACAGAAGAGAATGTAAAATAGAGAGAGAGAAAGAAAAAAAGAAGTTAAAAGAAATTAAATTGCTCAAAACGAAAAAGATATAAGGATCAATTGTATAATTAAATCTAAAATTTTCGTTTGAAATGATGATTTAGTGTGGCATGGCAGCTTACCATTACACCATTAACGACAATTAACGATTTAGTGCATAAAATGTTACAACATGATAACATAAATGATTAAAATATAAGATGAGAGTTTAAACTTGTATTATAAGGCAAACTATAGTGGAGTGGATGGATTATAATGTTGTTTATGTAGTGCTAAAACTAATAACCAAATCTACAAACAAAAGAGGATTAGATGAAATGATGACACTTGAACTTTCTTAGAAAAGAAAAGAAAATGTCAAATCTAATAATGACTAAACCTAAGTTGATCTTGGAAGCTAAGTAAAACATTTGAACCGCAAGTGAAATATTATTGTTAAGTTAAAATTTTAGGTAATATCAATAACTGATTAAATGTATTATATTCTTAGAGAAAGAACGAATAACATTATTAAGAAAATTATTACAAATTTTAAATAAATAAATATAAAATGATAAAAAAAAATACATCTTGAAATCACCACATTATGTTCTCTTATGAAATCCACCAAAATTGTGGTTATTTTTGAACCCAACAAATATGAGTTATATCAGGTAAATATATTTTAGGTTATAAATATGAAAATTCTTCCCCAATAAAATCACAAAAAATTTGAAGACAAGATGAAGGACCACATGGACTGATAATTAAGACGATGAAATGATAAGGGGCCACATAAGAAATAGTCCTGTCTTTTACTTAAAATGTGGTCCAATGATGCCATTAATTTATATTTCTGATTTTATAGGCGAATGAATGAACGTTGATCTAAATTCACTCATCAGATTTTATTAGTCGGTGGAGCACACAATCCAATTTTGAGATACGCAAAATGGGTAAGGGTCAATTTCGAAATTTTGTTGAAAATTTAACAAGCTTTACATAAAATATTAAATTTGAAATATGATTTGTATTCCCACTCTAATATTTAATGTCTGAATCTTGGACTCATTTTTATATCTTGTACTATTTTATGTTAGTTTTAAATATTATGTATTTTATATAGCATAATAAAAATATCTAATACTATAATTAATTTAAGTTATATGTGTTTAAACATTATGAGTTTCATTAGAAATTTTTAAATTAATGTATAAAATATTAAATTGATTTTACCTTAGTAAAAATTTGAAATAAATTATTTTTATTTAAAAATAAGATTTAAATTATTATATTTTAACTTTTATCCAAAACTAGTTAAAACAATACAAAATATTATATTAATAAGAAAATTAAACCAATCAATAAATAATTTTTAAAATTCAATATTTACTTTTATCAACCAACATTACATTTACTACTTATATTTCACTAATTTATCAAATAATTCTATGCACTTATAAAATTTAGAGTAAATTCACCATTAGTCATTAAACTATAGATAAGTTTTTGTTTTGGTCACTAAAATATTCAAAAGTTTTTTTTTTTAGTTACTAGGTTGTTAATTTTTTTTTTTAAGTTCTGCCAACGAGTTTCAAGCAACGATTTGATAATTGATATAGTAAATCAATACCCATCGATGAGTAGAAGAACATATCTTAGATTCAAGTCGACCTGATAGTCAATGTTGGAGATCAAAGAAAAAACTATTTAAATTTTGGTTCACAGATTTGTGACGTCCAAAGCTATTTCATGAAAAGAAACTAAATTGTAGAAGAAAAGTGGAAAGAGAAATTTCAGAAAGTGAACAAAGAACATATAAGATTAATTTTAACAACCTAATGACTTAAACATAAATTTTAGAATAGTTGAATGACGGAATTATTTAATTAAATTCGGAGGTTAACTAATAGAGTAGTTTACCCGTTTATTAAACCACACCAAAGTATCTTTCATATATATCTATTTTGGTAAGAAAGTATGTGTTCATATTTGATGGAGTCTTTGAAACTCGTAAGTCAAATCGTGGGTTGTACGTAGTTGCGACAAGCGCATTTGGTGCTTCCGGTTAAGAGAAAGACAGCACGAATCATTTTAAAGCCGAAGTTATGAAAAGTCAACATGTGTTGTCTATGGACTATGGTTACTAGACATGGAAAAAGCTATGTACTAACATTCATGCCATTATTATTGCATGCATATGCCGGTCTTAATTATACAATCGTTCTGATTTTCCACAAATTTAAATTAGTTGCATTTCTGTATGAAAACTAGAGATTGGGATACATTGCACCTATAGAAAAGCTTCATTTAATCAGAAGCTTAGCGTGCCCAAGCAACTAAATTCTAAATTTCTGATTTGGATTTTTGTTTCTATTTTCAAGTAATCAAGGGATAATTCTCAACCTTACAGAATATTTGTCTACATGGTTACATCTTCCATAATTTCTGGACATGCTCAAAACCTACTCCTTCGTTGCATGGCCTTTTTTATCTGCATCCTGCAAAACACACAAATTTTGTCGGTTCGATTACGTTTTTGTATATTTTAACAATTCTATGACATGCAGTAAGCTCAAGTAAACAATACTCCCAACGTGTCCAAACTTGTAAAACAGGACTTACCATTTGTGAGCTCGGTGGGGAGACTGGGCGTGTCGTCCGCTTTAAATATGTCACTGATGAATTCTTGAAACCGAGATGAATATGCTTTCGGGTTTACAGCTGCAATCATCTTTCGGTCGAACTGCAACGACTTGTACGCGTGCTCGATTCGCTTGATCACGCTGTAATTTTGGAAAAAATCCACTATTCCAAAATACAAAAGTACATCATAACACTCCCGAGACTTGGGACTTTCTTCTGATGATATATTTGCAGTTCCGTTCTTCGGTACGTGAACACCACGTGCAGACATTTCTTCCCCAAAGCTAGAATTATTACTGCAAGAAAGCCAATGGAAAACTATCAATGCCTTACTACATCAACTTGGAACCCCACGACACTTCTTTTAGGCTTTCGGGTTTCTATCAGAAGCTTCTTAGGTAAACCCAAGCTTTAAAAAATAAATATCCAATACATTCACCTGCTATTTGGTAGCCATTGATCACCAAAACTCAATTCTGACCCCATGTCAATTGAATCTGCAATTCAGGAAAACAGAATATGCCTTATAAAGCTTATTGCTAACACTGTTGCCAGAGGAACACGTGGGAGAGGATGATAATTGGCAAAAATGATAACTTTTCCTAACATATATTAGTTTCATCTTCCATGTATATGGCAGCGTTAGAACAGTTAAGCTTCTTACGAATTCTGAGTTTCAATATATCACCTCGAAATGAAGATGCAGAGGATCTATGTGAGTATAACTCACTTCGACTCAACGAGTCACAGGACATTCTCCTGCTGTCGGTGGAAGAACTACTGTCAACAGAACCTGCAGAAAGACAATAAAAGGAATGTATAGTTTCTTTTAAGATATGCACTTATTGGAAGATTTTGGTCCTTTGGCATTTTCAAACAACGCATTAGTTTTCTACTTTTCATAACACAATCTTTTTCCCTGTGCTTTACATTTGCCAAAAACTTGGACAGCTCTGAGCCTCCTCACAAGAACAACATGTAATAAAGTGATGAAAAATCAAGATCCTTTTGATGCAAGTAATTACCTTGGGAGCCCGCAGAACGTGAACGTCCAGCATCCAACAGACCTGGGAGAGACTAAAAGCTTATCAGAAATTTGACTCTACTTTTAAAACAAGACAGATTTTTAGGCATCCAAAGGTCCAAAGTGATCATGTTTTACATGTAAACTACAGTAATCATGTTTTCCTCTAAATAAGTTTCACTTAGTTTCATATAGATGGGTGTAAGAATCCAATTTATAAAGTGTGTTCCATTTCTCTATATGTAAGAAGTACTAACTAGGATAATCAGAGATTCACAAAAGCTAAAAAATGAAAATTTATGGGGAAAAATTCACCTTGAGGTGATCCTTTTACATGTAAGCCAAGCATCAGACTGTAATCCATGACACCTGCAGCCTCGAGAAAAGCACAATCATACTTGATTTGCCTATCAAATGAGAATACCATTGTTAATCAACAAAGGATAATGCATGTCTCTGTAAGAATCGCATACAATAATTCTTGTTACTAGGTACCCTAATGAAGGTTGGAGCCCCATAGTGATAAGAGAGAATGTATAGATGGAAGGACTCACTTCAAAAGCCTATGTCGAACCAGCGGTTCAAGGTAAAAGAGAAAATCAAGATCCGACTCCTTGTGAAGAATTTTCTCTCGGAATCTCATTTTTTCAACTTTTCGACCTTGTAATGAGCCTTTGAGGTCATAACACCGGTGCATCAATAAATCTGATTTGAATATGTTTGCTACAACCACAAAGTAAACCTGTTCCCTCAAGTCCAAAATTTATCAGTGCATATTATTAGTTGCCAAAGGGAATGGCAAGTTCATAGTTATGATTAACAGCAAATCTCAAGCTAGATCCCTAATATAGAACCCCCTCATGGACGGAGACAGGCATTGTGTAGTTTCCTTCCCTTGCAATGATCAATGCTTTTGTACTTATGTGACAAAAGGCAGTATTTATCTGATATATATATATTCAGAATACCCCATGTCTGCCTATTACCTTGCAAACAGAGCCAGGCCTTCCAATAATTATCAAGCATAACTAACGGACATTAGGCAGGTAAAATAATAACAAATGTAAACTGGTGACAAATAACTTTTGATATGAAATAAGAGATCCTATTTTTGATTGTTGGTTTATGCTGCAGGTATGAGGAAGTATTATGTTCCTTTTTTACCTTAGCGCCTCCAACTGGCTTTACGACATGAGCACCATAAAGCTTGTTCAAGACCGTGTTGCGAAACTTTCTGAGATGGTTATAGTAGTCTGGAAGCATTTCTATGAGGACCTACATCAAATTTTAGATTACAGCATGTAGAGCTTATGAGCAATATCCATGATCATATCTGCTAGATAAATATTCATGACAGTTATTTAGCGGATGATTTTGGGTTACCCTGACTTCAGATTTGCGTAGTGTTCTAATTACAAACCGGTTGTCCTTGGACAAAAGGAACATGTTGCCAGCTCTCACTGATGAAGACACCTTCCTTAGAGTTTCGTCACTACAAATTAACATCATGTAGTATTCATTGCTGATATTTTCGAGCTCTTGTATAAGCCTGGAAGGGGAATATCATCAAACAGTTTATTAACCAAAACAATATTTAACCCAATGATTAAAAACACTGATTGAAGAAAAAAAAGAACCTGAAAACTTTAGGACAATAATCTTTCCATTCAAACCCAGTAACTGATCCTGAAGGGAGATTAAGACACTGCTGCCTGGAATATTGAATCCAATATCTTTGTGAATCTGTTAAATCCGAAGCCGAAATCTCCTCTGACTCTGCCATTTATTTACCACTTCCCCACCCTGCAAAAATTATCAATGCTAAATGAATGTTTCAATTCGATGGTTTGAATATATATAAAAGCTGGATCAAAGCATCACATAAATAAAAAAACAAAGCCAATTTTGATGAATTTGATTATACTTTTTCTTTTCTTTTCTTTTTTCTGTTTTGCTTTCAAGTCTAAAAGAAATGCAAGAACATTAAATTCCTTGAATGAATTGAACCCAGAGAAAAATATTTACTTATTATTGGTAGTGAATTATGGATTTGATACGTTGGTAATTAGTTGAAAAATGGCCGGTGGAGAGTAGAATGGAATGCAGCATTTCGCGCTTGAGTCAGTTATGAGATAATGGAAGTGGGGATGGATGGTTCTTAACTAAGTGTCATTTTAGGACAAATGTCGTTAATATAGTTTATTTGGTTATTAAGTAACCAGTAACAATGCCTTATACTGCTCCCTAGGCTTTCTGTGGGTCAAAAAAAATAAAATTTTCCAACTTGATGCCCAGGGAATTGCATTGCCAACGATGCTGTTGCTGCAACCTCCTTTACTTCCTCTATTTCTACCCAAAATTAATTAAGTACGCATCACAATTTTTTTTTTTTTGTTTAACAAGTTAAAAGTCAGATCACAATTTTTTTAATCTTGTTTATCTAACTTAAAAGTAAACTAGTTCTTAAGCATGATATTAACACACTTCATTCTTATTCAAGCTCAGCCAACTTCAAATATGAATTTAATTTTTTGTCCAAACACGTCATATTTATAAATAGTTAATCTAAACTCACTCATACTATTATTATTATTATTATTATTATTATTATTATTATTTATTTAAATATATATTTTTAATTTAATATATTTTCAGTTATTAAAATTATATATATAGGCAACTTAACATTATTTAAAATTAAAATTATAGTGTATATATATTACCATGGATTTAATTTTTATGTGTTAAAATTATATAAAATATAAAAATAACATACCAACAAACGATGAATGCAGTAGTAAGACACATTGCACTCCTAAGAAGAGAACATAAGTTCAAACTTTAGAGACGACGTTATTAGTAGGAATAATTATGAGGGCAGAGCCATGTAGAGGCAGCCCCCCCCAAAGTTTAATTTTTTTTCCAATTCCTTTGTAAATATACTACGACCCTCCCAAAAATATAAATAGACCCCCAAGGTTTAATATTTTTACAATTCCCCCCTTTGTATATATATTATAGCCCTCTTAAAAATATAAGTAGGCCCCTCCAATATTTTTATAGTATTAAAAATAATATTAATAAAATATTATTGATAAAAACAACGGGAAAATCCTTGAAGGAGCTAAATTACTCATGATGACTTTTTAATGATATTTTTTGTTAAATAATAATTTAATATTTAATTAATATAACAATATATATAAAAAGAAAAGAAAAGATGAAAGGACTTTTATCATCTTTCTTCATCATATTGGTGCCTAGCAAAAAAAAAATAATAATTCATCATCATATTTCCTTCCAGATTTTAAGCATAAAGTATGTTTTTCTTCAAACTTTTCATAGATTTTGAATTTTTGAAACTTGTTTTACATTTATGTACCAATAGTTTTTTTTTATCAAGTGCATTAAAAGTTGCCATTAAAGGATATTGATGGAAGCTTATAAAATTAAGTGAAATGTATATGTTTTTTTTTATGGAAAATGATCAGGAGACGGTTTCTAACTTGTTGGAAGTGTAAAAATGAAATAAAAATAGCTAGATATTATTATAGTAAGTTTCGGCCAAAGTGAAGGGAAAGAAGAAAACCTTGGTCACTTTGTTTAAAATTATGTAAAATGATAACCTGTGAAGCAGTGGGCATTCTAGTGAAAACGGAATAAAAAATGCTTAATCGAATCAAAAGTTATGTGAATTTTAGATCAGGAAACTTAAGTTGTTAACTTGATAAACCATGTATATACAAGCCTATCATTAGTAGCTGAATTATTATATCTAGCTATATTAGTTTTAGTTTTATGAATTTTGAATAATTTAATTAGTATTTAAAATATTATGTTTCGAATTGAAAACTATTATTTCAATTATAAAATCAGTAAATTCTTGATTTTAAGTTGAATTTGAATATTATGATTTAGAATGGTTGAACAAGCACAAGCATGAGCATATTTGATTAAAATTAAAAATTTATATTCTGCGATTTACGATTTGAATATGAAATGAAATTGAAATGAGAATGAAAATGAAAATGATATGAAAATGGAAATAAGAATGAAATGGATGTTACAATCATTTTATTTTTTATAATATTATAAATTAAATTTTAAGTCGATTGCAAAAAATGAAGAAGGTAAATGCAATTGATACTTTTTTTAAAAGAAAAAGCAGTGATACTTGTGATGCTAGTCGACCAGTGAACAATGAAGATTCTCCAACTATCGAAGTTAATACTTCTAAGTGTCCAATATTTCAAAGTGAAGATCATCCAAATCTTTCTTTTGATATTAATAATCTAGAGTGGGATTCAAGATTGCTTCCTCAAATATGAGAATATCTTGTTAATCAACAAGATGAAGTCATTTGAGCATATTTAGAAATGGGGTCATATCAAATACGTTTGTCTCAGTACCCATTTTTTGGTGACAAGCATCCCCGGAGATTTTGGCCTTCTTGGTTTTGCAAATTTCCTTGGTTGGAGTATTCCCCTACTAAAGATGCAACATATTGTTTCTCTTGCTATCTTTTCTCAAAACAAATTGTTTGTCATGGTACGGATGCATTCGCTGTTAAAGGTTTTAATAATTGGAAAAAAATTAATGATGAAAAAATGTGTGTTTTCTTGAATCATGTTGGCCAAGATCCACGCTCTCCACATAATAATGTTGAGAAAAGTTGTTAAGATTTGTTAAATCAATCTCGACACATTGGCAAGCTTAGATCAAATAGAAGGTAACCGCTTATGATTCAAAACTTCAATTAATATTGTTCGATGGTTAACTTAGCAAGGATGTGCTTTTAGAGGTCATGCTAAAACCTCTAATTCAAGAAATTGAGGTAATTTTCTTGAATTGATTACATTGTTAGCTTCCTATAATGATAAAGTTTCCAAAGTTATTTTGGACAATGCTCCAAGAAATGCTAAATATACTTATCATATGATCCAAAAGGAGATTTTACATATTCTTGCAAATAAAGTGTGTCATAAGATTTGTGAAGACATTGCAGATTCTAAATTTTGTATCATTATTGATGAGGCACGTGATGAATCTAGAAGGGAGCATATGGCTATTGTTTTGAGATATGTTGATGAGAAAGGATTTATAAAAGAGCGTTTCTTTGATCTTGTACATGTCCAAAATATTACAGCAATAACTTTGAAAGAGGAAATATGTGTTGTTCTTTCTTGGCATTGTCTTGATATTCAAAAGATCCGAGGTCAATGATATGATGGTGTTAGCAACATGCGGGGTGAATGAAACGGTTTGCAAGCATTGTTTTTAAATGATTGTACCTATGCATATTATGTTTATTGCTTGGCTCATCGACTCCAGTTGGCATTAGTTGCTGCTTCTCGAGAGGTAATTCCTATTCATAATTTTTTTTTCTCTGATTTGAACTTCATTATTAATATAATTAGCGCCTCTTGCAAATGCCATGATCAGTTACAAGTTGCCCAAGCAATTGAAATTGCAAATATGTTGGCAATTGATGAACTTGAAACTGGTAAAGGATTTAACCAAATTGGCATTGTGAAACGAGCTGGAAAAATTCGTTGGAGCTCTCATTTTAGTTTTTTTGTAGCTTGATTATGATGTTTGATGCTACTTGTTCCGTTCTAGAAAATATTATTGAAACTGGCTTTAATTATTCAATCTGTGGGGATGCAACTGCAACATATAAGAAGATTACATCTTTTGATTTTGTTTTTATCTTACATCTAGTGAAAGAGATAAAGGGTATTGCAGATATTCTTTGTCAACATCTACAACAAAAATCCCAAGTTATTGTAAATGCTATGTATTTAGTCTCAAGCAACATAACTTTGATACAAAAGTTGATATAAGATGGTTGGAACAATTTGTTGGAAGTTGTAAAAGCATTTTGTGAAAAACACAATATTGAGGTTCTTGATATGAATTCTCCATATGTGGTAAAACATGGTCGTCACCAACATGTTGATTTCAATATAGAGCACCATTAGCGGGTTGAGGTATTCAATGCTATTATATATTCTCAACTTCTTGATATAAATAGTAGATTTAACGAACGAACAATTGATCTTCTTACCCTTAACTCTGCTTTGGATCCTAATGATGCTTATAAATCCTTCAATATGGATGATATTTGTTGTATTGTGGAAAAATATTATCTTTTTATTTCACTGAGCAAAACAAAGTAATTTTAAAGTATCAACTGCAACATTATAAGAAAAATCTTCCAAATCATTCGAAATTGCAAAATCTATCCACAATTTCTAATATTTGTCAAGGATTAGCAGAGACAAAGATGTCAAAGGTATATTTTCTTGTTGATAGATTAATCTGTCTTCTAGTGACTATTTATGTTTCAACTGTAACTACAAAAAGAACATTTTCAGCGATGAAAATTGTCAAAACAAGGCTTCACAACAAAATGGACGATGAGTTTTTTTACAAATAATCTTGTTGTTTATATTGAGAGAGAGATTGCTGAAACTTTTGATTCAGACTCTATATTTAGTTATTTTATTTCCTTGAAAGAACATCGTGCACAATTTTAAGTCATGATATGTTATTTCTTCTTAGTTGTTGGAATACTGCTTCTTTTAAATTGATTTTTTATATGTTTAAATCAATTGTCATGTTGAAATACTGCTTCTTTTGAATCGATTGTTTATATATTTAATTCGATTGTTATGTTGGAATACTATTTCTTTTGAATCGATTGTTACATAGCACGCCTAGTTTTAGCTTGGCCCCCCCAAGATTAACATCTTGGCTCCGCCACTGTGGACAATAAAATGAACAAGTTTAATACCAAAAATATAAAAATAACTTAACATAATCTATTACAAACATAAAAAATGGGTCAAACTAGTTGGGCTTAGGCCTTAAATGTTTAACGCACAATTTTTGTTCAAACTCTCTTAAATTTTAAACTAACTTTTGGGTTTAGGCAAATGACCCAACTCCAACAATTCTAGTCAAAACACTTTAATGTACCAAATAGTTATATTTCTCTTCTAAACAATAATAAATGAAACTTAATTTCAATTACCCTATAGTATTTGTGAATTTTCTTTTGAGACTCAACTCTTGTTTATCTCAATGCTTCAAAGTGATTAATTTATATCTCAATTCTTCAAGATTTATTTGGAGTGTTTTCTTTCTTCCTGCTCCAAATTGCTAAGGTTCTTAATTTTAGAAGGTTGGTCAAATTCCAAAAATTGTTTTTTTTTTTTTTTAGTAATGAATCTAGATTCAACACTGGTGTTCTTGTTTTAATTCCAGTTCCTTCAATTGTGAATTTGATATTTGTTTATCTTTAAAATTCTAATCTTTACTACTTTGAAGTTTCAAAATTCTTTGCCCCATTCATTTTCTTTCATCCTTCTTACTTTAATTTCGTTTTTTTTTTTTACTTGAATTATCAATTAGTTTATTTTTATTTTTTGGTAAAATAAAGGTAGCAGAAACTATTACAAACAATTCATTCAATCTAGTCAATCCCTTTAAATCATCATGAATGAGCTTCAAAACATGATCAGTTGGCTGCAAGAATTTGTAAAACCTAGCTCCAACTTAAGGGCCTGTTTAGCCAAAGCATCCACAACCCTATTACGTTCACAATTAACATGTTGTATCTTCACTTCTTGTTGATTCTGAATAAATTGTTTAACATCTCGTGCCACTGCATATCAAGGTACATCTAGTGTTAAGTTTTGCAACATTTTAATAGCATTTAAGCTGTCCATTTCGAGGATCACTTTCCTAATACCCATACTCCAAGCTTGTCGTAAACCATCACAAGCTCCCCATGGCTCAGCTTTCACAATTGAGCATATTCCAATCTTTCGGGCAAATCCCATCCTCCACCTTCCCTTATCATCCCTAATAACACAACTAGATGATGCATGTCCAAACTCCAACATCCTTCTGCCATCTATCTTAACCTTACACCAGCCAATCTCCGGAAACCGCCAACATGTTCCCCTGCTATGTTGGGCAAAACCTTTGTCAATACCCTTCATATATTGATTTATCTACAACTCATTCCCAGAAAATCGTTGAGCTTGTTCTAAGATACCCTCAACATTCCGGTGGAAGTTATTAAACAAAAAGTTATTTCGATTCTTCCACAAACACCAGCAGATAGCGCCAAAGGTGCTACTCTAATTAACGTTATCACAAGCAAACTTTGAGAATCCAGACATGTTAACAAATATCCACCAACTCTAGTAACATTTCTGATCTAACAAGTAAAGCCCAAACTAAAGTGGCCAAAAAACACTCACGGAGAATATGACTTATGGATTCAGTATGACTCGCACAGACGATGCAATTACTATCAGTGGTCATATGTCTGATGGCTCTCACCTCATTTGTAAGGTGTTTGTTGTGGGCGTCTAACCGAAAAAGACCTTAACCCGTTGAGGACAGCAACTGCCCTAAATAATCTTCTACTTTTTCTGGTTGTTCAGAGAGGCTGCAGGCCGCAGAGAATAGTAAGCAAATCTGGTTGTAAATTTCAACTTTTCATCACATTTTCAGCCAGGGAAATCATCGACATTGTGAGCCATAGGAGTTATTTTAGCCGCTATGTGGTGTAGAATATCAGTTTGCAATAAGTGTGATAATCGATCCCAATCCCATTGACCCTCAATTATCGTTATCTTAGCTATTGGAACATGTTCAACATTATCCTCATCCCAAATGGAACAGTAGCTTGCTAGTGGACCACATTCTTGAATACAACAGTCATGCTATAGAAATTAGCAATACTCCCGTTGTCGATATTCCAAATCACACCTTGTCGGATCTCACCCCATAGATTACTGATACCTTTCTAGAGGCGAGAACAACGGTTGGAACATAAGATACAAGGAATCACCCTTTCCAATTTATATTTAGATATAGACACTTGTACCCAAAGATGTTCCGGTCTTTGAATAATCTAGAATCCAATCTTCATCAGAAATGCCATGTTTTGGTGCCATATACTTTTGAACCCAAGTCCCCCTTCGTCAACAGATTTGCATATTTCTTCCCATTTCATCAGGTTAACCTTTCTATTGGCGTCAGTGTGACTCCAAATAAAATTTCTAATAATCTTCTCCATCTCTATGCCCACTCTTTTAGGTACAACGATGGATTGCATAGTATATACAAGAATGGCCGCAAGGTTCGCTTTGGCGAACGTGATTCTTCTAGCTAACGAAAGCGATTTCGCTCTCCATCTCGAAAGCTTAGACCTCATATTAGATATGAGATATTGAAAAGTGGCTTTGTTAACCCTGTTATAGAATAACAGTACACTTAAATACTTCCCGAGATCAGTCACAAAGGAATAACCCAATCTCATACTAATATTATTGTTCATTTCAAGAGGGACATTCTTTGAGAAGAATATTTGTGTTTTTTGTATGCTAACACTATGATTCGAATGGGTGCAACAAGTCTCCATTGCTTCTTTAATCATTTTTATTTAATCCAAAGAGCCTCAACAAAGAGATCAAGATCATCGACGAAGAAAAGATGAGATATTCCCGAGCCATTTCTTGATAATTTAATCAGTTTCCATCTTCCGTTCTCCATATCTTTAGATATTGTCTAAGCCAGCCTCTCCATGCAGAGCACAAAGAGGTAGGGAAAAAGAGGATCACCTTGATGAAGACCTCTATGTGGCCTAAACTCATCTATAAGACCTTCATTCCATAAAATCTGCATAGAAGTCGAGCTCACACAATGCATAATAATATGTTGAATCTAATATGGTATATCAATAATCGCTAACCAGCCTTTCTTCCCAGATTTATTACCCATAAAGTGAATTTTCTCTTGTGCAATAATAAAATTATCCGTGATATATCGTCTTGGGACAAAACTCGATTGATTAGGAAGCACCAAATTTGGAATATAAGGCTTCTTGATAGGTGTCTTGCTAATGAAAGTTGGTCGTCGGAATTTCCGAACTCCTCCGTTCTACTTTCGCTTGTAGGAGATTGTGGTGATAAAGGTCACCGCTATTTCCGCTTCATTGTTTCCTAGCGACAGCATCTAGGATTTGGTGAACTGGTTGAGAAAAGTTGGACTTCTTCAAAAAGGCATTGTTGATAACATTGAACACTTTACAAAGATCGTTAAATTGGGAAGAAAAAGAAGTTGATTGCACGTATTCGCAGTATTGAAAGAGCCCTCGGGAGGTCACCTTCTAACTCCTTGTTATCTTTAGAGAAACAACTAAAAGATGAGTTAGAAGAAGTGTTAGAATAGGAAGAGAGTATCTGGTACCAGAAATCAAGAAGCCGGTGGCTAGCCGATGGAGATCGGAATACCAAGTTTTTCCACTTGAGTACCATCAAGCGTCGAAGGGTCAACTCTATTAAGGTTTTGAGAATTGATGATGGATCGTGGTGTTCTGATCACAATTATCTGAAGGAAATGGCCATTGATTTTTACTATAACCTTTTCTCAAATGTACATCTTACTGATAATAGATACCCATTACAAGGGTGCTTTCGACAATTGTTGCCTTAGGAAATGGAGGATATGTGCAGGATTGTCTTAGATCAGGGAGTTGAGAAAGTAATTTTCGGTATGGCTCCTCTTAAAGCACTCGGTATTGATGGAATTCATGTCGTATTTTATCAGAAAAACTGGATTATTGTGGGAAGTGGTGTGTGCAACTTTGTTAGAAGCATTATGGCTGGTAACAAGTTCAAAGGGTGGATCAATAAAGCTTTGCTTGTGCTTATCCCAAAAAAGGAGAAACCAGAATATATTCATCAATCTCGGCCAATCAATCTGTGTACAATGCTATATAAAATTGTTTCTAAGATGATTGTGAATCGACTAAAATTAATTAGTTTATTTGTTGATAAGATATTTTCATTTATTTTAGAGTCGAAACGATATTCTAATAAAACTTTTCAATAATAATGATGATTCTAAAATTTAAACGAGAAAAAAACTACCATCACTTTTTCCATCCATTTATTGGTAGGATGAATATGAAGACATATGTTTGTATATACATGTATGGGTCCTATGTAGTTGGACATTTTTTTATCTTAGACCATTTTTCCACCAAACTCATGTAAAAAGATTATATTTGTTAGAAAAGCATCTTAGTAGTTAGTGAATTTGTCCAATATGCACATTTATTGGGCATGCATCTTAAAGTTGCTCCAATGACTCAATTTTATGATTATTACCAAAATATTAAATTAGTATTTTATCAATGGATTAAAGTTAAAAATATCAAACAAATCCTTACATTAATTTAAAGAGAAAAATAAATAAATATGAATAGAAACTATTAAATGCCACATTCTAAAAAATCATTTAAGTAGCTGAAATGACCCTTTGGAGTTTGAAAGCCAATGTTACTTTAAATGTATAAAGGAATCAATGTAGCAGAGTTAAATAATAGTCCTACAACTTGGCCGATGGCTTTCTCAAACAATGACACGGGGAAAAGGAGTTTGGCAGAGATTGTACGTTTACTGTAAAACTGATGCTGGCAAAAACACGACGACCCTAAAAGAAAATGGAAAGCCAAGCTCCACAAAGTGTGTGGTCCAAAGTGTAGAACCAATCACATCTTTGAGGACTTAAATTGGGGGGAATACACAAGGAGAAAAGTTATGAACTCAATTGCAAGGGAAGTGGGGAACCACCCCATCCGAGTTCCGACTCCAAAGATGAAAGGCAAAAAGTTTTGAATCTCCAGATATGGATTTGGGGAATGCCAATTAAAACCCAAGGAACAAAAGACCAATCTATCCACCCCCCCAAAAGATTTCCTCGTGGGGTGAGAGATTTATGGCCCCATTCCTAGTCGAAGTGCCTTACAAGGCATGCAGGCTGCTGCCTGCCTGCCACATTAACATGTATGCTTGGAATGGGAAAATGATTCCTCCTAATTACTTCAATCAGCCTTTTACTGTTTCTACAAAGCATCCCACCCCCAGCAAATGATGTTTGTTTGAAGCAAAAGAATTACTAATATTTTTCATTTTCATAAATCAGCAGCTTCACCTGCCTCGTACATTTTGTGTTTTAACCTTTTTTTTTTTTCTTTTTCTTTTCTTAGGGTTGGGGGGAACTGAGATATCTATCATATCATATGATGATCATAATGACATAAAAGAAAATGTGGGATGTTCATAAATAAGATCATGGAGCAATTTCAAGCCTTGGTTCAAAGCAAAAGCCAGTGAAGAGCTGAAGAGGGAATTTCTTTGAGACTGGACACTTGAGCGACCATTTCCATAGTTTCTGGTTCATGTCGAAAACAAGAAGAGCTGGGGCACCGTAGCTTTGGATGTATATGAGGTTATCAGTACCACTACTAGCAAAAACATCATCCAACTCACCAAATCCTTGGAAGAACTTATGGGGCATGCGACCGACTTCTACCCAATTCCTCCCGTTAAGAACCCAGATTCCAATGCCCTTGATTATATCGGGTCGATCTGGCTTCCCGATTCCTCCCACCATTACCAGCTTCCCCTTGAGGTTCATCAAACGACCACAGGTAAGCAGGCCTGGTACTGGAATAAGACTCCGTATCAATGGGGATGATCGGCTAGAGAGATTATATGTAACAAGGCTGTGACGGTTTTCTGGTGTACCAACCCCGGTTGAGTAAATCAGAAAGTATAAAACCCCATCACAGATCACACTTTCATCTCCACCTCTCCATCCTGTTAAAACCTCAGTCAAGGAGGTTGCCCACATCATTGTTTCTGAATCATAAATGTGTATCGAAAGGTCCCATTGGAGAAAGTTTCCGGGGACTTGTTTAGATTTCACAATGGATATCGTATAATTGTGAGACGTCCTGCTAACCGAGAGTGAGAGTGCACTATAGTCAGAGAATTTCATACCAGGGGGCTCCTGAAGCTTCTTGCAAATCTTGGTAATCGGATTGCATACATGCAACTCGCTTCTACTGTCATTGTCCATGAAACAAACCAATCCACATGATGAAGCAATAAACCAGTTTGGAGTCTGAATGCATGGAAGTTCGATGCTGTACCATTTACGGAGGATCGGGTCATAGGCATAACCAACCGGTTCATCAGAACTTGTAAACATAAAATACCAAGGTTTTTGTGATTGGACATGCGAAAAATTCCATAAAAATCTTTTGGAATTGACAATCTCATGCCATCTTCTACACACAGAACCAGCTCTGAAAATGCTAGCAATGGGAAGATAAGCCAAAATTCGTTCCAACAAGTCATCGGGTAGGATCGAGTCTACAGAAACGATCATTTCTTTATTACCTTCATCACTAAGTTCCGAGAAAGAATCAAACTCACCGATGTCTTTAGACATGTCATCAATGCAATGGCTGTTCCAAGAAGTCTCTCCTTCCATGATAAACAACACTTGAAGAAAATTCCTGAAAATTTCATAAAAAACCAAAGAATGAATTTCTTTACAAAGATTATGAGATGCTTACCTATCACCACATGATGCAATAAACCATGAAGAAATATGAAAAGAGCCTAGGATCTTGTCCAAATACAAGTCAAATAGCCTGAAGATAATGACAGTTTGAAACAGGAAATGCACGGGAAATAATTTATCTATGCCTTAGTACAGAGATTAGTACAAATTTTAAGAGGAAAAAAAACACTCAGAACGTATTGAATGCACAGTGTGCTAATTAATATGGCTATAATGAGAATGGGACCAACTGGCCATACATCTTGGAACACCTCTTAATATTAGGACAAAAACGTTGAGATGAATGGATGAGAACAGGTAGATTAAAATGTGACAATCATTATATATATATATATATATACACACATGCATGTATGTATGTATGTAGGTATCTAAACAACAAACAACAACTAACTTGATCTTAAACAACAGCAGAAAAATAATTACAAATAATTGGAGAGAGCATGGCCCTCCAAAGTTAATGCAAAAGCCTGCATAACCTGTTTTATGCAGTGCAAGTATCAAAACATGAAAGAACAAAAAATAGAACAGCCAGAACTTGAAGCTTGAGAAAGGAGAAGAAAAAGCAATTCATCAAGGAAACATACTTTTAGATGTTCTTAGGAATTACATGCATGCCTACTGAGGATATGGTATCAAGTTCACAAATGAACATCAAATTAGGACATTTAATCATCTGTACGGAAGCTAAAATACATACTTAGGAGGAGATAAAATCAGCACAACATATTAAATCAACTGTTGAGCACAAGCAAAACAAATGATGCCAGAACACTGATTTCCAAGATGCAGATAAATCAAAACCCCATGAATATTAATGAAAAATATAAATTAGAAATCTTAGCATTGAATATGCAAAAACAGAAAAAATGTGAATCACTGGGTTGTTACTTGAACAGGGAAAAGCATTTATAGAGTGATATATAAAGGAAACACTCTTTTTTTAACCAGATTTGTTACTAGGGAAGGAGTATTTAATCCAAAACAAGTTGTGTTCTTTTCACTGAAAAAAAGTACCAATCTTTCATGAATTTAGCGAACCCTAAAATGGGTGTATTTTATATACAAATCAAATAATGTTAGGTAAAAGAAAAGAAGGGTTAGTCCATCCTTACCTATCAATCAAAAACCAAAACCCAAATAACTTAAAAAAAAAAAAAGAAAAAAAAAGTAAGCATCACCAACTAAACCAAAAAATGGTTAGATATCAGACGAAAACGGATCAATAGACAAAGTAAGATGAAAACTTTCTCCAAAAAAATGGTTACATACCTGTACTGGAGGTGGTTCAAGGATAAGTGAACCAATGGGTGGTGGTAGATTCGAACAGGATTTAACAAAAACCAAGGGAAACTAAGCAAAGGAGCAAAGGTTCAGACTTCAGATAGGTAAAAAAACAATTGTTTCTTGGCAAAAAGGACGCCATTAAACAAGAAGGAAAAGGGGTAATAAGTAAATTTTCTCTTTCATTTTTTTTTTTCCTTCAAATGGCAGAGAACAATGAAAATGGGTTACTCCAAATCGGCTTATAACCAATTCCTAAGCAAAAACCCATTTTTTAGTCGGAGAGAAAACAGAGAAAGGAGAGGTTTTTTTTTTTTTCTTTCCTTTTTAGTGTTTCCTTTTCGATATAACCAAAAAAAAAAAAAATTAACGACAGGCAGAGGCAGAGACAAGGGATGAAGAGAGAAGGCGGTTTTTTCTAAAGGCTGTTGTCGTGTTTAGACTTTGGCCTATAATCTATAGACAATAGAGAGGAAAAGAAAGAAATGGGTAATTTATTTGTTTATTTATTTATTTTAACATTAAAGTTGTTTAAAAGCAACTTTTTGCGGTTATATTAGGAGAAAATAGTGGTTTTTAAAAAATATTTAGTGTGATATTATTTTGTTTAATATTTATGAAAATTGATCGATTTTAGAGTATGAAATTGAAAATACGTCTTAAAGATATATTGGTAGATTCAGAAGTACGATCTAGGGGTAAAAGTGAGGTCAGATAATTCTTTTTGGAGGTTAGAATTAAATTATATATTTTTATTATAGTAAAAATATAATTTTGTCATTTTAATAGTTTATATCTTTATAATTTTAGAAGATTAAATTAAATTTTTATTATTTTTGGGGCCAAAGTGTAATTTTACTATTATTAATTTAAAATTTTATAAATTATAAAAGACATAAATAAAAATTTTTCCTTTTTAGGGGGTCGGGACCCTGCTATCCCCTCTAGATCCGCCCCTGCCTATAAGGCCCGCTTTTTGTCTTTTTTAGTATATTAGTTCTTTTGGCCAAATGGTTAAATGTTAGTGATTTTATCCTAAAATCTCGACTTTGATTTCGCTTTTAGTCACATTTATATTTTTATTTCATGTTATTTCAAGTTTTGCTTTTATTTTTAATTACTATTTTTAATGCATTAGTTCGTTTGGTTATATGGTTAAATAATAGTGGTTTTATCATTGAGTTCTAGGTTTCATTCCTATTCTAAGTATATTTGTATATTTTATTTCATATTGTTTCAAGTTTTTTTTTAATTTTAATTAATATTTTTAATTAATAAATATATTTTTTTAAGTTTTTTTATTTTTAATGCATCTTTTTAATTAATAACTCTTTTATTTATAAAATCAAATAATTAATGCAAATTATATAATAAAAATATGTTTTTGATAAAATTGACATTTATCATTATGTTAAATATATTTTATTTTTTAAAAACATCAACTAATTTTTTTTATATATTTTCTTTATATATAATATTTATACGTCAAATATTTATTTTCTCCACCTATATTGTGGGTATAGTGATTTCTAATATTATAAAATCAAATAATTATTTCAAATATAATTATTATTTTTATATGTAAAATATTTCAAATATAATTGTTTTTCATCTACATTGTGGGCTTGATATTTCAAATATTTTTATATGTGAAATATTTCAATTAATTATTTCAAATACATATACAAAAATATATAATACTAAAATTTACTACATTGATGATATGGATTGAAAAATAAATATTACACATATAAAAATTATATTTACTAAAAATAATTATATTTGGCAATAATTATTTGATTTTGTAAATAAAATATTTATTAATATATTTATTAATTAAAAACGTTAATTAAAAAAACTTGAAACAACATGAAATAAAAAAAATACAAGTGTGCTTAGAAGAGGAATTGAACATATGACTCAAGGATAAAATTACAATTATTTAACCATCTAAAAAAAAGAACTAATGTGTTAAAAACAATAATTAAAAATAAAAACAAAGCTTGAAACAACATGAAATAAAAATACAAATGTGAATAGGAGAGAAATCAAACTCAGGACTCAAAGACAAAACCACTAACATTTAACCATCAGACCAAATGAACTGATGTGTTAAAAAAGTCAAAAAAATACGTCCTGTAAAACGTTTTTTTTGTATCTCTCTCCAAAATCAACATATTTCCTTAAATATCAAAAAAATGGTACATTTCCCTAAATATTTTTTAAAAATCAAAGAGGTATATATGCCATTTTTAGAAAATATTTAGGTTTTAGGCTGATTTTCCTGATATTTAGGGAAATAGGTCGATTTGGTGAGAGAAATAGAAAATGCATCTCTGTTTCTCTCTCCAAAATTGTTTTTTTTTTGTTGGGTTGAAAATTTGAGGAGAAAGATTTATTTGTGTCTGTGTTTGAGGTAGACATTATGATAGTTTTAAGATATATTTAAGTTCATGGTGATAAGATAGTGCTCGGAGACTCACGCATTTCATCTATCATGTCGGGAAGGAACCATCACCTTAGAAGCTTATCGCATTGCAACTCAGGCTCTCAATACACGGTGCTTATACGGTCACAGGTTGAAGTATAACTAGGACTCTTAGTTGACGATGGTTATACGGTCACGGGTTGGAGTATAACTTTGGAGCTCAGTTGACAATGGTTATGCGGTCACGGATTTAAGTTTTATGGTATCGGAAAAGGATGCTTCATAAACTTCATACATAAGTTTGAGACCATAATCATAAGGAAAAACAAAAGGATTTCCAGTATAATCAACTTATTCTTTTTCTCCATCTCCACCAAAGCAGTATTCTTAACCTAATTGTCCGAAACCTATGAAAGAGTTGAATGCAAGAGGACTTTCAGGGGGGAAGGATTGTGGCGGTCGAGAAAAGCTAAAACTTGAGTCAGGGTGGCAACGATTGTAGTTATTAATGACTTATTTAATCACAACAATCGTTGTCAGGCTGAAAGGACTTTTAAGCTTTTCTCTACCATCACAGTCATTCCTCCCTTTGAAAGTCCTCTTGCCCTTAACTTTGTCAAAGGTTTCGAACAATAAAGTTAAGGATTCTACTTTGGTGGAGATGGAAAAAAAATAAGGTGATTATACTAGAAAGCCCCTGTAACACCCTAAACCTGGACCGATCGTCGGACTCGAGCTATAAGATGCTACGATAATTAACAACAATAATCACCTATGATTTTAGCTTAAATATTCAATCTATAAATAAACATTCAATACTCTAAGTAAGATATGATTTACAACCACAACCGAGCCTCAAACGAGCTTACAAAATGTGGCACCTTGAATCTGACTGGAACGGACTGACCCGAATCCGAAACGTCACATTAGCCACTTACGTGACTCTCCTTACCGGTCATCCAAACACACTATAAAGCCAGCCATCACATACAACAAACATGCTTAAACACTTAATCTTAAACATACAAGCTTAAATCATCCATCGTCTAACACAAAACAACAAATTATAAATAAGGGTAAAATTTTCATTTTACACATCATACGCGCAAATCGTAAATTGTTTCCAACAAGTGCCTTGGGCATTTTATTTAAACCATTTGTGAAAATTTCAGCTTAAATTGACATTTAAAACTCATTTAATTTCAAAACGAAGTTTAAGGAATAAAACGTAAATTTTACAAAATATCCAGACAAATCATTTTAAGAAATTGAATTTACCATATTAAAATTCAATGTATAAAACCAAGTCATGTAAATTTTCAAAACATTTTGTGTTGTTTAAGACCTCTAATTTTATTGTATAAAAATCAGGACTTATTTGTAATATGCCAAGGCCTCCAATTTCAAAATATGCCCAAAACTCTCTGAACGTCGTGTCACGACCGCATGATTCCCATGTCGTGATATCCATCCAATATCGTGATATCAACTCGAAAATTTACAGAAAAAATGCAGCACTTACATATGACACTTTAACACTCTCGTACACATATTATTTCATGATTTCATGCCATTTTCCATATTCCAACATGTCATATAGCATATGTAATATACATAAATCATGCTCAAATACATAAGATCATACATTAACATGCTTTGGCATCCAAATCAATTACCTATGTGTCATGCTTTTCTAAAGTCTCAAATCAAATTACTCAACATACCAAATTTGCATATAAGGCAATTTAAAGTGCAATAAAGGTACATACCTTGCCATTTGGTCATTTTGTATTTGTCCAAGCCTTCAACACATCATTTAAACCATTTTAACCACAAATCTATAAATCACATGCATGCTACTCAACAATTAACTAAGCATTTATCTAAAATACATCATGCAATCACTCTAGCAATATAAACATCCACAGATCAGTTATAAAAAATCCTTAAACAGTTCATGGAAAGTCCATTTATAAGTCCAAAACAAAAGTAAAGTCTGACCCTCAATATAAACCTACATTGTCATCCCTTATTAACCAAAAACCATCTCATATGCACAATTAAGTAGTCTTTGCCCTTGGATCCCTAAGTTGCTCATTTCACCACTCTACACAAGCTATGTCTCTACAAAAATAGTCACAAAAGAATAAGATTAACTAAGCTCAGTGAGTATTCAGGGTGCTACAATAAACCAAAAACACAAGAGTTAAAAACAAGCATGCTAAATACACTTATCACATAGCATCATCAAATACCATATCATAATAATACATTGGCAACTTGTGAGGATGAAAGTGCATATCAAAAGCTCTCATTGGATAAACGGATCTCCATCACACCATGACTCAAATGAGTCTAAATATCCCAAGTAAGTGTTGCATTATGCTGACACTCTCCAACACACCAACATGTCCCATGATTGGAGCAATGTTTTACATTCCCTTATCCCCCACATGTCCCAATAATAAAACATATAAATGAGTACTCAAATCCTATGGCATGCCAATTATATCCAATGTTTTCAAAGGTTCACAAGGCCAATATATCCATTTCACACATTAATTTCCTAGTTTATGCACCCTTACACTTATCATATTCATATCACTTATCACTTTCATATAATGCACTACAAGTGCTAACATATTATTCATTGAGCCAAATTCCTTTTCATATCAGAGATGTGTGCATAAATCCAGCTATCCACAAGACATATTCAATCACATATTCAACATATATAATCACATCACACGCTTAGCCTTTCACAACTTATATAATCTTATTTATCAAATAATCAAAACTCAAGTAAGAACACTTACTTCTAGGACTTAGATCAGATGATTTGATCACCTAAGCCCTTTTTAACTCACTGTTTCGTGCATTAATTATAGCACACAAGGTCACTCACATTAACAACTAGCTTCCACCATAAAGCTTAAGTAAGATTTTGTTTGCCTTTGTCCTTTCTTGTAAAGGCTCCCAAATGAGTTGACACTTTACATACACATCAAATACAATACAAAGGCATTACAAAAAGTAGCAAACAAGACTAATTCATTCTAAAATCATAGATCAAAGCCTCTAGATCTTTATACCGAAAACTCAGCTAGTTTTGTCGAAAATACGATTTCACCACTCAAATTTTGTTTCTAAACCTTAATTTCAATCCTAATCTTCCTAAATATTATCTAATTACATATATAAACCTTCAATTTTGTCTATTATGTGGTTATCATTTTTCGGAAAAATCAAGCTAGATTAACTTTAAAGAGAGGAGATAATTCAAATCTTTCAAAATTACTTAAAGACTTGTTAAATTAGGATTAAAAACCTTCTAATAGGATCAAAATAAGTTGAAAATATCTTTGAAACATTAGTTTAAATTAATTGATTGATCTATTTAAATCGTGATTTAATTGATTAAAACTCAGTTTGAAATGATAACACACTTAGTTTAATGATGAAAAGTCAAATTGTTACCTCAATTTTGGCAAAACTGACGTGCTATGGAGCTAATTTGAGTTTGAACATGTGAAGAACTTTAGAGAAATTGAGGTTGAAAACATAAGTATTCTTTGAAATTGAAAAAGGATTTTGTGTTTGGAGAGCTTAGAAATAAAAAAGGATGAACTAATTTCGGGAGAAAAGCTTTGATTTGTGTTTGGCAAAATTTTTGAAAGAGATGATAAATGGGAGGTAATAAATGTGGATGGTTTTAAATAGCCAACCAAATTTTAAAAAAATTGGGCATTTTCCCCTTTAACCACCAGCAGTTTTCCCCCTTTTCCAAATTGGTCATTATTTTTCAATTAAAGCCAATTTTAAAATTATTTTCAAATCAAGTTCATTTTTAAAATCTATTTTAACCAAATTAATTCTTGAGCACTTAATCTTAATTTCTTAACCAAAAATTTTTTAATATTTATTTAATTAATTCATAATTATTTAATTATCTAACTTTATTACTGTTCCTGGTTCGCTAACCCCCGATTTACTAACATGGATCTACTAACCCTATTTTTGAGATGTGATATGAAAGCTCTCATAACAACTCAAAATCAAATAAGAACTTAATTGAATACTGAACAAATTTCAACAATTAAAGGTCACACGACCTTATGGCAGGTTGCGACCATGTGTGACTAAGTCACACAATTGTGTCACCAAATCATGTCACTAGTTGAACTCGTGTAAAAGGATGTCACACGACCGTGTCGTTAGATCGTGTAACTAACTGAAGTCGTGTGGACCTAAATGTAAAATGTTGCAAACATTCACATGGTCGTGTGATAGGACCATGTGAGAGTTTGAGACCATGTAAACTAAAGCCACACGATCGTGTATCCAGACCATGTAGCTCACTGAGGCCGTGTACACCAATCACCTCCCAAAACTTAGAGACCACACGACTGTGCCACACGTAACATATCTTTGTTTCATGAATAACAACTTATACCCTAAGCTTTCATTTCAATTTATTTCCATATCTTTGTTTGCCCGAATTAACTATAGTAAGTTAATTTTGAACACTCCAGATAACTTTGCTCACACGAGCCATAAATAGGGACATTAACCATTACTTGATGCTGCTCACACAAGCTATGGAGAATTTGCAACAAATGTTGGATCTCAGCTAATAGTATGGTATCCACCATAGGTACATAGTACCTAATAATATAAACCCTGACACATAGTGCCTGATATAACATGAACACCAGTTATAAGTAGCTGATAATATAGTCACCAGTACATAGTACCTAATAAATATAAACACCAGCACATAGTGCCTGATACATTAAATCCTAATGATGTGTCATTTGTATCTTAATCATTCACTAAGTTCACATGGGCCTTAATTCAATTCCCATCTCATTTCCATCATTGTAACATAATCTCATATAACAACATGTACCAATTAACATTTCATATCATCTCTCAATTCATTCCAAACACATATAAATACCATATTTTACAACTCAATCCTTCAATCTCACTTTCAATATTTAATTCAAACCAATCATACCAATTCATATATACATAATGCAAACATAAATAAATATTGATCAAAATAAACCTAATACGAACTTATCTAAATAAAACAACAATGAATACAACACGAATGGCTATTCAACAAATTTTCCTTTTTTTATGTTTATCGACTAGTTGATCCGTTTCTTGATCTATATAATAATTTAACTTAATTAACAATTCCAAATACCTTATAATGTCTAAACATATGCATATGACCTTTAATAACATTTTACAATATTTCCATGAACTTTTATCTTTTATTCAATTTAGTCCCTAAAACTGAAACTTACATAATTTTCATAATTAGGCCCTAAACTTTAAAAACGAATTCATTCTCATCCCTTTACAGCACTCAACATCTAAATCTACAAGAATTTCATACCAATTTCAACATATTATCATTGTAATCCCTAAACTCAAAACCAACCAAATTTACTTTACAAAATAATCATATTTCATCACAAAGCTCTAAACCCAACCATTTAACATCAGCAACCTTAAAAATCAACTATGGTAACTTTTCAAACTTTGACAGTATTACAAAATAATCTTTGGGCTAGCTAAAGCTGTAATGATCTCAAAAACATAAAATTTATGAAAAACGAGCTTATGCAAGTTTAGAATCTTGGTTGAACCTTAAACCTTTTTAACAATGGTGAAATCGGTGGTGAATGCAAAATGAGGAAGATGATGACTTTACTTTGTTTTGTTATTTTTCTAACATTTACTTATTTATCATTTTAACCTTTAATTTAACTTAAAAGTTCATTAATATACATACCACAACCGTCCACTATAAACTAATTTGGCCTAATTGCCACTTAAAATGGTAACTATTAAATAAATAATGTTTACTGCCACTTAAAGTTTTATTAATATGCATATCACAACCGTACACTATAAACTAATATGGCCTAATTCCAATTATGATTTTATACTCATTTAACAAAAATAAGTTAATAGTGATTAACTTTTGTAGTTTTTACAATTTAGTCCTTATACCATAATTAAATATTCAAACATTAAAATTTTTGGACCAAACTTTATTATGACACTCTAATGACCCTGTAAATATTAAATAAATAATGTTTATTGCCTCAATTATCGAAATTATGGTCCCGAAACCACTATTTTTGACACCACTAAAATTGGGTTGTTAAAGCCCCTCAGCTTTTCCCTATGATTATGGTCTCACACTAATGTATGGGCTTTATAAAGTATCCTCTTTCGGTGGCATTAAATTTGAACTCGTGACCACCGTCAACTAGGCTTCCAAGTTATACTCCAACTCGCAGCCTCATAACCATCGTCAATTGAGAGCCCTAGTTATATTTCAACTCGTGATCGTATAACCACCATAAACTAGAGCCCGAGTTGCAATGCGATGGGTTTCTAAGGTAACAGTTCGATCCCCACACCACAAATGAAATGTGGGGGTCGCAGAGCACCACCGCATCATTATGAACTCAAACACACCTTAAAACTATCACACTGTCTCCTTAAAAAACAAACACAAATAAATCTTTTTGTCCAACAATTTCAATACTCAACAACAACAAAAAAAATTAGGAGGGAATTTTCTATTTTGTAAGGGACAGTGGCCAAGCGAGTTGATGGAGTAAAAAGGAGCAAAACCCTCATTTATATAGGTAACTAGGGGACAAAAACAAGGTGGGAGCCCATGACCAGGATTTTCGGGATAGGATATCTAATTTATCATGTATTCTGGGTTCTTGGGTTCTGAATTATCCCAAGATTCCCGGGATTCTTGGGTTCTAAATTCTATTGGAGAACTTTCATAATGAAAATTTGAACCGATTGTTTTCATAAGGAGAAAATTGTTTAAAGACCTGAATTTGAAAAATCGACCCAACAAAGTAAATTAGTTCAAGCAAGTTTCGTTGATATTGTTTTTGGATAATTCATACTCTTTTTTTCTATAAAAGGTTTTTCGTTTTAAACATGTTAAGCAAGTGATTTGGTTGAAGATGAGTAGACGAATTAGAGCCCTTAGTTTTTACGACGGTCAAATTTGTGACATCAAAATTAGGGTCATTTTTGCATCAGCCCAATCTGCAAAATTGGCTTTCGATCATAAAATTATGAGCTTTAGTAAAAAATTAGGAGGAAAGTGGCGAGTTCAAGTCATAGAAGAATTTTAAGCTTGAAATATAGATATCTAACATCACTAAACCCCATTAGATATGTTATATTTGAGATCAATGTGACATGGAGTTCGAGGCGATTCTCGATTCGCATTACTCTAGTGGATCAACTATACTAGAGTTAAAGCACATTGTCAACGTTGATAAAGGTGCTCCAAGTTCGATAACAATTCCAGTTAAAGCCGGAATGGATCAAGAAGTAGAAAGTCAAACAACACAGTTTTACAATGGTTTCACAGAATTGTTACAAAGCTCGTAACATGAAATGCTAAAATCATTAATGAAAAGACATTCATCAATTTCAGTCCTCGATTTCAACTTTAGTGCATAGTCTGCTCAACAGTCGGGGTTAGTTCTAACCCAAACTTCGACACTCTGACACGACATTCTATGAGTGCTTTTGATTCAACTTTCGAACACCGATGTTTTATGTTGGAAATATGTAGATGGGTATGTCATCAAGTTACATCGGTGGCAATCCACAAGTGATTTTGGTTTTAACGTAGGGTTTAAAAGAACTAATGATGTACTCACTACTACTTGCACTGGCGAAGGGACATCTAACCCTGAACATGCAACTAGGGTTTATAATGAACAAGGAGTTGAAAAACAAAGAAGGATCTAAAACCGATAATGATCTAATCAAGGAGGACGGGCCAGATGGTTTAGAAATTGTATTATTTTCTAAGCCAGGGCCTGTTCCTACTAAACCAAAAGAGAGTGGTTTTTGACAGTGATGGTCCGAACAATGCTAAAGGATCCTATCCGGATCTCAAGCCATATGCATCTACATCCCCCATGTATAATGTTGACCTCCATGCTTAAGATGGGTTAGAATTTTCAAACTTCCGCACAGAAGACTAGGACTTACAAGTTCTTCATTAAATGTTGGCAATTTACAAGTTAGAATGGAGTTTTCTTCGAAAGATGCTTTTGATTGTTGCAGTGAAGCGGTATTAGCATAAAAGGATGGGGTGAACTTCCATGTTATAAAATCCCAATCAAAAAAATTTAAGGCCAAGTGCACAATGCGTGATAGCAGATATCCATGAAAAATAATAACATATATAAGAAATAAGACGAGATAGAAGATGTAAGTACTTGTGTTGTCACAAGTACGTTATATAATTATCCGAGATTGAATTCTGACCGGATATATGACATTGTCTTACACATTTTGAAATACTCATGTTGTTGCAGGTATGTCACAAGATCATCCCAAATTGGATTCTGACATGATTTATAACATTATCTTCCCTATGGTGACAGCAAGTCCTAGGATACCCATGTCAATTTACCAAATCGCCCTTAGAAACACTCATCACACAATTTATTCTACCACAAACAAGTGATCAACCAAGCAAATTCAAGTTTCAATTCTGGTTTGCTCTGTCCTCTTCAAGATTCAGAGCTTCAGTAGAGATAAAGTAGACATTACCACCTTCCCAATGCTATAATAAACAAGAATTTTAATTAACTATACTAATCGAAATCCTCTCACAAAGATATCTTACTGGATTTGTAACATCAAGTCGAAAACTTGATTCCTTACAAAATCAATCTCTCTAGCCCTCTTAAACACTTTCAATCATCAATACTAGACCAAATACACTTATACTAAGTATCAATTTCATCTTTAAATCAATTTCACAAAATTCAGAAAAATTGGTTCATGAAAATGATGAAATCCAGATTTCTTTAAATTACATCACAAATCATGTTTAATCTTGATAAAGAAGATAAAAAAACCTTTTAATAGATCCATTTTGAGTTGGAATATCCATTGATTTGTGGGTTTCCTCTCAAAATTCAAGATCCATCATTAAAGAACCACGTGTTCTTAAAAAAGGATGACATTGATAAAAATCCTTTAATTGACTCTCAAATCATATAAAAATGTTTCTCATCATCATAAAAAGAAGTTTAGGATTGAAGATTACCTTTGATTCGCTTTAAATACATTGATTGAAAATCTTGATTCAAGAAACTTGAGAAATTTCATAATATTTTTGGCTACTTTTGAGAATAATTTCGGGTGAATTGAAAGAGTGTTTTGAGAAGTAAATTGGTTGGATCTATTCTCCAATGATAGATCTTTAAAACCATGCAAAGAAAATGAATTTTAAATCTCTCTAATCTGATGTAAAATGTGTGAAAAGTAGGCTTGATACATTAGTTTTAAAACTAAAACCACCCACTAGAAATTTAAAAATTGAAAAATTTGCCTAATGGTCTCTCCCACATTTCCCTTACTTTAGCATTTAATCATTTCCCTCCAAAATTCCAAATTTTAAGGTTTATTTGTCATATAAAAACTCTAAAATTTTCCCTTATTTCACAATTAAATTCTATTTAGATTTTACTCAAATTACCTCCAATAAAAAGTATTAAAAAAATTTTCAACCTAAATTGATTATTTGAACTAATAATTATTTAAAATCTTTAAAATTAATTTTTCGAGAATATTTTTTAAAACTTTTCGGATTATTGTTTAATCGATTTTAGATGAAATTGACCTCCTAAATTAAATTAAAAATTACTAAAAACCTATAAATTCCTAGTCTCACACTCGAAACCCGAAAAATATATTCAAAACTACTAGACCCGATTTAGGGATATTATATACGTAGTTAGTACGATTACACCGTGTCATACTATAAGTCATGGGCCGTAAAATAGAAGATTATGGAAAAGATGCATAATGAGTGGGATAAATCATATAATAATGTGTGGCAATGGTGTCAGGTGTTGAATTAGTACGTCTCAGGTATTGTAATCGATCTTCTAACGGAGGTTGCATATTTCTATGGCAGGTTAGTCCAAGGGAAAAGAGTTTTCCATCATTTTTTTGGACACTCAAGCAATGTATCGCAACATTTCGTTACTGTAAGTCATTAGTACAAATTGACAACACTTTTATGTATGGGAGATATAAGCATCAGTTGTTGGCTATTGAATAGGATAGTAATTGAAAATTCTTGCCAATAGCTTTTTCAATAACAAGAGGAGGATCCGTTGATGGTTGTGATTTCTTCTTGAATATCTTGAGAAGGCATGTTGTGCCACAACCAGATATATATGTCATTTGCAATAGGGAAGCCAAAATACAGGCCGTAATTGAACGGTGTGAAAGCCTCTATGATCGTGCATACCATAGGTATTGTATATAACATATAGGGTCTAACTACATGGGCCGATATCATAAGGATGCTGAGCGACAACATGTTATTAACATGGGTATGTAGTCAGTATTATTTTCTATATCATTCTTTAACATATACATTGTTTTTACTCATGGATATACTCTTTATTTTATTCGATAGGGTACAAGTTCATCCAACATCATTTTCATGAAATATTGGAAAACTTGCAAGCTATAAACAAACACGGTGCAGTATAGCTCGATAGGATTACCAATGAGTAGTAGACTCAATCGTATGATGAAGGTATATGATACTGGCACATGACAACGAACCTAGCAGAATGCATAAATTTCGTATTGAAGGGACATGTCATTTTCCGATAACCTCGGTGGTTAAAGAAATATATTTTTGCTTAGTAACCTTATTTCTAAAGTGAGCGGAAAAATATGTTGGACAGATAAAGGATGGTCACGTTTGGTACGAGGGTGTGATGAAAGAAATTAGAGAAAATGCAGAAAAGGCGAACTCCATGTCTGTAGTGTGTCACTCATATCCAAATCAAACATTTCGGTTTACGAAGTTCCATAGACCCAATGAAGGTATTACTGGGGGATCGAACTGTGTCTACTTGGGATGGACATGCGATTGTGGGAGATTTCAAGCACTTCGTTTTTCATGTGCACATACAATTGCTGCATGTGCCTCAGCACATCTGGATTGCACGATCTATGTTGGCGAAGTGTACAAACTAAAACGCATATATAAAGTATGGAAATCTTAATTCAAACCAATCCCAAATGAAAGCATATGGTCGCCTGTATAGCGCTCCATTCAATTTGGTACCGAATAATAGGTTGCGTCGTAAGCCAAAAGGTTGACCGAATTCTACTCGGATATGTGGCAATATGAATATTCGGGAGAGGATAGACCAACTGAGGTTATGCAGTTATTGTAGGAACCTAGGGTATACTAAGCCAACATGTCCACACTTGGGGGAAACATTGAGGAAAAGACCTAATTAACATATTTATTCATTTTTTTTATAGACATACAAAAAACAAACAAACAATTTGTTCATTTTTCCATTGCTTCTAATTTTTTACTAAATTGTAATATTGATATGTTATTGATGTAAAATACAATAGAATACAATACAAACAATGTTTTCATTTCTTTCATAGATTGTAATTAAATAAGTATATACTATTGACTACCTATAAACATGTTATCGTTTATAGTTAAATATCACACAATAAATATATTAAATTAAGTCGGCGATGTCCGCAAGCGTACAGGTCAAATTGTAATATAGTTAAGTTTACAACGAAACTCTAGTAAGTATTTAGAGGATCGTACCCAAAGGATTGTAGATTGGAGAAATCATTATTAAATTAATTACAGAAAATAATTACTAATCTAATCGAGTCATGAATTAGTAGTGCGAATCCAAATTAATATTTTTATTAAGTTAATTAAATTAACTAACCTAAATTAACCTAAGGGATTTCCTATTCCTAATGTCGAAAATGCGAGCCTTTAGCCTATGATTGATTAAATTCCTAATTAATTATAATTATCCTAGATTGAGTTATTTACCACTCTTAGCTACGACTACCCTCCTGGTTCATCTTCACTAAGGATTACCACCTAAGCCACCTTTTCGGTCTCTTCCTAGGCATATGGATACCCTTCCGGGCTTTCCGCTCGGCACAAGTTATAAAAGATAAGATACCTTTCTGGTTTCACTTGTCTTAATATTCTATTAGGGGCGTCACTCTCTAATATACTAAGTACCCTTAAATAAACAGCCAAATTTGGACAAATAATCACTTAACAAATAAATTAGTTTAATAATCAAATTATGTGAGATATAAAATAAACACAATAATCTATTCAAATATTTATACTATATTAATCGGTGGAAAGAATGAAATATAAATAAAAGAATAAAAAATAAGAGATAGGAGAATACTCATGAATATTGTTGAAGCTTGGTGTCAAAGCAATCTCCGCTCACTATTGTATTCACATCAGAATAGAAAAGTTCCGACTACATGAACATGAAAAAAAAAAACTAAAACTGAATAAAAAATTGTCTGTTTAAAATTGCTTACAATTCTGATTACCATAAGGTTGCTTATATAGGCTACGACCTACTTGGTGACCACTCAATCCCAAGATACACTTAGATACTAATAAATAAAATATTCTGCTAAAAGCTAGGGTCCAATTATGGAAATTTCCCAAATATGCCGTGAGCAAAATCAACATGATTTTGGCTAGCCATCGTTGTGTCGTCGGGATGTGAGGATGCTTTTTGTCTGAACATCAACGTCTTGCCATTCTTCCTATTTTTTCATTGCGTCATCGTTGCCTATATAAGCTTCGTCCGGCTAAATGTGTGCCACAACCTAGTGGGTGTTTATTGTAAGGAGGATTTCTTCGTAGTTGGGGTTTTAGCTCATTAAATTCTTCATCTTCATCTTCACTTTGAGCTCTATCTTCACCTTTATCTCGTTCCTCCGTGTTTGAATGTCGTGTTGTCCTAGGTTGCCATCGTATATTATTGGTTGTAGTAACAGGTGGTTGAGAGGATGAGCCACCCTGGTAGAACAATAACGTCGAGGGTGTTTGCGGTATTACCGAAAAATAAGTGTTTGGTGTTGCATAACCCAGTTGTAGATTAAATATTGAAATTGCCAAAGATGGTGTATATGTCAATGTTGGTGTCAGTATTGGCGCTCTATATGGTGTTGGGGATAGAGGTGGTGCAAAAGATACACTTACAGAAGGTGTTGATACATGGTACATTGGTACATAATGTGGTGCTTGTGTAAAAAAAAGGGGGTTAGTGAAAGCACCAGAATAATATGAACCATATTGACTGGGAGGTGGTGCACCCATCGGTGCCTCATGTGTGGTTGGAGCTGATAGTGACTCCATCGAGGTATGTAGTCCCGACCTAAGATTCATGCGAAGTTGTCTTGGCCTCCTACGACGACATTGTCTAGTCCTTTCCTTCTCCAGTAGTAGATATGACTTACTGTGATGTTTAAACCATGTCATGTAATCCGACGAGGTCGCCAAATCTAGTGCGAGAATTGGTTCACGCATAGGTATGAAATCGTTCCTATGCTCCTAAATGTAGATATATTTCTCATGAAATTTCATCCAATCTTCATCCATTCTCCCCTGCAAGTCGACCTTGTATAGTTCTTGATATCTTAGGGTGAAGGTGGAATACTTTGCCTAAACTTGAACTGGCGCATCACTCGATCGGATTCGTGCATATCGACCGTTGTGAAAACTTCAATGGCACCTTGACATGCTAGATATTATGATTGGCCAAAAATTTGACTAGGATGCATTCTTGAATTCTCTGATTGACGTATGAGCATTTATTCAAACTATAGTATGAAATTATAAATTTTATTAAGTACTTAATATTAAATTTCAAATCCTTACGTAAATATTATATAATTTAAAAAATTCAAAAACTAACCTAGACTTCTGATCATTGATCTAACAGTAATCGGATATCTTCGAGCTCATTCACTATACCCACATGACTCACCTCATTGTTCCACCTATTCAAATAATATGTTATTTCAAAAATATAATAATAATAATAAATATTATGATAACTATATTATCAAATGAATTTGACCTTATAACAAATAGGAATTCATAAGGGGCATTTACTCAGGGATGTAAAAATTATAGCCGGTACCATGCCTATGACTAAATAAGGAGTACGCAACCACCGATTTTAATTTTTGTGGTTGTGTTGTGTGGCATGTCTGGCACATATCTCTATACAATATCACCAACACAACTGGTCCCCAACTAAGTCGCCCTGCTTATTCCAAGTCGACGAGTTGTAGTAGCCACCTTAAATGTACCAAATTTTGAGATTTATTGGGCATTAGAAGACCCTTGATTAACATCGAGATGAATGCTTAGGTGTATTATTCTCTTTCAACGGCACTCACGGAGTTGTCAATATAATTGAAATTTTCTTCCATCCATTTCATCTCTATCTAGCTAGCAAAAAAGTCTTCTGCACCTTTCCTAATAGTTGCTCGCAAATTGCGCTCCAATCGCCAATGACCACTGACCCAGTAACAACTGGTCCATCCACCGGTAGACAGAGTTGTAAATGTATGTCCTCGAGTGTAATTGTACACTCACCATATGGAAGATGAAATGTGTGTTTGTCTAGGGTCTCCATCTTTCCACCAACGCATTGATAAGTGTGGGATCCAATTTAGTCCCCTGAGCATACGAGACACGTGCAAGAATCTTGCCTCTTGTAAGTGTTGTTCAATAACACGCACTACCCTCATAGTTAAATTATGTATGTTTGTTTCTAAAATCCGATATTCGGTTTGATTATATAAACATAAAAATTATAAAATTAATAACGTTAACAACGTAATATTGAACTTAATTAAATTTTAAAAAATTAATTATAATTATTTTACCATTTGCAATTGGACACCAGAAATGAATTTGTCATCCAAACGAATAAGTAGAATTGCCATTATAAAAATAAATTAAAAAAAGAAATTACGAAATATAAAATTAAAAAAAAAGATTTTGGGAGGAATTGAATGAAAAATTGAGAACTAATAAGTTGAGAGAATTGAGAGAATTAGGAGAATGAGATTTGAATGCAAAGTGAAGAAAATGACTTGGGTTTATATAGTAAATAAAGTAGCAATTGCAAAAAAATTTACCGTTGAGAAAAGTTACTATTGGCTGAAAATTATCCAACAGGACGCACTTTCCTGCTACCTCAACTAAAAAGGACGCGTTTTCTATTTCTCTCTCCAAAATTGAACTATTTCTCCAAATATAAAAAAATTTAACTTAAAACCCTAAATATTTTCTAAAAACAGCATATATATCAAATTTACCCCAACTTTTGAATGCTAAAGTAATTCTCATTCAGGGCCACAAAATTATAAATTTAGGGTGTTTGATAAATTATAATTTTAAGTGTTCGAAAAATTAAAGTTATTGTTAAAATTTATAATTGTTGAATTTATATTAGAAAAATTGTTTGATAAATTAATAAATATACGTTGTGAATATAATTATATTGTTTGATAAAACAAATATTGATGTTTAAAAGATTATATATTTTTAAAATTTAATCTTATTAAATATAATATTTTATATTATTTTGGATGAGAGATAAATATGTTAATTTGAATATTTTTTTTCTTCTAATGATAATTTATTTTATTTTTTAAAATAAAATAAAATAAAATCAACTTATTACTTTCTACATTAAGTGATAAGTCTACCTACTTATATTATTTAATATGTTTTTGTTGAAAATTTATATTAAATAAAAATTTAAATGATTATTAAATGCATTTAAAATATTAAATGTTGGAATAAAAATTTTCAATGGCTTATCAAACACATACTTAATTTTTAATATTTAATCTTTTTATCGCTTTGGTTTTATTTATATTTTTTTACTTTAATTTTCAAATTTTAATTAGATTATGTTTTTAGATGAAAAAGTTGATTTAATGGTGAAAATTTTAATGGAACTAACATTGCATGTTATAAATTCAAAATAATAATAATACAAGTTACTAAAATTTCTAAAAAGTTTATAAAAAGTTTTTTTTTTAATTACACATATTAACAATAAAGTACACATAGACTATCAGGTAGGCTGTCACGTTAATGTCACTAAAAATTTCAATAAATTAGTCATTTTTTTGTCCAAACAAAAATAATTTAACTAAAATTTAAAGATTAAAGACCAAAATATAAAATAATTAAACATTAAGAGTTAAATTTATTATTATACCTTTAAAATATAATCAGATGTTTAATATTATTTTTAATATTAACTAAACATATTTGACAATAAAAAAATTGTTATTAATATATATATATTACAATGTTGTTACATTTCTAATATCTTCATACTAAAAAAGATTGCCATGTTGTGAGGAAAAAAAAAAGTATTTGTGGATAGGAAAATTGCTAACATAACCTTTTTGCCTTTTTTATATAATTTTTAATAATGTTTTGTAAGTTATATTTTTATAATAAGATTTTTTTAACTTGTTTATGTTCAATGATTTATTTTATAATTTTAGTTAATAAGTCGCAGTAAAATTTAAAATTATTTAACGTTTTTAAATTTATCACTATTTTACAAATTAGTCTCTATCTTTAATAAGCCCTTATACTTTTATTTTTTTAAAAAAATAATTTTTTTACTTGTTATATTTCAAAATTCAACTCTAACCATTATCAATAATAATTATCTATACTTCACGTTCATGGAAATTAGGGAAAAAAGCCTATTTTTTTTTGCTAAGTAAGTCGTTTTTTTTGCCATATTTAGGAAATAGGCCGATTTTAGAATGAGAAACAAAAAACACTTCATGCAGAAAGCATTTTCAACTGACATGTTGGAAAATGCTTTTTACAAACCACATTTTTCTAATACATCAGTCTCTTTGGTTAGATGATTAAATATTAGTGATTTTATCCTTGAGTCCCGAGTTCGACTCCTCTTCTACTTACATTTGTATTTTTTTTATTTCATCTTATTTTAAAATTTTTAATTAATAAATATATTATTTTCAAGTTTTTTAAATCTTTTTAATCAATAACTCCTTTAATTATATAAATAAAATAACAAATATGTAATTATATAATAAAATAATATATTTTATTTTTATCATTATGTTAAAATATTTTTAATTAATAACTTCTTTATTTATAAAATAAATTACTAAATATGTAATTACATAATGAAATTATTTTTTTATATTTATCATTATGTTAAATATATTTTATTTTTAAATAATTTGTTTGATATATTTTTTCTTTATATAAAATTTTTATATATTAAATATTTGTTTTCTCCACTTACATTGTGGATATAGTGATTTTTAATATTATAAAATTAAATAATTATTTCAAATATCATTATTTTTCGTTTACATTGTGGGCATGGTAAATTTTAATACTATAAAATCAAAATTAATTTTTATTATTTATATAAATCAAGGAGTTATTAATTAAAAAACTTGAAAGTAAAATATTTATTAATTAAAAGCATTAATTAAAAATGTAAAAAAATAAAAATAACATGAAATAAAAAAACACAAATGTGAGTAGGAGAGGAATTGAAATTGAGATTCAAAGATAAAACCACTAATATTTAACCATTTAACCAAAGAAATTAATATATTATAAAAAACGTGTTTTTCAAAAAAATATTTTCTATTTTTTTTTCAAAATTTACCTATTTCTTTAGATTAAAAAAAAACTTACTTTACTAAATATATTTAAAAACTGACAATTTTTTTTTCTAATTTATCCTCTCGTTCATTTTTAAATTTAATTTATTTAATATTTTACATATTTATTTGTATTTCAGAGACAACAATGGAAGAGTGAAGGTTTAATGATTTCCACCTTCGACTACATTGTGCGCTTGATTTTTTTTTTTAAATATAGTTACAATGTTTTTACTCTGATGATTAATTATTAATTGATGGTTATTAATTTTATTAAATTTTAAATTTTTTGGCTTTTACAAAATTTATTTTATTTCATATTATCTTATTTGTTTTTCCTGTTTTATTATAATTCAAAAAATTAGATATTAGCATTAAACAATCATACAAATACATATATTATATTATATAATTCATCCCTTATTATTAATTAAACAAAGGATTGTAGTAAACTCTAGATTAAAATATCTTCACCTTTCATTTTAGGTGAAAAAATATATCTTATCATATATATATATATATATATAAGCAACATATTCGCGTGCATCACACAAATAAAGAAACTCATATATAATGTTCTTAAGTTTGCAACACGTTTACACTTTAAAATTTGACATGTGGCAGAAAAAAGAAGTAAGCATTTGTGATGAGAAAATTGCAATAAACTTTTTTCACCTTTTTTATATAATTGTTAATTCGTTTTTGCAGGTTATATTTTTTATAATAAGTTCTTCTAATTTGCTATATTCAATAATTTGCTATATTCAAAAAATTATAAATAATATTACAATAAATTATTTAGTGATTACAGTATTTAAATTTAATTAACAATATACATTCACTAATTAATGTTAAAATTAAGTTAAAAATATATATAAAAATAGAATTTCACACTACCAACTATTATAATATTTATATTTTGAAAATATTATTTATTTAAATTCAGTCTAATATCAATTATATATATATATATATATATTATATTTCAATTTCGTTCCCTTACCATAAAAAAAAAATAACTAGTTTAATAATAAATTTTGTCTTGTTAGAAACTTATCATACATTTTTGGCCACTATTAAAAAGGTTTCCTCTTTTTATCGAAATTCCTATTCTTTTCCACTTCTTCATCGTTTATTCAATTTGGGTTTTGTCCAATTTTCAATTAAGGTATAAACTTTTTTTTTTCTCTTCACAATAATTAAGGTATATACTTTAACAACCAAAACAAGTTAGCTCTAATTACAAAATTTTTAAATATAAGTAGAGTTAAAATATTATAATTTGTATCTAGTTAGGTATAATGACAAGACACATTACACTTTTACACTTTTAAAAAGACGATTTAAATTCAAAACTTGAAGAATACATTATTAGAAAGGAGAATCATGAACTCTAAACATAAACTATAAACTATAGAACAAACATAAAATATAACAAAATAAAATAAAAGAACTATTTTTAAATTAAAAGTACATTTTTCCGAAAAGTAGAAAAACTTATTATATACTTTTACCTAGCATTTAATTCATTGAAACATGAGTATATTTAACCATCTCATTACAAATAATATTTATATTTAACGCTGGAATTCACATCTCCTTTAATTTTAATAAGGAAATAATAATATATTGCCCACTATTTCCTTTCGGTTTATTAGTTGCACGGCTCCATAGGCACTAAGCTTTTCATATATCTATATTTTTATCCATATTTATCTAAATTTAAAATTATGAATTTATATATAACCTCTACTAGTGTAGCATTTTATATAAAAGTTAATAAAACATGGGATGACACTCTTGTTTCAGTTACTCTAGGATGGTTCTGAATTGAGAGGAGGAGGATTTGCAAAACAAATGGGTCATTAAGAGGTTTTGGAGTTTGTGCTTCGAGATGCTATTTGATTCTAAGTTTGAGGAGGGGGATGAAATTAAAATGAGTGGGTGGAAATAAGGCTTATTATCTTAAGGCTAGTATGTCTTTTCTTTTTACATGAAGGTTAACACAAGTGCTTTAGTTGTACAGGAGTCAAAGGATGTGTATGAGGCGAAACCACTCCTATTACTGTTTGGTCAACAAAATAAATTAAATATAAATAAATACATATGAAATAAAATATAAATAGAATGATTTATAATTAATTTGTCAAATACGAAAATCAAATAAATCATAATAAAAAGTTGAAATAAATGAGAAATGAGATTTTACGAAACGTTGAGGTCTGTGAAACACAATTTTCTTATGACAGATTCGGCAGCTCCTACGGTACGTAGAGAAACGTTGGTAGAATGTCTCCTAGGATACAACAACAAGAGTGATCAAAGTAGTAGCACCTCTACAACGATCAACGATCAAACTTTGGTAGAATGGGCCGTACTAGTTCGGACATTTCGCATTGCTCATGTTGTGCGGGTGCGCCCCAACCCCGTCAGGTTTGGACCTGCACCCCCCTGCGCGCGAGGTAGGGTTACAAGCTTAGTCATTCAATTACTCTTCAAGAGGATTCACATATAAAAACACATCTTACACTTTGGTATTTAACCAATGTGGGATCTAAGCTTTTACTTTTCCTCAATAATATTTCCAAGTAGCTTACTTTGAGCATCAAAATCTCATTCATCACTCAATCATTTTAAGCATATGATATACCATTGTAAAGGTCTCATGGAGTAGAATATGAAACTATAATAATATGATTCAACTCTCCACTTTTACCTATTGAGAATATGCCTCAAAGTTCCCATAAAATATAATTTTTCCAGCAATCCCCCAAATGAATGAAAATTGATAGTTTTATCGATCGATGTGGAGATAGAATCTACGATTGATAGTTGTACAGGATAGTTAGGTGTCCACCCTTAAACTATAACAGCCCGATTTTGGGGCTAGTCAGAACAGTGGTTTCTAGACCATTAAACTGAGGTTAGGGAAAATTATTTTGATGTCATTATATGTGTTATGGCATTAAAATATAGCTATGTGAAAATTTTGGTGCTTTAATTTTAATGATTTCATGCTTAACTGTGAAAAAGGACTAAATCGCACAAAGTGCGAAAGTTCTATTTTTCAAGGTAGAGTTGTCAAAGAGCCATAGAATATTAAATTGGAGGTCCTTAAAGCGCAATTAGGCCAATTGGAATGTGTTGGCCAGCCATGTGCATAGGGGGACAAGAGCATTTAATTTTTGGTCAAATTAGGTGAAATTAGGTGAGAAAAGATGAATAAAATATGGTAAAAAGAAAAACTATCATCTTTCACTATTCACTCATCTCTTTCCACCGAAAAGGGAAGAAGAAATAGAGCTTTTGGGGGTTCAAACTTTCAGCCACTCAATTCTTATTCAAGTAAGTGATTTAGGTGGTTTTAATTGATAATTTTTGTGTTTTTGGAGTCCCCAAAGCTTAAATTATCTAATTAGGGGACTAATTTGCGATATGGTTGAAAGTCTAGGGATTTTCCATGAGAGTAGTTATGTTGTTAGTTGAGTTTTTATGGAAGAAAATAAATGTTAGGGAGGTGAGAAACAACTTTTGTGAAAGTTATTAACATGAAAACACCTAAGTAGGACTTGAATGCAAAGATTGAAATTGTGTAATAAATGCATGAAATCAATGGTTTTAGGGGTTGTTGTAAGAGGAATAAATGTTCAGCTAGCCTTGTTTAATGAGAAAATGTGTTGAAAAATGATTTACGAGCCTAAAGGCAAAATCATAAATTTTGCCAAGGTGTAAGGGCAAAAGGGTCATTTTTTCTTAATTATAGATTTTAATGTGTTATGATCATAAATGTGTTAAATGGGTGAATTTTATTGTTATAGATCAAGAAGAGAGCGAAATTAACCTTGACCGGGGAAAAGGCAAGGTTACGGATTAAACCGCTAGTTGACACGTTTTGCACCGAGGTAAGTTTATGTGTAAACGATGCATTTTTATATACACATTGTTGTTGCTAATTAGTGCATGGTATGAGAACATGTGTGGTTCAAATGGATTGAATTTGGTAGTTATTGAATAATTATCGTATGAATTATGAAATAGATATGTAATTGTGTAATAACAACACTTAATGGTGGGCTAGGTGCGATACCACTGTATCTATCCTTTTTGGTGGGCTTTGTGCGATACCACCCTATCAAAGATGGATGGTGGGCTAAGTGCGAAACCACCGAGTGATTTGGCATTGTGGTTGGATTAGCGAGAATTTATGATGTATTGTATCATGAGAAATTGTGGTGTTAAGTGTAGGGATGCAAGTGAGTGAATGTATGCACTAAGCTTGTGATTTGGTTGGAATGTGGTAAGGGATAAAATGAGTAAGCATGAATGAGAATGTGGATTGCCTCTGTTTAGTACAATGCTAATTGTTGTTTAACTCATACTATGATTTTATTTGTTTACATGTAAACTTACTAAACTTAAAGTTTACTCCTTTTTTTTCCCCTTGTTTTATAGAGTTTAGCCGAGCTGGGATACGTCGATAACTAGAAGATCGCCCACACTATCAGCTCACCTCGGTATATCTAGACTTAGTGATTTTGTGTATGGCATGTATAGGGGCTAGACTAGTTAGATTATTTTGTTATTTTGGCCAAAAGTATGATGACCCATTTTTAAGACAAACTATTTTGTATATTGCCATGGTTGATGGCTCACCTTGTCATTTATGAAAAGATATAGTCATTAATGGATGTTTAGATTACAAAATATGAGTTTGTTGATGATATGTTGAATGGATCCATGTTGTGTGAGCTAGAGGGGTGAAAAGAGCTTGGCAAATAGCCTTGTTCTTGTCCACATGGGTAGGCACACGGGCGTGTGTTCAGGCCATTTGAAGTCTGCACCTTGAATTTAGAATTTAAATCGCCACATAGTTGAAGCACACGGGCGTGCGACAGGCCGTGTGGATTAATCAGAGGCGACCACAAGCAAGCCATATGGGCGTGTGCCCAGGCCGTGTGATTCAAGTCAGTGTCGACCACGGGCGTCGAACACGGGCGTGTGAGATGATACACGGGCGTGTCATTTTTCCCCACGGGCGTGTGGCCCCTGTTTAGATAAAATTTTCTTAAGTGCGTAAAAGTTTCCCGAAACCCTTTGAAAGCATGTTTAAAGTGTCGTAGGTCCATTATAAGGACGATAGACACATAAATGGAAAAACTTTAATTTGAAATGAGTTGATAGCCTAAGGTTGTATAATTGTGCGAGTTAAGTATGGTAACGCCTCGTACCCGGTTTCGGCGTAGAATACGGGTAAGGGGTGTTACATTTAATGGTATCAAAGCTATGGTTTAGTCAATTCTCGGACTACTATAGCGGGTGTTAGAGTCTAGCTATACATGCATAAGCGTATAATGATAGTGTGGTGGCTTTTGACAATTTTAAACTTTGTTTTATATAGTAAATGGATTCGATCAAAGCGTTGCGATGGCGCAGACTAGTAATGTATTGGCTCCGCGCAAGGGGACAGTGTGTCATGAGTGGACCGAGACTAGGGGTCAAGGAGAAGAGGCTTGGGAATCCTTTCTCCAAATGATGAGAAACTGGTATACGGAATATGTGTGAGCAAACCCCAATGTTCAACCTCCTCTACTCCCTCTTATACCTCAGCCAGTTCTTGTGGCTCCCCAAGGTATAGAATTAGTGAGGACAACTAAGCCCCCAGTAGACAAAATTCAAAAGCAAGGGGCTAAGGACTTTCGAGCTAATATAGATGATGACCCTGAAGGGCATAGTTCTGGCTTGAGAACTCGATGAGAGTATTTGATGAACTCTCCTATACACTTGAGGAGAGCTTAAAATGTGTCGTGTCTTTGCTGAGGGACTCGGTATACCATTGATGGAAAATGTTGACGTTGGTGGTTCCGTAGGAAAGAGTGACGTGGGGCTTCTTTTTGGAATAGTTCTGAATGAAGTATATAAGTCAGAGGTTTGTGGACCAAAAACAGAAGGAATTCCTTGAGTTAAAAAAAGAAAAAATAACTGTGGCGGAATATGAGCGCGAATTTGTTAGGCTCAGCAAGTATGCATAAGAGTGCGTGTCTACAGAAGCCATTTTATGCAAGAGGTTTGAAGATAGGCTGAATGAAGATGTCAGACTTTTAGTCAGGATTTTAGAGTTGAAAGAATTTGAGGTATTGGTGGATAGGGCCAGTAAGGTCGAAGAATTGAGTAAAGAAAAGAGGAAAGCCGAAGAAAAAGGCCGATGAGTAAATCCTACCAAGCTCAATTGAAGAGGTCCAAGGAAGTGAACCCTCGGACGACTACATCATTCGGGTATTCACAAAGAGAGCGAGGCAACACGTACTCGGGTTCAAGAGTTCAGGCCGCCTCGATGGCAAGTGTGGGCAATCCAAAGTTCAAACCGGAGTGCCTAAGTTGTGGCAGGCATCATACTAGGGAGTGTTGGGAAAACAACCAGAATTGTTATAAGTGTGGTTCCCCCGACCATTTCATCCGAAACTACCTTGAAAGGGATGACAAGGAGAAGAAACTGAAAATAATATCAAGCAATGTATCTTCTAGGGGTAGGCCACAAAAGAACCCGGGAAGCGGGGCTAGTAGTAGAGGTGCATCATGAGACTCTACTGTGAGGCCAGAGGGTCGGGTACCTGCAAGGACTTATGCCATTCGCGCTCGCAAAGAGGCATTATCGCAAGACGTAATAACGGGTACTTTCTCTCTTCATGACACCTTTGTTATTGCTTTGATTGATCCGGGGTCTACCCATTCTTATATTTGTATGAGATTGACATCTAGTTTGAGTATGATTGTTGAGTCTACGAAATTTGTGGTAAAGGTGTCAAACCCATTAGGTAAACATGTGTTAGTTGACAAAATGTGTAGAAATTGGCCTTTGACAATTAGGGGTCATTGTTTTCAGGCAAATCTTATGTTGTTGCCGTTTGATGAATTTAATTTGATTCTTGGTATAGATTGGTTGACTAACCATAGTGTTTTAGTGAACTGTAGTAGTAAATTTATTAAATTAAAATGTGACAATGGAGATGTTATTTGGGTTGAATCAGGTGGGTCAGATAGTTTACTGGTGATGATTTCTTTTTTGGTGGCTGAGAAATATTTGAGAAAAGGGTATGAGTCCTATCTCGCTTTTGTACTGAATACTCAAGAGTTTAAAGCAAAGATTGAAACAGTGTCGGTTGTATGTAAGTATTCGGATGTATTCCCGGAAGAGTTACCCAAATTGCCTCCAGTTAGAGAGGTCGAGTTTGAGATTGAGTTAGTTCCGAGAACGGCACCTATTCCGGTTGCTCCGTATAGGATAGCACCATTGGAGTTGATAAAACTGAAGGTTCAGTTGCAAGAGTTGACAGACAAGGGTTTTGCAAGACTGAGCTATTCATCGTGGGGTGCTTCGGTGCTTTTTGTGAAGAAGAAAGACGGGTCGATGAGATTGTGCATAGACTACAGACAGCTCAAGAAAGTGACTGTGAAGAATAAGTATCCTTTCCCAATGATAGATGATCTATTTGATCAACTGAAGGGAGCTACGGTATTCTCTAAGATAGACTTAAGGTCTGGCTATTACCAGTTAAGGGGCAAGGAGCAGGATGTGCTAAAAACTGCATTTCGATCGAGGTACGGCCATTAGGATTTCTGGTCATACCGTTCGATTTACCGAATGCTCCTGTAATTTTTATGGATTTAATGAACTGTGTCTTCAGACCATATTTGGACAAGTTTGTGGTTGTCTTCATTGATGGCATATTGATTTATTCTCAGGATGAGAGTGAACATGCGGAGCATCTGAGAATTGTTTTACAGACTTTAAGAGACAAGCAGCTATATGCTAAGTTTAGTAAGAGTGAGTTTTGGCTCAGAGAGGTCGGATTCCTAGGACACATTGTGTCAGGCGAGGGTATTAGAGTTGATCCGGGTAAGATCTCAGCTATTGTAGAGTGGAAACTGCGAGAAACGTATCGGAAGTCAGAAGCTTTTTGGGGTTAGCGGGGTATTACAGACGGGTTGTGAAGGGATTTTCCGTAATTGCTACTCCGATGACGAAACTGTTGCACAAAGATGTTAAGTTTGAATGGATTGAGAAATGTCAACAGAGTTACAAAAGATTGAAAACATTGTTGACTGAGGCACCGGTTTTAATGCAACCTGAGTCGGGGAAAGAGTTTGTGGTCTACAGTAACGTGTCGTTTAATAGTCTCGGTTGTGTGTTGATGCAAGAGGGTAAGGTAGTCGCTTACGCCTCGAGGCAGCTAAAATCGCATGACAAGAATTATTCGACTCATGACTTGGAGTTGGTCGTGATTGTTTTTGTGTTAAAAATTTGGCGACATTATTTGTATGGTGAGAAGTGATGAATCTTCACAGACCATAAGAGTTTGAAGTACTTAATGGATCAAAAGGATTTGAATTTGCGACAACGGAGGTGGCTTGAGTTATTGAAGGACTATGAGTTAGTAATCGATTATCATACGGGGAAAGCGAATGTGGTTGCGGATGCCCTAAATAGGAAATCCCTGTATGCTTTGAAAGCTATGAGAACAAGCTTAGCATTGTCTGATGATGGTACTATATTGGATGAGTTGAGGGCTGGGCCGCTATTTATTCAACAGATATATGAAGCTAAGAAGAATGACGATGTGATGCAAGTTAAGAAAGCTAAATGTGAAACGGGAAATGATTCTAAATTTCGGGTGAGTTCGGATGGTTGTTTAATGTTCCATGATAGAATTTGTGTACCTAAGGATGATGAGTTGATTCGCAAAATATTGAATGAAGCAATTAGTAGTTATTTGTCAGTGCATCCGGGTAGTACGAAAATGTACAATGATTTGAAGAAATTTTATTGGTGGTTGGGTATGAAAAGAGACATTTCGGAGATTGTAACAAGATGTCTAATTTGTCCACAAGTGAAAGTTGAGCATCAAGTGTCTTCGGGATTGCTTCAACCAGTGATGGTTCCCAAGTGGAAGTGGGATCGGATCACCATGGATTTTGTGACGGGGTTGCCTATGACTCCGAAAAAGAAAGATGCTGTGTGGGTTGTCGCTGATAGATTAACGAAATCGGCTCATTTTATACCTGTATGTGTTGATTATTCGCTGGATAAGTTAGCCAAGTTGTATATTGCGGAAGTGGTAAGATTACATGGTGTGCCTGTACCCATTATCTCGGATAGGGATCCGAGATTTACTTCGAGGTTTTGGAAGAAGTTACAGGAGGCCTTAGGTACAAGGTTAAATTTTAGTACTGCATTCCATCCGCAAACTGATGATCAGTCCGAGAGAGTAATTCAAGTTTTAGAGGATATGCTCCGATGCTGTGTACTAGAGTTTGAAGGTAGTTGGGAAAGATACCTACCATTGGTCGAATATGCTTACAACAATAGTTATCAGTCGAGTATACAGATGGCACCGTGTAAAGCCTTGTATGGTCGTAAGTGTCGGACTCCTTTATATTGGACCGAGCTTAGTGAAAAGCAAATTCTTGTGGTCGACCTAGTTAAAGAGACTGAAAAAAAGATGAAAGTGATTCGGGATAGTCTGAAAGCTACTTCAGACCGACAAAAATCGTATACGGACTTGAAAAGAAAGGAAATCGAGTTTGATGTGGGTGACAAGGTATTTTTGAAAGTGTCCCCGTGGAAGAAAATATTGAGATTTGGCTGAAAAGGGAAATTAAGTCCGCGATTGATATGACCGTATAAGATTACCGATAGAATTAGGCCAGTGGCATACCGGCTAGCTTTGCCGGTAGAGTTAAAGAAAATACACAATGTGTTCCATGTGTCGATGTTAAGGCGTTATCTCTTCGATCTTTCGCATGTGATCCCTCCAACAGAAATTGAGATACGACCGGACATGACATATGAGGAGGAGCTGATTAAGATTATGGCTCATGAAGTGAAACAGTTGAGGAATAATGACATAGCCTTAGTAAAAGTGTTGTGCCAAAAACACAGTGTGGAATAGGCTATGTGGGAACCAGAAGAAGCCATGAGAGAGCAACATCCAAACCTCTTTACCGGTAAGATTTTTGATGGCGAAAATCTCTAAAGGAGGGGAGAGTTGTAACAGCCTGATTTTGGGGCTAGTCGGAACAGTGGTTTCGAGACCATTAAACCGAGGTTAGGGAAAATTATTTTTATGTCATTATATGTGTTATGGCATTAAAATATAGCTATGTGAAAATTTTGGTGCTTTAATTTTAATGATTTCATGCTTAATTGTGAAAAAGGACTAAATCACATAAAGTGTGAAAGTTCTATTTTTCAAGGTAGAGTTGTCAAATAGCCATAGAATATTAAATTGGATGTCCTTAAAGTGCAATTAGGCCAATTGGAATGTGTTGGCCGGCCATGTGCATAGGAGGGACAAGAGCATTTAATTTTTGGTCAAATTGGGTGAAATTAGGTGAGAAAAGATGAATAAAATATGGTGAAAAGAAAAACTATCATCTTTCACTATTCACTCATTTCTTTCCACCGAAAAGAGAAGAAGAAATAGAGCTTTTGGGGGTTCAAACTTTCAGCCACTCAATTCTTATTCAAGTAAGTGATTTAGGTGGTTTTAATTGATGATTTTTGTATTTTTGGAGTCCCCAAAGCTTAAACTAGCTAATGAGGGGACTGATTTGAGATATGGTTGAAAGTATAGGGAGTTGCCATGAGAGTAGTTATGTTGTTAGCTGAGTTTTTATGGAAGAAAATAAATGTTAGGGAGGTAGGAAACAACTTTTGTGGAAGGTGTTAACGTGAAAACATCTAAGTAGGACTTGAATGCAAAGATTGAAATTGTGTAATAAATGCATGAAATCAATGGTTTTAGGGGTTGTTGTAAGAGGATTAAATGTTTATCTAGGCTTGTTTAATGAGAAAATGTGTTGAAAAATGATTTACGAGCCTAGGGGTAAAATCATAATTTTTGCCAAGGTGTAAGGGCAAAAGGGTCATTTTTTTCCTAATTATATATTTTAATGCGTTATGATCATAAATGTGTTAAATGGGTGAATTTTATTATTATAGATCTAGAAGAGCGCGGAATAAACCTTGACCGGGGAAAAGGCAAGGTTACGGATTAAACCGCTAGTTGACGCGTTTTGCACCGAGGTAAGTTTATGTGTAAACGATGCATTTTTATATACACATTGTTGTTGCTAATTAGTGCATGGTATGATTGAGAACATGTGTGGTTCAAATGGATTGAATTTGGCAGTTATTGAATAATTATCGTATGAATTACGAAATAGATATGTAATAATGTAATAACAACACTTAACGGTGGGCTTTGTGCAATACCACCCTATCAACGATGGATGGTGGGCTAAGTGCGAAACCACCGAGTGATTTGGCATTATGGTTGGTGTAACAGGCCAAATCTACCCGAGCCCAACAAATCAAACCCAACTAAAACCTAAACTAACCCAACACAAATTTTTCAAAAAAAAAAGAAAAAACAAAACCCTAGCCCCCTAACCCAAGTGGCACCGCAGCCGAGCCCCCACTTGCTCTGCCATCGCCACTGCCATGCCTGCAGCACCGCCCATGTTAGCACCACCCATTCACCTGCAGAGAGAAGAAATAAACATTAACAAGCAACTTGTAAATGGCTATAAAAGCCTTCAAAATTCAATGTTACAAAGGACAGTTTTTACGAATGAAAATAAAAAAAACAAGATCCAATAATAGGCAGATTGAAAAAAACAGCAAAGTTTAAACGCGCTAAGGTCATCGTTTCTTTATTTCCATTTTATCTTTTTTTTTCTTTTTATTATTCTTTTTTTTCGAAACTACATATAAACCTATTTTTTATTTTCTTTTTAAAACAGTTTATATATATAAATATATCATTAAAAAAGAAAAAAAAAAGAAATTTTACACGGCGGTCGCCGGCAGCGGTCGGTGCCGAATGCTCGCCGGACTTCGGGCCCTCTGCAGAGAAAAAAAGGGAGGAGGGGAGTGTTTTTTTGAAACAAGTGAAAAGTGTTTTTTTTAAAAACAATTTTGCCTTAAATAGGCTCCCAAAACGACGTCGTTTTGGGCAAGCCTTACAGGCACCAAAACAGCGTCGTTTTGAGCTGACTCGCGCGAACCAACCCTCTCCAACCTCAGAACGTGTTTTTTAAAAATGGGGTATTTTACGCGCACAGTCCTTCCGCTTTTCCAGAATTTTGCAATCAAGTTTTCAGTTTTTTTAATTTTTCCCCAAAAGTCTATTTGGTTTTCGATTGAGTCCTGGAAGGAAAGGGTTATTGCCCATTTTAGTCCCCCATGTTATCTGCGCGCTTAGAATAGGTCCTTTCCTTTTTATTTTGTTTCGAATCAGCCCCAAACTTCCTTTTTAAATTCAATTTAGTCCCTTTTTTAGTTATTTTGCAATTTTATCATTATTACTATTATTTAGTATTTTTATCATTATATTATTATTATTACTATTATTATTTTATTATTTTATATATATTTATTATTTTGTTTATTAATTGCTATCATTATTACCATTATTATTGTTTTATTTTTCTTTATAATATCATCATTATTATTTTGTTATTATTATTTCTTATTTTATCGTTTTTATTTCTATTACTATCTTACTATTATTATTATCACTATTTATTATTTTTTATATATTTTTTATTATTAATTCGTTTATTAATTTCTATCATTATTACCATTATTTATTAATATATTTTTCCTTATAATATCATCATTATTTTTTTATTATTTCTTATTTTATTGTTTTTATTTCTATTTCTATTATTATTCTTTATTTTACTATTATCACATTATTATTGTTATTATCACCATTATGTCATTGAATTAGTTAACTTAGTATTGTTACATACGTCATTTTTTACTATTCGTTTAGTTTTATCTATTATTTCTTCTGTTAATAATTCGTTTGTTTTATTTATCTATTTCGTTTTATTCTTGTCTTTGTCATTACCATTTACATTAGTCTATTAATAATCATTCTATTATGCAACCTAGTTTTGTAATTTATTCTTTTATCACATTGTATTGCATTAACCTTTACCCAATACATCAAGTTTTCAAATAATCGATATTTCGTATTAAAGGTTCAAGGAAATCGTGCCCTAACTTACTGGGTTCCGATTTTTCTCATTCAATCTAAATAACGGAATATCCCTTTTAAATCGCAATACAAGTTTTGAATAAAATACTTGTTCTCAGAGATTCGAAATGCTGTGCCTAACTTACTGGCCATGACATCTTGTTACCCCGATACGAGTTTTTTTTTTTTAGATAAAGACAATATTCTGTATTTGGAATTTCGAGAAATCGAGCCCTAACTTATTGGGTTCCGATTTCTCATTTGAGAAATAATCGAATATCCTCCTCAAACTTAAATACGAGTTTTAAAAGTTAAAAGACAAGCTCAGTTTCGGGAATTTGAAATGTCGTACCCTAACTCATTGGGCGTGACATTTTATCTTTACGAAATAAGAGGGTCTCACCATTCACTTTATTCAAGTTTTCTTTAACAAAAAGGATCGTATTTTTCGAATCTTTTCAAATTTCTGACATTAAGACATTAATCAATCAATTCGGTACCAATTTTGGGCGCATCGAGGGTGCTGATCCTTCCTCATGCGTAACCGACCCCCGAACCCCTTTTCTGAGTTTCATAGACCAAAATCATTATTTTGATAAATCAAACTGTTTATTTAAAACAACCACTTTTCGAGGTGACCCGATCACACCTCAGCAAAAAGGATTGATGGCGACTCCCGTTTTTTATTTTCATTTTCAAAACCTAAGTCAATCCGTTTTTCAAAAAAATGGTTTCAACAGTTGGATTAGTGAGTATGATGTGTTGTATCATGAGAAATTGTGGTGTTAAGTGCAAGGATGCAAGTGAGTGAATGTATGCACTAAGCTTTTGATTTTGTTGGAATGTGGTAAGGGATAAAATGAGTAAGCATGAATAAGAATGTGGATTGCCTCTGTTTAGTATAATGCTAATTGTTGTTTAGCTCATACTATGATGTTTTTGTTTACATGTAAACTTACTAAACTTAAAGCTTACTCCCTTTTCTTTTCCCTTGTTTTATAGAGTTTAATAGCCGAGCCGGGATACGTCGATAACCAGAAGATCGCCCACACTATCAGCTCATATCGGTATATCTAGACTTAGTGATTTTGTGTATGGCATGTATAAGGGCTAGACTAGTTTGATTATTTTGTTATTTTGGCTAAAAGTGTGATGACCCCTTTTTAAGACAAACTATTTTGTATATTGCCATGGTTGATGGCTCACCTTGTCATTTATGAAAAGATATAGTCATTAATGGAGGTTTAGATTACAAAATATGAGTTTGTTGATGATATGTTGAATGGATCCATGTTTTGTGAGCTAGAGGGGTGAAAAGAGCTTGGCAAATAGCCTTGTTCTTGTCCACACGGGTAGGCACACGGGCGCGTGTTCAGGCCGTGTGAAGTCTGTACCTTGAATTTAGAATTTAAATCACCACACGGTTGAAGCACACGAGTGTGCGACAGGCCGTATGGATTAATCAGAGGTGACCACAAGCCAACCATATGGGCGTGTGTCTAGGCCGTGTGATTCAAGTCAGTGTTGACCAAGGGCGTTGAACACGGGCGTGTGAGATGATACACGAGCGTGTCATTTTTCCCCACGGGCGTGTGGCCCTTGTTTAGGTAAAATTTTCTTAAGTGCGTAAAAGTTTCCCAATTATCTCCGAAACTCTTTGAAAGTATGTTTAGGGCCTTGTAGGTCCATTATAAGGACGATAGACACATAAATGGAAAAGCTTTAATTTGAAATGAGTTGATAGCCCAAGGTTGTATAATTGTGCGAGTTAAGTATGGTAACGCCTCGTACCCGGTTCCGGCGTAGAATACGGGTATGGGTTGTTACATTTAGTGGTATCAGAGCTATGGTTTAGTCGGTTCTCAAACTATCGTAGCGGGTGTGAGAGTCTAGCTATACATGCCATAAGCGTATAATGATAGTGTGGCGGCTTCTGACAATTTTAAACTTTGTTTTATATAATAAATGGATCCCGATCAAGCGGTTGCTGATGATGCAGCAAGTAATACGCCGGCTCGCATATGTGAACATCTCCTGGTTTTGCAAGAGTTTGAGAGAATTATGCCCCAATAGTCTTCTTAAAGCGATACCACTTCACTCTCACATAAGTGACTTATGTTGTTCGGCTCATTGAAACACACAGTGGTCATTAAAAGCATTACTTAACCTTACCCATTTTTAGTCACTGTTTACATCATAGGAATAGACTTGGGATAAGTACCCCCACAGTGACATCACAAAGTTTATGCAATTAGGTTGTCCCTTTGAACCTAAATCTTGAGATCTCCAGTTAACTAGGTAGGGTTTTCCTTCACATAGCGCCTTTTATTTTCATTGGACTTTAGTCACATTCCTTTCGATGTTTTATCAACATGATCTTATTTTAAGCCTTTAGTTAGCGGATCTACAATGTTATCTTTTGATTTTCCAAAATCAATAGAGATAACTCCATTTGAGATCAATTGTTTTAACGGTATTGTGTCGATGACGTATATGTCTCGACTTACCATTATACATTACGCTAGCAAGACACCTCCCACTTTCAAGTGGTTGTAGGGTACCTTATATAAAAGCGCTCCCCCCCAAATTTCTTATGATATCCCAGGGCTTGTTAGTAGTGCGCTCATCTTTTTCTTTAGAGTCTGATTTTTTGCTCGGTTACTCTATTTGAGAAAAGTATGGTGGTGTTATTGAAATGATTCAATATATCTACCACCACGATCACTTAATCTTTTTATTAAGTTGGTTTTCAACTTCTTGCTTATAGAGAATAAATTTTCTTCGTCTTAGCTCGTAGCAATGAAGGTAATAAACATTTTTATTCCTTCATTTCGTTTAAACAATCTTTACAAGCATTGCTATGTATTAGATCAAGTGGTTTTTTACCTTTGTTAATTTTACCTCAACAGATATTTCATATTTATAATTATAATTATTGTAAAACAAAGTAATATGTTTTAAGTTAATATATGTACGTAAAGTATCATAATTAACATGTTTGAGCCTACTATGCCATAAATTAAATGACTTAAGCATATAAATAGAAAAAGAACAATAGTCTTATTTATAGTTTTACTTTTACAGAGATAACATTTAGTTTAATACATATCCACTTCCCACAAACATTCCCCCTTTTTAAAGAACATTCTTATTCATAGTTCTTGCGTATGTTAGGCACATAATTCTATATCAGACACTTCCTTGGAAATTTCTTCCACAGCACTAGCCTCGTTAGCTCTAACTTTCTTTGGGATCCTACAGTCGGATGACTTATGCTCCATCTTGTTACAATTAAAGCATTTTCCTTGCTTGGAAACACCATCTTTTGGTCCCACTTTAGACCCATTCTTCGGTTACTTTCCCTTCTTGAAGTCTTTTTTGACTTCTAAGAAGTTTGCCCTAGCAACATTCTCATTTACTGTTTTGTTTCAGCCTCTTTTCCGTACCTCTATTGTCATCTTCAATCCGAAGTCTAACATTTCCTTTCTTTTGTGCTTTAGGTAATTCTTGAAGCCATTTCAAGCATGAGACAACTTCTCAATAATGACTGCCACTTGAAAGGGTTCACTTATTATCATCCCTTCAGCAAGAATTCCATGAATGATTACTTGAAGTTCCTGCACTTGATTCACAACTAATTTAGAATCAACCATTACAAAATTCAAGAGTTTAGCAACTAAGAACTTTTTAGTTCCAGCATCTTCGGCTTTAAATTTATGGTTCAACGATGTTCATAATTCCTTAGCTGTTTTCTTAACACTATACACTTCGTAAAGTGCATCTGACAATCCATTCATGATGTAGTTTCGGCATAGGAAGTCTGAATGTTTCCGAACTTCAACAGCAGTGAATGTAACAACCCGTTTTCAGTTAAATCGAAACAGTGGTTTTGGTACCTCAAATTCGAAGTCAAAAATTTATTTTATTATTATTTTATGGTCTAAAATTGTAACATCTTGATCTAGGGGGTGGTTCACAATTTTATAATTTTTCACATGCTTAAAGAAAGAAAGCCTTAAATAAAATTTTTGGTGCGAACCTTGACACAGAAAAATAATTTGGTAGAGTGGTTGAGGCGCTAGGGTGTTTAAATGATGCACGACAAGTCGGGGTTCGAGCCACTTTGAGTTCATGCCCAGGAGTTTTAACTTTTTGCATTAAGTAGGGTGTTGGGTTAGGAGGGTTAAAGAATAATTGGTGAAGGATACGGGCATGTAAGTCAAGCTGGCTCAGTGGCATAATGGCGTGGGGGAGTGTTTGGAGGGAGGAGGTTCGAGCAGTAGGAACTGCTTTTGGGGGTTTTATATTTTTGCGTTTAATGGGGCAAGGCAAAGAGGCTTTAAAGGGTTTTTGTGTGCGTGTTTGGACATGAAAGTCCGGGTGGGAGCGATGGCTAGGACGCTTGCTTGGCTAGGGGCTTCAAGTGGTCACGCGCTCGAGTCACAATTGTAGCGTAAAGGCATTTTATTTTTCGCCTTGGCGCTTATACGTGAGGGAGCTAGGGAATGAAAGCTTAAATGAAAATTTTACTGCGCCTATGTCATGAAACGCCCAGTAGTCGAGTGGTTGAAGCGTGGGGGATTCTGCCTCAGCTCTCGCGTTCGAGACCCAAGGGTGGCGCATGAATGTGCTTATTTTTAGTCTTTGGCATTAATGTGTGCAGGAGCCCAGGGACCGAGTGTTTAAAAGAAATTTCCGACGCATTATGTCATGAAATGCGCCTTGGCCGAGAGTGGCTAAGGCGCTGCTGGGAGGGGGGAAGTCTTCTCCAGGTCTCGGGTTCGAGACCTGGGGGCAGCAAGGCATGTCCTTTTAATTTTTGGCCGGCGTGGTTAGGCTTAGCAGGGGCGCGCGCATGCATGAAAGCATGCTGCCCTTGCTTTCTTTTTCGGCAGCAAGGTATGGGGGCTTGGGTAGCATTACTTTTTTTTTTATTATTATTAATAATTATATTTTTGTATATATATATCTGCTGCATGGGAGTTTGGGTAGTACATTGTTAAGTTTATTTTATGTGAGGTATGGGGTATATTCTTTTAATTAGTTAATATTGGAGCATGAGAGGCTAATAAACAATGATTTTGGTGATGGGCAATTTCCTCAAAAACAAGAAAGGATGGCCGGCCTTAAGCATGGCCAAAGTTTAATTTTTTTTCTTCCCTCCACCTCAAGCATGGCCGAATGAAATAGGGTCAGAATTTGAGGAATTTGTTTCCTTCCCTTGCATGGTTATGGCCGAATCTCTCCTAGTTGTTTTGCTTTCCTTTTTAAAATTTTTCTTGGCCAAATGAAGCTTGCTTTAACGACCTCTACAATCGGTTAAGGAGCTAGCAAGGGAGGTACCAAAATGTTGGCCGAATACTTTGCTTATTAGCCCTCTTCTCGCGTTTTCTTGTAACCATAGTAAGTATCAAAATAAAGGGTGTTTTGAATGGTGGCCAAATCTTTTGGTAAGTGCTATCTCTTTCTTTTTCGGATTGATTTGTGTTGTAATCAAAACTCATTTCGTTTCCATTCCTTTTTCCCTCCTAGATGGGGTAAAATCTATTATTAAAGACTCTATTATTGTTCTTTGAAAGGAGCCGAAACCTTTAAACATCCTTTGGGGGTGGGCCGAATACGTTCTCAAGACACTAAGAGTTTTGCTCCCTTGTGTGTGTAGTAATCGTAAAGAAGCATTGAAGGAGTGGCTTCCCGAGACTTCGTTTCATTTTGGAGGGGACTAATCGACTAGAAATCTGAAGTTTTGGGTTTTCAAATCACGTTGGTTCGTGCTAATCAAGGTTCGGCCTAAGGCCCTATTTTGATTATGTTATGACCAATAACTTTGGACTTTTAGTTAATTAATAAGACCCCTAAATACTAACCCGTGATGGCCGAATAATAGGAGCTATACGAGGACAAGTTCGGGACTTTTATAATATCACGTAGATCCGGGATTTCTTTTAGACCTTCGATTAATTAGGTGTGTAAGCTCTTACACACTTTATTAGTATAAATTGTTATTTGATGATATTATAACCTCTCATGTGGTAACTTTGCCTAGTGGGCATAAGCTTGGTTCTCGGGTAAGTCCCCTATTACTCGATTTACGATATATGTTGTATATGCCATCATATCTGTTTGTGAAATGCTATGCTATATACGATTGCATGATATACGGGATCATGATACTTGTGATGTGAGCATGATGATGGTGGGATTGATGAGAGGGAGTAATATTCGTGTCGACGGACACCAGTGTTTTGGTAACACATTGTGACTACGGTCACCAGAGGTTTGGTACCTCCAGAGGTTTTGGCACCTCATAGCGTCTCGTCCCTGTGGCTTAGTACCACCGTGGGTTGGCCCCACTATGAGATACGGGATCGACGCCAGTGATTTGGTATCACACGATGGGTTGGCCCCATCATTTGATTGTGACTTTGGGTCACCAGTGGTTTGGCACCACACGTATTGACGGATATTGTGACTTTAAGTCACCAGTGGTTTGGCACCACTAGTGGTTTGGTACCACACGGGGTAGAAAAAGGAGCATGGATGGCTAGGTCGGGTTGCATAATTGCATGTCATACTAATATCTTGTGTATGAGTGGTATTTTCGGGTTAGGGATTTACACACTGAGTCTTGGTGACTCACCCCTTCCCTTATCATCTTGCAGGTGAGTAGAGCGCGGATGCGGAGCCGGGGAGAGCTCGAGGCGACCATGTTTGTTTTGTGGACTTCAAATTTTATTTTGCCCCACTTTAAGTTTATCATTCACAAAAATTCGATGGGGTTGTAATATGGCCGCTTATTATTATTTTGGATGTTTAGGTAGTTGTTTTTGCTTTATTATATAACTGATGAACTTATGAACTGTCAAGCAAATCGGTTAAAGATAACGTTTTCAAAATAAGTACTCGTAGTTGTTTTCAAAAATGTTATTATCGGGTAACAAATCGATGACTCTAATGTTTTAAAACCTAAGTGATTAAATGGTTTCAAAGGAAAAAGGAAAAGTTTTCAACTCAATCGTATTTATCAAGCCAACCCATCTAAGTTTTAGCAAACACCATTTTATTACCCCCATAAATTGAAAATCTCCATTGAACTTTTCAAAACGTTTTTACTCCGTGACATACCAGATCCCGTCAAGGCTTGTGGGCCGGGTTTGGGGTGTTACAAAAATATGATAGAAATACCGTATAAAAATTTCGTTAAGAAATTTTACTGTTTACATGCTTAATTTGATAAAAAAGGGACTAAATTGCGTAAAGTGCAAATGTTGTGTTCTAATAGCTAAAGGTATTAAATAGCTATAGAATTTTAAATTGGAGGTCCTTATAAAGTAATTATCCATTAAGGTTGTTAGTGGACAAGCATGGATTTGTCATCATTGAAATTTGAATGAATTATTAAGGTTAATTTTGGAAATAAGTGATTGAAGTTATAATTAATTAAATAAAATAAACTATTATCATTCATTATCATCATATTCCACCAAAAAAAAAAACCTAGCCATGGAAGCTTGAAATTTAGGCAAGCTTATTTTGCTCAATTAGGTATGCATTTTTGTCTCGTTTTTTATTATTTCAATGTTTTTGGGATCGTTGTAGCTTAATCTAGCTAGCCCGGGATTAATTTGCAAAATTGTTAAAGTATTACGGTTTTTCCATTAGTGAACATGCTTGAATTTTGAAATTTGATGATAGAAAATGAATGGTTGTTATTAGATAAACAACTTTTGTAAAGAGATTTTTGGTGAAATTATCAATAGTGGCTAAATTGAAAAAAGTGATAAATTTATGGTAAAATTTGAGAAGTTGTGAATTATATCAGCTGCTATTAATATGTATAAAAATTAACTAGGCCTGGGTAAGGATTAATTTGCATGAATTTCATTTTTAGAGCCTAGGGACTAAATTACAAAGGAATTAAAAGTATAGGGAAAAATGGTAATTTTGCCAAAAATTCCATGATGGATTAAATTGAATGAAAATTATATTGAAATGAGTTAAATTTGTTCGTATAGATTGTTCGTATTGATCCTGTCAAACCTCGTACAGAGTTAGATTGTGGTAAATAGAAAATATCAGATTAGTCGCCTCCGTATCTACGTACACTCGTTGAGGTAAGTTCATATAATTAAACTGTATATTTATATGTTTTAAATTGAACTATATGTATATGATTTGTATAATTGCCATGTATAAATACCGATCGCATATCCGATGATTACTGAGTCCCATTTGAACCTTAGGAAGTCATAGGATACAAATGACATGTTATTAGGGTTACTGGTTTGGTTGAGGTCCTGCATGTGTTGCGGACACACCACAGCTCATACGAGCTTACCAATTTGCAGCTCGTGAAAGCTTACTGATTCTCAACTCATATGAGCTTACTGATTCACAGCTCGTGAGAGCACACCGATTCATAGCTCGTATGAGCATACATGTATATGAATTGGTGGATTACAAATCAGTACACATCGTGTGTACTACCCGCGTGTCCAATGATATTCTAAATGGTTCAATGAACATAGTTTTGTTACGAGTTTATAAGAGTTCAATACGAACTAGTACAGGTATTTACATGAATTATATGGAAATGATTTATATATGATATATGGATACATGGTGTAGATGTTACATGTATATGGAATTTGAAAAGTGGTTGAATTATATGACTAGCATGATTGTTGAGGATATGTGTTTAGGCTTTTGGCCAAATTGGTTTGGATATGTTTTCTTGATGAATCAAAAAAGAAAATTGGGTTATGCACCGCATCTAACCACTCGTAGTCATTATGGTAGGGTTTTTTTAGGTTTCTTAGCTTATGTTTGAGAGCAACCACTTGCTCTGCTTGGTTAGAGTCATGATACATATATTGGTTATGGCACAACACTGATATCATTGTTTTATCATGTCGTCGATAGCAATATCCATGGTCACCGTCAAAGTGGTGGACCAACTAATTTTATTGTTGTGATTGTTGGATTTAGTGACGTAAGTGTAGCATTTTCATGTAAATACACTTGTAATTTTTTGAACAAATTGGTTAATAGAATTATTCATGAATTACATCAATATTTTGTATATTGTCCTCACATGGTTTTTGCACACAAAAACATGGAAGTAAATGTAACTCGCTGGTTGTCTAATGTTTAACTAATATTAAGCGGTATTACATGGTCCGATTGTAATACAAAAAGATAACTTGTATTAGTAAACGAACCTAAACATGTCCTTAGTTTAATCGGAAATGATAAAACTGATTGAAAGACTATTATGTCATCTATCAAGTCCAATTGGGTAGATACTCTGTCTTAGGCATTGGAACAGATGACTCCTAGAAGATAAAGACATAGATGTGACTGACTGGACTGACAATACATTGGACAGGGCCCAAGAAGAATAGATCTAAATCCGTTTATGGATTTATTCACTTGTAACGTTTATAATGTGGCATACCTAAATCATGAGTGGATGATGAACTATGTATGCGTGACTCATACACTTTGATGTAAGTAAAAGCCTGAGTTCGAATAGATAAGGAACCGAAAACTGGTGCGTTAGGTGTACGACTTCTGCATTATGTAGCAACATTCACAATAGTGGAATTTATAGACCGAGACATGGGTAAATGATATCCTCTCATTGAAATTACATGGTTGATGAAAAAATAAACATGGTCACGGGTTGTTCGTCTTTGTGATGAATGACTTGATTACTATTTAATAGTAATTGACTTTTCATGAAATAAGATGTAATGGTCATCATGAGATAAAATAGGATCATATTGGAATAAGTGATATTACCACAAAGAGATCAAGGATATACTATGAGGGTAACACACTTATGACAAGGTCATTGAACGAGCATTGAGTAGTTGCTTTCGTAATGGCATGTCATTGGGGAGAGCTCAGTCACGATACTATAGTGGAATAAATTTGTGACTAAATGAGTGTATAATTAATAGACAAAAAGCTAGAACTTAATTATAAATCATTTGAGCCTTAATTGTATATGTTCAATCTGTCCTTTCGCTGGCTCGTTGGAACCAGAAATGAATTGCATGTTGAATCAAAATGAACAAAATGAATAGAAATAGAGAAATGGAAAATTTTCATAAATGATTGCGGTTTTCTTCAATATAGAGAAATAAAATCATTTGGAAATGAATGTGGTTTTCTCAAAATGGAAATTGAAATAAAAATGAGAAATGATTCATTTGTAAATGTAGATGAATTAGTTAAAAATGATCGAGAGAATAAGTTTATGTTTTTGAGCTATTTTAAGGCCCGAAAATGAAAAAAACCATTCGATCATAGTGAACAAGTTGAATTGTGAAATATTAAATATATTTTTTCAGAAATTTTACCAAGGGTAAAATTGTCATAATTTTACTGGGTAAAATTGAGATGAGAGAATTATTTAATATAAATATATTGAAATTTATTTTTGGGAAATAGAAAAACAAATATTGGGTTGGATCATATTATAAAGTATTGGGTTAAAAGCCCGTAAAGTACTTGTAATTGTACCCGATATAAAAGAGGCCCAAAAGACCTTTATATTAATAAGGTGGATGACTAACCCTAGTTAATATTAACTAAGGTTGCCGCCCCCTATACTCCTAATTAGACAAGGAGTTCGTTTTTCTAGTTGAAACAAACTTCTACAATTCAACCATGGTTCTACTTTCTTTTCTTATAAATAGATAGCACATGTAGAGCTATTAACACAACTTTGAGAGATTGTTAATCTGTCAAAAAATAGAGAGAATTTACTCTCAACTATTAAATATACTTTTTCATAATAACAATTCTACTGGTTTCTATTAAAGAAGAGAAAATTTTTGTTTTCACCTAAAAATAAAAAGAAAACTTTTCTAGTTTAGTGTTTTGACTCAACTGGTTTGAGCCCACAATCGAAGTAGTTCATGTTATGAGAATATAGGATAAGATCATTTGGTTGAAAGCCAGAAAACATCAAGGATTCGATTATTCGAAAACACATGTATGATTTCTATCTAAAGGTTTATTACTACAAATATCACAAATAGATTCGGTTTTCAAAATTTTAATGTTTCCTTGTGCAAGAAAACCTTTTTCAAATTAGATTTTTTCCAACAATGATTCCTTGTTTCTCCTTGGAATTTTCATGTTTTGCTTGTTAATATTCAATCAAGATTGTCCTTGGGCTAGCATTTCATAGTTCATACCCTTATGCTTCACAGCAAAATGGGTACTTTCTAGGCAATCTTATGAAACGCATTAACGCTGACGTTGGTTTGTCCATTATTTTTGTTGGTTTATTTGACTTTGTTAGAGTTGGTTTAAAGTCTCTTGTTGCACTACTAGAGTATATGAAAGAATTTTTAGGTAGGTTAGGTACTAGAGGTGATAGTTTGGTTGTGGTTGAAAGGAAGTTTATGGAAATGTGAAGTGGGTATAAGGTTGCTAATAACTGGTATGAACGTAAATGAATACCTTTAACAGGTTAAAACCAACATTGACAGGGTTAAATTTTGTTGTTTTCATTAATCTAATGAATAAAGGGTTGGTTAGGATTTAGGTCGTAATGTGTTAACTTTACCAGGCAAATGGCTCAGTGACAGTGATGCCATTAATTGGTGCAGATGATATTCCAAATAGTGGCATCATGGGTAAAGTGGAAAGATGTATAAGTTGTTTGTGTTATAAATAGGGCATATAAGGATGTACACTGGCCTGAGTACAGGATAGAAGTAAGAGTTTGATATTAGATGGTGATAGATGCTAGAGATGAAAGGTTAAATAAGTGAAAAGTGCATAAATCTCAATTTATTTGTAATATTTTTTCTCTTGAATTATGCTACTTAATTTATTAATTACATTATTTAGACTTATATTTTACTAAGTATGGATTTAAGGAATAATTGAAGAAAAAATAAGTCTAAAGATGAATTTTGGGAAGTTTTTTTTACTGATTAGACTTTCAACACAATATTGATTTAGTATTTTGGCCATAACTTGAGCTACAGAACTTTGTTTTGGACCCATAATATACCAAATCTATCCAATTAATTTCTTTTCTTTTCTTTATGAGTTTCTAAACTCTTATTTTCTAGTCAAAGAAGCTTCAAAGTTTGATTTAAATAGTTTGTGAGATCTAATTATTCTTCATATTTTTCTGTTCTTTAGTATTTGCATGTCTTCTAATTAAATTAAAAATATTCAATTTTTTTTAATATTGGTACCATATTTGATTGCTTAGAATATTTTCCTTGTCAATTAGAATTGTTAAATATGTAATTATTTAATTGACTCTAATATTTGTGATGAACAACATAGTTGGATATAAGCTAGGTATGCATTCTATGTTGTGTGGGCATGCAATCTAACTTAAATAAACCTCACTTTTGTGTGTTTTTTCTTGTTAGAATTAGGTCTCTTTTATTCTTAAAGTTATCGGTAAGTTAAATCCTAGGCGTAAAGTTAATAGGGTTGTTTATCGGTAAGGGAAATAATTTCAACGGGCTTCCTCTTAGTTATTGATAAGGTAAGGAGACATTGGTTTGTAAGCGCGGCATTAACAAATATAACTAATTTATTAAAGAACATTTAAAATTATTCTTGCATCGATGATCAAAATCTTGAATCAAACGAAGATTTTTCTTTTGACTAAAGCTTCATCTTATTGAATTTTCCTTCAATTTTAATTATTGTTGTCTTTTCTAAGTTTTATATTTAAATTTAATTTTAGTTTTCTAGACCCCTCATAATATTTATTTTTTATTTATATTTAATAAATAGCATTATCATCAATTTATATAGATACGCATCAATTTATATAGATACGACCTTACTTACTGCTATACAAAGTTTATATTTTTGAGTCAGAACTTATTTTTATAAGTCTCAAAAACCTAACAATAAGATGAGGCTTACACCAACATGGAGGTTAGGAATGCTAGGAAATGTGTGGTGGCGAAGTTTATGTAAGTAAGATATGACTAGTGCTGACATTATCACCAACATGAATGTTGGGAGCGGAGATGCTAATGTTTTGTGCACTTTCTAAGGGAGACAAGTTCTCATCAACGATAAGTGGGATATTCTAGTTGAATATTGTAGGGTTAGCTTTAACTATTGGATCTATGGCTTTTCATTCCTAGTTTCCCACAAGCGACTCTGGTTGTTTCAATCATTTTGGATTGTAACGACCCGAAAGTCAATGTGTCAGAAAGTGAGATTTTGAAACCTAGATTTTATAAATCAGAACCGTAAATGTAACGCCCCGATTTTTCGATAATTTCGGATTTTGTAATTTCAAGACATAAATACCTATTTGCTTTAGTGGTTGAGTGATTTGGGTGTGTTTGGGTGTGTCTGAGAGGTCCCAAGTTCAAGTCTCAACTTGGGTAAATTTTGGTATTTCTATGAATAAAGCCCAAACTCTAGTTAGTAGGCTTATAAGTTAAAGTGTGTAAGTAAATAACAGACTAGGCCTGCTGGTCTGGTGGCTAGGTGGTGTGTTATTGTGGAGGAGGTCTTGTGTTCGAATCCCTGTACGAGCAAGGGAATTATTTTGCTGCTAGTGTGGTAGAAGAGTTTGAGTTTTAGTTAATCTCTGATGGTGAAGTGTTTGAAGGAGAGAATTAAGGAATTAAGAGGGGAAAGTTATCAGAATCTGAGCAGTGTTTCAGTAGGCAATATTCGACTCTCTTCCCCTCTCTTCCTCTTCTCTTTTCTGGTCGTTTTCCCTCTCTTTTTGGCTGTCGAAAATCCACTTTTTTCTTTTTAATTTCACGTGCAATCGGGTTCTGTTGTGCAGCTATCGCTGCCCGTGTTTGGTAAGTGTTTTCTTTAATGATCTAGCGTTATTTTGATTAATTGATTAATGAAAGAATGGTGTTACTCACGCTAGGTGGTGCTTGAGGGCTGTAATCGAGTACTTGTGTGCAAACAAACGCTACTTCGTGCTCGAAGGTGAGTTGGTAGCTCGTTAGATGAGCATTCCGTTTTGGGATTTAGTTTGATTCGATCGTTTATGAGATTAATGAGTAAAACGCATTCAATCATAGGTGCTGGTGACTTCGGGATTCTGTTAGCATCGATTCGATACTAGGTGTGGACCCAAAAACGCAGAAAACGAGGTTTCGATGAAAGCCAAAAACCATTCTGTCGACGCCACATGGGCGTGTGGTCGCCCATGTGGTAGGCCGTGTGCAAGACTTTTAGTTACCACACGGCCGTGTGATCGATGAGCCAGGTCGTGCGCGAGTGACACGACCGTGACGACTAGGCGAGGCCGTGTGCGAAATACAGGCTCGACCAATTGGGCCGTGTGGGCCACAAGGGCATGTGGGATTCTGGGCCAGGCCGTGTGATTGACGAGCCCGACCGTACGCTTGTGTGAGGGCCGAGCGAGGCCGTGTAATTCACACGGCCAAGGCCAATTTGGGCCGTGTGGGCCTACACAGGCAGGCTATATGGGTGTGTGAGCCCATTTTTCTGGAAAACTCTATAAGGTTACACGGGTTGCTCAAGTCGTCTGTGGACCTACCGTAGGGTCGGTAAGCAATGCTTAGACCCCTAAATTAATGATCTGACTGTTTGATTTCTGTACTAAGCATGTATGCTGATCTGAATGTATGAACTATTATCTGCATATTGGCATGACATTTATGTATGTTGCATTGCATCGGGGTGGATTGATGATATTCAGAGGAAGTATCTGAAAGGCTTTTAAGCCTGTTATCTGGCAGCTCAGTTGCAAATATTCTGATTATGTGCCGCGTTCGATACAACATGTTGTGTAGGGTTGGGTGGGTTGATTTTATCCCCACATGGTGTGTTGGGTTGGACGGAGTTGGTGTGTAAAGGCTGGTGGGTAGGACTGTTTTCTGTATATTCTGTCTGAAATGGGCTAAGGCTCTGTAATATGTCTAATTCTGTATCTGAGTGGGCTAAGGTCCACACTGTTTCTGTAATGGGCTCAGACTCGAATTGTGAATTGATGTCTGTTATCTGATATTTCTATGTGTGTATGTTTTCTGTGGGGATTACACACTAAGTTTGCGAAAACTCACCCCTTCTCTGTTTAATCTATTCAGGTAATCCCCAACAGTAGACGGATCGGTGCGGCGGAGGACTCGACGGTGACCACGGTTCTAGACATTTTAATTATGGTTTTGTTTTTCATTATGGTTTGATTAAATCTAGGTAATTTTTATGTAATAAGGCCTTTACATATTTTGTTCTAAATTTGGAATTTATGACGTAGTGGTACTGCGGTTAGAAATAGGAAAACTCAAGTTTTCAAAGTAAACAAAGGTTTTATTAAAATGCATACAAATTCGCAAATTATTTTTGAAAGCTTCCGAGAATGTATAAGGTTTTGAAACTAGATAATAAATAAATAAACGACATGTTTTGGCGATAGCTTAAGATACTTAAAACTGGTTTTAACGTAGTTACGTTTTCTAAAGCACTATCATGTGACACCGCCAGATTCGGCCATAACGTCCAGGCCGGGTTTGGGGTGTTACAGTAAATATTTTTATTAAATATTTACGGATTTATATTAGAAGTGAATTGAATTTTGGTTAGGTGATTTCGTCGAATTAGTGCTTAATTAGAGTTTAGAGACTAACTTGTAAAAGTGTCAAAATTTCAATTCTTATGAAATCTCTAATTAGAGTTCAAGTAAGGGTCTTATATGGAAAACATTTCATCAAGGTGAGGCCAGTGGACGATTTTGGCTATTGTTAAGCTTAATTACGACTAGAATTGTAATTTAATAATAATAATAATAATAATAATAATATGTAAAGCTAATGGAAGGAAATAGAAACAATTCTCTCATCTTCCTTGCATGACCAAATCACCATATCTAGGAGAAGAAGAAAATCAGCTAAGGGTTTCAAGGGTCTTAAGCTTCAATTTGTTAGTCAAATTAGTCCATTTTCTTGTAATTTTTATGTTTTCGGAATCCCGATAACTTAAGCTAGCTGACCCATATTGTATTTTTTCGGTATTGTTAAAGATTTTGAATGTTTCCATTGATGGATAGTTGAAGTTCTAGGGATTAATTTCATAGAGTTGAAAAGGGACTAAATTGTAAAATAAATTGATGACTTTGTTCAGTAGGGACTAAATTGAATAAACTTATAAATTAGTGGTAAAAATGAAAAATAAGAGGTCCTATAGGGACTTTAGTAAATTTGGTATAAAAATTGGGGTTAAATGTGAAAGTTATTTTAGTCTTGGTTTTAGGGGTTAAATTGAATCAAATGTAAAATTTACATAAATTAGAAATTGAATGTAATTTTGGGTGTGTATTGATAATATTGTATGTTTGTTTTAACTCGTAGCTAATGTCGACCCAGATCTCTCGTTAAAGAAAGGAAAAGATAAAGTTGTTGACGAATAGCTCGAAGTTTATGGCTTGTGTCTCTATAATCTAAACTAATTAATTTTGCTACATTATGAATTGTTGCATGGTAAAGTATCAAGGTGAGTTAGCTGTGAGAAAAATGTTTTGAGTTGAGTTGAACAAGATTGATGGATTGGTTTTTTGTATTATGGACTGAATTGAATAGATTCAAAAATATTATGTATTATTTGAAATGTGAAATTATGCTATTGTGGTTATGAAATATGTTGATATAATGAGATTTATGAATTAAATGATTGTGATTTTGATATTGAAATGATTAACTGGATGATAAACTTGTGATATTAATTGAGAGATTTGTTACCCTATTAACTGTTCGAGCGGGGTCGGGTATAATTGGCATGCCATAGGATAGGAAGAGCTTAGGGTTATACGACTACGTGTCGAGGAATGTTGGGCACCCTATTTTTCGGATTTACTGACCAGTACTGGTGTAACAGCCTGTTTTTAGTGAAATAAGAACAGTGGTTCCGAGACCAAAAATCCGAGTTCGGAAGAAAAATTATTTTAATATTATTGCATGGTCTGCATTATGATAGGAATGTTGTACAAAAATTTCGTTAAGAAAATTTTACTGATTACATGTTTAATTGATAAAAGGACCAAATTCCATAAAATGCAAAAGCTGAATTCTAGTAGCTATAGGTATCAGATAGCTATGGAATTTAAAATTGGAGGTCCTTATATGGCAAATAGACCATTAAGATGAGTTAGTAGATAAGTTTGATGATTCAACAATGAAAAATTAAATAAAGAAAAGGACTAGATTGGAAAGATGAAATAATAAAAGATGATATTTTAATTAAATAAGAAAATATCATCATTTTCATCATCTTTCCCAAATAAAAAGACATGGAAACCTTAGTTTGGAGGGCTTGAAGTTAGCAAGCTTACTTGACTGAGTATTCTTGTCCCGTTTTTAGTAATTTTCATATTTTCGATATCGTAATAGCTTAATCTAGCTATTTTGGGGATTAATTTGTAAAGTTATCAAAGTACTAGGGTTTTTTCATAGATGAGTATGCATGAATTATGAAGTTTTATGGTAGAAAATGAAAGGTTGTTGTTAGATAAATAACTTTTGTAAAGAGAACTTTTATGAAATTATGATTTAGGGATTAAATTGAAAAGATGTAAAATTCATGGAAACATTTTGAATTTTATGAAATACATGGGCTGCTAATGTTATATGTAAAAATCGACTAGGCTTGGAATAAGGATTAAATTGCATGAATTTCGTTTTCTGAGCCTATGGTTGAAATCATAATTAAATAAAATTATGGGGGCAAAATGGTAATTTTGCCAAAGATGTGAATTGAATTAAATCGAATATGAATTGATGTTAAATTTATTCATATAGATCTGGATAGATCAAGTACGGAGTTAGAATGAGGAAAAGAGAAAGTATTGGATTAGTAGATTACAAATACACGAATATTTGTTGAGGTAAGTTCGTGTAACTAAATTGTGTATTTAAAAGTTTTAAATTTAATATTATTGTGTGTGGAATGTATAATTGCCATGTGTAAATGTTGAACACATATCCAAATATATCCGACAAGTGTTAAGTTCCGTTTGAATAAATGAAATTCGATGGATACAGGGTTCCCGTATTGGTTGTGGTCCTACATGTGTTGCGGACACACCACAACTCGAAAGAGCGTCCCGTTATTAGATCTTATGAGCTTCCTGTTATATGGTTCTTGCGAGCTTCCCGTTAATAGCTCTTTGGAGCATCCCAATTTGGTTGTGATCCTACATGTGTTGTGGACACACCGTAGCTCTTATGAGCGTCCCAATAAATAGCTTTTCATGAGCTTCCCGATTAAAGGCTCTTTGTGAGCTTCCCATTAATGGCTCTCTGGAGCTTCCTAATATTGGCTAGCTTGAACCTTCCTGACATGGCTCATATGAGCTTCCCGTTATATGGCTCGCAAGAGCTTCCCGTTTTTGTGCTCATATGAGCATTCCTGAATATGAATTGACGGATTACAAATTTGTAATATTTCTTTTGTACTACCCGAGTATCCATCGATATTTTAAATGGTTCAACGGGCAATGTTCTAATATGAGATAACATGAATTCAAGATAAAATATTATAAGTAAATGCTTGAAATACATGGATATGGTTTATACGATATATAGATACATGATGTGGAAAATATATGTATATGGAAATTTGATTATTACTGAGCTCATACATGTCTCTTAATGTTTATATATGATACATGTTTAACAAGATTGATGAGGATATGTGTTAGGTCTTTTGTCCAATTTGGTTTGAATATGCCTTGAATGCTTACCTTAATTGTGATGAATTGGTAAGTAAAATTCCATGTTATACGAACTTACTAAGCTCTAAAGCTTACTCTGTTTATTTTCTCTTATTTTATAGTACTCGGAAGCTCGTTAAGGTTAGAAGCTGGCCGGAGACACATCACACTATTCATCGGCTTATTTCGGTACAAATATAAAACTAATTTTGGTTATAATGACATGTATAGGTTAATTGGCCAATGTTGGCAAGTAAATGTTTTTTTTTTTAGATTAGCCATTTGAATGGCTAGTGTTTGGTACATTTTAATGTATATATATATATATGTATGTGGTATCATAAATTGGGTACGTGTGTGTGTGTGTGTGTGGATGAATGAATGAAAGTGAAATGGAGATTGAATATGCATATGAGTATTAGGTAGACATGAAAATAAATTATCACTTGAGGTGCCTAAAGGCACATTGGTTGAATGTGATAATATGTAATGTTTATGACATGATTTTGACATGTTTTGAGTGCTTTGATATGGTTTGTAAATGTAAAGTTTATTATGATAAATTGATGCCAAAATTAGGTGAGAAATTTGGCTTAGAAATGGCCTCATTTCGTCCACACGGGCAGGGACACTAGTGTGTGTCTCAACCGTGTGTGACACATGGCCTAGCACATGGACGTGTGGTTTGGCTGTGTGTCCTATGCATCTTAAAATTGAGAAACAGAATACTTAAAATTATCCACACGGCTTAGCACACGGGCGTGTGGCTTGGCCATGTGACCACTGCACCTAATTAATGTAAGTCAAATTGCTCACACGGCCTAGCACACAAGCGTGTGGCTTGGCCATGTAACCCAATTCAGTGAGTTACATGGGCAAGGACACGGCCGTATGCTCTACTTTGAATGCCCACATGGCCTGAGACACATGCGTGTCTCTTGACCGTGTGAGCCACACGGCCTGGCCACACGGGCGTGTGTCCTCTGCGCCTAGGAAAAATTTTGATGTTTCGTAAAAAATTCTCTGAGTGCTCGAATTAGTCCCGACTTGTTTCTAATGCATAATTTGGGCCTCGAGGGCTCATATAAGGGACGTTATGATTGTATATGATTGTTTTCTGATATGAATGTTAAATGATATGAAAATGTTTTTAATTGATCTGTATATTCTGGTAATGCTCTATAACCCTATTTTGACGACGGATATGGGTTAGGGGTGCTATAGCTGGGCATATTTAATTGTCGTTTTTACTGGCTAGTGTAGGGTGCAATTCTTTATTACGGATTTATCCGTCAGGCACCGAGTGCCACATATCCGTCCAAGTTTGAGTCATGTTAATAAGGAAATAAAAATAGGAATCGAAATCACGATTTGTGAAACAAGATGAATTAAGACTATGATCTTTGAATGCATATTATGGGAATTGAAATGACAATTGAATATGAAATGGAATGTTTATTAGTGAAATGAGTTGAGCAATCTTATGTGAAGTGATTTGTTATGAACTCATATAGTAAGAAGTGTTAAATTGTATAATGGAATATGTGAATTGGCATAGATTATATGTAAATTACATTTCATTGTTCATTTCTTTCAACTTATGCATATGAAATGTTTTATGTTATGTTTTAATGTTCAAATTATAGAGATTCCATTGAGTTATACTTAGCATAAAATTTTGTTTCTTGTGTGCAGGTTAAGTGCTTTTTGATTTGATCGTCAACTTCAGCATCTAATGGCAATCCCAAACTCAAGTGTTGGTGATGCTTTTACTTTGGTCATAGGATGTACCTAGGGAGTCTTATGTTTAACTTTTTTCATATATAGTGTAGCGATTAACTTTTAAGCCTTTGATTAATTACCTATATGAAATTTTGGCTTAGTTAAGGAAATGAGGTTTCGATATCTCATTTTCCAACGTCACTAACTTTAATGTCGATACACTTATACCTTAGTTAACTACCCAATTAGTAAAATTAAAGAACCAAACTCTAATTAAACTTCATACTAACCTAACAAATATTAAATAATAATATTTACAGGATTGAACATCGAAAATGGGGTTCCAAAACTATTGTTTCTGACACAACTGAAAAACGGGCTGTTACAAATAGTCTATAGCTTTAAATATAAAAACTTATATAAACTTAATTTGGAGAAAGACTTATACTAGGTTATAAGTCACGTCTAAGGTGAGATCTGGTTATAGTGAGATCCTTTTTAAACTAATGGTTGTGATTAGAAGATAGAAATGAGAAGATTATAGCCATTTGATCAAGCCATGTCAAAAACTAAGAAATAGTGTCGGTGACCTACAGCCTATTAAATCGGTTGTTGAATATGTTGCTTTTATTTGGAAATCAATTTCTCTCATTCTTTAGTGTTGAAAACGATTAAATTGGTTAAAAGGTAAACTCACTTTTCTCAATTCAAAACTTATGTGACATCATCAATGGTGGATTGACGTTTCTTTTTCAACTTTTTTATTTCAACCATTGATTTAAAAGGATCTCATGAGATCCCACTATAACGGAATCTTTAAATAGATGCCACCAATTTTAAAACATTTTTATAATACGTAAAGTAAGTAAAAAATAATATAAAATTTATAATATATAACATTTATAAAAAAAAAGTTTTTATAAGGTGACCAATAACTTACATAACACTTCTTATAAATAATATAAATTTTTTTCATAACTTTAAAAAGTTATTTTTTTATAAATAAATTGTGATAAAAAATATAACACTTATTTTACGAATAAGTACATTATTTTTATAAAATATAGCATGGACGCATAAATAAATTATGTTCATATTTCTTGGCTATAACTTTTTATAGATAAATATATTGTAACACATTTATGACAAGCAAATTGTTTTTAATAATATTTTTTAGCCATAACTTAAAAAAATGTATGATTTAAATAATATAATTTTTTGTTATAACTTTATAAAATACTCATAAATTATTTTATAATATAAAAAAATTTTTACCATGACCATTCCCAAACATGCATACGCGTTCATGTTTATAATATAAACATTCATAACTTAAAATTGTATAAAAAGTAATTTTTTAAATTGAATTCAAGTGTAATTATCTACATAATTACTTCAATTCTCACCTTTCCACTAAGAATTGAAAAATGTAATTGGGTCCTTCAATTATACCCAATTCAGTGAGACCCACCAATTACAATAGATATCTAACCCTTGTGTAATTAGAAGCAATTACACCCAATTCTGATTACTGGATAGTTTTCCAAACATTACCTAAACAACATTTTTTAAACAATAAATGAAAACATTGTTCCAAGTTGATCGTATTTGATTCTTTTTAATAATACAAAAACTAAATTGATCCATTTAATAATAAATGAATTAATTTGATTTATAATAGACGGACTTGTTAGGTATATTCACCTAACACGATATATATAGGATTAGCATTTGGTACACTTTTTTTTATTCCAAAAATAACCTTAAAAAATTACCATGTGTCTCTTTTTTTAAAATATATTTTTAATATTTTACTATACCCTATAAGGCACTACCCTAAGTGTAAAGTTTAAAAGTTCACTAATAATCTACCAAATATTAATATATATATATATATATATATATATATATATATATATATAATAAAAGAAGCTGCCATCACAATAAAAGAATGATTGCTACAAATATTCTGTTTCCAACTCTAAATTTATTTCATACCATCCACTAAGTTACAGTTGGAATTTTATAAAATTTAACTCTCATCCTTTATTTATATAGTAATTATTTTTTATTTTAACAAAGTTAATCTCTTTTATTATTTTGATTCTATTTTTTTTAATTGATTCTTGATTTTTAAATTTTAATTAAATTGTTTGACTAAAATATTAAATATTCAATTGCGTTAATGGGATGGTCTATGTGTATGATTTTTTTTAAAAGAAATATATGATTTTTTTGAATTATTAAATTAGGTTTTATACATTTTCAATTTTTTAATGAATGACTGACACATGCACTGCTAAGCTAGTATAGCAAAAAATTAGTAGTCTAGTTAATTTCTTCGTCATAAAACATTAATTTGGTTGGCAAAATCGTTTATAACAATATAAAACAAGAAGCAAAGTAATGAAATAAATAACACATAATATTTGTTAAGGCAATTCGAATTAAGAATATTATTGCGTGGAGTCTCGTTTAGAGAATGATTTTATTCAACAATTAATCTAGTATAACTATTGGTTTAAACCCAATCCACCTTCTCACAATTGATAATTATAACTTCAAAGTTGAACCCAAATTGTTACAAACTTTTCTCCTAACTATCTTAATTTACATTCAATAAAACTTTCAAAATAACACCTAAAAGAGTGTCAAATAAAACAAGAAAAACAAAGCAACGTATTCAACTTAAATAATCCAAAATCCAATTTATAGGTTGTTTTAAGAGTCTTTTCGGTGGTAGTTTGATAAGCTTAAATCTCCAATTTAAAAGTTGAAATTATCTCATGGACTATCATGAGTAATTATCTCATAAAAGCCTTCATTATCCAGCTTCTCATACATTCTTAAATTAATACTGATAAGCATAACATATCTAAACACTTCAAAACTCTCTACTTCATTCTCCAACTTACATGCATAGATGATGCTGATGATGCACAAAATGCTTCTTCATTTGTTGCATAACAAGATTAAAACACAAGAGATTTAAAGGTCAAATATGTCAACACAAAATCTTTGACTACTCCAAACTAACTTCTTATTATTTGAACATGAAAGGTGACATGAATAACTAAAGTGATAAAAAAATATTATATGCTACGTTTGGTAAGGATATTATTTTTTACACATATTTTAATATATAAGTTAGTAATAAATTAATTAAATTGATAATATTTAGTAATTACTATAAATTTAATTTTAGCACTTACTTTAAAGAGGATTTATTTTTTTACCAAAGTTTTTACTTGTAATTATTATTATTTATGTTTAATAAATATGATTCATTTCACATTATAACATTATTATTTATTGTTTAATGAAATATATGGGGGAGGAGATGGCATGCTGAGTGTGATTTAGAATTATATATTGATGAACCACCCCTTTACAAATCTCCACCCCACTTCTTTTGGAATTAATATTATTAATGTAAAGAAAGATATTTTCCATTTCTAGTGCAAAGCAAATACGTGTAGGGAAATAAAAATCTTTAAACGCACGCACCACTCGCGTTTAACCCAAGATTTCTATATACTATTTGTGGAAGTGCTTAGACGTGTTGGGAAGTCTTTAACTTTTGTATACCATCAATGGGAGCCGGGAGGAGTACTAATGGCTACTAACCAAATGAATTATAAATTCATATTTTGATAATATAATTTTTTTTTTAATTGAATAATAACCTTTTAAACTATACTTTTTATTTGAGTGAGCTATTTAAAGTTTTTTTTTTCCAACCAAATAATTTTATATCTATTATGCGTCCCAATTGTTATTTCTATTAAAAAAATTTAGCTTATCAAAGATTGACACATAATAAAAAAATAAATTTCCTTTTATTTAATTTGAAAATTGAAAAAAACACCACCCATCCCATCCCATCCCCTCTCCATCACCATCTCCCCCATCTTCAACGCCACCATCATAGATGAGTTTCAAATAAAACCATCCCAACTTATATTTATTCATGCAAAAATCAGAAGTCCCAAATCACCCAAGTAATTAAAAATCTGAAAAAAAATAAAATAAAACTGTAAAATTTCTAAAATATCCAACACCAAAGAATCGAAGTCAACTCTTAAATCAAATTACCCTTACACTGATAGCATAAAAAAAAATCCTAACTTTATACGATACTAAGCCCTTGATTACCCAAACTTGTTATTTACCATCTTTTATTAGCAAAGAATGAAAACCATAAAGATTGCAAGAATCTCATCTTCAGTTCCACAGAATTAGCTTGTAAAAAATCACTAACAATTATGGGAGGATCTCCCAAATAAATTTACCCTATTTTACTTTAATTATAAACTAATTATTTCTTTTTCCAACTTTCAATTAAAATTAAAAGAAAATTAAGTGCTTATTACATGTCAACTCTTGATTGAAGAGTACTCTTTTTTAACGGATATAACAATTGGGGGTTATGGAATTATATTTTAAGTAACTAATTAGACAAAAAAAATAAGTATTTAACTAAAATAAAATGGTATAGTTAGAGGCATATTATTCAATCAAATCCAAAAAAGAATAAGGCATAAAGATAAATTTAACCCCTAACGTATATTCATTTTGTTATTTTGGTCTTTATTTTTTTTAGGGTATTTTGATCCTCAATCTTTAAATTTTAGTTAAATTGCTTGCTTTTGAAGGAAAAATTGATTGAATTATTAAATTTTTAACGAAAATGATGTGACTATTACCATGACGGTCCATGTATGATTCATAAAAATTAAAAATAATAATAAATATTTAAAAATAAAAAATTATAAAAGCTCATAAACACTTTTAGAAAATTTATTCATGTTAGAAATAAAGTATACGTAAAATATCATGTGAGCTACCACGCCATTAAAATTTTAATAGTTCAATCTGTTTCTCTGTAAAAAAAATAATTTAACTAAAATTTAATGATTAAGGACCAAAATAATTAAAATAATAATAAGAGCCTTGTTATTCCTTGTTATAATAAATCAAAATTACAAACAAATATTAATTATAATGATAAAACATATTACATTTTAAAAATTAAATTCAGACTCAAATTTTAAAAACAAGGTAGTTAACAACGATAATCGTAAACCTAAAAAGTATCCATTCTTTGCATACTATTTTAATATGGAGGCGGCAAAACAAAGTACTATGGCACGAACTTGGTTGTTGCAAGTCTAGTATCCCAAGACACTCCTTCCATGCGGGACAGATAGTACTGTCCAACAATAAGGATACTAGATAAATACCCATAGAATGTATTGTATGTGGAATTGATAATGAGACCAGGGGCCATCTATTCTAGAATTGACAATTCTCACAAACATCTTTGAAGAATATTGATGCAGGATGAAGAAACCTCACACAGTTTCAGCTTTTGGCAAACAATTACACTATTGGGTTTCCAATCAACTCGGTTGCAATGCAAGTCACTAAAAAAACATTGTTTATAAGGCTCCATTGGAATGCTTTCATTTCCATGATTTGGCAGGAATGAAAACAAAACAGATGACGGAGGAGTTCTTCTATTTTAATATGCATCAACAAAGAAAGAAAATAAAATGAAAGGGTGACGGAAGAGTTATTTGGTCGCCAAAAGTGGCTGAATAGACGACGGAAAGTGAAAGCACATGTGCAATTGACCTTTTAATGTGCTTAGAAGGGCTTAAAAAATTTTAGTGACAAAAGTAGAGTAGTTGTAGGAAAAGTGAAACGGAAAAGTGCTAACCACACCCACTACTACACCCCCTTTCCAGGTAGCCCATCTTGTGCACATTAAGTCATTTCTCACTTCCAATAGTTTGTTTCTAAAATATTAAAAAAAAGATTAAATATATTAAATTGGCTGCGTCTTTGTCTTGTTTTATGTAAGATTTTGTCAAGGAAAACCCACCAAATACATTTGAAACATTAAGTCATGGGGTAGGACAGGACAGAGAATGAGGTGTTAACCAAACATTGAAAATGATGTTCTTAGTGCTAATGGGCACGCTCGAGCCTATTGGTAACTTATCTTATTTACTTCCTCTTAGGATAAATGATTATGGGTTTGAATTTTATGGACTATATATTTGTTTTATGTTGTCAAATATAGACAGAGGGGAAAAAAAGAGAATCAGTAAAATTTGATTTATCAATGACTACTTTTTTGATGGCGGCTTGCTTCAGATTCTTTAGGGACAAAGAAAATGGTCAAAAGGTATTTGATTTTTTTTTTATATAGAAAAAGGTAATTAGAATTTATTTCGGTTTTTATAATTAATAATAACTTCTTCGGAAGACAAAATATATTGTGAAAGTGGTGGAGCTTATTAGGTCAACTTTTTATTGAAGTGTGTCCACTAAACACGTGATTAAAAACTAAGAAGGTGGAGTGGAGGCAGAGATATGTAATGCAATAAGCTCACAAACTCATTGTCATGCAGCCAAATTGAGCTAATGTCTAACTCCCTCAATGCTAATATCAATCTACTCTTCCAACAACGTTTCAATATTAATAAACTTGAATTTTGTGTTAAGAATCCCACTCTCCTTTATATATTTTTAATTAAATTTTTTGGTATTAGTCTGCCTCTCTATTTATTTACTTTTACTGGTTTTTATTGTCAATTAATATTGTTATATACTTCCCCCAAATGTTATCAAGGCATTCGTGCAATTTATAAACACAACATCTATACCTGTGGTTATGAGGATAAAGGTAAGACACTTGCTTTGAAAATGTTTCACCTCATTAAACTCTCGAGTTAAGCAGCTTTTTATCGTGGGAATTACCTTAATTTTAGAAACTATTCAACTTTTGTGTTATATTATTTTAAAAACCAATCACATAATTATCTCCATGCAATTCACTTTGTCTTTAGGCAACATAATTCAACATCATTACTCCGTGCTATTGTCATACATAGTATCACACGATTCATTTGCATTGTCAGAATATGATATAACTAGTTATATATTGTTTGACAGCAAACATATCCAAATTTTATATAACATCAATTATTAATTTATCTAAATATTTAAATATAATAATAATACAAAAATACTTACTTATTTTTTTAATTTTTAATTAATATATTACTTATACTGAAAAAAGAAAATTGATAGATTAATAATTTCACTTTATATATTCGCGAAACACTAAACATACATGGGTTAACAATAAATTTATCCATATCCTGGACAAAATTAAAATTGGATTTTCGAATTATTTAATAATAATTTATTTATATATAATTATATTTTAATAATAAAATTAAACGGTAGTTAAAATTCTATTCAAATATTTGTTTGGAATAAATCTTTTACTTTATCTTCACCCTAATATTATATAAATAATCTTCACCCTAATATTATATAAATAAATGTGAAATGGATCGTGCAAATGTTCTACTTGGTTAGAAAATACAAAATAACCTCTTCCAACTCAAATTATAAATATGGGTTAAAACATAAATACATTATTACGATTTGTATATGCCGAGGTTTGAACCCATGACATTAGTATTAATAAAACTTCAATTTTATCATTTTTTATTTTTAATTTTTTTTAAAATTGTAATATTAAAATAAATGTTTTTACTCACATTATTTATATATTGATTATATCTGTGATTGAGTTGAGTGTCACAAGTCAATTTAATACCAATTTAGAATTGATGAGGTTTTTTTATTACTATGTTTTTGATATAGAACTTTTCTTTGGTCAATTTGTAACATTTTGATAACATGTTAAATAATGCTTTCTACCATCATAGCATTTTAACATGCTATAGAAAAATTACAATACAAATTAAAAAGCAATTGGAGTGCATTATTCTTAATTAGGTGTATTTATCTATTTAAAAAAATTTACTCATAATTTAAATTGATTTGTTTTAGACTAAGCTACAAGAATAGATTGAATAGTCACTAAACTATTCAGTTTGTTCTATTTTGGTCAGCCAACTTTTTTTTTTTTTTTTTTTTTTGGTTTTAATCACTAAACTTTCAAAATTACTCTTTCATTAGTTGTCTAATGGAAATTTAATGTAAACTTAGTTTTATTGGCCTATAACAAATTTAAGCCTCCAATGTTTAAACATTTTATCAATTTGATATTAAATCTAAAAAAAAGAACAAATTTAACCCTCAATGTTTACAATATTTTTCATTTTAGTCCTAATTATAAAAATTATAAAAAATATTTAAAAATTCTTACAATTTTTAAAAAGTAAATATAAATTATAATTTTAAAAAAAGTAAATATAAAAATAGTGTCTTCTACTTTATTCTTCCGTCCATTCAATTGATGAAGTTGGAAATATCAAATGTCATGGCCTTGACCTGCAACCCCTCTCCAATGCTTGAGTTATAAATGATAAAGACATGAGAACACTATAGCCTTAAAGTGTAAGGCGGCCGGAGTTAGTGTGGTCATCCCAATCAATTTTCTAGGTTTATAAATTTGTTAATTTTGAGCTTTTATCTAGTCATTTGAAATGAACAATGTAGTAAAAGAAAAAGAGACTAAATCAAAAGAGACAAAATAAAAAAAAATAGCTTTAATTTTCAGGTTTTTCCATATGTTTGGTTAATGAGAAAAAGAAAATATAAATTTTAAAATATTTTAAAGAATTTCTAAATATATTTGATAATTTTTAAAATTAGAACTAAAATAACAAATGTGGTAAATAATAAGGGCTAGATCTGTTAAATTTTTTAGATTTAGAACTAAATTGATAAATATGTAAATATTGAAGGGTTAATTTGTTTATAGACTAATAAAAAAGTCGGTGCGTTATACTTCCGTTACTAAGTTAACGATAAGAGCGACTAAAATAATTAATTTAAAAAATCAAGTGATTAAATCGAAAAATCTAAAATAGAATGAATAGAATAATTGATTGACTATTTTTATAATTTACCCTTTATTTTATTTTAATTGTGTCCATATTATATATATTATTATTTGTTAAAATTTATATATTTTTATTATTTATTAAATATTATTTTTGGAGGTATATCTATATTCTAAACACGTGATAAGTAGAATTATTAATATATGTTTATATTATTATCAAATATTTTGCAATTTTATCGTCAAGTAATTTAAAAAAAAATTAAAGTCGATTTTACAATGGACGAAGGATACATCTTTTTTATTTAAAATTTTAACTACGTATTTCGTGATTGAAGCGTGTTTTGTTGGTAATAAGTAAATATTATTTGTTGTAGAAGTTAAGGGAGAGAGAAAAACAGAAGAAAAAGAAAGATGATGCTTAGGGGAGTAGAGGACTGATGGCAGAAGGGAGTTATCACTCAACAGCATAAAAGCAGGGTGGTTGAAAAAGATGGGAAACGGGGTAAAACAGTAGGATCGGCGCGAAATCCGGAGATTTGTGAGGGAATAGTCATCAGACAAAACAGAGGCTTTGCCACACTTCCCACCATATGGTAACTGTATAAAAAGTAAAAATGGAAACACCCATTCATCCATCCATCCATCCATCCCCTCTGTTTCATTCGATAAATTAACTCCCCTATTTTAGCAGCCACTCCAATCAGTAAAAAAAGGAAAAACCACTCACATCGTGCTGCGTGCGGCTGGTTTGATTTGGTTTGTCTACCAATATTGTCGTCATCATCATCATCACCATCTTCATTGCTTAGCCAACTTGTAACACCACCACCACCCACACTGCTCCCTTAACATTAAGCCCATTAAAGTTCATAAAACATCGTGTTTTTAAATTCATTTACTAGGCGTCCACAATTTGACACCTGCAATTTCTTTTTTCTTTTTTTACCCTACTTGTTTCTGGTGCTAACTGCAATGTACTTTTAAGTGTTGAGTGAGGACAACCCCATTCCTATACAACTAGCCAGGTTCGGATCAGATGACAGCATGGGGCCACTTATAAAGCTCTAGCTAACCAGACCGACCGGCTATGCTGCTTGAGCTGGCGTTCAGCCTCTTAATAATAACTTTCACTTTGTCTCTATATTATCATCTCAAGTGTTTCACCATTGTTGGTCTCATTGAAGTGGTCTATACACTATTTGCTATGGACTTGAAGATAAATATTGCAAAAGCCCAGCATACATTTGCTAGCTTAAATATGATAATTCATGTATTTATGTAATTTTCATTTTTTTTATTAAGAATCTGTATTAGAATTAAATTTATTTACTAAATCTATGTTATACTAGCTTACTAAGTTCATGACTTGGAAAGTCGTCACTGTCTCTCCTTATCCCAGGCCTTTGGCCAAAGGCCCAATTTGCTATTAGAGGTGTTGCAATCTGCAATTGAAACCAGTGTAATTACAGGTGAACTTATGATTTTTATCCCTAAACCCTATTATTATTACTATTATATGTGTTATGACTTCGTATTTCCAAAATTACTATTATTGTAAATTTTGTGATAAAATAATGATTATAAAAATAGTAATTTCTTGTTAATATATTATTTAAAAAGAACTCCAATTTGACCTCTTTATTTGCATTGTTTTCTTAATAACATTAATAATTTAATTTAAAATAAGATATAACATTAATAAGAAAAGAAAGTTATATGGTATACTAAACTACCCAAACTTGATAGAAAGTGTGATTAAAAAAAAGTTAAATATGTTTTTTTGTATTTAAGTACAATTTTAATGTTTAAATTAATATTTATATGTTCTTTATTCATATAACTATCCAAATTGAATTTTCTTTACACATTTTAATTCATTTTTTGTAATTATGTTAAAATTGGATGATGTAATCAAAGTTGTTACACATGACAATAATCAATTAATGATGCTGCATGTCTGTCATGAATCTAAACTTTTGATTGGTTGGCACCATCCAATATTAAAGGAGTTGTAAAGTTGAACTAAAATGTGTCACACAACCTAAATTTGAGTATTGTCATGAACAAAAAAATGAAAATTTGATGTGATTTGAATATTGAAGCTAAATTTAAATATCAAAAAGTATATTTATCTAATAAAAAATAAAATAAAAAGAATTAAACAAATGATTATTTTTCAACTTTATTTATGAAATTAGAAAGAAAACACCGTCAATATTCCAAATACAAATCTTAATGATAATAGAAAACTAATTTATATCAAATTAAAATATAAAAATTATATTCCCAAATTATATACAGAGTTAATTACACTAGACATCTCTAAACCATGACCGTCTTTTTAAAATTAGTCCCAAAATTTTAAAATATTCTAATTTCATTCCTAAACTATCAAAATTATATCAATAAGGTCATTTCGTTACTAAAATAATCAATTTAACCGTTAAATTAGATGTCATATCCTACTTGGCATAATATAAAATGAAGATTTTAAAGGAAAGATGAATGTTACGAACATAGATGTAAAAATTTTGATTTTGGGGTTTTCTAAGCTTTTACAAAAGCTTTATTGTTTATTGTCTTCTTTTTTTAGTTTTACTTTTGATAAACCATAATTTATACATATTTTGACCCCATGCTTGACTTATTTTTGGATGAATTTTCATTAGATTTGATGAATTCGATGATCCTAATCCTTTAATTTCATATTTTACACTCAGGAGAGCTTAGGGAGTCGAAAAGAACGAGAAATGGGCCAAAAGGGGGACAAAATGGGCCTACCTTGGAAATCAACACGGCCTGGACTGTCGCACACGGGCAAACCACACGGCCGTGTGTGACGAGCAGAATCGAGCACGGCCTAAACTATCGTACACGGGCGTGTCCCTCCCGAACCCAAGGCTAATTCTATTCGGAAAAGACTACTTGTGGGCGCAGAGTAGAAAGCAGAAAATACTCGAAGACAGCCATCGGGAGCAGCTTGGAAGAAGGATCTCCATCAAGACTGAAGATCTCCTATCAATTTCTCTTGAAGTTTTTGGGTTTTCTTACGTTTTGTAGTTTTCCTTATTTTAAGATGTTTCCCTTTATCAGTATGAACTAAATCCCTTAAATACCTAAGGGGATGAAACTTAAGACGGATCTTATTATTATTTGATTTATAAGATAAATACTTGTTCTTATTCTTGTTTTGATAATTCAGGTTATTGATTCAAGTCGAATGTGCTTATTCAGAGGAGCAAAAGTCCCTGTTTAAGAGTAAATCAACACAATTAAGTGGAGTTGATTGCAACCCCAGAAATAGGGCGACATAAATCTGCCGAATTAGAGTCAAATCTAATAAGGAGATCCATAGATCAAGTTAATGCGACAGTAGGGGTTTTAATTAGAAAGAGATTTCAATAAATCAACCTAGAGTCAGTTGTTCTTAGTCTCAAAAGAGATATTAACATAAATCAGGGATTTCTACGGATTAAGTCAAGTGAATAAATCATATGAATCAAAAGTAATAAGTGAAGTCTAGGTGTATTCTTCCTTGGGTATTGCCTCTCTCATAAAGTTGTCTAAAAGTATTTTCCCAATTCATTCTCTGTCGTGCTTTTAATTAGTTTTAGTTTAAAAAGAAATCACTCCAATTCTTAGGCTAGATAATAAGAAGATAGTAATTACTCGTAGTCCTTGTGGATACGATATTACAGGTCTTACCATAACTATACTATTAAACGATAGGTGCGCTTGCCTTTATTGTGATCATAGTTAGTTAGAGACACATCAAGTTTTTGGCGCCGTTGCCGGGGACTAAGATATCAGGAACACTAAATTTTTATTACTTTAGCCATTATTAATTTATTGCAATTTATTATTTTATTTTAATTTGCTAATTTTTCTTTTATTTGCTTCTGGCAGGTATTTTTAGTTTATGACTAGAAGGAACCTGTCAGGACCATTACTTTTTGATAGTGATATAGAAGGTACCGCTCGCAAAAATCGTAGGGAGATAAGGCGAAGTCTACAATACGTAGAGGAAGAGCAAGAGGATGGTACTAATATTACCGAGGAAATGGCCGAGAATAATCCACTACCTCCCGTGGTTGCTGCAAATCTAGTAAATCAGAATCCTGCTCCTTGAACTATGTATGATTATGCTAAGCCTACTTTAACAGGAATTGAATCAAGTATTGTTAGACCTGCTGTTGCTGCAAATAATTTTGAACTGAAACCTAACACTATTTAGATGATTCAGCAGTTTGTTCAGTTTGATGGTTTGCAGGATGAGGATCTAAACAATCACTTGGCAAATTTTCTGGAATTCTGCTACACTTTCAAGATTAATAGCGTTTCTGATGATGCCATTCGCCTTCGGTTGTTTCCTTTCTTGTTGAGGAACAAAGATAAACAGTGGTTAAACTCGTTACCACAAGGATCAATCACTACATGGGAACAAATGACTGAAAAATTCTTACTTAAATATTTTCCACCGGCAAAAACAACTAAGTTGAGGAATGATATCTCTTCTTTTGTGCAGATGAATTTAGAAACACTTTACGATGCATGGGAGAGATACAAGGATCTACTGAGAAGATGCCCTCACCACGGGTTACCATTATGGCTACAGGTTCAAACCTTTTACAATGGTGTGAATCCCTCAACTAGGCAATTAATCGATGCAGCCACCGGCGGTACCCTAAACAACAAAACACCTGAGGCTGCTTACGAATTCATTGAAGAGATGTCACTGAATAACTATTAGTGGCAAGTTATGAGGACGAAGCCAACAAAGGCAGCTGGTGTTTTCAACCTCGACGCAGTGACCATGCTATCAAACCAGGTAGAGCTTTTAAATAAAAAGATTGATGGTTTGTGTGGTTCTTCGCAGGTACATCCAGTGATGCAGTGCAATACAAATGGAGGAGAGACGAACAATACAGAATATCCATCCTACAACCCTGGCATAGAAAGCGAACATATGAACTATATGGGTAATAATTCTATACCTCAGAATAATCCCTATAGTAACACTTAGAATCTAGGTTGGAGGAACCACACAAACCTCTCATGGGGTGGTCAAGGAAATCAGAGACAACAACCCCCTCCAAGTTTTCAATAACAACCCTACCCACAAGAGAAGAAGCCGAACCTTTAAGAGATGCTAACAAAATTCATCTCGGTGTCAGAAACCTGTTTTCAAAACACTGAAACAGCACTTAAAAACCAACATGCATCAATTCAAGGGCTTGAAAACCAAATAGGTCAGCTTGCTAAGCTGATCTCTGAACGACCACAAGGCAGCCTGCCAAGCAACACTGAAACTAACCCAAGGGAGCAACTTCATGCCATCGCTGCTCATGATAGTGAAGGGTTAGACGAACCAAACCCGAGGCAAGAGAGCATGGTAGATAAAGGTAAGGTTGAGGTAAGCCATGATAAACCAAAACTGGTAAGTACAGAGTACAAACCTCGTGTGCCATACCCCAATGCAACGAAAAAAGACCGCACAGATAAACAATTCGGTAAATTTCTTAAACTTTTAAAGAAATTACATATTAACTTACCGTTTATTGAAGCTCTTTTGTAGATGCCAAATTCAGTAAAATTTTTAAAAGAGCTTTTGGCAAACAAACGGAAGTTAGACGATGCGTCGCATGTGGAGCTAAATGTAGTGTGCTCAGCAATTTTATAGAATAAACTACCCCACAAATTAAAAGATCTAGGGAGTTTTACGATTCCTTGCTTAATTGGGGGTTTATCTGTTAATAATGCTTTAGCTGATTTAGGGGCAAGTATTAATGTTATGCCTTATAAAATGTTTAAACAGCTAGGTCTTGGGAAACCCAAACAACTTAGGATGAGCATTCATTTGGCTGATAAAACCATTAGATTTCCTAGGGGTATAATTGAAGATGTGCTAGTCAAAATTGATAAATTAATATTCCCAGTAGACTTTGTTGTTTTAGACATGGATGAGGATAGTAACGTTCCTTTAATTTTAGGACGACCTTTTTTAGCAACTGCTATGGCCATTATTGATGTTGGTACAGGGGAATTAATACTCTATGTAGGTGATGACATGATTAAACTCCAAGCACGTGATTCTGTCAGAATATCTAGTGATCGAGATGTTACAAATCCTGTTAATGTAAGTGAACTTAATGTTCAATCTTCTTTGCAGGAAATTCCTCGAAAAAAGATGACAGAGCTATGGTCTAGCTCTCATATTGAGAACAGAGCTGTTCATGAGGAATGAAGAGTCCAGATTGAGGAACTAGATGAATGGCAAACACAGTTTAAAGAGAAAATTAAAGTACATGATGAACCAAAGCAGAGCCATGACGAGCCTAAAAATAAAACGAGTCAAATTAAGGTTGGAGACCGGGTTCTAATGGATAATACAGATCATCGTATTGCCACTTCTGAACCTGATGGAACAATCCCTTTCACGGTACTTAACATTTTTTCATATGGTACAGTCGAGGTAGCTCATTCCAAATTTTCCACCTTCAAGGTAAATAATACTCGTCTAAAACCTTATTTTAACAAAATTGATAGCAGGAATGAGGAGTTTCAACTCCTCGAACCACCATGATTATGCGAATAAAGGTGAGCCGAGCTTAGACTCTAAATAAGCGCTTCTTGGGAGGCAACCGAGCACTAACCCCATTAATGTCCATATTTTCGATTTTTAGCATCTAACTAAAAACTAACCAAATTAATAGGCGCATGTTTCCCTACCCACACAGCCTTGCACACGGGCGTGGCCGTGGCCGTGTGGACACCACGAGTAGGTACACCGGCGTGGCAGAGCCCCCGTGCGAGAACATGACGAAAATTTCCCCAAAATACGGGCTGCAATAACATGCCAGGACCGTGCGATTCGGCCGTGGTCGACACTGACTAAAGAACACGGCATGCGACAAAACCACACGGGCGTGCCTTAAAGCTGTGCTTAAGCCTGAGTAAGTCACACGGGCGTGTCGCCTATAGGCCATGGTCGATACTGATTAATTAACATGGGCGTGTAAACATCTATACGGGCGTTGGGAGAAACAAATGATGCAACACACGGCCGTGCGACCCAACACGCAGAGGGAACACGGGCGTAAGGTAAGAATCAGACATGCCCTAAACCAACATTTACGAAACACATGGGCTAAACATAAGGCACACGGGCGTGGGCCTTGACTGTGTGCCCCAATCCCTATTTAAATCCCCTTCTCCTGTTCACTTTCTTCCCCAAATCTTCTCCCCCAAACCCTAGCCATCGCACCCCTTTCTGGCCACCGCCCTCCTCCTTCACTTTCTTCCTTCCTCCCTTCTTCCTCAACCCGAAACCCCCATTCTCCCTCTTCTTTTTCCCTTATTTTTTTCATATTTATTTTTCTTATCTTTATTTTGTTTATTATTTTATTATTGTTAATTCCATTTAGATTTAGCTTATGATTATGATTATTTTCCATTTTTTTACTTATTCCGAGTAGGTTTATTTTTAGTATTTGAGGATTCTGTGTTAAGGGTACCATAAGTTAGTATTCTTTTATTGTTAATAATAAAAATATCTGCTATTTGTTTAACTTTTAAATTCACTATGTGAGGAATATACTCTTATTTAAGACTATTTCGATATTACTTATGGTCATGCAGACTCCTTTATTGACTCAATTTCAAAAGGTTCAAGGTGCTACCGGAGTATCCTCCTCCACCTTCACCTCTAATTCATCAGGCTTCTTTTCATGGATTCCATCCAAAATTCAGGAAGTTTCACCTCCTTCCCTCTCTTATTATTTTTTGCTTACATTGCTAATTATCTATCTTTGTACATTAAAGACAATGTATATCTTAAGTGTGGGGAGGTTAATTATAGCATTATTAGAAAAATCCCTGAATTATGTCTTTGGTAATTTTATCATATTATTATTAGAATGAAACTTCTATTAACTTATGATTTTCATTGATATGTTTTAGATTAAGTCATATATAATTGTGCATTGATGGTTTAAACTTTAAGACATTAGAGAATCAAGCATGATAAGTCTATTTTCAGAATTAAAAATTAGTTAGGTTGTTTCCTTAAATTATATATTACTTTGAAGTTTAAAATTTGCAAGGTTGACATTAAAAACCATAAATTTTGTGAGACTTTGAGCCTTTTAGAGCATATATTTTTCTTGCTCACTTTATTATTGGTTATGAGTGTGTCAATATTGATTTTTTATTCTAGAACTTACTTCGTTTATGCATGTCGAGGCGACACCCTTGATTTGATATACTGAGATGATAAAGGCACCTAGGTTTTAACCCAACTATTCCATTAAAAAAAAACCTACCTTCATAATTAACCCATAGTGAACCCTTTTGAGCCTGATAAACTATTTCTTGACTCACCCATTAATATTAACTCAAAACCCAATTTTTGCTTCTCCTACTTTATTAACTCCCCATTTGTCGAGATTTGATTTGATCAGTTGCCTAACTATATTTTTTATTTCAATTGTTAAATTCATCTTATATCGTGTACTTATTCTAAAAAAAAAGTTGGAAATTTATTCATTATTAGTTTTATGAGCTTAAAACGGTTAATTTCACATCTTTAGAAGAAGCTCGTGTTATTAATGATAAGTTTTTAATCGATGTAATTATTCAGTACTAGCTCACTTTTTCTAGTTAGGTAAATTGTCAAATCAATCTCAATTCTAACCTTTTAATTCAACCTTTATCCACACCTCTAAACCAAGCCCCATTACAACCCTTTTTAAGACCTTTTGATTTGTATATCATATCATTTCATAGTGGTAGAGATTTGATTTTTATGCAAGCTTATGGTAATAACCTCTCATGTTTGACTTTTGAGTGCTTAATTTGAACCTTAAGGCACTTAGAGTGATTTGAGTGAATCTTTAGTGAGGATGTCAATTCTTGTCGGTTTTGGGTCAAAGGTAATTATTTAGATAAGGGAAAAAACCTATGTTTTCATGCTACAAAAATTTGTGACTTAGATTGGTTGAATCTTTAGGACTCTTTAAGTTAAATTATCAATGTAAGAATTATCTGTGAATTATGATGAGAATTATAAATTGAGGAGGTTAATTTTAATTATGAGTTGAGGATTTTGCTTGAGGACAAACAAAGGTTTAAGTGTGGGGATATTTGATAAACCATAATTTATCCATATTTGACCCCATGCTTGACTTATTTTTGGATGAATTTTCATTAGATTTGATGAATTCGATGCTCCTAATCCTTTAATTTCATGTTTTACACTCAGGAGAGCTTAGGAAGTCAAAAAGAACAAGAAACGGGCCAAAAAGGGACAAAATAGGCCTACCTTGGAAATCAACACGGCCTGGACTATTGTATACGGGCAGACTACACGGCCGTGTGTAACAAGCAGAATCGAGCACGGCCTAAGCTATCGTACAGGGGCGTGCCACACGGGGGTGTCCCTGCCGGACGCAAGGCTAAATCTTTTCAGAAAAGACCACTTGTGAGCCAAGAAAGGTGTTCCAGAGCCTATATAAATACCCTAGGAGAGAATCTAAGGAGGGGCGCAGAGTAGAAAGCAGAAAATACTCAAAGACAGCCATCGGGAGTAGCTTGGAAGAAGGATCTCCATTAAGACTGAAGATCTCCTATCAATATCTCTTGAAGTTTTTGGGTTTTCTTATGTTTTGTAGTTTTTCTTATTTTAAGATGTTTCCTTTTATCAGTATAAACTAAATCCCTTAAGTACCTGAGGGGATGAAACCTAAGACGGATCTTATTATTATTTGATTTATAAGATAAATACTTGTTCTTATTCTTAATTGTGAGTTCTTATTCTTGTTTTGATAATTCAGGTTATTGATTCAAGTCAAATGTGCTTATTCAGAGGAGCAAAAGTCCCTGTTTAAGAGTAGATCAACACAATTAAGCGAAGTTGATTGCAACCCTAGAAATAGGGCGACATAAATCTGCTGGATTAGAGTCAAATCTAATAAGGAGATCCATTAGATCGAGTTAATGCGACAATAGAGGTTTTAATTAGAAAGAGATTTCAATTAATCAACCTAGAGTCAGTTGTTCTTAGTCTCGAAAGAGATATTAACATAAATATGGGATTTCTACGGATTAATTCAAGTGAATAAATCATATGAATCAGAAGTAATAAGTGAAGTCTAGGTAAAGTTGTCTAAAAGTATTTTCCCAATTCATTCTCTGTCGTGCTTTTAATTAGTTTTAGTTTAAAAAGCAATCACTCCAATTCTTAGGCTAGATAATAAGAAGATAGTAATTACTCGTACTCTTGGTCCTTGTGGATACGATATTACCAGCCTTACCATAACTATACTATTAAATGATAGGTGCGCTTGCCTTTATTGTGATCATAGTTAGTTAGAGACACATCAATTTTATTGTTAGTTTGATTAAATATACATTTGGACTGCAAATTTGTTACCTTCTCCCAAGTTGGTAATTGTGCATTTCTTTTCTCAAGTTGGTACTCGATTTTTCATTTTATATAGAGTTTTGGTATTTTTTTGTAATGGTGTCAAGTATGGTACAAGTGGCACTTTTAGACAGCAACATGTGGCAATATTGATATCATTATGATGTCATAATTTGATTTTAAAAAAAATAGAATTGTAGTGATCCAATTTTCAGTGGAACCGAAAAAAGCGATTTTGGAACCCCATTTTCATAAACCAAGTCCGTAAATATAAAATAAGAATATTTACAGAGTTAGTATGAAAATATAGTGAAGAATGATTGAGTAATTTAGTTGATAATATAGTTAATTAAGGCTTAAAGACTAAATTGTAAAATTCCAATTGCTATAGAATTTTAATTGAAAAAAGGCTTTAGGACTTATATGAAAACTAAACAAAGTGTAACAAGTCAAAAATTACGGTTTCGGGACCCCATTTCTGTAAACCGGGTGATCTATCGTAATTTGGTGTAGCATATTAAACTAGTTTTCACACTTGATGAGCTTGAATACAAACACTTTTATTATGCTTTAATTAAGTTTTCTTAGTTTCATTTACATTAAAAAAATTTAATTTTAGTCTTTTATTGACCTTAGAGGCCGAATGAGGCCTAAGGGTGAACTAATATACTTTGAGTGTGCAGGAGACTACTGGAAGGCGTACCAACTCAATACTGGTCGCTGTATTGCAACACAGGGAGTTTGATGTCGCAACATAGGGAGCAAAGAGTAAGAATTCCAAGAGTTCCTTTAGTATAGCGACACAACCAAGGGATGTCACGACACACCCTTGAAGCTACTTTGAGTATGAGCAAACTGCCTTCGGTGTAGCGACACATGCACTAGGGTGTCGCGACATTGGTCCTGTACGAGAAATACTTATGAGCCAGGGGCGATTTGGTGTGCACAATCAAATATTAAACACGAGAGTGTTAGCTGACCTAGGGTTGAGGATGACAGCATCCTTAACTCTATAAATAAGTTTGTTTAACACTTGTTATGGACAACTTTTCATACTATATAAATTTCTTTATAATTTAGTCTTTAGTTTTTCCTTTTTCTTAAGCTTTAGGTTATTTTAAGTTTTGCATTTATCGGGAGATCTAATTGGTGGAACTCGATCAACTCTTTGTGGATTTCATGCTTTAATTAATTACAATTCAGGATTCTCTTAAACCTTTGTCTCTTGATTTGCTAATAATGTTCATCTTTTACATCAAGTTTATTATGTTTTTGAAGTCCATGAGGAACTAATTCTCTTATGGGGGATTAGTGAGTGGAGGTATGATTAATTGATTGTTGCGCAGACGAATTAACTATTTGGTAGAGGAAGAACTTAAACCCTAGGCTTGACGACCCTAGGAAGTCATCTAGGTGGGAATTAAGCCAAAATTGGTATGGCCTATCCGTGCACACCTTATCCCCGAACCAGTCTAGACTGTGAGGTCGAGAGATAAGTAGTTCTTGCTGACTCGTTATTCTAGTGGAAGATCGAGAGATCCTACTAGGGTAACGACTAGTTGATTGAACAAGAAACCTGAAGCAACTGTTATTTATGATTACAGAAGCAAGCTAATCACTCATGCTCAGATCTGATTCAATTTTCATATCAAATTTCTCAAAGTCTTCCCTTTATAGTATTTTACTCTTTGTTTATAAAAAAATACCAAAAATCTCTCTTTATGTTTAGTCATAATATAATTTATTTAAAGTACTAATTAGCTCTATTTGTCCTTAGGTTAGGATTAATTTAGTGCTCGCCTCCCTTGGGTACAATCCTTAGAGTACTCACGTTGTAATTATATTACAACATGACCTGTATACTTGCGAACACTGCTTATTTGACATATTTTGTGCAGTATTTTTACTCTAGACGTTGGTACGTTTGGAGGCAGTCAAGTTGTTGGCGTTGTTACTTGGGAGACAATGTCACTAGATTGATTTTAACTTTTGCAGTTAATACAATAATTAGGAAATTAATAAATTTTAGATACAATTTTTATATTTTATCCTGATTGACACTCCCTTGCTTTCTTATGGATTCAGGTTATAGGAAGGCATTCGTAAGGATTCTTACATATCTAAGACGATTAACGAATAACTTTTTCCAATGATTGTAACAACCAATTTTTTAGTGAGATTGGAATAGTGGTTTCGGGACCACAAATCTGACCAAAAAAATAAAATTTATTTTTATTTCATTATATGGTTCGTATTATGATAGACATGTGCGAAAATTTTGATACGAAAATTTTATCGATTAAGTGCTTAATTACGAGAAGGACTAAATTGCATGAAATGCAAAAGTTGAATTCTAGTAGCTATAAGTATTAAATAGTTACGGAAATCAAAATTAGAGGTCCTTATATGGTAATTAGACCATCAAGAAAAGCATGTAGATTTTTCTTGGTGACTCATCCATGGAAATATAGAAAAAGGGCAAGGACTAAATTGGAAATATCAAATACTTAATTAATTAAAAGATGAAAAGAAAATATATCATTTTATTTTAATCATCTTCAACCTAAAAACACATGGAAACCCTAGGAGAGAGAAGAAACTTTCAAGGTTTAATTGGGTAAGTTTCCTTGTCCCATTTTTAGTAATTTTGATATTTTTGAAACCGGGATAGCTTAATCTACCTATTTGGGGGATTAATTTGAAAAGTTATCAAGGTATGAAAAATGGATCATGGAAGTATATGTTGAAAATTTGAAATTTATGGTAGAAAATGAAAGGTTGTTGATAGATAAACAACTTTTACAAAGTGATTTTTGATGAAAACATGTTTTAGGGACTAAAATGTAAACTTGTGAAATTTGATAAAAAATTCTAAAATTTTATTAATACATGTGCTGTAAAATTTGTAATAGGATTTTGGTTAGGCTTGGAATAGGGAGTAATTTGCATAAGTTTCATATTTCGGGCCTAGGGACAAAGTCAAAATTTATGAAAAAGTTAGGGGCAAAATGATAATTTTTCCTAGGACGTAAATTGAGTCCATTTAAATATGAAATGTGTGAAATTGATGGTTAAATTCATTTATATAGATCCGGACAACACTAATTTGAGGTTAGATCGAGGAAAAGAAAATGTTTTGGATTAGTAGACTTCTAACGCGAACAAGTGTCGAGGTAAGTTTGTGTAACTTAATCGGGCATGTAAATATGTTTAATTTGAATGTTATGTTGTATGGAATGTGAATTATATTGATGTACATTACTTAAATGATATAATGAGAAATTTAATACATGCTTGAAATGGTGAAAAAGGGCAAGTCCCGATTGAATATTGGATTTTGATGATTATATGCGCTTTCCCGAAATGAATAAGGTCCTGCATTTGTTGCGGACGGGATTTAGCTCAGACGAGTAATCTTGTTGACCTTGTCATAGAAAGGATTTAGCCCGGACGGGTAATCCTGATGTAATACTTTTTGAGTATACATTATGATTAGGGTTTAGCCTGGACTGGTAACCCTAATTGAACTCTTTTAGCATACATTATATAAAGGATTTAGCCTGGACTGGTAATCCTTTTATACGATATGTGACTCGAGAGTGTGTTCCTTGATTAAGTACCCTAATGGGTACCATCGAATAAAAATTGATGGATTATGGAATCGTACACCTCGAGTGTACTATTTGAGCATCTATCGGAATTCCAATAATTCAGCGGACCTAAAACTCTTGACATGACATGAGAATTATGAGATGAAATGATAATGTCTTGAAATTGTAATGCATGATGAACTCATCTATTCTTACTTGCTATATATGTAAACTTTGTGACTAACATGTTCGATTGGATGCATGTGTTTAGGAAAATTTAACCAAATGGATGGAAAACTTGTTATTGTATGCTTAGATTAAATAAACAGGATTGGTAAGTTTAGTTTCTGTTATACGAACTTACTAAGCATGTAATGCTTACTTCGTTTTATCTTCCCTGTTTGATAGTGCTCCAAAGCAAATGAAGGTTGGAGATCATTGGAGCATTGTTACACTATCAACTAACTTATTTTGGGTATACTTAGAAAAATCATTTTGGTATAATGGCATGTATAGGTCAACTTGACCATTGGTAGCTTTATAATGATGTCTTGTAACCTAGCCATTGGAATGGCTAGTAAAGGCCTATTTTGGTATGATTAAGTAGGTTATTATGATATATATTCATATGTGTCATGTTGAGTACATGTAATCAATGATGTTAATGCCTAGTTAATCCAAGGTAAGTTTATAACCACCTATGCATGTAATGATATGCCTTGTTGAATGATGAAGTTTGTTTAATTTGAATGCTTGGATTGGTTGGTATTGGTTGTGTGTTTCAAGTGCAGGTCTTGGGTGAAATTTTGGGTGAGAAATAAAGCTAGAAATGATTTCTTTTTTTCCACTCGGGCATACACACAGACGTGTGGCTAGATCGTGTGCCACACACGGCTTGGTAACATGGGCATGTAGTTAGGTCATGTGTCCCCTGTACCTTAGTTTTGAGAAACAGAATGCTCAGAATTGGGCACACGGGTAGAGACACGGGCGGGTATCTCAGTCATGTGGTTGACACGACCTTGGACACGAGCGTGTTACACGGCTGTGTAAAAACTGCACTTGAATTTTGAAAATTAAATCCGCCACACAGCCTAGCACACGGGCGTGTGACTTGCCGTGTGACTTCAATTTCTTCATGACTTAAAAGTTAGTGAGTTACATGGGTTAGGGACACGGACGTGTGTAGTACACAGCCTGACCACACGGGCATGTGAGCCCTGCACCTAGGAAAATTATTAAAATTTCGTGAAAATTCCCTGAGATCTCGATTTAGTCCCGATTCGTTTCTAATACTTGTATTAGGCCTTGAGGGCCCATTTAAGGGACGTTATGAATAATCTCAATGTATAAATAAAAACTTACATGAATTGTTTGCAAAATGTTTTGAATGTTTTGGTAACGCTCCATAACCCTCTTCTGGCGACGGATACGGGTATGGGGTGTTACAGTGATACCAATGATAAAGCACCGATAATATTTGATCTCTGTAATTTGATACGTAACCTTTAATAACATGATGCAAGCATTAGGATTTTTTTCTAATGTAGACTAATTGCGCGCTAGTATTACCCACGCCATTATTGATAGTCTTCATTTTGAATTAAATCTTTCATTACTAACCTGGATGTCTAATAATGTCAGATTTAATGATTATAAGACAGAGGATTTTATAGCTTTCCTTCGGCTGTATGAACACATATGTAGCATTGTCACATATGTCGGTGTTCCAATAGAAACTATTACATTATTACTAATCCCATTTGCATTGGACGGTAAAGCAAAAGCCTGGTTAGATGCATTTCCACCTGATACTATCACTACATGGGTTGATTTTGTGCAATTATTTCTTCAACGGTTCTTGCCTATGACTCAGGTACTCAGTATTTATGAAAAAATATTTAAATTTAAACAGTACATTACTGAAACATTAGGGCTAGTGTGGGAAAAATTTAAAACAATTCTTAGGTTAGTGCTGGGAGGAGAAATACATTTTGCGGTTCGAATCCAACTTTTCTATGATGGATTGGATAGTCAAAACAAGCGAAAATTTGACCTCATGACTGGGGGAAGTATTTGGAATAAAATAGGAAAGGAAGAAATGGAAATATTGGAAAAATTTAGTGAAAATGAATTTACCTGGGGGAAACATCAAGAGTTTGAAGCTGAGGAACTGGTAGAATCCAAGTTTAAAGAGTAAAAGTGCAAAAAATTAGAATTGATGACAACAAATTTGGCTGAGCACGATGAATATGAATCTGAAGAGGAAAAATATGATGATACAGAACAAGAAAATGACCAGATAGCTCTTCAACTCAATTGGTGGCGATAGAGTAAGGGACAGCCAAAACAAATCAGTTCAAGTACAACATAAATGGTACCCTTCATTACTAAATTTCTTGAGTTAGAGTTAAAGCAATTAATAGAATAATTGAACTATGGATACTTTGGGGAAGCAAAATACATTACCTGTGATTATAGCTGCTAGGTTAAGTTCAAAGTAAAAAGAGGTCTTGCTAAGTGTTTTAAAAGTGTACAAGAAAGCCATTGGATGGACGATTGTTGATATTAAAGGAATCAATCCTACATTGTGTCAACATAAGATCATATTAGAAGAGGGAAAAAACTAGTGGTAGATGCACAACGTCAGCTAAAATCGACTATGAAAGAAGTGGTCAAAAAGAACTACTCAAATGGTTAGATGCATGTATTGTTATGCAATTTCTGATAGTGAATGGGTCAGTCCAACACAATTCATCCCAAAGAAAAGAGGATTAATGGTCGTTAAGAACTATAAGAATGAGTTAATACCAACAAGGACAGTCACTAGTTAGAGGGTATGTATAGACTATCGAAAATTAAATGATGCGATAAAAAAAGATCATTTCAAGCTCCATTTTATTGATCAAATGATTGAAAGATTAGCATGAAAAGAGTATTATTGTGTCCTTGATGGATATTCTGGATATCATCAAATTCCAATACATCCAAATGGTCAAGAAAAAACCACATTTATATGTCCTTTTGGCACATATGATTTTAGATGAATGCTATTCGGATTATGTAATGCTCCAACAACATTTATGAGATGCATGACTATTCTTTTTGTTGATATGCTGGAGAAGGCCTAGATGTGTTCATGGACAATTTATCGGTATACGGAAATTCCTTTCGAAAATGCTTGGATAACCTTGAAAAAGTTCTACAAAGATGCGAAGAGACCAATCTAGTACTCAATTGGGAAAAATGTTACTTCATGGTAAAAGAAGGATTACTTCTAGGACATCAAATATCAAAGAAAAGTCTGGAAGTAGATAAGGCTAAGATAGAAGTTATAAAAAATCTCTCAAACCCTACAACAGTTCGGGGAGTGAGAAACTTTTTGGGACATGCTGGGTTCTATAGACAATTCATAAATGACTTTTCTCACATCTCTAAACCATTGAATCAACTTCTTTATAAGGAGATACCTTTCATATTTGATCAAAACTGCACCAAAGCATTTGACGTAATAAAAGAAAAACTTATTTATGCGTCTATAATTATTACTCCTAACTGGTCATAACCCATTATTGTAATGTGTGATGCTAGCGATTATGCTATAGGAGTAGTATTGGGACAGAGGAGAAACAACATGTTTGGAGCTATCCATTATGCAAGTAAGACACTCAATTCAGCGTAATGTAATTACATTACTACTGAAAAAGAAATGCTTGCTATCGTGTTTACTTGTAAAAAATATCACCCTTATTTGATGGAAAATAGAGTTTATGTTTACATTGACCACTTTGCACTAAAGTTTGTAATGAAAAAGAAGGAAACAAAAGCCAACTAATGAGATACGTGTTACTGCTTCAAGAATTTGATTTATGGATAACAGACAGAAAAGCAATGTAGAATCAAATCGCTGGCCATTTTTACAGAATAGAAAATGATTTAGAATAGAAAAACTTTAAAGAAATTAAGGAAACCTTCGTAGATGAACAACTATTTAGGGTAGACGCTCATCAGATGAGGGTAGAAAATAGTAGCATACCATGGTATGCAAATTATGTGAATTACATCGCTAAAGGCATTTTCCACCATAAGTATCATGGCAACAAAAGAAGAGGATCATTCATGAATTGAAAAATTATATTTGGGAAGATCCGTATGTATTTTGGAAATGCATAGATCAATTAGTACAAAGATTTGTAGTAGAAGAAAAAATAAACGATATTTTTCATGGGTGTCATACGTCACCATGTAGGGGCATTTCAGCTGAAAAAGAATAGTTCAGAAGGTATTGCAATTAGGGATACTTATGAATTTGCACAAGGATGCGATAAATGCCAAAGAACTAGAAGTATATCGAGAAGAGATGAAATGCCGCAAATTGGAATCTTTGAAGTAGAGATATTTGATGTATGGGGAATTGAATTCATGAGACCCTTTCCAAGTTCTTTTAGGAATCAATACATCCTATTAGTCGTCGATTATGTTTCCAAATGGGTCGAAGCAGTGGCATTACCTACTAATGATACAAAAAGTAGTTCAATTCTTAAGAAAAAAAACATCTTCTCTAGGTTTGGAATGCCTAGTGTGTTGGTAAATGATGAAGAATCTCATTTTTGCAGTAAACAGTTTGAAGGTTCTTAGCCAAGTATAGTATGAGACATCGGATGACAACAACATATCATCCACAAGCTAATGGCCAAGCAGAGGTGTCCAACCGGGAGATCAAGCAAATTCTTGAACAGATAGTAAATCCAAGTAGGAAAGATTGGACAGCAAGATTAGACGATGCGTTGTGGGCCTATAGAACATCATACAGAACTCTGGTAGGAATGTCTCATTACAAATTAGTTTATGGGAAAAATTGTCACTTGCCGATTGAATTAGAAAAGTAAGCATATTGGACAATCAAAGAATTGAAATTAGATCCAAAGTTAGCAAAGAAAGAAAGACTATTTCAATTACAAGAATTAGAAGAATTTCATTTTATGGCTTACGAAAACACCAAACTATACAAGGAAAGGATCAGACTCAGGCATGACTTAAAAATACGAAAATGTGAATTTTTTGCCTGGATAAAAAGTGTTATTGTTTAATTCGAGATGACATTCCCTAGTAAGTTAAAATCCAGATGGACTAACCCATACAGTATAAATCAAGTAACACCTCATAGGGCAACAGAACTTATTGGAAAGGGAGGACAATATTTTCTAGATGGAGAGAGAGTAAAACATTATTTTGGGGGGGGACAACAAAGGAAATAATTGACACTCAAGCCTTATAATGCAAGTTTTATGGAGACAAAGTAGGAATGAGGGTATATTGGAAAGAGAAATAAATGAAGCAATAGAAGATCTTAAGGCAGAGAAAGAGGACAACAAAAATTGGTCTCAATGTCGCAACATCAGCCTTACATGTCGCGACACCACATAAAGTCTAGTAGAGGTACACTATCTTCGACGTTGCGACATTTATAGAAAATGTCACGACACCCCTGTGTAAGTTGTCGTCTGAATTTTAACTAAAAATTGGCGTTTTTATAATTGAATTTTAGTAGATTTAAAACTTTCTAAATCCTTATTGATTAGAAATGATTTACCTAACACAACTATAACTCTTAATTGTATCACTATTTTTCTTTAAAATAAATAGACCACACAGATGTTTTCAACATCTCCAAATGTTGTGTAGAAAACAAGATCACTCTGTCGATATTCAAGGAAGCAACATAATCTCAAAGCGCAATACCACAACAACATTCATGTTCGAATAGTTATAGATTCTGATATAAAATTATAATCCATCTATTGAATTTTAGGGAAGCAGCATAGAGAAATATCTACAACTATTGCAGTCATACACATTCATTCAAGAACATTGATTCGACCCATTAATGAGAAAATGTATAGGAGTGTGGGAAATTACAACAAAAAGAGAATGGACTAACTTTTGCTGGCCACCAGAAGAACCAACAATCATACCCATGGTCAGGAATTCTATCTTGCGTTAAAAGAGAGAGAAGTGACAACACAGTACTGTGACACCCCTAACCTGTATCCGTCGTTGAAATAGGGTTACGAAGCATTATCGTCAAATCATAACGTAAGAACATACATTTCCAAATATTAATATAATCATAGCATAAATCATTCATACACATGATTATTGACCCTTGATCGAGCCCTCGAGGCCTTAAAAACACTTTAGAAACAAATCGGTACTAAATCGGAAACATTTGAAACATTGAGCAAAAAGTTAGAAAAATTTAAACTGCATGTAACACCCCTAACCTGTAACAACCCGTTTTTGGTCAAATCAGAACATTGGTTTTGGGACCACAAATCTGATGTTAAAATATTTATTTTATTATTATTTTAAAGTTTACAACATGATTGAGTGATTGTGTAAAAAATTTTGTTCAGAAATTTTATCATTTGAATGATTAATTTGATAAAAAGGATTAAATCGCATAAAGTGTAAAAGTGGAGTTCTATTAGCTAAAAGTATCTAATAGCTATAGAACCTTAAAGTTAAGGTCCTTAATTAGTAATTAGACCATTATTAAGTTAGTGGAAAATTATGACATTGGTATTGTTGTAATTAGTGTGATTAATTAAGGTTATTTTGGTAAATTAGCAATTAAAGATAAAATAAATAAAACAAAACAAAAATTGCTTTGTATCATCTTCTCTAGCCGAATTTTAGCAAGAAGAAATTCCATTTTAGGGCTTGAATTTCGGCAAGCTTTTCTCCTTCAATTAGGTATGCAATTTTGACCTGTTTTTAATGATTTTTATATTTTTGAGATCGTTGCAACTTAGTCTAGCTAGCCCAGGGACTAATTTGGAAAAATGTTAAAGATTTTTAATGTTGCCATTGATGAATATGTATGATTTTTGATGACTGATGATAGATTTTGAATGTTTGTTAATAGTTAAACAAGTTTTATCAGGTGATTTTTGAGAAAAATGCAAAATAGGGATTAAATTGAGAAATGTGTAAATTGTGTGGTAGAAATGTGAATAAATGAAAAATATAGACTTCTGGGGTATAATGGTAATTCGGCTAGCATGGGTTAGTCTTCAATTTCATGAATTTGTGGTTTTGTGTAATAAGGACTAAATTGTAAAAATGTGAAAGTTTAGGGGCTAATGTGTAAAATAGCTCAAATGCATATTTGGATTGAATTGAATAAATTGAGGAATAAATAAGCTGATTTTGATTACTTATAGATTAAGAAAAAGGAATTCGGACTTAGATCAAGGAAAAAGCAAAGTAATTGAATAGCGGGTCTGTTTCGTCATTTCCGTACACGAGGTAAGTTCGTATAATTGAACTTAAATGTGTATTTATTTAATTGAAGGCTGGTAATGTGATTGTATTTATCTTATTGGTTAAATTTAGAAGATTTTGAATTAAATGTACGGTTCAAGTAAGAAGAATATCTAAATAAGACCATAGCTGGGCTATGGTAAATCAGAAAATAAGACCATAACCGGGTTATGGCATGTGAATGTAAGACCAATGTAGGGCCATGACAATATATGTGTAAGACCATAGTTAGACTATGGCATCGAAAAATCAATGTACTCGTACCGTAATCATTTATAAACTCGGATGATTTTGATAAGTGAATTGGTGAGAAATAGATAAGTATCGGTACAGGTATGTACGGGAAACTATTCGAATAACGAGCTAATGGAAGTTGAGAACTTTATGTTAACTTAGTGATTGATGCATTAATGCAATCTATGTTATCTATTTAGAGATGTTAATAAATGATGAGATTATTTCATTTTACATACAAGCTTACTAAGCTTTATAGCTTACTTTGTTTATTTTTCTATGTTTTATAGTATTTCGAAGCTAGCTCAGATCTAGGGATTGTTAGAGACTTCATCGTACTATCGAACATCTATTTTGGTACTTTTGAAGTTATGTATATGTGGTATATGGCATGTATAAGCTTGAGTCATTTTGGTATGTTTGATGAACATGTATTTTGGCCATTTGAGTTAGCTTATGATGATGAATTTGGTGATGTTTATAAATATGCAAATGATTCTATTTTGAGTTTAGTAATTGACCCATATTGTGTGATTGAGCTTGAATTTATAATTTTTAATGATATTAGGTAATTTGATTGCTAAAAGGGTTGATAATTTGAGAAGTTATGTGCTTGTGAATTGGTGATTGATAATGCATGTTTCGAATGGTTTAGTAAATTGAATTTATATGTGAATTAGGTATGTAGTTAGATCGAAAATTGTGACATATTTGTAACTTGTATGGTTGGTAATGAAATGTTATGAATTGAATATTGGTTGATGATATTTGGCTGCTTATTTGTGTCTTGAAATGGAACCATTTGAGCTTGTATAGGTATGTGCAAAATGGGTGGCAAAATGGCTTGGGAAATAGCCTATTTTTAGCCACACAGGCAGAGACACGGGCGTGTGTCTCAGGCGTGTGTGACACACGGTTGTGTGTCCCCTGGTGTTGAATTTGAAAACAAGTTAGTATGCTCCACACGATTACACACACGGGCGTGTGATTTGGCTGAGTGGCATAAGTCAGTATACCCTATAGGTTTGACACGGCCTAACACACGGCTTGGCACATGGGCGTGTGAGGCCACTTCGAAGGGTACACGGGCTTGACACACGGACGTGTGGTTGCCCGTGTGACCCAAGCCAGTAAGCTCACTTGTTTGGACACAGGGTAGGACATGGGCTAGGACACGGCCATGTGCTCCCATTTCAAATGTCCACACGGGCTGTGGCACGGGCGTGTCTGGTGGCCGTGTGAGACACACAGAAAAGCTCACACAAAGTGTGATAATATATGGTCAAAACCATTCCTTTTCCTTTTTCCTTTACATAGATGCTCACTCGAGCCATAAAATGGGCCTACTCATACAAGCTGACGGTCGGAATGTAGCTACACAATGCCGCTCACACAAGGTGATGAGTATCTGCAACAAATACCGAAACTCAACCATCGATAGGAGATTCAGGACCATCACCCGAAACATGGTAACCCTAATGACATGTCATTTGTATCCTATATATTCCTAAAGTTCAAACGGGGTTCGATAGTCATCGAAACGTCGTTGGATTTTCTATCGTTTCTTTATTTGATAAAATGCATAATAACACATAACATATATATTTAGAATAAGATTTTAAACATTCAATTTAATCAACATTTAAGTGATTATAGTTCACACGAACTTACCTGGCTAAATTGCAAAAATGTCAAAGTACAAGGGCTATTTGGTAATTTTCCCTTCTCCTAGATTTTCCATTTGTTCTTGATATGTATACATTGAAGCTTCGCTGAAGCTTCAAAATCACCAAAAATGGCATTCAGTAAATGTAAATGAGAATAAATTAGGAAGACAACCTTTTTGTTTCATATATTTCAACTTTAATTTATTATAATAATAAATTAACTTATAAAACATATAAAATTAAAAGATTTTAAAACCTAAAACCATCCCACTATCTTAGGTATGGGTAAATTATCCATTAAGGCCATCCAATTATGATTCTTTAATAAATTAACACCTTTAAACTAATAGCGATTAACTTTTTCAACATTTAGGATTTAGCCCTTTTTGCTTAATTAACAATCTAAAAATTAAAATTTCCTAACGAAACTTTAATACAACCTTAATAACACTCCGTAAATATTTATAAAAATATTCATGACATGGTTTATAGAAACGAGGTCCCGATACTTCACTTTCTAAAATCACTTAACTTTAGGGTTATACCACTTGAACTTAATTATTCATTCAAATAACATAACTTCTCAATTCAAAATTTATTTAAATACCATATTTGAATCGTAAATATTAAATAATAATCTTTACGAGCTTACTCATTGGATTTGTGGATCTGAAACTACTATTTTCGACATCACTAAAAAACTGGTTGTTACACGTACTATGAGCTACAGACATATGTCAAAGCTAGAAAGGTCAACGTCGTGGTAACTAAAAGAAGTATCTGTCAATTTTATGATGCTCCGTATTATTACCAAGATTACGTATACAAAATAGATCTCAAAGAATTTAAAAATATAGACATGGAGGAGGTTTTAAGATTTCTGATGGAAAGAAAAGAAGTATGGACTTATTAAATAGGCACAACAATACCAGAGATATTCAACCATGCATTAATGGCTCCAAGAGCAAAACTATGGATGAAATTCATATGTTCAAGAATTTGGCCTACAACCGACCTTTCTAATATCAGCCTAATACAAGCCGTTCTGGTTTACGCGATCTTGGAAAAGAAGCAAATATGTATTGGTATTTGGATATATCGGAATATGATTGAATGTGTAAGAAATAAGGAAAATGGAAACTTTTTTCCACACCTTATAACGGAGATGTGTAAAAGAGTCAGAGTACCTATAGAGCAGATGGATAAGGAGATGAGCCATCCAAAGAAGCTGCTAGGAGACGATATTTATAACCAGTTTGTAATTTTAGAGAAAACAAAAGGAAGAGAGGATAAAAAGAGGACTCCTAGGGGAAGATGAATAATAAAATATACATATAGTTGGACAATTTTTAAGTTTAGTTTATTTTTTGTTAAGAATGTTATTTGTTTCTTTTAGGATATTGTAATTAACGAAATATTAGAACTAAACAAATATTTATATATTTATGAATTTTTGTATAAATTCCCTACACAATAAAAGCGCAAACATAGTGAACTTTTAATTATCAAAGGAGGAAGCATCCACCAATAGCTTACAGAACTACCACGACCAATTGGGTAACTTTTTTCTTTATCTTTTCAGGGCGACACATCGAGGACAATGTGTTTTCTAAAGTGTGGGGGGTAACATAGAAAATTTGTTTTAAATTTTTATGTTTTTATTTTAATTTTTATTGTCAATTGTGTGCTTGAGCTTGTAGAAATAAAAGTGATTGGTTAGGAGCATGTATATAGGTTGATTGCATTTATTATAAGATCGGCATGATAGTAGATGGTTTTTAATTTTGATTATTAGACTGCTAAGTTCTATATCTGACATTGTAAATAGGCATTTAGCAATTGAATGTACTAAATGTTATAAAGAATATAGGGAAACGAGCATGCTAGTATGCATGATAAATTTTTGAAATTGTGATCGTTTGGTTGACTAAATTTGTGAATATTGAGATACCTAGGGATGACTTAAGGCATTGTTTGGTATGTACCTAGAGCCAAAAAGCTAACCTTATTTATTCATCCTTAGCACCTATATTTGAGCCAAAAAACACTTCTTGATGAACCTTCACGTAAAATCTAAGCCAAAATGCTAATTTGTATTTCCCTTTTCTTTGTTCTTAAACTGCACGACTATAGATGTTTGACCATACATATTGAGGTTTAAGTAGATACATTTCGATGGACTTTTGTAAAAATAGACTTAAATAGGAAGGATCGATGGGATAGAGTGATTGTAGGTTAGCCAATTTGTGCAGTAAAAGAAAATTTCAAATAGAAAATAAAAAACGAGTAGAAAAGGTTCTTGAACGTAAAAGAATTTGTGAATGAGAAATGTATTGAAAAATAAGAAAGAAAAGTGACAAAGTCACTAAAAAAATAGAAAGGCTCGTTCGTTAGTGCACAAAAACTCGAGAGCTAGCCATAGTTGCTGTATTATATTGTGATCTCCTATGTGGAGAAATACGGAAGGTGAGAGAAGGAGAAATAAGACAGTGAACATGTAAAGGTCGCTAAGGGGGAGAATAGGGAACAAGACGATGTTCCAAACTTTTTTCGTGCTTGAAACTATTTGATGCTTATTGTTTTTGAATTTCATACCTATCTTAAGCCTCAGAATGTTACAAGCCGAAAAGCCCTATGTGATCTAGGTAGACTTTTTTATGAATTGACATCATATTAAATAATTGTATTTATGACTGTTTGCATTCTACTAGATAATAAATTACATGTATAACTTCTTGATGGATCCCTACATTTGAAACCCTTAATATTTGTATGCTTTTTAATATGCTAAACTTAGGTGCTTGATATCAAAAGTGGTAAGTCAACTATATATCATGCCAAGATTATGTGTATTACTATTTTTTTTCGCTTTGCTTGAAAACAAGCAATGACTTAAGTGTGGGGAGTTTGATCTGCCGTAATTCGGTGTAACAAATTAAACTAGTTTTCGCACTTGAAGAGCTTGAATACAAGCACTTTTATTATGATTTAATTAAGTTTTCTTATTTTCGTTTACATTTAAAAAAAAGTGTAATTTTAGTCTTTTATTGACCTTAGAGGCCAAATGAGGCTTAAGGGTGAGCTAATATACTTTGTGAGTGTGTAGGAGACTATTGGAGGGTGTACCAACTCTATACTAGTCGTTGTGTTGCAACACAAGGACACAACCAAGGGATGTCACAACACACCCTTGAAGCTACTTTGAGTATGAGCATACTACCTTCGATGTCGCGACACATGCACTAGGGTGTCGCGACATTGGTTTTGTATGAAAAATACTTACGAGCCATGGGTGTTTTTTCTGCAGAATTAAATATTAAACACAAAACCGTCAGTTGACCTAGGGTTGAGGATGATGGAAACCCTAACTATATAAATAAGCTCATTTAACATTTGTTATGGACAACTTTTCATACTATAGAATTTTATTTATAGTTTGTCTTTAGTTTTCCCTTTTCTTAGGCTTTAGGTTATTTTTATTTTTGCATTTGTCGGAAGATCTGATTGATGGAACTCGATAAACTCTTTTTGGATTTTGTACTTCGATTAAATACAATTCAGGATTCACTTAAGCCATCGTCTCTTAAGTTGCTATTAATGTTCATCTTTTACATCAAGTTTATTATGTTTTTGAGATCCATGAGGAACTAATTCTCTTATAGGGGATTAGTGAGTGGATGTATGATTAATTGATTGTTGTGCAGGCGGATCAGCTATTTGGTAGAGGAAGAACTAAAACCCTAGGCTTGACGACCTTAAAAAGTCATCTAGGTGAGAATTAAGCCAAAATTGGTATGGCCTATCCGTGAACACCTTAGCCCCAAATCGCTCTGGACAGTGAGATTGAGGGGTATGTAGTTCTTGTCGACTCGTTATTCTAATGGAGGATCGAGAGATCCTGATAGGGTAACGATTATTTGATTGAACAAAAAGCCCAAAACAACAATTATTTATGACTAGTTGATTGTGAGCTTCTTTCAACAGTTCCCACTTTAACCTCGAATCATGTGGTATACACATTTGATTTCTGAAATATAAACATTCATCATTCCCAGTACAAAAATTAGATTTTTTTTATCACTTTTAACTAGGTCAAACTTCGCTAACAACCTTGAATCTACTTTCTGTAATTCTTGAATCTTCGATAGAAATACTAACTTTACTATCAACTCAGCCAAAATAGAACCATCATGTTTTAATGTCAAATTTGCATTCATAGCCTTCAAAGCAAATAAAGACTTCAGACTCAAAGCATCTGTAACAACATTAGCTTTCCCAAGATGATAGTTAATTTAACTGACCGGTTTACACCCTAGTCGGAACAGTGGTTTTGGGACCACAAATCTGATGTTGAAAAAATATTTTAATAATATTTTTGATGTTTATGGTATGTGATAAGGTATGTGTGAAAGTTTCGTGTGGTAATTTTACCGTTTGTGTGCTCAATTAAAGAAAAAGACTTAATCACGAAAAATGCAAAAGTTGTGTGCTAGGAGTTTGATAAACCGTAACATGAACATATTTTAATCCCACATTTAGCATACTTTTGGATGATTTATTCCTTGAATTGTGTAGTTTGGTTCTCTTAATCCTTTGTTTTCATGTTTTATACTCAGAAGAGCACCGAAGGATGAAAAGAACGAGAAACGGGCTCAAAACAGAGTAAATGGGCCATATCATGAAATCAACACGACCTGAGCCCAAGACCATACGACTGTGCCTCCTTAATAGTCTCGAAAAATTCCTAGCCACAATTCACACGGGCGTGTGCCATGGGCGAGTCCCTGACGTGAGAAAGAAGAGTTTCAGTCGGATTAGGGTACTTAGAGGTAATGAAAGCCATTCTAAAAGACTATATAAACACCCTAGAGGCCAACCTTCAGGGGGCGTCCAGCTAGGCCAAGGAGCCGAGCCAGAGAGGCCAGAATTGTGGGATTCACTCGAAGAATAGCCAATTGATTCATCTCAAGAAGCTGGAGTTATACTCAAGACAGAGGATCTCTCCTTCAATTCCTTGAGGGGGTTTTAGGGATTTCTTATATTTTGTTTTATCTTTTCTTTTGAGATGTATTCTTTTATCATTATGAACTAAACCCTCAGATACCTGAGGGGGATGAAACCTAAGATGAATCTTGTTATCGTTTGCTGAACTATATGATAAATACTTGATTTGTTCTTAATAATGTGTTCTTAATTCTTGTTTTGGTATTTCCGAGATATTGATTCAAGTATTGATGTGCTTAGGCGATGGAGCAAAAGTCCCTGCCTAAGAGTAGATCTAGCATAGTTAAGCGGAGTTGCTCGCCCGCCTAGAAATAGGGTGACGAAAATCTGTCGGATTAGGGTCAAACCTAATATGGGAGTCTATAGATCGAGTTAATGCAATTCTAGGGGTTTTAATTAGAAAGAGATTTCAATTAATCAACCTAGGGTTAGACGTTAGTAGCCTCGAAAGAGGTATTAATATAAATTAGGGAATCCTACGGATCAAGTCAAGTGAATAAATCGTCTGGTCAGAGTTAGATAACAAGTGAAGTCTAGGTGGATTCTTCCTCGGGTATTGTCTTAATCAATTGGTTTTTCCCAAATTTATTTTCCCCAATTCATTCTCTTTGTCTTTGCATCTTTAGCTTAGTGGTTAGTTAATTTAGATAAAAATTCCTTTAATTACTAGGGTAGATAATAAAAAAAAAGTTAGTATTAGTACTTTTGGTTCGTTTGGGTTCGACAATCCGGTCTTGCCACAGCTATACTACTGTTTGATAGGTGCACTTGCCTCAATCGTTGTCGCAGTTAGTTCTAGGCTCCATCATTCTTTATATAAATTTTTAAGATTCTGATAGACACGATCAAGTTTTTGGCGCTGTTGCCGGGGAACTGAAACCTAATAAACCGTAAAAGTAACATATTTTAATCCCACATTTAGTATGATTTTGAATGATTTATCCCTCGATTTATGTAAAAAGGTGCTCTTAATCCTTTCTTTTCATGTCTTATACTCAGGAAAGCACCCGAGGATGAAAAGAACGATTAACGGGCTTAAAAAGGACTAAATTGGGCCAAGGAAGAAATCGACATGGCCTGGACTTAAGCCCACGCAGCCGTGCCACGTCAATCATCTAGAACACGACCTTCTCCCGATTTACACGGCCGTGCCTCATTAAAGAAGTCCGAGCACGGCCTGGCAACGATCCACATGGGCATGTGCCATGGCTGTGTCCCTATCGCTGGAAGGAGCAATCTCATTCGGGAAAGGTTGGAGGCAAAGAAACACATTCCAAAGCCTATTCAAACACCCTATTAGGAATTCTACTTAAATTAGGATACTTAGGGGCCAAGTAAGGCATCTCAAAGTCTATATAAACACCCAAGGGGCAACTTGAAAGGGGAGTTCGACAGAAGCCGAAACCGGAGTCAAAGTTAGGCTAAGGAGCCAAGCCGAGAAGGTCAGAACTAGGGAATAACGCAAAGATAGCCAGTTGATCCATCCCAAGAAGCCAGAATTATACTCAAGATGGCAGAATTCTCCTTCAATTCCTTCAGGGAGTTTTAGGATTTTCTTATGTTTTGTTTTATCTTTTCTCTTGAGATGTTTTGTTTATTCATTATGAACTATACCCCTCAGATACCTGAAGGGGATGAAACCTAGATGAATCTTTTTATTTGATTTTTAAGTTATATGATAATTACTTAATTTGTTCTTAATTTTGTTGCTTAATTGAAATCTAATGTGCTTAGGTGGAGGAGGAATAGACCCTGCCTAAGTGTAGATCTAACATAATTAAGCGGAGTTGATCGAACGCCTAGAGATAGGATTACGAGATTTTGCCAGATTAGGGTGAAACCCAATATGGGAGTCCATTGATCGATCTACTGCTATCCTAGGGGGTTATTATAAGCGAACGAAAGTTCCACTAGTTAACCTAGGGTTAGACGTTATTCGCCTCGAGAGAGGGTTTAATATAGGTTAGGGAGTCTTACGGATCAAGCTAAGTAAAAGAAATCATATAATTTAGGGTTAAATAATAAGTGAAGTGTAGGTGGATTCTTCCTGAGGGTATCGTCGCAATCAACTGAGTTTTTCTTCAAAGTTATTTTCCTATTCGTCTTTTTGTCTTTGTATCCTTAGTTTAGTCTTCGTCAAAAGCAACTTCACTCTAATTTTAAGGCTAAATAATAAAAAGAAAGTTAGTATTAGTACTTTTAGTTCCTTTGGGTTCGATATCCAGTCTTGCCTAAGCTATACTACTGTTCGATAGGTACACTTGCCTTTAATCGTTGTCAGAGTTAGTTTCCAGGTTTGATCATTCTTTTATAAATTTTAAAACTCTGATTTTACAGCGATCAAGTTTTTGGCGCCGTTGTCGGGGAACTAAACTATTAAGAACGCTTAATTTTTATTACTTTAGCCTTTTTTTTTTATTATTGCAATTTATTTTTTTTATTATTTTTATTTTTACTTTGCTAATTTTTCCTCTATTTTGCTTTCGGCAGATAATTTTAGTCTAAAGAGAAGATGGCGCTGAATAATTATCAGTGGCAAGTCATGAGGACAATTCCAACTAAAGCAACCAGTGCCTTCAACCTCAACGTGTTCACCAGGTTATCTATCCAGCTAGAGATGATGAATAAAAAGATCGATGGTTTGTGTAGTCGCTCACAGTTATACCCAGTAATGCAATATAACTCGAATCCAGGAGGCGTGGCGAATCCTGAGTACCCACCCTACGAATATGGCATGGAGAACGAACAAGTCCACTATATGGGTAATTACTCTAGACCTCAAAATTATTTTTATAATGACACTTATAATGCAGGTTGGAGGTACCATCCCAATTTCTCGTGGAATGATCAAAGTAGCCAAAGACAGGAACTTCCTCCAAATTTTCAACAACCACCTCACCAATAGGAAGAAGAGTCGAACATTGGAGAGATGCTAACAAAATTCATGGCAACCATAGATACCTGTCTCCAAGACACTGAGAAAACATTTAAAAGTCAACAAACACCGATTGAAGAGAACAAGAACCGATTAGAGAAAGTTACAAAGTCAGTAAGGGAAGTCACTAAGGCAGTCGAACAACTCGCAAAGCTCATGTCAGAACGACCGCAAGGACATCTACCGAGTAACACCGAGGTTAATCCAAAGGAGCAAATTCAAGCCATAGCAGCTCAGGAAAATGCAAAGATAGACGAACCCATCTAGCAATAAGAAAACAAGGTAGACAAAAGAAAAATAGAGGTAACGCAAGAAAAGCCGAAACCGGTAATAAAGGAGTATCAACCTCGCATACCTTACCCCGAAGCATTAGGATGAGACGATTTAGAAGAACAGTTCGATAAGTTTCTTAAACTTTTAAAGAAATTACATATCAACTTACCTCTTCTTGAAGCTCTTTCGTAGATGCCAGACTCTAGAAAATTTTAGGGGAGCTGTTAACGAAAAAGCAAAGGATAGACAAGGAATCACATGTGGAACTTAATGCAAAGTGCTCGACAATTCTACAGAATAGACTACCATAGAAATTAAAAGATTCAGGGAGCTTTACAATTCCATGCATAATTGGTAGTTTATCTATAGAAAATGCGTTAACCGATTTAGGGGCAAGCATAAATGTTATGCCTTATAAACTGTTTAAACAACTAGGTCTAGAGAAACCCAAACAAACTAGGATGAGCGTTCAATTAACTGATAAAACTATCATAATTCCTAGGGGTATAATAGAAAATGTCCTAATCAAAATTGATAAATTCGTATTCCCAGTAGACTTTGTCGTTTTAGACATGGATGAGGACAATAATATTCCTTTAATTTTAGGAAGACCATTTTTAGCAACTGCCAGAGTGAAAATTGATATCTATGCAGGTGAACTCATATTTCGCGTAGGTGACGAGATAGTCACTCTCCAAGCTCTTGACTCAGCCAAAACATCAAGTGATAAAGAATACCAACCTCGTGCGCTATATCCCTGATGCAATAAAGAAGGACCACACAGAGGAAGAATCCGGTGAACTCACACTTCGTGAAGACGACGAAACAATCACTCTTCAAGCTCTTAACTCAGCTAGGACATCAAGTAATGAAGGTACGAACGTTAATTGTATTGATAATAATTTGGTTCAACCTTCTTCACAGGAAGCATCGCAAAATCACTTAGCTGAGCTAGATCTTAGACCTCGTGCCAACAAAGAAGAAATACCTAAGGAACAAAGCCTTAGGGTTGACAAACTAGAAGAGAAGGAATCACGAATCAAAGAGGAACAGGAACCGCACGAAGTGAAACCGAAGGAAACCCCAAACGAGCCGATAGAAACAACAAATCACTTGAAAATAGGGGATCAAATATTGTTGAATAAGGAAAACCCTCCAATCACCAATTCAGACCTCACAGCAAACGGAAAAACCACTTTTGAGGTACTTAATGTCTTCCTATACGGGACAGTCGAGGTAAGCTGTAACACCCCTAACCCGTGTCCGTCGCCGGATTAGAGTTATGGGTATTACTAAAGAATATTATCTCTTTAGAACTTACTTATAAGAATGAATACACATAATCATAAATTTTTATCCCATATGACCGAATTATACAAAGTCATATTTTAAAAAAAAAATTCCATATACGTTACAAAGCTTCAAAATAAGTTTGATAGATCCCAAACACTCATCTAGATCAAAAAATCACCTATAGATAAAACCATATATATATATCATAGACATGCTCATATACCATATTCGAAAATAAGCCCAAAATAGCTGATTCCTTAAACATTTTAATAACAAATGCATTTTTCTCACAGGCTTAGCCAAATACATACATGCATTGCATAACCAAAATTTTAACTCATGACATTGACAAACTGTATACACGCACACTCTTTTCTAAATGATACTTAACTAACACCTTAATTGCTTTAACTATGTCATCTCTATTTATAATGCTAAGCATGTAAACATTTCACAAGTTATATAACTTATTCATATTTTACAATTATAACTCAAATCATATTCATATCAACTTTTATATATTCGAATACCTAACCTATCCCTAGATAATTAAGCTTAATACAATATCATGAGATCAACCCAATGGTACCATTTTATAACCGAATGCATACCTAAGCATAGCAAGTTTTCGTAATTTATTAACCAAATTAAAGTAGCCATATTTCTAATTATTAACCTATCACTTATACACATAAATAAGATTCAGCCTTAAATTATCAAGTTAATCATCAAATAATGAAATATATAAACACATTATGACATATACCTATTATACCAGTTCATAAATTGCCTAGTCCACATCCAATCACAAACGATAATTCATGTCATGAGCAAATCATATCATCAAAACACAAGAACAAAGTTTAATCAAAATAGATAGCCATTTTTCGCATGGCTAAGTATATATATACACGATTAAACATCATTAGTTAAACCAACTTAGTCTAGCCTATACATGCCTTTTTGAATCCAAAACCAAGTTATTCAATACCAAAAGGAAAATGATAGTGCGGTTGACTTCTTCAAGGATCCTTCGAGTCCGTAGCTTGAACCTAAAATCTATAAAACAAAGGTAGACAAGAACACACACAGTAAGCTTGCTAGCTTAGTAAGTCTCAAGTAATATTTATGACATATACACATATACTTAACAATTTAGCTTCCATTCTTGCGGCAATTAGCATAAATAATTCAATACGAGTTTCATCTAGCCAAATATTAGTCATATCCTTAATCTAATCAAAGTAGTTTATCACATGAATTTATACAATAACATTTCATATGTACAACCTATGCATTTGAAGATTTCAAGTTACAGAAACATGTCATAATTTCGATCTCATTGCACATCATATCCATAACTGAATTTTTAAGTATCACAAATATATGTCTATACCTCAATTTCTCATATATATATAAATCATACCAATCAATGATAAGCCTAATATCATGAGATAAAATTCAATTCGAATCATTAATTTCATCACACCACAATTAGCTCATATAAAAGTAAACTAACTTACCTTACTACTTACCAATATAATAAGCTGATTTCCTTTTTCTTTTTAGAGCTTATAGCTCATTCTACTATGTATATACATCTCAACTTATTTGACTCTCAAATTCTCTGTTATGGCGTATCACCGGCAAAAAGCCTGCTAGGCATTAAAGCCCGAAATAAATCACCGGCACGAGGCCTGCTAGGCAATAAGCCTGAAATAAATCACCGGCATGAGGCCTGCTAGGCACAAAGCCTGATATATAACACCGGCACAAAGCCTGCTAGGCACAAAGCACTGAAATAAGTCACCAGGCACTAGGCTGCTTTGGGCAATAAGCCCGAATATGTCACTGCACACGAGGGCACGCTAGGCAATAAGCCCGAATATGTTTATCAAATCAATTCATTAACTCACATTTCTTACCATATACATCACTATCAATTCATATTCACAAAACCAATTCACTTGTCAAGCCAAATATACTAATTCATATTGTCTTGCAAAACATAATCATCCCAAAATAGAATATACACATTCGGCTAACACCTATATCTTACTCAATTTAATCAAATAATTTCATTTCACATTTTCATAATTATTCATTTAACGAACTTTAACTTAAGAACTTACCTCGACTACCGACGAACCGCGTATACTGACTATTCGATAACTTTCGACTTCCCCCGATCCAAATTCGTTTTTCTTTGTTCTTGATCTAAACATATCAAAAATAATCTCATTAGAGCACATTTCATTTCAATTTAGTCCCAAAACACATAAATGGGCAATTTGCTATTTTACCCCTAATGTTTCACCTTTTTCCAATTTGGTCCTATTTGCATAAAACACAAAATACACATATTTTGCACATAATACTCTAGGGCTGAATCTTCTATACCTTCATACCAAGGCATACATTTTATTTATTTTACAAACAAGTCCCTCAAAAATTTTATTTTTACAAATTAGCCCTAAATACTCAAATTTACTAAAATTTCCAATACAAAATATACTAATCTTTAACATATCTTCAAAATAAAATTATCAAACATCAAAAACTACATGAACACATCAATGGCCGAATATCAAGCATGCTTAGATTCAAAAATTTCAACATGGGTAAGCTACCGTTCGAAGCAACGATCTCAAAAACGTCAAAATTAACAAAAACTGACTAAAAACTCACCTTGAATTTTAGCCTAGAAGTGCCGAAAATCAAAGAATCCCAAAGCTTATTTCTTCCTTCAATATTCGGCCATGAGAGAGTGAAAAAGATGATGGCTTTGTTTATGTTATTTTGACATATATTATAAGTAATTATTCAATTACTAATTTAACCTTTAATATAAAATAAAACTAACATATATCTTAAGGTTATTCTTGACATAAGCCACCCACTAACTCAAAAATGGGTTATTTACCCTTTTAATGCTCCACTTTAAAAAGCCATCATCAAATAGGCACTTTTCACTATAGCTTGAGACTTTTAAAATTTACGCGATTAAATCCTTTTTGTCAAATTAAGCACCCAAACGATGAAATTTTTCTACGAAACTTTCACACATTTTAATTCACATATAATAAAGACAAAATAAAATATTAAAATATTTCTCGGACTCGGATTCGTGGTCCCGAAACCACCATTCCGATTAGGGTCAAATTCGGTCTGTTACATAAGCAATCCTAAATTCAGCAAATTTGAGGTAAACACTACTCGACCTAAACTATATATCCATAACTGAAGTGATTGCATGAGAAAGGATTTTCACCTCCTCAAACCACCATGACCATACGAATGAGAGGTAAAGTCTAGCTTAAGACTATAAACGAGCGTTTCTCGGGAGGCAACCCGAGCACTAACCCTATTTTTACATATTTTATTTTATTTTATTATTATTATTATTTTATTTTATTTTTCCTTTTAGCACCTAACCATAAATTAACCAAAGAGCAGATTTCTAGGCCACACAGCCTACACACGGGCGTGCTCGTGGCCGTGTGGAAGCCAGGGGATGAACCATGGGCGTGCTAGTAGCCGTGCACGACATAGAAAAAAATTCTTTTCCCAACACGGGTGGCGATAATAGTCGACGCTCGTGCCGAGCCCCGTGCGAGGTTACTGACTTGTTAAGCACGGGCTAAACACGACCGTTCCTACCAAAAGTGCCAACATTCTGACTTATCGAACACAGGAGGAGCACACCCATATTAAATGACTATATGAAGAAAGACACGGGCGTGCCACTACACTCATGGCCGTGCCCGAACACCCTGAACGCGCCCAAAATTCAAAATTCCGAAACACGGCTACATCTCTATTTAAAACTCGTTCTCCCATCTTCTAGTTGTCTTTCATTTTCCATTATTTATTTTTATTTTTATTTTCATTTCATTTTTTTTCTATTACTTTATTTTATTTTATTTTCTTCTTCTTATTCTTTATGATATTTAGATTTAGCTTAGGATACAATAAAATCAGACTGGCTGCTTTGAAGATTCAATTTCAAACGGTTCGAGACGCTTCCCCAAGTTCACCTCCAATCCTATCCGGTTTCTTTTCATTGACTTCGTCCAAAATTCAGGAAGTTTCACTTCTCTCCCTATCTTATGATTTTATGATTATTTTGATATATCCATCTTTGTACATTGAGGACAATGTACATCTTAAGTGTAGGGGGTTAACTATAGTATTATTTGAAAATCCCTGAATTATGCCTTGTTCTAAAAGTAAGTTTCTCATATTATCATTAGAATGAAATTTCCTTTGATTTATGATTTTTATTGATATGTTTTGGAATAAGTCATAGTTAATTGTGCATTGATGATTAAATTTAAAGAATACTAGAGAATCAAGCATGATAAGTCTAATTTTCTAAAATTTAAAATTTTAGGTTGTTAACCTGAATTTGAATGTTATCTTGAAGTTTGAAATTTATAAGGTTGATGTCAAAAACACCCATAATTTTTGTGAGATTTTGAACCTTATAGAGCATACATTCTTTTTCGTGTTCATTTTTTTGATTATGAGGGCGTCAACTATGAACTGTTATTCTAGAACTTGCCTCGTTTTTACATGTCAAGACCACAGTTATGATTTGATATACCGAGATGATAAAGGCACCTAGGATTTAACCCACTTACACCACTAAAAAGCCAACCTTCATAATTAACCCCTAGTGAACCCCGTTGATCCTAACAACCCTTTTTATTGACTTACCTACTAATTTTAACCCAAAACCCTTTGTATTTGTTATCACCATTTCTTTTAATTACCCTTTTTATCGAGATTTGATTTTGAACAGTTTCCTAACTATGTTCTATATTTCAGTTGTAAAAGTTCTTCCTTATTATTGTAATGATAGTTTGTTATAAAAAAAACGAAGTATATTCATTATTAGTTTGTGATTAGGTGAGCTTACACATTAAAATTCAAAAATATTCTTGAAGAAAAAGCTCGTATTATTAGTATTATTAAGCTTCAATTGATTATTTAAGATTAGTTCATTTTCTAGTTAGGAAATTTATCAGGTCAATCTCGATTCTAAACCTTCTAATTCAGCCTTTATCCACTTCTTTAACCCTAGCCCCTTTACAACCCTGTTAAAGACCTTTTGATCTGTTTGTCATCTAATTTTACAGTGGTGGATATTTGATTTTCAGGCAAGCCTATGGGATTAACTTTTCATGTTCGACTATTGAGTGCTTAATTCTGAAACTTAAACACTTTGAGTGATTTGAGTGAATCTTTTGTGAGGATATCAATCCTTGTCGATTTTGAACCAAAGGTAATTATTTAGATGAAGGGAAACACCTATATTTTCGCACTACAAATGTATGACTTTGATTGTTTGAATCTTTAGGACTCTTTGAGTTGAATTATCCATGTATAAATTATCTTTGATTATGATGAGACATTGTTGATAGAAATTATGAATTATGGAAAGTTCGTTTTAATTATAAGTTGAGAATTTTGCTTGAGGACAAGCAAAAGCTTAAGTGTGGGGGTATTTGATAAACCGTAAAAGTAACATATTTTAATCCCACATCTAGTATGCTTTTGGATGATTTATCCCTCAATTTATGTAAAAAAGTGCTCTTAATCCTTTCTTTTCATGTCTTATACTCAAGAAAGCCCCCGAGGATGAAAAGAACGAGAAACGGGCTTAAAATGGACCAAATTGGGCCAAGGAAAAAATCGACACGGCCTGGACTTAAGCCCACACGGCCATGCCACGCCAATCATCTAGAACACGGCCTTCTCCCGATTTACACGGTCGTGCCTCATTAAAGAAGTCCGAGCACGGCCTGGCAATGATCCACATGGGCGTGTGCCACGGCCGTATCCCTGTTGGTGGAAGGAGCAATCTCATTCGGGAAAGGATACTTAGAGGCAAAGAAACACATTCCAATGCCTATTCAAATACCCTATTAGGAATTCTACTTAAATTAGGATACTTAGGGGCCAAGTAAGGCATCTCAAAGTCTATATAAACACCCAAGGGGGCAACTTGAAAGGGAGTTCGCGAGGTTTAAACCAGCGTCAAAGCTAGGCCGAGGAGCCAAGCCGAGAAGGTCAGAACTAGGGAATAACGCGAAGATAGCCAGTTGATCCATCCCAAGAAGCCGGAATTATACTCAAGATGGCGGAATTCTCCTTCAATTCCTTCAGGGAGTTTTAGGATTTTCTTATGTTTTGTTTTATCTTTTCTCTTGTGATGTTTTGTTTATTCATTATGAACTAAACCCCTCAGATACCTGAAGGGGATGAAACCTAGATGAATCTTTTTATTTGATTTTTAAGTTATATGATAATTACTTAGTTTGTTCTCAATTATGTTGCTTAATCGAAATCTAATGTGCTTAGGTGGAGGAGGAATAGACCCTGCCTAAGAGTAGATCTAACATAATTAAGCGAAGTTGATCGAACGCCTAGAGATAGGGTTACGAGATTTTACAGGATTAGGGTGAAACCTAATATGGGAGTCCATTGATCGATTTACTGTTATCCTAGGGGGTTATTATAAGCGAACGAGAGTTCCACTAATTAACCTAGGGTTAGACGTTATTCGCCTCGAGAGAGGGTTTAATATAGGTTAGGGAGTCTTACGGATCAAGCTAAGTAAAAGAAATCATATAATTTAGGGTTAATTAATAAGTGAAGTCTAGGTGGATTCTTCCTGAGGGTATCATCGCAATCAACTGAGTTTTTCTTCAAAGTTATTTTCCTATTCGTCTTTTTGTCTTTGTGTCCTTAGTTTAATCTTCGCCAAAAGCAACTTCACTCTAATTTTAAGGCTAAATAATAAAAAGAAAGTTAGTATTAGTACTTTTAGTTCCTTTGGGTTCGATATCCGGTCTTGCCTAAGCTATACTACTGTTCGATAGGTACACTTGCCTTTAATCGTTGTCAGAGTTAGTTTCCAGGTTTGATCATTCTTTTATAAATTTTAAAACTTTGATTTTACATATATTATATTTATTTTATTTTTGCAATTTATTTTTACTTTTCTAAATTTTCTTCTTTTGTTTTGGCAGGTACCTCTAGTTTATGACTATAAGGAACCCGATAGGACCCCTGATTTATGACAGTGATATTGAAGGTACTGTTCGTAGAAATCGTAGAGAAATAAGGCAAAGCTTAAATTACATAGAAGAAGAGCAAGAAGTCGAAGCTAATACCACTGAAGAGATGGCTGAGAATAATCCGCCACCTCTAGAGATGGCCGAACATCATGCTCCTCTAACTATGTATGATTATGCTAAACCTAATTTAATAGGAACTGAGTCAAGTATTGTTAGGCCTACTGTTGCTGCAAATAATTTTGAACTGAAACCTAACACTATACAGATGATACAACAATTTATTCAGTTTGATGGTTTGCAGGATGATGATCCTAACACACACTAAGCAAATTTTTTAAATTCTGTGATACCTTCAAAATAAATGGTGTTTCTGATGATGCTATCCGTCTTCGGTTTTTTCCTTTTTCTTTGAGGAATTAAGCCAAACAGTGGTTGCATTCTCTTCCACAAGGATCAATCACTACAAATGACCAAAAAATTTCTATTAAAATATTTTCCGCCAGCTAAAACGGCTAAGTTGAGGTATGATATCTCTTCTTTTGTGTAGATGGATTTAGAGACACTTTACGACGCATGGGAGAGGTACAAGGATCTATTGAGAAGGTGCCCTCACCACGGATTACCGTTGTGGCTACAGGTCCAAACTTTCTACAACAGGGTAAACCCCTTAACTAGGCAATTGATCGATTCAGCCGCCAGCGGAACCTTGAATAATAAAACACCTGAGGCTGCCTATGAATTCACTGAAGAGATGTCACTGAACAACAATCAGTGGCAAGTCACAAGGACAAAACCAACAAAAGCAGCCAATGTTTTCAACTTCGACGCAGTATCCATGCTATCAAATCAGATAGAAACGTTAAATAAAAAGGTTGATGGTTTATGTAGTTCCTTGCAGGTACATCCGGTAATGCAGTGCGAAACAAGTGGAGGTGTGGCGAATCCTGAGTACCCACCCTACAGGCATGACATGGAAAGCGAACAAATGAACTATATGGGTAACAATTTCAGATCTCAAAATAACCCTTATAGAAATACTTATAATCTAGGTTAGAGGAACCACCCCAATTTTTCATGGTGTGGTCAAGGAAATCAGATACAATAACCCCCTCCAAACTTCCAACAACAGCCTTACCTATAGTAGAAGAAGTCGAACCTTGAAGAGATTCTGACAAAATTCATCGCGGTGTTAGAAACTCGTATCCAAATCACCGAGACTACACTTAAAAATCAACAAGCATCGATTAAAGGGATCGAAAACTAGTTAGGCAACTCGCTAAACTGATCTTCAAACGACCACAAGGTAGCTTGCCAAGTGACACTGAGCCTAACCCAAAGGAGCAACTTCAAGCCATAACAGCCTAAAATAGTGAAGGGTTAGTAGAATCTGAACCTGAACCAAGCCAAGAAAATATGGTAGAAGAAGGTAAGAACGAGGTAAGTCATGAAAAGCCAAAATCAGTAATTAAAGAATACCAACCTCGTATACCATACCCCAATGCAATAACAAAAGACGACACAAAGGAACAATTTGGTAAGTTTCTTAAACTTCTAAAGAAATTACATATTAACTTACTGTTTCTTGAAGCTATTTCGCAGATGCCAGATTCAAGAAATTTTAAAAGAGCTTTTAACAAACAAGCGGCAGTTAGACGAGGAATCGCATATCAAATTAAATGCAGTGTGCTCAGCAATGTTGCAAAATAAACTACCTCAGAAATTGAAAGATCCAGGTAGTTTTACAATTCCATGCTTAATTGGTAGATTATCTATTGATAATGCTTTAGTTGATTTAGGGGCGAGCATCAATGTTATTCCTTATAAATTGTTTAAAGAACTAGGTCTAGGGAAAACTAAACAAACTAGGATGAGCATTCAATTAGCTGATAAAACTGTTAGAATTCCTAGGGGTATAATTGAAGATGTTCTCGCGAAAATTGATAAATTTGTATTGCCAGTAGACTTTGTCGTTTTAGACATGGATGAGGACAATAGTATCCCCTTAATTTTAGGAAAGACCTTTTTAGCAACTGTCAAGACTAAAATTGATGTTAGTGCAGGTGAACTCATACTTTGTGTAGGTGACGAATCAATCAATCTTCAAGCTCTCGACTTGGCTAGGACATCGAGTAATCAAGGTGAGAATATAAATTCTGTTAACAACCATTCATTCAAACCTTCTTCGTAGCAAGGACCACGGACATGCACAACCGAGCCAGATCCTATACTTCATACCATCAAGGAAATAACTCATGAGGAACGAAGACTTTAGATCGATAAACTAGACGAGCGGAAGACACACTTCAAGGAGAAATTAGGAATACACAAAGCAGAACCAAAGCCACTCCAAGGGACAAACAAATTCAAAATTAGAGATCAGGTACTGTTGATAAAGCAGACCCTCAAATACCTCCTCCTGACCCTAATACAAATAAAGAAATCTCTTTTAGGGTACTCAATGTTTTCTCATATGGAACAGTTGAGGTAAGTAATCCTACATTTAGTACCTTTAAAGTAAACGCTATTCGACTTAAACTTCACCATGATAGTAGAACTGATAACTTGAGAGAGGATGTACAACTCTTTAAACCACCCTAATTATACAAATGAGAGGTAAGTCTAGCTTAAGACTATAAACAAGCGCTTCTCGAGAGGCAACCCAAGTACTAACCCCATTAATTTTTACATTTTTTATTCTTTATTTTATTTTTCCTTTTTAGCACCTAACTATAAACTAACCAAGTGCAGATTTCCATAGCACACGACCTAACACATGGCCGTAGCCGTGGCCATGTGGATACTACGGCTGTACGTACTGGCATGGCAGAGATAGTACGACACAGGACGAAAAATATCTTCAAGCCACGGCCCTCAACTGAACACCACATCCGTGCAATGCGGCAGTGGCCGACACTGTTTTACCAAACACAGGCTTGGCGACCTGCCCATGGGCCTGGGAGAAACGAATGAAGCATAAGATGGCCATGCGACACGGCCATGTGACTCGACACGGCCACGGTACACAGGCGTAGGGATGTACTAGACCTAAATTTTCTATTTAAAACAACCCCTCCCCTCTCCCCACCTACCCCAATTCTCCTTCTTCCACAACTTTTACACTCCCTTCCTTTTTCATTCTCACTTTTCTTCATACTTCTAACTCTTGATTTACACCATAACCATGTCGAAGAAGCGGAAGGATCCAAGCACAGTCTCCCTTTGTGAGACCGATCTACATAAGTTCATACCGGCCGCTTTATTAACTCGACAGGAAATGGACCTTTGTGTCCATTTAACTTCTCTTTTCATTTTCACTTCTCCTTTATTTTCCTTTTCTTTATTTTTCTTTTACTTAGTTTAATCTATTCTATTTCGTTTTCTTTGATTAGTTTAATCTATTCTATTTCGTTTTCTTTGATTTAGGCTCTAAAGGCTGCTAGGGAATCGCACCAAGACCACGACCACCACCCCACCGCAGCCTTAGAAATCACATCCACCTCGCGTACCATCTAACAATAAGGACTCTTCGGTCCATTCATCTTTTCTTTTAATTTTATTTTACTTTCTATTTTCTTTCTCTTTATCTTTCTTTGTCTTTAAATGTATATTTAGTATATTTTGAATTATTATTATTATTTCCTGGCTAATTCTTCATGAGCTTTCCAATTTCTTCATCTAGCACAGTGATTGTCGGCAGCCACCACACCACGACACTCCCAACTTAACGAAGCCATCCAAATTCAGGAAGTTTCACCTCTCCTTATCTCTTAAATTTCATATATATCTTTGTACATTGAGGGTAATGTACATCTTAAGTGTAGGGGTGAATATTTATTTCGAGAAAGTGCTTAACTTTTTACATTATTTTCAAATCCCTGAAGTATGCCTTGGATTATACCTTGTTCTTAAGTAATTTTCCCATATTATGATTAGAACAAAATTTCTTTTGATTTATGATTTTTATTGATATGTTTCAAATTAAGTTATTGATAATTGTGTAGTGATGATTTAAACTTTAGGAGACTAGAGAATCAAGCATGATAAGTCTATTTTCAAAAAATTAAAATTTTGTTAGGTTGTCTACCTGAATCTAATTATTACCTTGAAGTTTGAAATTTACAAGGTTGTTATCAAAAACCCATAATTTTTGTGATATTTTGAGCTTTTAAGAGCATACATTCTTTTCGTGCTCACTTTTTATTATGAGTGTGTCAACATTGATTTGTTATTCTAGAACTTGCTTCGATTATACATGTCAAGACCGCATCATTGAGTTGATATACAGAGATGATAAAGGCACTAGGATTTAACCCACTCATTCCACTAAAAGCCTACCTTCATAATTAACCCTCAGTGAACCCCTTTGATCCTAACAACCCTTTTTATTGACTCACCCACTAATATTAACCCAAAACCCTTTGTATTTGTTATCACCATTCCTTGACTACCCTTTCTGTCAAGACTTGATTTGATCGGTTGCCTAATTATTTTATTTCAGTAGTTGAATTCATCTTTTATTATGCATTATGATTTGTTCTTAAAAAGAAAATTAGAAATATATTCCTTATTAGACCTATGTCAGCTGAGCTTATACATGAAAATTTCAAATCTTGAAGAAGAAGCTCGTGTTATTAGTAATGAAGTTTTCAATTGATGTAATTATTCCTTATCAGTTTGTTATTTCTAGTTAGGTAATTTGTCAAGTCAATCTCGATTCTAACCCTCTAATTCAGCCTTTATCCACACCTTTAACCTAAGCCCCGTTATAACCCTTTTTAAACACCTTTTGATCAATGTATCATCTCATTTTATAGTGGTGGAGATTTGATTTTCAGGCTGGCTTATGGGATTAACTTTTCATGTTCGACTTTTGAGTGCTTAATTTTGAACCTTAAACACTTTGAGTGATTTGAATGAATCTTTAGTGAGGATGTCAACTCTTGTCAATTCTGAATTAGAGATAATTATTTAGGTAAAGGGAAACGCCTATGTTTTTGTGCTATAAATGTATGACTTTGATTGTTTGAATCTTTAGGACCCTTTGAGTTAAATTATCAATGTATGAATTATTTTTAAATTATGATGAAATATTATTGATGAATATTATGAATCAGGGAAATTCATTTTAATTGTGAGTTGAGAATTTTGCTTGAGCACAAGCAAATGCTTAAGTGTGGGGGTATTTGATAAACTGTAATATGAACATATTTTAATCCCACATTTAGCATACTTTTGGATGATTTATTCCTTGAATTGTGTAATTTGGTGCCCAAAATGGAGTAAATGGGCTATATCACGAAATCAACACGGCTTGGGCCCAAGACCACACGGCCTTGCCACCTTAATAGTCTCGAACACAGCCTGGCCACAATTCACACGGGCGTGTGCCATGGGCGTGTCCCTAACGTGAGAAAGAAGAGTTTCAGTTGGATTAGGGTACTGAGAGGCAAAGAAAGCGATTCCAAAAGCCAATATAAACACCCTAGAGGCGAACCTTCAAGGGGCGTCTAGCTAGGCCAAGGAGCCGAGCCAGGGGGCTAGAATTGTGGGATTCACTCGAAGAATAGCTAGTTGATTCATCTTAAGAAGCCGGAGTTATACTCAAGACAGAGGATCTCTCCTTCAATTCCTTCAGGGGGTTTTAGGATTTTCTTATGTTTTGTTTTATCTTTTCTTTTGAGATGTATTCTTTTATCATTATGAACTAAGCGCTCAGATACCTGAGGGGGATGAAACCTAAGATGAATCTTGTTATCGTTTGCTGAACTATATGATAATTACTTGATTTATTCTTAACTATGTGTTATTAATTCTTGTTTTGGTATTTCCGATATATTGATTCAAGTATTGATGTGCTTAGGCAGTGGAGCAAAAGTCCCTGCCTAAGAGTGGATTTTGCATAGTTAAGCGGAGTTGCTCGCGCGCCTAGAAATAGGGTGACGAAAATCTGCCGGATTAGGGTGAAACCTAATATGGAAGTCCATAGATCGAGTTAATTCAATTCTAGAGGTTTTAATTAGAAAGAGATTTCAATTAATCAACCTAAGGTTATACGTTAGTAGCCTCGAAAGAGGTATTAATATAAATTAGGGAATCCTACGGATCAAGTCAAGTGAATAAATTGTCTGGTTCAGAGTTAGATAACAAGTGAAGTCTAGTGGATTCTTCCTCGGGTATTGTCTTAATCAATTGGTTTTTCCTAAAGTTATTTTCCCCAATTCATTCTCTTTGTCTTTGCATCTTTAGCTTAGTTGTTAGTTAATTTAGATAAAAAATTCTTTAATTCTTAGGCTAAATAATAAAAAAGAAAGTTAGTATTAGTACTTTTGGTTCCTTTGGGTTCGACAATCCAGTCTTGCCACAACTATACTACTGTTTGATGGGTGCACTTGCCTCAATCCTTGTTGCAGTTAGTTCTAGGCTCGATCATTCTTTATATAAAATTTTAAGACTCTGATAGACATGATCATAGTTAAAAGTGTTTAATGGCTATTGTTTATTAAACCAAAGGTCCTTATGATGATACTATACCTTTAATAAGGTTATTGGTCATAAATGGGCTTGTATTAAATGATTTTCATGTTAATTCATTAATGATAAAATAATAATTGATGTTTTAATGTTAATTAAATTAAAACAAAACATGAATTAGTGGCAATTTTGTGTTCATCTTGCCGAAAATACAAAGAAAGAAAAGAAAACAAAGCTAGCTAAGGTTCGGCTAGAATTTTGCTTGATTAAGGTATGTGTTTTGATCCGTTTTCGATAATTTTTACATTTTTGTGATCTTTGCTTTGTGTTCTATCAACCCCATGCCTCAATTTCTGAATTTGATGAAGATTTTGAGTTATGCCATTGATGAAATTGTGAACTTTGTGATGTTAGTTGATGAAAAATGAAAGATATGTGTTGGGTTAGCATGTTTTGTATTTGGATTTTTGATGAATTTGAGTATTACGGGCTAAATTATGAAAAATGAGAAATTGAGGGGCTAAAATGTGAAATAAATGTGAAAAATGGGTTGCTAGGGACTAGTATGAAATTCGACCAAGCTTGGGTGTGAGAAAATTATATGTATTTTGTGTAATTGTGAAATAGGGATTAAAATGTCAAAATGTGTAATTATGAGGGCTAAAGTGTAAAATGCCCTAACTATGTGTTTGTGGATTGTTTTGGATGATGATGAAATTGAATGAGTTGAATTTGATATTATATAGATCAAGAAAAGAGAAATTCGGGCTTAGATCGAGGCAAGAACAAAGTGCTCGATTGATCGACTAGTATCATTGTTTCTACGTCCGAGGTAAGTTCTTGTATAATACATATTGTTTAAACAATGTATATATATAATGAAATGAATGGAAATGTGATTGTGAAGATTGATTATATGAAACGTGGATTCGAGGATATGAGGCACTAAGTGTGCGAAAAATGAGATAGCTACGGCTACAAGAATGGCACTAAGTGTGTGAGATCGAAACAGTGTTGGCTGAATAATGGGCACTAAGTGTGCGATACCTAGACCATTTTAGTTTAATGTGGTGACACTAAGTGTGCGATATCATTATAGCTTTGGCTAATTGATTGGCACTAAGTGTGCAAGTATATTGAACGTTTAAAGATGATCGGATGGATTAATGTATCGAGCATTATGGTGGTAAAAGTGATAGATAAATACGTGATGTAAAGGTATGTGTGGAACCTATGTGGTTGATGATAATGAGTATGAATGAGATGAAAGGTTATGAGAATGAATAATGAAAAGAGTTAGAATGAGTAGCATTATGAATTCTTGTTTATAAGCCTAACTGAATGATATGAAAGTAAGAAATAGTATGGATGAGATTGAGTAGTGATATGAGTTGAACTATGTGTTAGTTAATTTGGCATATTGCCTGTGAATTAATGAGTTAACTATGTTATATTACGAAATTACTAAGCTTTAAAGCTTAATGTGTGAAGTCTTTTCTGTTTTACAGTGTCATTAAAGCTAGCTCGGATCCCGGGATTGTCAGCGACTCAATCACACTATCAGCCATTTATTTTGGTACCTTTTGGAAGTTGTATTTATGGTATATTGCATGTATAGGCTAGTGAGGTTGTGGAATGTTTTGATGTATAAATCTTGTCATGTGATATGGTTTGATAATGGATGAGACTTTGGATTGATTTTGGTATATATTTTGCTATGTAAAAATGGTGTATGTGATGTGTATATATGGTCTTGTGTGAATAGCCATTTTGATATGTTTTGATGAAACAGAAATGGTATGTTTCATACTTGATTTGGTATTTGAAATGGTGAATGATTTGTATGTTATTTGATATTGAAATTGAACATGAAAGGATGACCTAAATTTGGGTGGCAATTTGGCCTTGCAAATGGCCTATAATTTCCAACACGGGTGAGCACATGGGCGTGTGTCTCGACCATGTCCTTCAATGTCCCAATTCGACGCGCACGGGCCAGATACACTGGCATATGACAGGCCGTGTGGTTCAAGTCAGTGAGGCACACGGGCCAGACACACGGGCGTGTGGTAGGCCGTGTAACCCTAGTCAGTGTTGCACACGGGGTAAGACATGGTCTAAGGCATGACCGTGTGAGGCACACGGCCTAGCCATATGGGCGTGTGCCCTTTTTGAAAGATTAATTTTCTAAGTTCCGCAAAGTTTCCGTATGAGATCAGTTTAGTCCCAAACCTTCTTTAAAGTATATGTAAGGTCTCGTAGACCTTCAAAAGGGACTTTGTGTTATTGATTAAATATGATATGCTAATGTGTGAGTAATGGTTGTTTAAATGTTAAGATTTGACCGGTAATACCTCGTAACCCTAGTCCGGCAATGGATACGAGTTAGGGGTGTTACAGTTAATTACTAAATAATAATCCTTTAACAATTCAAGCCAACTTCGCTGGAGCAAATTCAATTCTTTTCGAGTCATTAGATATTTTAAACTTTTATGATCAGTAAAGATATGAAAATTTTCACCTTATAAATAATGTCGCCAAATCTTCAAGGCAAAAACTACTGCAGCTAGTTCCAAATCATGTGTCGGATAGTTCCGTTCGTGAGGCTTCAACTTTTTGTAATTCTTAAATCTTCGATAAAAATACTGACTTTACTATCAACTCAGCCAAAATAGAACCATCACGTTTTAATATCAAATTTGCATTCGTAGCTTTCAAAGCAAATAAAGACTTTAGACTCAAAGTGTCTGCAACAACATTAGCTTTCCCAGGATGATAGTTATTTACTAAATAATAATCCTTTAACAATTCAAGCCATCTTCGCTGGCGCAAATTCAATTCTTTTCGAGTCATTAGATATTTTAAACTTTAATGATCAGTAAAGATGATTGTAGATATTTTATTTAGATCAACACGAATATCATCAACGAATACCACAACAAATCGATCCAAATATGGTTGAAAGACCTTATTCATCAAATCCATAAATGTTGTAGGGGCATTAATCAAACCAAATGGCACTACTAGAAATTCGTAATGACCATATCAGGTTCTGAAAGAAGTTTTCAGTATATCTAGCTCTTTAACTCGCAACTGGTAATATCCCGACCTCAAAAAAATCTTTGAAAACACTGTAGCTCCTTTTTAACTGATCGAACATGATCAGTTCGAGGTAATGCATATTTATTCTTAAAAGTGACTCGATTTAGCTATCAATAATCTATACATGGTCTCATCAACTCATCTTTCTTCTTCACAAACAGAACTGAAGCACCTCAAGGTGACACACTCGGTCCAATAAATCCATGATCTAACAACTCTTGCAACTGTACTTTTAACTCTTTCAATTTTGTAGGAGCCATCTTGTATGGTGCTATCGAAATTAGAGCTGTTCCTGGCACAAGTTCAATCATAAGGTCAACTTCCTGAGTCAGTGGCAACCCATACAATTCTTCAGGAAAAAATCAACATATTTTTTGACTATCAGTACTTGATTGATTTTTTATTCTGCCACTTTCGAATCAAGAAAGTAAGCTAAATAAGCTTTCATATTCTTTTCTAATTAGTTTTTGATCTGATAATGCTGAAATCACATTTGTAGTACAATCAGTCTCATCTACCCTAACACAAACAAATTCTGCATTCGGATGCTTCAAACCAACTTGCTTCCTTCGGCAACTCACTATTGCATCATGCTCAGACAACCAATCTATTCCCAAAATGAGATCAAAATCATCAAAAGGTAACAACATCAAACTAGCAGGAAAATTGTAACCCCAAACTTTTAGTGAACACGATTTACAGATCTAATTAACTAAAACACATTGACCCAGTGGATTCGTTACCTTAACAGTGTAATCAGTGAACACAACTGGCAAATTCTTTTTGTCTACTAATGCAGTGCATACATAAGAGTAAGTTGATCCAGGATCAATTAATGCATATACATTAATATCAAAAAGAGAAAATGTACTTGCAATAACATCTGGGGTAGTAGCTTACTCACGAGCTCTAATTACATATGCTCTAGCTGGTGCTCTCACTTCTGATCGTTCATTCATATCACTAATCTTCCCTCGACCAAAAGTAATATTGTTACCATTTCCAGGTCGTGTAGCTCTCTGTGAGGTTGTTTTAGGCTTTCTTGTCTGATTACCCGAATAATTTTTTCGTTTCTGAAAATTACGAAGAAAATGATCAGTAGATCCACAACAGAAGCAAGCTCCCAACTGTGACCTACATTTACCAACATGCCTCTTGCCAGAATTATAACAAACAAGGATAATTCTCTCAACATTCCTCACACTTCCAACACTACCCGTTGGAGAATTAACAGACTTCAAATTGCTTTACTTCGATTTATCTCTACCAGTGAACTCTGAAGGGGCAGTCGATCTACTTGCTGTATTCCTAAACTTCTTTAATGAAAACGTTTGAGCATACTTAAACGACCCTCTTTTGTTAAAATATCAAAATTTCAAATCTAATTTCCATTTACTCTTGCAGATTTCTTTAATTTTCTGAGCTCGTTCCGAAAGTTCTACAAATCTCCATAACTTTAATGCTGCCACCAACATGCAAATGTCATCATTCAACCCATCTTTAAATTTAATACACATTTCTTCTTCATTTGACACTATATTACGGGCATAATTGCTTAACTGCACAAACTCTCGTTCATACTCAGCTATAGACCGATTTCCTTGTTTTAGTTTAAGGAATTCTTTCTTTTTCTTGTCAAGAAACAACCGGCTAATATACATTTTCTTGAATTCAATTTGGAAGAAATCCCAATTAATACGATCATTTGATGTCATTGTGTTCAAAGTGTCCCACCATGAGTATGCTTCATCTTTCAGCAACGAGACAACACATCTCAAACATTCTTCAGGAGTGCACATCAATTCCACAAAAACTATCTTCGTATTCACTAACCAGTACTCAACTTTTGTAGGGTCATCGTTAACTTTGCCTCTATATTCTTCAGCTCCACATTTACAAACTTTTTCCGCAGACAATCGGGTAACTATCATAGGTATAGAATTTTGAGGGCTCAGGGGTGCCAGAGGAGGCACAGTAGGGGGTCGAGGCTGCGGAGTTACATGATTTGTTTGCTTAAATTCATTGAACCACTGGTTCATCATCCCGAAAAACACATTTCTCATTTCATCACCAATGGACTGTGGAATTGATGCACATTACTTGCTTCATGATTCGAAGCTTGAACATTACTTTCAACTTCGCTAACTATGGCCTGATTCGACTCAGTCGACATATTGAGTCTATAAGAAAATAAAATATTGAAGTGAATCAAAAGCATACACTATCATAGGGTATATGTGGCACGTATATACTAGACTCTATACATGCTACATTAGTTCTAGAATTGATTAAACCGTAGCTCTAATACCACTAAATATAAACCCATATCCCGTCTCCATTGCTGGGTTAAGGATTGGAGTGTTACAAAATTAAACGAATCAATTTATCTTGAATCAGAACAAAAATTCAATTAAAATACAAACATATAATAAATCGTGGAATAATTATTTATGAAACACCCCACACCCGGCCCACGAGCTTGAACCAGATCTGGCATGTTCCTTAAGAAAAACGGTTTTGAAGTTCTTTATTACTTAGAGATAACTTGTGTATTTTTCGAAAGATATTGGTTTTGGGTTGGGCTTAGGTTGGAAACCCGTTTACTTAATTTTAGAAGAACAATTATTTAAAGTGACAAAAAAAAAAAACAATCTAGGGTTTATTTTAGGAAATATGTTTTTAAACAATCATTAATTTTAAAGTAATTCGTAACATAATAATAAAAATTTAAACAGAAATGAAGTAATCAAACTTGGGCCTTATGGCCTTATTACATCAAATAATTTCCAAAAATTAAAATGAAAAGTACTTAGCAAAAATAAAGTCCAAATCGTTTATTTTTCTCCTGCATGGCCACCTTCAGCTCCTGCCGACCCGGTCCATTCTTCGCTCATCACACGAAAAATAGTCCCACAATGGGTGAGTCTGAGACTCAATGTGTACACAAAACTAACAATCAACAGATCGAGGCATACATATTCATATCAAGTACAAATTCGAATCAAATGATGCAACCCAAACCCAAGCCTATTTGTCCATCCGCTACACACCACCCCGCATTCGCCGGTCACACCGTGGGACTACTAAGTCGACCCTCCATCCGCTACACACCATCGAAGCGATCGCTGCGATCGGCGTGCTCATCGCCCATATAATTTGTGTCATTAGACACCATATTCGAATAATGTAACCGAAGTTACCAAATTCGAGATAATGTGCTTGAAGTTACCATATTCAAATTATGTGACCGTAGTCACTATATTCCGTTAGTGAGACCAAGTCAACACCTTCTTCCCCTTTCACATATAGCCCAAAATGCCCCAAATATTATTATATCATGCATAACATACTTATTTCTCATTCATGTTACTATTCGCATGTTCAAAATATATCATATTCGTAATCCTATCGTAAGTAGGAAACGTGCACAGGTACTCTTTACCACATTTGTGGTACTTAGCCACATTCTCATTCTTATGCATATTCATATATTAAAATAATTATTGCCATAATATATTGAAAGTTAGTGTGAGTACACACACGATTCGCTTAATAGATTCCTTGAAATCCGAAGAACGATCTCGATCTAGATCTTTACTCCTATATTCGGCCAATCATAAAAACATATGAATCAACCTATTTGGCTTAAAAACCAAATCCTAGTAGGATTTGTATCACTTACCTTGTTGCCGAATTGGACGATGGTAAATCAAGTCCCAAAAATCACTAGTATCCTTTCCTTGAAATCGGCTAACACTAAATTCATTAAGCATGGTTAGTTTGACTTATTAAAATCACAAGAAATAAATCTGAGTTCCTTGGCCGAATATAATGTTTACTTACCTCTAATCTCCCGAAAATTCCTCTTGATTGTGGATCTGTCGAAATCCCTACATATATTAGATCTGATTTCCAAGTCACTTAATAACTTAATCAAATAGCCTTTGGCCTAAACCATACTTTTCTTACCTTAAATCCTTGAATCCCGAAAGATTTCTCCTTGTACTTGACAGTTGTAGAAACCTGATAGACCCCTTGTAGATTCGGCCAAAATTGCTCATAGGATTAGTACCCTGATTTTGGTAAAAAGAAAAGGAATAGAAATTGATTGACCACAGATCTTACCCTTTTGATGTTGTAGTTGATTGCTCCTTTACTTAGAATCAACAAAGATTCGGCTTTTGACAAAGAGAAAGCAGAGAAGAAAATAGAAGAAGAGAAGATGGATTTTGCTTAAAGAAAAATTTAAGTGAGAGGGGGAGAGAGCTAGGAAAATTTCGGCACACTTAGGAAAAGATGAGAGAAAATCCTTAATTCTCCCCCTTTAGCCGAAATTACTAGGCCAAGAGTCCTTGCCTTGGCCACCACTCTTCCTTATGATAATATTATCTCCTTTATTTAAAATAAAGGCATTTAATCCATCAATTATCTCCTCAAATAATCCAAATTAAAAAGCTTTTATTTATCACCTTATTAAGCAATATTAATGGAAATAAAACACCTCTCCTTTTAAACACATGTGATGTCCACCTCAGCCTTCTGGAAGCAAAATTAAAACTTCATTTATTTGCTTCCCTTGTGACTCGAACACAGGCCCAACACCTTGCATGTGGCGCCATTTCTCTAGGCCCTAAGTGACATCTTCAGGCCACTTTTCCAAGCCTGTTTTTGTGTCAAATTTTACCAACTTTTTCTTGTAAGGCCCTCTTGCCTTAATCTTCCAATTTAGACTTTAAAACTCATCATTTTAGGGTCATTTCCAAGTTTCCTAAAATTTTCGATCGGCTCTGTTTACTTGCCATTTTCTTACATTTCCAAGTTTCCTAAAATGTATACTTTCCATTTTTGGATCATTTCCATTTTCATTTTTTAGTTTCCAAAAATGTGTACTTTCCATTTTTGAACCATTTCCTTACATTTCTAGGTTTCCTAAAATGTTCATGTCCTAATGCATTTCCAGGTTTCCAAAAATATTCATTTCCATTCATTTCCGTACATTTCTGAGTTTCCAAAAATATCAAAAATTTATTCATAATGCTTAAGACTTGTCATTTTATACAATTAAACTGAAAATGCATAGGCCCTTTCCAGGATGTTACAGTTCTACCACCCTTAAACAAAATTTCGTCCTTGAAATTTGCTAACTAAACAACTGAGGGTATTGCTGCCGCATTGTCTCTTCTGACTCCCACGAAGCTTCTTCCGATCCATGATTGTGCCATAATACTTTGACTAGAGGCACTGACTTCCTTCGTATTACTTTCACATCACGTTCCAAGATTCGAATCGGCTCTTCCTCGTAGGATAGATCTGGCCTTAGCTCCACCTCTTCAACAGGTACCACATGAGATGGGTCCGATCGGTAGCAACGTAGCATGGATACATGAAATACGTCGTGCATCTGCTGCAACTCTGGTGGCAACTCCACTTGGTATGCCACTGGTCCAACTCGCTTTAGTACTCGATAGGGCCCTATAAACCTTGGGCTTAACTTCCCTTTGCGACCGAACCTTATTACCTTCTTCCAAGGTGAGACTTTCAGAAACACTTGGCCTCCCACTTCAAACTCAATTTCCTTCCGCTTAAGGTCTGCATACGACTTCTGCCTATCAGAGGCTTCCTTCAACCTTGCCCGGATTATCTCAACCTTCCCCTCAGTTTCTGCCACTAACTCCGGACCCAAAACACGACGTTCTCCTAACTCAGTCCAACAAGTAGGAGTTCTACACTTTCGACCATACAATGCTTCGTATGGTGCCATCCGAATGCTTGCCTGATAGCTGTTGTTGTAGGCGAACTCAGCTAAGGGCAAGTAATCTTCCCAACTTCCTCGAAAATCCATCACACAGCTTCTCAGCATGTCCTCCAACACTTGTATAACCCGTTCTGACTGCCCGTCGGATTGAGGATGAAACGCCGTAGTGAAATCCAACTTAGTGCCCAACGCTTGATGAAGTGCCTTCCAAAATTGAGACGTAAACCTTAGGTCTCTGTCGGAGATGATCGACATCGGTACTCCGTGTAGCCTCACGATCTCTGCCACATACAACTTGGCTAATTTCTGAAGAGAATAGTCAACCTTCACCGGAATAAAGTGCGCGGACTTGGTCAAACGGTCCACTATCACCCATACCGAGTCCTTCTTAGTAGGCGTGAGGGAAGCCCACTAACGAAGTCCATGGTAATTCTTTCCCACTTCCATTGGGGAATCTCAATTGGTTGAAGTAATCCCGATGGAACTTGGTGTTCGACCTTAACTTGGCGACACGTCAAACATTTCCCCACAAATTCGGTCACCTCTCGTTTGGATCGGACCACCAAAATTGTTCCCTTAGATCTCTATAGAACTTGATGCCTCGGGATGCATAGCATAAGTGCTACCATGCGCTTCCAGAAGAATCCTTTGTCTCAACTCCTTATCTTTCAAAGATACTGGACCTTTCCCCTTGTAGCACAATACTTCTTCATCATTGGCGCCATAGTCCTTTAATCCTTCTTCTTTGTACTTGTCTGTAACTTAGTACTTAAGTCCTTATCAGCCAACTGTCCCTCTTTCACCTCCTTTAGCCATGTGGGCTTGACTTGTAACTCTGCCAACAGGCTTCCATCATCATACAGACTCAAGTGAGCGAACAAAGCCCTTAGATCCGACACAACCTTCCGACTTAGGGCGTCTGCTACCACATTCGCCTTGCCCGGGTGGTACTCTATCGAACAATCATAATCCTTCAACATCTCCACCCACCTTCGTTGCCTCAAGTTCAACTCCTTCTGAGTCAACAAGTACTTAAGGCTCTTGTGGTCTGTGCAGATAACTGACCTTTCTCCATAAAGGTAGTGCCTCCAAACCTTAAGGGTGAAAACTACTGCTGCTAGTTCCAAGTCATGGGTTGGATAATTAACCTCATGAGGCCTTAACTGCCGAGACGCGTAAGCGACCACTTTTCCATCTTGCATTAGCACACAGCCTAATCCCGTATGCGAAGCGTCACAGTACACCACAAAATCCTTGCTCGCCTCCTATTTGAACTAACACCTGAGCTTAGTCAAGACCTTCTTAAGCTTTTCAAAGCTCTCCTGTTGCTTATCTGTCCACACAAATGGTACTTCCTTCCTTAGCAACTTTGTCAAAGGCGCGGCTATTGACGAGAATCCTTCCACGAACCTTCTATAATAGCCTGCCAATCCTAAAAAACTTCAGATTTCAGCCACAGACCTAGGTGGTTTCCAATCCAACACTGCTTCAATCTTCCTATGATCCACTCTTATTCCTTCTGCGGATACCACATGTCCTAGGAATGCCACCTCCTTAAGCCAAAATTCACACTTGCTGAATTTGGCATAAAGCTTCTTTTCCCTTAACACTTCCAACACCACTCGGAGATGCTCATCATGCTCCTCCTCCAACTTCGAGTATACCAAAATATCGTCGATGAACACAACAACGAACCTATCCAGGTAGGGCTAGAAAACCCGATTCATTATGTCCATGAACGCGGCTGGAGCGTTCGTCAATCCAAATGGCATCACTACAAACTCAAAGTGGCCATATCTTGTCCTAAAAGCGGTCTTATGGATATCAGCCTCCTTCACCTTCAACTGATGATATCCAGACCTTAAGTCGATCTTTGAAAATACTGTGGCCCCCTTCAGTTGATCGAACAAGTCATCGATCCTTGGCAAAGGATACTTATTCTTAATGGTCAGCTTATTCAACTGACGGTAGTCTATGCACATACGCATAGTTCCGTCCTTCTTCTTCACAAATAGGACCGGTGCTCCCCACGGAGACACACTGGGTCGGATGAACCCACGATCCAAAAGTTCTTGGATTTGAGCCTTGAGCTCCACTAACTCTTTTGGCGTCGTTCGGTATGGAGCGATTGACACAGGAGCTGTTCCTGGTAGCAAATCTATCCCAAATTCCACCTCCCTATCTGGGGGTATTCCTGGTAATTCATCTGGGAACACATCTACGAAGTCCCTTACCGTCCTAACTCTATGAACACCTTCATCTTTTCCTCCCAACGCACTTACGAAGGCTAAGAACACCTCGCACCCCTTTTTAACCATCTTCTCAGCCTTCAGCGCCGAAACTACGTTGGACAAGTAGTTCCTCCTTTCTCCGATCATCACTACTACCTCATCCTCGAGGGTTCTTAGTTCCATACGTTTAGCTGCACAATCCAACACGGCTCAATGCTCTACTAGCCAATCTATTCCAAGTATAAGCTCAAAATCTTCGAAGGGTAACTCCATTAAGTCAGCCCGAAAATTCACTCCCTGAATCTCTAGGGGTACATTCCGAAAGATCTTATCTATCATCACAGTTTGGCCTAATGGGCTTACTACAGTCATCTGCCTATCAGAGAGTTCTGAGTCTAGGCCTAGTGTTTCCGCTACACTACATGCAATATAGGAATAGGTCGAGCCCACATCAAGCAGAGCAAAATAGGGTTTGTCAGAAATAAAGAATGTACCGGTTATTACATCCGGTGCGTCACCATCTTCCCTCCGGCGAACCGCATAAACCAAACCCGGTTGCCTTGCCTCAGCATTTGCAGCACCTCGGCCCTGTGCTCCACGACCTCTGCCAGCACCGTTACCTCTGTTGGCCGAACCACGACCCCGTTGAGGCTGCTGTCCGCCTCTACTAGCCTGACTAGCATTCTGAGCTGTCGGTCGGCTCTCATCTAGTTGCTTGGGACAATCCTTAAGCATATGGTCCTTGGACCCACACTTGAAACATCCTCCCGTCTTTCTCCAGCACTCTCCCAAGTGCTTCTTTCCACAATGCTCACAAGGGCAATACTGCCAGCCCGTACCAGCTTGTTGATTTCGTGGCCCGTCAACCCTAGGCCTCTTATAACCCTTTCCAGATGGTCCAAAACCTCTCTTAGGCTTATTCTTGTCCACAGCCTGCTTGGTAGCATCCTTAATTCCCTCGGCCACCTTGGCCTTTTCCACCAAAGCAGAGAATTCGCGCTCCTGATGCGGTGCTATCAACAGTCTCAGATCGTCCCTCAGTCCGTCCTCAAAACGGACACAGCGTTCATGTTCAGTTGCCACCACTCCTCGAGCATAGCGACCCAGCCTCAGGAATTCCGCTTCATATTCCGCGACAGACTTACTCCCTTGCACCAACCCAGAAAAGTCTTTTTTTGCTCATCTGTATACCTGGTTCCCACATATTTCTTTTGGTACGCTTCCTTAACGTACTCCGTGTCGAGATCCTCACCGTGGTACCATCTCGCCTGATTAACCACCATTGATACGCTTCATCGCGTATGCGGTGCCACCATCCCCTTTAACTTCTCCTCAGGGGTCAAGTCGAGCTCATCCATGATGCGTTCCGTCGCTTCCAACCAGTACTCAGCTGTACTGGGTGCCACTCCCGACACTCCACGAAACATCTCGGCTCCATTAGCTTGGAGCCGTTCAGGCACAGATTTCTGGGTTCTCGAATTTTCACCCGTACCAGCCACCAATTCCAAAACTCACAAAGACGACTGCGACACAAAGATCTTCCCCGTCGAAGCTTGCTCAAAGACCCACGGTGGGGTGGTGGTGCGGTGGTATCTCATTGTCAGAACCCTAACCCGATCTAACGGGTTCTAACACAGTCATCCTTCCTCTACCTCGTCCACGACGACTACGTCCTCTGGAGCTCATTTCTTAGTGTCGAGATCTGATTAAGGAATTTCATAGATTAGTCATTGTTCCACTTATTTACCTGCGAAGGAGTTTTATGAAAAGGGATTTAAGAGTGGTTCTTTTGTATTCATACAAACACACAGTCTTTTCCATTCATTCATTCATCCATCAAACAAGTATGAACTTTCGTTCATTCAGAGAAACGTTATAGTTTTTGTTGTTGTTTTCCACTACCCAGAGGTATTTTCGTAATTTTGTCCTACAGGGGCATTTTCGTAATTCTTCAAAAGAAAAAACGTTCCTTGGTGTTTTTGTCAAAAAGTATTTTGAGAATTCAAAGTCTCGGGGTAATTTGGAGAAATTTCAAAATCCAGGGGTATTTCGGTAATTTTCGACCTCAGGGGTATTTTGGTAAATTTTCACAAATCAGGGTAACTTTGTAAACTTTAATAAATCAGGGATATTTCAAAAGTTGTAAAACTTTGTGGGTTCTTTTTGAGAATTGTTCCTTCCAAAATGGAGATGTTGCAAAAATTTTGGGAATCAGGGTCATTTTGGTAATTTTGTAAGTTAGGGCAATTTTGTAATTTTCCAAAATCATGGTATTTTGATAGTTTGCAAATTAGGGTTTGTGAACATTTATAAAATAATGAAGTTTTGGAAAAATCGTTGAGAAGTTTGACAATTTGTGAATCAAGGGCATTTTGGTAATTTTACCACTAGGGGTATTTTTGTAATTTTTGAAAATCAGAAAAAAAAATTTCGGAAGATCTTGTAAAGATAGTTTTCACCAATTAAAAGAGTGATTTTAAAAGTTTTAAAACTAGGGTTTTATTCTTTTCATAAAAGAAATGACTAATTCCTTTCGGGTTTTAGTCTTTATGTTGAGCCTATGGATCGAGTCCTCTTGGTCGGGGTGAACCAAAGCTACGCACTGTGCAAGATTCGAGTGGAGAGGAGGTGAGTCACGCGGATCGCTTAAATACCAAGCTCCCACCAAGCTCGTTTCCTAGACATGCATGCAGGAGAGGTTGCCACACCACCGAGCCCTCGAGTTAGGGTGAATGAAGCTACGCTCGGGTAGGATACTGCGAAGAGGAGGTGAGTCACTAGGGGGCTGCTTAAATACCGAGGCTCTTCGGATCCAATCCTAGACATGCGTCTGGGGGTTACCACACCCTATCTCGGTGACTTAGCCATAGGTTTGTTAAGTTCATTAAGTCTTATGGGTTACGTGTTTGAGTAATCTAGCCCAGGGTTCATGTTCCTATCATTCTATTCTATGTTCCATGCCTTTTCTACCCTTATACGGTTCATAAATCACGAGAATCACACATAAAGTTAGGGTACTTACACTGGGTGGATCATGGTCGGAGACTTAGGTGCCATGCCGAACACCGCTTTATTTCAAAGAAAATCATTTGGGCTCGAATTAAAAACGTTTTGGGCCTTAGCCCACAAAGCCGAGAGTTGTTGGCGGGCTCGATATAAAATCAAACACCCCACACCCGACCCACGAGCACGAGGCTGGATCTCGTATGTTCCTTAAGAAAAACGGTTTTGAAGTTCTTTATTACTTAGAGATAACTTGTGTATTTTTGAAAGATATTGGTTTTGGGTTGGGCTTAGGTTGGAAACCCGTTTACTTAATTTTAGAAGAACAATTATTTAAAGTGACAAAAAAAAACAATCTAGGGTTTATTTTAGGAAATATGTTTTTAAACAATCATTAATTTTAAAGTAATTAAGTAACATAATAATAAAAATTTAAACAGAAATGAAGTAATCAAACTTGGGCCTTATGGCCTTATTACATCAAATAATTTCCAAAAATTAAAATGAAAAGTACTTAGCAAAAATAAAGTCCAAATCGTTTATTTTTCTCCTGCATGGCCACCTTGACTCCTGTGGCCGGTCCATTCGCTTATCACTGAAAAATAGTCCCCACAATGGGTGAGTCTACAGACTCAATGTGTACACAAAACTAACAATCAATAGATCAGGCATACATATTCATATCAAGTATAAATTTGAATCAAATGATGCAACCCAAACCCAAGCCTATTTGTCCATCCGCTACACACCACCCGTATTCGCGGTCCACACACCGTGGGACTACTAAGTCGACCCTCCATCCGCTACACACCATCGAAGGCGATCATTTGCGATCGGCGTGCTCATCGCCCATATAATTTGTGTCATTAGACACCATATTCGAATAATGTAACCGAAGTTACCAAATTCGAGATAATGTGTAAAGTTACCATATTCAAATTATGTGACCGTAGTCACCATATTCCATTGGTGAGACCGAAGTCAACACCTTCTTCCCCTTTCACATATAGCCCGAAATGCCCCAAATATTATTATATCATGCATAACATACTTATTTCTCATTCATGTTACTATTCACATGTTCAAAATATATCATATTCGTAATCTTATCAGAAGTAGGAAACGTACCTGGGTACTCTTTACCACATTTGTGGTACTTAGCCACATTCTCATTCTTATGCTTATTCATATATTAAAATAATTATTGTCATAATATATTGAAAGTTAGTGTGAGTACACACCTGATTCGCTTAATAGATTCCTTGAAATCCCGAAGAACGATCTACCGATCTAGATCTTTACTCCTATATTCGGCCAATCATAAAAACATATGAATCAACCTATTTGGCTTAAAAACCAAATCCTAGTAGGATTTGTATCACTTACCTTGTTGCCGAATTGGATGATGGTAAATCAAGTCCCAAAAATCACTAGTATCCTTTCCTTGAAATCGGCTAACACTAAATTCATTAAGCATGGTTAGTTTGACTTATTAAAATCACAAGAAATAAAACCGAGTTCCTTGGCCGAGTATAATGTTTTACTTACCTCTAATCTCCCAAAAATTCCTCTTGATTGTGGATCCGTGAAATCCCTACATATATTAGATCGATTTCCAAGTCACTTAATAACTTAATCAAATAGCCTTTGGCCTAAACCATACTTTTCTTACCTTAAATCCTTGAATCCCGAAAGATTTCTCCTTGTACTTGACAGTTGTAGAAACCTGATAGACCCCTTGTAGATTCGGCCAAAATTGCTAATAGGATTAGTACCCTGATTTTGGTAAAAAGAAAAGGAATAGAAATTGATTGACCACAGATCTTACCCTTTTGATGTTGTAGTTGATTGCTCCTTTACTTAGAATCAACAAAGATTCGGCTTTGACAGTAGAAATAGAGAATAAAATAGAAGAAGAGAAGATGGATTTTGCTTAAAGAAAAATTCGGCAGAGAGGGGGAGAGAGCTAGGAAAATTTCGGCACACTTAGGAAAAGATGAGAGAAAATCCTTAATTCTCCTCCTTTAGCCGAAATTACTAGGCCAAGAGTCCTTGCCTTGGCCACCACTCTTCCTTATGATAATATTATCTCCTTTATTTAAAATAAAGGCATTTAATCCATCAATTATCTCCTCAAATAATCCAAATTAAAAAGCTTTTATTTATCACCTTATTAAGCAATATTAAAGGAAATAAAGCACCTCTCTTTTTAAACACATGTGCCGTCCACCTCAGCCTTCTGGAAGCAAAATTAAACTTCATTTATTTGCTTCCCTTGTGACTCGAACCCAGGCCCAACACCTTGCATGTGGCGCCATTTCTCTAGGCCCTAAGTGACATCTTCAGGCCACTTTTCCAAGCCTGTTTGTGTGTCAAATTTTACCAACTTTTTCTTTTAAAGCCCTCTTGCCTTAATCTCCCATTTTAAACTTTAAAACTCATCATTTTAGGGTCATTTCCAAGTTTCCTAAAATTTTCGATCGGCTCTGTTTACTTGCCATTTTCTTACATTTCCAAGTTTCCTAAAATGTATACTTTCCATTTTTGGATCATTTCCATTTTCATTTCTTAGTTTCCAAAAATGTGTACTTTCCATTTTTGAACCATTTCCTTACATTTCTAGGTTTCCTAAAATGTTCATGTCCTAATGCATTTCGTGTTTCCAAAATATTCATTTCCATTCATTTTCCGTACATTTCTGAGTTTCCAAAAATATCAAAAATTTATTCATAATGCTTAAGACTTGTCATTTTATACAATTAAACTGAAAATGCATAGGCCCTTTCCAGGATGTTACAATTTACATGGGCCTTATTTAGGTTTCCGGGGCCCTAAAAATAGATTGAAAGTATTCAGGGATCAAATTATTTAACATAAGTTTTTGGAAAAACTTGTAAAGTAGGAAAAGAGGGGTCAAACAGCCGTGTGGCCAAGCCGTTGGACACGGATCAACGCGTGTGAGCATTCAAAGTGGAAGCACACAGCCGTGTCCCAGCCCATGTCATAGACCGTGTAACTCACTGACTTGACTCATATGGCCGTGTCGTAGGCCATGTGTTAGCCTGTGTAACTCACTAACTTGAGACACACAGTCGTGTTTTAGACCGTGTGAAACCTGCACTAAAACTAACAGATCACACATGGCCGTTTGGGATGACCGTGTGTAGCAGATGGTCGTGTGACAGCTCGTGTCCCAAGCTGTGTGCTTCTGAATTGACTTCTTAAACAAGCTAAAATCAAGCCAAAACTTGCCCAACAAGGTGCACATAAAACACAAACTATTCCATGACCAAAACAAAGAAAATCCTACACTTAAAACATATCAAAATTAGTAACCTAGACTTCTAACCAATGTACCATTCATAGGTACCTCAATTATAACCCAACAATGCACCAAAACTTTATCCATTAACACACCTTAATCAACATTCATAACCAACCATACTATTATCTTCTATTCCTACTAATAAAGTTTATCATTCAACATCACATAACATAATCACAAATACTAAATAACTTTTCATATCTTCCAAACTTCTAATGTTAACTTTCTTACAACAAAACCTATATACATGCCACAACTCAAAAATAGATATAAAAGCTACCAAGAGCAAATGGATAGTGTGAGCTTTGATGTTGATCCTTAGAGCATTTTGCAACCGTTAACTTCAAAATAACTTGAGAAAAATTGTTAAGCTTAAATGGCTTAGTAAGACCATAATATAAATTCTACTTGACTTGATTTTAATAAAGGAATCACTTAAATATATAACATGATAACTAAATTTCTCAATTGTTTTGTCTATAAATTTCCAAGAACTCATCATAACTTGAATATGTCCACTCAATGTAATTCTTCATATCATTCATTCAAGTTCAGCATTATTCGGTTCAAGTACTCGAACTTTATTCATTTTCAAGGGCATCAGAGATGTAAAAACAGGGGCACCAAAGTGCAATCAAGAGCACGAGAGTGCAATAAAGGCACGGATGTGCTATCAGGAGTGTAGTCAAGGGCACGAATGTGCTATCAGAGGCACTAGAATGTATGCAAAGGCACGAATGTACAAACAGGGATACCGAAGTGTTTACAAGGGCACAGTTGTGCAAAGAGGGACACCAAAGTGTTTACAGGGGCACCAAGGTGCAATGAAATCACTTCACATTTCCGCATTCATATTAGAACTCATTACAATCTCATACAATTCATTTCATATCCAAGAAACACTTTGAATGACTACTTTTCAATTTCATGTATATATATATGTGATACTTGTATTCCTAACAATTATACTCACATGTACATTCAAATAAATCAACTAACAAATTAATAACCATATAAATTACAAGTAAAACATATTAAATAGCAAATAACTATGAACTTACCTCTGAAGCACTACCGGTTTAAACACAGGGACTACTCTATAATTTTTTCTTTTCCTCGGTTATTGTCTTTTTGATTCAAATCTTAGTCTATACAGTAATTAAATACAATCTATTAAATTCACATTCATTTCACATTCAATTCAAGGCATATGATGTAGCAGCTCGAATTAGGGCCTAAACTAAATAGTGGTTTCAAAACCTTGAGTTCGAGGTCAAAATATTTATTTCGATTGAGTTTTAGTGTTTATTGAGTGATTGAATGTTTGTGTGAAATTTTGGTTGAGAAATTTTATTGTATGGATGTCGAATTTCATAAGTTGGACTAAATTGCAATGGGTGAAAAGTGTGTATTATAATCCATAAAGGTACTTGATTGAGATGGGTTTTTAAATTGAGAGTCCTTAGTTGGTAATTAGACCATTATATTATAGTTTGGACACAAAATGTGTAACAGCCCGAATCAGGGGCTAGTCGAAACAGTGATTTCGAGACAACTAATACGAGGTGGAGGAAAATTATTTTGATATTATTTTATGTGTTGTAACATGTTATAAGGATGCATGAGAATTTTGGTACCTTAATTTCAACGATTGAACGCATAATTGTGAAAAAGAACTAAATCGCATAAAGTGCGAAAGTTCAATTTTACAAGCTTGAGGTATCTAATAGGTATAGAAGTCTAATGGGAGGCCCCTAATGTGCAATTAGGCCTTGTTTAATGTAGTGGCCGGCCATAGGGACAAGAATTGGCATGGTCAATTGGTTAGGTGGGGTTTTGGTGACTTATTTGATAAATTAATATAAAATAAGAAGAAAGATGATAACAGCTATCATCTTCACCATTTTTCCACCAAAAATACCAGCAAAGAGGGGGTTTTGAAAGCTTGAAAATTTCAACAACTCATCTTCTCTACAAGTAAGTGATTATGATGGTTTTACTTGGTAATTTTTGTACTTTTGGAGTCCTCAAAACTTAAGCTAGCTAAAGAGTGGACTAAATTGCTAAATGGTTTAAAGTTTAGGGACTTTCCATGAGAGATTTTATATGGTTTACTGATTTTTTATGGAATAAAATGAATGTTAGGGAGATGAGAAACAACTTATGTGAAAGGTGTTATCATAAAAATACATAAATGGGACTAAGTTGTAAATGTTATAATTTGGTAATAAATGCATGAAATAGTTGGATTTGTGAGTAGTTGGAAGAGAAATAAATGTTCAACTAGGCTTGTTTAATAAGAAAATGTGATGAAAAATGATTTACGAGCCTAGGGGCAATATCGTAATTTTGCCATAGTATAAGGGCAAAATGGTCATTTTTGCCTAAGTAGAGATTATGATGTAAGATGATCATAAAATGATTAAATGAGTAAATTTGATTGTTCTAGATTAAAGAAAACGAGATTCGGACCTAGAACGGGAGAAAAGAGAAATATGGACAAATAGGTCTTTTTCTACCCTTTTAGGTATCGAGGTAAGTTCGTGTGCTAATACTGCAACTATAGTTAAGTATTTAATATTTTGATGATGTATGAATGGTATATTGACTCTATGAATATATTAAATACGTTTTGACGAGATGTCAAGAATTGAAAGTCTTCAATTTAATCTAAGAATAGAAGGAATGCAAATGTCATGATACTATGATAATTAAGGTCCTGTGTAAGACCATATTTGGAATATGGCCTCGGTGTGAGATTTCGTATAAGACCATGTCAAGGACATGGCATCGATATGATATTTCATGTAAGATCTTATCAGGGGTATGATGTTGAGATGATACTATATGTATGAGATTCAAGAGAGTGTTCTTTAGCATTTTGAATGATTCAACAGGTATGTTGAAAATGAGGAAGTTTGTGGTTATACCATGAGAGGTACAGGTACGTGCTCAGAACTCACTTGAGGTGAATTCGATATATGAGGAAACCATGGTGAGTTATGTGCAATCGATACACCCTGATTATATATGTTATATTTGTAAATGCATTTCATGAATGTGAATGATTATCATAGAAATCTATTTAAGAATGATAGTGTGTGAGGATATTCCTCAAGGAACATTCGAAATAGGAAAAGGTGTATGGATAAATATCCGTGAATGTGAAATCAATGGTGGGCTGTGTGCATTACCACCTTATCAATTGTTAGCGATGAGCTGTGTATGATACCATTGCCAATAGTATCAATGGTGGGCTGTGTGCGTTACCATACTATTATTTGTTACCGATGGGCTATGTGCGATACCATCGTGCTTAGTATTAAATTGTGGGTTATGTGCGATACCAACTTATAAATTATTAAATGATGGGTTATGTGCTTTACCACCGAAAGTTAGCATTATCCTGAATGGATCTTTGAGAAATTGTTTAAGTATATGTTTCATGGATTATTGTGATGACAGATGCAGGGATTATATGCTAATAAATGAGAGTGCTATAATTGTCACATGGTTAGAATGTGTTAAGAGACGGAATAAATAAGCATTATAAACGATTGAATGGGTAACCATGAGTTTAAGAGTAAATCTCATTAAAATTCCTTTGTGGTTGAGTATAATCAATGAATATCAATAGTTGATTATTATTTGCATATGAACTTACTAAGCTTATTGCTTACTCCTCTTTCTTTTCCAATCTCTTATAGGTTAACTTAACTAGCTCGGGTTGGAGACCGCCAGAGATGTTTTCACACTATCGAGCAGACACTTGAGTATGAGATTCAAGTCTTTTTGAAATATGGCATGTATAGGGGTCTTATTTTGGTTTAATTAAGTCATAGTTAAAGTAGCCAAATGTGTTGGCCTAAAAGAGTTAAAGGTTGGTTGTGTATAGCCATGAATGATGGCTCATGTCGATTGTAATGGTACTAGTAATAGTTCTCCCTCGTATATGGAAAGATAGTTTGATTTTCATGATTCAAATGTGATAATTCAAGAGTTATAACTGATGGTTTGAGAATGATATGTAGTGATGTGTGAATGTGTGCAAGTTAGGGTGGCAAAATGGCTTGGAAAATAGCCTTGAATTGGTCCACGCGGGTAGGCACACGGGCGTGTGTCTAGGCCGTGTAAGACACACGGGCAGTCCTATAGGTGTGTGACGAGGCCGTGTGTCCCCTATATGCTAGTGTTCCAAGTTAATGGCGACCACGGGCTAGCCACACGGGCCTGTGCCTAGGCCGTGTGTCCCATATGAGGTTGCTGACGTCATGAATAGAATACCCAGGTTTTTACACACGGGCGACGACACGGGCATGTGGACCCTGTTTAGGTAAAAAATTTTAAGTGCACAAAGGTTTTTGGTTGGGTTTCGAAACCCTCCGTATGCATTTTTATGGCCTCGTAGGTTCTTAATGAGAATGTTTTGATTGTGAAAGTGATATTTTAAGTTGGAATGAAATTTTATTGACTAAAGTTGCATGACCAAGTGAGTTAAGTGCGGTAATGCCTCGTACCTGATTCCTGCATAGAATACGGGTAAGGGGTGTTACAAAATGCCCATAGAGGGATAAAATATCTAAAGGATTAATAAAGGGCAATTTGGTCATTGGGCTAATAAAAGAAATAAAAAGGAAAATAAGGCTAAAATGTTGTCCATCTTCATCCTCCATAGCCGAAAATTGCAAGGAGCCATAGCTAGGGTTTTGTTTCACTTTCAAGCTTGATTGTAAGTACCTCGTAGCGCATTTTTCTATATTCATCGTATTTTTGAAATCTTCATAGGTCGATTTAACTATTTTTACCATTATTTTTTGCTAGGGCTTATGTTTAAAAATTTACCCATGGATGACATGCATGTATTTTGATGTCTAGTGGTAGAATATGAAAGTTTGAATTGTGATAAACAACTTTTGCTAGATGATTTTTGGTGAAATTGACAAAAAGGACTTATTTGCAAAAGATGAAATAATATGTGAAAAATGAACACATTTCATTTTATGAGCTTAGGGACTAAAGTGTAAAAATTGAGAAAGTTAAGGGCTAAATTGTAATTTTTGCCATAGGAAGATTTTGAACTGATTTGAATAATGTGTATATTAAATAAGTAAATGTGTCATTATAGATCAAGAAGAACGTGGAATCAACCTTGACCAAGGAAAAGGCAAGGTTTCAGACTAAATTGAAAATTAACATATTTTATATCGAGGTAAGTTTATATGTAAATGATACATCCTTTTTTTATGTTTTTACATATTAATGTCTTATGTGAAATGAGAGTGAATATTATTGATATTTATTAAAATGATGAAAAGTGAGGAAATTTTCGGATGAACCTTCGGAATAGAGAAAGGATACGGATGAACACTGTATATGTGATTATTGGTGGGCTATATGCGATACCATCATGCTTATTATTGGTGGGTTGTGTGCGATACCACCGTGTATATGTAATTATTGGTGGGTTGTGTGTGGTACCCCCGTGTAGATGTGATTATTGGTGGACTGTGTGTGAAACCACCGTGTATCCGGTATTATTCTGAAGTGTTCATTGGAAAATTTTGATTAAGTGAAATTACGTGTGACAATGTGTTGACAAGTGCAGGGTTATAGGTGTATGTAATTGTGAGCAATGTCTATTATATGTATTTGGAATATGGTTAGGTTTGAAATGAGTAAATGTAACTACAAGGATCTGAATAGTATGTAATATTCTTGATTGATAAGTACATGATGTGATGTTCATTGTTTTCATATAGACTTACTAAGCTTAAAGCTTACTCCCTTCTCTTTTCCCTTGTTTTATAGTGTTGCCAGGCCATCTCGGGTTACAGAGATAGTCGGAGGATCATCCACACTATCCACACATTTTGGTATATTGAGATTTACATTGGATTATAGCATGTATAGGAATTTGGTTATTTTGTAAGTGTCATAATTGTTTGGCCAAAATTGTGGTCCATGTCATTTGATATATCATTTTGTATAAGGCCATGTGATGTGGCTAATATTGGTTGTGTTATATGTTTATGATGAGGCCTTTCGTGAATGAGTTTGCTTGTCTAAGTGGGAATGAATTATAGCATGAAATTGAAGTGTGAGAAGTCTGACATGTGAATGGTTGTGTAGGTGTATGTGTGATGGCTAAGTATAAGTGTGGTTATACATGATGAATATGGTTATTAAATGGAGCATGAATGCTCTTAATGTGGACAAATAGATGTCTAATAATAGCATGTTAAGTTTGGTTGGACATGGTATAAGTGTGGATGCTTTTCAGGGTGGCAAAAGGCTTGGTAAATATCCTTATAATTGTCCACACGGGTAGACACATGGGCGTGTGTCTAGGCCGTGTGTGACACACGGTCTGCCTCATTGACGTATAGCCTAGCCATGTGTCCCCTGCACCTAATTTTTGAAAAGACCAAAATATCCCTTATTTGTAAAATTCCTAAATTACCCTTGATTTATAAAATGACGAAAATACCCCTAATTTGTAAGATGACCAAAGTATCCCTGATTTGCAAAAAATTACCGAAATACCCTTGAATTTCAAAATTATCGAAATACCCCTGAATTTCAAAATTTCTGAAATACTCCCGGATTGTAAAAATTACCAAAATACCCTTATTTCACAAAATCACCAAGGAACCCTATTTTTGGAAATTACAAAAATACCCCTATAGGATAAATTACGAAAATACCCCTAGATAGTGAAATGACGAAGATACCCCTACATGCTGACTGTAAGTTCGTGGATGGTGCTTGTATGTTAAAACTTGATGACTGAATGTATGTGCTCCGTAGAACTAGGAGATGTGAACTTGAGACTGAATGGTAGTTATAATTGCGAATTCAAAAGAACCAGTCTTAAAACTACTACTCATAAGACTGTTAGTGGATAATCAGTGGAAGAAAACTAATGATTCATAAAATTCCTAATCAGATAAACGCGAATCGGTAGAATGAGTACAAGGGGTCAAGGACGTCCACTGCGTGGTCGGGGTAGGGGTAGGATGACTGTGTCCGAGCCAGCAGGGTCTGGCCACGGGTCAGGAAACGAGATGTCGGATATGCCAGCTGTGGAGGAAAAATTTCGGGACCAGGCGCCCAGAGATGATGCTGTATCTCAGGAGATGTTGCGGGTCCTCGAAAGAGTTGCTGGGGCAGGCACGGGTGTAGGAGCTCAGAAATCTGTGTCTGAATGACTCCGAGCCAACGAAGTGGAGATGTTTAGGGGTGTTTCTGGCGTAGCCCCTAACACAGCTGAGTATTGGTTAGAAGCGAGTGAGCGCATAATGGATGACCTAGACCTCACGGTGGAGGAGAAGTTGAAAGGGTCGTGTTTCTCCTTCGAGACGAGGCTTATCAGTGGTGGCTCACGGTAAAGGAGGGTACTGTCACAGACCGGATTGACTAGGACTTCTTTAAGGAGTCATTTCAGGGAAAGTACGTTGGGGCCAGCTATGTGGATGCACAGAGGAAGGCATTTCTGAATTTGGTGTAGGGAAGTAAATCTGTGTCCGAGTATGAGGCGAAATTTCTGCGTTTGAGCCGTTATGCTCGAGAAATTGTGGCGACTGACTATGAGTGTTGCGTACGGTTCGAGGATGGACTAAGGGATGAGCTAAGGGTATTGGTAGCACCGCAGTGGGAGAGGGACTTTGCGATTTTGGTTGAGAAAGGTAAGATATCTGAGGAGGTTAAGCGGACTGAGAAACAGAATAGGGATAAGGATAGGAATAGGAATAAGAGGAATTTTAGGCCGTCGGGATCATCTGGAAATTTTCAGAAAAGGCCTAGGTCTGATGGGCCAGCTCGTGCTCCGACAGGTCAGAATCGGTCATGTCCTTCATGTGGGAAGGTGCATTATGGGGAGTGTAGAAGGAGAACCGGTGGATGCTTTAGGTGTGGATCCACGAAGCATATGATTAAGGACTGTCCACAGAAGGATCAGGTGCAACCAGCTGGACGAGGTTCTGATCAGGTTGGGAGCGGTAGTCAGCTAGTACCGAGGGGTCGTGGCGCAGCCAGAGGAGGAAATGGATTCGGTCGGGGTCGTGGAGCACCTGGTAGGGGTGCAGGTAATGTGGATGCAAGACAGTCGGGTTTGGTTTAAGCCGCTCGCCAACGGAAGGATGGTGACGCACCGGACGTCATGACCGGTACGTTTCTCATTGTTGATAACCCTTTTCTTGCTCTGGTTCATATTGGATCGACTCACTCTTACGTTGCATGTTCGGTATCTAAGACCTTAAGCATAGACTCTGAAACAATTACTAGGAAGATGACTGTGGTTACTCCTTTAGGACAATCTATAGTAGTGGACAAACTGTTTAGAGACGTACCTTAGAGACTTAAGGAGTAGTGTTCCCAACAGACTTAATGGAATTACCGTTTGGAGAATTTAACCTTATTTTGGGAATGGATTGGTTGCCTAAACATCGTGCTAAGTTGGATTGTGAGACTAAGCGCATGGTGTTGAGTACCTTGGAAGGCGGGGAGGTGGTTGTGTTAGGAGAAAGAAGGAATTACTTGTCCAATATAGTGTCCGCATTAAAAGCTGTTAAAATGATTCGGAAAGGATGTAATACGTTTCTAGCCTTTATCAGTGCTTTGGATGTTAAGGAGGTGACTGTCAATGAGGTTTGAACAGTCAAGGATTCACAGATGTCTTTCCTGAAGAATTGCCCAGATTACCCCCGGATAGCGAAGTGCAGTTTGGAATAGAGCTACTTCCGGGTACGGCTCCGGTGTCTATTGCTCCGTATAGAATAGCGCCAAAAGAGCTAGTAGAATCAAATCCCAGATCCAGGAACTGTTGGATCGTGGATTTATCCAACCGAGTGTGTCTCCGTGGGGAGCCCCGGTCCTGTTTGTGAAGAAGAAGGATGGATCCATGCGTATGTGCGTGGAGTACCGTCAACTAAATAAGTTGACGGTTAAGAATAAGTACCCACTGCCAAGGATCGACAACCTGTTCGATTAACTCAAAGGAGCTTCGGTCTTTTCTAAGATTGACTTAAGGTCGGGTTATCATCAGTTAAAGGTAAAGGAAGGAGACATTCATAAGACAGCGTTTCGAACTCGCTATGGTCATTATGAATTTTTGGTGATGCCGTTCGGATTAACAAACGCGCCAGCAGCATTTATGGATATGATAAATCGGGTGTTTCAGCCATACCTTGATCGGTTCGTGGTGGTGTTCATCAACGATATTCTGGTTTATTCCAAGTCTAAAGAGAAGCATGATGCACATCTTCGTGTGGTGTTGCAAATTTTGAGGGAGAAGCAGTTGTTCACTAAGTTCAGCAAGTGTGAGTTCTGGCTAAGGGAAGTAACTTTTTTAGGACATGTGGTTTCTACAGAGGAATTAGAGTTGACCCTCGAAAGATAGAAGCTGTATTGGATTGGAAACCACCGAAGTCGGTGGTGGAGATTCGAAGTTTCTTGGGATTGGCAGGCTATTATAGGAGGTTTATAGAAAGGTTCTCGTTAATTGCGGCACCTTTAACTAAGTTGTTAAGGAAGGGAAGATCGTTTGTTTGGACCGACAAACAGCAGGAGAGCTTTGAGAAGCTGAAGAGAATCTTGAAGGAAGCACCAGTGTTAATTCAGCCAGAGGCGGGAAAAGATTTTACTGTCTACTGTGATGAGTCACACACAGGGTTGGGCTGTGGGTTGATGCAAGATGGAAAGGTTGTTGCTTATGCGTCCCCACAGTTAAGACCGCATGAGTTAAACTACCCCACGCATGATTTAGAATTGGTGGCAGTAGTGTTCACTCTGAAGATTTGGAGGCACTACCTGTATGGGGAAAAGTCCATAATTTACACCAACCATAAGAGCCTGAAGTATCTCCTTACCCAGAAAGAGTCGTATTTAGGACAACGTAGGTGGATTGAGCTCTTGAAGGACTATGATTGCTCGATCGAATACCATCCGGGTAAGGCTAACGTGGTGACAGATGCGCTGAGTAGGAAGGCGATAGCAGATTTGAGGGCAATGTTCGCTCATCTCAGTCTATATGAGGATGGCAGTTTGGTAGCTGAACTCCAAGTGAAACCAACGTGGACAAACCAGATTAAGGAAAAGCAGCTATTGGACGATGACTTGAGTGCTCGACTCCGTCAAGTGCAGAATGGTGAAGTGGAGGACTATAGTTTGAATGGTGATGGAGTCCTCTGTTTTCAGAAAAGAGTTTGTATGCCAAAGGATGTGGAGTTAAGGCATATGATTCTTCAGGAGGCGTATAGTAGCCCTTATGCTATGCATCCTGGAGGGGTTAAGATGTACCGAGATTTGCGAGAGCAATTCTGGTGGCCAGGTCTGAAGCGAGAAGTAACGAAATTTGTGGGCAAATGTTTGACATGTCAGCAAGTGAAGGCAAAACACCAGTTGTCTTCGAGGTTGTTGCAGCCGGTGAAGATTCCGCAGTGGAAATGGGAAAGAATCACGATGGATTTTGTTAGTGGGTTACCTCTTACGCCCACTAAGAAGGATTCAATTTGGGTGATTGTGGATCGTCTGACGAAGTCCACTCACTTCATATCGGTTCAGGTCGACTACTCTCTACAAAGGCTGGCTAAGCTATATGTGGCTGAGGTAGTGAGACTGCATGGTGTACCTGTGTCGATCATATCAGATAGAGACCCTAGGTTCACGTCACGATTCTGGAAGGCTCTACATCAGGCAATGGGAACAAGGTTAGACTTTAGTACCGCTTTTCATCCGCAGACTGATGGTCAGTCTGAGAGGGTAATCCAAATCTTGGAAGATATGTTAAGGGCTGTATCATCGATTTTAGGGGTAGTTAGGAGGAGTATTTACCTTTGGAAGAATTCGCGTACAACAACAGCTATCAATCTAGTATTCAGATGGCGCCTTATGAAGCGTTGTACGGATGGAAGTGTCGCACTCCTACTTATTAGACGGAGTTGGGCCAGTGGCATATCGTTTGGAGTTACCTCCAGAGTTGGAGCAGATACATGACGTGTTCCATGTCTCGATGCTAAGACGTTATCATTCTGATCCCTCGCACATTGTACCAGTGGAAGGGATTAAAGTAAGGCCAAACTTGTCCTTTAAGGAGGAGCCAGTGCAAATCTTGGATCGAGACGTAAAAGTATTAAGAAGGAAGTTTGTCCCTTTGGTCAAGGTGTTGTGGCAAAATCACGGCACAGAAGAAGCGACATGGGAGCCAGAGGATGTTATGCGACAGCAATATCCCTATCTCGTTTGACCAGGTAAATTTCGAGGCCGAAATTTATTTTAAGGGGGTAGAACTGTAACATCCCGAATTATTGGGTCTGTGCATTTTATGTGATGTATGCTTAATATGTTAATTTGAGAATTTGAGATGCAAATTGGGTTCAGGTTTGGGCTGAGGCCTTGATTAAATATTCTGTTTAGATACTCTAGAGCTTAAAATAAGGTTTTGGTTGTTTAAAATGTCAAATTGGGCTTGTGGCCCCAAAGTAGGGTGGCGCCATAGAGGAGAAAAGGGGGGCATCACTAGTGGATGGAGAAGGCCCAAGTTTTGGTTGCTTGGAGCCCAAGTTATTGGGCCAAATTTGGCACTTAAAGAGGAGCTAGGGGGGACGGCACAAGGCTATTATTTAGGGGATTTTTAATGTTTATAACATGCGGATATTAGGCCTATTTTGGAGGAGTTAGTAGATTAAGAAAAGGAAGAAAGATAGGAGTTATCATTTGGTTGCAGAGTTGGCCGAAAATCAAACACAGGAGAGGGGGAAGAGAATTGGTTTAGTATGGCAAGGGGTGTGCCGAAAATTTGAAGGCCATCTCACTTGTTTTCTTTTCTCATCTTTTCTCTTCCAAAAGCCGGAAATCACCATTGTTTTCTTTTCTCATCTTTTCTCTTCCAAAAGCCGAAAATCTCCACCTCCCTCACCTTTTCTTTCTTTTTCTTTGAAACTTCCTTTTAGCCGAATCTTCTGATCTCCATTGTTATTCTTCTCCCATTCACTAAAAGTCGAAACTCCTTATTCAATTCTTCTAAAAGCCAAAAAACACATCTAGTTCATCTTTTCAGGATTTTCTTAAAAGCCGAAATTCCTAGATCTATACTCTTCTACGCTTCGATCTTCTTCTGGGATTGCCGAATCTTTCTGCAATGGGGTAGCCGAAATCATCTGTAGAGGTAAATGTCGATTTGTGTATTCTTTTCCAGCTTTTAGAGATCTTAGCCGAATGGCTATATGGTTAACTAATCGGGTGTTTTTCTATCATTTGCGGCATTCCGGGATTTGAAGGGGATTCAATCGCTTAGATTTCTAAGCCAGAGTTCAGTAGCCTTTGGATCGTATCACTTTCAAGATTTCAAGGTAAGGAGATCTATTAATTTAAGCATATAATTCGGGTAAAATACTAACCCTTGGCCGAATATAGGAGAAGCCTTATCTTCGCGTTCTTTCGGCTTTTGAGCAAAGTTGTAGACAAAGGACAGTAGATCTGATTAGTGAGGGTATCGACATAGAGAGTAGTACTACGTGTTATCAGATGTGTAACACTCTCACACTATTTAGATTGCTTGATTAGTATGCATATAAACCTGTTATATTTTGTATATTCTGTTAAACGTCAAAATACTGGCATGGCTGTTGAAAACCCGAAAAGGGGTAAAGGCGAATCACCAGGTTAGTGATCTCTATCATTCTAAAGTAAATGTTTCTGTTGAGATGATATGTTTTATATGTATGCATGGGGTTGGGTGATTGATGATAGGGGAAGTGTTCTGTTGTAGTGGCTAATGCAATGATCTGTTGTAGTGGCTTTTGCCATGATCTGTTGTGGTGTCTAATGCCATGATCTGTTGTAGTGGCTATTGCCATGATCTGACGATGAGTAGCTATCTGTAGCATGACTGCCATCGATGGTGTGTAGCGGTGTGGGTTGATTGTAGAAATCCCCAATGGTGTGATTGGCATGTAAGGGTGGTGTGTAGTGGATGGAAACCTAGGATTGGGTTGGGCTTTGCATAATTTCTGTTGTATGATATTTTGTTATTCTGTTCTGTGGGCTAAGGCCCAATCTGATGGTGCACGAGGGTTGCACACTAAGTCTCGCGACTCACCCCATTATTTAACATCTTTCAGGTAGCACCTAGTGTATCGGACGGGGCTGGATAGGAGCGCAAGGTGGCCATGCGAGAGATTATTTTGATTCAGCAAAAGACATTACAAGTTTTTTAATTTTTAATATTTTCAGTTAGTGGGTTTTAAATTTTATTGTAATATGGCCATGGGCCACTTGCTTTATATTTTCGTTTGTTTTGAGCTTTTATTATTACTAGACACTTAGATTTTTTTTCGATTTAATTAAGTTAAGGCATGTATTAAATTTCAATTTTTAATTCATAAAGGCATTTAAATGAAAATTTATATCTTTTACGAAATAGTCAACCATTCATTTTCCTGAATATAATGTTAAAATCAAGAAAAATATTTTCCAAAAATGCAACATGTTTTACTAAATCTTCTTAGTGACATGCCAGATCCGGTCGTGGTGTTTGGGCCGGGTTTGGGGGTGTTACACACTTTATCCCCGATCTAGAACTCAATATCTTTCCGTTTCAAGTCTGCGTATGATTTCTATTGATCTAAAGCTGGTTTTAAACTATCGCGAATTACCTTCACTTTTTCTTCTATTTCTCTGATCAGATCTACCCCGTGAATCTTATTCTCACTAAGCTTAGTCCAGTACAACACTGTTATACTTTTTCAATCGTATAGAGCTTCGTACGGTGCCACCTTCATACTCAATTAGAAGCTATTATTATAAGCAAACTCAATCAGCAGTAGATATTTCTCCCAGATACCTTCAAACTTAAGAATAAAACAACGCAACATATCCTCAAGTATCTGAATAACTCGTTCGGATTGACCATCTATTTGCGGGTGAAATGCAGTGCTAAAATGCAGCTTTGTACCTAAAGATTCTTTCAATTTCTTCCAAAATCGCGAAGTGAATCTCAGATCTCTATCCTAAACAATAGATAGTCGCACTCTGTGCAATCGAAAAATCTCTAAGATATACAACTCAGCCAATTTATCAAGTGAATAATTTGTACATACAGGAATGAAATGAGCTAATTTTGTCAATATGTCAACAACAACCCAGAGCGCATCTTTTTTTTATGGTTCTTAAACCACTGTTCTGATTTAGCTAAAACCAGGTTATTACACGTCTCCTGGTGTTGATTTTGAAACCAAGTCAGTATGCTCTACACGGCCTTACACACGGGCGTGTGATATGGCCGTATGGCATAAGTCAGTATACCCTACATGTTTGACAAAGCCTAGTACATGACTTGGCACACGGGCGTGTATGGCCATTTTTAAGGCTCACGTGCTAGCCACACGAGCGTGTGTGTTGGCCGTGTGACCCAAGTCAGAGAGTTACATGGGGTTGGACACAGGCTGAGACATGGCCATGTGCTTCCATTTTGAATGTTCACACGGCTTGTGACACGAGCGTGTCTGTTGGCCGTGTGAGACACACGGTCGGGCCACACGGTCGTGTGTCTCCTACTTTGAGATATTTTTCTAAGTATTCAAAAAGTTTCCAAAGTTATCAATTTAGTCCGGAACCACTCTCAATGCATGTTTAGGGCCTCGTAGGCTCGCATTAGGGACAAATAGATTGAGATTGAATGATAAATGTATGAATTGATTAAATGTATGTGAAAATTATGTTTAATTGTACTGTAAGTCTGGTAATGCTCCGTAACCCTATTCCAGTGTTGGATACGGGTGAGGGGTGTTACACAACGAGTGAGAAAAGGAATGGAACAGCAAGTGACTTAATGGAAAGGTTCATAACTATTTGGAAAGGTTGATGCTTATGTAATGTATCTTATAAAATCTATTTATGTTAGAAAGGAGATTATATGATTGTCAATGAATCCACTAACATGGTTGATTTCTTATGTATCATGAACAATTATACTAAGTTGTGAGTTTGATGGTGTTACTTAGGCTTTTATTAAGCTTATGACATTGGTAAAGATTTATACTTATTCTATAAAGTTCATTATTGAAATGATATGTTAAGTTTAAAGTTTATACAGGCTTACTAAGCATTCATTGCTTACATAGTTATTTTTCTTTACTTTATAGATATCGGAAGCTCGATCGGTTGGAAGTTCGTCGGAGATCTATCACACTACCCAGTGGACAATTCGGTAGAGTATTTCGGCTAAGGTTTATAATGGCATGTATAAGATGATTTGTAATGGTATTATGGTGCATGTGTTGATGGTGTTTTGGTATGTATAAGTTTTGGAAAGCTATGTTGGCTTGGTACACAATGATGCCTTACCAAGTTATATGATTTTGGTTACTTTAAAGTGCTTGTTGATATGGTTCTCTTGGAATATTGATGATGATTTGAAAATGGTTACTTGTGACATGTTTTAGTTCATATTTGAACTAGGTTATTATGTTTGGAAATGGCAATATTAACATGTATAGTGTGGTTTATAATGGTGTTCTCGATGAATATGTAAGTGGTAAATTGACTTGTTTGTGCTTTGATATTCATGTATGCTTGATGGAGTTATAATGCTTGTTTTGGGTAAATACTTTTGGTCAATTTTTGATAATGGATGTCTATGGCATATTTGTACAATTTGTTGGTTTGAGAATGGTCAATATGTGGTATGTTTTAGGTAAGAAATTGAATAGGTTATCATGTATCAATTGGTATAATATTGACATATTTTGATGATTGATGTCATGGTATATTGTGATGCCTTTGAGTGGCATATTGGTTAGTTGAATTAAGGTCTTGAAATGGCATTTTGATGTGTATTTTGCTGATGTTTAAGTCTCTTTAAAGTGTGCCTAAATGGGTTGAAAAATTGTGCATGAAATGGTCTTGGAAATGGCTTGATTTTAGGTAAATTTGGGTCCATGCGGCCTGAGACACAGCCGTGTAACACCCCTAACCCGTATTCATTGCTGGAACAAGGTTACGGAGCATTAACGAAAATTTTCAGAACATTTTTAGATAAATCATGTCAATCAATATTCATTAACCGAGATCATTCGTAATGTCCGTTAGATGGACCCTTGAGGTCCAATACGAGCATTAGAATTGAGTCTGGACTTAATCAGAAAGTCTAAGAATTTTTCGTGACATTTCAAAAAAATTTCGTGTGGTCCAAGGGACACACCCATGTGACTCTTAAACACACTCGTGCATCAAGCCGTGCCCGATTTAGGTTGCTCTCTGACTTGCGCCACACAGCCATGCCACACGCCCGTGTGCTAGGCCGTGTGGTTAATTAATTTAATTCGAATTTGGTGTAGGTTTCACACGACCATGACACACGCTCATGTTCAAGGCCGTGTCACCCACACAAATGAGACAACGCCCGTGTCTCTACCCTTGTGCTCAATCCTGAGCATTCTATTTCTAAATTTTAGGATGCAGGGGACACACGGCCAGACCACACGCCCATGTGCTAAGCCGTGTGTCTACTCGTGCGGACAAAATAAGGCTATTTTCCAAGCCTTATTACTCACCATTTTTGCCTTATACCTGCACCAAAACCTAAACACAATCTCATGGCCATATAAACATTCAACCAATATGCCTTTATGCACCACAATTTATTTCCATATCAATCTTGTACTCATATTTACCTATATACAATGGTTACATTTGTGCATTTTGTATCAATTATACTAATTTATTTCATTCATCCATTTTTCAATGTGATTTCTACCAATTAACCATTTTAAACATATACTATGATAGCTTTCATAAATAAACACCAAAACATGTCCATAACTAGCCATTCCAATGGCTAGTCATTATCAAATATTAACATATCATTCCTTGACCAATTTAACCTATACATGCCATTATAACCCTAATTGTTTTACCTTATATACTGAAATGAACTGTTGGATTGTGTGAGTGATCTCCGCTAAGCTTCCAATCCAATGAGCATTCCGATTTACTATAAGACAGGGAAAAATAAAATGGAGTAAGCATATAATGCTTAGTAAGTCTGTATAACTTGGTAAATAACTTACCAACCATTCAAGTTTAAGTTAAACATTACAAGGTATAACCAAACCATTTGGTCACAAGCCCTAACACATATTCTTAATACCCATGTTAAACACATATTTCATATAAACATCAAGAAACACATATATGAGTCCAACAATATTCAGATTCCCGTACACATATGTTTTTCCACAACATGTATTCACATAACATATATAAAAATTATTTCCATGTATCTCAAATTTATTTCATATTAATTCATTTCAAGTTCCAGTATATTTCATGTCAGAGCTTTACTCAATAATCAATTGAAATCTTGATAACTACTCAAGTAATAAACTCAAGGTGTACAAATCTATTCTCATATATGAACCTATTCATCAAACCATTTTATGTTCATATATAAACATCTTATAATTTCATAATGTCTTTTCACATTTTTTAGGTAGATACATGTAAAAATCCCTTTTTCTTTTCATATCAGTATTTTGCCCGTTGAATTATTGAAAACATCGATGGATACACAGGTAGTACACTCGAGGTGTACAGTTCCATATTCTGTCAATTCATACTCAGTAGTACCTTGAAGGTACACTCCCAAGCCACATATCATACAGCAGAATTACTAGTCCAGGCTAAATTCTAGCTGTAACATATACTCTAAGGACTTTGTCGGATTACCAGTCCAGGCTAAATCCTTCATATGACAAAGAATTCCCTATAGAGTCCAATCTGGATTACCAGTCCAGGCTAAATCCAGTCAATTAGGATTACCAGTCTAGGCTAAATCCTAATTGAAACATATGCTCGAGAGGCTCATTTCGGATAATCCATCCGGGCTAAATCCTTTTCTTAATGAGATCAATGGATTACTCGTCCGAGCTAAATCCTTCTACAACACATTCAGGACCTCATTTCATATCAGGAATCACCTTTATCCATCGACTTTCATTTATTCAAACGGGATTTAACATTTATCAGGAAATTTTCAGGGATATATTCAATCACATATACATATATATAAAATTCACATTTTCACATTCAACTCAAGTAAAAAAAATAACATTTTTATCACTTATCACTTTATGGGTATTATCATTTATTGGGCTTTATCGGATAAGTAATCATTTCACATATATATTTATACAATCACATAAAAAATTCAATTTAAAGATAGAAACATGCATAGCTAAGTTATATGAACTTACCTTGATAAATGTTCGTATACAAGAAGTCTATTAATCTGACATTTTCTCCTTTACTCGTTCTAACTCCGTATTCGATTTATCCAAATCTATACGAGTAAACTTAACATCAATTTAATGCAATTCATTCTCAAATTAGTCTAATTTACATATTAGGAAAAATTACCATTTTGCCTCTTAACTTTTAATACATGACGATTTCATCCCTAGGCTCGAAAAATGAAATTCATGCAATTTACCCCTTATTCCAAGCCTAACCAAAATTTCAATATAAAATTACAGCACATGTATTCTATAAAATTCAAAATTTTTCCATGGATTTCACATTTTTACAATTTAATCCCTAAATCAAGTTTTCATCAAAATTCACTTTGTAAAAGTTGTTTATCTATCAACAACCTTTCATTTTCTACCATAAATTTCATAATTTCAGCATATTCATCTATGGTAAAAGTTCTATAATTTGATATCTTTTCAAATTAATCCCTCAAATATACAAATTAAGCTTTCTCGATCTCAAAAATATAAAAATTACTAAAAATGGGACATGAAAACTTACCAATTTGACCAAGAAAGCTTGCTTTCTCTTTCCTATGGTTTCCATGAAATATTTGGGGAAGAAGATGATCTAAAATGATTTTTATTTCTATTTAATTATTTATCATCTTTTAATTTTATCATATTTCAATTTAGTCCTTAGCTTTTTTCAAATTTTCCATGGATGAATCATCCAAAAATATCTACTAACTTTTCATTAATAGTCTAATTACCATATAAAGACCTCAAGTTTTGAATTCCATAGCTATTTGATCCTTCTAGCTACTAAAATCCAACTTTCTCATTTTATGCGATTTAGTCCTTCTCATAATTAAGCACATAATCGGTAAAATTTTCTTATCAAAATTCTCACATGATATTTATACCATATTACGGAGCATAAAATAAAATAAAAATAAATTTTATTTTCGGCTCAGATTTGTGGTCTCGAAACCACTATTCCGATTTCACCGAAAAATGGGTTGTTACAACTCTCCCCCTTAAGAAATTTTCATCCTTAAAAATTTTACTAGTAAAGAGATTCAGACATTACTCTATCTCATAGTTTTCTCCAGTTCCTATGTAGCTCCCTCTATATCATATCATTGTCAGAAACTTTTACTAAAGCTACCTTTTCATTTCTCAATTTTTCTCTTCTAGTGCCAGAATTTCAATCAATCTCTCACTATAAGTCGTGTCATGCTGAATTTAACATTTATCAAAGCAATAACAGATGATGGGTCTGATCGATACTATTATAATGCATATACTCATAAAATATTGTGAATTCTGTAGAACTCTGATAATAGTATCAGTCAATACGCAACAGGTCCAGTTCTTTTCATAATCTTATATGACCCGATAGACCACGGGCCTGATTTGCCTTTACGACCAAACCGGGGAACTTTCTTCCATGGCGAAACTTTCATAAATATTTTGTTGCCAATCTGAAACTCCGTTTCTTTTCATTTTAGATTCGCATCAGATTTCTGACGTTCAATTACTGCTTTTAAACTGTTTTAGACCATTTTCATCTTTCTTCGTTTTCAAAGAATCAAACCTACTACATGTATCTTTTCTCACTGAGCTCCGTCCCGGAGTTTTACATTTATGACCATATAAAGCCTTGTATAGCAAAATTTTATATTTTATTGTTAACTGTTATAAGAAATTTCAACCCAAGGCAAATACTTTCTCAGTTACCTTCAAATTCAAGTACACAACATCGAAGCATATCTTCCAAAATCTGAATCATATATTCAGATTGATCATCCATCTGAGGATGAAATACCGTACTAAAATGTAACCATGTACCTAGGGTTTCTTGTAACTTGTTTTAGAATCGGAATATAAACAGTAGATCTCTATCAAAAATAACAGAAACTAACACATCATATAATCTGTCAATCTCAAAAACAGGTAATTCAAGCAATCTATCAAGCGAGAAATCCATTCATGTCAAAATAAAATGTGCAAGCTTTGTCAAACAATTAACAATTACTCAAATATTATCTTTCTTTTTCATAGACAGGGATAATCCTAACCTAAAGTTCATAGTAACTTTGTCCTATTTCCACTTCGGTATTTTCTCTGACTATAACCATCTTGAAAATTTCATCCTTAACTTGCTAGTACATCCATCATTTAGGTACAATTTCAAAAATACCACATTTCATTTCTGGGCTACTAATACATCTTTTTCAAATCATTATGCATTTTATCATTCTCCTAATAAACAGGCGTAGTACCACTGTGATCATTCATGTAAAATTTCTAGTACAAGCTCTAATTTCTTCAGTCCACAAACTATGCCTCTGATTAACAGACATTTACAAAATCTATTCTGTAATTCTGATTCAGAAATTATTTCACACTGTACTCATTTAACTCACAACTCATTATCACTTTTCTGAGTTTCACTGATCTGTTGTAGAGACACCGGTTTAGCTCTATACTTAGCTAAAATTAAGTTATTATCAGACAATCATATTCGATATCCATGGCTTGCAAAATATACAGAGATTTTCTACTCAGAACATCTGTAACCGCATTCATTCTTTCCAAGTGATATACAATTATCAAATCATAATCTTTCAAAATTTCAGACAATATACGCTATCTCAGATTCAAATCTTTTAGCAACATTAGATACTCCAAGCTTTTATAATCGGTGCATATACAACATTTTTCACCAAACAAGTAATGTTGTCAGAATTCAATACAAAACAATAGCCGTAAATTCTAGATCATATATCGAGTAATTCTTTCCATATGGTTTTTAATCATCTAGAAAGTACAAAGCTATTACTTTTTCTCTCATCGCATCAAGACACAGTCTAATCCCATTCAATGTTACATTACTATAATAACAAGTTCCTTACCCAATTCAGGTTGAATCAGAATCAATACTTTGATCAACAAAACTTTCAACTGGTCGAAACTTTACTGATATTTATCGATCCATTCAACTCTTGCATCTTCTTTGTAATAACTCTTGGCTTACAAATCACTGTCACATTTCTGAGCTTCACAAATTCGTTTACGGAATAATGGTCTAGCTCTCAACTAGGCTAGAATCGAACTATAATTTTTTAGACATATCATTTCCGGTGATGGTATTCGGGTTGATCCCTATAAGATTTTGGCAATTGTTGATTGGAAACCGCCAAGAAATGTGTCCAAAGTTAGAAGCTTTTTAGGTTTATCTGGATATTACCGATGATTACTACTCCTATGAAAAAGTTATTGCAAAAAGACGTCAAATTTGAATGGACCAAAAAATGTTAGCAAAGTTTTGAGAAGTTGAGGGCATTATTGACTGAGGCACCGGATTTACTACAACCTAAACCGGGAAAAGAATTTGTGATTTATAGTAACGCATCACTGAATGGATTAGGATGTGTGTTGATGCAAGAGGGCAAAGTGATAGCTTATACCTTGAGACAGTTGAAACCGCACGAGAAAAATTATCCGACACACGATTTGGAATTGGCCACCATTGTCTTTGCTTTGAAAATTTGGCGTCATCATTTGTACGGTGAGAAATGCCACATCTATACCGATCATAAGAGTTTAAAATACTTGATGACTCAGAAAGATTTAAACTCGCAGCAACGGAGATGGCTCGAGTTACTGAAGGATTATGAGCTAGTAATTGAATACCACTCGGGTAAAGCAAATGTAGTCGCAAATGCTTTGAGTAGAAAGTCTTTGTTTGCTTTAAGAGCAATGAATACACGGTTGACTCTATCCGATAATGGTTTCGGAGCCAAAACTCACTTTTACTAAATTTAGCAAACAATTTCTTATCTCTCAAGGTCTGCAACACAATTCTTAAATGTTCGGCATGTTCAAACTCATCCTGAGAACAAATTAAAATGTCATTGATGAACAAACCACGAACTTATCTAAGTACGGTCAAAAAATTTGATTCATCAAGTCCATAAAAATAGCAGAAGCATTAGTTAGTCCGAAAGGCATGATAAGAAATTCATAGTGCCCGTACCTTGTTCTGAAAGCGGTTTTCGGTACGTCTGACTCTTTAACTCTCAACTGGTAGTAGCCAGACCTCAAATCAATCCTCGAAAATATGGTTGCCCCTTTCAACTGATCAAACAAGTCATCTATCCTCGATAGAGGATACTTGTTCTTTATAGTCACCTTGTTGAGCTGTCGGTAATCGATACAAAGTATCATAGATCTGTCTTCTTCGTTACGAACAATAATGGAGCACCCCAGGGAGAATAACTCGGTCTCGCAAAACCCTTATCTGTCAACTCTTGCAACTGAGTCTTTAACTCTTTCAATTCAGTCAGAGCCATTCTATACGAAGCAATAGATATTCAACACATAAGCTAGATAGGCTTCATAACCTTTTCTCACATATCTTTGGGTAGACATCGAAGAAATCACAACAAGTAACTCACCTGACTCATCTGAATCAATCCAAAGAATTTCACCATTTTCACATTTCAGTTCAATAATCTTTCTTTTATAGTTTACTACGGTATCATGCAATGTCAACCAATCCATACCCAAAATAACATCGAATTCATCAAATGGAAACAACATTAAATCAGCCGAAAAATAGTGACCTCGAATCATCAAGGGACAATGCTTTCAAACTTTATCAACTAATATATGTTTGCCTAAGGGGTTTGACACTCTAACCACAAACTCAGTAAACTCAATTGGTAAGCTCTTACTAGCTACTAAATTCACACAAACATAAGAATGAGTCGATCCAGGATCAATCAATGCAATAATATTAGTATCATAGAGAAAAAAAAGTACCAGTGATAACATCGGGAGATGTCGCTTCTTCGCGAGCACAGATGGCATAGGCTCTAGCAGGTGCTCGAGCTTCAGATCACACCGCTGTATCTTTTGTCGCACCTTTACTATTAGCTCTATTTCCGGTATTTCTCGGTCGCCTACCCCTATTAGTAGTATTACTCGGCCTCATACTCTAAAATTTTTCTTTCTTAACCATTTCAGGACAATCTAGGATAAAATGCTCTTGAGAACCAAACTTAAAGCAAGCCCGGTCATTAATTCTACACTCGCCGGGATGTCTTCTTCCACAGTATTGACATTCAGGTCTATTAGACTTTACATTACCCACACTTGCCATCGAAGTAGCTTGAGATTTAAAACAAAAATGTTGCTTCCCATGATCGCTGTGTGAATACCGCGCTAAAACATTCAAACAAGAATACATTTCTTTAGATTTCTTTGACTGTGATGGAAATGACTTACTCATCGGCCTTTTCCTAAAATCTCTAGCTTAAAGATCAGTTTTACTCTTCTCTTTATTCAACTATTCGGCCTTACAAGCCTGTTCAACCAATACCGCAAACTCTTTCAGCTCTAAGATCCCAATTAACACACAAATATCCTCATTCAATCCATCCTCAAATCTTTTGCACATAATAGCCTCGGTAGAAATAGACTATCGAGCATATTTACTAAGTCTAACAAATTCTCGCTCATACTCCATCACTATCATACAACCCTATTTCAGCTCAAGAAATTCCTTACATTTCTAATCAATGAATCGCTGACTAATATATTTCTTTCGGAACTCTTCTTGAAAGAATTCCCATGTAACCCTCTCTCTTGGTACCACCGATACAGTGTATTCCACTAGTGATATGCAGAATCTCTCAGACGTGAGATGGCACACTTTAAACACTCATACGATGTGCAGGACAACTCATCAAATACACTGATGGAGTTTTCAAGCCAAAACTCGGCTCTCTCGGGATCATCATCCACATTAGCTCCGAAATCTTCAAACTCATGCTTTCAAATCTTATCAATCAGGGGCTTGTTCATTCTTACGAATTCCATACCTTATGGAGCACGGGAACCAGTCTAGGAATAGGTGAGGGTGGAGGAGGTTGGGCATTCGGATTTGTTCGAAAAAATTTTGTCTACCACTTATTCATCATGTGGAGAAAGGCTTCCCTACCCCTTCCCCCTGGCTAACCGTAGGAGGTCTACTATCAGACGGCGCTGGCCCTTGAGTGGGAACTGACGCATTACTTTCAACTTCATCAGCCTCAGCTCGATTGAGATCCATTTACTATATGAAAACATAATTTAAAATTGTCAGCAGTCATCACACTATCACAGTTTGTAACATCCTGAATTAATGGGCTTTTGCATTTGTTATCTGTTAAGTATAATGTGCTAATTAGAGTGTTTAAGGGGTCCAGATTGGGCTCAGGGTTCGGCCGAGGCCTTAGTTAAAAAAATCTTCTGCTTGGGCACTCTAGTGGAAAGCCAGTAGGATAGGGCTTAAAAGATGTTATTTGTGTATTAAGACAAAAATGGGCTTGTGGCCCAGTGGTAAAGTGGTGCCACTTAGGGACTTTGAGGTGGCGTGATAAGCAATAAGGGAGGTCCAAGGTTCGAGTCGCATTACCCATCTATTTTAATTAATTTTGGCGTCAGAGGAGAGCAGAGTTGGAGTCAGTTAGAATGCTTGAAATTAGGAAGAATAATTGATGGATAATGTGGATAATATGGATGATTAAGTAACTGATAAAGGAAGGAAGAGGTGGTGTTATCTAGGCTTCTTCTAAAGGTATGAATAAATTAAGATAAAGGAGAAAAGATAGGAGCTATCTGCTGAGTGTAGTGTTGGCCGAAATTCCATCACCTAGAGGAGGGAAGAAACCAGTTTCTGTATGGCAAAGGGGTGCTGAAATTTCCACTACTATTTGATTAATTGTTAGTTATCAGGAAGGGCAGTTTTGGGTTTTGATAAGTAAGTGCCGAAATTCTCTATAAATAGGGGTGGTATCTCTTCAATTTCGGCATTTGAAACCTATTCTTTTCTTCATTCTCTGTGCCGAAACTTCAGTCAATCTCTGCAATCTTTTCTTTTGATTTCTTCAGAAGTTGAAATCTCTTATTTCATTTTCTTCTTCATTCTTTTTCCTCTTGTGTCGATTTCTCTATAAAGCCGACATCTCCATAGTTTTCCTCTGTTCATCTTTTCATCTGATCTCTCTTAAAAATCGAAAACCCTTAGATCTCATTTGTAAGTTGGTTCTATTTCTTCCGGCATTTAAATCTTCTTCTTTGCCATTGCCGAATCTCCTCTCAAGTGCTAGTCGAATTCCCTGTGTTGAGGTAAGTGTCGACTTCTGTTAGTTTCTCATGTTTTCTTTCGATTTTTGGACACCAAAGCTGAATGGCTAGTTGGTTGCTAAGGCCATCATTAGATTGATGTTTCTCACTAAACTTGTATTCCTCTTAAGGGCGTTATTCCAGGAATTGAAGGAGACCTGATCGTCTACATCAAAAAGCTAAAAATTGTTAGTCTCTAAGTATCATACCTCTTCTTGGGATTTTAAGGTAAGGTGGTTTTCCCTAGATTTTCGTTAGACTTGTTTATCGTATGTGAGATCTTAACTCTGTGATGTGGATTAATGACCATATGTTGTGATAGTAGTTCTGACAAGGACTTGTGATGGAATTAAATATGGATCAGGCAAAGGAGAGGATTGGGTCCTTAAAACCAATCCCTAAGTTTAAGAAGCGCGCTGTGTCTGCCGTTCGAGATTGGCCATCGGGTTGTGGACCAGCTTCTGAACAACAACTTGGGCAGATAGTGGTGGTGTTGGCTACGGATAGCGTCGACATAGGCAGTATCATCTTGTCGGTAATCAAGTGTGTAGATCTCTAACACACTTTTTAACTGTAATTTATATGTTGTGGGCTAGAAGCCGGAAAGAGGCTGTGTAGACAGTCGAATAAAACCCGGAAAAGGGTTTGCAAAGGATGCCAGGTACGTAATCATAGAAACCTCTCTATGAGTATCGATATATGTGAAAGCCTGTTTTCTTGTTTTCAAGTATGTATGCATGGGGCGGAACTATGATACTGAAGGAGAAGTGCATGATAGGTCACTTGGTGATCGGTGGTTAAACCACAAATTCAAATGTTAGGTCACATAGTGATCGGTGGCTATGCCACGTTTAATGATTCCTGATTAAAAGGAATAGGCAGTACGACTGTCGTTATGGTGTGTAGCGGATGGAGGGTTGATTGTAGAAATCCTCAAGGTATAATGGGTGGTACGGGTTGGTGTGTAGAGGATGGAATTCTAGGATGGGTCGGGCTAGTCATCCTTCATTATTTTCATGTAATTATGATTGTTGCCTTTATGTATGGGCCAGGGCTCATAATGTGTTTGTGGGCCTTAGGTCAGTGTGTCCGGGATTTATACACTGAGTCTTGGTGACTCACCCTTTCATTTTTTTTCCACTCTTTCAGATGAGTAGTAGATCGTGGACATGGGAGCTGAGACAAACTCGAAGGGCCATCAAGTTTTATTTTTTTTAAAGATTATTTCGGCTTTTCTTTAATTTTTAATTTTTTTGGAATATTTATGTAATAAGGCCCCATAGTTTATATTTCACTGCTTAGTTTTTAATATTTGCAACTTATGAATTTTTGTTAAAGGTTTAATTATTCAAAATAATAATAATATAAGGTTTTATTTTCAAAAAGTCACCTATTTATTCAAATATTGTCCAATTAACTTACGATTTTCGAAACCAACAAAGCAAAAGTTTTCAATGTACAAACCGTAGCATACCAGGTCTGGTCGAAACGTTTGGGCCGGGTTTGGGGTGTTACATTTTGGTATCAGAGCCCAGTTCAAAACTCGGGCTGTGAAATGGGTCTAGTAGTGATTTGAAACCTTGATGTGAATTTAAGAAAAATGTTTTGGAAAGATATGGCCTTCGAGTCTACCGGCACCCGACCCACGCAGGTAAGTATTCTAACTTTTGATATGATATGCATGATTGGGCTTAATGGGATTGATGGACGTAGACTAGTATGTTAGGCATTGATGGACTTTAGGCTTAGTATAAACAACTCTTTATATTCGTAAGACTTAAGTTATCCAAACAAACCCGTGAACAAATCGCTGGGTTAGGGTGTGGCAACAGGCATACGCATGTCTAGGATTGGATTCAGGGAGAGCTTGGTACTTAAGCAGTCCTAGTGACTCACCTCCTCTTCGTTGGAATCCTACTTGGTGCGTAGTGACTGTTCACCTTAACCACGAGGACTTGTTGACGGGCCAGAATTTATAATTAAAACCCGAAAGGGACCAGCAACCCTATTTCGTAAAATTTTCAAAGTACCCCCAAGTTTTGTGAAATTTTCGAAAAACCCTTGATTTGTGAAAATTTTCCAAAATACCCTGAATTTGTAAGGTTACCAAAATTTACAAAATTACCAAAATACCCTCGATTTGGAAAAAATTAAATTTTTCAAAATACCCCTGTTTTAAAATATATATATCAAAATATCTCTATTTCGAAAAAATCACCAAGATACCTATTTTTGAGGAATTACGAAAATACCCCTGTAGGATAAAATTACGGAAATACCCTGGGTAGTGAAATGACGGAAATACCCTTATGTGATGGATGTGAGTTCATGGATGCTACTTGTATGTTGATGTATGATGGTTGAATGTATGTGGTTCCTAGAATTAGGATATACAAACTTGAGACTGAAACCCGTAGATATAGTTCCGAATTTGAAAGAACTACTCTTGAAACTACTGCCCATAAGATTGTTCGTGGTTAATCAGTGAAAGAAATTAATAATTCATAAAATTTATAATCAGATAAACGCGAATCGGTAGAATGAGTTCAAGGGGTAGCTTTTTGGGCTGATCTGATGGAACTGTCGTTTGGGGAGTTCGATTTGATCTTAGGAATGGATTGGTTAGTGAAGTATCAAGCAAACTTGGATTGTGCAGCCAAGCGTATGGTGCTAAAAACTCCCAAAGGAGGTAAAGTGTTGGTGATAGGTGAAAGGAGGAACTGTTTGTCAAATGTGGTATCTGCCTTAAGAGCAGAAAGGATGGTGAGAAAAGGATGCGAGGCGATTCTAATATTTGTTCGGGCTCTGAAAGCCAAGGAACTAACTATTGGGGACGTTAAGACGGTGAAAAAATTTCCTGATGTTTTCCCAGAAGAGCTTCCGGGATTACCCCCGGATCGTGAAGTGGAGTTCGGTATCGATCTTCTTCTGGGAACAGCGCCAAAAGAGTTGGTGGAATTGAAAGCGCAGATTCAGGAGTTGCTGGATATAGGGTTATTGGAATCAGAGTGCGTAGCGTGAGCGAAGTGTTGTAGGTTAGGTTGTACGACTGTTCTTGTAGTTGGAAATTTCGAGGACGAAATTTCTTCAAAGGGGGGTAGAACTGCAACATCCTGAATTAATGGGCCTTTGCATTTTTTGTGTGTTATGTATAATGTGCGAATTACAGTGTTTAAGGGGTCCAGATTGGGCTCAGGGTTGGGCAGAGGCCTTAGTTAAAAAAATCATTTGCTTGGGCACTCTAGTGGAAAGCCAGTAGGATAGGGTTTAAAAGATGTTATCTACGTTTTAAGACAAAAATGGGCTTGTGGCCCAGTGGCAAAGTGGCGCCACTTAGGGGCTTTGAGGTGGTGTGATAAGCAGTAAGGGAGGTCCAAGGTTCGAGTCGCATTACCCATCTATTTTAATTAATTTTGGCGTCAGGGGAGAGCAGAGTTGGAGTCAGTTAGAATGCTTGAAATTAGGAAGAATAATTGATGGATAATGTGGATAATATGGATGATTAAGTAACTGATAAAGGAAGGAAGAGGTGGTGTTATCTAGGCTTCTTCTAAAGGTATGAATAGATTAAGATAAAGGAGAAAAGATAGGAGCTATCTGCTGAGTGCAGTGTTGGCCAAAATTCCATCACCTAGAAGATGGGAGAAATCAGTTTCTGTATGGCAAAGGGGTGCCGAAATTTCCACTACTATTTGATTAGTTGTTAGTTATCAGGAAGGGCACTTTTGGGTTTTGATAAGTAAGTGCCAAAATTCTCGAAAAATAGGGGTGGTATCTCTTCAATTTCGGCATTTGAACCCTATTCTTTTCTTCATTCTCTGTGCCAAAACTTCAGTCAATCTCTGCAATCTTTTCTTTTGATTTCTTCTGAAGCCGAAATATCTTATTTCACTTTTTTCTTCATTCTTTTTCCTCTTATGCCAATTTCTCTATAAAGCTAAAATCTCCATAGTTTTCCTCTGTTCATCTTTTCATCTGATCTCTCTTAAAAATCGAAAACCCTTAGATCTCATTTGTAAATTGGTTCTATTTCTTCCGACATTTAAATCTTCTTCTTTGGCATTGCCGAATCTCCTCTCAAGTGCTAGCCGAATTCCCTGTGTTGAGGTAAGTGTCGACTTCTGTTAGTTTCTCATGTTTTCTTTCGGTTTTTGGACACCAAAGCCGAATGGCTAGTTGGTTGCTAAGGCCATCATTAGATTGATGTTTCTCACTAATCTTGTATTCCTCTTGAGGGCGTTATTCCGGGATTTGAAGGAGACCTAATCGTCTAGACCAAAAAGCCGAAAATCATTAGTCTCTAAGTATCATACCTCTTCTCGGGATTTTAAGGTAAGGTGGTTTTCCCTAGATTTTCGTTAGACTCGTTTATCGTATGTGAGATCTTAACTCTATGATGTGGATTAATGGCCATATGTTGTGATAGAAGTTGTGCCAAGGACTTGTGATGGAATTAAATATGGATCAGGCAAAGGAGAGGATTGGGTCCGTAAAACCAATCCCTAAGTTTAAGAAGCGCGCTGTGTCTACCGTTCGAGATTTGCCACCGGGTTGTGTATCAGCTTCTGAACAACTCCTTGGGCAGATAGCAGTGGTGTTGGCTACGGATAGCGTTGACATAGGCAGTATCATCTTGTCGGTAATTAGGTGTGTAGATCTCTAACACACTTTTTAACTGTAATTTATATGTTGTTGGCTAGAAGCCGGAAAGAGGCTGTATAGACAGTCGAATAAAACCCAAAAAAGGGTTTGCAAAGGATGCCAGGTACGTAATCATAGAAACCTCTCTATGAGTATCGATATATGTAAAAGCCTATTTTCTTGTTTTCAAGTATGTATGCATGGGGCGGGACTATGATACTGAATGGGAAGTGCATAATAGGTCACTTGGTGATCGGTGGTTAAACCACAAATTCAAATGTTAGGTCACATAGTGATCGGTGGCTATGCCACGTTTAATGATTCCCGATTAAAAGGAATAGGCGATGATTTACCGTTATATGGTGTGTAGCGGATGGAGGGTTGATTATAGAAATCCCCAAGGTGTGATGGTTGGTACGGGTTGGTGTGTAGAGGATGGAATTCTAGGATGGGTCGGGCTATTCATCATTCATTATTTTCATGTAATTATGATTGTTGCCTTTATGTATGGGCCAGGGCTCATAATGTGTTTGTGGGCCTTAGGTCAGTGTGTCCGGGATTTATACACTGAGTCTTGGTGACTCACCCTTTCATTTTTCTCCACTCTTTCAGATGAGCAATAGATCATGGACATGGGAGCCGAGACGGACTCGATGGGCCATCAAGTTTTATTTTTTTATAGATTATTTCCGCTTTTCTTTAATTTTTAATTTTTTTGGAATATTTATGTAATAAGGCCCCATAGTTTATATTTCACTGCTTAGTTTTTAATATTTGCAACTTATGAATTTTTGTCAAAGGTTTAATTATTCAAAATAATAATAATACAAGGTTTTATTTTCAAAAAGTCACCTATTTATTCAAATATTATCTAATTAACTTACGATTTCTGAAACCAACAAAGCAAAAGTTGTCAATGTACAACCCGTAGCATACTAGATCTGGTCGAAACGTTTGGGCCGGGTTTGGGGTGTTACACAGTTCATTTATGGAATGTATAGCTAGACTCTTGCACACGCTACGTTAGTCCAAGAATCGACTTAACCGTGGCTCTGATATCATTAAATGTAACACCCCTTAACCAAATTCAACATCGAAATAGGCTACGAGCCATTACAGGACTTAAACATGAGCAAACATACAAAACCGAGACTTAAATTTCCTTCCAAATTTAAAACTTTTCACATACATTCATACCGCCCTTAAAACGAGCCTACGAGGCTCAATACATACATTGGAAGTAGTTCGGGACTAAACTGGGAACTTTAGAAAATTATACAATACTTAGAAAATTTCTCACTAAAACAGGGGTCACACGTCTGTGCGGTCCAAGGGACAAGCCCGTGTGACCCTTAGACACCCCCGTGCTACAGTTCGTGCTCACAATAGGGAGCTCTCTGACTTGTGCCACACGGCCCTGCCACACGCCCGTGTGCTAGGCCCTGTGATCAATTTAATTTTCTTGATTTTTAATAAAAAAGGTGCAAACTTCACACGGCCAGGGCACACGCTTGTGTTTGAGGCCGTGCCGTCCACACGGTTGAGACACACGCTCGTGTGCTCAATATGACTATTCTGTTTTGCAACAATTAAGGTGCAGGGGACACACAGCTGAAACACATGCCCATGGAGTAGACCGTGTGTCGCAAACGACCTAGACATACGCCCGTGTGTCTACCCGTGTGGACAAAAATAAGGCTATTTACCAAGCCATCTTGCCACCCTTACTTGCACCAACCTACACAACAATAAGCAACACCAATCCAAGCATATACATACAACCAAATCAGCCATAAACAAGATATCAATACATCATTAACATGCTATCATTTATCATAAACAAATATCACATATATCTCAACTTAAATCATGCAATTTCCCACATCTATGAAAAGCATCATCATATGCATATATATATTTATACTTAAACCAATATTAGCCAATTTCAATAGCCATTTACAAAATGAATTATCAACCAACATAAGCCAACACATTTGGCTAAATCAATTATGACCCATAACAAAATGACTAAGTCTCTATACATGCCATAACTTAAAATACTAGAATCAATGGTAACCAAAATAGTAAGTTGATAGTGTGAATGGATCTACGACAATTTTCAATCCCCGAGCTGGCTTGGTGACACTATAAGACAAGGGAAAAGAAAGAGGAGTAAGCTATATAGCTTAGTAAGTTCCTATGCAAATAATAAGCATTATAATCACACATGTATCATACAAATAAACATGATAAACTTGGCATAAATAGTATCAAGATCTTCTACTCATAACTTACTCATTCATAACCTTACCGAGGGTTCATCACATATTGAGCTCATTATTCAATGAGTTTTACGTACGTACCTGTACCAACTCGCAACATAACCATAACTTTTCACAACTTTGACATACTCGTTGAATTTCCGTTGAACCACTTGGAATACTAAAAGATACTCGGGACATATCGCACACACATAGTACCATACCAATACCATATCCCAGATATGGTTTTACATGGGATCTCGTATCGATGCCAATAGCCCAGCTATGGTCTTACACGAAGTCTCATATCGATGACATATCCCAGATATGGTCTTACATGAAATCTCAATAACCCTAATGTCATGACATTTGTATACTAACTATTCCTAAGGTTCAATCAGGATTTCTCGCTTGTTGAACTTTGTCAATTACGTTCGAAGAGTAAATCACAATTCATACAATATTAAAGCATTTAAAACATAAATAAAACAATGCATTATTTACATACGAAGTTACCTCAGTACAAAAATAGTAGAAAAGGACCTAATCGTCAAACACCTTGTTTTTCCCTCAATCTAGGTCTGAACCTCGTTTCTCTTGATCTATAACAGCAAATTTCACTCATTTATCATCCACATTATTCAATTCCGTCCAAAAATCTTATTATGGAAAAATTACACTTTTGCCCCTAAACTTTCACATATTTATATTTTGGTCCCTAGGCTCGTAAAATGAAATCTATTTGATTTCTTCAAGACCCAAGCCTAGTCAAACCTCTTTCATGCTTATAAAAGCCTACATTTTTCATTAAATCAGATTTTTACTACCCATTTTATAACTTTTTACAAATAGGTCTTTTTTAGGTATTTTCATGAAAAATCATTTAGTAAAAGTTGTTTATCTAACATTAAACTTGCATAATATACCATTAAACATCAAAACACATACATGTCTAACATGGTTCAAACCCTATACATCAACCATAACTCAAATTAATGGTAGAAATAGATAGATCGGATGATAACGACTTCAAAAATGTAAAGAGCATTAAAAATGGGGCTAGGATGTACTTACAATCAAGCTTGGAAGTTGAACAAATCCTAGCTATGGTGGTCTTCAATTTTTTTGCTATGGTGAGGAAGATGGACAAGAATTTTGGCTTTATTTTCCCTTTTTATTCATTTATTTACCAAATGACCAAAATGCCCTTCACTTAAAACTTTGAAATTTTATCTCACCATGTCCATTTTTTATCCATTAACTTAAAAAATGGTCTAATTACCATTTAAGGATCTTCAATTTAAGATTTCATAACAATTGGACACCTCTAGCATGTAGAACTCAACTTTTGCACTTTTTACAATTTAGTCCTTTTAACTAAATTGAGTGCCCAAACATCAAACTTTTCGAATGAAATTTTCAAAAAATCATTTTGTAAAACTGTATACCATAGAAATATAATAAAAATAAACTTTACTACGTCGGATTTGTGGTCCCCAAACCACTGTTCCGACTACACCCAAAATTGGATTGTTACAATCTTAATCCTAAAATTGTTAATACGTTATTTGTGACACCCCATGTATGACTCGAACATCGGGTCTGGATATGAAATGTTATAGGTTGACTTTTTGGACTACTCCAACGATTCTTTTTAAAACACTTTGACAATTTGGCGGATTCCACCTTTGTGGCACAGCATTTCACAGATTCTAACTCATTTTTATTTGGAAACAAGTTTTAAATGGATACTCCATCTTGCACAAAGATTTAAAACATACAAACATAGCCTACGATGACTATTTTAAACACTTTCATAAATCGTAGGTGGAAATAGGCCAATCAAGGCTATAATTTTCTTCAAAAAGTTCAAAACTTTGATTTAATAAAAATAACAATTTGACAAGGAATGACATCTAACAAAATTCCTAATAACCCCCAACAAATACATGTTACCCACAAAATAAGAAGGCTCACAAATGGCCGCAGGTCTGGCGAATTCCTTTCGACACTTTGCTCAATATCAGAACTTGATAGAAATGGGGGAAATGAGGTAAGTTCAAAAGAACTTAGTGAGTTCCTAGGAAGATTAAACGTATTGACTATTAGCACAAATTAAGGAGTAGGAACTCAAGCAGACAATTAACTCACCGTATTAGGCAGGCACGTCCCTCTAGCCTATAAGACATCTGGCGAATCCTACCGCGACTTACTCCACCCATTGGCATATTTCGCTGGTCTACGTTCCCATGCATGACAATTCCAGGAACATCTACTCTGCGGACTTGCTACTTACATGGTCCAACCCTTGTATGAATAATAGGTTTACTGCTTATCCATTTTATATAACATGCATTAACTCATGCACCCTTTTCTTTTTCTCTTGTATTCCCTTCCTTATACTAGCTTCTGATCTCGGTTCCCAAAGAACCTATCATATTCTAGATCTTCATAAATTCTCAATTGGACCACACACAAGCATTCCATCTATATCCTCATCACTTCCCTCCATGTTTGAACACATAAGTGCTCCCCCATAAGGTTAGGTTTTCACCCACGGTTTTCATCTTCATGCTCTACCAGAGGTGAACACTTCATCCTGGATCTTCAATATCAATGTACATATCATTCCATCAATACCTCCTCACTACAATCTATATACGGAGCTTATGCACCAAGAAAGGAGTACTCATACTTATATATATACCAGGTCTTTATATTCTTTTATCGTTTTTGACCATGCATACAACTAACTCTGGGAACATATTTCTCTAGACATGAACAAAAATGAAAAGGGACACTACCACTTAGCTTGCTCAATGATGGAAATTGTTAATCAAAATAATACAGATTATAACTCTAGGTACGAAGGAACTCACCAGAATACTTTACTCTAGAATTTCATCTACTCTACTGATTCCTTGCTTTTGTACTGAGGCCTTCTCCCATGTCTTTAGCTAAACAACAAAACAACTCCTTTAATCATTAAGAACTATCAAAAGGCTATGACATAGCAAGAATCTATAAACATGCAAACAGTTTTGGGTAGAAGTTTCTTTCATAGCCAGTATGCAAAATCTACTACCACCTTTCTTATGTTAGCACTTATCTATATCTTTGGTAAACTTAAAGAAAGGTGTAACGACCCAATAGTCAGGGGTGTCAAAAAGTGTATTTCGGGACTCTGTTTTGTAAAACGAACCCGTGAATATTTTTATTAAATATATACGAGGTTAGTTTAGTAGTGAATTAATTTTTGGATTAGTAAATTTCATGAAATTAGGAATTGTTAATGTACAGGAACTAAATAGCATAAGAGTAAAAAAGTTGAATTATAGATTGAAGCAAATTAAAGGGACTAAGAAAGAAATTATAACTTTGTTTCAATTGAAGTGGACGGTCATAATGAAAATTTTTAATGATATGTATATATATAATATATATTATATTATGTTAACTTAATATATATAAGTAATAATAATAACAATAGTGCATTAAAACAACCAATTTTTTTCTTCTTTCATTACTACTACATGCAAACGTTAAGAAAAGAAAAAGAAAGAAAGAAATAGCAAAGGATGCACGGCCTAAGGGGGTTTGGAGTTCAAATTTAAATTTGTTAGTGCAATTTAGTCCCTATTTTTGTAATTTTTATATTTTTGGAATCCTGGTACCTAGGCTACCAGACCCATGTTGTAATTTTTTATATTGTTCAAGATTTTAGATGTTGACATTGTTAAATAGTTTAAGTATTAGGGATTAAATAGAAAGATTTTTAAGTTAGAAATGGAAAGGGACTATATTGTTGATTTTGAGCAATATGGACTAAATTATGAAAAATTTAAAATTAAGGGGTCAAATTGGAAAAAAGGAAGCTAAATTTAGCCTAGAGTGAAATTAGTATAAAAATTTGAGTATAAATGTGGAGGTTAAAATTAGTCTCATTTAGGGACTAAATTAAAGAATAAGCAAAATATAGTGTGAAAATTTAAATTTAATGTGAAATTGAAATGTGTAATATTAATGTGATTTAATTATTTTATTCAGTAGCTAACGTCGTACCAGAATCCTCGAGTAAAAAGGGGAAGGATAAAATCGACGTCGGATAGCTTAGAATTCACGGTTTGTGTTTCTATAATCCAAACTAAATAGTATATTGTTGCATATTTGTAAGCATTTGAGGTGAGTACTTTGGTACTTTGAGATTGAATTGAATTCAAAGTGGACTTGAAATGGATTGATTTTGTATATTATGAAATATGTTGATTATATGAATATTGAATTGACTATATGTGATCATGTGTATATATGTGAAATTGAGACATTGGTTGTGTTGAAAAGTGAAATGAAACCCTACTAACTGTATCGAACTGAGTCGGATATAGATGGGATGCTATAGAATAGGAAGAGTTTAGGGATTTCTTCGACCTCAAGTCACTGAGGCATTGAGTGCCAAATTGGTGTGTTGGTTGGATTCGTATATCCGTCCAAGTCTGAGTCGTGTTAATAGGTGAAAGTAAAATAATAATTTATGTGATTGATATTAAAATGGCAAAGATGAGAAATGAATATGATATGAGAAAATATTGAAATGGGAAAGAGGAGAAATGATTATGAGATAAGAAATGAAATATGAATTGATGAATTGAGATGTGAAACTTGAATGAGTCCAAGTATTAATCAAAGATATAAATCATGCCATTGCATGAGTTGATGTATTCAAATGTTAAATAAAATGCCATTGATATATATTTATAGATTTGAACATGTGAAAATCTTAGTAAATGTGAATAAGGAATAAGCAAAATTGTATTATTGATTTGAAACACATGTACATAGCTTACTTATTGGATTTTGCATTTTAATTACTTATACCAAGTTTATATTATTCGGATTATAGAAACACCACTGATTTATACTCAGCGTGCGGTTTTATTTTCCGTGCACAAGCTAGGTACTTTTTCTTTGTCGCCGACTCAGCATCAAGCAACAAATTCTGAGCTCAAGTGTGGTGATATCTTATTTTTAAATGGCATGTAACTAGGGAGTCTTGTTGATATTGTTATTAAGGTGTTGTTATCTTAGTTGCTAGTGATGTAACAGCCTGATTTAGAGGCTAGTCGGAACAGTGATCTCGTAATCACTAATTCGAGGTTAGAAAAAATTATTTTCATGTTATGTTATGTGTTATAACATGTTTATAAGGATGTATGGAAATTTTGGTGCTTTAATTTTAGCGATTTCATGCTAAATCGCGAAAAAGGACTAAATCGCATAAAGTGCGAAAGTTCCATTCCATAGGCTAAAGGTACCAAATAGCCATGAAATATTAATTGAAGGTCTAAAAAGGGCAATTAGACCATCTAGGATGTGTTGGCCGGCCATGTAGACAAGGGGGACAAGAGATTTTAATTTTGGTCAAAGTTGGTGGGTTAAATTGATGTTTTATAATAAAAATAAAGAAAGGAAAAAGATATCATCTTTCCTCTCTTCTTCTCCACCGAAAGTTGTAGCAAACAAGGGGTGTTTGAAAGCTCAAAATTTCAGCAACTCATTTCCTCTTCAAGTAAGTGATTTTGATGGTATAATTTTTATACTTTTGGAGTCCCCAAAGCTTAAGCTTTCTAAAGAGGGGACTATTTTGCAACATGGTTGAAAGTCTAGGGACTTGCCATGAGAGATTTTATGCTGGTTTTTGAGTTTTTATGGAAGAAAATGAATGTTAGGATGGTGATAAACAACTTTTGTGAAAGGTGTTGTTATGAAAACACCTAATTGAGACTAAAATGCAAAAGTTATAATTTGTTCATTAAGGCATAAAATAGTTGAAATTGTGGATAATTATAAGAGGATTAAATGTTTAGCTAGGCTTGTTTAACAAGAAAATGTGATAAAAATTTATTTACGAGCCTAGGGGCAAAATCGTAATTGTGCCAAAGTGTAGGGGCAAAATAGTCATTTTTGCCTAAAGTGTAGATTATGGTATATTATGATTTATAAGTGATTAAATCAGTAAATCCATTGTTCTAGATTAAAGAAAACGAGTTTTGGACCTAGAATGGATGAAAAAAGAAATGTGGGCAAAAAGTCCCTTTCGACATCGAGGTAAGTTCATGTGTGAATGTGGCAATTATGTATGAGTTAATTTAGTATTCCAATGTTGTATGGAATGTATATTTACTCTATGAATTTATGAAATATATTTTAATGAGATGTCAAGAGAACTGAATTTGGGAGTAATGGGAAATATATAGCATGATATGATGATAGTTATAGTCTCGTGTAAGACCATATTGGAATATGGCCTCAGTGTAAGAATTCGTATAAGACCATGTTAGGGACATGGCATCGATATGTTAATATAAGTAAGACCCTATTAGAGTATGATGTCAATGTGACACATTGTGTATGAGACTCAATAGTGTTATCTAACAATTTGAGATGAATTCAGTATATGATGAACCTCTAGTGGGTTATGCGTAATTGATGCACCTTAGCTATATGAAATAGATTTATTAATGCATTGTGTGAATGCGAACGAGAATCGTAGAAAGTTAAGTAAGAATAGAAATGTGTGAAGATGTTCTCGGTTGAACATTTGAAATAAAGATATACATGTGGATTACTATCCATGAATGCAAAATAACGGTGAGCTATGTGCGATATCACCTTGTTGATGTTAATGATGGGCTAAGTGCGATACCATCAATTATATTGTTATCGGTGGGCTATGTGCGTTACCACCTGATTAATTAATAATCGATGGGTTGTGTGCAATACCATCGCTTATAAATGATTGGTGAGCTAAGTGCGAAATCACCATAAGTATAAATGATTGGTGAGCTAAGTGCGAAATCACCATAAGTGTGAATGATTGGTGGGCTATGTGCGATACCACCCTATTAGAGTTCAATGGTGGGCTAAGTGAGAAACCACCGAGAGATTGGTAATATGAGTGACTCATTGAAAATGTTTGATATGTTGTTTTATATGATCATGTGGTGATCAGTGCAGGAATGTATGCTAATTAAACGAGCAATTGGCTTGGGGCATGGTAAGAATGTGGTAAGAGATAGAATGAGTAAGCTTCAAAAGTGGTTGAGTAAGTAACCATGAGTTTATGAGAAAATTTATTATAATACCTTGTAGTCATTGATATTCAATGAATATTAGAAATTGTCAGTTGTATACAGATGAACTTACTAAGCATATTTGCTTACTCCTTTTCTCTTTCCCATCCATTATAGGTTTTTAACTAGCTCAGGTTGGAGGCCACCGGAGATGTTTTCACACTATCGAATAGACTCCTGGTATGGTGTTTCAAGTTCTTTTGAGTCATGGCATGTATAGGGATTCTTTTAAGGTTAATAAACTTCTAATTGATGTAGCCAAGTTGTGTTGGCTTAAGAGAATTTATAATTTAGGATTTAGGACGTCGAAGCCAAGTTCGATCTTGGCGAGATGTCACATGCATTTAAAGTTTAAGCGGCGCAGAGCGAAGGGACTCACAGCGACTTGCATATGCAACATAAGGCTGGACCTTAAAATCGGCAAATTTGCCTCAATATCCCTATTGGTATCCACCACAAATTTTTCCAGGGCTTCGTTGCTCTATTTTTGTATTTTTTTTATCGGAAAGGTGTTGTTTCTCAAGGGCCTCCAGCTAGGGGACCTTTTCTTCTAACGCTTTTTCTCGAGCTGTCAATGCTTGGTACTTAAATTCCCATGTGGAGACAGATTGGGTAAGTTCATTATTCTGGAGAACAAGGGTATAATAGGATTGGCAAAGTTGGGCGAGTGATTGTTCGCTAGAATGGATGGTTCGCTTAGAATTTGCCTACTTGGCCTCAACCTCTTTACAGGTCTATTGGAGAGTCCAACTTATAAGTTCTATAACAGCCCAGTTTAGACCCTAGTCGGAACAGTGGTTTCAGGACCACAAATCTGAGGTTGGAAAAATATTTTAATATTATTTTCTAATTCTACAGTATATGAATTGGTATGTGTGAAATTTCTGTGAATTGATTTGGTCATTTGTGTGCTTCATTTGAGAAAAGGACTAAATCGCATAAAAAGTAAAAGTGACATTTTGTATGTTAAAATGCTTAATTGAGTTGGGTTTTGAATGAGAGGGCCTTAAAATGAAATTAGGCCATTTACCTATTGTATGGACGGTAGTGAACCTTAATTTTAAAGGTTATGAAATGTTTTTATTAAGGAAAAATAAGGAAATGAATAATTAAAATAATAAATTAATTAAAAACCAAAGCATGAAAGTGGTCATCTTTGGTTCATTTAGTGCAGAAAATTCAAGAAAGGAAAAAGGAAAAGAACAAGCTTCATTCAGGTAGGTTTAAGCTTGATTCAAGGTTAGTTTTTCTTCAGTTTTTGATAATTTCTACATTTTTGTAATCGTTGCTTCGAGTACTTCAAAACCCATGTCTTAATTTTGAGAATTGATGAAGATTTTGAAATGTGCCATTGATTAACTCATGAGCTTTGTGATGATTGTTGATGAAATATGAAATATATGTGTTAGATTAACATATTTTGTCTTTGAATTTTTAGTGAAATTGAGTAATTTGGGCTTAATTGTGAAAATGAGAAATTTGAGGACTAAAATGTGAAATAAATGAAATATATGGGTTTGAATGAGCATGGGGAAAATTCGGCTAGGCATGGGTGAAATAAAATTATGTGTATTTGGTGATTTTATGAAATAAGGACTAAAGTGTCAAAATGTGAAAATGTGGGGGCTATTTTGTAAAATGCCCTAAATATTTGTGTTTGGACTAAATTGAATGAATTAGTGATTGAATGAGCTAAATTTGAATATGTATAGACCAAGAAAGGAGAGATTCGGATCGAGATCGAGGCAAAGACAAAGTGCTCGATTGATCGATTAGTCTCGGTATTTCTACATCCGAGGTAAGTTCGGATATAATACGAACTGTTCAATTTATATCTAAGAGTTATGAATTGAATGAATATGTGGTTATTGAATTAGAATTGCTATGTATGAGATTGAGAAATGTGGCACTAAGTGTGCGTAATTAAAATCGAGATAGAGATGAATAGCACTGTGTGTGCGAAGTGATGGAAGCTTTGGCTTTATTGACCGGCACTGTGTGTGCGTTACCGACTCAAGTTCAGTTTGATATCAAGGCACTAAGTGTGCGATGTTATTTAAGTTTCGGCTATGAATTGGGCACTAAGTGTGCGATTGAATTGAAGAGATAATGAGTAGTGAATGAAATATGATTTTCGAGCATCGAATAGCAAGAACGTTTGTTAACTAAGTGTTGGGAAAGGTATGTTTTGAACCTATGTGGTTGATGATATTTTTTAAGGATTGAATAGATGGATGTATGAGCATATGTTTGAGGATGATATCATGTTTAATTGTGTATCTATCTAAGTGATGGTTTATTTATGTATTGATATTCCATTATTGAGAAATATTTATTATATTACGAACTTACCGAGCTTTAAAGCTTACTATGTGAAGTGTTTCTCTGTTTTACAGTGTTAATAAAGCTAGCTCAGATCCGGGGATCGTCAGCGACTCAATCACGCTATCGTCTATCTATTTTGGTACTTTTGAAAGATGTATATAGTTGGTATATGGCATGTATAGGCTAGTAGATATGGTACATTTTGAGATGTTGGTCTTTGCTATTGGATATGGCTTGGAAGTTGAATGATATTGGCTATTGTATATGTGCTATGAAAATGATGAATATGGTATGAAATAGTGAAAATGGAAATGGTATGCTTCATGCTTAAATTGGTTGATGAGTATGATGGTTCAAATATGAACTTGTGGTATAAATTATATGATGTTTGGTTAACATGATTTTGAATGTGTAGTTGATAATTTGGATTGACTTATTAAGATGGATTTGTATAGGAAGATGAATGATGATGTTAAGAGATTAAAATTGAGTATGTTTTGGTATGTTTGAATGCCAATTGGAGTATGGAATTGTATTGCTTTGTGCTTGTAGGTGTGACCCTAAGTCTGGGTGGCAAATTGGCCTTGAAAATGGCCTATAATTGCCCACACGGTTGAGCACACAGGCGTGTGGCTCGACCCTGTCTTTCAAGATTGCAAATTGAAACAAGTCAGACTCGACCACGGGCTGGACACAGGGGTGTATGACTGGCAGTGTGGTGCAAGTCAGTGTCGACCACGGGTGAGGCACACGGGTGTGTCTCAGGCCGTGAGTATGTATGCCCTGTTTTGCCACGGCTTGGACGCCTACCCACACGATCGTTTGACCTCTGCAATTATGAAAAATCTTTAAATTTTTGAAAATTTTTGTTTGCGTTCGGTTTAGTCTCGACCCCTTTCTAACACGTGTTTAAGGTTTTATAGACCTCATTAAGGGACTATATGTTTATATTTGGATATGATTGATTGATGATTTACTTTGTATTGTGAAATGAATTTAAATGTTCTGGAATGATCGGTAATACCTCTTAACCCTATTTCGACGACGGTTACGGGTTAGGGGCATTACAAGTTCCCACTCAGCAGTCATCATAGAGAAAGAACATGCTAACTTAGCAAGGGTAAACTTATGAAAACCCTCGGATGAAGAAGATGGATGGGTGAATTCTTTCATATCTAAGGGCAAGTCTCTATCTTATTTTCACTGAATCATGTAACATCTCACCTGACGAAGTGTAGCACTCGAGTATTGTTAATTAGATTAAGGCTTATAGTGTGACCCCCGAGTAAGGAAAGTTTTAGAAATTTATTAAGTGCTTAAGGTCTGTGAATGCGCCCTTGGGAGAAACCCTGACTAAGGTGAGCTCTAAGGTTTGGCGAACTCTTCGATAGAGTATACATCACCTCAACGAATAGATGAAAATAGTAAGTCCTATTTTTAAACCCCTAGTCTGATAGGAACAATAAATATGTTGTTATCTTATTCTCTGATCAAACTATCTAGTTGACTTAGATGACTAATCAGGATTGGAAAAAGTTTCTGAAAATAAAAAGATATGCATTTAAAATGAGAGAGAAAACTATTAGTCATGGATACCGAAAGAAAGTTAGTAGAGGGAAATCAGCTTGTCCACCAAGTTTTCCTTTCGTGTGCACATATATAAAGCCAACCTTAGCTTCCTAAGCAAGTTCTATAATTTCTTTGGCATTTCATGCTTTCTTTCAGTAATTCTCTCAGCATTTTCAGGAAAGATTAGAGCTAAGGCATGTGTGAATGACTAACGTTTGTTTTAATCAGCTAACTTCATTGTCATGAAACATGGTAAATAATGATGGAACTCTAGTTATTTTCATGATTATTTACGGAACCCTAAATTCAAAATTCTGGGTTTCCCGGTTAAGTGTTCTTGAAAGCTTGTTTAGTTCTTCTAAAAAACATGATCTAATAAGTTAATTATTTATGTTATAGCTCAAGAAACTCTCAAAAGCTCTCGAGACAAGGGCAAGGGACCTGTCGTTTAGTCTTTGTTGCATCTTCTGGTGCATTCCTTCATAACCCATGCGTGTGTTGTACATGTCTGGTTCAAGGTAAGTTTACCTGCCTGGTGAAAATTATGGCTTTGCATGTTTATGTAAGAAATGAAAAGGCCTTACTTCATGTTGAGTCATTACCCACTTTACTCTGAAAAAGAAACCATATGATCAGAACAAAAGAAGTGAATCCATGGCGTTGCCTTCATTACAAAGAGAATTGAACTAGCAAATTGTGATATATGAATGATGTTATGTAGCCTCTCGTAAGGCAAGTGTAATGCAAACCAGATTGGCAAAATGTAACAGAGGAAAAAGGAAAGAACGAACGAACGTTACAATCTCTGAACATGGACTAAGGTTTTTTGGCTAGCACAAAGGAGGTTCTCTACATGAATGCATGGGCATAGTGTATGCGCCAGAATGAGTCATATTTTGTTAAAGCCTATGTAAGTTCGGTACTTACCAATAGGCAAGCTACATGAAGTCAGTCTGTGAGGTGTCTTCTCTAATGGGCGAACTGTGTATCCCACTAAGTTGGGAAGAGTTCTTCTATCTATATGATGTATAGATATTCTAATGTTTTCTTTGGAACTCGCTAAGTTCTATGAACTTACTCCGTTTATCTTCCCTTCTTAAGACCACCAAAGAAGTGAATGAACCCTCAAGGACTACACTAGAGGATACATATTATGTGAGGCTTATAGTGATTTTGTATTATGCATGACAAATGAGTATGGCGTCAAGGCTTGAAAAATGAAGAACAATATTTTGTAACAAAAAAAAAAAAACAATGTATCCGTGAAACTGTGCTCTTTCCTTAAATCTTTACAATGAACTTTTAGTTTTTAAAAGTGTTTGGGCCCTTAAGCTTAAATGTTTTATATATTACTATTATAGCAAAAACATACTTGTGTTTGTAAACCTGAGGCTCTGTCAATTTCATTCCCAAAAGGAAAAAACTTTAAATCTGTAATGCACCATTCTTATACCCTCCTTAAGGATTGAGAATGCGGCGCTACAAATCATGAATGGGGAATAGGGATATTGATCCATACCCATGTGTTTTCTCCATGGAAAGAAGGTTTGTACCTCGTCGGAAGAAGGGGTGTAATAAAGATCATCAGTCAGACATATGTGCTAGATGGAACTAGTAGTGCCACAAGTTGGAACCCCGAGAAGAGACACCGATGGGTGTAGGGAAGAGACTGTAGTATTGTTTGGCTCGATAGGAGGTGCGGAGATGGCTGGGGGAGAGACGGGAGGCTCCCTCTCTAGAACCAAGGGTTCCTTACCAGGTCTGTGGCGAGCCAAACCAACCTCACTCTTTCTTTCGACATTGGAGAACTCTTCTTTTAGCCTCTACCTCTTGCGGCTACTATTAACCGCTCGCACCCTAACACTAACTGTCAGCACAGCCTCTTACGTCCTTTCCATAAGAGCCTCCACATCTATGTATGGTGGATTTCGAGAAGAGTTAAAGAAAGCTAAGGAACTTGCAGTAACAGTAGAATGGTCAACAAAGGTTTTGAAGGTAATGACACCCCCATACTCAAATGTTGAAGGGGATAGGTGTCGAGTAGATATACCTTGGTTTGCACAAGGGAGGTTTGAAGGTTCCATTCATCTCCTTATTAAAGACTGAGCCAGTTCATCGATGGCCCTATAAAGCCACGCTTCACTAGTAGCCCTTACTCTTTAGGGGTTTGCACCCAACATTAAATCTATCGATCTAAAGTCATTGGGCTTTGTTCTATTGGGAAAAACCCCCCAGTTTGAAAAAGGTTTTCTTGCACAGCGAAAAATTAAAATTTTAAAAATCGACTCGATTTTTTATTTTTATAACAATAAACCTTAACCGGATTCGTACCTATGTTTTTAGATAAGCAGATCCTTGATGTTTTTGGAATTTCAACCAAACAATCTTCTCTACTATTCTCGTACTACAAACTATTTTGAGTGTGAGCTCAAACCAATTGAATCAAAACATAGAACTAGAAAAGTTTTCCTTTTTGGGTGAAAACGAAAATTCTCTCTTCTTTAATAGAAACTGGTAAAATTGTTATTCTAAAAATTATGTTTATAAGTTGAGAATAAATTCTCTTTATTTTCGGCAGAATAACAATCTCAAAAGTTGTGTTAATAGTTGTACCGGTGCTATCTATTTATAGGAAGAGAATGTAGAACCCTTGTAGAGTTGTAGAGGTCTATTTTAAATAGAAAACAACATCCTACTTAGAGTAGGAAAGGGGTGAATGACTCACCATTGTATTTCTACTAAGGTAAATAAGACACTACAAATTTGAGCCAAAATAGTAAGAAAGAGTCAGTCCCACCCTTTGCAATGGACTTTTAAAGCTAATCCAGTAACCTCCTTTTTTTATTTTTTATAGCACATTAAGGACAATGTGTTGAATAAAGTGTGAGGGTGACTTAGAAAATTTTCAATATTTTTAAAATCTTTATGTTTTTGTTAGTTGTTTCCATTAATTTTTGTTTTATGTGTTTGTTATGCACAAGTTTGTAGCAATACCAGTGATTGGTTAGGAACATGTAAATAGGATTTTGTGTTTAAACTGTAAATTTAACTCGATAGCAATCGATTTTAGGTTGTTTAATATTACATTAATTTGTTCATTCTGTTACATTGTGAATAAGTGATAGTGTGTCAGGTATACCAAATGACAAATAGGTACATAAAAAGCATATGTGTTTGTTTGAATAACAAATTGTTAAGGTGTTAAATTTTAGTTAATTGTAATCCATGAGTCGAGACCTTTAGGGATGACCTAAGGCATTGTGTGGTAGGCAATTTCGAGCCAAGAAGCCGACCCTAATTCAAAATCCGTAGTACCCCAACTTTTGAGCCTAAATCCCTATTTCTTGATGAACCGCAATGAAAGCCATAAGCCTCAAACATAATCTCTTGATCCAATTTTATTGGTCCTTGCACAAACTTAGACATTAGGCCATTTATATTGAGGGTTAGGTAGATACGATATGGTGGCTTCCAAAATAAAATAAAAATAAAAGTGAACGTTAGGGATAGTATAGTATAGTGAGTATAAGAGTCTTGCAAACTTGGGCGTAAGTAGAAAAATCGAAAATTTATCAAAGGATAGAAAAATAAAAAATTTATCAAGAAAAAAAGTTTGAAAAGGATAAAATAGCCAAGCGAGAAGTTCTGTTTGAAAAGGCTAAAATAGCCAAGCGAGAAGTTCTTGAAAAAAATAAAAATGCAAAGTGAGTGAAAAAGAAAGAACAAAAACAAAATTACTCATTTTTGCACAAAAGCCTCACTAAGACGATTGTCTTCACTAATATTGTACTATACCTTAAGAATCAGAGAAAAAAGGTAGGTGAGAGAAGGGGATATAAGGTAGTGAGCTAAAGGTTTTAATTGAACAAGTATCAGGGTCAATATAATGTGTCAAACTACTTTTTTGCTTAAACTGTTTTGTTGTGCCTGTCCTTCAATTTCGAACCAACCTAAGCCACAGAACGTTACAAGCCGAGAAAACCTATGTGACCTAAGTGATACAATTCATAGATGAAAATTAACTAAATTTTGACATTTCTAACTACTTGTATTCTTCGAGCATAAATATAAAATTTTGTGTACCTATTTTGATGGGTCAATGTACTTGAAATTCTTGAATTTGTTTACTTTGTAATTTTATGAACTAATATGTGTGATATTGCAAGTCGAGAGTCAATTGCATGTCGTTTTAGAGTTACTTATTTATTCACATTATTCTATGTACATAGCTTCGAACTAATTTTTGTATGCGACATGCTCAAGCATAGTTTAGTTGTTTTATTTTCTTGTTTTGTGTATTTTTTATTTTGTTACTTGAGGACAAGTAACGACGCAAGTGTAAGGGAGTTTGATCTGTCATAATTCATTGTAACAATGGGTGTTTTCTTGGCCTAATCGATTAGTTAGGCAATAGAGGCCGAGAGGTAATATTATCTAGTTAACAATTAATCCGTCATTGAAACATGAGTTCTCCTGCTAATTACAACCACTAAAGCAATTTAATCTTTTACCTATTAGTTAGCCATAGGCTAAAGTTCATATCGTTGACACTAGGAAAATGAAATTCGATTAGATTATTTTAGGTTAATCAATTTAATTAGTTTAATTAATATTTTAATTATGCATCAACAATACTAATTTGTAACCTAATTATATTTAAAATTATTTTTAGTAATTTATTTAATAATAAATTTTTCCAATCCTCAATTCATTGGGTACGATCCTTAGACTACTTTCCAAGTGTTTCGTTGTAAAAATAATATATTACAATTTGATTCGACTATAAATTATTCGTAATTAAATTTTTCATTTTAAATATTCAACACGATTTGAATAATAATTTTTAAAAGGATTGAATTTATATAACATCAATAATTTCGAGATTTGAAATATAACTTTTGAAAATACTACAATTAACTCTTATATATAATACACAATACCTAATTTTTCCAATGTGGATGGAAAATAGAAAGTGAGAAACAATGTTTACTTTGGGATTCTTTTTAATGGTTGAATTTAAATATTGAACATTACGTAAAACTTTCGAACGAATCACAAACTAAATGCCAGTCTTGACTGGACAGTCGTCGATTTTCGGTCATGAAAACTTTGATTATGGGTAACGGGGTGGAGGTGAGCCGCTTTCTTAGGCAACAAACTGTCCCGACACCCAATATAGCACCATCTGATGAAGACCTTACGTGTTTCGTTTTCTCCATTTCCTTAATCATCCTTTTCCACTCCTTCAAACCTATTGATGTCGATGGGGATGACAAGTACGTAGAACCACAAACGAATCGATTCTCGTAGGATATACCTATACTAGAATGTGATCTCCCCACGCCTTTTGGTATACGATTCTGTTGGAATAGGTTATGAAATCCCATCGCGGAGATGCCACTTATAGCCGAGACATCCAAAGCCCAAAGAACTAATGCGTCGATGTTTATAACCCCTTGGAACCTATCGAAAGGTCGACAGACTTGTGCTGCACTTAAGAGTGAACGTTCGATCGAATCGAATTAAATGAAAACATTTCGAGTTAATCAAGTTGACGAATCATATTTTATCATCCTAATTTTGATTTGAAATTTTCTCGAATCTAGTCGAGTGAGATGGAAATTGAATCGAATGGAATATATTTGTTCGAGTTAAATTTTAAAAAATAATTTTTGGATACTTGTAACCACTATCATCCACCATAATAAAATTTGTCCATCGTAATCAATTTTTTTATTAACTTTCATCACCTTATAATTTATTTATTAATCTTTTATATATGGGTTAGCTTCTTTACTCGCTTGGTTATTTCAATTATCTTTATATTCTTGTCACTATGTATTTTGGAATTAAAAAATATATTAAATGTAAAAATGTGATTTTTTAATAAAAGTTATTTTAAAGATAAAATGTAAAATTGAAACCAATATAAAATTTTAACACGAATATTTTATTGCATCATTAATAATTCAATTTTAATATAAATATTCAATATGACTAAAAAATTTAATAATATAAATAATAAAAAATGTGAAATTTAATTTAATAATATAAATAATAGATATAAATAAAATTATTACTATTTATGTTTAGGGTTTTTTTTTTATAATTTTGATTTTTTATTTAGGAGTAAAGGGTGAGAAGTAAAAGTTTAGGGAAAAATAAAAATTTTTGAGGAGTAAAAGTTTGAGGGAAAATAATAGGGAGATGTAAAATTTTGGAGGAAAAATATTAAAAAAATTGGGGGGATGGGTTTGGGGTAGATGGAGGTGGGATGAAAAGACAGTAAAAGTTTTACAAAAAAAAGTGAGAGGGAGCAAAAATTTTTGAGAAATAAAATGTTTTGAGGGGTTTTAGAGTAAAATTTAGAAGCAAAATAAATGAGAGAGTAAAATTTTAATGGGACATAAATTTTGGGTAAATGGGAGGTTGAGATGGAAGGAAAATAAAAATTTTAGGGGAAAAATGAGAAGAAATAAAAATTTAGAGGGAAAAGTAAAAAAGGTTGAAAATTTAGAATAAAAATATAAAATATTATAATTTGATATTCAAATTATTCGAGTTATTCGAATTTAAAAACTTAACTCGATTCAAACTCGAAATTTAAAAAAATCAATTAACTCAAATAACTTAATTCGTTTAACTCGAAATTCGAATTTTTTTTTAATTTTTTTCGAATAAAATTAAATTTTGTTCACCCCAGAAGGAACCCTTATAGCTATGTAGTACTAGTCGTCTCGCAAAAGGTTACCAATGAGCAATCTAACAATTCCAGCGAAGGTTTCGCTGTAAAGAAACTTTTGAAGAAGAACTTATCGTTCCATGTTGGGTTTTCATTGCCGACACGATCAACGCAAGAACAGAGCCTGACAGACGAATCAATCCAAGCAACAACATAAGTTTTCATGTGACGGAAGGTCGTCGTTTTCTTAAGCCCTTTTGCGAAGATGAGGGTTATTTCTAGAATGTAATTGTACTTCGTATCTCAGCCTAGGTCTACCTCTCTTTCTTTATTTTCTGTTCTTTCTTTTCCGTTCTTGTTTCAGGAGCTTCAATTTTGATCAAGAAAAGGAGGAAAGGAAAAAGAAACCTTTCGGTTAAGAGACATCTTGAAGGGAGGGGTATTGCCGGCAAAAACAAGCCAACAACGGAGATAAATTGATAAGAAATGGTCAAGGCAATGGAGAGACAGAGTTGAGTAGCATTTATTTATAATCTCTGGTTTAGTATTAAAGAGAGATGATTCTTATTGTGGGCCTTGTGGCTGGGAAAATGCGAGAAACTATTAAGCTGTTTGGATAGGTTGAAATTTACTTGAAAAATGTGAAATTTCAACGAAACACCAGTAGTAACGAACAAGAGAAAAAGCAACCTTATTATTGATTTTATTTCAACATAAACAGAACATTAAACCTCACCTTTAGACCCAATCAACATTAAACCTCACATTGCAACTTCACGAGCCTTCCTTTTGATTTTCCCAAGCTTGTAATAAGAAGGTGCATATCTCACTTTTCTATACCCTGCTTTGCTTAACTTTTTGGTCTTACCCAACTTTTCTTCAAGCTCCTTCACTCTTTCAGCCAAGTTGGATATGACAGTGAGTTGATCTTTTCCAGCTTCCATGAGTTTCTCCATCATCTCGTTCAATTTCTTGTTCTCTTCAACCACCTTATTATCTTCTCCAATCTTCGCTACATTTGGTTTCCAAGGAGCGTCGGCTTGAAGCAGCATGTTCATTTCCTTTTCCAGCTTTGCTTCTTCCTTCTCTTCACTTCCTACTGGCTGCTCTGCAGCTTTCATCTCCTCAAACAATACTAGTTTCTCCTGAGTTGCTTCGCTTCCTGCTTCTGATTCCGATGATGGCATATGATCAACAGGAATCACACCTGAATCATCCTCATGTCGTTGCAGGTCCTCATTATTTTCTTCACCTATTGTTGAGTGGATCTCCTCCGGTTCAAAGAACATTGTGCATTTGTGGTCATCATCGTCCACCTCCTTCTGGCTGATCTCTACTTCTTTCTCATCCTGTACACCGTTGTTTGGTTCTGCTTCAAGTAAATGCTCATCAATTACTCCAGCAGGCAACTCTTTGAACAAGTCGATCTCTTTCTCATCCTCTACACCGTTGTTTGGTTCTGCTTCAAGTAAATGCTCATCAATTACTCCAGCTGACAACTCTTTGAACAAGTCGGTCTCTTTCTTATCCTCTACACCGTTGTTTGGTTCTGCTTCAAGTAAATGCTCATCAATTTTGGAAATGGCTAGTTCCTCATCAATTACTCCAACTGGCAACATTTCTATTGAGTTAATCTCTTGGTCTTTCACTGTGCACTGCAAATTCTCTGCTGCGTCTGGCGAAGAAGTATTGATTGGCAGATCAGATTCTTTCTCACCATTGTTATTTCCAATCTCCTTTTCAAGTTCACCAACGGCATCCACTTGATCAGCTTTTGGCAATGACCGCAGTTTATTATCTTCTGAGTTAATATCCACTAGAACCTGATCATTCATTTCCACCACCCCGGGTTTTTCCTCTTTAGTTAGATCATTCACTTCCATGACATCATCGGCGTTGAACTTGTGCTCGGTAATAGATGACAAGTATGTAGCATGCCCAACGTTGGGTGATTGACCTCCATCTTCTATTCTTGGTGTTCTATGACTTGCTTCCATACTATTATTCTCTGTTTTCCCATCTATGCCTTGTTCAACAAAAGGAAGCTCTGTGATCTCACCATCCTTGCCATCCACCATATGTGTAATGCATTGGTGATCTAACACTGTAATGTCGTTTGCATTTTCCGTCGACTCCTCCAAAGCAGCTGATGCATTTTCACTCTCCTTTTCCACGCCGATATTTTCAGACACTTGACCGTTAGGACAATCCGCAGATTCAGTAGTGCCCAAATCCTCAGCCTTTTCTTCAGTCCACCTTCTTGTTAGAGAATCAAGCTTTTCTTGTAGAGACACAAGCTCCTTGACTAATGATTTCCTTAAATCTCGCACACTTGAGTGCAAACCCTGAACCATGAACATAAACCAAGATTGAATAAGCAGCCTCACTGGGACTGTCATCTCTAAATAACTGCATGTCTTGATAACCAAATAATTACTAATAACAAATAGAAATTCATTTCTAATACATCACATTAGGTAGATAATAGTGGCAAAACATATGTTGTGTGCCTGAGAAACATAACAGATATTCGGAGATGTAGTTATCGGCAATATACATACCTGAATAGAATCCAGTCTTAGAAGAAGAGTCATAATTTTTTCTCCTGCTAACAGTCTCAGCTTATCATCTTTGTTGTGATCAGTGGAAGACTCAAGAGACTGCATATGATTTCTGACCTCATTGACTTGCTCACGAACATCAGCTATTTGCTTCAGTTTTTTCAATGGTTCCCATTTTCTCACCTCAAATCCTCGAAAGGCAGATTGGATGAGCTTCGCTGCTTCGTCATCTGACATTCTTTCTACTTCTGTTTTGCATTGATCGCAAGCCACTTCAATACTGTCAGCTTCTTTCTCAGCTCCCATGACTTCCTCAAAACTTGTTTTTGTTTCCTCTTCTGTTTTATTCTCATGATTATCTTCTATAGTTTTTCCCACTGTAGGCTGCTCTAACACTTCTTGAGAGTCTCCTAAAACTTGAGCTTGATTCATACTGATATTTTCTCTAGCCTTGTTTTCCTTGGTATCCTTGGGCCTCTCTGCGATCACTGGAATTACTTTTATCTTCTTTTCCACAGGTTCCACACTGTCAAGGCTACCACTGGTATTCCGTGTATTTACTGCAGCGTCTTCTTTTCTGCCTGGTGCCGCAGAAGCCTTTGTCAATGTGTCTTCTGGTTGTCCTTTACGAGGGCTAGGAGACCTTGAACTGCCATTGCCATTGCCATTTTTCTTCTTTGGAACGGGATCAACTCTAAGACAAACAGGAGAAAACTTTGATGTTTTCGAAGGAGATGGAGATTTTCTTTTTGCAACAGTCTCGAGTTCATTCTTTGTTGTGTCTTCAGCACGCTTCATACTTACATCCTGTACATCCTTCCCTTTCTTTTCAGTCCCTTCAGACTTGCCTGCCTTCACTTCAATAGGAACACATTTTTGACTAGTGGTGTTCCCCCTTGTCTCAGCAGCATTCTTATTCTGAGAAATCTCCTCGTCTGATTCAGGCTTGTCCAATTTAACGTCACTGACAGAAGATTCTCCTGGGATGAATTCAACTTTGACTGGAGCTTGTTTCGAATTATCTGAAGCAGTTATCATCCTTCGTTTATCTCGATTTTCATCCTCTTGTTTCCTATCAGAATTTGGTAACCAAAAGATAGGAACTGGGAATTGCGTCATGTTGTCTTGATTATGTTCCCCTTCTCCCTGCATCAAAGATTTCCAACCATTCATGTCAAGTGGAAACCAGCCATTCCGAACTCCCGGCTCCTGTTCAGTCGATTTTAGGCTTTTTGAGGGCCTTGCACAAGGCACCTTATCCGAGTCACTCACTTCCATCCTATCATTATGTTTCCCATGCTCCTTACTTTTCATGTACTCAGGTGGAATCCACATAATTGGATATGGGAAACTACTTGGTTGAATTGGAGCCTCTGAATCACGTTCCTTTTTCTCAGCATTGTTCTCCTGCTCTTCAATCTTTAAACTTGTATCATTTTTCTGGTTGTAAAGATGGTTTGGACAGCCACAGCAATGGTAGTTGGTGCGCGGATCCTTGTCGTATTCATATCGAGGTTGTTGGTTTAAGTAATGTGGAGGGGTATAACAAAGAGGATAAGGTTCAGGAAATGCAGGATAATTTGGATAGTGGTGAAATGCTGGTGATGGTGCAAAATGAGGGAAAGGTCTGAAACTATAGTAACCAGGGAAATTGCCATGATTGCAGCAGCCATAGTAAGGAACAGGGGGGTACCTACTGCAATTGCCGCTACAAGGCCAAGATTCATACATCAAGGGAGACTTGGACGGGTCCGCCTTGAAATGAGGGGGAACAGCCTCGAAACTAGGGAAATAATGTGGAGGATAAGGCGCTTGATTTCTCAGGTGAGGATTTGAGTCCATGTAGCCAGAAACAGGCATCATTTTTTGTTGAAAAGATTGAGACCTGGTAATATAGGTTGCTCAAAGGAACACTACAAAAGCAAAATGAGTCCTCAGATACAAAAGCAAGCGACAAAATAAATGTTAAAAGACTGCACAAAGGAAATTTATATCCACCGAGAAAATCAATTACCCGAACAAAAATAAAAATTTATATCACACTATGAGCAGAAACCATATTCAAATCTCAAACATGAAATATCTGCATAACGGAGTATCGGGACATGTAAAAAAACATATAATACCGACTCCATAAAAAAAATATAAAAGCCCCTGAGAACTTAAATTAATTTACCATACCATACCACTGGCTATTGCAGCAAGAAAAGAACGTAAAAACGCATATGTACACGTATGGGTTAAACATAGGAAAATGTCATTGCCAACAATCCACCGACTCCAGACATGTTCATACATTCTAACATCCTTAAAAACTCAACATACGGTAAGCCCAGAAAACATATTCATCTTATACAAAAATTCATTACGCATAAAAAATAAATAAAGCAAAGGGAAGGGAAAAGAGATACTTACAGCTGAAATTTGATCGGGAAACAAAGACTGAAGAACAAAGCAAATAAGAATCAATCCACCAGGTTCCACAACTCCACAGAACTCAGTTATCGGCTCTAATCTATCCACCAACCCAGTAGAATGAAATGGTTTGCTCTAAACCTTTGTGTTCGTGATCAGATTTTTTATCGTACTGGAACTTCGATTAAAAAGGTGGAAGATTTGGGATATTTATAGTAGATATGGGAAAAGGTTAGTACAGGTTAGGAATAAAATCTTCTGGTTTCCAGATGTTTCGTGTTTTCTCTTCCCCGCGAACCGTCTGGAGACTTACTCCACCTGGATGTGTCTCCTGATGTCATGGATGAGTGCTTAGGTGGACAATGAAATTATCTTGGATTCGCCAAGTTTGACTGATCGCAGATTTCTTGTTTAGAAAATGATTATCCTGCGTGTCGCTTTCTAATTTGATTTTGCTTCTGTGAATAACTCCACAACTCCGCCATTAGTGCTTTCAAAATCATTTTTAGTTTAACTCACTTTTTGATTTTGCACTCATTTATTTAATTTTTCATTTTAATAAAATTAAACTGTAATTGTAATTTAAAATTTTTTATTTCCATAAATAATTCTTATATCAATTATATTATCGCTATATTATTATAAAGTATTTACCTTGAAATATATATAATCAATAATTACACGTAATTAATTATTATAATGATAAATTATAGTTTATAAGCTATGCCATGTATGATTTTTTATAACCTTATAACAAACTAAATCATATTTAATTATTATATTAATTTTTAAAATTAATTACATAAAATTTTCACGCTGTGTCATAATCTAATAGATTTTGAAGTATCAAATAACAATGTATTAAACACAAACCCAAAGTGGATACGCCCCCAACATTTTTTTCTATTTGCCGCATACAAAGTATGATCCAGCAGGACGGAGAAACAGCTGACGTGTAGCAGAGATAGCATGAAGCATGCAAGTGGGAGACGAACTTATTGATTTGCCATGCCTCTTAAGTTTTCTTAATTAGTTATGTTCTTACGATGGCAGATGAGATAGTCATCGTCGTCATGATGGCATGGCCGACATCCCCTACGATAATGATGACACGGGCAGCATGGTGGTGGTGGTGGAAGCTTTGGATGTGGTGGTGGTGATGGTGGCTGAAGCTTTGGATTAGGTGGTGGTGGAGGAGACAATTCAACGGGCGGAGGTGGCGTGCATAGCTGTGCTGGGGGCGGCGATCTTGGTATAGGTCTGGGTCCGGGTTTTGGTCCGAACTGGCACCGTGGTATCCAACGTCTATATCCGGTATAAGGTGGACAGCTATATTCCGTATAGGGTATGGCTGAGGCTGCCCGAAAAAAGGCAAGAGGAAGGTTAACAACAATAGCAAGTACTAAGTCTAAAACAACTAAAAGACTAGTAGTTTGATTTCCTTTTTGTCGTCCCATATCAACTTACTGGATGGAAACTAAATTTTGATCATACTATTATACACTAGCGCTACGTATATATATAGGCAGGCAAATCCATGGCTCCTACTGCCAGTCATGGTGGTGCAAAGTGTTCTGGCGATCATTAATTTTCATCCAACAAAAACGAAACATATTGGAGAACCTACAAGTGTGATAAAGTGTGAAAATGAGTAGGGTGCTAAATAATTGAGTCTTCCATTATATTGTTAGTGGGCTTAATTACGTGGGAAGTAATTAGTAGTCTGGTTTATGATTAAGATTCGGCCATTGCCACATTAAGCAGTCCTTTATTTACTCCAGAGGCTTTTAACGGAGGAAGATGTGACGGTGATTATAAGATAAAATATGATTATATTGGGTAAATAGATTTAATTTAAAAAAAAATTAAGGATATACTATGAGGGTAACACACTAATGGCAAGATCATTTGATGTAGGGGTGAGCACTTGATCGAAACAAGTGAAAATTTTTTTGAGTTTATCGAGTTGATAAGTCTTTTATCATCCTAACACGATTTAAAAATTTTCGAATTGAGTTGAGTCAAATAAATTTGTTCGAGTTAAATTAAAAAAATTAAACCGACCATACTGAAATCTTGTTGACAATACGATCAATTTTCAAGTTGAAGAGCATAACTACTATATATATTTGAAAACTTTCTAAAAACAAAATAAGAAAAAAATACAAGATAATTAGTATAACAAACTTGTTTTGATAATTTATTTGTTTAATGCTTCACAATTTTCATTTTCAAAATTTTTAAAAATAAAAATAGGAATTTTTAATATTTTTTAATTTTTGAATTTATATATTTATAAATTAAAAAATTAAAAAATTTACAAATTTACAAATATTTTTTTTGAATATTTCGACTAGATTTTATTGATCATAAAATAAATAACATAATGAATAATAAATTCCTTTAAAACTATGAAATTGGGCCCTAAGTAAAGAAAAGCAAATAAAAGAAGAAAAATGGCCCAAAAGAGAGCAAATGGCCCACGATGAAACAAATAACAATCAGAATAAAAAAAAATAAAGAATGGTACGTCAAATCCAGTCGCTATCAATTAGCTGGTACCCATTAATCATCTGACTTTTCGAGTTCCTATACAAGCGCTTCAAATGATAGCAAGTTTCAAGAAAGCTTTCATTTCTGCTATCCTTATCCTCTTCAAATTTTCTCTAGATTCTCTTCAATCTAGATTTCTCGACGATCTCTCCTCTCGTTCGCTCTGAAGACGAATGAATTCTACTCCCTCTAGGTATTTTCCCTCTCCCTTTCTTAAAGCTTCTGTTGCAAGTTCATGGGCATAACCATTTCCTGATCTTTGAACAAACTAGAAGTTAATTTCTTGGAAGAAATGTTTTTTCCTTTAAATGTCTCGGATGATCACCCCTATAACTGACTTAATTAGTTATGTAAGTTTTCTTAAAGCAACTCGTTTTGCCGTTTTTGCATCTGAGGTAAGTTCATATGTAATAAGCATTGCTATATTTGTGTTTTAAATGCTTTGATATTGCATAAATTGTGAGTTACGAACTTGCGGGTACATTCAACGAAGATTCGGTATTAGAAATCCCAATTGAACCTTAGGAATAGATTAGGATATGAATGACATGTCATTAGGGAATACATTGATTTGGCTTCGGGCCATGATACTGGCACTTCGGGTGCGAGATACATTGAGTTGGCTTTGGGCCATGATATTAACACTTAGGGTGCGAGACTCTCGAGTATCCGACTTTTATTCCGAATGGTTCAACGGGTATATCGAAGATATGAACTGGTGAGAATAGATACGTATCGGTACAGGTATGTACGAAAATTGAATGTGCACTAATCATATGAAAGGTTTAAGTTTATGGTTAAATAGATGATTGAGTATAAGTTAACACTTTGTTATATATATTTTTGGTAAGTTTATGCATATTTGGAATGGAAATTAAATGGTAAGTTTTGCTTATTATTTTCATACGAGCTTACTAAGCTATAAAGCTTACTTTGTTTATTTTACCATATTTTATAGTGATTTCAAAGCTAGCTCGGATTCAGGGATCGTCGGAGACTTTGTCACACTATCCAACTATCACCTTGGTACTTTTGAAATTATGTTTTGGTCATGTGGTATATATAGGAGTTGGTCATTTTGATGTATTGCTTGGTAAGAAATTAGCCATTTGGTTTGGTTTGTATATGATAAGTATTTTGCTTGATGTATAGCCATGAGAGAAGGCTTATTTTGGTTCCATTTTGACAAATATAGTGATGTATATATAAGTGCTAATGCTCCTTGGTGATGTGGTTTATAAATGCTTTGTGAATGTGAAATTGGTATGATTGGAATGAGTAAAACATGATATATTATAAGCATGTTAGTTATTGGTATTGAAATGGCATGTTTTAATCTTGGTTGTGGTTGTTTTGGATGCCTATTTATGCTATGACTTGAGCCATTTGGGTTATGTAGGTGTAAGTAAGTTTGGGTGGAAAAATGACTTAGTAAATAGCCTATTTTTATCCACATGGATAGAGACACAGGCGTGTGTCTCAACCGTGTATGACATACGGTCATGTGCACGACCATGTGTCCCCTGGTGTTGAATTAGAAATCAAGTCAATATGCTTCACACGGCCTCACACACGAGCGTGTGACTTGGCCGTGTGGCATAAGTCAGTATACCCTATAGGATTGGCACAACCTAGCACACGGCCTAACACAGGAGCGTGTATGGCCATTTTTAGGGCACATAGGCGTGTGTGTTGGCTGTGTGACCCAAGTCAGAGAGTTACACGAGGTCGGACATGGGCTGGGACACGGCCATGTGCTCCCATTTCGAATGTCCACACGGCATGCGACACGGGCGCGTCTTTCACAGCCGGGCCACACGGGCGTGTGTCTCTTGTTTTTGGAAAAAAAATTTAAGTGTTCGAGAAGTTTCTAAAGTTATCGGTTTAGTCTCGAACCACCCCAAATGAATGTTTTGGGCTTCATAGGCTCATATTAGGGACGATATGAATGTGTTGATTGATAATTGCATGAAATTTGAAAATGTATAAGTAAATGTATGTGTAATTGATTTATAAGTCCAGTAATGTTCCATAACCCTATTTTGGCGTTGAATACGGGTGAGGGGAGTTACAGCTTGACTATGAAAAAAAGCTGTATTTCTATCCCCGAGTTTCAGCCAATTAACTCAAGCTCTTTGCTCCCAATATCTTTCATCCTTCTCAATCTCAAAATTCAATTGCATTTTTGCATCAATAAGCTCTGCCAAATTATTATCACTTCTTCCAGCTTCCATCAGCTTAGACAGCTTTGAAGTTAAGAATTCTTTTTTCCATTTTCTAGATTGACAAATGCGTACAGCCCACCTCTCCAAGCCCTTTTTAAGGTAATCCAAGTTCTATAGTAGACCTTTTGTTGTCGTTTCCCAAATGAATTTAACTTCAGCATCGAATGACTCTTCCAAAACCCACTATACCTCGAATTTAAATGGTTTCCAACTTTTTCTATTGTCTTCTTTTTCCGTGGTAATTAGGAGAGGACAATGATCTGAGATCGAATGCACTAGATGTTGAATGGTGGCTTCAGGGAACATAGACATCCAATTCTCCTTAGCCACGCCTCTGTCCAAGTGCTCTTGAATATTTGTTTCTAGTAAATTCCCCCTCTCCTAAGTAAATCAATTACCAGAATAACCCACATCCATCAGACGACAATCTTCTAGAACATTACGAAATACTTCCATTCTTCTTTCATCTCTAGGTAACCCTCCCTTTTTTTCAAAGCCGTACATGATTTCATTAAAATCACCACAAACAAACCAAATGAGTTCCTCATTGCTCCATAGGGTTTTTAATAGGTTTCATGATTCATCTCTATCTTGTGCATAAGGGGACTTATAAAAACCTGTAAATCTCCATTTCTTTCCATCATTAGGATCTTCAATAAGCACGTCAATGTGCCTTTTTGAGAAGTTCTGAAGTGTGATAGGAATGTCACCTCTCCAAGCCAAACACAAACCTCCTTTAGATCTGTCGGGATCCACATCAATGCCATTAGCAAGACCACAGCTTCTTCGCACTCATTCCATCTGAATTTTATTTATCTTTGTCTCCATGAAGAAGACCATTTGGGGATTATGTCTTCAGCGTATGCCGAAGCCTACGAAGTGTCTGTGGGTTCCCCAAACCACGGACATTCCAATTTAAAATTTTTATTGCGATTGGTCGGCTTGCCTTTTGGCTGCCGCCGATGATAAAAGGGTATTGTCCAACAATCTCCTACTTCTTGCTGTTGCAATATTGCCTTCTTCTCTTATTGTTTGGTCTTCACTTTCCCCCTAGGTTTTTTTTTTTCCTTCCTTTCCAATTAGCACCCTTTCTTCCAAATCATGTTCCATTACAGAATGGGCCTGTTTGGCCAATAAGTTCCCCCCCATTGTGAAGAAGAGGGCCAAATACCTTCCAAATTAATCCCTAGAATAGGATCGATGGATACTCCAATTTCTGACTTATTCCTCATTCCCCATGGCCTATTTTCTAAATTGCATTCGGCTAAGAGGTTTCCACCCGTGTCATCTTATTCATCTTCACGTAACCAGATACAATTCATTGACAAGGCTCTTTTGGATTGTGCTTACAAAGACAAGTCCCAGCCCATTACTGCCACTTCCACCCCTAACGTCATTTTTGCTTCACAAAAGGAATCATTGTGACCCAGTCGACCACAATAGAAACAGAAAAGAGTCAACCTCTCATATTTGAATTTAGCATATGAACAGTTCCCTGAGCAACAAACTTGTTTTTTCCTTTTTAATGTGTGACGGACATCCAATTGAACTCGAATTCTCATAAAATTCCTTTTACCTTTCCCCAGATCTGAGCTATCATACTCCAGAGATTTGCCCAAAAAATCACCTAATTGCCTTGCCAAATTCTCAAAAAAAACCCCATTGGAATATCATGGATCTGTACCCAAAAAAGGTGAAAAGATTAAAGGGATTTTCAAAGGGTCCTTCCCCCATTGTAATGGATGTAGAATCAACAAGTGATTATTAAAGGTCCATAGGGAACCCTTCAGAACTCTGTCCATACCCATAGCATGAAAAAATTGAAATAAAAAACGTTTTTCCCCTAGATCTCGGATCTGAACGCCTCTAACTAGGTGCCATAGATTCGCCATGGTGCTTTTCATTACTGGGAAGTAAATAATGCTGGCTGTTAAAAAAACATCCCACCAGTCGAAAAGTTCTTTCTTCCTTTTCCAAATTCAACTCAACTTGTGCTTGTAAAACTGCTTCTTCTTCTTCTTCATCAAGCGTTAATTCAGCAAATTCTTTTTCCATGATTGTAGCCTGAGATTCAGCCACTATATGTGTGTTGTCCTAATGGATGAGAGTAGATTCTGGTAGACGGTCGCCACCAAGATTGACTTTAAACAGAAGAACCTAAAAAACCTAAGAGCATGCCAGAGAGGCAGACGAATTGCCTGCTAGGGTAGCAGACTTTTTTCACTCCATTTACAAATATTTTTTACTTTTGAAGATTATTTTGATTTTTTTGTAATTTTTTTTTAAAAGGACCAAGTTGCACATTTCAAAACTGCCAAGTACCCAATGGGTATTTACATTATTCTGTTATTTGAGCTATTCAAATTATTCTAGTTGTAAAATTCAATTTAACTTAAACTCGAAAAATTAAATTACTTATTCAAGCTAATTCAAAAAAAAATCGAATAACTTAATTCGGTTAACTCAAATTTTTAAAAAAATTATGAATTTTTCAATTTGATTCGAGTTATAAGTTACTTTTACAATGACATATAATAAGGGAGAGTTTAATATATTTTTAGTGGATTGACTTCATAACTAAATAATGTTGTAATTAATAGATGAAGAGTGAAATTAATTACAAATTATTTTAGCCCTAATTATATATGTTCAATCGGTCCATCTACTAACTTATCACAATAGAACAGTTACATTAAATGAATGAAAACGATAAAAAGATAAATAGATTGCATGTATTACTATCCGTAGTAAATGCAGTTTCTTGCAATGAACAAGAGATGATTTAAGAAATAATTTAATTTCTTTTAATTATTATTTAACTGACTGTAATTAAATAATTGAATTTAAAGTAAAAATAAATAAATTGAGTAGTCATTGTACTTTAACAGAATGAGACAAATTAAATTTATTTACTCGTAGATTCTAATATGTTAAGTTGTCATGAATTTAATAGAATTAAAATTGGGTTAAAAAAAATTTTAATTCACAAAATTAATTAAATAAATAATATATTGGAAATAGAAAATTTGTTATTGGATTGTTTAAAAAATGTAAGACAGTTTAAAGACAGGATAACACATATAATTGTATTAAATACATAAAATATATGAGTCTGTTTAAATAACAGTGATGGGTGGCACACTAAGTTCAGGAATAATGTGCGTCGCCCACCATGTACTCTTCTAGTGGGAATTATGTTTTCTATTAAAAATATTATTATTTTGTTTTTTATTATTCTAGTAGAACTCTTGTGATTTTTCTTTAAATATAGTGACTATGTGTCGAGTCAAATATACACATTATTGAGCATAATTACTCTATCAAAATATAGTGAAATTTATTTTCTTTAATAAATTTTATTTTTCGTGAGAACTCGAGATCTCACTTAGATTTCTTTTTTCATGGAGAGAATTAAATTTCTTCACTAAAAAGTGCAGAACACAAATATTAAATTTAGTAAAATTTATTGCTATAGAAAACACAAAGACTCAGTTTTAAGAAAAAAAATTAAAATTTTTCTAAACTGATTTTTTCAACATATCAAAGCATTGCTTAGCAGTATGGGTGGCATGAATTATTGAGGTCATACCCAAGGCAACCAGTACCGTACCAATGGATGTATCAATTTTCTACTTATACCGGTACATATTGATACTAGTTTGATTTGATGTATAATTTTAAATTTATCATTTTTTTTAATATTTGATATACTCATATTAAATATCAAATAATAAATTTAAATAAATCTCAAATATAAAATACTATTTTGATAAATTTAACAAATACAATTCGTCAGACAATAACATCATTCCATGCTATGCGTATAACAATATTATTATAACTAAACCATAAGCGAGATCAGTTCTCTTTCAACCAGAAGTGAATTAGAAACCTTCAACTCCACTCAAGCCATTCCAACTCAATTTTTCTTTTATATAAAATATAAATATGCATGTATACAAACAGATGCCGGCACCTGAAAAAAAGAAAACGTACCGGGAAGATGCCATGTCGTAGTGCTCAGTGTTTGGTAGCAACAGCTCAGATCCTAAAACAGTAACGTACCATGAAATATAAACGAAAACAAAAGAAAAAGAAATCAAGGTCAAATTAAAGGGATTATCCTGTTATTATATGGAAAACAAAAGAAAAAGTCCTCAATCTTTGATTCAGATTTCAAGTTTTATATATCAAGAAAGCCCTTAAATTAGGATTTTTTTTTTTAAAAGGATAAATCTTAAAATTATACATTATTTTTAATTTAATATGTAATTTAATACATAAACTTTAATTTAGTGTAATTATACATATGAAAATTTTGATTGTGGTTCAAATATATACATGAAACTTTAATTTTGATTTAATCATACACATCCAAAGAAAATAAATACATCAATTTATTGCTATATTCAATAAATATAATTATTTTTTATGCAATATATAAACATAAATAATATTATATTAATACTTGTGTTAATAATTTGTGAGAGCAAATATCAAACTCAAAATTTTATATGTAAAATTACACAAAAATAAAATTCATGTATAGTTTTGAGATTTTTTTTTATTTTTATTAGATCTGATTTCAACTAAAAATAATAATATTTTTATATTTAACCAATTGGTATTTTTTGCTAATGTAGCAGAAAAATAAGATAAAACTTCTATGATTTGGAGAAATTTTTTTATAAAAAACACCGATTATTTTTAAATTTTCACAAATTTGTTAGTATATGAAATAGAATTTTAACTAAAAGGTAAATTTTCAAGCTTAATAAAATTTAAATATAAAGGGTCTTCAATGTTTTCTTAGTCTGCCTAGTAGCACGATTAGGGTTCTGAAGTTCTTGCCGTCATCTGAAGAAGAATTGGTCGCAAGAAAGCAAGAGTACGCAATGGCTAATATTGATATGGTGGATACGAATTTAGCCAATCTTAATATTATGGATGAAGAGGAAAATCCCATGATGATTGTGGGAGAAGATACTGCTGCCACACAGCTTTATGATCTGTGTCTAGTAGGGAAAGTCCTTACGAACAGCGTAGTGAATTTTCTTTTCTTGAAAAATACCCTGGCCGATCTATGGCATCCGCTGAGAGGGGTGACTATCACAGAGATGGGGGATAAAAGGATTTTATTTAGATTTTATTGTGAAATTGATTTAAAACGAGTGATGGATGGGCTGCCATGGTTCTTTAATCGACACCTGATTGTGTTCCATAAACTGGAAGGGGAGGAAGATCCTAAATCAGTTCCTCTTTGGTACACGGTGTTTTGGGTTCAGGTGCACAATTTACCCATTGGGTATACATCAGAAGAAATGGCACGTCAGATTGGGGATTTTGTTGGTAATTTTATGGAGTATGATGCATCGTTGGTGACAAGAGGGACCAGTAGTTTCATGCGAATTAGGGTTCTAATTGATATACATCTACCACTCAAAAGAAAGAAGCAAATTGGAATTGGCCAAAACAGATTTATATATGTCAATTTCCAATATGAAAGGTTACCACTGTTTTGCTTTATTTGTGGTCGGCTTGGACATGGGGAAAGTTATTGTGAGGTGAGATTAACATTAGGGAATCACCAACCGAAGTTTGGGTGGAATTTGTCACTAAGAGCTGCGCCAAGAAGGGGAGGACAGGTTGTAAGCAAGTGGCTAAGGGAGGATTCAGAAACGAATAGATGGAGAGAGACAGAGATAGATGGGGAAAGAAGCACATGAAAATTTGGGGAGGAGGCCACAGATAATAGTGAGAAACGTAGGGAAGTAGGTATATTGGAACGTTTTACACGATTGAGTCAGAAAAATATGAATTCAAGAGTTCAAGTAATTTCGAAGCAATGGGAGGTCAGGGAGGATAAAGAGGATTCGGAAGAGGTGCCAGTGGAATTTGTGGAAGGAAAAAAGAGGAAGATTAATCATAGGTGATATCAGGGGTTTACCGAAGGGAGTTTTGGAGGAAAATATATCGGCGGCCACTAATAAAGTGGCTAACCGGGCGCAATGAAAATCCTAAGCTGGAACGTTTGTGGATTGGGGCAACCACGAATAGTTCGCCGTCTCAAAAACAAGTTGAGACGTATTCGACCCCAAATTTTATTTCTCATGGAAACAAAGGTTACAAGTAAACGAATGGAATCAATAAGAAGGATATGTGGCTTCTTGAATGGTATTGATGTAACGGCAATTGGTACGAGACGAGGATTGTCATTAGGATGGAAGGAAGGGTTGAATTTAACTTTGAAAAGTTTTTCCAATTATCATATTAATGTAGAGGTGGAGGATGAAGATGAAGTAGATACATGGAGGTTTACAGGGTTCTATGGAGCACCAGTGGAGAATGAAAGAAAAGAGTCACAGAAGTTATTAAGAGCTTTAAAACGTAGGAACGATAAGCCATGGCTAATTACAAGAGACTTTAACGAAATTCTTTTCTCTTTTGAAAAAAAAAGGGGAAGAACCCCGAGAGGAAAGACAGATGGCTGCATTTAGGGAGACACTTGAATATTGTAAGTTATATGACTTGGGGTTTTCTGGGCAATGGTACACTTGGGAAAGAGGTCGTCTAGTTGACAATAATATTAAGGAGAGACTAGATAGAGGAGTAGCAAACACAGAATGGTGGAATCTTTTCCCAGGGTATAAAGTTAGTCATATACAACATAGCTTCTCGGATCATTGTCCGATTATGGTTGATACATGTGGGATGGAAGAACTGCAAGGAGGGGTGCAACAGTTACAGTTTCGATTTAATGCAGATTGGATCCTGAATTCAAAAGTTGAAGATTGGACAAAATGGGAATGGAATTCAAATAATTCGAACGTGGTGGAAAAACTAGAGAGACTCTGATTGAATTTGACTGCTTGGGCAAAAAAAAAGAGAAGATTAAAAGCACACCGTACGGAAGAATTAAATGGCAGATTATTAAAATTAGGAGCTGGCGAGATCAACAATGCAACTTTGGAGGAAATCACAAATACTAAGTTAGAGTTGAACTTCGAAATAGATAAGGAGGAGCTTTTCTGGGAACAAAGGGTAAGAGTTAACTGGCTTCGTATGGGGGATAGAAATACGGCTTTCTTTCATAGGAGTGCGACACAACGCAAAAGAAAAAATTTGATTAAGGAGTTGAAAAATGAAGCTGGAATTTGGTTACTGAAACGGATGCAATTCATAATCTGGCCACAGAGTATTTCAAAGAGATGTTCTCATCTAAAGAGGTAAGCAACTGTGATAGATTGATAGAATCTTTTTTGCCATGCATTACGGATGAGCACAACAACACGTTAATAGCGGCATTTAGAGAAGAAGAAGTGGCTGAGGCAATAAAATCCATAACACCCCTTAAGGTATCAGGGAAAAATGGTTTCCCGGCAATATTCTATCAAAAATACTGGCACATTGTAGGGGAGGACGTTACTAGATATTGCTTAGATGTTCTCAATGGCCGAAGAAACATAGATGAGATAAACAAAACAAGCATCGTTCTTATTCCCAAAGAGAAGTCACCAAAGACAATGAATAAGTTCCGCCCCATTAGCCTTTGTAATGTGATTTATAAAATTATTTCAAAGGTAATTGTTCAGCGTTTCCGACAAGTACTGGACTTATGCATTGAAGATACACAAGGGGCATTTGTAGCAGGAAGACAAATCACTGACAACATTTTCGTGGCTTACGAAGTCTTACATTCATTCAAACGAAGAAGAGGAGGATCTAAGAAAAGCTTTGCCTTAAAACTTGACATGAGCAAAGCATATGACAGAATTGAATGGAGTTTCTTAGAAAAAATGTTGCGTGGTATGGGTTTTTACGAAGGCTGTATTTTACTTATTATGAGATGTATCACTAGTGTAACGTACACAGTGGTGATAAATGGAAAGCATGGTGAAGAATTCAAGCTTCAGCGAGGATTACGACAATGTGACCCATTAAGTTCGTATTTGTTTCTTATCAGTGCGGAAGGTTTCTCAAGATTAATTGAGCTGGCAAAGAAAGAAGAGAGGCTCTCAGGGATAAGAGTGGGGAGAGGTAATGTTTCGGTATCACATCTATTCTTTGCGGACGATAGTGTGTTGGTTAACTTTGACAAATCACTTATCTACTTCAGTGGCAATGTTGATTTGGAAACAAAAACACAGGTGGGAAGAATATTGGGAGTGAGAATATCAAATAACCCAGAAAAGTATTTGGGGTTGCCTACTATGGTTGGTCGTCGAAAAAAGCACGCATTTGTGGAGATCAAAGAACGCTGTGTTAAACTTCTAAGTAATTGGAGCATGCGATTTTTGTCATCTGGGAGTAAGGAGGTGTTTTTAAAATTTGTTTTACAAGCAATCCCAATCTATGCAATGCAATGTTTTAAGCTACCGATTTCGTTTTGTCAAGACTTGAGAATCTTATGAGCAAATTTTGGTGGTGAAACTTTAAAACAAATAAGGGTATTCATTGGTGCAAATGGGGTGAAATGTGTATCCCCAAAGCAAAGGAAGGGTTAGGATTTAAAGATTTGTCAAAGTTTAACTTGGCTCTACTAGCGAAGCAGGGATGGAAACTGATCATGCAACCAGATTTTTTGTTTGCGCGCGTTATGAAAGCTAAATACTTCCCAACAGGGGATTTTATGGGTGCTAATTTAGGTTCTTATCCTTCATATACCTGGCGAAGTATCTGGGGAGCCAGACAACTTCTCGAAGAGGGGGTAGGTTTACTCAGGTTTCAGATTTAATTGACAGGGAAACAAATACCTGGAAGCAGGATACCATTCGATCGTTGCTCGGAGAGGAGCAGTTGAAAAGCATTCTCACAATCCCATTAGCAAGCAGTAGACCACGAGATGAACTGGTATGGGTAGGGGATAATACAGGGGTATATACAGCAAAGAGCGGCTACAGATGGCTTATTACAGAGGGGGGTACTAGAATACATAATGAAACTCCTACTAATTTCTTTACAAAATTATGAGAGCTACAGGTGCCTAGCAAAATTTGCATTCTCATGTGGAAAATTGCTCATAATTATTTACCCACATTACATAATCTTAAAATACGTTGACTGGCAGTCAATCCTTTATGCCCGGTATGTCAATCTGAGGAAGAATCGGTGGAACATCTTTTTAGGGACTGTCCCTTCACACACCAGGTCTTGCGCGGATTAGGAACGCCATTATCAACACACAACAATGAAACCAGTTGGAAAAATTGGTTAGCAACAGATTTTGAAAAACAGAATATTGAAGCATGAAAAATCAGATCTATCGCCTAGTGGGCTATCTGGTATAATCACAACAAACTATATCATGAAGGAGTGCGAGAGCATGTGAATGATGTTATTGGGTTCATCAAGGCCTACTATTCAGAAATTTCTAGTATTGGGGAGAGTTTGAAGACTACAAATGAATCTACAGCTCCAGTTTGGAAGCCGCTAAACAATGATATCATAAAAATTAATTTTGATGCCTCTTTTAATAGACTCACGAGACATTCTAATTCGGGAATCATTGCAAGGAACAAAGAGGGTCTGACAATGGCAGCATGTACCTTTCCATGGGAAAATATTCCAGACCCAGTTATGGCCGAAGCTAGAGCGTGTCTGCAAGCTATTATTATGGCAGAAGAGATGGGCTTCCAGGATATTTGTATTGAAGGAGATGCGCTATCTGTCATACGAAAGCTGAAGTCTGCAGAAGAAGATAGGTCATGTATTAGTAGTCTGATTAAAGAAATAAAGGGGAGAGTTGTCAACTTCAGAAGAGTGAGTTTCAAGTACGTCCTAAGAGAAGCCAACAAAGTAGCTCATGCAATGGCACAGGAAGGAGCTAGATACGAACCCCCCAGATACTGGATTGAGGATGCGCCACACGCGGTGGAGGTTCTGGTGAATCAAGAGAAAAGAAGCGGGATTCATGCCAGTTAAAGGAAGAAATAGAGTCCGGGAGTTGTGTTTGGGTGCCCGACGAACTCGTGATTTCTGCCAGAGACTGAGGATATAGAAATGGTTGATTTTGGGGGAAAATCGGTCTCTTCAATGGTTGATACAAGGAGATTGAGATTCTAAACGCTGAAGAAAATGTGTTACAGTGGCTGAGTTTTTAATTTCTGCCGTTTCATTTCTTGCATTTAATGTTGAACAGCTTTAATTAGGTTTTGGCATTTTCAAATCACCGTTTAGGTAACCAATTATAGTTTGACAGTTTTTTACTTCTTTTAAGGCCTGTAACACTTTTTTATCAATAAATATCAGCTATTCATTCAAAAAAAAACTAAAAGGTAAATTTTCGGGCATAATAAATTAGTAATATTTTCAAATAAATCCTTATATTTTTTTAAAAATGTTAAATAAGCCATATTCGTTTATTTGACTTTTAACTAAAAGTACCACTTGGCATTTTACGCTAATGTAGCGGAATTGATATGATAAAACTTTAATCATTTGGACAAAACAAAAACTTTGAATATTTTTAAGGGTAAATTATAAAAAATAGTTACTTTTGTTTGCCTCAGATTATATTTTAGTCACTTATATTTGAAATGTTATGTTTTAGTCACTTATATTATTGTTTTGTTATGAAGTGGCCACTCTAACGTTAGGCTCCGTTACCTCCCTAATAGCGGTCCTACATGGCAGTCCAAATGAGTTTCAAATGCCAACTTGGATGTCCTACATGGCAATCCAAATTAAATTTATTTAATTAAAAACATATTTTCATCCCAACAATTGGACATTCAAGTTGACATTTAAAACCTATTTAGACTGCCACGTACGACTACCGTTAGGAAGGTAACGGAGTTTAATAGTAGAGTGACCACTTTGTAACAAAATAATAACGCAAGTGACTAAAACGTAACATTTCAAACACAAATAACTAAAATGTAATCTGACACAAATAAAAGTGACTATTTTATAATTTACCCTATTTTTAATTTCCGCATTTGTCAATTGTCACAAATTTATTGGTATATAAACAAATTATTTAGGCCTCTATCTAAGCCAACAAAGTTTACATGTTTAAAACTTCCCATATCTCAATTACAGAGGTCTATAATTAGAGATTTAGATTAATTTGATTATTAGGAATAATTAAATAAGAAAAAAGTTAAAATTAAGGTATTGTAGGAATAAAAATAAAAATTAGTAATTATTGACCTAACTAAATTAAAAATAATTAGTGCAAATTTAAATATAAATTATGTTACTTACACGTTAGTGAAATAAACAATAATATAAAATATTTATTTAAATCACAAGATTGAACCAGAACAATATATATATAATATGAAAAACATAATTGTAAATAAAAATTGCACGTGAGGAGGAGCATTAATTTAGTCATTCAATAACCATCAAGTTTGTTCATATATATATAAACATATTTCACATTTGATATCTAACCAATGTGGAACTAGACTTTCCATTTTTCTCAACATAATTCACAAGTGACTTACTTTGAGCATCAATTTATCATTCATCACTCAACCATTTTGAGCATATGGTATACCGTTATAAAAGTCTCATGGGGTAGAATATAAAACTATAATTTTATGATTCAAATCTCTTTACTAATCGAGAATATGCCTCAAAGCTTCCAAAAAAAATCTATTTTTTCCAACAAATTATTTATAAACTAAATTTTAATTATCAATTAAACAAATTAAGCTAAACTTTGTACCTACTATTTTAGATCATGTAAATGATTAAAATGATAGTCGATTGATTTGTTAATAGCTACTAAGCTAATAAACCTATACCAATTATATTGTTTATTACTCTTAGCTAAGAATCTCCTCTCAGTCTCATCCTAGACTCAAAGATACCACCTAAGCTCTCCTCTCGGTCTCACCTAAGCATATAAGTCCCCTCTCGATGTAACAACTCGAAATCCAGTGGTGTTGAAAAATGCGGTTTATGAATATTTATAGAAATAATATAAAAATATATTGAAAATTGATCGAGTAATTTTGTTCAAATTAATAATTAATTAAGGCTTAAGGATTAAATTATAAAAGTTCAATCGCTATAGATTTTTAATTAGAAAAAGGCTTGGGGACCTAGATAACAAAATTATCCAATGGACTAAAATAATAAATAAACCAATAATAAATAATAACTAGTGGACGATAATAATGGAATTCATTTAGGTTAATTAAAAGATAAAATGTTATAATAAAACATAATTAAATTTATTAATAATATTTTAATTATATATATAAGATAACAAGGGAGGTAATTAGAAAGAAAGAAAAAAGGATATGGTTGAAGGTTGAAGTTTACATTCGGCCAAGCTAAAATCAAAGGTAATTTAAGCCTTTTTCATGTAATTTTTATATATTTGAGGTCATGGGAGCTTCATTTAGCTAGTCCATGTACCAATTTGTAAAAATGTTGAAGTTTTAAAAAGTCGACATTTTTTATTTCTTGAAGAATTAGGTGTGAAATTGATAGAAATTAAACTTAGTTAATGAAAAGAATTAAATTGTAAAGTTTAATCGTTAGTTTCATGCATGAGAGATCAAACTGAATAAAATATAAAATTGTTATAAAATTTTGGTAGGAATAGAAAGTAGGAGCTCCCTAATGAATAAATGTGAATGTAACATCCCTTACCCGACTCGATCATTGGGTCCGAGCTATAAGATGCCACATCCGTTGTCGGAGCAGCTACCGTCAAATATACTATAATTATATCATTCAAACATACATTCCTGTCAAAAACACATTCATATTATAATACACAATCAATTTTGAGTCTCAATCGAGCCTACGAAAGCTCTTTTTTTGACCCGAGCATAAAACAAGACTAAACTAAAAAGACTCAAAATGTGAGAAGAAGGTATTACGATACCGAAGACAGTATCCAAACTTCAAAATATATCAGGTGTATCGCAATAACTAGTGCTTGATATCGCGATCTCGAAAGCAATAATCAGATTTGTAATACCCCCTACCCGTATCCGTTGCCAGAATAGGGTACGAGGCATCACCGGAGTTTACTGAATATTTTCGAATAATTTCGAGTTATTTATTATTCATATTCTGAAACTAATCATAACGTCCCTCTATTGGGCCTCGAAGCCCAAAACATACATTAGGAACCAACCGGAATTAAATCGGGATCATAGGGAATTTTTCACAAAATCCTAAAAAAAAATTCTACATTGGTTAGCATACTTTAATATTGACAAACTTATTTTCTCGACATGTCTCACTTGAATGGATTACTTGTCCTAATATACATAATTTTCCTTGTATCAACATATCAAAAATAGTCTCATATTTACATGTCATGATACATATCATTCTTTTGTCGTTTCTTCATGAATATAAATCATTCAATTTATTATGACAATATTTTATGTACCATCATTTTTATGAGTTTAGTGTATATTTATTCCAGTGGCAGTTCATAATATTGAATGTGCATAATTATTAGGCAAGTTTTACATACATGTATTTTCCATGTCATATTTCAATAAATCAAATAATTATCATTCTACGTATTTTAAGTTTAATTTCATGATTTCAAGTACTTGCCATTTTCTATATTTATCCTGTTGAATTTCTCGGAATTTCGATGGATTTCCAGTAGTACACTTATAGTGTACAATCCCGGGTCTGTCAATTCGTACACATATGGGTATACCCTTTTTCCAGAGAGCACACTCCCGCGAACCTCATCCTTACAGCGGGATTACCTGTAATGGCCTAAATTCAAGGTTATCGGAATAATGGTTTCGCAACCATAAATCCGATTTAAATAGAAATTTATTTCAATATATTTGCATGAATATTTATATGATAGGAAATATTTTTATAAATACTTATAAAATGTTAGTAATGTGGTATTAAAATTTCGTTAAAAATTTTTAACGTTTGGGTAGGTAATTAAATGAAAAGGACTAAATTGAAATAAAAGTAAAAGTTGAATTATAGATTAAAAGAAATTATGAAGGACCAAAATGGCAATTATGCCATTTTGTAAAGTTGAATGGTGTATTGATAAAAATCTGAGATTTTTTTTAAGTATATTATTATATTATTATATTATTATATATATAAACAAACTAAAATAAACAAAAGCATAAAACAAAAAAAAAGAAGAACAGAGAGCAAACGTGAAGGAAAGAAAGAAAAAGAGAAAAGAGAGAAGAAAAGGGAAAATTAAAGTTTGAAGCTTGGAGTTTAATTTGGTAAGTTAATTTAGCTCTTTTCTTTTAATTTTGATGCTTTATAAGTTTTAGAACAAAGTTTTGATGAATTTAAGTTGAAGTTTTTGAAGTTTTAGAGTTTTTGAATATAGCATATGATGAATAAAATGATGAATTAGTGGTTTAATTGAAAGAATTTGAAGTTAGAATTGGATAAAGGACTTAATTGTAAAACAAGCTATAACAAAACAGTTTTGGGACAGCAGCAATAGAGTAAGTTTGAAAATTCACCAAAAATCGTAGAAGTGGAATTAGAAGTTGAGTGAGATATGAAATTAAAGCTTATTGAGTCTATTTTCATATGAGAGAAACAAGGAAAGAAAATAATTCTGTATTTTGAGATATTTAGATTTTTGTAAGACTGGTTCAGAATGAATTCGGGTTCCCCTATTTTGACTTTAGAAAATCATAAAAAATTGAAGAAAAATAATTATGGGATTAAATTTATATGTTTAGAATCCTGAACGAGTCTACTTTCTAAAGAAATAAACAGAACATCATCCAAATCCTGTATGAAGAGATAATTAATTTTTAGTGAAGAAGGGTCAGAACTATCAAACAGCAGAACAGGGGTAACTTTAAAGAATAAACTGTACTTATTGACTAAACCAAAAATTCTGAAACTTTTATGAGAAGAAGATATGTGAGTCTAGTTTCAGGGAAAATTAATGGTTCTTCATTTGGAGCTCTGTAGCTCGAGAAATAAATAATTTAGTGACTATGACTCAAGTAGACAGCTTTGAATAAACTAAAAATAATAATAGAATTATAGAAAATGCTACATGTGAACATGAAATGTATTGAATTGATGATTGAATTTATTTATTTAGATCCGGAAAACTCAAATACGAAGCTAGATCGAGGAAAGGAAAAAGTCCCAGATTAGTAGATTTTGTAAACGAACTAATATCGAGGTAAGTTCATGTAACTTGAATTATATTCTTAAATGCTTAAAATGTATGATATTGATGTGAATATAATTTGAATGTTCATTATATGAAAATTGATGATACATTGATATATTTGGTAAAAAGGGAAAGAAATCCCGGTTGAATGAAAGGAAAATTCGATGGATCTCTCGAAAAGGAATTGACGGTAAAAAGGATCTAGCCGGACGGGTGATCCTATCTTGATATAGCCCTCAAGAAGAATATGTGGAAAATGGATTTAGCTCAGAGACGAGTAATCCGAATTAAGTGCAATTTAGCTTTGGACTGTAATTGGATCAAGCTCATTAGAGTAATTGTCGTTGCGTTGGGATTTAGCTTTGGGTGGTAATCCCGACAATACTCTATGAGTTTATATTCTGATGGATTTAGCTGGGTCGTAATCCATTTGTAAGAGATGAGGTTCGCGGGAGTGTGCTCTCTGAAATGGAAATGTGCGCACATGAATATGAATTGACGGACCCGGATTTGTACACTAAAGTGTACATCTGAAAATCCATCGAAATTTCGAGTAATTCAACGGGATAAATATGGAAAAATAACAAGATAATGGAAATCATGATATTGATGAGCTCATCAATCATAGTATATATATATTATTGATACATGGAAATTATTGAACTAACTTGAATGTTGAGCTTGTGTATGTTAGGATAATAACGTATTGAATGGATATATGAATGTTTATTACATTGTATTGAAAATATTAGGTAAGTATAATTCTTGTTACATGGGTTTACTAAGCACAAAGTGCTTACCCTATTTCCTTTTTCCCTGTTTTGTAGTGTTAAGAGCTCGGAGGTCGGATTGGTGGGAGACTCATCACACTATCAACCCCAGTATTTTGGTATTTAAAGAAACTTTAGTTTGGAAATGAATGGCATGTATAAGCTAATAAAATAAATGTTAGTATGAAATGAATGTAAGGTCGACCATTGGTATGGCTTATACATTCTTATAAATATACATGAATTATTTTGAAAATATGTTGAATTGGAATGGTCTCAGTTTTTTTTAAAAAAAGAAAAAAAATTTTGTAAATTCTGGTAATGCCTCGTACCTTATTCTGACAACGAATACGGGTAGGGGGTGTTACATTACCAGTCCAGGTTAAATCCCCTGTAACATATGCTCAAAGAGTATTGTCGGTATTACCAGTCCAGGCTAAATCCCTTGCAACGACAATTACTCTAATGAGCTTGGATCTGAATTACCAGTCCAGGCTAAATTCAGACCCTAATTCGGATTACCCGTCCGGGCTAAATCCATTTTCCACATATTCTTTGGGAGGGCTATATCAGGATCACCTGTTCGGGCTAGATCCTTTTTTACACATATTCTTCGGGAGGGCTATATCAGAATAGGATCACCCGTCCGAGTTAGATCCTTTTTTACCATCAATTCCTTTTCAGAGACCCATCGAATTTTCCTTTCATTCAACCGGGATTTATTTTCCATTTTCATCAAGAACATCAATACTTCATCAATTATAATACAATAAACATCCAAATCATATTCACATCAATAAGAATATATTTCAAGCATTTAAGAATATAATTCAAATTACATGAACTTACCTCGTTGCTTGCTCATATTTATAGTTTCACTAATCCGATGTCTTTTCTTTTCCACGTTCAAGTCTAGTGTTTGAGTTATCTGGATCTTTATAAATAAATTCGATCATCATTTTCATTAGTTTCATATCCTGATACATTCAATTAATGCTCTAGGTAAAATTACCATTTTGCCCCTAAGCTTTTAATTAATGACGATTTCATCCTTAGGTTCAGAAAAATAAAATTCTTGTAATTTAATCCTTGTTTCAAGCCTAATTATTCTCATATATATTGATAACAGCCCATGAATTCTATGAAATATCAAAATTTTCCATAATTTCAACACTTTTCAATTTAATCCCTAAAACATGTTTTCACCCAATCTTGATCTAAATTAATAATTTCATTCAATTTTATAATTTAAATAATAAAATAATCCATTTCATGCAATTTGGTCATTTCTGACATTTTTACAAAATTTCCCATAAAATTTTACTTTTATTCAATTTAATCCCTGAGTCTAAAACATGCAAAGTAGCCATGCTAGCTGAATATTCATATATATTCTCCTCCTCCACTCCATTCCACATCATTAATTTATATAACATGCTTATAAGTAACATTATCTATGATTTCACTATTTTCTTATAAATTTATTCAAAGCTGTCCATTTGCATTATAGTCACTAAATTATTTATATCTTGAGCTACATAATTTCAATTTAAGTTCCGCTTGATTTTTTAGAAACTAGACTCACATATATTATTACCATAAAATTTTTATAATTTTTGGTTTATCCAATAAGTACATTTTATTCTTTAAAGTCACCCTTGTTCCGCTGTCTGACAGTTCTGACCCCTCTTCACTAAAAATTAATTATCTCATCATACAGAATTTGGATAATGTAACCGTTTTTTTATTTTGAAAATAGACTCATTCATAATTTTAAAAATATAAATTTAAGCCCCTAATTATTTTTATACAATTTTTTATGATTTTCCAAATTTAGAACAGGGTAATCCGAAATCATTCTGACATTGTTTCACAAAACCTATTATATCTCATGATTTAAAATTCCATTACTTGCACGTTTCTCCTATAAGAAACTAGACTCAATAAGATTTAATCCCACATTTTATTCATCCTTTAATTAAATTTATACAATTTTTGGTAATTTTTCAAAGTTAGACTACTGCTGCTGTCCAAAACTGTTTTAGTGCAAAATGTTAATTACCAAGTTTATAACAGCTTTATTTCCTTTCTCTACAATATTTCCCATCACTTTCTGTTATTTTCCTTCACTAACATATCAAGAACATAAAACCTTATATAAGAAAACTCTACATTAACATCATTTCCATGCTTTTTCCACAATATCAAACTTAAAAATATATTGAAATCTTGATGTTCTTACCTTGTCTTATTGATTTCAATCTTTAACTTGATTTTCTCTCTTCTCCAGCTTCTATTTCTTGAATCAAACTTGATATTCTTGCTCCCCATAGTCTCCTTGTCATCTTTCTCTCTTGATGGCTATGGAAATTCTTTTGAATTCTAAGTGAAAATGGTGGATTTTTGGTGAAAGGACCAATTTGTAAAGAAAGCAAAACTTTCTTTATTTCTCTCTTCTTCTCACATTGGTGCATGGGAAAAATGATGATAATTCTTCATCTTTAATTCCTTATATACTAAATAAATAATAATAAAATATCTCATTAAAATATTAATAAAATAATATTTATCTAATTAAATAATTATAAAATATCATCAACATCATCATTAATTTCTAGATTTCTCTCTCTTCCAATTGACCATTTTGCCCTTTGTGATCTTTTAAAATTCCATCCTTGAATCATCACATAATTTGGTAAAATTATGATTTAGTCCTCATAATTCTTTACCTATTCAATTTGATCCTAATTTATCCATTTTCCTTAGTTTCTAGATCATTCCACCCTTAAAATATTTTCACTATTGGTCCTTCAACTTTTTCATATTTACACTTTAACACCTTAAGTTTTGAATATTTACTCTTAGGCAACAAAGCTTTTCTCACTTTTACCATTTAGTCCTTTCTTGACTTAATGTATCATAATATACTTCTCAATGTTGTCATAATTCCAAAATTTCCCTTTTTGTCGTTTTTATTTCTTTATTTTATTATATCAAAAATAATATCTTAATGTAAAAATTTTCGAGATATTACAAGATTTCCCAACCTGAATATCAAATTGCAAAGTTTTCAAAATATGCAACAAATGGGTATCGCGATATTCAGGGTGTGGTATCGCAATACCAAAAATAGTCCACTAATTCTCCTGTTTTTGCCAAAAACACAACCTAACCAATTGCACCTTTGGTGCATATTTGCCAAACTATTCCTACACAAAACATACCAAATCACTTATCAAAACATCGCATTTTACCATTTCAAATCATTCAACCCAATATGTCATAATTTGGCACCCAAACATGCTAATTCAATCTAATCAAATTCAACCTATACAATCATGCCTTTTAGCTATTCAAAACCGATCTTTTAGCATTCCATTTCATGTTTAAATATGCCATTTAAATGCCATTCAAAATGTCACAAAATGTTATTAAAACAAACACATACTTATAGGTATTAACTTTATGTACATGCCACATAATCGAACTTTAAAACATCAAAAGACTACCGAATCAAACACGGGATAGTGTAAACTTCTCACATATCCGATAGACACATCAATCTATAAGGAAAAAAGGGAGGCAAAGGGGTAAGCATAATGAATGCTTAGTAAGTCCATATGAAAATGTACTTAACTTACCTTCACAATTCAATAATTAAGCAATTAAAACATATTGGAATAAAACATGACAATCATTTGGCATCCTTATACTTTCATATGCATATCAACAAATACATTCAAAGGTTAGTTCATTTACAAGACATGAACTTATAACATAATCATATACATATGTAACAATTCATTTTAAACATGTACTAACCAAATCATAAACCATATGCAAGCGCATATATATTTCCATTCATGTACAATCATTTCAACCATTTCATTTTCTCGTTAAATTGCCATTTTCTTGCTCGAAAAATATTTAGTAAATTGAACTCAGATACTCGGGTATGTTTCGCTTACACAAGCTTTTGTTTATGAATGACTCACACAAGCCTTCGTATTTGGGTTGCCCACACAAGCTTCATATCAGGGTTGCTCACACAAGCTTTTGTTTATGAAATGGCTCACACAGGCCTTTGTATTTAGGTTGCTCACTCAAGCTTCAGATCAGGGTTGCTCAAAGAATCTTAGTTTGATTTATGCTCACACAAGCTTTCGATAATCCACAACACATGTTGGATCTCAAACCATCATAAAAGTCCCTGATCAAACCCATTCCTTTTTTTACCTTAATGACATGTCATTCGTATTCTAATCGTTTACTAAGTTCATACGGGCACCGTTACCATTATCATATCATTTCAAACCCCATAGTAGCATACACAATTTACACATTTCACATAACATTCCATATCCACTTGAATACTTTATATCATTTATTAATAACCCTAATTTCTCATTCTTGCAATTTAGTCCTATTGATGCCAAAATCAATCAATTCACATTTAAGCATACCAATAAGAAAATCAAATACAATTAATTCATAACATGAATAAAACAATAATTTCCATATGAACTTACCTGACAAAACAACAAGCGATTGAATTTTAAGGACTAACCTGCAATTTCACCTTTTCCCCGATTATCTTCAATTTGATTCAATTCTTGATCTATATAATAATTCAATTCAATGTACAAATTTCAGCCCTTTTATAACATCCTATAATATGCATATATCAATTCAATTTCATTATTTGAATGTCTAATAGCCCAAATTTCAGCGATGTCAGAAATAGTGGTTCGAGACCACCAAATCCGAAAAATAAATTTTTAGATTATATTATTTAATATTTATGAGCCAAATGTAGCTTTTAAAAGATTTTTGAAATAGTAAATTGTGTTTTATTTGGTCAAGAAATTGAGAAAAAGAGGTATCGAGATCTCGATGTTATAAATCGAGTCATAAATATTTTTATAAATATTTACAGAATGTCAATAAGGTAGTATTAAAATTTCGTTAGAAAATTTTGACGTTTGGGTGGTTAATTAAATAAAAAGGACTAAATTGAAAAAGGTCTAAAAGTTGCTAGAAGGATTAAATAGCTTAATTTTCAAATGAGGAAGGACCTAAAGTGCAAATAAGCCCAAAGGAGATATTTTGGGAGGCAATAGCTGAGAAAAATCAAGAAATGGGTGAAATAAGGGCAAAATTGAAAAATTGCCAAAATTAGCTAAATAAAAATGGGACCAAATTGGAATATCTAGAATTCTCTTCATTTCTCTTCATTTTCATCAGCTGAAAAACAGCCATGGAAGAGGGTTCAAGCTGGTTTTCATACTCTAGCTTCATGTAAGTTTAATTCTTGCTTTCTCCTTGAAATTTCTATGTTTTTGGACTTTTACAATTGGGTCCAACTTACTATGTCATTAGTTTTTGATTTTGTGGCTAATTTTTAAAGTTGATATGGATGAGTGCTGGAAGTATATGATAAATAAATATATAATTGTAGCTTTAATTTTGATATATGATGATTTTATTAAGTAAAATTGATGGAAATTGGTTTTAGGACCTAATTGTAAAAGAGTTTGGAATTAAGGTTTAATGCTAAAGTTATGATTTTCAAGGCTTACGAAGTAGTTTAAAATGATAGAATAAGGTATTAATTGAGAAAAATTATCCCAATTGAGGGGTTAATTGGACAAAGACTGAATTGTATGAACTGTGAAATTTGGGGCAAAATGGAAATCATCACTTTGCACTAAAATAGTTTTGGATAGCAGCAGTAATCTAAATTTGAAAAATCACCAAAAATTGTAGAAATAAAACTAAAGGATGAATAAAATATTGAATTAAAGCTTATTGAGTGTAATTTATTATAGAAGAAACAGTGTAAGCAATGGAATTGTAAATCATTAGATATAATAGGTTTTGTGAGACAATGTCAGAATGATATTGGGTTCCCCTGTTCTGAATTTTGAAAATCATAAAAAATTAGATAAAAATAATTAGGGGCTTAAATTTATATTTTTAAAATTCTGAATGAGTCTATTTTCAGGAAAAATAAACGAGAACATCATTAAAATTCCATATGAAGAGATAATTAATTTTTAGTGAAGAAGGGTCGGAACTATCAAATAGCAGAATAGGGGTAACTTTAAAGAATAAACTATACTTATTGGCTAAATCAAAAATTCTAAAAATTTTATGGTAAGAAGATATATGAGTCTAGTTTCAGGGAAAATTATCCGATCTTAATTTGGAGTTCTGTAAATCAAGATAAAAATAATTTAGTGACTATGACATGACTAAACAACTTGAATATTCACATAACTAAATAGTGAAAAATTATAGATAATGTTACTTACAAATGTGTTAATTATACTAAGGATGTGGAATGGAGAGGAGGAGGAGGAAAATATATGAATGACTTATGTAAAAATTGATCATATGCCGAATTATAATCGATAAACGTTGAATTAGAAATGATATAATGTTTTATTTCAAATATTTATTATGAAACTAAGATTATTGTTATGGTACAAAAAACGAATTGTAAGTTTGTGTAACTTGAATTATATTCTTAAATGCTTGAAATGTATGTTATTGATGTGAATATGATTTGAATGTTCATTGTATGAAAATTGATGAAACATTGATATATTTGATAAAAAGGGGAAGAAATCTCGGTTGAATGAAAGGAAAATTCGATGGATCTCTGAAAAGAAATTGACGGTAAAAAGGATCTAGCCCGGACAGGTGATCCCATCCTGATATAGCCCTCTCGAAGAATATGTGGAAAATGGATTTAGCTTGGGACGGTAATCCGAATTAGGGTCCGAATTTAGCCTGGATGGTAATTGGATCCAAGCTCATTAGAGTAATTGTCGTTGTAGGGATTTAGCTTCGACTGGTAATCCCGACAATACTCTATGAGTTTATATTACAGGGGATTTAGCTTGGACTGGTAATCCCGCTATAAGGATGAGGTTCGCGGGAGTGTGCTCTCTAAAATGGAAATGTGTGCATATGAATATGAATTGGCAGACCCGGATTTGTACACTAAAGTGTACCCTTGAAAATCCATCGAAATTTCGAGAAATTCAACGGGATAAATATGGAAAAATAACAAGGGAATGGAAATCATGGCATTGATGAGCTCATCAATCATGGTATATATTATGTGATATAAGGAAATACGAGTTGATGAGACATGAACATAGAACTTGGTTGATGAATGAGTTCATTTGTGATTATATATTTGTACACCCTTAAGTGTGTTATCATATGAATTGGTATTCTAAATGAGTTAATGAGAAGAGTTCTAATATGAAATAATCTGATATCTAAATGAAATTGTTATAAAAATGTATAGAAATACAGAGGTATAATTGTTATATGTTAAATGAATACATAATGTGAAAAAGTATAAGTACAAGAGAAATTTAATGAGAATTGAGACCATAAACGTTTCTTGTTAATTATATGAAGTGTGCGACTAACAAATGGTATTAAGTATAAGGCTCGGTTGAATATCTTAAATTGGTTTTTGTATGTATTAAATGTGGGTGAAGAATAAGGATCAAATGAGGGAGAAATATGGTTTGGAAAATAGCCTTATTTGTGAAAATTAACTTTACCACACGACCTAGCAACACGGGCGTATACTAAGGCCGTGTGACCCAAGTTCCTTCATAGATGCAAGTTAGAGAGTTACACGCCTCAGAGACACGACCATGTGAGTCACACGGTCATGCCACACGAGAGTGTCCCCAGTCACACAGCCGTGGGACCCTTGTAAATAAATAAATTTGGGATTTTGCAAAAAAATTTATACGATTCTGATTTAGTCCCGACCCGATCCTAATGCATGATTTGGACCTCGAGGGTTCGTTAAAGAAACTTTTATAATTAATTTCGATATTTGAGCGATAAATGGTTTAAATTGTCTGTAAGTGTTTCGTACTCCTTGGTAATGCCTCGTATTTTATTCCGGCAACAGATATGGGTAGGAGATGTTACAGAATGCCCCCTAAATTGTTACATTTTATTCAATTTAGTCCCTAAAACCGAAATTGCCATAACTTTTAAATTTGAGCTTCAATTTCGAAACCAATCCAAATCACATCTTTCTATAACCCTATATTATCTATAATTATAAAATTTTAACATCAATTTTGAAATTTATACACATTAATCCCTATGTTCAAAAATAGCAGCTATACTTTACAAACTAGTCCTTTTTCACTTCTAAGCTTAAAAGCTAACAAATTAACATTAATTTCTTCAAGTATTCATCAATGAAAAATTTTGAACACTTTAACAATTTTACAAATTGGTACATAGGCTAGCTAAATCAAGCTCCCACGACCTAAAAACATAAAAATTACAAGAAAATGACTTGAAATCTTACCAATTTGAGGGATCGAATATGGTGCAACTTTAAGCCCTATTTTGACGTCGCATCGAGAGGCTGGGCGTCGCAACATGAAAAACTATTTGGCAACGTCACAACGTGGAGGAGGTGATGTCACGACGTCATCCCTAAAATTTTAAAACTTTATAATTTGGTCCTATTTCGTGCTCGGGTCAACAAAAGATCTTTCGTAAGCTCAATTAAGACTCGGATTTATTTGTGTATCATATTATGAATATGTTTAAGATATGAATATATGTTTGAATGATATAATTACTGTATATTTGATGATAGTTGCTGTAACACCCCCTAACCTTTATTTGTTGCCGGAATAGGGTTACAGAGCATTACAGGACTTTTCAGATCAAATACGAACATTAAATAAATCTCTTAGCATACATTTCATAATTTAATCATATGTATTAGAAACAATTCGAAACTAATTCGGGTTCTCTAAGAATTTTTCGCAAAACCTCAAAATTTTTCCTAGGTGCAAGGCACACACGTCCTGTGACCAAGGGACATGCCCGTGTGACCCTATGACATGCCCGTGTTTCAGGCCGTGTCCTACCCCGTGTAACTCTTTGACTTACCTCACACGGCCAAGTCACATGCCCGTGTGCTAGGTTGTGTGCCTCACACGGTTGAGACACACGCCCGTGTCTCTGCTCGTTGAAATTACCTGGGCATTCCGTTTTGAAAATTTTAAGTTGCAGGGGACACACGACCAAACCACACGCCCATGTGATAGCCGTGTGTTTCACATGGTCTGGTCACACGCCTGTGTGCCAGGCCATGTGGACTCAAAATGAGCCTTAAACATCAGGTTTACCAACCTTGCAATCTTAAATAACAAGCAACTCAAAATCCAATCGTTCAACCACTTCAAAATACGACTAAACATCTCCAAAACTTATTAAAATGGACATCCTAAGTGCCTAATTAATAAAATCTTATAGATATCTTACTCATAATATCAAAACAATCCAACAAGTCATCATTCAAACCAATTTTTTTTGCCTATTTTATACACATTTATGCATTAGCTTAAACATACCATTTTATAACCTCAACATAACACATATGTTTATATCTAACCAACCAATATCTTCTTATAATATTATTTACAAACACTTCCCAAAATGACAAACATAAACATCCTAGGTACATGCCATTATCAAAAAGAAATATACATCACCACTTTGAGTTCGGGATCGGCCTTGGATGATGATTCAACGATCTGAATTTAACCTAGCCTGCGCATGAAAAACAAACCGTAAGCTAAGCATAAACTCAATGATATTTCTATAATCTGAATGCACTTAAATAACATAATATATCATACACATTTTAATCATACAATGTCCATAGTCATTCAATTAATTAATTCATATGTAAATCATTTATCACATATTCAATCTTCATCAATAGCTATCTCAATAGCTTTTCTTAACTTTAATTCTCACAACCATTTATCAATATCAATGTCCATTTCATGAATCCATGATTCATGCTTCCCATTTGAATAATTCAATTTAATATTCCATTCCAATTTCATATTCAAAATCATTCAAAATCATTTGTATTGTCAATTCATTTATTTACCTCTATTAACACGACTCGGGCTCGGACGGATACACGGATCCAACCAAAACACACTAGTTTGGCACCCAATGCCTCATCGGATAATTCAAAGTATAATAATTTGACACCCAGTGTCTCATCGGCCATGCTGAAGTAAGTTGGTACCCAGTACCTCATCGAATTTATCCAAAGTAATAATTTGACACCCAATGTCTCATCAACTCGAAGTCGAAGTATCCCTGAACACTTTCAATCCTATGGCGTGCCAACTATATCCGACTCAGCCCGATACAGTTAATAGGGTTTCAAATCACTTTTCAATTTCCAACCAATATATACATTTCATTTCAAATAATCACAAATACTCATAAATTCAATTCAATTCATTTCAATACCATAATACCAATACTCACATCTATCCATTTACCATACACATGAAATAATAATTACAACAATTAATTATTAAATTCGGATTATAGAAATACAAACTGTAATTTCCAAGTCACTCCTCGTCAACTTTTTCCTTTCATTTCTTAGCCGAGGTTTCCGGCACAACGTTAGCTACGGAAATTGAAACAATTGAAATTCATTAATACAACACAATTTCACATTGAATAATTAAATTTTTATTCAACTTTTTCTTAATTTCTAATTTAGTCCGTAAACCGAAACTAACTTTATTTCTTCAAAACTAATTCCATGTTTTCATTCAATTTCCACTTTATACTAATTTCAACTCTCTAATTTCACTTAAATCCATAAATTTCAAAATTTTCTCAATTTAGTCCCTATTACATAAAACTTATAATTTATTTTACAATTCAATCCTTTTTCTTAATTCTAACTCAAAATCCTATCAATTTAACCCCAATTACTTAAATTATCCAACATGAACAACATCTAAAAATCGAATGATTTCTAAAATTTTAACATAAATCAAGTAGTATTTAGTTCTAGGTTTCTAAAAACATAAAAATTACAAGAAAATGGACTAAATTGACTTACCAATTAAACTTCAAAACTTAAAAGCCCTAATTTCCCTTCTTTCTTTTCTCCTTTGTTTTTCTCCCTACTCTTCGTGTTTCGTTTCAATGGTTCTTTCTATTTCCTTTTTCTATTATTTTATTTCTTTATTTTAATTATACTAATATAATATAAAAATATTTAATAATAATATAATAACATTTACTTATTATTTACTTATATAATAAGTAAATACATGTATTATTATATACATATGATTATTATTTTTACACATGTATTTTACAATTACCATACACTTGTCATTTATGGCTTAATTATTAATTTAGTCCCTTCACTTTCTTTTAATCTATAACTCAAGTTTTATCCTATTTACAATCTAGTCATTATACTTAATTTCTTTTGATTTAGACAAATTCACCTAACCAAAACCTAATTAATCACACAACTAACTTCGTAAATATTTTTAATAAATATTTATGAATCCGTTTGTCGAAAATGGAAACCTGAAAATACACTTTTCGATACCCGTGACTATTGGGTCGTTACTCCAGCAACAAGTGTGGCATCTTGTAGCTCAGACCCGGCGATCGGGTCGGGCAAGGGGTGTTACAACTATAATATTATACATTATTGTAGATTTAGTTTATGTGTTACAAATCATATAGTATATAAAAGTAAAATAATATAATATAATATATAAACATAAAAAATGGGTTGTGTCGGACTTAGGGCTTGAATGTTCAAGTCTGAGTTCAACCTATATTTTAAATGAGTCTAATTTTTTTTTCCCAACCCTATTTTTTAAGCTTAATATTTTTGCCAAAACCTCCTAAATTTCAAGCAAACCTTCGAGATTGGGCAGATAGCTTAACCTAAGAATAGGTCTAAATGTAGAGTTGTCCATGGGTTAGGCCTAGCCGAGCCTTAACAAAATTTTAGACCCAATTGATAGGCTTGGGCCCGACCCGAAAAATGGACCTAAATTTTTTTCCAAGCCCCACCCGCATTAATTTTTTAATTTTATATAATTTTAAAAAAAAAATGTTTATAAGCAAATTGAAAAAAGTAAGTATTTATGCTTAAATACCATTAAGATAAGTGCAACTTAATAAGCAAGTACCTCTAAAATAGTAGCAAAATTAGCAATAAAACAAGTGTTATACAATATTCAAACATTAACAACAAAATAGTAGGAACATAATAGTGAAATGGTAGCAAAACAATAGTAAAAAGTGGGAAAACAGTAGCAAAACATGGAAAAATAGCAACAAAATAGCAGGGTATTTTTATTGCAAATTTAGGTCGGTCCAGCTTTGGCTAAAAAAATCTTACTTGAGGCTAGGCCCATTTTCTAAACGGGTCTTATTTTTTACTCAAGCCCATTTTTCTGGCCTATATTTTTACCCAAACCCTTTCATTTTTCAGGTATCCCGTCCATGGACAACTCTATCTAGATGTAAGTTATGTTCATAAATTAATAAAATATGAATATTAAATTTAATATTATAAATTATATTTATATTTTACAAATTGTAGGGAATGAAAGCAACCCACGGAACAATGATAGCATCGCTTTTTTAGTTACATTATAATCTTTTTATTTATTCCATGTTACAATATTAATTTTACAGTTCTCTTTTTGTTTTAATGATTTTAAAATTTTATATTCACTTTAAATCATCTTTTTAATATCGTATTTGCAAGCTAATATGTTATTATCATTTTTATTTAATATAAAAATGTAAGTGTAATAATTCAAATTTAATATAATTATCATCCTATACAATTAATCTATTTATTTTCTCATCAAAATTTGTATTTAATAAGTAAGTTTTTATTTAATTTATATAAAATGTATTTGATAAATTAAATATGAATGGAGTACGTTAAACCGAGCTAGAATTATTTCGAATAATTAGGGTTTGGGTAGAATAAAAAACCCATGTCCTAGGCCAGAGTAAAGAGAATAGGTGAACTCATAAACACTTATAAATCAAAGCAACCTTTCTTTTACTCCAACCAAAATTTATATGGAATTTTCAAACAAAGTTTAGAGGTGCCCCATTACTCGTGTGGAGCCTTATAACCCAAAATTTTAATATCCTTTGCCAGACCGACCCAAAAGTTCCATTTTCTTTAATTGAAAAGTAATGCAATGTTAAGAAATTACAGTAAATTCATCAGTAAAATAGTAATCCAAATTGGGAATAAACTTGTGCAACACCCAATCCTAGCAGGTCAAAGCTGCCCGATCTGGTGAACCTCTAGATGGGATCTTAGCTGCTTCGCGCCATGGACTTTCATATCTTCGAGGAAAGCTTGAAATCATTTTCAATGCATAAAAACTTGAGTTGGATCACTGAGCAAGCATAAAGAAATCATGAGAGGTCTTAAACAATATTGTATAAGAAGTACCATATAATGCATGATTAGCTTATTGCAATTAATTGTAGCCATGATTGCCTATCTTCCTGGTCTAGATAGAGTAAACTAAAATATAAATCTCCATTGAGTTCATGAATGTGTTTTGTATATTATGAGCCACAACTATATACTTCCCCAAATTTCATTTATTGTATGAATCAAAGAAAATAAGTTAAAACAATTAGTAAAAAAGTGATCTGTCACATATTTAAAATTTCATCGAGTGTTCAATCATTAAAATGGATTATATAATTAATGCGTTGGATTTAATATTGATGATCTTATCTCTCTCAGACGACTTATAAAATTTTAAATATTTAAATTAGAGGTAAATAAAAATAAGCCAACTTAAACTCGAGAAACCGAGTTACCTTAGACTTAAAGAAAATCAAGTCACCAATGAAAAGAAAAACACAAGCTCTCACCAGCTTGCAAAAACCTCCCCCACGAGAGGAGCCAAGAGCCAAACCTTCCTGTAAATACTTTAGATCTAGTTTCTTTTTTAGTTCTATAACTAGGTTTTTATCTCGTGCGTGCGTCGTATAGATTGATTGTATAAATCAATTAAAATACATTAAAATATTTTATAATTGTTTATAAATTCAATTCATGATTTATGAAAAAAAATTTAAAATTTTATGCAGTATTTACTATATTTTTATATTAATATATGATATGATATGATTATATCATTAATTCTCAAATTAACAACTTATTGGAGAAGTACACAATACTTTAACTTTGGTATTTTTTTGGAGCTTATTGTTTATATCTGGTGTAATTGCTTCTTTTTAAAAAAAAGTATTTATCATAAAATATAAACAAAAAATCATTTTAGTTTGTTGTACATCGACAAAATTAGATGTCTAATGGCCTAAATACATTTTTTAATATCTTAAAAATCAACTTGGTAACCACTTTTACTATTAATAAAATAAAAATATAAAATATTTGATTAAAATGTGCTAGTAATCCTTGTATTTATATAGATTTTAAAATTTAATCTCTATATTTGTATAAAATGTCATATATATTATGTATGAATAAGGAAATAATTCGATAGATATAGGGTTTATTTTAAAATTTTATTTAATATCATATTTAAACTTATTAAAAGTATACAATAATAATGAACATTTTTTTGCAGGTTAATTTATTTTTAGGAACAAATAAATAAACAAAGCAAATATTCCTTAAATTATTTCTACCCTTCAATAAAATCAATATTCATACTTAATCCGAAGCTTTGAGCATTGGGATATCAAACATGTTTTAAGGAAAGTAAATTTAATCATAAATTAAATTGTTAAGATGGTGTCTGCGGAGATCGAAGGAGTTAATATTTTGGCATCTGCTCCTACAGATTTTCTAGTAGTTCTTGAAAGTGACAAAGCTAATACTGCTTTTAATTATATCAGTGTAGTATGATCTTTTTAAGTTTTGTTTTTTATTCACAAAAAAGGTAAATCGTCCTTATAACTGTAGTGTGTGTCCATCATTAAAATTATGATATTAAAAATGCTTCTAATACTTATTTTTTTGTACAAAAAAAAATTATAGGATTTCAATTTGAAATATCACCATGGTAGGGAGAAAGAATTATAAGGATTTCATAATACACTTAAGCGCACTCGAACTTATGTCCTATTATATTGGTAATAATACTCATGTCAATCGAGTTAAAACTCAATCGACTTTAAATACTAATTTTTCAATATAGAATAATTTGTTTATAATTAATTAAAAAAATTCAAATAATCATGTCAACTAAGAATTTTATTTTACTTTTGGTGAAATAGAAAACATAAGCAATTAAGTTATTCTAATGATAACAAAGATACCATTAGATTTATCCCTAACAATATCCTCTGATAGTTCCACAGGAGTTATTGTCATCACATTAACTCCCACCACATCGACAAAGACCATCTTAGCAATCCTGTCAGCAGCATGTTTAGTTTCTCTTAAAATATGTTTGACCACCCAAAACTCTTTATGTTGTACCAATTTTTGATTCGCCTGGTCAAAGCAGAGATCCAACTAATTGGAGAGTTCCTTTATAAAACTCGGGCCTTTTGAGTATTATGGAGTTATCTTTTTAGAGGTTTCAGTATTAATATATATTAATAAAATATTTGGAATTAATATAATATAAATTATGTTAATTCAAATTTATTCTATTTGTATTTTTGGTAAATTCAAACTTTCTAATCTTTAAATCGAATTAAGTATACATATATTAAATATAATATAATGAAAAGAAGTTAAACACACAATCAGAACAATTTTGATTTAAATAGACTGATTCATGTGACCTCCTAATTAAAAAATTAAAATTGATTTATTGAATGGTGACATTTGGTATTACATTAACAATGCTAGATGAACAAGGTTTTCTTATTTAAGGACTTTGCTTTAATATATATTAAGTAATTTATATATATACATTTATTTCTTACTGGAATGAACCAAGTAATTAATTTTCTATCTTCTGTAAATTCATTAAAATATTAATATTGTAAAACTTATATAATATAAAATATTAATATCTCAAATAAAAAAAATAAACATAACAATCATCCTATTAGTTAATAGAAATAACAAAATTAAGTGGTAAGTTATAATAATACCCAATCCACAATTACATTATGTAGTTGACATCAGTAATAATGTGATAATTCCACTCCAAGATATTGGATATGTGGAGAGATTCTTTTTCTTATTTTCTGAAAAAGAAAAAAAACAAATTCCAGCTGGATGGAAAAGGAAAATATATTCCATCATATCCACCCACCGCCATAATCATTTCTCTATGATGCTAATTTCTTACCCATCATCGCATCAATGATGTTTCATACTTACTAATTTTGCTGCTTCTACATTAACCCCACATTAATATGAAATTATTTTTCATTTATTTGGAAAATATAAAAAGATTTAGGGTAAACTAAGCTACTAATCATCCAACTAGTAACTAATTATAAAAAATTATAAAATTGTTACCCTATTATTATTAAATTTTCTTTTTAATTACCAAACTATGAAAAGTTACAAAATGATCATCAAATTATTCAAATAATTGAGTGATCATTTGTAGCTTTTCATAGTTGGATGACAACTTCTTTTTTTTTTACTTTAAATCGAAACAGCCAAAAACTCAACCTGCCAAAAACCGAAACGACCTTCCTTTAGGCAAAGTAATCTTCGGATTAAGATTAAGAAGGAGTGGTCAGTGATCTGACTTAATCTTCAGAAGATGGGTAATCAAGCTATTTGGAAAAAAAATTATCTATGCCTCATTTCCCAACACGCGATCCAATCTCTCAAAGAGGTTACCTCTGTGCCAAGTAAAAGAGGGTCCCTTGAATCCCAAATCATGCAACTGAGCCATATCTACAAAATCCCTAAAATGGGAACATCTCTTACCAGGCGAAAGACCACCTATTTTCTCATTAGGTGACAAGATTACATTGAAATCACCAATAGCCGCCCATGGAATTTGCCTTACAAGAAGTGATGAACTTAGCTCCTTCCAAAGGTCCTTGCGCTTCTGACGATTTAGACTCCCATACACAAAAGAAACAATAATTGGCATCGAAGAAGAACCAGACCAAACCCGAGTTAAAATAAATTGAGGGTGATTACGAACCACCTCAACCCAAACATAATTTTTCCAACCAATCCAAATACCCCCAAAGTAACCAATAGCCTCCACACGATGCGAATATGGAAAACCTAACTTCGCAATAATATTATCCGCTTTAATCCCACTTACTTTGGTTTCAAGAAAACTAATGATATCTGGCTTGTACTCCAAATTATACTCTCGGAATACGCGAGGAAACCTGGGATTAGCACAGCCCTGAAAATTCTAAGAAAAAATTGAAAATTTCATGTAAAAAAAGAGTAAAGTAAACCATACCATTACTGTCGAGAGATAGCATCACTATTAGGGCTTGTCTCATCTTGCACTCCAGTTCCTGTTTCATTCATCAGTTTAGATGAGATAAGATTCACCGTCGTCTCCATAGAATCAGTTAGAGGAATCCAAGAGTTCCTAGAAGCTTTGAAGTGACTCCCTCGTCCCCTTAAAGCATTATTTAATTTCAACCTCCCCGAGCAGTACCAAATTTACCACCATTTTTTGGTCTATATTTCCTGAATTGCCCATTCTCAATGTTTTAGTACTTTGTCCTTCAGAGTGTTCATGGGAATTTAGATTTGGAATTTCCATAAATATTACAACATAGTGCTTCCCAGGATCTAAAATACTCTCAATCAATTGAACATCAACCTCCTCTGGTCCTTCGAATGTCGGGTTAAAATGTGCTTTGACGCCATCAAAATTATTGACCTGCATGGGTTGGTCAAGTCCTACCGCAATTGTTCCTATAGCAAATAAAACAGATACATGTTCAGAACAAACAAATTAAAACCAGAGTTAGAATGAACTTGATTTTATCTACATTTGTCAATGCGTGAGACCACTGCTGGCCACGTTTAGATCTGGAAATAAAATTTGGACCAGCTTGCTTTCCCACCAGCCCATTACTTGGATTACCAGCAACCCCTAAAACTAAAGACACACTGAAATTAAAGTGCGCGCTCCTTGTTGTACAAATCTACAGCAACCGACCCAAAATTTAAATCATTTGGCCCAACTTCCTGCACTAGTTAAAACGGCCCGATTTTGGGGCTAGTCGAAACAGTGATTTCGGAACCACTAATCTGAGATCGAAAAAAATTATTTTAATATTATTTTATGGGTTATAACATGATTCTATGAGTGCATGAAAATTTTGGTGCATTAATTGTAGTGATTTCATGCTTAATTTTGAAAAAGGACTAAATCGCATAAAGTGTCTAATAGCTATAGAATATTAAATTGGAGGTCCTTAATGTGCAATTAGACCCTTAGGGATGTGTTGGCTAGCCATAGAGACAAGAAAATAAGATTTTCAAAGAGTAGGTGAAGTTTTGGTGACAAATTGACTAGTAACAATAAAATAAAGATAAAATGATTTCATCTTTTCATCTTCTTCCTACAACTACCGAAAATTTTAGCAAAGAGGAGCTTTGGAAAGCTTGAAAATTTTTATCCACTTAAACCCTTGCAAGTAAGTGAATTTAATGGCTATCCTCGATAATTTTTGTACTTTTGAGACCCTTGTAGCATGATCTAGCTAATAAGGGGACTATTTTGCAAAATGGTTGAGAGTCTAGGGTTTTGCCATGAAAAATTTTATGTTGTTTGCTGAATTTTTATGGAAGAAAATGAATCTTAGTTGTTAAATAAACAACTTTTGTGAAAGGAATTTCCATGAAAACACCTAAAATGGACCTTTTTGTAAAAGTTGTAAAATAGGTAGTAAATGTGTGAAACAATTGGAATTTTGAGTTTCTATAAGCTTAAAATAGATTCAGCTAGGCTTGGTTAATGATAAAATTTGATGAAAATCGATTTACAAGCCTAAGGGTAAAATCATAATTTTGTGAAAGTCTAAGGGCAAAACGATAATTTTTGCAAAAGTAGGAATTTTGAAATGCCTCGATTTATGTGATGATTAAATGAGTGAATTTTATCATTATAGATCAAGAAAAACGGAGTCCGGACCTAGACCGGGGGGAAGCCAAGCAAGTATATTAATTCAATTTAGTCGCTCACTTTTTGCATACCGAGGTAAGTTGTATGTAAATAATACAATGTTATTGAATTTATGTATTAAACAATTGATATTGCATGAATTGTTTGAGTATTGCTATGATTGTGCATAATCAGAGTTGATGTGATATACTTACGGTTGGACCTTAGGAATAGATTGGATACCCAAGCCATGACAATTGAGTGATATGTGTGCTAGTGTAAGACCATGTCTGGGACATGGCATCAACCACATTATGGAAGCCAGTGTAAGACCATTTCTGGGACATGGCATCGGTGTTGATATGTGCGCTAGTGTAAGACTATGTCTAGGACATGGCGTCGGCCACAATATGAGAGCCAGTGTAAGACCATGTCTGGGACATGGCATCAGTGTTGATATGTGCCCTAGTGTAAGACCATGTCTGGGACATGGCGTCGGCCACAATATGAGAACCAGTGTAAGACCATGTCTGGGACATGGCATCGGTGTTGATATGTGCGCTAGTGCAAGACCATGTTTGGGACATGGCATCGGCCTCTACATGTGAGGCAGTGTAAGACCATGTCTGGGATATAGCATCAGCATTTTTATCCTCTTGTGTGAGGCTTGTCGGGTATCCTTTGGTATTCCAATTGGTTCAATGGGTAAGTTAAGGTTTGTGTTAAAAGTGAGGAAAGTTATGAATATGTTGTGAGTGATACAGGTACCTACATGAGATTCATGATAAATGAGCTCGAGTTATGTTGTATGATTAGTAAGGAGAAATTGAGTAAGTTATGCCTTTACTCTTTCGAGAATGATGTGCAAGCTTATAAAATATTATGAGTATGATAATGTTTGGTAATTTTTGTTAATTATTTATGTAACACCCCTTACCCGTATTCAACATCGAAACTGGGTACGAGGCATTACTAGACTTATCTCGCTTGAACATACGACTTTGGGCTATAAAATTTCATTCCAACATTAAACTTCCCATTCACATTCAAAACATCCTCATTATGGGCCTACGAAGCCTTAAACATGCAAATGGAGGGTCTCGGGATCAAATCGGGAACTTTAGAGCACTTAAATTTTTTTGTCTAAACAGGGGCCACACGCCCGTGTGGTCACACACACCCATGTCCCTAACCCGTGTGGAAATTATTTCCTAATTCGAACCTACAGGGGTTTTCACATGGTCGGACACACGCCCGTGTCCCAGGCCTGTGTCCCTCACAAGGCCTCAACAAGCTCGTGTCTTAGCCCGTGTGCCAAAACCATGGCATTCTGTTTATGACATCATCACTTCACTATAGTCACATAGCCAAGGCACACGCCCATGTCCATGGCCGTGCCTCCCACACGGCTGAGACACACGGCCGTGTCTCTACCCGTGTGTTTACTACTGAGCATACTGATTGGTAAACCTAGCTTGCAAGGTGACACACGGCCGATCAACACGCCCATGGGGTTGACCGTGTGTCACACACGGTCTAGACACACGCCCGTGAGTCTACCCGTGTGGACATTAAAAAGGCTATATTCCACGCCAAATGTCACCCTACATAGCAACCATACTTATATCATCTCATTACAACATAACTCATGACTCTAAGGCACTTCCAAGAACTCAAATCAAAGCATCCACACAAGCATAATCTTCATGTTTCATCATCAATGAATATATATAAACTTGTCAAGTATTGGCCCAATTTCAATGACCATTTACAAAATGAATTTGATAACATAAATAGCCAACACTTTGGCTAACTAATATGACATAACAAAATACTCCTATACATGCCATACACAAAATAAATCTAACTTTGTTATACCAAAGAGATGTCGATAGTGTGATTTCTGAACTCCGACTTCCCACAATCCTCGAATTATCTTAGAAATACTACAAGGAAAAGGGAAATGAGAAGGGTAAGCATAAAGCTTAATAAGTTTGTATGAAAATAAATAACAACAATATGCTCATAATGTCATCAATCTATGGCATTAGATAACCATCCAAAGACTCAAGCACTTTGCCATAACTTACTCGTACTTGTTCTTATCTATCACATATCATGCGACATATCGTAAACATTCCTCGTGAATTACTCATGGATACCTGTGTTCACTCAATCACATGGCTTTAGTACTAAATCTCATTTCTATCTCCAAGTTTATCTATTTATCCCACTAAATCACTAGGGATATTCAAAGATGCATATTCATCGTCATTACATAAACACGAAGCCAATGCCACATCCCAGATGTGGTCTTACATGGGGTCACTTCTGAGTGTCGATGCCATATCCCAGATATGGTCTTATACAGAGTCTCACATCAAGTATCAATGCCATATCCCGGATATGGTCTTATACGGAATCTCACATCAAGTATCGATGCCATATCCCGAATATGGTCTTATACGATTCTCATATTCAATACTTAAGTCATATCCCAGATATGGTCTTATACAGGATTTCAATTCAGTGTCGAGGTCATGTCCCCGACATGGTCTTACACGGGACCTTATCCATCTCATGTCTCGATGATAGTGTTCTCACATTCATTAAAGTCTAACCAGGACTTCAACATCTAAACTTTTATCATCTTTCTCATTCAACACCAATACTCGATTTCATAAAATATTATGTATCATTATAATATCAAACATTCTCAAACATACTAGCATAAATGTTGAATTTATCCCATACAAACTTACCTCGATTTCAAAATAAGCTAGATCGTCGATCTAGATACTTTGTTCTTTCCCCGATCGAGGTTAATTCTTGGTTCTTCTTAATCTATAATAGCAAATTAGCTCATTTAATTATCACATTAATAAATGAATTTCAATAATCATGCTTTGGCAAAATTACTATTTTGCCCTTAAACTTTTACAAAATGACCATTTTACCCCTAGGCTCGGAAATCAATTCTAATCAAATTTCTCTCTTTAACGAGCCTAGATGAACATTTATTTCTCTTATGGCTACCATCAAAACTCAACATTTCACACATTTACTACATATTTTACAACCTTTACAAAAAGGTCCTTTTAGGTGTTTTCTTGGTAACACCTTTCACAAAAGTTGTTCATCTAACAACTAAAACCCATTTTCTTCCATAAAAAATGCAGCAAAAAACTTAAAAGCTTTCATGGAAAAACTGTAAACTTTTCACCATTTAACAAAATAATCCTCTATTTAAAAAGCTTAAGCTTTAAAGGTTCCAAAAGTACAATTTTTATCAAGAAATGATCACTAGAACACTTACTTGTAAAGAGAAGAGTGTGCTGAATTTTTTTTGAAGTTTTCCAACCCCTATTTGCTACTTATTTTTGGTAGAAGGAATGGAGAAGAAAGATGATATCTTTTCTTCTTTATTCTTTTTTATTTCCTAGACAATTTTTCACCTAATCCACCAACTTGACCAATTTTGATATATTTTGTCTCCTATGGCCGGTCAACCATCATTTAAGGGGGCTAACTTCCCTTTAAAGACCTTAAATTAATATTCCATGTCTATTTGGCACCCTTAGCTTGTAATTTTGAACTTTTACACTTTATGCGATTTAGTCCTTTTTCACAATTAAGCATGAAATCGCTAAAATTAAAGCACCAAAATTTTCATGTACTTATATAATCATGCTCTAACTCATAAAAAATCATAAAAATAATTTTCTCTAACGTCGGATTAGTGGTTTTGAACCACTGTTTCGACTAGCCCCTAAATCGGGTTGTTACAATTTACATGCGACTTACTAAGCTTATGCTTACTCCCTTTGTTTTCCATTTTCTTATAGCGCCACCAAGCTAGCGCGGGGATCAAAGGACGTAGGAGGTTCGATCACACTATCAATCAAAACTTTTGGTATAGTTAGATTTCTCGTTTTGAGTATGACATGTATAGGGACTTAGTATTTGTCAAGTGTCATATTGATTTGGCGAAATGTGTTGGCTTGATTAGAAGATGAATTCTTTTTGTATAAGGCCATAGTTGATGGATAATATTTATTGTTGATATATGAACATGATAGTGTTTATCACGAATGTACAAATTGCATGGTTAAGAAACTGGTATAGATATGCATGATTTAATAGGTTGCTTGATATGGCTTATATTGGTGCAAGTAGGGGTGGCAGAAAGGGCTTGGTAGATAGCCTTGTTTTGGTTCACACGGGTAGACACACGGGCGTGTGTCTAGGCTGCATGTGACATACGGTCTGCCCCATGGGCATGCGATTTGGCCGTGTGTCCCCCTACATCCTAAGTTGGCAAAACAGAATGCCCAGTAGTAACCACACGGGCTGAGGCACGATCGTGTGTCTCGACCGTGTGGAGGACATGGGCATGTGCCCAGGCCGTGTGAAGTCTGCACCTGAATTTAGGAATTTAATTCGCCACACGGTCTAAGGACACGGGCATGTGCCTTGGCCGTGTGACCTTATTAGGTTGATGACGTCAGAAACAGAATGCCAAGGTTTTTGCACACGGGCTAAGACACGGGCGTGTCATGGCCGTGTAAAGAGCACGGGCCATGGACACGGGCGTGTGTTAGGCCGTGTGAAAACCCCTGTAGGTTTGAATTGAGAAATAAATCCATATGGGCATGGGACATGGGTGTGTCCCTATATGCTTAGGCCGTGTGAATCACACAATCTGTCAACATGGCCATGTTATTAAGTCAAAAGGGGTTTGTCACCCTTCCATAAGGATTGTGCCCTGTTTTTAATGACATTTTCCAAGATTTTCCAAAGAACCCGATTTGATCTAGAAATGTCTTTAAGATGTGTTTTTGGTCTTATAGGCCCATATTAAAGATGTTAAGAGGAAGTTTGAAAAGGTTTAAATTTGAACGGACTTTTATGATTCGTAATTGAGGGTATGCATGTGTTTAAGATAGGTAATGCCTTGTACCCTGTCTCGGTGTCAGATACAGGTAAGGGGTGTTACACTAGCCTTTTCCTCAATTTTTTCAACTTAAGCCCAACATCACCATGGCCCAATTTTGACCCTTCTTCAGCATGCAGAGCATCATCATTACCAGACCTCAGTTGGGCCTCTAAGCTCGTATCTAAATCCTTACCAGACCTAGTTTGTGCGCCTAGCAAATCATTAATATTATCCTTTGCCCTAGTTTCTTTAATGATTCTATCAGACTCCTCATTCTATGTAGTCATTCCCTCCATGGTTTCCTCACTAATCTCACTTTCACCATCGATCAACTCTCCTACTCTATTAAGGGCTGCGAATTTGGAACCAAAATTTTCCTTTTCTATATCCTTACCCCTATAACTTCGTAAATCACTATTGCCTCGACAGGATCTTCGTTCCACCATATCCATCGCTACCACATCAAATCCATCATTGAACCTCACTTTCTTAGTACTGTGATCCTCAGACGGTCGAGAATCATCATCACCTCCATTCGCTTCTAGAGAATTCGTCATAATTATTCTTAAAATTAATTGTTTTTGTTTGACAAAAGAGTGGAAAGGAAAGCATTAATTATAATGAAAATTTATAATTATAATTAATTTATAAAACTATTTTTAAAAAAGGTAAAAAGTTACAATTTATGTCTTAAAATTTTCTTTTGTTTTCCTTTCCTTAACTATCTCCTCAAATTGGAATAAATAAAAATTTAGCTTTTAAGGACAAGTAATGGATAATCAAATTTCCTTACTTTCCATAGCCTAAATTAAAAGTATATCCAAACAATTATTTCCTTTACCCTCCATTACTTCAATCCAAACATAAGATTAATGAATTCAACACTTATTCAAATTCATACAAATGTAAAACTATTCTTTCTATTAACAATTGTTAAATATTGAATCTCTAGTGTTGGTTTGAATCAATACAAATGTAGAATCTTTTTTTTTTTCCTTTCCTTAGCTTTCTCCTCATTGTTAAATGTTATGAGAGCCTCCTATGGCTCTCTGCCTTTTGAGTGAACTGCCTTAAATTGCCACAACCTCTTTCTTGTATGAGCAATTGATATGGTAAGCACAAACTCACTCCTGACCTTTAAAATTAGTTGCAAAAATGGCTTATCCAACAACAATTTCCCCAACTATCCAAATTTCAACAACTAAAAACTTCCTAAACCTCCGAAACCAAGCCAATCAGAATAGCTAAGCTCCTCAAATAAACAAAAACTTTGGCGAACAATATGACGATTCTTACAACTCATCCATTCAACAATAATATTTCTCCAATGTAATTCATTCTCTAGGATACTACGATCTTTATTCAAGATATCCCTCACAACTTCGAGACATTAGGTACTAAACTAGAACTTTAGTCCGTAGTAGTTTTTAGAGCTCCAAGAACAATTCTTATAACATCATGCATTTCAACACCAATAAACACAAGATTGATTGTCAATGGCAAAATCTTCTTCAATAGTGCATAGAAGAGTTGATGGAAGCTCAACGAGCTACTGACACATATAATGTGTTATTCACATATAATATTATTATACATATCAAGTCTCAACAAGGGATCCACCAATCACATCCCCCATAACCCTATGACAACCTAAGTAGATTAGGCCATTATTACCAAGTGACTCTCTTCTCCTCCAAACTTATTCTTTTCTCTATGTTTCTCCATATCTCTCCATGAAAGAGCTCACTTATTGCATTATCTTGTTGGGAAATATGTCTATCTTGTAGTAAACATGTAGTTGTTTTCTATGTATTTGAATGATGGGTAAATAAATAAAGTTAGTTTCACATATCACTATTATATATTTTGTATTTTTGTCTTTCATGTTTTGCATACATAATGAAATTGTGACAAGCAAATGTTAGCTTATTGATTGTCTAAGTTTGAACTAATGATAAGTGGTATTGTAAGAACGTTTACACTACGAGAAAGACAACTTACTTCAGTAGATAATCTAAATGAGTCTGTAATCTCATAAAAGAATCAAAGTAAGCATTTGATTTAAATACTTAGAAATATTAATATGTTGTCTACAATTTCGATTGGGGAGATGGCTAGTCTTGGTTGTCGGAGTAGTTGACTCCACGAGTAAAGACATAGATGTACTCATTGGAAGAATGATACATTAGACTGGACCCAAGTTGAATTAATTTTGAATCTGTTTGTAAATTAATTCACTTTTGAAATTCATGGTGTGACTTACCTAAATCCTAAGTTAGTCACTAACCATGCATATGTTACTCATGTTGTAACACCCCCTAACCCTTATCCGTCGTCAGAACAGGGTTACGGAGTATTACCAGACATTATAGATCACATACGAACAATTCTTAATTACTCACACATAAACATCATAATTCAATCATATAGTCCATTTATGAACCTTCGAGGCCCAAAACACATATTAGAAACAAATCGGGACTTAATTGGAAGTCTAGAAAATTTTTCATGAAATTTCAAAATTTTTCCTAAGTATAGGACTCACATGCTCGTGTGGCCCAAGGACACGCCCGTGCTTCAGGCCGTGTCCTACCCCATGTAACTCTCTGACTTAGGCCACACGACCAGCCACATGCCCATGTGTTAGTCGTGTATCTCATACGGTCTGGTCACACGCCCGTGTGCCAGGCTGTGTGGACTCAAAATGAACCTTTAATATCAAGTTTAACCAATTCTGCAAACTTAAACCTCAAACAACTCAATAACCAATATTCAACCAATTCAAAGCGCAATCAAATATATCCAAATCATACCAAGTATTCTACCTAATGACCTAACCAAAATATTAACATTGGTATTTTACAAATACTTTCTAACTCAATTCATTTAACTTTATTTAAACCAATTCAAATTTTATACCAAATTTCAATCTAAACTTTGCATATATTAAATTCATTCATACCTCAAACAAAACATACTATTTTATAATCTCAACATAACTCATAACTTATACATATAATCAACTAAAATCATCTTATATCATCATTTACAACCATTTCTCAAAATGACTAACACAACATCCTAGGTACATGCCATTTACCAAAAAGAAATGTACTTCACCACAATGAGTTTTGGATTGACCTTGGATGCTGATTCAGCGTTCTGATTTTAACCTAACCTGCGCACGGAAACAAACCGTACACTGAGTATAAACTCAGTGGTATTTCTATAATTTGAATATTTATTAAGCAAGAATTTATAATATTTATATATATCTAATCACACATAACAAAGATCATACAAATAAATAATCAATTTCATAACACATCATTCATAACACTTTCAATTCTCATATCTTATTATTTCAATCTCATAATTACTATTCAAATAGCTTTTCTCAATAGGATAACAATTCATTTTCAATATCAATATCCATTCCATGCTTTTCATTTGAATAATTCAATTCAATATTCCATTCCAATTTCATATTCAATATCATTCAAAATCATTCATATTTCCAATTTATTTATTTACCCCTATTAACAGGACTCGGACTTTGGCGGATACACGGATCCAACCAAAACACACCAATATGGCACCCAGTGCCTCATCGGATAATTCGAAGCAATAAGTTGACACCCAGTGTCTCATCGGCCATGCCGAAGTAAGTTGGTACCTAGTAGCTCATTGAAATTATTCGAAGTAATAATATGACACCCAGTGTCTCATCGACTCGTGGTCGAAGTATCCCTGAACACTTCCAATCCTATGGCATGCCAACTATATCCGACTCAGCCCGATACCGTTAATAGGGTTTTCAAATCACTATTCAATTTCCAATCAATACACATTTCAAATAATCACATATACTCACAATTCAATTCAATTCAATTCAATTTAATACTAATACTCAATTTCACTTACCATATATATATAACAAATACAACAATTAATAATTAGCTTCAGATTATAGAAATACAAACCGTAATTCTCGAGCTAGTCCTCGTTAATCTTGTCTTTTCCTTTTTTAGCCGAGGTCTCCGGCTCAATGTTAGCTACGGAATTAAGAAAATTAAAAATCATCAATACAATACAATTTCACATTGAATATTTCAATTTATACACAATTTTTGCCTAAATTCCAATTTAATCTTTAAATCAAAACTAACTTTTTTTCTTCCAAACTAATTCCATATCTTATTCAATTTCCTCTTTAAACTAATTTCACTAAAAACTCTAATTTCAAAATTTTCTCAATCAGTCCCTATTACTTAAAACTTATGATTTATTTTACAATCAAATCCCTTTTCACTTCAAACTTGAAATTCTATCAATTTAACCCCTAATACTTCAATTTATTCAACATGAACAACATCTAAAAATCCACTAACTTTCAAAATTTCTACTTAAATCAAGTAATATTTTGTTTTAGGATTCAAAAACATCAAAATTATAAGAAAATGGACTAAATTAACTTACCAATTGTACTTGGAACCTTAAAAACCCTAATTTCCCTTCTTCTTTTTTCTTCTTTCTTTCCCCTATTTCGTTCTCAATTCTGTTTCTTTTTCTATTTCATTTGTTTTATTGTTTTTATTTTATATTTATTATATTAATATTATATTATATTAACATGATAATAATTATTTCTTAAATAATAAGTAAATACATATATGTATTACAAATGTATATATGTATTTATTACACATGTACATTATTATTACCACACAATTGTCACAATTTGGTTTATTTATTTATTTAGTCCTTCAACTTTTTTTTAATCTATAATTAAGCTTTCACACTTTATTCAATTTAATCTTTATACTTAATTAACCACACAACTAACTTCATAAATATTTTTAATAAATATTTATGAATTCATTTTACAAACACGGTGATCTGAAAATGCACTTTTCTGATACCCGTAAATTTTGGGTCGTTACACATGTGCTTTGATATAAGTGGAGGCTTACGCTCTAGAGATGATCGAGTCGATAGCCGGTATGTTAGGTACATAACTTGTGTATGTCATGACTTTACTAGCAACAATGGAATTCATAGCTCGATTAAAGAGTTAACGATATCCTCTCATTGGCATTGTATAGATTGATAAATATAAAATGTGGCCACGGGTTGCTTGTTCTCGAATGAGTAATTTATCACAATTATTAGTTGATAGTGATCATATTAATCATTAAGAAGACAAAATGGTGGCAATGAGATAAAACATGATTGTATTGAGTGAACAGATTTAACTCAAAGGAATTAAGGATATCATATGAGAATAACCACATGGAGAGGTCATTGGATAAAGCAGCTGGATGAATTGTTTTCATAAAGAGTATACAATAATGAGTTTTCAATCATGGTATTTCTTGTGGACTGACTCCATGATTAAGTAAATTGCGAATTATCGAAACGATGCTTCTGGACATAATTGCAATTACTAGAGTCTAATTGTACATGTCTGATCAATCCCTTCGCTAACTCAACAAAAGCTCAACTGGACTACATTTGTATTAGAAGAAAATTCTACAACTTTGAAAATAATTTAAATTAGTCGATTTATTCGATATGGAATTAAATTAAGCGATCATGAGAATTATTCAATTAGAGAATTTGATTAAAGAATTTTCTTGAAAAATTAATTTTGGAAAATCTTAGTGATTTTTGAGAAAATTAATTTTGATTAAGTAAAATAAAATTAATAAAATTATTTAAAATTAATATGATATTTTTGGAAATTAATTTTCAAGTCAAGCAATTTGCTTAATGGGTAATTGAACTTGAAAATTGGAGTTGAGATAAAAAATTGGGCCTGTAAACCCAAAAACTGGTCGAACCGGGCCATATATGTAAAATTAGGCCAACGATCCAATCGGTGGTAGAACCAGATCAACCAGGCCGTCATTGGCCTGGACCGAATTGGCAACAACCGAATTGACTCGAGGGTGCCATGATGGTGTCGCACCTGCGATGGCACCACTAGACATGACGGTGCTAGTGGCATTCTGGTGGCTGGCGGGTGGTCTTTCGGCAGTTAAGCAGTGGAAAAGTCACACCCTACTGGGATTCTATCAGATAATTTGATCTTAGAGTAACTATTCCAAAAATAATATTATTTTAATAGTTTTAATATTAAATTAAATTAAATATTTATCTTGATAGTATTTTATTAATTTAATATTAAAGTGATTATCTTAATATTAAATTCAATTTAATTTATTATTTTTCATACACTTGAATTTCAAGAGAAAGTTGTAAAGAGGAAATTTTCTAAAGAAATTATTTTAAAAAATTTCTAAAGATATTTTTCATATTTACAACTTGACCCTAGAGTTTATAGAAATTGTGAAATTGCCCTATTGGTAATTTGGTGGATTTTTTTTATTCGAAGCGGACCCGCACTCAGCAGACGTGAGCTTGAGGATAGAGGAGAAGACTATTCGGTCGAAGCATTCATTCTAGACGAATCGAAAAAGTATAATTTTGATTAAGTATTTATTACCATAGATATTAAAACTAAGTTCTTGTTTTTGAAAAAAATTAAAACTCTGATTTTTTTTCTCAAATCTATTTTCCGCTTCATTTTTTAAACCTGTTTTTTCAACACTTCTTCCCCAACTAGCAAATCTCAAACCCACCAACCTCATTCAATTCCAGTCTTAGTTTGGAGGTTGTAAATCTCTTTATCATTCAACTTCTCTTTGTTTAATTTACTTGCTATGGTAGTTCATTTGATTTCCATAAGGAGAAAAAGGGAATTTACAAGCAAAATCTAGAAAGGCAACCAAGAAAACCTAATTTGATTTACAAACTTACAAGCAAAGTTGAGAAAGTAAGATCCCAATTCTCCCTCTTTGTAAATTTCTCTTTAAATTCTCTCAATTTTCTCTTTTGCTTTAACTGGTTTATTCATCAATATGTGTTTAAATGATTAGTATTTGAAAAGTATTGGGTATTTTAGATCTGGGCTTTTCAACTCGTGCGAGATTAGAAATTTCCCTTCTTCAACTTTAAAATTGTTTCTTTGGGGCTGAGTTTAACAGTTATTTTTAACATTATTGTAACATCCTGAATTTTTGGGCCTATGCGTTTAGTGTAAGGATATGTTTAATATGTTAATTTAAGTGATAGGGGTCCAAATTGGGCTCAGGATTAGGCAAAGGTCTTGGTTAAATTATCTGATGAGGCATTATAGAGTTAAAAGGTGGTAATTGTGTTTAAAATACCAACGTGGGCTTGTGGCCCAACAATAGGTGGCACTGAAAGGGAATTTGAAGGTGGCTTCATTAACAATTAAAGGGGCCCAAGTTTTGGCCGCAAGGAGCCCATGTTTCTGGGCCATTTTCGGCACTTTAAAGGGAGCAAGGGGTGACGCCATACACAAGGAGTTAGGGGCCCAAAATTTAAGTTTTATAGAGCCCAAATCCTTTAATTTAAGTTAGCTAAATTCGGCATTAGGGTTAGGTGAAGTGGACGGCAACAAGGCTCAAAAATAGGAGGATTTATGTGGATTTTATAATTGATAATATAGATGATAAAAAGGAGAAAAGATAGGAGCTATCTGCAAGGCAAGGTGATGGCCGAAAATCCACCACTTAGAGGAGTAAAGAATTCGGCTACTTCATGGATAAGGGGTGCCGAATTTTCCCTTTTTATTAGCTTGGCTTTTAGTTATCAAGAAGGGCGTTTTCGGTTTTAAGTAGTAGATGCCGAAATTTCTATAAATAGGGAGGATATCTTATTGATTTTTGCATTTAAACCCTAATTTCCTCTTCACTCTTTGTGCCGAAATTCTTAGCCTCTCCCTCTACAATTTCTTTTCTTCAACTTCTTCAAAAGCCGAAACCTCTCCTTTCACTCTCTTTTCCATTCTTTTTCTCTTGAGCCGATTTCTCTAAAAAGCCGAAATCTCCATAGTTTTTCTCTATTCATCCTATTTGTGAGATAGTTCTATTCTTCCGGCATTTAATCTTTTCCTTTGGCATTGCTGAATCTTCTCTCTAGTACTAGCTGAATCCCCTGTGTTAAGGTAAGCGTCGACTTCTGTTAAGCTCTCACGTTCTATTTCGGTTTTTGAAAGGCAAAAGCCGAAAAGCTAATAGTTTAATGGTTCTATGTTGGGCGGCATTCCGGGATTTGAAGGAAACTTGGTCGTCTAGATCTAAAAGCCGAAAAACGTTAGTCTCCAATTTCGGGATTTTAAGGTAAGAAGATTTTCCCTAGATTTTTACTAGATTCTCTTATTATATGCAAGATCTTAACTTTATGATGAGGATTAACGATCATAAATTGTGATAGTAGTTCTGACAAGGACTTGTGATGGAGTTAAATATGGATCAGGCAAAGGAGAGAATCCCTAAGTTTAAGAAACGAGCGGTATCTGCCGTCCGAGATTGGTCACTTGGTTGTGGACCGGCTTCTGAACAACATCTTAGGCAGATAGCGGTTGTGTCGACTACGGATAGTGTCGACACAGAAAGTATCATTCTATCTGTAATCAGGTGTGTAGATCTCTGACACACTATTAATCCTGTATGTATGTCTATATATTTATGTTATGGGCTAAAAAGCCGGAAAGAGGCTGTATATACAGTCGAATGGAACCCAAAAAGGGGTTATGCCAAGATGCCAGGTACGTAAACATAGAACTCTCTATGTGTATCAAAATATGTATAAGTCTACATGATATTTCTTTTATGTGTATGCATGGGGTGGGATTATGTTATTGAAAGGGAAGTGCATGATAGGTCACATAGTGATCGGTGGTAGAAATCCCACAAATATGAATGTTAGGTCACACAGTGACCGGTGGCTATGCCACGTTTAATGATTCTTGAATAACAGGAATAGGCAGTACGGCTGTCGTTATGGTGTGTAGCGGATGGAGGGTTGATTGTAGAAATTCCCAAGGTGTGATGGTTGGTACGGGTTGGTGTGTAGAGGATGGAATTCTAGGTTGGGCTGGACTATGCATCATTTATTATTCATCATGTGGTTATGATTGTTGCCTTTATGTATGGGCCAGGCTCATAATGTGTTTGTGGGCCTCAGGCCATTGTGTTTCGGGATTTACACACTGAGTCTTGGTGACTCACCCTATTATTTTCCCTAATTTTTCAGATGAGCAGTAGATCGTGGACATGGGAGCCAAGGCGGATTCGAGGGGCCATCCAGTTTTTTATTTATATTTCTTTAGATTATTTCGGCTTTTTCTTAAGATTTTAGTTTTGGGAAATTATATGTAATAAGGCCCCCATAGTTTTTATTCATCTAAGTAGTTTTTTTTTTTATAAAAGTTCTGCAACTTGTGAATTTGTTGTGTCAAAGGTTTTATTATATTTAATAATATTCATAAGTTTTTTTTTAAATGTCACTCATTTATTCAAATAATGTTTAAATTAACTTATGACTTCCAAATCAACAAAGCAAAAGTTTTCCATGTACAACTCGTAGTATACCAGATCCAGTCGAAACGCATGGGCCGGATTTGGGGGTGTTACAATTATTATCCTTTTCACATTTCTTTGGGCTTGATTCCAATAGATATCACTTATATAATTTTAAAATCTCAACTGATAACACCCACATCCATGATTCATTTGTCTAGTTAGAGAACAAAAAACAGAAAAATGCAGCAAGAAGCATGAAAAATATCAACAGCTTTTTCACTGGATTCAAATATGCTACAGTTAATTTAAATCTGTTTCAATCTTTATTATTGGTTTGCTTTGGAAGCTTTTAGCATAGTGGTTGTTTTAGCTTGATTATGGGTGTTGAGATTAACAATATTTTTGTTTTGATAGTAACGCTCTTTCATAATACTAGTGGTGTTATTAAGCAAAAATATAATGTTGGATATCTGGTAAACGTATTTAAGTGATATAATTGGATCAGCTAAAGTTATATACAAATACAAAAATAAAGTATACTAAAATATAATTGAATTAGATGTTAAAAATAAAACAGAAAAACGTTCTTGGTTTTTTAATGATTTTTTATAAAAATAAAAACATATTAAAGAACACATTTCCTCTCAATTAAAGGCAGAAATATTATAACCTGGAAAACATTATATTTATTTAAAATTTGAGATATTATTAAATCAAATAGAGGAGAGAAGGGAATCTAGATGCGCATGTGACGATAGAATAATGAAATAAAATCACCGAAACCGATTGTGTGAGTGAAGTCAGTGGAAATGTCAACCACCACATTAAACGCTAGCACTTTAGAATTAAATAAAACAGTAACCTTCTCTCTCTCTCTCTCAGTGGACAGTCATTTTCCCTTGCTTTTAACTCCAATTCTCTTTCCCTGGAATTGCTTCCACTTCACTTTTCCTTTTAGTTTTTTCCTTTTTTTGGGGTTTAAATTATTATTTCTACTCTCTCTCAAGTTTGTTTAGCTATTCCACCAAAAACCTAACCCCAAATCTCCTTATTAGTCTCTTTCTTACCACTTCCATTCATTTAATAACTGCACCTTCGCTTCTCTCTTTTGGGATTCAGTTTTCTTTTTCCTTCTTTACGGTTTTATTTGAGGTTTAGGGGGTTTTGCGATTTTGATTCTCGAAATTTTTATAAGAGAAGGTGACGTAAATGGAAGTGGAGTTACCCAGGCCTGATAATCCCGCCATGACATTTGACGAGGTTTCCATGGAGCGTAGCAAGAACTTCGTTAAAGCTTTGCAGGTTCATTTACCAGATCTGGTTAACTTTTTAAATTTGATTGTGTTATGAAGATTTTGTTTTTTGTGTTGACTTTAAGTTTAAAGTCACTGCTTGATTGCTGAGGGGAAATGTGAGGGAGAGAAAATGACCTGAATAAAGAAATTCCCTTTGTTTGGCTTAGAAATATTATCTTCTTTTTTTTCCTTTTGATTTTTGGCGACTTAGTAATAAGGCTTCACGGTTTAATATTGGTAGATCTTTGCATTTATGACTAAAGTTATATATATGTTTCAAAGCTAGAAAGTAGAGTTGCAGCAATGGATGAATCTATTGTAAGTTAGATATAGTCTCTTATTGTGTTTATTGAAGAAAAAGACTCGCTTAATTCCCATTATTGAGTTTAGAGCCATGGTATTAGTCTAAGTAGAATGCGAATTCGAATTGAATTATGCAATGGAAAAGCTTTACATATTGTATTATCTAATAATATCTTATTAGAAGAAAATTGGAAAATTCATGTATCTGAATCTAATATCTGCAAAAGAGTTAAGATTTTAATTTGGTTTGCTAACTTGTTCTCCTTGTTGATGTCAAAATTTGTCTTCATGAGTTTTTGAGCTTCCCAGCATTACATTGTTATACTAATTGATTAGTTGACCCTTTGATTTTATAGGAGCTCAAGAACTTAAGGCCTCAGCTTTATTCAGCTGCTGAATACTGCGAAAAGTCGTATCTCCATAATGAGCAGAAGCAGATGTAAGGTTACCTATTTTACTTAAATACTTGCTTAGTTCCTTCATTGTTTGTTTAACAGCCTTTTCATGTTCATGCAAGCAATACCATAATTGATTTCAGAACTTGATCGATTACCACAAGCACTGGCTTGCTTCTGTGATGTTTTTCATATCAATGCTTGTGCATTGGATTGTGTTTACATTTGTTAGGGTACTGGACAACCTGAAAGATTATGCTGTACGGGCTCTTGTAAATGCTGTTGATCACCTTGGCACTGTGGCTTACAAGTTGACTGATCTTCTTGAGCAGCAAACATTGGAAGTGTCTACCATAGAGCTAAAAGCATCTTGTTTAAATCAGGTAATCTCTTTGTACTTCTCTGGTTTAATATGCTAGTACAAGAAATTTATTGAATGGAGAGCCTTAGCTAATTTAGGCTTTTTAATGTCAGAAACTTCTTACGTGCCAAACATACACGGATAAAGAAGGTATCAGGCAGCAGCAGTTGTTGGCATTTATCCCAAGACATCACAAGCACTACATTTTACCGAGTAAGAGTAGTTGATAGAAGCCTTCTTTTTCTCCTGGAAGCTAATTAGTGGGTTGAAGTTTTGTATGTTTTCTCATTTCCATTTCCTTTTTGTCCTGTTTCTTTGCCTCTCTTCTATTGCAATTTTTTCTAAGCCAGATTCTGTCAGCAAGAAGGTACATTTTAGTCCCCAGGTACAGACAGATCCTAGGCAAAATTATCTCCATGCCAAATCTCGTCTTCAGCCTTCAGGTATAGTGTTTCTTAGCTGGCAGGAACTCTTCTATGTTAGTTGTTTTCTGCATTGTTGTGATATAATTTCTTAAAGGAAGAAGGTAAATATCATGGTACTGATTAAGTGATTTTCAAGTATAGATACTCCTGCATCAAAAACTCTTTCTTGGCACTTATCCTCAGAAACCAAGTCTACTTTGAAAGGGACTTCACAAACTTTAGCAAGGTTAGTTCGGCTTAAAAATTCTATGTTGAATGGATATTTTCCTTTCAGTGTAGCTCTTCTAATGTTCAGCTGAGAGAAAGAAGTTATTAACATTGGTTACCATGCAGCAATGAAATCTCAAAACCTCCTGCTCCCGCTTCTGAGGTTTTCCAGTTAGTGGGTATGCACGTTAGACCAGTAGCTCATTTTTAGTATTGTTAAAAAAGGCTTTAGATGATAATACTTGTATTTTGACTGTAATTCTGGCAGAGAATGGAGACAATGCAAAGGCAAAGTCTTCAGCAGCACTTTTTCCTGCTTCTAATGCACTTGTCCCATCACTGGGTATCACACATAGGGTAATGTTTAAGTCAGCAAGAATACATACGTGCTTGATGTTTTTTAAATTGATGCTTCTATGTTAACACAAGAATGGTTCATCTTGAACTGTCATCTTCTTTCCTATTAGTATACTAGTTGATCTTTGGCTAGAGAGGCATTTCGTTTCATTTTCATTTGTGAATTCTGGAAAATGTTTTATCTTATTTCTTTTTTAGAATTTGAAACGTGTTGGGAACACCACAAAAATTGGGTTGTTCTCTTCGGGTGCTGCTAAAGAATTGACACATCCTCACAGTTTTGTCCCCTGGTTCTAAAGAGAGCCTAGGGGTGTCTCTTAGGTTGCTAAAGAGCAAATCCAACCTCTATATCATAGAAGTCATGGTTTTGATCCATGCCTTGCACTCTTCAGCACCATGGATTTCCATCATACATCGGTTCTTCAGCGGTGTGGTTGGATTTGTTCTTCAGCTACCTATGAGGCACCCTTAAGCTCTCCTCAGAGCTGGGGACAAAATCTTGAGGGGACGTCAGTTCTTCAACAGCACCGAAAGAGGACAATACCTTTATGTTATCAGCATGAGCTATAACTGGGAACCAACTTACGATTCCAAGTGGGTTGGTAAATATTCCTATTTACTTTGTTACATTGCATGTTTATGTAAAATCCCTGTTATCATTGGCAGGAGTTGGAGGGTTCCAAACCTTTGACAGCATTCAGGTCATTTGATAACCCAAAGCGCGACATTATACGTGCACCTGTTAGGAGCAAAAGTGTGCTGTCATCTTTCTTTGTCAAACAAAAACAAATGAAGCTAAAGGCTGGATATGTTGCATGAATCTCCAAAAACAAACTTACGACAACGATGATGCCACACTATGTAAAATCTCTCCTTTATGCGGATGGAGTTGCCTGTAATTAGCCACCCTCGATGTTTTTCAGTTGTTGGTTCCTTCATCAGTAGTAATAGTATATTAAATTGCCCCAGATGAAATTCTTTTTTTTTTTTTTCTTCTCTTAATTTGGGTTTTTAATAATGAGCAATTTGTATAATATATCTGATAATGAAGGTGAGTAACATTGTCCACTCTTAACAATAATTGCTTCAGCCTTGATCAATAATCCTATAATATGATCTTTATTCTCCATCTCATTTGAAATTTGGTTATATATTGCTGTTTGAAGGTTTGGATGGTGGAAAAGGGTTTTTGTATTCTAATTTGATGTTTTTGATTTAAATATTTGTTAATGTTAACAAATGTGTTACGTCAAAATTTGATATTAGTTACGCAGGTAGATTTACTTATTTTGTTCTTTAATTTAGTATTTTTGTTTTTATAATTTTCAAAATTTGAAGTGTTTCAGAGAGATTGAAATTTAAAATTTTAAAATTAAGGTGCTTGAATTAAATTTAGTAATTTATGGATAATATAAAGACTAGTAGAATTATAGTAATAGCAAAATCTAACCTAATTCTCTAAAAAAAAGGAATTCTACTCTTTTTTGGTTAAATGTTGAGAATGGGTCTAATTTTTTAGGGTTGTCTATATGAAGGTTAAACCTTTTCAAATGGTTATATAATGATTTAATCAAGTTCCCAAGATGGTCAAATAAAAATCAAACCTTTTCAAAAGTGCTAAAATAAAAATCGATCTTTTTCGAAAGTGTTCAAATAAGGATTTTTCAAATGCTGTGTATTAGGTTTCAAATTATGTTTTTTATAATTTTTTTCTCTTTTCAAACAATATTATATTTAGTTGTCATGCGTTTTATTCTAAATATGTCAACATTCACGTAAAAATATTTTGTTTGAAATTTTTGTGAGTATTAGGCTCTTATACAACAATTTAAAAACATTATCCGTGTTTCAATATTGAATTTTAAATTGTTCAACCACTTGTTTTATTATTATTGTTTATTTGGTACAATTTGTTTGTATTGTTAATCATTGTGCTAATAGTAATTCATGCAAACCGGTTATAACTGTACCACTCCATTTATGATGAATTTATGACGAATCATTGGTAAAAAAATGTTGTAATATAAATGATATAGTTTATGGTGGTGTTGCAAAATAATTTAAATTAATAACTCAGCATCAACACTAAAATTATTTACGTAAGATAGCATTGAAAATGAAAATAAAAATAAAAATGGAAGATCATTAGAATTTCGGACTCAACACCGACAACTAGGGGTGTGCAAAATTCGGGTAAAACCGAAAAAATTCTGTTAACCGACCGAATTCGGTTAATCGGTCGGTTAACCGAATTTTTTCGGTCGGGGGTCGGTTAATTATTTTTTAATTTTTCGGTTAACGATTAATTCGGTTTGAAACCGGTCGGTTAACCGAATTTTTTCGGTTTAACCGAAAAAATTAATAAATAAAATTATATTCTATAAAAGGCCCACTAACCCAATCCAATCCAAACTCAAATATTCAACCAAACCCAATTACCCAACCAAGTCCAATTACCCAACCCCCCAATTACCCAACCCAACCAAATTATAAAAATTATAAATAATTTAATAAATAACAAATAACAAATAAAAATTATAAAAATTACAAATAATTTAATAAATAAAAATAATTTAACACCCAAAATAATTTAATTATGTAGTGATTGAAGGACTTATGTAATCTTTTTAATTATGTAGTGATTTATTTTGGGTAATTCGGTTAATTCGGGTAATTCGGGTAATTCGGTTAATTCGATTAATTCGGTTAATTCGGTTAACTCGGTTAATTCGGGTAATTCGGGTAATTTTTAACCAAAAATTAAAAATATATAATTTTCGGTTAATTCGGTTAACCGACCTAATTAACCGAAAAAATTTCGGTTCGGTTAATTTTTTTGAAAAAAATTTCGGTTCGGTTAACGGTTAAAAATTTTGAGAGGTCGATTAATTCGGTTAATGCTAATTCGGGTCGGTTAACCGGTCGGTTAACCGAATGAACACCCCTACCGACAACCCGACCCACTATCATATCCTTTCCATTACTGTTTTCCTCCTACTATAAAGCTGTTGTCATCAACTATGGCTTACAGATCCGATCTCAGAACACGCTTCCTTAAACCCAAAATTTCCCCCTTCATTGGAATCTTGTTGTTACTGTTAGTGTAAAACGACATAAACAAGCTCTTTTGTTCATGATCTTCAGTATTACCAGCAACAATGTCATCCTTCCTGCACCAACGACCCATCCAGAATCCATTCTCGAACGCCTACCCAGTCTCCCCACGTTCTTCATCAACCTCGCAAAGACCCATTTCGATCTTCAGTCCAACAGGCCTAATTATCCTCCTCTCCCTCATGGTAATCCTCGGAGTGTTCGTGCCTTGGTCTGGCATGCCCGTAGCCACCTTCTCTAACTCTAAAAAGGCATCTTCTTCCCTTTCCAAATGGCGTGACTACACTTTGGCCGAAGCCGCTTCCTTCGTCGCCAAAAATGGTACCCTAATCGTTTGCGCCGTGAGTCAACCTTACTTGCCTTTCCTCAATAATTGGCTGATTAGTATTACCAGACAAAAGCACCAAGAGGAAGTCCTTGTGATAGCTGAGGATTACGCTACTCTTTATAAAGTTAATGAAAAATGGCCTGGCCATGCCGTCCTTGTCCCTCCCGCAATTGATTCACAAACTGCCCATAAATTTGGCTCTCAGGTTCTATCCCTGTTTCACATATCTGGGTTTTTGTTCTTGTTTCTCCCCCCTGACATTTTCAATTGATGCTGATTGAGTGCTTGATCTAGGGATTCTTCAATTTTACTTCCAGGAGGCCTCAACATTTGTTGAAAATTTTGGAGCTTGGCTACAATGTTATGTATAACGATGTTGATATGGTGTGGTTGAGAGATCCCTTTCCTTATTTGGAAGGAAACCATGATGTTTACTTCACTGATGACATGGCTGCTGTATGTATGCTAACTTTGCTATATGTTTTACTGTATTAGGCAATAATAGCCTAACTATATTCATTAATATTAAGCAATTCTATTAGATCATGAGAAATTAATGAACTCTAGCTTATCTGAAGCCATTCCACATTCACCATGATTTTTAAACTATGAATAAATTGGATTGTATTCAGTGGGTAGTAGTAGTAAAAAGAATGGAGAGGATGGAACGAAGACTGAATCTTGTACTTAACCTAATAGTCGCCCCACTACCCCAGACTCTAGGCTGCTATATACTGGAAATATTGCTGCCACTGCTTCTTTATCGTAAAGTTGCTTCATACTACTTCTCTTTGGTTGATCAGGTGAAGGCTTTGAACCATTCCCATGATTTGCCACCTCCGGGGAAAAAGGGTCGCACTTATATTTGTAGTTGCATGATTTTTCTGCGTCCCAAAGATGGAGCTAAACTAGTAATAAAGAAATGGATCGAAGAACTTCAAGCTCAGCCATGGTCCAAAGCAAAGAAAGCAAATGATCAGCCTGCTTTTAACTGGGCTCTAAACAAAACTGCTGGCTTGGTATGTTTATGCATCTTCTTATCATTTCCGTTTTAGGTTGTAGCATATACCCCTAATAGTTCTCATTTGTTTTCTTCTTTGTTAATTTGAAATTTTATGCCACATTTGCCTGTGTTCCTGAATTGTGGCTAACTCCTCAAGGTTCGGAGTTTCAGACAATATCCCGTGCATGTTCTACATGCCATAATTTGAAAAAACTTTGCTAATACGTGTACATCCTTTGATCAGCGCTTCACTTAGTGCATTCATATTCAAATGAATTCTCAGTAGTTCCATTTTAGGTTGTAGCATATACCTCTAATATTTCTCATTTGTTTTCTTCTTTGTTAAGTTGAAATTTTATGCCACATTTGCCTGTGTTCCTGAACTGTGGCTAACTCCTCAAGGTTCGGAGTTTCAGACAATATCCTGTGCTTGTTCTACATGCCATAATTTGAAAAAACTTTGCTAATACATGGACATACTTTGATCAGCGCTGCACTTAGTGCATTCATATTCAAATGAATTGTCAGTAGTGTGTAATTGCATATTTTGGTAATCCGTAACTTGGAAATCAGCTTACTATAATGCTAAAGGAACATCTATTGTTAATCCAATCCAATGTTTAGAAAATCCTACTTGCATTTCTGGTCCATTGCAAAGTGTTGCTTTTGGTTTGGGTATGTAAAGTCTCTGGGGTGTTAGATTTGTGGTTCTCAGAGCCCTTTTTCTCTCTCACTCTCTGTCTTTAATATTCATAATAGATGGTGTGTGATATATTATTAAAATTTGTGGTATTAAGATTTGATTTTCTGATTATCATACATTAATAATATGTTCTGCAGGTGGATCTTTACCTGCTTCCTCAGGCAGCATTCCCAACAGGAGGATTATACTTCAAGAACCAGACATGGGTGCAGCAAACCAAGGGAATGCACGTCATAATTCATAATAATTACATCACCGGCTTTGAAAAGAAGATCAAGCGCTTCCAAGATTATGGCCTTTGGTTGGTTGATGATCATGCCCTTGACTCCCCTCTTGGCAGATTATGAAAAAGCTGGAATACCATCTGATTGCGTTCTGCATAACTAATTACATCCTCGAAAACCGTCCTAAGAGGTGGAACATCCAATTTGATAATCTTCTTCACAAAACCATCTGCTTCGATGCTCTCGGATAAACATTGATCATTAGCAGCAGACACTGCAGATGGATGTGGACCTTTAGCAGCTAAGAATGCTCAGTTCTTCAGCAAAATTTTTACATTTAAATAGTGTTCAAACAGGGCAAAGTCCAAATATTCTGTTGAAATTCACTATAAACTTTTGTTTCCAGAAAAGACTTGATCAATCAATCAAATTTTTGTCACAATGTTTTCACTTAACATTATGCATATACAATATATATATTCTTTGCTGTTATAGTATCTGTCTCAGCTAACATCTATTCTTTGATAGCTTTGCTAAAAATCCATTGCTGACACAGGATCTGATTGCTATATTATGCATAAAAAAGGGGGCAAAAATCCCAATAATACCAAAAAAAAAATTTAATAACGGAACAGGGCCAGTTTGAAAAATATTTACCGGAAAGGGCCATTTCCCCCAAAAACGCGTCCACTTCAGCGCCTTTTGGGGGAAAAGACAGCAAAGTGCGCCCCTGGGGACGCGCTTTGCTGCTGAATCACCAGGAAAACGCGCTGACGTGGATGCGTTTTTGCCCTCCCCCTCCCGTATGATATTCTAAGGTTTGTGGGCTAGGGTAAATATATATTTAGGGTTTCTGGGCAAAATATATTAGCCCAAAAAAATTAATTGAATTTTGTAACAGTTGCATCTGGCAAAATAATTTTGAGAAGACGTTTCTGAACAAACAGTGGCTAAAAACGCTTCAAGAAGGATGCTTTGTCGCGAGAGTACTAAAAAGAGCTCCCACGTGGGTATTTCTTTTGCTCTGATGAGTCTCCGCAAAATTATTTTGAGAAGATGTTTCGAACAAACAAAGTGGCCAAAATGTTTTGGCATGGTGCCTTCGTCGGCGGGAGTATTGAAAAGAGCTCCCACGTGGATGCTCTTTTGCTATAGTAGTCTCCGGTAAAATTATTTTGAGAAGACGTTTCTGAACAAACAGTGGCCAAAACGTTTTCAGCATGGTGCCTTCGTCGCGAGAGAGCGAACCGAAAAGAGCTCACGTGGACGCTCTTTTGCTACAGTAGTCTCCAGCAAAATTATTTTGAGAAGACATTTCTGAACAAACAGTGGCCAAAACGCTTCCAGCAGGGTGCACTGTCAACAGAAGTACTGAAAAGAGCTCCCACGTGGACGCTCTTTTACTACAGTAATCTCCAGCAAAATTAGACTATAAATCAACCAATTTTTATTCTCAGGTTGCATAAGGGAAATTGAGGCAACAGAAAAAAAAATTGAAAATGACTGAACGTATTAATGCTGTTATTTACTACGATAGTGAGGTTTGTGACACCGAAAATAGTGTTGTTTTCTTATCGGAGAACACAGCGCGACTGAGTTTTAATCGGAATGTCGATGTTGTAGAACTTCGCAAAAGAATTAGGCGTAAAATATTCAGAACAACGCCAATGAAGGTTCAGTCTATTAAGTATAGATTTTGCACTTCGATTGATCCGTGAGATATGACTCATTCGACATCAAAGGTCCTCGGAGCTTTGAGGCAATGGTGGAAACTCATCTTGCCAGGGGATCACCCTATCTCGAGGTATATGTACAATTTTCATCTCCAAGTGATCTTTCTACGACCTCAACATCTACTACTGTTCGAGGGGAATACACGACCCCAAGCCGACACTCTGTTAGTGGGAGGCAAAACACGGAAGTGCCCGTGTTCGGTGGTAGTATGGAAAACATAACCCCTGCACGACACTCGGTTGGTGGATGGGACATACATATCCGTCCTTTGGCGTCCGATGATAGAAATACGTATTGGGGGGACGTCATCAACTTCTAGTAGTTGGCAATCCACATATGATTAGGAACGTTACGAAAGATGTTTAAGGAGGGATAGTGTACTCCCTACGACATCCACCGGTGGGGACCCTCGTTTGTTGCAGGTGGTGGAGGGTCGGGCGATGAATCCGATATGGATCCATGTCGAGAGCCTGGGCTCGATGGTGTAGAAGTTGGATTATTTTCTGAACCGAAGCCTGTTCCAATTGTACCTGAAGATGTTGAGGGCGGTTCAGACGAAAAAGAAGAAGATCCGCTATTTAGGGCGTACTCACCTCTAGCCCACATGCATAATGTCGATCTATCTCAAGATGATGCATTTGAGTTTCCTGAACTACCACATCGGACGCGTGACCGTACAACTTCGTCATTGGATTAGGGCGAATTAGAAGTTGGTAACGAGTTTTCCAACAAGAATGCTTTTCTTGCTGCATTGAAACAATACAGGATCAGGAACGGGGTTAACTACAACATGGTTAAATCCAAGCTCGATAAGTACGAGGCGAAGTGTGCAGTGCAAGACGGTACATGTTCATGGAAAATCATGGCGTCGTTGAGGAAAAGGACAGGCTTGTGGGAGATCAAAAAGTACAAAGGTCCACATACATGTCTTTCTGGTACAGTACCACTATGTGTTCAGTGTTTTTGAATAATACTAATATTATGTAATGTTGCATTATTTAACGTACTTCGTTAACAGGTGTTACACAAGATCACCCGAAGATGGATTCAGACATGTTGGCTGACTTAATAATTTCGACGGTGAAGGCCAATCCTAGGACTACAGTGCCAGCCTTAATTTGCAATATTCGTAGCCAATTGGGGTACACGCTCTCTTACAGAAAGGCTTGGATAACCAAGCAGAAGGCGTTAGAAGAGTCGCATGGTCGGTGGGACGATTCATATAATGAAGTGTGGCAGTGGTGTCAGGTGCTGGAGAGATATGTCCCAGGCAGTATAACAGACCTTGAAACGGAACAGGCGTACTACAACGATCGTTTGCTCCGTGGATGCGCAGTGTTCAAGCGTCTGTTCTGGACATTTAAGCAATGCCGAGATGCCTTTATATACTGCAAGCCATTGGTACAAATTAACGGTACCTTTATGTATAGTAAATATACGCATCGGCTCTTGCTAGCCGTGGCACAAGACGGCTGTGGGAGAATCCTTCCGATTGCGTTTGCAATAACACCGGGGGAGTCAGCTGATGACTGGAACTTCTTCCTATCTAGGTTAAGGAAGCATGTCTGCCCCCAACCTGATATATGCGTTATATCGGATCGGGGTCCTGGAATACTAGCCGCAATAGAATGCCAGGGAAGCATGTGGCATCGCACACACCATCGATATTGCATAACGCATGTTGCATCCAACTACTATGGGCAACATCGATCTAAAAGTCAGCGACGACAAGTGACTAATATGGGTATGAAATATATATTAATATAATTTCGTTTGTAATATTCAATTTATTCTCAATTGAAAAGTGATATGTAATATTCGCTATCAACCTATATTGGTAGGGTACGAGATCAATAAGGACCATTTTCAGGAGATGTTAGCGAGTTTCCGCTCAGATAATGACGAAAGCGCAAACTACCTGTGCAATATTCCTTTCGAACAGTGGACACAAGCATACGACGGAAGCCTACGATATGGTCATATGACCACAAACCTGGCCGAATGCATAATTCTGTTCTAAAAGGAACCCGTCATCTGCCGATTACATCGGTTGTACGAGAGACATATTTTTGTTTAGCGGCACTATTTCCGAAGCGAGCAGCGAGTTATAGAGGGCAGATGCAAGGAGGCCATGTATGGAGCCCGAAGGTCTTGCAAGAAATAAACAGGGGGAAGACACGGGCCAACACCATGCACATAGTGTGTCACGATCTCGACAGCCTATGGTTTCGTGTCATGGAGTTTGAAAGACCGAACCAAGGCATTGTTGGCGGGCAGTATCGTGTACGCTTGACAAATAGGACCTGCGACTGTGGGATATTTGATGCACTTCGTTACCCATGCGCTCATGTACTTGCGGCTTGTCAGAATCTCCGTCTTGATCCCATGAGCTTTGTCGATGAAGTGTATAAATTAGAAAACATGTACAACGTGTGGAGACACGTATTCCCACCAGTCCCAGATGAACGTAAGTGGCCGTCGGTATCGCTTGCACCGTATAAGCTGTTGCCGGATAGACAATTGGGGTACAAACCAAAAGGTCGACCTTACTCGACTAGAATACGCAATAATATGGATATCCGAGAAACGAGCAACCAAAGTAGGCTGTGCGGATGGTGTAGGACCCCGGGGCATACATCTCGCTCGTGTCCAAATCGGAATAGTTGACCGTGTTCTTAGCTTTTTTGTCTCTTGGTGGCTATGTGATTTCTATTTTTTTGATGAAAACGGTGAACTTTTTTACGAGAATCCCGTATTTTATTGAAGTTATTAAATTTAAATTACAAAATTACGAAAAATAAAAAACATTAAAATTAAAATTAAATTACATTAAAATAAAAAAAATAACTTTTTTTATTAAAAAATTAAAATTAAATTACATTAAAATAAATAAATAACTTTTTCTTTTATTAAAAAATTAAAATTAAATTACATTAACATAAACAACTTCAATAAAATAGAAGATATTAAAATCAAACTACAAATACAAATAAAAAAACAACTTTTATTTTATTAAAAAAATTAAAAAAATTATATTACAATTAAAAAATAAAAAAGCCGATCTGAATCAGTGTTGATGCCGGTCAGAATCAGTGCCACACGGGGGTGGTTGGCGGTTACGCGCTTGATTCCTCCGTCTTCTACCTTCCGGCGGGGGTCGTGGAACCTGGGCGGGGATTCGGGTTTCTCTGGCAGTAGGTCTAGTTCTGGGTGTTGCGAGTATGACCCACCTTGATAAAATAACGACCCCAAAGGCGTTTGCATAAACCACGGCGGGGGTGTCTGAATCCCGTATGGCGAAGGAGCCTGTTAGAAGGAAATGCTCCCCGACAGCGCCTCCTTTGATCCCACACGCGACGATGGCCTCAAGATCGGCTGGCCAGCGGGAGTAGTCGAGAACGGGCTTGAACTCGGCCATGCATTACAACCTGGGGTCGGATTGGGAAAAGGAAACATATACGGGTTAGGATACATATAAGGGGTAGGGTACGCATCTGGCATAAAGGGTGAAGGTTGTAATGTCGGTGCGTCGCTTACCGAATCGGTGGGCCGGTGGATTGTGTAGTATTTGTTCTTCGGGCCTGAGTGGTATTGTTGATGGCCCCGTCTCATCACCCCTTCTCTTTGGATTTAAAGGGCCTCGACGTTCCCTTCGTTCACGAAGTTGCCGTCGCCTCTCTTCTTCCGACAACAGATACGGCTTACCATGGATCCTAAACCATGGCATGTATTCCGGCACGAACGCTAACTTAGGAATGATGATCAGTTCTCAGAAAGGTAAATAGTCATACCGGTTCTCCCACGTCTCGATATGTGCTGACCAAAATCTTGGCCAATCTGTGTACAGCTGCCGTAAGTCCACTTTGTGCTCATCATCGAGTACCTCAGATGGCACGGGAATCGGTTGCCGGAATCCAAATTGTCGCAAAACCCAATCTGACTGGTACATTTCCACGGTCGCATAGGTGATCAATGGGACCTTCACGTGCCAACTGTTCAGATTTTGGAAGAACTCCTCCAAAATTACTGCCCGAATTTTCGGATCCTCATACGGTGTCCATTGAAACTATATTAACATTACCAAAATATTAGTTATATACATAATAATAGACAGTAAATATGAAATACTAAATTATAAATACGAAATTCGAAACTTACTTGTGATTCCGACCGTTGGTCTAATAGAAGCCGTATATCTTCAAGCGAAGTAGGTATTCCAACATGACTCGCCGAATGGTTCCACCTAATTAAATAAATTTTTAGCATACAATTATACTATATATCTACGAAATAATTGTAAAATATAACATTAAATTTACCTCGTTATCAGTTGGAATGAATATGGGTGGTCGAGTCGAGAACGTAAAAATGGAAATCGATACCATGCCCACGACTGCAGTAGTGATAGGCAACCTCCAATTTTCGCTTTACTCTACGCGCGCGTCCTACGCACATCTCCGATACAACCTCGATAAGAGCACGGTGACCCTCAACTCAATTCCGGCCACGCTCTGAAATCAACAAGTTTCAGCAGCCATCTCAGGTGTACGAGGTTTCTAGAAAGGTTCGGCATCAGATAGCCTCCAATTATCTGAAGAATGTATGCCCGAGCATATCGTATTCTTTCTATTTCGGTCGAACCCTCCTGCGGCTCCGGAAATGTGTCTCGTAACCAGGTCATCTCGATCCGAGCTCCTTGAATTTTATCCGGAATGGCACCCAGAAGCTCGTAGCATATGGCTCCCCAGTCACGAAGTTGCGGACCGGTGACTACTGAGGCGGCCCACCGGCAATCCCAATCGCAATCGCACATCTTCCAGAGTGATGGTACACTCTCCGCATGGAAGATGGAAAGTGTGCGTCTCGGGTCTCCACCTCTCTATCAATGCACTGATCAAAGGCGGCTCCAACTTGAACCCCCAGCCTATTGTGGCCACGTGCCAAAAACCCGCTTCCCGCAGGTAATTCTCGATCAACGGCGATGGGGGACCATGCATGTTGCGAATGTAACATTCCAACACCCGATCTACAGACTGTTTAAAAAATTATAAAATAAAAATTAATTAAAATTACATAGACCTAAAAAATATTATATAAATATTGAAAAATTAAAAGTAAAAACTTACCATTTTCAATTGCTCGACGGATATGTGCTTGCTGTCTAGACGAAGTAATTCCGCGGCCATTGTAATGCGATCGAAAATTTTAAAATTTTTCAGAAAAAATATATTCAAAAAATTAAAAAGGGCTTTTTTGTAAATAGTCAAGGACTATTTTGAAATTTGATAGTGAATTTCAAGCACTCTAAGCGAGAATTGAGAGAGAATTGAGAGAGAATTGAGAGAAGGATTAAAGTGTGAAAAAAATAAAAGGGTTGGGGGTTTTTATAGGGGAAAAAAATCTGACCGTTGGAAGGCGCTTTGCTAATGTGGCACAACCCTCAAAACGCGTCCACATTTCACGTCAAACGCGCTGGCGTGAACGTGTTTTGGGGGAAAATGACCCTTTTCCTATAAATATTTTTTAAACCGACCCTTTTCCGTTATTAAATTTTTTTTTAATATTATTGAGATTTTTGCCCTAAAAAATTGCTGTCACAGAAGGCAAAGAAAACAACACCTGCGTCTGCCGGGAGTTGAACCCGGGTCTATTGCTTGGAAGGCAATTATCCTAACCGTTGGACTACAAACGCTTGGTTGAAATGGGTGGCAGATAGAATTTATTAGTACCATAAAAAAAGTGTCGGCCAACTATTCCTGAAAACAGATATATTGTTTTTCTGTCATTAATAAACTAACTGGTCTCAATAAAAAGCGTTAAACAAGAATCTATCATCTATCATCTCTCATACTGATTTTATTTTTATTGGTCAGAAGGAAAAATAAATAATTAACAGCAGCCCCATGCCGATAATTTTACTGAAATTAGAATATATTATAAAAACGTGGCAGGAATATCTTAATTATTTAAAGCTAAAAACATAAATAAAAAATTATTCAAGGCTAAAGAAAAAAAAAAATTAAAGACAGAACACGCTAAAATAAAGGGGAATGATAATATTATAAGATTCTCGACCCAAGAGATTACAGCTCGCAGCCAAATTCTACTGATCTGATCTTACGTTTTTTTTCTTTTCTTTTTACTAATCTATTACTCTTTTGCTTTCCCTTCGTAGTAAAAATCTGTATATCCCCCCGCCCCCCGAAAAAAATCTCATGCCGTCTGTCAATTATTGTGTATGTCACTCTATTCATCTTTGACAATTCAATGATCCATTCAAAATCCATCCAAATGCTATTGTTGCCATATCACAAGCTTCCTCTTTCTGTAATAAATAAACTTTAATACATCCCACTTTCTAGTCTTTGCTTTGCTCTGTTGGGTGTGTTTCTTTTATTTGTTTTAGTTATTTTAGATTGAGTTTTCTTTTTGCGTTTCAAGAGCTAAGTTTTTTTTCTTTTTTTTGGATGAGAATGTAAATGGGTTCCTTAGAAAATGGGATCTCGTTGAAGAGAGCCGGTAGTAGGAACGAAAGGAACCCGTTTTCGAGCCGACCCAGATCGAGATTTTCTCGGCTTTTGCTCTTCAAGAAGCTAGATTATCTCCAATGGATTTGCACCGTTGCTGTTTTCCTCTTCTTTGTTGTGTTTTTCCAAATGTTTTTGCCCGGTTCAGTAATGGACAAATCTCAAGGTTCCTTCTTGGATGATAAAGATTCGGTATTTGGAGAATTGAGTTATTTGAAAGAGATGGGTGGGCTAGATTTTGGTGAAGATATCAGATTGGAACCGTGCAAGCTATTAGAGAAGTTTCAGAGAGAAAATAAACTAGTCAATTTGGATTCTTCATCTGGTTTCAACCGGAGTCAACACCGTTTCCATTATAGAAAACCTCAGCTTGCATTGGTTAGTTAAAACTGTCTCTTATTTTTGTTGATTCAATCAATGGGTACATTTTTAAGGGGGTCAGTTTTTGTTGTTGGATCTTTTGTTGCATGCTGATATTTATAGTGCTGTTTTACTTCAAAATGAAGGTGTTTGCTGATCTATTGGTTCACCCACAACAATTGCTAATGGTGACCATTGCAACCGCATTGAAAGAGATTGGCTATGAACTTCAGGTAAATGACAATGAGTTCTATGCAGTTCATCATTTGTGAGTTTGACCTCTTTTAGTTTTAATTGTTGAATTCTGTTGTTTAGTCAAGAAAACCCTAAATGTCTTTTCAGCTGATAACTTAGTGCTTATATATTGCTGGGATTGTTTGGAGTGATAGCCTTGAATAGGGCAAAAAATCTCTTAGCAAATGAAGTTAACGGTTCATCTTAGCTTAATGTGTTTTAATTACTTTGTTGAAAGGTATACTCCCTTGAAGATGGTCTTGCACACAATGCTTGGCAAAGCATCGGAGTTCCGGTCACCATTCTTAAAGTCGAACGGAATGAGATTGCTGTTGATTGGCTGAAGTACGTTTCTTTGTTTGTAATCTACCAAAAACCCACTTTAGGCTTGATATTTTATATGACAAGTTATGTACATTAATTCCTATTTTAAGAAGTTTGATCAAGCGATTGTGACGGTTTTTTCCTTTCATTCTGGATAAGACATCCTTTTCTTCCTCAAAATGGTTTGAGTTTTTCCTATATAAAGTTTTTTCTTTGGCATGTAATTGTGATATATTGTTCTGCAGCTATGACAGCATACTCGTTAGCTCTCTTGAGGCCAAGAGTGTCTTTTCTAGGTAGGTTATTCTATATTTCTTTAGGCAAAACTCTATACCTATTGCTTTCTGAAGTTTAAGACACTTTTCCATACATGCTGAAGACATTAATTTGTTTTATTTGATCTTTTATGATGCATGTTTAGAAATTTCACTAGAATGTTATTCTGTTCAAGTCAATTAACGTGAGTGAGTTTACTTGTTATAGTTTTATTCAGGAACCTTTCAAATCTATTCCACTTATATGGACAATCCATGAACGAGCGCTTGCCATACGTTCTAGAGAATACACTTCAAGTGGACAGATTGAGCTTGTGAATGATTGGAAAAAAGTTTTCAGTCGTGCTACTGTTGTTGTCTTCCCTAACTATGCACTTCCGGTAATATATCTTTGAAAATCATTTCATCATTGGTTCATAGTTAACATATTATTAATTAACGTAGTGAAAGTATATAGGTGCTATTTAGTCCTATTAAGATGGTCTGAGCAATGGAAGAAATGCATGCAACAAAGTGATAATGCTCCTATTTTATTAGAAAACATCCTAGTAACTGATTTATATTTTGAGCCAGTTTTTACTTCAATGCCTAGTTTATGTGATTTCAGTTTCCTCTAGTGTTTATGCTTCTAAGAGTGGTTTCTAACCTGGGTTTTGTTTCTAATGATCTGATTTCTTACTCTACCTTCTGCAGATGATCTATTCTACATTTGATTCTGGAAACTATTATGTCATTCCTGGTTCTCCAGCTGCGGTATGGAAAGGAGAGAATGCAATGAATTTGTTAAAAGATAGTCAGCGTATAAAGATGGGTTATGGACCTGATGAAGTACTCATTGCAATTGTTGGAAGTCAATTCATGTACAAGGGCTTGTGGTTGGAGCATGCCCTTATTTTGCAGGCTTTATTACCCCTCTTTGCTGACAATAATTCAAATTCCCACCCGAAAATCATTATTTTAAGCAGTGATTCAACAAGCAACTACAGCATGGTTGTTGAGGTATGGCCATAATTACTACATAGAGTGCTGTGGTTAAATTTATATGTGGACATAGTTTTCAAGCTTCTTACTACCATTTCACATATATTTCGCTTTCCTAGAGAATTGCTCTCAACTTGAGGTATCCTAGTGGTGTGGTGAAGCATGTGGCTGTTGAGGAAGAAGTCGACAACGTTCTGGGCATGACTGACATTGTGATATATGGCTCATTTCTTGATGAGCCATCATTCCCAGAAGTTTTGACGAAAGCCATGTCCCTTGGGAAACCAATCATAGCACCAGAACTCTCCAATATCAGGAAATATGTAAGCCTATATAACTCTTTTTTGTTCATGCATATTCGGTATCATTAGGCAAACAAGCTACTGACTTTATGTTGGTAATAACAAATAGGTTGATGACAGGGTAAACGGCTATATTTTTCCCAAGGAGAATATTAAAGTTTTGACCCAAATCATTTTGCAAGTGATATCAAATGGAAAATTGTCTCCATTGGCACGCAATATTGCTTCGATTGGAAAAGAAACTGTTAAAAACTTGATGGTTCAGGAAACTGTTGAAGGATATGCCTTTCTACTGGAAAATGTTCTCAAGCTTCCATCAGAAGTTGCACCTTTTAAGGCTGTTGCTGAACTTCCTTCAAAGTTTAAAGAAGAATGGCAATGGAACCTGTTTGGGGATTTTCTAAATTCTACTCTAGAAGACAGGAGTGCCAATTTTTTGAACAAGTTAGAGGAGCAATGGAGCCATTCTCGAAGGGAGAAGTTTGGTTCATTAATTGCTGTGGATGATTCATTTTCATATGAAATTTGGGAGGAAGAAAAAAGGACGCATATTCTCGATACTAAAAGGAGACGAGAGGAGCAAGAGGTAAGAATTGTTTTGTGGGCGTATGTTGGCCAAAAGTTTAGTTGAACAATTTCAGCTTTTTTTTCTTTAAGTTGTTACTTAGTGAAGTTTCATGCTCTTTCAAATATGTTGTAGTTGAAAGATAGAACTGATCAACCTCGTGGAACCTGGGAGGACGTATATCGAAATGCCAAGAAGGCTGACCGTATGAGAAATGACTTGCATGAAAGGGATGAAAGGGAACTCGAAAGGATTGGTCAACCATTGTGTATTTATGAACCTTATTTTGGTGAAGGAACATGGCCTTTCCTGCACCTAAATTCTCTTTACCGTGGAATTGGATTGGTAAGTCAGTGAAAGAATCATATGGGTTTGTGTTTTGTTGTACTTATTGAATTACTTATAATGAAATTAAGAATCTCTTTAAAACTTATTTGTAAACAATTGGAAACCTATTTCTCCTTCAAGAAATAGAAGTTGTAAAAGGAAAGCATGAAGGTGCTGTAATTCATAATTTTGACGAATCTCCATAAAGCAGTGCCACTTAAAAAATGTCTAATGTGTATTGCAGTCCACCAAAGGTCGAAGACCCGGGATGGATGATGTTGATGGACCATCTCGTCTGCAGCTTCTTAACAACCCATACTACCGAGACACTCTTGGTGAATATGGGGCCTTCTTTGCTATTGCTAACCGGATTGACCGTCTACACAGGAATGCCTGGATAGGGTTTCAGTCATGGCGAGCAACAGCTCGGAAGGTAATGTAATATGTCAAACCCTTTTGTTTCTAGATTAATTTGTGAGAATCATGCCATTTGGCTTAGCAACACCTTAGATTAAATATATTTTGTCCTTTTATTTGTTCCCCTTTACTCGTACCTAATTGTGGGGCCAAAACAGGCATCCTTGTCCGGAATTGCTGAAACTTCATTGTTAGACGCCATCGAAAAGCGAAAGTATGGTGACGCACTGTACTTTTGGGTTCGGATGGACACTGATCCAAGAAACAAAATGCAGAGGGACTTTTGGTCATTTTGTGACGCTATAAATGCTGGAAAGTGCAAGTAAGAGCTGTAAATTTGCTGATTATTTCAACTGCAAAAGCCTAAACATATTTGCTAAACTCGTTTATCATTTCATTGCAGGCTTGCATTCTCTGAGACTCTTAAAAGGATGTATGGCTTAGGGCAGGATTTCAACTCTTTGCCACCCATGCCTGAAGGAGAAGGCACATGGTCTGTCATGCAGAGTTGGGCCTTGCCAACAAAGTCCTTCCTAGAGTTCGTTATGTTCTCAAGGTGAGAGCCGTTACACTTAATGTCTTCTCTGCATGAACAGTTGAAACTGTTGCAATCCGTAAACACTTAATTTCTCATTTGCTATTTGCAGGATGTTTGTGGATGCATTAGATGCACAAATGTATGATGAGCACTATCAAAGTGGTCACTGTTATCTGAGTTTCTTGAAGGTAAACTATAAAGTGCATTATTATTATGAAAGTTCATCTCAAATTATATAATTTATACAATTATTGAATGGCATTCATCAATTGAGTTATGAATCCCATCAGGATGTTGCAAATTTTTTAGATGGTAGACTACATTATTTTTCAAAACTCGGTCAATTCTTCTGTTGACATTGTAGTGATTGTGTTCTACAGGACAAGCATTGCTACTCACGGGTGCTTGAGCTGCTTGTAAATGTTTGGGCATATCACAGTGCACGTCGGATTGTATATGTGAATCCTGAAACCGGTGCGATGCAAGAATACCACAAGTTCAAGGATCGGAGGGGTAAAATGTGGATCAAATGGTTTTCGTTCAACACTTTAAAGGTCATGGATGAGGATTTAGCCGAGGAAGCAGATTCTGACCACCCAAAAAGACGATGGTTATGGCCATCAACAGGTGAGGTCGTCTGGCAAGGTGTTCTTGACAGAGAGAGAAATCTCCGGAACCGGCAAAAAGAGACAAGGAAGCAGAAAAGCAAGGACAAACTAGAGAGGATGAGGCATAAACACCGTCAAAAAGCATTAGGGAAGTATGTGAAACCCCTTCCAGAAGATATTGAGATCTCAAATTCAACAACAGTAACATCAGTTTAATTTCATGTCTGTTTTTTGCATCTTTGGCAATAGAACCTAGTTTGATAATTCTTTAATTTTTGATCTTCTTCTACCCTTTTCTTTTGCTTCTATGCCTTGTTTATGTCAGAAAGGATGCATCATTTGTTTAAATGTGAGTATTTTTGTATTTAGCTAACAGCATCCTTCTGGTCATTAATATTCATGAATGGCTCAAACTGTACACTAAGTTTTACCTTTCTCCTTATTTTCTGCCCTCAATTCTAAATTTTATTTTTCGATATTAAATTTTGTCTCTTTACTTTTAACTTAATTCGATATTCTGTTGACATAGAACATTAAAAATATCATTATAGCGTAAAGCTCATAGCACGGTTACAAGATTAATAAATTGCAATCAAACATGGCTTTTGATAGAAGAGCTGTATCCAGTTTGGTCATCATAGTACTTCGACCATAGCATAACACCTCCGTACTTGCTGGAACCTTTGATAGCAGGGAGCACTTTTGAGGTAAGATCAACTACTGGAATGAAGCCGCTTCCGGCTGCAGCTGGGGCTGCTGGGAGTCCCAAGAAAATTTTAGTTGCAGGAATGTCTGTAGTCCATTGCTTCCATGCATCTACTAGATTTCCGAAACTTCCAGATGTGTATTGGCATGGTGGATTGTTATAGAATTGAACCCAAACGTAGTCAAATAGATCAGTTTTCAGGGCACTCCAGACCCAAGCATCAGGGAAGGGGCATTGAGGTGCTGCGGTTAAGTATACTTTTTTACCGCGTTTGCTGTATCCTGAGAGGTACTTTGCAAGGTCATCCCAATGTTGGATCGTTCCTCCTTCAATATCAAAGTCGATTCCATCCAAAACCGCATCCCCTAATGGTCGAGAATATGACGTTCCCCCTAAAAAGTTGTTTCAAAGATAAGTAGCCACCTGCCTAGCATCTTCAGCCGAGGTAAGGTAGTAGCTCCCAGCACCTCCCCCGATTAAAAGCATTACCTTAATTCCTTTCGCCTGACACGATTTAATGTCGGAACTCAAACCAGTGCAGCCATTACTGTAGGGATCACAGTGACCAGCAAGGTTAATCATCGGTGTCTGACCATTGCCAAACGTCGGAAGAAAAGCTATGTTGACAAAGTCATAGCTATCAGTGGCACAAGTCTCGGCCAAAATACCCTCGTATCCGTTCTGACCCCAATAAATAGCAATTCCACCAGCATCAACAGTAAAAAACAGTAAAAGAACCATTGAGCAGAAAAAAGCAAGTGAGGTTGCTGGAGTTAATGCCATCTTTGATCCTACTCTGGTATATACTTAAATTATGATGCTTGGAGGTATTTGTGAATAGCTGTTATATAGAGAGGAGAAAAGCATAGGGTAGTAGAGGATTTGTTTGGAAGTGAATTTCCACGTCTTTACACATTCATCTTCCACCATTGTTTACTGTTTACTATTGGCTCCTTCCCTTGAGTTGAGTTTATATGGTGAATATCAAACGTGGCTCACCATGTCCACTGCAATGTTTGGTGGTTGACCAATAAAATGTGGTGTGCAATGTAAACCCTTAAACGACTACTTGACTTCTCCATTTCAGAATGTTTAATGGCCCGTATGAGTTAAAAATACAACGCTGGCTTTTCACATTAGGCGACTGTTAAAAAGTAGTATTGTATCTCAGATGTTTCATACACAATTTAAAACTTATATTATTTGGCTGGCGATAAGTTATGTGCTATAAATATCATAATTATTCAAGTAATATTTAATGAATAATTGTGTTTATTATCTAAATAGAAACTTATTTAATAGTTATGTCCCTATATAGAGATACAAGAAATTAGACAAATTTCATTTGTAAGATATGCAAATGCACACCAAAAATGGAAAGAAATTCTTTCTTTTCCTTTATCTTTTTCTATTTTCCGATTGCTTGATGTTCATGAAATTGACTATAAAAATTTGAGTAAGGCAAGTGCACCTATCAACTAATAGTATAGCTAAAGATATTGTTCCACAAATACTAAAAGTACTAGTAATTACCGTCTTTCAATTATTTAACCGATTGATTAAAAACTGAAATTAATTAAATTAATTAACTAATGAATACGATAAAGATTAAATCAAGAAAATCGATTACACCCAAGAATCAAAATAATACCCAAGAAAGATTTCACCTAAATTTCATCTGTAACTATCAATCTAAATTACACAATTTTTGTACTTAGTAACTTGATCTATGCTAATATCTCTTTCGAGCATAAGAGTATCTGACTCTAGGTTAATTAATTGAAATTTCTTTCTAATTAAAAACTCTATTATCATATTAACTCATGCTATGGATTCACTTATTAGATTTGACTCTAATTCGATATATTTATGTCGTCCTATTTTTAGAATTGCATACAACTCTACTCAATTAAGCAAGAATTAGTTCAAACGACAAAATCCATCGTAGGTTCATCTCCCCTACGTATTTAGAAAATTAGTTTATATTTGAAAATAAAAACATTCAAGATACAATATAACCAAAAGAAATAAAAAAAACTCATGATAACTTCTAAGAAATCAACTGGGAATCTTCAATCTTGACGGAAATCTGCTTCAAAGTTGATTTCAATGGTGTTTTTCGAGTTATTTTCTTGAATATTTTATGATGACTCAATTCTATCTTTTTATCTTTGTCATGTATACGTCTTAAAATACCCGAAAAACTTAAAAATCGCTATTTTTCGTAGTTTGGTGTGCAATCCTATGAAAACGACATGGCCTACCTCACGGGCGTGGCCGTGTGATCTAGTCATGTGGAATGGTTAAGCCCGTGTGGCTCTCGCAGTTTGCTCCGACGCTCCAAGTTTTACTCGTTTCTCGCTTTTTTTGTTCCCAAGTGCTCTATCAAGCATTAAAACATGAATTTAAATGATTAATAGTATAAAATTCACAATTAACATCGAATAATCACTTAAAAACGTATTAAGAATTAAGTTAAAACATATTACTTTTAGCACTTATCATTATTTTATAAAAGAATTATCAGATAAATTCTATAAATCATTTGTAGGGACACCAATAGAATATTAAAAAGTGACATACTGATTAATTTTTTTTATAAATTTAGTTTTATTATCACGCACCAACAACAGCTATTGTGTACACTGTTTGAGTGTTCAGTGTAGAAGTTAGGAATTGTGTTTATATTATGACCCCTTTTCTTTTCACTGTGACATACCCCTTTACAGAGTTTGGAATTTATGGGCCTGAGATTGCTGTTGTGCGTAGGGGTGTTCAACTCCCCTTCAAATCCATTTCTTCCACCCAATTGAAATCCGATTGAAGTTACAACTTTTTTTCTTTTTTTAGGTTAATATTACAACGTTTTGATAATATCTATATAAACTATATTAATATTTAAATTTTCTAATTTATTAGTGAATTTACTAAAAATATTTTATTTTTACGAAGTTTATATGAAATTTAAAAAGTACATGCAAATAATGATATCCGAACTTAAAATATAATAAACTCTATTCTTTCAATTTTAGCATTAGAACTAAACACATATTTAGTGTCTATATTTTTTGTTATAAATTTATTAGATAATTGTTTTCAACCAAATCGTGGAGTAAATCTTTTTGATAATGTTGTTGATTGGATTAGTGTTGCAACTCAACTCGATACAACTCAATAAAAATGATGATACCAATAAACAGTTAAAGTACATTTAATATTCTTAAGATGATGTATTTACTTATTTAAATTTCCTTTTAGTCACATTTTAAATTACCTTTTTAATTTTAATTCTGCATATATTGCATGTTATTATTATTATTAGTTCCAAACCTTACATTTCATTATTTATAGTATGTTACTTTCAAACGTATACTTGTATTCTAAATATGCAATTTCTTCCTACATACACGTGCGAGAGAATTTCTAGTATTATTAATGTCGTTGATTGAATTGGTATTACAAGTTAACTCAATACCAACTCAAGAAAAATGACAATACCATGATAAAAAAATAATGGAGTGCAATGTTCTTAATCTGACTTATTTACCTATTTTAATTTTTTTAAATAATTTGACGCTTTATTATTTATTGTATATTATTTTTAAACGCATACATGTGTTTCTAAATATGTAATTTTCACATGCATATATATGTGATAGAATTTCTAATATTATAAATGTGTGTATATCTATACTAACATTTAAAATTTTTACTAAGTTGATGTTACTCTTTGACCGGGTTTCAACTCAGTGCTGAATTTACCAAAATCCTATTATTTTTACAAAGTAATAAATATTATTTTGAAGGTAATTTAGTCATTTCATATAAAATCTTTAAAAACTTTTTTGCACATAATGAGATTCAAACACACAACATTATGATTTTTAATAATTCAACTTTACTATTTTAACTAAAGCCATATTTAGTTTTTATATCCAATCTTCTTAAACTTTTATGCTTCGTTTAAGAATTTGGATTTCATTTATTATGTAAGTTGTAAAAATGAAATGCATATATTAGGAATAAATTTAATGAGATTCAATATGATATATTAGAAAAGTATAAAGTTGTGATTTGCCAAATCCAAAAACATTTTAAGGATTTTAAATTCATTACTAAATAAGCCTCTAGCAACCAACAAGTGTTGGTGTAGTAGTAAGACACATTGCACTCTTAAGGGAGACGTAAGTTGAATGCTTGGAAAGAACATTATTGATAGAGATAGTCACAAACCCCAGACATGGATCGTAAAACAGATACGAACTATACTTAAAAAATAAAGCTTTTAGCAAATCCATTGATTTATTTCTAAATAGCTTACTACTCAATTTGCACTATTTTTGAATTCCAAATTTTAAAATCCTAATTCTTAAATGCTACTTTGAAAATAAAATTTATCTACATCATGACTGTGCCATAATTTAATATATGTTAAATATTTTGATTTGTTAGGGTATTTTAAGATGATGTTGACAAAAAAAAGTTGAACATATTTGTATAATTTAGACAATTGAAGATGGACTTAATTAATCAAAGTTAGTTCAATTTGATTAATAATTTTTCCCTAAAAGTTTTGTTTAATTAATCGTTAAATTTTTTAAAGTTTCAATTAATCTATTTATTAACCAAACAAGTTGTTTAAATACTGTTTAACTCAGTTCAAGTAAAAATATAAGACTTAAATTTTGTTGAAGCTCGCTTATATTTGTAAATAAGTAAATTAAATTTATTTTAGGCTCATATTTGTTTTGTGGGACACATAGGGGTGCAGATCATACTAAATGAGACTCTCCTCCTCTTTTACTTTTATCCAAGTCGATGCCACTGCTGATTGTACCAGTGAGGAAGTAGGACAGTAGCGTCAGGTGTATGGGGTGCGCCTACTGACTCTAGTTTAATTATCCTTTTCCTTGATATTTATCTCGTTGTTTTTCGTTTCTATGTTTTCTTAATTTAATCTCTTTACCTTTCAAAAAAACTTTATATTTAGCCAACATAACATATTTTTTTTAATGTTTACATCATAATAATATTTATAGTATTATTACATATTATAAGAGATTTACTTTTTATGTGACATAAATTACACAATTTATATAGATAAAACAATATAATATCTTACGCAACTAAAAAACAGATCAAGCTCTTGCCTTGAATGTAGAGCTCAAACTTGGGTCATATTTTAAATAGATCTATTCTTGTCTAAACCTATTTATCCTTTTAAAGATTTTTCGAATTTATTCTCAACTCTAGAGGGGGAGGGACAGGTGTATTTTTTTATATTAATATAAAAATTAATATTTATTTTAACAGCAATAATAAAATCAATATTTAAATCGATACTTAAACAAAGTCAAGATATATTTTGCATGGAATGGGTGTGTTATAAACATTTGTCATTATTACTGACTTTATGGGTGGGAAAAGTTTTGGCATCCATTAATAGACCGACCAGTTAGGACCCCCTGCCCTTTTGCTTTTGTTTTTTTCTTTTCTGTTTAATATTACTTTCCTATTGCATAGCCTTTTGGTAAAGATCCTCCATTTAAGCTGTTTAATACCCTTTGCTGCTTCATTTTTCTCTCAAATAGCAATCTTAATACCACCTCCCCCAAATGCTACTTCTTTTTCATAATTCAATTTTGTTTATCATATCTTTTAAGCCATTTTTTTTCCTTAAAGAATTATTTCAGTTAGGAATTTTTAGCTTTCACACATATAACATTTTAAATATATTCCTTTAATTTTTTTGAATTTTCAAATTTTGCTATAGACATTTTTAAAAAAAATGTCAAATTTTGCTTTTACTTCATGTACTGTAAGTTGTGAATTTAGTTTTTATATTTTAACGTGTAATATTATATCAGTTTGTTATTTTCATATTAAAAAAATGTCAAATTTTATTATTAGTTCATGTACTGTGTGTAAATTGTCAATTTAGTTTTTATACTTTAATTAATTTCTATACTTTAACATGCATTGTTATGTTACCTTACTATTTTCATATAATATTCATAAAAAAAAAGTTAGGTTCTTTTAGTTAATAGACTTAAAAGGCTACCGTTTGGGTCTAAATTGAAATTTAAAAGTTTAAAAACGGTAAGAACTAAAAATGATCAAATTGGAGAATAAAGACTAAATTCATAACTTATACACTGTACAAGACTAATAATAGAATTTGACCTCACAAATTTAATTATTACGATTTGGGTTAGAAGTAAATTTAAAAAAAAAATAAAAAAACCTTCTACATATATACAATTCAAGGGTAAATGACCAAAGAATAAGACCTCATGCAATTATACTCTAACCTTTTGTTTGTTTCTCTTGTTTTCTTTTGGTTGCTTAAAATCCCACTGATATCAAAAGATGTATGAAAATTATGCATTCCTGTTTTTTATTTGGAAAAATGGTCCCTCCTCATTTTCTCATCACGCAATCAAGTTGTATCTTTAAAGTTGGAAGTTAAATCAAATTCTTCAATTTCATTTTATTAAACTTGATTCCTATACTCTAATTTTTAACTCGGTCATGCAAACTGCTCAAGTTAACATAAAATATACTTCAATTGAATTCATTAAAGATGGGTTTGGATGGGCATGCGTTTATCTGCGGTTAGTATAAAAATAGCGGTGGCGGTGAGATTAGATATTGTAACATGAAACTAAAAGTAAGCTAAACGTACTGCACTACACCACACCACACCACACCCCACCACCCATCCAAACCCTTCCTAAATTATTAATCTAACTAGATTAACCTACTTCAAATTGAGTGCAAATATTTCTTATTTACATGCACTCTTGGTAAAAATATTATAAAGGCCCCTTTACTAAAAGTCAAATTACATTTTGCTCCATTGACTTAAAATATAAACAAATTAATTTATGTACATTAGATCAAATACAAATCGGCCATTTCTATTTTATCCATCTCTATTGTTTTTAATTAATGTGACAGATAAAATGATTACTCAACTACATGTTATGTGTCACATGTGCTTATTTTAACGTTTTGAGATTAATTTTTTGCTGTAGAAATGAAAGGAATTGTCTCATGCAAGTTACTTTTACTGCTAATAACTGTGTTTAGTCTTTAGAAAAGGGCTAGGTATATATGTGGTTGATGAAAATTGTGTACGTACACATGTTTGTTTGTTATTTATTGTTAGTTTCCATGCGCTCCATTTGCATGAGAGAGGACATGGTTTTGTGCACTCAAAGCACAAAGCATCAGTATCGGACACATCTGCAGCAATGTTTTTCTAATGCCGCTTGTGACCGACTCTTTCAATTTGCCTGCTGCGTATAACGACCACTTCAGTTTCATGGTTGTCAGTCAAACAGTTAGCCATTTTTTATATAGTTTCAAATCCTATCAACAATACATATGGTAAAATCAATCTGGAAAATCTTCCAAAACACCATTTCAAAAGTTGGGCATTTTTCTCATCACAGGCATGAATTCAATGATATTAATGGGTAACTTACAGGGAACCATTTTTGACAAACAGATCATTCTTGTAATAACGGATTAGCTATATATATAATAAAAACAGATAAGAACACAAAAGCTACAGCCTATTACTTTGGCCCATTTGTCTCCTGCTTGACTTTGACAGAATAGACAATGTATGCCGTCGCGGTCACCATGGTTTTCTGGTCATTTCTAAGCTACCCATTATATAAATTCTTTAAATCCGTTCAAAACACATTAATGGTTGATGATAATGGAAAGCTCACAACCCTTAGCCACCGAGAGTTTTTCTTCTAGTTGGTTATCTGACCATAAAACCTCCTTAGATGGCCTGGTTGAGTCCCCCAGAGAATCTTTTGGGTATTATTATGGAGAGTCGTCAAATAGATTTCTAACAGACCAGAACTTCAATTTTGATGCTACTGCTCAAACTCCCGAACCTATTATTATTCATGCTGATGAGCTTTTCACCAATGGCTTCATTAGACCTATTTATATTGATCCATCAAAGAGAGATTCTTGTAATACCTTAGATTCCATTTCCATACAAACCCCACCTTTTACTTCAAGAACTGAGAATCCAAAGGGGAGGAGTGGTTGCTGCTTTGTTAGAAAGTATAGGAAATCAACAAAGAAAGTCCTGAGAAGCCTTTTTGAACATCTCAGACCTTTGTGCCATAAGCTAGGGTGCTCGAGAAAAAGTACCAGGGTTGATGACATTGAGAGGAGGATGATGGGGAGAGCTAAGAGCTGGAACGGTTCACCACAGACATCTCCACAGCAGTTTCCACCTTGTGCTTCAATCGGTGCTTCATGCCATCTTGAAAACTCTATTTATGAGGCTGTTCTTCATTGCAAAAGATCAATAGGTATTTTCCAAGTTTTTTGTTAATAACTAAAACATAATTTCTAAACCCTAAACTTACTAAAAACATCACAGATTCTTATGTTGTTTTTTTGCCTTGTTTCATTTCAGAAAAATGATTCATTCATGCTTTCAATATGAGAAAAAAGATGATAGCAGAATAAAGAAAGAGATGCATGATGGGTGGAAGCTGATCAAGTGTCAACTTTTTATTTTGTCTCATCTATGTGTCTTCTTCTTTCTTAGATGTTTATGAACGACAGCAAGGTTCTTTTCTTTTAAACTAATAAGAATTAAACTAATGTGATATGGATTTTTTCCAGCTTCTTGTTAGTAATGTAAATGAACTTTCATATTATATCTATAAACTGTTTTATAAGGTTACACCAATCCATGGATGGAATCACAGATTCTTTCCCTCATTGTGATTCGTGCTTATGAAACTAAAATGGTACGGTATTGATTAGATTTACATGGAAGTTTGGGATTTGAACAATGAAAATTATATGCTGCCATTGTTCTTTTACAAGAAATGAGAACATCTTTGGATGATGATGGTAAAAATTTCACCATTTTGAGAGGTTCCAAAGTTAAACAAAAAACATGTTTGTTTGTGCCTTTTCTTCCAATAATTTTTCAATATATGGGACATGGAGAAAGGACAATTCAGTTGACCCACCTTCTGTTACACTTTTTTTTTTTTTTTTTTTTTTGTTACACTTGATATAGCATTGATGGGGAGCTAAAAGTTTTCAGTGTTAATTCCAATGGTTACCTTTACCAGCAGTAGTTCAAATTTCTTGACAAAAATCAATCATTTTTACACAATAAGATAATCTAAAATCCAACACTAATTCAGTAACTCTCTTTGCAAACCCTTTTGCCTTGGTGTGAACGTTCGAAAGGATGTGTTGCCAATATCCACACGCAACTGTTGATATAGAGACAGAGAGAGAGGATCTTTCCAGTGTTTCTTGCATGAAACAAGGTAGACAAGACAGGGAAGGGGCACATGGAGAAGCTATATATGTTAGGACAAATTAAATTCCATAGTCAATGCAATCAACTTTCTGCAACTTTTGTTGTCTTCTTCTTTGAGAGCTTCTTTAATACCTTCAAAGAAGCACTATAAAACAATTGTGACCTTGTCCAAATAGAACCAGTTTTTATTTCTCTAGTGATCTCCTATACAAGCCTTAGCCTATCATCAAGATATGTCTTCACTTTCTGGTTTTCAGACACAGATTCTCCACCATTAAATGCAATGTCAAGAAATTTACTAGGCTCGTTTAGTATTACAATAAATTTAAATAGTAGTTTTGACAAAGATTTTTATTAGTCAAAAGCAGCATCATGGTTTTGGTTGAAAAAAAGAACATTCCGGACAAGTGAGTAAGCTAGTTAGGGATGGGAATCTTACGTTAGAGAGGGGACCAGAAACATTGCATGTTGGAAATGTCGGCCATATGTCGTTCTTTTTGGTAATGAATGTGTGGCAATGCTTACCACTCCTTACCATTGCCATAGTCTGTCTTTGATTCATATAGTATGATTCTTAGAGAGCTGGCCCAGTCTACAAAATAATAAAACTAGCCCAGGCTTAGCTGAGAGAGAAGTTAAAAAAAAACTGACCCAAATAGGAAAAAAACATTAGGTAAGTGTCAGAAGTGGGATTTGAACCCACGCCCTCTCACGAGGACCAGAACTTGAGTCTGGCGCCTTAGACCACTCGGCCATCCTGACTTTGTTGTTTAAACCTTTATGAGATCTATTTTCAAAGCTTAAATTATTTCTATGCATTGTCCTTGTTGAGAAAGTCACCCATAATACTCCTTTTTTGGTTTTATATATTTTAATTTTTTATTTGAATTTTTATAAGGTTTTAACTGTTTTGTAATTATTTAAGTTTCAATAATGTTTGATAAATTAAAAATATGTTCAATTTTTAATTTTGAATTCAATATGTATTGAATTTAAATTATAAAAAAATGATCGATATTTACTAAAATATAAATTTTAAATTTGAAAACTTAAATATTAAATAAAAGTAATTAATTTAAATATTTATGATTTTGGTTTTTTTACTTAAAGGATAAATAGTCCCAAGATATTTTTTTAAAAGAGTAAACTAAAGATTGACTATCCATTACATTGAAAGAAAAATTAAAGATTGACTAATGTATGATAAGTTACATACAATATATTTTTGGTGAATGTATCTCAAAGGTTTCTTAATCAAAGTACTTATGATATACTTATCTTTCGGTGAGGCCATCGACAAATTTAAATTAGTTCATCTACAATTCTTGTATTATTAAAAAAAATTAAATATCAAATCCAAATGGAGTTACATTTATTGTTTTAAAAAATATAAATTATTGTTTAATGAAGTTAATTTTTAAGTTTTATGATTTTGTAAATAATATTTTTTGTTTGGAATTAAAAAAAATTAAGACAGATTAAATTAGTCCACTTAATAAAAGTTAATTTGATCCATTCTTTATGATAAAGTATCTTGCGGGTACTTTAACCTTTTAAGGCAAATATCCCAATAATATTAAAAAAATAATTTAATAACGGAAAAGGGCCGATTTGAAAAATATTTACGGGAAATGGTCATTTCCCCCCAAAACGCGTCCACGTCAGCGCGTTTTGGAGGGAAACAACAGCAAAGCGCGCCTCTCGGCGCGCGCTTTGTCACGAATTACCAGAAAACGCTACCGACGTGGATGCGTTTTTGCCCTCCCCCCCGGTCCAATTACAGTATGATATTCTAAGGTTTCTGGGCTAGGGTAAATATATATTTAGGGTTTTTGGGCAAAATATATTAGCCCAAAAAAATTAATTGAATTTTGTGACAGTTGTATCGGTAAAATAATTTTGAGAAGACGTTTCTGAACAAACAGTGGCTAAAAATACTTCAAGAAGGATGCACTGCCGTAGAGTAACAAAAGAGCTCCCACGTGGGCGCTCTTTTGCTACTACTAGTCTCGGCAAAATTATTTTGAGAAGAAGTTTCGAACAAACGATGGCCAAAACGTTTTCAAAGATGGTGCATCGTCGCCAGAGAGTGCGAAAAAGAGCTCCCACGTGGACGCTCTTTTGCAAAGAGTCTCGGTAAAATTATTTTGAGAAGACGTTTACGAACAAACGGTGTACAAAACGCTTCCAACAGGTGCACTGCGTCGCCAGGAGTACCGGAGAAGAGCTCCCACGTGGGACGCTCTTTTGCTCTGAGTAGTCTCCGACAAAATTAGACTATAAATCAGCCAAATTTCATTCTCAGGTTGCATAAAGGAAATTGAGGCAAAAGAAAAAAAAAACTGAAAATGACTGAACGTATTAATACTGTTATTTACTATGATGGTGAGGTTTGTGACACCGAAAATGGTGTTGTTTTCTTATCGGAGAACACAACGCGACTGAGTTTCAATCGGAACGTCGATGTGGTAGAACTTCGCAAAAGAATTAGGCATAAAATATTCGGAACAACGCCAATGAAAGTTTAGTCTATTAAGTATAGATTTTGCGCTTCGGTTGATCCGGTGAGATATGACTCATTCGACATCGAAGGTCCTCAGAGCTTTGAGGCAATGGTGGAAACTCATCTTGCCAGTGAATCACCTTATTTCGAGGTATATGTACAATTTTCATCTCCAAGTAATCTTTCTGCGACCTCAACATCTACTACTGTTCGAGGGGAATACACGACCCCAAGCCGACACTCTGTTAGTGGGAGGCAAAACACGGAAGTGCCCATGTTCGGTGGTAGTATGGAAAACATAACCCCTGCACGACACTCGATTGGTGGATGGGACATACATATCCGTCCTTCGACGTCCGATGATAGAAATACGTATTAGGGGACGTCATCAACTTCTAGTGGTTGGCAATCCACATATGATTGGGAACGTTACAAAAAATGTTTAAGGAGGGATAATGTACTCCCCACGACATCCACTGGTGAGGGTCCCTCATTTGTTATAGGTGGTGGAAGGTCGGACGATGAATCCGATGTGGATCCACCTCGAGAGCCCCGGCCCGATGGTGCAGAAGTTGGATTATTTTCTGAATCGAAGCCTGTTCCAATTGTACCTGAAGATGTTGAGGGCGGTTTGGACGAAGAAGAAGAAGATTCGCTATTTAGGGCGTATTCGCCTCCACCCCACATGCATAATGTCGATCTATCTCAAGATGATGCATTGGAGTTTCCTGAACTACCACACCGGACGCGTGACCGTACAACTTCGTCGTTGGATTCGGGCGAATTAGAAGTTGGTAATGAGTTTTCCAAGAAGAATGCTTTTCTTGCTGCATTGAAACAATATAGCATCAGGAACGGGGTTACTATAACATGGTTAAATCCAAGCTCGATAAGTACGAGGCGAAGTGTACAGTGCAAGACGGTACATCTTCATGGAAAATCATGGCATCGTTGAGGAAAAGGACAGGCTTGTAGGAGATCAAAAAGTACAAAGGTCCACATACATGTCTTGCCGGTACAGTACCACTATGTGTTCAGTATTTTTAAATAATACTAATATTATGTAATGTTGCATTATTTAACGTACTTCGTTGACAAGTGTTACACAAGATCATTCGAAGATGGATTCAGACATGTTGGCTGACTTAATAATCCCGACGGTGAAGGCCGATTCCAGGACTACAGTGCCGACCTTAATTAGCAATATTCGTAGCCAATTGGGGTACACGCCCTCTTACAGAAAGGCTTAGATAGCCAAGCAGAAGGTGTTAGAAAAGTTGCATGGTCGGTGGGACGCTTCATATAATGAAGTGTGGCAGTGGTGCCAGGTGCTAGAGAGATATGTCCCAGGCAGCATAACAGGCCTTGAAACGGAACCGGCGTACTACAACGATCGTTTGCTCCATGGATGCGCAGTATTCAAGCGTCTGTTTTGGACATTTAAACAATATCGAGATGCCTTTATATACTGCAAGCCATTGGTACAAATTAACGGTACATTTATGTATGGTAGATATACGCATCGGCTATTGCTAGCTGTGGCACAAGATGGCTGTGGGAGAATCCTTTCGATTGAGTTCGCAATAACACCGGGGGAGTCAGCTGATGACTGAGACTTCTTCCTATCTAGGTTAAGGAGGCATGTCTGCCCCCAACCTGATATATGCTTTATATCGGATTGGGGCCCTGGAATATTAACCGCAATAGAACGCTAGGGAAGCATGTGGCATTGCACACACCATCGATATTGCCTAAGGCATGTTGCATCCAACTACTATGGGCAACATCGATCTAAAAGTCAGCGACGACAAGTGACTAATATGGGTATGAAATATCTATTAATATAATTTCGTTTGTAATATTCAATTTATTCTCAATTGAAAAGTGCTATGTAATATTCGCTATCAACCTATATTGGTAGGGTACGAGATCAATAAGGACCATTTTTAGGGGATGTTGGCGAGTTTGCACTCAGATAACGACGAAGACACAAATTACCTTTGCAATATTCCTTTGGAATAGTGGACACAAGCATACGACGGCGGCCTACGATATGGTCTTATGACCACAAACTTGGCCGAATGCATAAATTCTATTCTAAAAGGAACCCTTCATCTGCCGATTACATCGGTTGTGCGAGAGACATATTTTCATTTAGCGGCACTATTTCTGAAGCGAGCAACGAGTTATAGAGGGCAGATGCAAGGAGGCCATGTATGGAACCCGAAGGTCTTGCAAGAAATAAACAGGGGGAAGACATAGGCCAACACCATGCATATAGTGTGTCACGATCTCGACATCCTATGGTTTCGTGTCACGGAGTTTGACAGACCGAACCAAGGCATTTTTGGCGAGCAGTATCGTGTACACTTGACAAATAGGACCTGCGACTGTGGGAAATTTGATGCACTTCGTTACCCATGCGCTCATGTACTTGCGGCTAGTCAGAATCTCCATCTTGATCTCATGAGCTATGTCGACGAAGTGTATAAATTAGAAAACATGTACAACGGTTGGAGACACGTATTCCCACCAGTCCCAAATGAACGTAAGTGGCCGTCGGTATCGCTTGCACCGTATAAGCTGTTGCCGAATAGACAATTGAGGCGCAAACCAAAAGGTCGACCTTATTCGACTAGAATACGCAACAATATGGATATCCGAGAAACGAGCAACCAAAGTAGGCTATGCGGATGGTGTAGGACCCCGGGGCATACATCTCGCTCGTGTCCAAATCGGAATAGTTGGTCGTGTTCTTAGCTTTTTTGTCTCTTGGTGGCTATGTAATTTCTATTTTTTTGATGAAAACGGTGAACTTTTGTACAAGAATCCCGTATTTTATTTAAGTTATTAAATTTAAATTACAAAATTACAAAAAATAAAAAACAACGTTTTAATTTATTAAAAAATAAAAATTAAATTACTATAAAAAAATAAGAAATTGTTATTTTATTAAATATATTAAAACTAAATTACAATAAAAAATTAAACTATTTCTATTTTATTGAAGATATTAAAATTAAATTACATTAAAATAAATAAACAATAAAATTTTCTTTTGTTAAAAAAATTAAAATTAAATTACATTTGAAAATAAACAACTTCTATTTTATTGAAGATGTTAAAATTAAATTACATTAAAATAAATAAAAAATAACTTTTTCTTTTGTTAAAAAAATTAAAATTAAATTATATGTAAAAATAAACAACTTCTATTTTATTGAATATATTAAAATTAAATTACATTAAAAGAAATAAAAAATAACTTTTTCTTTTGTTAAAAAAAATTAAAATTAAATTACATGTAAAAATAAACAACTTTTATTTTATTGAATATATTAAAATTAAATTACATTAAAATAAATAATAACTTTTTCTTTTGTTAAAAAAATTAAAACTAAATTACATGTAAAAATAAATAACTTCTATTTTATTGAATATATTAAAATTAAATTACATTAAAATAAATAAACAATAAAATTTTCTTTTGTTAAAAAAATTAAAACTAAATTACATGTAAAAATAAACAACTTCTATTTTATTGAAGATGTTAAAATTAAATTACATTAAAATAAATAAAAAATAACTTTTTCTTTTGTTAAAAAAATTAAAACTAAATTATATGAAAAAGTAAACAACTTCAATTTTATTGAATATATTAAAATTAAATTACATTAAAAGAAATAAAAAATAACTTTTTCTTTTGTTAAAAAAATTAAAATTAAATTACATGTAAAAATAAACAACTTTTATTTTATTGAATATATTAAAATTAAATTATATTAAAATAAATAATAACTTTTTCTTTTGTTAAAAAAATTAAAATTAAATTACATTAAAATGAACAACTTCAATAAAATAGAAGATATTAAAATCAAATTACAAATACAAATAAAAAATAACTTTTATTTTATTAAAAAAATTAAAAAAATTATATTACAATTAAAAAATAAAAAAGTCGGTCCGAATCAGTGTTGATGCCGGTCGGAATCAGTGCCACACGGGGATGGTTGATTCGGCGATTACGCGCTGGATTCTTCCGTCTTCTAGCTTCCGGCTGGGTCGTGGAACCTCGGGCGGGGATTCGGGTTCCTCCGGCAGTGGGTCTAGTTCTGGGTGTTGCGAGGATGACCCAACTTGATAAAATAACGACCCCGGAGGTATTTGCATAAACCACGGCGGAGGTCTGAATCCCGTATGGCGAAGGAGCCTGGTAGAAAAAAGTGCTCCCCGACAGCGCCTCCTCTGATTCCACACGCGACGACGGCCTCAAGATCGACTGGCCAGCGGGAGTAGTCAGGAACAGACTCGAACCCGGCCATGCATTCCAACCTGGGGTCGGACTGGGAAAAGGAAACATATACGGGTTAGGATACATATAAGGGGTAGGGTACGCACCTGGCATAAAGGGTGAAAGTTGTGATATCAGTGTCGTCGGCTGAACTGATGAGGCCGGTGACTGTGTGGGCGCTGTTGCTGGGCCCGGTGACTGTGTCGACGTTGTTGATGGCCCCGTCTCATCACCCCTTCTCCTTGGATTTAAAGGGCCCCGACGTTCCCTTCGTTCACGAAATTACCGTCGCCTCTCTTCTTCCGACAACAGATACGGCTTACCATGGATCCTAAACCATGGCATGTATTCCGGCACGCACGCTAACTCAGGAACGATGATCGGTTCCCGAATAGGTAAATAGTCATACCGGTTCTCCCACGTCTCGATATGTGCTGACCAAAATCTTGGCCAATCCGTGTGCAGCTGCCATAAATCCACTTTGTGCTCATCATCGAGCATCTCAGGTGGCATGGGAATCGGTTGCCGGAATCCAAATTGTCGCAGAACCCGATCTGACTGGTGCATCTCCACGATCGCATAGGTGATCAATAGGACCTTCACGTGCCAACTGTTCGGATTTTGGAAGAACTCCTCCGAAATTACTGCCCAAATTTTCGGATTCTCGTACGGTGTCCATTGAAACTATATTAACATTACCAAAATATTAGTTATATACATAATAGTAGACAGTAAATACGAAATACTAAATTATAAATACGAAATTCGAAACTTACTTGTGATTCCGACCGTTAGTCCAATAGAAGCCGTATATCTTCAAGCGAGGTAGGTATTTTAACATGACTCGCCGAATGGTTCCACCTAATTAAATAAATTTTTAGCATACAATTATACTATAAATTTACGAAATAATTGTAAAATATAACATTAAATTTACCTCGTTATCAGTGGGAATGAATATGGGTGGTCGAGTCGAGGACGTAAAAATGGAAATCGATACCATGCCCATGATCTGCGGTAGTGATAGGCAACCTCCGATTTTCGCTTTACTCGGTAGCGTCGCTCGCGACATCTCTCCCTATACAACCTCGATATACGGGTGACCCTCAACTCAATTCACCGCACGCTCTGAAATCAACAAGTTTCAAATGACCATCTCAGTGTGTGAGGTTTTTAGAAAGGTCCGGCATCAGATAGTCTCCAATTTTCTGAAGAATGTATGCCCGAGCATACCGTATTCTTTCTATTTCGGTCGAACCCTTCTGCAGCTTCGGGAATGTGTCTCGTAACCAGGTCATCTCGATCCGAGCTCCTTGAATTTTATCCGGAATGGCACCCAGAAGCTCGTAGCATATGGCTCCTCAATCACCAGAAGTTGCGGACCCGGTGACTATCGACCCGTCAATCGGCAATCCCAACTGCAACTTCACATCTTCCAGAGTGATGGTACACTCTCCGCATGGAAGATGGAAAGTGTGTGTCTCGGGTCACCACCTCTCTATCAACGCACTGATCAAAGGCGGCTCCAACTTGAACCCCCAGCCTATCGTGGCCACGTGCCAAAAACCCGCTTCCCGCAGGTAATTCTCGATCAACGGCGATGGGGGACCATGCATGTTGCGAATATAACATTCCAACACCCGATCTACAGACTGTTTAAAAAATTATAAAATAAAAATTAATTAAAATTGCATAGATCTAAAAAAATATTAAATAAATATTGAAAAATTAAAATTAAAAACTTACCATTTTCAATTGCTCGACGGAGATGTGCTTGCTGTCTAGACGAAGTAATTCCCCGGCCATTTGTAATACGATCAAAAATTTTAGAACTTTCAAAAAAATATATTAAAAAAATTAAAATTAAAAAAGGGCTTTTTTGTAAATATTAAAGGACTATTTCGAAATTTTAGAGAAAATTTGAAGGACTAAAATAGAATTTTGAGAGGAATTTGAAAGGAATTTGAGAGGAATTTGAGAGAATAATGAGTAAAGATTAAAGTGTGAAAAAAATAAAAGGGTTGGAGAGATTTTTATAGCTTTTTTTTACTATTGGGCTCCCAACAGTAAAAAAAAATTTGACCCCTTTTTTTTTACCGTTGCAGGCCTAAAGCACATCCCTGGGGACGCGCTTTGCTATTGTTTCCCCCCAAAATGTACTGACGGAGACGCATTTTGGGAAGAAATGGCCTTTTCCCGTAAATATTTTTCAAACCGGCCCTTTTCCGTTATTAAATTATTTTTTTGATATTATTGGGTGTTTTGCCCAACCTTTTATCCCTTTTATAGAAAAAGATGAATTAAATGGCTTTTAATATTCTCAATATTTTAATTTTCAATGAATTGAATTTATTCACTGAGTTATCAAACAAGCTCTTAGATATTTTTAATTTTTATGTAAAGATTAATGTAATATAATATTTTAATTAATATTTTTCTGGAGAAAGTTTTCTATTTTGTGATCGAGTTGGAAGTATTAAAATTTTATATAAAACTGAATTCAAAATGAGTTGAAGTGGAGAAGGCATAAAATTCAGTTTTAGAGTTGGAGCGAGCAAAACCCAGCTCGTCCCGTTGGTGGAGTGATGGTAGAAGAAGGTTCAAGACGCTCCAAAAATTGGAGTAACCCAACATCCTACGAGTTCCCTTTGTGTTAGTGAGGTCTCCATTCATTGAAGTCCTCCCCTCCCTGCTGAGATCTTTCGCCAGTTTATATCCAAAACAACGCACATTCATTCCTTTTTAAGAACCAAATTCGAAAACCAGACCCACTTGACATACGGAAAAGGAAAAGATATCGATGTCTCTTCTAGATACCTAAGTTGTTTCCCGCATATAATCATTCAAAGGTATGGCTTCTCTCTTTGTTTTTAGCCAAGATTAACTTCTAGGGGGCTAACCATAAGGAAATTTTTCATAGTAGCATAGGAACAAGGAAACAACACAAGGTCATAAAACAGCACAAAATCTGGAGGAAAACATACATAAAAAAAGCTGATTGTTATCCAAATGAAACAAAATGTCATAATAAAATCATCACCTGATAGTGGTGCCATCTGTAAGCTTGGCCTATCCCTAACAACTGATATTGCCTCTTACTCATATATGATATTTTGAATTGCAAACCAAAACATTTGTGAACAATTTGATTTGAGGACAAAATGCCTCTAGCTAATGTGAATCCAGCACATAAAACCACATCCCAGAACTAGCCAAATGTTGCCGGAGAGGTGGACACTGAACCCCCCCTTTCCTTGTTAAACCTTCTTGGCCTTCAAAGGGCCCATTGGAATTTTACTCAGAACCTTGGCGTCAAAAACTGCATATTGTTTTTTAATCTCGATCGCAGCCTTCTCTGCAAATGGGTCTACCTTATCCTCGTACTTCTCGTATAATACAGGTACCGTGTGCAGCAATACGAAACCTGATTTCATATAAAAGATAAATAAACTTCAGTATATGATATCGTCTAGATAAATATACTAAGAAAAGTCAGTGTCATTACATATATAGAACAAGGTCAAGAAGTTGCACCAACTCCCCACAATTGACAGAACCCAGAATGCAGCTATAACCTGAAAATTCAAATCAACGAATGGAAACATAAGTAATTCTCCCACCCATACTTAAGATGAAGCATATCCCCATACACACAAGAAATAAACACACCATAAGGAACTCCTTCAGATTTCTTCCAGATGCAATATCTCGCAGAAGTTTCAATCCCTGGTTAAGTTCAATTGCCAATGCAGAGGCAACTTGGAGGAATGGCTCCTCTGGCAAATGAATTTCGGGGATGCGAGGTGGAGACCTATAAAGAAAATGGGTGGGTGTCTTTAAGAAATCATACAATACCTTAGTCTAAAAAACCAAATAAACAAAATTTGCTGCAAAGACTGTAAAACTTTACTTGTGGATGAAGGTATGAGCATTGGACCACAAAAACAGTAGTGCAAGACAGAGTATCGAAATGTGACAGATTAAAGTAAGTAGGTGGTATTCAATCAACTCAAAAAGGACCCAAATTGCAGTTGCTCCACCAAGGACACCAGCTGAAATCTTCTTGTTCCTCCACAAGAACACATCAGCAGCTGCACCAAATTATTACCAACAAAATAAGATGAAAAGATACAACATCAGTATTGATCTATGCTTTAATCTATTCACCCAGAATGCAAACAAGGAAAAAGGTAAAAAAGCAAAAGACCTAAAATGTTTTAAGGTTGCATCTAATAGCTTTATTATCAAGCAAAACTTCAAAGAAAAACAAATATTTCATATTTTCCAAAAAAAATCAATAAAAAATCAAAAATGGGATCGAGTTCAGCAATGCAGTTTTCTAAACTATCAAACAGATCATAAAAGCATAAAATAAAATACAGATCCACTAATATAGCATCCAAGTAAACCATTTTAAACGTAACTGGACTATCTTTTTACTCTCATGTACATCAAGTCCACAAAACAAGCAAAATTAAAAGCATAAAACTCTAATCTCCATAATAAAAATTTGAAAATTAAAAAATGGAAAAAAAAAAGAAAAAAAAAGAAAGATGAAATGAGAGAGTTCAGAGTTCGTACGTTTTCCACCACCAAGCACATGATGAACTGGTCTCTCTCTTCCAAACAACCGATAAATCTTAGCCTTAACGGAAGAAGGGGAAGCCGGTTTCTCATGATCCGAATCCGAATCCGAAGATGACGATGAATCATGGCCGTGAATCTTCTCGCTGATCTTCTCCATCATCGACTCCACCGCCGACTGCTTACTCTCCGATTCCTCCGCCATTGCTACAAAAATTAAAATCCGAACCAAACCCTAAAAAGACGGATTCTCGGTCTCCGATTCTCACGGTGTCCTAAAAGTATCGAGGTGTGTGAGAGTTGAAGTAGGAAATGTAGGGTTTTATGATGGGAATATATAAAACGTCGATGTAGTCTGAGCCTGAGGTTTGGAGCCAAACCTGAAGGCTCGGAGGGAATTCGGAAATCTAGGAAGTTGACGGCGTTTAGATTTGGACGGGGTTATGGTACGGTGTGGTGGGGTCCAGCATAAATTGAATCCTGAAATGTTTTTCTTTCTTTTATGTGATGTAAGAGGAACGTGGGGGCACGTAGGGAGGGTCGGTGCGGGGTTTTGAGAAAGGTTCACCTAGATGGAACACGTCGATCATCTAATGGATGAAGGTGTGTCGTGGACGGCTATCACTCTTAGGGATTAGCAGCAGTGGGCTCCACATTACCTTAACATGAAGGGTTAGCTCCTTTCCACCTTTTAAATTTCTATTTATATATTATTATACATTTTATTTTAGACCCTTCCATGCTTTATAGTTATGTTGAATATTGGAGTTGCGTAAAATTTTAGTATCATTTTTTATTTTATAAAAAATTTGAATTTAATATCTTATTTTAAAATATGGAATTACAAATAATTGATTATAATATAATGTATTTTTAGAAGGTAAATATTTTTTTACCATATTGTTTTGAAAAGAAGATGTATAATAAATACATGAGATTTAGAGGTTGTTGAAAAAGGCTATTTTTATTGTTCTTGTCGTAGTTGTGTGTTTTAAATCTTACTTTAGATTCCAGCATTATATTATAATACCTATTTGAATTTGAGTTTGTTAAAATGGCATAATTAAGAAATTATTATTTAGTTTCATAATTATTTGTCACGTGTTTTTATTGATTAAGGTTACAGCGATAAGATTCATAAAAGTTCCACCTCATTCTATACGAGATTTAGTTCAAACAGACTATACTAACTTTATAAAGGTTAATGTGCCAACTCAATAGTATCGCTTAATTTTATTTTATTTTTACAAAAAATAATTTAAAATAAATATTATTTTAATCTAATTTTTTTTATAAACATATATCAATATTGAATACCCATTCATGTGACAATAATTACATATGTTATAATCTTTGCTATAATTGATTTAGTCATATATTACAAAAAAAATAATTAAACATTAATTCTTTATATATTATTTTTAATATCTAATATTTAAAAATATAAATATATATATCAAATACTTTTTAATAGATAAATGAGAAAGATATTAAAGATATTATTGGAATCATATAAATTAATTTATTAATTTAGTTACCAATGGTGTTTGTTGTAGAATCATAAAATTCTTATACAAAACTTAATAAATCGAGATCTGTCATATAAAATCATTAAGAACAAAACTAGATGTAGAAGCGTACCTGAATTCATCGATTTCTTGAAATCTTCGGATCCTATAGTTTTTATCTTTTAAATTAACACACAAGTAATTCAAAGAAGGTGACTCTCTCTTTCCTAAAGATAGAGATATTAGAAAAGTTACGTATGTGTAATTTGTGAACCATAACCCTAATATATATAATTTTTGCACATTAATCCAAATATTTAATCAGCCTAGTATCAATTAGAAATTAGTTACTAGAGTACCTACACATATTTAACCCATACTTTATTTAATAATTAAAACTCAATAGACCTTAATCAGACCACTTTTAATTTAATCTAATCTTTTATAATAGTAAATAATAACATGTAATTACTCTTATTATATATGTGATTTCTATATTTTCCAACAATATTTTCTTTTTCATTTTTAATAAGCATATTTTTTATACAACTTTTCTTTAATATTTTTTGTTTAATAACTTAATTTACATTTTTTCTTTTCTTTTTTAATCTTTAAATTGTATTATAACTTTTTTTAGAGTTAAACTAAAATCATAATTTAGAGTAATATCAAATCATTCAAGTTTATTTTAAATATTAATTTTTGGTCTTAATTTATATTGATTATTATTTAAACTACCGTCACTATATATTATATTTACTTTTTCAATAATATTGTTGTCGAAACCATTTTTTGTTTGGAAAACGGGCTGACTTTAAAAAGAAAAATGGAGTCGCCACCAATCTTTTTGGAGTGTGTTTGGATCACCTTATAAAACATTTGGTCTATGAATTTTAAGAAAACGGGTCCGGGAGTCGGTTACGCACGAGGAAGGATTAGCACCCTCGTAACGCCCAAAATTGGTACCTTATTGATTGATTAATGTCCTAATATCGAAAATTGGAAGAGATTTCAAAATATGAGTCCTTTAGAAAATGTTTGGATAATTCAAATTGGATATCGAAATTCTCTTGTTCCGAAAAGATGAAATAACACATCCAGCACGATAGGACACGATGTTTCAAACCTTCGATATCAAGATCATTTCATGATTTCCAAAATTCATGCATTGCACTTTAAAAGGGTATTCCATTATTTGGCCAAACTAAAAACCGAAACCCAGCACTATTGAGCACGATTCCCAAATATGAAATATTGCCTTTATTTAAGAAAATCCGGTCAAAATCTCTAAAGGATATTTGGTCATTTGGATGAATGGAAAATCGAAACCCAGCACGATTGGGCACGATTCCTCAAACTTTCAAACACGAAACATTGCCTTGTTAAAAAAAGTCCCTTTATGAGTTTGGGTAAAAAAAAAGTAGTAAAAGAATTAAAATAAAAAAATAATATTAATAATAGACAAAAAAATAATAAAAGTAATAGTAAAAAAATATATAGTAAAAAGAGTCCCTCTGAAATCAAGAGTGTTATCCATAGAGTCCTAGAGAGAGCAGTTACTGTTGTAGCTGAGGATGGAGGAGAGTGGAGGCGGAGAAAGGGATTTTGGTGAAGAGATCACACTGCTAGCGGAAGAACTCGTCCAACTGTCAATTAAGAGATTTTTGGTGGTACCGGCAGAAAAACCCACTTTAATCTGTTCAGTGTAGACTAAAAAGAAATTCAATTCTAAAAGTTTCAAGGTGCAAATGAGGAGTATCTGGAAGACAAAGAAAAAATTTGAGATCAGAATAGAATGGCAAAATTTATTCTCAATAATTTTTGATTTAGAAGATGATATGGAGTTGATTCTGGAAGGACGTCCCTAGTTATTTCGTAAGTCTCTTATATTATTTGATAAATTAAGTAGTCCACTTGATAGAGATTTAATTTGTCTTACATCATCGCCATATTGGATTAAAATTGGCCCCTTTTTACCTGATTTTGATAAAAAATATCTTTTACATGCAATCAGTAGTACGTTTGGTGGGGTTATTAGATCGGAGATTTATGATGATTTTTGCCGACTTAAAGTTATGTTAGACGTTCAGAAACCTTTGAGAAGAGGTATCTTTGCTACTACTAGTAGTAGTAGTGTTAAGTCTTGGGTTCCTTTCAAATATGAAAAATTACCAGTTTTCTGTTTCGGCTGTGGGCGGTTGGGTCATGGCCTTCATGATTGTGTGCTAATGAGCTTGGAAGAGAAAAACAGAATTAAAGATGACCCCCTTTCACTGTTGCTCTTAAGGCAGAATCTAAGGCTATGGGGAAAGAAAGTATGAAATTCACAGCTTTCTCAAAAAAAAAAAAAACAGGGAGTCTAATGCTCATATACAGGGGGTTTGAAAGAGGGGAACATTGAGTGTGTTCAAGGGGTTGATTATATGGCAAAATCAGAGAACTTTATTAATGGACGACAGTTGACAAGCCGGAAGGAGGGTCTAAAGCATAAGGAAGATATTGCGGGTATGGTGGAAAAGGGGGTGGTAATCAAGCCGTTGGAAAAAGACAAAGAAGCACACAAAAAATGAGTTGGAAAAGAATGGACATAAGAAGTAAGGGTGAAATCAGTATGAGTGAGCAGGTGGTGGGAAAGAGGAAATTTATTGATAATGAAGTTGACAGAAGTTATGAGGAAAGCTTAAGATATGAAAGTGTGAAAAAGATAAAAGTAGACGGTGAAAAAGAATTGTTTAGGATCCAAAACTTTGAGATTCAGGCTGATTATGTAGAATCAAACTCTTTTAAATTGGCGGCTGCCTCTAGGCAAGCCGACCGAACACAATGAAAAGCCTATGTTGGAACGTTCGTGGGTTGGAGAGTCCACGGGCAGTTCGAAGGCTGTGCTACTTAGTTAAGCAGTACAATCCCCAATTGGTCTTCTTAATGGAGATGAAACTGAACAAGAATAGGATGGAAAAGGTACGGAGAAGATGTAGGTTTGCAAATGGAATCGAAGTTGAAGCTGAGGGATCTAGGGGAGGGCTTTGCCTGGCATGGAAGGGGGAAATTAGTGTTAACTTGAGAAGTTTTTCCAAATGACATATTGATGTTCTAATCAAGGAGAATGATGTGGAAGAGGTATGGAGATATACGGGTTTGTATGGTTCTCCCTATTTAAAAGACAAAAATACTGTTTGGAATTTGCTTGGAAGACTTGCTCATGAGGTTGATTACCCTTGGCTTGTTGAAGGTGATTTCAACGAAATTTTATATTCTTTTGAGAAATGTAGGGGAGTTCAAAGGGATAATAAGAGAACGGAGGCCTTTAGGGGAAAGTTAGAGGATTACCAGCTGGTTGATATTGGGTTTTCAGGGGTCTGGTTTATATGGGAAAGGGAAAATCTGCCCGAAACAAATATAAGAGAGAGGCTAGACAGTGGGGTTGCAAATAAGAAGTGGTTTAAGCTTTTTTCGCTGAATATTCTGCAGCATCTCCCTTATTCTACCTCAGACCATTGTCCTCTTCTTTTGAATACAAAACAGCATGTAGCTTTTACAGGAAGTAAGAAATTTCACTTTGAAGCATGGTGGACCATGGAAGAATCTTTTGAAAAATTCGTTTGAGATTCTTGGAAGGCAAATTAAGGAACGCTATTGGAGAAGTTAGGGAAATTGCAGCTTTGTTTGGAAGAATGGTCACGTAAAAATAGCAGAAATAAAGAGGGGTTGAAAAGAAAATTAACGAAGGAGTTAGAAGTTCTGTTAGAAGGTGAAAGGAATGATGCCACTATGGCAAAAATCATTGACACTAAAATTTATTTCAATTTGGAAATTGACAAAGATGAGATGTATTGGGAGCAGCGAGTAACAGAAAATTGGTTAAAGCTCGGAGATAAAAATTCGGTATCTTTTCACAAGTGCGCTTTGGCCTGGAGGCGAGCAGATACTATCTCTAAATTGGTGTCAGAGGAAGGGATGGAGATTGTGGAGGAATCAGAAATTATGGATGAGGCTTCTTCATTCTTTTAGAATTTATTCAAGTCAAAGGGAGTGGCTAATCCTTGCAAGGTTTTGGAAGGCATTGAAAGAACGATAAAGCAAGAGGACAACAAATTCTTATGGGAGTCTTTTCGAGAAGAAGAAATTCAAGTAGCCTTGGAAGGTATGGGACCCATAAAGGCTCCGGGAGCAGATGGTTTTCCAGCTTTATTCTTCCAAAAGTATTGGCATAGTATAGGTCGCGATGTCATTGACTTCTGTTTGGGAATTTTGAATAATAAACAGGATCTTTGAGGGTTTAACAGAATAGATATTGTCCTCATTCCTAAAACTCAAAGACCTACTCAAATGGTCAATTTCAAGCATATCAGCTTGTGTACAGTTGTGTATAAAGTTATGGCTAAAACTATAGCTAATCGTTTGCAGAAGATGATTGATAAATGCATTGACAAAGTTCAGAGTGCCTTTGTACCAGGACGACTCATTACAGATAATGTGCTTCTAGCTTACGAAATTTTTCAAACGATTAATAAAAAGTACAGGGAAGAAAGGTGTTATGGTAGTCAAATTGGATATGGGCAAGGCATATGACAGAGTGGAATGGGGATTTATCAAAGAGGCAATGTTAAAGATGGGTTTTGATTGTGAATGGGTGAAACTATTAAGACGATGTGTTATTACAGTCACTTATGTAGTCAATATTAATGGAAAGAGGGGGAATTTGTTTTATCCATCTAGAGGACTTAGACAGGGGGACCCATTGAGCCCTTTTCTTTTTTTGATTTGTAGTAAAGGTCTTTCATCTCTTATGAGAACTGCTAAAAGGAGAGGATTAATCAAAGGTGCGAAAGCTAGTAGACAGGGGCCAGCGATTTGTTATTCGCAGACGACTGTATACTATTTAGGGAGGCATCTAATAAAGGAGAAAAAAATATGAAGGACATTCTGCAGGATTATGAGATTTGTTCAGGCCAGTGTGTTAATTTTTCGAAGTCAACAGTCTTTTTTAGTCCGAATACCGCTGAAGAAGATAAAGTAGCAGTGTCTTTTATGTTAGGAGTCAGAGTTGCAACAAACCTAGAAAAATATTTAGGGCTCCCCAATATGATCGGTAGAAGGAAAAAAGAATCGTTTTAAAATCTCCTCGATAGAATTTCAATGCGCATTGAGGGGTGGAGTAACAGATTGTTATCATAAGGAGGAAAGGAAGTTTTCATAAAATCGGTCTTACAGGCTATTCCAATTTTTGTAATGTCGTGTTTTCTTCTTCCGAATTCTTTATGCAAAAAAATTGAAAGCATCTTCGCTAAGTTCTGGTGGCAGAAAGGGAAGGGTAGAAATGCTATTCACTGGTGTCAATGGGGCTATTTATGCAGACCGAAAAGTGAAGGGGGTTTGGGTTTTCGTAATATGGCCCAATTTAATTTAGTAATGTTGGCAAAGCAGGGGTGGCATTTTTTAGAAAATCCAAATTCTTTAGTCGCGCAAGTGTTTAAGGTAAAATATTTTCCAAAAAGCGATTTTTTTAACTCACAGTTGGGAAATTGAAGTTCATACGTTTGGCGCAGCATTTGGGCTGCAATGGGCATTCTGGAAAAGAGGCTAATTTGGAAAGTGAGAACAGGCACTAGTATCTCTATTGTTAATGATGCGTAGGTTCCAGATCTTGTTAATTCCAGATTATTATCTTCTTATTCAGGTTCAAATGATGATAAAGTTGTAGAACTTATTAATTTCCAAACAAGATAATGGAATAGGGAAGTGATTGATTATACCTTCGGAGTTGACGAGGCAGAAAAGATCCTTCGCAACCCTTTAGCAAAGCATCCGCATGTTGATCTGCTGGCATAGAGAGGCGAACTATCAGAGAGTTTCTCGGTCAAGAGCACCTATAAACTATTACAGAGATTTGATCCTAACGCTTATGCGATACAACCGGTCTACAATAATTTTTACAAAAAGCTTTGGTGTATTGATCTTCCTACGAAGATTAAAATTAATATCTGGAAAGCCTCTTGGAATTATCTACCCAAAAGGGTAAATTTACTTCACAAAAAGTTAACTACAGACGCCTCATGCCCTTGCTGTGGTTTGGGAACAGAAACGTTGAATCATCTATTCAGAGAATGCCCAATATCAGTGGAAGTATGGACACAGCTATCAGAAGTAAAAGTGTTACAAGATACTATTATTGAGTTTAAACAGTGGCTCACCTCGTCTCTCGATCTTCTTTCTCTAGACCTGTGTAGACTTTTCTGCGGAGCTCTATAGGCCATCTGGTGGGATAGGAATGCTCGGGTTTATGAAAAAATAAGTAAAACAGGTTATGAGATTGCAGTTTATGTACGGAACTATGTAAAAGAACTTGATGGTGTAAAAAGCGGAGTAATTAGATCTCCAAAAGCTGTTAACAAATGGAAGCACGCACCACATCAGGTCGTAAAAAATCAATTTTGATGGAGCATTTGCGGCGAAGGAACATCTTTCAGCATCATCAATAGTGGCCAGAGACATCGAAGGGTCAGTTCTTGTCTCGAAGTCCAAAATCCATGAGCAGGTGGCGTTAGCTTTCGCGGCCGAAGTCTTGGCTTGCCGAGAAGCGATTCAGTTAGGGAGCGACACGCAAAAAGAAGAAGTTATTATTGAGGGCGATTCACTTACAGTAATAAAAAAATGTAGAAATGATCTGACAGATAGATCTCATATCGGTCCATATATCAACAATATTCGACAGAAGAAGTCAGATTTCAAAGAGATTAGGTTCGTTTTCATTTCCAGATCAGTAAACACTTTAGCACATATGATAGCGACAGAAGCTTTGAAGAAGAAAGAGAAATTTTACCTGGTTGGGGGAGTACCATACTTTGCTGTATCACAAGCAAGGAACGAAAGCCTAAGGGAGCATGACTGATCGTTAGAGAGGAAGGAAGGAAGAGTTGGAACAGAGGGAGGTAAATGAGACTGTGTATCTGTTCTAATTTCAAAATGAAACCCCTTGGTTTTATCTGGCATTGAAGAACGAAGTGACGGATTTGATGGGGAGCAAGACGATGTGACTACTGATTGGGCTATAGGTCGGCTGCATTAATTGCTTGCAGCTTTTCTGATTTTTTCTGTTTTATTTAATTAGTTTTTATGGAAAGGGCCTTTAGTTATTAGACTCGGGTTTTGTGTGGGCCAGACTATTAGTATTTCGTTGGTTTTATTTTCTTTTCTCTTATATATATAAGCCCAATCTGTTTTATTCAAAAAAAATATATTAGTAATAAAATAGTATAATAATAAATATAAGAAATATAAGAAATAGCAATGGTTGGTAATAATGATATATACAGAGTTAATTTTAAATAAAATAGATAATAATAAAAAATAATAGTAATAGAAATATTAAAAGAATAATTGTAATAATAATAATACTAAATTAATAATAATAGTAGTAATAATAATATTAGTAGTAATGAAAATTATAATAAAAGTAAAAAAATAAAAAATAGTATTAATAATAAAAAAATAGTAATAATATTAAAATTAATAATGATAATAATATAAAATAATAGTAATAATAATAGTAATATCAATAATAATAATGATAATAATAATAATAATAAATAAAGTGAAATATAAAAAAATATAAACAAAGAAGTAAGGAAAAAAATAAAAAGGAATACTATATTAAAATGAAATTGGAATAAGATTGAGAGCCCAAATTGTAAGTAAAACATTAAAGGGACTAAATTAAGAGAAAAATAAAATTAAGAACCCAAAGTTTAAAAGAAATAAATGAATTAGGGCCCCATTGCAACTCACACAAAAAGGGAAAGACCAAATGGGAAATATTCCCGTCTCCTAAGCACAACATTTTAACAGGGACCAAAATGAATTAGATCAAAGGTACCGGGTCAAATTAAAAATAAAAAAAATTTAATTGAAATAGCTTTAAAAAGCGGAAGGACTCGGTCGAAATTATCCCATAAAATGGAAAACGCGCGGATCCTCAGGTAGGCGGGTTGGGTCGCGGGTCGGTTCCTTTAAACGGCGCCGTTTTGGCACCTATTACAAACTCCCAAAACGACGCCGTATGGGCCAGGTATAAATGTCAAATTTTTGACAAAAAATTCAGTTTCCAGCCTTTTAAAAAAAAAATTCTCTTCTCTTCTTCTCTCCCTAATAGCTCAAATCCGGCCAGGGCTTCCGGCGAAACACCGCCGTTGGCACCACATCCGGCCACCGTGTATGGTGGCCGGAATTCCAAAAAAAGTAAGTTTCTTCCTTCTTCTTTTTTAGAAAAATATTATTTATATATGTTATGCATATAGTTTCAAAGGAAAAGGAAAAAATAAAAATAAAATAAAAATACAATATTCGTATAGTTTCGGAAAAGAAAAAAAAGGACAAAAAAATAAAACCTTTGCTCTTTGATTTCGTATATTTCCTGTTTCGTAAAAAAAAATATTGCCCTTGGATCTGTCCCCTCCCTTTTTACAAGTTTTGCTTCGGCCCTTTTATAGCCGAAATGCCATCGAAAGTAGAAAAAAAAATAAAAACAAATATAATTTGTTTTTGCTGCTTCTGTTGCTTTTCTGTTTTGTAGGTGAACTTCATGGAGGCGCACATTGCGGGCGCGGAGAGTTCGGAGGTGACGTGGCTAAGGGCCCAGCGTGAAGGTTCTTGGCGTGCGGGGTTGCTAGGGTTTCTGTTTATAAAAAAAAAATTTGGGCTTAGTGGGCCTTGAAATGTATTGGACTGCTTGTTGGTTATTGTTCTTTTATTTTGTTTTTGTTTTTTTTTTGTTTTGGTTAAGGGGCTCGGGCTAAAATTAGGCCCTACAATTGTTTATGAATATTACAAATTTTTATATCGATTTTTAATAATTTAATATAATATATTTTAAAAAAAATATCTAATCAACCTCGAAGAAAAAAAAATTTATATTCTAGATTATATTTTCATAAGTATTTTATAGATGTGCTATATGGAATTTTTAAAAGGTGTTAGAAGAAACTTCATTGGTAGGATGCAATTGAATCGAGTTAAGATATAGAAAGCTCCAACTTATTTCGAAATTTGGTCGTGAAAGACTTGTTCAAATTTGATGAAGTTTTATTTTCTCCATAAGTCACAAATTTTTTATCTTTTTTATTTTATAACACGTTATCAACACGATTCTCTTTTGATTGTTTTTCTCCATAAGTCACAAAATTTTTTTTTCCCTTTTACCAAGCCTTACCCCTTTCAAGCAACAACCAATGCAATAGCTGGCCACTTAAATTTGCTACTCAAGCTGTTGTCGATTGCCTTCTAGAGTTTTGCTATTTCAGTCTTTAATTGAGGCATGCGTATTATGTGTAATCATTATGCAAAGAAATTTATATAATCCTTACGCAGTATATTTTTCTCCATTGTTAATTGATTTTTGGTAAAATTATTTTATGAAAAATATTTGTACTTTAAGGTTTCTTTTAAACTAAGATTCTTTTATTAAATAATAATATTATGATATTTGGATGATTAATTTTTTTATAATTAAATTATTATTATTAAATATGTTTGAAATTATTGTATATCTTTTAAATTGAATTTATAAATATTTGATTAAAGCATCATAAGATTTTATAACATATATGTTGTATCGAAATTTGGTACAATGTGTATCAAATAACTTTCAAGCATTGTACACAAAAATTTTGATTTTGTTTACTTAATGATTTTATTTTTACTATTAGATTATAAATGTTATTACGAAAACAAAATTGTTTTACTACTTGTAATAGTGCTTGTGATAATAGCCAGGGTGATAACAATGAAGTTAAAGAATCTCAAGTATATTTTACTACGATTTATTTATTATACCATGTTTATTATAATTGGAGACTAATCATAATAGATAGATTTTGATTTGAAATCCACGCATGTTTTGCGATGGTGATTATGAAATAAAGAATCAATGGAGGTGTTTAGAAATCTATCCTACCAGATTTGTTGCATTCCCCGAAGTGAATGCAAACATAAAGAAAATAAAAGATATAATCATGGACCACTGAAAGTGTAAACATAGTAATAAATAAGAGAACAATGAGAGTTCTCAAGATAACTCTTCAAAGGGTAAAAGATAACCTATGTTATCAATGTGGTATGAAAGATTATTTGACACATATGTGGCGTATGCCCAAATATTTTGTGTCTGTTAATATTCTTTGAGGAAGGATATAAGAATGTAGTAATAAATTCTATCATTACAGATAGAAAATATTTATCTTATTTGGTATTGAAACAAACAAATATTATTCCAATATTTGATAGTACAAAATTAGTTGAAAGCTCCAAAAGAGCTAATATATCAATATTTAAAAAGCACAAAATTTGTGATGGTTAATGCATTAGTTTTAAAATATATTCATTATAATGGATATCATATTGGGATTGTGAATGGAGAAAAAAATTATATTTCATATGAATTAAAAGAAGATTAAGTTATTGATTTATATTTATTACTCTTGTTATAAATTGAATTGATCGTAACTATCTTTGTGACCTTCTTTTGTTATCATCCCCGTTAAGGGATTGAAAGCAAAATATTTGACTATAAAAGATCTATTAATGAGTAATAAAATATGGTAAATCTATCTAAAGATCGTTATGGTTGGATGCACCTGAAGTTGTAAGTTTTTTAAAATTGTGAGTATAACTCTACAGTATTCAGAATAAGTTCTCAATTAAAATTACGTGAAAAAATATTACTGATAAGAGCATTGCAAGAGAGAACTTATTCAACTTTCCATGATTCAAATGTGCTTCTGCAGTAGCAATATTATGAAAAAAATTACTTGTGATTGAAAAAAATTTTTTAACCACGAATCTAACCATTCCCCGAAGAGAATGTAACAATATGTAATAAATTTGAAAGTCATAATCTTTAACGTGGATGTAGTAATTTGGATTATAATAATAGTCATAGGGGATTGTCGTAATAAATTTTCTCACCATCAGAAGTGGAAAAATGAAGAACGTAAGAAAAGAACAAGAATTTCCAAGAACTTTTTAAGAAGAGAGGCAATCTATTTATGAAGAGTCATTGGTTATGTACCTATTGTGCATTTAGAAAATAAGATCCACTTTCAAAATTTATTATTAATAGATTTGGATTGAATTCAAAGTCTACTACTGAAGTTTAATTTGCTTACTTTTTATCGTTAAGACTCAACGTAGAACAAAAAATAAGAGTACGTCTTTAAATATTAAATCAACTTGATATATGATTTAAATATTTTGAGATGTTCTTCTTTTTAAGTTTTGATTACATATGTTACATATTGTTTTAAGCATCTCATTTGTTCATGAAAATAAATATTAACTTATTTATTTATATCGTTATAGTAGGTTTTATAATTAAATAATATATTTGATTAAAACATATCTAGTATGCAAATTTATGTTAACAAACCAATGAATTTTATGGTTTTTTAGATTTGATTTAGTTCAAAGAATTGTTAAAGGTAGTGGTTCATACGTTTTATATTATTCTATTTGTTAATTATTTAGAGAAATAAGATGAGCAATTGTAAATGAAAAGTTCTATGAGCTTGAATGGTTCGATTTTGAATTAAATTTCATGTATGTTTATGATTATGGTTATGAAAAAAAATTTGCTAGTTTTCATTATGTCATATTTTTATGTTTGAGATGTGACATTTATTGATATATTTAGTATAGGTGTAACATCCCAAAAATGGGGTTATTTGAAATTTAGTTATTTTTTTCCTGTAAGAACTATTGTGGTATTATTTATGGAATAATAGAGCCTAATTTAAGGCTTTGAGTTGGCTCGGTTTAATGGAAAAATTCAGTTTTAACTTAAAAAGGTAAGGAGCCTTAGCAGAGGGGTGTTAAAAGAATAAGTGGGGATAATTTGACACTAAATAAGCCTTGGAAAAGTGGCAAAAGGGAGGCCACTTAAGTGCTTGGAGTTGACGCCACAATGCACAAGGGAGAGCTTGTGTTCGAGTCGCGAAGTTTCTCTTTTTGCACTATATATGGGACGGCACAAGGGGAGAGAATTTCTCTCCTTAAATTCTTTTTATTTTGGATAATAAGGGTGTAATTTATTATCATGGGATAATCAAGTATTTTAAAGGGATATTATTTGGATATTAAGGATATTGCATGGATTAATAAGAGATTATTATGATTTAATTCAAAATTATTTGAATTAAAATGAATGAGTGGTCAGGAGCAATTGGGGAAGTTTGATGAATTTTGAACTCCTCATGAGAAGGAGTGGACGGCAAGCTTGATAGGGGGGCCGAATGCCTATAAAAGCATCAGTTGGCCCCCTTGCTTCTCTTTTTGTCATTCTTGCTGCTTGCCGAAATTCCTAGCCCTCATTCTTCATTCTCTTTTATTTTTTTTTCCATCCCCTCAAACTCTCTAGCCGAACCCCTCTTCCACCTTCACCATCTTTTCTTCTTCTTCCACACTAGCCGAACCTATACTTCAACCTTTGCCAAAATCCCTTTTCTTCTTGTTAAACTCTCCCTAGCCGAATACACTTCATATCCTTGTGCCGAAACCTCTTCTCTGATCTCCTGATTACTTCTTTAATAGCTTTGGCCGAATATCAAAGTGGTTAGATCCCATCAAGGTATTATCGACAGTTGATTTGGAAAAGGTGAGTAGCCATAGCCGAACACTATTCTTCTCTTTTCTCTTATTTGGGTTTAAAATTTGGCATAAGCTAATGATGGGCTAATCTTGTTGGTTGAAGCCGATATCACTTAAGTACTTCGGGATCGGGAAGTAGTCGACTCAAACTCTTCCTCTCTAGTAAACGGTTTTGGTAAGTGTTAGTAAGATCTATTTTAGTAAGTTATTAAGTGGTGATTAAAAGCGAAGGCTATTAATCAGATGTCGATTAACCAATTACTTGGTAAAGCGGATCCGTGCCTCGAGTGCCGTGGTTCGTAACAAAAAGCAAAGGTAAGGATTCGGGACCATAACTAACCCTCTGGATTTGTTTTGGTTGGCCGAATAGGCCATAATACTAATCCTAAAAGTTGGCCGAATATAGGTCTTTGATAGATCTAGGTGGCCGACTCCTCTTTTGGGACTTAGATTACAGTGGGTGACGTGTGTGTACATACACACCTTGTAACTTATTAAATTATGTTAAGTAATGTGATTGCTAACGTGATGTATGTAGCAATGGTTTGAATACCATAACGGTATACGGGGTAACGGTAAGTACTGTTCATACGATTTGCTATTTGATGCTTTTGGGAAGCATGTTGTGATAATACATTTGATAAATCTGTATGATTATTGCCGATGTGGGTTGATTGAGTGGAGGGGGGTGTAATCGCGTCGACGGGCACCGATGTTTTGGTAACACACTTGTGACTACGGTCACCGAGAGGTTTGGCACCTCGAAGAGCGACTTATCCTCGTGGTTAATACCACCGTGGGTTGGCCCCACTTGAGATATGGGATCGTCGCCGGTGATTTGGTATCACACGATGGGTTGGCCCCATCACCCGATTTGTGTCTACGGACACCGTTGCTTTGGTAGCACATCGTGACTATATGTCACCGGTGGTTTGGCACCACCGTGGGTTTGGTACCACAACGGGGTAGACAGCAGTGGCGTATGGTCGGCTAGGTTGGGACACATGATAACTTGCATAATTAATTTGTTATATGTTGTGTATGAATATGTTTAAACCGGGGAAGGGTTACATCATCGAGTCTTGGTGACTCACCTTCTCCTTTACATTTTTCGTGTAACGAGTAGATCGCGGATGTGAGTAGGGTGACTCGAGGTGGCCATGCAAATGAATTTAAACCGAATGGATTTTGGCTTTAGTTATTTTAATCTTTAGTTGATTTTATTTTGAATGTAATAAGGCCTCCTAATACTTTAGCTTTGTTGTTTTTTTATATTCTTTGAATAATTTGCTTAAACTATTTTTACCAATATTACATTGAATGAACACGTTTTCTCAAAGTAAACGAAAATGTTTTACCGTCTTTGTCGGGCAACATTTAAAACTCTAAAACAACTTGACCCAAATGATTTCCAAATTTAATCTAAGTAAGGTTTTATTAAGTCCACTAAAAAGAAGGGTTTTCAAAATTTAAGTTGGTTTCAAAAAGGAACTTCAAAAATGTTTTCACCGTAACGGACAGATTCGGCCATAGCGTTTGGCGGGTTTGGGTTGTTACAAAATTGGTATCGAGCCCAGTTCAAAGCTCTTTGTGGGGGCCCAAGGCCCAAAAATGTTTTAGAAGGCCTTATAAAATGATTTTTGGATTTTGGACAAAGATGGCCCGAGTCTCCTAAGACCGATCCGCCCTGTAAGTACTTCGAACCTCTTGGTGAATTATATTCGTAGAAGGGTAGGAAGTATGGAACGAGATAGACTTATAGGACTTGAACCCTAGGATTAGATTACTCAAACACATGAACCGAACATAAGACATTAAAGAACTAAACCAATCTATGACTTAGCCAAGTGAGCTAGGGTGTGGTAACCCCGCATGACGCATGTCGAGGATTGGATCCGGAAGAGCTCGGTATTTAAGCGATCCCGTGTGACTCACCTCCTCTTCGCAGTATCCTACAGTGCGTAGCTTCTGGCTCACCCTAACTCGAGGGCTCGGTGGTGTGGCAACCTGCGTGCGCATGTCTCAGAAAGGTTCGGTGAGAGCTTGGTATTTAAGCGGTCCGCGTGACCCACCTCCTCTTCACTCGAATCCTCGCACGGTGCGTAGCTTTGGTTCGCCACGACCAAGAGGGCTCTCGGTCATAGGCTAAACCTAATGACTAAAACCCGAAAAGGGAATTAGCCATGTTTTGAAAACAGAAGCGAAACAACAACAACTCAAATGTTTTCAAACCTCTTGCAACAACTCTTTCAAATCGAGAAAACCTCATATTTGCAACGTTTTCCTAGAAAAACTCAAATTTTTGGAAAATTACAAAAATGCCCTTGTGGTAAAATTACTAAAACGCCCGACTCATAAAATATCCGTTCAATGGTTTTGCTCAAAATTTCGACTACTTTACAAATATCCAACAACTTAGTTTTGAAAATCAACACTTTGAAAAATTTTGGTTTTAGAAAATTACTTAAAACGCCTCAATTTGTGAAAATTACCGAAATGACCTCGATCTTTGGAAAACTTTACCAACATCACTATTTGAAAAGGAAAACTTTCAGAAAGGACCCTCAAAGTTTTACAACTGTCGAAAATATCCCTGATTTATCAAAATGACAAAATTGCCCCTGATTGACAAAATTACCAAAATACCCCTGGTTTCAAAACGATTACGATTTTACAAATTTTTATAAATATCCTCCAGTTTTGGGAATTTCAAAATGACCTAATTTACTAAAGTTTTAAAATTTCTTTATTTACTGAAAAATACCCTGTAGGAAAATGACGAAAATACCCCTGGGTTAGAAATGGGCAGAAATGTCCGAAGAGTGAATAGGTATGGAAAGCATTAAGGAATGGATGCATGAACTCTTTGTGTGAACTAGGATAGAAGACTGAAACCTTGTCTGCTCGAAAGAACCCCTAATTAAATCTCTGTTCATAAAATTTCTTCGCGAATAAGAAAGTGAAACAAATGCTAACACATAAAATTTTCTTAATCAGTTAAAGCGCAGAGAGATAGAATGAGTTCTAGAGGACGTGGACGCCGTGGACGCTTGGTAGGGGTAGAATGATCGTGTCTCGAACCCGTCAAGTCAGTCAAGTTTCGGAAAATGAGGTACCACCGCCACCACCACCTCCTACTTTCGTGGTCGGAGAGCGAGGACGGCATCGGGGTGAGGCCGTGGTCGCAAGTCGTTTTTGCGAGTGTTGGAGATGGTGGCCGGGGTGGTGGGAATTTGGGAGCTCGAAAGTCTGTTCCGAGCGATTCGGTCTAACGGGCCGAGGTATTCCGTGGTGTCTCAGAGTGGCGCCGGTCTTGCGTGAGAATATTGGTTGGAATCTACGGAAAGGGTTATGGATGATCTCGACCGACCGAGGAGGAGAAAGTCGAAAGGGGCGGTGTCGCTTCTAAAGGATGAAGCGTACAGTGGTGGTGGCCGATACCGGGATGGAGCCGGTACCGATGATCTCACGTGGGACTACTTTAAGACGCGCCTTTCGGAAGAAGTATATGTGGGCACTAGTTACACCGATGCTCAAAGGAAAGCCTTCCAGGTCTAGTGCAAGGAACTAAGTCGGTGGCCGAGTATGAGGTGAGTTTTTAAGGCTAAGTAGGTATGCCGGAGGAATCGAGCCACCGAACATGAACGCTGTGTCCGCTTTGAGGACGGGCTCGAGAGATGATCCGAGATTACTAATTGCCCCGCAGCAGTTCGGGAGTTCTCATCTCTTGTGGAGAAAGCCAAGGTGGCCGGAAGGGGTTAAGGAGGTCAGTAAGGCAAAACTATAGCAAGAATAACCAGAAAAGAGGATTTGGGTCAGCTGGATCGGGTAGCACTAATGCTCAGAAGCGGGCTAGGCAGAGTGGGCCAAATCAGACCGGTAGGCCCACGACTACTAATCAAAGGCCGACTCGGTGCAGCAACCGTTGTGGAAAAACCCATGGGGAGGTTGTTGGACCCAGTAGCAAAGGTTGTTTTGAGTGTGGGTCTTTGGAGCATCGGGTAAGGGACCGTCCTCAAAAGCGACTAAGGATCACCGTAAGGTCGAATCGCGCTGCAGTGGCAGAATGTTGGACCACGCGGAGGGTCGGGGGTAATGGCAGAGGAAACAATGGTTTCAACCGAGGTCGTGGAACTCGGGCCGAGGTTCGGGTAACACTGAGGCTAGGCGGCACTGGCTTAGTCTATGCGCAAATGAGGCACCGTGAGGAGGGAGACGCACCGGACGTCATGCCAGACGTTTCTAATATTTGGTTTACCTTATGTTGCATTGATTGATGTGGGTTCGACGACTCGTACATTGCTAGTAGTGTGGTAGGAACTATGGACCTAGACTCGAGACTACTCTTAGGAAGATGATCGTGCTAAGCCCCCAGGACACTCTGTAGTAGTAGACAAACTTTATAAAGAGGTACCCTAGAACTCCAAGGGGTCGTATTTGTAGCCGATCGATGGAACTACCTTTCTGGAGAGTTCGATTTGATCCTTGGAATGGATTGGCTAGTTAAGTATCGGTAATTTGGATTGCGCGCTAAGCGCATGGTGCTTAAGGCGGTGAGGTGATGAAGTGGTTATGATAGGTGATAGAAGGAATTACCTATCCATGTGGTGTCGGCCTTGAAGGCCGAAAGGATGGTTAAGAAAGGTTGCGAGGCATATTTGGTTCGGATCGTGCTTTGGAAGCTAAGGAGTCGAGTTGAGGTTCGAGCAGTTGGGGAATTTGTCGACGTATTTCGGAAGAACTTCCGTGTCCGCCTCCGGATCGGAAGTTGAATTCGTGATTGACTTGCTACCCGGGCGGCACTGTGTCTATAGCACCATACCGAATGGCACCAAAGGAATTGGTGGAGTGAAGGCCCAAATTCAGAGCTCTTGGATAGAGGTTCATTCGACCAAGCATATCTCCGTGGGGAGCGCTGTGTTGTTCGTCAAGAAGAAGGGCGGTTCAATGCGGATGTGCATCGACTACCGTCGATTAAACAAGTTAACGATCAAAAACAAGTATCCGTTGCCTCGGATCGATGACTTGTTTGACCAACCGAAGGTGCCGCGGTGTTTTCAAAGATAGACCTTAGGTCGGGCTACCATCAATTGAAGGTAAAGGAGGTTGATGTTCACAAGGCGGCATTCGAACTCGATATGGACATTACTGAGTTTACGGTGATGCCATTTGGGTTGACCAACGCGCCGGCGGCGTTTATGGACTTGATGAATAGGGTGTTCAGCCAATACTTAGACCAATTCGTCGTAGTGTTCATAGGACGATATATTAGTCTATTCTAAGACGGAGAAAGAGCATGACAAGCATTTACGAATGGTGTTGCAAGTACTAAGGGAGAAGCGATTATATGCCAAATTCGGTAAGTGTGAATTTTGGCTAAGGGAAGTAGCTTTCTTAGGACATGTAGTATCTGGGCGGAAGGAATTAGAGTAGAGACTCGTAAGATTGAAGCGGTATTGGATTGGAAACCGCCTAGGTCGGTGGCGGAGATCCAAGTTTTCGGGTCTAGCGGGTACTATCGGAGGTTTGTGGAAGGGTTTTCTCCGATCGCAAAGACCGCTGATTGTGAAGCTACTAAGAAAAGGAGTCCCATTTGTATGGTCGGAGAAGCAGCAGGAAAGCTTCGATAAGCTAAGGAAAATTTTGACGGAAGCTCCGATTTTGGTGCAGCCAGAAGCAGGGAAGTTGTTCACCGTTTATTGTGATGCGTCTCATACTGGTTTGGGATGTGTGCTGATGCAGGAGGGGAAGGTAGTAGCCTATGCATCACGGCAGTTAAGGCCACACGAACTGAACTATCCAACGCACGACTTAGAGTTAGCAGCAGTTGTCTTCGCTCTGAAAATATGGAGACACTATCTTTATGGGGAGAAGTCGATAGTTTACACGGATCACAAGAGTTTGAGGTATCTCTTGACTCAGAAGGATCTTAACTTGAGACAGCGTCGGTGGATCGAACTTTTAAAGGACTACGATTGTTCGATCGAGTATCATCCGGGCAAGGCCAACGTGGTAGCTGACGCGTTGAGCCGGAAGGTGGTGACGGACTTAAGAGCAATGTTTGCTCGGTTGAGTTTATATGATGATGGAAGCCTCTTAGCAGAACTTCAAGTTAAGCCAACGTGGATGAAGGAAGTTAAGGAAAAACAATTAGTGGATAAAGGGTTGAATGCTAAGAGAGCACAAGTTCAGGATGGTGGTTTGGAAGGATATAACTTTTGTCTAGTGATGGAGTGTTATGCTTTCAAGCGGCGAACGTGTATGCCAAGGGATGTGGAGTTGAGGCAAAAGATTCTCCGGGATGCACATAGCAGCCTCACTACGCTATGCATCCAGGGAGGAAGCAAGATGTATAGAGATCTTAGAGAGCGATTTTGGTGGCCCAAGCTAAAGCGTGAGGTGACAGAGTTTGTTGGTAAGTGTTTGACTTGTCAACAAGTTAAGGTTGAACATCATTGCCCATCGGGTTGCTTTCACCAGTGAAGATTCCCAATGGAAGTGGGAACGGATAACTATGGATTTCGTTAGTGGGTTACCCCCCACGCCCGAGAAGAAAGACGCGGTTTGGGTAATAGTAGACCTAGGTTAACTAAGTCGGCTCACTTCATACCGGTGAGGATGGATTTCTCTCTTCAAAAGCTAGCTAAGTTGTATGTCTCTGGAGATAGTAAGATTGCATGGTGTTCCAACATCAATCATCTCGGATAGGGATCCGAGTTCACGTCAAGGTTTTGGAAAGCCTTGCATCAAGCTATGGGCACACGATTGATTTTAGTACCGCTTTCCATCCACGATCGACGGACAATCGGAAAGGGTGATGAGATCTTGGAGGATATGTTAAGAGGTTGTGTCTTGGATTTTCGTGGTAGTTGGGAGGAATTTCTACCATTAGCGGAGTTCGCCTACAACAACAACGACTACCGTGCAAGTATCCGAGATGGCTCGTATGAGGCAATTTGTATGGGCGGAAGTGTCGTGACTCGACATGTTGGACGTAATTAGGCTTAACGCATGATTTTGGGTCCGAGTTGGTGATGCAGAGACGGAGGATAAAGTCAAGGTGATTCGGTCTCGTCTTAAGGAAGCATCGGATAGGCAAAAATCCTATGCGGATTTAAAACGCAAGGAGATGGAGTATCTTTGTGGGGAGACAAGGTTTTTCGAAAGTGTCGCCTTGGAAAAAGGTGTTAAGATTTGGACGGAAAGGAAGCTAAGCCCAAGGTTTATCGGGCCATATACGGTGATTAAGCGAGTAGGACCGGTAGCCTACCAGATTGAGTTACCGGCCGAACCGAAACGCAGATCCATGATGTCTTTCACGTATCAATGCCGAGAGGCGGTATCGGTCGGACCTTCGCACGTTGTGCGATGGCGTAAATCGAGGTGAATCCAGATTTATCTTTGAAGAGGAACCATTCGGATCTTAGACCGAGATGAGAAAGTTCTACGAGGAAGTCGGTGCCCTTGGTGAAGGTCTTTGTGGTGGAACCATGGTATAGAGGAAGCTACGTGGGAACCCGAGGATGTAATGAGGCAGCAATACCCCCACGTTTTCTAGTTAAGTAATTTCAGGGACGAAATTTATTTTAAGGGGGGTAGAATTGTAACATCCCAAAAATGGGGTTATTTGAAATTTAGTTATTTTTTTCCTGTAAGAACTATTGTGGTATTATTTATGGAATAATAGAGCCTAATTTAAGGCTTTGAGTTGGCTCGGTTTAATGGAAAAATTTAGTTTTAACTTAAAAGGTAAGGAGCCTTAGCGGAGGGTGTTAAAAGAATAAGTGGGGATAATTTGACACTAAATAAGCCTTGGAAAAGTGGCAAAAGGAGGCCACTTAAGTGCTTGGAGTTGACGCCACAATGCACAAGGAGAGCTTGTGTTCGAGTCGTGAAGTTTCTCTTTTTGCACTATATATGGGACGGCACAAGGGGAGAGAATTTCTCTCCTTAAATTCTTTTATTTTGGATAATAAGGGTGTAATTTATTATCATGGGATAATCAAGTATTTTAAAGGGATATTATTTGGATATTAAGGATATTGCATGGATTAATAAGAGATTATTATGATTTAATTCAAAATTATTTGAATTAAAATGAATGAGTGGTCGAGCAATTGGGGAAGTTTGATGAATTTTGAACTCCTCATGAGAAGGAGTGGACAAGCAAGCTTGATAGGGGGCCGAATGCCTATAAAAGCATCAGTTGGCCCCCCTTGCTTCTCTTTTTGTCATTCTTGCCGCTTCAGAAATTCCTAGCCCTCATTCTTCATTCTCTTTTTTTTTTTTTCCATCCCTCAAACTCTCTAAAGAACCCCTCTTCCACCTTCACCATCTTTTCTTCTTCTTCCACACTAGCCGAACCTATACTTCAACCTTTGCCAAAATCCCTTTTCTTCTTGTTAAACTCTCCTAGCCGAATACACTTCATATCCTTGTGCTGAAACCTCTTCTCTCGATCTCCGATTACTTCTTTAATAGCTTTGGCCGAATATCAAAGTGGTTAGATCCCATCAAGGTATTATCGACAGATTGATTTGGAAAAGGTGAGTAGCCATAGCCAGAACACTATTCTTCTCTTTTCTCTTATTTGGGTTTAAAATTTGGCATAAGCTAATGATGGGCTAATCTTGTTGGTTGAAGCCGATATCACTTAAGTACTTCGGGATCGGAAGTAGTCGACTCAAACTCTTCCTCTCTAGTAAAGCGGTTTTGGTAAGTGTTAGTAAGATCTATTTTAGTAAGTTATTAAGTGGTGATTAAAAGCCAAGGCTATTAATCATGTCGATTAACCAATTACTTGGTAAAGCGGATCTGTGCCTCGAGTGCCGTGGTTCGTAACAAAAAGCAAAGGTAAGGATTCGGGACCATAACTACCCCTCTGGATTTGTTTTGGTTGGCCGAATAGGCCATAATACTAATCCTAAAAGTTGGCGAATATAGGTGCTTGATAGATCTAGGTGGCCGACTCTCTCTTTGGGACTTAGATTACCGTGGGTGACAGTGTGTACATACACACCTTGTAACTTATTAAATTATGTTAAGTAATGTGATTGCTAACGTGATGTATGTAGCAATGGTTTGAATACCATAACGGTATACGGGGTAACCAGGTAAGTACCTGTTCATACGATTTGCTATTTGATGCTTTTGGGAAGCATGTTGTGATAATACATTTGATAAATCTGTATGATTATTGCCGATGTGGGTTGATTGAGTGGAGGGGCGGTGTAATCGTGTCGAGCGGGCACCGATGTTTTGGTAACACACCGCGTGACTACGGTCACCGAGAGGTTTGGCACCTCGAGAGCGACTTATCCTCGTGGTTAATACCACACGTGGGTTGGCCCCACTTGAGATATGGGATAAATCGCGGTGATTTGGTATCACACGATGGGTTGGCCCCATCACCCGATTTGTGTCTACGGACACCAGTGCTTTGGTAGCACATCGTGACTATATGTCACCAGTGGTTTGGCACCACCAGTGGTTTGGTACCACAACGGGGTAGACAGTGGGCGTATGGTGGCTAGGTTGGGACACATGATAACTTGCATAATTAATTTGTTATATGTTGTGTATGAATATGTTTAAACCGGGGGAAGGGTTACATACTGAGTCTTGGTGACTCACCTTCTCCTTTACATTTTTCAGGTAACGAGTAGATCGCGGATGTGGAGCCGGGCTGACTCGAGGTGGCCATGCAGTGAATTTAAACCGAATGGATTTTGGCTTTAGTTATTTTAATCTTTAGTTGATTTTATTTTGAATGTAATAAGGCCTCCTAATACTTTAGCTTTGTTGTTTTTTTTATATTCTTTGAATAATTTGCTTAAACTATTTTTACCAATATTACATTGAATGAACACGTTTTCTCAAAGTAAATGTGAAAATGTTTTACCGTGCTGTCGGGCAACATTTAAAACTCTAAAACAACTTGACCCAAATGATTTCCAAATTTAATCTAAGTAAGGTTTTATTAAGTCCACTAAAAAGAAGGGTTTTCAAAATTTAAGTTGGTTTCAAAAAGGAACTTCAAAAATGTTTTCACTGTAACGGACCAGATTCGGCCATAGCGTTTGGGCCGGGTTTGGGTTGTTACAATAGGCTTGTTTCTATACATGACTCAAACAATTATTCTTGGTAGTTAATTAATTATGCAAAACTCTTGTTGAAAGGGTTTTAAAAGTATTTTGAATCGAACTCAAAACTTCTCGCATCCGAAGTGAGAATCATACCACTAGACCAAATGCCCTGCATTTGAAGATTTTGGCATATTCCCTGAAGCGGATATTGCATATAATTACTTGGAAATTATATTTATTGACTTAGTGGCATTATAAACTTCACGTTGATTTAGATATTTCTAGTTGTAACACTCCGAAATTTGGGGTTAGAAGTTTTGAGATTTATAGATAGGGCCAGTGGCTAGATTGGACAGTTAGGTTTGTTGCTGTGTTTTATGTCAAAATAGGCCTGTTGGTCTGGTGGTTGGATGTGTGTTAGTTTACCTCTAGGTTTTGGGTTCGAATCTTCATGTGTGCTTGAGGAATTAATTTTATTTGAGTTTCGTTTCTTTTTATTTTATGTTTTATATATATATTATGCTATTTATTTTATGGTATTTTTATTTTTTTTAAAAAGGAGGTGGTTTCTAAAAAAAAAAAATTCTTTTCTCACGTTCTTCTCTTCTTTTTTCACATTTTCATCTTTTTCAATTTCCTTTTATTTTCTTTTTGCTTATTTCGCTTTGTCGTTTGTCAAGAGAGCGTAGTTCTCGAGTGTTCTGCTTGATTAGTTCTGAAATTGGGTCTCTGAATCGGCTTGGTGGAGTGAGTCGAACAATTCTGGGTGTTTAAATCGCAGATTCAGGTGTGGGTTTGAAAACTTTTCCTTTTTGTTATTGACGAAATTCTAATTTGGTTTTGTGAATTTAGACATGGTTTGTGGGTTTTTGAAATTATCATTTGAAGTTTCAATTGTTGCGGTTTTGAGTAAAAATTTGACTGGTTAGGGTGTGTTTATGCACTAGTAGAAATTAAGGATCATTTGATGTCAGAATTCATGTTTTCGAGCTATTTTAAAGTGGTTTCACGACCACATAGATGGCCACACAGGTGTGTGCCTGTTCACACGGCTGTGTCCTGTAACACCCCAAACCCGGCCCATGCGTTTCGACCGGATCTGGCATGTTATCGAACACATAACACTTTATCGCGTTTTGAAAACACAGGTTAAGTTAATTAAATTTGAATAAAGGAGAGACTTTTTTTTTTTGGAAATAAACCTCTTTGTATTTTTATTATTAAGTATAAATAAACATTATCATAAAATTCATAAGTTGCTTAACATTGATAACTGCTGAGTTGAATGAACAATAGGGGCCTTATTACATAAATATTCTCGAAATAACAATGAAATAAATTAAACTTTAAGAAATCCCAAAAGAAAATAACTTGTAGAGATAGAACTTGGTGGCCCCTCGAGTCTGTCTCGGCTCCCATATCCACGATCTACTATTCATCTGAAGAGTAGAGAAAAGGAAAGCGTGAGTCACAAAGACTCAGTGTATAAATCACCAAAACACACATCGACCTGAGCCCACAAACACATTATGGGCCCTGGCCCATACAGGAAGGCATAATTCATAATCACATAATAAACAATAAGGAATGAATAACCCAACCCATCCTAGGTTTCCATCCTCTACACACCAACCCGTACCAACCATCACACCTTGGGGATTTCTACAATCAACCCTCTATCCGCTACACAACAAAACGACAGCCGTAGTGCCTATTCCTATCAAGTAGGAATCTTAAACGTGGCATAGCCACCAATCATTATGTGACCTTACATTTATATTATGTGGGATTTCTACCACCGATCACCAAGTGACCTATCATGCACTTCCTCTTCAATTATCATCATTCCTACCCCATGCATACATGCATAAGAAAACATCATGCAGACTTAAATATTTTTCAATACACATAGGGAGTTTCATGTTTATGTACCTGGCATCCTTGCCTAACCCTTTTAGGGTTCCATTCGACTGTCTATACAGCCTTGTTTCGGCTTTTTAGCCCATAACATACATAAATAGATATATATACAGGTTTATTAGTAGTGTGTTAGAGATCTACACACCTGATTAATGTCGATACCCTCGCTAAATCGATCTACAGCTTTGCTTCAAAAAGCCAGAAGGATGTGAAACTAGGGCCTCTCCTATATTCGGCCATGGTTAGTGTTCTGCCCAATTTTATATATTTGAATAAACAACTCTTCTTACCTTAAAATCCCGAAATTGGAGACTAGCTATTTTTGGCTTTTAGATCTAGTTGACCAAGCTTCCTTCAAATCCCGAATTGCCGCCCAATCATAGAACCATTAAACTATTAGTTTTTCAGCTTTTGCCTTTCTAAAATAGATTATGAGAACTAATCAAAAATCGACTCTTACCTTAGCTTAGGAGATCCGGCTAGCACTAGGGAGAGGATTCGGCAATGCCAATGAAAGATTTAAATGCCGGAAGTATAAAACAATTCCTCAAATATGATGAATAAAAGAAAAAATGATGGATGCTTCAGCTTTTTAGAGAAATCGGCACAAGGGAAAAGAAAGTGGGGAGAAGTTTCGGCTTTTAAAGTAATTGAAGAAAGAAATTTGGAGAAAGAAATTGGAGAGGGAGAGGCTAAAGAATTCAGCACAAAGAATAGAGAAAACTAGGGTTTTTAAATGTCAGAATCAAGGAGCTAGCCCCCCTATTCATAGATTTTTGACACCTATTGCTAAATACCGAAAACGCCCTTAAAATTTAACCTAAAGGAGAGGAAAATTTCAGCACCCTCTTTGCCATGCAGTAGCCGAATTTTACACTCCTTTAGGTGATAGATTTTCGGCCAGCACTTCCCTTGGAGATAAGCTCCTAACTTTTCTCCTTTTTATCTATGATATTATCACTTAAAAATCCACATAATTTTCCTATTTTGTAGCCTTGTAGCTGTCCACCCCTACTAACCCTAATGTCAAATTTAACTCACTTAAATTAAAAGATCTGGGCCTCATTAAACTTAAATTTTGGGCCTCTAAATCCCTTGTGTGTGGCGTCACTTCTAATTCCCTTATAATGCCACTTAATGTTGGGCCACAAGCCCATGTTTGGCATTTTAAACATAATTACCACCTTTTTAATTATTAATGATGCCACCTTAAAATAATTTAATCTGGGCCCTTGCCTAATTCTAAACCCAAATTTAGACCCCTTTCACCTAAGTTAACATATTAAACATATTCCTATACTAAACGCATAGACCCATTAATTCAAGATGTTACAGTTCTACCCCTTTAAAGAAATTTCGTCCTCAAAATTTCCAATTAACTACTAATCATACTACCTAAGTCTCACTACTATGCTTTCGCTGCGCACTCTAATTCTAAAGCCAAAATAAACACTTAGTATACTATGGTAGGGTACGCACCATTATTCGTATCTGGAGCGTCTTCGTCCCCTTGGCGATGTGCTGCATAGACCAAAGCTGGCTGCCCCGCCTCCGCATAACCTACACCTCAACGTCCATGTCCTGTGACATTGCCACCATTGACTTGACCACGGCCCTTTGGTGGTTGTTGACCTCCTCTTCCTGGTGGTGCATTCTCTTGACCTGCGGGCCCTTCACTGCCCCGTTGCTGCGGGCAGTTTCTAACTTGGTGGTCCGTAGATCCACACCTAAAACACTTCCCACTACCTGCCCAACACTCACCGACATGGAATTTGCCACATCGTGCACACTTTGGTGTCTGGTTAGTAGCAGCAGGTCTCTCATCCCGTTTCGGCCCGTCTGACCTAGGTCTTTTCTGAGTTTGCCCAGCTGTCCCTGACGATTCAAAATTCCTCTTACTTCCACCCCTATCTCTATCCTGATTTAATTTCTCGGTCCTCTTTACCTCATCGGCTATCTTAGCCTTTTCCACTAAGACAGCAAATTTCCTTTCTCGCTGTGGAGCTATCAAAACACGCAAATCATCCCTCAGGCTATCTTCAAACCTAACATGACGTTCGTGCTCCGTGACTACCATTCCACGAGCATAATGGCTAAGGTGTAAGAATTCAGCTTCATACGCAGCCACTGACCTACTCCCTTGAACCAGATTTAGAAATGCTCTGCGCTGCGCATCCACATAACTCGATCCAATGTACTTATTCTGAAATGCCGTCTTAAAGAAATCCCAGGTGATACGGTCATCCACAGCACCATCCTTTACCGTAAGCCACCATTGATAGGCTTCATCCCTCAAGAGGGATACAACGCCCTTCAACTTTTCCTCTTCCGTGAAATCTAAATCATCCATTATGCGTTCTACCGCTTCCAACCAATACTCAGCTGAACTTGGGGCTACATTAGAAATTCCCTAAACACTTCTGCCCCATTGGCTCTAAGCCATTCTGGCACAGATTTTCGGGCTCCTGTGCCCATACCAGCCCCAGCAACCCTCTCTAAAACCCTTAGCATTGCCTGAGATATCGCATCATCTCCAGCATTCTGATCCTGAAATTCCTCCTCCGCGGCTGGCATCTTATTTCCAGAACCATGACCAGATCTTACTGGTTCCGACACCGTCATCCTACCCCTACCACGACCACGTGGTGGACGTCCTCGACCCCTTGTACTCATTCTACCGATTCGTGTTTATCTAATTAGAAATTTTATGAACTATTAGTTTTCTTCCACTGTTTTAACCACAGACAGTCTTATGAATAATAGTTTTAAGAGTAATTCTTTCGATTTCGCATTCACCATACAGTCTCAAGTTCATATCCTCTAAGAAACACATACATTCAATCATGAACTCATGTTCATTATAGAAAAGTATTGTTGTTGTTTTCACTACCCAGGGGTATTTTCGTAATTTTATCCTATAGGGGTATTTTCGTAATTTTTCAAAATAAGGTTCCTTGATGATTTTGTAAAATAAGGGTATTTTGGTAATTCTAGAATCCGGGGCATTTCAAAAATTTTGAAATCCAGAGGTATTTTGGTAATTTTAAAATTCGAGGGTATTTCGATAATTTTAAAATCCGAGGGTATTTCGGTAATTTTGTGATCCAGGGGTATTTCGGTAATTTTACAAAACAAGGGTAATTTGGTAATTTTACAAACCAGGGTTATTTTGGTCATTTTGCAAAACAAGGGTAATTTGGAATTTTTTTTTCATAACTGTGAACATTTTCAAATCAAGTGTATATTTTTGGAAGTGTACAAAACTTAGGGGTTTTTGTTTGCAAAATAGGGTGGTTGGTCTCTTTCGGGTTTTAAGTATGGGTTCAGCCTATGAACAAGTCCTTATAGCTAGAGTGAACAGTCACTACACACAAGGTAAGATTCCAGCGAAGAGGAGCTGAGTCACTAGGACTACTTAAATACCAAGCTCTCCATGAATCCACTCCTCGACATGCGTATGCCTATTGCCACACCCTGTCATGGCTAAAGTGAACAGTCATTATGCACCAGGTAAGATTCCAGTGAAGAGGAGGTGAGTCACTTGGATTGCTTAAATACCAAGCTCTTCCGGATCTACTCCTAGACATGCATATGCCTATTGCCACACCTTAGTCTTGCGACTTGTTTACAGGTTTTGTTTAGTGAAATTAAGTCTTATGGAATTGCAGAGTTGTTTGTCTATGCCTAGAGTCCATCAAGTTCTAATCTAGATAGTCTACGTCTCATAAAGCCCATTAAGCCCACATTTATATCACAATCAAGAGTTCAGAATACTTACCTGGGTGGATTGGGTGCCGGTAGACTCGAAGGCCATGTCTTCAAACCAAAATCTTTTTCTTAAATTCAATTTTTTTAACACACTTCTAGACCCATTTCACAGCCCGAGTTTTGAACTGGGCTTTGATACTAAAATGTAACACCCCAAACCCGGCCCATGCGTTTCGACCGGATCTGGCATGTTATCGAACACATAACACTTTATCGCGTTTTGAAAACACAAGTTAAGTTAATTAAATTTGAATAAAGGAGAGACTTTTTTTTTTGAAAATAAACCTTTGCATTTTTATTATTAAGTATAAATAAAAATTATCATAAAATTCATAAGTTGCTTAACATTGATAACTGCTGAGTTGAATGAACACTAGGGGCCTTATTACATAAATATTCTCGAAATAACAATGAAATAAATTAAACTTTAAGAAATCCTAAAAGAAAAAAACTTGTAGAAATAGAATTGATGGCCCTTCGAGTCTGTCTCGGCTCCCATATCCACGATCTACTGCTCATCTGAAGAGTAGAGAAAAGGAAAGCGTAAGTCACAAAGAATCAGTGTATAAATCACAAAGCACACATCGACCTGAGCCCACAAACACATTATGGGCCCTGGCCCATAGAAGAAGGCATAATTCATAATCACATAATAAACAATAAGGAATGAATAACCCAACCCATCCTAGGTTTCCATCCTCTACAGACCAACCCGTACCAACCATCACACCTTGGGGATTTCTACAATCAACCCTCTATCCGCTACACACCAAAACGACAGCCGTAGTGCCTATTCCTATCAAGTAGGAATCATTAAACGTGGCATAGCCACCAATCACTATGTGACCTTACATTTATATTATGTGGGATTTCTACCACCGATCACCAAGTGACCTATCATGCACTTCCCCTTCAATTATCATCATTTCTACCCCATGCATACATGCATAAGAAAACATCATGCAGACTTAAATATTTTTCGATACACATAGGGAGTTCCATGTTTACGTACCTGGCATCCTTGCCTAACCCTTTTAGGGTTCCATTCGACTGTCTATACAGCCTTGTTCCGGCTTTTTAGCCCATAACATACATAAATAGATATATATACAGGTTTATTAGTAGTGTGTTAGAGATCTACACACCTGATTAATGTCGATACCCTCGCTAAACCGATCTACAGCTTTGCTTCAAAAAGCCAGAAGGATGTGAAACTAGGGCCTCTCCTATATTCGGCCATGGTTAGTGTTCTACCCAATTTTATATATTTGAATAAACAACTCTTCTTACCTTAAAATCCCGAAATTGGAGACTAGCTATTTTCGGCTTTTAGATCTAGTTGACCAAGCTTCCTTCAAATCCCGAATTGCCGCCCAATCATAGAACCATTAAACTATTAGCTTTCGGCTTTTGCCTTTCTAAAGTAGATTATGAGAACTAATCAAAAATCGACTCTTACCTTAGCTTAGGAGATTCGGCTAGCACTAGGGAGAGGATTCGACAATGCCAATGGAAGATTTAAATGCTGGAAGTATAAAACAATTCCTCAAATATGATGAATAAAAGAAAAAGCGATGGATGCTTCGGCTTTTTAGAGAAATCGGCACAAAGGATAAGAAAGTGGGGAGAAGTTTCGGCTTTTGAAGTAATTAAAGAAAGAAATTTGGAGAAAGAAATTGGAGAGGGAGAGGCTAAAGAATTTGGCACAAAGAATAGAGAAAACTAGGGTTTTTAAATGTCAGAATCAAGGAGCTAGCCTCTCTATTTATAGATTTTTGACACCTATTGCTAAATACCGAAAACGCCCTTAAAATTTAACCTAAAGGAGAGGAGAATTTTGGCACCCTCTTTGCCATGCAGTAGCCGAATTTTACACTCCTCTAGGTGATAGATTTTTGGCCAACACTTCCCTTGGAGATAAGCTCCTAACTTTTCTCATTTTTATCTATGATATTATCACTTAAAATTCCACATAATTTTCCTATTTTGTAGCCTTGTAGCCGTCCACCCCTACTAACCCTAATGTCAAATTTAACTCACTTAAATTAAAAGATCTGGGCCTCATGAAACTTAAATTTTGGGCCTCTAAATCCCTTGTGTGTGGCGTCACTTCTAATTCCCTTATAATGCCACTTAATGTTGGGCCACAAGCCCATGTTTGGCATTTTAAACATAATTACCACCTTTTTAATTGTTAATGATGCCACCTTAAAATAATTTAATCTGGGCCCTTTCCTAATTCTAAGCCCAAATTTAGACCCCTTTCACCTAAGTTAACATATTAAACATATTCCTATACTAAACGCATAGACCCATTAATTGAGGATGTTACATGTCCTCTGGGAACACGGATGTGTATGTTTGGGAATTTAGGGTTTTTGATGATTTTTAGTACCATACGACCTGGCCACATGGGCATTTGTCCCACACGGGCATGTGAGATCTCCACACGACCGTGTCTCCTCTGTTATTAATTTTTAGCACATTTGGACAGTGAGTTACATAGGCTATTCACACGGGCCTGTGCCCCCTTCACACGGGCATGTGTGGCCTCCATATGGGCATGTAGACCCCCATACGGCCTAGGCAAATCCACACAGTCGAGGCACACGACCATGTGGTTTTACCTTGCCAAATTTTTGTATTATTTAATTTATGACATGTTTGTGGTTCTGTGTATTCCGACCCTTTGCTAGGTCTTAGTAAGGGTAGTCGAGACTCTATTTGACTCGGACATACTAGTTATATGCAATTGTTGCATTAGTTAAGTGACTCGTTGTAATGATATTACTTAATAAATGAGTATCTGCTTCAGTGGTTAAGTGATGTGGGTTTGTGTGTGACTGTCTGGAAACTGTGTACATCGATTCTATAACTAACTGACTAATTACGAGCTTCCGCATCTGTTTAATTGACAGTGTTTGGTGTGCATTCTTGCATTTGCATTATGATTTCGAGTTTGGAATATGAAGGGAAAGAAGTCTGATATGATTTGGCAGTTTTAACTACAATACGTTTGTATAGCGATTTCATGTAGATAATACGATATACAGCAATTTCATTTGTATATCGCTATTTGCATGGCTTTATTCGACATTCATGGTGTGTAGGGATGGATGGGCCTTTCGAGGTCCTATGTGGTGTGTAGGGCTGGTTGAGTTTCTTATAGCTCATTTGTGGTGTAAATAGGGGATGAAGACGTGTTTGGCTGGATGAGTAGGTTTCATGTTGATGCATTTGTTCTGTATTTTGTCTGTCTGTATGTCTGATTGCGAGATTAATAGTATATAAATCGATGTATTCAGTACGAATGATTCTGTTTTGGTTGTGAAGATTATTTGGATATCGAATTGCCATTGTGATATGTTGTTTTTATTGCAGCGCTTAATTTCATTTTTCTGTTGTTTCGATCTCACACTGGGCTTGTGTAGCTCAACCCCATCAGTTTCCCTTTTTCAGGTATTATCGTTTGCTGTTGTTGGACTAGGCACGTCGGAGGTTTCGGACAGTTACGTTTTAGAATCAACTTTAAAAATTATTTTCATAATCTTCCGCATTTATAAATAAACTGTTTGAATTGTAATCTTTATTTTGAATATTATGGTATGAATTTTAGGTTTTACGCACTTAAGCGTCTTTTGGACTAAAAATTTTGTAATATCGGGATTTTATAATTGGGAGATTTTATGTAACTTAAATATAATCTTATTTTTCAGTTTGTTTAATTAATAATTATATCAGATCACTTCAGAGATCAATGTTACCTCCGGAATTCGGTCTAAACTCCTAGGCCAGATTTTAGAGTGTTACACTAGTAGTAAATGTCACAATAGTACTTATATGTGGATACAAAGTAAAAGAAATGATAATAAAATGATCAATTTGTTACAATTTAGTACAATTGAAACGCATGTTAAAGTAAACCAGAAGTTTACTGATACAAATGCATTTACTACTTGACGTGACCAGTTAGACCATCCTGAATCATATATGATGTGAAAATTACTTGAGAATTCATATGGACATTTATTAAAGAACTAGAAGATTCTTTAATTTAAAGAATTCTCATTTTTTGTTTGTTCTCAATGAAAATTGATTGTTAGAAACTCACTAGCTAAAGTTGAGATTTAATATCTTGCATTTCTAAAATGAATATGGGCTCATTGATCCACCATGTGGATGGTTTTGATATTATATGATTTTGGTAAATGCATCTACAAAATAATCACGTATGGTTTATCAACTTGCAACCTGTCATTTCCAAGATTGCTTGTTTAAATAATTAATTTCAGATCATGCAATTAAGATCATCTTGCTAATATTGATGAGTTTATATCTTAGTCTTTTATTGAGTTTGAATTTTTTTTTGTAAAAGTTTGTTATTTATGCACATAATGGTTTAAAGAAATTAATGATTGAACGCCTCTGATTAATGTCTAAACCATTACTTATAGAGCTAAACTTCCTATTTCAACATGAGATTATGTTGATTTATGTGTTTTACGCATCAAGCCAATAAGTTATAAATACTCCCTATTACAATTGATTTTTAGCCAATAGCTAAATATTTCTCATCTTTGAATTTTTGTATATGTGTCTATGTTCCAATTGCTCCACCATAACGCATAAAGATGAGTGAATCCTCGAAGAAAGTTGGAAATATATAATCAATTACAAGTCTATTTGTATTATTAGATGTTTTGAATGTATTGGAGATTCAATTATGACATGATTTGTGATTACCATTTTGATTTGATAGTTTTCCTGACATTAGGAGGAGAGAAATAATTTGTAATGAGTTAGAGGGAGAGTAATTTGAACCAGAAGTTCAACAAAGATAACTTATTACAAGTTAACTGTCAGATATATTTACAAACTTAATGAGATTAACCAAGTGTTATATACCATCTAATATTTTAATTTGAATCAAAGTCCTAGTAGGACAATTAGTTACAATAAATAATAGATTGATCGATTCCAAAGATGAAAATTCTTCTAGATGGTCATATAGTAGAGGTGAGTGCTTCAGAAGAGACCCAAGACATAACTAATAGGTAAAACTTCAGAAGAGATTCAAGTACCTAAAACTGAAGATTAAAATAATGAAAATAAGAAATCTCGATAAGTTATGTCAATTTCAGAAAATGTCAAACCGATAATAAAAGTGATCAACAATAGATTTACATGCAATATTATTGAAATAATGAAATAAAAGGAGGATATTGAATAAATCTATTAAGAAATATAGATATAAAATAAATTGGTCAAAATAGAAAGACGCAACTCAAGTACAATTAAATTTGTAGAGTTTTTAGACCAATAATCCAAATATCTAAAGGTATAAAGCCAGTGAGGGTGCAAATGAAGTAATTTTGCAAAAGGAATAAAATAAAAAGTTTTTGCTAAGTCTTGACATTGATTATGAAAAGATATAATATTTTTTTTTGTGGTGAATGCAATAACCTTTAGATATATTATTAAACTAACAGTTCATAAAAGATTTAACTTGTGTCTAATGGTTGTTGTTACAACCTTTTATGAATCATTATATAGTAAAGTTTATAATAAAATCCTTGAAGGATTTAGAATGCCAAAAGCATATTGAAATTATCGAGAAATTTTTTATTTATATGAATTGAAATAATTGAACATATGTGGTAAATTTAGCTTAGTCAATAGTAGTTGAAAGAGGATTATAAAATGATCAAAAATACCTATTTGTATTTTTATAAAGGGATCATGATTAAAGTTTGTTATGATTATTGTTGAAACTCCTAAAGAGATCAAAATATATTTCCCCTAAAATTTTCCCTCACTCATGACTTTCAAAAGAATTTTGACATAAATGATTAGCAAATATGTTCAAATTGTCATTTGAAAAGCTAGTATTCAAGATTGAATACTTAGAATATGAGATATTATGTGATGTTTTCATGAAGGGGAGTAAATACGCGTTATACTCTTTTTCCTTTAATCAATATTTTGTCCTATTAGGTTTTCTTGGTAAGGTTTTTAATAAAGCAGTATATTATGCGTATTATAGATATGTGTACTCTTTTTGTAACATCCCAAAAATCAAGAGTTAGTAAAATCACATTTCTAATTTGAGAGAGAGTGGTCATGCCTTAATTTTTGAGATTATTTATGCGTTTTTAGAAAAAAATGATGATAATACTCTAAAACGTCATGTTTTTATGTGCTAATTGTATATTTATTTTGAATATGATTCTACTAATTTGAGCTATTTATGGTCTTTTATCTTTTAGGGACTAAATTGGAGGCAAAAGCGAAATTAAGAGCCAAAAGCGTGAATTTAGAGATAAAATGGGCTAATGTGCAACACAGGGAAAAGTTGGTGCCAAAAGTGCAAACATGGAGGACACAAGGGTTGAAATGCAAAAAGAAGAGATTTTATTCTATCAAACTCTATTTTAATTATATTAGGATAATTAATATTAGGATAATTATTAAAGATTATTTAATTTCTTTATTTATCTTTGATTATTTGTAATTATCTTCAGGAATTTAAGTAGGACTAGTCTATCTATCTTAGTACTATAAATAGAGGATGAAGTGACACATATTGATTGTTCATTTTTTTCTGTAAACTCTCTCCCCAAAAATCTTTTGTTCTTTCCATATTTTCCTTTAATAAAATTTCCTTTTCTATTTTTATAATTATTTTCTTTTACATCCTATCCATGAGCCACTAAAATCCATCTAGCCAAAGGTTGCCGAAAATCCCCAAAAAAGGGTTCTTGAGGTTTAGAATCCGTACTTAGCCTTCTCAACAGGGTATTCATCGTTTCTCCGCATTACGGGGCTGACGCTTCCGTCCATGTCCCTTAAAAAGTGATCTTTTCAACGTGTGTAAGGAACGGCCACTTTGTATATTTTGAGAAGGTTGTACAGTCGGTTCGTTAGCTTACTGCATCAGAGGTTGGCGAGCCCAAGAGACAAAATGGCGTAGAATTCGCCATTGAGAAATGTTGATCTAGAATAAGATGATCCCACAAAAGCGATTGTTGGCTAGAGTCAGGTTTCACTAAATCGAAGTCTAAATCCTTGGAGCTGGTGGACCTAGGCGTCCTTTTCCACTATAACTGGCTTATTAGGGTTGAGAAGGATCATTTAAAAGCTAAGGATTGAACCCAAGACAGATCGAGACAACCAGAGGGTGGAATCTCCCCATAAGAATTTCTTTATCTCAACTCTATTTCCTATTTTTAATTTTCGCAATACCAATTCGACTTTTCAATTCTGTTTTAATTTTATTTTCCAGATCAAAATTATTAATTCTGTTTTTATTTTTTATTTTTCTAGGAACGCAAGTTTTCTTGGTCAAGAAATTGTCCAGGATTTCAAGTACGAGCATTCGTACAATCCGATCCCTGAGGATTCGACCCTACTTCCCCTTTACTGTTATTTTTATTATTTTACAGGGAATAGGATATTTTTGGTGCTTTCAACGACGCATCAAATTTTGGCGCCATTACCGGGGATCGGTAACGTACTAATCTTGTTATTTTATTTCTTATGACCAGATCTGCTTCAGGCACTCTTGCGTTTGACTCAGAAATCGAAAAGACTGCGAGAGCTAATCGCAAAGAAACAAAGCTAAGGAAAAAATAGTCAGCGGTGGTTGGGACTCAAAGCAATCCACCGCCAGAAATCAGAATCGACGACGAAGCAGAGTCTAGGGTTAACGCAAACCCTACTCAAACATTTGAAAGTAAAGCAAAAGAAGTCGATTCACCTGAAGAGGCGCTTGAAACTAGGGTTAACGAAAACCAGAATTTGGCACGTCAACCAGTGGCTCAAACAATTCGGCAACTAGTTGAAGCTCCAACAGAACAACCACCACTGTGCATTACATATCCTACTATGGATACCGATTTTGAACTAAAATCAGAGTTAATTTAGTTGCTGCCAACTTTTCAAGGGTTACAGAATGAAAACCCCCATAAACATTTGAAGGAGTTTCGTATGGTTTGTCTGATTATGAAACCTCAAGGCGTAACTGAGGATCAAATTAAATTGCACGCTTTCCCTTTTTCCCTAGCAGATTTCAGCTAGGGAATGGTTATTTTATTTACCTCCTGGATCTATAACTACATGAGCTGATTTATCTCGTTTATTTCTCAACAGGTTTTTCTCAACGTCTAGAGCAGCTGAGCTAAGAAGGGAGATCGTGGGAATAAGGCAAAAAGAAGCAGAGACACTTTACGATTATTGGGAGCAGTTTAAGAACTTGTGTGTAAGCTGCCCACAACACGGTATAACAGAGCAATCTCTCTTCCAGTACTTTTATGAAAGTTTGAAACCAATGGAGATAAATATGGTAGACGCTGCTAGTGGAGGAGCATTGGTTAACATGACTCCCCAACAAGCAAGAGACTTAATCTCAAAAATGGTTGCAAACTCTTAGCAGTTCCGAGCTAATCCTAAACCCCTCAGAAGAGTTCACTAGCTAAGTAATTCTTCCATGGAAGATAGACTTGATAGACTTACTAATATTGTAAACTCTCTTGTTGCAGAAAAAGCTAAACCAGGTTGGTTATTTGAATGCGATACACCTGAACACACAACTGATGCATGTCCCAGTTTGTATGATGACTTTATGGCTCATTTAGATGTAGTAAGAAATTTCCCTGGCCCACCATAGAAGCGATATGATCCCTATGCTAATACCTACAACGTAGGGTAGAGGGACCATCCTAACTTGAGTTATGGAGCTAATCCACAAAATAACCAGCCATACCAAAACCGATTTCCACAACAGCCTCAAGGTTCAGGCAATTCTCTAGAAACCATGGTCAATAAGTTAGCAGCTAATGTTCTTAATTTTCAACAGCAAATCCAACAGTAAACTCTTAATTTTCAAAAAGAGACAAAGGAATTCCAACAGAAAACCGGTGCATCTATAAGAGAATTGACCACGTCAATTGAGAAATTAAGCTCTCAAGGGAAGCTGCCGTCACAAACAGAACCAAACTCTAGACAAAATGCGAATGCAGTAACGTTGTGAAGCAGAAAGGTACTGGAACCTATTCTTGACAGGAATCTTGACCAAGAAACCGCCTAGGAAAAACCTAAAAAAGAAGAACAGGTCCGACCGGAACCCCCACTGCCTAAAATTCAACCTCCATTCCCAGAACGATTCAACAAGTGTCGAAGAGGTAAGGAGGACAAGGAATCCTCGAAACATTTTGGGAACGTCGAGATCAACATTTCGTTGTTGGACGCCATCAAACAAATATCGAGGTATGCTAAATTTCTTAAAGAGCTTTGCACCAACAAGCGAAAATTAACAGGTAATGAAAGGGTGAATGTTGGTGAAAATGTGTCCGCAGTATTATAGCGAAAAATGTCGGCAAAATGTAAGGATAGGGGCATGTTTGCAATACCCTACAAAATAGGTCCTTTGGGAATTAAAAAAGCTATGTGTGATCTTGGGGCCTCCATAAATGTAATGTCATATTCTATTTACGAATCACTTAACGCAAGTTTTTTGACAAAAACAGGTGTTATCATTCAACTGGCAGACAGGTCCGTTGTGCATCCCGAAGGAGTCCTCAAAGACTTGTTGGTAAAAGTTAACGAACTTATTTTTCCTGCAGATTTTTCTGTGATAAAAATAGAGGAGGATGGTACTCCCGGATCTTCAGATCTTTTGTTGGGACGACCATTCCTTAGTACAGCTAGTACTAAAATTGAGGATCGAAGTGGAAATCTCACAATGGAGTTTGATGGGGAGATCGTGAAATTTAATGTCTATGACGCCATTAACCATCCCAGTGAATTGTGTCGACATAATTGACTCATTAGTAGAGGAAAATTTTGGGTCGATTTATGATTTTATATCTGAGCTTGATGACTTTGAATTTGTTAATGAGTTGTTATCTCAAAGTACTAAACTTTTACCTTCCATTATACAGGCACTAGAGTTGGAGTTGAAACCACTTCCTGAGCATCTGAAATATGCATTTTTGGGTAAGGATGATACCCTACCAGTCATAGTCTCCAATAGACTCTCCGCGCATGAAGAGGAAAGTTTAGTTCGTGTACTAAAAAGTCATAAGGAGGCGTTTGGCTGGAACATTGCAGACTTAGAAAGAATAAGCCCTTTGACGTGCACACATAGGATCTACTTGGAGGAAGACACGAAACCGGGGCGAGAGGCATAAAGATGACTAAATTTGAATATGATGGAGGTAGTAAAAAAGGAAATAATCAAGCTTTTAGATGCTGACATAATCTACCCTATTTCGGATAGCAGATGGGTAAGTCCGGTGCAAGTTGTGCCCAAGAAAACGGACGTGACAGTAAAGAAAAATGCTGAAGGTGACTTGGTGCCAACCCGAGTACAAAATGGGTGGCGTGTCTGCATTGATTATAGGGAGTTGAACTCTTACACTAGAAAAGATCATTTCCCTCTTCCCGTTATTGGTCAAATGCTTGAAAGGTTAGCTGGAAAAACTCACTTTTGCTGTCTTGATGGATACTCAGGTTTTTTTCAAATACCGGTCACACCAGAGGACCAAGAGAATATCACTTTTACGTGCCCATTTGGTACATTTGCGTATAGGAGGATACCGTTTGGTCTTTGCAATGCGCCGGTTACTTTCCAGAGATGCATGATGAGTATATTTTCTGAATATGTGGAAAAAATTATTAAAGTTTTTATGGATGATTTTATTGTTTATGGAAATTGTTTTGATGAATGCCTTAAAAACTTAACGATAATTTTGAACAGGTGTATAGAATTCAATCTTGTCTTAAATTATGAGAAGTTTCATTTTATGGTAGACAAAGGTTTAATTCTAGGTCACATAGTTTCTTCTAGGGGAATTATTGACATTATAAATTCTTTGCCTTATCCCTCCACGGTGAGGGAAATTCGTTCTTTTCTTGGCCATGCAGGGTTCTACAGGCACTTTATAAAGAATTTCTCAAAAGTAGTAGAACCACTGTGTGAGTTGTTGCAGAAAGACAAGAAGTTTGAGTTTGGCCAAAAGTGTAAGGAGGCTTTTGATACACTCAAGCAGAAGTTGGTCTCCACTCCTTTAGTACAACCGCCAAATTGGAAGTACCTATTTGAAATTATGTGCGATGCAAGCGAACGCAGCGTAGGGGCTGTATTAGGCAAAGGATAGACAAAAAACCCCATGTCATTTGCTATGCTTCGAAAACCCTAGATGCGGCACAAAACAACTACACCACTACGGAAAAAGAACTTTTAGCCGTTATATTTGCTTTAGATAAATTTTGATCTTATTTATTAGGATCTAAAGTGATTATTTTTTCTGATCATGCAGCACTCAGGTACTTAATCGCAAAGAAGGAAGCAAAACCGAGGCTCATTAGGTGGATTCTTCTACTCCAAGAGTTTGATGTCGAAATTCGAGACAAAAGGGGTTGCGAGAATTTAGTGGCTCACCACTTAAACAGAATAAAGGTAACTTTTGACGACACCCCTATTAAGGAAGAATTCCCTGATGAAAGCCTATTCTCGACCGAGGCATGTCTCCCATGGTATGCAGATATGGTAAATTTTCTAGCCACATGCTCGTTACCCACTGATTTAGCATGTTCTGTAAGGGGCAAGCTTAGACGAGAAGCTTGATATTACATTTGGGACAACCTATACTTATGGAAACACTGTTCGAACTAGATAATACGACGATGTGTTCTAGAAACTGAGGTAACATCTATCCTTAATTTTTGTCATGCTGAAGCTTGCGGAGGACACTTCGGCCCTAAAAGAACTGTTCATAAGGTGTTAGAATGCGGGCTATATTGGCCCACAATTTTTTGAGATACATATAACTTCTGTAAGTTTTGCGATAGATGCCAACGTACAGGTAACATCACTAAACGAAATCAGATGCCTTTATCCCTGATTCACGTATGCGAAATATTTGATGTTTAGGGCATAGACTTCATGGGCCCATTTATTTCTTCATTTAGCAATATATATATAATTCTCGCGGTAGATTATGTTTCTAAATGGATAGAAGCAAAGCCTACTCGTAATGATAATGCCAAAACTATAGTGGAGTTTCTAAAACGAACTATTTTTTCCAGGTTTGGCACACCTCGAGCCCTAATCAGTGATCGTGCCACCCACTTTTGCAATAAAGTCATAGAGGTACTATTGTTAAAATATGGAGTTCATCACCGTATAGCTACAGCATACCATCCCCAAACAAATGGACAAGCCGAAGTCTCAAGAGAGTTTGACCCAACCGAAAAGATTGGAGTCTTCGGCTTAATGAGGTACTGTGGGCTTATCAGACGGCATATAAAGGACCAATTGGAATGACCCTGTACAGGCTTGTTTTTGGCAAGGCTTGCCATCTTCCGGTAGAATTAGAGCATAAAGTCTATTGGGCGGTCCGACAATGTAATATGGAGTTAGACCCTGCAGGAAAGGCGAGAAAGTTAGATATCCAAGAGTTGGAAGAAATCCACAACGATGCTTATGAGAACGCCTATATTTATAAAGACAAGACCAAGTTGTTTCATGATAAGAAAATTGCTCAGAAGTATTTTTCGATGGGAAAAAGAGTTTTACTTTATAACACTGTGTTGAAATTATTTCCAGGTAAGCTTCGATCAATATGGCAAGGACCTTTAGTGGTAACTGAAGTATTCTTTAATGCTGTGGTTGAAATAGAAGGAGAACAATCAGGAAAGCGGTTCATAGTCAATGGCCAGGGATTGAAGCCGTTTTACGAGAATTTTCAAGCTCACTCGATTGAAAAGATTTATTTGGAGCCTCCGTAACACCATTTAAATCGTTGAGCTAATAACGTTAAACAAGCACTTGTTGGGTATTAATAAATCTTTATTTGGAGCCTCCGTAACACCATTTAAATCTTTATTTTTCTTTTATTATTTATTTTCATTTTTGTTATTATTTACTATTTACTATTTTTTTATTTTATTTTCTTTTCCTTTTAATTTAATTTATTTTGTTCAAATATTAATAAATTTCTCTTCTTCCGTCTAGGTAAAATGGAGCAAAAATACAAAGAAAAAGGAGAAAAGTCAGAAAAATAAAAACAAACAGCCCTATCCATAGTACCAAACAGCCCTATTCCAAACTCTATTCCAGCCCAGAATTCCATATCCCTGCAACCAAACAGTCTTATTCCAGCCATAAAACACACAAAACCTGTAACCAAACACCCATTTTCAGCCAATTAAAACCCCCAAAACCTAAAAAATATCTCATTTCCTTCCCCCCATTTTCTTGGCCGCTGAAATTCACTCCCTCTCCCCTTTCCATTGCCGTTCACCGTTCGCCGCCTCTCACCGCCGCTCGCCGTTAGCAATGGTTCGAACCCAAAGTCGCGTCGCCGTTGAGCCTCCTCTCTCTATCAACTTGCGCCGTGGCCACCTCTTCGTACCCTAAGCCGTCGATTTGACCGTCGACTCCTCTTCCTCTTCTTCTTCACCGTCACAAACCTCCTTCCCAGCACCAAGTAGCCCTCCATCAGCCTCACTTGACTCCTCTCCCTCCATGACCGCCGCACAACCTAACTTGCCCTCCACGATGCCACCTTCACGCGTAAGCTCGCCGACCACCGCACTGTCCCCTTTGCGCCATTCAGTCTCTCCTCCCCACAATGGCCACGAGTCATCAACCTCCGCCCCTTCACGAGACAATCGAATGCTAGCCCTCCCACCACCACCACCGACGAAACGTTCCTCACCGTCGTCACGCCACGCGTCACCCGAACCATCGCATAGGCCTCGTCGTCGCCCAACCCGACGTGCGGCCCGAACAGTCGACACCACCACACTCTTCCTCTAACACGGCCGCCGATTCAAATGTCGACTCCTCCAACGCCACTGACAAGAACCCACCCATACCCCCTCGTGGCCGAACATACCGTTCTCGCGTCAATGTCTTACCCTCGGAAGCCCATTTGCACGGTAACCTTACTTTTACTTCCGATATTGATCGGAACAAGTATGGTTTTCTTTGACATAAAACGATAATACCTTCTAAATGCCTGTCGATACCTGTTTTGGCTGCCTTGCATATTGAAACTACTATTACAGATTATTTCACGAAAATTAGTTGGGTTGGAAATTTTGATGTGCCTCATTCTGCCTATTATGAACTTGTTTTAGAATTTTATTCTACTTTTCAATTTCATCAGCACAGTCACGTTTCATTAGATACACCGAGTGTTATCAAATTCAGGTTATTAGGTACCATGCATAGCTTATCTCTTATTGAATTTAATATTGCTTTATCTTTCGTAACTGAAGAGTATGCTATGTCTCAGGATTTTTAGAACAGTCTGTGTACATTTCCTACTGATTTTAAGGTTGTCGAGGCCTTTACTTTGCTAACTAATAATGTCGAATCTATGTATAGCCCAAAAATAACAAAGGATTTATGGTTTCGTAACCCCGCCTTATGTTATATACACCGTTATTTAGCTTACAATTTCTCAGGCCGTCGAGATGCTCCGGCAACCGTCTCAAAGACGAAATTATTCTTTTTATGGTGTATGTATACCGGTCGTCCAGTTAATTTAGGTTATTGGTTTGCACTTCAATTTGAGCATGTTATCAAAGCTAAGCGCCCTCTAATTTTAGGTTCTCTTATTACACAACTGTTGTTTTCTCTGCATGGTTCTAACGCTCCTATTTCAGAGTTACATGTCGCCTGTCAGGCCGATCCTTTAGATGCTCGATGACTTGACTCAATGGGGCTACTTCTTGGCACTCCGTCATCCTTCCGCTTTGTCCCTCCTGGTGTTCGTTCTACACCATCCGAACGAGTCTTTCGACAAAGAAATCAAAATGACGCACCAGCACCTACTCAAGCCCAACCCCTTTTAACTGTTGAGCAACGCTTAGAATGCATCGAGGCTCGCTTGACACTTTTGGCCAGCAACTCACTGAACTCATTGCTATCCTCCGCGATCGACAGTAGCTACACGGGGAGTTTTTCTAAACTTTTCTACCTATTTATTTTTTTTGCGTCCATATTGAGAACAATGTGTTTTAAGTAGGAGGAGGTACTCTTCGTATTATTGTTGAAACACCCCACACCCGGCCCACGAGCCTGAACCGGATCTGGTATGTTCCTTAAGAAAAACGGTTTTGAAGTTCTTTATTACTTAGAGATAATTTGTGTATTTTTCGAAAGATATTGGTTTTGGGTTGGGCTTAGGTTGGAAACCAGTTTACTTAATTTTAAAAGAACAATTATTTAAAGTGACAAAAAAAAACAATCTAGGTTTATTTAAGAAATATGTTTTTAAACAATCATTAATTTTAAAGTAATTCGTAACATAATAATAAAAATTTAAACAGAAATGAAGCAATCAAACTTGGGCCTTATGGCCTTATTACATCAAATAATTTCCAAAATTAAAATGAAAAGTACTTAGCAAAAATAAAGTTCAAATCGTTTATTTTTCTCCTGCATGGCCACCTTCAGCTCCTGCCGACCCGGTCCATTACTGCTCATCACCTGAAAAATAGTCCTACAATGGGGTGAGTCAACAGACTCAATGTGTACACAATACTAACAATCAAAAGATCAGGCATACAAGTTCATATCAAGTACATATTCATATCAAAATGATGCAATCCAAACCCAAGCCTCTTCGTCCATCCGCTACACACCACCCGTACCTGCCAGTCACACCGTGGGGACTACTAAGTGTACCCTCCTTCCACTACACAACATCGAAGGCAGTCGCTGCAGTCGACGTGCTCATCGCCCATATAATTTGTGTCATTAGACACCATGTTCAGATAATGTAACCGAAGTTACCATATTCAAATAATGTAACCGAAGTTACCATATTCGGATAATGTGACCGTAGTCACCATATTCGAGATAGTGAGACCGAAGTCAACACCTTCACTTCCCCTTTCACAAATATCCCAAATGCCCCAAATATTTTTATATCATACATAACATACTTATTCCTTATTCATGTTACTATTCACATGTTCAAAATATATCATATTCGTAATCCTATCGTAAGTAGGAAACATACTGGTACTTTTACCACATTTGTGGTACTTAGCCACATTCTCATTCTTATGCATATTCATATATTAAAAATAATTGCCATATGATATATCGAAAATTAGTATGAGTACACACTGATTTGCTTAATAGATTCCTTGAAATCGAAGAACGATCTATAGACTTAGATCTCAAATCCTACATCAATTAATCACTTACTATTTAAAAGACCATTCGGCCATTATTCCAAATACTAATAGGATTTGTATTACTTACCTTGTTGCCGTATGGAATGATTGAAAATCCCCAAAATTGATAGTATCCCTTTTCCTTGAAATCGGCTAGCACTAAAATCGTAATTTTATCAATTTTTGACTTTTGAATAAATGAGAAATAATACCAACATAAGCCTTGGCCGATTGGATCTATGTACTTACCTTAAAATTTCCAAGTCCCGAAAATATTCCTTGTTTGTATGTCTGTCGAAAACCCTATAGTTCCATGTCAGATTTAATCTAACATATAAAACATAACCTTCTACCAAATATATATTTATCTTACCTTAGATCCTTGATCCTTGTTTTCAACAAGTGTAGAAACCTGAGAGACCCCTTGCAGATTTGGCCAAAAAAACAAGAATAGGGATTAGACTCTTCTCTTTCGGCAACTAGAAAAGAAAAGAATTTGAATAGCTTAACCTTACCTTTAATGCCTTTAATCGATTGCTTCCTTGCCTAGAGTCACAGAGATTCGGCTATGGAGTTTAATCAGGTATCAAAAGAAAAGACTTTTGGCTTGACAGATGAAGAAAAGAGAAGAAGAGAAGAGGAGAAGAAAATTCGGCAGAGAGAGGGTTTGCTTAGGGAAATTTCGGCTACACTTGGGAACGATGAGAGAAAATCTTTTAATTCTCCTTCTTTAGCCGAAATTGCTAGGCCAAGAGTCCTTGACTTGGCCACCACTCTTCCTTGTGATAATATTATCTCTTTTATTTAAAAAATAAAAGTGTTTAATCCATCATTTATCTCCTCAATAATAAAAAGAAAATCCTTTATTTATCACTTATTATTCACATATTTATGAGAATAAAACACCTTTATTTCTAGAAGCATGTGCCGTCCACCCCCTTGCTCATGGAAGCAAAAATAAAACCTTCATTATTTGCTTCCCAAGTGACTCGAACTCAGCCCCAACACCTTGCATGTGGCACCATTTCTCTAGGCCCTAAGTGACATCTTCAGGCCACTTTTCCAAGCCTGTTTGTGTGTCAAATTTTACCAACTTTTACTTTTAAGGCCCCATTGCCTTAATTTCCTATTTTAAACTTTAAAACTCATCATTTTGGGGTCATTTCCAAGTTTCCTAAAATTTTCGATCGGCTCTGTTTACTTGCCATTTTCTTACATTTCGTGTTTCAGAATGTTTATTTTCCATTTTGGAAACATTTCCAAAAATGTTCAGGTTTCCAAAAATGTTCAGGTTTCCAAAAATGTTCATTTCCATTTCCATGCATTTCTAGGTTTCCAAAATATTCAAAAATTCATTCATAGTACTTAAAACTTGTCATTTCGTACAATAAAACCGAAAATGCATAGGCCCTTGTCGATGTTACGCTTTAACCCTTTAAACAAAATTTCGTCCTCGAAATTTCCTAACTAAAATAATTGAGGGTATTGCTGTCGCATTGTCTCTTCAGACTCCCACGAAGCTTCTTCCGATCCATGATTGCGCCATAATACCTTGACTAGAGGAACTGACTTTCTTCGTAGCACTTTCACATCACGTTCCACGATCCGAATCGGCTCTTCCTCGTAGGATAAGTCTGGTCTTAACTCCACCTCTTCAATAGGTACCACATGAGACGGATCCGATCGATAGCGACGTAGCATGGATACATGGAATACATTGTGCATTTGCTGCAACTCTGGTGGCAACTCTAATTGGTATGCCACTGGCCCAACTCGCTTCAGTACTCGATAGGGCCCTATAAACCTTGGGCTTAACTTCCCTTTGCGACCGAACCTCATAACCTTTTTCCAAGGTGAGACTTTTAGAAGTACTTGGTCCCCCACTTCGAACTCAATTTCCTTCCGCTTAAGGTCTGTATACGACTTCTACCTATCAGAGGCTTCCTTCAGCCGTGCCCAAATTAACTCAACTTTCTCTTCAGTTTCTGCCACTAACTCCGGGCCCAAAACTCGACGTTCTCCTAACTCGGTCCAACAAGTAGGAGTTCTACACTTCCGACCATACAATGCTTCATATGGTGCCATCCAAATGCTAGCGTGATAGCTGTTGTTGTAGGCAAACTCAGCTAAAGGCAAATAATCTTCCCAACTTCCTCGGAAATCCATCACACAGCCTCTCAGCATATCCTCCAACACTTGTATAACCTGTTCAGACTGCCCGTCTGATTGTGGATGAAACGCCGTAGTGAAATCCAACTTAGTGCCTAACGCTTGATGAAGTGCCTTCTAAAATCGAGACGTAAACCTTGGGTCTCTGTCGGAGATGATCGATGTCGGTACTCCGTGTAACCTTACGATCTCCGCCACATATAACTTGGCTAACTTCTGAAGGGAATAGTCGATTCTTACCGGAATAAAGTGTGCGGACTTGGTCAAATGGTCCACTATCACCCATACCGAGTCCTTCTTAGTAGGTGTAAGGGGAAGTCCACTAACGAAGTCCATGGTAATTCTCTCCCACTTCCATTGGGGAACTTCGATTGGTTGAAGCAATCCTGATGGGACTTGGTGTTCAGCCTTAACTTGCTGACACGTCAAACATTTCCCCACAAATTCAGTCACCTCTCGTTTCAGATCAGACCACCAAAATTGTTCCCTTAGATCTCTATACAACTTGATGCCTCCGGGATGCATAGCATAAGGGCTACCATGCACTTCCCGAAGAATCCTTTGTCTCAACTCCTTATCCTTCGGCATACAGACCTTTCCCTTGTAGCACAATACTTCTTCATCATTGACGCCATAGTCCTTTAATCCTCATTGTTGCATTTGTCAGTAACTTAGTATTTAAGTCCTTATCGATAACCGTCCCTCTTTCACCTCCTTTAGCCATGTGGGCTTGACTTTTAATTCTGCCAACAGGCTTCCATCATCATACAGACTTAAATGAGCGAACAAAGCCCTTAAATCTGACACAACCTTCCTACTCAGGGCATCGGCTACCACATTCGCCTTGCTCGAATGATATTCTATCGAACAATTGTAGTCTTTCAGTAATTCCACCCACCTTCGTTGCCTCAAGTTCAACTCCTTCTGAGTCAACAAATACTTAAGGCTCTTGTGGTCGGTGTAGATAATCGACCTTTCTCCATAAAGGTAGTGCCTCCAAACCTTCAGGCGTAAAACCACATCGCCGCTAGTTCCAAGTCATGGGTTGGATAGTTAACCTCATGAGGCCTTAACTGCCGAGACGCGTAAGCGACCACTTTTCCATCTTCCATTAGCACATAGCCTAATCCCGTATGCGAAGCGTCACAGTACACCACAAAATCCTTGCCTGCCTTCGGCTGAATTAACACCGGAGCTTCCGTCAGTACCTTCTTAAGCTTTTCAAAGCTCTCCTGTTGCTTATCCGTCCACACAAATGGTACTTCTTTCCTTAGCAACTTTGTCAAAGACGCGGCTATTGACGAGAATCCTTCCACGAACCTTCTGTAATAGCCCGCCAATCCTAAGAAACTTCAGATTTTAGCCACAGACCTAGGTGGTTTCCAATCGAACACTGCTTCGATCTTCCTAGGGTCTACCCTTATTCCTTCAGCGGATACCACGTGTCTTAAGAATGCCACCTCCTTAAGCCAAAATTCACACTTGCTGAATTTGGCATAGAGCTTTTTCTCCCTTAACACTTCCAACACCATTCGAAGATGCTCATCATGCTCCTCTTCCGACTTAGAATACACCAAAATATCGTCGATGAACACCACAACGAACCTATCCAATTAGGGTTGGAAAACCCGATTCATCATGTCTATGAACGCGGCTGGAGCGTTCGTCAATCCAAACGGCATCACCACAAATTCAAAATGACCGTATCTTGTCCTAAAAGCGGTCTTATGAATGTCACCTCCTTCACCTTCAATCGGTGATATCCCGACCTTAAGTCTATCTTCGAGAACACATTTTGCTTCTTTTTTGATCAAACAAGTCGTCTATCCTTGGCAAAGGATACTTGTTCTTAATGGTCAGCTTATTCAACTGACGGTAGTCTATGCACATACGCATAGTTTCGTCCTTCTTCTTCACAAATAGGACCGGTGCTCTCCCACTTGAGACACACCGGGTCGAATGAACCCACGATCCAACAGGTTCTTGGATTTGAGCCTTGAACTCCACTAACTCCTTTGGCGCCATTCGGTATGGAGCGATTGACACACGAGAGTCGTTCACGGTAGCAAATCTATCCCAAATTCCACCTCCCTATCTGGGGTATTCATGGTAATTCCTCTGGAAATACATCCACGAAGTCCCTTACCATCCTAACTCCATTAATACCTTCCTCCTTCCCACCTATCGTACTAATGAAGGCTAAGAATGCCTTACACCCCTTCTTAACCATCTTCTCGGCCTTCAGCGCCGAAACCACGTTAGACAAGTAGTTCCTCCTTTCTCCGATCATTGCTACCACTTTATCCTCCGGGGTTCTTAGTTCCATCCGTTTAGCCGCACAATCCAACACGGCTCGGTGTTCTACTAGCCAATCTATTTCGAGTATAAGTTCAAACTCTCCGAAAGGTAACTCCATTAAATCACCAGAAAGTTCACTCCCCGAATCTCTCTGGGTACATTCAAAGAAAGATCTTGTCTACCACTACGGTTTGGCCTAATGGGCTTACTACAGTCATCTGTCTATCAGAGAGTTCTGAGTCTAGGCCTAGTGTTTCCAGTACACTACATGCAACATAGGAATGGGTTAAGCCCACATCAATTAGAGTAAAATAGGGTTTGTCAGAAATAAAGAACATACCGGTTATTACATCCGGTGCGTCACCATCTTCCCTTCGGCGAACCGCATAAACCAAACCCGGTTGCCTTGCTTCTGCATTAGCATCACCTCGGCCCTGTGCTCCACGGCCTCTGCCAGCACCATTACCTCTATTGGCCGAACTACGACCCCGTTGAGGCTGCTGTCCGCCTCTACCAGCCTGACTAACATTCTGAGCTACCGGTCGGCTCTCATCTGGTTGCTTAGGACAATCCTTAAGTATATGGTCCTTGGACCCGTACTTGAAGCATCCTCCCGTCTTTCTCCAACATTCTCCCAAGTGCCTCTTTCCACAATGCTCACAAGGGCGATATTGCCAGCCCGTACCAGCTTGTTGATTCCGTGGCCCGTCGACTCTAGGCCTCTTATGACCCTTTCCAGATGGCCCAAAACCTCTTTTGGGCTTATTTCTATCCACAGCCTGCTTGGTAGCATCCTTGATTCCTTCGGCCACCTTGGCCTTTTCCACCAAAGTAGAGAATTCCCGCTCCTGATGCGGTGCTATCAACAGTCTCAGATCGTCCCTCACCCGTCCTCTCAAACGGACACATGCGTTCATGCTCGATTGCCACTACCCCTCGAGCATAGCGGCTCAACCTCGTAAATTTCGCTCATATTCTGCATGCGGACTTACTCCCTTGCACCAACCCTGAAAAGCCTTTCTTTGTTCATCCGTATACCGGTTCCCACATATTTCTTTTGGTATGCTTCCTTAACGCACTCCTGTGTCGATCCTCGCCGTGGCACCATATCGCATGATTAACCACCATTGATACGCTTCATCGCGTGCGGTGCCACCATCCCCTTTAACTTCTCCTCGGGGTCAAGTCGAGCTCATCCATGATGCATTCCGTCGCTTCCAACCCAATTTCACCAGATCTTTGGTGCCACTCCCGACACTCCACGAAACATCTCGGCTCCATTAGCTCTGAGCCGTTTCAGCACGATTTACGGGTTCCCGAATTTCCACCTACACACCACCACCAATTCTAAAACTCAGAGTACGACTGCGACACGGCATCTTCCCCCATCCGAGCTTCTCGCCAAAGACCCACACTAAAGGGGTGGTGGCGGCGGTGGTATTTCATTGTCGGACCCCTGACCCGATCTAACGGGTTCCGACACGGTTATCCTTCCTCTACCTCGTCCACGGCGACCACGTCCTCTAGAACTCATTTCCTAGCGTCGAGATCTAATTAAGGAATTTTATGGATTAGTCATTGTTCCACTTATTTACCCGCGAAGGAGTTTTATGAAAAGGGGTTTAAGAGTGATTCTTTCGTATTCATACAAGCACACAGTCTTTTCCATTCATTCATTCATCCATTAAACAAATATGAACTTTCGTTCATTCAGAGAAACGTTATAGTTTTCGTTGTTGTTTTCCACTACCTAGGGGTATTTTTGTAATTTTGTCCTACAGGGGCATTTTCGTAATTCTTCAAAAGGAAAAATGTTCCTTGGTGTTTTTGTCGAAAAGTATTTTAAGAATTCAAAGTCTCGGGGTAATTTGGAGAAATTTCAAAATCCGGGGTATTTCGGTAATTTTCGACCTCAGGGGTATTTTGGTAAATTTTCACAGATCAGAGTAAATTTGTAAAATTTAATAAATCAGGGATATTTCAAAAGTTGTAAAACTTTGTCGGTTCTTTTTGAGAATTGTTCCTTCCAAAATGGAGATGTTGCAAAAATTTTGGGAATTAGGGTCATTTTGGTAATTTTGTAAGTTAGAGGCAATTTTGTAATTTTCCAAAATCAAGGTATTTTGATATTTTACAAATTAGGGTTTTTGAATGTTTATAAGATAATGAAATTTTGGTAAAGCTGTTGAGTAGTTGAACCTTTTATAAACCAAGGGCATTTTGGTAATTTCACCACTAAGGGCATTTTTGTAATTTTCACAAATCAGGAATTTTTCGGAAAAAAAATGTTGTAAGGATAGTTTTCACAAAATTAAAAGAAAAAATCGCAAGAATTTTAAAACTAGGGTTTGTTGTTTTGTTCTCTCTCTTTTTTTTTTTAAAAACATGGTTAGTTCCCTTTCGGGTTTTAGTCATTATGTTTAGCCTATGACCGAGCCCTCTTTGGTCAGGGTGAACCAAAGCTACGCACCAGGCAGGATTCAAGTGAAGAGGAGGTGAGTCACTAGGACTGCTTAAATACCAGGCTCTTCTGGATCCAATCCTAGACATGCGTACAGGGGTTACCACACCCTAACTCAGTGACTTAGCCATAGGTTTGTGTAATGAAATTAAGTCTTATGTGTTTGTGTTTGAGTAAACTAGTCCTAGGGTTCAAGTACCTATCATTCTATTCTACGTTCCATGCCTTTTCTACCCTTCCATAATTCATAAATCACATAATCATACAGATGGTTAGGGGTACTTACCTGGTGGACTGCGGGTCGGAGACTTAGGTGCCATGCCAGAACACTTGCTTTATTTCAAGGAAAATCATTTGGGCTCGAATTAAAAACATTTTGGGCCTTAGCCCACAGGCCGAGAGTTGAAAAACGGGCTCGATATCAAATCAAACACACCACACACCCGCCCACGAGCCTGAACCGGATCTGGTATGTTCCTTAAGAAAAACGGTTTTGAAGTTCTTTATTACTTAGAGATAATTTGTGTATTTTTGGAAAGATATTGGTTTTGGGTTGGGCTTAGGTTGGAAACCCGCTTACTTAATTTTAAAAGAACAATTATTTAAAGTGACAAAAAAAAAACAATCTAGGGTTTATTTAAGAAATATGTTTTTAAACAATCATTAATTTTAAAGTAATTGTAACATAATAATAACAATTTAAACAGTAAATGAAGCAATCAAACTTGGGCCTTATGGCCTTATTACATCAAATAATTTCCAAAATTAAAATGAAAAGTACTTAGCAAAAATAAAGTCCAAATCGTTTATTTTTCTCTCCCGCATGGCCACCTTCACTCTCCCGCCGAGGTGGCCCATTACCGCTCATCACGAAAAATAGTCCCACAATGGGGTGAGTCAACAGACTCAATGTGTACACAATACTAACAATCAACAGATCGGCATACAAGTTCATATCAAGTACATATTCATATCAAAATGATGCAACCCAAACCCAAGCCTATTTGTCCATCCGCACACACCACCCGCATTCGCCGGGCCACACCGTAGGGACTACTAAGTCGACCCTCCTTCCACTACACACCATCGAAGGCAGTCGCTGCAGTCGACGTACTCATCGCCCATATAATTTGTGTCATTAGACACCATGTTCAGATAATGTAACCGAAGTTACCATATTCAAATAATGTAACCGAAGTTACCATATTCAGATAATGTGACCGTAGTCACCATATTCAGATAGTGAGACCGAAGTCAACACCTTCACTTCCCCTTTCACAAATATCCCAAATGCCCCAAATATTTTTATATCATGCATAACATACTTATTCCTTATTCATGTTACTATTCACATGTTCAAAATATATCATATTCGTAATCCTATCAGAAGTAGGAAACATACCTGGGTACTTTTTACCACATTTGTGGTACTTAGCCACATTCTCATTCTTATGCATATTCATTTATTAAAAATAATTGCCATATGATATATCGAAAATTAGTATGAGTACACACCTGATTTGCTTAATAGATTCCTTGAAATCCCGAAGAACGATCTATAGACTTAGATCTCAAATCCTACATCAATTAATCACTTACTATTTAAAAGACCATTCGGCCATTGTTCCAAATACTAATAGGATTTGTATTACTTACCTTGTTGCCGTATGGAATCATTGAAAATCCCAAAAATTGATAGTATCCCTTTTCCTTGAAATCGGCTAGCACTAAAATCGTAATTATATCAATTTTTGACTTTTGAATAAATGAGAAATAATACCAACATAAGCCTTGGCCGATTGGATCTATGTACTTACCTTAAAATTTCCAAGTCCCGAAAATATTCCTTGTTTGTATGTCTGCCGAAAACCCTATAGTTCCATGTCAGATTTAATCTAACATATAAAACATAACCTTCGACCAAATATATATTTATCTTACTTTAGATCCTTGATCCTTGTTTTCAACAAGTGTAGAAACCTGAGAGACCCCTTGCAGATTCGGCCAAAAAAACAAGAATAGGGATTAGACTCTTCTCTTTCGGCAACTAGAAAAGAAAAGAATTTGAATAGCTTAACCTTACCTTTAATGCCTTTAATCGATTGCTTCCTTGCCTAGAGTCACAGAGATTCGGCTATGGAGTTTAATCAGGTATCAAAAGAAAAGACTTTTGGCTTGATGGATGAAGAAAAGAGAAGAAGAGAAGAGAGAGAAGAAAATTCGGCAGAGAGAGGGTTTGCTTAGGGAAATTTCGGCCACACTTGGAAAAGATGAGAGAAAATCTTTTAATTCTCCTTCTTTAGCCGAAATTACTAGGCCAAGAGTCGTTGACTTGGCCACCACTCTTCCTTGTGATAATATTATCTCTTTTATTTAAAAAATAAAAGTGTTTAATCCATCATTTATCTCCTCAATAATAAAAAGAAAATCCTTTATTTATCACTTATTATTCACATATTTATGAGAATAAAACACCTTTATTTCTAGAAGCATGTGCCGTCCACCCCCTTGCTCATGGAAGCAAAAATAAAACCTTCATTATTTGCTTCCCAAGTGACTCGAACTCAGCCCCAACACCTTGCATGTGGCACCATTTCTCTAGGCCCTAAGTGACATCTTCAGGCCACTTTTCCAAGCCTGTTTGTGTGTCAAATTTTACCAACTTTTACTTTTAAGGCCCCCTTGCCTTAATTTCCTATTTTAAACTTTAAAACTCATCATTTTGGGGTCATTTCCAAGTTTCCTAAAATTTTCGATCGGCTCTATTTACTTGCCATTTTCTTACATTTCCAGGTTTCCAGAAATGTTTACTTTCCATTTTTGGAAACATTTCCAAAAATGTTCAGGTTTCCAAAAATGTTCAGGTTTCCAAAAATGTTCATTTCCATTTCCATGCATTTCTAGGTTTCCAAAATATTCAAAAATTCATTCATAGTACTTAAGACTTGTCATTTCGTACAATAAAACCGAAAATGCATAGGCCCTTGTCAGGATGTTACAATTGTTGTCTTCTGCTGTGATTTGTGTTAACTGCTTTAGGCTCCATTTTGTCCATTTTTTTAAGAATATTCTGACGCTTTTCATGCCTAAGAATTTGATTATGACTTGCCACTATTTGACCTACATGCATGATTCTTGGCTACTGAGTTAGTTATGATTCTGTCTGTTTGATTTTATCTCTACTGTTTTATTTTTATTAGGCTAAAAATAATTATGATTAATAAGTTAACTCTATCTTGCTTTTCGTAAAATTGATCAAGTTTAATATCAAGTGGACACTTAATACATTTGCATGCCTAAATTATATTCATGTCTTTTAGGTGGTTACTAAAACTTATTTTCGACACTTGATTATTTCTCTTAGGTCCTCTTAAAATTAAAATTCCGTGTAAATCTTATTTAATAAATGTTTCCAAGGTTATGAGTGCAGCTTAGAGCGTGATTGACTGAGTAACCGGGATAGAGTGCTTGGGTTGTCATTCTACTTCGCGTCAAAAGGTTGTGTGACGTGATAGGTAAAACTCCGCTAACCAAGGTTATGAGTGCGGCTCAGAACGTGACTGACTGAGTAACCAGGGTAGGGTGCTTGGGTTGTCATTCTACTTCGTGTCAAAAGGTTGCGTTACGTGATGGGTAAAGCTCCGCTAACCGGAAATAAATAATTTTTAGGAGTATGTTGGGCTGAGTAACCGGGGTGGGGTGTTTGGGTTGTCATCTCTCTTCGCGTTAAAAGGTTCAATATATTCCTAAATAAATAAATCATTTATATATAAAAAAAGAATAAGAAAAATAGTACTAATAAAATTGCAGTTGAGGACTAAAGGATGAAATAAATAGTGTCTTAGTTGGTTTGGTAATTTATCTAAATAGCATGACATAATTCAAGACGATTTTAATTTTTGTGTGTGTTAATTAGAAAACTTTTTTCTGTTTTACTTAAAGCAAGCTTAGAAGTTCTCTTTATTTTTCATATGCGTTTTTGACTAATTTTTATAAAACTTTGGAGTAGAATTTCTTTCAGAATCTAATTTTCACTGCGGGTAGGAACCATACTTGAGGGCAAGCATGGGCTAAGTAGGGGGAATTTGATAATAATCTAGAATGTCATGTTTTTATGTGCTAATTACATATTTATTTTGAGTATGATTCTACTAATTTGGGCCCTTTTTTTAATCTTATAGGGACTAAATTGGAAGCAAAAATGAAATTAAAGGCCAAAAGCGTGAATTTAAAAATAAAATGAGCCAATGTGCGACACAGGAAAAAGTTAGTGCCAAAAGTATAAACATGAAGGACACAAGGGTTGAAATGCAAAGAGAAGAGATTTTATTCTATCAATCTCTATTTTAACTATATTAGGATAATCAATATTAGGATAATTATTAAGGATTATTTAATTTCTTTATTTATCTTTGATTATTTGTAATTATCATTAGGAATTTATGTAGGACTAGTCTATCTATCTTAGTACTATAAATAGGGGATGGAGTGGCACATATTGGTTGTTCATCTTTTTTCTGTAAACTCTCTTCCCAAAAATCTTTTGTTCTTTCCATATTTTCCTTTAATAAAATTTCCTTTTCTATTTTTATAATTATTTTCTTTTACATCCCATCCATGAGCCACTAAAATCTATCTAGCTAAAGGTTGCCGAAAATCCCCAAAAAAGGGTTCTTGAGGTTTAGAATCCGTATTTAGCATTCTCAACAGGGTATTCATCGTTTCTCCGCATTACGAGGCTGACGCTTCTGTCCATGTCCCTTAAAAGTGATTTTTTCAACGTGTGTAAGGAACGACCGCTTTGTATATTTTGAGAAGGTTGCACAGTCAGTTCGTTAACTTACTGCGTCAGAGGTTGGCGAGCCCAAGAGACAAAATGACGTCAGATTCATCATTGAGACTAGCATAAGATGATCCCACAGGAGCAATTGTTGGCTAGAGTCAGGTTTCACTAAATCGAAGTCTAAATCCTTGGAGTTGGTGGACGTAAGCGTCCTCTTCTACTATAACTGGCTTATTCAGGTTGAAAAGGATCATTTAAAAGTCAAGAATTGAACTCAAGGCGGATTGAGGCAACCGGGGGCTAGAATCTCTCCATAAGAATTTCTTTATCTCAACTCTATTTCCTATTTTTAATTTTCGCAATACCAATTCGGCTTTTCAATTCTGTTTTAATTTTATTTTCCAGATCGAAATTATTAATTCTGTTTTTTTTATTTTTTTAAGAACGCAAGTTTTCTTGGTCAAGAAATTGTCCAGGATTTCAAGAACAAGCATTCGTACAATCTGGCCCCTCAGGATTCGACTCTACTTCCCCTTTACTATTATTTTTATTATTTTACAGGAAATAAGATATTTTTGGTGCTTTCAACGACACATCAAATGAGGTATTGGTTTGTTGGTTAAGTGTTAGTGAAATGTTCCTTGAAACCTAAGTTCAAATCTCTTCTCTCTCACCATTTTTATTATTTTGCAAAACTTTCCTTAAACCTTAGTTTGTGACATGTCTTAATTTTTAAAAATAAATATTTCAAAATTATATCAAGAATGAGTTATTAGTTTGATGGTTAACATTAGTGAATTTATCTTTGAGGTCCTAACTTTAATTCCATTCCTATGCAAATAATTTAATTTTTTTGACAAAAACCCCTTGTTTTAATGTGCGGGCCATCCAAGCCTAGTTAACCTAGATATAAATATTAAATTTTCACTAATAATCATCCTTTAATCCTCCTCATTGCCCTAGTCGTTTCTATCCTCCTCTCCTTCTCTTTGATTTTAATTTTTTTTCATTTCCTCCATTATTGTCATCGCCTACACCTAGTTTTACCATCTTTCTTTTTCTTTTTTTTTTCTTTTTCGCCACAAAATTTGTTAACATATTTTCCACCATATTGCTATCATTTTTCCTCATTAAAATCAGCCCCAAATCTAAAATCTTGAACTACAAGATCGATCCCGAACATTGCCAAGAAAGTGTCATTGCCATTTCTCTCGACTAACTTAGGGAAAAACGTTCTTGATCGATTGGCCATTTGAAACTCACAAATTGTGAAGCATGCTGACCGAAACGCCCCAAATCATCTATAAAGGCTAAAATGATTGTACGTACAGTTTGCATCGATACAGTGTTCGTTCAAGGAATTATTAAGAAAAATTAGAAGATTCGCTAGTGTGCTGCGAGGAAACAAAGAATAATGTGAGTCATAAACTCATAAAATTGTTTGAAAATATTAAATATCATGTTATATTTGATAAATTAACTTGTTGATTAGATTGGCTTGATTCCCAAGTTATTGATTTCGTGAGTGATCGAACCAAGTATTTCGAGCCTTAAAAGATTGACATGTTGACAAAATTGCTAATTTAATAGTATATATGTTTGATTGAGTTTGTAATTGCATATTTGAGTTATGAGATATGAGAATGTTTGACTAAATGATATAATGTGTTGAGATATTTGTTATATTGTATACTGAAAAAGGTGATATTTATGCTCAATGAAAATCCGTAAAGTATGTGAAATTGAACGACATTGATTGATACCAACATAATGGTAATTTGAAAGATTGGATCACTGTTTCTATTTACTGAAAGAATGTGATTATTGAAGACATGCTAAGCATATCAAATGAATATGAAAAGTATTAAGATATGATTATGTGTGTGATTGTGTGACATATGCATATATATTAGGTTGAGATTTTGTGGTTGACGGAGTTCCACGGAGTACCGGCGACATATTTAGTCCGCATTATTCATAGTCAGTGCACTACACCTGAAGCACCGAGGGGAATGGCGATTTACACATTTTTTCTGGCAAAATTTTTTGTATATTGTTATCGATGGTTTTAACCACAATGGGCTTAAGCCCATAATATTTTGAAGTTCAAATGACGGGTTCTGGGGAAACTCGTGGTGTAGTGAATGGCATAGGTAGGAACCTTTTTGCATTACATCATGCTCACGATATATTCAAATGTTATTGATATATGATATGTGTTGTACTGTTTTGTATTGAATGATATCGAAATTAATGATTATTACTCGAATAAATGATGACCCATGCTCGTACACCGTTTGACATCAATATTGATAATAACTATGTAATGATATGAAATTCCTATAATGGTTCTGTTTTCTTCTATTAAAGCTAATCTATTTCACTATATTCGATATTTATGTTTGTTTAAATAATTGTTTGACTCACACTAAGCTTTTAATAAGCTCACCCCCAATAGTGTTTAACTTTTTAAGTAAACCTCGAAATTAGGACTGGACTCGGCATTCGGAGAATCACTTTGGACCTCGAATTATTTTTCTTAATAAATATTATTAAGTCTTTATTGGTTTTGGTTTGTAATTTTTAATTATTTCTGGTCTGTGGCTTGGTAACTTTTTATTTGAGAATTTTTGCATGCATGAATTACTTAAGGATAATAACCGAAAAATACATGATATCGAGCTTAAGTGAAAATTGACATTATTCCCTAATTTCTACTGCATTAGTTTAACATCGAGTTTTTTTATAAAGAAGAACGATAAGCAAACGGTTTTTCTAAAACAACTGTGTTAACAATAAAATGAATCCTAAGCATACACGACCTAATGAATGAATGCTTTCAAGCTAACTCAAAATACAACTACGATTTTCTGTAAAATGAGTTTATTTAAAGTCTATGTAACATCCTGGAAAGGGCCTATGCATTTCTGGTTTAAATTGTATGAATGACAAGTCTTCAGTCTTATGAATAAATTATTGATATTTTTGGAAACTAAATGTATGAAAATGATTGAAATGAATATTTTGGAAACACGAAATGCATTAGGACATGAACATTTTAGAAAGCGAGAAATGTAAAGAAATGGTTCAAAAATGGAAAGTGCACATTTTTGGAAACTTGAACATTTTTGGAAATGATTCGAGAATGGAAATGAACATTTCGAAACTTGAAATGTAAGAAAATGGCAAAACAGAGCCGATCGAAAATTTTAGGAAACTTAGAAATGATGCAGAAATGTCAAATTTTAAGGTTCAAAATAGGAAATAAAGGCAAGAGGGCCTTAAAAGAAAAAGTTGGAGAAATTTGGCACACAAACAAAGCTTGGAAATGTGGCTCAAGATGCCACTTAGGACCTATGGAAATGGCACCATGTGTAGGAGGCATGGGCACTGGTTCGAGTCACAAGGGAAGCAAATAAATGAAGTTTTAATTTTGCTCCCTAGGCTATGAGGTGGACGGCACATGAGTTGGAAAAAAGGGGGTGTGTTTAATTCCATAAATACATGATTAAAAAGTGATAAATAAGGGATTTTTAATTTGGATTATTTGGAAGAGATAATAAGGATTTTTCTCTAGTTTATTTTAAATAAAATAGATGATGAAAGAGGAGTGGTGGCCAAGTAAAGGACTCTCCTAGGTGATATTTCAGGCTATAAAAGGAGGACAGGAGGGCTACTCATCAATTTTTGCTTCCTCCTCATCTCTGCCTCGAAATTTTTAGGGCTCTTTTCTCTTTTCTTTTGTCTAAATAATTCTCTAGCCTCATCTTTCTTTTTCTTTTCTTCTTCTTCTTCCTTTTCAAAACCAAATCCAACCTAGTGAAATTCCGCCAAAGCCGAAATCTCAAGTGGTGTCGGGATAGATCTGTTTAATTCAACACTTAAGGTAAGAATCTTGTGGTTATTGATTTATTCTCTTCTTTAAGTAGAAAAATAGGGATTAATGTTATTATTATTGTGGCGAAACTATAAGGAGTATTTCGGGATTTCTAGTAGTGCTATCGACTACAAGGGAGAGATCATCAGGGATTCAAGAATCTAAGGTAAGATATACACATATTTGGTCAAAAGTTATGGAATATATGTGAGATTAAAATTAACATATAATTATAGGGATTTGATGGACATACAAGGCAAGGAATCCTTTTGATTTGGAAATTTTAAGGTAAGTAATACAAATCCTAGTTGTATTTGGAAAAGTGGCCGAATGGTCTTTTAAAGTGATTAACTTATGTAGGATTTGAGATCTAAATCGGTAGATCGTTCTTCGGGATTTCAAGGAACCTATTAAGCAAATCAGTGTGTACTCACACTAACTTTCAATATGTTATGGCAATAATTATGTTTTAATATATGAATGTGTATAAGAATGAGAATGTGGCTAAGTACCACAAATGTGGCAAAAGTACCAGTGCACGTATTCCTACTTTTGATAGGATTATGAATGTGTTATATTCGAAAAGTGGCATGAATGTGAATTTAAGTATGATATGAATGATATGTAATAATTGGGGCATTTGGGATATATGTGAAGGGAGAAAGTGAAGGTGATGACTACGGTCTCACCAACGAAGGTGCTGACTTCGGTCTCACCAATGAAATATGGTGGCTACGGTCCCATTAATTGAATATGGTAAACCGGTTACATTATTCGAATATAGTGTCTAAAGACACAACGTAAAGTGGGCGATGAGCACGTCGATCGCAAAGCGATCGCTTCGATGGTGTGTAGCAGATGGAGGGTCGACTTAGTAGTCCCTACTGTATACAAAGTTGGTACGTGGTGGTGTGTAGCGGATGGACAAATAGGCTTGGGTTTGGGTTGCATCATCCTTTATTTTGTATGAACATGAAATTGATATGACTTGTATGCTCGAATGGTTGAAAATTAGTATGTGTACACATTGAGTCTATGGACTCACCCCGTTGGGGAATTATTTTTGTGTGATGAGAGTAATGGACCGGGTCGCAGGGGAGCTAAAGGTGGCCATGCATCACTTGAAGAATTTATTTAGAAATTTGGACTTTATATAATTTTAGTACTTTAAATTTTATTTTGGGTTTGAATGATGTAATAAGGCCATAAGGCCCAGTTGGATTTTCTTTATTTTTGTTTATTTTTATTTGATTATGATACAATTTATTTTTGATTAAAGTTAAGTAAATTTATTTCTTTTAAAATAATAAACCCTAAAATTATTTTGCCACCTTATTTAAGTTGGATTTTCAAAATTTATTAAATGGGTTCCAATTTAAGCCCAACCCAAAACAATGTTTTCTAAAATTTACAATTTTTCTCTAAGTAACCAAGAATTTGAAAACCGGTTTACTTAAGGAACATACCAGATCCGGTTCCGGCTCGTGGGCCGGGTGTGGGGTGTTTCAGTCTAGACCGGTTTTGGGAGGTTACACTTTTTCCTTCACTAGTAATTTTTTTCCATAGGGATTTTATCCTAGTAAGGTTTTAATTAGACACATTATCTACCAATAGACATCCAAGAGGGAATGTTATGAATATTTTATTAAGTGGGTGTCCATCAAAATCAAGATAAATTTTAATGTACTATTCTAATAGTCATTAGAAATAGATCTATACTTCATTTATACTTCTTATGCCTATAAATAGAGACTTTGAAGAAACTTTGTAAATATTCTGATTGATCAATAAAATACGTTCTCTCTTTGATCTTCCATTCTCTTTGTTCTTTACTTTCTATCTTTTTATTTTATAACATAAACTAATTTTTAAATTTTTTATCGTAAATTTTTTTATATTTTTTAAGTTTTCGTAAAATATGAATAACAATTGAAAATTAAATATGAGTTAGAAATTATATAAATATATAAGACTAAACACTTATGATTAAATTTAAAAGTTGAATAAGCTAATAGGTTTCAAAGAGTGTTAGATGATTGTATTAAGAGTGTTTAAAGTGCTTTTGTGCCTGGGAGGCTGATTTATGATAATGTGCTACTTGCCTATGAGGTTTTACACTCTTTTAAACAGAAAAGGGTTGGCAAAAAAGGCTTTATGGCCTTAAAGTTAAACATTTGCAATGCATACGATAGGGTCGAATGGAGTTTTCTTCGAGTTATGATGGAAAGGATGGGATTTGTTTTTCATGGATTGAGCTTGTTATGCGATGTATCTCATCAGTTAAGTATTTGGTGATCATCAATAGGCAAGTTAGCAAGGCTTTTCAACCAAGCAGAGGGCTACAACAATGGGACCCTTTGAGTCCATTCCTTTTTTTTTTTTTTACTTGGTGATCATCAATAGGCAAGTTAGCAAGACTTTTCAACCAAGCAGAGGGCTACAACAATAGGACCCTTTGAGTCCATTCTTTTTTTTTTTTACTTGTAATGAAATTGGTGGTCAGCGATGGTTTGTTAAAAAGGGCAAGGTAAGTCGAAGAGGACCACAAATTTGGCATTTGCTTTTTTTTTTATGATTGTGTCATGTTTGGTAAAACAAATGGGAGAGGAGCATAGGTTTTGAAAGAGGTTCTTAAGGAATATGAGAATAGTTCAGGTCAATGCATAAATTATGATAAGTCTACAACTTTTTTCAGTACGAATACTAGTGAGAGTGAGAAGCTATCAATCTCGAGAATCCTAGATGTTAGGGATTCGAATAATCCAAAATGATATCTTGGACTCCCAAATATGGTGGGAAGGCGAAAAAGACTAACTTTTCAAACTTTAAAAGATAGGGTCAAACAGAAGATAGATAATTGGAGCACTCGATTTTTGTCTCAAAGGGGAAGGAAATATTCATTAAAGCTGCCCTACAAGCCATTTCGACTTATTCTTTAATGTGTTTTTTATTATCGAAATCACTTTGTAGAGACTTAGAAAGCATAATGGCTAAATTTTAGTGCCAAAAAGGTCATGGTAAAAGGGGTATACATTGGTGTGATTGAAATGGTTTATGTGAATTAAAAAAAAAAAGGAGTATTGGGTATACATTGGCAAAATTTAATCTCGCGTTGTTAGCAAAACAAGGTTGGAGTCTTATTTGTAATAAGAATTCTTTGTTAGCACGAGTGTTAAAGGCAATACTATCCAAATTGTGATTTTTTTGAAAGCTTTGAAAGCAAGGTTAGGGAATCTACCTTCCTGTACCTGGCAGAATATCTGGGAAGAAAAGGGTCTCTTTGAGAAGGGGCTTTGTTGGCGAGTGGGGAAGGGGGATAAGATTTCTATTGTGGATGATGCTTGGATCCCAGGAGCTGAAAATTATTTAATTCATGGGGTTATCAAAAATCGTGATGTAACAAAGGTTTCTAACTTAATTGATAGTAGTATCAGAACATGGAAAGTTGGAGTTGTTGAAGATACCTTTTCTGAGCTGGATGCGAAAAGAATTTTGAAGATTCCTTTAGCTTTGGTGGAACATGGTGATTTAGTGGTTTGGAGGGGTGAGCCTTTTGGTGAGTGCTCGGTTAGGAGTGGATACAAACTTTTACTTGAACATACAACTGATCCTAATTCTATTGAGTTGCAGAATGACATGATTAAATTTTACAGAAAACTTTGGACCCTTAAGCTTACAGCAAAACAAGGTGCAAAGAGGGGGTGGAGACCACTGGCCATGTTTTTAGAGACTACCCTGTATCTATTGAAGTATGAAAACAATTAAATCTTGAGTGGGTCATTTCAGAGGTTAATCTAGAAGATTAGGATTGGCTTACCTGGGTTTTCAAAGAGCCTCGAGCTATCAATGCTAACTATTTTGTTGCGCAATATGGGTAATTTGGACTGAAAGACATAGAAGAGTAGACGAATGAAAATATACTTCGGGTAGAGGAATAGCTGAACAGATTTTCAAATATATCCAGGAAATGGAAGAGTTGGGGGTTAGGAATCTAACTAAACAGAATATGTCTGTGACTTGGAGACCTCCAGAGGATGGGTTTGTTCACATTAGCTTTGACTTGGCCTACAATCGCCATCAGTTCCGATCGGCATCTGGGTTGGTTGCTAGAAACAGTAGAGGCGAGGTTCTGGCTTCAAAGGCAATTTTGAAGAAAGAGATTACAACTTCGTTTGCTGCTGAAGCTTGTGCATGCACTCGGGCAGTGAGATTGGGGATCCAAATGGGAGTGAGGAGGACTGAAATAGAAGGTGATGCATTAACGATTATCAAGAAATGTCAGTCCAACAGTGTTGATAAATCAGAAATCAGGGTTTATATCAAAGACATCAAATGTTTGCATTTAACTTTCAAAGCATTTGATTTAAGTATATTCAAACTGTACATACCCAAATTAGCCCGGGCCTGTTACAAACCAAGGCCCAAAGCAAATTAAACCCAAAAGGCCCAAAGGCCCAAAAAGAAAACAAAAACTGATGTCAGATTTGCTAGGATTTACAAACCCTAGCCCTCAGTGCGTATAAGTTCCCACTATCGGCCACGGCGCGCAACCACTCTCACCCTGCCTCGCCATTTCCGCGCAACCCACACCTGCAAAAAGACAAACGGCAGCAACAATAGCAAAAAATTAAAAAATATTGTATTTTTTATTCAATATTCGGTTATAAAAACCGAATGAAACAATGTAATCAGGACCTTTTTTTTTTCAATCAATCAAAAAACAAAAAAAAGAGAAACAGATTCAAAGAGCACAAAAAAAAAAATGAGAGTATAAAGAGTTTCAAAGGTATTTTATTTTATTTTTTTATTTTTTCTTTTTTTCTCTTCATTCGCGAATATATATATACATATATAAAAATAAAAAAAAGGACAAAAAATTTACCTTTTTTCCGACCATCACATTGACGACGCGACGACGACACGTGGCGCGAGTCACCTGAAATCACCCTCCCCACACCCAGAGAGAAAAAAAGAAAAGAAAGAGTTAGAGTTTTTTTTTTTAATGAAACAGAAATGAAATTTTTTGAAGAAATTTGGCCTTAAATAGCTCCCCCAAAACGACGTTGTTTTGGAGTCTGGCTTTTAATGCCAAAATGACGTCGTTTCACCCCCAGATCCGCGTGTTGACCTGACCCGCCTAGGATCGGCGTGTTTTTCGTAAATTGGGCTAATTGCCCTTTTGGTCCTTCTGCGTTTCCCCCCTTTTTAATCAGGTTTCTGTTATTTTTTAGATTTACCCCTGCATGTTTGTTTTCGTTCTAATTTAGTCCTTAACCAAACACGGCGCATGGGAGCTGAGGGATAATTTCCCTTTTGGTCCCCTTTGTTTCGCGCGCATTTCAAATAACCCCTTTTTCTTTTATTTTATTTCAAATCAACCCCAGACTTTCATTATTAGATGCAATTAGATCCCTTTTTAGTTATTTTGCAATCTTTATTATTATTATTATTGCTATATTTATATTAGTATATTATATATTGCTTATTATTATTAGTATTATTATTATTACTAATTATTATTATTATTATCATACTAAACTATATTGTACATATTATTGCTATTCTACTATTATTACCATACTATTGTTATTATTAGTATTATTTTATTATTATTATTATTATTATTATTATACTTGTATTATTGTATTGTATATATTGTGTATCATTATTATTATCAAGATTATTATATTTATTATTATTATTGTTATATTGTTGTTATATTATTATATTAGTATATTGTATATATTTTCTATTATTACTATTATTATCATTATTATGTTATTATTTTAGTATTTTACTATTGTTATTACTATATCTTTTATACATTTTGCATTATTATTGTTACATCATTATTTGTATATACTAATTTCATTACCGTTATCATTATTATATTCGTACTCGTATGTTATATATATCGCGTATTACTACTAATATTATTATATAATTTTTATCACGTCTATATTAATACGTATTATTATTATTATTAGTATTACTATATTTATATTATTATTCACCGCACATATTTTGGTATTATTATTACTGTTATCTTATTATTATTATTTTATTATTATTATATTATTATTATTATGTTATTATTATTTCTATTATCGTGCTCTGACTTGTATATAGGCTTATCATTATTATTTTAGTTTTGTTATCATTTATGTTTTGTTCTTTTCTCATTTGTTTTAGACTCGTTTTCTTTTGTTTTCGCCTTCACCATTGTTGTTCATATTGACGCATTCATTCCCGTGCCACTACGCATATCAGTATCGCAACTTATTTTTACATTTATTTTAAACTTGTGTTGCATTAATATAAAATTACTCCTTTTCGTGAAGTTGATATTCCTTACTTAGAAATTCGAGAGATCGTGCCCTAAAATATTAGGTTGCAATCTTCTCGTTTAATCTAAATATCTGAATATCCTCTTGAACAAGTACACTTTAACAAAAAGCTTATTTTTGGGAATTCAAAATGCTGTGTCCTAAAGCATTGGATGCGATGTTTTGTTATTCCAAAGTAAGATTTTCTTAACCGAGGCAATGTTCTGTGTTTAGAAGCTCGAGAGATTGTGCCCTAAAGTATTGGGTTGTGATTTTCTCGTTTCATCTAAATGCCCGAATATCCTTTCGAACAAGTATATTTTTACAAAAAAAGGGGCTTATTTTTGGAACTCAAAATGTCATCTCTTAAAGCATTGGACATGGTGTTTTGTCATTCCGAAGTAAGGTTTTCTACAAGCAATGCAACATTCTATATTTGGAAGCTCGAGAAAACAAACCCTAAAGTATTGGGTTTGTGGTTTCTTCGTCCACTTTAATAGGATGTCTTTTAAAGCAAAATTATAAATAAAAAGGGGAAGTTTAGTCTCGATGGTCAAAAAGGGGTGTCCTAAAGTACTGGATACGGCATTTTGCCTCGAGACTGAATAGCCCCTTGACATACATCTTCGATTTCTTTTAGTATTATCAGTTAACATCATCATAAAGAGGGATCATTTTAGTTCTTTCAAATTCCCAAATTTTCGACATCAAGACATTAGATAATCAATTAGGTACCAATTTTTGGGCGTATCGAGGGTGCTAACCTTCCTCATGCGTAACTGACTCCCGAACCCGTTTTCTAACTTTTCGTAGACAAAATTGTTGTTTTAATAAATTAAATAGTTTATTTAAAACAACTACTTTTCAAGGTGACCCAATCACACCTCAACAAAAAGGATTGGTGGCGACTCCCACGTTTTATCATTTTCAAAACCCAAGTTCGATCCGCGCCCTTCCCAAGAGCCGAGGGGTGGTTTCGACAGCTTGGCGACTCCACTGGGGACTTTTTTTAGAGAGTCAAGCCATAAGATTGATTAATTTCTGTCTTTTTGTAGAAAATTGAAAATTTGATTTGAAAAATTTCGATCCCTTTTATTGCATTTGCTTGCTTTATCTTATCTGATCATGTGGTTCGAGTCTTGTATAATATTGTTTCATCATATTGCATGACCGTTGGGTCGCACCCTTTTAAGTGGGAGTGAGAAGCTACTCTTTCGTGAGGTTTTCACCTCCGTGCAAGATATTGGATCCCTTTCGGGATACATCTGTACCTATGTCTTTGTGAGATTTTCATCTCCGTGTAGCCATAGGGAAACGTATCCCCCTAAACCGAACTTGGTCCATATGAGCCTATAATGGGTGAGGATCGAGGAATCTATGGGTTCAGGTACCTTCACCCTAGAACCGAACCCCATATAGTGAGCCTTAGGAACCACCTTAAGTAGAGCCGTGCCAAATCCTAGTGGTTATCCGATTAGGTGTCTTATTCTCTGCTTATTGTGTATGAAATAATGACTTTGCATTTTCATTTCTGCATGGCATATTCATCAAAAGGGTGTTGATTCACGTTCGATTGTTAAGTAGATAGCTTGTCATGGAAAAGGGGTTTCTTAATAAAGTGGAGGACAATGCGGCCGTCCGAATATGGGCTGAGACAGTTCAACAAAGAAAAGGCGATAGCCTTACAGCGGGACACGTATCAGAGTTGTGGGATTACACACGCATCAGCGTAACCCAAAATAATCTCCAAGATATGAGGGAAATATGGAGTCTGTAACATCCCTTACCCGAGACCTTCGCCGGAATCGAGTATGTGGCATTACTAGACTTGACTAGAAGTTCAGGACATAAAAATTTAAAGCTGTCAAACTGCGTCATGCTGACTAAATTGACCATAACTCGAGTTACAAAACTTGAAATTCAGATCCATAAATTTTCCTGGAAACTAGACTCATATAAGAATTTACCATAATTTTTCCAGAATTTTTCATGTGTCCAATTAGTACAGTTTATTCATCAAAGTTACCCCTATTTCACTGCTCGACAATTCTGACCTATCATTACAAAAATACAGTTATCTCATTGTAAAAATTTTCAATAATGTTCTTGTTTATACCAATAAAAAATAGACTCATTTAGGATTCTAAACATATAAACCATGATTCATAATTATTTTTGTACAATTTATAACAATTTTTCCAAAACAGAACAGCGACTCACGAATTCATTTAGAGCAAGTCTCACTAAAACTTAAATATCTCATAATAGAAAAATCCTTTTCCTACTCTGTTTCTTTCATGTAAAAATAGACACAATAAGGTTTAATCTCATGTCTCATTCACCTTCTAATTCAATATACCCTATTTTTGGGGATTTTTCAAAATCACATCACTGCTGCTACTACATGCTGTTTCGCTGCAATTTATGGAAAAACTAGCTTCTAACCGAACATATTCACATCCCTAATTCAAGGATTCATTTCATATACATACATTTCCTTATCAAAAACGATTGAACTTCGATTAAAAATGCATAAACATCGCCAACATAACCCGACATTCGTATCAAAAACACAAAAGCATACATAACTAAAAATTTAGCCATATTCGCATGGCTATTATATACATGAACCTTAAGTTTTTCTCAAAACAAAGACAAAGTCTTTCCTATACATGCCTTCATTCTAAAACCAAAATGAAAGAGTACCAAAATATAGATTGATAGTGCGGGCGACTTTCCGAACGATCCCGACGAGCTTGTAGCTTGTACTCAATCTATAAAACAGGGGAAACATTTTACGCAATTAAGCTTACTAGTTTAGTAAGTCCTAAGTTCATGATAATATAACATTTAAAATATTCAACTTATGACATTGCACATATACATTAAAAAAAATATGTAAATTTTCACAAGGCCGATTACTATTAGTTCATCAACCCAAATAATTGCACTTCATTTCATAAAAACTGACATACTTGAAATCACAATTAAATATATTCCAAGAATCACATACTCCAAATCATGTAATTAGAGCATTCATATCCATCATAAACTCAAATATACATAACATAGTTCTCATAGTATTAACTTGACTCAATTAATATTACGCATAACATACCTTACATACTTACTACGAGCCGTTAACTAAATACCATAATTAAGGTTTACCTTGAAGAATATTCGATTCTCTTTTGTAAACTATGTCACCGGCATTAAGCCTGCTAGGCGTAAAAGCCTGATAAGAATCACCGGCACAAGGCCTGCTAGGCATAAAAGCCCGATAAGAAACACCGGCACAAGGCCTGCTAGGCATAAAAGCCCGATAAGAAACACCGGCACAAGGCCTGCTAGGCATTAAAGCCCGATAAGAATCACCGGCACAAGGCCTGCTAGGCGTAAAAGCCCGAGTCATGTCAATACAGTTAAACATTCCCAACACACTTCATAACTATTATATACTCGTCTAATTCAATTAGGCTCGCTCGCATTGATCCAACAAAAACCATTTTATCATTATACAATCCAACAATTCCCATCATATACTCAACATAAATCATCAACCTAATATGTCAATGTACATTCGGCCATGATGTAAATGGATACTAATATTCATCAATTTTTAATATTCAAGATAACCATAATTAATTCTTTGACATGATTTAACTAAAGGACTTACCTCGGTTGTCGATAGTCCGTGCGAATCGGCTATTCGAGAACCTTCGTCTTTCCCCGGTCTAATTCCGTTTTTCTTTGCTCTTGATCTAAAACACATTAGAATTTAGCTCATTTAATCTCATTTCATCTCAAATTAGTTCCAAAATACACAAATGGGCAATTTACTATTTTGCCCCTAATGTTTTCCATTTTTACAAATTGGTCCAATTTACACAAAACTCAAAATATGCAAAATTTCCTAACACTATGGCTAGGCCGAATCTTCCCCATAGCCATGGGTGTCCATGCATTTCATCTATTTGACATTTTAATCCTTCACAAATTTATTCTTTTCAATTTAGCCCTATATACTCAAAATCATCAAAAACTCCAATACAAAACTTGTAAATCCTTAACATACCTTTAATCTAAAACCATTAAACATCAAAACTATCTAAACATGTTAATGGCCGAATCTTATATACATGGTATTTTCAAAAATTTAGACATGGGTCGGGTAATATCTGAAACAACGATCTCAAAACGTAAAAATTATCAAAAACTAAACAAAATACATACCCCAAATTAAGCTCCCAATTGCCGAAATTTCAAGCTCCAAAAATGGGGTTTTTTTTTTCACATTCGGCCATGAGAGAATGTAGATGATAATGGCTTTGTTTTATGTTTTGTTTAATATATACACTAACATTATTTTATTTTATTTTTTTTATTAATAAACTAACATAACCTTATAAATAAAATTAAACTAACATATATATTAGGCTAGCTTGGCCCATTGCCGTCCATCACCATGGTTTATGGGCTAATTGTCCTTTTAGGACACCCACTTAAAAAGCCACAAGCAAATTAGTACATTTCACTTTAGTATGCAACTTTTACGCTTTTCGCGATTTAATCCTTTTTATCAAATTGAGCACTTAAACGACTAAATTTTTCTACGAAACTTTCACACTCACTAAATCACATATAATAAACACGAAATATAATATTAAAATATTTCTCAGGCTCGGATTCGTGGTCTCGAAACCACCGTTCCGATTTGGGTCAAAATTGGTCTGTTACAACTCTCCCCCCTTAAGGATTTTCGTCCCCGAAAATCTTACCGTTAAATAAGTTCGGATATTGTTGCCTCATTGACTCCTCAGGCTCCTACGTAGCCTCTTCAACTCCGTGACGATTCCATAAAACCTTTACTAATGGAATCCTTTTGTTTTTCAACTCTTTTATTTCCCGAGCTAAGATACGGATCGGTTCCTCATCATATGTCAAATCAGATCTAATTTCAATCTCTGACGTGCAATCACATGGGACGGATCTGATCTATATTTGCGAAGCATCGAAACATGATATACATTGTGTATCTTTTCTAAGTCAAGGGGCAATTTCAATCTATAAGCAACAGGCCCTATACGCTCTATGATTTCATACGGTCCGATAAATCTCGGACTCAACTTGCCTTTCTGACCAAATCGGAGTATTTTCTTCCACAGAGAAACTTTTAAGAACACCCGATCTCCGACCTGAAATTCAATGTCCTTACGTTTCAAATCGGCATAGGACTTTTGACGATCCGAAGTAGCTTTCAAATTACTCCTAATAACAACCACCTTTATTCTGTTTCTTTAATCCAATCAACCCCGTGTATCTTATTCTCACTGAGCTCAGTCCAATACAATGGTGTGCGACATTTTCGTCCATATAAGGCTTCATAAGGCGCCATTTTTATGCTTGATTGGAAACTGTTATTGTAAGCAAATTCAACCAAAGGTAGGTATCGTTCCCACGTACCTTCAAACTCGAGAACGCAACACCTCAACATGTCCTCAAGTATCAAAATAGTTCGCTCAGACTGACCGTCTGTTTGCGGATGGAAGGCTGTACTAAAATGAAGTTTAGTACCTAAAGCATCTTGCAATTTCTTCCAGAACCGCGATGTGAATCTTGGGTCCCTATCGAAACAATGGAACTCCTGTGACACCGTGCAACCTTACAATCTGCGACACATACAATTTGGCAAGCTTATCAAGTGAATAGTCAAGATGTACCAAGCACAAAATGAGCTGATTTAGTCAGTCTATCAACGATAACCCATACGGCATCTTTCTTACTAGGTGTCATAGGAAGACCGGATACAAAATCCATTGTAATTCTATCCCATTTCCATTCGGGTATCATGATTGGCTGAAGTAATCCGGATGGTACCTGATGCTCAGCTTTCACTTGTTGACAAATTAAGCACTTGGAAACGAATTCAGATATATCTCGTTTCATGCCAGGCCACCAATAGAACTGTTTCAAATCGTTATACATTTTCGTACTACCCGGGTGTATCGACATTCGACCATTATGGGCCTCACTCAGAATCATCTGTATCAAATCTGAGTTCTTAGGAACACACAATCGACTTTTATAATTCAAACCATCATTTGCATCAATCTGAAAATCTGATTTTGTAGCATTTTCACACTGAATCCGAATAGCAACCAAATTTTCATCAACTTTCTGTGCATCACAAATTTGTTGAATAAACATCGGTCTTGCTTATAACTCGGCTACGATCGAACCATCATCAGACATAGCCATTTGTGCATTCAATGTACGAAGAGCAAATAATGATTTTCGACTTAACGCATCCGCAACAACATTAGCTTTTCCGGATGGTAGTCAATTACTAAGTCATAGTCTTTCAGCAATTCTAACCATCTGCGTTGTCTCAAATTTAGATCTTTCGAGTCATTAAATACTTTAGACTTTTATGATCCGAATAAATATGACACTTTTCGACGAATAAATAGTGACGCCAAATTTTTAAAGCGAACACAATGGCTGCTAACTCCAAATCGTGAGTTGGATAATTTTTCTCATGCGGCTTTAATTGTCTCGAAGCATAGGCTATCACCTTGCCTTCTTGCATTAAAACGCAACCCAACCCATTCAAGGAAGCATCGCTAAAAATAATAAATTCTTTACCCGATTCAGGCTGAGTTAACACTGGGGCTTCGGTCAAAAGGGCTTTCAACTGTTTGAAACTTTTCTGACACCTTTCTGACCACTCAAATTTGACATCTTTCTGTAGTAGTCTCGTCAAAGGTGTAGCTATAACAGAAAAACCTTTTACAAATCTTCTGTAATATCCTGCAAGGCCTAGGAAACTTCGGATCTCAGAAATATTATTTGGTGGTTTCCAATCGAGTATAATTTGCTATTTTGTTTGGATCCACCCAATACTGCACCAAAACAACATGACCCAAGAAGTGACTTCATTCATCCGAATTCACACTTACCGAACTTTGCATACAATCATTGATCTCTCGAGTTTGTAGTACTAGCTTCAAATGTTCAAAGATGTTCCGTTTCATTTTTGGAGTAGATCAGGATATCATCAATAAACACTACCACAAACCGATCCAAAAAGCGCCGGAAGACTCGGTTCATTAGGTCCATAAAAACAAGCAGTGCATTAGTGAGTCCAAAAGGCATAACCAAAACTCATAATGTCCGTACCTCGTTCGAATGCGATCTTTGGCACATCTGAATCTCTCGACTCAGAATCGATAATAGCCCGATCTCAAATCTATTTTGAAAAACATCAAGCCCCTTTCAACCGATCAAATAAATCATCAATCCGAGGTACGGGTACTTATTCTTTATAGTTACCTTATTTAGTTGCTGGTAGTCGATACACATTTGCATAGTCTCATCTTTCTTTTTCACAAATAAAACCGGTGCACCCCACGGAGAAAAACTCGGTCGCACGAAGCCCCTATCTGTCAACTCTTGCAATCGCTCTTTCAATTCTTTTAATTCGGTAGGTGCCATTGATGCACGGAGCTATCAAAATCGAGTCGCACGGCAAGACTAATTCAATGCTGAACTCAATCTCTGCTCGGGGTAAACCGGTAGTTCTTCAGAAACACATCGGGGTATTCGCACACCACTGATACAGATTCAATTTGTTTCTCGGACATTTTATTATCCAGTACATAAGCCAAATAAGCTTCACACCCTTTTCTCACATACTTTCGAGCTAACATTGAAGATATTACTTTAGGCAACCCATTTACGTCACAGGATTTAATTCTGATGGTCTCACCATTTCGACATTTCAAATCGATAAGCTTTCTTTTACAATCCACTACTGCCTCATGTGAAGTTAACCAGTCCATACCCAAGATTATATCAAATTCATCAAAGTGCAACAACATTAAATCAGCTGGGAAGCAATAATCCTGAATCATCAATGGGCAACCCCTACACACTTTATTTACAAGCACACATCTACCCAATGGGTTGGACACACGTATCACAAACTCGGTAGACTCAACTAGCAGAGTCTTTCCGAATTCTAAAGTTTCACACACATATGAGTGAGTCGAACCGGGATCAATTAATGCAATTACAGTGAGTGTCATAAAGGGTGAAAGTACCTGTAATGACATCGGGGAGGAAGCATCCTCTCGCTCGCGCAAAGCATAAGCTCTAGCTGGAGCTCTAGCCTCAGATCGAATCAGTAGTGTTCTTCGTTCTTTTCGACTACCACCTATATTGCCGTAATGTCAGGTGGTCTCCTCGCATTGATATGTTGCTCGGCTTAGTGTTCGAATCGTATTCGCTTTCGATTAACCTCGGACATTCTCTAATAAAATGATCCGACGATCCGCATTTATAGCAAAGACCGATCATGAAATCTACATCTCCACGAGTGCCATTTCCCAAGTGCTCGTGATTCAACTCTATTCTGAGGGACGTTACCAACACTGGCTATCGAAGTAGCTCGAGAGCTCATAGGGGGTCGATTCCGTCTAGGTGGATCTGTAGTAGTTTTATATTGGTTGTAGTCATCTCTGGACTTATTGGTTGTGGAATGAAAGACCTTACCCGAAGATCTTTTACGAATGTCTCTAGCTTCAGTCTCAGCCTTTCTTTTCTCTTTCCCGAGCTCTTCAGCTTTGCAAGCTCTTTCAACTAAAGTTACAAACTCTTGAATTTCAAGAATGCCAACAAACATCTTTATATCCTCATTCAGGCCATCTTCAAATCTTTTACACATAATAGCTTCAGTAGAAACACACTCTCTAGCATATCTGCTGAGTCTGACAAATTTGCGTTCATATTCCGTCACGGTCATTCGTCCTTGTTTTAGCTCAAGGAATTCCTTTCGTTTTTGATCAATAAATCTTTGGCTGATGTACTTCTTACGAAATTCATTTTGGAAGAAATCCCATGTCACTTTTTCTTTCGGAACCACTGATACTAGTGTGTTCCACCAGTGATATGCAGTGTCCCTTAATAAAGATATAGCACACTTCAGGCATTCATCCGGAGTACAAGATAGCTCATCAAGTACCTGTATAGTATTATCGAGCCACATTTCGGCTCGCTCTGCATCATCGTCATCATTGGCTTTAAATTCTTCAGCCCCAAATTTTCAGATTTTATCAACTGGGGGCCTACTAGATCTCACCGGATCTATCATCGGGGTTGCTGAAGGAATCGGAGTTGGATTATTTGGGGGTGGAGGTTGGTGTACAGCCGGGTTAGTTCGAATAAATTGGGCAAACCACTCATTCATCATCTGATAAAAGGCTTGTTTAGTCTCTCCTTCGTGGCTACCCGAAACAGGTCGAGAGTCTACCGGCGCTGATCCGTGTGCACGGTCAGGCGCTACACTCTCTACATCATCAGCTACGGCTCTTTCAGGATCTGTGTCCATTTACTATATAAAAAAAAGTTCAGGCGGTCAGAAGTCATCAATATATGATAAAGGCATGTAAAGCTAGACTCACACGCGCTACGGTAGTCCTAGAATCGACTAAACCGTAAGCTCTGATACCAATAAAATGTAACATCCCTTACCCGAGACCTTCGCCGGAATCGAGTATGTGGCATTACTAGACTTGACTAGAAGTTCAGGACATAAAAATTTAAAGCTGTCAAACTGCGTCATGCTGACTAAATTGACCATAACTCGAGTTACAAAACTTGAAATTCAGATCCATAAATTTTCCTGGAAACTAGACTCATATAAGAATTTACCATAATTTTTCCAGAATTTTTCATGTGTCCAATTAGTACATTTTATTCATCAAAGTTACCCCTATTTCACTGCTCGACAATTCTGACCTATCATTACAAAAATACAGTTATCTCATTGTAAAAATTTTCAATAATGTTCTTGTTTATACCAATAAAAATAGACTCATTTAGGATTCTAAACATATAAACCATGATTCATAATTATTTTTGTACAATTTATAACAATTTTTCCAAAACAGAACAGCGACTCACGAATTCATTTAGAGCAAGTCTCACTAAAACTTAAATATCTCATAATAGAAAAATCCTTTTCCTACTCTGTTTCTTTCATGTAAAAATAGACACAATAAGGTTTAATCTCATGTCTCATTCACCTTCTAATTCAATATACCCTATTTTTGGGGATTTTTCAAAATCACATCACTGCTGCTACTACATGCTGTTTCGCTGCAATTTATGGAAAAACTAGCTTCTAACGAACATATTCACATCCCTAATTCAAGGATTCATTTCATATACATACATTTCCTTATCAAAAACGATTGAACTTCGATTAAAAATGCATAAACATCGCCAACATAACCCGACATTCGTATCAAAAACACAAAAGCATACATAACTAAAAATTTAGCCATATTCGCATGGCTATTATATACATGAACCTTAAGTTTTTCTCAAAACAAAGACAAAGTCTTTCCTATACATGCCTTCATTCTAAAACCAAAATGAAAGAGTACCAAAATATAGATTGATAGTGCGGGCGACTTTCCGAACGATCCGACGAGCTTGTAGCTTGTACTCAATCTATAAAACAGGGAAACATTTTACTTTAATTAAGCTTACTAGTTTAGTAAGTCCTAAGTTCATGATAATATAACATTTAAAATATTCAACTTATGACATTGCACATATACATTAAAAAAATATGTAAATTTTCACAAGGCCGATTACTATTAGTTCATCAACCCAAATAATTGCACTTCATTTCATAAACCTGTATTACTTCGAAATCACAATTAAATATATTCCAAGAATCACATACTCCAAATCATGTAATTAGAGCATTCATATCCATCATAAACTCAAATATACATAACATAGTTCTCATAGTATTAACTTGACTCAATTAATATTACGCATAACATACCTTACATACTTACCTGAGCCGTTAACTAAATACCATAATTAAGGTTTACCTTGAAGAATATTCGATTCTCTTTTGTAAACTATGTCACGGCATTAAGCACGCTAGGCGTAAAAGCTCGATAAGAAGAATCAGGCACAAGGCTTGCTAGGCATAAAAGCCCGATAAGAAACACCGGCACAAGGCCTGCTAGGCATAAAAGCCCGATAAGAAACACCGGCACAAGGCCTGCTAGGCATTAAAGCCCGATAAGAATCACCGGCACAAGGCCTGCTAGGCGTAAAAGCCCGAGTCATGTCAATACAGTTAAACATTCCCAACACACTTCATAACTATTATATACTCGTCTAATTCAATTAGGCTCGCTCGCATTGATCCAACAAAAACCATTTTATCATTAAACAATCCAACAATTCCCATCATATACTCAACATAAATCATCAACCTAATATGTCAATGTACATTCGGCCATGATGTAAATGGATACTAATATTCATCAATTTTTAATATTCAAGATAACCATAATTAATTCTTTGACATGATTTAACTAAAGGACTTACCTCGGTTGTCGATAGTAAAATGCGAATCGGCTATTCGAGAGAACCTTCGTCTTTCCCGGTCTAATTCCGCTTTTTCTTTGCTCTTGATCTAAAACACATTAGAATTTAGCTCATTTAATCTCATTTCATCTCAAATTAGTTCCAAAATACACAAATGGGCAATTTACTATTTTGCCCCTAATGTTTTCCATTTTACAAATTGGTCCAATTTACACAAAACTCAAAATATGCAAAATTTCCTAACACTATGGCTAGGCCAAATCTTTCCCACAGCCATGGGTGTCCATGCATTTCATCTATTTGACATTTTAATCCTTCACAAATTTATTCTTTTCAATTTAGCCCTATATACTCAAAATCATCAAAAACTCCAATACAAAACTTGTAAATCCTTAACATACCTTTAATCTAAAACCATTAAACATCAAAACTATCTAAACATGTTAATGGTCGAATCTTATATACATGGTATTTTCAAAAATTTAGACATGGGTGGGTAATATACTGAAGCAACGATCTCAAAACTTAAAAATTATCAAAAACTAAACAAAATACATACCCCAAATTAAGCTCCCAATTGCCGAAATTTCAAGCTCCAAAAATGGGGTTTTCTTTTCTCACATTCGGCCATGAGAGAATGTAGATGATAATGGCTTTGTTTTATGTTTTGTTTAATATATACACTAACATTATTTTATTTTATTTTTTTTATTAATAAACTAACATAACCTTATAAATAAAATTAAACTAACATATATATTAGGCTAGCTTGGCCCATTGCCGTCCATCACCATGGTTTATGGGCTAATTGTCCTTTTAGGACACCCACTTAAAAAGCCACAAGCAAATTAGTACATTTCACTTTAGTATGCAACTTTTACGCTTTTCGCGATTTAATCCTCTTTATCAAATTGAGCACTTAAACGACTAAATTTTTCTACGAAACTTTCACACTCACTAAATCACATATAATAAACACGAAATATAATATTAAAATATTTCTCAGGCTCGGATTCGTGGTCCCGAAACCACCGTTCTGATTTGGGTCAAAATTGGTCTGTTATAGAGTCAATGGGATGATAAGATCAAGCAATTATTCTACTACCACTATGGTGATTTGCTTTACCTACTTGACATCAAAGTAGACCAACATTTGTTTCGAGCAATGGCCCAGTTTTGGAATCCTGCTTATAGTTGTTTTACTTTTGGGAAGGTAGATTTGGTACCTACAATTGAAGAGTACACAGCTTTACTCCGCTGCCCGAGAATTCAAACTGATAAGACTTATTTGAGAGCTGTAAATGTCCCCACATTCGTAAAAAAGCTGATGAATATTACGGGGATGAGCGAGCAGTGGGTTGCAGCCCGGACAAAACAAAAAGGGGATTGTAAGTGTATTCCTTGGAGAAACCTAAGAGATTTGATCATAGCGCATCTGGAGGAGAAGAAGAGGGTTGATGTGTTAGCCTTGAGCATTTATGGACTGGTTATCTTCCCCAAAGCTCTAGGGTATGTAGATGAGGTGGTGTCTGATCTCTTTGACAAGTTGGACAGAAGAATCACTCCTATTCCTGCAATTCTAGTCGAAACTTTTAGATCCCTAAGCGCATGTCGGAGAGCGGGCGAAGGGAGATTTATCGGCTGCGCCCAACTTTTACTAGCATGGTTTCACGGTCATTTTTGGAAAATAGAAAAGGTATCATGTCAAATCTTCTCCGAAGACTATTCTCCGCTAGAAAATATGGTAACCACACCTAGACGAGACGATATCACGGAAGAAAATTGGATGATGATTCTGCGAAACCTACAAGGAGAAGAGGTAGAATGGGGAGCTCCATGGATGATTCCGGATGATATCTTATATCGATGCGGAGATTTTGATTACGTTCCCATGCTTGGGATATGGGGAGCTACTGGATACACTCCTCTCCTCGCATTAAGACAGTACAAATCGAGACAATTTACGCCGTCAACACAAGGATTAGCTCAGTGCGAGTTTGAATATAAAGGAGAAAATTACAAGAAGAGAGTGCGCGAGATATCAAACGCCTGGAACCGAATTCATAGAATGAAAAGGTTCGCTGCCAGTCCGATGACGACCCCTGAATATGACCAGTGGCGAAGCCAAAGAGTCAACGATAATATCCTCACATCAGACCAAGAAGACACCCGATCACTAGAAGAGCACTTACGGGTGATCCCCACCGAACTTGAAATCATCAAACAGGACTTTGAGGAAAAGAACCGGGAGCTAAGAAAGAGGATAGAGCAATTGGAAGAAGAGAAAATGCAGCTAGGATTGGATGTCGATATTCAAAAGCTAGAAGCCGAGAAGCTGAGGAAAGGGAAGAATAAAGCTGAAGAAGATTTAGACGGTTTGAAGACTGACTACAAGAAGCTACGAAGGTCGATGAAGACTGCGGGACTGGGAAAAACGTCAGAGCAATGGCGTCAAGAAATTAAAGAGGAAAAAAATAGAGTAAGTCAGTGCGAAAGGAAACTCCGAGAAGTACATGGGCGAGAAGATGCCCTGAAAAAGGATCTGATAGAAAATCAAAATGAGAAAGAGAAATTAAAAATTCGGGTGTCAGAATTAGAAAGATCACTATATCAGTGCCATAGCTGTAACTCCATAGCTGAATTGAAGGCTAGTTTGAGCAAGATTGAAGAGATGAAAGCAAGAATTGAAGAGTTAGAATCCACCTTACATGGTTGTAAGCTATGGGAAGAGCTTTTTGAGGTCAATGAGGAGCGATGGGAGCAACAACTGTATCACTCTCAGAACCAAGTCAGAAGCCGGGACTATATTATGGAGAAAGCCGTGGCCCAAATGCGAGAGGTGGCAAATCACCTACAAACTTTAGCAATTCGAGTTGATGTATTAAGTTTAATGTATGAGTCGGAGTCAGAGAAAGGTCAAGAGTTAGCTTGGCTTCTTGAGAAAGTCAAGGCCTTAGATATCAAGGCAAGGCCTTATATGTAATCCACTTTATGTGAAGAAACTTGTTTTCTTGAAAAGCTATTCTAATAAGAATTGAATTGGAATAACGCCTTTTTGTTTGCAAACATCTCATGCATCAGCATTACATTGCATCATGTACCGTGAATCTCACAAAAGAACCCTAAAACAATGGCAGTTACCCTGGAACATCGCTACGGTACAAGAGGCAAGACAAAAATGGATCAAAGAATGGAAAGTTAGAGCAAATGCAAAAGGAAATGCAAGATCGACAAGCACAACTACAGGAACAGCTGAACAAGAACCAGCAGAACATTATAGAACGGATGCAAGAATCCCAGAATAACATGATAAACCAGTTGATGCAGTTGATGGCTAAAGAACGTGAGAAGGAAAAGGGCATTGCTGCTAGCTTGGGGAATGATAATGATAACCCCACTCATACCCCACCGAGCACCCAAACGCCGCCCGATATGAATCCCCAAAGGACGTTTGTCACTATCAGACCGCAACAAATTTCAGCCACAGCATCGATACCAGTAAATTTCTAGGACAGCTCGAGTTCCAACCCTAGCCATAATCCAATCGATCCCAACGTTTCTGACTTAAATGAGATTGCTGAAAAAGCAAAAACGAAATTACCAAAACAGCTGGAGGACAAATATAAATGGTTAGAGGAGAAACTTAAAGCTATAGAAAATGCCGGAAAACATCGGGGAATCAATGCTAATGATTTAAGTTTGGTCCCTGACCTGGTGCTCCCTTACAATTTTAAAATGCCTGAGTTCGAGAAGTATAATGGGACAAGCTGCCCAGAGGCCCACATCACTATGTTTTGTAGAAGGATGGTGGGATACACTAATAACGATCCGTTGCTAATTCATTGCTTTCAGGATAGCCTGGTGGGTGCCGCAGTAAATGGTACAACCAGTTGAGTCGTGCCAAAATTGGTTCATGGAAAGATTTGGCTCAAGCATTCCTAGAGCAGTACAGCCACGTAATAGACATGACCCCCGATAGGATCACTTTGCAAAACATGAAAAAGAAGGGAAACGAAACCTTTAGGCAATATGCACAGAGGTGGAGAGAAGTGGCCGTCCAAGTCCAACCACCACTTCTGGAAAAAGAGACCACAATGCTCTTCATCCGCACATTGAAAGCCCCATTTCTCATGCATATGTTAGGAAGTGCAACCAGGAGTTTCTCGGACATCGTAACGACAGGGGAAATGATCGAGAATATTGTAAAAAGCGGAGGAATTGAGACAGGGGAGAGTACCAAAAGGATGCCCCCAAAGAAGAAAGAAAGTGAGGTGAATAACGCGAGCATAGGGTACCCAAAGTCAATCACTATTAATCAGCCAAAAGCAATGGCCATGAGGCAACAGGGGTTACCCAAGAAAGAACCTAGCACGACAAGACAAAATAATGAGAAAATACACTTCACACCAATTCCGATGACGTACAAGGAAATGTATCAAACCCTGTTCGACGCGCATATTGTGTCCCCTTATCATCTAAAACCAATACAGCCTCCGTATCCAAAGTGGTATGACCCGAATGCACAATTTGAATATCATGCGAGAATCACGGGGCACTCAATAGAGAATTGCCTTTCTTTTAAGAAGTTGGTGGAAAAATTTATCAACATGGGTGTGGTGGAGTTAGATGACATACCAAGCAAAACAAATCCTTTACCCAATCATGCTAATAGCGGAGTCAATGCAATTAGCGAAAGCTCAGAGAAGAGAGTCAAAGCAAGTGTTGCAGAGGTTAAGACTCCTTTGAGGACGGTCTGGAGGGAAATGGTCGAACATGGATTAATTGTTGCGGAAAAGAGTCAGGGAAATCCGATAAATTATTGTGAATACCATCAGGAGTTGGGGCATGAAATTCAGAACTGCGGGGAGTTTAGAACCCTGGTACAAAACTTAATGAACAACAAAGAAGTTGAATTTTATAACGAAGGCATAGAAGAGAGGAGCATATGTGCGTCAGAGTCAACGGTAAAGAGTGAAAAAATCAACCTCCTAATGATCATTATTTCGCGCCCAAGAAGCGATGAGACGGGAACACGAGTAGCGCCGAAAATAGTGATACAGAGGCCCATTACCTTTACTCATAAGAATGATGGGGAGATCCCTCGGAACCTCGAATGCAATATAACGGTCTCTGGAAAGGAGGATTCGGCCAGTGATGAAGCCGAAATACGAGTGGTGCCAAAGGTGGTAATACGGAGACCCGCTACCTTTGCTTATAAAGAAAAAATTCCCCGGAACCACGAGTGTAATACAGCAGTCCTCGAAAAGGAAGATTTGGCTGGTGATAAGACGGGATCGCGAGTAGCACCGAAAGTGATAATACGAAGGCCCGTTGCATTTGCTTATAAAGATAACAATGAGGTTCCTTGGAATTACGAATGTAATGTAACAGTTCCGGGAAAGGAGAATGCAGCCAACACTTCAAAAGAAAATCCAGGTGAAGGACACTACGACTTGACGAAAGGGAAAGCACCGATGTTGAAAAAGCCAGTTGGGCCTGAGTCGAGAATCAAGGAACCAGTGACAGGAGGAAGCTAAAGAGTTCCTCAAATTTTTGAAACACAGTGAATATTGTGTAGTAGAGCAACTGCACAAGCAACCGACGCACATATCTGTGTTGACTTTGCTTCAAAACTCAGAAGTTCACAGGAACGCATTGATGAAAATTTTAAATGAGACCTACGTCGCCGGTGACATCTCAGTTAATAAATTGGATCGGTTGATCGGCAATATAAGTGCGGATAACTTCATTTATTTTAATGACGATGAAATACCACCAGGTGGTAGGGGGTCCACCAAGGCTTTACACGTTACCGCTAGATGCAAAGGGCACATACTACTAGCGGTTCTGATAGAAAATGGGTCGGCGTTAAATGTATTGCCTTTGTCTACTTTAGACAGATTACCAGTGGACAGTTCGCACATGAAGGAGTGCCAGAGCATAGTGAGGGCATTTGACGGCACCCAAAGAAGAGTCATGGGGAGGATTGAGGTACCATTACTAATTGGCCCAACCACTTACGAAGTAGATTTCTTGGTGATGGACATCAACCCCTCCTATAACTGCTTATTAGGGAGGCCATGGATACACTCGTCAGGGGTAGTACCTTCATCGTTACATAAGAAAGTGAAGTTAGTAGCAGATGGTCGGCTGATAACAATAAAAGCGGAGGAGGACATTATTGCAACTGTAACTAGCGGTATGCCATACGTGGAAATAAATGACGAGGCAGATAAATGCTCTTTTCGATCTCTTGAGTTTATGAATGCAACTTTTATTAGGGAAGGAGACAAAATCTTGAAACCAAGGATCTCCAAGACTACAAAGATGGGATTAAAAATGCCTATGGGGAAAAGCACGTTACCGGGAAGAGGACTGGGAAAGTACCTTCAAGGGAGAATGGCAGCCCCGATGCTGAAAGAAAAACAAGACCGCTTTGGCCTGGGATTCAAACCAGATGCGAGACAAAAGAAGAAAGAGCTAGAAAGGAGGCAAGAAAGAAGACGTGCTTGTTTGAGCGGAAAGGAAACCAAGTGGGAACCCATGATAATCCCGCACATATCTAAAACCTTTGTTTCAAGAGGGATAATCCACTCTGAGCTGAAGATACGGAAGGAAGAGGACATCGTAGCAATGATGGGTAACGTCTGTATTAATGCCATTTCTGAGGAGGCAGCTGAAGAGGGAATCTTATCAGATATTCGACCTTATGAACCGGGAAGCGTTCTAAACAATTGGACTGCAGAAGAAATTCCTGTAGTATTTAGAGCTTATTCAGAGTAATGTCCAGAACACACTTATTGCTTTGAGCCTAAGAAGCAACAAGATTTCTTTCATGAAATAGGCACATGTTCCAGTATTATTATTCAATAAAATGCATTTTCAACATCATTTGAAGTAAACATTTTCCATTCTTTTCTTTGTTTTCTGACCATTCTTTTATACATAATCCGTTTACGAATTTATTCATTCTGTCCACATTCTCTTAAACTGCAACAGGTCCTTGGATATCAATGACTTGAGCTACACTGCCATGGACTCGAAATATCCTTTTGGGCAAGACATATGCTTAGAAGACTTACAGGATTTTGAAGATGACACGGATGGTGACTTATCTCCTAACTTGTTAAGAATGGTGAAGCAGGAGGAGAGACAAATTCGTCCTCATAAGGAAACAGTAGAGACTGTGATGTTGGAAGAAGGGAAAATGGTAAAAATCGGAACGTGTATAGCCAAAGAAACAAGGCAGAATCTTATCAGGTTGTTGCAGGAATTCAAGGATGTTTTCGTATGGTCGTATGAGGATATGCCTGGCTTAAGTACCGATATTGCAGTACACCGCTTACCCATCAGAAGAGATCACAAGCTAGTTCAACAGAAGCTCAGAAGGATGAGACCAGATATCGTGTTGAAAATAAAGGAAAAGGTCCACAAGCAGTTTGACGCTGGGTTCTTGCAAGAGATCAAATATTCGGAATGGGTAGCAATATTGTGCCTGTCCCTAAAAAAGATGGGAAAGTACGAATGTGTGTGGATTATAGAGACCTAAACAAGGCTAGCCCAAAGGATAACTTCCCTTTGCCTCATATTGACACTCTGGTAGACAATACAGCGGGCTTCTCATTATTTTCCTTCGTGGATGGTTTTTCCGGGTACAATCAGATAAAAATGCATCTAGAAGATATGGAAAGACTACCTTCATAACATTGTGGGGTACGTTCTGTTATAAAGTAATGTCGTTTGGGTTGAAAAACGCAGGAGCTACATACTAAAGGGCTATGGTGACCTTGTTCCATGATATGATGCACAAAGAGATTAAGGTTTACGTGGATGACATGATTGCAAAGTCTAGAACGGAAGAAGAACATATCCGAGTTTTGATGAAGCTATTCCTGAGGTTAAGGAAATTCCAACTTAGACTTAATCCTGCTAAATGTACTTTTGGAGCTAGGTCTGGCAAATTGCTAGGTTTCATAGTCAGCAAGAAAGGGATCGAGATTGACTCGGACAAAGTCTGGGCTATACAAGAATTGCCTCCACCACGCACTCAAAAAGAAGTTTGGAGTTTTCTTGGAAGATTGAATTACATTGCTCGGTTTATTTCACAGTTAACTGAGAAATGTGATCCCATATTTCGTCTTTTAAAGAAACATAATCCGGGCGTATGGGATGATGAATGTCAAAAAGCTTTCGATAGGGTCAAACAGTATTTGTCAAACCCTCCAGTACTGTCACCCCCGCACCCAGATAAGCCATTAATCCTATATCTGACAGTGCTTAATCACTCCATGGGATGTGTGTTAGGTCAACATGATGATTCAGGAAAGAAAGAGAGGGCGATATACTACCTCAGCAAGAAATTCACTGAGTGTGAAATGAGATATTCGCCAATTGAAAAACTGTGTTGTGCGTTGATTTGGACGACTCAGAGATTGAGACAATATATGTTGTATCACACGACCTGGTTGATCTCGAAATTAGACCCTCTAAAGTATATGATGGAGGCAACCGCCCTGAACGAAAGGATGGCTAGATGGCAAATTCTGCTGTCTGAATTTGATATTGTCTATGTCAGCCAGAAGGCTGTAAAAGGGAGCGCAATAGCCGATTTCCTAGTTAGCAGAGCTTTAGAAGATTATGAGCCGTTAAACTTTGATTTCCCTAATGAGGATTTAATGTATGTGGCAGCCACTGAAGAAGACACTGCGAAAGATTGCCTTTGGAAGTTGAATTTTGATGGAGCAACAAATGCTGTGGGAAATGGGATTAGGGCAATTTTGGTATCCCCAAATGGAGATCACTACCCGTTCACATGCAAGTTGGATTTTTATTGTACAAACAATATGACAGAATACGAGGCATGTATTATGGGACTTCGTGCCGCCGTAGAACGCAAAATTAAAGTGCTGGAAGTATATGGGGATTCTGCACTAGTGATCTACCAACTAAAAGGTGAATGGGAGACGAGAGACCCCAAATTGATCAATTACCGAAGGATAGTCCTGGAGTTAATTGAGGAATTAGATGATATCACTTTTAGTTATCTCCCACGGGAAGAAAACCAAATGGCGGATGCTTTGGCTACTTTAGCCTCCATGATCAAAGTGAGTAAGCAGGAAGATGTAAAGCCCATTCAAATGAGTGTTTATGAGGCCCCAACTTATTGTTGCAACATAGAAGAAGAAAGGGATGACCACCCCTGGTACCAAGATATATTGCGATATGTGAGAAATCGCGAATACCCCAAACAAGCGACCGAGAATAAAAAGAAGACACTGAGAAGGTTAGCCTGTGATTATGTCCTGGATGGGGAGGTACTATACAAAAGAAGGAAGGATCAAGTACTGTTGAGATGTGTCTACGCAATGGAAGCCAAGACAATTTTGGAGGAAGTCCACGAAGGTGTTTGCGGAACACATGCTAATGGCTTCACAATGGCTAGACAAATCATGAGATTCGGGTATTACTGGTCTACCATGGAAGGGGATTGTATCAAGTATGCTAAAACATGTCACAAATGTCAGATATACGGGGACAAAATTCATGTACCTCCCTCACCATTGCATGTTATGACTTCCTCTTGGCCTTTCTCCATGTGGGGCATGGATGTTATCGGACCGATTTCGTCAAAAGCTTCAAACGGGCATCGATTCATTTTCATGGTCATTGATTACTTCACCAAATGGGTGGAGGCTGCTTCATACGCCAGTGTTACCAAGGCGGCGGTCAGTAGATTCCTAAAAAAGGAAATCATTTGCCGATACGGGATGCCCGAGAGGATCATCTCTAACAATGCCCTAAACTTAAATAACAGCGCAATCGCGGAGGTCTGCAGTCAATTCAAGATTAAACACTATAATTCATCGCCATATCGTCCAAAGATGAATGGTGCAGTGGAAGCAGCCAATAAGAACATTAAGAGGATTGTGGGGAAGATGGCCGAAACCTATAAAGATTGGCATGAAAAATTACCCTTCCCTCTTTACGCTTATCGAACATCAGTCAGGGCATCCACCGGGGCAATTCCTTTTTCATTAGTTTATAGAATGGAAGCGGTATTACCCATTGAAGTTGAAATTCCTTCCCTTCGAGTCTTGTCAGAGCTAAAATTAGATGAAGCAGAATGGATCCAGTCTCGATATGATCAGCTGAACTTGATTGAGGAGAAGAGGTTAAGGGCCATTCGCCATGGCCAGATGTATCAAAGGAGAATGATGCAGGCTTATGATAAAAAGGTGCGCCCCAGAGAATTTCACGAGGGAGACTTGGTCTTGAAAAAGATCCTCCCTATACAAAAGGATTTTAGAGGAAAATGGATGCCAAATTGGGAAGGACCTTATGTGGTGAAAAAGGCTTTTTCTGGAGAAGCATTGATCCTAGCCGAAATGGATGGGAAAAACTTGCCCAATCCCATAAATTCGGATTCTGTTAAAAAGTACTATACTTGAAGAAAGGGAGAGATGCCAAAGTCGAAGTCTCACAAAGGACGCCTTGAGATCTTCCCGAAAAAAAAAAAGAGGGAGATTAAAGGGGATTTGGGTTGAAGATAGCGGCTCCAAATCGTGATGAAAGAATCTCGCTTCATGCAAACCAACAAGGAAGGGGCAGGTCGCGTCTTGGTGCATCGACAAAATACTCAGGACTCCTAAACACATGTCGAACTCGAAATGGTCTTCCAGACGTTCAGGCAGAGAAGCTGAAACTGCGATATCTGGGGCACCTAATTTCCATTTTACCCATTTCTGGGCTTGTTACCTTTATATTTTGAAGACACAGTTCAAATAAACTTTCTTCTTCGCTACATTCGTCAGTTTTGATTAACTTGTTTGGTTCGAGCTATGCTCCTACTAAATTTCTACCCCATCCATCATCATAATCTTTTTCAAGCATTTTGGCATTGAAATAACCATTCTTGGACTAATAATACTTTCACGGAAGAAGTTTTGCATATTACTTCGAAAATTTTAAATAATACAGGGGGTATAAGCAGGACTATTGTTTAAAACTCACCGGTCCGAAGGTTTGTGAGTATCTCGAAAAGGAATGTCTAGATTCCTTCGAGATTTGAAGGAATAGACCTAGAAGCTACAGTGGGGGCAAATCAGTAGGCAAAATACAACTGATTCTTTTGGGTTTGGAGTCAAAATTCTAGCCCAGACAAGGATAGCATGATGCAAAAAAAAAAAAAGAAAAAAAAACTTAAGACCATCCTCATGTCATCCATAAGACACATCTAGTTAGGAGCATTTGATTCATTGCGATCATTACATCCTAACCATTCATCGTTCATCCCGATCATAACATCCTCATCATTTGCATGAACATAAGCATAAGCATGTTCCATAGGACATGTCCCTTAGAAGATGGTATAGCAAATTGAAAAGTTCAGATTTTGTTCCCTAGAGATAATAGTGGAGCAGACTGAAGGTTGAAGTCTTCCTGAAGATAGTAAGGAAGCAAATTGAAAAGTTCAGATTTTGTTCCCTAGAGATAATAGTGGAGCAGACTGAAGGTTGAAGTCTTCCTGAAGATAGTAAGGAAGCAAATTGAAAAGTTCAGATTTTGTTCCCTAGAGATAATAGTGGAGCAGACTGAAGATTGAAGTCTTCCTGAAGATAGTAAGGAAGCAAATTGAAAAGTTCAAATTTTGTTCCATGATAGTGGAGCAGACTGAAGATTGAAGTCTTCCCGAAGATAGTAAGGAAGCAAATTAAAAAGTTCAGATCTTGTTCCCTGGAGATGATAGTGGAGCAGACTGAAGATTGAAGTCTTCCCGAAGATAGTAAGGAAGCAAATTGAAAAGTTCAGATCTTGTTCCCTAGAGATGATAGTGGAGCAGACTGAAGATTGAAGTCATTCTCGAAGATACAAAGAAGCAGATCGAAGTCAAACCAAGTTGCAGCGAAGTGGCCAAAGCAACAAAAGGCAAGGGGCTAGAATGAAGCCATATGAAGAATAAGGACACCAAAGAATCCAAAGACAGTAGACCCGGGCAAATTTGGGCCTTCTTTATATCTTTGCTCTATTCTTGTTACACGACAATGAGCAAAGAGGGGCAGCTATACATACCCAAATTAGCCCGGGCCTGTTACAAACCAAGGCCCAAAGCAAATTAAACCCAAAAGGCCCAAAGGCCCAAAAAGAAAACAAAAACTGATGTCAGATTTACTAGGGTTTCTGAAACCCTAGCCCCTGGTGCGGCGCAAGCCCCACTATCGGCCACCAGCGCCGCAACCCACTCACCCCTGTCTGCCACTTCCGCGCAACCCACACCTGCAAAAAGACAAACGGCAGCAACAATAGCAAAAAATTAAAAAATATTGTATTTTTTATTCAATATTCGGTTATAAAAACCGAATGAAATAATGTAATCAGGACCTTTTTTTTTCAATCAATCAAAAACAAAAAAAAAAGAGAAACATATTCAAAGAGCACAAAAAAAAATAAACAGTAGCATAAAGAGTTTCAAAGGTATTTTATTTTATTTTTTATTTTTTCTTTTTTTCTCTTCATTCGCGAATATATATACATATATAAAAATAAAAAAAGACAAAAAATTTACCTTTTCCGCCACCGCACGGCGACGTCGACGGCGGCGCGAGTCACCGGAAATCACCCCTCCCCCACACCTGCAGAGAGAAAAAAAAGAAAAGAAAGAGTTAGAGTTTTTTTTTTAATGAAACAGAAATGAAATTTTTTGAAGAAATTTGGCCTTAAATAGCTCCCCCAAAACGACGTTGTTTTGGAGTTTGGCTTTTAATGCCAAAATGACGTCGTTTCACCCCCAGATCCGCGTGTTGACCCGACCCGCCTAGGATCCGCGTGTTTTTCGTAAATTGGGCTAATTGCCCTTTTGGTCCTTCTGCGTTTCCCCCCTTTTTAATCAGGTTTCTATTATTTTTCAGATTTACCCCTACATGTTTGTTTTCGTTCTAATTTAGTCCTTAACCAAACACAGCGCATGGGAGCTGAGGGATAATTTCCCTTTTGGTCCCCTTTGTTTCGCGCGCATTTCAAATAACCCCTTTTTCTTTTATTTTATTTCAAATCAACCCCAGACTTTCATTATTAGATGCAATTAGATCCCTTTTTAGTTATTTTGCAATCTTTATTATTATTATTATTATTATTATTATTATTATTGCTATATTTATATTAGTATATTATATATTGCTTATTATTATTAGTATTATTATTATTACTAATTATTATTATTATTATCATACTAAACTATATTGTACATATTATTGCTATTCTACTAATATTACCATTCTATTGTTATTATTAGTATTATTTTATTATTATTATTATACTTGTATTATTGTATTGTATATATTGTGTATCATTATTATTATCATTATTATTATATTTATTATTATTGTTATATTGTTGTTATATTATTATATTAGTATATTGTATATATTTTCTATTATTACTATTATTATCATTATTATGTTATTATTTTAGTATTTTACTATTGTTATTACTATATCTTTTATATATTTTGCATTATTATTGTTACAACATTATTTGTATATACTAATTTCATTACCGTTATCATTATTATATTCGTACTCGTATGTTATATATATCGCGTATTACTACTAATATTATTATATAATTTTTATCACGTCTATATTAATACGTATTATTATTATTAGTATTACTATATTTATATTATTATTCACCGCACATATTTTGGTATTATTATTACTGTTATCTTATTATTATTATTTTATTATTATTATTATATTATTATTATTATGTTATTATTATTTCTATTATCGTGCTCTGACTTGTATATAGGCTTATCATTATTATTTTAGTTTTGTTATCATTTATGTTTTGTTCTTTTCTCATTTGTTTTAGACTCGTTTTCTTTTGTTTTCGCCTTCACCATTGTTGTTCATATTGACGCATTCATTCCCGTGCCACTACGCATATCAGTATCGCAACTTATTTTTACATTTATTTTAAACTTGTGTTGCATTAATATAAAATTACTCCTTTTCGTGAAGTTGATATTCCTTACTTAGAAATTCGAGAGATCGTGCCCTAAAGTATTGGGTTGCAATCTTCTCATTTAATCTAAATATCCGAATATCCTCTTGAACAAGTACACTTTAACAAAAAGCTTATTTTTGGGAATTCAAAATGCTGTGTCCTAAAGCATTGGATGCGATGTTTTGTTATTCCAAAGTAAGATTTTCTTAACCGAGGCAATGTTATGTGTTTAGAAGCTCGAGAGATTGTGCCCTAAAGTATTGGGTTGTGATTTTCTCGTTTAATCTAAATGCCCGAATATCCTTTCGAACAAGTATATTTTTACAAAAAAAGGGGCTTATTTTTGGAACTCAAAATGTCATCTCCTAAAGCATTGGACATGGTGTTTTGTCATTCCGAAGTAAGGTTTTCTACAAGCAATGCAACATTCTATATCTAGAAGCTCGAGAAAACAAACCCTAAAGTATTGGGTTTGTGGTTTCTTCGTCCACTTTAATGGGATGTCTTTTAAAGCAAAATTATAAATAAAAAGGGGAAGTTTAGTCTCGATGGTCAAAAAGGGGTGTCCTAAAGTATTGGATACAGCATTTTCCCTCGAGACTGAATAGCCCCTTGACATACATCTTCGATTTCTTTTAGTATTATCAGTTAACATCATCATAAAGAGGGATCATTTTAGTTCTTTCAAATTCCCAAATTTTCGACATCAAGACATTAGATAATCAATTAGGTACCAATTTTTGGGCGTATCGAGGGTACTAACCTTCCTCGTGCGTAACTGACTCCCGAACCCGTTTTCTAACTTTTCGTGGACCAAAATCGTTGTCTTAATAAATTAATTAGTTTATTTAAAACAACTACTTTTCAAGGTGACCCAATCACACCTCAACAAAAAGGATTGGTGGCGACTCCCACGTTTTATCATTTTCAAAACCCAAGTTCGATCCGCGCCCTTCCCAAGAGTTGAGGGGTGGTTTCGACAGCTTGGCGACTCTACTGGGGACATTTTTTTAGAGAGCCAAGCCATAAGATTGATTAATTTCTGTCTTTTTGTAGAAAATTGAAAATTTGATTTGAAAAATTACGATCCCTTTTATTATATTTACTTGCTTTATCTTATCTGATCATGTGGTTCGAGTCTTGTATAATATTGTTTCATCATATTGCATGACCGTTGGGTCGCACCCTTTTAAGTGGGAGTGAGAAGCTACTCTTTCGTGAGGTTTTCACCTCCATGCAAGATAGTGGATCACTTTCGGGATACATCTGTACCTATGTCTTCGTGAGATTTTCATCTCCGTGTAGCCATAGGGAAATGTATCCCCCTGAACCGAACTTGGTCCATATGAGCCTATAATGGGTGAGGATTGAGGAATCTGTGGGTTCGGGTACCTTCACCCTAGAACCGAACCCCATATAGTGAGCCTTAGGAACCACCATAGGTAGAGCCGTGCCAAATCCTAGTGGTTACCCGATTAGGTGTCTTATTCTCTGCTTATTGTGTACGAAATAATGACTTTGCATTTTCATTTCTACATGGCATATTCATCAAAAGGGTGTTGATTCACGTTCGGTTGTTAAGTAGATAGCTTGTCATGGAAAAGGGGTTTCTTAATAAAGTGGAAGACAATGCGGCCGTCCGAATATGGGCTGAGACAGTTCAACAAAGAAAAGGCGATAGCCTTACAGCGGGACACGTATCAGAGTTGTGGGATTACACACGCATCAGCGTAACCCAAAATAATCTCCAAGAAATGAGGGAAATATGGAGTTAATGGGATGATAAGATCAAGCAACTATTCTACTACCACTATGGTGATTTGCTTTACCTACTTGACATCAAAGTAGACCAACATTTGTTTCGAGCAATGGCCTAGTTTTGGAATCCTGCTTATAGTTGTTTTACTTTTGGGAAGGTAGATTTGATACCTACAATTGAAGGTAGATTTGGTACCTACAATGGCCCAGTTACTAAAAATAGCAGCAACAATACCTTGGATTTCTCCCTTCTATAACCGACCATGATATGTGGAAGAGAAGGTGGTTTGGTTGCTTGATTCAAGCATGAAACATGCTTGAATCATGCAAGGAGTGGACAGTTTCTCAAGCAAATCTTGTGTGCCGATTTCCTATGTTCTGCCAATTGTGAGGAACTTCAAATAATTGTCCCAAAATTGATTTATTGTTGGTCCTTTCTTCTCTTGAACTGGACGATTAATGACCCAACTAGCTTGTAGACTTGACCAACATGTATCATCTTTTTTATTGGGTCAAGGTGGCATCTTGATGACCCATTAATTTTGGTCTTGTCGTCCAACAAATGAGAATAATATCTCATGTACATGTAACATTATAATAAACTCAACTTTATGGCCCACTGCATAAGTAAATTTAACATATTAATACATAACATGAAATACTTTAATTTTATGCACAAAATCATATAAAAAGGTACAAATTCACATACTTTATAAATTCATGTCCATTACTAACATTTAAGCAAAATCCACTTAATTAATTAACAAATACTCAAGATTAATATTATTTTTAAGTAAAAAGGTGGTAAAAATTACTAGAAAAATCCTTTTTGAGTTTACACTTTGAAGCGAAGAAATCGCCTAATACCGCAGGGATTGTGAGACTAAAGTTCTAACCCTGTGATAGTTGGTATTCGAGCTAGGGTTGTGAAGGCACTGTTAAAAGATGTCGAAAGAAGTTGCCGAACAAGTTGAACAAATGGAAACCTGTGGAAGGGCTAGGAAAGCTAGCTATTCGAGGGATATGCTGTCGGCATTAGAAGGCCGAGCGGTCAATCTTGAGGAGTCCATCGAGGACATAAAAGAAACTCTCAAGATAATGGGGGACGCATCAAGGAGCTTGGCTCGGAGAATGAGCAGCTCAAGGAGCATGTGGCAGAGGCCCTTAGTTCCAATGTGGATACATTGCAACCTTTCCTCAACACCACTTGGTAAAGCTGACTAAAAAGAATAAGACTATTGAAGCTATTATGATCGAAATAAAGGCAGATAATGAAGCCATAATGGCGGAGTTGCACATAAAGGTTGAGGAGCTTGAGGGAGAGCTTGCTTTGTGTCGTGCTGATGTGGGAAAATGAGTGCTGGGTGGAACATTGAACCATAAGGTTGATGCTCCCAAATTGGAGAAGTTCAAGGGGGCAAGGTCTACAAGGGAGGTGGACAAATTCTTATGAGAGATTGAGCAATACTGTCATGACATAGGCATCAATGATGATAATACTAAGGTAAACACTACTTCTTTGTATCTCACTGATGTTGTTTTGTTATGGTGGCGTCGTATGTTCACAAATGATTCAAAGCATAATTTTACCCAGAATATGTCAAGAAGGAAGCTCGGGCTAAGTTGCGTCGGTTCTCGCAACAAGGCACAATCAGGGAGTATGTGAAACAATTTAGTAAGTTAATGCTGCAAATCACTAATTTGAGTGAAGATAAGACATTCTTCTTTTTCATAGATGGATTGAAGCCATGGGTTAAGTAAGAACTAGAACGTTGGAGGGGTCAAAGAACTCTCCAAAACCATGACCGTTGCTAAATCGCTTCTTGAGCTAAATGTTAAGAAATCGAAAAAGTCTGAGTCTTCCAAGCCCAAATTCAAACCCAAAGGTAATGGTGGGGGAAACAAAGACAAGACAAAAAAGAATGGCAAGACCCAAAAAGCTAAGTAAGACGGGCCATGAGAGAAGAAGGGCCTGATAAGTTGCTACCTTTATCAAGGCCCGCATAGGGTAAAAGTTGCCTAAAGCGATCTAAGTTCTCTACTGCCAATGGGAGTGATGAGCAAGAACAAGCAACAAAAAATCTTGGTTCGATACTCAAAGGTGTCGAAGACAAGATGAATCATGTGCTGATGTTTAACACCCTAGATCTGACGGATCCAAAGTTTCGATGTATAGTAGTAAATAGTCTGTCTGACGTAACATTATCTGCCAAAAAGATTGTTTTGGTATATACGTGTGGGCGTATAGTATCTTCCACAATAGTAAGTAAGAATTTGATTTTATAATATTTTACCATATACTAAGGAAACATCTATGTTAAGGGATAAAAGGGAAATATAGGATGAGTACTCGCCAAAGGTATAGTTCGCCTAAATTGTATGGAATATTGTTCTAGTTAGATTTTAAGTAATCTGGTTAGAAACTAACTGTATAGTTTAGTCTGATAAGTTTGGTGAAGGGAACTTATTTATATTTTTCTTAGAAACTATTGGCCAATAAGAAGGCAAGTTCTGATACGCATGATACTTGTTAAATTCCACTAAGTAAGATGATTCATATTTATAGGTGAAAATATGTTCTGAAAGGGGTTCTTCTTTCTTCTTCTCCATCTTCCTCTTCCTTAAGTGGTATATGCTGAAACCTTCCTTAAATATGAATGTATCCTACCTCGATAATCTAGAAGCTAAAGTTCTTTTATGATCAATAGTTACTTCGCATCAGGGTAAGCATTTCAACTTTGCATGTTAAGTACTAAATGGATAAATATGTATTTGGTAATTGAACATCAAGATTGTAAGTATAAGGTTTTTGCATGAGATGGTCAACGATTGAAATGATAATTAATTTGTATGTATGAGAGTATTAATGGTGAAATTATATTTCTAAGTAATGGTTGCTACTAGTTTGTGATGGATATCTGAATCTGGAGCTTTGAACTGCAATAGGTGAGAATCAAGTGAGTTTTTTATTCTAACTCTTGCATGTATACCATTCATATTCGAAGTATGCCTATAAGAAATTGATTAAAATCTGGATCCAAAGTCATGAAAAGTATAGTATGTGATGATTGGTATGTGAGTATTGAAACATTAAAGTGTGGCTGAGTACGTATATGTATGAAGGAGAGGTGTGTTTTGTTTGGGTGTATGTTAGTGAAGTAAAAGGTTAAATTTAGATTATGTTAATGCATAAAGAGTCTGTTAAGAGAGTTTGTGTCTATTCACCGCGATGGTGTCTGATGGAGTCCGTTGGGACTGAAAAACACGAACTCCAAAGGAAAAATCCATGGTCATGGCACCCTCTGAAAAAGAATTAAGGAATGGTGATTACCTAATGAGGTTCTCTACATGTACTAGGATGATGATGGACAAACCTCACGTAATGTGAGTTTAGGTAAATCCATATTGTAAACACGACAATTAATAATAACCTTTGTGGTGAACTCTGATAAGAATAGCCTTTATGGAAAACTTTGAAAGGGATGAATTTATGGCAAATTTTGAATGGATCGCTTTAGTGGCGTGTTCTATCTAATTTGCTGTATGGTGTATTCTTCTAATTCTATGTGGCGTGAACTATCAAGGTAAGCTATGAATTTTAATGTTTGTCTCTATGGTAAGATATGAGCAAGTTCTAATAGTTCTATAATAAGTTTAACCAAGATAAGGTATGGATTTACTCTGGAATAAGAGTTGAATAAAGTTTTAAAGGTTTTCCATGGAAAAGAGATGTGTATATGTATGTCAAGAAGGGTATTTGTTATGTTGTTTTGTTAGTATAAAAAGTAAAGGGTATCACATCTTCTTCTAAAATTATTCTGAATCAGAGTTAGCGCTATTGTGAATTATGAGATTTTGTAATAGCATGATATGGAGCTCAACTGGTTGTTATACCCTATGAATTATCAATATGAATATGTGTACAGAACTGGACCAAGGTATATCTAAGTGTGAACCAATGGTATGAAACTTTGTGTAAGTATCCGCCGTATATATTTATCCTCCCAAGATTATGTTAGTGAGAAGTAATTTGAAATAAAAGCATGGGTTAAGATGAGGGGTGTCGGAAGTAGTTTTTAAGGGTATGTTCTGTTAGGTAAGTATTATGGGATAAGAGATTCATGAATTGATTGGAAGGATTCCTCAATTAACAAGATATGGAAGATTAAGTATGATAAGTGCATGATAATTGGTGCATAAAAAAATGATAACACGGTGATGGTATCAGCTAAAGTAAATGGTGCAAACTATGGATGGCTCATAAAAATTCATACCAGATTGCAAAGTATCCATAACTGTATGGTTATAGTGGGATTCACTGAGTACTTTTGTACTTATAAGGTTTGTTATTGCATTTTAGAGTTGTAACACCCATATCCTGTCTTCGTTGTCGGATTAAGGATTGGAGTGTTACAGAACCAAACAGAACAATTTATCTTGAGTTAAAAAAAATCAATTAATTTATAAACATATATCAATTCACAGAATAAATATTCAGCCCGATTTTGGGCTTAGTCGAAACAGTGGTTTCAAGACCACAAATCCGATGTTGAGAAATTTATTTTATTTATATTTTTATGGTCTAAAATTTCACGGAATGATTTTGGGAAAATCTCTTTCAAATATTTTGACATTTGGGCACTCAATTTAGTCAAAAGGACTAAATTGTAAAAAGTGCAAAAGTTAAGTTCTACATGTTAGAGGTGTCCAATTGTTATGAAATTTTAAATAAAAGTTGAGTTCTACATGTTAGAGGTGTCCAATTGTTATGGAATTTTAAATTGGAGGTCCTTAAATGATAATTAGACCATTGATTAAGTTAGTGGACAAAAATGGACATGGATGGGTATGTTTCAAAAGATTTTTAAGGGACATTTTGGTAATTTAGTGTATTAAATGAATTAAAAACAAAATTTAAATGCCAAATTTGTCCATCTTCAAGCTTAGGCCGAATTTAACATGTGGGAAGCCATGGATAGGGTTTTCAAGCTTTCCAAGCTTTATGGTAAGTCCATTCTAGCCGTGTTTTTCATGTTCTTTACGTTTTTGGAGTCCCGATAACTTGATTTAGCTTATTCTAGCAATAATTTAACCTAGGGTTCATATTTGGAAAAATACCAATAGGTGAAATGTGTTTATTTTGATGTTTTATGGTAGAATATGAAGCTTAGAATTATGTTAAACAACTTTTACTAAGCGATTTTAAGTGAAAACGAGTAAAACGACATAATCGGCAAAAATACCTAATGTACATAAGTGCATGTTAGAGCAAGAATTTGATGTTGCCATAGAAGGGAAAAATGATCAGCATGTTATAAAATATAAGAATAAGGGATGAAGTTTAATTTTCGAGCCTACGGGCAAAATCATAATTATGCAAAAGTTTAGGGGCAAAATTGTAATTTTGCAAAGTTTGAGTTAGGGACTGTTTTGAGTAGTACATTAATTAAATATGTGAAATATGATGTTTAGACCTCGAAAAATGAGATTTGGTCCTAGAACGGAAGGAAAATCGAAAATCGAAAAAGTTGGTAAATTGCTATTTCTAGATCCGAGGTAAGTTCATGTGTTAATAATAATGCAATAATGTCGTAATGTATGTTTGAAACCTAAATTGTAGTATTAAATTAATTTTATTGAATTACATGTTTAGTATATTATGTTGGTGAATTGATTTAATAATATGTTTATGATAAAAAATGACATAGGTGACATGGAAAATGGGTTGAAATGTTGTACTTAAAAGTGTTTTTTATGACTATGGTTATTATGTGAAATGGAAAGTTGATATGTAAATAATACATTTATATTACTTGTTCAATAATTATTTTGCTAGATATTATGGAAATCATTGGGTGATAACTAAAATATGAAAATGTATGGAATGAGAAATTCTCGATTGAACCTTCGAAAAACCAAGAGATACGGACAATATGTAGCTAGGTCACACGAGTGATAAGGGACCTTCACAGTGTGCACAAGAAAGCTACGAGATGGCAAAATTTGATATGTAGCTAGGCCACATGGATGATAAGAGACTTTCACCATGTGTGCAAGAAAGCTACGGGATAATAATTTTATATGTAACTAAGTCACATGTGTAACACTGTGTGTATACCATGTGTACAAGGAAGTTACGAGTTATGAGTAGCTAGGTCACATGAGTGGTTCCTAGTGTTGGACGCCATGTAGACAAGAATGCTATGAGATGGAATGGCTAGATCACAGGGTGATAAGGGACCTTCACCATGTGTACAAGAAAACCGAATTATATGTAGGTGGAGCTATGTGCTGAGACCACCGAGTATCGGGCGTTTTCCGAAGGGGTTCAACGAGATAACGTACTAATGGTGATTGGTGTGATCATGTTATGAATAAGCGCAGGTGTGAATGTGACCAACTGAGAAATGTAGCAAATGTACGTGTGAGCAAGGGTGCATGTGACCATGTGTGTATGTGCATAATGTGTTTGATATGTGATACGTGATTGAAATTGTGGTAAAGCTGATATGGTGTAAGTGCCATTATGAGTACTCCTAAATATTAGTGATGATTATTCATTTGTATGGCTAGTATTGAACATGCTTGGTGTTATGTGTGCATATATGGAAGTAATATAAAGAAAACATGGGAGAGTAAAATTTTCAGTAAAATAGATTGAAACAGCAGCAGTTATGTGATTTTGAAAAATCACCATAAATAGTAGAAATTGAATTATATATTGAATGAGAGATTAAATTAAATATTATTGAGTCTATTTTCACATAAAATAAATGATGTGAGTAAATAAATTTTCTATTATGAGATATTTAAATTTTGGTGAGACAGGGTCTGAATGGTTTCGGAAATCCCCTGTTCCAAATTTGGAAAATCACTAAAAATTGTATAAAAATGGTTATGGTGTGTAATTTATATTATCAGAATCTTTGGTGAGTCTACTTTCGAGAGAGACAAATGGGAAGGTTATCCAAACTCTTTATAATGAGGAATTTTAATTTTTAATGAAGAGGTGTTAGAGCTATCGAACAGAGAAATAGGGGAATCTTTAATGAATAAACTGTATTGATTGGCTAAACCAAAAATTCTGGAAAGTTTATGGTAAGAAGATATGTGTCTAGTTTCATTGAAAATTAACGGATCTTAATTTGAAGTTCTGTAGCTCCAGAAATAAATAATTAAATGACTGTGACTCGAGAAAACAGCTTAACTAGAATTTGAATAAATAGAAAGAATATGAAAATAGCATGTTATCGCATTGCTTATTATTTTCATACGAGCTTACTAAGCGTAAAGCTTACTCCCTCCTTTCCATTTCTTTTAGTTTTGTCAGGTCAGCTCAGGGTTGGAGATTGTCGGAGGCAGCATCACACTGTCGAGCCATTATCTTTGGAGTGGCATATGTATGTTAAATGTTTTCAAGTGAGTGGCATGTATAGGGACTTAATTTTTCTATGATGGATGTTGTTGTGATTAGTCAAATGTATTGGCTTATATTGATTTGTTGATTATAGCCCTGAGATGTGGCTTATGATGATTTTGGCTTGTAAGCCTATTTGTCCATGGTATGGTTAATGTTATATTATGTGGTATAAGTGATTAAATAGATGACAAGGTCAAATGTATGTGTGTGCATGTAAAGATGACAAAAAGGCTTGGAAGTTAGCCTAAGTCTTGACCACACAGGTAGAGACACGGCCGTGTGTCTCAGCCGTGTGGAGGACACGGCCTATAGCCATGGACGTGTGCCTCGGCCGTGTGCCCTTAAACGGTTTCTGACGTCAAAATCAGAGAGTTACACGAGCGTGTGACTCTCCAAAGTAAGAAAACTGGTTAAGTTGCCCAAAGATTTTCAAAGTTCTCAGTTTAGTCCCGAACCACCCCGATGTATGTTATAGGCTTCGAAGGCCTGTATAAGGGACGATATGCATGTGTTTGAAAAGTTTTAATTTTGGCCAAAATTTGGTAACCCAGTTTTGTACGATTGTGAATGTTTAAGTCCAGTAACGCCTCGAACCTTATCCCGGAGTTGGACACGGGTGAGGGGTGTTACATTATGTCAGTGAGAAGTTGTTTGAAATAAGAGCATGGGTTAAGATGAGGGGTGTGGGAAGTAGTTTTTAAGGGTATGTTCTGTTAGGTAAGTATTATGGGATATGAGATTCATGAATTGATTGGAAGGATTCCTCAGTTAACAAGATATGGAAGATTAAGTATGATAAGTGCATGATAATTGGTGCATAAAAAAATGATAACACGGTGATGGTATCAGCTGAAGTAAATGGTGCAAACTATGATTGGCTCATAAAAATTCATACCAGATTGGAAAGTATCCATAACTGTATGGTTATAGTGGGATTTACTGAGTACTCTTGTACTTATAAGGTTTGTTATTGCATTTTAGAGTTGTAACACCCATATCCCGTCTTCGTTGTCAGATTAAGGATTGGAGTGTTACAGAACCAAACAGAACAATTTATCTTGAGTTAAAACAAAAATTCAATTAATTTATAAACATATATCAATTCACATAATAAATATTCACTTTGGCCATAATCCAGGTTTACGGGGCCTTAAAATTAGTTTGGAAGTAATCAGGGATCAAAAGGAATTAAAACATAAATTTTAAGAAAAACTTGAAAATTTGGAAAACATGGGTCACACAGTTGTGTGGCCAGGCCATGTGAAACAGTTCAGATCGTGTGAGCACTCAAAGTGGGGACACACAGTCGTGCCTTATCCCGTGTCATATACCATGTAACTTATTGACTTGAGACCCACGGCCATGTCTCAGCCCGTGTCTCAAACTGTGCGAAACCTACACTAAAACTAGCAGAGTGCATACGACCACGTGGGGTGACCATGTATGGCACGTGGCTGTGTAACAGCCAGTGTCCCAGGCCGTGTGCTTCCAAATTAAATCCCTTAAACAAGCTAAAACTTACACATCAATACACACCATTTCCACAAACATTCATAAGACCAAAACTCATTCCAAACTTACTCATAATATACCAATTCAATCATCCTGTATGTTCTAACCAATGTACCAACAATTGGTACCAGAATTACAATCAAATTTGAACTTATTCAGCAATATAATTTCCATCATTTAGCATACCATATACATACCAAAAGGCCCTATCACAAACATATCAAACAACAATCTTCTTTCTACCTACATGAGAGTATGCATAGCTACTATCGTCTCATATGAATACACATCATTTACAAGCCTTCATCGAAAAGACATAAACCAAAATGAACTTGGCACCATTCAAAAACAAACCAACCACCAAAACAACACTTAAAACCTTATTACATTCAAATCATACCAAAATAACACACAACCCTATACATGCCACTTACAACTAATTCAATATATTCAAAAGCTACCAAAGTGGATTGATGGATAGTGTGGCCGTGCTTCGACAAAGATTCCAACCCTTCGAGCTTTTGGGTGATCTACAAAACAAAGAAAACAACTATATAATCAACTAATGTTTAGTAAGCTATATAAAAGAACTTAAACTTACCAAATTCATCGAATTAAACAACCATGAGAAAACTCATTTAATCATAGGCCAAATTTCCTTTTCCCATATCATACTTCACAAGGTTAATAGGTGAAGCAGTACACATAAATCTATCCCAAACAAGGCATGTAATATATCAAACATTTGAATTTCACCATTCATCTATTATATGACTACCATGTATCTTCGTCTTCTTTTAACTAAGCTTATGATAAATTCCATATTCTTACATTAAATCATAGATCATATAGTGATATATTCTGTAAAGCTTTAATTACACGTTCATACCATGAAAAGAATTTCATTATATAAATCATTCGTCCACATAACTCAAATGTTACCTCTTTGATAAACCGTAATATATACATATTTTAATCCCACATTTGTCATAATTTTGGATGATTTATGCCTTGAATTGTGGAATTTGATGCTCCTAATCTTTTAATTTCATGTTTTATACTTAGGAGAGCATAGGAGGATGAAAAGAACGAGATACAAGCCAAAAACGGAGAAAATGGGCCAAAGTAAGAAATCAACACGGCCTGGAGTTCACCACACGACCGTGCCACTTTAGCAGACTTGAACACGACCCTGGGCTCGATTCACACGGGCGTGTCCCTGCCATGACCCGTTTTAATTCCACCTGGAATAGGATACTTTTTGGCTAAGTAAGGCATCCCGAAAGCCTATATAAACACCCTAGAGGGCAACCTAAAAGAGGAGTTCGACAGAAGGCTTCTATCAGGGCTCTTGACAGGAGCAAAGCTAGAAAGGGCTGAATATAGGGAATTACTCGAAGAAAGCCAATTGATCCATCTCAGAAGCCGGAATCACGCTCAAGACTGAGGAGTTTCCCTTCAATTTCCTTCAGGGGGTTTTAGGGTTTTTCTTTATGTTTTGTTATTTAATTTCTTCTGAGATGTATTCTTTTATAAACATGAACTAAACCCCTCAAATACCTGAGGGGGATGAAACCTAAAACGGATCTTGTTATTGTTTTCTGAACTGTATGATAAATACTTGATTTGTTCTTAATTATGTGTTCTTAATTATTGCTTTAATATTCCAGGATATTGATTCGAGTATTGATGTGCTTATTCAGAGGAGCAAAAGTCCCTCTTTAAGAGTAGATCTAGCATAATTAAGCAGAGTTGATCGCACTCCTAGAAATAGGACGACAAAAATCTGCCGGATTAAGGTCAAACCTAATATGGGAGTCCATAAATCGAGTTAATGCAACACTAGGGGTTTTAATGAGAAAGAGATTTCAATTAATCAACCTAGGGTTAGACATTAGTAGCCTCGAAAGAGGTATTAATATAAATTAGGGAATCCTCTGAGATCAAGTCAAGTGAATAAATAAATCTGCAGTTTGAGTTAAATAACAAGTGAAGTCTAGGTGGATTTTTCCTCGGGTATTGTCTTAATCAATTGATTTTCTCCAAAGTACTTTCCCAATTCATTCTCTGTGTCTTGGCATCCTTAGCCTAGGAATTAGTTAGATAAACATCAATCCCTTTTATTTTAGGCTAGATAATAAAAAAAAAGTCAGTACTAGTACTTTTGGTTCCCTTGGGTTTGACATTCCGGTCTTGCCACTAAGCTATACTACTGTTCGATAGGTGCGCTTGCCTCAATCGTGGTGATAGTTAGTTTTTAGGCTCGATCATTCATTATATAAATATTAAAACTCTCAGACACGATCACTCTTCAATCCAAATAAATCAAAACAATATTCATTTCAAAGGACTTTTTCATGCCATAAATCATATATTCTCAAAGTAACAATTCGTACATGTAACTAATAAACTCATTATAATATATTTCACCTACCATTACTATAATTATTCCATAATATATAAGCACATAAATAATTTGCAATTCAACTCTTTCCATAGCCCGATGAACTAGTAATTTTAACTCGAGTACTCAAGTAACCACACCAATTCCATGTACCAATCCATATAATTTAGTCTAAACCATTAGTTCTCGGTTCACATACTCAGTCATCACTCCATTTTTAAGGGCATACGTGCAGTTAGGGGCACATACGTGCAAACAGGGACACCAAAGTGTATATAGGGGCACCAGAATGCGAACAAGGCGTAGTCGTGCAAATAGGGACACCGAAGTGTATACAGGGGCACCGAAGTGCGAACAGAGGCACAACCGTGCAAACGGGGGCACTTCTTCATTTCTGTATACAATAGAACTCATTACATTCACAAATAATTTATTTTAAATCCTAGAATTACTACTAACAATCTCTTCTTAATTTCATATATATATATATATGTATAATACTTGCAATTCTCATTGTTATATAAATAACCAAAGATATCTCACATATATATATACAATTCCATTAACTAGTAACAACATTATAAAACTCGATTGAATTATATTCAATAATCGAATTACCATGAACTTTAATTAAAGTAACATTTAAATAGACAATTTATAATTCAAAATCCCTAAATATATTAGTATTCGCTCTCATATCATTTAATTTGATTAATTCCTCTATTTGAACCATAATAATAATTTATCACATTTTTATCAATTGTAAAAACGAACTTACTTCGACAAAAACAGTTGTAAAAACGAAGTCGATGACTAATCCGACACCTTAGCTTTTCCTAAGTTTAAATTCGTTTGATTTGTTTCTTGATCTAATCAAAATTTTCATTCAATTAATAGTCCAATTAACTTAATACCATTAATTCTAGCTTATAACCCACTTTATTGTGAAATTACAAAATTACCCCTAATATTTTAACTTTTGTGCAATTTAGTCCCTAAACTCAAATATCCAAATTTATCAAAATTTCTGAAATACTCAATGCTAGCCGAACTTATTTCTATTTTGATACAATCCAAAATTATTCACAATTCACAAAAATTCCATGTCAATTTTAATATTTTATCAAATTAATCCTTTAACTAAAAATTAAATAAAATCACTTTACAAAATAGTCCTAAAAAAATAAAGACTACAAAATCATCATTTAACATAAAAAATAACTAAGATTCATCAATGGAAAAATCCAAAATCTTTAACAGTTTCAAAAACGGAGATTCGGGTTAGTTGGACCAAATTGTAACAATATTAAAAATATAAAAATTATAAGAAACAGGCTTAAATCACATACCATGCAAGATGAGACCAGCTTGGCCGGACGCTTATTTCAAGCTTCCATGGAGTTTCGATTCTCCGACTAAAAAGATGGTGCCATTTTTTTTTTGTTCTTTTCATCTTTTGTTTTATGTTTTAATTTAATTTATTTATATAATTACAATTTTACCCTTTAATTATACTTAAAAATTCATTAAAAGCAATTGTAACACCCCCAAACCCGGCCCACAAGTCCTGACCGGATCTGGTTATGTCACTGTGAAAACCGTTTGAAAAATCTTTGACTTTAGAATAAGAACTTGAAAATTTTATTAAACTTGGAAAGTGTGTCCATTAAAAATTATTAAATAATATAAGCTTGGTTTGAATTATGTGAATTAAAACTTTATTATAATTTATTATATTATAAACCATTTGAAGAAAATATATCTAAGTATAATATAAACTTCAATAATCGTAACTACAATACTTTAAATAGAAGGTGGCCCTTATTACAACCAATATTAAACAAAACACTTAATATTAAAAATTTCCTAAAAGTAATTAAATCAATCTCTTCGCATGGGCCACCTTGCATCCGCTCCGACCCGGTCCGATCAACATGTCACTGCGATGTTTAAAAAGTTGGGTGAGTCATAATGACTCGATGTGTAATTAAACCACCGATATCCACCCACATGTTAGCCACAAATCAACCCGGTTATCAAATGCAACGTGTAAACATAATCATATAGACATTCCACGATCCGGGCTTGGCCCACAATCAAATTATAACAAATCTTTGGGCTAGGCCCTTTTCTCATCAATCCATCGATCACTGGGCTTGGCCCATTTCCACGTTGTTCCCGAACATACCTATCCACATGTCATATTGGGCTTGGCCCATTTTGATACCATTTCTAAACGGAATAATGCAATCATGAACCCAACCCAAACCTAAGGTCCATCCGCTACACACCCCTTATCCGACCTACCACACACCGGGGGACTATCGAGTCACCTCTCCTTTTCCCTCCAAAAAGGCAACCAATGCCATCCACGATGTAGCACGTAGCTAACATCAACTGCGATGGAGCACATAGCAACCCATCAAGCCACGATATGGCATAAAGCCGATATCAATTAAGGTAACCACGCGAACTAAATCGCAAAGATCCACAACGTGACCTCTGTCAGCGCCAATCCACGATGTAGCACAAAGCTGACATCAACCACGTACTCGAAGTACACTCGTACCTTCTTTCATAACCCACCCATGCACATGTAATGTAATATAATGCTGAGATGATGCGTGTGCATGATATTCACAAATATAGGCATACTCACATATTTAAAATCAATTATCACATATTAATAAATTTACTACTTACCTGGTCATCACCATACCCCCTTTAAGGGTATCTTTTTCACATTTACTGCACTTGTTAGCAAACACATAAAACAGGCAAATATCACGCAAATCCCGGAAACAATGGCTAACTACACACCTTATAACTCAAGCACTAAACCCTCGATCCCGACGCTATCGTTTAGCGAGACTACGACTATTTGCCTAACGTTTTTTGCTGCTGACGCCCACACCCGGTGGCCAATCCCGGAATCGAGGCGGCTCTTTTCTTAAACTTCGGGACAGGGGCTTTCTCTTGCCCTCCTTGAGTGGTATTGGTCTCCATCAAAAAGCTTAATCAGAATCACACCATTAATCAACAAGTCATAATCTACTTATTAACGAGTCTAGGTCACTTACTAATATCCTTACCGAAATAACCGAGATCACGAAGGCCTTCCTTTGCTTCTCGCTCTATTTGCCCTATACACCATAGTCAATATAGGTTAACACTAAAGTGCTCATACTATGGCCTAAGGCCGAATATTACAAGTCTCTTACCTTACACAACGACTAACGAAAAGCCCCAACGCTCCAACCTTTGCCCAACCAATAATTGGCCACTTCAAGGAATAAGATTCGGCTTCAGGGACTTGATAAAATAGAAGGGAGATAGAGAGGCTAAAGGTTTCGGCTAGGCTTCCCAATGAAGTTGGAGTGTTCGGCTAACAAAGGTGTTATTATGATTTTTGCAAAAAAGTCTGGGAGAGGGATGGGGGAAGAATTTCAGCTTGGAGAACAAAAGGAGAAAAAGAATTTCTAAAAGGGTGCTCTCCCTATTTATAGCATTCGGTCACCACTCCCACGTGAAGAAGCCAACATGCGGCCACCACCTATGGCCACTAATTCAATTTAATTTGAATTAGTCCACCTCCCTATATTAATCCTTCAAATAGTTCAAATAGTTGAATTATCCTCACTTAATCCAATAAATAATAATAATCTTATACTTACAATAACTAAGTAGATAAATAAATAAACTACTAATAAAACTATATCCAATATCACCACCTTAATCGAAGCAAAAGACCACCCTTGGCTTGGCTACCACCAATTCTTTTAATTCCAATCCAAATTCCCTTCCTATTTTAAACTCATATTTTATCTCCTACTCCTATTAAAAAAACAATCCACTATGACCATTATCCCTTATTTCCAATTTAAAACCAACTAAAATAATTCTATATTTATCTAAAATAATAAAATAACAAACCCTTATCACTCCTTCGGTATGACCATTTAAAACCAATTCAACTTAAACTAAAATTAAACCCACCTTTATCCTATATCACCTCTTCAATTTAAAATAAAATAAAATATAAAAATAATAATAAACCATTATCCCACCGAATTTAAAAGCAAAAAAAAAATAACTCAATCCTTATCCCCAATTAAAGGTTCCATGTGCCGCCCACCGTTTACCAAGTCTTTGCAAAAAAATAAGAGTAAAATAAAAATAAAACTCCAATTGCCTGCACCTTGGGGTTGAACCTAGCACCAACCCCCTCTTCCACGCCCCAGGCCATTCGGCCAACTTGACTTTCATGTCAAATAGCCCCAACAATTATTTTTAAATCCTTCCTACTCCAGCCCATCACCAAATAACAAAAATAAAACGCCAAAATGCCGCTGCCCCCACTCGAACCAACGCTCTCTCTTCCCTCCAGCGCCTAAGTGCCGCATGAGTGCCACTTTGCCAACTGGACTTTCATGTCCATCAACCTAGCCATTTAATTTTAAGGCATACCTGGCCCAGTCCCTTAATTAGCGCAAAATAAAAACAAAAGTGCTGCCTTTACAGCTCGAACCCTTGACCCCTTGGGCGTCCCCTTCCAAGGCTCCAAGCCGCTCCTCCATGCCACTTTGCCAATTCCTTTCTTGTGTCCTAAACTCCACCAATTTATTTTAAGGCCTTCCTGCCCTATTCCTCTTTTTACACCAAAAATCCAAAATTTTCCAAAGCCTTCCCCTTTCATCCAAGCATTCTTAAACCTTTAAAACACATCCAGAAACACCCCAAAACCTTCCAACACATGAATTCTACCCAAATTGCCTAGCCCCTAAACCAGGGTGTTACAATTCTACCCTCCTTAAAATAATTTCGTCCTCGAAATTACTTATTACCGAACAATCATAACTCACTATTCTATGCCTCTGCTGCGCACTCTGATCTTAGTTTATCATACTTCCCGACACAGTCCCTAAGTTCTCACTCAGGATCCAAATCACACAAGAAAGAGCTAACTTACAAACAAGGAAAATAATTAAAGAACATTCCAAAACAAAGGAGCTTACCCGCTATCACATCCTTGGGTGACTTTGACTAGAACCATTCCCTCCATGGCTTGAACCATGACCCCTCGTCGCTCGAGGACAATTCTTAACCAGATGTGCCTTAGATCTGCACCGAAAGCATTCTTTACTATTCCCCCAACACTCTCCTGTGTGAGGTCTTCCACATTGAACACAAGAACTATTCCGATCCACTGGGGCAAGTGCACGCACAGGATTCTCAATCCTTGGTCTTTTTTGAGCATCTCCAAACGATGCTGACGGCTCAACCCTTCTCTTATTCCCGTTCCTATTCTTCTCTCGGTTTTCTCTTATAGTCTTTTTAACCTCTTGATGATCCGAGCTTTCTCTACGGAATGGCGAAGTCCCCTCTCTTTGCAGAGCGATTAACTCCGCAACTCATCTCGCATGACCCATCTTGAATCGAACACTCCTTTCATAATCGGTAGTACGGTTCCTTTGGCGCATCGACTTAGTCGCACGCAATTCGCTTCATACTCCGCTACCGATTTATTCCTTGTACTAAATCGTAAACGCCTTCCTTTGCGGCGTCTAAGTAATCGCTCCTACATACTTCCCTTCAAACTTAGCCTTAAAGTAATCCCAATCCAATCAATCTGCCGGAGCACCTTGCCTAACCGTGAGCCACCATCGATAAGCCTCGTCCCGAAGTAGCGAAACAGCATCTTTCACCATTTCCTCCGGGGTACAATCCAAGTCGTCCATAATTCTTTCAACTCCTTCCAGCCAATATTCCGCTACATTCGGAGCCACTCCCGACACTCCTCTAAAAAGTTCAGCCCCGTTCGACCTGAGCCTTTCGGACACTGACTTCCAAGCTCCGTTTCCCATACCAGCTCTTACCACTTGCTGGAGCACGCGTAACATAGCTTGTGACACCGCGTCGTCCCCTCCTGCCTGATCTTGATCTTTCGCGGCCACGACTGGCGGCGGCACTTCATTTCCTGACCCATGGTCAGACCCTACGGGTTCCGAAGCTGCCATCCTACCTCTACCGCGTCCCCTAGAACTCATCTCTATCGTCGCGATTTAATCTGATTTAAGAAATTTTATGCATTAGAAATTTTGTTCCACTATTTAATCGCGAGCAAATTTTTATGAAAGAAGGGTATTTTAAAGTAGTTCTTTCGATCACACAAAGTCTCAGTTCAAGTTTGCTACCCTAATTCAAAGAATCACATTTACACACACGTTCCTTTATCCACAAGAACACATTTCTCCCTCAGTAGAGGCACATTCAGTGGTATCCACCACACACATCCACTATTCGGACCTTTCTGCTCGTTTCTACCCCAGGGGTATTTCCGTCATTTTCCTACCGGGTATTTTCATGAATAATCAGAAAAATTTTGAAAGCCTTAATAAATCAGGATATTTGGATATTCCAAACCTTTAAGGGTATTTTCGAAAATTCTTCAATTTGAAAGTACGGTAGAAGTTTGGAAACTAGGGGTATTTTGGTAATTTTGTCAATCAGGGTAATTTTGTAAATTCCCAAAGTCGGGGTATTATTTTGAAATACAAAAGATTGGATACTTTTGCAAAGTAAGAAAATTTTATTAAACTTGGGGTTAAACCGGAAATTTTAAAAGTTAGGGGCATTTTAGTAATTTTCAACATAGGGGTATTTTCGTAAATTCCGCAAATCGGAGTATCTCGATATTTTGAAAACTAAAGATTTTGGTATTTTACAAAGTAAAAATTATTTTAACAAAAGTTGAGGGTAGTGCGGCAATTTTACAACACAAGGGTATTTTTTGTAATTTTGCCGCTAGGGGCATTTTGGTAATTTTGGTAAATTGAGAAATCGTTTTTCAAAATCAGATTTAGGGTTTACAAATAAAGGGTAAGTTTGAAAATTTTAAAAATTAAGGGTTTTAAAACAGCAAGGCCAATCCCTTTCGGGTTTTATTTATTGTTTAGCCTATGACTGAGTCCTCTTGGTTAGGGTGAACTGAAGCTACGCACCAGGTAGGAATCCCGCGAAGAGGAGGTGAGTCACGAGGACTGCTTAAGTACCAAGCTCTTCCGGATCCAATCCTTGACATGCGCACAGGGGTTACCACACCCTAACTCGGCGACTTAGTCGTAGGTTTGTTTAGTAACCTTAAGTTTTATGCATATGTTTGAGTAGACTAGTCCTAGGGTTCAACAGATCCTAGTTCACTAATCTACGTTTCCCATGAAGCCCATAATACTTCATATAAACAAATCAATTCAAAAGTCAGGGTACTTACCTGGTGGACTCGGTAGGAGGTACAGGTGCCATGCCAGAATAACCTGAAAATATTTCATAAATGAAAACCCATATTTTTGAAAATCCCATTTTGAAAATGTTTTTGGGCCCAAAACTCTCAAAGCTGAGTTTTGAACCAGGGCTCGATACTAAATCAGTAACACCCCAAACCCGGCCCACAAGTCTCGACAGGATCTGGTTATGTCTTTGTGAAAACCGTTTGAAAAATCTTTGACTTTAGAATAAGAACTTGAAAATTTTATTAAACTTGGAAAGTGTGTCCATTAAAAATTATTAAATAATATAAGCTTGGTTTGAATTATGTGAATTAAAACTTTATTATAATTAATTATATTATAAACCATTTGAAGAAAATATATCTAAGTATAATATAAACTTCAATAATCGTAACTAGAATACTTTAAATAGAAGGAGGCCCTTATTACAACCAATATTAAACAAAACACTTAATATTAAAAATTTCCTAAAAGAAATTAAATCAATCTCCTTCTGCATGGGCCACCTTGCATCCTCTCCGACCCGGTCCGATCAACATGTCACCTGCGATGTTTAAAAAGTTGGGTGAGTCATAATGACTCAGTGTGTAATTAAACCACTGATATCCACCCACATGTTAGCCACAAATCAACCCAGTTATCAAATGCAACGTGTAAACATAATCATATAGACATTACCACGATCTGGGCTTGGCCCACAATCAAATTATAACAAATACTGGGCTAGGCCCTTTTCTCATCAATCCACTGATCACTGGGCTTGGCCCATTTCCACGTATGTTCCCAAAACATACCTATCCACATGTCATATTGGGCTTGGCCCATTTTGATACCATTTCCTAAACGGAATAATGCAATCGTGAACCCAACCTAAACCTAAGGTCCATCCGCTACACACCCCCTTATCCAGCCTACCACACACCAGGGGACTATCGAGTCACCCTCTCCTTTTCCCTCCAAAAAGGCAACCAATGCCATCCACGATGTAGCACGTAGCTAACATCAACCGCGATGGAGCACATAGCAACCCATCAAGCCACGATATGGCATAAAGCCGATATCAATTAAGGTAACCACGCGAACTAAATCGCAAAGATCCACAACGCGACCTCAGTCAGCGCCAATCCACGATGTAGCACAAAGCTGACATCAACCACGTACTCGAAGTACACCCGTACCTTCTTTCATAACCCACCCATGCACATGTAATGTAATATAATGCTGAGATGATGCGTGTGCATGATATTCACAAATATAGGCATACTCACATATTTAAAATCAATTATCACATATTAATAAATTTACTACTTACCTGGTCATCACCATACCCCCTTCAAGGGTATCTTTTTCACATTTACTGCACTCGTTAGCAAACATATAAAACAGACAAATATCACGCAAATCCCGGAAACAATGGCTAACTACACACCTTATAACCTGAAGCTCTAAACCCTCGATCCCGACGCTATCGTTTAGCGAGACTACGCCTATTTGCCTAACGTTTTTCGCTGCACGTCCACACCCGGTGGCCAATCCCGAATCGCCGAGACGGCTCTTTTCTTAAACCGGGGACAGGGCTTTCTCTTGCCCTCCTTGGTGGTATTGGTCTCCATCAAAAGCTTAATCGAGAATCACACCATTAATCAACAAGTCATAATCTACTTATTAACGAGTCTAGGTCACTTACTAATATCCTTACCGAAATAATCCGAGATCCCGAAGGCCTTCATTTGCTTCTGTCAATTTGCCCTATACACCATAATCAATATAGGTTAACACTAAAGTGCTCATACTATGGCCTAAGGCCGAATATTACAAGTCTCTTACCTTACACAACGACTAACGAAAAGCCCCAACGCTCCAACCTTTGCCCAACCAATAATTGGCCACTTCAAGGAATAAGATTCGGCCGGGGACTTGATAAAATAGAAGGGAGATAGAGAGGCTAAAGGTTTGGCTAGTCTTCCCAATGAAGTTGGAGTGTTCTGGCTAACAAAGGTGTTATTATGGATTTTTGCAAAAGTCCGGGAGAGGGATGGGGAAGAATTTTGGCTTGGAGAACAAAAGGAGAAAAAGAATTTCTAAAAGGGTGCTCTCCCTATTTATAGCATTCGGTCACCACTCCCACGTGAAGAAGCCAACATGCGGCCACCACCTATGGCCACTAATTCAATTTAATTTGAATTAGTCCACCTCCCTATATTAATCCTTCAAATAGTTCAAATAGTTGAATTATCCTCACTTAATCCAATAAATAATAATAATCTTATACTTACAATAACTAAGTAGATAAATAAATAAACTACTAATAAAACTATATCCAATATCACCACTTTAATCGAAGCAAAAGACCACCCCTTGGCCGGCCACCAATTCTTTTTAATTCCAATTCAAATTCCCTTCCTATTTTAAACTCATATTTTATCTCCTACACCTATTAAAAAAACAATCCACTAGCAGCCATTATCCCTTATTTCCAATTTAAAACCAACTAAAATAATTCTATATTTATCTAAAATAATAAAATAACAAACCCTTATCACTCCTTCCAGCCGACCATTTAAAACCAATTCAACTTAAACTAAAGTTAAACCTACCTTTATCCTATATCACCTCTTCAATTTAAAATAAAATAAAATATAAAAATAATAATAAACCATTATCCCATCGAATTTAAAAGCAAAAAAATAACTCAATCCTTATCCCCAATTAAAGGTTCCATGTGCCAAGTCCACCGTTTACCAAGTGCTGCAAAAATAAGAGTAAAATAAAAATAAAACTCCAATTGCACTGACCTTGGGTTCGAACCTAGCACCAACCCCTCTTCCACGCCCTGAGCCATTCACCAACTTGACTTTCATGTCAAATAGCCCCAACAATTATTTTTAAATCCTTCCTACTCCAGCCCATCACCAAATAACAAAAATAAAATGCCAAAATGCCACGCCCCACTCGAACCAACGCTCTCTCTTCCTCCAGCGCCTAAGTGCCGCATGAGTGCCACTTTGCCAACCTGGACTTTCATGTCCATCAACCTAGCCATTTAATTTTAAGGCATACCTGGTGATCCCTTAATTAGCGCAAAATAAAAACAAAAGTGCTGCCTTTATACTCGAACCCTTGACCCTCAAGGCGCCCCTTCCAAGGCTCCAAGCCGCTCCTCCATGCCACTTTGCCAATTCCTTTCTTGTGTCCTAAACTCCACCAATTTATTTTAAGGCCTTCGCCCCTATTCCCTTTTACACCAAAAATCCAAAATTTTCCAAAGCCTTCCCCTTTCATCCAAGCATTCTTAAACCTTTAAAACACATCCAGAAACACCCCAAAACCTTCCAACACATGAATTCTACCCAAATTGCCTAGCCCCTAAACCAGGGTGTTACAGCAATGCCACTACCATCCATTACAAACTAATTTAGCATAATTATCACATTAATCCATTAATTTAAGATTCCTTAGCAATTTAACCCTTTTTAGTTAATAGAGTTCAACATTTGCATATTTTACAATTTAGTCCTTTTCAATTAATGAACTATTTAAACGTTAAAATTTCTTAACCAAAATTTAATATGACCCTATTAACACTCCAAAAATTTTTAATAGAATATTTACAGGCTCGATTTATAGAAACGAGATCTCAATACCTCCTTTTCTAAACCCACTTGACTTTAGGGATATATCATTTAAACCTAAATATTCGTTCAAATAACAAAAATTATCAAATCAAAATTTATTAAAACACTATATTTTACTCGTAAATATTAAATAATAATATTTATGGACTCGCTCGTCAGATTTGTGGCCCCGAAACCACTATTTCTGACACTACTAAAAAATGGGTTGTCACAACTCTCTCCTTTTAAGAAAATTTCGTCCTCGAAACTTCTCACCTAGTCTTTCTTTCTCATCTTCAAAGGTAGTCCATATACCAAATTCATCTTGACTTACTCCTATTTCCAATCAGAACTCATATCAAACCGTAATAACTCAGATAGAATTTTCTATTCAACTTTGACCTATTGACATACTAGACATCTCAGTAAAAACTTTGAAATTTTTGGTCTTAATTCCGGCCACTAATAATTCTATATCCAGTCATTAGACATTTTAACGTTGTGTAAAATATCTTTACAATCTCAAAACTATTCAATACACATTTTTGATTTCAGAAATATAGATTTATCACAATCTACACTAAAATTTATTGTTCTAATTATTTTGAATCTGCTCCCGTTCTACTAACAAATTCTAATCTTTTCTTTATATCACACAAACTCCCTGAAGAATTTACGATCTAACTATCGAATTTGCAATAATCGAACTGACATAATTCAAGATCATCTGTGTGAAGCATTGCTGTAAATAATGCATTCCTTCATGAACTTAGACTGAAGTGGTTACTTGACTTGACCAAAAAAATTTGATGTTTTCTTGTAATAGCTTCATCATCTATAATATAGATTTTCAAATGCTTAGCATGCTTTGAATTAGTCTTATAACATATCAGTATCTCATCAATATAGAATAACAATGATTCCATCGAAACATGACTGAAAAGAAACCTGATTCACTGAATCCTTAAATGCTACTGAGCATTAATTAATACGAAAGACAAAACTAGAAACTTGTAATGCTCATAACGGATTCTGAATGTTGTTCCGGTACATTTACATATGTAATTCACAACTAATAGTAACCAGATCGGTAATCTATCTTTGAAAATACTGTAGCATTTGTCAACTGATCGAATAGGTCTTCAATACGAATTAACAGATGTTTATTCTCTCTCGTGACTTTATCCAACTACAAGTAATCTATATACAAACTTATCGACTCGTCTTCTGATCATGTGCCAGAGTCTTAAAATTTTATAAAAAGAATGATCGAGCCTAGAAACTAACTATGACAACGATTGAGGCAAGCTCACCTATTGAACAGTAGTATAGTTTAGTGGCGAGACCGGATTGTCGAACCCAAAGGAACCAAAAGTTCTAATACTTTTTTTTATTATTTAGCCTAGAAATTAAGGGAATTATTAATTAATCTAAAATTAACTAAAAACTAAGCTAAAGATGCAAAGACAAAGAGAATGAATTGGGAAAATACTTGTGGGAAAAACCAATTGATTAAGACAATACCCGAGGAAGAATCCACCTAGACTTCACTTGTTATTTAACTCTGAACCAGGAGATTTATTCACTTGACTTGATCCGTAGGATTCCCTAATTTATATTAATACCTCTTTCGAGGCTACTAACGTCTAACCCTAGGTTGATTAATTGAAATCTCTTTCTAATTAAAATCCCTAGAATTGCATTAACTCGATTTATGGACTCCCATATTAGGTTTGACCCTAATCCGGCAGATTTTCGTCATCCTATTTCTAGGGTTGCGATCAACTCCGCTTAATTATGCTAGATCTACTCTTAAGCAGGGACTTTTGCTCCACTGCCTAAGCACATCAATACTTGAATCAATATCCTGAAATATCAAAGCAAGAATTAAGAACACATAATTAAGAACAAATTAAGTATTTATCATATGGTTCAGAAAACAATAACAAGATTCGTCTTAGGTTTCATCCCCCTCAGGTATTTGAGAGGTTTAGTTCATAATAATAAAAGAATACATCTCGGAAGAAAATATAAAACAAAACATAAGAAAAAACCCTAAAACCCCTTGAAGGAATTGAAGAGAAGATCTTCCGTCTTGAGTATAACTCCGACTTCTTGAGATGAATCAACTGGCTTTCTTCGAGTAAATTCCACAATTCTGGCCTCTCTGGCTCGGCTCTTTGGCCTAACTGGACCCCTAACTGGACTCCCCTTGAAGGTTGGCCTCTAGGGTGTTTATATAGGCTTTTGGAATGGCTTTCTTTGCCTCTAAGTACCCTATTCCGAATGAAACTCTTCTTTGTCACGACAGGGACACGCCTATGGCACACGCCCGTGTGAGTCGTGGCTAGGCCGTGTTCGGGTCTGTTAATGAGGCACGACCGTATGGTCTTGGGCCTAGGCCGTGTTGATTTAGTGATATGTCCTATTTACTTTGTTTTGGGCCCGTTTCTCGTTCTTTTCATCCTCCAGTGCTTTTCTAAGTATAAAACATTAAAAAAAAGGATTAAGAGCACCAAATTTCATAATTCAAGGCTTAAATAATCCAAAAGTATGCTAAATGTGGGATTAAAATATGTTTATATTACGGTTTGTCATCTTCCTTTTTCACAAAATGATATAAGCGTGTCCCAAAGTGATACACTCACTCAAATAAAACCTTTGTCGATTAATCCTTACAATTGAACTTTTGATTCCTTTAATTCGGTTAAAGACATTTTGCATAAAACCACTGAGATTGATGTAGTTCCTGGTGTTAATTAATGCATACATAGTAAAATCAGAGATGGAAAAGATACTAGTAATATCATCAAGGACTGAAACTTCCTTGTATACTTAGATCATACAAGCTTTGGTAAGAGTTCCAGCTTCAAATCAAACGACTATGTCTTTTATTCCACTTCTACTGGCTTTAGTCGTACTTCAAATTCTTGGTCATCTGTCTCCTATAGAATTAACAAAAAGTCTTACATTTTTGACACAAGTGTGTTAGATTTGTTTTTGTCTGAAGAGACTATTCAAGATCCAGAATGAATCGAATTGGATCAAGACGGTGAACTTAAAAAGTGTTCCAATAATGGGTGTAGTAAAAGAAGTGGATCTCCAACTTGGCGATTGGATCGGTAAGGCAACCATTAACGTAATACCATTTGATGATTTTGACTTTATGGTTGGATTGAGTTTCTTTGACTAGAATTATGCATCTATTTTTTCTTCTAGAAATTACATGGTGATACCGGATTTAAACCATTAATGTATGGTGCGAATGAAAAGGAAAAGAGGCATGGAGGGAAAGACACTGTCGGCAATCCAATTTTAAAAAAGAAGCATGATGGGTCTTTGAGATTGTGTATAAATTATTAGGTTTTAAATAAGATCACTGTGAAGAATAGGTACCCAATTCCTCTTATTGTAGATTTGTTTAACCAGCTTAGAAGTGCGAGATGGTTTACCAAGTTAGATTTGAGATTGGGGTACCATCAAGTTCGAATAGACGAAGGGGAGAAGCCGAAGACAGCTTTTGTGGTGCTCTATAGTTTGTATAAATTCCTTGTAATGCCATTCGGAATAATGAATACTTTGGCCAAATTTTGCACCCTAATGATTAAGGTACTTCAATCATTCCTAGATCATTTTTTGGTTGTTTAGCTTGATGATATTGTGGTGTATAGTAAATCACTTGTGGGAACATGAGATGCATGTCAAAGAGGAGAAATTCTAATTCACCCAACAAGATGTGCCATTTTTAGTCTGCATTGTGAGAGGTGGCAAGATCTGGATGGATGAAAGTAAGATTCGAGCCATTTTTTATTTGGAAACACCAACTAAGGTGACGGAGTTGCGATCTTTCCTTGGGTTGGCAAACTATTATCGATGTTTCATCGAAGGCTACTCCAAGATTACCGCACCCTTGACGGATTTGTTGAAGAAGAGTAAGGTTTGGGATTGAAATCACCAGTAGGAGAATACAATTAACCAAGTGAAGCAAGTGATGACAAGGGAACCAATACTTACTTTGTCAAATTATTCAAAGTCGTACGAGGTATGCACGGATGCATCAAACTATGCAATTGGGGGAGCATTGATGCAAGATGCGCATCCAATTGCTTTTGAGAGTTGAAAGCTTAATTAGATGGAGCGACCATCTACGATCCAAAAGAAAGAAATGACCACTGTGGTGCATTGCTTGTGAACATGGAGACACTATTTGCTTGGTTTTAGGTTCATGATCTTTATTGATAATTTTTCAAATAGTTATTTTCTAACCTAGAAAAAGTTGTCTCTTAAATAGGCTCGTTGGCTGGTTTTCTTAGAAGAGTTTGATTTTAGCATAGAATATAAGCCAGAAGGTGCCAACACAGTGGTTGATGCACTTAATTGAAAGATGAAGTTTGCGACAATCAGCCAGCCTGATAACTCTCTTTTAGAGCGCATTCGAGAAAGATTGTCCCATGATCCCATAGCCAAAAATTTGATCGAGCTTGCTAAGGAGGGGAAAAAGAGGAGATTTTGGCTTGAGGGAGAGTTACTACACACTTAGGGGCATCGCCTTTATGTGCCTCAAGATGGGAAATTACGCAAGGAAGTCATGAAGAAGTTCATAACTCGAGATGGGTTGACCATCTAGGTATGCACTGTACTTTGGCCCTTTTAGAGGATCGTTACTATTGACCTCACATGGTTGATAATGTGGAGACCTATGTGAAAACTTGTTTGATGTGCCAACAAGATAAAGTAGAGTTGAAGGCTCCGGTCAGATTGTTACAACCTTTGCCCATTCTGAATCGCCCATGGGAGAGTGTATTTATGTATTTTATTCTTGGTTTGCCTGAGTCTGATGGGTTTGAAAACATTTTTGTTTTGGTGGAAAGGTTTTCCTATTATGGAACGTTTATTCTAACGACCAAGGAGTGCCCTGCTGAGGAGGTAACTCGTTTGTTTCTTAGACATGTGGTGAAATATTGAGGAGTGCCACAATCTATCATTAGTGATCGAGACGGGCAATTAACGAGTCAGTTCTAGATGGAATTGTTCAAGATGATGGGCTCAGACTTGAAATTTTACACTAGCATGCATTCGCAAACCGAACGAGTGAATGCGTTGTTGGAGACATACATTCGGCACTATATGAGTGCCACCCAGAAGGATATGTAACAGCCTAATTTTAGGGTTAGTCAGAACAGTGGTTTTGGAACCACTAGTCTGAGGTTAGATAAATTATTTTTTTATGTGTTATAGCATGATTATATGAGTACATGAAAATTTTGGTGAATTAATTTTAGTGAATACTTGCTTAATTTTGAAAAAGGACTAAATCGCATAGAGTGCGAAAGTTTTATTCTACAAGCTAAAGGTGTTAAATAGCTATGGAACACTAAAGCAGAGGTCTTATTGAGTATAGACCAATAAAATTATGGTGACTAGACATGGAGTTTCTAATTGGAGACAAAATCATAAAATGGTCAAAATTAGGTGACATTAGGTGACTTGTTTAACAAAAAATAAAATAAAAAGAGAGGAGGCTATCATCTTCTCTTCACCACTGAAATTCTCAGCAAAAAAGGGTGGTTTTTAGAGCTCAAATGTTAGCCAAGCTTTTCTCGTGCAAGTAAGTGATTTTGGTGGTTGTTTTTGTTAATTTTTGTGTTTTTGGAACCCCTGTAGCTTAATCTAGCTAATGAGGGGACTATTTTGCAAAATGGTTAAGAGTCTAGGGTCTTGACATGAGAGTATTTATATTGTTTGCTGAAATTTTATGAAAGAAAATGAAACTTGGTTGTTTAATAAACAACTTTTGTAAAAGGATTTTTCATGAAAACACCTAAAATGGACCATTTTGTAAAAGTTATAAAATGGGTAGTAAATGTGTGAAACAATTTGATTTGTGAGTTGCTATAAGATTAATAAAGGTTTGGCTAGGCTTGTTAAAGGAGGAAATTTGATTAAAATCATTTTACGAGCCTAGGGGCAAAATCATAATTATGTGAAAGTCTAGGGGCAAAATGGTAATTTTGCTCAAGTATGAATTATAGATTGTCTTGATTAATGTAGTGATTAAATAAGTGAATTTGTCATTATAGATTAAGAAAAATAGAGTCTGGACCCAGACTGGGGGAAGACCAAGCTAGTAGACTAATTCAATCTAGTCGCCCACTTTTTGTATACCGAGGTAAGTTGTACGTAAATAATACAACTTTATTGTTATTATGTATTGAACAATTAATATGGCATAAAGTGTTTTATTATTGTTGTGAATATGCATGATGAGAATTGATGTAGTAAAAATTCCCGGTTGAACCTTAGGAATAGATTTGATATCCATGCCATGACATTCTGGGACATGGCATCGGCCACACTATGAGAGCCAGTGTAAGACCATGTCTGGGACATGGCATCGGCATTGATATGTATGCGAGTGTAAGACTATTTCTGGGACATGGCATCAACCACATTATGAGAGCCAGTGTAAGACCATGTCTCGGACATGGCATCGGCATTGAGACGAGAGCTAGTGTAAGACCATGTCTGGGACATGGCATCAGCCTCGACATGTGAGCCAGTGTAAGACCATGTCTGGTGTAACACCCCTTACCCGTATCTGAGGCCGGGACAGGGTATGGGGCATTACCTAACATAAACACATGCATACACATAATTCCAAATCACAAAAATCTGTTCAAATCTAAAAATTTTCAAACTTCCTCTTAACATCCTTAATATAGGCCTACAAGCCCCAAAACACAACTTAGGAACGTTTGGAGATCAATTCGAGTCCCTTAGAAAATCTTAGAAAAATGTTATTAAAAATAGGGCCACACGCCCTTGTGAAAGGGAACACGTCCGTGTCCCTTGTCCGTGCAGATATATTTCTCAATTCAAACCTACAGTGGTTTTCACACAGCTTGACAAACGCCCGTGTCTACAACCCGTGTCCTTTACACGGCCATGACACGTCCGTGTCTTAGCTCGTGTGTGGAAACCTTGACATTCTATTTCTAACGTCATCATCTTAAAAAGGTCACACGGCCAAGGCACATGCCCGTGTCCTTAGACCGTGTGGCGAATCAAATTCCTAATTTCATGTGCAGACTTTACACGGCTTGAGCACATGCCCATGTCCTAGGGCCGTGTCACCCACACAAATGAGACACACGGTCGTGTTTCAGCCCGTGTGGTTACTACTGGGCATTCTGTTTTGCCAACTTAGAATGCAGGGGGACAGACGGCCAAACCACATGCCCATGGGCAGACCGTGTGTCTACCCGTGTGGACAACTACAAGGCAATTTCCCAAGCCCCTTTGCTACCCTAAAGCAATACAGCATGACTATAAAGCACTTCTAATATTCACTATTTCATAATGTATATATATATTTCACACATTACTCATTCAATTGTATGAACTTGCACTTCATGAATTTCATCATCATTGAATAAATATAGCTTGGCTAGTTTTGGCCGAATTCAATGACCATTTAGAAAATGAATAATTAACCTTAATAGCCAAAACTTTGGCTAACGAATATGACATATCACAAAATGACCAAACCCTATACATGCCATACTCAAAATAATTAAACTTCACTATACCAAAAGAATAGCTTAATAGTGGGAACCGAGCTCTGACGTTCTACGATCCTCGAGCTAGTTTGGCGATACTACAAGGAAAGCGAAAAGAGAGGGAGTAAGCAAAAAGCTTAGTAAGTTTGCATGAAATAAATAACAACAAAAAGGCTTATGATAACATCCATACGTTTCTCGTACCGATCACATATCACATATTGGACACATTTCTCGTAAGATACTCACATTTACCTGTATCACTTCATCACATAACTTTAGTACTTTTACCATCTTGAACATAAATTTTAGCTCTTTACCCCGTTGAACCGCTTGAAATGACGAAGGATACCCCAAACTCGTCATACACATAATAAGATGCTAATGCCAAATCCAATATATGGTCTTACATAGGATCACATGTCGATGCCGATGTCATATCCCAGATATGGTCTTATACGGGATCTCATATCGATGTAGATTCCATATCTCAGGCATGGTCTTATACGAGATCGTATATCGATGCCATGTCCCAAACATGGTCTTACACGAAGTCTATCTTCGATGCCAATGCCATATCCCAGATATGATCTTACACGGGATCTCAATTCAGTGCCGAGGCCATGTCCCTGACATGGTCTTATACGGGACCTTATGAATCTCATGTCTTGACAATGGTATCCTTTATATTCCGAAGGTCAACCGTGGCTTTCACATCATAAATTTTCATCATGCTCTCATTAGACTTCATTGATCAATTTTCATAGAAATAATATACATTTCATGTAATCTCAAGCATATCAATGCATAATAACCTGATGTTGAATTATTACACATAAACTTACCTCGGTACCAAAATATGTATATTTGTTCGATTTAGTCCAACACCTTGTCCTTTCCTCGGTTTCGGTCCGGACTTCGTGTTTCTTGATCTAAAATGACAATTTCACTCATTTAATCACCACATAGATCAAGAAATTCTAAAAATTTCTACTTTGGCAAAATTACTATTTTGCCCTTAGACTTTCATAAAATTACGATTTTGTCCTAGGCTTGTATATTGATTCTAATCAAATTTCATCCTTTAACAAGCCTAGCTGAACATTTATTACTCTTATAGCAATTCACAATACCAATTTTTTCACACATTTACCACCTATTTTACAACCTTTACAAAAAGGTACTTTTAGGTATTTTCATGGAGACTCCTTTCATATAAGTTGTTTATTTAACAACTAAGATTCATTTTCTTCCATAAAATTTCAAAAATAAACATGAATACTCACATGGAAAAACCCTAGACTCTTAACCATTTTGCAAAATAGCCCCCTCATTAGCTAGACTAAGCTTTAGGGGTTCCAAAAACACAAAAATCATAAAAAATGATCATCAAAATGACTTACTTGCAGGGATGAGAAGTTGCTGAAAATTTTAAGCTTTCAAACCCCTCTTTGGCTGATATTTTCGGTGGAAGAAGATGGAGATGAAATGTGATATCATTCTTTCTCTTTAGTTTATTTATTTCATTCAATTAAGCCACCTAATTCACCTACATTGACCAATTTTTGACATTTCTTGTCCCCTATGGCCGACCACTCCTTTTATAAGGGTCTAATTGCTCTTTAAAGACTTCCAATTTAAGGTTCTATAGCTATTTGGCACTTTTAGCTTGTAGAACAAAACTTTACACTTTATGTGATTTAGTCTTTTTCGCAATTAAGCATGAAATCGCTAAAATTAATGCACCAAAATTTTCATGCACTCATATAATCATGCTATAACACATAAAATAATATTAAAACTAATTTTTCCAACCTCGGATTGGTGGTTCTGAAACCACTGTTCTGACTAGCCCCAAAATTAGTCTGTTACAATTCTCCTCCCTTTGGGATTTTCATCCTCGAAAATCTTACTGGTAAAAAGGTTGGGATATTGGTTTCTCATAGCCTTCTTGGGCTCCCATGTAGCCTCTTCAACCTCATGTTTTTTCCATAATACTTTCACAAGAACTATACTTTTATTTCTTACCTGATTGACTTCTCGTGCTAAAATTTTAACCGGCTCTTCACCATAAGTCATGTCCGGTTAAATTTCAACCTCTGTCAGCACAACCACATGCAAAGGGTCTGTCAGTAGTGACGCAATATAGACATATAGAATACATCATGAATCTTTTCCAACTCAGATGGTAAAGCCAAACCATAAGCTACCGGCCCTATCCTCTCGGTAATCTCATACGGTCCGATAAAGTGCGGACTCAATTTGCCTTTCCGACCAAATCTAAGAACTTTCTTCCATGGCGACTCTTTCAAAAATGCCTTATCACCAACTTGAAACTCAATATCTTTCCATTTGAAATTTGCGTAGGACTTTTGTCTATCTGAGGCAGCTTTTAGACAATCAAGAATCACTTTTACTTTTTCTTCAGTTTCTCTAACCAAATCGACCCCGTGAATTTGATTTTCTCTGAGTTCGGTCCAATACAATGGCGTTCGACACTTACGCCCATACAATGCCTCATAATGCGCCTTTTTCAGACTCGACTGAAAGCTATTATTATAGGAAAATACCACTAACGGTAAGTATTTTTCCCAATTACTTTGGAATTCCAAAACATAGCATCGAAGCATGTCTTCAAGTATCTGTATTACCCTTTCTGACTGTCCACCGGTTTGCGGATGGAAAGCTGTACTAAAACTCAACTTCGTGCCCAAGCCTCTTGTAAATTTTTCCAAAATCGTGATGTAAATCTCAGATCTCTATCCAATATCATCGACAATGGTACCCCGTGTAATCTCACAATTTCTGACACATAAAAATCCGCCAACTTATCAAGCGAATAGTCAATGCGTACCGATATAAAGTGGGCTAACTTTGTAAGTTTATCAACTACAACCCACACGACATCCTTCTTTTTCAGTGTCGTGGGAAAACCCGTCAAAAAATCCATAGCAATACGGTCCTATTTCCACTCGAGAACCATAATAGGCTGAAGTAGACCCAAAGGTACTTGGTGTTTAGCTTTCACTTGCTGACAAATCAAGCATCTCAATACAAACTTTGAAATATCTTTCTTCATACTCGGCAACCAATACCATTTCTTCAAGTCATTATACATTTTTGTGCTGCCTAGATGTACAGATAAACATCCACTATGTGCTTCGTGCAAAATTTTTCGAATAAGCTCATCATCTCTAGGTACACAGAGCCTATCTCGAAACATCAAACATCCTTCGGAATTATTCCGAAAGTCTGACTCAACACCTGACTCACACTGAACTCTCTTGGCCTGTAAATCGCTATTGCCTTTCTGAGCTTCACAAATCTTTTGGAGAAACATCAGTCTAGCTCTCAACTCAGCTAGAATAGAACCATCATTTGATAAGGCCATCCGTGTATTCATGGCTTTCAGTGCAAACAAGGATTTCCTACTCAAGGCATTGGTGACTATGTTCGCCTTTCCTGGATGGTAGTCAATCACTAGCTCGTAATCCTTTATCAACTCTAACCATCTTCTCTGCCTTAGATTCAATTCCTTTTGAGTCATCAAGTACTTTAAGCTTTTATGGTCAGTGAATATCCGACATTTCTCACCATACAAATGGTGTCTCTATATCTTCAATGCAAATACAATGGCGGCTAATTCCAAATTATGTGTTGGGTAATTCTTCTCATGCGGCTCTAACTATCTAGAGGCATATTTTATCATCTTGCCTTCTTGCATGAGTACACAACCCAATCCATTCAAGGATGCATCACTATATACCACAAATTCTTTTCTTGGTTTGGGTTATACTAAAACTGGAGCCTCAGTCAACAATGCCTTCAATTTCTCAAAACTCTGTTGGCACTTTTCTGTCCACTCAAACTTCACATCTTTTTGTAATAGCCTCATCATCGGAGTAGCTATCATGGGAAATCCCTTGACAAACCGCCTGTAATAGCCAGCTAGGCCTAGAAAACTCCTAACCTCGATTATGTTCCTTGGCTGTTTTCATTCAACAATTATTGAAATCTTACTCGGGTCAACTCGAATACCGTCACCCGAAACAATGTGCCCCGAAAATCTGACTTTCTTAAGCCAAAATTCATTTTTTACTAAACTTGGCATATAACTGATTATCTCGTAAAATTTGTAAAACCGTCCTCAAGTGCTCAGCATGCTCATTCTCATCATGAGAGGAAATCAGTATGTCATCAATAAAAACAACAACAAATTTATCCAAGTACAGACGGAAGATACGGTTTATCAAATCCATGAACACTGTAGGGGCATTTGTTAAACCGAAAGGCATGACTAAAAATTCATAGTGTCAATACCTTGTCCGAAATGTAGTTTTCGGCACATCTACGTCTTTGATTCTCAATTGGTAATGACCAAAACTTAAGTCTATCTTGGAAAACATAATGGTTCCCTTCAATTGATCAAACAAATCATCGATCCTTGGCAAGGGGTACGTATTCTTTAAGGTCACCTTATTAAGCTGCCTACAATCTATACATAACTGCATGGAGCCATCTTTCTTTTTCACAAATAGAACTGGAGCACCCTACGGAGAATAGCTCGATCTTGTGAAGCCTTTATCCGTTAATTCTTGTAACTATGCCTTTAATTCTTTCAACTCGGTTGGAGCCATCTTATACGGAGCAATTGAAATAGGTGAAGTTTCAGGAGCTAACTCAATTCCAAATTCAATCTCTCTAACTGGAGGTAACTCGGGCAATTCTTCTGGAAACACATCTGGGTACTCACATACTATCGGTACTGATTCAATTCTTAACTCTGTCTCTTTGGCATTCATCACAAAGGCAAGATAAGCTTCACATCCTTTTCTTACATATTTTCGAGCAGACATATGAGAAATCATTATAGACAACTTGTCCTGTTCATCTGATTCAACACGAAGAATATCCCCATTTTCACATTTTAATTCAATAATTTTCCTTCCACAATTTACTATCACATCATGAATAGTTAACCAATCCATACCAAGGATTACATCAAATTCATCGAACGATAATAACATGAGATTAGCCAGAAAGTAATGACCTCTAATCCTCAAAGGGCAATCTTTGCATACTTTATCAACTAACACACATTTGCCTAGGGGATTCGACACTCTTATCACAAATTCTGTAGACTCTATAGGCATGTTCATACTAGATACTAATTTCATGCAAACATATGAGTGGTAGATCCCGGATCAATTAAAGCTACAACATGAGTATCATAGAGAGAAAATGTACCCGTAATCACGTTCGGGGAGGACGCCTCTTCGCGAGCGCAAATAGCGTAAGTCCTCACAGGCGCTCTACCCTCAGATCTTGCAATCTGCTTTCTAGATGTATTCTTGCTACTTGTTCCATTTTCGGATTTCTCTGTGACATTCCCTTAGTAGTATTTCCCGGTTTTGCACTCTAAGATTTCTCTTTCTCGCTCATCTCGGGGCAATCTCTAATAAAATGATCTATGGATCCACACTTGAAACAAGCTCTTTCATTTGCTCGACACTCACCGGGATGACATTTTCCACATTGAGGACATTTCGGTCAACTTGGTCGAGCATTGCCAACACTAGCAACTGAAGTGGTCTGAGCTTTAGACCCTGAGTATTGTTTACCCTTACTTCTGTTTGAAAATCTAGCTGAAGTGGCTGATCGAGTACTAAACTCTCTTGATTTCTTGGATGAGGGTTGAAATGACTTGCCCAATTGTCTCTTCCTTGAGTCACGAGACTGGATTTTAGCCTTTCTTTTCTCTTTAACCAACTCTTCGGCCTTACAAGCTCTATCTACTAACACAATAAATTCCTTTAGTTCTAGGACACCCACAAATAAGCGGGTATCTTCATTTAACCCATCCTCGAATCTTTTACACATAATGGCTTCAGTGGATACGCATTCCCGAGCTTATTTACTAAGCCTTATGAGCTCATGCTCATATCCAGTTACCGTCATTCGACCTTGATTTAGCTCTAGAAATTCTTTTCTTTTCTGGTCGATGAAACTTTGGCTAATATACTTCTTTCGGAACTCTTCTTGGAAAAATCCCCAATTAATTTTCTCCCTTGGTACAACTGACACAAGGGTGTTCCACCACTGGTAGGCCGAATCTCTTAAGAGAGACAGGACACACTTCATACACTCTTCGGGTGTGCAAGATAGTTCATCAAATACCCTGATGGTATTTTCAAGCCAGAATTCTGCTTTTTCAAGATCATCATCTTTATTAGCTCTAAATTCCTCAGCTCCTTGTTTTTGGATTCTATCAACAGGGGGCTTTTCCCTCCTAACTACCTCTACAACTTGGGGAGCTACAGGGGTAAGCTGAGGAATAGGTGGGGCTAGAGGGGGTTGAGCATTAGGATTCGCTCAAATAAACACATTATACCAATTACTCATCATATAGAGAAAGGCTTCCCGAGCCTCCTCTTCCTGACCCAAAGTCTCGGGTCTACTTTCTACTAGTGCGGTCCCTTGCGCGGGAGCTGGCACATTACTAGCAACATCATCAGTAGCAGCTCAGTCGGGATCTATTTACTATATGAAAACATAATTTAAATCATCAGGAGTCGTCACACGATCATTATGTAAATACTTGTACGTATGGCATGTATAGCTAGACTCATGCATACACTACGTTAGTTTGAGAATCGACTAAACCGTAGCTCTGATGCTACTAAATGTAACACCCTTTACCCGTATCTGAGGTCAGGACAGGGTACGGGGCATTACCTAACATAAACACATGCATACACATAATTCCAAATCACAAAAATCTGTTCAAATCTAAAACTTTTCAAACTTCCTTTTCACATCCTTAATATAGGCCTACAAGGCCCAAAACATAACTTAGGAACGTTTCGAGATCAATTCGAGTCCCTTGGAAAATCTTAGAAAAATGTTATTAAAAACAGGGCCATGCCCGTGTGAAAGGTACATGCCCGTGTCCCTTGCCCGTGCGGAAATATTTCTCAATTCGAACCTACAGGGGTTTTCACACAGCTTAAAACACGCCCGTGTCTACAACCTGTGTCCTTTACACGACCATGACACTCTCGTGTCTTAGCCCATGTGTGAAAACCTTGACATTCTGTTTTTGACGTTATCATCTCAAAAAGGTTACACGGCCAAGGCAACGCCTGTGTCCTTAGACCGTGTGGCTAATCAAATTCCTAATTTTAGGTGCAGACTTTACACGACCTGAGCACATGCCCATGTCCTAGGGCCGTGTCACCCACACGGATGAGACACACGGCCGTGTCTCAGCCCGTGTGGTTACTACTGAGCATTCTGTTTTGCCAACTTAGAATGCAGGGGGACACACGACCAAACCACATGCACACGCCCGTGTGTCTACCCGTGTGGACAAATACAAGGCTATTTACCAAGCCCCTTTGCCACCCTGAAGCAATACATAGCATGACTATAAAACACTTCTAATATTCACTATTTCATAATGCATATATATATTTCACACATTACTCATTCAATTGTATAAACTTGCACTTCATATCATCATTGAATAAATATTGCTTGGCTAGTTTTGGTTGAATTTAATGACCATTTACAAAATGAATAATTAACCTTAATAGCCAACACTTTGGCTAACCAATATGACATATCACAAAATGACCAAATCCTATACATTCCATACTCAAAATAATTAAACTTCACTATACCAAAAGAATAGTTTGATAGTGTGAACCGAGCTCCGACGTTCTACGTCCCCGAGCTAGTTTGGCGATACTACAAGGAAAGGGAAAAGAGAAGGAGTAAGCATAAAGCTTAGTAAGTTTGCATGAAATAAATAGCAACATAAAGGCTTATGATAACATCCATATGTTTCATTGAGTAACAACACAAGTTCTAAAGCACAATGCTATAACTTACTCCTGCTTACTCTTACCAATCACATATCACATATCGGACACATTTCTCGTAAGATACTCACATGTACTTGTATCAATTCATCACATAACTTTAGCACTTTTACCATCTTGAACATAAATTTTAGCTCTTTACCCCGTTGAACCACTTGGAATGACAAAGGATACCCCAAACTCGTCATACACATAATAAGATGCCAATGCCATATCCCATATATGATCTTACATGGGATCACATGTCGATGCCAATGTCATATCCTAGATATGGTCTTATACGGGATCTCATATCGATGTGGATGCCATATCCCAAGCATGGTCTTATACGAGATCGTATATCGATGCCATGTCCCAGACATGGTCTTACACGAAGTCTATCTTCGATGTCGATGCCATATCCCAGATATGGTCTTACACGGAATCTCAATTCAGTGCCGAGGCCATGTCCCTGACATGGTCTTATACGGGACCTTATGAATCTCATGTCTTGACAATGGTATCCTTTATATTCCGAAGGTCAACCGTGGCTTTCACATTATAAATTTTCATCATACTCTCATTAGACTTCATTGATCAATTTTCATAGAAATAATATACATTTCATGTAATCTCAAGCATATCAATGCATAATAACCTGATGTTGAATTATTGCACACAAACTTACCTCGGTACCAAAATAGTTATATTTGTTCGATTTAGTCCAACACCTTGTCCTTCCCTCGGTTTCGGTCCGGACTTCGTGTTTCTTGATCTAAAATGAAAATTTCACTCATTTAATCACCACATAAATCAAGAAATTCTAAAAATTTCTACTTTGGCAAAATTACTATTTTGCCCTTAGACTTTCATAAAATTACGATTTTACCCCTAGGCTCGTAAATTGATTCTAATCAAATTTCATCCTTTAACAAGCCTAGCTGAACATTTATTACTCTTATAGCAATTCACAATACCAATTATTTCACACATTTACCACCTATTTTACAACCTTTATAAAAAGGTCCTTTTAGGTGTTTTCATGTAGACTCCTTTCATATAAGTTGTTTATTTAACAACTAAGATTCATTTTCTTCCATAAAATTTCAAAAATAAACATGAATACTCACATGGAAAAACCCTAGACTCTTAACCATTTTGCAAAATAGTCCCCGCATTAGCTAGACTAAGCTTTAGGGGTTCCAAAAACACAAAAATCATAAAAAATGATCATCAAAATGACTTACTTGCAAGGATAAGAAGTTGCTAAAAATTTTAAGCTTTGAAACCCCTCTTTGGCTAATATTTTTGGTGGAAGAAGATGGAGATGAAATGTGATATCATTCTTTCTCTTTAGTTTATTTATTTCCTTCAATTAAGCCACCTAATTCACCTACATTGACCAATTTTTGACATTTCTTGTCCCCTATGGCCGATCACTCCTTTTCTTAGGGTCTAATTGCTCTTTAAAGACTTCCACTTTAAGGTTCTATAGCTATTTGGCACTTTTAGCTTGTAGAATAAAACTTTGCACTTTATGCGATTTAGTCTTTTTGCGCAATTAAGCATGAAATCACTAAAATTAATGTACCAAAATTGTCATGCACTCATATAATCATGCTATAACACATAAAATAATATTAAAACTAATTTTTCCAACCTTGGATTGGTGGTTCCGAAACCACTGTTCCGACTAGCCCCAAAATCAGGCTGTTACATCTTGGACATGGCATTGGCATTTTACCCTCTTATGTGAGGCTTATCGAATATCATTTAGTATTCCAAATGGTTCCACTGGTTATTTAAAGCTTATGATAAAGATATGAAATGGTATAATAATGTTTTGAGTGGTATAGGTTCTTATTCGAAACCCATGAGATATGAGCTTAGTTATGATCCCTTAATGGTAAGGATGAAATTGAGTAAGTTCTATCTATGAGAATAATTTTGAGACGATCTTGTAATCTTTGGCTTATACTTGTGATGTGTAAATATGTAGTAAATCTACCATTGTTAAATCAAGAATGTTGTGCTGGTTTATAATATGCTATGTGTTTAAAGATGCATGGTTGATGTTGTCACTTATTTACATGAAACTTACTAAGCTTTATGCTTACTCCCTTTCCTTTCCATTTTCTTATAGTATCGCCAAGCTAGCTCAGGGATCAAAGGACGTCGGAGGCTCGATCACACTATCAATCTGAACATTTGGTATAGTTGGATTTATCATTTTGAGTATGGCATGTATAGGGACTTGGTCTTTTGTCAAGTGTCATATTGTTTTGGCCAAATGTGTTGGCTTGTCTTGAAGATTGATTCATTTTGTATAAGGTCATGGATGATAGCTAATACTTGTTATTGATATATATAAATGATGATGTTTTTCATAAATGTGCAATTTGCATGGTGAAATATGTGGTGTGTTAATGCATGAATAAGTAAGTCGCATGATTGGATTGATAAAGTATATGATAAGTTTTGCATGTGAATGGAGTGTAGTGGCCTTGATATGTGTATGTCTTGGTTGTGGCTGATTTGGTCAGATGTTTATGTGTGGATTGGTGTTACTTGATGTGGCTTATGTTGATGCAAGTAAGGGTGGCAAAAGGACTTGGTAAATAGCCTTGTGTTTGTCCACAAGGATAGACACACGGGCGTGTGTCTAGGCTGTATGTGACATACGGTTTGCCCCATGGGAGTGTAGTCTGGCCGTGTGTCTCCTGCACCTTAATTTGGTAAAACAGAATGCCCAGTAGTAACCATACGGGCTGAGGCACGGCCGTGTGCCTCAACTGCATGGATGACACGGCCATAATACATGGGCATGTGCCTAGGCCATGTGAAGTCTGTACCTTAAATTCGTCACACGGCCTAGCACACGGGCGTATGCCTTGGCCGTGTGACCTGAAAATGTTGCTGATGTCAGAAATAGAATGTCAAGGTTTTAACACACGGGCTGAGACATAGGCATGTTATGGCATGTGAGGGACACGGGCCATGGACACGGGCGTGTGCCAGGCCGTGTGAAAACCCCTGTAGGTTCGAATTGAAAAATAAATTCACACGACTAGGGACATGGGCGTGTGTGACCACGCGATTTGCCCACACGAGCGTGTCTCTTGCCACACGGGCATGTGCCCCTATTTTCAGTAAAATTTTCCAAAGTTTTCTAAAGTGCATAGTTTAGTACCGAACCATTTCTAAAGTATGTTTGGGGTCTCGTAGGCCCATATTAGGGACTTTAAGATGAAGTTTGAAAGGTTTTAAATTTGAACGAAATTTCATAACCCGAAAATGTTTGTATGCATGTTATTAAGTTAGGTAACGCCTCGTACCTTTTTTCGGCATAATATACGGGTAAGGGGTGTTACATGATAGGCCAAAGTTGTTGGATGTAGCCCAATTTTCTTACAATTTGTAGCAAAATGAGGCCACAAATCAAAGTCTGTTCAAGATAATGATGCGCCAACAGACACTTACACCCAATGCTATTGCGACTTGTAATAGAGGACCAAATCTAATAGTTTATAGATTTACAAAGGAGTGGTAAGAGCAAAATTACTTTGCCAGAGCTTGCTTACACAAGGCGAGTAAGTGCAACAAGAAGTGGGTTGTTCAGAGTCGTAGGGATGTGGAATTTCAGGTTGGTGATTCTGTCCTTGCAAAATTACACTTAATATTATATCACAATGTCTTGCATAAAGGGCTTGTGCGACGGTATCAGGGACCTTTCCAAGTGGTGAAGAAAGTAGGCATGGTGGCCTACAAACTTGAGTTTCCAGCAAAACTCAAGGTCCATTCGATGTTCCATGTCAGTATGCTTGAGCCATTTCATGATGATCAATAGGATCCAGATCGAAGCAAGTCCGAACGAGCTCCAATGGGGATAAATAGCTCTTATGATCTAGAAGTAGATTACATCATGGTAGATCAAGTTATCAGACGAAAGTACTATCGGTTGAGGCATGAGTACTTAGTGCGATGAAAGAGACTTCCTAATAGTGAAATAAGTTGGGAACCTGTCGAGGTCTTATGACAATTCCAAGACAAGATAGACTAGTTCAATTTGGAGACGCGTCGAGGGCATGATTAGAACAGGTGGGGGAGAATGTCATAGGTTGCACATGAGAGCCCACAACCATGACACATTTGTGTGATCCATCATGTTCAAGAGAGGTAATTTGGCCCAACTGGACTAGCCTGTTGCTTGGAGAGATTGAAGGCTCATCTACAAATCATGAAAAATATGGAATGTAATATTCAAAGATATGCAATCTTGGATATGACTTGTAATATTAGAAGATATGATTATGTAATATTAGAGATTTGATTTTGTAGATAGCTTTTAATTTTAGATGTTGATGTACTTTAACCTATACCGTTGAATTTGGGGAGGCTCAAATATAAATAGAGGCCTCTCCCCCTCATTGTAAATCACTTCAGTTTTGAGTAATATAATTCTTGAGAGCATTTACTCAAACATTCTCTCTAGTGTTTTTTGTTTTTCTGTGGCTTTGTTCATCTTTCAAGTTCTTTCATCTTTGAGTTGCTTTCGCTTTGCGTTGGTGCCTTGGAGGAATTTTTTTGAATCTTCAATTGTTGGGAGTTAGGTTGGCTTAGGTGTTTTTGAAGCGAAAAAATCACCTAAGGCTACTCAAATTGTGAGACTAAAGTTCTAGTTCCATGACACTTAACATAAAATAAAAATGAAGATAGACAAAGAAAAAGAAGACAGAAATGCGAAATAAAAATTAAGAATGTTTTTGTTAGGAATGAGCAGGTGGTAGACAACTTGCATTGATCAATACAAATGGTGTGAGGAATGCCTTCTCCAGGATCACAACTACGAGGGTTGCTGTTAGAGATCATGAGGGGAAATGGTCGGTACAAGGTTTCACCCATAATATTGGTTGTTGCTCGGTCTTTGAAGCTAAAATATGGGGAGGGGGGAGGTTGCAAGTGAACCATTTTTATCGGGAAGGTAACGTATTGGTAGATGCGATGGTGAACCTTGCCTTCGATAAGCTTATTGATCTCTATACCTACCATGCTGAGCCAGATGAAGTCTTGACGACGAGACAAGGGGATTGGGATGGTTTAACTAAAACGAGGATGATAGTGGTGTAATTTCTTCATTCTTTTATTTTCATACCAAAAAAAAAAAAAAAAAAAAAGTTTTTGAAATCTTAGTGGTTAAGCCATCAATTTAAAAACTAAATATTAGAAATACCTAATTTATTTAATTTCAAAATTTATAGGGACATAAAAGATATTTAAGAAAAAAAGGGATCAGGGTTAATTGGCATAACTTAAGACGCATTTAAACCAAAAAGTAGCAAATGCCCCTCCCCCCTTCCATTCAGTTCCGTCCCCGTCGACAACGATCAAACCAAATTCAAACATTTTCATCTTATAGCAGTGACAAAGAACAGAGACCAGGATTCAGAAATTACTTAGGAACAAGATGATGTTACTGTAATATTTCTAGTTGGCATCTACAAACATTTTGATTCCAAAAAACTAAAATAAAATCGATTTCTGTAAAGAAATTAAGAAACTTGTACCTGTGTTTCTAACATGAGACTATGAACTAAAAGATAACAGTATATATCAGAATGGCCTTGGCGGCTTCTCTAACACAGCTGAGAAAAACACCTCTCTATCATCATCTTTATCTCGCTTTGGAACAACGACCCATTTGTGTTTTCTATACCTCAGCGCCTTGAATGCCTCCATGTAATCTTCCAAATCTTCTTTCAAACAGAAGAAACTGTCGATCCACAGCAATCCCCCTGGTCTCAGAACCCTGTCCCAATCAAACAACACAAAGTCCAAAAGTACAAAATCAATCCACCCATCCAGAAACCTCGTCGTGTGGACCAGATCCAGGGTGTTGTCGAAGAAGGGTAGCCGCTGGTTTATTGACAAATAAAGAGGAACTAATCCTCGAAGAGCTATCATCTCGTTGAACGGTGCCCCGAGGTTGATTGTGGCTGAAACTATCGTCACGTTGAACTCCCTCATCCTTGCTGCAAATGTCCCGGTACCCACACTGAAATCCAATCCGACTCTGACCTCCCCAGGCTTGATTTTAAGCACTTCGGGTATTAAAAAGTCTGCGGTTGTGTTTGTTTCGGGGTCTAAATCCGTGGGTTGGATCCATCTCGGCATTTCATGGTGTGTGAGATTGAAGCAATCTGCACATTTGAAGAATCCTTTGCGGGTTCCGTTTTTTGCTAAACAACTGAAGTTCTTGCACCGATATCCACTCCATCGGACGTTGCGATCGTCGGGCAGTTTCCAGATGGACTCGTTGATGGGGAAAGGCTGAGTGTATAGCCGCGGGGCTCTCGCGAGGCACCGCCTCCTCGGTAACGGATCGCAGCCGTGGACCATTAGTTTCTGAGCTAGCTTCCAATCGTCGTTGCAGATTTCGCCGACGTCGTAATCCATGTACTCTTCCAGCTCCTCCTTCATTGCGAAACAAGCGTGGCCGATGCTCATGAACGTACCATTTGCTCCCATGAAGTTCTGTTTCCCTAGTCTGTTCGGCTTCACCCCAACGTACTTCCGAATTTCCTCGATCAGGAAGTAATCCGCAGGCTCATCGGATTGATGATTCAGTTTTACCAATGGATGGTCGACGGTCGGGTTTTCGACGTCGGGACCCAATGCCTGCATCGACTCGATTAGACCAAGAATATCAGCAAGAAAAGCACTATGTCTAAGCAAGATTTCCGATGACGACGACTCTTTCAACGTGCCGTTCTTCAACTCATCCATTTCTTGTCTGATTTTCCGAATAACAACCTCGAAATTCATCCTCGCTTCGCCTTCATTCAAAGGGTTCACATAGTCGCAGAAGGAATTAGTAACAAGGAGAGATCTAAAAGAATAAGACCCAGACAAGGTAGCCACTGAAACCAGAAGAGCAAAAATACCCAATATAAAGATTGTCCTATTTACACTTTTCCATGTCCCCATCTTCACCAGGCTATTTACTTTAGCCATATTATCGAGAACGAGAAGTATCATCTCCAATCGGCGATTGAATCCAACAAATAAAAGCTACCTATTGAGTTAACTCGGGAAAGAAATCGCTTAATGTACAAAACAAGCAATCATGAGACAGCAAAGACGATGAGTAACAAAGTATATGAAAGTGAATTTGAGCCAAGTTGATATATATTTTAATTTGGAAAACAATGAGCTTTGAGCTTGGGGCACATGGGTACTATTTTATACTATTCTTCTTTGAGGTTTGAGCTTTTGAGAATGCATTGTAATGGCGGAGTCAACGCTTCCAAGACTCACATGTCAGTCCCATGTTATAAAAGCATCAATCTCCAAGTTTCTGACTTTCAATCTCCCACAATTTGCGTTATCTTTATAAACAAGTTGGTGATCTTCAATGGATATTGATAATTTAAGGTTTCTGGGATTTGAGAGAGCTTTCAGGCATATTTCCAATTTTTGGGGGGGCGGTCAACACTCACGTTGTCTCAACAAAAGCATACATTTTTTTACACACTATGGGTCTCTCTGTATACGTTTCCCAGTTAAACAGGTTTATGTTTCAATGAAGTTACAAACTTTAGGCCGATTAAAACTCAAGAAGGAGACATTGATGACAAGTCAAATTCTAAAAATAGGATCTAATTCGATTCGATTCCAAACATGATCGAAACCCGAAACTCGACTGTACTTTTAAGTTGGCATAATTCTTGTCAAATGTCAACTGCTTGGAGAAGAATATGAAACAATCAGATAAGGGGGAACCAAAGCAACATGGCAGTTAAATCAATGTTTCTCTGTCAAATAAACAACACAAAAAACAAAAATTTGTGCAATTATGCATATACAAATTTACTCTCTTTGACTGAAACAACCCCAAAACACAACCGGAAAACAACCACTAAAAACGACAAGTCACCTCCGACTCCTTCGATCCGCAGCGTATTGAGACAAAGGAACGACTTCCGACAAAGGTGTAGAAAGCGGAGTCGGTAGTGGCGAGTTCCGACAAACGGGACAAGACCCATTTAGTTTCAACCAAGCATCAAGACAAGGAACATGGAAATAGTGCCTACACTCAGGCATCATCCTCAACATCTCCGAATCTTTATACTCGCACAAACAGATCGAACATGTCGTGTTAACATTACTGGAATCCACCGCAGCCGATCGATCTTTACTGAACTGGAACTTCGGGTAAGAATTTATAACGGCTTGGTCAAGCCCCACGACGGCGTTTTCGTTGTCGTCATCTTCAGCAACGAAGATAATCCTGGGAAGGTTGATTCCATCGGAAGCGGAGGCAACGGTGGCGTTGGGAGAGAAAGCGCGAGGGGAAGAAGAAGAAGAGGAGGAAGAGCGGCAACAGATGTAGGAAGCGAGGAGGATGGTGGAGAGGAGAACGAGGAAACCGAGAGCTATGGCGATGGAATAGCCGAGGCCTAAGTTAGTGAGATAGTTAGGGGAAGGGGTGGACATTTGAAGGGAAGATGATTAGAATCCATTAGGGGGAAAGAAAAGGGAAAGGAGGTAGGGAAAAAAGAGAAGATGAAAGGTGGGTAGAGGCTGCAGCTGCTGCATTTAATACTGGGTTTGAAAACAGCGAGGGTGGCATTTATTATCGTGTTTTCGTGTGTTGTTGCTTTGGATTTATGATCTTTGCATGGGATTTTATTGCTAATTCAATGGAGTTTATTAGAACTAAGGAAACTCAAGGGCTGCACATGTATTATTGAATCGTGCAAAACCCTTGGAAGATTTTCAGTTGTTAATTAAATTGCAGGAAGGTCGTTGACATGCTAATCTCATATTCATTGCTTTTTTACCTAGAAAGACTTCCTTAAGGATTGGGCTTAAAAACTTTAATAAACTTATTCATCCATCACATTTTAATATATATATTGTAACTTTAGTTATGTATTTGAAATTTAATTAATATTCAAAAAATTTATAATTAAATTTATCGAATTAACTGATTTTGAATAAACATGTAATTTAAATTAATCCAATCCAATTATTTTAATCTAAGCCTAATATAATTTGTAATTTATATTAAAATATGGCCCATTAACCTACTGAATCTAAGTTAATAATAGATTCTTTCTAAGGCAAAACTCATCCGATTAAATTAAAAGTACCATAAAAACAAACAAATAACGAGCAAAGATTTCGAACCATAGCCTGGACCACTATTCCCGAGCCAATATGCTCACCCCAAACACCCACACCTATGTCCATTGGCTCCGGTAAAACCTATTGAAAGATTATTCGAAAAACAACTAGGAACCTCAATCGATGTAAAGTAGTTAGCACGCAACAAAGTTGCCCGAGCAAATCTAGGAGCTGCTCTATTTGCTATCTTACACGTCCATTGGAAAGACAAAGAAATAAAATGTCATCTTGCTTCGAAACTGTCCCAAGCTGTATACCCAACTCCGAGACAATGGTTTGGACGAGGGCTTCCAAACACATTATAAGCTAAACCTTTGCTAACGAATAACCAACCCACGATAAATAAGGAAGGTATAGTAATACTATGAATGACCCAGTACCGAATACTGGCAATAATATTAGCAAAAGAACATTTTCCTGGGATTCCAGACATGCCAAGCTCCACATATGCTTGTAGGGGATTGATTCCGTAAAAGATGGGATCAGTAAATGAGAATTCAAAGAAACTCAATCTTATTCATCAAACTATTACACAACTCAACAATCCGAGAGCAATCCATCTTTACAATACCCATATCAAAACTCATCTCCCTCAGCCATGCAATAGCCTATTGAGCCGTTAATGCTTTTGAAGTGTCGGTCTCCATACACCCATCCCAAATCCCAAACAACACCCAATGAAAGCTCCCTCCGAATCTCGCACCATCAATGCCCAAGCTGTCACATTGGCCACATCCATATTGCATTTTAGCTTCCACATTGGTGGTAGGGTCCAATGAGCACATCATTCTACACTGCCTATGCGACTAGCCTACGGTTGGGAAAAAAGTCTATGCACATAGTTCCAGCCATGTAGGAAATTGTCTGCAAAAGAAACAATATGAGAGGCAGAAACATCCTTTGATTTTCATACCAACATATTCCGAAAAACAAATTGACCAAAGCAAGGTAAAAAAATGCATAGAGCGTCTACTATCTAAATCCAACAACACTATTTCGATTTGATTCGACACCAACCCTTTCAATCGTCCAAATTTAGCATAATCATCCCCTCGAGCCTGGGACACATGCATTGCCCATTTGATCGATTCCATTTACATTCATTTTACCATATCTCAACCAAACTTCCAAGAAGCATGAAGCAAATAACCAAAGGCATATATATATGGACATAGACATAACAAAATACCCAAGTCCTATACATGTCATACTCAAAATAAGTCTAACTTTGTTATACCAAAGAGATGTCGATAGTGTGATTTCCAAACTCCGACGTCCCACGATCCTCGAGTTATCTTGGCAATACTACAAGGAAAAGGGAAATGAGAGGGGTAAGCATAAAGCTTAGTAAGTTTGCATGAAAATAAATAGCAACAATAAGCTCATAATGACATCAATTCATGGCATTAGATAACTACTCAAAGTCTTAAGCATTTTGCCATTACTTACTCGTACTTGTTCTTATCTAGCACATACCATGCCAAATATCGTAAACATTTCTCGTGAATTACTCACGGGTACCTGTATTCACTCAATCACATAGCTTTAGTACTAATCTCATTTTTGTCTCTAAGCTTATCTATTTCATCCACTTCACTAGGGATATTCAAAGACGTATATTCATCGTCATTAACATAAACACGAAGCCAATGCCACATCCCAGATGTGGTCTTACATGGGGTCACCTCTGAGTGTCGATGCCATGTCCCGGATATGGTCTTATACGGAATCTCACTTCAAGTATCGATGCCATATCCCAGATATGGTCTTATACGATTCTCATACTCAATACTGAAGCCATATCCCTAATATGGTCTTATATGGAATCTCAATTCGGTGCCGAGGCCATGTCCTCGATGTGGTCTTACACAGGACCTTATTCATCTCATGTCTCAGTGATAGTAATTTCACATTTATTATAGTCCCATTGGGACTTCAACATCTCAACTTTTATCATCTTTCTCATTCTACACCAATTACTCAATTTTATAGAATATCATGCATCATTATAATATCAAACATTCTCAAATATGCTAGCATAAATGTTGAATTTATCACATACAAACTTACTTCGATTTCAAAACAAGCTAGATTGTCAATCTAGTCCGATACTTTGTTCTTTCCCCGATCGAGGTTAATTCTTGGTTCTTCTTAATCTATAATAGTAAATTAGCTCATTTAAATGTTCACATTAATAATTGCATTTCAATAATCATGTTTTGGCAAAATTACTGTTTTGCCCTTAGACTTTTGCACAATGACCATTTTACCCATAGGCTTGGAAATCAATTTTAATCAAATTTATTTCTTTAACGAGCCTAGGTGAACACTGATTTCTCTTAAGGAAACCATCAAAACTCATTATTTCACACTTTTACCTCAAATTTTACAACCTTTACAAAAAGGTCCCTTTTAGGTGTTTTCATGATAACACCTTTCACAAAAGTTGTTCATCTAACAACTAAGACCCATTTTCTTCCATAAAAATGCAGCAAACAACTTAAAAGCTTTCATGGCAAAACTCTAAACTCTTCACAATTTAACAAAATAGTCCCCTCTTTAGAAAGCTTAAGCTTTAGGGGTTCTAAAAGTACAATTATTATCAAGAAATGATCACTAAAACACTTGTAAGGAGAAGAGTGTGCTGATTTTTTTTTTTTGAGCTCTTAACCCCTATTTTTGCTACAAATTTTCGGTGGAAGGAAAGAAGAAGAAAGATGATATCTTTTCTTCTTTATTTTATTTTATTTCCTAGACAATTTTTCACCTAATCCACCAACTTGACCAATTTTGACAAATTTTGTCTCCTATGGCCGGTCAACCATCACTTAAGGGGGCTAATTGCTCTTTAAAGACCTCAAATTAATATTCCATAGCTATTTGGCACCCTTAGCTTGTAATTTTGAACTTTCGCAGTTTATGCGATTTAATTTTTTTTCGCGATTAAGCATGAAATCGCTAAAATTAAAGCACCAAAATTTTCATGTACTTATATAATCATGCTCTAACTCATAAAATATTTCTCTAACCTCAGATTAGTGGTTTCGAACCACTGTTCCGACTAGCCTCTAAATCAAGCTGTTACAAATGTGACATCAACAAAATTGACCAAAAAAAAAAATTAACGATGTCAACAATTGGACTTGATTTTCAAATTTGAAAAGTAAAGAGACTAAATTCTTAAAAATAAAAGTACAAAGACTAAATTACAAATCTGTGAAGTGTACATAGACTTATGACATATTTTAACCTTTATACTACAAAACATTTATTATTAATATATTTATAATTGTAATAAATATTTATTATTAAAATATTAATATTTAATATTTTCAATAATATGTGAATAATATTATTTAAAATTATTATTTTTAAAATAAAATTTAAATATTAAATAATTTATTAAAATAATAAATTATACTTATTATATTAATAATTTGTTATATGATTAAATATAAATAATTAAATATGCATGTTTAATACTATTGAAAAATATAATATTTTACATATTTTTAAAAATAAAAATAAAATTTATTATCAATATAATAATATTAAGCTTGATTTAAGTTAATTTTTATATAAAAATAAAATTATCTATAGATGAGCTCTTTTTTGGAAAATAACTTGTGCTTATCAAAATGGTAAATCATTTTACAGGAAAAATGGCTTATTTTATCTTAACCTGTAAGTCATTTTCCATTGACCAAACTATTTTCTGTGAAACAAACACAGGAAAATGCAGAAAACATTTTCCGTAAAACCTTTTACATATAAACAAACGGATCCTTAAACTTATAAGCCCGTTCATTATAAATTTACAAAATTACCTCAATATTTTACCCTTTATGCATTTTAGCCCCTAAACTCAAAATTTACGAATTGACCGCTTTAATAAAAAATCCATGCTAGCTGAATTTCCTAAGGTCTCTCTATAGCCCATATTTATCACAAATTCATAATAATTCCATGAAATTTTACTATTTTAACAATTTAATCCCTAAATATTAAAATCACTAAAAACTATTTACAAAATAAACATATTTAGCTATCCAGCTTAATAATCTACCATCAAACTTCAAAAACACCTCAAACTCAAAAATAGAAACTTTCAGAACATTTAATGGTTTTACAAATTAACCCCGAGTTAGCTAGATTAAGTATAAAGATCACAAAAACATAAAAGTCATTAAAAATGGGAAAATATTACATACCATGCATAAAGAACAAGGTTTGGCTGAATGCTCTCTAAGCTACCATGGTGATTTTTCAATCAAAACAAAGAAAGGAAGAAGATGATAGCATTTTGCGTATTTGATTATGTAATAATTTATTTAATTACCATATTACCCTTAAGAATTTATTTAACAATTAACAAAATAATGTCCATAATCGTCCACTACATATCTATATGGTATGTTTCCCATTTAGGTCCATTAATTGACATTTCCATAGCCATTTAACATATTTAACTAATAGAAACTAATTTTTGCAATTCTTACGATTGAGTCCTTTTTACTTAATTAACTAACTAACATTAAAATTTCTTAACCAAATTTTAATATGACACTAATAAATACTCGTAAACATTAAATAATAATATTTATTGACTTACTTGTCAGAATTGTTGTCTCGAAACCATTGTTTTTGACACAATTGAAAACAAGTTGTTACATATTACACCTCGAATCCAGAGCAATTGTTCTGTTATATTTCATTATGGAAAATTAGGCTCTTTTCACTACTTAATAAGCTTGTATTCAAGTACTTTCATATTATTTTCATTTATTTTAAGAAGTATTTAGTTTTTAGTTGCAAGTGAATAAATTGAGCTTTTGGTGATGTTCTATGACCTATTAGGCTGATTTGGGCCTAAGGTAGACCTAACAAGTTAACCGAGTGCGCAAGAAACAACCGAAGCTAAGAAGCCAGTGACCTGGATAGAATGTCGCAACATTCAGTATGGAAGTGCAACTTTGGATGCTGCCTCAACACTTAGCCGAATTTTCATCCAAGATATACAAGAAAAGCTCATTGGCTTCAAGCTCACGACTAGGGGTGAGCAAAACTTGAATTGATTCAAAAAAAATTTCAAATTTTGAGTTATTCGAGTCAACTTGAATAACTCAATTCGAGTTGAATTTTGCATTTCGAATAACTCAAATAATTTGAATAACAGATTGGTGTAAATATCCTTTTGGTCCCTGTCAACTTTGAAAATAAGCAAATTGGTCTTTCTCTCAACAAAAAATACAAAAAAAAATCAAAATAATTTTCAAAAATTCAAAATAATTTTTAAATTTAGAATATTTATAAAAAATTTAAAATTTATATTTTTAAAAAATTATAAAAATTATAAAAAAATTACAAATATATATATTAAAAAGTTAAAATTTTAAAAATTTTCTAAAATAATAAAATTGGGTGACCTAATTAATGATTCAAATTTATCATACTCAAATATCTTATTTTATTATTTTGCCTTGAAAAAAATTTCAAATATATATGGTTTCAAATTTATGTGCTCTAACATAGAATTAGTTATACTGTAATAATATTTTTATTTGACATGTTTAATTTTTTTTTTTAATTTAACTTAAACAATTTCACTCGATTCGACTTGACTCGAATTTCATTTCACTCGACTCGATTGGAAAAAAAATTCAAATTGAGTTAGGATGATAAAATAGGACTCGTGAACTCTATTAACTCGAAGTTTTTTCATCTGATTCGATTCAACTCGATTCAATCAAATGCTCATCCCTAGTTGCGACATTAGAAGAGTAAAGTCACGGCATTCAACCCGGTCCTAAAGATCGAGCAAACTGTTTGCAAAGTCACAACATTGGTTAGTGAATGTCGTGACAATGAAGCTTGATGAGCCAAAATTTGCAAGGGTGTTTTCATCCGTACGATCTATTTTAACTTATAATTTAGAGTGTGATCGACCTAATTAGGTCAAAATACATGTAGACTTTATTTATCAGTTTTCAATTTAATCTATTTTCAGTTTTTATTCGTGCTTCATTCTAAAGCGGTAATTGACAAATTCTGTGTATTAATGTGGTCGTTCAATCAATCACAAGTCTTGGAATTCATTGAAATTTCTGAGAATTTCTTACCCTTCTTATTATTTTACATTATTTTGATGTTTGATAATTAGGTAGGATTAATTGCATCTAAAATGTCTCATAACTAAATCCCTTGGAAGGTTGGTTGATCGAAGCAGGTATGGTTATGTAACATCCTAAAATCTGGGGGTCTGTAAAATTTGGGTAATTGCATGTGTTGTGCTTGTTATATTGTTATTTAGGCGTGCTTGGGGGTTCTAGGGAGGCCTAGGGTCGTGTTGGGGCCTTGGTAAAATTTTTCTTTTTGGGCACTTAAGGGGAGATAGCTAGTGGAAGCAGGCCTTAAGAATAATTGTTTGTGCTTGATGACACAAATGAGCACTTGGTAGAGTGGTGGTGGCGTCATGGGCATAGCAAGGGGGAAGGAGTTCGAATCCCATCTGCTACAACAAGAAGCTTTATTTTTGTGGTCAAGGTGGAGAAGAGGTGGTATTCGGCTTGGACTCTACCAAGGAGGAGTTGAATTGGTCAAACAGATTTGAATGGATGGTGTAGAGGAGATTGATGAGGGGGACTTGGTCAACCATTTCAAATGACGGATGGAGAGTGAGTGGGGGAGGAAATCAAGGAGAGAATCATGGGAGAGGAGTGTGAGCTAGTGTTGGCCGAAAGTGGGGAAGTGTTTAGGGGGAATTCGGTCAACATTTGTCCTGTGGGGGGGGATGTGCATTCGGTGTAGTTAGTATAAGGGTGTGCCGATTTTGCTAAGCCCTTTTTAGTTTTTAGTTTTTGTGGTGAGTAGGGAGTGGTTTCTAAATGTTTCGGCTAAGGGTCTTTTGAGAGTGCACACTCGGTCATTTGGTAAATCGAAATTCTTTTGGAGTATTTTTGTTTCAATATCTCGATATCGAAATCTTAGCCGAACCTTTCCATCTTTTCTCTTCATTTGAGTGTTAGCCGAAACTCACTTCCTATCATTTTCTCTTTTTGCATCTTCTTCTACACCATTAACACCATAGCCGAAACTCCTTCTTTTCCCTCAGTATTCTTTCTACTCCTTTCTTCATCAACCGAGTTCTCTTTTCTTGCCAATAGCTGAACCTCCTCTTGTGTCAAACTGAATCTATTTCTTCATCTTTGTTATTAGCCGAACATCAAGAGGCAAAGTGCTAGGATCTCTTTTGACTGCCAAAAGTTCCTCTTAATTCAGTTTTTCTAGTTGCAAGTGATATCATAAGCTGAACACTCTATACCACGACCTTGTGTGGTGTTGATTATCATCTCTGAAGGGTGTAAGGGTTCGACTTTCGATTGATCAAGAACCTGTTCTTGCCGAAACTAGGGGTAAGCAGTGTTATTTGTTTTTATGAGTTTTTCTCTGGTGGCCGAATGTGGTTGTTGGTAACTTCGATTGTTTTGGTTCATCAATCGTGTTAGGAACTCAGTCAAGAGGGTAGAATCGAACTGCTTTGGTAAGCAAGGTAAGGAGTTCTCTCATTGGTTTCATTGCGTTTCTCTTTCGTTCCACTCGGTTATAACCGAATATTCAACCTTGGCTAGGCCGATCATAGCAGGGATCAAGCAATTCTCTTTGTTAGTTGTTGAATATTCTGAATTCGGGGAGTCGCGGTAAGAGTCAAAACCTTTGTTAAACAACCACCATTTCTCATTGTGGTATTTTACTGATCGAGACTTCTTCCATGGAGGCGAGTGATAGTTGGTCTAAGGGGGTTGCGTTAAGGGAGCCCAAGGGGAGTGGACTCGTAGCCTCTGCTCCTAAATTCAAACGACGTGGGGTGTCAGCGATTTGGGATTTCCCGCTAGGTTGTGGAAGGGAGTCGACATTATATTGATAGCCAAAGTGTTGGCTATTTATGTTATCAAAGTAATTTTGTAAATGGTCAATGGAATTGGGCCAATACATGACAAATTTATTTATATTCAATGATGATGAAATTATGAAGTTTATGCTTGCGTGGATGCTTTGATTTGAGTTTTTAGAAGTGCCTTAGGGTCACGAATTATGATGAATTGAGTTGGTATAAGTATGGTTGCTATGTAGGGTGGCATTTGGCTTGGAATATAGCCTTTTTAATGTCCACACGGGTAGACACATGGGCATGTGTCTAGGCCATGTGAGACACACGGTTAGCCCCATGGGTGTGTTGATTTGCTGTGTGTTCCTTGCATGCTAGGTTTACAAAGTCAGAATGCTCAGTAGTAAACATACGGGTATAGACACGGCCGTGTGTCTCAATCGTGTGGGAGGCAGAACTATAGACATGGGCGTGTGCCCAGGCCGTGTGAAGTCTGCACTTAAAATTTGGAATTTAATTCGACACACGGCCTAAGGACACGGGCGTGTGCCTTGGCTGTGTGACCTTAGTGAAGTGATGACGTCATAAATAGAATGCCATGTTTTTGGCACACGGGCTAAGACACGGGCGTGTCGAGGCCATGTGAGGAACACAAGCTAGGGACATGGGCATGTGTGACCACACGGCCTGCCCACACAGGCGTGTTCCATTTCACTCGAGCGTGTGGCCCCTGTTTGGGCAAAATTTTTCTAAGAGTGTAAAAGTTTCCGGTTTAATTCCGAAACCTTCCGAATATATGTTTAAGGCCTCATAGGCCCATGATAAGGATGTTATGCATTTGAATGAGAAGTTTTAAGTTGGGGGTGGATTTTTAGAGCCCAAAGTTGTATGTACTAGCAAGTTAAGTTCGGTAATGCCTCGTACCCGGTTCTGGAGTGGAATACAGATAAGGGGTGTTACAACATTTTTAAATAAAAAATACTCACTTAGTAGTCATGTAATTAAAAAATGACGTTGCAATGAATCTGAATTTAACATAATATTTTTAAAATATGCAAAAACAATGTAAAATATAAAATTATAGATAAAAATAAATTCAATTAAACAATGAAAAAAATAAGAAAACCTCAAATGTATGTTTGTTTAATTGAAACAACTTTTATAAAATATTTTTAAGAAATTTACCAAACAACAGAAAATATTTTACATAGATTCATCCAAACACCAGAAAATATTAGCTTTTCCAGAAAAGTAAATCATTTTCCAGAAATTATATTTTCTGGAAGTCATTTTCAGTGAATCAAACGGAGCCGAAGTTTAATTATTTGAGCTGGATGAATGGATTAATTGAGTGGAAACTATTATTTAGATCAAGAAACGAATCAATCAGACTCGAATTGTGGAAAAACTAAATTAATGGATTAGTCTTTAGCATCGTATTCGTAACCGTTTTTGTTTAGGTAAGTTCGTATATTGTTTAAACTTATTAATTGTTGCTTTTGGTAACATGTTAACTATTATTCATGTTAGGTATAGTTAAATTGAATGATATATGTGTCGATTAGTGATTTTGGACTAAATTGCGATGTTGATTAAATTGATGATTATGTTTGGAAAATGTGAAATACATGGATGTGAGCTCGAAATGGTATAGTGAAAAATGGAGTTAAATGATTCGGATATGTAATATGGCCCGTATAAACCTTATGAATACTTAGGATACAAATGACATGTCATTAGGGGTTATTTACAATTTCGGGTGCTAGTCTTGGATGTCCTACCGATGGCTAAGGTCATACATTTGTTGCGAATTCTCCACTTTCGATTCGGTTAAGCAAATTGTAGTTGTTCGTGATAGTGAGGGTAAGTGTGAGCAAATCGCTGTTTAGATGTGGGTTAGATCTCCCATTGTTTGGTTGTAAGCTAATTGTGCAATGTATTGTCTTAGGTGACGTCGATCGAGAGTGTCTAGTTCTCCACGTAGTCAGGTGTGTAATCTCACACCTTTATTCATTTTTTCAATGTATTATTATGTGTATTGGTTAAAAACCAAAATACCCTTAGTGGGTAAGATCACGAGGTATACTTAATGGGTAAGTTTGGAAATAGCCAGGTGAGTAAATTTACGATTATACCCTTTTGGGTAGATTTAGCATGACTGTGTATTTCGTTTATCTGTTATATTGGTATGTTCATGCATGCACTAAATTATTATGTCATGTTATGTTGCATGGGATTAGGATATGATGTTGATGATCGGGGAAGTGCATTTCGGTGGCTCTGCCACATATTTCAGTGACTCCGTCACATTTTGTCCGGTGGCTAAGCCACGTATATTTCGATAATCTGGTGGCTCTGCCACAATTTCGGCGATGAGTAGCGTGACTGCTATCGAGGTGTGTAGCGGATGGAGGGTTTATTGTAGAAATCCCCACAGGTGTGTTAGGCTGGATACGGGTGGTGTGTAGCAGATGGAATATTAGGCTGGGCTGGGTTGCATTGCATGTATTATCTATGTTGACACGCTATTAGGGCTAAGGCCCAGTTTATTTCCGTATGGGCTTCGAGCCATTGTACTTCAGTATGGGCTAAGGCCCAATCTGCTTCTGTGGGCTTAGGCCCAGTTATGTCTGATTAGGGGATTAGACACTGAGTTCTCATAACTCACCCCTCTGCTTTAATTTTTTTCAGGTAATCCCTAGCAGTGATGATTTTGGAGCCGGGGTGGACTCTGTGGTGGCCATACGTCGTTTCTTTAGTAAATTCCGTTTTGCTTTACTTTAAATTTTTATTTTAAATTGGGTTTATGTTCTGTAATAAGGCCTTTGGTATTTTATTTGGTTTTTAAACTTTTAACTCGTTTTCTGCTCATTATTAAATGACAATACGGGATTTTTCTAAAACCTTAACACCTGTTGTTTTTCCAAAATGTTAACGAATGGCTTTTCAAACTATAATTGATTAAACATCAGTTTCTCTTAAACATCGAAACAGTTTTGAAAATATCACATGTTTAAATTCACTGAAGCTGATTTCTGGTAATAACAAGATTTTACCAACAATTCAAACTTGACTTTCCTAAATAAAATGGTTTCCAAATTAATCACAACTTTTCTAAAATAGACACTGAGTTAAACCGGTTTTTACAGACAATCACCTAAACTCAAAGTTTTAAAAAGAATACGAACATTTTACAAACACGCAACTTTCTTAACAACCTTTCCATGTGACATGCCAGATCTGGTCATGACGTCTAGGTCGGGTTTGGGGTGTTACAGGTTAGCTTAAAGCTAGGGTTCGTAAACCAATTAATTGGATTAGGTTGAATATGCTTAAATCCTAGAATTGACGACTCTAGGAAATAATTTAGGTAGATGACACCGAAAGGGTATTCTATTTAGAACCGATTCAATCTAGCCCGATTTAGATCCATCAAGTCAAAAGATAAGTGGACTAAGTTGATTAATTAATTTAATTATAGGCCAAAAGGTATTAATTAGGCTAATTCTTAATTCATTGGTAAAATCTCCACACTACAGGAAAACAGACTTTTTGCGGTGTTTTTTTTTTGCCTTTAGCGGCGCTTGTGCAAAAGACGCCGCTATAGATAACGCCGCTAAAATTTGTGGCGTTTACTTGAAAAAACACCTCTAAAGGTCATGGTCTTTAGCGGCGTTTTTGTAGAAAACGCTGCTATAAGTCTTGGTCTTTAGCGGCGCTTTTCCCACAAACGCCGCTAAAGAACATGACCTTTAGCGACGCTTTCCCCACAAACGCCGTTAAAAACATGACTTTTAGTGGCATTTTTAGGAAATAAAAAAAATTAAAAAATTATAAGAAGAGTAGATATCAAAGAGAAGCATGTAATAGAATCAGCACTAGTATCACAGAACGCAAACAATTGTTAATAGGATAACAGTTTATATACAAATCCATTCCTATCCCTCTACCAACTTAAGCAAATCCTTTAGCATTACTTTGATAACAGTTGTTGATAGTTTAGTGTCGTGTAAGTCATATTTTTACAGACTGTAAAAATCTAAAAATCCCACATTTCAAGATCTAAAAATCCAATTAAAAAGAACATGCACCACCATTGTTACAAACTGTAAAACTGGATCCAAATATATTGTAAAACTCCAAAAATACAAATGCCCCCATCACATAGGGGTTACATCACTCAATACTTTCTCATCACCGTACGATTATGACATGTACTGATGTATCTTGTTATCCTGTCAATGAAAAAATAGCATATGTATCAAATTACTAAGGAGCCAAATCAACCACCAAAGATCTTATTTACTTAGACACTATAACCACCAAGGATTCACAAATCATCAAACAAGCTAGCTAATTGGTTCAGCTAAAAAAACTAATCTAAACAATGTCTGAAATGATCCTTGACTCTTGGCATATACAGGGTACTAGTGCTCAAGCTTGATATATCACTGAAGAAGCTAGCTACTAGCTCAGCAAATGAACTTCTCTATAGGTGGTTTGAAGGACCTCGTACATTTATAATCTCTTTTTCTTTTTCAAAGTGGTTCGTGGATTTTAGAGAGGGAAACAAGAAAAGGATAGCTCATGGTGTGCACTTAAAAGTCAACAAAAGGCTGAACACAATCAACTACCACAGTGGCTTCTTGGTGCAACAAACTACGATAGGTTCAGACAGTACCTCTATATAGCGATTTACAACTTGTATTCTTCAACATGCACCACTTTGTTGAGGACCATTTGTTCCCCAAAATCACAGAGCACCCACGGCATCAGCCCACAAGGCGCTTAAAATCATCTATCCTCTAAGCGGTAGAAAACTAAGAGTTACTATATGATAAAATGAAAAATAGTCTCGAACATGCGTCAATCATTTATGGCAAGAGCTCAATTATTTTCCTATGGGACTCAGAAAGCTATTTGAATCATTCTTGAATTGCAAGTAAAGATAAAGGCCAAAAAAAAAGTAGGAAAAATAATTTATTGCAGACCATGCAAACTTGAAGGATCTAGTGTGGCATTAGGCCTTATTGTAACATCCTTGAATGAGGGTCTCTGCAAATTGCTGGTGTTACATGTGATGAATTGTTTATAATGTTGATTTAACATGTTTTTGGGTCTAGTTATAACCCTAGGTTAGGCCTGAGTTAGGGCTAAGAATTTTGTTTTAGTGCTTAAGAAGAGGGAGCTAGGGGAATCAGAGGTTAAAAGAATTTATAGGAGGATTTGGGCACAAGAATAGCCTTGGTAAAATGGCAAGGAGGCGCCACTTAGGGCCTTGAGAAGTGACGCCACAAGCAAGGGAAGGGAGCTTGGGTTCGAGCTTCAGAAATCCCTTTTCTGCTAATTCTTTTTCACGCCAGAAGCAGGGAAGAGGTGTGCTCAAGTGGGACTCTCTTGAGTGGATGAAGAGGAGGAAATTTTGGAGTTTGATTCATTCAAACAAATTTGAACTGATGGAAGGGAGGAAATTTAGGAGTTTGAATTATTTCAAACTCATTTGAAGGAGTTGGCCGAATTTTAAACTTTGGGGAGGAGGAGTAATCGGTTTATGAGCTTGGGGTGTGCCCAATTTCCTTAGCCATAGGAGAGTGCATTTTAGGCTAGCTTAGGGAGCTCTCTTCTTTTTTTGTTTTGTGCCAAAACCGATCCCCATTGGCATTTTCTTTTCTCATTCGGCAAGCTTGGTACTTGGCCGAACCATCTTGCCTTTTTCCTAGTAGTAAGCCGAAACTCCAATAGCCATATTCTTTTTCTCTTTTCGGTTCACTTTTTGCTAGCCTCCTCTTTGCCGAAATCACCTTGTGCACTTTTTCTTCTTTTTGTTATTTTGTTCAAAGCCGAAACCAGCAACCCCTTCTTCATTCGACATCTTTTCTTCTCTCTTTCAAATTCTCTTGTGCCGAAATTTCTTCCACTCTCCCTCTTACCGAATCTCTTCTTTTCCAATCTATTTTTCTTCTTCATCTTCCCACTTCTTGGAAAGCCGAATATCTTGCTCACAAATCCCTCTCTTTTTGCGTTATCTCTTCATCATCTCAAGTGCCGAAATTCATCTCTTCTTTTGGGTCATAGCCGAACCTCAAACTTTGGTGTGGTAAGTCTTCATTATTTCATCTCTGTTTCCTCTCTATTTCTTTCGGTGTATGGCCGAATCTTTTAGTAGTCTCATTCTCTCTTTTGGTTGCCGATTCCCTTACCTTTGGTGCTAGGGCCGAATCTTTTAAGTGCCAAAGGGGTCTCTGCGTTAAGGTAAGTGAAGTTCTTATGGTATACTCTACTTTTCCGGGATGTATTGGTTATAGCCGAATGGCTATGTGACTTGATGATGTGTTAAAGCCAATTGTAGGGAGGAGTACAACCCGAACCGGTAGATCTTCGGGATTTGATTGCTGATCTAGGTAAGGTTCTAGTGTTTCGAATATATTTCTTATTCTTTCAGAAGCCAAAGGCTAATCATTTGTGTGTGCTAGTGTTGGGCCGATTGCAAGGGGGATTCATTGCGTAGCTTCGGGATTTGGTTGGAAACCAAATCGGCACTTAGGTAAGGTATTAGCTTCATGTGACATATCCTTCGGGATCTCATGTTGAGCCGAATGGGCTTTTGGTCACTAACAAGGTGTTGGCCGATTGTAGGAAAGGGAAGGCAAATGTTTCGAGATCTCATTAATTTCGCATAGTTTCGGGATTTTCGCTTAGATCTACAAATAGTCAGGTGTGTAACGCTTACACACTTTATTAGTATGGTATGCTTATTATGTTACTGTAGTAGCCATTAAAACCGGTGAATATGCCATAAGGGCATGAGTGTGGATTCCGGGTAAGTCCCCTGATTATGGATCTCAATATATGTTATCATGTTATTGGTTAATGTTATGCCATGTGTTAATTGCTTTCTCATATGTTATCATGCCACGATTGATATCTTCATGATGTTGGGATTGTTGAGAGGAGGGGGATGATTTATTTGGACTGTCACCAGTGGCTTTGACCACACGACGGGTTGGCCCCGTCATTGATACTATTATTTGTAACTATGTCCCAGTGGTTTTGACCACCAGTGGTTTTGACCACATATGGATATTGTGACTCGTCTCAGTGGTTTGGAACCACAGTGGGTTGGCCCCACATGATTGATACGGGATTGTCATCAGTGGTTTTGACCACACGATGGGTTGGTCCCATCACTTGATTTGTGACTGCGGTCACCAGTGGTTTTGACCACACCGATATATGATATTGTGACTTTGGTCACCAGTGGTTTTGACCACCAGTGGTTTTGACCACACGGGGTAGATGAAGGAGATCAGATGGTTAGGTTATGGGTTGCATAATTTGCATGTTTTACTGATGATCTGTGTAAGTGCTTGAACTATAGGGTTGGGGATTTATACACTGAGTCTCGGTGACTCACCCCCTTCCTTTATATTTTGCAGATGAGGCATAGATCGCGGATATGGAGCCGGGGAGGACTCGAGGTGGCCATGCATGTTAGTTTCTGGTTTTGACTATAAACTACGTTTTCGGTTTTACTTATTTTCTTTAAATTTGGTTTTGGTTTTGTAATAAGGCCGCTAGTTATTATTTGGGTTTTAATTACTTGATTTTATGTTAATTATTTTATGCATGTGGTTAACAAATTGATATTGCTAAGTAATTGGGATTTAATCAATGTTTTCAAAATTATACTCAATGTCGGGTTTTCAATCGTTACCATCGGGTAACATTATTCACAACATGATTTCAAAGTAACTTAGACGATTTTCGAATGAATTTTTAACCAACTCATAACACAAATGGTGTCAAACGGGATTATGCTCAACTCACTCGGTTTATAATAAGTATCGCATGATTTTCTAATAACTAGTAATAACAAAAGGGTTTTCAAGCATGAGTTCTCCGGGTTTTAAAACAACAATAAAAATGGTTTTCAACATCACTTTATAAGAGGTTTTCAAAACTTTAAAACAATAAAGAGTTTCCAACGAAATTCAACAGGTAACTTGTTTTATTCAAATGTTTTCACTCCGTAACATGCCAGATTCGGTCGTGGTGTGTTGACCGGGTTTGGGGTGTTACACTCATGCTCTAGAACAACAATGCATCTCCCATCTTAGGTTTCACACCAAGACCCTTTTTACCACATTCTGACAATTCATTCCACCAAGGCACAACACTAACATTTCCCTTGGTTGCTGGAAATATTGTCTCACCCCCTTCTTCAACATCTGACCTGCATGAGTTGCAGAAAGTAAGGTAAGAGATACCAAATCCTTTTATTTTTCAAATATAGAAAGATGAAATGTAATGTTTTCAGAAACATGGAAGTTGAATCGTATAAAAGGGAAATACAAGCATGATTATGATGTTATTGACAAACCTAGTCGGGTCTTAACTTCTTGAAACCGAATTTATCTGTCCAGATTGATTCAGCTTCTTCAGCAGCTGAGAGAATGATATTTTTTACATTCAAGAATGCCAACAACTTTTAAATAATCTTTTACATTAACAACTTTTAAATAATCTTTTACATTAAGTATTTCATATATCTCTTGAAATGCAATTAAAATTTTATTTGTTTTAAATAATTAATTATAGATTTAATTTTTTTTAAATATGATAAATATACTTAATTCTTAATTCAAGTGTTAAAAAAAAAACTATTAAAATGTAAAGTCTTGATAACGTTTTGTATAATTTATGTCTATCCTTTTTGGAAAAAAAAGTATTCTTTAATTTAATTAAGCAAGCTCCTTATTTCATCTAGTTTAGAAATACTTAACTGTCACAAATGATAGAAAAATAAGGTTAAAAAAAAAAATTTGGAGAGTAAATTGCAATGGACCAAAATTATAAAACCAAAGGGTAAAATTATCATAAAATCAACATTATTTTCACCTTGCTCCTCTCTAGCAAACTCTTCTATTAATTCCCGTTGTCTTCTCGTCAGATTCTTGTATATAAATCGAGTAAATTTGCTTTCAACTGTAAATATGCTCCTAGAAACATGGATTTCGAGGGACGATGGAAAAACTTCAAAAATTTTTGGCATATAAAACTTACTTTGGGATGCTAACATTGAAATGCACATATTGATCACCAAATGAGTATGAGTTCCTTGTTTTAATTCCTGTTGACAACCATACACAAATATATCGAAGATAATGCAAGTTAAATCAAAGATAGTTACGAGAGGAAGAGGGATTCAATTGCACATAAAAAAAGAAGACCAACAGATTTCAAATTTTAGATATATGAAAGAAGGTCCAGGGCCTAGAATTTAGAGTTCTGAGTTTTTAGCGTTCTCGTTTTACTTATCAATGAAATTAAATACAGAATTCAACTAAAGCAAAATTAAAATAGAATAAAATAAAGTTACCTATAAAGAAAAGAGAAAATGAAATTTTTAATCCCAGACTTTCAAAGGTGAAAAGACAAAAGTAGAAAATTTTATGCATTCAAATAGGTAAAAGCAGTTCCTGAAACATGAAAAAATTGAATACACATACACTCAGGCATTTGAACCAAATGGCAGGTGCATGAATCCCTACTCAAAGAGGGGGTTTTGAAATTCCTCCCCAAGTCAAAAATACGATTACACTAAATTTAATGAAATGAGGCCCTTTATGTTTATCATGAGAAAGGCATTTTCAGAAACATACCAAAGTCAGGTAAGATCACTAATTTACTATTATGGACCACGGTTAAAAGATCAATGAGATTTTCTTTTTCTATACCAACTTGTTTTAATTCCTGTTGACAACCATACACAAATATATCGAAGATAATGCAAGTTAAATCAAAGATAGTTACGAGAGGAAGAGGGATTCAATTGCACATAAAAAAAGAAGACCAACAGATTTCAAATTTTAGATATATGAAAGAAGGTCCAGGGCCTAGAATTTAGAGTTCTGAGTTTTTAGCGTTCTCGTTTTACTTATCAATGAAATTAAATACAGAATTCAACTAAAGCAAAATTAAAATAGAATAAAATAAAGTTACCTATAAAGAAAAGAGAAAATGAAATTTTTAATCCCAGACTTTCAAAGGTGAAAAGACAAAAGTAGAAAATTTTATGCATTCAAATAGGTAAAAGCAGTTCCTGAAACATGAAAAAATTGAATACACATACACTCAGGCATTTGAACCAAATGGCAGGTGCATGAATCCCTACTCAAAGAGGGGGTTTTGAAATTCCTCCCCAAGTCAAAAATACGATTACACTAAATTTAATGAAATGAGGCCCTTTATGTTTATCATGAGAAAGGCATTTTCAGAAACATACCAAAGTCAGGTAAGATCACTAATTTACTATTATGGACCACGGTTAAAAGATCAATGAGATTTTCTTTTTCTATACCAACTTGGAAAAGGAACCAAATATATATCTATCTTATTCCCAGATATTCTTTAGAACAACCTTCTGGCCTAATTGAGTGCCAGGACGGACCTGCAAATTGAAAGCAACATAGATTAGGAGCCTCAACTATAACAAATAATTAAAGGTCCCTTTCTAAGTTTTACACAATCATACACAATTTCCAACAAACCTTGAGCACAACATCACTAGTAAGAGTTGGGACCTAGATGGTTCCTCCCAAGATTGCCTGCAAAAAAGGGAAAAAATTCAAATTAATTCACTTATCAGATAGAAGGACCAGTCTCACCAGGAGAACATATACAAAAGAGATTTACACCAAGAGATTGCTAGAAAACAAAATCTTCACCAAGAGATTTACGAAAAAATGAAAAAAGATGATACATAAAAAAAAAAGAGGTAGAATGAATTAAGAACATACAGTTCCGAAATCGCAGACGAAGAAAATCCCAACCTTCCTTGATGCTTTCCTCTTTCCTTTCGCGTTTGGGGAAAAAATTAGGAATTGGAGGGAAATTTTAGGGGGAAAAAAATTAAGGCTTTTGGGGTATATAGGATGGGAAAAGTTGAGGAGAGCAAAATGACATAGTTTTGTCTAAAATAAAGTATCCTTTTGCGGCATTTTTTACCTAGCACCGCTAAAGCCCGACTTATTGTGGCATTTTATGAAAAACGCCACTAAAAAAGCTAACAATACATCGCCATTTTAATTAAAATAAAATGATTTTTAATTAAAATAAAATGATTTTTTGCAGCGTTTATCAAAAAACACCGCTATTTCTTACCTTTTGTAGCGTTTATCAAAAAAACGCCGCTATTTCTTACCTTTTGCGGCGTTTTACGCCGCTAATGTTTTTGATACTAATATATATTTAAAGATTCAATCCAATTTTCTTCTTTATTTTAAAGTTTAGTAATCTTTTAAAAAATTAGATAAAATTTGAAATCTTTAAAATTTAAAATTATTTAATATATAAATTAAAAAACAATCACTCATATACCCAAAATTTTTTAAAATTATTTTAAATAATAGTATTTTACTTTTTTCATTTAAATAAATAATTTTTTAAAATTTAAGTAATATTTAAAATAATTAGATAAATTTTGAAATCTTTAAAATTTAAAATTATTTAATATATAAATTAAAAAACAACCAGTCATATACCCAAAAAATTTTAAAATTATTTTAAATAATAGTATTTTAATTCTTCATTTAAATAAATAATTTTTTAAAATTTAAGTAATATTTAAAAGAGTTAGATAAATTTTGAAATCTTTAAAATTATTTAAAATTTGAAATATTTAAAATTGGAAATTATTTAATATATAAATTAAAAAACTATTAGTCATATACCCAAAAAAAATTTAAAATTATTTTCAATAATATTATTTTAATTTTAATCATTTTTAACATATATTTTTTCTATGTTTTTACTTTCAAATTTTTTCTACGTGTCGAAAAGAATACATGATTGGCATTTGGATGATGGGTGAGAATATAGAAAGCAAAATTGTGTCGTTTAGTTTAAAGTAAAATGATTTTCTACCACGTTTTTATCAAAGCCCTAAACCCTAAAACCCTAAGTCCTAAACCTAAACCCTAAACATCAAAACCATAAACCCTAAAATCATACACCTTAAACCTTAAATCCTTAAACCCTAAAACCCTAAACGCTTGCCATAACTATAGAATCTAACATAGAAACCTAAAGTTAAACTTACATCGCATTTTAACCTTAAAGTTAAATTTATTTTAAATAATAGTATTTTAATTTTTTAATTTTTAACATATATTTTTTTTATGTTTTTACTTTCAATTTTTTTTCTACGTGTCATTATTTTTTTTGAAGAATTTAAATATTCAATTAAAAATAAATTGTATTTTAATTAATATAAATAGTTAGGGTTTAGGGATTTCGATAAAGCAAAACTTCTAAATAGTTTAGTTATCAATTTGTAACTTTTCATAATTAAGTCAGTTTCAAATAGCAAAATAAAATTAAATTCAAAACAAAAATAATAAAAAAATGAAAATTAAATCGAATCAAATCGAAACAAGTGTCGGTTACCCTAGATGAAAATGGAACTATTGCTCAACTTTTTTTTAGCGGCGTTTGTGCCAAAAACGCCGTTATTGCTCTATTTTTAGCGGCGTTTTCACCAAAGCGCCGCTATTGCTTTATTTTTAGTGGCGTTTTCACCAAAGCGCCGCTATTGCATTGGTTTTTAGCGGCGTTTGTGCCAAAAATGCCACTATTGCTCTAGTTTTAGCAGCGTTTTCACCAAAGCGCCGCTATTGCACTATTTTTAGCGGCGTTTGCGCCAAAAATGCCGTTATTTCTCTGTTTTTAGCGGCGTTTGTGCCAAAAACGCTGCTATGGCTAAACGTTTTGTAGCGTTTTCTTGCAAACGCCGCTAATGTTTAATATTTGTTGTGTTTTTTTGTCAAAACGCCGCTAAAACCCTATTTTCCTGTAGTGCCAACTTTAGGTTTATTGCAACCATGGACGTTAATCACCCTTCAACTTGTTAATCTCATTTTTTAATTTAGAATTTTGATTATTTATGCAATTTAGTTCTTTTCGTATTCAAATTCTGAATTTAGTATTTCTCCATACTATAATAAGTAAATTAGTAGCTACCTAGACTTAGTTAGGCCTTACTATTAATTTAATTTAAATAGACCTCTATTGGGTACAATTATCGGAATACTTCCAAAGTGTTTCATTGTAATTAACTATATTACAATTTGACCTGTACACTTGGAGACACCGAACGCATTTTTATATTTAATTAAAATTTTCTAAGCCTTGGTACACGCACATCGGGGCTATTGGATCTGATGCCCAAAGTGTAGTATATTTGTTTGTACACTTGCATTTTTTTCGAACAGATTGGTTAATAAAATTATTCATGAATTACGTTAACACCTTTTATATATTCTCCTGATGTGATTTTTGCATGTAAAGCAAAATAGAAGCAAATATTAGCTCACTGGTTGTCTAATGTTCAACTAATACTAAGTGGTATTATGTGGTCGGGTCGTAATATGGAAAGACAATTTATATTAGTAGACGAACATAAACATTTTTATTCTAATCATAAACGAGAAAATCAATTGTAAGACTAATATGTCGTCTATCAAGTCCAATTGAGGAGATGCTTTGTCTTGGGCATCGGAGCATATGACTCCCAGAAGATAGAGACATAGATGTGACTGATTAGACTAACAGTACATCGAACTAGACCCAAGGAAAATAGATCCTGAATTCGTTTATGGATTTATTTACTTGTGACATTCGTAGCGTGACATACCTTAATCCTAAGTGGATGATGGACTATGTATGCGTGAGTCGTATACTTGATGTAAGTAAAAGCCTGAGTTTAAATAGATAAGGAACTGAAAGCTAGTGCGTTGGGTATATGACTTCTGCAATAAGCAACATCATTCAGAATAGTGGAATTCATAGCCCAAGACATGGATAAATGATATCCTCTTATTGGCATTATATGATAGATGAAAAGTAAACGTGGCTATGGGTCATTCGTCTTTGTGATGAATAACTTAATTACTATTTGATAGTAATTGACTTTTGATGAAAGAATAAGGATGTCCTATAAGGGTAAAACACTCATGACAAGGTCATTGGACGAGCACTGATCGATTAGCCTTCGTAATGATATGTCATTAGGGAGTGCTCAGTCACGATACTATAGTCGAATGACTTTGGGACAAAATGAGTTTATAATTAATAGGTGAAAAGCTGAAACTTAATTATAAATCATTTGAGCCCTAATCTTATATGTCCAATCTGTTATGATAAATTGAATACTAAATAAATGAACAAAAATTGATAGAAATGATAAATTTAGAGAAATATGTTACATTCGAAAATGAATGTGGTTTCTCATTAAGCATGGAAATGACCTGAGAATTAGTTTATGGTTTTTTGAATTATTAATTAATTACTTAAAGTTTGAAAATAGAATTTAATTAATTGGTCATTGTGAATCCATTGAATGCATAAATTAAATATATTTTCTCATAGATTCTTTTACGGTAAAGTTGTCATGATTTTAACGGAATTAGAATTTGGTTGAGAAAATTATTTGATGGGAAAAGTGATTAATTTAAATTAATTTAACAAATAATGTATATTTTGAGAAAATAGAAAAACATGTATTGGGTTGGATTAAATTATAAAGTGTTGGGTAAAAGGACTGAGAAGCACATATAATTGGACTCAGTACAAGAGAGGCTCGAATCCTTATTATAATTTATATGAGGGGAGGTGCACCTAATTAACCACTCTTCTCTCCTAGTTGTTTTTTTCTATTAAATAGGCATTAAATGCATTCTGCCCAAAAATAGTGAGAATTTATTTCTAAGTATAAATTCTATTTTCCAGAATAACAATTCTACATGTTTCTATTAAAGAGTGAATTTTGCTTTCCTGCTAAAAGTAAAGTAAATAATTTATGGTTCTATGTTTGATTCAAATTCGCTCGAGCCAACACTAGAAAAAATTCATGGTATGAGAATAGCGGAGAAGGCCGTTCGATTGAAAGCCGGGAACAACAAGGATCCGTCTAGCCAAAAACATAGGTGCGATTTCAGGAAAAGTTTATTGTTATAAATATTAAAAACTGGCTCAATTTTCAAAATTTTAATTTTCCGCTGTTAAGAAAATTGTTTTCGAATTGGATTTTTTCCAATAGGGGCGCGATAAACAACACCCTTATTGAGCAGATGAGCCTTACATGGAATAAACTGTTTCATACATAGTCAGGTGAAATCCTTCACCTTAGGAGGTAAAACGTTGCTCCGAAGTCATTGCCGAAGGCCAACAAAAGATAATCCTTCACCCCTAACAAAAGGCACATAGGCCAAATGGTAACTAAATTTATAGCATAATGCCCATTGGGAGAGAAATGCCACACCTTTTGATAAAAAAACATGACCATGCGCAACCAAGACTTGAACCCTTGAAACATCACTCGGCACCAACAACCCTTCAAGCAGCTCCTTATCCCAACCATAACCATTGACAATGAGCTATTGGTTCACTGTTATATTATTCATTCCCTTTAACGCATCAGATCAAATATAAAAATCATTGTCATCACAAAGTCACGGATCAGAAAAAAACCTTTATGCTTGCCCCATTACTAACCCTCCAACATGTACCCCCTTTACAAGCAATTCTTTGCTACCAATGATACTCCGCCAAACATAGGAAGGATTAACACCTTCCGTTGCTTCAAGAAACTCACACTTTGAGTAGTATTTAGCTTTGAAAACCTTCACCAATAGAGTATTCGGACATGAAAGCAAACACCAACCTTGCTTTCCCATTATAGCAACATTAAAATTTTGTAAATCACGAAAACCCAACACATCAAAATTTTTCGGCAAACATAAAGCATTCCATAATGCCTAATGAATTTCTCGTCAATCAACACCACTTGAACCCCACTAGAAAGAGCTCATCATCTTATGTAATGTGTCACAAATATTAAAGGGCAAAAGAAAAACAGACATGCAAAAAACTAGAAGTGTCTGTGTCCTCGTCTTCAACATCACCTTTCAAATAGGCCAAGATAGAAACTTATTCTTCCAACTATAAATACACTTACTTAGTCTTTCACTAATAAAAAAGAAGATCTGATTCTTATTCCTCTCAATCATCGAACCAACAAATATTTGCTTTCTACTAATAATAAAGTATTTAATTTTTACATCTTGATTTTTGTTAAAAAAAATTTGTTCGTGTTATATAATAATTGTAAGAGGCCCATTTTGCCCGGGCTTAAATAAACCAGAATATAAAATAAAATAAAAAATACAAAATGTCCAAAGTCTTTTACAGTCCTTTTTACAAGGCCCAAATTCAATGGCCCAAATACTAAGGCTAAACCCACTACCAGAACAGACCCCTTTAACCTAGATCTTAAATGGGCTACCTAACCAGGAACCAAGCCTGCACGGCCCAAAAGGGCCCAAAGACTAAACCAGCTTTAGTAGCCTAGGGTTTCTGGAAAACCCTAGGCGCCGCAAACTCATCCAGCCCCTCGCGCCGCAGCATCCAGCAGCTCCTCGCGCCCACCAATCGCGCCGCAATCCGCGCGCAAATCTCGCACTACCGCCAGACTTCTCTCTCCAAACTTGCAAAAATGGGAAGAAAGATAGCAGCGAATATGTTATTTCCTTTTTCATTTTTTGGGGTTATAAAAACCCTAGAACAAACCTGTAAAAGGACACAGAGGAAAAAAAACACACAAAAAGATTCACAAAATATAGAGAAATACAATACGCAGTTTTTTTTACAGAAGTGATTTGTTATTTTGTTCTTGTTATTTTTATTAATTCATGCATTTTTTTATACATAAAATAGTACTAAAATAAATAAATACCTTTAAAACGGAGGTTTTCAGCCTTCGGCCACCGTTTGTGGCTGTAACATCCTGAATTTATGGGCTTGTGCATTTTGTGTAATGTGTGCTTAAGATATTAATTTGAGGATTTGAGGTACTAATTGGGCTCAAGAATGGACTGAGACCTCAGTCAAAATATTCTGTTTGGGTATTATAAGGTTTAAAAGTAGGTATTTATGTTAAAAATGTCAAATTGGGCTTGGGGCCCAAAGTTAGGAGGCGCCACAAGGAAGGAAGAGGGTGGCGTCACTAGTATATGAGGAAGGCCCAAATTGTGGTTGCTTGAAGCCCAAGTTATAGGGCTAAATTTCGGCACTTAAAAGAGTAAGGGGGGGACGGCACAAGGTTATGATTTAGGGATTTATTTTATGTGGATAATAAGCAGATAAAGACTATTTTTGAGGAGATAACAGATTAAGATAAGGGAAAAGGATAGGAGCTATCATGTGTTGCAGTGTTGGCCGAAAATCAATCTCTGCTAAGGGGAGGAATCGGTTTTCTATATGCAGAGGGGGGTGCCGAAATTGGCTGCTAAAGCTCTCATCTTTTCTCTTTTCTCTGCCGAAGTTTCTACTTTATTCTCCCTCTCCTTTCTTTTTCTTCAGTTGGTCGAATTCTCTCTTTCTCATCTCTTTGAGACACCTTAGCCGAATCATCAAGCCTCTCTTTACTCTCTTCTCACTTTCCCTTGTTAGCCGAAACATACCACCCAGATCTTCTAAAAGAAAAAGCCGAAAACGCAATAGTTTATCTTTTTCGGGATTTTTCATAAAAGCTGGAATCGTGAGATCTAGTTTTCTGTATGTGCCAAAATCACTCTGGGGTGCCTACTTGTGCCGAAATTTGAAGGAAACTTTAGGTAAGTGTTGATTTGAGAAAACCAAATCTTCTTCGGCTTTTCAAAGTCCCTAGCCGAATGGCAATTTAGAAACTAATCTCTTATTTCTCTCTTATTTTCGGTATTCCGGGATCTAAAGAGGAGTCAATCGCGTGGATATCTAAGTCATAAGTTCAGTAATACTCGAATCGTGTTACTTTCAGGATTTCAAGGTAAGGAGATCTATTGATTTTAGCAGGTAAATTCGGGATTTACTAACCCTTGGCCGATTGTAGGGGAGGCCAAATCTCCGTGTTTTTCCGGCTTTTAAGCAAGGTTATAGACTGGAGGTAGTAGATCCAGGTAGCAGGAATATAGACTAAAAGTATATCAGGTGTGTAACTTTTCACATCATTAGATTGAATGTTAATATATATACATAAGTAATAAATCTGCTACACTTTGTTAAATGCCGAAATCCCGGCATAACATTTGAAAACTCGAGAAGGGTAAATGTTAAATATTAGGTTAGTGTTTTCTGCCATTCCTCAGTGAATGTTTCTGTTAAAAATAATATGTTTTATACATCGATTTCTATGTAAGTTTGGGGCTGGGTGATTGATGAAAAGGGGAAGTGATCTGTTCTCGTGGCTTATGCCATTTCAGCCTGGTGACTCTGTCACAACTTGACGATGAGCAGCTAACTGTACTATGACTGCCATCGATGGTGTGTAGCGGTGTGGGTTGATTGTAGAACTCCCCAATGGTGTGATTGGCAGGTAAGGGTGGTGTGTAGCAGATAGAAACCTAGGATTGGGTTGGGTTCTATGTATGTTATCTTTTATATTATGTTTTATATTCTGATTTGTGGGCTAAGGCCCAGTCTAATGGTGCACGAGGGTTGCACACTGTGTCTCGCCACTCACCTTATTATTTTAACAATTTCAGGTAGCACTTAGTGCATCGGATCGGGCTGGAGAGGAGAGCAAGGTGACCATGCAAAAGAACATTTGAATTCAGCAAAAAGACTTTAGATTATTATTTTATATTTTTATTTAATGGGTTTTAAATCTTGTTGTAATAAGGCCATGGGCCACTAGACTATTATTTATGTTTTTGGGTTTATGTTGGGTTTTATTACTAGACATTTTAATTTTATGTTTAAGATTAAGCTAAGACATGTACAAAGTTTCGGTTTCTATTTAAAATTCACCAAGGCAATTTATAACTTTATAGCTTATATGATTTAATAAATTATTAAGTTTTTAGCATTAATGATTAAACCTAGTAACAACTTTTCCAAAATGCGACATGCTTTATAAAATCACTCAAGTGACATACCAGTCCCGATTGTAGTGTTTGGGCTGGGTTTGGGGTGTTACAAATTGGTATCAGAGACAGGTTCAAAACTCGGCTTTAGGGGTCTTGGGCTCAAAACGTTTTCTAAAAATAGGTTTTGAAACATATATATGCATAAATCATACAGGAGGGTTTTCTCAGCATGGCACCTGCGTCTCCGGCCCAAGTCCGCCAGGTAAGTATCCTGAACCTTTGTGTGATATACATGTGGGCTTGATGGGCTTTATGGGACGTAGACTATCTAGATTAGAACTTGATGGACTTTAGGCCTAGCTCAAACAACTTCCTAAATCTCATAAGACTTAATTTCACTAAACAAAACCCGTGAACGAGTCGCAAGACTAGGGGTGTGGCAACAGGCATGCGCATGTCTAGGATTGGATCCTGAAGAGCCTGGTACTTAAGCAGTCCTAGTGACTCACCTCCTCTTCGCTGGAATCCTACCTGGTGCGTAGTGACTGTTCACCTTAGTCGCGAGGATTTGTTCATGGCCAAAATCCATGACTAAAACCCGAAAGGGACCAGCCACCCAATTTTCATAAAATTGTTAAAATATCTTTATTTTGAAAATTACCAAGATACCTATGATTTGCAAATATACCCCCAGATTTACAAAAAAAAAACATGCAACACACAACATCAATCAAAAACCACAAACACTTGAACGCCACTAGTATTCTGTTAAAATCAAATTCTCTAAGACACCTCTGTTTAAAAAAAATACCCCTTAGTTCTGTAAAATTTTTGAAAATACCCTTGATTTGTAAAAATTTTCCAAAATACCTAATTTGAAAAGTGATCAAAATACCCCTGGATTGCAAAATTACCAAAATACCCTTATTTCACAAACTCACAAGGAACCCTATTTTGGAAAATTACGAAAATACCCCTACAGGATAAATTAAAAAGATACCCCTGGGTAGTGAAATGACGACAATACCCCTACACAAAGAATGTAGGTTCGTGGATGTACTTGTATGCTAATGCTTGATGATCGAATTTGTATGCTTTCTGGAATTAGGAGGTAAACTTGAGACTGAAACTGTAGATAGGTTCGAATTCGAAAAAATCGCTCTTAAAATTTCTACTCATAAGACTGTTCGTGGTTAATCAGTGGGAAGAATTAATGATTCATAAAATTCTTAATCAGATAAACGCGGATCAGAAGAATGAGTACAAGGGGTCATGGATGTCCGCCGCGTGGACGCGGTAGGGGTAGAATGACCATGTCCGAGCCAGTAAGGTCTGGTCACGGGTCAGGAAACGAGATGCCGGACCTGCCGGCTGTAGAGGGAGAATTTTGGGATGAGGTGCCCGGGGATGACGCAGTATCTCAGGCGATGTTGCGGGTTTTAGAGAGGGTTGCTGGAGTAGGCATGGGCACAGGAGCCCGAAAATCTATGCCGGAGCGGCTTAGGGCTAATGGGGCAGAAGTGTTTAGGGGAGTTTCTAGCGTAGCCCCTAGCGCAGCTGAGTATTGGTTGGAAGCGACTGAGCGCGTAATGGATGATTTGGATTTCACGGCGGAGGAGAAGTTGAAGGGGGTTGTGTCTCTTCTTTGAGACGAGGCCTACCAGTGGTGGCTCACGGTGAAGGAGGGTACTGCCGTAGATCAGATTGACTGGGACTTCTTTAAGGAGTCATTTTAGGGAAAGTATATTGGTACCAGCTATGTGGATGCCCAGAGGAAGGCATTTCTGAATTTAGTGCAGCGAAATAAATCTGTGGCTGAATATGAGGTAGAGTTTCTGCGTCTGAGCCGCTACGCTCGAGGAATGGTAGCAACCGAATATGAATGTTGTGTTCGGTTCGAGGATGGATTGCGGAATGAGTTAAGGGTTTTGATAGCACTGCAGAGAGAGATAGATTTTCCTGTCATGATTGAGAAAGTTAAGATAGCTGAGGAGGTAAAACGGACTGAAAGACAGGAAAGATATAAGGAGTGGGGAAGGAATAAGAGAAGTTTTGGGCAGTCAGGAGTATCTGGGAATTTTCAGAAAAAGCCTACGACCGATCGGCCAGCTCGTGCTCCGATGGGTCAGAATCGATCATGTAATTGGTGCGGGAAAGCACATTCCAGGGAGTGTAGAAGAAGAACCAGTGGATGCTTCAGTTGTGGATCTATGGAGTATATGATTAAGGACCGCCCACGAAGGATCAGTGCAAACACCGCACGCGAGGTTCTAATCAGGCTGGGAGAGGTGGTCAGCCAGTACAGAAGGGTCGTGGGCCAGGTAGAGGAGGAAATGGGGCTGGTCAAGGTCGTGGGGCACCTAGTAGAGGTGCAGTTAATGTAGACGCGAGGTAGCCAGGCCTAGTTTATGCAGTTCGTCGACAGGAGGATGGTGACGCACTGGACGTCATAACCTGTACGTTTCTTATTGTTGATAAACCCTTTCTTGCCTTAATTGATATTGGGTCAACCCACTCCTATGTTGCATGTTCAGTATCTGAGACCCTAAGTATAGATTCTGAAACAACTACTAGGAAGATGACTGTGGTTAGTCCCCTAGGACAATCTAGAGTGGTGGACAAACTATTTAAGGATGTACCTTTAGAAACTCAAGGGGTAATATTCTCGGCAGACTTAATGGAATTGCCGATTAGAGAGTTTGACCTTATCTTAGGAATAGATTGGTTGACTAAGCATCATGCTAAGTTGGATTGTGGGATTAAGCGCATGGTGTTGAGTACCCCGGAAGGCGGGGAGGTAGTTGTGTTAGGAGAGAAGATAAATTATCTGTCCAACGTAGTTTCCGCATTGAAAGCTGTTAAGATGATTCGGAAGGGATGTAACGCATTTCTAGCTTTTATCAGTGTGTTGGATGCTAAGGAGGTGACTGTCAATGAGGTTCAAACAGTCTGTGGATTTCACAGATGTTTTTCTGGAGGAGTTGCCAAGATTACCCCCGGATCGCGAAGTGGAGTTTGGAATAGAGCTATTACCGGGTACAGCTCCGGTGTCCATCGCTCCTTATAGAATGGCACCGAAGGAGCTGGTGGAGCTTAAAGCTCAGATCCAGGAACTGTTGGATCGAGGGTTTATCCGATCGAGTGTGTCTCCATGGGAAGCGCCGGTCCTATTCGTGAAAAAGAAGGACAGATCCATGCGTATGTGCGTGGACTATCGTCAATTGAATAAGTTGACGATTAAGAACAAGTACCCATTGCCAAGAATTGATGACCTATTCGATCAGCTTAAAGGAGCTTCAGTTTTCTCTAAGATTGATCTAAGGTCGGGTTATCATTAGTTGAGGGTAAAGGAAGGGGACATCCATAAAACGGCGTTTCAAACACGCTACGGTCATTATGAGTTCTTGGTGATACTGTTCGGGTTGACGAATGCTCCAGTAGCCTTTATGGATATAATGAACTGAGTGTTCCAACCCTACCTTGATCGGTTCGTGGTGGTGTTCATCGACGACATCCTGGTTTATTCTAAGTCTGAGAAGGAACATGACGAACATCTTCGTGTAGTGTTGTGAACTTTGAGGGAGAAGCAGTTGTTTGCGAAGTTCAGCAAGTGTGAGTTCTGGCTGAAGGAAGTGACTTTCTTAGGGCATGTGATTTCCGTAGAGGGAATTAGGGTAGACCCTCGGAAGATAGAAGCTGTATTGGATTGGAAACTACCAAAGTCTGTGACGGAGATTCGAAGTTTTTTAGGATTAGCAGGATATTATCAAAGGTTCGTTGAGGGGTTCTCGTTAATAGCGACACCTTTAACTAAGTTGTTAAGGAAGGGAGTATCGTTTGTATGGACTGACAAACAGCAGGAGAGCTTTGAGAAACTGAAGAGAATCTTGATAGAAGCGCCAGTGTTAATTTAGCCAGAGGCGGGAAAAGAATTTACCGTCTACTGTGATGCATCACACACAGGATTAGGGTGTGTGTTGATGCAAATGGAAAAGTTATTGCATATGCGTCTCGACAGTTGAGACTGCATGAATTGAACTACCCTACGCATAATTTGGAATTGGCGACGGTAGTGTTTGCTCTAAAAATTTGGAGGCACTACTTGTACAGGGAGAAGTCAGTAATTTAATCAACCACAAAAGTCTGAAGTATCTCCTTACCTAGAAGGAGTTAAATTTAAGACAACATAGGTGGATTGAGCTCTTGAAGGACTATGATTGCTTAATTGAATACCATCCAGGTAAGGCAAATGTGGTGGCAGATGCGTTAAGCCGTAAGGTAGTATCGGAACTAAGAGCGATGTTTGCCCATCTAAGTCTATTTGACGACGGGAGTTTGCTAGCTGAGTTGCAAGTAAAACCGACATGGGTGAGTCAGGTTAAAGAGAAACAGTTAATAGATGATGTCCTGAGTGCTCGACTCTTGCAAGTGCGGGATGGTGGAATAGAGGATTATAGTCTGAACAATGATGGAGTTTTGTGTTTCCGAGGGAGAGTCTGTATGCCAAAGGATGTGGAGTTAAGACAGATGATTTTACGGGAGGCGCATAGTAGTCCTTATGCTATACATCCTGGAGGGGTTAAGATGTATTGGGATTTACGAGAGCAATTCTGGTGGCCAGGTCTGAAGCGAGAAGTGATGGAATTCGTGGGTAAATATTTGACGTGTCAGTAGGTCAAAGCTGAACACCAAGTGCCTTCGGGGTTGTTGCAACCGGTGAAGATTCCGCAGTGGAAATGGGAGAGGATCACGATGCATTTTGTTAGTGGGTTACCCCTTACGCCCACTAAGAAGGATTAAATATGGGTGATTGTGGATCGACTGACGAAATCCGCTCACTTCATACCGATTCGTGTTGACTACTCTCTGCAAAGGTTGGCTAAGTTGTACGTGGCTGAGGTTGTGAGATTACATGGTGTACATGTGTCGATCATATCAAATAGGGACCCTAGGTTCACATCACGATTTTGGAAGGCTCTTCATCAAGCAATGGGAACAAGGTTAGACTTTAGTACCGCTTTTCACCCACAGACAAATGGTCAGTCTGAGAGGGTAATTCAGATCTTGGAGGATATGCTAAGGGGTTGCATCATCAATTTCAGGGGTAGTTGGGAGGAGTATCTACCTTTGGTAAAATTTACGTATAATAACAGTTATCAAGCTAGTATTCAGATGGCGCCTTATGAAGCGTTATACGGAAGGAGATGTCGTACCCCAATTTGTTGGACAGAGTTGGGTGAACGTCAGGTGTTGGGTCTAGAACTAGTTTTGAAAATGGAGGAGAAAGTTAAGTTGATACGAGCACGGTTGAAGGAAGTGTTTGATCGGCAAAAATCTTATGCAGATCTAAAGCAGAAGGAGATGGAATTTGCAGTAGGAGATCAAGTCTTTTTGAAAGTATTTCCATGGAAGAAGGTAATGAATTTTGGACAGAAAGGTAAGTTAAGTCCTTGGTCTATTGGGCCTTATCGGGTATTGGAACGCGTAGGCCCAGTGGCCTACCGATTGGAGTTGCCGCCAGGGTTGGAACGGATACATGATGTGTTCCATGTCTCGATGTTAAGACGGTGTCATTCTGATCCTTCGCACATTGTGCCAGTGGAAGAGATTGAAGTAAGGTTAGATTTGTCCTTTGAGGAGGAGCTAGTGCAAACCTTGGATTGAGACACAAAAGTGTTGAGAAGGAAGTCTGTTCCTTTGGTTAAGGTCTTGTGTCGAAACCATGGAGCAGAGGAAGCGACATGGGAGCCAGAGGATGTGATACGACAACAGTATCCCCATCTCTTTTAAACAGGTAAATTTTGAGGCCGAAATTTATTTTAAGGGGGGTAGAACTGTAACATCTTGAATTTATAGGCTTGTGCATTTTGTGTAATGTGTGCATAAGATATTAATTTGAGGATTTGAGGTATTAATTGGGCTCAGGAATGGGCTGAGACCTCAGTCAAAATATTCTGTTTGGGTATTATAAGGTTTAAAAGTAGGTATCTATGTTAAAAATGTCAAATTGGGCTTGGGGCCCAAAGTGAGGAGGCGCCACAAAGAAGGAAGAGGGTGGCGTCACTAGTGCATGAGGAAGGCCCAATTTGTGGTTGCTTGAAGCCCAAGTTATAGGGCTAAATTTTAGCACTTAAAAGAGTAAGGGGGGACGGCACAAGGCTATTATTTAGGGATTTACTTTATGTGGATAATAAGTAGATAAAGGCTATTTTTGAGGAGATAACAGATTAAGATAAGGGAAAAGGATAGGAGCTATCATGTGTTGCAGTGTTGGACGAAATTCAATCTCTGCTAAGGGGAGGAATCGGTTTTCTATATGCAGAGGGGGGTGCCGAAATTGGCTGCTAAAGCTCTCATCTTTTCTCTTTTCTCTGCCGAAGTTTCTACTTTATTCCCCCTCTCCTTTCTTTTTCTTCAGTTGGCCGAATTCTCTCTTTCTCATCTCTTTGAGACACCTTAGTCAAATCATCAAGCCTTTCTTTACTCTTTTCTCACTTTCCCTTGTTAGCCGAAACATACCACCCAGATCTTCTAAAAGAAAAAGTCGAAAATGCAATAGATTATCTTTTTCGGGATTTTTCATAAAAGCCAGAATCGTGAGATCTAGTTTTCTGTATGTGCCGAAATCACTCTGGGGTGCCTACTTGTGCCGAAATTTGAAGGAAACTTTAGGTAAGTGTTGATTTGAGAAAACCAAATCTTCTTCAGCTTTTCAAAGTCCCTAGCCGAATGGCAATTTAGAAACTAATCTCTTATTTCTCTCTTATTTTTGGCATTCCGGGATCTGAAGAGGAGTCAACCACGTGGATCTTTAAGTCATAAGTTCAGTAATACTTGAATTGTGTTACTGTCGAGATTTCAAGGTAAGGAGATCTATTGATTTTAGCAGGTAAATTCGGGATTTACTAACCCTTGGCCGATTGTAGGGGAGGCCAAATCTCCGTGTTTTTTCCGGCTTTTAAGTAAGGTTATAGACTAGAGGTAGTAGATCCGGGTAGCAGGAATATCGACTAAAAGTATATCAGGTGTGTAACTTCTCACATCATTAGATTGAATGTTAATATATATATATATAAGTAATAAATCTGCTCTACTCTGTTAAATGCCGAAATCCCGGCATAACGTTTGAAAACCCGAGAAGGGTAAAGGTTAAATATCAGGTTAGTGTTTTCTGCCATTCCTCAGTGAATGTTTCTGGTAAAAACGATATGTTTTATACGTCGATTTCTATGTATGTTTGGGGCTGGGTGATTGATGAAAAAGGGAAGTGATCTGTTCTGGTGGCTTATGCCATTTCAGCCTGGTGACTCTGTCACAACTTGACGATGAGCAGCTAACTGCAGCATGACTGCCATCGATGGTGTGTAGCGGTGTGGGTTGATTGTAGAAATCCCCAATGGTGTGATTGGCAGGTAAGGGTGGTGTGTAGCGGATGGAAACCTAGGATTGGGTTGGGTTCTATGTATGTTATCTTTTATATTATGTTTTATATTCTGATTTGTGGGCTAAGGCCCATTCTAATGGTGCACGAGGGTTGCACACTGAGTCTCGCGACTCACCTTATTATTTTAACAATTTCAGGTAGCATTTAGTGCATCGGACCGGGCTGGAGAGGAGAGCAAGGTGACCATGCAAAAAAACATTTGGATTCAACAAAAAGACTTTAGATTATTATTTTATATTTTTATTTAATGGGTTTTAAATCTCGTTGTAATAAGGCCATGGGCCACTAGACTATTATTTATGTTTTTGGGTTTATGTTGGGTTTTATTACTAGACATTTTAATTTTATGTTTAAGATTAAGCTAAGACATGTACAAAGTTTCGGTTTCTATTTAAAATTCACCAAGGCAATTTATAACTTTATAGCTTATATGATTTAATAAATTATTAAGTTTTCGGTATTAATGATTAAACCTAGTAACAACTTTTCCAAAATGCGACATGCTTTGTAAAATTACTCAAGTGACATACCAGTCCCGGTTGTAGTGTTTGGGCCGGGTTTGGGTGTATACTGATGGTGGCAGCGCTGCAACGCTTCTTGCAAAGGCAACCACGGAGTTCAGCTTCAGTCAAGGCCGAGAGAATTTGGGGGGGTTCTGATTTTTTTTTTCAATGTTTAAAATGAAATTTTTAGGTTTTTTTTTTTTACTTATATAACCACACAGAAACAGCGCCGTTTTAGGTTAGGCTAATAAGCACAAAACGACGCCGTGCAAGGTAGGATATGCGCGTTGACCCGAAAACCCGGGGAGGATCCGCGCTTTTTTGTTTAAAGGGCTAATTGCCTTTTCAATCCTTCCTCAATTTTACTAATTTTAATTCAGTCCAATTTGCATGTTTATTCAGTCCAATTTTACGCCGTTTTGGAGGGCAGGGATATTTTCCCTTTTAGCCCCTCCTGGTTTCTAGCATGTTACAATCCGGTCCCTCTGCCTCATTCTATTTTCGTTTTTACCCCAAAAACTTTATTTTTGTTTTCAATTTAATCTTTTCTGTCATTATTACTATTTTATTATTAAAATCGATTAATTTAAATTCTTATTATTAATATCAATATTATCATTATTGTAGTATTACTATTATTATTTTTATTACCACCATTACTATTATTATTATTATTTATTATTTTCTATCATTATTATTACTATTTACAAATCATTGTTTTAGTATTATTTAACTATATAATTTTATATTATCTTTATTATTTAACTATATAATTTTATAATTGTTATTATTAGCATCATTATTATTATAATTTTCATTTTGTTTTTTTTAAATATTTATTTTCTTTTCTTTTCAATTATTGTTTAAACTTTTATCAATTTTTACTTATTTATTGTTTTTATTTATTATTGACCTGTTATTTTATTCATATTGTTGATTTTTTTTTTTGCTCTCATTATTATTAATTGTATTATAACAATTATTACTCAATTATGCATATTAGGCTTATAATTCATTTCATGATTTTTACTAAAATTTTACTCCATTTTATTTAAAAAAGCTCTTAAAATTAAGCAAGACTCGGTATTTAGGAGCTTTGAAAGAATTGTGCCCTAACTTACTGGGTTTCGATCTTTTCATTGAATCTAAGCAATCGAGTACCCTTTTGAAACCAAAACTTGTAAGTTTCAAATAAAAGCTTATTCTTAAAAAATCGAGATGTTGTGTCCTAACTTATTGGATATGATATTTTGTTATTTTGAGATAAGAATTTTTTATGAATAAAGACGAGCCTGATTTTGAAGTTTTAAGATATTGCACCCTAACTTATTGGGTGTGGCATTTTATTTCTTTGAAATAAGCAAGTCTGGCTTTCTTTCGAATAAAAGGATCGTATTTTAAGCTTTTTCAAAATTTTGACATTAGGATATGAAATTATCAATTAGGTACCAAATTTTGGGCGTTACGAGGGTGCTAACCCTTCCTCGTACTAACCGACTCCCGAACCCGTTTTCTTATATTTCGAGGACCAAAATCAATGTTTTGAAATAAAACGTTTTATAGGGTGATCCAATCACACCTAAGTAAAAAGGGATTGGTGGCTACTCCATTTTTGTTTTAAAGTCGATCCCCGTTTTTTTCAAACCTTATAAAAATGGTTTCGACAGCTTGGCGACTCCACTAGGGACCTAAGAGAGTCAAGCCGTAAAATTGATAATTTCATGTCCTTTTGTCTGGATTTAAAATTCTGGTTTTTAGAAACATGATCCTTTTATTGCATATGGCTCTAAATATATTTCTCTGCATTGCACTGCATGACCGTCGTGGTCACACCCTTAAGTGGGAGCGAGACGCTATGCCTTCGTGAGGTTTTCACCTCCGCATGGGCTAGTGGACTGCTTTCGGAATACATTTGTACCTATGTCTTCGTAAGTTTTCACTTTCGCATGGCCATAGGGAAGTGTATTCCCCTGAACTGAACTTGGTCCATATGAGCCTATAATGGGTGAGGATCGAAGAATCTGCTGGTTTGGGTACCTCAACTTTAGAGCTAAACCACACATAGAAAACATAAGAACCCACCCTAAGTAGAACTATGTCGAACCTTAGTAGTTACCCAGGTAGATGTTTACTTTGCTTGCTTTATATTTTGCGGTACTAACTTGTTGTGTTTTATTCTTTTGTGCATGTCATTTCATATTTAAAGAGGTATCGATTCACGGTCAGTTTCTAAAGTTAGAAAGCTGGTTATGGAGAACGAATTCCTTGATAAAGTGGAAGACAATGCAGTCGTTCGTATATGCTCAGAGCAAAGGCAATTAGAGAAAGTGGATAGCTTAGCTGAGGGGTATGTGTTAGAACTACGAGATTTCGCTCATATCAGTGTCACACAAAATGAGCTTCAGGAAATGAAAGGAATATGGACCCAGTGGGACGATGAGGCAAAGCAGCTGTTCTATCGTAATTATGGTGATCTACCTTACTTGCTCGACGTCAAAATAAGTATCTGTTCTGCGCTATTACACAGTTTTGGAATTCTGCTTACAGTTGTTTCACTTTCGGAAAACTAGATTTAGTGCCCACGGTAGAGGAATATACGACCTTGCTTTGTTGTTCGAGAATCCATGTAACAGTCCGGATTACACCCTAGTCGGAACAGTGGTTTCAGGACCACAAATCTGAGTTCGTATAATATTTTAATATTAGTTTCTATGTATTTGATAAGTGATTAAGCATGTGGTAAAGTTTCGTAAGTTAATTTGTCCGCCTGTGTGTTTAATTTGACAAAAGGATGGAATTGCATTAAATGTGAAAGTTGCTTGCTATTTGTTAAAGTATCAATGTGTTGTGGCTTTGTTAAGGTGGAGGCCTTATGTTGTTATTATACCAAATTATAGATAGTGGATATATAAAAGCCTTAAATGCCCATATTGTATAATTGTTTTAATTATATGAATGAGGCTATTTTGGTAACATTAGATTAATGAAACAAAAGATGAGTGTTCATCTTTTATTTCTCTTCTTTTGACCGAAAAACACAAAGAAAAAGAAAGCTCTGAAGCCTAGCATATTCGGCTACTTACAAGCCAAATTCAAAGTAAGTTTTTAGTCGATTTTCGATAATTTCTACGTTTTTGCAATTGTTGCTTTGAAAGCTACAAAACCCATGTATTAATTTTGTGTATTGATGATGTTTGTTAGATATGCCATTGATGATATGCTGAGCTTTGTGTTGATTTATGGTGTTAAGTGTAAGATTTAAGCTAGGTGAACATGTTTTATTCTTGAATTTTTGGTGAATTTAGTTAAATAGGGCTAAATTGAGAAAATAGCAATTTGAGGGACTAAATTACAAATTTGATGGAAAATATGGGCTTGTATGATATATATGTGCATTCGGCTAAGCTTGGATGTGTGATGATTTTGTGAATTTGATGTTTTGAGAAAAATGGACTAAATTGATAAATTGTGCAAATGTAAGGGTTAATTTGTAAATAGCCCTAAATGTGTGTCTTTGGATTGAATTGAATGAGTTAGTGAATAAAAGGGTTAATTTTGAATATGTATAGATCAAGAACTGAGGAAAACAGACTTAGATAACGGGAAAGCGAAAGTAATCGAGTAGTCGTTTCCGTTTCTGTTAAATCAAATCCGAGGTAAGTCATTATGCAAATAAATGTATTTGTATGGAATTATTTATGTTCTTATGACTATTGTTATCGATGAATACTCATGATATGATCTGTTTATGAATTCTAAAATAAGGATTACTTAGTGACAATGTTCGAGAAGTCCCGTACGAACCTAGGAATAGATAGGATTAGCTATGTCATGACATAGGTATCTGTTCTGTTTTATCATGTAAGACCACATTTGGGACGTTGGTGTTGATTTGAGAATTTCGTGTAAGACCTCGTCTGGGACGTAGGCATCGATATGAGTTTTACGTGTAAGACCACGTCTGGGACGTTGGCATCGATTTGATCTTTATGTATAAGACCATGTCTGGGACATCGGCATCGTATTGATTCATGTAAGACCCTGTCTGGGATAGTGGCATTGAAATCTGAGTGCATATAAGACCTCGTCTGGGACGTTGGCATTGTACGATTATTCCAAGCTTTCTGAGTATCCTACTAGATTCCTAACGGTTCAATGGGCAAGTCTGTTTGCAATTCCGATCTAAGAACAAATACGTGAATGTATGTTCGTTTCAGGTACATTTTGTATGTACACTAATTGTGTATAAAAGGTAAGTACCTAAGTGATTTTTGATTTGAAGAAATGTACAATTGAATATGAGAATGTGAATGAGATGCAAGAATAGTTATGTAAGAGATATGTATATACATGTGATTTTTGAATTGATGAATGTGGCAAATTTGACTAAGGATATGGTTTAATGCATAGATCGGAGAAATACACTATGAATATGAATTGTGTCAATGTTTCTATATGCTTAAATGTTTTACATGTTAAGTTTATTTGTATATGACTTAGTAAGCTTTTGGAAAGCTTACTTTCTGTGTGTGTTTTCTCTGTTTTATAGATCGTCAAAGCTACTGAAGGCTTGGGACTGTCGAGGATCATCATCACACTCTTAACTTATTTTGGTACATTTTAGAAATAAGAATAGTTAGATATGGCATGTATAGACTAGAAATTTGGATGGTTACGAGATGTGAACTTAGCCATGAGAATTGGCTAGTTATAAGATGATATTTTGCCATGAAGAATATGATATGTGATATATGTTTTGGTTTGATTAGATGACATTAAAAGTGGTAAAATTTTAGGTAAGTATTTGGATGTATTATGCTTATGTTATCTATGTTTTAGTCTTGTAATTTGGCATAGTTGAAATTGGTATTGAATGTATTGATAGAATGGTTGTTTTGGTATGTTATTGGTTATTAAATATGCATGAGAGATGTTGGTAAATGTTGTATGTAAGTAAGACCCAAGTGGGTGGAATTTTGGCCTTGCAAATGGCCTATTATTTCACACGGTTGTGGCACACGAGCGTGCCTAGTGACCGAGGGGCTAAGTCAGTAGCTAGCATAAGAGTACACAGTCTTGGCACACGGACTTGCTTAGTAGCCGTGTGATTTTTGACAGGATAGCCCACGGCCAAGGTACACAGGCGTGCTTTGTGGCTGTGGGTGTATAGTCATTTTTGACCCCAGGAAGGACAACGGGTCTGTTTAGTGGCCATGGGAGGCACACAGCCTGCCCACACCGGTGTGTAAGCCCTGAAACTTAGAAAATTTTTAAAATTTCTGAGAATGTCTATATGTGTTTCGGTTTAGTCCCGGCCCAATTTATAAACATGCTAAAGGTCTCATTGACTGAAATAAAGGATGCTATGAATGCTTTCGATGTGATATATGATAAATTGCATGATTTAGTTTTCGATTTGTCTGGTAACACTCTTAACCCATTCCGGTGACGGACTCGAAATAGCGTGGTTACATTTTAAAATTTCTGAGAATGTCTGTATGTGTTTTGGTTTAGTCCCGACCCAATTTATAAGCATGATAAATGTCTCGTTGACCGAAATAAGGGACGCTATGAATTTTTTCGATGCGATATCTGATAAATTGCTTGATTTAGTTTCCGATCTATCTGGTAACACTCTTAACCCATTTCGGCGACGGACTCGGGGGAGGGGTGTTACAATCCAAGTCGACAAAATTTATTCTAGGGCAGCTAATGTTCCAACTGTTGTGAAGAAGTTAATATCACGGGGATGAGTGAACAGTGGGTTGCAGCCAAAATTCAAGAGAAAGGTGATGGTAAATGCATTCCTTGGGAGAGTTTGAGGGATTTGGTCCTAACACATCCAGATGTAAAGAAGAAGATTGACGTCTTTGCCTTGTATATTTACGGTTTGGTAATCTTCCTTAAAGCTCTAAGACATGTAGACGAAGCAGTTACTGATTTATTCAATCGACTTGGCAGAAGAGTCATGCCTCTACCTGCGATCTTAGCCGAGACGTTTAGATCTTTGAATGCATGTCGGAGAACCGGTGAAGGCAGGTTCATTGGATGCCAGCAATTGTTGTTGGCTTGGTTCCACGGTCATTTTTGGAAGGTGGAGAAAAGGTCTTATCGATTTTTCTCTGAGAATTACTCTTCGTTGAAAGAGATAGTAGCTACACCAAGGAGAGAAGACGTGTCCGAGGAAAGCTGGATGGCACTTCTTCAAAACCTTCAAGAGGAAAACATCGAGTGGAAGGCTCCTTGGATGGTTCCTTTACTTGGAATTTAGGGAGCCGTTGGGTATGCTTCTTTGCTTGTACTGAGGCAATATGGGTCACGACAGTTCGTACCAACGACATATGGGTTGGCTCAGTGTGAGTTCTCATACAAAGGGGAAAGCTATAAGAAGAGGATTAAGGAAATTTCTGGCGCTTGGAATTAGATTCGTAGGATGAAGAGATTATCCGCAGGCCCAATGACGACCCCAGAATGCAGTGGATGGAGGCTTAGAAGGATTGATGATAACAATCCCGAGCTGAATCCAGAAGGTGCCCGATCAAGAGAAGAATGCTTGTAAGTGGTCCCATCAGAGTTAGAGATTGTGAAACAAGACTTCGAAAAGATGAGTACAGAGCTGGGAAAGAGGATAGAGAAGTTGGAAGAAGAGAAAACATATCTGAAGTTAGACGTGGATATTCAGAAATCAAAAACTGAGAAAGTAAGAAAGGAGAAAAGGAAGATTGAGGAAGATCGAGATAGCTTGAAAACTAAATATAAGAAGATGCGCCTATTGATGAAGAACGCTGGATTGGGAAAGACTTCGGAACAATGGCAACAAGAAATTCAAGAGGAAAAGGCCAAAGCTAACTATTGGGAGAGGAAGTTTCAAGAAATGCAAATGCAAAACGAGGCCCTAGAAAAGAAGTTAGCAGAAAGCTAAAAAGAAAAGAGTGGATTAAAAGCTAGAGTGGCTGAATTGGGTCGGTCTCTTCACCATCATCGAAGCCGTAATTCTGCAAACGAGTTGAAGTTGAGTCTGAACAAGATCGAGAAATGAATGGCAAGATTGAAAGATTAGAATCGGCATTGCAGAATTGTAAACTCCAGATCGAGCAACTTGAAGCAAGAGACAGGCATTGGAAGGAAGAGCTCCATCATTCCCATGATCAAGTCAGAAGTTGGGATTACTTCATGAGAGAAGCAATAGTTCAAACTCGAGAAGTAGCTGATCATCTATAGACTTTGGTAGCACAGGATGATTTATTGAGCATGAAGTACGAGCTACAGTCCGATCGTAGTCAAGAGCTAGTTTCATTGCTTGGGAAAATCAAAACTTTAGGACTTTGGGCAAAAGCATATTTGTAGTCCGTTTTATATAAAGGATTTTGTTTTCTAATAAAGTTTTCTAAAATGAAGTTGAATCAGAATCGATGCCTCTTTGGATTCATGCATTTGCATTACATCATATCATATGTATTTAAGTCCATAGAGAGAGTCTAATTAGCTGATATTATAACATAGAGAGAGAGAGAGTAAAAGAAAGAGAAGGAAAATCTGGAAGCTGAACACCCCTACGGTACACGTGCCAAATCAAGGAAAATAGATCAAAGACTGGAACAATTCCAAAGAGATATTCAAGACCAGATGCAAGAGCAAATGGCCAAACTCCAATAAGAGATGAGGGATCAGATGTTGGAGGCTCAGAGGAACATGATGACTCAAATGGCCCAGATGCTGAGTGGGGCAATGGACAAGGGAAAGGGTCCTATAGTCAACATTGAAGACAATGAGGACTTTCCTCGGGGTTTCACCCCACCGCATGTACAGCCTGAGGAGTATCCCCAAAGGCCACCTGTCACGATTAGGCCTCAACAGGGGAAGCTGATAATAGACCACCCATGAACTTCCAAGTTAGCAGAGGATCCAACCCAGGAGATAACCCTGCTAATCCTGTTATCCCTGATTTAGATATAGCAGAGAGAGAGTGGATAAAAACTGAATCTTCAAGGCAGTTGGAAGATCGCTCTAGATGGTTGGAAGAAAAATTCAAGGCTTTAGAAAATGCCGACCATCACCATGGTATTGACATAAAGGATGTGAGTTTAGTTCCAGATCCGGTGCTTCCTCATAAATTCAAGATGCCAGAATTTGAGAAGTACAATGGGACTAGTTGCCCTGAAGCCTACATCACTATGTTCTGTAGAACACATGACTGGTTACGTGAATAATGATCAACTTTTGATTCATTGTTTCCAAGACAGTCTAGTGGGGGCAGCATCCAGGTGGTACAATTAACTCAGCCGTGCTAACATTAGCTCTTGGAGAGAGCTAGCTCAAGCCTTCATGAAGCAATACAATCACGTCACTGACATGACGCATGATAGAATTATGTTGCAAAACATGGAAAAGAAATCAAACAAAAGCTTCAGGCAATACGCACAAAGATGGAAGGAAGTTGCGATACAAGTTCAACCACATCTCCTAGAGAAGGAAACCACCATGCTTTTTATCAATACCCTAAAAGCTCCATTCATCACCCACATGATAGGAAGTATCACCAAGAGCTTTGCGGATATAGTGATGGCAGGAGAGATGATTGAAAATGCCATAAGAGGTGGCAAGATTGAAGCAAGGGAAACCACTAAAAGGTCTGCTCCTAGGAAAAAGGATGACGAGGTGAATAATATGAGTACATAAAACAAAGGGTACTCAAAAGCAATTACTGTTAATTAGCCAAAGGTAATCACTGTTGGCAACAAGGGTCGGTCAGACAAGAGTCAAGCACAAGGCAAAACTCTGAAAAGCTCCAATTTTCGCCAATCCCAATGACGTATAAGGAGCTATATCAAAGTTTGTTTGACGTGAACGCAGTGTCCCCATTTTATTTGAAACTGTTGCAACCTCCATTCTCAAAATGGTATAACGAGAATGCCCAATGCGAGTACCACTGGGGAATAAAGGGTCATTCAATTAAAAATTGTACTACGTTTAAAAAGTTGGTTGAAAGGTTCATTAAAATGGGAATTGTGAAGTTCGACGATTCATCAAAACCTGATCACTTTGACGAGGCAGTAAATGCGATAATTGAAGGAGGAGACAAGAAAGTTGGGACCCTTTGAAGAAATCAAAAGCGAAGAGGGAATCGGGGAACGAAGTTTCCAAGCCCTTATATACTTGTGAGTGTTTTGAATAATGGGACTGTGGAAGAGATTTCTATATTTTTAGAGCTAATCTAGAGTAATATTCAAAACACGCTTGTTGCCTTAAGCCTAGAGGCAATAAGAACCCTTTTGTGAAATAGGCTTGTGTCCTAAATTCTTATTTCAATAAAATGCGTCTTTTTGAACAAATATCCTTTTATTCTTTCCAATATATAGATTCTTGTATTTTTTGATTTTCTTTCAAATATTCTTTTATTCATTCATATCATACAAATAACCGTTCTTTGAATCATTTACCACTGACTTAGAGTCTCCTTTCAAGTAAGATATATGTTTAGGGGGATCTCAGGACTTTGAAGATGATAGAGATTGTAACCTACCTTCTGATTTGTTAAGGATGGTAGAACAAGATGAAAAATAGACCTTACTCTACAAAGGGTCATTGGATATTATGAGCCTAAGAAAGGGGTGAAGATCGAAGCCTAGCTCACCACAAAAATAAGACAAGACATTATTGAGTTGTTTTCAAGAATTCAAAGATGTTTTTGCACGATCTTATCAAGACACGCTTGGGAAAATATTAAAAAGTGTTTAGAGAACGTGATAATGGTTCTACAATACTTTGGCCAATCATGAGGTTTGGGTAATGTTAATCTGCATAGAAGGGGATGGCATCAGCTATGCCATATTTAAGGAGACAAGATTTATGTGCCTTCTCCATTTCTTCAAAACTTTCCCTATGTGGGGCATGGATGTGATGGGGTCAATCTCGTCAACAGCTTTTAGCCAATATCGATTCATCGTCGTGGTCAGCGTTTACTTCACTAAGAGGGTGGAAGTAGCTTCATATGCCAATGTTACAAGGTAGAAGTCATTAAATTCTTAAAAAAAAAAAGAGATCAGGCGCCGACAAAGAATGCCAAAAAGGACAAAGTCAAAAGTTTGAAGTCTGTTCAAAGATCAAACACCATATTATAGAGCAACGAAGGCAGCCAAAAAGAAAAAAATAAACAAAACAAGGAATGTAAGAAATATGACCGAGACTTATAAAGATTGGCATAAGAAGCTACTATTTACTCTATGCTTATCGAACGTCTGCTAGAACCTTTGCTGGGGCAACACATTGGAATAGAAACAATTTTGCCAATTGAACCTAATCGAAGAAAAGGTTAAAAGCTATCCATCACAGTTAGATGATACAAGCTTACGACAAAGAGGTCATCCTAGAAAATTCCATGAGGGGAACTTGATCTTTCTTTTACAAAAGGATTTCAGAGAAAAGTAGATGCCAAAATGGGAAGGACCTTATGTTGTAGAGAAGGCCTGTTGTGGAGGAGCATTGATATTGACAGAGATAGATGCCAAAGACTTGCCAAATCTGGTGAATTCAGGTTCATTTAAGAAGTATTTTACCAGAAAGTGAAAAGGCCAAGGTGAAAACCCGTAAAAGGCGCCTTGAGTTCAAATTTAAAAAACCAAAAAATGAGAGGCCAAGACGAAAACTCGCAAAGGGCGCTTTGAGACCAAAGGGGTTTTGAGCCAAAAAACCCAAAAAGGGTTGCTCAAATTTTGATAAAAAATAGGGCATGTGGTAGTCTTGTTATGCCTGAATTAACAATAAGGAAGTATGCTACGTCTTGGGGCATTGACAAAGTACTCTGGATCTTCTAAACAAAATGGTCCTCAAGAAGTTTGGACAGAAAAGCTCATGCTGCGATATTTGGGACACCTAGCTTCTATCTTACCCATTTTTGAATTTTCTATCTTTGATTACTTTATTCTTTTCAAAGATACACCCCAATTAATCTTCTTTTATAACCTTGGCTATCTTTGCTTACTTTATTTTTTTTTAAGATACACTAATCAATTTTCTTTTATTGACTTGGTTATCTTTGATTAACTTATTTGTTTCAAGCTATGCTCCTGATTAATTTCTTTCTCGTTTATTGTTGTGATTTTTTCCAAGCATTTTATATTGAAATAAAGATTAATGGACTAATAATACTTTCATAAAAGGAGTTTTGCATATTACTCTAAAAGCTTCAAAATAATATGAGAATCTGAAACAAGACTATTGTTTATAACTGACCAAACTTAAGAGTTGGAAATATTATCTCTTCGAATTTTAATTGGGCACATACATCTGGTCATTACACCCAAAGAATGATGTAACAGGTCAAATTGATGATACAAATTCTATACCTATGAGTGGTAACAGATTGGATGAAATGTTATCCCTTTAAATTTACAGTAGTAGGTACAAACTTTAGTACAGTGGAAGGGACTCTAAAATTACAATGGGGCAAGCTTGTTGAGCAGAATATGATTATTTCTTTAGGTTTTTTTTTTTTGTCAAAGATACCAGCTGAACGAGAAAGCATGGTAACGCATCAGTGAAAAAACCCATAGAGATCATTCTCACATTTCAATTAGGAGCATTTGATTCAATCTGATCATTGTATCCTAATCGTTATTTAAAAAAAAAATCATGACATTCGGCACTCAGGTAAATGTCATCCATAATACATTTAGGTAGGAGCATTAGATTCATTTCGATCATTACATTCTAATCATTACACATTTAAAAAATAGGATCATTCTTATGACATTCTGCACTCATGCAAATGTCGTCCATAATACATTTAGTTAGGAGCATTAGATTCATTCTAATTATAGCATCCTAATCATTTGGTGTAAACATAAGTCTACAGGATATGTCCCCTAGAGGACGGTGTAGCAACATTGGTGAATTCACCAATCCTATCTCCCTGATCAGCAGTGGAGTAGATTTAAGCCATCAGTCTTATCTCCCTCGAGATGGTAGTGAAGCAGGCTAAAGATTGAAGTCTTCCTGAAGATAGTAAGGAAGCAAATTAGAAAGTTCAGATTTTGTTCCATCGAGATGGTAGTGGAGCAGGCTGAAGATTGAAGTCTTCCTGAAGATAGTAAGGAAGCAAATTAGAAAGTTCAGATTTTGTTCCATCGAGACGGTAGTGGAGCAGGCTGAAGATTGAAGTCTTTCTAAAGATAGTAAGGAAGCAAATTAGAAAGTTCAGATTTTGTTCCATCGAGATGGTGGTGGAGCAGGCTAAATATTGAAGTCTTCCTGAAGATAGTAAGGAAGAAAATTAGAAAGTTCAGATTTTGTTCCATCGAGATGGTAGTGGAGCAGGCTGAAGATTGAAGTCTTCCTGAAGATAGTAAGGAAGCAAATTAGAAAGTTCAGATTTTGTTCCATCGAGATGGTAGTGGAGCGAAAGTGTAAGATTGAAGTCTTCACGAAGATAGTAAGGAAGCAAATTAGAAAGTTGATTTTGTTCCATCGAGACTCAGAGTGGAGCGGATCAAGATTGAAGTCTTTCTAAAGATAGTAAGGAAGCAAATTAGAAAGTTCAGATTTTGTTCCATCGAGATGGTGGTGGAGCAGGCTAAATATTGAAGTCTTCCTGAAGATAGTAAGGAAGAAAATTAGAAAGTTCAGATTTTGTTCCATCGAGATGGTAGTGGAGCAGGCTGAAGATTGAAGTCTTCCTGAAGATAGTAAGGAAGCAAATTAGAAAGTTCAGATTTTGTTCCATCGAGATGGTAGTGGAGCAGGCAGAAGATTGAAGTCTTCCTAAAGATAGTAAGGAAGCAAATTAGAAAGTTCAGATTTTGTTCCAATGGTTGTGGAGCAGACTGAAAATTGAAGTCTTTGATCGCTGTGATCAGAGTCTTAAAATTTATAAAGAGAATGATCAAACCTGGAAACTAACTCTGACAACGATTAAAGGCAAGTGTACCTATCGAACAGTAGTATACCTTAGGTAAGACAGGATTGTCGAACCTAAAGGAACTAAAAGTATTAATACTAACTTTCTTTTTATTATTTAGCCTCAAAAATAAAGTGAAGTTGTTTTAATCTAAATTTAATGACGACTAAGCTAAGGACAAAGACAAAAACAATGAATTGGGAAATAACTTGAAGAAAAACTCAATTGATCACGATAATACCCTCAGGAAGAATCCACCTAGACTTCACTTGTTATCTAACCCTGAATCATATGATTTATTTACTTTGCTTGGTCCGTAGGACTCCCTAAAGTATATTAAACCCTCTCTCGAGGCGAATAACGTCTAACCCTAGGTTAATTAGTGGAACTCTCGTTCTCTTATAATAACCCCCTAGAATAGCAGTAAATTGATATATGGATTCCCATATTAGGTTTCACCCTAATCTGGCAAAATCTCGTAACCCTATCTCTAGGCGTTCGATCAACTCCGCTTAATTATGCTAGATCTACTCTTAAGCAGGGTCTATTCCTTCTCCACCTAAGCGCATCAGGTTTGGATTAAGCATGCATAATTAAGAACAACTAAGTAGTTATCATATAAGTCAAAAATCAATTAACAAGATTCATCTAGGTTTCATCCCTTTCAGGTATCTGAGGGGTTTAGTTCATAACTAAACAAGGAAACATCTCAAGAGAAAAGATAAAACAAAACATAAGAAATCCCTAAAACTCCATGAAAGAATTGAAGGAGAATTCCGTCGTCTTGAGTATAATTTCGGCTTCTCGGGATGGATAAACTGGCTAACTTCGAGTGATTCCCACAATTCTGACCTTTCTGGCTTGGCACCTTGGCCTAGCTCGACGCCCCTCAAAGGTAATTATTTAGACGAAAGGAAACACCTCTGTTTTCATGCTACAAATGAATGACTTCTCTTGTTTGAATCTTTAGGACTCTTTGAGTTGAATTTATCCATGTATAAATTATCTATGAATTATGATAAGGCATTGTTGATAGGAATTATGAATCATAGAAAGTTCGTTTTAATTGTAAGTTGAGAATTTTGCTTGAGGGCAAGCAAAAGCTTAAGTGTAGGGGTATTTGATAAACCGTAATTATAATATATTTTAATCCCACATTTAGTATGCTTTTGGATGATTTATCCCTTGATTTATGTAAAAGGTGCTTTTAATCCATTCTTTTCATGTCTTATACCCAGGAAAGCACCCGAGGATGAAAAGAACGTACAATGGGCCCAAAATGGAGTAAATGGGCCATATCACGAAATCGACACAGCCTGGCCCAAATCCCACACGGCCGTGCCTCGCCGATCACCTAGAGCACGGCCTTAACCCTGACTTATACGATCGTGCCTCAAAGTAGAAATTCGAACACGGCTTGAAGTCGAGCCACACGGGTGTGTGCCATAGCCGTGCCTATTCGCTGGAATGAGCAATTTCAGTCGGAAAAGGATACTTAGGAAGAAAGAATCGCATTCCAAAGAGCCTATATATATCCCCTAAGTGCCACCTTTGAGGGGCGTCGAGCTAGGCCAAGGTGCCAAGCTGGAAAGGTCAGAATTGTGGGAATCACTCAAAGTTAGCCAGTTTATGATATGATAAACAAATATAAAGGTCTTTGTTAGGGTTGTAACGGGGCTAGGGTTAAAGGTGTGGATAAAGGCTGAAATTAGAAGGTTAGAATCGAGATTGAATTGATAAGTTATCTACCTAAAAATTTCTAAAATAATAATTACATCAACTGAAAATAATAAAAAACCTACTAATACGAGCTTTTTCTTTTGATAATTAGACTTTAACTTGTATAAGCTCACTCTTCATAATACTAATACTGACTATACTTTGATTTTTTTTTTAAGAACAAACTAAGTAAAGACAATTTCAACTTATAATAATAAAAACTTAATTAAATCATATCTCGATTAAAGGGTAGTCAAAAGGAAGGTGATAACAAATACAAAGGGTTTTTGTTTATTAGTGGGTGAGTCAATGAAAAGGGTTGTTAGGATCAACGGGGTTCACTAGGGGTTAATTATGAGGGTAGGCTTTTTAGTGGTGTAAGTGGGTTAAAATCTAGGTGCCTTTAGCATCTCGGTATATCAAATCATAACTGTGGTCTCAACATATACAAACGAGGCAAGTTCTAGAATAACAGTTCATAGTTGACACACTCATAATCAATAAAGTGAGCATGAAAAAGAGTAGATGCTCTATAAGGCTCAAAGTCTCAAAAACATTATGGGTGTTTTCGACATCAACCTTATAAATTTCAAACTTCAAGGTAATATCCAAATTTAGGTAAAACAACCTAAAAATTTTAATTTCTTTTTTAAATTAGACTTATCATGCTTGATTCCCTAGTATTCTTCAAATTTAATCATCAATGCACAATTAACTATGAGTTATTCTAAAACATGTCAATAAAAATCATAAATCATTAGAAATTTCATCCTAATTAGTAATATAAGAAAATTACTTAAGAACAAGATTAAATTCAGGGATTTGAGAATAATGCAGAAAGTTAGGCACTTTTTATCCTCAGGGTTTGAGAATAATGAAGAAAGTTAGGCATTTTCTCAAAATTATTCACCCCCCACACTTAAGATGTACATTGACCTCAATGTACAAAGATAGATATGACATTTAAGGGATAAATCAAAAGAGAAAGGGGAAGAATTACTTCTTAAGTTTTGGATGTTTTCCGGAGGGGTGTCTTTGGTGGTGGTGATGGTCGGTCTGGATGACGAACCTGCGCTAGATGAAGAAATTGGGTAGCGCTCTGAGAAGTAGCAAGGAATTATTAGGACTACTTAAAATAAACTAAATATATAATTAAAGATAAGAAAGATAAAGAAAGAGGAAACAACAATGTAAACGAAATGAAAATAAAAGATAAATGGACCAAAGAGTACTTATTGTTGGATGGTTCGCGAGGTGGGTGTGACCTCTAAGGCTGGGGAGGTGCTGGCGGTGGCGGAAGTGGCGTGGTTATCGTGGTGGTTGGCGTGATTCCCAAGTAGCCTGGCGAACCTGACACTAAGAAACTAAATTAAGTTAAACTAAATTAAGCATAAGATTAGTAAAGAAAAAGGAGAATGAAAGGGAAGAGAAACGAAAAATAGAAACTAATTGGTCTCAAAGACCCTTGGCCTGTTGTTTGGATAAAGCGGCCGGCATGAACTTATGTGTAGGGTCTCCGTTAAGGAGACTATGCTGGGTTGCTTCCGCTTCTTCGGCATGGTTTTGGCGTGACTTAAGAGTCTGGACACCTTTTCTAAGGAAAGGGAAAAAGTTTTGAAAGGAAAAGAAGGAAGATTAAAGATGGGGAGAGGGGGAAGGGCTGTAGGGTTTAAATAGAGTTTCAAATCTAGCATGCTCCCACGCCCATAGACCGGGGGCGTGTCGATTTGCACGGATGCTTCACACGGCCGTGTGTTGGAGTGTGTTGTTACCCCATGCCCGTGCTTCAGCCATCCACGCCCGTGCTCAATAAGTCAGTATGTAGGCACGATTGGGAGCCATGGGCGTGTGTTGGTCGTCTATGTAAGTCAATAGCTTCACACGGCCAAGAGGCACGGTCGTGCCATTCTGTCAGTGCCCGTGGGGAAGAGTGGTTGGATCCGTGACGTCGGGAGGTTGGTTGAACTGGTTCGCACGGCCTCTACTATGTCAGTACGAAGATTCCAGTGGTCCACATGGCCACAGACATGGTCGTGTGTAAGGCCGTGTGGCCTGGAAATATGCACTTCTGGTTAGTTTAAAAGAGAGAAAAAAAGGAAAAATAATGTAAAATGAAAATAAATGCAAAGTTCAGTAAGGTTAGTGCTTAGGTTGCCTCCCGAGAAGCGCTCGTTTATAGTCTTAAGCTAGACTTTTCCTTGTGTTTGAAAAATTCAGGGAAGTTTAAAGGTTTGAATATCTTTCCTCATATTATCCATTTGATGTTCATTGTGTGGTTCAAGTCGAGTAGCATTTATTTTAAGAGCATCAAAATTAGGATTGCTTACCTCGACTGTCTTGTGTGGTAGAACATTGGTTACCTTAAAAAGGGTTTCCTTGTTTGTGTCAGGGTCCGGAGGAGATAGTCATAGGTGTAATAATACCTGCTCTTCACTTTTGGACTTGCCTATCTCGTAGAGTGGTTTTGGCTCTGTTTCTTGTATCCCTGATTTTTCCTTGAAGTGCGTTTTCCACTCGTCTAATTCATCGGGTTGAACCTTTTGTTCCTCATGATCTATTCCTTTGTTGGCACTGTATTCAAGATCAGGTTCAATCGTGCCCTTTTCTGGTGCTTCCTGAAAAGAAGGGTCAATTGAATGGTTATCAATGGATTTTTCTTTCTTACCTAGATCATTCCATGTCCTGGCTGAATCGAGGGCTTGAAGAGTGACTGCCTTATTACCTACACAAAGTATGAGTTCTCCTGTGGCAACATCAATTTTAGTCTTGCCAGTTGCTAGAAAAGGTCTTCCTAAAATTAAAGGAATCGAATTGTCCTCTTCCATGTCTAAAACAGCAAAGCCTACTGGGAAAACGAATTTATCGATTTTGACAAGAACATCTTCGATAATACCCCTAGGAATTCTAACAGTTTTATCAGCTAATTGAATACTCATCCTAGTTTGTTTGGGTTTCCCTAGAGCTAGTCGTTTAAACAATGAATAAGGCATGACATTTATGCTTGCCCCTAAATCAGCTAACGCATTATCAATAGTTAGACTACCAATTAAACATGGAATTGTAAAACTCCCTTGATCTTTTAATTTCTGTGGTAGTTTATTTTGGAGAAATGCTGAGCACTTTGCGTTGAGTTCCACGTGTGGCTCTTCGTCTAATTTGCGTTTGTTTGTCAAGAGCTATCTTAAAAATTTCCTCGAGTCTGGCATCTGAAAGAGATCTTCAAGAAGATGTAAGTTAATATGTAATTTCTTTAAAAGTTTAAGAAACTTACCGAACTGTTCTTCTAAATCGTCACTTTTTAATGCTTCGGGATAAGAAATGCGAGGTTGGTATTCTCTGCTTACCGGTTTTGGCTTTTCTTGCGTTACCTTGATTTTACCTTCTTCTTCCTTAGTTTCTTATTGTGGGATGGGTTTGTCTACCTCTGCATTTTCCTGAGCTGTTACGGCTTGAATCTGTTCCTTAGGGTTAATCTCGGCGTTACTTGGTAGACGTCTTTGCGGTCATTCTGACATTAGCTTTACGAGTTGTTCGACTGCATTTGTGACTTCTTTGACTGTCTTGGTAATTTCTTCGATTCGGCTCTCGTTGCTTTTGATTGTTCTCTCAGTTTCCTGGAGACATTTTTCTGTGTCTATTGAGAATTTTGTCAGCATCTCTTCGAGGGTTGGTTTCTTTGCTTGTGGATAGGGCTGATTTTGGAAGTTTTGAGGAGGTTGTTGTCTTTGATTCCCTTGATTTCCTTGGCCTCCCCATGAAAAATTTGGATGGTTCCTCCAACCTGGATTGTAAGTATTACTATATGGATTATTATTGGATCTGAAATTGTTACCTATATAGTTCATCTGTTCGTTCTCTGCTTCCGATTGGTAGGGTGGGTACTCAGGGTTCACCACGGTTCCACTTGCGTCACACTGCATGACTGGATGTACCTGCGAAGAACACAAACTGTCAAGCTTTTTATTCATTATCTCCATCTGTGTTGATAGCATGGTCACTGTGTCTATGTTGAAAGCTCCTGCTGATTTTTTTGGTTTCGTCCTTATAACTTGCCACTGATAATTATTCAGTGACATCTCTTCAATAAACTCGTATGCTGCTTCAGGAGTTTTGTTGTTTAGGGTTCCACCAGTGGCTGAGTCGATTAGTTGCCTCGTTGAGGGGTTTACACCATTATGAAATGTTTGGACTTGTAGCCACAAGGGTAAACCATGGTGTGGACACCTTCTCAAGAGATCCTTGTATCTCTCCCATGCATCGTATAATGTCTCTAAATCCATCTGCACAAAAGAAGAGATATCATTCTGTAATTTGGCCGTTTTGGCCGGTGGTAAATATTTTAATAAAAACTTTTCGGTCATTTATTCCCATGTAGTGATTGACCCTCGTGGTAACAAGTTTAACCACTGTTTGGCTTTATTCCTTAATGAAAAGGGAAATAACAGAAGATGTATGGCATCATCAGAAACACCATTTATTTTGAAGGTATCACAGAACTCTAAAAAGTTAGCTATATGAGTGTTTGGATCTTCATCCTGCAAACCATCAAATTGAACAAACTATTGAATCATCTGTATCATGTAAGGCTTTAATTCAAAATTATTAGCAGCTATAGAAGGCCTAACAATACTCGATTCCGCTCCTATTAAATGCGGTTTAGCATAATCAAACATAGTGCGTGGAGTATTACGTTCCCCCACATCGTGTGGTGGTGGAATATTCTCGTCCATCTCTTCAATAAGATTGGATCTGCTTTCTTGATTTTCCTATGTGTAATTTAGGGCTCGTCTGATTTCTCGGTGATTCCTACGAGTGGTTGGTTCAATATCATTGTCGTATACTAAAGGTCTTTTGGGGTTCCTTCTAGTCATAAACTAAAGGTTCCTGAAAAGAAAAGGAAGAAAGAAAAGTTTGCAAAATTAAAAATTAACTTAAAAACAAAAATAAATTGCTGAAAATAAATGGCTAAAGTAATAAAAATAGAGTTTTCTTAATATTTTAGTTCCCCGGCAACGGCGCCAAAAACTTGATCGCTGTGATCAGAGTCTTAAAATTTATAAAGAGAATGATCGAACCTGGAAACTAACTCTGACAACAATTAAAGGCAAGTGTACCTATCGAACAGTAGTATACCTTAGGCAAGACCGGATTGTCGAACCCAAAGGAACTAAAAGTATTAATACTAACTTTCTTTTTATTATTTAGCCTCAAAAATAAAGTGAAGTTGTTTTAATCTAAATTTAACGACGACTAAGCTAAGGACAAAGACAAAAACAACGAATTGGGAAATAACTTGAAGAAAAACTCAATTGATCACGATGATACCCTCAGGAAGAATCCACCTAGACTTCACTTGTTATCTAACCCTGAATCATATGATTTATTTACTTAGCTTGATCCGTAGGACTCCCTAACGTATATTAAACCCTCTCTCGAGGCGAATAACGTCTAACCCTAGGTTAATTAGTAGAACTCTCGTTCTCTTATAATAACCTCGTAGAATAGCAGTAAATCGACCTATGGATTCTCATATTAGGTTTCACCCTAATCCGGTAAAATCTCGTAACCCTATCTGTAGGCGTTCGATCAACTCCGCTTAATTATGCTAGATCTACTCTTAAGCAGGGTCTATTCCTCCTCCACCTAAGCACATCAGATTTGGATTAAGTATGCAAAATTAAGAACAAACTAAGTAGTTATCATATAATTCAAAAATCAATTAACTGGATTCATCTAGGTTTCATCCCCTTTAGGTATCTGAGGGGTTTAGTTCATAACTAAACAAGAAAACATCTCAAGAGAAAAGCTAAAACAAAACATAAGAAATCCCTAAAACTCCTGAAGGAATTGAAGGAGAATAAAGTCTGCCTTGAGTATAATTCCGCTTCTTGGGATGGATCAACTGGCTAACTTCGAGTGATTCCCACAATTCTGACCTTTCCGGCTTGGCTCCTTGGCCTAGCTCGACGCCCCTCAAAGGTGGCACTTAGGGGATATATATAGGCTCTTTGGAATGCGATTCTTTCTTTCTAAGTATCCTTTTCTGACTGAAATTACTCATTCCAGCGACAGAGGCACAGCCATGGCACTCGCCCGTGTGGCTCGACTTCAAGCCGTGTTTGGATTTCTACTTTGAGGCACGGCTGTGTAAGTCGGGGTTAAGGTCATGTGCAATTTGGACCAGGCCATTTCGATTTCGTGATATGGCCCATTTAATCCATTTTGGGCTCATTTTACGTTCTTTTCATCCTCATGTGCTTTTCTGGGTATAAGACATGAAAAGAAAGGATTAAAAGCACATTTTTACATAAATCAAGGGATAAATCATCCAAAAGCATACTAAATGTTGGATTAAAATATGTTATAATTACGGTTTATCAGTCTTCTTGAAGATAGTAAGGAAGCAAATTAGAAAGTTCAGATTTTGTTCCATCGAGATGGTAGTGGAGCAGGCTGAAGATTGAAGTCTTCCTGAAGATAGTAAGGAAGCAAATTAGAAAGTTCAAATTTTGTTCCATCGAGATGGTAGTGGAGCAGGCTGAAGATTGAAGTCTTCCTGAAGATAGTAAGGAAGCAAATTAGAAAGTTCAGATTTTGTTCCATCGAGATGGTAGTGGAGCAGGCTGAAGATTGAAGTCTTCCTGAAGATAGTAAGAAAGCAAATTAGAAAGTTCAGATTTTGTTCCATCGAGATGGTAGTGGAGTAGACTGAAGATTGAAGTCTTCCTGAAGATAGTAAGGGAGCAATTTAGAAAGTTCAGATTTTTGTTCCCCCGAGATGGTGGTGGAGCAGGCTGAAGATTGAAGTCTTCGTAAAATAGTAAGGAAGCAAACTGAAAAGTTCAGATTTTGTCCTCTTGAGATAGTAGTGGGGCAGACTGAAGATTGTAGATTTGGCATTCCTGAGATTGTAGTGAAGTAGATTGAAGATACCAGTCTGACATTCCTGAGTTTGCAAGAAGCAGATTAAAGATAGCAGATCTAGTATTCTTGAAGTTACAAGAAGTAGATCAAAAACATTAGATCTTATTTCTCTGAGTTTGCAGTGGAGCAGATCAAAAAATAGTAGATCTGGCATTCTTGAAATTGCAGGAAGCAGATTGAAGACATCAAACTTATTGAAATCAAGATGAAGTTCCAATACTATTGAAGTTGCAATAGAGTTGGAAGCCATTTGGAGAAGACGAAGGCCAAGAGATCAAGATTCGGCAAGATCGGGCAAGAGGGGCAGTTGTAAGAGGCCTTGTAATATCCCGGGTTAGGGGTTATTTTGTTATTGCATTCGTTTGCATGTGTTTGGGTTGCATTGTGATGTTTTTGATTGTTTTGGGGGCTTAGATAGGAGCTTGGGATAAGCCTAAGTGGTTGAGAAAATTTTAGTTTCAAGTGTTATGTGAGGGGAGCTGAAGGAGCTGGGGTTTATAAATTAATTTTGGTGAATGTTAGCACAAGAGATGAGCTGGTGGAGTGGCAAAGCATGCGCCACTTGGAGCTTGTGTGTGACGTCAACTGCATGGGGAGGAGGTCCTGTGTTCAAGCTACAAAGACCTCATATTTTTCTTCTATTTTAACGGCATGGAGGGGAGAAGTTGTTGGCAGTTCAAACTCTGCCATGGACCAAGTCAAATATTCAAATGGTGGGTGGAGAGCAAATTGTGGAGGTTGACTAGTTCAAACTAGTTTGAATGGGTGGTTGTGAGTGATTGGAGGTAGTGGCCGAATATTGGGGTGTGTGTGGAGTGAGTGGCCGGTTTTGGTAAGTGGGATAGGGGTGTGCCAAAAATTCAATTGGCATTTTTGGTGATTTTCGGTCACTCTTTGTCAAAACAAAATTCTCTCATTTTCTTTTGAAACCGAAAGTTCAAGAGCATACTGCCGAAATTTGCTTGTTTCCTCCTAATTTTCTTTGGTAGCCGAATATTCCTTCCCATTTCTTCTCCTTTCTTTTCAATTGTGTAAACCGAAACCACTACCCTCTCTTCTCACACTTTTTCTTTGCTTGAAAACCTTGAGTAAGCCGAAACTAGCATCCTCTCCCTCCCATATTTTCTTTCTTTCTTAAAAACATTGTTAGCGGAAACTCCATTCTCCAAACACCTTCTCCATTTCTTTTCTTCTCAAAACTGAAAGCACCTACCCCTTGTGCATTTTCTCTCTTCTTCTCAGAACCTTGGCCGATTCTCTTCTTCTTCTTGAACATATATTTCTTTTGCTTCACTTTTAAAATACTAGCCGAATCCCTCCCTTGTGTTGCCGAAATTTCCTTCTAGCATTTGTTCTCATTTTGCCCGAATATCAACCCCTCCCTTTTCATCTTTCCCTTGCGTTTCCTTTCTTGGGTAAGTGCTTGGCCGAATGGCCATTTCTTTCTTTTCTCGTTCTTGTTGATTTTGGATTGGTTAAGAGCCGATTATGACAACTGTTGATGGGTGTTGATCTGTTATGGTGGAACCGATTTCATTATAGGGCATCCAGGATTTTGGAAGCAAACAAGAGGAGCCGTCATCTTCTGTTAATTGATTAGTAAGTGTGGTAAGGGTTGGTTCTCTTAGTCCATTCGTTAGTTTTCGTTAAGTTAAGGCTTCAGAGGACTAACTGTTTGCTTGTTAGGGGTTGGCCGATTGTCAGAGGAACCACTGTTTGGTTCGGGATTTGGTAGGAAACCAAATCAAGTGTAAGGTGAGGGTTTAAACATTAACCTATTCGGTTTAATAGTTATGGCCGAATGGTCTAGGTTACTAACCCCATGTTTGGCCGATTATAGGAGCAAGGTAATCAAGGGGCTTAGATCAGTTCGTTGGGTTTAAGGCTTTCGTTTAACAGGTGTGTAGCTAACACACCCTTCACTTAGTAATATGTTTAATGATCCTGATTGCTTAATAAGATTGAAACAGTATGGTTGTTGGATATGTTACCTTAAGGGGTATATGCTCGGATACGGGTAAGTCCGTTTTATTACGAGTGCTGATATTGATATACATGATATCATGGTTTATGATGTATGTGCTGTGAGATGCAACTTTACACATGTTAGCATGATTTGCATGATCTTGCATCAGTATGATATGGTTATGGGTGATATGAGAGGAGGGGGATTATGATATCCGTGTCTTTGGGACACCAGAGGTTTGGCACCTCCAGTGGTTTGGTACCACAGATTGATTATTGTGACTTTGGGTCACCAGAGGTTTGGCACCTCATAGCGTCTCGTCCCAGTGGCTTAGCACCACAGTGGGTTGGCCCCACAGATGATATTACGGGATTGACGCCAGTGATTTGGTATCACACGATGGGTTGGCCCCATCATCGGATACGTGACTTCGGTCACCAGTGATTTGGCATCACACTCGTGTCTTTGGGACACCAGAGGTTTGGCACCTCATAGCGTCTCGTCCCAGTGGCTTGCACCACACGGTGGGTTGGCCCCCCGAGATGATTATCTGGGATTGACGCCCGGTGATTTGGTATCACACGATGGGTTGGCCCCATCATTGGATTTATCGTGACTTTGGGTCACCAGTGGTTTGGCACCACACTTATGGATATCGTGACTTTGGGTCACCAGTGGTTTGGCACCACCAGTGGTTTGGTACCACAGGGGTAGAAAAGGAGTACGAATGGCTAGGATTGGGTGCATTACTTGTATTGCTATGTACGGTGTGTGTTAGTATGTTGTATTAATCGGGAGAGGATTTATGCACCGAGTCTTGTGACTCACCTTCTCCTTTTCATTTCAGGTGACACATAGATTGCGGACATGGAGCCGGGTGGACTCGAGGTGACCATGCCATGAATAAATTGGACTTGCACTGTTTTGAAACTTGGTACTTTGTTTCATTATTTCTATTTGGTTTATTGGGTTGTAAAAGGTCTTTAAGATTATGCTTTGATTATTTATATGCTTAGATTTGATTTCAAACATGCCTTAACAAATTACTGTTTTAATAATCCGATAAAACTTGGAAATAAAAGGGGTTTTCAAACTACAATGCGATGCATTTTAAACTCTACCATCGGGTAGAACACGGTAATTTAAAATGAATGAAGCCCAAATGTTTTCCAAATTCGAGATTTTCCCCACTAAGTTCATAATGTTTTAAGCAACTAAACGAAATTACTTGGATTTTTAATTGGTATGAAATCGTTTTACTTATGGATACACCTAAGTTTTCTAAAGTTCCGGGTTTTAAAATGCACCATCAGTTTTGAACAATCATACTCAAGATTTTAACTACAACAAGGAGTTTTCTCAAATGAATTTTAATCGGTAACCTATTTTAAGTGACTCGTTTTTCCCTGTGACATTCTGGTTTCGGTCGTGGTGTGATTGACCGTGTTGGGGTGTTACAATTGTGGTATCAGAGCCAGGTTCAAAGCCTCGGCTGTGGGCCCGAGGCCCAAAATGTTTTTAGAAATTGTTTTTAAAAGTTTTTGTTTGAAAACACATTGTTTGAAAGGCATGGCACCGAGACACCGGCACCAATCCGCCCAGGTAAGTATCCCTTACTATTGCTTGTAATTTTGATATGAGTATGATATGATTGAATGACTAGCAATAGTGGATTACTTTAGAGACTGAAACTGATAAGACTCTAGAGACTTGCGAAAACAAAATTTCTTTAATAAGCAATATTCATAAGACTTTGCTTTAAAAGACAGTGGAATAAATACTGATGCATAAAACTCCTAAAACAGATAAGTTGAGACTTTGGTCATGAGCACTCGGGGTGGTCGTGGTCGTAATACACGTGGACGTGGTCGGGGTAGGATAACAGTTTCTGAACCCGTAGGATCTGGTCAGGGGTCAGAAAATGAGATACCGGCACCACCACCAGTTGGAGGTGGTGAGTTTCAGGATCAGACTGGGGATGACGCAGTGTCTCAGGCGATGCTGCGAGTTCTAGAAAGGGTAGCTGGAATAGGTGGAGGCGGAGGAGCCCGAAAATCTATACCAGAGCGACTCCGAGCAAACGGGGCTGAGGTTTTTCGGGGTGTTTTTGGTGTTGCTCCCAGCACTGCTGAGTATTGGCTGGAGGCGATGGAACGGATCATGGATGATCTGGACCTGACTGCTGAGGAGAAGCTGAAGGGGATAGTATCGCTTCTTCGGGATGAGTCATAGTGGTAGCTCACGGTTCGGGACAGTGTTGCAGCAGAGGACCTTACTTGGGATTATTTTAGGGCTGCTTATCAGAAAAAGTACATTGGGGCTAGTTACGTCGGCGCCCAGCGAAAAGCATTTCTGAGGCTAGTTCAGGGGAGTAAGTCTGTGTCGGAGTACGAGGCAGAATTCTTGAGGCTGAGTCGGTATGCTAGGGGCATTGTGGCCACTGAACACGAGAGGTGTGTTCGATTTGAAGATAGTCTGAGAGATGAATTAAAACTGCTGATTGCTCCACAGCAGGAACGTGAGTTTGCCGTCCTGGTTGAGAAGGCTAAGGTAGCCGAGGGTGTTAAGGAATCTGTGAGGCAAAACATGGATAGGAACAAGCATAAGAGGAGTTTTGGATCTTCTGGGTCGTCAGGTAATCCTCAGAAAAGGGCTAGACCGAGTGGGCGAATCGGCCTCAGTAGGCTCATTCTGTCGTTAATCGAGGACCCGCCAAGTCTGTAACCGTTGTGGGAAATCTCATTGGGGAGGTTGCTGGACCGGTGGAAAAGGATGTTTTGAGTGTGGCTCATTGGATCACCGTGTGAGGGATTGTCCACGTAAGTTGGCTAGGATTCAGTCTGAGAGTCAGGACCGTACTCAGTTCAGGAATAATGGACCGCCACCGTAGAGAGGTCGTGGTAATAGCAGAGGAGGTAATGGTTCTGGTGGAGGCCGCGGAGCACCGGGCAGAGGTGCGGGAAGTTCTGAGGCACGACAGCCGGGTTTGGTGTATGCAGCGAGGCGCCGAGAGGAGGGCGACGCACCGGACGTCATAACCGGTACATTTTTGATCTTTGGTTCTCCATATACTGCCTTGATTGATTTGGGTTCAACACATTCTTACGTTGCTAGTGGCATAGTAGAGACCTTGGACTTAGATTCTGAAACTACTTCTAGGCAGATGATGATTTCAGCCCTCAGGTCACTCAGTAGTTGTAGATAAGCTGTATAGAGATGTACCCCTAGAACTCCAAGGGGTAGTGTTTGTGGCTGATCTGATGGAACTGCCATTTGGGGAGTTCGATCTGATTCTCGGGATGGACTGGTTGGTTAAGTACCAGGCAAGGGTGGATTGTGCGGCTAAGCGCATGGTTCTTAAGACGGCTGAGGGTGATGAGGTGGTTATGATAGGTAACAGAAGACATTACCTGTCCAACGTGGTGTCTGCTCTGAAAGCTGAAAAGATGGTCAGGAAAGGCTGTGAAGCATATGTGATTCATGTGTATGCCTTGGAGGCTAAGGAGTCTGCTGTGGAAAAGGTCCGGACAGTTAAGGAATTTGTTGATGTGTTTCCAGAGGAGCTTCCGGGTTTGCCACCGGATCGTGAAGTAGAGTTCAGGATGGATCTGTTGCCGGGAACCGCTCCAGTGTCTATTGCTCCATATAGGATGGCGCCAAAGGAGTTAGTGGAATTAAAGGCTCAGATCCAGGAGTTGTTGGATCGAGGCTTTATCAGGCCAAGTGTTTCACCTTGGGGAGCGCCAGTACTCTTTGTCAAGAAGAAAGATGGTACGATGCGAATGTGTATAGACTACCGCCAGTTGAATAAGCTGACGGTTAAAAATAAGTATCCGTTACCACGGATAGATGACTTGTTTGATCAGCTGAAGGGTGCATCTGTGTTCTCGAAGATCGATTTGAGGTCTGGGTACCATCAATTAAAGGTAAAGGAGGCGGATATCCACAAGACAGCGTTTCGTACTCGGTATGGGCACTACGAATTTCTGGTAATGCCGTTCGGGTTGACTAACGCGCCGGCAGCATTCATGGATATGATGAATAGGGTGTTTCAGCAGTATTTGGATCGATTCGTTGTGGTTTTTATAGACGACATCTTGGTGAACTTAAGGATAGAAGAGGAGCATGACGCACACTTGAGAGTGGTACTGCAAATTCTGAGGGAGAAACAGCTTTATGCTAAGTTTAGTAAGTGCGAGTTCTGGCTCAGAGAAGTGACTTTCTTGGGTCATGTAGTGTCGGCTGAGGGGATTATGGTAGATCCTCGGAAGGTTGAGGCAGTTTTAGATTGGAAGCCTCCTAAGTCAGTTGCTGAGATTCGGAGTTTTCTGGGCTTGGCAGGATACTACCGAAGATTTGTAGAGGGATTTTCGTTAATTGCAGCACCGATAACTAAGTTGTTAAGGAAAGGGGTTCCGTTTGTTTGGACTGAGGAATAGCAGGAGAGTTTCGATAAGTTAAAGAAGATTTTGACTGAAGCTCCTGTGTTAATTCAACCTGAGGCAGGTAAGGAATTCACAGTGTACTGCGATGCATCACATACGGGATTGGGTTGTGTGCTGATGCAGGAAGGGAAGGTTGTGGCGTATGCTTCTAGGCAGCTGAGGCCACATGAGGTCAATTTTCCGACGCACGACTTGGAATTAGCAGCTGTAGTCTTCGCTTTGAAGATCTGGAGGCACTACCTGTACGGAGAGAGATCGATAGTCTATACAGACCATAAGAGTCTGAAGTACCTTTTGACTCAGAAGGATCTGAATCTGAGGCAACACAGATGGATCGAGTTGCTCAATGATTACGACTGTTCGATTGAGTATCATCCGGGCAAGGCTAACGTGGTGGCAGACGCGTTGAGCCGTAAAGTTGTTTCGGACTTAAGAGCGATGTTTGCCCATTTGAGTTTGTATGACGACGAAAGTATTCTAGCAGAGTTGCAGGTTAAGCCTACTTGGGTTGAGCAGATCAAGGAGAAGCAGTTGGAAGATGAGGTTTTGAGTACGCGTGAGGTCTCGAGTGCGGGGCGATGGTTTGGAGGGTTACGATTTGTCCAGTGATGGAGTGTTTGTGTTTTCAAGGAGACCTTGTATGCCAAGGATATTGAGCTAAGGCGAAGATTCTTCAGACGCGCATATAGCGATCCATACGCTATGCATCGGGAGGTAGTAAGATGTATCGGGATCTAAGAGAGCGATTTTAGTAGTGGCAGTGCAGGCGAGAGGTGACAGAGTTTGTTGGAAAGTGTGTCGACATGTCGCCAGTCAAGGCGGAACATCGATTGCCGTCGTGGTTGCTTCACCGGTGAAGATTCCTCGATGGAAGTGGGAAAGGATAACTATGGATTTCGTCGGTGGTTTAGCTCTTACGCCAAGCAAGAAAGACTCAGTTTGGGTAGTGGTGGATCGTTTGACTAAGTCACTCACTTTATTCCGGTGAGGTTGATTACTCACTTCAGAGGTTGGCGAAAAGCTGTATGTGTCTGAGATAGTGAGGCTGCATGGACTGCCAGTTTCGATTATCTCGGATAGGGATCCCGCATTACGTCAAGGTTCGAGAGCGTTGCATCAGGCTCCGAGTGCACGCGTTTGGATTTCAAAGACGGCTTTTCACCGTAGTCCGACGGGCGATGTAAAAGGTTATTCAGATCTTGGAGAATATGCTGAGAGGTTGTGTTCTGGACTTCAGAGGTAGTTGGGAGGAGTTTCTGCCATTTGCTGAGTTCGCCTACAATAATAGTTACCAAGCAAGCATCAAGATGGCACCATACGAGGTGTTGTATGGTAGGAAATGTCGCTCACCTACGTGTTGGACAGAGTTGGGTGAACGTCAGTTGTTGGGACCCGAGTTGGTTGCAGAGACCGAAGACAAAGTTAAGTTGATTCAGGCTCGACTGAAAGAAGCTTCGGATAGGCAGAAGTCATATGCCGATCTCAAGCAGAGAGATATAGAGTTCGCTGTGGAGGATCAAGTTTTTCTGAAGGTCTCGCCATGGAAGAAAGTGTTGAGGTTCGGAAGGAAAGGCAAGTTGAGTCCGAGGTTTATTGGGCCGTATAGGGTACTGAGACGAGTGGGACCAGTAGCGTATCAGCTTGAGTTGCCACCAGAGTTGAGTCAGATTCACGACGTATTTCAAGTTTTGATGCTTAGGCGTTATCGGTCAGATCCATCGCATGTCGTAGCAGTGGAAGAGATCGAGGTAAATCCAGATTTGACCATGGAGGAAGAACCTGTGCAGATTCTAGATCGGGATGTGAAGGTTCTGCATAGGAAGTCAGTGCCTTTGGTAAAGGTACTTTGGCGGAATCATGGCGTGGAAGAAGCTACGTGGGAACCAGAGGATGTGATGAGACAACAATACCCTCAACTCTTTTGACCAGGTAATTTCGAGGCCAAAATTATTTTTAAGGGGGTAGAACTGTAATATCCCGGGTTAGGGGTTATTTTGTTATTGCATTCGTTTGCATGTGTTTGGGTTGTATTGTGATGTTTTTGATTGTTTTGGGGCTTAGTTAGGAGCTTGGGGTAAGCCTGAGTGGTTGAGAAAATTTTAGTTTCAAGTGTTATGAGGAGTGAAGGAGCTGGGGTTTATAAATTAATTTTGGTGAATGTTAGCACAAGAGATGAGCTGGTGGAGTGGCAAAGCATGCGCCACTTGGAGCTTGTGTGTGACGTCAACGACTTGGGGAGGAGGTCCTGTGTTCAAGCTGCAAAGACCTCACATTTTGCTTCTATTTTGACGGCATGGAGGGGAGAAGTTGTTGGCAGTTCAAACTCTGCCATGGACCAAGTCAAATATTCAAATGGTGGGTGGAGAGCAAATTGTGGAGGTTGACTAGTTCAAACTAGTTTGAATGGGTGGTTGTGAGTGATTGGAGGTAGTGGCCGAATATTGGGGTGTGTGTGGAGTGAGTGGCCGGTTTTGGTAAGTGGGATAGGGGTGTGCCGAAAATTCAATTGGCATTTTTGGTGATTTTCGGTCACTCTTTGTCAAAACAAAATTCTCTCATTTTCTTTTGAAACTGAAAGTTCAAGAGCATACTGCCGAAATTTGCTTGTTTCCTCCTAATTTTCTTTGGTAGCCGAATATTCCTTCCCATTTCTTCTCCTTTCTTTTCAATTGTGTAAACCGAAACCACTATCCTCTCTTCTCACACTTTTTCTTTGCTTGAAAACCTTGAGTAAGCCGAAACTAGCATTCTCTCCCTCCCATATTTTCTTTCTTTCTTAAAAACATTGTTAGCCGAACCAAACACCTTCTCCATTTCTTTTCTTCTCAAAACTGAAAGCACCTACCCCTTGTGCATTTTCTCTCTTCTTCTCAGAACCTTGGCCGATTCTCTTCTTCTTCTTGAACATATATTTCTTTTGCTTCACTTTTAAAATACTAGCCGAATCCCTCCCTTGTGTTGCCGAAATTTCCTTCTAGCATTTGTTCTCATTTTGGCCGAATATCAACCCCTCCCTTTTCATCTTTCCCTTACGTTTCCTTTCTTGGGTATGTGCTTGGCCGAATGGCCATTTCTTTCTTCTCTCGTTCTTGTTGATTTTGGATTGGTTAAGAGCCGATTATGACAACTGTTGATGGGTGTTGATCTGTTGTGGTGGAACTGATTTCATTATAGGGCATCCAGGATTTTGGAAGCAAACAAGAGGAGCCGTCATCTTCTGTTAATTGATTGGTAAGTGTGGTAAGGGTTGGTTCTCTTAGTCCATTCATTAGTTTTCGTTAAGTTAAGGCTTCAGAGGACTAATTGTTTTCTTGTTAGGGGTTGGCCGATTGTCAGAGGAACCACTGTTTGGTTCGGGATTTGGTAGGAAACCAAATCAAGTGTAAGGTGAGGGTTTAAACATTAACCTATTCGGTTTAATAGTTATGGCCGAATGGTCTAGGTTACTAACCCCATGTTTGGCCGATTATAGGAGCAAGGTAATCAAGGGGCTTAGATCAGTTCGTTGGGTTTAAGGCTTTCGTTTAACAGGTGTGTAACACACCCTTTACTTGGTAATATGTTTAATGATCCTGATTGCTTAATAAGATTTAAACAGTATGGTTGTTGGATATGATATCTTAAGGGGTATATGCTCGGATACGGGTAAGTCCGTTTTATTACGAAAGTGCCGATCATCGATATACATGATATCATGGTTTATGATGTATGTCTTTGTGAGATGCAACTTTACACATGTTAGCATGATTTGCATGATCTTGCATCATGTATGATATGGTTATGGGTGATATGAGAGGAGGGGGATTATGATATCCGTGTCTTTGGGACACCAGAGCTTTGGCACCTCCAGTGGTTTGGTACCACAGATTGATTATTGTGACTTTGGGTTACCAGAGGTTTGGCACCTCATGCGCGTCGTCGTCGTCGGTGGCTTAGCACCACGATGGTTGGGCCCCACGAGATGATATTACGGGATTGACGCCAGTGATTTGGTATCACACGATGGGTTGGCCCCATCATCGGATTCGTGACTTCGGTCACTAGTGATTTGGCATCACACTCGTGTCTTTGGGACACCAGAGGTTTGGCACCTCATAGCGTCTCCCCCCGGTGGCTTCATTATACACGATGGGTTGGCCCCACGATGATGATTATACAGGATTGACGCCAGTGATTTGGTATTACATGATGGGTTGGCCCCATCATTGGATTTATCGTGACTTTGGGTCACCAGTGGTTTGGCACCACACTTATGGATATCGTGACTTTGGGTCACCAGTGGTTTGGCACCACCAGTGGTTTGGTACCACACGGGGTAGAAAAGGAGTACGGATGGCTAGGACTGGGTGCATTACTTGTATTGCTATGTACGGTGTGTGTTAGTATGTTGTATTAATCGGGAGAGGGATTTATGCACTGAGTTTTGTGACTCACCTTCTCCCTTATCATTTCAGGTGACACATAGATCGCGGACATGGAGCCGGGTGGACTCGAGGTGACCATGCCATGAATAAATTGGACTTGCACTGTTTTGAAACTTGGTACTTTATTTCATTATTTCTATTTGGTTTATTGGGTTGTAAAAGGTCTTTAAGATTATGCTTTGATTATTTATATGCTTAGATTTGATTTCAAACATGCCTTAACAAATTATTGTTTTAATAATCCGATAAAACTTGGAAATAAAAGGGGTTTTCAAACTACAATGCGATGCATTTTAAACTCTACCATCGGGTAGAACATGGTAATTTAAAATGAATGAAACCCAAATGTTTTCCAAATTCGAGATTTTCCCCACTAAGTTCATAATGTTTTAAGCAACTAAACGAAATTACTTGGATTTTTAATTGGTATGAAATCGTTTTACTTATGGATACACCTAAGTTTTCTAAAGTTCCGGGTTTTAAAATGCACCATCAGTTCTGAACAATCATACTCAAGATTTTAACTACAACAAGGAGTTTTCTCAAATGAATTTTAATCGGTAACCTATTTTAAGTGACTCGTTTTTCCCTGTGACATTCCGGTTTCGGTCGTGGTGTGATTGACCGTGTTGGGGTGTTACAGGCCTATTTTGGCCGGGCTTAAATAAACCAGAATATAAAATAATATAAAAAATATTAAATGTCCAAAGTCTTTTACAGTCCTTTTTACAGGGCCCAAATTTAATGGCCCAAATACTAAGGCTAAACCCACTACCAAAATAGACCCCTTTAACCTAGATCCTAAATGGGCTACCCAACTAGGACCCAAGCCCGCACAGCCCAAAAGGGCCCAAAGACTAAACCAGCTTCAGTAGCCTAGGGTTTTACCCTAGGCGCCGCACCCTCATCCAGCCCCTCGCATGGCAGCACCCAGCAGCTCCTCGCGCCCACCAATTGCGCCGCAATCCGCGCGTAAATCTCGCACCACCGCCGGACTTCTCTCTCCAAACCTGCAAAAATGGGAAGAAAGATAGCAGCGCATGTGTTATTTCCTTTTTCATTTTTTTGGGGTTATAAAAACCCTAGAACAACCCTGTAAAAGGACATAGAGAAAAAAAAAACACAAAAAGATTCACAAAGTATAGAGAAATACAATACGCGGTTTTTTTTACAGAGGTGATTTGTTATTTTATTCTTGTTATTTTTATTAATTCATGCATTTTTTTATACATAAAATAGTACTAAAATAAATAGGGATTTGAAAAATAAGTTTAAAACGGAGGTTTTTAGCCTCCGACCACCGTTTGTGGCGGCGCGTGCAAAGGCCAGCCACCGAAGCCCTGGCCTCAGGCCGAAGGCCAGAGAGAATTTGGGGGGGTTTGATTTTTTTTTTAATTTCAATGTTTAAAATAAATTTTTTAGGTTTTTTTTTTTTTACTTATATAACCACACCAAAAGGGCGCCGTTTTAGCTTAGGTTAATAAGCACAAAACGACGCCATACAAGGTAGGATCCGCGCGTTGACCCAAAAATCCGGGGAGGATCTGCGCGTTTTTGTTTAAAGGGCTAATTGCCTTTTCAATCTTTCTGCAATTTTACTAATTTTAATTCAGTCCAATTTGCATTTTTATTTTTTATTAAATTAGCCCTAAAGTTCATTTTTATTCCAATTAGGCCCTTATTCGAACGACACAGTTTTGGAGGACAGGGATATTTTCCCTTTTAGCCCCTCCTGGTTACTAGCGTGTTACAATTCGGTCCCTCTGCCTCATTCTATTTCCTTTTTTACCCCAAAAACTTTATTTTTGTTTTCAATTTAATCCTTTCTGTCATTATTACTATTTTATTATTAAAATCGATTAATTTAAATTCTTATTATTAATATCAATATTATCATTATTTTAGAATTACTATTATTATTTTTATTACCACCATTACTATTATTATTATTATTTTAATAATATTATTATAATTATTTTTATTTTTATTATTTTCCATATTATTATTATTATTATTATTATTATTATTATTATTATTATTATTATTATTACTATTTACAAATAATTGTTTTAGTATTATTTAACTATATAATTTTATATTATCTTTATTATTATTTTTTACTTATTATTTTAATTATTATTTTTATAATTGTTATTATTAGCATCATTATTATTATAATTTTCATTTTTTTTAAATATTTCTTTTCTTTTCTTTTCTTTTCAATTGTTGTTTAAACTTTTATCAATTTTCACTTAGCGAAATTTTGTCCATGTGAGGCCCGCGATATGGATGAAATGTATCTCCGTCCGTGGTTGGAATCGAGCCAAGCGCTACTTTCAGGCTCTATTAAAAGAATCCCCGGCTGTTAGTCATCGCTCTGTGAAGGAGTGGGCGAATAAACATCCGGCACAGCTAGCGCACGGGAGGTGACACCAACCACACTCCTGGCTAGGCGCACTCTCGTCGATCCAAGGGATGGAAGGGCAGAGACCTTTGGGAGAGGAGCAATCCTTGCAGCTAACTAATGGCAAGGTCCGGAAATAAAGAGTTTTGAAGGGAATTGCCTTCATTAAGGAAGCGAACAAGCATCGATCTATTTAAGGCGCCCTTCCACCGAGCGTTAAGTGCTACACGAGAGTACAGCTAACCTAAGCGTCCACGAAGAGAGATTTTTAATACTGAAAAAAGTAGGTAGTAGGCCTTCAACCAACCTACTTTAGTTTTTTTCTTGCGCGCTTGACCAGCGCAGCAATCCACAACAGGAATCAATCAATCCCAGAGAAAGTCCATGTGACCTCATGATTAAACGAAGAGATTACTCCATCATGCGCAACAAACCCAGGGGTTAGACTCCATCTTCTATATACGCAACCTCTGAGAGAGCTGTTCTCACGGATACGAAACCTCGAAAACCGATTAATCGATCGGTTGCCTCCTCAACTTAACCACGGTGAATACGCAACGTTAGTGAGAGACAATCTGAACGAAGCCATCAACATTCATTGCTGGAAAAGCGACTACATCCTCGGCTTAAGAATTAGTCTCGGTTGATTATGACTGGTCGTTCAATTGCAAGTTCTATTCCTTTTTCTCACTTGAAAGATGGGAAAGCCTTTTTAGCGTAGGAGAGCTCCTGACTTTCATGATCGCCTATTGCCTTTTTCCTAATTCATCTGCGCAGATCGATTTGCGATAAGAAGCGAGTTTCTTCTATCACGCATTCGTCTTTCTCGAGTTTAAGTTCTCGTGCATGCGATCCCCTTACGGATGGAGTTGCACCTTGGATCTAGATGCGATGCTAAGACCGATTTGAGAAATACAGAGGCAGCCAGGCAAGATACATAATGGAGTTAATCAAGCCCGATTGTCCATGCTACGCACTGAGCGTCGACGCGAGCCCTCCTCGGGCGGATTCCTCCTTTTGCTCCTCAAATTCACGGGGTATTAGCGGCAAATGTTTCGGTATTGTTGTTCCCCTCCCAAGGGATTGTTTTTATTAATTATTGTTCTGTTATTTTATTCATATTGTTGATTTTTTTTGCTGTCATTATTATTATTTTTATTATAACAATTATTACTCGATTATGCATATTAACCTTATAATTCATTTCATGTTTTTTACTAAAATTTTACTCCATTTTATTTAAAAAAGTTCTTAAAATTAAGCAAGACTCGGTATTTAGGAGCTTTGAAAGAATTGTGCCCTAACTTATTGGGTTTCGATATTTTCATTGAATCTAAGCAATCGAGTACCCTTTTGAAATCAAAACTTGTAAGTTTCAAATAAAAGCTTATTCTCAGAAAATCGAGATGTTGTGTCCTAACTTATTGGATATGATATTTTGTTATTTTGAGATAAGAATTTTTTATGAATAAAGACGAGCCTGATTTTGAAGTTTTAAGATATTGCACCCTAACTTATTGGGTGTGACATTTTATTTCTTTGAAATAAGCAAGTCTTGGCTTTCTTTCGAATAAAAGGATCGTATTTTAAGCTTTTTCAAAATTTTGACATTAGGATATGAAATTATTAATTAGGTACTAAATTTTGGGCGTAACGAGGGTGCTAACCCTTCCTCGTACGTAACCGACTCCCGAACCCGTTTTCTTGTATTTCGAGGACCAAAATCAATGTTTTGAAATAAAATGTTTTATAGGGTGATCCAATCACACCTAAGTAAAAAAGGATTGGTGGCGACTCCATTTTCGTTTTAAAGTCGATCCCCGTTTTTTCAAACCTTATAAAAATGGTTTCGACAATAATGTTACATCTATAATAAAAATAATAATTTTCTTTTATTTTTATCAACAAAAAGAATAATTAATTTTCATGACATCCAATATGTTAAATGGGCATGGATGTTAGGACTTTATGTTTTTCTAAAGAAAATCTTTCAAGAGAAAATTTGTAATCTCAGTTCCACATCTAAGATGCATATGTTTTTTTAGACTTGCAAATTAAAACCAATCAACTTCACACATATTCTGTTGATTTTAATTTTTTTTAAAAAAATATAATTACAATTATGTTATTTGATAAGAATAAAATAAAAGGCTAGAACTTCTTCATATTTCTTTATCTAATAAATCTATAGGTTTCCCTTGATGGAGAGTTCAAAGCAATAACATCTTATCTAGTTTACCACAAATTCATTAATATATATACACACATAATTTTCAGGTTCAATTTATTAGTTAGTTGATATATTTCAATTTTAAACTTTTTAGATTTTGAAAATTTGATCTATGATTTTCTTGCCTCGGATTGATTTAACTATGATGATAATGTTTTGGACATAGCTCACTTGAGTACTTATTTTGGTTAAACTAGAAGATACCATATTGTTTACACTTTATAACTCCGGTGTATGTCAAAATTTGGTAGTTCACAAACTTCTTTTTCTTGAACTAATCTCATATATGTTTTGCCATTTGCATGGAAATCAAGTGTAGATAATGAAATTTTTGGACCGATTATAAAGTGCAATATGTCAAATTGGAATTACTGTGGGTCAAGTTGAAATTACCATGAAGGAAAATGATGATATCATATACTATCATAACTATTTTTTAAATTAATTTAAATTAATTAAGGATAAACATATAATAAAAATTTATATTATCACTAATTAAAATAAAATAATTAAGTAATAATATTAAAAGATTATTTTATCTCTAATTAATTTAATTAATAAGAGATAAATCCTAAATAAAGGAGTTTAATTCTTGCAGAACACTCAAATGAAAAAGGTTAAAACTTACAACCACCCTCTTTTACTTGATTGACTAGCACTATAAAAGGGGGTTACCTCCAAGACATTGTATACATTCACAAGTTCAAGAAATCCAAAAATTCTTTGAATAAATTGAAGAACTTGAAGATATTTTTATGAACACCATATTAGTTTGAAGAAAAGCCGCCTTTCAATCCAGTTCAACTAAAGAAAAGAGATAAATCAAGTTTTCAAGATCAAGTCTCGATGACCCTGAAGCAAATATCATTTATTCAAGATTAAGCCTCGATGACCCATGAATCCAACTCAAATCAAATTCTCAAGCAAGCATCTTTCCAAATATGTTTCAAGAGCAAGTCACTGTGACACTTAAAGCAAACCGCATCCTTTTGAGATCAAGTCTAGATGACCCTTGAATAGAAGCTTAACCAAAGGAGTTTTCTTTGTAAAGAAATTCAAATATTGTACTTGTAACGACCCGGTTCCTAGTGGTGTCAAAAAATACAGTTTTAGAACCCTATTTTCGTAACCTGAGTCTATAAATAGTATTTAGGGATATTTATGGAGCTATTATATTAATGAATTGAAATTTGAATAAGCAATTTTGTAAAAAATGTGGATAATTAAGGCCTAGGGACTAAATTGTAAAATTTTAATCATTATAGATTTTTAATTAGGAAAAAGCTTGGAGACTTAAATAACAATTATTCCAAGGACTAAAATGGCTAATAGACCAATTCTAAATGGATGATAGTGAGATGTGATGTTAAATTTCATTAGCTTAAGTTAATTAAATATTAATGTTTAACTAATCATGATTACGTTAATTAATTAATATACAACAGAAATTTAGTGGGAAAAGATGAAAAAAGTCATCTTCCCTACAAAAATCATCATCCACCTTAGAAGCCATTGAAGGAATCTTAAAAACCTAGTTTGAGCATTCGATCAACTTTACAAGTAAGTCTCTAGCCATTTTTCTTTGATTTTTACAAATTTTCGATCATGAGAGCTTGATTAAGCTAATCAATGGATCAATTGGTGAAATTTTGGTAAGTTGTAATTTTTGAGAATTGGATGAATCAGGTGTGACATTGATATATGTAAGAGCCCAATTTTGACCGGGCTTTGAAATACCAAATAAATAAAAAAACCAGTGTTTTGAAATTGTCCCATTACAGACCTCAAATAATAAAGCCCACATACACCCTTAAGCCCAATTACAGAATACCCAACCTAACCCAAACCTTTGACCCAAAATAAAACCCAATTCCCCTGACCCAAATTACACAGCCTAATGGCCCAAAAATTAAACAGTCTCAGCAGAAGCCTAGGGTTTCTGAAACCCTAGGCGCCGCAAAGCACACCAGCAGCACCTCCAGCCTCGCACCGCAATCAACGCCTCGCGCCCACACTAGCCCTCGGTCGTACCGCGGTCTGCGTGCGAATCACTCCATCGTCGCTAAGATCTCCGTCTTTTACCTGCGAGAAAGGAAAGAAACAACAGTGCAAATGGAATATTTTTATTTCCTTTTTCATTTTCTGGGTTATAAACACCCATAGCACATGTAACAATAAAAGGAGGATGGAAAAAAATACAGAGACAAGAGAATACACAAAAATACAAAAAAGGGAAAAACATAGAAACAAAAAACAAATTTTGTTAAGGTGATTTATATTTTATTATTTTTTATGTTCCGAGCATTTTTTTACAAAATAGTAATAAAAAAGGGAAGTTTTACCTTTCAAATCGGGTCTGAAAGTGGAGTTATTGGCCTCCGGCCACTAGCCATGGAGGCGCGTGGCGCGCGTAGGGGCGAGAACCCAGAAGTTCAGTGGCTAAACCTCAGACAGTAAAAAGAGGGTTTTCTGGAGAACTTTTTTGATTTTTTTTTTAAAATGGAATAAAAGTGATTTTTGGGGCCGAATTCTGCATTATATAAGCAAAAGAAAACGACGCCGTTTCTGATTAATAGGATCATCGCGTTGACCCGATATCTAGAAGAGGATCCGCGCGTTTTGGTTAAAAGGGCAATTTTCCATTTCAGTCCCTTTGAAATTTTATTTGTTTAATTTTATTCAATCTGACATTTTCTTTAATTTTAAATTAGCCCTTAAATTTTTACTTTGTTTCAATTGAACCCTCGAGCATTTTAAAGGTAAAAATCGGAACGACGCCCTTTTAAAAAGAGGCTTAATTGCCACATTAGTCCCTGGGATTTAACGCGCTTTCTAATTTAATCCTTTTATATTTGTTTTAAATGCTATTTTATCCCTGTCCTTTTTTAAAATATTTTATTTTCCATTTTAAATTATTTTAATATTGTAATAAAATTATTTTGTATTATTTCCATTATTATTTATATATTAGTTTGTTTATAGTATAAAATTTATATATATATATATATATACGTATTGAATTATATTATGTATTATTTCTAAATTGTTTTTATAAAATTTATTTATATTATCTAAACATATCTCATTTATATTATTTATGTAATTTTATGATTAGAATATTATATATATATATATATATGTATGTATGTATGTTTTTATAGAAAAATACTTTATACTATTTACTAATTATTTTTATTATAGTCATTTATATCTGTATTAAATTATTAAATTATATATATATTTATGATAAGTTTTTTTTTACTTTTAATTTTTGTTATTATGTATATATATTAAATCATTTTAAAAAAAATTTTATTAAATATTTAAATATATCGTTTTTTTTCGTTTAATTTTGTTATTTCATGAAAGTGTTATTAATTTTACATCACATGTTTATTTATTTATGTTATTTTAATTGTTTATTATTGTTTAATATGATGCTTTATTTATTGATGTTATATTATTCTTTATTATTTATTGTTAATATAATTCGTAGAATTGCAATGGATATGTATGCTACAATGTCTTACTCATACCGTTTTTTTTAATAAAAATACCTTTTAAACTAAAGATTTTTTTTAAATATTTTTAACGGTGATATGTGATATTTGGGGTCTTCGAGAAGAATCGTGCCCTGACTTACTGGGTTGTGATTTTTCTCATAGAACTTAAAGTATCAGATATCCCTTCGTTTTTAAAATTGAAGTTTACCAATTTCAAATCAAAAACTTATTCTTGGGAGTTCAAAACATTGTATCCTAACTTACTGGGTATGATGTCTTGTGTCTCAAGGTAAGAATTTTCTAAAACGAAGACGTGCCTAATTTCGAAGTCACGAGATACTATATCCTAACTTACTGGGTATGGTGTTTAGTTTCTTTGAGATAGGTAAGTCTAGGTCTTTTCCTTCAAACAAAAGGAACATTTTTTTTTAATTTTTTAAAGTTTCAACATTAGGACATAATTTTACCGATTAGGTACCAAGTTTTGAGTGTTATGAGGGTGCTAATCCTTCCTCATACGTAACCGACTCCCGAACCTATTTTTGTTTTTCGTGGACCAAAATTAGTATTTTAAAATAAAACATTTTTTTAGGTGATCCAATCACACCTAAGTAAAAAGGGATTGGTGGCAACTCCCATTTTTGTTTTTTTAAAGTCGATCCACGTTTTTAAAATCAAATTTAAAAATGGTTTCGACAGCTTGGCGACTCCGCTGGGGACATAAGAGAGTCAAGCCATAAAATTGATAATTTCATGTCCTTTTGTCTAAATTTAAAATTTTGGTTTTTTTTAAAAAAAAAAAACATGATCCTTTTATTGCATGTGGTTCTAAATATATTTCTCTGCACTACACTGCATGACCGTTGTGGTCGCAACCTTAAGTGGGAGTGAGAAGCTATGCCTTCGTGAGGTTTTCACCTCCGCATGGGCTAGTGGATTGCTTCCAGAATACATCTGTACCTATGTCTTCGTGAAGTTGTCACTTCCGCATGGCCATAGGGAAATGTATTCCCCTGAACTGAACTCGGTCCATATGAGCCTATAATAGGTGAGGATCGAGGAATCTAGTGGTTCGGGAACCTTGACTTTAGAGCTGAACCACACGTAGTGAACCCTAAGGCCCACCTTAGGTAGAACTATGTCAAACCTTAGTGGTCACCCAGATAGGTGTTTGTTTATTTTACTTGCTTTAAATTCCATGGTACTAACTTGTTGTGTTTTATTCTTTTGTGCATATGATTTCATACATTAAGAGGTATCGATTCATGGTCAGTTTCTAAGTTAGAAAGCTAGTTATGGAGAACGAATTCTTTGATAAAATAGAAGATAATGCAATCGTTCACATATAGCAAAGGCAATTAGAGAAAGAAGGTTATGGATTCATTTTAGCAAGAAGGAAATGGGGCAGCGCTAGAATCTCTGCCACCTGTGCCTTTTGATGTTGTTCTGATAAAAAAAGAATCGGATATGAAGAAGACTGTACGACACCCTATGGCAAGGACTAGTGTTGGAACTAAAGGATAAAAGGTAACTATACTCACCAATCACTTCAAAATGAGTATGGGGAATACGGATAGACACTTCTACCAGTACAACGTTTCTCTTTCATATGAAGATGGTCACCTTGTGGACGATAAGAGTGTTGGAAGGAAAGTGACTGACAGAGTACATGAGACCTACAAAAATGATTTGGATTGAAAGAATTTTGCCTATGATGGTAAAAAGAGTTTATTTATTATAGGTCTACTACCAAACAACAAGCTTGAGTTTACTGTTGTACTTGAGGATGTTGCACCTACCAGAAACAATAGAAATACTAGTCCTGATGGCCAGGATAACCCAAGTGGATGTGGAAAAAAGGAGATTAAGAAGAATGTGTCATTCAAGAAATTGGTGGAGCCATCTAGGATTGAAAGATGGGCTGTTGTGAACTTCTTGACTCCTCGTTGTGATCCAAAAAACATTGCAATGGATTTGATTCGTTGTGGAGAAATGAAAGGAAATTGTATTGATCCCCCATTTGATATATTCAAAGAGATGAACCAGAATAAATGCCTTTCACCTGTGGTTAGAGTTAGAAAAATGTTTAAACAGATACAATTTAAACTTCTTAGAGCTCCGCAGTTTCTTCTTTGTTTAGGAAAAATTCTGATCTTTATGAGCTATGGAAGCGAAAGAATCTATAAGTATGGCACCAGCTAGGGTGAATGATCAATACTTTTCTGAAGATCGATGCTAAGCTTAGATGGTCTCTTCATCACCATCGAAGCCATAATTCTGCGATCGAGTTAAAGTCAAGCCTAAAAGGTAAGATTGAAGAGTTAGCAACAGCATTGCACAGTTATGAACTTTAGATCAAGCTTCTTGAAACAAGAGAAGGGCATTGGAAGGAAGAGCTTCATCATTCCCGTGACCAAGTTAGAAGTCAGGATTACCTCATGGGTGAAGCAATAGTCCAGATTCGAGATGTAGCTGATCACTTACAGACTTTAGCAGCACAGGCCGATACATTGAGCACAAAGTATGAGCTACTGTCAGATCATGGCCAAGAGTTGGCTTTGTTGTTTAGGAAAGTCAAAATTTTGAGCCTTAGGGCGAAAGCATATAGTAGTCCGTTTTATGTAAATGATTTTGTTTTCTAATAAGGTTTTCTAAAATGAAGTTGAATCAGAATCGATGCCTCTTTGCATTCATGCATTTGCATTATATTGCATCATTTGCATTAAACTTTTACAAAAGGACCCTAATTAGGTAAAATGCTTCAGTTAACCTGGAAAACATGGAAAAAAGATTGGAAAGAAAAGAGGAAATGCAAATACAGATGCAGGGGCAATTGACTTAAATTCAACAAGAAATGCGCTAATTGAAGGAGGAGACAAGAAAGTTACGACTCCTTTAAGAAAACAAAAATGAAGAGGGAATTAGAAAACGAAGTTTCCAAGTCCTTGTATACTTGGGAGTGTTTTGAATAACGGGACCGTGGAGGAGATCTCTGTATTTTTAAAGCTAATTTAGAGTAATATTCAAAATAGGCTTGTTGCCTTAAGCCTAGAGGCAATAAGGACCCTTTTGTGAAATAGGCTTGTGTCCTAAATTCTTATTTCAATAAAATGCATCTTTTTATTATTTCCATGTACAGATTCTTTTATTTTTGGACTTCCTTTCAAATATTCTTTTATTCATTCATACCATAGAAATGATCATCCTTATAATCATTTATTCTTTGGATTTGTTTGCCTTCATACGTAGGTACCCAGATATCAACGACATGATCAACATTGTTACTGACTCCCTTTTTGAATGAGATATGAGCTTTGGGGATCTAAGGACTTTGAAGATAACAGAGATTGTAACCTATCTTTTGATTTGTTAAGAATGGTGAAATAAGAGGAAAAACAGATCCTACCTTACATAGGGTCAATGGACATTGCGAGCCTAGAAAAGGGGAGAAGATCGAAACCCAGCTCACCATAGAAATAATGCGAGACATCATTGAGTTATTTTCAAGAATTCAAAGATGTTTTTGCACAATCATATCAGGATATGCCTGGGATACTAGATGCGGGTTAAACATGAGGATTGGGCACTGCCGATCTACATAGAAAGGGGTGGTATCAGCTATGCCAAATTTAAGGTGACAAGATTCATATGCGTACTCCAGTTCTTCACAAATTTTCCATATATGGGGCATGGATGTGATGGGGCCAATCTCGTCAAAAGCTTTTAGCCAATATCGACTCATCGGCATAGTCATCGTTTACTTCACTAAGAGAATGGAAGTAGCTTCATATGCTAATGTTACAAGGTCGAAGTCATCAAATTCATAAAACAAAAAACAAAAAAAGAGAGGAAAAGATCAGATACTAGCAGAATGCCATAAAGGATCACGTTAAAATAACTGTACAAAGTCAAAATTTACAGTTTGTCCAAAGATCAGGCAGCATATCACAGTGCAACAAAAGTTGCCAAAAAAAAGGTGGCTAAGACTTGTAAAGATTAGTATAAGAAGCTATCACTACTCTCTATGATTATTGAACGTTGGCCAGGACCTTTTCTGGGGCAACATCTTATACATTGGTTTATAGATTGGAAGTGTTGAACCTAATTGAAGAGAAAAGTTAAAAGCTATTGCAAGCTTATGTTAAAGAAGTTCATCTTAGGGAATTCCATGAAGAAACCTGATGTTGAAAAAGATTTTTCCTCTACAAAATGATTTTAGAGGAAAGCATATGCCAAACTGGGAATGACTTATATAGAGCCTATTCTAGAGTAGCATTGATATCGATCGAGACTAATGGCGAAGACTTGCCCAATCCGGAAAATTCAGGTTCAGTCAAGAAATATTTGACCTGAAAGAGGAAAAACCAAGGTGAAGACCCGAAAAGGGCGCCTTGAGCTCAAAAGAAAAAAATTCAAAAAAATTGTCAAAAAAAAAAGATGAAAAGAAAAGAAAAAGGAAAGGCCAAGGCGAAAACCCGCAAAGGGCGCTTTGAGACCACAGGGGATTTGAGTTGAAAACCTGAAAAGGGCGGCTCAAATTTTGACCAAAAAGTAGGGCATACAATAGTCTTGCTACGTCTGAATTAGCAATGAGGAAGTATGTTACGTCTTGGGGCATTGAAAAAGTACTCCGGATCCCCTAAACACATATTAATTTTAAAATGGTCCTCAAGAAGTTTGAACAGAGAAGCTCATGCTACGATATCTGGGGCACCTAGCTTCATTCTTACCCATTTTTGAATTTGTTATCTTTGATTGCTTTATTCTTTTTGAGATATACCCAAATCAATTTTCATTTATTGCCTGGGTTATCTTTGATTAAATTATTTTTTGGAGCTATGCTCCTGGCTAATTTCCTTCTCGTCCATTTTTGTGACCCTTTTAGCGTTTTATATTGAAATAACGATTTATGGACTAATAACACTTCCATAAAAGGAGTTTCGCATAGTACTCTAGAAGCTTCTAAATAGTATGAGGAATCTGAAGCATGACTATTGTTCAGAACTCACCAAGCCTAAGGGCTGGAAACATTGAAAAATGATTACCTCTTCAGATTTTTATTGGATAAGACAATTTTGTTGGTGATACCACATCAGCAAATGACGAACAAGGTCAATCCAAGTGTAAAGGGGATCATTGTCGGGATACCCTACATTCATACAGCTGATTATTACACCCAGGGAATGATGTAACAAATCAAATTGATTGAAAGTGATACGAGTTCTGTACCTCTGAATGGTAACAGAAAGATGGAAGAAACCAAATGTTTTTCCCCTGAAGTTGCAGTGGGAGATACCAACTTCATGTCCCAAGGTTCAAGTAGAGAGGACTCGGAATTACCATGGGGCAAATTATTTGAGCAGAACATGATTGATGAACAAGAAAGAAAAACAAGGTCAATCCAAGTGTAAAGGGGATCATTGTCGGGATACCTTACATTCATACAGCTGATTATTATACCCAGGGAATGATGTAACAAATCAAATTGATTGAAAGTGATACGAGTTCTGTACCTCTGAATGGTAACAGAAAGATGGAAGAAACCAAATGTTTTTCCCCTGAAGTTGCAGTGGGAGATACCAACTTCATGTCCCAAGGTTCAAGTAGAGAGGACTCGGAATTACCATGGGGCAAATTATTTGAGCAGAACATGATTGATGAACATGAAAGAAAAACAAATGAGTGATAACACCTAGAATAAGAATCATACTCATAACATTTTTGTATCATAGCAAATTTCATTAGGAGCATTTGATTCATTTCGGTCATTGCATCCTAATCCTGGGAATAGGAATCATCTTTATAACATTTTCATATTCATATATCATTGCATGTCTAATTAGGAGCATTTGATACATTTCCAACAAGGCATCCTAATTATTAGATATAAGCATATACCCATTCTACAGGTTATGTCCTCTAGAGGACAATGTAGCAAGGGAGAATACATCAGTCTGGCAATCCCTGAGTTTTCAGGGAGCAGATTGAAGATAGCAGATTTGGTGATTCCTGAAATTGCAGGAAGCAGATCAAAGACATTAGTCTGGCAATCCCTGAGTTTGCAGGGAGCAGATTGAAGATAGCAGATTTGGCGATTCCTGAAATTGCAGGAAGCAGATCGAAGACATCAGTCTGGCAATCCCTGAGTTTGTAGGGAGCAGGTTGAAGATAGCAGATTTGGTGATTCCTGAAATTGCAGGAAGCAGATTGAAGACACCAGTGTAACACCCCTAACTCGGTCAAAACGCTGCGACTGAATCCGGCATGTCACAAGGAAGAAAATATTTTTGGAAAAGCAAGTTGTCATCTCAAGTTGAAAAGAAAACCGTTGATTTATAAAAACCCAAATTGTTTTAAGCAGATTGTTAAAATCATTTCGAAACTTAGTTTTAAAGAAGATAGTGTTGCCTTGCTATTATTACGCGATTGCTAAATATCCGATGGTAAAATTTTGGAAAAAATCCCGAAAGTTTGTAAAAGTTTTAAAAACGTTCATTTTAAGAATTTATTTGGCATGCCACTCATGTTTAATCATATTTTAAGGAAACTTAAGCAGATGAATAATCCCAAAGTAAAATCTAGTGGCCTTATTACATAATCGAAAACCCAATTTAAAATAGAATAAATCCAAAAATAACCATGAAAGCAAAAACCAAACTACTGAGCATGGCCACCTCGAGTACATCCTGGCTCCGCATCCGCAATCTAGGAATTATCTGCAACATGTAATGGAAAGGGGTGAGTCACCGAGACTCAGTACATAAATCCCCATCCCGAAGATGTTAAGCCCTTACACAGTTTCATATGCGAATATGCATGCCATGCAACCCATCCAACCTATCCATCCGAACTCCCAATTCTACCCGTTGTGGCACCTAGCCACTGGTGGTACCTAACCACTGGTGGTTCCAAACCATTGGTGACTGAAGTCACAAATAATCGTTTGTGGGGCCAACCCACATTGTGGTACCCAACCACTGGTGACGATCCCTTATCTCGATATGTGGGGCCAACCCATTGTGGTACCAGACCACTGGGACGAGTCACAAAAATATATATGTGGTACCTAACCACTGGTGGTTCTAAACCACTGAGACTTAGTCACAATATGATCGTATGTGGGGCCAACCCACTGTGTTGTACCTAACCACTGGTGACAGTCTAATAGATCATTCTTTCCCCCTCCTCTCATCAAACCCAAATTTCATGAACATGCTTTCTGATATAATATAATCATGCTTACATGTAAAAATAATAAAACATGGCATATGCAGATTTAATAGAGGCAATTGACGTTAGCCACCAAGATGGACTTACCCGGAGACCTCGCTTTTACCCACAAGGGTAACATATCGATTTCAACAGTTATTCCAGCTTTTGACAAATCACAATTAATAGTATAATGAACATATGAAGTGTGTAAGAGTTATACACCTGATTACTCATAATATCATGCTCTCTACGTCGACACTATCGTTAACCGACACTACTGCTATTTGCCTACTACTTTGCTCAGATGCTGGCCCACACCCAGGTGGCCAATCGCAAACCGCAGACACAGCCCTCTTCTTGAACTTAGGGGCTGGGTTCACCAATCCAACCTCTCCTAACGCTTGGCTAGCCTTCGAGTCTATGAACACACCTTAGTTACTAACTCAGATTAAAGCAACGATATTGAATCTAAGAGGTTAACACAACACGTAAAGCGAATGCCCTTACCTAGATCGATAAATCCCGAAGCTCAAGATCTAATCCACAAGCTGAACAAATCCCGAGAATCCAAACGAATGCGCCACACCCTTTCTACATTCGGCCAAACATCACACCATTAGGCCAAATAGCCATTCGGCTTTGGCATGGAAACCTGAAAGAGATAACACAAATAAAAGAAATCGCCCCCTTACCTTAACCTCACAGATTCGATCACCCACTATCAAGACTCGGCACCACAACAATCTAGAGATGATTTGGCAATGGCTAAAACAAGAGGGAATCCAATAAGAAAACTGCAAATAGAATTAAAGATCTTCAATACGATGTTTGGGGGTTTCGGCTTTTAGAGAAAAATGGAATAGAGAGAGAGGTTGAGGTTGCGATTTTGGAGAGTACACAAATGAAGAAGAAAAGAATGAGAACTAAGTTTCGACTCACAGAGAATGAGAGAGATGAAATAAGGGGATGAAAAATGAGATTTCGGCACTTGCTGAATCAATTAAAAGAAAAAAAAAGAAATAGTAAGATACTAGAAGGATTCGGCTATGGCTTTTGGGAGAAAAGAAAATGAGGAATGATGTTTCGACAGAGGTATGGCTACAGAGGGTTTTCGGCTTTGAAGGAAAATGGCAAAAAGATTGGGACACAATTAATGAATGGACAGCAAGGTAGGTTCGGCTAAACAACCAAAATAGAAAAGACTTAAGAGAGCATTCGGCTTTGAGTAGATGGGAGAAAAGAAAACACAAAATATGAAATGTGAGTGTGGTTTAGTTTCGGCACAAAAGAAATGAGAAAAGAGAACTCTAAGGCTCCCTATCTAGCCGAATATTCACACTCCACCAAGGCCTACACCCACATTCGGCCACCCACCTAAGCTACACCCAAACTGAATGCCTAACCCCCTCCTAGCTCCTCTCAAATTTGGCTAAACCTATCCCAACTTAAACCCTTCTTTTCCTCCTTGCTTTTCTCCTATACACATATTCAAACAAGTTTGAATACTTCAAACTCCTAAATTTTCTCTCCTCCACCCATTCAAATCTGTTGACTCCTTCAACACTCATCTACCAGAGTCCATCCTGAGTGCAACTCCTCTTGGTCTTGGTGTCAAAAAGCTATGCACAAAAGGGGATTTTCACAGCTCGAACCAAGGCCCTCCAGCTTACATGAGGCGTCACTCCCTTGCCTCCGAAGTGGCGCCTCTTTGCCACTCCACCACTTGAATTCTTGTGTCAAAACTTACCACCAACCACCCTTAACTCCTACTCCACTCAGCTTCCCCTTCTAAGTGCCCAAAAAGAAAATTTTTGTTAAGGCCCAGGCCTACCCCTAGCTCACGCCTAGACCCTAAAACACCCTAGACTAGCATGACAACCACAGTATTTACATGCAAATAGATAAAATGCAAAGGCCCCGATTTAGGATGTTACAGTTTTACCCCCTTAAAAATAATTTCGGCCTCGAAATTACCTGGTCAAAAGAGTTAAGGGTATTGCTGCCGCATCACATCCTTTGGCTCCCACGTGGCCTTTTCTGTTCCATGATTCCGCCATAATACCTTCACCAAAGGAACTGATTTCCTACACAAGACTTTGACATCCTGCTCCAAGATCTGCACTGGTTCTTCTTCAAAAGACAAGTCTGGGCTCACTTCGATTTCCTCTATCGGCACAACGTGAGATGGATCTGAATGATAGTGTCTAAGCATAGAAACATGAAATACATCATGTATCTGACTCAATTCTGATGGTAACTCAAGCTGATAAGCTACTGGTCCTACCCGCTTTAACACCCGATAAGGCCCGATAAACCTAGGGCTCAGCTTGCCCTTCTGACCAAATCTCAGCACCTTCTTCCACGGCAACACCTTCAAAAAAACCTTGTCACCCACTGAAAATTCTATATCCTTTCGCTTAAGATCGGCATAGGACTTCTGCCTGTCTGAAGCTTTCTTCAAACGAGTTCGAATCAGCTTAACCTTACCTTTCGTCTCAGCAACTAACTCCGGACCCAACAATTGCCGTTCACCCAATTCTGTCCGACACGTAGGGGTACGACACTTCCGCCCATGTAACGCTTCATACAGTGCCATCTGAATACTTGACTGGTAGCTATTGTTATACGCGAACTCTGCCAATGGTAGAAATTCCTCCCAACTACCCCTGAAATCCAAGACACAACCCCTTAACATATCCTCTAAAATCTGGATTACCCTCTTCGATTGCCCATCTGACTGCGGATGAAACGACGTACTAAAATCCAACCTTGTACCCAATGCCTGATGCAACGCTTTCCAAAATCTTGACGTAAATCAAGGGTCTCTGTCTGAAATAATCGACACTGGCACCCCATGCAACCTTACAATCTCCGCTATATAAAATCTGGCTAATTTCTGAAGAGAGTAATCCACACGCACAGGTATGGAGTGAGCAGACTTTGTCAGACGATCAACTATCACCCAGACCGAATCCTTCTTGCTAGGCGTGAGGGGAGTCCAGTGACAAAATCCATCGTAATCCTTTCCCATTTCCACTGCGAAATCTTCACCGGTTGTAACAATCCCGAAGGCAACTGATGTTCTGCCTTTACCTGCTGACACATCAAACACTTGCCCACAAATTTAGTTACCTTCCGCTTTAGACCCAGCCACCAAAATTGCTCCCGCAAATCCTGGTACATCTTACTACCTCCAGGATGCATAGCGTATGGGCTGCTATGAGCTTCCTGAAAAATCTTCTGCCTCAACCCAACATCTTTTGGCATGCAAACTTTACTCGGAAAATATAACACTCCATCGCTGCTCAAGCTGTACCCCTCCAATCCACCATTCTGCACTTGTAACAAACGAGCACTTAAGACTTCATCCACTAGCTGTTTCTCCCTAACCTGGTTTACCCATGTCAGCTTCACTTGCAGTTTCGCTAGCAAACTTCCATCATCATATAGGCTAAGGTGGGCAAACATTGCTCTTAAATCTGCTACCACTTTACGGCTCAACGCGTCCGCTACTACGTTAGCCTTACCCGGATAATACTCAATCGAGCAGTCGTAATCCTTCAACAACTCGATCCACCTCCGCTGCCTTAAATTCAATTCCTTCTGAGTGAGGAGATACTTCAAACTCTTATGATCCATGTACACGATAGACTTCTCTCCATACAAGTAATGCCTTCAAATTTTCAGTGCGAAAACCACTGCAGCCAACTCCAGATCATGCGTCGGGTAATTCACTTTGTGAGGTCTCAACTGTCGAGACACATACGGCACTACTTTCCCCTCTTGCATCAGCACACATCCCAGACCAGTATGTGACGCATCACAGTAGATTGTAAACTCCTTCCCTGCTTCAGGCTGAATCAATACCGGAGCTTCCGTTAAAATCTTCTTTAACTTCTCAAAACTCTCCTGTTGCTTGTCTGACCACACAAACGAAACCCCTTTCCTTAGCAACTTGGTTAGCGGTGCTGCAATTAAGGAAAACCCTTCCACAAACCTTCGGTAATACCCCGCTAATCCTAGAAAACTCCGAATCTCTGCCACAGACTTAGGTGGTTTTCAGTCCAGTACGGCTTCAATCTTCCGAGGGTCCATTCTAATCCCCTTAGCTGACACCACATGACCCAAGAAAGTAACTTCCCTTAGCCAGAACTCGCACTTACTAAACTTTGCGAACAACTGCTTCTCCCTCAGAATTTGCAAAACTACACGAAGATGTGCATCATGCTCCTCCTCGGACTTCGAGTACACCAGTATATCATCTATAAATACCATAATGAGCTGATCCAAATACGGTTGAAAAACCCGGTTCATCATGTCCATAAACGCTACCGGTGTGTTGGTCAATCCAAACGGCATCACCAAAAATTCATAGTAACCGTAACGTGTACGAAATGCCGTCTTATGAATGTCCGCCTCCTTGACCTTAAGTTGATGATACCCTGATCTCATATCTATCTTCGAGAAAATTGATGCTCCCTTAAGTTGATCGAACAGGTCGTTTATCCTTGGTAACAGATACTTATTCTTAATCTTCAATTTATTCAGCTAACGGTAATCTATACACATCTGCATCGTTTCATCCTTCTTCTTAACAAAAAGTACAGGTGCTCCCTAAGGAGACACACTTGGCCGAATAAAACCTCGGTCTAACAAATCCCTAGTCTACGCTTTTAGTTCCACCAACTCCTTTGGCGCCATCCTATATAGGGCAATAAACACTGGCGCGGTTCCATGTAAAAAGTCAATACCAAACTCTACCTCGCGATCTGGAGGCAAACCCGGAAGCTCTTCTGGGAAAACATCAGAAAACTCTTTCACCGTTCCGACATCTTCCACCGTTGATTCCTTGGCCCCCAATGCACACACATGAACCATGAACGCCTCACATCCCTTCCTCACCATTTTCTCGGCCTTTAAAGCGGATACTACATTGGATAGGTAATTCCTTCTATCACCTATCATCACCACATCTTCACCCTCAACAGTTCTCAGCACCATTTGCTTAGCTGCACAGTCCAAACTCGCTTGATACTTTACTAACCAATCCATCTCTAAGATCAAATCGAACTCCTCAAATGGCAGTTCCATCAGATCAGCCAAAAACATAACCCCTTGAAGTTCTAGAGGTACATCCTTAAACAGTTTATTCATTACCACCGAGTGTCCTAGAAGGCTAATTACAGTCATCTTCCTAGAAGTAGTCCCATAGGCTAAGTTTAGAGTTCTCGCTATACTACTAGCATCATAAGAGTGCGTAGAACCAACATCAATCAAAGCAGTATAGGGCAATCCATAAATTAAGAACGTATCGGTTATGATGCCCAGTGCGTCGCCCTCCTCTCGACGCCTCGCTGTGTAGACCAACCCAGGCTGTCTTGCCTCAGTATTCCCAGCACCTCTGCCCAGTGTTCCACGGCCCCGACCATTACCGTTACCACCCCTGGTTGGACCTCGACCCCTCTGCAGTTGCTGACTATCTCTCATGAATTGTGTACGTCCTTGACCCTCAGACTGAGTCCTGGCTGGCCTCCGTGGACAATCCCTTATCCGATGATCCAATGACCCACACTCAAAACACCCTCTGTTACCCGTCCAACACTCCTCCGAATGAGACTTCCCATATCGTGCTCACCGTAGTGGCCACTGAGTAGCAGCAAAAGCTTTGCAGCTTGATTCGTCCCGCCAAATCTAGCCCTTTTTTGAGAATTCCCGGCAGACCCTAATGACCCAGAACTCCTCTTATTCTAATTCCTATCCTGATTCTATTTCACCGACTGCTTTACCTCTTCGACTATTTTGGCCTTTTCCACTAGGACAGCAAACTCTCTCTCCCGCTGCGGAGCAATCAATATCCGCAGTTCATCCCTCAGTCCGTCCTCAAACCTAACACAGCGCTCATGTTCCATAGCCACGATACCTCTAGCATAACGACTTAACCGAAGAAACTCCGCCTCATACTCAAATACTAACTTACTCCCCTAAACTAAATTCAAGAATGCCTTACACTGCACATCTATATAACCAGACCCGACGTACCTCCTCTGGTAAGCCACCTTAAAGAAATCCCAGGTGATGTCATCGGCCATCACACCATCCCTGACCGTGAGCCACCACTGATAGGACTCATCCCGAAGAAGAGACACTATCCCCTTCAGCTTCTCCTCAGGCGTGAAATCTAAATCATCTATTATGCGCTCTGTCGCCTCTAACCAGTACTCAGCTGTGTTGGGAGCTACACCAGAAACACCCCTAAATACTTCTGCTCCATTAGCCCGGAGTCGTTCAGACGCAGATTTCTGAGCCTCCGAACCTACGCCTGCTTCAGCAACTCTCTCCAGAACTCGCAACATCGCCTGCAACACCGCGTCATCACCACCCGTTTGATTCTGAAACTCACCGCCCACAGCTGACGGTGGTGACACCTCATTCTCTGACCCATGGCCAGACCCTACCGGTTCCGACACAGTAATCCTACCCCTACCACGTCCACGCACGTTACGCCCGTGTCCTCGTGTGCTCATGTCTAACGTTCACGATTTAATCTGATTTAAAAATTTTATGAGTGAGCTTTCTTCCACCGTTTATTACAGCACAGTCTTATGAACAATTTATTATAGTAGTTATTCTCGCAAGTTCACACAGCCTTACGGGTTTCAGTCTCTAAAGTGAATTCCTATCACTAGCATTCATATCACAATCATTGAAAACATATAAACAGCAGTTAAGGGACTTACCTTCGTGGATCGGTGCCGAAGACTCGGTGCTATGCTTCCCAAAACGTGTTTTTTATTCAACCGTTTTGCAAACCCCTTTTATAAAAATGATTTGGGCCTCAGCCCTAGAGCCGAGCTTTTGAACCAGGCTCTGATACCATAACTATAACACCCCAAACCCGGTGAAAACGCTACGACCGAATCCGGCATGTCACAAGGAAGAAAATATTTTTGGAAAAGCAAGTTGTCGTTTCAAGTTAAAAAGAAAATCGTTGATTTATAAAAACCTGAATTGTTTTAAGCAGATTGTTAAAATCACTTCGAAACTTAAAGAAGATAGTGTTGCCTTGTTATTATTACGCGATTGCTAAATACCCAATGGTAAAATTTTGGAAAAAATCCCGAAAGTTTGTAAAAGTTTTAAAAACGTTCATTTTAAGAATTTATTTGGCATGCCACTCATGTTTAATCATATTTTAAGAAAACTTAAGCAGATGAATAATCCCAAAGTAAAATCTAGTAGCCTTATTACATAATCGAAAACCCAACTTAAAATAGAATAAATCCAAAAATAACCATGAAGCAAAAAACCAAACTACTGAGCATGGCCACCTCGAGTCCATCCTGGCTCCGCATCTGCAATCTAGGAATTATCTGCAAAATGTAATAGAAAGGGGTGAGTCACCGAGACTCAGTACATAAATCCCCATCCCGAAGATGTTAACCCATTACACAGTTTCATATGCGAATATGTATGCCATGCAACCCATCCAACCTATCCATCCGAACTCCCAATTCTACCCCTTGTGGCACCTAGCCACTGGTGGTACCTAACCACTGGTGGTTCCAAACCACTGGTGACCGAAGTCAAAAATGATCGTTTGTGGGGCCAACCCACATTGTAGTACCTAACCGCTGGTGACGATCCCTTATCTCGATATGTGGGGCAACCCAATGTGCTACCAAACCACTAGGACGAGTCACAGAAATATATATGTGGTACCTAACCACTGGTGGTTTTAAACCACTGAGACTTAGTCACAATATGATCGTATATAGGGCTAACCCGCTGTGTGGTACCTAACCACTGGTGACAGTCTAATAGATCATTCCTTCCCCCTCCTCTCATCAAACCCAATTTTCATGAACATGCTTTCTGATATAATATAATCATGCTTACATGTAGAAATAATAAAACATGGTATATGCAGATTTAACAGAGGCAATTAACGTTAGCCACCAAGATGGACTTACCCGGAGTCTTCGCTTTTACCCACAAGGGTAACATATCGATTTTAACAATTATTTCAGGTTTTGACAAATCACAATTAACAGTATAATAAACATATGAAATGTGTAAGAGTTACACACCTGATTACTCGTAATATCACGCTCTCTACATCGACACTGTCCTTAACCGACACTACCGCTATTTGCCTACTACTTTGCTCAGATGCTGGCCCACACCCAGGTGGCCAATCGCGAACCGCAGACACAGCCCTCTTCTTGAACTTAGGGGCTGGGTTCACCGATCCAACCCCTCCTAACGCTTGGCTAGCCTTCGAGTCCAAGAACACACCTTAGTCACTAACTTAGATTAAAGCAACGAAATCGAATCTAAGAGGTTAACACACGTAAAGCGAAAGCTCTTACCTAGATTGACAAATCCCGAAGCTCAAGATCTAATCCACAAGCTAAACAAATCCCGAGAATCCAAACGAATGTGCTACCCCCTTCCTACATTCGGCCAAACATCACACCATTAGGCCAAATAGCCATTCGGTTTTGGCATGGAAACCCGAAAGAGATAACACAAATAAAAGAAATCGCCCGCTTACCTTAACCTGACAGATTCGATCACCCACTATCAAGACTCGGCACCACAACACCCTAGAGATGATTCGGAAATGGCTAAAACAAGAGGGAATCCAATAAGAAAACCGCAAATAGAATTAAAGATCTTTAACAGGATGTTTAGGGGTTTCGGCTTTTAGAGAAGAATGGAATAGAGAGAAAGAGGTTGAGGTTTCGGTTTTAGAGAGTACACAAATGAATAAGAAAAGAATGAGAACTAAGTTTCGGCTCACATAGAATGAGAGAGATGAAATGAGGGGATGAAAAATGAGATTTTCGGCACTTGCTGAATCAATTAAAAGAAAGAAAAAGAAATAGTAAGATGCTAGGAGGATTCAGCTATGGCTTTTGAGAGAAAAGAAAATAAGGAATGATGTTTTGGCAGAGGTATGGCTACAGAGGGTTTTCGGCTTTGAAGAAAAATGGCAAAAATATTGGGACACAATTAATGAATGGACAGCAAGGTAGGTCCGGCTAAACAACCAAAATAGAAAAGACTTAAGAGAGCATTCGGCTTTGAGTAGATGAGAGAAAAAAAATGCAAAATATGAAATGTGAGTGTGGTTCAGTTTCGGCACAAAAGAAATGAGAAAAGAGAACTCTAAGGCTCCCTATCTAGCTGAATATTCACACTCCACCAAGGTCTACACCCACATTCGACCACCCACCTAAGCTACACCCAAACCGAATGCCTAACCCCCTCCTAGCTCCTCTCAAATTCGGCTAACACCTATCCCAACTCCAACCCTTCTTTTCCTCCTTGCTTTTCTCCTATACACATATTCAAACAAGTTTGAATACTTCAAACTCCTAAATTTTCTCTCCTCCACCCATTCAAATCTGTTGACTCCTTCAACACTCATCCACTAGAGTCCATCCTGAGTGCAACTCCTCTTGGTCTTGGCGTCAAAAAGCTATGCACAAAAGGGGATTTACATGAGGTGTCACTCCCTTGCCTCCTAAGTGGCGCCTCTTTGCCACTCCACCACTTGAATTCTTGTGTCAAAACTTACCACCAACCACCCTTAACTCCTACTCCACTCAGCTTCCCCTTCTAAGTGCCCAAAAAGAAAATTTTTGTTAAGGCCCAGGCCTATCCCTAGCTCACGCCTAGACCCTAAAACACCCTAGACTAGCATGGCAACCACACTATTTACATGCAATCAGATAAAATACAAAGGCCCCTATTTAGGATGTTACAATCAGTCTGTCAATCCCTGAGTTTACAGGGAGCAGATTGAAGATAACAGATTTGGCGATTCCTGAAATTGCAGGAAGCAGATCGAAGACATCAGTCTGGCAATCCCTGAGTTTGTAGGGAGCAGATTGAAGATAGCAGATTTTGCGATTCCTGAAATTGTAGGAAACAGATCGAAGACATCAGTTTGGCAATCCCTGAGTTTGCATGGAGCAGGTTGAAGATAGCAGATTTGGTGATTCCTGAAATTGCAGGAAGCAGATCGAAGACATCAGTCTGGCAATCCCTGAGTTTGCAGGGAGCAGATTAAAGATAACAGATTTGACAATTCCTGAAATTGTAGGAAGTAGATCGAAAAGATCAGTCTGGCAATCCCTGAGTTTGCAGGGAGCAGATTGAAGATAACAGATTTGGCGATTCCTGAAGTTGTAGGAAGCAGATCGAAGATATTAGTCTGGCAATCCCTGAGTTTTCAGGGAGCAGATTAAAGATAGTAGATTTTGCGACTTCTGAAATTGCAGGAAACAGATCGAAGACATCAGTTTGGCAATCCCTGAGTTTACAGGGAGCAGGTTGAAAATAGCAGATTTGGCGATTCCTGAAATTGCAGGAAGCAGATCGAAGACATCAGTCTGGCAATCCTTGAGTTTACAGGGAGTAGATTGAAGATAACAGATTTGGCAATTCCTGAAATTGCAGGAAGCAGATCGAAGACATCAGTCTGGCAATCCCTGAGTTTGCAGGGAGCAGATTGAATATAGCAGATTTGGCGATTCCTGAAGTTGTAGGAAGCAGATCGAAGACATTAGTCTGGCAATCCCTGAGTTTGCAGGGAGCAGATTAAAGATAGCATATATGGCAATTCCTGAGGTTGCAGGAAGCAGATCAAAGACATTAGTTTGGCAATCCCTGAGTTTGTAGGGAGCAGATTAAAATAGCAGATCTGACATTCTTGAGGTTGTAAGGAGTAGATCGAAAACATCAGATCTTGTCTCCCTGAGTTTGCAGTGGAGCAGATCAAAAGATAGTGGATACTGCCTTCAAGAAGTTCAAGCTATCAAACTTACTGAAATCAAGATGAAGTTCCAATACCGTTGAAGCTGCAGTGGAGTTGGAGTCATTTGAAGAAGACAAGGATCAAGAAGTCGAGGCTTGGCCAAGACCGGTCAAAATTGATCCTTTTATAGTCTTTGCTCTATTCTCATTACACGACAATGAGCAAACAGGGGCAGCTGTAAGAGCCCAATTTTGACCGGGCTTTGAAATAAACCAAATAAATAAAAAACCAGTGTTTTTAAATTGTCCCATTACAGATCTCAAATAATAAAGCCCACTTACACCCTTAAGCCCAATTACAGAATACCCAACCTAACCCAAACCTTAGACCCGAAATAAAACCCAATTCCCCTGACCCAAATTACACGGCCCAATGGCTCAAAAATTAAACAGTCTTAGCAGAAGCCTAAGGTTTCTGAAACCCTAGGCGCCGCAAAGTGCACCAGCAGCACCTCCAGCCTCGCGCCGCAATCAACGCCTCGCGCCCACACTAGCCCTCAGTCGCGCCGCGGTCTACGCCGAATCACTCCATCGTCGCCAAGATCTCCGTCTTTTACCTGCGAGAAAGGAAAGAAACAACAGTGCAAATGGAATATTTTTGTTTCCTTTTTCATTTTCTGGGTTATAAATACCCATAGCACATGTAACAATAAAAGGAGGATGGAAAAAAAAAACACAGAGACAAGAGAATACACAGAAATACAAAAAAGGGAAAACATTGAAACAGAAAAGAAATTTTATTAAGGTGATTTATATTTTATTTTTTTTATGTTCCGTGCATTTTTTTTTACAAAATAGTAATAAAAAAATGGAAGTTTTACCTTTCAAATCGGGTTTGAAAGCGGAGTTATTGGCCTCCGGCCACTAGCCATAGAGGCGCGTGGCGCGCGTAGGGGCAAGAACTCAGAAGTTTAGTGGCCAAACCTCGAACAGTAAAAAGAGGGTTTTCTGGAGAACTCTTTTGATTTTTTTTTAAAACGGAATAAAAGTGATTTTTGGGGCCGAATTTTGGATTATATAAGCAAAGGAAAACGACGCCGTTTCTGATTAATAGGATCCGCGCGTTGACCCAATATCCAGAAGAGGATCCGCGTGTTTTGGTTAAAAGGGCAATTTTCCATTTCAGTCCCTTTGAAATTTTATTTGTTTTAATTTTATTCAATCTGACATTTTCGTTAATTTTAAATTAGCCCTTAAATTTGTACTTTGTTTCAATTGAATCCTCAAGCATTTTAAAGGTAAGAATCGGAACGACGCCGTTTTAAAAAGAGGCTTAATTGCCACATTAGTCCCTAGGATTTAACGCGCGTTCTAATTTAGTCCTTTTATATTTTTTTAATTGCTATTTAATCCCTGTCCTTTTTTAAAATCTTTTATTTTCCCTTTTAAATTATTTTAATATTGTAATAAAATTACTTTTTATTATTTCTATTATTATTTATATATTAGTTTGTTTATAGTATAAAATTTATATATATATATTTACGTATTAACCTAATATATATTATTATTTAATTTATGTGGTTTAATATTATTATTTTATAATTAGTATATTATTTATTACATTACTTTTGTTTAAGATTTTTATATTATATAGTATCGAGTTATATTATGTATTATTTCTAAATTGTTTTTATAAAATTTATTTATATTATCTAAACATATCTCATTTATATTATTTATATTATTTGTGTAATTTTATGATTAGAATATTATATATACGTATGTTTTTATATAAAAATACTTTATACTTTATACTATTTACTAATTATTTTTATTATAGTTATTTATACTGTATTAAATTATTAAATTATATATATTTATGATAAGTTTTTTTTTACTTTTAATTTTCGTTATTATGTATATATATTAAATCATTTTAAAATTTTTTTATTAAATGTTTAAATATATCTTTTTTTTTTGTTTGATTTTGTTATTTCATGAAAGTGTTATTAATTATACATCGCATGTTTATTTATTTATGTTATTTTAATTGTTTATTATTGCTTAATATGATGCTTTACTTATTCATGTTATATTATTATTTATTATTTATTGTTAATATAATTCATAGAATTGCAATGGATATGTATGCTACAATGTCTTACTCATACCATTTTTTTTATAAAAATACCTTTTAAACTAAAGATTTTTTGAAAAAATATTTTTAACGGTGATATGTGATATTTGGGGTCTTCGAGAAGAATAGTGTCCTAACTTACTTGGTTGTGATTTTTCTCATAGAACTTAAAATATCAGATATCCCTTCATTTTTAAAATTGAAGTTTACCAATTTCAAATCAAAAACTTATTCTTGGGAGTTCAAAACATTGTATCCTAACTTACTAGGTATGATGTCTTGTGTCTCAAGGTAAGAATTTTCTAAAACGAAGACGTGCCTAATTTCGAAGTCACGAGATACTATATCCTAACTTACTGGGTATGGTGTTTAGTTTCTTTAAGATAGGTAAGTCTAGGTCTTTTCCTTCAAACAAAAGGATCATTTTTTTAATTTTTAAAGTTTCAACATTAGGGCATGATTTTACCAATTAGGTACCAATTTTTGGGCGTTATGAGAGTGCTAATCCTTCCTCATACGTAACCGACTCCCGAACCTATTTTTGTTTTTCGTGGACCAAAATTAGTATTTTAAAATAAAACGTTTTTTTAGGTGATCCAATCACACCTAAGTAAAAAGGGATTGGTGACGACTCCCATTTTTGTTTTTTTTAAGTCGATCCACGTTTTTAAAATCAAATTTAAAAATGGTTTCGACAATAGAAATTAAGCTTAGATTATGAAAATGACTAAATGGTAAAGCTTAACAAACAAACTTGATTGTTCGCTTTTTTACATTAGGGACCAAATTAAATAAAATGCAAAAATGTTATGAAATTTTGGTAGGAATAGAAAGTATGAGGTCCCTAATGAGTAAATGTGAAATTGGATTTTAATTCGAAGCTTTAGATTGAAAGTTATGTTTGTCCCGGTTTTAGGGACAAAATTGATTATAATAAAAATATGCATTAATTGATATTTGATTGTGAATTATATGGAAATTGATAATATTATATGTTTTGTGACTATTTGTAGCTAACGTCGACGGGAAACCTTCAAGAGGAAAAGGGAAAGCGAAAGTTGTCGATGAGTGACGCGATTGTACTTTTATGATTCGAGATAGAAATATCTATTTGCATATACATGTTTTTTGAATGAATGATCATTGAAGTGAGTATATGAAAATAGTATTAATTGCTTTGATTGAATTTAATATGTAATATCGAAATAAGGGACTAAATTAAATAAAATAGGAAACGATATGGATTGCTTAAATTATGAAGTGTAATATGGAAATGGAAATGAAATATGTCATTTGATATGAAATATAGGAGTTGATGATGAAATTGGCTTATGGTTATGAATATGAATGGGAAATGGCATATGTATCATATTGTATAATGTATTTGAACATTGGTACCCTATTAACTAGTTGGACTGAGTTAGATATAGTTGTCATGCCATAGGATTGGATTGTGTACGGGGTTATGCACGTATGTGCCAAAATGCACCTTGTGTCTAGTAAGAACTTAGTGTGCCAGTATACACTTCGTGTGTCAAGATGCACTTCGTGTGCCAATTTGCCTTTTGTGCACCAGTGATGCGATACAAGCGCCAGTATGCACTTTACGTGCTAGTTTACCTTAATTTGGTTTATCCGATGATGCACCTTGGTGCCACTTTGGTGTGTTGGTTGGATGATCGGTGTATCTGTCCAAGTGTGAGTCATGTTAATGGGGATTATAATTGGTAAACTTGGTAAATGATATCGTAAATTGAAAAGTTTGATTATATGGCCTCATTTATGTTCAAATGTGAATTGTGATAGAAAGATCATATAAGTTATTGAAATAATCATTTGAAAACGAGCCTTAGGGGCCAAAATGATTGTAAGTGAGTCAACCAAATCTAAAATAAGGATTGAATAGTGAGCTACTAAGGTAAAAAGGTGTTAAATGAATATGATAAGGAATGTCATGTTGTTGATGTTGGGAAATGTGCCCATATTATAGTAAACATGTAACTATTTTCTATTTATTTGAATAGTGAATAAATAAAGTTAATTTCACATTTCACTATTATGTCTTTTTTATTTTTGTCTTTTATATTTTCCATGCATAGTGAAATTGTGACAAGCAAATATTAGCTCATTGATTTTCTAAATTCAAACTGAAGATAAGTGGCATTGTAAGAATGTTTACATTCCGAGAAAGACAACTTACTTTAGTAGATAATCTAAATGAGTCTGTAATCCCGTAAACGAACCAAAGTGAGCATTTGATTCAAATACTGAGAAGGATTATTATGTTGTCTGCAATTCCAATTGGGAAGATGACTAGTCTTGGCTCTCGGAACAGTTGAATTCACGGGTAGAGACATAGATGTATTCATTGGTAGAATGATATATTGGATAGGACCCAAGATGAATTAATTCTAAATCCGTTTGTGAATTAATTCACTTGTGACATTCATGATGTGATTTACCTAAATCCTGAGTTAGCCACTGACTATGCATATGCAATTCATGTGCTTTGATATAAATGGAGGCTTATGCTCTAAAGATGGTCGAGCCCATAGCTGATATGTTGGGTAAATGACTTTTGTATGACATGGTTTTACTAGCAACAATGGAATTCATAGCTCAATTAAAGAGTTAACGATATCCTGTCATTGGCATTGTGTGGATTGATAAATATGGAACGTGGTCATGGGTTGCTTGTTTTCGAACGAGCAATTTATCACGATCATTTGTTGACAATGATCATATTAATCATTTAGAAGACGAAATGGTGATAATAAGATCAAATATGATTGTATTGAGTGAAAGAGTTTAACTCAAAGGAATCAAGGATATCTTATGATGGTAACACACATGACGAGGCCATTGGACAAAACATTTGGATGGATTGCTTTCGTAAAAAGTATACAATAAGGAGTTTTCAATCATGACACTTCTTGTGGACTAACTCTATGATTAAGTAATTGCGAATTATCGGAACGATGCTTTTGGGCATAATTGCAATTACTAGAATCTAATTGTATATATTTGATTGGTCCCTCCAGTAGCTCAACAAAAGCTTGACCGGACTGTATTTGAATTAGAAGAAAATTCTACGAATTTGGAAGTAATTTAATTGAGTCGATTTATTCGATGTGGAATTAAATTAGATGGTCGTGAGAATTGTTCAACTAGAGAATTTGATTAAAAAATTTTCTTAAAAAATTAATTTGGAAAATCTATGTGATTTTTGGAAAATTTAATTTTAATCAAGTAATTTTTTTTTTTTTTGAAAGAAATAGCTTGCTTGCATTAAGAAATTAAAAACAAAAAAGCAAAATAAAATCCTAAAAAGAAACAAACATTTCACGCTTTTAAAGTAAACCATCATTTCCTAAATTAACTTAAACCTATTTCTTAAGCAGCAATTCGGCCTTTTATTGACGTTCAGGTTTCCAAACAAAACAACTTCCACCATTCCAATCCATTGCATGACCGTCCATAGTCCACATCTATGAGATTCAGACCACCGGAGATACTTCCATTTCTTCCTACTGTCTCCTCTGAACAGGATTTTACCCATATCAAGCCTAGATTCAAGGTACCTCTGTTTCCCTACCGATTTGTTTAAATCAACAAGGGGCCTATGGTTTCTCTCCATTGCACAACATTCTTTTCTATTACTATTGTCTTGGAGCTAGAAACGACCAGATCTGTTTTGAGTTTGTTCCCCTCCTCCTATTTCGCTGCTGCATTATCTTTGTCTGTTCGTTCTGGATGAAATCCTCCTACACTCATCATCTACCACTGTTTCCACTACTCTCGGGAGTCTATTTCGTAATCCTTCTTGAGCAAGAACATGTGCTTCTTTGTTTTCCTGCCTTGTTGCATGCTTAAATAGACATGCCTCAAAGCCAGAACTTAAAATTTTTGCACTAGATGTATATGCCCTAATTTCAAAATTATCTTCATTCGTTGATTGTAATTTTTTAATTACTGTTAGCGAGTCTACCTCTATCACGACCCTTTCAAGTCCTAGATCTAGCCCAAATTTGGTTTCTTGGACACAGGAAAGTGCCTCTGCAGCAAAGGCTATTGGTATGTTTGTATTGATAAATACTTTAAAATGTAGAACTTGACCCTCTGAATCTCTAACCAAAATCCCTAAGCATGATTTTTTGTTTTGTTGATTAAAAGCAACATCAAAATTAATTTCATCTCCACCGTTTCTGGTGGCCTCCACTGTTCGCCTACCACCCTTCAAACGGGTAGCCTTTGATTTAACCCATCCAATTCATGTATAAATCTCAATATAAAGTGCACTGTATCATCTCCTGTCTGTTGCATCCTATCATGCACATATTTATTTCTAGCTGTCCATATTGCCTAAAGTGCGCATGCAATTCTTCTGCATTTATAAATTGAATTATTGTTATATAGATGTAATTGCCAGTCTTTAAATTGTACCTAATTCTGCTCTTTTGGCCATCTTATATCTAATTTTCCCATATTTCTGCTACAGATGGGCAATCCCAGAAAGCATGTTTAGTACTTTCAATCTCTCCTATACATTTGGGGCAACTTGCAGATCCTACCAGTCTTCTTTGAAATAGATTAAGTTGAGTAGGGAGATAATTGTTAATAAATCACCAATTCATAATCTTGATTTTTGAGGGTAGCTCCAGCCTCTATAGTTTTTTTGTAAATAGGGCTATAATTATTCTGTTCGTTGTTGCCAGTAGTAGAATGATGTTCCTGTAATAAAATTTTATATCCGTTGTGCACTAAGAATTCCCCAGAAACTTTGCCACACCACACTAATTTATCCATCTCTGGGACACATAGAAGAGGAATACACAAAATTCTCTCTGCTTCTTCCGCATTAAAGGTATCCTTTATTAGATCTTCTTTCTAGCAGTTTGAGCTTTGAACAATTAAATCAGATACCTGGCTTACTAATTGATTATTCTTTTATATTTGTACCTTTAAATCCCCAGGTCCTAGAACCCAAGCATCATTCCATATTGAAATTTGGCTTCCGATCCCACTCGCCAGCATAATCCTCTCAAAAAGACCTCTCGCCGCCCAAACACTTTTTCAGGTATATGAAGGTATATTTCCCAACCGAGCATTAACAAAATCTGAATTGGGATAATATTTTTCTTTTGAAGAACGCGCCAGTAAGGAATCTAAATAACGTATTAAACGCCATCCCTATTTCGCTAATAATGTCACATTAAATTTTGACAAACACCTAAATCCCAATCCCCTGTTCCCCTTTAATTTAGCCAATTTCTTCCATTCACACCAATGTATTCCACGTTTTCCATGCTCTTTGTTTTCCATGCTCATTTTGTCACCAAAATCTATTTATAATGTTTTAAATTTTAATAAAAAGTGAATTTGGTAATAAGAAACACGCCATAGAATAAGTAGGGATGATGGACCTCGAAACTAACTAATATTTCGACAAAGGCAAGCGCACTTATCGAACAGTAGTATAACTTTGATGAGTCCAGAATATCGTATCTTCAAAGACTAAAAATTACTAGTAATAACTATCTTTTTATTATCTAATTTAATAATTTAGGGGTTTTGTTTAAATCTAAAATTTAACTAATTAATTAACGATGAACGTGACAGAGGGTGAAGAGAGTAATCGAATAAACTAATGAATAAAGACAATATCCAAGGAAAAATCCATCTAGACTTTACTTATTATTCTGATTTTGAATTAAATGATTTATTCACTTGACTTGATTCGTAGAAACCCCTAAATTATGTTAATATCTCTTTCGAGACTAAAAACAACTGACTCTAGGTTGATTAATTGAAATCTCTTTATAATTAAAACCCCTATCGTCGAATTAACTCTTTCTATGAATTCCCTTATTAGATTTGCCTTTAATGCGGCAGATTTATGTCGCCTTATTTTTAGGGTTGCAATCAACTCTGCTTAATTATCTTGGATCTACTTTTAAACAGGGACTTTTGCTCCACTGAATAAGCACATCAATCTTGAATTAATATTCTTGAAAATATTAAAACAATGATTAAGAACACATAATTAAGAACAAGAACAATTATTTATCATGTAATTCAGATTTATTAAATAATAAGATTCATCTAGGTTTCATCCTCCTTGGTTATTTAGGGAGTTTAGTTCATAACGTAAAAGGGAAACATCTCAAAATAAAGAAAACAACAAGACATAAAGAACCCAAAAACTTCTAAAGAACTTATGGAGATATTCAATCTTGAATGAGATCTTGCTTCCGAGATGATTCCGATGGCTTCCTTCGAGTAATTTCTTCAATTTACTCTCTGTCCTCTATCTCCTTCCTTAAGTCTTCCTCTAGCATGTATTTATAGGAACCTTAAAAATTGGCTTTTTCTGCGTGAAAACAAAGTAGGGTGCGGCAGGGACACGGGTGTGTGCACAGTCCGTGTAAGAGTGCGCATGCCGTGTGGGAATTTTAATGAATCGCGATCGACACGGGCTGGCACACAGGCCTGTGTCCAGCCCGTGTGAGTCACACGGGCATGTGCTCTAGTCATGTGGTTTTGGTTTGGCCGTGCGGAACCTTAATATGACCCGTTTTGTTCGGTTTTGGCTCGTTTTCTACTCCTTTCGCTTCCTTATGCTCACCAAAGTATAGAAATACAAATTTAAAGGATTAAGAGTATCGAATTCACAAAATTATATAGATAAACGTCCAAAAACATGTCCAAAAACATGCTAAGCGTCGGTTTATCAAAAATCCTCAAACTTAAGCGTTTGCTTGTCCTCAAGCAAAATCCTCAATTCAAAAATAAAATTAAACTTCCTTAATTCACAATTCTTATTAATAATGTATTATCATAATTCACAAATAATTTATACATTGATAATTTAAAGAGTCCTAAAGATTCAAACAATTTAAGTCACAAATTTTTGTAGCACGAAAACATAGGTGTTTCCCCTTACCTAAATAATTACCTTTGATTCAAAACCAACAAGAATCGACATCCTCACTAAAGATTCACTCAAATCACTCAACGTGTTTAAGGTTCAAAGCACTTAAAAGTCAAACATGATAAGTTATTACCATAGGCTTGCACGAAAATTAAATCTCCACCACTATAAAATGAGATGATACACAAATCCAAAGGTCTTAGAAAGGGTTGTAATGAGGCTTGGGTTAAAGGTGTGGATAAATGTTAAATTAGAGGGTTAGAATCGAGATTAAATTGACAATATATCTAGCTAGAAAAAAATGAACTAATACTAAATAATTACATAAATTGAAAACTTATTACTAATAACACGAGCTTCTACTCAAAATGTGAAATTAATCGCTTAAGCTAACATAGAACTCATAATAAATATATTTCCAACTTTTTTTTTATCACGTACAATAATACGAAAGAATTTAACAACTGAAATAAAGAACATAGTTAGGTACTGTTCAAATTAAATCTCGACAAAAAGGAGCTAAAACAATAGGAAAAATTTTCAATGAATCAAAAAGAATTGGTCTTGGGTTAATATTAGGGGTAAATTAAGAAATGGTTTAGTAGGATCAAAGGGGTTCACTAGGGGTTAATTATGAAGGTAGGCTTTTTGGGGTAAGTGGGTTAAAACTTAAGTGCCTTTATCATCTCAGTATATCAAATCAAGGGTGTGGTCTCGACATGCATAATCGAAGAAAGTTCTAGAATAACAAATCAATATTGACACACTCATAACCAATAATAAAGTGAGCAAGAAAAGTGTATGCTCTAAAAGGCTCAAAATCTCACAAAAATTATGATTTTTTATGACAACCTTCCAAATTTCAAACTTCAAAGTAATATTTAAATTTAGGGAAACAACCTAATAAATTTTTAATTCTGAAAATAGACTTATCATGCTTGATTCTCTAATGTCTTAAAGTTTAAACCATCAATGCACAATTACCTATGACTTAATCCAAAACATATCAATAAAATCATAAGTTAATAAAAATTTTATTCTAATAGTAATATGATAAAATTTACTTAAGAACAAGACATAATTCAAGGATTTTCTAATAATACTATAATTAACCTCCCTATACTTAAGATGTGCATTGTCCTCAATGTACAAAGATAGATAATAGCAATGTATGCAGAAAATAATAAAAGAGGGAAGGAGGTGAAACTTCCTGAATTACGGATGAAATCCTTAGAAAGAAGCATGATGAACTAAGCAGAGGTGAAGGTGGGGGAGAATACGCCAGTAGTTTGTTCGTTCCTTAGTAGCACTGAACCTTTTGAAACTGTGGAGTAATCAGTAAAGTTTTAGGTAGTTTTAGTAACATAATTCGTTATGGGTACTCGATAATAAACAACCATAGATATAAAGAAATCAATATATAAAGAAATCAATATATACTAATATAAATCAAAGACAGGAAAGATAAAGAGAAAGAGTTTAAAAATTAAAATAAAAGAAAAAGAAAAAATAAATGGACTCAAAGGTCCTTATCAACAGATGGTTCGTACGGTGAGGGTGGTGGTGATATGTGAAAGTGCTGACAAATCTGTTGTAGAGTCGCCTCAAGGCCGTTGAATCGTCGAGTCAATAAAGCAGCTGCATGAACTGGTCTATGAAGAGGTGGTGGCGTAGAAAGTGGTCGCGCACGAGGAGGTCGCGCCGGGGCCCTTCCGCTTTTTTGAAACGGGAACGGCGACCTTCGTCTTGCCTCGAGTATTAGTCATGGTGTACCTAAAAACGATTTTCAATAAATAATTCAAGCATCACCACAAGTAATATTAAAATAGTCCTAAATAACAGTATATTCCTAACATAGTGAATTCAAATATCAAGTTAAACAAAAAAAGAAGAAGATATTTTAAATTATTATTAACAATAAAAATACTAACTTACGGTACCCTTAACACATGAAATGAAAGGATCCTCAAATACTAATATAGAAAATAAACCTACTTAGAGAAGAAAGGAAGAAAAAAGAAAAAGAAAAATGGCTTTAAATAGGGGAAACAGTCGTGTAACAGCTCGTGTTGGGCCACACGGCCATGTCACAAGCTCGTGTGGTCAATTCCCTAGCCCGTGTTCACCGCGATTTGTAAATTCTTAGTTTTCACACGGCCGCATCGCATGCCCATGTACTAAGCCCTTCGCTTCTCCCACGCCCTTGTGGATTTCCACACGCCCATGTGATTGAGCACACGGTCGTGTGGCCAGGTCGTGGGGGTTAAAAGCCTGCATTTCAAACATGAACAAAAGTGAAAACAAACTAATTAGTAGGGTTAGTGCTCGGGTTGCCTCCCGAGAAGTGCTTGTTTAACGTCCTAAGCTAGACTTACCTTATCCGCTCGGTTACGATGGTTTGCGGAGTCGAGACTCCTCTTTTTCGCTATCAATTCTATTATCAACATACGATTTGAGTCGAGTAACATTTACCTTGAAGGTGCAGAGATTAGAGTGAGTTACCTCAACTGTTCCATATGGAAAGACCTTGAGTATCGAAAAAGGAATCGCTTCGTTTATATTTAGCTCTGAGGTGGTTATTCGAGGGTCCGTTTCATCTAATAGTACTTGGTCCCCAACCTTGAAGTAGTTTGGTTCACCTTTAAACCCGTCATGGAGTTGCCTCGGTTTTGCTTCATGTGTTCTTGGTTTCTCCTTGGCATGTGTCTTCCATTCGTCTAGTTCATCAATCTGAAGCTTTCGCTTCTCATGAGTTATTTCATTATTGGCACGAGAACTAGGACGTGGCTCATTTGTGTTTCTTCGATGTGCTTCCTAAAAAGAGGGTTGGATCAAATGGTTATTAATAGAATTTATGTACTCACCTTTATTACTCGATGCCCTAACTGAGTCATGAGCCTGAAAAGTGATCGTTTCTTCACCTGCACGACGTGTGAGCTCACCTGTACCAACATCAATTCTAGTATTAGCAGTTGCTAAAAAGGGTCGCCCTAAGATAAACGGTGCGTCACTATCCTCATCCATATCTAGAACAACACGCTTGTCATGCCTAATCCCACCTGTCACGCTTGTCACGCCTGTCACACATTTTAAACCCATGCTTATTGTGTTTTTGGATGTTTATCTATATAATTTTATGAATTTGATGCTCCTAATCCTTTAAATTTGTATTTCTATACAAGCCTATGTGCCAGCCCGTGTCGATCGCGATTCATTCAAATTCCCACACGGCCTACGCACTCTCACATGGGCTGAGCACACGCTCGTGTCCCTGCCGCACCCTGCTTCGTTTTCACGCGGAAAAAAGCTAATTTTTAGGATTTTCTGAACCTTCTAAAAGCCTATAAATACATGCCAGAGGAAGACCTGAGGGAAGAGACAGAGGACGGAGAGTAGATCGAAGAAACTACTTGAAGAAAACCGTCGGAATCATCTTGAAAGTAGGATCTCATTCAAGATTGAAGATCTCCATCAAGTTTTTTTAGAAGTTTTTGGGTTCTTTATGTCTTGTTGTTTTCTTTATTCTGAGATGTTTCCCTTTTACGTTATGAACTAAACTCCCTAAATACCTAAGGAGGATGAAATCTAGATGAATCTTATTATAATAAATCTGAATTAGGTGATAAATACTTGTTCTTATTCTTAATTATGTGTTCTTAATCCTTATTTTAATGTTTTCAGGAATATTAATTCCAGATTGATGTGCTTATTCAGTGGAGCAAAAGTCCCTATTTAAGAGTAGATCCAACATAATTAAGTGGAGTTGATTGCAAACTTAGAAATAGGGCGACATAAATCTATTAGATTAAAGTCAAATCTAATAGGGGAATCCATAAATCGAGTTAATGCGACGATAGGGGTTTTAATTAGAAAGAGATTTCAATTAATCAACCTACAGTTAGTTGTTTTTAGTCTCGAAAGAGATATTAACATAATTTAGGGATTTCTACGGATCAAGTCAAGTGAATAAATCGTTTAATTCAGAGTTAGAATAATAAGTGAAGTGTAGGTGGATTCTTCCTTGGGTATTGTCTTTATTCATTGGTTTATTCGATTACTCTTTTCACCCTCTGTCGCGTTTATCATTAATTAATTAGTTAGTTAAATTTTAGATTTAAACAAAACCCCTGAAATATTAGGCTAGATAATAAAAAGATAGTTATTACTAGTAATTTTTAGTCCTTGAGGATACGATATTTTGGACTCACCAAAGCTATACTACTATTCGATAGGTGGTCTTGCCTTTGTCGAAATATTAGTTAGTTTCGAGGTCCATCAAGTTTTTGGCGCCGTTGCTAGGGACTAAGATATTAGGAACACTAAATTTTTATTACTTTAGCCATTTTTATTTTTATTACAATTTATTTTTTGCCTTTATTTTAATTTACTAACTTTTCTTTTTATTTGCTTCTAGCAGTTAATTATAGTTTATGACTAGAAGGAACCCGTAATGACCATTACTTTTTGATAGTGAGATAGAAAGCACCGCTCTCAGAAACTGATGAGAGATAAGGCGAAGTCTACAATACATAGAGGAAGAGCAAGAAGATGATACTAATACTACTGAGGAGATGGCTGACAATAATCCGTTACCTCCAGTGGTTGCCGAAAATCCTACTTATCGTACTATGTACGACTATGCTAAGCCTAATTTGACTGGGACTGAATCAAGTATTTTGGGGCCTGTTGTTGCTGCAAATAACTTCGAGCTGAAGTCAAACACTATACAGATGATACAACAATGTGTTTAGTTCGATGGTTAACAGGACGAGGATCCAAATACCCATTTAGCAAATTTTCTAGAATTCTGTGATACTTTCAAAATAAATTGCGTTTCTGACGATGCCATTCGCCTTCGGTTATTCCCTTTTTCATTAAGAAACAAAGCTAAATAGTGGCTGAACTCGTTACCACGAGGTTCCATTACTACTTGGGAACAAATGAATGAAAAATTTTTGTTAAAATATTTTCCGTCGGCTAAAACGGAAAAGTTGAGGAATGATATCTCTTCTTTTGTATAGATGGATTTAGAAACGCTTTACGATGCATGGGAGAGGCACAAGGACTTGTTGAGAAGGTGCCCTCACCATGGGTTACCTTTATGGCTATAGGTTCAAACCTTTTCAACGGTTTGAACCCTTCAACTAGACAGCTGATTGATGCAGTCGTCGGTGGAACCTTGAATAAAAAACCCCAGAAGCGGCTTATGAGTTTATAGAGGAAATATCACTGAATAACTATCAGTGGCAAGTAATGAGAATGAAGCCAACAAAAGCCACTAGTGTTTTTAACATCGACGCAGTCTCTATGCTATCAAACCAGGTAGAACTCTTGAACAAAAAAATGATGGTTTATATGTTTCTACGCTGGTACATCCGGTGATACAGTGCGTCACAAATGGAGGAGGGATAAACACAATAGAATATCCACCTTACAACCTGAGCACTGAGAATGAGCAAGTTCAATATATGGGTAACAATTCTAGACTTCAAAATAACCCCTATAGTAACACTTACAATCCAGGTTGGAGGAACCATCCCAATTTTTCATGGGGTGGTCAAGGAAATCAGAGACAACAACCCTCTCCAGGCTTCCAACAACAACCCTACCAACAGGAGAAGAAGCTGAACCTTGAGGAGATGCTAAGAAAATTCATCTCGGTGTCAGAAACCCATTTTCAAAACATCGAAACAGCACTAAAAAACCAGCAGACATCGGTTCAAGAGCTCGAAAACTAAATAGGTTAGCTTGCTAAGCTGATCTTAGAACGACCACAAGGCAGCTTGCCGAGTAATACTGAACCTAATCTAAGGGAGCAACTCCATGCTATCACGGTGTGCGACGATGAAGGGTCAGTAGAATCTGAATCTGAACCGAGGTAAGAACCTATGGTAAGTAAAGGTAAGGGTGGGGAGAGCCACAATACGCGAAAACCGGTAAGTAAAAAGCATGCACCTCATGTACCATACCCTAACACGACGAAAAAAGACCACACTAACGAGCAATTTGGTAAATTTCTTAAACTCTTAAAAAAACTACATATTAACTTACTGTTTATTGAAGCTCTTTCGCAGATGCCAAACTCAGTTAAATTTTTGAAGGAGCTTCTAGCAAACAAGCGGAAGTTAGATGATGCGTCACATGTGGAGTTAAACGCAGTTTGCTCAGCCATTTTACAAAATAAACTACCAAACAAATTAAAGGATCCAGAGAGTTTTACTATTCCTTGTTTAATTGGTAGTTTAGATGTTAATAATTCTTTGGTTGATTTAAGGGCAAGTATTAACGTCATGCCCTATAAAATGTTTAAGCAACTAGGTCTTGAGAAACCTAAACAAACTAGGATGAGTATTCAACTCGCAGATAAGACTATTAGATTTCCTAGGAGAATTGTTGAGGATGTGCTTATCAAAATTGATAAATTTATATTCCCGGTTGACTTTGTCGTTCTAGATATGGATGAGGATAGTGACGCACCGTTTATCTTAGGGCGACCCTTTTTAGCAACTGCTAATACTAGAATTGATGTTGGCACAGGTGAGCTCACACTTCGTGCAGGTAACGAAACGATCACTCTTCAGGTTCATGACTCAGTTAGGACATCGAGAAATAAATGTGAGTACATAATTAATAACCATTCGGTCCAACCCTCTTTTCAGGAAACACCTCGAAGAAACACAAATGAGCCACGTCCTAGTTCTCGTGCCAACAATGAAATAACTAATGAGAAGCGAAGGCTTTAGATTGATGAACTAGACAAATAGAGGACACATGCCAAGGAGAAACCAAGAACACACGAAGCAAAACTGAGGCAACTCCATGACGGGCTTAAAGGTGAAGCAAACTACTTCAAGGTTGGGGACCAGGTACTATTAGATGAAACGGACCCTCGAATAACCACCTCAGAGCTAAATATAAACGGAGCGACTCCTTTTTTGGTACTCAAGGTCTTTCTATATGGAACGGTTGAGGTAATTCACTCTAATCTCGGCACCTTCAAGGTAAATGTTACTCGACTCAAACCGTATGTTGATAATAAAATTGATAGTGAAAAAGAGGAGTCTCGACTCCGTAAACCATCATAACCGAACGGATATAAGGTAAGTCTAGCTTAGGACGTTAAACAAGCGCTTCTCGAGAGGTAACCCGAGCACTAACCCTACTAATTAGTTTGTTTTCACTTTCGTTCATGTTTTAAATACAGGTTTTTAACCCACACGACCTAGACACACGGGCGTGTCTTTAGCCGTGTGGACCTTGGAGCTCAAAATCACCAAAAATCGATAGAGACACGGCCTAAGTATAGTCTACACAGGTGTTTGACACGACCGTGTGGACCACATGGCTTGGACACACGGGCGTGTCCAAGGCCGTGTGAAAACTGGAGCCTAATTTTTCAAATTTTAAACAAGTCAGGGGGCTCCACGGGCATGATACATGGCCGTGTGTTTGAGCACACAGGCATATCAAATTTTACACGGGCGTGTCCTAGGCCATGTGACAATTAGAGCTCAAATTTTTAAATTTCAAAATTTAAACAAGTCAGGGGGCTCCGCGGGCAGGCCACACAGCCGTGTGTTCGATCACACGAGCGTTTGGAAATCCACACAGGCGTGGGAGAAGCGAAAGGCTTAGTACAGAGGCGTGCGTTGCTGCCGTGTGAAAACTAAGTATTTGCAAATCGCGACGAACGCAGGCTAGCGAATCGACCACACCGGCATGTGACACGACCGTGTGGCCCAACACGAGCCATTACACGACCGTGTCCCCTATTTAAAGCCATTTTTCTTTTTCTTTTTTCTTTCTTTTTTCTCCAAAATTCCTCCAAAACCCTAGCTGTCGCAACCCCCTCACCAATTCTGGCTACCGTCAATTCCCCCTCCTCCCTTCGCTTCTCCTCTTCCTATCCCCTCCAAAAACCCCCATTTTCCCTCTTCTTTCCCCCTTCTTCTTCCTTTTTTTCCCCTTTCCCTTCCCTTTTCTTTGCACCGCCACCACATCAGCCACCACCTTGCATCGCCGGTCTTTCCCCCACTCGAAATCCATCGACCAACTGTCCTTTGCCGTTCTTCCCCAACCCATCGCGCCCCACTCTGGCCACCATCCGTGCCACCGTTGGTCACTCTTTTTCCCCTTTATTTTTAATTCATATTTATTTTCTATTATTTATTTTCATTATCTTTATTTTTTTATTCTTATTATTAATTCCATTTAAATTTAGCTTATGATTATGATTTTTTTTTTCTATTTTTGTTACTTATTCTAAGTAGATTTATTTTATATATTAGTATTTGAGGATCCTTTTATTTCATGTGGTAAGGGTACCATAAATTAGTATTTTTATTGTTAATGATAATTTAAAATATCTGTTTTTTTGTTTAACTTGATATTTGAATTCACTATGTTAGGAATATACTATTATTTAGGACTATTTTGATATTACTTGTGGTGATGCTTGAATTATTTATTGAAAATCATTTTTAGGTACACTATGACTAATACTCGAGGCAAGATGAAGGTCGTCGTTCTCGCTTCGCAAAAGAGGAAGGGTCTCGGCGCGACCACCTTCTGTGCCACCACCTCTGTAACACCCTAAACCCAGCCTAGAAGTTAGGCCCGAATCCAGCGTGTGACATTGAAGTGTTTTTGCGAAAACCTTGTTTTCATTGAAAACCCTTCTAGAGAAAAGTTAAGTGAAATCCAATTTGCTTTCAAAACGAGGTGTAGCCAAAAACCATTTTCTTGTTACTATGTAAAAATTTCCTTTGACAAAGGAAGCTCATTCTTAAAACACAATTATTTTAAAAAAAAACTTGAAATATGCTTAAAAGAAATAAATCCAGGTTCCGTTTCAAAATTACAATGCATAGTGGAAGTAGTGGAATAATAACTAGAGGGAAAGCCTTATTACAATCCAGAATAAGATAACTTAAAATAAATAACTTAAAACCCAGAATTTAGATATTAATAAAAACAGGTCTAAACGTCTTGCTAGTTGGCCACCTCTGAGTCCCTCCATCCGTCGAACCGCCTACTGAGGATCATCTGAGAAAAATAAAAGAGAGAATGAGTTTTCGAAAACTCAGTGTGTACGACCTTCGACAAACAAATAGAATACACATCATATTATTAACATAATAATATCATACATGCAATGCAGTGCAAACCCTCCCCAAATAATCTATCTGGTATACTTTGTCTTCGTCCAACCGAAACACTTCTGTGGGGATTTCTAAATCGACCCATCCATCCGATACACTTTAAGGGTAGACCGGTTGCGGTACTACCTAACGTTGCAGCAAAGCTGTTTATCATATAATAGGCTTAGAAAGCCATCGGTGGATCCACAGTTGTCAAGCAACCATGCGATCCTCATATACTTCCTCCATTCCACAATTCCCACCCATATGCATCCTAAACAAAATATCATATGAATGTAGCAAATGTACATGTAACATCTATAAATCTTACATTCAACACATAAGAGTATTTTAGCCATTTCATAAATCAAGGGTATTTCGGTAATCCTACCCTACAGGGGTATTTTAGTAATTCTACTATATAGGGGTATTTTAGTAATTCTTAACAGTATGTGTCTTAATTACGAACCTTGGCCCATCAACAAGTCCTCGCGGCTAAGTGAACAGACACTACGCACCAGGTAGGATTCCAGAGAAGAGGAGGTGGGTCACTAGGACCGCTTAAGTACCAAACTCTCCCTAGATCCAATCCTAGACATGCATATGTCCATTGCCACACTTTACCCTAGCGACTTGTCCACCGATATGTTTGATTATTAGTTTAAGCTTTATGGTGTTTAAGAATTCATCAAAACTAAGCCTAGAGTCCATTAAAACCCTAGCATGCATTTCTAAAATCCCATAAGGCCCACTAAGCCCAATCACGTCCATATAGCCCATTAAGCCCAATCATGTATATATAGCCTATTAGGCCCGATCATAATCAAATCATACAACCACCCATATCAATCCATCATTCAATTTCACATATCAACTCTTGCCGATTTAGGCCCACGAGCTCGGTAGGCCCATTTAGCCCCTTCTGGCTCGGTTGGCCAAACAGTGGCCAGAGACCATGAGATCTCTCTCTTGGTTCTGGTATTTGTATCGGTGTTCCTACACGAATGTTTGCATGCTCGTACGGTTGCGGGCGCCAACCTTTCGTCTTTTCGGCTTTCCAGTTTTTGGGGATTTCGGCTTTTGCCGATTTGTCGTGTGTGAAGTGTATGTACACACCTGGTAAATGAGACGTGTTACACTATCCTCAGCCTTGAACCTATAACCAATACCGAACTCCAGTCAATCACACACTTAACCACAATATTTACCAAAAATCGAAGCCTTACCATAACCTTACCGTGTGCCATCAGTCCTAATAGCCCTTCCTTAGCTATTACTCACCAATATCCCCTAGATCTGCATCAATCTTAATCGTTAAAGACAAAATAATAGGTGAATTGTATCCACTTAAGTTACCATTTCCCTTACTATAGACTATTCGACCAACTTATCCCAAAATCAAGAACACTTACCCAAATACTGAAACGTATGGATAGCTTTTCGGTAGATACTTGTAGATCCAAGCTTGATTCCAATTTTTCTAAGATCCGATCCATCAAAAATCAAAGGAATGATGACAGCACGATAGAGATTTGTCACTAGAGTATTCGGTGCAAAGTTTGGGGCGATGAAGAAATCGGCTCTAAGAGCAAAGGTTTTCGGCTTTTGAAGTCACGAATATTTGGTCCCCAATAATTGAGATGAAGGTGGGATGGTACAAGCAATAGAAAAAGAAGAGAATGATATTTGATTTAAGGCTTTAGGAGAGAAGAAAAGAAAACACATAAGGAAGAGGCGAGGTTTAGAATAGAAAAAGTGAAGGAGAATTTGGTAGAGCGCTATAGTTGCCGAAATAGCACAGGGGGAATTTGACACCCCCTATTTATTCACAAAACCGAAACTCTGTCTATCCCCCCAAAGTCCCATTCGGCTCCAACTCTTCTCCATCTCATCTCCTCGTTTTTCTCCCTGATAACTCCCCAATCCTTTTCCTAAATTTTCTCTTCTGATCTTGATCGTGTGTCAGAGTCTTAAAAATTTATAAAAAGAATGATCGAGCCTAGAAACTAACCGTGACAATGACTTAAGGCAAGTGCACCTGTCGAATAGTAATACAGCTTAGCGGCAAGACCGGATTGTCGAACCCAAAGGAACCTAAAGTACTAATACTAACTTTCTTTTTATTATTTAGCCTAAGAATTAAAGGAATTTTTATCTAATCTAAAATTAATTAACAACTAAGCTAAAGATGTAAAGACAAAGAGAATGAATTTAGGAAAAATACTTTGGGAAAAACCAATTGATTAAGACAATACCCAAGAAAGAATCCACCTAGACTTCACTTGTTATCTAACTCTAAACCAGACAATTTATTCACTTGAGTTGATCCGTAGGATTCCCTAAGTTATATTAATACCTCCGTCGAGGCTACTAACGTCTAACCCTAGGTTGATTAATTGAAATCTCTTTCTAATTAAAACCCCTAGAATTGCATTAACTCGATATATGGACTCCCATATTAGGTTTCTCCCTAATCCGGCAAAATCTCGTCACTCTATATCTAGGCGTGCGATTAACTCCACTTAATTATGCTAGATCTACTCTTAGGCAGGGACTTTTTCTCCTCCATCTAAGCACATCACACTTGAATTAATATCCCGAAAATATCAAAACAAGAATTAAGAACACATAATTAAGAAGAAACCAAGTATTTAACATATAGTTCAGCAAATGATAACAAGATTCATCTTAGGTTTCATCCCCCTCAGGTATCTGAGGGTTTAGTTCATAATCATAAAAGAATACATTTTAGAAGAAAAGATAAAAAAAAAATAAGAAAACCCTAAAACTCCCTGAAGGAATTGAAGAGAGATCCTCCGTCTTGAGTATGATTCCGGCTTCTTAAGATGAATCAACTAGATTTCTTCGAGTAACTTCCACAATTTTAGCCTCTCTGACTCGACTCCTTGGCCTAGCTAGACGCCCCCTGAAGGTTGGCCTCTAGGGTGTATATATAGGCTCTTGGAATGTGTTTCTTTGCCTCTAAATATCCTAATCTGAATGAAATTCCTCTTTCTCACGTCAGGGACACGCCCATGGCACATGCCCGTATGAATCGTGGCCAAGCCGTGTTCGAGTCTATTAATGAGGCACGGCCGTGTGGTCTTGGGCCCAGGCCGTGCCAATTTTGTGTTATGGCCCATTTACTCCGTTTTTGGGCCCGTTTCTCGTTCTTTTCATCATTCGGTGCTCTTCTAAGTATAAAACATGAAAACAAAGGACTAAGAGCACCAAATTACATAATTCAGGGGATAAATCATCCAAAAGCATGCTAAATGTGGGCTTCAAATATGTTACTGTTACGGTTTATCAAATACCCGCACGCTTAAGCTTTTGCTTGTCCTCAAGCAAAATTCTCAACTCAATATTTAAAACGAACTTCCTCGATTCATAATATTCATCAGTAATGTTTCATCATAATTCAAAGATAATTCATACATTGATAATTTAACTCAAAGGGTCCTAAAGATTCAAACAATCAAAGTCATACATTTATAGCACGAAAACATACTTTTACATAAATAATTACCTTTGATTCGAAATTGACAAGAGTTGACATCCTCACAAGAGATTCACTCAAATCACTCAAAGTGTTTAATGTTCAGAATTAAGCACTCAACAGTCAAACATGAAAAGTTAATCCCATAGGCTTGCCTGAAAATCAAATCTCCACACAGTAAATTGAGATGATAGAAAAATCAAAAGGTTTTTAAAAAGGGTTATAATGGGGCTTGGGTTAAAGGTGTGGATAAAGGCTGAATTAGAGGGTTAAAATCGAGATTGAATTGACAATTTACCTAACTAGAAAAATGAACTAATCATGAATAATTACATCAATTGAAAACTAATAATATGAGCTTCTTTTTCAAGATTTGGAATTTACATGTATAAACTCATTTGATCATAGAACTAATAATGAATATACTTCAAAAAAAATTTTAAGAACAAATCAATATAATAACAAGAATGAATTTTAACAACTGAAATATAGAACATAGTTAGGAAACTGTTCAAAATCAAATCTCGACAAAAAGGTAGTCAAAAGGAATGGTAATAACAAATACAAAGGGTTTTGGGTTAATATTAGTGGGTGAGTCAATAAAAAGGGTTGTTAGGATCAAAGGGGATTCACTAGGGGTTAATTATGAAGGTAGGCTTTTAGTGGAGTAAGTGGGTTAAAACCTAGGTGCCTTTATCATATCTATATATCAAATCAAAGGTGTAGTCTCGACATGTATAATCGATGCAAGTTCTAGAATAACAAATCAATGTTGACATACTCATAATCAAAAAATGAGAACGAAAAAGAATATATGCTCTGTAAGGCTCAAAATCTCACAAAAATTATGGCTATTTGATATCAATCTTGTAAATTTCAAACTTCAAGGTAATAATTAGATTCAGGTAGACAACCAAAAAAATTTTTTTAATTCTGAAAAATAAACTTATCATGCTTGATTCTCTAGTATCTTAAGGTTTAATCATCAATGCACAATTAACTATGACTTAATCTAAAACATATCAAAAACATCATAAATCAAAGGAAATTTCATTCTTATCATTATATGAGAAAATTACTTAAAGACAAGATATCATTCAGGGATTTGAGAATAATGTAGAAAGGCACTTTCTCGAAATAAATATTCACCCCCCACACTTAAGATGTACGTTGCCCTCAATATACAAAGATAGATATAAAATTTAAGAGAAGGGGAGAGGTGAAACTTCCTGAATTTAGATGGTTTCCTTGAGTTGGGAGTCCCGAGGTGTGGTGGCTGCTCCCGAGCTCTGCGCTAGATGAAGAAATTGGGAAGCTCATGAAGAAATAGCCAGGAAATATTAAGACACATTTAAAATAAACTAATTATGTATTTAAAGACAAGAAAGATAAAGAGAAATAGTGTAAAAATTGAAATAAAACTAAAAGAAAAGATGAATGGACTGAAAAGTCCTTATTGTTGGATGGTTCACGAGGTGGGTGTGATTTCTAAGGCTGTGGTTGGGTGGAGGTCGAGGTGTGATTCCCTAGCAGCCTTTAGAACCTAGAACCAAGAAACTAAAATAAGAGAAACTAAATTTAGTAGAAGAGAAGTAAAGATAAGGAAAATAAAGAAAACGTGAAAAGAAAAATAAAATTTAAATGGCCTTAAAGACCCTTAGCTTGTCGAATGGATGAAGCGACCGTCATGAACTTATGTAGATCGATCTCCCACAGGGAGACTGTGCTTGGGTCCTTCCGCTTCTTCGACATAGGTATTTTAGAGATCAAGGGTTAGAAGAATAATATGGAAGGGGAAAGATCTGAAAAAGAAAAGGGGAAGAAGATGGTATGGAAGAAAAGAGATAGGGAGTAGGTGAGAAGAGAGAGGGGTGAGGTGGTTTAAATAGAATTTTGGGGTCTGGTACATCCCCACGCCCATGTACCATGGGCGTGTTGTGTCACACCGCCGTATCGTACGGCCGTGTTATGCTTCGTTTATTTCTCCCACGCCCATGTTCAGGTCGCCACGCCCGTGTATGATCTAACAGTGTCGGCCATGGCCGTACGTGGCGTGGTAGCTAGAGTCCATGACTCGAAGACATGATTCGTTCTGACTCGTACCATCTCTGCCTTGTCAGTACAGAGATTTGTGGTGTCCACAAGGCCACGGCCACGGCCGTGTGCAAGGCCGTGTGGCATGAAAGTCTGCACTTTTGGTTAGCTTATAATTAGATGCTGAAGTAGAAATAAAAATAAAAATAAAGGAATGTAAAAGTTAATAGATTTAGTGCTCGAGTTGCCTCCCGAGAAGCTCTCGTTTATAGTCTTAAGCTAGACTTACCTCTTATTCGCATATTCATGGTGGTTTGAAGAGTTGAACATCCTCTCTCATGCTATCTGTCTTACTAACAGTATATAGTTCAAGTCGAGTAGCATTTATTTTGAAAGTGTGGAATATAGAATTACTTACCTTGACTGTTCCGTATGGGAAAACATTGATTACCTTAAAAGGGATTTCTTTGTTTGTATTAGGATCAGGAGGAGATATTCGTGGGTCTACTTTATCTAACAATACCTGATCTTCGATTTTGAATTTTTCTGTCCCATATAGTGGCTTTGATTTGCTTCGTATATCCCTAGTTTTTCCTTGAAATGCATCTTCCATTCTTCTAGTTCATCGATTTGAAACCTTCGTTCCTCCTGAGTTATTTCTTTGTTGGCACGGGGTCTAGGATTGGGTTCAATTGTGTTCTTTTGTGGTGGTTCCTGAAAAGAAGGTTTAACAGAATGGTTATGAATAGAATTTACGTTCTCACCTTGATTATTCGATATCCTAGCCAAATCGAGAGCTTGAAGAGTGACTGTCTCGTCACCTACACAGAGTATGAGTTCACCTACGTCGACATCAATTTTAGTCCTGGCAGTTGCTAAAAATGGTCTTCCTAAAATTAAGGGGATTGTGTTGTCCTCATCCATGTCTAAAACGACAAAGTCAACTGGGAATACGAATTTATCAACCTTCATGAGTACATCTTCGATTATACCCCTAGGAATTCTAACAGTTTTATCAGCTAATTGAATGCTCATCCTAGTTTGTTTGGGTTTCCCTAGACCTAGTTGTTTAAACATTTTATAAGGCATGACATTTATGCTTGCCCCTAAATCGGCTAAAGCATTATCAATAGATAAACTACCAATTAAGCATGGAATTGTAAAACTCCCTGTATCTTTTAATTTCCGTGGTAGCCTATTTTGCAAGACTGCCGAGTACATTGCATTTAGTTTCACATGCGATGCCTCATTTATCCTTTGTTTGTTCGTCAATAGCTCCTTTAAAAATTTCCTAGAATCTGGCATCTGCGAAAGAGCTTCAAGTAATGGTAAGTTAATATGTAATTTCTTTAAAAGTTTAAGAAACTTACCAAACTGTTCCTCTGTGTCGTTCCTCTTTATTGCTTCGGGATATGGTATGTGAGGTTGGTATTCTTTGATTATCAATTTTGGCTTTTTGTTACTTACCTCAACCTTACCTTCTTCTACCGAATTCTCTTGCCTGAAATTGGGCTCGTCTAACCTTTCATTATCTTGAGCTGTTATGGCTTGAATTTGCTCCTTTGGGTTCGTCTCGGTGTTGCTTGGTAGGCTTCATTGTGGTCTTTCGGAGATCAGCTTAGCAAGTTGCCCTAACTGGTTTTCGATCCCTTGAATCGATGCTTGTTGATTTTTAAGTGTTCTCTTGGTATTTTGGAAACGTGTTTCTAAGACTGCTATGAATTTTGTCAGCATCTCCTCAAGGTTCGACTTCTTTTCTTGTGGGTAGGGCTATTGTTGGAAGTTTTGGGGTGGTTGTTGTCTTTGATTTCCTTGACCACCCCATGAAAACTTGGGGTGGTTCTTCCAACCTGGATTATAAGTATTATTATAAGGGTTATTTTGAGATCAAAAATTTTTACCCATATAGTTCATTTGTTCGCTCTCCATGCCCTGTCCGTAGGGTGGGTACTCAGGATTCGCCACGCCTTCACTTGCCTCACATTGCATAACTGGATGTACCTGCTAGGAACACAAACCATCAATCTTTTTATTTAGCATCTCTACCTGATTTGATAGTATGGTTACGGCATTGAGGTTGAAAACTCCTGCTGCTTTTGCTAGCCTTGTCCTTATAACTTGGCACTGATAGTTATTCAATGACATCTCCTCTATAAACTCGTAGCCTACTTCAGGAGTTTTGTTATTCAGAGTTCCACCGGCGGTTGAATCGATTAATTGCCTTGTTGAAGGGTTCACACCGTTGCAGAAAGTTTGGACCTGTAGCCACAAGGGTAATCCGTGCTGTGAGCACATCCTCAGTAAATCTTTGTATCTCTCACATGCATCATAAAGTGTTTCTAAATCCATCTGCACAAAAGAAGAGATATCATTCCTTAACTTGGCCATTTTGGCCGGTGGAAAATATTTTAATAAAAATTTCTTGGTCATTTGATCCCATGTAGTGATTGACCATCGTGGAAGAGAATGCAACCACCGTTTGGCTTTATTTCTCAAAGAAAAGGGAAATAACCGAAGACGGATGGCATCATCAGTAACGCCATTTATTTTGAAGGTGTCGCAAAATTCTAGGAAATTCACCAAGTGATTATTTGGATCTTCATCCTACAAACCATCAAACTGAACAAATTGCTGTATCATCTGAATCGTGTTAGGTTTTAGTTCAAAATTATTTGTGGCAATAGCAGGTCTAACAATACTTGACTCAGTTCCTGTTAAATTAGCTTTAGCATAATCATACATAGTTCGAGGAGCATGGTTTTCGGCCATCTCTAGCGGTGGCAGATTATTCTCAGCCATCTCTTTGGTGGTATTAGCTTCAGCTTCTTGCTTTTCTTGTATGTAGTTTAAGCTTCGCCTTATTTCTCTACGATTTCTGCAAATAGTACCTTCAATATCATTGTCGTAAAGTAGAGGTCCTGTCGAGTTCCTTCTAGTCATAAACTAGAGGTGCCTGAAATGAGTAAAAGAACAAAAATTAGCAAAAAATTTAAAAAATAAAAGTAAGAAATTGCAGAAAATAAAAAATGGCTAAAGTAATAAAAATTGAGCTTTCTTAATATTCTGGTTCCCTGGTAACGGTGCCAAAAACTTGATCGTGTGTCAGAGTCTTAAAAATTTATAAAAAGAATGATCGAGCCTAGAAGCTAACTGTGACAACGACTTGAGGCAGGTGCACCTATCGAACAGTAATATAGCTTAGCGGCAAGACCGGATTGTCAAACCCAAAGGAACCTGACGTACTAATACTAACTTTCTTTTTATTATTTAGCCTAAGAATTAAAGGAATTTTTATCTAATCTAAAATTAATTAAAAACTAAACTAAAGATGCAAAGACAAAGAGAATGAATTTGGGAAAAATACTTTTGGAAAAACCAATTGATTAAGACAATACCCGAGGAAGAATCCACCTAGACTTCACTTGTTATCTAACTCTGAACGAGATGATTCATTCACTTGAGTTGATCCGTAGGATTCCCTAAGTTATATTAATACCTTCGTCGAGGCTACTAATGTCTAACCCTAGGTTGATTAATTGAAATCTCTTTCTAATTAAAATCCCTAAAATTACATTAACTCGATCTATGGACTCCCATATTAGGTTTCACCCTAATCCGGTAAAATCTCGTCACCCTAATCCGAGTGAAATTCCTCTTTCTCAAGTGAGGGACACGCTCATGGCACACGCCCATGTGAATCGTGGCCAGGCCGTGTTCGAGTCTATTAATAAGGCACGACCATGTGGTCTTAGGCCCAGGCCGTGTCGATTTCGTGTTATGGCTCATTTACTCCGTTTTTGGGCCTGTTTCTCGTTCTTTTCATCCTCTGGTGCTCTTCTGAGTATAAAACATGAAAACAAAGGATTAAGAGCACCAAATTAAATAACTCAAGGGATAAATCATCCAAAAGCATGCTAAATATGGGCTTAAAATATGTTACTATTACGGTTTATCAGATCACTCTCCTTAGAGTCCATCATCGCACCAATTCCAACCTTCTAGAAGGCCTAAATTAAACTCCTAAAAATACTAAGCTAGGATTCGAACCTAGGATCTCCTTGCTATCCTATAATGCCACATTCCTATACCCTAAGTGGCATCACTTAGCCACTCTACCACAAGGCTCTTTGATGCCATTTTTCCCTATTTTTATTTAAAAGCCCAACTATTCCGCCCTGATTCCTTTAATAATTAATTAAAAATTCCTTCTCCTCAAAGTTTGAACCCAGAACTTCTCCAACACCCCTAGACACTCCAAGTTTATTAAACCCTTAAAGCCAACATGTCATTTGTCATTTTCTTGCTTAAAAAAAATTTATGAGACCCAAAGCCCAAAGCCCAATTCATCTAGGCCCAAAATTCGGGGCGTTACAATCTCCTTATAGACCAGTTCATGCGGCTGCTTCAATGACTCGACGATTCGACCGCCTCGAGGTGACTCTACAACACATTTGTCAGCACTTCCACATATGACCACCACCCCCACCTTACGAACCATCTATTGATGAGGACCTTTGAGTCCATTTATTTTTTCTTTTTCTTTTATTTTAATTTTTAAACTCTTTCTCTTTATTTTTCTTGTCTTTGATTTATATTAGTATATTTAGATTTCTTTATATCTCTGGCTGTTTATTATCGAGTACCCATAATGAATTCCGTTACTAAAACTCCCTAAAAATTTACTGATGACTCCGCAGTTTCAAAAGGTTCAAGGTGCTACTAAGGAACGAACAAACTACTGTCATATTCTCCCCCACCATCACCTCTGCTTAGTTCATCAAGCTTCTTTCTAAGGATTTCATCCGTAATTCAGGAAGTTTCACCTCCTTCCCTCTCTTATGATTTTCTGCTTACATTGCTATTATCTATCTTTGTACATTGAGGACAATGCACATCTTAAGTGTGGGGAGGTTAATTATAGTATTATTAGAAAATCCCTGAAATATGTCTTGTTCTTAAGTAAATTTTCTCATATTACTATTAGAATAAAATTTCTATTAACTTATGATTTTATTGATATGTTTTGGATTAAGTCATAGGTAATTGTGCTTTGATGGTTTAAACTTTAAGACATTAGAGAATCAAGCATGATAAGTCTATTTTCAGAATTAAAAATTTATTAGGTTGTTTCCCTAAATTTAAATATTACTTTAAAGTTTGAAATTTTCAAGGTAGTCATCAAAAACCATAATTTTTGTGAGATTTTGAGCCTTTTAGAGCATAGATTTTGAGCCTTTTAGAGCATACACTTTTCTTGCTCACTTTATTATTGGTTATGAGTGTGTCAATATTGATTTGTTATTCAAGAACTTGCTTCGATTATGCATGTCGAGACCACACCCTTGATTTGATATACTGAGATGATAAAGCCACCTATGTTTTAACCCACTTACCCGAAAAAGTCTACCTTCATAATTAACCCCTAGTGAACCCCTTTGATCCTAATTGACCTTTTCTTGGTTTACCCCTAATATTAACCCAAGACCCATTCTTTTTGATTCATTGAGAATTTTTCTTATTGTTTTAGCTCCTTTTTGTCGAGATTTGATTTGAGCAGTACCTAACTGTGTTCTTTATTTCAGTTGTTAAATTCTTTATTATTATAGTACGTGATAAAAAAAAGTTGGAAATATATTCATTATTAGTTCTATGTTATTTGAGCTTAAACGGTTATTTTCACATTTTGAGAAGAAGCTCGTGTTATTAGTGATAAGTTTTTAATTGATGTAATTATTCAGTATTAGTTCATTTGTTTTTCTAGTTAAGTAAATTGTCAATTCAATCTCAATTCTAACCCTCTAATTTAGCCTTTATCCATACAACACCTTTAACCCAAGCCCCATTACAACCCTTTCTAAGACCTTTGGATTTGTGTATCATCTCATTTTATAGTGGTGGAGATTTGATTTTCGTGCAAGCCTATGGTAATAACTTATCATGTTTGACTTTTGAGTGCTTAATTTGAACCTTAAACACATTAAGTGATTTGAGTGCATCTTTAGTGAGGATGTCGAATCTTGTTGGTTTTGAATCAAAGGTAATTATTTAGGTAAAGGGAAACACCTATGTTTTCGTGCTACAAAAATTTATGACTTAGATTTTTTGAATCTTTAGGACTCTTTTAGTTAAATTATCAATGTAAAAATTATTTTTGAATTATGATAATACATTATTGATAAGAATTGTGAATTAAAGAAGTTTAATTTTAATTATGAGTTGAGGATTTTGCTTGAGGACAAGCAAACGCTTAAGTGTGGGGATATTTGATAAACCATAAAAGTAACACATTTTAAACCCACGCTTAGCGTGTTTTTGGATGTTTATCTATATTTTTTTTTTGAATTAGATGCTCCTAATCCTTTAAATTTGTATTTCTATACTTAGGTGAGCATAGGGAAGCAAAAGGAATGGAAAACGGGCTAAAACCGGACAAAACGGGCCATATAAGGTTCCACACGCTCGTGTGCCAGCCAGTGTCGATTACGATTCACTTAAATTCCCACGCGGCTTGCGCACTCTCACACGGGTTGAGTACACGCCCGTGTCCCTGCTGCACCCTGCTTTGTTTTCATGCGGAAAAAGCCAATTTTTAGGGTTTCTGAGCCTTCTAAAGTCTATAAATACTAGCCAGAGGAAGACCTAAGGAGGACGGAGAGTAGATCGAAGAAATTACTCGAAGGAAGCCACCAAAATCATCTCGGAAGTAGGATCTCATTCAAGATTGAAGATCTCTATCAAGTTCTTTAGAAGTTTTTGGGTTCTTTATGTCTTGTTGTTTTCTTTATTCTGAGATGTTTCCCTTTTACGTTATGAACTAAACTCCCTAAATACCCAGGGAGGATGAAACCTAGATGAATCTTACTATTTAATAAATCTGGATTACATGATAAATAATTGTTGTTGTTCTTAATTATATGTTCTTAATCCTTGTTTTAATGTTTTCAGGAATATTAATTCAAGATTGATGTGCTTATTCATTGGAGCAAAAGTCCCTGTTTAAGAGTAGATCCAACATAATTAAGCGGAGTTGATTGCAACCCTAGAAATAGGGCGACATAAATCTGTCAGATTAGAGTCAAATCTAATAGGGGAATCCATAGATCGAGTTAATGTGATGATAGGGGTTTTAATTAGAAAGATATTTCAATTAATCAACCTAGAGTCATTTGTTTTTAGTCTCGAAAAAGATATTAACATAATTTAACGATTTCTACGGATCAAGTCAAGTGAATAAATTGTTTAATTCAAAGTCAGAATAATAAGTGAAGTCTAGATGGATTCTTCCTTGGGTATTGTCTTTATTCATTGGTTTATTCGATTACTCTCTTTATGTAACACCCCAAACCCGGCCCAAACATTATGACCGAATTTGGGTTGCTACGGAGAAAACATTTTGAAAACTTTTTAAAGTCGATTTAAGTTTTGTTGGAAACCTTGCACTTTCAAGTTTCTTGTTAAAATCGTACGTTGTGTTGATTAGAAATATTTATTAAGCCGGGTTGTTTATAGATTACAAATGTGCCCGATGGCATTTTTTTAAAACATTTTAGATTTAAATAAAAACAACGCATAATCGTTTTTAACATAATTAAAAGTTTAAACAAATATTTCAAGCATGTAACAATAATAAAATAATCCTAGGAGGCCTTATTACAACTTTAACAAAATAAAACCAACATCCAAAATTTAATAAAATTAAATTTCAAGTCCATTAAATGAAAGTTTTCACTACATGGCCACCCCAAGTCCACCCGGCTCCATCTCCGCGATCTACTCATCTGCAAAATGTTAAGGGAAGGGGTGAGTCACCAAGACTCAGTGTATAAATCCCCTACCCGGAAAAATATATCTCATACACAATTTATTAATAACATGCTCGTGCAACCCAACTAGCCATCCATACACCTTTTCTAACCCGTGTGGTCAAAACCACTGATGACTTAAAGTCACAATTTAAATGATGGGGCCAACCCATCGTGTGGTCAAAACCACTGATGACCATAGGTCACAAAATATCAAGTGTGGTCAAAACCACTGGTGCTACCAAACCACTGGGACTTAGTCGCAAATATTCAATCGTTGTGGTCAAAACCACTGATGACCATAGGTCACATATAATCGATGGGGCCAACCCATCTTGTGGTCAAAACCACCGACGGCAGATCCATATTTCATCCCCTCCTCTCATCAATCCCACCATCACATGCTTATTCATCAATTTCATATATATCATGTCATAGTATTAAACATCATGTGATGGCATATAACATATATCAAAAGTTACAAGACAGGGGACTTACCCGAAATCCGTGATTATGCCACAAGCTAATCACAATCAAAATAATCAAAACAAATAATAATGTCATGTAAATTAATAAAGTGTGTAGAGATCTTACACACCTGTTACTATCGTAATTCCTAGATCCCGAAAAAGCCGATTAACGATGCTAGATCTCTTAATCTTAAACGGATTTGATTTCCTAACAAATCCCGAAGCCTTAATTAGTCCTTTGGAAAATAAATCCCGAAAGCTTTCCTACAATTGGTTTTAATCAAGTTAATACGAATCATAGGCCATAATTTTAATTCCAAAAGAGATGATTACCCCTTACCACACTTATTGAAAATTGGCAGCACCTTGTTGGAGATATGATATTCGACCTAATACACAATTGGAAGGGCTGGAAATTTTAGTGAAGGGGGATGGTGTATTCGGCTTGTAAAAGAGAAGAAAAGCTGGAATTTTTGAATGGTTTTGGCTATGAAACAATGGAGATTTCGGCAGCAAAGTAAAAGAAAAAGATGCTGGAATTTTTTTACAATTTAGGCAAAGTGTAACAAGGGGAGATTCAGCAGCAGCAAATTGGAGAAAAATTGATGAGTTTGGCACTTCTTTGCTATTCAAATCAGACATGGACAGCCCTAGAGAGTCCCTATTTCGGCAAACACCTTGCTTTTGTGATAATTTCTAGCCTTGAATTATCTCAAATAAATCTAGCTTCATCATATTTTTAATCTCCTAATCCCTCAACAATTTAATAGCACATAAAACACTAATAGCTCCCCTTCTTCCAATAGAAAATAGGCAAAAATAAAATAAATAACAAACATAATAAAGACCAAAGATATACCCCAAATTAATTCAAAACCAAAACTAGCTTAACCTTTTGTCAATTCCCTATATTTTCTCCTATCAAATAAATTAATCCCATGCTTAATCCTTATCTTATCACCTCTTCAAAACATCAATAAACTAATGTTTATCTCCTATCCACCTCTTCAATTTAAAAAAAAATTAAAGAACCCATGTGCATAGCAAACTCCTCCAGCTGAATGCTAATTAAGGAACCATGTGCAGCCAACTTACCTTGTCACGCCAGCAGCACAAAAAAAAAAAAACAAAGTCCTGCTTCCTTGATTCGAACCAAGGACCTACTGCCACAGCCCTCCTTCCCAACGTCCCAACCAACTCTCCCAATTTGACTTTCATGTCAATTAACCACCACATTTAATTATAAGGCCTTCCAACGTGAGCCCAGCACCGCATAAAAATTAAAACACAAAACCTTTGCTTCAGCTACTCGAACCTAGGACCAGCTAGGTCCCTTGCTGCATGATGCGCCCCAAGCCAACTCCTCCAGCCCGAATTTCATGCCATAAGGCCCCCCTTATTTATTTATAAGACCTCCCTAGGCCGTTTACCCCAAAAATTAAAAATGCAAAATGCCGCTTCAGCAGCTCGAACCTGCGCCTATCAACTTCCAAGCCTTTAAGTGGCACACGGTAGCCACTTTACCAAGCCCATTCTTTGTGTTACAATTCGCCCAAAATTTTATTAAAGCCCTAACTAACCTAGCTCCTTCCTTTTACACACCTAAAAAATAAATTTTTAATACTGGGTCAGGCTTAGCTCGAGTGATTTTTAGGCCCTTAAACATGTCAAATAAATCCTAGAATTTTAACTCTTCAAGCACACATATGGGAAAGTATTTAAAATAATTAAATTTTCAACAACCCCTAGTTTAGGGTGTTACAATTCTACCCCCTTTAAAAATAATTTCGTCCTCGAAATTACTTACTAATGAATAGTCGTACATCTTAACTCACCGTGCTACGCTTATGCTGCGTACTCTGATCTTAATAGAACTATCTTACTTCCTAGGCACAACCTCTAAGTTCACAACTAAGGCTTCAGGCACTTTCCTAGTAAAACAAGAAAACTCTACAATAATCAAAGAAATTAAGGGTATTCCAGAAGTAAGGAACATACCCGTTGTCGCATCTGGCACATCCTCCTCCTCGCGACGGCCAACTGTGTAAACCAACCTTGGTTGCCTCGCCTCTGCACCTTTAGCACCTCGGCCATGCCCGTTACCATTTCCATTACCTCTAGCTGCACCTCGACCCCTCTGTGGTGGTCTTTCATTTCTAACCTGAGCACGGTTCAGACCCTCTGGTTGATTCTTAGCTAACTTCTGAGGACAATCCCTTACACGGTGACCGAATGATCCACACTCAAAACATCCTCGATTACCATTCCGACACTCCTCCTTGTGAGGCTTGCCACATTGTCACACCGTGGCGGCCATTGAGGATTAGTAGCAACAGCAGGCCTAGCAGCTTGATCCGACCCATCAAACCTCGTCCTCTTCTGTTCATTACCTGAGAACCTTGAAGGTTCTCAGCTCCTCTTATTCCAATTCCGTTCTTGGTTCCGCTTAACGGACTGTCTTACTCCCTCAGCCACTTTAGACTTCTCCACAAGGACAGCAAACTCTCGTTCCTGTTGTGGAGCTATCATCATTCTCAGCTTATCCCTAAGCCCATCTTCGAACCTGACACAGCGCTCATGCTCGGTACCCACAATACCACGAGCATACCTACTCAACCGGAGGAACTCGGCCTCATATTCCGCCACTGACTTATTTCCCTGAACCAGGTTCAAGAAAGCCTTCCGTTGTGCATCTACGTAGCTACTTCCGATATACATCTTTTGATAGGCATCCTTGAAAAATTCCCAGGTGAGAATTTCTGCCACAGTTCCATCCCTTACAGTGAGCCACCACTGATATGACTCATCCTGAAGCAAAGAAATTATACCCTTTAATTTCTCCTCAGCTGTAAAATCTATGTCATCCATGATCCTTTCAGTTGTTTCCAACCAATACTCACGCGCGATCGGGCGCCACTCCGTAAACTCCCTAAATATACGCCGCTAGCCCGGAGTCGTTCAACCACAGATTTACGGGCTCCTGCACCCGCACCAGCCTCAGCAACTCGTTCCAATACTCGTAACACCGCTTGAGATACGACATCATTACCACCCGTCTGATCTTGAAATTCAGTTTCTGCCGCCGGCAGATCCGGTATCTCATTTCCAGACCCGTGACCAGACCTTGCTGGCTCCGACAAGGTCATCCTACCCCTATCACGGCCACGCGGCAGACGTCCACGACCTCTTGAACTCATTTAACTAACGCGCTTTTAATCTGATTAAGAAATTTTTTATGGATTAGTAATTGTTCCACTTAATTATTCGCGACGAAATTTTATAAAAAAATTTAATAGGGTTTCTTTCGATCAAACAAAGTTTTAAGTCTTCTACCCTAGTTCACACAGAAGGGCACATCCATTCCCTAATACCTTTCATACTTATTCGCTCTTCGGACATTTCTCGCCATTTCTAACCTGGGGTATTTTCGTCATTTTCCTACAGGGGTATTTTCGTCATAAATCAGAGGAGTTTTAAAACTTTAATAAATCAGTCACTTTGAAATTTCCAAAACCTGGAGGGTATTTTCGAAAATTTGTAAAATTTAAAGATATGGCAAAAATTTAGGAACTAGGGTATTATTTGGTAATTTCAGTCAATTAGGGCAATTTTGTAATTTTAATAAATCACGGATGTTTTTAATGAGTTGTAAAACTTTGAAGGTTCCATTTTGAGAGTTTCCCTTTTCAAATGGTGATGTTTGCAAAATTTTTTTTTTTGAACTCAGGGTTATTTCGGTAATTTTTACAATTTGAGGGCGTTTTCGTAATTTTTCCAAAACCAAAGTATTTTATTGATGATTTGCAAAGCAGGGTTTTTGATTATTATGAAATAATGAATTTTTTTTTTGGACAAAACCATTGAGTTGATATTTTATGAACTAAGGGCATTTTGATAATTTTGTAAATCGAAATATTTTGGATTTTTTTTTTAACAATAAATTTTCCTACTATTTAGAGAGTACTTAAACAATTTTAAAACTAAAGTTTTCATGAAAACATGGCTAATCCCTTTCGGGTTTTATTGTGTTTAGCCTATGACCGAGTCCTCTTGGTTAGGGTGAACCGAAGCTACGCACCAGGTAGGATTCCTGCGAAGAGGAGGTGAGTCGCGAGGACTGCTTAAATACCAAGCTCTTCCGGATCCAATCCTAGACATGCGCACCAAGGTTACCACACCCTAACTCGGCGACTTGGTCCTAGGTTTGTTTAATTAGGCTTTTAAAGTCTTATGTTTTTGTTTGGGGTAACTAGTCCTAAGAAGTTCAAAATACTTATCGCTATCTACGTTCCATGCTTCCTACCCTTCTACAGGAAATAATTCATACAGAGGTGAGGAGTACTTACAGGCGGATAGGTGCGGAGACTTGGTGCCATCTTTGTTTAAGCCAAAGCAGTTTCAAATCATTCCAATAAGGCCTACTAGCATAAAAACAAAATATTTTGGGCCTTGGGCCCCCACGGCCGAGCTTTGAACTGGGCTCTGATACCAATTTGTAACACCCCAAACCCGGCCCAAACATTATGACCGAATTTGGGTTGCTACGGAGAAAACATTTTGAAAACTTTTTAAAGTCGATTTAAGTTTTGTTGGAAACCTTGCACTTTCAAGTTTCTTGTTAAAATCGTACGTTGTGTTGATTAGAAATATTTATTAAGTCGGGTTGTTTATAGATTACAAATGTGCCCGATGGCATTTTTTTAAAACATTTTAGATTTAAATAAAAACAACGTCATAATTCGTTTTTAACATAATTAAAAGTTTAAACAAATATTTCAAGCATGTAACAATAATAAAATAATCCTAGGAGGCCTTATTACAACTTTAACAAAATAAAACCAACATCCAAAATTTAATAAAATTAAATTTCAAGTCCATTAAATGAAAGTTTTCACTGCATGGCCACCCCAAGTCCACCCGGCTCCATCTCCGCGATCTACTCATCTGCAAAATGTTAAGGGAAGGGGTGAGTCACCAAGACTCAGTGTATAAATCCTCTACCCGGAAAAATATATCTCATACACAATTTATTAATAACATGCTCATGCAACCCAACTAGCCATCCATACACCTTTTCTACCCCGTGTGGTCAAAACCACTGATGACTTAAAGTCACAATTTAAATGATGGGGCCAACCCATCGTGTGGTCAAAACCACTGATGACCATAGGTCACAAAATATCAAGTGTGGTCAAAACCACTGGTAGTACCAAACCACTGAGACTTAGTCGCAAATATTCAATCGTTGTGGTCAAAACCACTGATGACTATAAGTCACATATAATCTGATAGGGCCAACCCATCTTGTGGTCAAAACCACTGACGACAGTCCATATTTCATCCCCCTCCTCTCATCAATCCCACCATCACATGCTTATTCATCAATTTCATATATATCATGTCATAGTATTAAACATCATGTGATGGCATATAACATATATCAAAAGTTACAAGACAGGACTTACCCGAAATCCGTGATTATGCCACAAGCTAATCACAATCAAAATAATCAAAACAAATAATAATGTCATGTAAATTAATAAAGTGTGTAGAGATCTTACACACTGTTACTATCGTAATTCCTAGATCCAGAAAAAGCCGATCTACGATGCTAGATCTCTTAATCTTAAACGGATTTGATTTCCTAACAAATCCCGAAGCCTTAATTAGTCCTTTGGAAAATAAACCCCGAAAGCTTTCCTACAATTGGTTTTAATCAAGTTAATACGAATCATAGGCCATAATTTTAATTCCAAAAGAGATGATTACCCTTACCACACTTATTGAAAATCGGCAAAGACCTTGTTGGAGATATGATATTCGACCTAATACACAATTGGAAGGGCTGGAAATTTTAGTGAAGGGGGAGGGTGTATTCGGCTTGTAAAAGAGAAGAAAAGCTGGAATTTTTGAATGGTTTTGGCTATGAAACAATGGAGATTTCGGCAGCAAAGTAAAAGAAAAAGATGCTGGAATTTTTTTTAACAATTTAGGCAGTGTAACAAGGGAGATTCTAAGTGTGACAAATTGGAGAAAAATTGATGAGTTTGGCACTTCTTTGCTATTCAAATCGAGATATGGACAGCCCTAGAGAGTCCCTATTTCGGCAAACACCTTGCTTTTGTGATAATTCCTAGCCTTGAATTATCTCAAATAAATCTAGCTTCATCATATTTTTAATCTCCTAATCCCTTCAACAATTTAATAGCACATAAAACACTAATAGCTCCCCTTCTTCCAGCCGAAAATAGGCAAAAATAAAATAAATAACAAACATAATAAAGACCAGCATATACCCCAGCCGAATTCAAAACCAAAACTAGCTTAACCTTTTGTCAATTCCCTATATTTTCTCCTAGCAAACTCCTCCAGCCGAATGCTAATTAAGGAACCATGTGCAGCCAACTTACCTTGTCACGCCAGCAGCACAAAAAAGAAAAAAAACAAAGTCCCGCTTCCTTGATTCGAACCAAGGACCCCTCGCCTGACCCTCCTTCCCAACGTCCCAACCAACTCTCCCAATTTGACTTTCATGTCAATTAACCACCACATTTAATTATAAGGCCTTCCAACGTGAGCCCAGCACCGCATAAAAATTAAAACACAAAACCTTTGCTTCACTACTCGAACCTAGGACCAGCTAGGTCCCTTGTCGCATGATGCGCCCCAAGCCAACTCCTCGGCCAATTTCATGCCATAAGGCCCCCTTATTTATTTATAAGCACCTCCTAGGCCGTTTACCCCAAAAATTAAAAATGCAAAACGCCGCTTCAAAGACTCGAACTGCGCGCTATCAACCTCCAAGCCTTTAAGTGGCACACGGTAGCCACTTTACCAAGCCCATTCTTTGTGTTACAATTCGCCCAAAAATTTTATTAAGCCCTAAACTAACCTAGCTCCTTCCTTTTACACACCTAAAAATAAATTTTTAATCTGGGTCGGAGCTTAGCTCGAGTGATTTTTAGGCCCTTAAACATGTCAAATAAATCCTAGAATTTTAACTCTTCAAGCACACATATGGGAAAGTATTTAAAATAATTAAATTTCCACAACCCCTAATTTAGGGTGTTACACTTTACTTTTTGTCGCGTTCTTAGTTAATTAGTTAGTTAAATTTTAGATTAAAATAAATCATCTTAATTATTAGGCTAAATAATAAAAAGATATTTATTACTAGTAGTTTTAGTCTTTGAGGATACGATATTCTGGACTCATCAAAGCTATACTACTGTTCGATAGGTGCGCTTGCCTTTGTCGAAATATTAGTTAGTTTCGAGGTCCATCAAGTTTTTGGCGCCGTTGCCAGGGACTAAGATATTAGGAACACTAAATTTTTATTACTTTAGCCATTATTATTCTTTATTACAATTTATTTTTATTTTATTTTTATTTACTAACTTTCCTCTTTCTTTGCTTCTGGCAGGTGTCTCTAGTTTATGACTAGAAGAAACCCGTCAGGACCTTTACTTTACGACAGTGAGATTGAGAGTACAGCTCATAGAAACCGAAGAGAGATAAGGCGAAGCCTACAATACATACAAGAAGAGAAAGAGAATGATATCAGTAATAACGAGGAGATGGCTGATCCCCAGAATAATCTGCTACCTCCTGTGGTCGTTGCAAATCCAGTAAATCAGAATCCTGCTCCTCGAACTATGTATGATTATGCTAAGCCTACTTTAACAGGAACTGAATCAAGTATTGTTAGACCTACTGATAAACCATAAAAGTAACATATTTTAAGCCCACATTTTGTATGCTTTTGAATGAATTAAGCCTCGATTTATGTAAAATGATGCTCTTAATCCTTTGTTTTCATGTTTTATACCCAGGGAAGCACCCGAGGATGAAAAGAACAGAAAACAGGCCCAAAACAGAGTAAATGGGCCATATCACGAAATCCACACGGCCTGGGCCCAAGACCACACGGCCATGCCCCATTAAAAGTCTGAACATGGCCTGGCCACTACTCACACCGGCGTGTTCCATGGCCGTGTCCCTGTCACTGGAAAGAGTAATTTCATTCGAGAAGGGATACTTGGAGGCAAAGAAACACATTCCAAAGCCTATTCAAACACCTAGTAGGAATCCTACTTAAATTAGGATACTTAGGGGCCAAGTAAAGCATCTCAAAGTCTATATAAACACCCAAGGGGGAAACTTGAAAGGGAGTCCTGCAGAAGCCGAAACGGGCAGTTAGCTAGGCCAAGGAGCCAAGCTGAAAAGGTTAGATTTGTGGGAGTCACTTGAAGATAGCCAGTTGGTCTATCTCAAGAAGCCGGAATTCTACTCAAGACAGGGCGGATCTCTCCTTCAATTCCTTTAGGGAGTTTTAGGGATTTCTTATGTTTTGTTTTATCTTTTCTCTTGAGATGTTTTCTTTATTTGTTATGAATTAAACCCTTCAGATACCTGAAGGGGATGAAGCCGATGATGGATCTTGTTATTGTTTACTGAATTATATGATAAATACTTAGTTTGTTCTTAATTATCTGAGCTTAATCCAAACTTGATGTGCTTAGGTGGAGGACGAATAAACCTTGCCTAAGAGTAGATCTAGCATAATTAAGCGGAGTTAATCGCACGCCTAGAGATAGGGTGACAAGATTTTGCCGGATTAGGGTGAAACCTAATATGGGAGTCTATAGATCGATTTACTGTTATTCTAGGGGGTTATTAAGAGAGAAAGAGATTTCCATTAATTAACCTAGGGTTAGACGTTATTCGCCTCGAGAGAGGGTTTAATATACGTTAGGGAGTTTTACGGATCAAACTAAGTGAATGAATCATATGGTTCAGGGTTAAATAACAAGTGAAGTCTAGGTGGATTCTTCCTGAGGGTATCGTCTTAATCAACTGAATTTTTCCTAAAGTTATTTCCCAATTCATCCTTTTTGTCTTTGTGTCTTTAGCTTAGTAGTTAATTTAGATTAGAGTAAATCAACTTCATTTTATTTTAGGTTAAATAATAAAAAGAAAGTTAGTATTAGTACTTTTAGTTCCTTTGGGTTCGATAATCCAGTCTTGCCTTAGCTATACTACTGCTCGATAGGTACACTTGCCTTTAATCGTTGTCAGAGTTAGTTTCTAGGTTCGATCATTCTTTTATAAATTTTAAAGCACTGATTCACAGTGATCAAGTTTTTTGGCGCTGTTTTCGGGGAACTAAAATATTAAGAAAGCTCTACTTTTATTACTTTACCAATTATTTTCTTTATTTTTCGTAATTTACTTTTATTCTTATTTTAATTTTGCTAAATTTTCTTTCTTTCTTTTCTTCACAGGTACCTCTAGTTTATGACTAGAAGGAACCCGAGAGGGCCTTTAGTATACGACAGTGATATGGAAGAGACCGCTCGCAGGAATCGCAGAGAAATTAAGCGAGCCCTAAACTACACAGAAAGAGAGGAAGAAGACAGATCCAATTATACTGAAGGGATGGACGAGAATAATCCACAACCACACGATGTGGGAGAAAACAACGCTCCACGTACTATGTTTGATTATGCTAAACCACATTTAACAGGAGCAGAATCGAGTATTGTTAGGCCTGGTATAGCTGCTAATAATTTTGAATTAAAACCTAACACTATACAAGTGATTCAACAATTTGTTCAATTTGATGGTTTGCAGGACGAAGATCCAAATACACATATAGCTAATTTTTTAGAGTTCTGTGATATCTTCAAAATAAATGGTGTTTCTGATGATGCCATGCGTCTTCGGTTATTTCCCTTTTCATTAAGGAATAAAGCCAAACAGTGGTTAAACTCGTTACGACGAGGATCAATCACTACATGGGACCAAATGACCAAAACTTTTTTATTAAAATATTTCCCACCGGCCAAAACGGCCAAATTACGGAATGATATTTCTTCTTTTGTGCGGATAGATTTAGAGATATAAGGATCTCTTGAGAAAGTGTCCGCACCATGGTTTACCCTTGTGGCTACAAGTCCAAACCTTCTATAACGGTGTAAACCCCTCAACGAGACAACTAATTGATTCAGCCGCCGGTAGAACTCTGGACAATAAAACTCCTGAAGCGGCTTACGAGTTCATTGAAGAGATGTCACTGATTAACTATCAGTGGCAGGTTACAAGACGACACTGACAAAATTAGCCGGAGTTTTCAACCTTGATACAGTAACCATGCTATCAACACAGATGGAATTGATGAATAAAAAGATTGATAGTTTGTGTTCTTCACAGGTACATCCAGTAATGCAGTGCGACGCAAGTGGAACTGTGGCGAATTCTAAGTACCCACCCTACCAACCGGGCATAAAGAGTGAACAAATGAACTATATAGGTAATAATTTCAGATCCAATAATAACCCTTATAGTAATAATTATAATCCAGGTTGGAGGAACCACCCAAATTTTTCATTGGGGGGGACAAGGAAATCAAGGAAATCAAAGAAAACAATCCCCTAAAAACTTCCAAAATCAGCCCCATCCACAAGAAAAGAAGCCAAATCTCGAAGAGATACTGATAAAATTCATGGCAGCTACAGAAAACCGCTTCCAAGATACTGAGAAAACACTTAAAAGCACCGAGAATTGAGTCGGGGAAGTTACTAAGTTAGTAAGGGAAGTAACTAAGGCAGTCGAACAACTTGCAAAGTTAATGTCCGAACGACCGCAAGGACGTCTACCAAGTAACACTGAGATTAATCCAAATGAGCAAATTCAAGCCATAACAGCTCAGGAAAAAGCAAAGTTAAACGAACCCAATCCAATAAAAGAAAACGAGGTCGAAGAAGGAAAAGTTGAGGTAACACAAGAAAAGCCAAAACCGGTAATCAAAGAATACCAACCTCGCATTCCTTATCCTGAAGCATTATAGAGAGACGATACAGAGGAACAGCTCGGTAAGTTTCTTAAACTTTTAAAGAAATTACATATTAACTTACCTCTACTCAAAGCTCTTTCGCAGATGCCAGACTCTAGAAAATTTTTAAGGGAGCTGTTAACGAAAAAACGAAGGATAGACGAGGAACCACATGTGGAATTCAAAGCAAAGTGCTAAGCAATGTTGCAGAATAGAATACCACGAAAGTTAAAAGATCCAAGGAGTTCTACAATTCCATGTTTAATTTGTAGTTTAACTGTTGATAATGCTTTAGCTGATTTAGGGGCAACCATCAATGTTATGCCTTATAAAATGTTTAAACAACTAGGTCTAAGGAAACCCAGACAAACTAGGATGAGCATTCAATTAACTGATAAAACTATTAGAATTCCTAGGGGTATAATAGAAAATGTCCTAATCAAAATTGATAAATTCGTATTCCCAATAGACTTTGTCGTTTTAGACATGGATGAGGACAATAATATTCCTTTAATTTTAGGGAGACCCTTTTTAGCAACTGCCAGAGCTAAAATTGATATCGATGCAGGTGAACTCATACTTCGTGTAGGCGAAGAGATAGTCACTCTTCAAGTTCTTGACTCAGCCTAGGCATCAAGTAATAAAGGTATGAACGTTAATTCCATTGATAACCATTTGGTTCAACCTTCTTTACAGGAAGCTTCACGAAATCACCTAGCTGAGCTAGATCTTAGACCTCATAACCATAAAGAAATAATTCATCAAGAAAGGCTTCAGGTCGATGAACTAGACGAGTGGAAAATACACTTTAAAGAGAAACTAGGAATACACGAAGTGAAACCGAAGGAAACCCCAGACAAGCTGATAGGAACGATAAATCACTTCAAAATAGGGGATCAGATATTGTTGAATAAGGAAGACCCTCGAATCACCAATTCAGACCTCAAGGGAAACGAAAAAATCACTTTTAAGGTACTTAATGTCTCCCTATACAGCACAGTCGAGGTAAACAATCCTAAATTCAACACTTTTGAGGTAAACACTACTTGACTTAAACTATATACCCATAACCGAGTTGATCGCATGAGAAAGGATTTTCACCTCCTCAAAACACCATGACCATACGAATGAGAGGTAAAGTCTAGCTTAAGACTATAAACGAGCGCTTCTCGGGAGGCAACCTGAGCACTAACCTCATTTTTACATTTTTTATTTTTATTTTTATTTTTTACTTTTATTTTTCTTTTAGAACCTAACCATAAACTAACCAAAGTGCAGATTTCCATACCACACGGCCCTGCATACGGCCGTGGTCGTGGCCGTGTGGCCACCACAAGAAGGTACAAGGGCGGGGGCAACCACCAGATCCATAATTTCTATTTAACCCCCTTCTTCCTTCCTCTTTTCTAGTTGTTTTTTCTTCTTTCATTTTCCATTATTTACTTTTATTTTTATTTTCTTTATTATTTTCTTCTTATTCTTCGTATCATTAGATTCAGCTTAGGACACAATAAAATTCGACCGGCTACTTCGAGGATTCAATTTCAAACAGTTCGAGACGCTTCCCCACGTTCACCTCCAATCCTATATGGTTTCTTTTCAATGACTTCATCCAAAATTCAGGAAGTTTTACTCCTCTCCCCATCTTATGATTTTATGATTATATTGCTATTATTTATCTTTGTACATTGAGGACAATGTACATCTTAAGTCTGGGGGGGTTAATTATAGTATTATCTGAAAATCCCTAAATTATGCCTTGATCTTAAAATAAGTTTCTCATATTACGATTTGAATGAAATTTTCTTTGATTTATGATTCTTTTTGATATGTTTTAGAGTAAGTCATTGATAATTGTGCATTGATGATTAAAATTGAAGAATACTAGAAAATCAAGCATGATAAGTCTATTTTTCAAAAATTTAAAATTTTAGGTTGTCTACCTGAATCTGAATATTATCTTGAAGTTTGAAATTTACAAGGTTGATATCAAAACACCCATAATTTTTGGTAGATTTTGAGCCTTATAGAGCATGTATTCTTTTTCATGCTCACTTTATTGATTATGAGTGTGTCAACATTGAATTGTTATTCTAGAACTTGCCTTGATTATATATGTCAAGACCACAGTTATGATTTGATATACAGAGATGATAAAGGCACTTAGGATTTAACCCACTTACTCCACTAAAAAGCCTACCTTCATAATTAACCCCTAGTAAACCCCTTTGATCCTAACAACCTTTTTTAATTGACTCACCCACTAATATTAACCCAAAACCCTTTGTATTTGTTATCACCATTCCTTTTTGACTACCCTTATATCGAGATTTGATTTGATTAGTTACATAATTATATTATTTCAGTAGTTGAATTTATCCTCCATTACTTAGTTTGTTCTTAAAAAAAAATTTAAAGTACATTCAGTATTAGTATTATGAAAAAAAGTTTATACAGTTAAAGTCCAATTATCAAAAGAAAAAGCTCGTATTATTAGTATTATAAATTTTCAGTTGATGTAATTATTATTGTCTCAGTATTTCTAGATAGGTAACTTGTCAATTCAATCTTGATTCTAACCCTCTAATTCAGCCTATATCCATACCCTTAAGCCCCGTTACAACCTTTTGATCTGTTTGTCATCTCATTTTACAGTGGTGGAGATTTGATTTTCAGGAAAACCTATGGGATTAACTTTTCATGTTTGACTTATTGAGTGCTTAATTTTGAACCTTAAACACTTTGAGTGATTTGAGTGAATCTTTTGTGAGGATGTCAATCCTTGTCGATTTTGAATTAAAGGTAATTATTTAGATAAAGGGAAACGCCTATGTTTTCGTGCTACAAATGTATGACTTATCTTATTTGAAGCTTTAGGACTCTTTGAATTAAATTCTCCATATATAAATTATCTATGAATTATGATGAGACATTGTTGATAGGAGTTATGAATCATTGAAAGTTTATTTTAATTGTAAGTTGAGAATTTTGCTTGAGGATAAGCAAAAGCTTAAGTGTGGGGGTATTTGATAAACTGTAAAAGTAACATATTTTAAGCCCACATTTAGTATGCTTTTGAATGAATTAAGCCTCGATTTATGTAAAAAGGTGCTCTCAATCCTTTGTTTTCATGTTTTATACCCAGGAAAGTACCCGAGGATGAAAAGAACAGAAAACGGGCCCAAAACAGAGTAAATGAGCCATATCACGAAATCCACACGGCCTAGGCCCAATATCACACGGCCGTGCCCCATTAAAAGTCCGAACACGATCTGGCCACGACTCACACTGGTGTGTGCCATGGCCGTGTCCCTATCATTGGAAAGAGCAATTTCATTCGGGAAAGGATACTTGGAGGCAAAGAAACACATTCCAAAGCCTATTCAAACACCCTAGTAGGAATCCTACTTAAATTAGGATACTTAGGGGCCAAGTAAAGCATCTCAAAGTCTATATAAACACCCAAGTGGGCAACTTGAAAGGGAGTTCGGCAAAAGCCGAAACGGGCGGTTAGCTAGGCCAAGGAGCCAAGCCGAAAAGGTCAGATTTGTGGGAGTCACTCGAAGTTAGCCAGTTGGTCCATCTCAAGAAGCCGGATCTCTCCTTCAGTTCCTTCAGGGAGTTTTAGGGATTTCTTATGTTTTGTTTTATCTTTTCTCTTGAGATGTTTTCTTTATTTGTTATGAACTAAACCCTTCAGATGCTTGAAGGGGATGAAACCGATGATGGATCTTGTTATTGTTTACTAAATTATATGATAAATACTTAGTTTGTTCTTAATTATCTGAGCTTAATCCAAACTTGATGTGCTTAGGTAGAGGAGGAATAGACCCTGCCTAAGAGTAGATCTAGCATAATTAAGCGGAGTTGATCGCACGCCTAGAGATAGGGTGACGAGATTTTGCCGGATTAGGGTGAAACCTAATATGGGAGTCCATAGATTGATTTACTGCTATTCTAGGGGGTTATTAAGAGAGAAAAAGATTTCCATTAATTAACCTAGGGTTAGACATTATTCGCCTTGAGAGAGGGTTTAATATACGTTAGGGAGTCTTACGGATCAAACTAAGTGAATGAATCGTATGGTTCAGGGTTAGATAACAAGTGAAGTCTAGGTGGATTCTTCCTAAGGGTATTGTCTTAATCAACTGAATTTTTCCTAAAGTTATTTCCCAATTCATCCTTTTTGTCTTTGTGTCTTTAGCTTAGTAGTTAATTTAGATTAGATTAAATCAACTTCACTTTATTTTAGGTTAAATAATAAAAAGAAAGTTAGTATTAGTACTTTTAGTTCCTTTGGGTTCGATAATTCAGTCTTGCCTTAGCTATACTACTGTTCGATAGGTACACTTGCCTTTAATCGTTGTTAGAGTTAGTTTCTAGGTTCGATCATTCTTTTATAAATTTTAAAGCTCTGATTCACAGCGATCACCTGCTATTGCTGCAAATAATTTTGAACTGAAACCTAACACTATTCAGATGATTCAGCAATTTGCTCAGTTTGATGGTTTGCAGGATGAGGATCCAAACAATCACTTGGCAAATTTTCTGGAATTTTGCGATACTTTCAAGATTAATGGTGTTTCTGGTGATGCCATTCGCCTTCGTTTGTTTCCCTTTTCGTTGAAGAATAAAGCTAAACAGTGGTTGAACTCGTTACCATGAGGATCAATCACTATATGGGAACAAATGATTGAAATTTTTTTACTTAAATATTTTCCGCCAGCTAAAACAACAAAATTGAGGAATGATATCTCTTATTTTGTATAGATGGATTTATAAATGCTTTACGTCGCATATGAGAGGTACAAGGACTTGTTGAGAAGGTGCCCACACCATGAGTTACCTCTATGGCTACAGGTTCAAACCATTTACAATGGTTTGAACCCCTCAACTAGGCAATTGATTGACGCAGCCACCGGCGGTACCCTAAATAATAAAACACCTGAGGAGGCTTATGAATTCATAGAGGAGATGTTGCTGAATAACAATCAGTGGCAAGTCATGAGAACAAAGCCAACAAAAGCAGCCAGTGTTTTCAACCTCGACACAATTACCATGCTATCAAACCAGGTAGAACTTTTAAACAAAAAGATTGATGGTTTATGTGTTTCTACACAGGTACATCCGGTGATGCAATGCGAAACCAGTGGAGGAGGGATGAATAAGTCAGAATATTACCCTACAATCCTAGTATGGAGAATGAGCAGCTGAATTATATGGGTAATAACTCTAAACCTCTAAATAATCCTTACAATAATACATATAATCGAGGATAGAGGAACCACCCAAATTTCTCATGTGGTAATCAAGGGAATCAAAGACCACAATCTCCTCCAGGTTTCCAACCCCCTACCAGCAAGAGAAAAAGCCAAACCTTGAAGATATGCTAGCAAAGTTTATTTCGGTGTCAGAGACTCATTTTCAGAATACCGAAACGACGTTGAAAAATCAGCAAACATCGATTCAAGCTTGAGAATAAAATTCGACAGCTGGCTTAAGTTAGTTTCCAAAAGGCAACCAGGTAGTTTACCTAGTAACACCAAACCTAACCCAAAAGAGCATGTGAAGGAAGTTACACAAAGGAATGGGAAGGTGTTGGTTGAAGCTGAGAAGAAGATGCCACAAGAAACTGAGGAAGTAAACTAAAATGTAACACCGGTACTTAAAGAGTATAAACCACCGATCCTATTTCCAGCAAAGTTGAAGAAAGACTGCATGGACGCATAATTCGGTAAATTTCTTGAACTTTTTAAACAATTACATATTAACTTACCTTTTGTTGAAGCTATTTTGCAGATGCCTACGTATGCAAAATTCTTAACAAGGAATGTTCAGCTATCCTCCAAAATAAGCTACCAACCAAATTAAAAGATCCAGGAAGTTTCACTATTCCCTGTTTAATTGGTAGTTTAAATATTGAGAAAGCATTAGCTGAATTAGGTGCCAGTATTAATTTAATACCTTATAAAATGTTCAAGCAGCTTGGTCTTGGGAACCAAAACCCACTAGGATGAGTATCCAATTAGCTGATAGATCTATTAAATATCCTAGGGGAATTATTGAAGATGTTTTTGCAAAAGTTGATAAATTCATATTCCCTGTTGACTTTTTTGTGCTTGACATGGATGAGGACATTGAGGTGCCTTTAATTTTAGGACGCCCATTTTTAGCTACTGCTAGGGCTATTATTGATATAGGTGATGGTAAACTTGTGCTTAGGGTAGGTGACGAGGAAATTATTTTTAAGATTTATGATGTTATGCGATAATCTAGAGAGCAAGATGATTCCTGTTATTTTATCGATGCTATTGATCATTTTATTCAATATTCTTTTCAGGAAATCATACATACAGACACGTTGGAACTGTGTCTTATCCAAAGTGAGGAGGCAGATGATGATACCATAGAGATGGGGGATATAAAATTTGAGTTAAATTCTAATAATTCTTCCCCAAGACAAAAAAAGTATGAGGGTATTGAAATAAACGACAAATTAAAACAAAAACCCTCTATTGAAGAACCTCCCAAATTAGAATTGAAACAGTTACCAAATCACCTAGAGTATGCATTCCTTAGAGATAATTCTACACTACCGGTAGTTATTTCTTCAGACTTGGAACCCAATGAGAAAGATGAGTTACTACAGGTACTAAAGGAGCATAAAAGAGCCATAGCTTGGAAAATTTCTAACATTAAAGGGATAAGTCCATCGTTTTACACCCATAAAATTTTAATGGAAGATGATTATAAACCATGTGTGCAAACTCAAAGACGATTAAATCCCAATATGAAGGAAGTTATTAAAGCTAAGGTAATTAAACTTTTAGATGCTGGAGTTATTTATCCTATTTCAGATAGTACTTGGGTAAGTCTTGTGCAGGTCATTCCAAAGAAGGGAGGCATGACTGTTGTAGCCAACGAGAAGAATGAATTGATTCCAACAAGAATAGTCACAGGTTGGAGAGTTTGCATTGACTATAGGAAGTTGAACGATGCCAGGAGAAAAGATCACTTTCCCTTACCTTTCATTGATCAGATGTTAGAAAGATTATCTGGGCATATGTACTATTGCTTCCTAGATGGACTCTCTGGCTACTTTCAAATCCCAATAGCTCCTGAGGATCAAGAAAAGACAACATTTACATGTCCATATGGTACATTTGCTTATTGTAGAATGCCTTTTGGATTATGTAATGCTCCTGCTACTTTTCAGCGCTGCATGCTAGCCATCTTTGATGAACTTGTGGAAGATATTATGGAGGAATTTATGGATGAATTTTCGGTATTCGGTAATTCTTTCCACCTTTGCCTTAAAAATTTAAAACAAGTTCTAATGAGATGTGAGGAAATGAACCTTGTGCTTAATTGGGAAAAGTGTCACTTCTTGGTTTAAGAAAGGATTGTGTTAGGTCACAAGATTTCTAGTAAAGGGATTGAGGTTGATAAAGCAAAAATTGAACCATAGAAAAATTACCTCCTCCTAGTTTAGTTAAGGCTATTAGAAGTTTTTTAGGACATGCTGGATTTTATAGAAGATTTATTAAGAATTTTTCTAAAATAGCTAAGCCTTTAATGAAATTACTAGAAAAACATGTGCCTTTCAATTTTAATCAGGAATGTTTAGATGATTTAACACCCTCAAAAATAAATTAATAAATGCTCTAATTATAATTGCACCTGATTGGAATTTGCCCTTTGAACTAATGTGTAATGTGAGTGATTTTGCAGTAGGTGTAGTTTTGGGACAGCGAAAAGACAAGCATTTTCAGCCGATTTATTACGCTAGCAAGACATTGACAGCCGCACAAGAAAATTACACCACCACAGAAAAAGAATTGCTAGCTATGGTTTTTGCATTTGATAAATTTAGATAGTATTTGATATTATCTAAAGTTGTTGTTTACAATGACCATTCAGCTCTTCGTTATCTTTTAACTAAATCTGATGCAAAACCTCGACTTATAAGATGGATTTTACTCTTACAGGAATTTGATTTGAAAATTCAGGATAAGAAAGGAGCTAAAAATCTTGCGGCAGATCATCTTTCTAGGCTTGAAAATCTACATCTCAAAGAACTCGATGAGAGTGAGATAAATGAATCGTTTCATGAAGAACAACTCTTGGTTATATCCGACTTCGAGGTACCTTGGTTTGCAGATATTGCGAATTACTTAATTGCTAACATCCTACCAAAAGGGTTGACACATCATCAAAAGAAGAGATTCTTTGCTGATGGGAAAAGCTATTTTTGGGAGGACCCTTTTCTTTTTCGTATATGTGTAGATCAAGTAATTCGGAGATGTGTTACAAAGGCAAAAGCAAGCAAAATACTAGAACATTTCCATTCAGGGCCAACAGGAGGACATTACAGTGGGATTAGGACAGCACATAAAACACTCGAATCAGGTTTTTACTGGCCCACTCTGTTCCAGGACGGTAATAGGTACGTTACTTCGTGTGATAGATGTCAGAGAACAGGTAATATCTCTAGACACGATGAAATGCCTCAAACATATATGCTATCATGTGAAATATTTGATGTATAGGGTATTGATTTTATGGGTCCATTCCCTAGCTCATGTTGAAATAAATACATCTTAGTAGCAGTTGATTATATGTCAAAATGGGTGGAAGCTCAAGCTTTACCTATTAATGATGCTAGAGTGGTAGTGAGATTTCTTAAGAAACTCTTCTTTCAATTTGGAACACTTAGAGCAATTATTAGTGATAGGGGCATTCATTTTTGTAATACTCAATTTGATAAAATCTTAAAGAAATATGGAGTGCACCACAGAACAACTAACCCTTATCACCCTCAAACCAGTGGACAAGTTGAAGTAGCCAATCGAGAGCTTAAGTGTATTCTAGAGAAAACCGTAGAATCAAACAGGAAAGATTGGGTATTAAAATTAGATGATGCTTTATGGGCCTATAAAACCGCTTTTAAAACTCCCATAGGAACATCCCCATACAGACTTGTTTACAAGAAGAGTTGTCATATACCATTTGAATTAGAGCACAAAGCATTTTGGGCAACAAAATTCTTAGACTATGATCTTAAACTTGCAGGTGAGAAAAGATTGATGCAGTTGAACGAGCTAGATGAGTGGCGAGCAAATGCCTACAAGAACTCACGTTTATACAAAGAAGCAACAAAGCGACGCCATGATGCTCGTTTGAAGCAACCTAAGCAATTTGAAGTCAGATATCTTGTTCTACTATACAATTCGAAGCTCAAATTGTTCCTTGGAAAGCTGAAATCATGGCGTAATCAAAACCATTTTTCCCTATGGCACAATTGAGGTAACTCATCCGACTTATGGCACATTCAAGGTAAACGGTCAACGACTTAAAATGTATAATGGTGAAGATTTTAGAGATATTAAAGAGGAGCTCCAACTCCGTGAACCTTCATAAAGAGATGAATACAAGGTAAGTCTAGCTTAGAACTTTAAACAAGCACTTCTCGGGAGGCAACCCGAGCACTAACCCTATTAATTAGTTTATTTTTACTTTTATTCATGTTTTAATGTAGGTTTTTAACCCACACGGCCTGGACACACAGGCGTGTCCCTGGCCGTATGGATGTGGGGACTTAGTTTTTAAAATTCAAAAAAATCGACAGAGGGCAACACGGCTTGGCGACATGGCTGTGTCACCCACAGGCCTGAACACACGGGCGTGTCTTTGGCCGTGTGGACCCTGGAGCTTAAAAATCCCCAAATATCGACAAAGACATGACCTAAATATAATCTTTTATGATATCAAGGGATCACTTGTAAAACTGATTTTATAAATACTTCCTTCCCTTTTGTGAAAAATGCTTTGTACTCCAACTATTTATTCTACTAGTAGGTCGATCTTTTAACACTTGACAAGCCTTTTTTTTTGTCCTACCATATTAGGCAAGTCTAAATATTTCTCTGGATCCCTTGACATCCTAACATTAAGTATTGAAGACACTAATTCTCTTCTTTGTTCTGGAACATTAGTCTGAAGTAGGCAAGTGATTTTTCAAAATTAATACACTACTCTGAACAGTTTTCATACTCTTTTAGAATATCATTTAAAGAATGTGCTCCCATTTCTAACGCTTCTCCAAATAGAATACAAGCATCAGCAAATAATTGATCGTAGCTTTCGAGTTTTAAAATTTATAAAAAGAGAATGATCGAACCTGAAAATTAACTCTGACAACGACTTAAGGCAAGTGCACCTATCAAACAGTAGTATAGCTTAGGCAAGATCGGATTTTCGAACCCAAAGGAACTAAAAGCACTAATACTAACTTTCTTATTATTATCTAGCCTAAAATAAATCTAAATTTTTATTAACTACTAAGCTAAGATGCAAAGATAAAAAGAATGAATTGGGGAAATACTGTTGGAAAGACTCAGTTGATTAAGAAGATACCCTTAGGAAGAATCCACCTAGACTTCACTTGTTATCTAATACTGAACCAGACGATTTATTCACTTGACTTGATCCGTAAGATTCCCTAATTTATATTAAACCCTCTCTCAAGGCGAATAACGTCTAACCCTAGGTTGATTAATTGAAATCTCTTTCTAATTAAAACCCCTAGAATCGCATTAACTCGATCTATGGACTCCCATATTAAGTTTCACCCTAATCCGGTAAAATCTTGTCACCCTATCTCTAGGCGTGTGATCAACTCCGCTTAAATATGCTAGATCTACTCTTAAGCAGGGACTTTTGCTCCACCACCTAAGCACATCATACTTGAATCAATATCCCAGAAATATCAACACAAGAATTAAGCACAATAATTAAGAACAAATCAAGTATTTATCATATAGTTTAGAAAACAATAACAAGATCTGTCTTAGGTTTCATCCCCTTCAGGTATCTGAAGGGTTTAGTTGATAACTATAAAAGAAAACATCTCAGAAGAAAAGATAAAACAAAACATAAGAAATCCCTAAAACCCCCTAAAGGAATTGAAGGAGAGATCCACCGTCTTGAGTAGAATTCCAGCTTCTTGAGATGGATCAACTGGCTATCTTCGAGTGATTTCCACAAATCTGACCTTTTCAGCTCGGCTTTTTGGCCTAGCTAACCTCCCTCTTTCAGGCTATACTTAGAGGGTTTATATAGGCTTTTGAAATAGGTTTCTTTGCCCCTAAGTATCCTTTTCCGAGTAGAATTGCTCTTCTCCACGACAGGGACATGACCATGGCACACGCCCGTGTGAATCGTCTTTAGGCCGTGTTCAGACTTCTTTAATGAGGCACGAACATGTGAATCGGGATCAGGCCGTGTTCTAGTTTATCAGGGAGGTACGGCCGTGTGGGCTTAAGTCCAAGCCGTGTCGATTTCCACTTTGGCTCAATTTGGTCCGTTTTAGGCCCGTTTCTCTTTCTTTCTATCCTCCGGTGTTTTCCTGAGTATAAGACATGAAAAGAAAGGATTAAGAGCACCTTTTTACATAAATCAAGGGATAAATCATCCAGAAGTATGCTAAATGTGGTATTAAAATATGTTACTTTTATGATTTATCAATAATTTATGTGAAATAATTGAAACTGACCTTTTCCCTTTTAATGATGTTTCATCGAATTTCTAACCTCATAAGAGAAGAGAGTGCTTCACTGCAAATTAAAAACAAGTAAGGGCTTAACGGATCTCCCTGTCGTAGTCCTCTTCCTGATTTAAACCTTTCCCTAATTTCACCATTCAAGCATACAGAATAAGAAGCTGTACTTATACAATGTATTATAAATTCCACAAATGAAGCAGCAAATCCCAATTTTTTCATCATTTGTTCTAAAAAAAAAAAAACCCTCTCCACTCTATCATAAGCTTTACTCATGTCAAGCTTAAGTGCTAAACTCCCTTTCTAACCTAACCTTCTTTTTTTAAACATATGGATGAGTTCAAAAGCGAGAAGCACATTATTTGTGATTAGTCTTGTAACAGCCCGGTTTGGACCCTAGTCGGAATAGTGGTTTTGAGACCATAAATCTGAGGTCGAAAATATATTTTAATATTATTTTAGGTGTTTATAATATGTGATTGAGCATGTGTGAAAATTTGGTGTGAAAAGTTTATCGTTTGTGTGTCGAATTATGAAAAAGGATTTAATCGTATAAAATGCAAAAGCTGTGTGCTGATTGTTAAAGTGCTTAATTGGCATGACTTATTAAATGAAAGGTCCTTATGTTGTAATTAGACCATAGATAGTGGAGTTGGACATATATGTACATAGTTGGTGGAAATTTTAATGAAATAATAAAAGGGCAAAATGGTAAAAAGTCTATTAATGTGTATTAAATAAAACAAAAAGATGAAAACATGTTCATCTTTGTTTCTTTCAATCGAAAATAGGAAAATAGATAGGGCTTGGAAGCTTTGAAGCATTCGGATATCTTGGAGTTTAACTGTAAGTTCATTTTTGTTCGATTTTTAATGATTTCTACGTTTTTGTAATCGTTGCTTCGTGTTCTTCAAAACCCATGCTTCAATTTTGTGAATTGATGAAGATTTTGAAAAGTGCCATCGATGAACTTGAGCTTTGTTATAGTTGATGATGAAATATGAAAGATATGTGAAAGATTAACATGTTTTGTCTTTGAATTTATGGTGAAATTGAGTAATTTGGACTAAATTGTGAAAATAATATTTTGAGGGACTAAAATGTGAAATAAATGAAATGTGTGGGCTTGTATGGATATAGGGAAAATTCGTCTAGGCATGGGTGGAATGAAATTTTGTGTATTTGATAATTTTATGAAATAGGGACTAAAGTGTCGAAATGTGAAAATATGAGGGCTATTTTGTAAAATACACTAAATATGTGTGTTTGGATTAAATTGAATGAATTGGTGATTGAATGAGCTAAATTTGAATATGTATAGACCAAGAAAGGAGAGATTCGAATCGAGATCGAGGTAAAGACAAAGTACTCGATTGATCGGCTAGTCTCGATATTTCGACGTCCGAGGTAACTTCGGATATAATACAAGTTGTTTAATTTGTATCTATGTGATGTGAAATGAATGAATGTATAGTTATTGAATTAGAAATGTTATATGTGATATTGAGAAAGGAGGCACTAAGTGTTCGAAATAAGAATTGGGACAGAAGTGATTAGCACTGTGTGTGCGAAATAATAGAAGCTACGACTTTAATGATTGGCACTGTGTGTGCGATACTGAATTATGTTCGGTTTTATATTGTGGCACTAAGTGTGCGATTGAATTGCAGAGATAGGGAACGGTGAATAAGTTATGGTATCGGGCATTGAATAGCAAGAACGTTAGTTGACTAAGTGTTGGCAGAGGTATGTTTCGAACCTGTGTGGTTGATGATATTTTTTAAAGTTGAATAGATAGATGAATGAGTATATGATTGAGGATGACATTATGTTTGGTTGAGAATCGATCTATGTGATGGTTTATTTAGTATATTGATTTGAATTATTGAGTTAAATGTATTGTATTACAAACTTACTAAGCTTTAAAAGCTTACTGTGTGAAATTTTTTCTCTATTTTACAGTGTTTAAAGCTAGCTCAAATCCAGGGACCGTCGGCGACTCAGTCACACTATCGACATATCTATTTTGGTACTTTGAAAGATGTATATATTTGGCATATGGCATGTATAGGCTAGTGATTATGTTATGTTTTGTAACGTTGGACCTTACCATGTGATATGGCTTGGAAATTGAGTGTTGATGGTTCATATGTGAAGCTATGAAAATGATGAATGTGGTATGAAATAGTGAGAATTGGAAATGGTATATTTCATGCTTGAATTGGTTGATGAGAATGGTATTTTAAGTGTGAATTTGTGGTATAACTAGATGATGCTTAGTTATAGGTTTTGAGTTGTGAATATGATGTTTTGGATGAATTATTTGAGTAGGAATTGAGTATGGAAATAAGTGATGTAATAGATGATTAATTGGTACTTGTATTGGTATATTTTAATTGCATTTGAGGCATGAATTGGTATTGGTTTGATGCTTATAGGTGATTTCAAAGTGTGGATGGTAATTTGGCCTTGAAAATGGCCTATAATTGCCCACACGGTTGAGCACACGGCCGTGTGGCTCGACCGTGTCTTTTGAGTTTGTAATTTGATTCAAGTCAGTCTCGACCACAGGCTGGACACACGGGCGTGTGACTGGCCGTGTGGTGCAAGTCAGTGTCGACCACGGGTGAGGCACACGGGCATGTCTCAGGCCATGTGGACAAGACAGTATGTATGCCCTGTTTTGACACGGCTTAGACACACGGGCATGTCTAAGGCCGTGGGAGGCACACAGTCTGCCCACACAGGCGTGTGACCTTTGTAACTATGAAAATTTTTAAATTTTCAAAAATTTTCGTATGAGTTTTCTAACATGTGATTAAGGTCTGGTAGACCTATTTAAAGGACTCATTGAATGTGAATTGCTATGTTTGGTTGTGGAGCAATATGAAATGTTTGGAAATGATTAGTAACACCCCTTAACCCTAGTCCGGTGATGATTACGGGTTAGGGGTGTTACAAGTCTTCTTGGGACAAAGGCACTTTGGGCTTCGTCAATACAATTTTCTAAAACTTTTTGCAATCGGTTTGCTTCTGTCTTTGAAATAATTTTGTACAATACCATGCATAAACTTATTGGCCTAATTTTTTTTAAAACTTTTCGGATGAGCCGCATTCAGAATAAGAACAATATTTGTCAAGTTTAGATCTTCTAAAGAATAGCCTCGATTTAAGATATCCAAGCAGAATCTGCTTATCTCTTACCCTAAATATGCCAATACTTTTGAAAGAACAAAGCTGGAAATCCATCAGCACTAGAAGCTTTCATTGGCCCCATCCCATTTAAGGCTATCACTAGCTCTTCTCACGTATAATCGACAATCAAAACTTGATTCATACAATTCTAGATGCACCTTTCCACACCCTGAGAGAATATAATCCAAATTACCAACTCCTTTTAATCAAAAGATATCTTCAAAGTAATTTTTTGCACCTTCAATCATCTCTTTTTGATCTGTACATAATGACCCATGCTCATTCTCTAATTCACCCACACAATTCATTCTTTTCCGGTGAGATGCGAACTTGTAAAAGAAGGTCGTATTCTTATCCCCTAATTTTAACCAATTTGCCCATGCTCTTTGCTCCCAATATCTTTCCTCTTTTTCAATCTCTAAATTCATATGTACCTTTACATCAATCAGCTCTGCTAAATTCTCATCGTTTCTTTCTAACCCATCCAATTCTTCTAATCACGTAATTAATTTCCTAGATAGGTTTGTTCTTAATTTCTTAACCCATATTGCCCATCTTTGCAATCCCTTTCCCACTATGTCAAGTCGCTCAATCACACTTCCTTTACTTAGTGTCCATAATCGCTTTACTTCTTCCTTACATGATTCTTTCATAGCCCACCATGCTTCAAATCTAAACCATTTTTCTCCTTAATCTTGACGCCTCTTGCTTTATTTGAATAAGAATTGAACAATGATTAGAAAAAGAATGTGATAAGTGTTGTATAGAATATTCTGGGAATAATGTCAACCATTCGGAATTAGCAATACTTCTATCAAGTCGTTCTCTAATATTTGTTTCCGATAAATTCCCCATTTCCCATGTGAACTAACAACCTGAATAACCCAAATCCTCTATTTGACAATCTTGTAAAACTATTCAAAATTTATCCATTCACCATTCTTCTCTCGGCAAACCACACTCCTTTTCAAAAGAATATAAAATTTTGTTAAAATCACTACAAGCCATCCATGGACCCTCTTGTTCTCTTTTTAACCTTCTTGACAAATTCCACACTTCTGTTCTAGCTCATGGTTCCGGGGCTCCATAAAACCCTATCACGCGCCACTATGGACCCTACCTTTTTTTCCTGATTATCCACATCAATGTGATTATTAGAATAGCTAGACTTACATTCTTATCTTCCTTCCATCCTAAACTCAATCCTCCCTAAATCCTACTGTCAAAACATCAATACCAAGCTAGAAGCCACATCTTCTTCAAATCTTTTCCATTCATACACCACTTAATTTCGTCTCTACGAAGAAGACCATTTGGGGACTATATAACTTCAACATATGCTGAAGACACCGCACAGCCCGTGGACTCCCTAATCCACAGACATTCCAATATAGGAGTTTCATTGTGTCTGGTTGACTTGCCAATTGGCAGCTGCCAATATCTTTTTATTGTAAATTTCTTCACACTTTTCAGGCAATTTTGTAAGGATTGTGTTAATCGAATTATCAAGACCTTTTCTATTTGATCTAGGTCGTTTCTTCCCATCTCCACTACCCAATGGTCTTTCCCCCACCATTGTCTTCCATATCCGCCAACTCTATCCCACTCGGGTGTCCTATTTCTTTTAATCCTTCTTGAGATAATGATCCCTCTATGTTGAATCCCAGAGTAATATTAATCTGATTAAAAAATTTCTCCGATTCCCATCTAAGCAGCTCTTATCCATTACTTTCTTAAGTTTGTGCTCTTTCTTTTATACCCTTAGAATCATCAGTTATATCATCACATAACCATACATTTTGAGTGATAGTTGCCCTCTTCAGTTGTGCCCTCAAGGATAGGTACCAACCCAACTCCATCTCAGTCATTCCATGATGAATCTTGATTTGACAGAAATTGTCCCCATAACCTAAACATCCGCCCAAAAATCAGAACATCGATAATCTTTCATAGCGAAATTTGGCATAAACAAAGTTTGACAGAGAAATCATCAACTTTTTCTTCCTTTTTAATGACTTTCGCACATCCACTTGGACCATTACGCGCATGTAATTATTGAATCCTTGATTTAATTGATTTGTATCATATTATAAGAATTTTCCAATAAAATTCCCATATTATATAGCCACATTCTTCGAGAAAAACCCTGGTGGAAGATCATGTATTTGCACCCAAAAATTTGTAAACATCAATGGGACTAACTTCGGATCTTCTCCCTCTTTTAACTGATAAAGTACAAGAAGATGAGAATTAAAAGTCCATGGCGTACCCCTCAATACTCGTTCTGTATCAAATTCAAGAAAAAATTTATACAGATAACGCTTATCCCCCAAATCAGAAATTTGTATCCCCCCAATGGATGCCATAGATTTGTCATTGTATTTCTCATAGTTGAAAAGTGTACCACGCTTGCAATTAAACAACATCCTACCAAACATAACTTATAAAATGAGTCTTGTGTACATGGACCAGACAATATTACCCATGCCTCTTCCTCGCCATCATCTATATGCAGATCCGCCATCTCTCTTTCCATTTAATGTGAGTTTTCTCGATTTAATAAAGAAGACAACCAATCAATATTTATTAATTGCTTTTCTAGAAGCGCAAAAGAACAACGAATAAACCCTAAAGTAATCAGGAATCAAGAAAAAAATAAAATAAGATAAAAAAGAGAGAGAAAGAAACAACCCTTGCTACTATTGAGCAGACAAAATCGTGCTATTCAGCAGACCTTAATCAAGTAAAATTAAATTAATCAAATTAATTAAAATTTTAATATGATATTTTTGGAAATTAATTTTCAAGTCAAACAATTGGCCCAATGGATAATTAAACTTCAAAATTGGACTTAAAAATTGGACCTGATATCGTAAATTGGGTTTGGGAGACCAAAAATCGAGACCAAGACCCAAAAATTGGTCAAACTAGGCCTGGTATGTGAAATCGGGCCAACTATCCAACTGGTCGCTAGACCGGACCAGTCGGGTAGTCACTGACCCGGATCGAATCGGCAATAATCGAACCAGGTCGTGGTGTCATAAAGGTGTCGCACCTGCACCACTGGACCCGGTTATCGACGACAGTTTGTCTTCGTTGGTTGAGCAGTGGAAGAGTTACACTCCTACTGGACTCTATCAGAAAATTTGATTTCAGATTAATTATTCCTAAAATAATATTATTTTAATATTTTAATATATAATTTATTTTAATAGTATTTTATTAATTTAATATTAAAGTGATTATCTTAATTTTAATTTAATTTAATGTTTATCTACAAGATAAACATTCTATTATTTTAATAAGATTTAATCCTAAATTTAATCTATTTATCTTGATAAATATTATATTAATTTAATATTAAAGTGATTAAGTTTAATTATAGTTGAACTCTCTAAACTCTCCCTGTATAAAGAGAGCCTTGGGTCATTATTTTTCACATACTTAAATTCAAGAGAAAGTTGTAGAGAGAAAATTCACTAAAGAGATTATTTCAGAAAATTTCTAGAGATCTTTTTCTAATTTATAACTTGACCCAAAGTTTAGAGAAATTGTAAAATTACCCCACTTGTAGTTTTTGTAAAAAGATTTCTGATTCGAAGCGAGCCCACAACCAAAAGATATGAGCTTGAGGATAGTGGAGAAGACTATTCTGTCAAAGCACTCATCTTAGATGAATTGAAAATATAAAATTTTGATTAAGTTTTTATTACTTTCGATATCACAACCAAGATCTTGTTTTGGAAAAAAAAAAATTAAAACTCTGGTTTTTTCCTAAATTTATTTCCCGCTACATTTTCCAAACCCCTTTTTTCTAACAGTTGAAGTTGTATATTTGTATGCTTGGTTTATAACTAATGATGAGTAAGGATATAGGTTAAAGAATGGTAATTGATTAGTAAATTGGCTTATCCATGCTATATGTATGCTTATACGTATTGAGATATGATGAGACTTTGCTTGTATTTGTAGGGCATGAAATGGTTAATCATGGAATGAATATGTAGTTGTAGTTGTATTAAACTATGGTGTTAATGTCCATGCTATATTATATTGAATCATGAAAGTATAACTGAGCCCTATCGTTCAACGTACTGTTTGTTTATTCTGTGCGCAGGTGCAGGTAATATCAAAGCCCCAAGAAAGTGAAGTCAGCATCCAAGCAGCAGCAATGAACTCATCCTAAGTTTGTATAACCTTTTTCATTAAATCAATGGTATGTACATAGGGAATACTTGGTCTACTTTTAGAAATAGTCAAAATGGATGTATGTAAGTTGTGATTATATGAAATTAATTTTAGTTATGCTCATAAATGATGTTAATGGTTTGGTAGTTATGTTTTTGGCAAGTTTGAGTATATGGAATGGTTGATTTGGGACCTTAAAGCCAAATAATGTTAATCATGCTTGGTGGAAATCATTTGAAACTGAGACCTAGTGGTTTACCTGCAATGTCATGATTTCACACCATGAATGTTGCGACATCATGCCTGTAACGGCCCATTTTCAGTGTAATCGGAACAATGGTTTCGGGACCACAAATTCGATCTCGGAAGATAAATTTATTTTAATATTATTTTATGATCTACATAATTATAGAAATATTGTGTGAAAATTTTGTTGAGAAATTTTACCGGTTATATGTCTAATTTGATGAAAGAAACAAATTGCATAAAATGCAAAAGTTGAGTTCTAGTACCTATATGTATCAAATAGCTATGGAATTCAAAATTTGAGGTCCTTATATGGCAAATAGACCAATTGATGGGGTTAGTAGATAAGGATGATGATTCATCCATGGAAATTTAAGAAAAGGAAAGGATTAAATTGGAAAGTGAAAAAAAAATAAAAGATAATGATTAAATTAAAAGACAAAATATCATATAATTAAATTAAAAGACAAAATATCATTTTATATCATCATCTTCCCCAAATTTTTCCATGGAAACCCTAGCTAAGAGAAGGAACTTGAAGCAAGCTTAATTGGGTAAGTTTTCTTGTCTAGTTTTTAATGGTTTTTATATTTCCGAGATCGTAATAGCTTAATCTAGCTATCTCGGGGGTTAATTTGCAAATTTATCAAAGTATTAAATTTTTTTCATGGATGAGTATGCTGGAATTTTAAAGTTTATGGTAGAAAATGAAAGGTTGTTGATAGATAAATAACTTTTACAAAGAGAATTTTTATGAAATTATTATTTAGGGACTAAATTGAAAACTTATAGAATCCATGAAAAAAATTATGATTTTTGTGAAATACATGGGCTGTTATTATGACATGTAAAAAAATCGTTTAGGCTTGGAATAAGGATTAAATTGCATAAATTTCATTTTCCAAGCCTAGAGATGAAATCGTAATTAATGAAAAGTATAAGAGCAAAATAGTAATTTTTCCAAAAACATGTATTGGACTAAATTGAATGTGAATTGTATTAAATTGAGTTAAATTTACTCGTATAGATCCGGTTAGACCTCGTACGGAGTTAGATTGAGGAAAAAGGAAAATATCGGATTAGTAGTCTTTGTGAACACGAAAATTGGCGAGGTAAGTTCGTGTAACTAAATTTATGTATATTAATGTGTTTGAATTGAATGTTGTATATATGTGAATTGTATAAACGTCTTATGTATGGAATCAGTCACATATCCGATAATACCCAATAAACGTTAAATCCTGTTTGAATAAATGAAATTCGATGGATACAAGATTTCCTGTATTGGTTGTGGTTTTGCATATGTTGCAGACACACCTTAGCTCAAAAGAGCATCCTGTTAGAAGCCCTCTCGAGCTTCCCATTATATTGTTCCTGCTAGCATCCTAATCAGTAGTAATCCTGCATGTGTTGCGGACTACCGCAACTTTTTGTGAGCGTCCTGTTTATATGATTGGTTGTGATCCTGCATATATTGTGGACACAAACGCAGCTCTTAATGAGCATCCTGTTATATAGGCTCTTTATGAGCTTCCTGTTATGGTTCGCTTGAACATCCTATTATATGGCTATCTGGAGTTCCCTGATAATAACTCTTCGAAGTTACTTGTTAAGCTCAATGAGCTTCCTGTTTTAAACTCTTATGAGTTTCCTATTATAGCCCAGATAAGCTTCCTGTTACATGGCTCACATGAGCATCCTACTATATGGCTCGAGAGAGTGCTTCCTGATTATGTTCCCTAACTGGGTACCCCTGAATATGAGTTGACGGATTACAGTTTTGTACACTCTGAGTGTACTACATGTGTATCCATCGATATTTCAAATAAATTCAACGAGTAAAAATCCTGATATGAGACAATGTGAATTTGAGATGAATTATTACAAGCACATACTTGAATTACATAGTCATGAATTATATATGATATTTGAATACTTAATGTGGAAAGAAAGTGCATATGCAAAAAGAACTATTACTATTGAGCTCATACAAGCTTATTGATATTCTTAATAAATATATATATGACTAACATGTTTTGTACATGCTACATGGATACATGATGAGAGAAGTATTTGAATATATAAATGATATCACTTGATATTGAGGCATGATGTATTTAATACTTGAATGAGGAACATACTTGATGACTTTTTTATCCATGATATATTGAAATATGTGATGAAAATATATGTGAATAAATCTTGTCTGGTGAGAGTATAAATTCATAATTATGTACTATTATATGGAATACGGTGACTAACATGGTTGATGAGGATATGTGTTTAGGCACTTGGTCAACGAGACTTGGGAATGAATTGTAAGTTTACCTTATGTATATAAAATAGTGGTAAGTTAAATTCCCAGTTATACGAACTTACTAAGCTTAAAAGCTTACTATGTTTTAATTTCCCTATTTTAGAGAAATTCGAAAGCTCGTTGGGTTGGAAACTTGGCGGAGATATTACCCACTATGCATCAGCGTAGTCAGTACAAATGGTAAATTAATCTCGGTTATAATGGCATGTATAGGTTTATTAACCAATGTTAGCTTGTAAATGTTGGTTTGTAATTAGCCATTGGAATGGCTAATATTTGATGTATTTTGATATGTATAAACATGGCATTGTGTTGTTTGATATGTATTAACATGGTAAATTGATGGTAAGATTATAGAAATGTAGATGGATAAGTTAAGGTAGTATGTTTGGCATAAGTTGCAAACAAGTGAACTTGATTAATATGGTAAGTTTGGATACTAAGTTATATGTAGTAAAATGAAATGCTTAAAACTTGGTCTTGGTTTGTTTTGAGTTCCTTGATATAGCATGTTAATGTCTAAAATGTTAGACAAAGTTGATGGTAATTTTATGTGAGAAAGTGGCCTAAAAATGGCCTATTTTTTGTCCACACGGGTGGAGACACGGGCATGTGTCTCTGTCGTGTGTGACACAACCATACGCACGGACGTGTGGTTTGGCCGTGTGTCCCCTGCACCTAATTTTCAAAAATTAAATTGTCAACACGGCCTAGCACATAGGTGTGTGGCTGGCTCTGTGACCCAATCAGAGAGTTAAACGGGTAAGGACACGGGCAGGGACACAGCCGTGTGCCTCACATCGAATGCCCAAACGGCTTAGGAAACGGGAGTGTCACTTGTCTGTGTGACCCACACGGCCTGGCCACACAAGCGTGTCCCCTGCACCTAGAGAAAAGTTTTGAAATTTTGCGAAAAATTCTATGAGTTCCCAATTTTGTCTCGACTTGATTCTAATGTTTATTTTGGGCCTCGATGGCTCTTATAAGGGACTATATGATTGATTTATGATGTGAATGAGATATGATGTGAAATTTCTGATAATTGATTTATATATTCCAGTAATACTCCATAACCCTGTTCTGGCGACGGATTCGAGTTAGGGGTGTTACAATGCCATCTCGTCATGACTTCCCCTGCTTGAGGTCATGATGTTGACCCTATTTTATTTTGGAAATTTTGAAAATTGGTCCTCTAGTTGGGTAGCTTAGCTACTATCTTCAATGTCACGACATCCACCTAAGATGTTTTGAAAACATTATAGTTTAGTCCTTGTTCGATCTTGAGATGGTACTGAGCTTTAGCAAGCTCGTATTTCACTTGGAAGTGATTAATTATCATGTTTTAAGCATGAAATCCTCATATTTGGGTATTTAATGTTACAATTTGAATATGGTTATTCATAGTTACTTCGACAATGAATATGGCATCCTATAGCTTGGACCTGATGATCTAGGTGGGTTGAGGGTGTTACATTACTATTTTCAAAGTTTACAAAAAATTTGACTTCAAATTTTCCAAGTCAATTTATGACTCAAAATTTGTGTGTACATCAAGTTCTTCTATTAGAGATCCTCCAAAAGGCACTATGGATATCTTGGCAATAGAGTCGAAGCTTACCTCAATCTATTTTTGAAGTTGTATATCTGAGGTCACCAACAAGATCTGTATGTACAACAATCATACAAGTAAGGGAGTTGGAGCTAATGCTACATGGCTTAATGAAGGTATTATTTTATGAAAGTGTTGCAACAAGCCACTACCTAAATTAGTTTGAGCACTGGAAGAAAATTAGTTTGAGCACTGGAAGAAGTCTTATCTTCTTTAAAGAAGAAATTTGATAAGATGGAAAAAAAAAAAAGGTCACAAAAACGAAGAAAAAAGCTATGGAGTCTGGCAAAATAGTTGCTGAGAGTGGGGGCTTGCAAGATAGATTTAGGACTCAACTACACGAGCCAAAGAGAAAAAAAAAAGCCTTAATGAAGGAGAAAACTGAGGCAGAATCCAAATCAAATTCCTTAGGGGAAAGAATAACCTTGTTGAAGGCTGAACATAAGGAGAAACTAAAGGAGGCTAAATTTAAGATCATTGCTAAATAAGCTAATTTTGTGAGCTTTAAGGTTATGCAAAAATACTGATCTAGAAGAGTTCAAGAGGCAACCCCGAGTGAATATAAGCAATGCATTTCCAAAAATTAGGCTAAGTATTAATTTAAGCATTAAGGCTACTAGGGGTCCTTTTAACTTATATGGGTAGACTTGGAAAGTCTATTTAGGGTAGAGGTTGGTTTCGACGTCCTAAATCCCTTAAGTGAGACATGACTTCCTTAGATGAATTTGTTAATGAATAGAGGGATTTGTGAAAGATCTTTGTCGAAATTGCTACACTATAAAAGATCCTGCTAAATGCCTACTCCGTCGACGCGTGAAAACTGAGGCTGAGAAACCAACACTAACACAATCAAATAATAAAGTGGTTTCTGAGGGTGTGACAGGTCAATTATAATATTTATAATGTTCAATGGAATACAAAGTATTCCAAGGATCGAACCCATGGGAGTCGATGATTAAGCTATTTCTAAACTATGGACATGTAATTAAAAGAAGTATAGCCAACTACTATATAAGCACTATAGTACGATAGGCCATAAATGAAGTTAATTATGTTAATTTACTAGCTAATCGCTAGAAAGGACTAAATCGAAAAATAAACAAAACTATGAAATTAACCGATTAATAATAAGCAGTGGTTGATTGACATCCATGTTTCTAGTTAACCCTTGAATTAGGTAACTAAATTTCTCAAACTCATAAATGGCTCAATTTTACCTCTAGATCTCAATTTTATCAAGTTAGATGAATTAGCCCGATTTATCTCTCGACCTCACCCAACTAACTCGGGACTTATCAATTTGGTTCTGTAATATCCTAGATTATAGCTTATGCACCAATACTAAGTTATATGAAATAGCATGCTTGTGTGTGTTGTGAATGTGCATTATGAATTTTGTGAACCTTAGTGCGTAGATGAGCACTTTAGAGATTACTCGATTTTTAAAGTTTAAAAGAGGGAACTAAAGCAAGGTGGCCTTAAGAAAATTTATAGAGGAAATATGACATGAAATTGGGATTGGTAATGTGGCTACAAGGCGCCACTTAGGGCCTTAGTGTGTGACGCCATATGCTAGGGGGAAAGGGCTTGAGTTCGAGTCGCGTGGGAAGCAAAATTTTTGAGGTTTTATTTTTGCTTGTGACGTCAATGAGAGGGGAGTAGTGGACGGCACTAAGGCTAAATTTTAGGATTTTTTATCCTTTTATTTTTAGAGATAAATGATGGATTATTTTTCTTTAATTTTAATAAGGAGATAAAGAGGAAAATAAGGGATATGATAGTGATGGCCAAGTAGAGGACTCTAGGCTTAGTAATTTCGGCAAAAGGAGGAAAAATAAGGCCATTCATCATTCTTTCTTTCTCCTTTTCTCTCTGCCGAATTCTCTAGTGCATCTCCTCTCCTTCTTCTTTTATTTTTGCCAAGACGAAATTCAAGCAAAGCCTAGCCGATTTCTTCACTTTCCTCTCTTCTTCTTCTTTTCTCCTCTCAATCTTCCAAAAGCCGAAAGCAGCTTCTTATTGACCATAGCCGATTGGTTCATTTAAACCCCAAAAGCCGAAATTTGAAGTGCACAATAGGTAGTCCTAACCAAATACCCTGTAGATCAAGCAAGGGTGCCATCGACAATAGTGTTAAGGGGTAAGGATCTATTGTTATCGTATTATTTCTTTTCCTTAAAAGCCGAAATCAAAACTCTAATGCCATTAATGATCTTTGGCCGAATTTTTTGAAGGAGAAATTCAGGATTTCTAAGCATAGTCGACTGTGAGGAGAACCATTCGGGAATTAAGGTAAGTTATGTGGTATTCGGCCAAAGGCCATGTATTGTGATTTAAAGTTAGAATTAAATCTAACCTATGCCTATAGGTATTTCGACACCTTCATAATCAAGTAGCTATTTCGGGATTTTTAGATCCACGAAGGTAAGTGACTACTAATCGGCCAAAGCCAGATATGATGGTTCAAATATATTTTCTTACGTTTTAAAGAGCCAAATCTAACTATGGATATTTAGGGGCAGTCGACAGTGGTATACAAGGATTTCGGGATTTCAAATCACAAGGTAAGCACTTATGTACAATCGGCCAAAGCCCTATTTTAGTACCTAGAGCTAATTCTCACATGTTTAAAAGCCGAAAACTAACCTGTATAGTAATTTAGTGCTAATCGATTCTAAGGAAGGAGATATCGTAAGATTTCGGGATTTACTAATAATCAAATCGATAGCAAGGGATTAAAGGTCTAAAGCTTAGATCGGGATTTTCGGGATTTTCAGTGAACTTGCTAAGTGAATCAGGTGTGTACCCCACACTATTTCTCGATAGGTTTATGTTTGTATTTCAATAAATATGTTAATAAGAATGTGAAAGCTATGGCTAAGGTACCATGTTACGGTACAAAGTACTCAGGTACGTTTTCCCACTCCTACTAGGATATTGATAAGTATCTGTTATGGCACATATGTATAACTATAAGAATGTGAACAAAGAATTTGGCATGATAATGCATGTTTTGTATGACATGGGCATACGGGATATTATGAATGGGGAAGTGAATGTGGTGACCTCGATCACATTATCTGAATGTGGTGTCTCATGACACAAAATATTATCATGTAGCTATGCCACAATATTTATAAGGGCGATGAGCACGTTGACTGCAGCGACTGCCTTCGATGATGTGTAGCGGATGGAGGGTTGACTTAGTAGTCCCCACGGTGTGCAGGTTGGTACGGGTGATGTGTAGCGGATGGTATCTAGGTTTGGGTTCGGGTTGCATCATTACTTTGTTTTATTATATATTTGTATGATACGATATGACATGCCTGAATCTTTTGGGACTTAGTGTTGTGGTTACACATTGAGTCTGTTGACTCACCCCGTTGTGGGAATATTTTTCAGGTGATGATCAGTGATGGACCGGGTCGGCAGGAGCTTTGTGGTGGCCATGCTCAACTTGAAGTTTATTAAACTTTGGACTTTTACATTTTAAGTTCTTGGATCTATTGGTATTGTTTTCGGTTGTAATAAGGCTATAATATTAACTGTTTGATGCATGATTTTTATTTGAATTTATTATGTTACGAACTATTTTCAAATTAAAGATTAAGTAAGTTTATTTTTAAAATAAACTCTAATTGTTTTGGATGCCCTAAAACAAGCGGTTTACAATATAAGATAAACTCGTTTCCAACTCATGCCCAACCCAACAATAATCTTTCTTTCAAAATTACACAGTTTTTCCAAAGTAACAAAAGAATTTTGAACCGTTTTACTCGAGGAACATACCAGATCCGGTCAAGGCTCGTGGGCCGAGTTTGGGGTGTTTCAGTTTGGTATCAGAGCCCAATTTTAAACTCTCGGCCTTGGGTTTAAAGCCCATAACGTTTTAAAAATAAGGCCCAAACAAGTTTTTAGAAAAACTTTTATGAAAAGAGCAGGTTTTTAGGCATGGCACCCAAGTTTCTGACCCGAAGTCCACCAGGTAAGTACCCCTATTCATTTGTGTGATTTATAGTATGACTTGTAGAAGGGTAGAAATGGAACGTAGATTAGTATATTAAGTACTTGAACCCTAGGACTAGTTTACCCCAACACCTACATAAGACTTAAAACCTAATTAAACAAACCTGTGACTAAGTCGCTGAGTTAGGGTGTGGCAACCTTTGTGCGCATGTCTAGGATTGGATCCGGAAGAGCCTGGTACTTAAACAGTCCTAGTGACTCACCTCCTCTTCGCTAGAATCCTACCTGGTGCGTAGCTTCAGTTTACCCTAACCAAGAGGACTCAGTCACGGGCTAAACCCAATAACTAAAACCCGAAAGGGACTAGCCATATTTTCATGGAAATCCTAGTTTTAAAATCCCCAAATTACCCCTTTAAATAGTAGGAAAAATTTATTTTGGAAAATTTCCAAAGAATTTTCGATTTGCAAAATTACCTAAATACCCCTGGTTGTAAAATTACAAAAATACCCTTGGTTATAAAATGTCCAAATTACCCACGATTCTTATCAAAATTTCCTTACTTATAAAATGTCCAAAAACCCTAATTTGCAAAATATCAAAATACCTTGATTTGGGAAAATTTACTAAAATACCCCTAGTGGTAAAATTACTAAAATGTCCCTAGTTTTGAAAATTTCCAATTTTACCCCAATTTCAATAACATTTTTCTGATTTTGCAAAAATATCCCAAAACTTTACCGTTACAAAATACTAAGACACCTTGATTTGGAAATTTACGAAATTACCCCTGTTTTACAAAATTACCAAAATGACCCCGATCTTCAAAATTTCTGCAACAACACTAATTTGGAAAGCAAATTCTCAAAAGAACCCCCAAGTTTTGCAAACTTTGAAATACCTTTTGATTTATAAGGATTTTTGGAAGTTACCCCGGTTTATTACCAAAATACCCCTGTAGGAAAAATGACGAAAATACCTCTAGGATAGGAATAAGACAGAATGTTAGGATAATGAATGTGTGTGATAGAGGCCATTGAATGAATGTTTGGATGAATGTACTCCTCTGAATTAGGATAGAAAACTTGAACGAAAACCTTGATTGATCGAAAGAACTGCTATTAAACTCCTTTCATAAAATTTCTTCGCGGATAATCAGTGGAACATATACTAATGCATAAAATTTATTAATACCAGATTAAAATGCGAACGTAGACATGAGCTCTAGGGGACGTGGTCGTAATGTGTGTGGACGCGGTCAAGGTCGAATGATTGTGTCGGAACCCGTTAGGTCGGGTCAAGGATCTGAGAATGAAGTACCACCACCACCACCAGCTGTTGGTACTGAACAGCAAGATCGAGGACGGAGATCTTTGATCGCAGTCGTGTCTTTGCGAGTTCTGAATATGGTGGCTGGTGCTGGAGGAAATATGGGAGCTCGGAAGTTTGTACCCGAGCGACTCGAGCCAATGAGTGAGGTGTTTCGTGGAGTATACGGTGTGGCACCCGAAGATACCGAGCATCGTTGGAAGCGACTGAGCGGATCATGGATGAGCTCGATCTGGCTGCTAAGGAAAAGTTGAAAGGGTTGGTGGCGCTGCTACGTGATGAAGCATATCAATGGTGGCTCACATTTAGGGATGGTGCCACGACTGAGGATCTGACCTGGGAGTATGTTAAGGCGGCGTACCAGAAGAAGTATGTTGGCACACGTTATACTGATGCGCAGAAGAAGGCGTTTCTGGGGCTGGTTCAAGGGAACAAGTCCGTGGCGGAGTATGAGGCTGAATTCCTAAGGTTAAGCCGATATGCTCGAGGAGTAGTGGCTACGGAGCATGAGCGATGTGTCCGATTTGAGGATAGGTTAAGGGATGATCTGAGGTTGTTAATAGCTCCACATCAGGAACGGGAGTTTTCTGCATTAGTAGAGAAAGCTAAAGTGGCTTAAGGGATTAAGGATTCAGTGAGGCAGAATACGGATTGGAATAGGCCAAAGAGAGTATTTGGGCCGTCAGGATCAACTGGGAATGTTCAAAAGAGGCCTAGAGTTGATAGGCCGCGAGGTCAGCAAGCTGCTACAGGAGGGCAGTATCGTACTTGTGATCAGTGTGGGAAGAAGCACTTAGGAGAGTGTTGGAAAAAGACGGGAGGATGCTTTAAGCGTGGATTTAAGGATCATATGATTAAGGACTGCCCTATGAAACCAGAAGGGAATCGACCAAGACTCGGAATGTTAGTCGGTGGTAGAGGTGGGACAAAGACCTCGGCCAGGTCGTGATCCAAATAACAAAGGAAATGGTGCTGGCAGAGGACGTGGAACACCGGGCAGAGGTGTTAATACTGAGGCAAGGCAACCAGGTCTAGTGTATGCGGTTCGTCGGAGGGAGGATGGAGGCGCGCCGGACATTATAACCGGTACCTTCCTTATTTTTGGCAAGCCTTATTTTGCTCTGATTGATGTGGGCTCGACCCATTCCTATGTTGCATGTAGTGTAGTGGAAACACTAGGCATAGCCTCTGAACTTTTTGATAGGGAGATGACTGTAGTAAGCCCACTAGGTCAAACTGTAGTGGTGAATAAGATCTTTCGGAGTATGCCTTTAGAAATTCAAGGCGTAGTATTTTTGGCCGACTTGATGGAACTTCCCTTCGGAGAATTCGATCTCATACTTGGTATGGACTGGCTAGTGAAACATCAAGCTGTATTGGATTGTGCAGCTAAACGAATGGAGTTAAGGACCCCGGAGGATGGGGTGGTAATTATGATAAGAGAGAGAAGAAACTACTTGTCTAATGTAGTTTCAGCACTTAAGGCTGAGAAGATGGTTCAGAAAGGGTGCAAGGCTTTCTTGACTTTCGTAAGGGCGTTGGATGGAAAAGAAGGGGGAATTAGTGGAGTTAGAGCTGTAAGGGACTTTGAAGATGTGTTTCTAGAGGAATTACCCGGAATACCCCCGGATAGAGAGGTGAAATTTGGAATTGACCTGCTACCGGGTACAACTCCTGTGTCAATTGCCCCGTATAGAATGGCACCAAAGGAGTTGGTTGAGCTCAAGTCTCAAATCCAAGAGTTGATGGATCATGGGTTTATTCGACCCAGTGTGTCTCCGTGGGGAGCACCGGTCCTGTTTGTGAAGAAGAAGGACGGAACTATGCGAATGTGCATAGACTATCATCAGTTGAATAAGCTGACCATCAAGAACAAGTATCCTTTGCCAAGGATAGATGACTTGTTCGATCAGCTTAAGGGGACGGCAGTATTCTCAAAGATCGATTTAAGGTCGGGATATCATCAGTTGAAGGTGAAGGAGGCGGATATCCATAAGACAGCCTTTAGGACAAGGTACGGCCATTATGAGTTCTTAGTAATGCCGTTTGGGTAGACGAATGCCCTAGCCGCGTTCATAGATATGATGAACCGGGTCTTTCAACCCTACTTGGATCGGTTTTTCGTTGTGTTCATCGACGACATTCTAGTGTACTCAAGTCTGAAAAGGAGCATGATGAGCATCTTCGGATTGTGTTGCAAATGCTAAGAGAAAAGAAGCTTTATGCCAAATTCAGCAAGTGTGAATTTTGGCTGAAGGAGGTTGCTTTCTTAGGGCATGTGGTGTCTGCTGAAGGAATAAGGGTGGATCCTAGGAAGATTGAGGCAGTACTAGACTGGAAACCACCTAAGTCTGTGGCAGAGATTCGGAGTTTCTTGGGATTGGCAGGCTACTACAGAAGGTTCGTGGAAGGATTCTCATCGATAGCTGCGCCATTGACAAAGTTATTAAGGAAGGAAGTACCTTTTGTATGGACAGATAAGCAACAGGAGAGCTTTGAGAAGCTTAAGAGGGTTTTGACTGAAGCCCCGGTCTTAATTTAGCCGGAGGTAGGTAAGGACTTTGCAGTGTACTGTGACGCTTCTCATACAGGTTTGGGTTGTGTATTGATGTAAGATGGGAAGGTAGTCGCGTATGCGTCTCGGTAATTAAGGCCATATGAGGTTAACTACCCAACTCACGATTTGGAGTTAGCGGCAGTGGTCTTTGCTCTCAAGGTGTAGAGGCACCATCTTTATGGTGAGAAGTCGACAATTTACACAGATCACAAGAGCCTTAAGTATTTGCTGACTCAGAAGGAGTTAAATCTGAGACAGCAAAGGTGGGTGGAGTTACTAAAGGACTATGATTGTTCGATAGAGTATCGTCCGGGCAAGGCGAATGTGGTCGCGGATGCCCTAAGTTGAAAGGTTGTGTCGGATCTGAGAGCGATGTTTGCACATCTGAGTTTGTATGACGATAGAAGCCTGTTGGCAGAGTTGCAAGTCAAGCCGACGTGGTTGGATGAGGTAAAAGAGAGTCAGTTGGCAGATGATGATTTAAGTGCTAAGAGGCGACAAGTTTAGAATGATGGTTTAGAGGATTACAGTATGTCTAGTGAGGGAGTGTTGTGCTTCAAGGGTAAGATCTGTATGCCTAATGATAAGGTTCTAAGACAGAGGATTCTTTAGGAATCATATAGTAGCCCTTATGTTATGCATCCTGGAGGTACTATGTTGTACAGAGATTTAAGGGAACAGTTTTGGTGGCCTGGTTTGAAAAGGGAAGTTACAGAATTTGTTGGCAAGTGTTTGACGTGTCAGCAAGTTAAGGCTGAACACCAAGTTCCGTCAGGATTACTTCAGCCAATCAAGATTCCGCAGTGGAAGTGGGAGAGAATTACCATGGACTTCGTTAGTGGGCTTCCCCTTACGCCTACTAAGAAGGACTCGGTATGGGTAATAGTGGACCATTTGACCAAGTCCGCGCATTTCATTTCGGTAAGAGTGGATTATTCTTTGCAGAAGTTGGCAAAGTTATATGTCATGGAAATTGTGAGGTTGCATGGAGTGCCGGTGTCAATCATCTCAGACAGGGATCCAAGGTTTACTTCTCGGTTTTGGAAAGCGCTACATCAGACGTTAGGCACTAAATTGGATTTCACTACGGCTTTTCATCCACAGTTGGACGGGCAGTCTGAGCGAGTGATCCAAGTGTTAGAGGATATGTTAAGGGGCTGTGTGATGGATTTCGGAGGAAGTTCGAAGGAATATTTGCCTTTGGCAGAGTTTGCCTACAATAACAGCTATCAGGCCAGTATTCGGATGGCACCGTATGAAGCGTTGTATGGTCGGAGGTGTCGAACTCCTACGTGTTGGACTAAATTAGGGGAACGACGAGTTTTGGGTCCAGAGATTGTGGCAGAATTTGAAGAGAAGGTTGAGGTAATTCAGGCACGGTTGAAGGAAGCATCGGATAGACAGAAGTCGTACGCAGACCTTAAACGGAAGGAAATAGAATTTGATGTGGGAGATCAAGTATTTCTTAAGGTTTCGCCTTGGAAAAAGGTGATGAGATTTGGTCAGAAAGGGAAGTTAAGTCCAAGGTTTATAGGACCTTATCGGGTATTGAAGCGAGTTGGACCAGTGGCATACAAGTTAGAGTTGCCTTTGGAGTTGAAGCAGATGCACGACGTATTTCATGTTTTTATGCTACGTCGCTATCGATCGGATCCATCTCATGTGGTACCAGTGGAAGAAGTGGAGTTAAGGCCTGATCTATCCTACAAGGAAGAGCCGATTCAGATTCGAGAGCAGGATGTGAAGGTGTTACGGAGGACGTCGGTTCCTCTAGTCAAAGTGCTATGACGCAATCATGGAACGGAGGAAGCTTCATGGGAGTCGGAAGAAGCAATGCGATAGTAATACCCTCAATTATTTCAGCCAGGTAATTTCGAGGGCGAAATTATTTTAAGGGGGTAGAACTGTAATATCCTGGATTATAGCTTATGCACTAATACTAAGTTATATGAAATAGCATGCTTGTGTGTGTTGTGAATGTGCATTACGAATTTTGTGAACCTTAGTGCGTAGGTGAGCACTTTAGAGATTACTCGATTTTTAAAGTTTAAAAGAGGGAACTAAAGCAAGGTGGCCTTAAGAAAATTTATAGAGGAAATATGACATGAATTGGGTTTGGTAATGTGGCTACAAGGCGCCACTTAGGGCCTTAGTGTGTGACGCCATATGCTAGGGGGAAAGGGCTTGAGTTCGAGTCGTGTGGGAAGCAAAATTTTTGAGGTTTTATTTTTGCTTGTGACGTCAATGAGAGGGGAGAAGTGGACGGCACTAAGGCTAAATTTTAGGAGTTTTTATCCTTTTATTTTTAGAGATAAATGATGGATTATTTTTCTTTAATTTTAATAAGGAGATAAAGAGGAAAATAAGGGATATGATAGTGATGGCCAAGTAGAGGACTCTAGGCTTAGTAGTTTCGGCAAAAGGAGGAAAAATAAGGCCATTCATCATTCTTTCTTTCTCTTTTTCTCTCTGCCGAATTCTCTAGTGCATCTCCTCTCCTTCTTCTTTTATTTTTGCCAAGACGAAATTCAAGCAAAGCCTAGCCGATTTCTTCACTTTCCTCTCTTCTTCTTCTTTTCTCCTCTCAATCTTCCAAAAGCCTAAAGCAGCTTCTTATTGACCATAGCCGATTGGTTCATTTAAACCCCAAAAGCCAAAATTTGAAGTGCTCAATAGGTAGTCCTAGCCGAATACCCTGTAGATCAAGCAAGGGTGCCGTCGACAATAGTGTTAAGGGGTAAGGATCTATTGTTACCGTATTATTTCTTTTTCTTAAAGCCGAAATCAAAACTCTAATGCCATTAATGATCTTTGGCCGAATTTTTTGAAGGAGAAATTCAGGATTTCTAAGCATAGTCGACTGTGAGGAGAACCACTCGGGAATTAAGGTAAGTTATGTGGTATTCGGCCAAAGGCCATGTATTGTGATTTAAAGTTAGAATTAAATCTAACCTATGCCTATAGGTATTTCGACACCTTCATAATCAAGTAGCTATTTCGGGATTTTTAGATCCATGAAGGTAAGTGACTACTAATCGGCCAAAGCCAGATATGATGGTTCAAATATATTTTCTTACGTTTTAAAGAGCCAAATCTAACTATGGATATTTAGGGGCAGTCGACAGTGGTATACAAGGATTTCGGGATTTCAAATCACAAGGTAAGCACTTATGTACAATCGGCCAAAGCCCTATTTTAGTACCTAGAGCTAATTCTCACATGTTTAAAAGCCGAAAACTAACCTTATAGTAATTTAGTGCTAATCTATTCTAAGGAAGGAGATATCGTAAGATTTCGGGATTTACTAATAGTCAAATCGATAGCAAGGGATTAAAGGTCTAAAGCTTAGATCGGGATTTTCGGGATTTTCAGTGAACTTGCTAAGTGAATCAGGTGTGTACCCCACACTATTTCTCGATAGGTTTATGTTTGTATTTCAATAAATATGTTAATAAGAATGTGAAAGCTATGGCTAAGGTGCCATGTTATGGTACAAAGTACTCAGGTACGTTTTCCCACTCCTACTAGGATATTGATAAGTATCTGTTATGGCAAATATGTGTAACTATAAGAATGTGAATAAAGAATTTGGCATGATAATGCATGTTTTGTATGACATGGGCATACGGGATATTATGAAAGGGGAGGTGAATGTGGTGACTTATGTCACGATATCCGAATATGGTGACCTCGGTCACATTATCTGAATGTGGTGTCTCATGACACAAAATATTATCTTGTGGCTATGCCGCAATATTTATAAGGGCGATGAGCACGTCGACTGCAGCGACTGCCTTCGATGGTGTGTAGCGGATGGAGGGTTGACTTAGTAGTCCCCACGGTGTGCAGGTTGGTACGGGTGATGTGTAGCGGATGGTATCTAGGTTTGGGTTCGGGTTGCATCATTACTTTTGTTTATTATATATTTGTATGATACTATATGACATACCTGAAACTTTTGGGACTTAGTGTTGTGGTTACACATTGAGTCTGTTGACTCACCCCGTTGTGGGAATATTTTTCAGGTGATGATCAGTGATGGACCGGGTCGGTAGGAGCTTTGTGGTGGCCATGCTCAACTTGAAGTTTATTAAACTTTGGACTTTTACATTTTAAGTTCTTGGATCTATTTTGGTATTGTTTTCGGTTGTAATAAAGCTATAATATTAACTGTTTGATGCATGATTTTTATTTGAATTTATTATGTTACGAACTATTTTCAAATTAAAGATTAAGTAAGTTTATTTTTAAAATAAACTCTAATTGTTTTGGACGCCCTAAAACAAACGGTTTACAATATAAGATAAACTTGTTTCCAACTCAAGCCCAACCCAACAATAATCTTTCTTTCAAAATTACACAGTTTTTCCAAAGTAACAAAAGAATTTTGAACCGTTTTACTCGAGGAACATACCAGATCCGGTCAAGGCTCGTGGGCCGAGTTTGAGGTGTTTTAGAAGATCTCCTCTCGGTCTCACTTATCTTGACTTTCCCTTAGGGGCGTCGATCTTAAGTTTAGAAGTCTATTCAATTTAGTCTATTTTTTGCAATTTACTCCCTGAACCAAAAGTTAACTAGCAACATTTCCATCAACCTCCCACTTCATATTTGGTTACCCATTTTCATGCTTAAGCAAAAAGAAGAAGGAAAGAAAAGAAAAAGATAATCACATACAATAGCCATAAATGGAAAACATAAGAAAAATGAGAAAAGCTTGGGCTTTTCTCGAAGAAGCTTGAGAATAATAACAATGATAGAAAAGGAATGTAAAATCATATTTTTAATGATGAAACTAAAAATAAAATGAGTTGCATTGAAACTAGGATTAAACTAAAAAATAAAAGAAGTTTGAGGTATTAAACAAGTAAATAAACCTAGCTACAGTGTTAACTAACTTAACCAATAGTTATGGAGACTAAGAAAAACCAGAGAAAACATAAACTTAAACCCTTAAGAAGAAGACTAAACCCTAAAAAATGAAGAGAAAAATAGTATCTAATTTTGGCATTTTTTTAGCAATTTACACACCAAAAAAAAAAAGTAACCAAATTGCCTTTAATCGTCTAATTTTGGTTTAGGGACATGTTGGACAAAGACAACCCCTATAGTGATTTTTATCTCCCATCGACAGTGATATCATGATATCCATGGTTCAGTATTGCGATATCCTCGACATTCTTGAAATGGGGGTCCTTCGGGAGTTCTGGGTATCGCAAGGTATCGCGATACCACTGTTGGTGGTTCAATCTTCCTTGTTTTCTGATCGCGGTGAATTAGAGCTTTAAAATTTATAAAAGAGAATGATCAAACCTGGAAACTAACTCTGACAACGATTTAAGGAAAGTGCACCTATTGAACAGTAGTATAATTTAAGGCAAGACCGGATTGTTGAACCCAAAGGAACTAAAAGTACTAATACTAACTTTCTTTCTATTATTTAGCCTAAATATTAAGTGATCGGTTGTCTAATCTAAAATTAACTAACTACCAAGATAAGATGCAAAGACAAAAAGACTAAATTGGGGAGATAACTTTTAGAAAAACTCAGTTGATTTAGACGATACCCTCAGGAAGAATCCACCTAGACTTCACTTGTTATCTAACACTGAACCATACAATTTATTCACTTAGTTTGATCCGTAAGACTCCCTAACGTATATTAAACCCTCTCTCGAGGCAAATAACGTCTAACCCTAGGTTAATTAATGGAAATCTCTTTCTCTGTTAATAACCCCCTAGGATAGCAGTAAATCGATCTATGGACTCCCATATTAGGTTTCACCCTAATTCGGCAAAATCTGGTCACCCTATCTCTAGGCGTGCGATCAACTCCGCTTAATTATGCTAGATCTACTCTTAGGCAGGGACTTTTGCTCCTCTACCTAAGCACATGAAATTTGGATTAAGCTCACATAATTAAGAACAAACTAAGTATTTATCATATAATTCAGAAATTAATAACAAGATTCATCATAGGTTTCATCCCCTTCGGGTATCTGAAGGGTTTAGTTCATAACTATAAAAGAAAACATCTCAGAAGAAAAGATAAAAAAAACATAAAAAATCCCTAAAATTCCCTGAAGGAATTAAAGGAGAGATCCTCCGTTTTGAGTAGAATTCTGGCTTCTTGAGATGGATCAACTGGCTATCTTCGAGTGATTCTCCACAAATCTGGCCTTTTCGGCTTGGCTCCTTGGCCTAGCTAACCGCCCCTTTTCAGGTTACACTTAGGGAGTTTATATAGGCTTTTGAAATAGGTTTCTTTGCCCCAAAGTATCTGAATCCGACTGAAATTGCTTTTTGCCACGACAGGGACACGGCCGTGGAACACGCCCGTGTGGACGGTCTTCAAGCCGTACTCGGATTTCTTTAATGAGACACGGCTATGTGACTCAAGGTAAGACCGTGTTCTAGATGATCAGTGAGGCACGACCGTGTGGGCTTAAGTCCAGGCTGTGTCGATTTCTTCTTGGCCCAATTTGCTTCGTTTTAGGCCAATTTCTCGTTCTTTTCGTCCGCCGGTGCTTTTCTAAGTATAAGACATGAAAAGAAAGGATTAAGAGCATCTTTTTACATAAATCGAGGGATAAATCATCCAAAAGCATACTAAATGTGGGCCTAAAATATGTTACTTTTACGGTTTATCAAATACCCCCACACTTAAGCTTTTGCTTGTCCTCAAGCAAAATTCTCAACTTACAATTAAAACAAACTTTCCATAATTCATAATTCCTATCAACAATGTCTCATCATAATTCATAGATAATTTATACATGGATAACTTAACTCAAAGAGCCCTAAAGATTCAAACAATATAAGTCATATATTTGTAACATGAAAACATAGGCATTTCCCTTAATCTAAATAATTACCTTTAATTCAAAATCGACAAGAATTGACATCCTCACAAAAGATTCACTCAAATCACTCAAAGTGTTTAAGGTTCAAAATTAAGCACTCAAAATTCGAACATGAAAAGTTAATCCCATAGGCTTGCCTAAAAATCAAATCTCCACCACTATAAAATGAGATGACAAACAGATCAAAAGGTCTTTAACAGGGTTGTAACGGGGCTAGGGTTAAAGGTGTGGATAAAGGCTGAATTAGAGGGTTAGAATCGAGATTGAATTGACAAGTTACCTAACTAGAAAAATAAACTGATCTAAAATAATTACATCAATTGAAAAATAATAATACTAATAATACGAGCTTTTTCTTTTGATAATTTAACTGCATAAGCTCATCTCATCGTAACACTAATACTGAATATAATTTGAATTTATATATATATTTTAAGAACAAACTAAGTAATAGAGGATAAATTCAACTTCTGAAATAATATACTTATGTAACTAATCAAATCAAATCTCGATATAAGGGTAGTCAAAAAGGAATGGTGATAACAAATACAAAGGGTTTTGGGTTAATATTAGTAGGTGAGTCAATAAAAAGGGATGTTAGGATCAACGGGGTTCACTAAGGGTTAATTATGAAGGTAGGATTTTTAGTGGAGTGAGTGGGTTAAACCGTAGGTGCCTTTATCATCTATGTATATCAAACCATAACTGTGGTCTTGACATGTATAATCAAGGCGAGTTCTAGAATAACAGTTCAATGTTGACACACTCATAATCAATAAAGTGAGCACGAAAAAGAATATATGCTCTATAAGGCTCAAAATCTCACAAAAATTATGGGTATTTTGATATCAACCTTGTAGATTTCAAACTTCAAGATAATATTCAGATTAAAGTAGACAACCTAAAAATTTTAATTTTTTGAAAAATAGACTTATCATGCTTGATTCTCTAGTATTCTTCAAATTTAATCATCAATGCACAATTATCAATGATTTACTCTAAAACATATCAATAAAAACCATAAATCATCAGAAATTTCATCCTAATTAGTAATATGAGGAAATTACTTAAAGACATATCAAAATTCAGGAATTTGAGAATCATGCAAAAACTTAGGCATTGTTATCCTCAGGGATTGAGAATAATGCAGAAAGTTAGGCATTTTCTCGAAATGACTATTCACCCCCCACACTTAAGATGTACATTTCCCTTAATGTACAAAGATAGATAATAACATTTAATGGATAAATCAAAAGAGAAGGGAAAAGAATACTCCCTAAATTTTAGATGGTTTCCCAGAGGGATGGTAGCTACTTCCGGGCTCTGCGTTTAGATGAAGAAATTGGGAGCTCGTAGAGAATTAGCCAGGAATTATTAAGACATATTTAAAATAAACTAAATATATATCTAAAGATGAGAAAGATAAAGAACAAGGAAACAAAAATGTAAATAAAATGAAAATTAAAGGTGAATGGACCGAAGAGTCCTTATTGATGGATGGTTCGCGAGGTGGGTGTGACCTCAAAGGCTGCAGAGGTGCTGGCGGTGGTGAAAGTGGCGTGCTTCCCTAGAACGGTGATGGCGCGGGCGTGTTCACGGTTTTAGTATGGTTTTTTGGAAGAAAGGGAGGTTGGGGGTTGTTGGGACGGTGAAGGGTGCAGGTGTGGCCGGATTTGAAAGAAAAGAAGCTTAAAATTCGTTTTAGGGTTGATTTGGGGGAGATGAGCGATTAAGTTACCTAAATAGGGGTGAGGGCACAGGCGAGAGCCGCGCCCGTGCTAAATTCTTATTAGCCCGTATTTTTCATGTTTTTGAATTTTGGGAGCATTCAAGGTACTCGGGCACGGTCGTGGGTCTAATGGCACTCTCGTGTTATTCTTCACACGGTCCTTTAGAACGGGCGTGTGTCACCTGTGTTCGACAAGTCAGTATGTTGGCACGATTGTAAGGCACGATCGTGTCTAGCCCGTGCTCAACAAGTCAGTAACCTCAAATGAGAAGTCAGCACGAGCGTTGTTATTTATTGCAGCCCGTGTTGGGGAAAAAAATCCTTCTCTATTGTGCACGGCTACCGGCACGCCCATGGTTCGTCCTCTGGCTTTCACACAGCCACGGGCACGCCCGTGTGCAAGGCCGTGTGGTCTAAAACCTGCGCTTTATTGGATCAGTTAGTATGGAATTAGATGCTAAAGTATGATGTTAGTAAAATTAGTGCTCGAGTTGCCTCCCGAGAAGCGCTCGTTTAAAGTCTTAAGCTAGACTTGCCCTGTTTCCAGTTTTTAAGAAGGTTTACGGAGCTGAAGCTCCTCTCTCATATCCCTAAAATCTTCACCGTTATAGATTTTGAGTCAATGACCGTTTACCTTGAATGTGCCTTGAGTAGGATGAGTTACCTCGATTGTGCCATAGGGAAAGATTGTTTTAATCATGAATGGGCCTGACCATCTTGATTTCAGTTTCCCAGGAAATAATTTAAGCCTCGAGTTTATAGTAGGACCAAGTCTCCTACTTCGAATTGTTTCGATTTCTTTAAGTGAGCATCATGGCATCGTTTTGTTGCTTCCTTGTAAAGTTTTGAGTTCTCGTACGCATCAGCTCTCCACTTGTCTAGCTTATTTATCTGCATCATTCTTTTTAAGATCGAAATTCAAGAATTTTATAGCCCAAAAAGCTTTATGTTCTAACTCGAATGGCAAATGACAACTTTTCCCGTGGACAAGTTTGTAAGGGGATGTCCCTTGGGGAGTTTTAAAGGTTGTTCTGCAAGCCCATAGGGCATCATCTACTTTTAATGCCCAATCGTTTCTGTTTGATTCAACTGTTTTTTCTAGGATGCGTTTAAGTTCTCGATTAGCTACTTCAACTTGCCCACTGGTTTGAGGGTGATATGGGGTGGCTAGCCTATGGTGTACTCCATATTTTTTTAGGACTTTGTCAAATTGAGTATTACAGAAATGAGTGCCCCTATCACTGATGATAGTTCTAGGCGTTCCAAATCAAGAGAACAGTTTTTTGAGAAACTTAACTACTACTCTAGCATCATTGGTAGGTAAAGCTTCAGCTTCCACCCATTTTGAAATGTAATCTACTGCCACAAGGATGTATTTGTTTCCAAATGAACTAGGGAATGGTCCCATAAAATCAATACCCCATACATCAAATATTTCACATGATAGCATGTATGTTTGAGGCATTTCATCACGTTTAGAAACATTACTTGTTCTTTGACATTTATCACACGAGGTGACATACCTATTGGCATCTTTGAATAGAGTGGGCCAATAAAAACCTGATTCGAGTATCTTATGTATTGTCTTAATACCACTGTAGTGTCCTCCTGAAGGTCCTGAATGACAATGTTCAATGATTTTTCTTGCTTCCGCCCTTGTAACGCATTTTTGAATTACCTGATCTACACATATTCGAAAAAGAAAAGGATCTTCCCAAAAATAGTTTTTTGCATCAACAAAGAATCGCTTCTTTTGGTGATGTGTTAGTCTTTTTGGTAAGATGTGAGCAGCTAAATAATTTGCAATATCTGCAAACCATGGTACCTTAGAGTGGGTTATAGAAAAGAGTTGTTCTTCGGGAAATGAGTCATTTATCTCACTTTCATCGAGCTCTTTGATATTTGGGTTTTCAAGCCTAGAGAGGTGATCCGCTACAAGGTTTTCAGTTCCTTTCTTATCCTGTATTTCCAAATCAAATTCCTGTAAATGTAAAATCCATCTTATGAGTCGAGGTTTTGCATCAGGTTTAGTTAAAAGATAACGAAGAGCGGTGTGTGGTTAGTGTAAATGACAACTTTAGATAATAATAAATACTGTCTAAATTTGTCAAAAGAAAAAACTACAACTAGCAGTTCTTTCTCCAAGGTGATGTAATTTTCCTGTGCAGGTGTCAAAGTCCTGGTAGCATAATAGAATTGCTAAAAATGCTTGTTTCTTCGTTGTCTCAAAACTGCACCTACTGCAAAATCACTTGCATCACACATTAATTCAAAGGGTAGATTCCAATCAGGTGCAATTATAATCGGAGCATTTATTAGTTTATCCTTGAGGATATTGAATGCATCTAAACATTCCTGATCAAAATTGAAAGGAACATCTTTTTCTAGTAATTTTGTTAAAGGCTTAGCTATTTTAGAAAATTCTTTAATGAATCTTCTATAAAATCCTGCATGTCCTAAAAAACTTCTAATAGCCTTAACTGAACTAGAGTGAGCTAATTTTTCTATGGTTTCAATCTTTGCTTTATCTACCTCAATCCCTTTACTAGAGATTTTATGTCCTAGTACAATTCCCTCTTGTACCATGAAGTCACATTTTTCCCAATTTAAAACAAGGTTTGTTTCCTCACATCTCATTCGAACTCATTTTAAATTTGTAAGGCAAAGATGGAAAGAATTACCGTATACCGAGAAATCACCCATAAATACCTCCATAATGTCTTCCACAAGTTCATCAAAGATTGTCAACATGCAACGCTGAAAGGTAGCAGGAGCATTACATAATCCAAAAGGCATTCTTCAATAAGCAAACGTATCGTATGGGCATGTGAACATTGTCTTCTCTTGATCTTTAGGTGCTATTGGGATTTGGAAATAGCCGGAGAGTCCATGTAACACCCCAAACCCGGCCCAAACGCTACGACCAGATTTGGTATGCTACGGGGTTTACGTTAAAAACTTCATTTGGATGATCTTTGGAAATTCAGTTTCTTTATACAAGTATTTGTTAAGTAAGTGATATTGGAAGAAAACCTTTGCTCTTTTGCTGAACATAAATTTAAAAAAATAAATGAAGACATTAACAATTATGAATTGATAACCTAAGCTATGGAGGCCTTATTACATAAATAGTCCCAAAATTTAAACTTAAAGAAAAATCAGAAATAATTTATGAAAATAAAAAGACTTGATGGCCCCTCGAGTCCGCCTCGGCTCCCATGTCCACGATCTACTGCTCATCTGAAAAGTCAGGGAAAATAAAGGGGTAAGTCACCAAGACTCAGTGTGCAAATCCCGAAACACATAAAAGGCTTGAGGCCCATAAACACATTATGGGCCTTGGCCCATACACAATGGCAACAAAATATTTACATGCAACATGGCCCAACCCAACCTAAAAGCCCATCCTCTACACACCAGCCCGTACCAGCCATCACACCTCAGGGATTTCTACAATCAACCCACCAACCGCTACACACCATATCAACAGTCATGCTGTCAGTTAAAATGCCGATCACCATGTGACCTTATAATCCACTGTGGCAGAGCCACCGATCACTGTGTGACCTTATAATCAAGTGTGGCAGAGCCACCGATCACTATTGTGACCTAAATGTACATATCGTGTTTTAACCACCGATCACTAAGTGACCTTTTAACATGCTCTTCCCCTTCATCATATCAAGCCCATCCCATGCATACATCCATGCAAAAGCAACACAATATACTACCCAAAAGATTACAGTTTATCACATACATCGATACGCATAGAGAAATTTCTATAATTACGTAGCTGGCATCCCTTGCCTACCCTTTTCGAGTAATACGACTGTTCATACAGCCTTTTTCCGGCTTTTATCCCATAACATATAACATATATAGTACAGATAAATTAGTGTGTTAGAGATCTACACACTTGATTACAATCAACACGAGACCTTCTATGTTGACACTATCAGAAGTCGATACGACTGCTGACTGTCTAAGATTTTGTTCTGACGCTGGCCCACAACCCGGTAGCCAATCCCGAACTGTTGACACCGCTCGTTTCTTAAACTTAGGGATTGGGTTTATAGATCCAATCCCCTCCTTCGCCTGAACGACATGTGATTCCATCACAAGACCTTATCAGTTGCCACCATCACAACATGTGGTTGTTAATCCATATCATAGGGTTAAGATTATGATTATGATAAACGAACCTAACAAAAATCTAAAGAGAACCTCTTACCTTGAAATCCCGAAAGAGATGGAGTTTAGAGACTAGCGATTTCTGGCTTTTAGATCTAGACGATCTACTTCGATTCCCGATGTCGCCCAACACGTAAACACAAGAAACCAACAATCCATTAGCCTTTCGGCTTTGTCTTCTAAAAATCGAAAGAGAAAAAGAAAAGATCAGAAGAAATCGGCACCTACCTTTACAGAGAATTCAGCAACTCCTAGAAGATTTCGACTTTTTGCGAAAATCAAAAAGAAAAGATGATCTCAAGAGATCTATAAAGTTTCGACTTTTGAGAAGATCAAAAAGAAAAAGATGATCTCAAGATATCTATAAAGTTTCGGCTTTTGAAAGATCAAAAAGGAAAGATGATCTCAAGAGATCTATAAAGTTTCAGCTTTTGAGAAGATCAAAAAGAAAAGATGATCTCAAGAGATCTATGAAGTTTCGGCTTTTGAGAAGATTAAAAAGAAAAGATGATCTCAAGAGATCTATAAAGTTTCGGCTTTTGAGAAGATCAAAAAGAAAAGATGATCTCAAGAGATCTATAAATTTTCGTCTTTTGAGAAGGAGATGATTGAGAGAAAAGAGTAATATCAAACGTAAAGAAGTGATAGGAACGGTATTGGAAAAAGAAGAATTTTGGCAAGGCTAGGGTAGATTCGGCTATGGCAGATAAATGTAAAAAGAAAGAATGCTTAAGGGAGTTCTCGGCTCTTATTCAGAAAAGAAAGAGAAGAGAGAAGATGAAAACCCTAAATGTCGAAAAATAAAAAAGAGAATGAGAGAATAAAACCCTAATGCAAAAATTTTAATTAAAATAATTGGGCTTCATGCAACTTGAATTTGGGCCTCCTCAGTTGGCGCCACTTCCCTGCTCTTTAAGTGGCGCCACTTTGCCATTGGGCCACAAGCCCATTTGTATCTTAAACCATGCACAACTAATTTTAAATCTATATCCAAATTCTGAAGTCCATTTAAAAAGAAAACCAAAATTTCCTTAAAGCCAAAGTTTGATCCCGGGACTTCATAGAAGCCCTCTAACATTCCAAAATCACTTATCCAATCGGTCCAACTTGCACTAAAGCTGACCTCTTATTCTCCAAAAATTTTAAACGCTACTACGCTCAAGGCCCATTGGGCTCAATCCTACTAAGCCCAAATTCGGGATGTTACAGTCCATCTAGGAAGCAATAGTACATATGCCCCGATAACCTTTCTAACATTTGGTCAATGAAGGGCAGAGGAAAGTGATCTTTTCTAGTGGCGTCATTCAGCTTCCTGTAATCAATGCAGACTCTCCAACCTGAGACTGTCCTGGTAGGGGTTAGTTCATTCTTTTCGTTAGCGACCACAGTCATGCCTCCTTTCTTCGGGACAACCTGCACAGGACTTACCCAATTGCTGTCAGATATAGGATAAATCATTCCAGCATCTAGAAGTTTAATTACCTCATCTTTCACGACTTCTTTTACATTGGGATTTAATCATCTTTGTGGTTGCACACATGGCTTGTACTCATCTTCTATTAAAATTTTATGGTACAAAATGTTGGACTTATTCCTTTAATATCAGAGATTTTCCAAGCTATGGCTCTTTTATGTTCTTTTAGTACCTGTATCAACTCCTATTTTTCCTTAGGTTGTAGTTCTGAAGAGATAATTACTGGTAACGTAGAATTGTCCCTGAAGAATGCATATTCTAAGTGTTTTGGCAACTGTTTTATTTTAATTTGGGCGGTTCATCAATGGAGGGTTTTTGTTTCAATTCATCATTGACTATAATGCACTCTTCTTTTATGTGTCTCGGTGAAGATGTATTCAAACTCGGCTCATCGACTTTATCTTCTTCCCCCTCTTTTTGAGTCAGGCACAGTTCCATCGTGTCGTCATTTATAATTTCCTGTAATGAGTTTTGACTGATATGATCAGTGGTATCAACAATATAACAGGAATCATCTTGTTCTCTAGAATATTTCATGGCATCATAAATTTGAAAAATAATTTCCTCATCGCCTATCCTTAATGCAAGTTTACCATCACCTACATCGATGACAGCCCTAGCAGTAGCTAAAAAAGGTCGCCCTAGAATTAAGGGAACTTCAATGTCTTCATCCATGTCAAGCACAACAAAATCAACAGGGAAAATAAATTTATCAATTTTTACCCAGACATCTTTGATAACTCCTCTAGGATATTTAATAGATCTATCAGCTAACTGAATACTCATCCTAGTGGGTTTTGGTTCCCCAAGATCTAGTCGTTTAAACATTTTATAAGGCATTAAATTAATACTGGCACCTAGATCTGCTAATGCTTTCTTAATATTTAAACAACCAATTAAACAGGGAATAGTAAAACTTCCTGGGTCTTTTAATTTGGTTGGTAACTTGTTTTGGAGGATGGCTGAACATTCTTCATTGAGCTCCACCATTGATATTTCTTCAAGCTTCATTTTATTAGTTAGGAGTTCTTTTAAGAATTTTGCATATGTCGGCATCTGTGAAATGGCTTCAACAAAAGGTAAGTTAACATGTATTTGTTTAAAGAGTTCAAGGAACTTACCGTATTGGGCATCTAATCGTTCTTTCTTCAATTTTGTTGGATATGGAATTGATGGTTTTTTTCTTTGCATAATGGAATTACATCCTCAACTCCCACATCCTTTGGTTTGTTATCTTCGTGTGGTATTTTTTCTTAGGTTCGACTAGCTCCTTTCCACTTCTCAGTGTAACTGCCTTTACTAGTTCTGTTCCTTTAGAACAAATCTCTGCCCGTATTTCACAAACCATCTTAGTAAGTAATCCAACTGACTTTGTAATTTCCCTAACTTGGTTCTCAATTGCTTTGATCGATGCTTGTTGGTCACTAAGTGTTGTCTCAGTTTTTTGGATACGAGTGTTGGTGGCTGCCATGAATTTTGCCAACATCTCTTCGAGGTTCGGCTTCTTCTCTTGTGGATAAAGTTGATTTTGGAAATTTTGAGAAGGTTGTTGTCTTTGATTTCCTTGACCTCCTCATGAAAAATTTGGGTGGTTCCTCCAACCTGGATTATAATTATTACTATAAGGGTTATTATTCAATCTAAAATTGTTACCTATATAGTTCATTTGTTCGCTCTCTATGCCCGGTTGGTAGGGTAGGTACTCAGGATTCGCTACGGTTCCACTCGCGTCGCACTGCATTACTGGATGTACCTGCGAAGAACACAAACTATCAAGCTTTTTATTTATCAATTCTACCTGATTTGACAGCATGGTTACTGCATCGAGGTTGTAAACTCTGGCTGTTTTTGTTGGCCTTGTTCTTGTAACTTGCCATTGATAGTTATTCAGCGACATCTCTTCTATAAACTCGTATGCTGCTTCAGGAGTTTTATTATTCAGAGTTCCAACGACGGCTGAGTCGATTAGTTATCTCGTTGAAGGATTCACACCATTGTAAAAAGTTTGGACTTGAAGCCACAAAGGTAATCCATGGTGTGGGCATCTTCTCAGTATGTCCTTGTATCTCTCCCATGCGTCATATAATGTCTCTAAATCCATCTGCACAAAAGAAGAGATGTCATTCCGTAATTTGGCCATTTTGGTTGGTGGGAAATATTTTAATAAAAAAATTTCGGTCATTTAGTCCCATGTAGTGATTGACCCTCGTGGTAACGAGTTTAACCACTGTTTGGCTTTATTTCTTAATGAAAGGGGAAATAACCGAAGACCTATGGCATTATCAGAAACGCCATTTATTTTGAAGGTATCACAGAACTCTAAAAAGTTAGCTATATGTGTATTTGGGTCTTCGTCCTGCAAACCATCAAATTGAACAAATTGTTGAATCATTTGTATAGTGTTAGGCTTTAATTCAAAATTATTAGCAGCTATAGCAGGCCTAACAATACTCGATTATGCTCCTGTTAAATGCAGTTTAGCATAATCAAACATAGTACGTGGAGCATTGTTTTCCGCCACATCATGTGGTGGTAGATTATTCTCATCCATCCCTTCAGTAGGATTGGAGTCTCGCTCTTCTTCTGTGTAGTTTAGGGCTCGCCTAATTTCTCAACAATTCCTTCGAGCGGTTGCTTCAATAGCACTGTCGTATACTAATGGTCCTCTCAGGTTCCTTCTAGTCATAAACTAGAGGTACCTGTTAGGAAAGGAAAGAAAGAAAAATTTAGCTAAATTAAAAATTAAACTACAAATAAAAATAAATTGCGAAAAATTAAAAAAATAAAAATAATGGCTAAAGTAATAAAAATAGAGTTTTCTTAATATTTTAGTTCCCCAGCAACGGCGTCAAAAACTTGATCACTGTGAATCAGAGCTTTAAAATTTATAAAAGAGAATAACCGAACCTGGAAACTAACTCTGACAATGATTTAAGGCAAGTGCACCTATCGAACAGTAGTATAGTTAAGGCAAGACCGGATTGTCAAACCCAAAGGAACTAAAAGTATTAATACTAACTTTCTTTCTATTATTTAGCCTAAATATTAAGTGATCAGTTGTCTAATCTAAAATTAACTAACTACCAAGCTAAGATGCAAAGACAAAAAGACTAAATTGGGGAGATAACTTTTAGAAAAACTCAGTTGATTTAGACGATACCCTTAGGAAGAATCCACCTAGACTTCACTTGTTATCTAACACTGAACCATACGATTTATTCACTTAGTTTGGTCCGTAAGACTCCCTAACGTATATTAAACCCTCTCTCGAGGCGAATAACATCTAACCTTGGGTTAATTAATGGAAATATCTTTCTCTGTTAATAACCCCCTAGGATAGCAGTAAATCGATCTATGGACTCCCATATTAGGTTTCACCCTAATTCGGCAAAATCTCATCACCCTATCTTTAGGCTTGCGATCAACTCCGCTTAGTTATGCTAGATCCACTCTTAGGCAGGGACTTTTGCTCCTCCACCTACGCACATCAAATTTGGATTAAGCTCACATAATTAAGAACAAACTAGGTATTTATCATATAATTCAGAGCACCTTTTTACATAAATCGAAAGATAAATCATCCAAAAGCATACTAAATGTGGGCTTAAAATATGTTACTTTTACGGTTTATCATTTTCAAAATTGGCAGGGGTTTCACGACTTCTATGCTTCAATATTGCAATACCCCCTTCTAGGTGATGTCCTCGTGTCGTTCGGACCACCGTGGACTCCTTGCATGGCTCACGAACCTCATTAGATTCCCCAGGTGCCAATTGGCCATCTTGAGTCTCAAAATTCCAAAAAAAAAAGAATGCACACTGATCAGTTATTAATGCAAAGAACTAAAACTAACTAAAAACACAACAAAAACCTCTAAATTGCTCGAAAACAAGCTCGTTAAGTGTAATGGGAAGCCTAATTTGACGTATCAAATTACGGTAGATCAAGCTGCCCCACACTTAAGTCTATGTTTGCCCTCAAACAAACACACAAAACATGCAAAAGACGACCCTTGAACTAAATCGAGCAAATAGGCATATGGTAGTTAATTATTGAATTCGTACAAGGACTATCTCACATACAACCTAAGATTGATATTTGGCTAACTTGAATACTTCTAAGGCATACAGACTTAGTTCAATAAATTAAATTGCTAAAGAATCTAGAGGCAATTCAAATGGATATATATACAATCATGTTACCCATCATAATGGTCTATATAGACACATTATAAATACTGATCGGTGGTGGGAAAGTCTTAAAATTTATATAATGAATGATCGAGCCTAGAAACTAACTATCACCAAGATTGAGGCAAGCGCACCTATCGAATAGTAGTATAATTTAGTGGCAAGACCGGAATGTCGAACCCAAGGGAACCAAAAGTACTAATATTAACTTTCTTTTTATTATTTAGCCTAAGAATTAAAGGAATTTTTGCTTAATCTAAAATTAACTAACTACTAAGCTAAGGATGCTAAGACACAGAGAATGAATTGGGGAAAATACTTTTGGGAAAAACCAATTGATTGGGACAGTACTCGAGGAAGAATCCACCTAGACTTCACTTGTTATTTAACTCTGAACCAGACGATTTATTCGCTTGACTTGATCTATAGGACTCCCTAATTTATATTAATACCTCTTTTGAGGCTACTAACGTCTAACCTTAGGTTGATTAATTGAAATCTCTTTCTAATTAAAACCCCTAGAATTGAATTAGCTTGATTTATGGACTCCCATATTAGGTTTGACCCTAATCTGGTAGATTTTCGTCATCCTATTTCAAGGGTTGCGATCAACTTCGCTTAACTATGCTAGATCTACTCTTAAACAGGAACTTTTGCTCCACTGCCTAAGCACATCAATGCTTGAATCAATATCCTAAAATATCAAAGCAAGAATTAAGAACACATAATTAAGAACAACTTAAGTATTTATCATATAGTTCAGAAAACAATAAATAGATCCGTCTTAGGTTTCATTCCCCTCAGGTATTTGAGGGGTTTAGTTCATAATCATAAAAGAATATATCTCAGAAGAAAATATAAAACAAAACATAAGAAAAACCATAAAACCCCCTGAAGGAAATTGAAGGAAAGATCTTTCGTCTTGAGTATGATTCCGGCTTCTTGAGATGGATCAACTGGCTTTCTTCGAGTAAATCCCACAATTTGGCCTCTCTGGCTGGGCTCCTCAGCCTTCTTGAATTGGCCTCTAGGGTGTTTATATAGGCTTTTGGAATGTCTTTCTTTGCCTCTAAGTACCCTATTCTGAATAGAATTAAAACAGGTCACGTCAGGGACACGCCCGTGTGGCACGGCCTTGTGAATTGAATACAGGTCGCGGTCGGGTCTATTAAGGAGGTACGACTGTGCGGCTTGGGCCCAGGCCATGTGAATTTCATACTTTGGCCCATTTTCTCCGTTTTTGGCTTGTTTCTCGTTCTTTTCATCCTTCGAGGCTCTCCTAAGTATAAAACATGAAATCAAAGGATTAGGGGCACCAAATTCCACAATTCAAGGATAAATCATCCAAAAGTATGCTAAATGTGAGATTAAAATATGTACATAATATGGTTTATCAAATACCCCCACACTTAGCATATGCTTGTCCTCAAGCAAAATTCTCAACTCACAATTAAAATGAACTTCCTCAATTCATAATATTCATCAATAGTGTTTCATCATAATTCATAGATAATTTATATATTGATAATTTAAGTAGAAGGGTCCTAAAAATTCAAACAATCAAAGTCATAGTTTTTGTAGCATGAAAATATAGGTGTTTCCCCTCACCTGAATAATCACCATTAATTCAAAATCGACAAGTGTTGACATCCTCACTAAAGGTTCACTCAAATCACTCAAAAGTGTTTAAGGTTCAAAATTAAGCACTCAAAAGTTGAACATGAAAAGTTAATCCCATGAGCTTGCATGAAAATCAAATCTCCACCACTGTAAAATGAGATGATACACAAATCAAAAGGTCTTTAAAAAGGGTTGTAACGGGGCTCGGGTTAAAGATGTGGATAAAGGCTGAATTAAAGGGTTAGAATCGAGATTGAATTGATAATTTACCTAACTAGAAAAATAAAAATCAATTGAAAACTTGAAACTAAAAATACGAGCTTCTTCTTCAACATGTGGAATTTAAAAGTATAAGCTCACTTAATTATAGAACTAATAATGAATATACTTCAAAAAAAATTTTAAGAACAAATCAAGTATTTACAATAATAAGAAAGAACTTTAACAACTGAAATATAGAACATAGTTAGGCAATTGCTCAAAATCAAATCTCGACAAAAAGGGAGTCAAGAAAAATGGTGATAACAAATAGAAGATGGGTTTTGGGGTAATATTAGTGGGTGAGTCAATAAAAGGGTTGTTAGGATCAAAGGGGTTCACTAAGGGTTAATTGTGAGGGTAAGCTTTTTAGTGGAGTGAATGGGTTAAATCCTAAGTGCCTTTATCATTTCTGTATATCAATTTAAAGACGTGGTCTTAACATGTATAATCGAAGCAAGTTCTAGAATAACAAATCAATGTTGCCGCACTCATAATCAATAAAGTGAGCAAGAAAAGAATGTATGCTCTAAAAGGCTCAAAATCTCACAAAAATTATGGGTTTTTGATATCAACTTTGTAAATTTCAAACTTCAAGGTAAGAATTAGATTCAGGTAAACAACCTAACAAAATTTTAATTTTTGAAAATAGACTCATCATGCTTGATTCTCTAGTCCCCTAAAGTTTAAATCATCACTGCATAATTATCAATGACTTATTCTAAAACATATCAATAAAAATCATGACTCAAAGGAATTTTCATTCTAAGAGTAATATGGAGAAATTACTTATGGATAAGACATAATTCAGGGATTTGAGAATAGTGTAAAAAGTTAGGAACTTTTCAAAATAAAATTCTCCCTCACACTTAAGATGTACATTGCCCTCAATGTACAAAGACATATAAGAAATCATAAGAGATGGGGAGAAGTGAAACTTCCTGAATTTTGGATGGATTCCTTGAGTTGGCAGTGGTCGTGGTGTGGTGGCCGACGCCAACCTCTGCACTAGATGAAGAAATTGGGAATCTCGTGAAGAATTAGCCAGGAAATAATAAGAATAATTTAAAATATACTAATTATATATTTAAAGACAAGACAGATAAAGAGAAATAAAATAAAAACTAAAATACAATTAAAAGACAAGATTAATGGACTAAAAATTCCTTATCGTTAGATGGTTTGCGAAGTGGATGTAATTTCTAAGGCCATGGTGTGGTGATTCCCAAGCAGCCTTTAGAACCTAAATCAAAGAAAACAAAATAAAATAGACTAAATTAAGTATAAGAGAAATAACGAAAAGGAAAATAAAGGAGAAGGGGAAATAAAAAGAAAAATTAAATGGAATCAAAGGTCCTTGTCTTGTCGAGTTAATGAAGCGGCCGGCATGAACTTTTGTAGATCAGTATCGCTGAGGGAGACTATGCTAGGATCCTTCCGTTTCTTCGACATGGGTATGGTGTAGATCAAGAGTTAGGAGAATGAAGAAAGGTGAAAATGAAAAAGGGAGGGGAGTGTAAAGGGTATGGAAGAAAGGGGAATGGGGAGTAGGTGAGAAGGGGAGAGGGGTGTTTTAAATAGAAATCTCAGATCTGGTACATCCCCACGCCCGTGTACCATGGGCGTGTTGAGTCACACGGCCGTGTTGTGCTTCGTTCGTTTCTCCCACGCCTGTGTGCAGGTCGCCGCGCCCGTGTTGATAAAATAGTGTCGACCACGGTTGTATCGCACGGCCATGGTGTTTGGTCGGAGCCCATGGCTTGAAGATATTTTTCGTCCTGTTTTGTACTATCTCTTCCATATTGGTACGAAAATCTATAGTGTCCACACGGCCACAGCCACGACCGTGTACAAGACCATGTGGTATGGAAATCTGCACTTTGGCTAGTTTACAGTTAGGTGCTAAAAAGGAAAAATAAAAATGTAAAAATTAATGGGGTTAGTGCTTGGGTTACCTCCCGAGAAGCGCTCGTTTAAAGTCTTAAGCTACACTTACCTCTCATTCGCATAATCAGGGTGGTTTGAGGAGTTGAAAATCCTTTCTCATGCTATCAGTTCTATTATCAGTATATAATTCGAGTCGAGTAGCGTTTACTTTAAAAGTGTCGAATATAGGATTACTTACCTCAACTATTTCGTATGGGAAGACATGGAGTACCTTAAAAGGGATTTCTTCATTTGAGTTAAGGTTAGAAGGGAAGATTCGAGGGTCTATCTTATCTAACAATACCTGATCTCCGATCTTAAATTCGTTTGTCCCACGAAATGGTGTTGGTTCTGCTTCATGTGTTCCTAATTTCTCCTTGAAATGTGTCTTCCACTCGTCTAATTCATTGATCTGAAGTCGTTGCTCCTCGTGAGTTATTTCTTTGTTGTCATGAAGTATAGAATCTGGCTCAGTTGTGTGGTTCTGTGGTGCTTCCTGAAAAGAAGGTTTAACCGTATGGTCATTAATAAAATTAATTTTCTCACCTTGATTACTTGATGTCCTGGCCGAGTCAAGAGCCTAAAGAATGATTCATTCGTCACCTACACGAAGTATGAGTTCTCTTGTACCAACATCAATTTTAGTTCTAGCAATTGCTAAAAAGAGTCTTCCTAAAATTAAGGGGATACTATTGTCCTCATCCATGTCTAAAACGACAAAGTCTACTGGGAATATGAATTTATCAATTTTCACGAGAACATCTTCGATTATACCCCTAGGAATTCTAATAGTCTTATCAGCTAATCAAATGCTCATCCTAGTTTGTTTGGGTTTCCCTAGACCTAGTTGTTTAAACATTTTATAAGGCATAACATTGATGCTTGCCCCTAAATCAGCTAAAGTATTATCAACAGATAAACTACCAATTAAGCATGGAACTGTAAAACTCCCTGGATCTTTTAATTTCTGTGGTAGTCTATTTTGTAACATTGCTAAGCACACTGCGTTTAGTTCCACATGCGATTCCTCGTCTATCTTCCACTTGTTTGTCAAAAGCTCTTTTAAAAATTTCCTTGAATCTGGCATCTGCGAAATAGCTTCAAGAAACTGTAAGTTAATATGTTAATTCTTTAGAAGTTTAAGAAATTTACCGAATTGTTTGTCTGTGTTGTCTTTTTTCATCGCATCAGGATATGGCACACAAGGTTGGGACACTTTAATTACCGATTTTGGCTTATCATGACTTACTTCAACCTTACTTTCTTCTACCATCTTCTTTTGTTTCATCTAACCTTTCACTATCATGAGCGGTTGTGGCTTGAAGTTGCTCCTTTGGGTTAGTTTCAGTGTTACTTGGCAAACTGCCTTGTGGCCGTTCGGACATGATCTTAGCAAGTTGACCTAATTGGTTCTTGATCCCTTGAATCGATTCTTGTTGATTTTTTAAGTGTTGTTTCGATGTTTTGGAAACGTGTTCTTGACACCGCTATGAATTTTGTCAGCATCTCCTCAAGGTTCGGCTTCTTTTCCTGTGGGTAAGGCTGTTGTTGGAAGTTTGGAGTGGGTTGTTGTCTCTAATTTCCTTGACCACCCCATGAAAAATTAGGGTGGTTCCTCCAACCTAGATTATAAGTATTACTATAAGGGTTATTTTGAGGTCTAAAATTGTTACCCATATAGTGAACTTGCTCGTTTTCAACGTTCGGGTTGTAAGGTAGATATTCTGTGTTACTCATCCCTCCTCCATTCGTATCGCACTGCATAACTAGATGTACCTGCAAAGAACCACATAAACCATCAATCTTTTTATTTAACATCTCTACCTGGTTTGATAGCATGGTTACTGCGTCGAGGTTGAAAACACTGGTGGCTTTCGTTGGCCTTGTCCTCGTGACTTGCCACTGATAGTTATTCAGTGACATCTCTTTAATGAATTCGTAGGTAGCCTCAGGTGTTTTGTTATTCAAAGTGTTCGCCGCGTGGTCGAATCAATTAATCGCTGGTTGAGTGGTTCACACCGTTGTAAAAGGTTTGGACCTGTAGCCACAAGGGTAATCCATGGTGTGGGCACTTTCTCAATAGATCCTTGTATCTCTCCCATGCATCATAAAGTGTGTCTAAATCCATCTGCACAAAAGAAGAGATATCATTCCTCAACTTAGCCGTTTTAGCCGGCAGAAAATATTTCAACAAAAATTTTTCAGTTTGTTCCCATGTAGTGATTGATCCTCATGGGAGAGAATTCAATCACTGTTTAGCTTTATTCCTCAATGAAAAGGGAAACAACCGAAGACGAATGGCATCATCAAAAAAGCCATTTATTTTGAAAGTATCGCAAAATTCTAAGAAATTCGCCAAGTGATCATTTGGATCTTCATCTTGCAAATCAAACAGAACAAATTGTTGTACCATCTGAATTGTGTTAGGTTTCAGTTCAAAATTATTTGCAGCAATAGCAGGTCTAACAATACTTGACTCAGTTCCTATTAGATTAGGTTTAGCATAATCATACATAGTTCGAGGAGTATGATTTTTGGCCACATCTGGAGGTAGCGGATTATTCTCAGCCATCTCTTCAGGAGTATTAATTTCGTCTTCTTGCTCTTCTTGTATGTATTGTAGGCTTCTCCTTATTTCTCTTCGGTTTTTGCGAAGTGTGCTTTGAATCTCACTATCGTAAAGTAGAGGTCCTGACGGGTTTCTTCTAGTCATAAACTAGAATACCTGCCAGAAGCAAAGAAAAAAATTTAGAAAAGTAAAAATAAAATTTAATTGTAAAAATAAAATATAGCTAAAGTAATAAAAATTGAGCGTTCTTAATATTTCAGTTCCCCGGCAACGATGCCAAAAACTTGATCGGTGGTGGGAAAGTCATAAAATTTATATAATGAATGATCGAGCCTAGAAACTAACTATCACCACGATTGAGGCAAGCGCACCTATCAAACAGTAGTATAGTTTAGTGGCAAGACCGGAATGTCGAACCCAAGAGAACCAAAAGTACTAATACTAACTTTCTTTTTATTATTTAACCTAAGAATTAAAGGAATTTTTGTTTAATCTAAAATTGACTAACTACTACCCTAAGGATGCTAAGACACAGAGAATGAATTGGAGAAAATACTTTTGGGAAAAACCAATTGATTAGGACAATACCCGAGGAAGAATCCACCTAGACTTCACTTGTTATTTAACTCTGAACCAGACGATTTATTCACTTGACTTGATCAGTAGGATTCCCTAATTTATATTAATACCTCTTTCAAGGCTACTAACGTCTAACCTTAGGTTGATTAATTGAAATCTCTTTCTAATTAAAACCCCTAGAATTGCATTAACTCGATCTATGGACTCCCAAATTAGGTTTACCCTAATCCAGCAAATTTTCATCATACTATTTCTAGGGTTGCGATCAACTCTGCTTAACTATGCTAGATCTACTCTTAAACAGGAACTTTTGCTCCACTGCATAAGCACATCAATGCTTGAATCAATATCCTGAAATATTAAACAAAGAATTAAGAACACATAATTAAGAACAAATCAAGTATTTATCATGTAGTTCAGAAAACAATAACAAGATCCGTCTTAGGTTTCATCCCCCTCAGGTATTTGAGGGGTTTAGTTCATAATCATTAAAGAATACATCTCAGAAGAAAATATAAAACAAAACATAAGAAAAACCCTAAAACCCCCTGAAGGAAATTGAAGGGAAGATCTTCTGTCTTGAGTATGATTCCAGCTTCTTGAGATGGATCAACTGGCTTTCTTTGAGTAAATCCCACAATTCGGCCTCTCTGGCTTGGCCCCTCGTCCTTCCTGAACCCCCCCTCAGGTTGGCCTATTGGTTGTTTATATAGGCTTTTGGAATGTCTTTCTTTGCCTCTAAGTACCTTATTCCGAATAGAATTAAAACAGTTTAAGTCAGGGACATGCCTATGTGGCACAGCCGTGTGAATCGAATCCAAGCCGTGGTCGGATCTGTTAAGGAGGCACGGCCGTGTGGCTTGGGCCCAGGCCGTGTGAATTTCGTGCTATGGCCCATTTTCTCTATTTTTGGCCCTTTTCTCGTTCTTTTCATCCTCCGAGGCTCTCCTAAATATAAAACATGAAATTAAAGGATTAGGAGCACCAAATTCCACAATTCAAGGAATAAATCATCCAAAAGTATGCTAAATGTGAGATTAAAATATGTACATAATATGGTTTATCAGATACAAAAAGTGAATCGAAAGCGTTCATCTAAGCAAACATAAGTTAGTCCAAAGAATTCTACACGTGAAATGTTCAAGTCACTTTAGTCTTCTAAGTTGTAACATTTTGAGGTTTAGGATAGTTCATAGTTCAAACGAAAGGTAACTCAAAATGGTTTCAAGCACTAGAAATAGTGAAGCACACGACATTGTTCCCTATTCACCCCCAATTTTTTCATTAAGCTCACCTCCTTATTTCTCTTTCTCTCACCCTCCTTATCTCTCCAAAAATTTAGAAGATATTGTTCAATATTAGTGCATACAGAAAAACTAGCAAGAAGTAATACATTATGAATGTAACAGCCTATTTTTGGTCAAATCAGAACAGTGGTTTTGGGACCACAAATCTGGTATCAAAATATTTATTTTGATAGAAAGGACTAAATCACGTAAAGCGTAAAACTTGAGTTCTAATAGCTAAAGATGTCAAATAGCTATAGAACCTTAAAGTTAAGGTCCCTAAGTAGTAATTAGACCATTATTATGAAAGTGGATGATAGTGGCTTGGTATATTTGAAATATTTAAAGTTCATTAAGGTTATTCTTGTAATTTAGTTCTTAAAGGTTAATTAAAAACAAAAAAAAATCAAAATTTTGTCCATCTTTTTATCAAATGCCAAAAATTGAAGATAGAAGAAACCATTTTAGGGTTTAAAGCATTCGACAACTTCAAGCTTTAATTAGTGAGTGATTTTAATGGTTTCTATGTTTTCGTGATCGTTCCAACTAGCATTAGCTAGCCCAGGGACTATTCTGATGTTTGATGAAAGATTTTGAATAGTTACTAATAGTTAAACAAGTTTTGTTAAGTGATTTTTAGTAAATATGCAAAATAGGGATTAAATTGAGAAATGTTGAAACTTTGTGGTTAAAATGTAAAATAAATGAAAAAGATGGGCTTCTAGGGGTATTATAGTAATTCAGCTAGCATGGGTCTATTGTGAATTTCATTAATTTGTGATTTTATGAAATAAGGACTAAATCGTGAAAAATGTGAAATATGTGGGGCAAAAGTTTAAATATGTTTTAAAGTGTGTTTTGGACTAAATTGAATGAATAGATGTAAATAAGTTAATATTAAATATATTTAGATCAAGAAAGGAGAAATAAAGACTTGGATCGGGGAAAAGATAAATACTCGATTAATTGACAATTTCATCTTTTTTGAATCGAGGTAAGTTCGTATGTTATAATTTCATTTTAAATGCATTTTAAATGCTTTGATATAGCATAAATTGTGACTATGTGACTACGGACAAGTTTGAAAATGATTCGATGACGATTCGACTATTGGAATCATGGTTGAACCATAGGAATAGTTTAGGATACTAGTGACATGTCATTAGGGGATATAGTGAGTTGGCTTCGGGCCATGATTTAGCACTTCGTGTGCGAGATAAATTGATTTGGCTTCGGGCCATGCATATCGACTGGTTTTGCTTCGGGCCATGGTATCTGTAGTTCAGATAAGTTACCTTGATTTGGCTTCGGGCCATGGTATAGGTACTTATCGTGTGAGACCCTTGAGTATCTGACTTCTATTTCGAATGGTTCAAAGGGTAAATGAAAGATGAGAAAGTGTGTGAGATTTGTACGGGATGGTACAGGTATGTGTATAAACTATTCTACCATTGAATTGAAGAAATGATGATGGAAGTATATAGTTTTTGAATGAGTATTTGAAAGGTTTGTTAGTTAATGTAAGATACATGTTGATGTATTCAAATTAATAATTTACATTTATGTGATTGAATTAAGTTATTTCATACAAGCTTACTAAGCTTTATAGCTTACTTTGTGTATTTTTCCCATGTTTTACGGTGATATCGAAGCTAGCTCGGATTCGGGGATTGTCGGAGATCGTTTCACACTACCACCTATCACTTGGTACCTTTGAGCTTTGGTATTTTAAGTATATGGCATGTATAGGTATTTTGAGTCATTTTGATTATGGATTGATAATGATTTGGTCATTTGTAATGGCTTGTAAATGTATATGTTTTGGTTTGTAAATATAGCCATGAGATTTGGCTTAATTTGGTAGATTTGGTTATGTGCATATATGGTTGATATTTTGAGTCCATGGATGGATATGTGAATGACTTATATTATAAGGTTTGTGTAATTAGTATCATGCTTGTGAATTGGTACAAAATGATGTATGTTTGGTAATGGTTTAGCTAGTTGATTGGTATATGTGTTTTGGTATGATTTGATTGAGAAAAACATAAGTTATAAGCATGTTGGTTATTAGCATTGGAAATGGTATAAATCATGCTTGGTTTGGAGTTGAATTATATGCCTCTTGATGCTATGTTTTGTGCCATATGGTTGTGTAAGTGTGTCTAAGTTTGGGGTGGCAAACTGGCTTGGTAAATAACCTATTTTTGTCCATACAGGCGTGTGTCTCAGCCGTGTGTGATACACGGTTATGTTACTAGCCATGTGTCCCCTGGTGTCGAAATTGAAATCAAGTTAGTATACTCCACACGGTCTCACACACGGGCATGTGACTTGGCCGTGTGGCATAAGTCAGTATACCCTACAGGTTTGGCACGGCCTAGCACACAACCTGGTACACGAGTGTGTATGGCCATTTTTAGGGTACACGGGCGTGTTTATTGCCTTGTGACCCAAGTCAAAGAGTTACACGTGGTCGGACACGGACTGGGACATAGCCATGTGCTCCCATTACGAATGTTCACACGGCTTGTGACACGGACGTGTGTCCCCTGTTTTGAGAAAAATTTTAAAAGTTTGTGAAAGTTTCTTAAGTTATCGATTTAGTCCCGAACCACTTCCAATTATGTTTAAGGCCTCGTAGGCTCGTATTAGGGACAAATTGATTGAGATTGAATGATGATTGTATGAATTGATTAAATGTATGTGAAAAGTATGTACAAATGTGTTGTAAGTCCGATAATGCTCCGTAATCCTATTCCAGCATTGAATACGGGTGAGGGGTGTTACTATGAATCAAATGATTTTCATTTAAACTCAAATTTAATTTTTTCGTTTGAGCTTTCTTTTCTACATTTTTCATTCTTTTACTCACAATGCTTTTAACACTCACCATGCTTTTAACTCTCACAATATTTTGATTTTCTCGATTTCTTTTTCTTTTAAGTACACTTAGCAAGAGTTTATATACATTATATCGAACAGTCTTTTCTCTTTTCTTTCACGAACATAACAAAGCCACAACAATGTCTCTACCTACCCCCAATATCCATGGCTTGACGTACATTTCATAGTGCATTTTAGTATTAGGGACAAAGAGTGGTTGAGTTTTTCAACTCAATTTAAGCTCAAGATTTCGAAAATTAAGGCTCATAAAAAAAGGGATACTTGAGACTCAAAGTATGGGAGCTAAGGGTATAAAGCATATGAGCTAGATATTTAGGCTCTAGGCTACACAAACAATGCCTTAAGTCTTTCCCATAACATTTCACAATACACAAATTATATCATGCTTACATTTATTTAGATGAATAACTATCAATTCAACTCTATTTATCTACAAGCATCCATACAATCCATCTATCCTATGGCACAATTTGTACATTTTGCATAAAAACAATTGCCTCTAGTCTATTATGCAAATTAATTTATTGAACTAACTAGTCTACGTTTACGAATACCGAATTATCTAATATCAATCAAAATTTATATGCTTGACAGTCCAATATACCTATTCAATATTCACAGCCAATGGCCTATTGCCCAATTACAGTCCAAGAACCATGCAAAAACACTAACAATAAAAAGACAAAAGAAACTTATTTTTGACTTTTTTTTTTTTGAAAAATGGCATAAATGTCAAAAACAAGCAAAACAAACACACATAAAATCAAATCAAAATAAAATAGTGTGCACCCTCCCACACTTAAACTACACATTGCCCCCAATGTGTACCCCAACAACAAATTAGAAGGTGATCGGACTTCTCTGAATGGCATGATGGCTCATGGTCGTTAGCTAGGGTTGTCCACCTTTACATTTAAGCTCGATATTGTAGTGTAGTCTCCAAAGGGGTAGCTGTACAAAAAAACATAAAAACACACGGAAATAAAAGCAAATAAAAAAATAAAAATAAAACAAAAACAAATCCAAAAATCCATCCAAAATTCAGCATTTAATACTTACATGCCACATAAAAATAAAAAAAATGCAAAGACATGTACTAATCATTGGGACTAGAATCGGTCTCTGACTCCACCATCTTGCCTTTACCTTTCTCAGTGGTCCTCTTGTAAGTGAGTTAAGGTGGTCGGTGTTGTGACACGTCCTCGCTTGGATCGCAAAAAATTACCCCTTAATAGAGGGGTGTTCGAGGGTGAACATCGCCTCGTAGTCGTCAACATAAAGCGCAGTGTCGTCGTCTTCTATTTCCTCCTCGTCGTCGTCTTCCTCTTCTTTTTCTTCATTTCTTTCCTCCTCTTCGTCTCTTCCGATGGATGCCAAACTTGGTTTCATCGGCCACATAGTGGTCAATATATAGCCTCATCGTCTCAAGCATGCGAGTATTATAGTGCAATTCCTTAAGCATTTCTAGTCACCACTATGTGCCCCCATTGCCCTTCTTTAGGGAGGCCTTCTTTGGGAGGGTACGTGGCATCCTCATTTTATGCTTGCAACGACGTCTCCGTCCCTGTGTCTGCTTGCATTTCAATTCCTAGAACTGCTGGAGTAATGAATTCGCTATTATGCTGTAAGTAGAGTGACAGAATTGTTTGGTTGGGTCTATAACCACCCTTGCTCGATGGCATAAATCAGTGATCATGTTTAGAAAAAAGATTCTAACCTTACCTCCCGCCACACATTTCTTCATTTCTTTGTTAATCCATCACCGGTATGACTCCCCCGACACCCCAAACTGTCACCGTTTTGCCCGAATGGGCCTGGCCAGTCTAGTTGAATAATTCTCACAATCGCCTAATTTAATTACACATCGAATAAATAGACTCAATTAAATTATTTTCGAAGTCGTAGAATTTTCTTTTGATTCAAATGTAGTCTGATCGAGCTTTGTTGAGCTATCGAAGGGACCAATCGGACATATACAATTAGGCTCAAGTAATTACAATTATGTCCAGAAGCATCGTTCTGATGATTCGCAATTTACTTAATCATGGACTCAGTCCACAAGAAGTATCATGATTGAAAAGTCCTTATTGTATACTCTTCATAAAAGCAATTCATCCAACTGTTTTGTCTAATGACCTTACCATTTTTATGTTACCCTCATATGATATCCTTTATTCCTTTGAGTTAAATCCGTTCACTCAATACAATTCTATTTTATCTCATTGTCACCATTGTATCTTCATAATGATTAATATGACTACTGTCAACTAATGACTATGATAAATTACTCGTTCGATAATAAGCAATTCATGGTCACATTCCATATTTATCAATCCACACAATGCTAATGAGAGGATATTGTTAACTCTTTAATCGAGCTATGAATTTCATTGTTTCTAGTAAAGCCATGCCATACAGAAGTCATGTACCCAACATACCGGTTATCGGCTCAATCATCTTTAGAGCATAAGCCTCCACTTATATCAAAGCACATGAGTTACATACGCATGGTCAGTGACTAATTTAGGATTTAGGTAAGTCACACCATGAATGTCACAAGTGAATTAATTCACAAACAGATTCTGAATTGGTTCAACTTGGGTCTAGTCCAATATATCATCCTTCCAATAAGCACATTTATGTCTCTCCCCATGGAGCCAGCTGCTCCGATAGCCAATACAAGTCATCTCCTTAATTGGAATTGTAGATTGAAACACCCCACACCCGGCCCACGAGCCTGAACCGGATCTGGTATGTTCCTAAAGTAAACCGATTTCAAAGTTCTTTATTACTTAGAGAAAATTTGTGTAGTTTTAGAAAAATATCGTTTTGGGTTGGGCTTAGATTGAAAACCCATTTATTTTACTTAGAAATCATTTAATTATGGTGACAAAATAATTTAGGGTTTATTTTTTTCTTTTTTTTTTCTAAATAAATAATTTTACTTAAACTTTATTCAAAGTATTTTGTAGCATAATAATCAAATGTAAATAAAAGTAACGAAATAAAACTATGGCCTTTTCGGCCTTATTACATCAATAATTCCAAAACTTAAAAACTTTAAATACTTAATAGAAATAAAGTCCCAAGTATTAAAAATCCTTTCTTCTGCGTGCATGGCCACCTTTAGCTCTCGCCACCCGGTCCATTATTGCTCATTTACGAAAAAAAATAGTCCCACAAAGGGGTGAGTCAACAGACTCATTGTGTACACAAACTAACAATCAACAATTCAGGCATACATGTTCATATCAAAGACCTATTCATATAAAAATGATGCAACCCAAACCCAAGCCTAGTTATCCATCCGCTACACACCACCCGCATTCGCCAATCACACCGCGGGGACTACTAAGTCGACCCTCCATCCGCTACACACCATCGAAGGCGCTGGTTTGCAATGACGCGTGCTCATCGCCCATATAATTTGTGTCATTAGACACCATATTCGAATAATGTAACCGAAGTTACCAAATTCGAGATAATGTAACCGGTTACCATATTCATATTATATGACCGTAGTCACCATATTCCGTTGGTGAGACCGAAGTCAACACCTTCTTCCCCTTTCACTTATAGCCCGAAATGCCCCACATATTATTATATCATGCATAATATACTTATTTCTCATTCATGTTACTAATTCACATGTTCAAAATATATCATATTCGTAATCCTATCAGAAGTAGGAAACGTACCTGGGTACTCTTTACCACATTTGTGGTACTTAGCCATATTTACATTCTTATACATATTCATATATTAAAATAATTATTGCCATAATATATTGAAAGTTAGTGTGAGTACACACCTGATTCGCTTAATAGATTCCTTGAAATCCCGAAGAGCGATCTACCGATCTAGATCTTTTACTCCTATATTCGGCCAATCATATATAAACATATTAATAACCTATTTGGCTTAAAAACCAAATCCTAGTAGGATTTGTATTACTTACCTTGTTGCCGAATTGGATGATTGTAAAGCAAGTCCCAAGAATTTGCTAGTATCTTTTTCCTTGAAATCCGCTAACACTAAATTCATTAAGCATAGTTAGTTTGACCTCTGAAGATCACAAGATCAGATATGAATTCCTTGGCCGAATAAATAATGTTTACTTACCTTAAATCCTTGAATCCCGGATCCCTCTTCCTGATTAGCCGAAATTCCTTGAATCTGAAATCCCGAAATTCTTCTTTAATAATCGATCAAGAGACAACAGAAGAGATTATTTCCTAGATCTTGTTTAGAAGAATTAGAAGAACAAAATTGATTGTTCTTACCTTAATACCTTAGTCGATTGCTTCCTTTCCTAGAGCCACAGAGATTCGGCTATGGACTATTAATCAGGGATCAAAAGAAAAGGTTTTTGGTTCGACAATAGCAAAGGAGAGGAGAAGAAAAGATGGAGTTTTGCTTAGGAAAAATTTCGGCAGAGAGAAAGAGGGGCTAGGGAATTCTCGGCACACTTAGGAAAAAGATGAGAGAATAGCCTAACTCTCCTCCTTTAGCCGAAATTACTAGGCCAAGAGTCCTTGACTTGGCCACCACTCTTCCTTGTGATAATATTATCTCTTTTATTTAAAATAAAAGTGTTTAATCCATCATTTATCTCCTCAAATAATCCAATTAAAGAAAATCCTTTATTTATCACTTATTAATCACATATTTATGGAATTAAAACACCTCTAATTCTAGAAGCATGTGCCGTCCACCCTCTAGCCTGGGAAGCAAAAATAAAACTTCATTTATTTGCTTCCATTGTGACTCGAACCTGGGCCCATGCCTTTTGCACATTGCGCCATTTCCATAGGCCCTAAGTGCCATCTTCAGGCCACTTTTCCTAGCCCGTTTGTGTGTCAAATTTTACCAACTTTTTCTTTTAAGGCCATCTTGCCCTTATTTCCTATTTTAAACTTTAAAATTTGACATTTTTGCATCATTTCTAAGTTTCCTAAAATTTTCGATCGGCTCTCACATTTGCCATTTTCTTACATTTCCAAGTTTCCTAAAATGTATACTTTCCATTTTGGATCATTTCCATTTTCATTTCTTAGTTTCCAAAAATGTGTACTTTCCATTTTTGAACCATTTCCTTACATTTTGGGTTTCTAAAATGTTCATGTCCTAATGCATTTCGTGTTTCCAAAATGTTCAGTTTCCAAAAATGTTCATTTCATTTCCATGCATTTTCATACATTTGAGTTTCCAAAAATATCAAAAATTTATTCATAATGCTTAAGACTTGTCATTTTATACAATTAAACCGAAAATACATAGGCCTTTTCGGGATGTTACGCTTCTATTTCTTAAACAAAATTTCGTCCTCAAATTTCCTAACTAAACATCGAGAGTATATTGTTGTCGCATTGTCTCTTCCGACTCCCACGAAGCTTCTTCCGATCAATGGTTGTGCCATAACACCCTTACTAGAGGTACTGACTTCCTCCGTAGTGCTTTCACATCACGTTCCAGGATCCGAATCGGCTCTTCCTCGTAGGATAAGTCCGGCCTTAGCTCCACTTCTTCAACAGGTACCACATGAGATGGATCCGATCGATAGCGACGTAGCATGGATACATGGAATACGTCGCGCATTAGTCGCAACTCGTGGCAACTCCACTTGGTATGCCACCGGGTCCAACTCGCTTTAGTACTCGATAGGGCCCTATAAACCTTGGGCTTAACTTCCCTTTACGACCGAACCTCATTACCTTCTTCCAAGGTGAGACTTTCAGAAACACTTAGTCTCCCACTTCAAACTCAATTTCCTTCCGCTTAAGGTCTGCGTACGACTTCTACCTATCAGAGGCTTCCTTCAGCCGTGCCCAAATTAATTTAGCTTTCTCTTCAGTTTTTGCCACTAACTCCGGGCCCAAAACTCGACATTCTCCTACCTCGGTCCAACAAGTAGGAGTTTTACAGTTCCTACCATACAATGCTTCATATGGTACCATCCGTATGCTAGCCTGATAGCTGTTGTTGTAGGCAAACTCAGCTAAAGGCAAATAATCTTCCCAACTTCCTCGAAAATCCATAACACAACCCCTTAACATATCCTCCAACACTTGTATAACCGTTCAGACTGCCCGTCGGATTGTGGATGAAAAGCTGTAGTGAAGTCCAACTTGGTGCCTAACGCTTGATGAAGTGCCTTCCAAAACCGAGACGTAAACCTTGGGTCTCGATCGGAGATGATCGATACTGGTACTCCATGTAACCTTACGATCTCCACCACATATAACTTAGCCAACTTCTGAAGAGAATAATCCATTCTTACTGGGATAAAGTGCGCGGACTTGGTCAAACGGTCCACTATCACCCATATTGAGTCCTTCTTAGTAGGCGTAAGGGGAAGCCCACTAACGAAGTCCATGGTAATTCTCTCCCACTTCCATTGGGGAATCTCAATTGGTTGAAGTAATCCCGATGGAACTTGGTGTTCAACCTTAACTTATCGACACGCGGACACTTTCCCACGAATTCGATCACTTCCGCTAAGATCGACCACCAAAATTGTTCTCTTAGATCTCTATACAACTTGATGCCTCCGGGATGCATAGCATAAGGGCTACCATGCGCTTCCCGAAGAATCCTTTGTCTCAACTCCTTATCCTTCGGCATACAGACCTTTCCTTTGTAGCACAACACTCCTTCTTCATTGACGCCATAATCCCCTAATTCTCCGCTCCATACTTGTTGAAACTTAGCACTTAGATCTTTATCAGCCATTTGTCCCTCTTTCACCTCATTCAGCCACGTGGGCTTGACTTGCAATTCTGCCAACAGGCTTCCATCATCATACAGACTCAAGTGAGCGAACAAAGCCCTTAGATCCGACACAACCTTCCTACTTAGGGCGTCTGCTACCACATTCGCCTTGCCCGGGTGGTACTCTATCGAACAATCATAATCTTTCAACAACTCCACCCACCTTCGTTGCCCCAAGTTTAACTCCTTCTGAGTCAACAAGTACTTAAGGCTCTTGTGGTCTGTGTAGATTACTGACCTTTCTCCATAAAGGTAGTGCCTCCAAACCTTAAGGGCAAAAACTACTGCTGCCAGTTCCAGGTCATGAGTTGGGTAGTTCACCTCATGAGGCCTTAGTTGCCGAGACGCATACGCGATCACCTTTCCTTCTTGCATTAGCACACAGCTTAACCCCGTGTGCGATGCGTCACAATATACTACAAAATCCTTGCCTGCCTCCGGCTGAATTAACACTGGAGCTTCCGTCAACACCTTATTGAGCTTCTCAAAGCTCTCCTGTTGCTTGTTAGTCCATTCAAAGGGTACTTCCTTTCTTAGCAACTTTGTCAAAGGCGCGGCTATTGACGAGAATCCTTCCACGAACCTTCTGTAATAGCCCGCCAATCCTAAGAAACTTCAGATTTCAGCCACGGACCTAGGTGGTTTCCAATCCAACACTGCTTCGATCTTCCTAGGGTCCACTCTTATTCCTTCTGTGGATACCACATGTCCTAAAAATGCCACCTCCTTAAGCTAAAATTCACACTTGCTGAATTTGGCATAGAGCTTCTTTTCCCTTAACACTTCCAACACCACTCGGAGATGCTCATCATGCTCCTCTTCGACTTCGAGTACACCAAAATATCGTCGATGAACACAACGACGAACTTATCCAGGTAGGGTTGGAAAACCCGATTCATCATGTCCATGAACGCGGCTGGAGCGTTCTTCAACCCAAATGGCATCACTACAAATTCAAAATGACCGTATCTTGTCCTAAAAACGGTCTTATGAATGTCAGCCTCCTTCACCTTCAACTGGTGATATCCCGACCTTAAGTCTATCTTCGAGAACACAGCTGCCCCTTTCAGCTGGTCGAACAAGTCGTCTATCCTTGGCAAAGGATACTTGTTCTTCATGGTCAGTTTGTTCAACTGATAATAGTCTATGCACATTCGTATAGTTCCATCCTTCTTCTTCACAAATAGGACCGGTGCTCCCCATGAAGACACACTGGGTCGAATGAACCCACGATCCAACAGTTCTTGGATTTGAGCCTTAAGCTCTACTAACTCCTTTGGCGCCATTCGTTATGGAGCGATTGACACAGGAGTTGTTCCCGGTAACAGGTCTATTCCAAATTTCATCTCCCTATCTGAGGGTATTCCTGGTAATTCATCTGGGAACACATCTATGAAGTCCCTTACCGTCCTAACTCCATGAACACCTTCATCTTTTCCTCCCAACGCACTTACGAAGGCTAAGAACGCCTCGCACCCTTTCCTAACCATCTTCTCAGCCTTCAGCGCTGAAACTACGTTGGACAAGTAGTTCCTCCTTTCTCCGATCATCACGACTACCTCATCCTCTGGGGTTCTTAGTTCCATACGTTTAGCCGCACAATCCAACACGGCTCGATGTTCTACTAGCCAATCCATTCCAAGTATAAGCTCAAACTCTCCTAAAGGTAACTCCATTAAGTCAGCTCGAAAGTTTACTCCCTGAATCTCTAAGGGTACATTCTGAAAAATCTTATCTATTACTACAGTTTGGCCTAATGGGCTTACTACAGTCATCTGTCTATCAGAGAGTTCTGAGTCTAGGCCTAGTGTTTCCACTACACTACATGCAACATAGGAATGGGTCGAGCCCACATCAATCGTGAGCAAAATAGGGTTTGTCGAGAAATAAAGAACGTCTCGGGTTATTACATCCGGTGCGTCACCATCCCTCCTTCGGTGAACCGCATAAACCAAACCGGCCGCCTTACTTACGCAGATTAGCAAGCACCTCTACCGTGCTCCACGGCCTCTGTCAGCACCATTACCTCTGTGGGCGAACCACGACCTGTAGGGGTCGGCTGTCCGCCTCTACCACCGACGACTAACATTCCGAGTCACGGCCAGCTCTCATCCTGGTTGCTTAGGACAATCTTAAGCATATGGTCCTTGGACCCACACTTGAAACATCCACCGTCTTTCTCCAACATTCTCCCAAGTGCCTCTTTCCACAATGCTCACAAGGGCGTCATCGCCCGGCCTGCATCAGCTTGTTGATTCCGTGGCCCGTCAACTCTAGGCCTCTTATGACCCCTTTCGGATGGCTCAAAACCTCTTTTGGGCTTATTCCTATCCACACCGCTTGGTAGCATCCTTGATTCCCTCGGCCACTTTGGCCTTTTCCACCAAAGAGAGAATTCCCACTCTTGATGCGGTGCTATCAACAGTCTCAGATCGTCCCTCAGTCCATCCTCAAAACGGACACGGCGTTCTCGTGCTCGATTGCCACTACCCCCTCGAGCATAGTGGCTCAACCTCGTAAATTCCGCCTCATATTCGCGGCGATGACTTACTCCCTTGCACCAACCCGTAAAAGCCTTTCTTTGTTCATCCGTATACTGGTTCCCACATATTTCTTTTGGTACGCTTCCTTAACATACTCCTGTGTCGATCTCACTAGTGGCACCATCTCGCATGATTAACCACCATTGATACGCCTCATTGTGTAACAAATGATGCCACCATCCCCTTCAACTTTTCCTCAGGGGTCAGATCAAGCTCATCCATGATGCGCTCCGTTGCTTCCAACCAGTACTCAGCTGTACTGGGTGCCACTCCCGACACTCCACGAAACATCTCGGCTCCATTAGCTCGGAGCCGTTCAGGCACAGATTTTCGGGTTCCCGAATTTCCACCCGCACCAGCCACCAATTCCAAAACTCGCAAGCCACGACTGCGACACAAAGATCTTCCCCGCCCGAAGCTTGCGCCAAAGACCCCACAAAGGGGTGGTGGTGGTGGCGGTGGTATTTCATTGTCAGAACCCTAACCCGATCTAACGGGTTCTGACACAGTCATCCTTCCTCTACCTCGTCCACGACGACCACGTCCTCTGGAGCTCATTTCTTAGCGTCGAGATCTGATTAAGGAATTTTATCGATTAGTCATTGTTCCACTTATTTACCCGCGAAGGAGTTTTATGAAAAGGGATTTAAGAGTGGTTCTTTCACATTCATACAGCACACAGTCTTTTCCATTCATTCATCCATCCATCAAACAAGTATGAACTTTCGTTCATTCAGAGAAACGTTGTAGTTTTCATCGTTGTTGTTTTTCCACTACCCAGGGGTATTTTCGTAATTTTGTCTTACAGGGGCATTTTCGTAATTTTGCAAAACAGAAAGTTCCTCAGTGATTTTGTCAGAAGTATTTTGGTAATTTTAAAGTCCCGGTGTAAATTTGGAAAAATTTTGAAATCCAGGGGTATGTCAGTAATTTTTTGACCTCGGGGTATTTTGGTAAATTTTCACAAATCAGGGTAAATTTGTAAAATTTAGTAAATCAGGGATATTTCAAAAGTTGTAATTGTTCCTTCCAAAATGGAGATGTTGCAAAAATTTTGGGAATCAGGGTCATTTTGGTAATTTTGTAAGTTAGGGGCAATTTTGTAATTTTCCAAAATCAAGGTATTTTGATATTTTACAAATTAGGGTTTTTGAATGTTTATAAAATAATGAAGTTTTGGCAAAATCGTTGAGAAGTTTGAGAATTTGTGAATCAATGGCATTTTGGTAATTTTAGCACTAGGGGTATTTTTTGTAATTTTTGAAAATCAGAATTTTTTTTTTTCGGAAGATCTTGTAAAGATGGTTTTCACCAATTAAAAGAGTGATTTTTAAAAGTTTTAAAACTAGGGTTTTGTTGTTTTGTTCTTCTTTTTTTTTTTTTTTCAAAACATGGCTAGTTCCCTTTCGGGTTTTAGTCATTATGTTTAGCCTATGACCGAGCCCTCTTTGGTCAGGGTGAACCAAAGCTACGCACCAGGCAGGATTCAAATGGAGAGGAGGTGAGTCACGCGGACTGCTTAAATACCAAGCTCCCATCGAAACTATTCCTAGACATGCGCACAGAGGTTGCCACACCACTGAGCCTTCTGAGTTAGGGTGAACCGAAGCTACGCACCAGGTAGGATTCCTGCGAAGAGGAGGTGAGTCACTAGGACTGTTTAAATACCAGGCTCTTTCGGATCCAATCCTAGACATGCGTACAGGGGTTACCACACCCTATCTCGGTGACTTAGCCATAGGTTTGTTAAGTTCATTAAGTCTTATGGGTTCTGTATTTGAGTAATCTAGCCCTAGGGTTCAAATTCCTATCACACTATTCTACGTTCCATGCCTCTTCTACCCTTCTAGGGTTCATAATATAGTTCACATAATCACCCAAAAGAGTTAGGGGTACTTACCTGGTGGACTGCGGGTCGGAGACTCAGGTGCCATGCTAGAAACCTGCTTATTTTCTGAAATACTTCATAAAATTCATTTGGGCTCGATTTGAAAATGTTTTGGGCCTGAGCCCTGGTAGAGAGTTTAAAGCGGGCTCGATACTAAATCTGAAACACCCCACACCCGCCCACGAGCTCGAACAGGATGGTATGTTCCTAAAGTAAACCGATTTCAAAGTTCTTTATTACTTAGAGAAAATTTGTGTAGTTTTAGAAAAATATCGTTTTGGGTTGGGCTTAGATTGAAAACCCATTTATTTTACTTAGAAATCATTTAATTATGGTGACAAAATAATTTAGGGTTTATTTTTTTCTTTTTTTTCTAAATAAATAACTTTACTTAATTTTTATTCAAAGTATTTTGTAGCATAATAATCAAATGTAAATAAAAGTAACGAAATAAAACTATGGCCTTTTCGGCCTTATTACATCAATAATTCCAAAACTTAAAAACTTTAAATACTTAATAGAAATAAAGTCCCAAGTATTAAAAATCCTTTCTTGCTGTGCATGGCCACCTTTAGCTCCTGCCGACCCGGTCCATTATTGCTCATTACCTGGAAAAAAAATAGTCCCACAAAGGGGTGAGTCAACAGACTCATTGTGTACACAAACTAACAATCAACAATTCAGGCATACATGTTCATATCAAAGACCTATTCATATAAAAATGATGCAACCCAAACCCAGGCCTAGTTATCCATCCGCTACACACCACCCGTACCTGCCAATCACACCGTGGGGACTACTAAGTCGACCCTCCATCCGCTACACACCATCGAAGGCAGTCGCTGCAGTCGACGTGCTCATCGCCCATATAATTTGTGCCATTAGACACCATATTCAGATAATGTAACTGAAGTTACCAAATTCAGATAATGTAACCGAAGTTACCATATTCATATTATGTGACCGTAGTCACCATATTCCGTTGGTGAGACCGAAGTCAACACCTTCTTCCCCTTTCACTTATAGCCCGAAATGCCCCACATATTATTATATCATGCATAATATACTTATTTCTCATTCATGTTACTAATTCACATGTTCAAAATATATCATATTCGTAATCCTATCAGAAGTAGGAAACGTACCTGGGTACTCTTTACCACATTTGTGGTACTTAGCCACATTCACATTCTTATACATATTCATATATTAAAATAATTATTGCCATAATATATTGAAAGTTAGTGTGAGTACACACCTGATTCGCTTAATAGATTCCTTGAAATCCCGAAGAACGATCTACCGATCTAGAACTTTTACTCCTATATTCGGCCAATCATATATAAACATATTAATAACCTATTTGGATTAAAAACCAAATCCTAGTAGGATTTGTATTACTTACCTTGTTGCCGAATTGGATGATTGTAAAGCAAGTCCCAAGAATTTGCTAGTATCCTTTTCCTTGAAATCGGCTAACACTAAATTCATTAAGCATAGTTAGTTTGACCTCTCGAAGATCACAAGATCGATCCGAATTCCTTGGCCGAATAAATAATGTTTACTTACCTTAAATCCTTGAATCCGGATCTCTCTTCCGATTATTTGAAATTCCTTGAATCGAAATCCGAAATTCTTCTTTAATAATCGATCAAGAGACAACAGAAGAGATTATTTCCTAGATCTTGTTTAGAAGAATTAGAAGAACAAAATTGATTGTTCTTACCTTAATACCTTAGTCGATTGCTTCCTTGCTTAGAGCTACAGAGATTCGGCTATGGACTATTAATCAGGGATCAAAAGAAAAGGTTTTTGGTTCGACAATAGCAAAGGAGAGGAGAAGAAAAGATGGAGTTTTGCTTAGGAAAAATTTCGGCAAGAGGGAAAGGGGGGCTAGGAATTCTCGGCACACTTAGGAAAAAGATGAGAGAATAGCCTAACTCTCCTCCTTTAGCCGAAATTACTAGGCCAAGAGTCCTTGACTTGGCCACCACTCTTCCTTGTGATAATATTATCTCTTTTATTTAAAATAAAAGTGTTTAATCCATCATTTATCTCCTCAAATAATCCAATTAAATAAAATCCTTTATTTATCACTTATTAATCACATATTTATGGAATTAAAACACCTCTAATTCTAGAAGCATGTGCCGTCCACCCTCTAGCCTGGGAAGCAAAAAATAAAACTTCATTTATTTGCCTCCCTTGTGACTCGAACCCAGGCCCATGCCTTTTGCACATGGCGCCATTTCCATAGGCCCTAAGTGCCATCTTCAGGCCACTTTTCCTAGCCCGTTTGTGTGTCAAATTTTACCAACTTTTTCTTTTAAGGCCATCTTGCCCTTATTTCCTATTTTGAATTACCAACTTTTTCTTTTAAGGCCATCTTGCCCTTATTTCCTATTTTAAACTTTAAATTTGACATTTCTGCATCATTTCTAAGTTTCCTAAAATTTTCGATCGGCTCTGTTTACTTGCCATTTTCTTACATTTCCAAGTTTCCTAAAATGTATACTTTCCATTTTTGGATCATTTCCATTTTCATTTCTTAGTTTCCAAAAATGTGTACTTTCAATTTTTGAACCATTTCCTTACATTTCTAGGTTTCCTAAAATGTTCATGTCATGCATTTCCAGGTTTCCAAAAATGTTCAGGTTTCCAAAAATGTTCAGGTTTCCAAAAATGTTCATTTCCATTTCCATGCATTTTCATACATTTTTGAGTTTCCAAAAATATCAAAAATTTATTCATAATGCTTAAGACTTGTCATTTCATACAATTAAACCGAAAATGCATAGGCCCTTTCCAGGATGTTACATAGATGACATAATAATCCTTCTAAGTATTTGAATCAAATGCTCACTTTGATTCTTTTACAGGATTATAAATTTGTTTAGATTATCTACTAAAGTAAGTTGTCTTTATCACAATATAAACATTCTTACGATGCCACTTATCATCAGTTTGAACTTAGACAATCAATGAGCTAACATTTACTTATCACAATTTTGTTATTTATGGAAAACATGAAAAATAGAAACACAAAAGATATAATAGTGAAATGTGAAATTAACTTTATTTATTTATTCATTGTTCAAATATATAAAAAATAGTTATATGTTTATTACAATATGGACACATTTCTCAACAAGCTTGTGTGAGGAACCTTGATATAATGCCAGCTTATGTGAGCAACCCTAATATAATGTCAGCTTATGTAAGCAACTTAATCATCCGTGTATCCAAGTTCGTTTTACTATAGTTTCATCGGGAGATATTCAATTGAATTGAAATGGAAAACTTGAAAGTGAATTGGAAATGAAATACTTATGCTTATAACTTGATATGTAATATGTGATTTCCTTAATGTTAGTAATATTACTCATGATGTGTAAACATGACTAACATATTTGTTTGGTAATGTTTATATGTGCCTAGTTATGCTATTAAGTGACAAGGATAATCATGTTGAATACCAAAATGATTAGTAGATATTGTACTTTTAATTATCAAGGTAAGTATGGTAATTCCATTTGAACTTACCGAGCGTTGGTATGCTTACTCTAGTTATTTTTCCTTCCCTTTTAGATTGACACCTTGTAGAACTTACCGAGCTGGATCAACAGGGGAGCATACACTATCAAAAGATGGTAGTTATATGTTCATTTTTAGTCTATACATTGTGGCGTATACATAAGGACCTTTGTTGTGAAAAGGGTCAAATTGGAGATAATGTCTTGTGAAAATGTGATAATGGTTGAACTTGTGTAATATGTTTATTATGTGATTAAGTTGATTCATGTTTTGGTCTTGAGTGATGCTAGTATGTGTAATGATCTTAATTGGTATGTTTTGGCCTGTTAAAGATTATAAGTATGACAATTGGATTAGCCAAATTGATAAATGGCTTGAAAAATGGTAAATTTAAATGTTAAGTATAAGATCGAAATTGAATGTATGCATGTGTGATTCATATTGAAGTCATTTAAGTGATAAGCTCTTAAGTTTTATAAATGTGGCATGTTTAACTTAGTAAATGATGTATTTGGATTTAGGTAGTTGGATTGAAATTGATAATGCCTTCTAGTTGATTGATTGAATGGTTGATCTAGATGATTACATACTTGAATTGGTATAAATGGGCATGTTTAACAACATTACTCTTGTAAATGGTTGAGATATACCATATTCATTTTGGTTTGAAAGTAAATGAATAGGTACCTAAGTGTTAAGTTGCCAAAACGGGGACAATGTCGCGATCTCCAAACTTTGAAGTCGCAACATAGGTCAACAGTAAGTGACATCGCAACATCAAGATGTTTGAAGTCGTGATGTGACTCTCTATTTGAAAATGTCGCAACATGGAGGTCATAATGTCTCAACGTTGATTTGAAACTTTGAAAACTTCAGGTCTTTATTCACGCTCAAGTTAGCAACAGAGCTTTTGTAAGCTCATGTGAGGCCCAAAAATGATTATATTGGAACACGTCGAACCTGAGTTATGGAGTGTTACAGAAAAATAAAGGCATTCATATGCAAGACTGTTAAAGAAGTCTATTTTAAAGTCACTAGAATTCTTATTCTAATCATACATACATATTATAGGTATAAACATTTATGAGACTAATCAAGGTTTAAGCAACTTTATTAGTTTTAGTATTTTATAATTCTATACGAATACTTTTAAACAAAATGTGCAAGGTGATCTATAAAAAAGTGACCACTCGAGCCTATCCGCCAAAAGACTATCCGTCGTGTGTTCTTATTACTTTATTATTATCCACAAATAGTCCACTTTTATAAGTCCGCCAATTAACCAAATGAGTTAACATTTGTAACACACACAATTACTTTCATTTTAGGCATACTAATAGTTTGCGCCAACAATGAACAATTATCACAAAAGGTTATATATATACACAATGTTCAAAACCTCATCATTCATTTGATGTACATTACCACCAAATAAACCTTATATACATGCCACTTGACCCAGTGCAGAATTAAAATAATTTTACCAAAATAGAAGTTGGATAGTGTAAGTTGTGATCAATTTGCCTGTTGAGTTCCGCCAAAATCTCTACAGGGAAGGGAAAAGAAAAATGGGGTAAGTATTAAATATGCTTAGTAAGTACATAGTTTTAAAACGTTAAACTCACCTCGCAAAACATTCATACATTTATACCAGTTAACTAATTTCTTTATCTTGCCAACACATTTCACATGTACAATGTGAGTGCATCACATTCAAACATATAAGTATCTCAAACATATCAACACTCAATTATACCTTATTTCAATTCATATAAATCATTCAGTCAACACTTCTAATTCAGAAAAATTCAGCCCGATGACTCCAAATGAATAGAATGGGATACGTTGGTAACCATCTGATAACACGCCAAATTGCTCATAAGGGCTTACCAACCAATAACATGCCAGATGCGCATGGTGCAAAGCCCATAGGCCAAGTATTCTCCCCTGATAACATGCTAGTTTTCTCATAAGAGCTTTCCAATCGATAACACGCTAGATGCACATAGTGAAAAGCTAGTAGGATAAGTATTTTTCTCCAATAACAAGCCAATTTACTTATAAGAGCTTTCCAACCAATAACACACCAGATGCACATGGTGCAAAGCCCGTAGGCTAATTATTCTCCCCCGATAACACGCCAATTTGCTCATAAGAGCTTTCCAACCAATAACACACCAGTTAAAGAGATTAAATTAGAAATATGCAACAAATGCAAGATTCTAGAAAACTTCAGTAAACTTCCTCCATCTTCTTCTTATCACCCTTCTTCCTATATAGTGCACAAATACCCCTATTGACATGCCAATTGTACTCTTTGTTCATTCGGGCTCCATATACATAAAAAAAAAACTTTATTTTTATTGATTAATACCTTCCTCACCTTATCAATACAAGTTTACTAATATTTTACCATATACATTCATATACAACATTTCATAAATAAACATAACAACACCATATGAACTTACCTGGTACAGTAGCAAGAATTGAATGTCAATTATCAACCAGTGATATTTCCTTTTCCTCAATTATCTACTAGTTGATTTGGTTCTTGATATATAAATTAATACATTCAGTTTATCAATGACAACACTTTGGACTTTAACAATTTTAAGACTAGACATACAGGTTAGCTAAATCGAGATACAAGGATCTCAAAAACACCAAACTCATAAAGAATAGGCTTTGGGAACGCTTACGTACAAAATCGATTAATCAAGAAAACCTAGTGTAAGAGCCCATTTTCGCCCGGGCCCATTAACCAAATTAAAACCAAATAAATATAAAAACCAAACAAAATAATAAAATAAAAGTCCAATAGTCCAGTTCTCATTACAAGCCCAACAATACAAAACCCCAGACCCGATTAAAGCCCAAACCACAGTAAGCCCAATTACCCTAAAATAAATTTGAAACCCTAGAGGTTTCCAGAATACCCTAGCGCCGCAACCTTCCCCCACGCGCGTTCCGCGTGTATCCACGCCAGCTAGGCATTCGGGCCACCCCACGAGTGACGGTTTCACCTGCAAAAGAATAACAGAAAAAGCCAAAAATGTATAGCAGAAATGGAAGGATTTTTTATTTTCTTTTGATTATTATTTCAGCTATAAAAGGGATCGAAGATAACTTGTAATCGTCTCTACATTTTTTACAGATACAAAATCAATACGAAAGAACAAATCAGCAAAGGTTATTTGCTTTCATCATTTCTTTTTTTTTTTCTTGCTTTCTTTCCTAAATCGCATACATACATATACAGATTTTGTTTTTTATATACATATATATATTAAAAATATATTATAAAAAAAAGAAAAAAAACTACCTTTTTAAGTGTCGGCCGTCGTGCACGGCGGCGCCTACGGTGGCGGACGATGGTGGTCGACGCCGGAAAGCCTCGCCGGAGCTTGGCCGGAAATTGCCAAGCAAGAGAGAGTCTCCCTGTTTTTTTAAAAGGAAAGAAGAAGAATGATTTTTTAAAAAAAATTATATATATAAGCACATAAAACGGCGCCGTTTAGGGCTGGCTTCAATAGCCCCAAAACGACGTCGTTTAAGGCCTCTGACCCGCGTATTGACCAACCCAGGGGAGGATCCGCGTGTTTTGTGCAATTGCGTTATTTTCCCTATTGGCCCTTCCGCATTTTTTCCCTTTTTAATTCGATTTTCTTTTATTTTTAATTTTGCCCCTTAAGTTTTATTCGGATTTCATTTGAGTCCCTTATAAAGCGCCGCGTTTTGGAGGGCGGTGATATTTCCCCATTTGGTCCCTTCATTTTATTTGCGCGTTACGATTATGCCCTTTGCTTTATTTATATTTCCAATTTTGGCCCGAAACTTTGTTTAAATTTTAATTTAGCCCTTTAAACATTTATTTTATCACGATTTAGGCCTGTAGTTTCGTTTTAATTTCAATTTGGCCCACCTTTATTTAATTTCCATCATTTTTAGCCTTATTCCCTATATGTCATTTTTGTATCTATTTGTTTCTTTTTTATATTACTTTATTTATGATTCAACTTATTTATTCCATGTTCTTAATTTTTTTTAATTGATTAATTTCTTTGTACATCATTATATTATTCAATTGCGGGTTTATTTTATTATTATCATTATTATTTTTATTTATTGTTTTTATTATTACTAATATTATTTTATTTTTACTACTACTATTATTATTATGATTATTATTGTTACTCTTATTTATTTATTTTTACTATTATTATTTGTTTATTAACATATTTTCATTATAATTTATTATAATTGTATTTTTGTTACTATTATTTTATTATCTTTAGATTATTGTAAATAGTATTTATTTATCTATTGATTTGCTATTAGCTTTTATTTTTGTTATTATTTTCTTTTCTTTTATTTATTTGGTTATTTATTTATTATTTTTAAACTTTTACCTATTATTTTTTTGTAAATTGTTTGTTTTAACTTTTATTTTTGTCATTTCATTATTTATTTATTTATGTATTTATATTTTATTGTACATACTTTCAAATTTTGACTATTTATTATTATTAACTTATTTATTATTGATATTCATATTTATTATTGTCATAATCATTATTTTGTTACATATATTAGCACTAAAATTCATTTTACATTTTATTACAATCATATTACACTTTATCCGATGCATTTAAATTTTTTAAATAAGCAAATACTCTGCTTTCTAAGATTCGACAGGAATCGTACCCTAACTTACTGGGTTTCGATTTTTCTCATCGAATCTAAAGAACCAATTATTTTTAAACCAAAACATTTAGGTTAAATAAAAGCTTATTCTCGGGAATTCAAAAATGTTGTGTTCTAACTCACTGAATATGACATTTTGTTATCTCGAGATAAGGATTTCTAAAATCAAAGGCAGTATTCTGTATTTGGAATTTTGAGAAATTGTGGCCTAACTTACTGGGTTCCAATTTTTCATTTGACCCAAATAACCGAATATCCTTCTTAAATTTAAATGTATAAGTTTTAAATGACAAAAGACAACCTTAGTTTCGAGGATTCGAAATGTCGTATCCTAACTCACTAGGTATGATATTTTATTCCTTCGAAATAAGTGAGTCTCGGCATCTAGTTTAATTTATTCAAGTTTTTAAAATGAAGAGGATCGTATTTTAAAATCTTTTCAAATTTTCGACATTAAGACATTAATCAATCAATTTGGTACCAATTTTGGGCGTTACGAGGGTGCTAATCCTTCCTCGTGCATAACCGACTCCCGAACCTGTTTTCTCAAATTTTGTAGGCCAAAATCATCATTTTAATAAATTAAAATGTTTTAAAGATTGATCTCAAAGTGACCCGATCACACCTCAAAAAAGATTGGTGGCGACTCTATTTTCATTTTTAAAGTCGATCCCGTTTTCCAAACCAAAAAAATGGTTTCAACAACTTGGCGACTCCACTGGGGAGAATAAGAGAGTCAAGCCATAAAATTGATTGTTTTCTGTCTTGTCATATAAAATTGAAAATTTTGATTTGAAAAATTATGACCCTTTAATTGCATTTGTTTGTGTTATATGACTGCTATGGTTTGAAACTCACATCATATTGCATATGGACCATTTTGGTCTTATATTTTTAAGCGGGAGTGAGAAGCTATTCCTTCGTGAGGTTTTCACCTCCGTGCAGGATAGTGGATCACTTTCGGGATACATCCGTACCTATGTCTTCGTGAGATTTTCATCTCCGTGCAGCCATAGGGAAATGTATTCCCCTGAACTGAACTCGGTCCGTATGAGCCTATAATGGGTGAGGGTCGAGGAATCTGCTGGTTCAGGTACCTCAACTTTGGAACCTAAACTGCATATAAAAGACCTTAAGAGCCTACCCTAGATAGTACCGCTACAAACTCTAGTGGTCACTCGAATAGGTACTCTATTTGTTTCTTTCTTGCTTGCTTTTCCTTTGTACTAACATGTTTCATTTTGTTTTGGTTATGATTGCATTGCATGTCATTTCATATTTGGAAGAATGTCGATTCACGAGCTTGTCGTGGAGAACACATTTCTTGATAAAATGAAAGACAATACAGCGGTCCGTATATTTGTAATTCGTTTCATGTAAACAATTTTGTCCTCTAGTAAAGTTTTCTAAAGGAAATTGAATCAGAATCGATGACTTTTTGCATTCATTTCATGCATTGGCATTACATTACATCATGTGCATTAGATTTCATGTGAAGACCCTGATTAGTTGAAATTATTTCAGCATTAACCTGGAAACCAACAAAACCAAACATCCTTACGGTATCCGAACCAAGATAAAAGACATGGATCAGATATTAGAAAGACTTGAACAACTCCAAAAGGAGATGCAAGATAAACTTCAACTACAAATGCAAGAGCAGCTAGCTAAAATCCAGCAAGATATGATGGACCAAATGATGGAATCACAAAGGAATATGTGACTCAGTTGACTCAACTATTGGCTGGAGGAATGAATAAAGGAAAGGCCCCGATGGGTAATGCTGGAGAAGATAACGAGGAACTCTCTATCCACCGGGTTTTACTCCAACACATCCTGAGTTGTACCCTCGAAGAACATCTGTCATAATTAAACCTCAACAATTTCAGGAGGGTGTGTCGATGCCGATGAACTGCCAAGCAGATCAGGTTCTAACCTAGGGGATAATCGAACTAATGTTGTTATCCCTGACCTTGGTGAGATGGCAGAAAGAGAAAGGGCAAGGACAAAACTGCCAAAGCAATTAGAGGACCGATGTAAATGGCGAGAGGAAAAATTCAGAGCCATGGAAGACGCTGATAATCAGCATAGAATTGATGCTAAGGACCTAAGTTTGGTCCCAGATCTAGTGCTTCCCTACAAATTCAAGATGCTAGAATTTGAAAAATACAATAGGACCAGTTGCCCTGAAGCCCACATAACCATGTTTTGCAGGCGAATGACTGGGTATGTTAATAATGACCAGCTGCTAATACATTGCATTCAAGATAGACTAGTGGGAGCAGCATCCAAATGGTACAATCAATTGAGCCATGCCAGGATTGGTTCTTGGAGGGACTTAGCTCAAGCATTCATGAAGCAATACAGTCACATGACAGATATGACCCCTGATAGAATTACCTTGCAAAACATGGAGAAGAAACCAAGTGAGAGTTTCAGGCAATACGCATAAAGATGGAGGGAAGTTGCCATACAAGTACAACCGCCACTCCTAGAAAACGAAATGACAATGCTCTTTATCAACACCCTAAAGGCCCCGTTCATCACTCACATGATTGGAAGTACTACGAAAAGTTTTTCAGACATAGTGATAACCAGCGAAATGATCGAAAATGTGATAAGGAGTGGAAAAATAGATGCAAGAGAGAGTAATAAAAGGTCAACCTCGAGGAAAAAGGAATACGAGGTAAACAACATGAGTACATATAACAAAGGCTACTCAATGTCGATTACTGTAAATCAACAAAAAAACGATGGCTACTAGTCAACAAGGTTCCAGCACGAGGCAAAACACTGAGAAGCTCCAATTTACTCCAATCCCAATAACATATCGGGAGTTAAACCAAAGTTTGTTTGACGCACATGTGGTGTCCCTTTTTTACCTAAAACCTTTACAACACCATATCCCAAATGGTACAATGCGAACGCTCAATGTGACTACCATGCAGGAATTTCGGGGCATTCAATAGAAAATTGCACAGCCTTTAAGAAAGTTGTTGAAAGACTGATTAAAATGGGCATAGTGAAATTTGATAATGCACCTAGTGCCGAAAATTCGCTACCTAATCACACTGATAATGGGGTAAATGCGATAGATGGAAAGGTGGGGAGAAGAATCAAGACCAATATTGCAGAAGTAAAAACTCTTTTGAGATGGGTTTGGAAAGAAATGGTAAAAAGTGGGCTGAGCATGTCAGATCCTGAAAGAAGTTGTGAAAAATCGAAGAACTACTGTGAGTTCCATCATGAAGAGGGGTACGAGATCCAAGATTGCACAGAATTCAGAGCCTTGGTACAAGGTCTGATGGACAAAACAGAGATCGAGTTCTGTGAAGGAGTTAAAGAAAGTGTTAAGGAAATGCTGAAAACTGTTCACATCAATGCCATGTATGAAGAAACCACTGAAGGGGGGACCTTTTCAGATATCCGCCCTTATGAGCCTAGGAGTGTTCTTAATAATTGGACTGCAGAAGAAATTCCTGTAGTTTTTAGAGCTTACTCAGAGTAATGTTCTGAACACTTTTATTGCTTTAAGCCTAGAAGCAATAAGAATTCCTTTGTGAAATAGGCTTATGTCCAAACATCATTATGAAATACATATTTGAGATCATTTTGAATAAATATCTTCTCATTTTTTTAGATTCTTTCATTCTTTCTATCCAAATAATTAAGATAGATTCTTTCATTCATTGGATCTTTTTCCAAATCATTCTTTGATCACATTTATCATCATATTATACAAATGATTATTCTTAAATTCATTCATCCTTTGCATATTCCTTTGTGCCTACAAAAGGCCCCCGAATATCAACGACATGAGTAACGCTACTACGGATTTAGAATCTTCTTTTGAGCAAGACATGTGTTTGGAGGGATCTTAGGACTTTGAAGATGACATAGACTGTGGCTTATCTCCGAACTTGTTAAGAATGGTAAAACAAGAGGAAAAAAAAATTCTGCCTCATGAAGAGACAATGAAGATTGTGACCTTGGAAAAGGGCAAAGTAGTGAAAATTGGAACGTACATAACTGAAGAAACAAAGTGAGACCTCGTAGAGTTACTTCAGGAATTCAAAGATATCTTCGCGTGGTCATACCAAGATATGCTAGGGTTAAGCACCGACATCATTGTACACCGTCTCCCCATAAAAGAGGATTGTAGGCCGGTTCAGCATAAGCTCTGGAGAATAAGGCCAGACATTGTGCTGAAAATAAAAGAGGAAGTTAAAAGGCAGTTTAATGCCAGATTCCTGCAGGAAGTCAAATACTCAAAATGGGTAGCCAACATTATGCCTGTCCTTAAGAAATATGGGAAGGTACAAATGTGTGTAGATTATATAGACTTAAATAAAGCTAGCCCGAAAGACAATTTCCTCTTGTCTCACATTGATACTTTGGTGGACAATACGGCAGGCTATTCGCTGTTTTCCTTTACGGATGGCTTCTCGAGATATAATCAGATAAAAACGTATCTTGAGGATATGGAAAAGACTACTTTCATAACCTTGTGGGGTACATTTTGTTATAAGGTGATTCCATTTAGGCTGAAAAATGCAGGAGCGACATATCAAAGGGCCATGGTGACCTTGTTCCATGATATGATGCACAGAGAAATAGAAGTTTATATCGATTATATGATCGCAAAGTCCCGAACAGAAGTGGAACATATCCAAGTTTTAAGGAAGTTATTCTTGAGACTGAGGAAATTCCAATTGAAGCTCAATCCAACAAAATGTACTTTTAGAGCTAGATCGGGAAAATTGTTAGGCTTCGTAGTCAGCAAGAATGGAATTGAGATTGACTTAGATAAGGTCTGGGCTATACAAGAACTGCCTCCGTTGCGTACTCAAAAAGAAGTTCGAGGTTTCCTGGGAAGGTTAAATTACATTGCCCGGTTCATTTCACAGTTAACTGAGAAATGTGATCCCATATTTCGTCTTCTGAAGAAACACAATCCAAGCCTATGGGATGATGAATGCCAGGAAGCTTTTGATAAGGTGAAACAGTAGTTGTTAAGTTCTCCAGTATTGTCACCTCCCTGCCCAGATAGGCCATTAATTCTGTATTTGACAGTGTTTTATCACTCTATAGGGTGTGTGCTGGGTCAACACGATGATTCAAGAAGAAGAAAAAGGGCGATATACTACCTCAGTAAGAAATTCACTGAGTGTGAAATAAGATATTCGCCAATTGAGAAATTGTGTTGTGCCTTGATTTGGACAACACGGAGATTGAGACAATACATGATGTACCACACAACATGGCTAATCTCAAAGTTGGATCCTCTGAAATATATGATGGAGTCAACTGCTTTGAATGGAAGGATGACTAGATGGCAAATTCTGCTTTCTGAATTTGACATGGTTTATGTGAGCCAAAAAGCCGTGAAGAAAAGCGCAATAACAGATTTTCTGGCCAGTAGAGCTCTAGAAGATTATGAGCCTCTGAACTTTGACTTCCCCAATGAAGAATTAATGTATGTGGCAGCTACTGAAGAAGACGCTACGAAAGATCACCTTTGGAAATTGAGCTTTAACGGAGCATCAAATGCTGTAGGAAATGGAATTGGGGTAGTCTTGGTATCCCCAAATGGAGATCATTATCCATTCATATGCAAATTGGATTTTGATTCCACAAATAACATGGCAAAATATGAAGCATGCATCATGGGACTCTGTGCAGCCATAGAACGCAAAATTATAGCGTTGAAAGTATATGAGGATTTTACACTGGTGATCTACCAAGTGAAAGGTGAATGGGAGACAAGAGACCCCAAATTGATCAATTATTGAAGGATAGTTCTTGGGTTAATTGAAGAGTTTGATGATATTACTTTCAATTATCTCCCGCGAGACGAAAACCAAATGGCAGATGTTTTGGTTACCTTGGCCTCCATGATCAAAGTGAGCAAACAAGAGGATGTAAAACTTATTCAAATGAGTATTAACAAGGCCCCAGCTCATTGTTACAATGTGAAGGAAGAAGAAAGAGATGATCACCCCTGGTACCACAATATATTATGATACATGAGAAATCGTGAATACCTTGATCAGGTAACAGAGAATGATAAAAGGACGTTAAGAAGACTAGCCTGTGACTATGTCTTAGATGGGGAATCCTGTACAAAAAAAGAAAGGATCAGGTACTACTGAGATGTGTGGATGTTGTTGAAGCTAAGAAAATTCTAGAAGAAGTCCATGATGGTGTTTGTGGAACACATGCCAATGGTTTCACAATGGCTAGACAAATTATGAGATTCAGATACTATTGGTCTACCATGGAAGGAGACTGCATCAATTACGCTAAGAGATGCCACAAATGCCAAATCTATAGAGACAAAATTCATGTACCTCATTCGCCTTTGCATGTTATGACTTCCCCATGGTCTTTCTCTATGTGGGGCATGGATGTCATCGGGTCGATCTCTCCAAAAGCTTCAAATGGGCATCGATTCATCTTTGTAGTCATCGACTATTTCACCAAGTGGGTAGAGGCTGCTTTTCATATGCCAGTGTTACTAAGTCGGCAGTCAGCATATTCCTAAAAAAGGAAATCATATGTCGATACGGAATGTCCGAGAGGATCATATCTGACAATGTATTAAACTTGAACAACAGCACGATCGCGGAGGTTTGTAGTCAGTTCAAAATCAGACACCACAATTCATCACTATATCGTCCAAAAATGAATAGTGTAGTGGAAGCAGCCAATAAAAACATTAAGAAGATTGTGGGGAAAATGGCTGAAACTTACAAAGATTGGCACATGAAGTTACCATTTGCTCTCTATGCTTATGGAACGTCTATCAGAACTTCTACCGGGACAACACCTTTCTTATTAGTTTATGGAATGGAGGCAGTTCTACCCATTGAAGTAAAGATACCTTCCCTTCGAGTTTTGTCAAAGCTAAAGTTAAATGAAGCAGAATGGATCCAGTTTTGGTATGATCAGTTGAACTTGATTGAGGAAAAGAGGCTAAGGGCTATTCATCATGGTTAGATGTACCAAAAGCGAATGAGGCGAGCTTATGACAAAAAGGTTCGCCCGATAGAATTTTACAATGGGACCTAGTATTGAAAAATATTCTCCCCATACAAAAGGACTCAAAGGGAAATGGATGTCAAATTGGGAAGGATCTTATGTGGTAAAAAAGGCTTTCTCTGGAGGAGCACTGATTTTGGCTGAAATGGATGGGAAAAACTTGCCTAATCCTGTAAATTCAGATTCAGTCAAGAAGTACAATACTTGAAGAGGAAAAAAGGCCAAAGTGAAAACCCGCAAAGGGTGCTTTGAGACTTTCTTAAAGAAAATGAAAAACGGAGAGGCCAAGGTGAAAACCCTCAAAAGGCGCCTTGAGACCAAAAGGGCTTTGAGTCAAAACCCAAAAAGGGCGGCTCAAATTATGACCAAAGATGGGGTATGCAGTGATCTTGCTATACCTGAATTATAAGGAAGGAGAGATGTTATGTCTTGGGGCATCAACAGAGTACTCTTGATATTCTAAACACTTATTGAGCTTAAAAATGGTATTCAGAAAGTCCGTATAGAGAAGCTCAGGCTGCGATATCTGAGGCACCTATCTTTTCCCCTCACCAATTTGTATTCTAGCAATGTTTGCTTTCTTTAATTAACCTATTCTTTTCAGATTTTGTTTCTGATAAATTCCATTTTTGTCCAACATATTGATCATTTTCAAGCATTTTGTATTGAAGTAATGATTAATGGACTAATAATACTTTCACAAAAGGAGTTTTGCATATTACTCTAGAAATTTCTAAATAATACGAGAACCTAAAACAGGACTTTTATTTAGAACTCACCAAGCCTAAGGGTTGGAAATATTTGAGAAGGAAACTCTAAACAGTGATTCTTCAAACTTTCTGTCAAAAATGTCAGTTGAACAAGAAGACAGGATATTACGTCAGTGATACAACCTTGAAGAACAACGAGCAATGACAACCCAAACATTAAAAAAGGGATCATTCTCATGAAATTTTGTATTCATGCAAAACACATTTAGTTAGGAGCATTAGATTCATTCTGATCATTGCATCCTAATCATTATACATTTAAAAAAGAATCATTCTCATGACATTCTACATTCATGCAAATGTCATCCATAATACATTTAGTTAGGAGTATTTGATCCATTCCGATCATGGCAACCTAATCATTATGCATAAGCATAAGTCCATAAATCGATTCTACGGGTCATGTTCCTCAGAGGATGGTGTAACAAGATCGACGAAGCCACAAGTCCTATACCTTTGAAGTTGCAGTAGGTCGGATCAAATCCACCATGGCAAATCTCATTTCCCTGAAGTTGCAGTGGAGCAGATTGAAGCCATTACCCTTATCTCCCTGAAGTTGCAGTGGAGCGAATTGCAGACAGCAAATCTTATTTCCATGGCATTGCAGTGAAATAGATTAAAGCTACAGATTACAGCGGATCTTATCTTTTTGAAGTTGCAGTAGAGCAAATTGAAGCCACAACCTTGTTTCTCTGAAGTTGCGGTGAAGCAGACTGAAGATAGCAAATCTTATTTCCCCAGCGTTGCAGTGAAACAGATTAAAGCTACAGATTACGGCGGATCTTATCTTCCTAAAGTTGCAGTGAAGAAGATTGAAGCCACCAGCCTTATTTCCTTGAAGTTGCAGCGGAGAAGACTGAAGACAATAAATCTTATTTCCCTGGCGTTGCAGTGAAATAGATTAAAGCTACAGATTAAGGCAGATCTTATCTTCCTGAAGTTACAGTGAAGCAGATTGAAGCCACCAGCCTTATTTTCTTGAAGTTACAGCGAAGAAGACTGAAGACAGCAAATCTTATGTAACATCCCAAAATTGGGCCTAGGAGAATTGAGCCCAATGGGCCTTAGGCGTAGTAGCGTTTGAATTTTTAGAGAATAAGAGATCGGCTTAAATGCAAGTTAGACCTATTGGATAAGTGATTTTGGAAGGTTAGAGGGCTTCTATGAAGTCCCAGGATCAAATATTGGCTTTGGGGAAATTTTGGTTTTAGGTGAAAAAAACCCCTGAAAGTTGGCAGATAGGCCTTAAGAATAAAATATGGAGGAAAATGACACAAGTGGAGTGTGTGGTGTAGTGGCAAAATGACGCCATATAAGAGACAATGGGGTGACGCCACAAGGAAGGAAGGAGGTCCAAGGTTCAAGTCTTGGCTTTTGCATTTTGGTTTCTTTTTGCTTGGACCTTAGAATTTGGCCTATAGTTTATATTTAGTTGCGCATGGTCTAAAGACACAAGAGGAGCTTGTGGCCAAGTGGTTAGCGGCGTGGATTATGTTGCAAAGGAGCACAGGTTCGAATCTCATGAGAAGCAAGGAGTATTTATTTTGCATGATTTGACGGCAAGAGTTTGATTGAATTTAAACTCTCTCTTGACGAAGGGATCCCACATCGGAAAAGACACAAAGAATGAAGGTGAAGAGCTAGCTATATAAGGAGCATCCTAGAAGGAGAGTAAACACATCTTGGAGGGCGTTTGGGCACAAGAGTGGTCGGGCGCGGATTAGCCCGAGAGTCCTATCAGTGTGTAACTCTCTCTACTCTAGTTGTAGAGCGGCAAAATGCCGAAATGCCGATTACATGGCATTAGTAGTTACACACGAGCGTGCAAGCGCGCGTGTGGGGCTTCGACGCGATAGTTGAGGCCATCGAGAGTATTCTTGTGGGTTGGGTGCGCTGGGCCTCGATGGGCGAAGTGGGCCCAATGGGCCCGTGGGCCCATATGAGTAAATTGCATGATTGGTTAGTATATGTTGAACTAGACTAGGTGGAACTTATATATGTGGCTAGATTTGTGCTAGGTGGGCCACACAAGCATGTGGGCCGGATGGGCCGAAATCGAGTTTTAGGCCCTCAATCGTCGAAGCACGACCAGGAAGGGTATTGAGTCGCATTAGTGGCGACATTAGGCCTTCGGTAAGGCCATTGCAAGTGTGAATTTACGAAAATACCCTTAGTAGGTAAAATTACGATTATACCCCCAGAGGTTGATTAGCATGATTATGTTGTTTAGTTACGGCCGATTGTAGGGAAGGCTTGATCTCGCATATCTCGGGCCGTGGCTAGTGCTCGGAAATTGTTAAGGAAGGGGATCTAGTGCGTTAGATCTTGATCTACTGGATTTGATAGTCGCATTAGTAACCGGTGTGTAAACTAACACGCTTCTTGCTTTGTATATGTTTGATAAATCGATTGATTGGTAAAGCCAAAGCAAAGTATGGTTGAGTGATATGATACCCTATGGGGTATGTACGCGGATTCTGTAAGTCCGTTTCATTATGAGAGTATCATTATTGATACATGATGTCATGATTTATGATGTATGTGCTATGAGATGCAACGTTAAACATGTTTGCATGATTTGAATACTATACATGAGTTGGTATGATGATGGGTGATATGAGAGGAGGAAGTGATATTCGTGTCGACGGACACCAGTGGTTTGGTACCACATTGTGACTACGGTCACCAGAGGTTTGGCACCTCCAGAGGTTTGGCACCTCATAGCGTCTCGTCCCAGTGGCTTAGCACCACAGTGGGTTGGCCCCACAGTTTACATTATGGGATTGACGCCAGTGATTTGGTATCACACGATGGGTTGGCCCCATCACTTGATTCGTGACTTTGGTCACCAGTGATTTGGTATCACATTTGTGTCTTTGGGACACCAGTGGTTTGGCACCACAAGTATTGACGGATATTGTGACTTTAAGTCACCAGTGGTTTGGCACCACCAGTGGTTTGGTACCACACGGGATAGAGAAAGGTGTTTGGAAGGCTAGGCTGGATGCATATCGTAGCTTGTGCATGTTAAACCTGTTTATAATTGGTGTATGATGTTTTACTAAATCGGGAAAAAGGGCTACACACATCGAGTCTTGGTGACTCACCTTTTTCCTTTAACATTTTCAGGTGATGCGTAAAGATGGACCGGGTTTGGAGAGGACACAAGGTGGCCCATGGAGAAGAAGATATTTGGATTATTTTAAGCATTTTTAATATTGAGTATTTTGTTTTAAGTATGGGTTGTAATAAGGGCATTACTATTATTTTGGTATTATTTTAATTATGGCTTGATTAAACTGAACCACTATGTGAAGAGGATTTTATCTTAGCAACCTGCTTATTCAAAATAGTATTTAATAAAGTTTAAATTCAGACAATTTTATAACACTAAGGTTTTTCATATTACTTTAAATGGACATGGTTTTCAAAAGTTAACAAACTTTCATGATTATTCTAAGTCAAAAAGATTTTCAACCGTCTTTCCGCAGTGACATAACCAGATCCGGTCAAGGCTCGTGGGCCGGGTTTGGGGGTGTTACATCTTATTTCCCTGGTGTTGCAGTGAAATAGATTAAAGCTACAGATTATGGTGGATCTTATCTTCCTAAAGTTGCAGTGGAGCAGATTGAAGCCACAGCCTTGTTTCCCTGAAGTTGCAGCGGAGTAGACTGAAGATAGCAAATTTCATTTCACTGACGTTGCAGTGGAGCAGATTAAAGCTACAGGTTACGGCGGATCTTATCTTCCTGAAGTTACAGTGAAGCAGACTGAAGCCACCAGCCTTATCTCCCTGAAGTTGCAGCGGAGCAGATTGAAGACAGCAAATCTCATTTCCCTGACGTTGCAGTGGAGCAAATTAAAGCTACAGATTACGGTGAATCTTATCTTCCTGAAGTTGCAGTAAAGCAGATTGAAGCCATCAGCCTTATCTCCCTGAAGTTGCAGCGGAGCAGACTGAAGATAGCAAATCTTATCTCCCCGAAGTTGCGACGGAGCAAATTGAAGCTACAAGTTTAATTTCCTTGAATTGGATCAAAACGCTAGTTCTTATGCCCCTGAAGATGCAGTGGGATGGAATGAAGCTACTCGAAGAAGAAAAGCACTGAAAGAAGTCAAAGATTCGAAGACCGGGCAAAAATGGTCCTTTTTGAAGTCTTTGCTCTATTCTCGTTACACGACAACGAGCAAAGATGGGCAACTGTAAGAGCCCATTTTCGCCCAGGCCCATTAACCAAATTAAAACCAAATAAATATAAAAACCAAACAAAAATAATAAAATAAAAGTCCAATAGTCCAGTTCTTATTACAAGACCAACAATACAAAACCCCAAACCCGATTAAAGCCCAAACCACAGTAAACCTAATTACTCTAAAAAAATCGGAAACCCTAGAGGTTTCCAGAATACCCTAGCGTCGCAGCCTTCCCCCACGCGCACGCCGCGTGCATCCATGCCAGCCAGGCATTCGGGCCACCCCACGAGTGACGGTTTCACCTGCAAAAGAATAACAGAAAAATTCATGTTTTTGCCATTTCATTATTTATTTATGTATGTATTTATATTTTATTGTACATACTTTCAAATTTCGACTATTTATTATTATTAACTTATTTATTATTGATATTCATATTTATTATTGTCATCATCATTATTTTGTTACATATATTAGCACTAATATTCATTTTACATCTTATTACAATCATATTACATTTATCTGATACATTCAAATTTTTGAAATAAGCAAATACTCCGTGTTTTAAGATTCGAAAGGAATCGTACCCTAACTTACTGGGTTTCGATTTTTCTCATCGAATCTAAAGAACCAATTATTTTTAAACCAAAACATTTAGGTTAAATAAAAGCTTATTCTCGGGAATTCAAAAATGTTGTGTTCTAACTCACTGAATATGACATTTTGTTATCTCGAGATAAGGATTTCTAAAAGCAAAGGCAATATTCTGTATTTGGAATTTTGAGAAATTGTGCCTAACTTACTGGGTTCCGATTTTTCATTTGACCCATATAACCGAATATCCTTCTTAAATTTAAATGTACAAGTTTTAAATGTCAAAAGACAAGCTTAGTTTCGAGGATACGAAATGTTGTATCCTAACTCACTGGGTATGATATTTTATTCCTTCGAAATAAGCGAGTCTCGGCATCCAGTTTAATTTATTCAAGTTTAAAATGAAGAGGATCGTATTTTAAAATCTTTTCAAATTTTCGACATTAAGACGTTAATCAATCAATTCGGTACCAATTTCGGGCGTTACGAAGGTGCTAATCCTTCCTTGTGCCTAACCGACACCGAAACCTGCTTCTCGAAATTTTGTAGGCCAAAATCATCGTTTTAATAAATGTTTTAACGATCAATCTCAAGATGACCCGATCACACCTCAAAAAAGATTGGTGGCGACTCCATTTTCATTTTTAAAGTCGACCCCTTTTCCAAACCAAAAAAAATGGTTTCGACACCTTGAGACTTTCTTTCCTCTACAGAGAACAATGTTTCTGGTGAAGGAAGACGAAAATGAGACTCTCTTTCCCACCACTTCAACCTATACACTTAACCTCTTAATTTCACCGTTAATGGAAATTAATAGGTGTTTCCACTAAACATTGACACAATCTTACTACCATGCAAGAGTGGTTATTTACTACTTTGAACCTTGAACAATTTTTATTGAACTTATTTGACCAGCTTTTCACTAATTCTTACGATTTAGTTTATACACTTTCATTTCTAACCTACTGATCGAAATCACCAATTCAAACATTAATAAAACATTATAATGGACTGATAAATAAAAATAAATAATATTTATCGACTCAATCGTCGAAATTGAAATTGTGGTCCCTTAACCACTATTTTTGACACCGTTGTAAATCGAGTTGTTACATGTATAGTTTAAACTGAATGTGATTTCTACTTAATTACATGTATGAATGATTGTTTGATGCTTATGTGATGTTAATTTTACCGGTATTGGTCATGACATTCCATAACTCAAACCCAGCAATCGAATCGAGTATGGAGTGTTACAAAGTGCTTGGATAAGCTTCCTTCTTCTTCCTTCAATCTTTAGTTACCTCTTTCCCTTTGTTACCAACTTGAGATGCACCCCTCTTCTCTTTTTCTTCATTTTCATAAAAAAACAATATACAAGATTCAATATCACAACAATAATAAAATAATGTTTCCATGCACTTTTACTTGAAATAAACATCATCATCTTACTAATTCATGAAATTAACAATGAAACTTTATCATCCTTATCTTAAACTTTTACCCCAAACCCTGACTTCACTTTTCTCTCTCCTCCAGTGTATGCAATAATTGTCTTAGCAAGAAACTAAGCCTGCTATGAGGTTACTTTATTGATTTCACTAAGAATCCATAGAATAATTTGAAGTTTTAAGCTTGAGATAGTTGAAAATTAGGGAAAAGACTAAGATGGAATAAAATGAAAGTTGATTCCCATGAGAAATGGGAGTAACATGAAAAGGGATGAAGAATAAGAAGACTTCTACATTTTTCTATCAAAAAAAATCTATTTGATTTAATTTTTCAAATAATAAAATATGATTTTAAAATCTAAAGATTGTCATTTTCATCAAGTGGCACATATTCATTCTCAATTTCCAACATGATCTAAAGACTCATAATTCTTCAACATTTTATGAGATTTTTCCCTCATAAATAGCTATTTTAGAAAAGATCATTTTACCCTTTAACAATCTCTATATATTCCATCTTTGCTTCATGAGACTTTTATGGTATAGTTACACTTCTAGTCTTTTCTCTTTCTCACTTCACGTCAATTTAACCATTCTTATTTTTAATTCTCACACTTTTTCCTCAACACTTTTCACACTATTACGATTTAGTCAATGCCTCAAATTAATTTCTCTCAATTCAAGAGTCTTTTTAATTCCCTACTATATCCAAGTACCTTCTTTACTAACGCTAATGATTCCTATTTTATTTATTTCAAAGATTCTAATACGTAGAAATCCATCTAAAATACCTTACCTTTATAATTTTTAAATTTTTGTTTTTCAAGTTTAATCAATTTTTTATACAACAATCCATCTAAAATTTGAAGACTTTTTAAATAAGAATCGAATCTCTCCTCAACACACCTAAAAACACAAATAAATTAACTACCAACCAAATGCTACCCAACTACAACAAATTTGCAGTTTGATATTTATGGTTTCGAAATTTGACCTTTTTATCTTTTTTGGTTCTCAAAGAAAGTTATTTTGCATTGATAGTGGCCTATGACTAGTCATTTATATAGCAAGTCAATTACTCAAATAATCAATGCAAGAAAAAGACTGAAACAGAGTTGTTGAAGAAAATTTCATTTAAATAATTTGCTTAGTATTAAAGCCATTTCGGTCCCCCCATTAGCCTTTCAATTACAATCTAGACCAAAATGTAAACCATCCCATTATAATTGATGGCCTACTTCTCAGCCAAAAATAAAAAGCTGTTGAAACCAAAGTTTGAATGAAATCGAAACTCCAATAATATAGTTTATGGAAAAAATTATAGCATTTACATCTTATGCATCTTTAATATAGGGGTTAATAACACATTTGGCTCCTGAACTTTCACTCAATGTGTGATGTGGTACATAAATAAAAAATTTCAATTTAGTACATGTACTATTCTGCCGTGTATCAATTTGCCCCAAATTAAATTTTAAAATCATATAGTTCATTAGCAATATGTAATTAATATACAAAAACAAAAACCCCAAAATTATAATCGTACTACATAAACTATATAATCTCCCTCATAATGTTACATATACACTCTACGTAGCTTAGACATCAACCTGCCGCTTGCATTTTTGCTGTTGAATTGCTTGGCTGAAAATGTTGACTGTCATGGAGCAATTCATCTTCACAGTAACATGCCTCTTTATAATGTTCAATATATTGATCCTTCCCCCAACTCTTGAGTAGCTGACCATGGTCAACATCCCAGACCGAACATCCGTGACCAACTTCGGACTGGCCAAGATCCGATCCACGATAATATCAATGGTAATATTCATTCGCACGGTCCGATGGGCCTTTGCGCAGCCCGGAGGGCCTCGGGCATCCCCTACTACCTTGCCATAGTAGTAAAGTGTTGTAGTGGTATTCCTATACTTAAACGATGCTACGTTGGGATTTTTAACCGAAACATCAGCTGTCACGGAGATGTTGGAACCCGGCTTCGGGGTTGTCCCATTGATCAGCTCCAGGCTCGTAACTGCGACGCCGTTCATGTTGATGATCGGGTCCTTGACTTGGAACACTGTGAAAATCAAAATTATGATCACCACAGCTAGGATGATCGCTAGAGCTGCAACGGAACCGAAACACTTGACTAATTTTTTGCGTCGAACTTGCTTAAGATGCAAAGCTGCCTCGCCGTCGTCGCTACTCGGAAGGTCCGAAACCGGTGCTAGAGGCTTTGCCTGGTCCCTTTCCATGATTAAAAGAGCTAATTTGGGAAAGGAAAGAATAATAGGGAAGAAGGATGGTTAGGAAATCTTGGAGGGGATCTCATTTTGTGGTTTTATAATAATGTTTTAGTTGGTGAGTCCAAGTTTAAGTGGACTTTTTGATTCATTTTAATGCATTTGAGGCATCATAAATTTGTTGTTTGTGTTCCTACACAAGATTTCAAATCTCAGGCTGCTCTATGTTGACTTAGAGCTTTTTTTTTTTTTTTTTTTTTTTTTTTTTGTTGCATTCAATTTGGAGATAGTTAATATTTATTGCTTTCCCAATTTTTTCATAGATAGAAAAGAGAGATAGGAGATTTTGAAAATTTAACCTTGGACTGTCACTTTTATTATTTTATTTTTGGCTTAATATACTTTTTGGTATCTGAACTCGACACTTTTTTTTAATTTGGTATCTAAACTTTTTTTGGTCTAATTTGATGCCCAAACTTGACACTTTTTCCTAATTTAGTACCTAAACTTGACACTTTTTCTTAAATTGGTACTTAATTTTTTTTTGGGGTCCAATTTGGTACTTGAACTTGAATCCTTTTCCTACTTTAGTACCTAATCTTTTTTTTTGTTCAATTTGATACTTGAACTTGTCAAATGTTTTACAAATTACTCCAATATATTAACAATGTTATTTTTTTTATGAGATAGCAAAAACAATCAATGTATGACTGACATGTAACAAATGATATGATTTTTTTTATATGTTCAATCACTTTTAGATTTATTTAATTAATTATTTTATTAATTGAAAATAATGAATTTCTTTTAATTTGAGTTTTAATTTTTTTTTATTTAATATTAATTCGTTAAACATAGCTAAATACCTACTTTTTTTAACATGAATTTCCTCTAACACTGAAAATTTTTTGTAACATAACAAAACAAAATTAATATTGATAGTGTTTTGTGTTATATAAATAACATTTAATCAATTTAGGTACCAAATTAAGAAAAAAAATACTAAATTCAGGTATCAAATGTTATATTAAATGTTTTTTTTTTCTATAGGGGAATAATTTTTAAAATTTAAATTCGAGATTTAATATTTACAAAAAATTAACCTAATCGAAAATATCGAAATTTGCATTTCTGCCCAGTTTGATGAGACTAACGATTGAATCAAGTAATATTCAACAAAGGTAGCAATGGTGGCATAGGCAAATTGATAGACATCAACATCATCAACATAATTAGAGGCAACCACTAACCACTTCTTCTTTGTAATTAATAAGTGGACTAACCTTATGTTTCAAATCATAATATATGATACAATGGGGAAATGTGACCAAAAAGAATTATGTTACTAATAAGATATGAGATTTTTATTTTTATTTTCTAAAAAATTACAATTTAATTCCAGATTTGGAAAATACACTTAACTTTCAAAAAGATAATATATATTAATGAATTTTAAAATAAAAAATGAATTTATCTTTTTTTTAACTTAAAATACTTGAGGTTAAATATAATTTAATTACAGTTCGACTTTATGATACTTAAGATAACTTTAAAGTAATTGATTTTTTCATTATTTTGTAATTTAAAATGAAGAAATAAGAATAAAATACATGATAAATAATAAAAAATATTATTATTAATTTAGAATTTAATAAATAAATTTCAAAAGAATTTATGCAATATTTTTAAAATTTACTAGATCAATTCTTATGTCTCATATAGATTTAGTAGGAGTATTTATTTTTTTATGTATATTTTAATACATAAGTGAACAATAAACTCATTCAATTAGTAATATTTAGTTATTTTCGTGAATTATTTTTAATAAATAGAATGAAAGACTTTCGAAAATATCTTAATCTTTTTACCAGAGCGGAGGCACGTCTATAAAATCGAACTCCAATTCGTCATCGAAGTTACATCCTCCAGTATTTGATTGATCCGTAAGTTTGGGCCATGGTTGATGATATTCTTCTTCTTTTTCCTTGGCTGAGACTGGGGACATTTAAATAGGCTGTTGGAGGTCTTGAAATAATTTCATTAGAGTTGTTGAAAGCTGACAATGACTAACGTATGATTCAATTTCTAGAAATAGAATAAATAATTATATTTTTATTAGAAATTTCGAAAATATGTATTTAGAATATAGATGATAATTTAAAAATAATATACAATAAGTAATGAAACGTATGATTTGAAATTGATTAACAATAACACATTAAATATGTGTGATATTAAAATGAAAAAAATATATTAAATTGTGAGTAAAATGAAATTTAATCACGTAAATACATCATTTTAAGAACACTAAATGCGCTACAATTGTTTATCATAGTATTGTCATCAATGTTAAGTTAGTGTCGAGTTGACTTATAACACTAACTCAATTAATAATATTATTAATATATATAATTTATGGAGGTAATAAAATATACATAATACAATTAAAATGTAAACATTATATTAGAATGAAATTTTGGTTTAGTAGTAAAGTTAATATTTTGTTGATGTAAGCAACACAAGTTTAAATTTAATCACATTAAAATTTTTTATTAATTTTTTTAAAAATAAATATATTAAAATATTAACTCTCAATAATAAGACAAAAATATCGTAAATTTTCACTTTATATAAAAGTTTTATTTGTTTATCAATTTGGGATTGGAAAGAATATGTCTGTATATGAAATTAATGGATTAAATATACTAAGTTTAAAGTTAATCTAAGATGATGAATGATATTCTAATTGTCAAATTTTTAAATTTTGTAATTTGGACAAATTTAGGAATCCTATCCTAAACACTTTTTAGTTTCGATTATATTTTAGACTCTAGAACTTCTTTTTGGATATATTTTATATCGTCAAAAAGGAAATTTGAAATTCTATTCAAATATTGAAACATCAATGTCAAAATGCATTTGGCATAAGTATACTTGGAGTTTGAAACTAAAATTTCTATTGTAAATAAACAAGATGAATGCATTATCAATTGTTTTGAACTTTTCCAATTGGAGACATTGTCATGGTTCAAAGAAGCCATCAATTAGCATGTATACAATTATTCCAAAAAAATGACAAAGTGGCCTAGCAATTGATTACTATCAATACTATTCATCGTCCTTTAGCTCTTCTTAAACTTCTATAAATAACTTTTAATTTTCAGTATAATTGGTTCAATTTGCTCGGGCCCAATTAAATATTTTAAACCAAAATCAAAACACAAAAATTGAAAAACCAAAAAAAATAATAAAATAAAAAACTCAAATATTAACAAAGTCCAATAACAGTCCTTTTTTTATTTTTACAAACCCAATATTAAACTAGCTCAAATTTACAAATTATCAAACCCAAATTACTACCCAAAATAACAATGCCCGAGTGGCCCAAAATTTCTAATAATCTCAGAAACCCTAGGGGTTTCTAGAACTCTCTAGCGCCGCTTCCACCCACACGCGCGCTGCAACCCCACGCCAGCAGAGCACTTGGGCCACCTCACCTCCACGACGTTTTCACATGCAAACAGAAAACAGCCAGCAAAAAGGCCAGCGAAGATAACAGAAAATCTAAGGATTTTTGTATTTTCTTTTTCATTTTATTTATCTCTAAATCGGCTATAAAAACGGAAAGGGAAATCATTGTAAGGGCTATATTTTTTCGGATATACAATCAATACAAAGAAAGATCAAGCAAAGGTTGTTTTTATATTTTTTTCTTTTTTTCTTTTCGGAATTTTCTTTATATACATACAAAAGGGTTTTTTTAATTTTTTCTCAAAATTATATATAATACATATAATATATATATAAGAAAAAAAACTTACTTTTCAGGAGTTTTGTGGCCAGCGGCGGCGATCCACAGTGGCGATTGGCTAGCTGATGACCGGACCCCTGGCCGGAAATCGTCGAAAGAGAGAATAGGAAGAGAGCTTCTTCCATTTTTTTTTAGAGAGAAATGAAGAATGATTTTTTAAAAAAAAAATTAGTATATATAAGCACATAAAACGGCGCCGTTTCAGATTGGCTTCAATAGCCCCAAAACGACGTCGTTTAAGGCCTTTGACCCGCGTGTTGACCCGACCCAGGGGAGGATCCGCGTGTTTTGTGAAATTGGGTTATTTACCCTATTGGCCCTTCTGCATTTTTCCCCTTTTTAATTCGGTTTTCTTTTATTTTTAATTTTGCCCCTTAAGTTTTATTCTGTTTTCATTTGAGTCCCTTATAAAGTGCCTCGTTTTGGTGGGCAGGGATATTTCCCCATTTGGTCCCTCCATTTTATTCGTGCCTTACAATTAGGCCGTTTGCTTTATTTATATTTCCAATTTTGGCCCGAAACCTTGTTTAAATTTCAATTTAGCCCTTTAAACATTTATTTTATCAAGATTTAGGCCTGTAGTTTTGTTTTAATTTTAATTTGGCCCACCTTTATTTAATTTCCATCATTTTTAGCCTTATTCCCTATATGTCATTTTATTATCTATTTGTTTCTTTTTTATGTTACTTTATTTATAATTCAACTTATTTATTCTATGTTCTTATTTTTTTATTGATTAATTTCTTTGTACATCATTATATTATTCAATTGCGGGTTTATTTTATTATTATTATTATTATTATTATTATTATTATCATTATTATATTGATTTATTGTTTTTAATATTACTAATATTATTTTATTTTTACTACTATTACTTATTATTATGATTATTATTACTCTTATTTATTTATTTTTACTATTATTATTTGTTTATTAATATATTTTTGTTATAATTTATTATAATTATTGTATTTTTGTTATTATTATTATTATTTTACTATCTTTAAATTATTGTGCATAGTATTTGTTTATTGATTTTCTATTAACTTTTATCTTTGTTATTATTTTCTTTATTTTACTTATTTGTTCATTTATTTATTATTTTTTACCTATTTTTTTATGTAGATTGTTCACTTTAGCTTTTATTTTATTGTATTTTATTTTTACCTTTATTATTGTTATTTATATTTTATTGTCATCATCATTATTTTTTTATACAAATTACCATTGTAATTCATTTTACATTTTATTATAAAATCATATCACATTTTATCCAATTTTTGAAATAAGCAATTACTTCGCGTTCTAAGATTCGAAAGAAATCGTACCTTAACTTACTGGGTTTCGATTTTTCTCATCGTGTCTAAAGAACCAATTATTTTTAAAATCAAAACATATAAGTTAAATAAAATACTTATTCTCGGGAATTCAAAAGTGTTGTGTCCTAACTTACTGGATGTGATATTTTTGTTATCTCGAGATAAGGATTTCAAAAAGCAAAGGCAATATTCTGTATTTGGAATTTTGAGAAATTGTGCCCTAACTTACTGGGTTTCGATTTTTCATTTGACCCAAATAACCGGATATCCTTCTTAAATATTAAATGTACTAGTTTTAAAAGTCATAAGACAAACTTAATTTCGAGGATTCGAAATGTCGTATCCTAATTCACTGGACATGACATTTTACTTCTTCGAAATAAGCGAGTCTCAACATCCAATTCAATTTATTCAAGTTTTTTTTCCTTTAAACAAAGAGGATCGTATTTTAAAATCTTTTCAAATTTTCGACATTAAGACGTTAATCAATCAATTCGGTACCAATTTTGGGCGCTACGAGGGTGCTAATCCTTCCTCGTGCGTAACCTCCTCCCAAACCTGTTTTCTCGAAATTTCGTAGGCCAAAATCATCGTTCTAATAAATCAAAATGTTTTAACGATCAATCTCAAGGTGACCCGATCACACCTCAAAAAGATTGGTGGCGACTCCATTTTCGTTTTTTAAAGTCGACCCCGTTTTCCAAATAAAAAAATAGTTTTAACAGCTTGGCGACTCCACTGGGGACCAATAAGAGAGTGAAGCCGTAAAATTGATTATTTTCTGTCTTGTTGTCGAAAGTTGAAAATCTGATTTGAAAAATTACAATCCTATTATTGCATTTGTTCGCATTGCTATTTCATATGATTACTGTGGTTTGAGTCTCGCATCATATTGCATAATGACCGTTTTGGTCTTACCTTTTTAAGTGGGAGTGAGAAGCTACTCCTTCGTGAGGTTTTCACCTCTGTGCAGGATAGTGGATCGCTTTCGGGATACATCTGTACCTATGCCTTCGTGAGATTTTCATCTCCGTGCAGCCATAGGGAAATGTATTCCCCTGAACTAAACCCAGTCCGTATGAGCCTATAATGGGTGAGGATCGAGGAATCTGTTAGTTCAGATACCTCAACTTTAGAACTCAAATCGCATGTAAAAGACCCTATGAGCTCACCCTAGATAGTACCGCGATAAACCATAGTGGTCACCCGAATAAGTGCTCTACTTGTTTCTTTCTTGCTTGCTTTTACTTTGTACTAACGTGTTCTATTTTATTTTGGCTATGATTGCGTTACATATTTGAAGGAGTGTCGATTCACGTTCGATTACTAAATTAGAGAGCTTGTCATGAAAAACGAATTTCTTGATAAAATGGAAGACAATACGGCTATCCGTATATTTGTAATCCATTTCATGTAAAGAATTTTGTCCTCTAGTAAAGTTTTCTAAAGGAAATTGAATTAGAATCGACGTCTTTTTTGCATTCATGCATTTATATTACATTACATCATGTGTATTAGATTTCATAGGAATACCCTGATTGGTTGAAATTATTTCAGCATTAACCTGGAAACCAACAAAACCAAACATCCTTACGGTACCCGAACCAAGATAAAAGACATGGATCAGAGATTAGAAAAACTTGAACAACTCCAAAAGAAGATGCAAGATAAACTTCAACTGCAAATGCAAGAGCAGCTGGCTAAAATCCAGCAAGATATGATGGACCGAATGATGGAGTCACAAAGAAATCTGATGACTTAGTTGACTCAACTACTGGTTGAAAGGATAGACAAAGGAAAGACCCTCATGGTTAATACTGGAGAAGATAATGAGGATCCTCTCTATCCTCTAGGTTTTACCCCAACACATCCTGAGGTGTACCCTCGAAGAACATCTGTCACAATTAAGCCTCAACAATTCCAGAAGGGTGTTTCAATGCCGATGAACTTCCAAGTTGGATCTGGTACTAACCCAGGGGATAACTCAGCTAATGTTGTTATCCCTGACCTTGATGAGATGGAAGAAAGGGAAAGGGCAAGGCTAGAACTGCCAAAGCAATTAGAGGACTGATGTAAATGGCTAGAGGAAAAATTCAGAGCCATGGAAGACGTTGATAATCAATATAGAATTGATGCTAAGGACCTAAGTTTGGTCCCAGATCTAATACTTCCCTACAAATTCAAGATGCTAGAATTCAAAAATACAATGGGACCAGTTGCCCCAAAGTTTACATAACCATGTTTTACAGGCGAATGACTGGGTATGTTAACAATGACTAGCTGCTAATACATTGCTTTCAAGATAGTCTGGTGGGAGCAGCGTCCAAATGGTACAATTAATTGAGCCGTGCTAGGATTGGTTCTTGGAGGGACTTAGCTCAAGCATTCATGATGCAGTACAGTCACATGACAGATATGACTACTGATAGAATTGCCTTGCAAAACATGGAGAAGAAACCAAGCGAGAGTTTCAGGCAATACGCACAGAGATGGAGGGAAGTTGCCATACAAGTACAGCCGCCACTCCTACAAAAAGAAACGACAATGATCTTTATCAACACCCTGAAGGTCCCGTTCATCACTCACATAATTGGAAGCGCTACAAAAAGTTTTTCAATCATAGTGATAACCGGCGAAATGATCGAAAATGCGATAAGGAGTGGAAAAATAAATGCAGGAGAGAGTAACAAAAGGACAACCTTGAGGAAAAAGGAAAACGAGGTGAACAACACGAGTACATATAACAAAGGCTACTCAAAGTCCATTACTGTAAATCAGCCAAAAACAGTGGCTACTGGTCAACAAGGTTCTAGCACGAGGCAAAACACTGAGAAGCTCCAATTTACTCCAATCCCAATGACATATAGGGAGTTGTACCAAAGTTTGTTTGACGCACACGTGGTGTCCCCTTCTTACCTGAAACCATTACAACCTTCATATCCCAAATGGTATGATGCAAATGCTCAATATGACTACCATGCAGGGACTTCGGGGCATTCAATAGAAAATTGCACTGCCTTTAAGAAAGTTGTTGAAAAACTTATTAAAATGGGCATTGTGAAATTTAATGATGCACCTAGTGCTGAAAATCCGCTACCCAATCACACTGATGGTGGGGTGAATGCGATAGACGGAAAGGTGGGAAGGAGAATCAAGACCAATATTGTAGAAGTAAAAATTCCTTTGAGATGGGTCTAGAAGGAAATGGTAAAAAGAGGGTTGAGCACTTCGAATTCTTAAGGGAGCTGTGAAGATTCGAGGAACTACTGTGAGTTCCATCATAAAAGAGGGGCACGAGATCCAAGAATGCGCAGAATTCAGAGCCTTAGTACAAGGTCTGATGGACAATAAAGAGATAGAGTTTTGTGAAGAAGCTAAGGAAGAGGGAAGCATATGCGCGTCAGAATCAACAATGAAGGTTCCAAAAGTCAATCATACTATGATCATCATTTCGCGACCTAAAAATAATGAAGTTGGAGTACAGACGATGCCAAAGATCATAATTCAAAAACCGGTGGCCTTTTCTTACCAGGAAAGCAAAAGGGTCCCTTGGAATTATGATTGTAACGTGACAATCCCCGGAAGTGAGAACTTAGCCAGCACTTTAAAAGAAGATCAAGATGTAAGGTTTTACACGTACAGTGGAAGGCGCTATGATCTAATCAATGCCCGAACAGAACCCGTAAAAGAAAAAACCCTAATGGTGGAGCAAAAGAAGGAAAAAGTAGCCAGATTTGAGCCACTTATCAATGAGCCAGTGAAAGAGGAGGAGGTCAAGGAATTCTTGAAGTTTTTGAAGCACAGCGAGTATAGTGTTGTGGAGCAGCTGCATAAACAACCAGCTCGCATATCTATATTAGCTTTACTCTTGAATTCGGAGGTACACCGAAGCGCATTGATGAAAGTGCTGAACGAAACGTACGTAGCCAATGATATCTCTGTCAACAAATTGGATCGGCTGGTCAAAAACATAAGTGCCGATAACTTTATTTTTTTCAACGATGATGAAATACCACTAGAGGGTATGGGATCCACTAAAGCTCTTCACACTACTACCAGATGTAAAGGATACACATTGCCCGGGGTCCTAATTGACAATGGATCGGCACTAAACGTATTGCCCCTATCCACACTTAATAGGTTACCTGTGGATAGCTCACACATGACGGTATGCCAAAATGTAGTGAGAGCGTTTGATGACACAGAAAGGAAAGTCATGGGAAGAATCGAGATACCTCTGTTGATTGGCCCGACTACCTATGAGGTAGACTTCCTAGTGATGGATATCAAGCCCTCCTACAATTGCTTATTAGGAAGACCATGGATACATTCGGCAAGGGCAGTGCCTTCGTCGCTACATCAGAAGTTGAAGCTAGTATCAGAAGGTCGGCTGGTGACGATAAATGCCGAAGAAGATATTATCACAGCTGTAACTAATGATGCGCCGTACTTGGAGGAAAATGATAAAGCAATCTAATGTTATTTCCGATCTTTGGAGTTTGTGAATACCATATTCATTACTGAGGGGAACAAGATTCCAGTACCCAAAATATCCAGGGCTACCAAGATGGGATCACATCTGATGGTAGAAAAGGGAGCTTTACTGGGAAAAGGACTCGGGAGACATCTTCAAGGAAGAGTTGAGGCTCTAATGTTGAAGGATAAGCATGACTGCTTTGGCTTAGGGTACAAGTCAGACGCGAGACAAAGAAGGAAAGAACTGGAAAAAAGATAGGAAAGAAGAAAGGCACGTGTGAGTGGGTAGGAAATCAAATGGGAACCAATGATATTCCCCCACATATCCAAAACTTTCATATCGAGAGAGATTATTCATCCCGAGCGAAGGGCGTTAAGGAAGGAAAGTGTTGAAGAAATGTTCGGAAATGTGCACATCAATGCCATACATGAAGAAATCACTGAAATGGAGACCTTGTCAGATATCCGCCCTTACAAACCTGGGAGTGTTTTGAATAACTGGACTACAGAAGAAATTCCTGTAGTTTTTAGAGCTTACACAGAGTAATGTTCAAAACACACTTGTTTCTTTTAGCCTAAAAACAATAAGAATTCCTTTGTGAAATAGGCTTATGTCTAAACATCATTATGAATAAATATTTGAGATCATTTTGAATAAATATCCTCTCATTCTTTTAGATTCTTTCATTCTTTCTATCCAAATAATTATGTTAGATTCTTTTATTCCTTGGATCTTTTTCAAAATTATTCATCACATTCATAATCATACCATACAAATAATTATTCTTAAATTCATTCGTTCTTTGTATATTCTTTTGTACCTATAACAAGTCCCCGGATATCAACAACATGAGTAACCCTTAGAATCTCCTTTTGAGCAAGATATGTGTTTAGAGGGATCCCAGGACTTTGAAGATGACATAGACTGTGGCTTATCTCTGGACTTGTTAAGAATGGTAAAACAAGAGGAAAAACAAATTCTACCTCATGAAGAAACAGTAGAGATTGTGACCTTGGAAGAGGGAAAGGTAGTGACAATTGGAACGTGCATAACTGAAGAAACGAAGCGAGACCTCGTAGAGTTACTTCAAGAATTCAAAGATATCTTCGCGTGGTCATACCAAGATATGCCTGGGTTAAGCACTGACATTGTTGTACACTGTCTCCTCATAAAAGAGGATTACAAGCCGGTTCAGCAGAAACTCCGAAGAATAAGGCCAGACATTGTGTTGAAAAAGAGGAAGTCAAAAAGTAGTTTGATGCCGGATTCCTTCAGGAGGTCAAATAATCAGAATGGGTAGCCAACATTGTGCCTGTCCCAAAGAAAGATGGGAAGGTACGAATGTGTGTAGATTATAGATATTTAAATAAGGCTAGCCTGAAAGATAATTTCCCCTTGCCTCACATTGATACTTTAGTAGACAATACGGTGGGTTATTCACTGTTTTCCTTCATGGATGACTTCTCGGGATACAATAAGATAAAAATGCAGCCTAGAGACATGGAAAAGATTACCTTCATAACCTTGTAGGATACATTTTGTTATAAAGTGATGCCATTTGGGTTGAACAATGCAAGAGCGACATATCAAAGGGCCATGGTGACTTTGATCCACGATATGATGCACAAAGAAATCGAAGTTTATGTCGATGATATGATCACAAAGTCCCGAACAGAAATGGAACATATCCAATTAAAGCTCAATCCGACTAAATGTACTTTTGGAGCTAGATCGGGAAAATTGTTGGGCTTCGTATTCAGCGAGAAGAGAATCAAGATTGACTCAAATAAGGTCCAAGCTATACAAGAATTGCCTCTGTCGCGCACTCAAAAAGAAGTTCGAGGTTTCCTTGAAAGGTTAAATTACATCGCTCGGTTCATTTCACAATTAATTGAGAAATGTGATCCCATATTCCGTCTTCTTAAGAAACACAATCCAAGTATGTGGGATGATGAATGCCAGAAAGCTTTTGATAAGGTTAAATAGTACTTGTCAAGTCCTCTAGTATTATCACCTTCATGCCCAGATAGGCCATTAATCTTGTATTTGACAGTGTTTGGTCACTCTATGGAGTGTGTGCTAGGTCAACACGATGATTCAGGAAGAAGAGAAAGGGCGATATACTACCTTAGTAAGAACTTCACTAAGTGTGAAATGAGATATTTGCCAATTGAGAAATTGTGTTGTGCCTTAATTTGGACAACTCGGAGGTTGAGACAATACATGCTATACCATACGACCTGGCTAATCTCGAAGTTGGACCCTCTAAAATATATGATAGAGTCAACTGCTTTGAATGGAAGAATGGCTAGATGGTAAATTCTACTCTCTAAATTTGACATAGTTTACGTGAGCCATAAAGCCGTGAAAGGAAGTGCAGTAACAGATTTTCTTGCCAACAAAGCTCTAGAAGATTATGAGCCTCTGAACTTTGACTTCCCCAATGAAGAGCTAATGTATGTTGCAGCTACTGAAGAAGACGCTACAAAGGATCACCTTTGGAAATTGAACTTCAACGGAGCATCAAATGCTGTAGGGAATGAAATTGGGGTAGTCTTGGTATCCTCGAATGGAGATCATTATCCGTTCACATGCAAATTGGATTTTGATTGTACAAATAATATGGCCGAGTATAAAGCATGTATCATGGGACTTCCTGCTGCCATAGAACGCAAAATTAGAGCGCTGGAAGTATATGGACATTCTGCACTGGTGATCTACCAACTGAAGGGTGAATGGGAGACAAGAGACCCTAAATTGATCAATTATTGAAGGATAGTTCTAAGGTTAATTGAGAAGGTTGATGATGTTACTTTCAGTTATCTCCCACGAAACGAAAACCAAATGGCAGATGCTTTGGCTACTTTGGCTTCCATGATCAAAGTGAGCAAATAAGAGGATGTAAAATCCATTCAAATGAGTATTTACGAGGCCCCAGCTCATTGTTACAATATGGAGGAAGAAGAAAGAGATGATAACTCTTGGTACCACGATATATTATGATACGTGAGAAATCGTGAATACCCTAATCAGGCAATCGAGAACGATAAGAGGACATTGAGAAGACTAGCTTGTGACTATGTCTTAGACTGAGAGATCTTGTACAAAAGAAGAAAGGATCAGGTACTATTGAGATGTGTGGATGCTGTTGAAGCTAAGAAAATTCTGGAAGAAATCCACGAGGTTGTTTGTGGAACACATGCCAATGGTTTCACAATGGCTAAACAAATTATGATATTTGGGTACTATTGGTCTACCATGGAAGGAGACTGCATCAATTATGCTAACAGATGTCACAAATGCCAGATTTATGGGGATAAAATTCATGTACCTCCTTCATCTTTGCATGTTATGACTTCCCCATGGCCTTTCTCTATGTGGGGCATGGATGTCATCGGGCCGATTTCTCGAAAAGCTTCAAATGGGCATCTATTCATCTTTGTAATCATCGGCTACTTCACCAAGTGGGTAGAGGTTGCTTCATATGCCAATGTTACTAAGTCGGCAGTCAGTAGATTCCTAAAAAAGGAAATCATATGTCGATATGGAATGCCTGAAAGGATCATATTCGACAATACGTTAAATTTGAACAACAGCACAATAGCGGAGGCCTGCAGTCAGTTCAAAATCAGACATCACAATTCATCACCGTATCGTCCAAAAATGAATGGTGTAGTAGAAGCAGCCAATAAAAACATTAAGAAGATTGTGGGGAAAATGGTTGAAACTTACAAATATTAGCACGAGAAGTTACCTTTTGCTCTCTATGCTTATCGAACGTCTATCAGAACTTCTACCGGGGCAACGCCTTTCTCATTAGTTTATGGAATGGAGGTGGTTTTACCCATTGAAGTAGAGATACCTTCCCTTCAAGTTTTGTCAGAGCTAAAGTTAGATGAAGCAGAATGGATCCAGTCTCGATATGATCAGTTGAACTTGATTGAGGAAAAGAGGCTAAGAGCTATTCGTCATGGTCAGATGTACTAAAAACGAATGATGCGAACTTATGAGAAAAAGGTTCACCCAAGAGAATTTCACGAGGGAAACTTGGTATTGAAAAAGATCCTCCCCATACAAAAGGATTTTAGAGGGAAATGGATGCCAAATTGGGAAGGACCTTATGTGGTAAAAAAGGCTTTCTCCGGATGAGCATTGATTTTGACCGAAATAGATGGGAAAAACTTGTCCAATCCTGTAAATTCAGATTCAGTCAAAAATTACTATACTTGAAAAAGAGGCCAAAGTGAAAACCCACAAAGGGTGCTTTGAGATCTTCTCTAAAAAAAACTGAAAAGGCCAAAGTGAAAACCCGTACAAGACGCTTTGAGACTTTCTTAAAAAAATGAAAAATAGAGAGGCCAATGTGAAAACCCGTAAAGGGCGCCTTGAGATTAAAGGGGCTTTGAGTCGAAAACACGAAAAAGGCGGCTCAAATTGTGATCAACTTGTGATGGGGCATGCGGTGATCTCGCTGTACCTGAATTAAGAAGAAAGGAGAGATGTTATGTCTTGGGGCATCAACAGAGTACTCTTGATCTCCTAAACACATATTGAGCTTAAATTGGTCTTCATAAAGTCCGTACAGAGAAGTTCGGCTGCGATATTTGGGGCACCTATTTGTTCCCCTCACTATTTTGTATTCTAGCCATATTTGCTTTCTTTAACTAACCCATTTTTTTTAGATTTTTCTCTTGATAAATTTCATTTTTGTCCATCATATGATCATTTTCAAGAATTTTGTACTGAAGTAATGGTTAATGGACTAATAATACTTTCACAAAAAGAGTTTTGTATACTACTCTGGAAACTTCTAAATAATACAAGAACTTGAAACAGGACTATTATTTAGAACTCACCAAGCCTAAGGGTTGGAAATATTTGAGAAGGAAACCCTAAACAGTGACCATTTCTTTGAACTTTCTGTCAAAAAATCGGTTGAGCAAGAAGTCAGGATATTACGTCAGTGATACAGCCTTGAAGAACAACGAGCAATGACAACTCAGACATTAAAAAAGGGATCATTCTCATGACATTCTACATTCATGCAAAACACATTTAGTTAGGAGCATTCGATTCATTTTGATCATTGCATCCTAATCATTATGCATTTTAAAAAGAATCATTCTCATGACATTTAGCATTCATCCATAATACATTTAGCTAGGAGCATTCGATTCATTCTGATCATGGCATCCTAATCATTATGCATAAGCATAAGTCCATAAATCGATTCTATTGGTCATGTTCCCCAAAAGAAGGTGTAACAAGATCGGTGAATCCACAAATCCCATATTCTTGAAGTTGCAGTGCAGCAGACTGAAGACAGCAAATCTTATTTCCCTGGCGTTGCAGTGGAACAGATTAAAACTACAGATTACGGTAGATATTATCTTCCTGAAGTTGCAGTGAAGCAGATTGAAGCCACCAGCCTTATCTCTCCGAAGTTACAGCGAAGCAAATTGAAGACAGCAAATCTTATTTCTCTGGCATTGCAGTGAAACAGATTAAAGCTACAGATTACGGTGGATCTTATCTTCCTGAAGTTGCAGTGAAGTAGATTGATGCAACCAGCCTTATCTCCCTGAAGTTGTGGCGGAGTAGACTGAAGACAGCAAATCTTATTTTTCGGGCGTTACAGTGGAACAGATTAAAGCTATAGATTACGGCGGATCTTATCTTCCTGAAGTTGCAATGAAGCAAATTGAAGCCACCAGCCTTTTCTCCCTGGAGTTACAGCGGAGCAGACTGAAGACAGCAAATCTTATTTCCCTGGCGTTGCAGTGAAACAGATTAAAGCTATAGATTACGGTAGATCTTATTTTCCTGAAGTTGCAGTGAAGTAGATTGAAGCGACCAACCTTATCTCTCTAAAGTTGCAGTGGAACAGACTAAAGACAGCAAATATTATCTCCCTGAAGTTACTGCGGAGCAGATTGAAGCTACAAGTCTAAATTCCTTAAATTGGATCGAAGCGCTAGTTCTTATGCCCCTGAAGATGCAGTGGGATGGAATGAAGATACTCGAAGAAGAAAAGCACCGAAAGAAGTCAAGATTCGGCAAGACCGGGAAAAACTAGCCCTTTTAAAGTCTTTGCTCTATTCTCGTTACACAACAATGAGCAAAGAGGGGCAGCTATAATTGGCCCAATTTGCTCGGGCCCAATTAAACATTTTAAACCAAAAACAAAACACAAAAATTGAAAAACCAAAAAAAATAATAAAATAAAAAACCCAAATATTAATAAAGTCCAATAGTAGTCCTTTTTTTATTTTTACAAACCCAATATTAAACTAGCTCAAATTTACAAATTATCAAACCCAAATTACTACCCAAAATAACAATGTCTGAATGGCCAAATATTTCTAATAATCTTAGAAACCTTAGGGGTTTCTAGAACTCTCTAGCGCCACTTCCATTCACACGCGCACCGCAACCCCACGCCAGCAGAGCATTCGGGCCACCCCGCCTCCACGACGTTTTCACCTGTAAACAGAAAACAAACAGCAAAAAGGCCAGCGAAGATAACAGAAAATCTAAGGATTTTTGTATTTTCTTTTTCATTTTATTTATCTCTAAATTGGCTATAAAAACCGAAAGGGAAATCCTTATAAGGGCTACATTTTTTCGGATATACAATCAATACAAAGAAATATCGAGCAAAGGTTGTTTTTATATTTCTTTTCTTTTTTTCTTTTCGGAATTTTCTTTATATGCATACAAAAGAGTTTTTTTATTTTTTTTTCAGAACTATATATAATACATATAATAATATATAGAAAAGAAAAGAAAAAAACTTACTTTTCTGGAGTTTTGGCCACCGTGTACGGTGGCCAGCGACGGCGATCCACGGTGGCGACTGGTTGGTCGATGACCGGACCCCTGGCCGAAAATCGTCGAAAGAGAGAATGGGAAGAGAGCTTCTTCCATTTTGTTTTAGAGAGAAATGAACAATGATTTTTTTTTAAAAAAAATAGTATATATAAGCACATAAAACGACGCCGTTTAGGGCTGGCTTCAATAACCCCAAAACGACGTCGTTTAAGGCCTCTAACCTGCGTGTTGACCCGACCCAGGGGAGGATTCGCGTGTTTTGTGAAATTGGGTTATTTACCCTATTGGCCCTTTCGCATTTTCCCCTTTTTAATTCAGTTTTCTTTTATTTTTAATTTTGCCCCTTAAGTTTTATTCTGTTTTCATTTGAGTCCCTTATAAAGTGCCGCGTTTTGGAGGGCAGGGATATTTTCCGATTTGGTCCCTCCATTTTATTCACGCGTTACGATTAGGCCGTTTGCTTTATTTATATTTTCAATTTTGGCCTGAAACCTTGTTTAAATTTCAATTTAACCCTTTAAACATTTATTTTATCACGATTTAGTCCTATAGTTTTGTTTTAATTTCAATTTGGCCCACCTTTATTTAATTTCCATCATTTTTAGCCTTATTCCCTATATGTCATTTTATTATCTATTTGTTTCTTTTTTATTTTACTTTATTTATAATTCAACTTATTTATTCTATGTTCTTATTTTTTTATTGATTAATTTCTTTGTACATCATTATATTATTCAATTGCAGGTTTATTTTATTATTATTATCATTATTATTATTTATTATTTTCATTATTACTGATATTATTTTATTTTTACTACTACTATTATTATTATTATGATTATTATTGTTACTCTTATTTATTTATTTTAACTATTATTATTTGTTTATTAATATATTTTCGTTATAATTTATTATTATTGTATTTTTGTTATTATTATTGTTATTTTACTATCTTTAAATTATTGTGCATAGTATTTGTTTATTGATTTTCTATTAACTTTTATCTTTGTTATTATTTTCTTTATTTTACTTATTTGTTCATTTATTTACTATTTTTTACCTATTTTTTATGTAGATTGTTCACTTTAACTTTTATTTTATTGTATTTTATTTTTGCATTTATTATTGTTGTTTATGTTTTATTGTCATCATCGTTATTTTGTTATACAAATTAGCATTGTAATTCATTTTACATTTTATTATAAAGTCATATCACATTTTATCCGATTTTTGAAATAAGCAATTACTTCACATTCTAAGATTCGAAAGAAATCGTACCCTAACTTACTGGGTTTCGATTTTTCTCATCAATTCTATAGAACTAATTATTTTTAAAATCAAAACATATAAGTTAAATAAAATACTTATTCTCGGGAATTCAAAAGTGTTGTGTCTTAACTCACTGGATGTGACATTTTTGTTATCTCGAGATAAGAATTTCAAAAAGCAAAGGCAATATTCTGTATTTGGAATTTTGAGAAATTGTGCCCTAACTTACTGGGTTTCGATTTTTCATTTGACCCAAATAACCGGATACCCTTCTTAAATATTAAACGTACTAGTCTTAAAAGTCATAAGACAAACTTAATTTCGAGGATTCAAAATGCCGTATCCTAATTTACTGGACATGACATTTTACTTCTTCGAAATAAGCGGGTCCCAACATCCAATTCAATTTATTCAAGTTTTTTTTCCTTTAAACAAAGAGGATCGTATTTTAAAATCTTTTCAAATTTTCGACATTAAGACGTTAATCAATCAATTCGGTACCAATTTTGGGCGTTACGAGGGTGCTAATCCTTCCTCGTGTGTAACCGACTCCCAAACCTGTTTTCTCGAAATTTCGTAGGCCAAAATCATCGTTCTAATAAATCAAAATATTTTAACGATCAATCTCAAGGTGACCCGATCACACCTCAAAAAAGATTGGTGGCGACTCTATTTTCGTTTTTTAAAGTCGACCCCGTTTTCCAAATAAAAAAATGGTTTCGACAAAAGGTATATTGAAGTTGAGATCATTTTGTTGTTAGTGTTTGTATTTTGAGTATGAAAGTTATATTGGAGTTGAGATCAAGACCATTTTCTTAGTAGTGTTTGTTGTGTTCTTCATTTTTCTTCACTATCCTAATAAAATATTAAGTTTATTATATCTAATATGTCTTTGTTCATCTAAGTTTGAGTTGTTTAATTTTATTATATTAATATAAGTTTTCTATGCTAAGATGAAAGGACGAAACTCTTGGAAAATACTAAGGAAAATTTCAGATTCATCACTTGAGCTAAAATGAGTTATCATTCACTTGTTATAGTCATTCTTGCAAAGCGGTAGAGTCTTGATTTATTATTGACAATAGATGACACAATGAATGTTTGGATAAATTAACATTGATTTGTTGTAGAAATCTAAAATTAGCATAATATATGCTTGCACCTTTTTATAAGTTTTGAAGTTGTCAAGTGAGTTTAATATTATATGTTACATTAGACTGAACTTAAACTGTTGAACATTCATATTATACCATCCTTTATTTAATGGATTTATTTACTAAACTTTTGGACTTGAACATATCGGGCACTCCTTTGATGGACATACCTTTACTTATGGATATTTATGTTTAATCATTGGACTTAAATTATTACACATGAATCTTCAAACCTCGGCATATTTTACTCCAAGTATTTATTTATTATCTTTAATTTATCTCTCGCAATTATTTTTGTTTTATTTTATTTCTAGTACTTTTTTCACCCACTTTCATTTTTAATATTTCTACACTCATTCCAAAATTTAGTAAACATTTGTCTTAGCATTTTGAAACATTGTAAAATCTAATCAACTTCCTATAGATCAACCTCAGACTCTCGAGATTTTATTACTTGAACATAACATGCACTTGAATTTGTGTATCAAACCATATTTTTAATAAAGTTTACAAATGTAATTTTATTTATTAAATATTATTTTTTGTTTAATAAAATATAATTAATATATTTTTACATAAAATTTAAATATTTTTATTGAAATAATATCTTAACTAAAATTTATTATTTTTAATTCAATTAGTAATAAAATTAGTTTTACCAAAATTTGATACACTTTATGATTTTTGTTATAGATAAAAATACAACATAAAAATCGATTATACTATAAACTTAGCTATTATTATAATAAAATGTAACTATTAGAGAGAGATTCACTGAATTTAAAATATATGTATAGTGACAGACAAATTAAAAACATATTAGAACACATAAAAGAGGGACATAAACATGACACGATTGCTGAAAAAATCAAAAGAAGTCTTTGAGAGTGGGAAGCTTGATCTCGCCTTTCTGATTAACCGGTATGGTGATGTTTCCGAAGACCGGAAGATCAATGATGAGTCCCAAGTCGAGTTCATAGTCAATGTCCCAGTCTCTGCAAATGTCTTTCACCAAGCTCACCAGTACACTATGCGGCACCTCCACCGGCACGTCCAGCATCGTCGTATCGTTCCCCTTCAATGACCCAGGGTCTGGTATCGTCCCTCGTGCAATCTCTCTATTCCATAAAACACACACAAATATTCATAAACATATATATATATATATATATATATACACACACACACATTATCCAATACTTTGCAACTTAAAAGATTCAAATATTGGAAGATTCAAACCTGCCATCACTTTTAAAAACAAAAGATATCTCACAAATGGGGATGGATTGGCTGTAGGGGTTGCTGACGGCGACTTTAGCTCCGTACTCGACACCGTCACGTCTAACATGATTTATGTTAACACCCTTAATGCTGGCTTCTGGCTTCCTCATTTCTGCCACCTTTTCCGTCACATAGTCCTTCGCCTTGCTCACTATCTACCATATTTCGTATAAACCCCATGCATTTTAGATTTTTTGGGGGTTTTTTTAGGTATATGTATTTGGTGGATTTGGTTCATGTCATATAGGAATATTCTTTTTATTAAAAAAATGACTCCAAGATGTCATTGACACTAAACCAATAAGCATTTTGGTTTATATAACCACTTTTGTATAAATTATATATTACTTGAATTGTATTAAAAATTATTAAATTTAGGGTAAAGGTTGGAAAAATATATTAAATTTAGATTTCGTTCAATTACTTAATCCTTGCATGTTTGAAAACATTCCAAAAAGTAGTAATCCCAAGATTAGGCAATGAAGGATCCTACAAAAAGATGATTTAAAAATTTTCAAATATATCTGAAATCCCAATTTATTAAACAACTCTTTTTAAAAACATAATATTATATGAATAGTAATATCATGAACACAAAGAAAAGCAAAAAGAAAGGAGAAAAAAGAGATAGAAGCTAACCTCCATTGATAGTTACTGGAATGAGTTATAAATGGAAAGGAAGTGGGCAAAATGCAGTGTTGAAAATTTAGCAAATGAGAATAATGCTATGTTCTTTGGGGGTAAAATTTTAATATTCCCCTTGTCTCAAATTTTGAACCATACAATTTTTGTGCGATTCAACCGCAAATTTTGAACCAAACAAGTTTTAGGTTCTTCTTACAATCTAACTAATTTATATATTTTTGTCCCCAATCCCTTTTTTATACATAATCCAACCATCAACCTTGATTTAACTCCATTTCATTGATTAAGCCCGCTAACTGATTTTTTTTTATAATTAGATTATAACTTATATTTAACTTGAAAAATGAACCTCAATGATACAATAAAATATAATGATTTTTTTTTGTGTGTTTTGTACTAATAAAAACAGTCCACTGAGCATCAGAGGGAGTTTAGCAAGAATATTAAATTCTATAAAAAATAATCTTTGAACATTGAAAGATGGACGAGAACAAAGAAACCTTTCTGAGTTCTTTGTAATAATATTTATAGAAAAATATTTGAACATCATGCAAATGAAAATTTTCTCCTATTTATAGGAGTTTTTTCGTATCTCTTCGTAGAGACATAAGTATCTAATAGATGCTTATTTGGATAGTCACATTTATTAACAATGAACATAACTATTCAAGCTATTCAATGGATATGTACTTGAATCGTTATAATTCGTTATTAACTAATTAAATGTCATAACTCATTACTTTTAATAGTGACAACTCTTTGTTAATAACAAATGATATAACTATTTGTTACTTATAATTTTTATTTGCAATTATTGAAAAAATATATTTTAAAAATGTTCCAACCACAGGTGAAGCCCGAATTGTTGATAAGGGGCCAGGATATTTATATAAAATATTTTTGTTCAAAGTAGACCCAATCCATGTGTGTTAGGCCTATTTTTGATAAAGTGTTTTGAAATTTGAGATAACCTTGATCACCAAAATTTAGATAAAAATAAGTTAAATGTTCAATTTGTATTATATATTATAATTAAGTTTATTTTTTATCTAATTAATATTTAGGTACTATTTATATTTATATATTACAATTATTAAACTTTATCTTGCCAAATTAAGAATACTACCTTTACTTTATATTAGTTTACCAAATTAAACTAGAAATTTACTAAATTTATCATTAAAAATTATAAATCTTATAAAATAAATCAAACTTAAAAAAAACTCGAAAAATTTTGAGGGGCGAAACACAAATGTATCCCTTTTTTTAAAATACTAATTATAAAATTAAATTAACAAATTTCAAAACTCAACAAAACTAAATAGAATCAAGTAAAATAATTTGATTAATTTAAATCATATATTATGTATTTATTTTTTATATTAAATATATTTTAAATAAATAAAAAAGGGTAAAGTATCAAAATAGTCCCTTATGTTTGAAATGTTACGTTTTAGTCACTTACGTTTAGGGCTGTAAATGAACCGAGATTGAATGAACAAACCCCTCTTCAATCTTTAAGCTTCTTCGTGTTCAGTTTGTGTTCGTTAAGAATTTCAAATTTCTGTTCATGTTCGTTTATTTAAAATTATGTGTGTTCATGTTCATTTGTTTAATGATCACGAACATGTTCATTTAATTTAATCGAACATGTTCACGGACATTAAACGAACATGTTCACGGACAATGTTAATAAATAATAAACAATAAATAAATAAATACACATATATTGTTTAAATATAAAATAGTCAAATATAAATATTGATAATTATATTATAAATGAAAAAAATACAAATCAAGATAATTTTATTAATATATACTAATGGAAGAATAAACGAGTTTTAAGATAATTGTATTAATATATACTAATGGAATTTTTATAAGAAAATATCATTAATAAATAAACGAGTCAATAGACGAGCTTATAAACAAGCTTGTTTGTGAATATAAACGAACTAAACACACCTCTATTCGTTCGTTTATTAAACGAACATAAAAATTTTGTTCATATTCGTTTATTTAGCTTAATAAACGAACATAAACGAACGTTATACGAACGATTCACGAACAATTCATCGAACGTTCTATTTATTTACACCCCTACTTACGTTATCGTGTTATAACATTTTAGTTAGTGAGCCGTTCATTGTCGTTAACAGTGTAACGGTAAGCTGACGTGACATGTATCACCATTTCAAACGAAAATTTTAGGTTATATTCTATATTTGGCCCCTATATTTTTTTTCATTTTGAGTAATTTAATTTTTTCTATTATGTTCTTTTACCTTTCCTTTTTTTCTTTATTTTTCATTCTCTTCTGCTTTTTCCTCTATTTTCTTCCCTTCTCCATTTCTTTTAACGTAGTTTTTCTATGTTTTTTATTTGTTAAAACTAGTTCACAAGCTCGTCTTACTCGGAAAAATTAAATTGTTCAAAAAAATAAAAGTATAGGAACTAATTTTTACAAATAGAAAACATAGAAAAACTATGTTAAAAGAAATGGAGAAGGGAGGAAAATAAAGGGAGAAGCAGAAGCGAATGGAAAAGAAAAAAAAAAAGGAAAGTTAAAAGAACATAAAAAAAAATTAAATTGCTCAAAACAAAACAAAAAATATGGGGACCAATTGTATATATTGACCTAAAATTTTTGTTTGAAATGATGATTTAACGTGCCATGTCAGCTTACCATTACACCGTTAATTGCAATTAACAGCTCAGTGACTAAAATATTACAACGTGATAACGTAAGTAACCAAAACGTAACATTTCAAATATAAGTGACTAAAATGAAACCTAAGATAAACAAAAGTAACTATTTTGACGAAAAGAAATAATATATATTAAAGTTGATGAAATCAATCAATTCAATTATAGATGTCATTAACTAAATTAATTATATTAACCAAAACCGAGGAAAGCAAATGTTTTATAGTTAAACTGATTAAGGCAATCTACACTAAATTTTGCTCACCCTAGAAAATAGTTCTCTTGTTTTTCTAAATTCACCTGAGGAGAACTCAAATATAAAAATAATATGTATATTTAATAATTCACTATAAAAATAAATTATTAAAAATTTCGAGTAATCTTCAATGACTTAATAATAACGTTGAGGCTTTAAACATGAATGGAAGATAAAGAACGTTTAAGATATAAACATACTCAATATTTTTACATGGAAAAATAAAGAAAGGGAAATTAGGTAAGTATGAAATTATTTGTTGTTGGGGTTGGGGATATTAAGTGATTAGGAGAAATGAAAGAAATTGGATATTAAAACCTAGAGAGGAATTGCATTTGCTTGAGAAGAGGAGTTAGGGTTTCCATTAGCTTTTCACAAGGATGATTGTGGATCCCTTCGTATGTCGTCACCACGATGCTGCTGTCTTTCGACAGCCTTTGAACCTGTTTCTTCACATTGCATGTGTGATGTGTGCACCGGTAATAACTCCTATTTCAATTATAACAACAAAGTTATAAAACATATTGTATTGTATATATGTATGTGTCAATTGTCTAACATACGAACCCTAAAGCTAATTAGGTTTATGGATCGAAATTACCAATTAAGTATGCTTGAAGAAATTGTTTATATATATTCCATGCAAATTTTGCTTTTGTATGCATGACGAGTTACGAACCTACAAACAACGTATATATAAAAGAGAAAACAAGAGAGATTTTGATGATAAACGAACGAACCTTGGATAATTGCTATTTTTCACAGCTTTTTGGCCGTACTTTCTCCACCTATAGCCGTCGTCCAGAATATCATCAGCACTCCTGGTTTGGAACGCAAACCTCGGTCGGCTTGTCTTCTTGAACCGGTTACCTTTCCTCTTGTCTTGGTTGCCATTCTCAATCTGATGGCAACCTCCATTTTCGGCCATCAAAGAAGAAGTTGTTTCAGTTACTGGCTTGCTCTCATCATGACCCTGCAGCAGCAAGGCTTGACCATAGAGGAGGCTAACCCAATCAATATCAGGGATGATTTGAGATTCTATAGGAGGAAGAGGGTGCAGTGAGGAAGATGGAGTTGTGGAAGGTGCAAAGAGGAAAGGAGATGTGAGTGGTGGCGGCGCTGCAGGCGGTGGGGTACTAATAAGTTCTTGGCCATCCATATGATCTGACGGGAATGGCTATAATTCTAAGGGCTCCACTGAGAATGATTGAGAAAGTGGTGGGAAGGTGGAAGAGGTTGGACTGCCCCCACAAACACAAGAGATAGAGATAGAAGAACGGGGAAGGGATTGTTGGAGTTCGGGAATGGGGACTATGTATATATATATTGGGATTAATTCCAGTTTATCTTGCAGGCTTGGTCAAGCCAACAAATTTCACCTACTTTTGTTCAACTGCCTTTCCCCATCCCGCTTAAGTAATGAGAGACGTCTGCCCAATCCCATTCTTGATACTTTCAGCACGTTATCACCCAAGCATTTGTCTGTGTATATATACACATACGTATATATACATGTTCGAAATGGTTAATTATATTAAATGTCACCGTTAAGTGTTTTACATTGTAACCGGTTTAAGTTTTATAATTCACCGAATCACCCATGTGATACAATATTCATATTTTGAATAACCAAATTAAAAATAACAAGATTCATCTTTCCCTTTTACATTGAGAATTTAATATTGAAATTCGGATCTCAAACTAATAAAGATAATTAATTGAAATTTGAACCAACTACATCAAACTGGCAAATGATTTTTCTTTTTAGGGTGGGCGACAGATGAACAAAATTTCCTATATATGGAGAGCGTAAAAAGGAAAAATGGATGTTAAAACTTTATTCCAATAATAAGTGGTAGTTTAATTGATTAGGGCAGAGATGCTCATTTAATTCAAGTCAGCATTGTGGAAGAAGTCCTAATTAGGTCACCAGCTAGACTTCCATCTTTCACATGTGTGCCTTGTGGTCAAAATACCATTTTCAGTACCCTCTACTTAAAAAGGAACAAAATAGGGTTATCAAGTCATCTACATTTACCCACTATCCAGGAAGGTAGACATTGGAATTGTTCAGCCAATTGTAACTGCATAAAACCCAAAGTTAAATTGTGTAGTTTACCCTACCAAGACCAAAAGGTCAAGGGCACACATACATATTAGATCATGCAACCATTATTGCAGCAGAGTTGAGAGGAATATGTAATAAAATAAAACAAGATCATGCATCAATAGTCGCCAACATAAGAAACTAAAAGTATTGGACAATCCAATCTATCCTTAGCCAACAAGGTTTTCGTTATTTTCGCCTAATTGACTCACGTTCGAATGTTTGGTTTTCTAGTCTCGGCTTGAACTTCTGATGTAAACTCTCTACTGCAAAGTTACAAGTAAACCACAAATTTGGGTTATATGAAAGACTTGTATGGCTTGGAAACCGAATGGAGCAATTTGCCATCAGCTGATAATCATCTTCTTAAAAAATTCAGCTTGTTCAGGAAAATATTCCAAGAGTTCATCTTTGGTCACCCAAACGAAATCCTCGCACTTCCGGATATTGAACTTGTTGGTATCAATCACTTGAGATTTGAAAAAAAATCGCTGAAAGAAAGAAAAGGCACAAGGTAGGAAAAAGTGAAGTGCATGTATGTAATCCAAACAAGATTGACATTTGATTAAAAAGACTAGCAAAGAAAATTATTACATCAATATAAGAGGTAGATAATACAACCATTTTTCTTGAAATACCTTAAATGGTTCAGGCACATTCTCCATCTGCTGTATAACCATGTGCCCCATGGGCGCATTTCCGACAAAGTAAGTGTGAGAGAGGTCTCCGAGTACAGATGCTAAGGCAGACTCTGCACACTGCAAATATTTCATATTTATATCATATTGATAAAACAAAAAATAAGAAGAACCAAGACGCGTAAAAAACCATTACCTTGCGCAACGTCTCCTCTGAACCATAAACTTTTTCTGGAAAATGCCACACGGGTTTCCCGCTAGGAGCTGCATTACTGTCACCGTATAGAAGAAGATACAATCTTCTATCAAGTGCTCTCTGCAATGACCTTGACAAAGATAAAGTTCAGAGCTTTCGCAATCAGAATATTGTACTAAACTACTAATAGTCGCTCAAATGTACTAACTTCACCTTTTATCCACACAAGGCCACAACCACTGAGAGGAAGAAAATTTTTTCTTAAGAATGATGTTTATTGTTCCTTCACATAACTCTTATGTATAAATAAGGAGACAGATACTTTAACTAGAAGAGAAAAGCACTTTGAGATCCAATTCCGATCAGTTCTTCCTATATACTGTTAGTTCTGCATGACATATATCTGATCACTATCAAAAAAAGAATAGCCTATCGGTAAAAGTGTTACACTGAACAATATAAAATGCACCACTTTCTTTCCGTCATTCGTTTTGTCAGCTTCCTAGAGATTATTAATGCAGATTTCAGGCCAGTTATTCCCAAAGATTGTTAGTTCTTGACAACACATATCCGATCTCTTTCAAACAAAGAATGGTCTCCTGGTAATGAAGTTCCAATGAGCAATATGAAATCTACCACTTACTTTCTGTCATTCGTTTTGTCAGCTTCAGTGATCCTTGGAGCTGGAACGTAGTCAATTTGGTAATCACCTTTTCCCCTGGTTATACAACAATTCCACTTCATTAGCTGAAAATTAAAATCATCTTTGTTGCACTTCACCTTTTTCTTAATGTGCAAATCTGAAGTCATATGGATGTACTCATTGAAAGTGCAAAGCAAGGAGGAGCATAACATACATAATGTATCCAAACGAACGACTTTCATTACTTTTGAGGCTGTTGTTGAAAACAATTAAGCCTGAATTACTCCACATTGTTTTCCCCAAATCAGCTCTCCAGAGGAATCACGACTCTAAATCATTCATTTGGATAAATCAATTGCTTTCCTTTTTTCTTAATGGCTATGCATAAAATAAAGAATTTTTATGCTTAGTCAGTAACCACTTAAGTTGGATAAAAAAGACCCAACATACAAATAAGTGGCCCTAATATAACTGAATCAAATTTATAACTTGCCTAGATTTAGACATGTCCAAAAATTCATCAGGATATTTGCGTCGATACTGCTGCCTCCATCGAAAGCTGCATAAAACAAAAGCAATTACAAAAATAAATCCTAAGAGTTTCATCTACTTCCATAAAACCCCAATTAGTAGCTGAAAAATTGAACTAAAAAAGCTAATAACTTCGTGCCTAATCAAAATATTGTATCTTTTCTTCTTCCTTTTTGCATCAATGTGCTAACCAATAGAAATCTAAGGTATCCTAGATAGAACATTCCCAGATTTTCTCGAGAGAATGAAAACTTACGAAAACTCTTGAAATGCATAAACCACAGGATCCAGTTTGGGAATAACAACGGGTAATCTCTCGAACAGTACCGACGCCACAATTTTCTCGGAGGTTGAGGAAAACCCACGCGCCCCCATGAATGGCCGAACCAACGATCTGTGCATTCTCAACTTGAAAAACCCTGCTTAAACCTGAATCCAGTGTGAAGGTGTCGTAGTATTTTTTTATTGATCATTTAGGTGTATTTATATGGTGAGGATCCAGTCTAATGGACTGAACCTTATAACAAGGCTTGGGCTGATTTGATTTCATTGAATCATAAGGTGGACCTTTTTATTAAGGTATTGATTTGTGATATTAAATAAATCCAACATATTTCTTGTTTTGTTTTTTGTTTTTTTTTTTTAATTCCTTCGAATTTAATTTTATTAAAATTTTTGTTGATTCACTAATCAATTGTCTGCAAAACATTTTTTCTAATTTATTTACAACATAAAACCAATTTCTGGAATGGAATTAGTGATGGCACTCTAATATTGAATATATGAATCTGATTATTTGGTTTATTTATTTATTTATTATTTAAATACCTTTTTTTATCTATTTATATAATCTAAATCTCTCGATTTTTTTTCTTTAGATGAAATATTTAATGAATTAGATCTAATAAAAAAATCAACTAACAAGAGAGAATATTGTTTCAACAAAGTGTCAAAAGATTTACAAGACTACGTTAAGGTGAAGTTGACAATTTTTATAGTTATTTAATTAGTATGATTTACTTACGCTTCATATTAGGTTAATTATTTGTTATGTTAAATTATAGAGTAAAAAAATTAAATATAAAATATATTCTAAGCAATGTTTTTAAAACCTAAAAGGTGGTCAAATTGGCCAGACCACTGGTTTGTATGGTTCGATTAAATAAATCATTAAAAATATACAAATAAAAATACTAAAAAAATGGCTTAATCGATTTTTAACCTAGTTCTACCAACTCGTACCGATTTGCAGGTCAACTAGTCTGATGTCTCTCTCCAAACTAGTACCCTAACCGGTTCAAATAATCATGACTCTAAGTCTCTACACTTTGTATATTTGGAATTTAGTCTTCTAACTTTTATTTTTAAGAATTTAGTCTCTCAACTTTATGGATTTAAAAATATGCTTTCAAATTATATATAATCACGTAATATTTTAATAGAAATATAAAATTATATTAACTATATGAATTAATTAATAAAATTATAAAAATATAAAGATCTTAGAAATTAAAATATAAGGATTAAAATTTAAGCATATTAAAAGGATCAAAATTGAAAATTAACCTTTTTTCATAAAAGTAAAAAGTAATAGAAAAGTAGCTGGTGGGTGTGTGCCATGTGTCTTAAGGAGGAAGGTCCTTTTGGAAAGATATAGTTATATATTTGAAGTTAACTAATTTAATATTTTAGAATAAATTGTTTTTAAATAAAATTTAAAGTGAAAAGATTACATTGACATTTGATAAACCTTTAAGGGCCATTATCATATTATCCCATTTATAATTTGATAAAGTTCAATGCACTAAAATTGTGCCAAAAACGTCGTATGAATCAAATTTATGCCAAAATCTCACTTCCGTAATGCCTTTTACATAAAACGTCCCTCATCCAGTAATCTTTTACTTATTTTGCTAAATAATATTACCCTTAATCTATTTCATTAATTTTTTTTGTAATTGATATATATGAAAAAGGAAACTCAAATCTGTTGCAAATAAACCTAAAAAAAGTGTTTTGGATTAGTTATAGAGAGGTCTCTAATTTTAGTTAAAATTAAAAAAAAAAAATGTCATATCAGTAATATATTAGTGGATTAATGAAACTTTTAACATCAATGACCAAATCAAATAATTTGATGCTATTTTAAAGTTGCATGTGGTGTATTTCTCTTTAAATAAAAGAAAATCGAAGTTCTAGTTTATAATTGATACATGTACAATCGTTCCTTCAACATCAAATGCAGAGATTTTCGAGTTCCTCGAGTAATATCGTGGAATTGAAATTAATAGAAATTTGAATTTAGATTAATTTAAAATTTATAATATGTATGCAAATTCTTTTTTTTTAACTTAAAATATTTCAAATTCAATATTTTCAATAAATAAAATTAATTGTTTAAATAATTCAATTTTAGATTTGAATTTTAACTAGATTTAAATTTTATTCCTTTAAAAAAATTTATATATAAATGAAAAATATTACAACAATAATATATACATCAGATTAATCTTAAGCCCAAAAACAATTATTAATTTAAGATCTAAATTTAAATCACTAAAAATTATAACAATAAATTTCTTGTTTGGATTTTGAATATTCTATGTTTTAAAATGGATTTTAAAATTCAATTTTTATTTTTTATGAAATTATACTCAAAGTTGATCAAAGCCAAAACATTTTTTATTGGATATCTAAATAAAAAATATTTGAATTTTCAAATTTAAATCTAATTTTTTTAACCCAAATCTTAGTTCCCATGCATGCATAAGAGAGTCGTTAAATTGTTTGAAACTCGATTCGTCCATTTTCGGGATAACCAAACAAATTTGAAGTTCTTTTTGTCTGTCACATATTTGTTCAATGTTATTGGATAAATCTAAGTCATCCTATCTAATACTTTCTCAATCACAATTCTAAGAGCCATTATGTTGCTTCTCCTAAAAAGTAAACAATTAATTATAAAATATAGTCCACCACTATAAATAAAAATCGAACTTTCAACCACATAATTAAATAACAAAGTAAATAACCACCCCGTCATACCTAACAAATTTTCATAACAAGTTAGAGGTTATTCCTAATCCTTTGTGACCTTTTAAATCTCCACACTTCTCAAACAGTTTATAAACAATTCATATCAAATTATTATTTTTGTTCTATCTTATACTTCTTTTATGTTTTATTTCCTTTTTTTTTTTAATTTTGTATAATTTGATTTTGTTGACATATTATTAGTGTTAATGTTACTCCATAATTCAATTACCAAAAGCTTATAAATAATTATTAATAATTTTATTTAAACATAAATTTAAAAATTAAAATTTAATGTAAACATTAAATCTTAAATTTAAATCACGAAACTAATTTAAACTTTTAAATTATAAAATTTAAAAAATTATTAATTTTCATCAATATTTAATTATACTTAAATAAAATTAATGATATTTATTTATTACTCTCCCCTAATTTGTATTCTATAATAAACATTGTTATTTTTTAAGCTAATTTTTCGGTATAATGACAAATTTAATCATTATGTTTATATTTGTCAATCAATTTGGTACTTATTCTTGACAATTAACCTTTTAAAAAAAGTTAAATCATTTTTTAATGAAAATGTTGACTAAAATATTAATTTATTAACAATGTTAACGTGTACTTCATGCTAGCTAACAGGATATTGTTTGTCTTATATGTCACCTTAATAAATAATTTAAAAATTATAAAATTTCTTTCAAAAAAATCAAAGTTAAAAAAATATATAAAATGTGTAGAGTGTGTCTTGTATTTACGAGCCGACGTCTCGACGAGGAAGAGCTGAAGTCATGACAAAATGACCACGACGTCCCAACGAGAAGTTTGGCCACGTCCCGACAACACGAAGAACGGTGTCCCAATGAGGAACATGCAATGTGACGACGTGTTCCCCGATTCAACTGAATTTTCTTCTTCTAGTTAAACTTTGCTACTGTTTCTCATTCAAACTCTGATTAGCCTAGGTTATTTTAGTCATATTTAATCTACGAATTTAACCTATAAAAGGGGCTGTTGTAACCTAGAATAATAATCTTCGGAGGAATTTTGCCTCTTTTTTAGAGAAAATTTTCCACGTAAATATATGTGTGTTTGATCTTCTCTACTTTTACTTTTATTTTCTCATGGTTCAATCCCTAACAAAATGTTAATAAAAATTCACAAAAGAAATTAGACAAAACAACAATTCAACTCTTTATAAAAAAATTAATATTGAAGGATAAATTTAATTAAAAATATATAAAGGTTATGGTTGGAGTTAATAAATATCTTCTTAACGGAAATAGGCCGCTCCAAAAAAATAATAACTGGAATGGACTAAAAACACTAAAACGCGCTGACGTGGATGCGTTTTCAGGAGAAAAAGCAGAAAAGCGCGCTAACGAGGACTTGTTTTTCCTCGTGTCAGGCAAAAGCGCGCTGACGAGGACACACTTTTCCCCGTGTTTGATTAGTGTTTTTGGGTTATTTGCAAATTAAGGCTTAGATTTAGGGTTTGTTTAGGGTTTAAGAAAAAAATAAATTAGGATTTAGGGTTTATTTTTTTTAATTGCTAAGTATTGTTCTGGAAGAAATAAATTTGACAAGATGGGATATGAAAAAATAAATTTGACGTGATATGTTCTGAAAAATTATTTTGACGAGATAGATTTTGTTTTCTTTTTTGTACAGTCAGTAATAGTATAGAAAAAGCTTCCAACTGGACTTTTTTTTGTACTAATGATTCTGAATTTTTTTTTTTTGAGAAGATGGTTCTGAAAAATATCCCAGGATTCTAGGGAAACCTGATAATTGGGGTTGAAAAACACTTCAAGCAGGTTTCACTGTCAGTAAAAGTACTGAAAAAGCTCTTAACTGGATGCTCTTTTCAATAGTGTTGGTGGCAGTGCATCCCACTATCCTTTAGGCTATAAATGACCTAAATTTCATTCTCTTGTTACATAAGTTACAACAAGAGAAATTGAAGAATTTCAGAAGAATAGAAATTGAAGAAGTTGAGAAGGTAAAAGTTTATTTATCGTGTTAATATTTATACGAATCATTATATTTTTGCATAATATTTTTTGTTGTGAATTTCTTTTGACAGATAATTTGGTTGAAAATGAGTGGACATATTAGTGTTGTTATTTACTATGACGGTGAGGTCCGTGACACCGAGAATGGTATTATTTTTTTATTGGAAAATACAGTACGACTGATTTTTAACCAGAACATAGAATTGGCAGAACTTCGTAAAAGAATTAGGCGCAAAATATTCAGAACGACTCCAATGAGAGTTTTGTCTATTAAGTATCGATTCTGTGCTTTGGCTGATCTCGTGACATATGACTCATTGGATATCAAAGGTGCTCGTGGCTTAGAGGCGATAGTACAGACGCACATCACTAGTGGATCACCCTATCTTAAGTTATATGTGGAATTTTCAACACCAAATGAAGCACTTGCGACTTCAATATCTACTACTATTCGAAAGGAATACACGACCCCTGCCTGACTCACCATTAGTGGGACGCAGAATACAGAACCGTCCATTTTTTGTGGCAAAACGGAATACATGAACTCCGTTAGTGGATGGGACATGCACCTCGGTAGGTCGATGTTCAATGCTGAAAATACTTATTGAGGAATGACATCAACTTCTAGTGGTTGGCAATCCACATCTGATTTAGGACGTTCTGAAACGTACACAAGAAGGGATGATATACTCCCTACGACATCCACCGGCGAGGGGACCGGCTACGTTGTAGATGTTGGTGGGTCTAATGATGACTCCAATGTGGTCGATGGTGAAAAAGTTACATTATTTTCTTAACCGGAGCCTATTCCAACCGAACTTGAAGTCAGTGAAGGGGTTCAGATGAATGAGAAGAAGATCTGAGATTCATGGCGTACTTTCCTCCAGCCCACATGCATAATATCGATCTATCAACAGATGATGTGTTGGAGTTTCCAGATCTACCACACATAAGGCATGCCCACACAAGTTCATCGTTGGATTCGGGTGAATTGGAAGTTGGTAAGGAGTTTTCCAGTAAGGATAGTTTTCTCAGTGCATTGAAATAATATAGCATCATGAACAGGGTTAACTACTACGTGGTTATATCCAAATCTGAGAAGTTCGATCCTAAGTGTGCAGTGCGAGACGGTACATGTTAATGGAAAATTATGGCTTCGGTCAAAAAGAGGATAGAGTTGTGGGAGATAAAGAAGTTCATCGGTCCGCATACGTGTGTTGCCTCTGGTACAGTATCACTGGGTGTTTAGGGTTTTTGAATATTACTATTATTATTTAAAGTTGCATTATTTAACGTACTCATGGGTTAATAGATGTTTCACAAGATCATCCCAAGTTGGATTCAAAAATGATAGCAAGCTTAATACTACCGATGGTGAAAGTGGATCCCAAGATTGCTGTGTCGGTCTTAATTGCCAATATTCATAGCCAATTAAAGTACACGTCTTCTTACCACTAGGCTTGGATAATTAAGCAAAAGGCATTGGAGAAGATGCACAGTGGGTGGGACGCTTCATACAATGAGGTATGGCAGTAGTGTTAGGTGCTGAAAAGGTACATCCTAGGTTGCGTAACAAACCTTAAAACGGTTCCTGCATACTATAACGATAGCTTGTTCCATGGATGTCAAGCGTTCAAGCGTCTATTTTGGAGTTTTAAGCAATGCCGAGATGCATTTCAGTACTGCAAGCCATTGGTACAAATTGACGGCACCTTTATGTATGGTGGATATACCCATCAGCTATTGCTAACTGTGGCACAGGATGGTGATGGAATGATCATTCCAATTGCGTTTACAATAACACCGAGGGAGTCAGGTGATGACTAAGATTTCTTTCTTTCTAGGTTGAAAAGGCATGTCTGCCCCAACTGATATATGCATCATATCGAATCGGAGAACTGAAATACTAGCCACAATTGAAGGATAGGGAAGCCTTTGGAATCGCACACACCATCGTATTGTCTAAGGCATGTAGCGTCCAACTACTACGAGCAATATCGGCCTACCGTTGAACAACGACAAATGACTAACATGGGTATTTAATCACCACCAATATTATTTGGTTTGTAATATTCAATTTGTTCTGAATGGAAAAATGGTATGTAATTATCCCTATCCACTTATATTGACAGAGCATGAGATCAATAAAAATCGTTTTCATGAGATGTTGGCGATTTTGCAGTAAATTAATGATCAAGGCGCAAACTACCTCTATATCATACCTTTCGATCAATGGACACAATCATATGATAACGGCCTACGATATGGTCAAATAACCTCAAACCTAGCTGAATGCGTCAATTCTATTTTAAAAGGAATGCGTCATTTGCCAATAACATCGGTTGTATTGGAGGCATACTTTCGTTTGGCGGCACTATTTCCAAATCAAGCAGCGAGTTATAAAGGCCAAATGCAGTGAGGCCATGTATAGTGCCGGAAGGTAGTGCAAGAAATTAATAAGGCCAAGGCACAGGCCAACTCTATGCACACAATGTGTCACGATCACGACAACCTATGGTTTCGTGTGACGGAGTTCGACAGACCGAACCAAGGTATTCCCTGCGGACAATAGCGTGTACACCTCAGAAATAGGACTTACGATTGTGGGAAGTTTGACGCATTTTGTTATCCATGCACTCATGTAATTGTAGCTTGTTAGAATCTCCGTTTGGATTCCATGAGCTATATTGACGAATTGTACAAATTAGAATACATGTACAACATGTGGAGACACGTATTCCCACCAGTTCCAGATGAACGTAAGTGGCTGTCTGTATCGCTTGCTTTGTTTAATTTGTTATCAATATAGAATTACGTCGCAAACCAAAAGGTCGATTATGCTCGACTAGAATACGTGATAATATGGATATTCGGGAAAGGATGAACCAATAAAAGTTATGCGGGTGGTGTAATAACCCGGTTCATACAATGCCAACATGTCCACATTGAAATAATTTCTAATTTATTAAATAAAACAATATAAAAATAAATTGTACAAAAATATTCAAAAGAACTTCTATTTTATTAAATGAAACAATATAAAAATAATTTGTACAAAAATATTCAAAAATAAATCAATGTATGTGCTGATCGGAATCAGTGCCACATAGGGGTGGTCGACTGTTACAGGCTAGATTCCTTCTTGGTTCAGCTTCAGGCCAGGGTTGTGGTTGTTTGGGATCAGCTTCTGGTTGTGGGTGTTGGGAAGATAAGCCACCTTAATAGAACAAAGATTGCAGAGATGTTTGCATCACCCACGACGAATGAGCGTAACCAACTTGAATCCCATAGGGTGATGGGGATTGGAAATAAGTTGAGCTCCCTGATGGTGCCTCGTATGGTCCCTCATACGATGATGGCCTATATATCATCGGTTGACTCGGAGTCATCGGGAAATGAGATGCACCAAGCCATACATTCCAACCTTGTGTAGGAGTGGAAAAAAGGATACATATAAGGGTTAGGATACACATAAGGGTTAGAATACGCACCTAACATAATCTGAAAGGGTTGTGGTGTAGGCATCGTCACTTGCTTTGTTGGGGTCGATAATTGCGTGTACGCTATTGATGGGCTCGCCTCGCCAGCCCTTGTCCTTAGATTTAAAGGGCTCCATTGTTCCCTTTCGACACGGATTTACCGACGCCTCTCCTCTTTTGAGAGCAAATATGGTTTGCCATTGATCCTAAACCATGACATGTAATCCGAATTGCCATGGATCCTAAACCATGACATGTAATACGGATTGTATGCTAACTCCTAAATAATAATCGATTCGCGAATAGGTATATTATCATACCGATTTTCCCACATTTCGATATATTCCGAGTAGAAGATCGACCAATGCATATTTGGTCGCTGTAAGTCGATTTTGTGCTCATAATTGAGCACCTCAGGTGCTACGGGAATCGATTGTTGGAATCTGGATTGCCGCAATACTCTATCCGTCTAGTGCATCTCGACGGTAGTGTAGTTGACCAATGGGACCTTAACGTGCCATATGTTTGGATTTTGTAGGAATTTATCTAGAAGTACTACCCGAATTGTCGGATCCTCATATGGTGTCAATTGAAACTATATGAACTTGATAAAAATATAAGTTATATACATAATACTAAATATGAAATCGACTATGTTATGAATATATAGTTCAAAATGAAATAAATACTTACATGCGCTTTTGACCGTTGGTCTAATAGAAGCCGTATATCTTCAAGAGCGGTAGTATTCTCTCGTAACTCCGCGAATAGTTCCGCCTATTTAAATAAAAGTTTAACATAAAATTTTATTTTAAATCTATTTAATAATTGTAAAATCTAATATAAAATTTACCTTGTTAAGAGTGAGAATGCATACGGATGGTCCACTTGAGGATGTAAAAATGGAAAACGAAACTGAGCCCATGATTGTAGCAGTGAGAGGCAACCTCCAATTTTGATTTTATTTGGTTACGTCGCTTGACACATCTCCCGGTACAATGTCGACAACACTGCAGACCCCCAACTGAGTTCGCCAGCTGCTCTAAAATCGATGAGTTTCAGCAGCCACCTTAGATGTACGAGGTTCTGTGACTTGTATGGCATTAGATAACCTCTGAGGATCTGAAGTATGTACGCCCGAGTACATCGTACTCTTTGTACTTCAATCGAATCATCCCCCAACACTGGGAATGTGTCTCGTAACCAGCCCATATAGATCCGACCTCCGTAAATAATATCCGGAATCGCACCCAAAAGATCATAACATATGACTCCCTAATCAACAGATTGAGCGGACCCGGTGAGTACGGACCCATCCACCAGTAACTCCAACTGTAACTACACGTCCTCCAAAGTGATGATTCACTCCCCACATGGAAGATGGAATGTGTGCGTCTCGGGTCTCCACTTCTCCACAAACGCGCTGATGAGTTTCGGGTCCAACTTGCACCCCGACCTATATTGGCTATGTGCCAAAACCCATTTTCCTCAAGTAATTTTCAATCAACGGTGATGGAGGACTAGGTATATTACGAATAAAATATTATAACACTCGATCTACCGACTGTTATAAAAAATTATAAAAAAATATTAATTAAATTACAAAAATGAAATAAAAATATTAAATAATATTAAAAATGAATTTAAACCTTACCATTTTCATTTGGTCGACAGAGATATGTTTATCATCGAGACGAATTAATTGCTGAGCCATTGCTAACACAATCAAATTTCTTAGAAATTATAAAAAAATCATACTAATTTAGATAAAAATTAAAAATTTAGAGAGCTTTGAGAGCTTCTTTGAGAAATTTAGAGAGAAATTTGGTGTGAAAAAATGGGTGGGGGTTTATAATTTTTTTTCCTGATTGTTAGGGGGAAATACGAGGAAAAGCGAGTCCCCTTCAGCGCTTTTTACTAAAGCGCATCCACGTCAGCGAACTTTTGCCTGACACGAGGAAAAATGTGTCCTCATCAACGCACTTTTCTGCATTTTTCCTTGAAAACACATCCACATCAGCGCGTTTTAGTGTTTTCGGTCCATTTCAGTTATTATTTTTTGGAGCAACCCATTTTCGTAAATAATTTCGAAAATGGGCCCTTTCCGGTACTATGCCCATATATATATATTAATAATAAAATTCATGTTATGTGTAAGATTTAGTTCTATGGCACGCAACTTTAGTTTAATAACCAGAGAGAGTTGGGGGTTCAAAGAATTTCGAGCATATAATTTTTACATAACTTCAAATTTTAATTTAATTAAATTTAAATTTAATTTAATTTAAATTTAAAAAATAATAATTTAAATCTACTTAACTTAATGATTTAAACTCAAAATAATTAAAATTTAGAGGTGAATCTCAAAATTATATATAGACTTTAATTTAATGTGAATTTTGATATGATGCAATTATACACATGAAATTTTGATTGTGGTTCAAACATGTACATTAAACTTTTGTTTCAATATAATCATAAACATTTAAAAAAAAACAAATAATCAAATTATTTTTAAATTGGATAAATATAATTATTTGTGTATACAATATATAAACATAAAATTATTCTATTGTGTTAATAATTTATGAGAATTAGATAAAATCAAATTTTCATATATAAAATTACACATTAGACCAACATTCAAGTATAATTTTAAGATTTATCATTTAAAACCTAAAATGGTTCGATCTTAAAATTATTCAATCTAAAATTGACTCGAACAAATAATCAGAACCAATCCAAACCTAAATTTTTAAATTATGATTATTTGTATCTGAAATAATTCAAATAAATAATTCAAATAAATTATGGAATTGTAATCCTTCCCAGTCGTATGTTTGCCATCGACACCTTCTAGACGCCACTTGCTCGAAATCTCAAACGTATTAAAGATATGCAGAAATTGACCCAGAAGAGAAAATACATCTATAATCCTATGTAATCAGATTCATAGTTGAACGCGGGCCTATATGGACAAAAGTAGAGGTTAATGCATCACAAAAGAGAATAAAGTGATGATTATCATCCCAGTTTGAACAATACATTCAAAGCTGAATTGCAATCTGTTAACAGCTTTTACAACATAGAATCTAAAACTACTACAAGTTCTATTTTTTGCAAGTACCCGTAGGGTTTGCATTCTTAATAATCCAAGGGTGCTCCATGATCTTCTGAAGAGAGAGCCGTTTTGAGGAGTCCTTTACAAGAAGCTGCAAATAACATTCAATTACCGTATTCAGAACTTCAGATGTCAACTTCTACAATAATTTTTGGTCAAATTCTGTAAAAGGTCATTGTATTATGCATTTGGACAGATTTAGTTAGTCACTCTACTAGAATTTGTGATTTTTAGTCTCTACTTTGCAAAACGTGTATTTTTAGTTTTGAGATAAACCTTTTTTATGTTAATTTCATCAAATAACTTAACATGACTTGTGCTGTAAAACATATGGTGATATGGAATACATACCTTTGGCATTTTTTTTTTTGGTACAGTTTGATAAATACAATACTTTTTTTTTTTCATTTTTGTTAAAAAAAAATTATCGTGTATATGTCACATCATCGTATGTTAAAAAGGAATGTTAAATTATTTAACAGAATTAGCAGAAAAAAGTTGATCTCAAGACTGAAAATGCACAATTTAAAAAGTAGAGGACTAGAAGTTATCAAATATAATAAAGGGGCTAAATCCTCCAAAATGTATAATACAAGACCTATAGAATTTGACCATGATTTTTCATAACCAATGCATATTGTTACCCGGCTGATGAGATTTCTAGCCTCCATTGAGACATTAGGAGTGGATGGGAAGCTGAGGTCAACCTTCATAATCCTGTAATACAGCAGCTTGATGATTATACCACGTTAGATTAAAGCATAAGAAAACACCCTTTTCCTAGTTACCTTTTGAATGTATCGCTTTGACTCTCGGACTCAAATGGGGGAGCACCATAGAGGAACTCATAACAAAGAATACCCAAAGTCCAGTTATCCACTGCATAATCATGAGCTTTATTTTCCACCATTTCTGGTGCCAAATAGTCCAGAGTTCCACACATTGTGTGTCTCTTGCTTCTGGATTGTACCGACCATCCAAAATCTGCAATCTTCAACCGACCCTACATATATATAGTCATAATGGAATTACTTGCAAACTCGAACACAATTCAAGATGGTAACATTAATGATTAAACCCAACATATGATTTCATACAAAAATTCCCTTGTTGAAGACAATTTATACTTCTAAAATGGGTTTCTCAGTGGATCACAGCTAGGCAAAAGAAGTGGATGCCAAATCAAGAATGGAAGAAAGAAATGCATCGGCCTACCTCATGATCAAGCAGCAAATTTTCTGGTTTGATATCTCTATGAATTACATGTTTCTCATGACAATATGCCAACGCTGTTGTCAAACTAGCAATGTACTGAAAAAGATTTCAGAGTATTTGTAATAATTAGAAGAAAAAAAATGTCTAAAACAAAGTGCGATTGAAACAGAGGGAAAAAAAAAAAAAAGAAGAGATTGGGCGATTACTGTAGCAGCTTGATCCTCACTGAAATGACCATGTTTTCTAAGCTCGTTATAAAGCTCACCCCCATAAGCATACTCAAGAATCAAGAAAATACGTTCACTATCATGAAACCAGCCGTAAAGCCGCAGTATATTGGGGTGGCGAAGACTGGTTTGAATTTCCATTTCTCTCCTCAACTGATGGTGGATCCTGTATTTTTCTAATTGTTCCTTGAATATGATTTTCAATGCCACAATGTATTTGCTCTACCAAAAAAAAAAAAAAATACACAATCGAATCAATTAATCACTTTTTTTAAGGAATTATTTGCCCTCACAAAAAAAAAAAAAAAACCCTTTCATATGCATCGCGATTCGGTTGGAAATCGTAAATAAAACTATACAAACAGTGAATTGAATGGGAAAAAAAGAGGGAATATAAATATACCTTGACCTCTCTGGCGAGATAGACCCTACCGAATTTGCCTTTGCCGAGGGGTTTACCGATCTCGAAGTCTTGTAAGGACCATTTTCGTTTTGAATTTCCTTCTCCTTCTTCGCTTCGAGAAATCATAATTTCACCTGATTGAAGGAATGGTTGATAGAAAATCACAAGTGTAAGTGATTGGGGAAGATGATGAAATTTGAATTTTTAGAAACCGCGCATGTTATTTGGGCCTTTAGCATTTAATGGGCCTAAATGCTAGACCAGATAATTTAAATGTTGAATTTGTTTCATATAATAATATTTACCAAATCTATCAATTTCTTCCACCTAATAAAACAAGCATTTCCTTCCAAATTCATCATCGTGCACCAAAAATTGCGTGGTTATAAGCTGAGATTTTAATCTTCTCAAAGTTACGCTCATCCATTTTTAATCATAAAGTAATGTTTGAGATTTAATTCTTATTCTTAAAATAATCTTTTTTATTTACAAAAAAAAAATTATAGTTCACTGGTTAATAATATTAATATTTTATATAATAATTTATTGTGTTTATAATAATTTGCTTCTCTGTTTGGCATGATTGCATCTATCAAAATTTATAGACTTTATAATGATTTTTCTTCTATGATTGGTATGATTGCATAGATATACTGATGCTAACTACGCTCAAGTATAAGGGCTACTAACAAAATTAAATTTCTAAAAAACACCTAATTTTTTTAAATACTAGATTAGGTCGTTTTTCTGAAAAATGATGGAAGTATTTTCAACTGATTTTCCTTGTGTTCTATTTTTTAGCGTTAGGTTTTTTTTTTTTAAAGTAGGGTTAAGGTTAGGGTTTTGTGGTTTTTAAGAGTTAGGGTTTTGAGTTTTTTTTTAAATATTCTTTAAAGTTAATTATATATTATTTAGTTTTTTTTTTATAATTTTTTGAGATGTAAAGTTAATAATTATTTAGATATTTATAAGCATCATATTTATACCAATCGTATATTCGAATTATTTGAATTGTAAAATTTAATTCGATTCATAATTGAAACTCGAACTACTCGATTTGATTAAATCTTAGTTTGTAATTTTTTTTTTTGAATGCAACTGAGTTTTGATCAGTTTTTTTATGGGAGGTTGAGGTCGGTTAGATTTTTCATTGCAGTATTTTTGAACTTTCAGTGCATTTTTCTTCAGAAAATATATCTCGGGAATCCTAAGATATCTGATAGGTGAGTGAGAGAAAGTGGGGAGTTCAAAGTACTAAAGGGAAATGCTCCACGTAGAACACATTTTCAATGCACTGTCAGGAAAAAAAACACTGAAAGCGCATCCAACAGGATGCGTTTTCATGCCATGTTAGCTGAAAATGTATCCTGTTGGACACGCTTTCAGTGCATTTTTCTAACAATGTACTGAAAACGCGTCCTACGTGTAGCGTTTTCCCTCTAGCACTTTCAACTCCCCACTCACCCGGGAAAATTTTCTAAATTAATTGCCACTCACCCTGGCTCTATAAAAGGGCGGCTTTCAGCATTGAGTGGCATAAGGCATTTACAAGCAAAAAAAATTGAAAGAAGAAGAGGAAGTTCGCACATAAGGCATAATTTGGAGCTACCACGCAATTTGCATCAAGTAATAATTGATTTTTGTTGTTCATATTTAATTACAACATTATTTTTTTTTGCAAAATGTTTTTTTTTCGAACATGTGGAACAGGTTATTTCATTGAAAATGAGTGGACAAATTAATGTTATTATTTATTACGACGAGAAGTACGTGACATCGATAATGAGATCGTTTTTTCAGAGAATACAACACGATTGGCTTTTAACCCGAACATACAATTGCCAGAGCTGCGTGGAAGAATTAGGCGAAAAACCGTTGGATCCAATCAGATAAGAGTATCGCCACTTAAATATTGATTTTGTGCTTCGGTCGACGCTTTCAATATTAGAGGCGTGAGAGGGTTAGAGGTGATAGTGCAGACGCATATTAACATTGGATCACCATTTCTCTAGTTATATGCGGAGTTTGCAAGGACAAATGAAGGCCCTCGAATATATGTTCCAGTTCAATAGGTCGGAATAGAAGAACAAGTCGAGAGTCCAACAATATAGTTGTGTGGTGGGTTCACCTCTTTGTTAGAAAAATTCTAATTATGATATTCCAGAATCATCAATGGGAAAACACTCATCTGTTTTGGCCCTAGATTTCAACCGCGGTAGGTAGAACATCGAACAATCGAGGTTTGGTGGTAACACAGAATATTGGACCCTGCACGACACTCATTTAATGGTTTTGATTTGAACTTCAGTCAGTCAATGTTCAACACTGAGAATACTTACAGGGGAATGACATCAAGTTCCAACAGTTGTTAATTAGCAGGTGATTTTGGTTGTTTCGACAATTATACAAGAATAGATGATGTACTCCCTACGATATCCATTGGCGAGGAGACATCCAACCCTGGATATGTTGATAGGGTTGAGAATGAATAGGGCATTGAATCTTATACCAATCTAATTCGGGAGCCTGGTGCCAATAGTTCAAAAATTGCATTATTTTCTGAACCAGAAGATGGAGGTTCAAACGGTGAAAGTCTGGGCAAAGATACAAAAAAAGATCCATGGTTCAGGGCGTACTCACCTCTAGCCTACATGCATAATGTGAACCTACCAGAAGAAAATGGGTTGGAGTTTGCAAAACTACCAACAGAAGATTGTGTCATACAAGTTCTTCGTTGGATTTGGGTGATTTAGAAGCGGGGGAAGGAGTTTTCCTCTAAAGATGGTTTTGTCTCTCTAGTGAAGCGATACGATATCAAGAATGGGGTAAACTTCCACCTTGTTAAATCCCAATATGACAAGTTCGAGGCGAAGTGCGCAATGCGAGACAACAGACGTGTATGGAAAATCATGGTTTTTGTTAAGAAGAAGACGAGGCTGTGGACCATAAAGAAATATATTGCTTCGCATAAGTGTGTCTTCGTGGTTACTGCATCAAGACTGTTTTATATTTGGAGAGTTGAATTGCTAATTTTAACATACTCGTCTTGTCTTATGTATGTAGCACCCCAAACTCGACATAGACGTTATGGCTGAATCCGGAAGTGTCACAAGAAATAGGGTTGAAAACCCTTGTTGTTAAGTTTAAACTGTACCAGTTCATTATCCCTTACCGCTATTATTAATTTCAAAGCTCTCGTTCATTTAATCGCTTAAAGGTAAGACGTATTTGTAGTGAAAGCTTTAAAAATTGTTGTGTTTAGAAAACCGTTCAAGATTTTAAAAAAACTTCGCTTTTGGTAAAATCCGAGTTATATCGCATTTTGCAATTATAAAATCATAAAATTACAGTCTAATCCAAATTAAAAGAAAACAGTCCGTAAAGCCCGATTTACATAAAAAAACCAGAATAAACCAGAATATAAAATTTATCTCGTAATCATAATCAGTTCGAACAGGTGGTCACCGAGGGGCTTCGTAGCACCGATCCATCTAAGATTGTGGATTACCTGTACAGAATAAACAGAAAAGAGTGAGTTTACGTAAACTCAGTGTGTAACCCCACAGAATTAGGCATGCACGCAACCAGAAAATCAAAATCAGTCAGATACGGATTCAGGCTTAAGCCCATTATAGATACAGATACAGATGTACAAATCAGAATTATAAATCAGATATCCTACCCCCATCCTCTACACACCATGTGGGGTTTAAAACACTCACCCAGCTCTACACACCATGTTGTATCGATGCAGCACATAACAAATATAATGCAGCCATGTTGCCAGATAGTGGGCGTAAATTGCCTTTTAGAAAACTTCCTCCAATATACATCATCCCATCCCCAATACCAGATACAAAAATAAACAAATACAGATAAACAGTCTAACATGCTCACATGCTTACATATAAACGTACATAGATGACAAATATGCAGATAATAGTGCAAGTAGACTTGCATCAGTATCCTAATCAGATTAGTATATCAAGTAATCAAATCATCAAGTTTAGGGTTTACTTAGCCTTTACCAACCCTATAGTAAGCCCACAGTTGTTTGGTACGACCCGTTTAACCCTAGGGAAAAATTTAGATAAATGGACCCACACGCCCAAATTAGCCTTGCTTGTGTGGCCCACACGCCCAATTTGGCCTAGCCCGTGTAGCTCACACGACCATACTCCGGCCATCACACGGTCATGTTTTGTACACAGCCTGGCCTTCGTCGATCACACGGCCGTGTCGTCGTACACGACCTACCACACGATCGTGTGGCATCGACAGTGAGGTTTTTCGGCTTTTGTTGAATCTCATTTTTCTGCGTTTCGAGTACACACCTGATATTGTTTCGATGCAAAAACTATCTCGAGCCTTTCAAAACCTAAAATCAGAGTATCCAATAATGATTTGGCAGATTGATTAACCAAATCGACACAAGAATTGACCAAAAACCCAACTTACCGCCGACTACAAATCGCTTCTAACGCGAACTGAACAGTTGAAGTACAATTCATTGCTTCATAATCTGCTCCTAAACATGAATTACCACTATCAAATGCTACAAATTGACATTGCCAAAACCAAACAAAAGTTAAATGCACACAACACCCACTTACCCAACGATTAGAGGATTCCACCAATAAAAGGGCGATTACACGATAGGACCACCAACAGTAATGAAGAAAGAGTACGGATTAATGGCTTAACTGAGGAGAGGAAAAATGGTAACAAGCACCAAGAAAAATTGGAAAAAAAAAACATCAAAGGGAAAATTTGAGAAAAGAGAGAGAAATTTGAAAAACAAGATATGACACAAACCTCTTGATTTTCTCCCGCTTCCCACATGATCTCAACTTACTCAGAATTTCAGTTCAACCAAAATTCTATTTGTCAACCGAGCAAAAATCAATTCCCATGCTCGCGCTGGGATTTGAACATAAGACCTCCAACACACCAACACCCTTACCATTTGAACCAACAGGCTTATTCTGATATGAAATTTTAGCCAGTTAAATATAAGCCCACTGAACAAGGATAAGGCTTAATTCCCAAAAATAACCAAAATTGCTAAAGGTAAGGCTTGAACTCAAGAACCTTATTTAATGGAGAAACCTTGAAAAAAACGAAGTCCCCTACAAAATACTCAATTTCACGCCTCTTCAGATCCGCATAGGATTTTTGCCTATCAGAAGCCGCTTTCAGACAATCCCGAATCAGTCTAACCTTATCTTCAGTCTTAGAAACCAACTTAGGACCCAAAACCCGGCGTTCACCCAACTCAGTCCAACATAGCGGAGTGCGACACTTACGACCATACAAGGCCTCGTAAGGTGCCATCTGAATGCTAGCCTAGAAGCTGTTATTATAGGTGAACTCAGCCAACGGTAGGTAATCCTCTCAACTACCTCAAAAATCAATCACACAACTCCTAAGCATATCCTCTAGTATCTGAATCACCCTCTTAGGTTGACCATCTGTCTAAGGATAGAACGCAGTACTGAAGTCCAATCTCGAACCCAGAGCCTCGTGTAATTTCTTCCAAAACCAAGATGTAAAGTGAGGATCTATATCAAAAATTATCTACACAGGAACCCCATGCAGTTTAACTATCTCAGAGATATAGAGCTTTGCCAACTTCTGTAGAGAGTAGTCAGTCCGAACCGAAATGAAGTGAGCAGACTTGGTCAATCGATCCATGATGACCCAAACAGAATCTTTTTTAGTGGGTGTCAAGGGCAACCCACTAACAAAGTCCATCGTCACACACTCCCACTTCCATAAGGGGATCTTAACGGGTTATAGCAAATCCGAAGGTAACTGATGCTCAGCCTTAACTTGCTGACACATTACGCATCGAGCCACAAATTTCGTAACCTAGCGCTTCAAACCTGGCTACCAGTACAACTTTCGAAGATCTCGGTACATCTTATTACCACCAGGATGTATAGCATAAGGGCTACTATGTGCCTCCCTCAGAATAGACTACCTCAAATCAGAATCGTTCGGCACACAGATCCATCCTCAAAAATAAAGAACACCATCATAGTTTAACCTATAATCAGCAGTAGTACCACTCTCAATCCGTCGAAACCGCAAGTTTAGAGGCTCATCCCCTAACTGCTTATCTCGAATCTGATCAATCCAAGTCGGCTTAACTTGTAACTCGGCTAATAGACTCCCATCATCAAACAAACTAAGGCGAGCAAACATCGCCCTTAGATCAGTCATCGCTCTCTGACTTAGAGAATCGGCCACCACATTGGCCTTACTAGGATAATACTCTATTGTGTAATCATAATCTTTAAGCAGCTCAATCCATCGTCGCTGCCTAAGGTTCAACTCCTTCTGGGTAAGGAGATACTTGAAACTCTTGTGATCGGTGTAGATGATACACCTCTCACCATACAGATAATGCCTTTATATTTTCAACGCAAAACCACAACAGCTAATTCGAAGATCATGCGTTGGATAGTTTCCCTCATGTGTCTTAAGCTACCGGGGCGCATAAGCTACAACCTTACCATCCTGCATTAAAACGAACCCCAAACCTACGTGTGATGCATCACTATACACCACAAACTCCTTACCAGATTCAGGCTGTATCAGAATAAGAGCCTGAATCAGAACAGACTTGAGTTTCTCAAAGCTCGATTGCTGTACATCCGTCCAGACAACAACACACCCTTATACAAAAGCTTAGTAAGAGGAGCTACAATTAGAGAAAATCTCTCAACAAAGCGTCGGTAGTATCTTGTCAAACCCAGAAAGCTAAGGATCTCAGATACGTTCTTAGGCTGTTTCTATTTAAGCACACCTCGATCTTTCGAGGATCAACTCGAATCCCCTTAGCAGAAACTACGTGCCCTAGAAAATTTACTTCAAGCAACCAGAACTCACACTTGCTTAGCTTAGCGTAAAGCTACTTCTCAAGAAGAATTTAAAGCACTACTCTGAAATGCTCATCATGCTCATCCTCCGTCTTAGAATATACCAAAATATCATCAATGAAAACCATGACAAACTGATCCAGATAAGGCTAAAACACCCGGTTCATCAGATCTATAAATGTGGCCAGAGCATTCGTCAAACCAAAAGGCATAACTAGGAACTCGTAATGTCTATATCAAGTCCTAAATGCAGTCTTATGGACATCAGCTTCATTAACCCTCAACTGATGATACTCAGATCGAAGGTCAACCTTAGAGAACATTGAAGCCCCTCTGAACTGATCAAACAAGTCGTCAATCCTCAGAAGCAGATACTTATTCTTCACGGTTAACTTATCCAGCTGCCGATAATCAATACACATCCTCATGGTCCCATCTTTCTTTTTAACAAACAGAACTGGTGCTCCCCACAAAGACACATTAGGACAGATAAAACCATGGTCCAGAAGCTCTTGCAGTTGAGTTTTAAGCTCAGTAAGCTATTTTGGTGCCATACGGTAGGGAGCGATAAACACTAGAGCCGTACCCGGAAAAAGCTTAATCCCAAACTCCACTTTTCGATTAAGAGGTAATCCCGATAAATCCTCAGGAAAGACGTCCAGAAAATCCCTCATAGTTCTAATATCTCCAATAATAAAATCCCCATAAGCAGAAGCACTAACAAATACGCCTCACACCCTTTCCGAACCAGTTTCTTAGCCATAAGAGCAGAGATCACATTAGACAGATAATCTCTATGCTCATTGATTATAACCACCTCCTCATTATCCATAGTCCTCAGAACGCCCCTCTTAGTCGTACAATCCAAATTGACTCGGTGCTCGACCAATCAGTCCATACCCACGATTAAATCGAACTCCCCAAACGGAAGCTCCATCAAATTAGCCAGGAAAACAGTCCCTTGCACCACTAGCGGAACATCTCTATATAGTTTACTAACCCAAACAGATTGCCCCAACGGACTCAGTACAGTAACCTCACTCAAAGTGCTCTCAATGGAAATCCCCAGGTTTTCAGAAACAGAACTGGCTATATATGAGTAAGTAGACCTTATATCTATTAAAGCGGTGAATGGTATATCAAAAATAAAGAATGTACTGGTGATGACGTCAGAAGCATCTCTATCTTCTCGGCATCGTGCAACATAAACCAGTGCAGGCTGTCTCACTTTTGTGGCACCTCTGCCTGGTGCTTTCTTCCCTCGGCCTATACCATTACCACCCTTAGCCTGACCACGACCCCTAGGTGGCTGCTGAACTGCCCTCTGAGGTTGTACAAAATCCGGAGCTTGCGTCTGATCTGCCCGCTGTGGACAGTCTCTGATACGATGCTCTAAAGATTCGTACTTCAAACAGGCCCCAATTCTCCTCTAACACTTACCTGGATGACGTCTACCACAATCACCACATGGTTGTAACCCAGCTGAAGCAACATGAGCCCCCACTCTAACTGCTCCATCAAATCAGCCTTTTTTTTAGGCCTTTGCACAGAACTCGAGGGCTTTGAATCCTTTTTATTCTTACCTCTCTCCCTATCTTTATTCTAGCGTTCCGCGCACTTAACATTTTCGGCGATCTTCGCCTTCTTGACCATAACAGAAAACTCGCGCTCCTTTTGCAAAGCTATCAAGACTTTCAGATTATCTCTCAGCCCATCCTCAAAACGAAACACCTCTCATATTTCGATACCACCATGCCTCGAGCATAGCGACTCAGTCTTAGAAATTCGGCCTCATACTCGGCCACAGATCGATCACCTTACGTGAGATTTAGAAACTCATACTGGCGAGCATCTGAGTAGCTAGCTCTCACGTACTTGCTCTGAAATGCAGTCTTAGAGAATTCCCAAGTCAGGCGGTCAGGCTGAGTGCCCTCCTTAACCGTTAACCACCATTGGTATGCTTCGTCGTGAAGTAAGGAAACTGCATCCTTTAATTTCTACTCAGGGATACAGTCCAGATCATCCATAATTCTCTTGGTAGCCTCCAACCAGTACTCGGCCACGTTAGAGGCGACTCTTGTGACACCCCTGAATAACTCAGCTCTATTAAACCGGAGTCATTCAGTTACCGACCCTCGGCCCCTAGATCCAGAATTGGGTCCAGCGACCCTCTCTAATATCTTTAGTATGGCTTGAGACAATGCGTCATCCCCAACTGAATGACTTTGAGACCCAGCCTCAGTAGCAGGTGACACATGTGTCTCACCAGTGTCTAGATTTGGCATGCTACCCAGAGATGAGGACTCAGCTCGAGCCCCACTACGACCTCGAATACCACGTCCATGGATACCTCGTGCGCTCATTGTAATTTTGAAGTTTTATTTACATTAAGAATTTTATTCATCAATTTTAATATTTATTAACAGGTGTTTTATGTAATAAATATCAAAAGTTCAATAATGTTTCTAAAAGTTTTAGTCTCTATTCGTTTCACTACAGTTTCCAGAGAGTACTAGCTATAGTGTTTTCAAAGTATGCTATTTATAGTATTTTAAAATAAACTATCTAAGTTTCAGAATACTTACAGGATTGGCGCTGGAGATTCAGTGTACCACATTCTCAATCAAAATATTTTTTTAAACCATTTGAAAACCAATTCTTTAAAACATATTTTGAAACCCAAAATTCACAGCCGAGTTTTGTAACCTGGCTCTGATACCACTAAATGTAACAGCCGAAACCTGGCCTAGACGTTATGGCCGAATCCGGAAGCGTCACAAGAAATGGGATTAAAAACCCTTGTTGTTAAGTTTAAACCATACCAGTTCATTAGCCCTTACCGCTATTATCAATTTCAAAGCTTTCTTTCATTTAATCGCTTAAAGGTAAGACGTATTTGTAGCGGAAGCTTTAAAAATCATTGTGTTTAAAAAACCATTCAAGATTTTAGAAAAACCCTTACTTTTGGTAAAATTCGAGTTATATCGCATTTTGCAATTATAAAATCATAAAATCGCAATCTAACCAAAATTAAAAGAAAACAGTCCGTAAAGTCTGATTTACATTAAAAAAACAGAACAAACCATAATATAAAATTTATATCGTAATTATAATCAGTTCGAACAGGTGGTCATCGAGGGGCTCCGTAGCACCGATCCACCTAATACTGTGGATTTTCTGTACAGAATAAGCAGAAAAGAGTGAGTTTACGTAAACTCAGTGTGTAACCCCACAGAATTAGGCATGCACACAACCAAAAAATTAAAATCAGTCAAATACGAATTCGGGCTTAAGATCATTACAGATACAAATGTGCAAATTAGAATAAAAAATCAGATATCCTATCCCCATCCTCTCCACACCATCTCCGACTATCCCTACACACCATGTGGGGTTTAAAACACCCACCCAGCCCTACACACCATGTCGTACCGATGCGGCACAAAACAGATATAATGCAGCCATGCTACCAGATAGTGGGCGTAAATTACCTTTCAGAACACTTCCCCAATATACGTCATCCCATCCCCAATATTAGATACAGAAATAAACAAATACAGATAAACAGTCTAACATGCTCACATGCTTACATATAAGTGTACATAGATGACAGATATGCAGATAATAGTGCAAGTAGATGTGCATTAGTATCCTAATTAGATCAGTACATCAAGCAATAAGATCATCAACTTTAGGGTTTATTTAGCCCTTACCGACCCTACAGTAGGTCCACAGTCATTTGGGACGACTCGTGCAACCCTAGGGAAAAATTTAGATAAATGGGCCCACATGCCCGTATGGCCCACACGGCCTGGCCTAGAATTCACACGCTCGTGTGACATACTCGTGTGAGCCCACACGCCTAATTTGGCCTAGCCTGTGTAGCTCACACGGCCGCACTCCTGCCATCACACGACCGTGTCTTATGCACGGCCTAGCTTTTGTCGATCACACGGCCATGTTGTCGTACACGACCTACCACACGGCCATGTGGCATCGACAGTGGGGTTTTTCGGCTTTTGCCAAATCTTATTTTTCTGCTTTTCGAGTACACACCTGTTATCGTTTCAATGCAAAAAGTATCTCGAGCCTTTCAAAACCTAAAATCAAAGTATCCAATAATGATTTAGCAGATTGATTAACCAAATCGACACAAGAATTGACCAAAAACCCAACTTATCGCCGACTACAAATCGCTTCTAACACGAACTGAACGATTGAAGTACAATTCCTTGCTTCACAATCTGCTCCTAAACACAAATTACCACTATCAAATGCTACAAATCGACATTGCCAAAACCAAACAAAAGTTAAATACACACAACGCCCACTTACCCAACGATTAGAGGACTCCACCAACAAAAGGGTGATTACACGATAGGACCACCAACAACAATAAAGAAAGAGTACGGATTAATGGCTTAACCGAAGAGAGGAAAAACGACAGCAACCACCAAGAAAAATTGGGAAAAAAAACGTCAAAGGGAAAATTTGGGAAAAGAGAGAGAAATTTGAAAAACAAGATATGACACAACCCCTTTGATTTTCTCCCACTTCCCACATGATCTCAACTTACTCAGAATTTTAGTTCAACCAAAATTCTATCTGTCAACCAAGCAAAAATCAATTCCAATGCTCGCATTGGGATTTGAACATAAGACTTCCAACATACTAACACCCTTACCACTTGAACCAATAGGCTCATTCTAATATGAAATTACAGCCAATTAAATATAAGCCCACTGAACAAGGATAAGGCTTAATTCCCAGAAATAACAAAATTGCTAAAGGTAAAGCTTAAACTCATGAACTCTCACACACACCCAGAACACTCAACCACTAGAGAAAATACATAATTATGTTAGATATTTACAGAGACATAAATATATTATTTGAGGCGTTACAAGGTATTTCACTGGATCATTCGAAATTGGATTCGGAGATGATAGCGAATATAATATTACCTATGTTGAAAGCGAGTCTCAGAGTTGTGCCGATTTTAATTGCAAATATCCGTAGCCAATTCGATTACATGTCATCGTACTGCATGGTGTGGATCGCAAAGCAAAATGCATTGAAGAAGATACATAATGGGTGGGACGTGTCATACAACGATTTATGACATTTGTTTTGCAAGCTCCAACCTTACTATGCTTTTCACTTATAAATACTTGAATTATTTAATAAGATTGCACCCAAATTCGAAATGATTTTCTTAATCCTACATTAACTTGATATAAAATTTTACAAAATATTTTATATTATGTTGATTTTTTTTATAAAATTAAATCAAATATACTTATAAAATGGTATAATAAAATATTTATAAAATTAAATATGTTATAAAATCTTATAAAATTAAAAAAATATAATTTAAAAATATAAAAATGTAGTTATAAAATTTGAAAAAATGTATTTTAGTAAATATTTTGGGGGAAGAGTTGCACTTCATTTTGACTTCGAAAATTTCAATGAAAAATAATTTCATCTTGAAATCCAATTTTAAAAAAAATAGTACGCCCAAAAAATTTATTACTATTAATAATTTTTTTATCACCTAATTATAAAAAAATACAAAATTATCACATAACTACTAGTAAATTTCTTTTTTGGTTACTTGATTATGAGATGTTACAAAATTGTTACCTAACTATTATTTTTTTTTCTTTTTTTTTTATCACCAACGGGCTAACAATGTCAGCTTTTAAAATTGACACCCTTAATTTTTATAAATTATATCAATTTAGTCTTTGTTCTAAAAAAAAATTAACCCTTAACATTTACATATTTTGTAATTTGGTATTTTTTTTGCAGTTTTGCTTTTTTTTTTTTTTTGTGATATTGAGAGTTAATTTTTAAAAAAATAAGAAAAGATGAGAATTATTATCATCAAATTTTGGGTGTTTCTATTTTTTTTTTTTGTATATTTTCAATCAAACCTAGCTAATAAATTTATTTATTTATCTTTTTAAGTGAAAGGGTCACCAAAAAAAGTAGATTGCAAAAAAAAGCAAATTATACAATGTGTAAATTTGAGGTTAGATTTTTTAGAATCAAAACTAAATTGACATAATATGTAAATGTTGAGGGTTAAAATTATTTTTATAAAATTTTAAAAGCGACAACTGGTAGGGTGGTGGGGTACAGTGCGGTACGTTTAGTTTATTTTTTGTCTCATCCTACAATATCTAATCTTATCGCCACCGTTATTTTTACACTAACCGCAAGTAAGCACACCGCCCATCCAAACCCACTCTTAATGTGTTAATAACCAGAAAAGATAAAATTAAATAGTTTGAATGGCAAAATTATTTTATTAATAATTGGATTGCTATCGTTGAAAAGTAAGTGTGCAATTGATTGGAGGAAAAATCAATCATATGCGCATGAATAATTCATACTTACGTTTCCCATAAAAATGACAAAATTCTAAACGATAAAATCTGATTGGATTCTTCGAAAGATAGAGAATGAATGGAACATAATTCAACAATATATCTATTGCCTTCAACTTCAAAGCATTTCACTAAAGCAAAGAGAAGGAAAAAAAATGGATATTATACTCGCTACCATCTTCTTCCTCATATCATTGCCACCATTATTTCTCTTGCTGATCTTCTTATTCCTCGCCATCAAAACCGTCACCGGAAAATCGATCAACAATCCCGATTACCCGCCGGTGAAGGGCTCCGTTTTTAATCAGCTTTTATATCTAAACTATCTCTACGACTATCAAGCGGAAGCAGCCAAAAAACAGCCAACTTACAGGCTACTGGCTTTAGAACAGAGTGAAATATACACCATCGATACACGAAACGTGGAGCATGTATTGAAAACTAGGTTTGATAGATACTGCAAAGGTAAACGGAATCAAGAGATATTTTTGGATTTTTTGGGAGAAGGGATCTTCGCGGTGGACGGAGTTAAGTGGCGGAAGCAGCGAAAGCTTGCCAGTTTCGAGTTCTCGACTAGGGTTCTTAGAGATTTTAGCTGCTTTGTCTTCAGAGGAGATGCTGCTAAGCTTGTTGGGAATATTTACGAGTTGGCTGTGTCGGGCCAAGCTTTTGACATGCAAGTAAGCCCTTTGATTTTGAAAACTATTTCTTTAGAAATGGTAGCTTTGTATGCTAAATTTTCATAAGAATTTAGTTTTATCACAATTATTTGGTAGTCTCAATGAGTAGGTATTCAATATATATATATATATATATCATCATACTTACAGAGTTAAAAATTTACACGGTGAGTGTATAAAATAATATCCTTTATTTAATTCTTTTTGCACGGTGATGTGTAGAAGATGTTAATGAAAAGCACACTCGAGTCGATGTTCAAAGTTGGGTTTGGGATTGATCTGAAATGCATGGATGGGTCGAGTAAAGAAGGGAACACCTTTATGAAGGCTTTCGATGATGCCAATGAGATGGTGTACTGGCGCTACGTTGACCCTTTTTGGAAGTTTAAAAGGTCTCTTAATATTGGCTCCGAAGCTGCCCTCAAAAACAATATCCAAATCATTCACAATTTCGTCCACAATGTTATTAGCACCAAGAGGAAACTACTCCCCATGAACCCAGAATTGGTGAGCCATAAATTTGGATATCAACTTCCTTTTTGTTAATATATCACTTTTTTTTAAGAAGGGTTAATTGCACTAATTATGACTTCAAATTATGATTCAAATTTTTAAACTTTATAATATTTTAATTGAGTTTTTGAAGTAGTTGTCTTGTATTAATAATGTCATTCTATTAGTCTAACCATCAAATTAGGCATTACATGTCATTTGTGAATAGATGTATACTTACCGTATTGACAATTTGAATTTCAGGTGTTAAAAAAATAAAAAAGACAAGATTAATGTGTCATTAAAATTTTGAATGATTTTTTTTAACACGTGAGATATACTTATTTACGATTTATTCATATGTTTTAAATATGCTCAAAACTAAATTTAAGTTCACAAACCATTGGTGATACAATATATATATATATACTTTGAAAATTCAATTAATTTTTATTATTATGAAGATTGAAATCTATTTATGATTTAAGGAGATATGAACTTAGAATATATTATATTTTTTAATAGTTTGTATTTGTTTATTTGAAGAATGTGAAAGAAGATATACTTTCAAGATTTTTAGTGGAAAGCGAGAAGGATCCAGAAACGATGAATGACAAATACCTAAGGGAAATAATACTGAACTTCATAATAGCAGGCAAAGACACTTCTGCAAATACTTTAAGCTGGTTCTTCTATATGCTGTGTAAGAACCCATTGATACAAGAGAAAATTGCAGAAGAAGTGAGGGACATCAGCAGTCGTGAAGTAAAAGATGAATATGTCGATGATTTCGTGACCAACATCACCGAGGCTACCCTTGACCAAATGCATTATCTTCATGCTGCATTAACTGAGACCTTAAGGCTTTACCCTGCAGTTCCAATTGTAAGTTCACTCAAAAACTTTTTATTCTACAAACATTTTCCATCCCATTTTCCATTTTCTATATTAATGTTATGCTTTGATCTTAATTAGTAGCACCGTTTAAAATTTTCATTAATCGGTTTTTTTTTTCTTTTCTTTTTATAGATGTACCATAATTTTATCGTTTAAATGATCTAAAAAAATTCACATTCTCCAATCAATAGAATTTTTTAAATGGTGTCAGTGATTTAGAGAGTAAGGCATAATATTAATAATAAGAACATCAAATAATTGAAATAGAGGGACTAAATCCCAAAGTTGAATATAGTATAGGGACGAATTTAACCTATATTCTACAAACATTCTCCTTGGCATTTATGTAGAAAATAGCTAGGCTTTTCTCAAAGTTTTAAATTTAATTTAGAGAGATATTTGTATTTGTAAGCTACTAAAGTTTCATTTAAAGAGAAAATTTTGAATTTAATTCAATTATAAGTGTGTGAATTTGAGTATTTTAAATTTGACTTGAATAGCTTACAAATTTAATCAAATATTTCTACTTTTAACTAGTATTAAAAAATGTAAATTCGAACTTACTTAAAAAAAAAAAGAAAAGAAAACCCTAACATGATCGAGTGAGTTGTAATAGCTTGACATCTTTTTATCTGAAATTGGATTCGAAATTAATGTGATGTTAACAAAGGATGGAAGGTGTGCAATGGAGGATGATATTCTGCCGGATGGCCACAAAGTCAGGAAAGGTGATGGAGTGTACTACATGGCCTACGCCATGGGAAGAATGTCCACGCTTTGGGGAGAAGACGCTCACTGTTTTCGACCCGAAAGATGGCTTCACAATGGAGTTTTCCAGCCTGAATCGCCTTTCAAATTCGTAGCATTTCATGTGAGTACATTTATTTCGGTTGTTGGTTGATATTATTGTCTTTTCTAGTTCGTTGTGTAAAATTGGTTCAATGTTTTGACAGGCTGGTCCTCGAATTTGCTTAGGCAAAGATTTTGCATATAGACAGATGAAGATAGTATCAATTATGGTCCTTCGATATTTCCGATTAAAATTAGTAGATGATACGAAAGTAGTGAATTACAGGACGATGTTCACACTTCATATGAAGGAGGGTCTTCATCTTTACGCTGTTCCTAGGGCTATTATGTAAATGAATTCTAATAGGACTGTAAGAGCCCAAATTCACCCGGGCCCGTCAGATTAAAACCCAAAAATTAAAACCAAACAAAAAAATATAAAAACCCAATAAAGTCCAAACAGACCATATTAACAGTCTTTTAGCCCAAAACCAAATTACAATAGCTCAATTAAAATAAAACAGCAGACAACCCGAAACATTGGGGCCCAAACCAAAACCCAATTTCAAGACCAAAATTTCGAGGCCCGAAAGGCCCAAACAACTTCTGCAAATAGAAAACCCTAGGGGAGCTTTATGGAATCCAGCGCAAGAACCCAAACCCTAACGCTTGACTCCCCCGCTTGCTTGCTTCAATGACCTCACGCGCTTTCGTACCGCCAGCGAGGTTCCGTGTGCCACGTCCGCCTTTCGTACCTGCGAAAAAGACAAACAAATGACAAAAACAGCAGCAATATGTTTTCCATTGTATTTTATTTCTATTTTCTATTTTTTCAATTTCGGATATAAGAGACCGAAACAAACGATTGTAAAAGGGGGGACGCACATTGTATTACGCATATTGAATACCGAAAACTAAAAAAAAATTAGAATCAGATTTTTTTTTTGAAAGTTGATTTTGCAGTCCTCGATACTCTATTTTCCTCTGCTCTTTTTGAATGTTTAATTTACTGGTTCGCATAGAAGTCTAAAAGAGGGGGAAGGGATTTACCTGCGATGTTAGGACCGTCGGACTGCTTTCTTCGTTATAATCGGAGCAAAGTGGTCCAGCGAGATGGGGAATGTCAAACGCTCGGGTCTGGTTAGAACAAGGGTCGTCGAGGAGGCCTGAATCAGTTACTCTGCGCCGGTCATCATGGCGTTGGAGTAGCCGAGTCTCTTTCTTTCTCCTGCGGCGCGCTTGAAAAGAAAAGGGATTAGGGTTCAGTAGGTTTTCATAAAAAAAGGGGAGAAATGTTTTAAGGGGTAATATTGCTTTAAGGAACGGCGCCGTTTGGGCTTATGACAATGGTCTTCTAAACGACGCCGTATCAGTCTATGCCCAATGACCCGATCCATATGCACAAGATCCGCGTATTTCCGTAATTAATGGGGAATTTACGCATTGGGTCCTTCTTATTTCTGCATTGTTTTTAATTAAATCCGTCTATGCATGGTTCTTATTGTTTAATCAACCTCAATAATTTATGCGTTATTTTAATTTAATCCTGTTAATGTGCTGCGTTTTGATATTTGCTGATTCGATCCCCTGTTATTTTGCGAACTTCAATCAGATCCTTGATTCTATGTAAACAATTTTGTTTATTTAGAAAGTAGCCCTCTGATTTCATTTTTATTTCGTTCAAGTACTTTCTTAATTTTTGTTAATAATTTCTTTTTGTAACCTTTTAGTATTAAATTTATCTATTACCTAAGTTTTCTTTATGAAATTGTTTTGCAAATTAATTTTATAATGTTATAATTTGTTTTATTTCCCATTTAAATCAATTTTATTCATTGTATAAGTATTTTATTTCAACATTATATATATTATGGATTTCTTGAATGACTCTTATAGTATTTATTTTAAATATAATTATATGATATTATCTTGTATATGCATACATATGTAATAGTAGGATTATTTTTATTATTATCTTATATATCTACTCCTTAACTAATCTATATGAATATTTTTTTCTTTTAAATTTATGTATATAGATATACATTTCTATTATAAATTTAATATATATAGTCTTTCATTTTATTGTATATTTTAACTTACTTCAAACATGCTTATATACTATTACTTACATATATCTTGTATATATTCTTTCATACAATATGTCTTGTGTTTTACATAATTAATCCTAAGTTCTTTAATCCAAGTTTCATAAATTCATTTGCAAATTATTCCGTTTTAAACAAATTGCATAAATCTTAGATTTTAAATTCTATTTTTTTTATGGCCATTTGTTATCATTCCAAAGTTTGTTCTATAGTTTATTGGTTTGCCATGCAAATATTGTTATCGTATATTATTGCGTTAAATTATGTTCGTTAATATAATGTTAAATTTGTATATTATTTCATGCTTAAACGTTATATTCATGCTACTTGTTATTGTATTGTATTTCAAATTCCAACATATTCAAACCTTTTCTAAATATTTGATTACATTGAAAATAAGTGTTGAGCCAATTTCAAGATTGCATATTTGAAAAACGAGGCAATATTTGTGTGTTTAAAAGTATGAAAAATTACATCCTAACGTGTTGGGTGTCGATTTTTCCGTTCAACTAAATAACCAAATACCCCTTTACGTGTTTTGAAGATCAAAGATGATCTCGGTGTCAAAGTATAAGTGTGTTATATCCTAATGTGTTGGGTATGATACTTTTGCCCATTTGAAACGAGTTAATCTTGAGATTCAATTCTGATTTAACTATCTTTCTTCTAAAATTCTTTACCCCAAATATTTTCAAGTTTTAGATATACGCGAATTCTTTCTAAATGTTTTCTGTCGCTAAAAACATACATTAAACTAATTTCAAGATTGCATATTTGAAAAAAAAACGAGGCAATGTTTGATATTTGGAAGATCGAGGAATTGCGCCCTAACGTGCTGGGTGTCGATTTTTTTTGTTCGGCTAAATAATCAAATATCCTTTTTAAATTACACGATTCTAAAATTATAAGATGATCTTGACTTTGAAGGTTCGAGATATTACATCCTAACGTGCTGGGTGTGGTATTTAGTCCCTTTAGAGCGAATGGATCTTATGTTTAGGGATATTTCACTAGTTGTTTCAAAGAAATTGCATTTTTAAAATTTTCCAAATTTTTGACATTAAGACAACATTAATCAATTTGGTACCAACATTGGGCTTTGCAAGGGTGCTAACCCTTCCTTGCATGTAACCGACTCCCGAACCCGTTCTTGAATTTCGCAGACCAAAATACTTTTATAGATGACCTGATCACACCTAAACAAAAAGGATCGGTGACGACTCCTTATTTTTTTTTAAAGTTGATCCCCATTTTCCTAAATCCAAAATAAAAAAATGGTTTCGACAGCTTGGCGACTCCACTGGGGACTGGTTGAGAGTCAGGCCATAAATTGATTAATTTTTGTCCTTTTGATTTGAAAAAGTGTTTTATCATGTTTCTTTTAAAGCATTTGTTTGTGCTATAACTGCAATAATGTCGAGTCGCATAATACTTACATTTGCATTACATGACCGTTGTGGTCGCACCTTTAAGTGGGAGTAAGAAGCTATGCCTTCGTGAGGTTTTCACCTCCGTATGGGCTAGTGACTACTTCCGGGATACATCTGTACCTATGTGCTTCGTGAGGTTTTCACCTCCGCATGGTCATAGGGAAATGTATTCCACTGAACCGAACTCGATCCATATGAGCCTATAATGGGTGAGGATTGAGGAATCTGCTGGTTCAGGTACCTTTTCCTTAGAACTTTACCGCATATAGTAGCCCTAGAAGCTAACCCTAGGTAAAGCCGTGTCAAACCCTAGTAGTTACTCATTTAGGTAATCTATTTTTGTTGCTTATTTTTCTTTTGCTAACGTGTTTTGTGTTTATGTTTGCATTACATCACACGGCATTGCAGTTGCATCATCATAGAAAGGAGATGTTGATTAGTAATTCGATTGCTAAATAGAGGAGTTTGTCATAAGGGAATGAATTTCTTGATAAAGTGGATTATAATACGGTTGTCCGGACATGGTCTGAGTAAACACAATAGAGGAAAGTTGATAGTCCTTGGAGGAATGCAAAACCTTGCCCGAAAGATTCAAATTGACAAGAATTGTACAAGAGTTGTCATGCCTCAATTTTCTTAGAGAAGCTAATCAATATCGTAAAGGATAAGTGAGCAGCGAACCATGACCTGAATCAAGCCAAGTGGAAATAAAAGAGACATCTTTTGGGAGGATTTGAAGGATTCGACTGCAGCATCTGGATATGAAGGAGAAGATTGATGTTTTCACCTGGACTATGAGGACAAAGCCGCATACGTAATCCGTTTTATGTAAAGAAATTTGTTTTCTAGAGGAGTTCTTCTAATGGAATTGAATTCAGAATCAACGTCTCTCTTTCTTCTTACATTCATTTCATGCATTTGCATTTCATGCATTTGCATTATATCATTTGCATTGCATTTTCACATAACGTCCCTAATTAGGTAAAATTATTTCAGTTAACCCGGAAAATATGGAACGAAGGTTGGAGAGATATTATGTTTGGGTGTGGTATTTAGTCCCTTTAGAGCGAATGGATCTTATGTTTGGGGATATTTCACTAGTTGTTTCAAAGAAATTGCATTTTTAAAACTTTCCAAATTTTTGACATTAAGACAACATTAATCAATTTGGTACCAACATTGGGCGTTGCAAGGGTGCTAACCCTTCCTTGCACGTAACCGACTCCCAAACCCGTTCTTGAATTTCGCAGACCAAAATACTTTTATAGGTGACCTGATCACACCTAAACAAAAAGGATCGGTGGCGACTCCTTATTTTTTTTAAAGTCAATCCCCATTTTCCAAACTCCAAAATAAAAAAATGGTTTCGACAAGGGCCAAGTGTATTCTATAAAACCATCATTTTTAATGACATGGCATGCCCAATTGATATATTGTCAAACATTTGTGTTTAATTAGTGAATAAAGTTTAATCAAGTTAGTTTAAATGCAGTCATTCAGGTTAAGTGAATTTATCAGATTATTTAAAAATAATGCCACGTCATTCTCGTAAATTTAACTTTTTTTAACTACTAGAAAAATTGTGCATTTTGCTTGTTTCTCTAGCTTATAGTGATTTTTTTTTCTCATTTTAAATGTACAAAGACCAATTCCAAGATATTAATTGTATGGGTCCAAATTTGCCCGGGCCTAGTACCCATTAACCAAATTGAAAAACAAAAAAATAATAAAATAAAGGTCTAATAAACAGAGTCCATTACATTAAAACAAACCCAAACTAATAATAACAGGCCCAAATGCTAAACCAGCTCACTAAGCCCAATTAGAAACCCTAGAGGTTTCTGGAGCTTTCTAGCGCCGCTCGAGCCTCCGAGCATCACACGCGTGCCTCCAGCCACGTCACCCAACACGCACACCTCCACGATGGTTTCACCTGCAAAGGACAAACAACAAACAACTGCAAAGAGGGAATAATAGAAAAAGAGAGAAAAAAATAATGTATTTTTATTCTTTATTTTTCATTTTCTTTTTGATTTCGGCTTTATAAAGCCGAGTGAAAGATCCATGTAAGGCTACATCTTTTTTACAAACACACAAAATCAATAAAAATCAAAAAGCAGAATCAGCAAAAAAAAAAAGAAAATTTCATTTTATCTTTGTTAATTTTTTACGAATCTGTTCTTCTATTTTAAAAATTTCTTTCTCTTTCTTTTTCCTAATACACAACAGTCCTAAAACATAGTATAAGAAAAAGGAGGAAAAATTACCTTTTCGAGGTCATAGATGATGCGTGCGTGGGACGACGGCGGATCGAGCGTAATTCTTGCGGACACGGCGAAAATCACTGAGAAGAGAGAGGGGGGAGAGAAATCTAATTTTTTTTTTTTTTTTTTACGGAATGTTGAAAATGATTTTTTTAAAGGGTTTTTTTTATCATTTATATTAGAAGCAAAACGATGTCGTTTCGCTTGGGCCATTTAAGAGCCAAAACGACGTCGTTTCAGAGATAGGATCTGAGCGTTGACCCAACCCGGGGAGGATCAGCGCGTTTTTTTCTTATTGGTCTTATTGCCAAATTAGTTCTTTCGCTTTTTATTATTTCTGCGATTAAGTTTTTTCTTATTTTTAATTTTTCCCTTAAATTTTGTTCCGGTTTCAATTAGATCCCTAGCAAAACGTTGCGTTTTGGAGGGCAGGGATTAATTTCCTTTTTAGGCCCTCCTTGTTATTCACTCGTTCAGTGAGGTCCCTTTCCTTTTATTTATTTTCAGATTTGCCCCAAACTTTTATTTTAAATTTAATTTCGTTCTTTTTTTATTTCTTTTGTGATTTTTGATATTTTATTATTATTATTAATTTTAGTTCTTATTATTATTAATATTGTTATTATTACTATTATTATTATTATTATTATTAATTTTAGTATTACTACCATTATTTTTACTATTATAATTATTATTTTAATGTTACTACTATCATTTTACATTATTATTATTATTGCCCAATATTTCTATTATTATTAGTAATTACTATTATTATTGGTATTTTATTTTTATTACTATTATCATTATTATCATTATTTTTAAACGTTTACTTACTCATTTTTTAATTAATTTTCTTTTTTATTTGTTTTATTATTTATCTTATTTATATTTTTACTCTTATTATTTCTATCTTAATTTGTTTTATTTTAAACTTTTACACTTATTATTGCCATTTCATTGTTTATTTGTGTATTCATATTTTGTTGTACATACTTTCAAATTTCAACTATTCATTATTATTAACTTATTTATTATTGATATTTATATTTTCATTGTCATCATCATTATTCTGTTATACAAATTAGCATTGTAATTCATTTTATATTTTATTATAAAATCATATCACATTTTATCCGATGCATCAAAAATTTTATTTTGAAATAAGAAAATATTCCGTGTTCTAAGATTTGAAAGAAATCGTACCCTAACTTACAGGGTTTCGATTTTTCTCATCGAGTCTAAAGAACCAATTATTTTTTAAATTAAAGCATAAGCTAAATAAAAACTTATTCTCGGGAATTCAAAAATGTTGTGTCCTAACTCACTGGATGTGACATTTTGTTATCTCGAGATAAGGATTTCCAAAAACAAAGGCAATATTCTGTATTCGAGAATTTTGAGAAATAGTGCCTTAACTTATTGGGTTTCGATTTCTCATTTGACCCAAATAACCGAATATCCTTCTTAAATTTAAATATACGAGTTTTAAATGTCAAAAGACAAGCTTAGATTTGAGGATTCAAGATTTATATCCTAACTTAATGGGTATGATATTTTATTCCTTCAAGATAAGCGGGTCTTAGCATCCAACTTAATTTATTCAAGTTTTCATTAACAAAGAGGATCGTATTTTAAGATCTTTTTAAATTTTCGACATTAAGATATTAATTAATCAATTCGGTACCAATTTTGGGCATTACGAGGGTGCTAATCCTTCCTCATACGTAATCAAATCCCAAACCTATTTTCTTGAATTTTGTAGGCCAAAATCATTATTGTATGACCCAATTTTTGACCCCAACCTAAGCCCACTAAACCCAAACAATAAACCAATACAAACAGGCCCAAACTTAAAGCCCAATAGTAATTACAACCTGAAATTTTTTTCTAGAAACCCTAATAGCTAACAATCCGGTGCCGCCAACAGTCCCACCGAGCCACGTCCGCTCCATGTCACCCCGTTCTCCGCGTCGTGCGTTCCTCCACCTGCGAAAAAGAAGGAAATACAGTATAGCAAACAGAATAGATTTTCTTTTATTGTAAAATCTGGCTATAAAAAGCCAAAACAGAAGCAATTTTTGGGGGCAAGGATATTCTTTTTAATGAATATACGGGCAATATACACTGCAAAATAGCGAATCCATACGGAGTCAGAATGAATCAGAAGGTTTTATTTATTTTTTCTCTTTTTTTCCCTTTCGAATCTGTTTACTCATTTTTTTTTCTTCCCCTCTTCGTTTTTTTTAAAAAAAACCCATATATATAATACATTTACAAAAAAAGGGAGAAATTTTTACCTGTTTTGGAGGTTCCGCCATCACATACGGTGGCCCGGTGACTTTACGGCCGACGGTGGTGGCGTAAACACGATGGCTGATGGTCAGAGGGGAGGCCGGAAATTAGAGGTCGGAGAGAGTTAAGAGAGAGTTTTGTTGGACTTTTGGAGGAAGAAGAAGAAGAATGAAATCTTTTTAGGAAATTTGGTTTTTATACTTGTATAATACGGCGCCATTTTGCGTGCCTCCCAAGAAGCCAAAACTGTGTCGTTTTGGGAAGCCGATCCCACCCGACCTAATCGGCTAAGAGGATCCACGCATCTTGTTTAAAAATGGGCTATTTGCGCATCAAGCCTTCCGCATTTTTAGTTTTTTTAATTCAGTTCCCTGTTATTTTAAATTTGCCCCAAACTTTTATTTAAAGATTCAATTTCGTCCTTTTCGTTTCCTTTGTGATTTTTGTTATTTATTATTATTATTATTCTTAATTTTGATTTTTATTATCATCAATATTGTTTTACTATTATAATTATCATGTTATTATTGCTTTTACTATTATTATTTTATTATAACTATTATTTTAATTTTACCATTACTATTATTGTTTTTTCGTTATTATTATTATTATTATTTATATATAATATCATTATTATTATAATCATATCTCTTATATTTATTATATTTATTATTATTATTATCGTTATTTTTATTATTAGTATTATTATTATTACTTTCAACATTACTATTATATTTACTATTGATATTACTTTTATTTTTACTACTGCTATTTTTTTATATTATTACTATTAAATTTGATTTTATTACTATTTTTTTTATTATTAGTGCTATCTTATTTTTTTACTAGTATTATTATTACTATTATTATTATTATTAACGTTATTTTTTAAAAAAAAATTTCTCATTATTATTATTATTGCTACTTATCATTACTGTTACTATTATGTTATTATTAATACTATTGTTTATTTTAGATTTTTTTTCCTTATTATATTTATTATTATTACTCTTTATTATTATCAACATTATTACAACTTCCATTATTTCTATTATTTTTATTATTACTAATATTTTTTTTGGGTTACTTTATTTATTATTCTTGCTATTATTTTTGTTCATTCCATTTTATTTTATTATTGTTCTCGGTATCATTGTCCTATTGTATATTATCCTTATTATGAACCTACCCATGTATTTATTTACGTCTCTATATGCCTGCAAGGTTATGTTGTTCGTTATTATTATCGTGGTTACATTATCACTATTCGCTAAGTATGACCATTTTTACGTTTTAACCGATTTTCTATTTCAAAGGTTACATTGACTTTATCTTTTATTTTTTTTTCCTTTCCACTTTTTTTACCCAAACTCATAAAAGGGTTTTTACAAAGGTAATATTTTGTGTTTGGAAGTTTAGGAAATCGTGCCCTAACGTGCTGGGTTTCGGTTTTCCGTTCGTCTAAATGACTAAATATCTTTTTAAAATTTTGACCGTGGTTTCTTAACTTCAAAAATAAGACAATATTTCGTGTTTGGAAATTCGAGGAATCGTGCCCTAACGTGCTAGGTTTCGGTTTTTTCGTTTGGCTAAATAACGAAATATCCTTTTTAAAATTGCAATGCATGAATTTTGGAAATCATGAAATGATCTTGGTGCCAAGGGTTTGAAACATCGTATCCTAACGTGCTGGATGTGATATTTCATTCTTTCGGAACAAGAGAATTTCAATATCCAATTCATCCAAACATTTTCTAAAGGATTCGTATTTTAAAATCTCTTTAAATTTTCGATATTAGGACATTAACCAATCAATAAGGTACCAATTTTGGGCGTTGCGAGAGTGCTAATCCTTCCTCGTGCGTAACCGACTGCCGGACCTGTTTTCTTAAGATTCGTAGACCAAAATGTTTTATAAGGTGACCCAATCACACTTCAAGAAAGATTGGTGGCGACTCTATTTTCCTTCTTAAAAGTCGACCCGTTTTCTAAACAAAAAATGGTTTTGACAATTATTTTAATAAATCAAAATGTTTTATTAAAATGATCAATCTCAAGGTGACCCGATCATACCTCAAAAAAAAAAGATTGGTGGCGACTCCATTTCCAGTTTTAAAGTTGACCCGTTTTTCAACGCCGAAAAAAATGGTTTCAACATTGATAAAAGTTGTTCTTTTTTCCCCCTTGAAACAAGCTTCAAAAAGTGAGGGACAATGAATACAACAGAAGATGATTTGCTTTCGTTTTCTCATTCTCATATTTTAATATAAGAAATAAACAATGCTGAAGATCTCAATAAGACTCCGAGTAGTTTATGGATTTGGCACATGGGGTGTGAGATATAACCATCCAAATACATAAAAAAAAGAAAAAAACAAAAAAAAGGTTTAAAGAAATTCTTTGAACTTACCTATATCCGATACTCATGTTCAAGTCCGAGTAACATAAAACCCAGTTGTTCAAGTCCTGTAGCTGATGCGTTAAGTGTGAAATACGAGCTAGAGTCGGACCGGGGTCAAGAGTTAGCTTGGCTTCTCAAGAAAGTTAAAGCTTTGAGCATAAGAGCTAAGCCGTATATGTGATTTTATTTTATGTAAATGATTTTTTTTCTTATAAAGTTATTCTAAAAGAAATTGAACCAGAATCGACGCCTTTTACTTTTGCATTCATATCATGCATTTGCATTATATCGCATCATATACATTAAATGTCATAAAAGAACCCTATTAACTAGAGATCGTATTATAGTTACCCTGGAACATCACTACTACACTCGAAGAAAAACGAAAGCCATGGATCAAAGGTTAAAGAGGTTAGAATAGATACAGAAAGAGATGTAGGACCAATTGCAAACTCAGATTCAAGAGCAGATGGCTAAGATCCAACAGGATATGAGGGATCAAATGCTAGAATCTCAGAGAAATATGATGAGCCAGTTAACACAGTTGTTGATTGGAGGGCCTAATAAAGGAAAGAGCCCTATGGTCGATGCCGGAGATGATAATGAAGGTTCTGCTTATCCTCCAGGCTTTGCCCCAGTAAATTACCAAGTACAACCACCAAGAGTGTCCGTCAATATCAAGCCCCAGTATCAATCCGGCACCTCAGCACCGGCAAACTTCTCGACAGGCTCGAGCTCCAACCTCAGAGATAATTTGGCAAAACCAATGGTCCCTGACTTCGACGATGCGGTAGAAGGGGAAAAAGCAGGGGCGGAGCTCCCAAAATAGTTTGAAGATTGAAGTAAATGGTTGGAGGAGAAGTTCAAAGCATTGGAAAATACTGATTACCAATGCGAAATGGATGCTAAGAAGTTGAGTCTGGTCCCAGATCTGGTACTCCCACCAAATTTCAAGGTGCCAAAATTTGAAAAATACAACGGGACCAGCTGCCCTGAGGCCTATATTACAATATTCTGTCAGAGAATGACGGGATATGTCAGCAACGACCAGTTGTTGATTCACTGTTTCCAGGATAGTCTGACTGGAGCCGCAGCTAAATGGTACAATCAGTTGAGTCGTACTCAAGTCAAATAGTGGAAGGATTTAGCATAGGCCTTCATGAAGCATTATGGCCATGTGACTGATATAGCGCCTAACAGGATCACGTTACAAAACATGGAGAAAAAGTCGGGCGAAAATTTTAGGAAATACGCCCAGAGGTGGAGGGAAGTCGCTACACAAGTCCAGCCACCACTACTAGAGAAAGAAACAACCATGCTCTTCATTAATACCCTGAAAGCACCTTTTATCAATCATATGTTGGGAGGTGCAACTAAAAGTTTCGCAAATATAGTGCTGTCTGGTGAAATAATAGAGAACGCGATAAGGTGTGGGAAAATAGAGATGGAGAGAGCACGAGAAGATCAGCTCCGAAGAAAAGGGAAAATGAAGTAAGTAATGTGAGCTCAGGTTATTCAAAACCCATTCTTGTCGATCAGCGAGAACGGTAGCATGAGCTAGCGAGGCCTCACCAAGGCAAGAGCCCAACACGAGGCAGAATACCGAGAAATTCCAGTCTACTCCCATACCAATAACGTATAGGGAGTTGTATAAAAATCTGTTTGATGCACACGTTGTAGCCCCTTTCTACTTGAAACCGTTACAACCCCCATATCCTAAGTGGTATGACACAAACGTTTAGTGTGAATACGATACGGGAATCGTAGGGCACTCGATAGAGAACTACACCTCATTCAAAAGGTTAGTCGAAAGGCTTATTAAAGCGGGTGTGGTGAAATTCGATGATGCACCTGGTGTGGGAAATTCGTTATCCAGTCATACTGATAAAGGGGTAAACGCGATAGTCGAGAACATAGAGAGGAGAATCAAACAGAATGTTGCTGAAGTAAGAACCCCATTGAGGGAGGTTTGGAAGAAAATGCAGGAAAGAAGGTTAGTTTCGCAAGAGTTAGGGAGCAAACCCCGAGATGCGAGGAACTACTGTGAGTTTCATAATAAAAAGGACCATGATATCCAACGATGCAGCGAATTCAAGGCCCTAGTGCAAGGGTTAATGGATAACAAGGAATTGGAGTTCTTTGACTTTATTGAAAGAGAGGACGTATGCACCACAGAAGGAGGGTCAGCAGAGAGGGTCTTTGAAGTCAATCACCCAGTAGTTATCATCACAAGACCGAGAATCAACGAAACAGGAGTGAGAGTGGCACCGAGAGTGGTAATTCAGAAACCCGTGACTTTTCCTTATAAGGATAGCAAAAGGGTGCCCTGGAATTACAACTGTAATGTGACATGCTCGGGAGATGGGAGTCTGGCCATCTTGTCAAATACGAAAGTCGAACCTGAAAAAAGGAAGTCCCTAATGATTGAGCAGGGGAAAGAAAGGACAGAACCTCTGGTTAATGAACCAGTAACTGAGAATGAAGCCAAGGAGTTTTTGAAGTTCCTAAAACACAGTGAGTATAGTGTTGCGAAACAGTTACACAAGCAGTCGGTACGCATATTGGTATTAGATTTGCTCCTAAACTTAGAGGTGCACCGTAGCGCACTAATGGATGTGTTGAATGAGACCTATGTCATTGATGACATTTTGGTAAACAAGCTAGACCGCCTTGTTAGCAACATAAGTGCAGACAATTTCATCTTTTTCAGTGACGATGAAATTCCGCCAGGAGGCATGGAATCCACCAAGGCTCTACACATTACTACCCGATGCAAAGAGTATACGCTACCAGGGGTATTAATTGACAATGGATCGGCACTGAATGTCTTACCCCTACCCACATTGAACAGGTTGCCTATATATAGCTCTCATATGAAAACTTGCCAGAACATAGTGAGAGCATTCAATGGCACCGAAAGGAAAGTAATGAGAAGGATTGAGATACCCCTCCTGATCGGACCAAATACGTACGAGGTAGACTTCCTGGTGATGGACATCAGACCCTTTTATAATGGTTTATTAAGGAGGCCCTAGATTCACTCGGCAGGAGCAGTACCATCATCATTGCACCAAAAGCTAAAGTTGGTGATAGAGGGTCAGCTAATAACTATAAATGCGGAGGAGGACATCATCACATTCGTTACTAGTGATGCACCGTACATAGAGAATGATACCGAGGCGATAGAGTGTTCCTTTCAGTCGTTAGAGTTCATAAACGCGACTTTCATTAGTGAGAGAGGCAAGGTCCCAGTGCCAAAAATATCCGAAGCTACATGGATGAGCTTGCGACTGATGGTAGGAAAAGGAGTATTGCCTAGGAGAGGACTCAGAAAACACCTCCATGGACGGGTCGAAGTGCCGGCTTTGGTTGACAAGCGCGATCGTTTTGGTTTGGGGCATATGCCAGACACCAAACAGAGGAAGGAGAAACTGGAGAGGAAGCAGGAGAGACGAAGGGCACGATTGAGTGGGGCTGAGGTCAAATGGGGATCAATGATTTTCCCCATATATCTCATACATTCGTGTCAGGAGAAGTTATCCATCAGGGACCGGGGAACACGAACGAAGAAATGGCTGAAGACATGATGAAGACTTTGAGCATCAACGCCGTATTTGAAGAGGGATCGAAGGAAGGAAACTTAGCGGGCATTCGCCCCTATGAGCCTGGAAGTGTTCTAAACAACTGGACTACGGAAGAAATCCCTGTCATTTTTAGAACTAACACAGAGTAATGTTCAAGACACACTTATTGTTTTAAGCCTAGAAACAATAAGAATCTTTTATGAAATAGGCTCATGTTCAAACATCTTTATTTTTAATAAAAAATACATTTTTTTTGGTTTCATACAGGGCAATTATTCTTTTACTCTTCTTTCTTTCCATTCATAATTATAACATATAAATAAGTTATTCTTAGATTCATTGGGTATTCTTTCGTACCTATCATAGGTCCTCAGATATCGATGTCATGAGTAACACTGCTATGGACCCAGAATTTCCTTATGAACGAAACATGTGCTTAGAGGGATCTCAGGATTTTACAGATGATGGAGATTGTAGTTTATCCCTATATTTTTTAAGGATGGTAGAGCGGGAAGAGAAGCTGATACTACCTCATAAAGAGACAATTGAGAATCCGATTCTGGAAGAGGGGAAAGAGGTAAAAATTGGCACTTGCATAAATGAGGAAACAAGGCAGGATCTCGTTAAACTTCTGCGGGAGTTCAAAGATGTCTTCACATGGTCATATCAAGACATGCCTGGGTTGAGTGATGATATTATGGTACACCGTATCCTCATAAAAGAAGAATGTAAGCCGGTTCAATAGAAGCTCCGGAGGATGAGACCCGATGTTGCAGTAAAGATAAGAGAAGAGGTCAAGAAACAATTTGACGCTGGGTTCTTACAAGTGGTGAATTACTCAGAATGGGTAGCCAATGTCATCCCCGTTCCTAAGAAGAATTGAAAAGTACGAATGTGCGTAGATTACAGGGACTTAAATAAGGCTAGCCTAAAAGACAACTTCCCATTACCTCACATCGACACTTTGGTGGATAACACGACAGGCTATTCATTGTTCTCCTTCATGGATGGTTTCACTGGATATAATCAGATAAAGATGCATCTTGAGGACATGGAAAAGACCACACTCATAACCTTATAGGGAACGTTTTGTTACAAGGTGATGCCATCGGGTTAAAGAATGCGGGAGCAACATACCAAAGAGTCATGGTAACCTTGTTTCACGACAGGATGCACAAGGAGATTGAAGTCTAAGTCGACGACATGATTGCAAAATCCCGAATGGAAAAGGAGCATATACAGGTTTTGAAGAAACTATTCTTGAGGTTGAGGAAATTTTGGCTGAAGCTCAATCCAACAAAGTACACTTTCGGGGCTAGGTCAGGAAAACTACTTGGTTTCGTAGTCAGTGAAAAGGGAATCGAGATCGACCCGAAAAAAGTCAGAGCTGTGCAAGAATTGCCTTCGCCGTACACTCAAAAGGAAGTTCGAGACTTTCTAGAAAGATTAAATTATGTTGACAGGTTTATTTCACAATTGACTGAGAAATGTGACCCCATATTCCGTCTTCTTAAGAAACACAACCTAGGCATTTAGGACGACGAATTCCAGAAGACTTTTGACAGGATTAAACAATACTTCTCCAATACTCCAGTGCTAATGCCACCCAGTCCTGATAGACCATTGATTCTGTATTTGACGGTATTCGATAATTCAATGGGATGTGTGCTCGGCCAACATGATGAGACAGGAAAGAAAGAAAAGGATATATATTACCTCAGTAAGAAATTCACTGAGTGTGAAATGAGATACTCGCCAATTGAGAAATTATGTTGTACCTTGGTCTGGACAAATCGGAGGTTAAGGCAGTACATGTTGTACTATACGACTTGGTTAATCTCAAAACTAGACCCTCTTAATAATATGATGGAGTCAACCACCCTGAATGGAAGAATGGCCCAATGGCAAATCTTGCTCTCCGAATTCGACATAGTCTATGTGAACCAGAAAGCTGTGAAGGGGAGTGCAATAGCAGATTTTCTAGTTAGCAGAGCTCTAGACGATTATGAGCCCTTGAACTTTGATTTTCCCAATAAAGATCTGATGTTTGTAGCGGTGACTGAGGAAGATACCCTAGAAGATCGTCATTAGAAGTTGAACTTCGACGGAGCGTTAAATGCCATTGGTAATGGAGTTGGGGCAGTCCTGATATCCCCAAGCGGAGAACATTATCTATTCACTTGCAAGTTGGATTTCGACTGCACGAATAATATGGTAGAATACGAAGCATGTATCATGGGAATTCGAGTAGCCATAGACCACAAAGACAAGGTGCTAGAGGTATATGGAGATTCTGCATTGGTGATATATCAGCTCAAATGAAAATAGGAAATGAGAGATCCCAATTTGATCAGTTACCGAAAGTTAGTTTTGGAGTTAATTGAGGAGTTTAATGATATCACCTTCTCTTACCTCCCGCGTGATGAAAACCAGATGACTGACACATTGGCCACGTTAGCCTCTATGATCAGAGTAAATGAGTAAGAAGGTATGAAGCCTATCAAAATGAGTATTTGTGAGGCTTTGGCTCATTGCTGCAATATCGACGACGAGAAGGAGGGAGATGATCATACTTGGTATTATGACATTCTGCGATATGTGAAGAACTATGAATACCCTGATCAAGCAACTGAAAATGATAGAAGAACCTTGAGAAGACTTGTCAATGACTATATCTTAGACAGAGAGATCCTGTATAAAAAGAGGAAGAACCAGGTGCTGTTAAGATGCGTTGATGCTGTTGAGGCTAGGAAAATTTTGGAAGAAGTTCATGGTGGTGTCTGTGGGACCCATGTCAATAGGTTTACAATGGCCAGGCAAATTATGAGATTCGGGTACTACTGGTCCACAATGGAAGGAGATTGTATCCGTTACGCCAAAAAGTGCCATAAGTGCCAAATTTATAGGAACAAGATCCATGTGCCTCCTTCACCTCTGCATGTTATGACTTCTCCGTGACCTTTCTCAATGTGGGGTATGGACGTCATTGGACCGATCTTGCCGAAGGCTTCTAATGGACATTGATTCATTTTCGTGGTCATCAACTACTTCACCAAATGGGTAGAGGCAGCTTCATATGCCAATGTCACGAAGATGGCAGTTAGTAAGTTCTTGAAGAGAGAGATCATATGTCGCTATGGTATGTCGAAAAGGATTGTATCGGACAACGCGTTAAACCTGAACAATAGCGTGATAGCGGAGATCTGTAGTCAGTTCAAAATTAAGCACCACAACTCGTCGCCATATCGCCCGAAAATGAATGGTGCAGTTGAGGCAGCTAATAAAAATATCAAGAAAATTGTGGGGAAAATGACCGAGACTTACAAGAATTGGCATAAAAAGTTATCGCTTGCCCTTTATGCCTATCGAACATCTGTTAGAACCTCCACTGGGGCAACACCTTTCTCATTGGTTTATGGGATGGAGGCAGTTTTGCCCATTGAAGTTGAAATTCTTTCTCTCCGGGTTTTATCAGAGTTGAAGTTGGATGAAGCGGAATGGATGCAATCTCGGTATGATCAGCTGAATCTAATCGAGGAAAAAAGGTTAAAAGCCATCCGTCATGGTCAAATGTACCAGAAGCGAATGATGCGGGCTTACAACAAAAAGGTTCACCCCAGAGTATTCCATGAGAGAGACTTGGTATTGAAAAAGATCTTATCTATGCAAAAGGACTTCAGAGGAAAGTGAATGCCTAATTAGGATGGACCTTATGTCGTAAAGAAGGCCTTTTATGGAGGAGCACTGATACTAGCCGAGATGGACAGCAAGAGTCTGCCAAATCCAGTTAATGCGGATTCAAATAAGAAGTATTTCGCTTAAGAAGGAAAATGGGCCAAGGCGAAAACCCGCAAAGGGCGTCTTGAGTTCAAAAAAAAAAAAGAGAGTGGCCAAGGTAAAAACTTGCAAAGGGCACTTTGAGACCAAATGAGCGTTGAATTGAAAACCCGTAAAGGGCAATTCAAATTTTTAAGGAGAAATGCGGTATGCACTAGCCATCTTATACCTGAATTAACAGTGAGGAGATATGCTACATCTTCGAGGCATCGACGAAGTACCACAGATCTTCTAGACACATGTTGAACTCAGGATGGTCTTTAAGAAGTTCGTACAAAGAAGCTCAGGCTGTAACATCTGGGGCACCAATTTCACCCTTACTCATTCTTGTGCCTTAGCAAAATTTGTTTTCTTTGCTCAGTCCATTCTTCATGGGTTTTTGCCCCGAATAATTTTAGTTTTATTCATCTCTATAATCTTTTTCCAAGCATTTCATATTGAAATAATGATTAATGAACTAATAATGCTTTCACAAAGGAAGTTTTACATATTACTCTGAAAGTCTCTAAATAATGCAAGAATTTGAAACAGGACAATTATTTAGAACTCACCAGGCTTAAAGGGCAGGAAACGCTTGAGAAAAAAGGGTCCAAGCAATGACTACATCTTTAGATTTCTCTGTTGAAAATATCAGTTGAATAAGAAGATATACGTCAGGGATATCACTTTAACAAACAGCAAGCAATGACGACCCAAATGTTAAAAAATGGATCATTCTCATGACATTTTGCATTTATTCATATAACATTCATAATACATCTGGTTAGGAGCATTTTCCGATCATGACATCCTGATCATTTGGCATAAGCATAGACCCCATGAAATCAATTCTACAGGTAGGTTCCCCAAAGGACGATGTAGCAAAATTGATTAGAATTATAGATTTTAGTAAATCTTATCTCTATGTATTGGCAATGGAGCAGATTTAAAACCTTAGCCTTATCTCTCTGAGATAATAAGGGAGCAGGTTGAAATTACAAGTCTTATCTCCATGTATCGGCAATGGAGCAGGCTAAATAAGACGATCTTATCTCATCGAGATAGTAGCGGGGCAGATCGAAGTTGGCAAATCTTATCTCCATGAAACACCCCACACCCGGCCCACGAGCCTGAACCGGATCTGGTATGTTCCTTAAGTAAACCGGTTTTCAAATTCTTGGTTACTTAGAGAAAAATTGTAAATTTTGGAAAACATTGTTTTGGGTTGGGCTTAAATTGGAACCCATTTAATAAATTTTGAAAATCCAACTTAAATAAGGTGACAAAATAATTTTAGGGTTTATTATTTTAAAAGAAATAAATTTACTTAACTTTAATCAAAAATAAATTGTATCATAATCAAATAAAAATAAACAGAAATAAAGAAAAATCCAACTGGGCCTTATTGCCTTATTACATCATTCAAACCCAAAATAAAATTTAAAGTACTAAAATTATATAAAGTCCAAATTTCTAAATAAATTCTTCATGTGATGCATGGCCACCTTTAGCTCCTCGCTGACCCGGTCCATTCTTGCTCATCACTGAAAAATAATTCCCCAACGGGGTGAGTCCATTGACTCAATGTGTGTACTGATACTAATTTTCAACAAATCAGGCATACAATTCATATCAATTTCATGTTCATATAAAATAAAGGATGATGCAACCCAAACCCAAGCCTATTTGTCCATCCGCTACACACCACCCGTACCAACCTGCACATGCGCAGTGGGGCTACTAAGTCGACCCTCCATCCGCTACACACCATCGAAGGCAGTCGCTGCAGTCGACATGCTCATCGCCCACTTACGTTGTGTCTTTAGACACTATATTCAGTTAATGTAATCGAAGTTACCATATTCAATAATGTGACCGTAGTCACCATAATTCGTTGGTGAGACCGTAGTCATCACCTTCACTTTCTCCCTTCACATATATCCCAAATGCCCCAATTATTACATATCATTCATATCATACTTAAATTCACATTCATGTCACTTTTCAGAATATAACACATTCATAATCCTATCAAAAGTAGGAAACGTACCTGGGTACTTTTGCCACATTTGTGGTACATAGCCACATTCTCATTCTTATGCACATTCACATATTAAAATAATTATTGCCATAACATATTGAAAGTTAGTGTGAGTACACACCTGATTTGCTTAATAGGCTCATTGAGATCTCGAAAATCCCGATCTAAAGTTTAGATCTGCTGTTGCCTATATTCGGCCATTATAAAAGACACATTAATAACCTTATTTGGCTTAAAAACCAAATCCTGGTAGGATTTGTATTACTAACCTTGTTGCTTAGAATTAGATGATCAAGTCCCAAAAAATTGCTAGTATTCTTTTTCCTTGAAATCGGCTAACACTAGTCATGTAACCATGTTAGTTTTCGGCTTTTGAAATAATGGGAAATAATCCTAGATATTAAAAAAACAAGCCTTGGCCGAATATCACTTACCTTACAAATTCCAAATCTGAAGAGGATTCCTTTATATGCTTGTCAAAATCCCTATAACTTTGTGTTAGATTAAATCTAACTTTGAAAATATGAATCATAACCTTTAACCAAATATTCATTCCTCTTACCTTAGATCCTTGATCCTTCTATTCAATAATGGGGGAAACCCTTTTGATGTTGTGGTTGATTGCTCCTTTACTTAGAATCAACAAGGATTCGGCTTTGACAGAAGAATCGGAGAAGAAAATAGAAGAAGAGAAGATGGATTTTTTTGCTTAAAGAAATTTCGGAGAGAGGGGGAGAACTATGAAAATTTCGGCACACTTGGAAGAGATGAGAGAAAATCCTTAAACTCTCCCTCTTTAGCCGAATTTAACAAGACAAGAGTCCTAGACTTGGCCACCACTCTTCCATCATCTATTTTATTTAAAATAAACTAGAGAAAAATCCTTATTATCTCTTCCAAATAATCCAAATTAAAAAGCTTTTATTTATCACTTAATTAAGCAATATTAATGGAAATAAAACACCCCATTCTAGAATGCTTGTGCCGTCCACCTTGGTGTCTCTAGAAGCAAAAATAAAACTTATTTTATTTGCTTCCCAAGTGACTCGAACTCAGGCCAAGTCCTCCTGCATAAGGTGCCATTTCCATAGGCCCTAGGTGACATCTTCAGGCCACATTTCCAAGCCTGTTTGTGTGTCAAATTCTACCAACTTTTTCTTTTAAGGCCCTCTTGCCTTTACTTCCTATTTTAAACTTTAAAATTTGACATTTCTGCATCATTTCTAAGTTTCCTAAAATTTTCGATCGGCTCTGTAAACTTGCCATTTTCTTACATTTCCAAATTTCCAGAAATGTTCATTTCCATTTCTGAATCATTTCCAAAAATGTTCAAGTTTCCAAAAATGTCTAAGTTTCCAAAATGTTCAGGTTTCCAGAAATGTTCAAGTTTCCAAAATGTTCAGGTTTCCAAAAATGTGCACTTTCTATTTTTGAACCATTTCTTTACATTTCTCGGTTTCCTAAAATGTTCATGTCCTAATGCATTCCAAAATATTCATTTCCAATCATTTTCATACATTTCTGAGTTTCCAAAAATATCAAAAATTTATTCATAATACTGAAGACTTGTTATTTCATACAATTAAACCGGAAATGCATAGGCCCTTTCTAGGATGTTATAGTTCTACCCCCCTTAAACAAAATTTCATCCTCGAAATTTCCTAACTAAACAATTGAGGGTATTGCTGTCGCATTATCTCTTCAGGCTCCCATGAAGCTTCTTCAGATCCATGATTGCGCCATAACACCTTGACTAGAGGTACTGACTTCCTTCGTAGAACTTTCACATCATGTTCCAAGATTCGAATCGGCTCTTCCTCGTAGGATAGATCTGGCCTTAGCTCCACTTCTTCAACAGGTACTACATGAGACGGATCCGATCGGTAGCGACGTAGCATGGATACATGGAATACGTCGTGCATCTGCTGCAACTCTGGTGGCAACTCCAATTGGTATGCCATCGCCCAACTCGCTCGCCAAAGACTTGATAAGGCCCTATAAACCTTGGGCTTAACTTCCGCTGCGACCAAACCTCATAACCTTCTTCCAAGGTGAGACTTTCAAAAATACTTGGTCTCCCACTTCAAACTCGATCTCCTTCCGCTTAAGGTCTGCGTACGACTACTGCCTGTCAGAGACTTCCTTCAACCGATCCCGAATTAACTCAACCTTCTCCTCAGTTTCTGCCACTAATTCTGGACCCAAAACGCGGCGTTCTCCTAACTCGGTCCAACAAGTAGGTGTTCTACACTTATTTCCATACAATGCTTCGTATGGTGCCATCCGAATGCTTGCCTGATAGCTGTTGTTGTAGGCGAACTCAGCTAGAGGCAAGTAATCTTCCCAACTTCCTCGAAAATCCATCACACAACCTCTCAACATATCCTCTAACACTTGTATAACCCGTTCGCATCGCCGTCGATTGTGGATGAAAAGCCGTAGTGAAGTCCAACTTAGTGCCTAAAGCTTGATGAAGTGCGTTCCAAAAGCAGGACGTGAACCTTGGGTCTCTATCGGAGATGATCGACATTGGTACTCCATGTAACCTCACGATCTACGCCACATATAACTTAGCCAACTTCAAGAGAATAATCCATTCTTCTTTGGGATAAAGTGCGCGGACTTAGTCAAGCGGTCCACTATCACCCATACCGAGTCCTTCTTAGTAGGCGTGAGGGAAGCCCACTAACGAAGTCCATGGTAATTCTTTCCCACTTCTATTGGGAATCTCAATTGGTTGAAGCAATCTGATGGGACTTGGTGTTTCGACCTTTACTTGCGACACGTCAAACATTTCCCACAAATTCGGTCACCTCTTGTTTAAGATCGACCACCAAAATTGTTCCCTTAGATCCCTATCTGACTTGATGCCTCCGGGATGCATAGCATAAGGGCTACCAAGCGCTTCCCGAAGAATCCTTTGTCTCAATTCCTTATCCCTCAAGCATACAAACCTTTCCCTTGTATGACAAGATTTCTTCATCATTGGCGCCATAGTTCTTTAATCCTCCTTTCATTGCACTTGCTCGTAACTTATTACTTAAGTCCTTATCCGCCAAGCTGTCCCTCTTTCATCTCCTTCAAACATGTGGGCTTGACTTGTAACTCGCCAAGCGGGCTTAGTCATCATACAAACTTAAGTGAGCGAACAAGGCCCTTAAATCCGACACAACCTTCCTACTTAGGGCATCAGCTACCACATTCGCCTTGCCCGGATGGTATTCTATCGAACAATCGTAGTCCTTCAATAATTCCACCCACCTTCGCTGCCTCAAGTTCAACTCCTTCTGAGTCAACAAATACTTAAGGCTCTTGTGATCTGTGTAGATGGTGACCTTTCTCCATAAAGGTAGTGCCTCCAAACCTTAAGGCGAAAAACCGCTGCTGCGAGCTCCAAGTCATGAGTTGGGTAGTTAACCTCATGCGGCCTTAACTGCCGAGACGCATAAGCGACTACTTTTCCTTCTTGCATTAGCACACAGCCTAACCTTGTGTGCGAAGTGTCACAATATACTACGAAGTCCTTGCTCGCCTCCTTTGAATTAACTGAAGCTTAGTCGGTTACCTCTTAAGCTTTTCAAAGCTCTCATACGCTTATTAGTCCATTCAAAGGGTACTTCCTTCCTTAGCAATTTTGTCAAAGGCGCGGCTATTGACGAGAATCCTTCCACAAACCTTCTGTAATAGCCTGCCAAGCCTAAGAAACTTCGGATCTCAGCCACAGACCTAGGTGGTTTCCAATCCAACACTGCTTCAATCTTCCTTGGGTCCACTTTTATTCCTTCTGCGGATACCACATGTCCTAAGAATGCCACCTCCTTAAGCCAAAATTCACACTTACTGAATTTGGCATAGAGCTTCTTTTCCCTTAACACTTCCAACACAACTCGGAGATACTCATCATGCTCCTCTTCTGACTTTGAGTACACCAAAATATCGTCGATGAATGCAACGACGAACCTATCCAGGTAGCGTTGGAAAACCCGATTCATCATGTCCATGAACGCGGCCGGAGCGTTCGTTAAACCAAACGGCATCACCACAAACTCAAAATGGCCATATCTTGTCCTAAAAGCGGTCTTATGGATGTCAACCTCCTTCACCTTCAACTGGTGATATCCCGACCTTAAGTCTATCTTCGAGAACACAGCTGCCCCTTTCAGCTGATCGAACAAGTCGTCTATCCTTGGCAAAGGGTACTTGTTCTTGATGGTCAGCTTATTCAACTGACAATAATCTATGCACATACGTATAGTTCCGTTCTTTTTCTTCACAAATAGGACCGGTGCTCCCCATGGAGACACACTGGGTCGAATAAACCCACGATCCAACAACTCTTGGATTTGAGCCTTGAGCTCCACTAACTCCTTTGGCGCCATTCGATATGGAGCGATTGACACGTGTCGCTGTTCGGTAACAAATCTATTCCAAATTCCACCTCCCTATCTGGGGGTATTCCTGGTAATTCATCAGGGAACACATCTACAAAGTCCCTTACCGTCCTAACTCCATTGACACCTTCATCTTTTCCTCCCAACGCACTTACGAAGGCTAAGAATGCCCTGCACCCTTTCTTAACCATTTTCTCAGCCTTTAGTGCCGAAACTACGTTAGACAAGTAGTTCCTCCTTTCACCGATTATCACCACTACTTCATCCTCCGGGGTTCTTAGTTCCATACATTTAGCCGCACAATCCAACACGGCTCGGTGCTCTACTAGCCAGTCCATTCCAAGTATAAGCTCAAATTCTCCGAAGGGTAACTCCATTAAATCAGCCCGAAAGTTTACTCCCTGAATCTCTAGGGGTACATTCCAAAAAATCTTATCTATTACTACGGTTTAGCCTAATGGGCTTACTACAGTTATCTGCTTATCAGAGAGTTCAGAGTCTAGGCCTAGTGTTTCCACTACATTACATGCAACATATGAATGGGTAGAGCCCACATCAATCAGAGCAAAATAGGGTTTGTTGTGAATAAAGAACGTACCGGTTATAACATCCGGCGCGTCTCCATCTTCCCTCCGGCGAACCGCATAAACCAAACCCGGTTGCCTTGCTTTGGCGATGCGCGGCACCTCGGCCCTGGGCTCCACGGCCTCTGCCGCCACTACCTCGTTGGTCGACCCACGACCCCCTTTGAGGTCTTGTCGCCTCTACTACCGGCTGATTAGCATTCGTGGCTGTCGGTTGGCTCTCATTTAGTAGCTTGGGGCAATCCTTAAGCATATGGTCCTTGGACCCACACTTGAGACATCGTCCCGTCTTTTTCCAACACTCTCCCAAGTGCTTCTTTCCACAATGCTCACAAAGGCGATACCGCCAGCCCGTACCAGCTTGTTGATTTTGTGGCCCGTCAACTCTAGGCCTCTTGTGACCCTTTCCAGCTGGCCCAAAACCTCTTTTGGGCTTATTCCTATCCATAGCCTGCTTGGTAGCATCCTTAATTCCCTCGGCCACCTTGGCCTTTTCCACCAAAGCAGAGAATTCCCGCTCCTGATGCGGTGCTATCAACAGTCTCAGATCGTCCCTCAGTCCGTCCTCAAAACGGACACAGCGTTCATGCTCAGTTGCCACTACACCTCGAGCATAACGGCTCAACCTCAGAAATTCCGCCTCATATTCTGCGACGGACTTACTTACTTGTACCAATCCCAGAAAAGCCTTTCTTTGTTCATTCGTATACCTGGTTCCCACATACTTTTTCTGAAATGCTTCTTTAACATATTCCCAGGTCAAATCTGCAGCCGTAGCACCATCCCAAAAGCGATTAACCACCAGCGATACGCTTCATCGCGTAACAGTGCCACCATCCCTTTCAACTTCTCCTCGGGGGTCAAGTCGAGCTCATTCATGATGCGCTCCGTTGCTTCCAACCAGTACTCAGCTGTATTGGGTGCTACTCCAGATACTCCACGAAACATCTCGGCTCCATTAGCTCGGAGTCGTTGAGGCACAGATTTACGGGTTCTCGATTTCCTCCCGCACGACCACCAATTCCAAAACTCGCGCAGACCTGACTGCGACAAAGATCTTCCGTCTCGAGCTCAACGCTTCAACATTAACGGTTGGGTGGTGGTGGTGTGGTGGTATCTCATTGTCGAACCACGACTGATCTAACGGGTTACGACACGGTCATTCTTCCTCTACCTCTTCCACACGGCGACCACGTCCTCTGAGAGCTCATTTTCTATCGTCGAAATCGATTAAGAAGTTTTATGAATTAGTATTCTTGTTTCACTTATTACCCGCGAAGATGTTTTATGAAGAAGAATTTAAGAGTGGTTCTTTCGTATTCATACAGCACACAGTCTTTCATTCATTCATCTATCCATCAAACAATTATGAACTTTCGTTCATTCAGAGAAACGTTGTAATTTTCATCGTTGTTGTTTTTCCACTACCTAGGGGTATTTTCGTAATTTTGTCCTACAGGGGCAATTTCGTAATAAAAAAATTCCTCGGTGATTTTGTCGCAAGTATTTTGGTAATTTTAAAGTCCCGGGGTAATTTTGGAAAAAATTTCTAAATTCAGGGGTATTTCGGTAATTTTCGACCTTAGGGTATTTTGGTAATTTTTCACAAACTGGGGTATATTTGGAAAAACTAACAAATCAGGGATATTTCAAAAGTTGTAAAATTTTGTGGGTTCTTTTTGGAGAGTTTAACCTTTCAAATGGTGATGTTGCCAAAAATTTGGAAATCCGGGTCATTTTGGTAATTTTACAAGTTATGGGCAATTTTGTAATTTTCCAAAATTAGGGTATTTTTGATGGTTTGCACATTAGGGTTTATGAACCTTATAAAATAATGGAGTTTTGACACAACCATTGAAAAGTTTGACATTTTGTGGATCTAGGGCATTTTGGTAATTTTGCCACTAAGGGCATTTTTGTAATTTTCACAAATTAGAAATTTTTCAAAAAAATTTTGTAAAGATGGTTTTCGAAAATTTAGTAAAGTAACTTTAAGAGTTTTGAAATCTAGGGTTTGTTGTTTTGTTCTCTTTTTTTTTTAAAAAAAAACATGGCTAGTTCCCTTTCGGGTTTTAGTCATTATGTTTAGCCTATGTCCTAGCCCTCTTTGGTCAGGGTGAACCAAAGCTACGCACCAGGAAGGATTCGAATGGAGAGGAGGTGAGTCACACGGACTGCTTAAATACCAAGCTCCCATCGAAACCATTCCTAGACATGCGTACAGAGGTTGCCACACCACTGAGCCCACTGAGTTAGGGTGAACCGAAGCTACGCACCAGGTAGGATTCCTACGAAGAGGAGATGAGTCACTAGGACTGCTTAAATACCAGGCTCTTCCGGATCCAATCCTTGACATGCGTATAGGGGTTACCACACCCTATCTCAGTGACTTAGCCATAGGTTTGTTAAGTTCATTAAGTCTTATGGGTTCTGTGTTTGAGTAATCTAGCCCTAGGGTTCAAATTCCTATCATTCTATTCTACGTTCCATGCCATTTCTACCCTTATACAGTTCATAAGTCACAGAATCACACATAAAGTTAGGGTACTTACTTACGGTGGATCATGGTCGGAGACTTAGGTGCCATGCCAGAATACCTGCTTTATTTCAAAGAAAATCGTTTGGGCTCGAATTAAAAACGTTTTGGGCCTTAGCCCACAGGCCGAGAGTTTAAAACTGGGCTCTAATACCAAACTAAAACACCCCACACCCGGCCCACGAGCCTGAACCGGATCTGGTATGTTCCTTAAGTAAACTGGTTTTCAAATTCTTGGTTACTTAGAGAAAAATTGTAAATTTTGGAAAACATTGTTTTGGGTTGGGCTTAAATTGGAACCCATTTAATAAATTTTGAAAATCCAACTTAAATAAGTTGACAAAATAATTTTAGGGTTTATTATTTTAAAAGAAATAAATTTACTTAACTTTAATCAAAAATAAATTGTATCATAATCAAATAAAAATAAAGCGAGAAATAAAGAAAAATCCAAGCTGGGCCTTATTGCCTTATTACATCATTCAAACCCAAAATAAAATTTAAAGTACTAAAATTATATAAAGTCCAAATTTCTAAATAAATTCTTCATGTGATGCATGGCCACCTTTAGCTCTCTGTGACCAGGTCCATTCTCGCTCATCACACGAAAAATAATTCCCCAACGGGTGAGTCCACAGACTCAATGTGTACATGATACTAATTTTCAACAAATCGGGCATACAATTCATATCAATTTCATGTTCATATAAAATAAAGGATGATGCAACCCAAACCCAAGCCTATTTGTCCATCCGCTACACACCACCCGTACCAACCTGTACGCCGTGGGGACTACTAAGTCGACCCTCCATCCGCTACACACCATCGAAGGCAGTCGCTGCAGTCGACGTGCTCATCGCCCACTTACGTTGTGTCTTTAGACACTATATTCAGTTAATGTAACCAAAGTTACCATATTCAATAATGTGACCGTAGTCACCATAATTCATTGGTGAGACCATAGTCATCACCTTCACTTTCTCCCTTCACATATATCCCAAATGCCCCAATTATTACATATCATTCATATCATACTTAAATTCACATTCATGTCACTTTTCAGAATATAACACATTCATAATCCTATCAAAAGTAGGAAACGTACCTGGGTACTTTTGCCACATTTGTGGTACATAGCCACATTCTCATTCTTATGCACATTCACATATTAAAATAATTATTGCCATAACATATTGAAAGTTAGTGTGAGTACACACCTGATTTGCTTAATAGGCTCATTGAGATCTCGAAAATCCCGACCTAAAGTTTAGATCTGCTGTTGCCTATATTCGGCCATTATAAAAGACACATTAATAACCTTATTTGGCTTAAAAACCAAATCCTGGTAGGATTTGTATTACTAACCTTGTTGCCGAATTAGATGATCAAGTCCCAAAAATTTGCTAGTATTCTTTTTCCTTGAAATCGGCTAACACTAGTCATGTAACCATGTTAGTTTTCGGCTTTTGAAATAATGGGAAATAATCCTAGATATTAAAAAAACAAGCCTTGGCCGAATATCACTTACCTTACAAATTCCAAATCTGAAGAGGATTCCTTTATATGCTTGTCAAAATCCCTATAACTTTGTGTTAGATTAAATCTAACTTTGAAAATATGAATCATAACCTTTAACCAAATATTCATTCCTCTTACCTTAGATCCTTGATCCTTCTATTCAATAATGGGGGAAACCCTTTTGATGTTGTGGTTGATTGCTCCTTTACTTAGAATCAACAAGGATTCGGCTTTGACAGAAGAATCGGAGAAGAAAATAGAAGAAGAGAAGATGGATTTTTTGGCTTAAAGAAATTTCGGCAGAGAGGGGGAGAACTATGAAAATTTCGGCACACTTGGAAGAGATGAGAGAAAATCCTTAAACTCTCCCTCTTTAGCCGAATTTAACAAGACAAGAGTCCTAGACTTGGCCACCACTCTTCCATCATCTATTTTATTTAAAATAAACTAGAAAAATCCTTATTATCTCTTCCAAATAATCCAAATTAAAAGCTTTTATTTATCACTTAATTAAGCAATATTAATGGAAATAAAACACCCCATTCTAGAATGCTTGTGCCGTCCACCTTGGTGTCTCTAGAAGCAAAAATAAAACTTATTTTATTTGCTTCCCAAGTGACTCGAACTCAGGCCAAGTCCTCCTGCATAAGGTGCCATTTCCATAGGCCCTAAGTGACATCTTCAGGCCATATTTCCAAGCCTGTTTGTGTGTCAAATTCTACCAACTTTTTCTTTTAAGGCCCTCTTGCCTTTACTTCCTATTTTAAACTTTAAAATTTGACATTTCTGCATCATTTCTAAGTTTCCTAAAATTTTCGATCGGCTCTGTAAACTTGCCATTTTCTTACATTTCCAAGTTTCCAGAAATGTTCATTTCCATTTCTGAATCATTTCCAAAAATGTTCAAGTTTCCAAAAATGTCTAAGTTTCCAAAATGTTCAGGTTTCCAGAAATGTTCAAGTTTCCAAAATGTTCAGGTTTCTAAAAATGTGCACTTTCCATTTTTGAACCATTTCTTTACATTTCTCGGTTTCCTAAAATGTTCATGTCCTAATGCATTCCAAAATATTCATTTCCAATAATTTTCATACATTTCTGAGTTTCCAAAAATATCAAAAATTTATTCATAATACTGAAGACTTGTTATTTCATACAATTAAACCGGAAATGCATAGGCCTTTTCTAGGATGTTACACTCCATATATCGGTAATGGAGCAGATTCGAGCCAATAGCCTTATCTCCCTGAGATATCAAGGGAACAGTTGAAGTTATAAGTCTTATCTCCATGTATCGGCAATGGAGAAGACTAAAGAAGACGATCTTGTCTCCTCGAGATAGCAGTGGGGTAGATCGAAATTGACAAGTCTTATCTCCATGTATCAGCAATGGCGCAGACTAAAGAAGACGATCTTGTTTCCTCGAGATAGCAGCGGGGTAGATCGAAGTTGGCAAATCTTATCTTCATGTATCGGCAATGGAGCAAATTCGAGCCAATAGCCTTATCTCCCTGAGATAGCAAGGGAGTAAGCTCAAATTACAAGTCTTATCTCCATGTATCGGCAATGGAGCAGACTAAAGAAGACGATCTTGTCTCCTCAAGATAGTAGCAGGGCAGATCGAAGTTGGCAAATCTTATCTCCATGTATTGGCAATGGAGCAGATTCGAGCCAATAGCCTTATCTCCCTGAGATAGCAAGGGAGCAAGTTAAAGTTACAAGTCTTATCTCCATGTATCGGCAATGAAGCAGACTAAAGAAGACGATCTTGTCTCCTCGAGATAGCAGTGGGGTAGATCGAAATTGACAAGTCTTATCTCCATGTATCGGCAATGGGGTAGACTAAATAAGACGATCTTGTCTCCTCGAGATAGCAACGGGGCAGATCGAAGTTGGCAAATCTTATCTCTATGTATCGGCAATGGAGCAGATTCAAGCCAATAGCCTTATCTCCCTGAGATAACAAGGGAGCAGGTTAAAGTTACAAGTCTTATCTCCATGTATCGGCAATGGAACAGACTAAAGAAGATGATCTTGTCTCTTCGAGTTAGTAGTGGGGCAAATTAAAGTTGGCGAATGTATCGGCAATGGAGCAGATTTAGGACAACAGCCTTGTCTCACTGAGCAGGAGCGGAGTAGGCTAATGATAGAAAATCTCATCTTCACTGAGCATGAGTGGAGCAGATCGAAGATGGCGAATCTTACATCCATATAGCAATGGAGTAAATTCAAGCACAATAGCCTTATCTCCCTGAGCAGGAGCGGAGCAGGCTAATGATAGCAGATCTCATCTCCACTGAGCAGGAGTGGAGCAGATCGAAGACGGCGAATCTTACATCTATATAGCAATGGAGTAGATTCAAGCCACCAGCCTTATCACCCTAAGCAGTAGTGGAACAGGCTGAAAATTACAAGTCTTATCTCCATGTATCGGCAATGGAGCAGACTGAAGATTGTAGATCTTGCCTCCTTGAGATAGCAGTGGGGCAGATCAGAAATGGCGAATCTTACCCCCATGCATCGACAATGGAGCAGATTTAAGCCATTAGCCTTATCCCCCTAAGTAGTAGTGGAACAAGCTAAAAATTACAAGTCTTATCTCCATGTATCGTCAATGGAGCAGACTGAAGATTGTAGATCTTATCTCCCTAAGCAGTAGTGGAGCAGATCAAAGACGGTGAGCTTTATCTCCCTGAGTGGTAGTGGAGCAGGCTGAAGATTACAGATAATATCTCCCTAAGCAGTAGCGGAGCAAATTGAAACGAAAATTCCTATACCCCTGAAGATGCAGTGGGTTAAAGCAAGGCTACCTGAAGAAAGGAAGCATCAAGAAGTCAAGACTCAGCAAGACGGGGAAAAAGTGGCCTTTTTAAAATCTTTGCTTCGTTCCCGTTACACGATAACAAGCAAAGAGGGGCAGCTGTATGACCCAATTTTTGACCCCAACCTAAGCCCACTAAACCCAAACAATAAACCAATACAAACAGGCCCAAACCCAAAGCCCAATAGTAATTACAACCTGAAAATTTTTTTCTAGAAACCCTAACAGCTAACAATCCGGCGCCGCCAGTAGTCCCACAGAGCCACGTCCGCTCCATGTCGCGCCGCTCTCCGTGTTATGCGCTCCTCCACTTGCGGAAAAGAAGGAAGTAATTATAGCAAACAAAATAGATTTTCTTTTATTGTAAAATCTGGCTATAAAAACCCAAAACAGAAGCAATTTTTGGGGGAGGATATTCTTTTTTACGAATATACGAGCAATATACAGTGCAAAATAGAGAATCCATACGGAGTTAGAACGAATCAGAAGGTTTTATTTTTTTTTTCTCTTATTTTTCCCTTTCGAATATGTTTGCTCATTTTTTTTCTTCCCCTCTTCATTTTTTTTAAAAAAAACCCATATATATATAAAATACGTTTATAAAAAAAAGGGAGAAATTTTTACCTGTTTTGGGGGTTTCGGCCACCGTGCATGGTTACCGGCGACAACGACCGACGATGGCCGGCACGGCGGCTGATGGTCGGAGGGGAGGCCGGAAATTAGAGGCTGGAGAGAGTTGAAAGAGAGTTTTGTTGGTCTTTTGGAGGAAGAAGAAGAAAAATGAAAATTTTTTAGGAAATTTGGTTTCTATACTTGTATAATACGTCGCCGTTTTGCGTGGCCTCCCCAGACGCCAAAACGGCATCGTTTTGGGGAGGCCGATCCGACCCAACCCGATGGGCTAAGAGGATCCGCGCGTTTTGTTTAAAAATGGGCTATTTGCACATCAAGCCCTTCCGCATTTTTAGTTTTTTTAATTCAGTTCCCTTTTATTTTAAATTTGCCCCAAACTTTTATTTAAAGATTCAATTTCATCCTTTTCGTTTCCTTTGTGATTTTTGTTATTTATTATTATTATTATTGTTAATTTTGATTTTTATTATCATTAATATGTTTTTACTATCATAATTATCATGTTATTATTGTTTTTACTATTGTTATTTTATTATAACTATTATTTTAACTTTACCATTACTATTATTGTTTTTTCGTTATTGTTATTATTATTATTATTTATATATAATATAATTATTATTATAATCATATCTCTTATATTTATTACTATCGTTATTTTTATTATTAGTATTATTATTATTACTTTCAACATTACTATTATATTTACTATTCATATTACTTTTATTTTTACTACTGCTATTATTTTTTTATATTATTACTATTAAATTTGATTTTATTACTATTATTTTATTATTAGTGCTATTTTTTTTTCTAGTATTGTAACATCCCAAAATTGGGCCTAGGAGAATTGAGCCCAATGGGCCTTAGGCGTAGTAGCGTTTAAATTTTCAGAGAATAAGAGATCGGCTTAAATGCAAGTTAGACTTATTAGATAAGTGATTTTGGAAGATTAGAGGGCTTCTATGAAGTCCCGGGATCAAATATTGGCTTTGGGGAAATTTTGGTTTTAGGTGAAAAAAAACCCTGGAAGTTGGCAGATAGGCCTTAAGAATAAAATATGGAGAAAAATGACACAAGTGGAGTGTGTGGTGTAGTGGCAAAGTGATGCCACATAAGAGGTAAGGGAATGACGCCACAAGGAAGGAAGGAGGTCCAAGGTTCAAGTCTTGGCTTTTGCATTTTGGTTTCTTTTTGGTTGGACCTTAGAATTTGGCCCATAGTTTATATTTAGTTGCGCATGGTTTAAGACACAAGAGGAGCTTGTGGCCAAGTGGTTAGCAACGTGGATTATGTTACAAGGAGCACAGGTTCGAATCTCATGAGAAGCAAGGGAGTATTTATTTTATGGATTGGGCGGCAAGAGTTTTTGATTGAATTTAAACTCTCTATCGACGGGGATCCCACATCGGAAAGACACAAAGAATGAAGGTGAAGAGCTAGCTATATAAGGAGCATCCTAGGAGGAGAGTAAACACATCTTGGAGGCGTTTGGGCACAAGAGTGGGTGGGGACGGATTAGCAGAGTCCTATCGGTGTGTAACTCTCTACTCTAGTTGTAGAAAGCGGCAAAATGTCGAAATCTGGGGTTACACGGCATTAGTAGCCACACGAGCGTGCGGCGCATGTGTGGGGCTTCGACGCGATAGTTGAGGCCATCAATAGTATTCTCGTGGGTTGGGGCTGCTTGGGCCTCGATGGGCCGAAGTGGGCCCAATGGGCCCGTGGGCCTATATGAGTAAATTGCATGATTGGTTAGTATATGTTGAACTAGACTAGGTGGAAGTTATATGCGTGGCTAGATTTGTGCTAGGTGGGCCACACGAGCATGTGGGCCCGGATGGGCCGAAATCGGGTTTTAGGCCCAATCGTCCAGATGACCAGGAAATGGTAATGAGTCGCTAGTGGTGACATTAGGCCTTCTGGAAGGCCATTTCAGTTGTGAATTTACGAAAATACCCTTAGTAGGTAAAATTACGATTATACCCTTAGAGGTTGATTAGCATGATTATGTTGTTTAGTTTTGGCCGATTGTAGGGGAAGGCTTGATCTCGCATATCTCGAGTTGTGGCTAGTGCTCGAAAAGTGTTAAGGAAGGGGATCTAGTGCGTTAGATCTTGATCTCCGGGATTTGATAGTCGTATTAGTAACCAGGTGTGTAAACTAACACACTTCTTGCTTTGTATATGTTTGATAAACCGATTGATTGGTAAAATCGAAATAGTATGGTTGAGTGATATGATACCCTATGGGGTATGTGCGCGGATTCGTAAGTCTGTTTCATTATGAGTAATCGTTATTGATACATGATGTCATGATTTATGATGTATGTGCTATGAGATGCAACGTTAAACATGTTTGCATGATTTGAATACTATACATGCGTTGGTATAATGATGGGTGATATGAGAGGAGGGGCGGTGATATTTTTGTGGCGACGAGCACGAGTGTTTTGGTAACACAACTTTGTGACTTTGGGTCACCAGAGGTTTGGCACCTCCAGAGGTTTGGCACCTCGGCGTCTCGCCCCCGTGGTTTCGCACCACGTGGGTTGGCCCCACAAGGCGGTATTGAGGATTGACGCGGTGATTTGGTATCACACGATGGGTTGGCCCCATCACCCGATTATTGTGGCCGGTCACGGTGGTTTGGTACCACATTTACGTCTTTGGGACACCGAGAGGTTTGGCACCTCATTGCGACTCGTCCCCGTGGTTGGACACCACCGTGGGTTGGCCCCACTTGAGAGATACGGGATTGTCGCTAGTGATTTGGTATCACACGATGGGTTGGCCCCATCATCGGATTTGTGACTTTGGTCACCGGTGATTTGGTATCACAAACGTGTCTTTGGGACACCCGGTGGTTTGGCACCACATTGACGGATATCGTGTCTTTGGGACACCGTGTTTTGGTAACACATTGTGACTATATGTCACCGGTGGTTTGGCACCACAAGTGGTTTGGTACCACACGGGGTAGAAAAGGTGTATGGATGGTTAGAATTGGGTGCATATTGATTGGATGCATGATGGTTATGTTTATGTTGCATATGATATTTTGCTAATCCGGGAAAAAGGGTGGCACACTGAGTCTTGGTGACTCACCTTTTTCCTTTAACCATTTTCAGTATTGCATAAGGTTGGACCAGGGATCGGAGAGGACAAGGTGGCCTATGCGAAGATGATGATTTAATATTTTATGTTTGGTTTTGATATAAGTACTTTATTTGAATTATTGGGTTGTAATAAAGGCCATTTTATTATTTGGTATTACTTGATTATGGTTTTGTTATTTTAAATTCTTATTAACTCAAAAATGTTTCCACACAACAAAAGAAATTACATGAGTTTTAAGTAAGAGGAATTCGTTTTACTCACATATCTGATATAGTTTTCAAAATTGAATTCTTTCATGCTTTATTCTAAGTTAACGAGGTTTTTCAACCGTCTTTCCGCATAATAACATAACCAGATTCGGTGTCGTAGTGAATGGGCCGGGTTTGGGGATGTTACTGATTTAATATCGAGCCTAGTTCAAAACTCGGCTTTGAGGGTTTTGGGCCCAAAAACACTTTAAAAAAAAAAAAAAGGGGGGCTTTTCAAAATATGGGCTTTTAAGAAACTTTTCAGGTTATTCTAGCATGGCACTTTGTACCTCAGACCAAGTCCACAGGTAAGTACTTCGGACTTTCTTGAAGTGATTTGTTTGTATGAATTGATTTATATGTGAATATTATGGGCTTTTATGGGAACGTAGATTAGTGAACTAGGATCTGTTGAACCCTAGGACTAGTCTACTTAAACACATGCATAAGACTTAAGGCTACTAAACAAACCTGTGAAGTAAGTCACCGAGTTAAGGTGTGGTAACCACTCGCACGCATGTCGAGGATTGGTATTCGATGAAGAGCTTGGTATTTAAGCGGTCCTAGCGACTCACCTCCTCTTTACGCGAATCCTACCGGTGTGTAGCTACGGTTCACCTTAACCAAGAAGACTTGTTCATAAAGCTAAACCAAGTATTAAAACCCGAAAGGGATTAGCCTTACTGTTTTAAAACCCCTAGTTTTAAAATTTTCAAACTTACCCCTTTGGGTTGTAAACCCTAAATCTGATTTTGAAAGACGTTTTCTCGATTTACCAAAATTTCCAAAATGCCCCTAGTGGCAAAATTACAAAAATGCCCTTGTATTGTAAAATTACGGTACTACCTCAACTTCTGTTAAAATGATTTTACTTTGCAAAATACCAAAATCTCGAAATTTCAAAATGTTAAGATACCCTGGTATGGGAAATTACAAAAATACCCCTGTGTTAAAAATTACTAAAATGCCCCGACTTTCAAGATTTTGGTTTAACTCCAATTTTAATAAAATTTCCTACTTTGCAAAAGTATACAAAAATGCTATTTTCAAGATATATTCGATTTGAAAATTTACAAAATTACCCTCGATGAACAAAATTACCGAAATGCCCTTGGTTTCTAAATTTTCATAATTCCTCGATTTTTACTAGAATGTTCTTAGATTATGAAAATATCAAAAACTTGCATTTTACAAATATCGAGATATATCTGATTTGGGAAACTTACGAAAATACCTTTAACTTCCAAAATTAATGAAATAACCCGATTTCAAATTTTTGCAACACATCTGGTTTGAAAAACAAATTTTTCAAGATGACCCGAGATTTTGTAAACTTTGAAATATCTTTAATTTGAAAACTATTTTCAAATTGACCTCGAGTTATTACCAGAAATACCCTTATAGGAAAATGTCGAAATTACCCCGGGTTGGGAATGCTCAAGAAAGTGACATGGATGAATGAATGTGTCTTTAGAGAAGTATGTGAATGTTTGAATTAGAACAGAGAACTTGAGATGAAACTTTGATTGCTCGAAAAGAACGACTTCCGTAAACTTCGCATTTATAAAATTTGCTAGTGGATAAAACAAAGTGGAACAAAATTTCTAATGCATAAAACTTTTAATCATTAAATCGCGACGCTAGATATGAGTTCTAGGGACGTGGTTGTCGCGGACGTGATCAAGGTGGAATGACAGCTTTATTAAGATCAGAGTGCGCAGCAAGAGCGTAGTGTGGTAGGTTAGGATGTGCGACTATTAGTTAGTTCGAAATTTCGAGGACGAAATTTCTTTAAGGAGGGTAGATTTGTAACATCCCAAAATTGGGCCTAGGAGAATTGAGCCCAATGGGCCTTAGGCGTAGTAGCGTTTAAATTTTCAGAGAATAAGAGATCGGCTTAAATGCAAGTTAGACTTATTAGATAAGTGATTTTGGAAGATTGTAGGGGCTTACATGAAGTCCAGGGATCAAATATTGGCTTTGGGGAAATTTTGGTTTTAGGTGAAAAAAAACCCTGGAAGTTGGCAGATAGGCCTTAAGAATAAAATATGGAGAAAAATGACACAAGTGGAGTGTGTGGTGTAGTGGCAAAGTGATGCCACATAAGAGGTAAGGGAATGACGCCACAAGGAAGGAAGGAGGTCCAAGGTTCAAGTCTTGGCTTTTGCATTTTGGTTTCTTGTTGGTTGGACCTTAGAATTTGGCCCATAGTTTATATTTAGTTGCATGGTTTAAGACACAAGAGGAGCTTGTGGCCAAGTGGTTAGCAACGTGGATTATGTTACAAGGAGCACGGGTTCGAATCTCATGAGAAGCAAGGAGTATTTATTTTTATGATTGGACTGGCAAGAGTTTCATTGAATTTAAACTCTCATCGACGAAGGATCCCACATCGGAAAGACACAAAGAATGAAGGTGAAGAGCTAGCTATATAAGGAGCATCCTAGGAGGAGAGTAAACACATCTTGGAGGCGTTTGGGCACAAGAGTGGTCGAGCGCGGATTAGCCCCAGTCCTATCGGTGTGTAACTCTCTACTCTAGTTGTAGAGCGGCAAAATGTCGAAATGCGGCTACACGGCATTAGTAGCCACACGAGCGTGCGAGCGCATGTGGGGCTTCGACGCGATAGTTGAGGCCATCAATAGTATTCTCGTGGGTTGGGGTTTGCTTGGGCCTCGATGGCCGAAGTGGGCCCAATGGGCCCGTGGGCCTATATGAGTAAATTGCATGATTGGTTAGTATATGTTGAACTAGACTAGGTGGAAGTTATATGCGTGGCTAGATTTGTGCTAGGTGGGCCACACGAGCATGTGGGCCGGATGGGCCGAAATCGGGTTTTAGGCCCAATCGTCCCAGTATGACTGGAAATGGTAATGAGTCGCTAGTGGTGACATTAGGCCTCTGGAAAGGCCATTTCGGTTGTGAATTTACGAAAAAAATACCCTTAGTAGGTAAAATTACGATTATACCCTCAGAGGTTGATTAGCATGATTATGTTGTTTTAGTTTTGGCCGAGTGTAGGGAAGGCTTGATCTCGCATATCTCGAGTTGTGGCTAGTGCTCAAAAAAGTGTTAAGGAAGGGGATCTAGTGCGTTAGATCTTGATCTCCTGGATTTGATAGTCGTATTAGTAACCGGTGTGTAAACTAACACACTTTGCTTTGTATATGTTTGATAAACCGATTGATTGGTAAAATCGAAATAGTATGGTTGAGTGATATGATACCCTATGGGGTATGTGCACGGATTCAGTGTAAGTCCGTTTCATTATGAGTACTGTTATTGATACATGATGTCATGATTTATGATGTATGTGCTATGAGATGCAACGTTAAACATGTTTGCATGATTTGAATACTATACATGCGTTGGTATAATGATGGGTGATATGAGAGGAGGGGGCAATGATATTTTGTGCTGACGAGCACCAGTGTTTTGGTAACACAACTTTGTGACTTTGGGTCACCGTGAGGTTTGGCACCTCCGGAGGTTTGGCACCTCAGCGTCTCGTCCCCGTGGTTTCGTACCACAGTGGGTTGGCCCCACAAGGCGGTATTGAGGATTGACGCCCGGTGATTTGGTATCACACGATGGGTTGGCCCCATCACCCAATTATTGTGGGCCGGTCACCGTGGTTTGGTACCACATTTACGTCTTTGGGACACCAGAGAGGTTTGGCACCTCATTGCGACTCGTCCCCCGTGGTTGGACACCACCGTGGGTTGGCCCCACTTGAGAGATACTGGATTGTCGCTAGTGATTTGGTATCACACGATGGGTTGGCCCCATCATCGGATTTGTGACTTCGGTCACCGGTGATTTGGTATCACAAAGCGTGTCTTTGGGACACCAAAGTGGTTTGGCACCACATTGACGGATATCGTGTCTTTGGGACACCGTGTTTTGGTAACACATTGTGACTATATGTCACCGGTGGTTTGGCACCACAAGTGGTTTGGTACCACACGGGGTAGAAAAGGTGTATGGATGGTTAGGATTGGGTGCATATTGATTGGATGCATGATGGTTATGTTTATGTTGCATATGATATTTTGCTAATCCAGGAAAAGGGTGGCACACTCGAGTCTTGGTGACTCACCTTTTTCCTTTAACCATTTTCGTGTATTGCATAAAATTTGGGACCGGGATCGGAGAGGACAAGGTGGCCTATGCCGAAGATGATGATTTAATATTTTATGTTTGGTTTTGATATAAGTACTTTATTTGAATTATTGGGTTGTAATAAAGGCCATTTTATTATTTGGTATTACTTGATTATGGTTTTGTTATTTTAAATTCTTATTAACTCAAAAATGTTTCCACACAACAAAAGAAATTACATGAGTTTTAAGTAAGAGGAATTCGTTTTACTCACATATCTGATATAGTTTTCAAAATTGAATTCTTTCATGCTTTATTCTAAGTTAACGAGGTTTTTCAACCGTCTTTCCGCAATAACATAACCAGATTCGGTCGTAGTGAATGGGCCGGGTTTGGGGATGTTACAAGTATTATTATTACTATTTTTATTATTAACGTTATTTTTTATTTTAAATTTTTTTCTCATTATTATTATTATTACTACTTATCATTACTATTACTATTATGTTATTATTAATACTATTGTTTATTTTAGATTTTTTTCCTTATTATATTTATTATTATTACTCTTTATTACTATCAACATTATTACAACTTCCATTATTTCTATTATTTTTATTATTACTAATATTTTTTTTGGGTTACTTTATTTATTATTCTTGCTATTATTTTTGTTCATTCCATTTTATTTTATTATTGTTCTCGGTATTATTGTCCTATTGTATATTATCCTTATTATGAACCTACCCATGTATTTATTTACGTCTCTATATGCCTGCAAGGTTATGTTGTTCGTTATTATTATCGTGGTTACTGTAGGAACCCAATTTTGCCTGGGCCCATGTAACAAACCAAAAATAATAAACCCAAAATAATAAAACAAAGTCCAAGTCCAGTCCAAAATATATCATTTGGCCCGATCGGAATGGCCCATTACTTGAAAAGATTGAAGGTCTATCTACAAGCTTAACGTATATGGAAGTACAATCTTCAATGATATGCAATCTTAGATATGATATGCAAATCTTAGATATGATATGCAATCCTAGAAGATATGGTATGTAATATTAGAAGATATGATTTTGTAATCTTAGAGATTTAATTTGTAGATACCTTTTAATCTTAGCCGTTGATGTAATTGATCTGTACCGTTGGATTTGGGGAGGCTTAACTATAAATAGAGGACTCTCCCTTCATTGTAAGAGGACACTTGAATTGGGAGTAATAAAATTTCTTGAGAGCATTCACTCAAATTTCTCTCTTTTGCGTTCTTATTTTCTGTGGCTTGTTCTTATTTTGTTCTTCGCTCATCTTCATTTCTTTTTGAGTTGCTTCCATTCGAGTTAGATTTTGGTGGAGGAATTTCGTTGAATCTTCATATTGCGGGAGTTAGGTTGAACTTATGCGTTTTTTTAACTTTTTTTTTCATTTAATTGCTTAATCATTATTTAATCATTTATTTTAATTATTTTAAACTTGTTTTTCTTTTTTCCTTTTCCTTATTTACGTTAAATTTTTTTTTTCAAATCTTTGTTTAAAAATATCTATCTCCTTTAATTATCACATTTTATCCAAAAGTTTTTTTTTTAAATAAGGCAATGTTTTGTGTTTAGAAATTCGGGAAATAGTGCCCTAACGTGCTGGGTTTCGATTTTCTGTGTGACTAAATAACTAAATATCCTTTAAATGAATTTTGTAAATCATGAGATGATTTTGGTTACGAGGGTTTAAAACAACATGCCCTAACGTGCTGGATGTGATGTTTGTATGCTTTCAGAACAAAAGAATCTCAAGTTCCAACTCAAATTGTTCAAGTTTTTAAAGAAAACATGTTTTCAAATCTTTTCGAATTTTAAACATTAGGACAATAACTAATTAATCCGGTAACAATTTTGGGCGTTACGAGGGTGCTAATCTTTCTTCGTACGTAACTGATTCCCGAACCCTTTTTTATTGAATTTCGTAGGCCAAAATCAATATTTTGAAATAAAACGTTTTATAAGGTGATTCGATCACACCAAAGCAAAAAAAGATTGGTGGTGACTCCATTTTCATTTTTAAAGTCGATCCCTATTTTTTCAAAAAAATTAAAAAATGGTTTCGACAGCTTGGCGACTCCACTAGGGACTAATAAGAGAGTTAAGCCATTAAAATTGATTATTTTCTGTCTTTTGTTGGAAATTTGAAATTCGATTTGAAAACTTAATTTTTAAATTACGATCCTTTTGTCGCGATTGTTTGTGTCATTTTCTTGTGTGCATTGCATTGCATGACCGTTGTGGTCGCACCCTTAAGTGAGAGCGAGAAGCTATGCCTTCGTGAGGTTTTCACCTCCGTATGGGCTAGTGGATTGCTTCGGGATACATTTGTACCTATGTCTTCGTGAAGTTTTCACTTTCGCATGGCCATAGGGAAATGTATTCCCCTGAATCGAACTCAGTCCGTATGAGCCTATAATGGGTGGGGATTGAGAAATCTGCTGGTTCGGGTACTTCAACTTTAGAGCTAAACCACTGTAGAAAACCTAAGGGCTTACCCTAGGTAGAACTATGTCAAACCTTAGTGGTCACCCAGATATGTGCCCTATTTATTTCTCTTGTGCTAACGTATTCTCTTTTGTTTCGATTGCATTGCATTCACATCATAGAAAAGAAGTGTTGATTCAAATTCGATTGCTAAATAGAAGAGTTTGTCATGAGAAAATGGAGTTTTTGATAAAGTGGATTATAATACGGTCGTCCGAATATGGTTCAAGCAGACACAACGAGAGAAGACTGATACTCCGTGAAGGAATACAAGACTTTATTGCCCAAGGATTCAAGCCGACGAAGACTGTTCGAGAGCCCTCACGTCTTAATTTTCTGACAAGCATTGCGAGGATAAGTGAGTAATATGTCGCAGCCCAGATCAAGCAAAAAGGAGCTAGTGGAAGCGTCTATTAGAAGTTTGCAAGATTTGACCTTTGCGAAGAAGGGGATTGATGTTTTTGCTTGGAATATGAGGGCAAGGCCGCATATGTAATCTGTTTTATGTAAAAAAAAAATGCTTTCTAGAAAAGTTTTTCTAATGAAATTGAATTCAGAATCAACGCCTCTCTTTCTTTTGCATTCATTCCATGCATTTGCATTGCATATCATGCATTTACATTACATCATATGTATTAAAATTTGTAGAAAGATCCTAATTAATTAAAAATTATTTCAGCAACCTGGGAACTGATGAAAGTCTACTGAATTGATATCAGGGCCTTAGTGCAAAGCCTGATGGATAATAAATTGAAGAGATCAAAGACCCAAAGGAATATAGGAAATCTAAACATTAATGACATATCCGAAGAGAGAATCGGGGAATAAAAATTTCCAAAACCCTTACATACTTGGGAAGATTTTAGATAATGGGACTGTGGAAGAGATCCCTGTATTTTTAGAGTTAATATAGTGTAATATTCAAAACATGCTTGTTGCTTTAAGCCTAGAGGCAATAAGAATCATTTTGTGAAATAGGCTTATGTCAATAATTTTTATTTCAATAAAATGCATCTTTTTAAGCAAATATTTTTATTCTTTACATTTCATACTGTACATTCTTTTTTTTTTACAATATTCTTTCATTCTTTATTCATAACCATACCATACAAATAATCATCCTTAGAATTATTTATTCTTTGGATTTTTTGCCTTCGTATCTAGGTACCCAGATATTAATGACATGAGCGACGTTGTTACTAACTCCCCTTTTGAATGAGATATGGGTATAGGGGATCTAAGGACTTTGAAGATGACAGAGATTGTAACCTATCTTTTGATTTGTAAGGATGGTAGAACAAGTGAAAATAGACTCTACTCTACAATGGGTCATTGGATATTATGAGCATAGAAAAGAGGTAAAGATTGTAGTCTAGCTCATTACCGAACTAAGGCGAGACATCATTGAGTTATTTTCAAGAATTCAAAGATGTTTTCGCACGATCATATCAGGACATGCCTGGGCTACTAAGACACGGGTTAAACATGAGGATCGGGCACTGTTGGTCTACCATGGAAGGGGATTGCATCAGTTATACCGTAAATACTGAATTGAAGAAGACGAGATTTATGTGACTCTTCCATTTCTTCATAAATTTTCCATATGTGGGGCATGGATGTGATGGGGCCAATCTCGTTAAAAGCTTTTAGCCAATATCGATTCATTGTCATGGTCGTCGTTTACTTCACTAAGAGGATGGAAGTAGCTTCATATGCCAATGTTACAAAGTCGATAGTCATTAAATTCTCAAAAAAAAAAAAAAAAAAAAAAAAGAAGCACTACAAAGAATACCAAAAGGACAAAGTCAAAGTTTGTAGTCCTGTTCAAAGATCGACGCCATATCATAGAAACGAAAAAAGGCGACCAAAAAGAAAAAACAAAAAAACAAAACAATGATTGTAGAAAAGATGATCGAGACTTGTAAAGATTAGCATAAAGAAGTTACTACTTATCTTTTATGATTATTGAACGTTGGCCAGGATTTTTGCCGAGGCAATATCTTACCCATTGGTTATGGAATGGAAGCATTATTGCTAATTGAACTTAATCGAAGAAAAGGTTAAAAGCTATCTATTACGGTCAAACGATGCAAGCTTACGACAAAAAAGTTTATCTTAGAGAATTCCACAAGGGGAACCTGATATCGAAATAGATCTTTCTTATATAAAAAGATTTCAGAAGAAAGCAGATGCCAAACTGGGAAGGACCTTATGTAGCAGAAGAGGGCTTGTTCTAGAGGAACATTGATATTGACTGAGATGGATGCCAAATACTTACCCAATCCGGTAAATTCAAGTTTCTTCAAAAAGTATTTTACCTGAAAGGGGAAAGGCCAAGGGGAAAACCCGTAAAGGGCGCATTGAGTTGAAATTCAAATTCAAAAAATAAAAAGAAGAAAAAAAGAAAAAAAAAAGAAAAAGAAGGAGAGGCCAAGGCAAAAACCCGCAAAGGGCGTTTTGAGACCAAAGGGGTTTTGAGCCGAAAACCTGAAAAGGGTGGCTCAAATTTTGATCAAAGATAGGGCATGTGGTAGTCTCACTATGTCTGAATTAACAATGAGGAAGTATGCTACGTCTTGAGGCATTGACAAAGTATTTCGGATCCTCTAAACACGTATTAAGTTTAAAATGGTCTTCAAGAAATTTGAACAGAGAAGCTCAAGCTGCGATATCTGGGGCACCTAGCTTCTATTTTACCCATCTTTTTGAATTTGTTATCTTTGATTATTTTATTCTTTTCAAGATAATCCCAAATCAATTTTCTTTTATTGCCTTGGTTATTTTTTATTAACTTATTTGTTTCGAGCTATGCTCGTGATTAATTTCTTTCTTGTCCATTGTTAGATCTTTTTCAAGCATTTTATATGGAAATAACGATTATTGGACTAATAATACTTTCATAAAAGGAGTTTCGCATATTACTTTGGAAGTTTTTAAATAATAGAGGAACCTGAAATAGGACTATTGTTTAGAACTCACCAAGCCTAAGGTTTGGAAATATTGAAAGGCACATACATCTGGTTATTACGCCCAAGGAATGGTGTAACAGATCAAATTAATAATAGATTAGATGAAAGAAACCAAATGTTATTCCCCTGAAGTCGCAGTAGGAGGTACAAACTTTATGTCCCCAGGGTACAGTGGAAGGGACTCTGAAATTACAGCGGGGCAAGCTTGCTGAGCAGAATATGATCATTTTTTTGGGTTTTCTGTCAAAAATACCAGCTAAACGAGAAAGCATGGTAACGCATCAGTGATAGAACCTTGATGAACTATGAGCAGTGACAACTCAAACAGTAAAAAAGGGATCATTCTTATAAAAATATTATTCATACACTTCCAGTTAGAAGCATTAGATTCATTCCGATCATTGCATCCTAATCATTATACATTTAAAAATGGGATCATTCTCATGACATTCTGCATTCATGTAAATGTTATCCATAATACATTCGGGTCTACAGGACATGTCCCTTAGAGGACGATGTAGCAAATTGGAAAGTTCAGATTTTGTTCCCTAGAGATGGCAGTGAAGCAAACTGAAGATTGAAGTCTTCCTGAGATAGTAAGGAAACAAACCAAAAAGTTCAGATTTTGTTCCCTAGAGATGGTAGTAGAGCAAACTGAAGATTGAAGTTTTCCTGAAGATAGCAAGGAAGCAAACTAAAAAGTTCAGATTTTGTTCCCTAGAGATGGTAGTGGAGCAAACTGAAGATTGAGGTCTTCTTGAGATAGTAAGGAAGCAAACCAAAAAGTTCAGATTTTGTTCCATAGAGATGGTAGTGGAGCAAACTGAAGATTGAAGTCTTCCTGAAGATAGTAAGGAAGCAAATTGGAAAGTTCAGATTTTGTTCCCTAGAGATGGTAGTGGAGCAAACTGAAGATTGAAATCTTCCTGAAAATTGTAAGGAAGCAAACCAAAAAGTTCAGATTTTATTCCCTAGAGATGGTAATGGAGAAAACTGAAGATTGAAGTCTTCCTGAATATAGTAAAGAAGCAAATTGGAAAGTTCAGATTTTATTCCCTAGAGATGGTAGGAGCAAACTGAAGATTGAAGTCTTCCTGAAGATAGTAAGGAAGCAAATTGGAAAGTTCAGATTTTATTCCCTAGAGATGATAGTGGAGCAAACTGAAGATTGAAGTCTTCCTGAGATAGTAAGGAAGCAAATTGGAAAGTTCAGATTTTGTTCCCTCGAGATGGTAGTGGAGCATGCTGAAGATTGAAGTCTTCCTGAGATAGTAAGGAAGCAAATTGAAAAGTTCAGATTTTGTTCCCTCGAGATGGTAGTGGAGTAGACTGAAGATTGAAGTCTTCCTGAGATAGTAAGGAAGTAAATTGGACAGTTCAGATTTTGTTCCCTCGTAATGGTAGTGGAGCAGACTGAAGATTATAGTCTTATCTTCCTGATGTAGCAAGGGAATAGACTAAAAATTGTAGATCTGACATTTCTGAGATTGCAGTGGAGCAGATCGAATATACTAATCTGGCATCCCTGAGTTTGCAGTGGAGCAGACTAAAAAATAGCGAATTTGGCGAAACAGATTGAAGATACTAATCTGGCATCCCTAAGTTTGCAATGAAGCAGATTAAAAATAGCAGATCTGGTGTTCCTGAGATTGCAGGAAGTAGATCGAAAACATCAGATCTTTTCTCTCTGAGTTTGCAGTGGAGCAGATTAAAGATAGCAGATCTAGTATTCCTGAAGTTGCAGGAAGCAGATCGAAGACATCAGTCTGGCATCCCTGAGTTTGTAGTGGAGCAGATTGAAAATAGCAGATCTGACATTCTTGAGATTGTAGTGAAGCAGATCGAGGATACTAATCTGGCATCCCTGAGTTTGCAGTGGAGCAGATTAAAAGATAGCGGATACTGCCTTCTTGAAGTTGCAATGAAGCAGATTGGAGCCATCAATCAAGATGAAGTTCCAATACCGTTGAAGTTGCAGTGGAGTTGGAAGCCATTTGAAGAAGACGAGGACCAAGAAGTCAAGGCTCAGCAAAGACTGGAAAAAATTGGTCCTTTTATAGTATTTGCTCTATTCTCGTTACACGACAATGAGTAAAGAGGAGCAGCTGTAGGAACCCAATTTTGCCCGGGCCCATGTAACAAACCAAAAATAATAAACCCAAAATAATAAAACAAAGTCCAAGTCCGGTCAAAAATATATCATTTGGCCCGATCGGAATGGCCCATTACTCGAAAAGATTGAAGGTCTATCTACAAGCTTAACGTATATGGAAGTACAATCTTCAATGATATGCAATCTTAGATATGATATGCAAATCTTAGATATGATATGCAATCCTAAAAGATATGGTATGTAATATTAGAAGATATGATTTTGTAATCTTAGAGATTTAATTTGTACATACCTTTTAATCTTAGCTGTTGATGTAATTGATCTGTACCGTTGGATTTGGGGAGGCTCAACTATAAATAGAGGCCTCTCCCTTCATTGTAAGAGGACACTTGAATTGGGAGTAATAAAATTTCTTGAGAGCATTCACTCAAATTTCTCTCTTTTGCATTCTTATTTTCTATGGCTTGTTCTTATTTTGTTCTTCGCTCATCTTCATTTCTTTTTGAGTTGCTTCCATTCGAGTTAGATTTGGTGGAGGAATTTTGTTGAATCCTCATATTGCGGGAGTTAGATTGAACTTATGCGTTTTTTTAACTTTTTTTTTCATTTAATTGCTTAATCATTATTTATTCATTTATTTTAATTATTTCAAACTTGTTTTTCTTTTTTCCTTTTCCTTATTTACGTTAAATTTTTTTTTCAAATCTTTGTTTAAAAATATCTATCTCCTTTAATTACCACATTTTATCCAAAAGTTTTTTCTTAAATAAGGCAATATTTTGTGTTTATAAATTCGGGAAATAGTGCCCTAATGTGCTGGGTTTCGATTTTCCGTGTGACTAAATAACTAAATATCATTTAAATGAATTTTGTAAATCATGAGATGATTTTGGTTACGAGGGTTTAAAACAACATGTCCTAACGTGCTGGATGTGATGTTTGTATGCTTTCGGAACAAGGAATCTCAAGTTCCAACTCAAATTGTTCAAGTTTTTAAAGAAATCATGTTTTCAAATCTTTTCGAATTTTAAACATTAGGACAATAATTAATTAATCCGGTACCAATTTTGGGCGTTACGAGGGTGCTAATCTTTCCTCGTACTAACTGATTCCCGAACCTTTTTTCTTGAATTTCGTAGGTCAAAATCAATATTTTGAAATAAAACGTTTTATAAGGTGATCCGATCACACCTAAGAAAAAAGGGATTGGTGGCGACTCCATTTTCATTTTTAAAGTCGATCCCCATTTTTTCAAAAAAAATTAAAAAATGGTTTCGACAGCTACATTATCACTATTCGCTAAGTATGACAATTTTTACGTTTTAACCGATTTTCTATTTCAAAGGTTACATTGACTTTATCTTTTATTTTGTTTTATTTTTTTTCCTTGCCACTTTTTTTACCCAAACTCATAAAAGAGTTTTTACAAAGGTAATATTTTGTGTTTGGAAGTTCAGGAAATCGTGCCCTAACGTGCTAGGTTTCAGTTTTCCGTTCGTCCGAATGACTAAATATCATTTTAAGATTTTGACCGTGTTTTCTTAACTTCAAAAATAAGGCAATATTTCGTGTTTGGAAATTCGAGGAAACGTGCCCTAATGTGCTAGGTTTCAATTTTTTCGTTTGGCTAAATAACGTAATACCCTTTTTAAAATTGCAATGCATGAATTTTGAAAATCATGAAATGATCTTGGTGCCAAGGGTTTGAAACATCGTATCATAACGTGCTGGATGTGATATTTCATTCTTTCGGAACAAGAGAATTTCGATATCCAATTCGAATTATCCAAATATTTTTTAAAGGATTCGTATATTAAAATCTCTTTAAATTTTCGATATTAGGACATTAACCAATCAATAAAGTACCAATTTTGCGCGCTGCGAGGGTGCTAATCCTTCCTCGTGCGTAACTGGCTCCCGGACCTATTTTCTTAAGATTCGTAGACCAAAATGTTTTATAAGGTGACCCAATCGCACTTCAAAAAAAGATTGGTAGCGACTCCATTTTCTTTCTTAAAAGTCGACCCGTTTTCTAAACAAAAAACGGTTTCGATAATTATTTTAATAAATCAAAATGTTTTATTAAAATGACCAATCTCAAGGTGATCCGATCACACCTCAAAAAAAAGATTGGTGACGACTCCATTTCCATTTTTAAAGTCGACCCGTTTTTCAACGCTGAAAAAAATGGTTTCGACATTGATAAAAGTTGTTCTTTTTTCCCCCCCTTGAAACAAGCTTCAAAAAGTGAGGGACAATGAATACAACAGAAGATGATCTGCTTTCGTTTTCTCATTCTCATATTTTAATATAAGAAATAAACAATGCTGAAGATCTCAACAAGACTCCGAGTAGTTTATGGATTTGGCACATGGGGTGTGAGATATAACCATCCAAATACATAAAAAAAAAAAAAAAGAAAAAAAAGAAAAAAGAAAAGGTTTAAAGAAATTCTTTGAACTTACCTGTATCTGATACTCATGTTCAAGTCCGAGTAACATAGAACCCAGTTGTTTGTTAATCATATCATTATAGGGTTGTTTCACTATATTTTATATACACGTAGAGCAGCTGGCGCTGTTAAGTAGTGTTTGTTATTCGCTTGATTTCTTCTTTACACAATCGTCCTGGTGGCATCAATAGTGCATCTTCTATACTCATTCTTTAGCCAATCAAAAAACTCAAGGGCTGGATAGAAGACCACGACATTTATAACAGGACTGAGCCCTTCACCTTCCTAAACTATGCTTAAGCAGCTGATCCACCACTTTTATTGCTCTACTACATCCGATGAAACGATACGAATTCAAACACTTTTAATTCAACAGTTTTGGTTTAAGATTAGTAGTTTTAAACTATGTTGCTCCTGCTTTTTTCTTTTGAAATATTATCTCCAAGGATCATTTAAAAAGTAATTAATATCTAGGCTAAATGACTGAAGAAGAACCAAGAAATGGAGAAAAGGAAAAAGTTCAACTTACGGCCGGATCTGTGAAAACGATCAACTGCTTATCTGCAGTTGACACTAGAAGATTTGTGTTATCCTCGTTCAAAGCAAGAGCTGTAATATCCTGACCTTCTTTGAGTTTCAACACATGGAACACCTGCAAATGAGAAGGTGGCACATAAAAAGAAAATTAATGTAAGCCGAAACCACAAACATGCCGCATTGATTTATGTACAGGAGGTGCAGATAGGTATTAAGGCATAATAGAATCTGCTTAAACATTTTTGTATACCTTGAGAGTATGCAGATCCAAAAAGCAAATGGAAGGTGATGGTATATCCAATTTGTTGCTTTTGTTCTCTTCTGACTCAAGAGCCGAATCATCAACTACAGCTTTCTTCAAACTCGAGTCCCGGCTGTTATTGCGCAAAGTTGAGTTCATTCCAATTAAAGCACTCTTACCATCCATGGAAATTTCCATGCAACCAACACCACCCAAGGAAGGAAGTTGTGCTCTTGCAACCAGAACTCCATTGAGAGTGAATGTGCTGAGAGTTCGTTTCGATTGGTTCCATGTTAAAATGATTCCCTCGAATGAAACGCAGATAGCATCAGCTTCCACACCAGCAAGCCGTCTAATCAAGCGACCCCTTCTTACAGAATGCAAAAGAACATCTGATGAAAGGCCACATGAAACAACCAAACCTAGATCTGTACTGACACCGCAACAAAGAATTTCCTTGTGGTGACCTCGAAGGACATGTATGGGACCTTCTATCCAATGCTGCCTGCTTTTATCTGCTATGATTTTAGCTAAATTAGCTCTAGCAGGTGAGGGTGGTCTGCGAGGGGAAGCGGGTGGCTCAGGTGTGCTATTTGAGCCGGATGTACTTGCCCTATATATCCTCCAAAGTAATACGGTAGAGTCCCGTGATCCTGTCACGAGATAGTTGCTATCTGGCGATAGAGAAAGGCAAGTGACAGGAGCAGAGTGTCCAAAAGCCGTTTCTAGTGTATTTGCTCCATCAGGTGACAAAATCTTGATACTGTTATCTGCATGTCCGCCTAGGAAGTGTTGAAAGTTTATCAGACATTAAATTTAACTGAAACTAAAAGTTGGCAAAACAATGTAAATAACTAGGTTACCTGTGATAATTACTTTATCACACGTGATGGAAACAATCGACGAGCTTCTGATCCCAGATGAAGCAAATGCTAGTGCCTGGGGAAACTGACACTCATCAGAACCTGAGCTTCCCGGTTCTTTGAACATTCTTGTAATTGCTCCACTAGCAGAGCTTGCCGTTGCCTGTCCATGCTGAAATACAAATGGTTTTCCCTGATCATCAGGAGTGTATGGTTGCCACTTATGTTGTGCAATACGAGCTGCTGGCACATTTCTATCAACTATTATGACAGCATCTTCAGATGCATGAATAGCAGCTGCAGGCAAATTGCACCGTTCAGGGACCGGGACAGCATATGGTTTGACTTCTTTTGGGTTTCGAAAGATTGTCTGACATTAAAATGTTCACTGTAATCAGTTTTAGCATATTCAATTTTAAGGACCTTATTCAGATCACAAGGGAAGTAATTGCAGATAAAGTTTGTATATAACACTGCATCAAAGGTAAAATAGAAACGGCGAACCAAGAATGAAATTTCTACCTGCAAATGGACAGCCTTTGAAAGTGGCATCTTTTTCATGTGAGGAACAGTAAGAAGCTGGGATGGAGTTTGTCCAAAATAAGCTATCTGGTCTTGTATAGCATGCTGTTTTACCTGTTATTTATATAATAAATGTGCAAGACAATGTGAAAGTTCCAAATAGAGCAGACAATGGGGAAAAAAATAGTAAAATTACTTACTGGATCAGAGATCTTGTCAATATTAACTGTCCCTTCATATGTAATATAAGAGAATGTGTTATTTGCCGATATAGCTTCTTTACCCCGTTGCTTATACCTGAACATTCCAATTCACTCGAGTAAATTCCAATAAATTCAAGATTGCCTGAAACAAGAATCTCAATGAACAATTACTATTAAAAAAATCCAATAGCCTTTCTTTAGGAAAGAGGAGAAAGCAAAAGAAAACAGACCCAAATATAAGGTCAATCCATTCATGCAAATGTGCAGACACATGCTCACTTTCAAGAGCCATTCGATGTTTATGAATGAAATCAACAGGGTTTTCAGCCCAAGGTGGAAGTTTGACCGAACCTGCACATTGGAAATAAATAAATAACAATCAGAACTAGCACAACTGGCATTTATTTCTCTTCGGATAATGAAAAGAGGATACTCGGGTAGTACACACCAAGCTTTCCTCCTGATTGTGTTGTTCCAAAGTCAATTGATTTTTCATTGGTTAACATCTCAGGTAGGTAAAACAGCTCAGGAACCTAACATAAATAGAATAAAATAAAAACAAATAATTTTTTTTTTTTTTTGATAATCTATTGAAGTACAAATGCATGTAAATGCAACAATTACAAGATAAAATCTTATTCGTTCTTTGCACAAGAGAAGTTTGATTTTCTCATAGACAAAATAAAAAACACATACCAATTCCTTCACGTCACTCATGTCCTCAAGGACTCCTTTCCAAGTAGCAGCAACATCTGAAAACTCACGGTCTGCCTGACCAAAATTTCTACCTCGCATCTGAATTGAAAGAGATGTAAATGGCTCAACTCTAACAAGGTAATATAACACCTGCAAGAAGACCAGATACAAATAAAAGAAATTATAATAAGATATCAAAATTCACCTAATTGACTAATTGCATAAATATAGAAATTTGGATAGAAACTAATGGAATAATTCGGTCAAAAAATAGAATACAAGAATTAGAGGCAAGGAAATCCATTTTGTTACAACTTGTTTCAAATAAATCCTAGCAAATAATTCCAAGGACAATGCAAATGATGCTGAAATCAAAGTAAATAGTAGTGAATTACCTTTAAAATGAAACATACTACCCAGTGAAATGGAAGATGTGCAATGCAACTGCAAAATTTCATTGAACCAAACCAACATGCTAAAGGAGATAAACTACAGCTTTTAGCGGCACAGCAAGAAACATGTTGGCCCCATAAAGGGAATTAGTGAATCTTGCAAAACATATTTTGTAAGGCTAACAGAAGATAGTACAGAATGTAAGTTATTTTCGTAAGAAAAACACTCAACAGGCAACACACGACATTGCATACAACTGTCCAACAATGTCCCTATTTGTTCGTGAATTGCAGGCATACATCCAAATGTCCAACAGTGCTCCTATTTGAAGCAATTTAAATAACCACCACAACAGTATGACGATAAATTTAAGCAGAAGAGAAAACCTACTGTTCCAGCACTTGAATAATGTGAGCTATAATGGAACTTGGGGATGACTGAATCATCGAAGCTGGCATATCTCTCTTGGAATTTCTTAAGCCTGTCTGGATTTAGTGCCCCAATAGGCTGCAATTACATATGAAGTTATAATGGCAGAAAAGGAGAGTTCAGAGACAAAGTGCCAGCATAATTAAAGTCAAAACACCTTTGAAAGATCACGGAATGCTGAAGGATCAGCAAGATCCAAACTCTTTGAATTGTAGTCAGAAAGAATCCACGGGAATACTGGATACTGTAAGTTAAAAAAAAAAAAAGAAAGAAGAGAGAGGCAGAAAAAGTAGCTAAGTGATATTATACAAAACTGCCCACAAAAAGTAAGTACTAACCCGTTAAAGTGCACTCTAGAAAACACTGACCTGAGTGATGTCATTATAGGTACGCCCAGCCAGTGTATTTAGCTGCATTAAATATTCAAAATTGCTGATCTGCAGAAGGTATAATGCAGACAATAATTATGCTGCTTATTCAATACATGTGAGTTATATATGTGCACAGTAATTCATACCTCCCACCTAGCCCAGCGCTCCATTAACGGAGTTTTTTTCAGGAGTTGTTCAGGTCTCTACAGCATAAAAATATATATATTAGTTCAGGAATGGGAATAAAAATGAGTCCTTGTTAAAATCAGTTAACATTTACACCATTAGATACCTTCAAATGAACCCAATTTTATAGACGTAAGATATCCTCAAATTCCCTCAAAAAAAGAGAGATATCCGTAAATTTTCCACTCCTTTTTTTTTAAATACAAATGATATTCTCCATTTGTATATATGAGCACATTCTAGGTCTCAAAATAAAAAAATCTCCAAGCAAAGTGCAAACCTGAGTTGCAAGATAAATGTTGTTCAAATGAGGGGGTCGTGCTTGAACAATAGCTCGGTAGGCATTTCTTCGGCCCTCAGAACTCTGGATCAAGTACTATCTTTTAAATAAAAGAACGAGGGAGAATAACAAAGCCAAGGATTCACAAAAGAGGTGCATATAATAGATCAACAACCGTAAAAAGCATACATCTTTTCTATAGGAACATACCCCAAAATCAAAGAAGAAATTAGAACGGTCAATCATAAACAGCTCCAGAGCACTTCTTCTTAGGAGATACCTATGGAAAAGATAAACTAGCAAAATGAGGTGCAACAGCAGATGCTAAAGCAAAAGCAGCATTAGATGATTGAAGCCTAAAGATCTTTGAATGCAGCAGCAAGAAATATTTTGCTATGGATTACAATGCCAATTTTAAAATAAAGTATACCTCTAAACTCCTGCTAATATTAATAAGCAATAAGCACACAGAGAGAAGACTTAAAATTCACTCTATTTTACTGGATTTTACAGTCTAAAGACACTTCTGTTATGCACGTTATATCCAACTGCAGTGCTCTCTGAAGAAATTCACATCAACATGTTTAGAATATTGAGGAATTTCTAGAAGATTTCTGGTTGTTAACAGGCACAATGAGAGAAACAAGACTGTCACAAAAAATGCCGGAAGACTTTTCTTTCTCTGCTCATGTTCTAGGCATGTATCTTTACAAATATAGGAATGCATGCATGCTCATATGTAATCAAGGTTTGTTGGCAATATCTAGGCTTATTTTGTGAGACAATGGTGATCAATACACGGCTTAGGATGTCAAATAACCAAAAAGTTGTATCACAAAGTAACAACCATACTTAAATTTTCTAAATCAGCATGAACAAAAACGAGAATAAAAACTAACATAATATCACCACTATAACTTCACCTTCTGCTATATATTTGATGAAGAGAAGTCATCAGCCAACAACGATCTTTTTTATTGTTTCTTACTTCAGAGTTTCCTTCTGAACCATCAGGCCCTATGCTGCTTTCAGTGTTATCAACTATAAAATTTATTCTCGTTGTGGTTACCTGAAAAAAGGAGAATAGCTCATAAAAAAACCCTTCTTTTCTTGTATGAGTTAACAAATATGAAAGAGTAAGGACAATTTTGCATTAAATTTGCAATTGTGCTCTCCATCATGTTTTAGGAAACAAAATGCAGAGAATTTCTCTTTGACCAATCATAGAAAACTAGTAGCCAAAGTCAATTATCATAGGGCAGAATGGGACAGCATCACCAATCAGGATTCTATGTTAATCATGAAAAAACTTCCGCTTTCACATTTCACAATTTGTACAGAAAGCCAGGATCATAAAAGATGTTTAATAGCATAATCAGTGGCCAAACCAGCTGTGCTGGAAGAAAACATTACAGGGGAAGTTTCTGAGCTAAAGATTCTAACCTGGGGTCCATCTGTCCTTGTAGCCCTCTCCAATATAGACACACGCAAGTATATTCATACAAATTACCATTGTATATAACAGTTAGCAGCATAGTTCTCACTTAAAGGCATTTAACAATTATATTACCATTAAATTCACACTTTTTCCCAAAATCAGCAGCATGCTAAATAAAAAATAGTCGCTCTTCTCTGAAGATTCAAGAAAAGTTGCTTCTTGTAATCAGCCAGTCCTTTTATGACTTAAATGCAGAACATGCCACCCTAATTAAAGAAAATCTTATCAGTACTTTCTGGAATCTGGGGCATCAGAATTTATCATCTAGGTTTTAGAATTTGAAGTCACTAAAGTTAAGAACATCACCATCAAAGAACGAACCACATTAACAAGCAACAAGATTACTGCATATAATCTGCAAGGATTTTTAATTCGAAATTAAAAACTTACTTGAAAGGTTCCTCGCATAACCTTCAGTTGCCGAACCATAGAAGAAGGAAGTTCAAACACAATTCTGTCATCATGTTCACTAGGAACATACCCAGGAGCTATTGCTGATGAACTTTGGACCAAGTCTTGCACACTGGCAAGTTTAGTATAAGCAGATTCTATTGATTTCTGCAAGGGTTGCTCAGTTATTCTAGACAGCCTTGGTGGATCTTCCCCATTTTGGCCATTTTTATAGGTTCTGTTATCTACATTATCAATTTCTGGCTGTTCATCATCTTCATTCACTAACTCCATTGAAATTGCTTCAGCTGCTATAATAGGGGCATTACATGAGCTTATGACATTCTCTTGATTCTTTTTCACATCATTTTGATCCTCAAAACTAGAAGTAGTACCAATATGATCAGTCCCTATGTAATTCCTTCTCAAACATGGTCTCATTCTAGAAGAGCTTTCCGTAAACTCTAGCTTCCAGAAAATCTACACATACCATAAATGGAAAAGAAAAATGTTAGCCAAGGGGAGAAGAAATCAAATCCATTATCTAGCAACATATACTATGGTCATACAGGAGGAAAGTAAGTCTCAAAACTTACATGTGCCTGGCTTGAAAATTGGTCCCCTAATGGCCCAAAGAGACATTTCATCTCAATCAAGTAATGAATAAGTTTGCGCCAAGCACGTATCCCAGTGAATAACCTATATTGTGCAACTAGATCAACTTGTCCACGCCTATCAGTCTGGAAAAGTAAAGTAGATGAATCTATTTAAACAATTTTTATTTTTTGCCTCAGGAAATTAGTGACAATAATGACAGCCAGCAGTAACCAAACCTCTGATCGCTGAATGTTTCTTGACAAAGCAAAACTTGCAACAAGGACTGCAATAAATTTATAGGATAAAGCATTAAAATCTTTCCCATAGACTGATTTTGTATCAAATGGTTGCAGACATTCCATCCAAGCAACCCCCATGGCTTCAGAATCATTCCATCTTTTCACCCGCTCCATATCACTAGCATTCCTCCGCTGTGCAGAAGTAGCCATTGCAACAGCACTGAGACCTCTTCCAGAACCAATCTTTGCATTGCGTTCAAGATCACGTGCAGCTGCCAAGGCAGCAGCCTTTGCTGCTGCCTTTTCTTTTGGGTGAGATGGTGTTTTGGTAGGAACCTCCAGAGGTTTCTGAAAACTAGAAAAAGTGGTCAGCTTAGCTGTTTTGCGCTCAAGCATGGAGGAGTCACGTTTAAGATGTGCTGTTGTTGGAGGAGCAGGAGTTTCTGCTCCACTAGCACCAGCAGCAATCATTGCCAATCCCATAGCAGCTGGTGGTGATGCAAAAGCAGCAGCCCAAGCTGGAGAGACCATTGCAAGGGCTGCCTGAAAAGAAAAAATTAAAGAAAATTAGAGAACCTCAAATAATGTAGAATAAAGTCGACAAAAACAAAATCTTTGTTGAGAATAAATGCAGACTCCTTTAAGAGATTCATGCAAAATCGAGAAGCATGTGTGAATACATTGAGAATAGGAAATTAGCACTAATGGCAGTAGCAAAGACAGAATTGACACCTTAAGAGAAGGAATTTAAAGAAAGGAGATAAGAATGATAATGAGAACCTTTAATGGCGGTGCATCAGCAGCCAATATGCGATTATCAACAGTAAGAGGATTCAAACCATCAGGAGTAGCAAGATCATGAATTCCTGCCAAAACTGGTCGCCACCTCCTCAAAACAGCAACAAAAGGTGGTACAATGGCCTCAAGATACTGTTTACGAAGTGGCTTTCTGTCCCTCCCAACAGCATGCCATACCTGCAGCATACATACTGATCAACAACCGATAGTCTGCTTATGACATGATGATAATAGCATGTATATGATAATAGAAGAGAACTTAGCGAAGAAGAAGAAAACATATTTCTATGTCACAAAAAATGTTGATAAAGAAGCAAACAAGAGAAGCTAAACGGTTAAAAGGTTTGCTCATGTTTCCCACTAAGTTGATTCAGTTAGAACTAACCTCAGAATAGAGAACAGAGGATGCTACTAAAACTCTTTGTCTTTTGGAGTCGGAGATTGGCATGTTCAAAATAGGAGAAAGCACACTGCATGTAATTAAAACGATTAAATTCAAAAACTCCTGTATGAATCTTGGAAGTGAAGGGGAAACAATACCATTGGACTACATAGTCAAATAGCACAAATATATTTAGTGGGATGTGTACATGCCTATTTGGAAGAACAAAAATAAAAGCAGGAGAAAATTATAGTAAAAGCAAAGAGATTAATGTCTCATATGTGGTTATTGGTTGCAATTCCTCTGCTTAACTTAAATACACAACAAACAAAAGCTCATAGAAATATATAGTTTTGGCCATATGTGGTAATTGGTTCAGGTTTCCTCTGATTAACTTTCATAAACAACAAAGCAAAGTGCAGAGAAATGTATATGGATCATGTTATTGGTTACGATTTCCTCCATTTAACTTACCTCCACACTAAAGAGGGCCATGGTTTTCCAACAGCCATTTGAGCACTATCATCTAAAGACATGTTGTTACCTCCTTGGTGATTCACTCCTTCCGACATTCCATCTTCTATGCCTATGTTCCTTGTGAGCATTTTGTCTTGTCCAGTATCTTCTTCCCTCATTGAAAGAAGCACCATGCGAAGCATGCATAAAAATGGTTGGTCACTGTCCAGCAACTGGTAAAGTGCTGCCATTCCTCCCATCCCAGTACCTGATTCACCACCCATACCAAGACAGTCGCTAAGCCCAGAATCATCCAACAATAAAGCTTGGAGCATGTTTACAGACTTCTTCACTAGGGGAAGTTCAATCCAGTTTCCGTTGGCATCCTTTTTCAAAGCAGCATTCCACAACTCCCAGCCACTGCCACCGCCACCAATGCCAACTTCTTTTTCAGATAAGCCAAGACCATACCATAAACGACTCCTGTATTTCCAACCCTCCGCTATATCCGTAGCACAACTACCGTATGACACAAAAGCAGCAGAGACAGAGTCATAAGGCTCAGCAGCAGCTGCTGCAGTGAGTCGTTCCATTGCTGTTGCAGTAATCTGCCAATTGGCATCAGCAATTGACGAAAGGACCTTGTTTAGTAATTGAACATGAAGAGTAGAAACAACACATATTAAAGCAAGGGATAGGGGAGAGGAAGTCAAAGCAATGTTCAACTAGACATTCCAAGAAATATACATTTTCTTTAACTAAAAGAACAATAAAAACATCATTCCTAAGAATTATCACATGTCCAATGCCAAAAGTTATGAAACCGAAGTAGATATTCTATCAAATAAAGCAACAACAGAATATGGTGAAGTTTAACAGATAAGACCTACATATAAACCTAAATCAATAGATTATGTACAATTTCAGGTATGCAATACTGATGTGTCTTCGAGAAGACAATATACATACATCAAAAGGGAGCCCGCCAGTATCTACAGATATATCATCATCCTCAGCTTCAGATGATTCTCTACTAATTGATACTGTTGAATTTGAGTGGTTATTTAAGGAAGACGCGATATGAACTGGAGATGCATTACCATCAACTTTCCGTGAGGCATTAGAAATTTTACTTTGTAACCGAAAATGATCTTCAATAAGCATTAAAATTACAATTGCGTTCTCTACCAAAAACACCGAAAGCTGAGCAGCATTCTCTGCTTCCGCCTTAGCATCCTTTGCGGACAAACCTTCTGCTGCAACCCCAGCAGAAGCAGCAGCAATAAGTTGAGTCTGCTACAGAGGAAAAGCTCAATGAAGGACTATCGCAAATTTTTACATCTAGTGACGAGAGACTTTGTAGCATAACAATGATGAAAACAAACAAAAATTTCGGTGAAAGCAACTAGTTATGAGAACATTAAAATGGCAGAAGGTAGTTGAAAGAAGATTGCTTTTTCATTTTCTTTCTTTACGATAATCTCAACTTACATAGATATTCCATTTTCTAGGATACTTCACTAATTTAAAATGAAAAAATATATAAAAGCTATCAATTATGTGTCAAACTGAAATTTGTAATGACTAATTGTTACCTGAGCCTGCAGTTCTCTGGTAGCAAAATCCATCAAACCGCCCAATAGCCTTCTCTTGAATATTGGCAAAGATTCTTCACGCCTTCGGAATAAAACCACATAGGAAATGAGAATATTGTAGGTATTATCATCCCTTTATTAAAGGGATTCTGTAGGAACCATTATTCCTTTGTCAAGGGATATTGCAGATATTTATAATCTCTAATTCTAAGGGATCATATCTCTATTAGTCTTCTTTCCTATATTAGAGTTTCCTAAATAAGAGATATAGTTTGTATAAAGATGTAAATATATTCTATTGTAAAAATAGAGAAAAATACAGAGAATTACTCTAATTTCTACATGGTATCAAATTAGGTTCCGGTTCTTTTCCACCCTAGACCATGTCAGAAACTTCTTCTTCTACATATCCTTCTCCTACTCCGGAGATTACCTCAAATCCAAAAAAAATTTCTGGTTCTGATGCTCAATCAGACTCGTCTGGTCTGAATATCACCTGCCATAGATTAAATGGCAACAATTTTCTAGAGTGGTCATCTTCCTCTTCCAAGCGGGGGAGACCTTGGTGTGATCATTGCAAAAAGCCTAGTCACTCCAAGGAAAAGTGTTGGAAGTTTCATGGTAAGCCTCAGGACTGGAAGTCAAAGAACTCTAGAGATAATAAATCAAGTCTTGCATCGCGCCACATCTGTCACACCAGCCTTCACCAAGAGCGATTGCTGAACTTTAAAAACTGTTTGGAAAGTTTCAGGGGTCTAGTGCGGGTAATCTAGTCATGAAAGAACCAGAAGGTAACCCTTCTTCTACAACACTTTTTTCCTCACAGTTCACTCCTAATTGGATCCTCGATTCGAGTGCTACAGATCATATGACTGGTATTAAGGCCTTGTTTCACAATTTTTTCCAAACATTTAGTAAAACTGTCAAAACAGCTGATGGTTCATTGTGCAAAATAGAAGGACATGGCACTGTTATTCTAAATGAACAGATTGTTCTTAAAAATTTTCTATTTGTCCCAACTCTGGCTTGCAATCTTATTTCCATTAGTAAAATTTCCATGGAATTGAAATGTTCCGCAATTTTTAACGGTCTTGATTGTACTTTGCAGGCACTGACCTCGAAGAAGATGATTGGTAAGGCCAGCTTGCAAAACTGTCTCTACATCTTCCCTTTCTCTCCTAAAACCGAGATCTCCACATCTTTAACAGCTTTAAATATAGTTGATACTGTTATGTTATGGCACTTTCGTTTAGGCCATCCTAGTTTTCAATACCTTGCAAAATTGTTTCCTAATCTATTCATTAATAAAAGGCCTAACTCTTTTTCTTGCAAAGTTTGCTCTCTTGCCAAAGATACTAAATCGTCTTATTTTCCTTCTTCATATAAGCCTTCTCACCCTTTTGCTTTGATCCATAGTGATATTTGAGGCCCTTCTCGGGTGAAGAATGCTGATAATTGTAAGTGGTTTATCACTTTCATTGATGACCATAGTAGGATAACTTGGACTTATTTGCTAAAAGATAAATCTGAAATTGCTGGTATTTTTGAGCAATTTTATAACATGGTTCTCACTCAACTTGGGTCTAAAATCCAACTCTTTAAGTCTGATAATGGCAGTGAATTTTTTGCTAGGTCTTTGGGTAGTTTTTTCAAGGAAAAGGGCATAGTACAGCTTAGTTCTTGTGTTGGAACCCCACAACAGAACGGCATTGCCGAAAGGAAAAATAGGCACCTCCTAGAGGTTACTCGTTCACTTCTGTTTACTACCAATGTTCCTAAATATCTGTGGGGGGAAGCCTTATTAACGGCCACCTATTTAATCAACCGAATGCCTAGTAAGGTTTTGAAATTCCAAACACCTCAATCTATTTTTTTGAAGAATTTTCCTCATTTTAAACCGATCTCTTCAATTTTGCCACTTAAAATCTTTGGCTGCACTGTCTTTACCCTAATCTTTAAAATGTGTACTGGTTGGATATTCTTCACTTAAGAAGGGATATAAATGTTATCATCCTCCTTCAAAAAGATTTTTTATCATTATGGATATCACTTTTTATGAACAGGATCCCTATTTCAATCCGGATGAAATTCAGGGGGAGACATGGAGTGATTTTCAGCCAAATCAGGTATCTCCTCCTAATTTCCACTCTCAACCTTCAAAATTGCCACCATTTTCCCCTTTACCTCAAACTGATTCTCCTATAATATCTATCAATAACTCACCCACTCCTACTTTAAACACACCTACTCCTACTGAAAGTCTTCAACAAACATCACCACCCAAACAGTTCGTGTCTATACAAGAAAAAGGAAAAATATCCCTGAGACTTTTGCAATCTGATTCTTGCCGAGAATTGGATTTGGGTTCAGCTGCCGAAATGGAAGAAGAGATCAATAAGTCTACTACTTTAGATGACTTTCCTATTGCTATTAGAAAAGGGGTTAGATAATGCACCAAGCATCCTATTGAAAAATTTGCTGGTTATAGTTCATTAATGCCTTCTTTTCAAGCATTTACAGCAACCTTGGATAAAAAACAAATTCCCACAAGTATAGCTGAAGCTCTAAAGGATCCTAAATGGAGAAGGGCTGTTGAAGAGGAAATTTGTGTACTAGAAAAAAATGCCACTTGGACAGTTACAGACCTTCCTCAAGGAAAAAAGGCTGTTGGCTATAAGTGGATTTTTACTGTAAAGTACAACTCCAATGGAAGCATCCAACGATACAAAGCTAGACTAGTGGCTAAAGACTTTACACAAACATATGGGATAGATTTCACAGAAACTTTTGCACCTGTGGCAAAGCTTAACACTGACGAGTACTCCTAAGCTTGGCTGTAAATTGCGATTGGCAATTACACCAATTTGATGTAAAAAATGCATTTCTTAATGGCATGCTAGAGGAAGAAGTTTATATGAAACCTCCACCTGGCTTAAAGTCTGTTGAAGGTAGCAACAAGGTATGCAAGCTCAACAAGTCCCTATATGGGTTAAAACAATCACCCAGAGCTTGGTTCGAGAGGTTCACTAAATTCATCATTAAAAATGGCTACAAGTAGTCCCTAGCCGATCATACACTCTTCATCAAAGTAACTTCTACCAATAAGAAATCTATTCTAATTGTGTATGTTGATGACATAATTCTTACTGGAGATGATGAGGAAGAAATCAGCAGTTTGAAGAAGCTGTTAAACAAGGAATTCGAAACCAAGGACTTGGGAAAGCTAAGATATTTTCTAGGAATGGAGGTGGCAAGATCAAAAGAAGGACTTGTGATAAATCAAAGAAAGTATGTACTTGATTTACTAAAAGAACTAGTTTTCTTGGTTGCAAGCCAGCTGATACACAAATGGAGGCAAATTTGAGATTCAACAAAGAAGATGGGTCTTTAGTAGACAGAGAGAAATTTCAGAGATTAGTTGGGAAACTTATTTACTTATCCTTGACAAGGCCAGGTATAGTCTTTCCTGTGAATGTGATAAGTCAACACATGACTAATCCTAGTGAAGAGCACATGGCAGCAGCAAATAGAATTCTCAAGTACTTGAAGAAAACTCCAGAACACGGCTTAATGTTTAAGAAAACACAAGACAGAACTGTTAAAATTTTTATAGACTCTAGTTGGGCGGGAGACCTCACTGAAAGAAGAACCACTAGTGGCTACTGCACTTTTGTTTGGGGTAACCTTACAACTTGGAGAAATAAAAAACAATCTGTTGTTTCAAGAAGTAGTGCTGAAGCTGAATTTAGAGCACTAACTTTGGGAATATGCGAAGGAATTTGGCTACTTAAATTACTAAAAGAACTTGGCACTAATCAGGAGGATCACTTTGAAGTCTTGTATGATAATCAATCTGCTATTCAGATTGCCAAGAATCTAGTCTAACATGACCGAACAAAGCATGAGGAGATTGATAGGCATTTTATTGCTGACCAAGTCAACAAAAGGACAGCTACTCTTTCCTACATTCCTTCAGAAAGACAGATTGCAGACATTCTCACTTCAGAAGGACAGATTGCAGACATTCTCACTAAGGCTCTGCCAAAGCCTGTTTTCAATAAATTCCTATTCAAGCTGGGATTATACAATGTATATTCACCAGCTTGAGGGGGAGTGTAGGTATTATCATCCTTTTATTAAAGGGATTCTGTAGGAATCATTATTTCTTAGTCAATGGATACTGCAGATATTTATAATCTCTAATTCTAAGGGATCATATCTCTATTATTTTTCTTTCCTATCTTAGAGTTTCCTAAATAAGAGATATAGTTTGTATAAAGATGTAAATATATTCTATTGTAAAAATAGAGAAAATATAAGAATTACTCTAATTTCTACAAATATATTAAGGGCTATACTTATTTATCAGGAAAAAAATTGAATGATAGCTTTAAGATAAACAACCACTGTACCTAAGAGTGTTTTAGCAGACTTATTCAAGAACTATACAGAACTAACACTTTTTATTGGCTCCATGAAGAGCATATCATGTAAACCAATCAGTGAGTTTAGATTAAATTAATCAATGCAATTTTATAGACATCTATGCATCCTATGCAAATATATAGAATATGTTCAAATTTTTATTCAATGCATGATTTTTAGAGAATATTGTCAGATTATAGTTTCTAATAAGGAATATTCTGTGTATCAGATAGAATCCTGTAGATATTTTATTGATTATTATCCCTAACTTTAAGGCTGTGTTTTAAGGGACAGTATCCCTAGAATCAGTTTGCTTCCTAGTTTAGAGTATCCTAAAGTTAGGCTCACTATGTATATAAATATTAGTGTAATTTCTTGTGAGATATATAATACAGAAAAACCTATTTCTAACATGGTATCAGATTAGACAGATTTTTGGAAATTTTTTTCTGGTAATCTTTTACTCCCACTCAACCCTTAAGCCTGCCTCTTTTGTTCAAAAGAAATGTCTGAAATTATCCAAACAATACCAATGGGGATAGTTCATAAGTCTCTATGAAAAACTCCAACCCAACAAGTGAGTTGCAGAATATTCAAGCGGCCTACAGGTTAAATGGGAAGAATTAGCTGAAGTGGTCTCAGCTGGTTCATACGTTCTTGAAGGGCAGAGGAAAGCTGAGGCACTTACTCGGAACAGGACCTAAAGGAGATCCTCAGTTTGATGCTTGGGATGAACAAGACTCTATGGTCCTGTCTTGGTTATGGAATTCTATGATGCCAGAAATCAGGGACACATGCATGTTTCTTAACTCATCCAAAGAAATATGGGAGGCTGTGAAGCAAACTTATTCTAAAGTTCGAGATTCTGCTCGAATCTATGAAATCAAGACTAAGATTTCATCTACCAAGCAATGAAGTCATTCCATCACGGAGTATTCTAATCTTTTGCAAAGCTTATGGCAAGAGATGGATCATTGCCAGTGCATTCAAATGAAGTGTAGTGCAGAAGCAGCACTCCTGAAAAGGTTCGTTGAAAAAGATCGAATTTATGATTTTCTTGCTGGGCTAAATGTTGAATTTGATGCAGTAAGAGTCCAAATACTTGGAAAGGATGAGCTACCATCACTAAATGAGACAATCGCGATAGTTCGTGCTGAAGAAGGAAGAAGAGGAGTTATGCTTGAGAATAGTCAAGTGGATGGTTCTACCTTAGTTACAAAGGCTGTCAGTGAGAGGAGATTTGCCATGGAACAGCCAACTGGCAACGATATTAAGCAGAAAGAACCTACAAGGCCTATTAAAAGGGAGTCTGTATTGTGCACCTACTGTAAAAAATCTTGTTACACTAGGGAAAACTGCTGGAAGCTCCATGGGAAGCCACAAACAATTAAAAAGAATTTTTCAGAAACCAACGGACAACCAACGGAACAAGGGCGAGCAAATATAGCAAGACAGCTGGATGGAGAACAGAATTCTCAAGACTCACCTGGTGTTTTTAATAAAGACGAAATTGAGAAGTTAAAAATATTGCTGGGATCATTGGAAAAGTCTTCTTCCACAGGTACTTGTAGTTTGGCGCTTTCAGGTATATCCTCTTCTCAAAATTCTAATGTCTCGGACACAGTCACCAACAGGTCTTGGGTCATTAGCTCAGGAGCTAGCTGCACCTATATGACCCACTCTTCACACAAATTTGTTTCATATACACCTTGTCCTAGTAATAGAAAGATGACAGTAGCTGATGGTTCTATGATCACAGTAGCTGGTCAAGGTGATATTGTTATAAACAAGACCCTTACTCTTAAAAATGTCCTTCATGTTCCTAAACTATTTACCAATCTTCTCTCCATAAAAAAAACTACCAGGGACTCTAATTAAAGTGTGGTTTTTTATCCCAATCGATGTTTTTTTTTCAGGAACAGAATACGAAAAAGATCAAATGGCCTATACTATCTTGAAGAATCTAGTGGAAAAGTTAGTGCTCTGAATTCCTCACCATTATCTTTCCTATCCAAGTCTGTTCAAGCTAATAAAAACTAAATTTGGCTCCATCACCTCCGCCTTGGTCATCCTTCGTTTCAAGTCCTTAAATTTATGTTTCCTTCATTGTTCAAAGGAATAACTATTGAAAAATTCCATTGTGATGTTTGTGAACTTGCCAAACATAAACGTACATCCTTTCCGGTAAGCAATAAAAGAACATCCGTTCCTTTTACTATTATTCATAGTGATATTTGGGGACGATCAAATATTTCAAACATCTCTGAGGCTCGGTGGTTTGTATCCTTTATTGATGATTGTACCCGTGTGTTTTGGATATTTCTTTTAAAACAAAAATCTGATGTAAGGTCTGTTTTTACAACCTTTTACAACATGATCAAAACACAATTTGGGGCTAAAATAAAACGGTTTAGGTTAGACAATGCTAAAGACTATTTCAATCAGTTTCTCTCCCCATATTTTCAAGAAAAAGGCATTATCCATGAGTCCTATTCTGTTAACACACCCTAACAAAATGGCGTTGCCGAAAGAAAGAATGGTCACATTTTAGCTATTACTAGAGCTCTATTGTTTCAAAAAATGTCCCTAAACAATACTGGGGGGAGGCTGTTTTAACTGCTACTCATCTGATAAATAGGTTGCCTACAAAGGTCCTTGACTCTCAAAGTCCTATGCAAGTTCTATCGAAATTTTTTCCTGATTTCAATACCTCAAACCTTACTCCAAAAATATTTTGATGTGTTGCCTTTGTACATGTACATTCTCAAAATAAGGGAAAACTCGATCCACGAGCTGTCAAATGTGTCTTTCTCGGTTATTCCTCTACACAAAAAGGGTACAAATGCTATAATCCAGCCACAAAAAAAAAAATTATGTTTCAGCGGATGTCACTTTTGCAGAAGAAGAAAAATTCTTTACTCGTCCTTATCTTCAGGGGGAGAACTTATTCATAGAAGATAAGGACAGAGAATTTTTTCTTCTTGATTTTCTAGCTCCTATCCAGCCTACCAACCAGCTTGCCCAACTTAATTTTCTAGGTCCTATTCAACAGCCAAACATTCAGTCCTTACCTACCAACCAACCTGCCCAACTTGAACCTATGGAACCCGAAATAGAGCCTACTACACCTAAGTCGCCCAAAGAGATTCAGGACACTACTCGCCCTTTACTAGTTTACTCAAGGAAGAAGGCACCGGTGCAAGTTTAATCATCTTTTTTGGATAAACAACCTACTACTCTACAACCCGAGGTAATTACTGAACCTACTTTGAATACTACTGAAAATTCAGATCAGAAAGACTATGATTTTCCTATTGCTATTAGAAAAAGAACTAGGGCCTATACAAAACATCCCTTGTACTCATTCATGTCTTACAAAAATTTATCCCATAACCACAAAGCCTTTCTTACTAGCCTAAAAGCCTTTCTTACTAGCCTAAATTCTATCTCCATTCCCAAAACTGTATCCGAGGCATTAAATGATGAGAATTGGAAAAATGCCATGAAGGTTGAAATGGAAGCACTTGAAAAAAAAAAGACATGGGATTTGGTAAAATTACCGAAAGGAAAGAAACCTGTTGGATGTCGTTGGGTGTACACAGTGAAATATAATTCAGATGGCTCTTTGGAGAGGAACAAAGCAAGATTAGTTGCTAAAGGGTACACTCAAAAGTATAGAATAGACTACCTTGAGACATTTGCCCCGGTTGCAAAGATGAACACTGTGAGAGTGTTGTTGTCACTCGCTGCCAACAGAGGTTGGAAACTACAGCAGTTTGACATCAAAAATGCTTTCTTACATGGTGATCTTGAGGAGGAAGTCTATATGGATGTTCCACCAAGGTTCGGTCCAAATACAGGATAGGTAGTTTGTAAACTAAAAAAAGGCTCTGTACGGACTAAAACAGTCCCCGAGAGCTTGGTTTGGAAGATTTACCAAAGTAATGCTCAAGCTAGGGTATAAATAGAGTCAAGGAGATCACATTCTATTTGTAAAGCACTCATCTTCAGGGGAATGACTTCTTTATTAGTCTATGTAGATGACATTATAGTGACAGGTGATGATCTAGAAGGAATGGAAAATTTAAAGAAATGCCTAGTAAAAGAATTTGAGGTCAAAGAGCTTGGTAAATTAAAATATTTCCCTGGTATTGAAGTAGCACACTCTTGGGAAGGAATCTTCATATCTCAGCAAAAATACATAATTGATTTGTTGACAGAGACGGGCAAGTTGGGATGTAAACCAGCAGACATCCATAGAGGTGAACCACAAACTTGGAGATGCACTAGAAGATGCAGTAGTTGATAAAGGTTCATATCAAAGACTCGTAGGGAAGCTCATTTACTTGTCACATACTAGACCGGATATTGCCTATGGAGTTGGTGTTGTAAGTCAGTTCATGCACAATCCTAAAGAATCTCATCTTCGAGCTGTATATCAGATTCTACAGTACTTAAAAGGCACTCCAGGCAAAGGAATCCTATTTAAGAAAGGGGAGAATTTAACTCTTGAAGCCTATACTGATACAGATTATGCAAGATCTATGGTTGATAGAAGATCAACCTCGGGCTATTGCACTTTTCTGGGAGGCAACCTTGTAACTTGGAGGAGTAAAAAACAGAATGTTGTGGCTAGATCTATTGCAGAAGCTGAGTTTAGAGCGATGACTCTTGGAATTTGTGAATTATTATGGCTGAAAATTATTTTGGAGGATTTGAAGATCAAATGGGAAGGTCCAATGAAGCTGTATTGTGATAATAAGTCTGCTATCAATATTGCACATAATCCAGTGCAACATGATCGTACGAAGCACATTGAGGTTGACAGACATTTCATCAAGGAGAAACTTGACAGTGGCTTAATTTGCCCTCCATATGTGTCCACTGATTGTCAGCTGGCAGATATCCTTACCAAAGGATTATCTGGGAAGACCTTTCAGAAACTAGTAAGCAAGCTGAGAATGGATGATATCCACTTCCCAGCTTGAGGGGGAGTGTCAGATTACAGTTTCTAATAAGGAATATTCAGTGTATCGAGATAGAATCTCGGAGATATTTTATTGATTGCTATCCCTAACTTTAAGGTCATGAGTTTAAGGGACAGCATCCCTAGAATCGGTTTGCTTCCTAGTTTAGAGTTTCCTAAAGTTAGGCTCACTATGTATATAAATATTAGTGTAATTTCTTGTGAGATATATAATACAGAAAAGCCTATTTCTAACAAATATAAAAGAAACAAATAAAGTTTCCACATTTGGCACTTCATATTGAAGTCAAAATCACAGAATTTAATGACTTTGTGATTCCACAAGATTGAAATTATGACTACTTTATCTGTGTAAATACAAAATTGACATTTGTCCTTTAACTTGATTATCCCCTGCACAAACATCTTGAGGATGTTCTCACATAGACATGTGCCTTTTTTACATGGCAGTACAGGGAAAGCAACTAAGGTCAACTGCATATGAATAGCAAAAGAATTGAAAACCACGAAACAGGATTTAGTGAGTGATACCTAATTCTCTTATCCCTCGTGCTAGATCCACCCACGATAGAGAGCCATTCTGCACAATGAATCGTAGCTTCAATATCCTGTAAAATGGAAGCAACGTCTGGAAAATTTAAATGGAATTGGAATGCTTAAGATTAAGGGGTACAAATGAATAATTAAAGATACAGTGTGGAAAAGATGGATAAAGACAAACCTTCCATCCATCCTTTTGGCGCATTGAATGCTCCAGCATGATGATCAGGAAATTGTGTATGAGGTCCTCTATGTCTCCTAAGTTTACTGAACAAGACTGTTTTCTTGCATCCATCTGGAAACACAAGGAGTATAATTAAATTCAAATTTACTAGGGTCAAATGGTAATTGGAAAATGCTAAAATTCTAATTCCAACCCACACCAACTGCTAGATTTACATGCAATCAAAGATGATAAGGGGAAGGACACAAGCATAGAGAAAAGATAAAAGCTTTTGAAGTTGGAAAAAATTACCTCATAGTTAGAGATATGAACCTCTAGTATCCACTCAGGCCATTCCTCCATTTTTGTTAGCCTGCTTCTATTTTCTGGATGACTGCAAGCCAAAAACAGAAGATCCTGAAATCATATAGAAAAGAAGTTGCTCAGGAATTATAATAGAAAATCAGAAAATCCATAATAAGGAAAATTGAAAGTGTGAAAACAAAAGGCAGCAGACCAATATGTGAACGCAGTTGAATTCAGGATGAGAAATGCTATATACACACAGAAATTGACAATGGTTGAAAATTATGTTTTGCTATCATAAGAAAAAAAAAAAAGGTAATTAAAGCTTATTTTCTACTAATTCAAGAACCACAAAACAAAAGAAACAACCAAGAAATTCAGACAAGCATACCTGTAGTGCGCGGCTTTGGAAAGCTCTATGTGCATGTGGCAGTGCACGCAACAAAACCAACAAAAGTTGCAAATGTTCAAAATGATTACTAGAATCATATAGGTTCAACCCATCCTCTGCCGAAGAAGCATTGATCTGTGGAAGTTAAAAGAAACAAAAAGCATATAGGACATAAGAATTCAATGCTACATGCAAGTGCAAGGCACTGTAAGAAGCTAACATAGCTCCGAAGTGGAGATAATCTTTCTACTTAAGCAAGTTGAAATATCACAGGCAGTGTATCCAAGCTGAAAAGTAGAAAATCAATACAATGGACCAATAAGTTTTTCAACCAACAAAAGCTGTGAGAAAATATAAGAAAAATTATCATTGAGCAAAAAGGGCAAGATATTACTAAAGCATATATATATATATATATATATATATCATACCGAAGCCCCCAATAAAGCCATGTACACATTGGTCGTCATAAGCCTATTAGGAGCAGCCTGCAAAGCCTTCTGCAAAGCAAAAAGCAGAAGAGAAACTTTATCTTCAAACATACCACCACCTGCATCATTTAATTCAGCACCAAAAAGGCTGCTTGTCATCTCTGAAGACACAGGTGAACCAAATTTCAGATGCCCACATGCTACTAAAGCACCTAACAGCCCAATGATCCCAACAACAATTCCATCATTTTTGTCAAAATTGTAAACATTATTCCTTGCATTGTCAGCACTAATTGAAAGACTTATTCCACCCAAATTCTTCATAAAAGTATTTTCAGAAACAGATGACATCCTTTCCACTTTTGTACTAGGAGAAAAGACCCCACAACCAAGGGGTTGAGATTCAAAATCTTTCTTTTCAGAAGTTTGATCTCTCTCCTTCAGAGATCCGTCATTCTGACTTTGTCCTGGAACCCCACCACCACTATCTCCTGGTTCAGATCTTTGAACAGATGAACTTTCATCAGCCCTAGTGTTAGTTTCAGGAATGTGGTGATCACCAGCTTTAGCTTCTCGTTGCAGGAGGACAAGGAGTGTTTCTATGCCACCAGAACCAATGAATGCCTCTGCAAATGTTTGAGCTCTGGTTGCATTTGGTTGTACCACTAGCCTGTGGACCAAATGTAGCACCCTAGCAACCTAAAAGAAATACTAGCAAGTCATTTTTCAAGTAGAACAATAAGAAAATAGTACACACAAGATAACCCACAATATCAGCCAGAAATATGAGCCATGCTCATAGCCACAAGGGCAGCTTATTCTTCATCATATACTGATCCAACAAAGGAAACTACAAAAGTATAAAAGCTATACACAAGCAAAATTCATGACAGAGAAGAAAAGAAAAGAAAAGAATTTTAAGTATCCCCATCAGAATGTTTACATCTTTAAAAATTAAGTGCTTTCACAACTTAATTAAATAAGAAAGATAGGCAGCCATCACAAAGATACCCATGCTTCAATATGATCTAACATTTGTAACAAACATGTTCTCAACTTTTATCTAAAAATTATTAAAAAGAAGTGATTGTGCATCTTCAAAGGCACTACTAAATGAAATTAGAAAACAACATGAGTTCACCTGATTGGATTGTGGGCAATCAACCATGAATCCAAGTAAACAACAGGCGTCATCTGCAGCCATTGAAGGTGGTGCTGCTCCTATTAGAAGTTCAATGACAACTAAGAGCTCATCAACCAAAGCATTCACTTCACCCATTGGGCGCATATCACCATTTAGGGAAAAAGAATCTAGGGAGTCCTTTTCACGGATTGTCCAATAGCACCTTCTGCATTCATCAAGAAGCATTTGCATAGCATTGGCATCTCGCATGACTGATGACTCTGTGAAGACCATATCTGCAAGTGATGAGAGGAGTTTCTTTTGGAGGCCATAGCTACAAAAACGCCAAATTTTAAGATCCAAAAGCAGTGTACTGAAGAGCTGCACTTTAAGAGCGTAATTATGCTTTTGAAATAGGCAAATGGAAACAACAGAAGCAACAAGCTCCTCATCTCTCGCCTCATCATCCTTTCCAGCACCAAGAGAAGACAAAGTTTGTAAGAGATAGTTTAAGATTCTAGACAGAATCTCAGGTCCCCTTCTACGATATATCTCTTCATTGTTTCCAGGGTGATTAATGGCAACCGAAATAATTCTGAAAATTGGTGCTGCAAGGGAAGCTGTAGCCAAAGACAATGGAGGGCTACCCTTTTCTGGTTCCAAGCTACCTTGATGCACATTGCTGATCGCCAGAGGAAGTAAAGACATGGGACCTCCATAAGCTAATGCCCAGATAGCCTCCACAGCTCTCATCCGTGTTGCAATATGGACTTGTCCAATAACCTCAGCAGGCCTGCGCACTATACCTGAATCACCAAAAAAAGGTAATTTAGCGAGAATAAACCAATTCTTGAATGCAAAAGAATGAAAAGAAGGCAACCAATCCCAAGTATAAATATGATGCAGAAGACAAATAGGAAGGAAAAAAAAAGTAAAAATCATGATTGCAAGGTAAAAATATTGGTAAAAATATAAACAGATAATTCTTTCTCCACACATACGGTAAAAATATTGCAAGGTCCACAATCAAATTTATTCAAAAAGGGAAAAAAGTCAAGCAAACCAATGTAATACATGAAAAAGATACGGCATGAGCAGTAGATGAATTTACATGCACAGTCTAGTAAACTGACATATCATCCACCCAGCAATTGACGGTTCCTCCACCATATATGCATGCACTGATAAAGAGGAGAGAAAAGTTACAGGAAAACAAACAAGTATGATACAACTAATCTCTTGTGAATAAAAATCACTTTTGTCACAATCTTCCTCCTCCAACTTGCAACGTGTTAACCACCTTGATTCTATAATCCAATTCATCCAAGTGACTTCATCTCCAAGAATCGGTAACATTAAGCAAGAGATTGCTTTTTGTATCTTCCAGCTTGTGCTTTTGTGCACCTGTGAGTTTTGATCCGCTTACCTATATCCTCAAACTTGATTATATCGGACTTCTGATCCACTAGCAGGATCCAATCATCGGTTGTATTAAACTTTTGATCCGCTACCAGGATCATATCAATACCTAGAAATAGAAGCATCTAGCTTGCTTATACAACTTCAAAATAGCACACAGGCTTAGGGAGAAGAAAGAAAATAGGATTAATGTTTTCCCTTCTCTACTCAATCTTGTAAAGCATACTCTGATTCAGGAACATGGATACATAGAAAAGAGCATAGGATAAGAACCAAGCACACCCACACAAGGAGATCTTAGTATTCTCAGACACTTCATTGGAATCTATAAACCAAAAGTCACATGCTAAAAGGTCATGTCCATACTGAAATTAAAAGTGAACATATTCATCCTTCAAAAAAAGAAAAGACTAGAAAAGAAGAAAATGAATCCGCTCACCTGCAGCACCAGAAGGAGAAGCATCTGGGCAGAATCGCCCACTAAGAAGACAGGGATGGTAGAGTACGTATAGGCAACTTCCAATCTCAGCATCTAATAGAGAACTTTCCTCTGCCATTCTTTGCACATGATCGTTTGTGGCTAGCCAAGGAAGCCCTGCACCATTACCAAAAGAAGGTAGCATATCCCCTCCCCTAGAAGCCATACGTGCCATTCTTTCTGGCCCAATTGGTTCCTTAAAGATATATACTGGACCCATTTCAGCAAATAAAGGGCATTGAGGTTGACTGTTCTGTAAGCTAGCCGTTGTAGAAGGGGGGTTTGTTCCAATGCAAAAAAATGCAAGTGGCTTAGAGATGCGAGGAAACACGAAAGGACGACTTTCATACAAGGATCCATCGATATATAATCTCAATTCATTCTCTGCTTTACCAATAAGCCCCTGCCTGCATACATGCTCCAATCCAATAAAATACCAACACTGTGGCTTGAAAGGATGAGTAAAATGTATAGAAGCCTTTTTTCCTTTTCCATTCCCACTTTCAACCACTAAAAACTGTGCATGAAAGTATGCCTCTATTCCCTGATTATCAGTTGATAGGAAACTAAATAAACGAGGCATAAGTGCTGTGCCTTCACCAGCAAGCGCACTTGCAGCAGCAGCAGCAGACATTGCTGATGACTTTCCTGATTTGGCTGCAGCAGCAGCAATGGCAGCTGCAGCAGTAGCGGTGTTTAATGAATCTGCAAATGATTCAATATAGATCCACGTTGAAAAGGCATATCCATTGGTAAATGGCCAACGGCTGTCCCCAGAAGCTAGTAAGCCAGAGCATTCACCAAAATATTCAAAAGTACATGCTGGTCCCCTAGACTCTTTCCCACAAACTGCCTTCTCTAGCGCAAGCATTAAGTGAGGTGCCCAAATGGTAGTAATTGTTCGTGTCACGACCTGAAACCATCTGTGCAAATCAATAACACTAAGCGAATGCCCCGCCAAATGTTGGATGCAATAGCATAAGGGAGTTCCATCCCATTTTATCTGCTTTATTGAGCCAACATCCTGAGTAAAAATATTCTCAGCTGACCTCAAAAGAACTCCTAATAAGCCACCCATAGAGCACATTGCCCTGTTTCTCGTACAAACCCTTAATATAACCAGCAAGCCTCTAACCATCCGTGTCCTGGCAGACATGACAATGTCACTATCTCCTTCCCATGGAAGCCAAGGAATTAGCTCACCTGCCACAACTGCAGCCCTAGAGTTTAGCATCACACTTGGAGGACTGTTTTCGTCATCCTCTTCAAAACTTTCAATTCCACCCATTGTGGCAATAAGTGAATCAACAACCAAAAATGGACTGCAATCCACATCTTCCTTACTTCCAAAAGACTCAGACTCACTTACAATATTCTTCAGCTTCTCCAAGCTTTCAGGCCTCCCCATAATGGCAGAATCAACTAAATGTAATAATTCAGAAGATACAGTTGGCATATCAGCTTTTGGCTTAGGCTTTATAGGTGAACACAGAGAAGAGTAACCAGAATCATGCCGCAGTTCAGAAGTTGAGGAATAATCATTCTCCATCCCCCACGTGCTTGCTAGATGTTGAGAGTACTCCTCAAACCCGCCAGAAGAGTATTTCTCATTGTCTGAATTTAAGGATCCATTTGAGCCCACCTGATTACCATGAGATTGTGCAGCACCTTTATCTCAATTTTCTAAAGAAACAGCAGCTTCTATCGTGTCCTTCACAACAGAAGCTACTTCAGGAGTACTGCAACCCCTTACCGAAGTTTCACCAAGCTTCTTTTCTTCTTCTTCTTTCATTGCATTAATACTTCGAACACCTAGAAACTATCCATTTGAATTATTTACACCCAAATCCACCTGTAAAAACAAAAATAAAAAAGATGAGATAACAGCCACTCTAGTCAATTCTTGAAACTATAAATCTAACACTAAAGATGCACAACCATAAACCATGAGAAATTACTCTTTTAGCACAAAACATAGACTAATGAATTAATGAAAAAACCGTTCATGAACTAAGCCAAATATAACCTTATGTTTCACTTTCAACATTAATACTTACGAAATTAAGTACAGAATATAAAAATTTTACATATTAGTGAAAGCCACAATACATTTTCCCCCGCAGAATCAAACTAGTTCTAACCGTGCAGACGGAAAAAAAAAAAAAAATCTAATTTGAATCAAATAGTAAGACATAACAAGCAGTCCGGGATGTAGCTCATGAAGAGATAATGCATTCGAAAATACAATAATGGATATAAACTCTCCGAATTACAATAAATAAACAATGATCCGTTCTCACATTGACGAATCGATCAACTTGCATAGAAGTTCAAAAATTAATATTGATGAAAGAAGGAAACAAGAGAATATCGATCCAAATAACCAACCTAGTCACAGTTTACCGGTCATTCATATGAATAATTCTCAAGAAAATGAAAATGTAATCGTGTAATGTAAAAAAGACTATGAACTTACCCGTGTGAAAAATGGATCGGTCCGGTTCAAATTTGAAGTTTCCCGTTGCATTAATCCATTAAAATGGGAAACATAAAAGAAACAGAGAAATTGAAGAAAAATGAAAAAGGAAAAGAAAAAGAAAATGTAGTTTCAGAAAATGAGAAAGAGAGAAACGAAGAAGACGAGAGAGAGAGAAAGGATGGCGAAATGGACGCGGGAGAGAAGGTGGATTTAGCCACTAATTACTAATTAGCAATTTGCCATTAGGACCTCCTTATGGTTGCCCCGTCAAAAACAAATGGTGGTTAAACTTAATTGATATCTCCAACGACCTTTTTAAAATTATATAGTATCTATATTCTTATTTTATTCCTATACCGATTTATATGTAATGATAACTATGTCATCTATTTACAAATTTTGAATTTGACTCTACATAAAAATTTAAATTTATTTGATTAATTTTAATTAAGTTTATTTAATTAGTAAATAACAGGGTAATAACCAAATTGAATGTTAGGAAATCAACTGACTGCTTCACGTGCAAACATATATATCTACGAAAGGCAATGTATGATATGATATTGACTCCATAATTGATAAACTCTTAAAATCAAGTCACATGCATTTTCCAAATTTGTCGTGCAAGTCATAATTTTATGGGTAAAAAATACCATCAACGTCCCTAATTGTATTTTGTCCTTTTATGAAAAACATAGATAAATTGGTCCTTCTACATTAGAGTAAATAATAATTTTGTTTTTTTTTTAAAATTTCATCAATTTGTATTATTAAAAATTGGCGTTGCTGACAGAATAACCAAATAGTGTACTTTATACTAACATATATGGATTAGTTTTTAACAATAAAAATGGATAGAAATTTTTAACAAAAGGACTAATTTGTTGTTTGATCAAGATCATATAGGGACTAATTTACTCATTTTTTAAATAAAGAAAACAAAATATAACCCATCTCTCAATACATGAGCTTTTATAATACTTTTACCTAATTTTATGGTTTGTGGTTTTTAGCTGACTTTTTTTTATACACACTAACTGTATACTACCTTTTGAAATACTCAAAGAATATAGAAAAAAATTGCAGACATTTTATTTTTAAAAATATGTATTTTTTGGTGTATACATTTTAGTACCCAAAAATAAAGATTTTTAAAATCTAATTGGTGGTCAAACCAATTAAACCATCAGTTCGTCAATTTAATTGGTTTAATTAAATAAATCATTAAAAGAATTCATAAAAAAATAAAACATGTTAAAAAAATGATTTAACCAACTTTTTATCCAATCTAACCCCTCAATTGATCCGTACTGATTCCTAACCAATTCAATGTCCTTCAAATAACCAATTCAATGTCCTTCAAACCACTGCCTTGGTTTGTTCTTAATCTAACTAATCTAATCAGCTCGTTCAATCCGATCCAAACAACATTACCAAGGTACACAAAAAGTTATATATTTAATTTGTTAATAAAATAAATTTAATGTTACTTGTGAATTAATTTATCAAAAACAAACTAATTGTTCAGAATTTTTTTCAGGTTCTAAAAAGTTAATCACTAATATTTATTAATTAATTAAAACATTTCATCAAATTAACTTTAAAAACTTGAATTAAACACTAAAAAATTTACACCTTCATCTTCAGATACCAAAATTATGATTTTTATCAAATACAACATTGGACAAAAGATATTTTCAAACTCTTTGATGATAATGGACAGTATCGGAGAAATTATGGCACTACTTCAGTGTCAAGTAAAAACTCACTACGTGAAAAATAGATAAACTACAATGCATTTTTTTCTCTTCTATACAAGAAACAATACAGATTTACTTCCCAGCATGATAGTATACAGTAACAAGTATAAAATGAAAAAACCGCTTAAAGAAATCAAAGAAATTAGAGTCGCATAATATAAATGCTCATACATATTAAATCTTGCAAAAACGAGCCCTTATTGAAGAAAATAATACAGTGGACAACTTTCCATATGAGGTTTCGATATTCTGTCTAAAATTGAACTTACATCCAAAAAGGGGAAAAAAAGGATCATAATGTGTCTTTCACAGGTTAACATTCGTACACAGTTAACTCGTTCCAATGGGCGAGGCCTCAAGGGGATAAATTTAATGAATTACAAAGAAGAAGAATCAATGTGGGAGAAGGGGGGGGGGGGAGTAAAGCCAAAAACGAAAAACAAATGAAATGCTTTAATTAATCAGGTTTACTCACTAAGATTGCAGCTGCGAAGGTAGGGATGATCATACTTGATGTATTTGGTCCAGTATGATCGATATTTGGTCATTGCCAGCTCGAGCCAGGGTTTCATGTTGCCATTGTAGTGGATAACTGCGGCATGTTCAATTTCTTTTTTGTCTACGCTTGGATTGTAGCCAAGACCGAGTACATGCCATGACTTCTCAAGCGGATGTGTGAGACCGTAAAATGTAATCAACCCAGGAGGAAGTGTCCCAAGCTTCCACAATGCTCTATCTTCATTCTGATACAACAGTTTAAAGGGCAAAAAAAAAAAAAAAAAAAAAAAAAGAAATCAGAACATTCAACAATTATCCTGCAATTTAATAACATGAATAACTTAAGCAACATGTCAGCTAGAATAATACAAGATGACTCAAGAACTTGTTGATTTGACCACTAAACAACTAAATGACTTATCTATATACATGGATGAAGGAGGAGCAAATAAATAAAATGAAATCAGATAAATGGTCTTTCCATTGACTCACCATATTTTGCCACTTGTGGTATATTCCAGTGATATCCCTCTTTTTCCACTCCTTGAGATCAAACATATTCATTCCATATGCCCACCCGCAAGCATTAGGATCAAAGTTACGTGAAATATGAGGATTTGAGAAGTTTAGATACTTATCAAAGCGGTGAAAGCTTTCACCACAAGTTTCTACTGCACCATTTACCTTCCCATGTAGATCCACAGACCATAATCTGGTCAAGTCATTCTGGACAACAATGTCATCGTCAAGAAAGAGGATCTTATCTAACTTGGGGTATACTTGCGGCAGATAGAACCTCAAGTGGTTCAGCATTGATAGATACTTTGGGTTTCGATACTTCAAGTTTGAAGATGCAGACTTGGTTGGATTATCTGCCTTAAAGTAATACTCCTTCATTGCAGCAGTCTCAAGCTGCCGTAAAACAGGGCAATAGGATGAATTAAGCCACTTGAATTCATCAACATTTTCAACATGAATGGTGGCCTTTCCAGGGGGATTTAACAGAAACCACATGTTCATTGCTCCAAAGTTAAGTTTATCGGTAACAAGATGGAAAACATGTTTTGAAGGATCCTGCAAAACCACGAAGGGAGGATTTAGTCAAGACTGCAGCCAAGCCTCAATTCTTAAATATCTTACAATCAGTTCTGTTCTAGAAGTGCAAAAGGGAAGAAAAACCAAGACTGTTAACGCAAGATAAGGCAGCTTGTATCACCTTGGCATTCATGATAGTTGAGTTGACAACAACTGATGCAGCCAAGACATTATCAGAGAAGAGAGCATAATGGTAGAGGTTTGGATTTTCCAAGTTCTCACTTCTAGGGAACTTTCTCTTCTCCAAGGGAAGGAGATAGTATTCTATGGTCAAACGCATAGACAAGCAATGGATCGCATTGGGAATTGTTTTGGCAGCCAATTGACTCAAGAACGTGCTCTGTTTTTTCAAGCTCCTAACTTGTTCGTCTGATCTCTGAAGCATTGCTCTGAGCTTTCCAGTAACCAACTTGCAATCATATAATTGCTCTCTTGCTATTGATAGAACCTTGCCCATTGTTTTAATTTTCTCAGGTGCACTAAACAAAGTTGAATGAGAACACAGAATAAGAATTTGCAAGAATCACCAAGAGCGAAAACAGAAGGAAACATAGACCGCACATTGTCAATGAGATTACAGATATACCATTCTTTTACCTGCGAGGTAGATCAGCATCAACTGTTGACTCGCCTACAGCACGCTGACTCTCTTTGACCCTGATCTTCAGTTCTTGCTGCAAACCAAGCTTATTTTTCATTTTTGCTATGCCTATATAAACCTGTGCCATTATAATTTGATCCCTCATCAAGCGCACTGTGGAATCTGAGTTCTCATTCTCAATTTCTCTCCTCCATATATTGTATCTGCCCAGAACAGCAGAGTCCACAGCTCTGGATCGTTCAATGGCAGCATTTTCAAGTTTCAAAGTAGCTTCATCATCTTGTTGCACCAATTCAGCAGCCCGCTTTGCACGTCTATTATCTCTAAGTTGCTGCAAGAAAGTAGCATTTATAATTTGCTTTTTTATATCACTAGAGCATATGGTGCATCAAAAGATGTTAATTACCCTTCGAAGTGTTTTAGCAGGTGCATCAGGTGAACGATCATCTGCATGAGACAGGCATGTCAGAATGAAAGAAAATTATGGCTAGAGCATTATGCATATATTTCAGGTGAGATTACCGTCTAGAAGCTTTCCATCTTTGGACGTTTCTTGTTTCAATTCTGCAGCCTTTAGGTTTGACTAAGAACATGTATCCAATATACATCAATAAATCAGAAACTAAAAAATGAAAAAAAAGAAGAAGGTAAAGGCTGTTAAATATAGAAAAGCGCTCAAAATATGAGACCGGTAAGGTTCATCATTTATATGAAACCAACCTGAGAAGTAGCATCGTCTTCAACTGATGTCTCCACAACTTTCCATGATGCAGACAAGTTGCCTTTTCTGAAAGAATCTAGACTTAGCGGCCCCAGATCAGCTGTGCTTGTAGTTACAACATCGATAACCTAGAATCAGTTCAAGTGTGGCAACAACAGACAAAAAAATAATCAACATTTTGAATCTATCCCTTGTTAGAGCAAGAAATATAATTAATTCAGATGGAATATTCTCCGCCATGAACTTACCTCTTTAGTGAAAAGGTTTTTGATAGATTGCAATGCCAGCCTTTCCCTCCAATCAACATTCTGCAAAACTCAACCATTTTAAACCCATATATAACGAGTATATAGGAGCCACGTGAGTCTGTCATTATATCAGCAATGTAAATGGAAAAGCTTTTGAGATGAAACCTGCTTGGTATAACCAATTTGAACATTATTTTGATCTGCACAAGAAACAATAATCGGCGGAAAGATCAGATGCAAGCAATTGGAAAACACCAAAGTTATTAAAAAGGCAAGATGCTCTACATGGATAACAACACAATTGAATTCACATCTCAAATTTAGATTAACAAAACAAATTCAGCAAAGATTAGCTGAGCTGATTAGATGAAGACTAAGGTTCAATTAAAAATCCGCTGAATTTCTAGGTTAAAAGTTTCTTTTTTTTTTTTTAAGGAAAGGTTAAAAGTTCTATCAATGCGAATATTAAATTTACATTAAGTGCAGCAACAAATTTCAGTTAAAATCGAAACCTATTAGGAACAAGAATTTGCGATAAATGTTGTGTAACTAAAGTAGACCACTTGATCTTAAACTTTTCTAATCAAATTACATGTCAAAAACTAAAGAAAGAAATAACCAACCAAATAACAGAATCAATCACTAAAAACTTACGGCATTTTAAATTTTTATGAGAGCAAAATAACACATTTATCAATCAATTAAACAAACGAATTAAATGATATCATTTCGAAACAAAGTTTATGAAATGCAAATAGCAAAATACCAAAGTGAGATCTGCAAAATAATTACTTAAATGCGGGTGGAAATAGAGAGAGAGAGAGATAAAAAAAGAGCGAACCAGATATATAAAGTCCACGACCGACAAAGAAAACAAGCGGAGCGAGAACTGAGAAGAGAACGAGAATCACGATAGGGAACCGAGATCCAGAACTTCTGTTCCTGTGGACGCCAACACTGGATAGCCCCCGCTTCAACGCCATTGGCAATCAAAGCCTAAGAACAACAACAAAAAAATCATTCAGAAAAACAAAAACAAAAAAAAGAGCGAAGAATCAAAAGGCGGGAAAAAAAAAGAGAATTACGAGTTTAACAGTGAGGAGATCGAAACTGAGAGCACAGCAGATCCGTATCAAAGCTAGCAGCAGGAATGAAAATCCATAGCAAATCAATCATCAGATAAAGAGTTAATCAGATGACTTTTTTTTAAGCGTTTGCAGAGAAGCAAATGCAGTGAGATGACGAAGAACGCATTAATTAGGATTTTGCCCTAAGCAAAGAGAGAGGGAGCGTGTGAGAATGGCGATTAAAGTTAAAAGAGGTGAACTTCAATCTCGGCTGGGGACTGGGCTTTTTCTTTTCTTTTTTCTTTTTTGCTGTTTGTAATGTAATTTCTTTCTTTTTATCCTTTTCGCTCTCGCGTCTTTGTGAGAGAAGGAGATAATTACTGTTTTTTAGGGGAAAAAAAAAACGTAAAGTAGCCGACACGGACGATGTCGTTTTCATCGCCAGTCTGGCTGGGAGCATGGGACCAACTGATTTTATTAATAAATTGATTTAATGGCGCAAAAAGCACTCAAACTTTTTAAAAAGCAATTAAGCTCTTACTTATTTTCTGCACTTAATTACGTATTTAAATTTTTAAAATGCATTAAAAATACTTTCAAATTTTTTCAAAAAAAAATTAAGCCCTTGATTTGATTAAAAACTAGAAAAAATTATAAAAAATTAAAAGCTATAAAAGCTATAAATATTATTATCTTTTAATAAAAATTAAAAAAAATTAAAAATTAGAAAAAAATATAAAAATCGTAAAAAATATAAAAATTGTAAAAAATTATAAAATTTTATAAAATCATAAGAAAAGTATACAAAATGTAAAGAAATATAAATTTCGTAAAAAAATTTATAAAAATGATCGTACCAAAAGAAGTATTTTATAATTTTTCTATAACTTTTATTAATTTTAATTTTTATTATTTCTCGCCACATGTCACGTTGTGTTGTGACACGTGGTGACTTTAATTGGAAAAAACTAGGGTCATTAATTTTTTATGATTTTTATAAAATTTTACAAATTTTTTATTTTTTATGATTTTTATAAAAAATTCTAATTTTTAATAAATTTTAAAAATTTAAAACTTTATTAAAATTCAATAATTTTTCTAAAATTTATTATTTATTATTTTTCTAATTTTTAATAAGAGCAGGGGCTTAATTGCTATTTTAAAAAATTTTGAGAGTCTTTTTAATGTATTTTGAAAGTTCAAGTACCCAATTAAATAAAAAAAAGCAGAGACTTAATTGCTTTTTTTAAAGAAGTTTGAGAGTTTTTTTTTTAAGTTTGAGTACTTTTTTCACCTTTAAGCCTAATAATTTTATAGGACTTCGTTCAACTTAATATCAAGCTCTTTCGATCCAAATAATAATACTACTAATGTTTAATGGTGTAAAAAGTCCTCAAACTTTTTTTAATAAAAGAATTAAGTCCCTGTTTTTTTTTTTTTGCACTTAATTGGGTACTTGAACTTTCAAAATGTATCAAAAAGGCCCTCAAATTTTTCCAAAAAAAGTAATTAAGCCCTGCTTTTTTTTGGCACTCAATTAAACACTTGAACTATCAAAATATATAAAAAAAAAAGACCCTTTGATTGTTAAGGTTAATGACCCCTAATTTTTTTCAATTAAAACCACCCCAAAACACAATCACGGCGTGACATGTGATAAAAATTTATAAAAAATAAAAATCAATAGAAGTTATAGAAATTATTAAATTTTAATAAAAATATAAAAAATTATAGAAATAGTAAAAAAATCATTTTTTTGGTAAAGTTTTATAAAAATGATAAAAAAAATATAAAATACATAAACAAGACCCTTTAATCATTCACTGTTAAAGTTAATGATTTTTATTCTTTTATCACGTGTCGCCACGTAGCATACCATTTGGCGAAAAATAATAAAAATAAAAATCAATAATATTTATAGAAAAAAATATAAAATACTTCTATTGGTACGATATTTTTATATTTTTTTACGAATTTTATATTTTTTTATAATTTTTTTATGACTTTATAAAATTTTATAATTTTTTTCTATATTTCTATATATTTTATAATATTTTATGATTTTTATAAAATTTTACAGTTATTTTTTTATGATTTTAATAATTTTTCCCCAATTTTTAATAAAATTTAAATATTATTTATAACTTTTATTGATTTTTATTTTTTTATCTTTTTTTGCCATATGTCATGCTGTGGTTGTAGCACGTGGTAGTTTTAACTAAAAAAATAGGGGCGGTTAACTTTAACAGTCAACTGTGAAAGTTAACGGTCAAATGGCCTTTTTGATTCATTTTGGCAGTTCAAGTACCCAATTGAGTGCCAAAAAAATGTAGGGGCTTAATTGCTTTTTTTTTTTTTAAGTTAGAGAGCCTTTTTTTTTATGCATTTTGAAAGTTCAAGTACCCAATTGAGTGTAAAAAAAAGCTTAATTATTTTTTTTTTGAAAAGTTTGAGGGCTTTTATACCCTTAAGGTAATACTACTGCTAATAATGTTAATCTTTAAAGTTTAGGTACGAGGTCCCTATACTTGAATAAAATTAAGATTTGGTCTCTAGTCGATTTTTCGATTGGTTTGTTTTTTAAATGCATAATGACATTTTTGACCCTCCATTTTTATATTTCTTAAACAAAATAATTAATTTAAATATTTATAAAACTGATAAGATAGTCGTCAAAATCGTTAAAGGGTAATATATTCTTGAAAATAAATAAATAAAATAAATCAACTTAACGTATTATTCATTTAGTGATAAGTAGTTCTTATATGGTTATTATTTTTAACATTTTTTTATTTAAAAATCAAGTAAATAGTTTTTATCTGTAATTAGCAAACACATTTAAAAACTTAAATTATTGGAAATTTATTTTCAATTAATGGAAAATTTTCAATAATTAATCAAATAGACCCTAAATTATTTAGAAACACATCTATAATGTATACATATATGATGTGTCACGAACTAACTAAAATTTTGACTATGGCAAGTGTATCTATCAATTAATAGTACAACCACGATGAGTAAAGATATTGTTCCCATGAAGACTAAAAATACTAGTAATTATCGTTTTTCTATTATTTAACCGAATAATTCGAGTGATTGATTAAAAACAAAAATTAACTAAATTAATTAACCAACGAACACGACAAATAACAAATCACGAAAATAATCGAGTAATAACCAATAAGCGAAACAATACCTAGGAAAGAATTCGCCTAGATTTCATCAGTCACTATTAATCTAAATTACGCAATTTCTTTACTTAGCACATTGATCCGAAGATATCCCTAAATTAGTAGTATAAGAGCAACTGACCCTAGGTTGATTAATTGAAATTTCTTTCTAATTAAAAACCTTATTGTAACATCCTGGAAAGGGCCTATGCATTTTCGGTTTAATTGTACGAAGTAACATGTTTTATGTACTAAGAATAAATTTTTAATATTTTTGGAAACCCAGAAATGAATGAAAATGATTTGGAAATGAACATTTTTGGAAACCTGAAAATGTATGGAAATGATCTGGAAATGAACATTCTTGGAAACCTGAAAATGTATGGACATGATTTAGAAATGATTCAAAAGAGGAAAGTGAACATTTCTGGAAACTTGGAAATGTAAGGAAATGATTCAAAAGAGGAAAGTGAACATTTCTCGAAACTTGGAAATGTAAGGAAATGTCAAGTTTCTGAGTCGAACGAAAATTTTTGGAAACTTAGAAATGACTTAGAAATGTCGAGTTTTAAAGTTTAAAAGAGGAAATTAAGGCAAGGTGGCCTTAAAAGAAAAAGTTGGTGAAATTTGACACACAAAACAGCTTGGAAAAGTGGCTCAGAAGATGCCACTTAGGGCCTCTGGAAATGGCGCCACATGCAAGGTGTTGGGCTGAGTTCGAGTCACTTGGGAAGCAAATAAAGGAAGTTTTATTTTTGCTTCCGTAAGCTTCGAGGTGGACGGCACAAGCCTTCTAGAAAGGAGGAGTTTTATTTTCATAAATATTCGATTAATAAGGTGATAAATAAGGGATTTAATTTGGATTATTTTTGAAGAGATAATAAAGGATTATTCTTTAATTATTTTAAATTAAGGAGATAAACTTATCAATAAAGAAGAGTGGTGGCCAAGTAAGGGATTAGGAGTAGTAGTTTTGGCTATAAAAAAAGGAAGAAAATAGGTCGCTCATCAATTTTTCTTCCCTCTCTCTCTCTCTCGCGAATTTTTGAGTGCTCTCTTCTCTTCTCTTCTCTTTTTCTTTTGTCAAGTCGAATCTATAGTCCACCATTGTCAAAATTCTCAAGTTTTCTTTTCTTCCTATTTCTTCTTACCAATCCATTCAAAAGCCGAATCTTGGAAGGGCTTCAAGCATAGTCTTTGTTGATTTCTTCAAAGGTAAGAACAAGTTTGATTTCCATTCTTTTCTTTTAGATTAGTCGAGAGATAATCTAACCCCATACATATTATGGTTGCCGAATATGGAAGGATCTTTCGGATTATCAGAGTAGTCGACTAAAAGGAAGAGTATTCGGGATTTCTAAGATTAAGGTAAGACATGTGAATATTCGGCCAAAGGCCTTGATTTATGTTTCGATGATTAAGATTAAGTCTAACGTAAGGTTTTAGGGATTTCGACATTCCTAGGAAACAAGGAACGCTTTCTGGATTTGTTGGTGTTCCAATCGGCAACAAGGTAAGAATACTAATCCTACTAGGATTTGGAATTTTAGTAGAATGGCTTTTATTAAGGTAATAAGTGATAAATCAATGTAGGGATTAAGGGTCTAAGCATTAGATCAAGCTTTTCGGGATCTCAAGGAATTTCTAAGCGAATCAGGTGTGTACCCCACACTATGTTATAATATGTATTATGGCCATGTTTATTAAAAAATGTGTTAATAAGAATATGAAAATGGCTAAGGTACCATGTTAGGGTACTAAGTAAAAATGGCTAAGGTACCATGTTAGGGTACTAAGTACTCAGGTACGTTTCCTACTCCTACTAGGAATATGAAAAATGCTATTAGTAACATGAGAATATGATAAGAATGTGAACTCTGGCATATTTATGCATATTATTATTATATGGGGCATATGGGTTTGTTTGAAAGGGGAAGTGAATGTGGTGACCTAATACCACGAACACGGTGACCTAAGACCGTGATATCTAAAAAGTGGTGACCTAATACCACAGTAATCTGAAAGTGGTGACCTAAGACCACAGTAATCTGAACGTGGTGACCTAAGACCACGAATGTGGTGACCTAAGACCGCAAATTGGTGTGTAGCGGAAGGAGGGTCGACTTAGTAGTCTCTACGGTGTGATTGGCGTGCACGGGGTGTGTGCGGATGGATGGACAATTGGGTTTGGGAATGCATCATAACTTGTATTCTATGTTTTGAATGTGTAACTCTTGTATGCCTAATTCTATTATGATTTAGTGTCGTGTACACATTGAGTCTGTTTGATTCACCCCGTTGGGGGACCATGTTTCAGGTGATGAACAGTGATGGACTGGGATGGCAGAACTTGTGGTGGCCATGCTCAACATGAAGTCTTTATTTTTATGAAACTATTAGTTTTTAAGTACTTGAATTATTTGGAAATTATTTGTTGTAATAAGGCCATAAGGCTATAGTTGAATCATTTTACATTTATTATTATTTATTATGTTTAGGAACCTTATTTATTAAAGTTTAAGTAAAAAAATTTCTTTAAACTAAATCCTAAATGTTTTATCACTTAATATTAAAAAGGAGTTTCCAAAATAAAATCGAGTCTGTTTCAACACAAGCCCAACCCAAACAATATTTTTTTTAATTTCGCACAAGTTTTCTCTAAGTAACAAAAGAATTTGAAATCGGTTTTCTTGAGGAAATACCCAGATCCTGTTTGAGCTCGTGGGTCAAAAGGGTGTTTCAGTTTGGTATCAGAGCCCAGTTTCAAACCCTCGGCCTGGGGTTTAAGGCCCAAAACGTGTTCCAAACGAGCCCAAATGAGTTTTATGAAAAGTATTTCTAAAGTTAAGGAGTTTTTCGGCATGGCTTTGAGTCTCCGACCATGATCCACTGTAAGTACCCTATCCATTATGTGAATTATAAATTGTAGAAGGGTAAGAATGGAACGTAAAATTAGAATGATAAGTATGTGAACCCTAGGACTAGTTTACCCCAACACTTACATAAGACTTAATAACTAATCAAACAAACCTGTGGTTAAGTCGGCGAGTTAGGGTGTGGTAACCCCTGTGCGCATGTCTAGGATTGGATCCGGAAGAGCCTGGTACTTAAGCAGTCCTAGTGACTCACCTCCTCTTCGCTGGAATCCTACAGTGCGTAGCTTCTGGTTCACCCTAACCAAGAGGACTCGGTCATAAAGCTAAACACAATAACTAAAACCCGAAGGGAACTAGCGAGTGTTTTTATAAAAACCCTAGTTTTAAAACTCTTAAAATTACCTTTTCAATTTGTGAGAACTATTTTTACAAAATTTTCCAAAAAATTTTCGATTTATGAAATTACAAAAATACCTCTAGTGGTAAATTACAAAAATACCATTGGTTTATGAAATTCCCAAAATACCCACAGTTCTTATCAAAATTTCCTTACTTCATAACAAGTCCAAAAACCCTAATTTGCAAAATATCAAAATATCTTGATTTTGGAGAATTACAAAATTGCCCCTAACTTACAAAATTACCAAAATGACCCTAACTTCCAAAATTTTTGCAATATCACCAAAATAGAAAGCAAATTCACAAAAAGAACCTCATGAGTTTACAAATTTTGAAATACCCCGAATTATTAAACTTTACAAATTTTACCTGGTTTATTACCAAAATACCCCAAGATTCAAAATTTCTGAAATACCCCTGGATTTCAAAATTTCCAAAAATACCCCGAAAACGCAAAATTACCAAAATACCCTTATCAACAAGGAACCTTATTTTGAAAAATTACGAAAATACCCCTGTAGGACAAATTACGAAAATACCCCTGGGATAGGAATAAGGCAAAGAGTGTTCGAATAGTGAATGTGGGTGGTAGATACCACTGAATAAATTTGTCTATGTTGATGAATGAATGTGCCTCTGTTGAGGAATGAAGGTGTCTCTGTTGATGAATGTGAATGTGATTCTCTGAATTATAGTAGTAAACTTGAACTGAAACTTTGTGTGATCGAAAGAACTACTTCTAAATATCTTTATTTCATAAAATTGTTCGCGGTTAATAAGTGGAACAAAATTCTGATGCATAAAACTTTTTAATCAGATTAAATCGCGGCGTTAGAAATGAGTTTAGGGACGTGAACTTAGAGATCGTGCACTAGAAGGTAAGATAGTTCTTTAAGATTAGAGTCTTGTGCACAATAGCGTAGTGGGGTGAGTTAGACCGCACGATTGTTTGTTAGTAAGTAATTTCGAGGACGAAATTATTTTAAAGGGGTAGAATCGTAACATCCTGGAAAGGGCCTATGCATTTTCGGTTTAATTGTGCAAGTAACATGTTTTATGTACTAAGAATAAATTTTGAATATTTTGGAAACCAGGAAATGAATGAAAATGATTTGGAAATGAACATTTTTGGAAACTGAAAATGTATGGAAATGATCTCGAAATGAACATTTTGGACACTGAAAATGTATGGACATGATTTAGAAATGATTCAAAAGAGGAAAGTGAACATTTCGGAAACTTGGAAATGTAAGGAAATGATTCAAAAGAGGAAAGTGAACATTTGGAAACTTGGAAATGTAAGGAAATGTCAAGTTTACAGAGCGAACGAAAATTTTTGGAAACTTAGAAATGACTTAGAAATGTCGAGTTTTAAAGTTTAAAAGAGGAAATTAAGGCAAGGTGGCCTTAAAAGAAAAAGTTGGTGAAATTTGACACACAAACAGCTTGGAAAAGTGGCTCAAGATGCCACTTAGGGCCTCCTGGAAATGGCGCCACATGCAAGGTGTTGGGCCGAGTTCGAGTCACTTGGGAAGCAAATAAAGGAAGTTTTATTTTTGCTTCCAGGAAGTTCGAGGTGGACGGCACAAGCCTTCTAGAAAGGAGGAGTTTTATTTTCATAAATATTCGATTAATAAGGTGATAAATAAGGGATTTAATTTGGATTATTTTTGAAGAGATAATAAAGGATTATTCTCTAATTATTTTAAATTAAGGAGATAAACTTATCAATAAAGAAGAGTGGTGGCCAAGTAAGGGATTCTCGAGTAGTAGTTTTGGCTATAAAAGGAAGAAAATAGAAATGCTCATCAATTTTTCTTCCTCCTCCTCTCTCTCTGCGAATTCGAAAGTGCTCTCTTCTCTTCTCTTCTCTTTTTCTTTTGTCAAGCGAATCTATAGTCCACCATTGTCAAAATTCTCAAGTTTTCTTTTCTTCCTATTTCTTCTTACCAATCCATTCAAAAGCCGAATCTTGGAAGGGCTTCAAGCATAGTCTTTGTTGATTTCTTCAAAGGTAAGAACAAGTTTGATTTCCATTCTTTTCTTTTAGATTAGCCAAGAGATAATCTAACCCCATACATATTATGGTTGCCAAATATGGAAGGATCTTTCGGATTATCAGAGTAGTCGACTAAAAGGAGGAGTATTCAGGATTTCTAAGATTAAGGTAAGACATGTAAATATTCGGCCAAAGGCCTTGATTTATGTTTCGATGATTAAGATTAAGTCTAACGTAAGGTTTTAGGGATTTCGACATTCCTAGGGAAACAAGGAACAGTTTCGGGATTTATTGGTGTTCCAATCGGCAACAAGGTAAGAATACTAATCCTACTAGGATTTGGAATTTTGGCCAAATGGCTTTTTATTAAGGTAATAAGTGATAAATCAATGTAGGGATTAAGGATCTAAGCATTAGATCAAGCTTTTCGGGATCTCAAAGAATTTCTAAGCGAATCAGGTGTGTACCCCACACTATGTTATAATATGTATTATGGCCATGTTTATTAAAAAATGTGTTAATAAGAATATGAAAATGGCTAAGGTACCATGTTAGGGTACTAAGTAAAAATGGCTAAGGTACCATGTTAGGGTACTAAGTACTCAGGTACGTTTCCTACTCCTACTAGGAATATGAAAAATGTTATTAGTAACATGAGAATATGATAAGAATGTGAACTCTGGCATATTTATGCATATTATTATTATATGGGGCATATGGGTTTGTTTGAAAGGGGAAGTGAATGTGGTGACCTAATACTACACGAACACGGTGACCTAAAGACCGTGATATCCGAAAAGTGGTGACCTAAGACCACGATGTCTGAAAGTGGTGACCTAAGACCACGAGAATCGAGCGTGGTGACCTAAGACCATGAATGCGGTGACCTAAGACCGCAAATTGGTGTGTAAGCGGAAGGAGGGTCGACTTAGTAGTCCCCACGGTGTGATTAGCAGGTACGGGGGTGTGTAGCGGATGGACAATTAGGTTTGGGTTTGGGAATGCATCATAACTTGTTTTCTATGTTTTGAATGTGTAACTCTTGTATGCCTAATTCTATTATGATTTAGTGTCGTGTACACATTGAGTCTGTTTGACTCACCCCGTTGTGGGACCATGTTTCAGGTGATGAACAGTGATGGACAGGGATGACAGAACTTGTGGTGGCCATGCTCAATATGAAGTCTTTAATTTTATGGAACTATTAGTTTTTAAGTACTTGAATTATTTGGAAATTATTTGTTGTAATAAGGCCATAAGGCCATAGTTGAATCATTTTACATTTATTATTATTTATTATGTTTAGGAACCTTATTTATTAAAGTTTAAGTAAAAAAATTTCTTTAAACTAAATCCTAAATGTTTTATCACTTAATATTAAAAAGGAGTTTCCAAAATAAAATCGAGTCTGTTTCAACACAAGCCCAACCCAAACAATATTTTTTTAATTTCGCACAAGTTTTCTCTAAGTAACAAAAGAATTTGAAACCGGTTTTCTTGCGGAACATACCCAGATCCGGTTCAGGCTCGTGGGTCGGGTGTGGGGTGTTTCAGTTTGGTATCAGAGCCCAGTTTCAAACCCTCGGCCTGGGGTTTAAGGCCCAAAACGTTTCCAAACGAGCCCAAATGAGTTTTATGAAAAGTATTTCTAAAGTTAAGCAGGTTTTCTGGCATGGCACCTGAGTCTCCGACCCGCAGTCCACCAGGTAAGTACCCCTATCCATTGTGTGAATTATAAATTGTAGAAGGGTAAGAATGGAACGTAAAATTAGAATGATAAGTATGTGAACCCTAGGACTAGTTTACCCCAACACTTACATAGGACTTAATGCCTAATTAAACAAACCTGTGGTTAAGTCGCCGAGTTAGGGTGTGGTAACCCCTGTGCGCATGTCTAGGATTGGATCCGGAAGAGCCTGGTACTTAAGCAGTCCTAGTGACTCACCTCCTCTTCGCTTGAATCCACAGTGCGTAGCTTCGGTTCACCCTAACCAAGAGGACTCGGTCATAGGCTAAACACAATAACTAAAACCCGAAAGGGAACTAGCCGTGTTTTTATAAAAACCCTAGTTTTAAAACTCTTAAAATTACCTTTTCAATTTGTGAGAACTATTTTTACAAAATTTTCCAAAAAATTTTCGATTTATGAAATTACAAAAATACCTCTAGTGGTAAATTACAAAAATACCATTGGTTTATGAAATTCCCAAAATACCCACAGTTCTTATCAAAATTTCCATACTTCAAAACAAGTCCAAAAACCCTAATTTGCAAAATATCAAAATATCTTGATTTTGGAGAATTACAAAATTGCCCCTAACTTACAAAATTACCAAAATGACCCTAACTTCCAAAATTTTTGCAATATCACCAAAATAGAAAGCAAATTCACAAAAAGAACCCTCACAGGTTTGCAAATTTTGAAATACCCCTGAATTATTAAACTTTACAAATTTACCCTAGTTTATTACCAAAATACCCCCAAGATTCAAAATTTTTGAAATACCCCTGGATTTCAAAATTTCCAAAAATACCCCGGAAACGCAAAATTACCAAAATACCCTTATCAACAAGGAACCTTATTTTGAAAAATTACGAAAATACCCCTCTAGGACAAATTACGAAAATACCCCTGGGATGGGAATAAGGCAAAGAGTGTTCGAATAGTGAATATGGGTGGTAGATACCACTGAATAAATTTGTCTATGTTGATGAATGAATGTGCCTCTGTTGAGGAATGAAGGTGTCTCTGTTGATGAATGTGAATGTGATTCTCTGAATTAGAGTAGTGAACTTGAACTGAAACTTTGTGTGATCGAAAGAACTACTTCTAAATATCTTTATTTCATAAAATTGTTCGCGGTTAATAAGTGGAACAAAATTCTGATGCATAAAACTTTTTAATCAGATTAAATCGCGGCGTTAGAAATGAGTTCTAGGGGACGTGAACTTAGAGACTGTGCCTAGAAGGTAAGATAGTTCTTTAAGATCAGAGTGCGCAGCAATAGCGTAGTGGGGTGAGTTAGACCGTACGATTGTTCGTTAGTAAGTAATTTAGAGGACGAAATTATTTTAAGGGGGTAGAACTGTAACATCCTGGAAGGGCCTATGCATTTTTGGTTTAATTGTGCGAAGTAACATGTTTTATGTACTAAGAATAAATTTTGAATATTTTTGGAAACCCGGAAATGAATGAAAATGATTTGGAAATGAACATTTTTGGAAACCTAAAAATGTATGGAAATGATCTGGAAATGAACATTCTTGGAAACCTGAAAAAATATGGACATGATTTAGAAATGATTCAAAAGAGGAAAGTGAACATTTCTGGAAACTTGGAAATGTAAGGAAATGATTCAAAAGAGGAAAGTGAACATTTCTGGAAACTTGGAAATGTAAGGAAATGTCAAGTTTACAGGGCTACTCATCAATTTTTCTTCCTCCTCTTCTCTCTACCGAATTTCTGAGTGCTCTCTTCTCTTCTCTTCTTTTTTTCTTTTGTCAAGCCAAATTTATAGTCCACCATTGTCAAAATTCTCAAGTTTGCTTTTCTTCCTATTTCTTCTTACCAATCCATTTAAAAGCCGAATCTTGGAAGGGCTTCAAGCATAGGTGCTGTTGATTTCTTCAAAGGTAAGAACAAGTTTAATTTCCATTCTTTTCTTTTAGATTAGTCAAGAGATAATCTAACCCCATACATATTATGGTTGCCGAATATGGAAGGATCTTTCGGATTATCAGAGTAGTCGACTAAAAGGAGGAGTATTCGGGATTTCTAAGATTAAGGTAAGACATGTGAATATTCGGCCAAAGGCCTTGATTTATGTTTCGATGATTAAGATTAAGTCTAACGTAAGGTTTTAGGGATTTCGACATTCCTAGGAAATAAGGAGCAGTTTTCAGATTTGTTGGTGTTCCAATCGGCAACAAGGTAAGAATACTAATCCTACTAGGATTTGGAATTTTGGCCGAATGGCTTTTTATTAAGGTAATAAGTGATAAATCAGTGTAGGGATTAAGGATCTAAGCATTAGATCAAGCTTTTCGGGATCTCAAGAAATTTCTAAGCGAATCAGGTGTGTACCCCACACTATGTTATAATATGTATTATGGCCATGTTTATTAAAAAATGTGTTAATAAGAATATGAAAATGGCTAAGGTACCATGTTAGGGTACTAAGTACTCAGGTACGTTTCCTACTCCTACTAGGAATATGAAAAATGTTATTAGTAACATGAGAATATGATAAGAATGTGAACTCTGGCATATTTATGCATATTATTATTATATGGGGCATATGGGTTTGTTTGAAAGGGGAAGTGAATGTGGTGACCTAAGGCCACGAACACGGTGACCTAAGACCACGAACACGGTGACCTAAGACCGTGATATCTGAAAAGTGGTGACCTAAGACCACAGTAATCTGAAAGTGGTGACCTAAGATCGCAGTAATCTGAATGTGGTGACCTAAGACCACGAATGCGGTGACCTAAGACCGCAAATTGGTGTGTAGCAGAAGGAGGGTCGACTTAGTAGTCCCCACGGTGTGATTGGCAGGTACGGGGGTGTGTAGCGGATGGACAATTAGGTTTGGGTTTGGGAATGCATCATAACTTGTATTCTATGTTTTGAATGTGTAACTCTTGTATGCCTAATTCTATTATGATTTAGTGTCGTGTACACATTGAGTCATTTGACTCATCCCGTTGTGGGACCATGTTTGGTGATGAAGCAGTGATGGACCGGGACAGCGAGAACTTGTGGTGGCCATGCTCAACATGAAGTCTTTATTTTTATGGAACTATTAGTTTTTAAGTACTTGAATTATTTGGAAATTATTTGTTGTAATAAGGCCATAAGGCCATAGTTGAATCATTTTACATTTATTATTATTTATTATGTTTAGGAACCTTATTTATTAAAGTTTAAGTAAAAAATTTCTTTAAACTAAATCCTAAATGTTTTATCACTTAATATTAAAAAGGAGTTTCCAAAATAAAATCGAGTCTGTTTCAACACAAGCCCAACCCAAACAATATTTTTTTAATTTCACACAAGTTTTCTCTAAGTAACAAAAGAATTTGAAACCAGTTTTCTTGAGGAACATACCCAGATCCAGTTCAGGCTCGTGGGCCGAGTGTGGGGTGTTTCACTTATTATCACATAAACACGTGCTATGGATTCCCCCAATAGATATCACTCTAATCCGGTAGATTTATGTTGTCCTATTTTTAGGATCGCATGCAACTTTACTCAATTTAGCAATATCTACTTTTAAACAAGGTCTATTCAACCACTGAGTTAAGCACATTAAACATGGGTCAATAATCTAAAAATATTAAACCAACAATTAAGCACATATAATTCAGAACAAGAAACTAAGTATTTATTGCATAAGATAAAAATCAAACGACCAAATCCGTTATAGGATTCATCTTTCCTAGGTATTTAGAAAATTGGTTCATGCTTGAAAATAAAAACATTCAAGATACAGTATAATCAAAAGAAATAAAGAAACTCATGATAACTTCCTAAGATATCAACTGAGAATTTTCAATCTTGACGAAAATCTTCTTTAAGGCCAACTTCAATGGTATTTTTCGAGTTATTTTCTTGAATATTCTCTGACGACTCACTCCTATCTTCTTATTTTTGTCATATATATGTATTGACTAAAAAACCTAAAAATCATGATTTTCTGTTGTTCGGTGCGCAATTCCATAAAATTGGCATGGCCTACCACACGCCAATGTGGTTTGGCTGTGAGAAATAGTTCAGCCCGTGTGGCTCATTAGCTTGCTTCAACGCTCTGATTTTTATTCGTTTTTCGTTCGTTTTGCTCCCAGGTGCTTTGATAAGTATTAAAACATCAATTTAAAAAATTATGAGCATAAAATTCACAATTAACATCGGATAATCACTTAAAATGTATTAAGAATGAGGTTAAAACATGGTACTTTTAGCACTTATCAAATATCCCCACATTCAAGCTTTTGGTTGTCCTTAAGCAAAATTCTCAACTCACATTCAAGTTAACGTCCCTCAATTCATTGTTTTTACCGATAATATCTTAGGATAATTTACAGTTAATCATGCATTAGAAATTTAAACTAAAACGACACTAAAGAACACAAGCAATCCAAGCAGAAATTTTTAAGGCTTAAAAACATTAGGCATCTCCCTTATCTCAATAGTTACCTAAAATTCACACTTAATAAGAGTTAACACCCTTACTAAGGTTCACTCCAGCACTTAAGGTGTTTAAGGTTCAAGTAATGTGCACTCAATAGTCTAACAAGAAATATGCTTGCTTGAAAGTAAATCTCCACCACTATATAACAAGATGACACACCAATCAAGAGGTCTTTACGAGGTTGTAACTGAGCTTAGGTTAAGGGTATGAAAGATGTCCTAAAATTTGGTTACAATCGAGAGTTGAGTTGATAAGTTACAAAACCAAAAAATTTAGTTGCTGGATTAAAAGAATTTACATCAATAAGAAATAAATAGTGGATCTGAGCATGTATACAAAATATGAGGCTGACGATTCAAGCTCAATCAATCTTTTTTAATTTTTTTATTATTTTTTTAAGAACAAAGTAAATTTCAACAATGCAAATGATAATATATAGTCACAAAACTAACCAAATCGAATTTCGACAAAAAAGAGAGTCAATAAAAAGTTTGATTTACAAAATTAATGTGGTTTACAGGTTAACATGAATGGGTGATGAGAAAAAAAATGTGTTAGGATCAACGAGGTTTACTAGGGGTTAATTCAACAGGTAAGTTGTGTTAAAGGTTAAGTGGGTTAAATCCTAAGTCCTTCTATCTTCTCAGCATATCAAATCAATAATGTGGTCTCAACATGTATAACCGAAGCAAGTTTTAGAATAACAAATCAAGTTGACATACTCACAACCAAAAATAAAATGAGCACGAATTAATAGATGCTCTATAGGCTCAAAAGCTCACAAAAAATCATGGTAATGATGTCAAACGTATAAATTTAAATTTTCAAAATAATGATTCAGTTTAAGGAGACAACCCAAAGTAATAATTTCTGAAATATGGCTTATCATGATTGACTCGCTCGTGTCTTAAAGTGTAAATCAAACAATGCACAAAAATCCATAAATTAATCCAAAAAAAAAATCAATAAAAACTCCAAATTAAAGAAAAATTAACTTTAATGGTAGTGTGAGAAAAGTAATTAAACACAAACAACAATTCAGAAACTCTATTGCATAAACATATAAAATCATCCTAACACTTAAGATGTACATTGCCCTCAATGTACAAAAAAATATAATCATAGTAAGCAAAGTATTAAAAGAAAGGGAGGGAGAGAACTGAAACTGCCCTGAATTTGGATGATTGTGTTGGAATAGAGAAATTCAGAAATGTAGGATTTCCTAAATTAAGTACATGGTTCCGGACACACTAATAAGAAAATAAAACAAAAATAAAATAAGATAAAGAGTGACAAAAAAATAGAAAAACAGTCGAAAAAGTAATAACAGTAAAGTGCATAATAAAATAAAATAAAACATATAAATTCGAAAAATAAAATAAAAATAAAAGAACAAATAAAAATAAAAATAAAAATGAATAAAACATAAAACTAAATAAAGTCACTGATCGACGTCGTGCGGGATGTTAGGATCGAGAGGCGCAGGTACAATAAGGGGCTCGGGAGAAGAAATATGTAAATGTTGGCACATCTGTTGTAGATATGCCTTAATGCAATCCTGTTGGCACTAGAGCTGGCCAAAGTGCTCTGAATGTCATTGCTCAAGGCCATCGAGCCGAGCTAACTACCGCTGCTCAAGGCAGTCGACCCACTCTGACTGTTGCTGCTCAAGGAGGTCAATTCGCTTGGACTGTTATTACTGTGTGCAATAGATGTCCTCAAGCGTGACTGTATATGCAACAGTGGAGTGACTAGCAAGAGGAGTGGATCAAACTGGGTCCGCATGTTGAGGTAGGTCATTGTCTAGGAGCTCCTCATGTTCATCCTAATGATCCAGATGAAGTAGTGTATACTGGTTTGGACCCGCTTTGTGCTGAAGTTGAATCATCCGCATGTGGATCATGATAGACAACTCTTGAAGGACCATCTATCCGGCCAGAGTGAAGGGTGTTGTTTGCTCCGGAGTGTCGAGAAGCTCAAAGTGCTTTGCTATATGAGTCACGTAGGGCCCTTCCTGTAACACGCCAAACCCGACCCAATATTTGGATCTGAGAATCTCAAAGTGCTTTGCCTTCGACTAACTTAGGTTATACTATGACTCAGTTTCAGCAATATCAGACCAACAGAGTGGGGCTGGTCGATTGACGTGCCTAGAAAGTTTTAGGAACTTAGAGGTACTCATAAAATCCTCGGAATATAATCTTAGGGTAACTCAGAAGCCCGAGATGCTCAAGTAATGCGTCATACCCCTAAGGCGGAAAGAAATAATGCATGGCTCGTCCCATCGTGAAATCGCTGATTGTGAGAAAAGGTAGATCAGAACTCTAGTGCGAATTTGGCATATGTGTGCTCTACGATGGTAAAGAACCGGTCCCACAGTGTCGTGTCAATCAATACGTGAACCCTGGCAGCTAAACGGACCGCTAGTAGAGCCTTCCAATCAATGCATCGACCCACTCTCAAGGGTTGCTCGTTCAGGTGCTGATATTGGTCCTTATCTGAACCCATACCAAATTGGAGAGGCGGGTGTCTATTGATCGTGGTTGGGGCTAAAGACGAAGATACATCCAGCGTCCTCCACTTTTTAGAGGTGGGGACACCGGCCTTGGTTTTTCTTTTAGTATTAGTCATTGTGTACCTAAAATAAGAGTGGCTATAAAATGTATCAGTCTTTGGTACGTACTAATCAGTCAACATGAAAATTAATACAATAGAAGGTTAATCAAAACAAGACTACAGAGAATAAGCGAATCCAGTGGTGGTCAAAAGCCAATAAAGCATAAAACTGTCAACAGAATAAAAATGTATATAGCCAATAGTTATGTAGAAAATTTCGGTAGAAACAAGCAAATAACCATATTACAACATGTCCTAGAAGAAACTAATTCAACATTGACAATAATCTAAAGCATGACTACCAGCAATAGTGAAACACCCATATCAATAAGAACATAAAACCACACATGAATGAATCACAACAAACACATTAAACAAAACAAATTACCTATTCGAATGCAGTAACCAAATAACTTATATAGGAAATGAAATAAAGTAAATAAATAAAAATAATACTAAATAAAAATACTAACAATAATAAGAGCTTAAGAAAAATTCTAAAAATATGATGGTGAATGATGGTGGTAGAAAAGCAATCAACAACGAGTAAGGTAACTAGAGGGGTATTCGATAGCGAAGAGAACGACGAAGAGGGAAGGCGATGAGTAGAAAGTAAACAACGGTAAGGGTTAAGTGGGAAAAGGAGGGGACAGTTATGGGGGTTAAAATGATTGTGAGTTTGAGATGGGAAAAAGTGAAAAGAAGAGAAATATCGAATGGCTTATGGCGAGGGCATGGACGCTATTAAAGGAGGTTGAGAGTTGGCTGGTTATGGGAGAAGATGGTGGATTTAGGGGCATGGGACGATCGTGGCTTAGGGGACAGTGATCTTTTGGCTGGTGCAACAAGGGACAGAGGTGAAATAGGAATAGACGACGGGGTTGGAGTTGGCGGCGAGAGGGACTGACGAGGGGGTAGAAGGCATCTTGGGGGAAACAGCAGTTGACAGAAAGATGAATCGGCAGTGGGGGTGTTTGACGGTGGTTAGAGGGTAAGGGCTTGGTGACACGGGGTATGAAGGAACAGAAGAAATTATTTTAAAACCCTAGCTTTAAAAGAGGGTACACGACCATGTGCCAGACCATATATGTAACACCCCTAAACCATTTCTGTTGTTGGATTAGGGTTACGGAGTACTACCGAGCAAAATAGAACATTTAACTTCACCATGGAAAAATTATACAAATTAAATGCTAACATATAATAATTGAATCTAATCATGAAAAAAATACATTTATGGTCTTTAAATCAAATCTACGGGGCCTTAAAAACATTTTGGGAATAATTTGGGACAAAATAAAAACAAATCAGAAAATTCTGGAAAAACTTGAAGATTTTTGAAATAGGGGTCACACGGTCGTGTGACATAGCCCAGTCTGTGTAAACATGTGAAGTCTAGACACACAGTCGTGTCCCAGCTCGCGTGGGTATTCGAGAAAGGGTCACATGGCCGTGTAACTCTCTTTTACCGTGTGGACCACCCTACACCTAAAAATCAATAAGACATATGGTTGTGTGAGTAGGCCGTGTATGGCACACGACCATGTGACAGCTTGTGTGAACCAAACATGCCTTCCAAAACAAGCCCAAAATAATGTCATTTCATAGGTATCATGACACAACAAAAAACAACCATTTTCATCCTTCAAAACTCAACCAAATAAACATATAACATACCAAAAATCCAACCTAGGTGCCTAACCAATGTGCCTTCATTGACACCATAAATTAAACATCCAATCAAACCCATACTCAAAGTTTACATAACATTAGCTTTAAGGTATATCAAAATCTACATTTCAACACATCCATTTACCATATATCAATCCATCACAAAAGGCATTTAGCTAATGACAAAAATAAAAATAAAAATTCAAGTTTCAAATATAACCCAAATATACCAAACATAGATATACAACCACAAAGCTTACTCAAACTAACTTATAAACAAATCAACTTAAAGGCTCTTAGTACATGCCATTGATAACCCGACAACACAATAACTATATTTTCTACTGAGATCAAGAATGGGTAGTGTGAATATACTTTGACTATATTCTAACTGGTCGAGCTTTCTGATGACCTACAAGACAAAGAAAACAACTACATAAGCAAATAGTGCTTAATAAGCTCGTATAATCTTAAACTTTAACTTACCAAAAAGGATGTAACTTAACCATTTAACAAGATAATTTAATATCTCGATCGTAAGTTCATTAATCACCTATACACATCACAAATCTCACGTGGTTAGTGAGTTCATATATAATACATGTAACTTTATTTTGTTGTCAAATACATACCCCAAAACACATTTGGTATATAACTCAGCCCTCACATATTCACTTAACATTTAATATCTTTATTTCAAGTATTCATTTCAAGTATTCATTTCAAGTATCCCTTTTCACATATTTATATTCCAATAAATACTTCGTATAAACTCTTTATATGACCATTCACTTATCTATTTCTATATAAACATTTCGTATAACCATTTCATAAAACCATTTATTACATAATCATTATGTATAAATTAATTCATTAATATATATTACTATTCTATACAACACAAACCTCATAAGGTTAGTAAATGTAACAATGAAATATACAATTTCCAACATATAATAGATCCTATAATAATAAATATGCCATGTCCACATTTCATTTATCACGTAACAAATAAGCATCACTTTTCCATTTAAAGTGTTCATAAAATCATATTCAAACTCATATATATAAATCATATAACATTTATACTTAATTATAAAACATACAAAGCATGAAACTAACAATTCTTGCCAATATACCATCGTTTCAACTTTCCAAAACATTTAGACCTGGATAATTTATATCATTAAAATACCACATGATAAATGATCATAAACCAAGTCATCGTCATAATAACATCTCATTTCAGATGATTGAAAGGATAACACTCACTCAAGTTAGCTTTAGAACTTTAACTGACCCACGATGCTGCTCATGTAATGACCCGAATTTGGGCCTAGTAGAATTGGGCTTATTGGGCCTTGGCCAGGGGAGCGTTTAAAATTTTTGAGAACAAGAGAACGACACTAACGTAAGTTGGACCTATTAGGTGAGTGATTTTAGAAGGTTAGGGGGCTTCTATGAAGTCCCGGGATCAAACCTGGGCTTAGGAAAAATTTTGGTTTTAGGTGAATAAAACCCTGGGAGTTAGTAAGTAGGCTTTAAGAAAAAAATGTGGAGAAAACAACACAAAAAGAGTTGTAGTCTAATGGCAAATGACGCCACATAGGAGACAAGGAGGTGACGTCACACAAGGAAGCAAGGGGTCCGAGGTTCAAGTCTTGGCGCTTGCATTTCATTTTGATTTATTTTTAAGTGAACTTAGACTTTGGCCCATAGACTTATATTTATTGCGCATGATTTTAGACACAAGAGGAGCTTCTGGCCTAGTGGCTAGCAGCGTGGTTTAAGTTACAGGGGAGCCTGAGTTTGAATCCCATCGCAAGCAAAAAGGGATATTTATTTTGCTAAGTTGGGACGACCAGAGTTTGTGTTGAAATTTAACTCTGCTGAAGGAGGGGTCCCACATAGGGAAGCTAGCAAGAGGGAAGGTGAGAAGCTGGCTTTAAATAGAGCTGTAATATCCTAGATTTAGGGGTTATGCGTTTATGCATAATTCAAGTGATAGTGGGCTTAGTGTGTGTTTGGATGTGTTTTAAGGGTTTTTAGAATTTTAGAATGTAAGGGAATGCCTTAGAAAAATATTAGATGTTTAGTCTTAGAAGGGGAGCTAAGCAAAATTGGCCTTAAGAAAATTAGTTTGAGGTTTTAATCACAATGAGTCAATTGGTAAAGTGGCAAGTGGAGTGTGGAGTGTATTAATGGTCTTAGGTTCGAATCCCATGGATGACATTAAGGTGACTTTTAATTTTTGTATGGCATGTGTTGGTCAAATTTTACTTATGGTAAGGATGGACTTTGTTATTTATGGATAGTAGACTAAGGAATAAGGCAAGTACTTATTTATGGTATGGTATCAAGGAATTATGGTATAATAAGGGGACAAAAGGCATGGATTATGGAGTGTTGTTTTGGAAACTCTTCTATGGCATTTTGTCCATGAACATGGATGGTTTCATGGACTAGGGGGGAGTTGGCCGAATTTTTGGAAGGAATAAGATTAGGAGGAAATAAAGAGGAAATTGTGGGATTTGTGATGAATATGTGAGTTGGATGGCCAAGGGGGATTTCTTTGATGACCATTTCAGTTTTGTGAGTAGAGAGGAGTAGATGATTTCTCTTAAGGAGTTTAGGTGTTTTCTTTTGGGTTTATTCTTCTTCTCTAGTGTGGTCTTTGAAATCCTAATGCCATCAAAGTGCCGTTTTTGTGCATAAGCCATTTAGTTTCGGTTTCCCTTCTCTTTGTTTTGTGTTCGAAACTTCAAAGATCATTAAGGTCACTAGCGTTTTCTTCTTCTCTCTATTTGCTAGTTTGGCCGAATCTATCTCCTTTCCCAAACTCCTTCTTTTCTTTTTGATAGCCGAGTTTGTCATCACCATTGGTAAGGCTTGTCTGAACCCTATAGCCTCTTTCTCTCTTGTCTTTGCTTGAAATTTTAAGAAACACCATAGCCGAATCCTCTTAGCATTCAACTCCCTCCACTTTGGTGTGATCTCTCTCTCTTTACCATTCAAGTGCCGAAATCTTTCTCTTTGGGACTTGAAGTCGATTCTCTGAGGGTGATACCATCGATCTCTTACTCTTAGTTTCGTTTTAAAGTGTGAAGTGCTCGCATAGAGGAGTCCTTTGGATTCGATTCTTCAAGGTAAGTACGTGTAGCATTCGGCCAAGGGCCATTCTTATGGATTATTACTTAAAGCCGATTCTAACTTAGGTTGTGTAGGAAGGAGTTCAACAATCGTAGGAGTGCAAATTGTTAGACGTGGGTTTCGAGATTTGATTGATTGTGCCAAAGCAGGTGCGTAGTTATCGTACTATTCTCCTATTATTTGTGTATATTGGTATATATATATGTGTGTGTGTGTGTATGATAGCCGAAAATAATGGCTAAGAAGGTGGATACCCGTAGTGGGTAATCAATTAATCAGGTCAGTGCTCTATTTTGCCTATGATATAGGTGTGATATTTGTGGTGAGCATGTGATGAATATTTACTCTAAATGTTAATCTGACATGGTACACATATATGCATGGGATTGGGATGTGAAAATCGAAGGAAAGGGTGTACATATTTATGTACGTGGTCTAATGTTAGCCTTGTGCTACATTAGCGCTTGATGTTAGCTATGTGCTTCATCAAGGGAGGTGTTGGCTAGGTGCCCATCTTGGCGGTTGATAGCTGTGTGCATCACCGTGGATTAATTGATATGTAGGATCACTTATGTGATCGGTGGCTTAGCCACGGCCTTGGGCAGCAGGTGTGCCGAGGTAGGTGTAATGGATGGACACTAGGTTGGGTTGGGCTTCATACTTGCATAATTTTGTATGTGGACTGTGTGGATATGGGCCAAGCCCATATGTGGGGACATGTGAAATAACTATGCACTGAGTCTGTGTGACTCACCCAATTTTTCTCAAACCTTACAGGTAATGCATAAAGCTTGGACCGGGTTGGAGTGGATACAAGGTGGCCCATGCAGAAGATATTTTATTTGTTTTACACATTTTATTTATGAAAGGTTATTTATTGTAATAAGGGCCACTTTAAGTATTTAAGGATTTTTATTATGTTTTAAGTTGGATTGTCGATTATATTATTATTGGAAAATGTTTTATTTTTAGCAACTTATGTTTTAAAAATCTATATTAAAATTTTCAAGTCGGAAATTTTGTAACAACTTAATTTTATTTGGAATTTTAATTATACAATGTTTTAGTAAAGACAATAAATTTTTATTTTTTTACTCTAAGTCAAAATATTTTTCAAAAGTTTTCCGTAGTGGCATTCTAAATTCGGCCGTGGCGTATGGGCCGGGTTTGGGGTGTTACAAGAGCAATCTATGAGGAGAGTAAGCATACTTGGGTTGGCGTTTGGGCATAGGAGTGTTCGGAGCGCGGATTAACTCTAGAATCCTATCAGGTGTGTATTTCGCCCTACTCTAGCTATAGAACGGTAAATGCCGAAAAACCGGTCACACGGTGATGGTAGCCATACAAGCTTCCGAGCGCACGTGTAGGAGCTTCGATGCGATAGTTGAGGCCCTCATGAGTGTTCTCATGAGTCTAGGCTGCCTTGGGCCAAGTGGGCCCAATGGGTCCGTAGGCCCATATGAATAAATTGTATGATCATGTAGTAGATAGTGAACTGGTCTATGTGAATCTCATATCTGTGGATATATTTGGGCTAAATGGGCCACACGAGCGTGTGGGCCCATTTGGGCCTAGAATGGGCCCTAGGCCATTCGCACTGTTATCTCTGTTTAGAATAGCTTGGTTTATAGAATTATCGAAATACCCCTGGTTTGCGAAATTACCGAAAAACCCCTAGAGAGTAAATTACCGAAATGCCCTTAGTGAGTGAATTACCGAAATACCCTCGATGGGTAAAATTACCTAAATACCCCCAAAAGCGATAGAAATTACCGTTATAACCTTAGGTGACAAAATGGCCGTTATACCCTTGATTGTGGTTAAATATCGTGTATGTGAATTTATTTATACTATTTACACTTCTAATATATTACATTCATATCATGTTGCATGGGTTGGGTTGATGATTGGAGGAAGTGCAGTTTTGGTGGCTCTGCCACATACCGTTTTAGTGGCTATGCCATATACTGTTTTAGTGGCTCAGCCACGTATACCGTGATTAGCAGCTTGACTGCAATGTTGGTGCGTTTGGCGGGGTGGGTTGACTTGATCCCCACATGGTGTGATTGGTTGGTACGGTTGGTGTGATTGTTGGATTCGGTTGGGCTGCATTTTTGTTGGCATTATCATAATTTTAGGGCTTAGGCCCAGCTTGCTTCCGAATACGGCTTAGGCCCAGACTGATACCGTGAGGGCTCAGGCCTAGATAGTGACCGTTATAGGGTATTACACACTGAGTTCTCGTAACTCACCCCCTTTCTTTTAACCATGCAGGTAATCCCCAGTGTTAGAGGATTTGGAGTTGCGGAAGACTCGGAGGTGGCCATACATCGGATTTGCTTCTTACGGAACTTAGTAAAATCAGTTTTAATTTATTTTATGTTATTATTGTGGGTTAATATTTTGTGTAATAAGGCCATTGGATTTTTCTTCTAAACTTTCGTTTGATAATTTTGCTAGTTAATAATTATTAATCGGTTAATCACGAATTTTTAAACAGTAACAACCGTTTTCAAAATATCATGTTTCCGCAATTCATTAAGTCAGATTTCTGCAACAAACAAATTTTCTTCGAAAATAATAACATCTATACAAGAGTACACTTTAAGCAAACCTTGATTTTACAAGTAATGAAATTCAAAGTTTCAAAAAGGATGCAAAGTTTTTACTGAACGCATAGCTTTTAAACAACCTTTTTGATGTGACATGCTAGATCCATCCATAATGTCTAGGTCAGGTTTGGGGTGTTACAGCTCACACAGGCTTCAGAGTATCCGTAACACATGTAGGATCTCAAGCCATCGTTACGACCTGTATCACTGGTACATAGTACTTGCTAAATATTCATCGGCTCAAATCCTGCTAAATAAACACCGGCTTAAAGCCTTCTAAATAATCACCAGCTCAAAGCCAGCTAAATAAACAATGACTCATAGCCTACTAAGTAATCACCGGCTCAAGGCCTGCTAAATAATCACCGGCTCATAGCCTACTAAGTAATCACCGGCTTATAGCCTACTAAGTAATCACCGGCTCAAGGCCTGCTAAATAATCACCGGCTCAAAGCCTGCTATTCAGGTACATCACGCACTTGCTATATTCATTTATTATTTATTTGTCTAATCATTCACTAGATAAATGCAACATTAAATCTAATTATAATAAAGCGTGTAATAAGTAAAAATCATTATATATTGGAATAGTATTACGAACTTACCTCGACTACAATGATTGTAAAAGTAAAGTCAATGATTAATCCAAAACCTTAGCTTTTCCTCGATTCAATCCCAGTTGATTCGTTTCTTGATCTAGATAATAATTTTCATTCAATTAAATAATTCAAATAGCTTATATAATTAATTCAAATTTATAACTCACATCAATTGTTAATTTACAAAATTACCCCTAATGTTTTAACATTTATGCAATTCATGTTAGCCAAAATTTATAGAGATAATAGCAACCTATATTTACCATCATTTCACAATATTTACCTTTACTTTTACCAATTTCTCAAATAAATCCTTAAACATTAAAATCATCAAAAATCACTTAACAAATTACCTATATTTATCTACCAACCTTAATAATCTATCAATTAAATTCGCAAAAACTTTCAATTAATTCATGGCAGGTCCTTAAACTTTTAACAATTTTACAAATTGATCCCGGTCTAACTAGGTTAAGCTAATGCCATAACAAAACATAAAAATCATTAAAAACGGACCTAAAAAACACAAGCATGTAAAGGGAGAAGTTTGGCCGAATCTCCTTAACTCAACATGTAACACCCCTTACCCGTATTCAACGCCGGAACCGGGTATGAGGCATTACCGGACTTATCTCACTTGAACATACAACTTTGGGCTATCAAATTTCATTCCAATCACATAACAATTACATTGCTCACAATTGCTCGTACACATTCCCTGCACTCATCACCACAAGGCAACATGAAACATTTACCTATACCATTTCTCGATGAACCCCTCGGAATAATACTATGTACCCGGTGGTTTCTCACACAGCCCACCGTTAATCGATAATAGGGTGGTATCACAAATAACCCACCAACAAGAATATTTATGGTGGTTTCGCACATAGCCCACCAAATGATAATATAAACGACGATATCGCACACAGCCCATCGTGAATAAGTAATAAGGTGGTATCACACACAGCCCACCAATTAATCATTACGGATATTTTTCCGCACTTACGTATCTATTTCGAGGTTCATACGAGATCTACTCACCATCTATCAATTTCAATCAATCTCAATCATAATCGATCTCATTCATACAATGCACCAATAAGTAATAACATGTATTAAAGATGTACCATTTACACATAAACTTACCTCGGTGCAAAATGTAATAGTCGATGATTTAGTCCGTAACCTTGCCTTTTCCTCGGTCAAGGCTGTTTCCGCGCTCTTCTTGATCTATAATAATAAAATTTTCTCATTCAATCACTTTATAATTCATGATATATCAAAATTTCTACTTAGGCAAAAATGACCATTTTGCCCTTCTACTTTAGCAAAATTACGATTTTGCCCCTAGGCTCGTAAATCATTTTTCATCACATTTTCTCATTAAACAAGCCTATTTGAATATTTATTTCTCTTACAACAACTCACAAAACCAATTATTTCATGCATTTATTACACAAATTCAACCTTTAGTAATAGGTCCCATTTAGGTGTTTTCATGGTAACACCTTTCACAAAAGTTGTTCCTTAACTCACTAACATTCATTTTATTCCATAAAAACTTAGCAAAAAACATGAACACTCTCATGGCAAGTCCCTAAAATTTCAAGTAATTTGCAAAATAGTCCCCTCATTAGCTAGCTTAAGCTTTGGGGGTTCCAAAAGTACAAAAATTATTGAGAAAAGCCCCTAGAATCACTTACTTGCAAGAGATTTGTGTTGCTAAAAATTTGAACTCCAAGAACCCTTATTTCCTCTCAATTTTCGGTGGAGAAGAAGTATGAATAGTGAAAGATGGAATCTTTTTCATTTAGCTTATTTTATTCATTTTTTTATCACCTAATTTCACCAAAATTTGACCAAAATTTAATGCTCTTGTCTCCCTTGTTTCCTATGGCCGGCCAACACACCTTTAATGGCCTAATTGCACTTTAAGGACCTCCAATTTAATATTCTATGGCTATTAGGCACCTCTACCTTGTATAATAGAACTTTCGCACTTTATGCGATTTAGTCCTTTTTCACAATTAAGCATACAATTGCTAACATTAAAGCACCAAACTTTTCATGCATCCTTATAAACATGCTATAACACATAAAATAATATCAAAATAATTTTCTTCAGGCTGTTACACAACAATGGTGTCTTTCGGCTAGAGGAAGAAGGACACAAAAATATAACTTGTTTTACTTTTTATTTATTTATTATAACTTAACTTAAACTTTTTTTTATTAACTAATAAAACATATATTTTAACATAATAAAACAATATCAATCGTACCTACCTTTTCAATATGGTATCCACATAAACCCCTGTACCTATCTTAAATTGATCAATTAACTAATAGAAATTAACTTTTACAAATTTTATGATTCAGTCCTTTTTAATTAATCAACTAATTAAACATTAAAATTTTTTAACCAAATTTGAATATGACCTTTATAATACTCTGTAAATATTTAATAAATGATTTATGGGCTCATTTTATAGAAATGAAGTCCCGATATCTTATTTTCTAAAACCACTTAACTTTAGGGACATACCACTTGAACATAATTATTCTTTCAATTAACAAAAATAATTAAATAAAATTTCAATATAATTCTATATTTTACTCGTAAATATTAAATAATAATATTTACAGACTCACTTATCAGATTTGTGGCCTCGAAACTATTATTACCGATACCACTGAAAAATGGGCTATTACAACTCTCCCCCTTTAGGAAATTTCATCCTCAAAATTTCTTAGCTGAAATAAGTTTGGTTATTAATTTCTCAAAGACTTTTCTATTTTCCAAATCAAATCTATCTCCACTAACCTATTCTCGCTCTATCCTGACCAGTATAACGGGGTTCTACAGTGCCGTCTGTGAAAAGCTTCTAACGATATCATTTTAATACAAGACTGATAGCTGTTATCATCAACGAATTCAACCAATGGTAAACAATTTCCCAATTTCCATTGATCTTCATGATATATAACTGTATTATGTCTTCCAGAATCTGAATTTCTCGTTCTGACTGTCTGTCTTTTTGTGCCATAGCTTCGTGAATTTCAGATACATACAACTAGACTAGCTTTCAAATGAATAATCTGTTCTGTCTAGAATAAAAATGAGTCGTTTTCGTTAGCCACAATAATAATACTAATCGATTCTCCCTTTCTCAACGATAAAGATAGTCCAAATACAGAATCCATCAACTCGCCTTCATATCCTATCAAAACTATAATAAACTGTAACAACTTAGACAAGACTAGATATTCAACTTTGACATACAAGATATCTTGGTACAAATTTTAAAATTTCACATTTTATTCCCAACTACCAGTAACTTTGTCACAAGTTATTTCACAATTTCTCACACTTGACTGAATCAAACAGACACTGCAATAAGCCTCTCGTAAGGTGTCTTGTATAATCTCAGAATCGTTCAATACATATATTCAAATATTTTCTTTGCATCTCATAAATTCTATGAAGAATTAATGGTTTAAGCCTCAACTCTGTAATAATCAAACGATCATAATTCAAGGTCATCTTAGTGGAGTATTAAGATAAAAAATGTGTAATAACCCGTTTTTAGTGAAATTGGAACAGTGGTTTTGGGACCACAAATCCAATGAGTAAATTATTATTTTATTAATTTTAATGTCTATGGAATATTAGGAAGGTTGTATAAAAATTTTGTTAAGAAATTTTGATGTTTGCATGCTTAATTTCATAAAAGGACTAAATCGTAAAAAGTATAAAAGTAGAGTTCTATTAGTCAAAGGTGTCAAATAGCTTTGAAACATTAAAATAAAGGACTTATATGGTAATTAGACCAATTAAAGTGATAGTGGATATTTATGGACATGGTTTTATTGAAATTATTAATGTTTTTAAAGGGCAAATTGGTAAAATAGTAAATAAATCATAAAAACTAAAGAAAGAAAAAGAGATATCATCTTCATATCATCTTATTCAACTGATTTTCACCATGGGAGCATGTTAGGGTTTGACCAAACTTAATCCCACTTGCATGGTATACAATTTTGTCCCGTTTTTAATTATTTTTATGTTTTCGGGATTGTGGTAGCTTAATCTAGCTAGCCCAAAGATTAATTTGAAAAATTGTTAAAGATTTAGGGTTTTTAGATGAATATGTTTGTATGGTTTTTTATGTTTGATGGAAGATTATGAGTCCTTGTTGTTAATTAAACAAGATTTGTAAAGGGATTTTTTGATGAAAATTGCATTTAGAGACTTATTTGTAAAAATGATGAAAGTTTAAGTTTAATTAATGAAATGGTGATTTGTATGAGTTGGTAGGTGTCCCTAGTAAATTTGGCTAGCATTAAATGAGGATGAAAATGCTTAGATTTCAATTTCCGAGCTTAAAAACTAAATTATAAAAAAGGTTAAAATATTAGAGGCAAAATAGTAATTTTGAAAAAAAATGTGAAATATGGATTGAATTGAATAATAGAAGTATTAAATGTAATGAATTTTTTTTATCTAGATCAAGATAGACCTCGTACGGATTTAGATCATGGAAAAGCGAAAGCTTCAGATTGATCGACTACGTTTTTACGCTTTGTTTGTCGAGGTAAGTTCGTATGATTAAATAACATTTAATGTTATGTTGATCTATATGTTAATATGTCATTTTCCATGTAAGTAAATGATGTAAATCCAACTATGTCACGATGATTATTGAACCTCGTTTGAACCTTAGGAATTTGTTGGATACAAATGACATGTCATTAGGGCTTTCATGTTTTGGGTGCTGGTCTTGAATGTCCTACCGATGGCTAAGATCCTACATTTTTTGCGAGTACTCCATAGCTTGTGTGGGTAGCATCGTGTAGCTTACATTCTGACCCACAACTCGTGTGAGTAGGCCCATTTCACAGTGATGTCATTTTCCATGTAACTAAACGATGTAAATCCAATGATGGCACGATGATTATTGAACCTCGTTTGAACCTTAGGAATTCGTAGGATACAAATGACATGTCATTAGGGTTTTCATGTTTCGTGTGCTGGTCTTGAATGTCCTACCGATGGCTAAGATCCTACAGTTTTTGTGGGTACTCCATAGCTTGTGCGGGTAGCATCGTGTAGCTTACATTCCGACCCACAACTCGTGTGAGCAACGATGTAAAGGAAAAGGAAAGTTTATATGTTTAGTACATTTTGTGTGAGCTTTCTTGAGTATTCGATGTTATTTTGAATGGTTCAACGGGCATGAAAACGAAAGGAACGGTAAGTGTTCAAATGAACTATGCTATGAATCTATGAAAAGGTTTGAAAAGGAAACGTACAATGAAAGCATATCTATGATCATGAAAAAGGATGAATTCAAAAGTAGTATGTTCATGTACACCTAGCTTACCTTATGCTAATTCATGTGAATTATGTGTTAATGCACTAAAATGTGTTATTGATGGTGCTTAAGCTTGTGCCAAGCTTAGTTTGGATTATATCATGCTTAATTTTAATGTTATGCTTGAAATGGTAAGTTATGTTCATGTTTTACGAACTTACTAAGAATTATATGCTTACATAGTTTTCTTTCTTATGTTTTATAGTTTTCTTTCCTATGTTTTATAGATAATTGGAAGCTCGACCGGTTTGGAAGCTCGTTGGAGATCTATAACACTATCCAACGATTATATCGATGGCTTTTGAGGTTTTGGCCAATGTTATAATGGCATGTATAGGTGCACTTATGTTTGAATGTTAGTTGATAAGTTTGGCATGTATATGTTATTTTGGATTGATGTACTTTTGGTACTTTTGATGCCTTGTTGGTATGTGTTAATATGGCTAAGTTTGATGCATGTTTTAATGGCCAATATGGTACGTGAGGGAATAGTTTCAAAATTGTAACACCCCTTACTCGTATTCGACACCTGAACCGGGTACGGGGCATTACCGTACTTAACTTGCTCAATCAAACAATATTAATCCTTAAGAAATTCATTCCAAAATTTAAAACTCTTCATTCGAGACCATGATGTCCTTACTATAGGTCTACGTGACCCTAAACTTACACCCAGAATGATTCGGGATCAAACTGGAAACTTTTGAACACTTAGAAAAAATTAACATAAAACAGGGCCACACGCCCGTGTGAAAGGTGGGACACGCCCGTGTGGCATATCACATGCCCGTGTTCCACACCCGTGTGGATTTATTTTTCAATTCAAACCTACAGAGGTTTTCACACGGCCTGAAACACGCCTGTGTCCGTAGCCCGTGTCCCTCACACTACCATGACACGCCCGTGTCTTCGCCCGTCTGTGAAAACCTTGACATTCTGTTTGTGATGTCATCATCTCAATAAGGTTACATGGCCAAGGCACACGCCCGTGTCCTTAGACTGTGTGTCAAAATAAATTCTTAATTTTAGGTGCAGACTTCACACGGCCTGGGCACATGCTTATGTCATAGGCCATGTCTCCCACATGGTCGAGACATACGGCCGTGTCTTCCACATGGTTGAGACACATGGTCGTGTCTCTGCCCGTGTGTTTATTACTAAGCATACTGACTTGTCAACCTAGCATGCATGGGGACACACGGCCTCTCAACACGCCTATGGAGCTAATCATGTGTCACACACGGCCTAGACACACCTGTGTGGACAACTGTAAGGCTCTATACCAAGCCTTTTGCCACCCTACAAGCAACCACACTATACCAAATCATTTCAACCTATATCATGACCATAAGACACTTCCAAGAACCCAAAATCAAGAGATCCACACAAACACGCACTTCATGAATTTCATCTTCATTTATAAATATGAACTTGTCAAGTATTGGCCAATTTCCAATGACCATTTACAGAATGAATTGAACATCATTAGTAGCCAACACCTTGGCTAACAAATATGACATAACATAATAACCAAGTCCTATACATGCCATACTCAAAATAAGTCTAACTTTGCTATACCAAGAAGAAGTTGATAGTGTGATTTCCGAACTCTGACGTTCCACGAATTCCCGAGCTAGCTTGGCAATATTACAAGGAAAAGGGAAATAAGAGGGGTAAGCATAAATCTTAGTAAGTTTGCATGAAATAAAGAACAACATAAGGTTCATAATGTCATCCATCCATGGCATTGAATAAAACATAAAGTCTTAGGCACATTGCCATAACTTACTCATGCTTACTCGTACCAATTACATATCATATCACATATTGTAAACTTATCGCGTGAATTACTCACATCTACCTGTATCACTTCATCACACATCTTTAGCACTAATCTCCTCTATATTACAAGCTTAACTATTACCCCATTGAATCACTTGGGATAATCGAAGATACATAATCATTATCATTTACATAAATACGACGCCAATGCCATATCCCAGATATGGTCTTACATGGGGTCACCTCTAGATGCCGATGCCATATCTCCGATATGGTCTTATACGGGATCTCATATTGATTGTCGATGCCATATCCCGGATATGGTCTTATACGATTCTCATATTCGATGCCGATGCCATATCCCAAATATGGTCTTATACGGGACCTTACCCTTCTCAGGTCTTGATGATATTATTCTCTCATTTATTAAAGTCCAACCGGGACTTCCATATCATAATTCTTGATAAACTGTAATTATAACATATTATAATCCCACATTTAGTATGCTTTTGGATGATTTATCCTTTGATTTATGTAAAAAGGTGCTTTTAATCCTTTCTTTTCATGTCTTATACCCAGGAAAGCATCTGAGGATGAAAAGAACATAAAACAGGCCCAAAACTGATAAATGGGCCATATCACAAAGTCGACACGGCCTGGCCCAAATCCCACACGGTCGTGCCTCGCCGATCACCTAGAGCACGGCCTCAACCTCGACTTACACGGTCGTGCCTCAAATAAGAAATTCGAACACGGCTTGAAGTTGATTCACACGACGTGTGCCATGGCCGTGCCTCTATCGTTGGAATGAGCAATTTCAGTCGGAAAAGGATACTTAGGGAGAAAGAATCGCATTCTAAAGAGCCTATATATAGCCCCTAAGTGCCACCTTTGAGGGGGAGTCGAGCTAGGCCAAGGAGCCAAGCCGGAAAGGTCTGAATTGTGGGAATCGCTTGAAGTTAGCTAGTTGATCCATCCCAAGAAGTCGGAGTTATACTCAAGACGGTGGAATTCTCCTTCAATGCCTTTAGGGAGTTTTAGGGATTTCTTATGTTTTGTTTTATCTTTTCTCTTAAGATGTTTTCTTTCTTAGTTATGAACTAAACCCCTCAGATACCTAAAGGGGATGAAACCTAGATGAATATTGTTATTTGATTTTTGAATTATATGATAACTACTTAGTTTGCTCTTAATTATGCACGCTTAATCCAAATCTGATGTGCTTAGGTGGAGGAGGAATGGACACTGCTTAAGAGTAGATCTAGCATAATTAAGCAGAGTTGATCGAACGCCTAGAGATAGGGTTACGAGATTTTGCCGAATTAGGGTGAAACCTAATATGGGAATCCATAGATTGATTTACTGCTATTCTAGGGGGATATTATAAGAGAACGAGGGTTCCACTAACTAACCTAGGGTTAGATGTTATTCGCCTCGAGAGAGGGTTTAGCATAGGTTAGGGAGTCCTACGGATCAAGCTAAGTAAATAAATCATATGATTCAAGGTTAGATAACAAGTGAAGCCTAGGTGGATTCTTTCTGAGGGTATCGTCGTGATCAATTGAGTTTTTCTTCAAGTTATTTCCCAATTCGTTCTTTTTGTCTTTATCCTTAGCTTAGTCATCGTTAATTTAGATAAACAAACTTCACTTTATTTTTAAGGCTAAATAATAAAAAGAAAGTTAGTATTAATACTTTTGGTTCCTTTGGGTTCGATATCTGGTCTTGCCTAAGCTATACTACTGTTCGATAGGTACACTTGCCTTTAATAGTTGTCAGAGTTAGTTTCCAGGTTCGATCATTCTTTTATAAATTTTAAAGCTCTAATTTCAGCGATAAATTCTCACTATTTTCTCATTCAACATCATTACTCAAATTCATAGAAATATTATACAACATCACTAAAATCAACATTTGGAAACTTAATAACATGATGTTGAATTTATTGCACACAAACTTACCTCAATTTTAAAATAGGCCAATTTGCCGATCTAGTCCGATACCTTGCCATTTCCTTGGTCAAGGTTAATCCATCGTTCTTCTTGATCTATAATAGCAATTTAGCTCATTTAATTATCACATTAATCAATGCATTTAAAAAATCATACTTTGGCAAAATTACCATTTTGCCTTTAGACTTTCACAAAATGACCATTTTACCCCTAGGCTCGTAAATCAATTCTAATCAAATTTCTTCCTTTAATGAGCCTAGGTGAACATTTATTTCTCTGATAACAACCCTTAATACTCATTATTTCACACATTTAACACCTATTTTATAACCTTTGCAAAGAGGTCCTCTTAGGTGTTTTCATGGAAACACCTTTCATAAAAGTTGTTTATCTAACAACTAAGACTCATTTTTCTTCCATAAAAATGCAGCAAACAACATAATTACTCACATGGAAAAACTCTAAACTTTCAACCATTTTGCAAAAATAGTCCCATCTTTAGCTAGCTTAAGCTTTAGGGGTTCCAAAAGTACAAATATCATCAATGAAGGACACCAAAATCACTTATTTGCAAGGAGAGAAGCTTGCTGAAATTTTGAGCTCTCAAACCCCTTAGTTTGCTGCTAATTTTCGGTGGAGGAGAAGAGAATAAAAGATGATATCTTTTTTCTTTATTTTATGATTAAAAATCAATTTAGTCACCAAATTTTCACCTAACCAATTGACAAAGTCTTTTCTTTGTCCCTATGGCCGTCCTGTTGGATTTCCGGTACCCCCATGGCACACCAGAAAAAATAATTCCGGCAATCCAAACCATGGATCCATGTGCGAGGAACGAATCGGGGTGAAATAATGGTTTCGAAATTACCGAAACTTTAATCTAAGTAGACAGCGACGCCTCTGCAACAAGAATTCTGATCTACTATCGAACCAAGCCGCAACCTTTTATGATTTCGGCCTCTACGTAATCCACCCAGTTTGACGATGGACGAGAGAAATCTCCAAAACTGTTTTGGAGGTTTCTTTGCTTGACGGCTGTTAGACCTCACAAGCAATTTTTAGGGTTTCTTTTTAGCTCTATCTTATTTTTCACCATTGTATAATTGGTATATATATAATGAATCATAATTAAAAAAATAAATAAATATAATAATGTTTTAACCAAAATTTATAATTACATTAATTATAACAAGGATTTCGGTAAACTATATTTATTTAAATTTATATACGAACCAAATTTATATATTAATAGAACTATGTTCTCATTATGTGTACAACATCCTTGTACATATAATATGTTTAATATTTGATTGCGCAATTAAATTAATTCTATAATTAATTTAATTCATGTGGCAACCAAACACAATACCAACTATGTTTTATTTCGTTCATTTCAACCATAAGGTGTGACCCTGTAGGTTCTGGTAACGTTAGCAGTAATACTAGAACGATTCTAATGTTACAAACAGTGAGTGGCATCTAGCAATGCATCATTGCTACCTAAGTTACAAGAAGTCATGATTTGACATAAACTTTTGTGATTAACCTTTCATGCATTAATCCTTAAGTCCTTTATCTCTGGAATGAACACAAGTCATGGAATAGTCACACTTGCATAGTCCATCCCATGTTTCTTGATATCTTGAGTAGACTATGATATACAAATAAGTATGACATCTCGTATCAATTTATTTGAGCATGGCCATGCATTTCTAGTCTCACTTAATCAAGTGGCCTAAGATATTACTCCCATTATGTAGGAGGGACTTATCCTATATTGATCAAATATATCCCTCTACATAGATTGTGGTATATCCAACATCAGCCTTTATAGAACAACCAGTTACGGTGTACGTTTGACTGTATTAAAATATACAATTCACGATGTTGGGATAATGATGATCTTAAGTCTAAGGCTCATATACATATTAATCACTATGAGTAATGTTGTGACAATTACATAATAATCCAAGAAACATACTCATAGTGGGTCAGTCCAATATGTTGTTCTCTAACACACATATTCATGCATTGATTTTGACACTCCATATCAATGACAACTCTTTATCATCAATCAACTACATGTTAGTCTTAATGCATTATTGTTGTCCTAGTCAACAATAATACTTGACTAAGGATCTTTTAAGAATAATCATATTATTCTCAAGACATTATTATAAAACAATTTATTTGTACACACAGAAAAAAAACTGAAATAATAATGACAACACCTTATATTAATAAACATGGTAAATCAAGTATGTTATTACAACCATCTCGTGATTGATCTTTGGGTATACTCTTACACGGCCCCCACCATAAACAAGGCCTAATTGCACATTAAGGACCTCTAATTAATATTCGTTAGTATTTGACACCTTTAGCTTGTAAAATAGAACTTTTGCACTTTTTACGATTTAGTCCTTTTTCGCAATTAAGCATGAAATTGCTAAAATTAGAGCACCAAAATTCTCATGCACCTATATAATCATGCTATAACACATAAATTAGTATAAAAATAAATTTCTTCAACCTCAGATTAGTGGTCCTGAAACCACTATTCTGACCAGCCCCTAAATCAGGCTATTACAATAATGGTCAAGATAGGCTATGCTTTGGAAAGGTATTGAACTCGATGTGTATGAATGAAATATGGTAAAATATGCATATGTTAAGGTATGTTGTATGTTTTCTTTGGAGCTGCCTTATATGGCATATTGGTTGTATGGATTTGATCTTTTGAATTGGTCATTTTATGCATGTTTTGGTAAGGTTTTGAAGCTTTGAAGTTATGCACAAAATGCTTGTAGCTACATGTTTGGGATGGTGATGGAAATGACTTGAATTTGGCCAATTTCATCTCCACATGGCCTGAGACACAGGCATGTGACTTAGCCGTGTATCCCATATAGGTTTTAATGTTTGCAAGTCAGGCAGTTACACGGCCTAGTATACGGCTTGGCAAACGGATATGTGTGGCCATTTCTAGAGTTACACGGCCTGGCACATGGGCGTCTGGCTTGGCCGTGTAACATCCGGGAATAATGGCTTGTGCATTAATGCTTAATTGTATGAAATAGCATGTCTATGTGTTGTATGAATTCTTGAGAACCTTAGAGTGTAGATAAATGCCTTAGGAATTATTAAGTTTTAAGTCTAAAAGAGGAAGCTTAGCAAGGTGGCCTTAAGAGAAAATGTAGGGTAAATATGACACACAAATGGGCTTGGTTAAGTGGCTTGGAGGCACCACTTAAGGCCTCTGTAAATGACGCCACAAGCAGGTGCAAATGGGCCAAGGTTCGAGTCACATGGGAAGCTAAATAAAAGCTTTTATTTTTGCGGCAATAAGGGGAAGTGATGGACGGCATGGGGAGTCTATGGGAGGAGTTTAAGATGAGGTATTATTCTTTTAAAAATTTCGGCTAAGTAAGGGATAATTGATGATTTTATTTTTAATTATTTTGAATAAGTAAGAGAAGAGGAAAAATAGGAGAATAGCAAGGATAAGCTAGTGTAGCCGAAATTATCAGTAGATATTCATCTTTTTTCTTTGTTTTCTTTTATTCTCTCAACTCTTGCTAGCCGAAATCTTCTTCTCCCTAAAGATCACCATTGCCGATTCCTCCCAAGTCCCATACTCTTCCATTGAAGCTGAATCCCCATCATAAATCTTCTTTTTCTTCTTTTTCTCTCAATCTTCCAAAAGCCGAAAGCAGGTTCTTTTTAGACCATAGCTGATTGGTTCATTAAAACCTTAAAAGCCGAAACTTGTGTGATCATCATCTAGCCATAGCCTAATATTGCTGTGGATTCAAGCAAGGGGAGCAATCAATTTCAGTACTAAGGGTAAGATCAGTCGTTATTCAATTTTTAATCCTTTCTCCTATTAGCCGAAAGTTTGAATCTAATTCCAGTAATGATCTTTGGCTGAATCTTTGAAAGAGGATTTCGGCTTTTCTGCTAAGTCGACTATAATAGAAGATCATTTGGGATTTTGTTAGATCGAAAGTGAACAAATAAGATCTTAGGCCGAAGGCCATTTTATTGTAATTTAATGTTAGAATTGGATCTAACAGGTACTCTGTAGGATTTCAACATCTCCTTGGTTAAGTGACTATTGTCGGGATTTGAAATCACAAGGTAAGTGAATGTGCATATTCGGCCATATTGGTTACTATGTTAGCTGAATCTAACTATGGATATTTAGGGCGAATCAAGCAGTGGTATGCAAGGATTTCGGGATTTCAAATCGCAAGGTAAGTACATATGTACAATCGGCCAAGGCTATATTTGGTGTTTTAGATCTATTTCTTATTTATTCAAAAGCCAGAACTAACCAAGTTAAGTGATTTAGCATTGGCCGATTGGAGGGTAGGAAGATCACAGATTTTCGGGATTTGATTAATAATCAAATAGGCAACAAGGAACTAGAATCTAAAGCATTAGATCGGATTTTCGGGATTTGAGTGAACTCACTAAGTGTACCAGGTGTGTACCCTACACTAAATCTTATTAGATTACGGCTTAAATTAATTATGTTTGTTTATAATAATATGAATGTGGCCAAAGGTACCATGCATTGGTACAAAGTACTCAGGTACGTTAACTTACTACTATTGTAGTTGTGATATCATGAATATTTGTTATGGTACATAAGTGAATATTGCTAAGAATGTGAAATAAGAATGCAGCATAATCTTTGTATGATGTGTATGACATGGGGCATATGGGTGTTATGTAAAGGGGAAGTGATCAGGTGGTTTATACCATAAAATCTGAATGTGGTGTCTCATGACACAAAATACATATCTGGTGGCTATGCCACGAAATTATAAGGGCGATGAGCATGTCGTCTGCAGCGACTGCCTTCGATGATGTGTAGCGGATGGAGGGTTGACTTAGTAGTCCCCACGGTGTGCAGGTTGGTACGGGTGATGTGTAGCGGATGGTACCTAGGTTTGGGTTCGGGTTTGCATCATTATATTTAATTATATGTATATGTATGAACTGTTATGCCTAAAATCATTGAGACTTAATGTTGGCTATTACACACTGAGTCTATTTGACTCACCCCGTTGTGGGAATATTTTTCAGGTGACGCTCAGTGAAGGACCGGGTCGGCAGGAGCTTAGTGGTGGCCATGCTCAGTTCGGGACTTTATTTTATTTTGGACTTGTTATATTTTAAGTATTTTGGATTTATTTTGGGTCTTGTTTTCGATGTAATGAGGCCATAGTATAAACTGTTTTATGCATACTTTTTATTTGATTTTATTACAATACGATTAAGGTTAAATCAAAGTTAAATGGTTTTTCTTTAAAATAAATATTAAGTGTTTCTGACCACCTATCACAAATAATTTCCAACTTAAAGGTAAAATTTCTAAAACTATTTCGGCATATGTTTTCATATGAAAATGAGGTTTTTAATAAACCCCTATTTTTTTAAAATTAACAAAAGTTTTCAATTGAATCCAACACAAGCAAATCCTTCTTCAAAACTACACGAATTTTTCCTAAGTAACAAACAGATTTTCAAACGTTTTCTCGAGAAACATACCAGATCCGGTCAAGGCTTGTGGGTCGGGTTTAGGGTGTTTCAGCTTGGTATCAGAGCCCAGTTTTAAACTCTCGGCCATGGGTTTAAAGCCCATAATGTTTTTAAAATAAGGCCCAAACAAGTTTTGTGAACAATTTTGTGAATAAGCAGGTTTTTCTGGCATGGCACCTAAGTCTCCGACCCGAAGTCCACCAGGTAAGTACTCCTAACTGCTGTGTGAATTATAGTAAGGGCATATCGGGAACGTAGAATAGTACATTAAGAATTATTGAACCCTAGGACTAGCATACCCCAATATAGCATTTTGTAAGACTTTAATGCCTAAGTAAACAAACTTGTGGCTAAGTCGCCGAGTTAGGGTGTGGCAACCATTGTGCGCATGTCTAGGATTGGATCGGAAAGAGCACGGTACTTAGCGATCCTAGTGACTCACCTCCTCTTTGCTGGAATCCTACCTGGTGCGTAGCTACGATTCACCCTAACCAAGAGGACTTATTCACGGGCTAAACTCAATAACTAAAACTCGAAAGGGGTTAGCCGTATTTTCATAAAAACTTCAGTTTTAAAATCACCAAATTACCCCTTTTAGATGGTAGCAAAACTTAGTTTGAAATTGTTTTTCAAAATATTTCTGATTTACAAAATTACCTAAAATACCCTAGTGGTAAGATTTCTAAAATGCCCTTGGTTTGAAAATTTTTTAAAATTACCATACTACCCTCGATTTCAATAAAATTTTCTCACTTTGCAAAAGTATCCAAGAAACCCTATCTTGCGAAAATTCAAGATGCCCTGATTTGGAAAATTTACGAAATTACCCCTGATTGATAAAATTACCAAAATAACCCTGATTTCCAAAATTTCTGCCATATTTCTGATTTGGGAAAATTTTCAAAAGTACCCTCGAGTTTTGAAAATTTCAAAGTGCCCCGATTTATTAAGATTTTCAAAATTGACCCCGATTTATTACCAAAATGCCCCTGAAGGACAAATTACGAAAATACCCCTGGGATAAGAACAGACAAGAATGGTTGAATGATGAATGTGTGTAATAGGAACTACTGAATGGATTGTACTTCTCTGAACTAGGATAGAATACTTGAAACTTTGAATGATCGAAAGAATTACTTCTAAACTTCTTTCATAAAATTTCTTCGCGGATAATCAGTGAAACAAGGACTAATTCATAAAATTTCTTAACCAGACTAAAGCACGATCGTAGATATGAGCGTAGGGGATGTGGTCGTAATGTACGAGGACGCGGTAGAGGCAGAATGACCGTGTCGGAATCCGTTAGATTGGGTCAAGGGTCTAAAAATGAGGTACCACCGCCACCACCCCCACCAGCTGTTGGGGGGATGATGCAGTATCGCAGGCGGTGCTGCGAGTTCTTGAAATTATGGCTGGTGCAGGAGGACATATGGGAGCTCGAAAGTCTGTACCCAAGTGACTCCTAGCCAACGGAGCTTAGGTATTCCGTGGCGTGTCTGGGGTGGCACCCAGTACGGTTGAGTATTGGTTGGAAGCGACTGAGCGGATCATGGATGAGCTCGATCTGACCGCTGAGGAAAAGTTGAAAGGGTTGGTGTCGTTTTTTCGCGATGAGTCATATCAATGGTGGCTCACAGTTCGGGATAGTGCTACGGTTGAGGAACTCACTTGGGAATATGTTAAAGCGGCATATCAGAAGAAGTATGTTGGTACTCATTACATTGATGCACAAAGAAAGGCTTTTCTAGGGTTGGTTCAAGGGAATAAGTCCGTAACAGAGTACGAGGCTGAATTCTTAAGGTTGAGCAGGTATGCTCAAGGGATAGTGGCTACGAAACATGAGCGATGTGTCCGATTTGAGGATGGACTAAGAGATGATCTGAGGTTATTGATAGCTCCGCAGCAAGAACGGGAATTTGCTGTGTTGATAGAGAAGGCTAAGGTAGCCGAAGGAATTAAGGACTCAGTAAGGCAGAACTCTGATCGGAATAGACAGAAAAGAGGTTTTGGATCGTCAGGATTGTCTAAAAATGTTCAAAAGAGGCCTAGAGCTGATGGGCCGCGAGGTCAGCAAGTTGGTCTAGGAGGGCGACTGCACTTGTACGGTGTGGGAAGATGCACTTAGGGAGTGTTGGAAGAAAACGGGAGGATGCTTTAAGTGTGGGTCTAAGGATCATATGATTAAGGATTGCCCAATAAAGATAGGCGGAAGTCGACCAACAGTCGTGGTTATAATCGGTGGTAGAGGTGGGACAAAGACCTTCGTGCTGGGTCGTGGTCCGAATAAGAGGTAATGGTGCTGGAAGGGAACGAGGAACACCTGGCAGAGGTGTTGGGAATATAGAGGCAAGACAGCCAGGTTTGGTTTATGCAGTTCGTCGGAAGGAGGACGGAGATGCACCGGGCGTCATAACCGGTACGTTCCTTATTTTTGGCAAGCCTTATTTTGCTCTGATTGATGTGGGCTCGACCCATTCCTATGTTGCATGTAGAGTAGTTGAAACTCTAGACATAGCTTCTGAACTATCTGATAGGGAGATGACTGTAGTAAGCCCATTAGGCCAAACTGTAGTGGTGAATAAGATCTTTCGGAGTGTACCTCTAGAGATTCAAGGAGTGATTTTCCCTGCCGACTTAATGGAATTACGCTTCGGAGAATTTAACCTCATACTTGGCATGGATTGGATTGTGCAGCTAAGCGAGTGGAGTTAAGGACCCCGGAGGATGAGACGGTGATTATGATAGGAGAAAGAAGAAACTACTTGTCTAACGTAGTTTCAGCACTAAAGGCGGATAAGATGGTTCGGAAAGGGTGCAAGGCACTTTTGGCCTTCATAAGTACGTTGGATGAGAAAGAAGGGGGAGTTAGTGGAGTTAGAACAGTAAGGGAATTTGAAGATGTGTTTCCAGAAGAGTTACCTGGAATACCCCCAGATAGGGAGGTGGAGTTTGGAATTGACTTGCTACCAGGTATAGCTCCTGTGTCAATTGCCCCATACCGAATGGCACCAAAAGAGTTGGTTGAGCTCAAGGCTCAAATCCAAGAATTGCTTGATCGTGGGTTTATTCGACCCAGTGTGTCTCCGTAAGGAGCACCGGTCTTGTTTGTGAAAAAGAAGGATAGAACTATGCGTATGTGCATAGATTATCGTCAGTTGAATAAGCTGACCATCAAGAACAAGTACCCGTTGCCAAGGATAGACGACTTGTTCGATCAGCTGAAGGGGGCAGCAGTGTTCTCAAAGATCCACCTAAGGTCTAGATATCATCAGTTGAAGGTGAAGGAAGCAGATATCCATTAGACAGCTTTTCGAATAAGATACGGCCATTATGAGTTTCTAGTAATACCGTTCGGATTGACGAACGCCCCAGCTGCATTCATGGATATGATGAACCGAGTTTTTCAACCTTGGATCGGTTCATCGTTGTATTCATCGACGACATCCTAGTGTACTCCAAGTCTGAAGAGGAGCATGATGAGCATCTTCGGGTTGTGTTGCAAGTATTAAGGGAGAAGAAGCTTTATGCCAAATTCAGCAAGTGTGAATTTTGGTTGAAGGAGGTCGCATTCTTAGGACTTGTAGTGTCCACGGAAGGAACAAGGGTGGATCCCAGAAAGATTGAGGCAGTGTTGGATTGGAAACCACCTAAGTCTATGGCTGAGATTTGCAGTTTCTTGGGATTGGCAGGCTACTACAGAAGATTCGTGGAAGGGTTCTCATCAATAGCCGCACCTTTGACGAAGTTGTTGAGGAAGGAGGTACCTTTCGTATGGACAGAGAAACAACAGGAGAGCTTTGAGAAGCTTAAGAGGGTTCTGACTGAAGCTCCAGTTTTGATTCAACCAGAGGCAGGAAAGGATTTCGTGGTGTATTGTGACGCTTCTCATACGGGATTGGGATGCGTATTGATGCAAGACGGAAAAGTAGTCGCTTATGCGTCTCGGCAACTAAGGCCACATGAGGTTAACTATCCGACGCATGACTTGGGATTGGTGGAAGTAGTCTTTGCTCTTAAGGTATGGAGGCACTATCTTTATGGAGAAAAGTCAGTGATTTACACAGACTACAAGAGCCTTAAGTATCTGTTGACTCAGAAGGAGTTGAACCTGAGACAACGAAGGTGGGTGGAGTTATTGAAGGACTACGATTGTTCTATAGAGTATCACTCGGGCAAGGCGAACGTAGTGGTAGATGCCCTAAGTCGGAAGGTAGTGTCAGATCTGAGGGCGATGTTCGCACATCTGGGCTTGTATGACGATGGAAGTCTACTAGCAGAGTTGCAAGTGAAGCCGACATGGTTGAATGAAGTGAAAGAGGGTCAGTTGTTGGATGAAGATTTAAGTACTAAGTTACAGCAAGTGTAGAATAGAGAGTTAGAGGATTATGGTATTAATGACGAGGGAGTATTGTGTTTCAAGGGAAAGGTCTGTATGCCGAAGAATGAGGAGTTAAGGCAGAAGATTCTTTAGGAATCGCATAGTAGCCATTACGCTATGCATCCTGGAGGTACTAAGTTGTACAGAGACCTAAGGGAACAGTTTTAGTGGCCTGGTCTTAAGCGGGAAGTTACCGGATTCGTAGGAAAGTGCTTGACGTGTCAGCAAGTTAAGGCTGAACATCAAGTTCCGTCAGGATTGCTTCAGCCAATCAGGATTCCGCAGTAGAAGTGGGAGAGAATCACCATGGACTTCGTTAGTGGGCTTCCCCTTACGCCCACTAAGAAGGACTCGGTATGGGTGATAGTGGATCGGTTGACAAAGTCCGCCTATTTCATTCCAGTGCGAGTTGATTATTCCTTGCAGAAATTGGCGAAGTTGTATGTGGCGGAGATTGTGAGGTTGCATGGAGTGCCGGTGTCGATTATCTCAGATAGAGATCCAAGGTTTACGTCTCGGTTTTGGAAGGCTCTACATCAAGCGTTAGAGGATATGTTGAGAGGCTGTGTAATAGACTTCAGGTGAAGTTGGGAAGAGTATTTGCCATTAGCGAAATTCGTATACAACAACAGCTATCAGGCTAGTATTCGGATGGCACCGTATGAAGCGCTGTATGGACGGAAATGTCGCACTCCTACGTGTTGGACGGAATTAGGGGAACGTCAAGTTTTGGGTCCAGAGATTGTGGCAGAATTCGAAGAGAAGGTTGAGGTGATTCGGGCACAGTTGAAAGAAGTATCTGATAGGCAGAAGTCGTATTGTAACATCCTAAGTTAGGGGTTATGCGTTTGGAGCATAACTCAAGTGATTAGTAGGCTTTAAGTGTGGTTGGATATATTTTAGGAGTTTTGAGAACTTTAGGTGAAGGGGAAAAACTTTGGAAAATATTTTAATTTTAAGTGAAAAGGGGAAATTAGGCAAGAAGGCGCTTGGGCTAAGAAGGTCTTAAAAGAAATTGGGGCGAGTTTATGTCACAAAGAAACGCCTTGGCAGAGTGGCTTGGGGCGTTATTGCAGCTTGCAGCAGTGAGGGCTCAGGTTCGAGCCTCGTGGACAGCAGTAGGTGGGATTTTATTTTGTTTTTGCGTCAAGGCAGGGAAGGGGAAGGTTATATGGCAATTGGACTTCTATTGGATACAGATTAAGCTTATTTTATCCTATTAATATTCGGCTAAGAGTAGGATAATTGTAGTTTTATTTATTTATTTTATTATAGGATAATTATGGTTTTATTTAGATTGAATGAGATTTTATTTTATTTATTTTAGTTTAATAAATAGATAAGAGAAAGGTGTTGGTTTAGTTATTTTATTTGTTAAGAGATAAAATAGGAGTTTAAGTTGGGATTTTATAAGTGGGGAAGTGGTGGCCGATTGTTGGACTCTAGGAGCTTCAATTTTCGGTATAAATATGGTGCTAGTGTGTGCTAAATTTCCCTTTTCAAAACCTTTCTTTTTCATCTTGGTTATTGCCGAAATTTAGTACCTCTTTTCCCATTGGTGCCGTTCTTCCTCTTGTGCAAAAGCCATTTATATTTCTTTCTTTCTTGAATTTTCTAAGTGCCGAAATTGTTTGTTCATCTTTTAATCTCCATTGCCGAAATTCTTCTACTTTTCCCTTATTCATCTTTTTATTTCTTCCAACTCCAAATTCCCTTGTAGCCGAATATTCTTGTGATTTAAAGCCTTAGCCGAATCTTGTTGTGAAACCTTTCCTCTTTAAGTCTCTTCAAGCAACGAGGTGCCGAAGGAAGGAAGCATTAAATAGTTTTGAGGATTTGATTTAAGCAAGGGATTTCGACTATGTAAGGGACAAGTGACCGCATTCGGGTTATAGGTAAGCAAGGTAGGTGGTTGTGCTATTCGGCCATAGGCCATATTTGGTATTAAAGTTAGCCGATTCTAACTTTGGTGATTTAGGGACCAATCGACAGGCATAAGGGCAAGTTTCGGGATTCAGATCATTGTGGTAAGGATATTTAGTAAGTGTAGTTTCGATTCAAAATATTTAGATTAAAGTATTAGTGTTTAACCGTTTGGTTCTGATTAAGAAATCATTAATGAGCATGGATGCCAAACGAGAAGGTAAAGGGATAGTCCCTATCCCCAAGTTCAAAAGGAGAGCAGTTTCTGCAGTTAAGGATTGGCCACCGGGTTGTGGACCAGCGTCAGAGCAAGAAAGTAGGCAAATAGCCGTAGTTTCGCTTAGCTATAGCATCGGGATCGAAAGCATAGTTCTTCGAGTTAAAAGGTGTGTGATTAACCCACAGTTTTCCGGGTATGTGTGTTATATGTGTATGTGTTATGAATGTGCTAATTAGTGCAGTGGAAATTGTGATATGAATACCCTCAATGGGTATATCGGTAATCAGGTAAGTACTAAATCTATGATGTGGTTATTAATATGTATATGTGATGATATGTTTGATAAACATGCTCATGCATTATCATGGCACTATTTCATGTTGCATGTGCATGGGTGGGATATGATATGAAAGAAGGACAGGGTGTACTTCGAGTACGTGGTTTGATGTTAGCCTTGAGCTACATCGTGGATTGACGTTGACTGAGGTCACGTTGTGGATTAATTACGATTTAGTTCGCGTGGCTTGATGAGTGGCTATGTGCCTCATCGTGGTTGATATCGGCTATGTGCCATATCGTGGTTGATCAGTGACTATGTGTCCCATCGTGGTTTTGGTGTTAGCTACGGCTACATCGTGGATTGGCGCTGACTGAGGTCGCGTTGTGGATTTAAGTAAGAATGTTTTCAAACGTTTTCCACAGTGGCATTTCAAATTTGATCGTAACGAATGGGCCGAGTTTGGGGTGTTACAGTTTGGTATCAGAGCCCGGTTCAATACTTGGCTTTGAGGGTTTTGGGTCCAAAAATGATTTCAGAGATGGGTTTTCAAAATATGGGCTTTTATTTGAGTTATTCGTATGGCACTGTATCTCTACCCAAGTCCACACTGTAAGTACTTCTAATTATTGAAGTGATTTGTTTATGTGAACTGTTATGGGCTTATTTGGGCTCGTAGATTAGAATATTAGGGCTATTGAACCCTAGGGCTAGTCTACTCAAACACATGCATAAGACTTAAGGCCAGAAACAAACAAACCCCGTGAAGTAAGTCGCCGAGTTAAGGTGTGTGGCAACCATTGCACGCATGTCTATGATTGGTATTCAAGAAGAGCTTGGTACTTAAGCAGCCCCTAGCGACTCACCTCCTCTTTACTCGAATCCTATCTCAAAGTGCGTAGCTACGGTTCACCTTAACCAAGAGGACTTATTCACGGGCTAGACCCGATAACTAAAACCCGAAAGGGACTAGCCGTATTTTTTTTATAAAAACCTTAGTTTTAAATCCTTAAATTACCCCTTCGATTTGTAACAAAATCTATTTTGAAAATTTCTCGAAAATTTTTTCGAATTGCCAAATTACTAAAATACCCCTGGTGGAAGGATTACGAAAATGCCCTTGGTTTCTAAAAGTACCATATTACTCGTGATTTTAATAAAATTTCTCTATTTTGCAAAAGTGTCCAAAAACTCTATTTTGCAAAATTTCAATGTACTTTGATTTGGGAAAATTACTAAAATGCCCCTGTGTTGCAAAATACTAAAATACCCTTAGTTTTTAAGATTTTCAAAAATACCCTCGACGTTTGCTAAAATATTTCTACTTTAAAAAATACCAGAAAATTCTATTTTTGAAAAATGTTAAGATACCCAGATTTGGAAATTTACCAAAATACCCCTGTAGGACAAATGACGAAAATACCCCTGGGATAGAAACGGGCAGAAATGTCTAAATAGTGAATGTAGATATCACTGAATGAATGTGTTCTTCTTGATGAATGAATGTGCCTCTATTGAGGAATGAATGTGACACTCTGAATTAGAGTAGTGAACTTGAACTGAAACTTTGTTCGATCGAAAGAACCACTTCTAGAAATTCTTTTCATAAAATTGTTCGCGGTTAAATAGTGGAACAAATACTAATGCATAAAACTTTTAATCAGATTAAATCGCGACGTTAGAGATGAGTTCTAGGGGAGGTGGTCGTCGTGTATCGGAACCGGTAGGGTCTGGCCTTGGGTTAGAAAATGAAGTGCCGTCGCCAGCAGTGGACGCGGAGGATCAAGATCAGACGGGAGAAGATGACGCAGTATCGCGGGCCATGTTACGAGTGCTAGAACGTGTGGCAGGAGCTAGTGCGGGAAATGGAACTCGAAAGTCAGTATCGGAAAGGCTTAGATCGAATGGAGCCGAGATCTTTAGAGGAGTGTCAAGAGTAGCTCCGAATGTAGCGGAGTATTGGTTGGAGGCAGTCGAAAGAATCTTGGACGATTTGGACTGTACTCCTGAGGAAAAGCTGAAAGGTGCTGTCTCCTTGCTCCGAGACAAAGCTTATCGATGGTGGCTCACTGTCAGGCAAGGTGTTCCGGCAGATCGACTGGATTGGGAATATTTTAAGCTTATGTTTGAAGGGAAGTATGTTGGAGCTAGCTACTTAGATTCGCAGAGAAAGGCGTTTCTAAACTTGGTTCAATGAAGCAAGTCGGTAGCAGAGTATGAAGCTGAATTTGTGCAGTTAAGTCAGTACGCCAAAGGAATCGTGGCTACTGATTATGAAAGGTGTGTTCGATTCGAAGACGGATTGCGGGATAAGTTGCGAGAGTTGATTGCTCCATACAGAGAAAGAGACTTCGTCATTTTGGTGGAGAAAGCTCGGATCGCTGAAGAAGTTAAGAAGACTGTAAGAGAAAACCGAGAAAAGAATAGGAACGGGAATAAGAGAAGTTTTGGACTGTCAGCATCATTTGGAGATGTTCAGAAAAGACCAAGGATCGAGAATTCTGTGCGTGCCCCAGTACCAGTTGCTAAGAATCGGAATCGTTCATGTGCTTAGTGTGGGAGAGCTCACACAGGAGAGTGTTGGGGTAACAGTAAGGTATGTTTCCGGTGTGGGTCTAAGGCTCATTTGGTTAAGAAATGTCCTCAAGTGATGGATAGGGCTCAAGGTCAAGGTCATGGAACACCAAGCGGTGAAGGTTCGGATGTGAGGCAACCAAGGTTGGCTTAGGCAACCAAGGTATGTTCCTTAACCCTGGAATCTCTTTATTGACTTGATTGTTATGCGATAGTTCGTAGTTGTATGGTAGCAAAGTGTACGGAACCTTGAATGTGAGTCTTGAGATAGTATCTAAGGAATGTGTTAGTTTTGTTAAGATCAGAGTGCGCAGCAGTAGAGTAGGGTGATGAGTTAAGAATGCATGATTGTTTGATAGTAAGTAATTTCGAGGACGAAATTATTTTCAAGGAGGGTAGAATTGTAACATCCTAAATTAGGGGTTATGCGTTTGGAGCATAACTCAAGTGATTAGTAGGCTTTAAGTGTGGTTGGATATATTTTAGGAGTTTTGAGAACTTTAGGTGAAGGGGAAAAACTTTGGAAAATATTTTAATTTTAAGTGAAAAGGGGAAATTAGGCAAAAAGGCGCTTGGGCTAAGAAGGTCTTAAAAGAAATTGGGGCGAGTTTATGTCACAAAGAAACACCTTGGCAGAGTGGCTTGGGGCGTTATTGCAGCTTGCAGCAGTGAGGGCTCAGGTTCGAGCCTCGTGGATAGCAGTAGGTGGGATTTTATTTTGTTTTTGCGTCAAGGCAGGGAAGGGGAAGGTTATATGGCAATTGGACTTCTATTTGGATACAGATTAAGCTTATTTTATCCTATTAATATTCGGCTAAGAGTAGGATAATTGTAGTTTTATTTATTTATTTTATTATAGGATAATTATGGTTTTATTTAGATTGAATGAGATTTTATTTTATTTATTTTAGTTTAATAAATAGATAAGAGATAAGGTGTTGGTTTAATTATTTTATTTGTTAAGAGATAAAATAGGAGTTTAAGTTGGGATTTGATAAGTGGGGAAGTGGTGGCCGATTGTTGGACTCTAGGAGCTTGAATTTTCGGTATAAATATGGTGCTAGTGTGTGCTAAATTTCCCCTTTCAAAACCTTTCTTTTTCATCTTGGTTATTGCCGAAATTTAGTACCTCTTTTCCCATTGGTGCCGTTCTTCCTCTTGTGCAAAAGCCATTTATATTTCTTTCTTTCTTGAATTTTCTAAGTGCCGAAATTGTTTGTTCATCTTTTAATCTCCATTGCCGAAATTCTTCTACTTTTCCCTTATTCATCTTTTTATTTCTTCCAACTCCAAATTCCCTTGTAGCCGAATATTCTTGTGATTTAAAGCCTTAGCCGAATCTTGTTGTGGAACCTTTCCTCTTTAAGTCTCTTCAAGCAACGAGGTGCCGAAGGAAGGAAGCATTAAATAGTTTTTCGGGATTTGATTTAAGCAAGGGATTTCGACTATGTAAGGGACAAGTGACCGCATTCGGGTTATAGGTAAGCAAGGTAGGTGGTTGTGCTATTCGGCCATAGGCCATATTTGGTATTAAAGTTAGCCGATTCTAACTTTGGTAATTTAGGGACCAATCGACAGGCATAAGGGCAAGTTTCGGGATTCAGATCATTGTGGTAAGGATATTTAGTAAGTGTAGTTTCGATTCGAAATATTTAGATTAAAGTATTAGTGTTTAACCGTTTGGTTCTGATTAAGAAATCATTAATGAACATGGATGCCGAACGAGAAGGTAAAGGGATAGTCCCTATCCCCAAGTTCAAAAGGAGAGCAGTTTCTGCAGTTAGGGATTGGCCACCGGGTTGTGGACCAGCGTCAGAGCAAGAAAGTAGGCAAATAGCCGTAGTTTCGCTTAGCGATAGCATCGGGATTGAAAGCATAGTTCTTCGAGTTAAAAGGTGTGTGATTAACCCACCGTTTTCCGGGTATGTGTGTTATATGTGTATGTGTTATGAATGTGCTAATTAGTGCAGTGGAAATTGTGATATGGATACCCTCGAGGGTATATCAGAATCGTGTAAGTACTAAATCTATGATGTGGTTATTAATATGTATATGTGATGATATGTTTGATGAACATGCTCATGCATTATCATGGCACTATTTCATGTTGCATGTGCATGGGTGGGATAAGATATGAAAGAAGGACAGGGTGTACTTCGAGTACGTGGTTTGATGTTAGCCTTGAGCTACATCATGGATTGACGTTGACTAAGGTCACGTTGTGGATTAATTGCGATTTAGTTCGCGTGGCTTGATGAGTGGCTATGTGCCTCATCGTGGTTGATATCGGCTATGTGCCATATCGTGGTTGATGAGTGACTATGTGTCGCATCGTGGTTTTGGTGTTAGCTACGGCTACATCGTGGATTGGCGCTGACTGAGGTCGCGTTTTGGATTTTTGTGCTTAATTGCACGTGGACGGCATTGATTGCCTTTTGGAGTGAAAAGGAGAGGGTGATTTGATAATCCCCTGGTGTGTGGTAGGCTGGATACGGGGGTGTGTAGAGGATGGACCCTAGGCTGGGTTGGGCTTCATAATTGCATGATTTTGTATGTGAACATATGTGAAAATGGGCCAAGCCCAATATGATATGTGGATTAATGTGAAAATGGGCCAAGCCCAGTTGATATGTGGATTATGAAGAAAAGGGCCAAGCCCAGTATATGAACGTGGATCAGTGTGGAAACGGGCTAAGCCCATTATGTGGAAATTATGTGGTTATCTACCCTATTATATGAATGTGATATGAATATGGGCCAAGCCCAGAATGTGGTAATATGTGAATATTATATTTGTTATCTGATATATGGGTTAATATGTGGTTAACATGTGGGTGGAATTCAGTGGCTTAATTACACACTGAGTCTGTATGACTCACCCAAATTTTACCAACATTTGGTGATGCTTGGACCTGGTCCGAGTGGATACAGGGTGGCCCATGCAGAAAGATATTTTAATTAATTAAGTATTTATATTTTCAGTATTTTGATTAAGTGTTTATTGTAATAAGGCCCATTAAAGTATTTAAGTATTTTTATTAAGTATCTTAATTATTATGTTCTATTATGGATTGACAATTGAAATATGATTTGCAAACGATTTTATTTTCTTAAATATATACCTAATAAAGTTTTAATCCGGATTTTTTTTATAACAACTTAATTTTTACTTAGAATGTTTTAAATTACGAAAATGTTTTATTAACGGAAACAAATTTTTAATGGTTTTTACTTTTAAGTAAGAATGTTTTCAAACGTTTTCCGCAGTGGCATTTCAAATTCGATCGTAACGAATGGGCCGGGTTTGGGGTGTTACACGTATGGAGATCTCAAACGGAAGGAAATAGAATTTGATGTGGGAGATCAAGTGTTTCTTAAAGTCTCACCTTGGAAGAAGGTGATGAGATTTGGTCGAAAAGGAAAGCTAAGTCCAAGGTTTATAGGACCTTATCGGGTATTGAAGCAAGTTGGACCAGTGGCATATCAGTTAGAGTTGCCTTCGGAATTGAAGCAGATGCACGATGTATTCCATGTTTCTATGCTACACCGTTATCGTTCGGATCCATCTCATGTAGTGCCAGTTGAAGAGGTGAAGCTAAGGCCTGATTTGTCCTACGAAGAGGAGCTAATTCAGATCTTGGAACGAGATGTGAAAGTGCTACGGAGGAAGTCAGTACCTCTAGTCAAAGTATTATGGCGTAATCATGGATCGGAAGAAGCTTTGTGGGAGCCGGAAGAAGCAATGCGACAGCAATACCCTCACCTATTTTAGCCAGGTAATTTCGAGGACGAAATCATTTTAAGGGGGTAGAACTGTAACATCCGGGAATTATGGCTTGTGCATTAATGCTTAATTGTATGAAATAGCATGTCTATGTGTTGTATGAATTCTTGAGAACCTTAGAGTGTAGATAAATGCCTTAGGAATTATTAAGTTTTAAGTCTAAAAGAGGAAGCTTAGCAGGGTGGCCTTAAGAGAAAATGTAAGGGAAATATGACACACAAATGGGCTTGGTTAAGTGGCTTGGAGGCGCCACTTAAGGCCTCTGTAAATGACGCCATAAGTAGGTGCAAATGGGCCAAGGTTCGAGTCGCATGGGAAGCTAAATAAAAGCTTTTATTTTTGCGGCAACAAGGGGAAGTGATGGATGGCATGGGGAGTCTATGGGAGGAGTTTAAGATGAGGTATTATTCTTTTAAAAATTTTGGCTAAGTAAGGGATAATTGATAATTTTATTTTTAATTATTTTGAATAAGTAAGAGAAGAGGAAATATAGGAGAATAGCAAGGATAAGCTAGTGTAGCCGAAATTATCAGTAGATATTCATCTTTTTTCTTTGTTTTCTTTTATTCTCTCAACTCTTGCTAGCTGAAATCTTCTTCTCCCTAAAGATCACCATTGCCGATTCCTCCCAAGTCCCATACTCTTCCATTGAAGCCGAATCCCCATCATAAATCTTCTTTTTCTTCTTTTTCTCTCAATCTTCCAAAAGTCGAAAGCAGGTTCTTTTTAGACCATAGCCGATTGGTTCATTAAAACCTTAAAAGTCAAAACTTGTGTGATCATCATCTAGCCATAGCCGAATATTGCTGTGGATTCAAGCAAGGGGAGCAATCGATTTCAGTACTAAGGGTAAGATCAGTCGTTATTCGATTTTTAATCCTTTCTCCTATTAGCCGAAAGTTTGAATCTAATTCCAGTAATGATCTTTGGCTGAATCTTTGTAGGAGGATTTCGGGTTTTCTGCTAAGTCGACTACAATAGAAGATCATTCGGGATTTTGTTAGATCGAAGGTGAGCAAATAAGATCTTAGGCCCAAGGCCATTTTATTGTAATTTAATGTTAGAATTGGATCTAACAGGTACTCTGTAGGATTTCGACATCTCCTTGGTTAAGTGACTATTTTCGGGATTTGAAATCACAAGGTAAGTGAATGTGCATATTCGGCCATATTGGTTACTATGTTAGCCGAATCTAACTATGGATATTTAGGGGCAGTCGGCAGTGGTATGCAAGGATTTCGGGATTTCAAATCGCAAGGTAAGTACATATGTACAATCGGCCAAGGCTATATTTGGTGTTTTAGATCTATTTCTTATTTATTCAAAAGCCAGAACTAATCAAGTTAAGTGATTTAGCATTGGCCGATTGGAGGGTAGGAAGATCACAGATTTTCGGGATTTGATTAATAATCAAGTAGGCAACAAGGAACTAGAATCTAAAGCATTAGATCGGATTTTCGGGATTTGAGTGAACTCACTAAGTGTACCAGGTGTGTACCCCACACTAAATCTTATTAGATTACGGCTTAAATTAATTATGTTTGTTTATAATAATATGAATGTGGCCAAAGGTACCATGCATTGGTACAAAGTACTCAGGTACGTTAACTTACTACTATTGTAGTTGTGATATCATGAATATTTGTTATGGTACATAAGTGAATATTGCTAAGAATGTGAAATAAGAATGCGGCATAATCTTTGTATGATGTGTATGACATGGGGCATATGGGTGTTATGTAAAGGGGAAGTGATCAGGTGGTTTATACCACAAAATCTGAATGTGGTGACTTCGGTCACATTATCTGAATGTGGTATCTCATGACACAAAATACATATCTGGTGGCTATGCCACGAAATTATAAGGGCGATGAGCATGTCGTCTCGCAAATGATCGCTTCGATGATGTGTAGCGAATGGAGGGTTGACTTAGTAGTCCCCACGGTGTGCAAGTTGGTACGGGTGATGTGTAGCGGATGGTACCTAGGTTTGGGTTCGGGTTTGCATTATTATATTTAATTATATGTATATGTATGAACTGTTGTGCCTAAAATCATTGAGACTTAGTGTTGGCTGTTACACACTGAGTCTATTTGACTCACCCCGTTGTGGGAATATTTTTCAAGTGACGCTCAGTGATGGACCGGGTCGGCAGGAGCTTAGTGGTGGCCATGCTCGGTTCGGGACTTTATTTTATTTTGGACTTGTTATATTTTAAGTATTTTGGATTTATTTTGGGTCTTGTTTTAGATGTAATGAGGCCATAGTATAAACTGTTTTATGCATGCTTTTTATTTGATTTTATTACAATACGATTAAGGTTAAATCAAAGTTAAATGGTTTTTCTTTAAAATAAATATTAAGTGTTTTTGACCACCTATCACAAATAATTTCCAACTTAAAGGTAAAATTTCTAAAACAATTTCGGCATATCTTTTCATATGAAAACGAGGTTTTTAATAAAACCATTTTTTTTAAATTAACAAAAGTTTTCAATGGAACCCGACACAAGCAAATCCTTCTTCAAAACCACACGAATTTTTCCTAAGTAACAAACAGATTTTCAAAGTTTTCTCGAGGAAAATACTAGATCCGGTCAAGGCTCGTGGGCTGGGTTTGGGGTGTTTCAGGGCGTGTGACCTAACCTCGAAAGTTACACGGGTGCAGACACAACCGTGTGTCCCTATTTTTATTGTGACACGGCATAAGACACGGGCGTGTGTCTCAGCCATGTGACCCTTTAAATGTTCCAAATGTTTTTAATTTAGTCCCGATTTGATTCTAAAGTGTTTTTAATGCCCCAAAGGCTTGGTTAAGGGACTATGTGCATGTAAATGATTGGATTATGCTATGTTTATATTAATGTTTGGAAATGTATGTTTTTTATGTATGTTTATTTAGTAATGCTCTGTAACCCTATTTCGACGATAGATACAGGTTAGGGATTTTACACAATGAATTCGTCTTTGGCTTAGGTTGAATCAGTTACCTAACTTGACTAAACAAATTTAACATTTTCCTATAATAGCTTCATTATTGGCAATACAATTATGAAGAAATTCTTAATGAGTCATCTGTCGAGACATGACCGAAAGACTCGGATCATGAAATTCATAAACAATGTAGGAATATTAGTTATTTCATAGAGCTTTGCTAAAATTCTTAATATCCATAACGATTTTTAACACTATTTTCGGTACATCCATATCTATAACTCACAACTGATAATAACTAGATCGATACTCTGTCTTCGAGAACACTAAAGCACTTTTCAACTAATCAAATAGGTCATCAATACGAAGCAACGGATGTTTATTCTCTATCGTGACTTTATTCAACTACTAGAATCTAAATACAAACTTATCAACCCTTCTTTATTTTCATAATACATTACAAGTGTGTCCCAAAGTGATACATTCAGTCGAATAAACCTTTGTCGATTAATCCTTGCAACTGAACTTTTGATTCTTTTAATTCTGTTGGAGACATTTTTTACAGAACAATCGAGATTGGAGCAGTCCTTGACATTAATTTTATGGTAAACTTAACTTCTCTCTTTGGCGATAGACTCAACAATTCCTCGGGAAAAACCTCTGTAAACTTGAAAACTATTAGTACCTTATCAATTTTTATTCTAGAATCTAAGACATACGCATAAAAATACATCACAACCTTTTTAGATCAAATTCTAGACAGATATTGCTAAAATCATACTCGGAACACAATCAGACTTAGTAGATTCAACAGAAATCAATTCACCATTCTAACATTTCAAACCAATCCATTTCTATCGGTAATTCATTACAACATCATAAACAATAAGCTAATTCATTCCTAAGATAATGTCAAATTTATTTAAAAGGCAATAACATCAAATCAACATAAAAGTCGCAACCCTGAACTCTCAGTGAATAATCTTTGCAGACCAATTCAACTATGATATTTTAGCCCAAAGGGTTCATTACTTTAATAACATACTCATGTGACACAACTGGTAAAATCTTTTCTGCTACTAACTTAGTGCATATATAAAAGTGTCTCAACCCAAAGTCAATTAATGCATATACTTTAATATTGAAGGTAGGAAGGGTACCAAAAATAACATCAAGATCTGAGGCCTCCACGCGTGCTCGGATTACATAAATTCTAACAAGAACTCAAGCTTCAAATTGAACCACTATTTATTTTGTTTTGCTTCTATTGACTCTAGTTGTGTCTCAAAATTTTGATTGTCTAACTCTCGTAAAAGTAATAACAAGTTTTGCATTCAGATCTTTGTTCAACTCAACTTGAATCAGGAGATCTTGCTTGAAATGATCGGGAATTCCACAAACAAATTAGGATTCGTCTTTCAATCTACATATTCCAGAATGATTCCGGTGACAATAATCATATTCTAAACATTAACTGCTGAAATCATTGATGGTCTTACACTACCTTGTTTCATTCTATCTTTGACGTAAAACCCTAATGGCGCTAAAAATAACTATTTGGTTCTTTCATTTTCTTTGGCGAGGAAGCAAAAAATGTTCTGGATACATTTTGTTTATTGAAGTCTCGAACTTTTGGCTCACTATGTTTCTTATAATAAGAAATTTCTTCCATTTTCAATCAGCTTCATCTAATGAGCATATTTACTGAGCTGATCAAACTCTCACTCATATTTTGTAACTGATTCAATTCCATATTTCAACTCGAGAAATTCTTTTTTCTTCTTATCAAGATTTTCGTTTGCTGACATGATTCTTTTAGAAATCAATTCAGAAGAAATCCCAGTTAATCCGTTTTTTTATACCATAGTAGTTAAAGTTGATTACAAGTGAATAGCCTCCTCTTTTAATAAAAACACAACATATCTTAGAAAATCTTCGGAAGACATAACATTTCATCTTAAACTCTTTGTGTTTGCTAACCAATACTCGGCTCTGACTGAATCATAACTCACTTTACCTTTAAACTCTTCAGCCTCGTATTTTTGAATTTTATCAATAAAAAACCTGTGAATATTCTGTCATATAAATATTTGAGGATGAGGGGATAAAGGTCATTGAGCCACATAATTAACTTTCAAATTCGCATTAAACGTATCATTCATTAATAAGAAAATTACTGCGAACCTCTTCTTTAGACTCTTGAATTTCAGCACATTATGAATAGCCCCTTGGTCAAAGGCTTGAGCATTGCTTTCAACCTTATTGGAATTAGCTTGGTTGGAAGATATCTTTTATATATGTGAAAAAAAAATTCCACAAGAGTCAGGAGACATCATACTATCATAGGTTATAAAATGGCATGTATTTTTAGACTCCATACATGCTACGATCAGTTCGAGAACCAACAAAACCATAGCTTTGATACCACTAAATGTAACACTCCTAACCAGTCTATGTTACTGGATTAGGGTTACAGAGTATTACTGAGCAAAATAGAACATTTAACTTCAACATAGAACAATTATATAGATTAAATGCTAACATATAATAATTGAATCTAATCATGAAAAATAAACTTATGCTCCTTAAATTGAGCCTATGGGGCCCTAAAAATGATTTGCAAACAATCTGGGATCAAATAAAATAAAATCAGAAAATTCTGGGAAAACTTGAAAATTTTTAAAACAGGGGTTACACGGCCGTGTAACATAGCCCAGTCCGATTGAACATTCGAAGTTTGGACACATGGTCATGTGTTAGTCCATGTGGGTATTCGAAAAAGGGTCACACAGCTGTGTCGTAGGGTCATGTAACTCTCTATGACTGTGTGGACCAACCTGCCCCTGAAAATCAATAAGACACATAGTCGTGTGAGTAGGCCGCGTATGGCACATGGCCGCATGAAAGCTCGTGTCTCAGGTCGTGTACACCAAATATGCCTTCCAAAATAAGCCCAAAACAATGTCATTTCATATGTGTCTTGACACAACAAAAAACAACCACTTTCATGCCTTTAAACCTCAATCAAATAAACATATAACATACCAAAAATCCAACATAGGTGCCCAACCAATGTGCCCCCATCGACACCACAAATTAAATATCCAATCAAACCTATACTCAAAGTTTACATGACATTAGCTTTAAGACATACTAAAATCTCCATTTCAACAGATCTATTTACCATATATCAAGCTAATCATAAAAGGCATTTAGCTAATGACCAAAAATACTTCAAGTCTCAAACATAACCCAAATATACCAAACATATATATACAACAACAAAGCATACTCAAACTAACTTATAAACAACACCATTATAAAAAAATCAACTTAAAGGCTCCAAGTACATGCCATTTATAACCCGAAAACAAAATAACTAAATCTTTTACTAAGATGAAGAATGGATAGTGTGAATATACTCTGACTAGATTCCAATCGATCGAGCTTTCTGCTGACCTACAAGATGAAGAAAACAACTACATAAGTAAAGAGTACTAAGTAAGCTCGTATAATATTAAACTTTAACTTATAAAAAATGATGTAACTTAACCATTTAACAAGATAATTCAATATCTCGATCGTAAGTTCATTAATCACCTATACACATCACATGTAATATCTCGTTTTTAGTGGTGTCAGAAACAATGGTTTCTGGACCACAGTTCCGATATGAGAGGTCATTTTTATTGTTTAATTAATGTTTATAGAGCTATTTTAGGGTCGTATTAAAATATGGTTAAGAAATTTTAATGTTTGGATAATTAATTAAGTAAAATGACTAATTAGTAAACGTTGTGAAAGTTAGTTACTATTAGTAAATTGGGTTTAATAGCTTTAGAAATTTAATTTGATGGCCTTAAATGGTAATTAAACCATCAATATCCATGATGGAAATAGGTTTAAGTTTGGCTTAATTGAATGATATATTTAAGGGTAAAATTGTAATTTAGAAATTAAAACTATAATGAAATAAAACAAAAAAGATGTAATCATCTTCCAAGGAGCTTAGTGCCAAAAATTGTAGGGAAGAACACCATTTTCGGGTGCTTGAGGTTCGGCCAAACAATTTAGTGCATGCATGTTATGAATTTTTAGCCTATTTATTGTAATTTTTATGTTTATGAGATTATTGCAACTAGATGCTCCAGACCTTCATTTTTAAAACTGTTATAGATTTTGAAATGTACCATTGATGAGTTCTTAATGTTCATGATGTTAAATAATAGATTTGAGTTATTGGTTATTGACTACGAATTTGTTGATTAAGTAATTTTGTTAGCTTTTGTGTTAAGGATTAAGTTGATAAATATTAAAATAGACATGGTATTCTTGTGAATTTTGAATAGTTTTGGATTGTACTAACATGGATATGAATGGCAAGCTTAGGGTGTTTAGAAATTTTGATAATTTTGGAATTTTCGTTTTAAGGACTAAATTGTAAGAAATGTAAAATTTTAGGGAAAATATGTAATTAATAGAAAGTTAAGGGTCATGTGCATTAAATTGATTATGAATTTTATATGAAATTAATATACGATATTTTATTACTATTTTATATCAATATTTTAATAGAAAAGACAATAACCGAGGGAATGAAAAAATTATGGAGTAGTCCATGCATTTTAACCGGAAGTGAATAGTAGGTAAGTTCATAGTTATTTGCTACTTAATGTGTTTCACTTGTAATTTATATTGTTATTTTCTTGTTAGTTGATCTCTTTGTATGTGAATATAAGTTAGTTAATTATGTAATCATTAGGAATGCAAGTATCACATATATATATATATATGAATTTGAGAAGTGGTTATTAGTAGTGTTTCTTGGATTTGAAATGAATTGTATGAGATTTCAGTGAGTTCTAATATGTATACAAAAATGTTGAAGAGCCTTCATTGCACCTCGGTGTCCCTATTTGCACAACTATGTCCCTGTAAACACTTTGGTGTCCCTGATTCCACATCCGTGCCCTTGAATGCACTTCGGTGCCCTTGATTGCACACTCGTGCTCCTGATTGCACTTTGGTGCCCCTGTTTTGCATCTATGATGCCCCTGAAAATGAGTGAGGTTGAAGTATGTGAACCGCGTAATAATGAACTTGATTAAACGACATAAAAAATTACATGGAATTGACATATTCTATGTAACACCCGAAACCTGACCTAGACGTTATGGCCGAATCTGGAGATGTCACATGGAATGGAAATTGAAATCATATTTATCAAGGTAAAACCATTTATTAGCTTCTATTTATCACCCGTCAAATTGCAAAATTAGTTCCTCGTTAGTTTGTTTCATTCAAAAACATATCTAGTAGCAGAAGCTTTTAAAACTGAGATATTTTAAGAAAACCATACATTTTTAGGAAAAATATTGCTTTTAATTAAACTGAGTTTGCAGTTTAAAACCCTATAAAACAGTTAAATCAAAAAATAAAGCAAACAATCTAAAAGCCCCAAATTACATCAAAATACCCCAATCAAAGAAAATAGGAAATAAAACTGTAAATGAAATTAAAATTAGTTCAGTAGACGTGTGGTCACCGTTGTGTCCTCCGCAACACCGATCCATCTAAGTCTAGGGATTACCTGTATAGATGAAATAGAAAGGGGTGAGTTTGAAACACCCCACACCCGGCCCACGAGCCTGGACCAGATCTGGTATGTTCCTTAAGTAAACCGGTTTCAAATTCTTTTGTTCCTTAGGAAAAACTTGTGTGATTCAAAAAAAATATTGTTTTGGGTTGGGCTTGTGTTGAAAACCAATTTATCTTATATAGAAATCCATTTAAATAAGATGGCAAAACAATTAGGGTTTATTATAAAAATAAATTTTTCTTAAACTTTAATTGATAGTAATTTGCAAACATAAAAAAAAATAAAAGTAAAAATAAAGAAATTAACTATGGCCTTATTACATCAAGTAAAAATCCCAAAATAAAATTTTAAAGTACTTAAATGACATAAAATGTTCATATCCAATAAAACTTCAAGCTGAGCATGGCCATCCCTAAGCTTCTGCCGAACCCGGTCCATTACTGATTGTCACTTGAAAAATAGTCCCACAACGGGGTGAGTCAAACAGACTCAATGTGTACACGACACTAAATCATAATAGAATTAGGCATACAAGAGTTACACATTCAGAACAATGAATACAAGTTATGATGCATTCCCAAACCCAAACCTAATTGTCCATCCGCTACACACACCCCGCACCGCACGGTCACACCGTGGGGACTACTAAGTCGACCCTCCATCCGCTACACACCATCATCGAAGCGTCATGCCGCTGCGGTCGACGTGCTCATCGCCCATATAAAATTTGTGGCATAGCCACAGATAATTGTGTCATGAGACACCACATTCGGATAATGTAACCGGTTACCACATTCGATAATGTGGCCAAAGTCACCACGTTCGGATAATGTGACCAAGTCACCACATTCGAGATAGTGAGACCAAGTCACCACATTCACTTCCCTTTCTCATATAACCCGAATGCCCCATATTATTCATATTATGCATATCATACTTAAATTCACATTCATGTCACCTTTCACCTGTTAAATATAACATATTTCGTAATCCTAGTAGGAGTAGGAAACGTACCTGAGTACTTTGTACCATTGTATGGTACCTTAGCCATACTTTTCACATTCGTAAAATCACATACATATATTTAAACATTTCCATAAAACTTATTAAGAAATAGTGTGGGGTACATACCTGATTCGCTTAGCAAATTTCTTGAGATCCCGAAAAGCTTGATCTAATGCTTAGATCCTTAATCCCTACTTTTGATTAATCACTTACTACTTTAATAAAAAGCCATTAGGCCACAAATCCAAATCCTAGTAGGATTAGTATTCTTAAACTTACCTTGTTTGCCGATTTGATTAATAATCAAATCCCGTAATTTGTAGTATTCCTTCCTTAAAAATCCGCTAGCCACCAAATCATTTAACTAGGTCAGTTTCCGGCTTTTGAATAAATAGGAAATAATTCTAAATACCAAAAATAAGCCTTGGCCGAATACTTCATATGCTTACCTTGTGGATTTTAAATCCCGAAACTCACCGAATAACTAGGGAACACGTGGCCTATGGTGTACCTTCGGGAAAAGAACTTCTCCTTCCTTGTAGTCGACACTTAGTAAATCCTGAAAGATCTCTTCAAAGTTTCGGCAACAAGATATTAATGGGGTTAGTCCTAGATTTCGGCAAATCTTAAAAGAAAAAGGATGAAACCGAATGAGATCTTACCCTTACTTGAAGAAATCGATTGCACCTTCACTTCAATCTTCAGAGATTCGGCTATGGCTAGATGATGATCTCACAACTTTCGGCTGTTGGAGGGATTAGAGAAGGATGAATAAAGATGGAGGATTCGGCTAGAACACAAGGTATTTCGGCTTGGCAAAAATAAAAGAAGAAGAAGATTTGGTGAAGAGAATTCGGCAGAGGCTTTCAAAGAACAGAAAATAATGCAAAATGGCCTCTCTTTTCCTTTTATAGCCGAAATTACTAAGCTAGAGTCCCTTACTTGGCCACCACTCTTCTATTTTGATAGCTTTATCCCTTTAATTATCATAAATAAAAGAGTTTAATCAAACATTTATCTCTTCAAAATAATCTAATTTAAAAATCCTTTATTTATCACCTTTTTAATCGAATAGTTATGAAAATAAAACACCTCCTTTCTAGAAGCATGTTCCGTCCACCTCAGTCTTCTGGAAGCAAAAATAAAACCTCCTTTATTTGCTTTCCAAGTGACTCAAACTCAGGCCCATTCCTCTTGCATATGGCGCCATTTCCATAGGCCCTAAGTGACATCTTCAGGCCACTTTTCCAAGCCTGTTTGTGTGTCAAATTTCACAAACTTTTTCTTTTAAGGCCACCTTGCCTTAATTTCCCCCTTTAAACCTTAAAACTCGTCATTTCTAGGTCATTTCTAAGTTTTCAAAAATTTTCGTTCGGCTCTGTAAACTTGACATTTCCTTACATTTCCAAGTTTCCAGAAATGTTCACTTTCCTCTTTCGAGTCATTTCTAAATCATTTCCTTACATTTCCTAGTTTCCAAAAATGTTCATTTTCCTCTTTTGAACTTAACATTTCCATACATTTTCAGTTTCCAAAATGTTCACTTTCCACTTTTAATCATTTCCAAATCATTTTCGGGTTTCCAAAAATGTTCATTTCTAAATCATTTCCATGCATTTCTAGGACATTTCCTTACATTTCGAAGACATTTCCTTTCATTTCCAACATTTCTAAAAATGCACTTTCCTTACATTTCCAAGGTTTCTAGAATTCACATAACACATTCATATCACAATAGACATGCTATTTCATAAAATTAAGCAAGAATGCACAAGCCCATTTTCATGTCCATAAACTCCTAAAAATTTTCCTTAAGGCCTCCTTCACCTAACTTCTCCTTTAAAAGTAAAATTCCAATACTTTTCCAAGACTTCCTCCTACATCATTGGATTCTCAAAACCCTGAAAACATGCTAAACCACACTTAAAGCCTACTAACACTTGAGTTATGCTCCAAATGCATAACCCTAATCTAGGATGTTACTGATTCTACCCTCTCTTAAAAAAATAATTTCGTCCTCGAAATTACTTACTAACGAACGATCATACATCCACTACGCTATCGCTGCGCAAGACTCGATTTTATAAAACTATCATACTTCCTATGCACAATCTCTAAGTTCACGCCCCTAGAACTCATTTCTAACGCGCGATTTAATCGATTAAAGAGTTTTATGCATTAGAAATTTTGTTCCATTGTTTATCCATGAACAAATTTTATGCAAAGAGATGTTTAAAAGTGGTTCTTTCGATCAAACAAAGTTCTCAGCTCAAGTTCACTATTCAAAAAGTCACGTTCACAATCATCAACCAATTATGAACTTTCGTTCATTCAGAGGAATGTTGTAGTTTTCATTGTTGTTGTTTTTCCACTACCTAGGGGTATTTTCGTAATTTTGTCCTACAGGGGTATTTTCGTAATTTTTCAAAAGAAAAAGTTCCTTGGTGATTTTGTCACAAAGTATTTTGGTATTTTTAAATTCTCGGGGTATTTTGAAAAAATTTTGAAATCCGGGGGTATTTTGGTAATTTTGGACCTCGGGGTATTTTGGTAATTTTTCACAAATCGGGGTAAATTTGTAAAATCTAGTAAATCAGGGATATTTCAAAAGTTGCAAAACTTTGAGGGTTCTTTTTGAGAATTGTATTTTCCAAAACGGTGATGTTGTAAAAATTTTGGAAATCAGGGTCATTTTGGTAATTTTGTAAGTCAGGGGCAATTCAGTAATTTTCTAAATCAGAGTATTTCAATATTTCACAAAATAAGGTTTTTGGTATTTTTGTAAAGTAAAAATATTTTAGCAAACATCGAGGGTATTTTTGAAAATCTTAAAAACTAAGGGAATTTTAGTAATTTACAATACAGGGGCATTTTTGTAATTTTGTAAATCGAAGATATTTTGGAAAAATTTTCACAATAATCTTTTACTACAATTAAAAGGGTTAATTTACGGATTTTAAAACTAGGAATTTTATAAAACTGTATGGCTAGTCCCTTTCAGGTTTTAATGATTGGTTTGGCCGATGACTAAGTCCTCTTGGTTAGGGTGAACCGAAGCTACGCACTGTAGGATTCTGCGAAGAGGAGGTGAGTCACTAGGGATTGCTTAAGTACAAGGCTCTTAGGGTCCAATCCTAGACATGCGCACAATGGTTTTACACCCTAACTCGCGACTTAGCCACGGGTTTGTTTAATTAGGCATTTAAGTCTTATGTATTTGTTGGGGTACACTAGTCCTAGGGTTCAAGTACTTATCATGCTAATCTATGTTCCATTCCATTTCTATCCTTCTACAGATCATTCAATAAATCACACAGATGGATAGAAGTACTTACCTAGTGGACTGCGGGTCGGAGACTTAGGTGCCATACCAGAAACCTGCTTATTTCAAAAATATTTTCATAAAACTCATTTGGGCTCGCTTTGAAAACGTTTTGGGCCTTAAACCCCTAGGCCGAGGGTTTGAAACTGGGCTCTGATACCAAACTGAAACACCCCACACCCGGCCCACGAGCCTGGACTAGATCTGGTATGTTCCTTAAGTAAACCGATTTCAAATTCTTTTGTTCCTTAGGAAAAACTTGTGTGATTCAAAAAAAATATTGTTTTGGGTTGGGCTTGTGTTGAAAACCAATTTATCTTATATAGAAATCCATTTAAATAAGATGGCAAAACAATTAGGGTTTATTATAAAAATAAAATTTTCTTAAACTTTAATTGATAGTACTTAAATGACATAAAATGTTCATATCCAATAAAACTTCAAGCTGAGCATGGCCATCCCTAAGCTTGTAGAACCTTGGTCCATTATCGATTGTCACACGAAAAATAGTCCCACAAGCGGGGTGAGTCAAAGCAGACTCAATGTGTGTACACGACACTAAATCATAATAGAATTAGGCATACAAGAGTTACATATTCAGAACAATGAATACAAGTTATGATGCATTCCCAAACCCAAACCTAATTGTCCATCCGCTACACACCCCGCACCGCCACACCGTGGGGACTACTAAGTCGACCCTCCATCCGCTACACACCATCGAAGGCGCGATCGCTGCGATCGACGTGCTCATCGCCCATATAAAATTTGTGGCATAGCCACGATCAGATAATTGTGTCATGAGACACCACATTGAGATAATGTAACCGGTTACCACATTCGAGATAATGTGACCGAAGTCACCATGTTCGAGATAATGTGACCAGAAGTCACCACATTCAGATAGTGAGACCGAAGTCACCACATTCACTTCCCCTTTCTCATATAACCCGAATGCCCCATATTATTCATATTATGCATATCATACTTAAATTCACATTCATGTCACCTTTCACCTGTTAAATATAACATATTTCGTAATCCTAGTAGGAGTAGGAAACGTACCTGAGTACTTTGTACCATTGTATGGTACCTTAGCCATACTTTTCACATTCTTAAAATCATATACATATATTTAAACATTGCCATAAAACTTATTAAGAAATAGTTTGGGGTACACACTTGATTCGCTTAGCAAATTCCTTGAGATCCCGAAAAGCTTGATCTAATGTTTAGATCCTTAATCCCTACATTTGATTAATCACTTACTACTTTAATAAAAAGCCATTCGGCCACAAATCCAAATCCTAGTAGGATTAGTATTCTTAAACTTACCTTATTTGCCGATTTGATTAATAATCAAATCCCGTAATTTGTAGTATTCCTTCCTTAAAAATCGGCTAACCACCAAATCATTTAACTAGGTCAGTTTTCGGCTTTTGAATAAATAGGAAATAATTCTAAATACCAAAAATAAGCCTAGGCCGAATACTTTATATGCTTACCTTGTGGATTTAAATCCCGAAACTCACCGAATAACTAGGGAACACGTGGCCTATGGTGTACCTTCGGGAAAAGAACTTCTCCTTCCTTGTAGTCGACACTTAGTAAATCCCGAAATATCTCTTCAAAGTTTCGGCAACAAGATATTAATGGGGTTAGTCCTAGATTTCGGCAAATCTTAAAAGAAAAAGGATGAAACCGAATGAGATCTTACCCTTACTTGAAGAAATCGATTGCACCTTCACTTCAATCTTCAGAAATTCGGCTATGGCTAGATGATGATCTCACAACTTTCGGCTTTTGGAGGGATTAGAGAAGGAATAATAAAGATGGAGGATTCGGCTAGAACACAAGGTATTTCGGCTTGGCAAAAATAAAAGAAGAAGAAGATTTGGTGAAGAGAATTCAGCAGAGGCTTTCAAAGAACAGAAAATAATGCAGAATGGCCTCTCTTTTCCTTTTATAGCCGAAATTAATAAGCTAGAGTCCCTTACTTGGCCACCACTCTTCTATTTTGATAGCTTTATCCCTTTAATTATCATAAATAAAAGAGTTTAATCCAATATTTATCTCTTCAAAATAATCCAATTTAAAAATCCTATTTATCACCTTTTTAATCGAATATTTATGAAAATAAAACACCTCCTTTCTAGAAGCATGTGCCGTCCACCTCAGTCTTCTGGAAGCAAAAATAAAACCTCCTTTATTTGCTTCCCAAGTGACTCGAACTCAGGCCCATTCCTCTTGCATATGGCGCCATTTCCATAGGCCCTAAGTGACATCTTCAGGCCACTTTTCCAAGCTTGTTTGTGTGTCAAATTTCACAAACTTTTTCTTTTAAGGCCACCTTGCCTTAATTTCCCCTTTTAAACCTTAAAACTCGTCATTTCTAGGTCATTTCTAAGTTTCCAAAAATTTTCGTTCGGCTCTGTAAACTTGACATTTCCTTATTCCAAGTTTCCAGAAATGTTCACTTTCCTCTTTCGAGTCATTTCTAAATCATTTCCTTACATTTCCTAGTTTCCAAAAATGTTCATTTTCCTCTTTTGAACTTAACATTTCCATACATTTCCAGGTTTCAAAAAATGTTCACTTTCCACTTTTCAATCATTTCCAAATCATTTTCGGGTTTCCAAAAATGTTCATTTCTAAATCATTTCCATGCATTTCTAGGACATTTCCTTACATTTCCAAGACATTTCCTTTCATTTCCAACATTTCTAAAAATGCACTTTCCTTACATTTCCAAGGTTTCTAAAATTCACATAACACATTCATATCACAATAGACATGCTATTTCATAAAATTAAGCAAGAATGCACAAGCCCATTTTCATGTCCATAAACTCCTAAAAATTTTCCTTAAAACCTCATTCACCGAACTTCTCCTTTAAAAATAAAATTCCAATACTTTTCCAAGACTTCCTCCTACATCCTTGGATTCTCAAAACCCTTAAAACATGCTCAACCACACTTAAAGCCTACTAACACTTGAGTTATGCTCCAAACGCATAACCCCTAATCTAGGATGTTACAGAGTTTACGTAAACTCAGTGTGTAATCCCCACAGAAAACCTGAATGCAGTCAATCACAACAAAGCGATCAAGTGCGATGCGGGCCTAAGTCCATTTCGGCCAGATTATCGGATATGCATTCTGACTTTAGCCCATCACGAGAATAAAGATCGGTATGGACAAGGGCCTTAGCCCATCATAGTATCAGTAACAGATATACAGTATTCAGTAACAAAGTCCTACCCAATCAGCCTCTAAACACCATCTCCGTCCAACCCTACACTCCATGTGGGGATTAAATCAACCCACCCATCCCTACACTCTAGGTAGTACCGAATGTGGCACAAAACAATAGTTTGTAGCTGAGCTACCAGTATATTAGGCTTAAGAGCCTTTCAGTACATTTCCTCCATATAAAATCAACCCAACCCCATGCAGTGCAACATACAATACGCGACATGCTATCTCATGATATCAGTACATATAATCAGTAAATGTATACATGCATACTATCACCATGCTCAATATACATCCATCAATCAGTCAGTTCACACAATTAGGGGTCTAAGTAATGCTTACCGACCCTACATTAGGTTCACAGTCGACTTGGGCGACCTGTGCATCCTTAGCAATCAATTCAATGGAAATGGGCTCACATGCCCATGTGGCCTGCCTGTGTGAGCCCACACGCTCGTGTGGACCCACTCGTCTGTGTGGCCCACATGGCCCGAATCAGTCCAGCTCGTGTGTCACACATGGCTTGCCTGGCCATCACACGACCGTGTCATGCACACACAGCTTGGCCTTGTCGAACACACGCCCATGTTATTGCGCACGGCCTACCACACGTGCAATCACACGCCCTGAAACCTCATTTTCTGCGTTTTCGGGTACACACCTGATATCAGTTTGATGAGAAATCACCCCTGGGACCACCAGTACCTAAGATAATTCAACAAGACAGTTAATTTAGTCATTTAGAACCGAACTAAATCCAAACCCAAATCAAACTATTCATCCATAAAACACCAAACCTTATCTCCAATCGAACAACGACAAAAACCACGAGAATAAGTCCCCACTAAATGATTCCAAGCCTCTGAAGTTTCCTCTAACCAGTAGCCACAATGCCCATCAATAAAAATTAACAAGTGAAACACCAAATACATTATGCAACTTACCGGTAATGCACGAAAGGCACAACTCCATGAGACGCAAAAATTCAGTAGTAAAAAGAAAAACGAAAAGACTAGATCGGTGGAGAGAAGGGAAGAAAAGAAATGGGCAAGAACCGAAAGAAGGAGAGAAAAATGTCAAAACCCCTAATAAAATTTGGCAGGGAAGAGAAAAATCTGAAAAAGATGATACACATCCCTTAAAACTCTCCCCCACTAACTACACAATCTTAACCACCCAGAATCCCACTCCTTCAAGACTCTAACCAGAGACCGAGTAAAAAGATTAACATTCACGCTTACTTAGAGATTTGAACACAGGCCTCCAGCAATCCCACACTCAACTAAACCACCAGACCAACAGGCCCATTCAGACATGCTTTTACGAATAACTTAATATAAGCCCTTTGAACAGAGATAGGGCTTAATTCCAAAAATAATAAAATTTGCCCAATGTAAGGCTTAAACTTGAGACCTCTCACACACCCAGAACACTTAACCACTGAAGCAGATACACAGTTGTTTCACATTTAAACAGAAACAAAAATAGAAATTTTTGGGCGTTACAACTCTACCTCTCTAAAAGAAAATTTCGTCCTCGAAATTTACCTGATTAGAACAGATGAGGATAATGCTGATGCATTGCATCCTCAGGCTCCCAAGTGGCCTCCTCAGTGCTATGATTCCACTACAGCACTTTTACTAAAGGAATCGACTTCCTCAGAAGAACCTTTACATCGCGATCCAGAATCTGAACTGGCTCCTCCTCAAAGGTCAAGTCTGACCTAACCTCAATCTCCTCATCAGGGACAATATGTGTGGGATCAGACCGGTAGCCCCTCAACATCGAGACATGGAATATTTCATGAATTCGGTCTAGCTCTAGAGGTAACTCCAACTGATAAGCGACCGGTCCCACTCACTTCAGAATTCGGTAAGGCCCAATAAACCTAAGGCTCAACTTGCCCTTGCGAATGAGCCTTAGAATTGTTTTTCATGGCGAGACCTTAAGAAACACAAAGTCCCCCGCAAAATACTCAATCTCACGTCTTTTTAGATCAGCATACAATTTCTATCTGTCAGAAACCACTTTCAAACGGTCCCTAATCAGTCGAACCTTACCCTCAGTCTCGGAAACCAACTTAGGACCTAACACTCGACGTTCACCAAGCTCAGTCTAACACAAAAGTGTACGACACTTACGACCATACAGAGCCTTATAATGTGCCATCTGAATACTCGACTAGAAGCTGTTATTGTAGGCGAACTCGGCTAACGGCAGATAATCCTCCCAACTGCCTCGAAAATTAATAACACAGCTCCTCAACATATCCTCCAATATCTGAATCACCCTCTTAGATTGACCATCAATCTAAGGATGGAACGCAATACTGAAGTCCAATCTCAAACCCAGAGTCTCATGTAACATTTTCTAGAGGATCCCTATTAGAGATAATCGAAACCGGTATCTCATGCAGTCTCACTATCTTAGAAATAAAAAGTTTTGCTAGCTTTTGCAGAGAATAATCTGTCCTAACCGGTATGAAGTACGCAGAATTGGTCAATCGATCCATGATGACCCACACTGAATCCTTCTTAGTGGGTGTTAGAGGTAACCCACTGACAAAATCCATCGTTACTCGCTGCCATTTCCATAATAGAATTTTAACTGGCTGTAGGAAACCTGAATGCAACTGATGCTCAGCCTTAACCTGCTGGTATGTCAGATATCTAGCCACAAAATTGGTAACTTCTCGCTTTAATCCTGGCCACTAATACAACTCTCGAAGATCTGGGTACATCTTATTACTGCCGGGATGCATAGCATAAGAGATAGTATGCGCATCACTCAGAATCAACTATCTTAAATTATAATCATTCGGTACACATACTCGGCATCGAAAACACAACACCCCTTCAGAGTTCAACCCAAAGTCCGTAGTAGTACCACCCTTAATCTGTCAAAACCTCAAGCTTAGAGACCCATCCTCCAGCTGTTTACCCTTAATCTGCTCGATCCAAGTTGGTTTGACTTACAGTTCAGCCAACAAACTCCCATCATTGACCAACTAAGTCCAGCAAACATCGCTCTCAGATCAATCATATCCCTACAGCTCAATGCATCGGTCACCACAGGCCTTGCCAGGATGGTACTCAATGGTGCAGTTGTAATCCTTAGGTAGCTCAACCCATCTACGCTGCTTTAAGATTTAGCTCCTTCTGAGTAAGAAGTACTTGAGGCTCTTGTGATCAATGCAGATGATACACTTCTCACCATACAGATAGTGCCTCTAGATTTTCAGAGCAAAAAATACGGCGGCCAATTCCAAATCATGTGTCGGGTAGTTAACCTCATGCGTCTTAAGCTGACGAGACGCATATGTTACCACCTTACCATCTTGCATCAATATACATCCCAAACTGACATGTGATGCATCACTATAAACCGTGAACTCCTTTCCAGGTTCAGGCTATATCAAAATAGGAGCATCAGTCAGTACAGTCTAGAGCTTCTCGGAGCACTCTTGCTGTGCATTAGACTAGACAAATGTACACCTTTACGTAGTATCTTAGTTAAGGGTGCTGCAATCAGTGAGAAGCCTTCCAGAAACCACCGATAATAACCCACCAAACCCAGAAAACTGCAGATCTCAAACACATTCTTAGGTTGTTTCCAATCTACCACAGCCTCAATCTTTCAGGATTGACTCGAATCCCCTCAGCAGACACCACATGACTCAGAAATGTTACTTCACGTAACCAGAACTCGTACTTGCTGAACTAAGCATAGAGCAACTTTTCCCTCAAAATCTAAAGAACAATATTAAGGTGCTCATCATGCTCATTCTCAGTCCTTGAATAAACCAATATGTCGTGGATGAACACCACCACAAACCGTTCCAGATAGGGCTGAAACACTCTGTTTATCAGGTCAATGAAAGCTATCGGTGCATTAGTCAGTCCAAATGGCATCACTAGGAACTCGTAGTGACCATAACGAGTCCTAAATGTCATCTTATGCACATCAGCCTTCTTAACCCTCAACTGATGATACCTAGAATGCAAGTCAATCTTGGAAAACACAGATGCCCCTCAGAACTACTCAAACAGATCACCGATCCTTGGTAACGGATACTTGTTCTTGATGGTCAACTTATTTAGTTACCGGTAATCAATACACATCCTCATGGATCCATCCTTCTTCTTAACAAAAAGTACCGGCGCTCCCTACGGAGACATACTAAGGCAGATAAACCCACGATCCAACAACTCCTGAATTTGAGCCTTAAGCTCCGTAAGCTCTTTCGGTGCCATTCGATAGGGAATGATAGACACCAGAGCTGTACCAGGGAAAATCTTAATCCCAAACTCCTCTTCTCGATTTGGAGGTACACCCTGTAGCTCCTCAGGGAAGACATTCAGAAAATCCTTTATAGTGCCCATATCCTTTACAGTAGAGTCCCTAGAAGCGAAAACACTTACGTAGGCCAAGTACGTCTCACATCCCTTACAAACTAGTTTCTCAACTACCAGTGTAGAAATCACATTAGATAAGTAATTTTGACGCTCTCCAATCATGACTACCTCATTACCCTCATCAGTTCCCAATACAACCCTCTTAGTCGCACAGTCCAAGCTGACACGATGCTTGACCAACCAGTCTATTCCCAATATTAGGTCGAACTCCCCAAACGGAAGCTCCATTAAGTCAGCCAAGAAGATCGCCCCTTGAACCTCTAACAGTACCTCTCTGAATAGCTTATTAACCATTATAGACTGTCTCAATGGACTCAGAACAGTAACCTCGTAGTGCTTTCAACCGAAATCCCCAAGTTTTCAGATGTGTTACTAGTTATGTATGAGTGAGTAGGCCCTATGTCTATCAATGCAAGATATGGTACATCAGGAATTAAAAACGTACATGTAATGACGTCTGGAGCATCTCTGTCCTCTCGGCAATGTGTAGCATAAACAAGAGCAGACTGCCTCGCCTCAGTCTGTCCAGCATCTCTACCCAGTATTTTCTGACCACGGCCTATACCGTTACCACCTTTAGCCTAACCATGGCCCCTAGGTGGCTGCTGAACTACCCTCTATGGCTGTGCAGTGCCAATACCTTGAGCTTGTATCTGGTCAGCCCTTAATGGACACTCCCTAATGCGATGATCCAATGATCCACACCTAAGACACACCCCAGTCCTCCTCTAACACTCGTCCTGATGGCATCTACCACAATCGGTACATGGCTGCAGTCCCGTAGCAATAACAGGGCCCATATCTAACTAGACCATCAGGTCTGACCTTTTTCTTAGGCCTTTGTACAGAACTCAAGGGCTCCGAATCCCTCTTGTTCTTACCCCTCTCACGGTCTCTGTCCTGGCGCTCAGCGCGCTTAACATCCTCGGCGATCTTCGCCTTCTCTACCAGTACAGTAAACTCTCACTCCCTCTGTGGATCAATCAAGACCCTCAGGTTATCCCTCATCCCGTCCTCAAATCGGACACATCTCTCATACTCGTCTGCCACCATACCTTGAGCATAGTAGCTCTCACCTCGAGAATTGACCTCATACTCACCATGGTGGTATCCCTAAGTAAGGTTTAGGAACTCCCTCTTACAGGTATCCACGTAGCTCACTCCCACGTATTTCCCCTAGAAGGCAGTCTTAAAGAAATCCAGGTCAAATGTTCGGGTTGAGTGAGCTCCTTAACAGTCAGCCACCACTAGTAAGCCTCATCCTCCAACAATGAGGCTACACCCTTTAATTTCTGCTCGGGGGTGCAATCTAGATCATCCATGATCCTCTCCATGGCCTCAATCTAGTATTCGGCCATATTAGGGGCAACCTTAGTGACACCCCTGAAGAGCTCAACTCCATTGGACCAGAGTCATTCCGTAACCGACCCTTGGCCCTCAGATCCAGTATTGGGTCCAGCAGCCTTCTCCAATATCCTTAGCATAGCCTAGGACAATGCGTCGTCCCCAGCCATATGATCTTGGGACCCAGTCTCAGTAGTAGGCGACACTGGCATCTCACTCGTGTCCAGATTCAGCATACTGCCCAGTGAAGAGGACTCAGCTCGAGCCCCTCTCGGCCTCTACCTGGCCTCTAGTACCACGTCCACAAATACCTCTTGCGCTCATCGTAGATTCGAGATTTTATCTACATTAATAGTTTTATGAATTAGTTATAGTTTCGATATTTATTAGTAGATGTTTTATGTAAATAGTTTCAGTAATTCAGAGGAATTTTCACAAATTGCAGTCAGTTTTGCTACAATCTCAATTTTTCTACAGTTTCAGTATACACTACTAAAGTCGTATAGACTATCTATAACAGTTTATCAGAATACTTACAGGATTAGTGTTGGAGACTTGGAGGCATTTTGGGGAATGTCGATCAAAGCTGGGAGCTTGTTTTCATTGTGGATCTACTGATCATGTCCTTTGTGATTGTCCAAAATGGAAACATGATTTGGGCAATTAGACAAGCAAGCCTGAAGCAACTTCAGACAGAGGTAGACGGCATGGAAATGGTAGAAATACTACTTCTAGCGAGGAAAAACTAGTGATATGAACAAATGATCTAAAGCGAGAACAACAGCTAGAGCATATGCAATTAGAGCTCGTGAGAAAGCTACTTCCCTAAATGTTATTGTTGGTACATTTTCTCTTTTTGATATTAATGTATATGCATTAAATGATCCTTGATTAACTCACTCTTATATATGCACTGTATTAGTGGACAAAAAGAATTTGCCTATTGTGTGCACTAATTACACTGTTAAGGTAACAAATCCATTGGGTCAGTGTGTTTTAGTTAACTAGATCTATAAATTATGTCCATTGAAAGTCCCGGATTATGACTTTCCTGCTGTTTGATGTTGTTACCTTTTGATGTTTTTGATCGCATTTTGGGAATTGATTGGTTGTTTGAAGATGATGTAATAGTGAGTTGCTAAGGAAGCAAGTTAGTTTGAAGCATCCGAATGATGAATTTATTTTGTGTTAGGGTTGATGAGATCGATTGTACTACAAATGTGATTTCGACATTGTCAGCTTAAAAACTAATTAGAAAAGGATGTAAAGCATATTTAGCTTACGTTCTTGATTCGAAAGTGGTAGAATAGAAAACTGATCAAGTATCGATAGTCAAAGAATATGCTAATATTTTTCCTGAAGAATTTCCTGGGTTGCCACAGACTCGGGAAGTTGAATTTGTGATTGAACTTATGCTTGGAATAACTCCAATTTTGATAGCACCATACAAAATGGCTCCTACAGAATTGAAAGAGTTAAAAGTACAGTTGCAAGAGTTTTTAGATTATGAATTTATCTGACCGAGTGTGTCACGTTGGGGTGCCTCAGTTCTGTTTGTAAAGAAGAAAGATGGGTTGATAAGAATGTGTATAGATTATCGATAGCTGAATCGAGTCACCATTAAGAATAAATACCTGTTGCCTTGTATTGATGATTTATTTGATCATTTAAGAGGAGCTACAATATTTTCAAAGATTGATTTGAGGTCCAGATATTGCCAGTTGCGAGTTAAAGAGCCAGATGTACTGAAAACTACTTTTAAAACCCGATATGGTTATTATGAATTTCTGGTAATGGCATTTGGTTTGACTAACGCCCTTGCAGCATTTATTGATTTGATGAATAGGGTCTTTCAACCATACTTGGATCAACTTTTTGTGGTATTCATTGATGATATCTTGATATACTCGTTAAATGCGTCAGACCACGCCGAGTAATTGAGAATTGTGTTGTAAACTTTACGCGACAAGCAACCTTATGTAAAATTTAGCAAATGTGAATTTTGGTTGCGAGAAGTCAGTTTTCTGGGTCATGTTATTTCAGATGATGGTATTTGTGTTGATCTGAATAAAATATATGTAATCGTTGATTGGAAAGTTCCAAAGAATGTTTTTGAAGTTCGTAGCTTTCTAGGTTTAGTAGGATATTATCGGTGCTTTGTTGAAATTTTTTCTAATATAGCCTCGCCGATGACAAAATTATTGCAAAAAGATGTTACTTTTGTTTGGATCGGTAAATGTCAAAAAAGTTTCGAGCAATTGAAGAGTATGTTTACTGAAGTTCCAATTTTGACTCAACCTGAATCCGAGAAAGAATTTATAGAGTATAGCGATGAACATCTTTGTGGTTTAGGCTATTTTTGATGCAAATAGACAAACTAATTGCCTATGCCTCGTGATAGTTGAAACCTGACGAGCGAAACTATCCGACACATGATTTGGAACTGGCTGTTGTAGTTTTTGCCCTGAAGATTTGGCAACACTATTTATACGGTGAAAAATATCATATCTGTACTGATAATAAAAGTTTGAAATATCTAATGACTTAAAAAAGAATTTAATTTGTGTTAGTGAAAATGGCTTGAATTGTTAAAAGATTATGATTTGGTAATTGACTGTCGTTTAGGTAAAGCTAACACTGTTGCCGATTCTTTGAGTTGGAAGTCCTTATTTGCTTTGAGGGCTATGAATGCAAATTTGACATTAGAAAATGATGGTTCTATTTTGGCTGAGTTGATAGTGAAGTCGGTATTCGTATCGAAGATTCGTGAATTTCAGAAAATGGATCCAGAGTTGTTGTCCAAGTTCAACTTAGTTAAAAGCGATTAGAAATATGATTTGTTATTGGGAATTGAAACACCCCATACCCGACCCACGAGCCTGGACCGGATCTGGTATGTTCCTCGGAGTAAACTGATTCAAAATTCTTTTGTTACTTTGGAAAAACTGTGTGTTTTGAAGAAAGTTTGTTTGTGGGTTGGGCTCGAGTTGAAAACAAGTTTATTTTATATTGAAAACCCATTTATTTCGGGTGACAAAATTTTTAAGGTTTATTTTAAATGAAATTAACTTAATCTTTAATAAATAAAATTTCGTAACATAATAAATAAAACAGAAATAAATTAGTGCACTATGGCCTTATTACATCAAATTAAAACCCAAAATAAAAATTCAAGGTGCTTAGAAATAAAAGAAAGTCTGGAATAAAATAAAAACTGAATTTCTGCATGGCCACCCCTAAGCTTCTGCCGACCCGGTCCGTCACTGATCATCACCTGAAAAATATTCCCCAACAGGGCGAGTCAAACAGACTCAATGTGTAACCGACACTAAGATTTAATAGTTCAAGCATACATTATCATATTACATACACATTCATATATCAGATATAAACATATGATGCAACCCGAACCTAAACCTATATGCCATCCGCTACACATCACCCGTACCATCCTGCACACCGTGGGGACTACTAAGTCAACCTTCCATCCGCTACACACCATCGAAAGCGATCATTTGCGATCGACGTGCTCATCGCCCTTATAAATATTCGTGGCATAGCCACCAGATTAAATAATTGTGACCGAAGTCACCACATTCAGATATCGTGGTCTTAGATCACCACATTCACTTCCCCTTTTTCAATAACCCATATGCCCCATATCATACATATTATGCATTAACATGCCTAATTTCACAATCTTATCACTGTTCACATATAAGTCATAACATATATTCATAATCCTAGTAGGAGTAGGAAACGTACCTGAGTACTTTGTACCATAATATGGTACCTTAGCCATATTCACACTCTTATACAGACTTATATTAAATATTGCCATAAATCGTATTAAAAGATAGTGTGGGGTACACACCTGATTAACTTATCGAATTTACTGATTTCCCGAAGAATTCCGATCTACTGCTTTAGATCCTTAATCCCTACATTTGGCCACATTTAGTATTTTAGGGAAAAGCCTATTCGGCTAATTTAATCAAATCCCGAAGGATTATCGTAACCACTTTCTTACCTTGCTGCCGATTTGATAATTAATCAAATCCCGAAAACTTGTATTCTTCCCCTTTGAAATTGGCTAATCACTAGATCCCTTGAATCGGTTAGTTTTCGGTTAAAACAAATAGATCTAGGTACTAAGATAGGGCCTTGGCCGAATATGAGAGTACACTTACCTTGAAATTCTCAAATCCCGAAAAGTATCCCTTGCCTCAGATGTCTGTCGAAATTCCCATGGATACATGTTAGATCAATTCCTAACATTTAAACACATTAAGAATGGCCTAAGGCCGAATGTCATCTTACCTTGAATCTTAAAAATCCCGAAAGATCTTTTTTTGATGTCGACAACACATAAATCCCAAAGCCTCCCTTCCGTAATTCAACCAAGATTAATAATAGGGATTAGTCCCTAAATTTCGATAAGTCTAAAATATAAAGAATGGAAACCAATATTTAGATCTTACCCTTACTTGAAGAAATCGACAGCACCTATGCTTGAAGCCCCCCATAGATTCGACTATCAAGACTTGAAGAATAATCGGCTATGAGCCACCTATGTATTCGGCTTTTCAAAGATGAAAAGAGAGAGGGATATTAGGCTTAGAAGGAATCAGCACTAATAGAATTTGGAAGAAGTCTCGGCTAAAACACAGAGTATTTCGGCTTTAGTAAAAATAAAAGAGATGAAGAGATGCTTAGAGAATTCGGCATATGAGAAAATGAGAAGAAAGAATGTTGAATGGCCTTAGTTTTCCTCCTTTTGCCGAAATTACTAGGCCAAGACTCCCTTACTTGGCCATCACTCCTCCATATTTTGATAGCTTTATCTCTTTAATTATCACCTAAAATAAAAGATAATTCAAAGCAACTATCCTTACTTAGCTAAATTATTAAACTCAAAGTCCCTTACTTGGCCATCACTTCTCCCTATTTTCCTAATTAAAGAATAATTCCTCATTTATCATCTTTTATCCTTAAATAAAATAAAGGGATAAAACTCCTAAAATTTAGCCATGTGTGCCGTCCTCTATTCCCTCTTATTGACACCACTTAGCAAAATAAAGGCTTTAAAATTTTGCTCTCCACGCGACTCGAACACAAGTTCTTCCCCTAGCATGTGGCGTCATTTCCAGAGCTCTAAGTGGTGCCTCCAAGCCACTTTTCCAAGCTCATTTGTGTGTCATGTTTTGCATACAATTCCTCTTAAGACTACCTTGCTTCATGTCCCCCTTTTAAACTTTAAACTTATCATTTCTAAAGCATTTCCTTACATTTCCAAGACATTTCCTTACATTTCCAAGACAAGACATTTCCTTACATTTCCAAGTCATTTCCTTACATTTCCAAGACATTTCCTTACATTTCCAAGACAAGACATTTCCTTACATTTCCAAGTCATTTCCTTACATTTCCAAGACAAGACATTTCCTTACATTTCCAAGACATTTCCTTACATTTCCAAGATTCTAAAAATGCACACATCACATCCATAACACATAAGACATACTAATGCATAGGCTATAATCCAGGATATTAAAGGAATGATGATTGTTTATATTTTCGAGATCGACTGTGTACCACATGATTCATAGTTAAATCAGGAACTGTTGAATAAAGCTTACAATAGTGCTTACTCGATTCACCTTGGGAGTACGAAAATATATAACGACTTGAAACAACATTATTGGTGGCCTGGTATGAACTGAGAAATAACAGACTACGTGCCCCGACGATTAGTTTGCTAGCAGGTGAAAGCTGAACATCAGATTCTATCGGGTTTGCTACAACTAATAATGATTCCTGAATGGAGGTGGGAACGAGTCACTATGGATTTTGTTTCAGGGCTACCTCTTAATCCAAAAAGAAAAGATTCCATTTGGGTTATTATGGATAGATTGACGAAATTGGCTCATTTAATTCCTGTTAGAACTGATTACTCGCATGAGAAGTTGGATGAGTTATATATTTATGAAATTGTGAGACTGCATGGTGTGCCATTGTCAATTATATCAGATTGTGATCCGAGATTTACTTCCTCATTTGGGGTAAGTTACACGAAGCTTTAGGCTCGAAGTTGAATTTTAGTACTGCTTTTCATTCGCAAATGGATGGTCAGTCTGAGTGAATTATTCAAATTTTAAAAGATATGTTGCGATGTTGCATCATTGAATTCGAGGGCAGCTAGGAAAAGTATTTTCCTTAGCTGAATTTGCGTATAATAATAGTTATCAAACGAGCATAAAAATGGCCCCATATTAAGCTTTATATGGGCGTAAAAGTAGAAGTCCACTATTTTGGTCTGAGTTGAATGAAAATGTAATAACCCGATTTTAGTAGTGTCGGAAACATTGGTTTCGAGACCACGACTCCAACGAGTGAGTAAATATTATAATGTTTATTTAATGTCTATAGGGTTAATTCAAGATAGTATTAAATTTTCATTAAGAAATTTTGAAGTTTAAACGGTTAATTAATTAAAAAGGACTAACTTGAAAAAGGTGAAAAAATTGAGTTCTATTAGTTAAGTGGATTAAATAGCTTTAACAAGGTGAGTTAATGGAATTATTTAGTAAATATGCCATATATAAATATGGTGGACAATGATGGACATGATTTAGTTATTTTATAAGTTTATATAAGAAGGATAAATTAGCAATTTAATAAATAAGTGCTGAAACAAGAAAGAATTAGCTATCATCTTCTTATTTTCACTTTGCTATTGCCAAAACTTCCATTGTTGAGCTAAGAAATATTCGGCCAAGCTTCCTTTGATGCATGGCATGATTTTGACCCTTGTTTTTTTAGTAATTTTTATGTTTTTGAACTCGTTTTAGCTTAATTTACTTAGCCCAATGGTTAATTTGCAAAATTTTTAAAGGTTGAGGGACTTGGCATAATTGATTTTGAATGTGTTTTGATGTTAATTGATAGATTATTAAAACTTGGTTGTTAAATAAACTTGTTTTCTTAAGTGATTTTTGATGAAATTAGGGTTAAGGATTAATTTGTTAAAAGTATAAAATTCATTGAGGTTAATGTGAAATTTTGGTAAATATGAGCTGTTTAAGACCCCTAGTAAAATCGGCTAGCATGTTTTAATTAGAAAATTGGTAAATTTTGCAAGTTAAGAGTTTAAGGACTAAATGGTAAGAAAGTTAAAGTATTGGGGGTAAAATTGTAAATTGATGATGGAATGGTTTAATTGCATAAAACTATTTGTTAGAATATTGGGATTATAATAATTGAGTTTAATTATTATTTAGGTCAAGAAAAGAATCAACCGGACTTGAATCGGGGAAAGACGAAAGTTTCGGAATAGCAATCGTGGTGCTTGAGGTAAGTTCATATAAAGATTAAAAATTTCCATCTTATGTTTTGAATTGAGATTATTTATTGTAATATATTAGATTTAATTTAACTTGATAATATGGTAATATTTTGGAATGTTGACGATTAATTAATCCCGTTTGAACCTTAAAAATTCTTAGGATACAAATGACATGTCATTAGGGTTATATGTTTTCGGGTGTTGGTCTTGAATGTCCTACCGAAGGCTGATGTCCTGCATTTTTTGTGGATACTCCATAGCTCATGTGAGCAGCATCGAGTAGCTAACATTTCGGCCCACGACTTGTATGAGCAGGCCCAAACTCACAGCTCGTGTGAGCATTATTGAAAAAGAAAGGTTACGATTACATGAAAAGGAACACTGTGTGTGAGCATTCTCGAGTATCCGATGAAATTCTAGATGGTTCAACGGTTAAGTAAAGTAAAATGAAAAGGCTTGTATATGTAATTATTGATGTTAATGACCAAATGAAATGGAAAGTGATATATGCAAATGAATGGAAAAGGGCTCTAATCAAACATGTAAAGAAAGGTAATGAATGTAATTCATTTTATGCTATATACCATGTTTCATACATGTTATGATTTTAAGTCATCGTTTAACTATGTGAGTTGTTATGAATAGAAAAGAAAGATACTTATATAAATTGTTGAGCATGGTTGAATGAATTAATGCTTGGGGTTCGGTAAGTTTGAGCTTATCTTATACGAGCCTACTAAGCACTAGCTACTTACGTAATTATTTTTCCTTTGTTTTGTATATCATCGGAAGCTTAAACGACTGGAATCTTGTCGGAGTTCTATCACACTATCCAGGAATTACTTGATAGTTTTCGATTATCTTGGTTATGGTTATAAATGATATGTATAGGGTTTATTGTCATTTATGCCTTTGTCATGTCTTGGTTAATTTTATAAAAGTTTATATGTACATATGGCATAATTGGATTGTTTATGTTAAAATTCATATGAATATGGTCATTTTGGTATGTTTAATTTGAATGGTGAATGGATTGACAATTGTTGGCATTAGGTAGCTATTTTACTTATGTTTTGTGTTTGAGATGTGACATTATAGCTTTGTTTTGATTGATGTTGTTTTAGTATAAGTAAGGAGCCTTTGAATGACATATTTGTTAGGAGAATTAGATTGATTGAATTGGTATGTATATGAGTGTTTGAAATGTATTTAGGTCCATTTAATATATGCACAAATGAGTTATCTTGTTAGGCAAGTTTGATCTTAAAATGGCTTGTTTTAGGGGCTAATTATGGAGCACACGGCCTGGGACATGGGCTGTCACACAGCTGTGTGACACACACGTCCTGGCTACACGGTCGTCTGTAACTTTTCAATTTATGTACAGGTTTCACATGGTCTAGCACACGGTCTAAGACATGACCTTGTGTACCAAGTCAGTGAGTCACACAGTTTGACACATGGCATGTGACACAGCCATGTGGCCCTCTTTCAAATATACACACGGTGAACACATGGTCTTAGACACGATCATGTGACATTACTTCGATTGTCCATAGTGTCTGGGCTATGTCACACGCCCATGTGACCCTATTTTCACAAATTTTCATATTTTCCTCAAAATTTTATGATTTATTCAAATCGATCCTCTGTAACACCCCTAACCCGTATCTATCGCCAGAAAAGAGTTACGGAGCATTACCGGAGTTTACAGAACATTTACAGATAATTCGTGGCAATTACTGTTCATTTTTTGAGATTGTTCATAATGTCCCTTAAATGGACCCTCGAGGCCCAATATGAGTATTAGAATCGAGTCAAGACTAAATCGAGAAGTCATAGAATTTTTCTAAAAATTTCAAATATTTTCCAAGATACAGGGCACACACGCCCATGTAATCAGGGCACATGCCCGTGTGTTCATATGACACGCCTGTGTCACAGGCCGTGTCCAATCCCATGTAACTCTCTGACTTGCTCCACACAGCCAGCCACACGCCCTTGTGCTAGGCCGTGTGGTTAATTAAAAATTTCAAAATTAAGTGCAGGTTTCACACGGCCAACACACATGCCCATGTCTCTGCCCGTGTGCTCAATTCTGAGCATTCTGTTTCTCGAATTTAAGATGCAGGGGACACACAGCCTAACCACACGCCTATGTACCAGGCCATGTGTCACACACGGTCTAGACACACGCCCATGTGTCTACCTGTGTAGACAAAATAAAGCTATTTATAGCTTTATTTCTCACCCAAAAATTTACCAATATCCTGCACCGAAACTTACATCCAAATACCAACCAATTCAAGCATTGATTTGAAGCAAATTCTAACATCTAATATGATATATCATTTCATACATATATGTTTATAATCTTACCTTGATTTAACCTAAACATTAAACAGCATTTGATCAACCATACTTAACACATGTGTTTATCATAACACAATGCTTTGTAAGTACCAAAACCATTTCTAGCTATTCTAATGGCTAAATTACAAACAACATATTTAAGCCATCTATGGTCAAGTTAACCTATACATGCCACTATACCAAAATAAGTTTACTATTTTTATCAAAATAAGCTTGTGGATAGTGTGATGATGCTCTAATAGTTCACCAACCTTCGCGAGCTTCTGAGCACTATAAAATAGAGAAAAATAAACCTTGTAAGCATATTATGCTTAACAAGTTCATATAACTGGAATTAAACTTACCAATCTCATTTATTACAATTAAGAATATAATAACATGTTTCCATCAACTTGACAAAATTTCCTAAATACATGCATTCAATCCAGCATTTTAGTCACAAAATTCTCATATTCATCAAGTAAACATAAATGAGCTCACCATGCTATAAATCTTTCAAGACTTTATTCATTTGATTTAATAATTCTCATATCAACTCAAATATTTTGTCCGTTAAATCCTTGGAATTCCAATGGATATTCAAATAGTACACTCAAAGTGTACAATTTAATAACCCGTCAATTCATATTCATGAGTACCCATTAGGGCGCTTAATCAGAAAGCACATTCTTGAGCCACATATCATATAACAGGATTATTTTTCCAAGCTAAATCCTGTTTCCAACATATGCTCCCAAGAGCTTAATCAGGATTACTCGTCCGGGCTAAATCCTATCTGTAACATATACTCAAGAGGCTTATATCAGGATTACCAGTCCGGGCTAAATCCTTTCTATAATGAGGTCAATAGGATTACTCCTTCGAGATAAATCCCATCAGTAACAAATGTAAGACCTCATTCAATAAGGGAAATCACACATTTATCCATCGAAATCCAATATTCAAATGGAACTTAACCTTTTTCAAACAATTTCAAGCATGTATTAATCTCATATTATAAAATTCAATTAATTCACATAAATATAAATCACATTCTACACAAATACAACATTCAATTTAACATATTTACATGTTAATTAAGTTATACGAACTTACCTCGATAATAGTTTGAAACACCCCACACCCGGCCACGAGCCTGGACCGGATCTGGTATGTTCCTCAAGTAAACTGGTTCAAAGTTCTTTTGTTACTTAGGAAAAACTTGTGTGAATTTTAAAAAAAAAATATTGTTTGGGTTGGGCTTGTACTTAAAACCAATTTATCTTACATTGAAATCCATTTATTTAAAGTGACAAAACACTTAGGGTTAAAAAAAATAAAATTTGTTTGATCCGTTAATCAATAACAGTTCATAAACGTAATAATTAAAAGTAAAAAGAAATAAAGAAATTCAACTTGGGCCTTATGGCCTTATTACATCAAGTAAAAACCCAAAATAAAATTCTAAAATACTTAAATAAAATTAAATGTCCATATTGAATAAAACATCAAGTCGAGCATGGCCATCCCTAAGCTTTCACAACCCGGTCCATTATTGATTGTCACCAAAAATAGTCCCACAATGGGGTGAGTCAACAGACTCAATGTGTACACAACACTAAAATTCAATAGATCGTGCATACATTTTCATATCAAATACTTAATTCATATAATGAGATAAAAATGATGATGCGACCCAAACCCAAACCTAATTGTCCATCCGCTACACACCCCGCACGCCGGTCACACCATGGGGACTACTAAGTCGACCCTCCATCCGCTACACACCATCGGAAGGCGATCGGCTGCAATGACGTGCTCATCGCCCATATAAAATTTGTGGCATAGCCACGTGATAATTGTGTCATGAGACACCACATTCAAATAATGTAACCGGTTACCATATTCGGATAATGTGACCCAAGTCACCACGTTGAGATAATGTGACCAAGTCACCACATTCGAGATAGTGAGACCAAGTCACCACATTCACTTCCCTTCTCTCATATAACCCGAATGCCCCATATTATTCATATTATGCATATCATACTTAAATTCACATTCATGTCACCTTTCACATGTTAAATATAACATATTTCGTAATCCTAGTAGGAGTAGGAATCGTACCTGAGTACTTTGTACCATAACATGGTACATTAGCCACATTCTTATATTTTCATATTAGAACATATAACAAGTTTAAGCCATAAATCGTATTAAAAGATAGTGTGGGTGCACACCGATTTAAGCAGCAAATTCCTTGAGATCCCGAAAAGCTTGATCTAATGCTTAGATCCTTAATCCCTACATTTGATTAATCACTTACTACTTTAATAAAAAGCCATTCGGCCACAAATCCAAATCCTAGTAGGATTAGTATTCTTAAACTTACCTTGTTTGCCGATTTGATTAATAATCAAATCCAGAAATTTGTAGTATTCCTTCCTAAAAATCGGCTAGCCACCAAATCATTTAACTAGGTCAGTTTTTCCGCTTTTGAATAAATAGGAAATAATTCTAAATACCAAAAATAAGCCTTGGCCGAATACTTCATATGCTTACCTTGTGGATTTTAAATCCAAACTCACCGAATAACTAGGGAACACGTGGCCTATGGTGTACCTTCGGAAAAGAACTTCTCCTTCCTTGTAGTCGACACTTAGTAAATCCGAAAGATCTCTTCAAAGTTTCGGCAACAAGATATTAATAGGGTTAGTCCTAGATTTCGCAAATCTTAAAAGAAAAGGATGAAACCAGAATGAGATCTTACCTTTACTTGAAGAAATCGATTGCACCTTCACTTCAATCTTCAGAGATTTGGCTATGGCTAGATGATGATCTCACAACTTTCGGCTTTTGGAGGGATTAGAGAAGGAAGAATAAAGATGGAGGATTCGGCTAGAACACAAGGTATTTCGGCTTGGCAAAAATAAAAGAAGAAGAAGATTTGGTGAAGAGAATTCGGCAAAGGCTTTCAAAGAACAGAAAATAATGCAGAATGGCCTCTCTTTTCCTTTTAAAGCCGAAATTACTAAGCTAGAGTCCCTTACTTGGCCACCACTCTTCTATTTTGATAGCTTTATCCCTTTAATTATCATAAATAAAAGAGTTTAATCCAACATTTATCTCTTCAAAATAATCCAATTTAAAAATCCTTTATTTATCACCTTTTTAATCGAATATTTATGAAAATAAAACACCTCCTTTCTAGAAGCATGTGCCGTCTACCTCAGTCTTCTGGAAGCAAAAATAAAACCTCCTTTATTTGCTTCCCAAGTGACTCGAACTCAGGCCCATTCCTCTTGCATATGGCGCCATTTCCATAGGCCCTAAGTGACATCTTCAGCCACTTTTCCAAGCCTGTTTGTGTGTCAAATTTCACAAACTTTTTCTTTTAAGGCCACCTTGCCTTAATTTCCCCTTTTAAACCTTAAAACTCATCATTTCTAGGTCATTTCTAAGTTTCCAAAAATTTTCGTTCGGCTCTGTAAACTTGACATTTCCAAGTTTCCAGAAATGTTCACTTTCCTTTTTTGAATCATTTCTAAATCATTTTCCTAGTTTCCATAAATGTTCACTTTCCTCTTTATTCCTTTACATTTCGGGACGTTTCCTACATTTCCAAGACAAGACATTTCCTTACATTTCCTTGCATTTCCTTACATTTCCATACATTTCCTCACATTTCCTTACATTTCCATACATTTCCATACATTTCTTACATTTCTTACATTTCCATATATTTCCATATATTTTCTTACATTTCCTTACATTTCCATACATTTCTTATTTCTAGAATTCACATAACACATTCATAATTCATAAAACATGCCATTTTACCACATGGTTCCTTGTGTCATGCTTCACACTTTGAGTTTTTTTAAAGCCTCATTTACCTAGCTCCCTTTTTACTTAAAACCAATAATTTTCCAAAGCTTTCTTCTTCCATCCTAGAATTCTAAAAACCCTTAATACACTTCCAACACTGCCAAAACCTACTAACTTATGAATTAGGCACGAACGCATAACCCCTAATCTAGGATGTTACATAGTTTGTACAAGAAAATGTGCTAATCCAAAACTTTCTTTTTTCCTCGATCTAGTTATCCGGATCTATATAAATGAATTTGATCATCAATTTATCACATTTCATATTCAATTGGACTCAATTTACATCCTAGACAAAATTACCATTTTGCCCCTAAACTTTCCATAAATTCCAATTTCATCCCTAGGCTCAGAAAATGAAATTCACGCAATTTACTCCCTATTCCAAGCTTAACCAAAATTTCAATATACAATTTACAGCACATGTGTTCCATAAATTTCATAATTTTTCTTCAATTTTCATAACTTTACAAATTAGTCCCTAAATCATGTTTTCATGAAAAATCACTTTGTAAAAGATGTTTATCTACCAACAACCTTTCATTTTCCACCATAAATTTTAAAATTTCAGCATATCCATCCATAGCATAATTTCTATACTTTGATAACTTTTCACATTAATTCCCCAAATAGATAGAGTAAACTATCCCGGTTTCAAAAATATAAAAATTACTAAAAACGGGACAAAAAAACTTACCCAGTCAAGGTTGATTAGTTTATTCTCTATCTTTTAGGGTTTCCATGCAAATTTTGAGGAAGATGATATAAAAGAAGATGATATTTCTATTTTATTTAATCATCATCTTTTATTTTATCACTTTCAAATTTAGTCCTTAGTCTTTTCTAATTTTTCCATGGATGAATCATAAAAAATATCTACTAACTTATAATTAATAGTCTAATTACCATATAAGGACCTCAATTTTTGAACTCCATAGTTATTTGATCCTTCTAGCTACTAGAATTCAACTTTTACATTTTATGCGATTTGGTCCTTCCCGTAGTTAAGTACTAAATTGATAAAATTTTCTTATTAGAATTTTCACATGATATTTCTATCTAAATTCAAATCATGAAAAAATATAAAAATAATTTTTCTTTTCGGTACAGATTTGTGGTCCCGAAACCACTATTCTAATTTCACTAAAAATGGGTTGTTACATCCTCGGTTACTTCCAACTTATTTTTAGGGCCTCGAATGCTCGGTTTAAGGCCCAAATGAGTATTATTGCCATGATTAAATTTTGAATTATTATTTACTTTGTAAGTTTATTTATTATTCTATATTGAAGTTGAATGTTATGCTTTGTACGGTAACGCTCTATAAACCTAATTCGGCAATGGAGACGGGTTAGGTGTGTTGTAGAAAGGAAGTTAACTAGGGTTTATTTAGTTTGAGAAACTGAAGAAAAGTCAGGATTATTCGAGATAACTTGAAAGCTACATCCAATCGTCAGAAATCTTATGCTGATATGAAAAGAAAAGATATCGAGTTTTTTGTTGGTGAAAAAGTATTTTTGAATGTCTCGCCCTGGAAGAGAGTGTTACGATTTGGTAGAAAGGGGAAGCTCAGTCCTAGATTTATCAGGCTGTACGAAGTTTTGGAAAGAATTATACCCTAGCGTATCGTTTAGCGTTACTTCCAGAAATTGATAAAATTCATAATGTATTCCATGTTTCGATGCTACTGTTCTGATCCATCACATGTTTTAATTATGAACAAAATTGAGTCACAATCTGATTTGATTTATGATAAGGAGCTGATGAAAATTTTAGCTTGGGAAATAAATGAGTTGAGAAACAAATTTGTGTCGTTAGTTAAAGTATTATGGCATCGACATGGAATAAAAGAAACAACGTGGGAGACGGAAGAAACCATGAAATCTCAATATCCGAACCTTTTATCCGGTAAGATTTTCGAGGACAAAAATTTCTTTAAGGGGGAGAGTTGTAATATCCCGTTTTTCAGTGGTGTCAGAAATAGTAGTTTTGGGACCACAGTTCTAATATGAGAGGTCATGTTTATTGTTTAATTAATGTTTATAGAGCTATATTAGGGTCGTATTAAAATATGGTTAAGAAATTTTAATGTTTGGGTAGTTAATTAAGTAAAAAAGGACTAATTAGTAGACGTTGTGAAAGTTAGTTGCTATCGGTAAATTGGGTTTAATAGATTTAGAAATTTAATTTGAGGGCCTTAAATGGTAATTAGACCATCACTTTCCATTATAGACAATAATAGGTTTAAGTTTGGCTTATTTGAATGATATATTTAAGGGTAAAATTGTAATTTAGAAATTAAAACTATAATAAAATAAAACAAAAAGATGTTATCATCTTCCAAGGAGCTTAGCGCCAAAAATTGTAGGGAAGAACACCATTTTTGGGTGCTTGAGGTTTGGCCAAAAAATTTGGTGCATGCATGCTATGAATTTTTAGCCTATTTCTTGTAATTTTTATGTTTTTTGAGATCGTTGCAACTAGATCCTGTTATCCCGAACCTTCGTTTTTAAAATTTCTATAGATTTTGAAATGTAAAATTGATGAGTTCTTGATGTTCATGATGTTAAATAATAGATTTGAGTTATTGGTTGTTGACTATGAATTTGTTGATTAAGTAATTTTGTTAGCTTTTGTGTTAAGGGCTAATTTGATAAAATATTAAAATGGACATGGTATTCTTGTGAATTTTGAATATTTTTGGATTGTACTAATATGGATATGTATTTAGCAAGCTTAGGGTATTTGGAAATTTTGATAATTTTGGAATTTTCTGTTTAGGGACTAAATTGTAAGAAATGTAAAATTTTAGGGAAAATATAAAATTAATGGAAAGTTAAGGGTCATGTGCATTAAATTGAGTATGAATTTTATATGAAATTAATATATGATATTTAATTACTATTTTGATCAATATTTGAATAAAAAAGACAATAACTAAAGGAAAAGAAATATTTTAATCGGAAGTGAATAGTAGGTAAGTTCATAGTTATTTGCTACTTAATGTGTTTCACTCATAATTTATATTTTTTATTTTCTTGTTAGTTGATCTCTTTGTATGTACATGTGAATATAATTTAGTTAATTATGTAATTGTTAGGAATTCAAGTCTCACATACACATATATGAAATTAAGAAGTGGTTAATAGTAGTGTTTCTTGGATTTGAAGTGAATTGTATAAGACTATAGTGAGTTCTAATATATATACAAAAATGTTAAAGTGCCTTCATTGCACCTCGGTGCCTGTAAACACTTTGGTGTCCCTGATTGCACATTCGTGCCCTTGAGTGCACTCCGGTGCCCTTGATTGCACACTCATGCTCCTGATTGCACTTTGGTGCCCCTGTTTTGCATATATGATGTCCTTGAAAATGAGTGAGGTTCAAGTATGTGAATCGGGTAATGGTGAACTTGATTAAATGATAAGAAGAATTACATGGAATTGACATATTCTAGTTTTGATGAATTCTTGAAAACTTATAGACAAAGTAAGTGAGAATTTTTAGTTATCATGTTATAATTTTGAAGTGATCCTTTACTTAAAGCAAGTCAAGTAGAATTTGCACTATGATCTTACTAAGCCAGTTAATGACTTTTCTCAAGTCATTTTGTAGTTAACGATTGCAGATGACTTGAAGGATCGACATCAAAGCTCACACTATCCATTTACTTTTGGTAGCTTTTATATCTCTTTTTGGGTTGTGGCATGTATATAGGTTTTGTTGTAAGAAGGTTAAGATTAGAAGTTTTGGAAGATATGAAAATTTATTTAGTACTTGTGAATGTGTTATGTATTGTTGAATGGTAAATTGTAATAGTATGTTTAGAAGATAATAATGTGGTTGGTTATGAAAAGTTGAATTGAGGTGTGTTAATGGATAAAGTTTTAGTGTAATTTTTTGTTATAATTGAGGTACCTATGAATGATACATTGGTTAAAAGTTTAAGGTATTAATCTTGATATGTTTTAAGTGTATGTTTTGATTGTTTTGGTCATGGGATGGTTTGTGTTTTAGGTGTACCTTATTAGGCAAGTTTTGGCTTGATTTTAGCATCTTTAAGGGGTTAATTTGGAAGCAGACGGCCTGGGACACGGGCTATCACACGGTTGTGTGCCACACACAGTCACCCCATACGGCCGTGAGTGCTATGCTAGTTTTAGTGCAGGTTTCACACGGTCTGAGACACGGGCTGAGACACAGCCATGTGTCCCAAGTCAGTGAGTTACACGGGCTAGCTCATAGCTTGCAACCCAACCGTGTAAACCAAGTCAGTGAGTTACACTATAGCCACAAATTTGACGAGCGAGTCCGTATATATTATTTAATATTTACGAGTCAAATATAGTATTATTATATTTTTTTATTTGATAATTTTTGTTATTAGAACGAAGAATTAGGTTCAAGTAGTAAATCCTTAAAGTGAAGTGGTTCTAAAAAAATGAGGTATCGAGACCTTGTTTCTATAAACTGAGCCCGTAATAAAATATTTACGGAGTGTTATTAGGGTCATATTAAAAATTGGTTAAGAAATTTTAATGTTTAGATAGTTAATTTATTAAAAAGGACTAAATTGCAAAAAAAATGTGAAACTGAATAGCTATAGCTTTCTTTGTATTAAATGGATATAAAAGCATGAAATAAGGGCCTTGAGTAGTAATTCAACCTATTTTAAGTTTAGTGGATGATCATGGCTTGGCATTTGGTGAAATTTGGTTTAATATTAAGTGTCAAATGATAATTAGCTAATTTAACTTAAAATTAAGTAATGAAAAGGTATCATCTTTTTCATTTGGAGAAGGGGATGGCCGAAACACCATTTTTAGGTGAAGAACTTTTTAGCCAAAGTTGAAATCTCATGCATGGTATGTTTTCAAGCCTCGTTTTTAGTAATTTGTAGGTTTTTGAGCTCGTTTTAGCTTCATCTAGCTAACTCGGGGGTCAATTTGTAGAACTATCAAAAGATTAGGGATTTTCCATGAATGATTTTGAAACACCCCACACCCGGCCCACGAGCCTGGACCGGATCTGGTATGTTCCTCAAGTAAACCGATTCAAATTCTTTCGTTACTTTGTGAAAAACTTGTGTGATTTTAAAAGAAATTGTTTGGGTTGGGCTTGTGTTAAAAACAGATTTGATTTTTATATTAGAAAACGTTTTTTTTTATTTTAAGTAATAAATATATCGAGTATATTTTAAAATAAAATACTTAGTCTTTAACTTAATCAAAATTTGTAACACAATAAAACAACAAGTAGAAATAAAATCGTCATCATGGCCTTATGGCCTTATTACATCAATAATTTCCAAACTTAAAACTTAAAGAGCTTTATAAAAATAAAGGTCCAATTCAGTAAATATTTTCTTTGCTACGCATGGCCACCTTTTAGCTCCGCCGACCCGGTCCATTACTGCTCATCACCTGAAAAATGGTCCCTCAAAGGGGTGAGTCAACAGACTCAATGTGTACACAAACTAACAAACAATATTTCAGGCATACATATTCATATCAGAACATATACGTATCAAAATGATGCAACCCAAACCCAAGCCTAATTATCCATCCGTTACACACCACCCGCACACGCCAATCACACCGTGGGGACTACTAAGTCAACCTCATTCCGCTACACACCATCGGCGCGATCATTTGCGATCGACGTGCTCATCGCCATATACGTTGTGTCATTAGACACTATGTTGGATAATGTAACCGGTTACCATGTTCACTTAATGGGACCGTAGCCACCATATTTCGTTGGTGAGACCGTAGTCAACACCTATTCTTCCCCTTCCACATATATCCCATATGCCCCAAATATTTATATCATGCATATCTTATTTCTCATTCATATTACATATTCAAAAATATATATATCGTATTTGTAATCCTATCGGAAGTAGGAAACGTACCTGGGTACTTTTACCTCATTTGTGACACTTAGCCACATTCTTATTCGCATGCACATTCATATATATACATATAAAATAATTGCCGTAATATATTGGGAGTTAGTGTGGGTACACACCTGATTCGCTTAATAGGTTCCTTGAAATCCTGAAGAGAATCGACCACAGATTTAGATCTCAAATCCTACATAAGTTAATCACTTTAAAAGACCATTCGGCCACTTTTCCAAATACAACTAGGATTTGTATTACTAACCTTGTTGCCGAATTGGATTGATAATCAAATCCCAAAGATTTGTGTTCTTCCCTTGAAATCGGCTAACCATTAAATCCATTGATTTGGTTAGTCTCTGATTTAAAACAAATAGATCTAGACATTTAAGAGAGAACCTTGGCCGATTACATAATGTTTACTTACCTCAAATCCTTGAATCCCGGATCTCTCTTCCTGATTAGCCGAAATTCCTTGAATCTGAAATCCCGATATTCTTCTTTAATAATCGGTCAAGAGACAACAGAAGAGATTATTCCCTAGATCTCGATTAGAAGAATTAGAAGAACAAAATTGATTGTTCTTACCTTAATACCTTAGTCGATTGCTTCCTTGCCTAGAGCCACAGAGATTCGGCTATGGGGTTTTAGTCAGGGATCAAAAGAAAAGGGTTTTGGCTTGACAGATGAAAAAAAAAAGAAGAAAAGAGAAGAAGAAAAGAAAAGAGAAAAAAGAGAATAATGGCAGAGAAAATTTGGCAGAGAGAATAGGAGAAATTTTAGAGAATTTCGGTAGAGGTTTTCTTGAAGAGAAAAGAATGAATGAATAATAGCCTTACTCTTCCTTTTATAGCCAAAATTACTAGCTAGAGTCCTTTACTTGGCCACCACTCTTCTATTTTGATAACTTTATCCTTTAATTATCATAAATAAAAGAGTTTAATCCAATATTTATCTCTTCTAAATAATCCAATTTAAAAATCCTTTATTTATCACCTTTTTAATCGAATATTTATGAAAATAAAACACCTCCTTTCTAGAAGCATGTGCCGTCCACCTCAGTCTTCTGGAAGCAAAAATAAAACCTCCTTTATTTGCTTCCCAAGTGACTCGAACTCAGGCCCATTCCTCTTGCACATGGTGCCATTTCCATAGGCCCTAAGTGACATCTTCAGGCCACTTTTCCAAGCCTGTTTGTGTGTCAAATTCTTCATATTTTTCTTTTAAGGCCACCTTGCCTTAATTTCCTATTTTAAACTTTAAAACTTGACATTTCTAAGTCATTTCTAAGTTTCCTAAAATTTTCGATCGGCTCAGTAAACTTGCCATTTTCTTACATTTCCAAGTTTCAGAAATGTTCACTTTCCATTTTGAATCATTTCTTACATTTCCTAGTTTCCATAAATGTTCACTTTCCTCTTTATTCCTTTACATTTTCAGAACATTTCCCTACATTTCCAAGACAAGACATTTCCTTACATTTCCTTGCATTTCCTTACATTTCCATACATTTCCTCACATTTCCTTACATTTCCTTACATTTCCTTACATTTCCATACATTTCTTACATTTCTTACATTTTCTTACATTTCCCTACATTGCCTTACATTTCCATACATTTCACACATTTCCACACATTTCCATACACTTCCATACATTTCCATATATTTCCATACATTTCTTTATTTCTAGAATTCACATAACACATTCATAATTCATAAAACATGCCATTTTACCACATGGTTCCTTGTGTCATGCTTCACACGGAGTTTCTTTTAAAGCCTCATTTACCTAGCTCCCCTTTTTACTTAAAAACCAATAATTTTCCAAAGCTTTCTTCTTCCATCCTAAAATTCTAAAAACCCTTAATACACTTCCAACACTGCCAAAACCTACTAACTCATGAATTATGCACAATCGCATAACCCCTAATCTAGGATGTTAGAACCCATATCATCCATATCATGCATATCATACTTAAATTCACATTCTTATAAAGTTTCACATGTTTTAAATAACATATTTCATAATCCTAGTGGAAGTAGGAAACGTACCTGAGTACTTAGTACCATATCATGGTACTTTTGACACTTTCATATACTTAATAACACATATATTAATAAACATAGCCATAATACATATTATAAAGTAGTGTAGGGTACACACCTGATTCGCTTAGCAAATTCCTTGAGATTCCGAAATCTGATCTACTGCTTAAATCCTTAATCCCTACATTTGATTAATCACTTACTAATTTAATAAAAAGCCATTCAGCCATAAATCCAAATCCTAGTAGGATTAGTATTCTTAAACTTACCTTGTTGCCGATTGGGACACCAACAAATCCTAAACCGATCCTTGTTTTCCTAGTAGTGTCGAAATTCGATAACCTTACGTTAGATTTAATCTAATCCTCAAAACATAAAGCATGGCCTTTGGCCGAATCTTATAGTTTCTTACCTTAACTCTTTAAATCCCGAAACTCTCTTCCTGATTAATGGAGATGCCGAAATACCTTAGATCTGAAATCCCGAAATTCACCTTCCATATTTCGATCAATAAGATTGAGGAGGGATTAGACTAACTTTCGGCTTAAAAGAAAGGAATTCAATTATGATTATAGATCCTTACCCTTTATATTTAAATCGACAGATCCTTCTTGACACCACTTCAGAGATTCGGCTATGGCTAAATGATGCTCTCACAACTTTCGGCTTTGGAGGGATTAGAAAGAAAAGAGAAGAGAAGAGAGCCCTAAGAAATTCGGCAGAGAAAAGAGGGAGAAGAAAAGTTGATGAGTAGTCCTCTTTCCTTCCTTTTATAGCCAAAATTACTACTCAGAATCCCTTACTTGGCCACCACTCTTCTTTATTTGATAACTTTATCCTTTGAATTAATAATAATCCTTCTATTATCTCTTCTTTTATCCATTAAAAAAATAAAAGGAATTAATCCACAATTATCTCTTGAAAATAATCTAAATAAATCTACTATTTATCTCCTATTTAGCCGAAATTTAAAGAGAATAAAACTCCTCTTTTGCAAGCCTTGTGCCGTCCACCTCTGTGTTTCTAGAGGCAAAAATAAAACTTCTTTTATTTACTTCCCATGTGACTTGAACTCAGGCCCACTTGCCTAGCTTGTGGCGTCACCTACCTGGGCCTTAAGTGATATCTTCAGGCCACTTTACCAAGCCTGTTTGTGTGTCAAATTCTTCATATTAATTTTCTTAAGGCCACCTTGCCTTAGTTTCCTCTTTTTAAGCTTTGACATTTCTTTTCATTTCTAAGTTTCCAAAAATTTTCGTTCGGCTCTTTAAACTTGACATTTCCTTACATTTCCAAGTTTCCAGAAATGTTCACTTTCCTTTTTTCAATCGTTTCTAAATCATTTTCCTAGTTTCCATAAATGTTCACTTTCCTCTTTATTCCTTTACATTTTCAGGACATTTCCCTACATTTCCAAGATAAGACATTTCCTTACATTTCCTTGCATTTCCACACATTTCCTCACATTTCCTTATATTTCCTTACATTTCCATACATTTCCTTACATTTCCTTACATTTCCTTACATTTCCATACATTTCCATACATTTTCTTCCATTTCCTTACATTTCCATACATTTCCTTATTTCTAGAATCCACATAACACATTCATAATTCATAAAACATGCCATTTTACCACATGGTTCCTTGTGTCATGCTTCACACGGAGTTTCTTTTAAAGCCTCATTTACCTAGCTCCCCCTTTTACTTAAAAACTAATAATTTTCCAAAGCTTTCTTCTTCCATCCTAGAATTCTAAAAACCCTTAATACACTTCCAACATTGCCAAAACCTACTAACTCATGAATTAGGCACGAACGCATAACCCCTAATCTAGGATGTTACACCAAGCCACTTTGCCAATTAATTCCTTATGTCCTAAACCCCACATAATTTCTTTTAAGGCCTCTTTGCCTAGTTTCCTCTTTTCACCTTCATTCTAGAGTTCTAAAAACTCTTAAAACATCTCCAAATACCCTTAAAACCCACTAGCACTTAAGTTATGCTCCAAACGCATAACCCCTAATCTAGGATGTTACATTAATTCAAGTATGATGTGCTTAGGTGGAGGAGCAAAAGTCCCTGCCTAAGAGTAGATCTAGCATAATTAAGCGGAGTTGATCGCACGCCTAGAGATAGAGTGACGAGATCTTGCCGGATTAGGGTGAAACCTAATATGGGAGTCCATAGATCGAGTTAATGCAATTCTAGAGGTTTTAATTAGAAAGAGATTTCAATTAATCAACCTAAGGTTAGACGTTAGTCGCCTCGAGAGAGGGATTAATATAACTTAGGCAATCTTACGGATCAAGTCAAATGAAGAAATCGTCTGGTTCAGAGTTAGATAACAAGTGAAGTCTAGGTGGATTCTTCCTTGGTATCGTCTTAATCAATTGGTTTTTCTTCAAAGTTATTTTCCCAAAATTTCATTCTTTTTTGTCTTAGAGTCTTTATTTTAGTTGTTAGTTAATTTTAGATTAGATAAAAATTCATTTAATTCTTAGGCTAGATAATAAAAAGAGAGTTAGTATTAGTACTTTTGGTTCCTTTGGGTTCGACAATTCGGTCTTGCCTTAACTATACTATTGTTCGATAGGTGCACTTGCCTCAAATCGTTGTCATAGTTAGTTTCCAGGTTCGATCATTCTTTATATAAATTTTAAGACTTTGACATCGCATAAAACAACGATCAGTGTGGATGAACTGTATACATTCTTTATAGATATTATGTATTATAAGATATAATGGCATGTTTTGGAATGACTATTTGGCATGGTTGACATAGGTTCAAACTAGAACCTTGAGATGTGGAATGGGCCTAAATTTTGTGAGTGAAATGTGGTGCCTATGGTTGGCATATTGGTAGGTATATGTTGAATGATTCTTGACTTGATTTGTGTTTATTTGAAGTTGAAATGGAATAATGATAGGTATATGGTGTAGATTTTAAGCTTAGTCCATGTCAAGTAGATGAATTTACTTGGATGTATATTTTGTGGTACCAACGAAGGTACATTGGTTGGATGATGGAAAGGTTTTGCATATATGATGATTTTAGCATGATTTGGTCTCGTTTAAGTGTGTTTTAATTAGGTTAGAAAGTTGTGGTTCAAGAAAGCATTTTTGGTAAACTTGTTTTTCAAGGCACATTTTGGTACATTGCCTAAGACACGGGCTGTCACACGGCCGTGTGTAACACATAGGCTGTTTGCATAGTTGTGCGTCCTTATTATTTTTAAATGCAGGTTTCACACAGTCTGCAACACTGCCATGTCTCCCAAAATAGTTAGTTACACGATTTGGCACACAGCCCATGACACAGCTGTATAGCCCTATTTCGAATGTCTGCACGGTCTGGGCTATGTCACACGGCGTTTAGAAATAAAGAATCAATGGAGGCGTTTAGAAGTCTGTCCTACTAAATTTATTGCATTCCCTGAAGTGAATGCAAACATAAAGAAAATAAAAGATACAATCATGGACAACTAAAAGTGGGAACATAGTAATAAATAAGAGAACAATGAGAGTGCACCTACAGTAGCAATATCATGTAATTTTTTTTACTTATGATTGAACAAAAGTTTTTAATCACGAAACCTAACCATTCCCTGAAGATAATGTAAAAATATGTAATAAATTCGAAAGACATAATCTTTAACGTAGATGTAGTAAATTGGACTATAATAATAGTTATGGGGGATTGTCGTAATAAATTTTCTCACCACCAAAAGTGGAAAAATGAAGAAAGCAAGAAAAGAACAAGAAATTCCAAGAACTTTTTAAAAAGAGAGACAATTTATTTATGAAGAGTCATTGGTTATGTACCTATTGTACACCTGGAAAATAAGATCCACTCTCAAAGTTTGCTATTAATAGATTTTGATTGGATTCAAAGTCTACTACTGAAGTTTAATTTACTTACTGTAACACCCCAAACCCGGCTCAAACACTACGACCGGATCTGGTATGTCACTTAAGCGAGTTCACAAAACATGTCGCATTTTGGAAAACAATTACTAGGTTTAAACCTTTATTCCGAGAGCTTAAGAATTCATTAAAGTATAAAATATTAAGTTATAAATTATATTGAAGGATTTTTAAATAAAAACTGAAATTTCATACATGTCTTAACTTAATTGAAAAGATAAAACTTAAAAACCCAACATAACCCAATCAAAAATAATAGTCTAGTGTGTCGTGGCCTTATTACAACCATACTTAAAATCTGCGAAATATAAAATAACAGACTAAAGCCTTTTAGCTGAATCCAATTGCTCTCTTTTGCATGGCCACCTCGCGTTCCTCTCTAGCCCGGTCCGATGCACTAGGTGTCACCTGAAAGTGTTAAATTACAAGGGTGAGTCGCGAGACTCAGTGTGCAACCGTCATGCACCGTTAGATTTGGGCTTTAGCCCCATAAAACAGAATAATTAATATACATAGCACAAAAATAATATGCAAAGCCCAACCCAAATCCTAGGTTTCCATCCGCTACATGCCCCCGTACCAGCCATTCACACCATTGGGGATTTCTACAATCAACCCACACCGCTACACGCCTTGATGGAAGTCGTGCTGCTCATCATTAGATCATGGCCGTAGCCATTACAACAGATCATGGCAAAAGCCGCTACAACAGATCATGGTAAGGAACCGCTACAACAGATCACGGTAAAAACCGCTACAACATATAACTTCCTCCTTTCATCAAACCCAACCCATGCAATCACATAAAATTATTATTCTTATATCATTTAATCAGAACATTCACTAACCTGGTGATTTACTTTTACCTCTCTTTGGGTTTCCGTCATTATCTCGGGATTTCAGCATTTATCAAAACATATAAGACTTATAATCATATATTAATCAAATAGATCTAGAGGGTGTGGAGAGTTACACACCTGATTAATGTCGATACCCTTGCTAGACCGATCTACAACTTTGCTCAAAAAGCCGGAAAGATGTGAAAATAGGGCCTCTCCTATATTTGGCCAAGGGTTAGTAAATCCCGAATCTACACGTTGAAACTAATAGATCTTCTTGCCTTGAAATCTCGAAAGTAACACGATTCGAGTGCTACCGATCTATAACTTAGAGATCTATGCGATTGACTCCACTAAAGTTCCCTTCAAATTTCGGCACAAGTAGGCACCACAGAAGCAATTCGGCAATCACAGGAGATGAGATCTAGGGATTTCGGCTTTTAGGAAAATCCCAGAAAAAGTATGAACAAGGCTTTTACTCAGAGAAGAAGAGAAAAGAATGTGAGATCTGATTATATGTTAGATCTGATTTCCATATCACTTAATAATCTTAAATCAATTGGCCTTTGGCCTAAACCATGCTTTTCTTACCTTAAATCCTTAGATCTGAAATCCCGGAATTCCTCCTTTATTATTCGGCCAAAAGACAACCAAAAGAATCAGTTCCCAAATCTTGGTTGAAAGAGAATAAACAACAAGAATCCATTATTGTTACCTTATCACCACAGTCGACGGCACCCTTGATTGAAGCCACAGAGATTCAGCTATGGAGACTTAAATAGGAATCAAAGAGGTTTCGGCTTGACAATAGAAGAGAAAAGAAGAAGAAAAGAGAAGAAGAAAAGAAAAGAGAAAAAGAGAATAATGGCAGAGAAAATTCGGCAGAGAAAATAGGAGAAATTTTAGAGAATTTTGGCAGAGGTTTTCTTGAAGAGAAAAGAATGAATGAAGAATAGCCTTACTCTTCCTTTTATAGCCAGAATTACTAGCTAGAGTCCTTTACTTGGCCACCACTCTTCTATTTTGATAACTTTATCCTTTAATTATCATAAATAAAAGAGTTTAATCCAATATTTATCTCTTCTAAATAATCCAATTTAAAAATCCTTTATTTATCACCTTTTTAATCGAATATTTATGAAAATAAAACACCTCCTTTCTAGAAGCATGTGCCGTCCACCTCAGTCTTCTGGAAGCAAAAATAAAACCTCCTTTATTTGCTTCCCAAGTGACTCGAACTCAGGCCCATTCCTCTTGCACATGGTGCCATTTCCATAGGCCCTAAGTGACATCTTCAGGCCACTTTTCCAAGCCTGTTTGTGTGTCAAATTCTTCATATTTTTCTTTTAAGGCCACCTTGCCTTAATTTCCTACTTTAAACTTTAAAACTTGACATTTCTAAGTCATTTCTAAGTTTCCTAAAATTTTCGATCGGCTCTGTAAACTTGCCATTTTCTTACATTTCCAAGTTTCCAGAAATGTTCACTTTCCATTTTTGAATCATTTCCTTACATTTCCTAGTTTCTATAAATGTTCACTTTCCTCTTTATTCCTTTACATTTTCAGGACATTTCCCTACATTTCCAAGACAAGACATTTCCTTACATTTCCTTGCATTTCCTTACATTTCCATACATTTCCTCACATTTCCTTACATTTCCTTATATTTTCATACATTTCCATACATTTCCTTACATTTCCTTACATTTGCTTACATTTCCCTACATTGCCTTACATTTCCATACATTTCCACACATTTCCACACACTTCCATACATTTCCATATATTTCCATACATTTCCTTATTTCTAGAATTCACATAACACATTCATAATTCATAAAACATGCCATTTTACCACATGGTTCCTTGTGTCATGCTTCACACTGAGTTTCTTTTAAAGCCTCATTTACCTAGCTCCCCTTTTACTTAAAACCAATAATTTTCCAAAGCTTTCTTCTTCCATCCTAAAATTCTAAAAACCCTTAATACACTTCCAACACTGCCAAAACCTACTAACTCATGAATTATGCACAAACGCATAACCCCTAATCTAGGATGTTACAGATTTTGAGCTGTTTTTGATTTTAATGGATGGATTATTAAAGTTGATAGCTAGATATAAGTATTTTATTAAGTGATTTTTAGTGATTTTGAATATTAGGTATTAAATTGTTTAAATAGTAAAATTTAAGGGAAATAATGTGAATTTATGAAAGATGTGGGCTGTTATGGATCTCCAAGAAAATTGGCTTACACAGGTTCTTTATTAAAAATGGTAAATTTGCAAGTTATGGGCCTAAGGACTAAATTGAATAAAAGGAAAAATATTGGGGTAATTTTGTAAATTCACATTAAAATGTGGTATAGGCTTGAATAAATTATTTTAAGCTATTTGAATTATTTAACTAAATGAATTTATATAATTTATATCAAGAAACGCTACAATTGTAACATCCTAAATTAGGGGTTGTTTGAAAATTTAATTATTTGTTCCCATGTGTGTGTGTGCTTGAAGAAATAAATACTATGATTTATTTGGCATGTTCTAAGGTCTAGAATTAAACCCGAGTTAGGCCTGACTTAGTATTAAAATTTTTTTTTTAGTATCTAAAAGGAGGGAGCTAGGAGATAGGGGTTAAGTATAAATCTGGGAGAAACATGACACGAAAAATTGGGCTTGGTAAAGTGGCTCCCATGTGCCAGTTAAGGGCTGGAAGTAACGTCAGCAAGGGCCTGGGTTCAAGGCATGGCAACAGCAAGTGGCGTTTTATTTTTGGGTGTTGGCGTTAAGAAGGAAGGGACTGAGTTAAGGAGGGTTAAAACGATGTTGTGGGCAATGGTGGACAAGAAAGTCAGCTTGGCGGAGTGGCTAGGGGCGCCACTTGAGGGTCTTGGCAAGGGACTCAAGTTCGAATAGCATGGGAAGCACATGGGTTTTATTTTTGGTTTTGGCGTAAGACAAGGGAGCTAGGGAGTGAGGTGTTAAAAGATGTTTTGGGTGGATTATATCACAATTGGGCATTGGCAAATTGGCTGGGACGTTAGCTGTAGATTATGGTTCCAGGGAGGTTGCAGGTTCGAAGCTCAATGGCAGCATAAGGGGTGTTTTATTTTTTTTTAATTTGATTTTGCAGCAAATTGGAAGGCATTGGACGGCACATGGGAGCTTCAATAGATAAAGATTAAGCTGATGTTGTTTAGTCCTTTTAAAATTCGACTGGAGTGGGGGGATAAATATTAGTTTATTTTGTATTTTATTTTGAAGAGGTGGATAGGGGATAAGGATAATGCATGGGATTATTTTATTTGTTAATTGTTAAAGGATAAGAGAATATATAGGAAATTGATAAAAGATTAAACTAGTTTTTGGTTTTAGAATTTACTGAGAGGTATGCTAACCTTTAGTTAATTATTTATTTATGTTAAGATAGAAAGCAAGGGTGGCTTTATTGTTTAATTGTTTTTGAAAAGGTGATAAAGGTGGGGATAGGAGATAAATGTTTTTTTTAGTGATAATTAAAAGTTGAAATTATCAAAAAATGGAGAGTTGGCCGAAGGTGGGATTGTAGGCAAGGTTAGCTATCGATTTTGAGAGCATAGCCGAATGTTCCTAAAAACTCATTCAAGGCTATTTTCTTTTCTCTCTAATTTGCTGCTGCTGAATTTCCCTTGTTGCATTGCCTAAATTGTTCAAAAAATTCCAGCTTCTTTTTCTTCTATTAAGCCGAAACCACCACCACTTTCCCTACATCTCTTCTTTCTTTTTTTTTTCAAAAAAATTCCTATTAGCCGAACCTACACCTTTCTCTTCTCAAAATTCCAGCCTTCAACCTTGAGTTAGCCGAATCTCTCTATCCCCTTCTTGCCGAAGTCTTTCCTCCATCATTAGAGTTACTTTGGCCGAATATCAAGGAAGCACAAGTTTCTTTTCGGGATTCTTTTTCAATCATTAGTAAGAGGGAAGCCATAGCCATTAAGGGAAGCTTTCGGAATTTATTCTCCTAAGGTAAGGTGGACAAGTGACAAATACGGGAATTCAGTGAATTGGAGGAAACAACGTCTCGGGATTTCGCTAGTATATTCGGGATTTGCTAGTAAATAGGTGTGTAAGATCTCTCTATACACTTTATTAATTTACATTACATTATTGTTTGCCTTAAATTTTTTTTGGTTGTGGTTAGCTTGTGGCATAATCGTGGATTTCGGGTAAAGTCCCTTAACTTGTAATTTTTGATATATGTTTGCATGCCATCACATGATGTTTAATACTATGACATGATATATGGAACTTGATGTATAAGCATGTGATGGTGGGATTGATGAGAGGCGGGGGATGAATTATGGATGCTTGATGGTTTTGACCACAAGATGGGTTGGCCCCATCAGACTATTTGTGACCTATGGTCATCAGTGGTTTTGACCACAACGATTGATTATTTGCGACTAAATCCCAGCGGTTTGGTACCACCAGTGGTTTTGACCACATTTGATATATTGTGACCTATGGTCATCAGTGTTTTTGACCACACACGATGGGTTGGCCCCATCATTTAAATTGTGACTTTAAGTCATCAAGTGGTTTTGACCACACGGGGTAGAAAAGGAGTATGGATGGCTAGTTGGGTTGCATGAGCATGTTTATTAATGAATTGTGTATGAGATGTATTTTTACGGGTGGGGATTTACACATCGAGTCTTGGTGACTCACCCCTTCCCTTAACATTTTGCAGATGAGTAGATCGCGGAGATGGAGCCGGATGGACTCGAGGTGGCCATGCAGTGGAATTTTAATTAGATGAACTTGGATTTTGTTTTATTATATTTTAATGTTGGTTTTATTTTAATTAAGTTGTAATAAGGCCTCCTAGGATTATTTTTATTATTTTTACATGTTTTGAATATTTTGTTTAAACTTTTTAATGAAATTAAAACGGGTGCACATGTTTCCTCAAATCAAACGCAAAATGTTTTAAAGTGCTATCGGGTACAATTGAAATCTATAATAACCCGACTTAATAAATATTTTTTTAAAACAAAATAAGTATGGTTTTAGCAAGACAAATGGAAATGGAAGATTTTCGATAGAACTTAAATCGGCTCAAAGGGATTTTCAAAAATACTTTCTCTGTAGCACACCAAATTCAGTCGTAGTGTTTGGGCCGGTTTTGGGGTGTTACAAATTGGTATCAGAGCCCAGTTCAAAGCTTGGCTGTGGGGGCCCAAGGCCCAAAATGTTTTGGTAGGCCTTTTGAAAAAATAGTTTTGGTTTTAGACAAACATGGCGTGAGTCTCAAAGACCAATCAATGCGCCTGTAAGTACTTCTAAACTTCTGTGTGAATTAATTATTTATAGAAGGGTAGGTATGGAACGTAGATAGTATGATAGGTGTTTAAACTTTAGGACTAGTTTACCCCAACAAAAATACATAAGACTTTAAAAGCCTAATTAAACAAACCTACGACCAAGTCGCCGAGTTAGGGTGTGGTAACCCTGGTGCGCATGTCTAGGATTGGATCCGGAAGAGCTTGGTACTTAAGCAGTCCTCGTGACTCACCTCCTCTTCACGGGATTCCTACCTGGTGCGTAGCTTTGGTTCACCCTGACCAAGAGGGCTCGGTCATAGGCTAAACATAATAACTAAAACCCGAAAGGGAACTACCCATGTTTTTGAAAAAAAAAAAAACAAAACCTTAGTTTTTCAAAATTTTTAAAATTACTCTTTTAAATTTGAGAAAAACCATCTTTACAACGTTTTTCGAAAAATTTTGTGGAAATTACAAAAATGCCCTTAGGGGGTAAAATTGCCAAAACGCCCTTGGTTCATAAAATATCAACTCAATGGTTTTGTCCAAAAATTCATTATTTTATACAAACATTCAAAACTCTAAATTGCAGAACTATCAAAAATATCTCGGCTTTGGAAAATTACGAAAATGCCCTCAACTTGTAAAATTACCAAAATGACCCTGAATTCTAAATTTTTTTTTTGCAACATCATTATTTTAAGAAGGGAAACTCTCAAAAAGGACCCTCAGAGTTTTACAACTGTTAAAATATCCCTGATTTATTAAATTTACAAAATTACCCCTGATTGACAAAATTACCAAAATACCCCTATTTTCCAAAATTTTGTCATACCTTTAATTTGGCAAATTTTCAGAATTACCCTCCAGTTTTGGGAATTTTAAAATGTCTTGATTCATTAAAAGCTCTCAAAATTTCTTTTATTACAAGGATACCCCGGTAGGAAAAAGACAAAAATACCCCTGGGATAGTAACAGGACAGAAATGTCCGAAGAGTGAATAAGTATGGAAGGTATTAGGGAATGGATGTTCTTCTCTGTGTGAACTAGGATAGAGAACTTAAAACCTTGATTGATCGAAAGAATCTCTATTAAACTCTCTACATAAAATTTCTTCGCGGATAACCAAGTGAAATACTAATGCATAAAATTCTTAATCAGATAAACGCAATCCTTAGAATGAGTTCAAGAGGTCGTGGATGTCCACCGCGTGGCCGTGGTAGGGGTAGGATGACCTTGTCGGAGCCAGCAAGGTCTGGTCATGGGTTTGGAAATGAGATCCGGATCTGTGGCGTGGCGAATTTCAAAAGAATGCGGGTGGTAATGATGTCGTATCTCAAGCTGTATTATGGGTATTGGAATGAGTTGCTGAGGCTGGCGCGGGTGCAGGAGCCCGTAAATCTGTGGTTGAACGATTCCGGGCTAACGGAGCAGAAGTATTTAGGGGAGTTTCTGGAGTGGCACCCAGTATGGCGGAGTACTGGTTGGAAGCAACTGAAAGGATCATGGATGACATAGATTTTACAGCTGAGGAGAAATTAAAGGGTATAATTTCTTTGCTTCGGGATGAGTCATATCAGTAGTGGCTCACTGTAAGAGATGGAACGGTGGCAGAAAACCTCACCTGGGAATTTTTCAAGGATGCCTATCAAAAAAAGTATATCGGAACTAGCTATGTAGATGCACAGCGGAAGGCTTTCTTGAACCTGGTTCAAGGCAATAGGACAGTGGCGGAGTATGAGGCCGAATTCCTGCGGTTGAGTAGGTATGCTCGTGGTATTGTGGGTACCGAGCATGAACGCTATGTTAGATTTGAAGATGGGCTGAGAGATGAGCTGAGGATGATGATAGCTCCACAATAGGAACGAGAGTTCGCTGTCCTAGTAGAGAAATCAAAGGTTGCTGAAGAGGTAAGACAGTCTGTTAGGCGGAATCAGGACAAGAGTAAGGATAAAAGGAATTTTGGGTCTTGTGGTCCATTGAAGGTTCACAGAAGAGGGCTAGATTTGGAGAATCAGAAAGAGCCGCAAGGCCTACTCAGTGGCCACCTCAGTGTGGTAGGTGCGGGAAATCCCACTCGGGGGAGTGTTGGAGTGGTAATCAAGGGTGCTTTGAGTGTGGATCAATGGGGCACCGGGTAAGAGATTATCCGCGGAAGTTGGCTAGGACTCAAGCTGAGGATCAAGGACGTGGTCAATTCAGGAGGGATGGCCAGCAACCACAGAGGGGTCGAGGTGCAGTTAGAGGTAATAGTAATGGTAACGGGCGTGGCCGAGGTGCTGAAGGTGCAGAGGCGAGGCAACCAAGGTTGGTTTATGCAGTTGGCCGTCGCGAGGAGGAAGATGTGCCAGATATGACAACGGGTAAGTTTCTTATTTCCGGAATATCCTCAATTGTCTTGGTTGTGGTTACGTTAGTTCATTCTTATGTTGCTAGTAAAGTGTATGGAACTTGGATTATGAATGTAGGGAATGTTTCTAGGAAGTATGATAGTTCTTTAAGATCAGAGTGCGCAGCAGTAGCGTAGTTGATGAGGTAAGGATGCACGATTGGACGATAGTAAGTAATTTCGAGGACGAAATTATTTTAAGGGGGGTAGAATTGTAACATCCTGAATTAGAGGTTGTTTGATAATTTAATTATTTGTTCCCATGTGTGTGTGTGCTTGAAGAAATAAATACTATGATTTATTTGGCATGTTTTAAGGTCTAGAATTAAACCCGAGTTAGGCCTGACTTAGTATTAATTTTTTTTTTTAGTATCTAAAAGGAGGGAGCTAGGAGATAGGGGTTAAGTATAAATCTGGGAGAAACATGACACGAAAAATTGGGCTTGGTAAAGTGGCTCCAATGCGCCACTTCAGGGCTAGAAGTAACGCCAAAGAATGGCACAGGTTCAAGGCACAGCAGCGAGCAAGTGGCGTTTTATTTTTGGGTGTTGGCGTTAAGAAGGAAGAAATTTGAGTTAAGGAGGTTTAAAGCGATGTTGTGGGCAATGGTGGACAAGAAAGTCGACAGCGGAGTGGTTGGGGCGCCACTTGAGGGTCTTGGCAAGGGACTCAAGTTCGAATAGCATGGGAAGCACATGGGTTTTATTTTTGGTTTTGGCGTAAGACAATAGAGCTAGGGAGTGAGGTGTTAAAAGATGTTTTGGGTGGATTATATCACAATTGGGCATTGGCAAATTGGCTGGGACGTTAGCTGCAGATTATGGTTCCAGGGAGGTCGCAGGTTCGAAGCTCAATGGCAGCATAAGGGGTGTTTTATTTTTTTTAATTTGGTTTTGCAGCAAATTGGAAGGCATTGGACGGCACATGGGAGCTTCAATAGATAAAGATTAAGCTGATGTTGTTTAGTCCTTTTAAAATTCGGCTGGAGTGGGGGGATAAATAGTAGTTTATTTTGTATTTTATTTTGAAGAGGTGGATAGGGGATAAGGATAATGCATGGGATTATTTTATTTGTTAATTGTTAAAGGATAAGAGAATATATAGGAAATTGATAAAAGATTAAACTAGTTTTTGGTTTTAGAATTTATTTTGGGTATGCTAACCTTTAGTTAATTATTTATTTATGTTAAGATAGAAAGCAAGGGTGGCTTTATTGTTTAATTTTTTTTGAAAAGGTGATAAAGGTGGGGATAGGAGATAAATGTTTTTTTTAGTGATAATTAAAAGTTGAAATTATCAAAAAGGGGGAGAGTTGGCCGAAGGTGGGATTGTAGGCAAGGTTAGCTATCGGTTTTAAGAGCATAGCCGAATGTTCCTAAAAACTCATTCAAAGCTATTTTCTTTTCTCTCTAATTTGCTGCTGCTGAATTTCCCTTGTTGCATTGCCTAAATTGTTCAAAAAATTCCAGCTTCTTTTTCTTCTACTAAGCCGAAACCACCACCACTTTCCCTACATCTCTTCTTTCTTTTTCAAAAAAATTCCTATTAGCCGAACCTACACCTTTCTCTTCTCAAAATTCCAGCCTTCAACCTTGAGCTAGCCGAATCTCTCCATCCCCTTCTTGCCAAAATCTTTCCTCCTTCATTGGAGTTACTTTGGCCGAATATCAAGGGAGCACAAGTTTCTTTTCGGGATTCTTTTTCAATCATTAGTAAGAGGGAAGCCATAGCCATTAAGGGAAGCTTTCAGAATTTATTCTCCTAAGGTAAGGTAGACAAGTGACAAATACGGGAATTCGGTGAATTGGAGGAAACAACGTCTCGGGATTTCGCTAGTATATTCGGGATTTGCTAGTAAATAGGTGTGTAAGATCTCTCTACACACTTTATTAATTTACATGATGTTATTGTTTGCCTTAAATTTTTTTTGGTTGTGGTTAGCTTGTGGCATAATCGTGGATTTCGGGTAAAGTCCCTTAACTTGTAATTTTTGATATATGTTTGCATGCCATCACATGATGTTTAATACTATGACATGATATATGGAACTTGATGTATAAGCATGTGATGGTGGGATTGATGAGAGGCGGGGGATGAATTATGGACTGTCGCCAGTGGTTTTGACCACAAGATGGGTTGGCCCCATCAGACTATTTGTGACCTATGGTCATCAGTGGTTTTGACCACAACGATTGATTATTTGCGACTAAATCCCAGTGGTTTGGTACCACCAGTGGTTTTGACCACATTTGATATATTGTGACCTATGGTCATCAGTGTTTTTGACCACACGATGGGTTGGCCCCATCATTTAAATTGTGACTTTAAGTCATCAGTGGTTTTGACCACACGGGGTAGAAAAGGAGTATGGATGGCTAGTTGGGTTGCATGAGCATGTTTATTAATGAATTGTGTATGAGATGTATTTTCTGGGTGGGGGATTTACACACTGAGTCTTGGTGACTCACCCCTTCCCTTAACATTTTGCAGATGAGTAGATCGCGGAGATGGAGCCGGATGGACTCGAGGTGGCCATGCAGTGGAATTTTAATTAGATGAACTTGGATTTTGTTTTATTATATTTTAATGTTGGTTTTATTTTAATTAAGTTGTAATAAGGCCTCCTAGGATTATTTTTATTATTTTTACATGTTTTGAATATTTTGTTTAAACTTTTTAATGAAATTAAAACGGGTGCACATGTTTCCTCAAATCAAACGCAAAATGTTTTAAAGTGCCATCGGGTACAATTGAAATCTAGAATAACCCGACTTAATAAATATTTTTTTAAAACAAACTAAGTATGGTTTTAGCAAGACAAATGGAAATGGAAGATTTTCGATAGAACTTAAATCGGCTTAAAGGGATTTTCAAAAATACTTTCTCTGTAGCACACCAAATTCGGTCGTAGTGTTTGGGCCGGGTTTGGGGTGTTACAACAATTGGATTTAAATCATGGAAAAAGCTAAGGTTCTGGATTAGTTGTTAACTCTATTTTAGCAATCGTTCTAATTGAGGTAAGTTCGTTTAAGGACTAAATTATCATGTAATGTTTTGAATGTAATGTTAAAAAATATTTATATTATAAGTAGACTAGATTAGTAGTTGTATAATATTTTGATAAATGGAACAAAATGGGATGTGAAATTAATTTGAATGATTTAATGTTTTGGTTTGGATGAGGTACTCAAATGATATTTTGATTAAGTAAATGTATATGTGAAAAGGATATATCGAATGCCAATTAAGGCTTGGATTTGTAAAATGGTCCTGTTTGAGCTATGTGAATTCTTAGAATACAAATGACATGTCATTATGGATTATACAGTTTCGGGTGTTGGTCTTGAATGTCATATCGATGGCTGAGGTCCTGCATTTGTTGCGGATTCTCCATAGCTGATGTGAGCAGCATCATGTAGCTAACATTCCAACCCACAGCTCGTGTGAGTAGACCAATTTCACAGCTCGTGTGAACAATTATTGAAAAGGAAATGTTATGATTACATGAAAAGGCACACTAAGTGAGAGCATTCCTGAGTATCCGATGAAATTCTAGATGGTTCAACGGGTAAGTAAAGGTTAATGGAAAGACATTTATAAAAACTTAATGTTCATATGAAATGGAAAGATGGATATGCATATATGAAATGAAAAGGATGAGAATTTATCATGTGACTGATAGTTGTTTTATTCCATGTCAAAGTCTTAAAATTTATATAAAGAATGATCGAACTTGGAAACTAACTATGACAACGATTTAAGGCAAGCGCACCTATCAAAAAATAGTATAGTTAAGGGAAGACCGGAATGTCAAACCCAAAGGAACCAAAAGTACTAATACTAACTCTCTTTTTATTATTTAGCCTAATAATTAAGGGAATTGTTTATCTAAACTAAAATTAACTAACTACTAAACTAAAGACTCTAAGACAAAGAAGAATGAATTTGGGAAAATAACTTCTAGGAAAAACCAATTGATTAAGACGACACCCAAGGAAGAATCCACCTAGACTTCACTTGTTATCTAACTCTGAACCAGACAATTTATTCATTTGACTTGATCCGTAAGATTCCTTAAGTTATATTAATCCCTCTCTCGAGGCGACTAACGTCTAACCCTAGGTTGATTAATTAAAATCTCTTTCTAATTAAAACCCTTTGAGTTGCATTAACTCGATCTATGGACTCCCATATTAGGTTTCACCCTAATCCTGGAAAATCTCGTCACCCTATCTCTAGGCGTGCAATCAACTCCGCTTAATATGCTAGATCTACTCTTAGGCAGGGACTTTTGCTCCTCCACCTAAGCACATCACACTTGAATTAATATCATGGAAATATTAACACAAGAATTAAAAACACATAATTAAGAACAAGTCAAATATTTATCATATAGTTCAGTAAACGATAACAAAATTCATCTTAGGTTTCATCCCCCTCAGGTATCTAAGGATTTAGTTCATAATAATAAAAGAAAACATCTCAAAAGAAAACATCTCAAAAGAAAAGATAAAACAAAACATAAGAAATCCCTAAAACCCCCTGAAGGAATTGAAGGAGAGATCTTCTGTCTTAAGTATGATTCCGACTTCTTGAGATGAATCAACTGGCTATCTTCAAGTAAATCTCCACAAATCTGCCCTCTTTGGCCTAGATGGACGCTCCTTGACTAAAGCCTTGGGTTCCCCTCATTTAGGTCATACTTTGGGTGTTTATATAGGCTTCTGAATATGTTTCTTTTCCCCTAAGTATCCTAATCCGAGTGAAACTCTTCTTTCTCACGGCAGGGACACGCCATGGCACACGCCCGTGTAAGTCATGGCCAGGCCGTGTTCGAAGCTGTTGAATGAGGCACGACCGTGTGGTCTTGGGCCCAGGCCGTGTGGATTTCGTGATATGGCCCATTTACTCTGTTTTGGGCCTGTTTCTCATTCTTTTCATCCTCTGGTGCTTTTCTGAGTATAAAACATAAAAATAAAGGATTAAGAGCACCAATTTACACAATTAAAGGCTTAAATCATCCAAAAGCATGCTAAATGTGGGCTGAAAATATGTTACTATTATGGTTTATCAAATACCCCCACACTTAAGCTTTTGCTTGTCCTCAAGCAAAATTCTCAACTCACAATTAAAGCGAACTTCCTTGATTCTTAATATTCATCAATAATGTTTCATCATAATTCAAAGATAATTCATACATGGACATTTCAATTCAAAGGGTTCTAAAGATTCAAACAATCAAAGTCATACATTTATAGCCCGAAAACGTTAGGTGTTTCCCCTTACCTAATTAATTACCTTTGAGTCAAAATTGACAAGGGTTGACATCCTCACTAAAGATTCACTCAAATCACTCAAAGTGTTTAAGGTTCAAAATTAAGCACTCAAAAGTCGAATATGAAGAGTTAATCCCATAGGCTTGCATGAAAATCAAACCTCCACCACTATAATATGAGATGATACACAAATCAAAAGTTTTTTAACAGGGTTGTAACGAGGCTTGGGTTAAAGGTGTGGATAAAGGCTGAATTAGAGGGTTAGAATCGAGATTGACCTGACAAATTACCTAACTAGAGATATTGAACTGATAATAATTAAAAACTTGTACTACTAATAATAATATTCTGATATGAGCTTCTTATTCAATAATTGGAATTTAACGTATAAGCTCGCCTAATCACAAAACTAATAGTGAATATTCTTCTTTTTTTTAAGAACAAGTCAAATATATAATAAAGGATAAATTCAACTACTTGAAATAAATATCATAGTCAGGCAACTGATCAAATCAAATCTCGACATAAGGGTATTCAAAAGGAATGGTGATAACACATACAAAGGGTTTTGGGTTAATATTAGTGGGTGAGTCAATAAAAAGGGTTGTTAGGATTAAACGGGGTTCACTAGGGGTTAATTGTGAAGGTAGGCTTTTAGTGGAGTGAGTGCGTTAAAACCTAGGTGCCTTTATCATCTCTGTATATCAAATCAAAGGTGTGGTCTCGACATGTATAATCAATGCAAGTTCTAGAATAACAAATCAATGTTGATACACTCATAATAAAAAGTGAACACGAAAAAGAATATATGCTCTATAAGGCTCAAAATCTCACAAAAATTATGGGTATTTTGATGTCAACCTTGTAAATTTCAAACTTCAAGGTAATAATTAGATTCAGGTAGACAACCTAACAAAATTTTTAATTTCCTTAAAAATAGACTTACCATGCTTGATTTCTAGTATCCTTCAAATTTAATCATTAATACACAATTATCAATGACTTACTCTAAAACATATCAATAAAAATCATAAATCAAAGGAATTTTCATTCTAGTCATAATATGAGAAACTTACTTTAAGACAAGATATCATTCATGGCATAATTCAGGGATTTTCAAATAATACTATAGTTAATCCCCCCACACTTAAAATGTACATTGCCCTCAATATACAAAGATGCATATGAAATTTAAGAGAAAGGGAGAGGTGAAACTTCCTGAATTTGGATGGTTTCCTTGAGTTGGGAGTCCCGAGGTGTGGTGGCTGCTACCGAGCTCTGCGCTAGATAAAGAAATTAGGAAGCTCGTAGAGAATTAGCCAGGAAATAATAATAATTCAAAATATACTAAATATATATTTAAAGACAAGAAAGATAAAGAGAAAGAAAAAAAGAAAGTAAAATAAAATTAAAATACAAGATGAATGGACCGAAGAGTCCTTATTGTTAGATGGTTCGCGAGGTGGGTGTGACTTCTAAGGCTGTAGTGAGGTAGTGGTCGTGGTTCGGTGTGATTCCCTCAGCGACCTTTAGAACCTAAATCAAAGAAACTAAGATAAAATAAACTAATTTAAGCATAAGATAGTCACAGAGAAGGAAAATAAAGGAGAAGTGGAAAGAAGAAGAAAAATTAAATGGCCTCAAAGATCCTTGGGTTGTCGTTTGGATGAAGCGGCCGACATGAACTTATGTAGATCAGTCTCCCATAGGGAGACGGTGCTTCAATCCTTCCGCTTCTTCGACATAGGTCTTGTGGAGATCAAGGGTTAGAAAAGTAATGTAGAGGGGGGAAGATCTGAAAAAGAAAAAGGGGGAAGAAAATGGAAGAAAAGAGATGGGGAGTATGTGAGAAGAGGGAGGGGTGGGGTGGTTTAAATAAAGTTTTGGGTTTTGGTACATCCCCACGCCTATGTACCATGGGCGTGTGACGTCACACGGCCATATCGCACGGCCGTGTTGTGCTTTGTTCATTTCTCCCACGCCCATAGATGGGGTGCCACACCCGTTTGTGATCTAATAGTGTCGGCCATGGTCGCATCGCACAGCCTTGGCATGGTGGTTGGAGCCTGTGACTCGAAGATATGATTCGTTCTGACTCGTACCATCTCTGCCATGTCAGTATGGAGATTCGGTGCATCCATACGGCCACGGCCACGGCCGTGTGCAAGGCCGTGTGGCTTGAATTTCTGTACTTTTAGTTAGTTTATAGTTAGGTGCTAAAAAGAAAGAATAAAATAATAGATAAGATAAATAAAAAATGTAGAAGTTAATAGGGTTAGTACGTGGGTTGCCTCCCGAGAATCGCTCGTTTATAGTCTAAAGCTAGACTTACCTCTCATTCGCATATTCCTGGTGGTTTGAGGAGTTGAAAGTCCTTCCTCATGCTAGTAGCTCTATTATCATGATAAAGTGTAAGACGAGTAGTCTTTATTTTCAAAGTTCCAAAAATAGGTTACTTACCTCGACTGTTTCGTAAGGGAAAACATTGACCACCTTAAACGGGATTTCTTTGTTTATGTTAGGATCAGGGGGAGGTATTCGTGGGTCTGCTTTATCTAACAATACCTGATCTCCGATTTTGATCTTGTCTGTCTCATAGAGTGGCTTTGGTTCTGCTTCATGTATCCCTAGTTTTTCTTGGAGATACGTCTTCCACTCTTCTAGTTCATCGATCTGAATCCCTTGTTCCTCATGAATTATTTCTTTGTTTGCACGGGGTCTAGGATCGGGATCATGCTGTGGTGCTTCCTGAAAAGAAGGGTTAACCGAATGGTTATCAATAGAATTTACTTTCTCACCTTGATTACTCGTTGTCCTAGCTGAGTCGAGAGCTTGAAGAGTGACTGTCTCGTCATCTACACAGAGTATGAGTTGGCCTGCATCAACTTCAATTTTCGTTCTGGCAGTTGCTAAGAATGGTCTTCCTAAAATTAGGGGGATCGTGTTGTCCTCATCCATGTCTAAAATGACAAAGTCTACTGGGAATACGAATTTATCAATTTTTAATAGTACATCTTCGATTATACCCCTAGGAATTCTAACAGTTTTATTAGCTAATTGAATGCTCATCCCAGTTTGTTTGGGTTCCCCTAGACCTAGTTGTTTAAACATTTTATAAGGCATGACGTTTATGCTTGCCCCTAAATCAGCTAATGCATTATCAATAGATAAACTACCAATTAAGCATGGAATTGTAAAACTCCCTGGATCTTTTAATTTCTGTGGTAGTTTATTTTGCAACATTGCTGAGCATACTACGTTTAGCTCCACATGTGATTTCTTATGTATCTTTCCTTTATTTGTTAATAGCTTCTTTAAAAATTTCCTAGAATCTGGCATCTGCGAAAGAGCTTCAAGAAACGATAAGTTAATATGTAATTTCTTTAAAAGTTGAAGAAACTTACTGAACTATTCCTCTGTGTCGTCTTTTGTTATCGCTTTGGGATATGGTATGCGAGGTTTCTACTCTTTGATTACCGGTTTTGATTTTACCTCAACCTTTCCTTCTTCTACAACATTTTCGTGCCTTAAATTGGGCTCGTCTAACCTTTCACTATCTTGAGCTGTTATGGCTTGAATTTGCTCCTTTGGGTTAGTCTCGGTGTTGCTTGGTAGGCTTCCTTGTGATCTTTCAGAAATTTGCTTAGTGAGTTGCCCTAACTGATTCTCGATCTTTTGAATTGGGGCTTGTTGATTTTTTAGGGTTGTCTCGGTATTCTATACACGTGTTTCTGTGGCTGCTGGCAATTTTGTCAGCATCTCCTTGAGAGTTGGCTTCTTTTCCTGTGGGTAGGGCTGTTGTTGGAAGTTTTGGGATGGTTGTTGTCTTTGATTTCCTTGCCCACCCCATGAGAAATTGGGGTGGTTCTTCCAACCTGGATTATAAGTATTACTATAAGGGTTATTGTTAGATCAGAAATTGTTACCCATATAGTTCATTTGTTCGCTTTCCGTGCCCTATCCGTAAGGTGGGTACTCAGGATTCGCCACTCCTCCACTTGCGTCGCACTGCATAACTGGATGTGCCTGCGAAAAACCATATAAACCATCAAATTTTTTATGTAGCAACTCTACCTGATTTGATAGCGCGGTCACTGCGTCGATGTTGAAAACTCCGGCTGCTTTGGCTGGCCTTGTCCTTGTAACTTGCCACTGATAGTTATTCAGTGACATTTCCTCTATAAACTCATAGGCCGCTTCAGGAGTTTTGTTATTCAGAGTTCCGCCGGTAGCTGAATCAATTAGTTGCCTTGTTGAAGGGTTCACACCTTTGTAAAAAGTTTGGACCTGTAGCCACAAAGGTAATCTATGGTGTGGATACCTCCTTAACAAATCTTTGTATCTCTCCCATGCATCGTAAAGTGTCTCTAAGTCCATCTGTACAAAAAAAGAGATATCATTCCTCAATTTGGCCGTTTTGGCCGGTGGGAAATATTTTAATAAAAATTTCTCGGTCATTTGATTCCATGTAGTGATTGACCCTCGTGAAAGCGAATGCAACCACTGTTTGGCTTTATTCCTCAGAGAAAAGGGAAATAACCGAAGACGGATGGCATCATCAGAAACGCCATTTATCTTGAAGGTATCACTGAATTCTAGAAAATTCTCTAAGTGCGTGTTAGGATCCTCATCCTGCAAACCATCAAATTGAACAAACTGTTGTATCATCTGTATAGTGTTAGGTTTCAGTTTAAAATTATTTGCAGCAATAGTAGGCCTAACAATACTAGACTCAGTTCCTGTTAAACTAGGTTTAGCATAATCATACATAGTGCGTGGAGCATGATGTTCGGCCATCTTTGGAGGTGGTGGATTATTCTCAGCCATCTCTTCAGTGGTATTAATTTCAGCTTCTTGCTCTTCTTCTATGTAATTTAAGCTTCACCTTATTTCTCTGCGATTTCTGCGAACGGTACCTTCAATATCACTGTCGTAAAGTAGGGGTCTTGTCAGGTTTCTTCTAGTCATAAACTAGAGCTACCTGAAAGGAGTGAAAGAAGAAAATTTAGAAAAACAAAAATAAAATTTAATTGCAAAAATAAAATAAAAATAAATATGGCTAAAGTAATAAAAAATAAAGCGTTCTTAATATTTCGGTTCAAGAACACTGGCGCCAAAAACTTGATCGTTGTTTTATGATATGTCAAAGTCTTAAAATTTATATAAAGAATGATCGAACCTGGAAACTAACTATGATAATAATTTAAGGCAAGCGCACCTATTTAACAATAGTATAGTTAAGGCAAGACCGAAATGTCAAACCCAAAGGAACCAAAAGTACTAATACTAACTCTCTTTTTATTATTTAGCCTAAGAATTAAGAGAATTTTTTATCTAAACTAAAATTAACTAACTACTAAACTAAAGACTCTAAGACAAAGAAGAATGAATTTGGGAAAATAACTTTTAGGAAAAACCAATTGATTAAGACGACACCCAAGGAAGAATTCACCTAGACTTCACTTGTTATCTAACTCTGAACCAGACAATTTATTCATTTGACTTGATCCGTAAGATTCCCTAAGTTATATTAATCCCTCTCTCGAGGAGACTAACGTCAAACCCTAGGTTGATTAATTAAAATCTCTTTCTAATTAAAACCCCTAGAGTTGCATTAACTCGATCTATGGACTCCCATATTAGGTTTCACCCTAATTCGCCAAAATCTCGTCACCCTATCTTTAGGCGTGCGATCAACTCCGCTTAATTATGCTAGATCTACTCTTAGGCAGGGACTTTTGCTCCTCCACCTAAGCACATCACACATGAATTAATATCCCGAAAATATCAACACAAGAATTAAGAACACATAATTAAGAACAAGTCAAATATTTATCATATAGTTCAACAAATGATAACAAAATTCATCTTAGGTTTGATCCCCCACAGGTATCTGAGGATTTAGTTCATAATAATAAAAGAAAACATCTCAATAGAAAAGATAAAATAAAACATAAGAAATCTCTAAAACCCCCTAAAGGAATTGAAGGAGAGATCCACCGTCTTGAGTATGATTCCGGCTTCTTGAGATGAATCAACTTGCTATCTTCGAGTAAATCTCCACAAATCTGCCCTCTTTGGCCTAGCTGGACGCCCCTTGACTAAAGCCTTGGGTTCTCCTCATTTAGGTCATACTTCGGGTGTTTATATAGGCTTCTGAATATGTTTCTTTGCCCCTAAGTATCCTAATCCGAGTGAAACTCTTCTTTCTCACGGCAGGGACACGTCCATGGCACACGCCCGTGTAAGTCGTGGCCAGGCCGTGTTCGAAGCTGTTGAATGAGGCACGGCTGTATGGATTTCTTGATATGGCCCATTTACTCTGTTTTGGGCCCGTTTCTCGTTCTTTTCATCCTCCGGTGCTTTTCTGAGCATAAAACATAAAAACAAAGGATTAAGAGCACCAATTTACACAATTAAATGCTTAAATCATCGAAAAGCATGCTAAATGTAGGCTTAAAATATGTTATTATTATGGTTTATCTGTGATAGATGAAATATGCATGGAATTTATTTCTTAATATATGTAATGTTTCATAGATGTTATGTTTCCTTATTATCTATTAGCTATTTGGACTCAAATGAGAAGGATGTATAATGAATGTATATATGTGTGTGTTAGTTGATACATATATATATATGTAAAATCTAAATGCTTATTAGGTATATGTCATGGTTTACTATGCTATAATATGTGTGATATATGAAGTTTGAGATGTGAAAGCTGATAATAATGAAAGTACATAGTATATGATGAAACTGATTGATGAATGTGAAAAGCTTGATATGTTATGCGCCTTATTTAATTGAATTTTCATGTGCATTACTTCACCTACTAATCTTGTAAGGTGTTGTGTTTAGGAAAAAAAGAAATTTGGCCTAAGACAAAAAAGAATTATCCATGGTTATTTAATTAGTGCATTTGGTAAGTTTAAGTTACTTTATACAAACTTACTAAGCATTAGTTTCTTACATAGTTGGTTCTCTCCATTTATGTAGGTCATCGGAAAGCTTAGTCGGTTGGAATTATGTCGGAGCATGATCACACTATCTATCGATACATTTTGGTAAAATTTGGTTATTTTGGCAATTGGTTATAAATGGCATGTAATACGGTTAAAAAGGTTATTTCAGTGATTTGGCTTGTTTAGGTTGTGCTAAGTTCGTTGTGGTTAATGATATTAAATGATGGCATGTGAATAATAGGTACATGTGTGTGATAAACCGTAAAAGTAACATATTTTAAGCCCACATTTAGCATGCTTTTGGATGATTTAAGCCTTGAATTATGTAATTTGGTGCTCTTTATCCTTTGTTTTCCTGTTTTATACTCAGAAGAGCATCGAATGACGAAAAGAACAGAAAACGGGCCCAAAACGGAGTAAATGGGCCATATCACGAAATCAACATGGCCTAGGCCCAAGACCATACGGCCGTGCCCCATTCAATAGTCTCGAACACAGCCTGGCCACGACTTATACGGGCATCTGCCATGGGCGTGTCCCTGCTGCGGCCAAGAGGAGTTTTACTCGGATTTGGATACTTGGAGGCAAAGAAACACATTCCAAAGCCTATTTAAACACCCTAGTAGGAATTCCACTTGGATTAGGATACTTAGGGTCAATTAAGGCATCTCAAAGCCTATATAAACACCTTAGGGCGCAACCTAAAAGAAGTTCGGTAGAAGCCGGAACCCAAGGCTTTAGTCAGGGGCATCCAGCTAGGCCAAAGAGGGCAGATTTGTGGAGATTTACTCGAAGATAGCCAGTTGATTCATCTCAAGAAGCCGGAATCATACTCAAGACGGAGGGTCTCTCTTTCAATTCCTTCAGGGGGTTTTAGGGATTTCTTATGTTTTGTTTATCTTTTCTTTTGAGATGTTTTCTTTTATTGTTATGAACTAAATCCTCAGATACCTGAGGGGGATGAAACCTAAGATGAATCTTGTTATCGTTTGCTAAACTATATGATAAATATTTGACTTGTTCTTAATTATGTGTTCTTAATTCTTGTGTTGATATTTCCAGGATATTAATTGTAACACCCCAAACCCGGCCCACGAGTCCTGACCAGATCTGGTATGTCACTGCGGAAAAACATTTGAAAAGATTTGACTTAAAGATAAAATCATGAAAACTTGTTGGGTTTGTAAAACAGTGTCCATTTAAAATCCTAAGTAAAGTGTGGTGTTTATAAAAGTATCCGGATTAAAACTTTATTAGGTATATAATTAAGAAAATAAAATCATTTGCAAATCATATTTCAATTGTCAATCCATAATAAATATAATAATAAACTTAATAAAAAATACTTAGACAACCTCAAATACTTTAATGGGCCTTATTACAATAAACACTTAATCAAAATACTGGAAATATAAATACTTAATTAATTAAAATATCTTTCTACATGAAAATCTGCTTCTGCATGGCCACCTTTGTATCCACTCCAACCCGGTCCAATCACCACGAATCATCTGCGATGTTTAATAAAAATTGGGTGAGTCATACAGACTCAGTGTGTAATTAATCCACTGAATTCTACCCACATATTAACCACATATTAGCCCATATATCAGATAACAATTTCCATATTCACATATTATCACATTCTGGGCTTGGCCCATATTCAAATCACTTATCAGGTAACAGGGTAATTAACCGCATAATTTCCACATATCGGGCTTAGCCCATTTCCACACTGATCCACATTCTTATATTGGGCTTGGCCCTTTTCTTAATAATCCACATATCAACTGGGCTTGGCCCATTTTCACATTAAATACTAATATCACATTAATCCACATATCATATTGGGCTTGGCCCATTTCCACATATGTTCACATACGAAATCATGCAATTATGAAGCCCAACCCAAACCTAGGGTCTATCCGCTACACACCCCATTATCCAGCCTACCACACACCAGGGGATTATCAAATCACCCTCTCCTTTTCACTCCAAAAGGCATTCAATGCCGTCCATGTGCAATTAAGCACAAAAATCCACAACGCGACCTCAGTCAGTGCCAATCCATGATGTAGCCGTAGCTAACACCAAAACCACGATGGGACACATAGTCACTCATCAACCACGATATGGCACATAGCCGATATCAACCACGATGAGGCAGATAGCTACTCATCAAGCCACGCGAACTTAATCGCAAATAATCCACAACGTGACCTCAGTCAATGTCAATCCACGATGTAGCTCAAGGCTAACATCAAACCACGTACTCGAAGTACACCCTGTCTTTCTTTCATATCATATCCCACCCATACACATGCCACATAAAATAATGATATAATGTAATGATGCATGAGCATGTTTATCAAGCATATTATCACATATCCATATTAATAATCACATATCATCAGGTTTGGTACTTACCGAATTATCGACATACCCCTTGAGGGTATCCTTATCACAATTCCCACTGCACTAGTTAGCACATTCATAACACATACACATATCACATACATATCATATACCCAGAAAACGGTGGGTTAATCACACACCTTACTATTTAGCGAAATCCCGAACTACTTGAATCTAACACGATCTAGAATCCCGATACTCTGCTTACTTTAGTCGATTAGCCCCTACACCATCATGGTCAAATCGGTTAACCACTTAAATACCAAACATGGCCTAAGGCCGAATACCATGAATCACGTACCTTACTTACCGAAAATCCCGAATCACCACTTAACTATGAAACTGTCGAAATCTCTTGAGTACTCCAAATCCCGAAACTCCTTTAATGCTTCCACTATCGTTGCTTACGAAGACTAAAAGAGAATGGATCCCGGCTTTTAGAACTTGCGATAGAAGAAAAAGAATACGGCCTCCTTTGAGATTCGGCTATGGTAATTAATAAAAGAAAAATACAAATAGAAGAAAAGCACTTACAAGGTTCGGCTAAGGCTTTAAATCACAAGAAATATTCGGCTACAAGGGAATTTGGGGTTGGAAGAAATAAAAAGATGAATAAGGGAAAAGTAGAAGAATTTCGGCACTTAGAAAATTCAAGAAAGAAAGAAATATAAATGGCTTTTGCACAAGAGGAAAAACGGCACCAATGGGAAAAGAGGTACAAAATTTCGGCAATAACCAATATGAAAAAGAAAGGTTTTGAAAGGGGAAATTTAGCACACATTAGCACCATATTTATACGAAAATTCAAGCTCCTAGAGTCCAAAAATCGGCCACCACTTCCCCACTTATCAAATCCCAACTTAAACTCCTATTTTATCTCTTAACAAATAAAATAATTAATCCAACACATTATCTCTTATCTATCTATTAAACTAAAATAAATAAAATCTCATTTAATCTAAATAAAACCATAATTATCCTATAATAAAATAAATAAATAAAACTACAATTATCCTACTCTTAACCGAATATTAATAGGATAAAATAAGCTTAATCTTCATCCAAATAGAAGTCCAATTGCCGTATAACCTTCCCCTTCCCTGCCTTGATGCAAAAACAAAATAAAATCCCACCTACTGCTATCCACGATGATCGAACCTGGGCCCTCACTACTGCAAGCTGCAATAACGCCCCAAGCCACTCTGCCAAGGCGTTTCTTTTTGACATAAACTCGCCCCAATTTCTTTTAAGACCTTCTTAGCCCAAGCGCCTTCTTGCTGCACAAAAACAAAATGCCCTTTCTTGCTTCCTTCGCAACTCGAACCTGGGCCCTCATTGCCGCAAGCCAAATATAGCGCCCAAACCCACTCTGCCATATGACATAAACTCGCCACAATTTATTTTAAAGCCTCCTTCCCTAGCTCCCCCTTGTCTTAACGCCAAAAGCAAAAATAAAACATTACTTTGCTGCCGCATGATTCGAACCCAAGACCGCGCCACGCGTCACTTTCAGAGTTCTTAAGTGGCGCCTTGCGCCATTTTTTACCAAGGCTGCTTTTATGCCAAACACGCCTAAGATTTTTCCTTTAAGGCCTCCCTGGCCTTGTTCCCCATTAACACCAAAAATAAAACTCCCAAGTGCGATTCCTGCCACTCGAACCTCTTCCCTCCTGAAGTCCCCTTGCACCTTAGCGACCCAAGTGAAACACCCCAAACCTGGCCCACGAGCTTTGACCAGATTTGGTATGTTCCGCAAGAAAACCGGTTTCAAATTCTTTTGTTACTTAGAGAAAACTTGTGCGATTTAAAAAAAAATTATTTGGGTTGGGCTTGTGTTGAAACAGACTCGATTTTATTTTGGAAACCCCTTTTTAATATTAAGTGATAAAACATATAGAGTATATTTTAAAATAAAATACTTAGTCTTTAACTTAATCAAAATTTGTAACACAATAAAACAACAAGTAGAAATAAAATCGTTCATCATGGCCTTATGGCCTTATTACATCAAATAGTTTCCAAAATATTTCAAAGTACTAAAATAAATTCAGGAGTCCATAAAAACAAAAACTTCATGTTGAGCATGGCCACCACAAGTACTGCCGTCCCGGGTCCATCACTGTTCATCACTGAAACATGGTCCCACAACGGGGTGAGTCAAATAGACTCAATGTGTACACGACACTAAATCATAATAGAATCAGGCATACAATAGTTACACATTCAAAACATAAAATACAAGTTATGATGCATTCCCAAACCCAAACCTAATTGTCCATCCGCTACACACCCCCGTACCTACCAGTCACACCGTGGGGACTACTAAGTCGACCCTCCATCCGCTACACACCATCGAAGGCACTCGGTGCAGTCGACGTGCTCATCGCCCGTATAAAATTTGTGGCATAGCCACCAGATATAATTGTGTCAAGAGACACCAGATTCAGATAATGTAACCGAAGTTACCACATTCAGATAATGTGACCGAAGTCACCACATTCAGATAGTGAGACCGTAGTCATCACATTCACTTCCCCCCTTTTTCATATATCCCGAATGACCCATATTATCCATATCATGCATATCATACTTAAATTCACATTCTTATAAAGTTTCACATGTTATAAATAACATATTTCATAATCCTAGTGGAAGTAGGAAACGTACCTGAGTACTTAGTACCATATCATGGTACTTTAGCCACTTTCATATACTTAATAACACATATATTAATAAACATAGCCATAATACATATTATAAAGTAGTGTGGGGTACACACCTGATTCGCTTAGCAAATTCGTTGAGATTCTGAAATCTGATCTACTGCTTAAATCCTTAATCCCTACATTTGATTAATCATTTACTAATTTAATAAAAAGCCATTCAGCCATAAATCCAAATCCTAGTAGGATTAGTATTCTTAAACTTACCTTGTTGCCGATTGGGACACCAACAAATCCCGAAACTGATCCTTGTTTTCCTAGTAGTGTCGAAATTCCTATAACCTTACGTTAGATTTAATTTAATCCTCAAAACATAAAGCATGGCCTTTGGCCGAATCTTATAGTTTCTTACCTTAACTCTTTAAATCTCAAACTCTCTTCCCGATTAATGGAGATGCGGAATACCTTAGATCCAAATCCTCAAATTCACCTTCCATATTTCGATCAATAAGATTGAGGAGGGATTAGACTAACTTTCGGCTTAAAAGAAAGGAATTCAATTATGATTATAGATCCTTACCCTTTATATTGAAATCGACAGATCCTTCTTGACACCACTTCAAAGATTCGGCTATGGCTAAATGATGCTCTCACAACTTTCGGCTTTTGGAGGGATTAGAAAGAAAAGAGAAGAGAAGAGAAGAGAGCCCTAAGAAATTCGGCAGAGAGAAGAGGAAGAAGAAAAATTGATGAGTAGTCCTCTTTCCTTCCTTTTATAGCCAAAATTACTACTCAGAATCCCTTACTTGGCCACCACTCTTCTTTATTTGGCAACTTTATCCTTTGAATTAATAATAATAATCCTTCTATTATCTCTTCTTTTATCCATTAAAAAAATAAAAGGAATTAATCCACAATTATCTCTTGAAAATAATCTAAATAAATCTACTATTTATCTCCTATTTAGCTGTAACATCCTGAATTTGGGCCTAGTAGGATTGGGCCCTGGGTTTAGGAGTGTTAAAATCTTTAAGAATATGAGAATGGTGTTTTAGCTAATTAGATGTATTAGTTAAGTGAATTTGGAAGGGGTTACGAAGTTTTTATGAAGTCTTGGGTTTAATTGGGCTTTAGGAAAAATTTGGTATTTTAGCACTTTAAGGAGAGATGGTAAGTAGCTTCAAGACATATAGAAATTTATGAGTAGATAGCTAGCATAATTGAGCAATTGGTAGGAAGGTTAAGGTGTCACATGATGGACTTGAAGGGAAGAGGCTCAAATCACTTGGTGTACAAATTTTGATTATTTTCGCATGCTTTCCTTAAGTGTTGGTCAAAAAGATATTTATGGCAAGGATGGATAGACTCTTCTTTTATTTTTGGATAGTAGACCAAAGAGAAAAGGCAAGTTAGTAGTTTTGGTAAGGAATCAAATTGTTAAGGAAGGTTTAGGGGACAAAAGGCTTGAAGAGTGGGTGTTGTTTTGGAAGCTTTTCCATGGTCATTTGACCATGAATCTAGACGGCATTAGGGGCTAAGGGGGTTGGTTTAATAGTGATGGAGATTAAGGGATTGATAGGGAAGAATTGATGAGGAAAAAGGGGGATTGTGTTGGCTAATGTGTTAACCGAATGTGATATGGGAGTAGGGAGGTGTTAGTTGACCAAAAGTTGTCAATTTGTGCATCTTTTTCCTTTGTCCAAATATTTTCTTCTTAATTAAATTGTCAATTGGCATTTTGTAAAAACTTTGCTTTGTTTTGGCCATTACATTTTTGACCAAATTGGTACTTTTTATTTCTTCTTTTCCTCTCAAGTTTTACTCTTTTTGGTACCAAAATATTGCTACTTTGGAAGACATTTATCATTTCTTTTCTTCCTCTCTAGTGCCGAATTTATCCTAACACCAAAAGCATTTCTCTTATTTTCTTTTTCTTTTTCATTCTCTTTCTCTCTTCTCTTTCTTTCTCATAGTGAAACTATCCTATATACTTTTCCATTTTTTTTTTTTTTTTGTTAAAAACCGAAACCATCATAGTTGAAACTACCATCTTTTCTCTTCTCTTTTGTTAAAGCCGAAATCACCATTTATTCTCTTTTTAATTGTTAAGGTCGAATCTCTTTATAGTTCTAGTAAGGGTGAATCAATCTCTGTGTTTCGGGTAAGGATTATCTATCAATCATTTCTTTCATTTCATTTTTTTTAGATTAGCCGAATCTAGGCATCTAATCCCTATCTTTTATCGTTGGCCGAATCTTTGAAGGAGGATTTCGGGGTTTCTTGTAGTTGACGATTAGGGAGAGATCGTTCGGGTTTTGAATAATCCAAGGTAAGGAGATGATGATATTCGGCCAAGGGCCATATCTTGTATTGATAATCGATTTCTAATATAGTGTTATGTAGGTGCTATCGACGTCGTAGGCAAGGGTTGGAAATCTTAAGTATTATATCGCTTTCTGTGTTTGCAAGGTGTGTATCTTATGCTAAACTTCTAATAGATCAATAGCTTTATTGATAAAAATGTGTTTATAAAGAAATATAAATGATTATGGTTTCCGGTACCATTCAATGGTACGGTGAATTGAGGTATGTTATTCCTTCGTACTATGTATGATTCTAATATGAAACATATTCGATATTTGATTTTGATATAATGTACAAGGCATAATATTTGCATCGCTAATAATGCTATATGCATAATATGAAATGTGTCCGATTCCGATATGATAATGGGGTATATGGCATGATAATGAAATAATATGTTATTGCATGGGCATATGGGTAATATTGAAAGGGGAAGTGTTCCGGTGGATTTTCCACATTATCTGGTGACCTCGGTCACGATATTATGAATCCGGTGACTTCGGTCACGATACTAAAATGACTCTGTCACGATTATCTGGTGGCTATGCCACGATTATAAGGGCGATGTGCATGTTGACTGCAGCAACTGCCTTCGATGGTGTGTAGCGGATGGAGGGTCGATTTAGTAATCCCCACGGTGTGATTGGTAGGTACGGGTGGTGTGTAGTGGATGGATATTTAGGTTGGGCTCGGGATTGCATTTCATTTTATATGTACATGTGATTATATGAATTGCTATATTATGAGCTTTATTGCTATAATCGATTGGACTTTTAGTGTATTGTTACACATTGAGTCTTTTGACTCACCCATTCGTGGGATATCATTTCAGGTGATACACAATGATTTTGGACTGGGTCAAAGAGGATCGCGTGGTGGCCATTGCTCAACTCAGTAAATTGGGATTTTCACTTTTTATTAAACTTACTACGTTTTCTTATATATTTCGGGATTTAATTTGGGATATGTTTTTGTAATAAGGTCGCCATTAGTTATGTTACTTTTACGTTTTAATTTATATTCTGCTACGATCAATTCCAACTAAACAATTAAATATTTTCGATAATCGTATTAAAGACGGTTTTTAACAAGTTCGTACTTTAAATTTATTCTTTTACCCCAAAATCACATCTTATTACAAAACGACAAAAACGAGTTTTTCTTAAGAAGCATACCATATTCGGTCAGGCTTGTAGGCCGGGTCTGGGGTGTTTCAACTTGGTATCAGAGCACAGTTTTAAACACTCGGTCTTGGGTTTTGAAGTCCACAACATTTTCAAAATTTGGCTAAAATAAATGATTTTGAAAATTTTTGGATTAAAAATGGTTTTATGGAAGCATGGCACCCGAGTTCTTAACCCGAAGTCCACCAGGTAAGTACCTCAAATTATTGAGTGAATTATTATATGATTGATATATGGGCATACTTGGGCTCGTAGATTAGAGAACTAGGATCTATTGAACCCTAGGGCTAGTGCACTCAAACATAGGCATAAGACTTAAAAAACAACTGAACAAACCTGTGAAGTAAGTCGCCGAGTTACGGTGTGGCAACCATTGTGCGCATGTCTAGGAATGGATTCGGTAAGAGCTTGGTATTTAAGTAGTCCTAGTGACTCACCTCCTCTTTACTTGAATCCTACCTGGTGCGTAGCTACGGTTCACCCTAACCAAGAGGACTTATTCACGGGCTAAACTTGATAATTAAAACCCGAAAGGGACTAGCCATGCAGTTTTATAAAAACTCTAGTTTTTAAATCACTAAATTACCCTTTTGATCAGTACAAACTATTTTGAAGATATTTCTCAAAGTATTTTTGCCTTCCAAAATTACCAAAATACCCCTAGTGGCAAAATTACGAAAATGCCTTTGGTTTCTAAAATTACCGTATTACCCCGATTTCAACAAAATTCTTTTACTTTGCAAAAGTATTCAAATTTTTGTATTTCAAAATAATACCCTGACTTTTGAAATTTACAAAATTACCCCGGATTGGCAAAATTACTAAAATACCCTGGTTTCCAAAATTTTACTGTACCTTTAATTTGACAAATTTTTAGAAATACCCTCCAGTTTTGGATATTTCCAAGTGTCCTGATTTATTAAAGTTTTTAAAAAAAAATTCTTTGATTTATTACAAAAATACCCTGTAGGAAAATGACGAATTTACCCCTGGGTTGGGAACGGACAGAAATGCTCATAAAAGTGTGTTGAATATTGTGGATGAGTGAATGTGTCTCAATTGATGTGAATGTGTGATTCTCTAAATTAGAATAGTGATCTTGAACTAGAAATTTTGATTGATCGAAAGAACTACTTCTGAAAACTTCTTTTCATAAAATTTGCTCGGGGATAAACAGTGAAACAAAATACTAATGCATAAAACTTCTTAATTAGATAAGACGCTAAGTAGACATGAGTTCTAGGGGACGAGGTCATCGTGGTCGCGGTAGAGGCAGAATGGCTGTTTCGGAACCAGTTAGGTCTGGTCAGGGTTCTGAAAATGAGGCACCGCCACCAGCTGTTGGAGCGGAATTTCAAGAGCAAACCGGAGGAGATGATATTTCAGATCGCAAGCTATGTTGCGAGTCCTAGAGCGAGTAGCGAGCAGGAGCTAGTATGGGTAATAGAGCGCGAAAGCCGCTGGTGGTGAGAGACTTAGATCTAAAGGAGCCGAGGTTTTTAGGGGAGTATCGGGGTAGCTCGAATGTATGTGAGTAATGGTTAGAAAGGCAATGAGAGGATCATGGACGATTTGGACTGCACCGCCGAGGAGAAATTAAAAGGTGCTGTTTTGTTGCTTCGTGACGAGGCGTACCAATGGTGGCTCACTGTCAAAGAGAGTATTCCTGCGGATCGAGTAGATTGGGGATATTTTAAGATCAAGTTTGAAGGGAAATATGTTGGAGCTAGTTACATTGACTCTCAGAGAAAGGCGTTCCTGAATCTGGTACAAGGAAATAAGTCGATAGCTGAATATGAAGTGGAGTTTCTGCGATTAGCCGTTATGCCAGAGGGATTGTAGCTACTGATTATGAGCAGTGTGTCAGATTTGAGGATGGGTTGCGAGTGATGATTGCACCGCATCGAGAGAGAGATTTTCAGTTTTAGTGGATAGAGCTCGGATAGCTAAAGAAGTCAAGCGGACCGAGAGACAGAACCGGGACCGAGATCAGAATAAGAATAAGAGGAGCTATGAGTCTTCAGGGTCATCTGGGAATTTCCAAAAGAAACCTAGAGTTGATGGGCCACGAGTTCAGCAAGTTGCTTCAGGAGGACAATATCGTACTTGTGCTCTGTGTGGAAAGATGCACCCGGGAGAATGTTGGAAGAAGACGGGGGGATGTTTTAAGTGCGGATCCAAGGATCATATGATTACGGATTGTCCATTAGATACTGAGAGGAATCGTTCAGTAGGTCAGGGTTCTAATCAGGCCGGCAGAGGTGGACAATAGCCGATGAGGAGTAGTGGTCCGAATGGCAAGGGTAATGGTTCTGGCCGAGGTCGTGGAGCATCAGGCAGAGGTGTTGAGGGTGTAGATGCGAGACAGCCAGGGTTTGGTTATGCAGTCAGGCGTCGTGAAGGGGAAGATGTGCCAGATGTGATAACGGGTACGTTTCTTATTTCCGGAATACCCTTTATTGCCTTGTTAAATATAGGGTCAACTCATTCCTGTATTGCTAGTGATGTATCTAGAACTTTGAGTGTGAACTTTGAGACTGTTCATAGAAAGTATGTTAGTTTTATTATTATTAGAGTGCGTAGCAAGAGCGTAGTGTGGTGAATGAGGATGCACGACTATTAGTTAGTTGGAAATTTCGAGGACAAAATTTCTTTAAGGAGGGTAGAATTGTAACATCCCGAATTTGGGCCTAGTAGGATTGGGCCCTGGGTTTAGGAGTGTTAAAAATCTTTAAGAATATGAGAATGGTGTTTTTTCTAATTGGATGTATTAGTTAAGTGAATTTGGAAGGGGTTACGAAGTTTTTATGAAGTCTTGGGTTTAATTGGGCTTTAGGAAAAATTTGGTATTTTAGCACTTTAAGGAGAGATGGTAAGTAGCTTCAAGACATATAGAAATTTATGAGTAAATAGCTAGCATAATTGAGCAATTGGTAGGAAGGTTAGGGTGTCACATGATGGACATGAAGGGAAGAGGTTCAAATCACTTGGTGTGCAAATTTTGATTATTTTTTGCATGCTTTCCTTAAGTGTTGGCCAAAGAGATATTTATGGTAAGGATGGGTGGACTCTTCTTTTATTTTTGGATAGTAGACCAAAGGGAAAAGGCAAGTTAGTAGTTTTGGTAAGGAATCAAATTGTTAAGGAAGGTTTAGGGGACAAAAGGCTTGAAGAGTGGATGTTGTTTTGGAAGCTTTTCCATGGTCATTTGGCCATGAATCTAGACGGCATTAGGGGCTAAGGGGGTTGGTTTAATAGTGGTGGAGATTAAGGGATTGATAGGGAAGAATTGAGGAGGAAAAAGGGGGATTGTGTTGGCTAATGTGTTGACCGAATGTGATATGGGAGTAGGGAGGTGTTAGTTGACCAAAAGTTGTCAATTTGTGCATCTTTTTCCTTTGTCCAAATATTTTCTTCTTAGCCGAAATTGTCAATTGGCATTTGGTAAAAACTTTGCTTTGTTTTGGCCATTACATTTTTGACTAATTGGCACTTTTTATTTCTTCTTTTCCTCTCAATTTTTACTCTCTTTTGGTACCAAAATATTGCTACTTTTGAAGACATTTATCATTTCTTTTCTTCCTCTCTAGTGCCGAATTTATCCTAACACCAAAAGCATTTCTCTTATTTTCTTTTTCTTTTTCATTCTCTTTCTCTCTTCTCTTTCTTTCTCATAGCCGAAACTATCCTATACTTTTCACCATTTTTCTTTCTTTTCTTTTTGTTAAAAACCGAAACCATCATATTTGAAACTACCATCTTTTCTCTTCTCTTTTGTTAAAGCCGAAATCACCATTTCTTCTCTTTTTAATTGTTAAGGTCGAATCTCTTTATAGTTCTAGTAAGGGTGAATCAATCTCTGTGTTTCGGGTAAGGATTATCTATCAATCATTTCTTTCTTTTCATTTTTTTTAGATTAGCCGAATCTAGGCATCTAATCCCTATCTTTTATCGTTGGCTGAATCTTTGAAGGAGGATTTCGGGGTTTCTTGTAGTTGACGATTAGGGAGAGATCGTTCGGGTTTCGAATAATCCAAGGTAAGGAGATGATGATATTCGGCCAAGGGCCATATCTTGTATTGATAATCGATTTCTAATATAGTGTTATGTAGGTGCTATCGACGTCGTAGGCAAGGGTTGGAAATCTTAAGTATTATATCGCTTTCTGTGTTTGCAAGGTGTGTAACTTATGCTAAACTTCTAATAGATCAATAGCTTTATTATTAAAATGTGTTTATAAAGAAATATAAATGATTATGGTTTCCGGTACCATTCAATGGTACGGTGAATTGAGGTATGTTATTCCTTCGTACTATGTATGATTCTAATATGAAACATATTCAATATTTGATTTTGATATAATGTACAAGGCATAATATTTGCATCGCTAATAATGCTATATGCATAATATGAAATGTGTCCGATTCCGATATGATAATGGGGTATATGGCATGATAATGAAATAATATGTTATTGCATGGGCATATGGGTAATATTGAAAGGGAAGTGTTAGGTGGATTTTCCACATTATCCGTGACCTCGATCACGATATTATGAATCCGGTGACTTCGGGCCACGATACTAAGATGACTCTGTCACGATTATCCGTGGCTATGCCACGATTATAAGGGCGATGTGCATGTTGATCGCAAAGAATCGCTTCGATGGTGTGTAGCGGATGGAGGGTCGATTTAGTAATCCCACGGTGTGATTGGTAGGTACGGGTGGTGTGTAGTGGATGGATATTTAGGTTGGGCTCGGGATTGCATTTCATTTTATATGTACATGTGATTATATGAATTGCTATATTGTGGGCTTTATTGCTATAATCGATTGGACTTTTGGTGTATTGTTACACATTGAGTCTTTTGACTCACCCATTCGTGGGATATCATTTTGGTGATACACAATGATTTTGGACCGGTCAAAGAGGATCGCGTGGTGGCCATTGCTCAACTTCGATAAATTGGGATTTTCACTTTTATTAAACTTACTACGTTTTCTTATATATTTCGGGATTTAATTTGGGATATGTTTTTGTAATAAGGCCGCCATTAGTTATGTTACTTTTACGTTTTAATTTATATTCTGCTACGATCAATTCCAACTAAACAAATAAATATTTTCGATAATCGTATTAAAGACGGTTTTTAACAATTCGTACTTTAAATTTATTCTTTTACCCCAAAATCACATCTTATTACAAAACGACAAAAACGAGTTTTTCTTAAGAAGCATACTATATTCGGTCGGGCTTGTGGGCCGGGTTTGGGGTGTTTCATTAGCCAAAATTTAAAGAGAGTAAAACTCCTCTTTTGCAAGCCTTGTGCCGTCCACCTCTGTGTTTCTAGAAGCAAAAATAAAACTTCTTTTATTTACTTCACATGTGACTTGAACTCAGGCCCACTTGCCTAGCTTGTGGCGTCACCTACCTGGGCTTTAAGGGATATCTTCAGGCCACTTTACCAAGCCTGTTTGTGTGTCAAATTCTTCATATTAATTTTCTTAAGGCCACCTTGCCTTAGTTTCCTCTTTTTAAGCTTTGACATTTCTTTTCATTTCCAAGTTTCCAAAAATTTTCGTTCGGCTCTTTAAACGTGACATTTCCTTACATTTCCAAGTTTCCAGAAATGTTCACTTTCCTTTTTTGAATCATTTCTAAATCATTTTCCTAGTTTCCATAAATGTTCACTTTCCTCTTTATTCCTAGTTTCCATAAATGTTCACTTTTCTCTTTTTAAGCCAGGACATTTCCTTACATTTCCAAGACAAGACATTTCCTTACATTTCCTTGCATTTCCTTACATTTCCATACATTTCCTCACGTTTCCTTATATTTCCTTACATTTGCATACATTTGCATACATTTCCTTACATTTCCTTACATTTCCTTACATTTCCTTACATTTCCATACATTTTCATACATTTCCTTACATTTCCTTACATTTCCATACATTTCCTTATTTCTAGAATTCACATAACACATTCATAATTCATAAAACATGCCATTTTACCACATGGTTCCTTGTGTCATGCTTCACACGGAGTTTCTTTTAAAGCCTCATTTACCTAGCTCCCCTTTTTACTTAAAAACCAATAATTTTCCAAAGCTTTCTTCTTCCATCCTTGAATTCTAAAAATCCTTAATACACTTCCAACATTGCCAAAGCCTACTAACTCATGAATTAGGCACGAACGCATAACCCCTAATCTAGGATGTTACAGTTCTACCCTCCTTAAAAATAATTTCGTCCTCGAAATTACTTACTAACAGTCGTACAATCCTTCTCACCGCACTATGCTTACGCTGCGCACTCTAATCTTAATAGAGCCATCATACCTTCTAGGCACAATCTCTAAGTTCACGTCCCCTAGAACTTATTTCTAACGTCGCGATTTAATCTGGTTAACGAGTTTTATGCATCAAAACTTTTGTTTCACTGATTAACCGCGAACAGTTTTATGAAAAGAGATGTTTAAAAGTGGTTCCTTCGATCAAACAAAGTTCTCAGTTCAAGTTCACTATTCAGAAAGTCACGTTCACATTCATCAACCAATTATGAACTTTCGTTCATTCAGAGAAATGTTGTAGTTTTCATTGTTGTTGTTTTTTTTTCCACTACCCAGGGGTATTTTCGTAATTTATCCTACAAGGGTATTTTCGTAATTTGTCAAAATAAGGTTCCTTGGTGATTTTGTCAATAAGGGTATTTTGGTAATTTTGAAATCCTGGGGCCTTTCGGTAATTTTGAAATTCCAAGGGTATTTCAGTAATTTTTCACAAACCAGAGTAAATTTGTAAAGTTTAATAATTCAGGGTATTTCAAAATTTGCAAAACTTTGAGGGTTCTTTTTGAGAATTGTACTTTCCAAAACAGTGATGTTGCAAAAATTTTAGAAATCAGGGTTATTTTTGGTAATTTTGTACGTCAGGGGCGATTTCGTAATTTTTCAAAATTAAGATATTTTGATAATTTGCAAATTAGAGTTTCTGAACATTTATAAAGTAATGAAATTTTGGTAAAACTGTTGGGTAGCTGGTCGTTTTATAAACCAAGGGCATTTTGATAATTTTACCACTAAGGGTATTTTTGAAATTTTCATAAATCGGAAATTTTTTAGAAAATTTTGTAAAGATGGTTTTCACAATTTTAAAAGGTAATTTTAAGAGTTTTAAAACTAGGGTTTTTATAAAAATACGGCTCGTTCCCTTTCGGGTTTTAGTTATTACGTTTAGCCTGTGACCGAGTCCTCTTGGTTAGGGTGAACCGAAGCTACGCACTAGGTAGGATTCCAGCGAAGAGGAGGTGAGTCACTAGGACTGCTTAAATACCAGGCTCTTCTGAATCCAATCCTAGACATGCGCACAGGGGTTACCACACCCTAACTCAGTGACTTAGCCATAGGTTTGTTTAGTGCATTAAGTCTTATGTATTTGTGTTTGAGTAGACTAGTCCTAGGGTTCAAGTTCCTATCATGCTATTCTACGTTCCATGCCTTTTCTACCCTTCCATAATTCACATAATTACACAGATAGTTAGGGGTACTTACCTGGTAGACTGCGGGTCGGAGACTTAGGTGCCATGCCAGAAACCTGCTTATTTCAAAAATATTTTCATAAAACTCATTTGGGCTCGCTTTGAAAAAGTTTTGGGCCTTAAACCCCTAGGCCGAGGGTTTGAAACGGGCTCTGATACCAAACTAAAACACCCCAAACCCGGCCCACGAGCTTTGACCAGATTTGGTATGTTCCGCAAGAAAACCGGTTTCAAATTCTTTTGTTACTTAGAGAAAACTTGTGCGGTTTTAAAAAAAAAATTGTTTGGGTTGGGCTTGTGTTGAAACAGACTCGATTTTATTTTGGAAACCCCTTTTTAATATTAAGTGATAAAACATATAGAGTATATTTTAAAATAAAGTACTTAGTCTTTAACTTAATCAAAATTTGTAACACAATAAAACAACAAGTAGAAATAAAATCGTTCATCATGGCCTTATGGCCTTATTACATCAAATAGTTTCCAAAATATTTCAAAGTACTAAAATAAATTCAAGAGTCCATAAAAATATAAACTTCATGTTGAGCATGGCCACCACAAGTACTGCCGTCCCGGTCCATCACTGTTCATCACCTGAAACATGGTCCCACAACGGGGTGAGTCAAACAGACTCAATGTGTACACGACACTAAATCATAATAGAATCAGGCATACAATAGTTACTGTAACATCCTAAAATTGGGGTTATTCGTGTTTGCATTGTTTTACCTGAGTCTGAATTGCTGTAACATGATTTATGGAATAATAAGGCTAATTAGGGGCCTTGAGTTGGCTCGGAAGAGTAGGAAAATATTATTTATAGGTTTTAAAGGTAGATAGCCTTAGTAGTTAGGGGTTACAAGAATAAATGTGGAGTATTTGACACAAAAAGTGCCTTGGAAAAGTGGCAAAAGTAAGGCCACCTAAGTGCTGCATGTGACGCCACAAGGGGGAGCAAGGGGAGCCTTGGTTCGAGTCGCAAAAATCCCCTTTTTGCACTATATTTTGGACGGCACAAGTGGGAGAGATTTTCTCTCTTTAAATATTTTTTTTTAATAGGATGATAAGGATGTTATATTAATTATTTTAAAGGGATTATCATGGGATTAATTATTAAGAGTTGGCAGAGGAAAAATAGCTTTGAAATTTAATTCAAATTAATTTGAATTAATTCAAATATGTGGCTTAGAGTGAAAGGGAGAATTGGCTAGAGTTTGAACTCCTTATTGATAGTGGATGGCAAGCTAAGGAGGGGGGTGCCGAATGCTTATAAAAAACATCAACCTATCACTTGTTTTGTTTTTTTTCCCATCTTTGCAAGTGCCGAAATTCTCAACCCTCCCATCTATTTTCTTTCTTTTCCTTCTCTCAAAATCCTTAGTCAAAACCTTCATTCCATATCTTCCTTCATTCTCTTCTTCTTCCAACTCAAGCCAAATCGTCTCCCTTGGTGTGCCGATTTTCCTTCTCCCCATTTAGTGTATCTTTGGCCGAATATTAAAGCAAGGGTAAGTATGCCGAAACTCTTTTCCATGTCCCATTCTCTCTGTCGACTTGGTTGAATAGAAAAGCTAAATTATTTTAGTGACTAATCAGTGATAGAATTGGTTCTATTTAGGTACCCGGGATTTTGAAGTATTCGATCCAAGCCTCAGTCTTTGTAAATCGGTTTTGGTAAGGATCTATTCTTTTTGGTATTTGATTAAGCCAAGGGCTACTAATAATGATGATGACCGATTGTAGGAAGTGAAGCAGATTTGTAAACCGGGTACCGAAGTGAGTACTTAGAGGCAAATAGGTGAGGTTTGGGTTCAATTGGTAACCCTTTTAGATTTATTTGATTTGGCCGAATAGGCCATAGTACTAATCCCATAATTGGCCGAATATAGGTGCAGGGAGATCTGGTGTGGCTGACTTGTCTGTCTTCGGGATTTAAATCATTCGGGGATGACAGGTGTGTACATACACACGTTATAACTTATTAAATGTGCTGAATAGTGTGAATGCTAACTTTGATTTATGTAGCATTGGATTTAATACCATATCGGTATAAGTGGTGATTCAGGTAAGTACCTGTTAATATGAATTTGCTATTTGATGTTTTTGGGAAGCATGATGTATGGATACATGAGATTTAAGTATGTGATGGCATGAAATATATATATTAATGACTGATGTGGGAATGATGAGTGGAGGGGGCAGTGTTATTAGTGTCGATGGACACCAGTGTTTTGGTAACACACTGTGACTACGGTCACCAGAGGTTTGGTACCTCCAGAGGTTTGGCACCTCATAACGACTCGTCCCTGTGGTTAACACCACCGTGGGTTGGCCCCACCTTTGAGATATGGGATCGTCTGCCAGTGATTTGGTATCACACGATGGGTTGGCCCCATCAATTGACTGTGTCTACGGACACCAGAGGTTTGGCACCTCCAGTGATTTGGCATCACATCTATGACTATACGTCACCAGTGGTTTGGCACCACCAGTGGTTTGGTACCACAACGGGGTAGACTGAGGAGTTTGGTTGGCTAGGTTGGGTACACTACCTCGTGCATGTTAATTATTATAATTTGTGTATGAAATTGGTTTAAACCGGGGGAAGGATTACATACTGAGTATTGGTGACTCACCTTTTCCTTTAATTTTTCAGGCGACACGTAGATCGCGGATATGGAGCCGGAGGGACTCGAGGTGGCCATGCAGTGGGATTTGAATCTTAATAGACTTTCAATCTCGGTTTATTTATTTTTGGATTGTTGTTTTAAACTTTATTTCGGATGTAATAAGGCCTCCTGATGTTTTATCTGTTGTTACTCATATGTTGGATACTCTATTTAAAATATTTTTACTACTATTGAATTGAATACACATGTTTTCCCAAATTGATACGGAAAATGTTTTATAATGCCATCGGGCACATTTGAAATTTGTATGATAACTTGACTTAAATAAATTTCCAAATTAAATCTAAGTATGGTTTTAGCAAGGTCACTAAAATAAAAGGTTTCCGACAACTTAAATTGATTTGAAAAAAAGGGTTTTCCAAAAAGGTTTTTCCCTGTAACAAACTAGATTCGGCCGTAGTGTTTGGGCCGGGTTTGGGTTGTTACAAATTGGTATCAGAGCCCAGTTCAAAGCTCGGCTGTGGGGGCCCAAGGCCCAAAAATGTTTTGGTAAGCCTTATGGAATAATTTTTGGGTTTTTAAGCAGCATGGCTCGAGTCTCCGGCATCGATCCGCCCAGGTAAGTACTTCTGAACCTCTTGGTGAATTATTTCTTCTGTAGAAGGGTAGGGAGCATGGAACGTAGAATAGACTTATAGGAATATTGAACCCTAGGATTAGACTACTCAAACACAAACAGAACATAAGACTTAATGAACTAAACCAACCTATGACTTAGTCACTGAGCTAGGGTGTGGTAACCCCTGTACGCATGTCTAGGAGTGGATCCGAAAGAGCTTGGTATTTAAGCAGTCCGCGTGACTCACCTCCTCTTCGCAGGTATCCTACCTGGTGCGTAGCTTCGGTTCACCCTAACTCAGAGGGCTCAGTGGTGTGGCAACCTCTGTGCGCATGTCTAGAAAGGTTCGATGGGAGCTTGGTATTTAAGCAGTCCGCGTGACTCACCTCCTCTCCACTCGAATCCTGCCTGGTGCGTAGCTTTAGTTCACCCTGACCAAGAGGGCTCGGTCATAGGCTAAACCTAACGATTAAAACCCGAAAGGGAACTAGCCGCGTTTTTGAAAAAGAATGAAACAACAAAACCCTAATGTTTTCAAAACTATCAAAATTACTCTTTTAAATCTAAGAACAATCATTTTTACAATGTTTTCCCCGAAAAACTTGATTTGTGAAAAATTACAGAAATGCCTTTAGGGGGTAAAATTACTAAAATACCCTTGGTTCATAAATTTCAACTTATTGGTTTGGCTGAAAATTTCATTATTTTACCAAAATCCAACAATTCTACCTTGATTATCATCAATAAAATACTTTGGTTTTGAAAAATTACGAAAACGCCCTCAACTTGCAAAACTACCAAAATGACCTTGAAATCTGAAATTTTTGCAACATCATCGTTTTAAGAAAAAGAAAGCTTTCAAAAAGGAACCCTCTGAGTTTTACAACTGTTAAAACATCTCTGATTTACAAAATTACAAAATTACCCCTGATTGACAAAATTACCAAAATACCCCTGACTTCCAAATGTTGTCATATCTTTAAATTTTGCAAATTTCAGAAACACACTCCAGTTTTGGGAATTACAAAGTGACCTGCTTTATTAAAGTTTTAAATTCCCTTGGATTTTATTACGAAAATACCCTTGTAGGGAAATGACGAAAATACCCCTGGGTTAGAAATGGGCAGAAATGTCCGAAGAGCGAATAGGTATGGAAAGTATTAGGGAATGGATGTATGTACTCCCTTGTGTGAACTAGGATAGAAGACTGGAACCTTGTTTGCTCGAAAGAATCCCTAATTAAACTCTATCCATAAAATTTCTTCGCGAATAAGGAAGTGGAACAAATTCTAACGCATAAAATTTTCTTAATCAGATTAAAAGCGCAATAGATAGAATGAGTTCTAGAGGATGTGGACGCCGTGGACGCAGTAGGGGTAGGATGACCGTGTCAGAACCTGTCAGGTCGGGTCAGGGTTCTGAAAATGAAGTACCACCGCCACCACCACCTCCTACTTTTAGAGCTGAGGAGCAGGATCAGACCGGTGGTGAGGCGGTATCGCAAGCGGTATTGCGAGTTCTGGAGATGGTGGCTGGGGCTGGTGGAAATTTGGGAGCTCAAAAATCTGTTCCCGAGCGACTCCGATATAACGGAGCTGAGGTATTCCGGGGTGTGTCGGGCGTGGCACCAGTCTGGCAATGAATCTTTGGTTAGAGTCGACCGAAAGGATCATGGATGATCTTGACCTGACTGAAGAGGAAAAGCTGAAAGGGGCAGTATCGCTTCTAAAGGATGAAGCCTACCAGTGGTGGCTTACGGTTCGAGATGGTGCCACGGCAGATGATCTGACTTGGGATTACTTCAAAATCACTTATCAGAAAAAGTATGTGGGCACCAGCTATACAGGTGCTCAGAGGAAAGCCTTTTTGGGATTGGTTCAGGGAAATAAGACGGTGTCTGAATATGAAGCAGAATTTCTGAGGCTGAGCCGCTATGCTAGAGGCATCGTGGCTACCGAACATGAGCATTGTGTCCACTTTGAGGATGGGCTTAGAGATGAGTTAAGGTTACTGATTGCCGCACAGCAGGTTCATGAGTTTTCGTCTCTGGTAGAAAAGGCTAAGGTAGCCGAAGGTGTCAAGGAATCTGTGAGGTAAAGCTATGATAGGAATAGGCAGAAGAGAGGCTTTGGGTCATCTGGGGCAGGTGGTAATATTCAGAAAAAGGCTAGGCAGAGTGGGCCAAATTAGGCAGCAAGGCCCATGGCTACTGATCAGAGACCGGCTTAGTGTAATCGCTGTGGAAAATCCCATTGGGGAGGTTGTTGGACCGGTGAGAGGGGTTGTTTTGAATGTGGGTCTTTGGATCACCGTGTGAGGGACTGTCCCCGGAAGCGAGCTCAGAATCAATCAGAGGGGCAGAAACCGTACTCAGAATAGAAATGTGGGACCACAGAGGGGTCGTGGTAATGGTAGAGGTAGCAACGGTCCTAACCGAGGTCGTGGAATTTAGGGCAGGGGTGCAGGCAACACAGAGGCTAGGCAGCCTGGCTTGGTTTATGCAGCGAGACGTCGCGAGGAGGGTGACGCACCAGATGTCATAACCGGTACGCTTTTAATTTTCGGTCTTCCTTATGTTGCATTAATTGATGTGGGATCAACGCATTCATACGTAGCTAGTAGTGTGGTAGAGACTATGAACTTAAACTTTGAGACTGCTTCTAGAGAGATGACTGTAATTAGCCCTTTAGGCCATTCTGTAGTTGTGAACAAGCTTTATAGGGATGTACCCCTAAAACTCCAAGGGGTCATATTTGTAGCTGATCTGATGGAACAGTCGTTTGGGGAGTTCGATTTGATCCTCGGAATGGATTGGCTAGTTAAGTACCAAGCGAGGTTGGATTGCACTGCTAAGCGCATGGTTCTTAAGACAGTCAAAGGGGATGAAGTGGCCATGATCGGTAATAGAAGAAATTACCTATCTAATATGGTGTCGGCCTTGAAGGCTGAAAAAATGGTTAGAAAAGGGTATGAGGCGTTCTTGGTTCGAATTTGTGCCTTAGAGGCTAAAGAGTCAGCAGTGGGGAAGGTCTGAACGGTAGGGGAATTCGCTGACGTATTCCCAGAAGAACTTCCGGGTCTGCCTCCGGATCGGGAAGTCGAATTCGGTATAGACTTACTATCTGGAACGGCACCTGTGTCGATAGCACCATACCGAATGGCACCAAAGGAATTGGTGGAGCTGAAGGCTCAAATTCAGGAACTTTTGGATAGAGGGTTTATCCGACCTAGTATATCTCCGTGGGGAGCACTCGTGGTTGTTTGTTTGTCAAAAAGAAGGACGGGTCCATGCGGATGTGCATCGACTACCGTCAGTTAAACAAGTTAACGATCAAGAACAAGTATCCGTTGCCCCGGATTGATGGCTTGTTCGACCAACTGAAGGGTGCCTCAGTATTCTCGAAGATAGACCTTAGGTCGGGCTATCATCAACTTAAGGTAAAAGAGGTTGATGTGCACAAGACGGCATTCCGAACAAGGTATGGGCATTACGAGTTTCTGGTAATGCCATTCGGATTGACCAACGCACCGGCGGCGTTCATGGATTTAATGAATAGGGTATTTCAGCAGTACTTGGATCAATTTGTCGTGGTGTTCATAGACGACATATTGGTTTATTCAAAGACGGAGGAGGAGCATGACAAGCATTTACGGGTTGTTTTACAAGTATTGAGGGAGAAGCGGTTATACACCAAATTCAGTAAGTGCGAATTTTGGCTTAGGGAGGTGGCTTTCTTAGGCCACGTGGTGTCAGCAGAAGGGATTAGAGTGGACCCTCGCAAGGTGGAAGCAGTGTTAGATTGGAAACCGCCTAGGTCCGTGGCAGAAATCTGAAGTTTTCTGGGTTTAGCGGGGTACTATCGCAGATTCGTGGAAGGATTCTCTCTAATTGCAACGTCGTTGACTAAGTTGCTAAGAAAGGGAGTTCCTTTTGTATGGTCGGAGAAGCAACAAGAAAGTTTTGAGAAGCTAAGGAAGATTCTGACGGAAGCTCCGGTGTTGATACAACCTGAGGCAGGGAAGTTATTCACGGTCTATTGTGATGCATCCCATACTGGGCTGGGATGTGTGTTGATGTAGGAAGGGAAGGTAGTAGCCTATGCATCCCGTCAGTTAAGACCGCATGAGGTTAACTACCCAACGCACGACTTGGAGTTGGCAGCAGTTGTTTTCGCTCTGAAGATATGGAGGCATTACCTGTATGGGGAGAAGTCAGTAGTCTACACGGATCACAAAAGTTTGAGGTATCTACTGACTCAAAAGGAACTAAACCTGAGACAACGTTGATGGATTGAATTATTAAAGGACTACGACTGTTCAATCGAGTACCATCCGAGTAAGGCTAACGTGGTAGCTGACGCGTTGAGCCGAAAGGTCATGACAGACTTAAGAGCGATGTTTGCTCGTTTGAGTCTATATGACGATGGAAGTCTTTTGGCAGAGCTTCAGGTTAAGCCCACTTGGATCGAGGAGATTAAGGAAAAGCAGTTAGTAGACGAAGGGTTGAGTGCTAAGAGGGTACAAGTTCAGGATGGTGGATTAGAAGGGTACAGTCTGTCTAGGGATGGAGTGCTATATTTTCAAGGGCGAGCTTGTATGCTGAAGGATACAGAATTGAGACGGAGAATTCTCCAAGATGCACATAGCAGCCCATACGCTATGCATCCGGGAAGAAGCAAGATGTATGGAGATCTTCGGAAACAGGTCTGGTGGCCAGGGTTGAAGCGTGAGGTAACTGAGTTTGTGGGGAAGTGTCTGACGTGTCAGCAGGTTAAGGCTGAACACCAGTTGCCATCAGGGCTATTTCAACCGGTAAAGATCCCTCAATGGAAATGGGAAAGGATTACTATAGATTTCGTCAGTGGGCTACCCCTGACGCCCAGCAAAAAGGACGCAGTTTGGGTGATTGTGGACCGTCTAACTAAGTCAGCTCACTTTATACCGGTAAGAATGGATTACTCACTTCAGAAGCTAGCCAAGCTGTATGTGTCAGAAATTGTAAGATTACATGGTGTGCCAATATCGATTATCTCGGATAGGGATCCCAGATTCACGTCGAGGTTCTGGAAAGCATTGCATCAAGCGTTGGGTACGCGATTGATTTCAAGATGACTTTCCATCCATGATCGGACTGACGATCGAGAAAGGGTTATCTGAGATCTTAGAGGATATCTTTGAGGGTTGTGTTTTGGACTTTGGTGGTAGGTGGGAGGAGTATCTACCATTGGCGGAATTCGCTTATAACAATAGTTATCAGCGAGTATTGGATGGCTCCATATGAAAGCACTATATATGGACGGAAATGCCGCACTTCTACATGTTGGACGGAGTTAGGAGAACGACAAGTTTTGGGTTCGGAATTGGTTACTGAAACTGAAGACAAGGTTAAGGTGATTCGGGCTCGTCTCAAAGAAGCGTCAGACAGACAGAAGTCTTACACTGATCTGAAGCGTAAAGAAATGGAGTTTGATGTAGGAGACAAAGTCTTTCTAAAGGTGTCGCCCTGGAAAAAGGTATTGCGATTTGGACGAAAAGGAAAACTAAGCCCAAGGTTCATCGGGCCATATACAGTGATAAAACTAGTGGGACCAGTAGCTTATCAGCTAGAGTTGCCGGCAGAACTGAATCAGATCCATGACATCTTTCATGTGTCGACGCTAAGACGGTATCGGTCAGATCCATCACACATTGTGCCAGTGGCTGAGATTGAGGTTAATGCAGACTTATCTTTCGAAGAAGTACCAATTCAGATCTTAGATCGAGATGTCAAGGTTCTACGTAGAAAGACAGTGCCCTTAGTGAAAGTGCTATGGCGGAACCATGGTGTAAAAGAAGCTACGTGGGAACCCGAGGATGTGATACGGCAGCAATACCCCCATCTCTTCTGATCAGGTAATTTTGAGGCCGAAATTATTTTTAAGGGGGGTAGAACTGTAACATCCTAAAATTGGGGTTATTCGTGTTTGCATTGTTTTACCTGAGTTTGAATTGCTGTAACATGATTTATGGAATAATAAGGCTAATTAGGGGCCTTGAGTTGGCTCGGAAGAGTAGGAAAATATTATTTATAGGTTTTAAAGGTAGATAGCCTTAGTAGTTAGGGGTTACAAGAATAAATGTGGAGTATTTGACACAAAAAGGGCCTTGGAAAAGTGGCAAAAGTAAGGCCACCTAAGTGCTGCATGTGACGCCACAAGGGGGAGCAAGGGGAGCCTTGGTTCGAGTAGCAAAAATCCCCTTTTTGCACTATATTTTGGACGGCACAAGTGGGAGAGATTTTCTCTCTTTAAATATTTTTTTTAATAGGATGATAAGGATGTTATATTAATTATTTTAAAGGGATTATCATGGGATTAATTATTAAGAGTTGGCAGAGGAAAAATAGCTTTGAAATTTAATTCAAATTAATTTGAATTAATTCAAATATGTGGCTTAGAGTGAAAGGGAGAATTGGCTAGAGTTTGAACTCCTTATTGATAGGAGTGGATGGCAAGCTAAGGAGGGGGGTGCCGAATGCTTATAAAAAGCATCAACCTATCACTTGTTTTGTTTTTTTTCCCATCTTTGCAAGTGCCGAAACTCTCAACCCTCCCATCTATTTTCTTTCTTTTCCTTCTCTCAAAATCCTTAGCCGAAACCTTCATTCCATATCTTCCTTCATTCTCTTCTTCTTCCAACTCAAGCCGAATCCTCTCCCTTGGTGTGCCGATTTTCCTTCTCCCCATTTGGTGTATCTTTGGCCGAATATTAAAGCAAGGGTAAGTATGCCGAAACTCTTTTCCACGTCCCATTCTCTCTGTCGACTTGGTTGAATAGAAAAGCTGAATTATTTTAGTGACTAATCAGTGATAGAATCAGTTCTATTTAGGTACCCGGGATTTTGAAGTATTCGATCCAAGCCTCAGTCCTTGTAAATCGGTTTTGGTAAGGATCTATTCTTTTTGGTATTCGATTAAGCCAAGGGCTACTAATAATGATAATGACCGATTGTAGGAAGTGAAGCAGATTTGTGAACCGGGTACCCAAATAGGTGAGGTTTGGGTTCAATTGGTAACCCCTTTAGATTTATTTGATTTGGCCGAATAGGCCATAGTACTAATCCCATAGTTGGCCGAATATAGGTGCAGGGAGATCTGGTGTGGCTGACTTGTCTGTCTTCGGGATTTAAATCATTCGGGGGTGACAGGTGTGTACATACACACGTTATAACTTATTAAATGTGCTGAATAATGTGAATGCTAACTTTGATTTATGTAGCATTGGATTTAATACCATATCGGTATAAGTGGTGATTCAGGTAAGTACCTGTTAATATGAATTTGCTATTTGATGCTTTTGGGAAGCATGATGTATGGATACATGAGATTTAAGTATATGATGGCATGAAATATATATATTAATGACTGATGTAGGAATGATGAGTGGAGGGGGCAGTGTTATTAGTGTCGACTGACACCAGTGTTTTGGTAACACACTGTGACTACAGTCACCAGAGGTTTGGTACCTCCAGAGGTTTGGCACCTCATAGCGACTCGTCCCTGTGGTTAACACCACCGTGGGTTGGCCCCACCTTTGAGATATGGGATCGTCTGCCAGTGATTTGGTATCACACGATAGGTTGGCCCTACCAATTGACTGTGTCTACGGACACCAGAGGTTTGGCACCTCCAGTGATTTGGCATCACATTTGTGACTATACGTCACCAGTGGTTTGGCACCACCAGTGGTTTGGTACCACAACGGGGTAGACTGAGGAGTTTGGTTGGCTAGGTTGGGTACACTACCTCGCGCATGTTAATTGTTATAATTTGTGTATGAAATTGGTTTAAACCGGGGGAAGGATTACATACTGAGTCTTGGTGACTCACCTTCTCCTTTAATTTTTCAGGCGACACGTAGATCGCGGATATGGAGCCGGAGGGACTCGAGGTGGCCATGCAGTGGGATTTGAATCTTAATAGACTTTCAGTCTCGGTTTATTTATTTTTGGATTGTTGTTTTAAACTTTATTTCGGATGTAATAAGGCCTCCTGATGTTTTATTCTGTTATTACTCATATGTTGGATACTCTATTTAAAATATTTTTACTACTATTGAATTGAATACACATGTTTTCCCAAATTGATACGGAAAATGTTTTATAATGCCATCGGGCACATTTGAAATTTGTATGATAACTTGACTTAAATAAATTTCCAAATTAAATCTAAGTATGGTTTTAGCAAGGTCACTAAAATAAAAGGTTTCCGACAACTTAAATTGATTTGAAAAAAAGGGTTTTCCAAAAAGGATTTTCCCTGTAACAAACTAGATTCGGCCGTAGTGTTTGGGCCGGGTTTGGGTTGTTACAGTTACACATTCAAAACATAAAATACAAGTTATGATGCATTCCTGCACCCAAACCTAATTGTCCATCCGCTACATACCCGCACTGCCGATCACACATCGTGGGGACTACTAAGTCGACCCTCCATCCGCTACACACCATCAAAGGCGATCATTGCGAATGACGTGCTCATCGCCCATATAAAATTTGTGGCATAGCCACGGATATAATTGTGTCAAGAGACACGATTCGAGATAATGTAACCGAAGTTACCACATTCGAGATAATGTGACCGAAGTCACCACATTCGAGATAGTGAGACCGTAGTCATCACATTCACTTCCCCTTTTCATATATCCCGAATGACCCATATTATCCATATCATGCATATCATACTTAAATTCACATTCTTATAAAGTTTCACATGTTATAAGTAACATATTTCATAATCCTAGTGGAAGTAGGAAACGTACCTGAGTACTTAGTACCATATCATGGTACTTTAGCCACTTTCATATACTTAATAACACATATATTAATAAACATAGCCATAATACATATTATAAAGTAGTGTGGGGTACACACCTGATTCGCTTAGCAAATTCCTTGAGATTCAAATCGATCTCTTCGCTTAAATCCTTAATCCCTACATTTGATTAATCACTTACTAATTTAATAAAAAGCCATTCAGCCATAAAACCAAATCCTAGTAGGATTAGTATTCTTAAACTTACCTTGTTACCGATTGGGACACCAACAAATCCCGAAACTGATCCTTGTTTTCCTAGTAGTGTCGAAACTCCTATAACCTTACGTTAGATTTAATCTAATCCTCAAAACATAAAGCATGGCCTTTGGCCGAATCTTATAGTTTCTTACCTTAACTCTTTAAATCCCGAAACTCTCTTCCTGATTAATGGAGATACCGAAATACCTTAGATCTAAAATCCCGAAATTCACCTTCCATATTTCGATCAATAAGATTGAGGAGGGATTAGACTAACTTTTAGCTTAAAAGAAAGGAATTCAATTATAATTATAGATCCTTACCCTTTATATTGAAATCGACAGATCCTTCTTGACACCACTTCAGAGATTCGGCTATGGCTAAATGATGCTCTCACAACTTTCGGCTTTTGGAGGGATTAGAAAGAAAAGAGAAGAGAAGAGAAGAGAAGAGAGCCCTAAGAAATTCGGCAGAGAGAAGAGGAAGAAGAAAAATTGATGAGTAGTCCCCTTTCCTTCCTTTTATAGCCAAAATTACTACTCAGAATCCCTTACTTGGCCACCACTCTTCTTTATTTGATAACTTTATCCTTTGAATTAATAATAATAATCCTTCTATTATCTCTTCTTTTATCCATTAAAAAAAATAAAAGGAATTAATCCACAATTATCTCTTGAAAATAATCTAAATAAATCTACTATTTATCTCCTATTTAACAAAAATTTAAAGAGAATAAAACTCCTCTTTTGCAAGCCTTGTGCCGTCCACCTCTATGTTTCTAGAAGCAAAAATAAAACTTCTTTTATTTACTTCCCATGTGACTTGAACTCAGGCCCACTTGCCTAGCTTGTGGCATCACCTACCTGGGCCTTAAGTGATATCTTCAGGCCACTTTACCAAGCCTGTTTGTGTGTCAAATTCTTCATATTAATTTTCTTAAGGCCACCTTTCCTTAGTTTCCTCTTTTTAAGCTTTGACATTTCTTTTCATTTCCAAGTTTCCAAAAATTTTCGTTCTGCTCTTTAAACTTGACATTTCCTTACATTTCCAAGTTTCCAGAAATGTTTACTTTCCTTTTTTCAATCATTTCTAAATCATTTTCCTAGTTTCCATAAATGTTCACTTTCCTCTTTATTCCTAGTTTCCATAAATGTTCACTTTCCTCTTTTTAAGCCAGGACATTTCCCTACATTTCCAAGACAAGACATTTCCTCACATTTCCTTGCATTTCCTTACATTTCCATACATTTCCTCATATTTCCTTATATTTCCTTACATTTCCATACATTTCCATACATTTCCTTACATTTCCTTACATTTCCTTACATTTCCTTACATTTCCTTACATTTCTATACATTTCCTTATTTTTAGAATTCACATAACACATTCATAATCCATAAAACATGCCATTTTACCACATGGTTCCTTGTGTCATGCTTCACACGGAGTTTCTTTTAAAGCCTTATTTACCTAGCTCCCCTTTTTACTTAAAAACCAATAATTTTCCAAAGCTTTCTTCTTCCATCCTAGAATTCTAAAAACCCTTAATACACTTCCAACACTGCCAAAGCCTACTAACTCATGAATTAGGCAAGAACGCAGAACCCCTAATCTAGGATGTTACAGTTCTACCCTCCTTAAAAATAATTTCGTCCTCGAAATTACTTACTAACAGTCGTACAATCCTTCTCACCGCACTATGCTTACGCTACGCACTCTGATCTTAATAGAGCCATCATACCTTCTAGGCACAATCTCTAAGTTCACGTCCCCTAGAACATATTTCTAATGTCGCGATTTAATCTGGTTAACGAGTTTTATGCATCAAAACTTTTGTTTCACTGATTAACCGCGAACAGTTTTATGAAAAGAGATGTTTAAAAGTGGTTCTTTCGATCAAACAAAGTTCTCAGTTCAAGTTCACTATTCAGAAAGTCACGTTCACATTCATCAACCAATTATGAACTTTTGTTCATTCAGAGAAATGTTGTAGTTTTCATTGTTGTTGTTTTTTTCCACTACCCAGGGGTATTTTCGTAATTTATCCTACAGGGGTATTTTCGTAATTTGTCAAAATAAGGTTCCTTGGTGATTTTGTCAATAAAGGTATTTTGGTAATTTTGAAATCCTGGGGCCTTTCGATAATTTTGAAATTCCAGGGGTATTTCAGTAATTTTTCACAAACTAGAGTAAATTTGTAAAGTTTAATAATTCAGGGTATTTCAAAATTTGCAAAACTTTGAGGGTTCTTTTTGAGAATTGTACTTTCCAAAACAGTGATGTTGCAAAAATTTTAGAAATCAGGGTTATTTTTGGTAATTTTGTACGTCAGGGGCGATTTCGTAATTTTCCAAAATCAAGATATTTTGATAATTTGCAAATTAGGGTTTCTGAACATTTATAAAGTAATGAAATTTTGGTAAAACTGTTGGGTAGCTGGTCGTTTTATAAACCAAGGGCATTTTGATAATTTTACCACTAAGGGTGTAACATCCCCAAACCCGGCCCATTCGTTACGGCCGAATCTGGTTATGTTATTGAGGAGAAGACGGTTGAAAATCTCCTTAACTTAGAAAAATTTAGAAAAAAAACTTGCTAACTTTTGGAAAATCCATGTTTATTTAAACTTATGAGTAAAACTTTGTTATTAAAATATACTCATTTTAAAAATATATACATACAAACCCAAATTGAATAAGTAGGTTGGAAAAATATAATCATCTCCACATAGTGTTTCAAATTCATCAAACCATAATAAATACCCATAAAATAATAACTCAAAATAAATAAGAGTAAAAAAACCCTTTATTACACAATATTTAATCCAAATTCTTTGAATATAATTAAGCTTAAGAGTATTTAAATTCTTCTTCCTGCATGGGCCACCATGTGTCCTCTCCGATCCCGGTCCGATCTACACATCACCTGAAATGGTTAATGAAAGAGTGAGTCCACCGACTCGATGCATAACCACAACACAAATTTCCATCCGTATGGGCTTGGCCCATACCAAACAATTCACATAGTAAATCATGCACATATGCATCTCACCAACCCACAAACCAACCGTACTCCCACCTTGGCGGACTCCACGCCAAGGCCGTGGATAAACCACCACCGATCACCTGCGTGATCAAAATCCTTACCTTGGCAACTCATCGCTCAAGGTCGTGGGTGAGCCACCGATCAACCAATCGTGATCCCGATATCAAAATCCGCCACGGTGATGCACATAGCCATCAACCGCCGAGATGGGCACCAAGCCAACATCTCCTCGAGGTAGCACAAAGCTAACCATCAAGCGCTAATGTAGCCTCGAGCTATCATTAGACCACGTACATCCTGTGTACACTTCTTCCTTCCTCAATCCAAACCACCTCCCATGTGTGTAACAAATGCAACATGTCGATCACAACATAAAGGTAAGCACCACACCTTAATTACCATAACATGAATATATTATAAATAACTCACCATTCAAGCCATTGTAATCGGCCATCACACATCACGCATATGTAAACATATTAGCAAACCAAGAACACGAAATAGTGCGATGATTACGCACCGCTTGATCTGATCAACAAACCTCGAAGTCACACGCGCGCCTAAAAGCTTGTCGAAACCCCTTGATGAGTAATCGATTCCAACAAACCCCTAAGTGCTCCCCTCACACCGGCTTAACAATAGATCCCCTTCGCTAATCGAGTAAAAGACTGAAAGGTTCGGCAAAGCTTTTTAAATGGTGTTGGGGTATTCGGCAATGACAAGTTTTGGTGGTGGTTTCGGTTAGAACGAAGGTTAAAGGAATAGGAGATGGAGGAGTAGGAGGTTCGGCCACCTAGCAAACTTGAGATGAACAAGAAGTGTTTTGAAAGAAAAGGTTTCGGCTACAAAAGGTTGGGAGTAAAATACTAGCAATTTCGGCCAAGAGATCAAAATGATGGAAAGGGACAAAAAGGTGAGCACTTCCTCTATTTATAGAACAAAAAAAAAATCGGCTCACCCTACCCACATGCAACAAACCGAAAATGCCCCCCCAAGCTCCCTAAATTCGGCTACCACCTTCCTGGCCATACAATTCAAATTGATTTGAATTAATCAAATCACCTAACTCACTCCCAGCCACCCATTTGAAATCAATTCAAATTAAAATAGAAAACCCACCTTTATCTCTAAATAATAAAATAATCCTAAAAGATAACTAAGTAGATAAATAAATAAAATAATAAAGAAAAACCAAAAGATCACCCCCTAGCCGAAATCTAATTCAAAATAATTACTAGAGCTTATCCTATTCTTCTAATTTGAACTACATGTGCCGTCCACTGTTGCAAAATCCAAAAAGAATAAAAAAATATACTCCAACGCCACCCTCCAGGTTCGAACCTGGGACCAAGCTGCTACACCCTTACTTCCAACGCCTAGGCCACTCGGCCACTTTACTTTTTATGACAAAAACCCCACCATTAAAACTTAACCCTTCCTAGCCCAGCCCCATAACCGCATAAAATAAATAAACACGCAAAAGCTGCTTCCGTTGCTCGAACCAGCGCCCACACGCACCTTCAGCGCTTAAGTTCCGCACAGGCACCACCTGGACTAGCTGCTCCTTGCGACAAAACATGCCCCAAAATAATTTAAGGCCTTCTACCCTGCAACGCCATAATCCCAAAAATTAAAACCCAATCACGCCTTCTTGGATCGAACCCACGACCCTCCAAGGCGCTACCTCCACCTCCTTAAGTCGTATGCGTTTCAGCCACTATGCCAAAGCCTCTCATGTGCCAAAAATTACCAAAAATAATCCTTAAAACCTCCCTTGGCCCGATCCCCTTTTTCACACTTAAAATCGAAAATTTTCCAAGTTCTTCCCGTTTCATCCAAACCTTCTGAAAACCTCTACACCTCATCCAAGCGCTCCAAAAACCTACTAATACTCGATTTACCCGATCTGCACAGTCCCTAACCCAGGGTGTTACAATTCTACCCTCCTTAAAATAATTTCGTCCTCGAAATTACTTGGCTAGACCAACGACTCCACAAATTAATTCCCTCACTACGCTATCATTTGGGCACTCACGATCTTAAAGAGCTAACATACCTTTTAGGCACCGATCCAAAGTTCATACACAAGGTTCCAACACTTACAAGCAACAAAAATAAGCAATCACCCACACGAACAAAACAACAGGAAATACTCCAAACATAAAATACTTACCAGCTGACACGTCGGGCACATCATTATCCTCTCTCCGACAAAGCGCATAAACGGACACTGGGTGCGCTTGCCTCGGTGCCACCATTACGCGGTCTCTCGCTTCCCGACCTTGGCGGAACCATTTCCTCCATGGTTCAAACCACGACCTCTCGCCGCTGTCGACCACCTCCGCTGGTTGCACATAACCTTGACCTTCCGTCCGAGTCCTATTCGGATTCTGGGACAATCCTTAATCGGATGAGTCTTGGACTTACATCCGAAGCACTCCCGAACTCGATTCCAAAGACTCTTCGCCAACATGATACCTTCCGCCGCTGCGCAGACACGGACGATCTGGATTTCCGGCGCCGGCTTAGCAATATGAGCAGAGTCTCAACCCTCGGTCTTTTTGGACCCTCTCAACCACTTACGGCGATCCAACACTTCTCTTCCGGTTCCTTTCTCTATTGTGCCTCTCGGCCTTCTTGACCTCCTCGACTATTCGAGCTTTCTCCACTAAAACGGCAAAGTCTCTTTCACGATGCGGAGCAATCAAAACTCGCGACTCATCCCCGCAGACCATCTTCAAACCGACACATCTCTCATAATCCGTTGCCACAATGCCCCGAGCATACCGGCTTAAACGTAAAAACTTCGACCGTACTCCGCTATCGACTTGCTACCTTGCACCAAATTGAGGAGCGCCTTCCTCTCGAGCATCCACATAGCTCGCTCCAACATACTTCCTTCAAACTTGATCTTAAAGTAGCCTGATCCACTCGATCCGCAGGGTACTTTCCTTAACCGTGAGCCACCACTGGTAGGCCTCATCCCGCAAACAACGAAACAACACCCTTAAGCTTCTCTCTCGCAGCTAAGTCGAGATCATCCATAATCCTTTCAAGCGCCTCCGGCCGAGACTCGCCACATTCGAGCTACCCGGACACTCCTCCGAAAACCTCGGCTCCATTCGCCCTAAGTCTCTGCACCGACTCCGATTCCTATTGCCCACATTGGCTCTCGCCACTGCTCGTTCGAGTACCGCAAAGCGACTTGTGACACTCACGTCGTCTCCTCCACCGATCCTGCTGTTCAACCTCTCACGGTGGTGGCGGTGCATCGCTCTCTGACCCATGGCGTGACCCAACCGATTCTGATACTGACATCCTGCCTCTACCACGTCCACGAGTATTGCGACCACGCCCCCTAGAACTCATATCTAGCCTCGATTTAATCTGCTTAGAAAGTTTTATGGATTAGAAATTATTGTTTCACTGTTATAACCACGAGCAATTTTATGCAATGAAGTTTCCGAGAGTAGTTCTTTCGAGCAATCAAGTTTCCTTCCTACCCAGGGGTAATTTCGTCATTTTTTTCTAAAGTGGGGTATTTCTGGTAATAACTCAGAGTCAATTTTGAAAATAGTTTTTCCAACTTCAAAATTTACAAAATCTCAGGGGTCGTCTTGAAAATTTTGTTTTTCAAACAAAGTGTGTTGCCAAATTTCAAAAAACAGGGTTATTTTTGAAATTTTGGAAATCAGGGGCATTTTCGTAATTTCTCCAAATCAGAATATCACAATATTTCACAAAAATAGAATTTTCTGATATTTGGTAAAATAGGAATATTTCAGTAAAAGTTGAGGGAAACCTGAAAATTTAGAAACCAATGGCATTTCGGTAATTTGATCAACCAGGGGTATTTTTGTAATTTTGCCACTAGGGCATTTTGGGAAAGTTTGTAAATCGGCAAACATCTTTCAAAATCGAATTTAGGGTTTCACTAACCAAAGGGGTAAATTTGAAAAAAAAAATTAAAGGTTTTAAAGAAAGCAAAGAAGGCTAATTCCTTTCGGGTTTTAATAACCTAGGTTTAGCCTATGAACAAGTCCTCTTGGTTAAGGTGAACAGTAGCTACGCACTGTAGGATTCTGCGAAGAGGAGGTGAGTCACGTGGATCGCTTAAGTACTGTGCTCTTCCGGATCCAATCCTAGACATGCGCACATTAAAAGTTGCCACACCTTATCTCGCGACTTATTTCACATGAGTTTGTTTAAGAACTTTAAGTTTTATGCACATGTTTGAGTAATCTAATCCTAGGGTCCAATAGCCCTATCATTCTATTCTACGAGCCCAACAAAGCCCATAACAGTTCATATAACAAATTACTTCACAAGTCCAAGTACTTACAGTGGATCATGCGGGTTGGAGATACAGGTGCCATGCCAGAATACCTGAAAAACTTTTTTTTTTATAAACGCCCACATTTCGAAAAGCCCATTTTGAAAATGTTTTTGGGCCCAAAACCCTCAAAGCCGAGTTTTGAACCGGGCTTTGATACCAAACTGTAACATCCCCAAACCCGGCCCATTCGTTACTGGTAGAATCAGTTATGTTATTGAGGAGAAGACGGTTGAAAATCTCCTTAACTTAGAAAAATTTAGAAAAAAACTTGCTAACTTTTGGAAAATCCATGTTTATTTAAACTTATGAGTAAAACTTTGTTATTAAAATATACTCATTTTAAAAATATATACATACAAACCCAAATTGAATAAGTAGGTTGGAAAAATATAATCATCTCCACATAGTGTTTCAAATTCATCAAACCATAATAAATACCCATAAAATAATAACTCAAAATAAATAAGAGTAAAAAAACCCTTTATTACACAATATTTAATCCAAATTCTTTGAATATAATTAAGCTTAAGAGTATTTAAATTCTTCTTCCTGCATGGGCCACCATGTGTCCTCTCCGATCCCGGTCCGATCTACACATCACTTGAAATGGTTAATGAAAGAGTGAGTCCACCGACTCAGTGCATAACCACAACACAAATTTCCATCCGTATGGGCTTGGCCCATACCAAACAATTCACATAGTAAATCATGCACATATGCATCTCAGCCCAACCCACAAACCAACCGTACTCCCACCTTGGCAGACTCCCTGCCTAAGGCCGTGGATAAACCACCACTGATCACCTCGTGATCAAAATCCTTACCTTGGCAACTCACTGCTCAAGGCCGTGGCTGAGCCACCGATCAACCAATCGTGATCCCGATATCAAAATCCGCCTACGGTGATGCACATAGCCATCAACCGTCGAGATGGGCACCAAGCCAACATCTCCTCGAGGTAGCACAAAGCTAACCATCAAGCGCTAATGTAGCCTCGAGCTATCATTAGACCACGTACATCCCTGTGTACACTTCTTCCTTCCTCAATCCAAACCACCTCCCATGTGTGTAACAAATGCAACATGTCGATCACAACATAAAGGTAAGCACCACACCTTAATTACCATAACATGAATATATTATAAATAACTCACCATTCAAGCCATTGTAATCGGCCATCACACATCACATATGTAAACATATTAGCAAACCAAGAACACAGAAATAGTGTGATGATTACGCACCTGCTTGATACAGTCAACAAACCTCGAAGTCACACGCTGCCCCTAAAAGCTTGTCGAAACCCCCTTGATGAGTAATCGATTCCAACAGCCCCCCTAAGTGCTCCTCACACAGGCAACAATAGATCCCTTCTGGCTAATCGAGAAAAGATCGAAAGGTTCGGCAAAGCTTTTTAAATGGTGTTGGGGTATTCGGCAATGACAAGTTTTGGTGGTGGTTTCGGTTAGAACGAAGGTTAAAGGAATAGGAGATGGAGGAGTAGGAGGTTCGGCCACCTAGCAAACTTGAGATGAACAAGAAGTGTTTTGAAAGAAAAGGTTTCGGCTACAAAAGGTTGGGAGTAAAATACTAGCAATTTCGGCCAAGAGATCAAAATGATGGAAAGGGACAAAAAGGTGAGCACTTCCTCTATTTATAGAACAAAAAAAAAAATCGGCTCACCCTACCCACATGCAACAAACCGAAAATGCCCCCCCAAGCTCCCCAAATTCGGCTACCACCTTCCTGGCCATACAATTCAAATTGATTTGAATTAATCAAATCACCTAACTCACTCCCAGCCACCCATTTGAAATCAATTCAAATTAAAATAGAAAACCCACCTTTATCTCTAAATAATAAAATAATCCTAAAAGATAACTAAGTAGATAAATAAATAAAATAATAAAGAAAAACCAAAAGATCACCCCCTAGCCGAAATCTAATTCAAAATAATTACTAGAGCTTATCCTATTCTTCTAATTTGAACTACATGTGCCGTCCACTGTTGCAAAATCCAAAAAGAATAAAAAAATATACTCCAACGCCACCCTCCAGGTTCGAACCTGGGACCAAGCTGCTACACCCTTACTTCCAACGCCTAGGCCACTCGGCCACTTTGCTTTTTATGACAAAAACCCCCACCATTTAAACTTAACCCTTCCTAGCCCAGCCCCATAACCGCATAAAATAAATAAACACGCAAAAGCTGCTGTTTGCTCGAACAGCGCCACACGCACCTTCGCCGCCGCTTAAGTTACGCATGGGCACCACCGGACTACCTTTGCTCCATTGCGACAAAACACGCCCCAAAATAATTTAAGGCCTTCTACCCGCAACGCCATAATCCCAAAAATTAAAACCCAAGCTCGCGCCTTCTTGGATCGAACCTACGACCCTCCAAGGCGCTACCTCCAGCCTCCCTTAAGTCGTATGTTCACCACTATGCCAAAGCCTCTCATGTGCCAAAAATTACCAAAAATAATCCTTAAAACCTCCCTTGGCCCGATCCCCTTTTTCACACTAAAAATCAAAAATTTTCCAAGTTCTTCCCGTTTCATCCAAACCTTCTGAAAACCTCTACACCTCATCCAAGCGCTCCAAAAACCTACTAACACTCGATTTACCCGATCTGCACAGCCCCTAACCCAGGGTGTTACAAAGGGTATTTTTGTAATTTTCATAAACTGGAAATTTTTCGGAAAATTTTGTAAAGATGGTTTTCACAAATTTAAAAGGTAATTTTAAGAGTTTTAAATAGGGTTTTTATAAAAATACGGCTAGTTCCCTTTCGGGTTTTAGTTATTGCATTTAGCCTGTGACCGAGTCCTCTTGGTTAGGGTGAACCGAAGCTACGCACCAGGTAGGATTCCAGCGAAGAGGAGGTGAGTCACTAGGACTGCTTAAATACTAGGCTCTTCCGGATCCAATCCTAGACATGCGCATAGGGGTTACCACACCCTAACTCAGTGACTTAGCCATAGGTTTGTTTAGTGCATTAAGTCTTATGTATTTGTGTTTGAGTAGACTAGTCCTAGGGTTCAAGTTCCTATCATGCTATTCTACATTCCATGCCTTTTCTACCCTTCCATAATTCACATAATCACACAGATAGTTAGGGGTACTTAGCTGGTGGACTGCGGGTCGGAGACTTAGGTGCCATGCCAGAAACCTGCTTATTTCAAAAATATTTTCATAAAACTCATTTGGGCTCACTTTGAAAACGTTTTGGGCCTTAAACCCCTAGGCTGAGGGTTTGATGTAACATCCTAGATTAGGGGTTATGCGTTCGTGCCTAATTCATGAGTTAGTAGGTTTTGGCAGTGTTGGAAGTGTATTAAGGGTTTTTAGAATTCAAGGATGGAAGAAGAAAGCTTTGGAAAATTATTGGTTTTTAAGTAAAAAGGGGAGCTAGGTAAATGAGGCTTTAAAAAAAACTCCGTGTGAAGCATGACACAAGGAACCATGTGGTAAAATGGCATGTTTTATGAATTATGAATGTGTTATGTGAATTCTAGAAATAAGGAAATGTATGGAAATGTAAGGAAATATGGAAATGTAAGGAAATGTAAGGAAATGTAAGAAAACGTATGGAAATGTAAGGAAATGTAAGGAAATGTATGGAAATGTAAGGAAATGTAAGGAAATGTATGGAAATGTATGGAAATGTATAGAAATGTAAGGAAAAGTAAGGAAATGTATGGAAATGTAAGGAAATGTAAGGAAATGCCTTGTATTGGAACTGTAAGGAAATGTAAGAAAATGTCTTGTCTTGGAAATGTAGGGAAATGTGTTGGAAATGTAAGGAAATGTCTTGTCTTGGAAATGTAGGGAAATGTGTTGGAAATGTAAGGAAATGTCTTGTCTTGGAAATGTGAGGAAATGTCCTGGAAATGTAAGGAAATGATGTGGAAATGATTCAAAAGAGGAAAGTAAACATTTCTGGAAACTTGGAAATGTAAGGAAATGTCAAGTTTAAAGAGGCAAACGAAAATTTTTGGAAACTTGGAAATGAAAGGAAATGTCAAGTTTTAAAGCTTAAAAAGAGGAAATTAAGGCAAGGTAGCCTTAAGAAAATTAGTAGGAAGAATTTGGCACACAAACAGGCTTGGAAAAGTGGCTGGAAATGCCACTTAAGGCCCAGTGTAAGTGGACGCCACCTACATGAGCAAGTGGGCTGAGTTCGAGAGTCACATGGGAAGCAAATAAAAGAAATTTTATTTTTGCTCGAGGAGAAGACTGAGAGGTGGACGGCACATGCTTCTAGAAAGGAGGTGTTATCTTTTCATAAATATTCGATTAAAAGGTGATAAATAAATGATTTTTAAATTGGATTATTCTCAAGAGATAAATGTTGGATTAAACTCTTTTATTTATGATAATTAAAGGATAAAGTTATCAGATAGAAGAGTGGTGGCCAAGTAAGGGACTTTGAATTATCTTTTATTTTAGGTGATAATTAAAAAGATAAATAAGGGATTATTCTTTAATTTTTAAATAAGGAGATAAGGAGGAAAATAAGGAAGAGTGGTGGCCAAGTAAGGGACTCTAGCCTAGTAATTTCGGCTATAAAAGGAAAAGAGAGGCCAACCTTCATTCTTCCTTTTCTCTTTTGTTCATCTGCCAAAATTCTCTAGCAAAATTCTCTCTCTCTGCTTTGCCAAACCAAAATACCTTGTGTTCTTGAATCCTCCATCTTTATTCTTCCTTTTCTTTTCTTTCTAATCCCTCCAAAAGCCGAAAGTTGTGAGAGCATCATTTAGCCATAGCCGAATCTCTGAAAGTTGAAGTGAAGGTGCAATCGATTTCTTCAAATAAGGGTAAGACCCAAGTTTGGTTTCCATTCTTTTATATTTTAGACTTATCGAAATTTAGGGACTAATTCCTATTATTGATCTTGGCTGAATCATGGAAGGAAAGTTTGGGATTTATTAAGTGTCGACTACAAGGAAGGAGAAGTTCTTTTCCGAAGATACACCATATAGGCGCGTGTTCCCTAGTTATTCGGTGAATTTTGGGATTTAAGAATCTAAGGTAAGTCATATTTAACATTCGGCTAAGGGTTATTTGTTGTGAATAAATGTTAGAAATTGATCTAACATGTAGTTATAGGGATTTAAATGAGAGGATACAAAGATTTTGGATTTGAGAATTTCAAGGTAAGTTTAAGAACACTAATCCTACTAGGATTTGGATTTATGGCCGAATGGTTTTTTATTAAAATAGTAAGTGAATAATCAAATGTAGGGATTAAGGATCTAAGTGGTAGATCAGATTTCGAGATCTCAAGGAATTTGCTAAGTGAATCAGGTGTGTACTCCACACTATCTTTGTAATATGAATTATGGTTGCATATAATAAAATATATGTTAATAGAAATATGAGCATGGCTAAAGTACCATGATATGGTACTAAGTACTCAGGTACGTTTCCTACTTCTACTAGGAATATGAAAAATGTTATTAGTAACATGAGAATATGATAAGAATGTGAACTATGGCATATTTATGCATTTTATTATTATATTGGGCATATGGGTATATTGAAAGGGGAAGTGAAAAGTGGTGATTTAAGACCACAGTAATCTGAAAAGTGGTGACTTACGACCACGATGAATCGAAAAGTGGTGATCTAAGACCACGAGAATCGAAAAGTGGTTTCCTAAAACCACGAGACATGAGCTTTAAGCCCATGATTGTGTGTGTAGCGGAAGAAGGGTCGACTTAATAGTCCCCACGGTGTGTTTGGCGAGTGCGGGGGTGTGTAGCGGATGGACAATTAGGTTTGGGTTTGGGAATGCATCATAACTTGTATTTTATGTTGGAATGTATAATTCTCAGATGCCCGATTCTATTACGATTTAGTGTCATGTACACATTGAGTCTGGTTGACTCACTCGTTGGGGAAATTTTTTCAGGTGATGATCAAGTAATGGACCAAGGTCGTGGGAGCTTAAAGGTGGCCATGCACAGCAAGAAATTTTACGATTTGGACTTTTATTTTACTCAGTACTTTAATTTTATTTTTGGGTTTTGGTTGATGTGATAAGGCCATAAGGCCCAAGTTGGATAGTTTTATTTCTTTGCTTTTATTTTTAATCATTATGTTACAAATTACTTTTAATTAAGTTCATTTAAATTATTTTTTTAAAAAAAATAAACCCTAAATTGTTTTGTCACCATAATTAAATGATTTCTAAGTAAAATAAATGGGTTTTCGCTCTAAGCTCAATCCAAAACGATATTTTTCTAAAATTACACAAATTTTCCCTAAGTAATAAAGAACATTGAAACCGATTTACTTAAGGAACATACCAGATCTGGCCAAGGCTCGTGGGCCGGGTTTGGGGTGTTTCAGTTTGGTATCAGAGCCCAGTTTTAAACTCTCGGCCTGTGGGTTAAGGCCCAAAACATTTTCAAATCGAGCCCAAATGAGTTTTATGAAAGTATTTTTGAAGATGAGCAGGTTTTCTGGCATGACACCTAAGTCTCCGACCCGCAGTCCACCAGGTAAGTACTTCTATCCATTTGTATGGTTTATAGTATGATGTGTAGAAGGGTAGAAATGGAATGGAACGTAGATTAGCATGATAAGTACTTGAACCCTAGGATTAGTTTTCCCCAACACTTACATAAGACTTAAGTGCCTAACTAAACAACCCTATGGCTAAGTCACCGAGTTAGGGTGTGGTAACCCCTGTGCGCATGTCTAGGATTGGATTTGGAAGAGCCTGGTACTTAAGCAGTCCGAGTGACTCACCTCCTCTTCACTGGAATCCTACCTGGTGCGTAGCTACGGTTCACCCTGACCAAGAGGACTCAGTCACAGGCTAAACACAATAACTAAAACCCAAAAGGGAACTAGCCATATTTTTATAAAAACCCTAGTTTTAAAACTCTTAAAATTACCTTTTTAATTTGTGAGAACTATTTTTACAAAATTTTTCGAAAAAAAAATTTCGATTTATGAAATTACAAAAATACCCCTAGTGGTAAATTACAAAAAAATACCCTTGGTTTATGAAATTCCCAAAATACCCACAGTTCTTATCAAGATTTCATTACTTTATAAATGTTCAAAAACCCTAATTTGCAAATTATCAAAATATCTTGATTTTGGAAAATTTCAAAATTTCCCCTAACTTACAAAATTACCAAAATGACCCTGATTTCTAAAATTTTTGCAACATCATCGTTCTGAAAAGTAAAATTCTCAAAAAGAACCCTTAAAGTTTTACAACTTTTGAAATATCCCTGACTTATTACATTTTACAAATTTACCCCGGTTTGGGGAAAATTACCGAAATACCCCCGAGGTCAAAAATTACCGAAATACGCCTAGATTTCAAAATTTTTCCAAAATACCCCGGGAATTTAGAAATTTCAAAACACTTTTTGACAAAATCACCAAGGAACTTTTTCTTTTGAAAAATTTCGAAAATACCCCTGTAGGATAAATTACGAAAATACCCCTGGGTAGTGGAAAAACAACAACAACGAAAACTACAATGTTTTTCTGAATGAACAAAAGTTCATAACTGATTGATGGATGTATGAATGCAAAGACTGTGTGCATATATGAATATGAAAGAATCACTCCTAAAATTCTTTCCATAAAATTTCTTCGCGGGTAATCAAGTGAAACAAAGACTAATTCATAAAACTTCTTAATCAGATCGCGACGTTAGAAATGAGTTCTAGGGGACGTGAACTTAGAGATTGTGCCAAGAGAGTGATGGTTCTATTAAGATCAGATTGCGCAGCATAAGCGTAGTGCGGTGAGTTAAGATGTACGATTATTCGTTAGTAAGAAATTTCGAGGGCGAAATTATTTTAAGGGGGTAGAACTGTAACATCCTAGATTAGGGGTTATGCGTTCGTGCCTAATTCATGAGTTAGTAGGTTTTGGCAGTGTTGGAAGTGTATTAAGGGTTTTTAGAATTCTAGGATGGAAGAAGAAAGCTTTGGAAAATTATTGGTTTTTAAGTAAAAAGGGGAGCTAGGTAAATGAGGCTTTAAAAGAAACTCCGTGTGAAGCATGACACAAGGAACCATGTGGTAAAATGGCATGTTTTATGAATTATGAATGTGTTATGTGAATTCTAGAAATAAGGAAATGTATGGAAATGTAAGGAAATATGGAAATGTAAGGAAATGTAAGGAAACGTATGGAAATATAAGGAAATCTAAGGAAATGTATGGAAATGTAAGGAAATGTAAGGAAATGTAAGGAAATGTATGGAAATGTAAGGAAATGTAATGAAATGTATGGAAATGTAAGGAAATGTAAGGAAATGCCTTGTATTGGAAATGTAAGGAAATGTAAGAAAATGTCTTGTCTTGGAAATGTAGGGAAATGTGTTGGAAATGTAAGGAAATGTCTTGTCTTGGAAATGTAGGGAAATGTGTTGGAAATGTAAGGAAATGTCTTGTCTTGGAAATGTGAGGAAATGTCCTGGAAATGTAAGGAAATGATGTGGAAATGATTCAAAAGAGGAAAGTAAACATTTCTGGAAACTTGGAAATGTAAGGAAATGTCAAGTTTAAAGAGGCAAACGAAAATTTTTGGAAACTTGGAAATGAAAGGAAATGTCAAGTTTTAAAGCTTTAAAAGAGGAAATTAAGGCAAGGTGGCCTTAAAAGAAAAAGTTGGTGAAATTTGACACACAAACAGGCTTGGAAAAGTGGCCTGAAGATGCCACTTAGGGCATCTGGAAATGACGCCACATGCAAGGTGATGGGCCTGAGTTCGAGTCACTTGGGAAGCAAATAAAGGAAGTTTTATTTTTGCTTCCAGAAACCTGAGGTGGACGGCACAAGCCTTCTAGAAAGGAGGAGTTTTATTCTCTTTAATATTCGATTAATAAGGTGATAAATAAGGGATTTAATTTGGATTATTTTTGAAGAGATAATAAAGGATTATTCTCTAATTATTTTAAATTAAGGAGATAAACTTATCAATAAAGAAGAGTGGTGGCCAAGTAAGGGATTACGATTAGTAGTTTCGGCTATAAAAGGAAGAAAATAGGGCTACTCATCAATTTTTCTTCCTCCTCTCTCTCTGCCGATTTTCGAGTGCTCTCTTCTCTTCTCTTCTCTTTCTCTTTTCTTTTGTCGTCGAATCTATAGTCCACCATTGTCAAAATTCTCAAGTTTTCTTTTCTTCCTATTTCTTCTTACCAATCCATTTAAAAGCCTAATCTTGGAAGGGCTTCAAGCATAGGTCTTTGTTGATTTCTTCAAAGGTAAGAACAAGTTTGATTTCCATTCTTTTCTTTTAGATTAGCCGAGAGATAATCTAACCCCATACATATTATGGTTGCCGAATATGGAAGGATCTTCGGGATTATCAGAGTAGTCGACTAAAAGGAGGGTATTCGGGATTTCTAAGATTAAGGTAAGACATGTGAATATTCGGCCAAAGGCCTTGATTTATGTTTCGATGATTAAGATTAAGTCTAACGTAAGGTTTTAGGGATTTCGACATTCCTAGGGAAACAAGGAAGCAGTTTGGGATTTGTTGGTGTTCCAATCGGCAACAAGGTAAGAATACTAATCCTACTAGGATTTGGAATTTTGGTCGAATGGCTTTTTATTAAGGTAATAAGTGATAAATCAATGTAGGGATTAAGGATCTAAGCATTAGATCAAGCTTTTCGGGATCTCAAGGAAATTTTAAGCGAATCAGGTGTGTACCCCACACTATTTTATAATACGTTTTATGGCTATGTTAATTAAAATATGTGATATTAAGAATATGAAAGTGGCTAAAGTACCATGTTATGGTACAAAGTACCCAGGTATGTTTTCTACTCCTACTAGGAATATGAAAAATGTTATTAGTAACATGAGAATATGATAAGAATGTGAACTCTGGCATATTTATGCATATTATTATTATATGGGGCATATGGGTTTGTTTGAAAGGGGAAATGAATGTGGTGACCTAAGACCACGAACACGGTGACTAAGACCGTGATATCTGAAAAGTAGTGACCTAAGACCACAGTAATCTGAACGTGGTGACTTAAGACCACGAATGCGGTGACCTAAGACCGCAATTTGGTGTGTAGCGGAAGGAGGGTTGACTTAGTAGTCCCCACGGTGTGACTGGCAGGTATGGGGGTGTGTAGCGGTGGACAATTAGGTTTGGGTTTGGGAATGCATCATAACTTGTATTCTCTGTTTTGAATGTGTAACTCTTGTATGCCTAATTCTATTATGATTTAGTGTCGTGTACACATTGAGTCTGTTTGACTCACCCCGTTGTGGGACTATTTTCAGGTGACGATCAGTAATGGACCGGGCTCGGCAGAAGCTTAGGGATGGCCATGCACAGCAAGTACTTAAACTTAATAATTAATGTGGATTTTTATTTTTATCAAGTACTTAAACTTAAAGTTTTGGGAATTATTTGATGTAATAAGGCCATAAGGCCATAGTTGAATTGTTTTCCATTTATTTTTATTTATTATGTTTATGTGATTTATCTATTAAAGTTTAAGTATTAATTTATTTTTAAACTAAACCCTAAATATTTTGTCACCTAAGATTAAAAGGATTTCTAATATATATATAAAAAAATTGACTTCGTTTTTAACACAAGCCCAACCCAAACCATATTTTCTTTAAAATCGCACAAGTTTTCTCTAAGTAACAAAGAACCTTGAAACCGATTTTCTTGAGGAACATACCAGATCCGGTTGGGCTCGTGGTAGGGTTTGGGGTGTTTCATTGAAAGCAAACTCTCGATACCAAATGAAACACCCCCAACCCCACCCACGAGCTTTGACCAGATTTGGTATGTTCCGCAAGAAAACCGGTTGCAAATTCTTTTGTTACTTAGAGAAAACTTGTGCGATTTTTAAAAAAAAATATTGTTTCGGTTGGGCTTGTGTTGAAACAGACTCGATTTTACTTTGGAAACCCCTTTTTAATATTAAGTGATAAAACATATAGAGTATATTTTAAAATAAAATACTTAGTCTTTAACTTAATCAAAATTTGTAACACAATAAAACAACAAGTAGAAATAAAATCGTTCATCATGGCCTTATGGCCTTATTACATCAAATAGTTTCCAAAATATTTCAAAGTACTAAAATAAATTCAAGAGTCCATAAAAATATAAACTTCATGTTGAGCATGGCCACCACAAGTCTCTATTTGTCCCGATCCATCACTGTTCATCACACCAAACATGGCCCCACAACGGGTGAGTCAAAGCAGACTCAATGTGTACACGACACTAAATCATAATAGAATCAGCATACAATAGTTACACATTCAAAACATAAAATACAAGTTATGATGCATTCCCAAACCCAAACCTAATTGTCCATCCGCTACACACCCCCGTACCTGCCAGTCACACCGTGGAGACTACTAAGTCGACCCTCCATCCGCTACACACCATCGAAGGCGATCATTTGCGATCGGCGTGCTCATCGCCCATATAAAATTTGTGGCATAGCCACGGATATAATTGTGTCAAGAGACACCGATTCGAGATAATGTAACCGAAATTACCACATTCAGATAATGTGACCGAAGTCACCACATTCAGATAGTGAGACCGTAGTCATCACATTCACTTCCCCTTTTTCATATATCCCGAATGACCCATGAAACACCCCACACCCGGCCCACGAGCCTGAACCGGATCTGGTATGTTCCTTGAGTAAACCGGTTTTCAAATTCTTTGTTACTTAGAGAAAATTCTGTAAAATTTAGAAAAAATTATTGGTTTGGGTTGGGCTTTGGTTAGAAACCCATTTAATCAATTTTTTTTAAATCCAATTTAACTAGGGTGACAAAATAATTTTAGGGTTTATTTTTTAAGGAAATAAATTTTTACTTAACTTTAAAACAACATAGTTCGTAACATAATAATTAAACGTAAAGTAAAAGTATAGAAATCCTCTTGGGCCTTAGGGCCTTATTACATCAAATAACCCAAAAATAAAATTAAAAGTACTTAGAAAATGTGAAGTCCAAATTCTAAATAAATTCTTCAAGTGATGCATGGCCACCTTTAGCTCCCCGGCGACCTTGGTCCATTATCGCACATCACCGAAAAATAGTCCTCAAAGGGTGAGTCAACGGACTCAATGTGTACACAAACTAACAAACAATATTTCAGGCATACATATTCATATCAGAACATATACATATCAAAATGATGCAACCCAAACCCAAGCCTAATTATCCATCCGCTACACACCACCCGTACCTGCCAGTCACACCGTGGGGACTACTAAGTCAACCCTCCTTCCGCTACACACCATCGAAGGCGATCGCCATTGCGATGACGTGCTCATCGCCCATATACGTTGTGTCATTAGCCACTATATTCAAATAATGTAACCGGTTACCAATTTGAGATAATGTAACCGGTTACCATATTCAAATAATGTGACCGTAGTCACCATATTTCGTTGGTGAGACCGAAGTCAACACCTTCGTTGGTGAGACCGAAGTCAACACCTACTCTTCCCCTTTCACAAATATCCCATATGCCCCAAATATTTATACATATCTTATTTCTCATTCATATTACATATTCAAAATATATATAACATATTCGTAATCCTATCGGAAGTAGGAAACGTACCTGGGTACTTTTACCACATTTGTGGCACTTAGCCACATTCTTATTCGCATGCACATTTATATATATATATATAAAATAATTGCCGTAATATATTGAGAGTTAGTGTGGGTACACACACGATTCGCTAATGAGTTCCTTGAAATCCCAAGAGAATCGACCACGATTTAGATCTCAAATCCTACATAAGTTAATCCCTTTAAAAGACCATTCGGCTACTTTTCCAAATACAACTAGGATTTGTATTACTTACCTTGTTGCCGAATTGATTAAATCCCGAAATTGTGGTATTCCTCCCTTAAATTTGGCTAGCCACCAAAAACATGTATTTTCATCAGTTTCTGACTTTTGGATCAAAAGGAAATACTTTTAGATACCAAAGTAACCCTTGGCTGATTAGATCTATACACTTACCTGGCAATTTCCAATTCCTGAAAATATTCCTTGCCTTGTATGTCTATCGAAATCCCTATAATTATATGTTAGATCTGATTTCCATATCACTTAATAATCTTAAATCAATGGGCCTTTGGCCTAAACCATGCTTTTCTTACCTTAAATCCTTAGATCTGAAATCCCGGAATTCCTCCTTTATTATTCGGCCAAAAGACAACCAAAAGAATCAGTTCCCAAATCTTGGTTGAAAGAGAATAAACAACAAGAATCCATTATTGTTACCTTATCACCACGAATGACGGCACCTTTGATTGAAGCCACAGAGATTCAACTATGGAGACTTAAATAGGAATCAAAGAGGTTTGGCTTGTGAAGAGAAGAGAAAAAAGAAGAAGAAAAGAGAAGAAGAAAAGAAAAGAGAAAAAGAGAATAATGGCAGAGAAAATTAGCAGAGAGAATAGGAGAAATTTTAGAGAATTTTGGCAGAGGTTTTCTTGAGAGAAAAGAATGAATGAAGAATAGCCTTACTCTTCCTTTTATAGCCGTAATTACTAGCTAGAGTCCTTTACTTGGCCACCACTCTTCTATTTTGATAACTTTATCCTTTAATTATCATAAATAAAAGAGTTTAATCCAATATTTATCTCTTCTAAATAATCCAATTTAAAAATCCTTTATTTATCACCTTTTAATCGAATATTTATGAAAATAAAACACCTCCTTTTTAGAAGCATGTGCCGTCCACCTCGGTCTTACGGAAGCAAAAATAAAACCTCCTTTATTTGCTTCCCAAGTGACTCGAACTGTGCCCATTCCTCTTGCACATGGTGCCATTTCCATAGGCCCTAAGTGACATCTTCGTGCCACTTTTCCAAGCTTTGTTTGTCGTCAAATCCTTCATATTTTTCTTTTAAGGCCACCTTACCTTAATTTCCTATTTTAAACTTTAAAACTTGACATTTCTAAGTCATTTCTAAGTTTCCTAAAATTTTCGATCTACTCAGTAAACTTGCCATTTTCTTACATTTCCAAGTTTCGAGAAATGTTCACTTTCCATTTTGAATCATTTCCTTACTTTTCCTAGTTTCCATAAATGTTCACTTTCCTCTTTATTCCTTTACATTTGAGGACATTTCCTACATTTCCAAGACAAGACATTTCCTTACATTTCCTTGCATTTCCTTACATTTCCATACATTTCCTCACATTTCCTTACATTTCTTACATTTCCATACATTTCCATACATTTCTTACATTTCCTTACATTTTCTTACATTTCCTACATTGCCTTACATTTCCATACATTTCACACATTTCCACACATTTCCATACACTTCCATACATTTCCATATATTTCCATACGTTTCCTTATTTCTAGAATTCACATAACACATTCATAATTCATAAAACATGCCATTTTACCACATGGTTCCTTGTGTCATGCTTCACACTTGAGTTTCTTTTAAAGCCTCATTTACCTAGCTCCCTTTTACTTAAAAACCAATAATTTTCCAAAGCTTTCTTCTTCCATCCTAAAATTCTAAAAACCCTTAATACACTTCCAACACTGCCAAAACCTACTAACTCATGAATTATGCACAAACGCATAACCCCTAATCTAGGATGTTAGAACCCATATCATCCATATCATGCATATCATACTTAAATTCACATTCTTATAAAGTTTCACATGTTTTAAATAACATATTTCATAATCCTAGTGGAAGTAGGAAACGTAGCTGAGTACTTAGTACCATATCATGGTACTTTTGCCACTTTCATATACTTAATAACACATATATTAATAAACATAGCCATAATACATATTATAAAGTAGTGTGTGGGGTACACATCCGATTAAACAGCAAATTCCTTGAGATTAGAAATCGATCTATCGCTTAAATCCTTAATCCCTACATTTGATTAATCACTTACTAATTTAATAAAAAGCCATTCAGCCATAAATCCAAATCCTAGTAGGATTAGTATTCTTAAACTTACCTTGTTGCCGATTGGGACACCAACAAATCCCAAACCGATCCTTGTTTTCCTAGTAGTGTCGAAATTCGATAACCTTACGTTAGATTTAATCTAATCCTTAAAACATAAAGCATGGCCTTTGGCCGAATCTTATAGTTTCTTACCTTAACTCTTTAAATCCGAAACTCTCTTTACGATTAATGGAGATGCCGAAATACCTTAGATCCAAATCCCGAAATTCACCTTCCATATTTCGATCAATAAGATTGAGGAGGATTAGACTAACTTTGGCTTAAAAGAAAGGAATTCAATTATGATTATAGATCCTTACCCTTTATATTTAAATCGATGATCCTTCTTGACACCACTTGTAGATTTGGCTATGGCTAAATGATGCTCTCACAACTTTCGGCTTTTGGAGGATTAGAAAGAAAAGAGAAGAAAAGAGAGCCCTAAGAAATTCGGCAGAGAGAGAAGAGGAAGAAGAAAAATTGATGAGTAGTCCTCTTTTCTTCCTTTTATAGCCAAAATTACTACTCGTAATCCCTTACTTGGCCACCACTCTTCTTTATTTGATAACTTTATCCTTTGAATTAATAATAATCCTTCTATTATCTCTTCTTTTATCCATTAAAAAATAAAAGGAATTAATCCACAATTATCTCTTGAAAATAATCTAAATAAATCTACTATTTATCTCCTATTTAAAGAAATTTAAAGAGAATAAAACTCCTCTTTTTGCAAGCCTTGTGCCGTCCACTTCGTGTTTCTAGAGGCAAAAATAAAACTTCTTTTATTTACTTCCCATGTGACTTGAACTCAGGCCCACTTGCCTAGCTTGTGGCGTCACTACACTGGGCCTTAAGTGATATCTTTCAGCCACTTTACCAAGCCTGTTTGTGTGTCAAATTCTTCATATTAATTTTCTTAAGGCCACCTTGCCTTAGTTTCCTCTTTTAAGCTTTGACATTTCTTTTCATTTCCAAGTTTCCAAAAATTTTCGTTCGGCTCTTTAAACTTGACATTTCCTTACATTTCCAAGTTTCAGTAAATGTTCACTTTCCTTTTTCAATCGTTTCTAAATCATTTTCCTAGTTTCCATAAATGTTCACTTTCTTCTTTATTCCTTTACATTTTCAGGACATTTCCCTACATTTCCAAGACAAGACATTTCCTTACATTTCCTTGCATTTCCACACATTTCCTCACATTTCCTTATATTTCCTAACATTTCCATACATTTCCATACATTTCCATACATTTCCTTACATTTCCTTACATTTCCTTACATTTCCATACATTTCCATACATTTTCTTCCATTTCCTTACATTTCCATACATTTCCTTATTTCTAGAATCCACATAACACATTCATAATTCATAAAACATGCCATTTTACCACATGGTTCCTTGTGTCATGCTTCACACGGAGTTTCTTTTAAAGCCTCATTTACCTAGCTCCCCTTTTTACTTAAAAACTAATAATTTTCCAAAGCTTTCTTCTTCCATCCTAGAATTCTAAAACCCTTAATACACTTCCAACATTGCCAAAACCTACTAACTCATGAATTTAGGCACTAACGCATAACCCCTAATCTAGGATGTTACACCAAGCCACTTTGCCAATTAATTCGTTATGTCCTAAACCCCACATAATTTCTTTTAAGGCCTCTTTGCCTAGTTTCCTCTTTTCACCTTCATTCTAGAGTTCTAAAAACTCTTAAAACATCTCCAAATACCCTTAAAACCCACTAGCACTTAAGTTATGCTCCAAACGCATAACCCCTAATCTAGGATGTTACATTAATTCAAGTATGATGTGCTTAGGTGGAGGAGCAAAAGTCCCTGCCTAAGAGTAGATCTAGCATAATTAAGCGGAGTTGATCGCATGCCTAGAGATAGAGTGACAAGATCTTGCCGAATTAGGGTGAAACTTAATATGGGAGTCCATAGATCGAGTTAATGCAATTCTAGAGGTTTTAATTAGAAAGAGATTTCAATTAATCAACCTAAGGTTAGACGTTAGTCGCCTCGAGAGAGGGATTAATATAACTTAGGCAATCTTACGGATCAAGTCAAATGAAGAAATCGTCTGGTTCAGAGTTAGATAACAAGTGAAGTCTAGGTGGATTCTTCCTTGGTATCGTCTTAATCAATTGGTTTTTCTTCAAAGTTATTTTCCCAAAATTTCATTCTTTTTTGTCTTAGAGTCTTTATTTTAGTTGTTAGTTAATTTTAGATTAGATAAAAATTCATTTAATTCTTAGGCTAGATAATAAAAAGAGAGTTAGTATTAGTACTTTTGGTTCCTTTGGGTTCGACAATTCGGTCTTGCCTTAACTATACTATTGTTCGATAGTTGCACTTGCCTCAAATCGTTGTCATAGTTAGTTTCCAGGTTCGATCATTCTTTATATAAATTTTAAGACTTTGACATCGCATAAAACAACGATCAGTGTGAATGAACTGTATACATTCTTTATAGATATTATGTATTATAAGATATAATGGCATGTTTTGGAATGACTATTTGGCATGGTTGACATAGGTTCAAACTAGAACCTTGAGATGTGGAATGGGCCTAAATTTTGTGAGTGAAATGTGGTGCCTATGATTGGCATATTGGTAGGTATATGTTGAATGATTCTTGACTTGATTTGTGTTTATTTGAAGTTGAAATGGAATAATGATAGGTATATGGTGTAGATTTTAAGCTTAGTCCATGTCAAGTAGATGAATTTACTTGGATGTATATTTTGTGGTACCAACGAAGGTACATTGGTTGAATGATGGAAAGGTTTTGCATATATGATGATTTTAGCATGATTTGGTCTCGTTTAAGTGTGTTTTAATTAGGTTAGAAAGTTGTGGTTCAAGAAAGCATTTTTGGTAAACTTGTTTTTCAAGGCACATTTTGGTACATTGCCTAAGACACGGGCTGTCACACGGCCGTGTGTAACACATAGGCTGTTTGCATAGTTGTGCGTCCTTATTATTTTTAAATACAGGTTTCACACAGTCTGCAACACTGCCATGTCTCCCAAAATAGTTAGTTACACGATTTGGCACACAGCCCATGACACAGCTGTATAGCCCTATTTCGAATGTCTGCACGGTCTGGGCTATGTCACACGGCGTTTAGAAATAAAGAATCAATGGAGGCGTTTAGAAGTCTGTCCTACTAAATTTGTTGCATTCCCTGAAGTGAATGCAAACATAAAGAAAATAAAAGATACAATCATGGACAACTAAAAGTGGGAACATAGTAATAAATAAGAGAACAATGAAAGTGCACCTACGGTAGCAATATCATGTAATTTTTTTTACTTATGATTGAACAAAAGTTTTTAATCACGAAACCTAACCATTCCCTGAAGATAATGTAAAAATATGTAATAAATTCGAAAGACATAATCTTTAACGTAGATGTAGTAAATTGGACTATAATAATAGTTATGGGGGATTGTCGTAATAAATTTTCTCACCACCAAAAGTGGAAAAATGAAGAAAGCAAGAAAAGAACAAGAAATTCCAAGAACTTTTTAAAAAGAGAGACAATTTATTTATGAAGAGTCATTGGTTATGTACCTATTGTACACCTGGAAAATAAGATCCACTCTCAAAGTTTGCTATTAATAGATTTTGATTGGATTCAAAGTCTACTATGAAGTTTAATTTACTTATCAGTAACACCCCAAACCCGCCCAAACACTACAACCGGATCTGGTATGTCACTTAAGCGAGTTCACAAAACATGTCGCATTTTGGAAAACAATTACTAGGTTTAAACCTTTATTCCGAGAGCTTAAGAATTCATTAAAGTATAAAATATTAAGTTATAAATTATATTGAAGGATTTTTAAATAAAACTGAAATTTCATACATGTCTTAACTTAATTGAAAAGATAAAACTAAAAACCCAACATAACCCAATAAAAAATAGTAGTCTAGTGTGTCGTGGCCTTATTACAACCATACTTAAAATCTGCGAAATATAAAATAACAGACTAAAGCCTTTTCTTTATTTGAATCCAATTGCTCTCTCTTTTGCATGGCCACCTCGCGTTCCTCTCTAGCCCGGTCCGATGCACTAGGTGTCACTGAAAGTGTTAAATTACAAGGGTGAGTCGCGAGACTCGATTGTGCAACCGTCATGCAGATTAGATTTGGGCTTTAGCCCCATAAAATGAATAATTAATATTCATAGCACAAAAATAATATGCAAAGCCCAACCCAAATCCTAGGTTTCCATCCGCTACACGCCCCCGTACCAGCCATTCACACCATTGGGGATTTCTACAATCAACCCACACCGCTACACGCCTTGATAGAAGTCGTGCTGCTCATCATTAGATCATGGCCGTAGCCATTACAATAGATCATGGCAAAAGCCGCTACAACAGATCATGGTAAGGAACCGCTACAATGATCACGGTAAAACCGCTACAACATATAACTTCCTCCTTTCATCAAACCCAACCCATGCAATCACATAAAATTATTATTCTTATATCATTTAATCAGAACATTCACTAACCTGGTGATTTACTTTTACCCTCTTTGGGTTTCCGTCATTATGCCGGGATTTCAGCATTTATCAAAACATATAAGACTTATAATCATATATTAATCAAATAGATCTAGAGGGTGTGGAGAGTTACACACCTGATTAATGTCGATACCCTTGCTAGACCGATCTACAACTTTGCTCAAAAAGCCGGAAAGATGTGAAAATAGGGCCTCTCCTATATTTGGCCAAGGGTTAGTAAATCCCGAATTTACACGTTGAAACTAATAGATCTTCTTGCCTTGAAATCTCGAAAGTAACACGATTCGAGTGCTACCGATCTATAACTTAGAGATCTATGCGATTGACTCCACTAAAGTTCCCTTCAAATTTCGGCACAAGTAGGCACCACAGAAGCAATTCGGCAATCACAGGAGATGAGATCTAGGGATTTCGGCTTTTAGGAAAATCCCAGAAAAAGTATGAACAAGGCTTTTACTCAGAGAAGAAGAGAAAAGAATGTGAGAAAAACCCAAATGCCAAAATTGAAGAGATATTCCCCCTATTTATAGAAAATTTGGCACTTACCTAACCTTGCAGATAAATCCTATCTTTTCTCCTTTATCTTAATCTACTAGCTCATCTAAAAGAGACTTAATTATCTCTAACTCCTCCCTCCTTTATCAGCATATTATCCACATATTTTAAACATTAAAACCCCTAAATTTTAGCCTTGTTGCCATCCACTCCACCTAATCCTAATGCCCAAAATTTAGCTAACTTAAATTAAAAGAATTGGGCTCCATGAAACTTAAATTTGGGCCCCTTACTCCCTTGTGTGGCGTCACCTCCTAAGATTGGGCCACAAGCCCACTTTGGTATTTTAAACATAGATACTACCTTTTAAACCTATAATGCCCAAACAGATAATTTTAACCAAGGCCTCTACCTAAGCCTGAACCCAATTTGGACCCCTAACACTTAAATTAACACATTAAACATATCCACCCATTAAACGCATAGACCCAAAAATTAAGGATGTTACACTTACTTCTTATCGTCAAGACTCAACGTAGAATAAAAAAAGGCACGTCTTTAAATATTAAGTCAACTTGATATATTATTTAAATATTTTGAGATGGTTTTCTTTTTAAGTTTTGATTACATATGTTACATATTATTTTAAGCATCTCATTTGTTCATAAAAATTAAAGTTAACTGATTTATTTATGTCGTTATAGTAGGTTTTATAATTAAATAATATATTTGATTAAAACATATCTAGTATGCAAATTTGTGTTAATAAACCAATGAATTTTATGGTTATTCAGATTTGATTTTCAAAGAATTGTTAAAGCTAGGCATTCATACGTTCTATATTATTCCATATGTTAATTATTTAGAGAAATGACATGAACAATTGAAAATAAAAAGTTCTATGAGCTTGAACGGTTGGATTTTGAATTAAATTTCACGTATGCTAATGATGATGGTTATGAAAAAATTGCTAGTTTTTCATTATGTCATATTTTTATGTTTGAAATGTGACGTTTAGTATAGGCTTGTTTCTATATATGACCTAGGCAGTTATTCTTGGTAGTTAACTGATTATGCAAAAATCTTGTTAAAAGGGTTTTAAAATTATTTTGAATCGAACTCGAGGCTTCTTCTTTTTTTTTTCATAGTGCACACAGCCTGGCGCATGACCATATACTTTTTTTCCTTTTTAAAGCTACTTTTTTTAATTTTTTTCCTTCTTCTTTTGTTTCCTTTCTAGCCCAACCAAAGTGATTTTATTTAGTTTTATATTTTATTTTTTTTATTATGCACTGTACTTTTATTGTTTTGTCAACTGTTTTTCTATTTTTTTTATCTCTTTATCTTCTTATTCATATTTGTATATTTTCTCATTAGTTTGCTCGAAGACATGCACTTCATTTAGAATTGCCCACGATATCGGTTTTCAATATTCCGATGAATTCATCCAAATTTAGGGCAGTTTCAGTTCTCTTCCTCCTTATGGTATTGTACTTTTTCTGCGATTTTAATTGTTTGTACATTAAGGAAAATGTACATCTTAAGTGTGGGGGTGATTTTATATGTTTATGGAATATAGCCCTTGAATTATTGTTTGTTTCTAAATAATTTTCTCATAGGTACCATTGAAGTAATTTTTGTTAATTTGGAGTTCTTATTGATTTTGTTTTGGAAAATTTGTGGATTTTGTTGCATTGTATAATTTATACTTTCAGTCACGAGAGAGTCAGACATGGTAAGTTGTTTTTTAGAAATTATTATTTTAGGTTGTCTCCCTAAATTGAAGTATTATCTTGAAATTTTAAATTTGCAAGTTTGACATCAAAACCATAATTTTTTGTTAGATTTTAAGCCTATATAGCATATATTTTATTTTGGGCTCATTTTATTTTTGGTTTTGAGTATGTCAACTTGATTTGGAGTTCTAGAACTTGTTTCAATTATGCATGTCGAGACCACATTATTGATTTGATATATTGAGATGATAAAGACACTTAGAATTTAACCCACTTAACCTGTAAAAAGCTTAACTATTGAATTAACCCTTAGTAAACCTCATTGATCCTAACACATTTTTTTTCTAACCCGTTAATGTTAACCTATAACTCATATCTATGTTGTAAAATTATCCTTTTTATTGACTCCTTTTTTGTCGAGATTTGATTTCGTGAGTTGCCTAACTATGTTTCATTATTTGAATTGCTAAAATTTATTTTGTTTCAAACAAAATCAATAAAAAAAAAATCAAAAGAAAAAGAGAAAAATAAAGGAAAAAAAATCAAAAAAATATTTTTTTGATTGAGCTTGAATAATTAGTTTCATATTCTATTGGAAAGCTCAATTTCATTTGTGATTATTCTTATTGATATAATTTCTTTTAATTCAACAACTGATTGTTTTTTTCTAGTTTGATAATTTATCAACTTGATCTCAATTATAACAAACTTTTCTGATTTTTTCCATAACCTTAACCTAAGCCCCATTACAATCGTGTAAAGACCTCTTGATCGTGTGTCATCTCATTTTATAGTGGTGGAGATTTGATTTTCAAGCAAGCTTATGGTAATAACATTTCTCGTTCGACAGTTGAGTGCACAATATTTGAACGTTAAAATCTTTGAGTGCTTTGAGTGATCTTGAGTGAGGATGGCAATTCTTGTTGACTATAAATTTAAGGTAATTATTTAGATATGGGTAGACACCTACGTTTTTTTTGCTTTAAAACTTTCGACTTGGGTTGCTTGAATCTTTAGTGTTCTGAAACACCCCACACCCGGCCCACGAGCCTTGGCCAGATCTGGTATTTTCCTTAAGAAAAACCGATTCAAATTCTTTTGTTACTTTGGAAAATAGTGTGTTTTGAAAGAAAGATTGTTTTGGGTTGGGCTCGAGCTGAAAACAAATTCGTTTTATATTGAAAACCCTTTTAGTTTTAGGTGATAAAACATTTAGAGTTTATTAGACAGTAAATTTACTTAATCTTTAACTTAATAAAAATTTGTAAACACAATAAAACAATGAAATAGTTCAACAGTGGCCGTAATACATCAAAACAAACCCAAATAATTTAAAGTACTTAAATAAAATAAAATGTCCAAATAAAATAAACTTCAAGCTGAGCATGGCCACCACAAGTTCTGCCGTCCCGGTCCATCACTCTTCATCACCTGAAACATGTTCCCACAACGGGGTGAGTCAACAGACTCAATGTGTAACCAACACTAAAATTTAATAGCTCAGGCATTCATTATCATATCACATGCATATTCACATAATAGATAGGAAAAAGTGATGCAACCCGAACCCAAACCTAAATAGCCATCCGCTACACGTCTCCCGTACCAACCTGCACACCGTGGGGACTACTAAGTCAACCCTCCATCCGCTACACACCATCGAAGGCAGTCGCTGCAGTCGACGTGCTCATCGCCCTTATAAAATTCGTGGCATAGCCACCAGATAGTATTTGTGCCATGTGACACCACATTCAGATAATGTGACCGAAGTCACCACATTCAGATATTGTGACCGAAGTCACCACATGCACTTCCCCTTTTTCATATAGCCCGTATGCCCCATATCATTCATATCATGCATATCATACTTATATTCACATTCTTATCACTTTTCACATGTTAGATATAACATATTTCATAATCCTAGTAGGAGTAGGAAACGTACCTGAGTACCTTGTACCATAGCATGGTACCTTAGCCATATTCACATTCTTATAAACATGTTCATATTAAGTATTGCCATAAATTTATTAAAAGATAGTGTGGGGTATACACCTGATTAACTTATCGAATTTAATAATTTCTCGAATAATTCCGATCTACTCCTTTAGATCTTTTAAGTCCCTACATTCGGCCAACATGTCACTTTTAGCACTAGGCCATTCGGCCAAACTTAACGTTTTATTTAAAGCCTAATCAGCTTATGAAACCAAATCCCAAAGGATATTCGCAATCCGACTTCTTACCTTTGGTGCCGATTGATGTCTAATCAAATGCCGAAAACTTTGCATCCTTCTTTCTTAAAATCGGCAATCACTAGATTATTTGAATAGATTAGTTTCAGTTTTTGAATACTTAATGAAACACATCTATTTACCAAACATGGCCTTGGCAGAATGCTATAGACACTTACCTTGCGGATTTTAAATCCCGAAACTCCCCGAATAACTAAGGAACACGCGGCCTACGGTGTACCTTCGAGAAAAGAACTTCTCTTTCCTTGTAGTCGACACTTAGTAAATCCCAAAAGATCTCTTCAAAGTTTTGGCAATAAGATATTAATGGGGTTAGTCCTAGATTTCGGCAAATCTTAAAAGAAAAAGGAATGAAGCCGAATGAGATCTTACCCTTACTTTAGAAATCGGCAATCCTTGCTTGAACCTTTGGCAATATTCGGCTATGTAGGCTAGAAGGATCTTGATTTCGGCTTTGGCTAACAAAAAGAAGAACAAATGCTCTAGGAAATTCGGCAGAGAGAAAAGAGTTGAGAGAAAGAATGATGAGTGGCCCTCTTTTACTCTAGTAGCCGAAATTACTAACTCAGAATCCCTTACTTGGCCATCACTCTTCTATTTTGATAGCTTTATTTCTTTAATTATCACTTTATTCAAATTAAAAGAATTTAATCCAACAATTATCTCTTATCTCTTAATAAAATAATACTAATAATAATCCATCATTTATCCTTTATCTTCATTTATTCATAATAAATAAGATAAATAAATAAATCCACATTTATCTACCCTTTTAGCCGGATTTTAAAAAGGATAAAACTCCTCCTCTTAGTGCTGTCCCTTACTGCTAATCCCTGCTGCAAAATAAAACTTTTATTTTGCTTCCCCTGCAGCTCGAACCTTGGCCCAATACCCCTGTATGTGGCGTCATTTCCAGAGGCCCTAAGTGGCACCTCCTAGCCACTTTTCCAAGCCCAATTGTGTGTCATATTTCCTCCGTAAATTTTCTTAAGGCCACATTGCCTTCGTTCCCTCTTTTAAACTTTAAAACTTAACATTTCTAAGGCATTTCCTTACATTTCCATGACATTTCCTTACAAGACATTTCCTTACATTTCCAAGGTAAAACATTTCCTTACATTTCCAAGACATTTCCTTATATTTCCAAGGTTCCAAAAATGCACACAACACATCCATATCACATTAGACATGCTATTTCATAACATTAAGCAAAAATGCACAAGCCCGATTTCAGGATATTACAGTTCTACCCCCTTAAAATAATTTCGTCCTCAAAATTACCTAGCTAAAATAAATGAGGGTATTGCTGTAGCATTGCCTCTTCTGGCTCCCACGAAGCTTCTTCCGATCCATGATTGCGCCACAACACTTTGACTAGGGGAACTAACTTCCTCCGTAATACTTTCACGTCTCGTTCCAAGATCTGAATCTGCTCTTCCTCGTAGGATAAGTCTGGCCTTAGCTCCACTTCTTCAACTGGTACCACATGAGATGGGTCTGACCGATATCGACGTAACATGGACACATGGAATACATCGTGCATCTGCTTCAACTCCGGTGGTAACTCTAACTGATATGCCACTGGTCCAACTCGCTTCAATACTCGATAAGGTCCTATGAACCTTGGACTTAACTTCCCTTTACGTCCAAATCTCATTACCTTTTTCCAAGGCGAAACCTTAAGAAATACTTAATCTCCCACATCAAATTCTATCTCCTTTCGCTTAAGATCTGCATACGACTTTTGTCTATCAGAAGCTTCCTTCAACCGTGCCCGGATTATCTCAACCTTCTTTTCAGATTCTGCCACAATTTCTGGACCCAAAACTCAACGTTCCCCTAATTCTATCCAACAAGTAGGAGTTCGACACTTCCGATCATACAACGCTTCATACGGTGCCATCCGAATACTAGCCTGATAGCTGTTGTTGTAGGCGAACTCTGCTAGAGGCAAATGGTCTTCCCAACTTCCTCGAAAATCCATCACACAGCCTCTCAACATATCCTCCAACACTTGTATTACCCGCTCAGACTGCCCGTCTGATTGTGGATGAAAAGCCGTAGTGAAGTCCAAGTTAGTGCTTAAAGCTTGATGAAGTGACCTCCAAAATCGAGACGTAAATCTTGGGTCTCTATCCGAAATGATTGACACCGGCACCCCATGTAACCTCACAATTTCCGCCACCTATAATTTGGCCAACTTCTGAAGAGAATAATCAACTCTTACCGGGATGAAATGCACGGACTTGGTCAAACGGTCCACTATTATCCATACCGAGTCCTTCTTAGTAAGCGTAAGGGGAAGCCCACTAACGAAGTCCATGGTGATTCTCTCCCACTTCCACTGCGGAATCTCGATTGGCTGAAGTAATCCCGATGGAACTTGGTGTTCAGCCTTAACTTGCTGACACGTCAAACACTTACCGACAAATTCCGTAACTTCCTTTTTCAGACCAGGCCACCAAAACTGTTCTCTTAGGTCTTTGTACAACTTAGTGCCTATGGGATGCATAGCATAAGGGCTACTATGCGCTTCCCGAAGAATCCTCTATCTTAACTCCTCGCTCCTCGGCATACAGACCTTTCCCTTGAAGCACAAAACTCCCCCATCATTAACACCATAATCTTCTAACTCTCCGTTCTGTACTTGCTGTAGCTTAACACTTAGGTCCTCATCCACCAACTGACCTTCCTTTACCTCATTCAGCCACGTGGGTTTGACTTGCAATTCTACCAGCAAACTTCCATCCTCATACAAACTTAAGTGTGCGAACATTGCCCTCAGATCCGACACAACTTTCCGACTTAAGGCATCCGCCACTACGTTCGCCTTGCCTGGGTGATACTCTATCGAACAATTATAATCCTTCAGTAATTCCACCCATCTTTGCTGCCTCAAGTTCAACTCCTTTTGAGTCAACAGATACTTAAGATTCTTGTGATCCGTGTAAATCATCGACTTTTCTCCATAAAGATAGTGCCTCCAAACCTTAAGAGCGAAGACCACTGCTGCCAATTCTAAGTCATGGGTTGGGTAATTAACCTCATGAGGCCTTAATTGCCGAGATGCATACGCGACTACTTTCTCGTTTTGCATCAATACACATCCTAATCCTGTGTGAGAAGCGTCACAGTATACCACAAAATCCTTTCCTGCCTCTGGCTGAATTAACACTGGAGCTTCAGTCAAAACCCTCTTGAGCTTCTCAAAGCTCTCCTGTTGCTTATCCGTCCATACAAAGGGTACTTCCTTCCTCAACAACTTTGACAAAGGCGCGGCTAATGACGAAAATCCTTCCACGAACCTTCTGTAATAGCCTGCCAAACCTAAGAAACTACGGATCTCTGCCACGGACCTAGGTGGTTTCCAATCCAACACTGCTTCGATCTTCCTAGGATCCACTCTTATTCCCTCTGCGGATACCACATGCCCTAAGAATGCTACCTGCTTAAGCCAAAATTCACACTTGCTAAATTTGGCATAGAGCTTATTCTCCCTTAATACTTGTAACACTATCCGTAGGTGCTCATCATGCTCTTCCTCTAACTTCGAGTATACTAAGATGTCATCGATAAACACGACAACGAACCTATCCAAGTAGGGTTGAAAAACCTGGTTCATCATATCCATGAATGTGGCTGGGGCGTTCGTCAACCCAAACGGCATTACTACAAACTCAAAATGGCCGTATCTTGTCCTAAAGGCTGTCTTATGGATATCCGCCTCCTTCACCTTCAACTGATGATATCCCGACCTTAAGTCTATCTTCGAGAATACAGCGGGCCCCTTAAGCTAATCGAACAAGTCGTCTATCCTTGGCAAAGGGTACTTGTTCTTGAGGGTCAGCTTATTCAACTGCCGATAGTCTATGCACATACGCATAGTTCCATCCTTCTTCTTCACAAACAGGACTGGTGCTCCCCACGGAGACACACTGGGCCGGATAAACCCACGATCCAACAACTCTTGGATTTGAGCCTTGAGCTCAACTAACTCCTTGGCGCCATTCGGTATGGAGCGATTGACATAGAAGCTGTTCCCGGTAGCAAGTCTATTCCAAATTCTACCTCCCTATCTGGGGGTATTCCTGGTAGCTCCTCTGGAAAAACATCTATGAAGTCCCTTACCATTCTAACTCCACTAATTCCCCTTTCTTTTGCATCCACAGCACTAACGAAGGCCAGAAATGCCTTGCACCCTTTCCAAACCATTTTCTCAGCCTTCAACGCCGAAACTACATTAGACAGGTAGTTTCTTCTTTCTCCTATCATAATGACCACCTCATCCTCCGGGGTCCTCAACTCCACTTGCTTAGCTGCACAATCCAACAGAGCTCGATGCTCCACTAGCCAGTCCATGCCAAGAATAAGGTCGAATTCTCCGAAAAGAAGTTCTATTAAGTTGTCTCGAAATTTCACTCCCTGAATCTCTAGAGGTACACTCCGAAAGGTTTTATTCACCACTACAGTTTGGCCTAACAGGCTTACTACAGTTATCTGCCTATCAGAAAGTTCAGAGTCTAGGCCTAGTGTCTCGACTACACTACATACAACATACGAATGGGTCGAGCCCACATCAATCAGAGCAAAATAGGGCTTGCCATGAATAAGGAACGTACCGGTTATGACGTCTGACACGTCTCCATCCTCCCTCCAGCGAACCGCATAAACAAAACCCGGTTGCCTTGCCTCAGTATTGGCAACACCTCGGCCTGGTGTTCCACGTCCTCTGCCAGCACCATTACCTCTACCATTTGGACCACGACTTCGTTGAGGCTGCTGTCCACCTCTACCAGCCTGATTAACATTCTGAGCTGCTGGTCGATTCCCATCCGGTTTCATAGGACAGTCTTTGATCATATGGTCCTTGGACCCACACTTAAAGCATCCTCCGGTCTTCTTCCAACACTCCCCTAAGTGCTTTTTCCCACATTGATCACAAGTGCGATACTGCCCTCTTGTAGCAGCTTGCTGGCCTCGCGGCCCATCAACTCTAGGCCTTTTATTCCTAGATGATCCTGACGATCCAAAGCCTCTTTTCTGCCTATTTTGGTCAAAGTTCTGCTTTGTAGAATCCTTAATCCCCTCAGCTACTTTTTCCTTTTCTACTAACGCAGAAAATTTCTGCTCCTGATGTGGAGCTATCAACAACCTTAGATCATCCCTTAAACCGTCTTTGAACCGGACACATCGCTCATGCTCCGTAGCCACTACTCCTCGAGCATATCGTCTCAACCTCAGAAACTCAGTTTCATATTCCTCCACAGACTTATTCCCTTGAACCAACCCCAGAAAAGCTTTCCTTTGCTCATCAGTATAACGCGCGCCGACATACTTCTTCTGATATGCCGCCTTAACATAGTCCCAAGTCAGATCCTCAGCTGTGGCACCATCCCGAATAGTTAACCACCATTGGTATGCTCCATCGCGTAGTAGTGCCACCATTCCTTTTAACTTCTCCTCAGGGGTCAGATCAAGCTCATCCATAATGCGCTCGATTGCCTCCAACCAGAACTCAGCTGTACTGGGTGTCACACCAGATACTCCACGAAACACTTTAGCTCTGTCAGCTCGGAGCCACTCAGGCACAGACTTTCGAGTTCTCGAATTTTCACCTGCACCAGCCACCAACTCAAGAACTCGCAGCACAGCCTGCGATACGGCATCATCCCCCGTCTGATCTTGCTGTTAAGCGCCAATAGCTGGTGGTGGTGGTGGCGGTGGTATCTCATTGTCAGACCCTTGACCCGATCTAACGGGTTCCGACACGGTCATCCTGCCTCTACCGCGTCCACGACGGCCACGTCCTCTAGAAATCATTTCTATCGTCGCGATCTGATTAAAAAGTTTTATGAATTAGTCTTTGTTTCACTTATTATCCGCGAAGAAATTTTATGAAAGGAGTTTAAAAGTAGTTCTTTCAATCAATCAAAGTTTCCATTCAAGTTTTCTATCCTAATTCAGAGAAAACACATCCATTCCATAATATCTTCCATACACATCCACTCTTCGTATATTTTTGTCTATTCGTATCCCAGGGGTATTTTCGTCATTTGTCCTACAGGGGTATTTTTGTAATTTTTCAAAATAAGGTTCCTTGATGATTTTGTCAATAAGGGTATTTTGGTAATTTTGCATTCCCGGGAAATTTTGAAAATTTTGAAATCCGGGGGTATTTCGGTAATAAACCAGGGTAAATTTGTAAAGTTTAATAATTTAGGGGTATTTCAAAATTTGCAAAACTTTGAGGGTTCTTTTTGAGAATTTTATTTTCCAAAACGGTGATGTTGCAAAAATTTTTGAAATCAGGGTCATTTTGGTAATTTTGTAAGTCAGGGTAATTTTGTAATTTTCCAAAATCAAGATATTTTGATATTTTGCAAATTAGGGTTTTTGGACTTGTTATGAAGTAAGGAAATTTTGATAAGAACTGTGGGTATTTTGGGAATTTCATAAACCAAGGGCATTTTTGTAATTTGACCACTAGGGGCATTTTTGTAATTTTATAAATCAAAAATTTTTCGAAAATTTTTTGTAAAAATTGTTCTCACAAATTAAAAGGGTAATTTTAGGAGTTTTAAAACTAGGGTTTTTATAAAAATACTGCTAGTTCCCTTTCGGGTTTTAGTTATTGTGTTTAGCCTGTGACTGAGTCCTCTTGGTTAGGGTGAACCATAGCTACGCACTGTAGGATTCAGTGAAGAAGAGGAGGTGAGTCACTAGGTTAAGTACCGTGGCTCTTCCGGATCCAATCCTAGACATGCGCACAGGGGTTGCCACACCCTAACTCGGTGACTTAGCCATAGGTTTGTTTTATTAGGCATTAAGTCTTATGTAAGTGTTGGGGTAGCTAGTCCTAGGGTTCACATACTTAATATTCTATTCTACGTTGCATTCCTACCCTTCTAAAATTCATATCATAAATCACACAATGGATAGGGGTACTTACCTGGTGGACTTCGGGTCGGAGACTTAGGTGCCATGCCAGAAAACCTGCTGATTTCGTAAAGTATTTTTATAAAACTTACTTGGGCTCGATTCGAAAACGTTTTGGGCCTTAAACCCCAGGCCGAGAGTTTAAAACTGGGCTCTGATACCAAACTGAAACACCTCACACCAGCCCACGAGCCTTGGCCAGATCTGGTATGTTCCTTAAGAAAAATCGATTCAAATTCTTTTGTTACTTTGGAAAATAGTGTGTTTTGAAAGAAAGATTGTTTTGGGTTGGGCTCGAGCTGAAAACAAATTCGTTTTATATTGAAAACCCTTTTAGTTTTAGGTGATAAAATATTTAGAGTTTATTAGACAGTAAATTTACTTAATCTTTAACTTAATAAAAATTTGTAAACATAATAAAACAATGAAATAGTTCAACAGTGGCCTTAATACATCAAAACAAACCCAAATAATTTAAAGTACTTAAATAAAATAAAATGTCCAAATAAAATAAACTTCAAGCTGAGCATGGCCACCACAAGTTCTGCCGTCCTGATCCATCACTGTTCATCCCCTGAAACATGTTCCCACAACGGGGTGAGTCAACAGACTCAATGTGTAACCAACACTAAAATTTAATAGCTCAGGCATTCATTATCATATCACATACATATTCACATAACAGATAGGAAAAAGTGATGCAACCTGAACCCAAACCTAAATAGCCATCCGCTACACGTCTCCCGTACCAACCTGCACACCGTGGGGACTACTAAGTCAACCCTCCATCCGCTACACACCATCGGCGGCGATCAGCTGCGATCGCGTGCTCATCGCCCTTATAAAATTCGTGGCATAGCCACCAGATAGTATTTGTGCCATGTGACACCACATTCAGATAATGTGACCGAAGTCACCACATTCAGATATTGTGACTGAAGTCACCACATGCACTTCCCTTTTTTCATATAACTCGTATGCCCCATATCATTCATATCATGCATATCATACTTATATTCACATTCTTATCACTTTTCACATGTTAGATATAACATATTTCATAATCCTAGTAGGAGTAGGAAACGTACCTACCTTAGCCATATTCACATTCTTATAAACATGTTCATATTAAGTAATGCCATAAATTTATTATAAGATAGTGTGGGGTACACACCTGATTAACTTATCGAATTTACTGATTTCCCGAAGAATTCCGATCTACTCCTTTAGATCTTTTAAGTCCCTACATTCGGCCAACATGTCACTTTTAGCACTAGGCCATTCGGCCAAACTTAACGTTTTATTTAAAGCCTAATCGGCTTATGAAACCAAATCCCAAAGGATATTCGCAATCCAACTTCTTACCTTTGGTGCCGATTGATGTCTAATCAAATGCCGAAAACTTTGCATCCTTCTTTCTTGAAATCGGCAATCACTAGATTATTTGAATTAGATTAGTTTCGATTTTTGAATACTTAATGAAACACATCTATTTACCAAACATGGCCTTGGCCGAATGCTATAGACACTTACCTTGCAGATTTTAAATCCCGAAAATCCCCGAATAACTAGGGAAAACGCGGCCTACGGTGTACCTTCGGGAAAAGAACTTCTCCTTGCTTGTAGTCAACACTTAGTAAATCCTGAAAGATCTCTTCAAAGTTTCGGCAATAAGATATTAATGGGGTTAGTCCTAGATTTTGGTAAATCTTAAAAGAAAAAGGAATGAAACCGAATGAGATCTTACCCTTACTTTAGAAATCGGCAATCTTTGCTTGAACCTTTGGCAATATTCGGCTATGTAGGCTAGAAGGATCTTGATTTCGGCTTTGGCTAACAAAAAGAAGAAGAACAAATGCTCTAGGAAATTCAGCAGAGAGAAAAGAGTTGAGAGAAAGAATGATGAATGGCCCTCTTTTCCTCTAGTAGCCGAAATTACTAACTCAGAATCCCTTACTTGGCCATCACTCTTCTATTTTGATAGCTTTATTTCTTTAATTATCACTTTATTCAAATTAAAAGAATTTAATCCAACAATTATCTCTTATCTCTTAATAAAATAATACTAATAATAATCCATCATTTATCCTTTATCTTCATTTATTCATAATAAATAAGATAAATAAATAAATCCACATTTATCTACCCTTTTAGCCGAATTTTAAAAAGGATAAAACTCCTCCTCTTAGTGCCTTCCCTTGCTGCTAATCCCTGCTGCAAAATAAAACTTTTATTTTGCTTCCCCTGCAGCTCGAACCTTGGCCTAATACCCCTGTATGTGGCGTCATTTCTAGAGGCCCTAAGTGGCACCTCCTAGCCACTTTTCCAAGCCCAATTGTGTGTCATATTTCCCCCATAAATTTTCTTAAGGCCACCTTGCCTTCTTCCCTCTTTTAAACTTTAAAACTTAACATTTCTAAGGCATTTCCTTACATTTCCATGACATTTCCTTGCAAGACATTTCCTTACATTTCCAAGTCATTTCCTTACAAGACATTTCCTTTCATTTCCAAGACATTTCCTTACATTTCCAAGGTAAAACATTTCCTTACATTTCCAAGGCATTTCCTTATATTTCCAAGTCATTTCCTTACAAGACATTTCCTTACATTTCCAAGACATTTCCTTACATTTCCAAGGTAAAACATTCCCTTACATTTCCAAGACATTTCCTTATATTTCCAAGGTTCCAAAAATGCATACAACACATCCATATCACATTAGACATGCTATTTCATAACATTAAGCAAAAATGCACAAGCCCGATTTCAGGATATTACATGTTCTTTTGGTTGAATTTCCAATGCATGATAGTTTACAAATTATCTTGAAACATTATTGATGAAAATGAAAAAAAAAGGAAAAATTAACTTGAATGTGGGTTGAGGATTTTGCTTGAGGACAAGTAAACGCTTAAGTGTGGGGATATTTGATAAATGGTAAAAGTAACATGTTTTACCTTCATTCTTAATGCATTTTTAGATGATTATTCGATGTAAAATGATGGATTTTATGCTTCTAATCCTTTAAGTTCATGTTTCTATACTTAAGAGAGCCTTTGGGAGCAGAAGGAGCGAAAAATAATTGAAAATAGAAAAAATTTTAAGTTTTAGGACCAAAAAGGCTAGGCCATTCCACACGGGTTTGACACATGGCCATGTGAGCCACATGGGCTGCCACACGACCATGTGCAAGACAATGTCAAAAACAAAAATTGCACTCCAAACACGCAAAAAAAAACATAATTTTTTTAGGTCTTTTAGGTATTCTAAGACCTATATATGACAAAGATAAGAAGATGGGAGGGATCCGTCATTGAATACTGAAGAAAACAATTCAAAAAAACGTAATTGAAGCTGACTCTGAAGTAGATTTCCAACAAGATTGAAGATCTCCTTTTGATTTCTTTGAAGTTTATTATGAGTTTCTTTGTTTCTTGTGGTTATACTGTCTTTAGGATGTTTTTATTTGCTACCATGAACTAATTTTCCGAATACCTAGGGAGATGAATCCTACGATGGATTCTGTTATTTGATTTCTATTTTTACGCAATAAATACTTGAATCTTGTTCTCAATTATGTGTGCTTAATTCTTGGTTTAATATTTCTGAACTATTAATCCATGTTTGATGTGCTTAAATCAGAGGAGGAAAAGTCCCAGTTTAATAGTAGATCTAGCATAATTGAGTGGAGTTGCATGCAATCCTAGAAATGGGATGACATAAATCTACCAGAGTAGAGTCAAATCTAATAGGGGAATCCATAGATCGAGTTAATAAGATAATAGGGGTTTTAATTAGAAAGAAACTGTAATTAATCAACCTAGAGTCAGTTGCTCTTACTCTCGAAACACATATTAACATAATTTAGGGATTTCTATAGATCAAGATACTAAGTGAAGAAATTTTAATTCAGATTGATAATGACATATGAAATCTAGGTGGATTCTTTCTTGGGTATTGTCTCGCTTCTTGTTGTTAATTGTTTATTTTCCTGATTTGTTCTTTGTCGTGTTCTTTAGTTAACTGGTTTAGTTAATTTTAGTTTTAATCAATCACTCCAATTTATCAGTTAAATAATAGAAAGACAGTAATTACTAGTACTTTTAGTCCTTTTGGGAACAATATCTTTGTTCATCGTAGCTATACTATTAATTGATAGGTGCATTTCCCTTTATTGGGTTTTTAGTTGGTTTACGACTGCAATCAGTTAGAGGAAGAATGTGTTCTCTTTTGGGGGATTTTATGGATTTTGCAACATTACATGATTTGGGCTTTAGAGGTCCATCTTTTATTTGGTGTAGATGGGGGATTTTTGAGAGGTTAGACAGGGCTATTAGGAATGATGCTTGGTTAAATGAGTTTCGTAATACTTTAGTCACACATCTTCTAAGGCTTAAATCTGACACAAACTTTTTTTTTTATTTGTGAGACCAGAACTTAGTATTCCATAAGAGTGGCCCTTTAGATTTCTAGTTGGATGGCTAGAACATCCGAGGTTTCCGAATTTTGTTAAGGATCAATGGGGTTTTGATAGTAATTTGGCAGAATCCTTTTCTAATCTTTCCATGGGACTCAAGAAGTGGAATCGAATTGTTTATGGAAATTTAGGTACTTGTAAAAGACATCTGGTGAGTAAGCTCTCAAGTATCCAAAAGAAGATGGAAGTTTCTAATTCTAGTACACTTCTTCAGTTAAAGATGGAAACCCATAATGAGTTGGAAAGTGTACTCCACCATAAGAAACTTCTCTGGAAGCAGAAATCCAGATGTGAGTGGCTAAATCTGAGAAATCGGAATACTAATTTTTTTAACTATAGAACTCATAAAAAAAGAAAACAAAATTGTATTACTGCTTTGAAAATGATAATGGTTCATGGATCTATGATGATAAAGCCCTTCAAATCGAAGCTATTAAAGTTTTTCAAAAGTTTTATGGCGAGCAGCCTGAACCCATGAGTAATTTACCCCTAAGGTCCTTCCCAAATCATGATAACTGTAATATTCAATTTTTAGGACAAGAGGTTTCAAATGATGAAATTAAAATAACACTTTTTGATATGGCCGCGTTGCAGGCACTAGGAAGTGATGGCTTTTAGACACTTTTCTTTAAGAAATAGTGGGATTTAATTGGATCAGAGATCTTTGAGTGGGTTAAAGCTTTATTTGCTACTAAGAGTATTGAGCCTGAGCTCAATAACACTATGTTAGTCCTCATTCCTAAAGTTCCTAGTTTTGAGAACTTTTCACAATTTCGTCCAATTAGTTTGTGTTCTGTGATGTATAAATTGGTGATAAAGGTCATTGCTAACCGTTTTAAAATGGCATTTCCTAAGATCATTGGCCAGGGACAAACATGTTTTACTAATAACATTCTGATTGCCAAGGAGGTCATTCACTCGATGAAGAGTAAACATAGAAACATGAATTGGATGGTTGTCAAAATTGATATGGAAAAAGCATATGGCAGAGTATGTTAGAGTCCATTGGGCCTTCTCTTTTAGCTGCAATATTCCTGATATACTTATAAATGTTATAATGTCTACTATTACAAGTTCTACTATGCAGGTGTTATGGAATGGAGCTCCAACGCAGAAGTTCAAGCTTACGAAGGGTATTCATCAGGGACGTTTGCTTTCGCTATATCTCTTTTTTCTATGCATGGAGTGGATTGGTTATAGCATTCATCATGCCATAAATGGTGGTCTCTAGTGGCCTATTCGATTATCGAGATTCGGACTGTTTCTCTCACATCTTTTCTTTGAAGACTACTTTGTCATTTTTGGTCACGTAGACCTTCAGCAAACTATGATAGCAAAAAATATTTTAGAAAGGTTCTGTGGGTATTCTGGTCACCGGATCAATGCTTGGAAGACTGATGTTTACTTCTCCAAAGAAATGGATGATGCTATTGGTATACAATTGAACGAAATTCTTGGATTTCATAGGGTACATAATCTTAGCATCTACTACGGGTACCTGTTCTTCATGAAAGGATTTCGAAAAGTACCTTGCGTTTTGTTATTGATAAAATTCCTAGTAAATTGAACAAATGGGATGCTGAGAAATTATCTATAGCTAGTCAAGCTACCTTAGTGTAGACAGTTCTATTATTTGTTCCTAACTATATCATGCAGTCCATGATGATTCCTAAGGGATTATTTGATGAGATTGAATGCATTTTTAAGCAATTTATATTGGGTTCATTTGGTGGCCACCAGAAGATGTCCTTGGTCAATTGGGAATTTGTTTGTCAACCTTGATCTTTTGCAGGGCTTGACATTAGACATTTTAGGGACCAGAATACCTCGTTTATGATGAAGCTAGGGTACAACTTAGTCTCTAAATCGGATGCCTTATGAGTTCGAGTTATTCAGTCTAAATACGGTATGAAAGAGGCTTTACCAAATAGTATCTCACGAGAGAGATGATCATTTCTGTGGAGGGCCATTTTGATGGTTTGATCCCTAATTCGAGAAAATTTTTTTGGCCAATTAGAAATGGGAACAATATTAGATGTTGCAAAGATCCACGAATCCCAGATGTGGGGTCTTTGATTGATAAAATACCGACCCATGCTAATATTAATTTGGACTCTATGCTTAGTGAAATGGTGAATGAAGGGTTCTTAGAATCTAAATCTTTTTCATCTATGGTTAGTGAAGGAAATAATTAGACGTATTGTGGGTATTCCCCCACCTCACCTGTCTATAGGTCCTGACAGGATTATTTGGGTTCGGCCTTCAAATGGTATCTTCTCTCTCAAAAGTGCTTATTGGCATATCCGAGAAAGGTTGTGGAAACCGAGGGATGTGCAGTGGCATATGACTTGTTTTAAAATAGTGGTTGCTGACTAACATACAACGTGTTAAGTAGGAAATAGGGTATGATAGCTCTTGTGGTATATGTGGTAATCATTCTAAAGATATATTGCATGTTATCAGACTGTCTGACAACTAAAGAAATTTGGATGCAAGTTCTTCTAGATGGAACTAGTGGGCGTGTCTTTGCAGGGGAAATTCTTCAGTGGCTAAAGTCTAATTTGTAATGTCCTGCTAAATTAGTCATTGATAAGATAAATTGGTCATGTTTATTTGGTTTACTAACCTGGTGAATTTGGAAAATCAGAACCTTTTTTCTTTTTTAGGGCGTCTCTTGGAATATAGATGAGATAGTTAAGATATCATATATATGGGAAAAACAATTTGCTTCTTTTCATAGGGAGGACGTGTCTAGATAGAAGGAACCAATTTCAATAGCCCAGGTATTGGAAAATTGGATAAGTTTGTGCACTGATGGGGCGGTTCAGGTTGTTTTTGGAAATGTTGTAGTGGGGGGAGTCATAAGAAATGGAAATGGGGAGCAGATTATGGGCTGTAAGAGATATTTGGGAAAATGCTCTGTTTTTGATGTTGAATTGTAGGGTATTCTTGATGGATTGGATCTCATCCAAGACTAGTGATATGATGGTGTGATGATTCAAACAGATAGCTTGGAGGCGGTCAAGGCCATTTAGGATTCCTCTCTGACGAGTTCGAACTCTGCCCTCATTAAACGTATTTTGATCACTATTTTTCAAAGTTTTAAATTTATAAATGAGAATGATCGAACCTAGAAACTAACTCTGACAATGACTTAAGGTAAGTGCACCTACCGAACAGTAGTATAGCTTAGGCAAGACCGGAATGTCGAACCCAAAGGAACTAAAAGTACTAATACTAACTTTCTTTTTATTATCTAGCCTAGAATAAGTGAAGTTGTTGTTTAATCTAATTTTAATTAACTACTAATCTAAAGACGCAAAGAAAAAAATAATGAATTGGGGAAATACTGTTGGAAAAACTCAGTTGATTAAGACGATACCCTTAGGAAGAATCCACCTAGACTTCACTTGTTATCTAACACTGAACTAGACGATGTATTCACTTGACTTGATCCGTAAGATTCCTAGAATTTATACTAAACCCTCTCTCGAGGAGAATAACATCTAACCCTAGGTTGATTAATTGAAATCTCTTTCTAATTAAAACCCCTAGAATTGCATTAACTCGATTTATGGACTCCCATATTAGGTTTCACCCTAATCCGGCAAAATCTCGTCACCCTATCTCTAGGCGTGCGACCAACTCCGCTTAATTATGCTAGATCTATTCTTAGGCAGGGACTTTTTCTCCTCCACCTAAGCAAATCATACTTGCATCAATATCCAGGAAATATCAACAAAAGAATTAAGAACACATAATTGAGAATAAATCAAGTATTTATCATATAGTTCAGAAAACAATAACAAGATTCATCTTAGGTTTCATCTCCTTCAGGTATCTGAAGGGTTTAGTTCATAATAAGAAAAGAAAACATCTCAGAAGAAAAGATAGAACAAAACATAAGAAATCCTTAAAACCCCCTGAAGGAATTGAAGGAGAAATCCTCCGTCTTGAGTAGAATTTTGGCTTCTTGAGATGAATCAACTAGCTATCTTCGAGTGTTTCCCACAAATCTGACCTTTTTCGGCTCGGCTCCTTGGCCTAGCTAATTGCCCCCTTTTTAGGTTATACTTAGGGGGTTTATATAGGCTTTTGAGATAGGTTTCTTTACCCCCAAGTATCCAAATTCGAATGAAATTGCTCTTCTCCATGACAGGGCCACGGCCATGGCACACGCTCGTGTGAATCGTGGCCAGACCGTGTTCGAACTTTTAATGAGGCACGGTCATGTGGTCTTTGGGCCAGGCCGTGTCGATTTGTCTCTTGGCCCAATTTGGTCCATTTTAAGCTCGTTTCTCATTCTTTTCTTCCTCCAGTGCTTTCCTGAGTATAAAACATGAAAAGAAAGGATTAAGAGCACCTTTTTACATAAATCAAGGGATAAATCATCCAAAAATACGCTAAATGTGGGATTAAAATGAACTTTCCATAATTCAATATTCCTATCGACAATGTCTCGTCATAATTCATAGACAATTTACACATGAATAATTTAATTCATAGAGTCCTAAAGATTCAAACAATATAAGTCATACATTTGTATTGCGAAAACATAGGTGTCTCCCTTTATCTAAATAATTACCTTTTAATTCAAAATCGACAAGGATTGACATCCTCACAAAAGATTCACTCAAATTACTCGAAGTGTTTAAGGTTCAGGAAAAGAGCACTCATAAGTCGAACTTGAAAAGTTAATCCCATAGGCTTGCCTGAAAATCAAATCTCCACCACTGTAAAATGAGATGATACACAAATCAAATGGTCTTTGCAGGGTTGTAGCAGGGCTAGGTTAAGGGTATGGATATAGGCTGAATTAGCATGTTAGAATCGAGATTGACCTGATAAATTACCTAACTAGAAAAATGAACTAGTCTTAAATAATTACATCAATTGAAAACTAATAATACGAGCTTTTTCTTCAAGATTTGAAATTTACGAATATAAGCTCAGCTAAAACTAATAATGAATATACTTTCAAGATTTTTTATTTTTTACTTTTTTAAGAAAAAATCAAATAATAATAGGAAAGAACTTTTACAACTGAAAAATAGAACATAGTTTAGGCGACTGCTCAAAATCAAATCTCGACAAAAAAAGGTAATCAAGGAATGGTGATAACAAATACAAAGGGTTTTGGGTCAAAATTAGTGGGTGAGTCAATAAAAAGGGTTGTTAGGATTAGACGGGGTTCACTAGGGGTTAATTATGAAGGTAGGCTTTTTACTGATGTAAGTGGGTTAAATCCTAAGTGCCTTTATTATCTCTGTATATCAAATCAAAGGTGTGGTCTCAACCTGTATAATCGAGGCAAGTTCTAGAATAACAGTTCAATGTTGACACACTCATAATCAAAAAGTGAGCATGAAAAAGGATATATGCTTTATAAGGCTCAAAGTCTCACAAAAATTATGGGTATTTGATGTCAACCTCGTAAAATTCAAACTTCAAAGTAATATTCAGATTCAGGTTAACAACCTAGCAAAAATTTTAATTCTGAAAATTAGACTTATCATGCTTGATTCTCTAGTATTCTTCAAGTTTAAATCATCAATGCACAATTAACTATGGCTTACTCAAAAACATATCAATAAAAATCATAAATCATCAGAAATTTCATTCTAATTATAATGTGAGAAACTTACTTCAAGACAAGGCATAATTCAGGTATTTGAGAATAATGCAGAAAGTTAGGCATTTTCTCGAAATAACTATTCACCCCCCACATTTAAGATGTACATTGCCCCTCAATGTACAAAGATAGATATGCAATTTAAGATAGGGGGAGAGGTGAAACTTCCTGAATTTGGATGGTTTTCTGAAGTTGGAAGTCGATAGGGGTGGTTTCTGCTACCGAGCTCTGTGCTAGATGAAGAGATTGGGGAGCTCGTAAAGAATTAGCCAGGAGTTATTAAGACACATTTAAAATAAACTAAACATATAAATAAAGACAAGAAAGATAAAGAGAAAGAAAATAAAAATGTAATTAAACTAAGGCTAACAGATAAAGGGGTTTGAGAATCCTTATTGGTAGATTGTTCGCGAGGTGGGTGTGACTTCTAAGGATGTGGAGGTGCTGGCGGTGGCGGAAGTGGCGTGATTCCCAAGCAGCCTTTAGAACCTGACACTAAGAAACTAAAATAAAATAAACTAAATTAAGCATAAGATAGTCAAAGAGAAGGAAAATAGAGGAGAAGATAAAAGTGTAACAAAAGATAAATGATCTCAAAGACCCTTGGCTTGTCGAATGAATGAAGCGGTCGGCATGAACTTATGTAGATCGGTCTCCCTGAGGGAGACTGTGCTGGGATTCTGCCGTTTCTTTGACATTGAGTTTCTGGGCATCGAAATTTGGGGGAGGTTTAAAGAGGAGAAATATGGAAGGGGAGGATTCTTGAAAAATAGTATAGAAGAAGGGGATGGGAAGTAGTTGAGAAGAGGGAGGGAGGGTTGGTTTATATAGAATTCCAAACCTAGTACATCCCCACGCCTTGTACAATAGGCGTGTTAATTCATACGGCCATGTCGCATGGCCATGGTGAGCCTTGTTCGTTTCTTCTATGCCTGTTTTTCAATTTGCCATGCCTGTTTGTGATAAGTCAGTGTCATCCACGGCCGCGTCGCACGGCCGTGGGATTTTGTCGGTGCCTGTACGGTGGTGGTTGGTGTCCGTGACTTGAAGATTTGATTCTTTCTGACTTGTACCTCTTCTATCATTGTCAGTATAGAGATTCTTGAGGTCCACACAGCCACGGCCACGGCCGTGTGGCCTGGAAATCTGCACTTTTGGTTAACTCAAAGTTAAGTGCTAAAAAGGAAAGAATAAAGCAGAATAATTTAAAATTAAAATGTAAAAGTTAACTGGGTTAGTACTCGGGTTGCCTCCTGAGAAGCGCTCGTTTATAGTCTTAAGCTAGACTCTCCTCGTTTTTGTAAAAATCAGGTTGGTTTAAGAGTTTGAATGTCTTCCCTCATGCTATCAGTTCTATTTTCTTGATAAAGTTTAAGTCGAGAAGTGTTTAACTTAAAAGTGCCGACTATAGGATTGCTTACCTCGACTGTTCTGTATGGGAAAATATTGTGTACCTCAAGAGGGATTTCTTCATTCGTGTTCAGATCTGGTGTGGTGATGCGAGGATCTGCTTTATCTAACAGTACCTGGTCTCCTATTTTGAAGGGGTTTATTGCTCCTATGAGCTCTTCTGAGGGCTTCTTCGGTTTTACTTGGTGTGGTTCCGGTTCTTCTTTGAATTGTGTTTTCCACTCTTCTAGTTTGTCAACCCTAAGGCTTCGTTCCTTATGTAATTCTTCTTTGTTGGCATGGGGTCCATGATTCGGCTCAGGTTTGTAACCTTGTAGTGTTTCCTGTGGTGAAAGTTGAACGACTTGGTTATCAACTGAATTTACTTTCTCACCTTCATCAATTGTTGTCCTGGCCTAGTCAAGAGCTTGTAAACTGATCGACTCGTCAACTACACGAAGTATGAGTTCTCCTGTGCCAACATCAATTTTTGATCTAGCAGTTAATAAAAAGGGTTTTCCTAAAATTAGATGAATCGAATTATCCTCATCCATGTCTAATACAACAAAATCTACTAGGAAAACGAAATTATTAATTTTTACAAGAACATCTTCGATAATACCCCTAGGAATTCTAACAGTTTTATCAGCTAATTGAATGCTCATCCTAGTTTGTTTGGGTTTCCCTAGACCTAATTGTTTAAACATTTTATAAGGCATGACATTTATACTTGCCCCTAAATCAGCTAAGGCATTATCAATAGTTAAACTACCAATTAATCATGGAATTGTAAAACTCCCTGGATCTTTTAGCTTTCACGGTGGTCTATTCTGTAATATTGCTGAGCATACTGCGTTTAATTCCACATGTGGCTCCTCGTCTAACTTATGCTTCTTTGTCAAGAGTTGTTTTAAAAATTTCCTCGAATCTGGCATCTATGAAAGAGCTTCAAGAAGAGGTAAGTTGATATGTAATTTCTTTAAAAGTTTAAGAAACTTACCGAACTGTTCCTCTGTATCGTCTCTCTTCATCGCTTCGGGGTAAGGAATGCAAGGTTGGTACTTTTTGATTACCGGTTTTGGCTTTTCCTGTGTTACCTTAACTTTACCTTTCTCTACCTCGTTTTCTTGTATTAGATTGGGTTCATCTAACCCTATATTATCATGAGCTATGATGGCTTGGATTTGCTCCTTTGGGTTAATCTCAGTGTTGCTTGGTAGACGCCCTTGCGGTCGTTCGACAATTATCTTTGCAAGTTGTCTAACTGTCTTAGTAAGTTCCCCAACTTGGCTTTTGATCCCTTTGATTGATGCCTGTTGATTCTTAAGGTTGGTCTCAGTGTCTTGGAGATGGTTTTCTGTGGCTGCCATGAATTTTTTCAGCATCTCTTCGAGGTTCGGCCTTTTTTCTTGTGGATAGTGCTGAGTTTGGAAAATTTGAGGAGGTTGTTGTCTTTGATTTCCTTGATTTCTTTGACCTCCCCATGAAAAATTTGGGTGGCTCCTCCAACCTAGATTATAATTATTACTATAAGGATTATTATTAGATCTGAAATTATTACCTATATAGTTCATTTGTTCGCTTTCTGTGCCAGTTGGTAGGGTGGGTACTCAGGATTGGCCACGGTTTCACTTGCATCGCACTGCATTACTGGATGTACCCATGAAGAAGACAAACTATCAAGCTTTTTATTCATCATTTCTACCTGTGTTGATAGCATGGTTACTGCGTCGAGGTTGAAAACTCCGGCTGATTTTGTTGGTTTTGTCCTTGTAACTTGCCACTGATAGTTATTCAATAACATCTCTTCTATAAACTCGTAGGCTGCTTCAGGAGTTTTATTGTTCAGGATTCCACCGGTGGCTAAGTCAATTAGTTGCCTCGTTGAGAGGTTTACACCGTTATAGAAAGTTTGGACTTGGAGCCATAAGGGTAAACCATGGTGCAGACACCTTCTCAAGTGATCCTTATATCTCTCCCATGCATCGTATAATGTCTCTAAATGCATCTACACAAAAGAAGAGATATCATTTCGTAATTTGACCGTTTTGGTCGGTAGGAAATATTTTAATAAAAATTTTTTGGTCATTTGATCCCATGTAGTGATTGACCCTCGTGGTAGTGAGTTTAACCACTGTTTGGCTTTATTCCTCAATGAAAAGGGAAATAACCAAAGACGTATGGCATCATTAGAAATGCCATTTATTTTGAAGGTATCATAGGACTCTAAAAAAATTAGCTAAATGAGTATTTGGGTCTTCGTCCTGTAAACCATCAAATTGAATAAATTGTTGAATCATTTGTATAGTGTTAGGCTTTAATTCAAAATTATTAGCAGCTATAGTAGGCCTAACAATGCTTGATTCTGCTCCTGTTAAATGGGGTTTAGCATAATCATACGCGGAGCATTATTGTCTGCCACATCTTGTGGGGGTGAATTGTTCTCGTCCATCCCTTCAGTAGGATTGGATCTGCTTTCTCGCTCTTCTTCTGTGTAATTTAGGGCTCACCTAATTTCTCTGCTATTCCTACGAGCGGTAGCTTCAATATCACTGTCGTATATTAGTGGTCCTCTCGAGTTCCTTCTAGTCATAAACTAGAGGTACCTGTTAAGACAAGAAAGAAAGAAAATTTAGCAAAGTTAAAAACAAAACAAAAAATAAAAATAAAAAATAAAAGTGAAATGCGAAAGATAAAAAAAAAATAAAAAGAGTGGCTAAAGTAATAAAAATGGAGTTTTCTTAATATTTTAGTTCCCCGACAACTGCGCCAAAAACTTTATCGCTATTTTTCAGAGTTTTAAATTTATAAATGAGAATGATCGAACCTGGAAACTAACTCTGACAATGACTTAAGGCAAGTGCACCTATTGAACAGTAGTATAGTTTAGGCAAGACCGGAATGTCGAACCCAAAGGAACTAAAAGTACTAATACTAACTTTCTTTTTATTATCTAGCCTAAAATAAGTGAAGTTGTTGTTTAATCTATTTTTAATTAACTACTAAGCTAAAGACGCAAAGACAAAAAGAATGAATTGGGGAAATACTGTTGGAAAAACTCAGTTGATTAAGATGATACCCTTAGGAAGAATCCACCTAAACTTCACTTATTATCTAACACTGAACCAGACGATGTATTCACTTGACTTGATCCGTAAGATTTCGTAATTTATATTAAACCCTTTCTCGAGGCGAATAACGTCTAACCTAGGTTGATTAATTGAAATCTCTTTCTAATTAAAACCCCTAGAATTGCATGAACTCGATCTATGGACTCCCATATTAGGTTTCACCCTAATCTGGCAAAATCTCGTCACCCTATCTCTAGGCGTGCGACCAACTCCGCTTAATTATGCTAGATCTACTCTTAGGCAGGGACTTTTGCTCCTCCACCTAAGCACATCATACTTGAATCAATATCCCGGAAATATCAACACAAGAATTAAGAACACATAATTAAGAACAAATCAAGTATTTATCATATAGTTCAGAAAAAAATAACAAGATTCATCTTAGGTTTCATCTCCTTCAGGTATCTGAAGGGTTTAGTTCATAATAATAAAAGAAAACATCTCAGAAGAAATGATAAAATAAAACATAAGAAATTCCTAAAACCCCCTGAAAGAATTGAAGGAGAAATCCTCCTTCTTGAGTAGAATTCTGGCTTCTTGAGATGGATCAACTGGCTATCTTCGAGTGTTTCCCACAAATTTGACCTTTTCGGCTCGGCTCCTTGGCCTAGCTAACCGCCTCCTTTTCAGGTTATACTTAGGGGGTTTATATAGGCTTTTGAGATAGGTTTCTTTGCCCCCAAGTATCCAAATCTGAATGAAATTGCTTTTCTCCATGGCAGGGACACGGCCATGGCACACGTCTGTGTGAATCGTGGCCAGACCGTGTTCGGACTTTTAATGTGGCACGGCCGTGTGGTCTTTGGGCCAGGCCGTGTTGATTTGTCTCTTGGCCCAATTTGGTCCGTTTTAAGCCCGTTTCTCGTTCTTTTCATCCTACGATGCTTTCCTAAGTATAAAACATGAAAAGAAAGGATTAAGAGAACCTTTTTACATAAATTAAGGGATAAATTATCCAAAAATACGTTAAATGTGGGATTAAAATATGTTACTTTTACGGTTTATCATATCCATCACCTTCTGGCGAATGCATGATTTTGGGTTATTCAACATTATCCTAGGGACCTAAATAAAATTGTTGATAGCTTGGCCAAAATGGCCTTGATACAAACCAAGGTCTGAAGATATTTGAGATTCCAATGGATGTGCTAGCACTTTCTCATACTATTTAAGCAAGTGACAGTTTTGCTAAGAGAATTCTTGTGTAGTTAGTTTTGTTTTGTCTGTTTTATTTTACCAAAAAATTTGATTTAAATGACGTTTGAAGGTTGTTAAATGGAAGTTTTAATTGCTGGAAATTATGGTGTCTGAATGTATGTATTGATTAAATGTGATTTAAATGATGTTGAAAAGTTGTTAAATGAAAGTTTTAATTGCTGGAAATTATAGTGTCCAAATGTATGTGTTGATGATGCTTAAATGTGATTTGAATGATACTAGAAAGTTGTTAAATGTCAATTTTAATTGTTGGAAACTATGTTTTTGGAATGTATGTGTTTATGATGCTTAAATGTGATTTAAATGATGTTGGAAAGTTGTTAAATAGCAGTTTTAATTTTTGAAAATTATGGTGTTTGATTGTATGCTTTGATGATGTTTAAAGGTGATTAAAATGATGTTTGAATGTAGGAAAGTGACAGTTTTAATTGCTATAAATTTATGGCATTGGAAGCTTAAATTTGGACATTTAAATACTCGATTTATCACTAATGAGTTTGGTCCAAAATAGGGAAAAAAATATAAGTGTCCCCACCAATGTAATGCCTTGTATAAATGTGCCTGAAATTTTTATTAATTACTTGTGTGGTGTGTTATTATCGTACATATAAGACCATTTAAATGCTGGTTTTGAATTGAATAAATTGTTGTAATTATGGTTATTACTAAACAGCTTGGAATGTATATAAAAATGCCTTGCTAAAAAATGTGTATTATATGGCTGCTCAAAATTGCATGGTTAGAAGGATTCGGTTTAGTGTGTTAAAGTGTTGATTGAATTGCATGTTTGGTTGTTGTTTAATTTGTTTTAATGGATGGGAAAATGTGCATTAGTTAAACACATGCATTGTTGATGTAATTATGATGTATTGCTGGTTAACTCCCCATTTAAAATGTCGAATGATGAGGTCTAGATGGATGCAAATTCATGCTACTCGAAATCTACCAATTAAAATGTTTACATGCTAAAATTAATGAGGTTCATGGGCTGAAATAGTTAAGGGATTGCAAGAAGAAATTACTATTGTATGAAGACTAAATTTCAAAATGTCCAAATTTTCTAAACTATGCTGATACATTCTACCAAAATTTGATGAAATGTACTACATGAAGGTTGTTTTATTGTTGTTCTAATATAGGACAAAACTAATGTGTCTTAATCAAATTAAAAACCCTGTATGAATATATCTAATGGTAAATTATTTCATGTGTAATAATGTCCAAGACTGTTCATTATATATGTTGTTTATTGTTGAATGGTATGCGGGTTAAATTTTGATGATGTTTTCCGAATTTGTATAACTTTATTTCTATTCAATTATGTGCTCAACTAGTAGGTTAGGTTTTGGATATGATAATAGAGTTGTTGTGTTTTACAGTCAGAATAAATGTACATAGCCAGTTAATCATTTGTGCATTGCTAAGGTAAGACTATCCTTATTTAATAAATGATTTTTATGACATATTGTTTGACAATGAAATCACATAGAATTTGAATATTTAAATTTTATTGATTCTTTTTTCGATTATTGAAATACCATTGAGTGAAACTCATCGTACGATTTCTTTTTCCATGCGTAGGTTAGGTTTTGTTTCGTGAAAGTTTATCGATATCAGCATCCAGCCGAAATCCCCGACTCGTCAAGTTCATGATGTTCTTTTTAGTCTATTGGTATGTACCTAAGGAAGCCTTTTATTTATGTCATGCTAATTTTGAAGGATATATGGTTTTTGGATATAGTTGTGTATATATTATTGTTTTTTAAGATTATTTGAATCATGTATGTATATATAGATAGAGTTGGTTGATTGTTTTGATGATGCTTGGTAGTATAATTATGAGTAATGTTAGGAAGAATTAAATGTAAAAGAAGTTGAGTTGGGTATGCAATTGGTATGTTTGTGATGTTGTGAAAGTGGTTTGAGTTTGCTAGAAATGAAATGACCATAAATTGAATAGAATGGTATGAATTGTTATAAGGATGATAGTTGATTGAGAAGCTTGTAATGCCTGATGGAATTGCTTGTGTTAATAGATTTCAATGGTGTATCTTGGTGCCAATTAAGGCATGGTAATAGAATTGGTCTTGGTGTAGTATGTATAGATGAATTGTTGATGAATTTGGCTAGTTTTTACTGGTCTATGAAGGTACCTAAAGGTCACCATTTGAGAATGTTGTGAGTTTGGGCATGAAATTTTATACTTAATGTAACACCCCTAGCCAGTCTCCATCATCGGATTAGGGTTACGAAGCATTATTGTACAATCGAAAACATTTAAGCTTTATATCATTCAATAATTTAATCACATCAAAAACCATTCATACATATGCATATTGTCCCTAAATCGGGCTCTTGAGGCCTTAAAAATAACTTAGAAGTAATTTGGGACCAATTTGAAACAATTTGAAAAGTTTAGGAAAAAGATGTCAAATTTTCAAAATAGGGGTCACACGGCCGTGTGACATAGCTCTAGGCCATGTAACTTTTGAACTAGGGACACACGACCATGTCCCAGCCCTTGTCCTCACCTGTGTAACTCACTGAGTAGGATCACACGGCCGTGTCACATGCCCGTATGCTAGGCTGAGTGTTAGGTCATGTAACTCACTGACTTGCACCCTAAGAAAATCATCATATGATACACGGCAATGTCGCCAGGCCGTGTGAACCTAAAATTTACCTAAAGTCAAACCATTTCATTCATAAACATTCAATCCTTTTCTGCACACCTAAAAAGAACCTAAAACATTATCTAAGCACATATATTTTTGCCATTTCCAAGACCCTAACTCAACTAACTAATATACCATTCAAAAACACCACCAGTAACATCCAAACATCACTTACTAAACATGTTCACATGCCTCATTTCATGCATAAAAACCTAGTCTATTTAGGCTCTAAAACATACCACATTTAACCATTTCCAAAACATTCAAAATATACCATAAGAGCCTTATTTACAAGTATTTTAAAGTAACCAAGTGACATAATTTGGTAAAGTATCAAAGTGTACCAAACTAACATATCTATCTATATATACATGCCACTACCCTAGGAGATACAAAAACTACCAACTTAGATGGATAGTGTGAGTCGGTTGAATGATCCTTCCAAATTGTCAGCAACGTTTATATACAAAACAATCCAGGAGAATCGATAAGCTTACAAAACTTAGTAAGCACATAGTGTAACCTTTAATCTAAATACATATATATATAGTTCATATACTATTTGATTCAAAGTTATCAGAGTATAAACAGGGGCACTAAAGTGCATTCAAGGTACCATAGTACAATCAGGGGCACGTATGTGCAATCAGGGGTACCGAAGTACAAACAGGGACACAAGTGTAATCAGGGGTACAAAGTGCAAACAGGGGCACGTATGTGCAATCAGGGGTATCGAAGTACAAATAGGGGCACATATGTGCAATCAAGGGTATCGAAGTACAAACAGGGGCACATATGTGCAATCATACAATAATTTTCTATAAGCATATTAACTAAAGAACCATAATATAAGAAAAAAATATAAATTCATTTACATATTAAAATACCACGAACTTACCTACTATTTAATGCCGACCAACACGCAGGGACTAATCTGCTATTTTCTCTTTTTCTCGATTTTTATCTTTTTGATCCAAGTTTTGACCTATATAATAATTAAATACAACATATTAATCTCATACATATTTCACATTCCATTCAATGTATATAACCCTTAAATTTACTTTAATTACACATTTTTCCTAAACTTTTAAAATTTTTACAATTTAGTCCTCTAACCCAAAAATCATCAATTTGACCATTTTCTAAGAATCAAATTATAGCTGAATATTCTAGGCCCTTTAACAGCCCCTATTACATATCAAATTCACCATCAAATCTTGAAATTTTGACATTTTAACAATTTAATCCTTAAATCAAAATCTAATAAAAATCACTTTACAAAACAATCAGTTATCACAATCAAAGCTACAAATATATAATTATCATAATAAACAATGAAGATTCATCATTGGTAACTTCTAAAATTTTTAACATATTCAAAAATGAAGGTATGGGCTAGCTGTACCTAGTTGTAACAATCTCAAAAACATAAAAATTATTAAAAACGAGACAAAACTACATGCCATGCATAAAGAAAATCAAAACCAAAGCTCCCCCCCCTTTAATGGTGATTTCAGCCAAGGAAGAAGAAAATGAAAAAGATGGTGGGTTTTTTTTTTTTTTTCATCTTTTACCTAATTAACATTTAACTTAATTATCAAATTACTTAATTAAGCTTTAAAAAATATCATAATTACATTAAAACCTATCCATATACATCCACTATCAACATATATGGTATAATTAGCATTCAAGTCCATTAAATTTCATTTATAAAGCCATTTGACCCTCTTAACTAATAGAACTCAACTTTTACACTTTTACAATTTAGTCCTTCTTACTTAATTAACTACTTAAACATCCAAAAATTTTTAACGGAATTTTCATACGACCTCATCAATTATCAACATATATGGTATAACTACCATTAAAGTCCATTAAATTTCATTTCTAAAGCCATTTGACCCTTTTAACTAATAGAACTCAACTTTTACACTTTTACGATTTTGTCCTTTTTACTAATTAACTACTTAAACATCACAATTTCTTAACGAAATTTTAATATGACCTTAATATATTATCGTAGAAATTAAATAAATAATAAAATGAAAATTTACTCATCGAAATTGTGGTCCCAAAACCAATACTTCTGACATCACTGCAAAATGGGCTGTTACACTCAATGGCATAATTATGCACCACACGGGCTGGCACACTGTAATATCCCGGGTTAGGGGCTATTTTGTTGTTGCATGTTTTGCATGTGTTTGGTATGCTGTGTTGTGGTTTGTGTAGTTTCGGGACTTAATTATAGGCTAGGTGTATGCCTGAGTGAATGGGAAAATTTTTGTTTTTGGGTGTTAAGTCAGGGGAGCTGATGGAGCTGAGGGTTGTGTATTTTATTTGGTGTTTTTAGCACACGCAAGTGAGCTAGTAGAGTGGCATAGTGTGCGCCACTTGGAGTTTGTGTTTGGCGTCATAGCGGGGGGGAGGTCCGAGTTCAAGTTGCGGGATGCTCACTTTTTGGATCCCATTTTGACGCCAAGGTGGTTGGGCATGGACCAAGTCAAACGTTTGAATGGTGGGTGGAGAGCAAATTGTGGAGGAAGACTTGTTCAACTAAATTGAATGTGTGGTGTGGAGAGTTTGGGGGGATGTGGCCGAATATTGAGGAGTGTTTGTGGGTGTTGGTAGAAACTTGGATGCTTCATGGGGAAGTGGGCGGCTTTGGGTTAGTAAGGGAGGTGTGTAGAAAATGCTTTTGGGCATTTTGGTGTTAATCTTAGTCAATTCGTAAAAGCCAAACTTTCTCCTTTTTGTCAAGATTGTTAGCCGAAAGTCAAGAGAGTTCTTTGTGACCAATCTTCAAGTAAGTCTTTCATCCTCCTCTTGAAACCGAAAGTGTATGCACACACCTTAGCCGAAACAAACCTCTCCTCTTCTCAAACTTTTACTTTCTTTTTCAAACCGTATATACCTTCCTCCCCTTTGCTCTATTTTTGTTGTTTAGCCGAATATCCACCCCATATCTCACCATCTTTCCCTTGTGTTGCTAGAATTTTCTCTTTCATCTATTCTCATTTTGGCCGAATATCAACCCCTTTTCTATTCATTTTCCTCTTGTGTTCTCTTCTTTTGAGTGAAACCGAATCCTCTTGTAAAAAGGTGTTAGCCGAATCTCCCTTCTCTTAGCTTGCATCTTGGCCGAATATTAGTGAAGGGTGATCCTGTTTGGTTGACCGATTTTTGGTGTTTGGTAAGTAGGGGTAAGTACATGGTATTGTTAGTATTTCAATTTTTTTAGGTTCGATTAAGGCAAAGGTAACAAAAGATTAACTGCTCATCTTTGATGCTGTAGCCGATTGCTAAGGAGAATCATTGGGTGATTCGGGTTTGGTAGGAAACCAAACGTGTGCAAGGTAAGGGTTCAAGCTTAACCCCTTTGGGTTTATATGTCTTTGGCCGAATGGTCTTAGTGCTTAATCCTATGTTGGCCGATTGTTTTAGGGGCTTGACAATCGAAGGACATAGATCGTTCGTAGGGATCTTTGGACTCGTAGTTATCAGGTGTGTAAACTAACACCCTGATACTTAGTAATATTATTAATAAACCGATTTGCTGTTAAAATTATAACAATTATGATGGACAAGTGAATACCCAAATGGGGTATGTGGACGATTTAGGTAAGTCTGTTTCTATTATGAGTACTATTAATGAAGTATAATATCGTGACCTATGTTTTGTATGTATGCTATGAGAGATAATGCTTGGTATGTTGGCATAATATGCATGACTTGCATGAGATGCATGATTACATGAGTATGGTATGTTGATGGGTGATATGAGAGGAGGGAGCAGTGATATTTTGTGCTTGTGAGCACCGGTGCTTTGGTAGCACACTTTGTGGCTTTGGGTCACAGAGGTTTGGCACCTCAGAGGTTTGGTACCTCGGCGTCTCGTCCCAGTGGCTCAGTACCACGGTGGGTTGGCCCCACAGATGATTATCTGGGATTGACGCCGGTGTTTTGGTAACACACGATGGGTTGGCCCCATCACTGCATTTGTGACCACGGTCACCGGTGCTTTGGTAGCACATTGTGTCTTTGGGACACGAGAGGTTTGGCACCTCATTGCGACTTGTCCTCGTGGTTTGACCACCGTGGGTTGGCCCCACTTGAGATATGGGATCGTCTCGCTAGTGTTTTGGTAACACACGATGGGTTTGCCCCATCTTTGGATTTGTGACTTGGTCACGAAGTGCTTTGGTAGCACAATTGTGTCTTTGGGACACCGGTGGTTTGGGACCACATTGATGGATAATGTGTCTTTGGGACACCAAAGTGTTTTGATAACACATTGTGACTATACGTCACCGGTGGTTTGGCACCACCGGTGGTTTGGTACCACCACGGGGTAGAAAAGGTGTATGGATGGTTAGGATCGGGTTGCATTAATTATGTTGCTATGTATGATGTGTGTTAGCATGTTGTTTTATCGGGAGCGGGATTTACACACTGAGTCACTCGACTCACCCTCTCCTTTGACATTTCAGGTGACTCGTAGACGCGGACTTGGAGCCAGGATGGACTCGGGGTGCTCATGCCATGCGGAATAAAAGTTTTACTCAGATATTATGCTTTGGGTATTTTAGTTATTTACGTTCAGTTGGGTTTATTTCGGACTTGTAAAAAAAAAAGCCTTTAACTTATGCCTTTTGATATTATGTTTTAAGTTTGATTTTAATATGCCTTAACAGAATAATTGGGGTAATTTGCTAAAACTTGGCATAACAACGATTTCGAAATTTTAACGATATGTTTTCAACTATACCATCGGGTATCGCACTGATTTTATAAGTTTATGAAAATCAATTGTTTTCAAACTTGAAAGCAAATTTTTACTAAGTCTTAATGTTTTAGTAACGATATTAAACAACTTGTTTTTCTAAACGGATCAAAGTTTTACCAATTCTATTTAGTACAAATTCGAGATTTTCAAACACGGTTTTCCCCGTAACATACCAGATTCGGTCGTGGTGTTTGGACCGAGTTTGGGGTGTTACACACACGGCCAAGTGTCACATACAGGCTGATGACACGACCGTGTATCCTATGGTAAAATTGAAATTTTAACCCACACGGACACAGAGAGTTACACGGCCTAGACTCACGGCCGTGTGACACCTGTTTCACACAATTGCCTTATTCTTTCGAAAATCTTACAATTTAATTCTTAGTTGGTCTCCAAGCTTTCGTAAACTCAATTTTAAACTTGATTTTTTTTACAAAGCATGAATTATGTGTATGTATGTGGCTATTCAATGTTTAATTGAATTTTTAATTTATGAATTACGTGTAATTATTCTATTAATTGACATAGCATCTTATCGCTCGGGTCCAACAACTGGACCGAGTGTGGGGTGTTACATTGGCTATTAGAATGTTTTTTTTAATGATGTGGAAGACATGTAAAGTTTATGTAATACTTGTGTTTGAGGTGCTAATAGTAGCATAATGGTTGATGAATATTTAGAAATGTTTTTGAATGTTTTTGTTCAGGATTGAATGACTTTATATGTATCATTTGAGCCTTTGGTTTGTCTTAAATTAGATAGGCACATAATGGCATATTTTGTACCGTATGGCCATGTGTCACACATGGGCTGGTGACACGGCCGCGTGTCCACTAAAAATTAAGAAACATTAAACCCACATAGTTCTCAATTGTTACACGGGCTGGCTGCAAGCCCATGCGAGTACTACAGATCTGGTCATTTAAGTTTCACATGGTATCATTTTGTTACACGACCCACCCAAACGGCTACGTGACTTTTAATGAAATTTGCAATTTGGTCCACATGGATTCAGAGAGTGACACGGCCTAAACACATGGCCGTGTGACCCTTGTTTTGCATAATTACCTTTATCTATTGAAAACGTTACATTTTGATTCCTCTTTATTTCCAGGTCAAATTTTAAAGCTTTCGTGAGCTCAAATTTCTCGATTTTGTTTGTTATGCATGATATATGTAATAATAGCATGCTATATTGTATTGGGTAGTGTTAGAATATAAAGTTTGATAATGAGATTTAACAGGAACTGCAATTGTGAAAGATTATGCATAGCAGGTTATGATTCGGAAGATTGGTATAAAGTTGGGACGAAATAATCAACTCAATTTGAAATATAATATGCTAACATGTTATACTTTTGAACTAGTTATGAAACTTATTTGAATGGATTTAAGCTGTATAAATGATGTACTTAGTAGAATGTTTTGCATAGCTGTATTTATTGAGTATTTTCATGAACTTATTTAGGTTGATATAAAATTGGTAGAAATACCACTAACTTGATTACTCAGTGTACGAACACATGATTTGTTTTCCTTCCGCATGTTAGGTTATATTCAAAACCCTAAATTTCAGCTTCAGAATCTAGAGAAGATTCTGAACTCAATAATGTTGGTGTATTTGCGTTTTTCAATAGTTTGGCATGTACATATCTAGTTGAGTCACTGTTAGTATATCTTTATGTTTATATGAACTTGAGTATAAAATTAGTACTTATTGAATTTAGTGAATAGTGGTATTATATACTCATAAGTAAGTTATATGAATTGTGATGTGTATTCCTTTATACATTAATTGTAGTTACCTTGGCAACGGATGTGGCACACTGTAGCTCGGACCCAACGATCGGGTCGGGTATGGGGTGTTGCATTCCATCCTTTGAGAGATTAATTACATCGTCCATATTTTCTCTTAGAAAATACTTTAGATCAGTTAGTTGTGTAAAATCACAAAGATATAATGAACATTGTAATACCTCGCTATCTCGAGAGCTGAGACAGAAATTTCCTTCCCTTGAACTAGCATCTGTATCCATGGTACGTCCATTGGTCTATTTGTATCTGTCTCCTTTAACACGACATAAAATTCGTGCACAATCAGATTGTACACTGGATCAATCAAGATTTTACAAAACTTCTCCCATCGATGAAACTAAATCATCTCACGTGTTTCTGTTTCCAATGCACTTATGGATTTGAAACCCTAATCTTGTAGAGGGATTTTTCACTGGACTGCTTAAAGGTTATTCTAGATCCCTTTCTCAGATGTAAGCATGATTATATGCTATGGGTTCACTGCCGAAAAGGTTTCTGTGCATGATTTTGAGGCTAAGTAGTAGGTGAAAGGTAGAGAATTTGCAGAATTTTGAAGAAAAAGTTAATGAAATGTTGTTTAGTTGATTGGAATGCTTAGAGGATGCTACTACTAGTAAGGATAATATATAGAGGGCATCTAGGACTTGAATTGCTTTGCAAACTTGGGGACTATCTCTAAAGATCGTGTACAACCAAGAACTAAGAGTTTCTGAAAATGGCTTGCGTGTCGTGCCATAGAGAAGGCAAGGCGCAACACAACACTTATTTTTCCCTTGCTCTTGCTTCCATCAAGGGTGTGTCACGCCATGGTGGTTATATGTCATACCACGAAGAAAAAATTCTTGATTTTTTACATTCAAAGGGGTTGTGTCACTCCATGGGGGTTGTTATATGGCGACATGGCTTTGATTTGGCCTCTTCGAGACTTGTCAAAGGCCTTCGGTTGTCCATACTTGCACCCAACTAAGATCCAGCTCCTCCATTGCTCCCGAAAACCTACTTTCTTCCAATTCTAACATGTAGTTTTCATAATAAGTATCCTAAAATTAACTTTAAATGAAAAATTAAAACTAATTTACAATATTTTCAAATTAATTAAAGTTCAATGGTTTAAACATTAGGTTGCACTACCGAATTTGTCTTGTAATTTTTTAAATTTCACCATCAAATTTATTCATTGTTCGTGACCATCGTAGATCATCCCATAGCTCCTTATCCTATTAGGATCTCGCCATTTATGTAATAACCCATTTTTAGTGGTGTCAAAAATAGTGGTTTCGAGACCACAATTTTGATAAGTGAGTCAATAAATATTATTTATTTAATATTTACAAGTATTTATTAGTGTCATATTAAAATTTGGTTAAGAAAATTTAACGTTTAGTTAATTAATTAAGTGACAAAGATTGAATCATAAAACATGTAAAAGCTAATCGCTATAGGTTTATTTGCTTCAAATTGATTTAGACAAATGAAATAAGGGTCTTATGTGGTAAATTTACTCATTTCAATTATAACGGACGATCTTTGAGTGTTATAATATGAAATTAAATTAATTTTTAAAGGGTAAAGTTGTAATTTGATAGTTAAATAAAAAAATAAAACAAAACCAAACCTTAATTAATCATCTTCTTCATTTGTGTTTAACAAAACTAAAACCACCATTGTGTGGCGTGGTGGGGTTCAAATTAAACTGGACTGCTAAGTAGTTGTGTTTTAGTGGGTTAATAGAGAGTGTTTTTAGGAGATAATTGGGGAGAAGTTATCAAAATAAGATTTTCTTCTTATCAGTTTTCTATTTTTCTTTTTTCCCAACAAATTTTCTGACGTTAGACTTGTAACACCCCTAACCCGTATCTGTCGCCAGACTAGGTTAAAGGCATTACCGGACAGATCAGAAACTTTCATAACATTTTATACATTTCATTTATCAATCATACACACAATTTCTCTTAAATAGGTCATCGAGACCATAAGTATGCTTATAAAATGGGTCGGGACTAAACCGAAACACATACAAAATTTCTCAGAAATTCAAAAACTTTTCTAAATTTCAGGGCTCACACGCCGGTGAGGGTAGGCCGTGTGCTTTCCACGGCAGCTAGACACACCCGTGTGTCTCCCCGTGGTCGAAACTGACTTATTATCCACGGCCACTAAGCACACCTGTGTTCTCAGACCGTGGTCGAATCGGCCAAAATTCACACGGTTACTAGGCAGTAGGCACGACCGTGTGCCAAGGCCGGGTACTCTTATGCTAGCTATTGACTTAGCCCCATGGTCACTAGGCACGCCCGTGTGCCACAACCGTGTGACATTATATGCCATTTTCAAGGCCAAAATGCCATCTATTTGTGTCATACCTACAAGCCACATATACCATCCCATTTCATGCATATCTAACCACTAAAAACTTACCAAATTGCCATTCAAATCATGCATATTTGACAACTAAAGTAAACACATAAACAATACATTCAATATCCATTTCAACTATGCCAACTACCAAGATCAAAACATATTAAAAAACATATTACATTCATTTGTTTAACAAAAAAACTTGACTATTTCATGAATCAACTAACCATGCCAAATCATGCTTCACATATCATGATCATAATGCATAATCTCAACTCATCTCTAGCCAAATCTCATGGCTAAGTTCATAGAACTACTTATACCAAAATACTAGCCTATACATGCCATATCTAGCTTTAAACATTTCCAAAGTGTACCAAAATGATTTTAGTAGTGTGATGACAATCCTTGATGGCCCCGAGCCTTCAGTAGCTTTGACGACCTATAAAACAGAGAAAACACACAGAGAGTCAGCTTTCTAAAAGCTTAGTAAGTCATATACAAATAAACTTAACATAATTCATTTATAAGTATGGCAATTTGAATTCATTAACATATCCTCAATTCAAACACATAAATGAACTCTTGGCTCACTTGATTTGCCATTTCTTACCAATCCACACATCTCAAATATCTCATTTGCTCATATCTCAAACATACATATATCTCAAATGTTCATTTGCATTAATGCATATATATACTTACCTTCCATGCTTATACAAAGCATATATATCAACGTACCTAAAACGGATGTATATTCACGTATTTGTTCTTAGCTCGGAATTGTAATTCGTATCACAGATTTATCCGTTGAACCATTATGAATCTAATAGGATACTCAGAAAGCTCGGAATAGTCGTACAATGCCAACATCCCAGACGAGGTCTTATATGCACTCAGATATTGATGCCATTGTCCCAGACAAGGTCTTACACGAATCAATGCGATGCCGATGTCCCAGACATGGTCCTACACGTACAGCTCATATCAATGCCTACGTCCCAGACGAGGTCTTACACGTGAAGATTAAATCAATGCCAACGTCCCAGACCTGGTCTTACACGTAAAACTTATATCGATGCCAACGTCCCAAACGTGGTCTTACACGAGTCTCAAATCAACGCCAATGTCCTAGACGTGGCCTTACATGATAAAAAAGAACAGATACCTATGTCATGACAAAGTTAAGCCTATCTATTCCTAGGTTCGAACGGGACTTCTCAGATATTATCACTATATCGACCTTATCTTATAATTCATAAGCACAATATCTCATAAATATCCATTATCATTATTAGTCATATGAACATTTACAAATTCATACAAGTACGTTTATTTTCATAATGACTTACCTCGGATTCGTTATATAGGAATGAAAACGGCTACTCGGTTACTTTCACTTTCCCGCGATCTAAGTCCGTTTTCCTCGGTTCTTGATCTAAACATATTCAGAATTAACCCTTTTATTCACTAATTCATTCAATTCAATCCAAGGACACACATTTAGGGGTATTTACAAATTAACCCTCACATTTGCACAATTTATCAATTTAGTCCATTTTTCTCAAAACATCAAATTCACAAAATCAACACATACACATACTTAGCCGGATGCATATACATCTCTTCCAAGCCCATATTTTTCATCAAATTTTCAATTTAGTGCCTCAAATTGCTATTTTCACAATTTAGCCCTATTTAGCTAAATTTATCAAAACTTCAAGAACAAAGTACGTTCATCTAGCTCAAATCTTTCATTTAACAACTAAACTCATATCAAAACTCAACATATCAACAATGGCATCTCATACAAACATCATCAATTCATCAAATTGAAACATGGGTTTTGTAGCTCTCAAAGCAACGATTACAAAAACGTAAAAACTATCAAAAACTGATCAAAAACTAACTTTCAATTCAAGCTTGTATGTGCCGAATGTAAAAGAGCTTTTAAACCTTTCTTTTCTTTTGATTTTCGGTGGAAAAATGGATGAACTAAAGTCCATTTTCATGTTTTATTATTATTAATCCATTTAATACATCAACTCCCATTTTACCCTTAATGATTCACTAATATAAAACACTCATAACATGTCCACTACCGTCCATGCCTTTATTCATTGGCTAAATTGCAACATAAGGACTTCATCTTAATAAAGCCATGCCAATATAACCCTTTAACAAATGGCAAGTCACTTTTGCACTTAACTCGATTTAGCCCTCTTCTCAAATTAAGCACACAAACGGACAAATAAATTCACGGAACTTTAACACATGCTTAATCACACACAGTAGACATATAAAATAATATTAAAATATTTTTCTGACTCAGATTTGTGGTCCCGAAACCAATGTTCTGACTAGGGTATAAACCGGACTGTTACAAGACTTTTGTTTATTTGTCGTTTCTTCTCCCTTCTTGTTCACTTTTGGTTTTTGTTCCCCTTTGGCCAAATCTTGTTTCTTCTCTTTCCCCTCTCTTTTCGTTTCTTTATTTTTACGAGTCATCTCTTTGGGTGCAACTTTTGACTTCATCTGTTTCGGTAAGTGGAATTTTTTCCCTTAGTTATTGTATTTCGAGTAGGCAATTAACAAAGGGTTCGTTTTACTCTCGTTTAAGTGTTGTTCAAAGGTTTCAAGCCGATATTCCAGCGTGTGGAGACAACTGGTTCTCAGATTAGTCGCGGTAAGTTTTTGAATCGTCGTTGGTTTAGTTTCTTGAGTTTTAGGTTTGGGATATTTGGTTTAATTGACGAATCAGGTGATTAATTAAGGGATATATTGGTCAAATATAGGTTTTTGAAGGCTCGAGTTACTTTGCATAGTGAATCGGTACTAGGTGTGTACCCGAAATGCAGAAAACAGGATTCGGTGATGAAATTGCTTGCTATCGAGAAATAAGAGAAATAAGAGAAAATGATGCGAAAAATTGTAGAGAAAGGAAATAAGTGTGTTATAAACTTGGAAATCAACATTTTGCACTAAAATAGTTTTAGAGAGCGGCAATAGTCTAACTTTGAAAAATCATCAAAAATAGTGGAAATTGAGTTAGAGGTTGAATAAAATATGAAATTAAATTCTATTGAGTCTAGTTTTTCATGGAAGAAACAGTGTAAGCAATGAAATTGTAAATCATAAGATATAATAAATTTTGTGAGACAAGGTCAGAATGATTTCGGGTTCCCCTGTTCTGACTTAGGAAAATCATCAAAAATTATAAAATAATAATTAGGGGATTAAATTTTAATGTTTAAATCCTTAATGAGTCTATTTTAAAGATAAACAAATGGAAACATTATCTAAATTCCGTAATAAGAGATAAATAATTTTTAGTAAGGAAAGGATGAAGCTATCAAAAAGTAGAATAGGGATAACTTTAAAGATTTTACTGTACTTATTTGATAAACTATAAATTCTAAACATTTTATGGTAGAAAGGTGTTTGAGTCTAGTTTCAAAAAAAATCAAGCGGATCTTAATTTGGAAATCTGTAACTCAAGATATAAATAATTTAGTGATAATGACTCAAGTTGACAGCTTTGAATGAATATATAAATAAATAGTGAAAACATATATGAGTATTGAGCTAGCATGGGTTACTTTAAAAATGGATCACACGGCCAAGGCCAATTTGGGCCAAGTGGGCTACAATGGCGTGTGGGCCCACACGGGCAAATCACATGGGCATGTGGGCTCATATTTATTGAAATATTTTTAAGGCTGCATGGGTCGCCCAAGCTGACTATGAACCTACTGTAGGGTCGGTAAGCGCTACTTAGACCCCTAAATGTGTGAAATTGACTGAATGATATCTGTACTGAGCATGTTATTATCCGAATTGAATATATGTACTGAAATTGCATAATAGCATATCATTCATTGTATGTTGCATTGCATTGGGTTGGGGGTTGTTATTCGGAGGAAGTGTACTGAAAGGCTTTAAGCCTAATTTACTAGCAGCTCAGTTGCAAACTACTATTTTGTGACGCATTCGGTACTACTTGGAGTGTAGGGATGGGTGGGTTGATTGTATCCCCACATGGAGTGTAGGGTTGGACGGAGATGGTGTGTAGAGGCTGGTTGGGTAGGATTTTGCTACTGCATAACTGTTACAGGTACTGGTACTGTGATGGGCTAAGGCCCTACTTCATTTTTGACACTATACTGAGATGGGCTAAGGCCCAAACTATCTTTGATACTAAAAAAGGCTTAGGCCCAAGATTGTTTAACTGTACACTATGAATACTGGTGTTTTGTTTGTTTCTACGGGATTACACACTGAGCTTATGTAAACTCACCCTTTTTATTTAATGTGCATAGTTAATCCCCAGACATAGATGGATAGGTGCGGCAGAGGACTCAGCGGTGACCACAGTAATTTTTGGACTTCATGGTTTTCAATTTACGAGTTATGATTTTTTTATTATTGATTATTTGGGTTGTAATTTAAGGACCCTCTGGGACTTTAGTTTTAAATTTGGGTTTTATTTATTTATTTTACTTTATGGATTTATACCTGCTAGTCGTAGGAAATTAGGTTTTCAAAAAAAAAAGTTAAAATATTTTCTAAATGCATGATCACTTAAATTGATTTATTAAAGCTTCCGCATCGAGGGATGCTTCAAAACAAATGTTTTAAATGAATAAAGACGACTTCCTAAGTTCTAACAAAGGTTTACTAAAGATAATAACATGGAATGTTTTCATCGTAACAACGAGGTTTTAAAGACACTATTGTGTGACATTGCCAGATACGGCTAATCGTTGAAATCAGAGCTTTAAAATTTATAAAAGAATGATCGAACGTAGAAACTAACTCTGACAACGATTAAAGGCAAGTGTACCTATCGAACAGTAGTATAGTTAAGGCAAGACCGGATTGTCAAACCCAAAGGAACTAAAAGTACTAATACTAACTTTCTTTTTATTATTTAGCCTAAAAATTAAGTGATTGGTTGTTTAATCTAAAACTAATTGATTACTAAGCTAAAGACACAAAGACAAAAATGATGAATTGGGAAATAACTTTAGGAAAAACTCAGTTGATTAGGACGATACCCTCAGGAAGAATTCACCTAGACTACACTCGTTATTAAACCCTGAACTATATGATTTATTTACTTAGTTTGATTCGTAAGACTCCTTAACGTATATTAAACCCTCTCTCAAGGCGAATAACGTCTAACCCTAGGTTAATGAGTGGAACTCTTGTTCTCTTATAATAACCCCCTAGAATAGCAGTAAATCAAACTATGGACTCCCATATTAGGTTTCACCCTAATCCGGCAAAATCTCGTCACCCTATCTCTAGGCGTGCAATCAACTCCGCTTAATTATGCTAGATCTACTCTTAGGTAGGGTCTATTCCTCCTCCACCTAAGCGTATCAAATTTAGATTAAGCATGCATAATTAAGAACAAACTAAGTATTTATCATATAATTCAGAAAATAATAACAAGATCCATCATAGGTTTCATCCCCTTCAGGTATTTGAAGGGTTTAGTTCATAACAAAATAAGAAAACATCCCAAGAGAAAAGATAAAACAAAACATAAGAAATCCCTAAAACTCCTAGAAGGAATTGAATGAGATATCTACCGTCTTGAGTAGAATCCGGGCTTTTTGAGATGGATCAACTGGCTATCTTCGAGTGATTCCCACAAATCTAACCTTTTCGGCTTGGCTTATTGGCCTAGCTAACCGCCCCCTTCCAACTGGTACCTAGGGGGTTTATATAGGCTTTTGATATATGTTTCTTTCTCCCTAAGTATCCAAATCCTAGTGAAATTGCCCTTTCCAGCGACAGGGGCACGGCTATGGCACACGCCCGTTTGGATCGTGGTCAAACCGTGCTCAGACTTCTTTAATGAGGCAAGGCCGTGTAAATCGGGGCTTAGGCCGTGTTCTAGATGTTTAGTAAGGCACGACCGTATAGGCTTAAGCTTTTGCTTGTCATCAAGCAAAGTTCTCAACTTACAATTAAAACGAACTTTCCATAATTCATAATTCCTATCAACAATGTCTCATCATAACTCATAGATAATTTATACATGGATAATTCAACTCAAAGAGTCCTAAAGATTCAAATAGGATAAGTCATGCATTTGTATTATAGAAACATAGGTGTCTCCCATTATCTGAATAATTACCTTTAATTCAAAACCTACAAGGATTGACATCCTCACAAAAGATTCACTCAAATCACTCAAAAAGTGTTTAAGGTTCAATGTTAAAAGATTACTCATAAGTCGAACCTAAAAAGTTAATCCCATAGGCTTGCTTTAAAATCAAATCTCCACCACTGTAAAATGAGATGCTAAACAGATCAAAAGGTCTTTAACAGGGTTGTAACGGGGCTAGGGTTAAAGGTGTGGATAAAGGCTGAATTAGCAGGTTAGAATCGAGATTGAATTCACAAGTTACCTATCTAGAAATACTGAGACAGTAATAATTACATCAACTAGAAAAGTAATAACCCTAATAATACGAGCTTTTTCTTTTGATAATTTAGACTTTAACTGTATATGCTCGCTTTTCATAACACTAATACTGAATAAACTTTGATTGATTTTCTTTTTGATTTTTTTTTAAGAACAAACTACATATTAAAAATGAATTCTACTTACTGAAATTACGTAACAAATCAAATCAAATCTTGATTATAAAGGTAGTCAAAAGGAATGGTGATGACAAATAAAAAAGGTTTTTGAGTTAATATTAGTGGGTGAGTCAATAAAAAGGGTTGTTAGGATCAACGGGGTTCGCTAGGGGTTAATTTATAAAGGTAGGCTTTTTAGTAGAGTGAGTGGGTTAAATCTTAGGTGCCTTTATCATTTCTGTATATCAAATCATAACTGTGGTCTTGACATGTATAATCAAGGCAAGTTCTAGAATAACAGTTCAATGTTGACACACTCATAATCAATAAAGTGAGCATGGAGAAGAATATATGCTCTAAAAGGTTCAAAATCTCACAAAAATTATCTTGTAAATTTCAAACTTCAAGATAATATTCAGATTCAGGTAGACAACCTAAAAATTTTAAATTTTTGAAAATTAGACTTATCATGCTTGATTCCTTAGTATTCTTCAAATTTAATCATCAATGCATAATTATCAATCACTTACTCTAAAACATGTCAATAAAAATCATAAATCATTAGAAATTTCATCCCAATTAGTAATATGAGGAAATTACTTTTAGAACAAGTATAAATTTAGGGTTTTGAGAATAATGAAAAAAATTAGGCACTTTTATTCGCAGGGATTGAGAATCATGCAAAAAGTTAGGCATTTTCTCAAAATAACTATTCACCCCCCACACTTAAGATGTACATTGCCCTCAATGTACAAAGATAGATAATAGCTTTAAGGGATAAATCAAAAGAGAAGGGGAAAGAATACTCCTTGAATTTTGGATGGATTTCTTGAGCCGGAAGTGAAGGAGGATGGGAAGGTCGATCTTGATGATAACCCTGCGCTAGATGAAGAAATTAGGTAGCGCACTAAGAAGTAGCCAGGATTTATTAAGACCTAATTAGAATAAACTAAATATATAATTAAAGATAAGAAAGATAAAGAAAGAGGAAACAAAAATGTAAACAAAATGAAAATTAAAGATAGATGGACGAAGAGTCCTTATTGTTGGATGGTTCGTGAGGTGGGTGTGACTTCTAAGGCTAGGGAGGTGCTGGTGGTGGCAGAAGTGGCGTGATTCCCTAGTAGCCTTTCGAACCTGACACTACAGAACTAAACTAAGTTAAACTAAAATAAGCATAAGGTTGTCAAAGGGAAGGAAATTGAAGCAAAAGAGAAAAGAAAAATAAAAACTATATAGTCTCAAAGACCCTTGGCTTGTTGTTTGGTTGAAGCGGCCGGCATGAACTTATGCATTGGGATCTCCCTAGGGGAGATTATGCTTGGCTGTTTTCGCTTCTTCGGCATGGTTCTGGTATGGCTCAAGAGTGATAGAGACTTTGTTAGAGAGAAATCTGAGAAGAGGGAGGAAGAGAAAGGGTGGAGAGTAGAGGGGGAGGATGGGGAAGGGTTTAAATAGAGTTTAGTTCTGGTATACGTACACACCCGTGGTCCGAGGGCGTGTCACTTCACACGACCGCCTCGCACGGTCGTGTAGGCTCACCCATGCCCGTTTGCAGTTTGCCATGACTATTGGTGATAAGTTAGTATGTTGGCACGGTTAGACTGCACGGGCGTGTTCTGCCCGTGGTTGGCAAGTCAGTAGCTATACACGGTCATGGAGTACGGGTGTGCCACTTTTTTGGTGCCCGTGGTGGAGTGGTTGGGTCCGTGATCTTCAGAAATTCAGTTGAATCTGACTTGTACCGTCCTGCCATGTTAGTACCAAAGTTCTAGTGGCCCACACGGTTACGGACATGGCCGTGTGTAAGGCCGTGTGGCTTGGAAATCTGCACTTTTTGGTTAGTTTTAAAGTTAGATAAAATAAAAATAACATGAAAAACATAAAAGTTGATGAGGTTAGTACTCGGGTTGCCTCCCGAGAAGCGCTCGTTTATAGTCTTAAGCTAGACTTTTCCTTGTATTTCAAAATTTCAAGGGGGTTTAAAGATTTGAATACCTTCCCTCATATTATCAGTTTTATTTTCATTGTATGGTTCAGGTCGAGTAGCATTTATTTTAAAAGTGCTAAAAATAGGTTTTGGACTTGTCTATCTCGTAAAGTGGTTTTGGTTCTATTTCCTATATCTCTAATTTTTCCTTGAAGTGCGTTTTCCACTCGTCTAAGTCATTGGTTTGAATCCTTTGCTCCTCGTGAGTTATTTCTTTGTTGGCACTGTACTGAGGATCAAGTTCAATCGTGCCCTTTTTCGGTGGTTCTTGAAAAGAATGGTCAACCGAATGATTATCAAAAGAATTCACATTCTCACCTTTGTTGCTTGATGTTCTAGCCGAGTCGAGGGCTTGAAGAGTGACTGTCTCCTCACCTACACAAATTATAAGTTTTCCTGTGGCAATATCAATTTTAATCTTGGCAGTTGCTAGAAAAGGTCTTCCTAAAATTAAGGGGATTGAATTATCCTCATCCATGTCTAAAACAACAAAATCTACTAGGAAAATGAATTTATCGATTTTTGCAAGAACATCTTCAATAATGCCCCTAGGAATTCTAACATTTATGCTTGCCCCTAGTCGTTTAAACAATGTATAAGGCATGATACATTTATGCTTGCCCCTAAATCAGCTAACGCATTATCTATAGTTAAACTACCAATTAAACATGGAATTGTAAAACTCCCTGGATCTTTTAATTTCTGTGGTAGTCTATTTTGTAGAATTGTTGAGCACTTTGCGTTGAGTTCTACATGGTACTCTTCGTCTAATTTGCGTTTTTTTGTCAAGAGCTATCTTAAAAATTTCCTCGAGTCTGGCATCTGAAAAAGAGCTTCAAGAAGAGGTAAGTTAATATGTAATTTCTTTAGAAGTTTAAGAAACTTACCGAACTGTTCCTCTGAATCGTCTCTTTTTAGCGCTTCAAGATAAGGTATGCGAGGTTGGTACTCTTTGATTACCGGTTTTGGCTTCTCTTGTGTTACCTCTATTGTACCAGGTTCGGACTTCTTTAATGAGGCACGATTGTGTAAATCGGGGGTCAGGCCGTGTTCTAGATGTTTATTGAGTCATGGTCGTGTGGGCTTAAGTCCAGGCCGTGTCGATTTCTTCCTTGGTCCAATTTACTCCGTTTTGGGCCCGTTTCTCGTTCTTTTGTCCTCGGGTGCTTTCCTGGGTATAAGTCATGAAAAGAAAGGAGTAAAAGCACCTCATTATATAAATCAAGGGATAAATCATCCAAAAGTAAGCTAAATGTGGGATTAAAATATGTTATAATTATGGTTTATCAACGGTCATAATGTCTATGTCGGGTTTGGGGTGTTACATTTAGTTGTATCAAAGCCATGTTACAAAATCGACTGTGGATTATGGGTTTTATAATAAAAATGGGCGTTCAAAAAATTGATTGATTTCCAAATGAATTGAAATGTTTTTACTGAGTAAGTGGTACACTAAGTCTCTGGCGCTGATCCTTTAAGTATTCTGAACTGTGATTTGTTTTAAACTGAAAATGTTATGGATAGTATATTCTGAAACTACTATAGGTAGTAAATTGTACTGAAAACGCTCTAGTTAGTGTATATTGGAAATCATAGAGAAACTGAAAATTTTAGTGAGACTGCAATTTACGAAAACAAATTCTGAACAACCGATACTGTTTTACATAAAACATTTATTAATAAACACTAGAACTATAACTGATTCATAAAACTGTTAATACAGATAAACGTGATTAGACAATAAGTGCACGAGGTATTCGCAGACAGGGTACTAGAGGCTGAGGTAGAGGTCGCAGAGGAGCTCAAGCTGAGTCCTCTTCACTGGGTAGCATACTGAATTTGGTTACGAGTGAGACACTAGTGCCGCTTGCCGCTGAGACTGGGTCTCAAGCTTGCATGGCTAGGGACAACGTATTGTCCCAGGTTATGCTCAGGATTTTGGAGAGGGTCACTAGGCCCAATACTAGATCTGGGGGCCGAGGGTCAGTTACGGAACGACTCCGGTCCAATGGAGCTGAGGTCTTCAGGGGTGTTGCCTCTAATGTGGCCGAGTATGAGGCCGAGTTTCTCTGATTGAGCTGCTATGTGCGAGGTATGGTGGCCTCTGAGTATGACTGATGTATTCGTTTTGAGGATCAGCTCAAAGATAATTTGAAAGTCTTGATAGCTCTGCAGAGGGAGCGTGATTTTACTGCACTGGTGGAGAAGGCAATGATCGCTGAAGAGGTTAAGTGCGCTGACCACTAGAACCGAGATCATGAGAGGGGTAAGAACAAGAGGGATTCAGAGCCCCCGAGTTCTGCATAAAGGCCTAAGAAAAAGGCCAGAACTGATGGGCCGGTTAGAGTTGGGCCCCTTGTTATTTTTACTAGACTGCAGCCATATACTGATTGTGGTAGACACAATCAGGGCGAGTGTTGGAGAAGGACTGGGGCGTGCTTGCGGTGTGGGTCATTGGAGCATCGCATTAGGGAGCGTCCGCTGAGGGCCAATCAGATGGAAGCTCCAGCTACTGGTATGGCACAGCCACAGAGGGTAGTGCAGCAACCACCGAGGCGTCGTGAACAGGCCAGAAGTGGTAATGGTATGTGTCATGGGCAGAAAGCACCGGGCAGAGGTGCTACACGGGCTGAGGCGAGGCAGCCAGCCCTAGTTTATGCTGCTTGTTGCCGAGAGGATAGAGATGCTTCGAACGTCATCACAGGTACATTCTTTATTCTTGATGTACCGTATATTGCCTTGATAGACATAAGGTCTACTCACTCATACATAGCTAGCAACATATCTAGAAACTTGGGGATTTCAGTTGAGAACACTACGAGTGAGGTTACGGTACTGAGCCCGTTAGAGCAATCTGTTAGAGTTAGCAACCTGTATTGGGATGTTCCTTTAGAGGTGCAAGGGGCAATCTTCCTGGCTGATTTGATGGAACTTCCATTTGGGGGGTTCGACCAAATTTTGGGGATGGACTGGTTGGTTAAGCATCGTGTTAGCTTGGATTGTGCCACTAAGAGGGTCGCACTAAGGACTGAGGAGGATAAGGAGGTAGTCATGATTGGAGAACGCCAAAATTACTTACCTAATGTGATCTCTACACTAGTGGCAGAGAAGATGGTTCGTAAGGGATGTAAGGCATATTTGGCCTATGTAAGTGTTTCAGATTTTGGGGACTCTACAGTTAAAGATATCAGAATAGTAAAGGATTTCTAGACGTTTTTCTTGAAGAGCTGTCGGGTTTACCTCCAAATCGTGAAGTGGAGTTTGGGATTGATTTTCTTCTTGGTACAGCTCTGGTGTCTATTGCCTCTACCGAATGGCACCGAAGGAGCTTACGGAGCTTAAGGCTCAGATTTAGGAACTGTTGGATCGTGGGTTCATTTGTCCCAGTGTGTCTCTATGGGGAGCACCTGTGCTGGTTATGAAAAAGAAGGATTGGATGATGAGGATGTGTATAACTATTGGCGGCTGAATAAGCTAACAATTAAGAATAAGTACCCACTTCCGAGGATTGATGATTTGTTTGACCAGTTTCGATGGGCTTCTATGTTCTCCAATATTGATTTGTGTTCTGGATATCATCAGTTGAGGGTTAAGGAGGCTGATGTATTTAAGACGGCATTTAGGACTCGTTATGGATACTATGAGTTCCTAGGGATGCCTTTTTGGAATAAAGAATGCACCGGCAGCTTTTATGGACCAGATGAAATGAGTATTCCAGCCCTATCTGGATCTGTTTGTGGTGGTGTTCATCGACGACATATTGGTTTATTTAAAAATTGAGGATGAGCATGATTAGCACCTTAGAGTTGTCATTCAGACTTTGAGGGAAATGCAGATCTATGCTAAGTTTTGCAAGTACGAGTTCTGATTTTCGTGGTAGTTGAGAGGAGTATTTGCCGTTAGCAGAGTTTGCCTATAATAATAGCTACCAGTCTAGCATCCAGATGACACTTTACGAGGCACTGTATGGTCATAACTTTCGCACTCCTTTATATTGGACTTAGTTGGGTGAACGACTTATTCAGGGCCCTAAGTTAGTTGTTGAGACTAAGGATAAAGTTAGATTGATTCGGGATCGTCTGAAAGCGGCATCTGACAGACAGAAATCCTATGTGGACCTGAAGTGACGTGAGATTGAGTATTTCGTAAGGGACTTTGTGTTTCTCAAGGTCTCGCTATGGAAGAAGGTTTTGAGGTTTGGTCGTAAGGGCAAGTTGAACCCTAGGTTTATTGGACCGTACAAGATTCTGAAACGAGTGGGATTGGTCGCTTATCAGTTGGAGCTACCTCTAGAGTTAGATCAGATTCATGACGTCTTTCACGTCTCTATATTGAGGCGCTACTGCTTTGATCCTACTCATATTGTCCCTGTTGAGGAGATTGAGGTTAGGCCAGACTTGACCTTTGAGGAGGAGCCTATCCAGATTCTAGATCGTGACGTAAAGGTTCTAAAGAGGAAGTCTATCCCTTTGGTGAAGGTTCTATGAGGAGGCCACATGGGAGCCTGAGGATGCAATGCATCAGCAGTATCCTCATCAATTCTGATCAGGTAAATTTCGAGGACGAAATTTTCTTTTAAGAAGGTAGAGTTGTAACGCCCCAAAATTTCTAATTCCGTTATTTTGAAAATATGACACAAATATCTGTCTGCTTTAGTGGTCATGTATTCTGGGAATGTTTGGGAGGTCCCAAGTTCAAGCCTTCGCTTGGGCAAAATTTGGTATTTTGAATGAATTAGGCATTACTCTTGTTCAGTAGGCTTTTATTTGATTGTTGGTAAAAATATATCAGAATGGGCCTGCTGGTCTGGTGGTTAAGTGGAGTGTTAGTGTGTAGGAGGTCCTGTGTTTGAGTCCCTGCGCAAGCAGGGGAACTAATTTTTGTTTGAGGCGTCTGGCGTGGTGGAGTTCAAATTAAACTGGACTGCTGAGTAGTTGTGTTTTAGTGGGTTAATAGAGAGTGTTTTAAGGAGATAATTGGGGAGAAGTTATCAAAATAAGATTTTCTTCTTATCAGTTTTCTATTTTTCTTTTTTCCTTACAAATTTTCTGACGTTAGACATTTGTTTCTCTACCGTTTCTTCTCCCTTCTTGTTCACTTTTGGTTTTTGTTCCCCTTCAGCCAAATCTTGTTCCTTCTCATTCCCCTTTCTTTTTGTTTCTTTATTTTTTGCAAGTCATCTCTTTGGGTGCAACTTTTGACTTCATTTGTTTCGGTAAGTGGAATTTTTTACTTTTAGTTAATGTATTTCGAGTAGGCCATTAACAAAGGGTTCGTTTTACTCTCGTTTAGGTGATGTTCAAAGGTTTTAAGCAGATATTCCAATGTGTGGAGACGACTGGTTATCAGATTCATTGCGGTAAGTTTTTGAATCGTCTTTGGTTTAGTTTCTCGAGTTTTATGTTGGGGATATTTTGTATGATTGATGAATCAAGTGATTAATTAAGCGATATATTGGTCAAACATAGGTTTTTGAAGGCTCGGGTTACTTTGCATAGCGAATCATACCAAGTGTGTACCCAAAATGCAGAAAACGGGTTTTAGTGAAAAGCCAAGATTGCTTGCTGTCGAGAAATAAGAGAAATAAGAGAAAATGATACGAAAAATTGTAGAGAAAGGAAATAAAGGTGTTATAAACTTGGAAATCACCATTTTGCACTAAAATAGTTTTGGACAGCAGCAGTAGTCTAACTTTGAAAAATCATCAAAAATAGTGGGAATTAAGTTAGAGGTTGAATAAAATATGAAATTAAATTTAATTGAGTCTAGTTTTTCATGGAAGAAACAGTGTAAGCAATGGAATTGTAAATCATGAGATATAATAAATTTTGTAAGACAAGGTCAGAATGATTTCAGGTTCCCATATTTTGACTTAGGAAAATCATCAAAAATTGTAAAAAAGTAATTAGGGGCTTAAATTTATATGTTTAAATCCTTAATGAGTCTATTTTCAAGATAAAAAAAACAGAAACATCATCTAAATTCTGTACTAAGAGATAAATAATTTTTAGTAAGGAAAGGATAAAGCTATCAAACAGCAGAATAGGGATAACTTTAAAGATTTTGCTGTACTTATTTGATAAACTATAAATTCTAAAAAAATTATGGAAAGGTATTTGAGTCTAGTTTCAAAAACATCAAGCAGATCTTAATTTGGAATTTTGTAGCTCAAGATACAAATAATTTAGTGATAATAACTCAAGTAGAGAGCTTTGAATGAACATATAAGTAAATAGTGAAAACATATATGAGTATTGAGCTAGCATGGGTTACTTTAAAAATGGATCACACATGGACCGAGTGCGCGACACGGGCATGTGGGCCAACACGGGCAGATCACATAGGCATGCGGGCCCATTTTTACTGAAATGTTTTCAAGGTTGCATGGGTCACCCAAGTCGACTATGAACTTATTGTAGGGTTGGTACGTGCTACTTAGACCCCTAAATGTGTGAAATTGACTGAATGATATCTCTATAGAGCATGTTAATACCTGAAATGAATATATGTACTGAAATTGCGTAATAGCATATCATCCATTGTATGTTGCATTGCATTGGGTTGGGGGTTGTTATTCGGAGGAAATGTACTGAAAGGCTTTAAGCCTAATTTACTGGCAGCTCAGCTACAAACTACTATTTTGTGCCACATTCGGTACTACTTGGAGTGTAGGGATGGGTGGGTTGATTATATCCCCACATAGAGTGGAGGGTTGGACGGAGATGGTGCGTAGAGGCTAGTTGGGTAGGATTTTGCTATTGCATAATCATTCATCGCATCGACATCTTGTGATGGGCTAAGGCCCTACCGTGTATTTTTGACATTATCTTGAGATGGGCTAAGGCCTAAAGCGCTCTCGATCTTTGAAAAGGGCTTAGGCCCAAGACTGTTCAACTGTGCACTGTGAATACTGGTGTTTTGTTTGTTTCTGCGGGATTACACACTGAATTTACGTAAACTCACCCTTTTTGTTTAATGTGCACAATTAGTCCCCAGATTTAGATGGATTGGTGTGACGGAGGACTCAGCGGTGACCACAGTAATTTTTGGACTTCATTGTTTTCAATTTACGAGTTATGATTTATTTATTATTGATTATTTGGGTTGTAATTTAAGGACCCTCTGGGACTTTGGTTTTAAATTTGGGTTTTATTTATTTATTTTACTTTATGGATTTATACCTGCTGGTCGTAGGAAATTCAATTTTCAAAAAAAAAAAGTTAAAGTATTTTCTAAATGCATGATCACCTAGATTGATTTATTAAAGCTTCCACAACGAGGGATGTTTCAAAACAAATGTTTTAAATGAATAAAGATGACTTCCTAAGTTCTAACAAAGGTTTACTAAAGATAATAACATGGAATGTTTTCATCGTAACAATGAGGTTTCAAAAACACTATCATGTGACTTTGCGAGATACAGCCATAACGTCTAGGCCGAGTTTGCGGTGTTATAGTTCAAGCTATTTTTAAATGGTTAATTAAGTTAAAATTATTATATAGATCAAAAAACAAATCAACCAGACTTAAATCGTGGAAAAATAAAGTTAGCGGAATAGTCGTCGGCATCGTGTTCGTAACCATTTTTGTTTAGGTAAGTGCATATATTGTTTAAACTTGTTAATTGTTGCTTTTGGTAACATGTTAACTATTATTCATGTTGGGTATAGTTTAAATCGAATGATAAATGGCAATTAGTGATTTTGGACTAAATTGCAATATTGACTAAATTGATAATTAAGTTTGAGAAATGGGAAATACATGGATGTGTACTTGCAATTGAATAACGAAAATGAAGTTAAATGATTTGGATATATAATTTGACCCTTATGAACCTCATGGATACTTAGGATACAAATGACATTTCATTAGGGGTTATTTACAATTTTAGGTGCTGGTCTTGGATGTCCTATCAATGGCTGAGATCCTGCATTTGTTGTGTGAAAAGCATCGTGTAGCCTAACGTCTCGACCCACAGCTCGTGTGAGTAGGCCTATTTCACAGCTTGTGTGAGCATATATAGTTTACAGTCACAACTTGTGTGAGCATTTTCCTGAGTATTTGACGTTATTCCATTTGGTTCATTAGGTGATAAATGTGTAAAATGAAAAGGATATACAAAGTTGCTATATGGAAATTGAATGGAGGAAGTTGACTTGGTACATTGAAATGAAATTTGTTATATAATATGAACATGAGATGGATGATTTGAGTTACATTTGTTAGTTACGAATGCTATATGACACGATATGTGAACTTCCTAACTTGTGAGATTTGTGACATGTATAGGAATTAAACGAACTTATGATCTTCTTAATGAAATTATGCATGAATTGTATAAATTTATTCCTATTTGGTAAGTTTATGTTTAAATTTTATATGAACTTACAAAGCATTAGTTGCTTAAGTCAGTTTGCATTCTTTCCTTGTAGATCATAAGAAAACTCAATCGATTGGAAGTTCAAGTCAGAGCACACATACTATCTGTTCTTCAACTCAGTAGAAGTTTTGATCATTTTGATGTTGGGTTATAAATGACATGTACTAGGAGTTCTATGTGCACTTATTTATATTGATGTTACACAAAGCCTTGGTTTAAGTAAGATTGTGGTTGTGTACATATTTGGTAATTTTAGATCATGTATGTCTACGAATATGTGCATTTGAACAATAATGTTATGCTTTGTGGATGTGGTTTGAGGAATGGTAAGATCGTTGTGAATGAAGTATATGAATTGATATGTTTATGAAGTGTGAACTTGTGAATATTGAAATTGATTTTAGTTTGGTGTTTGATTTGTGGTGCCAATGAGGGCATATGGTTAGGCACATAGGTTGAATGATATTGGTATGTTTTAAGTATGTTTAAATGTGATTTGAACATGTGAAAGTGGTTGGAAATGGTTTTGCTCGGTACCTAAGAAATGCTTAATAATGTGGCTTGTTTAGGAAGTTATTTTAGGTGCACATGGCCTAGGACACGGGCTGTCACATGGCTGTGTGCCACACACAGTCATTCCACACGACCATGTGGCCTATTTAATTTTAGTGCAGGATTTGTCTACATGGTCTGGCGACATGGCCATGTGACCCTATATTCTAATAGTACACGGTCTGAGAACATGGGCATATGGAGTAGCCACATGGGCTGGTCTCATTCACACAACCGTGTGACCCTTGTTTGCAGTTTTTCCACATGTTTTTCTATTTTGTTTCAGATTAATCCCTATTTGTTACCAAACTGAATTTAAGGTCTTAGAAGCTTGATTTAAGGCATGTATATATATACTATGAACATTAATTGATTATGAATATTTGATATCTAAATTTAATTTTGAATAGTATTAGATTGTTATTGAATTTGTTAACTGTCGTAGTACTTTGTAACCTTAATCCTGTGACGGAGATAGGTTAGAGGTGTTACAATTTATCTTGTTCTTTAGGAATCCAATTACCTACACCAACATAACTAGATGAATACCTTTGATTGAGGTCGTTAAGGGTTAAATAAAATATCATGTAACATTCTTCCCTAAGAAATCCCTCACTTTGGGAATCAGTGGCATATTTGAACACTTCTATTTCACCATCAGTTTTCATTATTAGTTCATTTTGTTTGAGGTCGATGGTTGATTTAAAAGTGGCCAGAAATGGCCAACCCAATAGGATGGGGATATCTTGATCTTCCTCAAAATCGAGGACTATAGATTCGACAGGGATTATAAATCCTCGTACCTTGACCAATACATCCTCAATTACACCTTTCGAATGTACCAAAGATCTATCGGCTAATTGTAGCATTATAGAGGTACTTTTAATATCTTCGACCCAACTTTTCAATAGATTGATAGGGGCATTAAGTTTATATAGGCCCCTAAATCGCAAAAGGCCTTACTGAAATGTCTATCCCCTATCTCTATTAGAATCGTGAAACTACCCAGATCTTTTAACTTCAAAGGTATCTTTTTCGCGATTAATGCACTACACAAGGCATTAATGTCAATTTGCTCTCCCTTTTCCAATTTCTTATATTTTACTATAATTTCCTTCAGATACTTGGCATATTTGGGTATTTTTTTGATAAGTTCTAAGAGCGGTTAATTGACCTCGAGGGATTTAAATAAATTGAGAAAATTTACAAAATTCGCCTTGTCCCTCTTTTGTTTGACCTCTAGTCTCGATGGAAATGGTACTTTTATAGTGCTTGGCTTTGAGATTACCAGCTTAGCCACTAATTCTGCTACATTTTTTATCGACTCATTTTTCTCCTTTTCTTCCACGAGTTCGTCGATAGCTTTGGATACGACCTTCTCTTCATGGATGAGCTTGCTGGGTGTTTTTAATTCTTTGCATGATTGCAAAGCGATCGCCTTTACATTTTCTTTCCCATCTCTCCGTGGATTGTTCTCTATATCATTGGGGATACTTTGGCCATTTTTCTTTTGAAACATATTCATTAGTTGGCTCACTAGGTCATAAAGGTTGTCCATTCAGGATTCGAGTCATCCACATGTCGCTTGGACTTATCAAATGTTCGTCTTGATTGTTCACATCTCCCATTCTATTCGGTCAAATTTGTTGACCACATGCAGCATGGTCATTACCCATAGATTTTTTTTTGTAAGTGTGGAGGTTGGTAAGAGGTTTTTTTCGGTTTTGTGCTTGATTTCCAGCTCCTTGGGTGCCTCTCCACTTGAGGTTCAGATGATCCTTCCAACCAGGATTGTAAGTATTTGAATAGGGATCCCGACCCCTATTACCTATGAAATTTTTCTCCTCTTATTGGTTCTCAAAATATGGCTCCACTCGTCAGATTGGCAGTGTCTCCAAATGGTTGAGCTTCTCTAGGATTTGTTGGTAGCGATCATCTTCGTTTACCATTGTTACCATTGGAGGCTTCGATTTGTACATAAACCTTTCATTGGGCCACATATATGAATTCACAGCCATATCATCTATGATTTTATAGGCTCGTTCGTATGTGAGGAACATGACCGAATGAAAATCTAAAGTGGAAACTGTACCACAGACCTTAAAATTCCTTCCGATAAAGTTACCGTTAAGTATGATAAATAACCAAAATAAATGTATGAATGAAAATCTAAAGTGGAAACTGTACCACAGTCTTATAAAACCTTACAGCTCAACATTTAACTGAATAATAAAGTCGTGATAGAGAACAAAATCTGACATTCCATTGTGCTAAAACTGTTTGAGACCTTCACCTACTGAGTCCAGCATCCAAAATCTCGAGATGTACCTGAGAAGGGGATATAGAAGAGGGGGTGAGATACTCGAGCTCTGTGTGAGTTTAAAACCAACTACTACAGAATAAAAAATAGAAATCCTGTAGCAGTTCAGAAGTGAAATATACTTACAGAATCAGATGGTAACTTCGAGACAGAAGTCTCAATCAGATAATCACAATTCACAAAAGAGTCACCAATTCTATCCAGTCAGTCAGATACAATCAGAGTTACAATGTATGGAGAACCACAAAAGTTCTTTTTAGTCAAATAGAACAATCAGATATTCTAGTGCATAGAACAGACAAAAAGATGCTTATGAATGCAATTGAGTTATAAAACCCACCCAACCAGCCAACCAACCACTTCGACCCCCATCACCCCACATGAGAGCTGTTTGAGCTCATCCAACCAATCACACCACGTAGGACCTCGTAAAGCCCATCCATCCCTGCACCCTGATAATGTCCATGACCCTCAGGGTATTAGATTGCCCACAACCCTTTGGGTTTTAGGGTTATCAGTAAGCTACACAGTGCCATGCGGTAAACCGCGGTACAGACATGTAGTATGAATTGCCCGATCAAATAGTGATGATACGCAGTGACGCTAACGTATAAGCGATACAGTGCTATGCGATAAACTGCTATATCGGTAAATTGCAGTTAAACTGCCAGATCAGATAAGTACACGCAGCAAGGCTGACGTATGAGGTGTACGGTGCAATGCAGTAACCCAATAACAGCATAGTCCATGACCCTCAAGGTATTGGGACTGCCCACGATCCTCTAGGTATTAGAGGCTACCAACCAGCAGATCAGCTGCCAGTTTAGTTCAATTTCAGTCTTCCTTCTCTTCACAATCCCACCCAAAAACATTATATGCATATGTATGTGTACAAACAGATGAACAGAATCAGAGTACAAGATTACAGACAGTCATTCACATCCAGTCAGTCAGATTCAGATAGGAGTATACTCAATTACCCAGATTTAGATTCAATGGCTATGTAACCTTATAAAACAATGACACCTAGCCAAATAATCGAACAGAAGCATATTGCACACATACACCCCGTCAGTCGGGTTCAAAAACAAACATGTTACGTAACCAATCACAAATCTCACCTAAACCAAAGTCGGAACAGAGTCATAATTACCCTTACTAAAACGTAGCTAAGGGTTGAAACACACAGAGTCACAAATACGCTTAAATTGACCTAGAACCAAAATCTGGTGTGATAGGGCCACACGCTTTTATACTCTAGCTGTCTGGAGCAGCCCTGGCCGTGTGGAGCAGCCCAGGCCGTGTGGGGGTCTAAACGCTCGTGTGAAGGGTAGCACACAATCATGTGACAAAAGCACATGCCTGTGTGATTCAGGGACACAGCCGTGTGAACAGGCTGTATAAGTCCCAGTCCAATTTCGCTAAAGTCAAGTGTAGAGCAGAGACGGCCGTGTGAGGGTCTCACATGCCCGTGTGCCACTAGACACGACCGTGTGTTCTGAAACAACGCTCGTGTGGGATTCCTAAACCCCCAAATCATTCACACGACCGTGTGGCCAGGGCATGTGACACCAAATCCCCAAAACCCTAACTCCCAGACCCACACATCTGTGTGCCCAGGGGACAAGCCGCGTGAAAATTAACAAAATACCCAAACCAGCCACAGGGCCGTGTGGCACCCAATTTGGCCTGAAAACCCTAATGCCCAATTCCGCATGGCTGTGTGGGTCGACACACACCCGTGTGCCTATAGGGGTGGTAACGAAACCACCTTAAAATAGCCCCAAAAGCACCATTTTAGCCACCAGTTTACCCTATCAACATATATCAAAAAGTGACAATTTCCCATTACCTCCAACGACTAAAAACCCAAAACCAATGGTTTAGCCTACAGTCAAGAAAAGCCGAACATAAACTTTGAAAAAAAAATATAATACAGTGTAGTAGAAGTTTGAATCCCACACCTGAATTGACAATGAAGAAGATGACAGTTAAGTAGAAATTCCCGATGCCAAAAACCAAAACCGATCTTTGAGTAATTTTGCCAAAAGTGAAAACAAAAGCAAAAAGAGAAGAGAAGTAGCAGAACATGAAAACGGGGAAAACCAAAAAAAATAAAATAAAAATAAAAACAAACTTATATCTTAAAACACATAATTTAATAATTATAAATGATTATAATTATTAACTAAATAAAAACAAAACAAATCAAGGAGGCTCTCCCAAAATGCGCACCCCAAGACTCAAACTGTAACACCCCAAATCCGACCTAGACGTTATGGTCGAATCTGACGGTGTCACATGATAGTGCTTTAGAAAATGTAATTACAATAAAACCAGTTTTAGATATCTTAGGCTATCATCAAAACTTGTTGTTTGTTCATTTATTATCCATTTTCAAAACATTATACGTTGCGGAAGCTTTTAAAATAATGTGTGAATTCATGTATATTTTGATAAAACATTTGTTTATTTTGAAAACTCGCATCTTATCCTACTGCTAGCAGTTATAAAATAAAAATTCCAAATTTAAACAAAAATCCATAAAGGCCATGTTACATAAACTTTTCCCAGATATAATTAAAACCATGAATAAAATTAAAAACCGTAAAGGTCCAGAACCGTGGTCACCGCCGAGTCCTCCGCTGCACCGACCCGTCTATTACTGGGGATTAACTGAACAGATTAAACAGAAAATGGTGAGTTTTCACAAGCTCTATGTATAATCCCCACAGAAAACGTACAAACAATAATATAAGATAACAGACATAAATTCACAGTTCGGGCCTATGCCCATTACAGAAACGGTGTGGACCTTAGCCCACCTAGATACAGAATCAGATATATTCTAGGGCCTTAGCCCATTTCAGACATAATATGTAATCAGAACAGAATAGTAGACTCCAACCCACCAACCTCTACACACCAACTCCGTCTAACCCTACACACCATGTGGGTATAAAATCAACCCACCCATCCCTACACACCATGCTGCACCAAATACGGCACATAATTAGAAAGTTGCAGCTGAGCTGCTAGATAACAGGCTTAAGAGCCTTTCAGATACTTCCTCCAAATATCATCAACCCACCCCGATGCAATACAGCATACATAATATGACATGCTTTTACATAAATAACAGTCCATACATTCAAATCAATATACATGTTCAGTACAGATTCACATAATCAAATCACAGAGCTATGGGCCTAAGTACTACTTATCGACCCTTCATTAGGTTCACAGTCGGCTTGGGCGACCCGTGCAACCTTTCAGAACATTTCATGAAAATGGGCTTTGTAATAGCCCGATTTAGGGGCTAGTCAGAACAGTAGTTTCGGAACCACTAATCCAAGGTCGGAGAGAATTATTTTAATGTTATTTTATGAGTTATAACATATTATATTGGTGCATGAAAATTTTGGTGCTTTAATTTTAGCAATTTCATGCTTAATGTGCAATTAGGCCTTGGTTAGGGTGGTGGCCGACCATAGGTACAAAGAAAAGAGTTTGTCAATTGGTTAGGTGAAAATTTGGTGACTAAATTGATTTTTAATCATAAAATAACGAAAGGAAAGATATCATCTTTCCTTCTCTTCTTCTCCACCGAAAATTAGCAGCAAACTAGAGGGTTTGAGAGCTCAAAAATTTTAGCAAGCTTTTCTCCTTGCAAGTAAGTGCTTTAATGGCCATTCTTTGTTAATTTTTGTACTTTTGGAACCCCTAAAGCTTAAGCTAGCTAAAGAGGGGACTATTTTGCCAAGAGGTAGAAAGTTTATGGTTTTTTCATGTGAGCAATTATGTTGTTTGCTGCATTTTTGTGGAAGAAAATGAGTCTTAGTTGTTAGATAAACAACTTTTGTGAAAGGTGTTTCCATGAAAACACCTAAGAGGACCTCTTTGCAAAGGTTGTAAAATTGGTGTTAAATGTGTGAAATAATGAGTATTGAGAGTTTCTATAAGAGAAATAAATGTTCACCTAGGCTCATTAAAGGAAGAAATTTGATTAGAATTGATTTACGAGCCTAGGAGTAAAATCATCATTTTGTGAAAGTCTAAGGGTAAAATGGTAATTTTTCCAAAGTATGATTATTGAAATGTATTAATTAATGTGATAATTAAATGAGCTAATTTGATATTATAGATCAAGAAAAATGAGTACTTAACCTTGACCGAGGAAAATGCAAGGTATTGGAATAGATTGGCAAATTGGCCTATTTTGAAATCGAGGTAAGTTTGTGTGTAATAAGTTCAACATCATGCTAGTATGTTTTAAAATGTTTGATATTTCTGAAGATGTATAATATTTCTATGAAACTGAGTCATGATGTTGAATGAGATAATGATAAGAAAATTGGTGATGTTAAAGTCCCGGTTGGACTTAAATAATTGAGAGAATATCATTATCAAGACATGAGATGGTAAGTGATCGCTGAAATCAGAGTCTTAAAATTTATAAAGAGAATGACCGAACCTGGAAACTAACTCTGACAATGATTAAAGGCAAGTGTACCTATTGAACAGTAGTATAGCTTAGGCAAGACCAGATTATCGAACCCAAAGGAACTAAAAGTACTAATACTAACTTTCTTTTTATTATTTAGCCTAAAATAAGTGAAGTTGTTTTTAATCTAAAACTAATTGATTACTAAGCTAAAGACACAAAGACAAAAAGGATGAATTGGGAAATAACTTTAGGAAAAACTCAGTTGATTAAGACAATACCCACAGGAAGAATCCACCTAGACTTCACTCGTTATTAAACCCTGAACCATATGATTTATTTACTTAGTTTGATCCGTAAGACCCCCTAACGTATATTAAACCCTCTCTCGAGGCGAATAACGTCTAACCCTAGGTTAATTAGTGGAACTCTCGTTCTCTTATAATAACCCCTTAGAATAGCAGTAAATCGATCTATGGACTCCCACATTAGGTTTCACCCTAATTCGGCAAAATCTCGTCACCCTATTTCTAGGCGTGCGATCAACTCCGCTTAATTATGTTAGATCTACTCTTAGGTAGGCTCTATTCCTCCTCCACCTAAGCACATCAAATTTGGATTAAGCATGAATAATTAAGAATAAACTAAGTAATTATTATATAATTCAGAAAATAATAACAAGATCCATCATAGGTTTCATCCCCTTCAGGTATCTAAAGGGTTTAGTTCATAACAAATAAAGAAAACATCTCAAGAGAAAAGATAAAACAAAACATAAGAAATATCTAAAACTCCTTGAAGGAATTGAAGGAGAGATCCGCCATCTGGAGTAGAATTCCAGCTTCTTGAGATGGATCAACTAGCTATATTCGAGTGATTTCCCACAACTCTGACCTTTTCGGCTTGGCTCCTTGGCCTAGCTAACCGCCCCCTTTTCAACTGGTACCTAAGGGGTTTATATAGGCTTTTTAAATACGTTTCTTTCTCTCTAAGTATCCAAATCTGAGTGAAATTTGTCTTTCTAGCGACAGAGACATGGCCATTTCACATGCCTGTGTAGATCGTGGCCAGGCCGTGCTTGGACTTTTTTAATGAGGCACGGCCGTGTAAATCGGGGGTTAGGCCATGTTCTAGATGATTGGTGAGGCACGACAGTGTGGTCTTGGGCCCAGGCCGTGTCGATTTCTTCCTTGGCCCAATTTACTCCCTTTTGGGCCCGTTTCTCGTTCTTTTTGTCCTCGGATGCTTTCCTGGGTATAAGACATGAAAAGAAAGGATTAAGAGCACCTTTTTAAATAAATCAAGGGATAAATCATCCAAAAGCATACTAAATGTGGGATTAAAATATGTTATAATTATGGTTTATCAAATACCCCCACACTTAAGCTTTTGCTTGTCCTCAAGCAAAATTCTCAACTTACAGTTAAAACGAACTTTCCATAATTCATAATCCCTATCAACAATGTCTTATCATAATTCATAGATAATTTATACATGGATAATTCAACTCAAATAATCCTAAAGATTCAAACAAGATAAGTCATACATTTGTAGCACGAAAACGTAGGCGTTTCCCTTTATCTAAATAATTACCTTTAATTCAAACCTACAAGGATTGACACCCTGACAAAAGATTCACTCAAATCACTCAAAAAAGTTTTTAAGGTTCAAAATTAAGCACTCATAAGTTGAACATGAAAAGTTAATCCCATAGGCTTGCCTGAAAATCAAATCTCCACCACTGTAAAATGAAATGACACACAGATCAAAAGGTCTTTAACAGGGTTGTAACGGAGCTAGGTTAAGGGTATGGATATAGGCTGAATTAGAGGGTTAGAATCGAGATTGAATTGACAAGTTACCTATCTAGAAAAATAAGCTGATCTAAGATAATTTACATCAATTGAAAATTTATAATACTAATTAATTAGACTTTCACTGTATAAGCTCACTCTTCCTAACACTAATACTGAATATACTTTGATTTTTTTAAGAACAAACTAAGTAATACAAGTTAAATTTAACTACTGAAATATTATAATTAGATAGCTAATCAAATCAAATATCGATAAAAGGGTAGTTTAAAAGGAATGGTGATAACAAATACAAAGGGTTTTGGGTTAATATTAGTGGGTGAGTCAATAAAAGGGTTGTTAGGCTCAATTGGGTTCACTAGGGGTTAATTTATGAAGGTGGGCTTTTTAGTGGAGTGAGTGGGTTAAATCCTAGGTGCGTTTATCATCTCGATACATCAAACCATAATTGTGGTCTTGACATGTATAATCAAGGCAAGTTCTAGAATAACAGTTCAATGTTGACACACTCATAATCAATTAAAGTGAGCATGGAAAAGAATGTATGCTCTATAAGGCTCAAAATCTCACAAAAATTAGGGGTGTTTTTGACATCAACCTCGTAAATTTCAAACTTCAAGATAATATTCAGATTCAGGTAGACAACCTAAAAATTTTAAATTTTTGAATATTAGACTTATCATGCTTGATTCCCTAGTATTCTTCAAATTTAATCATGAATGCACAATTATCAATGACTTACTCTAAAACATGTCAATAAAAATCATAAGTCATCAGAAATTTCATCCTAATTAGTAATATGAGGAAATTACATAAGAACAAGTATAAATTCAGGGTTTTGAGAATAATGAAAAAAGTTAGGCACTTTTATCCTCAAGGATTGAGAATAATCCAGAAAGTTAGGCAGAATAACTATTCACCCCCCTACACTTGAGATGTACATTACCCTCAATGTACAAAGATAGATATGACATTTAAGGGATAAATCAAAAGAGAAGGGGAAAGAATACTCCCTGTGAAACACCCCACACCCGGCCCACGAGCCTTGACCGGATCTGGTATGTTTCTCGATGTAAACCGGTTAAAAATCCTTTTGTTCCTTTGGAAAATAGTGTCTTTTAAAAGAAATACTGTTTTGGGTTGGGCTCGAGAAGAAAACAAAATCATTTTATAATAAAAACCCTTTTTAAATTTTAGGTGATAAAACATATAAAGTACATTTAGAATAAATTACTTAATCTTTAACTTTAATAAAAATTTGTAAACATAATGAAACAATGAAATAATTCAACAGTGGCCTTATTACATCAAAACAAACCTAAATAATTATAAGGTACTTAAATGAAATAAAATGTCCAAATAAAATAAAACTTCAAGCTGAGCATGGCCACCACAAGTTCTGTCGTCCCGGTCCATCACTGTTCATCACCTGAAACATGTTCCCACAACGGGGTGAGTCAACAGACTCAATGTGTAACTAACACTAAAGTTAACAATTCAGGCTTACATAATCATATCACATATCAATACATATAATAGATAAAAATAATGATGCAACCCGAACCCAAACCTATATGCCATCCGCTACACATCACCCGTACCATCCTGCACACCGTGGGGACTACTAAGTCAACCCTCCATCCGCTACACACCATCGAAGGCAGTCGCTGCAGTCGACGTACTCATCGCCCTTATAAATATTTGTGGCATAGCCACCAGATTAAATAATTGTGACCGAAGTCACCAAATTCAGATATCGTGGTCTTAGGTCACCACATTGACTTTCCCTTTTCAATAACCCATATGCCCCATATCATATATTATGCATTAACATGCCAAATTTCATATTCTTATCACTTATCACATGTTAAATATAACATATTCAATCCTAGTAGGAGTAGGAAACGTACCTGAGTATTTTGTACCATAACATGGTACCTTAGCCACATTCTTACACTTTCATATTAATACATATATCAAGTTTAAGCCATAAATCTATTAAGATTAGTGTAGGGTACACACCTGGTATTCTTAACGCTTTATTGAAATCCCGAAAACCCAATCTAATGCTTAGATCTTCAATCCCTACATTCGGCCACACTTAGTACCTTTAATAAAAGCCTATTCGGCTATTCAACCAAATCCCGAAGGATTAAAACATCTTACCTTTGTTGCCGACTTGTCTACTAATCAAATCCCGGAAACTTGTATTCTTCCCCTTTGAAATCGACAAATCACTAGATCCCTTGAATTGGTTAGTTTTCGGTTAAAACAAATAGATCTAAGTGCTAAGATAGGGCCTTGGCCGAATATACATATGTCTTACCTTGAATCTTTAAATCCCGAAACTCTCTTCCTGGTTAATGGAGATGCCGAAATACCTTAGATCTGAAATCTCAGAATTCACCTTCCATATTTTGATTAACAAGATTAAGAGGGATTAGACTAACTTTCGGCTTAAAAGAAAGGAATACAATTATGACTATAGATCCTTACCCTTTATACTGAAATCAGCAACACCTTTTGAAACTCCAGAAATATTCGGCTGTGGCCTAGATGTGGATCAACAATTTCGGCTTCCTTGAATAATTGGCTAGGGGGTTATCTTTGGGGTTTCGGCTATAAAGATTTCAGGAAAAGAAAAGAGGAGAAAAAAGGTATCAAATTCGGCAAAAGGAGAAATAAGTGAAGAAAAGAATTTCCAAAGGATGACCACCCTTATATATACTACTCAAATTCGGCACCCATAGGAGCCCCTTAGCCGGCCACTTTATCATCCCCTATCATATCCAAAAATTCTCCTATTTATCTCCATGCTACTCATTATCATGTTAATTAATAAAACAAAATCATTTTATAATAAAAATCATTTTTAACTCTAAAAAAATAAAAGTCCTTAATGCTTCCTACGTCGCTCGAACCTCTTCCCCTGGGCACTCCAAGTGATGCAACCACCCTTGCACCTTAGGTGGCGTCCCTTGCCACTTTACCACATGGTTCCTTGTGTCCTAAACTCCCCAAAACTTTTCTTAAGGCCTCTTCAGCCTAGCTCCTCTTTTTAACTTAAACCCAATATTTTTTTTTCCAAAGCCTTCCCTTATTTTTCAGAGTTCTCAAAACCCTTAAAACTTATCCAAACACACTCAAGGCCTACTTAGCTCATGAATTATGCACTCACGCATAACCCCTAATCTAGGATGTTACAGTTCTACCCTCCTTAAAAATAATTTCGTCCTCAAAATTACTTACTAACGAATAATCGTACATCTTAACTCACCGCACTACGCTTATGCTGCGCACTCTGATCTTAATAGAACCATCATACTTCCTAGGCACAATCTCTAAGTTCACGTCCCCTAGAACTCATTTCTAATGTCGCGATTTAATCTGATTAAGAAGTTTTATGCATTAGAAATTTTGTTCCACTGTTTATCCGCGAACAAATTTTATGCAAAAAGATGTTTAAAAGTGGTTCTTTCGATCAAACAAAGTTCTCAGTTCAAGTTCACTACTCTAATTCAGAGAGTCACCTTCACGTTCATAAACAGAGACACATTCATTCACTACACTTCCATGGTCATTTCAGTCCTTTTCCAACCCAGGGGTATTTTCGTAATTTGTCCTGCAGGGGTATTTTCGTAATTTTTCAAAATAAGGTTCATTGGTAATTTTGTCAATAAGGGTATTTTGGTAATTTTGTATTCCCGGGGTATTTTTGAAATCCAAGGGCATTTCGATAATTTTGAAACTCAGGGGTATTTTGGTAATAAACCAGGGTAAATTTGTAAAGCTCAATAATTCCGGGGTATTTCAAAATTTACAAACCTTGGGGGTTCTTTTTTGAGAATTTGTTTTCCAAAACGGTGATGTTGCAAAAATTTTGGAAATTAGGGTCATTTTGGTAATTTGCGGGTTAAGGTCAATTTCGTAATTTTCCAAAATCAAGGTATTTTGATATTTTGCAAATTAGGGTTTTTGAACATTTTATAAAGTAATGAAATCTTGATAAGAACTGTAGGTATTTTGGGAATTTCATAAACCAAGGGTATTTTTTTGTAATTTCATAAATCGAAAATTTTTCAGAAAATTTTGTAGAAATAGTTCTCACAAATTAAAAAGGTAATTTTAAGAGTTTTAAAACTAGGGTTTTTATAAAAACACGGCTAGTTCCCTTTCGGGTTTTAGTTATTGTGTTTAGCCTATGACCGAGTCCTCTTGGTTAGGGTGAACCGTAGCTACGCACCAGGTAGGATTCCTGCGAAGAGGAGGTGAGTCACTAGGATTTGCTTAAGTACCGTGCTCTTAGGATCCATTCCTAGACATGCGCACAGTAGTTGCCACACCCTAACTCGGCGACTTAACCACAGGTTTGTTTAATTAGGCACTTAAGTCTTATGTAAATGTTGGGGAAAACTAGTCCTAGGGTTCAAGTACTTATCATGCTAATCTACGTTCCATTTCATTTTTACCCTTCTACACATCATACTATAAATCACACAAATGGATAGAAGTACTTACCTGGTGGACTGCGGGTCGGAGACTTGGGTGCCATGCCAAAAACCCGCTGATTTCATAAAATATTTTTATAAAACTTGTTTGGGCTCGATTCGAAAATGTTTTGGGCCTTAAACCCAAGGCCGAGAGTTTAAAACTGGGCTCTAATACCAAATTGAAACACCCCATACCCGGCCCACGAGCCTTGACCGGATCTGATATGTTTCTCAATGTAAACCGGTTAAAAATCCTTTTGTTCCTTCGGAAAATAGTGTGTTTTAAAAGAAATACTATTTTGGGTTGGGCTCGAGAAGAAAACAAAATCATTTTATAATAAAAATCCTTTTTAACTCTAAAAAAATAAAAGTCCCTAATGCTTCCTACGTCGCTCGAACCTCTTCCCCTGGGCACTCCAAGTGACGCAACCACCCTTGCACCTTAGGTGGCGTCCCTTGCCACTTTACCACATGGTTCCTTGTGTCCTAAACTCCCCAAAACTTTTCTTAAGGCCTCTTCAGCCTAGCTCCTCTTTTTAACTTAAACCCAATATTTTTTTTTTCAAAGCCTTCCCTTATTTTTCAGAGTTCTCAAAACCCTTAAAGCTTATCCAAACATACTCAAGGCCTACTTAGCTCATGAATTATGCACTCACGCATAACCCCTAATCTAGGATGTTACACCCTGAATTTTGGATGGGTTCCTTGAGGATGGTAGAGGATGACTTATGTAGTAGTGAATTACTCCTAGTGATTTGTTTGTTTATAGGGAGTTTGTATTTGAAACTGCGAAGTCATCAGTTAGATCTCTCGGAGGTGTTAGTATATGTTAGATATACTTAAAGGTTAGATAGCCAATGATAATAATAAAAGTTCGTAATGTATAACGAGAAGTTCAAATTAAAACAAGTAAAATTAAAAAAATAAAAATAAAGATAAAATAAAAATTAAAACTGATCGTGAAGAAAGAAAAATTAGATAAATAAAAGGACTCAGAGGTCCTCATCATCGTTCGGGTTCTATAGTGGTGCTGGTGATGAAATATGGAGGTGATGGCATATCTGTTGGAGGGTGGCCCCTATCCCATCAAAACGTCTAGCGTTGTCAATGAAATATTGCTCGAACTGGTCGAGGTGTGCAGAGATATCCGCCAATGAGGTTGTTGCATTGGATGGCCGCTGGCTCGGAATCGGTGCCTCATGTGATGGTGGTGGGACATCATCAGTAATGTCCTCGGGCTCCCCCTCATCTGTGGATGTCATTAATCGGTATTGAGGGGGGTCGGTCCCTCGACGAAGTTTAATCATCCTCATGTGTAGCATCGTCTGGATGCCCTGAGGTGCCATCTGCCCAATCATCGTGAGGGAGGATCTCTGGTCATTGGTGTTAAAAAGGCCGAAGTGTCGAGCCAACCGTGTTATATATGGGCCCATCGATAGAATTCCCTTCCTGTGTGCCTCTGTTTGATGCTGCATTGCACCAGTAATAAAGTATGCAAGGTCGAACATGTGTCTTTTTGACATGCATGATAAGTAATAGACATCGTGCTTGTTTACCACACCGGTGCTTTCACGTCGACCTGTGATGGTGTGAGCGAGAATGGCATGAATATACTGTAGGGGTGGGCAAAGTGCTGTCGCCTTCGAGCGACTGGGGTCGTAGACATTCGTGGTGGGTGCTAAGTTGCACCAGTAGGTAAAGGGGTGCAGTGGAGCTATCAGTTTAACTTGGAGAGTGTGTTTCCTTCTATAAATCCTGGTGTATAGAGTCTGAGTGCCGAAAGCCGCGGTGCGTACCGGTCGACGCATCGTGCCCCTAAACGGAATTTGGGTGTGCCGGGTCGTCGAACTGTGCCATCACTGTTTGCAAGGTGAAAGTTGTGCAGAATTCTCATTGATTGAGAAAAACTGCTCCCACGGGTCAGTCGAGATGAGGGCTCGAATATCGGTTGTGAGCCTAACTTGTTCCAGAGCGTCCCAATCGATGCACCTACCAGTGCCGAGGGGTCTATCCCATATTGCCTTGAAACACTCTTCCTAGTCTTCCTGAGAGAATCAGAGGAATTGGCGTCGTAGCTTGGAAGAAGCACTTGCTGAAGATGATCTAGGCCCCTTTTTTTCTTGCTTGGGGCGGCTGTGGATCGTTTTGGTCGTGATGATGACATGGTTCCTGAAAAAAAAAAGGTTTGTACCAAAATGTAATCCAGGTTCAAGATATTCGAATAAGCAACCAATTCAAAATAAGAATTTGTAATAGCATATGTGAGAAATAACTAATAACAATATCACTATGATGCCGCAAATATATATGATATTCATGAAATATTGAAATAAACATGAGAAAAATCACACTTAAAACTAAACAAAGAATAACAGTCAAATAACTAATAGCACTTATCATAATGATATAATAAACATGAGAAAAATCATACTTAAAACTAAACAAAAAGTATAAATAAAACAAAATAACATGAAATTTAGCAAACTTTAGTTAATAAAGTGAAATAATGGAAGGAACCAGTGGTGATGGTGGTTCTCTGCCAGACACGGGATGGGCACGGCAGTGGCGGGGGCGTGTATTTCTGCAGCACGATGGTGACGAGGGCGTGGGGTGCAGTTTTATGAGGTTTTTGGAGAAAAATTTAAGTTGAGAGGTTTTTAAAGGGATTGGGGGCGTGGGTATGGCCGGAATGGGGGAAAGGAGGCTGTAAAGTTTTTGTTAGGGTTGATTTTGGGGAGGGTGACAGTTAAAGTAGCTTAAATAGGGGTACGAGCACGGGCCGGGGCCACGCCCGTGCTTATTTTTATGCGCCCGTGTTTTTCGTGATTTTCAATTTTAGGCGCGTTCAGGTGGGTTCGCCACGGTCGTGTTGCAGATGACACGCTCGTATTCTTTTTCACACGGTCTATTGGAACAGGCGCGTTTATACCATGTTCAGCAAGTCAGTAACCTCGCACGGTTGGAAGGCACGGCCGTGTCTAGCCCGTGTTCAAGAAGTCAGTAACCTCGCACGGGTGGTCAACACGGGCGTGGTCTTTTATCTCAGGCCGTGTTGGGAAAACAAATTCTTCTTTGTCGTGCACGGCTATTGGCCCACCCGTGGTTTGTCTTCTGGTTGCCACACGACCATGGGCACGCCCGTGTGTAAGGCCGTGTGGTCTAAAACATGCACTTTATTAGATTAATTAGTATGAAGTTAGATGCTGAAAATATAATGTTAGGGGAGATAGTGCTCGGGTTGCCTCCCGAGAAGCGCTTGTTTATAGTCTTAAGCTAGACTTTCCCTGTTTTCGGTTCTAAAAGAAGGTTCATGGAGCAGAAGCTCCTTTCTCATATCTCAAAAATCTGCAACATTATGAATTTTGAGTCGGTGACCATTTACCTTGAATGTGCCCTTAGTGGGGTGAGTTACCTCGATTGTACCATATGGAAAAATTGTTTTGATCATGAATGGGCCTGACCATCTTGATTTCAGCTTCCCAGGGAATAGTTTAAGTCTTGAGTTGTATAGCAGGAATAGGTCCCCTACTTCGAATTGTTTCGATTTCTTTAAACGAGCATCATGGCGCCGCTTTGTTGCCTCTTTGTATAGTTTCAAGTTTTCGTAGGCCTCAGCTCTCCATTCGTCTAACTCGTTCATCTGCATCATTCTTTTCTTTTTTGCAGTTTTAATATCGAAGTTCAAAAACTTTATTGCCCAAAAAGCTTTATGTTCTAATTCGAATGGTAGATGACAGCTTTTCCCGTATACAAGTTTGTATGGGGATGTCCCTAGAGGTGTTTTAAATGTTGTTCTATAGGCCCATAAGGCATCATCTACTTTTAATGACCAATCTTTTCTATTTGATTCAACCGTCTTTTCTAGGATGCGCTTAAGTTCTCGGTTTGCTACTTCAACTTGCCCACTGGTTTGAGGGTGATATGGAATAGCTGTCCTGTGGTATATTCCATATTTCTTTAGAACTTTTTCAAATTGAATATTACAAAAATGAGTACCCCTATCACTAATGATAGCTCTTGGTGTTCCAAATCGAGAGAATAGTTTCTTGAGAAACTTAACTACTACCCTAGCATCATTGGTAGGTAAAGCTTTTGCTTCTACCCATTTTGACATATAATCAACTGCCACTAGGATGTATTTATTTCCAAATGAACTAGGAAATGGTCCCATAAAATCAATACCCCATACATCAAATATTTCACATGATAACATATATGTTTGAGGCATTCTATTACGTTTAGAAATATTACCTGTTCTTTGGCATTTATCACACGAAGCAACATACCTGTTGGCATCTTTGAATAGAGTGGGCCAATAAAAACCTGATTCGAGTATTTTATGTGCTGTCTTAATGCCACTATAATGTCCTTCTGAAGGTCCTGAATGGCAATATTCCAGGATTTTGCTAGCTTCTGCCTGTGTAATGCATCTTCGAATTACCTGATCTGTACATATGCGGAAAAGAAAGGGATCTTCCCAAAAATAGTTTTTTACATCAGCAAAGAATCGCTTCTTTTGATGATGTGTTAGCCTTTTTGGTAAGATGTTAGCAGCTAAATAATTCGTAATATTTGCAAACCATGGTACCTCAGAATGTGTTATAGAGAAGAGTTGTTCTTCGGGGAATGAGTCGTTTATCTCATTTTCATCGAGCTCTCTAATATGTGGATTCTCGAGTCTGGAGAGGTGATCTACCGCAAGATTCTTAGCTCCCTTCTTATCTTGTATTTCCAAATCAAATTCCTGTAAGAGTAAAATCCATCGTATGAGTCGAGGTTTTGCATCAGGTTTGTTTAAAAGATAACGAAGGGCTGAATGGTCAATGTAAATGACAACTTTTGACAATATTAGATATTGCCTAAACTTGTCAAAAGCAAAAACTACAGCTAGTAATTCTTTCTTTGTGGTGGTGTAGTTTTCTTGTGCGGGTGTTAATGTTCTGCTAGCGTAGTAAATTGGCTGAAAATGCTTGTCTCTTCGTTATCCGAAGACTGCACCTACTGCAAAATCACTTGTATCACACATTAGTTCAAAGGGTAAGTTCCAATCAGGTGCAATTATAATCAGAGCATTTATTAATTTATCCTTAAGGACATTAAATGCATCTAAACATTCCTGATTGAAATTGAAAGGAACATCTTTTTCTAGTAATTTTGTCAAAGGCTTAGCTATTTTAGAAAAATCTTTAATAAATCTTCTATTGAACCCTACATGTCCTAAAAAGCTTCTAATGGCCTTAATTGAACTAGGGGGAGGTAATTTTTCTATGGTTTCAACCTTTGCTTTATCCACCTCAATCCCTTTACTAGAAATCTTATGTCCTAACACAATCCCTTTCTCTAACCATGAAGTGACATTTTTCCCAATTCAAAACAAGGTTTGTTTCCTCACATCTCATTAGAACTCGTTTTAAATTTTTAAGGTAAAGATGGAATGAATTCCCGAATAGTGAGAAATCATCCATAAATACCTCCATAATGTCTTCCACAAGTTCATCAAAGATTGCCAACATGCAACACTAAAAAGTAGCAGGAGCATTACATAATCCAAAAGGCACTCTACGATAAGCAAATGTACCATACAAGCATGTAAATGTTGTCTTCTCTTGTTTTTCTGGAGCTATTGGGATTTCGAAGTAGCTGGAAAGTCCGTTCAAGAAGCAGTAGTACATATGCCCGGATAGCATTTCTAACATTGGATCTATGAAGGGCAGAGGGAAGTGATCTTTTCTGGTGGTGTCATTCAATTTTCTATAGTCTATACAGACTCTCCAACCTGTAACAGTTCTTGTAGGGATCCACTCATTCCTTTCGTTGGGTACCACACTCATACCTTCTTTCTTTGGAACTACCTGCACATGACTTACCCAAGTACTGTCAGAAATAGGATCAATTATTCCTGCATCTAGAAGTTTAATTACCTTAGCTTTGACCTCTTCTTTCATGTTGGGATTTAGCCTTCTCTGGGTTGCACACACAGTTTGTATTCTTCTTCCATTAAAATTTTGTGGGTGCAGAACAATGGGCTTATACCCTTGATGTCATAAATTTTCCAAGCTATGGCTCTTTTCTGTTCTCTTAGTACCTGTATCAACTCCTCTTTTTCCTTGGGTTCTAGTTCTGAAGAAATAATTACTGGTAGCGTAGAATTGTCCCTGAGGAATGCATACTCTAAGTGTTTTGGCAACTGCTTTAATTCCAATTTGGGTGGCTCATCGATGGAGGGTTTTTGTTTTAGTTCGTCATTTTCTTCAATTCTTTCTTCTTTCATTTGTCTAAATGGACATGCATTCAAGTTCATCTCATCTCCTTCATCTTCTTCCCCCTCTTCTTGAGTCAGGCACAGTTCCATCGTGCCGTCATGTATGATTTCCTGTAATGAATTTTGAATGATATGATCAGTAGTATCAACAAAATAACAGGAATCATCTTGTTCTCTAGAATATCGCATGGCATCATAAATTTGAAAAATAATTTCCTCATCGCCTATCCTTAATGTGAGTTTACCGTCACCTACATCAATAACAGCCCTAGTTGTAGCTAAAAAAGGACGCCCTAAAATTAAGGGAACATCAATGTCCTCATTCATGTCTAACACAACAAAATCAACAGGGAAAATAAATTTATCAATTTTCACTAAGACATCTTCGATAACTCCTCTAGGATATTTAATAGATCTATCGGCTAACTGAATACTCAACCTAGTGGGTTTTGGTTCCCCAAGATCTAATTGTTTAAACATTTTATAAGGCATTAAGTTAATACTGGTGCCTAGGTCAGGTAATGCTTTTTTTAATATTTAAGCTACCAATTAAACAAGGAATAGTAAAACTTCCTGGGTCTTTTAATTTGGTTGGTAACTTGTTTTGGAGGATGGCTGAACATTCTTCATTAAGTTTCACCATTGATACTTCTTCAAGCTTCATTTTATTCGTCAGGATTTCCTTTAAGAATTTTGCGTACGTCGGCATCTGTGAAATAGCTTCAACAAAAGGTAAGTTAATATGTATGTGTTTAAAAAGTTCGAGAAACTTACCTATTGGGCGTCTAATCGTTCTTTCTTTAACTTTGCTGGATATAGAATTGATGGTTTACTTTCTTTGCATACTGGTTTTACATCCTCAACTCCTTCATCTTTGGCTTTGTTATCTTCGTGTAGTATTGTTTTCCTTGGTTCGACTAATTCCTTTCCACTTCTTAGTGTAACTATCTTTGAAACATCCCAAACCCGGCCCACGAGCCTGAACCGAATCTGGTATGTTCCTTAAGTAAACCGATTTCAAATTCTTTTGTTCCTTAGGAAAAGCTTGTGCGATTTTAAGAAAAATATTGTTTTGGGTTGGGCTTGTGTTGAAAACCAATTCATCTTATATTGAAATCCATTAAATAAGGTGACAAAACAATTTAGGGTTTATCTTAAAGGAAATAAATTTTAAACTTAACTTTAATTGAAAATAATTCATAACATAGTAATTAAAAATAAAAGTAAAGAAATGTAACTTATGGCCTTATTACATCAAGTGAAATCCCAAAATAAAATTCTAAAATACTTAAATAAAATTAAATATCCATATTGAATAAAACTTCAAGCTGAGTATGGCCATCCCTAAGCTTCTGCCGAACCCGGTCCATTATTGATCGTCAACTGAAAAATAGTCCCACAATGGGGTGAGTCAACAGACTCAATGTGTACACAACACTAAAATTCAATAGATCAGGCATACATTTTCATATCAAATACTTATTCATATAACAGATAAAATGATGATGCAACCCAAACCCAAACCTAGATGCCATCCGCTACACATCCCCGTACCAACCTGCACACCGTGGGGACTACTAAGTCAACCCTCCATCTGCTACACACCATCGAAGGCAGTCGCTGCAGTCGACGTGCTCATCGCCCATATAAATTCGTGGCATAGCCACCAGATAATTGGTCATGAGACACCACAATTCAGATAATGTAACCGAAGTTACCACATTCAGATAATGTAACCGAAGTTACCATATTCAGATAATGTGACCGAAGTCACCACATTCAGATAGTGAGACCGAAGTCATCACATTCACTTACCCTTTTTCATATCACCCGAATGCCCCATATTATTCCTATCATGCATATCATACTTAAATTCACATTCTTATCATATTTCACATGTTAAATATAACATATTTCATAACCCTAATAGGAGTAGGAAACGTACCTGAGTACTTTGTACCATAACATGGTACATTAGCCACATTCTTATATTTTCATATTAGAACATATAACAAGTTTAAGCCATACATCGTATTAAAAGATAGTGCGGGGTACACACCTGATTCGCTTAAAATTTCCTTGAGATCCCGAAAAGCTTGATCTAATGCTCAGATCCTTAATCTCTACATTGATTTATCACTTATTACCTTAATAAAAAGCCATTCGGCCAAAATTCCAAATCCTAGTAGGATTAGTATTCTTACCTTGTTGCCGATTGGAACACCAACAAATCCGGAAACTGTTCCTTGTTTCCCTAGGAATGTCGAAATCCCTAAAACCTTACGTTAGACTTAATCTTAATCATCGAAACATAAATCAAGGCCTTTGGCCAAATATTCACATGTCTTACCTTAATCTTAGAAATCCCGAATACTCCTCCTTTTAGTCGACTACTCTGATAATCCGAAAGATCCTTCCATATTCGGCAACCATAATATGTATGGGGTTAGATTATCTCTCGGCTAATCTAAAAGAAAAGAATGGAAATCAAACTTGATCTTACCTTTGAAGAAATCAACAACACCTATGCTTGAAGCCCTTCCAAGATTCGGCTTTTGAATAGATTGGTAAGAAGAAATAGGAAGAAAAGAAAACTTGAGAATTTTGACAATGGTGGACTATAGATTCGGCTTGACAAAAGAAAAAGAGAAGAGAGCACTCAGAAATTCGGTAGAGAGAAGAGGAGGAAGGAAAATTGATGAGTAGCCCTATTTTCTTCCTTTTATAGCCGAAACTACTACTCAGAATCCCTTACTTGGCCACCACTCTTCTTTATTGATAAGTTTATCTCCTTAATTTAAAATAATTAGAGAATAATCCTTTATTATCTCTTCAAAAATAATCCAAATTAAATCCCTTATTTATCACCTTATTAATCGAATATTTATGAAAATAAAACTCCTCCTTTCTAGAAGGCTTGTGCCGTCCACCTCAGGCTTCTAGAAGCAAAAATAAAACTTCCTTTATTTGCTTCCTAAGTGACTCGAACTCAGGCCCAACACCTTGCATGTGGCGCCATTTCCAGAGGCCCTAAGTGGCATCTTCAGGCCACTTTTCCAAGCCTGTTTGTGTGTCAAATTTCACCAACTTTTTCTTTTAAGGCCAACTTGCCTTAATTTCCTCTTTTAAACTTTAAAACTCGACATTTCTAAGTCATTTCTAAGTTTCCAAAAATTTTCGTTCGGCTCTGTAAACTTGACATTTCCAAGTTTCCAGAAATGTTCACTTTCCTCTTTTGAATCATTTCCTTACATTTCCAAGTTTCCAGAAATGTTCACTTTCCTCTTTTGAATCATTTCTAAATCATGTCCATACATTTTCAGGTTTCCAAAAATGTTCATTTCCAAATCATTTCCATATATTTTCAGGTTTCCAAAAATGTTCATTTCCAAATCATTTTCATTCATTTCCGGGTTTCCAAAAATATTCAGAATTTATTCTTAGTACATAAAACATGTTACTTCGTACAATTAAACCGAAAATGCATAGGCCCTTTCCAGGATGTTACAGTTCTACCCCCGTAAAATAATTTCGTCCTCGAAATTACTTACTAAGGAACAATCGTACGGTCTAACTCACCCCACTACGCTATTGCTGCGCACTCTGATCTTAAAGAACTATCATACTTTCTAGGCACATTTTCTAGGTTCACATCCAAAGTTTCAAACAGTTCACTTGTAACACAAGAATGAACTATCTCTAAAACAATAAATAGTACTCCAAAAACAAGGAACTTAACCGCTATCATATCCTTGGTTGTCTCACATCTGGGCCTTCAGCACCTCTACCGGGTGTTCCATGACCATTTCCTCCATAGTTTAAACCACAAACCTTCGTTGCATGAGGGCAATTCTTAACCAAATGAGCCCTAGACTTACATCTAAAACATTCCGATCTCGGTTCCAACACTCGCCAACATGATACCTTCCACACCGAGCACACGGGACGGTCCGGATTTTTAGTAGTTGGCTTAAAAACACTAGTGAAATTCTCAACCTTCGGTCTTTTCTAAAGACTCTAGAGCGATTCTCGACGGTCCAAGACTCCTCTTATCCCGTCCACGGCGACCCACGCCCCTAGAACTCATTTTCTAACGTCGCGATTTCGATTTAAGAGTTTTATACATTAGTACTTTTGTTTCAGCGATTAACCGTGAACAGTTTTATGAAAAGAGATGTTTAAAAGTGGTTCTTTCGATCAAACAAAGTTCTCAGCTCAAGTTCACTATTCAGAAAGTCATGTGCACATTCATCAACCAATTATGAACTTTCGTTCATTCAGAGAAATGTTGTAGTTTTCATTGTTGTTGTTTTTTTTTTCCACTACCTAGGGGTATTTTCGTAATTTATCCTACAGGGGTATTTTCGTAATTTGTCAAAATAAGGTTCCTTCGTGATTTTGTCAATAAGGGTATTTTGGTAATTTCAAAATCCCGGGGCCTTTCGGTAATTTTGAAATTCCAAGGGTATTTCGGTAATTTTTCACAAACCAGGGTAAATTTGTAAAGTTTAATAATTCAGGGGTATTTCAAAAGTTGCAAAACTTGGGGGTTCTTTTTGAGAATTTGTTTTCCAATTCGGTAATGTTGCAAAAATTTTGAAAATCAGGGTCATTTTGGTAATTTTGTGAGTTAAGGGCAATTTCGTAATTTTTCTCCAAATCAAGATATTTTTGATAATTTGCAAATTAGGGCTTTTGAACATTTTATAAAGTAATGAAATCTTGATAAGAACTGTGGGTATTTTGGGAATTTCATAAACCAAGGGTATTTTTGTAATTTACCACTAGGGGTATTTTTGTAATTTCATAAATCGAAAATTTTTTGGAAAATTTTGTAAAAATAGTTCTCACAAATTGAAAAGGTAATTTTAAGAGTTTTAAAACTAGGGTTTTTATAAAAACACGGCTAGTTCCCTTTCGGGTTTTAGTTATTGTGTTTAGCCTATGACCGAGTCCTCTTGGTTAGGGTGAACCGAAGCTACGCACCAGGTAGGATACCAGCAAAGAGGAGGTGAGTCACTAGGACTACTTAAGTACCAGGCTCTTTCGGACCCAATCCTAGACATGCGCACCATGGTTGCCACACCCTAACTCGGCGACTTAACCACAAGTTTGTTTAATTAGGCATTAAGTCTTATGTAAGTGTTGGGGTAAACTAGTCCTAGGGTTCACATACTTATCATACTAATTCTACGTTCCATTCTTACCCTTCTACAATTTATAATTCACATAATGGATAGGGGTACTTACCTGGTGGACTGCGGGTCGGAGACTTGGGTGCCATACCAAAAACCTGCTTATTTCAAAAATATTTTCATAAACTTACTTGGGCTCGATTTGAAAACGTTTTGGGCCTTAAACCCCTAGGCCGAGGGTTTGAAACTGGGCTCTGATACCAAACTAAAACACCCCAAACTCGGCCCACGAGCCTGAACCGAATCTGGTATGTTCCTTAAGTAAAACGATTTCAAATTCTTTTGTTCCTTAGGAAAAACTTGTGCGATTTTAAGAAAAATATTGTTTTGGGTTGGGCTTGTGTTGAAAACCAGTTCATCTTATATTGAAATCCATTAAATAAGGTGACAAAACAATTTAGGGTTTATTTTAAAGGAAATAAATTTTAAACTTAACTTTAATTGAAAATAATTCGTAACATAGTAATTAAAAATAAAAGTAAAGAAATGTAACTTATGGCCTTATTACATCAAGTGAAATCCCAAAATAAAATTCTAAAATACTTAAATAAAATTAAATATCCATATTGAATAAAACTTCAAAGTGAGCATGGCCATCCCTAAGCTTCACTAACCCAGGTCCATTATTGATGTCACACTGAAAAATAGTCCCACAATGGGGTGAGTCAACAAACTCAATGTGTACACAACACTAAAATTCAATAGATCAGGCATACATTTTCATATCAAATACTTATTCATATAACAGATAAAATAATGATGCAACCCAAACCCAAACCTAGATGCCATCCACTACACATCCCCGTACCAACCTGCACACCGCGAGGACTACTAAGTCAACCCTCCATCCGCTACACACCATCGAAGGCAGTCGCTGCAGTCGACGTGCTCATCGCCCATATAAATTCGTGGCATAACCACCAGATAATTGTGTCATGAGACACCACATTCAGATAATGTAACCGAAGTTACCACATTCAGATAATGTAACCGAAGTTACCACATTCAGATAATGTGACCGAAGTCACCATATTCAGATAGTGAGACCGAAGTCATCACATTCACTTCCCCTTTTTCATATCACTCGAATGCCCCATATTATTCCTATCATGCATATCATACTTAAATTCAGATTCTTATCATATTTCACATGTTAAATATAACATATTTCGTAATCCTAATAGGAGTAGGAAACGTACCTGAGTACTTTGTACCATAACATGGTACATTAGCCACATTCTTATATTTTCATATTAGAACATATAACAAGTTTAAGCCATACATCGTATTAAAAGATAGTGCGGGGTACACACCTGATTCGCTTAAAATTTCCTTGAGATCCCGAAAAGCTTGATCTAATGCTTAGATCCTTCATCCCTACATTGATTTATCACTTATTACCTTAATAAAAAGCCATTCGGCCAAAATTCCAAATCCTAGTAGAATTAGTATTCTTACTTTGTTGCCGATTGGAACACCAACAAATCCGGAAACTGTTCCTTGTTTCCCTAGGAATGTCGAAATCCCTAAAACCTTACGTTAGACTTAATCTTAATCATCAAAACATAAATCAAGGCCTTTGGCCAAATATTCACATGTCTTACCTTAATCTTAGAAATCCCGAATACTCCTCTTTTTAGTCGACTACTCTGATAATTCGAAAGATCCTTCCATATTGGCAACCATAATATGTATGGGGTTAGATTATCTCTCGGCTAATCTAAAAGAAAAGAATGGAAATCAAACTTGTTCTTACCTTTGAAGAAATCAACAGCACCTATGCTTGAAGCCCTTCCAAGATTCGGCTTTTGAATAGATTGATAAGAAGAAATAGGAAGAAAAGAAAACTTGAGAATTTTGACAATGGTGGACTATAGATTCAGCTTGACAAAAGAAAAAGAGAAGAGAAGAGAAGAGAGCACTCAGAAATTTGGCAGAGAGAAGAGGAGGAAGGAAAATTGATGAGTAGCCCTATTTTCTTCCTTTTATAGCCGAAACTACTACTCAGAATCCCTTACTTGGCCACCACTCTTCTTTATTGATAAGTTTATCTCCTTAATTTAAAATAATTAGAGAATAATCCTTTATTATCTCTTCAAAAACAATCCAAATTAAATCCCTTATTTATCACCTTATTAATCGAATATTTATGAAAATAAAACTCCTCCTTTCTAGAAGGCTTGTCCCGTCTACCTCAGGCTTCTGGAAGCAAAAATAAAACTTCCTTTATTTGCTTTCCAAGTGACTCGAACTCAGGCCCAACACCTTGCATGTGGCGCCATTTCCAGAGGCCCTAAGTGGCATCTTCAGGCCACTTTTCCAAGCCTGTTTGTGTGTCAAATTTCACCAACTTTTTCTTTCGAGGCCACCTTGCCTTAATTTCCTTTTTTAAACTTTAAAACTCGACATTTCTAAGTCATTTCTAAGTTTCCAAAAATTTTCGTTCGGCTCTGTAAACTTGACATTTCCTTACATTTCCAAGTTTCCAGAAATGTTCACTTTCCTCTTTTGAATCATTTCTAAATCATGTCCATACATTTTCGAGTTTCCAAAATGTTCATTTCAGATCATTTCCATACATTTTCAGGTTTCCAAAAATGTTCATTTCCAAATCATTTTCATTCATTTCCGGGTTTCCAAAAATATTCAGAATTTATTTTTAGTACATAAAACATGTTACTTCGTACAATTAAACCAAAAATGCATAGGCCCTTTCCAGAATGTTACAATCTTTACCTGTTCTGTTCCTTTAGAAAAAGTATCTGCCCGTATTTCACAGATCATCTCAGTGAGTAGTCTAATCGACTTGGTGAGTTCCCCGATTGACTCAGTAAATTTTTCAACTGACGCTTGTTGATCTTTAAGTGTTTTTTCAGTTTCTTGGAAACTGTTTTCTGTGTTTGCCATAAATTTTGTCAGCATCTCTTCGAGGTTTGGCTTCTTTTCTTGCAGATATGGCTGATTTTGGAAGTTTTGAGGAGGTTGTTGTCTTTAATTTCCTTGATTTCCTTGACCTCCCCATGAGAAATTTGGGGGGTTCCTCCAACTTGGATTGTAAGTATTACTATAAGGATTATTATTGGATCTAAAATTATTACCTATATAGTTCATATGTTCGCTCTCTGCTCCTAGTTGGTAGGGTGGGTACTCAGGATTCGCCACAGTTCCACTTGCGACTGCATTACTGGGTGTACCTGTGAAGAGCACAAATTATCAAGCTTTTTATTCATCATCTCCATCTGTGTTGATAGCATGGTTATTGTGTCTATGTTGAAAGCTCCGGCTGATTTTGTCGGTTTCGTTCTTGTAACTTGCAACTAATAATTATTCAGTGACATCTCATCAATGAACTTGTAGGCTACTTCAGGAGTTCTATTATTTAGGGTTCCACTAGCGGCTGAATCGATTAGTTGCCTCGTTGACGGCTTTACACCGTTATAAAAAGTTTGGACTTGAAGCCACAAGGGTAAACCATGGTGTGAATACCTTCTCAAGAGATCCTTGTACCTCTCCCATGCATCGTATAATGTCTCTAAATCCATTTGCACAACAAAAGAGATATCATTCCGTAATTTGGTCATCTTAGCCGATAGGAAATATTTTAATAAAAACTTTTCGGTCATTTGTTCCCATGTAGTGATTGACGCTCGTGGTAACAAGTTTAACCACTATTTGGCTATATTCCTTAATGAAAAGGGAAATAATCGAAGATGTATGGCATCATCAGAAACGCCATTTATTTTGAAGGTATCACAGAACTCTAAGAAATTAGCTATATGAGTATTTGGGTCTTCGTCCTGTAAACCATCAAATTGAACAAACTGTTGAATTATTTGTATTATGTTAGGCTTTAATTCAAAATTATTAGTAGCTATAGCGGGCCTAATAATACTTGATTCTGCCACTGTTAAATGTGGTTTTGCATAATCAAACATAGTACGTGGAGCATTGTGTTCCCCCACATCATGGGGTTGAGGATTATTCTCGTCCATCCCTTCATTAGGATTGGATCTGCCTTCTTCCTCTCTTTCTGTGTAGTTTAGGGCTCGCCTAATTTCTCTACGATTCCTTCGAGCGGTAGCTTCAATATCACTGTTGTATACTAAAGGTCCTCTCGGGTTCCTTCCAGTCATAAACTAGAGGTACCTGAAAAGAAAAGAAAGAAAGAAAAGTTAGCAAAATTAAAATTTAACCTAATAATAAAAATAAAAGTAAATAAAAAAATGGCTAAAGTAATAAAAATAGACCTTTTTTAATATTTTAGTTCCCCGGCAATGGTGCCAAAAATTGATTGTTGAAATCAGAGTCTTCAAATTTATAAAGAGAATGATCAAACCTGAAAACTAACTCTGACAACGATTAAAGGAAAGTGTACCTATCGAACAGTAGTATAGTTTAGGCATGACCGGATTATCGAACCCAAAGGAACTAAAAGTACTAATACTAACTTTCTTTTTATTATTTAGCCTAAAATAAGTGAAGTTGTTTTTAATCTAAAACTAATTGATTACTAAGCTAAAGACACAAAGACAAAAAGGATGAATCGGGAAATAACTTTAGGAAAAACTCAGTGGATTAAGATGATACCCACAAGAAGAATCCACCTAGGCTTCACTTGTTATTAAACCCTGAACCATATGATTTATTTACTTAGTTTGATCCGTAAGACTTTGATCGCTGTAAAATCAGAGTTTTAAATATTTATAAAAGAATGATCAAATCTGGAGACTAACTCTGTCAACGATATTAAGGCAAGTGTACCTATCGAATAGTAGTATAGCTTAGGCAAGACCGGATATCGAACCCAAAAGAACTAAAAGTACTAATACTAACTTTCTTTTTATTATTTAGCCTTAAAAATATAGTGAAGTTGCTTTAAACTATATTGGCGAAGACTAAACTAAGAAAACAAAGACAAAAAGATGAATTTGGGGATAACTTGAAAAGGCTCAGTTGATTTTGATGATACCCTCGGGAAGAATCCACCTAGACTTCACTTATTAATTAACCCTAAATTATATGATTTCTTTTAACTTGATCCGTGGGACTCCCTAACCTATGTTAAACCTTTTCTCGAAGTGAATAACGTATAATCCTAGGTTAATTAGTGAAACTCTCGTTCGCTTATAATAACCCCCTAGGAAAGCAGTAAATCGATCAATGGATTCTCATATTAGGTTTCACCCTAATCCAGCAAAATCTCGTAACCCTATCTCTAGGCGTTCGATCAACTCCGCTTAATTATGTTAGATCTACTCTTACGCAGGGTCTATTCCTTCTCCACCTAAGCACATTAAATTTGGATTAAGCAACATAATTAAGAACAAACTAAGTAATTTATCATATAACTTAAAAATCAAATAATAAAATCTGTCTAGGTTTCATCCCCCTTCAGGCATCTGAAGTATTTAGTTCATAATGTAAAAATAAAACATCACAAGAGAAAAGATAAAACAAAACATAAGAAAAATCCTAAAACTCCCTGACGGGATTGAAGAAGAATTCCGCCATCTTGAGTATAATTTCGGCTTCTTGGGATGAATCAACTGACTATCGTCGCGTTATTCCCTAACTCTGACCTTCTCAGCTTGGCTCCTTGGCCTAGCTTTTGCCCCTTTTCAAAGGTGGTACTTAGGGGATATATATAGGCTCTTAGAATGTGATTCTTTCTCCCGAAGTATCCTTTTCTGACTGAAATTGCTCTTTCCAGCGACAGAGGCACGGCCATGTCACACGCCCGTGCGAATCGAGACCTGACCGTTCGGATTTTACTAATGGCATGGCCGTGTGTGGTGGTGAGGAGGTCGTGCTCAGACTTTTTTAATGAGGCACGGCCGTGTAAATTAGGATTAGGCCGTGTTCTAGATGTTCGTCGAGACACGGCCGTGTGGTCCTTGGCCCAGGCCGTGTCGATTTCGTGGAAAGGCCCATTTGCTTCGTTTTAGCCCCGTTTTGTGTTCTTTTCATCCTCGGGTGCTTTCCTAGGTATAAGACATGAAAAGAAAGGATTAAGAGCACCTTTTTACACAAATCAAGGGATAAATCATCCCAAAGCATATTAAATATGGGCTTAAAATATGTTACTTTTACGGTTTATCAAATACCCCCACACTTAAGCTTTTGCTTGTCCTCAAGCAAAATTCTCAACTTACAATTAAAACGAACTTTCCATGATTCATAATTCCTATCAACAATGCCTTATCCTAATTCATAGATAATTTATACATGGATAATTCAACTCAAAGATTCCTAAAAATTCAAACAAGATAAGTCATAAATTTGTAGCACGAAAAACATAGGTGTTTCCCTTCATCTAAATAATTACTTTTAATTCAAAATCGACAAGGATTGATATCCTCACAAAAGATTCACTCAAATCACTCAAAAAGTGTTTAAGGGTCAAAATTAAGCACTCATAAGTTGAACATGAAAAGTTAATCCCATAGGCTTGCCTGAAAATCAAATCTCCACCACTGTAAAATGATATGATAAATAGATCAAAAGGTCTTTGTTAGGGTTGTAACGGGGCTAGGGTTAAAGGTGTGAATAAAGGCTAAAATTAGAAGGTTAGAATCGAGATTGAATTGATAAGTTACCTACCTAAAAATTTCTAAGATAATAATTACATCAACTGAAAATAATAAAAGTCCTACTAATACGAGCTTTTTCTTTTGGGAAATAGTCTTTGATAGTGTAAGCTCACTTTCCATACTACTAATATTGAAAAAAATTTCTTTTTTTTTAGAACAAACTAAATACAAGATAAATTTAACTACCAGAATAATAAACTTAGATAACTAGCTCAAATCAAATCTTGATTAAGGGGTAGTCAAAATAAAGGGTGATAACAAATACGATGGGTTTTGGGTTAAAATTAGGGGGTAAGTCAATAAAAAGGGTTGTTAGGCTCAACGAGGTTCACTAAGGGTTAATTATAAAGGTAGGCTATTTAGTAGCGTAAGTGGGTTAAAACTTAAGTGCCTTTATCATCTCGGTATATCAAATCATAACTGTGGTCTTGACATGTATAATCGAGGCAAGTTCTAGAATAAAAATTCATAGTCGACACACTCATAATCAAGAAGTGAGCATGAAAAAGAATGTATGCTCTGTAAGGCTCAAATTCTCACAAAAATTATGGGAGTTTTTGACATCAACCTTGTAAATCTCAAATTTCAAGATAATATTCAAATTTCGGTTGACAACCTAAAATTTTAATTTTTAGAAAATTGGACTTATCATGCTTGATTCCCTAGTATTCTTTAAATTTAATTATCAATGCACAATTAACTATGACTTATTCCAAAACATATCAATAAAAATCACAAAATATTAGAAATTTCATCTTAATTAGTAATATGAGAAAATTACTTTAAAACAAGATTAAATTCAGGGATTTGAGAACAATGCAGACAGTTAGGCATTTTTATCCTCAGGGTTTGAGAATAATGAAAAATTAGGCATTTTCTCAGAATAACTATTCACCCCCCACACTTAAGATATACATTGCCCTCAATGTACAAAGATAGATATTGACATTTTAAAGATAAATCAAAAGAGAAGGGGGGAGAATTGCTCCCTGATTTGTGGATGTTTTCCCGAATGAGTGTCTTTGGTGGCGGTGATAGTCAGTCGGGATAACGTTCCTGCGATAGATGAAGAAATTGGGTAGCGCTTTGAGAAGCAGCCAGGCTTTATTAAGACCTAATAAAAATAAACTAAACATATAAATAAAGACAAGAAAGATAAAGAGAAAGAGACTAAGAAGGAAAATAGACTAAGGCTAGGAGATAAAGGGGCTTGAGAATCCTTATTGGTAGGTGGTTCGCGAGGTGGGTGTGACTTCTAAGGCGACGGAGGTGCTGGTGGTGGAGGAAGTGGCGTGATTCCCAATCAGCCTTTAGAACCTAACACTAAGAAACTAAACTAAGGTAAACTAATTTAAACAAAAAATTATTGAAGAAAAGGAGAATGAAAGGAAAAAGAAATGAAAAATAAAAATTAATTGGTCTCATAGATCCTTGGCTTAGTGTTGTTGGTCGTTCTCCTTTGCGGAATGTGGCCTTTTACGCTTCTTTGGCATGGTCTTGCTCAAGGATATAGAGCCTTAGTAAGTGGAGAATCTGAGATGGAGGAGAGCGAAAACAAAGAAAATAAGGATGAAATCAAATGGGGGAAAGGAGAAGAGGTGAGTGGTTTAAATAGATATTCATATGTTCTGCTCTGACACGGCCGTGGTCCCAGGGTGTGTCGAATTACACGGCCTCCTTGCACGGCTGTGTTATAGAGGGTGTTGTCACCCTATGCCCGTGCTTGATTCGTCTACGCCCGTACTCGTGATGTTTTTCTTGTTGGTACGATTGTCTGACACGGACGTGTCTTACCTGTGCTCAATAAGTCAGTAACCTCAGTAATTTCACACGGTTTGTGGCATGGGCGTGTTCTGTCCATGGTATGGAAGTCGATAGCTTCACACGGTTGGTGCCACGGTCGTGCCTTATTTTTCGGTACCCGTGTCGAGAGTGGTTGGATCTGTGATGTTGGGGTGGTGGTTGGTCTGACTGCACAGCTGCTGCCCTGTCAGGGTGGTGGTTTTGGTGGTCCACACGGCCACAGCCACGGCCGTGTGTAAGGCCGTGTGATCTGTCATTCTGTACTTTTGGTTAGTTAAGAAGGAAAAGAAAAGAGAAAAGAAAATGTAAAACAATGCAAAAAGAAATAGGGTTAGTACTCGGGTTGCCTCCCGAGAAGCGCTCGTTTATAGTCTTAAGCTAGACTTTCCTCGTATTTGAAAATTTTAGGGAGGTTTAAAAGTTTGAATATCTTCCCTCATGTCTACAGTTTTAGTTTTATGACAAAATTGAAGTCAAGAAGCGTTTACCTTGAAAGTGCCAAATGTTGGATTGCTTACCTCGACTAGTTATTGTGGGAAGATATCATGTACGTTAAGAAGAAGTTCTCTCTTTTCCTTCAGGTTTGTTGTGGTGATGTGCGGCTCAGCTGTATCTAACAAAACCTGGTCTCCTATTTTATAGTGATTAGATGTCCCCACGAGCTCTTCTGGTGGTTCCTCCGGTTTTACTTTGTGTGAATCCGGCTCTTCTTTGACCTGTGTTTTCTGTTCTTCCTTGTGTAATCCTAGTTTTTCCTTGTAGTGTGTTTTCCATTCATCTAGGTCATCGATTTGGGTCCTTTGTTCTTCGTGAGTAGTTTCTTTGTTGGCACTGAACTGAGGATCTGGTTCAATCGTTCCCTTTTTTGGAGGTACCTGAAAAGGTGTAGTTGAATGATTAACAAATGAATTTTCTTGCTCACCTTGATTCTTTGATGACCTAGCTAAGTCGAGGGCTTGAAGACTAATTGAGTCATCACCTACACAAAGTATGAGCTCACCTGTGGCAACATCAATTTTAGTCTTGGCAGTTGCTAGAAAAGGTCTTCCTAAAATTAGGGGATTGAATTATCCTCATCCATGTCTAAAACAACAAAGTCTACTGGGAAAACAAATTTATCGATTTTTACGAGAACATCTTCAATAATGCCTCTAGGAATTCTAACAGTTTTATCAGCTAATTGAATGCTCATTTTAGTTTGTTTTGGCTTCCCTAGACCTAGTCGCTTAAACAATACATAAGGCATAACATTTATGCTTGCCCTAAATCAGCTAACGCATTATCAATATTTAAACTACCAATTAAACATGGAATTGTAAAACTCCCTGGATCATTTTGCTTCTGTGGTAGTCTATTTTATAACATTGCTAAGCATGTTACGTTTAATTCCACGTGGTGCTCTTCATCTATTTTGCGTTTGTTGGTTAAGAGCTGTCTTAAAATTTTCCTCGAGTCTGGCATCTGGAAAAGAGCTTCAAGAAGAGGTAAGTTAATATGTAATTTCTTTAAAAGTTTAAGAAACTTACCAAACTGCTCCTCTGAATCATCTCTGTCTAATGCTGCGGGATAAGGTATGCGAGATTTGTACTCTTTGACTATCGGCTTTGGTTTTTCTTGTACTTCCTCTATTATACCTTCGCCTACCTTACTTTCTGGAGTCGGGTTGGGTGTATCTAACTCCTTGCTACCCTGGACTATGATGGCTTGAATTTGCTCCTTAGGGTTAATCTCCGTGTTACTAGGTAGACGTCCTTGCGGTCGTTCTGATATTGATTTTGCAAGTTGTTCGACAGCTTTAGTGATTTCCTTGACTGACTTAGCAATTTCATCAATTTAGCTTTCGTTGCTTTTGATTGTTCTGTCAGCTTCTTGGATGTGTTCCTCGATGGTTGGCTTCTTGTCTTGTGGATAGGGCTGATTTGGAAAGTTCTTGGAGGTTGTTGCCTTTGATTTCCTTGATTGCCTTGTCCTCCCCACGAAAAATTTGGGTGGTTCCTCCAACCTGGATTATAAGTGTTACTATAAGGATTATTATTAGATCGGAAATTATTACCTATATAGTTCATCTGTTCATCTTCTGCTCCTAGTTGGTAGGGTGGGTACTCAGGATTCGCCACAGTTCCACTAGCGTCGCACTGCATGACTGGGTGTATCTGTGAAGAACACAAACTATCAAGCTTTTTATTCATCATCTCAAGCTGCGTTGATAGCATGGTCATGGTGTCGACATTGAAAACTCCGGTCGATTTTGTTAGTTTAGTTATCGAAGCTTGCCACTGATAATTATTTAATAACATCTCCTCAATGAACTCATAGGCTGCTTCAGGAGTTTTGTTGTTCAGCGTTCCACCGGCGGCTGAATCTATCAGTTGCCTCGTTAAGGGGTTTACTCCGTTGTAGAAGGTTTGGACTTGTAGCCACAGGGGTAAACCATGGTGTGGGCACCTCCTCAAGAGATCTTTGAACCTCTCCCATGCGTCGTATAGTGTCTCTAAATCCATCTGCACAAAGGAAGAGATATCATTACGTAATTTGGCCGTTTTGGCCGGTGGAAAATATTTCATCAAAAACTTTTCGGTCATTTGATCCCATGTAGTGATGGACCCTCGTTGTAACGAGTTTAACCACTGTTTGGCTTTATTTCTTAATGAAAAAGGGAATAATCGAAGACGTATGGCATCATCAGAAATGCCATTTATTTTGAAGGTATCACAGGATTCTATAAAGTTAGCTATATGCATGTTTGGATCTTCGTCCTGCAAACCATCAAATTGAACAAACTGTTGAATCATTTGTATTGTGTTAGGCTTTAATTCAAAATTATTAGCAGATATAGCAGGCCTAACAATACTAGATTCTGCTCCTGTTAAATACGGTTTTGCATAATCAAACATTGTACGTGGAGCATTGTGATCTCCCACATCGCGTAGTGGTGGGTTGTTTTCGCCCATCCCTTCAGTAGGATTGGATCTGTTTTCTTCCTCCCTTTTTGTGTAGTCTAGGGCTCGCCTGGTTTCCCTGCGATTGCTACGAGCGGGTGCTCCGATATCACTATCGTATACTAAAGGTCCTCTCAGATTCCTTCTAGTCATAAACTAGAGGTACCTAGAAAAGAGAAAGAAATAAAATAAAAATTAAAAATTAAAAATAGAAAAATTAAAATTTAACCTAAGAAAACAAAAGAAATAAATTGCGAATAAACTAATGGCTAAAGTAATAAAAATGGAGCTTTCTTAATATTTTAGTTCCCCGGCAACGGCGTCAAAAACTTGATCGCTGTAAAATCAGAGTTTTAAATATTTATAAAAGAATGATCAAACCTGGAGACTAACTCTGACAACGATATTAAGGCAAGTGTACCTATCGGAAAGTAGTATAGCTTAGGCAAGACCGGATATCGAACTCAATGGAACTAAAAGTACTAATACTAACTTTCTTTTTATTATTTAACCTTAAAAATATAGTAAAGTTGCTTTAAACTATATTGGCGAAGACTAAACTAACGAAATAAAGACAAAAAGATGAATTTGGGGATAACTTGAAAAAGACTCAGTTGATTTTGATGATACCTTCGGGAAGAATCCACCTAGACTTCACTTATTATTTAACCCTAAATTATATGATTTCTTTTACTTAACTTGATCCGTGAGACTCCCTAACCTATGTTAAACCCTCTCTCGAAGCGAATAACGTCTAATCCTAGGTTAATTAGTGGAACTATCGTTCGTTTATAATAACCCCCTAGGAAAGCAGTAAATCGATCAATGGATTCCCATATTAGGTTTCACCCTAATCCAGCAAAATCTCGTAATCCTATCTCTAGGCGTTCGATCAACTTCACTTAATTATGTTAGATCTACTCTTAGGTAGTCCACCTAAGCACATTAAATTTGGATTAAGCTACATAATTAAGAACAAACTAAGTAATTTACCATACAACTTAAAAATCAAATAATAAAATCTGTCTAGGTTTCATCCCCCTTCAGGTATCTGAAGGATTTAGTTCATAATGTAAAAATAAAACATCGCAAGAGAAAAGATAAAACAAAACATAAGAAAAATCCTAAAACTCCCTGACCGGATTGAAGGAGAATTCTGCCGTCTTGAGTATAATTCCGGCTTCTTAGGATGAATCAACTGACCAACCTTGCGTTATTCCCTAACTCTGACCTTGTCGGCTTGGCTCCTTGGCCTAGCTTTTGCCCCCTTTCAAAGATGGTACTTAGGGGATATATATAGGCTCTTGGAATGCGATTCTTTCTCCCGAAGTATCCTTTTCCGACTGAAATTGCTCTTTCCAGTGACAGAGGCACGGCCATATCACACGCCCGTGCGAATCGAGAATTGACCGTGTTCAGATTTTGCTAATGGCACGACCGTGTGTGGTGGTGAGGAGGCTGTGCTCAGACTTCTTTAATGAGGCACGACATTGTAAATTGGGATTAGGCCGTGTTCTAGATGTTCGTTGAGACACGGCCGTGTGGTCCTTGGCCCAGGCCGTGTCAATTTCGTGGAAAGGCCCATTTGCTTCGTTTTAGGCCCATTTTGTGTTGTTTTCATCCTCGGGTGCTTTCCTGGGTATAAGACTTGAAAAGAAAGGATTAAGAGTACCTTTACACAAATCAAGGGATAAATCATACAAAAGCATATTAAATGTAGGCATAAAATATGTTACTTTTACGGTTTATCAAACTCCCTAACGTATATGACACCCTCTCTCGAGGCGAATAACGTCTAACCCTAGGTTAATTAGTAGAACTCTCGTTCTCTTATAATAACCCCCTAGAATAGCAGTAAATCGATCTATGGACTCTCATATTAGGTTTCACCCTAATTCGGTAAAATCTCGTCACCCTATCTTTAGGCGTGCGATCAGCTCGGCTTAATTATGCTAGATCTACTCTTAGGTAAGGTCTATTCCTCCTCCACCTAAGCACATTAAATTTGGATTAAGCATGCATAATTAAGAACAAACTAAGTAATTATCATATAATTCAGAAAATAATAACAAGATTCATCATAGGTTTCATCCCCTTCAGGTATCTGAAGGGTTTAGTTTAAAATAAATAAAGAAAACATCTCAAGAGAAAAGATAAAACAAAACATAAGAAATCCCTAAAACTCCCTGAAGGAATTGAAGGAGAGATCCGCCGTCTTGAGTAGAATTTAGGCTTCTTGAGATGGATCAACTGGCTATATTCGAGTGATTTCTCACAACTCTGTCCTTTTCGGCTTGGCTCCTTAGCCTAGCTAACTGCCCCCTTTTCAGCTTGTACCTAGAGGGTTTATATAGGCTTTTTAAATACGCTTCTTTCTCCCTAAGTATCCAAATCCAAGTCAAATTTCTCTTTCCAGCGACAGAGACACGGCCATGTCACACGCTCGTGTAGATCGTGGCTAGGCTGTGTTCGGACTTCTTTAATGAGGCACGACCGTGTAAATCGAGGGTTAGGCAGTGTTCTAGATGATCGGTGAGGCACGGCCGTGTGGTCTTGGGCCTAGGCCGTGTTGATTTCTTCCTTGGCCCAGTTTACTCAGTTTTGGGCCCGTTTCTCGTTCTTTTTGTCCTTGGGTGCTTTCCTGGGTATAAGACATGAAATGAAAGGATTAAGAGCACCTTTTTACATAAATCAAGGGATAAATCATCCAAAAGCATGCTAAATGTGGGATTAAAATATGTTATAATTATGGTTTATCAGTAAGGTCCCCTATAAGACCTTGTCTAGGACATGGCCTCGGCACTGAATTGAGATCCCGTATAAGACCATATCTGGGATATGGCATCGGCATCTAGAGGTGACCCCATGTAAGACCTTATCTAGGATGTTGCAATTGCATCGTATTTATGTAAACGTGATTTAATGGGGTAAATAGTTAAGCTTATAATAGAGATGAGGTTACTGCTAAAGCTATGTGATGAAGTGATATAGGTACATGTGAGTAATTCTGTAACACCCCTTACCCGTATTCAATGATGGAACAGGGTACGAGGCGTTTCCAGAATTATACACCAATGATTATGCAATACCGAGACACGACTTTCCACTTAAAATTTAAAACTTTTTGTGACATCTCTTAAACAAGCCTACTAGGCCCAATTTACACATTAGAAATGGTTCAGGATCGAATCGAACATCTTGAATGCTCTCTAGAAAATCTTAGAAAATCTTTACTAAACGGTCCACACGCCCGTGTGGCATATCGCATGCTCATGTTCCACACTCGTGTGGAATTATTTCTCAATTCAAACCTACAAGGGTTTTCACACGGCCAGACACACGCCCGTGTCCTTCAACCGCATGGCGAATTAAATTCCCAATTTCAGGTGTAGACTGCACACGCCCATGTCCATGGCTGTGCCTTCCACACGGCTGAGACACACGGCTTCACTTGTTATTAAACCCTGAACCATATGATTTATTTACTTGGTTTGATCTGTAAGACTCCCTAACGTATATTAAGCCCTCTCTCGAGGCGAATAATGTCTAACCCTAGGTTAATAAGGGGAACTCTCATTCTCTTATAATAACCCGCTAGAATAGCAGTAAATCGATCTATAGATTCCCATATTAGGTTTCACCCTAATCCAGTAAAATCTCGTCACCCTATCTCTAGGCGTGCGATCAACTCCGCTTAATTACGCTAGATCTACTCTTAAGCAGGGTCTATTCCTCCTCCACCTAAGCACGTCAGATTTGGATTAAGCATGCATAATTAAGAACAAACTAAGTATTTATCATATAATTCAAAAATCAAATAACAAGATTCATTTAGGTTTCATCCCCTTCAGGTATCTGAGGGGTTTAGTTCATAATGAATGAAGAAAACATCTCAAGAGAAAAGATAAAACAAAACATAAGAAATCCCTAAAACTCCCTGAAGGAATTGAAGGAGAAGTCCACCGTCTTGAGTATAATTTCGGCTTCTTGGGGTGGATCAACTGGCTAACTTCGAGTGATTCCTTCAATTTGACCTTCTCGGCTTGGCTCCTTGGCCTAGCTTTGACGCCTCCCCAAAGGTGGTACTTAGGGGGTATATATAGGCTCTTGAAATGCGATTCTTTCTCCATAAGTATCCTTTTCCGACTGAAATTGCTCTTTCTAACGACAGAGGCACGTCCATGGCACATGCCCGTGTGGATCGTGGCTAGGCCGTGCTCGGACTTCTTTAATGGGGCACAGCCGTGTAAATCGGGGGAAGGTCGTGTTCTAGATGATTGGCGTGGCACGGCCGTGTGGTCTTGGGCCCAGGCCGTGTCGATTTTGTGGTATGGCCCTTTTTCTCTGTTGTGGGCCCGTTTTATATTCTTTTAATCCTCGGGTGCTTTCTTGGTATAAGATATGAAAAGAAAGGATTAAGAGCACCTTTTTGCATAAATCGAGGCTTAAATCATCCAAAAGCATACTAAATGTTGGATTAAAATATGTTACTTTTACGGTTTATCATTTTCACACACGGGTGAAGACACGGGCATGTCATGGCCGTGTGAGGGACACGGTCTATGGATACGGGCATGTGTTAGGCTGTGTGAAAATCCCTGTAGGTTCAAATTCAAAGATAAATCCACATGGGTGTGGAACACGGGCATGTGATATGCCACACGGGCGTGTTCCTTCCTTCACACGGGCTTGTGGCCTTGCTTTGTGTCAAATTTTTCTAAGTATTCAAAAGTTTTCAGTTTGGTCCCGAATCATTCCTGGTGTAAGTTTAGGGTCTTGTAGACCTATAATAAGGATATTATGGTCTCGGATGAAATGTTTTAATTTGAAATGAAGTTCTTAAAGATTGATGTTGTATGATTAAACAAGTTAAGTACGATAATACCTCGTACCCGGTTCAGTTATCGAATACGGGTAAGGGGTGTTACATTTAGTGGTATCAGAGCTACAATTTAGTCAATTCTCGAACTAATGTAGCGTAAGTATGAGTCTAGCTATACATGCCATACGTATGAGTATTTACATAATGATAATGTGACGACTCTTGACGATTTGAATTGTGTTTTTATATAGTAAATAGATCCCGATTGAGCTGTAACCGATGATGCTTCAAGTAATGCACCGGCTCCAGTGCAAGGGACCGCGTCAGTAGAAATTAGACCCGAGGCTTTTGGTCAGGGAGAAGAGGCTCGAGAAGCCTTTCTCCATATGATGAGCAACTCCCTCCACCCCCACCTATTCCTCAGCCCACTCCTGTAGCTCCCTAAGTGGTAAAAGTAATAAGAAGAGAAAGGCCTTTGGTCAATAAGATCCGGACACAAGGAGCTGAGGAATTTCGAGCTAGTAAAGATGATGATTTGAAGACGGTGGAATTCTGGCTTGAGAATACCAACAAAGTTTTCGATGAGTTTTTATGCACACCTGAAGAGTGCATGAAGTGTGTGGTACCTCTCTTGAGAGATTCGGCCTATCAATGGTGGAACACCCTTGTGTCGGTGGTACCAAGGGAGAGAGTTAATTGGGAATTCTTCCAAGAGGAGTTCCGAAAGAAGTACATTAGTTAAAGGTTCATTGACCAGAAGAGAAAGGAGTTCTTGGAACCAAAGTAAGATCGAATGACGGTGAGTGAATACGAGCGTGAGTTTGTAAGGCTTAGTAAATACGCTCAGGAGTGCGTATCGACAGAAGCCATTATGTGCAAAAGGTCCAAGGACGAGTTAAATGAGGATGTCCGTTTATTTGTTGGTGTCTTATAACTAAAAGAATTTGTTGTGTTAGTGGATAGAGCCTGTAAGGCTGAATAACTGGTCAAAGAGAAAAGAAAAGCTAAAATCGAGTCTCGTGACTTGAAGAAGAGACAGTTGGGCAAGTCATTCCAATCCTTATCTAGGAAGTCAAGAGATTTCACAATTCGATCAGCCACTTCAGTTGGATTTTCAAGTAGAAGTAAGGGTAGATAGCACCTGGGGTCTAAAGCTTAGACTACTTCGGTTGCTAGTGTTGGCAACGCTCCACCGAGTAGACCAGAATGCCCGCAGTGTGCAGACGTCATCTTGGGGAGTGTCAAGCAAATGAGAAAGCTTGTTTCAAGTGTGGATCCCTAGACCATTTTACCAGAGATTACCCCGAGGTAGGTGAGAAAGAGAAACCTCAGAGTGCAAGATCAGGAGGTACTGCTAGAGGAAGGCCAAAGAGAAACACAGGAAATGAAATGAGTTGTAAGAACATACCCAGAGAGCAGATTGCAAGAGCTGATGGTAGAGCATCGGTGAGAACATATGCCATTCATGCTCGCTAAAAGGCATCCTCCCCCGACGTGATCACGGGTACATTTTCTCTATATGATACTCATGTTATAGCTTCAATTGATCCGGGATCTACCTACTCGTATATTTGCATGAAATTAGTCTCTAGCATGAACATGCCTGTAGAATCTATCGAATTTGTAATAAGAGTGTCAAATCCCCTAGGCAAATGTATGTTAGTCGATAGAGTATGCAAAGATTGTCCTTTGATGATTAGAGGTCATTACTTCCTGGCTAATCTCATGTTATTGTCGTTTGATGAATTCGATGTCATCCTTGGGATGGATTGATTAACTACTCATGATGTGACAGTGAATTGTGAAAGGAAGTTTATTGAGTTGAAATGTGAATGTGGGGATATTATTCATGTTGAATCATATGAGCAAGACAGATTGCCAGTAGTGATATCTTCCTTGTTCAATCAAAAATGTCTAAGAAAGGGGTACAAAGCTTACCTTGCCTTTGTGATGAATGCTAGAGAGATTGAGATAAGAATTGAATCAGTGCCCATAGTATGTGACTATCTAGATGTTTTCCTAGATGAATTACCAAGGTTACCTACAGTTAGAGAGATTGAATTTGGGATTAAGTTAGCTCCTAGTACTGCCCCCATTTCAATTTCTCCATATAGAATGGCTCCAACCGGACTAAAAGAATTGAAGGCATAGTTGCAAGAGTTGACAAACAAAGGCTTTACAAGACCGAGTTATTCTCCGTGGGGTGCTCCCGTTTTATTTTTTTAAAAAAGAAAGATGGTTCCATGAGGTTATGTATAGATTATCGGCAGCTCAATAAGGTAACTATGGAAAAAAAGTACCCGTTGTCGAGAACAGATGATTTTTTTTGATCAATTGAAGGGAGCCACGATGTTTTCCAAGATAGACTTAAGGTCTGGATATTATCAGTTGAGAGTCAAGACTCGGATGTGTCGAAAATCGCATTTCGGACAAGGTATGGCCACTATGAATTTCACGGATTTGATGAACCGTATCTTTCGGCCATATTTGGATAAATTTGTTGTAGTCTTTATCGATGATATATTGATCTACTCTCGGGATGAGAACGAGCGTGCCGAGCATTTGAGAACGGTTCTACAAATTTTGAGAAATAAAAAATTATATGCCAAATTTAGTAAAAGTGAATTTTGGCTTAAGGAAGTTGGATTTTTAGGGCACATTATCTCAGGAGATGGAATTAGAGTCGACCTGTGTAAGATCTCAACAATTGTGGATTAGAAACCACCAAGGAATCTAACCGAGATTAGGAGTTTTTTGGGCTTAGCTAGCTACTATAGACGATTTGTTAAGGGATTTTCCATGATAGCTACTCCGATGACGAGGCTATTGCAAAAAGATGTAAAGTTTGAGTGGTCAGAAAAGTGCCAATAGAATTTTGAGAGATTGAAGGCATTGTTAACTAAGGCTCCCATTTTAGTACAACCTAAGCCGGGAAAGAAATTCGTACTCTACAATGATACATCCTTGAATGGATTGGGTTGTGTACTCATGCAAGAGGGCAATGTGATAGCATATGCCTCTAGACAATTAAAGCCACACGAGAAGAATTACTCGACCCACAATTTGGAGTTAGCCACAATTTTATTTGCACTAAAGATTTGGAGACACCATTTGTATGGTGAGAAATGTCGGGTGTTCCCTGATCATAAAAGCTTAAAGTACTTGATGACTCAAAAGGAGCTGAACCTTAGGCAATGGAGATGGTTAGATTTGATAAAGGATTACGAGTTAGTAATTAACTACCATCTGGGAAAGGCGAACGTGTTCACCGATGCCTTGGGCAAGAAATCCTTTTTGCACTGAGAGTCATGAATACACGGATAGCTTTGTCAAATGATGGTTCTATTCTAGCCGAGTTTAGGGCTAGACCAATGTTTCTTCAAGATATTTGTGAAGTTCAGAAAGGTGACAATAATTTACAAGCTAAAAGATTTCAATGTGAGTCAAATGTTAAGTCAAACTTTCGGATAAGTCCTGATGGATGTTTGATGTTCCGAGATAGGGCCTGTGTACCCAGAGATGATGAGCTTATCCAAAAGATTTTGCACGAAGCACATAGTGGATGTTTGTCTGTATATCCAAGTAGCACAAAAAAGTATAATGACTTCAGGAAGTTGTATTGGTGGCTGAGTATAAAGAAAGACATTTTCGAGTTTGTATCGAGATGCCTAATTTGTTAGTAAGTGAAAGCTGAACACCAAGTACCTTCGGGTCTACTTCAGCCTATTATAGTTCTCGAGTGGAAATGAGACCGGATTGCTATGGATTTTGTGATGGGTTTACCATTGACACCAGAAAAGAAGGACGTCATATGGGTCGTGGTCGATAGACCTATGAAGTCAACCCATTTCATACCAGTACAGGTTGATTATTCACTGGATAAGCTGCAGATTTGTATGTGTCAAAAATAGTAAGACTTCATGGAGTACCGTTGTCAATTATTTCAGATAGAGATCTGAGATTTACGTCACAATTTTGGAAAAAGTTATAGGAGGCCTTAGGCACAAAATTGAGTTTTAGTACAGCTTTCCATTCGAAAATGTTGGAGAGAGTAATACAGATACTTCAAGACATGCTTTGATGTTGTGTTTTCGAATTCCTAGGTAATTGGGAGAAATACTTACCGTTGGTGGATTCACCTACAATAACAGCTTTCAGTCGAGTTTGAAGATGGCGCCTTATGAGGCATTATATGGGCGTAAGTGCCGAACACCCTTGTATTGGACCGAACTTAGAGAGAGTTAGATTCATGGGGTCGATTTAGTTAGAGAAACCGAAGAGAAGGTAAAAGTGATACGTGAATTTCTAAAAGCTGCCTCAGATAGACAAAAGTCCTATGCGGACTTGAAATGGAAAGAGATCGAGTTTCAATTCAGTGATAAAGCGTTTTTGAAAGTATCACCATGGAAGAAGGTCCTCATATTTGGCCGAAAAGGCAAATTGAGTCTGCGCTTTATCGAACCATATGAGATTACCGAGAGGATAGGGTCGGTAGCTTATCGTTTGGCTTTGCACCTCAGTTGGAAAAGATTCATGATGCCTTCCATGTGTCTATGTTGCACCGATACTGTTCAGACCCTTCGCATGTGATTGTACCGTCAGAGGTAGAAATTCGACCAGACATGACTTATGGAGAAGAGCCGGTTAAGATTTTGGCACGAGAAGTCAAATAGTTGAGAAACAAAAGTATAGCCCTTGTGAAGGTGTTATGGAAAATACATGGGGTAGAAGAGGCTACATGAGAGCCCGATGAGGCTATGAGAAATCAATATCCCAACATTTTACCGATAAGATTTTCGGGGACGAAAATCCTTAAAGGGGAGAATTGTAATAGCCCAATTTAGGGGCTAGTCAGAACAGTGGTTTCAGAACCACTAATCCGAGGTCGGAGATAATTATTTTAATGTTATTTTATGAGTTATAGCAAGATTATATTGGTGCATGAAAATTTTAGTGCTTTAATTTTAGCGATTTCATGCTTAATTTCGAGAAAAGACTAAATCGCATAAAGTGCGAAAGTTCTATCTTGCAAGCTAAAGGTGTCAAATAGCTAAGGAATATTAATTGGAGGTCCCTAATGTTCAATTAGGCCTTGTTTAGGGTGGTGGCCGACCATAGGGACAAAGAAAAGACTTTGTCAATTAGTTAGGTGAAAATTTGGTGACTAAATTGATTTTTAATCATAAAATAAAGAAAGGAAAGATATCATCTTTTCTTCTGTTCTTTCCCACCAAGAATTAGCAGCAAACTAGGGGGTTTGAGAGCTCAAAAATTTCAGCAAGATTTTCTCCTTGTAAGTAAGTGCTTTAATGGCCATTCTTTGTTAATTTTTATACTTTTGGCACCCCTAAAGCTTAAGCTAGCTAAAGAGGGGACTATTTTACAAAGATTTAGAAAGCTTAGGGTTTTTCCATGTGAGCAATTATGTTGTTTGCTGCATTTTTGTGGAAGAAAATGAGTCTTAGTGTTAGATAAACAACTTTTGTGAAAGGTGTTTCATGAAAACACCTAAGAGGACCTCTTTGCAAAGGTTGTAAAATAGGTTTTAAATGTGTGAAATAATGAGCATTGAGAGTTGCTATAAGAGAAATAAATGTTCACCTAGGCTTATTAAATGAAGAAATTTAATTAGAATTGATTTACGAGCCTAGGGGTAAAATCATCATTTTGTGAAAGCTTAAGGGCAAAATGGTAATTTTTCCAAAGTATGATTATTCAAATGTACTAATTAATGTGATAATTAAATGAGCTAATTTGCTATTACAGATCAAGAAGAACGAGAAATTAACCTTGACCGAGGAAAAGGCAAGGTATCAGAATAGATCGACAAATTGGCCTATTTTGAAATCGAGGTAAGTTTGTGTGTAATAAGTTCAACATCATGCTAGTATGTTTTAAAATGTTTGATATTTGTGAAGATGTATAATATTTCTATGAAATTGAGTAATGATGTTGAATGAGAAAATGATAAGAAAATTGGTGATGTTGAAGTCCTGGTTGGACTAAATAAATGAGAGAATATCATCATCAAGACATGAGATGGTAAGGTTCCGTATAAGACCATGTCTGGTACATGGCCTTGGCACGAATTGAGATCCTGTATAAGACTATATCTAGGATATGGCATCAGCATCGAATATGAAAATCTTATAAGACCATATCTGGGATATGGCATCGACATCTAGAGGTGACCCCTTGTAAGACCTCATCTGGGATGTGGCATTCGTGTCGTATTTATGTGAATGATGACGATCATGTATCTTCGAGAAGTGATTCAATGGGGTAAATAGTTAAGTTTATAATAGAGATGAGATTAGTGCTGAAGCTATGTGATGAAGTGATACAGGTACATGTGAGTAATTCACGAGATATGTTTGCGATATGTGATATGATATGTAATTGGTAAGAGTAAGCATGAGTAAGTTATTGTAATGTGCTTAAGACTTTGTATTTTTATTCAATACAATTGATGGATGACATTATGAGCCTTTATGCTGCTACTTATTTCATGCAAACTTACTAAGCTTTATGCTTACCCCTCTCATTTCCCTTTTCCTTATAGTATTGCCAAGCTAGCTCGGGAATTCGTAGAACGTCGGAGATTGGAATCACACTATCAACTTCTCCTTCGTATAGCAAAGTTAGATTTATTTTGAGTATGGAATTTACAGGACTTGGTCATTTTGTTATGTCATATTTGTTAGCCAAAGTGTTGGCTATTAATTTTGTTCAAATCATTTTGTAAATGGTCATTGGAAATTGGCCAATACTTGACAAGTTCATATATTCAATGATGATGAAATTTATGAAGTGCATGCTTGTGTGGATGTCTTGATTTTAAGTTCTTTGAAGTGCCCTATGGTCATGATGTATGTTGAATTGAATGGGTATAAATATGGTTGCTTTGTAGGGTGGCATTTGGTTGGAAGATAGCCTTACAAATGTCCACACGGGTAGAAACATAAGCGCGTGTATGGGCCGTGTGTGACACACGGTCAGCCCCATGGGCGTGTTGATAGGCCTTCTGTCCCTAAGCAAGCTAGGTTGGCAAGTCAGTATGCTTAGTAGTAAATACACGGGCGGAGTTACGACCGTGTGTTTCAACCGTGTGGGAGACACGGCCTAAGACACGGGCATGTGCCCAGGCCGTGTGAAGTCTGCACTTGAAATTAGGAATTTAATTCGACACACGGCCTGATCATTGTTTTATGCGATGTCAAAGTCTTAAAATTTATAAAAAAGAATGATCGAACCTGGAAACTAACCATGACAACGATTTGAGGCAAGCGCACCCATCGAACAGTAGTATAGTTTAGGCAAGACCGGAATGTCGAACCCAAAGGAACCAAAAATACTAATACTAACTCTCCTTTTATTTTTTAGCCTAAGAATTAAATGAATTTGTTTATCTAATCTAAAATTAACTAACAATTAATCTAAAGATGCAAAGACAAAGAAAAGGAATTTGGGAAAAATACTTTAGAGAAAGCCAATTGATTAAGACGACACCCAAGGAAGAATCCACCTAGACTTCACTTGTTATCTAACTCTGAACCAGACGATTTATTCATTTGACTTGATCCCTAAGATTCCCTAAGTTATATTAATCCCTCTCTCGAGGCGACTAACGTCTAACCGTAGGTTGATTAATTGAAATCTCTTTCTAATTAAAACCCTTAGAATCGTATTAACTCGATCTATGGACTCCCATATTAGGTTTCACCCTAATCCGGCAAAATCTCGTCACCCTATCTCTAGGCGTGCGATCAACTCCGGTTAATTATGCTAGATCTACTCTTAGGCAGGGACTTTTGCTCCTCCACTTAAGCACATCACACTTCAATTAATATCTCAGAAATATCAACACAAGAATTAAGAACACATAATTAAGAACAAGTCAAATATTTATCATATAGTTCAGCAAACGATAACAAGATTCATCTTAGGTTTCATCCCCCTCAGGTAACTAAGAGTTTAGTTCATAATAATAAAAGAAAACATCTCAGAAGAAATGATAAAACAAAACATAAGAAATCCCTAAAACCCCCCGAAGGAATTGAAGGAGAGATCCTCCGTATTGAGTATGATTCCAGCTTCATGAGATGGATCAACTGGCTATTTTCGAGTAAATCTCCACAAATCTGCCCTCTTTGGCCAAGCTGGATGCCCCCTGACTAAAGCCTTGGGTTCCCCCCTTTTAGGTCATACTTAAGGTGTTTATATAGGCTTCTGAATATGTTTCTTCGCCCCTAAGTATCCCATCCCAAGTGAAACTCTTCTTTCTCGTGGCAAGGACACGCCCATGGCACACGCCCGTGTAAGTCGTGGCCAAGCCGTGTTCGAAGCTGTTGAATGAGGCACGGCCGTGTGGATTTCGTGATATGGCCCATTTACTCTGTTTTGGGCCCGTTTTCTGTTCTTTTCGTCATCCGGTGCTCTTCATAGTATAAAGCATGAAAACAAAGGATTAAAAGCACCAAATTACATAATTCAAGGCTTAAATCATCCAAAAGCATGCTAAATGTGGGCTTAAAATATGTTACTTTTACGGTTTATCAAATACCCCCACACTTAAGCATTTGCTTGTCCTCAAGCAAAATTCTCAACTTACAATTAAAACGAACTTCCTTGATTCATAATATTTATCAATAATGTTTAATTATAATTCAAAGATAATTCATACATGGATAATTCAACTCAAAGAGTCCTAAAGATTCAAACAATATAAGTCATACATTTGTAGCACGATACATAGGTGTTTCCCCTTACCTAATTAATTACCTTTGATTCAAAATCGACAAGAATTGACATCCCCACTAAAGATTCACTCAAATCACTCAAAGTGTTTAAAGTTCAGAATTAAGCACTCAAAAGTCAAACATGAAGAGTTAATCCCATAGGCTTGCTTGAAAATCAAATCTCCTCCACTATAATATGAGATGATACACAAATCAAAGGTCTTTAATAGGGTTGTAACGGGGCTTGGGTCAAAGGTATTGATAAAGGCTGAATTAGAGGGTTAGAATCAAGATTGATTTGACAAATTACCTAACTAGAAATATGACTACTCCTAAATAATTACCTCAATTGAAAACTAATAATACGAGCTTTTTCTTCGAGATTTGGAATTTACATATATAAGCTCAGCTAACATAGAACTAATAATGAATATACTTCGATTTCTTTTTATTTTTAAGAACAAGTCAAATATTTAATAAAAGATGAATTCAACTACTGAAATAAAATAATTAGGCAACTGATCAAATCAAATCTCGATAGAAAGGGTAGTCAAGGAATGGTGATAACAAATACAAAAGGTTTTGGGGGAATATTAGTGGGTGAGTCAATAGAAAGGGTTGTTAGGATCAAAAAGGGTTCACTAGGGGTTAATTGTGGAGGTAGGCTTTTAGTGGAGTGAGTGGGTTAAAACCTAGGTGCCTTTATCATCTCTGTATATCAAATCAATAGTATGGTCTCGACAAGTATAATTAATGCAAGTTCTAGAATAACAAATCAATGTTGACACACTCATAATCAATAAGGTGAGCAAGAAAAAAGAATATATGCTCTACAAGGCTCAAAATCTCACAAAAATTATGGGTGTTTGATATCAACCTCGTAAATTTCAAACTTCAAAGTAATAATTAGATTCAGGTAGACAACCTAACAATTTTTTTTTTTGAAAAATAGAATTATCATGCTTGATTCTCTAGTATTCTTCAAATTTAATCATCAATGCAAAATTATCAATGACTTAATCTAAAACAAATCAATAAAAATCATAAATCAAAGGAATTTTCATTCTAATCATAATATGAGAAACTTACTTTAAAAACAAGACATAATTCAAGGATTTGAGAATAATGAAGAAAGTTAGGCACTTTCTCAAAATAATTATTCACCCCCAGCACTTAAGATGTACATTGCCTTCAATGTACAAAGATGTATATGAAATTTAAGAGAGACGGAGAGGTGAAACTTCCTGAATTTGGATGGTTTCCTTGAGTTGGGAGTCCCGAGGTGTGGTGGCTACTACTGAGCTCTGCGCTAGATGAAGAAATTGGAAAACTCGTAGAGAATTAACCAGGAATTATTAAGACACATTTAAAATACTAAATATATAATTAAAGACAAGAAAGATAAAGAGAAAGAAAACAGAAATGTAAATAAAATGAAAATGAAAGATGAATGGACTGAAGAGTCCTTATTGTTGGATGGTTCGTGAGGTGGGTGTGACTACTAAGGTCATGGAGTGCATGGCGGTGGCAAGTGGCGTGATTCCCAAGCGACTGAAAGAGAACGACACTAAGAAACTAAAATAAAATAAACTAATTTAAGCATAAGATAGTCAAAGAGAAGGAAAATAAAGGAGAAGAGGAGAGAAGAAGAAAAATTAAATGGCCTCAAAGATCCTTGGCTTATCGTTTGGATGAAGCGGCCGGCATGAACTTATGTAGATCGGTCTCCCACAGGGAGACTGTGCTTGAATTCTTCCTCTTCTTTGCCATGGGTATTATTAGAGCTATAGTTATGAGAACAAGGAAAACTAAGAATGGACAGTGTAGAAGGGGTGTAAAGGAAGAAGAAGGGTGGGAGGGTAGGTGAGAAGAAGGAGGGGTGGGGGTGGGTTTAAATAGAATTTTTGGGGCCTGGTGCTTGCCACGCCCATGTACCCTAGGCGTGTCGATTCACACGGCCGTATCGCACGGTCGTGTTTTGTCTTCTTCGCTTCTCCCATGCCCATGTTCAGGTCTCCACGCCCGTGTGTGATCTAAAAGTGATGGCCACAGCCGCATCGCACGGCCGTGGCATGGTAGTTGAGCCCGTGATTTGAAGATTGATTCGTTCTGACTCATACTATCCCTCCCATGTTAGTACAAAGATTCAGTGTACCCATACGGCCATGGCCACGACCGTGTGCAAGGCCGTGTGGTTTATGAATCTGCATTTTTGGTCAGTTTACAGTCTGGTGCTATATATAAAGAATAAAATAAAATAAGATAAAATAAAATGGAAAAGTTAATGAGGTTAGTACTCAGGTTGCCTCCCGAGAAGAGCTCGTTTATAGTCTTAAGCTAGACTCTCATCTCATTTGCATATTCATGGTGGTTTGAGGAGTTGGAAGTCCTTCCTCGTGCTAGCAGTTCCATTATCATGATAGAGTTTAAGGCGAGTAGCATTTATTTTCAAAATGCCAAACATAGGGTTACTTACCTCAATTGTTCCGTACGGGAAAACATCAATTACCTTGAAAGGGGCTTGTGTTAGGATCAGAAAGGGATATTCGTGGGTCGGCTTTATCTAACAATACCTGATCTCCAATTTTGAATTTGTTTGTCTCATAGGGTGGCCTTGGTTCTGCTCCGTGTATCCCTAGTTCTTCCTTAAGATGCGTCTTCCCCTCTTCTAGTTCATTCATCTCAATCCTTTGTTCCTCATGAGTTATTTCTTTGTTGGTACAGGGTTTAGGATCGGGATCATGCTGTGATGCTTCCTGAAAAGAAGGGTTAACCAAATGGTTATCAATAGAATTTACTTTCTCACCTTGATTATTTGATGTCCTAGTTGAATCGATAGCTTGAAGAGTGACTGTCTCGTCACCTACATAGAGTATGAGTTCGCCTGAATCAACATCGATTTTAGTTCTGGCGGTTGATAAGAATGGTCTTCCTAAAATTAGGGGGATCGTGTTGTCCTTATCCATGTCTAAAACGACAAAGTCTACTGGGAATACGAATTTATCAATTTTCAGGAGTACATCTTCGATTATACCCCTAGGAATTCTAACAGTTTTGTCAACTAATTGAATGCTTATCCTAGTTTGTTTCGGCTTCCCTAGACCTAGTTGTTTAAACAATTTATAAGGCATGACATTTATGCTTACCCCTAAATCAGCTAACGCATTATCAATAGATAAACTACCAATTAAGCATGGAATTGTAAAACTCCCTGGATCTTTTAATTTCGGTGGTAGTTTATTTTGCAACATTGCTGAGCACATTGCGTTCAGTTCCACATGCGATTCCTCATCTATCCTCCGCTTATTTGTTAATAGCTTCTTTAAAAATTTCCTAGAATCTAGCATCTGCGAAAGAGCTTCAAGAAACGGTAAGTTAATATGTAATTTCTTTAAAAGTTTAAGAAATTTACCGAACTATTCCTCTTTGTTGTCTTTCGTTATCGCTTCGGGATATGGTATGCGAGGTTTGTACTCTTTGACCACTGGTTTTGATTTTACCTCAACCATACCTTCACTTAACACAGGCTCTTGCCTCAGATCAGATTCCACTAACCTTTTGCTGTCACGAGCTGTTACGGCTTGAATTTTCTCCTTTGGGTTAGTTTCAGTGTTGCTTGGCAAGCTTTCTTGTACTTGTTCTGATATCAGCTTAGCAAGCTGACCTAACTGATCCTCGATCCCTTGAATCGATGCTTCTTGATTTTTTTCTATATTTTGGAAACATGTTTCTATATTTTGGAAACGTGTTTCTGTGCTTGCTATGAATTTTCCCAGCATCTCTTCAAGGTTCGGCTTCTTTTCCTGTGGGTAGGGCTATTGTTGGAAGTTTTGGGATGGTTGTTGCCTTTGATTTCCTTGACCACCCCATGAGAAGTTGGGGTGGTTCTTCCAACCTGGATTATAAGTATTACTATAAGGGTTATTGTTAGATCGGAAATTGTTACCTACATAGTTCATTTGTTCGCTCTCCATGCCATGTCCGTAGGGTGGGAACTCAGGATTTGCCACTCTTCCACTCGTGTCGCACTGCATAAATGGATGTACTTGCGAAGAACCACATAAACCGTCAATTTTCTTACTTAAAAGCTCTATATAATTTGATAGCATGGTTACTGGGTCGAGGTTTTAGATATCGGCTGCTTTTCTTGGCTTTGTCCTCATAACTTTCCATTGATAGTTATTTAGTGTCATCTCCTCTATAAACTAAAATTTCCTGTCAAAAGCAAATAAAAGAAAAATTAGCAAAATAAAAAATAAAATTTAATTGCAAAAATAAAAAATGGCTAGAGTAATAAAAATTGAGCGTTCTTAATATTTTAGTTCCCCGGCAACAGTGCCAAAAACTTGATCGTTGTTTTATGCGATGTCAAAGTCTTAAAATTTATAAAAAGAATGATCGAACCTGGAAACTAACTATGACAACGATTTGAGGCAAGCGCACCTATCGAACAGTAGTATAGTTTAGGCAAGACAGGAATGTCGAACCTAAAGGAACCAAAAGTACTAATACTAACTCTCATTTTATTTTTTAGCCTAAAAATTAAATGAATTTGTTTATCTAATCTAAAATTAACTAACAATTAATCTAAAGATGCAAAGACAAAGAAAAGGAATTTGGGAAAAATACTTTGGAGAAAACCAATTGATTAAGACGACACACAAGGAAGAATTCACCTAGACTTCACTTGTTATCTAACTTTGAACCAGACGATTTATTCATTTGACTTGATCCGTAAGATTCCCTAAGTTATATTAATCCCTCTCTCAAGGCAACTAACCTCTAACCCTAGGTTGATTAATTGAAATCTCTTTCATTAAGACCCCAAGAATCGCATTAACTCGATCTATGGACAACCATATTAGGTTTCACCCAAATCTGGCAAAATCTTGTCACCCTATCTCTAGGCGTGCGATCAACTCCGCTTAATTATGCTAGATATACTCTTAGGTAGGGACTTTTGCTCCTCCACCTAAGCACATCACACTTGAATTAATATCCCGGAAATATCAACACAAGAATTAAGAACACATATTTAAGAACAAGTCAAATATTTATCATATAGTTTAGCAAACGATAACAAGATTCATCTTAGGTTTCATCCCCCTCAGGTATCTGAGATTTTAGTTCATAATAATAAAAGAAAACATCTCAAAAGAAAAGATAAAACAAAACATAAGAAATCCCTAAAACCCCCTGAAGGAATTGAAGGAAAGATCCTCCGTCTTGAGTATGATTTTGGCTTCTTGAGATGGATCAACTGGCTATCTTCGAGTAAATCTCCACAAATCTGCCCTCTTTGGCCTAGCTGGATGCCCCCTAACTAAATCCATGGGTTCCCCCCTTTTAGGTCATACTTAGGGTGTTTATATAGGCTTTTGAATATGTTTCATCGCCCCTGAGTATCCCAATCCAAGTGAAACTCTTCTTTCTCATGGCAGGGACACGCCCATGGCACACGTCTGTGTAAGTCATGGCTAGGCTGTGTTCGAAGCTGTCAAATGAGGCACGACCGTATGGTTCTGGGCCCAGGCCGTGTGGATTTCATGATATGGCCCATTTACTCCGTTTTGGGCCCGTTTTCCATTCTTTTCATCACCCGGTGCTCTTCTGAGTATAAAACATGAAAACAAAGGATTAAAAGCACCAAATTACATAATTCAAGGCATATATCATCCAAAAGCATGCTAAATGTGGGCTTAAAATATGTTACTTTTACGGTTTATCACGGCCTAAGGACACGGGCGTGTGCCTTAGCCGTGTAACCTTATTGAGGTGATGACATCATAAACAGAATGCCAAGGTTTTCACACATAGGTGAAGACACAGGCGTGACATGGCCGTGTGAGGGACACGGTCTATGGACATGGGCGTGTGTCAGGCTGTGTGAAAACCCCTGTAGGTTCGAATTGAAAGATATATCCACACGGGTATGGAACACGGGCATGTGATATGCCACGCGAGCGTGTTCCTTCCATCACACGGGCGTGTGGCCCTGCTTTGTGTCAAATATTTCTAAGTATTCAAAAGTTTTCAGTTTGATCCCGAATCATTTCGGGTGCAAGTTTAGGGACTCCTAGACCTATAATAAGGACATTATGGTCTCAGATGGAATGTGTTAATTTGAAATGAAGTTTTTAATGATCGATTTTGTAAGATTGAGCAAGTTAAGTATGGTAATGCCTCGTACTCGGTTCAGGTATTGAATACAGGTAAGGGGTGTTACATGCTCACACGCCCATGTAGTCTGTTTGTGTGGGCCTACACGCCCGTGTGGCCCACACGACCCAAATTGGCCTTGGCCGTGTGGATCACACAGCCAAGCACAGAATCCCTCACTCCAGTGTAGGCCCAAATGCCTGTGTGGCCCACACGGCCCAATTGGTCGAGCCCATGTGGTGCACATGGCCTCGCTCGGCCATCACATGGCTGTGTCACCTACACACGTCCTGGCTCGTCGATCACACGGCCGTGTGGTGACTTATAATGGCATCGACAGTGAGGTTTTCGGCTTTCGCAGAAACCTCGTTTTCTATGTTTTCGGGTTCACACCTGTATCTTTTTCGACGCGTAAAAAGCCTTTAGAACCTAAAAATCGGTAAATGTAACACTCAATTAAACACTTATTTCATCATTCAATCAAATGTCTATCGAAATCTATCACTAGTAATCTAACGATCCCTTACTGTAATACCCAAAATAGCAACCCTTAATTCTCTGTAGCAGCACCGATCACTTACTATCCATCACCTAATCAAAAAGGACCACAATAGACCCCTCATCAGATGCCTAACCCAGAGCAAAGAAAAAAAAAAAGATTAAGTAGAAAAGAACTTACCGTATGAACACACCACCATTGAAAAAGGAGGAAACAAATCAAAAAACTGAAGAAGAGGGAAAAACAAAGAAATTTTGGCTGGGAATAGGCAGCAACACGTCAAAAAGAAAAGGAGAAAATTTGGGGAAAATCGGGTGATAGCTGAAAATTCAAAGGAAATCTACTAATCCCCTAATCTCTCCCCTTAATTCTCTCCACTACTCAAATTTTGAAACCAACTCAAACTCTTCGTCACTAAATCAAACAAAAATAATCTCCCTTGCCTATGTAGAGATTCAAACACACAACCCCCAACCAATCAACACTCCATCTAGGCACCAAACCAGCAGGCCCATTCTATTAAATACTTACACACTTTTACTTATAAGCCTACTAACCAGAGTTTGGGCCTTATTCATAAAAATACCAAAATTTTCCCAAGTAAGGCTTGAACTTGGGACATCACATACACACCCTGAACACATAACCACTGAAGCAGATAGACATTATGTGTCACAAATACATGGAAATAGTTATACAAATATTAGGGCGTTACAACTCTAACCCCCTAAAACAAAATTTCGTCCTCGAAATTTTACCTGATCAAAAATGGTGAGGATACTGCTGCCGCATCAAATCCTCTGGCTCCCAAGTGGCCTCCTCAGTACTATGATTTTGCCATAGCATCCTCACTAAGGGGATAAATTTCCTCCGTAACAACATGCGTGGGATCAGAGCTGTAGCGTCTCAACAATGAGACGTGGAAAATATCATGAATGCGATCCAATTTCGGAAGAAGCTCCAACTGATATGCGACTGGCCCCACTCGCTTCAGAATATGGTTTGGTCCAATAAACCAAGGGCTCAGCTTACCCTTCCGACTGAACCTCAAAACTTTCTTCCATGGTGAAACCTTGAGAAAAACTAAGTCCCCCACAGAATACTCAATATCCTTTCTCGTCAGATCAGCATAGGATTTTTGCCTATCAGATGCCGCTTTTAGTCGATCCCGAATCAATCGAACCTTATGTTCAGTTTCAGAAACCAACTCCGGACCCAGTACATGTCACTCCCCTAACTCAGTCCAACATAAGGGAGTACGGCACTTACGGCCATACAGGGCCTCGTACAGTGCCATTTGGATGCTCGACTGATAGCTGTTGTTATAGGCGAACTCTGCCAACAACAAGTACTCCTTCCAATTGCCTCGAAAATCTATAACACAGTTCCTTAACATATCCTCCAGTGCTTGAATACCCCCTCCAACTGACCATCTGTCTGAGGATGGAAAGCAATACTGAAGTCCAACCTCGAACCCAAAGCTTCTTGCAACTTTTTCAAGAACCGAGATGTGAAGCAAGGATTCCTATCAGAGATGATCGAAACAGGAACCCTATGCAGTCTCACTATTTCAAATACATATAGTTTAGCCAGCTTCTGAAGAGAAAAGTCCATTCTGACCAGAATGAAATGAGTAGACTTGGTCAATCGATCCACAAAGACCCAGACAGAATCCTTCTTAGTGGGTGTTAAAGGCAACCCACTAACGAAGTCTACAGTTACTCGCTCCCATTTCCACATCGATATCTTTACCGGCTGCAGCAACCCTGAAGACAACTGATGCTCAGCCTTAACCTGCTGACAAGTCAGACAGCGAGCAATAAAGTCAGTAACCTCACGCTTCAACCCTGGCCACTAGTATAACTCTTGTAAATCTCGGTGCATTTTATTCCTGCCGGGATGCATAGCGTAAGGGCTACTATGCGCTTCCCTCAGAATCAACTGTCGTAACTCCTCATCACTTGGTACACAAATTTGATCGCGGAAACAAAGTAACACATCACTCTTAATGCCAAAATTAGTAGTATCCCCATTCTCAACCTGAAAGAACCACTACTCAAGCGACATATCCCTCATCTTTCTGATCTGATCAATCCATGTAGGCCTAACCTGAAGTTCTGCTAACAGACTCCTATCATCGAATAAGCTGAGTAGAGCGAACATCACTCTCAGATCATTCATAGCCCTACGGCTCAAAGCAGCTGCCACCACATTGGCCATACCAGGGTGGTACTCGATGGTGCAGTCATATTCCTTAAGCAGTTCAACCCATCTACGCTGCCTAAGGTTTAACTCCTTCTGAGTGAAAAGATATTTGAGGCTTTTGTGATTAGTGTAGATAGTACACTTCTCACCATACAGGTAATGCCTCCAAAGCTGCCAACTCCAAATCGGGTGTCGGATAGCTAGCCTCATACGTCTTGAGTTGATGAAATGCATAAGTTTCCACTTTACCATCCTGCATCAGAACGCAACCCAAACCCACATACGAAGCATCACTGTATACCACAAAGTCTCTACCAGGCTCCAACAGTATCAGAACAGGAGCCTGTGTCAGAACAGATTTGAGCTTATCGAAGCTCTCTTGTTGCTTGTCAGTCCAGACAAAGGGAACTCCCTTGTGTAGAAGCTTGGTCAACGGTGCTGCGGTCAAGGAGAATCCTTCTGTGAAAGAAAACAACAAATTTTAGATACATTCTTCGGCTGTTTCCAGTCTAACACGGCCTCAATCTTTCGAGGATCAACATGAATCCCCTCCGCAGAAACCACATGTCCCAAAAAGGTTACTTCCCGGAGCCAGAACTCACACTTACTAAACTTCGCATACAACTATTTCTCCCGAAGTGTCTGTAGCACCACTCTCAGATGCTCATCATGCTCGTCCTCAATCTTCGAATACACCAGAACGTTATCAATGAAGACTACCACAAACTAATCTAGATAGGGTTGGAACACGGTTGATCAAACCCATGAATGCCACTGGTGCATTGGTCAACCCAAAAGCGATCACCAGGAACTCGTAATGTCCATAACGAGTCCTAAATGTCGTCTTATGCACATCGGCCTCCCTTACCTTCAATTGATGGTATATTGATCGTAGATCAATTTTAGAGAACACAAAAGCCTCTCTAAACTGGTCAAATAGGTCATCTATCATCGGTAGTGGGTACTTATTCTTGATTGTTAGCTTGTTCAGCTGCCACTAGTCGATACACATCCTCATTGTCCCATCTTTCTTCTTTACAATCAACACAGGTGCTCCCAACGAAGATACATTGGGACGAATAAATCCATGATCTAATAGTTCTTGAATTTGAGCCTTAAGCTCTGTGAGCTACTTTGGTGCCATTAGATAGGGCGCAATAGACACTGGAGGTGTACCCAGAATGAGCTTAATCCCAAATTCTACTTCTTGACTGGGAGGCAGACCCGGTAGTTCCTTAGGAAAAAATCTGGAAAGTCCCTTACGGTTCTGATGTCCTTAACCGAAGAGTCCCTAGAATCAGAAACACTAATGTAGGCTAAGAATGCCTCACATCCTTTTTGTACCCACTTTTTTGCCACCAACATAGAAATCACATTAGCCAAATAGTCACGATGTTCCCCAATCACCACTACCTCATTGTCCTCCTCGATTCTCAAAACCACTCTTTTTGTCACACAGTCCAGACTTACCCAGTGCTTGACTAGCCAGTCCATTCCCAGAATCAAATCGAACTCCCCGAATGGAAACTCCATTAGATCAGCCAGAAATACTGTCCCTTGAACCTCTAACGGGACATTTCTATATAGTTTACTAACACGGATAGATTTCCCCAATGGACTCACAATAGTTACCTCGCTCAAAATATTCTCAACTGAGATCCCCAGAGTTTCAGACACAACACTTGCTACGTAAAATTGTGTAGAGCCTATGTCTATCACTGCCAAATAAGGTACATTATAAATTAGAAACATACCAGTGATGACATCTGAGGCGTCTCAGTTCTCACGGTAATGAGTAGCATAAACCAGTGTAGGCTGCCTCGCCTTAGTCAGTCCAGCGCCTCTACCGATGCTCTCTGCCCTCGGCCCATGCCATTTCCACCCCAGGCCTAACCTCGGCCCCTAGGTGGATGCTGAACTACTCTCAGTGGCTGCACAATACTAGTATCTACAGCTTGCATTTGATCAGTTCTCAACGGACAATCTCTGACACGATGCTTAGTAGAGCCACACCTTAAACAAGCCCCAGTAGTCCTCCAACATTCGCCTGGATGGTGTCTACCACAGTGCCCGTAAGGCTCCACCCCAGTAGGTGCAACAGGAGGCCCAACTCTCACTAGGCCATCAAACCTGGCCTTCTTCTTAGGCCTCATCATAGAATTCGAGGGCTCCAATTCCCTCTTATTATTTCCTTTCTTGCGGTTCTGGCGCTTAGCCTGCTTAACCTCCTCGGCGATCTTTGCTTTTTCCACCAGCGTAGCAAACTCACACTCCCTCTGTGGAGCTATCAGAAATCGCAAACTATCCCTGACTCTATCCTCAAAATGGATGCACCACTCATACTCAGTCACCACCATGTCCTGGGCATAACGGCTCAATCTCAGGAACTCAGCCTCATACTCGGCCACTGAACGATCACCCTGTGTGAGATTAAGAAACTCACACCTCCTAGCATTGATGTAGCTGGCTTCCACATATTTACTCTGGAACACTGTCTTAAAATAGTCCCAAGTCAAACGGTCGGGCTGAGTGCCCTCCTTAATCGTTAGCCACCACTGGTACGCTTTGGCACGAAGTAGAGAAACAGCCCCCTTAAGCTTCTACTCTGTGGTAAAATCCAGATCGTCCATGATTCTTTCCGTGGCCTCCATCTAGTACTCGGCCACGCTAGGGACGAATCCAGCGGCATCCCTGAATTTGGAGTCATTCTGTAACTGACCTGCGGCCCCCAGATTCGATGTTAGGCCCAGCGACCCTCTCTAGAATTCATAACATGGCTTGGGATAGTGCGTTGTCCCCAGCCTTACTGTAATATCCCGGGTTAGGGGGCTATTTTGTTGTTGCATGTTTTGCATGTGTTTGGTATGCTGTGTTGTTGTTTGTGTTGTATCGGGGTTTAATTGTAGGCTAGAAGTAAGCCTGAGTAGGTAGAAAATTTTTAGTTTTGAGCTAAAGTATAAGGAGCTGAGGAAGCTGGGGCTTTTAAATTATTTTGGGTATTTGTTAGCACAAGAAATAAGTTGGTGGAGTGGCAAGGTAGGCGCCACTAAGGCTTGGTGTGTGGGTAACGCCTAAAGCAAGGAGGTAGGCCTTGTGTTCGAGCATGGAGTGGCTATTTTTGGCACTCTTTTGACGCCAAGGAGGGAGGAGTTTGTGGCGGTTCAAACTCGCTTGGACTTTGTCAACCCATTTGAATGGTGGGTGGAGAGTAAATTAAGGAAAAAGACTTGTTCAAACTATTTCGAACTTATGGCTTGGAGTAAAAGTAGGGATATGGCCGAATTTTAGGAGAAGTTGTGGGGGAGTGGACGGTTTGGTAAGCTTGGGAAGTAGGGGGTGCCGAAATTCTTTTGGCAATCTTTCTTAGCATTTTCGGTCACCAAGAGCTAAAACCGAATTCTCTCTTCTAGTCAATAGTAGCCGAAACCTCATTTGCTTCTTTTCATTCTTCTTCCTTGAACCCGAAAACCCAAGAAACATATGCCGATTTGCTTCATTCCTGTTAGTTCTCTTAATAGCCGAATGCCCTTTGTGTCACCATTTCACTTGCTTTCACTTCTTTTCTTCTTGTGACCCTTTTGGCCGAATCATAAATCCTCCTATTATTGTATTTTCTTCCCATTTGGGTAAGCCGAAGCTAGTGTTACTCTTCTCAACTCTCTTTTCTTCTTAAAATCTCCATTTAGCCGAAACTTTAACCTCCAAGATACTTTTTCCATCTCTTTTTCTTGCAAACCGAATACACCTCCCTTTCTTTTCCTATCTTTTGGTTGTTAGCCGAATATTTCCCCTCTCCTAGAAGTCCTAGTTTGGCCGAATTTTGGGTGTTGGTAAGTGCAAGGCCGAATGGCCATATCCCCCTCTTGCGATCTTTGTTGGTTATGGTTTGGTTATGTTTGGAAGGGTTAACCTTTTGTTTAAACATCTCGTTATAGGGCATTCGGGATTCGAAGCAGTCAGCAAAGCTTTTATCTGAACTCGATTGATTGGTAAGTGATGGTGAGAGGTTTGTTCATGGTTTATTCGTTTAGCTTTGATTAAGCCTAAGGGTTCAAAGGGTTAACCATTCTCTCTTTAAGGTGTAGCCGATTGTGGATAGAGGAACCATTGTGGTTCGGGTTTGGTAGGAAACCAAAGCGTGTGCAAGGAGTCGAGACTCAAGGAAGTTAGATCGTTTTCGTTGGGATTTCTAGACTCGTATTATCGTGTGTGTAACTAACACACCCTCTACTTAGTAACATTGTTAATAAACTTGATTGCTTAATAAGATTGAAAGCAAAGTGAGAAGGATAATTGGATACCCAAAAAGGGGTATGTGTACGATTCGGGTAAGTACGTTTCTATGATGAGTATTAATGATAATACATGATATCATGATTTATGTTATGCATGTTATGAGTTGTAATGCTTGATATGTTAGCATGATATGCATGGCTTGTATGAGATGCATAACCCCATGAGTGTGATATGTATGGGTGATACGAGAGGAGGGAGCGATGATATATTGTGACGTGAGCACCAGTGCTTTTGGTAGCACACCTTGTGACTTTGGGTCACCAGAGGTTTGGCACCTCCAGAGGTTTGGTACCTCAGCGTCTCGTCCCGGTGGCTCGGCATCACACGATGGGTTGGCCCCACAGATGATTATACGGGATTGACGCCCGATGTTTTGGTAACACACGATGGGTTGGCCCCATCACCCGATTTGTGACTACGGTCACCAGTGCTTTGGTAGCACATTGTGTTTTTGGGACACCAGAGGTTTGGCACCTCATTGCGACTCGTCCCCCGTGGTTTGACCACCGTGGGTTGGCCCCACTTGAGATATGGGATCGCCCGCTAGTGTTTTGGTAACACACGATGGGTTGGCCCCATCACTGCATTTGTGACCTCGGTCACCGTGCTTTGGTAGCACAATTGTGTCTTTGGGACACCAAGTGGTTTGGGACCACATTGATGGATAATGTGTCTTTGGGACACCAGTGTTTTGGTAACACATTGTGACTATCGTCACCACAGTGGTTTGGCACCACCCAGTGGTTTGGTACCACACGGGGTAGAAAAGGTGTATGGATGGTTAGGGTCGGGTTGCATTAATTATGTTGCTATGTATGATGTGTGTTAGCATGTTGTTTTATCGGGAGCGGGATTTACACACTGAGTCACTCGACTCACCCTCTCCTTTGACATTTCAGTGACTCGTAGAGCCGCGGACATGGAGCGGGATGGACTCGGGGTGCTCATGCCATGTGGAATAAAAGTTTTACTCAGATGTTATGTTTTGGGTACTTTAGTAATTTACTTTTCATTTGGGTTTATTTCAGATTTGTAGAAAAGCCTTTAAATTCTGCCTTTTGATATTATGTTTTAAGTTTGATTTTAATATGTCTTAACAAATAAGTTGGTATGAAGTTTACTAAAACTTGGAAAGATAATGATTTCAAATTATAACGCAAAGTGTTTTTAAACTATACCATCGGGTATCGTGACCGATTTTATAAGCATATGAAAATCAATGGTTTTTCAAACTTGAACGCAAATTTTTACTAAGTCTAAATGTTTTAGTAACAAAATTAAACCATCTTTTTCTCAAAGCGAAACAAAGTTTTATCAATTCTATTTAGTACAAATTGAAATTTTCAAACCCGTTTCCCGTATACATGCGCATTCGGTCGTGGTGTTGGACCGGGTTTGGGGTGTTACAAGTTTGGTATCGAGCCAAGTTCAAAAGCTTCTACTGTGGGCACGAGGCCCAAATTATTTTCAAAAGTTCGTTTTAAGTGTTTTGGGGTTGAATACATGGTTTACAAGGCATGGCACCGAGTCTCCCAGCACTGGGATTCGCCTGTAAGTAATTCTAAACTCTTTCGTGAATTATTATTTGTAGAAGGGTAGGTGATATGGAACGTAGTTAGATTTATAGGACTTGAACCCTAGGATTAGATCACTCAAACACTCGAACTAAAGCATAAGACTTAAAGCACTAAACCAATCTATGACTCACCACGGGGCTAGGGTGTGGTAACTCAGACGCATGTCTAGAAGAGGATCCCGGAAGAGCTTGGTATTTAAGCGATCCTCGTGACTCACCTCCTCTTCGCAGTATCCCACACAGTGCGTGAGTCCGAGTTCACCACGACCAAGAAGGCTCACCATAGACTTAACCTAACGACTAAAACCCGAAAAGGGAACTAGCCATGTTTTCGAAAATACAACAACTCTAATGTTTTCAAACTTTTTGTAATAAACTCTTTCAAAATTGAGAATGTCACTTTTACAACAATTTTCTTGAAAAACCTGATTTATGGAAAATTACAAAAATGCTCTTAGGGGTAAATTTACTAAAATGCCCTCGGTTTATAAAATAGCAACTCAATGATTTTGCCCAAAATTTCAATGATGTTACTGAAATTCAAACACTCTGTTTTACAAAATATCAATCGAAAATTTTGATTTTGGAAAATTTACAAGAACGCCCTCAATTTGTGAAAATTACTAAAATACCCCTGGTTTCCAAAACGAAGTATTTTACAAAATTTTCAAAGAACACTCTCAAAATTTTTGGAATTTCAAAGTGACTAGGTTTTACTGAAAGTTTTAAAATATCTTTTATTACGAAATACCCAGTAGGAAAATGACGAAAAATACCTTGGGCTAGAAATGGGCAAAGAACGTCCAAGAGTGAATAGGTATGGAAAGGGTTAAGGAATGGATGTATGACCTCTTTTGGGTGAATAGGATAGAAGATTGAAACCTTGGTTGCTCGAAAGAACCCACGATTAACTCTCATCCATAAAATTTCTTTGCGGTTAAGAAAGTGGAACGATACTAATGCATAAAAATCTTCTTAATCAGAAACGTAGATCGTTTAGTCATGAGTACTCGAGGTGGACGTGGCCGTAATACTCGTGGTCGAGGTCGAGGTAGGATGACGGTTTACGAACCCGTAGGATCCGTCAAGGGTCGAAAATGAGATGGGCCCGCCACCGGTGGAGGTGGTGAGTTCGGATCGACCGAGATGATGCAGTGTCACAGCGAGCGTCTTTGCGGGTGTTGGAAAGGGTAGCTGGTGTAGGTGGTGGTGCAGGAGTTAGGAAATCTGTTCCTGAGAGACTCCGGGCTAATGGGGCCGAATTTTTCCGAGGTGTATCGGGTGTTGCTCCGAGCACTGCTGAATATTGGCTGGAGGCAACTGAGCGGATCATGGATGATCCGGACTTGACTTGAAGAAGAGAAGTTGAAGGGCATCGATCGCTTCTTCGGATGAGTCATATCGGTGGTGGCTCACGGTTCGGGGACGGTGTGGCGATTGAGGATCCGACATGGGATTATTTTGAGTCGCATATCAAAAGAAATACATCGGGGCTAGTTACATCGACTCCAGTGAAAGGCATTTCGAGGCTTGTTCAGGGGAGTAAATCGATTCTTGAGTACGAGTGAGTTCTGGTCGAGTAGGTATGCCGGGGGCATTGTAGCCACCGAGCATGAGAGGTGTGTTCGTTTCAAGGATGGTCTGCGAGGCGAGTTGAGGTCGCTGATTGCTCCCACAGCGAGGCGCGAGTTTCTTTGTCTTAGTCGAGAAGGCTAAGGTAGCCGAGGGTGTTAAGGAGTCGGTAAGGCAGAGCATGGGCAAGTAGGCTTAAGAGGAGCTTTGGGTCTTCTGGATCGCCCGTAATCCGCGTAAGAGAGGCTAGACCGAGTGGGCGTAATCGATCTGCTAGGTTTGTTGCTACCAGCGAGGACCGCCGCAGTTGTAATCGGTGGGAAATCTCATTGGGGTGGTTGTTGGGTGGTGGAAAAGGTTGCTTCGAGTGTGGTTCTCGGATCATCGCATTAGGGACCGTCGCGTAGGATGGCGGGATTCGATTCACCGAGAGTCGGGCCGTGTCGATTCGAGAGGTAATGGACCGCCACCACAGAGGGGCCGTGGGAATGGCGAGAGGTGGTAATGGATTTGGTCGAGGTCGTGGAGCACCAGGCAGGTGCGGGTAGTTACGAGGCACGGACACTGGTGCAGTGTATGCGACTAGGCGCGCGAGGAGGGCGACGCACCGGACGTTATCACCGTGACGTTTTTGATTTTTGGTTCTCCCTATATCGCTTTAATTGACTTGGGTTCCACGATTCGTATGTTGCTAGTAATATAGTTGAGACCATGGACTTAGATTCTCAAAGCGCTTCTAGACAAATGGCGTGCTTAGCCCTCAGGTCACTCTGTAGTGGTAGATAAGTTGTATAAGGATGTACCCCTAGAACTCCAAGGGGTCATTTTCTTCGCCGATCCGATGGAACCGCCGTTGGGGAGTTCGATCGATTCTTGGAATGGACCTGGTTGGTTAAGTACCAAAGCTAAGGTGGATTCTTGCGCCAAGCGCATGGTTCTATCGACGGATAAGGAGATGAAGTGATTATGATAGGTAATAGGAGAGATTACTTATCCAATGTGGTATCGCGCATTAAAAGTCGTAAAGATGGTCGAGGAAGGGTGCGAAGCGTATGTGGTTCATGTGTATGCCTTGGAGGCTAAAGAGTCTGCTTTGTTGAGAAGAAGGTTCGTGCATTGTTAAGGAATTTGTTGATGTGTTTCAGAGGAGCTTAGGGTTTGCCACCGGATCGTGAGGTAGAGTTTGGGATAGATCCGCTACCAGGGACGGCGCGCGGTGTCTATTGCTCCATATAGGATGGCACCAAAGGAATTGGTGGAGCTTAAGGCTCGATTCAGGAGGCGTTGGATCGAGGCTTCATTAGGCCAAGTGTTTCACCCGTGGGAGCGCCGTATTATTAAATCAAGAAGAAGGACGGTTCGATGCGGATGTGTATCGACTACCGCCAACCGAATAAGTCGACGATTAAAAACAAGTATCCATTACCACGGATAGATGACTTGTTTGATCAGTTGAAAGGTGCATCGGTGTTTTCGAAGATCGATTTGAGGTCCAGGTATCATCGGTTGAAAGTTAAGGAAGCGGATATCCATAAGGCGGCGTTTCGGACTCGTGACGGGCACTACGAATTCACGTAATGCCGTTCGGGTTGACTAACGCCGGCAGGCTTTTATGGATATGATGAATAGGGTGTTTTTTGAGAAGATCTGGACCATTTCGTCGTGGTTTTTATTGACGACATCTTGGTTTACTCTAGGTCGGAAGAAGAGCATGATGCACACTTAAGAGTGGTGTTGCAAATTTTGAGGGAGAAGCAACTCTATGCTAAGTTCGATAAGTGCGAGTTACGCTTAGTGAAGTGACGTTTTTGGGTCATGTAGTATCATCGGTGAGGAATTAGAGTAGATCCTCGGAAGGTTGAGGCGGTTTTGGATTGGAAGCCTCCTAAGTCAGTCGCTGAGATTCGGAGTTTCCTGGGTTTGGCAGGATACTACCGAAGATTTGTTGAGGGTTTCTCGTTAATTGCAGCACCGATGACTAAGCTGTTAAGAAAGGGAGTTCCGTTCGTTTGGACTGAGAAACAGCAGGAGAGTTTTGATAAGTTGAAGAAGATCTTGACAGAGGCTCCTGTGTTAATTCAACCTGAGGCTGGTAAGGAATTCACAGTGTACTGCGATGCATCACACACGGGCTTGGGTTGTGTGCTGATGCAGGAGGGTAAGGTTGTGGCTTATGCTTCTCGGCAGCTGAGGCCACACGAGGTCAACTATCCGACGACGACACTGGAGCTAGATTTGTAGTAGTCTTCGCTCTAAAAATCTGGAGGCACTACTTATACGGGGAGAGATCAATAGTCTACACAGATCATAAGAGTTTGAAGTATCTATTGACTCAGAAGGATCTGAATTTGAGGCGGCGTAGATGGGTTGAGTTGCTCAAGGACTCACGATCATTCGATTGAATATCATCATCCGCAAGGCTAACGTGGTGGTACGCGCGTTGAGCCGTAGGGTTGTTTCGGACTTAAGAGCGATGTTTGCCCATTTGAGCTTGTATGACGATGGGAGTATTCTGGCAGAGCTGCAGGTTAAGCCTATTTGGGTTGAGCAGATCAAAGAGAAACAGTTGGAGGATGAGGTTCTGAGTGCGCGAAGGTTACAAGTGCAGAATGGTGGTTTGGAGGGTTACTGACTTGTCTAGTGATGAGGTTCTGTGTTTTCAAGGGAAGGCTTGTGTGCCTAAAGATGTTGAGTCGAGGCAGAGGATTCTTGAGACGCACATGCGATCCCTTATGCTATGCATCTGGAGGTAGCAAAATGTATAGGGATCTTAAAGAGCGATTTTGGTGGCTGGCTTGAAGAAAGAGGTGACAGAGTTTGTTGGGAAGTGTCGACTTGTCGGTGGTCAAGGTGAACATCGATTTGCCGTCGGGTTTGCTTCACTGTGAAAATTCCTCGATGGAAGTGGGAAAGGATAACTATGGATTTAAATCGGTGGTTTACCGCCACGCCAAGCAAGAAAGATTGATTTGGGTTATCGTGGACCGTCGACTAAGTCGCCCATTTCATTCCGGTGAGAGTGGACTATTCACTTGAGAGATTGGCGAAGCTTTATGTGTCGAGAGATAGTAAGGCTACACGGTGTACCGTTTCAATTATCTCGGATAGGGATCCCGAGTTTACGTCGAGGTTCGAGAGCGTTGCATCAAGCGGCTGGGTACTCGTTTGGATTTCAAGACGGCTTTTCACCCGCGATCGGCGGGGCAATGTAAAGTGGTCATTCAGATTTTAGAGGACATGTTGAGAGGTTGTGTTCGGACTTGTGGGCGGTTGGGAAGAGTTTCGCCAGTTAGCCGAGTTCGCCTATAACAACGACTACCAAGCAAGCATCAAAATGGCACCATATGAGGCGCCAGATGTATGGTAGGAAGTGTCGCTCACCTACTTGTTGGACGAGTTAGGTGAACGTCGGTTGTTGGGACCCGAGTTGGTTCTTCGGAGACGAAGACAAGGTTAAGTTGATTCATCTCGTTTGAAGGAAGCTTCGGACCGGCAAAAGTCTTTGCCGATCTTAAGCGAAGAGATATAGAGTTCGCTGTGGGAGATCGGGTTTTCTTAAAGGTCTCACCTTGGAAGAAGGTGCTGAGGTTTGGCAGAAAAGGCAAGCTAAGTCCGAGGTTCATTGGGCCGTATAAGGTATTGAGACGAGTTGGACCAGTGGCGTATCAGCTTGAGTTGCCAGCAGAGCTTAGCCAGATTCACGACGTTTTTCACGTTTCGATGCTTCGGAGGTATCGTTCAGATCCGTCGCATGTGGTAGCAGTGGAAGAGATCGAGGTAAATCCAGACTTGACTATGGAGGAGGAACCTGTACAGATTCTTGATCGGGATGTGAAGGTTCTACGTAGGAAGTCTGTGCCTTTGGTTAAGGTACTTTGGCGGAATCATGGCGTGGAGGAAGCCACGTGGGAACCCGAGGATACGATGAGACAGCAATACCCGCAACTCTTTTGACCAGGTAATTTCGAGGCCGAAATTATTTTTAAGGGGGGTAGAACTGTAATATCCCGGGTTAGGGGGCTATTTTGTTGTTGCATGTTTTGCATGTGTTTGGTATGCTGTGTTGTTGTTTGTGTTGTATCGGGGTTTAATTGTAGGCTAGAAGTAAGCCTGAGTAGGTAGAAAATTTTTAGTTTTGAGCTAAAGTATAAGGAGCTGAGGAAGCTGGGGCTTTTAAATTATTTTGGGTATTTGTTAGCACAAGAAACAAGTTGGTGGAGTGGCAAGGTAGGCACCACTAAGGCTTGGTGTGGGTAACGCCTAAAGCAAGGAGGTAGGCCTTGTGTTCGAGCCATGAGTGGCTATTTTTGGCACTCTTTTTGACGCCAAGGAGGGAGGAGTTTGTGGTGGTTCAAACTCGCCTTGGACTTTGTCAACCCATTTGAATGGTGGGTGGAGAGTAAATTAAGGAAAAGACTTGTTCAAACTATTTGAACTTATGGCTTGGAGTAAAAGTAGGGATATGGCCGAATTTTAGGAGAAGTTGTGGGGGAGTGGACGGTTTGGTAAGCTTGGGAAGTAGGGGGTGCCGAAATTCTTTTGGCAATCTTTCTTAGCATTTTCGGTCACCAAGAGCTAAAACCAAATTCTCTCTTCTAGTCAATAGTAGCCGAAACCTCATTTGCTTCTTTTCATTCTTCTTCCTTGAACCCGAAAACCCAAGAAACATATGCCGATTTGCTTCATTCCTGTTAGTTCTCTTAATAGCCGAATGCCCTTTGTGTCACCATTTCACTTGCTTTCACTTCTTTTCTTCTTGTGACCCTTTTGGCCGAATCATAAATCCTCCTATTATTGTATTTTCTTCCCATTTGGGTAAGCCGAAGCTAGTGTTACTCTTCTCAACTCTCTTTTCTTCTTAAAATCTCCATTTAGCCGAAACTTTAACCTCCAAGATACTTTTTCCATCTCTTTTTCTTGCAAACCAAATACACCTCCCTTTCTTTTCCTATCTTTTGGTTGTTAGCCGAATATTTCCCCTCTCCTAGAAGTCTTAGTTTGGCCGAATTTTGGGTGTTGGTAAGTGCAAGGCCGAATGGCCATATCCCCCTCTTGCGATCTTTGGTGGTTATGGTTTGGTTATGTTTGGAAGGGTTAACCTTTTGTTTAAACATCTCGTTATAGGGCATTCGGGATTCGAAGCAGTCAGCAAAGCTTTTATCTGAACTCGATTGATTGGTAAGTGATGGTGAGAGGTTTGTTCATGGTTTATTCGTTTAGCTTTGATTAAGCCTAAGGGTTCAAAGGGTTAACCATTCTCTTTTAAGGTGTAGCCGATTGTGGATAGAGGAACCATTGTGGTTCGGGTTTGGTAGGAAACCAAACGTGTGCAAGGAGTCAGTACTCAAGGGAAGTTAGATCGTTTTCGTTAGGATTTCTAGACTCGTATTATCAGGTGTGTAACTAACACACCCTCTACTTAGTAACATTGTTAATAAACTTGATTGCTTAATAAGATTGAAACAGTGAGAAGGATAATTGGATACCCAAAAAGGGGTATGTGTACGATTCGAGGTAAGTACGTTTCTATGATGAGTATTAATGATAATACATGATATCATGATTTATGTTATGCATGTTATGAGTTGTAATGCTTGATATGTTAGCATGATATGCATGGCTTGTATGAGATGCATAACCCCATGAGTGTGATATGTATGGGTGATACGAGAGGAGGGAGCAGTGATATATTGTGCTGACGAGCACCAGTGCTTTGGTAGCACACCTTGTGACTTTGGGTCACCAGAGGTTTGGCACCTCCAGAGGTTTGGTACCTCAGCGTCTCGTCCCAGTGGCTCAGTACCACAGTGGGTTGGCCCCACAGATGATTATACGGGATTGACGCCAGTGTTTTGGTAACACACGATGGGTTGGCCCCATCACCCGATTTGTGACTACGGTCACCAGTGCTTTGGTAGCACATTGTGTCTTTGGGACACCAGAGGTTTGGCACCTCATTGCGACTCGTCCCTCGTGGTTTGACCATCGTGGGTTGGCCCCACTTGAGATATGGGATAAATCTGCTAGTGTTTTGGTAACACACGATGGGTTGGCCCCATCACGCATTTGTGACCTCGGTCACCAAGTGCTTTGGTAGCACAATTGTGTCTTTGGGACACCGGTGGTTTGGGACCACATTGATGGATAATGTGTCTTTGGGACACAAGTGTTTTGGTAACACATTGTGACTATACGTCACCGGTGGTTTGGCACCACCAAAGTGGTTTGGTACCACACTGGGGTAGAAAAGGTGTATGGATGGTTAGGATCGGGTTGCATTAATTATGTTGCTATGTATGATGTGTGTTAGCATGTTGTTTTATCGGGAGAGCGGGATTTACACACTTTGAGTCACTCAACTCACCCTCTCCTTTGACATTTTGGGTGACTCGTAGACGCGGACATGGAGCCGGGATGGACTCGGGTACTCATGCCATGTGGAATAAAAGTTTTACTCGAGATGTTATGTTTTGGGTACTTTAGTAATTTACTTTGATTTGGGTTTATTTCAGATTTGTAAAAAGCCTTTAAATTTCGCCTTTTGATATTATGTTTTAAGTTTGATTTTAATATGTCTTAACAAATAAGTTGGTATGAAGTTTACTAAAACTTGGAAAGATAATGATTTCAAATTATAACGCAAAGTGTTTTTAAACTATACCATCGTATCGTCATCGATTTTATAAGCATATGAAAATCAATGGTTTTTCAAACTTGAACGCAAATTTTTACTAAGTCTAAATGTTTTAGTAACAAAATTAAACCATCTTTGTTTCTCAAACGAAACAAAGTTTTATCAATTCTATTTAGTACAAATTGAAATTTTCAAACCCGCTTTTCCCGTAACATACCAGATTCGGTCGTGGTGTTCGGACCGGGTTTGGGGTGTTACACTTACAGTCATAAGACCCAGGGTCTGTAGTAGGTGAGATCAGCGTCTCGCTTGTATCCAGATTAGGCTGATTTTCAGATGCTGAGGATCCAGCTCGAGCCCCCCTACGGCCTTTACCATGGCCTCTAGTACCCCGTCTGTGGATACCTCGTACTCTCATCGTAAATTTGGAGTTATCTGGATTAACAGTTTTATGCATTAGTTACAGTTCCAATATTTCTTAACAGATGTTTTATGCAGAACAGTATCAGAAGTTCAGAGTTCGTTATCGCGAATCGCAATTTTACTATGATATTCAGTTTCGCTACAGTTTTCAGTTTACACTACCTAAAGTGTTTCATTATAGTATACTACCTATTGGCTGTTTCAAGCATGCAAGTAGTATTTCTAGATACATTTAAATAGAGTTCAGAACACTTGCAGGATCAGCGCCGGAGACTCAGTGTACCACTACTCATTCCAAAGATATTTTAAATCACTTAAAATCATTTCTTATAAACAGATTTTTAAAACCCAAATCTACAGCCGAGTTTTGCAACCTAACTCTGATACCACTAAATGTAACACCCCAACCGGCCTAGATGTTATGGTTGAATCTGGTGATGTCACATGATAGTGATTTAGAAAACATAAATACAATAAAACCATTTTTAAATATCTTAGGCTATCGTCAAAACGTGTCGTTTGTTCATTCATTATCCATTTTCAAAACATTATACATTGCGAAAGCTTTTAAAATAATGTGTGAATTCATGTATATTTTGATAAAACATTTTTTTTATTTTGAAAACTCGCATCTTATCCTACTGCTAGTAGTTATAAAATAAAAATCCCAATTTTAAACAAAAATTCGTAAAGGCCATGTTACATAAAATTTTCCCAGATATAATTAAAACCATGACTAAAATTAAAAATCGCAAAGATCCAAAACTGTGGTCACTGTCGAGTCCTCCACTGCATTGACCCGTCTACTGCTGGGGACTACCTGAACAGATCAAACAGAAAAGGGTGAGTTTTCGCAAACTCAGTGTGTAATCCCCACAGAAAACATACACATAATAATATCATATAACAGACATAAATTCACAGTTCAGGTCTGTGCCCATTACAGAAATAGTGTGGGCCTTAGCCCATTTCAGATATAATATGCAGATCAGAACAGAATAGCAGAGTCCTACCACCAGCCTCTACACGCCAACTCCGTCCAACCCAACACACCATGTGAGGATAAAATCAACCTACCCATCCCTACACACCATGCTGTACCAAATGCGGCACATAATTAGAAAGTTGCATCTGAGCTGCCAGATAACAAGCTTAAGAGCCTTTTAGATACTTCCTCCAACTATTATCAACCCACCCCAATGCAATGAAACATACATAATATGACATGCTTTTTCGCAAATAATAGTCCATATATTCAAATCAGTATACATGTTCAGTACAAATTCAAAAAAATCAAATCACAAAGCTACGGGTCTAAGTTCTGCTTACCGACCCTTCATTAGGTTCACAGTCGACTTGGGCGACCCGTGCAACCTTTCAAAACATTTAATGAAAATGGGCTCACACGCCCATGTGGTTTGTTCGTGTGGGCCCACAAACTCGTGTGGCCCACACGACCTAAATTGGCCTTGGCCATGTCGATCATGCAGCCGTATGGTGACTTACAGTCTTGCACATAACCTACCACAAGAGTGACCACACGCCGTGTGGCGTCGACAGTGAGGTTTTTGACTTTTGTCAAAACCTCATTTTCTGCATTTTTGGTTACACACCTGTATTGTTTTCGATGCGTAAGCTCCTCTAAGCGTCCAGAACCAAAAAATTGGCAAACGTAACACTTAATTAAACACTTATTTTGTCATTCAATCAAAAGTCTATCAAAATCTATCATCGATAATCTAATGATCCCTTACCGTTAATACCTAAAATCGCAACCCTTAATTCTCTGCAGCAACACTGATCACTTACTATTCTTCACATAATCAAAAAGGACCACAACAGACCCCTCATCAGATGCCTAACCTAAAAAAAAAAAAAAAAAAAAGAAAAAGATTAAGCAGAAAAAGACTTACCGTATGAACACACCATCGTTGAACAAGGAGGAAACAAATCGAAAAACCGAAGAAGAGGGGACAACAAAGAAATTTCGGTAGAGAATAGGCAGCAACACGTAAAAAAGATTTTGCGGAAAACAGGGTGATAGCCAAAAATTCAAAGGAAATCTGCTAATCCCCTAATCTCTTGTAACAGTCCGGTTTAGACCCTAGTCGAAACAGTGATTTTGAGACCACAAATTCGAGACAAAAAAATATTTTAATATTATTTTTTGTGTCTGCAGTATGAGTAAGCATGTGTTAAAGTTCCGTGAGTTAATTTCTCCGTCTATGTCCTTAATTTGAGCAAAGGACTAAATCACATAAAGCGTAAAAGTATCTTTCTAATTGGTTAAGTGCTAATTTGATATGGCTTAATGCCTATGAAGTCCTTAAGTGGATAATATACCTTTTTTATTGTTAGTGTACATTTATGTCCATATTTTGCATGCTTTTTATAAGGTTTGATAAAGGTTTAATTTGTAAAATAGTTAATAAGTTATATTAATTAAAAGACAAAGCCAAAATTACATTTTATTTCATCATCTTTGTGACTAATATTGAAAAAAAAAAAGAAAGAACGAAATCTTTCAACGGTTCGGCTTTGATTTGGCTAAATTAAGCTATAGATTTTGATCGGTTTTTGATAATTTCTACGTTTTCATAATTGTTGCTTTGAGTACTTTGAAACCCATGTTTTAATTTTGTGAATTGATGAAGATTTTGAAAAGTTCCATTGATGAATTCATGAGTTTTGTGATGATTGTTGATGAAATATGAGATATATGTGTGTTAGCTTAACATATTTTGTCTTTGGATTTTTGATGATTTTGAGTAATTTGGACTTAATTGAGAAAATAATATTTTGAGAGACTAAATTGTGAAATAAATAAAAAATATGGGTTGCAAAGGGACCTATTGAGAATTCAGCTAAGCATGGGTGTATTGAGATTTTATGTATTTTGTGATTTTGTGAAATAGGGACTAAAATGTCAAAATGTGAAAATGTGAGGGCTAATTGGTAAATTACCCTAAATATGTGTTTTTGGATTGAATTGAATGATTTGGTGAATAAATGGATTAAATTTGAATATGTATAGCTCAAGAACCGAAGAAAACGGATTTAGATCGCGGAAAGTCGAAAGTGATTGAATAGTCGAGTCCGTACGTTGACCGAATCCGAGGTAAGTCTATATACAAATAAATGTATTTATATTGATTTATGTATGTTCATGTGAAATCGCATTATGATGATTGCATACGAGAATGATAAATATATGAAATTCGAGGATGTATCGATAGTGTAACAATGTCCAAGAAGCCCCGTACGAACTAGGAATTGATAGGATTACATATGTCATGACATAGGTTTTCGATATGTGATATCATGTAAGACCACGTCTGGGACATTGGCATTGATTTGAGATTTCATGTAAGACCATATCTAGGACGTTGGCATCGATATAAGATTTACGTGTAAGACCATATCTGGGACATTGGCATCGTATTGATTCGTGTAAGACCCTGTCTGGGACAATGGCATCGATATCTGGTTACATGTAAGACCACATCTGGGACGTTGGCATTGTACGACTATTCCGAGCATTTTGAGTATCCTATTTGATTCCGAACGGTTCAACGGGCAAGTCAGAGAAATGAAAGACTATGTGAGTTTTATATACGTTTCAGGTACGTTTGATGTATATTCTTTGAATGGGCATGAAAGGTGATTAAATACATACATAGATGCAATGAGCTAAAATGTGATATATGAATGAATGTGATAAAAGCAAATGAGATAGATGGAGATATGATGGTTGATAAGCAATGGCTAAATAATGAGCCAATGAAAAATTATGAATTTGCTATTGATATATGTTAATGATTCATGTATTGATATGATAATGTGAATTATATGTTAAGTTTATTTGTATATGGCTTACTAAGCTTTTGGAAAGCTTACTTTGTGTGTGTTTTCTCTGTTTTATAGATTGCAAAAGCTACTGAGGGCTCGGGGATCGTCGAGAATCATTATCACACTACTCAAACCACATTTTGGTACCTTTTGGAAATGTATAGATATTAAAGTATGGCATGTATAGTCTAGTTGTTTTGGAGTATGTTTAAGATAATTATATAGCCATGTGATATGGCTAGATAAATGGTTGTGTTATGAATGAGTAGCCATGTTGTATGATGCTTGGTTTTAGTATGTATTGATGGGTAATGAAATGGACAAAGTATGGTAAGCTTATTGATGCATAGTTATCATATTATTGATGGTAAATTTGTGATGGATTATGCTTTGAAGTGCTTGTGGTTATATTGAGTTAAATGACTATTAAGTGGGTATGTTTGTTAGGCTTATAATTGAATAGAAATGAAGCACAATTTGATGTGTTTTGGTTGCCAATTGTGTATGGGATGATGCTTGTATGTGTTTGTAGGGATGACCCAAGTGTGGGTGGCATTTTGGCCTTGAAAATGGCCTATAATTGCCTACACAGTTGAGCACACGAGCGTGTGGCTCGACCATGTCCTTCGAGGTTGCAATTCAAAACAAGTTAGACTTGACCACGGGCAAGACACACGGGCGTGTGACTGGCCGTGTGGATCAAGTCAGTATCGACCATGGGCTAGACACACGGGTGTGTGATTGGCCGTGTGGTGCAAGTCAATGTCGACCAAGGGTGAGGCACACAGGCGTGTCTCAGGCTGTGTGGACAAGTCAGTATGTATGCCCTGTTTTGACACGGCTTAGACACACGGGTGTGTCTAAGGCCGTGGGAAGCACACGGCTTGCCCACACGGGTGCGTGACCACATCGTTATGTCAGAGTCTTAAAAATTTATAAAGAGAATGATCGAGCCTAGAAACTAACTATGACAACGATGGAGGCAAATGCACCTATCGAATAGTAGTATAGCTTAGTTGCAAGACCGGATTGTTGAACCCAAAGGAACCAAAAGTACTAATACTAACTTTCTTTTTATTATTTAGCCTAAGAATTAAAAGAATTATTAATTAATCTAAACTTAACTAACTATCAAGCTAAAGATGTGAAGACAAAGAGAATGAATTTGGGAAAATACTTGTGGGAAAAACCAATTGATTAAGACAATACCCGAGGAAGAATCCACCTAGACTTCACTTGTTATTTAACTCTGAACCAGATGATTTATTCACTTGACTTGATCCCTAGGATTCCCTAATTTATATTAGCTCTCTCGAGGCTACTAACATCTAACCCTAGGTTGATTAATTGAAATCTCTTTCGAATTAAAACCCCTAGAATTGCATTAACTCGATCTATGGACTCCCATATTAGGTTTGACCCTAATCCGGCAGATTTTCGTCATCCTATGTCTAGGGTTGCGATCAACTCCACTTAATTATGATAGATCTACTCTTAAACAGGGACTTTTGCTCCACTGCCTAGCACATCAATATTTGAATCAATATCCTAAAATATCAAAACAAGAATTAAGAACACATAATTAAGAACAAATCAAGCATTTATCATATAGTTCAGAAAACAATAACAAGATCCGTCTTAGGTGTCATCCCCCTCAGGTATTTGAGGGTTTAGTTCATAATGATAAAAGAATACATCTCAGAAGAAAATATAAAACAAAACATAAGAAAAACACTAAAACCCCCTGAAGGAAATTGAAGGGAAGATCTTCCGTCTTGAGTATAACTTCGGCTTCTTGAAATGAATCAACTGGCTTTCTTCGAGTAAATTCCACAATTCTGGCCTCTCTGGCTCAGCTCTTTGGCCTAACTGCATGCCTCACTGGACCCCCCTTTGAAGGTTGGCCTCTAGGGTGTTTATATAGGATTTTGGACTGGCTTTCTTTGCCTCTAAGTACCCTAATCCGAATGAAACTCTTCTTTGTCACGACAAGGACACACCCATGGCACACGCTAGTGTGAATCGTGGCCAGGCCGTGTTTGGGTCTATTAATGAGGCACGGCCGTGTGGTCTTGGGCCTAGTCCGTGTCAATTTCGTGATTTGGCACATTTACTCCATTTTAGGCCAGTTTTTTGTTCTTTTCATCCTCCAGTGCTCTCCTGAATATAAAACATAAAAGCAAAGGATTAAGAGCACCAAATTCCACAATTCAAGGCTTAAATCATCCAAAAAGTATGCTAAATGTAAGATTAAAATATGTTTATATTACGGTTTATCATGAGCTCTGTAACTTAGAAAAATTTTTAAATTTTCGAGAATTTCTATATGTGTTCGGTTTAGTCCCAGCCCTATTCTAAAGCATAATTAAGGTCTCAAAGACATATTTAAGGGACACTTTGATGTGTTTGGTTAGATTATGTTATGAAATGTCCGTAAAAGTTTCTGATTGTCTGGTAATACATCTCAACCCTAAACCGGCGATGGTTACGGGTTAGGGGTGTTACATCTCTCCCCTTAATTCTCTCCACTACTCAGATTTTGAAACCAACTCAAACTCTTCATCTCCAAACCGAACAAAAATAATCTCCCTTGCCTATGCAGAGATTCGAACTTACAACCTCCAACCAATCAACACTCCACCTAGCCACCAGACCAGCAGACCCATTCTGTTAAATACTTACACACTTTTACTTATAAGCCTACTAACCAGAGTTTGGGCTTTATTCATAAAAATATCAAAATTTGCCCAAGTAAGGCTTGAACTTGGGACCTCACACACACATCCTGAACACATAGCCACTGAAGCAGATAGACATTGTATGTCACAAATACACGGAAATAGTTATACAAATATTGGGGCGCTACACGAACGCAGAACCTAGAGGTACACTAACACTCCACTTACCCACCAAACCAGCAGACCCATTCTGCCACTAAATTGCACGACTAACCACATATGTGCAGCCTCCTCACTATCCTTATGCTCAAATCCCAAAACTTCTAGGCCTAAAATTCGGGGCGTTACAGCTCCATCTAGGCTAGATCTAATATTACCATTAATACAGTTATAAAAAATTTGGATTTGAAGCCATGCTTGCAGTCCATGGTGTGGGCTGTAACACCCCTCACATGATCTAGTCGCTGAACCTAAGTTACGGGATGCTACTACAGTCACTAGAGTAATGTCATGCAAAATATATCATTTAATGCAATTCAAATGCGTTAACTTTAAGCATAATAACATCTCAACCAAGAACATGATTAAATTGAACAACTATTCATAGATTATTTGATTCTCGCATGAATATGGACCAATCTATAAAATCTTAAAACTTTGAAAAAGGTATCGAAACTGAGGAAATAAGTATCGATATTTTTATGTTAGGGGATTAAGAGATAATTTTTATTCCAAACAACAAAACTGATCTGAAAGAAACTTACCATATGAGGTGCTCTGGGTACAACCAAATTTTACAAATAAAATATTATGAAATCACCTAATATAATACTTGGGAATTCTCATTTCTTACTGATTAAGCCAGGATACAATAGTGTTGGCATTTACACTGATCTTCATATTATATATAGCTGAAGTTGTTATTCAAATTAAGTTATATTAGTGCATTAAAAAAGTCACTACCAAGCAGTACCTTTTATTCGCTACACTCCTGTTTGAGCAACATTTGTACCGTCATTTGGAACATTAAAATAATTATGCAACTAGTATATTTTTAATCACATTTAGATTTGGGTTAATTAAATTTTTTTATTAAATTATAGAGTGAAAATTTGAAAATCAAAATATGTTCTAAGCTTCTATTTTGCTCGTACATTTTAAATTTAATCTCAATATTTTTAGGAATTTAAATTTAAAAATTTAGGTGTAATAGCCCGATTTTGACCCTAATCGGACACAGTGGTTTTGTGACCATGAATCTGAGTTAGAAAAAAATACTTTAAAATTATTTTCTGTGTTTATTATGTGTGAATTTCTTTGTGTGAAAATTTTGTGCTTTAATTTCGTCGTTTGAGTGTCTGATTAAATAAAATAATTAAATCGCGTAAAATATTATGTGAATTTTTTTTATAATGTATTATGTGAAAGATCAACTTCATATCCAAGATATTCAGGCTCTGTGTGCCTAGCAGGCTTAATGCCGGTGAAATATTTCAGACTTTATGTCTAGCAGGCTTCATGCTGGTGTACTAAATCAGGCTTTAAGCCTAGAAGGCTTTGTGCCGGTGTATCATTTCAAGATATGTGCTTGGTGAATTCTATGACGATGTGATATCAAATAGAATTGTAAAGTTATAATGACCAGGTAAGTGTTATATCATATCTTATTCGATGACTAGGTAAATACATTGATTAATTATATAAAATAAAAGATATTTATGTGTGTGTAAGTATATAATAAGTAAATTCTAAGTTTGAAAGATTATTAAATAATTATAACTAAAATGTCTTGAGATTAACTAAATTGGTTTGGTCATCTAATTTTATTATAAGCATATTTATATTCGTTTTATTTTACAGATGGAATCATTAAATATATGTCTATATTATCATTGAATGTGAATGGATCATTTTTAATAAGTCTAGTAAATTGTATCATTTATTTTATGAATTAGGTTTGTTTATAATATGAAATGGTTAATGACGCATTCATCTAAGAATATCGAACCATGTTTAAACATATATATATATATAAAACTTTAAGGCTTGTATAATTGTCTGAATGTTATGACTATATTCTTAAAAATGGATTCGAATAAATTTATTAAGGTATAATTTGTGCTCTGATGATGTGAGTATGTTATTCTCGATCTTATTTATTTGGTTTTAGATTATAACTAGTTTTATAATGTTAATTGGAAGTAAATTTCTTAAGTATATAAATTAATAGTAAATTATTGGTATATGTATTTGGTTTAAATATTAAGCATGCAAATTTGGTATACTTGGGTTTATCTCGTTTTCTATAAGTTATTTTTTTGTTTTTTTTTTAAAAATAGGCATTAAGTCTGGCAATGCCTCGTAATCCCAATCCAGCGACAGACACGGGTTAGAGGTGTTACATTTGATTGGTATCAGAGCTATGGTTTAGTCGATTCTAGGACTAATGTAGCACATGTGAGTCTAGCTATACATGCCATATTTTATATTGCGATAGTGTGATGATTTCTGACATCTGAAAATATGTTTTCGTATAGTAATGAATCCTGATCGAGCCGTAGCTGATGACGTTGAGAGTATAGCGTCTGTTCCCGCGCAAGGGACAGTGCTAGTAGATTCTGGACCAATTTCGAGTAGCCAAGAGGGGGAGGCTAAACAAGCCTTCTATCAAATGATGAACGATTGGTTTACTCAATATATTCGAACTAATCTGGTGTTCAACAACCCCCACCCCCGAATAATCCATCTCTGATACCTGTGGTACCTCCGATGATTGATCCGATGAGATTTAATAAGCCCCCTGTTGATAAAATTAGAAAATACGGGGCCAAAAAATTTAGGGCCACAGTTAATGATGTTGCTGAGCGGACTAAATTTTGGCTCGATAACACTATCCGTGTATTCGAAGAATTGTCATGTACACCCGACGAGTGTTTGAAATGTGCCATGTCTTTGTTTCGCGATTCTGCCTATCATTGGTGGAACACTTTAGTGTCGGTTGCACCGAAAGAGCGGGTCACTTGGGAATTCTTTCAGACTGAGTTCCACAAGAAATATATCAGTTAGAGATTCATTGATCAGAAACGTAAAGAATTTCTTGAACTTAAACAGGGTCGGATGACTATCTCTGAATACGAACGGAAATTTGTGAGACTCAGCAGATATGCTCGAGAGTGTGTTTCGACTGAAGCTACAATGCGTAAAACGATTTGAAGATAGGCTGAATGAAGATATTAAATTGCTTGTTGGCATACTTGAAATCAAAGAGTTCGTGGTACTTGTCGAGTGAGCTTGTAAAGCCAAGAGCTTAAGAAAGAGAAAAGAAAAGCTGATTTTGAAGCTAGAGATTCTCGTAAAAGACCATCGGGTAAGACTTTTCACTAAGCATCGAAGAAGTTTAGGGAGGATTCTAGCCGATCTAAGGCTACTGCGGGCTTTTCTAGACGAGATTGAGATCGACCTCCTGTGAGTTCACGAGCCACTTCGATTGCTAGTTTGGCAATGTTCAGCAGAATAGATCAGAGTGCAAGCATTATGCTAAATGGCATCCTGGAGATTGCAGATTTCATGATAGGTCTTGTTTCAAGTGTGGATCGATGGATCATTTTATCCGGGAGTGCCCAATGTTAGCTGAGCAAAACACCGTTCAGAGCGCAAGACCGAGTAATATGTCAGTGCGAGGTAGACCATCCAGGCATACGGGTAATGTAAGTGGCAGTCAGAGAGGGACGAAAGATACGGTAGTTCGATATGAAGCTCATTCACCTGCCTGAGCATATGCTATACGCGCTCACGAGGAGGCTTCTTCCCCAGATGTCATTACCGGTACTTTCACTCTCTATGATACTAATGTTATTGCATTGATTGATCCTGGTTCGACTCATTCATATGTGTGTAAGACTTTAGTATCCAGTAAGACTTTGCCTGTTGTGTCTACTGAGTTTGTAATTAGAGTATCAAACCCTCGGGGCCGGTGTGTTTTGGTGGACAAAGTGTGTAAGAATTGTCCGTTGATGATTCGAGATTCGTGTTTTCCGGCTGATTTGATGTTGTTGCCATTTGACGAGTTCGATATAATTCTGGGTATGGACTGGTTGACTTTACACAATGTTATGGTTAACTGCAAAAGAAAGACGATTGATTTAAGGTGCCAGAATGACGAGATTATTCGGATTGAATCTAATGATCTGAATGGTAACCCCAAACCGGCGACAGACACGGGTTAGGGGTGTTACGTTAGGCTTGATTGTTAATATTATTAAAAAAAATTTGTTAAATTTGTTGGAGTGATATGTTGAAATTTAAAAAAAAAAAAACTCAATTGTTATCCATATAATGAAAAAAAATAAAAATCTAATAGACTTGAATTTAATATAGAATTTTAATAGTATTGGCATTTCTTAAATTTTATGTCAAAATTTTAATCAAAATAAGGTTTTTAGACTAACTAATGACATTACACAGATTGATTGCGAAATTATAGAGATTAAATTTCAAAGTTGAGCATAGTACAAGGACTAGAATTGAAAATTAATATTTTTTATATAATCTCAAAAAAGAGAGTAAAAGGCTATGTATTTAGATACATGTACATCAACATTTTAATCCGAATGAAATATTTACAAAACAATGACATTTTAAAATTTGAGGTGCTAAATTATGTCAAAATAAAATTATAGAGATTAAATTTCAAATTTGAGCATAATATAGAAATCAAAATTAAAATTTGACCAACATGTGCATGTCAACCTTTTATATCAAAAGAAGACTAACTTTGATATTGTAAAAGTTAAAATATCAAATTATATAAAAATTAAAGTATAAAATTTAAATTTAAGAATTTAAGAATTTATTTGGTAAGATGTCATGTAACATCTCCAACCTGGGCTAGACGTTATACTCGAATTTGGGAGATTACATCGAGCACCGAAATGACCTGGAAAAATTATCAGAGTTTTGAAAACAGTTAATTTTAAAATTTTGTTTATTTTAGAAGGAAGTTTTGGTCTCTTTTCAGAAAACTCGGGAGTTTTAAGAAAAACGATTAAGTTTAACATCTTCATTATAATGGCGTTTACTATTGAAAACTTAGTTGAAAATTCGAATTACTTTCTTAACAAAACACATTTATAATTTAGCAGTGAAAAAGTGACAAAGTAATTTTAATAAAATCATGTTTCATGCATAATTAGATAAAATTCCTATTCTAATAGCCTAAATGATTTAAATGTCATGCATGCCTAAGTAAAATCGTAAACTAAGTCCCATGCCACTATAATATTAATATAGTTTCAAATAACTAAAATTATAAAATAACCAGTCTAAAATAATTTTATATCAAAATCAATACTCCGAGCTGAGCCTTTTGAATGTCAAGTCCACGTCCTAACCTTGTGGTTTAGCTGAAAATAAGGGGGTGAGCTATGAGAGCTCAGTCTGAGTTCCATCACAAGACAACCGAAGCAACCGATAAGCATATTAATTCAAATTACATAGCTTAAATCACATGTAGCAAATTCAGTATATCATAATAACATAACAGTTTTCACAATGTATAAGCAAAACACATATACCATATCATATCAGAAATTTTCAAAATTTCAAGCACATGCTTTACGGGTGCAAGCAGATTTAATTTAACAGATAAGATCCTACCCCACTGTTACACACCATACGAGTTCCCCAGAACTCGTCCATCCTACACATTAGGTTTTGGATGAACCAGCGAATGTTGCAGGTTAATACGTTGCCAGACGGTTGTGAATACACAACATAATTGTAGATAAAAGCTGTCAGATAATGAGTGAATGAACCACCAATGTTGCAAGTTAATATGTTGTCAGATGGTTGTGAATACACAACATATTTGCAGATAAAAGCTATTAGATAATGGGTGGGTAAACCACCAAGGTTGCAGGTTCATACGCTGCCAGATGGTTGTGAATACACAAAATTTTTGTAGATAAAAGCTACCATATAATATATGGATGAACCACCAAATTTGTAGATCTATAGTCTGTCAGAACTTCCTCCTTACAAATCGTCCCGACCCATGAAACAAAATAAGGCATGCTTAAAACAAATCATAACAGAATAAATATTATGATTAAAAATTATCAAATATTGCAACAATAAATATGCTTTGAATCAATTAATCCAGTGGAAAAATCATATATTCTTCAAAGGTTCAATTTAGCGGTGTCTTAAGGCATGTTCTACAAAAAATTATACGTACACATACAATAGTCATAATTACTCATAATTTATGCAATTGGATATATATTTAATAAATATTAATACACTCATTTAAATCAAGGATTCAAGTATTATTCATACTATTAGGGACTTAATTTCATAAATTAAACATTAAAAATAGTTGGGGAACCATTCAGGGCCTAATCTGCACAAAACATAAATTTCGGGACAAAACTATAAAATTTAAGAAGCAGGGGCACATGGTTGTGGCCAGGCCGTGTGGGATGGCTTAGGCCGTGTAATAAATTGAGGTCGTGTGGAAAATAAAAAAATTATGCTACAGAGGAGACACGGTCCTGTGGAAGGGTTCAGGCCGTGTGAGAAGCAAAAATCCTAGGGTTTCAATCGCACATGGCCATGTGAGAGGCCGTGTGGTCCACATGGCTACCCACACTCCCATGTGGCAATCCTTGTGGTCCACACGGGCTACCCACACGCTCGTGTGGCAGGTCGTGTGGTATGGGTTGGGTTCTGTAACATCCTAAAAATGGGGCTATTTGGAATTAAATTATTTTCTTATGTTTGAACCACTGTGATATTATTTATGGATTATTAAAGGATAATTAAGGGTCTTGAGTAGGCTCGGTTTAGTAGAAAATTTCATTTTTTTGAACTTTAAAGGCAGGGAGCCTTAGCAAGAGGGGGTTATAAGAATAAATGAAGGATTTCTGACATAAAAATCAGCTTGGTAAAGTGGCAAGGGAGGGCCACTTAGGGGCTACATGTGACGCCATCAAGGGGAAGGGAGAACCTTGGTTCGAGTCACAAAATTCTCCTTTTTGCTCTTTAAGTGGACGGCAATAGGGGGAGAGTTTTTCTCCTTTCAGACTTTTTTTATTATTTATTTAGATAATAGAGATAATAAGAGATATTATTAAATGGATTATTAAGAGATCATTTGATTGTTTGGGAATTAATAGATTTTTATCTAAGGATAATCAGTGATAATCAAGGATATTATGAATTATTATTTGATTAGTATTCAAATCATTTGAATTAAATCAATTGAGTGGCCAAGAGAGATTGTAGGTGTTTGCCGAAATTTAAACACTTCAAAGAGAAGTGGACGGCAAGCTTCAAAGGGGGGTGTCGATTGGCCTATAAAAACACCAATTGACCACTTGATTTTCTTTTTCCATCTTTGTTGAGCCGAAAATCCTAACCCTTCTCCTTCTTATTTTTCTTTTATTTTCTCATTCTCTCAAACCCCTTTTGCCGAAATTCTTATCACCTCTTCCTCTCCATTATTTTTTTTTCTCCTTTATAATAGCCGAATACCCCTCTTGAAGTGCCGGAATTCTCTTCTTTTGAGGGCAGCCCTCTGGCCGAATACTAAAGGTGACCTAAGTCTCTCCGGGACTCTTCTTCCAATCAGTTTAAGAAGGTAAGGGACACTAGCCGTAACCCCCATAGTTCTCTTCTTAGTCTCTTGCCGATTTCCATTAAGGGGGTAAGTGCCAATTCTAATGGTGGTTAGCAAGGCTTCTAAACGAGTGGTAACCGATTTCTTCTAGGTACTCAGGAAAGTAAAGCAGTCGACTCAGGCCCCGATCTCTAGTATTCAATATTTGGTAAGTAATGGTAAGATCTACTTTAGTTAGTTATTTGGTATTCGTTTAAGCCGAAGGCTACTAACTTATTGATTGCCGATTCATGGAATCAGAAGCAGATTCGGGAGTTTGGTGTTGCGATTAGTATCCAAAGGTGTGAAGGTAAGGATTCGGGTTCACAAGGAACCCCTCTCAAATTATTTGGTTGGCCGAATGGCCCATATCTCTAACTCCCATGTTTGGCCGAATATAGGGACAAAGAGAAGCTTGTGTGGCCGATTTGTTTATTCGGGTTTAGGACTATCATCGACATCAGGTGTGTACATACACACGTATAACTTATTGAGTGTGCTGAATATTGTGAATGATAACTTTGATTTATGTAGCATTGGATTTAATACCAAATCGGTATAAATGGTGATTCGGGTAAGTACCTGTTAATATGATTTTGCTATTTTATGCTTTTGGAAAGCATGATGTATTGATACATGTGATAAATCTGGTTATGATTGTTTGACTATCGTGGGTTGAATGAGTGGAGGGGGCAGTGATAATGTGCCGACGGGCACCCGTGTTTTGGTAACACACTGTGACTACGGTCACCAGAGGTTTGGTACCTCCAGAGGTTTGGCACCTCATAGCGACTTATCCCTGTGGTTAACACCACCGTGGGTTGGCCCCACTTGAGATATTGGATAAATGCGCGCTGATTTGGTATCACACGATGGGTTGGCCCCATCAATCGATTTGTGTCTACGGACACCAGTGTTTTGGTAACACATTGTGACTATACGTCACCAGTGGTTTGGCACCACCAGTGGTTTGGTACCGTAACGGGGTAGACAGTGGCGTTTGGTTGGCTAGGTTGGGGCACATAATATTATGCACATTAAATGTTATATGTTGTGTATGAAAATGTTTAAAATCGGGGGAAGGGTTACATACTGAGTCTTGGTGACTCACCTCCTCCTTTACATTTTTCAGGTGACACGTAGATCGCGGATGTGGAGCCGGGTGGACTCGAGGTGGCCATGCAGTGGATTTAATTTAAATGAACTTTCATTTTTAGTCATGATATTTTTATTTCCGGGTTTTTATTTTATGTGAATGCAATAAGGCCTCCTGATATTTTGTTTTATACGTTGGATACTTGTTTTAAACTTTGTTATTAATATTCAAATCACATGTTTACCAAGTTAAAACGAAATTTTTTTTTACGTGCCATCGGGCACACTTGAAATTTTAAAATAACTCGACTTAATAAATTTTCACATTAAACCAAAGTATGGTTTTAATTAAACAATCAATTGAAAAGGGTTTTTGACAACTAAAAATCGATTTAGCAAAAGTGTTTCCAAAAAAATATTTTTCCTTGTAACAGACTAGATTCGGCCATAGTGTTTGGGCCGGGTTTGGGTTGTTACAAATTGGTATCGGAGCCCAGTTCAAAGCTCGGTTGTGGGGGCCCAAGGCCCAAAAATGTTTTGGTAGGCCTTATGGAATGATTTTTGGGTTTTAAGCAGCATGGCCCGAGTCTCCGGCACCGATCCGCCCAGGTAAGTACATCTAAACCTCTTTGTGAATTATATTCTGTAGAAGGGTAGGAAGCATGGAACGTAGATAGACTTATAGGAACTTGAACCCTAGGATTAGACTACTCAAACACACAAACCAAACATAAGACTTAAAGAACTAAACCAACCTATGACTTAGTCACTGAGCTAGGGTGTGGTAACCCCTGTACGCATGTCTAGGATTGGATCCGGAAGAGCCTGGTATTTAAGCAGTCCTCGTGACTCACCTCCTCTTCGCAGTATCCCACCCGGTGCGTAGCCAGTTCACCCTAACTCAGAGGGCTCAGTGGTGTGGCAACCTCTGTGCGCATGTCTAGAAAGGTTCGGTGGGAGCTTGGTATTTAAGCAGTCCGCGTGACTCACCTCCTCTTCACTCAAATCCTGCCCGGTGCGTACCTTTGGTTTACCCTGACCAAGAGGGCTCGGTCATAGGCTAAACCTAACGACTAAAACCCGAAAGGGAACTAGCCGCGTTTTTGGAAAAGAATGAAACAACAGAACCCTAACGTTTTCAAGTTTTCAAAATCACTCTCTTGAATCTGAGAACAACCATTTTACAATGCTTTCCCGAAAAAAAAAATTTGATTTGCGAAAACTTACAGAAATACCCTTAGGGGTAAAATTACCAAAATGCCCTTGACTCATAAAATATTAACTCAATGGTTTTGCCCAAAAATTTCAATGATTTTACAAACATTCAAAAACCTTGCTTTGGAAATCATCAATAAAATATTTTGGTTTTGGGAAATTACGAAAACGCCCTCAAGTTGCAAAATTACCGAAATGACCCTGGTTTTGAATCTTTACGAACATGACCTCTTAAAAGGGAAAAACTTTCAAAAAGGGAACCCTCCAAGTTTTGTAATTGTTGAAACATCCCTGATTTGTTAAAATTACAAAGTTGCCCCTGATTGACAAAATTACCGAAATACCCCTGGTTTCCAAAACGATGCCATATCTTTAAATTTTGCCAATTTCAAAGTGATTTGTTTTATTAAAATTTTACAACTTCTTCTATTACGAAAATACCCCAGTAGGAAAAATGACGAAAGTACCCCTGGGTTAGAAATGGGCAGAAATGTCCGAAGAGCGAATAGGTATGGAAGTGTTAGGGAATGGATGCATGTACTCCTTTGTGTGAACTAGGATAGAAGACTGAAAACTTGTTTGCTCGAAAGAATCCCTAACTAAAACTTTCTGCATAAAACTTCTTCGCGAATAATAAAGTGGAACAAATGCTAACGCATAAAAATTTTCTTAATCAGATTAAAAGCGCAGTAGATAGAATGAGTTCTAGAGGACGTGGACACCGTGGACGCGCGTAGGGGTAGAATGACGATTATCCGAACCCGTCAGTCGGGTCAAGGTTACGAAAATGAGGTACCACCGCCACCACCACCTCCTACTTTTAGAGTGAGGAGAGCAGGATCGACCGGGTGTGGAGGTCAGACGCAAGTCATTTTGCGAGTCTTGGAGATGGTGGCTGGGGCTGGTGGAAGTTTGGGAGCTCGAAAATCTGTTCCCGAGCGACTCCGATCTAATGGAGCGGAGGTATTCCGGGGTGTGTCAGGAGTGGCACCCAGTGCGGCGGAGTACTGGCTAGAGTCAACTGAAAAGATCATGGATGATCTTGACCTGACTGAGGAAGAAAAGCTGAAAGGGGCAGTGTCGCTTCTAAAGGATAAAGCATATTAGTGGTGGCTTACGGTTCGAGATGGCGCTAAGGCAGATGATCTGACTTGGGATCATTTCAAAACCACCTATCAAAAGAAGTATGTGGGCACCAGCTATACTGATGCTCAGAGGAAAGCCTTTCTATGGTTAGTGCAAGGGAATAAGTCAGTATCGGAGTATGAGGCAGAGTTTTTAAGGTTGAGTAGGCATGCTAGAGGCATTGTGGCTACTGAACATGAGCGCTGTGTCCGCTTTGAGGACGGACTCCGAGATGATTTGAGATTACTGATTGCCCCGCAGCAGGCTCGTGAGTTTTCATCTCTAGTGGAAAAGGCTAAAGTAGCCGAAGGGATCAAGGAGGCTGTGAGGCAAAGCTATAGTAGGAATAATCAGAAGAGAGGATTTGGGTCAGCTGGATCAAGTGGTAGTGTCCAGAAAAAGGCTAGGCCAAGTGGGCCAAATCAGGCGGCAAGGCCCATGACTACTAATCGGAGACCGACTCAGTGTAACCGCTATGGAAAAACCCATTGGGGAGGTTGTTGGACCGGTGATAGGGGTTGCTTTGAGTGTGGGTCTTTGGAGCATCGTGTAAGGGACTGTCCTCAAAAGTCAGCTAAGAATCAGCCTGAGGGACAGAACCATGCTCAGGGCAGAAATGTTGGACCACCACAGAGGGGTCGTGGTAATGGCAGAGGAAACAACGGTCCAAACCGAGGTCGTGGAACTCAGGGCAGGGGTTCAGGCAACACAGAGGCTAGGCAGCCTGGCTTAGTCTACGCATCGAGGCGTCGCGAGGAGGGTGACGCACCGGATGTCATAATTGGTATGTTTCTAATTTTTGGTCTTCCTTATGTTGCATTAATTGATGTGGGTTCGACGCACTCGTACATTGCTAGTAGTGTGGTAGGAACTATGGACCTAAACTCTGAAACTGCTTCTAGGGAGATGACTGTAGTTAGCCCTTTAGGTCACTCTGTAGTGGTAGACAAACTTTATAGAGACGTACCCCTAGAACTCCAAGGGGTAGTATTTGTGGCTGATCTGATGGAACTACCGTTTGGGGAGTTCGATTTGATCCTTGGAATGGACTGGCTGGTTAAGTATTAGGCAAATTTGGATTGCGCGGCTAAGCGCATGGTTCTTAAGACGGTTTAAGGTGATGAAGTGGTTATGATAGGGGATAGAAGGAATTACCTAACCAATGTAGTGTCTGCCTTGAAGGCTGAAAAGATGGTCAAGAAGGGTTGTGAGGCGTATTTGGTTCAAATCTGTGCTTTGGAAGCTAAGGAGGCAGTAGTTGGAAAGGTCCGAACGGTTGGGGAATTCGCTGATGTGTTCCCAGAAGAGCTTCCGGGTCTGCTTCCAGATCGGGAAGTTGAATTCGGTATAGACTTGCTACCCGGAACGGCACCTGTGTCTATAGCACCATACCGAATGGCACCAAAGGAATTGGTGGAGCTGAAGGCTCAAATTCAAGAGCTCTTGGGTAGAGGGTTTATTCGACCAAGCATATCTCCGTGGGGAGCACCTGTGTTGTTTGTCAAGAAGAAGGACGGTTCAATGCAGATGTGTATCGACTACCGCCAACTGAACAAGCTAATGATCAAGAACAAGTATCCGTTGCCTCGGATTGACGACTTGCTCGATCAATTAAAAGGCGCCTCGGTGTCTCGAAGATAGACCTTAGGTCGGGTTACCATCAACTTAAGGTGAAAGAAGTTGATGTTCACAAGACGGCATTCAGAACTCGGTATGGACATTACGAGTTTCTGGTAATGCCATTTGGATTGACCAATGCGCCGGCAGCATTCATGGACTTGATGAATAGGGTGTTTCAGCAGTACTTAGACCAATTTGTCGTGGTGTTCATAGACGACATCTTAGTTTATTCTAAGATGGAGGAGGAGCATGATATGCATTTGCGTATAGTTCTACAAGTGTTGAGGGAGAAGCAATTATATGCCAAATTCAGTAAGTGCGAATTTTGGCTTAGGAAGGTGGCTTTCTTAGGACACGTGGTGTCGGCTGAGGGAATTAGAGTGGACCCTCGCAAGATTGAAGCGGTGTTGGATTGGAAACCGCCTAGGTCTGTGGCTGAAATACGGAGTTTTCTGGGTTTAGCGGGGTACTATCAGAGATTCGTGGAAGGATTCTCTTTAATCGCTTGTGCATTAACTAAGTTACTAAGGAAAGGTGTTCCATTTGTATGGACGGAGAAGCAGCAAGAAAGCTTTGATAAGCTAAGGAAAATTCGACTAAGCTCCGGTTTGGTACACCAAGCGGGAAGGTTGTTTACCATCTATTGTGATGCATCCCATCTTGGTTTGGGATGTGTATCGATGCAGAAGGAAGGTAGTAGCCTATGCATCCCGCCGATTAAGACCGCATGAGGTTAACTACCCGACGCACGACTTGGAGTTAGCGGCGATGCGTCTTTTTGCTCAAGATATGGAGACATTATCTCAGACGGGGAGAAGTCGATAGTCTACACGGATCATAAGAGTTTGAGGTATCTTCTGACCCAGAAGGATCTAAACCTGAGACAACGTCAGTGGATTGAACTATTAAAGGACTACGATTGTTCAATCGAGTACCATCCGGGTAAGGCTAACGTGGTAGCTGACGCGTTGAGCCGGAAGGTTGTAACGGACTTAAGAGCGATGTTCGCTCGGTTGAGTCTATATGACGATGGGAGTCTTTTGGCAGAACTTTAAGTTAAGCCAACGTGGATTGAGGAGATTAAGGAAAAGCAGTTAGTGGATGAAGGCTTGAACGCTAAAAGGGTACAAGTTCAGGATAGTGGTTTAGAAGGGTACAGTTTGTCTAATGATGGGGTACTATGTTTTCCAAGGCGAGCCTGTATGTCGAAGGATACAGAATTGAGGCAAAGAATTCTCCACGATGCACATAGCAGCCCATACGCTATGCATCCGGGAGGAAGCAAGATGTGGGAAGGTGTTTGACGTGTCAGCAGGTTAAGGCTGAACACCAATTGCCATCAGGGCTACTTCAACCGGTAAAGATCCCTCAATGGAAATGGGAGAGGATCACTATGGATTTCGTCAGTGGGCTACCCCTTACTCCCAGCAAGAAGGACGCAGTTTGGGTGATTGTGGACCGGCTGACTAAGTCAGCACACTTCATACCGGTAAGAGTGGATTTTTCTCTTCAGAAGCTAGCTAAGTTGTATGTGTCAGAAATAGTAAGATTGCATGGTGTGCCAGTATCGATCATCTCGGATAGGGATCCCAGATTCACGTCAAGGTTCTGGAAAGCGTTGCATCAAGCTTTGGGTACACGGCTGGATTTTAGTACAGCCTTCCATCCACAGTCTGACGGACAATCGGAAAGGGTGATACAGATCTTAGAGGACATGTTAAGAGGATGCGTCTTGGATTTTAGTGGTAGTTGGGAGGAGTATCTACCATTAGCAGAATTCGCTTATAACAATAGTTATCAAGCGAGTACTCAGATGGCTCCATATGAAGCTACTGTATGGATCTCGGAAATGTCGTACTCCGACATGTTGGACGGAGTTGGGTGAGCGCGAGTTTTGGGTCCGCACTGGTAACGTAAACCGAGGACAAAGTCAAGGTGATTCGATCTCGTCTTAAGGAAGCGTCGGATAAACAGAAATCCTATGCTGATTTAAAACGCAAGGAAATGGAGTATGCTGTAGGAGACAAGGTTTTTTTCAAGGTGTCACCTCGAAAAAAGGTGTTGAGATTTGGCCGAAAAGGAAAAAGCCGAGCCCAAGGTTCATCGGGCCATATACTGATTGTAAAGTTTAGTAGGACCGGTAGCTTATCAGCTAGAGTTGCCGGTAGAACTGAATCAGATCCATGACGTATTTCATGTATCGATGTTGAGGCGGTATCGGTCAGATCCTTCGCACGTTGTGCCAGTAGCAGAGATTGAGGTGAACTCGGATTTATCTTTTGAAGAAGAACCGGTTCAGATCTTAGATCGAGATGTGAAGGTTCTACGAAGGAAGTCAGTGCCCTTAGTGAAAGTGCTATGGCAGAACCATGGTACAGAGGAAGCTACGTGGGAACCCGAGGAAGTGATTCGACGGCAATAGCCCCACCTCTTCTGATCAGGTAATTTCGAGGACGAAATTATTTTAAGGGGGGTAGAACTGTAACATCCTAAAAATGGGGCTATTTGGAATTAAATTATTTTCTTATGTTTGAACCACTGTGATATTATTTATGGATTATTAAAGGATAATTAAGGGTCTTGAGTAGGCTCGGTTTAGTAGAAAATTTCATTTTTTTGAACTTTAAAGGCAGGGAGCCTTAGCAAGAGGGGGTTATAAGAATAAATGAAGGATTTTTGACATAAAAATCAGCTTGGTAAAGTGGCAAAGGAGGGCCACTTAGGGGCTACATGTGACGCCATCAAGGGGAAGGGAGAACCTTGGTTCGAGTCACAAAATTCTCCTTTTTGCTCTTTAAGTGGACGGCAATAGGGGGAGAGTTCTTCTCTTTTCAGACTCTTTTTATTATTTATTTAGAAAATAGAGATAATAAGAGATATTATTAAATGGATTATTAAGAGATCATTTGATTATTTAGGAATTAATAGATTTTTATCTAAGGATAATCAGTGATAATCAAGGATATTATGAATTATTATTTGATTAGTATTCAAATCATTTGAATTAAATCAATTGAGTGGCCAAGAGAGATTGTAGGTGTTTGCCGAAATTTAAACACTTCCAAGAGAAGTGGACGGCAAGCTTCAAAGGGGGGTGTCGATTGGCCTATAAAAACACCAATTGACCACTTGATTTTCTTTTTCCATCTTTGTTGAGCCAAAAATCCTAACCCTTCTCCTTCTTATTTTTCTTTTATTTTCTCATTCTCTCAAACCCCTTTTGCCGAAATTCTTATCACCTCTTCCTCTCCATTATTTTTTTTTCTCTTTTATAATAGCCGAATACCCCTCTTGAAGTGCCGAAATTCTCTTCTTTTAGGGGCAGCCCTCTGGCCGAATACTAAAGGAGACCTAAGTCTCTCCGGGACTCTTCTTCCAATCAGTTTAAGAAGGTAAGGGACACTAGCCGAAACCCCCATAGTTCTCTTCTTAGTCTCTTGCCGATTTCCATTAAGGGGGTAAGTGCCAATTTTAATGGTGGTTAGCAAGGCTTCTAAACGAGTGGTAACCGATTTCTTCTAGGTACTCAGGAAAGTAAAGCAGTCGACTTAGGCCCCGATCTCTAGTATTCAATATTTGGTAAGTAATGGTAAGATCTACTTTAGTTAGTTATTTGGTATTCGTTTAGTTTCAGAAGGCTACTAACTTATTGATTGCCGATTCATGGAATCAGAAGCAGATTCGGGAGTTTGGTGTTGCGATTAGTATCCAAAGGTGTGAAGGTAAGGATTCGGGTTCACAAGGAACCCCTCTCAAATTATTTGGTTGGCCGAATGGCCCATATCTTTAACTCCCATGTTTGGCCGAATATAGGGACAAAGAGAAGCTTGTGTGGCCGATTTGTTTATTCGGGTTTAGGACTATCATCGACATCAGGTGTGTACATACACACGTATAACTTATTGAGTGTGCTGAATATTGTGAATGATAACTTTGATTTATGTAGCATTGGATTTAATACCAAATCGGTATAAATGGTGATTCGGGTAAGTACCTGTTAATATGATTTTGCTATTTTATGCTTTTGGAAAGCATAATGTATTGATACATGTGATAAATCTGGTTATGATTGTTTGACTATCGTGGGTTGAATGAGTGGAGGGGGCAGTGATAATGTGCCGACGGGCACCCGTGTTTTGGTAACACACTGTGACTACGGTCACCAGAGGTTTGGTACCTCCAGAGGTTTGGCACCTCATAGCGACTTATCCCTGTGGTTAACACCACCGTGGGTTGGCCCCACTTGAGATATGGGATAAATGCGCGGTGATTTGGTATCACACGATGGGTTGGCCCCATCAATCGATTTGTGTCTACTGACACGATGTTTTGGTAACACATTGTAACTATACGTCACGGTGGTTTGGCACCACCCGGTGGTTTGGTACCACAACGGGGTAGACAGTGGCGTTTGGTTGGCTAGGTTGGGGCACATAATATTATGCACATTAAATGTTATATGTTGTGTATGAAAATGTTTAAAATCGGGGAAGGGTTACATATCGAGTCTTGGTGACTCACCTCCTCCTTTACATTTTTGGGTGACACGTAGATCGCGGATGTGGAGCCGGGTGGACTCGAGGTGGCCATGCAGTGGATTTAATTTAAATGAACTTTCATTTTTAGTCATGATATTTTTATTTCCGGGTTTTTATTTTATGTGAATGTAATAAGGCCTCCTGATATTTTGTTTTATACGTTGGATACTTGTTTTAAACTTTGTTATTAATATTCAAATCACATGTTTACCAAGTTAAAACGAAATTTTTTTTTACGTGCCATCGGGCACATTTGAAATTTTAAAATAACTCGACTTAATAAATTTTCACATTAAACCAAAGTATGGTTTTAATTAAACAATCAATTGAAAAGGGTTTTTGACAACTAAAAATCGACTTAGCAAAAGTGTTTCCAAAAAAATATTTTTCCTTGTAACAGACTAGATTCGGCCATAGTGTTTGGGCCGGGTTTGGGTTGTTACAGGTTCAAATTTGCCTCAATTGTTTCATAAAAGAACACACACCTAACTTCCTTATAATGCCCTCCATCCGACTCGATGATCAGGATTCGAGTATTGGGTGTTATGTCATATAACAAATGTAACTTAAATTTTTTTCCTAAGTAAAAGTTCTATCTATGAATATGATAGAGTCTCCTATGGGTGTACATTTTATGGTTACATATATAATTCATAATAATAAAATTTCATCGATTACTATTTTATCTCTCGGCATACTGAATACATTTTGGAATGCTACCTAATAAACTTATGCACAAACTTAAGCATGCCACTTAACTTCCTCTGTATACATAATAGATCAGTCTACCGCTCCTTGGCACAGCCCTGGTGTCGTCCCCCGAAGCATACTCCTTTACAACCTGAAACAGGAAATAACTTTACTAAGTTCATAAGAACTTAGTGAGATAATCATTAAATATCTTTTTCATTATATCAAAGTTTCATAGATGCTTCGCATGTTCTTCATGTGTCCTTTGACTTTTCCATGTTCCTTCCAGTGGTTACTTCACTAAGATTTCCTTTAACAGACTGTAATTACTCTTTTCTATTTTAAACCTTTGTCTTCCTCTCAGTGTCTTTAAGGAGCTATCTTCCTTTCATATTCATTGGCCCTTCACTCTACTAGGCTCCAACTTCAAGGTCCAAACTTAAATGACCATTTCTTTCCTTTGAGCGTACTATACTTACAATCTCATCAATTTTTATATCCCTTTTTAAAATCTTATCTTAACATATTCCTTAACCACTTCGTTTTCCTTATTAGCAGACATAAAATCTTTTTTCATACTTACTGATTTCACCACTACCTTCGGGCGAGGTAGACTACGCCCATTACTTAACATAAGATTCGCCCAGATCTTCCTTACTTCAAGGTGCTACCTATATATGTCTATAACACATATCCCAGATTCGCCACCTATTCAGGAGCGCTCTAGCTTCACTGTTATTTTCTTGTTATTATGCAGGGTTCGTCATTTTATTTACATACAGTGTCTTTCTTTTAGAGTTCGTTGGATACTTAGTTTCTTCTACTTGTCCATACATTCTCTCTTACACTTACTGGAAACACGAAAATTTACATGTTTTTACATGCCCTTTTTAACTTAAAATCATGCTATTTCGGTTAAATTCTTGTCGAAAAATAATTAAATATTATAAATAATTAAATTGTGTTAAAAATATGAACATGATGAATTTTAATTAATTTTATAGTTAATTTTGATTAATTTTGACTATTTTCGACAGATTCGCACAAAGAGCGAAAATTGGCTCGGCAGACACTGCTCGAAGAATAAAACCGAGAAGCAATTTGAAGTATCGAGGCAAATTTAGTTCCATCCTAAGATGGTCCAAAAATGTGTGTTAATTCATAATATAATTAATTTTAATTTATTCCCAATTTAATTTGGGCTAAATAAATTATTATTAATTAACTATGGAAAAACGGGTCCAGTTGAACTGCACTGGTTGAACCGAATCAGCCACCAATTGGGCTGCCCAGAACCGTCCATATGCTGACCCAATCAGAATTTTAGATGACTCAATAAGCTTGCAAAGAAGCCCTTGAAGAACTTTCCACCTTGCATTTAAACCCCTCCAAAAAATGTGACTTTACGGATTTGCCCCAGGCTATTTTTAGCAAAGTTGAATTTCTCAACTTTGCCATGTGTGTGGCCGGCCAAGGGGGGTCTCTTTGGCTGATGGAATTTGCTATTTTTATCATTCACAATCAGCTATAAAAGCCACCCCTTGCTGATCATTCAAATCATCCCTCACACTCTCATTCTCTCTTTTCCTCTCTCACTTTCTCTCAACTTTCCCTTTACATTTCCCCTTTTGTTCAAGTGCTGATTTCTTCTCTTGGGAAAGAGGTCCTCATCAGCCATTGTAGATGAGCAATTAAAGTGTTTATAAGCCACCTTGATAGCCAAGGACAATAGAGAAAGAAAAATGGAGCAATCAGTCAAGCCACGGAGAAACACCGGATTTGCTTCTTGTTCCTTATCTCTTTAAATTTCGTTGTTGTTTTGAAAACCATGTTTATGAATATTTATGCTATTTAAATGGTTATTTTAATCAATTTAACTTGAATTTAATCCATGTTGGGTTGATTATATTCTGCCTCCTTGAATTATCGAATTGTGTTTGTACTGTTATAGGCCACAGTAAGATGCTTGATTAAGTAAAATCATGCCTAAGTTATTCTTGCAATATTAATTGTTAGATAACTAATTAATTAATTATTAAATCGTATCGAAATTGTAATTAATTGACACAATACTTAATCAGTGCATGTTTATTCTTCTAAGGTAGCTGAAGTTTAAATTAGCATTGTATTCGGCAATAGATATGCCTTGCATAACTTGCAAGATTATTGTGATTAAATTGTTTCAAGGTAGAAAACTTTGTTACCTCACTTGAGATTTTATATGCTTGTGAAGATTGATTAATTGCTTGGATTGACATTGAAAAATGTTCAAGAGATTGATTAATTTAATAAGTACGTATGAGCAGTAGTTAGCAAATTACCAAGTTGCCGTGAATTTGTTCGTAGTAGTATAAACATAAGTTTAATAAATCTACGTTAAAGGAATGTAATTAATCCAACACAATTATATCACCTTGGTAAACCTTATTTGAACTCGTGCGTTAGAACCTTTTTATTTTTAATTTTTTTACTTAGTTTTTAAACCTAGTTTTTAATCATCTTTAAACCAAAATATTTTCCATCACCAAAGTGTTTTAAAATCAATTTCATAAATATTCCTTTTTACGGTCCCTGTGGGTACGATAACTCGACATTTACTTGTCACTTTATTACTTGTTGCGATTGTGTACACTTGCACATTTTGATCATTCCAAGTTTTGACGCCGTTGCTGGGGACTGTTTTAAAAAAGTCATTATTTGTGAATCTGTTTTTACATTTTGGTTTATTTATTTCCTGTTTAAATCTTTACTTACGTAATTTTTCTGTGATTATTTCAGGTGTTCATGAGTATTGACCAGATTATCGACTTACTCCCTGTAGACCCTGAAATAGAACGAACCTTTCGACAGCGAAGAAGACAAGCGAACCAGAGAAGGATCGAAGAGATGAACTTCGAGAATATAAATCAAGGAAACGAAGCAAACCTTGCTTAGAATTCTATCCTTATTGCTGATGATAGGGATAGAGCTTTACGACAGTATGCTGTGCCAATATTTAATGATCTTAATCTGGGTATTAGGAGACTCGAAATCGAGGCACAACAATTCGAGCTGAAGTCAGTCATGTTCCAGATGCTTCAGAGTGTGGGCTAATTCAGTGGAATGCCTACTAAAGATCCTCATCTTCACTTAAGACTATTTATGGAAGTGAGCGATTCTTTCAAGTTAGCCGGAGTACCCAAAGATGCATTACGAATGAAGTTGTTCCCATATTCGCTAAGGGACAGAGCTCGTGCCTGGTTGAACTCATTGCCACCGAACTCCATTTCTACATGGCAAGAGTTAGCCAAAAGATTCCTTATGAAGTATTTCCCGCCGAGCAAGAATGCCAAGTTGAGGAATGAGATCACTGCCTTCCAACAAATGGATGATGAGTCCCTGTATGAGGCATAGGAAAGGTACAAAGAGTTATTACGAAAGTGCCCTCATCATGGAATCCCACACTGCATTCAACTTGAGACATTCTATAATGGTCTTAGTGCTCACACGAGGATGGTAGTGGACACCTCTGCTAATGGTGCTCTCCTTTCTAAGTCTTATAATGAGGCTTACGAAATTATTAAGAGGATTGCCAGTAACAATTATCAATGGCCAACCAATCGAGCAGCATCAAGAAGACGAGTCGCTGGAATACATGAAGTGGACGCTCTCACTTCACACGCATCTTAGGTATCTTCAATATCCTCAATGCTTAAGAATCTTACCACTAATGGGTCTAACAGTTTTGCAGCCCAACCACCTAACCAATTTCAGAATATAGCATGTGTGTATTGTAGGGAAGGACATTTGTTTGAAGAATGTCCATCGAACCCCGAGTCTGTATATTACATGGGTAACCAGAACCAAAATCGAGGGAGGAAAGGACTGCAATCCAACTTTTATAACTCATCGTGGCGAAATCACCCGAATTTTTCCTGGAATAAACAAGGGGCTGGAACCAGTAACACTTACGCCCAACCTAGACCAACTCAGCCGCCTAGCTTCCCTCAACAAGTTCAGAAACAACCCAAGCAGAACCATCCAATAGCTTAAAGAATCTATTGAAGGCATACATGGCAAAAAATGACGCCACTCTAAGGAATTTGGAGAATCAAGTGGGCCAGCTTACTACTGAACTTAGGAACCGACCACAAGGTTCTCTACCTAGTGACACAGAGAATTCGAGAAATCTGAGGAAGGAATATTGTAAAGCATTGACATTGAAGAGCGGAAAGACAGCAGAGCCCAACACTGTCAAAGTTGAAAAGGAGCCAGCTGATGCTCAAGATTTAGAAGAAGTTCAACCAAGTGTCGAAATCCCAGTTTCACCAGAACCAAAATCTACAAAACCCAACAAAGTAACCTCAGGACCAGCTAATTCTGATCAATTAACAACTTTGTTAGATGCAGAATTGCCGCCAAAGACGAATCAACTAGAATCAGTTTCAGTAATGAAACCACCAGCACCCTACCCTCAAAGACTTCAGAAGTAGAAGCACGAGATTCGATTCAAGAAGTTCCTTGACGTACTCAAGCAACTTTACATCAACATACCGTTGGTTGAAGCACTTGAGCAAATGCCAAACTACGTTAAGTTCATGAAAGATATCTTGTCTAAGAAACAAAGACTTGGACAATTTGAGACGGTAGCTTTGACGAAAGAATGCAGTGAATATCTTCAAGACAAACTACCCCCAAAATTGAAGGATCCTGGATGTTTTACCATACCATGCAACATTGGAGCAACATATTGTGGTAAGGCATTATGTGACTTAGGTGCAAGTATCAACTTGATGCCTATGTCAATATTTAGAAAGTTGGGGATAGGAGAAGTTAGACCAACTATAGTTACGCTTCAATTAGAAATTAATCCTTAGCACATCCAGAAGGAAAAATCGATGACGCATTGGTACGTGTAGATAAGTTTATCTTTCCTGCTGACTTTGTAATCCTAGATTTTGATGCTGACAAAGAAGTACCAATCATCCTAGGAAGGCCATTCCTAGCAACTGGAAGGACCCTTATTGATGTGCAGAAGGGAGAGCTCACTATGTGTGTTCAGCATGATCAGGTAACATTTAACGTCCTTAAGTTTATTCGATTTCCTGACACAATTGATGATTGCTCTGCAGTGCCCGATTTAGAGGATTTAATAGTGGAGAAGGAACTCAACTGTGTTGAGGATCCACTGGAAAGATTTTTGACATCGGATCCCCCAAATGATGAAGAGGAGGATGAATACTTAGCTTTGCTAGAAGCTAATCAAAGGGGATTTAATCCGCAATCACATTTTGAATTTTTGGAATTAGAAAAGAGGGACTAATCCCAACCAAAAGCGTCGATCGAGAGCCACCTAAATTAGAACTCAAGGTATTACCTTCTCATTTAAAATACATTTATTTAGGTAACGCTTCTACTCTACCTATGTTTATTTCAGTAGAATTGACCACTAAGCAAGAAGAGAAACTTATCTTAGTTTTAAAACAACTCAAGAAGGCCATCGGATGGACCATAGTCGATATTCGCGGTATTAGTCCATCTGTATGCATGCACAAGATTATCCTATAAGATGGAAAAAAAGGGGACGATCAATGGACAACGGAGACTGAACCCCATCATGAAGGACGTAGTAAAAAAGCAGGTCATCAAGTGGTTAGAAGCGGGTATCATCCATTCCATCTCAGACAGTTCATGGGTAAGTCCGGTCCAGTGCGTGCCAAAAAAAAAGAGGTATCACGGTCATAGAGAACGAGAATAATAAGTTGGTACCGACTAGAACAGTTACGGAATGGAGAATCTGCATCGATTATCGAAAGCTGAACAAGGCGACTAGGAAAGATCACTTTTCTTTGTCGTTCTTGGACCAGATGCTGGATAGGCTTGCAGGAGGAGATTACTACTATTTTCTCGATGGATACTCAAGGTATAATCAGATTACAATAGCACCGGAAGATCAACACAAAATGACATTCATCTGCCTGTACGATATGTTTGCATTTAGACGCATGCCATTTGGTTTATGTAATGCACCTGCTACATTTCAAATATGTATGATGTCTATTTTTATTGACATGGTTGAGAAGTATTTGGAAGTTTTTATGGACGATTTTTTAGTATTCGGAGATACTTACAATGATTTCTTAGCCAATCTAGCTAAGGTACTAAGGCGATGCGAAGAAACAAATCTCGTACTCAACTGGGAAAAGTGCCATTTTATGGTACGAGAATGAATTGTTCTACGGCATCGAATAACGAGACATTGGATTGAGGTAGAAAAAGAAAAGGTAGACGTTATTGAGAAACTCCCACCTCCAACATTTGTAAAAGGTGTTAGGAGCTTTTTGGGCCACGTCGATTTTTATCAAAGATTTGTCAAAGACTTCTCCAAAGTTGCTAAACCCTTATGCAAATTATTGGAGAAGGACTTGATATTCAAGTCTGATGAGGAATGCTTGAAAGCCTTCAATGATTTGAAGAGTCAATTAGTCACGGTACCCATAATCGTCACACCAGACTAGGATTTGCCATTTGAATTGATGTGTGACGCAAGTGACTTCACAATTGGAGCTGTCTTGAGCCAGTGAAGGAACAAAGTTTTTCATCCCATCTACTACATAAGTTAAACTCTAACAGGAGCTCAACTAAATTATACGGTAACAGAAAAAGAGTTACTTGCTATTGTGTTTGCTTTCGACAAGTTTTGATCTTATCTTGTAGGTACCAAAGTGACTGTCTATACGGGCCACTGGGTAATTAAGTATTTACTTGCAAAGAAAGATGCTAAGCCGAGGCTGGTTCGATGGGTACTTCTACTTCAAGAGTTCGATCTAAAAATTCAAGATCAAAAGGGAGTAGAAAATCAAGTAGCAAATCACTTGTCCAGATTAGAGCCACAAGAAGGGAATTCTCCTTTTATACCAATTCAGGAGACATTTCCAGATGAACATATACTGAAGGTAAATAATGGCCATAATACCCCTTGGTTTGCTAATATTGCTAACAATTTAGCTTGTGGGTTGATGCCAATTGATGAGACGTATCAACAAAGGAAAAGGTTTCTTCACGAGGTGAAGTATTATTTTTGGGAGGAGCCATATGTGTTTAAAAAGTGTGCAAATCAGATGATCAGGAGATGTGTGGCAGAAGATGAAATTCCGAAGATTTTATACCACTATCACTCAGCTCCAAGTGGGGGACACTTTGAAGGTACATGTATAGTGGCCAAAGTATTGCAAGCCAGATTCTTTTGGCCAACACCATTCAAGGATGCATATGCTTACGTGAAGAGCTGTGATCAATGTCAAAGGGTTAGAAACGTCACCAATAGAAATGAGATGCCTCGAACAAACATCATTAAGGCAGAATTGTTCGATGTATGAGGTATTGACTTTCTTGGTCCTTTTCCTCCGTCTTGTGGTCACAAGTACATACTAGTAGCAGTAGACTATGTGTCTAAGTGGGTTGAGGCTGAGGCATATCCGACAAATGATTCTAAGGTTGTGATGAAATTTCTACAGAAGCATGTGTTCATAAGGTTTGGAACCCCAAGAGCTATCATCAGTGATGAAAGACCCCACTTTGTGAACAAGTGGTTAAAATGGATACTAGACAAGCACGGAGTGAAACACAAGGTTGCAATAGCTTACCATCCGCAAATGAATGAGCAAGCTGAACTGGCAAATAAGGAGATCAAAGGCATACTTAAGAAGGAAGTCTGCCCGAACCAACGAGATTGGTCCACAAGATTAGATGATGCTTTATGGGCTTACAGAACAGCATACAAGACACCTTTAGGGATGTCACCCTATAGGTTGGTCTTTGGGAAAGCCTGTCATTTACCATTGAAGTTAGAGCACAAAGCTTATTGGACTCTTCAATAGCTTAATTTGGATCCTAAGCTCGCGAAAGAGAAACGAATGTTCCAACTCAATGAGTTAGAAGAGTTCTGAATGTTCTCATATGAAAATGCCAAATTACTTAAAGAAAGACTCAAGAAATGGCATGACAACCATATTCGAGTTCGAGAATTTGAAGCAGGTCAGCAAGTCTTGCTGTTCAATCCTAGATTGAAGTTCTTTCTAGGTAAGCTAAAATCACGTTGGTCCGGTTCATTTACGATTCACCAAGTCTATCCATACGGAGTTGTTGAACTCCAAGGTAAGGGAGGTAATTTCCGAATTAATGCTCAGCGCCTGAAACATTATTGGGGAGATAAAATTGAACGGGATAAAATCTCGTTCATTTTATCGGATACTTAATTTTTCGTTTTTTCTTTTTGAATAAATGATTTAGGGTATATTTTCGGGTTAGTATGTTTAAATAAATTCTGTCTAGGAGATTGGAACTTAAGCGGGACCGTTTGTGACCCCTCCAATCTTTCTTGGGAATTTATTTTGACACGAGTTTCTAAGAAATTATCCCTTTAATGGAAAAATAAATTTTTAGTTTTTCAAATAAAAAGGGTCAATTTTGATCCAAGTTTTAATTTGCAACTCAATTTTAAATTTTCATTAAGTCTAGGGACTTAATTAAATTATTTTTAAATTTTAGTCGCTCTTTTCGTAAATAATAAAAAAAGGTGCCTTTCTTTGTGAATATTTTCAAAAAGCATCTAGAATAAATATCTTTAATATTATTAATAATTTGATAAACTTCAATATATAATTATATTATTTATAATTTATATATTAATTTTTATCAACTTAGCTTAGAATTAGGATTAATTTTATTTTGATTATATTTTATGTTTATCTTAATAATTTAATAATAATTGATAATTTCATATGCATATATTTAATTATTAATTGTTATTTACTTTGAGTAGAATTAGAACTTAAGGATTTTTTTTAATCATTAAAATTTTCTAAGAATTCTACTACAAATCTTATTTCTCCCTCTATAAATACCATCAACCTTCCTCCATCCATTCATCCATCTTCAAAACCCCAAAGAACCAAAACCCCAAAAGTGCCGCAAGCCTTGCCCAAAGACTCGGCCGGCGACCATCTCCAAAGACGCCCAAGCAACTGCGCGCCGGACCTATTCGGTGCCAATCCACGCACGCCATCGCCTCCGCCCGGCCAAAGTTTGCCCAGCCGTGTTCCGCACCTGCACTTAGCACATGCACACGTCCCAGTGCACCAGGCTAGCTTGCAGAAGGTCCCGCACGCTACTGCTTGCCAAATCAACCCCTGCCACACATTGTTGCATGCTCCCGTACCATCAACCGCGTGCCTAGTCGCCCTTCAAGCACTTGATCGGCACACCATCCTTGCACCAACCCCTTTAACCAAACCCTCCAACCTCTTTCAAATTTCCATTTATTTTCCTTCATAATTATTTTTAGAGTTCTTACATTTTTACAAAAAAAGGTGGTGAGATCTAATTTTCTTTCAAAATTTTAATTTTATTCAATTATTTAATTTTTCAGTTTATTGAATTATTAATAATTTTTATTTATCAAATTTTTGAGCAAATAAATTTTTCCATCTTATCATCAGGTTAATCATGCCTCGCAAGAGAACCCGTGCCTTTGCTCAAATCAACGAAACACAAAGCAAGTTCCATTATGTTGAAGCTAAAGTGAGATACGAAAGTATCTTCAAAAATCAACAGATGCATCCTGAGAAAGTATTCAAACTGAAGGAAAGCAACAACAGAGACTTTATGGCACATATTCGTCAAGTTTCCGAAGCCCTCAATTGAGAACTATTTTGTGAGAAGAGACCTAGTGTGGATGAGGAGCTAGTTCGTGAGTTCTATGCGAATTTAACCTCAAGCGAGATGACAGAAGTTCCAGTTCGCAGAATCAAGATTTCATATTTGAACCATGGAGTCCATTATCGAAGAAAGAGCGAAGCGATTCATGCAAAGGCAATAATGATGGAGCAAAAGATGAGTCCAATTTGGAAGGATCTGCAAATAAATAAAAGGGAGGGATCTTGACCTTATTTTTCTTCTTATATTAATTTAGGATTAGGATTAATTAGGGATTTTTTTTATTTCTACACAATAAAATAAGAGACGAGAATCAAAAGTAAATATGGACAAGTAGTAAAGTCTAAAGTGTGGCAATAGGTATATACATGTCTAGGATTGGATCTAGGAAGAGGTTGGTACTTAAGCAGTCAAATTGACTCACCTCCTCTTTTCTGGAATCCTACCTAGTGTATGGTATCTATTCACTTTAAACAATGAGGACATTGTTCATTTTAAGTTGGGGGGACTGAAAATTGAAATTTATTCCACTTAGAATAAAATTTTTCTTTTAATTATGAATATGATATATTTTTGTTCAATAAATTTGAATTTTGTTAAGTATGCTAAATTTAAGTATGAATAAAGTTTGATTATTTCAATAAATTGTTATGTTAGCCTAATAATGACATGAAATGTATTTCTAATAAAGCATGCAAATCATACCATGAAATTTTAGTTCTTTAGGAAAGTTAGGCATGCATGAAAGTTTAAGTCTTTAGAATTGACTTAGTAGTTTCTCGAGGCGAAATCCTAGGAAGCATGGAACGTTAAAAATGATTTAGGCAACTGTTGTTTGGACCGTTTGAGCCTTTCAAGCCAACCATGGTGAAATTTTTATCCTTTGAAACCCAACTTTGATACTTTATGGCCTAATTTTATTTGAACCTTTACAAAGTTAGCCATCACTTCTCTTAATTATCTTAAAAATATCCCAAACACTAGACTCAGTACTATTCAGAGTATTCTTTGAAAATAAGTTTGGGGGAGTTGCAAAGAAGTATGAAATGCTCTAAAATTTGTAGTACATGCAGTAAAATACTCGGAAAAAAAAAAAAGCATATGTACTTGAAGTAAATTGCACTAAAGAGCATGTGAAAAGGAAAGAAAAGTTGATGTATTGAAGGTAATTATTTCGAAAGGTCCAATACAAGCTGAGTATAGGGTTGTTTTAACCTAAAAATATCTACCTTTTACCTACCCCTAAGCCCAGCCACGTTACAACCTTGTTAAAGACCTATTGATTCGAAGTTCCAATGTTACCTACATTAGTGGAGAGAAATTGCTATGTTCAACGTATGAAGACATTAGTTAAGCTTAATGTTGCAGTTTAATTTTGATTAAGGGTTTAAAATCAAATTGGTAGGGATTAACATGTCTTCATTAAGAAACATTTAGTCTAATTTTCCTATTGTAGTAATTGTTGAGATTAATTTGAACGATATATATACTTGAGTAGCATAATTATCAAATTTCTTGTTTTTTAGCATAAGTATATTGATTTCATGATTTTGGGAAGAATGTTGTTCTGAAGGAGTTTTTCAAAAGTGTTTCCAAGAAAATTATTTTCAAATTTGTGCATTACTCGGGACGAGCAATGAATTAAGTTTGGGGGTGTGGAAACACGAAAATTTACGTGTTTTTACATGCCCTTTTTAACTTAAAATCATGCTATTTCGGTTAAATTCTTGTCGAAAAATAATTAAATATTGTAAAATAATTAAATTGTGTTAAAAATATGAACCTGATGAATTTTAATTAATTTTATAGTTAATTTTGATTAATTTTGACTATTTTCGACAGATTCGCACAAAGGAAGAAAATTGGCTCGGCGGACACTGCTTGAAGAATAAAACCGAGAAGCAATTTGAAGTATCGAGGAAAATTTATTTCCAGCCTAAGATGGTCCAAAAATGTGTGTTAATTCATAATATAATTAATTTTAATTTATTTCCAATTTAATTTGGGTTAAATAAATTATTATTAATTAATTATGGAAAAAAGGGGTCCAGTTGAACCGCACTGGTTGTGAACCAAACCAGCCACCAATTGGGCTGCCCAGAACCGTCCATATGCTGACCCAAATCAACATTTTAGCTGACTAAATAATCTTGCAAAGAATCCTTTGAAGAACTTTCAAGCTTGCATTCAAACCCCTCCAAAAAATATGGCTTTATGGATTTGCCCTAGGCTATTTTTAGCAAAGTTGAATCTCTCAACTTTGCCATGTGTGTGGCCAGCCAAGGGGGGTCTCTTTGGCTGATGGAATTTTCTATTTTTAGCAGCCACAATCAGCTATAAAAGTCACCCCTTGCTGATCATTCAAATCATCCCTCACACTCTCATTCTCTCTTCTCCTCTCTCACTTTCTCTCAACTTTCCCTTTCCATTTCCCCTTTTGTTCAAGTGCTGATTTCTTCTCTTGGTAAAGAGGTCCTCATCAGCCATTGTTTATCAGCAATTAAAAAGCTTATAAGCCACCTTCATAGTCAAGGACAACGAAGAATGAAGAACGAAACAATCAGTCAAGCCACGGAGAAACACCGAATTTGCTTCTTGTTCCCTATCTCTTTAAATTTCGTTGTTGTTTTGACAACCATGTTTATGAATATTTATGCTATTGAAATGGTTATATTTTAATCAATTTAGCTTGAATTTAATCTGTTTTGGGTTGATTATATTCTTCCTCCTTGAATTATCGAATTGTGTTTGTGATGTTATAGGCCTTGGTAAGATGCTTGATCTAGTAAAATCATGCCTAAGATATTCTTGCAATATTAATTGTTAGATAACTAATGAGTTAATTATTAAATCATATTTAAATTGTAATTAATTGACACAATACTTAATCAGTGCATGTTTATTCTTCTAAGGTAGCTGAAGTTTAAATTAGCATTGTATTCGGTAATACATATGCCTTGCATAACTTGCAAGATTATTGTGATTAAATTGTTTCAAGGTAAAAATACTCTGTTACCTCACTTGAGCTTTTATATGCTTGTGAAGATTGATTAATCGCTTGGATTGACATTGAAAAATGTTCAAGAGATTGATTAATTTAATAAGTATGTATGAGCAGTAGTTAGCAAATTACCGAGTTGTTAGTTAATTTGTTAAGTAGTGATATAAACATAAGTTTAATAATTCTACGTTAAAGGAATGTAATTAATCCAACACAATTATATCATCTTGATTAAACCTTGTTTGAACTCGTGCATTAGAACCTTTTTATTTTTATTTTTTTTACTTAGTTTTTAAACCTTAGTTTTTAATTATCTTTAAACCAAAATATTTTCCATCACCAAAGTGTTTTAAAATCAATTTCATAAATATTCCTTTTTACAGTCCCTGTGGGTACGATAACTCGACATTTACTTGTCACTTTATTACTTATTGCGATTGTGTACACTTGCACATTTTCGTCGTTCAGCTTACCATATCGTTAAAGTCTATCTTTACTTTGCCTTCGCCGTTCATGCCATTATTTCCTAATTCCTTACACGTTGTTCATTCAAAATTTGTTGTGAAGGCATTCATTTATTTAAATAGCCACAAAGGCTTCCATTGGATTCACCACGAGGGATTTCCTTTATAGAGCTATTACAAATGCATCTTGTCCTTAGGTTGTGCCACGAAGGCATTTCCTTTCAGATATAGCCACGAAGGCTTCTTTTACGGAGATTTCCACAAAGGCTTTCCTATCTAGAGTTTGCCACATAGGTTTTCCTTTGATAAAAGTTGCCACAAAGGCATTTCCTTTTAGAGATTTTCCACAAGGGAGTTCTTTAAGAGGTTCGCCACAAAGGCTTACTTTTCCATAGTTTTGCCACAAAAGTTCACCAAAAATGCTTACCTTTCTAGAGTTTTGTCCAAAAGGATGTCCTTCCCCTGGTGATTTAGGCTATAGGGAGTTCCCTATACTCAAATTTAGTGAGGCTTTCCCCTCATCATTCTGGGACACATAGAAAACCACATTAGGTAATAACTTTCCTTCAATTTTTCCATATGATGCCATAACCCACCAATTATAGTTTTAAACAATATGATCTTCTTTCCATATAATGTCATAACCCACCCGTTACAATCTTACACGATATGGTCTTCTTTAATCTCATGGCTATGGACTTGTCCTTTTAGAGATTCGTGTTTTTAGTCCCAACAGACCCCTTTGATGACTCCAGAGATAGATATAGACTCATTATGCATCGACTAACTCATGATAGATATTCTTACACTTACCAAACATACATGCACTTCCTATCATACTTGTTCTAATTTTCAGTCAAAAATACACCATAGTCATTCAGATTCATAAGCCTTACTTTTCTTATCAGATTCATCACATCATACATTACTAGTTTCAATCTCATGCTTTAGCCAATTAGCATAGAAGTTTCTAGAAGGCATGCAATGCTTGTAAGAGTCAGTTTAGGGACTCACTTGGAAAGTTCATACCTTTCTACAGATAGATTTCACCTGCATACTCATAGTCCACTTTTAAACCATGAAAATTTTCGCATATACTTTCTTTATTCTTGCATCATATCTCCTATGTTTTACTCATTTACTGGACATTTCAAATTTATCCTACGTAATATTAACAGTTAGGAGCCAGAGTAGAGACTCACCTGAGGATTACTTATCTCAACCTAAACCCTATATCTGAATATCTGACACGAAATCAGCAGCACCCACTGCTCATCAGGATATGAAATAATGTAACACCTCAAACCCGGCAAAGATGTTAAGGTTGAATTATGGAGGTTACATCACTTGTAAAAACATTGCCGATTAACTTACGCAAAAAAAAAACTTAGTTTTAATTCTATAGTAATAAAGTTATTTAGTTTATTGAAAACACAAGTTTTTAGAAGAATGCATGTAAGCACTTAGACGAAACTCTTGTTTTTATTAATTTTATAAAAAATCTCGAATGAATAAACAATTAAATTGTAAAACGTCGTAATTAATTTCAAAACCTTGTAGCGGAAAAATACTTTTAAAATTCTTATCTCTTAAAATCATAAGATCCATTAGTTATGTCATCTTGGGAGTGTTTACGAGTTTTAAATAAAATGTCAGCGAAAACAAATACCAAAACCAAGAATTTAACGTTCCAAAAAAATTTAAAATATGAAAGACTGTAAAGTCTGAAATTGGAAAAAAAACAACAATTCAACTTATACCAAATTGTGTGAACCGAGCTCCGAAGTCACCACCAAGTCCTAAGTCAAAAGTAACCCTGAAATGAATTAAACAAACGAGTGAGTTAGAAGCCCACTATATGACCCAACCCACAAACAGATGTACATAAATAACAGCCACGTTATTAGTTATAGATTTGACATATACTCACATACTAAATCATATATATATATTTTTATAATCATATATAAGTGCAGACACAAGTTTCGAAACAGATTCTTACTCATATAGTACACATATGCAAATAATATATCAAAATTTCATAACAGATCCAGAAGCATATATCATTTCTAACAGTCATAATTTTTAGAAATTTATATATATATTGAATCATAATGTCATATAAGAATAGAACAAATCCTACCCCCATCTGCTACACACCAACTTCGTCCAACAAATCACACCAAATAGGACTGCAATAGTCCGTCCATCCAATCATACTGGGTCGTAGTGGTATGCCACTCATAATGATGCAACTAAGCTGCCAGACAGATATTACGGTTTAACCACCAAAATTACAGTAATACTGCTAGAAAATACTTCCTCCATCGTATCAAAACCCACCACAATGAAAATGCAAATTCATATTAACTTACGTACATAACACATAGGTGGTATGTCATGCATACCAAAACACATATTTTACAGAGTACAACACAACATGTAACTTATACAGATCGTATCATATATTTGTTCTTATACAAACATTTATTCCACATAAAGATGTCATCCGTAATCAAACACATAATTACGTTTTCAGAGTTATTAGAACACAGATCGTACTTACAATTTTCACCTACTGACACATATTGACAACTGTTACATTTCAGGTCTTATTTAAGCCAAACGGACCCCACAACATATCTAATTATGCATTTCTAAGTTAAATGGGCCTAAGTGAAAATTTTTCGAAAAATAGGCCTCCACAGCCTACCAAACCAGCCTGTGCTCGTATGCCCCACATGGCCTACCCAAGTTTCCCGTGTAATCGCACACGCCCATGTGCTCCACATGGTCGACTATACGCCTATGTGGTGCACACGGCCTAACACACGGCCAGCCACACGGCTGTGTGATGAACAACAGTCTCAAAACAGCCTCAATTTTCTTGATTTTTTTAGTTCTAAATAACGTTTTGGGTTAGAATCACACACCTAATGATAATTTTAATAAACCACGCAAATATAGCACTCTGAAACCTACAACCATTCATTAAACCTCACTAATTAATCATCGAAACTCATCCAAAAAATAACTTCCATAAATCAAACGTTCAACACCTAATACGAAATTCTAATACTTACTTCTCCGAAACAACATTGAAACCGTATCTACTTCGTTGGAGGGTTCTAGTTTTCATACCTTTTTCCTAATCAAAATCGTGAACACACTTAACACAACGTGGAATAAAAACTAAACATCAACACCTCAAATCTTATTCAAGAATAAAATTAAAGCTAAAATAACAAAAAATAGATTAACAAACTTACACCACGCTTTGAACTACGATCGAAGCAAATCTTACACACGTACACAAAAGAAAATTGAAACGGTAGCAAGCAAAACAATGGAAACGGAGAAAATAAAATAAAGAAAAATATAGAGAAAAGGGGAAGAAAAGAGTGTGAGAGTGGGAGACAATTTGGGATAACTTCTTAACCACCCACATCCCACTAAGTCCCACAAATAACCACTCACCAAATTCCCTCATAGTTCAAAAAAAAAAAACAATTTCCACTTGCCCACACAAGGACTCAAACACGAGACTAAAAGCTAAGCTAACAATCACTTTACCACCGAACCAATAGACCCATTCTTGTTAATAGATGCACTCAAATATTTCTTAAACCAAATACTAAAAACTAGGGATTTAGAAAAAATTGGCAAAAATACAAGCAAAAGGATTCGAACCCAGAACCTCCCTCACACAAGCACAAGAACAAATTACTAGCATAATTTTGGAATCTTAACTAAAAAAATCACAATGTGACCCCTCTAGGTTTCACTAACCAAATTTCTTCCAACCCAATTTTCAGGATGTGACAAATAATCTTCTGCTTAAGCTCAGATCTTTAGTTCTAGATTAACGATAGAAAACTTCAATTAGCTTCCAAAGAAAACCACAACAGCATTTTCAACGGAAGAAGGAAGGAAAAAGAAAAACCCATTTTCTTAAGTTCATAAATAAATATATATACAAGACTTATGTCCTTAAAATATAACCCGACATGTGTCACATTCCTACAGGATTACCTTTATTAATGGTCTACAGTTGTAAGTGAAAATCCAATATTTTATTTACCCGATTATTCATCCTATTGATTCTTAACCAACTTACCTTGTAAATTCACTTGTACAATTCTCTAGACAAGTAAGGCGCATTACACCTTCGATTGGTACTCATTCCATACTTACCCCTTTTACTTGGCTTACATCTTATTTCAAATAACATAGAAGCCTAATACAGAACCACCATTAATTCACATGTAATGGAATGCGCCCATCCTGAGTGCCAAAAAAATACTTGTGTGGATACTACCACGCCAAATCGACTATTTAGGACTACGCGCCAGAACCTTAAATCCGTCAAAATTGGAGTGTTACATCTGGGGTCTCATACGATGATTCTTATGTCCAAATCTGATCCGAGTCACCTGCAATAGGTCTTTTGATAATAAAAAACGCAAGAATTACTATTGATTTTCAAGATTTACTAAATTTATCAAGATTTTCTGGAAAGTTCGTAAAAGTTTCGAAATCGATTGAAAGATTGACACGTTAGAAATGATTTTTGGCACGTTAGAAATTAAAAATAAGAATTCTTACCGATCTTGGCACATTAGAAATGAATTTTGACAGTGTTAAACTAACACAATACAAATAATGGATTGAACATGGTGTAATTCAGGTTCGAGATTTCAACAATAAATTTTCAACAAAAGAATATGAAAAATTTATGAAAAGGAAAAGTGGGAAATAAAAGAAAAAAGATGTATTTAAAAAGAGAGAAAAGAAATTCTAAATAGGGTTGAAAAAGATAATTAAATTTCTATTATGATTAGGAAGGGACTAAATGGCAAGGTTAAGCAAACCTTGGAGGGTTAATTTGGTAATTAAACCATTCTACCAAAATTAATATAAATGGAAGGAAATTGGCATGATTTGAGGGAAAATATGTTAAGGCCTTACAACTAAACCAACAGACTCATTCTTAGTCATTTTCTACCACTTTAAATATATATACTAGCTTAAATTTGTTTCCTAGTTGCTGAAAAATAAAAGAGGTAAAAATGAAAAGAGTGAGATTTGAACCTTGTCTCTCTAGGCAATATTCTAAGTTCTCTATACAAAAAACTTTCGTGATAATTTTATTAATTCAAACCCTATGATTTTGGGGCATTACATGTTAGGTAAACCTGTTTATAGGTCGAGTTACCTGTCTAGGCCCGAAAGTCTGCCCAAAATTTGGGAGGATTTGGGTAAAAATATTAGATCCGAAAAATGGGCTTAGGCAAAAAATTAGGCCCGTTTAAAATATGGGTCGGGTTCAGGCTTGAACATTCAAGGCTCGAGTTCGGCCCGGTCTATTTTTAAGTTTATAATACTTTATATTATGTTCTTTCTATATATTATGTAATTTAGAACACATTGAAAAAATAAACCAATACTAAATATATAATACTACTCTAATGTAAACATTAAAATAATGTTAAGATGATTATGTAAAAATTTTCAATAAATAAAAAATGTATGAAATTATTAAATATTAAAATAATATAATATAAATATTTTTTACAAAAATTTAAAAAGTAATATTAGCTGGCCTAAAATGGGCTTGTGTTAGTCTTTTGTAAATATAGGCAAGTTTGAAAAAAATTTTAAACCCATATTTCAAGCCGAATCAAACTTAGACTGTCGTAACCATTTTTGTCAAAACGGGAATTGACTTTAAAAATAGGGAGTCACTACCGATCTTTTATTCGAGGTGTGATCGGATCACCTTGTTTTAATAAAAACGTTTTGGTTTATTAAAACAAAGCTTTTGGTCTGCAAGTGTTCGAGAAAACAGGTTCGGGAGTCGGTTACGTGCGAGGAAGGATCAACACCCTCGCAACACCCAAAATCGGTACCAAATTGATTGATCAATGTCCTAATGCTGAAAACTTGAAAACATTTAGGGTAAAAACTAAAAAATAGAATTTGTTAAATTGGGATTGAATCTCAGGATCATCTCGTTTCAAAGGAATAAAAGTATCATACCCAGCACATTAGGATATAATGCCTTCATCCTCTAACACTGAAGTCATCTTTGATCTTCAAAACATATAAAAGGGCATCGGGTTATTTAGTAGAATGAAAAATCAACACCCAGCACATTAGGATGCAATTTTTCATGCTTCTAAACACGCCAATGTTGCCTTGTTTTTCAAATACGCGATATTAAAATTGGCTCAACATTCATTTGTAACGAGAGAAAAAATTTAGGAAGAGTTCGAATCCATTTGAGTTTGAGATAAATAATAATAACTGGTAACACAAGTGATTGAGCATGACCTAATATTTAATCTCAACATCGCATCATCGGACACAATTATAGAAGCAATTGACACGCGAATATACCACATCAATCACATAATTAAATGAACACATTAATAATTGATATAATTCTACAAGATTCATGGCGGTGAATTAATATAAAACATGCTTTGAAATGCTAATAAATAAATTTGAAATAAAAGAGATAGAGCTCAAAATCGATAATTTATGAAACCATTTAAAATACCACATTATGAATGAATTTGTGAATAAAGATTTTGAGAGGGATCATAAAGATATAAGTATGTAATGAATTTCCAAGACAATAACATATAATGATATATATTTACAAGAAATCGTACAAATATATACGTAAAATAATACACACATAGAATGAAATAATTTAAGTAAAATTTTATAAGTGAACATTTATGTATATATTGTAACATCCTGAAAAGGGCCTACGCATTTTCGGTTTAATTGTACGAAATGACATGTCTTATGTGTTATGAACATTTTTGAAAATCAGGGTCATTTTGGTAATTTTGTGAGTTAAGGGCAATTTCGTAATTTTTCTCCAAATCAAGATATTTTTGATAATTTGCAAATTAGGGTTTTTGAACATTTTATAAAGTAATGAAATCTTGATAAGAACTGTGGGTATTTTGGGAATTTCATAAACCAAGGGTATTTTTGTAATTTCAATTTGGCATCAGAGCCCAGATTTAAACTCTCGACCTGAGGTTTAAGGCCCAAAACGTTTTTAAAATCTAGCCCAAAAGAAATTTGTGGAAATTTTCAGGTTTTTTTTTGGCATGGCACCTAAGTCTCCGACCCGCAGTCCACCAGGTAAGTACTTCTATCCATTTGAGTGATTTATTGAATGATCTGTAGAAGTGTAGAAATGGAATGGAACGTAGATTAGCATGATAAGTACTGGAACCCTAGGATTAGTTTTCCCCAACACTTACATAAGACTTAAGTGCTTAACTTAAACAAACCTATGACTAGTCGCCGAGTTAGGGTGTGGTAACCCTTGTGCGCATGTCTAGGATTAGATCCGGAAGAGCCTGGTACTTAAGCAGTCCTAGTGACTTACCTCCTCTTCGCTGGAATCCTACCTAGTGCGTAGCTTCGGTTCACCTTAACCAAAAGACTCGGTCATAGGCTAAACACAATAACTAAAACCCGAAAGGGAACTAGCCGTGTTTTTATAAAAACCCTAGTTTTAAAACTCTTAAAATTACCTTTTCAGTTTGTGAGAACTATTTTTACAAAATTTTCCAAAAAAATTGTCAATTTATGAAATTACAAAAATACCCCTAGTGGTAAATTACAAAAATACCCTTGGTTTATGAAATTCCCAAAATACCCACAGTTCTTATCAAGATTTCATTACTTTATAAAATGTTCAAAAACCCTAATTTGCAAATTATCAAAAATATCTTGATTTGGAGAAAAATTACGAAATTGCCCTTAACTCACAAAATTACCAAAATGACCCTGATTTTCAAAATTTTTGCAACATTATCGAATTGGAAAATAAATCCTCAAAAAGAACCCCCATGTTTTGCAACTTTTGAAATACCCATGAATTATTAAACTTTACAAATTTACCCTGGTTTGTGAAAAATTACCGAAATACCCCTAGAATTTCAAAATTATCGAAAGGCCCCGGGATTTCGAAATTACCAAAATACCCTTATTGACAAAATCACCAAGGAACCTTATTTTGACAAATTACGAAAAGACCCATGTAGGATAAATTACGAAAATACCCCTGGGTAGTGGAGAAAAAAAAATAACAACAATGAAAACTACAACATTTCTCTGAATGAACGAAAGTTCATAATTGGTTGATGAATGTGAACATGACTTTCTGAATAGTGAACTTGAGCTGAGAACTTTGTTTGATCGAAAGAACCACTTTTAAACATCTCTTTTCATAAAATTGTTCGCGATTAATCAGTGAAACAAAAGTACTAATGTATAAAACTCTTAAATTAGATTAAATCGCGATGTTAGAAAATGAGTTCTAGGGGACGTGGTCATCGTAGACGGGATAAAATAAGTCTTGGACCGTCAGAATCATCTAAGAGTCTTCAGAAAAGACCGAAGGTTGAGAATTCTGCTCGTGTTTTTAAGCCAACTACTAAAAATCCGGACCGTCCGTGTGCTCAGTGTGGAAGGTATCAAGTTGGCGAGTGTTGGAACCGAGATCGGGAATATTTTAGATGTAAGTCTAAGGCTCATTTGGTTAAGAATTGCCCGTGCAACGAAGGTTTGTGGTTTAAACCATGGAGGAAATGGTCATGGAACACCGGTAGAGAAGTCTTTGAAGGTTGGATGTGAGACAACCAAGGATATGATAGCGGTTAAGTTCCTTATTTTTGGAGTACTATTTATTGTTTTAGAGATAGTTCATTCTTGTGTTACAAGTGAACTGTTTGAAACTTTGGATGTGAACTTAGATCTGTGCCTAGAAGGTAAGATAGTTCTTTAAGATCAGAGAGAGTGTGACAATAGCGTAGTGGGGTGAGTTAGGCAAATCACGATGGTTCGTTAGTAAGTAATTTCGAGGACGAAATTATTTTTAAGGAGGGTAGAACTGTAACATCCTGAAAAGGGCCTATGCATTTTCGGTTTAATTGTACGAAATGACATGTCTTATATGTTATGAACATTTTTGGAAACCTGGAAATGTATGGAAATGTTAGGTTTAAAAGAGGAAAGTGAACATTTTTGGAAACACTGGAAATGTATGGAAATGTTAGGTTTAAAAGAGGAAAGTGAACATTTTTTGAAACCCGGAAATGATTTGGAAATGATTCAAAAGAGGAGAGTGAACATTTCCGGAAACTTGGAAATGTAAGGAAATGTCAAGTTTAAAGAGGCAAACGAAAATTTTTGGAAACTTAGAAATGTCGAGTTTTAAAGTTTAAAAGAGGAAATTAAGGCAAGTTGGCCTTAAGAGAAAAAGTATGTGAAATTTGACACACAAACAAGCTTGGAAAAGTGGCTTGGAAATGCCACTTAGGGCCTCTGGAAATGGCGCCACATACAGGAGTATTGGGGCAAGGTTCGAGCTACAGGGGAAGCAAAATAAAAGTTTTATTTTGCAGCAGAGATTAGCAGCAAGGGACGGCACAAGGCTATAATTTAGGAGCTTTTATTCTTTTATTTTTAAGAGATAAATAGTGGATAAATAAGGGATAAATAATGGATTTATTTTAGATTATTTTCAAGAGATAAATGAGGAATTATTCTTTAATTAGGAAAATAAGGAGAAGTGATGGCCAAGTAAGGGACTTTGAGTTTAATAATTTCGGCTAAGTAAGGATAGTTCTTTGAATTATCTTTTATTTTAAGAGATAATTAAAGAGATAAAGCTATCAAAATAGAAGAGTGATGGCCAAGTAAGGGATTCTAAGTTAGTAAATTCGGCTATATAAGGAAAAGAGGGCCATTCATCATTCTTTCTCTCAACCCTTCTCTCTACCGAATTTCTTAGAACATTTGTTCTTCTTCTTTTTGTTAGCCAAAGTCGAAAATTCAAGATATCACTATTAGCCAATTTCTTTTCTTTCCAATCCATCAAAAGCCGAATCTTTGAGGGGCTTCAAGCATGGGTGCTGTCGATTTCTCCAAGAAAGGGTAAGAACAAGTTTTGATTTCTATTCTTTTAGATTTGTCGAAATTTAGGACTAATCCCATCAATATTCTTATTTGCCAAAATTTGGAAGGATTCTTTCGGGATTTTTTTTTTTTTGCCATAGTCGACTATAAAGGAAAAGATCTTCGGGATTTAAAGCTTCAAGGTAAGACATGTGAATAGTCGGCCAAAGGCCATTTATTGTGTTTAAGGATGAAATCGGATCTAACATGGGTCTATAGGTATTTCGACAACTCCCCAAGACAAGAGATCAATTTTGGGATTTAAGATTTGGAAGGTAAGCCCAAAGGTAAATTTGGCCAAGGCCTATTTCAATATGTGGATCTATTTATTATCTTCTCAAAAGCCGAAAACTAACCCACTTGTCAATTTAATGCCTGGCCGAATACAAGGAGGAATAAAGCAAAGATTTCGGGATTTGTTGGTGTCCCAATCGACAACAAGGTAGGTTTTAAAGTATACTAATCCTATTAGGATTTGGATTTATGGCCGAATGGCTTTTTATTAAATTAGTAAGTGATTAATCAAATGTAGGGATTAAGGATCTAAGCGGTAGATCAGATTACGAGATCTCAAGGAATTTGCTAAGTGAATCAGGTGTGTACCCCACACTAATTCTTAATAAGTTTTATGGCTATGTCTAATTAAAATATGTGATATTAAGAATAAGAAAGTGGCTAAGGTACCATGTTATGGTACCAAGTACTCAGGTACGTTTCCTACTCCTACTAGGAATATGAAATATGTTATTTGTAACATGAGAATAAGAATGTGAACTTTGGCATAGTAATGCATATTATAAAATAGGGCATATGGGTTATTGAAAGGGGAAGTGAATGTGGTGACCTAAGACCGTGGTATCTCGAATGTGGTGACCTAAGACCACGTAAGAATGAATGCGATGACCTAAGACCGCGATATCGAATGTGGTGACTTAAGACCACAAATGCGGTGACCTAAGACCGCGATATGGAGTGTAGCGGAAGGAGGGTCGACTTAGTAGTCCCCACGGTGTACAAAGTTGAGTGCGGGAGTGTAAAGAGATGGCTTGTTAGGTTTGGGTTTGGGAATGCATCATAATTTGTATGCTATGATATGAATGTGTAATATTTGTCATGCCTGATTCTATTATGATTTAGTGTTGTGTACACATTGAGTCTGTTGACTCACCCCGTTGAGGGACCATGTTTCAGGTGATGAACAGCAATGGACCGGGACGGCAGAACTTGTGGTGGCCATGTTCAACATGAAGTTTTTATTTTTATGGACTATTAATTCTTAAGTACTCCAAATTATTTGGATTTACTTGATGTAATAAGGCCATAAGGCCATAGTGCACTATTTTATTTCTGTTTTTATTTATTATGTTACGAAATTTTTATTAAGTTAAAGAGTAAGTAATTTACTTTAAATGTATTCTATATGTTTTATCACCTAAAATTTAAAAGGGTTTTCATTATAAAACGATTTTGTTTTCTACTCGAGCCCAACCCAAAACAATATTTCTTTCAAAACACACTATTTTCCCAAAGTAACAAAAGAACTTTGAACCTGTTTACTTGAGGAACATACCAGATCCGGTCCAGGCTCGTGGGCCGGGTGTGGGGTGTTTCATATGTATAATATGCTGGTGTAAGATATTTATATTTAATATTAGATCAAATTTGAACTTTTCGAACATTAAGAAATAGAAGACAAAATATATATAATAAAAAATTATATATGAGCAATTTAGAACATATCGAAGTTAATAAACAATTTAAACAAAAGGACGGAAAAACTCAATTGAATTGGAGATAAAATCAAAAGGTTAATTTATAAATAAACAAAATCAATATGCAAAAATAAGGATTAAAAAAAGGCAACGTAAATGGTTAAAGACTGAATGTACAATTATTCCAGATTATCAAAATGCAGCGTATAGACAGGTATCAAATTGAAATATCACACAGATTGTAGGGATTAATTTAAAAACAAGGAAAGCACGTAATGGATCTAATTGAAAACCATCATGAAAGCAGAAGATTTAAACGTGCAAATATCACTCTTAAAATAGAGAGGCGCGGATCCAGGTGGCCAAGCGGGTCGACGCGCGGATCCCTCCCCTTCTAGACGGCATCGTTTTGTTTTCCATTTAAAAGCCCAAAATATCGCTTGTCTTTCCTTTCTTCCATTGCGTTTTAAAAAAAAGGGAAAGGAGGGGAAGGTTATTTGCTCTGCTAGGGTTTTTTTTTGAAACCATTTCGCGCCGCCGATCGGCTTCCTCGGCCATTGTAATATCCTGGATTATAGCTTATGCATTAGTATGTCTTATGTGTTATGGATGTGATGTGTGCATTTTTAGAATCTTGGAAATGTAAGGAAATGTCTTGTCTTGGAAATGTAAGGAAATGTCTTGGAAATGTAAGGAAATGACCTGGAAATGTAAGGAAATGTCTTGTCTTGGAAATGTAAGGAAATGTCTTGGAAATGTAAGGAAATGATTTAGAAATGATAAGTTTAAAGTTTAAAAGGAGGACATGAAGCAAGGTGGTCTTAAGAGGAATTGTATGCAAAACATGACACACAAATGAGCTTGGAAAAGTGGCTTGGAGGCACCACTTAGAGCTCTGGAAATGATGCCACATGCTAGAGGGAAGGACTTGTGTTCGAGTCGTGTGGAGAGCAAAATTTTAAAGCCTTTATTTTGCTAAGTGGCGTCAATAAGAGGGAATAGGGGGACGGCACATGGCTAAATTTTGGGAGTTTTATCCCTTTTATTTTATTTAAGGATAAAAGATGATAAATGAGGAATTATTCTTTAATTAGGAAAATAAGGGAGAAGTGATGGCCAAGTAAGGGACTTTGAGTTTAATAATTTCGGCTAAGCAAGGATAGTTGCTGAATTATCTTTTATTTTAAATGGTAATTAAAGAGATAAAGCTATCAAAATAGAAGAGTGATGGCCAAGTAAGGGAGTCTTGGCCTAGTAATTTCGGCAAAATGAGGAAAACAAGGCTAATCATCATTCTTTTTCTCTTCCTTTCTGTCGAATTCTCTCTGCCACTGTTCTTCCTTTTCTTTTCAAATCTCCACAAAGCTGAAAACTTAAGAGAGCCTAGCCGACTTCTCCATCTCTTCTTTAAAGACTATTACTATTTGTTCAACCCTTCTTTCCTTCTTCTCACAAGTTTCATAAAAGCCGAAAATAAGATCTTCTTAATCCCTAGCCGATTGTTCATTAGATCTCAACCGAGGCAAAGCAATCACTATCTAGCAAGGATAGCCGAAACTCTTTGGGACTTCAAGCAAAGGTGCTGTCGACTTTTGTATTAAGGGTAAGGGCCAATAGTCATTCGGTTTCCATTCTTTTTCTTCTAGGCTTGTCGAAAAATTTGGAATCTAACTCTATTAATGTCTTTGGCCGAAACCATAAAGAACTCTTTCGGGATCTGTCTCTAGTCGACAATAAGGAGGATTTTGGGATCTCAATATTCAAGGTAAGGCATGTAATATTCGGCCAAGGGCCATTTATTAGTATTTAAATGTTAGAAGTGGATCTAACATGTACCTATAGGTGATTCAACATCTTCAAAGCAAGAGGTTAGTTCCGGGATTTAAGATTTGGAAGGTAAGTACATATGTACATTCGGCCAAAGCCTAGTTTAGTATTTTGATTTGTTTCTTAAATGTTTAAAAGCCAAAAACTAACCAAGTTAATGGATTTAATGTTGGCCAATTGAAGGAAGGTATAGCACAAAGTTTTCGGGATTCGATTAAGTAGTGAAATCGGCACCAAGGTAAGTTTTGAGTAATAACAATCCTAATAGGATTTGGTTTTATGGCCGAATGGTCTTCATTAAATTTAAAGTGATGGCCGAATGTAGGGAGTTAAGGATCTTAGACAGTAGATCGGATTTCGGGATTTCAGTGAATTTGTTAAGTGAATCAGGTGTGTACCCCACACTATCTTTTAATACGATTTATGGCAATATTTAATATAAGTATGTATAAGAATGTGAATATGGCTAAGGTACCATATTGTGGTACAAAGTACTCAGGTACGTTTCCTACTCCTACTAGGATTATGAAAATATGTTATGACTCATATGTGAACAGTGATAAGAATGTGAAATTAGGCATGTTAATGCATAATATGTATGATATGGAGCATATGGGTTATTGAATAAGGGGAAGTGAATGTGGTGATCTAAGACCACGATATCTGAATGTGGTGACTTCGGTCACAATTATTTAATCTGGTGGCTATGCCACGAATATTTATAAGGGCGATGAGCACGTCGACTGCAGTGACTGCCTTCGATGGTGTGTAGCGGATGGCATATAGGTTTGGGTTCGGGTTGCTTCATATGTTTATATCTGATATATGAATGTGTATGTAATATGATAATGTATGCTTGAACTGTTAAATCTTAGTGTCGGTTACACATTGAGTCTGTTTGACTCACCCCGTTGGGGAATATTTTTCAGGTGATGATCAGTGACGGACCGGGTCGGCAGAAGCTTAGGGGTGGCCATGCGGAAATTCAATTTTTTTTTATTCCAGACTTTCTTTTATTTCTAAGTACCTTGAATTTTTATTTTGGGTTTTAATTTGATGTAATAAGGCCATAGTGAACTATGTTATTTTCTGTTTTATTTATTATGTTACGAAATTTTATTTATTAAAGATTAAGTTAATTTCAATTAAAATAAACCTTAAATATTTTGTCACCTGAAATAAATGAGTTTTCAATATAAAATAAACTTGTTTTCAACTCGAGCCCAACCCACAAACAAACTTTCTTCAAAACACACAGTTTTTCCAAAGTAACAAAAGAATTTTGAATCGGTTTACTTCGAGGAACATACCAGATCCGGTCCAGGCTCGTGGGCCGGGTATGGGGTGTTTCAATTTGGTATCAGAGCCCAGTTTTAAAACCCTCGGCCTAGGGGTTTAAGGCCCAAAACATTTTCAAAGCGAGCCCAAATGAGTTTTATGAAAATATTTTTGAAATAAGCAGGTTTTTGGCATGGCACCCAAGTCTCCGACCCGCAGTCCACCAGGTAAGTACCCTTATCCATTGTGTGAATTATAGTATGATGTGTAGAAGGGTAGAAATGGAATGGAACGTAGATTAGCATGATAAGTACTTGAACCCTAGGACTAGTTTACCCCAACAATTACATAAGACTTAATGACTAATTAAACAATCCTATGACTAAGTCACCGAGTTAGGGTGTGGTAACCCTTATGCGCATGTCTAGGATTGGATCCGGAAGAGCCTGGTACTTAAGCAGTCCTAGTGACTCACCTCCTCTTCGCAGGTATCCTACTTGGTGCGTAGCTTCGGTTCACCCTAACCAAGAGGACTCAGTCACAGGCTAAACACGATAACTAAAACCCGAAAGGGATTAGCCACATTTTCATGGAAACCCTAGTTTTTAAAAGTCAACAAACTACTCTTTTAAAATGTGAAAATTTTTATCTTCGAAAAATTTCCTAAAAATTTCAAAGTTACAAAATTACTTAAATGCCCTTGGCAGTGGAATTACAAAAATGCCCTTGGTTTATAAACCAAACTACCTATAGTTTTATCAAAATTTCATTACTTTATTAAATGTCCAAAAACCCTAATTTACAAAATATCAAAATACCTTGATTTTGGAAAATGACGAAATTGCCCTAACTTGTAAATTACCAAAATGACCCTAATTTCCAAAATTTTTGCAACATCACCATCTTGGAAAACAAATTCTCAAAAGAACCCCCAAGTTTTGCAAATTTTGAAATACCCCTGAATTATTAAACTTTACAAATTTACCCTAGTTTGTTACCAAAATACCCCCGAGTTTCAAAATTACCGAAATACCCCCGGATTTTAAAATTTCCAAAATACCCTCGAAAATGCAAAATTACCAAAATACCCTTATTGAAAAAATCACCAAGGAACCTTATTTTGAAAAATTATGAAAATACCCCTATAGGACAAATGACGAAAATACCCCTGGGATAGGAATAAGACAAGAGTGTTGAATAGTGAATGTGTGTGTCTGAATGAATATGTTTCTCTGAATTAGAGTAATGAACTTGAACTGAAACTTTGTGTGATCGAAAGAACTACTTCTAAATATCTTTATTTCATAAAATTGTTCGCGGTTAATAAGTGGAACAAAATTCTGTTGCATAAAACTTTTTAATCAGATTAAATCGCAACGTTAGAAATGAGCTCTAGAGGGCGTGGACGTAACGTACGAGGACGCGGTAGAGGTAGAATGACCGTGTCGGAACCCATTAGATCGGGTCAAGGATCTGAGAATGAGGTACCGCCACCACCCCCCCCCCCATTGTTGATGCTTTGAGCAGCGAGGATCGACGAGACGACGTTGCCATATCGCGGTCGCGGCCGCGAGTTCTTGCGTTGGTGGCTGGTGCAGGAGGAAATTCGAGAGCTCGAAAGTCGGTACCTGAGTGACTTCGTGCCAACGAAGCTGAGGTGTTCCGTGGTGTATCCGGTGTGGCACCCAAGACCGCTGAGTATTGGTTGGAGGCCACTGAATGAATTATGAATGAGCTTGATTTGACCCCTGAGGAGAAACTGAAAGGAATGGTGGCATTGCTACGCGATGAAGTGTACCAATGGTGGCTCATAGTTCGTGATGGTGCCACGGCTGAAGATCTGACCTGGGAGTATGTTAAGGCCGCATATCAGAAGAAGTATGTCGGTACAAGGTATACTGATGAGCAAAGAAAGGCTTTTCTAGGACTGGTTCAAGGGAACAAGTCCGTAGCAGAATATGAAGCTGAATTTTTAAGGTTAAGCCGATATGCTCGAGTAGTAGTGGCTACGGAGCATGAGCGGTGTGTCCGGTTCGAAGACGGTTTAAGGGATAATCTAAGGTTGTTGATAGCTCCACATCAGGAGCGAGAATTTTTTGCGTTAATCGAGAAGGCAAAAGTAGCTAAGGGAATTAAGGATTCTACAAAGCAGAACTTCGACCAGAACGGGCAGAAAAGAAGTTTTGGATCGTCAGGATCGTCTGGGAATATTCAAAAAAGGCCTAAAGTTGATGGGCCGCGAGGTCGACAAGTTTGCTGCGTGAAGAGCGATGATCGTACTTGTGACCGGTGCAGGGAAGAAACACTTAGGAGAGTGTTGGAAAAAGACCGGAGGATGCTTTAAATGTGGGTCCAAGGATCATATGATTAAAGACTGTCCACAGGATCCGAATAGGGCTCGGACAGCAGGTCAAGGTTATGAGCAGACAGGCAGAGGTGGTCAACAAGCGACAAGGGGTCGTGGTCCAAACCATGGAGGGAATGGTTCCGCCAATGTCGTGGAACACCAAATAGAGTCTTGAAGGTTACGATGAGAGGCAACCAAGATTGGTTTATGCGGTTGGCCGTCGCGAGGAGGAAGATGTACCAGATGTGACAACGGGTACGTTCCTTGTTCGGGAATACCCTTTATTACTTTACTTGTTATGAATTAGCTCATTCTTGTATTGTTGGTAAAGTGCCTGAAACCTTGCATGTAGATTTAGAGATTATGCCTAGGAAATATGATAGTGTTATTAAGATCAGAGTGCGCAGCATAAGCATAGTGTGGTGAGTAGGAATGCAGTTAGCCAAGTAATTTCGAGGACAAAATTATTTTTAAGGGGGGTAGAACTGTAATATCTTAGATTATAGCCTATGCATTAGTATGTCTTATGTGTTATGGATGTGATGTGTGCATTTTTAGAATCTTGGAAATGTAAGGAAATGTCTTGTCTTGGAAATGTAAGGAAATGTCTTGGAAATGTAAGGAAATGCTTTAGAAATGATAAGTTTAAAGTTTAAAAGGGGGACATGAAGCAAGATGGTCTTAAGAGGAATTGTATGCAAAACATGACACACAAATGAGCTTGGAAAAGTGGCTTGGAGGCACCACTTAGAGCTCTGGAAATGACGCCACATGCTAGGGGGAAGGACTTGTGTTCGAGTCGCGTGGAGAGCAAAATTTTAAAGCCTTTATTTTGCTAAGTGGCATCAATAAGAGGGAATAGGGGGACGGCACATGGCTAAATTTTAGGAGTTTTATCCCTTTGATTTTATTTAAGGATAAAAGATGATAAATGAGGAATTATTCTTTAATTAGGAAAATAAGGGAGAAGTGATAGCCAAGTAAGGGACTTTGAGTTTAATAATTTCAACTAAGTAAGGATAGTTGCTGAATTATGTTTTATTCTAGATGGTAATTAAAGAGATAAAGCTATCAAAATAGAAGAGTGATGGCCAAGTAAGGGAGTCTTGGCCTAGTAATTTCGGCAAAAGGAGGAAAACAAGGCTAATCATCATTCTTTTTCTCTTCCTCTCTGCCGAATTCTCTCTGCCACTGTTCTTCTTTTTCTTTTCAAATCTCCACAAAGCCGAAAACTTAAGAGAGCCTAGCCGACTTCTCCATCTCTTCTTCAAAGACTATTACTATTTGCTCAACCCTTCTTTCCTTCTTCTCACAAGTTTCATAAAAGCCAAAAATAAGATCTTCTTAGTCCCTAGCCGATTGTTCATTAGATCTCAACCGAGGCAAAGCAATCACTATCTAGCAAGGATAGCCGAAACTCTTTGGGACTTTAAGCAAAGGTGCTGTCGACTTTTGTATTAAGGGTAAGGGCCAATAGTCATTCGGTTTCCATTCTTTTTCTTCTAGGCTTGTCGAAAAACTTGGAATCTAACTCTATTAATGTCTTTGGCTGAAACCATGAAGAACTCTTTCGGGATCTGTCTCTAGTCGACCATAAGGAGGATTTCGAGATCTCAATATTCAAGGTAAGGCATGTAATATTCGGCCAAGGGCCATTTATTAGTATTTAAATGTTAGAAGTGGATCTAACATGTACCTATAGGTGATTCGACATCTTCAAAGCAAGAGGTTAGTTCTGGGATTTAAGATTTGGAAGGTAAGTACATATGTACATTCGGCCAAAGCCTAGTTTAGTATTTTGATTTGTTTCTTAAATGTTTAAAAGCCGAAAACTAACCAAGTTAATGGATTTAATGTTGGCCGATTGAAGGAAGGTATAGCACAAAGTTTTTGGGATTCGATTAAGTAGTGAAACCGGCACCAAGGTAAGTTTTGAGTAATAACAATCCTAATAGGATTTGGTTTTATGGCCGAATGGTCTTCATTAAATTTAAAGTGATGGCCGAATGTAGGGAGTTAAGGATCTAAGGCAATAGATCGGATTTCGAGATTTCAGTGAATTTATTAAGCGAATCAGGTGTGTACCCCACACTATCTTTTAATACGATTTATGGCAATATTTAATATAAGTATGTATAAGAATGTGAATATGGCTAAGGTACCATATTGTGGTACAAAGTACTCAGGTACGTTTTCTACTCCTACTAGGATTATGAATATATGTTATGACTCATATGTGAACAGTGATAAGAATGTGAAATTAGGCATGTTAATGCATAATATGTATGATATGGGGCATATGGGTTATTGAAAAGGGGAAGTGAATGTGGTGATCTAAGACCACGATATCTGAATGTGGTGGCTTCGGTCACATTATCTGAATGTGCTGATCTAAGACAACGATATTTGAATGTGGTGACTTCGGTCACAATTATTTAATCTGGTGGCTATGCCACGAATATTTATAAGGGCGATGAGCACGCGTCGATCGCAAATGATCGCCTTCAATGGTGTGTAGCGGATGGAGGGTTGATTTAGTAGTCCCCACGGTGTGCAGGATGGTACGGGTGATGTGTAGCGGATGGCATATAGGTTTGGGTTCGGGTTGCATCATATGTTTATATCTGATATATGAATGTGTATGTAATATGATAATGTATGCTTGAACTGTTAAATCTTAGTGTCGGTTACACATTGAGTCTGTTTGACTCACCCCGTTGGGGATTATTTTTCAGGTGATGATCAGTGACGGACCGGGTCGGCAGAAGCTTAGGGGTGGCCATGCAGAAATTTAGTTTTTATTTTATTCTGGACTTTCTTTTATTTCTAAGTACCTTGAATTTTTATTTTGGGTTTTAATTTGATGTAATAAGGCCATAGTGAACTATGTTATGTTCTGTTTTATTTATTATGTTACGAAATTTTATTTATTAAAGATTAAGTTAATTTCATTTAAAATAAACCTTAAATATTTTGTCACCTGAAATAAATGGGTTTTCAATATAAAATAAACTTGTTTTCAACTCGAGCCCAACCCACAAACAAACTTTCTTCAAAACACACAGTTTTTCCAAAGTAACAAAAGAATTTTGAAACGGTTTACTTCGAGGAACATACCAGATCCGGTCCAGGCTCGTGGGCCGAGTATGGGGTGTTTCAGCCATCTTTTGAAAATCCCTTTTAAATGATGACGGAGAAACCCTTTTCCAGCTCGACTCCGACGACGGCACGGGTCCTCTGACGACACATTTGCGGGTTCAGGTATAGTCTCCTTGCTTTTTTTTAGTTTGTTTTTTTTTTTGAAAGCTTTAAAATAATAAAAATATAAAACGAAAAGATGAACGATAACAGTAAAATAAAATCGGAATCAACCTTCAGCTTTTCGATTTCTTTGATCTCTGATATTCGTGGAAAGAGGAAGACTGCAAGAGCTCTGTTTTGGTTTCTTTCTTGATTTTTTTGATTTCTGAATGCGTAAAAAAGGATCTATTATTGAATGTTTATTTTCTTTTACTTTATTCTATTTGTTCTGTTTCTACTTTTAATCTCTGATGCCTCAAAAGAAAAAAAGTCCCAGTTACACTATTTTTGAGTGGCTTTATAGCCGAAACACCCTACTGTTTTAGTATTCTATTACTTGTTCCATGCGTCTTGGTTCCTGTTGCCTCTGTTTCTCTGCTTGCAGGGTATGGTTGAGGCACTGGTGGAGAAGGAGCACGCGGGGAGTGGCAGACGAGGTGTCTGGGGTGGCCACGATCATCAGGGGGCGTGGCATAGGAACCGACGCGCGTGGGAATCTAGAGTGACGCGCGTTGGGGCAGACGAATCGTTAGTGCGGCACCCAAGGTTTTCTTATGCTGCTATTTTCTGACAATGGGCTGTTGTGGATTGGGCTTTGTTTAATTGGTTTTGCAATTTGGGCTTTGTTTAATTGGTTTTGCAATTTGGGCTTAATGGGTCTGATATTTGTTTTTGTAACTGGACACTTCATGGACTGTTTTATTTGTATTTTATTGGGCCTGGTATTTGGTCTTTGTAATTTGGCTCCGAATTTGTTCTATAAATGGACTGGTTTACTTGTATTAAATTTGGGCCTTTATTCTATGTTGGGCCCAGGCAAAAAATTGGTTATTACAGCTGCCCCTCTTTACTCATTGTCGTGAAACGAGAATAGAGCAAAGACAACAAAAGAACCAATTTTGCCCGGTCTTGACTAAGTCTTGACTTCTTAGTCCTTGTCTTCCTCAAACATCTTCAAATTGTAACCTGTTGCTTTGATCCATTCCACCGCTGCCTCTGCGAGACATGACCCGTAGCTTCAATTCGCTTTTCCTCAATCTTGTTTATTTTTTTAACTTGCTCCAATATGTCTTTAGGACACGGAGAGATTCGTAGCTTCAACCTACTAATTGCTCCACTGGGACATCGATGGAAGCTGAACTTTTCAAACTGCTTCTTTATTCTCGTGATATGAGTTGACCCCCTTTTCCTTTTTGTTGGTGTTGTTTTTTTTTTTTTAGTGAAAAACAGAAATTGAAAAATAGAAATTAAAATACCTCAGCGTGCGTAACCCAAGGCCCAACTCACTTCTCGCATTATGAATTGATTTTAGTAGAAACTGAAACAACAGAGATTAAAAATACCTCAGCGTGTGTAACCTGAGGCCCAACTCACTTCTCGCATTATGAGTTGATTTTAGCAGAAATTAAAAAAACAGAGATTAAAAATACCTCAGCATGCGTAACCCGAGGCTCAACTCACTTCTCGCATTATGAGTTGATTTTAGCAGAAGTTAAAAAAATAGAGATTAAAAATACCTCAGCGTGCGTAACCCGAGGCCCAACTCACTTCTCGCATTATGAGTTTGTTTTAGCAGAAATTGAAAAATAGAGATTAAAAATACCTCAGCGTGCGTTACCCGAGGCCCAACTCACTTCTCGCATTATGAGTTGATTTTAGCAGAAATTGAAAAAACAGAGATTAAAATACCTCAGCGTGCGTAACCCGAGGCCCAACTCACTTCTCGCATTATGAGTTGATTTTAGCAGAAATTAAAAAACAAAAATTAAAAATACCTCAACATGCATAACCCGAGGCTCAACTCACTTCTCGCATTATGAGTTGATTTTAGCAGAAATTGAAGAAATAGAGATTAAAAATACCTCAGCGTGCGTAACCCGAGGCCCAACTCACTTCTCGCATTATGAGTTGATTTTTTTTGAAAAATAGTAACTAAAAATGTATCATCTGGTGGAACTCAGATGTTTTCTTTCTCCTTGGTTCGGTACAGCTATCGTCAGAACTTCTTGCTTTACTGGTGTACCTGTATGTGTCATGCGCGATGTTATCATGAAATGCACGTGTTTGTCCTAAATGCTTTTACGCCTACATGATTAAGCAATGTGCCATGGGTTTGTTTGTCCTGTATCTCTTTTCGTCACGACTTTCAGGTTGACCTATATTCATTGCTTCGATCATTGATCCTCTTTTTAGGTTTTGTACCCGTCCTCAAGTTTTACGAGTAATCTGAGTTTCTCGTTTATCACTCTCTTGCCCCCTGTTGAACTTTGTCCTTACTTTGAGGCTCTTGTACTTACTAGATTCTCATCCAGGTAATGCTCAACATTCCTTTTATTTAGAGTATGTCATTTCACTATTTATCATTTAAATGAACCAAACATGAGATGCATGAAAATGGGAAAGTAGGTACGAAAGAAATACCTCACATTCATATTTATTTCCAAAAGCAATAAGCAAAGAAAATTGACAAGGAATAGTTCAATAAAGAAAACATTATAGAGAAAGGAAAGCAGATTCAAATGTCACAAATGTTCTAGATATTTAACGCACGAACTTCTCTACGTTTCCTGATCCGGGATCTTTTCGAACAAAGCTTCTTGTGTAGAAGATTTCAAGCTTCCGTGTCTGCTTCAAACATTAATATCTCGCCATTCGACTCCCGGTTTAACTCGCTCATGTTCTTTAAGCCCAAATCTGCTTCCTCAAGACGCCCTTTCGGGTTTTCATCCTAAACCTTTTTGTTTGCCAAGACGCCCTTTTCGGGTTTTCATCTTGGTCTCTTTTTTCTCTTTTTTTTTTTGGTTTAGTATTTCTTTAACGCATCTTAATTTACTGGATTTGGTACCTCTTTTCCATCCATCTCGGTGAGAATCAGAGCTCCACCCGATAAGGCCTTCTTTACGACATATGGTCCTTCCCAATTCGGTGCCCATTTTCCTCGAAAGTCTTTTTGTATAGGGATAATCTTCCTTAACACGAGTTCTCTTTCGCGGAATTCCCTTGGTCGCACCTTCTTGTCATGGGCTGTGATCATTCTCTTCTGGTACATCTGTCCGTGACAGATTACTTTCAAGCATTTTTATTCGATCAGATTTAGTTGGTCATATCGAGCTTGAACCCATTCTGATTCTTCTAGTTTTGACTCCATTAAGACTCGTAAAGAGGGGATTTCCACTTCGATGGGCAGTACAGCTTCCATTCCATAGACCAGAGGGAAGGGAGTTGCCCCCGAGGAGGTCCGCACACATGTGCGATATGCGTATAGGGCAAATGGTAGCTTCTTGTGCCAGTCTTTATATGTCTCGGTCATTTTCCCAATAATCTTCTTAATATTTTTGTTAGCAGCTTCTACTGCTCCGTTCATCTTTGGGCGATAGGGTGAGGAATTGTGATACTTTATTTGAAATTGCTCGCACACTTCTTTCATCATCTTGTTGTTCAGATTCAAAGCATTATCTGAGATGATTCTCTCAGGTAATCCATATCGACATATGATCTCCTTTTTTAAGAACTTGTATACTGCAGTCTTTGTCACATTAGCAAACGAAGCGGCTTTTACCCATTTTGTGAAGTAATCTATGACCACGAAAATGAATTGATGTCCATTAGAAGCTTTTGGGGAAATTGGCCCTATAACATCCATGCCCCACATAGAAAAAGGCCACGGAGAAGTCATGACATGAAGGGGCGAAGGTGCTGCTGAATTTTATCACCGTAAACTTGACATTTGTGGCACTTTCGTGCATAGCTAATGCAGTCGCTTTCCATCGTCAACCAGTAATAACCGAGTCTCATAATCTTCCTAGCCATAGTGAAACCATTGGCATGCATTCTACAAATTCCTTCATGGACCTCTTCAAGTATCTTTCTGGCTTCAATATCATCCACGCATCTCAGGAGCACTTGATCTTTTCCTCTTTTGTACAGGACGTCCCCATCAAAAACAAATCCCACAGCCATTCTTCTGATTGTTCTTTTGTCGTTCTCGTTTGCTTGTTCGGGATACCGTTGATTCTTGACATATTCTAAGATATCATAGAACCATGGCTGTCCATCTGCCTCTTTTTCAATGCTAAAACAATGCGCAAGGGCTTCATATATGCTTATCTGGAGGGGAATTATTTCTGTTTCTCGGTTTGCTTTGAACATTGAAGCCAAAGTGGCTAAGGCATCAGCCAATTGGTTTTCTTCTCGTGGGAAGTAATTAAAAGTTACTTCTTCGAACTCTTTGATCAGTTCTGCCACGAGATCGCCATACTTGACCAACTTCGAATCTCTCACTTCCCAATCTCTACGGATTTGGTAAATCACCAGCGCTGAGTCTCCGCATACCTCTAAGGCTTTGATGTCTCGTTCAATAGCTGCACGAAGTCCCATGATGCAAGCCTCATATTCTGCTACGTTATTAGTACAGAAGAAATTGAATCTGGAAGTGAATGGGTAATGATTCCCTTCTGGTGACACTAAGACTGCTCCAACCCCATGCCCCAATGCATTTGAGGTGCCATCAAAGCTTATCTTCCATGATTCCTCTTTTGACGACTCACATTCTCTTTCTGTAATGCACATTAAGTCTTCATCAGGGAAATCAAATCTCAATGGTTCATATTCTTCTGTCGTTCGAGTTGCCAAGAAGTCAGCTATCGCGCTCCCTTTTATCGACTTTTGGCTCACATAGATGATGTCGTATTCTGATAGTAGAATCTGCCATCGTGCCATTCTTCCTAAGAGTACAGGTGATTCCATCATGTACTTTATTGGGTCCAGCTTTGAAATTAACCATGTTGTATGATACAACATATATTGCCTGAGCCTTCGAGCTACCCAGACCAAAGTACAACAGAATTTTTCAACTGACAGGTACTTCGCTTCATACTCGGTGAACTTCTTACTGAGGTAGTAAATTGCCCTTTCTCTTTTCCCTGACTCGTCATGCTGCCCCAGTACACAACCTAATGAGTTATTGAACACAGTCAGATACAATATTAAGGGTCTTCCGGGAGTTGGCGGTACTAGCACCGGGGGGTTAGACAAATATTGTTTTATCTTGTCGAAAGCAACCTGGCACTCCTCGTTCCATTTTCCAGGATTGTGTTTTCAAAGGAGTCGAAAAATTGGATCGCATTGGTTGGTAAGCTGAGCAATAAATCGACCGATGTAGTTCAACCTTCCTAGAAATCCTCTAACCACTTTTTGTGTTCGTGGAGGTGGTAATTCTTGTATGGCTTTTATCTTGTCCGGATCGACCTCAATACCTCTCTCGCTGACGATGAAGCCCAGTAATTTCCCCGAGGTTACTCCAAATGTGCACTTGGCTGGATTAAGCTTCAGCTGGAACTTTCTCAGTTTTTTGAACAATTTTCTGAGGTTTCCAACATGCTCTCTTTCCCCCCGAGATTTGGCAATCATATCATCAACGTAAACTTCAATTTCTTTATGCATCATGTCATGGAATAACATCACTATTACCCTCTGATATGTTGCCCCAGCGTTCTTTAATCCGAATGGCATCACCTTGTAGCAGAATGTTCCCCACATCGTCACGAATGTAGTTTTCTCCATATCCTCGGGAGCCATCTTTATCTAGTTATAACCCGAAAGTCCATCCATGAAAGAAAATAATGAATGTTTTGCCGTATTATCCACCAATGTATCGATGTGCGGCAAGGGAAAATTATCCTTAGGGCTTGCTCGATTTAGATCATGATAATCCACACATATTCACACCTTGCCACCTTTCTTTGGCACTGGGACTATATTAGCTACCCATTCTGGATATTTAGAGACTTGTAAGAAGCCAGCATCGAATTGTTTCTTGACTTCTTCTTTTATCTTCAAAAGCATTTTGGGTCTCATTCGTCTTAACTTCTGCTGGATAGATTTGCATTCTGGTTTCAGTGGGAGTCTATGGACCACTACATCCTCGTTTACACCTGGCATGTCTTGATACGACCATGCAAATACATCTTTGTACTCATGAAGCAAGGTGATCAAATCATGTTTAGTGTTCTCTGAAATGGTGGTCCCGATCTTCACTTTTTACCTCTTTTCTTCACTTCCCAAGTTCACTGTCTCAACAGATTCTTGATGGGGCAGTATCTATTTATCTTCTTGTTCTATCATCCTTAGTAAGTCAGGGGCCGAGACATAATCTTCAGCGTTTTCCTCAGCTTCAAATTCTTCTAAACAAATAGTTTTCTCGAAATCGATTTTAGGACTTGTAACGGGATTGTTCATGTCGTCGATATTTGAGCACCTAAAAGGTGAATAGAAAAGAAAACCATAGAGGAATATCAAGGTGTTGGGACGTACAAACATAGTACCATGGCATGATATGAAATATATGTAGGGACAGATTATGAGAAGAGGGAATAAATATGAAGCCAATGAGAATGAAGAGACCACGATAAAATGCATCTTTATTAATGTTCATTTAAAAGATAAATAGTAGAGATAAACTCTTGTAACAGTTTCCCCAATAACTTGGGTCATAAAAAGAGTTAACATTGAGGATTACTTTGGAGGGGCCCTAGAAACTACAAGAAGATCCTCAGCAGTCCAATTGCTCAAAACAAATCCAGGATGACCAGGGCGGTATCATTAAAATGTCTTCCATCGTATCATCCATTTTGTCAATAACGTTTATACTGAAGTTCTGAAAATCCCTTTCAACCAATAACAGTGTGTTTCATGAATTATCTCTTCCTGAGTACATCATTCCTGTAGATGTAAACGTTTTCAACAAGGGCGGATACATTATGGGCTCCCATTCCACTTCCCGACCTGAAGCTCTTGCAATTCTCCTTTCCTAATCTTTCAGCAGCTGTTTTCTTCTTTGTCGTGCATCCGGCTTGAACCCTAACCCATATCGAGCCTTGTGGTGTACCAGTTTTAGTGCTCTAACTATCCCTTGCTGGTATATTTTTAAGCCTTTCCCCGCTCGGGCTCCTTTTCCAACCATCAGTTTAATCCCCATCTTGGCATTCCTTGATAGTTTGGGCATGGGCATCTTGTTTCCTTCAGCAACAAATGTAGCATTAATAAATTCGAGGGAACGGAAGGAACATTCTACCGCATCTTTGTTCACTTCGATGTAAGGTGTGACAGTAAAAATATATGCAACGATGTCTTCTTCACCAGCGACCGTGATTAAGCGGTTATCCATGATAAACTTCACTTTTTGATGGAGAGATGAAGGGACTACCCCAGCAGAGTGGATTCAAGGCCTCCTTAAAAGGTAATTATACAACGAAGTAATGTCCATGATCTGGAATTCTACGTTATACGTGCATGGGCCCACTTCTAGGGGGACTTCAATCTTTCCCATAACCTCTCGTCGTGTCCCGTCAAATACCCTTACTGTGGAATGACAAGGCCTTAGATAAGACATATCAACTGGCATCCTGGAGAGTGTGGTCAAAGGCATGACATTGAGTGCGGATCCATTGTCGATGAGCACGTTCGGTACTATGTAACCCTTGCAACTGGTCATAATATGTAATGCCTTCACGGAGCCCCTACCATTTTATAGTATTTCCTCATTACTGAATGAGATGAAATTATCCGCATTTAAATTGTTCACCCATCTATCAAGCTTTTCTATAGATACATTACTTTCTACGTAAGCTTGATTGAGCACTTTTAGCAAGGCATTCCGATGTGACTCCGAGTTTAACAGTAGAGATAACACCGAGATTTTTGCCGGCTGTTTGTTCAACTGCTCCACGATGTTATATTCACTGTGCTTGATGAACTTTAAAAATTCATGAACTTCATCCTCATTCACAGGTTTTTTAATTTCTGGTTCCGACTGTATTTCAACATCCACCTCAGCCTCATGCATCGGTGCATTCCTTTCTGATTCGAGTCAACGGCTTTTTCTTTGGTTCAGTCATTTTCGGAGAATAGCACCTCCCGCTCCGAGTAAAGTGTCCTACTCTGCTGATATCCCCAACCACAGCCTTTGGCTTTTCAATTTCGGGTGCGACAATGTTAACATCGTATTTCCATGGCACCGCCTTATCGTCCTTGTAATGGAAAGGAGAAGGAGCTTTAATCACCACCGTCAATTTGACTTCCTTCTTCTTGGCCACATAATAAATTACCAGAGGCTGATCTGCACTATAACGGGTGACTGATGGTTGGTTATCAGAGGCACATATTTCCCTTTCCTCGGCCTCATCCATTTTATTAAAAATCTCGACTTCCTTGTTGTTCATCATGTCTTGGAGTAGTTTCCTGAATTCTTCGCAAGACTGGATGTCATGCCCTTCGATACCATGAAAGATACAAAAACTTTGACCTTCCGTACTTTCTTCTTCGAAACTTCTGTTGGAATGATAAAACAACTCATTTTTCCACCATCACCTCTCAGACCTTTCGCAAAGGTGTTCTTATTTCAGAAACGCGACTTTTAGCTTGCCACATATCTTCCCTTGTCACTACGCTTAAGTTCCCCTCGGTATGGTTTGGGAGCGGGTTTCCAGCCACATTACCAGTACCATCAAATTGTAAAATTTTTGCATCAATGAGATCTTGCACCCTCCTTTTGAAGGCTATACAATTTTCTGTGGAGTGCCATTGGTTTCCCTCATGATACATGCAACTAGTATTGGGATCGTACCATTTCGGGTATAGCGGTTTCAATGGTGCCATATAATGTGGGGATATTAATTATTTTTCCAACAATTTTGGGCACAGTTCTCCGTATGACACGGGAATAGGGGTGAGTCGAGGTTTTTCAGGATTGGGTCTCATCGGTCTTTGTTCGTGTTTGGGTTGGCTTGGAGCAGGCATGTTATTAGGTGGGAATATGGTGAATGGCCGTTCGTTGTTTGTGTTGTAGACAGGGTAAGAAGGAGGTGCTTGATAATAAGGGTTTTGGGGAGGAAAACGGAAATTTGGAGGTGGGCGATATCGGGGACATGATTGGGTCGGGTATGAATTAGAAGCGTAGTGGCTCTCAGTCCCCACCATATGTGTTTTAGCCTCCTTCTTCTTTATAGGTACTCCCCTTTTCAAGCTCTCAGGGCCTTCCATCTTTCTGTCTTTGATGCCATTTTCAATGAGTTCCCCAGACATTACGATATCGGTGAAGTCCTTTGTGGCGTTTCCTACCAGCTTGTCATAAAATGGTACTTTCAAAGTGCTGATAAAGAGGACCGTGACCTCCGTTTTAGTCAGTGGGGGTTCTACCTGGGCCGAGATGTCCCTCCATCTTTGAGCGTATTGTCTAAAAGTCTCTATTGGTTTCTTTTCCATCATCTGCAACGTTAGTCAATCAGGCGCCATATCGGAGACATGCTTGTACTGTTCACAAAATGCTGATGCTAGGTCCTTCCATAATTGGATTCTCTCTGTGCTGAGTTGATTATACCATCGGAGGGCTGATCTAATCAAGCTATAATGCATTAACAATTTGTCTTCATTCACATAGCCAGCCATCTTCCGACAAAAGATGATGAGATGCGCCTTTGGACATCTCATTCCATCATATTTTTCAAAATCTGGCACTTTAAATTTTGGGGGCAAAACCAGATCGAGAACCAAACTGAGTTCTTTGGCGCTCAGTGCAGAGAAGACTCCAGTACCTTCTATTGCCTTGAGTCTTTCTTCCAGACTCTTATACTTGTCCTAAGTATCATGATCCTTCATTTTCAATTTCACTATTTCCGTCGGATCATCCAAATCTGGAACGATTAGATCAGCGGGATTAGCCCCGGGGTTCGATACGAATATGCCTTGCCCTAGATGAGCAGGTGGTGCGGGTGGTTGTTCTAGGCCTGTTGATTCCCCTTGAGGCCAACCTCCATGCATTGTATGGGCGTGAGGTGGAGTGTATCCTGGGGGATGGAGCAGACTCTAATTGACTCTTGAATGGGGCTCTCTAATATCAAGGCTCTGCGCGAGTCCTTTTCCTTTGACCAGAGCGGTCATCATCTCCATCATCTTGGCCATTTGATCTTTTTTCTCGAGTGATTCCTCTCGGGATCTCACCATCAGATCCCTTGCCTCCTGCTGTAACTTGGCCAACTGCTCTTGTAACTCTCTCTGGATTCTTTCCATTCTTTCGGTTCTTTCATTGAGTTCAACATCGATAGCTCTAGTTCTTAGACGTGTCCTATAAGGATGACGTGATTCCAGATTCGTAGTGTCACAACTGTGGATTATATGATTTTAGCCTTAGTAAATGATTAAGGTGATGTGATACTATTGTGTGCATGGTATGAATGCAAAAAGGTGTCAACTCTGATTCAATTCCCCATAAGAAACTTCCTTAGAAAACAAAGCTCTTTACATAAAACAGATTACAAATACGGTTTGGCCTTAGCGCCTAGATCCCTAATCTTTTGGAGTAACGAAACCAACTCCTGTCATTGGCTTGTCCGTGACTCGTGCCGCACACTTAATACCTCCGCCTCTGTTGCCAAAATTTGCAAGTGCTTGGCCACCTCTCGAATCTAATTTATTGCTTCTCTCATGAGATAATCTCTATTTTCGATTTGCTTCTGAGCCTTATGTAACTCCTCCTCCCGTTGCTCCCTACTCTCTTTCAAGTACCCAATATAACTCTGACAATCCTGCAGTGCCACTTCTAACTCTTCGGTCTTCTTTTCCATTTCTTCGATTCTACTCAAGCTTGCCTTTAATTCTATCACCGAGTTGCGATTTCGATAATAATTTAAAGACATTTCCAACTCCGCCACTCTAGTCTTCAACTCATTTATTTCGTTTTGGCCTTCTGACACTTGCTTTTCTAGGATCTCTTTCTGATCTTTCATTTCTTGAAATTTCTTTTCCCATTGCTCAGCTTTAGCTCTTTCTTCTTGTAACTCTTGTCGCCATCGGCCTGAAGTCTTTCCTAGCCCCGCAGTTCTCATTGAGAGACACATCTTTTTGTAGTCCCTCTTTAGGCTATCTAACTCTTCTTCAGTTTTGCTCTTTCCTTTTCTTATCTTTTCTGCTTCTGATTTCTGTATCTCTACATCCAATTTCAAAAACATCTTCTCCTCCTCCAACTGCTCGATTCTCTTTTCAAGCTCTGAACTTCGCTGTACAAAATCTCGCTTTATAATTTCCAATTTTGTTGGTATCATTTGCAACCGTTCCTCCATAGATTGAGCATTATCTGCACTTGGTCCCGGGATATTATCGTTGATTCTTTTGTTTAGCCACGCTTTGTACTCAGAAGTCGTCGTTTCGCCCACAGTCAACCTCTTCATCCGATGAGTTTGCTTCCAAGCATTTGCAACTTCCTTAATCTTCTTCTTGTAACTTTCTCCTGTATAAGAGAATTCGCTTTGATCCAACCCATGTGTTGCTGGCACGAACTGTCTAGACTGGTATTGTCTTGCTGCTAGCAGAGGAGCGTATCCGATGACTCCCCAAATTCCGGGTAGAGGGACCCAATTAAAGTCTCTGCATCTATAAAGGATCTCTCCATGCACCATCCACGGAGCTCTCCACTCAATGTCTTCCTCTTGAAGATTCTGAAGAATTGTCCTCCATCCTTCTTCCGTTATATCTTTTCGTCTTGACACGGCCACTTCCTCATTTATCGGTGAATAATCCTTATAAAAGGGACGATAAGAGACTTTATCCATCTTCCAAAGATGCCCATAAAACCATACCATCAATAGCTGTGCGCATCCGATAAACCTTCCTTCTCCCGCTCTTCTGCATGCATTTAATGATCTGAAAGTCTCTACAAGGATTGCTGGGACAGGTGTGACTTGTTATTCCAATCGGTCGAATAGATCCACGACTGCCTCATCTATGTGTCTTAGGGCTTTTGGGAAGATGACTAGTCCGTAGAGGCTTAAGGCGAAAATATCAACTTTCCTCCTCACATCAGGATGCGTCAAAATCAGATCCCTTAAATTTACCCAAGGAATACATCTTCCTTCACCTTTTTGTTGAATCTTGGTCGAGATCCACTGTTCACTTATTCCCGTAATTTTCACCAATTTCTTCGCAAGAGGAGGGACATAGGCAGGCCTAATATAAACCTTGTCAGCTTGTATCCCGGGAATACGAAGTAAAGTGGTATATTCTTCTATTATTGGCACCAAAACCACTTTCCCAAAAGTGAAGCAACTGTATGCGGAATTCCAAAACTGGACCATAGCCCGAAACAGGTGTTTATCTATCTTAACATCCAATAAGTGAGAGATATCACCATAACGGTGGTAGAATATCTGTTTAGCTTCATCTTCCCAATGGGTCTAGATATCTCGCAACTCTTGAAGCTCATTTTATGTCACGCTAACACGAGTGAAGTCCCTCAGCTCTGACGCATGCCCTTCAGCTAAGCTATCTCCTTTTTCCAATCAGAATTTTTTTCGACCATGCGCATGCATGACCACATTGTCCTCTACTTTATCAAGAAAGTCATTTTCCATAGCAAACTTCCTATTTCAGCAACCGAACAGAAATTGACACATCTACTACATGGAATGTCATGCAAATCAAACAAACCAACAAAAGTTAGTATTGCATAATCAAAACAAGTAAAATATCATTAAACACTTATCTAGATAACTATTTCGACATTCTACCTAGGATAGGCTCTAGGGTTTCTATATGGGGCTTGGTCCTAAAGAAGGATACCTGAACCAGCAGATTCCTCAATCCTCACCTATTATAGGCTCATGCGGACCGAGTTCGGTTCAGGGGGATACATTTCCCTATGGCCATGCGGAGGTGAAAACCTCACGAAGCACGTAGGTACGGATGTATCCCGGAAGCAATCCACTAGCCCATGTGGAGGTGAAAACCTCACGAAAGCTTAGTTTCTCACTCCCACTTAAAGGTGTGACCACAACGGTTATGCAATGCAATGCCAAAGTATTTCACGAGACTCGACACTATAGCACAAGCAAATGCATCAAAAAGACACGATTTTTCAAAACAATTTTCCAAATTTTCAATCAAAAGGACAAAAATCAATCAATTTATGGCCTGACTCTCAAGGTCCCCAGCGGAGTCTCCAAGCTGTCGTAACAATTTTTGTCAAAACGGGAATCGGCTTTAAAAATAGGGAGTCGCCACCGATCTTTTATTCGAGGTGTGATCGGATCACCTTGTTTTAATAAAAACGTTTTGGTTTATTAAAACAGAGCTTTTGGTCTGCGAGTGTTCGAAAAAATAGGTTCGAGAGTCGGTTACGTGCGAGGAAGGATCAACACCCTTGCAACGCCCAAAATCGGTACCAAATTGATTGATCAATGTCCTAATGCTGAAAACTTGAAAACATTTAGGGTAAAAACTAAAAAATAGAATTTGTTAAATTGGGATTGAATCTCAGGATCATCTCGTTTCAAAGGAATGAAAGTATCATACCCAGCACGTTAGGATATAATGCCTTTATCCTCTAACACTGAGGTCATCTTTGATCTTCAAAACATATAAAAGGGCATCGGGTTATTTAGTTGAACGAAAAATCAACACCTAGCACGTTAGGATGCAATTTTTCATGCTTCTAAACACGCCAATGTTGCCTTGTTTTTCAAATGCGCGATATTAAAATTGGCTCAACATTCATTTGTAACGAGAGAAAACATTTAGGAAGAGTTCGAATCCATTTGAGTTTGAGATAAATAATAATAACTGGTAACACAAGTGATTGAGCATGACCTAATATTTAATCTCAACATCGCATCATCGGACACAATTATAGAAGCAATTGACAAGCGAATATACCACAGCAATCACATAATTAAATGAACACATTAATAATTGATATAATTCTACTAGATTCATGGCGGTGAATTAATATAAAACATGCTTTGAAATGCTAATAAATAAATTTAAAATAAAAGAGATAGAGCTCGAAATCGATAATTTATGAGACCATTTAAAATACCACATTATGAATGAATTTGTGAATAAAGATTTTGAGAGGGATCATAAAGATATAAGTATGTAATGAATTTCCAAGACAATAACATATAATGATATATATTTACAAGAAATCGTACAAATATATACTTAAAATAATACACACATAGAATGAAATAATTTAAGTAAAATTTTATAAGTGAACATTTATGTATATATATAATATGCTGGTGTAAGATATTTATATTTAATATTAGATCAAATTTGAACTTTTCGAACATTAAGAAATAGAAGACAAAATATATATAATAAAAAATATATATGAGCAATTTAGAACATATCGAAGTTAATAAACAATTTAAACAAAAGGACGGAAAAACTCAATTGAATTGGAGATAAAATCAAAAGGTTAGTTCATAAATAAACAAAATCAATATGCAGAAATAAGGATTAAAAAAAGGCAACGTAAATGGTTAAAGACTGAATGTACAATTATTCCAGATTATCAAAACGCAGCGTATAGACAGGTATCAAATTGAAATATCACACGGATTGTAGGGATTAATTTAAAAACAAGGAAAGCACGTAATGGATCTAATTGAAAACCATCATGAAAGCAGAAGATTTAAACGTGCAAATATCCCTCTTAAAATAGAGAGGCGCGGATCCGGGTGGCCAAGCGAGTCGACGCGCGGATCCCTCCCCTTCTAGACGGCGTCGTTTTGTTTTCCATTTAAAAGCCCAAAATTTCCCTTGTCTTTCCTTTCTGCCATTGCGGTTTAAAAAAAGGGAAAGGAGGGGAGGGTTATTTGCTCTGCTAGGATTTTTTTAAAACATTTCGCGCCGCCGATCGGCTTCCTCGGCCATCTTTTGAAAATCCCTTTTAAATGATGACGGAGAAACCCTTTTCAAGCTCGACTCCGACGACGGCACGGGTCCTCCGACGACACATTTGCGAGTTCAGGTATAGTCTCCTTGCTTTTTTTTGAGTTTTTTTTTTGAAAGCTTTAAAATAATAAAAATATAAGACGAAAAGACGAACGATAACAGCAAAGTAAAATCGGAATCAACCTTCGGCTTTTTGATTTCTTTGATCTCTGATATTCGTGAAAAGAGGAAGACTGCAAGAGTTCTGTTTTGGTTTCTTTCTTGATTTTTTTTTTATTTCTAAATGTGTAAAAAAGGATCTATTATTGAATGTTTATTTTCTTTTACTTTATTCTATTTGTTATGTTTCTACTTTTGATCTCTGATGCCTCAAAAGAAAAAAAGTCCCCGTTACACTATTTTTGAGTGGCTTTATAGCCGAAACACCCTACTGTTTTAGTATTCTATTACTTGTTCCATGCTTCTTGGTTCATGTTGCCTCTGTTTCTCTACTTACAGGGTATGGTTGAGGCACTGGTGGAGAAGGAGCACGCGGGGAGTGGCAGACGAGGTGCCTAGGGTGGCCACGATCGTCAGGGGACGTGGCATAGGAACCGACGCGCGTGGGAATCTGAAGTGACGCGCGTGGGGGCAGACGAATCGTTAGTGCGGCGCCCAAGGTTTTCCTATGCTGCTGTTTTCTGACAATGGGCTGTTGTGGATTGAGCTTTGTTTAATTGGTTTTGCAATTTGGGCTTAGTGGGTCTGATATTTGTTTTTGTAACTGGACACTTCATGGACTGTTTTATTTGTATTTTATTGGGCCTGGTATTTGGTCTTTGTAATTAGGCTCCGAATTTGTTCTATAAATAGACTGGTTTACTTGTATTAAATTTGGGCCTTTAGTCTACGTTGGGCCTGGGCAAAAAATTGGTTATTACATAGACAAACATAAAGCATGTTAATATTATTCTTAAATTCGACTCAAATCCAACTCGACTCGACCCATGAACACCTCTAATATCAGGTACAAAACAATTACAAATTTGATGCAAATAAATGTCAGGGAGTTTTTATCCTTTTTCTATAATATATGTAAAAATTGCCATAAAATGTTTTCTCTCGAAAATTGAGGTGTGGACTCTTCTGGTTGTGCAAGTATTTCATGTGTTTTTCATAATCTTTTTTAAAATTATTTTACAACTTTTGAAATTATTTTTATAATAAGAATTTTAATTTTTTTAAATATTTTCTAATGTGGCTATATGTCACGTTAGCATCAATTTCATGTGAATGTTACGTTTTATCGTAAAAGATAAATTTTATTAGTCACGTCAGCATAATTTATTAATTGATTAGATTAGTGACTGAAAAAAAATGTTTAATCAAGTGCGAATTAATTATATGGGTTTAATTAATTTTTTTATTAATAACTTTTTAGACCTATAGTTATAGTACTTTTTAAATGTTTATACTTCGATTTTTGGCTTAAATGCTAAAAAAACCATCGCAACATAATTAAAAATAAATTAAAACCAAATAAAAGAAAACCACAATTGGGTCTTAATAATAAGTTTGCAATTAATCAAGTGATTCAAATTAATTTTTTTTCGAAATCCTTCACAATTCGTTAAGTGATAACGTTGTAGTTAATAATACACCAGATGTGATTATTGGCATGATAAATGATGACAAAACAAATGAGTGCGATATTCGATTAGGAGCTTAATTTTTTAAAATTATTTTACAAGGTATTTTTAGAATTTAGAAAAAATTAAAAAAAATGTGCTATATATTCTAACATTTTTTTTTGAAAGATTCAAAAAATTAAAAACATATAAAGATTTATAAAAATTCAATCTGAAAAATATTTTTTAATTATAAAATATGAAAATTTCTAAAAGAAAATCAAAATTATTAAAAATAAAAATATATTTTTTAGAAATGAGAAATCAGTTACTAAATTTAATAAAAAAATCAACCCAACACATGTTTTACTTACATTTACTTGAATTTTTTATATAACAAATTACTCATTTAATTATTGCATAAAAACTTAATATATATATATATATATTTATATATATATATATAGTAGATGTAACTAAGATTCAAACATAAAACATATTATCTGTTCAACAAGGAATGTTATTTGTGAGAGTGTATTTTCATTGTAACACGTGTTTGTGATTAGTTTTACAAGCTAAGTTTTTAGAAGAATTTAACGGTGAAAGGGTTAGTCTTTGAGATATAAAAGTGAGTTCTCTTCACTGGGGTGTGTTAGAATTAGGATCACTAGTTGTATTTGTTACGAAGATAGTATATTCATTTCACTTAACTAGGCTTCAAAAATATAGGAAAACCAAATTGCGTAAACAATATTATTGTCTCTATTTTTATTGTGCCTGTCACAATTATAGAAGAAGTGTCCATTTCTACTGCCACTTCTACTCATATTCTATATCTTGCATGTTTATAATTGGTTCAGGTCAATAATATTAAATCGAAATATTTTAAAAACACATTTATGTGGTAAATTTCAAAAGTAATGCTAAACTATCTATGGTTTAGTATAGAATTGTAGTATAAGTGAAATATTGTTGCTTTTAATATTAAAATTATGGTTTGAGAAATCAAATCAACAATTTAGGAGAATTGTATTTTTTGAGGTAAAAGTATGATGGAGGCTCCTTAACTAAGAGCCAGATTACATTTTGTCCCCTCTAATAGGTAAATTAATCCCTGTATGTTAGATCAAAGAGTAAACTAGTCCTTCTATTAAAAATGTTATCCATTCCTAATGTTAAAAATTGATCCCTATATCTCTGCATGAGATATATGTGGCACGCCACATGTCACTGTCTAGTTCTTTTGTCAACCACACCAGTTTTTAACAGTACAAATGAATGAAATTTTTAACAGAAAAGATCAATTTGCTCTTTGATTTAATGTACAATAATTAATTTATCTATTTTTATTAAAAAGGCAAAATACAATTTAACTCTCACTAAATAATTCTCCCCCGTACATTTAGCTAAAGGCAAATTTGACTTTTGAAAGGAAAAAAAAGTTAATTTCCTTACTTATCTAAACAATTATTTTAAAGACTTTTTTTACATTTCAATTTTTATATAGCACTTTCTTATAACAATATAAAAAACATGTAGGTTTTTAAAAGGCTATATTTTAAAAGTTAAAAAAAAAAATCAAATTTCTTATATTTTCAATTTAAAAAATTCTAGTCTAATTCTTTATTGATAATTTCCGTTAAAATTTGTCAACTTAACATGTTTATTTTCGTTAGTCATATGACAAATCATATGAGCAGAGCCTAATTAATATGCTATGACAAATTTTGACAAAAAATAATAACAATGTTAATAATTGAACTAAAATTTTTAAATAAAAAATAAAAAAAACTTAATTTTTAGCTTTTTTAAATACAAAAATTAAATCTTAATTTTTGCCAAAAGACAAAGATTAACGGCATATTTTTAACCTTTTCAAAAGCATGTGTTCTTCCCATCATACTTTTTACACATTTTTGGGAGTTTAGTTGAGAGACTAACTCAAAGCCACTACGAGTGAGATTTGGGATTTGAGGTCATTGAGAGAAGGCTTTGGTGCATAGCCCACATTTACAATTGGCAAGGATTTTGGTCCATATCCACTTACATCATTCAACTGACATGGCTAAGTTGCAAGGTTTCTTCAGCTTAAGAAATATTTTAAGTTCTTGTTTTCTCAAAAGAGGTGCAATTTGGGTGAGATTTTTTGATTTTTTTTTTTAGATTTTTTTAGATTTTTCTCAAAAAAAAATTTTTTAGATTTTTTGAACCATTAATAATAATTCGATTTGATTTTTAATTTTTTATATTAATTTTTTTTGAGTTTCTCTATTTATTTATTACAAAGTAAGCTTTGTTTTTTATGATTTTGAATCCTTAAATTCGTTGGCGAGAAGTTTATCAGTTCTTATAGTATTTGAGGGAGGTAAACTTTGAAAGTGTGAGAGAGACGAGTGCGGTGTATTTCTTAAACTCCTTGAGGATGAAGGACTTAAACTTTGACCTAAAATATCGAGGGAGGAGAGAAACTATGGGTGGTGAAGAGAGTTCGTAAGATCTAAGCAATGAGTTAGGCATTGGAAGGTCTTGAGGTGTAGACTAATCCCAAGTTTCTAATTGACTTGTGGATGTCCTGAACTCCTCTTAAGGTATGAAGGTATGGTAACTTATAATTTCGAGGTTACTTTGATGCAATGGAGGATATGTTTCATGGTTTACATACAGTTATAAGGACCTACGAACTCTTCAAACTCTTCAATATTCTTTCCTAGACTTGCGGAAAGAAAATTGTATCTGACATTTGACTAAATTTGAAAAAAAATAAAGTAGAAAAAGATTCCATGATTGGATAATTTACAAGATGTCTAAAAGCAAATGATTGTTATTTAAAGATTGTGAGATTTCAACTTGAGAAGCATGTGTCACCCTCCAATAAAAAGGTTTAAGCGATGTCTGGCGACATGGTTCCATTACAGGCTTAAAAGATAAATTTTATTCCAAACAACAAAACTGATGTGGCTGAAACTTACCATACGAGGTGCTCTAAGTACAACCAAATTTTACAAATACAATATTATGAAATCACCTAATATAATACTTGGGAATTCTCATTTCTTACTGATTAAGCCAAGATACAATAGTGCTGGCATTTACACCAATCTTCATATTATATATAGCTGAAGTTGTTATTCAAATTGAGTTATATTAGTGCATTAAAGTCACTACCAAGCAGTATCTTTTATTTGCTACACCCCTGTTTGAGCAACATTCGTACCGTCATTTGAAACATTAAAATATTTATGCAACTAGTATGTTTTTAATCATATTTTGTGTTGGGTTAATTAAATTTTTTTAATTAAATTATAAAGTAAAAATTTAAAAATTTAAAAATTATAATATGTTTTAAGTTTCTATTCTATTCGTACATTTTAAATTTAATCTCAATATTTTTTAGGAATTTAAATTTTTACTTTTTAGATTTAAAAATTTAGGCTTGATTGTTTATATTATTAAAATTCTTTTGTTAAATTCGTTGGAATATTGATATGTTGAAATAAAATAAAAAACTCATTTGGTATCCATATAATAAAAAAAATGACAATCTAATAGACTTAAATTTAATAAAGAATTTTAACAGTATTGGCAATTCTTAAAATTTATGTCAATATTTTAAATTGATTGCTAAATTATAGAGTTTAAATTTCAAAGTTGAGCATGGTACAAAGACTAGAATTAAAAATTGATCTTTGTTATATAATCTCATAAAAGAGACATCAATATTTTAATCCGAATGAAATATTTACAAAACAGTGATATTCTAAAAGTTGAAATACTAAATTATGTCAAAATTAAATTATAGAGATTAAATTTTAAATTTGAGCATAATATAAGAATCAAAATAAAAAATTGACCAATATGTACATGCCAACCTTTTAATTCAAAAGAAGATTAATTTTGATATTGTAAAAGTTAAAATATCAAATTATATAAAAAATTAAAGTATAAAATTTAAATTAAAAATTTAAGCATATTGTAAGCACTAGAACTGGATTGAGACCATTCTTTTAAAATCTAAAAAGAAAAAGGAAAAAGCTTTGTTTATTCATTTGGTAAGATGTCAGGTACAAAACAACTACAAATTTGAGGCAGATAAATGTACAGATTTTTTATTCTTTTCTGTAACATATGTATAAGTTGCCATAAAATGTTTTCTCTCCAAAATTGATGTGTGGACTCTTCTGGCTTTCTTATTATTATTGTGCAAGTATTTCATGGATTTTTCATAAATTTTTTTAAATGTTTTACAACTTTTGAAAAGATTTTTATAATCTTTTAAGAATTTTTTATTTTTTTAATATTTGCTTAGCATCAATTCCATATAAATGTTATGTTTATTGTGCAAGAAAATTTTTATTAGCCCCATCAGCATAAGTTATCAATTGATTTAATTAGTGATAATTTTCTTAATAGAAGATTTTTTGAATTTTTGGATTAACAACAACTTAATTAACTGCAGATTAATTATATGAGATTAATTGATTTTTTATTAATAACTTTTTAGACCTATAAACTTAGTTATACTACTTTTTAAGGCCAATTTACTAATAAATACCTTTTTTTCAAAAATTACGAAAATAGACCTAGTATTTAATTATTTACCGGAATGAGTCATTTTCCCTGAAACGCGTCCATATCAGCGGATGTCAGGATATGTGGCAGCAAAACACTCCCCCAGGGATGCGTTTTGCCCATGTTTAATACCCCAACGACTATTTTTTTTTTTACCGTTTGGCCTCCAACGGTAAAAAAAAAAAAACAAAACAAAAAATTATAAAAGCCCCCTTTTCATTTTTTTCACACAAAAGTCCTTTTACAATTTCTCTCAACATTCTCTCAAATTTCTCTTAAATTCCTCTCAAATTTCACAAAAGTCCTTTAATTTTTACAAAAAAAAAACTCTATTTAAAAGTTTTTTGAACTAGTTTTTATTTAGATTAAAAAATATTCGATCGTGTTAGCAATGGCCGGAGAATTAATTCGTCTCGATAATAAGCACATCTCCGTCGATCAAATGACAATGGTAAGTTATAATTTTAATTTTTCAATACTTATTTAATATTTTTTTTTCATTTATATAATTTTAATTAATTTTTATTTTATAATTTTTTTTATAACAATCTCTAGATCGGGTGTTGGAATGCTATATTCGTAATATGCCTGGTCTGCCATCGCCGTTGATAGAGAATTACCTGCGGGAAGCGGGTTTTTGGCACGTGCCCACGGTAGGCCGGGGGTGCAAGTTGGACCCAAAACTAATCAGTGCGTTAATAGAGAGGTGGAGACCCGAGACGCACACTTTTCATCTTCCATGCGGAGAGTGTACTATCACTCTAGAAGACGTGCAGTTGCAATTGGGATTGCCGGTGGATGGGTACGTAGTCACCGGGTCCGCAACTTCTGGTGATTGGGGAGCCGTATGCTACGAGCTTTTGGGTGCTATTCCGGATAATATTAACGGAGGTCGGATCGAGATGGGCTGGTTACGAGACACATTCCCGGAGCCAGATAATGATTCTACTGAATTAGAAAGAATACTATATGCTCGGGTATACATTCTTGAAATGATTGGAGGCTATCTGATGCCGGACTTGTCACGAAACCTAGTACATCTGAGTTGGCCGTTGAAACTCGTTGATTTTAGAGCAGCCAGTGAATTGAATTGGGGGTCTGTCGTGCTAGCAAAATTGTATCGGGAGACGTGCGGAGCGACGGGACCGAATAAAGCCAAAATCGGAGGTTGCCTATCACTACTGCAATCATGGACACAGTTTCGCTTTTCATTTTTACGTCCTCGAGTGGACCACCCATATACATTCCCACTCATAACGAGGTAAATTTAATATTAGATTTTACAATTATTACATAGATTTAAAATATAATTGTATGCTAAAAATTTATTTAATTAGGTGGAACCATTCGGCGAGTTATGTTGGAATACCTACCTAGCTTGAAGATATACGACTTCTATTAGACCAACAGTCAGAAGCACAAGTAAGTATTAAATAAAATATATATACGTAATAAAATAGTCATTTCGTATTTAGTATTTAGTATTTAGTATTTAGTATTATTTATCATGTTCATATAGTTTCAATGGACACCATACGAGGATCCGGCAATTCGGGCAGTAATTCCGGATGAATTTTTTCAAAATCCGAACATTTGGCATGTGAAGGTTCCGTTGGTTAACTATGCCACCGTGGAGATGCACCAGTCAGATAGGGTTCTACGACAATTTGGATTCCGACAACCGATTCCCGTGGCACTTGAGGTGCTCGATGATGAGCACAAATTCGACTTACGGTAGTTGCATACAGATTGGTCGAGATTTTGGTCAGCATATATCGAATTGTGGAAAAATCGGTATGATTATATACCTACTTGCGAACCGATCATCGTTCCTAAGTTAGCGTGCGTGCCGGAATACATGCCATGGTTTAGGATCCATGGCAAGTTGTATTTATTGTCGAAAGAGGAGAGGCGATGGCAACTTCGTATACAAAGAGAATGACGGGGCCCTTTAAATCCAAAGAGAAGGGATGATGGGACGGGCCCATCAACAGCGTCGACACAATCACCGGGCCCATCAACAACGCCCATATAGTCACCGGGCCCAATACTTCAACCGACGACACCCACATCACAGCCTTTTCAGATTATGTCAGGTGCGTGTCCTAGCCCTTATATGTATCCTAACTCTATATGTTTCCTTTTCCCAATCCTGTGACAGGTTGGAATGTGTGGCCCGTTTCATCTCTATTCCCGATTACTCCGAGTGGACCGCTGATTTATAGGCCACCGTCGTATAAGAGATCGCACGAGGCGCCGTCGGGGAGCTCTTCTTTTTACCAATTTCCTTCGCCTTATGAGATTCAAACACCTACGCCATGGGTGATGCAAACACCTCCGCAGTCATTATTTTATCAATGTGGGTCATCCTCCTAACACCCACAACCAGATCCCCTGCCGGAGGAACCACAATCCTCGCTGGAACAACCACAACCCCCGCCGAAAGCTGGAACAAGGAGGAATCCAACGTGTAACTGTCGATCACCCCCATCTTCTTCTTCTTCATCTGAACCCCCTTCAACATCTTCAGGTACGGTTGGAACAGGCTCCGGTTCAGAACATAATGTAAATTCTGCACCATTGGGGCCGGGCTCTCGAGGTGAATCCACATCGGACTCATCATCTGACCTATTATCATCTGCAATGAACGAGGTCCCCTCACCGATGGATGTCGTGGGGAGTACATTATCCCTTCTTAAACAACTTTCATAACATCCCCAATCATATGTGGATTGCCAACCACTAGAAGTTGATGGCGTTCCCCAATATGTATTTCTAGCATCGAACATCGACCCACCGATATGCATGTCCCATCCACCAACCGAGTGTTGTGTAAGGGTTGTGTTTTCCATATTGCCACCAAACACGGGTGCTTTCGTATTCTGCCTCCCACTAACAGAGTGTCGGCTTAGGGTCGTGTATTCCCCTCGAACAGCAGTAGATGTTGAAGTCGAAGGAATATCATTTGGCGATGAAAATTGTACATATACCTCAAGATAGGGTGATCCACTAGCAAGATGAGTCTTCACCATAGCCTCCAAACTCCTAGGACCTTTGATGTCAAATGAGTTATGTCTCACGAGATCAACCGAAGCACAAAATCTATACTTAATAGAAAGAACTTTCATTGGCGTCATTCCAATGATTTTATGCCTAATTCTTTTACGAAGTTCTATCAAATCTATGTTCTGGTTAAAAACCAATCGCGCTGTTTTCTCCGATAAAAAAACAACATCGTTCTCGGTGTCACGAACTTCACCATCATAGTAAATAACAGCACTAATACGCTCACTCATCTTCAGTTTCTATTATACTTTTGCCTCAATTTCTCTTGTTGTAACTTATGCAACCTGAGAATGAAATTTGGCTCATTTATAGTCTAAGGCCAAATAGGAACTACTGTAGCAAAACAAAGTCCACGTGGGAGCTTTTTTCAGTACTCTTGTTGACAGTGCATCCTGCTTGAAGCGTTTTGGTCACTATTTGTTCAGAAACTTCTTCTCAAAATTATCTTTTCAGGAACTACTGTAGCAAAAGAGCGTCTACGTGGAAGCTTTTTTCAGTACTCTTGCTGACAGTGCATCCTGCTTGAAGCATTTTGGTCACTATTTGTTCAAAAATATCTTCTCAAAATTATCTTTTCATATACTACTGTAGCAAAAGAGTGTCTACGTGGGAGCTTTTTTCAGCACTCTTGCTGATATGCATCCTACATGAAGCGTTTTGGATACTATTTGTTCAGAAACGTCTTCTCAAAATTATTTTATCAGATACTACTGTAAAAAAACAAAAAAAATATATTGCTAATATATTTTTCCCAAAACCCTAAACATAAAATTATTTTAATTAATTAACTCTAAACTCTAATTTCATTAACTTTTCCCTAAAAACCCTAACACTAAACCCTAAAACCTAAAGAACCCTAACCTTAGCCCCAAAATCCTAAAAAACCCTAACCGTAACAGAAAAAATGGGCAAAACGCTCCCCAGAGGCGCGCTTTGCTGGCGCATACCCTGACATCGCGCTAACGTTGACGCGCTTTCGAGAAAAATGGCATATTCCGGTAAATAATCAAATAATAGGTCCATTTCTGTAATTTTTTTTTTAAAAAATGATATTTATTAGTAAATTAGCCACTTTTTAAATGTTCATATTTTGATTTTTGGCTTAAATGCTTAAAAACCCTCATAACATAATTAAGAATCAATTAAAACCAAATAAAAACCAAAGTTGGGTGTTAATAATAAGTTAGCGATTGATCAAGACATTCAAATCAATTTTTTCGTCGAAGCTTTTCACAATTCGTTAAGTGATAACGTTGTAGTTGATAACACGTCAAATGTGACTATTGGCATGAAAAATGATGACGAAGCAAATGAGTGTGATTTTCAATTAGGAACTTAATTTTTTAAATTATCTTATAAAGGTTTTTTTTTTTTTTAGCATTTAGATAAAATTATTTAAAATTAAAAAAATTTGCTACAAATCCTAATATTTTTGAAAGACTCAAAAAGTTATAAACATATAAAGATTTATAAAAATTCAAGCTGAAAAATATATTTTTAATTATAAAATATGAAAATTTCTAAAAGGATATCAAATTTTTAAAAATTATTAAAAATAAAAATTGAATTTTTTTTAGAAATAAAAATCAATTACTAAATTTAATAAAAAAAAAAATCAACCCAACACATGTTTTACTTACATTTACTTGAATTTTTTTATAGAACAAATTACTCACATAAAAAACTTAATATATTTTTTTATAGTGGATGTAACTAAGATTCAAACATAAAATATATTTTCAGAATACAAAAATTGGGGATAACTTATAAGATTTATTTGGTTGTACCTTTAAGAAAATAACTAATATTTTACATTTACTTGGATTGAAATTTTTTATTGATTTTTTTTATAATTTTTAAAACTCTCTCTTTTCCCTTTTCTAAAACTTTTTAGAGTTTTTTTTCTCATATTAATTAGAGTGTTCCATAATTTCTCTATTTTTCATAATTTTTATAATTTTTTTTAAATTTTAGCATTTTAAAGAATTTTTTAAAATAAAATTTGACTTCAATGCTAAAAAGCCCTTGTAAAAATAATTTTAAAATATCATTTATGGTTGTAGTAGAAAGTTACCTTTGTTTACTATTTATTATTTTTCACACCAGTTATCACGTTATTGATTAATGAATCATCAAAGACTCCAATTAAAAAAAATTAATTTCACGAGCTTAATTTATTATTAATTTGTAATTAAGATCCAAATTAAGTTTTTAATTATTTTACTAGTATTCTTTTTAATATTTAAGCCTTGATTTTTCTCTACCATAAAAAAAAAAAAAGAAGGTGAAATTTGTAGTGCGAAATGTAATAGCTGAGAGCTCAGGTGATGTTGATGGCCATGGCCAGAAATGGAAAGTGAGCATTAAAGATAATCGTCGACCATCCAAAACTTTCTATACATAGTAAGTTCTATGACCTACACCATCACCCTCTTATTATTCCATTAAAGTCCAAATAACAGTTGTCCTTGTAGTGTTTTCGGGTGAGGTTGGAAAAAAGATTCTATATCCGAATAAACTGTTTTTGAAATACAAGTTAAAAAAATTATGGTTACCTAAATCCAATCGAATTCAATTTTATTTATTTAGAGAATGTTTGATAAATTATTAAAAATTTTAATATTTAATATTTTAAATATGTTAGATATGTTATAAAATAAAAGATAGAGCATAAAGAACAAAGAGAATGGGAGAGGAAAAAGAGAGCGTATTGTATTGATCAATCAAAATATTTACAATGTTTATTTAAAGTCTTTATTTATAGGTATAAGAAGTATAAATGAAGTAGAGACCTATATCTAATCACTATTAGAATTTAAAGTACATCAAAACTTATCTTGATCTTGATTGACATCCACTTAATAAGATATTCATAACACTACCCATTGGATGTCTATTGGTAGATAATTTGTCTTGTTAAAGCTTACTAAGATAAAAATCCCGAGGGGAAAAGAATTCCTAGTGAAGGAAAAAGAGTACACATATATATATATATAATAAGCATGATATGATGCCTCGTTAAAAATCTTACCAAGAAAACCCAATAAGACAAAACATTGGTTAAGAGAAAAAGAGTACAACACGTATTTACTCCCCCTCATTAAAACATCACATACTTTTTCATATTCTACGTATTCAATCTTGAATACTAGTTTTTCAAATGACTATTTGAATGTATTTGCTAAACATTTATATCACCATTCTTTTGAAAGTTGTAACGCCCCAAAAATTTGAATGCTAGAATGTTGGATTTTGTCATAATTAAGTCTATGTATCTGTGGTTATGTGCTCTGTTTATGTAGTTGAAGTCAGGAGTTTGAGTCACATCTTTAGAAGTTTTGCTATTTTATTCTAAACAACCTCTGTCTTTGACTTTCCTAATTAAGTTTAATTCAGGGTAAACTTGGCTCAAGAATGAGCATGCTGATTCAATGGTTAAGCACATGTCTGTGACAATGGTCCTATGTTCGAGTCCCGAAGTATGCGATAGGAAACATTTTGCTAAATGCTAGAAATTGATTGGTGGTTAAATTAGGATCTAACGTTAGTCATACTCTATTTTGTTTCTTTCTTTTCTTTTGATCGTTCTTCCCCTTTTCTTTTTCTCTTTCTATTTTCTAGTTCTTTTATTATTTTTCATTCTGGTTACTGTCGTAAGAAAATACGAGACTAATCGAAGTTATACGTTGTTAATTGCGTCGATCGAAAGGTTATTAAGTAAGTTTCACTGTTAATTCGTTTGAATTCATGGTTTTTTTCTTGTTCTTCGTGGCATGTTTTGAATTGGGCATTTCGAGTTTATTGTGTGTTTTTTCTGATAATCAGTCGTTTGGTTTCCCTCTTAGACAGGGATATCGGAAGTAGCGAACCCTAAAACATCAATTCGAGTAATTATTGTTGATCTTTCGATAACTGTTGATTTCGTTGAAGGTTTCGTGTCGAAACTTTCAACATCTGTATTCCCTATATAACTGTGTATTATTGTCATTAAAGTAGGTTGATTGGGTTATTGGGTGGTCGTTCTAGGCTTTAAAAGCACTCTACGTTGTTACTGCTTCGAAATAAGTTCAGGTGCATATCAAAAACCACTGTTTTTGCAAATTTCAGATGCCGAAAAACATGGCTGTCGATGCCACACAGCTATGTGGTAGGCCGTGGGAACCACACGACCGTGTAACACATTGTTCACCAAATACGAGCCACACGTGCACGGGACACGACCATGTGTCTAGGCCATGTGTGGTCATGTTAGTGCAGAGTTCACACATGCCAAAGACACAGACGTGTGTCTAGGCCATGTAACTCACTTAGTACAAGATAAGGAGCGCACAGGTTAGGGACACGGGCGTGTTCCCAGGCCGTGTAACTCACTGTCATTTTTAGATACCATACGGACCAAAGACACGGGCATTTTCCCAAGCCATGTGATTCACTGTTTACAATTTAGGACCACATAGGCAGATGACACGGGAGTGTGTCAGGCCATGTGAGTTACACGGGTGGACACACGGGCGCGTGCCAAGCTGTGTACCATGCAAATAAAATTTGAAACTTATCTCTGAGGCCGTAAGCATCGTCTAACACGAACATTAGCCTTCCACAATGTATTTATTATCTGAATTAGATTGTATGAGTGTTATTTGATGCTCCAAGACTGAGGTATTGATTATATAAATGTATACGTACTATGATGACTGCCAATGATATTGAGCTGTATGACCTACTTATGAATTGAATCTGAATGACTGTGCATATGTTATTGACATTTGTAATTTGCATTTGCATTGATTGGGAATTATGTAAAGGAGGAAGTAATTTGTTTTGATTTAGTGGCTAAGCCACGATTTATATGTAAATCCGGCACTTTTTCGCAATTCGATCTAGCAACTAGTTTGCATCTCAGTAAATGTGTCGAACTGACACTATATGGTGTGTAGGGCTAGACGGGTATTAAATGCCCTTAACGGTGGGTTAGGATGGTCGGAGATAGTGTGTAGCGGATGAGGGTTAGGAATTACTGCATATGTTTCTGAACTGTTCTGTATCTGAACTGTAATTATTCTGCCATATAACTGAAACGTTAAACCTGTACAGAATATTCTCTAATTCTGATTGGAACTTGAAATTTGAGAACTTCTTATTAAAACTGTGCTTCTAGTTGAATCTTTATTGGTTATACACTGAGTTCTCTACTCATTGTGTTGACTAAATTTTAGGTAACTCATAGGCTTGATTGGGTTGGCATAAGGGAAGCTCGGTCAATTTGCTTATCATCCTTTATATATTTATCATGTAGTTCTAGTGTTTCTTAGTACTACAACTTTTCTAAGGTTGTCGAACTATCTGTTGGATTTAATGGTTGTCATGATCTGTCAAACGATTTTAACTATACTTATAAAAGTGGATTTGCTTAATAAAGTTAATGTAACTTTCTGGACTTGGTTTAGACGCCTAGGCCAGGTCTGGGGTGTTACAAATTTCATGAGTGAGGGAAATTTTGGGGGAAATATATTTTGATCTCTTCAAGAGTTTCAATAATAATCATAATAAACTTTAATCATGATTCTTCTATAAAAACACAAATAAGTATTTTGGATCATTTTATTATCCTCCTTCAACTTCTATTCACTATGTCAAATTTACCACATATGTTCAAATTATTTCAATTTATATAAATTAAAAATTTCCTGATAATTTCAATATGCTTCTGGCATTCTAAATCCTTCAAGGATTTTAATATAAACTTTATTATATAGTGATTTATAGAAAGGTTGTAATAACAACTATTAGACGCAAGTTAAATCTTTTATGAATTGTTAGTTTAATAATATATCTAAAGGTTATTGCATCCACAATAAAATAATATTATATCTTTTTATAATCAATGCCAGAGTTTAGCGAAAAACTTCATATTTTATTCTGCTTTTGCAAAACTACTTCATTCGTACCCTCATTGGCTTTATATCTTTAGGTATTTGGACTATTAGTATAAAAACTCCATGAATTTAATTGTACTTAAGTTGGGTCTTTCTAATTTGAACAATCTATTTCATATCTATATTTCTCAATAGATTTATTCAAAAATCTCCTTTTATTTCATTATTCCAACAATAATATTGCATGCAAAACCACTGTCGACCACTTTTATTATCGGTTCGACATTTTCTTGAATTGACATTACTTATTGAGATATATTATTTTCACTATTTTAATCATCAGTTTCAGGTACCTGAATCTCTTCTAGAGTTTTACTTATTAGTTATGTCTTGGGTCTCTTCTGGAGCACCTACCTCCACTATATAACCATCTAGAAGAATTTTCATCTTTGGAACTGATCAATCTATCATTTATTCTAATTGATTGTCCTACTGGGACTTTGATTCAAAATATTAGTTGGTACATAACACTTGGTTATTCTCATTATGTTTGTGAATACATCTGACAGTTAACTTGTAATAAAGTGAGTTATCATTTTTGAACTTTTGGTTCAAATTACTCTCTATAAAGATCCAGATAATGATAACTCATTACAAGCAGTGATTTTATTCAACTATTATTTCTCCCCCCTAATATCAGAAAAACTATCAAATCAAAATAGTAATCACAAATCATGTCATAATTGAATCTCTAATACATTCAAAACATATAATAATACAATGAGGTTTGTAATTAATATATATTCTCAACTTTCTTTGAGGATTCACTCATCTTTGTGCATTGTGATGGAGCAATTGGAACATATACACACATACAAAAATTCAAAGATGAGAAATATTTAGCTCTTGATTAAAAACCAATTGTAATGGAGAGTATTTATAACTTATTGGCTTGATGCGTACAACACGTAAATCAACATAATCTCAACTTTCTTTGAGGATTCACTCATGTTTGTATGTTGTGATGGAGAAATTGGAACATATACGCACATAAAAAAATTCAAATATGAGAAATGTAACACCCCTTACCTGAGACCGTTTCCGGAGTCGAGCATGAGGCGTTACTAGACTTAACTACTAATTCGGGGCATAAAAATTGAAACTGTCCATCTGCGCCACGTTGTCTAAATTGACTATAACTTGAGTTACGAAACTCAAAATTTAGATCCGTAAATTTTCCTTGAAACTAGACTTATATATCTTCTTACTATAATTTTTCCAGAATTTTTCATCTAGCCAATTAGTACAGTTTATTCATTAAAGCTTCCCCTATTTCACTAACCAATGGTTTTGACCTCTCTTAACCTAAATTCAAATATCTCATTGTACAGTTTTCATATGATGTTCCCACTTATTTCAATTGAAAATAGACTCACTAAGAATCTAGACATATAAAATATAACTCGCAATTAATCTTTTATGATTTTTAATAATTTTTCAAAGTTAAAATAGGGGATCATGAAGTCATTCAGAACCAGTCTCACTAAAATTTAAATATCACAGAATATAAAATTCCTTTACCTACTCTGTTTCTTTTATATAAAAATAGACACAATAAAATTTAATTCTATATCTTATTCACTTTCTAATTTCATTTTTCTTATTTTTGGTGATTTTTTAAAATCACGTCACTGCTGCTAACCAAAAACTATTTCATTGCAAAATATGGTTAACTAGTTTATAACATCTTTACTCCCTTTCATTTAAACTCTATACATTAACCATACTTATATATACCAAAACCAAATCAACCGAAACCACAACCAAACATAATCATCAAGCCAAAATATAAATTCCAAGATTAATAAGATGGACAAGCCATTTTCACATGGCTTAAACAAATATATACAACTTCAAAACCAGCAATATCAAAACTAGTCTATACATGCCACATAACAAAATCTCCAAGCATTTATTTACCAAAGCGAAAATTGGATAGTGTGATGAGATCTCCTTCGACTTCCAACCCGAGCAAGTCTTCGAAACTCTATAAACATAGGAAAATTACACAAAGTAAGCTTTGAAAGCTTAGTAAGCCATAAGCAAATAATTCACCATAGAAACATATAAAATTCAATTCAAATAGGCCAAATTTAGTTAATCACATATACATATACAATCACTTTTCTCATATAATCCATGTTCCTCGTTAAGTAACTTCACTTACTCATAATTCACTTACTCATAATTTATATCATCATTCGTAAACTTTCACCTTTCATAGCCTTAAGGCCAAACACTCACACATTCAATAATAGATTTCACATCGATCTATAAATCACTTTCCCATCTCAAAACAAATACATATACATTTGTTCACGTATATACATGTTAACTACCAAATTTTCTTTCTTACCATTCAATTCATATAATTCACATATAAAAACATATGATATAAAATTTTCATTTCAACATCTAAAACTTACTTTTTAGATCAAATACACATGATTCATTATACCACCACATATGGCCAAATATACTAGTTTAATGCATCATCATATATATAACCGAACATCCAAAGTTAACTAAATTATCACATGTACTCATATATTCGAATTTAATATAATATCACATATAACCACTTATATACAAATTCAATTCATCATCACATATGCACATACCTTTGTGGCCGAACATATAAGGTTAATTAAATCAACTTACTTGTTCAATTTCCACATCCATATGAAGTCTTTTAGACATAGACTTGAAATAAATCACTGGTATTAAACCTGCTAGGCGTAAGCTTGAATCACACACCTGATCATTTCATTTTGTTTATCACATTATTCTCCTTTCAACAGTTTTTGTCTCCAAAGCCTCTGTAACTCCGCATACACAGTGCAAATTTCGTAACGTATCGCACACATAGTGTCGTTACTTGAGAAAGAGTACACATAGTACCATTCAACAGTAATGTATCGCACACATAGTGCCATTACTATTTAATCCGCGCAGTAATGTATCGCACACATAGTGCCATTACTATTTATTCCGCACACATAGTGCCATTTAACCGATTTCGCACACACAGTGCTCGGTACTCTAGTTCGCACACTTAGTGCCTTTTTAAGAGACCTTTTCTTTGATCTTCAATACACTTGTAATTCCATTACCATTCATACATACTCAATTTATCTCATTCAAGTACTAACACATTCAGCATACTCAATTTACATATTTCCATTCATAACATACATATATCTATCAACAACTCAATTGCCTCTTCCATTACCATTACATTCAGCAAGTTCAAGCATTTACATTCACAAATATCCAACTCTTCAATTACCATCACTTCTCATTTTCCATTTCCATTTATATACATATCTATTCCTTAACACAAACACATACATTTAGCCAATTCTTATATTCGATAGTTTCACATATTTACTTATATGTACCAACTCATATTCGGATATTATATACACATCACATTTATTTCATGATACATTCGGCAATAAGGAAATTAAAATGATTACATTTTATATTCATATGTACATTAGTATACAATTGAATACATTTCATCCAATTACTTAAAAACTTACTCAAGTAGTTCCTTGAACATATCAAATACCATCCCTCACATTCGGCAATAGCAAATATAATTGTAAACATTTCAATTCAGCATGAATAATTTACATTTATTTAAAATTAAGAACAACCATTTGCTTATAGACTTACCTCGGATATCGGCGAACGTAAAATCAACTATTCGGCTATTTTTGTCTTTCCCCGATTCAAATCCGACTTTCTCTTTTCTTGATCTAATTTGTTATAAATTAAACTTATTTAATCAATATTCAATTAAATTCACTCAAAAACACATGAATAGGTAATTTGCACTTTTATCCCATACATTTTACATTTTTAGCTATTTAACCCAAAATTCACAAAACACAAAGTACATCAAATTTTTTCATACCCAAGCTATGGAGAATTTTACCCATGACTATACAAGCCCATATAATTCATTAATTTCACATTTTAGTCCCTTAAACTATTATTTTTGCAATTAAGTCCTAATTACTCAAAATCATCAAAAACTCCAATGCAACATATGTTAATCTAACACATATTTATCATAATTCATCCTCAAACAACATAAATAACAAACTATCATCAAAGGCTCAATTCAAAATATTCATCAAACTCAAAAATTAAAGCTTGGGTCTTGAAGATTTCTAAGCAACGATCTCAAAAACGTAGAAATTATCAAAAACCGAGCAAAACACTTACCTTAATTTAGCTTAGACATAGCCGAACCCTTGTTTGCTCACTTTTTTCTTTTTCTTTCTTACATTCGGCCATTAAAGATGAAAGAATGAGTTATCTTTCTCTTTCCTCTTATGTTTTTATTATTATAAGTTTAATATAATATATAATTAATAATAATAACATTTATAATATATAATTTCATATAATATAGTCACTTTAGCATCACATGCCGTCCACTATAGTTAAAATTGGGCAAATTACAACTTTAATGCTTCCATTTAAAAAGACATCAACAATTTAGCCCTTACACATTAAACTATCAAATTTTCAATTCACGCGATTAAGCCCTTTTTAATAATTCGGCACTCAAACAATAAAATTAAATCACGAAAATTTCACACATAATTAACACGAAAAATAATATTTAAATATTTTTCAGACTCGGATTTGTGGTCCTGATACCACTATTCCGATTAGAGTCAAAATTGGGCTGTTATAAGAAATATTTAGCTATTGATTAAAAACCAATTGTAATAGAGAGTATTTATAACTTATTGGCTTGATGCGTACAACACGTAAATCAACATAATCTCATGTTGAAATAGGAAGTTTAGTTTTCATAAGTAACGCTTTAGATATTAATCAAATGCATTCAATCGATAGTTTCTCTAAACCATTATGCGCATAAATAATACATCTCTAAACTTTTACAAAAAATTTTCAAACTCAATCAATAAAAGACTAAGATATAAACTCATCAGTATTAGCAAGATGAACTGTCTTAATTACATGGTCTGAAATTAATTATTTAAACAAGCAATCTTGCAAACAATAGGTTGCAAGTTGATAACACATACGTGATTATTTTGTAGATGCATCTACCAAAATAATATAATATCAAAATTATTCGCATGATGAATGAATGAACCCATATTCATTTAAAAAATGCAAGAAATGAGAATTTTTAAAACTAAAGAATCTTCTGGTTATTTAATGAATGTCCATATGAATTCTCAATTAATTTTCGTATCATATATGATCTAAGATGGTCTAACTGGTCACGCCAAGTAGTAAATGCATTTGTATCAATAAACTTCTGGTTTACTTTAACATTTATTTCAATTGTACTAATAATGTCAATATAAATTGTGACAAATTGATAATTTTACTATCATTCATTTTACTTTGTATCTACATATAAGTATTATTGTGACATTTACTACTGGAAATGTCTAAATCAATGTGAAGTCTATAATGTCACTGAGTCAACAAAATAAATATAAATTCTAAACAATTATATGCAATATTCGCTTAAAGGAATATGCCAAAATCTTTTTTTTCTGCGTTGAGTCTTGACGATTTTATCAAGAAGTAAGCAAATTAAACTCCAGTAGTAGACTTTGAATCCAATTAAAATCTATTAATAGCAAACTTTGAAAGTGAATCTTATTTTCTAGGTGTACAACAGGTACATAACCAATGACTTTTCATACATAAGTTTTCTCTCTAGCAAGTTCTCATCAGTAATATTTTTCCATGTAATTTTAATTGAGAACTTATTCTGAATACTATAGAGTTATACTCACAGTTTAAAAAAAAAAAAAACCTTGCAACTTCAGGTGCATCCAACAATAACGAGCTTTAGATATAATTATCATATTCTATTGCTTATAAATAAATTTTTCACAGTCAAATATTTTGCTTTCAATCCCTTAATGTGGATGATGACAAAAGAATCAAAAAAATAGTTACAGTCAATTCAATTTAATAACAAGTGTAACACCCCAAAATCTGGCCTAGAAGTTTAGACCGAAACCTGGAGGTTATATTGGCCACCAAAAGTGGCAAAAATAAAAACTTTAATTCAAACCAAGAAAACCTTTTTGTTCATTATGTTTGAAACAATATTAAACCGGTGTCAAACATTCAGAAATAAAATCGACAGTTTCTAAATTTCAAATAACACCTTACGGAAGTCCAGCATAAAAACTTGTACCACGATTTATATAATCGTTTTACAAACCAGCTTAAAATTAACCGTATAAAACTTAAGAGATTTTACTTAAACTGAATCAAGCCATATCTTTCTGAGGCCTCCGGTATGCCGAGTCCAGCTCCAAAACATGGAATGTACCTGCAAGGAAAAAAAACACTACAGAGATGAGCTACACGAGCTCAGTGGGAGTCCAAAACATGAGCAGATGGCAAAAGATGGTGTGACATAATAAATACTCCAAACAAGCATATGTATAAAAATATCGCTTACGAAAATCTCAACCAGTATGTCAAATACCATATCAAACCACAAAAATGATGATCCAATCATAAGCAATAATCAGAACATATTACATGAAATTAACTATATTATTAATAACCAAAGGTTTACACAACTAGACGAAATGTCCTGACAATCAGACGTATATTCAGATGCGAATGAATGCACAAGTCAAAATCCCACCCCACCAACCAAACACCACTTCGTCCATCTAGTACACCACGTAAGGGCTATGGTAGGCCTGTCCATCATGCACACCACATAGAATCATAATAGGTTCATCCACCCTATACACCACAACGTGGAACTATGCCACTTAAGTAACTGTATATAGTTGAGCTGATATACGAATAGGATAGTGCGGTAAACCACTATACAAAAGTATCGCAGTTAAAACTGCTAAGTTTGTCTTCCTTCTCTTTATAACCAAATCCCAAAATTTTCATGCTATGCAACAATGCACACATTACGCAGACATTATACAGAAACATACATTAACATTTCTAGTTGAATAGATTAAAATTTGATTACACTTGTATTCTAATATTTAGTTACGACAAAAATAATAAACTCATACTTATTTATCACATAAACGAGCAATAAAATTAAAGCGCATAAACGCACATATATACACGGACCAAACTAAATCGAGTCCCAAATACACTTACTAAGGCTTGAACGAGGTTCAGATTACACAGAAACATAAAACAGACAGTTTATGACTCAAAACTACAAAATAGGGCCACAAGGCCATGTGCCCCGGCCATGTGGAGGTCCACAAGCCCATGTGAAGGCCACACATGCCAGTGTGAAGGCCACACATACCCGTGTGGAGTCCACACATGCTCGTGTGGAGGGGACACATGTCCGTGTAAGCAGCCTGTGTAACTCACTGTCCAAAAATGCCAAAAATAAAGAGTAGAGGAGACATGACCGTGTGGAGATCACACAAGCCCGTGTGGGTACACATGCCCGTGTGGCCAGGCCGTGTGGTACCAAAATTTACCCAAAAGCCCTAATTCTCAATTTCACACGGTCGTGTAAGCCACCCATGTGGGACACAGGCCCGTGTGGTTACGAAACCACACCGATATAGCCTAAAATTCGTGTTTTTGACACCGAAATGATCCCCATCCTTTGGAAATCCAGAAATGTACTGAAATATGCAGAATATCATGCAATCCATCAATAACTCAACACTTAAAATCAACAGTTTAAGAAACACATCTTAAATCAGAATTGCAACAACAAGGATTAACCGTTTCGCCTCTACAAGACTATTCTGACTCACATCCGATAACACGAAACACACAAGGGCAATCTCCTTTGACTGAACGATAAATGAAAATTACGTAAAACAGAAGAAGCAAGAACAAACGAAATTGAAATTAAACAGAAAAAGAGGAACGATGAGGAAGAAAAAGAAAGAAAGAAAAAGATGAACGTGAAACTTATTTTTTATTTTAAAGTTAACTTCCCCTTTTAAAAATAAAATAAAACAACATAAAAACACATAAATATAAAAAAACACTCACAGGGATTTGAACACGAGACTCAAAGATACACTAACACACAACTAACCACCAAACCAACAGACCCATTTTGACATTAAAACGCGAAACTGAACCCAAACATTCAACCCACTCACTGACCTTAACCACAAATCTCAAAACTTCTAACCCCAAATTTCAGGATGTTACAACAAGAGTAATCAATAATTCAATCCTCTTTTGATTCATATGAAATATAATATTTTCCTCATTCACAATCTCAATATGAGATCCATTATGAATATCTTTTAAAAGTAATAGATTAACCATCACAAGATATTAATATATTAGCTTTTCTAGAGCTTTCGTCTAATTTTGTACTACCAAATATTGGAATGATATTGGTTTTTATTTTCTTTTATGCTTGCGTTCACTTTGGGGAATGCAATAGATTTAATAGGATGAACTTATAATCGTCCCAATAGAATCTTTATTGCATGATCACCATCGTAAACATGTGTGGAATTCAAATCAAAATCTATTTGTTCATGTTGTCATGATTAGTCTCCAATTATAATAAACATGATATAATAAATAAATCATAGGAAAATATACCTGAAGATGAGTGGTTAAAGACTCTGATGATTACCCATAGTGCACAAGCCTCAATTGAAGATTAAAATTGCAATAGCTTTGGAAGGCAATCGACAACAACTTGAGCAATAGATTTGGAGTGACTGTATTATAAAATAAAAGAGGATCGTGCTGATAATGTGTTATAAAATAAAAGATAGAAAATAAAGAAAAAAAGAGAATGAGAAAGCAAAGAGAGAGTGTATTTTATTGATCAATCGGAATATTTTCAATGTTTCTCTAAAGTCTCTATTTATAGACATAATAAGTATAAATGAAGTAGAGGTCTACTTCTAATCACTTTTAGAATTTAAAGTACATCAAAACTTATCTTAATCTTGATGAACATCCACTAAATAAGATATTCATAAAAAAATAATCATTTTAATTTTTTACTTAATATAAAATTTTCAACAAATAAGATAAGTAAGTAGGCAGTCTTGATATAGAAAATATTACGTTGATTTTATTTTATTAAAAATTTTAAAATAAATTGCCATTTAAAAAGAAGGAGATATTCAAATTTCCATCTTTATCTTTCATTCAAAACTATAAAAAATAATGTAAAATGTTATATTAATAAGATTAAAAATAAAAATAAATATTGTTCAAAAAATCAATATTTACTTTTATCAAACAACGTAATTATATGTAGTACTGTTACGAATATCTTATCATTAAATAGATATCCATCAAGATCAAGATAATATTGATGTATTTTAGGACTCTAATAGTCATTAAAAGTAGAGTTTTATTTCATTTATTTTTCTTACGTTTATAAATATAAATTTTAGAGAAATATCGTAAACATCCGATTCATCTATAATATATGTGCTTCTCTTTACTCTCTATTTATCTTATTTTTATTCTATTTATTATTTATTTCATAAGAAGTACTTGTATTTACTAATTTATCAAATAAGTTTCTAATATAAATTCAGTATTTATAATTTTCAGTTTATCAGAAACATCCTTAATTTATAATTATTTTTATTTTTATTAAAATAATAATAAAAATATTATTTACTATTTATTTGAAAAAATTTCATAAATATTAATGAAATAGCTTTGAAATTCTTATCAAATAAGCTCTAAACTTCATTAAGATAAATCTAAAATCTCATAACATAAAATTACCATAAGAAACTGAAAATAGAATAGAACCAAATTATTACAAATGATTCAAGAGAATCCAACCCAGTCAAACTGAAATCATCCTATTTTTAGTTAATATTGTTTTCCGGAGGTAGTAAAAGAGGCGTAAAGAAGCCTAAACAGTAGCATTATTCATACACATAGGAGAAAGTCCTGCAATTTGCTTGTCACGGGCGACAACGTTTAACATCAGCTTCCAGTGGAGTGATGAAAATGCTTAAGTTTCCTGAGATAGTTCTGCTGAGCTTGGCCATGACATCAGCAACCAAGTTCCGGGTGACGTAAGATGTGTAGTAAGCTAATCTGCCATTCTTCAGAACAAAATTTCTGAATTTCCCTGATATTAAAGTTAAGAAGACAATTACCCTCACCTTATACTGTGTTTTAAAATTTCTTTTTTTACCCGGTCAACCCTTTTACTGTTTTTGGTACTCGTTAAGTTGATTAAGCTAAAGCCCAAATCAACGGCTGAAGATAGATCAGCTATCATGGTACAAGACATTTGATTCTTTTGAGATATCAAGTCAATAGTTCCACCAATTGAGGGGAATGTCGTCATCCATTCTATAACCATCTAATCACAATTAAAGTAAAATCTCAAATTGGGATTTTGGAATAAATACAACCATCCTCCTATTTTTTCCAAGTATGGATAATTTCATATTCTTTATTCAAATGTGCTTTTTATTATTATTATTATACAATGTGACTTCATTACGTAAGATTTTAGCTTATATAGGAACTCAATTTAAAGTAATTACATTATTTACTTTAATAAAATTTAAATCATAGTAAAAATGGATCATTATAAATTTATCATCTCTCTGGGCAAAACACGAATTGTATTCTTCTTTGATGGCAAATTCTGGTCATTCTCTTCACTCTGGTGGCGGGATTGGTAGTAGAGTACAGATGACGAATAAGCCTAACTTGTCATTCAAGGACGCTCTAATGGGGAATAATGACTCAATCCATTTAGATGAAGAAAGCTTTGAGGATGATGATTTTGATCTTCAAGAGGCTGATATTATTTCAAAAACAATTGACGGAGTCCCGGCGATTCAGTTGTCTCCTCGTGTTCACCAACTTGTCTCTTAAAGTATGGATAAAACTGTGGTAATTAAATCTTCATCATGATGGATCTTCTTCTTCACAGTCGTCAGAATCAAATACAGTTAAATAGGGGCAAGTTCGCTGTGGGTTAAAAGGGAAAGGTATTCAGATTCGGCGTGACGGTACTATTAAAAAACTAGATGATCTTATGGATGATGAGATTGATTATGCCAAAGAGAGAGATCAGGAGTTGGAGAATGATGTTGCTGAATAAGCAAAAACATGTGTTGTTTCTAATTTTTATCATTTTATTTATGTCATTAAATTTTTTTCATAGAATTGTCAAGGATGTAGACATCCCCCGTTTTGATAGAATTATGAAGGAATATATGAGGGTAAACAAATCGGATATTGTGGCTTTGACTGAAACGAAATTAAGTGGGAATAAAGCGAATTGGATAATTGAGAAAACACAATTCCCAAATTTTTATAGAGTGGAAGCTAAATGACTTGCAAGGGTATTTGGATTTGTATGGATCGATTGTTAACATGGAGGTAATATACAACCATTTCCAATTCATTATCTTCAAACGGTGCAATGTTAATTTTTCTAAGAATCTCTTTCTAATGGTTGTTTATGGGAGCCCCCAAGCGATCAAAAGAAAACTTCTTTGGACAGAGTTGGAGAGGGTAATTGTTCACTGTCAAGAACCGATGGTGCTTATTGGCGATTTTAATGCTATGCTGCAAGTTGACTCTGAGGAAAATTTTGCAGGCTGTCTTCGTTTTCAAAAATTGGTGTTTGATCAGAGGTTGAAGGATATGGGGTTTGTAGGCTCGAAATTTACTTTGGGACGTGGTAACGTCCTTGAACGTCTTGATCGGGGTCTATGCAAAAAGAAAGTGGGATAATGTGTTTCCTACAACTACTATATCACTTGTAGAGATTAACATCAGATCACTAGCCTCTTTTTTTAGTTACTGGGTACAGCCCGACTAGTAGACAAAAGAGGTCGTTTGGATTCTCTGTTGGTCGGGTGCAACATTTAGAGTTCACTACTTTAGTGCAAGATTTATGGGGGAAAGTTAAGAACATGGAGGAGCGGATTAATGAATTTACAAGGGCAGTTCAAATCTGGAATCATGATTCGTTTGGTTCCATTAACAGGAAGAAACGTATTATTCTTTCTAGAATCAAAAGTACACATGTTGCTTTGGAGAAGTATTAGTCAAAAAATCTCAATATCCTTGAATGGGATAATAGGAAGGAACTTGAGATTATTCTAGACCAAGAAGAATTGTTATGGCATCAGAAAGCAAGGTCAGATTGGATTATGTTTGGAGATTGCAATACCAACTATTTCCATAAACACGTTTTAACTTGGTGGGAGCACAACAAAATTTGAGCCCTTAAACTCGATGGAGTCTATTGGTGTTTTGATGAGGAACAACTATTGCGAGAGGCAATCATTTTTTTCAAAATTTGTATTCAAATGAAGGGGGCTCTAATAGCATATTTCCAATATGTAATTGTTTTCTGGATTTATCAACTGTTAAGAAGGAGATGTCAATTGGTTTTAGAGGTGTCAATAGCTAAGATACATGAAGCTCTCTTTACATGCCAAATTTTTTTCAAGTCAATGGGACATCGCGAGTGATTCTATTGGTAGAACGGTTACAGTTATAGTTAGAGGTGAGTCGATTGAGAACTCAATAAAAAATAGTTTGTTGGTATTTATTCCAAAGGGGGATAATCTTGTGAACTTCTGTCAATTTCGACAAATAAATCTTTGCTCGACCCTTTATAAGATAATAACAAAGACGATTGTGAATTGGTTGAAACATGTGATGCCTAAGCTTGTTGCTCCAAATCAACCTAGCTTCATTGTAGAAAGATCTATTATGGACAATATCGTTATAGCTCAAGAAGAAATCCATTCAATGAAGATTACAAAGGGGTCGAAGATGTAGATGGCCAGTAAGATGACTGAGTCAACATTCAGTGCATACCAGTCTCAGCCCAACTCTACTTGTACCAGACAAATCTGCCTAAAAAAAAAGGAGAAGATATCGTGGGTTGTTGGAGTTACCCTAGGAAGAAATGCTTATAAAAAGTCGAATAAGGAAGCCCTAAGTATGGAGATCCGAGGCAACAATAGAGGGTAGCAGCTGTGTAGAGACGGAAAGAGAAAGCTGAAGGCAATCCCTCTCAGCCACCACAAGACACTACTGCTGAATTGTAGATTGGTTTGGCAATAGCTATCTTCCTAAGTTCTTCCATTATTTCTTATTTTGTTCTCTCGTTAATTGATTTGATCGAAACAATGTTGGATGTTATTTTGAACTTGAATTTCAATAGCCAACCCATGAATTAAATCTCATAGGATTGGGATTACATGATGAAATTTTTATTTTCTTTAATGGTTGAAACATATATTTGATTTAATCTACTATTTCATTCAATTGCTTTTATTTCCTAACTGTATGCATACATTCTTTAGGCATAGATGAATGTGTAGTATGCCCATAAACTGAATCTAATTCTGAAAAGGTTAGATTAGTTAGACTGAGATTGAATGATACAATTGGGTCTTCGACTGAATACCTCGAGCAGACTCTAGACATAGAGTAGCGTTTGTATAGAATGAAGACAAAACAGTGTAGGGTGTCGTGCTAAGGCCTATAGACACAAGCCAGGTCACTTTAGGTCTCTTCAAAGTAGTAGGTTAAGTACGATTTTGCTGAGGCATTATTGAAAGTAAGGGCAGGTTCTTAATAATCCCAACCTTCCAATCAACATCGTAGACCTTCTATCCTTTACTGTAGTAACTTTGCCATAACATTCTCAGTTTTTTATTTATTCACTCGTAGTTTATTCATGTAATTATTCACGTAATTAGTGGTAGAAATAGGTAGATGTCGAAGTTTAAAATTTTAACCATATTGAATATTTTTGTATTTTGATGTTTGATGGTAGAAAATGCATGTTAGTTGTTTGTTAAATGACTTTTGCTAAGTGATTTTCGGTGAAAATACCTAAAAGGACTAATTTGTAAAAGTTATAAAATATGTAGTAAAAGTGTGTTTTAATGGAAATTGTGGGTTGTTATAGTTATGAAAATGATTCAGCTAGGCTTGTATGTTAAATAAATTAAATGAAATTCATTTTACGAGCCTAGGGACTAAAATATAAATAGTCAAAAGTTTAGGGGTAAAAATGTAAATTTTTCCAAAATATGATTTTGGATTAGTTTGAGTATTATAATGATTAAATTAGTTAAATGTGATATTATAGACCAAGAAAAATAAGGTTCGGACCTAGAATGAGGGGAAAACGAGTATTTGACGATTTAGTCATTTTTGCCGTTTCTATGCCAAGGTAAGTTCGTATGTAAATAATGCAATGTTATAATTGTATTTTTATGTTTTGATATTGTATGAAATGTATGATTGTTTCTATGAATATAATTTGACGAAGTTCCGACGAGAGAGAGAAATCCCGGTTGAACCTTAAGAATAGATAGGATAAAAATGTCATGACATTAGGGTTACTAAGATTACATGTAAGACCATATATGGGATATGGCATCGGTATAAGATTTCGTGTAAGACCATATCTGGGATATAGCATTGAAATGAGATTTCGTGTAAGACCATATCTGGAATATAGCATTGAAATGAGATTTCGTGTAAGACCATAGCTGGGATATTGGCATCAATACGAGATTTCATGTAAGACCATATCTGGGATATGGCATTGGTACGGTACTGTGTGTACGAGATTTTCGAGTATCCTTTAGTATTCCAAGTGGTCCAACGGGAAATTAAATGGGTATGTCAAAGAAGAGAAAGAGCATGTAATTATTACGAATTCTGTAAGGTATGTACATAAGTTATACGCATTAATTTTAAGATATTGTGAGTTCATGATTTCCATGAGAAAGTTTCTGTGAAAGTTTTGTGATTATTGGTCTACACGTATGATGGACGAAATACATGGTAAATTTGGTTGGCAATTGTGTAATTAGCTTTTGGGCCAAATTGAGTTTATTCACACGAATTGTGATTCATTAGATATGTGAAAGAGGAAAGATTGGCATAATTTCCTATTAAAATAATTATGGGATGATATGAGCTTTGAACAATTGAAAGATGTTAAAGTATATGCTCAAAATGTAAATACTCATATTTAATATGCATGTTTATTATGTGGTTTGAAATGATTTGTTAATTGTTGTAATTTGTTACAACGAAAAGATTTCGGTTGTTGGGTTAATGCCAGAATGTGTTAAATTATGCTTATAGGTGGATAAAGCAAACATTGTGACCGAATAACATTATAGCCATGAGATTATGGTGGATTATAATAATTTATGTTCACATTGTTAAATACAATAAACACTGGGTAAGATGTGAATGAGTAAGTTATACTTATGAGACTTAAATGACATTCGTATGGTTTTACATTATGTTAATTGTATGATATATGTATGGTTGAAGTTGCTTATTGTTTACATATGAACTTACTAAGCTATATACATAGCTTACCCCCTTTTCTTTCTAATGTCTTATATGATTATTTAGCTAGCTTGGGTTGGAGATCACCGGAGATCCTATCACACTATCAAGCTATCACTACGGGTATTGATGAATTCAAGTATTTTGAGTCTATGGCATGTATAGGGACTTGGTCATTTGGTTATATGTGTCTTTATGATTGTAACCAATATAATGGTTTGTGATTGTCAAAGGCCTGTTTGATACTTGGCCATGTAGATTGGCTTATTTTTGGGCTAACATGGTTGTAAGCCTAAATATATTCATATATGTGTCAATGTCTATGGTGATATGATCATGGTATGCTTGGTGAATATGAAATATTTGGAAATGTGATTTATGGCATGATTGTGTAATGCTGGAATTGTGACCTATTGATGAGATGAGGAACTTGAGTATAATTTGGTAACTAGATAGTAATCAATGAAGCCTAATGAATGAAAGATTTGTATGATTGATTGAGGACTTAATAAATGTGGTGAACATGTTAGATAGAGGTATAAAGTTGACATGCTTTAACCATGAATGTGGATGTTTTGGTTGCCTAAGTATGTATTGTTTTGTGCCCTTGAATTGGGGTAAGTGTATGTGTGAATAATGGTGGCAAATGGCTTGGTAAATAGCCTATTATTGTCCACACGGTTAGCCCCATTGGTGTGTGATCCGACCGTATGTCTCCTGCACCTTAAAATTTTGCAAAACAGAATGTCCAGTAGTCACCACACAGGCAGAGACACAAGCGTGTGTCTCAGCCGTGTAGAGGACATAGCCATGGACACGAGCGTGTGCCCTGGCCGTGTGAAGTCTACACCTTATTCATGAAAAATTATAAAAATTAAATCGACCACATGGCCTATCACACGGGCGTGTGGCCTGGTCGTGTGTGAAATTCAGTAAGCACCCTAAGATGGACACAGCCTGATGCACGGGCGTGTGGTCCTATTTCATGATGAAATTTTTCTAAGTTTTGTAAATTTTCATGAGTTCTCAGTTTAGTCTTGAACCACTCCCGAAGCATGTTTTGGGCCTCGTATGCTCGTTTTAGGGATGATATGAATGTTGTGAAAAAGTTTTAATTTGGATGCAAGTTTATGACTAAAAAATGCATGTATGATATGATATAAGTCTAGTAATGCCTTGAGCCCTATTTCGGCGTTGAATACGGGTAAGAGGTGTTACAAACCATTATCATAACTTGACTATTTCCATATCTAATTCGATCCCTATAGAGACGATCTCACTTATCACTTTATTACATGATTCGATGTGTATACTTGCACAATTCGCATATCATATTCACAAGTGACAAGTTTTTGGTGTCGTTGTCAGGGATCGGCAATTTGGTGTAATTTGGTTTGGTTATTTTACTTAATTTTGTTATTTTTATTTAGCTTAGTCATATTTAATTTCTATAGGTTTGACATCAGTACATGAGAAAAGGCATTCCTTCTAACAAATAATATCCTTTTGACCCAGAGATCGAAAGAGCTTTACAAAGAAGGCAGAAAAAGTTGTGAAAAATGGCTAGCAACGGGAATGATCCTGGCTTCAATGATAATCTGAATGGTCAAGATGCTAATCCTCCTATTCATAAGGTGATACTTGGTCTGAATGGTAATTTGAATGGTCAGGGCACTAATCCTCATGTTCGTGGGATGATAGATGACCGAGATAAACCAATCCGAGAGCATGTTGTGCCAATTTTGGATAACCTGAATCTAGGGATAGTCATACCACAAATATAGGCTCAGCAGTTTGAGTTGAAATCGGTAATGTTTTTGATGTTGCAAAAAGTAGGACAATTTGGTGGACTACCCACTGAAGATCCAAGACTGCATTTAAGACTTTTTCTAGAGCTTTATGACTCGTTTAGGCAACAGCGTGTTCCTGAAAATGCTCTGCGACTTAAACTGTTTCTATATTCTTTAAGAGATAGTGCGAAAGCATGGTTGAATGCTTTACCATCGAAAATAATGGCATCATGGAATGATCTTTGTCAGAGGTTTTTGCTATGGTATAATCCCCTAAATATGAATACCAAGCTTAGAAATGACATCACATCTTTTTGAAAATTGGAGGTTGAAACACTGTATGAAGCTTAGGAACGATTTAAAGACTTAATTTGAAAATGTCTAATGCATGGATTTCAACACTAGACTCAGATGGAGATATTCTAAAATGGGCTGAATGTACATACGAGGATGGTAGTTAATACTTCTGCCAATGGTACTTTGTTGGATAAATCTTATAATGAAGCATATGAGATCTTGGAAAAGATTGTCAACAATAATTATCAATATCCTACCACAATAGTTGGGATAGGCAAGAGAGCTATTGGTACTATAGAGCTAGACGCAATCACTTCGTTGACAGCCCAGGTATCTTCTTTGGCTAATATGATTAAAACAATGAAAAGGCTTACTGGAGTTTAGGACATAAAATCATTCGAACTATTGAGTGTTTATTGTGGTGAAGATCATGTTTTGGATGAATGCTCATCAAATTCAGTATCCGTTTGTTACATGGGTAATTTCAACCGGAATAATAACCCTTATGCCAACACGTATAATCCTGGGTGGAAACAACATCCAAAATTTAGTTGGAATAATCAAGGTTCGAGGAGTTTTAACAATACGACAAGATAGAATGCCATCAATGCACTGCCTATTTATACTCAACCTATACTAAGGCAAAATGTCCAGCAAGGATAGGCATCGGTTTCATCATCATCATCTATTGAAGCCTTGTTGAAGGAGTATATAGTCAAGAATGATGTTGTAATACAGAGTCAGGCTGCGTCTCCCCGAGCTCTTGAGAATCAAGTGGGGCAAATAGTAAATGCTCTAAATTTGAGACAACAAGGAGCATTCCCAAGTGGTATCGAGAATTCAAGATCACAAGCGAATGAGCAATGCAAGGCCATCACTCTTAGAAGCAAAACTCAGCTTGATAACGTTGCTCAATATGCCACAATAGAAGAGAATAACTCAAATAACAACCAAGTAAAGATCCCAGAGTCATCTGAAAAATATACTGAACATAAAAAGGCTAAGTAGCCAAATGCTATGGCAGAATCAGAACATGTTGTCAATAAGAATGCCACGGCAAAACAAAATCAGCAACCTGAAGGATGACTACCTTTACCTTTCCCTCAGCGATTTCATAATTTAAAGTAGGATATTTAGTTTAAAATATTTTTGGAGGTTTTGAAGCAACTCCATATCAACATTTGCTAATAGAAGCTTTGGAGAAAATGCCCAATTACGTAAAATTTATGAAAAGTATATTTTCAAAGAAGCGCAGATTGGGAGAATTCGAGATTGTCGCCCTCACTGAAGGGGGCACAACAATGTTGACGAATAAATTACCTCCAAATTTGAAAGACCTAGGGAGCTTCACTATCCTATGTTCAATTAAAAATCATTATATTGGTAAGGCTTTTGTGATCTAGGAGCGAGTATAAATCTAATGCCTATGTATAGTTTTAGGAAGTTAGGAATTAGAAAAGTAAGACATACTACGGTTACGTTGCAACTGGCTGACCGATCCTACGCACATTTAGAAGGTAAAATTGAAGATGTACTGGTAAGAGTAGATAAATTTATCTTTCTTGTGAATTTCCTTATTTTAGAATGTGAAGCTGACCAAGATGTGCCAATTATTCTTGAAAGACCTTTTCTTGCTACTGGCAGGACTTTAATTGATGTACAGAAAGACGAGCTGACCATAAGGGTAAATTATCAGTAGGTTACCTTCAATGTGTTTAATACTTTGAAATGTGCTGATGTTAATGATGAATTTCACGCTACTGGGTTGATAGAAACAGCAGTGGAGGAATTCACCAGATATTGCCAAAGCAATTTCGACAGCGACAAAAACTCACTTGAGTAGAGTGATACAGTTATAGAAGCCAAGCATATAGTAGATAAACTAGGGAAGAAGTTTGAACCCTTGGATTTATCAAACCGACCTTCCAATCCTCCTAAACCTTCTATAGAGGAACCTCCTACATTGGAGTTAAAACCTTTGCCGCAGTATTTGAAGTATGCATATTTGGGCAAAAATAGTACTTTATCGTTAGTAATTTTTGCGGAACTGGCACCTGAGCAAGAGGCAAGGTTGTTAGAAGTTCTTTAGCGATTTAAGAATGCATTAGGATGGACCTTGGTTGATATAAAGCCCTGCCTTTTACATGCATAAAATTTTGTTGGAAGACTGCCCTAGCAATTCCTTTAAACTGTAGAGAAGACTGAACCCGATCATGAAAGATGTAACAGCCCAATTTAGGGGCTAGTCAAAATAGTGGTTTTGGAACTACTAATTTGAGATTAAATAAAATTATTTTAATGTTATTTTATGATTTATGGCATGATTATATAGGTGCATGAAAATGTTGGTGCTTTAATTTTAGCGATTTCATGCTTAATTGTGAAAAAGGACTAAATCGCATAAAGTGCAAAAGTTCTATTTTACAAGCTAAAGGTGTCTAAAAGCCATACAATATTAATTGGAGGCCCTTAATGTGCAATTAGACTCTTAGATATTGGGTGACCGGCCATAGGGGACAAGAAGTTGAAAAATAAGTCAAAGTTGGTATGAATTTGTGGACTAAATTGATGTTTTATAATAAAATAAAGAAAAGAAAAATATCATATTTTCTTCCCTTCTTCTCCACCGAAAATACAAGAGAAATAGGGGTTTAAAAGCTTCAAAATTTTAGCAAGCTTTCTCCTTGCAAGTAAGTGCTTTAATGGTTATTCTTTGTTAATTTTTGTACTTTTGGAACCCTTAAAGCTTAAGCTAGCTAAAGAGGGGACTATTTTGCAAAGAGGTAGAAAGTTCAGGGTTTTTCCATGTGAGCATTTATGTTGTTTGTTTCATTTTTTTGGAAGAAAACGAGTCTTGTTTGTTAGATAAACAACTTTTGTGAAAATGTGTTTCCATGAAAACACCTAAGAGGACCTCTTTGCAAAGGTTGTAAAATAGGTGTTAAATGTGTTAAATAATGAGTATTGAGAGTTGCTATAAGAGGAATAAATGTTCACCTAGGCTTGTTAAAGGAAGAAATTTGATTAGAATTGATGTTCGAGCCTAGGGGTAAAATGGTCATTTTGTGAAAGTCTAAGGGCAAAATGCTAATTTTTCCAAAGTATGATTTTTGAAATGCATTGATTAATGTGATAATTAAATGAGCTAATTTGCTATTATAGATCAAGAAGAACGAGGAACTAACCTTGACCGAGGGAAGGGCAAGGTACCGGACTAGATCGACAAAACTGACCTATTTTGAGATCGAGGTAAGTTTGTGTGCAATAAATTCAACATCATGTTATTAAGTTTCTAAATGTTTGATATTAGTGATGTTGTATAATATTTCTATGAATTTGAGTAATGATGTTGAATGAGAAAATGATGTGAATTGTGATGTGCAAGTCCCGGTTGGACTTTAATAAATGAGAGAATAATATCATCAAGACTTGAGATGGGTAAGGTTCCATATAAGACCATGTCTGGGACATGGCCTCAGCACTGAATTAAGATCTCGTATAAGATCATATCTGGGATATGGCATCGACATCGAATATGAGAATCGTATAAGACCATATTTGGGATATGGCATCGACAATCGACATGAGATCCCGTATAAGACCATATCTGGGATATGGCATCAACATCTAGAGGTGACCCCATGTAAGACCATATCTAGGATATGGCATTGGCATCGTATTTATGTGAATGATGACAATTATGTATTTTCGAGTATCCCAAAGTGATTCAATGGGTAAATAGCTAAGTTTATATTAGAGATTAGTGCTAAAGCTATGTGATGAAGTGATACAGGTACATGTGAGTAATTCATAAGAAATGTTTACGATATGAGACGTTATATGAAATTGGTAAGAGTAAGCATGAGTAAGTTATGGCAATGTGTTTAAGACTTTGTGTTTTATTCAATGCCATGGATGGATGACATTATGAGCCTTATGTTGCTATTTATTTCATACAAACTTACTAAGCTTTATGCTTACCTCTCTTATTTCCCTTTTCCTTGTAGTATTGCCTAGCTAGCTCGGGAATTCGTGGAACGTCGGAGTTCAGAAATCACACTATCAACTTCTCTTGGTATAGCAAAGATAGATTTATTTTGGGTATAACATGTATAGGATTTATTTATTTTGTTATGTCATATTTGTTAGCCAAGGTGTTGGCTATTAATGTTGTTCAATTCATTGTAAATGGTCATTGGAAAATTGGCCAACACTTGTCAAGTTCATATATTCAATGATGATGAAATTTGTAAAGTGTATGCTAGTGTGGATGTCTTAGTTTTAAGTTCTTAGAAGTGCCTTATGGTCATGATATATGTTGAATTGAATTGGTATAAGTATGGTTGCTTTGTAGGGTGGCATTTGGCTTGGTAGATAGCCTTGCAAATGTCCACACGGGTAGACATACGGGCGTGTGTCTAGGTCACGTGTGACACACGGTCAGCCCCATGGGCGTGTTGATAGGTTGTGTGTCCTCATGCTTGCTAGGTTGGCAAGTCAATATGCTCAGTAGTAAACACACGGATGAGACACGGCCGTGTGTCTCAACCATGTGGGAAACACGGCCTAAGACATGGGCATGTGCCCAAGCCGTGTGAAGTCTGCACCTGAAATTAGGAATTTAATTCGACACACGGTCTAAGGGCACGTGCGTGTACCTTGGCCGTGTGATCTTATTGAGATGATGATGTTATAAATAGAATGTCAAGGTTTTCACACACGGGTGAAGACACGGGCGTGTCTGGCTATATGAGGGACACGGGCTATGGACACGGGCATGTGTTAGGTCGTGTGAAAACCCTTCTAGGTTCGAATTGAAAAATAAATCCACACGGGTGTGGAACACGGGTATGTGATATTCCACACGGGCATGTCCCACCTTTCACACAGGCGTGTGGCCCTGTTTTATGTCAACTTTTTCTAAGTGTTCTAAAGTTTCCAATTTCGCCCCGAACCATTCCAGGTGCAAGTTAAAGGTCTCGTAGACCTATAATAAGGACATTGTGGTCTCAAATGAAAAGTTTTAATTTGAAAAAAAATTTATGGATCGATGTTGTACGATTGAGCTAGTTAAGTACGATAATGCCTCATACCCGGTTCAAATGTCAAATACGGGTAAGGGGTGTTACAAAAGAAGTTGTGAAGAAATAGATTATTAAGTGCTTGACGTTGACATCATTTACCCAATTTCAGATAGCTTATGGATGAGTCTTGTGCAATGTGTACCTAAGAAAAGAGGTGTCACAGTGGTAAGTAATGACAGCAATGAGCTTATACCAACTCGCACTGTCACGATATGGAAAGTATGTATGGATTACCGCAAACTTAATAAGGCAAATAGGAAGGACCATTTTCCCTACCATTCATTAATCAGATGTTGGATAGATTGGCTAGGAAAGTTTTCTACTTTTTTTTGGATGGTTATTCAAGATATAATTAGATTGCCAAGCCCTTAATGACCAAGAGAAGAAAACATTCACAAGTCCATATGGTACTTTTGTGTTCAGATGGATCCATTCAGGTTTTGTAATGCCCTAACAACTTTTCAATTTTGTATGATGGTCATATTCTCTAATATGGTGGAAAATTTTCTTGAATTCTTCATGGACGATTTTTCTAGGTTCAGGAATGATTTTGAAGATTGTTTGAAAAATCTGGAATTGGTTCTGTGCCATTGTGAAGAAATGAATCTTGTTTTAAATTGGGAGAAATGCTACTTCATGGTTTGTGAAGGAATTGCCCTAGGGCATAAGATATCATAAAGTGGACAAAGCAAAAATTGAAGTGATAGAAAAATTGCCAACTTCCACCAGTGTCAAGGGTATTAGAAGTTTTTTAGGTCATGCAGGTTTTTATAGAAGATTCATTAAGGATTTTTCGATGATTACTAAACCCTTGTGCACTTTGTTGAAGCAAAATAGATCTTTCAATTAAGATGAACAGTGTTTAGTAGCCTTTGAAGAGTTAAAGAAAAAATTTATAGCAATACCAATTGTATTAGCTCCGGAATAGACACTTCTTTTTGAACTCATGTGTGACGCTAGCGATTATGCTGTGGGAGCCATGTTGGGGAAAAGGAAAGAAAAAATATTATGGGCAATATACTATGCTAGCAGAACTTTATTGGAAGCATAGCTTAACTACACTACCACGAAAAAAGAGTTATTGACTGTGGTGTTTGCGTTTGATAAATTTCATTCTTATCTAGTTGGTATAAAGGTCATAGTCTACACAAATCATTCTGCTATTAAGTATCTAATGAGGTAGAAAGATGTTAAGTCGAGGTTGATTAGGTGGATACGGTTCCTGCAGGAGTTTGACTTGGAAATTAGAGATCGGAAAGGGACTGAGAATCAATTGGCTGATCACTTGTCGAGGTTAAAATTTGGAAGTGAAGATGATCATGATACACTTATTAAAGAAGAATTTCCAAACGAACAACTGTTAGTTTCTATGGCATTACCTTGGTTTGCTGACATAGTGAACTATTTAGTGAGTGGTGTGTTGCCAGCCAATCTCAATAGTCAAAGAAGACGAAAATTTCTTCATGATGTCAAGCACTATTATTGGGATGAACTTTTTTTGTTTAAATATTGTGCTGATCAAATAATTAGGAAATGTGTTCCTTATGACAAAATACATAACATTCTGTAGCATTGTCAGTCAGCTTCGTACGGAGGACATTTTGGAGGGATGAGAATTGTTGCTAAAGTACTTTAGTTAGGATTTTATTGGCCAAGTTTGTACAAGGATGCTCATGATTCTATCATCCATGCGACCATTGTTGGAGAAAAGGAAATCTCTCTAAGAGACATGAAATGACATTGCAAATCATACTCGAGATTGAGTTGTTTGATGTATGGGAATAGACTTTATGGGTCCATTTCTATTGTCAGTAGGTAAGGTGTACATACTGTTAGCAGTGGACTATGTCTCTAAGTGGGTCGAAGCTGTTTCCCTTCCTACTAATGATGCAAGGTCAATAATGAAGTTTTTACACAAGAACATTTTTACAAGATTTGGTACACCTAGAGCCATTATTAGTGATGAGGGATTGGTAGCTAATGCTTTGCAGCAATATGGGGTGAAACATAAGATTACCACAGCATATCTCCTCTAAACAAATGGACAAGTTGAAATTTTGAACAGAGAAATTAAAAAAAAAATTAGATAAAGTGGTGAATCCTACTCGTAAGGATTGGTCTACTAAGTTGGATAAAGCTTTGTAGGCGTATTGTACCGTTTACAAAAATCTGTTGGGGATGTCACCTTTTAAGCTTGTCTATGGCAAGTCATCTCACCTTCTCGTTGAACTTGAGCATAAAGCATTTTGGGATATTAAGAAGCTAAACATGGATTGGGTCACTACTGGCCATAAAAGATTGTTAGAATTGAATGAAATGGAGGAGTTCCAAGCATAAGCATATGAGAATGCTAAGTTGTACAAGGAAAAGACTAAGCGTTCGAATGATAAAAGAATCATGTTGTGGCAACTTGAACCAGGACAATAGGTGTTGTTATTTAACTCTAGGCTCAAATTGTTTCTGGAAAATTAAAGTATCGTTGGTCAGGTCTTTTTAAAGTAGCCCAAGTTTATCCTCATGGAGTTGTTAATATCAAAATTTTGAAAACGGTGGTCACATTTAAATTTAATGGGCAACGCTTAAAACACTACTGGATGCCCATGTGGATCGAGGCAAGCACTCAATTGATCTCCGAGATGTTTGAGCTAACAATTTCTTTTATCTATCTTTTCTTTAATTGATTTACTTTAATTTTATTTTTAATGTTGTTACCATTTCTGTTCTTATTTTTGAATAGCTTTTCAAGAGATAGAATAAAGAATATGAACTAAGCAGTTACGATATTAAGTGGAGTTTACCATAGAATTGCGACAAATTGAAACATGGGTAACGTGAGGATAACCGAGCAGATAAGTCCAAAGGAAGATATTTGGTCTTTTGTTAGCTGAGCTAATTTTTGTTACTTGGCGAGCCCATGGAAGAGTAGTTAAACTTTTTGTTTATGGATTAGGGCACTACACAATCTCCCCCCCCAAAATCCTCTTAATTTTCTTTTTTCTTCCACAACCTCATGCAACTTCCCTAGAATGTTTCACTTTTGCTAAATTGTTATCAATATCTCCCTTATTTTTCTCTCCTTAACTGCTCAAGTCTCTTAAGTTTCCCTTAAAGTTTTCATTTTTATTACTTTTTCTCTTCAATCTCTCTTTTTTTTTCTTCCACTACATTCTCCAAGATTTCTTCCAATTTTCTCCAATGGCTCGTGTCAAAACTACCTCAAAAACTGTTGAAACATCAAGAGCTGGTGCTACTCAGCTAAAGACGTTCTTTAACAGTGCCGCATGAGATACAATAGCAACATCGCGAAGCGACCTTTCTATTTTGAGCAAAGGTTCCTATTTAAAGATGAACCATATATGGGATACGATGAATCTGTGCCCTCCATAGTAGAAAAACATGCGTGGAATATTTTTTGTTTGCACCCCGAGGATGTTTTAGGAAAAATTGTTCGAGAATTTTATACCCATGTCAACTCTCTAGATTTCTATTTTATCTACGTGAGAGGTACTTCTGTTCCTTTTAATGAAAACCATATTAATGCACAGTTTGGTCTTGCAAGTATGCAAGACGAGCACACGTCATTTACTGAAAGGATCATTACTGAGGGTTTAAACCAAGTATTGGAGGATTTATTTATTAAAGGAACATGATGGACTGTTTCCAGTTAAGAGTGTTATACTGTCGAGAGAGCTTTATTGAAACCTATTGGGAAAATATGGTATCATTCTTTGAGGAGTTGACTTATGCCGTCTACGCAAAATACAACTGTTTCGAAAGAAAGAATACTTTTGTTGCACTCCATTATAAAAGGGAGAAGGATTAATGTCGGGAGGATCATTTTTCAAGAAATACATCAGTGTGCTAAGAAGCATGCGGGTAGTTTAAACTTTCCGTCACTTATTATTGCTTTATGTCAAACCACCCGAGTCCTTCTCAATACGAAGGAGGATATCACCCCTAACAAGGGTGGACTAACTAGGACTGTCGTTGCCAAGATCAAAGGCGCTGGTCCTGCCAGGGCAACTCAACAGAGTCATGCCACCACTTCCTCTGTTGCGCATACTCCCACGACAACACCTCTAGTTTCTCATAGCTCCTTTGAACAGTAAATAGTGCACTCATTCAAGTAGTTAGAGCAGAGGATGTCTTTTTTTGAAATTCAGCAGTTTCAACAGGATGAGTAGATGGCACAAGCCCAGCAGTAGCAAGCTAAATATTGGGCTTATGTGAGGAGTAGGGATTTGGCTCTAAGGAAATCCCTGCAACAGAATTTTACAAAGCCAATGCCAGAATTTCCTATCTTTCCAGCCACATTGCTCCCATTTGTTGATGCTGCCAAGAAGCCCACTCAAGCTACTACTAAAGAACCCACTTAACCTGTTGTCGAGGAACCTACTCAAACTGTTGCGAAATAGCCCAAAAAGACGATATCTCTAAATGCTAAGAAGGAGGAAGAAGGAGAAATGGATGATACTGCCGCCATCAAAAGGAAAGACTGTGATATTGGTCCCATATCTACACAAGGCCGTGATATTGGTCATCTGGTCGATGAACTCACGAAAACTAACAAGGAGGGGGAAGAATTGACCCCCCAAGAAAGGAAGTAGAGGTACAAAGTCAGTGCCCGAAAATCCACTCGTCAGGCATAATGAAGTATCTACATGCTAGTCCAAGCTAGCTAAGTTTTTTCATTCTTTCTTTCATGCATATTACATTTCCTTTCTTTTGTTATGGCATTTGCTGTAAAAATTTCTCTTTTGGTTGTTCTCTTATATATCTGATCATGCATTGAGAACAATGAATCCCTTAGATTTGGAGGTGTGTTGTGCAGTTATGTTGCATGCTATATTTAGTATGTATGATCATTTTAGTTTAGTTAAATCTGCTTTGCCACGGTAATGTAACTATTATGTACTATTTACCTATGAGGAGTACAATATGTACTTATGATGTTCGGTGATAAGCAGATATTCTTCAATACACTTAGAACATGTGACAATGGATTGAGTGAATTTAGCTTAAGATTGGTTGCTTGAAAATCAATTTCTAAAAATGAAATGTCCTACACTCAGTTTTTTTCGGGTTCTAGTGAGTATCTTCTAATGAACTTAGGCTAGGCACTTCAATGCTTAGAATTGTTGAGTAAGTCAGCACGAGTTTGTTTGCTCTATCGTGTTGTTGACTAGAAAGGTGAGTTTAAGTAAGAGTGTGTAATAGAAAGTAAACAAATTAGGGGCACTCCGATGTAATAACGGGTTGAGTAGCTAAGAGGTAGTTGTTTGCTCTATCCATCTTCTAAGTCAAAAGCCTTAGCCTCAATAGTGATTTCTATTTAAATTGTGAAATGATTGAGTACTAGGTAATTCGGTGTATACTCTATTGTGATTATCAAGTCAAAGAATTTCGTGACATGCTAAATCCCCTATTATACTAATATTATATTATTTAAAAAAAAGCACACAAATGTAAATGGTTTATACAACTATGATTAGAGCATGAGTGACTTGATTTTAGGTAACAAATGAACTGAGTAAGCTGGGAGATATTAGCTATGGCCAGAACATACATGGAACTTAGAAAATCTTGTTTTTAGGGAGTAGTTTTTTGCACTACCTTTGTTAAATCAAACCTTTGAAAGTTGAACAGGTTTTTTTTTTAAAGAGAGAAGATGGCTGAGAATTAATGTATATATTGGTCTCCGAATAGATTGACAGTACAATATGGGTACATGCATTTATGCATATTTTGCTTGAGGACAAGCAATAACTCAAGTTTGGGGATGTGAAAACTCTTGAAAAGAGTATATTTCATTCATTTAGACCTAGCTAATTGCTTGTACTTTGGTACATTTAGTAGCATTTTAAGATATTTTGTTAGTCTTTTTATCATTTGTATTAAGAGCTTGGATTGTGCTTACATGCTGGATACTTATAATTGCGTGTGGAAGGGTTGTGTTTGGTGGATTTTGAACTTGAATTTCAATCGCCAACCCATGAATTAAATCTCATAAGGTTGGGATTACATAATGAAACTTTTGTTTTCTTCAATGGTTGAAGCATATATTTGATTTAATCTACTGTTTCATTCAATTGCTTTTATTTCCTAACTGTATGCATACATTCTCTAGACATAGATGAGTGTGCAATATGCCCATAAATTGAATTTAATTCTGAAAAGGTTGGATTGGTTGGACTGAGATTGAATGATACACGTGGGTATTCGACTGAATACCTCAAGCAGACTCTAGACATAAAGTAGCATTTGTATAGAATGAAGACAAAATAGTGTAGGGTGTCATGCTAAGTGCTGGATTGCCGGTACCCTTATGGCGCAGAAAAAAATAATAATTCTGGCGATCCAAACCATGGATCCATGTGCGAGGAACGAATCGGGGTGAAATAATGGTTTGGAAATTACCGAAACTTCAATCAGAGTAGATAGCGATGCCTCGACAACAAGAATTCTGATCTACTATCGAACCAAGCCGCAACCTTTTATGATTTCGGCCTCTACGTAATCCACCCAATTGACGATGAACGGGAGAAATCTCTAAAACTGTTTTAGAGGTTTCTTTGCTTGACGGCTGCTAGACCTCACAAGCAATTTTTAGGGTTTCTTAAAAGCTCTCTTATTTTCTTATTACATTTTATAATTGGTATATATATTATGAATCATAATTAAAAATAAATAAATATAATAATGTTTTAACTGAAAATTATAATTACATTAATTATAACAAGGATTTTGGTAAACTATATTTATTTAAATTTATATATGAAACAAATTCATATATTAATAGAACTATGTTCTCATTATGTGTACAGCATCCTTGTACATATAATATGTTCAATATTTGATTGCCCAATTAAATTAATTCTTTAATTAATTTAATTCATGTGACAACCAAACACAATACCAACTATGTTTTATTCCGTTCATTTCAACCATATGGTGTGACCCTATAGGTTCTTGTAATGTTAGCTGTAATACTAGAATGATTCTAATGTTACAAACAATGAGTGGCATCCAGCAATGCATCATTGCTACCTAAGTTACAAGAAGTCATGATTCGACATAACCTTTTGTGATTAACCTTTCATGCATTAATGCTTAAGTCATTTATCTCTGGAATGGACACAAGTCATGGAATAGTCACACTTGCATAGTCCATCCCATGTTTCTTGATATCTTGAGTAGACTATGATATACAAATTAGTATGACATCTCATATCAACTTATTTGAGCATAGCCATGCATTTCTAGTCTCACTCAATCAAGTGGCCTAAGATATTACTCCCATTATGTAGGAGGGACTTATCCTATATTGATCAACCATATCCCTCTACATAGATTGTGGTATATCCAACATCAGCCTTTATAGAACAACCAGTTATGGTGTACGTTCGATTGTATCAAAATATACAACTCACTATGTTGGGATAATGATGATCTCAAGTCTGAGGATCATATACATATTAATCACTATGAGTAATGTTGTGACAATTACATAATAAACCAAGAAACATACTCATAGCGGGCCAGTCCAATATGTTGTTCTCTAACACACATATTCATGCATTGATTTTGACACTCCATATCAATGAAAACCCTTTATCATCAATCAACTACATGTTAGTCTTAATGCATTATTGTTGTCCTAGTCAACAATAATACTTGACTAAGGATCTTTTATGAATAATCATATTATTCTCAGGACATTATTATAAAACAGTTTATTTGTACACACAGAAAAAAACTGAAATAATAATGACAACGCTTTATAATAATAAACATGGTAAATCTAGTATGATATTACAACCATCTCCTGATTGATCTTTGGGCATACTCTTACAAGGCCTATAGACACAAGCTGGGTAACTTGAGATCTTACTCTCAAAAGAAGCAGGTCACTTTAAGTCTCTTTAAAGTAGTAGGTTAAGTATGATTTTGCTGAGCCATTATTAAAAAGTAAGGTTAGTTTCTTCGTAATCCCAACCTTCCAATCAACATTGTAGACCTTCTATCCTTTGCAATAGTAGCTTTGCCATAACATTCTTAGTTATTTATTTATTCACTCGCAGTTTATTCACGTAATTATTCTCATAATTACCATTTCATTTTTACTCTTACTTTGCCTTAATATTTTCTAATATTAGTCAATATTCATTTTGCACTTATCCTTATTATTTTAATTTACCACTTCGTACTTAACTCAGTTTTTCCATAACATTAATTATTATCATAACTTGACCATTTCTATACCTAATCTGATCTCTGCGGAGACAATTTTTATACAAGTGAGTATTCGACTAAATACTTGTAGTGGACTTTAAAAGTAGAGCATCATTTGTATAGAATGGAGACAAAATAATCCAGGGTGTCATTTTAAGGCCTATAGACATAGGCCAAGTAACTTGAGATCTTCGTCTCGAAAGAAACAAGTCACTTTAGGTTCCTTCTGAGCAGTAGGTTAAGTTCGATTTTATTAAGGCATTATTGAAAGTAAGGGCAGATTTTTAGTAATCCCAACCTTCTAATCAACATCGCAGACCTTCTATCATTTGTCGTGGTATCTTTTCCATAGCATTCTTAGTTATTTATTTATTCGTTCATAGTTTATTCATGTAATTATTCTCGTAATTGTCGTTGCATTTTTACTCTTGCTTTGCCTTAACATTTTTCAATATTAGTCAATATACATTTTGCAATTATCCTTATTATTTTAATTTACGAATACGTAATTAACTCGATTTTTCTATAACATTAATCATTATCATAACTTGACTATTTCTATACCTAATCCGATCCTTGTGGAGACTATCTCACTTATCATTTTATTACTTGATTCGATGTGTATACTTGCACAATTCGCATATCATATTCACACGCGACAAAGAACCTACTAGGGTATCGACTAGTTGATTGATTAGAACTCTACATCAATAATTAATTAGGTAAAACAATTGGATCTAGGCAAAAAGGAACTCGCGTAGTCAAAACAAGGAATAGGAAAAGTCGATACAGGAACATAGGAGTATATTTATGTTTAGTTAAATTTATTTAGTTTCTTGTTATTATTACCATCTTGCTTCTTGGTTAACATTACTAATTTGTAACTCGAGTAGATTAGTAATTATTTCCCGTAATTGACTTGATAACATTTTCCCTAAATTGCAACCCCTTAGGTAAGATCCTAAGAATACTTACCAAGTGTTTCGTTGTAAAGAAACTATATTACAACCTGACCCATATACTTGTGAACACCGCCTCAAACCTATATCTTTAGTTGCAGTATTCACACTTTGGACGTTGGTACGTCCGAAGCAGTCAATACCATTCCTTTCAATGTTGGAAGAGAAACAAAAACGAGATGAAGTCGAGTTTGTAAGCTTTTTTTCTTGTTCAAAACATTAAATGTCAACCTGCCTATAATCGAACTAATTGAGAAATTCCCTAAGTACGCCAAATTTTTAAAGGAAATCATGTCTAGGCGTAGGAAAATTAAGGTAGGTGAACATGTTAACATGAACATTTCTTGTAGTGCTATTATCTCTAGACAGGTTCCCCAAAAGCTAAAAGACCCGAGAAGCTTTACAATTCCTATAAAGATACGTTGTATTCATTTCAATAAAGCCCTATGTGATTTAGGAGCTACAATCAATTTAATGCCTCTATCAATATGTGAAAAAACTCAGGTTAGGGGACCTCAACAATACACAAACTACACTACAGTTGGCTGACAGACCTTCAATGCATCTGAAAGGAGTATCGAAAGATGTGTTAGTCAAAGTGCGCAACTTTATCATTTCGGTGGATGTTGTAGTTTTAGACTTTGACGAAGATCAAGAGATACCAATTCTATTAGGTAGACCTTTTCTAGCTACTTCAAGGTCCACTGTTGATATGAAGAAAAATGAATTAACCATGAATGTAACACCCCTTACCCGTATTCAACGCCGAAACCGGGTATGAGGCATTACCGGACTTATCTCGCTTGAACATGTAGCTTTGGGCTATCAAATTTTCATTCCAAATTAAAATATTTCATTCACATTCATAACATTCTTATTATGGGCATACGAGGCCTTACACATGCAAACGGAGGGCCTCCGAATCAAATCGGGATCTTTTGTAAACTTAGGAAAAGTTTTGCCTTAACAGGGCCACATGCCTGTGTGAAATGGGACACACCCGTGTGGGCAGGCCGTGTGGTCACACACGCCTATGTCCCTAGCCTGTGTGGAATTTATTTTTCAATTCGAACCTACAGGGGTTTTCACACGGCCAGACACACGCTCGTGTCCTCCACACGGCCTAGACACGCCCGTGTCCTCACTCGTGTGTGAAAACCTGGGTATTCCGTTTGTGGCGTCAGCAACCAAATAAGGGGCACATGGCCTAGGCACATAGCCTGTTGTCGACACTGACTTGCAACACTAACATGTAGGGGACACACGACCTGGTCAAACACCCATAGGACTGACTGTGCGTCACACACGGCCTAGACACACGCCCGTGTGCCTACCCATGTGGATAGGAAAAAGGCTATTTTCCAAGCTCTTTCTATCACCCTAACTCATACAACATCAATCATATTCAAGCATTTACCAAGAAACTCAATCATGTATCATACACATTCATGAATAACCTCATCTTTTCATATATTAATAACGATAAGCCATCAACTATGGCTATTTACAAAGGTTCTTTTAAGAAACCAACACACTTGGCCAAAATATCAAGATATATCACTAAGCCTAGCCCCTATACATGCCACACACAACATGCTAAGTCTAGATATACCGAGATGAGCTGATAGTGTGGATGATCTTCAAATTATCTTCGTATCTCGAACTGACTCTTTAACACTATAAAACAAGGGAAAAACAAAGGGAGTAAGCTTTAAGCTTAGTAAGTTTACATGTAGACAATAAGCATCATTACATATGATAATCAATCAATAACATCACATATTAAGCAAGAACAATTCACATTTCCATAATCATGCTTACTCATCTCATCCGAGGTTAGATAAAATTATTTTAATATTATTTTATGAGTTAGATCATGATTATATAAGTGCATGGAAATTTTGGTGTTTTAATTTTAGCGAGTTCATGTTTAATTGCGAAAAAGGACTAAATCGCATTAAGTGTGAAAGTTCTATTTTATAAGCTAAAGGTTTTTAATAGCTAAATAACATTAATTGGAGGTCTTTAAAGTGCAATTAGACCCCTAAGTATAGGGTGGCCGGCCATAGGAGACAAGAATTGTCAAATTGGTCAAAGTTGGTAAGTTTGGTGACTAAATTGATTGCTTAATATTAAAATAAAGAAAAGATGATATCCATCTTTTTACTCATCTTCCTCCACCTAAAATAGCAAGCAAAATAGGGGTTTTGAAAGCTCAAAATTTCATCAAACTCTTCTCCCTACAAGTAAGTGGTTTTAATGGCTTTTCTTGATGACAATTGTACTTTTGGGACCCCTAAAGCTTAAGCTTTCTAATTAGGGGACTATTTTGCAATATGGTGAAAAGTTTAGGGATTTTCCATGTGAGCTTTTAAGTTGTTTGCTGCATTTTTATGGAAGAAAATGCGTCTAGTTGTTAGATAAACAACTTTTGTGAAAGGTGTCACTATAAAAACACCTAAATGGACCTTGTTGTAAATGTTACAAAGTTTGTAGTAAATGTATGAAATGTTGGGTTTTGATGATAGCCATAAGAGAAATAAATGTTCACCTAGGCTTGTTGAAGGTAGAAATTTGATTAGAATTAATTTCCGAGCCTAGGGGTAAAATGGTCATTTTGCCAAAGTCTAAGTGCAAAATAGTAATTTTACCAAAGCATGATTATTGAAATGCTTCTATTAATGTGATGATTAAAATGAGATAATTTTCTATTATAGAGCAAGAAGAGCCAAGAATCAACCTCGAACGAGGAAAGAACAAAATATCGGACTAGACCGACAATCTAGCCTATTTTGAAAACGAGGTAAGTTTGTATGTGATAAATTCAACATTTATGCTAGCATGTTTGAGAATGGTTGATATTATAATGATACATGATATTCTATGAAATTGAATATTTGTATTGAATGAGAAAGATGATAAAAGTTGAGATTTTGAAGTCCCGGTTGGACTATAATAAGTGTGAGAATACTATCTTCAAGACAAGAGATGGATAAGGTCCTATGTAAGACCATGTCCAAGACATGGCCTCGGCACCGAATTGAGATCCTGTATAAGACCATATTCGGGATATGGCTTCGGTATTGAGTATGAGAATAGTATAAGACTATATTCGGGATATGGCATCAATACTTGATGTGAGATTCCGTATAAGACCAATTTGGGATATGGCATCGGCACTCAGAGGTGACCCCATGTAAGACCACATCTGGGATGTGGCATTGGTTTCGTGTTTATGCTAATGATTATGAATATGCATCTTTGAGCATCCCTAGTGATTTATCGGGATGAATAGATCAGCTTAGAAATAAAAACGAGAATTTTATTAAAGCTATGTGATTGAGTTAACACAGGTACCAGTGAGTAATTCCCGAAGAAACATTTACAATATGTGGCATGGTATGTGCTAAATAAGGGCAAGTATGAGTAAGTATGGCATGAAGCCTATAACTTTGTGTATGGTTAATTAATACCATGGATGGATTTTATCATGAGCTTATTGTTGCTATTTATTCCCATGCAAACTTACTAAGCTTTATGCTTACCCCTTTCATTGCCCTTCTCCTTGTAGTATTGCCAAGTTAGCTCGAGAATTCGTGGACGTCGGAGTTGGAGATCACACTATCAACCACTTTTTGGTATAGCCAAATTATATTTATTTTGAGTATGGAATGTATAGGACTTGAATGTTTTGGTTATGTCATATTTGCAAGCCAAATGTGTTGGCTACTATGGTTGTTTCAATTCATTTTGTAAATGGTCATTATAGTTGGGCCAATACTTGACTAGTTCTTATATATATATATTCATTGATGATGAATCATGAAGTTTATACTTGTGTGGATGCTTAATTTGAGTTGGTATAAGTATGGTTGCTATGTAGGGTGACATCTAGCTTGGAATATAGCCTTTTTAATGCCCACACGGGTAGACATATGGACGTGTGTCTAGGCCGCGTGTGATACACGGTCAGCCCTATGGGCGTGTTGATAGGCCGTGTGTCCCCATGTGAGCTAAGTTTACAAGTCAGTATGCTCAGTAGTAAACACACGGGCAGAGACACGGCCGTGTGGGAGGCACGGCCTTAGACATGGGCGTGTGCCCAGACCGTGTGAAGTCTACACCTGAAGTTAGAAATTTAATTCGACATATGGCCTAAGGACACAGGCTTGTTCCTTGGCCGTGTGACCTTAGAGAGGTGATGACGTCATAAATAGAATGCCAAGGTTTTGGTACACGGGCTAAGACACGGGTGTGTCGAGGCAGTGTGAGAGACACGGGCCAGGGACATGGGCGTGTGTCTGGCAGTGTGAAATAAGTCAGTGACGACCACGGGTAAAGAACACGGGCATGTCTCAAGGGCACACGGACGTGTCCCTTGAACAACACGGGCGTGTGGCCCCTGTTTGGAAAAAATTTTGTAAGCGCGTAAAAGTTCTTGGTTTAATTCTGAAACCTCTATGTTTAGGGCCTCGTAGGCCCAGAATGAGCAGGTTATGAGTTTTAAATGGGAAGTTTCTAAACTGCAGTGAAATTTATAGCCCAATGTGTTACGTTTAAGTAAGTTAAGTTAGGTAATGCCTCGTATCCGATTCCGGGTTCGAACACGGGTAAGGGGTGTTACACTCGACCTCTCTAACTGGAGGCAATCCGGGTAACTCTTCTGGGAACACATCTGGATTCTCGCATACCACCGCCACTGATTCAATCTTTACCTCTGACTCTTGAGTATTCAGCACAAAGGCCAGATAGGACTTATACCCTTTTCTCAAGTATCTCTCGGATACCATAGATGAAATTATCACAAGCATACTATACGATCTACCTGATTCAACCTGAATGACATCCCCATTTGCACATTTCAATTCAATAAACTTACTACCACAATTCACTAAAACATTATGAGTAGTCAACCAATCCATACCAAGAATCAAGTCAAATTCATCAAACGGAAACAACATGAGATTTGCCAGAAAACAATGACCTCTAATGATCAAGGGACAATTCCTACACACCTTGTCAACTAGCACATGTTTGCCTAACGGGTTGGACACTTTTATTACAAATTTCGTAAACTCTACAACCATACTCATGCTAGACACTAATTTCATGCAAATGTAAGAATGGGTAGAGCCTGGATCAATCAAAGCAACAACAGAAATATCATGAAGATAAAAGGTACATGTTATCACATCTGGAGATAATGCCTCTTCGCGAGCGTGAATGGCATAAGTCCTTGCAGGTGCTCGACCCTCCAACCTCACAGTAGAGTCTCTAGGCGCACCACTACTACTAGTCCCACCTCCCTGGTTCTTTTGTGATCTACCTCTTGAAGATACATTGCTTGATCTCACTTATTGATTTCCTTCCTTCTCGTCCCTCTCTGGACAATTCCGGATGAAATGGTTAGGTGAACCACACTTGTAACAATTATGATTATTCCCCCAACACTCCCCAGTGTGTTGCCTACCACAATTTGGACACTCCGGTTTATTAGACTTTGGATTGCCCATGCTTGCCATTGAGGTGGCTCGAACTCTCGAGCCCGAATATGTATTACCTCGCTCTCAATGTGAATATTCAACTGACGCAGTCGTCCGAGGGTTCATTTCCTTGGACCTCTTTGATTGAGTTTGGTACGATTTACTCGTTGGCCTTTCCTTGCATCTCGGGCCTCACTCATGGCTTTTCTCTTTTCCTTATTCAACTCATCAGCCTTACATGCCCTATCAACCAACACCACAAATTCTTTCAATTCCAAGATTCCAACTAGAAGTCTGATATCCTCATTCAACCCATCTTCAAACCTCTTGCACAAGATAGCTTATGTAGACACACACACTCTTGTGCATACTTCTGAGTCTAACAAACTCGCGCTCATACTCAGCCACAGTCATTTTACCTTGCATCAACTCAAGGAATTATTTCTGTTTCTGGTCCACAAATCTCTAACTTATATACTTCTTTCGGAACTCTTCCAAAGAGAAGTCTCATGTTACTCTCTCCCTTGGAACAACCGACGTCAACATTTTCCACCAACGATATGCCGAATCCTTCAGCAATGACAAGACGCATTTCAAGATCTTCTCAGGCGTGCAGGAGAGTTCATCGAATACTCGCATTGAGTTCTTAAGCCAGAACTCTGCCCTCTCGGGGTCATCATCAATACTAGCTCTGAATTCCTTGGCCTCTTGCTTCCGAATCTTATCTACCAAGGGTTTGGTTACTCTCACCAAATATATACCTTGAGGAGCCACAGAGACTGGCTAGGGTATAGGAGGGGGTGGAGGAGGTTGAGCATTAGGGTTCGCTCGTACATACTCCGTATACCAATTACTCATTATTTGAAGAAAGGCTTCCCGAGCCTCTTCTCCTTGACCCATAGTCTCGGGTCTACTCTCTACAGGCGCGGTCCCTTGTGCGCGGAGGCTGACGCGTTACTAGCAGCGTTATCAGAAGTCGCTCAATCGGGATCTATTTACTATATAAGAAGACTGTTTAGAAGTTTTAGAAGTCACCACACTATCATTATATGTTTCTGGCATGTATAGCTAGACTCTTACACACGCTACGGTAGTCCGAGAACTGACTAAACCATATCTCTGATACCACTAAATGTAACACCCCTTACCCGTATTCAACATCGGAGCCGGGTATGAGGCATTACTAGACTTATCTCGCTTGAACATATAGCTTTGGGCTATCAAATTTTCATTCCAATTTAAAATCTTTAATTCACATTCATAACATTCTTATTATGGGCCTATGAGGCCTTACACATGCAAACGAAGGGCCTCGGAATCAAACCGGGATCTTTTGTAAATTTAGGAAATTTTTGCCTTAACAAGGCCACACGCTCGTGTGAAATAGGACACGCCCGTGTGGGCAGGCCGTGTGGTCCTACACGCCCATGTCCCTAGCCCGTGTGGAATTTATTTTTCAATTCGAACCTAAAGGGGTTTTCACACGGCCGAACACACGCCCGTGTCCTTGGCCGGTGTCCTTCACACAGCCTAGACACGCCCGTGTCCTCACCCGTGTGTGAAAACCTAGGTATTCTGTTTGTGACGTTAGCAACCAAATAAGGGGCACACGACCTAGGCACACGCCCATGTGTCTAGCCTGTGGTCGACACTGACTTGCAACACTAACATGCAGGGGGACACACGGCCTAGTCACACACCCATGGGACTGATCGTGCGTCACACACGGCCTAGATACATGCCCGTGTGCCTACCCGTGTGGACGGGAACAAGGCTATTTGCCAAGCTCTTTTTATCACCCTAACTCATACAACATCAATCACATTCAACCATCTACCAAGCAACTCAATCATGTATCATACACATTCATGAATAACCTCATCTTTTCATATATTAATAACAATAAGCCATCAACACATTTGGCCAAAATATCAAGACATATCACTAAGCCTAGCCTCTATACATGCCATACACAAAATGCTAAGTATAGATATACCGAGATGAGCTGATAGTGTGGATGATATTCAAATTATCTTTGTATCCCGAACCGGCTCTTTAACACTATAAAATAAGGGAAAAAGAAACTGAGTAAGCTTTAAGCTTAGTAAGTTTACATGTAAACAATAAGCATCATTACATATGCTAATCAATCAATAACATCACATACTAAGCAAGAACAATTCACATTTCCATAATCATGCTTACTCATCTCATCTCTTACCATATTCCAATCACATAACAATTATATTGCTCACAATTACTTGTACACATTCCCTGCACTCATCACCACAAAGCAACATGAATCATTTACTTATACCATTTCTCGATGAACCCCTCGGAATAATACTGTGTATCCGGTGGTTTCGTACACAGCCCTTCGTTAATCAATAATAGAGTGGTATCGCACATAGCCCACCAAAAAGAGTAATTAAGGTCGTTTCGCACATAGCCCACCAAATGATAATATAAACGATGGTATCGCACACAGCCCACCAAAAAGGATGATTACAGTGGTATCGCACATAGCCCACCAATTAATCATTACGGATATTTTTTCACTCTTACGTATCTATTTTGAGGTTCATACTAGAACTACTCACCATCTATTAATTTCAATCATAATTGGTCTCATTCATACAATACACCAATAAGTAACAACATATGCATCACAGATGTATCATTTACACATAAACTTACCTCGGTGCAAAATGTGTTAATCGACGACTTAATCTGTAACATTGCCTTTTCGCCAATCAAGGTTGTGTCCAGGCTCTTCTTGATCTATAATAATAAATTTTTTTCATTTAATCACTTTATAATTCATGATACATCAAAATTTCTACTTAGGCAAAAACGACCATTTTGCCCTTATACTTTGGCAAAATTACTATTTTGCCCCTAGGCTCGTAAATCATTTTTCATCACATTTTCTCATTAACCAAGCCTAGCTAAACATTTATTTCTCTTACAACAACTCACAAAACCAATTATTTCATGCATTTATTACTAAATTACAACTTTTACAACTAAGTCCATTTTAGGTGTTTTCATGGTAACACCTTTCACAAAAGTTGCTCTTTATCTCACTAACATTCATTTTCTTCCATAAAAACTCAGAAAACAATACAAACACTCTCATGGGAAGTCGCTAACTTTCAACCATCTTGCAAACTAGTCCCCTCATTAGCTAGCTTAAGCTTTGGGGCTTCCAAAAGTACAAAAATTATCAAGAAAGACCCCTAAAATCACTTACTTGTAAGAGAGAAGCTTGGCTGAAATTTTGGACTCTAAAATCCTCTAATTTCCTTCAAATTTCGGTGGAGAAGAAGCATGAATAGTGAAAAGATGATATCTCTACTATTTAGCTTATTTTATTCATTTTTTTATCACCTAATTTTACCAAAATTTGACAAAAATTTAATGCCCTTGTCTCCTTGTTTCCTATGGCCGGCCACACCCTCTTAATGGCCTAACTTCATTTTAAGGACCTCCAATTTAATATTATATGGCTATTAGACACCTTTACCTTGTATAATAGAACTTTCATACTTTATGCGATTTAGTCCTTTGCCACAATTAAGTATGAAATTGCTAAAATTAAAACACCAAACTTTTCATACATCCTTATAAACATGCTATAACACATAAAATAATATCAAAATAATTTTCTTCAACCTCGGATTAGCGGTCTCGAAACCACTGTTCTGGCTAGCCCCAAAATCTGGCTGTTACAATGAAGATTAATGATGAAATAGAAATTTTTAAATGCGGTCACCAATAGTGTGGAGAAAAGAAAAGGAACTTAGGGGAGCATTGTAATGAATTATCTATCTTTAACCCTAATAATCCTAAATCAAGAGACGTGTTTCCTTATGTGCGAAAGAAGGTGGAATGGCATGACAGGCGATGAACTAATACTAAAAGAACTAGGGAACCGTCCTTATGTGCATTAATGATATTTTCGGATGAATCCGACACTAAAACTTGATAATTCAAATTGATATCGAATTCTTTGTAAATTATTCTATATCTAACTGTTTAGTCTAGACTTTAATTTGTATCAAATTGATTTTTTTTAATAATCGAGACATCCTGGGAATTGGAAATTTGAGCCAAAGTAGAGTCGGTGTTGCAACACAGCATCTCTGTGTTGCAACACCGGGGCCAGAATCGAAGGAATAGAGAAAGCCATCTCAAAGTTGCAACATAGAAACATTGTGTCGAACATGGTAGACAGCTTCCTCAAGTTTTCAAAATTGCAGGTTGTGTCGTGACATTGAACCCCAATGTCACGACAATGGCAACCTACTAAGGGTGTCGTGACACGGAACCCTTGTGTTGCGACATCGCTACAATTTTCTACAAGGTTGACCCAACTTACTTGCGCAACCTAGAGGCATAACCCCTATTTTACCCGATTTTTAAACTTAAAAACTTTTAATTTTTAACTTAAACACAATTTAACCCAAACTTTAACCCTTCCTTAAACACTAAACCATCTCAAAACACTTTTTATGTTCAATCCCCTTTCCACTCCAACCTTAATTCCATAAAACTCCATTATTATTCCTCAACCTTTGTTTGGGTGCAAGATTGACAAATGCTCGGAGAGAAACAACAAAAAGTTTCAAGGAAGTTGAGGTTAAGCATTCTTTTTCTCATTTTTACTGTTTCATTAAGATTATTGCTTGATATTCCATTAGTTTATAGCATAAAATAGAATTTAATATGCTGCCAAGAAAGCTTAGAAGAACTAATGAACTAGAATCATCGACGGTTCCAAATCCCTCTAATTTCCCAAACCCGAATGTTGAAAAATATTTTGTAGAACTTAAGGGAAAAACATTTATTCAAGAGAAAGGATTTGAACCATTAATGGCTCTCTGTCAGGAAATATGAACCTTAGTTAAATATCATAGATGGGAACACTTTTGTACGATTCCAAAAGACTCTGTCATGGTCCCTAGAGTTCAGGAATTTTATGCATCTTTACGGAACCAAAAGTCTAGAAAAGTCGAAGGTCATACATCGAAACCAATACCTTCACGAGGAAAACAAGTACAAATTACCCCTCGGGTTATTTGTGAATTTTATAATGCTCCATTTTATGAAAAAGATTTTGCAGAAGAAACTAATTTAGAATATTTTCAAGATATAAATATGGACAACATTATAAACTTCTTAATAGAGGGAAAGGGTGAATGGAAATGTTGCCCAGGTACTAATATTTCGACCTTCTTTAATCAAGCAATAATGTTTCTTGGAGCAAAAATGTAGATTCAATTTCTATCACCAGAATAGCTCATGCTTTGAATGTTTCAAATGTCAATACTTTTCAAGTGGTTTTGCTTTATGCTATTTTGCAAAAAAAAACAAGTATGCATCGGCACGTGGATATACCAAAATATGAAACGATGCGTCGATAGCCAGAGAATAGGAGTATTCTTTCACCACTTAGTGACAGCTTATGCAAAAGAGCAAGCATTTCAATGGAAGCTATGAAGCAATCAATGAAGCCATCTCGAAGCATAATTGGTGACACCTTGTATACACAGTACACTGAGATTCAGGCCAAACAGATAAAGGTGTGGAACAAATGCCAGCAAGAGATGACGGTTGCTCTGGCTTTATCTCGAAGGAAAGAAAAATCGACCACTGGGCAAGAAATTGGCGAGAACATTCATCCCAAGCTGGATTGGATGATACACTAGATAAAGGAGTCGAGCTCAATTTTTCAGGAATTTGCAAGATAAAACAATATTAGGGTACCTAATTACGTGCTGGATATGTTTGAGCCAACGCATCCAGAGCATGAAGAGGAGGATGAGAGTGAAGAAGAAGAAACAGAAGAGGGGGAGGAAGATGATGAAATGGATTTTGAAGAGGATGATTGAACTTCTAATTTTTGTTTTTAAAGATTGTATTAATTTTTGGGATGATTTTTAATTTATTTCAATTGTTAAGAATAGGATTAATAGTAGATTACTAGTTGTTTGGTGTTTTGTTTAAATTTTCTGCGTAGGAACATATCATAGCAGATGCACAACAATTTTGAGCTTTCAACAATCAAAGAAGGAAGCACCCACCAATAGCTCACAAAACTATCACAATTAATCAAGTAACTTCTTTTTGTACCTTTCACGAGGCTACACATTGAGGACAATGTGTTTTCTAAAGTGTGCGGGTAACATAAAAATTTTTTTAAAAAAAATTACGATTTTCTTTGATTTTTCTTGTCAACTGCGTGCTTGAGCTTGTAGGAATACAAGTGATTGGTTAGACTACAGTAAATTTGGCATGATGATAGCTGATTTTAAATTTTTTATTATTAGACTATTAAGTTCTATATATTACACTGTGAATAGGCATTAAGAAATTGAATATAACAATGAAATAGAGAATACAAAGAAACGAGCATGCTGGTATAAATGATAAAATTGTGATTGTTTGGTTGACTAAATTTGTGAATACTAGGATACCTAGGGATGAGGTAACGCATTGTTTGGTATATACCTATAGCCAAAAAGCTAACCTTATTTCTTCATCCTTTGTACCTATTTTGAGCTAGAAAACACTTCTTTATGAACCTTTATACAACACTCGAGCTAAAAACGATAATTTGTGTTTACCCTATTCTTTGGTCTTGAATTGCATGATTATAGACGTTTGGTTATACATATTGAGGGTTAAGTAGATACATTATGGTGGTTTTGTAAAAACAGAGTGATAGGAAAGATTAGTGGAGTATAGTGATTATAGGTTAGCTTAAAGGTGCAAAAAGAAAAAAAATCAAAAAGGAAATTACACGAGTAGAAAAAATTATGTGAAAAATAAAAGCAATTGTGAGTGAGGTACTGTGAAAAAGAAAGAAAAGTGACAAAGTCAAAACTATAGAAACATTCATTCATTATTGCACAAAAACTTGTATGTTAGCCATAATTACTATATGATGCTGAGATTTTCTATAAGGAGACATAAGGAATGTGAGAGAAAGAGAAATAATATGGTGAGAAAGAAAGGGTCACTAAGGGGGTGAATAGGAAACAATATGATGTATCAAACTATTTTCGTGCTTGAAACTATTTTGATGATTACTATTCTTGAATTCCTTACTTGCCCTAAGCTTCAAAACGTTAAAACCAAAAAGCCCTATGTGATATAGGTAGACTTATTCACAATTTGAAATCATACTGAATAATTGCATTTATGACTGTTTAAATTCTGCTAGGATAATCAAATTACTTGTATAATTTATTGATGGATTCCTACATTTGAGACTTTTAATACTTATATGCTTTATAATATAGTAAAATTAGGTGTTTCATAACAAAACTGGTAAATCAACTATATATCATGCCAAGATTATGTATAAATATCAAATACTTATTCATGTGTTCCAAAATTAACAGTTGTACCATACTTGCTCAAGGGTCATCTTTTTATTTTATAAGTTGTTTTGCTTGAGGACAAGTAATGACTTAAGTTTGGGGGAGTTTGATCTGCCATAATTCGATGTAGCAGATTAAACTAGTTTTCGCACTTTAGGAGCTTGAACACAAACATTTTGGTTAAGTTTTAAAAACATTTTTATAAGTTTAGTCAAATTTAATAAACTGTGTAATTTGAGTCTTTTATTGACCTTAGGGTCCAAATGAGGCCTAAGGGTGAGCTAATATACTTCTTGAGCATGCAGAAGACTATTAGAAGGAGTGCTAACCCGATACTGGTTGCTATGTCGCAACACGAAAAGTTGGATGTCGCAACATAAGGAGCATAATAGAAGAATTCTAAGACTGCCTTCAGTGTGGTGACATAACCTGAGGATGTCGTGACACACCCTTAAAGATACCCTAAAGATGAGCATATTGTCCTTGATGTCGCAACATAGGACCTAGTGTGTCGTGACATCACCCCTGTACAGGAAATCATTACGAGCTAGGGGTGTTTTGGTTCACACAATCAAACATTAAGCATGAGGACTGCAGCTAACCTAGGGCTAAGGACGACGGCCACTCTAAAGTCTATAAATAGGCTAATTTGACATATGTTATACACAACTTTCATATTTTATAATTTTCATATTAGATTTAGTCCTTAGTTTTTCTCTTTTCTTAAGTTTTAGGTTTATTTCAAGTTCTTGTTATTTGCTTTTGTAGGAGAAATCATATTTGTGAACCTAATCAAACTCTATGAGGATTCTGCGCTCAATTCTAATACAAATCAGGCTTATGCCAAACTTTATACTCTTGAATTATTCTTCATGTCTATTTTTTCTATCAAGTTTATATTGTTTATGAGATCCATGAGGAACTAATCCTCTTGTGCGGGATTAGCGAGTAGAGGTATGATTAATTAACTATTTTGTAGGGTTTTCTTAGTGGATCAGCTGTTCAGGAAAGGAAGAACCTAAACCCTAGGCCTGACAACCCTAGGAAGTCATTAAAGTGGGAATTAACCTAAATTTGGTATGGCCTATCCCTAAATTTGGTAAGGTCGAAAGATAAGTAGTTTTTGTCGACTTGTTATTCTAGTGGAAGATCCAAAGATCCTGCTAGGATATCGACTAGTTGATTGATATGATTACCGAAGTGAGCTAATCACCCATGTCCAAATTTGATATATTCACTTATTTGATTTCCCGTGATTTATTTATTTCTTTTCTTTCTTTTATTATTAGTATAGATCCCGAAAAACTTTTTTTTTCTTTCATCATAATATAATTCATTTAAAGTACTAATTAGATCTACTTATGCTTAGGTTAGGATTAATTTAGTGCTTGCCTCCCTTAGGTATGATCCTCGGAGTACTCATCTACTCCATTGTAACTATATTACAACCTGACCAATATACTTGCGGATACCACCGTTTCATATATTTTGTGTAGGATTTCTACTCTTGATGTTGGTACATCTGGAGGCAGTCAAAATCATATAAATACCACTAAGTTTTACATCTCAGCGTACAGTTTGTTTTTACATGCATAGGTTAGGTTCATATTGAGGTTCTGAGCATCAACTTCAGCATCTAGAAAAAGATCTCAGACTCAACTATGTTTGTATAGTTTCTTTTGTTGGTTATACAGCATGTACCTAGGTTGAGTCAGAATTAGTATTTCAGTTTGGCCATATGTTATATAAATAAAATTATGAATGTATAATCTTTATGTTAGGTATGTTTTGTGATATATTAATAGTCTATTTGGAAATGTTTTCATATGAATATGTATATAAATTCCAATTAGCCTAATGAAAGACTTGAATGAAATTGTTGAAAAGGGTTGAATGTTTGCATGAATAAATGGTACTTTTAAACATAAAAGACCCATTTAGTATATATATTTGGTTGAAATTATAATTGAAATTGAATTTCAAGAGTTTTCAGTGTTTGTAAACAGGTACCAAAAGTTGACCATTTGAAAATAGTATGTCACGTCGCGACGAGATCACGGTGTGACACCGGGCTTTGGTTGCTACGACGAGACCTATTCAGTATGTTGCATGCGACGCCAACCCAATATTTTGAAATTCTTATAATTCGATCCTATTTCAACCTCCGATTAATTTTAGAGCTTTTGTAAGCTTGTATAAAACCCAGAAATTATTGTATATTGTATTGTATACATGGTTGGGTTGAAATTGATCATTTAATAGTATTTATTGAATGTAGTTGATTGTAGTTGCTCTGGCATTGAGTGTGGCACCTTGTAACTTGGATCCAGTGATCGGGTCAGGTATCAGGGTGTTACACGTTGAGTCTATCAGGGAGATCCTTTATTACCCTACTTATTTTTACTTGGAATGGAAAGACTTAGTCATAACATTAATTTGGAAATAATAGAAGGAAGATGGAAGCCATTTATTTTGGCTAGGAATAGTCTTAACTTATATCACCTCTTTTTTACTGACAATCTCGTTCTATTTTATTAAGTGAGTGCAAGCAAGCTAGTGTTACGGGACTAGAACTTTAATCTCGCAATCCGTGCGGCCTTAGGCGATTTCTTGGGTTCAAATCTACCCAAGCCAGCTTAACTCTCGCAAAGTGAGAATTCTAGATAGAAATTTTTTTTAAGGCACCGAAAATAAAATAGAAGTAACTCAAAACGAAATAGCAATGAAATAATAAAAAATGCCACAAGAAAGCAAAGCATGCCAAGTGTTTGAGTAATTGCTTTCAAAGTATCCTATTACTCCAAAATTAATACAAAGAATAGGATGATTATAATTGAGGGGAAAGACCTCTATTTATAATTGAGCTCCCTAAAAACCAATGGTGTAGATTGAGTTACATAAACGGTTGAGATTAGAGCCTATATACAATTGAGATTCTTAAGGGATTGACTCAGTCATTTAAGATTACAAAATAAAATCTTATGAGATTACATATCATCTAATATTAGTTTCCCTATTTACCATGGTAGCCCTAAATTTCCTGAAGTGTTTCACTAGGCCACCAAGGTTTCAGGTAAACAGGCTTTTCCACATGTTCCACAAGTCGAGCCAATTCAAGTGGGTTGAATAAGCCCCATTTAATCGATTGACCTCCATGGGATGCTCTTTATACAATAATTATGGGCTTTGATATATGGCCCGTGACATTCTCCCCCACACATTCTTGCAACGCCCTCGTTATGTCCTCGTTGCATCACTATCTTACCCCTAAAGTTTGATGCACAATCCACCTCTCTCATAGGTGGTAGCCCCACTGATGAGTGAATAAGCTTCATATCAATTTCTCGCACCTCTAGCCTCTCCAAGGGGGTCTTCATAGCACTCCGATCTACTAAGTCAATGTTCTTCCCACAATGAACATCTCTGGCTAGTTGGATTGTCGGCAGTACATTGGTTCCTCCTCTTATGTCCTGACTCACCAACATAACACATTGTTTTCGAGTATCCAAGATACACACACAATCTTTAAAAGGAACCAATAGAGCATTAATCTTGTCAAGGAAATTCAAGCCAAAAACATAGTCATAATCATCCAAGTGAATTACCTCAGAGTCTTCTTTGCCTTTCCATTGACCGATCTATAGCTCCACTCATTGTGCCACCCCCACAATTAAGACTTCTTCAAAATTTACAATCTTGATCTTCTTGGTGGATTTGCTAATCGAAAGATCAAGTTTACCCATGGCTTTCTCCAATATAAACAAGTCTGATGCCCCCGTATCAAAAAGATCACTCTTTCTTCAACTTGCGATGTCGATGTCCATGTTGGAAAAAATTTGGTTCAAAAAATAAATTTCTTACATAGCGGAAAATTAAAATTTTGAAAACCAAGCTAATTTGTGATTTTATAGCAATAAACTTTACTCGAAATCGCACTTATGTTTTTTTACTAAATGGATACTTGACATTCCTGAATTTTAATTGAATGGCTTTCTCCGATATTCTTGTACCACGAATTGCTTTGAGTGTAGGCTCAAACGAACCCGAATCAAATACAGAACCAGAAATTATGTACTTTACTTTCAGTAGGAAAGAAAAAATTTCTCTAATAAAAATCGGTAAAATTGTTAATCTAAAAATATAGTTTATACTTAGAAATAAATTCTCACTATTTTTGGGTAGAATAATAGTATCTCAAAGTTATCTAAAACTTATTGTGTTTTTAGCCCTACCGGTGCCATATATTTCTAGAGAGAAGAAATGAAACCCTTGTTGAATTAGTAGAAGTTTATTTAATAGAAAAACAACTTCCTAGTTTAACTAGGAGAGAGAGAAGTGGCAACCCTAGTTAAATATACTAGGGTTTGTCGTCTCATTTATTAACATGAGGGGCTTTTGGGCCTCTCTCGTATTGGGTTTAATTATAAGTGTTTCTTAGACATTTAACCTAGCACTATATAATTCAATCCAACCCAATACATGTTTTTCTATTTTCCAAAATAAACATCAGAAACTAATTTAAATTAATTAATTGATTCCATTAAAATCATGACAACTTTACTGTAAAAGAAACTATGAGAAAATATATTCAATATTTCTAAATTTAATAGATTGACAATGAAAAATTAAATTTATTCCATTTTCAAACTTAAATTATTTAATTTAATTAAAAAATAATTCAAAAAACTATAAATTAATTCTTGGGTCATTTTCATACTTAGTGAGAAAACCACATTTGTTTTTGAATGTTTCCCATTTCTCTAACTTTACCATTTCTATCAATTTATGTTCATTTGATTCAACATGCAATTCATTTCTGGTTTCAACATGCAATTCATTTAGTCACGAAGTCATTCCACTATAGTATCGTGACTGAGCTCTCCCTAATGACATACCATTACAAAAATAACTCGATTAGTGCTCATCCAATGACCTTGTTGTGTGTTACCCTCATAGGGTATAATTAATCTCTTTGGGATAAATCCTCTCTCTCAATACATCTTCCTTCATGAAAAGTCAGTTACTATCAAATAGTAATTAAGTCATTCATCACAAAAACAAACAACCCGTGACCATGTTTACTTTTCATCTATCATGCAAGATCAATGAGAGGATTTCACTTACCTGTGTCTCGGATATGAATTCCACTATTGTGAATGATGCTACACACTGCATAATTCATATACCCAGTGCCCCAGCTTCTAGTTCCTTATCTATTTGAACTCAAGCTTTTACTTACATCAAAGTATACGAGTCACGCGTACATAATTCGTCATCTACTAAGGAATAAGGTATGCCATACTATGAATGTTACAAGTAAATAAATCCATAAATAGAATCAGAATATATTCTTCTTGGGTCCAGTCTGATATATTGTCAGTATAGTCAACCACATTTATGTCTCTATCTTTTGGGAGTTATTTGCTCCGATGCTCAAGACAAAGCATTTTCCCAATTGGACTTAATAGAAAGCATATTAGTCTTTTAATCGGTTTGCTCATTTTCAATTAGACTAAAGATATGTTTAGGTTCGTCTATTAATATAAGTTGTCTTTCGGTATTACAATATGACCATGTAATATCACTTAATATTAGTTTAAACATTAGACAACCATTAGGCTAATATTTGCTTATATTTTCTTTGAATACAAAAACCACATGAAGACACTATACAAATAATATTAATGTAATTCGTGAATTATTTTATCAACAAATCTGTTAGAAAAAAATTCCAGTTTACAAATGAATATACTACACTTAGGGACTAGATCCAACAATCCAGAAACATCAACCCTTTTTGCTTGCAACCCCTTTTTGCTTTTGCAAAATTGAGCATCATTGACCCATGCTTTGAAGACTTAAACTCATCAGGCTTCGCTTTCTCTCTTTTACTGAGCGCAAACAGCTTAGATTACTTTGGACAGTCCTGCAACCTATGCATACAACTACATAAGAAGCACTTCACTTGTTTCTTACCACTCTCTTTGACCTTCTTAGCTTCAAAACCACTCATGATCAAACCAAGCTTTATTGATGCTCTATCTGGCTCATCATCCCCGTAAATGTCATAAAATGAAAATTTCTTTGAATAGTCCCTCACCATATGCAAACCATCACAAAGGAATCATTTTACTAGCCCCTTTGGTTTGTTGTTAAGTTTCCACTTCCCATTTTTTGGTTTCCTATTACCACCATTCTTACCATTTCCACCGTTTCCATTTTTTTCCTCGTTCTTCCTCATGGCTTCCTCCATCATTGCTTATCTCCTTGGGCTTGAAAGACTCAAACATGTCCTTCCTTAAACCAAACTCAGCAAAGGACTCTACCCATCCTTAAACTAATAAGATGTTTCTTTATCGCTTAAGTCATATATTTGGAGCGTCAATTCACTAAAGTCTTTAACAAACCCTCGAATAGTATCTTGTTACATAAGCCGATGTAACTTTGCCCGAGCCTCTTCCTCGATATATTGTGGGTAAAACTAATTCTTCAACTCTTTTGTTACTCCTCCCAAATCCCAATGTGATCCCATCACATTCCTCACCCGCAGACCAACGATGCCTCCTTAAAAGAGAAACATCAATAAAATAGATTGAAGTAGTGTTTAACTTAGTGACATCATCCCCAATGCCCATCACAAGGAAGTAATGTTCCACTCCCCAAAGAAAGTTGCCCACATCCCTCACGAACCTTGTCCCTTTTGTAACGCCCCAAAATGTGTATATTTGTTTCTGTGTATTTATGACACAAATATCTGTCTGCTTTAGTGGTTGTGTGTTCTGGAAGTGTCTAAGAAGTCTTAGGTTCAAGTCTTGACTTTGGTAAAATTTTTGTTTTTATATGAATAAATCTCTATCTCTGGCCAATAGGCTTATAAGGATAAGTGTGTTTGAATATAATAGAATAGGCCTACTGGTCTAGTGGTTAAGTGGAGCGTTAGCATGTTGGAGGTCTGGTGTTCGATTCTCTGCGATGGCAAGTAGTGTTATCTTTTATCTACGTTCGGCTAGAGTTGTGCTATTAGTGGACTACAAGTAGTAGGTGGTTAGTAGAATTTGATAGAGAAAATTAAGGGTTTTGATATGGGGGATTTGGTGAACACTTGGGGGTACCAAAATTCTCTCTAGAGAAAGAAAAAATGACGTCTTCTCTTCCACCTTTTCTTCTATTTTTTTCTTCTTTTTGCTGTAGCCAAAATTCTCAATTGCTGCCATTTTTTCACACTACTTCATTGTTCTCCAAACTCGATTTTTACCTCTTTTCCGTCGTCATTTCACGCCTCTACTTTTCATGTGTTATTCGATAAGTGATAAGTGAGTTCTATTTTATTCAATGAATATTCATTTGACGAGAGTCACTTTTTGTTTAGGCGCAAATTAAGAGGGTGGTGGATCCCAATTGACGCTGTGATTGTGCGAATCAGGGTGGCTTAAGCGAGGTAAGGTTGGAGTTAGTTTTGGAGAATTATTTGTTTGTAAAAATTTGGATTAAGTGGCCGAAATTAGGCTTTCTATTATCGAATATAGGTTCTAGAGTACTCAGGAGCGTTTACGCGTCGAAATCAAACCAAGTGTGTACCCGGAAACACAGAAAAGGAGAATCGATGAAAGATGAAAAATGATTCTGTCGACGCCACATGGTTGTGTGGTAGGCCGTATGGTAGGCAGTGTGCAAGGCTGTAAAACACAAAACGCTCGTGTGATCGATGAGCCAAGACATGCGCAAGTGACACGATCGTGTAATGACCGGAAAAAGCCGTGTGATACACATGAGCTCGACCTATTAGGCTATGTGGACCACACGGGCGTGTAGAATTCTAGCCAGGCTGTGTGATCCACACGGCCAAGGCCAATTTGGTTTGTGTGGGCCACACGGGTGTGTGGGCCTACACGGGCAGGCCATATGGGCATGTGAGCCTATTTTTTTGAAATGATCTGTAAGATTGCACGGGTCGCCCAAGTCGACTCTAGACCCACTGTAGGGTCGGTAAGCATTACTTAGACCCCTATTTATGTGATCTGATTATTTGGAGTCTGACTGAGCATGATATCTATACTGAACTGAATGTATGATCGGTTAATTGCATGTTGCATGTCATATTTGGTATGTTGCATTGCATCGGGGAGGGCTGATAATATTCCGGAGGAAGTGTCTGAAAGGCTTTAAGCCTATTATCTGGTAGCACAGCTTTATTATTCTGTTTATGTGCCGCATTTTGATATAGTATGATGTGTAGGGACGGGTGAGTTGATTATATCCTCATATGGGGTGTAGGGTTGGACGGAGATGGAGTGTAGAGGCTGATGGGTAGGATTCTGAAATTTTGATATGCATTTTGTATCTGATTGGGCTGAGGCCTTAATATATTTCTGACTCTGTATCTGATTGGGCTAAGGCACTATTATATATATATATATCTGATTCTTCGTCTCAATAGGCTAAGGCCCAAACTGTTTCTGTAATGGGCTCCAGCCCAGACTGTGATTTTTGATTTCTGGTGATTACTCTGTGCGTTTGATATATGTGGAGATTACACACTGAGTTGCGAAACTCACCCATTTCTGTTTAATCTGTTCAGGTAATCCTTAGCATTAGTCGGATCGGTGCAGCTGAGGATTCGACAGTGACCACTGCTTCTACTTCACGATAGCTTCACGATTTTTATACTTATTTATGGTTTTGATTATATCTGGGAAAAATTTATGTAATTATGGCCATTACGAATTTTTGTTTAAATTTAGTATTTGAAATGTTTTATGGTTTTTATTGCTAGAAGTAGGAAAGCGAGGGTTTCCAAAAGGAACAAGCGTTTTACCAAAACACTACGATTACGTAAACTGTTTTAAATGCTTCCGCAAAGTATAAGTGTTTTAGAAAATGGATAGCGTTTTGAAAATGAATGACACTATTTAGAATTAACATAAGATAATGAAACACTTTTTTTTAAAAAAAAGAAATGGTTTAAGCGTCGCTATGGTTTCAAAAGCACTATCATGTGACATAGCCAGATTGGGCCATAACGTCTAGGCTGGGTTTGAGGTGTTACATGTTGTGGGATCAGAGCTAGGTTGCAAAACTCGGTTGTGGATTGGGTTTTAAAGATTGGTTGTAAAGAAACGATTTTTAGGTGAATTGAAATATTTTTGGACTGGGTATGTGGTACACCTAGTCTCTGGCGTCGATCCTGTAAGTGTTTTGAAACTCTATTTTGATTTGTCTGAAAATACTACTAGCATGCTTGAAACAGCCAATAGGTAGTATACTGTACTGAGAACACTCTAGGTAGTGTAAACTAAAAACTGTAGTGAGACTAAGACTCGCGATAACGAACTCTGAACTTCTGATACTGTTCAGCATAAAATATCTGTTAATAAATATCGGAACTATAACTAATGCATAAACTGTTAATATAGATAAACTCTAAATTTACAATGAGCACACAGGGTACTCACGGATGGGATACAAGAGGCCATGGTAAAGGCCGTAGAGAGGCTCGAGCTGGGTCCTCATCATCTGGAAATCTATCTAATCTGGATACGAACGAGACACCGGTCTCACCTGCTACAGAGACTGGGTCTCATGATTGTGCGACAGGGGACGACGCATTGTTCCAAGCCATGTTACGAATTTTAGAGAGGGTCGCTGGGCCTAATACCAGATCAGGGGCTAAGGATCAGTTACGGTTCCGGTCCAATGGGGCTGAGTTATTCATGGGTGTCAGTGGAGTCGCCCCTAATGTGGCCGAATATTGGACAGAGGCCACGGAAAGAATTATGGACAACCTAGATTTCACCGCCGAGTAGAAGCTTAATGGGGTTGTTTCTCTGCTTCGCGATGAAGCTTACTAGAGGTGACAGACGGTTAAGGAGGGCACTCAGCCCAACTGATTGACCTGGGATTACTTTAAGACGGCTTTCCAGAGTAAGCATGTAGGAGCCAGCTACATTGACGCTAGGAAACGTGAGTTCCTTAATCTCACTCAAGGGGACCGTTTAGTGGCTGAGTATAAGGCCGAGTTCTTGAGATTGATCCGTTATGCGTAGGGCATGGTGGCGATCGAGTATGAGCGATGCGTCTGTTTTGAGGATGGACTCAAGGACAGTTTGCGAGTTCTGATAGCTCCGTAGAGGGAGCATGAGTTTGCTACACTGGTTGAGAAGGCAAAGATCGCCGAGGAAGTTAAGCGCGCTGAGCGCCAAAATTGAGAGAGAGGAAAGAATAAGAGGGAATCAGAGCCCTCGAGTTCTGGGATAAGGCTTAAGAAAAAGGTCAGATCTGATAGGCCAGTGAAAGTTGGGCCTTCTTTTGCACCTATTGGGGTGGCGCTTTGTGGGCACTGTGGTAGGTGCCATCCAGGAGAGTGTTGGAGGACGATTGGGGCATGTTTGAGATGTGGATCAACTGAGCACCGTGTTCGGGATTGTCCATTGAGAACTGATCAAATGCAAGCTCCGGTTACTGGTGCTACGCAGCCACTGAAAGTAGTTCAGTAGCCACCTAGGGGCCGAGGTCAGGCCAGGGGTGGTAACGGCATGGGCCGAGGATAAAGAGCACCGGGCAGAGGTACTAGACTGACTGAGGCGAGGCAACCCACACTAGTCTATGCTGCCCGTCGCCGTGAGGACCGAGATGCTGTGGACGTTATCATGGGTACGTTTTTAATTTATAATGTACCTTATTTGGCATTGATAGACATAGGTTCTACACACTCTTACATAACCAGTACTGTGTCTGAAACCTTGGGGGATTCCGATTGAGAGTACTTCGAGTGAGATAATTGTTGGGAGTCTGTTGGGGCAATCTATCTGAGTAAGTAAATTGTTTAGAGATGTTCCGTTAGAGATTCAAGGGACAATATTTCTAACTGATCTGATGGAGCTTTCATTTGGGGAATTTGGATTGTGGGAATAGAGTGACTGGTTAAACACCGAATAAGTTTGGATTGTGTGACAAAAAAGGTTGTTTTGAGGGCCGAAAAAGACATCGAGGTAGTTGTGATTGGGGAACGAAGAGACTATCTGACTAACGTGATTTCTACGTTTGTGGCAGAAAAGTTAGTGAGGAAAGGGTGTGAGGCATTCTTGACCTACATCAGTATTTTTAACTCTTGAAACTCTTTGGTTAAGGACCTCAGAACCGTGAGGGACTTTTCAAATTTTTTTCCTGAGGAACTATCGAGTCTGCCTCTGAGCCGAGAAGTAGAATTTAGGATTAAGCTCATTTCGGGTACAACTCCGGTGTCTATTGCACCCTATCGAATGACACCAAATGAGCTTATAGAGCTTAAGGCTCAAATTCAAGAACTGTTAGATCGTGGATTCATCCGTCCAAGTGTGTCTCCATGGGGAGCACCGGTGTTGTTTGTCAAGAAGAAAGATGGGACAATGAGTATGTGTATCGACTACCGACAGCTGAACAAGCTAACAATCAAGAACAAGTACCCACTTCCAAGGACAGATGATCTATTCGACCAGTTCAGAGGGGCTTCTGTGTTCTCCAAGATTGATCTACGTTCAGGATATCACCAATTGAGGGTTAAGGAGGCTGATGTGTATAAGACGGCATTTAAGACTCGTTATGGACATTACGAGTTCCTGGTTATGCCTTTTGGGTTGACCAATGCACTAGCGGCATTTATGAATTTGATGAACCGTGTGTTCCAGCCTTATCTGAACCAGTTTGTAGTGGTATTCATCGATGATATCCTAGTGTATTCTAAGACCGAGGACGAGCATGATGAGCATCTCAGAGTGGTACTACAGACTCTTCATGAGAAATAATTGTATGCGAAGTTCAGTATGTGTGAGTTCTGGCTCTGGGAAGTAACCTTTTTGGGACATGTGATTTCTGCAGAGGGAATTTGTGTCGATCCTCGTAAGATTGAGGTTGTGTTGGATTGGAAATAGCCGAAGAATGTGTCTGAAATCCGCAGCTTTCTGGGGCTGGCGAGTTTTTATCGATGCTTCGTGGAAGGGTTCTTCTTGATCGCAGCACCGTTAACCAAGCTTCTGCGCAAGGGAGTTCTCTTTGTCTAGACTGATAAGCAACAAGAAAGCTTTAAGAAGCTCAAATCTGTTTTGATTCAGGCTCCGGTTCTGATATAGCCTAAATCTGGGAAGGATTTCGTCATATACAGTGATGAGTCGCATGTGGGTTTGGGTTGCATACTGATACAGGACAGTAAGGTTGTAGCTTATGTGTCACGCCAGCTTAAGACGCATAAGGTAAACTATCCTACTCATGATTTAGAACTGGCTGCTGTAGTCTTCGCTTTAAAGATTTGGAGGCACTAACTGTGCGGTGAGAAGTGTTCTATCTACACTGATCATAAAAGCCTCAAATATCTCCTCACTTAGAAGGAGTTATTAGGCAGCGTAGATGGGTTGAACTACTTAAGGATTATAACTGCACCATTGAGTACCATCCTGTTAAGGCCAATGTGATAGCGGATGCTCTGAGCCGTAGGGCTATGACCTATCTGAGAGCGATGTTCGCTCGATTCAGTTTATTCGATGATGGGAGTTTGTTAGCAAAACTTCAGGTTAAGCCTAGATAAGTCTCTTGAGCTGCGTTTTCGACAGGTTGAGACTGGTGATGCTACTGATTTTGGGATTAATAATGATGGGATACTTTGTTTCCATGGTTAGATTTGTGTACCGAGTGATAAGGAATTGCGACAGTAGATTCTAAGGGAGGCACATAGTAGTCCCTATGCTATGCATCCCGGTGGGAACAAGATGTACCGATATCTCCGAGAGTTGTACTGGTGGCCAAGGTTGAAACGTGGCTGTCTGACTTGTCAGCAAGTTAAGGCTGAGCATCAGTTGCCATCGTGGTTGCTGCAGCCGGTAAAGATACCGATATGGAAATGAGAGTAATGATGGACTTCGTTAGTGGGTTGCCTTTAACACCTACTAAGAAGGATTCTGTCTAGGTCATCGTGGATCGATTGACCAAGTTTGCTCACTTCATTCAGGTCGGGACGGGCTTTTCTCTCTAGAAATTGGCTAAACTATATATATATATATCTGAAATAGTGAGACTACATGGGCTTCCTGTCTTGATCATCTCCAATAAGGACCCTCGCTTCACGTCTCAGTTCTGGAAGAAATTGCATGAGGCTCTGGGTTCAAGGTTGGACTTTAGTACTATTTTCCATCCTCAGACAAATGGTCAGTCGGATAGGGTGATTCAAGTACTGGAGGATATGTTGAAGAGCTGTGTTATAGATTTCCAAGGCAGTTGGGAGGAGTTTTGCCGTTGGCAGAGTTTGCCTACACCAATAGCTATCAGTCTATCATTCAGATGGCACCTTACGAGGCCCTGTATGGTCGTAAGTGCCGCACTCCCTTATGTTGAACTGAGTTGGGTGAGCGATGTATTTTGGTCCAGAATTGGTTTCTGAAACTGAAGATAAGGTTCGATTGATTCGAAATCAACTGAAAGCGACATTTGATAGGCAGAAGTCCTATGTTGATCTGAGGCGAAAGGGTATCGAGTATTATGTGAGGGACTTAGTTTTTTTCAAGGTTTCGCCATGGAAGAAGGTCTTGAGGTTCGGTCGCAAGGGTAAGTTGAGCCCTAGGTTTATTGGGCTGTATCATATTCTGAAGCGAGTGGGGCCAGTCGCATATTAGTTGGAACTACCTCCGGAGTTGGATCGCATTCATGATGTTTTTCACATTTTGATGTTGAGATGATACCGCTCTGATCCAAGGCATATTGCTCCAGTAGAGGAGATCGAGGTTAGACCATATCTGACCTTCGAGGAGAAGCCGGTTCAGATATTGGACCGCGACGTAAAGATCCTAAGGAAGAAATCCATCCCACTGGTTAAGGTTCTTTGGCATAATCATAGCTTTGAAGAGGCCACGTGGGAGTCTGAGGATGCAATGCGACAGCAGTATCCTCATCTGTTTTGATCAGGTAAAATTTGAGGCTGAAATTTTCTTTTAGAGGGGGTAGAGTTGAACGCCCCAAAATGTGTATATTTGTTTCTGTGTATTTATGACACAAATATATGTCTGCTTCAGTGGTTGTGTGTTCTAGAAATGTCTAAGAAGTCTTGGGTTCAAGTCTTGACGTGGCAAAATTTTTGTTTTTATATGAATAAATCCCTATCTCTGGCCAGTAGGCTTATAAGGATAAGTGTGTTTGAATATAACAGAATGGGTCTGCTGGTCTAGTGGTTAAGTGGAGTGTTATCATGCTGGAGGTCTGGTGTTCGATTCTTTGCGATGGCAAGTAGTGTAATTTTTGCTCTAGGTTCGGCTAGAATTGTGCTATTAGCTGACTTTGAGTAGTGGGTGGTTAGTAGAATTTGATGGAGAAAATTAAGGGTTTTGATATGGGGGGATTTGGTGAACATTTGGGGGTACCAAAATTCTCTCCAGAGAAAGAAAAACTAACGTCTTCTCTTCCACCTTTTCTTTCATTTTTTCTTCTTTTTGCTATAGCCGAAACTCCCCATTGTTGCCCTTTTTTACACATTTCCTTGTTCTTCAAACTCGATTTTTGCCTCTTTCCCATCGTCACTTCACGTCTCTACTTTTCTTGTGTTATTCGGTAAGTGATAAGTGAGTTATTTTCGTTTTATTCAATGAATATTCATTTGACGAGAGTTACTTTTTGTTTAGGAGCAAATTAAGGGGTTAGTGGATCCCAACTGACGCTGTGGTTGTGCGAATCAAGGTTGCTTAAGCAAGGTAAGGTTGGCGTTGGTTTTTGAGAATTGTTTGTTCGTAGAAATTCGGATTAAATGACCAAAATTGGGCTTTCTATTGTCGAATATAGGTTCTGGAGTATTCGGGAGTGTTTACTCGCCAAAATCGAACCAGGTGTGTACCCGAAAAAATAGAAAATGAGAATCGATGAAAGTTGAAGAACGATTCTGTTGACGCCACACGGCCGTGTGGTAGGCCGTGTGGTAGGCTGTATGCAAGGCTGTAAACCACAACACGGCCGTGTGATCAATGAGCCAGGCTGTGCGCAAGTGACATAGTAGTGTGATGGCCGGGAAAGGCCGTGTGCTACACACGGGCTTGACCTATTGGGCCGTGTGAGCCACACAGGCGCGTGGGCCCACATGGGCATGTGAGCCCATTTTTCTGAAATGATCTGTAAGGTTGCACGGGTTGCCCAAGTCAACTGTGGACCTACTGTAGGGTCGGTAAGCATTATTTAAACCCCTATTTATATGATCCAAATATATGGTGTCTAACTGAGCATGATATCTGTACTGAACTGAATGTATGATCGGTTAATTGCATGTTGCATGTCATATTTGGTATGTTGCATTGCATCGGGGAGGGCTGATAATATTCTGAAGGAAGTGTCTGAAAGGTTTTAAGCCTGTTATCTGGTAGCACAGCTGCATTATTCTATTTATGTGCCGCATTTTGATATAGTATGGTGTGTAGGGATGGGTGAGTTGATTATATCCCCACATGGTATGTAGGGCTGAACGGAGATAGTGTGTAGAGACTGGTGGGTAGGATTCTGAAATTCTGATATGCATTCTGTATCTGATTGGGCTGAGGCCCTAATATATTTCTGACTCTGTATCTTATTAGGCTAAGGCCTTGTTATATATATCTGATTTTGCGTCCAAGTGGGCTAAGGCCCAAATTGTTTCTGTAATGGGCTTTGACCCAGACTGTGATTTCTGATTTCTGGTGATTACTCTGTACGTTTGATATCTGTGGGGATTACACACTGAGTTGCAAAATCACCTATTTCTATTTAATCTGTTCAGGTAATCCCCAGCATTAGACAGATCGGTGCAGTGGAGGACTCGACAGTGACCACTGCTTTTGCTTCACGATAGCTTTACGATTTTTATACTTATTTATCGTTTTGATTATATCTGGGAAAAATTTATGTAATTATGGCCATTACGGATTTTTGTTTAAATTTAGTATTTGAAATGTTTTATTGTTTTTATTGCTAGAAGTAGGAAAGCGAGGGTTTCCAAAAGGAACAAACATTTTACCAAAACACCACGATTATGTAAACTGTTTTAAATGCTTCCGCAAAGTATAAGTGTTTTGGAAAACAGACAACTTTTTGGAAACGAATGACACTATTTAGAATTAACATAAGTTAATGAAACACTTTTAAAAAAAGAGAAATGGTTTAAGCGTGGCTACAGTTTCAAAAGCATTATCACGTGACATCGCCAGATTCGGCCATAACGTCTAGGTCGGGTTCGGGGTGTTACACCCTTGAACTCTTTTGATTTTGGGACATCCATTTTATGTTGCTTCAATCCCGAAGTCAACATCTCATTACCCAGAGTAGCGTTATAGATCGTGAGCTCCCCCTTGAGCTCCGTAATCTCTTCCTTCAAGGTCATCACCATGACCTCAAGAGCATCATCCATTACCATCAACTTGTCCAAAGTGGAATCGAGAGACTCCAACACAAAGTCTCTGAGTTGCTCTTTCATTGAGTCCAACTCATCGATGTGTCCCTCGACTTCTTTGAGTGTCCCCCATGGATTCCTCGAGATTGACCACTCGACCTTCAAAAGTCGACAGCATGTTCCTAAATCGGCTAGTTTCCTAGACCTCCCACGGGTCTCCATAAGCTCAATTTGATCTTCTACTCCTTTTGTCATCTCGAACAACGCCTTCGAAACCTTATCTTGGATACCGTCACAGGGCTAGAACTTTAGTCTCGCAATCCGTGCTTGGGTTCAAATCCGCCTAAGTCAACCTAACTCTCGCAAAGTGAGAATTCTCAATAGAAATTCCCTTAAGGCGCCGAAAATAAAGTGGAAGCAACTCAAAACAAAGTTTTATGAGGTGGTGTTAGTATGAGAAATATTTTTTAGAACAACAAATGTCTTCCTAATCACATTACGATGTTTTGAATGTACCAAATTAAAGAGTTTACGAGCCTTCTCTGGTGCTTGTGCTAGGCTTTATTCTCTCAAATGGTATCATACCCCATGATATGGTGCAAGAGAACCTTTTGTATTTGCATAATTAACATCTATCACATTAGGTTCGTGGTGCAAATAGTTTGTAGCTTTGATTATAAGAACTTATATAAACTTAATTTAGAGAAAGACTTATACTAAGTTATAATCTTTTATGTAATACTTAAATTAGGTTAAAATACTATAAAATTTATGATGTATAATCTTTATTAAAAAAGAAGTTTTTTATAAAGCGTCCAATTAATTTTAAAACACTTTTGGTAAATAATATAACTTCTTGTCATAACTTTAGAAAGTTATTTTTATAAATAAGTTATGGAAAAAATATAATTATTTTTATAAATAAGAATATAATTATTTTTATAATACATAACATGAACATGTAAATAAGTTATGTTCATACTTTTAACCATACAAATTTCTTTTTTTAGAAAAAAAGTATATTATAACACTAAATTATTTTTTATAATATTTTTTACCATAAATTTTGAATTTTTTAGTATTTAAGTAATATATTTTTTCTATTTTAACTTTATAAAATACACAAAATATTTTTATAATATATTTTTTAGGATTTATAATATAATTTAAAAAAAAATTAACTATTACCATCTCAAACATTCATACATGTTCATGCTTATAACCTATGTAGTTACTCTAATTCTCACCCTCTATTCTAAGAATTAGAAAGTGTAATTGGGTGCTCCAATTACACCCAATTCCGTAGGACCCATCAATTATAATGATTATCTAAACATGACATCATTGTGTAATTACAAGTAATTACACTCAAATTCAATTACTAGGTGACTTTCCAAAAACTACCTAAATGTGTTTGGTTGATAGTAATTACAACGTAATTCTCTATGTTGTGTTTGGTTGTACAAATTGTAATTACACAACTATATAATTTAATATTTTAAAAATATTAATTACTATAAAAAATATAAATTAAAAAAATTCTAAACAAGTAACAAAAATTAAAATCGAATCATCATGTGTAATCTGTTAGTTTAAGAAAGTAGCCCACAATATGATTACTAATAAAAATAAAAGTAAAAATAATCATACGCAATTTAATCAAATTGCTCTAGCATACCATATTTGTTGGACTATTTCTTTTGTGACATCTTTAGTATTTGATCAATTTCTTTCATGTACTCTCCCAAGTATGGATCATCTCAATAACCTACGAATGAAGTTATGACGTATATGAAATATGCTAGCACGATCCAACATTGTCTTTTTAGACTATACTAAGGTGGTTTTGTTAATATGAAAATTTTTTTAGAACAACAAATGTTATCTCAACTACATTTCGAACTTTTGAATATCTCAGTTAAAGAGTTTGTAAGCTATCTTTAGTGCTGTGTCTAGCTCCATTCTTTCAAATGGTATTGTATCCATGAAATGGTGCTTTATTTTTTTTATTTTTATTTTTTGCATAACCATCATATACTACATAATATTTTCTTACAAATAATATGTAACAATTTGAATAATTTATAAGTAAAATAAAATAAAAAAGAAGAAGGTGATGATGATAGTATTAATGGATTACCACATGCAATTCTTAACTTAATTTGGGATCTCTCCCAAACATCTCTTAGTGCTTTAAAATCTGAGGCACAAATTAACTATGTAATCTTTTGATTATAATAACTTTTATAAAGTTAATTTGCGGTTGATTTATATTATGGTATCCAATAATAAATCAACTTTATGACCTTTTTTATAATCTTTTGATCACTATTATTTTATGCAAATTAAGTAAAAAAATAATATAGAGTTTATAGAAAAGTTTTTATAAAACGTTGAATAGCTTTTACAACATTATGCTAAGGTACCCAAATCGTGTCAATGCATGGATAATATAGACTTCGTAAACTTAATTTGCTATTAGGTAAAAAACAAATTGTGTGAAATATTTGCACTTGATGTGTCAAACATCAAAGCATTTTTATCCAATAATAAATATAGAATTATATTTTTTTAATATATATCATAAAATTAAATTATGTCATTATTATTGTATATAATTAACTTTTATAAATTTGTATAAAAAATAGTTTCATAAACTTAAATTATGGTAATTGAAAATTTCTTGCAATTACTTACATAATTACCCCAATTCTCAATCTCCACTAAGAATTAGAGTGTAATTAATGTGCTCTAATTACACTAAATTTAATAGGACCCACAAATTACAATCGTTATAAAAATATGCCACATTTATGTAATTACAGACAATTACACTCAAGTCTAAGGTGATTTTTCAAACACTACATTAATGTCTATGTGATATATAATCTGTTGACCATCAATTTGAAAGTTTTCATATTTGTAAACTAATTCATTAATGTGAAAATTTGTCAATATTCATGTAATTAATGAAATGCTTAAAAGAAATAAATCGATTTTTCTCTGCTCATTAGTCATTAGTAGTTCAATTTTTTTTCAAATGTGAATTATTTATTCGTGAAAATTATAAAGACAATTTAATATTTTTGTTCGATATATATTTGATGAAAATTATTTGTTTGTCTATTAAAGTTAGTAGTATTTATTTATGATAGTATTATAATATCTATTTAAAGGAGAACTAAGATTTACTTGATTTTTCGAATAATATTTTCAGCATTTATGTATTGTTTTGTACATTATTTTGAAGCTCTTTCTTTTCATTTGCTAACCTCATTTGTTGTTTTAATGGATTAAATTTATGGAGTAGACAAGTCAAGTTTCATTTAGATGTTTTGGATTTTGTCTTGACATTAATTATTACTAAATTGTTGCTATTACTAGCTTAAACAATGAGAAAGAGAAGTTGTACGATAATATAACGGTTAACTAGATTGAACTTTATTTTTACAAATAATTGATACCAACAACATTAAAACCACAATTACACAAATTGAAAGAGATCAAACCTTATATTGTTGCTATTACTAACTTAAGCAATGAGGAAGATAAGTTGTACCATAATGTAACAATTAAATAGATTGTGAACAATTAATACCAACAATATTAAAACCACAATTTTACAAATTGAAAGTACAAAAGAATATCTTATGTTTGTGAAAATTATTTTTATTGTGTGGACAAGTCGCTTGCTAGCACTTTAATGACACAATTCACGACATGAAGTTTGATGGATCTAAGAAAATACAAGAACGTATCATCGAGATAACTAATATTGTAGCGACGTTAAAGAGTTTAGGATGATGGTTGATTACACTTTTTAAATGCATTTTACATTGATTTCACAACCTCTAAATTGTGGGGTCAATTCAAATTAACTATAACACTGTTAAAGATACGTGGGATATAATGAATTGCTAGGAGGAAAGAAGATTAAAAAATTAAAGAAATCACTCAATCAACTTTATGGGTCAAAGAGTTAACAAAAAGGGCTTAAGGTGAATACCAACAAGTTTAAGAGTAAAAAAACACAAATGTCAATGTATCAAATGATGAGAAAAAAGATTTAATGACAAATAAGTGTTAAAAAAAACACTATGAAAGGCAAAATTTTAATTGAAAAGAAAATTAAATTTTATGTTTTTTAGTGTTTCAAATCAATTTTAATTGAATATTTTTATCTTCTTAATTTTTATTTTAAAAATAATCGTAAAAATTGAATTTATTTTTACTCAAAAATAATGAAAGGAGGAATATAAAAGACAAAGAATATTGTATATTCTATATTGATAGAAGCGAATGAAAAAAATAAACCTACACTTTCTTCTAAAGAAATTAATTAACGCACACATTTCATACCAACCAATAACTAAGGTCAAAACCTAGGCGTGCACAGACAGACAGAGAGAGAGAGAGAGAGAGAGAGAGAGAGAGAGAACGAATTGCTAAAAATTAAATCCGAAAACATAATAAATAGATAAACCCAAAATGGAAGAAACACTATGTAGTTTCCATTTTTGTTGTAAAAAGCATCCACTGAAGCCTTCCCTTCTGCTTAATATACATTTAAACTTTCATCTCTCCAAAGAACCCTATTTGATAATCGACAAATATACTATATTAAGTGTTTAGATTGTTCAAACACAAGAGAGTTGTAAAAAAAAAAAGAAGAAGAAGAAGAAGAAGAGAGAAATGGGGAGAGGAAGAGTGGAGCTGAAGAGGATAGAAAACAAGATCAACAGACAGGTGACCTTCTCCAAGAGAAGAAATGGGTTGCTGAAGAAAGCGTATGAGCTTTCAGTGCTTTGTGATGCTGAGGTTGCCGTTATCATCTTCTCTAATCGTGGCAAGCTCTACGAGTTTGGCAGCTCAAGGTACATATATAGGTTTATATATATATATATATATTTCACACGTTCCTTTCTCATTAATTTTCATGGTTTTTTTGTCAAGTTTTCTGGGTCATTTACATAAACTTTCCCTACTTGTTTTCCCTGGTTTTTCGTATAAGCTCCATGAAAAAAAAAAAAAAACTCTGAAATGTCTGCAAAAGGAATGCTTTTTCACAAACATCAGACCTGCAACTCTCTCTTTCATTTTTATGGTTCTTTCTGGGTGGACAGGCCATGATTTTTCCCTTTGCTTTTGTGGATTCATGTTTTTGGGGAAACTGAATTTCTTTTAATCAATGAAAGATCGACACGTTTCATCTCATTTGCAAAAAAAAAAAAAAAACCCGAAAGGAAAAGACCCTTCCTTTTTGGATCATAAACTGGGTCTTTTTAACTCTTAGGACTTGTGAATGTTTTTGCTTTCACTGATCAGTGCCACAGAACTCGTGTACTTTTCACCTCAAAGCTGAAACACGAAAGGCCCCCAATTCAGGGATTTCGATGGCTGTTTCAGAACCCCGTCAGTAAACTGGTGTTTTGTCTTCTCAACCACAGTGCAAAATCTAGGGTTTCCCCTTTCTCATCTCCATGGAAAAAGAAGAGGGTGCCAATGAAAGATCCTCTTTTTTTTTTTTTTTTTGTCTTTTAATCCTATGATCTCCTGTTTTTTTCAATGATACTTGTTTTCTTTTCTTACAGCAATTATTTTAATGTTTTATACGGAGGTTTGTAAAAGGCTGACATAAAATCAAGCATACCCATTTTCCATAAAACATTCATTTTGCTTTTGGTTTTGTCAATGGTTCTAGGAGACCATTTAAAAGGTTTACAGTAAATTTTGCACCTCAATCCAAGTTTTACTGGTTTTGTGGATTATGCTCAAAAAATACGAAAACCTTTAGAGCTGCAGCATTAACGAATTACTGTACGTGTTTTATATAGGTTAATAATTCACTTTTATTTTTGTTTTTTTCAGTATGACCAAGACCCTTGAGCGATACCAACAATGCTGCTTTACTCCTCAACCTCAACACAACATCCCTGAACATGAAACACAGGTTAATTACAAACAAACCTTCTTCTAGTTTGCTTCTGCAGCATTACAAATTGTATAAATGTTCGTCTGTCTTGTTAGGCTTGTAACTATGCAGGTTTTGTGTTTGATTATATCAGCCTTTCTTCATGTAATTACTTAGATGCTTTGGCTTTGCTTATCAATGCAGAGTTGGTACCAAGAGATAATCAAGTTGAAGGCAAAATATGAAGCACTTGAACGCACTCAAAGGTCTTGCATGTCGTTTCTGAGTTAAAAAATCAGTTTTACTATTTAACAAAGCCATTATATTATTAATTGCTGGATAATTAAAATCAAACTAATTTTATTGTTCACAAATATATAAAAGAGAAAGTTACAAATATATATTTTTAATCACTAGCTGCTGCTAATTTCTTTCACCCTTTACTCACGCCACTTAAATGTATGCTTACATATTTATAGCCTTAGTTAAACCCACTTAGCCCACTTAATTTACTGTCAAACTTATCCATTTATTATGGATAATGCTTAAACTCATGTCAACTTGAAACAAATATAAAGTTGCCACTTGGCTTGTTTTGTCAAGTTGCAGGTAAATATCTTGACAGCTTGCTATCCATCTGACAAGCTAATTTCTTTGTCACCTTATCTACTTACTTAGTCGACTTAAAAGTCGATTTGACTTCAACACTTCTCAAACCGAGCCTTCATTTCAAGTTTTTTTTTGAGTTTATGGAGTATGTCCGCTTTTAATAGTTTCATGAAAATGTTTATCAAACATCAAATTTTTTGTAAGGGGTATCGTGGACTTGTTGTCAACATAAATTGTAATTAAATCTTCTTATATAATAGATAATTCGCCTAAAATATTCTTCAACTAAATTGCTTGACATGTGCACATGCAATAGCCATGTATTCTACTTCACATGTTGAGAGGGCTATTATTTGTTGCTTTTTCGATGACCATAAAAATGTTGCGGAGCCAATATGGAATAAATATTTGGATGTGCTTTTGCAATCATCCAAGTCACCACCATAATCACTATCTGAATATTCAATCAAGTGGTCTTGTTTTGGCTTCTCCATGTATCTACTAACTAGTCTCACTACGTACATGATATCTGGTCGCATGATAGTCAAGTACCTTGAACTTCCAACGATACTTTTAAACAACGTTGGATTTATCAGCTCTCTAGATGAATCAACACTTAATTTCAGGCTTGGTTCTACTGGTGTGGCTACCGGCTTACAATCTTTCATTCTGAATTCACTTAAAATTTGTTCTGCATACTTCATAAATATTTCATCTTTCATTTGTTTCACTTCGACTCCAAGAAAGGATGACATTTCACCAATATCTGTCATTCCAAATTCTTTAGTCATAGCTTCCAAGTTATTAAACATACCTGAATTGTTTCCCGTGAAAATCATATCATCCACGTATAAGCACACGACCATGATATCACCAACTCCATTTTTTTCATATATAAGGCGTGCTCATGTAGACTTTTCATGAATTCGTTCTTTTGAAAGTGTTCATCTGTTCCTATGTTACATGCTTTTAGGGGTTGCTTTAGTTCACATAAAGTTTTCTTCAAATGATAAACTGTCTTCTTTTCCTTGTTTGCTATATTTAGGTGGTTGTTCAAACAAAATAAATGTCTTATTGTGTTCCATGCTCTCAGGGTTTGCTTTAGTTCACATAAAGTATTCAACTACACATTCTTGAAGGTGCTTCCTCTGAGTTGTTGGTACTATTGTTGATTGATGATGACAATGTTGTAGGAGGACTTGGTGGAGGGTTTTGATCATCACCTTGTTCATCTTGATTGATGAAGTCATCATCTTTGTCATCACTGAAAAATAATCCTTCAATTTTCTTTTCTTCTTCTCTCCGTCTCCAATAATCAGCTTCATCGAATTCAACATCTTTTGAAAGAATAACTTTCTTGATGAGAAGGTTGTATAACTTATATGCTTTGCTTCTTTTTTCATAACCAATGAAAATACATTTCACTCGTTTGTCATCAAGCTTCTTTCTTGTCTGGTCAGGAACATCAACATATGCGATACATCCAAAAATCTTGAGATGTCCAACTCTTGGCTTTTCATTACTCCAGGCTTCATTTGGTGTATTATATTTCACACTTTTTGTTGGACATTGGTTTAACAAATAAATAGCACATTGAATAGCTTCAGCCTAGAAGGTTCTTGGTAAATGCTTACCTTTAACCATACTTCTTGTCATATCAAGAATAGTGCGGTTTTTTCTTTCAGTAACTCCATTTTGTTGTGGCGTGTATGCAAATGTCAACTGGTGAATGATTCTGTGCTCCTTGTAGAAGCTTTCAAATAGCTTTGAAGTATACTTACCTCATTTATCAGATATGAGTATCTTAATATAATGTCTACTTTGTTTTTCTATCATAGCTTTGAACTCGATAAACTTAGCAAGTGCTTCTGATTTTGTTTTAAGAAGATATATCCAACTTTTTCTACTAAAATCATCAATAAAAGTAAGATAGTACTTAGTTTCCGCCAAGTTATGGTATATCAAAAGGACTTGTTATGTCGAAATGCACAATCTCCAATAGTCTCCTAGCTCGTCAAGAATTTCCAACTTTAAAACTTTGTCTATGTTGTTTTCCTTTAATGCAAGCTTCACACAATTGATTAGGAGGATTAATTTTTGGCAATCCGTTTACCATCTTTTCTTTTGACAATAGCTTCAGGCCAAAAGATCCAAAACGTTCGAACCTTAAATGTCACAACCATGAATCATCTTTGATTGCATTCTTCATACATTTCACTTCTCCAAATTCAATATCAATAGTGAATAGACAATTACATGTCATATCAACTTGAAGAATTAATTCACCACTCTTATGTTTTAGGGCAAGCGTGTGATCCCTTCATATGTACTTCATATCCTTTTTCTAGAAGTTGTCCAAGGCTGATAATGTTACTTTTCAAAGTTAGTATGTAATAAACATCTAATATGTACTTCTTCTCTTTGTTTTTTTGTATAATTGTAACTTCGCCTTTACCTTTGACCTTGGTGTGTGATTCACCATCAAATGTTACTTATCCGTGAATATTCTCATCCAACTATGAAAATAAATCTTTTCGGCCACACATGTGATTGCTTGCACAATTATCAAAATATCAAATATTTTTATTTGATTTTTCATTTTCTTTTTAAGTGAGGAATACACTAGATTTCACATTTTCTTCTTCTTTAGTTGTTGCTATATGATTTCTCTCCTCCACCTTGGGAGTTGATCTACATTCATAACTAAAATAATCATAGTTTTTGTAATTATAACATTGTATTTGAGATTTATTTCCTTGTTGAAATTTGTCTTTACCTTGACCTCTGCCTCAAACTCCTTGTCCACGACTTGGCATTTCATACTCTTCACTTGTTTGGTCTCTACCATATGATTGATTGCCTCATTCAGCTCTATTTCCGCCTTTATATCCTCTACTATTGCTTATATCTTGTCCAAAACTATTGCTAGCTCCACTTCATTGAAGGACAGCTTGCTTTGCAAGACTTGCTTCAAATTTTTAGTATCATCATTTTGCTTCATTTTATGCTCATAGGTTTAGAGGGATGCCACAAGTTTGTACATAGATATTTGTGACAGATCTTTTGATCCTTTGATGGCAACAATCACATAATCAAATTTTCATGCTAATGACCGCAAAATATTTTCCATTACTCTTACATCATCAAGAGTTTCTCCATTCCTTCATTTCATTTACCACTGATTTCACTCTGGTGACATAATCATCAATTCTTTTTGAAACTTTCATTTTTAACATCTCAAATTCGACTCTGAGCATTTGTAAACGTACCTTTTTGGCCTTTTTGGCTCCTTGAAGGAATTTTTGCATTCCCCATGCTTCCTTTGATGTCTTTGTATCTGAAATTTTTTTCAAATGTTGATTAATAACACCTTGAAAATAGAGAACTCTCTCTTATATTTTTTACAAACTTCTTTTAATGCTCTCTTCTCTTTGTTTGTTAAAGTCGCTTCGGCAGCTGCAATTTTGGGCTTGACATATCCTTCTTCGATTACATCCCAATAATCTTTAGAATCAAGCCTTCATTTGGATGCTCCAATTATCACAATTTTTCTTTGTTAATTTCGAGATTTGTGGTTGAATCATGTTTATCATTATGACGTCAATACAGACCTAACTTTGATATCACTTGTTGGAAACCTAATGGATACTCAAAATCAAACTATTTTTATTACTTACAAATATATAAAAGAAAAATATACAAATTATATTTCTGCTGCTAGTTTCTTTCACTCTTTACTCATGCCACTTATATTTTTCATAGACACTATATTTACATATTTATAGGCTTATTTAAACCGACTTAGCTCACTTAATTTGATGTCAAACTTACCCATTTATTATGGATAATGCTTAAACTCAAGCCACTTTAATGCTTAGTCAACTTGAAACAAATATAAGGTTGTCACCTTGCTTCTTGGCAGCTTGTTCTCCACCTTGCAAGCTAATTTCTTTGCCACCTTATCTGTATACTTAGGGTTAGTTTAGTATTGTTTCTTAAAAGTATTTTTAAATCAAAAAATACTTTTAAGTAAAAGTGAAAATTTTCTAATTTTATTTTTAGTTAAAAAAGTACTTTTGCCAAACATTTTTTTGTTACAAAAATAATTTTAAAAAGTTAAAAAGCATCTTGTTTAACAATGTTTTTATTTTAAAAGTATTTTTTACTCCAAAAATGTTTTTGAAAACTAATGCTAAACTGGCCCTTGCCAATTTTAAATGTGAATTTGACTTCATAATTAGGTGCAATTAATATCAGGCATTTGCTTGGAGATGATCTTGGACCATTGAATCTGAAAGAGCTGCAAAACCTTGAGAAGCAGCTTGAAGGAACTCTTGTACTGGCTAGACAAAGGAAGGTATATGATGTTGCCTCCATGTCTCTTTAGTTAAACAACTTCTTTGTCTTTTATTTCTTTGAATGCATGTCTGACAAATATCAGTTTTTAGTCTTTTAAAATCTTGTTCTTTGGTTTTCGTTAACCAGCTCTTAAATGATATATATAAATATACAAACGAATGCATCTGATGTATGCTTCTGCTTGTTTCCTGTAACTGCAGACTCAGATTATGATGGAACAAATGGAAGATCTCCGAAAAAAGGTACTTTTAAGTATGATTGATCATTTTGAATGGTTAAATGTAAAACTGGTCTTTAAACTATATACTAATTCTGTAATTAATTTTTTAAAGAGTGATAAAAACTATTACTTGTCCTATTTTACCAAAAATATAATATTAGTCAATAAGATTGTGACTTGTGAAACATTTTTATAGGATGATATACACTTTTCGAGTAAAATAAAAAGAAATTAATAGTTCTGATGCCTTTCTCGAATAATTCACCAATTTTTTTAATTTAAGATGAAGTTCTTGAGAATTTATTATCCAAGTATCATTATTTTAACATTCTAAACTTTTGCTAACTAAAGAAGATATGATGTTTAAATTCTTTATTTCTTTTAATACCGATCACGTTTGATATTTGTGTAAATGCATGTCACAGTAAATGTATTATTGTTAAACACAAGTTAAACAACTATTTCTTTTGGTTATTACACCATTTATATGTATGTGGAATTTCTGGCAGGAGCGTCAGCTTGGAGAGCTTAACAAACAGTTGAAAATCAAGGTTAATAACCATGATTACTACACCATGAACAATATGCTTTTAACATTCTGTTGAAAATAACTACAATAAACCATAAATATAAAAATATTTGTGTATATTTGGCCTTAATTTCAGCTTGATGGGGAAGGAAAAAACCTGAAAACAAGCCAAGGCTTATGGAGTTGTTGCACAACAGCTGAAAATAGCCACTTTCCACTGCATCCTTCTCACCCCAACCCTATGGAATGTGACCATGAACCTGTTTTACAGATAGGGTACAATCATTACATGTATATATTTCTCGTGCACTTTTTTTTGTTCATTTTTGGTATAGTATCAAGCTACAATCTCTTTAGCAAAGTTTAAGGTATAAATTTAGTGTTTGTTTGAGTCTTACATTGCTTTCATAGGTCCCTTTAATTGATTATTAAAACGTGAATGTTGGTGGTGTTTGTATTAGGTACCACCACCATTATGTTGAAGCTGAAGGATCCTCAGTCCCCAGAAGCATGGCTGGTGAGACCAATTTCATCCATGGATGGGTCATTTGAGCCCTCTACAACTCAAAATCACACACACACACACACACACACATATATATATATATATATTGTGTAATGTTGCCAACATATACATATAGACGCTGCTCAAAGTGTAGAAAATAAAGAAATGCTTGGATCTTAAGGGAGCATTCCTTCTCTAACTGGGAGATTAGATATATATATCTTGTTACTGTTATATTTTAGCCTTCAATATTATTCTGTAGCCTAATTGTAGCCCCTATATGTTTTTCAATTTGGTCTTGTTTATCTCTATTTCTAAGTTATTTTTTGTTTTTTTTTTTTTTTAAATCATCTTTTTGCTACCACATCAGTAAGTTGGGTGGCTTTATATCTAGGGCTTGTTGTACAGAAAGTTTAATCTTCCTTTGGCTTTATAGTAATACTAATAGTAACAACTGTATATATTTCTAGCCATAAATCCTTCTTTGGAATTGGATTTAAAGATGGCTTAAAATATATTCTTCTTGAAGATAAATTGTATATTTTTACAATCAAAGAAAAGAAGGGCTAGGCTTCACCATGTTTAGACATCTCTCAATAGAAGGGACGAATTGAAAGGGTAGGCCTTCAGCCCTCTCCAATGAAATAATCAGATTTGATTTTCATCCCTTTTAAAAATTAATAATTTAATTTAAATTTCTAATATCCATAATTTTTACCTAATCTTTAAATAGAAAGAACAATGTGCTTAAATCTACATCTTTTTAAATTGAATTGGTTAGATTATTGGTTCATTTTTTTCGATTAATTTAATTAAATAAATGATTAAAAATTATAAAAAAATATATATTAAAATTTTATGTTCATTTTTTTTAGCACAATTCAATCGGTTCATATTGGTTCTTGAATCAACTAATCTAATGTTTATTGCTAGACCAATACCCCAATCGTTCTCGGTTAATCAATCCGCCTAATCAATCCGATTTAACTTAAACATCATTGCTTATTGTTGCAACAACAATGATGTCTATTGAGCGTAGTCCTAATTCATGCTATGTATAATAAATTCACTCATCGCAATTCGAACTAACATTTTGAAAGAATTAAATAAAAGACAATGAAGAAAATATATATATATATTATTTACGTTGGCTTCATTGAAAACCTTTTAAAAACAAATATAAATATTTAATTTTTTAATAATTAATTAAAATATTACATAATGTATGAAACTATCTTTGGTTAGTACAAACATTAATATTAATCTCACAAACCCAAAAAGAAGATTTGATGAATAAATGAATTCCCTCTAAAGAAATTATCTATTATTGAAATACTGTTAGTGCGTTATTTTATTCTGGTAACTTGATAGATAGAGAGTAAACTTAAGTCAAATTTAACTGATCAAGATTAACGTTTGTGTTGGTCAGCTCAATCGCAAGAAAATAATAATATCATTGATTGATATGTACAAATATTTAAATGGAGAGGTTAAGAAACATTGTAACATAAGCTAAGCAAAGTGATTTCGAGTTAAACAATCTCTTTAGCAAGCTTAAAGTTTCTGTCAAATTCTATCCTATAATTTTATTTTGGTCCTAGAAGCTTTAATTGCTTGAATTGGACACCAAGGCAAAAGGGTTCTTTGATTGTGATTTTGCCCTTTGTTTTCAAGCAACTTCTCAATTTAAACTTGAAATTGATACACGATTTAAATTAAAAAAATATTATTTTTTCGATAAAATATATTACACTTTTAGTGAAAGAATTCATGTTTAAATCTTAGAGATAATAAATTAAGCTTACCTTACATCAAGAAATAATAAATTATTGCATGGACTTCATATAATTATAGAGCTATAATTCCCACTTGAAGCATTGCAAAACATGGAACATGTAGGAAAACATTGGAGCCCCTCTTGCAACAAAACAAGCAAATCTCAAACTAAATGTGACATTGACAAGCCCCACATATTTCAACACAAATTTTTGTTTATCTTTCTTTTAAGTCTCCTCCCATTCCATAGCCATTTAAAAAAAAAGAACAATTGTTGAGCTCAAGAAGTGAAGTATAAGTTTTGTTGATCCATTAGCAATTTTATTATAATGGCCTTAAAAATTTGTTCTTAATATAAAAGCATGTTGCTACAGCTTTAATGAAAGCTAAAAAAAAACATGAACATGTTAGCATTTAGCTCGAGGAAACTGGGTTTTCTTTTCATTCTGATTGTTTTGAATATTGTTGCACATGGAGAAGAAACAAAGGTGCATTTCCCCCTTTTTTTCGTTTATCTAAATAATTATTAATTTTATGTTATATAGTGGGAGTAGTTATTAGTGATTATTAAATGTGAACAGAATTTTTACATTGTTTACTTGGGAGATAGCCCATTGAGCAAGCAATCTGCAGTTCAAAAACACATAGGCCTTCTTTCCTCTGTCAAAGGAAGGTAAGTTGCATTGTATTTTGATGCATTTGACTCACATAGTTTGAGTTTCCTGGTTTTTTAATGGAGCTTTTGAACAGTGAACATGGTGCCAAGGAGTCCATTGTTTATAGCTACACCAAGAGCTTCAATGCCTTTGCTGCCAAGCTATCTGAAAATGAGGCTGAAACGTTGAAGGGTACTCAAATTCTTTCTTCTTTTGTTCATTTAATTTCAATTTCTTTAACATATGATTGGATTAACCTGATTTATTGAAATGTTTAGGTCTGGATGAAGTGGCATCGGTGTTTCCAAACCGATATCGGAAGCTACACACGACGAAATCGTGGGACTTCATTGGACTTCCTCTAACAGCTAAAAGAAATTTGAAGTTTGAGAGGAACATAATTGTGGGTCTACTTGATACAGGAATTACTCCGCAGTCCGAGAGCTTTAAGGATGATGGATTTGGTCCACCGCCCTCAAAATGGAAGGGAACGTGCGGTCGTTTCATGAATTTCTCAGGCTGCAACAAGTAAAAAGCAATGAGTCCTCTTGAACTTAACTGGTTTGATAATTTATTGGTAATGTTTTAATTCATGGGTTTAATGTTGGCTGTTCATTCTAAAGCAAGATTATAGGAGCTAAATACTACAAGCTTGATGGCAACCCCGACCCTGCCGACATTTTATCACCAATAGACATGGATGGCCATGGCACGCACACTTCATCGACACTAGCAGGCAACCTGGTTCGAGATGCAAATCTTTACGGGCTAGCCAAGGGGACAGCTCGCGGTGCGGTGCCATCAGCTAGGATAGCAATGTACAAAGTCTGCTGGGCCAGTTCAGGGTGTGCTGATATGGATATTCTTGCTGCATTGGACGATGCTACCAGTGATGGAGTGGACATTATATCGATATCCATCGGCGGGGGAACTCAAGATTTTGTGACCGATTCTATATCAGTTGGTGCATTTCATGCCCTGAAGAAGGGAATCGTTACCGTGACTTCTGCTGGGAATGACGGTCCAAGTTTGAGTTCGGTTTCTAACTATTCCCCATGGCTTCTTACTGTGGCAGCAAGTGGCATCGACCGACAGTTCATGAGCACGGTCAAGTTGGGTAATGGAAAAAGTTTTCAGGTAAGTTCTATATATCATTTAAAGATATGTTCTTAATTTTTTTTCTGAAAACTTCCTTGAAGTGCATATACATAAGCAGGGAATTGGAATCAACACATTCGAGTCAAAGGAAGGTCTTTACCCCATTGTCAGTGGGGCCGATGTTGCGATGAACTCCGAAAGCAAGGGAAACGCAAGGTTCTGTTTCGATAACACATTGGATCCCAGCAAGGTGAAAGGAAGGCTTGTTTATTGCACACTAAGTCAATGGGGTGTTGATTCTGTTGTTAAAGGAATTGGAGGCATAGGCACCATTGTTGAAAGTGAACAATACCTTGACACTGCACAAATTTTTATGGCACCAGCGACCATGGTGAACTCGACTGTTGGTGAAACTATACAAAATTATATACATTCCACAAGGTTATATGATTATATTAATTTTTTTCCATGATTTTTTGATAATGATAAATGCTGAAGCTATCAAATGAAAATTGGCAGATCACCTACAGCAGTGGTATACAAGTCTGAGGAAGTCAAGATTCCTGCTCCATCTGTTGCTTCGTTTTCGTCTCGGGGTCCAAATCCCAGCTCACACCGTATTCTCAAGGTATAAGCTTTGAATTCTACCGTTTCCATCGATCATCGAGTGCTTAATATCAAAACTAATGGTCTCTGTGTGTACCCTGGTGTAGCCTGATATTGCAGCCCCTGGCGTCGACATATTGGCAGCTTACACTCTTGTAAAGTCGCTAACAGGGCTCAAAGGTGACACCCAACGTTCAAAGTTCACTCTCATGTCTGGCACTTCGATGGCCTGCCCTCATGTTGCAGGTGTTGCAGCCTATGTAAAATCGTTTCATCCAACTTGGACACCGGCCGCCATCAAATCTGCAATCATGACCACTGGTAATGACATTAATATCATTCTTATTTGCAATATATCTATCATCCCTTACACTCTTATTTGCAATATATGAATACTCTATGTAGCAAAACCGATGAGCAAGAGGGTGAACAAGGATGCCGAGTTTGCCTACGGTGCCGGTCAATTGAACCCTGCAAGAGCCATAAACCCAGGCCTAGTCTATGACATTGATGAGATGTCTTATGTACAATTCCTATGCCATGAAGGCTACAGTGGATCATCTATAGCACATTTAATCGGGACAAAATCCGTAAACTGCTCCTCATTGCTTCCTGGATTCGGCTATGATGCTCTTAACTACCCGTCGATGCAGCTTAACATGAAAAACAGCCAACAGCCGACCGTAGGTGTTTTCAGGAGACGAGTCACCAATGTAGGTCCTCCATCTCTGTACAATGCTACCATTAAGGCTCCTAAAGGACTGCAAATCACGGTTAGGCCGACAAGTCTCCTGTTCACTCGTTTGTTGCAGAAGCGGAGTTTTAAGGTGGTGGTGGTAGCGAAACCCGAGCTGAGCACTAAATTCAGGGTGCTATCGGCTTCACTTGTATGGAAAACCACTCATCACACTGTGAGAAGTCCTATTGCTGTTTACGGTCTCCCAGACTAATAATAGTAAATCATAGATGAAAGAAATGAGGGAGCAAGTGCAGAATTAATAAAAAGGAAAGGCAGTTTATATATAATTTGTTTGCACACTTTTGCTTGTATACTTGAGTCTTAATGCTAACCTTCCATCTTCATCTTTTTCACCTTCTTGTTTACGAATTGCAACATAACTATGACCAAAACAATCTCAGATCTAAATTAGAATAAATCTGGATAAAATTCACATGAGATTTAAACTTAAATAAAATCCAATCTACACATATTTACACAAGAAAAAACTCAAACTTGAAAGGTTCTTGTATCAACATTAAAACAGATTCGAACTAAAATAGATATAAGCAAGGAGGGAGTGTGAACATGTTATGCTTTTAACCCGGACCCGACTGACAGATTGAGCCAGAAATTGGTGGTTCTACCGGTGGCATAAAATCGGATATAGACCAAATTATTTGTGGTTCAGTGAAAACCAAAACCAAGACAAAAAATTAACAATTGAATCACTCCAACCTATTTATAAAAATTTTAATATATTTTTTTAATAATTTTATGAATTTTTTAAGAGTACCAAGGTTTTCTTTTTTCTTTTTTTGGTCGTCTAATTATGAAAAGTTACAAAATGACCGCTCATGTAATACCCTTTACCTGATCCAATTGTTGGATCCAGATATAGGATGCTACATTTGTTACCGGAGCAACTACAGTCTAATTCAATTTATTTTAAGTGTCTACATAATCAAATTTGGGTCAATATATGTTTCCTATATGTTTCATATTTATTTCCGAGACTTATATGGTTTATAATAGCTTTCTACACAATCTAAGGTCGAACAACGACTGAAATGCAAAATTTGTCAATTTTTGAGGTGACATCGCAATGTCGGGGGTTTCACGTCGCGGTGCCACTCACTGACTTCACTAAATTGAATGATCGTCGCGACGTGGTTCTCCCGTTGTCACACCATGCTCCCTGTCTCCAAAAATTTTTTCAGTTTTTAAGATTTTTCACTAAAATCCCTATTTAGAAATTAAAATTTAACCAATCCAATTCATTTTACATCAAGTCCACATAATATAACATGTTATTCAATCAAAAATAAAAAGGTTTATAAAATTAACATAATTATCGAAGTTTTACTTTAGAGCACTTACTCTTATAAAAATAATTTACTCTTTCTACATATCATAACATGTTGCTAACTGTTAGAATTAAGTGACCTGAATTCTTATTTAAATGAAATATAGTGATAAAATAAAATAAAAGAATAATTCATATATAACTACACTTCTTTTATTTTATTTTATTTTAGAATAAGGTTTTTTAAATCTTATTAAACTCCATCTATTTTATATTGATTAGAATAAGGTATTTCAATCTTACTACACTTCTACTAGAATATGGTTTTACAAGCCTATAAATAGACATAGTCTACTCTTCTTGTATTCATTCGAACTCGACATAGTGAATTTTCTTCTCCTTTACCCGTGATTTTTTCCCGAAAGGATTTCCGCGTAAAAATCTGTGTGTTCTTTATTTTTATTTTTATTTTTTTGCAATATATTGTCATTACCGATATTCTATTTATTTTACAAATTGATATCAGAGCTTCCGGGTTATTCATCTCGATCACAATAATGGCGTCTTTGAAGTATGAAGTTCCGCTGTTGAATTGCAACACCAGATTTGCGTTGTGGCAGATTAAGATGCAAACAATTCTTGCACAGATGGATCTAGAGGATGCCCTGCTAGGGATAGATAAGATGCCTTCAACATTAACGAATGAAGAGAAGACGCGTAAGGATTGAAAGGCGTTAACACAATTACATCTGCATTTGTCTAACGAAATTTTCCAGGATGTGATGAAGGAGAAGACCGTTGCTGCATTATGGAAGAGGCTGGAACAAATATGTATGTCGAAAACTCTAACCAGCAAGTTACAAATGAAGCAACGTCTTTATGCTCATCGTTTGGAAGAATGTGCGTCTGTGCACGAATACTTAACTATGTTTAAAGAAATTCTCTCAAACTTGGATGTCATGGAGGTTCAGTATGATAAGGAAGATCTGGGGTTAATTCTACTTTGTTCGTTGCCCTCGTCTTATTCAACCTTTAAAGACACGATTTTATATAGTCGTAAGTCTCTCACAGTTGATGAGGTTTATGATTCTTTAACCTCGTATGATAAGATGAAGCATCTTGTAGTTAAAATCGACTCTCAAGGAGAGGGTCTCATTATTCGTGGGAGACAAGATCAAAATGCTGATGATGATCGTAGAAGGACACAAGAACGAAATCCTCGCGGTAAATCTAAAGGTAGATTAAAGTCTTCAAACAAAGGTAAAACTTGTAACTTTTGTAAGAAAAAAAGGCACATTAAATCTAAGTGCTATAAGCTGCAGAACAAGATCAAAAAGGAGGCTGCGAATCAAAAGGGAAAATAACCAGAAAATTCCGGTGAAGCTGATGTTGTAAAAGACTACAGCGATGGTGAACTTCTAATTGCTTCTGTCAACAATTCTAAAGTGAGCGAGGAGTGGATCCTTGATTCAGGTTGCACCTTCCACATGAGTCCCAATCGAGATTGGTTTGCAACCTACGAAACAGTGTCTGAAGGTGTTATTTTGATGGGAAATAATGCTTCATGTAAAATTACAGGTGTTGGAACGATTAAAGTTATAATGTTTGATAGAGTTGTCAGAACACTTAGTGATGTGCGACATGTTCCAGAATTGAAGAGAAATTTAATTTCGTTGAGTACTCTTGATTCAAAAGGGTACAGATACACAGCTAAAAGTGGGGTTTTGAAGATTTCTAAAGGTTCCCTCGTTGTGATGAAAGGGCAGAGAAATACTGCCAAGTTATATGTTTGTGGTTCTATCATTATTTTGGTGATGCAGCTATCGCTTCCTCTTCCTTGTCAGATGATGATATTACTAAACTTTGGCATATGCGCCTAGGGCATATGAGTGAGAATGGCATGGCAGAATTGAGCAAAAGAGGACTTCTTAATGGGCAAGGAATTTGCAAACTGAAGTTTTATGAACATTGCGTTTTTGGGAAGCAAAAGAGAGTTTGATTCACCAGAGGAATCCATAACACGAAGGGAACGTTGGAGTATATTCATTCTAATCTGTGGGGGTCATCCAGAGTGCCTCTGAGAGGTGGAACTAATTATATGCTAACTTTTATTGATGATTTTTTCAGAAAAGTTTGGGCGTTCTTCCTAAAGCAGAAAAGCGATGTGTTTTTCGCATTTAAGTCTTGGAAAACTATGATTGAAAAACAGACGGGAAAACAAATAAAATACCTCCGCACATACAATGGCTTAGAGTTCTGTTATGATGAGTTTAATAAATTGTGCAAGTCAGAAGGGATCGTGAGACACTTGACAGTTCGTCATACTCCACAGCAAAACGGTGTTGCAGAACGAATGAACAAAACGATCATGGAGAAAGTTCAATGTATGTTGTCAAATGTCAACTTACCAAAGTCATTTTGGGCCGAAGTAGCCTCTACTGCATGTTTTTTTATCAACCGATCTCTATCCGTTGCCATTGAGAAAAAGACTTCACAAGAGGTATGGTCTAGTAATCCTTCTGACTATTCTAATTTAAAGATATTTGGATGTCCTGCGTATGCTCATGTGATAATGGAAAATTGGAATCAAGATCCATTAAATGTGTTTTTCTTGGTTATAAAGTTGGTGTAAAAGGGTTATGGTGTCTTGAAAATAGAAAAGTTGTGATTAGCAGAGATGTTGTTTTTGATGAAACTGCTATGCTACCTAAGTTATCTCTTAAAAACTCTTCCAATAAAGAAAACCAAAAGCGGGTGGAGTATCAGATTAATCCAGAATCTACAACAGAGTCAACTCTTCAAGCTAGTACAAAAATTCAAAATAGAGTTACTTCTTCACCATAATACTCTATCGCCAAAAATAGAACTAGAAGAGAAATTAAACCTTCAAAGAAGTATGCCGAGGCTGATCTAGTTGCTTATGCTTTAAATGTGGCTGAAGATATAGATGCAAACCAAGAGTCATCTAATTATTCTGAAGCGGTTAGTTCTGAAGACTCAGAAAAGTGGATGTTTGCTATGCAAGAGGAGATGAAATCACACCATAAAAACAGAACATGGGATCTTGTGAAACTTCCTAAAGATAAAAAGGTTGTTCGTTGTAAATGGGTGTTTAAAAAGAAAGAAGGGACTCTAGGAGTTGAAGAATCTAAATATAAAGCAATGCTTGTTGCAAAGGGTTACAGTCAAATTCCAGGAGATGTGTTCTCCCTAGTTGTGAAGCATAGTATGATTTGAGTTTTGCTTGGTATTGTGGCCATGCATAATTTGGAGCTTGAGCAGTTAGATGTAAAAACTGCATTTTTGCATGGAGAACTTGAGGAGGATATTTACATGCAACAACTAGAGGGTTTTACAGTCTCAGAAAATGAGGACTATGTTTGCTTGCTGAAAAAGTCCATTTACGGTTTGAAATAGTCACCAAGACAGTGGTACAAGAGATTTGATTCCTTTATGACTTCTTATGATTTCAAAAGAAGTAGCTTTGACAGTTATGTTTACTTTAAGAAAAACAGTGATGGTTCTTTTGTGTATCTACTCCTTTATGTTGATGACATGTTGATAGCAGTAAAAGATAAAGTAGAGATAAGAAAGGTTAAAGCCCAACTAAGTGAAGAATTTGAGATGAAAGATTTGGGACCAGCAAAAAAGATACTTGGTATGGAGATTTTTAGAAATAGAAAAGCAAGTAAATTGTACCTAAGTCAGAAAGGGTACATTGAGAAAGTTCTTTGCAGGTTCAATATGTAGAGTGTTAAGCCTGTTAGTACTCCTTTAGCAGCCCATTTCAAACTTTCATCAGCTTTGTCTCCACAATCAGATGATGAAATTGAGTACATGTCACATGTTCCATACTCTAGTGCAGTGGGATCTCTCATGTATGCTATGGTTTGTTCATGTCCATATTTATCATATGCAGTCAGCGCAGTTAGCAGATACATGAAAAATCCCGGTAAAGAACATTGGAAAGCAGTTTAATAGATTTTAAGATACTTACGAGGTACTACTAATGTTTGCTTACAGTTTGGAAGAACTAGAGATGGAGTCATTGGGTATGTTGATGCTAATTTTGCTGGAGACCTTGATAGAAGAAGATCTCTCACAGGTTATGTCTTTACAATCGAAGGTTGTGCAATCAGTTGGAAAGCCACTATGCAAACTACAGTCGCTTTGTCTACCACTGAAGCTGAGCACATGGTGATCACTGAGGCTTGTAAAGAAGCTATTTGGTTGAAGGGACTCTTTAATGAACTCAATGAAGACCTTCAAATCAGAACAATATTTTGTGACAGTCAAAGTGCCATCTTCCTTACAAAAGATCAAATGTTTCATGAAAGAACAAAACGCATTGATGTTCGGTATCATTTTGTTCGTGATATTATTGCTCGTGGTGATATTTTTGTAAGCAAAATTAGTACTCATGAAAATCCTACAAATATGATGACTAAGTCACTTCCTATAACCAAGTTTGAGTATTGCTGAAACTTGGTTGGTGTTCATTGTTGAAGTTAAACCCTTAAGGGGTTTTATGGAAGAGGTGGATAACTTGTTCGTTGAGAGTTCGTGATGAAGAACTTGTTCATTGAAAATTCGTGTCAATGTGGAGATTGTTAGAATTAAGTGACCCGAATCCTTATTTAAATAAAATACAATAGTAAAATAAAATAAAAGAAGAATCCATATAGAACTACACTTCTTTTATTTTATTTTAGAATAAGGTTTTTTTAAATCTTATTAAACTCTATCTATTTGATATTGATTAGAATAAGGTGTTTTAATCTTAATACACTTCTATTAGAATATGGTTTTACAAGCCTATAAATAGACATAGTCTACTCCTCTTGTATTCATTCGAATTCGACATAGTGAATTTTCTTCTCCTTTGCCCGTGGTTTTTTCCCAAAAGGATTTCCACGTAAAAATCTGTATGTTCTTTATTTTTATTTCTCTTTTCTTTGCGATATATTATCATTACCGATATTCTATTTATTTTAAACTACCATATACCAATCAATTTATCATAAGACTTTCTTAATTCATTTTATAACAATCACTCACTTAGTACCTCAACAATACATCTAAACTTCTCTTATATATTAGCAAATCCATCATTTGCAACAATTTCTTAACATTATAACTCTTCTATTATTTTTCCTCCTCCTCGTCTCCATTCCTCATCCTTTATGCACATGTATTTATACAAGAATTTATGGTTTTTAGTATTGTATGCATATATGCAACATTAATTTCAATTTTACTATTTACATAATTTTAGCAAAACTGTCCACTTGGGTAGCAATCACTGAATTACTTATAATTTGGTCTACAATGTTCCAAATTAAGATCCGCTTGTTATTTTTGAATCTAGATTCAATGGCCTTTTTATCATAAAAATTTCAGAATTTCTTATTATGCCAATTAATACAGTAAATTGTTTTTGTTTTCCCTCGTTCTACTGTTAAGCAGCTTTGACCCTTCTTCACTAAAAATATATTATCTTTCGGTACGATACTCGTATAATTTTTTCGTTTGTTTCAGTTAAAATAAGAATCGCAAATATTTTAAGCATATAAATTTCATCTTCTAAACATTTTTGTACAATTTGAAATAATTTTTCGAAGTCAAAATAGGAACCCAAAATCATTCCGACCTTGTCTCACAAAAATTCATATATCTCATAATCTACTATTCCTTTACTTACACTGTTTCTTTTATGTTAAACAATACTCAATAATCTTTAATTCCATATTTAATTCAACCTTTAAGTAGATCTCTACAATTTTTGGTGAATTTTCAAAGTTGAATTATTGTTGCTGTGTAAAACTGTTTTAATGAAAATTCTACTTATTATCACTCATATGATCGTATCAACATTTAACACTTATTTCATTTATCAAACTTAAGTTCATTTGGTTGTACATAACATTATACTTTTTATTATTATTCTATTTAGTTCCTTAAAGCTTACAAGTAAACTTAATTACATTTTCACTTTACATACTATCATTCATATCGCTTTCTTTTCATAGTTCACAACATTTCCATTACTTCTTCTTTATTCTCACTCAATGAACACATTAAAACATAACGAATACCTATACTAGAAATTACTTTCTTATGTTTTTAATACTTGTAGTTATTTCTAATTATTTTGCAATCTAGTCCTTAACATTACAAAAACCTAGTAATTATTATAATTGTCTTTCTAACTTCACTTTTCATTTAATTTCACAATTACATAACACTTTAATCAAATAATTCATAATAATTTCTTACTTCAGATATCTGATTTTTATGCATTTCACTTCAATTATTTTTAATTTTAAGTTTCTCAAGGTTTACAATTTAGTCCTTAATATCATGAAAATTCATTATTTACTATAATTTCACTTTGTAATTAATTCACTAACACTTAACACATCATTTAAATTCTTTATCTTAATACTTTATTTAAATCATAAACTTTTTTACACTTTACAGCTTAAGTCATTTTACTATTATTTCAATATATCAAATCAATTCAACTATTTGGCATAAGTTATACTTGATTAAAATTAAATAAAGTAAAATTCTTGAAGTACTTACCTTGTCTTTTTAATCTCTTCACTTTTTTCACAACTTTTTTCACTTCCACTTTCAATTTCTTTCTTTCAAGATAATATTCTAACTTTCTTTCAAGATAATATTCTAACTCTCTAATATATCTACTTCACTTTCCTTTTGGATGGCAAAAGAAATTTTCAAGAAATTTGGAAGAAAAAGTGGAATTTCATGATAAGAGACCAAATTGTAAAGAAATGAAAATCCCCTTTCATGTATATATAAGTGGCATTGGAAGTATGAAGAATTTTTTTCATTTTTCCATACAAATATCTTATTTAATTTATTAATTAAATAATAAAATGTTCAACCAATCATAATTTAACATTTTTCTATCTTAAGAATTACACCATATATTTATCTAATTTGAGTAATGATTATTTTATCCTTTATGATTTTTCAAAATTTCATGCTTGAATCACTATTCGCTTTTGGTAAATTGCAATTTAGTCCATATTTATTCACTTATTCAATTTGGTCCCTACACACCAATTTCATGTCATAAAAAATTTGAGTTATTTTCTCTTTTGGTCCTTCAATTTTTCTCATGTTTATACTTCATTTCCCCAAATTTCAAATAATTATACGTGAACCTCAAACTTTTTACATCTTTATGATTTAATCCTTACTTTAATTAGTATACTACATCATACTTTTTAATTTAACTTTCTTTGATACTCCTCAACCTTCTCTTTTATTACTTTCATTTGTTTATTTTACTTTATCGAGAAATCAATTGTACACTATCTCGATTTATATCTACTTTTAAAATATAAAAATTTTAAGAGTGTTACAGACCAACTATTAGTAAATTTCTTTTCTAGTCACCCAACTATGAAAAGTTACAAAATGATCACTCAACTACTTAATTTTTTTTCTTATTAGCTAGCTAACGTAAAAATGGAAACACCCAAAAATCCAAGGTAGTTGGGTGACAAAAAAGATAAAATTGAATAGTTGAATGACCATTTTGTTACTTTTCATAATAGGATTACTAATAGGTGACCGAAAAAGAAAAAAAAAACATAGTTGAATGACTACTAATTTAGTTTGCCCATTTTTTAATTGTTAATTTAATTATTATCAAATAAAAATTAACTACTCAACCGATTTGACCACTAATTTGATTTTTAAAATAGGGTAAACTACACCAGATGCCATTAAAATTTGATTAATTTTTAATTTTTACCATTAAACTTTAAAAACTTACAAAAATGTCAATACCATTATTGTGTAATAAAAAATATACCACTTAATCGTTTACTGTCGTTATTTGGTAATGTGCGTCCGAGTGACATTTTAAATGTGCCACATGTTCAAAAAAATTTAATATTAAAATATTTATTTTATTTTTATTTCTTTATTTATTTTCTTTTTTGGGAAAATTACCAGAAAATACCATTTTTTTGCAAAATTTACAGAACAGGACCGATTTTTAAATTATTTATCGGAAAGGGCCATTTCCCCCGAAAACGCGTCCACGACAGCACGTTTTCAGGGGATGCAGCAAGAAAACGCGTCCACGAGGGAGCGCTTTCTACCACATCAGCCAAAATCGCATCCTTGAGGGTGTGCTTTGCTGATGTGGCAAAAACGCTCCCTTAAGGACGCGTTTTGCCTGCTTCCAACGGTAAAATATATATATAAAACCCCCCACCCTTTCATTTTTTTCACACAAAAGTCACCCTTTCATTTTTTTCACACAAAAGTCCTTACTCAATAGCTTCTTTACAAATTTCTCTCAATTTATTGTAATTTATTTCTCTCAAATTTCCTCTCAAATTTCTCTCAAATTCCTTTAAAGTTCCTCTCAAATTTCACAATAGTCCTTTAATTTTTATAAAAAAGCCCTATTTAAAAGTTTTTTTAAATATTTTTTTGTTAAATTTAAAAATATTTGATCGTATTAGCATTGGCCGGAGAATTAATTCGTCTCGACAATAAATACATCTCCGTCGACCAAATGACAATGGTAAGTTATAATTTTAATTTTTCAATACTATTTAATATTTTTTAGGTTTATGCAATTTTAATTAATTTTTATTTTATAATTTTTTAAACAGTCTGTAGATCGGGTGTTGCAATGCTATATTCGCAATATGTCTGGTCCGCCATCGCCGTTGATCGAGAATTACCCGCGGGAAACGGGTTTTTGGCACGTGGCCACGATAGGCCGGGGGTGCAAGTTGGACCCGAAGCTAATCAGTGCGTTGATAGAGAGGTTGAGACCCAAGACGCACACTTTCCATCTTCCATGCGGAGAGTGTACTATCACTCTGGAAAACGTACATTTGCAATTGGGATTGCCGGTGGATGGGTACGTAGTCACCGGGTCTGCAACTTCTGGTGATTAGAGAGTCGTATGCTACGAGCTTTTGTGTGCTATTCCGAATAACATTTACGGAAGTCGGATCGAAATGGGCTGGTTACGAGACACATTCCCAGAGCCGGATAATGATTCGACCGAAATAGAAAAAATACAGTATGTTCGGGCATACATTTTTGAGATGATTGGAGAGTATCTAATGCCGGACTTGTCACGAAACCTCGTACATCTGAGATGACTACTGAAACTCGTTGATTTTAGAGCAGTCGGTGAATTGAGTTGGGGGTCTACCGTGCTAGCAAAATTGTATCGGGAGATGTGCAAGGCGACGCGACCGAATAAAGTGAAAATTAGAGGATGCCTATCACTACTGCAATCTTGGGCACAGTTTTGATTTTCATTTTTACATCCTCGAGTCGACCACCCATATACATTCCCACTCATAATGAGGTAAATTTAATATTAGATTTTACAATTATTACGTAGATTTAAAATATAATTGTATGCTAAAAATTTTATTAATTAGGTGGAACCATTCGGCGAGTTATGTTGGATATCTACCTCGCTTGAAGATATACAGTTTCTATTAGACCAACGATCGAAAGCAAAAGTAAGTATTAAATAAAATATATTTTCGTAATAAAATAGTCGTTTCGTATTTTGTATTTAGTATTTAGTATTTGGTATTTGGTATTTAGTATTTAGTATTTAGTATATAACTAATATTTTTATCATGTTAATATAGTTTGAATGGACACCATACGAGGATCTGTCAATTCGGGCAGTAATTCCAGATGAGTTCTTTCAAAATCCGAACATTTGGCATGTGAAGGTCCCATTGATCAACTATGTGACCGTGGAGATGCACCAGTCAGATCGGGTTCCACGTCAATTTAGATTCCGATAACCGATTCCTGTGGCACCTGAGGTGCTCGATGATGAGCACAAAGTCGAGTTACGACAGTTGCATACGGATTGGCCAAGATTTTGGTCAGCGTATATCGAATTGTGGGAGAACCGATATGATTATATACCTACTTGGGAATCGATCATCGTTCTTGAGTTAGCGTGCGTGCCGGAATACATGCCATGGTTTAAGATCAATGGCAAGCCGTATTTATTGTCAGAAGAGAAGAGCCAACGACAACTTTGTGAACAAAGGGAACAATAGGGTCCTTTAAATCCAAGGAGAATGGATGATGAGACGGGACCATCAACAGCGCCCACACAGTCATCGAGCCCAACACTTCAGCTGACGACACCCACATCACAGCCTTTTCAGATTATGCCAGGTGCGTACCCTAGCCCTTATATGTATCCTAACCCTTATATGTTTCCTTTTCCCAATCCAATGGCAGGTTGGAATGTATGGCCCGGCTCGAGTCCGTTCCCGACTACTCCGACTGGCCAGCCGATCTTTAGGCCGCCGTCGCATGAAGGATCGCATGAGGCGCCGTCGGGGAGCTCTTCTTTTACCAATCTCCTTCACCTTATGGGATTCAGACACCTCCGCCATGGGCGATGCAAACACCTCCCTAGTCAATATTTTATTAAAGTGGGTCATCCTCCCAACACCCACGACCAGACCCCCTACCGGAGGAACCAGAATCCCCGCCTGAGGTTCCACAACCCCCGCCAGAAGCTAGAAGAAAGAGAAATCCAGAGCGTAATCGTCGACCACCCCATGTTGCACTGATTCCCACCGGCACCAACATTGATTCTGACCGTCATTATTTGTAATTTATTTTTTATATATTTAATAAAATAAAAGATTTTTTATTTTTTATTGTAATTTAATTTATTTTTTATATCTTTAATAAAATAAAAGTTGTTCTTATTTTTTTTATTGTAATTTATTTTTTATATCTTTAATAAAATAAAAGTTGTTACTTATTTTTTTATTGTAATTTATTTTTTATATCTTTAATAAAATAAAAGTTATTTTTTTATTTTTTATTTTAATTTATTTTTTATATCTTTAATAAAATAAAAGTTGTTTATTTTTTTATTGTAATTTAATTTATTTTTTATATCTTAAATAAAAAAAGTTATTTTTATTTTTATTGTAATTTAATTTATTTTTATATCTTAAATAAAAATAAAATTTATTTTTTATTTTTTTATTGTAATTTATTTTTATTTTTTATATCTAAAAACTAAGAAGAAATGGATGAATTAGGACTAAATTGAATAAGTGAAAAAGTATGAGAAGTAAATTTGTAATTTTATCAAGATGGATGTTGATCCAATGTATGAATTTTGAAGGATCTTAAGAGGCAAAATAATCATTTAGCAAGAAAGATAATTTTGAAGAATAATGATGATGGTGATATTTTAGATTAATTGAATAACTTTTTTTTTTTTGTTTTACAACTTAATCCTTCTACAAAAGTTCACCATTTTCATCAAAAAATTAAAAGAATTTTCATAGCCATCAAGAGACAAAAATGATAAGGAGACTATCAACTATTCTGATTTGGACACGAGCGAGATGTATGGTCCGGGTTCCTACACCATCCGCATAACTTCTGTTGGTTGGCTGTTTCTCGGATATCCATATTGTTACGTATTCTAGTCGAGTAAGGTCGACCCTTTGATTTGCGACGCAGTTTTCTATCCAGTAACAGCTTAAACGAAACAAGTGATACAGATGGCCACTTACGTTCATCTGGGACTGGTGGGAATACGTGTCTCCACATGTTGTACATGTATTCTGTTTTATACACTTCGTCAACATAGCTCATGGGATCCAGATGGATATTCTCACAAGACGCAATTACATTAGCACATGGATAACGAAGTGCGTCAAATATCCTACAGTCGCAGGTCCTATTTCTCAAGTGTACAAGATATTGTCCGCCAACAATACCTTGGTTCGGTCTGTCAAACTCCGTCATACGAAACTATAGGTTGTCACGATCGTGACACATTATGTGCATGGTATTGGCCCGTGCCTTCGCCTTGTTAATTTCTCGCAATACATTCGCGAACCATACATGGCCTCCCTGCATTTGGCCTTTATAACTCGCTGCTCGCTTCGAAAATAGTGCCGTTAAACGAAAATATCTCTCGCACAACTGATGTTATCGGCAAATGACGCGTTCCTTTTAAAATAGAATTTATGCATTCGGCCAGGTTTGAGGTCATATGACCATATCGTATGCCGTCGTCGTATGATTGTGTCCACTGTTCGAAAGGTATGTTGCTTAGGTAGTTTGCGCATTCTTCGTTAACTGAGCGCAAACTTACCAACATCTCGTGAAAACGGTCCTTATTGATCTCGTACCCTACCAATATAAGTTGATAGCAAATATTACATACCACTCTTCAATTAAGAATAAATTGAATTACAAACAAAATTATATTAATGGATATTACATACCCATGTTGGTCACTTGCCGTCGTTCACTTGTAGATCGATGTTGCCCGTGGTAGTTGAACGCAACATGCCTTAGGCAATATCGATGTTGTGTGCGATGCCACAGGCTTCCCTGTCGCTCTATTGCGGCTAGTATTCTAGGACCTCAATCCGATATAACGCATATATCAGGTTAGGGGCAGACATACCTCCTTAACCTAGATAGAAAGAAATCCCAATCATCAGTTGACTCCCTCGGTGTTATTGCAAACGCCATTGGAAAGATTCTCCTACTATCATCCTGTGCCACAGCTAGCAATAACCGATGCGTATATCTACCATACATAAAGGTACCGTCAATTTTTACTAATGGCTTGCAATATAGAAATGCGTCTCGGCATTGCTTAAATGTCTAGAACAGACTCTTAAACACTTGGCATCCACGGAGCAATCGATCGTTGTAGTACGCCAATTTCGTTTCAAGGTCTGTTATACTGCCTGGGACATCTCTCTAGCACCTGACACCACTGCCACACTTCATTATATGAAGCGTCCCACCGACCATGCAACTTTTGTAACGCATTTTGCTTAGCTATCCAAGTCTTCCGGTAAGAGGGCATGTACCCCAATTGGCTATGAATATTGGCAATTAAGGCCGGCACTAAAGTTTTGGGATCCGCCTTCACCATCGGTATTATTAAGTTAGCCAACATATCTGAATTCATCTTGGGATGATCTTGTGAAACATCTGTCAATGAAGTACGTTTAATAATGCAACATTACGTAATATCAGTATTATTCAAAAACCTTGAATACCTAGTGATACTGTACCGGCAAGACATGTATGTGGACCTTTGTACTTTTTAATCTCCCACAAGCCTGTCCTTTTCCTCAACAAAGTCATGATTTTCTATGAACATGTACCGTCTTGCACTGCACACTTGGCCTCGTACTTATCGAGTTTGGATTTAACCATCTTGTAGTTAACCCCATTTTTGATGCTATATAGTTTTAATGCACCAAGAAAACTATCCTTGTTGGAAAACTCTTTACCAACTTCTAATTCACCCGAGTCCAACGACGAACTTGTACGGTCACGCCTTCTGTGCGGTAGTTCATGAAACTTTAATTCATCGTCTTGAAATAGATCGACATTATGCATGTGGGCTGGAGGCGAGTACGCCCTGAATCGCAGATCTTCTTTTTCTTCATCTGAACCCCCTTCAACATCTTCAGGTAGGGTTGGAACATGCTCCGATTCAGAAAATAATGCAACTTTTGCACCATCGAGGCCGAGCTCTCGAGGTGGATCCACATCGAACTCATCATCTGACCCACCATCATCTGCAACGAACGAGGTCCCCTCGCCGGTAGATGTCGTGGAGAGTATATTATCCCTTCTTAAACAACTTTTGTAACGTCCCCAATCATATGTAGATTGCCAACCATTAGAAGTTGATGATGTTCCCCAATACGTATTTCTAGCATCGAACGTCGAAGAAAGGATATGTATGTCCCATCCACCAACCGAGTGTCGTGCAGGGGTTGTGTTTTCCATACTACCACCAAACACGAGAGCTTCCGTATTCTGCCTCCCACTAACAGAGTATCGGCTTAGGGTCATGTATTCCCCTCAAACAGTAGTAGATGTTAAAGTCGAAAGAAGATCACTTGGCGATGAAAATTGTACATATACCTCAAGATAGGGTGATCCACTGGCAAGATGAGTCTCCACCATTGCCTCCAAGTTCCGAAGACCTTTGATGTCGAATGAGTCATATCTCACGGGATCAACCGAAACACAAAATCTATACTTAATAAACTGAACTTTCATTGGCGTTGTTCCGAAGATTTTACGCCTAATTCTTTTGCGAAGTTCTGTCAAATCTATGTTCTGGTTAAAAATTAGTCGCGCTGTGTTCTCTGATAAAAAAAACACCATTTTCGGTGTCACAAACCTCACCATCATAGTAAATAATAGCACTAATATGTTCACTCATCTTCAGTTTTTATTTTACTTTTGCCTCAATTTCTGTTATGCAACCTGAGAATGAAATTTGGCTCATTTATAGTTTAAGGACAATTAGGAACTCATCAGAGCAAAAGAAGCGTCCACATGGGAGCTTTTTCAAGATTTCATTCTTGAATGCATCCTACTTGAAGCGTTTTGGTCACTATTTGTTGTAAACGTCTTTCTCAAAATTATTTTGCCAGAGACTATTGTAGCAAAAGAAAGCGCCCCACGTGGGAGCTTTTTGAGTCAAGATTTCTTTGCAAGGTGCATCCGCTTGAAGCGTTTTGGTCACTATGTGTTTGTAAACGTCTTCTCAAAATTATTTTGCGAGAACTCATCAGAGCAAAAAGCGCCCACGTGGGAGCTTTTTTCAGTACTCTTCTTTGACAGATGCATCCTGCTTGAAGCGTTTTGGTCACTATGTGTTCAGAAACGTCTTCTCAAAATTATTTTACCAGATACTACTGTAAAAAAACAAATAATTTTTATCTTGCTGATATATTTTTTCCAAAACCCTAAACTTAAAATTATTTTAATTAATTAACCATAAAATCTAGTTCATTAATTTTCTCATAAAAACCCTAAACCCTAAGACTTTAAAAACTCTAAACCATAGCCCTAAAACCCTAAAACCCTACTCATACCCTAACCTTAAAAACAGCTGAAAACCTTAGCGGGGGTAAACGGAAAAAAGCATCCCTGAGGGAGCGTTTTTGCCACATCAGCAAAGCGAGCACTCAAGGACGCGATTTTGGCTGATGTGGCAGAAGCGCTCCCTCGTGGACGCGCTTTCCTGCTGCATCCCCTAAAAACGCTCTGACGTGGACGCATTTTCGAGGGAAATGGTCCTTTCCGATAAATAATCAAAAAATAGGTCATGTTCCGTAAATTTTATAAAAAAGGGTATTTTCTAGTAATTAGCCCTTCTTTTTTCCGTGTTTTGTTTCTCTTTTCCCTTCCTTCTTTTTCTTCTTCTCTTCTTTTCTTTTCATCTTATTTCCCTTCCCAACAAACCTACCAGCCACCAATTCCACCACCACCAGTGGCTTCCCTAGACACCGAACTCGCTAGTGGATCTCCCAAGGTTTTCCCCAAACAAGCCTTTTTTTCATCATCAAAGCCTTTACCGCTGGTGTGATTTTGTCCGTGGGCTTCATCCATGTTCTTCTCGACGCCACTGAAAATTCAACATCTCCTTACCTTGGTGAAAATCCTTGGGATAAGTTTCCATTTGTAGGGTTGTTGGTTATGACTACTGAGATTTGTACATCGCATTACTACCCTAAAACCCGTGAGAGCAACTATGTTAATGAAGAGAAAACATGAGAAAACGAAAATCATCTTCATGTTCATATGCTACTCATGGCCATGCTTATTGTTTTGTTTCTATGCTTGAGCGTTGGTATTCAACTTAGCTTCTTAGACACCAATTTTGTTTTATGAATCATATATATTGTTGTTTTATAAAGAAATATATATTTTGTGATTTTGGTTTTTTTTTCCAATATTTTTTTGTAATTGACTCAATTGTAACATGAGTTTTAAAACTGCAATATGAAAATCGATATATGTGATTTTTTTTTTTAAAGATTGGAATTGGGAATAGTGGTACACTCTGTAATCATAGTGATATCATTGGGTGATTTTGAAAGTCCAAAGACTATAAAACCTTTGGTGGTGGCACTCACCTTTCAACAATTCTTTGAAGGCATAAGATTAGATTTGTTCATAGGTTAAGTTACTCATCTAAGTTCGATGGTCCGCCTGAAATTTGGAAAAGTTTAAGTAAAAATATTAAACCCAAGAAATGAGCTTAGAAAAAAAATTAAACCTGTTTAAAGTATAAGTCGAGCTCGGGCTTAAACATTCAAGGTTAGACCCATTTTTAAGTTGATAATATTTTATATTATGTTATTTTTATATATTATATAATTTATAACATATTGAAAAATAAACTTATATTAAGGCTCTATTTAATTCACTGAAAATAACTTTCAAAAAATGATTTTTGAAAAATGACTTGCTTTGTTTGGAAAAACTAATATTTTCTGATGTTTGGATGAATCTGTGTAAAATATTTTTTTGTTATTTGACAGATTTCCTGAAAATATTTTATGAAAGCTGTTTTCAATTAGACAAACATACATTTGTAATTTTCTTACTTTTTATCTTTTGTTTTTTTTATTGGGTTTACTTTATAGCTATAAAATTACATTTTGTAATTTTTTTGTGTATATATATTACAATGTTTTATTTTTTTATAAATGTTATGGTTGTGCAATTTCTATTTTTAGGCTAGATTCCAATTCCAATTTCTATTTCTTTAATTCAAGTTTGAAATGTGAAGAATGACATGCTCACCTACATCTAAAGAAGCTCTATTTGATGTTTTAACCAAATACACATCATTTGGACTGCTTCAATTGCACATGAGAAAATACTCTCCACATAAGATGGCTTGTTACAAGAGAATAGTTCTATTGCAATTGAAAACTATACTCTGTCTAGAATAGAGCAAAATGTATGCTTCTGGAGAAAGTATTTCTTTAACACTAGTAACCTACAAAAGATTGAACATGATAATTAGGTCCAAGAAGATATGCTTTATTGTCTTTATAAGGCTAAAAAATATGCCCATATATATATATATATATGGCTCAAAATATTTTGATCAACCAACCCAAAAATAGAATTGCACAACCAAAACATTTGACTAAAAGATAATCTAGCCTTTAGTGGAATTTTAGGGGCAGCAGGTTGCTTGTTTGTGTATCTTATACATTACATATAGCAACATTAAAGTTTTCTTTACTCCACTTCAACCATCACAAAATTCTTTTTAGTCCTACTTTTACTAGCCAAGAACTCTCCTTTATCCCATACAATTAGCACTCCTGCATCTTTCCTTTTATGATTGTTTCACTACTTTTATAAGCACAAAAAAAAATAGAACAAATAATAAAGAACAAAATACAAAGGGTAAATGGTAAATAGATGCCTGAGCTAACAATACAACATAAGAGAAAAACCAATAATCATAGCTTAGCTTACACTTCCCAACCCTTTAAGACATCCTTAACTGTCAAAATGGAACTCTAACCTAAATGAACACCTAAACCAGCAAAAACTTTAATGATATACATCAATTTTGCAATCAAATATTGTGTTAATATGATGCAACCAATTTTGCAATCAAATACTGTGTTAATATGATGCAACAATCAATCAGTAGACCTCAACCATGCACCATGAAAAGACATATCTTCTTCCCCTTCCCTTTCCCCTTTACTTTTTCTTTAAACACCAACTCAGATGTTGAAACTCAATCCTTTGATGAATAGATGTACATATAGATCCATTACATTTTTACTAATGATTTGTCATTGTAGTGCCGCAGTTAAATTGATTAAAAAGTAATCCCAAGTTTTCATCTCAAGCATTTATATCCTTAAAAAGTTGATAACTTCAAAATTTTAAATCCAAAATAAAATCAAATTAAAGCATCTCTTATTTCCTATGTTATTAAGTAAATTATAAGGGTGTGGGAGAGTGAACTGTAAATGTATCAAAAAAGTAACTACAAAGAAAAAAGAAAAGAGGTACCTGTGTGTTCCAATTGGCTTCAGCATCCTTCTATTGCTGACTTAGAACTAAATCCTCTTGAAAAAATACAAAGGCGAAGCTGAAGCCCTAATATAATAACAAAATTGAAAGTGAATTTATTTATTTATTATAAGAAATAGAAAAAGAAAGGGAACCTGATCAGTAGAAAGACGAGTGAAACCAAAAAAAATTGAAGATGTCACGCGATGGAGTAGTAGTGGAATTATCAAAGAAATCAACAACCCAAATTTGGCCTGCCCCCATCACTCCTTTCGCCTCTCCATGGTTCTTTTGTTCCTCTCTCTTCCTATCTCTAATATATATGAAAGGAATTCATCGATCTTGCATTTTGGTTAATTTCTGATCATTGTCGATTATTTCTCTAAGAAACTAGAGTTTTTGTTTCTCGAAGAGAGAACCGAAGAAGAATAAGAAAACGAGAAAGCAAGAGTCAAAGAGAGAAAAGAGATTGAGTTGCGTAATAAAATGTCTTCCGGATTTTAAAGTAGGAATACATTTTTACGAAAAACGCTCTTTTTCAAGTGTGATATAAAATGTTTTGCGTTGATTTAACTTAGGTAAATTATACAAACTGTAGCTTAACTTTAGAGTAGTTAATAAAATAGTTACCTAATTTTTATTTTAGTTATCTAATTTTTGAAAAATAACAAAAGAATCACTAACGTTATTAAAAAGTGATAAAATAGTCACTCACTAACAGTTTCCGTTAATATCTTAACAGAACCACTGATGTGGCGAGTTAACTAGCTAATGTGGCCAGTTAACTTGCCACGTTAGATGAAGAAATTAAAAAAAAAAGCTAAAAAAACCCCTTTAACAGAGGAGGAGGAGAAGAAGAAGAAGAGTCACTGAATCTGGGAAGCCGATGACCATAGTTGCTTCTCAAAAAGGGTTTTACCCCGCCGGAAAATCGATGACCATAGTTGCTTTTTAATGAAATGGAGATGAAATAAACATTGACCTATTAACATTTAAAGCATTTGCCCCTCTTTCAAGTTGGTCCTCCATGTCAATTTCTTGAGGAATGGGATTCCCCTCCCAATTTACTTTAGCTGAAACTTTCACTACAGCTGTATAGCCATAATGTCTTACAACCACAACACTTAAAGTAAAAGTATCCTACAAGACTAAAACAAAAAGAAAAAGTAAATTTAGCAATGCATAGCCTCTTTCTCTGGTCCGTCGTAATCATCCAGCAAAAAATATTCACTCACATGAACAGTTGCACTCTCATCAGCGGTTATGCCTTTAAGTAAATTTCTCCGAGCCTGCTCCTCTTGTGGCATTCCTAGAACATGACTCCCCTCATTTTTACAATTTAATTTCACACTTGCATTAGGAACATCTCTTGTCACCTTAATAATCAAATCTCCCATTTTTTCTTCATGCAAAATTGAAGCAAAAGGACCATTTAAAGCATTCTGATTGATTTCAATGATGTTCTTGATCGTCGCAATTGCTTTAAAAACTGAAGTGTCAACAAATAAACTATGAAGTAGAAAAGCTTTCCTATCTCATATTTGCCTCTCTTCTGCTGTTTTGCAAGGCATAGATGCCAAAATTGAAAACTCTTTTGCCCATTGCATATTGTCATGTTTACCATCTCTTCCTTGTCCACCTTCATTTCCTCCCCAATTTTCATCTTCCACCGGAAGTGGGGGAACAACTGGCAGATTATCCGCTACTATGGGAAGAACAACCCATGTATTTGTAACACCCCTAACCCATATGCGTCGCCGGAAAGGGGTTACGAGGTATTACCAAACGAAACACAACTTCTGATTAATCACATGCATAAATTTATTCAAACTCTTAAAACTGATAAGTATTAATATAAATAAAACTAAATTAGTCACTTTCTAAATCATATCGTAATATTTTCCAAAGATATAATCAGATTTATAATTCATAAGTGATAAGCACCAAACGTATCATTTTATCATATTGCATTTGTTCATACCATATATATAATATAATACTACAAACTATAATCACATACGTAAAACATAATAAATAAAGATATTCAAGCACATCACATTTTTAGCAAGTTCCATTCGGCACCATTAGGAAAATAACAAACTTAATTCCTTATAGTTTAAAGTACTATTCATTAAATCACTTTACCAAATCCTTAGCCGAAAATAACCATGCATATATTCATGCATATTTCAATGTCCCCTTTTTAACTTATTCAATCCCTTTACAAGCATATAAAAAAAATTTTATAGAGCTAATTCAAAAATTATTCAAAGATTTTCATGTCACCTTAAAAACATTACGACTATGCATTTGTACATATAACTTAGTAACCCTTTTGGCTAATACATTAAAATACCAAACCGAATTTAACATGCTAATATCACATAATTTACAATGTAACAAACATCAATACCAAGACTCATAACTAAACCTTAACCAAAATATACTAACAAAGTTTCACATTTAATTAGACATATCATAGTCGAATTATCAACCTACTATATTCACTCCACAAATCCAACACTTAGCCGACTCATCAACCCTTAGTGATTACACATCTATCACCTAAATCAAACACATAATCAAATCACCAAGATCAAAAATCAAATTCACTCCACTACCATTCACGCATAGCACATATAAAAATTATACTTGATAGCACATGTTAATAATTCAACTTAACCATTTTCGCATGGCATAATATATACATATCCCAAAATCAATCATTTCAAAATATAACCCAGCCTATACATGCCATAGTTCCAAAAATTCAGCTTATAAAATACCGAAGTTAGTCGATAGTGTGATAGACTTTGAGATGATCCCCGAGCTCGTAACTTGACTCCAAAATCTATAAAGCAATACAAACAAACACATAAAGTAAGCTATCATAACTTAGTAAGTTATAAGTAATTACATAACAACAATACATTATATCATTATATTAGTAAGGCCAATTCAAGATAATCACAATCAAGGTTTATAACCATAACTATAATTTATATCACCATTCGTAAACTTTCACATTTCATAGCCTTAAGGCCGAACAGTCACACATTCAATAATAGATTTCACATTGATCTATAAAATCACTTTCTCGTCTCAAAACAAATACATATACATTTATAAAAGTATACATATATATATCACATTTTTTTAATTTCATATGTATACATCACTTACCGAATTTATACCTGCATTTCAAACTCATATAAATCACATATTAACATGTATAATACATAATTTCATTTCAACGGTCAATACTTACTTTATTATCCAAAAGATAATCTCTCATCACATACCTAATCATTTTATCTCGTTTAACACATTCATTAATCGATACACCTAAAGGATCAGCAAACTCGCACACTCAGTGCCAAAACCTTGTAAGTATCGCACACTTAGTGCCGTCACATTAACATCTCTCACACTTAGTGCCAAATTCTTGTAACGTGTCGCACACTTAGCGCCGTCACATTTAACAATTCGCACACTTAATGCTATATTTCATACTATCATTTCCATACATTAATTTCACATATATTACAAATCAACATATAAATCTCATGTTTATTTATAATTAACAACACATATATGCTTATAAACTTACCTCGGACGATGAAAATCAAAACGGGACGATTAATCAACGACTTTGGTTTTCCCCCGAACCAAATCCGATTTCTTTGGTTCTTGATCTAAATGTATTCAAAATAAAATAATTCAAATATATTTACATTAAATTTGGTCCAAAAACATATAAATGGGCAAATTACCATTTTGTCCCTGATATTTAACATTTATCACAATTTAGTCTAAATAGCATAAAACACAAAATATTCAAAATTTGACTTCACCCTGGCTTTGCCGAATTTCACTAAGGTCATTAGCAGCCCATTTCTTTCATTTATTTCACATTTTGACCCTTCTATTTACGAATTTCACAATTTAATCCTATTTAGCCATTTTTACCAAAAACGCCTTAATTAAACTTAACAATCTAACAACCTATATTTATTTTCCATCACTAAACACCAATTTCATCAAGCTATCAACAATGGCATTTCATGAACATATCATCAAATTCAAAAATTCAAGCTTGGTGATAATACTCTAGAATAACGTATTTTTATGTATTAATTATGTGTTTATTCTAAGTATGATCCTACTAATTTGAGCTATTTATGATCTTTTATCTCATAGGGACTAAATTGGAGGCAAAAGCGAAATTAAGGGCCAAAAGCGTGAATTTAGAGATAAAATAGGCCAATGTGCAACACAGGGAAAAGTTGGTGCCAAAAGTGCTAGCATGGAGGACACAAGGGTTGAAATGCAAAAAGAAGAAATTTTATTCTATCAAATTCTATTTTAATTATATTAGGATAATTAATATTAAGATAAATAAAGATTATTCAATTTTAGGATTTTATTTTATTTATCTTCAATTAAATGTATTTATCTTTTGGGAGTTTAAGTAGGATTAGACTATCTCCCCTAGCTATAAATAGGGGGTGAAGTGACTCAAAATGCATCCATCTTTTTCTGTAAACACTCTCCCCTCAAAAGTCTAGGCTTTTGTTCTTTCTATATTTTCTTTCTAATAAATTCCCTTTTCCATTTTTATAATTATTTTCTCTTACACCACAACCATGAGCCACTAAACCCATCTAACCGAAGGTATGTTCCCCAAAAAAGGGTTCTTGAGACTTAGAATCCGTACTTAGCCTTCTCGCCAAGTATTCATCGTTTCTCCGCACTACGGGGCTGACGCTTCCGTCCATGTCCCTTAAGAAGTAAACTTTTCAACGTATGCAAAGGCGGCCGCTTTGTATGTTTTGGAAGGATTGCACAGTCGGTTTGTTAACTTACTGCGTCAGAGGTTGGCGAGCCCAAGAGACAAAATGGCGTGGGATTCGCCATTGAGAAGCGTTGACCTAGCATAGACGATCCCACAAAAGCAATTACAGGCTAGAGTCAGGTTCCCTAAATTCGTAAGTCTAAATTCTTGGAGCTAGTGGTCGTAGGCGTCTTCTTCCATTATAACTGGCTTACTTGGTTTGAGAAGGGTCATCTAAAAGCCGAGGATTGAGCCCAAGGCGGATCTAGGAAACTGGAGGTTGGAATCTCGCCACATAAGAAACTCTTTATTTTCTCAACTCTGTTTATTTTTGTTTTTGTTTTAATTCTCGTAATCACAATTCAGTCAACTTTAAATTCTGCTTTTATTTTTTTAAGATCAACTTTTAATTTAGTTTTTTTTTTTATTTTTTAGGAACGCAGGCTTTCTTGGGCAAGATTCTGCCCAGGATTTCACGAAACAGGATATTTTGCAAACCAGTCTTGAGGATTTGACCCTACTTCCCTTTTACTATTTTCTTTCATTATTTATTAGGGATAGGATATTTTTTGTGCTCTCAACGACCGCATCACTTGGGTTAGCTAGTATTCAAAGCAACGATCTCAAAAACGTAAAAATTATCAAAAACCTAACTCAATTACATACTTTAATCAAACATGCAAGGGTCGAAAGTTTCAAAAGCTCAAACCATTTCTTCCTACTCTAATTTCAGCAATAGAGAAAAAAAAAAGATGAACATGCCACTTTTGTTTATGTTTTATTTTTATTATATTATTATAAGTTAACAAAATTACAAAAGTGTCATTACTAAAATAATTTAATAATCTATTTACTATTACATGCATACCAAAACCGGCCACTATGTTAATTTATGGCTAAATTACACTATCAACACTTCAATTTATAAAACCATCATCAATTCAGTACTTACACATTTAACCACCAAATTTTCATTTTATGCAACTAAGCCATTTTTCACAATTAAGCATCCAAACGATCAAATTTTTATACGAAAATTTCACACACATAATTTCACACATAATGAACATAGAAAGTAATGTTTAAATATTTTTCTGACTCAAACTTGTGGTCCCAAAACCACCATTCCTAATAGGGTCTAAACCGGGCTATTACATGTATTAGCCTGAAAACCATAGGGAAGGTTGCCAAACTGCAATTTAAAATACAAAAACGATAAGAAAATAAAACAAATGTGAGTTCCCAACCATATTCTTGTAATCCACATAAAAGATGCAGCAACTCAATGGAAGACTTTACATACTTTATTATGCTCAGTGAAAGCTTTCATAAGAGCCTTGTATGCCTGCAAGGTAAATCAGTGATCCTTGCCATAAATAAATCATATACACAAAAAAATTAAAAGAAAAATGAAACATATTCAAGGAGATGCAATGGAACTTACAGCATCAAAAACCCTGCTAATGTGCTGCAGAAGAGTGACTAGAGAGTGACAGAGAAGCGGTCGCTTTTCAGCTGGGTAAAACTCTTTTTGAGAAGCAACTATGGTCATCGGCTTCCTAGCTTCAGTGACTGTTCTTCTTCTTCTTCTTCTTCTTCTTCTTCTTCTTCTTCTTCTTCTTCTTCTTCTTCTTCTTCTTCTTCTTCTTCTTCTTCTTCTTCTTCTTCTTCTTCTCTGTTAAAAGGGTTTTTTTAGGGGTTTTTTTTTTTCAATTTCTTCATCCAACGTGGCAAGTTAACTGGGCACATCGGCTAGTTAACTTGCCACATCAGCGGTTCTTTTAAGACACTAACGGAAACTGTTAGTCAGTGACTGTTATGTCACTTTTTTATAACGTTAGTGACCGTTTTGTTACTTTCAAAAGTTGGGTGACTGAAATGAAATCTAGGTGACTATTTTATTAGCTACCCTAAAGTTGAGTGACTGTTGGTGTAATTTACCCTTTAACTTATTTTTCTCAACCAAACGTCCAAAAATGATAAAAATGTTTTTCCCAAAACAAATAAATTGAAATAAAATCATTAAAATAATGAAACTTCTAATAAATAAAAAAATATAAAGTTGTTAAATATTAAATTAAAATGATATAAAAATTTAAAAATAATATGGATATATCTAAAATGAATTTGAGTTTGTTTTTTACAAATATAGGTAGACTTGAACAAAATTTTAAGCTCATATTTCGGACTGCACTAACCTTAGGGCAAGCATAAAATATTTTAATATTATGCTTAAGCCCGACCTAAACCTAATCAACCTAACCATGAACACTTTTACATAAGATTTCATGGCTGCATTTCCCAGGTAATATATACACGTATTTTAAGTTTAACTCTTTAGTTTCTATTCCATTTACTATTCCTTGTCATGGCTTAGCTTTGAATATGTTTGTAAAGGCTAAATTCCAGAGTAAAGCAATTGCAATCATGGGATTAAAGGTTAGGATTAGGGTTGGAGTTGGGCTTATTGGAATTTAAGGAACAACTTTGGGAGATCCACCAACAGGTTCAATACCCGGGGAATCAATCGGTGGCTGCTAGGGTTTGTTGGGAAGGAAAATAAGATTAAAAGAAGAAGAAGAAGAAGAAAGGGGAAAGAGAGAAAAAGAATAAGAAAAAAAAGACATTTTTTTTGGTAACAAGAAAATAAACATTTTAATAGGAAAAAAAAAATTTAACATGTGGCACATTTGCCATGTTATCAAATTATCAAATAATGACAGTAAATGATTAAGTGGCATTTTTATAATAATGCGATAATATTAGTAGCATATTTGTAAGTTTAAAAAATTCAGTGATAAAATTTAAAAAATAATCAGAGTTTAATGGCATCTAATGTAATTAACCCTTTAAAATATTGATTAAACCCCTTCTCATTTTTAATGCTGTATAATTAATATTAAATAAAAGATAGAAGATTTATAATAATTCGTAAAATTAAGTGCTTTCTATACTTATATAATATTTTGTATAATTAAAAAATATTATAATAATTTACGTAATTAAAAAAATGTAATAATTTGTATAATAGAATAATGTTTTATGTAATTGAATTAATTGTATAATTACATAATACATTACTAAATAGTAATAGTTTAGGTAATTAAATAATATTTTATATAATTGGAATGGATGAAAAACTTTTTTTAAAAAATTCTCTAAATATCAAAATTATGAGGTTTTTTTTTTTTTTTTTTTTTTTTTTTTTTTTTTTTTTTTTTTTTTTTCTCTATTAGGAAAACCCAAATAGTCCATGCTGACAACCATAGTAAAGCTAGCTAGTCGAAAGAAAAATATAGTTTAAGAAAATCCTTTCATAACACTAATATAATGGCAACATCTAATGCATGTCAATGGTGAAAATGCAATGTTTAAAGAATTTCTTTTCTCTAAAATTAAATTATGCTTATGTAAACATTATTCAGCAACACAAATAGAATGCTAAATTCTGTTTCAGTCGACAATGTCACATGATACCATGCGATGCCGAGTACGAAGTCATATAGAACGCCATTCAGACCTTTCCATCTCATTTTCGGAGTTTCTCGATTTCTGCTTCAGCTTCTGATATCTGTACCTTTAACATCGATATTCTTCGTTCAAGATCTTCGACCGTTCCTCTTTTACACAAGGGTTGATATGGTGAAAGAAAATGACGTGAAAATGATTTCAGAGCTTCAACCCCAGTAACCTGTTATAAACCCATACAAATTGACAATTTGATTTGTATATTTACAAACTAAAATGGTCACACAGTATATCGGAACTCACCTCTTGTGGGAGCAGCGGCAGCTTCGTGATGTTGAAGTCATCGTATAACATGTAAAACTGGTCAATGTACTTCTGTTGCATCTTCATTCTCGCTTTTAATAACTTGGACTCGACATCTTCAATTAAAACACAGGCCAATTGATGGTAAGCTTTTTATTTAAGCAATAACTGTAATGGTGGAGAAAGGGAAAATGAGAGAGATAGTATGCAAGTAAAAGCATACCTTCATCGTCGAAAATTACTTGGTTGATGATGATATTGTGTGTATCTATCTCAAACTTGGCGAGTTCCTGCACCAGTCTCTCTGTTTCGTATAGAGAGAGGAACTCCGGAATGCAAACGCAGACAAAGGTTGTCATGTCCTGCCAAAAAGGAAAGTGTATTATACCAAAAGCATGAGCACCTCAAGAAACTTCGATTGAGATAGAATAAAACCCGGAAAGTAGAGGTCCTTCGAAGTTACAAAAACTTCAAGAAACAAGAAATGGAAAATGAAAGTTAACAGAAAAAAGAATTTACACACTTCACAAGTTCTAATATTTGTAAGTTTAAGAGGTATTTCAGTAACTTCACGATGAAAAGTGAGAACCAAGTAAGAGAATTGTATCGAGCATATATCTCCACGTATAGCCACGGCTTTCCTCCTCTCCAAGTATATCATGATGGCCAAATTTAGTATATGCTAGATTACCCTACTTCATTAGTCAGAAAGCACGGCAACCAACTATGTTGTTTATAAAGGGGATAAATCTCAAATTTATACACGAACTTCGATCCCATATGTAATGCTATACATGAACTTTCATCTAGTGCAATTATCCACATGAAACTTCGATTTTGGTTTCAATTGTACATATGAAATTTCAATTCTATTCAATTGTACACGTTTTGAAAAATTAAATACATCCATTTATTTTAATGTTGGATAAATATAATTGTTTGTGTATGCATGATGTATATGTAAAATGGAGTTCCGTCAAAACTATGTTAGTAATTTGTGAAAATTGAATCGAATCAGAAATTCAAGTATAAAATTGAACATTAAACTAAAGTTTGTGTGTGATATTGATTCACCCCTTTAGAAAGTTCTTAATATGCTAAGATAGAAAGTCCAAGAGCTTAGTGCAAGCACTGCCTCTGGTGGCTTGCAGGCAGATTGTTGTCAATTTTCCAGTTATATTTCATCAAATACCGACCGATCAAAAAATAGAACAGAAAATTTAATAGGAAAGTATTAGATAATGGGAATTTACCGGGTCTTTGAACTGCTTATTAACTTGTTCGATCACATCTTTCATGCCTTCAAGCCTCCCCAAAATTGCATCCTCCCCGAATTCATCATCCATCCCGAAAAGACGGGTCATCTGCCATAATGAGTTTCAGACTTTATGAGCTACAACCTAAAGAAAGCCAAACAGGAAATAGTAGCGATTGGTAACAGTTGTGCGTTGACAAGTGAGCTATGAAAAGAGTGAATGTGATATATCCCAATGCCATACAAACTTTACAATGATATAGAAGACGAACTCGGGAGAAAGTATTGAACGAACTGATCACTAGAAATAAGATATTCAAGAAAGATTAGTAGTTTTTTTTTTTTTTTTTTTTTTTCTAGAAATGCTGCTAAAGGATAATATAAAATTTTATTATACCTGACTCAATATGCCACCAAATTTGCTTTTTAATGACATCATTTTTGCGAGCCCCTTCTCTAATGTAGAAGGAAACTGTAAAAGCCGAAGAGTATGTCCAGTTGGCGCAGTGTCGAATACGATGCAAGAATAATCCATTGTTTGTACCAATCTGCAGGAAAAGGATTACATTTAGACAACAAAAGATCAAAAGGCGGATGAAAAAAACACCGGCAGAAGGCAACAAAGGGCATGCAAAAAAAAAATAAAAAAAATAAAAAGAACGAAACCATCATAATTAATCTAAAATATTTGGGGAAAGAAGGGGTAGTTTTCAAATAAATCCTACTATCATCAACCGGTGGAAATGAGGATATAAACAGTACGAAACAAGCAAAGTCCTCGATTTGACCACTCTATTTTATTTAGGTCACACTTGAATACAAGAATTAAAACTTTCAAAGCTAAAACCTAGAGAATGCGTTCAATCAGCACTGCTGATCAGTAATATTTCCTAAACAAGAAATGTAGTAGTGAATGGCCTTTTTTGAGACTGGCTAATTAAGAACAGACTGAGAGAGAAAGTTGAATGCCTTTAATAAAACATCCATAGCAACCATTACCTTGTTTGAAAAAAATATCAATATAAAAAAAAAAAAAAAAAAAACCCAAAAGAAGCAATAAACAGCTAATGCATCTCAATGATTTATCACACAATCAAAGCATCAAACAGAAGGAGAAGATGTCTTACTTAAGCATCTCAGCAAAGCTCATTGCCTCATCAATTCCTGGAATTGCATTTGCCAAGTCAGAAAATAAACTATCCATTCCTTCAGGTCCATTCACATCTTCGTTTTCCACAGTAGGATCCACTTCCTATTATGCATCATGAATAGTAAACAGTTAAGGGACAAAATAGTGAAAAAAATCGGCAAAATCATATTATGAAGTTTTACCAACACAGAAGCCAAGCATTAAGCAGGGTGAATCGATTACCAGGTTACAATGAAAAATCATACTTCGTTTCAAGTGAAAGAAGTTAAAATTGGAGAATTTACGGACTAGGTATTTGTAATCAAACTCAAAACAGGGCAAATCTCAAAACCCCGAATTTACAAAAAAAAAGAAAAAAAGAAAAAAAAAAGAGTAAATCTCAGAAAAGGAAAAAAGGAAAGCAAATTCACGAATACCCAGAAAGCAAAATTAAATAAGAAGGGTACCATGGCATATAAATTGTCGAAGCCATTGACCAAAGTGGGAGTCTTAGTGAATCGTTGTTGGAAAGCATCGCTGAGATTATGAGCAGGATCGGTGGATATAATCAAGACAGAGGACCGGACCCGAGCCAGAAGGATGGAAAGAATCGAGCTACAAGTGGTTTTACCAACACCTCCTTTGCCACCAACGAAAACCCATTTCAAGCTATCTTGGTCCAGTATGTTCTGGATAGTTGCCTCTGGTAATTCATGATTCTCTGCCATTTTTTTTTCTAACACACTTCGGTTCTCCTTCTTTTCTCGGAAAAGAATTTGAAGCACCCAGAAAATCTAGGAAGAAAATCGAAGTTTATATTTGTCGGAGGCTTTTCTTTTATTGGTTTCGTGTTTTCAAAACAAAGCACAAATCCGACTCGTCTAAAGTTCGTCGTAGGACTCGATTTGTGTCCAAGCGGCGTATGAAAAATCTAATTGAATAGAGATTTATTTTATTTAGGTTAATTTAACCTATACTTCCTATACTCTTAGGACCTTTAAAATTTAGTCTCTTTGCTTTAATTATTGAAATTCAAACATTATTAATAACTTACACAAATGTGTAATATTTTAATATTCAAAGTTTCAATTTAAAAATTAAATTTCAATTGATAATATATAATTAAATTTTAAAAATAATTAACAATCAAATCAAATAAGTAAAAGGAGTAAATTCAAAAGTAGAGATAATAAATTTAAAAAATCCAAAGAGTACAGGAAATGGAAGTATAATTAGACATTTTATTTATTGAAATTCATTAAAAATCTCTGTTAATGATATATATTATTTTTAAAATGTTTTATACAAAAATTCTTTTTTCTATAAAATGCCTAACCAAATCTACTTAAACATGTTTAAATACAAATATTCTTTATTGCTATAATAATATCAATCGCAACTAAATCAAGGGCAAAGTTAGAAAATTTTTCTTTTTAGAGGAGGCCAGAACTAAATTGTAATTTTTACAATAATAAAAATATAATTTCACTATTTTAATAGTTTATATATTTATAATTTTAAAAGGATTAAATCAAATTTTTATCATTTGTAAGAGAGGCTAAAGTATAATTTTACTTTTTCTAATTTAAAATTTTAAAAAAAAATTGACAAAAAAAAATTCAGAAAGTTAACCTTATTTTATTGCATCTCGAATCATAACATTGTGGATTTCCAAAGGATAATCCAAATTAACATCAAATCACATATGTTCCTAATAGCAATTTTACACAGCAAATCTGCAACTTCATTACTGTTTCTATCAACTCAATTAAAGTGGACCGCTTCAAAATTTCTAATAGCCCTGCATTACTGTTTCACGCAGCAGCTCAAAATAGTGACATCCTTATTGCGATTTTTGATTGTATTAATGAGAGTAGCGTTGTCAGTCTGCATAATAAGCTTGGACAATTTTAAATTTGAGGCCAACTTCAAGCCCAAAGTCAACGCCTCTAGCTCCGCCCAAACAGCATCGATGGCCTTATTTGTGAAGCCATAACAGCCAGCAAGCACAAACCCATTAGCCTCTCTCGCAATAGCCCCATAGTAGACACACCCATTTAACATCGCTGCATCCACATTGATTTTAATAAAATCTTTAGGGGGTTTCATCCAGCCTTTACACACTGGGGTAGGGAATCACAGGGGGTTCATTCAAATTAAAAATTCTAAAATCATTACTAAGGGTCTGTGCCCTTTCCCACACCACCATAGCTGGGTTGTCCTTACCCTGGAAAACCATCTTGTTTCTGTTGTTCTAGGAGTTCCATAGGAGCGTGAAGAAGCTAGCAGCAGCCTTGGAGTCAAGCTCATGCAAGATATCTTCTAACCAGTCAATGCAGTGAACATAGTTTCTGTCGAGAAACCTATTGTTTAAGCCTCCGATAATAAGGGTTTCACGAACCTTCGGGCATTCTTTTAGAGCATGGATAAGAGTCTCCTCACTGTTTTTACATCTCGAACATGCAGTAGAGAAATTATGACGGATGCACCTTTATAGCCCCTAGCTATGCCCTGAACTAAACTAAAGTTCATTTGATTATATAAGAAGCTCTTATAATTTAATAAAATGATATATTTGTTAAAAAAAAAAATTAAAACATATGTTGATTGAGTCTTAACTCGATTGGCATGAGCATTATTATCAATGTAGGAGGACATGGATTCGAGTGCGTTGAAGCATATTATCCTCCTATTTATGAGAGGGGCTATGGGTAGTTCTAGGCATTGTGTTAAAAAGAATAGATATGATTAGAACTTATAATAAGATTATTCAAAAAAAATTAAAACATATAATATTTATTTTTAAATTATTCATAAATTTTAATGTCAGTGGGTTGATAAATGTACTTGAAATTTCATCTATCATTTATGAAATCAACTTATAATGAAAGATAAAAAATATTAATACTTTTTTGCCCCTATATTATAGTTAAATTATCACTCTAATACTTATACTATATTTTTTTGTTAGAGTTTGTGTGACCTAAATTTCTGTTAAAAAAAAAGTTGTAAGATAAAGGGATCTATGGAGGTGAAGGCTGCAGTCGCCACATATCCCCATTAAGTATAAAACTGGATTGGGGTTGCAACCGGGTGTGTGGAGGCCGAAGGCCTCTGTAGTACGGTACAGACTGCACAAATAGAATCCATATAGAAGTACACTTCGTCTATTTGATATTGATTTGAATAAGGTGTTTCATCCTTACTGCATTGCTTCTATTATACTTTGATTAGAATAAAGTTTTGAAACCTATAAATAGGCGTAGCCGACTCTACTCTTGTATCATTCGAATTCAACAATTAGTGAATTTTTCTTCTCCTCTGATCGTGGTTTTTCCCAAAAGGGTTTCCACGTAAAATTTGTGTATTCTATTTTTCTCTTTTTCTTTGCGATTCATTATCATTATCGACATTCGATTCTCACATTTTTAATAGTTTAGCTCTTCTATTTGATTGTTTTTATTAGTTGCCCTCTTTACAATCATTTCTATTGAACTAGTTACTCCGATCTAAATTTCTGTTAAAAAATTAAACTAACCAATGACACAGTGTGGCATGTCAAGGAAAAGTAAAAAAATAAAGTCACGTAAAATAAAAATAAAAATAAACTCATTAAAAATCTAAAATATATAAAAATTATAAAATTAAAAATTATAAAATTATAAAAAAAAACTAAAAATAAGAATATGCATTTTGAAATTATAAAAAAATATTTTTTTAAATTATAAACATGTGAAACTTCAAAAAATTTTAAAAAATTCATAAAATTAAAATTTAGAAAAATTTTAAGAATTTATGGTGTGTTTTTTTATGGAAAATTTAGGGTTTATTTTTTTGCATTTTTATGAAATTTTTGATACATTTAAAGAATTTTAAGTGTTTTAGTAAAAAACACCATAAATTTCTTAATTTTTTTCTTCAAATTCTAAAATTTTCTAAAAAGCCTAAAATTCTTTTTTATTTTTATAAATTTTTGAGTTTTGAGATTTATTTATGATTTTTTTAGTTTTGTTATATTTTTAAAAATTTTAAGTGAAATTTTTACCTTTTTTTTTTCATGTGGCAACGTATTATTGGTTGGTTTGAAATTTTTTAACGAAAAATTGGGATTAGTAATGAGATAACAAAATGAAAATATAGAAGCTAAATTAATACAAAAAATAAAGTATAAGGGCCAAACTAATAAAAATAAGTACAACTGCCAAAGTAATAATTTAACTATAGTAGATGAATGAAAAGAGATATTAAGCCAAGATAAAATTTGGTTAATTCCCTTTAGTGAAAAAAAAAATCAATTTTATTTTATTTATTCTATTAATTTAAAAATTAATATTTTTAAGTTGATTTAAGTTAATATTTAATACAATCTTTCTGCACTGTAATTTAATTACAATATGTCATTATCTGAATAAAATAATTTACAATTGTTTTTCTTTAATCCTAAAAAACTTGAAATGGGCAGTTTCGGAGAGTGGATGGGTTAAACTTAATACAAATGGTGCAGTCTCACTTTGCTCTTATTCGAATGCGATTAGAGTCATCAGAGATGCTGAAGGTAATTAGTTTTGTGATTATTCGATGACATTAGATAAAGATGAAGAATTCATGTTTGAAGCAAGGTCTATGTTAGAAGGACTTCGACTAGCTTGGGACAAAGGTTATCGATAGGTTAAGCTTGAGTCTGATAATGCTCTGTTAGTGGAATTAATTTTAGCCAATAAATCTATTAATAGTCATATTATGGAACGACGGACCATTCACAAGCTGATACAAAGGAATTGGAAAGTATGTATCCGTCATATTTTCAGAGTTCACAATGAAGTTGCAGACTTTATGGCTAAGCATGCTGCTATAGAATTCACAAGTATTTAGGTGTTTTTTGAACCCTCTCAAACTATGTGGGGTTTAGTTCAAAAAGATATTATGATTTGTTGATTCTATGCTTGATATTGTAATTGCCTAGTGCGATTTTATTTAAAAAAAAAAAACCTGCAATGTTTAGCCCTTATACATGGTCTATGAATTAAATTTTAAATTATGTTAAAAATATTAATTTTTAAATTTCTAACTAACTACCAACTCATTAACATCATTATTATTATTGTGAGGGTTTGAATATACACAAGCGCATAATATTCACAATTTTTTATTAAAGTAATATTAGTAAAACTTAATTAGTTGAAGTTTAAGAAATTCAAAAATTACTTTAGGAAATATATAAAAAATGTTATAGATCATTTGATATAATGGATGCCCATAACCCTCAATTTTATCTTATTATAACCCCTAAAAAATAAATGTTCATAATCCCTAAATTCATTATCTTGTAACCCTTAAATCATTTATAGGGTACTTTAATGTTGATCCATAATGCTTTGTAACTTATGATTTTTGAAGCCATATAAATAGACCGCATGTACAAGCTTACTGTAGGCCAATGTGAAAGTTGAATCATTCTTTTATCTTCTATTCTTCTCACTTGTTCATTTTATATTTCTTTTAGTTTTATATTCCTTCTATATTTCTTTTAGTTTTATAATATGTTATCAACACGAACCTTTATAAGTTCATAATAAAGTTCACATTGAACTATATACGGTATACGTATTTTCATCATTGTTTTAATTTATTCATCATATTTCTATAGAAAGAGAAATATCAAAACATACAAATCATTTTTTTCTAAACTATTTGACTTATTTTTTTTTTTTAAGATTACTGAAAGAAATTTCAATTATTTCAATTTGTTTTAATTTATACATTGTCTTCTTGACCTAGATAATTTGCATAAAATTTGATATCCTTTTATTTATTTATTTATGTTACATTGCTACTTGAATGCTCTTTTCATCGATTTATTATTTATAGACTACGTGGTAGTTTTAGATTTCCTGTTGATGCATAATGGGTACAGATTTGCAATTACATTCTATATGTAATCTATCAAGCATTTTGAGGGACATTTGTTGTTTGTTAATTTTGTGTGTTTTGAATGCAGTTGACATGTGCATTAAGTTCCCAATTTTATTTAAAATGTGCTTGGTTAATACAAATTTGACATTTTCTATAAACAGCTCTTGAAATTCTTGATGGCTGAATATTACCTCTTTTATTGTTGTTACTGTTCATAGTTTTTTTCTTTCTTTAATTTGTTGATTTTTGCTGGAAGTTACCACTTATTTTTTTGGTTACCACAATCATTTCAACTTGATCCAGTAAATTTGGTTAATTATTGATCATTATGCATTGATAAAATGTATTATATTTTTTAATGCATTTAATCTAGCTATAATTACTAAATTTTACAGGCTAGCAAGGTTAGTACATGCTCACTTGTATAAAGATTATCAAACCTGACAAAGCATTTTTCTTTCAAGCATTTGCACCTGACAATTTCTTTATGGGTTTCTATACCTCCATCTTTGTTTTATTTGCAGTAATGGAAATAATATCTTTAAAATGGTTTATTCCTTTTATTTGTCGTTGTAATTGAGGATGTGGTTGGAGATGTACTAATAATTCTTATCATGGTGGTTATAATAGTGATACTTCTAACCACTAGAAAAAAAAATAATAAAAATTAAGAAAATTGTGGTCAAAATACTTGAAGGTTATTGAAAATTCATGTTACCGATGTGGTATGAAAATGCATTGATCACGTACTTGTCGTACGTTTAAGCATCTGGTAAAATTTTATCAAAGCATCCATTAAAAAAATAAGAATGGAAACAATATTAAGTCAAATTTCTTTATCCCACAATGATGAAATGGAGGATAATTTTTTGAAAAAAAAAATGAAAGTTTTTATTATAATGCTAAAGCTAACCATGCATACAAGGATGTTAATTCTAAAATTCTTAATTATATAACTCATTTGTATGTTTTTAATTTTCCCTTATAAGAAATAATTTTATATATTTTCCTATGACTATTTGCAATATTTCTTAAATAATGTTGTCTTTTAAAGAAAAATATGAATTTTTTTTGTGTTCTTTCATTAAACCCAAAAATAAAGACATATGTCACGTAAATTTTGCTACAAAATATTCTATCTTTAAAGGTAAAAGATTATTCTCATTTAATATCATATTAGGTAAATGTCAAAGTAATAAAAGGCTCCAGAAGAGCTATGATAATATTATTCAAAGGTAAAATATATTATAGATGATGCATTATTTTCATCAAAGTCTCAAATAAATTTATCTTTATAGATATTCACTAAAATGGATATCATATTGAGACTATAAATGAGAAAAAAAATTGAATATCTATATATATTGAATGTGAAAAAGAAATATGTTTTGGAAAGACTACATGCTTTTTCATCAAGTTTATATATACAGATATTAGTGAAATTGAGACACATGTTACTACAAACCAGAAGTTTGTAGAACCACATACTTTTACTATTTGACATGACCGATTAGGCCATCCTAGATCATATATGATGCGAAAATTAATCAAAAATCCATACAGATTTTCATTAAAGAACTAGAATATTCAATGAAAATTGATTATTAGAAACTCACTAGCTAAAGTTGAGATTTAATGTCTTGCATTTCTAAAATGAATATGGGCCCATTCATCCACTATGTGGATGATTTTAATATTATATGATTTTGGTAGATGCATTTACAAAATAATCACATATATCAACTTGCAACATATTCTTTGCGAGATTATTTGTTTAAATAATTAATTTCAGATCATGCAATTAAAGCAATTCATTTTGCTGATGTTGGTGAGTTTACATTACAAGTTTCAATTATTATTGTATGCCAATTGGGATAAAAAAGTTTACACACAAAACAGTTTATCAAACACCTTCAACTAATAGTTAGGTCATTACTTATGAGAACAAAACTCCCTGATACAGCTTGGGGATATGCTATTTTGCATGTAGCAACACTTTGCGCATAAGGCCAATAAGTTGTAATAAATACTCCTCATTACAATTGACTTTTGGTCAAGAGCTAAATATTTCCCATCTTAGAATTTTCGAATGTGCGATATATGTTCCAATTGCTCCACCACAACGCACAAAGATGAGTGAGTCCTCATGGGAGGTTGGGAATGTACATTGATATAAATCTCCTTCTGTTAATAAATATCTTTGAGATATTAATTGGAGATTTAGTTATGACATAAGTTGTCAATTATTATGAGATAGTTTTCCCAACATTAGGGGGAGGGAATAAAAAGTTTTATGAATAAAATACTTGGAATAAATTATCATTATCTAATATCCTCGTACAACTCAATATGAATTAGAAGTTCAGTGGATAATTTATTTTACAAGTAAACTGTCAGATCCATTTACTGACCTAAAGAGAATTTCAAAATCTCACATACCAACTAAAAATGCTCAAATATAAATTGATGTCCCAATAAGGCAACTGTTAGTGTAAAAGAAAATAATACACGCCTAAAGCATGGAAGACCAGTCAGTTCCCAAGAAGAGGCCAAAAATATAACTAATAATAACAACCCCAAAAGAGGTTCAAGTACTTGAAAATTGTAACATCTTGTTACCCAAATTGACTCAGGCTTTGGAAACTAAGATTTAATTGATCGGGCTAGGAAATTGTCAAGCTCCGGTGGAAGATTAGAAAATTTAGTGGCTAAAATATGAACAGTTAGATCCCAATTTTGGTTCGATTAGGATGGAACTAGTTGGTCTCATAGTAGGAGACAAAATGATTAAGAATGTACGGTGGTGGAAACAGGTGGAAATCATGCCAAAGGATTATATAAATAAGTAGACGCGTATGAAGACAGGATTCTTAAAATCCGTTTTATACATTATTCTTCCGGTGGCATCATCTTCTCTAGTTACCCTGAGAGAAAAAGAATTCAATTGAAAAAAGCTTTGCATGCGACGATTGTTGTGTAAGTTGAAGTCTAGAAACGGAGAAATTTAGTAATTGGTAAGTTTTCTTACCTCTTTGTACTTGTGGATTGAAGAGTTATGTTAAGAACTCTTAAATGATTTCTACAATAATGAATTTTGGGTTTTCGAGGTTTGAATGTGTTTAAAATAACTGATAGATGGTTGTTATGCTAAGTTGTCAAGATAAAGGAGACCCTGGCATTTAGGAAAAATGAAGCTGTTGAAAAAAAGGAAGCGAGGTGAGTTTCTACACTTAACCCCTGAAAGGCTAAGTATGTTGTAAAATTTCATGAGTTTATGGGTTTCCACCATTCTAGTTCAATATGCATGAATTAGCTATGATTCCATGATATTGCATCCATGAAATGCATTTAATGCATGTAAAAGAATTATTGTCAGGTTTAGGCAAAGTTAGGAAGGGAAATGGGATGATTCTGTCAGATATCGTTACACGATGCTGTTCTGTGCACCCGTGATGAAGAAGCTCTAGGCTTTGTGGAGGGGACACTACGGTATTTGAGCATTAAGGTTAAGAATAATGAAATGGAGGAATGAAAGAAGTGTAATGGGAAGAGTAAACAAGAAAGATCATGGCTAGGTCATGGGACTGATCGGAGGCTATATGCTTAAAGATGTTATGGTATCATGTTAAAAACGAGTAAAACCATAGCTAAAAGATGTTATGGCATCATGATATAAATGAGTAAGACCATGGTTGAGAGATGCTATGACATCATGGAAAACAAAACTAAAACCATAGCTGAAAGACGCTATGGCATCCTAGTAGTCACTACGACGATAAACATGGGTTAAACTGTGTAAGACCATAGCTGAAAGATGTTATGTCATCATAGCTGGTCCAACGGGACACTAAATACGAGATAGTCTACTAGGACACTAAACATGTGATAGTCTTTCGGGATACTAAACATGGGATAGTCTGTCGGAACACTAAGCATTGGGTGTAACACCCTAAAAATTGGGGTTAGAAGTTTTAAGGTTAGCAGTTAGGGTCAACGGTTTGGTTGGACAGTTAAGTTTATTTTAGCATTCTAGTGTCAGAATGAGCCTATTGGTTCGATGGTAGAGTGTGTTGTTAGTTTGCCTTGGTCCTGTTTTTGAATCCTGATGTGAGTAAAGAGAAAATTTTGTTTTAATTTTGTTTCTTTTTGTATTAATTTAAATTTATTTATTTTAATTAGATTTTAATTGCTTTAATGTGGAATTTTTCAAAAAAAAGGGGGAAAATAATCTCAAAAATTGGTTTCCACGTTCTTTCCCATTATCTTTGTTCACGTTTTTCCTCTTTCAATTTTGTTTTCCCAATTTTTAGATTTTGGTCCATTTTCTCTTAAAATTCATTTTTTTTTGTTTTTCTTCATATTGAAAATTATGTTTCTTGTATCATTTTCACAACATTATAACTTCAAAAATCTAGTATCAAATCTTTAGTTTCAATCATTTGTGTTCAGTTACATCCATTGAGGTTTTGAATCGGGTAAGTGTTAGTATTGTTTAATTGTTTCTTTCTGAGTTTTAGGTTAATTTTTAGTTGATTCGTTTGAACTTATTTGGTTGACTACTTATAAATTAGCATGTTGGTTTACTAGTTTTCAAAATTGATGGAATTGAGGCATTTCAATCATTCGTTGTGCTTGGAATTATAGTTCAAGTGTGTGTTTTTGAAACTACTGTTGTTAGGAATCAGATCGCTGAGGAATTTCATGAAGTTCAGTCGAATTTGGTGTGGTTTCGGGGCCACACGGGCGGTCCACACGGCCGTGTGCCATTGTAAAAATTAGGTTGTTTCCGAGTCACACGGTTTGGTGTGGGTCACAAGGGCTGGCCATATGGGTTTGTGACCTCTGTTTGGAGAATTTATCGTCTTTCACACGGGCATTTTCCTTAGTCACACGACTGTGTTTCTTAGCCACACAGGCGTGTGATCTAGCTACACGATCGTGTCTACTTTGCTTCTTAAATATGTTAATTTTGTCACACGGTACAGTAAGCTACACGTTCTAGCCACACGACCATGTAACTCAGTCATACGGGCGTGTGTCTCAACAACACGGTCGTGTCCTTCTGTCACTCGAACGTGTGTATCAGTCACACAGCTGTGTGGCCCTATTTTTACAGATTTTAACTTTTGTTTGTAATTGACCCATTTTGATTCCTATGTAACCTAATGCCCATTTAAGCTTCTATAAATGTGTTTGGGATACCGTTAGTAATTGAAGGAGGAAGTTTGATTTGGTAGTTTAACTGCAATATTCTGTTATGGTGGTTTTACCGCATTATTATATATGTTAGCTCAACTGCATATTTTATTGTAGTGGCTTAGACCATTACATTGTGTGTAGGGTAGAAAGGGTCTACAATAACCCTATTGTGGTGTGCAGGGTGGAAAGGTTTATCATAACCCTATTGTGGTGTGCAGGGTGGATGAAGCGGTGTTTTGGTTGGGTATGTGGGTTTTGTTTATTGTATTCGTTATACGTTTGAATACATTATACATGTATGAATTTCTGGGAAGTTTATATGAATGTTAGAGTTTTTGTGAAATGAAATGTAATAACTGATGCATATAAGTAACATATGTGACTGGAATTTTAAATTCGAGTTTGATATGTTAATAGTGAAATTGAATTCTGATTGTCAGGTTGAGACTGTCATATGATGTCTGTATGTACCCTTCTGTACGTATGTTTTGTCTCTTCATTATTTTGCTATTGTTTCAAACTCATACTGAGCTCACGTAGCTTACTTCCATTAGTTTCTCCCTTTCGGGTAATCTTATGTTTTAAAGCTGGGCCCGACATTCAAAAGTCTCAGAGTTTAAATAATTTGGTTGGTTTTGGTTTAATTATTGTTTTCTAAAATCTCAGTCTAATAATTTCTATTGATTTGTAAAGAAGATTATAAACTGTGGTATAAGTTTTGTTTTCGGACAATCGTTAAGTTTTGAGATCATGGTTTAAAAAAAAAAAACTAAAATTGTGATGCCATGCATGAGTTTTAGGAACTGAATATGATTTTCTGACGAGATAACAATTTTGTTTTCTTTTTCAATATAAATTTCTGACTCTAAGTTTGATTATTGAAACTTTCAAACTTATTTTGGTTGTAAAATTATTAATTTATTAAATGGGATAATGGTTCTAAGCAAGTTTTAAGTGGAAATAGGTTCATTATTCGCAAAGCATTTTGATGAAATTTGTTTCTGGTTTAAGTAGTCGCATGAGAAAAGATTTTCGAAAAGATTTTTTTGTGCTTAAACGATGTTTTGTTTCGAGTTATTTCGGTGGCCAATATGACCTCCGAAATTCAGTCAAAACTTCAGGGCCGGGTTTTTGGGTGTTACATGTGGTAGTCCGCCTAGACATTAAATATGGGAATTAGGGTGTGATAAGATTTCAGAATAATGAAAAGAAGATTTAGGTATAACTTAAGTAGGGAGTAACAGGGTTGATGGAAAACTTTGGCACGATTTCTTAGGTTTGGCTAATAAGTCAGGATTGATAATGACCACGAAATGTTCAAACGAAACCTAAGGGTCTGCGAGTGAGAAGAGGCATCTAGTGCCTGATAGGTTCACCGATGACCACTAGGAGGTATCGATCGCCAAACGGTCAAGTAGTGAAAGATGCCTAAACATTTATAAAGAGGTCATTTATGAAGAGGGAGCAACTTAATTGGGAGTAACACAAAGTAGACCACATGGAAGTTCACCAAATACTATGGGGATGAAATTTCGCCAAAAGGCAACAGAGAATATGGATCAGTAGGGATTTAAATGTTACTATCAGTTGTCTAGTGACTGGGAACGAGACGAGCAGTTAGCTAGGAAAAAATAGAAAAGTGTGAAGCAGCCTCAACGGTAGGGCATCCCCATAGATGGTTTGGCCATGTAATTAGTATTCTGAAATGTTGAACAAGTCGACGGAAAAAATAAATTTGGAATATGGTAGAAATCTGGCCCATACCATAAAGAGTGATTACCATAAAGTACATACACACGTCCCAAATAGAGAGTAAGTTCGCCAACGGTAAGCTACGAAAGGGGGAAAAAGTTTCAACCACGTCATTAAAATCCACGAACGGTAAAAAATGATCAGGGAGTTTAAATTTCTCCTTAAAACTTCATTTTGGAAGTTTTGTATTTTATTTTAGGTTATATTGCAGAATCTCACTAAGTTCATTTGAACTTATAAACGATTTGCTTATTGCAGGATAAAACTTTAACCTGAAATTGAGTGGAGGGACCAAGCCAAACAACGCTAGATATGTGAGACGCATGTATTTCGTTCATGTATATAGAGAGGCCCCTTCAGAGGCCACACCTCAAGGATTGATTTGGAATAGTCTGTATAAAGTTTTGTTTAAGTTGTAAATACTGCTAGATTAGCTAAAATAGTTAATCAATAAGGACCCAATTCTTTAATGGCATGGTGTCGTAGCCGTAATTATGACAAAACGGGAATCGACTTTTAAAAAATAGGGAGTCGCCACCGATCTTTTATTAGGTGTGATCGGATCACCTTTGTTTTAATAAAACATTTTGATTTACTAAAACAGTGGTTTTGGTCTACGAAATTTGAGAAAACGGGTTCGGAAGTCGGTTACGTGTGAGGAAGGATTAGCACCCTCGTCACGCCCAAAATTGGTACCAAATTGATTAATTAATGTCCCAAAACTTTTTTTTAAAAATAAATAGAAAATCGATCTCCTTTTTTTTTTGAAAATATTTTGGTTTTCTTGAATTGAGTATCAAGATTTCCTTGTTTCGAAGAGACAAAATATCACATCCAACACGTAGAACGCGATAATTTAAATCCGAATCCAAGATCATCTCGTAATTCCCGAGACTCATGCATTAGAATATCAAAAGAATATTCGGTTATTTGCCAAGCGAGAACACAAAACCCAACACATAGGGCACGATCTTTCGAATTTCCAAATTCACGAGTGACCTTTATGAAACCCTTTTTTGAATTTAAAATAAAATGTCGGATTGCGATTTTAAAATGTCGATCTACATGAAATGACAAAAAACGAGACAACACACGATGAAAAATGCACAAGAAGAACAAAATTAAAGCAATAATATTAAAATATTAATAAAAATTTAAAACACTATACTAATGATAATAGAGGTAATAATAAATACAATGATAATAATAGTAATGATAGCATAATAATAAGCGAGAAAATAATAGTGATACCAAATATATATAACATAATAATATAGTAGTAATAATAGTAATAGTAATTAGTATAGTAATAATAATAAAGTTATAATAAAAATATGTACAATATAATCATAATAATGATAATAATAATAATAATAATAATAATAACATATAATATTCTCAATATACTAATATAAATATAATAATAACAATAATAATGATAATAATAATAATAATAATACAAAATATATGTGAGATAATAATATAAATATAGTAATAATAATAATAAGGAAATTAGTTAAATTAATAATAAAATAGTGGAAATAACAAAAGAAGACTACATTGAATAAAAAAAAAATGCAACATATTCGGGGCGAACTTGAAATAAAAAGAAAGGGCAAGGACCAATTTAAAATGCGCACAAATGATCAAAGACTCAAACAGAAAGTATTTCCAAATCCCAAAACGTAATGTACAAGTAGGACTAAATTGAAAGGGGATACAAATTTTAGGGCAAAATAAAAGAAATAATATAGGATTAAATGAAGGGTGGTGCAAATAGGAGGGACTATCCACATAAATTACCCATTTAAGGTGGAAAGGCACCCATTCAACTTTACAAACGTGAATGTGTCTTTGGCCTCTACTTTCATTACCTACCCCACCTTAAAAATTAATAAAACTTTTATTACATTTAATATTATTTTTTTAACCTCATGATTCTTTTGCCAAACAAAAAGCAGAGAAACAAACCCCCATCGTTTCTTCTTACATTTGGGGTTTAGACCCAAGTACCATGCCATTGTCGAGCCACCACCGTCCGGTGGTCGCCGATCTTGTAATGGGAGGGTTTCAACCCTATTCAAGCCCGATCCGGTATGTTCCTTACTTCTTTTATTATTCTTTACAAATACTCAAAAAAAAAAAAAAATAACAATAGATAACAACGAAAACTAAGAAGAAATCAACCTTTGTAGTTTTTGGCCTTTGATTTTTTCTTTGATTGCTTGTAAAAGTGTTCGTAACTTTCTATCTTTGATTTACGAACGAGTAAAAAAAAAAAGGAGTTGATCTTTGATGTTTTTTTTTTTTGATTTATGATGGATGTCTCCAAAAAAAAAAAAATTTCTTTTCCCTATAAACTATTTTTCTTCGGTTTATATAACCGATTTACAGCATTTTTTTTGTCTTCTTTCGTCTTGTTCTTTTGTTATGTTTGCCATCTTCTTGTTAGTCTCACTCGCGTGCTTCTCTTCTCTTTGCAGGTACCCGAGGCGCATGCTGATGTCTGGTGTTGATCGAGGTATGGGGGAGGGTGCTAGTGGAGTGTCTATGCGGCAGCACCTTAGGAGCCTAGGTTTTTTATTTTTTTTTTTTTTTGTTTTTCTTTTGATTTGGGCTGTTGTGGATTGGGTTAGGTTATTAGGCTTTGGGTTAAAATTTTTGCTGTAATTGGACATTTATTGGACTATTTTATTATTTGGCTTGGTGTATTGTTTGTTAATCGTTTTGTTTTTGGGCTTTTATACGGGTATTGGGGCATGATTTGGTTTTGGGGTTTGATAACCAGGTTAATTTGTATTTGGGCTTGTTTATTCTGACGGGCCCGGGCAAAATTGGTTATTACAGCTGCCCCTCTTTGCTCATTGTCGTGAAACGAGAATAGAGCAAAGACAAAAGAAGAACCGATTTTGCCCGGTCTTGGCCAAGTATAGATTCTTCGGGTGCTTCTCCTCGAACATCTTCAAACCTTGTCGCTTCGATCCATTCCATTGCTGCTTCCGCGTGACATGACCCGTAGCCTCAATTCGCTTTTCCTCAATCCTGTTCATTTTTTGAACATGTTCCAACATGATTTCACAACACAAGGAGATTTGTAGCTTCAATCTGCTAATTGCTCCACTGGGACTTCGAGGAAATAAATCTGAACTTTTCGAACTGCTTCCTTGTTCCCGCAATATGAGTTAACCTTTTTTTTCCCCCTCGGTGTATAATTTGGGGCCCAACTCGCCTTTTTCTTTCTTTCTTTCTTTCTTCTTTTTTTTTTTTGAACAGAAATTGAAAAACAGAATTTAAAAGACGGAAATCTAAATACCTTGGCGTGTGACGAGGCTCAACTCACCTCTCGTATTATGAGTTGATTTTTGAACAGAAATTTAAAGTCAAAAATTTAAAGACAGAAATTAAATACCTCGGCGTGCCCCGAGGCCCAACTCACCTCTCGTATTATGAGTTGATTTTTGAAGCAAATTTAAAGACATAAATTAAATATCTCGGCGTGCCCGGGGCTCAACTCACCTCTCAGATTATGAGTTAATTTTTGAACAAAAATTTAAAGACAGAATTAAATACCTCGGCGTGTGCCCCGAGGCTCAACTCACTTCTCGCTTTATGAGTCGATTTTGAAAGCGAGAATTTTGAAACTTATCATCCTGGTGGAATTTGATTTCTTCTTTTCTCGATTTGGTACAACAATCAAGATTTCTTGCTTTATTGGTGTACTGTATGTGTATATGGGATGTTATCATGATATGCATGTATTTGTCTTAAATGCTCTTATGCTTACATGATTATGCCATGCACTCTAGGCTTGTTTGTCATGTATCTTTCGTTATGACTTTCATGATGACTTGTATTCACCGCTCGATTCTTGACTTTTCTTTCGTGTTTTGTACTCGTCCTCAAGTTTTACGAGTAGTCACCCCTTTGTCCCCTCGTTGAATCTTTGTCCCGCTTGAAGCTTTTGTACTTACTGAGTTCTCATCGGGTAATGCTCAATGTTTCTTTTGTTTAGAGTGTGTAATTTCACTATTTACCATTTAAATGAATCAAACACGAGATGCATGATGATGGCCAAGTAGGTGTGAAAGGGACGCGTTATGTTCGTATTTATTTCAAAGTAACAAGGAAAGAAAATTGACAAGGAATGATTTAATATAAAAAGAAAGTAGATTCAATTGTCACTAATGCTCTAGATATCTAACGCGTGAACTTCTCCATGTTCCTTCACCCTGAACCCCTTCGAGTGAAGCTCCTTGCGTAGAAGACCCTGAGCTTCTGAGTCCGCTTCAAATATTATAAGCTCGCCCCTTGACTTCCCGTTCAAACCGTTCTTGCTCTTTACGTGCGAATCCCCTTTGTTAGGACGCCTTTTCAGGTTTTCATCCCAATTTTGTTTATCAAGACGCCCTTTTCAGGTTTTCATCCTGATTTTTTTTTTTAGGCGTAGTACTTCTTCACGGCATCTGAGTTTACTGGATTTGATACCTCTTTCCCATCCATCTCTGTGAGAATTAAAGCTCCACCAGAGAAAGCCTTTTTTACGACGTAGGGTCCTTCCCAATTCGGTGCCCATTTCCCTTGGAAGTCTTTTTGTATTGGGAGGATCTTTCTCAACACTAGCTCTCCTTCGCGAAATTCCCTTGGCCGTACCTTCTTGTCATGGGCCGTTATCATTCTCCTTTGATACATCTGTCCATGACTGATTGCTTTCAAGCGCCTTTCTTCGATCGATTCGGTTGGTCGATCGAGCTTGTACCCATTCGACTCTTCTAGTTTTGACTCCATCAAGACTCGTAAAGAAGGATTTCTACCTCGATGGGCGATCTGACTTCCATCCCATATACGAGAGAGAAAGGAGTTGCCCTCAGAGAGGTCGCGCATACGCGTGCGATATGCATATAGGGCAAACGGTAGCTTCTCGTGCCAGTCTTTATACGTTTCGGTCATCTTTCCAATAATTCTCTTAATGTTTTTGTTGGCGGCCTCTACTGCTCCGTTCATCTTTGGGCGATAGGGTGAGGAATTGTGATGCTTTATTTGAAATTGTTCACACACTTCCTTCATCATCCTGTTGTTCAGATTCAAGGCATTATCTGAGATGACTTTCTCAGGTAATCCATATCGACATATAATCTCCTTTTTCAAGAACTTGCAAACCACGGTTTTCGTCACGTTCGCAAACGAAGTGGCCTCAACCCATTTTGTGAAGTAATCTATGACCACGAAGATGAATCGATGGCCATTAGAAGCTTTTGGGGAAATTGGCCCTATAACATCCATGCCCCACATGGAAAAAGGCCACGGAGAGGTCATAATGTGGAGGGGTGAAGGTGCTGCATGAATTTTGTCGCCATAAATTTGGCATTTGTGACACTTTCGTGCGTAGCTGATGCAGTCACTTTCCATTGTCAACCAGTAATAACCGAGTCTCATAATTTTCCTGGCCATAGTGAAACCATTGGCATGCGTTCCACAAGTTCCTTCATGGACCTCTTCAAGTATTTTTCTGGCTTCGACATCATCCACGCATCTTAGAAGCACTTGATCTTTTCCTCTCTTGTATAGGATGTCCCCATCAAGAACAAATCCCGCTGCCATTCTTCTGATTGTTCTTTTGCCGTTCTCGTTTGCTTGCTCCGGATACCTTTGATGTTTGACATACTCCAAGATATCATGGAACCATGGTCGTCCATCTGCCTCTTTTTCGATGCTAAAACAATGCGCCGGGGCTTCATATATGCTCATTTGGAGAGGTATTATTTCCGCTTCTCGATTCGCTTTGAACATAGAAGCTAAGGTGGCCAGGGCATCAGCCAATTGGTTTTCCTCTCGTGGGAAGTAATTAAAGGTTACTTCTTCAAATTCTTTGACCAGATCCATAACAAGATCGTGATATTTGACCAGCTTTGAGTCTCTCACTTCCCAATCTCCACGGATTTGGTAAATCACCAATGCCGAATCCTCGATACCTTTAGGATTTTGATGTCTCGTTCAATAGCCGCGCAAGCCCCATGATGCAAGCCTCGTATTCCGCTATGTTATTGGTACAGAAGAAGTTTAATCGGGCGGTGAATGGGTAATGATTCCCTTCTGGCGACACCAAGACTGCTCCAATCCCATGCCCCAATGCATTTGATGCACCATCAAAGCTCATCTTTCATGACTCCTCTTCTGACGATTCACATTCTTTTTCTGTGATGCACATCAAGTCTTCATCCGGGAAATCAAATCTTAATGGCTCATATTCCTCTGTGGCTCGGGCTGCTAGGAAGTCGGCTACCGCGCTCCCCTTTATCGACTTCTGGTTCACATAAATGATGTCGTATTCGATAGCAAGATTTGCCATCGTGCCATTCTTCCCGAGAGTGCCAGGCGATTCCATCATGTACTTTATTGGGTCCAGCTTTGAGATCAACCATGTCGTATGATACAGATATATTGTCTCGAGCCTTCGAGTCGCCCAAACCAAGCACAAATGTAATTTTTCAATTGACGGGTATTTTGCTTCGACTGTGTGAACTTTTTCTTTGAGGTAATAGATCGCTTCTCTCTTCTTCCCGATTCATCATGTTGCCCTAGTACACATCCCATTGAATTTTCGAACACCGCCGATAAAATATTAACGGTCTCCCGGGAGTTGGTGGTACAAGTAATGTGGGGTTAGACAAATATTGTTTTATCTTATCGAAGGCGACTTGGCATTCCTCGCTCCATTCCTCAGATTGTGTTTTCTCAACGATCGGAAAATTGGGTCACATTGGTTGGTAAGTTTGAGCAATAAACCGAAAGCGATGTAGTTTAATCTTCCTAGAAACCTCTCGACTTCCTTTTGTGTTCATGAGGTGGTAAGTCTTGTATGGCCTTTATTTTATCCGGATCAACCTCGATACCTCTCTCACTAACGATGAAGCCCAATTTTTCGAGGTTGCTCCAAACGCACTTAGTTGGATTAAGCTTCAGGTTGGAATTTTCTCGATCTTTTCAAATAATTTTTCGAGGTTTCTAACGTGCTCTTTTTCTCCCGGATTTGGCAATCATATCGTCAACATAAACTTCTATTTCTTTGTGCATCATGTCGTGAAACAACATCACCATTGCCCTTTGATATGTTGCCCCGGCGTTTTTTAATCCAAACGGCATTACCTTGTAGCAGAATGTTCCCCACATTGTCACGAATGTAGTCTTCTCCATATCCTCGGGAGCCATCTTTATCTGGTTATAACCCGAAAATCCATCCATAAAAGAGAATAATGAATGTTTTGCCGTGTTATCCACCAACGTGTCAATGTGCGAGAAGGGAAAATTATCCTTGGGGCTTGCTCGATTCGAGATCACGATAGTCTACACACATTCGCACCTTGCCAGTCTTTCTTTGCATCGAACTATATTAGCCACCCATTCCGGATATTTGGAGACTTGTAAGAAACCGGCGTCGAATTGTTTTTTGACCTCTTCTTTTATCTTTAAGAGCATTTCGGGTCTCATCCGTCTTAGCTTCTACTGGATCGGCTTGCATTTCGTTTCACTGGGAGCCCGTGGACCACTACATCCTCGTTTAATCTCGGCATGTCCCCGATATGACCATGCAAATACGTCTTTGTATTCATGAAGCAAGGTGACCAAGTCGTGTTTGGTGGGCTCTGAGATGGAGGTCCCAACTTTCACCTCTTGCCTCTTTTCTTCGTTTCCCAGGTTCACCGTCTCAACAGATTCTTGGTGGGGGAGTATTTGTCTATCTTCTTATTCTATCATCCTTAACAAGTTAGGGGTTGAGACATAATCTTCAGCGTTTTCGTCAGCTTCGGATTCTCCTAAACAAGCAGCTTGCTCTAAGTCAATTTTAGGATCAGTAGCAGGATTGTTCACGTCGTCGTTATCTGAGCACCTGACAAGTAAATGGAAAAGAAACTATAGGGGAGTGTCGAGGTATTGGAACCAAAAATGTGATCTCATGAGATGAAAATATATATATATATATATATATGGAGACAGGCTATGAGAAAAGGGAATAAATATGAAGCTAATGAATGACATCATGCATATTCATTGATTGTTCATTAAAAGTTAAACAGCTGATACAAACTCTTATAACAAATTCCCCTTCAACTTAGAGGAATACAGAAAGTTGTCATTGAGAATTACTTTGGAGGGATCCTAGAAACTACAAGAAGGTCTTCAGCGGTCCAATTGTTCAACACATGTCCAGGAGGACTAGGGTGTATCTTTGAAGGACCTTTCATCAGATCATCCGCTTTGTCGATGACGCGTTTATGTGGAAGTTTCGAGATCCTCTCAACCCATAGTAGTGTGTTTTGTGAATCACCTCCTCTGGGTATATCATCCTCATGACGTAAAAGTCTTCGACAAAGGTGGGTACGTCATGGGCTCCCATTTTACCTTTCGACCGAGGCTCTTGCAACCCTCCTTTCCCGGTTCTTCCGTAGTTGTTCCCTTCTTTGTCGTTCTCGTCGTTTGAACCCTAAGCCGTATTGAGCCTTGTGGTGTACTGGGTTTAACGCTCTAGCCATCCCTTGTTGGTGTCTCCTAAACCTTTCCGTGCTCGGGCTCCTTTCTCCTACCGCGGTTTGATTCCCATTTTGGTGTTTCTGGATAGTTTGGGTGTGGGAACCTTGTTCCCTTCGGGGACAAACATTGCGTTGATAAATTCAAAGGAACGGAAGGAGCATTCTGGCACATTATTGTTGGGCTCGATGTAGGGTGCATCGGAGAGAGTGATGCGACTATATCCTCTTCACCGATGATTGTGATCAAGCGATTATCCATAATAAGCTTTTATTTCTCGATGGAGAGATGAGGGATTGCTCCGTGAGTGGATCCAGGCCTTCCTAAGAGACAATTATATGAAGGGGCGATGTCCATGACCTGGAATTCGACATTATATGTGCACGGGCCCACCTCCAAAGGGATCTCAATTTTTCCCATAACTTCCCGCTGTGTTCCATCGAATGCCCTTACCGCAGAATGACAAGGCCTCAGATAGGACATATCGACGGGCATCCTAGACAGCGTAGCCAACGGCATGACATTGAGCGCGGACCCATTGTCAATAAGCACGTGCGGTATTATATATCCTTTGCACCCAGTTGTGATGTGCAATGCTTTAATAGAGCCCCTACCATTTGGTGGTATTTCATCGTCGTTGAAGGAGATGAAATTATCCGCGTTTAAATTGTTCACCCACCTATCGAGTTTTTCAATGGGTACATCGCTTGGTACATACGCTTGGTTTAACACCTTCAGTAGGGCGTTGCGATGTGGCTCTGAGTTCAGCAAAAGGGATAATACTGAGATTTTTGCCGGTTGTTTATTTAGCTGCTCCACGACATTGTATTCGCTGTGCTTAATAAACTTTAAGAATTCCTGTGCTTCATCCTCGTTCACCGGTTCCTTAGTTCCTTGTTTAGATTGTACCTCAACCTCATCCTCGGCTTTGGGTACTGGTGCCTTCCCTTTCTGACTCGTGTCGACGGCTTTCTTCTTCGTCTCAACCACCTCAGGGGAATAGCACCTCCCACTGCGGGTAAAATGCCTCACCTCACTGATGTTTCCAGTTGTAGCCTCGGGTATGGTGATGTTGACATCATATTTCCACGGCACCGTTTTGCTATCCTTGTAAGGGAACGGGGAAGGTACTTGGATTATCATTTTTGGTTTTCTCTCTTCCTTCTTGGTCTCATAGTAGATTACTAGAGGCCGATCGGCGCTGTAGAGAGGACCTGATGATTGGCCCTCAGAAGCACATATATCCTTTTCATCAGTCTCTTCTATCTTATTGCAGATTTCCACCTCTTTATTGTCCATCATACTTTGAAGCAGCTCTTTGAACTCCTCACAAGATTGGATGTAGTGTCCTTCTATGCCGTGAAAGACGCAGAAACTTGGACTTTTCATGCTTTCCTCATTGAAATTCTTGTCGAGTATGCCCTTCTCAATCATTACTTCCCAGACTTTCTCCAAAGGTGTCCTTATCCTAGCGACGCAACCTCTGGCTCGCCACCTATCTTCTGGTGTCACCATGTTCACGTTCCCTGTGGCATGGTTAGGGAGCGGATTTCTCGCCATATTGTCAGTACCGTCAAATCGCAAGATCCCGGCGTCGATAAGGCCTTGAACTCTTCTCTTAAAGGCTAAGGCTAAAGATTATTCGTAGAGTGCCCCGATTCCGGCATGATACATGCAATTAGCGTTGGGATCGTACTCACTTTGGGAATGGGGCTTTAATGGTGCCATGTAATGTGGTGAGATTAACTGTTTTTCCAATAGCCGGGCATAGTTCTCCGTATGACACGGGAATGGGGGTGAATTGGGGTCTCATCGGGATTGGGCTTTCATTTGGTCTTTGTTCTTTTTTGGCCGACTTTGGGTAGGCATGGTATTTGGCGGGACTATGGTGAATGGTCTTTGATTGTCGGGCGGCATAGACGGGGTAGGGAGGAGGTGCTTGATAGTAAGGGTTTTGTGGAGGAAAGTATAAATTTGGCGGTGGCTAAACCGAGGTCGTGGTTGAGTCGGATATGGAATAGGAGCATAGTGGCTCCGGCCCCACCATATGGGCTTCGGGATCTTTTTCTTTGCAGTGTGGGTTTCTTCGAGCTCTCGGGGCCTCCATTCTTCCACTTTTGATGCCGTTTTGGCGATGAGTTTGCCCGGATATCACGAGGTCGGCAAAATCTTTTGTGGCATTTCCTACCAGTTTGTCATAGAATGGCGCCCTCAAAGTATTGATAAAAAGGACTGTTATCTCACTTTTGGTTAGTGGGGGCTCAACTTGGACTGAGAGGTCCCTCCATCGCCGAGCATATTGTCCGAAGGTCTCTGTTGGCTTCTTTTCCAACATTTGTGTAGCCACGGTGGGTGGGAGCCACGTCGAAACATGCTTATATTGCTCGCGAGAATGCGATTGCGTGTCCTTCCATGAACGGATCCTTTCGTGCTAAGTCGGGTCATACCATCGGAGGTTGATCCAATCAAGCTATCCTGGAAACAGTGTATTAACAGCTTGTCTTCATTCAAGTGCCCAGCCATCTTTCGACAGAACATAAGATGTGCCTTCGGACATCTCGTTCCTTCATACTTTTCAAAATCTGGCACCTTAAACTTTGGAGGTAGAACCAGATCGGGCACCAAACTGAGGTCTTTGGCACTTAATGTAGAGAAGACTCCAGTACCTTCCACTGCCTTGAGTCTTTCCTCTAGACTCTTATATTTTTCTTCAGCATCATGGTCATCCCTCTTTAACTTGGCTATTTCTATCGGATCATCTAAATCCGGAACAATCGGATTAGCAGAATTATCTCCAGCGTTTGATACGTATATACCTTGCCCCAGATGGGTAGGTGGGATGGGTTGTTGTTCCAGGCCTACAGGGTTCCCTTGAGGGTATCCTCTTTGCGTTGCATGAGCGTGGGGTGGAGTGAATCCTGGGGGATAGAGCGGATCTTGATTATCCCTCGAGTGGGGCTCCGTAATGTCAGGACTTTGCGCGAGTCCTTTTCCTTTGGACATAGCTGTCAACATCTCCAACATTCTATCCATTTGATTCTTATGTTCTCGTGATTCCTCGCGGGATCTCATCATCAGGTCCTTTGCTTCTTGTTGTGACTTGGTTAACTGTTCTTGCAACTCTTTCTGGGTTCTTTCCATCCTTTCGATCCTCTCATTGAGTTCGGCGTCCATAGCTCTAGTTCTTAAGCGTGTCCTATAGGGATGATGTGTTTCCAGATTCGTAATGTCGTAACTGCGGATTATGTGATTTTAAGTTTAGCGAATAGTTTAAGGTGATATGATGCAAATGTATGTAATGCAATGCCGATGCATGGTATGGATGCGAAAAGGTGTTGATTTAATTCAATTTCATTAGATAAACTTTACTAGAAAACAAATTTCCTTTCATAGAACGGACGATTATATATACGACTTAGCTCTAATGCCTAAGTCCTTAACTTTCCTAAGAAGCCAAGCTAAACTTTGGCCTCGTTCTGATCCCGACTCGTACATCAGACTTAATGCATCAGCCCGCACGGCTAAGGTTTGTAAATGATCAGCCACCTCTCGGATTTGAGCCATAGCTTCGCCCATCACATAGTCTCTATTTCTGATCTGTTCTTGGGAATGATGGAGCTGCTTCCTCCAATGTTCATTGTTTGCTTCAAGGAGCTCCACTCGGTTTCTGTTATCTTGTAATGTAGTCTCGAGCTCCCTTATCTTTCCTCTCATCTCCTCAACTTTATTCTGACTGGCTCTTAATTCGACTACTGAGTTACGACTACGATGCAGACGCAGTGATTTTTCTAATTCTGCTACTTGGGCGCGCAACCTCTCCTTTTCGCTTTGGCTTTCTAACAGGTTCTTTCTCAAAGCGTCTTCTCGTACCCGAGCCTCTTGAAATTTTCTCTCCCACTGATCGGTCTTAAATTTTTCTTCTTCAATTTCTTGCCGCCATTGCTCCGATGTCTTACCTAGCCCCGCAGTTCTTATAGACATGCGCAGCTTCTTGTAGTCCGTCTTTAAGCTATCCAAGTCTTCTTCGGCTTTGTTCTTTCCTTTTTTAAATTTTTCAGCCTCGACCTTATGGACGTCAACATCTAATCCTAACTGCATCTTTTCTTCTTCTAGCTGCTCTATCCTCTTACCCAATTCCCGGTTTTTTCTCTCGAAATCTTGCTTGATAATTTCTAATTCAGTTGGGATCACTTGCAGTTGTTCTTCTATTGGTCGAGTATTTCCTTGGATTGGCCTTGGGATATTATCATTGATTCTTTTGGCCCACCATTGATTGTACTCAAAGGTCACCATGGGCCCTATGGCGAGTCTCTTCATTTTTCGAGTTTGGGTCCATGCATCCGATATTTCGCGAACTCTCTTCTTATAGTTGTCATCTTTGTACGAAAATTCACATTGGGCTAGTCCATGTGTTGCAGGTATGAACTGCCTTGATCGATACTGCCTCATTACTAGTAACGGGGCATACCCAACAGCTCCCCATATTCCGAGTAGAGGAACCCAGTCGAACCCCCCACACCGATACAAGATCTCGTCGGTGACCATCCATGGAGCTTTCCACACTACATCTTTGACTTGCAAGTTTTGGAGAATCGCCATCCACTTCTCTCCTGATAAATCGTCTCGCCTTGGCGTACTTGCTAATTCCTCTAGGGGAGAGTAGTTCTCGAAAAAGACTTTGCATGAGGCTTTTTCTTTTTTCCAAAAATGGCAATGAAACCAGGATAACAACAATCGCGTGCACAACCCACTTAATCTCCCTTCACCCGCTCTTCGGCAAGCGTTCAGTGATCTGAAGGTCTCAGCTAAAATCGCGGGGACAGGCGTAATTCCCTTGTTAAGTTTATCAAATAGGTCTGAAACCGCATCCTCTACATGCCCTAATGCTTTGGGGAAGATGACCAAACCATAGATGCTTAGAGCTAAGACGCGTCGACCCTCTTCTCCTTATCGGTGCGCCAAGATTAAGTCTCTCAAGTGTTTCCAAGGAATACACTTACAATCCCCCTTTGCTTGATCCGGCCGTGGTCCATTGCTCGCTCATTCCGTAATGTTCATCACCTTTTTGAGAACGCCAAGCACATGAGCGAACCTTGAATACGCCTTTATCGGTTTGGAATCTCGGGCATCAAACAAAGCTGTATACTCCTCTATGGTAGGCACCAAATCCACCTCTCCAAAAGTGAAGCAATCAGAGGCGGGTTCCGTGAGCGGGTAATAGCTTCGGAGTAGGTACTCGTCTACCTTGATATCGAGCGAGATAGGCGGATCGCCGTAGTTATAGTAGAAAGCGATTGTTTGTCCTCGTTTCTCATGAGTTCCATATTTCCTTTAATTCTCGCAGATCATTTTGAGCCGCGCTGATACGGGTGAAATCCCATAACTCTGATTCATGCCCCACTGTCAAACTATCCCCCTTTTCTTGCTGTATTCTTTCGGACCACACCTGAACTGTCGCATTATCCTCCACTCTATTGAGAAATCCCTTTTCCATGTTAAGCTTTTCTGTTTAGTAACTGAATGTAGATCAACACCTTTTTATGATGAAATGCCATACAATAAAAGCAAAACATAACGGGTTAGTATCAGGTACAAAAAGGACTCAAAGTAAACAGAAAATAATCAAACTCCTATTTAAGGTAACAACTAGAGTTTACGCGGCTCTTCCTACAACAGGCTCTTAGGTTTCTCTATATGTGGTTTAGTTCGAAAGTAAGGGTACCTGAACCAGCAGATTCCTCGATCCTCACCCATTATAGGCTCATGTGGACCGAGTTCAGTTCAGGGGAATACATTTCCCTATGGCTGCACGGAGATAGAAATCTCACGAAGACATAGGTACGGATGTATCCCGAAAGTGATCCACTATCTTGCACGGAGGTAAAAACCTCACGAAAGAGTAGCTTCTCACTCCCACTTAAGGGTGTGACCGCAATGATCATGCAATGCAATGCCAAAGTATTTCACGAGATCCGACATTATAGCGCAAGCAAATGCATCAAAGAGAAACATGATTTTTCAAAACAATTTTCCAAATTTTCAATCAAAGGGACAAAAATTGATCAATTTACGGCCTGACTCTCTTCTAGTCCCCAGTGGAGTCGCAAGCTGTCGTAGCCGTAATTATGACAAAACGGGAATCGACTTTTAAAAAATAGGGAGTCGCCACCGATCTTTTATTAGGTGTGATCGGATCACCTTTGTTTTAATAAAACATTTTGATTTACTAAAACAGTGGTTTTGGTCTACGAAATTTGAGAAAACGGGTTCGGAAGTCGGTTACGTGTGAGAAAGGATTAGCACCCTCGTCACGCCCAAAATTGGTACCAAATTGATTAATTAATGTCCCAAAACTTTTTTTTTTAAAAATAAATAGAAAATCGATCTCCTTTTTTTTTTGAAAATATTTTGGTTTTCTTGAATTGAGTATCAAGATTTCCTTGTTTCGAAGAGAGAAAATATCACATCCAACACGTAGAACGCGATAATTTAAATCCCGAATCCAAGATCATCTCGTAATTCCCGAGACTCATGCATTAGAATATCAAAAGAATATTCGGTTATTTGGCCAAGCGAGAACACCGAAACCCAACACATAGGGCACGATCTTTCGAATTTCCAAATTCACGAGTGACCTTTATGAAACCCTTTTTTTGAATTTAAAATAAAATGTCGGATTGCGATTTTAAAATGTCGATCTACATGAAATGACAAAACGAGACAACACACGATGAAAAATGCACAGTAAGAACAAAATTAAAGCAATAATATTAAAATATTAATAAAAAATTTAAAACACTATACTAATGATAATAGAGGTAATAATAAATACAATGATAATAATAGTAATAATAGCATAATAATAAGCATAAAATAATAGTGATACCAAATATATATAACATAATAATATAGTAGTAATAATAGTAATAGTAATTAGTATAGTAATAATAGTAAAGTTATAATAAAAATATGTACAATATAATGATAATAATAATAATAATAATAATAATAATAATAATAATAATAATAATAATAATAATAACATATAATATTCTCAATATACTAATATAAATATATATAATAACAATAATAATGATAATAATAATAATAATAATACAAAATATATGTGAGATAATAATATAAATATAGTAATAATAATAATAAGGAAATTAGTTAAATTAATAATAAAATAGTGGAAATAACAAAAGAAGACTACATTGAATAAAAAAAAAACGCAACATATTCGGGGCGAACTTGAAATAAAAAGAAAGGGCAAGGACCAATTTAAAATGCGCACAAATGATCAAAGACTCAAACAGAAAGTATTTCCAAATCCCAAAACGTAATGTACAAGTAGGACTAAATTGAAAGGGGATACAAATTTTAGGGCAAAAATAAAAGAAATAATATAGGATTAAATGAAGGGTGGTGCAAATAGGAGGGACTATCCACATAAATTACCCATTTAAGGTGGAAAGGCACCCATTCAACTTTACAAACGTGAATGTGCTGGCCTCTACTTTCATTACCTACCCCACCTTAAAAATTAATAAAACTTTTATTACATTTAATATTATTTGTTTTTTTAACCTCACAGATTCTTTTGCCAAACAAAAAACAGAGAAACAAACCCCCCCATCGTTTCTTCTTCTGTTGGGGTTTAGACCTAAGTACCATGCCATTGTCGAGCCACCACCGTCCGGTGGTCGCCGATGCGCAAGCGGGAGGGTTTCAACCCTATTCGAAGCCCGATCCAGGTATGTTCCCGTTACTTCTTTTATTATTCTTTACAAATACTCAAAAAAAAAAAAATAACAATAGATAACAACGAAAACTAAGAAGAAATCAACCTTTGTAGTTTTTGGCCTTTGATTTTTTCTTTGATTGCTTGTAAAAGTGTTCGTAACTTTCTATCTTTGATTTCTGAACGAGTAAAAAAAAAAAAGGAGTTGATCTTTGATGTTTTTTTTTTTTTTTTTGATTTATGATGGATGTCTCCCAAAAAAAAAAAAATTTTTTTCCCCTACAAACTATTTTTCTTCGGTTTATATAACCGATTTACAGCATTTTTTTTTGTCTTCTTTCGTCTTGTTCTTTTGTTATGTTTGCCATCTTCTTGTTAGTCTCACTCGCGTGCTTCTCTTCTCTTTGCAGGTACCCGAGGCGCATGCTGATGTCTGGTGTTGATCGAGGTATGGGGGAGGGTTTGGTGGAGTGTCTCATGCGCAGACACCTTAGGAGCCTAGGTTTTTTTTTTTTTTTGTTTTTCTTTTGATTTGGGCTGTTGTGGATTGGGTTAGGTTATTAGGCTTTGGGTTAAAATTTTTGCTGTAATTGGACATTTATTGGACTATTTTATTATTTGGCTTGGTGTATTGTTTGTTAATCGTTTTGTTTTTGGGCTTTTATACGGGTATTGGGGCATGATTTGGTTTTGGGGTTTGATAACCAGGTTAATTTGTATTTGGGCTTGTTTATTCTGACGGGCCCGGGCAAAATTGGTTATTACACATGGATTATAGCTGACGTCTTAAATTGTAAATTGACAATGTTAAACCATTTGAGATAATAACTCTAAATAATTTGTTATGTTAAATTGGGTTGTTGCAACCTTCGGTACTCAAGCCTCGTTGGTCGGGTTGGGTAAGGAGTGTTACAAAAATGATGATAACGAAGAGATCTCGATAAGTTATGTTACTTTTAGAACTCGAAAAATATAGTTATAGATAACTTTACTTATAATGTTGCTATTGAAATAACAAAAGAAAATGAGAATCTTGAGCCTAAATCTATTGAGGAATGTAGAAATAGAAAAGATTGGCCAAAATGGAAAGATACAATTCAAGCAGAATTTAATTATCTTTCTAAACGTGAGGTTTTTTTAGACCTGTAGTCCAAAAAAACTAAAGATGTAAAGCCGATAGGATATAAATGGGTATTTGTGCAAAAACAAAATGAGAAAAATGAAGTCGTAAGATATAAAACACGACTTGTAGCACAAGGATTTTGGCAAAGGCTCGACATTGATTACAAAGAAATATATTCTTTTGTAGTGGATGCAATCACGTTTAGATACCTTATTAGTCTGGTAGTACGTGAGAATCTTGACATGTGTCTAATGGATGTTGTTACAGTCTATTGTATGGTAAACTTGATAGTGAAATTTATATAAAAATCCCAAGAGGATATATAGTTTCTAGGAAAAATTGCTAGATCAGATTAAATAAAAGTTAGTATGGATTACAAAAATTTGGACGTATGTGGTATGACCGTCTTAGTGAATATTTATTAAAAGAATGTTATAAAAATCATCAAATTTGTCCATATGTTTTTATAAAAAGGTGTGGATTGCATTTTTTGATAATTGTTGTTTATGTTGATGATCTAAATATTATTGGAACTCTTAAAAAACTTCAAAATGCAATTGATAGCGCTAGAAAGAACATAGGTTTCCCCCTTACTTATTGGTTAAATTGTTTCCATTTAGTTACCCTTAGCATACATTTAGCATTTTTAGTTTAGTAAATTGCATTTTATAACTCAGTGAATCCTAGCTTATTTTATCCTTAATTTTGCTATCTTTTTGCATTAATGTCGCTGCATAAGTGAATTCTAGATTGTGTCCAGAATTGTCGCTGCACCTGATAGCTGTCTGGATAAGAATTAAAATTGCATGAGCTGTCCAGTCTGGTATAACCAACCTGTACATACAAGGACGAAATAATTTTGAGTAAATGACACTTGAATTGTTGGCGAAGGACATAAAAGGTGGATGTGAGAAGAAAAAGAGAGCTTTTTCTTTTCCTGGATCATCATCTTCATCATCCGATCTTGAAGCTTGCAGCTATGGCAGCTTAAGCCTTTCACGGGTGAGCCAACGTGAAAACTAGATGCGGACTAGCTTCTGACGAGAAGACCTAAGTGCGAAACAAGAGGGAATAGAGAGATTCAGTCGAGTTGTCTAGAAATAGTATTCACCACTCGATTCTTTCTTATTTCTTTATGAATGCTGGTGATTATTATCTGTTTTCTGTTTGTATGGAAGTACACATGAATTATTGATTAAATGTTATCTTATTTAATCTTGCTTTTATTGTTTAATCTTAGGGTTTGAATTTTTTTAACACGAAAGTGTTATTGCAGTCACTAACACTGGAAAGTGCAGTGACAGTTTGAGCAAACAAGCATTACAACAGAAGTTGAGTGAGGATTAGAGGAATTTAGTCCACTTGTTCTTAATAGTATTGTATTGCCATCATCGAAAGGTGAGGCTAGTATGCATGTTTAAATCTCGGATTAAATAGAGGAGTGATGCTAAGTAAGATATACATTGAACTTTATTGCTTTGACAATCCCCTATCTTTTTATACATTGTGAGCACTTAGTATTCTGCTAAAGATTCATGTTAGGGATCCCAGTTTATCATTATCATATTTTATTTTATTGTTTTCAAGTTATTGTATCAACAACTATTCTCACAATTTATCTCGTTTCCATCTAGTTGTTGCATCGACATTAATAGACAAAAGACTACTGTCCCTGTGGGATCGATATCCGACAGGCTCACATCTGTCTACTATACTTGCATTGATAGTGTACGCTTGCACATTATTACTGTGATGTTAAACAGCCGATCAAGTTTTTGGCACCGTTGTTGGGGATGACGTTTGTTTGATGTTTATTTTTATTTTTGTGTGTTTTTGCACTTTATTTTCCTTATATAATATTTAGTATTCACTAACTTTTTTTCTTTGTTGCTAATTCTTTAACTTCAATTTAGGTGTTTTATGACCCGAAGCAAATTGAATTTTCTTACCGGTTTTGATCTAGAAATTAAAAGGACTGTTCGGTGTAGACTTTGAGAACAAAGAAATATGGCTCTACCAGGGAACAATGTAGCCACACCCCTGATGCAACAGCAAAATGTTAATAACCCATTGTCGCAAGATGCTCGCATACAAAATAGGACTATACGAGATTTTTTAGTACCTATTTTGGATGATTTACAACCAGGAGTTGTTAGGCCAGCAATCCAAGCTGGGAATTTTGAACTCAAGCTAGTAATGTTTCAAATGCTGTATTCTAATTGACAATATGCTGAACTGCCATACGAAGATGTGAGAGAACATTTTAAATCCTTTTTATTGATCTGTGCTTCCTTTAGTCAACAAGGCGTTGCTGATGATGTCTTGAAGATGCAATTATTTCCTTATTCCTTAAAAGAAAGAGCACGTACTTGGTTTTCTGGGCTACCTACCGGATCAATTACTTCTTGGGATGCACTAGCAACACATTTTGTTTTACGATTTAACCCACCGACAATGAATGCTTGTCTTCGAAATGACATTATTGCTTATCATTAGATGTATGATGAAAATCTTCACACCATATGGGAACGTTATAAATCTTTACTTCGACGTTGTCCCATGCATGACATTCAACTAGAAACACAAATTGAGATTTTTTATAATTGGTTGAATTCACATACGAGGAATCTTATCGACGCATCAACCAATAGACCTCTGTTGGATTGTATTTATAATGATGCTATGAGAATTCTTAAGAGAATTACTCAGAATGATTATCAATACCCTATCTCCAGAGCTGCACAAGCAAAAACTACTCCAGAAGTTATCAAATTGGATGCAATAACTGCACTAAGTGCTCAAGTTTCTTCTCTCACAAACATGATTAAAAATATGCAAGGGACTAGTGGAGTTTCACCTATACAAGTCGCTCAACAAGTTAACATTCCTACTATTTGTTGTGAGATTTGTAGTGACAACCATAGCTATGAAGATTGCCACAACATGCAGAGAATGCCTGTTATATTAGTAACATCTGCAATAATTCTTATGATAATTCTTACAACAACTCTGCATGCAACCAATAGTTTTGAGGAACTCAGAATGGTGGACAAAATGCTGCGATATTTAGATATGGGAATACATCTACTCAGGGCAATTATAATCCCAGACAAGAGAATTACAATCAACAACAGTAGAACTACAATCAGCACACTCAGATTCATCCACAACAAGGCTATACACATTCATACCAAAATTTGATGCAGCCACAACACTCTTCAATACCAAATCAACATGTTCAAGGACATCGACAACAACCGTACACACAAGCTTCTACTTCTGGCTCGTTAGCAACTCTTGAAGTGTTAATGCGGCATGGAAGCTATCGTACAAGGGAATTCATCTTCCATTCAAGCATTGGAGGCACAATTAGGACAGCTTGCTTCAAATCTGAATACTCAACCACTAGGCTCATTACCTAGTGACACAGAAAATCCTAGTCTGAGGGGAAAAGAACATTATAAGGCTATCACTCTTTGGAGTGGTAAACAAACTGGCGAATCGTTTATTGACTGTATTGTAGCACTTCAAGATACAGATGGAGTGATCACTCGTGAGAAGGTTGAATATGAAGAGTTTGTCAATGCAACAGGCAAATAAGTTCCACGAATTGTCACTCATATGCCTAATGTTTGACCTTCGAAACTGTCACCGCAATCAAAGATGTCGACACAAGCAGATATATCTCTATCTTTACCCTTCCTATACAGATTCAGGAAGAATGAGTATGACAAGTAGTACCAGCAGTTCCTGGACACACTGAAGCAACTACAGATCAACATTCCTCTAGTAGATGCTCTGGTACAAATTTTGAGTTATGAGAAATTTATGAAAGACCTTTTGTCCAAGAAGAAGAAGCTCACTGATATTGAAACTATTGCATTCACAGAAGGTTGTAGTGCTGTTTTGTCAAACAAGTTGCCTCCTAAATTGAAGTATCCTAGAAGCTTTACCATCCTATGTTCAATTGGCAATCATTATTTGGGTAAGACTTTATGCTGCTTGGGAGCTAGCATTAACCTAATGCCACTATATCCTTTTAGAAAGTTGGGAATTGGTTACATGAAATCTACTGTAGTGACATTACAACTAGCCGATTGATCCTTGGCTCAACCTAAAGGGCAAATAAAAGACGTCTTAGTTCGTGTGGATAAATTCATTTTTCCGACTGATTTTATCATACTTGACTATGAGGTAGATAAGAAAATTCCTAAAATCTTGGGACGACCATTTTTAGCCACTAGTTGAACTCTTATTGATGTTTACAAAGGTGAGTTAACCATGCAACTTAATGATGAGCAAGTAACCTTCAGTTTTTTTGAATCCATTCAATGCAAGGACAAAGAAGAATGTCATATTGTTGATGTGCTGGATGATCTAATTGAGAGTTTAATGACCAAAGCATAATACTTTTTGAAGAGTTTGCAGTGACATTTAATACCAAATCCCTAGACGATTGTGACAGCATGGTTGAAGCTAATAATCTTGAACTCAAGCATGGATGGCAGATTGAATCCTTAGACCTAGCCAATAGAACAACCCCAATTTTTAAACCATCTATTGAAGAAGCTCCTACTCTGGAATTGAAACCACTACCTCCTCATCTTAAATATGTCTTTCTAGATGACCATAATACTCTCCCAATTATTGTCTCTGCAACACTAGATGTAAGTTAAGAAGAGAAATTGGTCCATATTCTCAAGCAACATAAAAGAGCTATTACTTGGACTATTGCTAATATTCAAGGTATTAGTCTTTCTTTTTGTATGCACAAGATCAAGTTGGAAGATGGAGGCAAGCAATCGATTGAACAACAAAGAAGATTAAATGAGAAGATGAAAGAAGTTGTCAAGAAGGAAATTATAAGTTGGAATTATTTATTCGATTTCTGATAGCAATTAGGTAAGTTCAATGCAATGCATGCCTAAAAAGAGTGGCATCACTGTGGTTCGCAATGATAAGGATGAATTAATTCCTACACGCATTCCCATAGGATGTCGAGTTTGTATGGATTATTGAAAATTAAATGTAGCCACAAAAATGATCACTTCCCGCTTCCTTTCAGCGACCAAATGCTGGATCGACTTGCTAGAAAGGCCTATTATTGCTTTTTATATGACTATTTTGGGTACAATCAAATTGTTATTGCACAGGAGGATCAGGAGAAAACAACTTTCACTTGTCCTTTTGGTACTTTCACTTTTTGCCGTATGCCTTTCGGTCTTTGCAATGCACCAGCCATATTTCAAAGGTGCATGATGGCAATATTTTCAGATATGATCAATGTAACACCCCTTACCCGCGTTCAACACTGGAACCGAATACGAGGCATTACCGAACTTAACTGACTTAAACATACAACATCGGGCTATAAAATTTTGATCCAACTTAAAAAAAATTTCATTCATGAATATAACTTCCTTATTATGGGTCTATGAGGCCCAAAACATACATTTGGAGTGGTTCAGAACCAAACCAGAAACTTTTAAGCACTTAAATTTTTTTACTTAAAACAAGGCCACACACCCATATGGAGGATTAGACACGCCCGTGTGGAATTTCACATGCCTATGTTCCACACCCGTGTCGATTTGTTTCTTATTTCGAACATACAGGGGTTTTCACACGACCAGACACACGTCCATGTCCCTGGCTCGTGTCCCTCACACGGCCTCGACACGCCCGTGTGCTTTACCAGTGGTCGACACTGACTTATTTCACACGGTTTGTCACACGCTCGTGTCCTTCGATCGTGTGGTGAATTAAATTCCCAATTCAAGGTGCAAAATTCACACGGCCTGGGCACATGCCCATGTCCAAGGCCGTGCCTTCTAAACGGCCGTGTCTCTGACTGTGGAGCATACTGACTTGCAAACTTAGCATGCAAGGGGACACATGGCTTTTCAACATGCCCATAGGGCTGGCCGTGTAGACACACACCCGTGTGGACATTTATAAGGCTATCTACCAAGCCAAATGCCACCCTATACTGCAATCACACTTACACCAATTCAATCCAACAAGTATCAGCACTATAAAGCACTTCTAAAGACTCAAAAATCAAGACATCCATACAAGCATACACTTAATGAATTTCATCATCATTGAATATATATAGACTTGTCAAGTATTGGCCCAATTCCAATGATCACTTACAAAATGGATTTGATAACATAAATAGCCAACACTTTGGCTAACAATTATGACATAACAAATGACCAAGTTCTATACATGCCATATTCAAAATGAATCTAACTTTGCTGTAGCAAAGTGTAGTCGATAGTGTGATACCGAACTCCGTCGCCTCACGATCCCAGAGTTATCTTGGTAATGCTACAAGGAAAAGGGAAATGAGAGGGTAAGCATAAAGCTTAGTAAGTTTGCATGAAAATAAATAGCAACATAAAGCTCATAATGTCATCCATCCATGATATTGAATAAAAATACAAAGTCTTAAGCACTTTTCCATAACTTACTCGTACTTACTCTTATCAAATACATACCAAATCACATAACGTAAACATTTCTTGTGAATTACTCACGGGTACCTGTACTCACCCAATCACGTAGCTTTAGCACCAATCTCAATTTCTATTTCAAGCTTAACTATTTATCCCAGTAAATCACTTGGGATACTCAAAGATACATGTTCATAGTCATCCATATAAAGACGAAGCCAATGACACATCCGAGATGTGGTCTTACATGGGGTCACGTCTGAGTGCCGATGCCATATCCCAGATATGGTCTTATACGGGATCTCACATCAATTATTGATGTCATGTCCCGGATATGGTCTTATACAATTTTCATATTCAATACCGATGCCATATCCAAGATATGGTCTTATACGGAATCTCAATTCAGTACCGAGGCCATGTCTCGAACATGGTCTTACATGGGACCTTATCCATCTCATGTATCAATAATAGCATTCTCACATTTCTTTTAGTCCCACCAGGACTTCAAAATCACAAATTTCATCATTTTTCTCGTGCAACACCATTACTCAATTTCATAGAAATATATGCATCATTACAATATCAAAATTCTCAAATATACTGGCATGATGTTGAATTTATCACATACAAACTTACCTCGTTTTCAAAATAGGCCCCTTACCGATTAATCCGATACCTTGCCTTTTACTCAGTCAAGGTTAATCCCTCGTTTTTCTTGATCTATATAATAGCAAATTAGCTCATTTAATAACCACACTAATCATCACATCTCAATAATCATACCTTGGCAAAATTACCATTTTGCCCTTAGACTTTCACAAAATAACTATTTTAACCCTAGGCTCGTAAATCGATTCTAATTGAATATCTTTCTTTAACTAGCCTAGGTGAATATTTATTACTCTTATGGCAGCCCTCAATACTCATTATTACACACATTTACCACATATTTTACAACCTTTACAAAAAGGTTCTTTTAGGTGTTTTCATGATAACACCTTTCACAAAAGTTGTTTATCTAACAAATAAGACCCATTTTCTTCCATAAACATGCAGCAAACAACTTAAAAGCTCACATGGCAAAACTCTAAACTTTCAACCATTTTGCAAGATAGTCTCCTCTTTAGCTAGCTTAAGCTTTAGGGGTTTCAAAAGTACAATTATTATCAAGAAATGATCTCTAAAACACTTACTTGCAAGAAGAAGAGTTTGCTGAAATTTTGGAGCTTTGAAACCTCTATTTTGCTTGTATTTTTCGGTGGAGAAGATGGAGAGAAAAGATGATATCTTTTCTTTCTTTATTTTATTTTATTCATCGATTTAGTCCGCCTACTACACCCACTATGACCAATTTTGGCTTCTTTGTCCCCCTATGGCCGGCCATGACCTTTAGAAAAGTCTAATTGCACATTAAAGGCCTCTAATCAAAATTCTATGGCTATTAGGCACCTTTAGCTCATAAAATAGAACTTTTGCACCTTATGCAATATAGTCCTTTTTGTCGCTTAAGTATGCAATTGCTAAAATTAAAGCACCAAAATTTTCATGCACCTACATAATCATGCTATAACTCATAAAATAACATCAAAATAATTTTCTCCGACCTCGAATTAGAGGTCTCTAGACTACTGTTCTTACTAGCCCCTAAATCAGGCTGTTACAATTCTTCCCCCTTAAGTATTTTCGTCCTCGAAAATCTTACCGGTGAAAAGATTGGGATATTGGTTTCTCATAGCCTCCTCGGGCTCTCATGTAGTCTTTTCTATCCCATGCCTTTTCTATAGTACTTTCACAAGAGCTATACTTTTATTCTCAATTGTTTGATCTCTCGTGCCAAAATCTTAACTGGGTCTTCGCCATAAGTCCGATTGAATTTCTACCTCTGATGGTACAATCACATGCGAAGGGTTTGATCGGTAACGGCGTAGCATGGACACATGAAAGACATCTTGAATCTTTTCTAACTCAGGTGGAAAAGCCAAACGATAAGCTACCGACCCTATCCTCTCGGTAATCTCATATGGCATGATAAAACGCGGACTCAATTTACCTTTCCAGCCAAATCTGAAGAGTTTTATCCATGGTGATATTTTCAGAAACACTTTATCACCTACTTGGAACTCAATCTCTTTCCTTTTCAAATCCGAATAGGACTTTTGTCTATCTGAGGCAGCTTTCAGACACTCACGTATCACTTTTTCCTTCTCTTCAGTTTCTCTGACTAAATCAACCTCGTGAATCTGATTCTCTTTGAGTTTTGTCTAATACAGGGGCGTTCGACACTTATGCCCATACAGTTCCTCATAAGGCACCATCTTTAAACTCGACTGAAAATTGTTATTGTAGGCGAATTCCACCAACGGTAAATATTTCTCCCAATTACCCTGGAATTCCAAAACACAACATCGAAGCATGTCCTCAAGTATCTGTATTACTCTCACCGACTGCCCGTCAGTTTGTGGATGGAAAGCTGTACTGAAGCTCAATTTTGTGCCTAAAGCCTCTTGCAACTTCTCCCAGAATCGCAACATAAATCTCGGATCTCTATCTGAAATAATCGACAACGATACTCCGTGAAGTCTTACTATTTCTGCCACATACAAATCTGCCAACTTATCAAGTGAGTAGTCGACCCGTACTAGTATGAAATGGGTTGACTTCATGAGTTTATCCACTACGACCCACACGTCATCTTTCTTTTTCGGCGTCAACGGTAAACCCGTCACGAAGTCTATAGTAATACGGTCCCATTTCCACTCGAAGACCATAATAGGCTGAAGTAAACCCGAAGGTACTTGATGTTCAGCCTTCACTTGTTGACAGATTAGACATCTCGACACAAACTTAGAAATGTCTTTCTTCATACTCAGCCACCAATACCACTTGCTCAAATCATTATACATTTTCGTGCTACCCAAATGTACCGAAAAATATTCATTATGTGCTTCATGCAGAATTTTTCGAATAAGTTCATCATCTCTGGGTACACAGACCCTATCTCAAAACATCAAACATCCACTAGGACTTATCCGTAAGTCCAATTCAATGTTTTACTCACATTGAACTCTTTTAGCTTGAAAATTATCGTCACTTTTATGAGCTTCACAAATTTCTTGGAGAAACATTGGTCTAGCCCTCAACTTGGTTAGAATAGAACCATCATCAAACAAAGCCATCCGAGTATGCATGGCTCTTAGCGCAAACAGGGATTTCCTGCTCAAGGCATCGACGACCACGTTTGCCTTTCCCAGATTGTAGTCAATTACTAACTCGTAATCTTTTATCAACTCTAACCATCTTCATTGCCTAAGGTTAAACTCTTTTTGAGTCATCAAGTACTTTAGGCTCTTATGATCAGTGAACACTCTACATCTCTCACCATACAAATGGTGTCTCCAAATCTTTAGTGCAAAAACAATTGCAGCTAACACCAAGTCATGAGTCGGATAATTCTTCTTGTGTGGTTTTAATTGTCTAGAGGCATAAGCTATCACCTTACCCTCTTACATGAGTACACAACCTAATCCATTTAGGGATGCATCGCTGTAAACCATAAATTCCTTCCCCGGCTCGGGTTGTAGTAGGACTGGAGCCTCTGTCAATAATGCCTTCAATCTTTCAAAACTCCGTTGGCACTTTTCTGTCCATTCAAACTTCACATATTTTTGTAGCAACCTCGTTATCGGAGTAGCTATCATGGAAAATCCCTTGAAAAAATGTCTATAGTAGCCAGCTAGGCCCAGAAAACTCCTAACCTCAGTTACATTCTTTGGTGGCTTCCAATCCACAATTGCTGAGATCATACTCGGGTCAACTCAGATTCCATCTCCCGAGATAATGTGCCCTAAAAATCCCACTTCTCTAAGCCAAAATTTGCTCTTACTAAACTTGGCATATAATTGTTTATCTCTTAAAATTTGCAGTACCATTCTCAAATGCTTAGCATGCTCGTTCTCGTCCCGAAAGTAAACCAATATATCATCAATGACTACTACCATAAATTTATCCAAATACGGCCGAAAAATACGATTCATTAAATCCATGAAAACTGCAGGGGCATTTGTTAAACCAAACAACATGACCAAAAATTCATAGTAGCCATACCTCGTCCGAAATGCAGTTTTCGGCACATATGAGTCCTTGACTCTTAACTGATAATATCCAAACCTTAAGTCTATCTTGGAAAACCCTGTGGCTCCCTTCAATTGATCAAATAAATCATCGATTCTTAGCAACAGGTACTTGTTCTTCACAGTTACCTTATTAAGTTGCCAATAATCTATACACAACCTAATGGAACCATCTTTCTTCTTCACAAATAATACAGGAGCACCCCACAGAGAAAAACTTGGTCTTGCGAAGCCTTTATCCGTTAACTCTTGCAACTATGCCTTCAATTCTTTTAGCTCAGTTGGAGCCATTCTGTATGGAGCAATAGAAATGGTAGCAGTACCAGGAGCTAACTTAATTCCAAATTCGACTTCTCTAACTGGAGGTAGCCTTGGCAATTCCTCTGGGAAAATGTCTGGATAATCACACACTATAGGCATTGCTTCAATTCTTAACTCAGTCTCTCTAATATTCATTACAAAGGCAATGTAAGCTTCGTACCCTTTTCTTAAATACTTTTGAGCTGACAAAGCAAATATCAATACTGGCAATCTATCTTGCTCATCTGATTCAACAAGAACAAGATCCCCATTTTCACATTTCGGTTCAATAAACTTCCTTCCACAATTCACTATCAAATTATGAGTAGATAACCAATCCATCCCAAGGATAACATTAAATCCATCAAACAGCAATAGCATGAGATTAGCAGGAAAACAATGATCCCTAATCATCAAAGGGAAACCTTTGTATACTCTATTGGCCAACACACATTTACCTAGAGGATTTGACACTCTTATCACAAATTCAGTAGACTCTACAGGCATTTTTATGCTAGAGACTAATTTCATACAAATATACGAGTGGGTAGATCCAGATCAATTAAAGCTATAACACGAGTATCATACAGAGAAAATGTACCTGTGATCATGCCAAGGGAGGACTCCTCTTTGCGAGCACGAATGGCATATGTTCTCGCCGGTGCTCTACCCTCAGTTCTTGCAGTCTGTTCTCTAGATAGATTCTTACTACTTACTTTATTTCTTGGGTTTCTCTATGGTCTTCCCTTAGTAGTACTTCCTGGTCTTGCATTCTGAGGCTATTCTTTCTCACCCGCCTCGGGGCAATCTCTGATAAAATGGTCTAGAGATCCACACTTAAAGCAAGCCTTCTCGTTTGCTTGGTACTCACCGGGATGACGTCTGCCACACTGTGGACATTTCGGTCTACTCGATCGAGCATTGCCAACACTAGCAACTGATGTAGTCTAAGCTTTAGATCCCGAGAACTGTCTTCTTTTACTTCTGTTTGAGAACCCAACTGAAGTAGTTGATCGAACAACAAACTCTCTTGACTTCTTAGACAAGGATTTGAATGAATTGCCTAACTGTCTCTTCTTCGAGTTACGAGACTCAATTTCAGCTTTCTTTTTCTCTTTGACTAGTTCCTCAACCTTACAGGCTCAATCTACCCGTACCACAAACTCTTTGGGTTTGAGAACACCAAAAAATAAACGGACATCCTCATTTAACCCATCATCGAATCTTTTGCACATAATGGCATCTGTCGATACGCACTCTCGAGCGTATTTGCTGAGCCTTGCGAACTCACGCTCATATTCGGCATCGTCATTCGATGTTGCTTTAGCTCCAAGAACTCTTTTCTTTTCTGGTCAATGAACCTTTGGCTAGTATACTTCTTCCGAAATTCCTCTTGGAAGAATTCCCAGCTAACTCTCTCCCTTGGTACCACTGACACAAGGGTGTTCCACCGCTGATAAGCCTAATCTCTCAAGAGAGATACGGCACATTTTATGCAGTCTTCAGGCGTGCATAACAGTTCATCGAATACCCTAATGGTATTCTCAAGCCAGAATTCCGCCCTCTCCGGATCATCATCCTTACTAGCCCAAAATTCCTCCGCTCCTTGTTTCCAGAGCTTATCAATCAGAGGCCTTTCTCTTCTCACTACCTCTACCACTTGAGGAGCTACAGGAGCGGGCTGAGGAATAGGTGAGGGTGGAGGGGGTTTAGGATTTGCTCGAATATACTCGGTGTACCAATTGCTCATCATATGGAGAAGGACTCCCGAGCCTCTTCTCCCTGACCCAAAGTCTCGGGTCTACTCTCTACTGGTGCGGTCCCTTGTGTGGGAGTCAGCGCATTGCTTGCAGCATCATCGGCCACAGTTTGATTGGGATCCATTTACTATATGAAAAACATAATTCAAATCGTCAGGAGTCATCACACTATCATTATATAAATACTCATACATATGACATGTATAGCTAGACTCTTACTTACACTATGTTAGCCCGAGAATTGACAAAATCGTAGCTCTAATACCACTATATGTAACAACCCTTACCCGCGTTCAAAATCGGAACCGGATACGAGGCATTACCGAACTTAACTGACTTAAACATATAACATTGGGCTATAAAATTTCGATCCAACTTAAAACTTTTTTCAGTCATGAATATAACTTCCTTATTACGGGTCTACGAGGCTCTAAACATAAATTTGGAGTGGTTCGAAACCAAACTGAAAACTTTTAAGAACTTAGAAAATTTTTACTTAAAACAGGGCCACACGCCCGTATGGAGGAAAGGACACGCCTGTGTGGAATTTCACATGCCCGTGTTCCACACCTGTGTCGATTTATTTCTCATTTTGAACATATAGGGGTTTTCACATGGCTGGGCACACGCCCGATTCTCTCACACGGCCTCGACCCTCCTGTGTGCTTTACCCGTGGCCGACACTGACTTATTTCATACGATTTGTCACACGCCCGTGTCCTTCGACCGTGTGGCGGATTAAATTTCCAATTCAAGGTGTAGACTTCACACAGCCTGCATATGCTCATGTCCAAGGCTGTGCCTCCCAGATGGCCGTGTCTCTACCCGTAGAGCATACTGACTTGCAAACTTAGTATTCAATGGGACATACGGCCTTTCAACACGCCCATGGGGCTGACACACGGCCTAGACACATGCTCGTGTGTCTATCCGTATAGACATTTATAAGGCTATCTACTAAGCCAAATGCCACCCTATACTGCAATCACACTTACACCAATTCAATCCAACAAGTATCAGCACTATAAAGCACTTCTAAAGAATCAAAAATCAAGACATCCATACAAGCATACAAGCATACACTTAATGAATTTCATCATCATTGAATATATAAAGACTTGTCAAGTATTGGCCCAATTCCAATGATCATTTACAAAATGGATTTGATAACATAAATAGCCAACACTTTGGCTAACAATTATGACATAACAAATAACCAAGTTCTATACATGCCATACTCAAAATGAATCTAATTTTGCTATACCAAAGTCGATAGTGTGATACCGAACTCCATCGCCTCACGATCCCTGAGGTATCTTGGTAATACTACAAGGAAAAGGGAAATGAGAGGGTAAGCATAAAGCTTAGTAAGTTTGCATGAAAATAAATAGCAATATAAAGCTCATAATGTCATCCATCCATGATATTGAATAAAAATACAAAGTCTTAAGCACTTTGCCATAACTTACTCGTACTTACTCTTATCGAATACATGCCATATCACATAACGTAAACATTTCTTGTTAATTGCTCACAGGTATCTGTACTCACCCAATCACATAGCTTTAGCACCAATCTCAATTTCTATTTCAAGCTTAACTATTTATCCCACTAAATCACTTGGGATACTCAAAGATACATGTTCATCATTATCCACATAAAGACGAAGCCAATGCCACATCTGAGATGTGGTCTTACATGGGGTCACCTCTGAATGCCGATGCCATATACTAGATATGGTCTTATACGGGATCTCACATCAATTATCGATGTCATATCCCGGATATGGTCTTATACGATTTTCATATTCAATACCGATGCCATATACCAGATATGGTCTTATACAGAATCTCAATTTGGTGTCAAAGCCATGTCCCGGACATGGTCTTACACAGGACCTTATCCCTCTCATGTCTCAATAATAGTATTCTCACATTTATTTTAGTCCCATCGGGACTTCAAAATCAACGATTTCATCATTTTTCTCGTGTAACACCATTACTGAATTTTATAGAAATATATGCATCATTACTGATAAACCATAATTTACACATATTTTAACCCCATGCTTGGCTTAATTTTGGATGATTTTTCATTAAATTTGATTAATTCGATGCTCCTAATCTCTTAATTTCATGTTTTATACTCAGGAGAGCTTAGGGAGTCAAAAAGAATGAGAAACGGGCCAAAAAGAGACAAAATGGGCCCACACGGCCGTGTGTGGCAAGTCAGATTGAACACGGCCTGGGCTATCGACCACGGGCGTGTCGCACGGGCGTGTCCCTGCCGAAATAAGGATGAATTCTATTTGGAATAGGATACTTGTGGGCCAAGAAGGCATCTCGAAGCCTATATAAACACCTTAGGGGGAAACGTATCGGGGGAGTTCGACTGGACGTCGAATAGATGCCGAGTAGAAGGAGAAAAGACAGCCGTCGAGAATAGCTTAGGAGAAGGATCTCCATCAAGACTAAGGATCTCCCATCAAGTTCTTTAGAAGTTTTTGGGTTTTCTTATGTTTTGTTGGTTTCCCTATTCTAATATGTTTCCCTCTTTTAGTATGAACTAAATCCCTTAAATACCTAAGGGATGAAACCTAAGACAAATCTTATCATTATTTGATTTATGAGATAAATACTTGTGCTTATTCTTAGTTGTGAGTTCTTATTCTTGTTTTGATAATTCAGGTTATTGATTCAAGTCGAATGTGCTTATTCAGTGGAGCAAAAGTCCCTGTCTAAGAGTAGATCAACACAATTAAGCGGAGTTGATTGTAACCCTAGATATAGGGCGACAAAAATCTACCGGATTAGGGTCAAACCTAATAAGGGAATCCATAGATCGAGCTAATGCGATAATAGGGGTTTTAATTAGAAAGAGATTTCAATTAATCGACCTAGAGTCTGTTGTTAGTAGCCTCGAAAGAGGTATTAATATAAATCAGGGATTTCTACGGATTAAGCCAAGTGAATAAATCACATGAATAAAAAGTAATAAGTGAAGTCTAGGTGGATTCTTCCTTAGATATTGCCTATCTCATATAAGTTGTCCAAAAGTATTTTACCCAATTCGCTCTCTGTCGCATTCATAGTTAGTTGAATTAGTTAGTTAATTTTAGATTAAAATAAATCCCCTTAATTATTAGGCTAGATAATAAAAAGATAGTTAATACTAGTACTCTTGGTCCTTGAGGATACGATATTCCGGACTCACCATAGCTATACTACTGTTTGATAGGTGTGCTTGCCTTTGTCGAAATAATAGTTAGTTGATAAACTGTAAAAGTAACATATTTTAAGCCCACATTTAATATGCTTTTGGATGATTTATCCCTTGATTTATGTAAAAAGGTGCTCTTAAACCTTTCTTTTCATGACTTATACTCAGGACAGCACCAAAGGATGAAAAGAATGTAAAACGGGTTAAAACGGGCCAAATGGGCCAATTCACGAAATCGACACGGTCGTGGCTCATTAAATTACTAGAACACGGCCTAGACCCCGATAAACACGGCCACGCCTCAAGTTAGAAATCTGAACACAGCCTGGAGTCGATCTACACGGGCATGCTATATGGTCCTGCCTCTGTCACTAGAAAGAGCAATTTCAGTCGGAAAAAGATACTTGGGGAGAAAGAATCGCATTCCAAGAGCCTATATATACCCCCTAAGTACCACCTTTGAAAGGGCATCAAAGCTAGGCCAAGGAGCTAAGCCGAGAAGGTCAGAGTTAGGAAATAATACGAAGATAGCCAGTTGATCCATCCCAAGAGGTCGAGATTGTACTCAAGACGGCAGAATTCTCCTTCAATTCCTTCAGGGAGTTTTAGGATTTTCTTATGTTTTGTTTTATCTTTTCTCTTGAGATGTTTTCTTATTTAGTTATGAACTAAACCCTTTAGATACCTGAAGGGGATGAAGCTAAGATGAATCTTTTTATTTGATCTTTAAGTTATATGATAAATACTTAGTTTGTTCTTAATTATGTTGCTTAATCCAAATCTAATGTGCTTAGGTGGAGGAGGAATAGACCCTGCCTAAGAGTAGATCTAACATAATTAAGTGGAGCTGATCAAACGCCTAGAGATAGAGTTACGAGATTTTGCCGGATTAGGGTGAAACCTAATATGGGAGTCTATTGATTGATTTACTGCTATCCTAGGGGGTTATTATAAGCGAACGAGAGTTCCACTAATTAACCTAGGGTTAGACGTTATTCGCCTCGAGAGAGGGTTTAATATAGGTTAGGGAGTCTTACGGATCAAGCTAAGTAAAAGAAATCATATAATTTAGGGTTAAATAATGAGTGAAGTATAGGTGGATTCTTCCTGAAGGTATCGTCGCAATCAATTGAGTTTTTCTTCAAAGTTATTTTCCTATTTGTCTTTTTGTCTTTGTGTCCTTAGTTTAGTCTTCGTCAAAAGCAACTTCATTCCAATTTTAAGGCTAAATAATAAAAAGAAAAGTTAGTATTAATACTTTTAGTTCCTTTGGGTTCGATATCCGGTCTTGCCTAAGCTATACTACTGTTCGATAGGTATACATGCCTTTAATCATTGTCAGAGTTAGTTTCCAGGTTTGATCATTCTTTTATAAATTTTAAAACTCTGATTTACATCGATTATGAGTTTCGAGCTCCATCAAGTTTTTGGCGTCGTTACCGGAGACTAAGATATTAGGAAAACTAAATTTTATTACTTTAGCCATTTTTATTTTTATTTGCAATTTATTTTGTTATTTAACTTTGCTAATTTTTCTTTGCTCCTGGCAGGTAATTCTAGTTTATGACTAGAAGGAACCAGTCAGGACCCTTGATTTTTATAGTGATATAGAAGGTACCATCCGCAGAAACCGCAGAGAAATAAGGCGAAGCTTACAATACATAGAAGAAGAGCAAGAAGACGAAACCAATATTACCAGAGAGATGGCTGATAATAATCCACTACCTCCTATGGTTGCCGTAAATCCGGTGAATCAAAATCTCGCTCCTCGTACTATGTATTATTATGTAAGCCTAGTTTAGCCGGTACCGAATCAAGTATTGTTAGACCTACTATTGTTGCAAATAATTTCGAACTAAAACCTAACACTATACAGATGATTTAACAGTTTGTTCAGCTTGATGGTTTGCAGGATGAGGATCCTAATACACACTTAGCGAACTTTTTGGAATTATGCGATACCTTCAAAATCAATGGCGTTTCTGATGATGCCATTCGCCTTCAGTTGTTTCCCTTTTCATTGAGGAACAAAGCTAAACTGTGGTTGAACTCGATACCACGAGGATCAATCACTACATGGGATCAAATGACCGAAAATTTTTTGTTAAAATATTTTTCGCGAGCTAAAACGGCTAAGTTGAGGAATGATATCTCTTCTTTTATGTAGATGGATCTAAAGACACTTTACGATGCATGGGAGAGATACAAGGATTTCATAAGAAGGTGCCCTTACCATGGGTGACCCTTGTGGCTATAGGTTCAAACCTTTTACAACGGTGTGAACCCCTCAACTAGGCAGTTGAGTGATTCGGCCACCGGTGGAACCTTGAATAACAAAACTCCTGAAGCGGCTTATGAGTTTATTAAAGAGATGTCACTAAATAACTATCAGTGGCAAGTTATGAGGACAAAGCCAACAAAAGCCGCCAGTGCTTTAACCTCGACACAGTAATCATGCTATCAAATCAGGTAGAACTGTTAAAGAAAAAGATTGATGTTTGTATGGTTCTTTGCAGGTACATCCAGTGATATAGTGTGATTCGAGTGGAGGAGGACGAACAACACAGAATATCTGTCCTACAACACTTGCATAGAAAGTGAACAGATGAACTATATGGGTAATAATTCTAGACCTCAGAATAACCCTTATAGTAACACGTATAATCCAGGTTAGAGGAATCACCCCAACTTCTTGTTGGGTGGCCAAGAAAATCAAAGACAACAAACCCTCCTAAGCTTTCAACAGCAACCCTACCCACAAGAGAAGAAGCCAAACCTTGAGGAGATGCTAACAAAATTCATCGCGGTGTCAGAAACTCATTTCCAAAACATCAAAACAGTACTTAAAAATCAAAAGGCATCAATTCAAATGATCGAGAACCAATTAGGATAGCTTGCTAAGCTGATCTCAGAATGACCACAAGGCAACTTGCCAAGCAACACTAAAACTAACCCCAAGCAACAACTTCATGCCGTTGCCACTCATGATAGTGAAGGGTTTGATGAACCAAAAGTGAGGCAGGAGAATATGGTATAGGAAGGTAAGGTTGAGGTAAGCTATGATAAACCAAAACCGGTAATTACAGAGTACCAACCTCGTGTGCCATATCCCAATGCGATGAAGAAAGACCACATAGATGAACAATTTGGTAAATTTCTTAAACTTCTAAAGAAATTACATATTAACTTACCGTTCTTTGAAGCTCTTTCGCAGATGCCAGATTCAAGGAAATTTTTAAAATATATTTTGACAAACAAACGGAGGTTAGACGATACATCGCAAGTGGAGCTAAATGCAGTGTGCTTAGCAATTTTGCAAAATAAACTACCACGAAAATTAAAAGATCCAGGGAGTTTTACAATTCCGTGCTTAATTGGTAGTTTATCTGTTGATAATGCTTTAGCTGATTTAGGGGCAAGCATAAATGTCATGCCTTATAAAATGTTTAAACAGCTAGGTCTAGGGAAACCCAAACAAACTAGGATGAGCATTCAATTAGCTGATAAAACTATTAGAATTCCTAGGGGTATAATTGAAGATGTACTAGTAAAAATTGATAAATTCATAATCCCAGTAGACTTTGTTGTTTTAGACATGGATGAGGACAATAGTATTCCTTTTTAGAAAGACCCTTTTTAGCAACTGCTAGAACAAAAATTGATGTTGGTACAAGAGAACTCATACTTCGTGTAGGTGAAGAAATGATCACTCTTCGGGCTCTTGACTCGGCTAGGACATCGAGTAATCAAGGTGAAAACATAAACTCTACTAGTGACCATTTGGTTCAACCTTTTTTTTAGGAAGCACCATGAAATTACACAGCTGAGCCACATCCTAGACCTCGTGCCAACAAAGGAATAACTCATAAGGAATGACGGCTTCAGATCGATGAACTAGACGAGTGGAAGACACATTTCAAAGGCAAACTAGGAACACACGAAGCAAAACCGAGGCAACACCATGTAAAACTTAAAGATGAGACATACCAATTTCAAATCGAGGATCAGGTATTGTTGGATGAGACAGACCCTCGAATCACCACCTCAGACCTTAATACTAATGAAGAGATCTCTTTCACGGTGCTGAATATCTTCCCATACGGAACAGTTGAGGTAACTAATCCTATATTCGGCACTTTAAAGGTAAATGCTACTCAAATCAAACTATATAATGATCAAAGGATTGATAGAAGGGGAGAGGAGTTTCAACTCCTCAAACCACCATGAATACGTGAATGAGAGGTAAGTCTAGCTTAAGACTTTAAACGAGCATTTCTTGGGAGGCAACCCGAACACTAACCCCATTAAATTTCATATTTTTATTTTTATGTTTACTTTTAGCACCTAACTACAAACTAACCAAATTAATAAAACATAGATTTCCCTACCACACGGCCTTGCACACGGGCATCGACGTGACGCCACTGATTTGCACACCAGTGTGGCAGAGATCGTACGAACCAAGGACAAAAAATCCCTAAACTACGGGTGGCGATACAATGCCATGGCCGTGCGATACGGTCGTGGTCGACACTGATTTATCAACATGGGCGTGGCAACCTTTACACAGGCGTGGGAGAAACGAACGAAGCACAACACGGCCGTGCGATACGGACGTGTGACCTAACACGCCCATGGCACACGGGCGTGGGCAGCAACCAGGTTTCTAATTCCTATTTAAAACCTCCCTTCTTCTCACCTTCTCCCCCAAATTCTTTTTCAACCACCACACCTCTTTCTTTTTCTATTTATCCCTTCATTTTCCTTTCCTCTTTCCCTCATTCTTTCTTTACACCACCATTCCCATGTCGAAGAAGTGAAAGGAGCCTAGCACAGTCTCCCCGTGTGAGACCGATCTACATAAGTTCATGCTGGCCGCTTCATCAACTCGACAGGACAAGGACCTTTGAGTCCATTTGTTTTTTCTTTTTCTTTTCTCTTTTCCTTTATTTTCCTTCCCTTTATCTTTCTTCTCTTTAATTTATATTATTATATTTTGATTTCTTTAAATTAGATTCAGAAGGCTGTTAGGGAATCACTACACCACGACCTTAGTATCCACCGTGCACCTCTGCCTAGTCCATCGTGCCTATCTTTCTAAGGATTTCATCCATAATTTAGGAAGTTTCACCTCTCTCTCTCTCTCTTATGATTTCTTACTATATTGTTATTATCCATCTTTGTACATTGAGGACAATGTACATCTTAAGTGTGGGGAGGTTATTGATTTCATTACCAAAAAATCCCCGAATTATGTCTCGTTCTTAAAGTAATGTTCTCATATTTACTATTAGAATGAAACTTCTATTGATTTATGATTTTCATTGATATGTTTCGGATTAAGTCATAGGTAATTGTGCAGTGATGGTTTAAACTTTAAGATAAATCAGGGATTTCTACGGATTAAGCCAAGTGAATAAATCGCTTGAATCAAAAGTAATAAGTGAAGTCTAGGTGGATTCTTCCTTCGGTATTGCCTATCTCATATAAGTTGTCCAAAAGTATTTTCCCCAATTCGCTCTCTGTCGCATTCATAGTTAGTTGAATTAGTTAGTTAGTTAATTTTAGATTAAAATAAATCCCCTTAATTATTAGGCTAGATAATAAAAAGATAGTTAATACTAGTACTCTTGGTCCTTGAGGATACGATATTTTGGATCACCACAGCTATAATACTGTTCGATAGGTGCACTTGCCTTTGTCGAAATAATAGTTAGTTTTGAGCTCCATCAATTACAATATCAAACATTCTCAAATATACTAGCATGATGTTGAATTTATCACATACAAACTTACCTCATTTTCAAAATAGTCCCTTTTACTGATTTAATCCGATACCTTGCCTTTTACTCAGTCAAGGTTAATCCCTCATTCTTCTTGATCTATATAATAGCAAATTAGCTCACTTAAATTATCAAATTACCATTTTGCCCTTAGACTTTCACAAAATGACTATTTTAGCCCTAGGCTCGTAAATCGATTCTAATTGAATTTCTTTCTTTAACGAGCCTAGGTGAACATTTATTACTCTTATGGTAGCCCTCAATACTCATTATTACACACATTACCACATATTTTACAACCTTTACAAAAAAGGTCCTTTTAGGTGTTTTCATGATAACACCTTTCACAAAAGTTGTTTATCTAACAAATAAGACCCATTTTCTTCCATAAACATGCAGCAAACAACTTAAAAGCTCACATGGCAAAACTCTAAACTTTCAACCATTTTGCAAGATAGTCCCCTCTTTAGCTAGCTTAAGCTTTAGGGGTTTCAAAGTACAATTATTATCAATAAATGATCTCTAAAACACTTACTTGCAAGGAAAAGAGTTTGCTGAAATTTTTGAGCTTTAAAACCCCTATTTTGCTTTTATTTTTCAGTGGAGAAGATGGAGAGAAAAGATGATATCTTTTCTTTCTTCATTTTATTTTATTCATCAATTTAATCCACCTACTACACCCACTTTGACCAATTTTGACTTCTTTGTCCCCCTATGGCCGGCCATGACCTTTAGAAAGGTCTAATTTCACATTAAAGGCCTCCAATTAAAATTCTATGGCTATTAGGCACCTATAGCTAATAAAATAGAACTTTCACACATTGTGTGATTTAGTCATTTTTCGCGATTAAGCATGCAATTTCTAAAATTAAAACACCAAATTTTCATGCACCTACATAATCATGCTATAACTCATAAAATAACATCAAAATAATTTTATCTGACCTCGGATTAGTGGTCCCAAGACCACTGCTCCAATTAGCCCCTAAATCGGGCTGTTACAATTAAAGGTTCTTTAGAGGTGTTTATGGATGATTTCTCAGTCTATGGGAATTATTTTGATAATGTACTCAGGTGATGTGAAGACATGCATCTTGTCCTGAATTGGGAAAAATGTCATTTCATGGCAACTGAAGGCATTGTGTTAGGTCATCGCATCTCTTGTCAAGGCATTCAAGTAGATAAAGCTAAGGTGGAAATCATTGAGAAATTAACTCCACCAAAAAAATGTGAAAGGTATTCGCGGTTTTCTTGGACATGCAGGGTTTTACCGAAAGTTTATATGAGATTTTTCAAAAATTGCAAAGCCCTTATGCTCATTGCTAGAATGGAATTGAAAATTCTTCTTTGACGATGCATACTTGGATGCCTTTATTTAGTTAAAAAAGAAGCTTGCGAATGCACCCATTGTCGTTGCACCAGATTGGTATAAATCTTTTGAAGTTATATGCGATGCAAGCAACTTTGCTGTGGGTGTGGTTCTAGGACAACGAAAGGGAAAAATATTTCACACCATCTATTATGCTAGCAAAATTCTTATAGAGGCTAAACTCAATTATACAACTACAGAGAAAGAATTATTAGCTGTAGTCTTTGCTTTTGATAAGTTTCATTCCTATCTTGTCGGCGCAAAGGTTACTGTATTCACTAATCATTCGGTGCTAAGATATCTCTTTGCGAAAAAGGATGCCAAACCAGGACTGATATGCTGGATATTACTGTTGCAAGAATTTGACATTGAGATAAAAGACCGTAAGGATTTAGAGAATCAAGTTGCATACCATCTGTCTCGATCAAAAGTTGGTAGTGAAGACGGAAACATACTTCAAATTGTCGACGCATTCCCAGATGAGAAGTTATTTGCTGTAGATGCAACTTCTTGGTATATAGATTTTGTTAATTATCTTGTGTGTGGAAAACTCTCATTAGGTGTCACAGGCTGTAACAGCCCGATTTAGGGGCTAGTCAGAATAGTGATCTCGGGATCACTAATCTGAGGTTAGGGAAATTTATTTTTATATTATTTTATGTGTTAGAGCATGATTTTAGAAATTCATGAAAATTTTTGTACGCTAATTTTAGCGATTTCTTACTTAATCGCAAAAAAGGACTCAATCGCATAAAGTGTGAAAGTTCCATTCCATAAGCTAAAGGTACCAAATAGCCATAAATTTTAATTTGAGGTCTTTTAAAGACAATTAGACCCCCAAAATTAGCATGGCCGGCCATAGGAGACAAAGATGGACAATGTTGGTCAAAGTTGGTGATAGTAGGTGGACTAAATAGATAGTTTAATATTAAATAAAGAAAGGAAAGATATCATCTTTTTTATACATCCTTCTCCACCAAAATTAGCAAGTAAAAGAGGGGTTCAAAAACTCAAAATTTTTAGCAAGCTCTCCTCCATTCTAGTAAGTGATTTTGATGATCTTTCTTGATAATAATTGTACTTTTGAGACCCCTAAAGCTTAATATTTCAAATGAGGGGACTATTGTGCAATATGGTGAAAACTTTAGAGTTTTTCCATGAGAGCTATCATTGTTATTTGCTGCATTTTTATGGAAGAAATTGATTCTTAGTTGTTAGATAAACAACTTTTGTTAAAGGTGTTGTCTTGAAAACACCTAATTGGACCTTGATGAAAAGGTTACAAATTTGTAGTAATTATGTGAAATGTTGAGTTTTGATGATAGCTATAAGAGTATTAAATGTTCACCCAGGCTTGTTGAAGGTAGAAATGTGATTAGAATTTATTTTCGAGCTTAGGGGCAAAATGGTTATTTTTGTCAAAGTCTAGGGTCAAAATAGTAATTTTGCCAAAGCATGATTATCGAAATGCTTTTATTAATGTGATGATTAAAATGAGCTAAATTGTTATTATAGATCAAGAGATACGAAGCTTGGATCGAAATCGAGGCAAGAACAAAGTCCATGACTAAATTGCATATCTACATACATTTTGAATACCGAGGTAAGTTTGTATGAATTTAAGGTTTCACATGTATTTTCAACAAATTTCTTATTATGTTGTATAATGTACATTATTTCATGAAGCTATGGTTAATGATATATCGATGAGAAAATGAATAAGAATGTAAGAGGAAGTCCCGGTTAAAGACTCGGAATAATAAGGAATACAAATATCACAGCATGAAGACCATGTCTGGGACATGGCATCGACACCATACAAGGAAGGTCTCGTGTAAGACCATGTCTGGGACATGGCATCAACACCATACAAGGAAGGTCTCGTGTAAGACCATGTTTGGGACATGGCTTCGGCACCAAAGGAATATCTCGTGTAAGACCATGTCTGGGACATGGCATCGACATCAAGTTAAGGGATCCCATGTAAGACCATGTCTGGGACATGCTGTTGGCATCGAGATCCATGTGTGATGAGATTGAGTAACCTCAGTTATTCCGGGCAATTCATCGGGCAAAGGAGCCAAGTATGAAAGAGGTAACAAGAAAGCTAAGCAAGTAGAGTTGGTAATAAGCTAAGTTGTTCAAAGTTGATAAAGAGTTTCATTCAAGTTAAGAAAGATGAAGATTGAATTTATGTTTGTATTAGCAAAATATACTAATTTATGTGATTAAGTGATACAGGTACAATGAGTATGAATAAGTATGAGTAAGTAAGCCCAAGCACTTGGAACTCAAGTTGTATTTGTCTCTTGATGGATGAGTTGTATTAAGCAAATATAATTGCTATATGAATTTCATGCAAACTTACTAAGCTATGTGCTTACTTCTTTCATTTCTTTCTTTCCTTGTAGTCTTGCCAAGCTAACTCGTGGATCATTGACGTCGGAGCTCGGAGCACACTATCAATCAGTATTTTGGTATAGCCAAGTTGTTTTTATTAAGTATGGCATGTATAGGAATTATTTCATTTTGATGTAAGTCCTAAGAGGGGCCAAAGGGTTGGTTATTAAGGTTATTATTCTTTTTGTAGATGGCTAAAGAGATTGGCCAATATTTACTAAGTTTATAAATCAATTGATGATGATTTATGCATTAATGTTCATGGTTTTTATGGAGTATTTGAGTGGTTCGATAGGGTATATGAATGATTTTGATTTCAGGTGGAAAATGGCTTTGAAAATAGCCTTTAAGTGTCCACACGGGTAGTCACACGGGCATGTGTCTAGGCCGTGTGTCACACACGGTCAACCCATATGGGTGTGTTAATAGGTCGTGTGTCCCCTGCATGTTAGTGTTTTAAGTCAGTGTCAACCACGGGCTAGCCACACAGGCGTGTGTCTAGGCCGTGTGCTCCTTAAGGGGTTGCTGACGTCACAAACAGAATACCCTTAATTTTTCACATGGGCCATTGACACGGGCGTGTCCATGCCGTGTGAAGGACACGGGCCATTGACACGGGCATGTGTCAAGCCGTGTAAAAACCCCTATAGGTGTGTAAATAATATAAATTGTATACGGGCTAGGGACACAGGCATGTGAGACCACACCGCCTGCCCACACGGGCGTGTCCCAAGTCACGCAAGCGTGTGACCCCTGTTTAGACAATTATTTCCAAAGAGGGTAAAACTTTCCAGTTGAACTCCAAAACCTTCTGGATGTATGTTTATGGCCTCGTAGGCCCATGAGACAAATGTTATGACTAAGAAAGGAAAGTTTTTAAATCGAAACGAAATTTTATAGCCCGCTAATGTATGTTTAAGTAAAAATTTTTAAATCGAAAAGAAATTTTATAGCCCGCTAATGCATGTTTAAGTAAGGTCAAGGATAGTAATGCCTCGTATACGGTCCCGGTGTTGGACACGGGTAAGGGGTGTTACACAGGCTATAAAAAAGAAAGAATTCTTCGTGAAGTAGTGAAGTATCATTGGAACGAGTTATATTTATTCAAGGTATGAAATGACAACATCATTCGACATTGTGTTCCGGAAGGGGAGATGCTTTCAATCCTGAAGCATTGTCATGATGCTCCTTATGGAGGTCATTTAGGTGGTATGAGACACCCACAATTTTGTGAATCAATGCGATAGGTGTCAGTGCACCGGTTCTATATCCCGATGCAATGAAATGTTGCAGCAACCAATTACGGAGGTTGAACTATTTGATATTTGGGGTATGGATTTCATGGGATTGTTTCGAGCTCATTTGGAAATCTTTATATTTTAGTAGCTGTTAACTACATCTCAAAGTGCGTGGAAGCTGTTGCAGTCCCAAAGGATGATGCAAAGACAGTGCTAAATTTTTTTCATAAGCATATACTCACCCACTTTGGCACACAAAAGAAATTTATTAGTGATCAAAGTACACACTTTCATTGAAACCAAGTGGCAACCGCACTGAAGAGATATGGATTTAATCATAGAATGGCTACTACTTATCATCCGCAAACTAATGGACAAGACGAAGTATAAAATTAACAAATTAAGAACATTCTTGATAAGGTTGTAAACTCTTTGAGGAAAGATTGGTCTTTATGATTGGATGACACTTTATAGGCATTACAGACAGTATAGAAAACTCCATTAGGGATGTCGTTGTATCAATTGATTTTTGGGAAAGCATGTCACTTGCTAGTTGAACTTGAACATAAAACAATATGGGTAATTAAGCAAGTGAACATGGACTATCAAGCGGTTGGAAAGAAAAGACTGTTGGATATCACTAAACTAGAAGAGATTAGGAGAAATGCTAATGAAAATGCTACAATTTATAAGGAAAAGACCAAACGATGGCATGACAAGATTATTTTTCAACGACAATTTATCGTGGGTCAACAGGTGATTATTTTTCAACGATAATTTATCGTGGGTCAACAGGTTTTATTATTCAATTCTCAGCTCAAATTGGACCCAGGTAAATTGCGTTCACGTTGGTCTGGACCTTTTGAAGTTGTCAACGTATTTCCTCATGGTGCAGTTACAAATCAAGATTTACGTGATGGAACCAGCTCAATGTAAATGGATAGAGGCTGAAACACTATTTTGGCAACAGTGATCAAAAGCAGGCAGAGATTGGTCAAAAATTTTACTTTTTAATTAGTACTCCGTGATTTTTGTTTATTTTATTTATGTTTTGTTAAAGTTTTTTCCCCTTCCTTTTTGCAGAATAAATTAGGTACCTTTGTCGATGCATTAAAATTTTGTTGTCGGTGCATTCCATAAGTCTGTACTACCATTTATATATCATAAGAATTCAAAGAAATTCAGATTCCACTGTTGGATCAAAAATTAACTTAGCCGTTTGATCCTTCTGAGCGGGCACAATTTCTGTTGGACACAACTCTTCCCACTAGCCTTGTATCTCTCCACAAAACAACACGCCTCTCCATCTTCCTCTTTCACTCACTATAAATCCTCTCTTACTATATCGACTATCACGCATTCAAGCAACCATTTTCATTTCTTTTATCTTCTCAAGATCATATCTTTTTAACTTTAAACCGTTTTACCTTAATAAAAGATAGTAAAAACAAGAGGCTCGGTCAAGAAAGCCACCAAATCTGCTGAAGAATAGGCTTCCTTTGCTACCATAATCCATGAATTAGAATCCCCAGGCCAGTGTAGACAAATGAGCCAATAATCTTTTTAAGTAAAGCAAAAAAGGAACGATTTCACGAAAACATGTTGAAGCTAAACTTCCATCCCGAACAGGGCATTTCCCTTTCGCCACAACAAGACTTGGGTAAAAAAGTCTATAAGACCATCTCGAAGTTAAAGTGGGAAACTTTTTGCACCCATCCTAGAAGCTACTCGCGTTCACTAGTACGTGAGTTTTATGCTAATCTCTACGATCATGAGTTATAGTTCATTTTCGTTCGAGAAGGTTTAATACCATGGGATGCTGAAAAAATCAACGAGTTGTACAAAACCAAGGTCGATATCGACGAACACTTCGAATTCATTGATGACATCATAGACGAAAAACTAGACCTGTTGGTAAGAGACTTGTGTGTTAGGGGAGTAGGGTGGATGGGTTTCCATCAAAAGAATTATATGATGCACCGTCGCTTCCTGATGCTATAAGGCAAAATTTGGTTTCATTTTGTCAACTGCAGAGTAAAGCCCTCTACGCACAGCACCACATCACCCTCGACAAAATGTGTCTGATACATTCTATCGTTAAGGGTAGAAAAATTGATGTAGGCGCAATACTTCACCAAGAAATTGCTGACTGCACCGTGAGGCACACTAGGATATTGGTTTTCCCATCACTGGTGATGTTATTGTGCTAGCAAAGAGGAATTGTTCCCTTGCTGATGAGAAAGTCTTGAAAAATAAGGGCTCAATCAATGAAGCTTCTGTAGAAAGAATGACTCATGGTAAGGACAAGCTAATACTGAAGGAGGCGAAAACTAGTAAGACAAGAAAGGGCAAAGCCAAAGACGACAATAAAGGAATAAATCTAAATGAAGAGACTTCATTATGGTGCAAACTGAAGGATGTCGAAAAAATGGTAAATTCCATCAACAACAGGCAGATCAGGCTTATTGCTACAGTAGAAGATATGAAAAAAATCCAAAAATTTGTTTTATGCTTATACCAGAGCCTAGAATAGTTTTATTGTAGCCACATTAGGCCAACTGAGCCCATCTACACTATCGGAATTCCCAGTGTTTCCACCAATCATTCGAAATTATGACCTCTCTTCCTTAGATGATGACTTAGAAAACTGAGGCAGATAAGTGGCATCCTTACCCATTGTGCAGGTCTCTAATAATGAGAAAGAAGAGGAATCCAGGGACATTGAAGAATGCTTGCGAAAGATTGATAGCTTATTCGAGGATGGTATTTTTGCTGATTAAGAGGATACTGTTGTTGAGAAGAAAGTTGCTACTGCAGAAGAGGAAGTTGTTGCTGAAGAAGAAGAAGTTGCTGAAAATGAGAATGAAAAAGAAGAAGAAGATTCTATTGAGAAGACTGTCACCGCACCCGAGTCTGTGGGTGCAAATATTGATAATTTGGAGAGAGCTGGAGTAAGACTGTAACACCTCTAACCCATATCCGTCGCCAAAACAGGGTTTGTGAGCATTACCGAAACATTAAAAACATTTATCGATTAATCCAAGCTAAATCCTTTTTATGTCATATGCTCTAAAGAGCTTGATTTGGATTACTCGTCCGGGCTAAATCCAATTCATAACATATGCTCGAGAGGAATTATATCAATATTACCCGTCTGGGCTAAATCCTATCAGAATTGAGGTTGAAGGATAACTCATCCGAGCTAAATCCTATCCGCAACAAATGCAGGACCTCTTTCATTTCTGGAAATCACATATCCATCGATTTTCCATTTATTCAACCGGGATTTAAACACTTTTCAAGCATTATCGGGCAGTTGATTATTTCATACCTCCGTAACATTTATGTAATTCGAGTGAAACACATTCCACATTCATGTCAAGCATACAAGTAACATTTTATTCATTTACCATTTTATCAGGCATTTTCATTTATCGGGCTATATCGAGTAGGTGATCATTTCACATATTTATGACATTAATAAAATTCATATACACAACATTTAAATCAATCATAAAAACATATACAATTTAGTTACACGAACTTACCTCGAAAAATGTTCGTGTACATAAATCCACTAATCTGACATTTTCCTCGTTCTAATTCTGAATTTGGTCTATCCGGATCTATACGAGAAAATTTAATTTCAATTTATCACATTTTACACTTATTTGGACTCAATTTTTATCCTAGGAAAAATTACCATTTTGCTCCTAACTTTTCCATAAATTACCATTTTGTCCCTAGACTCGGAAAATGAAATTCATGAGATCTGACCCTCTACCCAAGCCTAGCCAAAATATACATACAACTTTTACAGCCCATACATTTCACAAATTTCAACATTTTCTATGGATTTTCACCAATTTTCATTTTAGTCCCCAAATCAAGCTTTCATGAAAAATCACTTTGTAAAAGTTGTTTATCTATCATCAATCTTTCATTTTCTACCATCAACTTCAAATTTCCAGCATATACATCCTTGACCCGATTTTTATACTTTGATAACTTTTCAAATTAATACCCCAAATAAAGAGATTAAGCTATCCCGATTTCAAAAATATCAAAATTACTAAAAATGGGACAAGGAAACTTACCCGAATTGGCCATGAAAGTCTCTTCTCTCTCTCTCCTAGGGTTTCCATGTTTATTTTGGGGAAGAAGATGAAATAAAATAAGATGATATCCTTTATCATCTTTTAAATTAATAAGTATTTTGCTATTTCCAATTTAGTCCATAGCTTTTTTCTCAATTCCATAGATGAATCATCCAAAAATATATACATACTTTTTATTAATGGTCTAATTACCATATAAGGACCTCTAGTTTTTAATTCCATAGCTATTTGGTCCTTATAGTTATTAGAATTCAACTTTCGCATTTTATGCGATTTAGTCCTTCTCGTAATTAAGCACTAAATCGATAAAGTTTTTGTATCAAAATTTTAACATGAATTTTCTAATACAGTCCATATAATAAAATAAAAATAAATTATATTTTTAGCTCGAATTTGTGGTCCCAAAACCACTGTTCCGATTTCACCAAAATTTGGGCTGTTACATCTCTTCCCCTTTAAGAAATTCGTCCTTGAAAATTTTACCAATAAAGAGATTCAGACATTAATCTCTCTCATAGTTTCCTCCAGTTCATAGGCAGCTCCCTTTATATCATGTCATTGTTAGGAAACTTTTACTAAAGCTACTTTTTTATTTCTCAGCTTTTCTCTTCAAGTACCAGAATTTCAATCAATCTCTTACTGTAAATCGTGTCGGGCTAAACTTTACATTTATCAAAGCAATAAAAAATAATGAGTCTAACCGATACTGTCGTAACATATATACTCATAAATACATTATGGACTTTGTAGAACTCTAATAATAATACTAATTAGTACGCAATAAGTCTAATTCTTTCCAATGATCTCATTCGACTCAATAAGCTGCAACCTTAATTTTTCCTGAACAACCAATCTGAATAACTTTCTTTCATAGTAAATTTTTAGAAATACTTTGACACCATCAGAAACTCTATTTCTTTCCATTTTAGATCCACATCGGATTTCTGACGATCAAATATTTCTTTTAAACTGTTTCAAGTACCTTTCATCTCTCTTTGGGTTCAACGAATCAAAACTACTATGTGTATCTTTTCTTACTGAACTCCGTCCAAGACATTGGAGTTTTACATTTGTGACTATATAAAACTTCGTACAGTACAATTTTGTACTCGACTGTCAACTATTATAATAAGCAAATTCAACCCGAAGCAAATACTTTTCTCGGTTACCTTCAAATTCAAGTACACAACATCGAAGTATATCTTCCAAAATTTGAATCATATGTTTAGATTGATCATTCGTTTGAAAATGAAACACGGTACTAAAATGTAATCGTATACCCAGATTTTCTTGTATCTTATTTTAGAATCGAAATATAAATTGCAGATTTTTATCAAGAATAATAGAAACTAGCACCTCATATAGTCTGTTAATCTCAAAAGCAGATAATTCAAGCAATCTATCAAGCGAAAAATCCATTCGTGCTAGAATAAAATGTGCTGGCTTTGTCAAACAATCAACAATTACTCAAATAGTATCTTTCTTTTTCATAGACATGGATAATCCCAATATAAAATTCACGGTAACTTTGTCCCATTTCCATTTTGGTATTTCTCTGGCTATAACCATCTTGAAAGTATCATCTTTATCTTGCTGATACACCCAGCATTTAAATATAGATTCAAAAATACTACCTTTCATTTCGAGCTACTAATACATTCTTTTCAAATCATTATGCATTTCATCATTCCCCAGATAAACAGACATAGTACCACTGTGATCATTCATGTAAAATTTTCAGTACAAGCTCTAATTTCTTCAGTACACAGACTCTGTCTCTGAATAACAGACATTTACCGAATATATTCTAATATTCTGATTCAGAAATTATTTCACATTGTACTCATTTAACTCACAACTCATTATCACCTTTCTGAGTTTCACTGATCTGTTGTAGAAACACCCGTTTAGCTCTATAGTCAGCTAAAATTAAGTTATTATCAGACAATCATATTTGATATCCATAGCTTGCAAAATATAAAGAGATTTTCTACTCAGAACATCTGTAACCATATTCATTCTTTCCAAGTGATATACAATTATCAAATCATAATCTTTCAATATTTCAGACCATATACGCTATCTAATATTCAAATCTTTTAGCAACATCAGATACTTCAAACTTTTATAATCGGTGAATATACAATTTTTTTTTTTACCAAACAAGTAATGTTATCAGATTCCAATACAAAAACAAAGCTTGTCAATTCTAGATCATGTATCGGGCAATTCAAAATCAATAACTGTCGCTCCTATATCATATATTGGGTAATTCTTTCCATGTAGTTCTTAACTATCTGAATGTATAGGCTATTACTTTGCCTTATTGCATCAAATCACAATCTAGTTCCATTTAATGTTACATTACTATAATAACAAATTCCTTACCCAATTCAGGCTGAATCAGAATCAATACTTTGATCAACAAAGCTTCCAACTAGTTGAAACTTTACTGATATTTATCAGTTCATTCAAATCTTACCTCTTTCCTGAAATAACTAGGTCATCAATGTGGCTATTTCAATTATTAACATTAAAGCTTTGAGTTTTTCCAAAGCCATAACCATCCAATAGATTCAGAACCATAGTGTTATACTATGACCAACATTTCAACCGTATAAATAAAGCAACACTTCAATATCAATGGTGTACCACAACTTGAAAGAGGGAAAACTGAAAGTGGCCCCAATAATAGCCAATACAGTAATATAGTTTCTATAATCTGTGATCTCTATCACCATACATCATAATCGAGCCAATGTTTGTAATGGCCTAAATTCAAGGTTATCGGAACAATGGTTTCGTAACCACAAATCCGATTTAAAGAGAAATTTATTTTAATATTTTTGCATGAATATTTATATAATAGGAAAATCGTATTAAAATATCGATAGAAAAATTTTACCGATTTAGTGTTTAGTTAGAAAAAGGAATTATTGAAGGAATTGGGTAAAAACAAGGTATCGAGACCTTAATCTCATAAAATTGAGTAGGAAATATTTTTTATAAATATTTAAAAAATGTTAGTGATGTGGTATTAAAATTTCGTTAGAAAATGTTAACGTTTGGGTAGGTAATGAAATGAAAATGACTAAATTGAAAAGGGTGTAAAAGTTACTAGAAGGATTAAATAGCTCAATTGTCAAATGAGGAGGGATCTAAAGAGAAAATAAGCCCAAAGGAGATATTTTGGGCGGCATAAGCTGAAAAAAATCAGGAGAATTACTGAAATAAGGGCAAAATGGGAAAATAATAAAATTTACTAAATAAAAGTAGGACTAATTTGGAATATCTAGAAATCTCTTCATTTTTCTTCATTCTCATCAGCCAAAAACGCCATAGGAGGGTTTTCTAAGCTGGCATTTCATAATTTTTGCACCAAGTGAGTTAATCCTTACCTTTTTCCTGTAATTTTTGTGTTTTTAAGACTTTTACAACTAGGTCCTATTACTAAATTCATTAGTTTTTTATCTTATGGATGAAATTGAAAGTCACCATGGTTGAGTGCTGTAAGTTTATGATGAAATAGCATGAAATTGAAGCTTTAATCTATTTATGAGATGATTTTATTAAGTAATTTAAATAGAAATTGATTTGTAGGATCTAATTGTGAAAAAGTTTGGAATTAAAAGTCTAGTGCTAAAGTTTTGATTTCCAAAGGTTATAAAGTAGTATAAAGTGATAGAATAAAGTGTTAATTGAGAAAAATCAGCTCAATTGATAAGTTAATTGAGCAAGGACAAAATTATCATTTATTGAAAGCTAAGGGGAAAAATGGTAATAAACAGTTTGCACTAAAACAGTTTTGGTCAGCAGTAGTAGACTAACTTTGAAAAATCACCATAAATTGTAGAAATCTAATTAGAAGATGAAAAAATATTAAATTAAATATTATTGAGTCTAGTTTCTCATAGAATAAACGATGTAAGCAATGGATTTGTAAATCATGAGATATAACGAATTTTGTGAGACAAGGTTAGAACGAATTCGGGTTCCCCTGTTCTGACTTTTGAAAAATCATAAAAATTTTAATAAAAATAATTATGAGCTTAAATTTATATTTTTAGAATCCTGAATGAGTCTATTTTCAATAGAGACAAATTGAAACATCATCCGAATTATATATGAAGAGATAATTAACTTTTAGTAAAGAAGGGTCAGAACTGTTAGACAGCAGAATAGGGGTAAATTTAAAGAATTAACTATACTTATTGGATAAACCATAAATTCTGGAAATTTTATGGTAAGAATATATGTGTCTATAGTTTCAAGGAAAATTATAGGATCTTAATTTAGAGTTCTGTAGCTCAAGATATAAATAATTTAGTGACTATGATTCAAGGCGATAGTTCTAAATGAACTATAAATAGTAATAGAATTATAGAGAATGTTACATATGAACATGAAATGTATTAAATTGATGATTAAATTCATTTATTTAGATCCTGAAAACACAAATACGAAGCTAGATCGAGGAAAGGAAAAAGTCCTGGATTGGTAGATTTTTGTGTACGAACAAGTATCGAGGTAAGTTCATGTAACTTGAATTACATTCTTAAATGCTTGAAATGTATGTTATTGATGTGAATATAATTTGAATGTTCATTGTATGAAAATTGATGAAACATTGATATATTTGATAAAAAGGGGGAAGAAATCCCGGTTGAATGAAAAGAAAATTTGATGGATCTCTGAAAAGGAATTGACGGTAAAAAGGATCTAGCCCGGACAGGTGATCCTATCCTGATATAGCCCTCCCGAAGAATATGTGTAAAATGGATTTAGCCCGGACCGGTAATCCGAATTAGGGTATGAATTTAGCCTAGACTAGTAATTCAGGTCCAAGCTCACTAGAGTAATTGCCGTTGCAGGGGGTTTAGCCTGGACTGGTAATCCCGACAATACTCTATGAGTTTATATTACAGGGGATTTAGCCTGGACTGGTAATCCTGCTGTAAAGATGAGGTTCGCGGGAGTGTGCTCTCCGAAATGGAAATGTGCGCACATGAATATGAATTGATGAACTCGGATTTGTACACTAAAGTGTACCTCTGAAAATCCATCGAAATTCCGAGAAATTCAACGGGATAAATATGGAAAAATAACAAGGAAATGGAAATCATGGTATTGATGAGCTCATCAATCATGGTATATATTATTGATACATGGAAATTATTAGATTAACTTGAATGTTGAGTTTGTGCATGTTAGGGTAATAATGCATGGAATGGATATATGAATGTTTATTACTTTGTATTGAAAATATTAGGTAAGTATAATTCTTGTTACATAGGCTTACTAAGCACAAAGTGCTTACCATGTTTCCTTTTCCCCTGTTTTGTAGTGTTAAGAGCTCAGAGGTCGGATTCGGTCGGAGACACATCACACTATCAACCCCAATATTTCGGTATATAAAGAAACTTTATTTTGGAAATCAATGGCACGTATAAGCTAATAAAGTAAATGTTAATATGAAATGAATGTAAGGTCAGCCATTGGTATGGCTAACAAATCTTGGTTTTGGTATGTGATGAGGTTATCTTATAAACATGCATGAATCTATTTTGAAAATTTGTTGAATTGGATTGGTTGATATGGATTGATCTCGGTTTAAAATTTGTAGGGAAGGCTAGATATGTATAAATGGGCTATATTGAGTAAAAAAAATTAATTCATAAACTCCGGTAATGCCTCGTACCCTATTCCGACAACGAATACGGGTAGGGGGTGTTATAATGTTTATAACGGTAATGAATGTAGTTACCTTCAATCAAAAAATATCTTTCACAAGTAACCCATGTTTACATAATAAAGAGTTTGATGATATCTCAGGAAAAATTTTGAAGAGCAATATCACACATACTCAATAGAAACAACTGTGACAATGATGATATAATTTTGCATATTCGTAATTTAGGGCTTCAATCAGTAGAAGTAGAAAATAAAATCACATGAACCTTATAATCAGATCTTATATCAATCATGATAAATTAACAACCCAAGGAAAATAGAGCAATACCGCTCATGAATCAACCAGACTTTCTGTAATTTCATCTATCATGATTTACTAACCTTTCAAAAGGACAAATATTGCATCTGAACATGCACAATTTCACATGCCTCTGAGAATAACAGTACATATAGAATACCCAGAAGAGATCGCTGTAATATACTCAATTATAACACTTTTATTCATAAATTAGTGCAACTTCATCACTATTCCACTGAGTAATAAAGTCATCAATAATCTTACATTATTCAGTTCACTGAAAGAGTTAATTCAGAAGAATTTTCTTCTAATCCGTTCTGTACATATCATGTCTGGATAAATCGTCTACTCATGAACAACTTCCTCCTTAACAATAACATCACATAATTAGAATAATCCTCAGAAAAATCTGATATCTCTTTTAATACCATCTTTACTTATTAGCCCATTCTCAATTCTGACTACTACATTAATCATTCAGCCTTTGAACTCTTCTTTCACACTTATGAACTTAGTCAGCATAAATCTTATGGATTTTCATTGTATAAAACTATACTGGTAAGGGGGGCGGAGATCGTAAGCCTCAAAAATTAACTTTCATATATATGCTCATATAACATAACACTTACCATTTTCATGTACTATAAAACATCTATCCATACCCTTTTCAAATTCTATTTCATCATCATTAACATTTTACTCAGACACTTGAGTATCTCTTTCGGAGTCATCGAAATTAGCTCGATTGGGAAGCATCTCTGTCTATTTGTAAAAAAAAATTCATCAGAATCGGGATATCACACTATCACAGGTTATATAATGTCATGTATTTCTAGACTCCACATATGCCACGTTCAGTCCGAGAATCGACTAAACCTGGCTTTGATACCACTAAATGTAACACTCTTAACCCGTATTTATCGCCAGAACAGGGTTTCAAAGTGTTACTAGAACATTCAGAACATTTATTGATTAATTTATGCAAGTTACTATTCATTCACCGAGGTCATTCATAATGTCTCTTAAATGGACCCTTGAGGCCCAATACGAGTATTAGAGTCAAGTTGGGACTAAATCAGGAACTCGGGGAATTTTTCGCGAAATTTCAAAATTTTCCAAGGTATAGGGCTTACACGCTCGTGTGGTCCAAGGGACACGCTCGTGTGACCCTAGGACACGTCTGTGCTGTAGGCTGTGTTCAAAACTAGGTAGCTCTCTGACTTACGCCACATGGCCATGCCACACGCTCGTGTGCTAGGCCGTGTGGTTATTTAATTCAATTCGATTTAGGTGCAGGTTTCACACGGCCAAGACACACACGCGTTTCTCTGCCCATGTGCTCAATTTTAAGCATTCTGTTTTCTCACATTTAAGGTGCAGGGGACACATGGCCTAACTACATGCCTATGTTACCAGGCCATGTGTCACACACGGTCTAGACACACGCCTGTGTGTCCGCCCGTGTGGACAAAATAAAGTCATTACCTAGCCTCATTTGTCACCCAAATTTACCATTTTCCTGCACCAAAACATACCAAGTACAATACAACCATTCTAAGCATTCAAATAAGAAAATTTCATTATTCAACATGGCCTATCATTGCATGCATACATGTTTACTATCTTACCTTGGTTCAATTCACGTGTTAAACATGATTTGATCAACTACTTAACATATACAAATGGTTACCATAGCATAACATTACAAGTATATCAAAACAACCATTACTAGCCATTCCAATGGCTAGATTACAAGCATCATTTATATTTACATGCCAATACAGCCAATATAACCTATACATGTCATTACAACCATAATTGATTCACCATATTGTACCATCATGGGCCGATGGATAGTGTGAGTGATCTTCGCAGAGCTTCTGATTTACTCTAAAACAGGGGAAAATAAAATGGGGTAAGCATTACATGCTTAGTAAGTTCATATAACATGGTACTTAACTTACCATTCATCCTATTTTGAGGTAACTATGTAAGGCATATTCACTTAATTTGACTTCAAACCCTACACACATTCTCATTGCCCTTGCTAGTCATATAATCCATGATAACATCAAGACATGTATAAACTCAACCAACAATCAAGTTTCCATACATATATGCTTTCCACAACATGTATTCATTAAGCATGTACATATCAACTCTTATTATTACAAGTATAGTTTCATAGTAGTTCATTTTGAGTTCAGATCGTTTCATGTAAGGACTTTACTCATTTTATTCGAGTATTAAGGTCACCAAATAGTAGTACACTCAAGGTGTACAAATATATAATCAAGGATGAACACTCTCATTAAATAATTTCCATGTACAATTATCATCTTTTCATATTTTCATACATCACTAGTCATAAATCATCATTTCCTTGTATTTAATGTAATATCCTTTTTCATATCATATTTCATATCATATCATATCATATATATATATATATATATATATATATATATCATTCCATTTCAATTTGTCTTAAATTCATATTTGCACTTATCAGAGCTCTACCTAGTGAATTTATACGAAATATCGATGGATACACAAGTAGTACACTCTAGGTGTACGAATCAGAATCCGTCAATTTGTGTCCAATGGTACCCATATAGTACAATTTCAGAGAGTACGAATCAGAATTCGTCAATTCGTGTCCAATGGTACCCATATAGTACAATTTCATAGAGTACACTCTCGAGCCACATATATGTAAACAACAAGATTACCAGTCCAGGATAAAACCTTTTTACGTTATATACTCTAAAGAGCTTGATTTAGATTACCCGTCCGGGCTAAATCCAATACATAACATATGCTCGAGAGGACTTATATCAAGATTACCCGTCTGGGCTAAATCCTATCAGAATTGAGGTCGAAGGATTACTCATCTGAGCTAAATCCTATCGCAACAAATGTAGGACCTCTTTCGTTTCAGGAAATCACATATCCATCAATTTTCCATTTATTCAACCAGGATTTAAATACTTTTCAAGCATTATCGGGCATTTGATTATTTCATACCTCCGTAACATTTCAAGTGAAACACATTCCACATTCATGTCAAGTATACAAGTAACATTTTATTCATTTACCATTTTATAGGGCATTTCATTTATTAGGCTATATCAAGTAGGTGATCATTTCACATATTTATGACATTAATAAAATTCACAAACACAACATTTAAATCAAGCATAAAAAAATATACAATTTAGTTACATGAACTTACCTCGACAAATGTTCGCGTACATAAATCCACTAACCCGACATATTCCTCGTTCTAACTCTGAATTTGGTCTATCCGGATCTATACGAGAAAATTTAATGTCAATTTATCACATTTTACACTTATTTGGACTCAATTTTTATCCTAGGTAAAATTACCATTTTGCCCCTAACTTTTCCATAAATTACCATTTTGTCCCTAAACTCGGAAAATGAAATTCATGAGATCTGACCCTCTACCGAAGCCTAGCCAAAATATACATACAACTTTTACAGCATATACATTTCACAAATTTCAACATTTTCCATGGATTTTCACCAATTTTTATTTTAGTCCCTAAATCAAGTTTTCATGAAAAATCACTTTGTACAAGTTGTTTATCTATTATCAATCTTTCATTTTCTACCATCAGTTTCAAATTTCCAGCATATACATCCTTGAACCAATTTTTATACTTTGATAACTTTTCAAATTAATCTCCCAAATAGAGAGATTAAGCTATCCTGATTCTAAAAATATCAAAATTACTAAAAACGGGACAAGGAAACTTACCGAAATTGGCCATGAAAGTCTCTTCTCTCTCTCTTAGGGTTTCCATGTTTATTTTGGGGAATAAGATGACATAAAATAAGATGATATCTTTTATCATCTTTTAAATTAATAAGTATTTTGCTATTTCCAATTTAGTCCTTAGCCTTTTTCTCAAATTCCATGGATGAATCATCCAAAAATATCTACATACTTTTTATTAATGGTCTAATTACCATATAAGGACCTCTAGTTTTGAATTCCATAGCTATTTGATCCTTATAGCTACTAGAATTCAACTTTTGCATTTTATGCGATTTAGTCCTTCTCGTAATTAAGCACTAAATCGATAAAATTTTTGTATCAAAATTTTCACATGAATTTTATAACATAATACGGTCCATATAATAAAATAAAAATAAATTATATTTTCGGCTCGAATTTGTGCTCCCGAAACCACTATTCCGATTTCACCGAAATTTGGCCTGTTACAGAGACCGGCAGAAGTTGCTGAGGTAACTAGTGAGGAGAAATACAATTCATTAAAAATAATCGTCTACACTAGACCACTCCAGGTGGCCTCTCCTACGCAAGAAGTAGCCTCGATGATGCCGGGGCAGAGTCGAAAACTGAAGAGCAATCCAAAGACCGTGCAAAGCCCAAATAAAAGAAAAGAAAGAATTTCAAGGATAAAAAACGAAATAAGGAGGAGAAGAAAAGGAGGAGAAAGAAACATCATACTGCCACACTGATGGCTACGGATAACTGAGTTAGTTTATTTTAAGCTTTAGCTGTAGTATTCATGCATTTCATGTAGCTGTAAGTTTTATTTTGATAAGTATACATTGTCATTGCATTTTTTTTATTGTCATTACATTTTCATGTTAGTGCATTGGAGACAATGCAAACTTTAAGTTTGGGGGAATGCACGTGAGGCTTAGAAATGCACCCACATTTCAAATATTTTCTTTCGATAATGAAGCTTGCAAGGTTTAATTATAGTTAATGAAAAATGTTCAAAAATTTATGTTACATTCGATGCTTAATTCTTGAATCATGCGAATTATCAATGAATGAGTTGGATAAATTTGACAGAAGGTTGTAGCTTCAATTCTTTGATGAATGGATTAGGTTGCATTAATAGTGGATGACTGCTATCATTCCTTAAATCTTGAAAGAATTTGCTTTTTACAGCTACTTATATATGTATATATAGTTATAAATTAAAGACACTCCAAAGTGGGTGTAGTACGGAATGTTAAAAAAGGGAACACTCCAATACAAGCGTTAGAAAAATCAATCTAGCCACAGGTTGTCGCTACATGAATGTCTGTCAGTGCAATTACGTACTCTCTAAGGGTTTGTTGCACCCCATCATTACTTCTCAGGAACAAGGGTATAGTAATGCAACGATATCCCTTAATTTGAAAAAAATGTGTATATATAATATATAAATACTTAGTATCGTAAGATAAATGTTGTAATGGTAGATAGAACTTAGGGTTTGAAGCATGATGCTAGCATTGAGGAAGTTGCAACCTTATTCATTCTTGCTTATGAATTGTCGATGCAATATTCTTTCATCTGAATGTAATTCATCCATTGAGAATTTAGAAGGTTCAAGTTGCTAGAATGATCATTTCCATTAGTAAAATTTTTGTAGCCTTGCTAGTTTCTATTTTACTTAAGGACAAGTAAAAACTCAAGTTTTGGGGTGTGATAGCATTAGAAAGAACATAGATTTTCCCCCTTACTTATTGGTTAAATTGTTCCCATTTAGTTATCCTTAGCATACATTTTAGCATTTTCAGTTTAGTAAATTTCATTTTATAACTCAGTGAATCCTAACCTATTTTATCATTAATTTTGCTATCTTTTTGCATTATGTCGCTACATAAGTGAATTCAAGATTGCGTCTAGAATTTTTGCCGCACCTGACAACTGTCCGAATAAGAATTAAAATTAAGTATGCTGTCAGTCTGGTATAGCCAACCTGTACATACAAGGACGGAATAATTTTGAGGAAAGGACACCTATACTGTTGGAAGAGGACATAAAAGGTAGACGTGAGAAGAAAAAGAGAGCTTTTTTTTTCGGATCATCATCTTCGTCATTGATAAACCATAATTTATACATATTTTAATCCCATACTTGGCTTATTTTTGGATGAATTTTCATTAGATTCGATGAATTCGATGCTCCTAATCCATTAATTTCATGTTTTACACTCAGGAGAGCTTAGGAAGTCGAAAAGAACGAGAAACGGGCCAAAAAGGGATAATATGGGCTTACCTCGAAAACACGGCCTAGACTATAGCACATGGGCAGACCACACGGTCGTGTATGACGAGCAGAAACGAGCACGGCCTAAGTTATCAAACACGGTCGTGTGGGACAAATAGAATCAAGCGCGGCCTAAGACTATCGAGCACGGGCATGTCATACAGGCGTGTCCCCGCCGAACCCAAGTCTAATTCTATTCGGAAAAGGTTACTTGTGGGCCAAGAAAGGCATTCCAAAGCCTATATAGAAACCCCAGGGGAGAACCTAAAAGGGGGGACGCAGAGTAGAAAGCAGAAAATACTCGAAGACAGCCATCGGGAGCAGCTTGGAAGAAGGATCTCCATCAAGACTAAAGATCTCCTATTAATTTCTCTTGAAGTTTTTGGGTTTTCTTATGTTTTGTAGTTTTCCTTATTTTAATATGTTTCCCTCTATTAGTATGAACTAAATCCCTTAAATACCTAAGGGGATGAACCTAAGATGGATCTTATTACTATTTGATTTATAAGATAAATACTTGTTCTTATTCTTCATTGTGATTTCTTATTTTTGTTTTAATAATTCAGGTTATTGATTCAAGTTGAATGTGCTTATTCAGAGGAGCAAAAGTCCCTGTTTAAAAGTATACCAACACAATTAAGCAGAGTTGATTGCAACCCTAGAAATAAGGCAACATAAATGTGTCAGATTAGAGTCAAATCTAATAAGGGGATCCATAGATCGAGTTAATGGGACAATAGGGGTTTTAATTAGAAAGAGATTTTGATCAATCAATCTAGAGTCAGTTGTTTTTATTATTGAAAGAGATATTAACATAAATCAGGGATTTCTACGAATTAAGTCAAGTGAATAAATCATATGAATCAAAAGTAATAAGTGAAGTCTAGGTGGATTCTTTATTGGGTATTGCTTCTCTCATAAAGTTGTCTAAAAGTATTTTTCCCAAATTAATAGGCGCAGATTTCCATCTGAGTAAATGACACGGGCGTGCAACACGCCTGTGCCCCGAAACTGGAGTTGAAACTGAGAAAGTTATACGGCGCGCGACACGATCGTGCCTTTAGGCCGTGGTCGACACTGATTAATTAACATGGGCGTAGAAATCTCTACACAGGCGTGGGAAAAACGAACAAAACATTACACGGCCAGGCGATTCGGTCGTGTGAGCCAACAAGCCCAAGGAACACGAGCATGGGCCACGACCGTGTGCCCAAATCCCTATTTAACCTCTTCTACTATTCATCTTCTCTCCCAAATTTTCCCTCCAACCCTAGCCACCGCAGCCTTCCTCCTTCCTCCTTTTTCTTTCTCCCTCAACCCGAAACTCTTCCCTTTCCATCTTCTTTCCCTCCTCCTCTCTCCCTCCCCTTTCCCCTTTTTCTTATTCTTTCTTTACACCGCCACCACACCAACCACCATCCTTGCCATCGTTTGTCACTCTTTTCCTCCTTTATTTTGAATTCATAGTTATTTTCCATTATTTTTATTTTCTTTATTATTTCGTTCTTATTATTCATTCCATTTAGATTTAGCTTAGGGTACTATACGTTAGTCTCGTTAACTTAAATACTGTTTTTTTCTTAACTTTGTTAGGAATAACTTGTTATTTAGATTTATTTTGATATTACTTGTGGTGATGCTAGGTACACAATGACTAATACTCGAGGCAATACCAAGACCGCCATCCCCACTTCGAAAAAGTGAAAGGATACCGACGCGGTCCCCCCGTGCGCAACCACTTTACAGTAGATATGCCATCACTTCCTCATAGATCAGTTCATGCCGGCTGCTTCATTGACTCGACAAGATAAAGACCTTTAAGTCCATTTCTTTTTTCTTTTTTTATTTTCATTTTTAAATTCTTTCCCTTTATCTTTCTTGTCTTTAATTTATATTAGTATATTTTGATTTCTTTATATCTCTGGCTGTTTCTTATTAAGTACCCATAATGAAGTCAATTACTAAAACCCCCTAAAACTTTACTAGTGACTCCTCAGTTTCAAAAGGTTCAAGGTGCTATTCAGGAACGACCAAACTACTGGAGTATTCTCCCACCATTCACCTCTGCCTAATTCATCATGCTTATTTCTAAGGAGTTCATCCGTAATTCAGGAAGTTTCACTTCTCTCCCTATCTTATGATTTTCTTAATCTATTTTCATTATCTATCTTTGTACATTGAGGATAATGTACATCTTAAGTGTGGGGAGGTTAACTATAGTATTATTAGAAAATCCCTGAATTATGTCTTGTTCTTAAGTAATTTTCTCATATCACTATTAGAATGAAACTTCTATTGACTTATGATTTTCATTGATATGTTTTGGATTAAGTCATAGGTAATTGTGTATTGATCGTTTAAACTTTAATACATTGGATTAAGTCTATTTTCAGAATTAAAAATCTCTTAGGTAGTTCCCCCAAATTTAAATATTATTTTGAAGTTTGAAATTTGCAAGGTTGACATCAAAAACCATAAATTTTGTGAGACTTTGAGCCTTTTAGAGCATATATTTTTCTTGCTCACTTTATTACTGGTTATGAGTGTGTCGATATTGATTTGTTATTCTAGAACTTGCTTCGATTATGCATATCGAGACCACACTTTTGATTTGATATAATGAGATGATAAAGGTACCTAGGTTTTTAACCCACTTATTCCATTAAAAGCCTACCTTTATAATTGACCCCTAATGAACCCTTTTAAGCTTAATAAACCGTTTTTTAACTCACCCATTAATATTAACCCAAAACCAAATGCTCTCCTACTTTATTAATTCCCCTTTTGTCGAGATTCGATTTGATCAGTTGCCTAACCATTTTCTTTATTTCAGTTGTTAAATTCATCTTATATCGTGAACTTGTTCTTATAAAAAAAAGTTGGAAATATATTCATTATTAGTTATATGAGCTTAAACGGTTAATTCACATCTTTAGAAAAGGTTCGTTTTATTAGTGATAAGTTTTCAATCGATTCAATTATTCAGTATTAGTTCATTGTTTTTCTAGTTAGGTAAATTGTCAATTCAATCTCGATTCTAACACTTTAATTCAGCCTTTATCCACACCCCTAAACCAAACCCCATTACAACCCTTTTTAAGACCTTTTTATTTGTATATCATATCATTTTATAGTGGTGGAGATTTTATTTTCATGCAAGCTTATGGTAATAACTTTTCATGTTTGACTTTTGAGTGCTTAATTTGAACATTAAACACTTTGAGTGTTTTGAGTGAATCTTTAGTGAAGATGTCAATTCTTGTCGGTTTTAGATCAAAGGTAATTATTTAGATAAGGGGAAACACCTATATTTTCGTGCTACAAAAATTTGTGACTTCGATTGTTTGAATCTTTAAGGACTCTTTTAGTTAAATTATCAATGTATGAATTGTCTGTGAATTATAATGAGACATTATTGATGAGAATTATGAATTGAGGAAGTTAATTTTAATTTTGAGTTGAGGATTTTGCTTGAGGACAAGCAAAGGCTTAAGTGTGGGGATATTTGATAAACCATAATTTATACATATTTTAATCCCATACTTGGCTTATTTTTGGATGAATTTTCATTAGATTCGATGAATTTGATGCTCCTAATTCGTTAATTTCATGTTTTACACTCAAGAGAGCTTAGGGAGTCGAAAAGAACGAGAAACGGGCCAAAATGGGACAAAATAGGCTTACCTCAGAAACCAACACGGCCTGGAATAGCACACAGGCAGGCCACACGGCCGTGTATGACAAGCAGAATCGAGCACGGCCTAAGTTATCAAACACAGCTGTGTGGGACAAACAGAATCAAGCACGGCCTAAGACTATCGAACACGAGCGTGTCCCTGCCGAACCCAAGTCTAATTCTATTTGGAAAAGGTTACTTGTGAGCCAAGAAAGGCGTTCCAAAGCCTATATAAACACCCCAGGGGAGAACCTAAAAGGGGGGACGTGAAGTAGAAAGCAGAAAATACCCGAAGACAGCCATCGGAAGCAGCTTGGAAGAAGGATCTCCATCAAGACTGAAGATCTCCTATCAATTTCTCTTGAAGTTTTTTGATTTTCTTATGTTTTGTAGTTTTCCTTATTTTAATATGTTTCCCTCTATCAGTATGAACTAAATCCCTTAAATACCTAAGGGGATGAAACTTAAGATAGATCTTATTAATATTTGATTTATAAGATAAATACTTGTTTTTATTCTTAATTGTGAGTTCTTATTCTTGTTTTGATAATTCATGTTATTGATTCAAGTCGAATGTGCTTATTCAGAGGAGCAAAAGTCTCTGTTTAAGAGTAGATCAACACAATTAAGCGAAGTTGATTGCAACCCTAGAAATAGGGCGACATAAATCTGTCGGATTAGAGTCAAATCTAATAAGGGGATCATAGATCGAGTTAATGCGACAATAGGGGTTTTAATTAGAAAGAGATTTTGATCAATCAACCTAGAGTCAATTGTTTTTAGTCTTGAAAGAGATATTAACATAAATCAGGGATTTCTACGGATTAAGTCAAGTAAATAAATCATATGAATCAAAAGTAATAAATGAAGTCTAGGTGGATTCTTCTTTGGGTATTGCTTCTCTCATAAAGTTGTCTAAAAGTATTTTCCCAATTCATTCTCTGTCGTGCTTTTAATTAATTTTAGTTTAAAAGAAATCACTCCAATTCTTAGGCTAGATAATAAGAAGATAGTAATTACTAGTACTCTTGGTCCTTGTAGATACGATATTTTCGGTCTTACCATAACTATACTATTAAATGATAGGTGTGATTGCCTTTATTGTGGTCATAGTTAGTTAGATACACATCAATCATCCGATCTTGAAGCTTGAGGCCATGGCAGCTTAAGCCTCTCATGGGTGAGCCAACGTGAAAACCAGATGTAGACTAGCTTCTAACGAGAAGTCCTAAGTGTGAAACAAGAGGGAATTGAGAGATTCAGTCGAGTTGTCAAGGAATAGTATTCTCCACTTGATTCTTTCTTATTTTTTTATGAATGCCGGTGGTTATTCTCTGTTTTCTGTTTGTATGGAAGTACACATGAATTCTTGATTAAATGTTATCTTATTTAATCTTGCTTTTATTATTTAATCTTGGGGTTTGAATGTTTTTTAACACGGAAGTGTTATTGCAGTCACTGACACTGGAAAGTGCAGTGACAGTTTAAGCCAACAAGCATTACAACGGAAGTTGAGTAAGGATTAGAGGAATTTAGTCCACTTGTTCTTAATAGTGTCGTATTGCCATCATCAGAAGGTGAGGTTAGTATACATGTTTAAGTCTCGGATTAAATAGAGGAGTGACGCTAAGTAAGATATACATTGAACTTTATTGCTTTGACAATCACCTATCTTTTTATACCTTGTAAGCACTTAGTATTCTGCTGAAGATTCATGTTGGGGATCCTAGTTTATCATTATCATATTTTATTTTATTGTTTTCAAGTTATTGCATCGACAACTATTTTCACAATTTATCTCGTTTCCATCTAGTTGTTGCACCGGCATTAATAGACAAAAGACTACCATCCCTGTGGGATTGATATCCAACAAACTCACATCGATCTACTATACTTGCATTGACAGTGTACACTTGCACATTATTGTTGTGATATTAAACAGCCGATCAGTAATAAATAATTTAAAGAAATAATTTGAGATGAAAGATCTTGGAAAAACAAAGTTTTGTCTTAGCCTGCAAGTCGAGCATTTAAAAGATGGAATTCATATCCGCCAATCAACCTATACATAAAATATCTTAAAGAAATTTTACATTGATAAAGCACATTCATTGAGTACCTCGATGTTGTATGATCGTTAGATGTGACTAAAGATCAATTTTGTCCTTGTGAGAATGTTGAAAATTTTCCTGGTCTTGAAGTACCGTATCTAAATGACATAAGGGCATTAATGTATCTTGCAAACAACACAAGACCTTATATAACTTTCGTATTGTAAACTTGTTAGCAAGATTTAGTTCTTCTCAAACACTTAGATAGTGGAATGGAATTAAATATATATATATATATATATAGATATCTCAGAGGGACCATTGATATGAGATTATTTTTATTCAAATGGCTCAAAATCCCTATTAGTCGATTATGCTGATGCTGGATATTTATCAATCCACATAAAGGTCGATCTTAATGGGATATTTATTTACATGTGGAGGTACTTCCATATAATGGTGTTCAACAAAACAAACATTATTTGCCGCCTCTTCAAATCATATAGAAATAATTGCAATACATGAGGCAAATTGAGAGTGCCTTTGGCTAAGGTTATTAACCCAACGTATCCGGAAGATATATAATTTGTCTTTACAAAAAAAGATGTCAACTATCTTATACGAAGATAATACATATATAGCTCAATTGAAGGGTGATTACATCAAAGGCATTGCCAAGCACAATGTTTGAAAGACTAGTATACACAATTGAATGCGTTGACTCAAAGATGTAATGTCATGTTGCCATTAGGTGGAGCCTAAAACACGTTGTACTCTTTTCCTTTAACCAATATTTTGTCCTACTAGGTTTTCCTGGTAAAGATTTTTAACGCGGCAGCTTGTAACTTTTCCCTTATTAGGTTTTTATTCAACATGATTTTTCCTAATAAGATTTTAGTGAGGCACATTTTCATTAGTGGACATTCAAAGGGGAGTGTTGTAAATCATTTGATAAAATTGATGTCTATAGCCTCCAATTTCATCCTATTATGACCTCTAAAAAATTAATATCCATAATCCCTAGATTCATTATTTTGTAACCCCTAAATCATTTATAGGATACCTTAATGTTAGCCCTTAATACATTGTAAGTTTTGGGTTTTTAAACCCTATAAATAGAGAGCATGTACAAGCTTATTGTAGGTCAATGTAAAAGTTGAATTATCCTTCCATTTTTTATTCTTCTCACTCGCTCATACTATATTTGTTTTAGTTTTATATTCATTTTATATTTCTTTTAGTTTTATAACAAAAATTAATTTTTAGATTTAATTTTAGATAGTAGTTTTATCTTTTAGAACTTTTCAAACACAATAATCTTATATGGTGATTGTACCTAGAAACCATCGTTTGATAAAAATACTTTAAACAGGATTCGAATCTGAAATAACAAGGCAAATTAGTTTAAATCTAGTTATAAAAAAACAAAAATGTTTTCTCACATTATTTATCTTAGCGTTGAGAATCTTTTTTGAAAAAAATCAAAATTCAATTTCTTAGATTGGTGGAAAACTCAGAAACGAAAATAATTATCTGTGAGAAACTGAAACGAATACGTGATCATAATAACGGTTGAGTTATTTAGAAATATCCAAATACTGAATCGAGGAGAGCTATGAATAGTTCTAGGCATCTTATATAAAAAAGAACAACAAAATTGTTTAAAAAATTGAGATTGAAATGGTTACTACTACTATTGTTTACATATTTTTAATTGTTTGTATGCACAACGCTCTTCCATATTATAATAAATGTTAATTCAATGATCAGGTATGTTGTTGATTTTCGGGATTTACTTTATGTTTGCCCTATTCCCTCTAATTCTGTTATCGAACTTTGGGTTTTTTTACCAAAAGAATACAAAAAAATAAAAGAATTTCCAAAATGGTATACGAAATCAATTATGTACCAAAATGGTACAAATGGGGTGGTGCCACCTCAGCCACACCTTTGGTGCCGCCTCTGCCACTGGCACTTTTGGTGCCGCTTGTGGCACACCCTCAACCACCAATTTCTGTTTTTTTTTTTCAGCAGTTTTTTTAAGGGACCTATTATGCAATTTTTCCAGTTTTGAGGAAAGGAAGGAAAAGGGTGCGGCTGTCATACCCAACTTTAAATTTGAATAATTGCCTTCTAAGCCCTCCCTATTTATTATTTTCTTTTTATTCCCCTTCAACTCACTATATTGTGTTTAAACAAACTATTAATCTGTATTTGTAGTTAAATAAGTCATTTACTTATGGTTTTTACTCATAAAATTTAAAAACTTGTTGATTAAATTTTAAAAACACAAAAATGATAATGTGTTATGTAAACATGAGAATAAGGACAAAGTGGCATATCGAGTCTTTGCTCCCCCTCTCTGGATAATTAGAAATTTTTCAATTTTATCCCCTCCCAAAAATAATAATTCAATTGAAACCTTTTTAATTTTGTAGTAAAATAATATTTTAATCCTCCTAAAATTTAATAAATAATTTTAAGAAATTTATCATAAAATTTTTAGCTTTGCACCCTTCCTATATTTTATAAATTTATCTCAATCCCACGACATAAAGTTTTCGACTTCATCTCTGCAAGAAAAAAGTATAATAATATTTGTAGTATAAGATATTCAACATTAAAAACAAATAAAGCTTTATCATAAAAGAAAAAAAAGGAAATGATACTTATCATTTTGAAAAAGTGTTGTAAAAAAGTGTAATATGTTGATTTCAAGTGTTTAATATTATTATCGTAAAATTACGGTTGAAAGTTAAAATATCTATTTTAGACATAATGATGGAAAGTAAAAAAAAAATTAAATAATTTAATATAATGATATATGACATATAAATTTTAAATAACTAAATTATTTGTAATATTTAATTTAAATATATAAATAGATATTATTAATAATATAATATCAATTACTCTTAGTAATATAATAATAACTATTAAATCTATGCATATATGAAATTTGAAGAGTCCAAAAATGTAAATCATAATGTTTACAATTTCCAAATATGTGCCCTAAGAGTGAAGTATTGTTCGTTGTGTAAAGTAAAGATAAAGTAAAGCTATTTTAACATTAAAGTAAAGCTATTTAAAAATTATAAACTAATTCACATATTATGTTGATGTAAATTTGATGAGAATAATTTATTAAATAAAAAAATATATATATAATTTAATCAACAAGTTTTTAAATTTTATGAGGAAAAACCATAAGTAAAGGGCTTATTTAACTATAAAAATAGATTAATGGTTTGTTTAAACACAATATAGTGAGTTGAAGGGGAATCAAAAGAAAATAATAAATAGGGAGGGCTTAGAAGGCAATTATTCAAATTTAAAATTGCATGTGACAGCCGCAACATTTTCCTTCCTTTTCTCAAAATTAGAAAAATTGCATAATAGGTCCCTAAAAAAAACTGCTGAAAAAAATAGGAATTGGTGGTTGAAGGTGTGGCAGAGGCGACACCAAAGGTGCCAGTGGCTGAGGCGGCACCATCTCATTTGTACCATTTTGGTACATAATTGATTTTGTATGCCATTTTGGAAATTTTTTTATTTTTATGTATTTTTTTAGTAAAAAAACCCTCGAAAACTTTAATTTTTATTTATATATCAAGTTACTTTCCTGATAAAAAAACAAAGAAAGCTACATGTAACCCCGCGTGCTCGTATATGATCATTCGTGTGAAACAGGGCAAACCAAAGTGCAATAATCACCTGGCAGTCTTTTTAGGCTGAAATATATACTCTATACATAGTGATTGGTTGAGCCGAGTAACTTTTCGTCTCAAAACTCGACTTGGTAATCTTATTCCACTCATTTTCGACTCGAAAGAATATCCATTGAAACCATCTAAGCATCTCAAAGGTGGTAACCATAAATACCGTAATTAGTTGTGGCGGCCAAATGCAACGCAGGATCAAACTGCTTCCAATAACCCAAAAATAAACCTACCGAGAGTAAAAACGAATGGTTATGCATGTAAACGCGTTATTAATTCATGTATAGTTATAGCACCAATGATCCTTACCCATGGTCGCTTGTATAACAGATTGGAATAACAACTCGGTTTGTTGAACTTCAAAATTTGACTGAAAACACTGGGAGGAGGATATAGGAAAAAGAACATCAGTTTATATTTCATTATTTGATGTTTATGCACCTCAATGTCGAGTTTCTGTTGTACGTAGTTGTAATGACGTAACATAAGATGCGAGAAATGGCAAAGTTCCCTCGGAAACAAAAGTTAAGAGCAGCATGGTGAGGAAAAAGGAGAGGTCGACATACCTACAGTCCCAATAATGAGTTACGTCCTAGTAAAACGAGTAGAGCGAGTCAACAACACTCGAGAAGAACAAGAGGCGACGGTAAACATGTCCACCTATCAGGTAGACATGATAGTTAAGGGCTGATAGAAAAATTACAGGGACTGCTGTTGAATATTTTAAAGATGAAATTACATGCAAAGTGGGTTAAAAAGAAAGCAATGAACAGATAGAAAAGAATAATTAGGCATACAATATTGTAAAATAAAGCACTAACGAAGTTCATAGTTCCATATCCATGGCTGACTAAATATAAACTAGTAAGGAAACAGTAGCGTCAGGGAACTAGATGTATTATTACCATTAAAAAGAGTTTTCTTCTCCTTCATGTCCTTGTACTATCGCAAACACTGCATTAGCAGCAAAACATAAGGAATAACAAGCACTAGAGGAATTGCAGCTGACTGACTACCACAAGCAGAGTCAGCTTCAAACCATGCAATTGTTGCCACCTACGTCCCAAGAGAAACTAAGTATCATTTTTCTTTTGATACAAAAAGGTTGCTCATAGTCTACTTAAAAAAGTCTTCGGTATCAGAATTACCTGGCGATGAACCATTTGGCAGACTGAATGCTGTAAATCTGAAAATACCTTCAAACAATAAACAACTACAAGAAATTAGAAAATTAAATCCAGATCATGCTAAACTAAATTCATCAAATACCATAACCTTAGAGTAGATTCGGTAGGATAAAATGCATGAGAAATAGAGAGAGAGGCCAACTTCTAATAGGAAGGGAGGCTCATCTATAGTAGTGCAGCTCACTAGCTGAATTACAAGGGATTAGTAGAAACTTGCCTGCAGAGGGAGAGCTATTGTTAGACAATAGAAGATAATGAATAACGAAGCAATAATACCACTGCATTAATCATGAAGAATAACTTGACATCAGTATACATGCATGAAGTGCATTTATAACGTCGCTCTTCAACTGCTTTGATAACAGCTAATAGCTAACAGCTTAACTAACTATTTAACTGCTAACCACCATCAGTAGTTACCCTAACATTCTCCTGGTTTTCGTTCTTTGTAAAAAACAAGTCCTTAGGCACTATGCAAAGAGCCTGTTGGAAGAAACTAAAACGTTTAGGTGTGATGGGTTTTGTGAGGACATCAGCAACTTGTTGATCCGATGGACAAAAATTGACTTGCAACGTACCATCCAATACTTTCTCTCGTACAAAATAACAGTTAATCTCAACATGTTTGATTTTGGCATGATGAGTTGGGTTGGCAGCTATCGATACTGTGGATGAGTTATCACACCAAATAATAGGCGACTGAGGAAGAGTCAGACCAATCTCGGAAAGTAGTTGAATAATCCACAGAAGTTCGGAGACACAATTGGCGAGACTGCGATATTCTGCCTCTGAGGAAGACCTAGACACAACGGCCTGTTTCTTTGAACACCAGGAAACTGGATTTGAACCAAGGTAAATGACATACCCAGTAGTGGATCGTCTATCTTCAATGGATGAAGCCCGGTCTGTATCAGCATAGCAAGTGAGTTGAAACTGTCCTCTGGAGTAACAAAGTCCATTAGAGATCGTACCTTGAAGATAACGAAGAACACGCTTGACTGCCTTCCAATGATTATCATTAGGAGTATTCATATATTGACTGAGCTTATTGACACAGTAGGACAAATCCAGACGAGTTATACAGACATATTGTAGCATACCGATTATACTCTAATAGAGGCGACTATCAACCAACTGCGCACTCTCATCAGTTGCAACCAGTTTTGGAAAACTCACCATGGGAGTTGGTGTAGGTGCTGCTGTGGCCATGCCTCCTTTAACTAGAATCTCACAAATATATTTCTGTTGACTGAGGAATAGACCTTGAGAGGTATGGTGAACTGCAATACCTAAGAAAAAATTGAGAGACCCCATGTCTTTGAGAGCAAACCGTTTGTGCAACAAGTTAATCACATTGGTAACCTCTTGAGCAGAGCTTCCAGTGAGAACTATATCATCAACATATGCCATAAGAAGAAGTAGACTGACAGATGATGTACGAATAAACAACGAAGGATCAGCCTTGGATGCATGAAAGCCAAGTTGAGTAAGAAGAAACTGTCGAAGGGTTTGAAACCATGCTCGGGGGGCTTGTCGTAGTCCATAGAGAGCCTTGTTGAGTCGACACACAAGCTTTTAGCCATTAAGACCAGGTTCTTCAAAACCAATGGGCTGCTGCATGTAAACCTCTTCAGTTAAGTCACCATTGAGGAAGGCATTGTTGACATCTACTTGCCTTAATGACCAGCCTTTCATGACCGCAACATACACCATTTCCAACATACACCATTCCTGGACCCTTGTAGGATGTGGATTCAGTTAAAGCAGCAGGAGAATGCGTGAGGTGATGTGTCGCACCAGAATCAGGGTACCAAGCACTGTCGCCAACTATTTTAGGAGTGGCAAGGAACGCTTGAGACTATGAACTCAAAGGAACCAAAGCACTGCCTGTTGAAAAACCATTGCTGACAAAAGGATTGGACCACCCATAAGGAGACATCACAGATGAAGGAAGCCAGTTTGAGTGAGTGTTTGGAGCAGAAGATGACACCCAAGGCATTGCGGGAGAGCTAGCACCAAACATGCAAAGGTTGGCGTGTGCAGGTTGCGGTGGTGGTCTATATCCAGTACTTTTGTATGAAGAATCAAATCTATAATAGCAACGATCGACAAGGTGACCCTGTTTTCCACACAATTGGCATTGAAACCTTGAACCAGACATTTTACCACGACCTCGCCCTCGATTGCTAGAAGGACGACAGGTGGGCGTAGCATTATTATCAGCTTATCTTGTGGACTGATTTGTGACTATATTAGCAGAAGCAGGAACCTCGGAGACCAAGAACATTGCCATGTCTCGGCATCTAAAAGCATAGTAGTAACCCCTTGTACAGTATAAGGGGTTTGACTGGCTGCAATGATTGTAATTACAGACCCATATTCTGATGGTAACCTATTGAGAATAGCAGTAACGTGCTCATGATCGCTGATGATTTCACCATAGCTGGCAAGACTAGCACAATACCTCTTAATTTTTATCAAGAAATCGTGCATAGTCAAATCTCCTTTGCGTTGAAAGTGCAAAGCTCGTCTATAAAACATTAGTCTAGAAGTAGTTTTGCTGCCATACAGGTTAACAATTGCATTCCAAATCTGGGCACTGGTGTCCATACCTATAAGATGCGGGAGCACGGCTTGACTGACAGACGACAAGAGCCAAGACGTAAGAGCACTGTCTTGCTGCTCAAATCTAGTGAACTCAAGATTTTCTTAAGGAACACCATTAGTATCTGGGAGATATTGAACAGGAGCCACAGTTCTAGGGTCCAAGAAACTTTGAAGCTTGAAAGTCTTGACCACAAGTAAGATCTGTTGACGCCATAATAGAAAGTTAGTATCATCAAGAACCACACTAACCTTCTTTGTCGAGAAAAATTGACTATCAACACCATCAGAAACACTGGACGCCATCACAGGTGCAGCAGATTGAACAGCAGATGGACTGGAAGGATGAGACATTAAAAGAGAAAGCAATCTACTAGGATTAATGGCAATCTGATACCATGTTAGACAATAGAAGATAATGAATAACGAAGCAATAATACCACTGTATTAATCATGAAGAATAACTTGACATCAGTATACATGCATGAAGTGCATTTATAATGTCGTTCTTCAACTGCTTTGATAACAGCTGATAACTAATAGCTTAACTAACTATTTAACTGCTAACCACCTTCAGTAGTTACCCTAACAGCTATCCGCCTGAGTGTACTTAGCAAGAAGTACTGAGATGACAAATAAAAAAGATCGAATGGTAATGCCAAAACCAAAGCAACACCAACATACAGGATTACCTATAACGTGTATTTGAAATATTTAGTATCATAATATATGTCAAAAGCCCCATGGCATGATCATGATGGTAAATTCATAGAATGCATCCTACATGACTACATGCAATCACATAAAAGTATGCATTTAAAATTGAAGGGATGCAGAGATAATATAATACCAGGAAAGAGGGTAGATATCACACTGGTTGTGATGCTGCCAATGATACTTCTCCATTGGAGCAAAGCTAAAGGTATGTTGTCATGATAGTTAGGACTATAATTGTCATCCACATATGCTACATTGCATATATCAAAAATAGAAAACGGAACACATTTTGCAACACAGATTGGAAGACGAAATTCACAATAAAGCATATGAAGAATCCAAACAACATGAATAGCAATTAGAATTAGTACGTTCCAAATTTCTCTGTTAGTAAGGTGTTTTTTATCGTGTTCAAATGGCCAACTTGACTATTAGAGTATAACTAAGTTGCAAGTTAAGCAGTTTGTTTATTTTGGTTGTTAGCATTTCAGTTACCAGTAGTTGAGATACAGTGTATTAATATAAGTATGTAATTCAGAGAAAATGAAGATTATGCAATTCATTCGTAAAGTTCTAAAAAAATTGGTTTCATCTAATTTCAGATTCATTTCTCCTTAGCCTTCCTATTACCTTTTCCATTATTCTTTTCATCGTATCATTCGCCTAAGATCCTGGTTGCATTTCTTGCTGTGCTCTTACGGCTCAGTCCACAAAGTCTATCTCTACTGATGATCATTCTCCACCCGTCCGCGATACAACACCCTCGGTTCATTCTGAATCTGGTAAGATTCGTTTGGTGCAATGTTTTTCTAAACATGATACCATTAAACTCGACGAAGGAAACTTTAAACAGTGGCAACAACATATTAAACTAATTTTAGAAGGGTATGATCTCACTGGATTTGTTGATGGCTCTCGTTCGTCTACTCCGCGGTTTGTACCAAGTCAAGATGGTCAGATGGTATTGAATCCAGAAGCTTCAGTTTTTCATCAGCAGGACAAACTCATTGCGTCATGGTTCCTCTCCACACTCAGTGGTTCGTTACTATCGTGTGTCACGAAATAGATCTGAAGCAATAGAAAATAAAGAAAAAGAGAGAAAAAATTGGGAGAAAGAAGAAGAAGAAGAGAAAACACTGGAATTCTAATTCAAAACTTCATAACCGTTTTTGTCCTTTTGTTACAGGTATATAAATGGTAACCAAATAACAGATTCATCCTATCAGTAATAATGGACTAAAACACACCGTTTCAATAATAGTGTTGTTGACAACAAAACGCACTATGTAACAAAAATGAAACAGAAGTAAAACGCAGCATTTGACAACAAAAGAAATAACAAACATAACGAAAATATAAACTGTTCCATAATAAATACCCCTTCCCTGAAAAAGGATCCTTGTCCTTAAGGATCAAACGTAGGGAATCGACGTTGAAGAGCCTTTAAATTTTTCCAAGTAGAATCTTCAAGAAAGGTGTCCGCCCACTCAACAAGAACCTCCACAGCAGCATGGTTACCTTGCTTGATGAGGCGTCTGTTCAAGATTCGGATCGTGGTCTTGAGAAGAGCTCCATCAAAGCCCACTGGTGCCAAGGTAAAAGAGCTCATCGCTGAACTAATGTGCTTCTTCAATTGGGAGACATGAAAAGTAGGATGGATCCGAGTAGAGGGTGGTAACAATAATTTGTATGCAACCTGCCCTATATGAGCCTCTAGTAGAAAAGGGCCAAAATATCGGGTGATAGCTTCTGGTTCTTGAACTGGTGCAAAGAACGTTGGTAATATGGCTGCAGCTTCAAATACACTAAATCACCCACTTGAAATTCCCGCTCCAACCAATGTTTGTCAGCCATTTGTTTCATTCGATCCTGAGCTCGAGTGAGATGAAACTTCAAAACCTTGTGCATAACTTCTCGATGTTGCAAGGTACGATCAACTAAAGCTGTCGGAAAAGCACCAGCCAAGTAAGGTAAGTGGAGAGGTGGTTCTTGTCCATAAAAAGCTTCATAGGGAGTGGACTAAATAGCCGAATGATAGGTGGTATTATACCACCACTCCGCCAAAGGAAGCCAAGAAGCCCAAGCTGAAGGCTTCTCACCAATCATGCAGCGCAAGTAACTCTCTAAGTAGTTGTTGAGAATTTTGGTCTGGCCATCAGTTTGTGGATGGTAGGCAGTGGACATCTTTAGTTTGGCACCCATGCAACTTGTAAATGTGGTGAAGATACTCCTGAGCTACAATGAAAGCAGTAAACGGATGAGCCAAGGCAAGGTGTAACAGCCCGATCTAGGGGATAGTCGGAATACTGATTTCGGGACCACTAAATCGAGGTCGAGGAAAATTATTTTTATGTTATTTTACATGTTGTAGCATAATTATATGGACGCATGAAAATTTTGGTGCTTTAATTTGAGTGATAGCATGCTTAATTTTGAGAAAAGATTAAATCGCATAAAGTGCGAAAGGTTTATTTTGCAAGGTAGAGGCACCTAATAATCATAGAATGTAAATTTGAGGTCTTTAAATGCAATTAAGCCATTTTGAGTGTGATGGCTGGCCATGTAGACAAGGGGGACAATAGCATTAAATTTTTAGTCAAATTTGGTGGAAATTAGGTGATAAAATGAATAAAATAATATGAGTAAAAGATGTTATCATCTTTCACTATTCACCCTTCATCTTTCCACCGAAAACTGAAGAAGAAATAGAGCTTTGGAGGTTCAAACTTTCAGCCAAGCTATCTCCCTTGCTAGTAAGTAATTTAGATGGTTTTTATTGATGATTTTTGTGTTTTTGGAGTCCCCAAAGCTTAAGCTAGCTAATGGGGGGACCAATTTACAATATGGTTGAAAGTCTAGGGACTTGCCATGAGAGTAGTTATGTTGTTAGCTGAGTTTTTATGGAAGAAATGAATGTTAGGGAGGTAAGAAATAACTTTTGTGAAAGGTGTTAGCATGAAAACACCTAAATGAGACTTAATGCAAAGAATGAATTTATGTCATAAATGCATGAAATGTTTAGAATGGTGAGTAGTTGTAAGAGAAATAAATGTTCAACTAGGCTTGTTTATTGAGAAAATGTGTTGAAAAATGATTTACGAGCCTAAGGGTAAAAATCGTACTTTTGTCATAGTACAAGGGCAAAATGGTTATTTTTGCTTAAGTGTAGATTTTGATGCATTATGATCATTGAATGATCTAAATGAATTAATTTTATTGTTATAGATCAAGAAGAGCATGGAATTAACCTTGACCGGGGAAAAGGCAAGGTTACGGATTAAACCGTTAGTTGATGGTTTTGCACCGAGGTAAGTTTATGTGTAAACGATGCATTTTTATATTCATTGTGGTTGCTAACTGGTGTGTAGGACAATTGAGAACATGTATGATTCATGTGAATTTAATGTGGTAGTTATTGAATAACTCTAGTATGAATGATGGAATGGATATGTAAGTGTGTTATGTCAGTATTTGATGGTGGGTTAAGTGCGATACCACATTAATACTTAATTACGATGGGCTATGTGCGATACCACCGTCTATTTATCATTTGGTGGGCTATGTGCGATACCACCGTAACTAACCTCTGGGTGGGCTATGTGCGATACCACTCCAAATAAATATGATGGTGGGCTAAGTGCAAAACCACCGAGAAATTGATCTTGAGTAGTTGATCACTAGCTGGTGATGTGTAAATTATGTGACATTTTGATGCCAAGTGCAGAGAGTTATGCTAATGAATGTACATGTTGATCTTGTGACATGACTGGAATGTGGAAATGGAAGAAATGAGTAAGCATGATTATGAATGTGGATTGTTTCTTGTTTAGTATGTATTGCTATATACTAAAATGTTATATTGTCTACATGTAAACTTACTAAGCTTAAAGCTTACTCCCCTTCTCTTTTCCCTTGTTATATAAAGTTTAAGAGCCGAGCCGGGATACGTGGATAGCCAGAAGATCGCCCACATTATCAGCTCATCTCGGTATATCTAGACTTAGTGATTTTGTATATGGCATGTATAAGGGCTAGACTAGTTAGATCATTTTGTCATTTTGGCCAAAAGTGTGTTGGCCCCTTATTAAGATAACTATTTTGTATATGGCCATGGTTGATGGCTCACCTTATCATTTATGAAAACATGAAATTATTCATGGAATTTCATATTGTAATTATGCATTATTTGTCGATATATTGTATCGATTTATGGGATGTGAGCTAGAGGGATGCAAAAAGATAGGCAAATAGCCTTGTTTTGGTCCACATGGGTAGGCACACATCGCCACACGGTTGAAGCACATGGACGTGTGCATAGACCGTGTGGATAGGTCAGAATGCCAAGGTTTTGCATACGGGCTAGGGCCACGGGCGTGTCCAGGCTGTGTGGATTAATCAGAGTTGACCACGGACCAGCAATATGGGCGTGTGCCTAGGCCATGTGATTCAAGTCAGTGTCGACCACGGGCGTTGAACACGGGCGTGTGAGATGATTCACGGGCGTGTCACTTCCCCCACAGACGTGTGACCCCTGTCTAGGTGAAAAATTTTTAAAATTTGCAAAAGTTTTCGGTGGGGTTTTGAAACCCTTCGTATGTATGTTTAAGGACTCGTAGGTCTATTATAAGGACGATAGACATATAAATCTCAAAGTTTTAATTTGAAATGAGTTTGATAGCCCAAATTCGTATGATAGTACAAGTTAAGTACAGTAACACCTCATACCCGATTCCGAAATATAATACGGGCAAGGGGTGTTACACAAGGAAGTGACCATATTTGGTCAAGCGATCAACCACTACAAGAATGGTCGATTTTCCTTGAGATACAAGCAGACCCTCAATGAATTCCATGCTGATAACAATCCAAGCACGATCAGGGATAGGTAATGGTTGTAACAGCCCAGGGGAAGTAGAATTATCAAATTTGCAACGCTGGCAAACGACGTACTCCCGAACCCTATGCTTTACATCTTTAGAAAGTCCCTTCCAATAGAGCAAGGTTGATATCCTGTGGCGGGTGGCATGGACACCCGAATGACCTCCCAAAGCACTGTCGTGGAAGAGACTAAAAAATGTGTTTATGAAGCTGGAGATCATTTCTCACCATAATTTTGCCCAATCGGCGAAGGAATGTACCATGCCACGAATACTTTAGATGAAATTGGGGCCTCGTTTGAACATCATGACACAGTAGAGATAGCTTTTGATCATCCATATAGGAAGCCACAATACATGCCCATACCTCAAACTAAAAGATGTCTACACTGCCTTCACATTGGAGCAATTGATGCGTGTGATTATGAGTCTTCTTGGATAAGGCGTCAGCCACTGTATTCTGAGCCCCTTTGTGATATAGAATCGAATAGTCATATCCCAGCATCTTTGCAACCCACTTCTACTGGTAAAGAGTGATTGCTTGTTGTTCGGATAGAAATTTTAAACTTTGGTGATCTGCCTTAATGAAGAAATACCGACTAGCCAAATAGGGATGCCATTTTTTAACAGCTAACAAGATTGCCAACATCTTCTTATCGTAGATGGATAAGGCTTGGTATTTGACTCCCAACGCCTTACTGAAGTATGCCACTGGTAGACTATTCTGTTGTAAAACCGCCCCAACCCCTTGACCACTAGCATCCGTTTCCACACAAAAAGGCTCTTGAAAGTTAGGTAGAACAAGAACATGTGCTTGACAAAGAGCTATCTTGTGCTGATCAAAAGCAATCTGTTCCAATAATGTCCATCGCCATGTAACATATTTTTTTAACAAGGTAGTAAGGGGTTTAGCCAGCAAGCCATATCCCTTGATAAAGCGCCTGTAATACCTGGATAACCCAAGAAAGCCATGCAACTCTTTAACTGACTTTGGAGGGGACCAGTCCAAAACACCAGCAACCTTGGATTGATCCATACTAACGACACCTTGAGAAATAACATGTCTAAGGTACTCCACCTGTGTAGCTCCAAAAATGCACTTGGAACGTTTAGCATATAGTTGATTAGATCACAGCACTTGGAGCACCTCTTGCAAGTGAATTAAATGGTTTGCCTACCTCTGTGAATACAAAAGTATGTCATCAAAAAAATAAGAACTGATCTCGGCAAGAAGGATCGAAAGATTGAATTCATCAAGGACTGGAAACTAGATGGGGCATTGGTTAAGCCAAATGGCCTAACCAAAAATTCATAATGGCCATCATGAGTCTTAAAAGCAGTTTTATACGCATCCTGCTCCCACATTCGAATTTGATGATACCCTGAACGCAAATCCAGCTTAGAGAAAAAATTTGATTACCCCAATTCATCCAAGAGCTCCTCAATAATTGGAATAGGAAATCTATCTTTGATGGTCAATTGGTTAAGCTGTTTGTAGTCAATACACAGCCTCCAACTGCTATCTTTCTTCTTGACCATCACTACAGGGGAAGTAAATGGGCTGTTTCTATCTCGAATTATTCTAGCTTGCAATATTTCTTGTATCAGTTTCTCTATTTCAGTCTTCTGAACTGCAAGATATCTATAAGGTCTCACCTTTACAACCTTTGTCTCATCTGTCAAAGAAATTCTATGATCTTGTAATCGTGGAGGGGGTAGACCAATAGAAGTTCGGAATACATCCTCAAATTCATCAAGGAGATATTGTAATTTAGGCGACAACTGAACCGGTTGTAGTGTGATAGCAGTCTGATCACAAGAAGCCAACAGCATGGGATATGGACCATTTCTTACCAAGCTTAGACATTTGGAAAACTGATTACTAGAGACAATTTGTAGGGACCCTGGTACTATGCCATGTAAGATACAATTCTGTCCCATATGCTAAAACTGCATGGTCAAATTGGAAAAGTCTCATACAATCGGTCCAAGAGATAACAGCCATTGAATGCCAAGCACCAAATCAAAATCCTTTCACTGACAGAAGTAAAAAATCAGTAGAAAAATTGTACCCTTGTACTACCCAGGAGACAGCTTTACACAAACCTTGAGTGGACTATCGAACCCCATTTGCTACCATTACTCTCAAGGTACTTCCTGATTCTACTGCCTATTGCAACCTTTTGCCACCTTGAAATCTATGAAGTTATGTGTACTACTAGAGTCTACCAAAACAACCACTTCATTGTGACCAATAATAGTTGAAAACCTCATAGTGATATGACCCTGCAGCCTTTGAAGAGCATGTAACAATAACATAAGGTTTCTTGGAATCTGGTCTGCTAAGTCCAATTGGTCAGAATAGTCCTGAAGGTCTTTAGAAATTAGACTCTTCAAGTCAGAACCCTGTTCCCAACTTGGCTCAATGATAAGCTGAAACAGTTGAGACTTAGAACATTTGTGACCAGGTGAATATTTCAAACCACACCAAAAACAAAGGCTCTTCTTTCTTCTATCCTTCAATTCTGCTTGAGACAAAGACTTATATGGAATTCTTTGGCCCGAATTACCACTTGTTGACCTCATGCTAAAGTTGAGTTCCCCATTCCCTTTTGCATCTAGAATTAGGTAACAAAGGCCTTGATGAACTAACCCCACTACCAGCAAAAAATCCTTTTTTCACTAGCCCTAACACAATGTTCTCGACCTGCCTAGCTAACTTGTACCCTTCTGCCAGTGTTTGAAGTGTAAACAACCTGAGATACTGACCTATTTCAGGCTTCAAATTGCTGATGAATATACTCAAGACATAGGGTTCAAATAGGTTTAGTTGATTCAACAAACTCAAGAATCCATCATGAAACTGGTCAATAGATCCTTGTTGCTTAAGAGTTAATAACTCTGTCATAGGATCAAGGAAAGATTCAGATCCAAAACGTTCATTAATTCCCTTAGCATACATCTCCCAAGTCAACTGGTACAGTCCTTCGTACCTGTGTACAAAGAAATGATGCCAGTCCAGGGCATTTCCTTCTAAATGCAACATAACCACTCTAACCTTAGCTTGCTCACCTACTCCTTCAGCCTCAAAATACTGCTCCAACTTAGACCACCAATCTCTAAAGTTACTACCATCAAAGTGTAGACAATCTACCCGAAAAGAGAAATTTCCGACTTCCAAAGCACCTCCTCGCGAGGACATATTCAAATGTCCTAAATCAGATATAGGCGATACTAAGAGGTGTTCCTTTGTTGGGAACCCAGGAAGAGAACCTAAAATACCCTTCCCCTTACCGTCATCACACCAGTAACTATAACAGGAGGAATTTGTCCAAAATATTACTCAAATAAGGAATAGAGCTCAGATCGAAGTTTAGATCTTACCTCTGAACGGACCTCGGACTTAATTCCCTCCTGGAAGTCCTTCAAACGTGCATCAATCCTTGCATCTAACTGAGTAAATTCAACCTGCAACTGGTTAAGCTCTGTTTACATCAGTCCAAGTTCCTTCTGCATCCTTGTAGTCACTCCCTCCACAACCATGAGAATCGAAACAGCTCTGATACATTTGTCACAAAACAGATCTGAAGTAATAAAAAAATAGAGAAAAAGAGAGAAGAAATTAGGAGAAAGAAGAAGAAGAGAAAATACTAGAATTCTGATTCAAAACTTTATAACCGTTTTTGTCATTTTGTTACAGGTATATAAATGGCAACCAAATAATAGACTCATCCTATCAGTAATAATGGACTAAAACACACTGTTTCAATAACAGTGTTATTGATAACAAAACGCACCATGTAACGAAAATGAAACAAAAGTAAAATGCAGCGTTTGACAACAAAAGAGATAACAAACATAACGAAAATATAAACTGTTCCATAACATCGTGTTTTACTGATGTGTGAACATCTAACAATGTCTAGATCACCGCTAATTACATGTTTGTTACCATGACTGGTGTAAGGTTATCTCGCATAAAAAATGATCTGCGTTCGGTCAAGAAAGGTACACTGATGATTAAAGAATACATTGTTAAGATTCAAAATACTTGCGCTTTGCTTGAGGCCTCTGGTCACCAAATTTTGAACTCCAAGAGGGTGAAGATTGTCTTTGCGGGGCTGTCTTCAGAGTATGACACGGTGGTTACTCTTGTGTGTTTCTCCTTCGAACCTCTTCCACAGCGTCGATTAATGGATGTTCTTATTGAGTTTGAAAACAGACAATAGCGCATGGTCGTCGAGACTTCCTACCATGCGAATCTCGCTCAGTCGACCCCTCCATCGGCACCAATGATGATAGACTCCTCTAGGTCCCTCCAGTCATTGCTTGGTGGTAGTGGCCACGATTTCAAGAGCTGTGTGGAGTGTCAGATTTGTGGCCGCTTTGGTCACCTCGCACAATGGTGTTTTTACAGGTTCAATCGAAGTTATGATGGTCTGGCACCGATGATGATTCATCCGTCTCTTGACTAGTCTTTTGATGCGGCACGTGGGGATGGTTCATCCTGGTTCTCTCTTTCTAGTTCGGCCCATGGTAGTGGTCGTGATTACCAGCTACAGTTTATGCCTCCAATGCTTCCACCTAAATTTGGTAGGGACGACAATGGGGTTTTCTCTCAATCTCAGTTTGCTTCTAATGTTACTAACCCTAACTTTGTTGTTTCTTTTAGGCCGATGGCTAACCATGTGTAATATGATGATAGTAGGCTTCGTCTTCAATATGGTGTTGGGCTACATGTTTCTAGCCATGTGGGCTATAGCAATAGTAGGCCATGTGTCTCTAATTTGGGCATTAACGTGCCAATTGCAAGGGACCATGATCAGCGGGTTTCGATTGGGCCATAGATGTATTGGTCCACCAAGCCTAGGGCCCGTATTTCTCAAGAACAACCACCTTAATTTACTACAATGCGTCAATATTTTTCCTACGAAGCTCAACCTCATGTTGGGCTTTCTCGCATTCCTGATGTGTCAGGCTCTGACTCTTCATTGGTAATGAGTCTCATATAAATTTGGCCCAATATAGGTCTCCACTTCAACCTATGGTTCATTCATCGTGGTATCCTGACTCAGAAGATACGTATCATGTATGCAAAGAGGATTCTGCTCTGAACGAATCCACACACTATTCAGGTACTGCTCCTATTTTAATAAGTGACGAGACTCTTTTTCCAATTAAGAGCATTGGGTCTTCTACTTTGGCTACAAAAAAATAAGTTACTTCATCTACCTAATATTTTACTTGTACCGACCATCCGCAAGAATTTGTTGTTTGTCTCTCAGCTTACTCTTGAAAATAATGTGTTCTTTGAATTTCACCCTTTTCATTGTGTAATAAAGGACATACAGACTCAGGGCATCTTGCTACGGGGTCACACTCATGGTAGGCTGTATCAATTTTCCTATGTGTCTCATAATGGTAGCTGTGAGTATCCTTCTATGTATTATATTGGAATTCAATCGGATTCTATTGACAACAAAGTTTTTAAACTTTTGCATCGGTGGCTTGGTCATCCCTCTAACTAAATTGTGCAGTTTGTTTTAAATAAATGCCATGTTGTTTCTAATAAGGATTTTTTTGGTTCTATATATACTGCCTGTCAAAAAGACAAATCTCACAAATTACCATTTTCTACTTCTACTACTATACTTACTCATTTGAGTTAGTTGTGTCAGATTTGTGGGGGCCTGCTTCTGTTGGATGTGGCAATAATTGGTACTATATATCGTTTGTTGACATGTTTAGTCGTTTCACTTGGTTGTTCCTTATTCAGAAAAAATCTCAAGCTATTGAATGTTTTTTTCAGTTTCAGAAGATGGTGAAAACTCAATTTGGAAAGGATATTAAGCAATTTCAAAGTGATTGGGGTGGCGAGTATCCCGCATTCACGTCTGTGCTTGCTCAACATGGCATTGTTCATTGAATCTCCTATCCACTTGCATCTAAACAGAATGGAGTAGTGGAGTGGAAACATCGCCATATTGTTGAAGTTAGTCTTACGCTCCTTACTCAAGCAAATCTACCTTTGAAATTTTAGGGATACGCCTTCACATGTGCGATGCAATTAATAAATAGACTCCCCACCTTGTTTTGAAATGTAACTCCCCATACATGGTTCTTTATGGCAAGGATCCCTCTTATGATCATATGTGAGTGTTTGGGTGTTGTTGTTTTCCTTATCTCCGTCCTTTTCAAAATCATAAATTGGAGTTCTGGTCTCAACCATGCATGTTTTTGGGATAATTCTCAGCATAAAGGGTATCACTGTCTTACGCCAGATGGTAAAGTTGTTATTTCTCGACATGTTGTTTTTTATGAACATCAATTTTTATATCCTGAACAGCATCCATCTACTAATACATCGAGTGAACATGTTTCTACATATATTCCCATTATGCAGCCTTTATCCGCATCTACTGTAATCTCTAATGGTCGTCCTAAAGATTTTTCCTGTGACGTGGTTTTCTCCCATAATACACCAGTCGGTGCTGCTACAAACTTAGCTCATTCGACAGAAGATTTGCATCCTCATAGAGGCTCTTCCTTCTCAGATACCGCTAGGTCCAGTTAGGTCACTCCTACTGTTGCCCCTACACCTCCGCCACTTGGTAATACTCATCAGATGGTTATGCATTCCAAACTAGGCATTTTTAAACCTAAAGTCTTAGTTGTTGAAATTTTTGAGCATGAGCCACGCACAATTAATGAAGCTTTTGCTCATGAGGAATAGGCGGCTTAGGCTGAGTATGACATGTTGATTCGGAATTGCACTTAAGAGTTAGTATTTTTACTACCTAGAAGAAAGGCAATTGGTTGTAAGTAGTTATTTAAGGTCAAAAAGAATCCTGATGGTACTGTGGCTCGACGTAAGTGTCATTTAGTTGCCAAAGGGTGTTCTCAAGTACCAGGGTGTGATTTTAGAGAAACGTTGAGTCCAGTCGTTAAACCAACCACTATCCGGACTATTATGTCTATTGTAGTATCTAAAAACTGGCAACTTCGGCAGGTTGATGTTAACAGTGCCTTTCTCAATGGCGATCTTACTGAAAAGGTTTATATGCAACAACCTCCAGGGTATGTACGATATGATGATAATGGCAAACCACTTGTGTGTCGGTTAACGAAAGTTTTATATGGGTTGGGGCAAGCTCCACGAGCCTGGTTTGATAAGCTAAAGAAGTTCCTTCTCTCATTACGATTTATTCTTTCGAAATCTGATGCCTCTTTGTTTATCCTTGTTATTAGCAAGACAACTATGTATGTATTAGCCTATGTGGATGATATTATCATTACGGGAGATTCCTCTGAGGATATTGTTATGTTTGTGTGGTAACTCCACACTGAGTTCTCTCTTAAAGACATGGGAGATCTGAATTATTTTTTGGGGGTTGAGGTTACTCGTACTGCTACTGGGAACCTTCATTTGTGTCAGCGTAGGTATGTCCTTGACCTTTTTTACCGGTGCTCTTTGACTAATGCCAAAACAGTACATACCCATATGGCTAGTTCTTCCACTTTATCTAAAAATGATGGACGTTTACTTGCTAATCCTACTGATATAGGAGTCTTGCTGGTGCGTTACAATATGTTGTTCTAACACGACCTGATATTGCTTATGCTGTTAATCGCATTTGTCAATTCATACATGCCCCGACAAACACTCAAATGATTGCTTTAAAACGAGTTTTACATTATCTCTGTGGTATTGTTGATCATGGGTTGATGTTTTTCCCTTCTACCTGACTATCGTTGGTCGGCTATGCTGATGCTAACTTGGGATTGGATTTTAATGATCGACGATCCACCACCAGTTATTGTATTTACTTTGGTGACAATCCTATTTCATGGTGCTCGAAGAAACAACAAATTGTGTCTCGTTCCACTACTGAGGCTGCGAGGGTTGGCTGCCGTGGCATCCAATGTCATGTGGATAATCTCGTTGTTACAAGAACTGAATTTTTGTTCCGTTGATATTCCTACAATTTGGTGTGATAACTCTAGTGCTGTCGCTGTGGCTACTAATTCAGTTTTACACTCTAAGTTCAAACATGTTAAACTAGATCTAATTCGGTTTTACACTCTAGGTTCAAACATGTTAAACTTGATCTATTATTTGTCCGTGAGAAAGTGGCTCCTAGTTCCTTCTTGTCGAGGAGGTTTCGACTTGTGATTAGGTTGCTGATGTTCTCATAGTCGTTGTCGAAATCTTCTTCGTGTCCTCGAGTTAAGGAAGATCGAAGATCGGTGAATGTTAGAGTATAACTAAGCTGCAAGTTAGTTTAAGTTAGTTTTGGTTGTTAGCATTTCTGTTACCAACAGAGTGTATTAATATAAGTATGTAATTCAGTAGAAAAATTCAGCAGAAAATGAAGATTATGCAATTCAGTAGTAAAGTTCTAAAGAAATTGGTTTCATCTAATTTCAGATTCATTTTTCCTTAGCTTTCCTATTACCTTTTTCCATTCTTCCTTTCATTTGCTAATCAGGTGGCTGTTCATACTCGCGCACTCTCAATGCCATATCCATTTCAAAATGTCTGATATATCCGTATATATATGTTTCTACAAATTTCCACATTCAAGATGTGGGTTATACAAAATTCATATATATACATATATATAACTCTTTAACTTATATTAGCTTCCATCTTCTCCATGTCTCTTAGTTCTGTTCCATATTGTTTCTGACTTCTCTTCTAAATTCATCAAAGCATCCATCCAAGGAAATAAGCAGCTGAAGCAGCGACGGCGCCGTTTAAAAGCACAAAACCCACCGACCGTACGTAGTTCCTTTTCCCACAAATCTTGGCCTTGGCTATACCCAGAAAGGTAAGTGCAATGGCAGACATGAAGCATGCTCCAATAAACATGACCAACTCGTTGTCCGTGAATGGCTTGAGGACGACGAAAGATAAGAGCGGTGCAGCGCCAAAACCCACAAAAGCCAGAAAAGCTACGACGCCGTTCTTCCACGGCTTCTCTCCTCCTCGGTCGGCCGGCATCACCCCTTTCTGGGCTGTCATTTTTTGGTCTCTCAGAATGTCATTGTACTTGGCGAATATATTCACCACCTTGCATAAATTTAACACTAGGTTAACGTTTTTCTTGTATTTTTGCATGAAGCGCCATATTCAGAGAACCTTTGCAAATCTAAAATTTAATCCTTCTGCTTCTAATTTCAAAATTTTAATCTCGCTATATTTTTTATTTAACAAATAAATAAACCCTCAAAAGATTTATGTTAAAATTTCAAAATATAAAAATTTAGTCAATATTTAAAATGAAAACCATGTAAGAACACTAACAACTAAATACATAATTGAGATTTTTACAACCCGATTCAATAATTTTATATGCTTATTTATGCATTTGCATGTGTAAGATTATAATTATATCAGTGATGTGAGTAAAATTTCTAGTTTAAAAAGGGATTCTCGGACTTAAATTATTAGATCAAAATAATAAAAATGACTTGCAAGATTATTATGTCGTGGAGCATAATAACTTCCCATCCCAAAGATATATAAAAAAAGGACTAAATCCATTCAAAGATAAATAATATTTTGAATTAAAAATAGAAAAACTAAATTTAAAATGCGCAACAAGGAAGGGGGAGAACCAAAAGACAAAGAAGTAGTTAAATTAAATGAATGGGTTTATAGTGGTATACCGTGTTAGCGTCGTTAAGATCCATGCCAAGGCTTTGGTACTGTTGAAGAAGCTGCTCTTGTTGGTCCTTTCTATGGTTATTTAACTCCCATTGAGTCACCGCCATTTCCTTGATAGCTAAGTCTTCCTTGGTGCTGGAAGACAAAAAATCCCCAAGGCTCGACGATATCCCATCTGCAACCAGGTTCGCAATGCCCAGCGCCAACACCTCCACTGCAAATAATTTTTTACAGTTTTAGAAAAAGGACAAAAGCAAAGATAGCTCTCGTTAAAGAGGCCATGCATGATAATATATATCTTTATGGTGCTAACCTGATGAGAGATTGGTAGCAGATATGGAGGAAATGAGAGAGAAGCAAGTGAAAACGGCTTCAAGGCCTGCATATACGATGCTCTTAACAATCTCTCCTCCCTACTGCTCCATTCCACTTGCTTCTTTTTTATCTTTAACCTCTGATTCTTCAAGCAGTGGAGTACTGCTGTTGGTGTCCACTGTTATATCATCGGATTCCCTCATTTTCTTTTTTACTGTTGAAACTAATTTTACCTCCTTTCACCCACCCCATTAATGTAAAAACAAGATGGTTTGACTTTTATTATGGGAAGGGTAAACAATTGATGAGCAAGTGCTGGTATACGTGTATTCATGCATGTAAAGACGACGGACATGTGGTTAAAATGATGACTCTATTATACAACTATATATCTTTCCTTCGATAAAAGTACCCGTCAATTACAAAAATGATTAAATTTTTTGTTATACTCCCGGTTAATATTTTCTAACATCAAACATGGTGAAAATTAACTTTTTATGACTCAATTTTAAAAGGGTCACCCAATTATTCTTTTTGTTCTATTTTGATCACCCAATTATTATTTTTTTTCTATTTAGTCATTAAATTTTTTAGAATTAAGTATCTTATTCACTTTGAGTTGATATGTGCTTCTTTTTATGGTCTAGTAATAAAATTAGCCCTCGAATGTTTACATATTCTATCAATTTGATGCTAATTCCACTACAGCAAAACAGACTTTTAGCGGCGTTTTTTTAGGCTTATAACGGCGTTTTTAAGCGCCACTAATAGAGTTTGCGGCACTCTGAAAAACGCCACAAAAAACGCCGCTAAAAGAGGCGCCGCAAAATTTAGCGGCGTTTGAAAAAAAACGCCGCTAGAAACCAGGACTTTTAGCGGCGCTTTTTCCACAAACGCCGCTAAAAACATGACTTTTAGCGGCGCTACTAAGACAAACGCCGCTAAAGGTGGAGACTTTTAGCGGCGCTTTTCCACAAAACGCCGCTAAAAACATGACTTTTAGCGGCGCTTTTTCCACAAACGCCGCTAAAAACATGACTTTTAGCGACGCTTCTCATACAAACGCCGCTAAAGGCGAAGACTTTTAGCGGCGCTTTTTTCACAAACGCCGCCAAAAACATCACTTTTAGCGGCTCTCTTCATAAAAACGCCGCTAAAAAGTCAATAAAAATAAAAAAAAATTATTTATTATAGAAACACCAAAAATCTAATTTAAAAATGTATAATTTAATTTGAAGACATTAAAATGAAAATTTTAGAAGAATACATATTTCTATAATTCCATCTAGTAACAAGCATTTGAGATTTGCCTAAAATTATAAAAATGCTCCTAATAACAAGCACATTACGATGGAGGTAATACCAAGAAGCTAGCATAATATGAGTGCTCTTGAATAGCCATGATCTCGAACAAAGCATTGTACCCAAGTCTTTTAATACGGGGAAGAACATCATTTCTAAAGTTGGCGTATGTATTAATCATTGGCTCCTACATCAGAGAGTAGATAATACTAAGAGAATTGCAACAAAGAAAATAAAGATCAAAGGTGCTCGTGGGACAATTTTTCTTTGAATGACGGAATGCATGAACATTAAGTTTTAGCATGTTAGTCATATTCTATACAAACATGTTAGTCTTATATCATATGCATATGCCATTATCCATAGTGAGACCAAACATAAGTCTAAAATGTTTATTGATGCAAAATCAAATGTTTAACCACCAATGGAATGGAACTACCTAAACGAAGGATAAGGATTAGATGTCGAGAATCTTCTTCCTGTAAAAACAATTAAAACACACAATACTATTATTTTCGGTCTTTTCCAATTTATGAGGAAAATTTTATAATTTAAGTACAAAAACTATCGCTTTACTTTCAGTCCTAATGCCCGGGAGGAAGATTTATTCTAACAAGTCTAGAAATAAATAGAATACAAAATAAGATCTCACATATTATAGCATTGAATGAAGATTTTATAGAACTTATGATCCTCCTTCACAATTAAAAACCATATGCAAATCTGAACTTGTGGAAGAGTTGACTAACAATTTGCTACATGCCAAGGAAAAGGGAGATGCATAACAATTCACCAAATATTTCTACTTTTATTTCTCAATCCATAACATAAAGTTTAATTAAGGATGTGGGTGGCTTACTGATCAGTGGGACTAAAGACAACCGGTGAGAGTTTGTCATTCTGCATGCACCACGTATATTATGTTATAAATACTCCATTTATTAATTTATGATATGCTAATCCGAAAAGGGTAGAATTACAAATCAGAACGTTTAGAAGCAAGAAGATGATAGCAAATGCCCATGAAGTGTGTGTTGCAACATCCCAAAAACCTACAATTATATTTTTAGATTTTTTTATTCCAAATTAACCAAATATACTTAAAAGTAAATATATAAATCTTTTTAGTTTATTAATATATAAAATATTAATCAAAAATGTAAAAGCTGTAAAATATTAACTAAAAGAAGAGATGTCCTCCAAATTATTGTAAATAAATTTGCAGGAAGTTTTACTAAATTAAGTTTCATCTTTATCATATCCAGAAGGGATGGTAGGAATAATTTGGATTCTTCAATCATCGATCTGCAGTTCAAAGATGCAAGAACTAGAAAAAAATACAATAAACCTAATTTTCTCAAAATATTTTAATGCTACACTATTTGTCTTATATGCCATGTCAATAAACAATTTAAAAATTACAAAAATAAAAAAAAATTATTAAAAATTTCATAAAAACTCAAAAAATAAAAAATACATGAAGTACTTGTGAATTGCTATGTTGGCTTCAATATTAAAAAATTTAATATTTTAGTTAGTATTTTTGTTAAAAAAAGTAATTCAGCTTTTTTTTTTAAATGTTGAAGGTGAAATATAACTTAGGGCTAATTAAACAATAGAGGTATATATTAAGGGTTAAATTTGTTATTATACTTATAAATAAATAGCAAAACTCAAATTGATTTGGGTCGAGATACATCCAACATCAATTTCATAATGGAGTAAGACGGATGGTGAAACAAAAATACCAATTACAAAGTGTTGATAGATCTAACAACATCTCTCAACCTCGCTTCATTACTATAAAAAATATAAATCTACAATCAAATTTATGGAAAAAATATAAAAACTTTATCCAGCAAATCTACAACCAAAACAGATTAAATCTTTCACTTAATCACACATTCATCTCAAGATTATTGTAATATAATTTATTTAATTCTAAAAAATCATTGAAGTAAATAAATATGCTTATAATATGTTAATATTTTTCATTATCTTTTCTCAATCAAACTAGTGTTGGATTAACTTATTATAAATTTTGCCATATTATATATATATAAAAGAAGGTGAATACTTCATACAGAATGATGTGCAAGGAAGCGTTGGGTGTTATTTATGGGTTCCATACCTAATCGAAACCCAACACCTACCCATGTATTCGCCCTTTCTCTTTCGGTAATACATTAGCCCAAAGTTGATGGTATAGAAGATCCCAACTCAGCTGAAATCGCATGCCCAATAAATAAATAATAACTCCAAAATCTTACCTTGTACTGATTGATTTTTAATAAACATCAGGGAGAGAAAAAGGTAGACTTTCATCTAAGTCAAGTGATCCTCTATAAATTGACCATTATGGATTCGTGCTGAAGCTAAACAAATAAAGAGGGAAAAGAGGTAAGGGAAGGTTAGACTTTATAATCAAAAAGAAAAAAAAAGGTGGTCCTGGTTTTGAAGAAATTGGACATTATGTAGAGCTAAAAGGAAAAGAGAGTGGTTCTATTTTGAAAAATGAAGGCAAAAGGCCCATTCATGTTTTGAATGCACTAGTAACGTGGGAGTTAAATTGCCTTTTATAGATTTTGTTTATTCACCATTCTTAATCGCACTGATCTTTGTTAAGGCAAAGCTATCACAAAGATTCAAGCACATACGCCCCAAGGAAAGTAGAACATATGACTTTTAGTTCTCAAATTAATGAGATCACAAAGACAAACGATCGATAAAATGACTTCTAAGCATTCACAATCCTTATATTGCATACATTACAGAATCGCAACACGCCACGAAATGAACTACATTATCCATAAAAATAAATGCGAGGATTTGGGGAATTATGTCTTACTGCACTGTGCCATTTCACTATGGGGAATTTCTTTGGTACATTGTTTCATAAAATATCCGCAGTGGATCCCCTCGAAATTCAACAAGTGAAAACAACGATAAATTACTCAAAAATTAGGAAAATAAATCCCCCAAAAAAATGCTTAAGTCCGTGTACCTCCTCGTGAGGATCCCTCTTCCGACTGTGCAAATCATAAACCTTCTTCTCCCGCTTCACTTCCTTCCCAAAGCAGCACGCTTCCTTTTCTTCCCCTTTTCTTCTTTTTCTTTATTTCCCTTTCCTTCAAAAATTTATAGCGGAAACAAAAATACCAAACACATTATCTTTTTTTTTTTTCCCGCAAATACCAAATGTAATGTAAGTCTTTTTGACAAAGAGAAAGCGAGAAAGGAATTCCAAAACCTTATCTACTTTAGTAGCGGAGCTCCTTTTGGAGATGGGTTTTTCGTCTTCATCGTCGCTCTCTTCCTTCTTGAGCTTGGTCGCTTTAGTAGCGGAGCTCCTTTTAGAGATGGGTTTTTTGTCTTCATCATCAGTCTCTACGGGCTCTTCTTTCTTCACTTTGGTTTCTTTGGGACGTGATTTCGAGTTAGAAACAGCAGCATTGTTGCTATTACTCGAGGGTTTCTTCTTACGATTCTCCGCCATACTCAGGCTTTTGAGGTCCTCATTATCCTCTTCAGGTTCCTCCTTTTTCACCGACTTCGAGTCCTCAGATGGCATGCTTAATCTTCAAGAGAACAAACAAGTTTCTGCCTTTCTGCCTTTTTCACCGATTTTGATTTTCTTGGTTTTAGGGATTTCTCTATAGGGAATCGGAATGTCAAGGAGAGCTTGGTAGCCATAAAAATAATCTATTTTTCTACTGTCAAAGATTGAAGAAAATAAAAAAACGGCGATGGCGACTTACAAGTTGGTCGATGGCGACAGCGACTGGCGACTGGCGACGAGGCAGATGAAGGCCGACGTGATGAGGAAGAATGGACAAATGACGGCAAAGCAGGAGAGGATTTGAGGAGGATTCTGATAATTGGGAATTTAGGGTGAAAATAAGGTGAAGACAGTAAGGAATTTCGGGTGATGGAACTGAATAAAACCCAGCACAAACAAACGACGTCGTTTTGATTAAAAAAAATTAAAGTTTGTATTTTTACCTAAGCGTTGCTAATACTAAAACATAATATAAAATGAGTTTTTGGTAATTTAAAAAACTCATATATATTATTTTTTAGTAATTTTTAAATTGAATTGGTATTAAAATAATATTAAATTTTTTCAATAATTTTGAAAAAAGAAGATATGTTTTAAATTTTTTGAATAAAATAACTTTTAAATTATTACAATTATAAGGACTTTTTTAAAATTAATCTTATTGTTATTATTTTCATAATAAAATTCTTTTTCACATTCTGATTAATTATAATTAATTTACATAAATTAATTTGTTCATTGGCACAAATTTCTTCTATTTATTTTAACATTTGAATATCTATTTATTATAATCATTTTAATTTACTATTTTCAAAGAATAAAATACCTTGAATATTAAAATAATATTGTTTAGTAATTTTTTAAATTGAATTGGTATTAAAATAATATTAAATCTTTTCAGTAATTTTGAAAAAATAATATATATTTTAAATTTTTTTGAATAAAATAACTTTTAAATTATTACAATTATAAGGATTTTTTTTAAAATTAATCTTATTGTTATTATTTTCATAATAAAATTCTTTCTGTTACAGTTAATTATAATTAATTTACATACATTAATTATAATTAATTTACATACTTTTGACATCTCTATTTATTATAATCATTTTAATTTACTATTTCAAAGAATAAAATATTTTTTTATACTACTAATATGTATTATTGATTTTTTTATACTACTAATATATTTTACAATTATGTAAGAAATTATTTAATATATAAATTAAAAGAGATTAATTTCTAAACCCTAAACCCCTAACCCCTAACCCCTAACCATTAACCCTTAAATCCATGAAACCCTAAACTTTAACCCACAAACTATACATATAATCCCTAAACATTTAAAATAGAAACTCCTAAACCTTACACCCTAAATTATATATGCTAAACCATAAACCCTAAACTATAATGATAATTAATTTAATATATTAAAATTAATATATCTATTTTACGATTATGTAATAAATTATTTAATATATAAATTAAAAGAGCCTAATTACTCTAAACCTTAAACCTCTATCTTATATCTCATAAACCCTAAATCATACAACATAAACCCCTAACCCCTAATCCCTATCCATTAACCCATAACCTTTAACCATTAACCCTTAAACTCATGAAACTCTAAACTTTAAACCATAAACTATACACCATAATCCCTAAACATTTAAAATAGTAACTCCTAAACCTTACACCCTAAATTTTATATGCTAAATCATAAACCCTAAACTATAATGATAATTAATTTAATTTATTAAAATTAATATATCTATTTTACAATTATGTAAGAACCCCTAACCCTTAACCCATGAAACCCTTAACAATCAATCATATATACCCAAAAAAACTTTCAAATTATTTGCGGCGTTTTTCCACAAGCGCCGCTAAAGATCAGACTTTTAGCGGCGTTTTTCCACAAGCGCCGCTAAAGATCAGACTTTTAGCGGCGTTTTTCCGAAAGCGCCGCTAAAGCTCAGACTTTTAGCGGCATTTTTCCGCAAGCGCCGCTAAATCTCAGACTTTTAGCGGCGTTTTTCCGCAAGCGCCGCTAAAGCTCAGACTTTTAGCGGCGTTTTTACGAAAGCGCCGCTAATGCTCATACTTTTAGCGGCATTTTACAGAAAAACGCCGCTATTTATCCTTTTTAGCGGCGTTTTCATAATAAACGCCGCTATTGCTCATTTTTTTGCGGCGTTTTTCTTCAAACGCCACTAATGTGTAATATTAGCGGCGTTTTCCTTTAAAACGCCGCTAAAAACGCCGCTAAAAGTCTGTTTTGGTGTAGTGTAAATATAAAATAATTCCACAAATTTAGCCCTCAATGCTTACAAAATTTATCATTTTAGTTCTAATTCTAAAAAAATCAATAAATTTATTCCCAGTATTTACAAAATCTGTCAATTTAGTCCTAACTCTAAAAATTTTAAAAATATTTAAAAAAAATCATTTTTGGCCCTTTATAACCCATCTGCTAACTAGTGATGGCAATGGGGCGGGGCGAGGCGGTGTTTTGCCCACTCTAATCCAACCCGATGCTTTACTTTCATGCTCCAACACCAACTTGACCCCGAATTTAAAAAATTTAACCCACTCTGAACCCAAACCTAAAATTTAATAATATACCCAACTCTGATCCGACCCAACCCGAGTTTAATTTTATTATTTTTGAATTTCTTCTAAAATTGTGATTAATTATTTTTTTTAAATGAAAGGTTTTGAAACCATTTCTAATTAGCTTTGCTTAATCATTTATCTTTGGAGTTGTGTGTTAATATACATTTACACACATGTGATTACAGCAGAAAAGAAAAAAGATGTAAGGAATATTCCTTTAATAAATTATTAAATTAAGAAGATAGAAAATGGGAGAAATAACCTTACACAGGTGAAAGTGGACTAGCATAGAGGCGGTAGAATGAGACTAGTAGTGATAAATTTTAGGGATTTTTAAATTAATTAATATCACATATGTATAGAGTGTGATTTCGTAAATATCTCAAGGCAGAGTGGGCGGTTTCGTTCTAAACTCGACCCGACTATTTTTAAAAATTAACCCGCCTCAACCCCCAACCTCAATAAAAAAATGATCCTATTGGGTCAGATTGACTTGGAACCCGTTGGATTCAGATTTGTTTGCCATCCCTATAGCTAACCCATGTGAGATAATAAAATAAGAAAAAGATACCTTCTTTCAAGTTACTTGCAAAAGAACTCTAAAGAGTTGGGATAAAACACAAAAAAAAAAATTAAGATCCAAACGAAAATAAAGTCATTAAAACTGTTATTTGTTCGGGTAGTAATGCAATCAATTATTTTAGATAGGTTCCAAATCAATTGGTTTGGTTTAGTGTGAAACCTAAATTATAGTAAAAAAAAAAAAAAATTGTTGCAAGTGACTTGAAAGAGGGTTGTTTTTTTTTCTTATTTTAAAATCTCACTTGGGTTAATCGATGGGCTATGAAGGGCTAAAAATAATTTTTTTAAATGATATTTTAAAAAATTTAGAGTTAGGACTAAATTGATAGATTTTGTAAATGTTGAGGGCCAAATTTATTAATTTTTTATAATTAGAACTAAAATGACCAATTTTGTAAATATTGAGGGCTAAATTTGTTGATTTTTTTTATATTTGAGATCAAATTGATAGAATATGTAAGCATTAGAGGGCTAATTTTGTTATTAGACCAATAAAAAAGCCCACATCAGCTCAGAGTGACTAAAATATTTAATTTCAAAAAGTTTGATGACTAAATCAAAAAAATTGGTAGTTGGGTGACCAACATATAACGTAAGACATAGTTGGGTGATCATTTTTACAGTTTACCTATAAAAAATAATTTTCAATATTTACCACGTGGTTATTTAACAGAAAAAAATTAGCAGAGGGGTTAAATTGTACGTTTCGAAATGTATATGAATTAATTTACCTATTTTATCAAAAGAAGAGCCGAATTGCAATCCACCCTTTATATATAGGACTTCCTTGATATTTTTACACTTCCCTACTATTTGGTAAAATAATTTGCGGAAACCTTTCTTTCATCCATTCCAAATAAAGTGAAATGAAATTACAAAAAAAAAAAAAAAAAAAAAGAGTTTAATTGCATAAGATAGTTTCAAATTAGAAGTTAAATTTAAAAATTCGTTTTATTTAAAATTTTAAATTGTTACTAAATTATGTGCCACTAATGATGTTTTGATTAAAATAGTAAAAAAAAATTGGGATATTATTTTAAGTTTAAATTATTATTTTAAAATTTAAAAATATTCTTGTAATAATATTTGTTTATAATTTTTAAAAGAGGAAATAGTTTTTATTTTAAAGTAAATTTTTCAAAGAATAATTTAAGTTATTTATTTGAAATAAAGTTAGTGTTCAGTAATAACTAAAATTTGATAGGGTAAAATAAGTATTTAATAAACATATTTGTTAAAAAATATGTAAATATCAAATGAGGTGTTAGATAAATAGTGGAAGATAAATAAAAGTAAATGTAAACCACTCAAGTTATAATTAATTTTTTAAACTGATAATTAAATAAAAATTATTTTTAGAAGCATTTTTAATTTTTAAAATAAATAAATAATAAACTGAAAAAATCTCATTGAAACAATATTTGATAGTTTAATTTTGGTTAAAATGTAAGTAATGGTTTAAAGCTATGTAGATAACTTTTAACTTAACATTTCAAAAGAAACATAAAGAGCAATAGTAGTAAATATTAATAATCAAGTTTTAGACCATGGGGTTTTCCTCTTCTTCAATTTCATGTCTATCATTTGAAGAGCTTCCACTTCTTCCATTTGCAGACGAGACTGTTTTGTAAACCGGCAAGAGTTTCAAGGTGATCCCCATAGCTATAAGTATAAGCCCAGTCCCATGCTGTTGGGTCAATGGCTTTGTGAATATCATGTAAGACAGCAGTAATGTCACTGCCTTCCTCGCAGTTGTTACCTGTGCCAATGCATTCAATAGCACTTCATTTGCATCTGCTGCTTCTGTGTTTTATTATATATAGTTCAAAAATTAAAAGTGACTGAGTTCCCATTAATGGATAAAAAAGAGAAATTCACACCATTGCTGTAGTGGCTGCTCCAAAAATGGCAATGAGGGAGAGGACTGAAACTTGTCCGATGAACGTAGCCATGGCTTCAAACACTAATACGCCGTACACATACAAATGCTGCTCAAGGAAGAGTAATATGATGCAACTCAGACTTCATTGTAAACATCAATTTCTGTTTCTAATTTCTTTTACTGTTTTGAATATTTTCCCTCTACTCTTTTAACATTTTCAATTTTTTAATTTCTATTCTAAGCAAAATATTTGTTAAACTAAATTTTGATTCTATTTTATCCTTATTATTCACATTTTATTTTGGTAAGCAATATCAAATTTTTCAAAAACTTGTTTTTCACAATGATTTCCGAAAGTATATTTTTAACCTCAATTGCTAAACTAACCTTGAATTTAATATTATAAAAATCAGACTAATTATTAAGTGACATTCAACCATACCCAATTCAATTTTGGGTTATTTTGGTTTTGGTATTTCACTCTTTTTGGGTTCACAACGTACGATTGAATCAACTAAAGTAATGTCAAAAGTCTGGAACCCAATTCTTAAGCTTATTAAAAGTGAAGAGTTAAATTTTACCTCAGAACACGAATTCCATGCTTCGAATACTTCTCCTGTTAAAACCATGGGTGGGATCAATAATGGCAAACCAACGACGGTGGAGCAAAATAGCATTTCCAGCTAACGTCACCATAAAAAAGTATAGCATTAAACGCACTACTTTTTTCACATGTTTAAACCATCATCAGCAAAAAATCACCTGTGTTGTTTCAGGGTTCATGTTGAAGATAGCTTCTTGCAAATTACCCAGAAAAGAATCCGTTACAAGAGCACCAATCACCATTATTACACCAATTACACTGAAGCTTGGTGAAGTTTGTGCATCAGCTATGGTGAAAAGGATCAAACCCAGTACTAAAAGTATTGCAGAAACATATTCGTGTGCTGGGTATTTTCGTCTCAAACCAGGTATGAAGGCACCCATTACCATCACTGGAAGAACCTAAAGATATCCATTAATGAAGCTTTAAAAAAAAAATAAACACAAAAACAAGAACAATGTTGTGAAGAGTGAAAATTTTCAACTTTGGGGGTTTACTTTGGTGGATTTGAACATGAGCTGTGCTGGGTAATTGAGGAAAGCTAAAGACCCTTTTGTGAGGCCGTGAGAGCCCATGAGAACAGCAGAGAGCTTCACATAAGTCTTCCATGGGTTCACCATTTTCTTTGGACTGAAACCTTGAAGGTAAATCAGAAAAAGGTAGACGAACCCTTGGACAAATGTGAAGTACCAGCCATAGCTGAACAAAAAAAATTAATATAAAAAAATTGGAAACAATTACCAAAATAAAAACTACAGCAGTTACCTGAACTGGAGTCTATTGTATACATATTCCTGAAAAGCAGCAAATATCAAAAAAATAAAAATTCTTAAAATGATGCATTGAAACTTTGTTTGGTTGCCGAGAAAATGGAAAAAGAAAAGAAAAAGAAAAACCTCGCAAATGCCATTGACAAGGTAACCAAAGAAGAACCCAGAAGAGCAAATGAGAAACTGCTTCCATTTAGGTCTATCAGAAAGCGAAATCCCAAACAAAAAACGAGTTTGTTCTTCATTTTTCATTGGTGCCTCTGTTTTTTGTTTTTTTTTTTTATGGTTCAATCCACTCCAATGAGAGATACGAAAATCCTAGATGGATCAACCATGTATAATAAAGTTATCATAAATCAGCTCACTTTGCAATTTTCCTTTCCCTTGCATGTTGACTCGGGTGGCGGTTTGATTATGTTTAAGTACAAGTAGTAACTGCATGTTTCACGTTTGCTCTGTCCCCCTCCCCACCCACCCCCAACCCCCAAAAAAAAAAAAAAAAAAAACAAAAACAAAACAGAGAGAAAATAAGGAACTTAAAAAAAAAGAAATGAAATTTCTAATTTTGCAGATGGGCTTCTCCATGATTAAATAATTTGGAAAATGAGGAGTTACTATTTATGGACATATTTTGGATTATAACAGATTTTTCTTATTGTTTTTTAGTTAAATATAAACAATACATATAAATAATTATCATCAAAATAAATTATTGCAGAATTTCATCATAATGATAATCGACATAACACATTGTATTTAATGAATTATTTTATATAAATTAAAGTTTAACACTTTTGTGAATGTAATAATAGTTTAAGTTTATCTTAACAAAATTAAGTGTTTTTTTATTATTTAAAAGTTTGAATTAGATTAGGGTTTTTATTATTAGAGTATGAATAGGTTTTGGTATGTCATAATGATTTAATACGGCATAATTAGGTACTTATTATTAAAGAAGTTACTGGCATATTTATTTTTCATCTTATTTTTATTATTATTTATTTTCATTTTTGGAACAATATAAATATCTAACAATAAGCCCCTTTCCCCTTTAAGAAAAACAATGAGCCTTATATTATATACACTCTTAATGGATGAATAAGCATAATAGTGTTAGATTAAGATCATAAAAAATCAAGGGTGTTCAGTATTTCACCAATTGCTGGAGGATGTTCATCAAATTTTTAAGATGATGAAATTGTTCTGTAAGCCATATTATGTGATACTTCAAATGTGCCTGATAGTAAGATAAATTCGCATTTTTAATATATATTTTTTAGTTAATTATTGAATAAAATGTTATTAAATTTAAATTTTTCTTATCAAGAATGAAATTGATGTGCTAAATTCAAACTCTTACAAAAAGGGGGTTAAATTAGAACAAAAGGCAAAGAGGAGGGCTTGATTGAAAGATTGAAGATTCAAAAAGTGGCTAGACAAAGATTGAATGATTTTTTATATTGTTACAATTCTGTAATTAGTTTAAATTTAATCTCTAGTTTAAATTTGATTTTTAAATTTTGAATTATTTAGTAATATTTAGAATTATTTGGTGATAATATTTAGGATTATTTAGTGACAATATTTAAGAAATGTCTAGCTGAATTTTATCATTAAAAGTGTATACACTACACCAAAACAGACTTTTAGCGGCGTTTTTAGTGGCGTTTTAAAGAAAAACACCGCAAATATTACACATTAGCGGCGTTTGAAGGAAAACGCCGCAAAAAAATGACCAATAGCGACGTTTATTTCCAAAACGCCGCTAAAAAGGATAAATAGCGGCGTTTTTTCCTCAAACGCCGCTAAAGGTCTGAGCATTAGTGGCGCTTTTAAAAAAATACCACTAAAGGTATGAGCATTAGCGGCGCTTTTGAAAAAACGCCGCTAAAGGTCCAAGCATTAGCGGCGCTTTTGAAAAAACACCGCTAAAGACCTGAGCGTTAGCGGCGTTTTTTCACAAAAGCCGCTAAAAGTTTTTCATATTTTTTTCTTATTCTTGCTTTGAGTTATATTTTATTTTGATAAATTCACTTATAAGCAATGAGAAATTTCATTTTAGTTACTTAATTATGAAAAGTTACAAATTGCTAACTAAACAATTTAGAAGTTTTCATTTAAGTTACAAACTAAGCTATTAAAATTGATTTAGGGTTTAATGTTTAGTTTGTTAATTTTATGGTTTAGGGTTTGTTATTTTGGTGTATGGGTTTAGTGTTTTAAAGTTTGTTGTTTGGGTTTATTGTATAGTGTTTAATATCTTAGTGTTTACCGGTATTAAGGTTTAAGTGTTAGTGGCCAGGGTTAAGGTTTAGGGTTAGGGTTAGGGTTTAGGGAGAAATGGTTAAAGGGTTAGGGTTTTGAGTTTAGGGTTTATGGTATGGTTTTAGGGTTAGGGGTTTAGGGGGAAATGGTTAATGTGTTAGGTTTTTGAGTTTAGGGTTTATGGTTTAAGTTTAGAATTTTAGGGTTTAGGATGTTAGCTATATGACCCAAAATCCCAAAACTGAAATCCCTCATGAGGGATTTATGGTTAATGTGTTAGCTATTAAAATATATGTTTTGTACTACACTAACATTGGCCACATGAATTCCCAAAAAGTTGGTCTCAGATTATGGTTTAAGGTTTGTGGTTTAGAGTTTAGGGTTCGAGTTTTATGGTCTATGATTTATGGTTTGGGGTTTTAAGTTTGGGGTTTATGGTTTGGCGTTTGTGGTTTAGGGTATAATATTTAGGGTCTAAAGTTTATGATTTAGGGATTAATCTAGGATTTTTTAGAATATAAATCAAAATAAGATAAATGTAAATTATTATTTTAAAAAAATATATATCAAAATGGGTTAAATTCCAAAAGCATACATGAACAATAGGATACTGTTTGAAAACTAAAAAATCATTTGGAATTTACTGAGGTTCATGCCATTTTGTACTACACCCATATTATTTAATATAAGAATATAAAATATATGTTTTGTAATACACTAACATTGGCCACATGAATTCCCAAAAATTTGGTCTCGGATTATGGTTTAAGATTTGAGGTTTAGAGTTTAGGGTTTGAGTTTTATGGTGTAGGATTTATGGTTTGGGGTTTGGGGTTTGTTGTTTGTGATTTAGGGTATAATATTTAGGGTCTAGGGTTTATGATTTAGGGATTAATCTTGGATTTTTTAGAATATAAATCTAAATAAGACAAATGTAAATTATTATTTTAAAAAATATATATATCAAAATGGGTTAAATCCCAAAAGCATACATGAACAATGGTTTAGTGTGCAATTGTATACATGAACTTTAATTTGATCCAGATCTTGTAAAATATTAACACAATTATTGATATAATTAACATCATTTTTTATTTATATATTGCATACATAAAAATTTATATTTATTCAATATAAAAATATATTAATGTATTTATATTTTAAAATAATGTGTATGATTAAATCAAAATTAAAGTTTCAACTATACATTTAAACTACAATTAGAATTTCACATCTGGAATTACACATTAAACTAAAATTCATATATAATTCTGAGATGTATCTATATCAAAATTTAGGTGTATACATATAATTAAATGTCATTCATATAAAAATCTAAGCAACTAATGCAGACCATACTTAAAAGAATAATGTTGATGTAAAAAGAAAGAAAAAAGAAAATCCTAAAAGAGTTGATAATAGTAGTTAAATTTTTAAAATTTAATAATAAAAAATTTAAAAATTTAAAACTTAAAAAGTTAAAAAATTAATATTTAATATTTTAGCTAAAAAAGTTCAATACTCAAAATATAATAAAAATAAAAATTTTAAAAAAATTATAATCTCAGTACAAAAATTTTGAAAGAAAAAACAAAGAAAAATATAGGTTAGAAATGAAAAAAAATTAAAATTGTGTAATAATGGCATTTTTGTAAAAAACCCCACAAAAATAGAGTTATAGTGGCATTTTTATTAAAAAGGCCGCAAAAAATAGAGTTATAGTGGCGTTTTGCCGCAAAATTTGTATCGTTTTTTCCCTTCTAAAAACTAAGTTCACTATCCTTGTAAACCCGATTTTTATTTTTCAAACCCTAAATTTACTAAGTCCCCAAAATTTGTATCGTTGCTTCTCATCAGCAGCATTTTTTTCTTTCTTTTGTATCACAAACCCAACTAACCATATGGAAATTTCTACAAGCGAACCAAATTGGATATTTTCTTGCAATAAGTAACGAAGTATAAAGTGAGAGATTCTATATATATGATTCTTGTAAGGATTTATACAAGATCTGTTTCAAAGTGAGAAGAAGATTTGACAGGGTTTGGGTTTGGGTTTGTCAGAGGAGGTGACTTTCGGCAATTCTCTCTCACTTTCGGACTCTTTTCAACGTTTTCCTGTTATTCTTTTTTAGCTTTGGGTATCCACAGGCCATAAGAACACACGCTAGAGTAGGAAGAGAGTTTTCCTGAAAGAAAAACCCTAAGTTCTCTTTGGCGTTTCTGGTTTTTGTTATTTTTGAAATTCGCTGCTTCAACGGAGACTCATTTCAGGTATCAATCTCTTTTTTAGTTTCAGCTCCATGCTTTTTTACTTGTATTTCAGTGGGTTTTTCTTAGGGTTTTTGATTTTCAGCTTTAGAAATACTATTTTGTTCCGTCTTTCAGATCTATAGATATCGGTCTTGTTCTTCATTTTTGTTTGTTTATCGTCTACTATACGTTGTTCTTTATTTTTGGATTGTTTGTTTCCCTCTGTTTAATATTATAGCTTTTGTGTTATTTTTTATTTCCTTTAAATCTTTGCTTAGCAAAATACTAATTGCCTAAACAAAAAGCATCCTTATGTAAATTGTTTACTGCATCTGTGTTGGCTTGATTTTAGTTCTAGGAACCCGGTGAGAGTTGTGACGCATGTAGAGTTTATTTGGTAGTTTTTCTGGATGGTGATAAGATGTCTTGTACGGTTCTCTATTGGTTATTTTCTATCAGACTTGGCAATGGTGTTTTGGCATTTCCCAACTTTAGGAGGTCTGGAGTATGTAAGTAGAGAATCATGCCTGATGTTATTTATATTACTGCTCTGAATTGGTCCCAGTTCCCAGAAGCAATTTGATTTAAAGCATCTGCTTAACCAATAATTGTGTTTCTTCAAATAAGTAGTTGTACCTCAATGTTCTTGATATTATAAGAATCTCTCTGTTATGAATTAATGATAATCTTCCCTTCCTGCGTATGAAATGGGTACTGAATTTGGCATTCATTAACTAGTACTTCTAATTATTGTTGCTGCTGCTATTAGTATACTTTTTTTATGCATCATTCAGTTTATGTAAATGTTTTACCCGGTGATGGAGCAGATGAATTCTCTTTGGCTCTTTTGTTGTTAATATTTTCATTTTATTTTAGGACTCCATCACCGCATAGTATAATACCCCATTTTTTCCATCTTCTTTGTTGCTTCGCTTCTTGTTGTCTCCATTTCGATCGATTTCGAGGAAATAAATTAGAAAAGCGCCAAAAGAAAGAGAATAATTTATAGTCTTTGCAATTGTTCACCCTGTCTATTTCTCGAGTTTTCAATTTCACCGCACTCGAGATCTCAACTCTTCTTGCAAGCAGGCCCTCTCCTTTTGTACAGGGAGGAAAAAGAAGGGGTGCTGCTTTGCAAATCGGATCCAAATTTCATGCACTGAGAGACCTATTTTTCTATATTGAACGATATGGGTATACTGTTTACAAAAATGTTCTCTAATCTGTTTGGAAACAGGGAGGCTCGGATCCTTGTTCTCGGCCTTGACAATGTTGGCAAAACCACCATTCTCTATATTATATCGCTTCCTTATTATGTTTTAAGTGACTTTTATATTGGGTTTTATTATTTTTTTAATAATTTCATGGTTTTGGTTGCAGATCAACTCCAGATGGGTGAAGTTGTCTCGACAATTCCAAGTTAGTCTTCCTTTTTTTTTCATTTTTTTTTTCAGTTTTGTTTGTTTTAAAGGGAATTATTTAGCATTTCGATGTATAAGGGAGAAGTAAGTTAATATTTGCAATTAAGAAGATCAATGGGTTTCTCTTTCTATTTAAGAATTGTTATTTGATTTACTTTGTTCTTGATGGTGCAGCAATTGGGTTTAATGTCGAAACAGTGCAGTACAATAACATCAAATTTCAAGTGTGGGATTTAGGTATGCCGATCACTACTTCTTGATCTGGATCTTTAACATGTATAGTAGATTTTTTATAGTAATGTCCTGAAAGTTTGATAATATTTTCTTATCGATTTGATTGTTTGAAGGTAAAGAGATGGCGAAGTTCATAATTTCTTATATCAAAGGCTTGAGATAATGCCTGTTATTGTAAATCACAACCGCATAAAGTAGCTTTAATCCACAACTTACATGATTCTTTTGCCTCTTGTCGATATCTTTATATATCTGTTCTTGGTGTTGCTTCCATAAAACCATCATAGTAGCAGCTTTAAGCAAATTTACAGAACTGATCACTCTTTATCATCAAAGCTTTACTTTTCCAATACTGGATGAAATATGATATTATGTGGGATATTCTGTCTCTAGCTGCCAATCCAAAAGCTATTTCTGCAAACTTAAGGTTCTTCTTTTTTGATTCCAAGTTCGCTGTTATTCAAAGCCACTGAACTTCGTCAAAACTAATAGTATTAAGTTGTGGAATTTTAGTGCTTTAGTATTAGACTGAAATGTATTCATTTAATACCTTGTTCTGCAATTTTGCTTTCTTTTATCATTTGGAGCTTTAATATTTTAACACAAGTGATGTCAATTTCTTGTCTTGATAACATCTTTATTATTTACTGATGCAGGTGGACAGACAATTATCAGGTAACTTTCACAAACATGCACTGTTTTTATATTCCTTTACTAATATTCTGCTAGCCAGTGGCAACTTTGAAATAAGATGTTTGGTTTCTGGAAGCTCTATGTGAAGTTTGTCTTTATGAGTCTGCATCTGACCGCTTAGAAATTTAATTAAGCTAATAGTTTTTGCTCTCAAACTTATATGACATCCTGTGAGTTCTTTTAAGTTGTAAAAGAGGTGTATGTCTTTATTCAGTTCATGCCAAACATCTTATAATTAAGGTGTCTGCATAATAAAGGATCATTTTAATGCATTGGTTGTAAGTTTTTTCAAAGTTAGTTCATAGACTTCCAAGGGTATTTTATGGATTTTCAAAAAAAAAAAAAAAAAAAAAAAAAGGTATTTTGTGACTGGATATAACTAGGAATTTTTTTTTTTTGCATTATTGCTAAAAATGAACTTCTTTAAGAAGCACAAATTAGGATATCTTATTTACTCTGTGTTTTAGGGAGACCAGGAATATGAGCCTAGATTTTATAACTATTGTTATTAACAATCCCATGGCTAATAAGTGAATTTCCGTTTTCTTTTTACCTTTAGAACAAACTAACTTTGAGTCTATCATAGCATTTCAATTTTGTATTCATGGGATGCCACTGTTTGTACCACTTTTATAATTAGGACTTAGGATTTAATTTATGCTGTTATTCCAGGTTATCTCAATGTCTAAAAGTGTTGAAATAAAATAAAAGTTTACACCTATGCTTTCGTGTGTTCATGACAGACAAAAAGATTAATCATCCTATTCAATTTTAGTTTATGGTTCATATTTTGTTCCTATATTCAATAAAACGGTGCTTCTAGTATAGACCAGCCTAGTTTCTTATTTCATTTTGCTCCACAGGCCATATTGGAGATGCTACTTTCCAAATACTCAAGCTATAATCTATGTTGTTGATTCAAGTGACACAGATAGGCTGGTGATAGCTGAAGAAGAATTTCATGCAATCTTGGAGGTAAACCCATCAAGATGTATTTTACTAGTTTTCCTCTTTCTTAAAAACTTCCTAAAACCTTGTTATGGTATATCTTATAAATATTCCATACATTGAAGATGATATATAGATTACTATGCAGGCGGTAACATTGATCTCATGGTCCACTGTAGTAACATTTGCATTTTGACTGCTTCTCTGTATCTCCTTTTTCTACTTTACTCATATTTTGCCTCCCTACATTTGTTTTCAGGTTTTTGACAAAGCTTCTCACGGTGGATTTGCCTCGACTCTTTGTACGACCAAAGAAGATTATTTTCAGGTATCTCGGTAGCTTTGGGTTATCTCATTTTCTTCCTGATTTTAATTCCATGACAAGCCTCGAGATAATGTAAGTTGTATATATGATGGAAATCCCTATTTACTTCTACTGGAGTTTGCTTTTGTATTGCTTATAGAGCTGACTTGGAAACAGGAACATTTGGCAGTGGCTTTCCTAAGGTGTCTTCTGTGTTAACTGGAAATGATGCAGATAAATATGCAACGTCAGGTTGGAACCTAAATAATTTCCCATGCCTACAAGGTTCGGTGTTATCTTTTGAAGGATGCGATATATCTGGAGTTCTAGTGCCATGGCTCTATGTGGGGATGTGCTTCTCATCATTTTGTTAGGTAAGGCATAAAAACTGCTAGAATAACATTCCTCTTAGTTCACATGATTAAAATAAATTAGGATATAAATGATACTGGAACACAACATTGTCCATTCTTGTTTTTGTTATTCATTTTTAGAAATGTACAACATGCTTCTCATAAACTTGTAGTTTTGAATTTGTCTGGCAGTATGGTCCCCTATTGTTGCATGATCCTCTATGGTTGCTTAACTGCAAAGAATTTTATAAATTTACACATTTTGCAAATGCAACCATTTACTGTAAACATTCTCTCTAACTGTGATTTTTAATGAAATATTCAACGTGAATTATACTTTCTATTCTTTTGTGTTTTAGGTCTGAATCCCTTTTTGATAATTTGACTGGTGACTCATTCATTTTCTCATTTTAACTTTATTATGGTTTGAGCAGCATGTTGAGGACCACCATCTGTATTCTCTAAACTATATGCACTTTGGTGATCCAAAAATATGGTATGGAGTGCCGGGGAACCAGGCTACCTCTTTGGAGGCTGCAATGAGAAGGCGTCTGCCTAATTTGTTTGAAGAACAGCCTGACATTTAATTGAAGGAATCACAGAGCTAGCTTCTTGTACTTTATATTATCTTGCTTCTGGTGCATTTTGGCACGTGTTTCTTTGTATATAAACTGTTATCCTATTAATGCTTCTTTGTGTGCTGTGATAATAGTGCTGATTTTATTGCATGCTTTTCTTTGATATCTGCTCTTTTTATAATTTTTAATTTTTTTAATTTTTTATGACCTTTTGCGGCGTTTTTTAAAATAAACGCCGCAAATTTTACCAGCGTTTGCTATAGCGACGTTTTTTTGCGGCTACAGCCAATTGTCACACACTTTACACTTTACATTTGAGACTTAATAAATTCTCTATTTTTTTTTTCCATTCCTGTCATTTCAACTCTTTTTCTTTTACTTTCAAATTTTTGATTAATTGCCTTCCAAGCCCTTCCTCTGCCCACTTTCCACAATTCCATTTAATTCGCTTCCCACTTTCCACTATTTCATTTAAACCATTTATTTTCAAGCATGATACTTTTCATGATTAACTAAACCCTTTTTAGCCTTAACTCGGTTATCGCTTCAATAAAGTATCATGAGATATGAACCTACACTAAATACTTTGCAATTCGATTTCAATTCAAAAAGCACACGCTGGGTTGGAATCGTTTGGCGTACAATTGGGAAGTTGAGTCAGTGGTGTTGTATTCAAAATCTTGCGAACAAATTGGCGTGTTCAATTGGAAAAAGCTAGTTGGATTCCATCAAGAGAGAGAGAGTGATCGGATTTAAACAACCCACATGGTTGAGGCCATTAATTCAAGTTGGGCTTTTTAGATCGCAAGGCTGTCGAAGTCTTAAATTACGAGTACGTGCCATGTGGTTGGAAATTCAACAAGAGTCGATTTGCATGTGATACCAGGATAGACTACGAGAGGAAGAGTTGACGATTTGAGGGATCTTCTATTGCTATAACCAGCTTATCACTTGAAAGGAAAAATCTATTTTAAGGATCGATTCAAGATTGGAGTACATCGAAGCTAAGGCTAAGCTTAAAAATATTTTATTTACCAATTTACTTTATTTACTTAAACTTATTTTTTTTTGCAATTTCGAATCTGTTTTTATTTTATTTTATTACATTTCGTATTTCCTTATTTTATTATCTTTATCAATTTAAACCCCCCATTTTTATTTTTCAGATTTGCTACGCATAGGTTGTGGGCACGACTATGACCGCAATAGCGATTTTGGTCACAAAAAAAGGCGAAATTAGATAGCCAATCCTTGTGGATTCAACCTTACTGCTCTATACTGCTATTACTTTGATTTTGTTATATGAATTTATATTTGATGGTTTCGACGCTCATCAGTGCCTGTGTTTGGGTGTGAGTTTGAAAATTTATTGCATAAAAAAGTTATCAAACAAGCCTAAATTTAATTATTTAATTTTCTAAAGTCAAGTCATTGTGTTATTAATAGTAATAAATTTATTTATCAAAATAGTGCTTGTATTTTGTACAAAGCGATTAAATTGATCTCGACTTAATACCTTGAGTGTAGGCTCGAGCAACACAAACCAAATCACATAATGAAAAATTTTAATTAACTTTCGGTAACTACACATTTTTTTCCAGAAAATAGAATTTATTCTTGTTAAATAAATTTCTATTACTTTTTTTACAAAATAACGATGCTATATGATGTGTGTAAATTGTTTAACTGGGAGTTCCTATTTATAAAGAAAAAGTACAAGAGTTATGTTTGAATAATGTCTAATTAAATAATATTATTTTAATAGGAAATAAGTACTCCAGTATAGACCTGATCATGGGTCGAGCTACTCACTTAGGCCCGAAGGCTCGCCCGAAAGGTGTGAGAATTTGGGCAAAAATATAAGCCCAAAAAATGGGTTTGGGCAGAAAATAAGACCTATTTTCTAAATGGATCGGACCTCGGGTATGATTTTTGGCCTGGGTTCGACCTGACCCAGTTAAATTAGTTGTTTTGTCGTTGTTTTGCTAATGTTTTGCTACCATTTCGCTATTATATTGCTACTATTTTATTGTTATTGTTTGGATATTATATAACTCTTGTTTTATTGTTAATTTTGCTACTATTTTAAAGACATTTGCTTGCTAAGTTACAACTATCTTAGTAGTATTTAAGTATTATTTGTTGAGAAACATTTATTTTAATGTTTTTAGTGTATTTGTTGTATTATATTTTAATATATAAAAAATAATCTAAAAATTTTAATATGGGTGGGTCAAGCTCGGGTTTAGCATTTTTAACCTGGATCAGGCAGAATTTTAGGCTCATTTTTTGGGTCGGGCCTAGAAAACGAGCTTAAAATTTTGCACCGGACCCATGATCAGGTCTACTCCTATAACAACCCGTTTTTAATGAAACCAGAAAGTGGTTTCGAGACCACAAATACGATGTCAAAATATTTATTTTCTTATTAGTTTATTGTCTACAGCATATAGTAGTACCGTGTAAAAATTTCGTTAAGAAATTTTACCGTTTGCATGCTTAATTTGATAAAAAAGACTAAATCGCGTAAAGTACAAAAGTTGAGTTCTAGTAGCTAAAGGTATTAAATAGCTATAGAACCTTAAATTTTGAGTCCTTATATGGTAATTAGGCCATAAATGTTGATAGTGGAATATGATGGCTTGGTATTATTGAAATTTGTAATGTTTTTAAAGGTTATATATGTAATATGGTAAATAAATGACAAATCAAATAAAACAAAAATCAAGTTATCATCTTTTACCTTTCTTCAACCAAAATTTCAAAGAAAAAGAAACCATGAAAGCTTCCTAGGTTCGGCCATGGTGTCTTTGGCTGCATGGTATGTATTTTTGTCCCATTTTTATTGATTTCTATGTTTTCGGGATCGTTGTAGCTTAATCTAGCTAGCTCGTGGACTAATTTGTGAAACTGTTAAACTATTAGGGTTTTTTCCATTTATGAATTTTTATGAGTTTTGATGAATTGTGAAAGAAAATGATTAGTTGTTGTTAGATAAACAACTTTTGTTAAGTGATTTTTGGTGAAATTGTCAAATAGGGATTAAATTGAAAAATAGAAAATTTTACATGGTGAAATTGTGAAATAATGATATATAGGACTTGATAAGGATCTATTTGATATTCAGCTATGATGGGTTGTGGTTGAATTACATTAATTTCCATTTTTATGAGCTAAGGACTAAATTGAAAAGAAATCAAAAGTATATGGGCAAATTGTAATTTTGTTAAAATGCAAATTTGGGTTAAATTGAATAAAATACATATTTAATTGAGCTAAATTTATCCATTTAGATCAAGAAAAACCTCGTACGGCTTTAGACCGAGGCAAATATAAAGTTTCAGATTAGTTGCCTCTATATCTACGTTTACTCGTAGAGGTAAGTTCGTGTGATTATATTGAATTTATATGTTTTCAATTTAATTATACATGTGTTAGAAATTTCCATATATATACACGATCGCATATCCAACAATGTTTCGACGACTAGCGAGCCCCGTTTAAACATTAGGAATTCGTAAGATACAAATGACATGTCATTAGGGTTTACATGATTTGGGTGTTGGTCTTGAACGTCCTACCGATGGATGAGGTCCGGCATCTATTCTGAATACTCTACAGCTCATGTGAGCAGCATTGTGTAGCTACGTTCTGACCCACAACTCGTGTGAGTAGGCCGATTTTCATAGCTCGTGTGATCATTCTGATTTACAGCTCATGTGAGCATACATGTACAAGATTTGATGGATTACAGTTATATGAGTTAGCACACTATGTATGAGCTATCCCAGGTATCCAACGGTATTCTAAATGGTTCAACAAACATGATTTGGAAAGAGGATGGTATGAGTTCGATATGAACTAAGACATGGACACATGTGAATTTCATTGAAATGGTAATACTTGGTATATTGAGAGTTGAGATGGATGATATATGTATATGATACATGGTTAAATGTTATGCTCATCCATGATTATGATGCCTTTGTTATATGTGTAAATGGCTAACATGTTTGGTGTACATGCTTAGGATTTGGCCAAATTGTGGTTGGAATATGCCATGTTAACTGATCTATTATGTGATTAAATGGTAAGTTGTGTTTTACATTATATGAACTTACTAAGCAATTATGTTTACTCTGTGTTATTTTCTATGTTTTTATAGTGAATCAGAAGCTCGTTCGAGTTGGAAGCTTGTCAGAGTTATATTACACTATCTATCGGCTATATCGGTACTTTTGGATGTTTCTAAGTTTGGTTATAATGGCATGTATAGGTATTTTGGTTAATAAAGTAGTCATTGGTCTTGGTTTGTGTTTACGGCATTATGAGTGATGATATGGATTTAGTTTTGGCATGTATATAATTAACCTTTAAGTGGTTGATGTTTTGGCTTATTATGGCTGAATGTTTGAAGATTAAATGATAACTCAAAATACATGTATAAATGGTCTTGTGATATGTTTAAATATGGTTTTTTGCTACTTTTGTTATAAATATCATGAATGGCTATAAGCGCTAGTTGTTTAATGGTACATTTGGTACCTTTTGGTATGAAATTGATAGGTAAATTAAATGGTATGTTTTGGTATAAACTTAGCTAAAGGTTAGTTGGACATTTGGCCAAATTGTGTTTGTAAGTGTGCATGTTTGATTGTTGAGATTGAGGTATCCTTTGGGCATATTGGTTGTATGCAAATGTATCCTATATGATTGCTTGATTATGTATAGTTTTGATGCATTTTGATGGCTTGTTCAATTGTGCAAAAGTGATTGTAGGTACATGTTTGAATGGGTGAGAAAGATGGCTTGGAAATGACCTATTTTTTGTTCACACGGGAAGAGACGCGGGTGTGTGTCTTAGCCGTGTGTGACACACGGCCAGGTGACACTGCTGTGTGTCCTCTGTAGCTTTTAAAGGGTTGCAAGTTAGACTGTTACAAGGCCTAGCACACGGCCTGGCACACGGGCGTGTGGCTTGGCCATGTGACCCAAGTCAGTGAGTTACATAGGCATGGACACGGGCTGAGACATGGTCGTGTGACCCCTGCAGTTTTGAAAATTTTCACTATTTTTTGAAAAATTCTATGAGTTTTTGATTTAGTCCCGACTTGTTTCTAATATGTTTTTAGAGCCTCAAGGGCTTGTATAAGGGACAATATGTATGATTTGGATTGATTTTAATATGATTATTGATATGATTTGAAATAATTAAAAAATTGTATTTGTTTGAAGTGAAATTTTTGGCAATGCTCCGTAACCCTATTCCGACGACGGATACAGGTTAGGGGTGTTACAACTCCAGTATAACTGTAGTACATGATACGACAACACCCTAGTAAAACAATAGGGTTTGATGCCCATTACATGGTACAAAGTCAAGTTGGACCTTTTCTTGTATTGGGTCCAATTATATGTGTTTCATGGACTTTAATAAAACACTTATAATTTATCTTGTTAAATTAGCTTAATTTGATAAATTATTTTGATAGAACAAATAAAAATGCTTTTAAATGAAAACATGTTTTTAGAACAAAGAATTAATAAAGTTCAAAACATAAAAATTATTTCAAGACTTTCAAACATCTTAGAAAATATTTTGAACACTTAAAATATTTTGGACAAAGTTCAAAAACAATTTTAAACTCTTAAACTTGATTGAAACAATCTTAAATTATAATTGGAAAAATGCTCCCTATAAAAAGTATCAATATTTCCCTAAATGTATCGATATCACCATAAATTTTATCGATATCTTGGTTTTTTATCAATACCAAAACTGCTCTCTAGCTTGAATAAAAAATTAAAAAAAATAAGTATCGATACTTTTAGAAATATATCGATATCTATTGAATTTTATCGATACCTTACTTTATATCAATACCATTTTTCCTTATTGTTTTTATGATCTTTCGAACAATGACAAAAAACATCGATACCCATTAAAAATATATTGTTACCTTTTTAAGGTATCAATAAATCATTCTTGGTATCGTTGAAAACTAATTTTAATGGTCACTAAATCGGGCATTAAATGCTACTAGTATCAATACTCATAGAAAAAGTATCAATACTTTTTGTTGTAGGTGAATTTAATGATCCGATATTTTCATCCCTAACAGCTCTATTTATTTTCTCAACAATCACAACAGTTGAAATTGAATTAGAGGGTATAAATATCAACTTCTAAAGGTCCTACAACAACAAGAGAGAATATTCAAGCTTAAAAATCAATCAAAATAACCGTTATGCCAAATATTTCAGTACTTTTCTTTCATACACTTGTGAACTTTATTTCCATTCTATTTGGTCAGGTGTTTTCATTATAATTGAACTTAATTTGCAAACACATTGATCTTGTAAGGATTATTTCTTTATTTGCTTATTTGTGTCTCTTTGAGAGGGTTTGTATCTTAAGGTTTGGGTAGAAACCTTAAGGGAGTTTGTAAGGTTAAACCTTATCCTCAAAGGTTGTCAAATTAGTGAATTTGGGAAAATCCTTAATAGTAGAAAGCTAAGGTAGTGGAGTAGGCAATTGGGTCGAACTACTCTAAATTCTTGTATTCATTTCTCTATCCTTTCTCTCTAGCATCCACATAAATTTTAAAAGCCAATTCACCCATCTTGGCAATTTTGGTTTGATTATTTAAGCTAACATATCCAACCCAATAGTTATTTTATATTACCCAAAATATTGTTTATTTAATTTAATTAATTTTATTTAAATTGATTTTTCAATTAAATTATTTTTTCAACCAAATTTTAATTTCGTTAAAGTCGTTGCAACTTTACCGTATTAGAATCTATAAGAAAATATATTTAATTGTCTTATTTAACAAATTCATAATGACTTATTAGTTTAATTCTCATTTCAAACTTCAAATTTAATTAAATAATAATTCGAAAACATTAAATTAATTCCTAAGTCATTTTTTTACTTAGTGAGAAAACGCATTCATTGCGGATAATGATACATGCGATCTATTTCTCTTACTTCATCGTTTTTATTCATTCCATATTTATTGGTTCTACATGCAATTCATTTATGGTTATATCGAGCTAGTGGAGGGACCGATTGGACATATATAATTAGGGCTCAAATAATTCGTAATTAAGTTTAGACTTTTCTCTTATTAATTACAACAATATTTAGATATGAAGTCATTCCACTAAAGTATCGTGATTGAGCTCTCCCATATCATATACTATTGCGAAAGTCACTCATTGTGTACTTGTCCAATGACCTTTTCATAAGTGTGTTACCCTCATAAGATATTCTTAATCTCTTTGGGATAAATTCGCTCTCCCAATATATCTTATTTTATCTCCTAGTAACCATTACATCTCCCTTTATGAAAAGTCAATGACTATAAAATAATAATTAAGTAATTTATCACAAAGACAAATGACTTTTGGCCACGATACTTTTCATCTATCATGCAATGTCGATGAGAGGATATCATTTACCCTTTATTGGGCTCTAAATTCCACTATCGTGAAATGATGCTACCTACTGCAGAAGTCATATAACCAACGTACCAATTTTTGGTTCTTTATCTATTTGAACTCAAGCTTTTATTTACATCAAAGTATACAAGTCATACATAAATTGCCTATCATCCATTCGAGATTAAGATGTGCCACACTATGAACGTCACAAGTAAATAAATCTATAAACGAATCGATAATCTATTATACTTAGGTCCTGTCCGATGTATTGTCAATCTAGTTAGTCACATCTATGTCTCTATCTTTTAGGAGTCATCTGTTTTGATACCCAAGACAATGTATCTCCTTAATTGGACTTGTTAGACGACATATTAGTCTTTTAATCAATTTTCTCAGTTTTGATTAGACCATAGACATGTTTAGATTATTTATTAATATAAGTTGCCTTTTCGCATTACGATTCGACCACGTAATGTTGCTTAATATTAGTTAAACATTAGATAATTAGTGAGTTAATATTTGTTTTCATTTTTCTTGAAACACCCCTTACTCGTATTCGACGCCGGAACAGGGTACGAGGCATTACCGAGGAGTACAGAACACTTACAGATGATTTAAACCATTTATCGCTCAAATATCAAAATTGATTATAAAAGTTCCTTTAACGGACCCTTGAAGTCCAAATAATGCATTGGGATTGGGTCGGGACTAAATCAGAATCGCACAAAATTTTTTGCAAAATCCCTAAGTTTATCTCATTTACAAGGGTCCCACACTCGTGTGGCTCACATGGTCGTGCCTTTGGGGCGTATAACTCTCTGACTTGCATCTATGAAGGAAATTGGGTCACACGGCCTTAGTACACGCCCGTGTTACTAGGCCTTGTGGTAAATAATTTTCACAAATTAGGCTAATTTTCAAGCCATATTTCTCACTCATTTGATCCATATTCTTCACCCACATTTAATACATACAAAAACCAATTTAAGATATTCAACTGAGCCTTATACTTAATACCATTTGTTAGTCATACACTTCATATAAATAACAAGAAACGTATATGGGCTCAATTCTTATTAAATTTTTCTTGTACTTATACTTTTTCACACTATGTATTCATATAACATATAACAATCACACCTCTGAATTTCATATACATATTTATAACAAATTGTCTTGGTTTCAAACTACTTCATATTTGAGTTTTACTTATCAAATCATTTGAAACATCATCTTTACACATATAGTGCACTTGAGATGCACAATTCTATAATTATGAACGAACACATTTATCAAACATATTCCATGTTTTTATATATTATAGTCTCATATTTCCATGTATCAATTACCATCATTTCCTTGTATTTTGACAAATACATGTAACAATTCATAAACATGCAATTCACTAGCTCTTCCTGCCAATCACAATTTAAATTGACAAATCACTTATTGAGCCCAATTTCAATGTTCACTAAAATCTATTAGGATGTACGTATCCACCAATAGATTCCATGTACAAGTATCATCACCTCATATTTTCACATACATTTACTTTCCATATTATGAACTCAAATAACATATACAAGACATACCAATGTATTCCAAGTACGTTTTCATAATATTTCATTTCGAATTTAGATTATGTCATATTAGAACTCTTCTCATTAACTCATTTGGAATCCAATTCATACGGATAATACACTCAAGGTTGTACAAATATATAATCACAAATGAACTCATTCATCAACCAAGTTCTATGTTCATGTCTCATCAACTCATACTTCCTTATATCAAATAATTCTATGTAACACTTACCAACTTTGTCAAATTAGTGAACGTCTTACGGAATTGTTCTGCACCGGTATACATTGAATTTCACTGATAATCACTGATGCCATAACATAGCTATGGTCTTTTCACTAGAATGCCATAGCTCAGCCATGGTCTTACATCTTCACTATCATTATGCCATGGTGAAACCATGGACTTATCCGTCAATTCATCACTTTTCACTAGAATGCCATAGCCCAGCTATGGTCTTACATCTTAAACACGTATCACACTGATGCCATATCCTAGATATGGTCTTACACGGAAATCACTTGTCACTTGTAGCCGAAGCTACCACTATTCATCGATCGGTGTTTGGAGCTACCACTTTTCATCGATCGGTGGCGAAGCTACCACTTTTCACTTTCACTTGTCCTTGATCAGATAAGTGTAGCCGAAGCTATCACTTATCACTTTCACTTGTCCTTGATCAGATAAGTATAGCCGAAGCTATCACTTATCACTTGTTGCCATGCTTCAACCATGGTCTTTTCCGTCAATTCATCTTGTCACTGAACTGAAGTGCTCAATTTGATCATTTATTCAATTTTCATGCTTTTACATTATTCACGATTTTGTCATCAATACATATGAAATAACACATCATGAAGTTCATAAAATTAACAAATGATCACTAAAATTTAGCCATATAAACTCACAAGTTCAATTTTTCTATTATAACGATAATCATAATTTCATAATAAATATTTAAAATAAAACATTATATCATTTCTAATTTAACATTTATCAATTATAATCGAGCATGTAATCAATTTATACACAAGTCGTTCATATATTATTTTTCCTCCTCCTTCTCTCCATCCACATCCTTAGTATAAACATCTCACTTGTAAGTAACATTATCTATAATTTTCACTATTTACTTATGTGAATATTCAAGCTGTCCATCCGTTTCGTAGTCACTAAATTATTTTTTCTTGAGCTACAGAACTCCAAATTAAGGTTCGTTAATTTTATTTGAAACTAGACTCACATATCTTCTTATTATAATTTTTCCAGAATTTTTTTGTGTGGCCAATTAGTACAGTTTATTAGTTAAGTCTCCCCTGTTACACAGTCTGATGACTCTGACCTCTCTTCACTAAAAATCAATTATCTCATAGTAAAATTTTCATATAGTGTTTTTGATTATTTCTAATGAAAATAGGCTCACTAAGGAATAAAAACATATAAATTATAACTCATAATTATTTTTTTAAAATTTTTAATGAATTTCTAAAGTAAGAACAGGGGATCACGAAGTTATTCTAAACCAGTCTTATAAAAATTTAAATATCTCAAAATGTAGACTTCTTTTGCTTGACCTGTATCTTTTATATGAAAATAGACTCAACAAGCTTTAATTCTATATCTCACTCAACTTCTAATTAAATTTATAACATTTTTGATGATTTTCCAAAGTTAGACAATTGCTACTGTCTAAAATTGCTTTAGTATAACATGTTGATTTCTATTTTTTCCCAAATTCCACATTTCATACAATTCAATCCTTGCTCAATTAACCCCTCAATTGAGCTAATTTAAACATTTAATACTTTTATCTATCATTTTAAACTACTTCATAACCTTTAGAAATTAGAATTTTAACACTAGGCCTTAATTTCAACTCTTTCACAATTAGGTCATAAAACCAATTTCCATCAATTTTACTTGATAAAATCATCATATAACAAAATTAAAGCTTCAATTCAATATTTATTCATCATATTCTTCCAGAAATAATCCATATCAACTTTAAAAATTAGCCATAGAATCAAAAACTAATGAATTAATAAGTTGGACCCAAATGTAAAAGTCCAAAAACATAGAAATTTCAAGGAGAAAGCAAGAATTAAACTTACATGAAGCTTGAGTATGAAAATCAGCTTGAACTCTCTCCCATGACTATTTTTCAGTTGAAGAAAATGAAGAGAAATGAAGAGAATTCTAGATATTTCAATTTGATCCCATATTTATTTAACTAATTTTGGCAATTTTTCAATTTTACCCTTATTTCACTCATTTCTTGATTTTTCTCAGCTATTGCCGCCCAAAATATCTCCTTTGGGCTTATTTACACTTTAGGTCTTTCCTCATTTGACAATTAAGCTATTTAATCTTTCTAGCAACTTTTATACCTTTTTCAATTTAGTCCTTTTTATTTAATTAACCACCCAAACGTCAAAATTTTCTAACGAAATTTTTATACTACCTTATTGATATTACGTAAATATTCATAAAAATATTAATAACTCAGTTTATAACACCGATATCTCGATACCTCTTTTTCTCGATTTCTTGACCAAATAAATCTTTATAAAACACAATTTACTATTTCAAAAATCTTTTAAAAGCTACATTTGGCTTGTAAATATTAAATAATACAATCTACGAGTTCATTTGTCAGATTTGATGGTCTCGAACCACTATTTCTAATATCATTGAAATTTGGGTTATTAAATTTCTTCGCGTGCAAAAACCGTTAAGGGCAATATACATAATATATTAATGATAATAATGAATATTTATTAAACCAATATGTTTAAAAAACTATAAGTACATTGACGAAAACACTACACCAAGGGCACTAGATCCCAATAGAAACATTCTTCCACGTTTTTAAGGTTGTTAGATTGTTGTCTTATTTCATTCAACGGTTTGAGTTTGAGAAAACTTATAGAAGTTGTTGGCTCGAATAGTAGTTGAGAAATAAGCTATGTGTTTGGAAGAAGTGGCTAAGAGAGTGGGCACTTCTTTAGGTACTGCGATAATAAGAATAAAATGAGGGACTCAATGATTTTTTATGCAATTCAGTTTCTTTACGTCTGCGAAGCTTAACTCAAAAAGAAATATTCACTAATTTCAACACTTACAACAAGTGATCCTAAATCTATCACACACTTGTGAAAATTTCTTCACTTTTATACTTTGAAGATTGATACTCTCTCCATAAATTCACCCCTGTGAACTTAGTGTAAGAGGCCCATTTTGCTTGGGCCCGTGAAAACCAAAATGAAAAACAAAAAAGAAAATAATAAAAATAATAAATGTCCTTTTACAGTCCTTTTTACAAAGCCCAATTTTAATGACCCAAATACTAAATTAAACCCAACACCTAAACAGACTACCCAAACCCACTGACCCAATACCCTATTACACCCGAGCCCAAATCCTACCCAGACCCAAACCTAAAACTCACACGGCCCAGAAGGGCCCAAAACTTAAACAGTTCAGAGACCTAGGGTTTCTGGGAAACCCTAGGCGCCGCAAGCCTCGTCCAGCCCTTTGTGCCGCAATCAGCTCCTCGCGCCTACGCTAGCCTTCGGTCGCGCCGCAATCCGCGCGCGAATCCCGCACCACCACCGAAACCTTCGTCGATTGCCTGCAAAAAGGAAAGAAGCAATAGCAAAATATGGCAAAACAGGACAAAATCTTTGTTTCCTTTTTATTTTGAGGGTTATAAAAACCCCAATAATCTGTAATATACGAACACAGAGAGAATACATACAATAATACACGAGAAAAGTCACACGAGAATATACAAAAAAAATAGATTCAGAGAATACAAAAAGAAAAAATCAAACAGAAGGTGATTTTATAGTTATTCAATTTCTTTTTTTATTTTCTTTCTGATTTATGCAAATACTTCTATACAAATATCATTAACAAAAAAGGAGGCAGTTTAAGATTCAAAAAAACGGAATTTTTACCTTAGGACTGTCGCGTACGGCAGCGCGTGTGATGGCCCATCACCGGAGTCCTGGCCGAAGGCCAAAGGACAGAGAGGTTTTTTTTTTTTTTTTTTTTTTTGGAAATGGTTTGAAATGATTTTTTTAACAAAAAATTTAGTTTATATAAGACATCAATACGACGCCGTTTTGGGAGTCCCCTCTTAAGGCCAAAACGACGTCGTTTAAAGGCTTGTGACTCGCGTGTTGACCCGACCCGGGGAGGATCCGCGTGTTTTCATTAAAAGGCCAAATTGCCAAATAAGTCCTTCCGCATTATTTTGATTTTATAATTACGTCTTGTTATTTTTATATTTTACAATTGGGCCCAGAATTATTTCTTGCTTTTCAATTTAGTCCTTCGGGCTGTTTAAAGGCCAAAATCGGAACGACGCCATTTTGGAAAGAAGGCATAATTGCCCAATAAGTCCCTGTGGTTTAACGCGCATTTTGATTTAGTCCCTTTTATTTATTTTTATTGCTATTTAACCCCTGTTTCTTTGTTTTTTTAAAATCTTATTTTATTTTATTTTATTTTAAATTATTATTAAATTATTTTATATTAAATATTCTATATTATTTTCTTTATTATTTATATATTAATTTATTAATAGTATAAAATTCATATATATTTTTATTATTTATTATTTTATTTGGTTTAATATTTTTTTATTTACATATTATTTTTATAATTTCTATATTAGTTATTATATTATACATTTTAAAATTTTGTACATTATATAGTATTATATTATATGCTATTTTTAAAATTTTATTTTATATAAAATTTATTTATATTGTATAACATATTATTTATTCTTAAATACATAGTTTTTTTGTTATATGTATTAGGTTACTATAGATATGTTTTTATTTAAAGTTATAAATCATTTATTTATTTCAAAACGTATTTTATTTATTATCTCAAAATATATATTATGTTTTTTTTATTTTTATTTTGTAATATTTATTTATTATTTGGTATATGTCATTGCATGAAAAGTTTAATCTTGCATGAGAAATTTTCATATTTATTTTGTAGTTTTTTTTTTTTTTTGTATTATGTTATTATTTATTGCTTTATATTTGTCCATACTCTTTTATTTATTTAAGATTGCTTTAGTGTAGGTATTGTTATTAGTCGTATTTTATATTGTCTATATTAAATGTTAGTATGTCATGATTGTTTTTGGTATTTATGTTTGATGATGTATTAATGCGATATTTTCACATGGATAATCGTTTAGAATAAAATACATTTTTTGCAAAATTACTATATTTTATCTAAAAGTTTTTAAAATAAGGCAATGTTTTGTATTTAGAAATTCGGGAAATAGTGCTCTAATGTGCTGGGTTTCGATTTTCCGTTTGACTAAATAACTAAATATCCTTTTAATAAAATTTTGTAAATCGTGAGATGATTTTAGTTACGAGAGTTTAAAAATATCATGTCCTAACGTACTGGATGTGATGTTTGTATTCTTTCGGAACAAAGAAATCTCAAATTTTAACTCAACTTGTTAAGGTTTTTTAAGAAATCATATTTTAAATTTTTTTTTTCAAATTCTCAATATTAGGACATGATTTTATCGATTAGGTACCAATTTTTGGGCATTATGAGGGTGCTAACCCTTCCTCATACGTAACCGACTCCCGAACCCGTTTTCTCGTATTTCGTGAACCAAAATCAAATGTTTTAAAATAAAACGTTTTGCAAGGTGATCCAATCACACTTAAGTAAAAAGAGATTGGTGGCGACTCCATTTCCGTTTTTAAAAGTCGATCCCCGTTTCCTAAAAACTTTAAAAATGGTTTCGACACTTAGCATGTAAAACCACAATATAACAGGTTTTATAATCACAATGCTCTCATAAAATAAAATTTCTCGCTTGAACAAATTAAGTGTTCAATCTCTTTATATAATAACTTATACGAGTCTCTCAATTATATAGAATATTTCGAGATTTGCTAACATAAGGAAAATCTATCACAATCCTTATTAAACAACAACTAAATAAGTTGAATATAATATAATAATAACAAATAAGGTAAACAAAGATTATTGTAACTAATACTTCAATGATCCAATCCAACTTCCTTGATTCAAAGGATTAGATAAGCATGATCCGATTTTATCCTCCATATATGTTTCCTCAAGTGATATGATCTTCATTGGTGGACTAGATACAATTTACAACATCAGCACAACCCAAAAATCTAGATCAATAAATTGTCATTAACTCAAATATAAAAACAATCCAGTCTATCACAGTTGATCAGGGAATGAGCACTTTTGTAAGCACTCCATATTTTTCAACAAAAGCTTCTTGAAGGTACGACGAATATTTATGTTATGAGCCAATAACCCTTAGTGAATTTTTAGTAATTAACTTATTATTTTTATACTTTTTAAATTTTGAGCTTATGCGTATTAATTATGAGTTTGAGCCTATGTATCTAGATATTAAAAACATCAAATATAAATCCATTTAATATCCTCTTAATGACATTTTATCATCAATGAAAATGGAAAAGACCTCTCATTAGTTTGAGGAAATTATATAACCTTAACCAACAAATCTTGAGCGCAAAATACATTACATTTTTAAGGGGAGACGTAGATTCGAACATTAAAAATGATGTCGTTGAGTGGAATAACTATGAACCCCAAACATGAACAGTAAAACAGATAAGAAAAAAATCTATATAACTTTAAGACATGATAGATATCATACAAGAGAAAATATAACTTGCATGATGGTTTAAAGCATTTATGCTCTTATCCTTGAATTTTAATTGGCATAATTGTCAAAAATACCCTCAACGTTTATGAGTTTTTTGTTTGAGCCCTTAACTTCTTTTTTTTTTTGGATTGATACCTTCAACGTTACGATTTTTTTAGAAATCATCCTAATTTTAACAAAAAATATAAGTTGACCGTCAATCAAATGACAGGTTAAAGAAGTAGCCTATGTGGCATGCCACATAAGCACAATGTCATAGATAACATCATCTATAAAAAATTGTTTAACAAATTTTCTTCTTTTTTTTTTTTCATTTTGTTTCCATTATTTCTTCTTCTCTCTTTCTCTCCTCACCTCTAGCTGCTGTTACAGATAAAAAAAAAAAAAAAAAAAAAAAAAAAAAAACATGAGAAACACATGCAAGTGGAGGAAACAAGTTCATCAATGGAGGTTTCCAAGTTGAATCATTACTTGTTTTCACCTAAAGCTCCAAGGTGTTCCAGCAGGTAGGGGGAACTGCTGGGTCTAAAAAAATGTTCACTAAGCACCAATAATCAACCATCAAAACCCAAATCTCAAAGCAACAAAGTCTCATTATTATCAAATAACAACCCAAAGTCTCTCAAGCATTTCCTTCATAGAAGTTCCAAATCTGCCTCAGATTCTTTATTGAATCTCCCATTGTTGAAAAGCTTAGATTTCGAATCAGTTTCCATATCTTCATCGCATTTATCCCTTTCTTCATCATCTTTAAGCCATGAACATGACGATCTCCCACGGCTATCACTAGGTTTCGATAAGCCAAGCCCCAACCGGTTTTCATATTCGAAATTGGCCATGAACACGACGATCTTTGAAACCAGGTTCGGGCAGTTATTTTCATTTTCCCTATAAAAGAATCCAAATGGATCATCATCATCATCGGCAAGTATTAAATGGGTTTCTAGGTTTTTTTTTCCACCCAGTAGTTCCCTCCATCTGCATGTGTTTCTAATGTTTATTTTGGGTTTTTTTTATTTTCTTTTTTAGCATTTCCATTTAGGGATGAACTGGTGTTTTTCTTGGATTTTAAGTATTTTTTTATGGATTAAATGCCTCGTTTAGAAATAGGTTTGCTTTGATTTTTATTGTAATTGAAATGGGTAATTGAGAGAGTGAAATGCAGGTGTGAGCTTAGATGAAAATGGTGGTGGGTCACTGTGTTTTTTTTTTTTTTAGAGGGAAAGAGAGAAAGAGAGAAGAAAAAAAAGATGGAAACAAAAAAAAAAAAAATTGTTAAACAATTTTTTATAGATGATATCGTGCTTATGTGACATGACACGTAAGCTGTTTAGTTGACCTGTCGTTTCACTGGCGATCAACTCATATTTCTTATTAAAATTAAGATAATTTTTGTAAAAATGTAATGTTAACGGTGTCAATAAAAACAAAAAGTGTTAAGTGCTCAAACCTAAAAACAAATTCCCTTATTCTTTTATAAATACAAATTTATATTCACTAAAAATAATATTACACTTCTTTATTTTCTTTTATTTCTACAAAATTTCAGCATACATTCTGATTTAGGACCCAAATACAAAGGGCACGAGATTTGCCTTTTCTTTTCTTTTCTTATGGGAACCTCAAAGATATTACCATCTTTTGCCGGTACAATGTGTTTTACCAGAATTTTTTTACCTCTTCGTAATTTGCCCACATATATATTATAATCATCAACACCACATTTCCAGTTCCTTTTTCTCCAAGGCAACCAAACAAAAACAAAACCACCAGAGGATCGATCCCTCCCTGGTTTCTCCGGGGGCATTCCACATCCCCCTTATGTCGCCGTTTTGGGGTTTTTTCCGTCGCGGTTTATAGAATATCAACCAATAGCTCGTCCACCAAAACATTCATCACCCACCTCTCGACTCCCATTGCCAACTCTCCTTGCTCTTCCTGAAACCTGTCCCTCCACTTTCCTTCCCTTTCCATATCTCCAACACATTCCTCTCTTTTATCGCCTACTCCCCGTTTCTCGTTTTGTTCTTCACAAATCCATGCTTTTGCTACCCTTACCATTTCACGTTCAAGCTCTTCAATGTTTCTTGTTTGATCCCACTTTGTCTCCATTTCTTCTCTAAATAGATCCAAAAGCAGTTTGTCAATACAAATGTTGTTGTTATTGTACCTTGTTAGTGGACTTGTTTCTTTCACACCATTCAGCAGCTCCCATGCCTTTTCTTCGATTTCGTTTGCTTCACCATCTTCATCATCACCACCGTATTCGAAATCAAGCACCGACAGCGGACTGTGTTGCGGTTCTTCCTCTTCACTTGCATGCTGTTAATAGGATAAAAAGATCATTGATTTAGTATCAGATTAAAATGGGTCACATTCTCCCCCTAGTTCTCCTAGTTTTAATTCTGCCTCTCTCTAATTGATAATGCAGATGCAATGAATCTACTTCTGTTATATTTGAGAATGTGTTATTAATTGGAAGTAGAGGACTAAATTTCAAAAATAGAAAAAGTACAGTGACTGAAAGCATAATTAAACAATGAAGATGAGGGGAGAAGTTTCCAAGTTCCAACCTAGTGTTAATCTCGACTCTTACGGCTTATATTTTGTATTATGTAACTTAACAACGCTGGTCCTTTGTCTTCAAAAACAAACAAATCTAAGGTATTAAACAAAACAGCAAATGAAACAAAAGTCAAACCAAAGTTTAACTAAACGACAACACTAAACGCTGTCGGATTACGCAAAGCCAAGCATCTAAGGACCCTCATCAGCAGACACATAAGATTTTATTTAAGATACGCGAAGCACTAAAATAATTTTACACTTACTTTGGGTCCCATATCTGTGTTGGCTGCCGTCCTTGTTGTCGTCTCCATGGTGTCCTTGCCGACACACGGTGAGAATTTTTTACCCACCATATTGTCGACTTCGTTTTCACCGTATTCATCGGAAGGTAAATATTCCGAGGTGAAATCACTGTCACACCAGCTCGAGCCATTGCTGCTAGTAGTACAGCTACAAGGGGTATTAGATCCCGTCGTTGTGGTGGTGGTGGTGCAATGGTGGTGAGGGGAAGAAGAAGAAGGAGCTAAATCCGACGGCTGAGATTTTTCCTCCAGTAAATCACGGAACGATTTCCAGCGTATGATATCTTTGACCGTCACGGTCATTTTGATTTCGGCTTCTTTGTTTTGTGAATTTTTCCTTTTCGACGGTTTACGTGAAAGGGTTCTGGGTAGTAAAATGGAAGGAGATGAAGAAGCGAAATGGATGCTTTTAATGACGTTGATCATTGCTTGGAAGGCTGAGATTGTTGCTGAGGCGGCTTTTGATCGGTTTGTTTGAAGTTTTTGGTTTGGATTTTCTCGGAAAATGATGGAATTCTGGGTGGATTTTCTCGGAAACGATTTGAACCCGTTTGAGGAACACGAGGTGGGATCATCGTGGAGGAAATCTTTTAGCATTCGAGGCCTCCGTTCCAAAGTCATTGCGGCAAAAAAGAAAAGATTCTACGTAAAATTACAGAGGAAAAGAAAAACTTGAAACAATATGAAAGAGAGAGATAGCTTCTAGGTGTGAGGTAAGGGAGAGAACTCCATGGAAGAAGCTTATTTATACAGGGGAAGAAGCCATGGTTTTGTACTAAGTATATATGTATAATGAGGGTTTATTGCATCAGAAGTCCTCACTTTATAGTTTAGATTTTAATTTGGTATCTGAATTTAAAAAGGTTCTGATTGAACCTTTAAATTATGAGTATCATATCAATCAAATTATTCCTCCAGGTGCATTAAATACCAACTTAAATCTAATTTGGAATACATCTAAAATATATATACTTATTGCATAAGCAGTGTAGATATGATTATTTAAAACATTATATTCAAATTGTTTACAATTTAGTATGTGAGTTTTAAACATATATACTTAATTTAACACCCAAATTGATGACTAAGCCGATAGAAAGGTGGTATTAATACAATATTAAGGATTAAATTAAAACATTTTCAAGTTGAGAAATCAATTTAGAATTTTGGGATGTTTGGTGGAATTAACCCATTAAAACAAAAGTAAATATTAAAATATAAAAAAAGAAAAGAGAGAGAAATGACAGAGGAGGATGGTTCTACCTGTGTACGTTAATTGTTTTTTAATTACTTTGATTTCATTCATATGAAAATTGAGAGATTTGATTAAAATAAAAGTCGTTTTAGGATTTGAAGGTGTGTCGTTCGAAGAGAACAAAGTTTGACTGATGAGACTGATAATAAACTAGGTTAGACTTAATAATAGTTTATCTATTGTTGAAGTCACTTTGCTGAGTTTTTATTTCAGTGTAAAAGCATTGCAATGATCCCAATCCCATGGTCTCGTTGATCTATCTAATTCATGGGTGCTGATTTAAATGAGATGGGAACACTGTGGGGCCTTTGAAATTGATACTCTTCCAGTATGGAAACACTATGGAGATCTCATAGAGGATCGCTTGCCCCAGCCCCTACATTACTTATCATGCGCCAAATCCTTCATACTATTTATTCTATTTCCTTGAGTCATTGTTGCGTACAAGGAATTTAGAGGTGGAGGATGCAAGGCCGGTTCATCTATGTACACAGAGAGTTCTTAAAGGAGTTGATGGAGTCAAAAGACTTGAATAAAAATGGAGTACTGGTTGTGTCTGTCTTCTTACAGGATGAGATGGGTTATTATAAGAATATGCATATGGAGACATATCTTGGTTAGTTCATTCAATATCTAGATAGGTTGGTCTTGTACAATTATAGGATATGTAGGTCACGAGTGATGATTGTCTTAACAATATAAATAGTCTACTTAATTAATAGTGACGGCTCGTGTGTTCCTAGTGCATTAAAAAAACTCTCTTTGTCCAAAATTAGTTATTTCTTTTATCACCCCAAACAAGCCAATATTAGCGCTAATGGTGCGTAAATGTAACTCGTTGTTTAAAGAACTATTCAGATTTCAAGTGTAAGTCTTATTTTATTTAATAGTAATTATATGAGTGTATTCTCTCTACATATTTTGATTTAAGTATGTAAGCTTTTTTTCCTTTTCTTTTTTATTTATAGTGAACTTAAAGTAATAGAATTGTAATAACCAAATTTTGCCCGGGGCCTAATAAGTCCAAAATAACAGTCCAATAAACACATCAACCCAAACCCAATTGCAAACCAGCCCAATTCAAACCCAAACCCGTTAACCTAGCTTGCCAACTAATCAGCCCAATCAGCAAAACAAAATAGAAAAAAACCCTAACCCTAAATGGCCTAACCGCCTCTGCCATTCGCGCCGCACCAGCACCCCTCCCCATACCTCGGACAACACCGCGCGCTACGACCGGCCACTAGCACCACTTTCGCGTGCCGCGCCCATCACCTGCAAGAAAAAAGGAAGCATGCAACGACAAAAATAGCAGAGAAACAGATGAAAGAGAACAAAAAGTTGAATCTGTAAATCGGTTATAAAGAACCGAAACAAACTTTGTAAAAGGGATTTTTTTTTTTCGGAATAAAAAAGAACCGAACATTGAGATTAAAAGCAAGAATAGAAAATTTTCAAGGTTGATTTTATTTTCTATTGTCATCTACTGTTGTTTTCTATTTATTTTTTATTTTGTTTTTTTTATTTTTAAAAAAAGGGGGTTGTTTATAAACGAAATCGAGAAAAGAGAAGGGAAAGAGGATCACCAATTTATTTTCCGACCATTTTAAGGCCAGATCTGGGCTCCGAGGGCTGAGATCTTCAAAGGGCCGAGTTTTCGTCCTCGTTGGCCACTACATGAGGCGTCGCCGGCGCCGGCACTCGGCGGCTGGAGAGACAGGGGTCTGTCGGAAAGTTGGTCGGCCTAGGGGCTCTTTTGAGAGAATTTTGAGAGTGGTCTTTGAAGTTTTTTTTTGAAATGAAGAAAGAAAAAAAGGGGGGTCCTGGTTTTGAAACAGAAGACTAAGAATGAAGGAATATTTTTTTTAAGCTTTTAAAACATGGGGCACGCGCAATCACCTTTACCACAGGTGACTTTGTGCAATTTCACCCTAATGGGTAAATTGTGCAGTTGATTCTCTCTTTTTGTGCCTTGTTTTGATTACATTCCCCTTTAGCTTTTTTTAAAATTTGCCCCTGAAGTTTGTGCGTCGCTTCGATTTGGTCCGCATTCAGGCACAGTATTTAGGGCTTGGAATAATTGTGTTTTCAGTCCCTATTAGCTGGCACGCTTTTCAATTTCATCCTTTTTACCCTTTTATAAATATTATGACAATTGTTTTATTATTAATGCTATTGTTCTTACTAATACTATTATTACTTTGTTATTATTAATATACTGTTATTTTATTACTATCAATTTATTATTATTATTATTATTTTAATATTATTTTAGTCTTTTTCATTTTTACTTATTTTTCCTATTATTATTATATTCCTATGTGTTATTGTTATTATTTTACTATTACTATTTTTTTTATATAATCATATTTCTCATATTTCTATATTTATTATTATTTTATTACAAATGCAACTATTAGTACTACTAATTTAGTATATCATTATTTTTTATTGCTATTATTATTTTAACATCACCATTACCATATCTTTTTAATTTTTTTAAATTATTATATTCATTAGAATTATTATGATCTTTTTTATTTGTCATTATTTATATATGTATATATTATTACTATTATTATTATTATTACTATATTCATATTAGTATATTGTATATATATTTCGTATTATTGTTATTATTATATTTATTATCACTATATTATTATTATTATTATTATTTTTGTTACTTTTATTATATTATTCATATATATATATGTATATATTATTATTTGTTTATTACTTGCCATTACTATTACTGATTTTTATTTTATTTTATTACGTAGAGTATCGTATAGTTCGTCGATCAATATTTTAAATTTGTGTATTTTATGATTAATGCTTACGCCTCTTATCCATGTATTGTATTTCAAACTTCAACATGTTCAAACCTTTTTCAAATATTTTATTACGTTGAAAATGAATATTGAGCAAATTTTAAGATTTCATATAAAAAACAAGGCAATATTTGTGTGTTTTGAAGTACGGAAAATTACATCCTAACGTGTTGGGTGTCGATTTTTTGTTCGACTAAATACTCAAATACCCCTTTTCTTTTACATGTTTTGAAAATCAAAGATGATCTCGGTGTCAGAGTATAAATGTGTTATATCTTAACGTGCTGAGTATGATACTTTTATCCTTTTGAAACGAACTAATCTTGAGATTCAATTCCAATTTAATTAACCTCTTTTCCTCAAAAGTTTTTGACCCTAAATGTTTTCAAGTTTTCAACACCAGGACATTGATTAATCAATTTGGTACCGATTTTGGGCGTTGTGAGGGTGCTAATCCTTCCTCGCGCTTAACTGACTCCCGAACCTATTTTCTCAAATATTCGCAGACCAAAATATTTTTATAGGTGACCCGATCACACCTAATAAAAGGTCAGTGGCGACTCCTGTTTTTATTTTCAAAAGCCAAATTCGATTCTCGCCTTTTTTTAAAAAAAAGATGGTTTCGACAGCTTGGCGACTCCACTGGGGACCAATAAGAGAGTCAAGCCATAAAATTGATTATTTTTTGTCCTTTTGTCAAAATTTGGAAAATCGTTTTCAAAAATCATTTTTCTCTTAATTTAATATAAAAAGCTTATCCTCGAGAGTACAAAGTGTTGTGCCCTAACTTACTGGGTGTGACATCTCGTTACCTCGATATAAGAATTTTCAAAATGACAATGATCCGAATTGTGTCCTATCTTACTCTCGAGAATTCGGGGTGCTGTGTCCTAACTTACTGGATATGGCATTTCGACACTTCGAGATGAGATGGCCTTTGATGATTATTCCAATTCATTCAAATGTTTTAAAATCAGTATTAATAAAAATGGTCGTATTTTTCAATTCGATCTCTGTTTTCAACTTTGTGGGTGCTAGGATTGTAATAAGGTTGAGTCTCGTAGGATATTTCTACATTCATATTGCATGTCCGTTGGGTCACACCCTTTTAAGTGAGAGTGAGAAGCTACTCTTTCATGAGGTTTTTACCTTCGAGCAAGATAGTGGATCGCTTTCGGGATATATCCGTACCTATGTCTTCGTGAGATTTTTATCTCCGTGCAGCCATAGGGAAATGTATTCCCCTGAACTGAACTCGGTCTATATGAGCCTATAATGGGTGAGAATCGAGGAATCTGCTCGTTCGGGTACCTTGCTTTAGAACTGAACCTCATATAGTGAGCTTTAAGAGCCTACCTTAGGTAGAGCCACGCCAAACCTTAGTGGTCACCCGAGTAGGGGTTTTATCTCTTGCTTGTATGAAGTATTGACTTATTTTGTTGAATGGTTTTTTTACTACACTTAGTTCACTATTGCGCATCATATTGCATGACCGTCATGGTCACACCTTTAAGTGGGAGTGAGAAACTAAGCTTTCGTAAGGTTTTCACCTCCGCATGGGCTAGTGGACTGCTTCCGGGACACATCTGTACCTATGTGCTTCGTGAGGTTTTCACCTCCGCATGGCCATAGGGAAATGTGTTCCCTTGAATCGAACTTGGTCCATATGAGCCTAGAATGGGTGTGGATCGAGGAATCTGCTGGTTCGGGTACCCTTCTTTAGAACCGAACCCCATATAAAGACCTAGGAGCCTACCTTAGGTAGAATCGTACCAAACCCCTAGTAGGATAGGTGTTCTGTGTTTGTTTATTGCACTAACATGATTCCTTGTGTGATTGTTTATCTCTCCTGTGCTAACGTGTTTTCCTCTGTCTTGATTGCATTACATTGCATCATCTTAGAAAGGAAGCGTTGATTCATATTTGATTCCTAAATAGAGGGGTTTTGTCATAAAGGAATGTGTTACTTGATAAAGTGGATTATAATACGGTCGTCCAAATATAGTCTAGGTAAACAACAAGACAAGACACTACCTGAAGATTCAAGCTGACAAGGATTGTTCGGGAGTCATTAGAAGATTACAAGTATCACGAAGGATAAGCGAGTGACGAGGTACGACCTGGACCAAGCAACAAGGAGCTAGAAGAGGCATCTATTGAGAAAGTTCGCAGGACACGACTATAACATCCAGATACGAAGAAGAGAATGGGTGCTCTTGCCTGAACTATGAGAACACGGCCGTATATGCGATCCATTTTATGTGAAGAAACGTATTTTCTAGAAAAGTTCTTCTAATGGAATTAAATTCATAATCAACGCCTCTCTTTCTTTTTGCATTCATTCCATGCATTTTCGTTGTATTTCATACATGTGCATTACATCATATCACGTGCATTAAAATTTGTAGTAAGACTCTAATTAGGTGAAGTTATCTCAGTTAATCTGGAAGACATGGACCAAAGGTTGGAGAGATTAGAGCAAAGGCAAATATAGATGCAAGAATGGTTGGCCAAAATTCAACAGGATATGCAAGATCAAATGAATATGATGCGCCAATTAACCCAACTACTAGTCAAAAGACTTGAAAACAAGAGTGGCCCACTGGTTGGCAGTGCAGATGATGATGAACAAATTGTTTATGCCCCGAGGAATATCCTGACTCAACCAGACACGCAGTCGCAAGGGGCACCCATCGTTATCGGACCCTAATGTCAGACCAATAACTCGACCCTGTCAAACTTTCCAATGGGCTCATGTTTTAACCCTAAGAATGATCGAGCCAAACCGATTGTTTGTGCAGAGACAAAAGAAAAGAGGGAGCGGACATTGAAGACCCCGAAAAAGAAAGAAAAGGAAGTGGGTAGTACGAGTAAGCATGACGAGAGCTATTCAGAGCTAATGGCGAAGAAGACGACCAGGGCGGTGATCACGGTCATCAAGGTCCCCTTAGACAAGATTCCAACCCAAAGCCTAACACGGAAAGGCTCCAGTTCACATCCATCTCGATGACATACAAGGAGCTTTATCAAAATTTATTTGATGCACATGTGGTGTCTCCTTACCATTTGAAACCGTTGCAATCCCCGTACTCCAAATGATATGACCTGAACACTCAATGCGACTACCATGCCGGAATAGCGGGTCACTCGATAGAAAACTGCACCACTTTCAAGAAATTAGTTGAAAGATTTATCAAAATAGGAGTTATAAGATTCGATGACCCTTCTGGTGTAGAAAATTTGTTGCTCAACCATGCTGTTAAAAGGATAACTATTGGGAGTACCATGATAAATGGGGGTATGAGATCAGGAGTACATCAAATTCAGGGCTCCAGTACAAAACCTGATACTGAGGAATTGGAACATTCATGACATATCCAAAGAATGAACCGAAGAATCAAAGTTTCCAAGACCTTGCATGTTTGGGAGTGTTTTAAACAATGGGACTGTGGAAGGGATCCCTATGTTTTAGCTAATCTCGAGTATTAGGCAAAACATACTTGTTGCCTTAAGCCTAGGGGTAATAAGAGTCTTTTTGTGAGATAGGCTTGTGTCCAAAATTGTCATTTCAATAAAATGCATCTTTATTTTCATTCCTCACATGTCATATTCTACATTGTTTGATTTTCATATCATGCGAGTAATCATCCTCTTGATTTTCTACCTTCATACCCACAATGGATCCCCAGATATCAATGACATGAGCGACGCTGTTACTGACTCTCCTTTTAGTGAGATATGTACCTAGTGGGATCTGAGGACTTTGGAGATGACAAAGATTGTAACTTATTTCCTGATTTGTTAAGAATGGTAGATCCTAAGTGTCAGCAAACACTACGAAGGAGATGAAGATGGAAGTTTGGCTTACAGCGGGTATCATTAAGTTATCTCCAAAAGTTTAAAGATATTTTCGTATGACCACGTTAAGATACGCTGGGACTACTGAGGCACGAGTATGCGGTCAAAGCTAAAGGCACCCCAAAAGAAGTCCATAAGCGTATTTAAAGATCACATGCCGATGGTGCTACCCTGACTAGGCCAATCAAGAGGCTCGAGCTACTGGTTTACCAAAAAGGAAGTTGCAGCAGTTAGGTCGTAATTGCCAAATTGAGGAAGACAAGACTTATATGCCTCCTCCATCTTTCCCATATGTGGGGCACGGATGTTGTCAAGCCTGTCTTATCGAAAGCTTAGGGCCAACAACAATTCATTTTCGTGGATTTCGGTTACCCCGCGGTTTGGCTCTTGAATATTTATGTGAGTGACTATGAATGGAGAGTAAAAAGAATATTTGCTCAAAATATGCATTTTATTGAAATAAAGACGCTTGGACATATGCCTATTCAACAAAAGGTCTCTCATTGCTCCCAGGCTTAGAGCAATAAGTGTGTTTCGAACATTACTCTAAATTACTCCTAAAAGCTACAGGAATCTCTTCCATTGTCCAATTGTTCAAAACACTTTCAGGAGCATAAGGGCGAATCCCAGATAAATCTCTTTCTTCGACCCTTTCTTCGGATATGGCGTTGATGCCCAAGTTTCCTAACATTTCTTCTGTTTCTTCTCTTACTGCCATGCCTTGGTCAGGGTATAAGATTCCCCCCGGGACAAATGTTTTGGATAAAGGAGGAAAGGTCATTGGCTCCCATTTGATCTCTTCTTCACCTAGGCGCACCCTTCTTTTCTCCCTTTTTTTCTCTTCTTCTCTCTTCCTTTGTTTCGCGTCTAGCTTGAACCCTAAGCCAAAGTGGTCTCGTTTTTTTTTTTCGCATTGGCACTTCAGTCTTTCCTTGCAGGTTTCTCCCGAGTCCTCTCCCGAGTACAGCTCCCCTCTCAATTGTCATTTGGAGGCCCATCATCGTAGACTTGGATATTTTGGGCATAGGGATCTTGCTGCCCTCGACAATGAAGGTTGCGTTGATGAATTCCAGTGATCAGAAAGAACATTCTATTACTTCTTCGTCTACCTCAATGTACGGAGTGCTACTGGTAACGGAAGCTATGATATCCTCTTCAGCGTTGATTATGACCAATCTACCTTCCGTTACCAATTTCAACTTCTGGTGCAGTGATGACGGTACTGCCCCTGCTGAATGGATCCAAGGTCTTTCTAGTAGGCAATTGTAGGAAGGTTTGATGTCCATTACTAAGAAGTCTACCTCATACGTATTGGGCCAATTTGAAGAGGTATATCAATTCTCTCCATGACCCTTCTCTCCGTTCTGTTAAATGCTCTCACAACACTATGGCATGCTTTCATGTGGGAGCTATCCACGAGTAACCTATTCAATGTGGATAAAGGTAATACGTTTAGGGCTAATCCGTTATCGACTAACACCCCTGGCAATATATACCCTTTGCAGCGTGTGGTTATGTGTAGGGCCTTTGTAGATCCCATACCCCCTAAAGGTATTTCATCATCGTTGAAGAAAATGAAATTGTCTGCGCTTATATTACCGACCAGACGGTCTAACTTGTTGACAGATATATCCCCTGCGACATACGTTTCATTTAATACTTTCATTAATGCGTTTCGATGGGTTTCTGAGCTCCTGAGCAAATTTAGTATCGATATACGGGCTGACTGCTTGTGCAATTGTTCCACGACACTGTACTCGCTGTGTTTAAGGAATTTTAAGAACTCCTTAGCCTTGTTTTCTGTCACTGGCTCATTGACAAATGTTCCAGGTTCGATTGTTCTTTCTTCCTTTTGCTCAATAGCCACCGCTTTCCCTTTGGCCTCTTCTGCTCTCGTGTTTGGGGTGTAACGCCTTCCACTACGCGTGAAGAAACCCCCGTCTCGGTCCTCCTCTGTAACATTGACTGGATTCTCCTTTCCTGGGATTATTACTTTACAATCATAACTCCACGAAACCCTTTTGTTGTCTCTGTAAAGAGGGGCTACAGGTCTTTGAATTATGACCATTGGTATAATTGATGTTCTGACTCCACCCGCTCTTGGCCGTGATATGATTACCGCGGGGTGATTGCCCCTATAGACTTTCCTAGATGATGTCCGCTCGAGCCTCTTGATTAGGTTCTACCTTGTCGCATGTGTCTTTACCGCACGAAGAGTATCCCGGAGGCCATCCATCACGATTAAGCCTCCACAAGGACAAGCTAATATAGGATGCCCTATAAATTTCCATGTGGGCTCAGGGTCCATCCCGGGAGATGACCCTATTAACCCGATTGTGCCAGATTTCGATACGATGAAGAAAGAAGGAACGAAAGCTGAATCCTCAAGGCAAATGGAAGATCGCTATAGATGGTTGAAGGAGAAAGTCAAAGCGATAGAAAATGCTGAGATTCGTTATGGAATTGATGTCAAAGAGCTAAGTCTGGTCCTAAACTTAGTACTTCCACCAAAATTCAAAACTCCAGATTTTGAAAAATACAACGGGACTAGCTGCCCTGAAGCACACCTGAAGATGTTCAGTCGACGAATGGCGAGACACGCCGATAATGAAAAATTACTGATTCACTGCTTTCATGAAAGTCTGGTTGGATCTGAGGCCAAATGGTACGATCAGCTCAGCAGTACCCAAATCAAGACATGGAAGGACCTGGCCCAAGCCTTCTCTGGTGGAGCTCTGATCTTGACAGAAATGGATGGCAAAAGTTTACCGAATCCTGTGAACTCAGATTCAGTCAAGAAATATTTTGCCTTAAAAAAAGAAAAAAGAAAAAAGAAAAGAAAACGCAAATTGGAGAGGCCAAAGTGAAAACCCGCAGAGGGCGCTTTGTGACCAAAGGGGTTTTTGAATTGAAAACAATGTGCAATTCAAATCGTTGATTGGAGAGGAGGCATGTAGTAGTCTCGCTGTAACCCGAATTAACAAGAAGGAGAGACGTCACGATTTGGGGCATCAATGAAGTCTTCTTATTCTGCCAGACAACTATCAAGCAAAAAAGGGATCCTCAAGAAGTTTTGTGCAGAAAAACTCATGCTATGATATCTGGACACTTGTTCTTATCTTCTTCATGTCATGTTTTAGCAAAATTTACCTTGTCAAAATCTGATCTTTTGGTCAATCTATTCATTTTGAGCCTTACTCTCAATATCTCTTGTGATGATATTTTTCAAGCACTTTTCATTGAAATAATGACTAATGAACTATCAATATTCAAATTAAAGGAGTTTCGCATATTACTCTGAAAACTTCTAATTATTACAAGAACCTAAAATGAGGGCAATATTCAGAACTAACCAGGTTCATGGGGTAATTGAAATCTGAAATGGTGACCCCCAAAGATGCGAACCGAACAAGAAGGCAGGATAATGTGTTACAAAGGAATCATTCTAATGCATTCATGCAAATATCATTCACATCCAAGAAGGGGCATTCAACTCACTCTGATCATTGCATCCTAATCATTGTAAAAAGACCACTCTCATGACATTCTACATACATGCAAATGTCGTCCATCATGCATCTAGGTAGGAGCATTAGATTCATTCTGATCATAGCATCCTAACCATTTGCCATGAACACAAGCATATAAAACCAAGTCTACAGGATATGTCCCTTAGAGGACAATGTAGCAACACTACTGAAGATTGTCGCTATTGCCACTGACCAGCAGTGGAATAGGTTGAAGATCGTCCTATTGCCAATGACTAGCGTTGGAATAGGCTGAAGATCGTCCTGTTGCCACTGAACAGCGGTGGAACAGGTTGAAGATCGTCCTGTTGCCACCGAACGGCGGTGGAACGAGTTGAAAATTATCCTATTGCCATCGAACAGCGGTGGAATGGGTTGAAGATCGTTATATTGCCACTAACCAACGGTGGAAGAGGTTGAAGATCATCCTATTGCCACCAACCAACGGTGGGAGAGGTTGAAGATTGTAGATTTTGTCGCCATAAACAGTGGTGAGACGAGATCGAAGGCGAACATTGTGTCTCTAAACAATAGTGGAATGTGATTTAAGCCATAATCATGTTGCCTTGACCAGCAGTGGAATAGGCTAAAGATTGCAAAAAACGATGAAACAATAAAGCGGATTGAGGCTACAGGCCCTATCTCTCGAAAGTAGCAGTGGAGTAGAGCAAAGTAATAAGTCACAATGGAGCTTGAAGCTACCTGACAAAGAAGAGTACCCAAAGGAATCAAGGCTCGACAAAACCGGGCAAATTTGGGTCTTTTAAAGCCTTTGCTCTGTTCCCGTTGTACGACAACAAGCAAAGAGAGGCAGCTGTAATACTCGTAATTTGCCCGGCCCAATATTAAAACCAGCCCAAAGAAAAAACAATAATAAACCTTAATAGTCCAAATGTCCCTTTTACAAACCCAAACCCGCAAAGCCCAATTACCAAACCCAAATACAACCAAACCCTAGCCCAAAATTCCAGCCCAATTCCAAGCGGCCCGATAAGCCCACAAGCCAAAAATTTTCAGAAGAACCCTAGGGTTCCCTCCTCTCTCTTCTTCGCTTGCTTCTCCACCAAAGACACCCTTCCACGCCTCGATCACGGACCCACAGCGCACTACGCCCTAGTGCCTCGCTCGCGCGCTCTCGCATGCATGCTTCTGTGCCACCAGCCTCGTCCATACCCTGCAAAAAGACGAACAAACAGAGAAACAAAGGCAACCAAGCAGACACATAGGAGAAAATAATAGAAAAATAGAAGAGGGGATATACCTTTCGGCTATAAAGCCATTCAAAAAAGCAGTGTACGAGACCTTTTTTGGACATTATCAGAAGAAAAAACCAAAAGAACTCTGGTAATTTTGAATCCTCAGCAATCAAGACGCAATAAAAGTGTTAAGGTTGATGCCGACTTGATTTTCTTTTTATGGTCTACTGTTTTTATTTTCTTTATATATTTTATTTTCTTTTATGAACTTTTATAAACGGAATAATAACAAAGAGGAGAAAAGGAAACCTACCAGAGATCCCTTCGTCACGGCTTCGGAGTTCCCCCTCTTCGTCGTCGAACCTCGGCCACCAAACGATGGTGGTGCGACGATGATGAAGGGAGCCCAATTGCCGAACGTCTGGAGCAAAGAAGGAGAGGAAGAAAACTGTTGGCTGCTGGTGTTTTTTTTTTTAAAAAAAAAACCTTAGGGTTTGAAATGTGGATTTCAGAAAATTTGGGGCTTATATGCATATAGCGAGACGGCACCGTTCGGTGCATGGAAGAACTGCGCATACCCCTTCAATGGGATATTTGCGCGAAGGGGCCCTCTCTTCAGCACCTCCGTTCGTTTAGGCCCTTTTTCAAGTTTTCTTGGTTCTTTTAAAATTGGCTCGCTAGTTTTGTTTTGAGTTCAGATTGATCCCCGAAGCTACGAAACTAAATGCATGCGGGGAATTTAGGATGTATTTACCCATTCGGTCCTCCTTATTTCTTTGCGCGTTCAATCGCCCCCTAGCCTTGTTGATTTTAACCTCTTTTAATTTGTTACTTTATTCGTTTATATGTTATCTATTTTAAACTATTTATTTCATTCTAAATTTTAGATGTCATTTATTAAACTATTTTGTCAATGTATATATTATTTTTATTTTATCTGTTCATTTTAAACTATTTTACCCACTATCTTAGATTTTATGGTCATATATTATTTTGTTTTGAATTTACCATTTACCTTACTTGTTATTTATATATAATATCTATCTTAGACTTTTCTTATATATTATTTACTTTTTCATATATGTATTGCCTGTTTAAAATTATTTTAATATATTTATATAAAAAAATGGTTACGTATTACTTGGTGGAAACTACCTTATATACTATCTATTTACTTTAAACCACTCTTATATTTTTATATATCTTAAATTTCCTTTAGACGTTATTTATTTTAAATCTTGGCCACTTTTTTCCTTTATGTATTATTTCTCTTTGAATCGTTTAAACTCAACCTTTTTTGATCAATAATGTTACTGTTTGGATGGGGATACTGTTTGGTTATTACTTTCGCATGCACCATGATTTATTTATTTGTCTTGTCTTATTGCTGTAGTTTATTATAATTTCATGTGCGTGTGTTATTGTCCCATGTTCGTTATTGTTTTCATATTATGCCATCTCACTGCGCATTAAACCCCCATGTTTTATTCATTTTAAATCGTCATTTTTTTTAATTGAAACAAATCTTACATGTCTTTCGAATATGGCACCCGCTATGTTTTAAAATAAAAATTTATCAAAAATAAAGCAACATTTCGTATTTTAGAAATTCGAGAAAATCGTGCTCTAATTTACTGAGTTTCGATTTTTCTTGTTCAGCCTAAATGACGAAATATCCTTCAAAAAGAACACAAGTTTAAAATAAAGAGCTTATCCTCAAGAATACGAAATGTTGTGCCCTAATTTACTGGGTGTGATATCTCGTTACCTCAAGATAAGAATTTCCGAAATGATTTAAAATAAAAAGTTTATTCTCGAGACTATAAGGAGTTGTGCCCTAACTTACTGGGTGTGACATCTCGTTACATTGAGATAAGGATTTTGCAATGATAATGATCCGGGGTGCTATGTCCTAACTTACTGGACATGGCATTTCGTTACTTCAAAGATAATTTTTAATGATTATCCAAATTCATTCAAATGTTTTAAAATCAACATTAGTAACAAAAGATCGTACTTTTCTTAAAATTAGTCCTCAGTTTTCAATTTCCGATATAAAGACACTAATTAATCGATTTGGTACGGTGCTAACCCTTCCTCGCACGTAACCGACTCCCGAGCCCATTTTCTCGAAACTCGTAGACCAAAAATGTTGTTTTAAATAAACTAAAATGTTTATTTAAAACAAAGGTGATTCGATCACACCTAACAAAGATCGATGGCGACTCCCATTCTTATTTTCAAAACCCAAGTTGATTCTCGTTTTCCAAAAAGATGGTTACGACAAGAATTTTATCCGTTAAAATGTGTTCAAAGTACTTATATTATTTTTACATTTAAAATTTAATCACTTTATTATTATTTTTAGGACATTACTTTCTCTAATTGAATCAACTACATCAGTAGTCACTCAATTATTAGTATTTTTTTTTTGTCACTCAATTATAAAAGTTGCAAAATGGTCACCTAATTATTAGTAAATTTCTTTTTTATCACCCAACTATGCAAAGTTACAAAATTATCACCCAACTGTTTAATTTTTTCTTTTTTTATCACCGACCATCTAACATAAAAATGAAAACACTCAAAAATCCAATATAGTTGGATGATCAAAAAAAGATAAAATTGAATAGTTGAGTGACCATTTTGTAGCTTTTCATAGTCGGATGACCAAAAATGAAATTTATTAATAGTTGTGTGACCATTTTTAAAACTTTTCATAGTTGGGTGACTACTAGTGTATTTTGTCCTTTCAAATTTCATAATTTAAGTCCAATTGTTAATAATGTTAAATTTATTTTGCTAAACTCATCGGTGTGATATTTTGAAATAAAAAAAAAACACTAACTTGATAGTCATGTGACAAATAAAATGACAATGTAATGAGCTTAAATTTAATAATAAAAAAATTAACGATGTTAACAATTAGATTTACATTTTTAAATTTAAAAAGTAGAGAGACTACGAAGAGTAGAATAACTTTGTACACATTTTAACTTTTTATCAACAGTGGATTTACAATAATAGAATTTATATTTAATAGATTGTTAGTGTATAAAATTATACACTTAGAATGAATTACGTGATGCTGATGTTAAAAAAATAGACAGTTAAAAGCTTAAAGGTTCATATTTGATGCATAAAAGCTTAAAAAAAACTTAAAAGATTATACAACATGGTAACTCATATTAAGACCATTATTAAAAAGAATTAAGGTATAGTGATTTATTTGGCCATTCAATTTTTAAAAAAATTTATTTTAGTTATTTATTTAATTTTTTGTTTCTTTTAATCCTTTAATTTGTTATTTTTTAAATTATCTCAAAATGAATAAAAAAGTAAATGTTTATTAACTTTGTTGACATGACATATACGTGGATTGCTGCGTTGATGACATGTAAACATTTAGTTAATTTTTTAAAATTAAAAAATACTAAAAAATATTTTTTATAATTTTAACACTTTTTAAATAATTTTAATGTTTTTAATTTTTAAAATTTTGTTTGAATTTTTAAAATTTTAAAAATTAATTAAATATTAATGTATCATGCACGTGACAATCCACGTGTACATAAGCTAAGTTAAAAATATTAACTTTTCCATTTAAAATATAAAATATTGTGAATACATCAATGTAATTTAAATTGAATTATGTCTCTTCTTTTAGAGATTTCTATCAATATTATCCACATAAATTTATAAATAAACAATATATCAAATAAAATCCCTAAAAAAAAAATTAATATATTTAAATTTACATTTTTTTTTTTTGGATTTAATAAATCATGTCATAATTTTATCCGATTACTATAAAAGTTAAATTAAGACAAAACATGATAGTGAGTTACAATGTAAGTGAAATTAAAAAAAAAAGAAAGAAAAGAAACAAGATTGTCTGCAGATTCATAATATCAGACATGTCGCCATCTAAATATCTGTTATTTACACACTTAAACGTGCGATATCTTAGTTCCACCGATACGTGGACCCCGCCTTTTCAATACAGCATCCAATGCTGACCCGACTCCCGCATATTGGGCCAAGCCCTGCTTATGGTACCATCTAATTTGGGCTTCGTTTTACGGCCCCCCGCCAAAGATCTTCCAAATGCTAACTGCCGAATTCCATTTCTCTTCGCTTCGTTAATTTTCTTGTATTTTTCTTTTGAATATATCGGTCGCTTAAAATTGAAACCTTTTGGTGTTTGGAATGGGGGTGGGAGGCAAATTCTGGGAACTTCTAAAACCCTACGCTCGATTCGAAGGATTCGATTTCTTGAGAGACAAAAAGGTCGCCATTGATCTCTCCTTTTGGATCGTTCAGCACGAGACTGCCTTAAAAAATCAAGCTTTGAACCCTCGTCTCAGGCTTACTTTCTTCCGTACCGTTAACCTTTTCTCTAAGGTACATTCGATTTATTTTTGTTAGTTACGCGAGCGCGATATTTAGAGTGTTGATTTTTGTTTTTGGGTTTAAATTGTTAACAGTTTGGAGTCTTTCCGGTGTTTGTTTTGGACGGAACTCCGTCGCCGTTGAAATCTCAAGCAAGGATGGTTCGGTTTTTCCGTTTCTCCGGCATTGATACTTCAACTTCGAATGTGGCCGAAGAGGGTGTTTCCAAGGAGAGGAACTCGGCATTTAAAAAATGTGTTAATGACTGTGTGGTGAGTTCATTTTTTCCCTCCCTTTTATTTGCAAATTTGTTAGTAATTTATGTTAATTGAGGATGGGTGCTTTTTGTTGTAGGAGCTGCTTGAACTATTGGGAATGCCAGTGTTGAAAGCTAATGGTGAAGCTGAAGCATTGTGTGCTCAGTTAAATAGAGATGGTCATGTTGATGCTTGTATTACTGCTGACAGTGATGCATTCCTCTTTGGGGCTACTTGTGTTATTAAAAGTCTTAGGCCTAATTCAAAAGTTAGTTTGTTCCAACTTCACCAGTTAGTCATTCTTTTAATGTCCCCAGTTTGTTAGTTACTTCCCTTTTCGAGATTTTTTCAAGCATGGGAATGTTATTTGATATGCAGGAACCATTTGAATGCTACAATATGTCGGATATTGAAGCTGGTCTTGGACTGAAGAGGAAACACTTGATATCCGTCTCCCTTTTGGTTGGAAATGACCATGACCTAAATGGCGTGCCAGGGATCGGGCTTGATAAAGCACTTCGTTTGGTACGACGGTTTAGTGAAGATGAGATATTTGATAAGTATGCTTTTACATGTAAACTTGTCAAATTATTTGCTTCCTGTAGTTCTAGAGGGTATTTAGCGATATCATTCCATAACTGTCCAGACATGTTGTTTTTGCAGATTATATGAAATAGGCAAAGGGCATGTACCACTATTTCAGGGTGAAATTAGATGTGCTGGTGATGCTATACCTTGTTCAGATGAGAGCTCAACAAAGGCAAAGCAGTCTCATTGCTCTTTCTGCGGGCACCCTGGCAGCAAAAAGGCTCATTTTAAGTCTTGTTGTGAATATTGTATCACTGATAGCAATGAAGGTTGCTTGAAAAAGTCTCAAGGGTTTAAGTGCAACTGCTCATCCTGTGATAAGGTTCATATTCTTATTTGTCTTGATTTTCTCTTTTGTTACTATTGTTACTACCTCACTGCCTATTGATCTGTTATTTTGCTCTTTCATCATCTCGTATCACCTGATATGACTTTAAAGCTGGAACTTCTGATGTTCTTAATTCAGACTGTGTTCCTAGTTTCATTGCTGAGTATTTCATGGTGTCTGAATATCAGGTTAGAAAAGACAAGGACAAGAAGAAACATGAGAATTGGTGGATTAATGTTTGCAACTTGATTTCCAAGGAAACAAAATTCCCAAATGATGAGATCATTGAAATGTACATGTGCAACAATCACGGAGAGTTTACTGGTTTGTCCTGCATACTCTCTTGTATCTATTTGCTTGCCTTGACTTCTGCCAGCCTCCAAGTTGTTGAGTTGGGGTGTCAAGGACTAGTTATTCTTGTATGCATGAGTTTGTTATTCTTTTCATTTGATATTATTTCAAGGTCTAATTCGCTGTTTTAACAGATATATTTTTGGGTTGATCTTGATGTTATATTAAGATATTTACATCCTCCTGTTGCAGAAGAAGGCCCTTTGCTGGAATGGGGAGATCCAAAAACTGACTTGCTAGTTGATTTCTTAGCTTATCATCAGTCATGGCAGCCGTCTTATATTCGGCAGCGGATGCTTCCAATGCTGTCCACTCTGTATTTGAGAGAGTTGGCGAGAAATCCAAATAAAACTTTGTTAGTTGGGCAGTATGAGTTTCATTCTATTCAACGTGTGAAGATAAGATATGGGCATCAATATTACGAGGTCAAGTGGAAGAAAGCCATATCTAATGAACTTAGTTGTGCAGCCCCTGTTGAACAGTCCAACATGCTTGAAGAAGAATTCATAGAAGTTGATGATGAGCCCATTGGCCTGTTGGATGAGTCAATTGAGCCCCAGATTCATGTTGATGGATGCTGGATTTTAACTGATGAAAGTCCAGAGTTAGTTCATTCAGCTTTTCCAGAAGAAGCTCTCAAATTTAGACAGGAAAAGGTATGGCTTTTTCCCCCTTGAAAGACCCTGAAATTATTATTTGAAAATTGTATATTGAATATCCTGGAAAGATCTTGGTGTGCAAAGGGATTTCAGATCAAAATCATTTGGTTTAATTGGTTCTGTTTGTAGTTTATATACTGGCATGAGACCCTTTGTGGTACATAACAAAGAGGAACAAACTAGGGCAATTAAATAAATGAATTAATGGCATTGTTAGAACAATGGAATTAGATTCTGATGCTTATGTTGGAAGTTGGTATAATCACCTTTTAAGGCATTATTCAAAGCTTGCTATTATAGAATGTTCGAGTGCCGGCTCTTGCATTGTGGGAATTCTGTTCCTTTTAGCTGAGATATAAAAACCATTTTCAAGGCCGTCTGTGGCCTAATATATGTGGGTCTAAATTCTGGCAGGAACTAAAAGATATGAAGAGAAGAAAGACTTCAACGCCAAGATCTGAAGGGTCCTCCGAGATGTCAGAATCATCAAAGCCACAAGGTGTTCAATTAAGTATCACCGAATTTTACCGTACAACCAAAACACCATCCCAGGCAAAACTAGGGGAAGATTTAGTCAAACAGTCAAGTAGTCCAGGTGTTGGGTCATCAAAACAGAAGAGGAAAGTTTCAGGTTCTAAATTGCCCAAGGCTGTAAGACGACGCCTTTTGTTTGGTTAAGAAAATGATAAACTTTTGCCCTTTTTGATGTACAGGATATCCCACCTTAAGATGTAAAGTCATGTTTACCTTCAGGTCTTATAATCATCAAAAACTCAGCTTAGGCAGCACTTTGATTTATATTTGAGTTGGAATATTCTATAGCTTAGAGTGAAGAATGTTTTGGTTAATCTCATCTCTACAATTTTAAAGCCACTTTATCTTTTAGTTTCTTGGACAATTCATTAGGACATCGACCTTAATCCTGTTGGATTCTAACCAAGGTAAGGGTTTAAATTGCATCCATGCATATATGCATGCAACTTCCTTTGGTATTTATTTGATTAAGGAAAACTTTAGAGCATTCTAAGACCCATGTGCTGATTCGTCAACATTGTAAAGGTAGAACACTAAATATTGCAGTGGAACAAATATAACCCTCATTTTTAGACTTTATGCTTGCATCTCTTCAATACTGCCTCCATTTTAGGTAATAAGGTTTTATACTTTATTTCAGCATGTTATCATCATTATCGTTGTCATTGTTGTTAAGTAATGCTGTTATTTCTGAGACCATAATTTAGGTAATATGGGGACATTCTCAGCAGTAATGACCTCAATTACCTGACAGTCAAATGAGTCAAAAAGTAATTTTTATTGTTCACAAAGTGGAACAAATTTCGTTAAGGAAACTTGTATAGTTATTTGGTGATGGGTTTTGAAGATAATGGTAATTAATGCAGTGACAAAAGATTTGCGAAGATCAAACGCAGCCCCTTCCATTATACTTGTTGGAGGGTTAGAACCTGGACATAATCTTCCCTAGTTTTTTATATTTTATTTTGAAAGACAATCACTGAGATGCATTACTCATTGCAGGTTTATATTATATTTGGTGAAGGATCTCAGCCATGAACAAGCTGCGGGGGAAAAAAAAAAAGCTCATTCAAGGTGTTTTCTAATTTCCTCTTACTCTTTTTCAATTTTCTTGCTATTAACACACAGTAAAAAGAAAAGATTGGAAAAATGAATTAAAAAAAGGAAGAAAATGAATAAATTTAAAGGCAATACAACCCAATTGCCTTAATATAATAATAATAAGAAGAAGAAAGCTTGCATTAAATACCCTCTGTTCTGTTTCAACCCTGTCTGTGCATGGTTCAACCATGAAACTGGTAGACAAGATCCAAAGCCCGTAACTTCTCCCCAATAGGATCAAAACCCATGATACCACCCACGAATCTGTCATCACAAACCCTCCTCTCCTCCGCCAACGCCGCGGACGACGGCGAGAGCTGCCTCTTTACCCTCTTGTTCTTGATAAAAAAACATTCCCTCATCCTCTCCTCCACCTTATCAATCGACGTCTTGGAATTCTCCTCCGCCTCCGCTTCATTCTCATCGCCCACCTGCATCGGGTCGCTGCCGTTCTCGTTGGCAGCTCCAGTGGCAGAGGAGAGAGAGTTCTCCGCCGCAACCGGCGGCGGAAGATGCTGGGGATGGGGAGGAACGGGGAGTTGAGTCTGGGCGGCGGAGAGGAAAGAGGAGAGAGAATGATGGGCTCGATGGAGAGATGAATGGATTTGGAAGAGGTAGGTTGGGTCCGACGTGACGGGTAGTTGTTTTGCCATCTGGGTTGCTTGCTCTAATGAATAGACTAGGTCTGTTAATTGTACCGCCGCCGCTGCCGGTGGCGTCAGCTGTGCCTCCGCCATGCTCATATTGTTCTCCATGCTTCTTTTTTCTCAAGAAACCGTGTTTCTAGCTGTTCTTTTTTCTTTTTTTTTTTTTTTTGTTTGGAACAGCCGTTTGGGGATTCTGAGGAGAGCAGATAATAGTACAAAACAGGGAAACCACTGCCCTTTTGTCTTCTTTTTTTTCTTTTTTGTCAAACGCTAAGCAGTTTGTGTCATTGAGAGGGTTTCCCATGAGTTTTTCAGTAAAATGGAGTGAAGTTGAAAACTATATTTTCTTTCATTTCCTAATTGGATGACAATAGGATGCAATAAAGCCCAAATTCGAATTGGATATTTAAATTTCATTAGTTGGTTAATTTGAACTTGATTGAAGTATTCAACAATAATTAATATTTTACAATTATTAGTTGAAGCTTCAGAGGAGATTTTAATAAAAATATTAGCTCCAAAAATAGTCTTAGTTTAAAATATATCATAATGTAAATATTAAAGAATATGTTAAGCAATTTATGTTTTCAAATTTACTAATATATATATAATATGTATAATAAAAAATGAAGTTTATACTTGGGATCAGAATGGGTAATGAAAATGTTGGGCTTTCTTTTTCTGATTCCATATGAAGTAAATTGTGTAAAATTAAGCAACCAAAAATGAGAGTGGAATACTTCCACTATGGGATGTGAAATATAACCTTCCATAGGAAGAATATAAATAAAATTGGAGCTTCAGCTCAATTAAGTTAGAAGAATAAATTGAACTATTATTTTTGTGAGTAGAATTGATGGATAAGTAGCGTGGTCGTAAAATGTGATCAATAATACCCCTTTCCTTTTCCTCTTCATCTAATAATAGAAGTCTAGAGTAACTTGGCCTCAATTTTTTGAATGTTTTTATTAAGCGCTTCCAAAGTAAGTTTTGAAATTTTTATTTAGATTTTGTAGAAATTGAAAATTTTATTTAAATCCTCTTAGAATTTTTGAAAAGATTAATTAACCCACAAAATTTGATACCTTATTCTGCCGCTGTTTGATTTCCATTATAAAAGATGACAACTAAATTGTCATATTCACGGTACACACAAAAATTAACAATTTTATACTTTCAAAAAAAACTTTAACATTTTATGTATTTTTAGTGTGTTTTAAAGTCATTGGACTTTTAAACTTTTTCAAAGTCAAACTAGCAAGTTTCATCAAACGATTTGATGGTCGATGCAGTGGATTAATATCTATCGATGGGTAGAAGAACATACTTTATATCCAAGTCAATTTGATGGTAATGTCGAATATTCAAAGAAGAAAGAGATGAGAGAAACACAATTTTTTAGGTTTACAATAGAATACCATGCTCAATTCATCATTCCCTTGTCCTTTTGTACTCTAAGGCCGTTATTCCTTTGCCGACAGGGTTCTTATAACAAAATCAATGAATTTTTGAGGTGTCTTGCTGTTACAAGTGGGCCTCGTGTTTGCTATTGGCCCATTTCCCTGATCCTCTGGTATGTTGACCTTGGCACTTGGCGGCCCATTTACAACAGTACCCACTGGTTCAGAATAAACCTTGTCTTCAAGGTTTCAATCAGGAAAACTGCAAAGCATGTGATCCTTGTCCTCCCAAGTAAATGCCTCAGAAGGAAAACCATCCCATTGTATCAAGTATCGTATTATAGAGTGTCCAGAGCGATTAACCGTTCGTGTAGCAAGGGTGGCTGCTGATTAGAGAATCAAAGTAGCTGTGGAATCGACAAGATGGAGTGGAGTGATTTGCTGTTCAAGAGTGCCAATGCATTTACGGAGAAGGGAAACATGGAATCCTGGGTGGGCTTTTGCCGTGGCTGGTAAGTCAAGTTTGTAAGCCGCTATGCCGATTCGTTGCGACCTGAAATGGACCAAAGAAACGTCGTCCCAGTTTATGGTGCCGTTGTAATCGAACTGAATTTTGACGGAAAGGCTGAAGACGGATATAGACCCAGTCGTCTTCTGCAAGGACAAGATCTCGACGATGTTTATCAGACAAAGCCTTCATCTTAGCCTAAGCGCTTTGCAAATTTTGCTTGAGTAGATTGAGTGTGGGGTCGCCATCACGCATATACTCATCAACTAAAGGGGAACCTGCAGTACCTTGAATATAACGGGCCCGCGCAACGGTCTGGTAGGCTGTGTTGTACCAATATTCTGCCCAAAGTAGCATAATGACCTAGGTGTGAGGAGCATCGGCTGTAAAACATCGGAGGTACATTTCCAAGCATTTTTTAAGGGCTTTTGTTTGACTATTGGTTTGGAGATGGTAAGGGGTGCTCATAGCGAGTTTAGTTCCCTGTAGTCGGCGAAGTTCTTGTCAGAAGGTATGCATAAAATGGGTATCTCTGTTCGTGACAATGGTTGCAGGTACGCTATGAAGAAGAATGATATTCGAGACAAATGCTACTGTGACAGTCTCGCTAGTGAAATTGCCAAGAAGATCGGTGAGATGGTTGTACTTGGAGAGACGGTCAATAATAACCATGATGACGAATTTTCCTTTCAATAGACGCAAGCTGGTGATGAAATCCATGGAAATACCCTCAAAGACCAAGTTGGGAATTGGTAATGGTTGTAATAAGCCGACTGGAAGAAGAAACGAATCATTCGTTTGTTGGCAGATTTGACACTCAGAAACAAAACAACGAAAAACTTTACACATTTCGCGCCAATAAAAGTTGGAAGACAGTCAGTGGAATGTCCTTGTAACGCCGGCATGACGGCCGATTGATGATGAATAAAATTCCAGTAGTAATTGGTGTCGTAGTGGTGAGTCAGATGGAACGACCAAACGACTATGGTAAAGAAGAAGATCATCTTTGTACTCGTAGCCAGCGAGGGATAGTGGGTTAGTTTGGAGGCAGTAACACAATTCCTACAGTTCAAGATGAGATTGAATGGCCAGCTAGATATTTTCCACTACAAAAAAAAAAAAAAAAAAAAAAAAAAAAAAAAAAAAAAGAGATCGCGAAAAGTGAGGCTGATGGAATTCGTAATAGGACATCAGCAGCTAGGTTGGTTTTGCCGGAGCGATACTGGATTTCAAAATCATATCCCAGAAGCTTACCGAGCCACCTCTGTTGCGCCGGTGTCTGAATCACTTGATCAGTGAGACATTTCAACGACTGTTGGTCGGTGACAATGGAGAAACGATGTTGGTCGGTGACAATGGAGAAACGATGTCCTAATAAATTTTGATGCCATTTTGCGACTGCCTGTGTAATTGCAAACATCTCTCGTTGATAAGTAGAAGCAGATTGCATTCGAGAATTGAGCTTCTGACATCATATTCACGGTACACACAAAAATTAACAATTTTATACTGTCAAAAAGAACTTAACATTTTATGTATTTTTAGTGTGTTTTTAAGTCATTGGACTCTTAAATTTTTTCGAAGTCAAACTTGCAAGTTCCAACCAACGATTTGATGGTCGATGTAGTAGATTAATACCTATCGATGGGTAGAAGAACATACCTTAAATCCAAGTCAATTTGATGGTGAATGTCGAAGATTGAAGAATAAAGTTTTTTAGATTTTAGTTCGCATATTCGTGACTTCAAAAGTTATTTTATTAAAACAAATTTAATTGTAAAAGAGAAAGGGAATAAGAATGGGTTTTTTACCAAAATATAACAAAAAAAAAACAAAAACTCGAAAATGGGGTGCACTTTTCTGAAATTACGGAAATGGTATGTTTGAGGGTGGTGCCGCCTGTCGCAGAGGCGCGACCACCCTCTGCACCCCCTGCACACCTATATTTTTCTAACGGTAATAAGAAAAAAAAAAAGATGACAAAAAAAAAACACTGACACATAGGTGCGACCTCTGCACAAAGCGAGACCGAACGTGCTATGGCAGAGAGGCGCACGCGCTTCTCGACAGACCCGTGCCCTCCGTTCGTCGGCTTGTGGGTGGCTTGGGGACCATATAATGGTCCCCAAAATGCAAATGAGGAGCAGAATCTGTGAGAAAAGGAAAGGAAGAAGAAGAAGAAGAAGAAAAAGAAGAAGAAGAAGAAGAAGAAGCAGCAGCTACACCGGTGCTGGAAAAAGAAGAAAAAAAATAAGAAAAAAAAGAAGGAAAAATTAGTAGAAGTATGTATGTTTTTTTTTAATATGAATGATTATATAATGTTAATATTATTTTGTTGATTATTGTTAGTTTAGTTTAGTTAATGTTAGTTTAGTTTAGGTTAGGTTAGTTAGTAACTAGTTATATTATTTGATTAGTTTAGTTTAGTTTAGGTTAGTTTAGTTATTGTTAGTTGTATTTTTAGATTAGTTTAGTTATTGTTAGTTTAGTTTAGTTTAGGTTAGGTTAGTTTAGTAGTTATTGTTAGTTAGTTGTATTATTATTGTTAGTTTAGTTTAGTTTTTGTTAGTTTAGATTAAAAAAAGTGTTTAAGAAGTACTTTAATTATTAGTATTATTAAATAGTTATTATTATTATAATTAGTTTATTAAAAATATTAAAATAATAATTTAGTTAGAAAGTTATTATTAGGATTAGTAAAAAAGTTAGTAATTTAGTTTGTAATAGTATTGTTAGTTAATATTATATTAGTTAGTTAAAAACCTTAAAATGGTAATTTAGGTAGTTAGTTATTAGTATGAGTTATTATTAGGATTAGTAACAAGTGTAAATATTAATTATATTATTAGTAGTTGTTATTTGTTATTAATATACTTAGTTAGTTAGTTAAAAACTCAAAAATAATAATTGTTAGTTAGTTATTATTATTATGATTTACTAAAAAGTTGAAATATTAACTATATTGTATTATAGTTAGTTAGTTAAGGCTTAACCTAAAATAATAAATTGTTGGTTATTATGATAGTTAGTTAGTTAAATACTCTAAAATAATAAATTTATTAGTTAGTTAGTGAGTATAGATAGTTAGTTAAAAACCCTAAAATAATACTTTTGTTGGTTAGATTGTAATAAAAGTTAGTGAGTTAAAAACAGGACACTAATTATTATTTTAGTATATTGGTAGTAGTAAGTAAAAAATAATGCTAGTTAAAAACCTTAAATATGATTTTAGTTAGTTAGTATTATTATTATTGTTGTTAGTAAAAATTATTATTATTGTTAGTATTACCTACCTACCTTGGTTATTAATAATCAATATATATACTACTAAATAAATAATATAAAATAATAAAAGACTAAAAATATATATTTACATTAAGTAATAGACTAAAATTTTATTTTATATAGTTAGTAAAAAATATTATTATTGTTAGTATTACTTACTTACCTACCTTAGTTATTAGTAATAATAATCAATAGGTATATATAGATATTAAAAAAATAGTACTAAATATAAATAAAATAATACAAAATAATAAAAGAATTTTATATATTTACATTAACTAATAGAGTTTGGAAATAAGAAAATACAAAGAAAGGGCTAAATAAGTGGTTTTAGTAAATTTATATTAAAAAAGTAAAATAGGATAAATTAAATTATGTTATATTTTTTATATTAAAATATGTTATGTTTTTGTTATATTATTTTTATTGGCATGTTATTTATTTGTGTTTTAATATAAATTTAAATTTTTTATGTAGGTCAGGGTTAGAAATCAAATATCTGAGACGGCAATGGCTCAATTGATTAGTAAAGCTCCACACATATACTGCATGACTAATAATTTGGTAATATATTGTTATTTATTAATAGCAGGATATATTAACAAAATGGGTACATAATAATTTATGTTATAATAATAATTTTTTTCTGATTTAACACTTTCAGGACACGCATCGCGGTACTAAAGGGGCGCGTGAATGGGTTAAGAAATCCCCCGGATGAACGATTGTTACCGTATATCGAGCAAAATTTGGATTTGGGTCAGCAAAGATCGATCCGCACGTTTGACTTCTTTGTATGATTTAATATCCACTAGTCGAGCGTTGGCGCCGAGACCCACACTTTTCATTTCCCGTGTGCAGAGTGCACAGTCACTCTAGAGGATGTTGCGATGCAGCTTGGGCTCCCAACTGACGGGAGTCCCGTTACGGGCGTCAGTGCGATAGCTGACCCATTTACACTGTGTTAGAGCCTACTAGGGGATCCGTACGGCAATGGCGAAAAAAATTTTACGGGATTGAAGTTTACATGGCTGAGAGCGAAGTATGGACAGTTATCACCTGGTGCCACTGCAGCCGAGTTGATGTACGCAGCTCGAGCGTACATTATGCATATCATAGGGGGTGTACTGATGCCCAATGCAAATAACAATACGGTTCATGTTCAGTACCTACCCCTATTGGCTGATTTCGACAATGCTCGCTCGTATAGTTGGGGCTTTGCTGTTCTTACAACGTTATACCGTGAGCTTTGTCGGACGACAGATCCAGAGACCTCAGACATAGGCGGATGCCTTACGCTATTGCAATCATGGGCTCTGTATCGGATGCCATTCTTGGCATCAGTTACGCACCAACCATATTTATATCCACTAGTAAACAGGTGATAAAATATTACTTGTTATTAATTGATGATTTCTTTATATTAATTATATTTGACTTGAATTTTATTTTTGTAGGTGGAGTAATTATTCGGGTATCGGGAGGTCGTACACTGTCCCGATATACCGGCTTATGATTGAGCAACACGCCGGGGAAGGGGTAAGTGATTCCAATATTAGTTACTTGTTAGTTGTATATCTGACGCACACCGTGTTAAATTTTGACAATGTTATTAATCGTGCAGTTTATATGGATGCCATATCGTCGACCGGAAATTGCAGCCGTCATACCCCCTGCCGCTTATATTCACTTGTACATGTGGTGCATAAACGCACCAATTGTGTGTTTCTATTTTGTCGAGTGGTATCACGTGGACCGAGTGCTGCGGTAATTTGGTTGCGTCCAATACATCCCTGATCCGCCATGCCAGGTGGGAGAGGTTCATGGTGAAAATAAGAGAGGGAAACAAGGCTTGGATTGGGGGGTTAGGCATAGGCAATTTATTGCGGTGTGGAATGACCGCATGTCCCGTATACCCCGGATGGATATGGCTTCCGATTTTCAACCTTCATTAGAGTACATACAATGGTACTTTAATATGGGGAAATATATATACTCTGGGACAAACAATCAGTAGTCCCCAACACATGCATGCGACATGGGGCGAGATGAGGTAGTGGCGATATGGAGGCCCGGCGTACTGCAGATCTCCGATCCGAGCGGAACCCGAGCAGGAGCCAGAGCCGGAGCCCGAGCAATCACATTCACATTCGGATGCACATTCGTATCATCCAGATGTGCCATGCTTTGACACCTTCCCGAGCTCTTCAGAAGGTGGATACCAGTACGGGTTAGATATATTTGGATCGTACACACCGCAGCACAGCACTCTCGGCTCGTATCCAGTGCATCAAGGCACTCTTTCTGGCTCGAGTTTATCTGTGCCGTTCGATCCACAGGATTTTTTGACCATGTTTAGCACACCCCCACCTGGACCCCCACCGGATGCTGAAGAGGATGTTGGTCGTCGTGAGCACCCACGACGTGATCGTCGACCACTGCAGAAGTATACACCTAGGACCACACCATCGAACCATCAATTTTAGGTGTTTCTTGTGGTTTTGGTTTTCCTATATTTTGTATTTGTAAATTGAATATGTGATTATTTAGATGATATTCATATGGTTAAAAATTGAAGCCTGATTTATACATGTGAAGTGACTAGAAAAAGTATGAATTGATTTTGGCACAAAATATAAATCCATACAAATCCATATTAACACAAATCCATAAATGTAATTTTTTTTTTCATTTAAGTTCCTAAATTTATCTATTTTTTTCAATTTAACCCAAATTAATAAAAATCACCAAAGATATGAATACAAATCATTTATTTCAGAATAATGTCAATTCCTACTCCCTCGTGATGATTGGTCGACATGATAGTTTCGTTGCGGGTATTTACTTCGATTATGACCACCTAACCTGCATATTCCACAGCGCCTATCGTCGGATTTCTCCCTAAGGTCCATTTCATTACGGATTCTGGATGATTGCGGACGACCTCTCAGATTCCTGCGTAACCCTCTGTCCGAGACAAGCTCGAAAGTCGTCTGAGGCACCTCCCATGTAGACAGGTCGGGCAGGACAGGGAACTCATTTTCCCAAACACGCAACGTACGCTCGAGCGTGTACACATCATTCATAAATTGTTCGACATTAAGGTTCGCCTTAGCACAAGTTGCCACGACATGTGCACATGGATAATGAAGTGTTTGGAACCTCCTGCATTCGCACTGTCTGTTCCGAAGATCGACTCCATAAAACCTAGGTGGCAAGCCGGGTCGACGACTGATAGACTCTGTAACTCGAAAAGTTTCCATACGTCGTGAGTATATTTCTACAGTCATCGACCTTGCAATCCGACGGTTTGCAATCAATGCATCCCTGACATCTTCCACAAATATGTGTCCCGCATTCATCTGGTTGATTTGCTGTTCACCCATTCTTGGCATCAAGGTCGCCAATCTGTAGAATGTGGCCGAGAAGACAGATGAAATTGGAAGATGTCGTGTTTTTAACAACACAGCATTGACCCCCTCCACCAAGTTCGTGGTCATTTGACCATAACGAAAGCCCTCGTCAAAACTTTGAGCCTATTGCCACGGCTCCATTGTACCCAACCACTCTCGAAAAGATTTGTTCGTTTGACCTTCCATGTCACTCTCAAGTCGAGTCATTCTTTGCCGAAAAATATGTGGCTCTAACTCGTACGCTGTATGTGTTTTAATAAAAGATAAGTTACGGTAACCAGATAACATAATAACTTTAAACTTATATTGAAAATTTAAGGTTATTATTTACCCAATTTCACCACTTGTATCTTCCAGTCTGCATTCTTATACTCTCGAACGAAGTTAGCCGCAATGTGACGGATGCAGTAAACGGATCTCCATGGCACACTGGAACGCCTAATTACGGCAATTAATCCTTTCGCTCTATCGGAGATGATGCAAATATTATCGTTGCTAATAACATACCTCCGCAGGTTGGTAAGGAAGAATTCCCAAGATTCCATATTCTCCTTATCTACAATGGCAAACGCTATTGAGAGCACGTTCCTATTGCCGTCTTGAGCAACGCAATAAGTAAGATCTGTGTATATTTTCTGTATAGCCATGTACCATCCACCTGCACAAACGGCTTGTAGTGTGGAAATGCCCGCACACATGGATCAAACGTCCAGAACATCTGATGAAAAATTCTTTTCCCCGATTGTAATTGGTCATCTGGGCCGTAATAAGGTCGTGTCTGCAACTCAATCACTGTTCCCGGTACGTACTCCCTCATAGCAGCTATCCATCCCTGCAGCTCATTATACGATGAGTCATAATCTCTATACAGTTGCTCCATTGCCATCTGTTTAGCTATCCACGCTTTTCGGTATGATACTCGATACTGAAATCGTGCTTGTATTTCAGCAATCAGTACCGAAACTTTAATAGTTGGCATATCCTTCACCATTGGCAGGATAGTCGTACAGATAGTTTTGGAATCAAGTTTTTTTATGATCTTCTCTCATACGTGTCGATCTGCATGTATGCGGTCCAACCAATTTCCGTATCTCCCACATCTGCGAATTTTGAATGAATGCAGCCCGTACCCGCCAATTGCAGCCTTCCGCAGCCTTCCAACACTCCCCAATATAAAGCGTCGGTTTAAACACTGCGACTTTATAATCCACTGATATATCCATGCTATACAATTTAATAGCAGATACACACTCTTCTTTACTTTCGAATCTCTGGCCTATGAATAACTCATGCTCAGAATTTACGGCCAGCCGGTGTGCAGGATATATTTCAGGGTACTCGGGAAACTCAGCTACACGCGCTGCGTCGGGGTCTGGTTCCCGATCATAATACTTCCCATCTGGTTCCCGATCAAAGACGCGCTAATGTTTACATCGTCATTCACGTCTTCATCGTCAATATCATCAGGTATATCGTCCATATCGGGATCGCTGTCACTATCGACCTCTTCCTCACAATGATCACTACTAGCGTGTCCATCATCACCAACCACATCAATATCTTGTGTACTATTAAGATCGATATCGATCCCACGTATATTCGAATCGGCATCAACATATGATATTGGAGGCACTATGCACGGTTCTTGAGCTCTATGTTCTTCACCATATGCATTGCTGTCTTCATTTGTCTCGATACCTATACCCGCAAACTCAGCAAATAAGTGAATCGGTGCATTTCTGTTACTCCCATTCCCACAGTAAAGAGCGATCATTGTCTCAACGTCTTCGTCGTCTACAAGTTCCATTTCTGTGAATTTGATTGGATCTGCCGAAATTGGAAACTTGTAGAAAATTCTTGAGATTGTTCTCCCACAACGTCTAACAATTTTTTCGTTTATCCTTCGCTTCATATCATCCAATGAGACATTTCTATTAAATCTAATTGCTATTTATTGCCAACATTCAAATATGCATCCAACGCTTGTTGTCAAGATGATTCCATCGAAATAAACACATACGAAAAACTGATCATCCATCTGTAATATTCAATCTGTTAAAAAATAAACAAAATTGCTTAGAAAATAAACAATTTTTAATCTATTAACATACTAACAACAACAATATACTAACTATGTACATATTAAATAAAATATTAATATACTAACATATTATTAATATACTAACAATATATTATTTTAGGGTTTTTAGGATTTTTAGTTAACATATTAGTCTACTAACAATATACTAACTAACTAACATATTAACTAAAATATTAATAGTAGAAATTAATATTTTAATTATACTACTAACAATATATTATTATTATTATATGGTTTTTAACTATCATATTAATATACTAACAATTAAGTGACTAACATATTATTAACTAACATATTAATATTATAATAACATATTAATACACAATACTATTTCAATATTTTATTTTAGGGTTAATAACAATATGCTCACTACTAACTAAAATATCATTTTAGGGTTTCTAATTAAAAATAATAATAACTAACTATCTATATTATTAACCTAGTTCTAATTCACAATAGTTATAAACTAACTAACAACAATACTAAAAATAAAAATCAATATATATCATATAACAACAAGAATAAAATCAATATATATAATATAACAACAAGAATAACTTCCTTATTAAAAAAAAAATTATACATACTCTTATTTTTTCTTCTTTCTTTCTCCTCCTTTCTCTTCTTCTTCTTCTTTTTCTTCTTCTTCTTCTTCTTCTTCTTCTTCTTCTTCTTCTTCTTCTTCAACTCAGCTGCTAAAATTCTAATAAAAAAACCCTACAGCAGAAAATGGGGAGCTTAAAACGGGGGAGGGAAGCTGGTCATGCCTCTGCCAGTGGCACCATTGGTGCCGCCTCTGCCAGAGGCACCACCGGTGCCGCCTATGGCAGAGGCGTCACCAGCTTCTGCTTTATTTGTTTTCGTTTTCAGTGTTTTTTTTTTATGTCAATTTTTTTTTTATTTCTGACTCAAAATTTGTAGGGATGTCAGAGGGTGGTTGCGCCTCTGCGACAGGCGGCACCACCCCTGACATACCATTTTGGTAATTACTGGAAAGTGCACCCCAATTTGGTATTTTTGATTTTTTTTTGTAATATTTTAGTAAAAAAGCCGAATAAGAACTTTTGATTGGTGCAAGCGATGCAAACATAGAAGGTCATATACTAGCGATTTTAACAGTCTGATGAATTAGTGACCAAAACGTAAACTTATTAATAGTTTAGTGACATTGAGTATAGTTTACCCTAAAAAAGATAACTAGGTATATATTTCTTTTGATTAATATATGATCAAAGTTCTTGTATAATTCATGCATTTCGAATTGCCTCTACTTTTATATGAAAAAATTTAGTCCCTATAATTTTTGGAGTTAAAAATGCAAGTTTAATTGTTAATACTATTAAAATTATTTTATTAAATTCAAGTTTAGTACAACGTCACCCTTTTTTCATATAGATTTCGAGTGAGTTTTTTTAAAATTTTAAAATGTCACTACTACAAATTCAAAAAAAAAAAAAAGCAATGTAGATTATTTTTTAAAAGAAATCGAAGACGATGACGATAATAATAAAAAGCCTTTTTAAAAGAAAATAACAATGATAGTTAGGAGATTGGAGTGTACTAATTCTTGCAACCACAATAAAATATAGTCCTAGAGAGAAGAAACAAGCTAAAAAGAATGGTTCATTCCGTTTGCAGCAGATTATTGGTAAATGTTAAACAACAAAAAACCAATATTCAAATAAGAAAGAGATGAGAAACAAAATTTTTTAGGTTTACAATAGAATAGCATGCTCAATTCATCATTCCCTTGTCTTTTTGTACTCTAAGGCCATTATTTCTTTGCTGCCAGGGTTCCTATAACAAAATCAGTGAATTTCTGAGGTGTCTTGCGGTTGCGAGTGGGTTTCGTGTTTGCTATTGGCCCATTTCCCTGATCCTCTTGTATGTTGACCTTGGCACTTGGCGGCCCATTCACAATAGTACCCACTGGTTCAAAATGAACCTTGTCTTCAAGGTTCCAGTCGGGAAAACTGCAAAGCATGTGATCCGTGTCCTCCCAAGTAGATGCCTCAGAAGGAAAACCATCCCATTGTATCAAGTATTGTTTTATAGAGTGTCCGGAACGATTAACCGTTCGTGTAGCAAGGGTGGCTGCTGATTAGAGAATCAAAGCAGCTGTGGAATCGACAAGATGGAGTGGAGTAATTTGCTGTTCAAGAGTGCCAATGCATTTTTGGAAAAGGGAAACATGGAATACCGAGTGGGCTTTTGCCGTGGCTGGTAAGTCCAATTTGTAAGCCACTGTGTCGATTCGTTGGACGACTTGAAGTGGACCAAAGAAACGTCGTCCCAGTTTATGGTGTCTTTGTAATCGAACTGAATTTTGACGGAAAGGTTGAAGACGGATATAGACCCAGTCGTCTTCTGCAAGCACAAGATCTCGACGATGTTTATCAGAGTAAGCATTATCTTAGCCTAAGCGCGTTGCAAATTTTGCTTGAGCAGATTGAGTGTGGGGTCGCGATCACGCATATACTCATCGACTAAAGGGGAACCTATAGTACCTTAAATATAACGGGTAATGGTAGGTGGTGGCCGTCCATAAAGGGCCTCGCAACGGTATGGTAGGCTGTGTTGTGCCAATATTCTGCCCAAAGTTGGATAGTAGCCCAGGTGTGAGGAGCATCGGCTGTAAAACAGCGGAGGTACATTTATAAGCATTTGTTAAGGGCCTCTGTTTGACCATCGGTTTGGAGATGGTAAGGGGTGCTAATAGCGAGTTTAGTTCCCTGTAGTCGGCGAAGTTCCTATCAGAAGGTATGCATAAAACGGGGATCTCTGTCCATGACAATGGTTGTAGGTACGCTATGAAGACGAATGATATTCGAGACAAATGCTACTACGACAATCTCGTTAGTGAAATTGCCAGGAAGATTGGTGAAATGGCTATACTTGGAGAGACGGTCAATAATAACCATGATGACGGATTTTCCTTTCGACAGAGGCAGGCCAGTGATGAAATCCATGGAAATACCTTCAAAGACTAAGTTGGGAATTGCTAATGTTTGTAATAAGCCGGCTAGACGGAGAAACGAATCATTCATTTGTTGGCAGATTTGACACTCAGAAACAAAACGACGAACAACTTTACGCATTCCGCGCCAATAAAAGTTAGAAGACAGTCGGTGGAATGTCCTTGTAATGCCGGCATAGTAGCCGATTGATGATGAATAAAATTCCAGTAGTAATTGGTGTCGTAGTGGTGAGTCAGATGGAATGACCAAACGACTACAGTGGGGAAGAAAATCATCTTTGTACTTGTAGCCAGCGAGGGATAGTGGGTTAGTTTGGAGGTGGTGACACAATTCCTGCAGTTCAGGATGAGATTGAAGGCTAGCTAGATGTTTTCCACTACGGAAAAAAATAGGACGAGAGATCGTGAAAAGTGAGGCTGGTGGAATTCGCGATAAGACATCAACAGCTAGGTTGGTTTTGCCGGAGCGATACTGGATTTCAAAATCATATCCTAGAAGCTTACCGAGCCACCTCTGTTGCTCTGGTGTCTGAATCACCTGATCAGTGAGACGTTTCAACGACTGTTGGTCGGTGACAATGGAGAAACGATGTCCTAATAAATTTTGACGCCATTTTGCAACTGCATGTGTAATCGCAAACATCTCTCGTTAACAAGTAGAAGCAAATTGCATTCGAGAATTAAGCTTCTGACGTCATATTCACGGTACACACAAAAGTTAACAATTTTATACTTTCAAAAAGAACTTAACATTTTATGTATTTTTAGTGTGTTTTTAAGTCATTGGACTCTTAAATTTTTTTCGAATTCAAACTAGCAAGTTCCAACCAACAATTTGATGGTCGATGTAGTGGATTAATACATATCGATGGGTTGAAGAACATACCTTAAATCCAAGTCAATTTGGTGGTCAATGTCAAAGATTGAAGAATAAAGTTTTTTGGATTTTAGTTTGCGAATGGTGGATTGAGATTCTTGAACTGATTTAACTGCCTCGTCGAGGACTTTTAGGCGAGCACCATCAGCCATCTAAGCGAATGGTCAATGAAAGCACCAAATGGAGTGGAATGATTCCTGCAACCACAATAAAATATAGTCCTAGAGAGAAGAAAAAAGCTAAGAAGAATAGTTCATTCCATTTGCAGTAGATTATTGGTAAATGTTAAACAACAAAAAGCCAATATTCAAAGAAGAAGGAGATGAGAGAAACAAAATTTTTCATGTTTACAATAGAATAGCATGCTTAATTCATCATACCCTTGTCCTTTTGTACTCTAAGGCCGTTATTCCTCTGCTGACAATGCTCCTATAACAAAATCAGTGAATTTCTGAGGTGTCTTGCAGTCGCGATTGGGTCTCGTGTTTGCTGTTGGCCCATTTCCCTGATCTTCTTGTATGTTGCCTTTGGCACTTGGCGGCCTATTCACAACAGAGAATAGACACTTGGCCATGGCTGTTGAACTTATCATGGAAATTAGATCCTTTTACCTTTACAAGATTCATAAATTATGGAAAGGAAAATTTTTCATTGTGGGGTTCTCAAATTTATTGGCCATAAAGACGGTGTAGTGTTCTGATCAGATTGGATGATGGAAAACATGCAATGAAAAGCATGTGATTTCGTTTACATGGAGAACATAAGATAGAAAAAGAAAGTTACAAGTGATTTTGTTTAGAATCAAAATTCAGAAGTTTTGTTGGAAGAAATTTATGTAAATTCGGTTGCTTAACAAAGGGTAATACTATAATCATTAGCCATGGGAACAAAAGGTTTTATATTGACATAGTGGAAACTAAGTCGATCGATGCTATTAGCATCCTTGATATAGATTGTAACTTTGATTTCGCACTTGCTTTGGATTACAAAAAGCTTGTAAATCCTATAATTAATTTCGGTTTAAAGAAAGTAGAAAAAGAGGATCAAACTCAGAAATCCAAGTTAAAACCTTTTCCTGCAGTACTTATATGCCTAATATCGAAAAATTTGGGAGGTATTAGATGTTATGAGTGAGAATAAAAAAATGACAAGTTTGAAGCTTTTACGGCTTGGAATACTTAGTGACAAGTTTGAAGCTTTTATGGGAAAGAGCTACACATTAGGTGGTGGCTGATCATTCTTGAAAAATCTTAAAATTGATTTTTAGTGGTGGGTGATCTCAGTTGGAGATTTATTCATTCAAAATCTTAATATTGATTTTTAGGTTTTTTTTATTTCAATTAAAATCAACACTTTCTAGGTTTTTTTTTGTTTAATTTTTTTAATATTTTTTTTTATTTTTTTTATTAGGGTTTGAACTGTATTATCCCATCCCTTACTCTTAATATTGTATATAAAAAAAGATTGTTAGATACAATATGTATTTAAATAAGATATAGTTATTTAAAAAATATATATATATGGGTATAATTAGTTTGTACTAATTCATATATTTAAAAGAATATATCTCTATGCTCATATCCATATCGAATATAAAGGCTAGATCAGGTACTACAAGAAAAAAAAAATTGGAGCAATATAGATCATTTCTTTGAATAATAAAAGATATTTGAAAAGGCACTTGGGTATACAAAATCCAAATTGCAATTTTTTTTATAGAATTCTTTAGCAATTTTCAACTTTCATAAACGTTATATATAATGGCTGTGGAATGATAAAGAAGCAAATTATAAAAAAAATAAAAATAAAAAACCAATAATTGAATGAAAAAACTAGAGTGATTGTCCTAATCAGCAACGAGTCTCAAATTTATTGTCAATAACATTCCTATAATACAATGGAACCTATAATAACCAAAACCAAAATTGTTGTCATCTTAACAATTCTTACAAACAATTTTATTCTATACAAACATGAAGCCAATTTGAAACACGAAATTAGTTAAAAAAAAAAAACTATACTCAAAATAGTTACTTTGAACTTCAATTTCAAATCCAAAAGGTTCTGAATCATATAATACAATGGAGCAATATAGATAATATCTATAAAGTAATACAAATACTAAATTATAATATTATGTTATATGCCTATTCGCACCAAGACACGTGGCAAATCAGAAAAGCACTCGAACAATAAGCTTGCTATCAGCAAGCCAACAGGTCACCTATAAGCTCACCATTCTAGGTTGACTATACAGACAATGGATGGCCTAATCCTCATCGAGAATATGAAGTTGTTGGTCATTAGACATCGCGTGGGTTATATTGCTTTATCACATCAAGTTAAAATGAATGAAAAAATCTATCCTATCACAGGCGTCTTCGTCCCATCGCAAACATCCCCCACGTGCTCTGTAACGACGGCTAGATGACAAGTCCAACACATTAACACCATATTACACGGGACCCTTGCCTACAAATACCTTCGGCAACAATGAAGAAGGGATCAACTCTTTAAGAATACTAAGCCCACATTCTATTAATAGCTCTTAGCCTCTAAATTCTCTTCACCTTCATTTTCAGTCTCTACACTCTATTAATAGGAACTACTCCACCAGTTACCCTACTCCCCCAGCGGCTACAACGCCTTAGTCACAGCCTGGTGTACCCACTCCTGGATATTTTGACCATATAACTCATTACCTGCAGTAAGCTATAACCTACTTTACGGCCACACAATCCCCACCAGTCGTGACTTCAATTCTAATAGACAAGGTTCCTACCAACAAGTATTAGGTCCTCAACCTCACAACTCAAAAACTTAAGAGAAACTATGACGTTTGAAAAACTAGTTTTCTTAAAAGAGCGTCACTTTAAGGAGCAACATTGTATCCTCAACCAAAGGAACATCTAGAATGAGAAATTCATTACTGAGTTAAGGCCTGGGCGAGAGGAGCCCAGGTGAGAGAATACAATTCGCCAAGAAAATGAAGCTTAGTTCGCCCTCCGTAGGAGTGCAAGTGCAATAATCTAGAAGACCTTTCTAACAATACCGCTGACCTTCCGACGATATCCCAAAATTCCCAAGGTAATCAAAATATCTCCATTGAAGAACAACTCAAAGATTTCAGAGCAGTGTTGATGTAAGAAGTGAAAGGGGTGAAAACAAACAAATTTATTTGGAATTACTTCAATAAATTGTTGGCATCGGAAGTTTTGGAAAAACCACATCTCCAACTATTTCAAGTTGTCGAAGTTCCTATACAATAGATCGAGGGATCCAAAAGACCATCTAGCCTAGTATAACAACCATATGAATATACTAAGGCAATGATCTGGCGTAATTTGATATGTCAAATTAGGATCTCTCGAACACTTGATGAGTTTGTTCTCAAGTAACTAACGAGCCTTTTCAATGTTTTTTTGTTGATTTTTAGTTTTAGTGTTAATGATAGTTTTTCTTACATTTTAATCCTTTTGAGGCTCAAATTGGCAAAACTATGCCAATGAGAATCTAATGGTGGATTTGAGTTTATGTAGGGAGATAACTATGGCCAAGCCTTAAGGAAAGCATCAAATCTTGCGGGTGTTGCAACATTGATGCATGTGTGTTGCGACAATAACCTTTCACCTCAAAGAAGTAAAACTTCAACGAAAAACCAACTTGGAGCAGTCTACCATGAGTGTCGTAACATTAGATGTGTTGTATTGAAACGCAGAGCCCTAATGTCTCGACTCTAAGCTTTCGAAGTCGCGACTCCAAGTTGATGGTTGAAGTGAATAAGCTTAGTACCATTGTCCAGGATGTCGCGACACCCAAGTTTTGGTGTTGTGACACTGAAGTCTGACGAGGTGAAAAATACTGCAAGGAAAATTTTGTGTCAAATGTTAGGGTTGAAAATTGGTTGTATTAAAGGAATCCTTATGACAAACAAAAGAAGAGCCTCTTTTATCATATTTTTGGTCTTATCTTTTATTCCTTTCACCATTTTTAGTTTTCTAGGTTTTCCTTTCTCATCTTAGTTTGTTAGTAGCTATTAGTTTCTTCATTGTTATTGTAGCTTTAGTTTTCTTGCACTTAGAAACAAAACTTTCTCTTGTTGTTTTAAGTTCTCTTTAAATCATCCAATAGATTTCATCTTTGTGAACTTTCGAAAGTGTAAAAATAACATCTTTGGCTGTGTTTTCATCACCTTTCTTGTTGTTATCATCTTCAACAATGACTCCATCAAGAGTCACGAAAAATCTCTCAACTTTGGCTTTTTTATGTTTCTTTTATGAATCATCTAAGCATAAAATTGGCTGATACTTGTATATTGATCATGAATAGGCACTAAACCTTATGGTGGTTGGCTGATTGAAATGTTGCATGGTTAGTTTTTAGGTCAAAGACTAAATCGTAAAATTGGACTAAATCGAATAAACTTCAAAATCTAGAATTGACGCATCTAGGTGAACATTTAAATAGGTGAGACTGAAAGGAGAACCTATTGCGGACCAATTTGATTATCTCGATTTAGTTTAACGACTTCGAGAGATAAATCAGACAAAATCGTTTAATTGAGTAAAATGGTGATCGAAAGGTAAATTTTGACTAATTAGGAGTTTAAGCAATTTAGATGTCTAATTTGAGAATTAGCTAGCAACATGAATATCAACCAACCACTTATCTTATTGAATTGATATTTGTGCACTTTTGCCTGTTATTCAGTTTAGTCCTCATAGCTCTAATTATATATGCCCAATCGATTCATCTACTAGCATGACATAACTCAAAATGAATTGCATGTAGAATTCATACTTTGGAATGAATGAAAATGACGATTAAGAGAAATAGATGACATGTATCACCGTCCACAGTGAATGCATATTTTTGCTAAGTACAAAAGAAAACTTAAAAATTAAATTAATTTCTTCGAAATATTATTTAATTGATTTCAATTAAATAATTGAAGTTCAAAATGGGAATTAAATTAATTAGTCATTATAGTTTTATTAAATGAGACAATTAAATATATTTCCTCGTATATTTTAATATGGTAAAGTTGTCATAACTTTAACGAAATTAGAATTGTAATGAGAAAATAATTTAACTAATTAACTAATATTTTGGGAAATAGAAAAAATTTATTGGGTTGGATAAATTATAAGTGTTGGTTAAAAGTTTAGATAACACATATAATTGTACACAATACATGAGACTGGCTCGAGAGCCCATCCCTTGTGAGAGGGACGGCAAACCTTGATCCCAATAAGGGTTGTCGCCTCCCCTTAGTGTTCCATATATAGAGGAATATTATATTTTTTATTAAAATATTATTATTTATTTACCCCTTGTTCAAGTAAAACTCTTGTAGCTTTTTTTTCCTAAAAATAGGAACAATGGGATGACCTAACAATACACCTGATACATAATTGAGCTATATTACTTTGTAAAAGAAAGTGATAATTTGTTTACAATAATAAATCTTATTTTCTGGATAGCTCAAAGTTTTCAATTTCCATAAAGAGGAAATTATGTTTCACATTAAAAGTTAATAAAAAATTTCATTCTATGCATTCGGTTCATTTTGTTTAAGGCTACACTCAAAGAAATTCAAGGGTCGAGGATAGCAGGAAAGATCATTTGGTAGAAAGTCGGGAAACGACTTAGACCGCCTTGTAACAAAGCATAGGTAATTATTCAATTTAGGGTTTATTTCTATAAATACCAAAATACTTAGTTTTAAGAAAATTGTTAAACTTTTGTTGTGTCCAAAACACTATTCCTAAACCAATTTTTCTAAAAGAAACCAGTGAAGTGAAAGATAATACTTTATATAAAAGTATAAACAAGTGTTATCACAAGTGACCATGAAAATGAAGATAGTAAGTGTGATATATATATAAAGCTAGTGAAAGAATATTTCATGAACGAATTATATAATAAATAACGTGAATTATTCACAAGAAAACATGTGATATATTCTTACGTGACGTGTGAAAGTGCATACTTGAACAGACGTGAAAATGTGACAAGAAAGAAACGTGTATAGGTGAAATGTAAAGCCCTAGTAAACAAGGTAGAACTAGTGTGATATAATTAACATGCCATATGAATTCCCTCTAGCACGCCCATGATTAGCACTATGACGCTTGTGACTATTAGCACTCTTGTGCTCGTGTTCTTTAGCATTTATGTGCTCGTGTTATTTTGTGTATCTTTCTTGGTTCTCCAATGTTTACTAAGGGCTATGTGAAGAAAAGGATACATGAAGTAAAGATTAAGTGAATAAGTGCTAAATGAATAAGTGGTAAGTGATGATTTTATCCCTAAAACATGTTCCATAAATTAAACATTTGATATATCTTTAGTAGAGTGAATGAAGCAAGAGATAAACGAACAAGTATATATGAAATGAAGTAGTGTAATTGAAATAAAATTATATTAAATAATTAGATAAATATAAAATTCATGCAAGTACTTACAAAGCTTTCATAAAGCTTAACGCCTTATTTTCAAACGCTTAGATTGTAGAAAGAGAGTTAATTTGGAAAGTGTTCAAGTGTAGCCTACTAAAATCACATCTCATAAAAAAAGTAAGAGTTGTGAAGAACGAAAGTCAAATTATGAACTTTAGTGTGGCATGTACATAATAATGAAAGTGTTAAATGGATAGTGCAAATAACATGAAGACAATATGTGCTTTAAGTGAAAATGTTTGAAAGATGTTGAGTTTTTTTGTTGGTGACTGAACATGGATGAATATATTGTGTTTTGAATGATATTTTGAGGACTAAGAATGGTTGAGAATGATTGAGAATGTTTAAGGTTTGTTTTGTAGTGTTTTTAAGCTTGATTTTGGCTTCCCTGCATCCAAGTCTCGATGCTTGGGGTTTAGGTATCGGTACTGGTAAACTTTGAACCTAAAAATCTATATTAACAAACCCAAGTCTCGACACTTAGGGAGCAAGTGGCCCAAGTCTCGAGACTTGCTGCTTTGCTCCAAGAAAATGTTGTTTTTAAGCTCCGAAAGGCCTTTGTAGTTGGACCCTCAAAAATGGTTTTAAGCGTCGTATAAAATCTAAATAAAACCCAAAATAAGTGTAAAAATTAAAAAAATATTATAAGTAACTGAATATGGCATCTCTTACTCGTGTTAGAAATTAGAGTCAGATAAAGAGTAATTCAAGTTTGATATAAAATAATCGAAGTCTTTAGTTAACAAGTACAGATGAATTAATTCATATTTTGAAAAAAAAAAAATGTAGGTTAGCTGTTCTTTATACCTCGTGCATCGCATGCATCCTCGGGGGTTTAACCTTACGAGCTTTTCTCAGCTTTAATTTGTTAAAGCAATATAGCAATGTTTTCGAGTTTATTGTTTTTAGGAAAGAAATCATTATCTTATTCAATCTTATTTTAAGTTTATAAATTTAAAAAATTGTAACTATGAGATGGAATCGAATTTTTTATTTAACTTGTAATAATTTTTAATTTATACTATAAAATAAATAAAATTGACCAAAATTAATCAAATTACCTTAATTATCATTATTGTTTAAAAGATCTAAACCTTCAAACCAATGCTCGAAGACTGCAAAGTTGGGAAGTTGCAAGCTTCAAGTTCGGACCACTATGATTATATTATTATGGGAAAATATTCCTACCCTAAAGTTTGATAATAATAATAATAATAATAATAATAATAATAATAATAATAATAATAAAACACTTTTTATTCTCATATGATTCGAAAAATAATAACTTGTTTTTTTTTTGAAAGATAAAATATAAATGAATTTTAAATTGCTTTCAAAAAATAAATGAATTTTAAAGAAACAAATAAATTTACCTCAATTGATTATTCTATTTATTTTTTATATTCAATAATTTTCAATTAAAAATAATAAAAATCTAATTGGTTATAATTTTTAATAATTACTAAATTATATTATATTATAATATAACATATGTTAAACATAATATATAAAAGTTTATTTCAAGTTATAAGTATAATCTCAATTGCAATTTCAAAGAATGCATAAAATTAGAATTAATCATTATAAATCACAATTTGATTGATGATCAGAACATCAAAACATAATCCATAATAAATATAAACGAAAAACCTTTGTATGATTTACACATTGTGAAACACGGGCATGAAATTTTAAAATTATCAATTCCTTAACCTTACAATTAAGACAAGACCATTCACTATTTTTTAATTAAAATATTCTAACTAATTAAATAAATTTATCTTGAGATTAATAAATAACTAAATTAAATATAAATTTAAAATACTTAATTTTATCAAAGTGGAATATAATTTTTTTTAACTTGTATAGTTGTTATTTTTATATAATTATTGTTTCATAAACTTTTATTAGAAAGAAACAGCCTTTATAGATTTGTGGAGCATGCATGCAGCCTCTTGTTTTTGGTGTGGGTTTTTTTAGCTCAATACTTCTTGTTTAAAGCCAACATAAATTAAACATTTGAATATGGCTGCCTAGCTTGCCTTCACCATTGCTTGCATATTAAATTTATACTAGTTATCTTTTGTTAGTCATTTGAATATATATAAACATGGTGTGCAATATGCCTTTTGCTTTTTATGAAAGAAAAACAAAAATCTATTCTCATTTCCATATTTTGAGGATATTAGGCTTCGATTTTGTTTTTAGAGTTTAATACATTAATAGTATATAATTTTATACAATATCCATAAATTATGTGATGTTTAAACATTTGTTTATTACAAGTAGAGTATATATACAAGTATAAATATGTGTTCGAACAGTTACAATATATAATCAAATTAATATAAAGTATATTAGATGATTACAATATATAATCAAATTAATATAAAGTATATTAGATGAAGAATTTGAAATAATAGAACAAAAGTCATGTATAACATATGCATATAATGAGATTTAAGATCTATACATTGCAATTGCATATAATGAGACTCGAACTTGGATACTCAAAAGACCGAGAGCCTCTTATTCAACCAACAATTTAGCAATAAATATAATTATGGCATATTGACTTATTTGACCTTCCAACTTTACAAAAAAATCGTTTTAACTCTCAATTTAGATTGCCACCTTCTTTAACCTATAAATTTGCGTTTTTTGTCAAATCACTCCGAAATGGAGGGAAAAGTTAACATTTTTTAAGTTTGCTGACGTGGCGGCATACATGTGGATTGCCACATGGATGACAAGTAAATATTTAATTAATTTTAAAAAATTCAAAAAAGTTATAAAAATTATAAAAAAAATATTCTTTTTAAAAATTTACAAAATTAAATAAATGCTAACATCTCATCCAAATGGCAATCCACATATATGTCATGTCAGCAAAAGTTAATAAACATTAACTTTTCCATCTATTTTGGGTGATTTGATAAAAAAAAAATATAAATTCAAAGGTTAAAAAAACGAAAAAAAATAAATGAACAACTAAAATGATTTTTTTTGTAAAGATGGAGGGCAAAAAATATCATTATGCCTTTAATTATTTATATTTATATTTTAAAAAAATTTGTTATAGCAATAAATTTATTATTAATATATATTCAACAACAAATCTCAAAAATTTTAATTTTTATAAATCGTAACATAGAAATGAATTATATATATTTTTTGATGAATTATAATAGGAGGGTAATACTCTAATAATAACACGACTTGAACCCATGTCACATTTGAGCTAATGAATACCCTAACCATTAGACCGATACAAAGGCTCAAAATAAATTATATTTTAATTTTTAAAAAAGTGAGTGAAATATAAACTTAAAATTAGCACATGGGAGCCAAAGGGTTTGGAGTTGTAGACTGATGTGGGTTCAAGATCTGGTTGGTATGCTTTCAATTTAAAATAGTGTTCCCTTTGCTATCGTCTTTGTCTATTTAATGACAATATTTTTTGTTCATTTGGATCTTGGTAATTGACAAGCTTGTGTGTGGCTCTTATATTATTTGAATTAGGGTCTACATCTATTGTAATAGAATTTATATTTGTAATTTTTGAAGTAAAATAAAAAGGAATTTATAATTTAAATACGAATATAATTTAAGTCTGAAATAATGATTAAACCAAAATTTTGAGTATTGTGTCATTATTTTGTTTAGAAAGATCTTCATTGATTTATCAAATATTAATTCACAAATTTCAAAATGAATATTAAGAATAAAAAAATTATAGACTTGTTTTAAAAAGTTTAGAGTAGTATCATATTAGCCGGCAGAAGGACAGCGTAACGTCCCGGCCACGCCGACGCTACTATCCCCATGCGCCACCTAGATACCCTCGCTTCTCCATTATGTTATTCCATTTTCTTATTATTATTTTATCCCACACAAAGGTTTTCGTTTCATTTTAAATTCTCATCTCCACTCTTATAATCTGTTCCTTATTTGGATGAATGATTTGTTGAAATAAATAAATTAACTTAAATCTACATTTAAAATTCATCTAATGGTTAATCTTCAAATAATTAATTTCCATATAAATCATGTGCAATGTGTTTCGTATTCTTTTTCTAGTTAAACTTTAATTATTTCAGGGGTATTTTAGTATAATTATAACTTTATCTTAGCCTATTTAAAGGGGCCCTGTATCCTTATCTTGTGAGATCAACAAGAAAAAAGGCTTTTCCTTTGGATCGACAAGATGTAGTTGTATATGAGTTTCGGTGAGAGTTTCATGGTAGTTATGGAGAGTATTTTTTACCTCTTTTGTAAGTGTCTTATGAGATTTAGGGTTTTATTTACCGATTTACTCTTTAGGATTTTGAGCTTTGTATTCGAAGTTTTGGATAATGTACGTTTAGTACATGATAAACCGTAATATGTACATATTTTAATCCCACATTTAGTATACTTTTGGATGATTTATCCCCTAAATTGTGGAATTTGATGCTCCTAATCCTTTAATTTCATGTTTTATACTTAAAAGAGCATCGGAGGATGAAAAGAACGAGAAACGAGCCAAAAACGGAGTAAATGGGCCAAAGTAAGAAGTCCACACGACCTAGAGATAACCACACGGCCGTGCCACTTTAGCAGACCTGAATACGGCCTGGGCTCGATTCACACGGCCGTGCCACACAGGCGTGTCCTTGTCGTGACTCGTTTTAATTCTATTCGGATTAGGTTACTTAGAGGCCAAAAAAGACATTCCGAAAGCCTACATAAACACCCTAAGTGTGACCTAAAAGAGAGGCCGAAGAAGCGAAGCCAGAGAGGGCCAAATTGTGGGATTTACTCGAAGACAGCCAGTTGATTCATCTCAAGAAGCTGGAATCATACTCAAGACGGAAGATCTTCCCTTCAATTTCCTTCAGGGGGTTTTAGGGTCTTTCTTATGTTTTGTTTTATACTTTCTTATGAGAAGTATTCTTTTATAAACATGAACTAAACCCCTCAAATGCCTGAGGGGGATGAAACCTAAGACGGATCTTGTTATTTTTTTCTGAACTATATGATAAATACTTGATTTGTTCTTAATTATGTGTTCTTAATTCTTGCTTTGATATTTCAGGATATTGATTCAAGTATTGATGTACTTAGGTAGTGGAGAAAAAGTCTCTGTTTAAGAGTAGATCTAGCATAGTTAAGCGGAGTTGATTGCACTCTTAGACATAGGACGACGAAAATCTTTCGGATTAGGGTCAAACCTAATATGGGATTCCGTAGATCGAGTTAATGCAACTCTAGGGGTTTTAATTAGAAAGAGATTTCAATTAATCAACTTAGGGTTAGACGTTAGTAGCCTCGAGAGAGGGATTAGTATAAATTAAGGAATTCTATGGATCAAGTTAAGTGAATAAATCGTCTGGTTCAGAGTTAGATAACAAGTGAAGTCTAGGTGGATTCTTCCTCGGGTATTATCTTAATCAATTGGTTTTCCAAATAGTATTTCCCCAATTCATTCTCTGTGTCTTAGCATCTTTAGCTTAGTAATTAGTTAGTTTTAGATTAAACAAAAACTCCCTTAATTCTTAGGCTAAATAATAGAAAGATAGTAATTACTAGTACTTTTGGTCCTTGAGGATACGATATTTCTGGTCTTGCCATAGCTATACTACCAAACAATAGGTGCGCTTGCCTTATTCGTTGTCATAGTTAGTTTGGACACGATCAAGTTTTTGGCGCCGTTGCCGGGGACTAAGATATTAGGAACACTTGATTTTTATTACTTTAGCCATTCTTTATTTTTGCAATTAAATTTTATTTTTACTTTTCTAAATTTTCTTCTTTGCTTCTGGCAGGTATTCTAGTTTATGACTAGAAGAAACCCATCAGGACCTCTACTTTACGATAGTGAAATTGAAAGCACAATTCATAGAAACCGAAGAGAAATAAGGAGAAGCCTACAATACATACAAGGAGAGCAAGAAGACAAACTTAATACTACCGAAGAGATGGCTGATAATAATCCGCTACCTCCAGTAGTGGCCGAAAATCATGCTCCTTGAACTATGTATGATTATGCTAAACCTAATTTAACAAGAACTGAATCTAGTATTGTTAGACTTACTGTCGTTGCAAATAATTTTGAACTGAAACCTAACACAATTCAAATGATTCAGCAATTTGTTCAGTTTGATGGTTTGCAGGATGATGATCCAAATATTCACTTGGCAAATTTCTTGGAAATTTGCGACACCTTCAAAATAAACGACGTTTCTGAAGATTCCATTCGCCTTCGGTTGTTCCCTTTTCATTGAGAAATAAAGCTAAACAGTGGTTGAACTCGTTACCACGAGGATCAATCACTACATGGGAACAAATGAACGAAAAATTTATGTTAAAATATTTTTCGCCGGCTAAAACGGCCAAGATGAGGAATGATATTTCTTCTTTTGTGCAGATGGATTTAGAAATGCTCTACGACGCATGGGAGAGATATAAGGGCCTACTGAGAAGGTGCCCTCACCATGGGCTACCTCTATGGCTACAGGTTTAAACTTTTTATAATGGTGTGAACCCTTCAACTAGGCAATTGATTGATTCAACCACCGGTGGAACCTTGAATAATAAAACACCTGAGGCTGCCTACGAATTTATTGAAGAGATGTCACTAAATAACTATCAGTGGCAAGTTACAAGGACAAAGCTGACAAAAGCTGCTAGCATTTTCAACCTCGACGCAGTAACCATGCTATCAAACCAGGTAGAATTTTTGACTAAGAAGATTGATGGTTTGTGTGGTTCTTCGCAGGTACACCCAATGATGCAATGCGACACAAGTGGAGGAGGAATGAACAATATAGAATATCCATCCTACAATCCTAGCTTAGAAAGCGAACAGATGAACTATATGGGTAATAATTCTAGAACTCAAAATAACCATTATAGTAACACATATAATCCAGGTTGGAGGAACCATCCCAATTCCTCATGGGATGGTCAAGGAAATCAAAGACAACAACCCCCTCCAGGTTTTCAACAACAGCCCTACCCACAGGAAAAGAAGCCGAATCTTGAGGAGATATTAACAAAATTCATCACGGTGTTAGAAACTCGTTTCTAAAACACCGAAACGGCACTCAAAAATCAACAAGCATCGATTTAAGGGATCAAGAACCAAATAGGGCAACTTGCTAAGCAATTCTCTGAATGATCACAAGGAAGCCTGCCAAGCAACACTGAAACTACCCGAAGGAACAACTCCAAGCAATAACGACTCACGATAGTGAAGGGTTAGGTGAACCAAAATTGAGGCAAGAGAATGTGGTAGAGGAAGGTAAGGTTGAGGTAAGTCATGATTAACCAAATCCGGTAATTAAAGAGTACCAACCTCGTGTGCCATACCCCAATGCGATGAAGAAAGACAACACAGATGAACAATTCGATAAATTTCTTAAACTTTTAAAGAAATTACATATTAACTTACCGTTTCTTGAAGCTCTTTCGCAGATGCCAGATTCAAGGAAATTTTTAAAAGAGCTTTTAACAAACAAACGGAAGTTAGACGAGGTGTCGCATGTGGAACTAAACGCAGTGTGCTCAGCAATTCTACAAAATAAACTACCACAAAAGATAAAAGATCCAGGGAGTTTTACAATTCCATGTTTAATTGGTAGTTTATCTGTTGATAATACTTTAGCCGATTTAGGGGCTAGCATAAATGGTATGCCTTATAAAATATTTAAACAGCTAGGTCTCGGGAAACCCAAACAAACTAGGATGAGCATCCAATTAGCTGATAAAACCATTAAAGTTCCTATGAGTATAATCGAAGATGTACTAGTCAAGGTTGATAAATTCATATTCCCAGTAGACATTGTCGTTTTAGACATGGACGAGGACAATAATATTCCTTTAATTTTAGGAAGACCATTTTTAGCAACTGACAAAACTAAAATTGATGTTGGTACAGGTGAACTCACACTTTGTGTAGGTGACGAAACAATCACTTTCAAGGCTCTTGACTTGGCTAAGACATCAAGTAATCAAGGTGAAAATATAAATTCTATTAATGACCATTCGGTTAAATCTTCTTTTCAGGAAGCACCACAGAACTACACAACTGAGCCAGATCCTAGACCTTATGCCAACAAGGAAATAACTCATGAGGAACGAATGCTTCAGATCGATGAACTATGCGAGTGGGAGACACATTTCAAAGAGAAACTAGGAAAACACAAAGCAAAACCGAGGCAACCCTTTGACAAGATTAAGGGAGGCACAGACCAATTTCAGATCGGGGATCAGGTATTGTTGGATAAAATAGATCCTCAAGTCACCATCTCAAACCTTGATGAAGAGATCCCCCTCACGGTATTAAATGTCTTCCCGTACGGAACAGTCGAGGTAACTAATCCTAAGCTCGGCACTTTTAAAATAAACACTACTCGACTCAAACCACATATCATTAGAATTGATAGCAGGAATAAGGAGTTTCAACTCCTCAAACCACCATGATTATGCGAATGAAAGGTAAGTCAAGCTTATGACTATAAACAAACGCTTCTCGGGAGGCTTATGACTAGTTAATTTGCTTTTACCTTTATTTATGCTTTAAGTGTAGGTTGTACCTCCACACGACCTTGCACATGGGCGTGGCTATGGCCATGTAGACACCACGAGTAGGCATATCGGTGTGGCGGAGACCGTGCAAATGCGGTCCTGGTCGAAACTGAGTAAGGCACACGGGCGTGGGCAAGAATGACATGGGCGTGCCTCTGGACTAGGGTCAATACTGTTAAAATGACATGGGCGTGCGACACGCCCGTGCCTACAAACCATGGTCAAAACTGTCGAATTAACACGGACGCGGGCAACAATGACACGGGCGTGAGAGAAACGAATGAAGCTCAGCATGACCGTGCAACACGGCCGTGCGGGCCAACACGTCCCCAGCACACAGATGTGGGCTACAAAACCAGGCGTTCTAAAACCCTAATATTCGAAGTACACGGGCTCAAAGAGATTCACATGGGCGTGCGACACGCCCGTGTGCCACTATTTTCTATATAAACCCTTCACTATCCATCTTCTCCACCAAACATTTTCTCTCAACCCTAGCCGCCATAATTTTTCTTCCTTCTTCACCATACTCACCACCATTCCCATGTCAAAGAAACGAAAGGATCCTAGCAAAGTCTTCTCGTGCGAGACCGATCTACATAAGTTCATGCCGACCGCTTCATTTATCCGACAAGCCAAGGACATTTGAGTCCATTTAATTTTTCTTTTTCTTTTCCCTTCTCCTTTATCTTCCTTTTCTTTATTTCTCTTATGCTTAATTTAGTATATTTTATTTTAGGCTCTTGATTTTAGGTTCTAAAGGCTGCTTGGGAATCACCACACTACGACCACTGCCAACTCAAGGAATCTATCCAAAATTCAGGAAGTTTCACTTCTCCCTATCTTTTATGATTTCATGCTATTAATCTCTAGATATATATCTTTATACATTGAGGGCAATGTACATCTTAAGTGTGGGGGGTGAATTTTATTTTAAAAAGTTCTTAACTTTTTGCATTATTCTCAAATCCCTGAATTATATCTTATTCTAAAGTAATTTTCTTATATTACTATTAGAATAAAATTTCCTTTGATTCATGATTTTTATTGATATGTTTTGGATAAGCCATTGATAATTGTGCAGTGATGATTTAAACTTTAGGAGACTAGAGAATCAAGCATGATGAGTCTATTTTCAGAATTAAAAACCTGTTAGGTTGGCTACCTGAATCTAATTATTGCCTTGAAGTTTGAAATTTACAAGGTTGATATAAAAAACCCATAATTTTTGTGAGATTTTGAGCCTTTTAGAGCATACATTCTATTCTTACTCACTTTATTGATTATGAGTGTGTCAACATTGACTTGTTATTCTAGAACTTGCTTCGATTATACATGTCAAGACCACATCATTGATTTGATATACTGAAATTATAAAGACACCTAGTTTTAACCCACTTACTCCCAAAAAGCCTACCTTCATGTTTAACCCTTAGTAAACCCCTTTGATCCTAACAATCCTTTCATTGATTTACCCTCAACATTAACCCAAAAAAAACTCATTCCTTTTGATTCATAAAGAATTTTTCCCTATTGAATTAACTCCTTTTTGTCGAGATTTGATTTGAGAAGTTGCCTAACTATGTTTTCCATTTCAGTTGTTAAATTCTATTATTGAATTGGATTTGTTCTTAAAAAAAATGAAGTATATTCATATTAGTTCTATGTTAATTGAACTTATACATTTAAATTCCATATCTTGAAAAGAAGCTCGTGTTATGAAATTTTAAATGATGTAATTATTTGAGTCTTAGATCATCTTTCTAGTTAGGTAATTTGTCAATTCAATCTCAATTCTAACCCTTTGATTCAGCTTTTATCCACACCTTTAACCGAAGCCCCGTTACAACCTTTAAAAGACCTTTTGATCTGTGTATCATTTCATTCTATAGTGGTAGAGATTTGATTTTCATACAAGCCTATGGGATTAACTTTTCATGTTCGACTTTTGAGTGCTTAATTTTGAACCTTAAACACTTTGAGTGATTTAAGTGAATCTTTAGTAAGGATGTCAACCCTTGTCGATTTTGAATTAAAGGTAATTATTTAGGTAAGGGGAAACGCCTATGTTTTTGTACTTTAAAAAACTATAATTTTGATTGTTTGAATATTTAGAACCCTTTTGGTTAAATTATCAATGTATGAATTACCTATGAATTATGATGAAACACTATTGATGAATATTATGAATTGAGAAAGTTCATTTTAATTGTGAATTGAGAATTTTGCTTGAGGACAAGCAAATGCTTAAGTGTGGGGGTATTTGATAAACCGTAATATGCACATATTTTAATCCCACATTTAGCATACTTTTGGATGGTTTATCCCCTGAATTGTGGAATTTGATGCTCCTAATCCTTTAATTTCATGTTTTATACCTAAGAGAGCATCGGAGGATGAAAAGAATGAGAAACGGGCCAAAAACGGAGTAAATGGGCCAAAGTAAGAAGTCCACACAGCTTGGAGATAACCACACGGTCGTGCCACTTTAGCAGACCTGAACACGGCCTGGGCTCGATTCACACGGCCGTGCCACACGGGCGTGTCCCTGTCGTGACTCGTTTTAATTTCATTCGGATTAGGTTACTTAGAGGCCAAGAAAGACATTCCAAAAGCCTATATAAACACCCTAAGTGTGGCCTAAAAGAGAGGCCGAAGAAGCGTAGCCAGAGAGGGCCGAATTGTGGGATTTACTCGAAGACAGCCAATTGATTCATCTCAAGAAGCCGGAATCATACTCAAGATGGAAGATCTTCCCTTCAATTTCCTTCAGGGGGTTTTAGGGTCTTTCTTATGTTTTGCTTTATACTTTCTTATGAGAAGTATTCCTTTATAAACATGAACTAAACCCATCAAATACCTGAGGGGGATGAAACCTAAGACGGATCTTGTTATTGTTTTCTGAACTGTATGATAAATACTTGATTTGTTCTTAATTCTTGCTTTGATATTTCAGGATATTGATTCCAGTATTGATGTGCTTGCAATGGAGCAAAAGTCTCTGTTTAAGAGTAGATCTAGCATAGTTAAGCGGAGTTGATTGCACTCCTAGAGATAAGACGACGAAAATCTACCGGATTAGGGTCAAACCTAATATGGGATTTTATAGATCGAGTTAATGCAACTCTAGGGGTTTTAATTAGAATGAGATTTCAATTAATCAACCTAGGGTTAGACGTTAGTAGCTTCGAGAGAGGGATTAGTATAAATTAAGGAATCCTACGGATCAAGTCAAGTGAATAAATTGTCTGGTTCAGAGTTAGATAACAAGTGAAGTCTAGGTGGATTCTTCCTCGGGTATTGTCTTAGTCAATTGGTTTTCCCAATAGTATTTCCCCAATTCATTCTCTATGTCTTAGCATCTTTAGCTTAGTAATTAGTTAGTTTTAGATTAAACAACAAATCCCTTAATTCTTAGGCTAAATAATAGAAAGATAGTAATTACTAGTACTTTTGGTCCTTGAGGATACGATATTTTCGATCTTGCCATAGCTATACTACCAAACAATAGGTGCGCTTGCCTTATTCGTTGTCATAGTTAGTTTGGACACGATCAGTACATTTAAGTTAGTTTTTTCCATATTGTACTCCTGTTTGTTTACTCATTTAGTGAAAAGTCGTAGCCTCATTTGCCTGTGATTTTTCTCTCTTTGAGGATTTTTCACGTAAAATATTTGTGTTCGTTCTTTCCACTTTTATTATCTTGTTGTTTATACGGGTCGATTTCCAACAAATCAAACTATAAATACATGTTATTTATTGTATGGGCAATATGAATTTAGCATGTTAAAAAAACTATATTAACAAAATTTAATAGATTTTTTTTTTCTTAGCATGCTAAATTTATAATTGTTATGGATATTTTATTAAGTGGATGTCCATCAAGATCAAGATAAGTTTTGATATACTTTAAATTATAATAGTCATTAGTAGTATATCTTTACTTCATTTATATTTCTTATGCTTATAAATAAAGGTTTTGGAAAAGCTTTGTAAATATTCCAATTGATCAATAAAATATGCTTTCTCTTTACCCTCTGTCTATTTTTTTTTATAGCACGTTATCATCACAATTCTCTTTTAATTTTTTTTTCTCCATAAGTCACAAAAATATCTCAAAATTTATTGTTGTCTATTGCCTCTTATAGCTGCTGCTATTTCAATTGAGGCCTGTGCACTATAGGTAATCATTAGAGCCTTCAACCACTCAGGTACACATAAATCTCTAAATTTTTATACTCTTTTATTCAAAGAAATTTATATTATCCTTATGTGATATGTCTTTCTCCTTTATTGATTGATTTTTGGTAAAATTATTTTATGGAAAAAATATTATTACTTTAAGGTTTCTTTTAAACTAAGATTCTTTTATTAAATTATAGTATGCATAATATTTAGATGTTTAAAGATTTGATTATTAAATTCTTGTTATTAAATATTATTTTAATTTGATTAAAATTATGGTGGAAAGTATTATTAACCTACCATAGTTGATTAAAGGGAAATTTGATAGGATCTGTTGAGTCTTATTAACTTGCAAATGTTGAATGATTGTATTATATCTTTTAAATTGAATTTATAAATATTTGATTAGAAAGATTTTATGACATATATGTGATATTGAAATTTGGTACAATGTTTATCAGATAACTTTCAAGCATTGGACACGAAAATTTTGATTTTGTTATTATAAATGATTTTTTTACTATTAGATTATAAATTTTATTACGAAAACAAAGTTGTTTTACTACTTGCAATAGTGCTCGTGATAATAGTCAGGGTGATGGCGATGATGTTAAAGATCTTCAGGTATATTTTACTATGATTTATTTATTATATCATGTTTATTATAATTGGAGACTAATCATGACACATGAATAGATAGATTTTGATTTGAAATTCACGTATGTTTGTGATGGTGATTATGAAATAAAAAATTAATGAAGATATTTAGAAGTCCGTCCTACTAGATTTGCTGCATCCCCTGAAGTGAATGCAATCATAAAGAAAATAAAAGATATAATCATGGACCACTAAAAGTGGAAACATAGTAATAAATAAAAGAACAATGAGAGTTCTCAAGATAACTCTTCAAAGGGTAACAATAACTTGTGTTATCAATGTGATATGAAAGATTATTGGCCACATATGTGGCGAATGCCCAAATATTTTATTTTTGTTGATATTTTTTTTGAGATGGATATGAGAATGTAGTAATGAATTCTATCATTACAGATAAAAAATATTTATCTTATTTGGTATTGAAACAAACAAATATTATTCAAATATTTGATAGTACAAAATTAGTTGAAAGCTCTATAAGAGCTAATATATAAAATGCACAAAATTTGTGAGGGTTAATGCATTAGTTTTAAAAGATATTCATTATAAGGATATCATATTGAGATTGTGAATGAAGAAAAAAAATTATATTTCATATGAATCACTATTGCTATAAATATGTATTTTGAAAGGATGAAAAAATGGGAGGATTGAGTTATTGGTTACTCTTGTTATTAAATTGAATTAATTGCGACTACCTTTGTGATCTTTTGTCATCATCCCCATTAAGGGGTTGAAAGCAAAATATTTGACTCTGAAAGATCTACTTATGAGTAATAGAATGGTAATTCTATCTAAAACTTGTAATGGTTGGATGCACCTGAAGTTGCAAGTTTTTTTTTTTAAAAAAAAATTGTTAGTATAACTCTACAGTATTCAGAATAAGTTCTCAATTAAAATTACGTGGAAAAATATTATTGATGAGAATTTGCAAGAGAGAAAACTTATGTATGAAAAACCATTGGTTATATACCTGTTGTATACCTAGAAAATAAGATCCACTATCAAAGTTTGCTATTAATAGATTTTGATTGGATTCAAAGTCTACTACTTGAATTTAATTTTCTTACTTTTTGATAAAATCGTCAAGACTCAATGCATAAAAAAAGGTACATCTTTAAATATTAAATCAACTTGATATATGGTTTAAATATTTGAGATGGTCTTCTTTTTAAGTTTTGATTACATGTTTACATATTATTTTAGGCATCTCATTTATTCATGAAAATGAATATTAACTGATTTATTTATGTTGCTATAGTAGGTTTTATAATTAAATAATATATTTGATTAAAATATATCTAGTATACAAATTTGTGTTAATAAACCAATGAATTTTATGGTTATTCAGATGTGATTTAGTTCAAAGAATTGTTAAAAGTAGTAGTTCATGCGTTTTATATTTGTTAATTATTTAGAGAAATGAATGAGTAGTTGTAAATAAAAAGTTCTTTGAGCATGAATGGTTGGATTTTGAATTAAATTTCATGCATGTTTATGATGATGGTTATGAAAAAAATATTGCTAGTTTTTCATTATGTCATATTTTTTTGTTTGAGATGTGACTGTTATTGATATAGTTAATATATGCTTGTTTCTATACATGACGTAGACAGTTATTCTTGATAGTCAACTGGTTATGCAAAACTCTTATTAAAAGGGTTTTAAAAGTATTTTAAATTGAACTGGGACCTCTCGCACTCAAAACGATAATCATACCACTAGACCAAATGCCTGCATTTGAAGATTTTGACATATTCCCTGAAACGAATATTGCATATAATTATTTGGAAATTAAATTTACTAACTTAGTGGCATTATAGACTTCACATTGATTTAGACATTTCCAGTAGTAAATGTCACAATAGTACTTATATGTGGATACATAGTGAAAGGAATGAAAGTAAAAGTATCAATTTGTTACAATTTAGTACAATTGAAACACATATTAAAGTGAACCGGAAGTTTATTGATACAAATACATTTACTTCTTGGCATAACCAGTTAGACCATCCTAGATCATATATGATGCAAAAATTAATTGAGAATTCATGTGGACATTCATTAAAGAACCAGAAGATTCTTTAATTTAAAGAATTCTCATTTGTTGCTTGTTCTCAATGAAAATTGATTGTTAGAAACTCACTAGCTGATCGTCGATTTCAAAGTTTTAAATTTATAAGTGAGAATGATCGAACCTAGAAACTAACTCTGACAATGACTTAAGGCAAGTGCACCTATCGAATAGTAGTATAGCTTAGGCAAGACCGGATTGTCGAACCCAAAGGAACTAAAAGTACTAATACTAACTTTCTTTTTATTATCTAGCCTAAAATAAGTGAAGTTGTTGTTTAATCTTAATTTTGACTAACTACTAAGCTAAAGACGCAAAGACAAAAAGAATGAATTGGGGAAATACTGTTGGAAAAACTCAGTTGATTAAGACGATACCCTTAGGAAGAATCCACCTAGACTTCACTTGTTATCTAACACTGAACCAGATGATTTATTCACTTGACTTGATCCGTAAGATTCCCTAATTTATATTAAAACCTCTCTCGAGGTGAATAACGTCTAACCCTAGGTTGATTAATTGAAATCTCTTTCTAATTAAAACCCCTAGAATCGCATTAACTCGATCTATGGACTCCCATATTAGGTTTCACCCTAATCCGGCAAAATCTCGTCACCCTAACTCTAGGCGTGCGATCAACTCCGCTTAATTATGCTAGATCTATTCTTAAGCAAGGACTTTTGGTCCTCCACCTAAGCATATTCAACTTGAATCAATATCTCGGAAATATCAACACAAGAATTAAGCAGACATAATTAAGAACAAATCAAGTATTTATCATATAGTTCAGAAAACAATAACAAGATCCGTCTTAGGTTTCATCTCCTTCAGGTATCTGAAAGGTTTAGTTCATAACTATAAAGGAAAACATCTCAGAAGAAAAGATAAAACAAAATATAAGAAATCCCTAAAACCCCCTGAAGGAATTGAAGGAGAGATCCTCCGTCTTGAGTAGAATTCTGGCTTCTTGAGATGGATCAACTGGCTATCTTCGAGTAATTTCCCACAAATCTGACTGTTTCGGCTCAGCTCCTTAGCCTAGCTAACCGCCCCCTTTAAGGATACACTTAGGGGGTTTATATAGGCTTTTGAAATAGGTTTCTTTGCCCCTAAGTATCCAAATCAAAATGAAATTGCTCTTCTCCACGACAGGGACACTGCCATGGCACACGCCTGTGTGAATCGTCTTTAGGCCATGTTCGGATTTCTTTAATGAGGCACGGCCGTGTGAATCGGGATCAGGCTATGATCTAGTTTATCAGGGAGGCACGGCCGTGTGGCTTAAGTCCAGCCGTGTCGATTTCCACTTTGACCCAATTTGGTCCCCTTTTAGGCCTGTTTCTTGTTCTTTCTATCCTCTGGTGCTTTCCCTAAGTATAAGATATGAAAAGAAAGGATTAAGAGCACCTTTTTATATAAATCAATGGATAAATCATCCAGAAGTATGCTAAATGCGGGATTAAAATATGTTGCTTTTACGGTTTATCACATACCCCCACATTTAAGCTTTTGCTTGTCCTTAAGCAAAATTCTCAACTTACAATTAAAACAGACTTTCCATAATTCATAATTCCTATCAATTCCTATCAACAATGTCTCATCATAATTCATAGATAATTTATACATGGATAATTTAGTTCAAAGAGTCCTAAAGATTCAAACAATATAAGTCATATACTTGTATCATGAAAACATAGGTGTCTCCTTTTATCTGAATAATTACCTTTTAATTCAAAACCGACAAGGATTGACTCCTCACAAAAGATTCACTCAAATCACTCGCAGTGTTTAAAGTTTTAAAATAAAGCACTCAAAAGTCGAACTTGAAAAGTTAATCCCATAAGCTTGCCTGAAAACCAAATCTCCACCACTGTAAAATGAGATAATACACAAATCAAAAGGTCTTTACAGGGTTGTAACGAGGCTAGGGTTAAAGATGTGGATAAAGGCTGAATTACAAGTTACCTATCTAAAAATACTATGACGATAATATCAACTGAAAAGTAATAACCTTAATAATATGAGCTTTCCTTTTGATAAACCAACTTTAACTGTATAAGCTCACTTTTCATAATACTAATACTGAATATACTTCGATTTTTTTAAGAACAAATCAAATAATAAAGGATAAATTCAACTGCTGAAATAATATAATTAGTTAACTAATCAAATCAAATTTCGATATAAGGGTAGTCAAAAGGAATGGTGATAACAAATACAAAGGGTTTTGGGTTAATATTAGCTGGTGAGTCAATAAAAAGGGTTGTTAAGATCAAAGGGGTTCACTAGGGGTTAATTATGAAGGTAGGCTTTTTGTGGAGTAAGTGAGTTAAGTCCTAAGTGCCTTTATCATCTTGGTATATCAAATCATAGGTGTGGTCTCGACATGTATAATCGAGGCAAGTTCTAGAATAACAGTTCAATGTTGGCACACTCATAATCACTAAAGTGAGTAAGAAAAGGAATATATATGCTCTATAAGGCTCAAAATCTCACAAAAATTATGGCTGTTTTGATATCAACCTCGTAAATTTTAAATTTCAAGATAACATTCAGATTCAGGTAGACAACCTAAAAATTTTAATTCTGAAAATTTAGACTTATCATGCTTAATTCTCTAGTATTCTTCAAATTTAATCATCAATTCACAATTAACTATGGCTTACTTTAAAAACATATTAATAAAAATCATAAATCATCAGAAATTTCATCATAATTAGTAATATGAGAAACTTACTTTCGAACAAAGCATAATTCAAGTTTTTGAGAATAATGTAGAAAGTTAGGCATTTTCTCGAAATAACTTTTCACCCCCCACACTTAAGTTGTACATTGCCCTCAATGTACAAACATAGATATGTAATTTAAGAGAGAGTGAGAGGTGAAACTGCCTGAATTTGGATGGTTTCCTAGAGTTGGAAGTCGATAGGGGTGGTTGCTGCTACCGAGCTCTGCGTTAGATGAAGAAATTGGGGAGCTCGTAGAGAATTAGCCAGGGATTATTAAGACACATTTAAAATAAACTAAACATATAAATAAATACAAGAAAGATAAAGAGAAAGAGAATAAAAATGTAATTAAACTAAGGCTAACAGATAAAGGGGCTTGAGAATCCTTATTGGTAGATGCTTCGCGAGGTGGGTGTGATTTCTACGGCTGTGGAAGTGCTGGCAGTGGCAGAAGTGGCATGATTCCCAAGCAGCTTTTAGAACCTGACACTAAGAAACTAAAATAAAATAAACTGATTTAAGCATAAGATAGTCAAAGAGAAGGAAAATAGCGGGAAAAAATAAAAGTGAGACAAAAGATAAATGGTCTCAAAGACCCTTGGCTTGTCGAATGAATGAAGTGGTCGGCATGAACTTATGTATATCAGTCTTCATGAGGGAGACTGTGCTTTGATCCTTCCACTTCTTCGACCTGGCCAAAACTTTGAGAAGCATGTTATGGAAACAAAGAGTTCTGAGAATGTAAGGTGTAAGGGCAGAAGAATGGTGAGAAGTAGGTGAGAAGAGGGAGGGGTGGGTGGGTTAAATAGAATTCCAAGTCAGGTACAGTCACACGCCCGTGTATTTTGGGCGTGTTGATTCACACGTCTAGGCGTGTTGGTTCACCCATGCCATTTTATAGATTGCCACGCTCGTTGGTGATAAGTCAGTGTCGTCCACGGTCGCGTCGCACGGCCGTGGCGTGTTGTCGGTGCCCGTGGGGTGGTGGTTGGAGTTTGTGATTCTGAAATTTGATTTTCTCTGACTCGTATCGTCCCTGCCATGTCAGTACAGAGATTCTGTACTTCCACATGGCCACGGCCGTGTGTAAGGCCGTGTGGCCTAGGAATCAGTGTTTTTGGTTAGTTTACAACTAGGTGTTTAGAAAGTAGAAAAGAAAAGAAAAAATGAAAACAAATGTGAAAGTAAATTGGGTTAGTGCTCGGGTTGCCTCCCGAGAAGCGCTCGTTTATAGTATTAAGCTAGACTTTCCTCGTATTCGCAAAAATCAGGGTGGTTTAAAAGTTTGAATATCTTCCCTCATGCTTTCAATTCTATTTTCTTGATAAAGTTTAAGTCGAGAAGCGTTTACTTTAAAAGTACCAAATATAGGATTGCTTATCTCAATTGTTCCACATGGGAAGATATTGTGTATTTTAAGAGGAATTTCTTCGTTCGTGTTCAGGTCTGATGTGATGGTGTAAGGATCTGCTTTATCTAGTAGTACCTGGTCTCCTATTTTGAAGTGGTTTATTGTTCCTATGAGCTCTTCTAGGGGCTCCTTCAGTTTTACTTCGTGTGGTTTCGGTTCTTCTTTGAATTGTGTCTTTCACTTTTCTAGTTTGTCGACCCTAAGGCTTCGTTCCCTATGTACTTCTTCTTTTTTGGCATGTGGTCCATGATTCAGCTCAGGTTTGTAACCTTGTAGTGTTTCCTGTGGCAAAAGTTGAACAACTTGGTTATCGACTGAATTTACCTTCTCATCTTCATCAATTGTTGTCCTGGCCGAGTCAAGAGCTTGTAAACTGATCGAATCATCACCTATACGAAGTATGAGTTCTCCTGTACCAACATCAATTTTTGTTCTAGCAGTTGCTAAAAAAGGTCTTCCTAAAATTAAGGGAATCGAATTATCCTCATCCATGTCTAAGACAACAAAGTCTACTGGGAAAACGAATTTATCAATTTTTACAAGAACATTTTCGATAATACCCCTAGGAATTCTACTAGTTTTATCAGCTAATTGAATGCTCATCCTACTTTGTTTGGGTTTTCCTAGACCTAGTTGTTTAAACATTTTATAAGGCATGACATTTATACTTGCCCCTAAATCAGCTAAGGCATTATCAACAGTTAGTCTACCAATTAAACATGGAATTGTAAAACTCCCTGGATCTTTTAGCTTTTGCGGTAGTCTATTCTGTAACATTGCTGAGCATACTGCGTTTAATTCCACATGTGTCTCCTCGTCTAACTTACGCTTGTTCGTCAGGAGTTGTTTTAAAAATTTTCTTGAATCTGGCATCTGTAAAAGAGCTTCAAGAATAGATAAGTTAATATGTAATTTCTTTAAAAGTTTAAGAAACTTACCGAACTGTTCCTCTGTATCGTCTCTCTTCATTGCTTCAGGATAAGGAATGCGAGGTTGGTACTTCTTGATTACCGGTTTTGGCTTTTCTTGTGTTACTTCAATTTTACATTCCTTTACCTCATTTTCTTATATTGGATTGGGTTTATCTAACCTTATACTATCAGGAGCTATGATGGCTTGGATTTGCTCCTTTAGGTTAATCTCAGTATTGATTGGTAGATGCCCTTGTGGTCGTTCGGAAATCTCTGATCAAATTTCAGAAACTATCTTAGTAAGTTGTCCAACTGACTTCGTAAGTTCTCCAACTTGGCTCTCAATCCCTTTGATTGATGCCTGTTGATTATCGAGCGTTGTCTCGATTTTTTGGAGATGGGTTTCTGTGGCTGCCATGAATTTTGTCAGCATCTCTTCGAGGTTCGACCTCTTTTCTTGTGGATAGGGCTGATTTTGGAAATTTTGAGGAGGTTGTTGTCTTTGGTTTCCTTGATTTCCTTGACCTCCCCATGAAAAATCTGGGTGGTTCCTCCAACCTGGATTATAATTATTACTATAAGGGTTATTATTAGATCTGAAATTATTACCTATATAGTTCATCTGTTTGCTTTCTGTGCCCGGTTGGTAGGATTGGTACTCAGGATTCGCCACAGTTCCACTTGTGTCACACTGCATGACTGGGTGTACTTGTGAAGAACACAAACTATAAAGCTTTTTATTCATCATTTCTGCCTATGTTGATAGCATGGTTACTGTGTCGAGGTTGAAAACTCCGGCTGATTTTGTTGGTTTTGTGCTTGTAACCTACCACTGATAGTTATTCAGTGACATCTCTTCGATAAACTCGTAAGCTGCTTCAGGAGTTTTATTGTTCAGGGTTCCACCGGTAGCTGAATCAATTAGTTGCCTCGTTAAGAAGTTTACACTGTTATAGAATGTTTGGACTTGGAGCCACAAAGGTAAACCATTGTGCGGACACCTTCTCAAGAGATCCTTATATCTCTCCCATGCGTCGTATAATGTTTCTAAATCCATCTGCACAAAAGAAAAGATATCATTCCGTAATTCGGCCGTTTTGGTCGGTGAGAAATATTTTAATAAAATTTTTTCGATCATTTGATCCCATGTAGTGATTGACCCTCGTGGCAACGAGTTTAACCACTGTTTGGCTTTATTCCTTAATGAAAAGGGAAATAACCGAAGACGTATGGCATCATCATAAATGCCATTTATTTTGAAGGTATCACAGAATTCTAAAAAATTAGCTATATGAGTATTTGGGTCTTCGTCCTGCAAAACATCAAATTGAACAAATTGTTGAATCATTTGTATAGTGTTAGGCTTTAATTCAAAATTATTATCATCTATAACAGGCCTAACAATACTTGATTCTGCTCCTGTTAAATGAGGTTTAGATAATCATACATAGTACGTGGAGCATTATTTTCTGCCACATCTTGTGGTGGTGGATTATTCTTGTCTATCCCTTCAGTAGGATTGGATCTACCTTCTCGCTCTTCTTCTGTGTAATTTAGGGTTCACCTAATTTCTCTGCGATTCCTACGAGCAGTAGCTTCAATATCACTGTCGTATACTAATGGTCCTCTCGGGTTCCTTCTAGTCATAAACTAGAGGTACCTGCTAAGAGAAGTAAGAAAGAAAATTTAGCAAAATCAAAATTTAAAATAAAAATAAAAGTAAACTGCAGAAAATAATGACTAAAGTAATAAAAATAGAGTTTTCTTAATATTTTAGTTTCTCGGCAACGACGCTAAAAACTTGATCGTCGATTTCAAAGTTTTAAATTTATATATGAGAATGATCGAACCTGGAAACTAACTCTGATAACGACTTAAGGCAAGTGCTCCTATCGAACAGTAGTATAGCTTAGGCAAGACCGGATTGTCGAACCCAAAGGAACTAAAAGTACTAATACTAACTTTCTTTTTATTATCTAGCCTAAAATAAGTGAAGTTGTTGTTTAATCTTAATTTTAACTAACTACTAAGCTAAAGACGCAAAGACAAAAAGAATGAATTGGGGAAATACTGTTGGAAAAACTCAGTTGATTAAGACGATACCCTTAGGAAGAATCCACCTAGACTTCACTTGTTATCTAACACTGAACCAGACGATTTATTCACTTGACTTGATCCGTAAGATTCCCTAATTTATATTAAACCCTCTCTCGAGGTGAATAACGTCTAACCCTAGGTTGATTAATTGAAATCTCTTTCTAATTAAAACCATTAGAATCGCATTAACTCGATCTATGGACTCCCATATTAGATTTCACCCTAATCTGGCAAAATCTCGTCACCGTATCTCTAGGCGTGCGATCAACTCTGCTTAATTATGCTAGATGTACTCTTAAGCAAGGACTTTTGCTCATCCACCTAAGCACATTCAACTTGAATCAATATCCCGGAAATATCAACACAAGAATTAAGCAGACATAATTAAGAACAAATCAAGTATTTATCATATAGTTTAGAAAACAATAACAAGATCCGTCTTAGGTTTCATCTCCTTCAGGTATCTAAAGGGTTTAATTCATAACTATAAAGGAAAACATCTCAGAAGAAAAGATAAAACAAAACATAAGAAATACCTAAAACCCCCTGAAGGAATTGAAGGAGAGATCCTCCGTCTTGAGTAGAATTCTGGCTTCTTGAGATGAATCAACTGGCTATCTTCGAGTGATTTCCCACAAATCTGAGCGTTTCGGCTCGGCTGCTTAGCCTAGCTAACTGCCCCCTTTAAAGATACACTTAGAGGGTTTATATAGGCTTTTGAAATAGGTTTTTTTACCCCCAAGTACACAAATCCGAATGAAATTTCTCTTCTCCAAGACAGGGACACGGCCATGGCACACGCCCGTGTGAATCATCTTTAGGCAGTGTTCGGATTTCTTTAATGAGATACGGCCGTGTGAATCGGGATCAGGCCGTGTTCTAGTTTATCAGGGAGGCACGGCCGTGTGGGCTTAAGTCTGGGCCGTGTCATTTCCATTTTGGCCCAGTTTGGTTAGTTTTAGGCCCGTTTCTTGTTCTTTCTATCCTCCGGTGCTTTCCCTGAGTATAAGACATGAAAAGAAAGGATTAAGAGCACATCTTTACATAAATCAAGGGATAAATCATCCAGAAGTATGCTAAATGTGGGATTAAAATATGTTACTTTTATAGTTTATCACTAGCTAAAGTTGAGATTTAATGTCTTACATTTCTGAAATGAATATGGGCTCATTCATACACCATGTGGATGGTTTTGATATTATATGATTTTGGTATATGCATCTACAAAATAATCACATATGTGTTACTAACTTGCAACCTGTCGCTTGCAAGATTGCTTATTTAAATAATTAATTTTAGATTATGCAATTAAGACAATTCATTTTGCTAACTGATGAGTTTATATTTCAGTCTTTTATTAATTGAGTTTGAAAAACTTTTGTAAAAGTTTTTTATTTATGCGCATAATGGTTTAGAGAAATTATTGATTGAACACATCTGGTTAATGTCTAAACCATGACTTATGAGAACTAAACTTTTTATTTCAGCATGAGATTATATCGATTTACGTGTTACACGTATCAAGCCAATAAGTTATAAATACTCCCAATTACAATTAATTTTTGGTGAAGAGCTAAATATTTCTCATCTTTGAATTTTTGTATGTGCGTATATGTTCCTATTGCTCCACCACAACAAAGATGAGTGAATACTTAAAGAAAGCTGGGAATATATATTAATTACAAGTCTCATTGTATTATTATATGTTTTATATGTATTGGTGATTCAATTATGACATGATTTATGATTACTATTTTCATTTGGTAGTTTTCCCAACATTAAGGGGAGAGAAATAATAACTTTTGTAACGCCCCAAAATTCTTATTTTTGTTTCTATTAGAAAATGACACAAATGTGTATCTGGTTTAGTGGTTAAGTGCTCTGGGTGTGTGTGGGAGGTCCCAAGTCCAAGCCTTAACTTTGGGAAATTTTGGTATTTTTCTAATATAAGCATTACACTTGCTTAGTGGGCTTATATTAAATTATTTATTAAACCATATCAGAATGGGCTTCCTAGCCTAGTGGTTAAGTTGAGTGTCAGATTGCTGAAGGTCTTGTGTTCGAATCCCTGCGCGAGCATGGGAGTCTATTTTTGCTTGTTTGACCGAGAGAGTTTCAGTCAAACAGGAATTCTTAGTAGTGGGTTAGTGGAGTTAATTAAGGGATTTGGGGGGGAGTTATCAGATTTTATTTTATTTTTTATTTTTAATCATTTTCAAAATTTCGGCTTCTCTTCCCCAAATTTCTAACGTTAAGTAAAATTCCCTTTTCTTCTCTGCCGTTTTTCTCTTGTCTCACTTTCGCTTTTTGTTTGCTTTTGTTGGCTATTGCACATTCGTTCTTGCTATATCAGTTTCCTACGTGCATTTGGGTATGTAATGCTTTATTTTGTCTATAACTTGCGTTTTTCCATCATTCATTGAGGTTATACGGTTGTTTTGGGCAGCAACATATCAGGAAGATCGTGTTCCTTCTCCTGTGGAATCGTAGTCAGTCGCTTGGAGAGTTTGGGTAAGCGAAAAGTGTTGATTTGAATTATGGTTGGGTTCAAATTCTTGGTTTAACTATGTTTTAAGTCTGATTCTGAGCGTTGGTGTACTAATTTTTAGGTTCGGAGTGTTGGTGGATGCGGTAGCATCGAATCGATACCAGGTGTATACCTGGAAACAAAGAAAACGAGGTTATTGCGAAAGCCAAAAACCCCACTGTCGAGGCCACACGGGCGTGTGGTCGCCCGTGTGCCATAACACGGGCGTGTGATTGACGGGGCCAGGCTGTGCGTGCAAAACACAGTCGTGTGATGGCCAAGTAGGTCGTGTGTGACACACGGGCTAGACTGATTTGAATCGGGTAGGCCACACGAGCGTGTGGGTCCACATGGGCGTGTAAGATCCTAGGCCAGGCCGTGTGATCCAAACGGCTAAGGCCAAATTGGGCCATATGGGCCACACGGGCAGAACACATGGGCGTGTGAGCCCATTTAACTGAACTATGTTCTAAGGTTGGACGGGTCGCCCAAGTCGATTGTGAACCTACTGTAGGGTCGGTAAGCACTACTTAGACCCTTAAATGCATGAACTGCATGTATGATGTATGTATTGAGCATGATGATTATATGAATGAATATTGAACTGTATATGTAACTGATATTCATGTATTAGTATGTCATCTACTGTATGTTGCATCGCATTGGGTTGGGATGTTGATAATTGGAGGAAGTGTACTGAAAGGCTCTTAAGCCTATTATTTGGCAGCTCAGTTGCAATTTACTAATTGTGTGCCGCATTCGGTACTACTTGGAGTGTAGGGATGACCCCACATGGAGTGTAGGGATGGACGAATATGGTGTGTAGAGGCTAGTTGGGTAGGATTCTTTTTACTGATTAATGTATATCCGACATTTATATTGTGATGTGAGCTTAGGCCTTAATGCATATCTCGAGACTAAATCGAAATGAAATTTGAGGCCCGAACCGCGCTATCGAATCGAAATGGGCTTAGGCCTGCATCGTATTTTTATGTTTGTTGTAATTGATTGTATGCATGTCCTCTGTGGGGATTACACACTGAGTTTACGTAAACTCACCCTTTTCTGTTTTATCTGTACAAGTAATCCCCAGACTTAGAGGGTTCGGTGCGGCGGAGGACTCAGGGGTAACCACAAGTTTATTGAACAGTTTTAATTTCTTTTAAGGGTTTCAATTCCTAATATTTTAGGAGTATTTTTGTTGTAATTTGGACTTTTTGACTGCTTGCTTTCATTTTGGTTTATTTTACTGTTTTCATGAACTTTTAAACTACAACGAAAACTCAGTTTTAATAAACATAATGTTTTCTTAAATGTGAATAATTTTCTCTAAATAACACGTTTTTAAAAGCTTTCACTATAGAATATGTTTTTAAATGAATTAAATTAACGAGAGAATGATTTTGAAATTGATGAGAGATAAATATGAGATAACAAACAGAAACGGTTTTAACTTGATAAGTTCGATTTCAAACTCCATTCCATGTGACATCGCCAGATTCAGCCATAACGTCTAGGCCGAGTTTGGGATATTACATTTAGTGGTATCAAAGCCAGGTTGCAAAACTTGGCTATGGATTTTTGGGTTTCAAAACTTGGTTTTAAGAACTGATTTTCAAATGATTTAAAATGATATGACTGAGAATATGGTACACAGAGTCTCCAGCGCCGATCCTGTAAGTATTCTCATAAAGTGTTATAAATACTTATTCTAAAAACACTTCAGTAGTGTATACTGAAACTGTAGTGAAACTAAAACTGATAGAGACTTTACTTGCGAAAAACAAACTCTAAATTTATGATATTGCTCTGAATAAAACATCTGTTAACAAATACTAAAACTGTAACTGGTTCATAAAACTCGTAATACAGACAAATCTAAATAGACATGAGTGCTCGAGGTATCTGTGGACTTGGTATTAAAGGCTGAGGTAGAGGCCGTAGGGGGGCTCGAGCTGAGTCCTCTTCTCTGGGTAACATACCGAACCTGGATATAAGTGAGATGCCGGTGTCACCTGTTACGAAGACTAGGTCTCAAGAGCGCATGGCTGGGGACGACACATTGTCCAGGCTATGTTAAGGATACTAGAGAGGGTCGCTAGGCCCAACACTGGATCTGAGGGCCGAGGGTCGGTTACTGAACGACTCCGATCCAATGAAGCTGAGTTATTTAGGGGTGTCATAGGAGTTGCCCCTAATGTGGCTGAGTACAGGCTGGAGGCCACAGAGAGGATTATGGACGATCTAGATCGTACCCTGGCGAGAAATTGAAGGGGCGATCTCTGCTTGCTTGCGATGAGAGGCTTACGGTGGTGGTTGATTGTTAAGGAGGGCACTCAGCCTGACCGTCTGACTTGGGAGTTCTTTAAGACTTCGTTTCAGAGTAAATATGTGGGAGCCAGTTATGTTGATGATAAGAGACGTGAGTTCATGAACCTTACTCAGAGAGATCGATCTGTGGCTGAATTCCAGTGATTGAGCCGTTATGCGCGAGGTATGGTGGTGACTGAATATGAGCTATGTGTCTGCTTTGAGAGTCTTGATAGCTCTGCAGAAGGAGGGTGATTTTTCTTCACTGGTTGAGAAGGCGAAGATCGCCGAGGAGGTTAAGCGTACTGAGCACCAAAATCGTAACAAAGAAAGAGATAGGAATAAGAGGGATTCGGAGCCCTCGAGTTCTGTACAGAGGCCTAAAAAAAAGGCCAAAGCTGATGGGCCGATTAGGGCTGGGCCCCCTGTTGCTGCTACTGGACAGCAACCATGTGTTGATTGTGGTAGACACCATCAGGGTGAGTGTTGGAGAAGGACTGGGTCGTGTCTGAGGTGTGGATCATTGGATCACATTATCAGGGAGTATTCGTTGAGGGTTGATCAGATGCAAGCTCAGGGTACTGGTAATGTACAGTCATAGAGGGTAGCACAGCAGCCACCGAGAGGCCGTGGTCAAGTTAGGGTGGTAATGGTATGGGCCGTGGACAGAGAGCACCGGACAGAGGTGCTGGATAGACTGAGGCGAGACAGTCTGCTCTTGTTTATGCTACTCATCGCCGAGAGGACAGAGATGCTCCAGACGTTATTACCGATACTTTATTAATTTTTGATGTATTATATCTTGCTCTGACAGACATAGGATCTACTCACTCCTACATAGCCTATTCTGTTTTTGAAAATCTAGGGTTATCGGTTGAGAGCACTACGAGTGAGGTCATTGTACTGAGTCCGTTGGGGCAATCTATTCGAGTTAGCAAACTATATAGAGATGTTTCGCTAGAGGTTCAAGGATCAGTATTTCTGGCTAATCTAATGGAGCTTCTATTTGGGGAGTTCGACCTGATTCTGGGTATGAACTGGTTGGTCAAGCACCATGTCAGTCCAGACTGTGCGACTAAGAGGGTCCTCTTGAGATCTGGGGATATGATGAGGTAGTCATGATTGGAGAACGTCAAAATTATTTGGCTAATGTGATCTCTGCACTGATGGCTGAAAAACTGGTTCGTAAGAGATGTGAGGCGTTCTTGGCCTATATTAATGTTTTCGTTTTTGGGGACTCTACTGTAAAGGACATCAAAACTTTAAGAGATTTTCCAGACGTTTTCCCGGAAGAGCTACCGAGATTATTTTTGAATCAAGAAGTGGAATTTGAGATTGAGCTTCTTTTTGGTACAACCCCGGTGTCTATCGTTCCTTATCGAATGGCACCGAAGGAGCTTATGGAGCTTAAGGCTTAACTGCAAGAGTTGTTGGATTGTGGTTTCATTCGTTCGAGTGTGTCTCCATGGGAAGCACCAGCTCTGTTCGTTAAAAAAAATGATGTGACCATGAGGATGTGCTTTGATTACCAACAGCTGAACAAGCTGACCATTAAGAATAAGTGTCCACTTCCGAGAATCGACGACTTATTTTATCAGTTCCGAAGGGCTTCGGTATTTTCTAAGATAGATCTTCGTTCTGGGTACCATTAGCTCAGAGTTAAGGATGTGGATTTTCATAAGACTGCTTTTAAAACTCGTTATGGGCATTACGAGTTCTTAGTTATGCCTTTTGGGTTGACGAATGCACCGACCGCATTTATGGATCTGATGAACCGTGTGTTTCAGCCCTATTTGGATCAGTTCATCGTAGTATTCATCGATGACATTTTGGTATACTCTAAGACTGAAGATAAGCATGATGATCATCTTAGAGTTGTACTTCAGATTCTGCATGAGAAGTAACTCTACGCTAGATCAGTAAGTGTGAGTTCTGGCTTTGTGAAGTCACTTTTCTGGGGCACGTAGTGTCTGTTGAGGGGATCCGAGTTGATCCTAGGAAGATTGAGGTTGTATTGGATTGGAAACAACCTAAGAACGTGTCAAAAATCCGTAATTTTCTAGGTTTAGCGGGTTATTATCGACGGTTTGTAAAAGGTTTCTCATTAATTGCAGCGCCCTTAACTAAGCTGCTACGAAAATGTGTACCATTTGTATAGATTGATGTGTAACAATCGAGCTTTGAGAAGCTCAAAACTGTTTTGACTTAGGCTCCTGTCCTAATGCAGCCTAAATCTGGAAAGAAGTTTGTAGTGTACAGCGACGCATCACATGTGGGTCTGGGTTGTGTTCTAATGTAGGATGATAAAGTTGTGGCATATGTATCTTGTCAGCTTAAGACACATAAGACAAACTATTCGACGCGTGATTTGGAATTGATTGATGTAGTCTTTGCCTTGAAAATTTAGAGGCACTATCTGTATGGTGAGAAGTGCATTATCTATACTGATCACAAAAGCCTTAAGTATCTCTGACTCAGAAAGAGTTAAATCTTAGGCAGCGTAGATGGATTGAGCTGCTTAAGGACTATGATTGTATTATTGAGTACCATCCTTGCAAGGCCAATGTGGTGGTCGATGCGTTTAGCCGTAGGGGGATGATTGATCTGAGGATGATGTTTGTTCGCCTTAATTTGTTTGATGATGGGAGTTTGTTGGCCGAGTTACAAGTTAAGCCTACTTAGATTGAGTAGATTCAGGATAAGCAATTACACGATGAGTCTCTGAGCTTGAGGTTTCGATAGATTGAGAGTGGTACTACTGTCGACTTTGGGTTAAATAGTGATGGTGTGTTGTGTTTTCGAGGACAGATCTGTGTACCGAACGATATGGATCTGAGAATTTTGAGGGAGATGCATAGTAGCCCTTATGCTATGCATCCTGGTGGGAATAAGATGTACCGGGATCTTCATGGACTGTACTAGTGGCCGAGATTGAAACGAAAAGTTACTGATTTCGTGGCACGATGTCTGACATGTCAGCAGGTTAAGGTTGAGCATCAGTTACCTTCGGGTTTGCTATAGTCGGTTAATATTACCTTATGAAAATTGGAACAAGTGACTATAGACATCGTTAGTGGGTTACCCTTGACACCCACTAAGAAGGATTCTGTCTGGGTCATCGTGGATTGATTGACCAAGTCTGCGCACTTTATTCCGGTTAGGACCGACTATTCTATTCAGAAGTTGGCGAAACTTTACATTTCCGGTTAGTGAACTTGGTTTTAATAAACATAATGTTTTCTTAAACGTGAACAATTTTCTGTAAATAACACGTTTTTAAAAGCTTCCGCTATAGAATATGTTTTTAAATGAATCAAATTAACGAGAGAATGACTTTGAAATTGACGAGAGATAAATAGGAGATAACAAACGGAAACGGTTTTAACTTGATAAGTTCGATTTCAAACTCCATTCCATGTGACATCGCTAGATTCGGCCATAACGTTTAGGCCGAGTTTGGGGTGTTACACTTGTAATGAGTTAGGGGGAGAGTAATTTGACCCAGAAGTTCAACAAGGATAACTCATTACAAGTTCCATTTATGAAAATTCTCATAAAAGAAAACAATAAATCTATTTGATCATGTAGTGAAGGCGAGTGCTCCAGAAGAGACCCACCCAAGACATAACTAATAAGTAAAACTCCAGAAGAAATTCATGTATCTAAAATTGAATGTTAAAATAGTGAAAATACAATATCTAGATAAGTTATGTCAATTTGAGAAAATGTTGAACCGATAATAAAAGTGGTCGACAATGGTTTTGCATGCAATATTATTGTTGAAATAATGAAATAAAAGGAGGATCTTGAATATATCTATTGAGAAATATAGATATGGAATAAATTGGTCAAAATAGAAAGACGCAACTCAAGTACAATTAAATTCGTAGAGTTTTTGGACCAACAGCCCAAATATCTAAAGGTACAAAGCCAGTTAAGGTACAGATGAAGTAGTTTTGCAAAAAATGGAATAAAAATATGAAGTTTTTGCTAAGTCCCGACATTGATTATAAAAAGATATAATATTCTTTTGTGGTGGATACAATAACCTTTAGATATATTATTAAACTGGCAGTTCATAAAATATTTAACTCGCGTCTAATGATTGTTGTTACAACCTTTTATGAATCACTATATAGTAAAGTTTATATTAAAATACTTGAAGGATTTAGAATGATAAAAGCATATTAAAATTCTCGGGAAATTGTTCATTTATATGAATTGAAATAATTAAATATATGTGGTAAATTTGACTTAGCCAATAGTAGTTAAAGAAGATTATAAAATGATCCAAAATACCTATTTATATTTTTATAGAGGAATCATGATAAAAGTTTGTTACAATTATTGTTGAAACTCTTGAAGAGATCAAAATATATTTTTCCAAAATTTCCCATTGCTCATAACTTTCAAAAGAATTGTGATATAAATATTTAGCAAATACATTCAAATAGTCATTTGAAAGACTAATATTCAAGATTGAATACGTAGCATATAAGAAAGTATGTGATGTTTTCATGAGGGGGAATAAATATGCATTGTACTCTTTTTCTCTTAACCAAAGTTTTGTCCCATTGGGTTTTCCTAGTAAGCTTTTAAACGATGCAACATATTATGCGTATTCTTTTTCCTTCACTATTTTCCCCACAGGGCTTCTATCTTAATAAGGTTTTAACGAGACACATTATCTATCAATTGACATCTAAGGGGGAGTGTTATGAATATCTTATGAAGTGGATGTCCATTAAGATCAAGATAAATTTTAATGTATTTTAAATTCTAATAGTCATTAGTAGTAGATTTTTACTTTATTTATAATTCTTATGCTTATAAATAAAGACTTTGGAGAAGATTTATAAAAAATTCGATTGATCAATAAAATACGTTCTCTCTTTACTCTCTCATTCTCTTTGTTTTTTACTCCCTGTATATTTATTTTATAACAATAATTATAATTTGATGAATGTAATTAAATATGTACCAATATCAAATTTGAGTTGCCTAGGAGAAACATCTATAATTCATAGTTATTTTGAAAACTAAATTAAAAATTAATTTTAAATTTTGTTAAAAAAATTTTGTTATTTTTCTTATTAACAAGATGATGAAACATCATCGCACATTAAAATTGTACTTATTTCACTGAAATCATTTAAAAAAAAGATTTTTTAAAATAAATTCAAAATAACTTCAATCCAAGACCGAAGTGCGTTGTATGAAACCAACCTTCACTTTTCTCAATAATCTGGGCTCAAACACGTGCCATCAATATTAATCATAAACTTACTTTTAAAGTAGAAAATTAAAAAAAAAGTCCTAACTGTCTCTATAGCACACGTGGCAAGAAAAAACCCATGGATAACTTAAATAGAATTCGAAAAAAAACCAAAACAAAACAAAATTTCAAATTTCATCCAAATTCCAAACGGTCGAATCCTCTATCCTAAACCCCACAATCACAACCGTACCATCCCCAAAGTTACTCCACATTTTAAACGCTCCTTGTCCGAATAACGACACTCCTGTGTTTCCCCTCTTTAGATACCCCACTAGTAACCGGTAAAACTCGATTCTTTTCTATCTTTTTACAGTGAGGAGACCCAAAAATCTGAGAGAAGCTGACACACAGAGAGAGAGAGAGAGAGAGAGAGAGAATAGGAAAGGATTTCGAAGAAGTTTGATTTTTGAATCTCATTGTGATCGTTGCTATAGTGTATTTTTTTTCTTTGTCTGTTTCTGGTGGTTTTTTTTGGAGCTGGAATACTTTTAAAAACATGGGTCTTTTTTGTTTTTGAGTTTTCAAACTTGAGCTAAGGAGCTGGTGCTCATCTTCATAGTTTAAAGTAAACAGAAAAAAAAAAAGGGGGGGTTTTCTGTGTATTTATGGTAGCAATCTGATTGCTGATTTTGGAAGTATCACTGCCTTGCAGGTTCCGAATTCAGAGTGAAGAAAAAAAATATAGTTTTTATTTCCATTTTGAAAAGCGTGGTTTGTTTGTTGCTGATCCTTAGAAACATTGTCTGAGGATTGAGCTACAGTAGGTCTTTTCTGGAGAAAAAAATAAAAGAGAGACAATTTTGGGGGGTACCTGAATCTTAAAAAGGTTGGTTCAATGGTCCTTCAACTTGTTTTAGTTTGCTTTCTTTGATCCTTAGAAAAAAAAAAAAAAGGGTGGTTTTTCATTTTTGTTCCTTTTTTTGGCTTGCAGGGTGCCATAGTCCAAATTCACTTGATTAGCTGAAGTGATCATTTTGATAAAAAATTCATATCTAAAATCATGAGAGAAGGTACCGAAAACGGGGTTTCCGACGAGAATCGGTCGGCCGAGGATTGGTTATCGCACGCGCAAAAGCTTGTTCCGATGGCAGTTGATAAGGCAAGGGAAGTGAAAGGGTTTCTCGGTAGATGGAAGGTGATAATATCGAAACTGGAGCGAATCCCTTCGTGCTTATCGGACTTGTCGACCCATCCTTGCTTTTCGAAAAATGCTCTTTGTAAGGAACAATTGCAGGCTGTTTCGAAGACATTGAAGGAAGTGATTGAATTGGCGGATTTATGCTTGAAAGAGAAGTACGAAGGGAAGCTTAAGATGCAGAGCGATCTCGATGCGCTATCGGGGAAGTTGGATCTGAACTTACGAGATTGCAGACTTCTGATCAAGACCGGTGTACTAGGCGAAGCTACATTGCCTTTATCGTTCGTCAGCTCTACATTGGAGTTGAATACAGCAACATACGGCCCTCTAAAGGAATTGCTTGCGCGGCTCCAGATCGGTCACTTGGAAGCAAAGCACAAAGCTCTTGACAGCCTTGTTGAGGTCATGAAGGAAGATGAAAAGAGCGTATTGTCGGTTATGGGGCGGAGTAACGTTGCTGCTTTAGTCCAGTTGCTAACGGCAACTTCTCCTATTATCCGGCAAACGACGGTGACCGTCATCTGCTCACTCGCGGAATCTGGAAGTTGCGAGGCCTGGCTTGTTTCGGAAGGCGTTTTGCCACCTCTCATACGGCTTGTTGAATCTGGCAACACGGTTGGTAAAGAGAAGGCAACTATTTCGCTGCAGAGGTTATCGATGACTGCCGAAACAGCCCGAGCGATTGTCGGCCACGGTGGGGTTCGACCGCTGATCGAAATGTGCCAGACCGGAGACTCTGTTTCACAGGCTGCAGCAGCTAGTACATTGAAAAACATATCAGCTGTCCCCGAGGTTCGACAAATACTAGCTGAGGAAGGTATTATAAAGGTGATGATCGATCTCCTCGAGCACGGAATTTTGTTGGGATCGAAAGAATACGCTGCGGAGTGCTTGCAGAATCTGACCGCCGGAAACGAGAGTCTGAGAAGGTCCGTTATCGCAGAAGGCGGAATTAGAAGCCTATTGGCATACCTTGATGGTCCTCTGCCCCAAGAATCCGCAGTTGGAGCCTTGAGGAATTTGGTTGGTTCAGTTCCGATAGAAGTTCTGATGTCACTCGGTTTCCTCCCTCGATTAGTCCATGTTCTCAAATCTGGATCACTGGGCGCACAAACAGCCGCTGCGGCAGCCATCTGTCGTGTTTGCAACTCAATCGAAACGAAAAAGCTGGTGGGTGAAGCCGGGTGCATCACTCTGCTTATTAAAATGCTCGAGGCTAAATCGAATAATGCTAGAGAAACGGCTTCTCAAGCGCTTTCGAGCTTGCTAACCATCTCTCCAAATCGCCGAGAAGTCAAAAAGGACGATGAAAGCGTGCCAAATCTAGTCCAGCTGCTCGATCCAAGTCCACAAAATACCGCAAAGAAGTACGCAGTTTCCTGCCTTGCGTTGCTGTCGACAAGTAAGAAATGCAAGAAGCTTATGATCTCATATGGGGCGATAGGGTATCTGAAGAAGCTGTCGGAGATGGAAATCCCGGGTGCGAAGAAGCTCCTCGAGAGGTTACAGAGAGGGAGGCTTAGAAGTTTGTTCAGCCGGAAGTAGAAGAGGAAGAAGGAATGCAAGTATGCTGTTTGTACGATGTTAATGTTTCATTGTCTGAATGAAACAGAGTAGTTAATGTTTTGAAAACCAAGGCGTTAAAACGCTCCTAATCTATGCTCTCCAATGTCAATGTTTTTAAAAAACTAGTAATGAAATGGTGAAGTTCTGTGAAATTTTATTTACACATATGATCGTATATAAAATTAAGAAATTGCACTAGAAATGAACTATAAAATTAAAATATATGTTTATTGACTCGACTCTTAAATAATACGGTAACTTGGAGAATAAGGATTTAAGTGTATAATATCTCCTACTTTAAGAATTGAAATATTGTAGATAGTAAACTATGAATTAAAAGAAAAATTCAAGTTTATAGATATTAAAAAAATAAGCTTTGTTGAAAAGTTGTATTTAATTTATAATTAACTTATGATTTTTGTATTTAAATATTCAAAGTTTCTGTTTATAAATAATAAAAAACCATATATTCTAATCCATAAATTTAACTCCCAAGTTTCTATTTATAAATCGACCAAGAAAATGAGAAGATTATATCAAAAATATTTACTTTCCATATATTTAAAGCTAGAGTCATACTTAATTATATGATTGCTTATTATTTCTTTCTATATTTTATTCTCGCTCGTTTTACATTCATACCTCATATAACTACACATATTGTTAGTACCTTATAAAATTATTCGGTTAAGTTCACAAGGAAAAATGACCAGTTGCATGCATTCTTTTGCACCTAACCGGAGTGGATGCCGATCTATCAAGGACATTCCAAAGAAATCTTCCAGTAGAAAAGAAAGAATTTCTTTAAAGAGTTCTCTATGCAAAAGCTCTTCAACATTATAAAGAAAAAAAAAAAAAACCACGATAAAAGGTAAATTCTTGACAAAGTTAGGGGTATATGCCAATTTTTTTAAAATTTTTTTAGAGATTTAGGTCATTTTTTACAAAAATTAAGGAAATATATCGTTTTTTGAGACAAAGCAAAAACACACCTTGTATGACGTGCTTTCAAGTGACGGGGTAGGGCAAAAACACGCCCGATTGGACATGCTTTCATGTGACGTGAAGCGTCATGCGGCGTTGCCTCGTTCCAAGACCGCATTTAGAAAAAACCTTATATAAACTATTGGGTTCCCAACGGTTAGAAAATCACAGCCATTTATTTTTTAACCATTGGGACCAACGACTAGTTCACCAATGGACATTTTTTTCTTCAACGGTCGTTTTTTTTCTTATATATACCTTGTCTATTTTTTTATTCAATCCTATTCCCTCAATTCTCTTAACTCCTTTATTCTCAATTTTTTTTTCATTCAATTTCTCTTAAATTCTTCTTCTCTCAATTTTTTATTTTATAATTTATTTTATTTTCATAATTTTAAAAATGTCAGTGCCTCTAATTCATTTGGATCACAAACACATTTTCAGCGTCCAATTACAAATGGTAAGAAATTATTATTATATATTTTTTATTTGAATTAATATAATTATTAAGTTGTTATTATTTTTATTTTTTATGTTTATATAATCAAGACAAAGATTGAATTATTGAGACATAGATACACAATTTAAGTGCGAGAGCATCGTGTGTTATTGAACAACACTTGGAAGAGGCGAGATTCTTGCACATGTCTCGTGTGCTCGGGGGGACTAAATTGGAGCCCCTACTTACCAATGCTTTGGTAGAAAGATGGAGACCTAAGACATACACATTCTATCTTTCGTGCGGTGAATGTACGATTACACTTGAGGATATGCCATTACAATTCAGTTTATCGGTTGATGGGCTAGTCATATGGGGGTAGTGCGTGTTGGTGATTGGAGCGCAATTCGCCACCATCTATTAGGCAATTTGTCAAACAAGTTTAATGTTAGCGGGATTGAAATGAAATGGCTAGAAGATAATTTTTCACATCTCAACAACTCTTTTAGTGCGATTGAAAGACAACAATTCACTCGAGCATTCATACGAAGGTTGATCAGGGCTCTTCTAATGCCAGATAAATCTCAACTTAAAAGTGGTTCCTACAACTAATGAACTTAAGAGAAGCCCGGTGAATCAGTTAGGGATCAACTGTCTTGGCTACATTATACTGAGAGATGTGTCGGGAAACTGAAGCATAAAAAATAAAAATCGGTGATTGCATACTCCTTCTTCAATCATGGGCATGGTATCGCTCACTATTTTTACGTCCCTAAGTACACTTCCTTTATAAATTCCCACTCATAATAAGGTAAGATTCATTTAATAGTATAGTTATCATATTACTTTTTTTCATTATTTTATTTTTGGAATAACATATTATTTGAATAGGTGGAAAATGATGCAAGTCATATGGGTATCTTAAATGAACTTGCAGATATTTGATTATTGTTAGATCAACAATCAGAAGCCGAGGTTAGTTTTTGAATTTTTTAATTTTATAATAATTATGTAAGGATTTGAAAATTAATATTAGGTACGTAATAAAATTTATAATTTCATACTGTAGTTTGAATGGATGTCATACTCTAATCCAAAAATTTAAGAATGCATCCCAACTGAATTTTTGACGAATCGCAATATCTAGCACGTCAAAGCCCATTGATAGTTTTTGCAATAGTTGAGATGCACAAATCTGATCGATTAATTCATCAGTTTGGCTTTAGGCAAAGTACTTCGCCCTCACCTAGGAGTTCAATGAACTTCACAAGATTGACTTGCGGGGGAGAATCAGTGAAGATTGGCCTAAATTCCATTCCAAGTATATCTACATCTGGAAACATAGGTACGATTACATACCTATGCATGAACCAATTGATCGACTGGATTTGGCGACATCTTCAGATTACATGACATGGTTTAGACTCCACGATAAGCCATATCTATTGTCGGAGGAGGAAAGGAGTAGACAATTTCGTCATAGAAGGCCAACACGATAGGGGTGTACAATCGATTAACTGATCGGTTAACTGAACAGAACTAGAATTAACCAAACTCTTTAAACCCTTAACCATTAAATAAACCAAATATTTTTCAAAAATAATTAATCGAACCGAACTATTTTGGTTAATCCGGTCGGTTAACCGAATTAACCAAAATTTTTATGTTTTTTTTTGTTAAAACAAGTATATAACATATCAAAAGAATAAATTGGTAATGTTCATTTAACCGAATTAACTGAATCAATAGTGAGTATCATGTTTAAGGCTTAGGTAATGATGAGTTTTCAAAGTTAATATAATTTGAAATAGCCACAAAATTGAAAGTTATGTAATGCTAATGTAAATATGAAAGGTGGAATCAGATTGGATTGGAAGGGTCTTGATCTTTTGTTGATTCTTTATGACCTGGAACATTACCTGGAACATTGAGTTTCAGAATTCAAAGTCACTAGATGCTACAAAATCATAAAAAAAAATGGATTGAACGAGCAAGCAAATTCCAAAAGTATAGTGGAACAGGGACATATGAGCTATAATGGCTCTTTCAAGATAAGGGTACTAAAAGCACTTAAATGAATAACATACCTTTAATTTATTCAACCCCATGCCTTAAATCCATTAAATATATTTAATTATACATGCCTCTAAACTAGCGATTAATAAAAATGTTCAAAAGTGATTGATATATTCTTTTTGACCAATTCTTCACACTAAATATTGTACAACAACATCTAATCTTGTAGAAGCTCACAATATTAGAATGAAATTATAATCTTCAATTCATCATAAAGCACAGTTGTCCTGTAGCATTCTACTACCATGAAATTGAGAACTTAGATTTAATGTTTATGAGCAGTCAGGGTAGTTTTAGACATGCTAGCCCTCCAACCTTATTCATTTTCCCTAGCCACCAGTACACAATTCCCTTCATATACCCAGGAAGGGACAAATACTTTTTAGAGACAAACTATAAGCACATTATAATCCTAGTTAAATGGATTGACCAGAAAACTGTAATACATGCAATGTTCATTTCAAACATGTAAAGGTACCATTCTTCAAAGTTCAGGCAACAGTGCGTTTATGAAGCATTTTTCCAAATAAAGACTACGAGGACCAAAGAAAAGGGTCTGAAAGTGAGTAAGATCAAATTCTCAAATAAAAGATAAAACTTTTATAATAAATTTTTTATTTAATAAATATCATCCATGTAGTTTCTACTTTCTACTCAATTAAATTGAACAGTTTAATAAACAAAAAAGAAATCTTTTCAAAAACCCAAAAAGAAATCAGTAAAAAGAAAACAGATTTAAAAAACAAACACCTCAATTAATAGCATCACACCTGAAGGAAAAAGGGGTTCCAGCAATGACGTAAGCGACGACAACAGAAAAGATGTGTGAGTGAAGTGATCGGATAGTGAAGGTGCGTCACTACATTGGGTTACGGTGGTCGGTGGTGACTGGTGGCTATTAACACTCGGTAGTAGGGAGATTTCAGAGGAAGCTAGATATTCGAGGAGATGAGTGATGACGATGAAGATGAATGAGAATGAGATTAATGATTAGTGGTTATGGTTTTAGGATAGAGGATTTTTTTGTTTTAGGTTAGAGATTTTTAGGTTGGATTAAGGTTAATGGGTTAGGGTTAGTGGTTTATGGATTTTTATTATAGGATTGGATTTATTTGGAGGGCTAGTGGTTAGGGCTTCGATGGGCAGTGGGCTAACTAGCTGATAAATCGTAAAACTAACATATTTTAATCCCACATTTAGTATGCTTTTGGATGATTTATCCCTCAATTTATGTAAAAAGGTGCTCTTAATCATTTTTTTTCATGTCTTATACCTAGAAAAGCACCCGAGGATAAAAAGAACAAGAAATGGGCCCAAAACAGAGTAAATTGGGCCAAGGACAAAATTGACACGGCCTGGACCAAAGCTCACATGCCCGTGCCTCACTGATCATCTAGAACGCGGTCTTTCCTCGATTTACACTGCCGTGCCTCATTAAAGAAGTCCGAGCATGGCCTGACCACGACCCACACAGGCGTGTGCGATGGCCGTGTCCCTGTCGCTGGAAAGAGCAATTTCATTCGAATTTGGATACTTAGGGGTGAAGAAACGCATTCCAAGAGCCTACATAAACCCCCTAAGTATCAGCTGAAAGGGGGTGGTTAGCTAGGACAAGGAGCTAAGCCGAAAAGGTCAGATTTGTGGGAGTCACTCGAAGATAGCCAGTTGATCCATCTCAAGAAGCCGAAATTCTACTCAAGACGGCGGATCTCTCCTTCAATTCCTTCAGGGAGTTTTAGGGATTTCTTATGTTTTGTTTTATCTTTTCTTTTGAGATGTTTTCTTTTATAGTTATGAACTAAATCCTTCAGATACCTGAAGGGGATGAAACCTATGATGGATATTGTTATTGTTTTCTGAATTATATGATAAATACTTAGTTTGTTCTTAATTATGTGAGCTTAGTCCAAATTTGATGTGCTTAGGTGGAGGAGGAATAGACCCTACCTAAGAGTAGATCTGGCATAATTAAGTGGAGTTGATCGCACACCTAGAGATAGGGTGACGAGATTTTGCCGGATTAGGGTGAAACCTAATATGGGAGTCCACAGATCAATTTACTGCTATTCTAGGGGGTTATTAAGAGAGAAAAAGATTTCCATTAATTAACCTAAGGTTAGATGTTATTCGCCTCGAGAGAGGGTTTAATATATGTTAGAGAGTCTTACGGATCAAACTAAGTGAATGAATCGTATGGTTCAGGGTTAAATAACAAGTGAAGTCTAGGTGGATTCTTCTTGAGGATATTGTCTTAATCAACTGAGTTTTTCCTAAAGTTATTTCCCAATTCATCCTTTTTGTCTTTGTGTCTTTAGCTTAGTAGTTAATTTAGATTAGATTAAATCAACTTCACTTTATTTTAGGCTAAATAATAAAAAGAAAGTTAGTATTAGTACTTTTAGTTACTTTGGGTTCGATAATCCGGTCTTGCCTAAGCTATACTACTGTTTGATAGGTACACTTGCCTTTAATCGTTGTCAGAGTTAGTTTCCAGGTTCGATCATTCTTCTTTATAAATTTAAAGCTCTGATTCACAGCGATCAATTTTTTTTGGCATCGTTGCCGGGGAACTAAAATATTAAGAGAGCTCTACTTTTATTACTTTAGCCATTATTTTCTTTATTTTTCACAATTTACTTTTATTTTAATCTAGGTTAAATTTTAATTTTGCTAAATTTTCTTTCTTCTTTTCTTAACAGGTACCTCTAGTTTATGACTAGAAGGAACCCGAGAAGACCTTTAGTATACGATAGTGATATTGAAGCTACCACTTGAAGGAATCATAAAGAAACCAGGCAAGCCCTAAATTACACAGAGGAGTATCAAGAAGGCAGATCCAATCCTACTAAAGGGATGGATGAAAATAATCCACAACCACATGATATGGGAGAAAACAATGCTCTACGTACAATGTTTGATTATGCTAAACTTCATTTAACAGGAGCAGAATCAAGTATTGTTAGGCCTGCTATAGCTGCTAATAATTTTGAATTAAAGCCTAACACAATACAAATGATTCAACAATTTGTTCAATTTGATGGTTTGCAGGACGAAGACCCAAATACTCATATAGCTAATTTTTTAGAGTTTTGTGATACCTTCAAAATAAATGGCGTTTCTGATGATGCCATACGTCTTCAGTTATTTCCATTTTCATTAAGGAATAAAGCCAAAAAGTGGTTAAACTCGTTACCACGAGGGTCAAATACTACATGGGACCAAATGACCGAAAAAGTTTTATTAAAATATTTCCCACCAGCAAAAACGGCCAAATTACAGGATGATATTTCTTCTTTTGTGCAGATTGATTTAGAGACTTTATACGACGCATGGGAGAGATATAAGGATCTCTTGAGAAGGTATCCGCACCATGGTTTACCCTTGTGGCTACAAGTCCAAACCTTCTATAACGGTGTAAACCCCTCAACGAGACAACTAATTGATTCAGCCGCCAGTGGAACTCTGAACAAACAAACTCCTGAAGCAGCCTACGAGTTTATCAAAGAGATATCACTGAATAACTATCAGTGGCAAGTTACAAGGACGAAACCAACAAAATCAGCCGGAGTCTTCAACCTCGATACAGTAACCATGCTATCAACACAGATGGAATTGATGAATAAAAATATTGATAGTTTGTGTTCTTCGTAGGTACATCCAGTAATACAGTGCGATGCAAGTGGAACTGTGGCGAATTCTGAGTACCCACCTTACCAACTGGGCATAGAGAGCGAATAAATGAACTATATAGGTAATAATTTCAGATCCAATAATAACCCTTATAGTAATAATTATAATCCAGGTTGGAGGAACCACCCAAATTTTTTATGGGGAGGTCAAGGAAATCAAGGGAATCAACGACAACAACCTCCTCAAAACTTTCAAAATCAACCCCATCCGCAAGAAAAGAAGCCAAATCTCAAAGAGATGCTGACAAAATTCATGGCAGCTACAGAAAACCGCTTCCAAGATACTGAGAAAACACTTAAAAGCACTGAGAATCGAGTCGGGGAACTTACTAAGTCAGTCAAGAAAGTCACTAATGCAGTCGAACAACTCGCAAAGCTAATGTCAGAACGACCACAAGGACATCTACCAAGTAACACTGAGATTAACCCAAAGGAGCAAATTCAAGCCATCACAGCTCATGATAGTAAAAGGTTAGATGAACCCAATCCAATACAAGAAAACAAGGTAGACGAAGGTAAAGTAGAGGTAACACAAGAAAAGCCAAAACCGGTCATCAAGGAGTACCAACCTCGTATACCTTATCCCGAAGCGATGAAAAGAGACGATTCAGAGGAACAGTTTGGTAATTTTCTTAAACTTCTAAAGAAATTACATATTAACATACCCCTTCTTGAAGCTCTTTTTCAGATGCCAGACTCGAGGAAATTTTTAAGACAACTCTTGACAAACAAATGCAAATTAGACGAAGAGCACCATGTGGAATTGAACGCAGCATGCTCAACAATTCTACAAAATAGACTACCACGGAAGCAAAAAGATCCAGGGAGTTTTGCAATTCCATGTTTAATTAGTAGTTTAACTATTGATAATGCGTTAGCTGATTTAGGGGTAAGTATAAATGTCATGCCTTATACATTATTTAAATGACTAGGTCTAGGAAAACCCAAACAAACTAGGATGAGTATTCAATTAGCTGATAAAACTGTTAGAATTCCTAGGGGCATTATCGAAAATGTTCTTGTCAAAATCGATAATTTTGTTTTTCCAGTAGATTTTGTTGTTTTAGACATGGATGAGGATGACTCAATTCCCTTAATTTTAGGAAGGCCATTTTTAGCAACTGCCAGAACTAAAATTGATGTTGATGCAGGTGAACTTATACTTCGTGTAGGCGAGGAGACAGTCACTCTTCAAGCCCTCGAATCGGCTAGAACATCAAGCAACAAAGGTGAGAATGTGAATTCTTTCGATAACCATTCGGTTAACCCTTCTTTTCAGGAAGCACAACAAAAGGACATAATTGAACCCGATCCTAACCCCTGTAAAAGAATAACTCATGAGGAACAAAGGATTCAGACCGATGAACTAGACGAGTGGAAAACACATTTCAAGGAAATATTAGGGATACATGAAGAACCGGAACCACACGAAGTAAAACCAAAGGAGCCCCCAGCAAAGCTCGTAGGAACATCAAACCACTTCAAAATAGGAGACCAAGTATGTTAGACAAAGCAGATCTTCACATCACCACACCAGACCAAAACACGAACAAAGAAATCCCTCTTGAGGTATGCAATATCTTCCTACACGGAACAGTCGAGGTAAGCAATCCAACTTTTGACACTTTTAAGGTAAACGCTTCTCGACTTAAACTTTATCAAGAAAACAGAACTGTAAGCATGAGGGAAGATATTCAAACCTTTAAACCTCCTTGATTTTTTTTTCAAAAACGAGGAAAGCCTAGCTTAAGACTATAAACGAGCGCTTCTCGGGAGGCAACCCAAGCACTAACACAATTTATTTTCACATTTTGCTTTCAATTTATTTTTCTTTTATTCTTTTCTTATTGAACACCTAACTTTAAACTAACTAAGAGTGCAGAATTCCAAGTCACACGGCCTTGCACACGGCGTGGCCGTGTACCTCAAGAATCTTGGTACTAACATTGCAGGATGGTACAAGTCAGATTCAACCGAATTTTGAAGTCACAGACTCAACCACTCCCCCACGGGCACCGACAAAGTGGCACGGCCGTGCCCCACGACCGTGTGAAGCTACTGACTTACCAACCACAGGCAGAACACACCCGTGCAGTCCAACCGTGCCAACATACTGACTTATCACCAACGACCGTGGCAAACTGCAAACGGGCATGGGTGAGCCAACACGACCGGACACACAGCCGTGCGAGGCGGCCGTGTGAATTGACACGCCCTCGGACCACGGGCGTGTAAGTGTACTAGAATTGAAACTTTATTTAAACCCAACCTTCCTCCCTCATCAGCCCCCTCTACTCTCCACCCCTTCTCTTCCTCCCTCTTCTCAGATTTCTCTCTAACAAAGTCTCTATCACTCTTGAGCCACACCAAAGTCATGACGAAGAAGCGGAAGAAGCCTAGCATAGTCTCCCTGAGGGAGACCCCAACACATAAGTACATGCTGGCCGCTTCATTCAAACAACAAGCCAAGGGTCTTTGAGACCATTTGGTTTCTATTTCTTGTTTCTCTTTTGCTTCAATTTTCTTCCCATTGACAACCGTATGCTTACTTTAGTTTAACTTAGTTTAGTTCTGTAGTGTCAGGTTCGAAAGGATGCGAGGGAATCAAGCCACTTCCGCCACCGCCAGCACCTCCCCAGCCTTAGAGGCCACACCCACCTCGTGAACCATCCAACAATAAGGACTCTTCGGTCCATTTATCTTTAATTTTCATTTTTTTACATTTTTGTTTCCTCTTTATTTATCTGTCTTATCTTTAATTATATATTTAGTTTATTTTAATTAGGTCTGAATAAATCCTGGCTACTTTTCAGTGCGCTACCCAATTTCTTCATCTAGCGCAGGGCCGTCATCCAGACCAACCTCCCCATCCTCCTTTCACTTCCGCCTCAAAGAATCCATCCAAAATTCAGGGAGTACTCTTTCCCCTTCTCTTTTGATTTATCCCTTAAATGTTATTATCTATCTTTATCCATTGAGGGTAATGTACATCTTAAGTGTGGGGGGGTGAATAGTTATGTCGAGAAAATGCCTAACTTTCTGCATTATTCTCAAACCCTGAGGATAAAAATGCCTAACTTTTTTTCATTATTCTCAAATCCCTAAATTTAGTCTTGTTCTTAAGAAATTTCATCATATTACTAATTAGGATGAAATTTCTGATGATTTATGGTTTTTATTGACTTGTTTTAGAGTAAGTCATTGATAATTGTGCATTGATGATTAAAATTTGAAGAATACTAGAGAATCAAGTATGATAAGTCTATTTTTCAAAAATTTAAAATTTTAGGTTGCTTACCTGAATTTGAATATTATCTTGAAGTTTGAAATTTACAAGGTTGATATCAAAACACCCATAATTTTTGTGAGATTTTGAGCCTTATAGAGCATATATTCTTTTTCATGCTCACTTTATTGATTATGAGTGCGTCAACTATGAACTGTTATTCTAGAACTTGCCTTGATTATACATGTCAAGACCACAATTATGATTTGATATACCGAGATGATAAAGACACTTAGGATTTAACCCACTTACTCCACTAAAAAGCCTACCTTCATAATTAACCTCTAGTGAACCCCGTTTAATCCTAACAACCCTTTTTTTTGACTCACCCACTAATATTAACCCAAAAAAACCCTTTGTATTTATTATCATCATTCCTTTTTGACTACCCTTATATCGAGATTTGATTTGATTAGTTACATAATTATATTATTTCAATAGTAGAATTTATCCTCTATTACTTAGTTTGTTCTTAAAAAAAAAATCAAAGTATATTCAGTATAGTGTTATGAAGAGTGAGCTTATACAGTTAAATTCTAGTTATCAAAAGAAAAAAAAGCTCGTATTATTAGTATTATAAATTTTCAATTGATGTAATTATTTTAGATCAGTTTATTTTTCTAGATAGGTAACTTGTCAATTCAATCTCGATTCTAACCCTTTAATTCAGCCTTTATCCACACCTTTAACCCTAGCCCCGTTACAACCTTGTTAAAGACCTTTTGATCTGTTTGTCATCTCATTTTACAGTGGTGGAGATTTGATTTTCATGCAAGCCTATGGGATTAACTTTTCATGTTTGACTTATTGAGTGCTTAATTTTGAACCTTAAAAACTTTGAGTGATTTGAGTGAATCTTTTGTGAGGATGTCAATCCTTGTCGATTTTGAATTAAAGGTAATTATTTAGATGAAGGGAAACGCCTATGTTTTCGTGCTACAAATGTATGACTTATAATGTTTGAATCTTTAGGACTCTTTGAGTTAAATTATCCATGTATAAACTATCTATGAATTATGATAAGACATTGTTGATAGGAATTATGAATTATGGAAAGATCGTTTTAATTGTAAGTTGAGAATTTTGCTTGAGGACAAGCAAAAGCTTAAGTGTGGGGGTCTTTGATAAACCGTAAAAGTAACATATTTTTATCCCACATTTAGTATGCTTTTGGATGATTTATCCCTCAATTTATGTAAAAAGGTGCTCTTAATCCTTTCTTTGCATGTCTTATACCCAGGAAAGCACCCAAGGATAAAAAGAACAAGAAACGGGCCCAAAACGGAGTAAATTGGGCCAAGGACGAAATCGACACAGCCTGGACCAAAGCTCACATGGCCGTGCCTCACTGATCATCTAAAACACGGTCTTTCCTCGATTTACACTGCCGTGCCTCATTAAAGAAGTCCGAGCACGGCCTGACCACGACCCACACGGGCGTGTGCCATGGCTGTGTCCCTGTCATTGGAAAGAGCAATTTCATTCAGATTTGGATACTTAAGGGCGAAGAAACGCATTCCAAGAGCCTATATAAACCCCCTAAGTATCAGCTGAAAGGGGGCGGTTAGCTAGGCCAAGGAGCCAAGCCGAAGAGGTCAGTTTTGTGGGAGTCACTCGAAGAAAGCCAGTTGATCCATCTCAAGAAGCTGGAATTCTACTCAAGACGGCGGACCTCTCCTTCAATTCCTTCAAGGAGTTTTAGGGATTTCTTATGTTTTGTTTTATCTTTTCTTTTGAGATGTTTTCTTTTATAGTTATGAACTAAATCCTTCAGATACCTGAAGGGGATGAAACTTATGATGGATCTTGTTATTGTTTTCTGAATTATATGATAAATACTTAGTTTGTTCTTAATTATGTGAGCTTAGTCCAAATTTGATGTGCTTAGGTGGAGGAGGAATAGACCCTGCTTAAGAGTAGATCTAGCACAATTAAGCGGAGTTGATCGCACGCCTAGAGATAGGGTGACGTGATTTTGCCGGATTAGGGTGAAACCTAATATGGGAGTCCACAGATCGATTTACTGCTATTATAGGGGGTTATTAAGAGAGAAAGAGATTTCCATAAATTAAACTAGGGTTAGACGTTATTCGCCTCGAGAGAGGGTTTAATATACGTTAGGGAGTCTTACGGATCAAACTAAGTGAATGAATCGTATGGTTCAGGGTTAAATAACAAGTGAAGTCTAGGTGGATTCTTCTTGAGGGTATTGTCTTAATCAACTGAGTTTTTCCTAAAGTTATTTCCTAATTCATCCTTTTTGTCTTTGTCTTTAGGTTAGTAGTTAATTTAGATTAGATTAAATCAACTTCACTTTATTTTAGGCTAAATAATAAAAAGAAAGTTAGTATTAGTACTTTTAGTTCCTTTGGGTTCGATAATCCGGTCTTGCCTAAGCTATACTACTGTTCGATAGGTACACTTGCCTTTAATCGTTGTCAGAGTTAGTTTCCAGGTTCGATCATTCTTCTTTATAAATTTTAAAGCTCTGATTCACAGCGATCACTAGCTAAGCTTGATATATATAATAAATAATATTGATTTTTTGAAAGTTCGGTTAATTTGACTTATTACCCGATTTTGAACCTAATTAACCGATAACCGAACTTTCAAAAACCATTAACCGACCTCTGACCAAATTAGATCGGTTAACCGAATGATTAACCGAATTAGTTCGGTTTGACCAATCAATTCGATTTTAACTGAAATTTGAATACCCCTAAACACAACCCAAAATAAGGTTGCGATCAGGAGCACATGCGTTGAGTTCATTATCATCAACTCCAACCTCGAATTCTATATTGATGGGTGCATCACCTCTCTGTTAGTACGGTTCATATTTTTTTAGTGCTTTTACTAGCCCCATGTTTTTCACATAAGCACCACATTATGCACCATCATACCATGCATCAAGACTTTCTCTAGGAATTTTTTTGCACCACCTCCATTCGTAAGAACATATTACATTATCATCAACACCACCAATGTATCTGCCATCGCCTACAATTTCCAGATTTTTTACACAATTGGGTTATTCAACACCATATATGTAACACCCTTTAACCCTAAACCATCACCGAAATAGGGTTATGAGTCATTACAAGACATATCGGACAATTTACAAGTAATACACAAATAATTATCGAACATATTATTAAATAATCAAAAAGTCCCTTAGATGGACCTCAAGGCCCAAAACCCGTATTAGAAGTGGAACGGAACTTGTTCGAGTACTCCAAAAATTTTTCGTAATTTTTTTTTGAAACTCAATATAACCCTTTTATAAACATCTAACCTTCCCTGCAATTTTCAAACCGCAACCAATCCAAAACCAATCTTTCAACCAATACATTTGCACTCTTAATATACCTAAATTATGTCTATAACTTTGACTTAACCATATAATCAAATTACATTCACAAAATCATATAAAATTTTACTAATTAGCTTTATTCATTTTTCTTTCCAAGTTTATTACCCAAACTTACCAAATTTGTCATACCATTTTAAAGTGACCATTACAACACCTATGTACATGCCACTTCCATTTAAGGAAGAAAACATCACCAAAATTTTTGTGCTGGAGTTGGGATCATTTGGATGCTGGACCGGGACTCTGGACTCCAATTAACCTGCGCACGGAAACAATCGTACGCTGAGTACTTCATACTCAGTGGTATTACCATAATTCAAATTATAATAATAATGGAATATAATAATCAAGCATATAACTATCCAATTTCTCAAATATCAATTCATTCTTAAACTTTCATTAATTAACAATAACTATATATATATTAGCTATTCTTCAATTTCATTCACATATCATATGTCTCAATTTCAATCATTACATGAACATTAAGTTCTTGCCTTTCATTTCCAATCTCAATTTCAATCCACAATTCAACTTTCTCACATTTTCAATGGTACAATCGATCAGATTCATTTAATTTTTTTTTCCATTTCGGTTATTCACCCTATTAACGAACCCGAACTTTGACGGATACACGGATTCCAACCCACACACACCAGTACGACACATTGTGCCTAAAACGGTACATAATACCTGATCAGTATACGACACATAAGTGCCTAAAATGACACATGAGGTGCCTGATACGACACATAAAGTGCCTGATCAGCAAAGCAGATAAATCCCGTACTCTTCCAAATCCTATGGCATGCCAACTATATCTGACTTAGCTTGACCAGTTAATAGGGTATTCCAATTCTCAATTAAATTTTCACTTTCATACCAAATTTAAGATCACTATTCAATTTCAATTTCACTTTCAAATCAATATACAATTCAATTATACATACACATTCACCATCCAATCCAATTCCCATTCAACTCAAATATTAATACTTACCTTATACTAATTTATTAAATATAATTTATATAAAATATTTAATAAAAATTAATTTGAATTATAGTAATACAAACCCGGATATGTTCGGTTACTCCCCGATAACTTTTCCCTTTCCTTTAGATGCCGATGTTTCAGGTTCTTTGCTAGCAACGAAAATTAAAATAATTATACCATTAATTACAGCACTAATTATAACAAATAATTGAATTTCTATTCAATTTACACATTATTTTCAATTAGGTCCTAATTAACTCATTCACTTTACTAACTTAGTTCATACTTCATTCTTATTCAAATTCCTATCGAATTCAACCTAACTATCAAGTGTTCATGAGAAAACCCTAATTTAAAATTTCTTTCAATTTAATCCCTCAATAAAAAAAATTTATAGCTTCTTTTACAATTTAATCCATTTATCCATCCTAACTTGAAATTCCTTCAATTAAATCCCTAATTCAACAATTTATCAAACATGAACCATGCTTAAAAACCTATTAACTTCCAAGACTTCAACTAAATTTCAACAAAACTTTGTTTTAAAGCTTCTAAAACATCAAAATTATGTAAAAATGGCTTAATTGACTTACCAATCAAAGCTTTAAACCTTAAACCCTTAGTTTTTTCTTTTTCTTTTCTTTCTTTCATTTTCCTGCTCTGTTTTTTAGTTTTTTCTTTTTCTTTTCTTTCTTTCTTTTTCCTGCTCTGTTTTGAATGGTTCTCTGTTACTATTGCCTTTGTTTCTTTCTTTCATAATTTTATTTCTTTTTATTTCATTTACTTATTTACTTATTTTATTTAATTAGCTTAATAGTAATTTATAATTAATATAACAAAAATCTATTAAATAAACAACATATATTACAAGTGTATATCATCATCATCTTACAATTGTCACTATTTAATTTATTTATCATATAAAAAATCTTATAATTTAATTATTTATCTAATAAATATATTTTACTTAATAATAATAAATAATAAATATCTATACTTAAATAAAAAGTAATTAAATATTTATATTACAATTGTATACATATTATTATTACATTTGTATATTTTTATCATCATCACTTGTCAAAATCATACTTTATTTATCGTATAAAAATCTTATAATAATAATAATAATAATAATAATAACAACAACAACAACAACAACAACAATAAATATCTTATACTTAATTAATAAGTAAATTAAATCTGTAAATTACAATTGTTTACATATTTTAACTACACATGTATATAATTTTTATCATACATTTGGCTTTATTTATTTAATTATTTAATTCTAAATTATATTATATTATAAAATCTAAAGAAAAATCCCAGATTTTTCTTTCAACTTGCCGCCTCAATTACCTTAAATGGCATATTTTCCATTTTGGTCCCCCTTTCTTTCTATTAATTTATAATTAGACTTTTACCCCTTTATTCAATTTAGTCCTTTTTCTTAATTACTCCTAATTAAGTCAAATTCACCTATCTAAAACCTAATTAAACACACAACTAGTCTCGTAAATATTTCTAATAAATTTTTACGAACCCATTTCGCTAAGACGGAGGCCTGATAATGTACTTTTTTGATGCCCGTGAATTTTGGGTCATTACAATATACTTATCCGTCAATAGTGTTGCAAACAAATTCAAAATCACTGTTCTTCAGAGGTGACTCATCTTTTCAACCACCTACTTGTACAACCAAATATATATGATGGATGCAAATGCAATATAGCACAACAGAGCAAGATGAAGATTAAGATAATGTTGGAGATGAAGATCAAGATCAAGATCAAGATGAAGGTAGAGGTGAAGGTGGAGATGAAGATGAAGATGATGAGCCGAAACCGCAACCACGAAGAAATCCTCCTCGTAACCGAAACCCACCAAGTTGTGGCACACATTCAGGTTGACAGGAGATGGTTTTTTTATTTTAAATTTTTGTCATATACATCATCATTTAGTTTGTGACCTTTTAATTTTTATTGTATTGAATTTTTACATACATAATCTACTTATTCACATTTTATCAAAATTTTTTTTTACTTTGTGTGTTTATAAAAAAAATGAACAAATTGTATTATATTGTATCGTATTGAATTTTTACATCAACAATATAGTTATTCACATTTTATCAAATTTTTTTTTTGTATGTTTACAAAAAAAAAAATTGTATTATATTTTTACATCAATAATCTATTTATTTACAGTTTACAAAAAAAATGAATAAATTATTTGTATTGTATTGTATTTTTACATCAATAATGTATTTATTTACAATTTTCCCAAAAAATGGATAAATTATTTTTTTATGTTTATAAAAAAATGAATAATTTTTTTAACTCGATCCTCGACTCAATGTTGCCCCCAAATACGGACATGTTGTCTTACTATGCCCTAGGTTGCTACAATAACTGCATAACTTTGGTTGTCTATCTTCTCTTGAATATCCATATTGTTATGTATCAAACTAGATTTTAGTCGACCTTTTGGCTTGCTTATCCTGTAGCAATTCAAATGTCTATCTTCTGAATATCCTACAATAACTGCATGTGTAACATCCTGGAAAGGGCCTATGCATTTTCGGTTTAATTGTATGAAATGATAAGTCTTAAGCATTATGAATAAATTTTTGATATTTTTGGAAACTCAGAAATGTATGAAAATGCATGGAAATGGAAATGAACATTTTTGGAAACCTGAACATTTTTGGAAACCTGGAAATGCATTAGGACATGAACATTTTAGGAAACCCAGAAATGTAAAGAAATGGTTCAAAAATGGAAAGTACACATTTTTGGAAACTAAGAAATGAAAATGGAAATGGTTCAAAAATGGAAAGTATACATTTTAGGAAACTTGGAAATGTAAGAAAATGGCAAGTAAACAGAGCCGATCGAAAATTTTAGGAAACTTAGAAATGATGCAGAAATGTCAAATTTTAAAGTTTAAAATAGGAAATAAGGGCAAGATGGCCTTAAAAGAAAAAGTTGGTAAAATTTGACACACAAACAGGCTTGGAAAAGTGGCCTGAAGATGTCACTTAGGGCCTAGAGAAATGGCGCCACATGCAAGGTGTTGGGCCTGAGTTCGAGTCACAAGGGAAGCAAATAAATGAAGTTTTATTTTTGCTTCCCAGTCTAGAGGGTGGACGGCACATGCTTCTAGAATTAGAGGTGTTTTAATTCCATAAATATGTGAATAATAAGTGATAAATAAAGGATTTTCTTTAATTCGATTATTTGAGGAGATAAATAATGGATTAAACTCTTTTATTTATGATAAATAAAAGATAAAGCTATCAGATAGAGGAGTGGTGGCCAAGTAAGGGACTCCCTAGCTGATAATTTCGGCTATATAAAGGAAAGCAGGAGGGCTACTCATCAATTTTTGCTTCCTCCTCATCTCCGAAATTTTTAGGGTTCTCTTCTCTTTTATTTTGTCTAGCCGAATTCCCTAGCCCTCTCTCTTTTTTTTTCTTCTTTTTTTCAAAACCAAAAACACAATCCAACCTAGCCGAATTCTTCATAGCATCAAAAGACGAAATTCTGCCCAAGCCGAATCTCTGAAGCGAGTGTCGGGAAAGATCTGGCCGAATTCAAAAGGTAAGAATCTTGTGGTTATCGATTATTCTCCTCTTTAAGTCAAACATAGAGGCTAATGTTATTATTTTTTTGTGGTAGAAACTATAAGGAGTGTTTGGGATTTCTAGTGCTATCAACTACAAGGAAGAGATTATTCGGGATTCAAGAATCTAAGGTAAGATCTACACATATTTGGTCAAAGTTATGGATTATATGTGAGATTTAAGTCTAACATGAAACTATAGGAATTTCGGATGGACATACAAGGCAAGGATTACATTGGATTTGGAAATTTTAAGGTAAGTCCATATATCCAATCGGCGTGGTTTATTCTTTAGAAATACAAATCCTACTAGGATTTGGTTTTAAGGTCAAAAAGGTTTATTTATGTGTTTAAATAATTTGGCCGAATATAGGGATTGAGATCTAAAGCAACAGATCGATTTCTTCGGGATATCAAGGAACCTATTAAGCAAATCAGGTGTGTACTCACACTAACTTTCAATATATTATGGCAATAATTATTTTAATATATGAATATGTATAAGAATGTGAATATGGCTAAGTACCACAAATGTGGTAAAAAGTACCCAGGTACGTTTCCTACTTCTGATAGGATTACGAATATGATATATTTTGAACATGTGAATAGTAACATGAATGAGGCATAAGTATGTTATGATAATATTTGGGGCATTTCGGGCTATATGTGAAAGGGGAAGAAGGTGTTGACTTCGGTCTCACCAACGGAATATGGTGACTACGGTCACATAATTTGAATATGGTAACTTCGGTTACATTATCTGAATTTGGTAACCGGTTACATTATCTCGAATATGGTGTCTAATAACACAAATTATATAGGCGATGAGCACGCCGTCATTGCAGCTGGGCGCTTCGATGGTGTGTAGCGGATGGAGGGTTGACTTAGTAGTCCCCACGGTGTGATTGGCGTGTCCGGGTGGTGTGTAGCGGATGGATAACTAGGCTTGGGTTTGGGTTGCATCATTTTTATATGAATATGTCTTTGATATGAACATGTATGCTCGAATTGTTGATTGTTAGTTTGTGTACACATTGAGTCTGTTGACTCACCCCTTTGTGGGACTATTTTTGGTAATGAGCAATAATGGACCGGGTCATGGAGCTAAAGGTGGCCATGCACAACAAGAAGGATTTTTAATATTTGGGACTTTATTTCTTTTAAGTATTTTAAGTTTTTAAGTTTGGAAATTATTGATGTAATAAGGTAGAAAAGGCCATAGTTTTATTTAGTTACTTTTATTTTCTTTAACTACTATGCTATGAACCATTTTATATTTTAAGTTTAAGTAAAATTATTTTTTTAGTAAACCCCAAATTATTTTGTCACCCTAATTAAATGATTTTTAAGTAAGACAAGTGGGCTTTCAATCTAAGCCCAACCCAAACCAATATTTTCTCAAAATTACACAAACTTTCTCTAAGTAACCAAGAATTTTGGAACCGATTTTCTTAAGGAACATACAGAGATCCCGGTTGAGCTCGTGGGCAGTGTGGGGTGTTTGATTTTGGTATCGAGCCCGATTTTAAACTCTCAGCCTGAGGGCTAAGGCCCAAAACATTTTTAATTCGAGCCCAAATGATTTTCTTTGAAATAAAGCAGGTGTTTTGACATGGCACCTAAGTCTCCGACCATGATCCACGGTAAGTACCCTAACTCTATGTGTGATTCGTGATTTATGAACTGTATAAGGGTAGAAAAGGCATGGAGCGTAGAATAGAATGATAGGAATTTGAAACCCAGGGCTAGATTACTCAAACACAGAACCCATAAGACTTAATGAACTTAACAAACCTATGGCTAAGTCATCGAGATAGGGTGTGGTAACCCCCTGCACGCATGTCTAGGATTGGATCCGAAAGAGCACTGGTATTTAAGCGATCCTAGTGACTCACCTCCTCTTCGCAGAATCCCACCCAGTGCGTAGCTTCTGGTTCACCCTAACTCGTAAGGCTCGGTGGTGTGGCAACCCTGCATGCGCATGTCTAGGAATGGTTTCGATGGGAGCTTGGTATTTAAGCGATCCGCGTGACTCACCTCCTCTCCATTCGAATCCTGCACAGTGCGTAGCTTTGGTTCACTACGACCAAAGAGGGCTCGGTCATAAAGCTAAACCTAAGGACTAAAACCCAGAAAGGAACTAGCCATGTTTAAAAAAAAAAAAAAAAAAAGAACGAAACAACAAACCCTAGTTTTAAAACTTTCTTTTGAGTTTGTGAAAACCATCTTTACAAGATTTTTTGAAAAGTTTTTGATTTGTGGAAATTACAAAAATACCCCACAGTGGTAAAATTACCAAAATGCCCTTGATTCACAAATTGTCAAATTTCTCAACGATTTTGCGAAACTTCATTATTTTATAAACATTCAAAAACCCTAATTTGTAAAATATCAAAATACCTTGATTTTGGAAAATTACAAAATTGCCCCTAACTTACAAAATTACCAAAATGACCACGATTCCCAAAATTTTTGCAACATCTCCATTTTGGAAGGAACAATTCTCAAAAGAACCCACAAAGTTTTACAACTTTTGAAATATCCACGATTTATTAAATTTTACAAATTTACCCTGATTTGTGAAAATTTACCAAAATACCCCTGAGGTCGAAAATTACCGAAATACCCCTGAATTTTGAAATTTTTCCAAAATTACCCCAGGACTTTAAAATTACCAAAATACTTTCGAAAAAATCACCGAGGAACTTTTTGTTTTGGAAAATTACGAAAATGCCTCTGTAGGACAAAATTACGAAAAAACCCACAGGTAGTGGAAAAACAAAATGATGAAAGTTAAACGTTTCTCTGAATGAACAAAAGTTCATAATTGTTTGATGGATGGATGAATGAATGAAAGACTGTGTGCTTGTGTGAATACGAAAGAACCACTCCTAAAACTCTTTTCATAAAACTCCTTCGCGGGTAAATAAGTGAAACAATGACTAATCCATAAAATTCCTTAATCAGATCTCGACGCTAGGAAATGAGTTCTAGAGGACGTGGTCGCCGTGGATGAGGTAGAGGAAGGATGACCATGTCGGAACCCGTTAGATCGGGTCAGGGGTCCGACAATGAAATACCACCGCCACCACCACCCCCGTTTGTGGAGGTCTTTGGAAAGAAGCAAGCTCGGAGACGGGGAAGATCTTTGTGTCGCAGTCGTTTGCGAGTTTTGGAATTGGTGGCTAGTGCGGGTGGAAATTTGGGAACCCAGAAATCTGTGCCTGAACGGCTCCGAGCTAATGGAGCCGAGATGTTTTGTGGAGTGTCGGGAGTGGTACCCAGTACAGCTGAGTACTGGTTGGAAGCAACAGAGCGCATCATGGATGAGTTTGATCTGACCCCTGAGGAAAAGTTGAAGGGGATAGTGGCACTGTTATGCGATGAGGCGTATCAATGGTGGTTAACTGTGCAAGATGGTGCCACGGCTGAGGATCTGACCCGGGAGTACGTTAAGGAAGCGTACCAAAAGAAATATGTGGGAACCAGGTATATGGATGAACAAAGAAAGGCTTTTCTGGGGTTGGTGCAAGGGAATAAGTCTGTCGCAGAGTATGAGGCGGAATTTCTGAGGTTGAGCCGCTATGCTCGAGGGGTAGTGGCAACTGAGCATGAACGCTGTGTCTGTTTTGAGGACTGGGTGAGGATGATCGAGATCGTTGATAGCACCGCATCGGGAGGCGGGAATTCTCGCTTTGGTGGAAAAGGCCAAGGTGGCCGAGGGAATCAAGGATGCTACCAAGCGGTGTGGATAGGAATAAGCCCAAAAGAGGTTTTGGGCCATCTGGAAAGGGTCATAAGAGGCCTAGAGTTGACAGGCCACGAAATCAACAAGCTGGTACGGGCTGGCAATATCGCCCTTGTGAGCATTGTGGAAAGAGGCACTTGGGAGAATGTTGGAGAAAGACGGGAGGATGTTTCAAGTGTGGGTCCAAGGACCATATGCTTAAGGATTGTCCTAAGCAACCAGATGAGAGCCAACTGGCAGCTTAGAATGTTAGTCAGGCTGGTAGAGGCGGACAGCAGCCTCAACGGGGTCGTGGTTCGGCCAACCGAGGTAATAGTGCTGGCAGAGGCCGTGGAGCACAGGGCCGAGGTGCCGCTAATGCTGAAATAAAGCAACCGGGTTTGGTTTATGCGGTTCGCCGAAGGGAGGATGGTGACGCACCGGATGTAATAACCGGTACGTTCTTTATTTCTGGCAAACCCTATTTTGCTCTGATTGATGTGGGCTCGACCCATTCTTATGTTGCATGTAGTGTAGTGGAAACACTAGGCCTAGACTCAGAACTCTCTGATAGACAGATGACTATAGTAAGCCCATTAGGCCAAACCGTAGTGGTAGATAAGATCTTTCGGAATGTACCCCTAGAGATTCAGGGAGTGAACTTTCGGGCTGATTTAATGGAGTTACCTTTCGGAGAGTTTGAACTTATACTCGGAATGGATTGGCTAGTAGAACACCGAGCCGTGTTGGATTGTGCGGCTAAACGGATGGAACTAAGAACCCCGGAGGATAAAGTGGTAGCAATGATCGGAGAAAGGAGGAACTACTTGTCTAACGTGGTTTCGGCGCTGAAGGCCGAGAAGATGGTTAAGAAGGGGTGTAAGGCATTCTTAGCCTTCATTAGTACGATAGGTGGGAAGGAGGAAGGTATTAATGGAGTTAGGACGGTAAGGGACTTCGTGGATGTATTTCCAGAGGAATTACCAGGAATACCCCCAAATAGGGAGGTGGAATTTGGGATAGATTTCCTGTATCAATCGCTCCATACCGGATGGCGCCAAAGGAGTTAGTGGAGCTCAAGGCTCAAATCCAAGAACTGTTGGATCGTGGGTTCATCCAGGCCGAGGGTGTCTCTCAGTGGGGAGCACCAGGTCCTATTTATGAAGAAGAAGGATGGAACTATGCGAATGTGCATAGACTATCATCAGTTAAATAAACTGACCATCAAGAACAAGTATCCTTTGCCAAGGATAGATGACTTGTTCGATCATTTGAAAAAGGCATTGTGTTCTCGAAAATAGACTTAAGGTCGGGATATCATCGATTGAAGGTGAAGGAGGCTGATATCCATAAAATCGCTTTTAGGACAAGATATGGCCACTTCGAGTTTGTGGTGATGCCGTTTGGGTTAACGAACGCTCCAGCCGCGTTCATGGACATGATGAATCGGGTTTTCTAACCCTATTTGGATAGGTTCGTCGTGGTGTTCATCGATGATATTTTGGTGTACTCTAAGTCCAAGAGGAGCATGATGAACATCTCCAGAGTTGTCTTTGCAAGTGTTAAGGAAAAGAAGCTTTATGCCAAATTCAGCAAGTGTGAATTTTGGCTTAGGAGAGTGGCATTCCTAGGACATGTGGTATCCGAAGGAATAAGAGTGGATCCTAGGAAGATCAAGCGTGTTGGATTGGAAGCCACCTAGGTGCGTGGGTGAAATCAGAAGTTTCTTAGGATTGGCAGGCTATTACAGAAGGTTCGTGGAAGGATTCTCGTCAATAGCCGCGCCTTTGACAAAGCTGCTAAGGAAGGAAGTACCCTTTGTATGGACGGATAAGCAACAGGAGAGCTTTGAAAAGCTTAAAAAGGTGTTGACGGAAGCTCCAGTGTTAATTCAGTAGGGGAGGCGGGAAAAGATTTCGTGGTGTCTTGTGACGCCGCACGCACGGGGTTAGAGGCGTGTGTGCTAATGCAAGAAGGAAAAGTAGTCGCTTATGCGTCACGGCAGTTAAGGCCTCATGAGGTTAATTATCCAACCCATGACTTGGAACTAGCAGCAGTGGTTTTCGCTCTCAAGGTTTGGAGGCACTACCTTTATGGAGAAAGGTCAGTGATCTACACGGACCACAAGAGCCTTAAGTACTTGTTGACTCAGAAGGAGTTGAACTTGAGGCAACGAAGGTGGGTGGAATTACTGAAAGACTACGATTGCTCGATAGAGTACCACCCGGGCAAGGCGAATGTGGTAGCAGACGCCCTAAGTCGGAAGGTTGTGTCGGATCTAAGGGCTTTGTTCGCTCACTTGAGTCTGTATGATGATGGAAGCCTGTTGGCAGAATTGCAAGTCAAGCCCACGTGGCTGAATGAGGTGAAAGAGGGACAAATGGCTGATAAAGATCTAAGTGCTAAGTTTCAACAAGTACGGAGCGGAGAATTAGGGGATTATGGCGTCAATGAAGAAGGAGTATTGTGCTACAAAGGAAAAGTCTATATGCCGAAGGACCAGGAGTTAAGACAAAAGATTCTTCGGGAGGCGCATGGTAGCCCTTATGCTATGCATCCCGGAGGCATTAAGCTGTATAGGGATCTAAGGGAACAATTTTGGTGGTCTGATCTTAAGCGGGAAGTGATTGAATTCGTAGGGAAATGTCTGACGTGTCAGCAAGTTAAGGCTGAACACCAAGTTCCATCAGGATTGCTTCAACCAATCGAAGTTCCCCAATGGAAGTGGGAAAGAATTACCATGGACTTCGTTAGTGGGCTTTCCCTTACGCCCACTAAGAAGGACTCGGTATGGGTGATAGTGGACCGTTTTACCGAGTCCGCACATTTTATTCCGGTGAGAATCGACTATTCCCTTCAGAAGTTAGCCAAGTTATATGTGGCAGAGATCGTAAGGTTACACGGAGTACCAACATCGATTATCTCCGACAGAGACCCAAGGTTTACGTCTCGATTTTGGAAGGCACTTCATCAAGCGTTGGGCACTAAATTGGATTTCACTACGGCGTTTCATCCACAATCAGACGGGCAGTCTGAACGGGTTATACAAGTTTTGGAAGATATGCTGAGAGGCTGTGTGATGGATTTCCGAGGAAGTTGGGAATATTATTTGCCTTTAGCTGACTTTGCCTACAACAATAGCTATCAGGGAAGCATTCGGATGGCACCATATGAAGCATTGTATGGTCGGAAGTGTAGAACTCCTACTTGTTGGACCGAGTTAGGAGAACGTCGAGTTTTGGGCCCGGAGTTAGTGGCAGAAACTGAAGAGAAAGTTGAGTTAATTCAGGCACGGCTGAAGGAAGCCTCTGATAGGCAGAAGTCGTACGCAGATCTTAAGCGGAAGGAGATCGAGTTTGAAGTGGGAGATCAAGTGTTCCTGAAAGTCTCACCTTGGAAGAAGGTAATGAGGTTCGGTCGCAAAGGGAAGTTAAGCCCAAGGTTTATAGGGCCCTATCGAGTACTAAAGCGAGTTGGGCCAGTGGCATACCAATTAGAGTTGCCACCAGAGTTGCATCTAATGCACGACGTATTCCATGTATCCATGCTACGTCGCTATCGATCGGATCCATCCCATGTGGTACCAATCGAGGAAGTGGAGCTAAGGCCAGACTTATCCTACGAGGAAGAACTGATTCGAATCTTGGAACGTGATGTGAAAGTACTACGAAGGAAGTCAGTACCTCTAGTCAAGGTGTTATGGCGCAACCATGGATCGGAAGAAGCTTCGTGGGAGTCAGAAGAGACAATACGACAGCAATACCCTCAGTTGTTTAGTTAGGAAATTTTGAGGACGAAATTTTGTTTTAAGGGGTAGAAGCGTAACATCCCGGAAAGGGCCTATGCATTTTGGTTTAATTGTATGAAATGACAAGTCTTAAGCATTATGAATAAATTTTTGATATTTTTGGAAACTCAGAAATGTATGAAAATGCATGGAAATGGAAATGAACATTTTTGGAAACCTGAACATTTTTGGAAACCTGGAAATGCATTAGGACATGAACATTTTAGGAAACCTAGAAATGTAAAGAAATGGTTCAAAAATGGAAAGTATACATTTTAGGAAACTTGGAAATGTAAGAAAATGGCAAGTAAACAGAGCCGATCGAAAATTTTAGGAAACTTAGAAATGATGCAGAAATGTCAAATTTTAAAGTTTAAAATAGGAAATAAGGGCAAGATGGCCTTAAAAGAAAAAGTTGGTAAAATTTGACACACAAACAGGCTTGGAAAAGTGGCCTGAAGATGTCACTTAGGGCCTAGAGAAATGGCGCCACATGCAAGGTGTTGGGCCTGAGTTCGAGTCACAAGGGAAGCAAATAAATGAAGTTTTATTTTTGCTTCCCAGTCTAAAGGGTGGACGGCACATGCTTCTAGAATTAGAGGTGTTTTAATTCCATAAATATGTGAATAATAAGTGATAAATAAAGGATTTTCTTTAATTGGATTATTTGAGGAGATAAATAATGGATTAAACTCTTTTATTTATGGTAAATAAAAGATAAAACTATCAGATAGAGGAGTGGTGGCCAAGTAAGGGACTCCCTAGCTGATAATTTCGGCTATAAAAGGAAGGCAGGAGGGCTACTCATCAATTTTTGCTTCCTCCTCATCTCTGCCAAAATTTTTAGGGTTCTCTTCTCTTTTCTTTTGTCTAGCTGAATTCCCTAGCCCCCTCTCTCTTTTTCTTTTCTTCTTTTTCAAAAACCAAAAACACAATCCAACCTAGCCGAATTCTTCATAGCATCAAAAGACGAAATTCTGCCCAAGCCGAATCTCTAAAGCAGTGTCAGGAAAGATCTGTCGAATTCAAAAGGTAAGAATCTTGTGGTTATCGATTATTCTCCTCTTTAAGTCAAACATAGAGGCTAATGTTATTATTTTTTTGTGGTCGAAACTATAAGGAGTGTTTCGGGAATTTCTAGTGCTATCAACTACAAGGAAGAGATTATTCGGGATTCAAGAATCTAAGGTAAGATCTACACATATTTGGTCAAAGTTATGGATTATATGTGAGATTTAAGTCTAACATGAAACTATAGGAATTTCGACAGACATACAAGGCAAGGATTACATTCGAGATTTGGAAATTTTAAGGTAAGTCCATAGATCCAATCGGCTAGGGTTTATTCTTTAGAAATACAAATCCTACTAGGATTTGGTTTTAAGGTCAAAAAGGTTTATTTATGTGTTTAAATAATTTGGCCGAATATAGGGATTGAGATCTAAAGCAACAGATCGATTTCTTGGGATATCAAGGAACCTATTAAGCAAATCAGTGTGTACTCACACTAACTTTCAATATATTATGGCAATAATTATTTTAATATATGAATATGTATAAGAATGTGAATATGGCTAAGTACCACAAATGTGGTAAAAAGTACCCAGGTACGTTTCCTACTTCTGATAGGATTACGAATATGATATATTTTAAACATGTGAATAGTAACATGAATGAGGCATAAGTATGTTATGATAATATTTGGGGCATTTCGGGCTATATGTGAAAGGGGAAGAAGGTGTTGACTTCGGTCTCACCAACGGAATATGGTGACTACGGTCACATAATTTGAATATGGTAACCGGTTACATTATCTCGAATTTGGTAACCGGTTACATTATCTGAATATGGTGTCTAATGACACAAATTATATGGGCGATGAGCACGTCGACTGCAGCGATTGCCTTCCATGGTGTGTAGCGGATGGAGGGTTGACTTAGTAGTCCCCACGGTGTGATTGGCAGGTACGGGTGGTGTGTAGCGGATGGATAACTAGGCTTGGGTTTGGGTTGCATCATTTTTATATGAATATGTCTTTGATATGAACATGTATGCCTGAATTGTTGATTGTTAGTTTGTGTACACATTGAGTCTGTTGACTCACCCCTTTGTGGGACTATTTTTCAGGTAATGAGCAATAATGGACCGGGTCGGCGGGAGCTAAAGGTGGCCATGCACAGCAAGAAGGGATTTTTAATATTTGGGACTTTATTTCTTTTAAGTATTTTAAATTTTTAAGTTTGGAAATTATTGATGTAATAAGGCCGAAAAGGCCATAGTTTTATTTAGTTACTTTTATTTTCTTTAACTACTATGCTATAAACCATTTTATATTTTAAGTTTAAGTAAAATTATTTTTTTTTAGTAAACCCCAAATTATTTTGGCACCCTAATTAAATGATTTTTTAAGTAAGACAAGTGGGCTTTCAATCTAAGCCATATCACAAAATCCACACGGCCTGGGCACAATACTACACGGCCGTGCCTCACTTAACAGCCTCGACACGGCCTCGCCACGACTTACATGGGCGTGTGCCATGGACGGGTCCCTGTCGCAGGAAAGAAGAGTTTCATTCGGATTTGGATACTTAGGGGCGAAGAAACATATTCAGAAGCCTATATAAACCTCTTAAGTATGACCAGAAAAGGGGGAACCCACGGCTTTAGTCAGGGGGCGTCCGACTAGGCCTGAGAAGGCAGATTTGTGGAGATTTACTTGAAGATAACCAGTTGATTCATCTCAAGAAGCTAGAATTATACTCAAGACGTAGGATCTCTCCTTCAATTCCTTCAGGGAGTTTTAGGGATTTCTTATGTTTTGTTTTATCTTTTCTTCTGAAATGTTTTCTTTTATTATCATTATGAACTAAACCCTCAAATACCTGAGGGAGATGAAACCTAAGATTAATCTTGTTATCGTTTGCTGAACTATATGATAAATATTTGACTTGTTCTTAATTATGTGTTCTTAATTCTTGTGTTGGTATTTCCAGGATATTAATTCAAGTGTGATGTGCTTAGGTGGAGGAGCAAAAGTCCCTATCTAAGAGTAGATCTAGCGTAATTAAGCAGAGTTGATCGTACGCTTAGAGATAAGGTGACGAGATTTTGCCGGATTAGGGTGAAACCTAATATGGGAGTCCATAGATTGAGTTAATGCGATTCTAGGGGTTTTAATTAGAAAGAGATTTCAATTAATCAACCTAGTGTTAGACGTTAGTCGCCTCGAGAGAGGGATTAATATAACTTAGGGAATCTTACGGATCAAGTCAAATGAATAAACCGTCTGGTTTAGAGTTAGATAACAAGTCAAGTCTAGGTGGATTCTTCCTTGGGTGTCATCTTAATCAATTGGTTTTTCTTCCAAGTTATTTTCCCAAATTCATTCTTCTTTGTCTTACAGTCTTTAGTTTAGTAGTTAGTTAATTTAGAGTAGATAAACAATTCATTCAATTCTTAGGCTAAATAATAAAAAGAGAGTTAGTATTAGTACTTTTGGTTCCTTTGGGTTCGACATCCCAGTCTTGCCTTAACTATACTACTGTTCGATAGGTACGCTTGCCTCAAATCATTGTCATAGTTAGTTTTCATGTTTGATCATTCTTTATATAAATTTTAAGACTTTGACATCGCGAAAACAACGATCAAGTTTTTGGCGCCGTTGCTGGGGAACTAAAATATTAAGAACACTTAATTTTTATTACTTTAGCCATATTTATTTTTTTTATTCTTGCAATTAAATTTTACTTTTGTTTTTCTAAATTTTCTTCCTTTATTTTGTTCCTTTCAGGTACCTCTAGTTTATGACTAGAAGGAACCCGACAGGACCCCTGCTTTACGACAGTGATTTTGAATGTACCATTCGTAGAAATCGCAGAGAAATAAGGCGAAGCTTAAACTACATAGAAAAAGAGCAAGAAACCAAAATAAATACCACGAGAGAGATCGCTGGAAATAATAAGCCACCTCCAGAGATGGCCGAACATCATGCTCCACGTACTATGTATGATTATGCTAAACCTAGTTTAACAGGAACTGAGTCTAGTATTGTTAGCCCTACTATTGTTGCAAATAATTTTGAACTGAAACCTAACACTATACAGATGATACAACAGTTTGTTCAGTTTGATGGTTTGCAGGATGAAGATCCTAACACACACTTAGCAAATTTTTTAGAATTTTGCGACACCTTCAAGATAAATGGCGTTTCTGATGATGCCATTCGTATTCGGTTATTTCCTTTTTCTTTGAGAAATAAAGCCAAACAGTGGTTGCATTCTCTTCCACGAGGGTCAATCACTACATGGGATCAAATGACCAAAAAATTTTTATTAAAATATTTTCCACCGGCCAAAACGGCCAAACTGAGGAATGATATCTCTTTTTTTGTGCAGATGGTTTTAGAGACACTTTACGACGCATGGGAGAGATACAAGGATTTGTTGAGAAGGTGCCCACACCATGGATTACCCTTGTGGTTATAGGTCCAAACTTTTTACAACGGGGTAAACCCCTTAACAATGCAATTAATCAATTCAGCCGCCAGCGGAACCCTAAACAACAAAACTCTTGAAGCGGCCTACGAGTTTATAGAAGAGATGTCACTGAATAACTATCAGTGGCAAGTTACAAGGACAAGGCCAGCCAAAGCAGCCGGAGTTTTCAACATCGATGCAGTGACCGTGCTATCAAACCAGGTAGAATTGCTACATAAAAAATTTGATGCTTTATATGGTTCTTCGCAGGCACATCCAGTTATGCAGTGCGACGCAAGTGAAGGAGTGGTGAATCCTGAGTACCCACCCTACGGACAGGGCATGGAGAGTGAACAAATGAACTATATGGGTAAAAATTTCTGATCTAACAATAACCCTTATAGTAATACTTATAATCCAGGTTGGAAGAACCACCCCAATTTCTCATGGGGCGGTCAAAGAAATCAAAGGCAACAACCATCCCAAAATTTCTAACAACAGCCCTACCCACAGGAAAAGAAGCCGAACCTTGAAGAGATGCTGAAAAACTTCATAGCAGCCTCAGAAATACATTCCCGAAATACAGAAACACGTTTCCAAAAGATAGAAACAAAACTTGAGGCATTGACACAAGAGTTCAAGGATCAAATCGGACAACTTGCTAAGCAAATCTCTGAGAGACCACAAGGAAGACTACCGAGCAACACCGAAACTAACCCAAGGGGGAACATTCAAGCTATAATAGCTCAAGATAGTGAAGGGTTAGATGAGCCTAATTCAAAGCAAAAGAATGCGGTAGAAGAAGATATGGTTGAGGTCAATAACAAGCCAAAACCAACAATTAAAGAATACAAACCTCGCATACCATATCCCGAGGAAATAACGAAAGACGACACAGAGGAATAGTTCGGTAAGTTTCTAAAACTTTTAAAGAAATTACATATTAACTTACCGATTCTTGAAGCTCTTTCACAGATGCCAGATTCCAGGAAATTTTTAAAGAAGCTATTGACAAATAAGCGGAAGATAGACGAGAAATCACATGTGGAACTGAATGTAGTGTGCTCAGCAATGTTGCAAAATAAACTACCACTGAAATTAAAAGATCCAGGAAGTTTTACAATTCCATGCTTAATTGGTAGTTTATCTATTGATAATGCGTTAGCTGATTTAGGGGCAAGCATAAATGTCATGCCTTATAAATTGTTTAAACAACTAGGTCTAGGAAAGCCCAAACAAATTAGGATGAACATTCAATTAGCTGATAAAACTGTTTAAACTGTTAGAATTCCTAGGGGCATAATTGAAGATGTACTCGTAAAAATTGATAAATTCGTATTCTTAGTAGACTTTGTCGTTTTAGACATGGATGAGGGCAACACGATCCCTCTAATTTTAGGAAGACCATTCTTAGCAGCTGCCAGAACTAAAATCGATGTTGATACAGAAAAACTCATACTCTGTGTAGGTGAAGAGACAGTCACTCTTCAAGCCCTCGACTCAGCGAGAACATCGAATAACCAAGGGGAGAAAGTAAATTCTATTGATAATCATTCGGTTAATCTTTCTTTTCAGGAAGCACCACAAAAGAACACAACTGAGTCTGATCCGAAACCTTGTACCAACAAGGAAATAACTCACAAGGAACAAGGGATTCAGATCGATAAACTAGAAGAGGGGAAAACAAATCTTAAAGAAGAACTAGGGATACACGAAGGAGAACCGAAGCCACTTCACGAGGCAGATAGATTTAAAATCGAAGATCAGATACTATTAGACATAGCAGACCCACGAATATCTCCGTCTGATCCTAACACAAGCAAGGAAATCCCTTTCAAGGTAATCAATGTTTTTCCATACGGAACAGTTGAGGTAAGTAACCCCATTTTTGGTACTTTAAAAATAAATGCTACTCGTCTTAAACCCTATCATGATAATGGAACTGCCAGCACGAGAAAGGACTTTCAACTCCTCAAACCACCATGAATATACAAATGAGAGGAGAGTCTAGCTTAAGACTATAAACGAGCGCTTCTCGGGAGGCAACCCGGGTACTAACCCCATTAACTTTTACATTTTTATTTTGTCTTATTTATTCTATTTTATCCTTTCTTTATAGTACCTAACTATAAACTAACCAAAAGTACAGAATTCCAGGCCACACGGCCTTGCACACGACCGTGGCCGTGGCCGTGTGAATGCACCGAATCTCCATACTGACATGGCAGAAATGGTACAAGTCAGAACAAATAAAATCTTCGAGTCACGGACTCTAACAACCACACCACGGGCACCGACAAACCCCCACGGCCGTGCGATGTGGCCGTGGTAGACACTGTTTGATAACACAAGGGCGTGGCGACCTGAGCATGGGCGTGGGAGAAATGAACGAAGTCCACCATGGCCATGCGATATGGCTATGCGAGATGCTATGCCCACGAGCCACGGGCGTGTGAATGTATCTGACTTGAGAATTCTATTTAAACCACCCACCCCCCTTTTCTCACCCATTTCTCACCCTTCTTCCTCCCTTACACCCTTCTACACCCTCCATTCTCAGTATTCTTTGTTTTCATAGCATTCTTTTCTTAATTTTTTCGCCATGTCGAAGAAGCGGAAAGATCCCAGCACAGTCTCCCTCATAGAGACCGATCTACATAAGTCCATGCTGGCCGCTTCATCTACTCAAGGGTCTTTGAGACCATTTATCTTTCGTTTTACCTTTATCTCATCATTTATTTTCCTTCTTTTTGACTATCTTATGCTTAATTTAATTTAATTTATTTTAGTTTCTTAGTGTCAGGTTCTAAAGGTTGCTAGGGAATCACGCCACTTCCGTCACCGCCAGCACCACCGCAGCCTTAGAAGTCACACCCACCTCGCGAACCATCCAACAATAAGGACTCTTTGGTCCATTCATCTTTCATTTTAATTTTACTTACATTTATATTTTCTTTCTCTTTATATTTTTTGTCTTTAATTATATATTTAGTTTATTTTAAATGTGTCTTAACAATTCCTGGCTAATTCTCTACGAGCTCCCCAATTTCTTCATCTAGCGCAGAGCTTGGTAGCAGCCACCACACCTCGGGACTCCCAACTCAAGGAAACCATCCAAATTCAGAAAGTTTCACCCCTCCCTCTCATTTGATTTTCTTACTTAATGAGTTATTATCTATCTTTGTACATTGAGGGCAATGCACATCTTAAGTGTGGGGGGTTAACTAAATTATTATCTGAAAATCTCTGAATGATATCTTGTCTTAAAGTAATTTTCTCATATTGTGATTAGAATGAAATTTCTTTTGATTGATGATTTTTATTGATATGTTTTAGAGTAAGTCATTGATAATTGTGCATTGATGATCAAATTTGAAGGATACTAGAGAATCAAGCATGATAAGTCTATTTTTTAGAATTAAAAAATTTTTTAGGTTGTCTACCTGAATCTGAATGTTATCTTAAAGTTTGAAATTTACGAAGTTGATATCAAATATCCAATATTTTTGTGAGACTTTGAGCCTTATAGAGCATATATTCTTTTTCGTGCTCACTTTTTATTATGAGTGTGTCAACATTGATCTGTTATTCTCATCGTTTATACATGTCGAGACCACACCTTTGATTTGATATACAGAGATGATAAAGGCACTTAGGATTTAACCCATTTATTCCATTAAAAGCCTACCTTCATAATTAACCCCTAGTGAACCCATTTGATCCTAACAACCCTTTTCATTGACTTACCCACTAATATTAACCCAAAGCCCTTTGTATTTGTTATTACCATTCCTTTTTACTACCCTTATATTGAGATTTGATTTGATCAGTTGCCCAATTATATTATTTTAGTATTTGAATTCATCCTATTATTATTTGACTTGTTCTTAAAAAAAAAAAACGAAGTATATTTATTATTAGTTCTATAATTAAGTGAACTTACATGTTTAAATTTCAAATCTTGAAAAAAAAGCTCATATTATTAGTTTTCAATTGGTGTAATTGTTTATTATTAGTTCGTGTTTCTAGTTAGGTAATTTGTCAGGTCAGTCTCGATTCTAACCCTCTAATTCAGCCTTTATCCATACCTTTAAACCTAAGCCCCGTTACAACGCTGTTAAAAACCTTTTGATTTGTGTATCATCTCATCTTATAGTGGTGGAGATTTGATTTTTCATGCAAGCCTATGGGATTAACTTTTCATATTTGACTTCTGAGTGCTTAATTCTGAACCTTAAACACTTCGAGTGATTTGAGTGAATCTTTAGTAAGGATGTAAACTCTTGTCGAATTTGAATCAGAGGTAATTATTCAGGTAAAGGGAAACGTCTATGTTTTCATGCTATGAAACTATGACTTAGATTGTATGAATCTTTAGGACTCTTTGAGTTGAATTATCCATGTATAAATTATCTTTGAATTATGATAAAACATTATTGATAAATACTATGAATCAAGGAGGTTCGTTTTAATTGTGACTTGAGAATGTTGCTTGAGGACAAGAAAAAGCTTAAGTGTGGGGGTATTTGATAAACCGTAAAAGTAACATATTTTAGGCCTACATTTAGCATGCTTTTGGATGATTTAAGCCCTAAATTGTGTAAATTGGTGCTCTTAATCCTTTGCTTTCATGTTTTATACCCAGGAGAGCACCGGATGATGAAAAGAATGAAAAACGGGCCCAAAACAGAGTAAATGGGCCATATCACGAAATCCACACGGCCTGGGCCCAAGACCACACGGTCATGCCTCACTTAATAGCCTCGAAACGACCTGGCCATGACTTACACGGGTGTGTGCCATGGTCGTGTCGCTGTCGCAGGAAAGAAGAGTTTCGTTCAGATTTGGATACTTAGGGGCGAAGAAACATATTCAGAAGCCTATATAAACGCCCTAAGTATGACCAGAAAAGGGGGAACCCAGGACTTTAGTCAGGAGGCATCCGACTAGGCCTGAGAAGGCAGATTTGTGGGGATTTACTCGAAGATAGCCAGTTGATCTATCTCAAGAAGCCGAAATTTTACTTAAGACGGAGGATATCTCCTTCAATTCCTTCAGGGGGTTTTAGAGATTTCATATGTTTTGTTTTATCTTTTCTTCGAGATTTTTTCTTTTATTATTATGAACTAAACCCTCAGATACCTGAGGGGGATGAAACCTAAGATGAACCTTGTTATCGTTTGCTGAACTATATGATAAATATTTGACTTGTTCTTAATTATGTGTTCTTAATTCCTGTGTTGATATTTCTGGGATATTAATTCAAGTATGATGTGCCTAGGTGGAGGAGCAAAAGTCCCTGCCTAAGAGTAGATCTAGCATAATTAAGCGGAGTTGATCGCACGCCTAGAGATAAGGTGACGAGATTTTGCCGGATTAGGGTGAAACCTAATATGGGAGTTCATAGATCGAGTTAATGCGATTCTAAGGGTTTTAATTAGAAAGAGATTTCAATTGATCAACCTAGGGTTAGACGTTAGTCGCCTCGAGAGAGGGATTAATATAACTTAGGGAATCTTATGGATCAAGTCAAATGAATAAACCGTCTGGTTCAGAGTTAGTTAACAAGTAAAGTCTAGGTGGATTTTTCCTTGGGTGTCGTCTTAATTAATTGGTTTTTCTTTAAAGTTATTTTCCCAAATGCATTCTTCTTTGTCTTACAGTCTTTAGTTTAGTAGTTAGTTAATTAAGAGTAGATAAACAATTCATTCAATTCTTAGGCTAAATAATAAAAAGAGAGTTAGTATTAGTACTTTTGGTTCCTTTGGGTTTCGACATCCCAGTCTTGCCTTAACTATACTACTGTTCGATAGGTACGCTTGCCTCAAATCATTGTCATAGTTAGTTTTCAGGTTTGATCATTCTTTATAAAAATTTTAAAACATTGACATCGCGAAAACAACGATCATATATTCATCAACATATTCATTCCATCATCATATTATAAATATTATCTGATCTGGGTTTTCTCTGAGATTACGAAAGCTCCTTTGACAAACCGAGGCCATTGGAGGACTAAATTACAAAGTTTTCAAAACATTACGAGTTAGAGTCGCTACTTCAGAGCAAAGCATTAGACTAACTTTACTACTTTAGGACTAAAATGTAAAGTTTCCAAAATTTCACCGAGTTGGCGTTGCGACGATGAAGGCTAGTGTCACAACATACATGGGGTGGTGTTGTGACTCTGTAGGTAGAATAGAACAATTCCAATCCCCTTTGGTTTCACCTACCAATTAACCAAATATGTTTCATCCCAAAACTCAAAATGACAACAATACTATACATATATGAGCATTTTCATGATTCCACCCAAATAAGCCTTAGCTATGTATAAACTATTACAATAACATTCATCCATTACTTAATTACATAAAAATGGACCATATGTAGCCTAAAACTCAGCTTAGTCCTAGGTACATGTCATTTTCTTATACGAAAGGAACTATACAAACTTTGTTGAGTCGAGGACAACTGGCAAGATGTTAAATCAAGTCTCGGGACTTCAAGATCCACCTAAACTCGCGTATGGAGTATACAAACCATACACTGAGGGATAAAGCTTAGTGGTACTTTCATGATTCAAGTCAATATAATACAAGTATTAATAAAATGCATACAATCAATTCAATTTCAAACTTTAGCCATTTTATATACACATTCATGCCAAAAGCTTTCATTATCGTATGAATATGCATATAATCATTTTGCACATCAATTCATTTCATAATAGCATTTAAACTTACCATATCATACCATTCCACATTAGGATTCCAATACTTTCATTTTATAGCATACCAAATTGAGGCATAATTTTATCCATTAATTCATATGATTATTACATACCATACTTTCTAATACTTATCTAACCATTTTCCATTTATTTCACTTCCTACTTATTCATTTCATACCATCGTCTATGTGTATATATTTATACATACACGTTCATCAAATTGTATACTCAATTTCATCTTACCATTTCAATCACTGTTGATCCTATTAGGTGTTCATACTCAAATCGACCACCAGGGCCCGTCTATCGAATCACATGGATTTTCACATGTTGTCGTTTTCCACATATTACATATATATGAACATACTAATTCAATCACATTTTTATCATTTCTCATATTTCCATTTCATTTTTTACACCCCTATTAACCAAACACGGACTTAAAATGGATACACGGATCTAATACTCTATCACCCCGAGTTGCCCAGCAACGATGACTTTAGAACATGTACATACTACCACCCCGAGTTGCCCAGTAATGATGGCTTTCATAATCTAATTATTCTATCACCTCGGGTTGCTCAACAACGATTGTAACACCCCTTACCCGATCCAGTCGTCAGACCCGAGTAATAATATGTTACAACATAATATAACAATCAACAAATACTTAACTTATTAAAATAAGATCCAATTAATTATCATTAGCTTATATATATTCAAACATATTATAATCTAGAATTCTACATGGACTTAATTACACAATACAAGCATATAGAAAGTTAGAATTGAAAAATTATGATGTTAAAGGTCAATATTGAAAATTCATAAGTGGTACCGATACGAAATCGATATCTCACTAAAAATCGATACTAAAATTTGATTATGTTTTCTTTGTAAAACAAAGGTATTAATATTTTATGAAAAAGTATCGATACTTAAAAAAAAATCGATACCATTTAGGTATTTTGTTTGTTTTAAAACTATTCATATGGTCAGGTATCGATTCCAGATGCCAAAATATCGATACCTAATATCCAAATGGTAAAATTTCATCTTTAAAGATTTTTGCTCCATGCCATATTTACCTAGCAAGAAAAAGACAATAATATCATCTATTTAAACACTTAATGTCTAACTAATGTGCCCTCATTGACACCACAATTCAATATTCAAATCAATCTCACATTTCACACCAACTAATAGCATTCAAAATTCACATATTCAAACACCATGCATATATCTAACTTATCATATTTCAAAGGCCACAATAAGACTTCTATCAAATATCCAAAGAATAGTTCACTAAGACATGTTCAATCCTAACCCTAATCACATATATAGATATCTTATCTAACTTTATACTATCTAAAGTTGCATCACTTAAAATCTTTGTTCAAAACATGCACATAACATATCTAATATATATTTTTCTACTACATATATGAACTCATAACTTTTATATAATTCCAACCAAATCGCAAAATGACCATTAAATACAAAATGAGCTTGAAAGACTTAAAAGACTTCCTATGTACATGCCAAAAAAAAACATCACCAACACTCGAGTACAGGATTTTCGCTGGATACCAAGTTGATGAGTGAACCGGATAGTACCTAACATACACACAGAAAATAAAACTGTACGCTAAGTAACTCGATAATATTTCTATAGTCCAAACATTAAAGCAAAATATAAATGCATGTGCATGCTCAAATTAAAATTAGCTAAACTTATATTAATATCAATTCAAATATACAAACCCATACAAACATTATTTTACTTTAAACATTTTACAAATACCATTACATGGCAAACTTAACTCAGACATATCCATTTACCATTTGATTTCCAAAAACACATTTCATTCCCATCACTTACTCTTTCAATAGCATTTTCACTTCAATAATATTTTTCATATTAATTTAATAATTCAAATTTCCATTTATTTTCCCTATTAACACGACTCAGACTCGAACGGATGAATCCAATCGACACACTAGTTTGGCACCTAATGCCTTATCGGATAAATCCAAAACAAATAATTTTGCCCAGCTCTATAATGAGTTGACACCAAGTGTCTCATCGGTTTAACTGAAGTAAATTGACACCTAGTGCCTCATCGACTCGTAGTCGAAGTAACCCTGAACTCTTCCTATCCTATGGCATGCCATCTATATCCGACTTAGCAAAAACAATTAATAGGGTTTCATTTCATATTTTAATACCAACAATGTTTCCAATCCACATTTATACTTAACATATATATACATTTATTCAAATCAATAACAACCATAATATCTATAACAGCCCATTTTCAGTGAATCAGAATAGTGGTTTAGGGCCACAAATTTGAGCCGAAATTTTTTTTATTTTAACACTATTGAATGGTTTGCATTATGATAGGAACATCATATGAAAATTTTGATAAGAAAATTTTACCGATTATGTGCTTAATTACGGAAAGGACCAAATTGTATAAAATGCAAAAGTTGAATTCTAGTAGCTAGAAGGATCAAATAGCTATGGAATTAAAAAATTGAGGTCCTTATATGGTAATTAGACCATTAAAGGAAAGTTAGTAGATAATTTTTGATGAATCATTAATGGAAATTTAGAAAAAGGGAAAGGACTAAATTGGAAATCAAAATAATTAAAAGATGATAAATTAATAAATAAGAAATATCATCATATTATTATCATCTTCATCCCCAAAATACATGGAAACCCTATGAGAGAGAGAAGAAAGTAATCAAGCTTAATTGGGTAAGTATTCTTATTCCGTTTTTAGTAATTTTTATATTTTTGAAATTGGGATAGTCTAATCTATCTATTTTGGGGATTAATTTGAAAAGTTATCAAATTATAGAAGATATGCCATGGATGAATATGCTGAAAATTTGAAATTTATGGTAGAAAATGAAAGGTTCTTATAGATAAACAACTTTTAGAAAGTGAATTTTGATGAAATTGTGATTGAAGGGCTAAATTGTAAAGTTGTGAAAATTGAAGAAAAATTCTGAATTTTATGAAATACAAGTGCTGTAAATATTATATTAAAATTTTGGTTAGGCTTGGAATAAGTATTAAATTGCATGAATTTCATTTTCCGAGCCTAGGGATAAAATTGGAATTTATGAAAAGTTTAGGGGCAAAATGGTAATTTTGCCTAAGATATAAATTGAATCCAATTGAATATGAAATGTGATAAATTGATGATTAAATTCATTTATATAGATCCGAACAACTCAAATTTAGAGCTAGATCGAGGAAAAGAAAAAGTTTCGGATTGGTAGAATTTATTGTACGGGCGAATATTAAGGTCAGTTCGTGTAACTTAATTATGCATGTTAATATGCTTGAATTAAATGTTGTATTTGGAATAATTGTGGTATGTATTTATGTGAATTATATGAATGCTAAAAATGTATAAAATGATCACATGATCGGAAATGTTTATAAGGTGTTAAGTTCCGTTTGAGTAATGAAATTCGATGGATACATGTGATTTCACGTATTTGAATGTGTAACTCCCTGAATTTGGGCCTAGTAGATTTGGGCCTATTGGGTTGTAATGCCCCAAAAATCCCGAAGCTCTAAATTTTCGTGCATTGAGGTTGGTATGTAGGAGTAGCACTTAGAATATTAATTTTAAGGTATTATTGGGATTATTTGAAGCCTTAGAGATAGGGAAGACCATAGGGAAAAATCTATTTTTCTTGCTTTAGTGGACCCTAGCCTCAGGCATTAGTCCAATGGCAAGGTGGCACCACTAGGGGAGCTACAAGGTGGCATGAAGAGGTCCAAGGTTCGAGTAGTGGTAAGGTGTTTTTGGAGTGTTTGTTTTGCTCAGTGGATGGCAAGAGTTGTATGGAATTTGGGCTTTTTTGTTGAAGTGTTTTAATTGGTCTTGTGAGCTGATAAAGGAGGGAATTTCAGATGAGATAAGGGATATATCATGGAGAAAAATTAGGAGATGAGAGGTGGGAAGAGTTGATGGTGAATTGGACTGTGGGGGAAGGTAGGATTCCGCTATTGGTTATAAAAGGAGTTGCCGAATTCCTTGGAAGGGTTCCATTACATTTATTTTTCTCCCCGTAGCCGAATTCTTCCATTTTCCGAAAAAAACCCATCATTCCTTTGCCAAAATTTTGGTTTTCTCTTGTTCACCTTTAGTTCTAACCGATCACTTCTCCTCTTCTCCTTATTGGTGTCGAATTGTCTCTGTCACCATACTAATCTCAAAAGCCGAATTTAGGCCGCAGGATCGAAAGTGGATTTGGTAAGTATTCGGTTAACCTCTTTTGTACGTTTTGCTAAAAGCTGAAAGGCTATCTAACTGTCCTGTCGTTAACTCTGTGATAACAAGGATAAGGTTCAGAGATTGCAAGCATGGTAAGGATTATTAGTAAAGTGGTAAGTGTACTCGTCTCAGTTATGGATTAATGGACGGCCGAATGTAGGTATGGCTTATAGGGGTGGCTTATGTGAAAAATGAGTCACTCGATTTTGATGATAGATGTTTGGGTGCAGATCTACGGATATTCGCGAATAGTAGCTAAGGAAGGGCTACTAGAACGTGTGGCACACGGTAAGGTTAAGGTGAGGTTTCAATTTTTGATAAAATGTGTATTAAGCCAAGATTAATCGTTAAGTGGTGACTATTGTAGGTTCGTGATTAAGGGGTTTACAGCACGCGTTGTAACCTAGTGTGTACAAACACTATGCATACACAAAATCGGCAATGTCGGAAAGTCGAAAAGCCGAAAGTGGCTAAATGGGCCCGGTGGGCCCTGAGGTTAAGTTTGATGAAAGGGATTAATTTGATTATATGAGTTGGGTCAGGCATGCATGTTACATGATCTGGATTTGTTTTGGGCCTAATGGGTCATATGACTAAGATTTGGGCCTAGAGGGCCATAAGAATGTGATGTGGCCATTATGGGTTATATGAACGTGAAATGGGTTGATGGGCTTTATGGGGGCATAGACTAATATGCTAGGCTTTTATGGACTTTAGGCTTAGTACTGAACAACTCTTAAACCGCATAAGACTTTCTAATAATTAAACATGTCTGTAGACAAGTCGCTAGGTTAGAGTGTGGTAACGGATATGTGCATGTCTAGGATTGGATCTTGGGAAAGCTTGGTACTTAAGCGGCCCTAGCGGCCCACCTCCTCTTCTCTAGAATCCTACCTGGTGCATAGTGTCTGTTCACTTTAGCCGCAAGGACTTGTTAATGGGCCAAAGTTCATAACTAAAACCCGAGAGGGACCAAATACCCCTAGATTTGTAAAATTACTAAAAATACCCCTAACTTAAAAATAACCAAAATACCCTTAATTTGAAAATTACCAAAACATCCTTAAATTTGCAAAATCACTAAAATAGCCCCGAATTATGAAATTACCAGAATACCCTTGGTTTGCAGAATTACCCAAAACATCATTGATTTACAAAATTTCTAAAGTACCTCTGTTTTGCAAAATTACCTAAATACCCCTGTAGAGTAGATTTACAGAAATATCCTTGTGTTGTGAAATGAAGAAAATACCCCTATGTGATGAGTATGAGTTTTGTGGATGTTACTCATGTGCATGTTGCATTCGTATGATATTCTGATTAGGATGCATATGGGTGGGAATTATGGTACGAAGAAAGATTTGAGGATCGCATAGTCGCTCGACGACCATGGATCCATCAGTGGCTTTAAGCCCATTATATGATTAGCAGCCTTGCTGCAACGTTGAGTAGTGCCACTGTGAGTGCCACCTGTGGTGTGTAGAGGGTTGGTGGGTCGATTTAGAAATCCCCACTGGTGTGTAGGGTCGGAAGGGAAATGGTGTGTAGCGGATGAATTTTTGGGGAGGGTTTTGCATTACCTTGATTTGTATATGATGTGATATGATATGATATGGTATGATATGATATGATATGATATGATATGATATGATATGATATGAGGCCATTGTGGGCTAAGGCCCAAGACCACTAACTTTGACAGGGCTTAAGCCCAATGTAATATTTGTATGTTGATTTGATTGCCAAGGGTCGTACACATTGAGTTTCAAAACTCACACCCTTTATTTAATGTTTCAGGTGATCCTCAGTAAATGGCTCAACGTGGGAGAGCACTCGGAGATGGCTACACTACAAGATGATCAAATTTTTATTTATTTGTTTAAAAAGACATAGTTTTAATTGCTTATTTTCGTTGAATGTAATAAGGCATTGTACTCCGATTTGACTTTAGATTTTGGGTTTTGTTGTTTCAACTGTTTACTTAATTATTAAATCTAAGTAAATTTCTTACGTTTAAACTTGGTTTCCGAAATACTTAAAATTATAAAATGGGTTTCTTTTTATCACTTAACAAGAGTCAAGGATTTTTGGCTTTTGGGCCTAAAATTTTTAATTAGCAAAATCGTTTGAATTATGTCTTTGATGTGACACGCTGGGTTCAGGCCTAACTTCCAGGCTGGATTAATGTGATTCTACATATGTTGTAGACAAGATTTAGCTTGGACGAGTAATCCTGATATAGCCCTCTCAAGTATCATATATAGTTCTTGCGAGCATCCTGATCGGTAGTGATTTACCATGTGTTGCATACTACCAAAGCTCTATGTGAGTGTCCTGTTACATGACTTGATCAATTGTGATCCAGCATACAGTGCAAACATAAGCGCAGCTTTACATGAGCGTCTTGATATAAGCTCTTATGGGTTTCCTGACATGGCTCGCTCGAACTCTCTATTACCTTATTCAGTGCTTCTTGATATTAACTCTTCGGAGTTACTTGATAAGCTATATGAGCTTCCTGAGTCAAACTCTTATAAGTTACCTGATTAGTCCGGATAAGTGTCCTGTTATATAATTACATGGCTCATTTGAGCATCCTGACATGTGGCTTGACAGCGTGCTCCCTAGGTATGTGCCCTAATGGGTACTCCTGATTATAAATTGACGGTTTACAAATTTGTACACTTTGAGTGTACTATTTGAGTATTCATCGATATTTCGATAATTCAATGGATAAAACTCCCGACATGAGAAAATGATCAGATAAATAAAATAATATCTTGAGTACTTTTGAATTTCCTAATAAAATGTTGTATGATGAGCTCATCTATACTTATTTTATTTACATATGAATTACATGACTAACTTGCTTGATTGAGTGTATGTGTTTAGGCAAGGAAAGTATGTTATTGTATTGTATAATATTAAAGAATGTGATTCGTAAGTATAATTTCTGTTATACGAGCTTACTAAGCATTATATGCTTACTAGGTTTTATTTTCTCTATTTTATAGTGCTTGAAAGCTCGCAAAGGTTGGAGATCAGTCGGAGCAACATCACACTATCCACCAGTTTGTTTTGGTATTAATAGAAACTTTTTTTTTAGTATAATAGCATGTATAGGTTAAGTTAGTCATTTGATGGCTTGTAAATGGATGTTTGTATTTGTTTTGGTATATTTATAAAGTTATGTTATGACCAATACCTATGTGTTAAGTATATTAAGTATGGTTGATCATGTTATTCTTAACATATAGGTTAAACAAAGCTAAGAATATAAACATGAGTGCATGTGATAATATATCATGTTAGATGTTAGAATTGGTTTGATTTTAATGATTAAATTGGCTGGTATATATACTTGTAAGTTTTGGTGTAGGTTATTGGCAAATTTGGGTAAGAAATAAAGTTAAGAAATGGCTTTATTTTGTCCACACGGGTATACACACGGGCGTGTGTCTTGGCCGTGTGTCTGGTACATGGGCATAATGTTAGGCCGTGTGTTCCCTACATCTTAAAATTTAGAAACACAATGCTCAAAGTTGCGCACACGGGCAGAGACACGAGTGTGTGTCTCAGCCATGTGTGCTATACGGCCCAGAACACGGGCGTGTGTCTTGGCCGTGTGAAACCTGCACTTAATTTTGGAAAATTAAATTGACCATATGGCCTAGCACACGGGCGTGTGGCTGGCCGTGTGGCACAAGTCAGAGAGTTACATGGGGTCAGACACAGCCTGCAACACGGGCGTGTCTTATGCTCACATGGGCATGTCCCTTGACCAAATGAGCGTGTGTGCCCTGCATTTAAGAAAAATTTTAAAATTTTGTGAAAAATTCTTTTATATCCTGATTTATTCCCAACTCGATTCCGATGTTCATATTTGGCCTCGAGGGTCTATTTAAGGGACAATATGATGATTCTTGGAAATGAATAGTAATTAACATGAATTATCTGTAATTGTTCTATAAACTCCGGTAATACTCTGTAACCCTATTTCGGCGACGGTTAGCGGTGTTACATTTATTGGTATTAGAGCTACGGTTTAGCCGATTCTCAGACTGAACGTAGCAAGTACGAGTTTAGCTATATATGTCATTATATAATGTGATAGTGTGATATCTCTTGACCATTTTAAATGTGTTTTTCATATAGTAAATGTCATCCAACCAAGCTAGAGCTGAATCCAAGGAAGCTGAGAGCAATGCTACAGCTTCAGTTCAAAGAGCTGCATCTAGTAGTAGAAGGCCCGAATCTGAGGGCCGAGGTGAGGAGGAAAAAGAAGCCTTCTTCTAAATGATGAATGAGTGGTTTATAGAATTTATAAGAACAAATCCTGCTGTACAACAACCTTCCCCACCTGCTCCTCAACTGGTTTTAGAGATGCCACAGGGTGCTAAACCTATTAGAACTGGTAAGCTTCCAGTAGATGAAATCTGTAAATATGGGGTAGTGGAATTTAGAGCTACTGCTGATGATCCGAAAAGGACTGAGTTTTGGTTGGAAAACACCATCAGGGTTTTAGATGAATTATCTTTCACACTAGCTGAATGTTTGAAATGTGCAGTATTGTTATTGAAAGACACAGCTTATCATTGGTGGAATACCATAACTTTTGTGGTAACGAGAGAAAATGTTTCATGGGAATTCTTCCAGACTGAATTAAAAAAGAAGTATATTAGTCAGAGATTTCTAGATCAGAAAAAGAAAGAATTTTTAGAGCTCAAATAGGAAAATATGACTGTATCTGAGTATGAGCGGGAATTTGTTCAGTTGAGCAAGTATGCTAGAGAGTGGGTCCCAACTGAGGCTGATATGTGCAAATGTTTTGAAGAGGGCTTAAATGAAGACATCAAGTTGTTGATTGGAATCTTTGAATTGAGAGAATCTGTGATGTTAGTCGATCGAGCATACAAAGATGAAGAATTAAGTAAAGAAAAGAAACAAGCAGAGAAAGAAGCCCAGATTTCTGGTAAAATTTTTACGGGTAAATCACAATCATCTGTTTCAAAGAAATCAAAGAAATACCATGATTGTTCTACCACCTTTACGGGATATTTTGAAAAAGAGCGGGGTTCTCAATGCTCTAACCCGAGGTTCTCGTCTCCATCTGTAACTAGTGTTGGAAGTGTCGGTAATCCCAAACTGAAATGTAAATATTATAATAAATTTCATTTTGGGAAATGTCATTTGAGAATTGGAGCCTATTACCGATATGGTTCTCTTGATCATTTTCTTAAAGATTGACCGGAAAGAATTGAAAAAGATATTGATCAAACTTCAAAGCCGAGTACTCCCGCCTCGAGAGGCAGACCACCTCGTCACCCCGGTAATGTTAGTACTATCCGAGGTACTACAAGGGATACAACAGTTAAATCTGAAGCACGAGCATCGGCAAGGACATATGCTACTCGTGCTACAGAAGATGCTTCTGCACCAGACGTCATTATTGGTACATTTTCTCTATTTGATACTGATATTACTGCTTTGATTGATCCTGGTTCAACACATTCATACACATGCACAAATTTTGTGTCTGTTAAAAATTTACCTATTGAGTTCACTGAATTTGTGGTTAAAGTATCAAACCCTCTGGGCTAGTGTATTATAGTAGATAAAATTTGTAAAAACTACCCATTGATGGTAAAGGGTTATTGTTTCTCGGCTGATTTGATGTTATTGCCCTTTGATGAATTTGATGTTATTATGGGTATGGATTGGCTAACTTAGCATGATGCAGTGCTAAATTGTAAACAGAAAGATATTGTGTTAAAATCTCAGAATGGTGAGTTACTCTATGTTGAATCTGATAAACTGAATGGATTATCTCATGTGATTTTAGCAATATCAGCATAGAAATATGTCAGAAAAGGTTATGATGTTTATCTTGCATATGTGTTGGATACTAAAGTATCTGAGTCTAAGATTCAGTCAGCGCCAATTGTTTTTGAATTTCCTGATCTATTTCTAGAGGAATTACCTGGTTTACCACCAGTTAGAGAAGTAGAGTTTCCTATAGACCTTATTCCAGGGACAACACCGATATCGATAGCACCTTATAGAATGACTCCTACTGAATTGAAAGAGTTGAAAGAACAGTTGCAAGAATTGATTGACAGAGGTTTTGCTCGACCTAGTTTCTCACTTTGGGGTGCACCAATTTTGTTTGTAAGAAGAAAGATGGACCATTGAGATTGTGTATAGACTACAGATAATTAAATAAAGTCATAATAAATAACAAGTATCTACTACCTCGAATTGATGATTTATTTGATCAGTTGAAAGGTGCAACTATATTTTCAAAGATTGATATCTGTTCTGGCTACTATCAGCTACAAGTAAAAGATTCAGATGTGCCAAAAATAGCTTTTAGAACTAGATACGGGCACTATAAGTTTCTTGTGATGCCGTTTGGGTTGACAAATGCACCTGTTGTATTTATGGATCTAATGAACAAAATTTTTAGACCGTATTTAGACAGGTTTGTAGTGGTATTTAATGATGATATTTTAGTATATTCCCGAGATGAAAATGAACATGCTGAACATTTGAGAATAGTGTTGCAAACTCTGCGTGAAAAGCAATTGTATGCCAAATTTAGTAAATGTAAATTCTGGCTATGGGAAGTTAGTTTCCTCAGACATATAGTATCTGCAGAAGGTATTCGAGTGGATCCGAACAAAATTTCAACCATTGTTAATTGGAAGCCACCAAAGAACATGTCTAAAGTTAGAAGTTTTCTGGGACTAGCTGGATATTATAGGAGATTTGTTAAATGGTTCTCGATGATAGCTTCTCTGATGATTCGTTTGTTGCAAAAAGATGTGCAATTCGAGTGGCGAATAAATGTCAGCAGAGTTTTGATAGGTTGAAAGCCTTATTAATAGAAGCACCCGTGTTACTTCAGCCTGAATTGGGTAAGGAATTTGTAATTTATAGTGATGCATTATTAAATGGTTTAGGCTGTGGATTGATGCAAGAAGGTAAAGTAGTAGTCTATGCTTCAAGATAGCTAAAAGCACATGAAAAAAATTACCTAATACATGATCTTGAATTAGAAGCAATTGTGTTTGCATTGAAAATATAGTGGCATTACTTATTTGGTGAAAAATGTCACATATTCACTGATTATAAAGATTTGTAGTATCTGATGTAGCAAAAAGACCTGAACTTGAGACAGCGTAGGTGGCTTGAGTTATTGAAAGATTATGATGGTTATTGACTACCATCCAGGAAAAGCCAATGTAGTTGCAGATGCTCTGAGTAGAAAATCCCTATTTGCTTTGCAAGCATTGAATACCTGATTGTCGTTATCTGATGATGGTTCAATCATGACTGAGTTAAAAGCTAGACCAACATTTTTGCAACAGGTTTCTGAAGCTCAGAAAGATGATAATAAGTTACAAGAAAAACAGATACAGTGTGAATAAACTTTTGATTCAGAATTTCAGATTGGGTCTGATGATTGTTTATTATTCAGAGGCAGAATATGTATTCCGAAGGACTCGAAACTGGTATAGAATATTTTACATGAAGCTCATAATGGTAACATGTCTATTCATCCTGGTAGTAATAAAATGTACTGAAAAAGATGTACTGGTGGCCGAGAATGAAACGAGATATTTCTGAATTTGTATCTAAATGTTTGATATGTTAGCAAGTAAAAGCTGAACATCAGGTGCCTTCGGGATTATTACAGCCAGTTACGATACCGAAATGGAAATTAGAAAGAATTACCATAGATTTTGTATCGGGATTACCCCTATCTCCGAATAAGAAAGATGCCATTTGGGTAATCGTCGATCAGTTAACAAAATCTGCACATTTTATTCTGGTACATATGAATTATTCCATAGATAGATTGGCTGAATTATATGTTTCTAAGATTGTTAGATTGCATGGAGTGCCTGTCTCCATTATTTCTAATAGAGATCCTCGACTTACATCTCGATTCTAGAGTAAATTGCAAGAACCTTTGGGTACACAGTTACATTTCAGAACTGCATTCCATCCCTAGACTGATGGTCAATCCAAATGTGTAATACAGATTTTGGAAGATATGCTTCGGTGTTGTATTTTGGAATTTGAAGGTAACTGGAAAAAATATCTGCCTTTAGTTGAATTTGCTTACAATAATAGTTATTAGTCCAGTATCAAAATGGCACCGTATGAAGCTCTGTATGGTCGCAAATGTAGAACTCTATTGTACTGAATAGAACTCAGTGAGAAAAAGTTACACGGAGTTGACTTAGTCCATGAAACCGAAAAAAAGGTGAAAGTAATTCAGGAAAGTTTAAAAGCGACCTCTGATCGTCAAAAGTCCTATGCTAATCTTAAACGAAAAGAAATAGAATTTCAAGTCGATGACAAGGTATTCATGAAAGTACCATCTTGGAAGAAAGTTCCTCGGTTTGATTGTAAAGGAAAACTGAGTCCACGGTTCATTGGGCTATATGAAATCACAGAAAGAACCGGACCTGTTGCGTATCGATTAGCATTACCACCAGAGCTTGACAGAATTCATAATGTTTTTCATGTGTCTATGTTGCGACGGTATCGATCGGATCCTTCACATGTAATTTCTCCAACAGAAGTAGAGATTCAGCCTGATATGACTTATAGTGAGGAACCAATCAAAATCTTGGCACATGAAACAAAAGAGTTAAGAAGTAAAAAAGGTAGTATTGGTAAAAGTTCTCTGGCAATGACATGGAATTGAAGAAGGTACCTGGGAACCAGGGGATACAATGAGAAAGAAATACCTGAATCTTTTTACTGGTAAGATTTTCAAGGACGAAAATTCTTAAGGGGGAGAGTTGTAACAACACATTTTCAGTGAAATTGGAACAGTGGTTTCACGAACACAAATTCGAGCCGAAAAAATTTTATTTTAATATTGTCGCATGAAAATTTTTATTTTAATATTGTCGCATGGTTTTCATTATGATAGGAACTTCATATAAAAATTATGATAAGAAAATTTTACCGATTATGTGCTTAATTACAGAAAGGACCAAATTACATAAAATGCAAAAGTTGAATTCTAGTAGCTAGATCCTGCTATAGAATTCAAAAATTGAGGTCCTTATATGGTAATTAGACCATTAAAGAAAAGTTAGTAGATATTTTTGATGAATCATCCATAGAAATTTAGAAAAAAATGCAAGGACTAGATTGGAAATCAAAATAATTAAAAGATAAATTAATAAATAAGAAATATCATCATATTATCATCATCTTCATCCCCAAAATACATGAAAACCCTAGGAGAGAGAGAAGAAACTAATCAAGCTTAATTGGGTAAGTATTCTTGTTCCATTTTTAGTAATTTTTATATTTTTAAAACCGGGATTGTCTAATCTATCTATTTTGGGGATTAATTTGAAAGTTTATCAAAGTATATAAGTTATGTCATGGATGAATATGCTGAAAATTTGAAATTTATGGTAGAAAATGAAAGGTTGTTGATAGATAAACAACTTTTGCAAAGTGAATTTTGATGAAATTGTGATTTAGGGACTAAGTTGTAAAGTTGTGAAAATTGAAGAAAAATTCTAAATTTTATGAAATACATGTGCTGTAAATGTTATATTAAAATTTTGGTTAGTCTTGGAATAAGGATTAAATTGTATGGATGAAATTAGAATTTATGAAAAGTTTAGGGGCAAACTGGTAATTTTTCCTAGGATATAAATTGAATCCAATTGAATATGAAATGTGATAAATTGATGATTAAATTCATTTATATAGATCCGGACAACTCAAATTCGGAGCTAGATCGAGGAAAAGAAAAAGTTTCGAATTAGTAGAATTTATTGTACGAACGAATAGTAAGGTAAGTTCGTGTAACTTAATTATGCATGTTAATATGCTTGAATTAAATGTTGTATTTGGAATAATTGTGGTATGTATTTATGTTAATTATATGAATGCTAAAAATGTATGAAATGATCACATGATTGGAAATGTTTATAAGGTGTTAAGTTCCGTTTAAGTAATGAAATTCGATGGATACATGTGATTTCCCGTATTTGAATGTGATTTTGCACATATTGCAGATAAAATTTAGCTCGGATGAGTAATCCTGATATAGCCCTCTCGAGTATCCTGATATATAGTTCTTGCAAGCATCTCGATCGGTAGTGATTTAGCATGTGTTACGCACTACTGTAGCTCTGTGTGAGCGTCCTGTTACATGACTCGATCGATTGTGATCCAGCATACAATGCGGACAAAAACATAGCTCTACATGAGCGTCCTGATATAAGCTCTTATGGGCTTCCTGACATGGCTCGCTTGAACTCTCTGTTACCTTATTCGGTGCTTCCTGATATTAACTTTTCGGAGTTACTTGATAAGCTATATGAGCTTCTTGAGTAAAACTCTTATGAGTTACCTGATTAGTCCGGATAAGTGTCCTGTTATATGAGTACATGGCTCATTTGAGCATCCTGACATGTGGCTCGAAAATGTGCTTGTAACACCCCTATCCCAGTCCGTCGCTGGATTAAGGTTAGGAGCGTCACTAGACAGATCGAAAACTTTTACAGACAAAATCATACATTCAATCATCATTCTCAGACATAATGTCCCTTAATCGGGTCCTCGAGACCTTAAGCATGCTTATAAACCGAGTCGGGATTATACTGAAACACATACGAAATTCCGTGAAAATTTGAAACTTTTCTAAAATACAAGGGAGACACGCCCGTGGAAGGAGACCGTGTGCCCTCCACGTCTTCTAGACACACCCGTGTTCAAGAACAAAACATGTTTATCTACCACCAGTCTATCATTTAACACCTTAAAGCATCACAAAGCTCAACATATCAACAATGGCATCTCACACAAACATCATCAATTTATCAAATTGAAACATGGGTTTGATAGTAGACGAAGCAACGATTACAAAAGCTTAGAAATTATCGAAAACCGACTCAAAATCATACCTTAATTAGAGCTTACAAGGGCCGAATATCAAGCTTCTTTCTCTTTTCTTTTCTTTGGTGTATATTCGGTGGAAGAACAATGAACTAAAGCTTATTTTAAGCTTTAGTTATGTTAATAATATGGTATAAACTAATTACCAATACAACCTTTCATATAAAAAGATGTATAAAACATAGTTACAAGGTCATTTATGACATTAGCCATCCATTAACCATGGAAATGGCCAAATTACCACATAAGTCCTCATATTCAAAAAGCCATAACACATAGGCACTTTAACATGTAGTATACAACTTTCATATTTAATGCAATTTCATCCTTTCGACAAATTAAACACACAGACAGATAAATTAACCTACGAAACTTTAACACATGCTTACTCATATATCAACGGCACAGAATAAAATATTAAAAATATTATACGGACTCAGATTTGTGGTCCCGAAACCACTGTTCTGACTAGGGTATAAACCGGACTGTTACAATTCTTCCCCCTTAGGGATTTTCGTCCCCGAAAATCTTACCGTTAAACAGATTCGAATATTGTTGTCTCACTGAATCTTCAGGCTCCCACGTAGCCTCTCCTATTCCGTGCCGATTCCACAGTACTTTCACTAACGGAATTCTTTTATTTCTCAACTCTTTCACTTCACGAGTTAGGATACGGATCAGTTCCTCTTTATATGTCATATCAGATCTGACTTCAATTTTAGATGGGGCAATCACATGTGACGGATCGGATCGATATCTACGAAGCATCGAAACGTTAAATACATTGTGTATCTTTTCTAATTCAGAAGGTAACTTCAACTTATATGCAACAGGCCCGACACGTTCAATGATCTCATACGGTCCGATGAACCTCGGACTTAATTTACCTTTATGTCCAAATCGAAGCACTTTCTTCCATGGTGACACTTCAGAAATACTTTGTCGCCAATTTCAAATTCTATATCTTTTCGTTTCAAGTCTGCATAAGACTTCTGACAATCAGATGCTGCTTTCAAACAATCTCGGATCAATTTCACTTTCTGTTCTGAATCTTTAATTAGAGCAACCCCATATAGCTTATTTTCACTGAGCTCAGTCCAATACAGAGGTGTACGACATTTACATCTGTACAAAGCTTCATAAGGGGCCATTTTGATGCTCGTCTGAAAACTGTTATTATACGCAAATTCAATCAGTGGTAGATAATGTTCCCATGAACCATTAAACTCTAATATGCAGCATCTTAGCATGTCTTCAAGAATCTGAATAGTCCATTCGGACTGACCATCAGTTTGCGGATGAAAAGCTGTACTGAAATAGAGTTTCGTGCCTAAAGCCTCTTGCAATTTCTTCCAAAATCTCGATGTAAATCTCGGATCTCTATCGGATACAATAGACAGTGGCACCCTGTGCAATCTCACAATCTCAGAGATATAAAGTTCGGTTAATTTGTCAAGTGAGTAGTCAGATCTTACTGGAATGAAATGGGCAGATTTCGTTAATCTATCAACCACGACCCATATTGCATCTTTCTTTCTCGGAGTGTGAGGTAAACCAGAAACAAAATCCATGGTTACTTTATCCCATTTCCATTCAGGAATCAGAACCGGTTGCAATAATCTGGATGGAACTTGATGTTCGGCTTTCACTTGCTGACAAACTTAACATTTTGAAACAAAGTTAGAAATGTCTTGTTTCATACCAGACCATCCTGATACATTTTCGTGCTTCCTGAATGAATAGATAGACGACTGTTATGAGCTTCATTCAATATCAACTGAACCAACTCTGGATTTCTCGGAACACAGATACGATCCCGGAATCTCAAACAATCATCAACAATTTGAAATTCAGATTCGAAATTCACCTTACACTGAGCTCGTTTCGCTAGCAATTCATTATCAGATTTCTGAGCATCACATATCTATTGTAAGAATAGCGGTTTTGCTTTTAATTTAGCTAACACAGAACTATCATCAGATAAATCTAACTGAGCATTCAAAGCACATAATGCAAACAATGATTTTCTACTCAAAGCATCAGCAACAACATTCGCTTTACCCGAATGATAATCTATCACAAACTCATAATCTTTTAACAGCTCTAACCATCTTCTTTGAAGCAGGTTCAAATCTTTTTGAGTCATCAAGTATTTCAGACTTTTATGATCTGAAAACACGTGACATTTCTCACCGTACAGATAATGACGCCAAATATTTAGCGTAAACACAATCGCAGCTAACTCAAGGTCATGCGTCGGATAATTCTTTTCATGAGGCTTTAACTGTCTCTAGGCATAAGCTACCACTTTACCCTCCTGCATCAAAACACACCCCAGACCATTTAACAAAGCATCACTGTACACAACAAATTCTTTACCCGATTCTGGCTGTACTAACACTGGAGCTTGATTAATGAGTTTTTTCATCGATCAAAACTTTTCTGACACTTATCTGACCATTCAAATCTGACATCTTTCTGAAGCAGTCTAGTCAACGGTGTAGCTATAGTTGAAAAGCCTTTTACAAATCTGCGGTAATAACCAGCTAAACCCAGAAAACTGCGGACTGCAGATACATTTTTCGGAGTTTCCAATTCAGAATAGCAGAAATCTTGCTCGGATTAACTCGAATCCCAGATGCTGACACAATGTGTCCCATAAAACTAACCTCATGCAACCAGAATTCACACTTGCTGAATTTCGCATACAATTGCTTTTCTCTCAAAGTTTGTAAAAAAATTTCAAATGTTCCGCATGTTCAGCCTCATCACGAGAATAAATTAAAATCTCATCTATGAATACCACAACAAATCGATCTAGGTACCGTCTAAAAATTCTGTTCATCAGATCCATAAAAGCAGTAGGAGCATTGGTTAGTCCAAATGGAATAACTAAAAATTCGTAATGCCCGTACCTCATTCTAAAAGTAGTCTTCGGAATATCTGAATCTTTCACTCTCAACTGGCAATATCCCGATCTTAGATCAATCTTGGAAAACACAGTAGCTCCTTTCAACTGATCAAACAAGTCATCAATTCTGGGCAACGGATATTTATTCTTTATTGTCACCTTATTCAACTGACGATAATCGATACACATCCTCATCGTGCCATCTTTCTTTTTCACAAACAAAACCAGAGCACCCAAAGGCGAGAAACTCGGTCTAGCAAACCCTCTCTCAGTCAATTCTTGCAACTGTGACTTTAATTCCTTCAACTCGGTTGGTGCCATTCTATACGGAGCTATCGAAATAGGTGTAGTACCAGGCAACAATTCAATACCAAACTTAACTTCTCGAATCGGAGGTAAACTCGGTAACTCTTCAAGAAATCCATCAGAAAACTCACAGACAATAGGCACTGACTCAATCTTCCTTTCAGACATTTTCGAATCAATCACATAAGCGAAATATGCCTCATAACCCTTATTCAAACAACTCTGAGCTTTCAAAACAGATATCACAGCAAGCAATCCATTCAAATCATGAGACTCAACTCGTAAAATATCATCATTTGGACATCTCAAATCTATAGTCTTTCTTTTGCAGTTCACAACAGCATCATGCATAAATAACGTCCATACCTAGAATAATATCGAATTCATCAAATGGCAAGAGCATCAGATCATCAGGGAAACAAATATCTCGAAACATTAACCGAAAGTTTTTGCATACTTTGTCAACCAGAACACTTTTACCTAAGGGGTTCGATACTTTTATAGCAAACTCAGTAGACTCTACAGGCAAAGTCTTACTGAATACTAAATTCATGTATATATATATATATGAATGCGTAGAACCAGGGTCTATCAAAGCAATCACAGAAGTATCATAAAGAGTAAAAGTACCCGTTATAACATCTGGTGACGAAGCTTCCTCACGAGCTCGGATAGCATACGCTCTGGCTGGCGCTCTAGCTTCGGATCTGACAATATTGTCTCTCGTAGTTCTCTGACTACAACTAACATTTCTAACATTTTTCGATGGCCTACCTCTTACAGGTGCATTATCAGATCTCAAGTTTTGAACAGTCTCTGGTTCGACAGACTCAGGGCAATCATGTATAAAATGATCAAGCGATCCACATCTAAAACAAGCTCTATCGTTTAATCTACAGCTTCCCGGGTGCCTTCTTCCACAATGTTTACATTCAGGTCACTCAGATCGAACATTACCAACACTGGCCACTGAAGTTGCTGGAGTTTTAGAACTCATTTGTGGTTTAGGTTGATTTCTATTCGCATGTCCCACATTATCTCTGGAACGACTCTGGTTATCTCTAAATTTCTTCGAAGATGACTGAATGATTTGCTTGGAAATCTTTTTTTCATATCACGGGCTTCAGATTCAGCTTTTCTCTTATCTTTCCTGAGTGCCTCAGCTTTGCAAGCTCTGTCAACGAGTACAACAAACTCTTTTATTTCCAAGATCCCGACTAGCAGACGAATGTCTTCATTAAGGCCATCTTCGAACCTTTTGCACATTATAGCTTCAGATGATACACATTCTCGAGCATACTGACTCAGTCTCACAAATTCTCGTTCGTATTCAAAAAGCACATATACTACCGCTTTAGTTCTAGAAATTCCTTTCGTTTCTGATCAACAAATCTCTCACTGATATATTTCTTTCGAAACTCGATCTGAAAGAAGTCCCATGTAACTCGTTCTCTCGGAACAACAGAAACTAGAGTTTTCCACCATTGATATGCTGCATCTCGAAGTAATGACACAACACATTTTATACACTCTTCTGGAGTCAAAGACATTTCATCAAATACCCGGATGGTGTTTTCAATCCAAAACTCAGCCTTTTCAGCATCATCATCTTTAGTAGCTTGGAATTCTTCGGCCCCATACTTACGAATCTTGTCAACAGGAGGCTTATTCAACAGATTCGGATGCATAACCGATGGCACAACTATAGTCTGAGGGGGATTAACCGGGGGCGGGGGTTGTGAAACAGTTGGGTTATTCTTTACAAACTGAGTGAACTACTCACTCATCATTTGGAAGAAAGCTTGTTTAGCTTCTCCCTCTTGACCGCTCGTAGCCGGTCTCGATTCAGAGGGCGCAGTCTCTTGCGCGGGAGCAGGCGCATTATTTTCTACGTCGTCAGCTACGGCTCTTTCGGGATCCATTACTATACGAAAATCACATTTATACGTCAGGATTCATCACACTATCACAGTTCAGATATATGGCATGTATAGCTAGACTCTAACATGCTACGTTAGTCTAAGAATCGGCTAAACTGTAGCTCTGATACCAACCAAATGTAACCCCCCTATCCCGAGTCCATCGCCGGATTAAGGTTAGGAGCGTCACCAGACAGATCAAAAACTTTCACAGACAAAATCATACATTCAATCATCATTTTCAGACATAATGTCCCTTAATCGGGTCTTCGAGACCTTAAGCATGCTTATAAACCGAGTCGGGACTAAACTGAAACACATACGAAATTTCATAAAACTTTGAAACTTTTCTAAAATACAGGGGAGACATGCCCATAGAAGGAGACCGTGTGCCCTCCACGGCTTCTAGACACACCCGTGTTCAACCTTGTTTACAACCTATACCAACACGGTCATTAGGCACACCTGTGTGCCATGGTCGTATACTTTTAGGCCATATACTGACTTCCCTACCACGGCCACCAAGCACGCCTGTGTCGAGGCCGTGTATTTTTATGTTAGCTACTGACTTGCACACCACAGCCAGATGACACGCCCATGTCGAGGCCGTGTGATTTTAGGCTACATCCTGGCAATTTACCCACGGTCTAAGACACGCCCGTGTGCCACAACCGCGTGACATTATAGGCCATTTTACAAGGCCAAAATGCCAACCAAATGGTTTATACCTACAAGCCATATACAACAAGGTAATTCATACACATAAACCATCAAATACATACCAAAATAATCATTCAAACCTTACATTCAAAACCAATTCTCACTATGGCAAACTCAAGGATTAAAACTCATCTCATTACAAGACTAATTCATGCATTTGCTCACTCAAACTTGGCCATTCCACATTCTTTCACCATACCAAAAGATACATTCAACAACACATTCATTTAAGCATGGTACCAAAACATAACTAGCCAAATTACATGGCTAAGTTCACTATACAATTCATCACAAGAACTAGCCTATACATGCCATATCTAGCTATATAATTATCCAAGGTGTACCAAAATGATATTAGTAGTGTGATGACGATCCTTGACGGTCCCGAGCCTTTAGTAGCTTTGACGACCTATAAAACAAATTAAACACACACAGAGTAAGCTTTCCAAAAGCTTAGTAAGTCAATATACAACAACTTAACATAAAATGCATATATTTACTTTGATTCATACACTTTTGACCACATTAGCCATATTCCCAATTCAAAGATCATATAAACACATATCTCATTTCACCAAAACTTCATATAACACATCATCAATTCCATATTCATAGCATCATAGTAAGATCATATTGATACTTACCTTGTATATACAATTAGTGTATAATCAACATACCTTAATTGGATTTACAATCACACATTTATTCATAGCTCAGATTTGAAATTAGTATCATAGACTTGCCCGTTGAACAGTAATAATCCAATGGGATACTCAGAAAGCTCAGAATAATCATACAATGCCAACGTCCCAGATGAGGTCTTACATGCACTCGGATATCGATGCCACTGTTCCAGACAGGGTCTTATATGAATCAGAATGATGCCGATGTCCCAGACATGGCCTTACACATAAGTGACATAATGATGCCAACGTCCCAGACGTGGTCATATATGTAATGTTTATATTGATGCCAACATCCCAGAGGTGGTCTCACACATAATCAGATGCCGATGCCACTGTCCCGGACAGGGTCTTACACGAATCTCAAATTAATGCCAACGTCCCAGATGTGGTCTTACATGATAAGACAGAATAGATACCCATGTCAAGGAGGCTTCTCAGACTTAGCCAATATACCGAACTTATCTCGAAATTCAATTACAGAATTTCTCATAAGCATTTATTATCATCATTAAACATATGAACAATTTCAAATGCATACATATTCATTTATTTGTATAGTGACTTACCTCGGATTCGGTTTATCGGAATAAAAAATGGCTACTCGATAACTTTCGCTTTCCCGCGATCTAAATCCGTTTTCCTCGGTTCTTGATCTAAACATATTCAGAGTTAACCCTTTTATTCACTAGTTCATTCAATTCAATCCAAAGACACATATTTAGGATAATTTGCAAATTAGCCCTCATATTTGCACAACTTAGCAATTTAGTCCATTTTTCTCAAAACATCAAATTCACAAAATCTACTTATACACAAGCTTGGCCGAATACATATGTATTTTATACAAATCCATATATTTCATCAAATTGACAATTTAGTCCCTCAATTTTCTCAATTTAGCCCTATTTAGCTAAATTCATCACAACTTCAAGAACAAAACATGTTCATCTACCACCAATCTATCATTTAACACCTTAAAGCATCACAAAGCTCAACATATCAACAATGGCATCTCATACAAACATCATCAATTTATCAAATTGAAACATGGGTTTGACAGTAGACGAAGCAACGATTACAAAAACGTAGAAATTATCAAAAACTGACTCAAAATCATACCTTAATTAGAGCTTACAAGGGTCGAATATCAAGCTTCTTTCTCTTTTCTTTTCTTTGGTGTATATTCGGTGGAAGAACAATGAATTAAAGCTTATTTTAAGCTTTAGTTATGTTAAAAATATGGTATAAACTAATTACCAATATAACCTTTCATATAAAAAGATGTATAAAACATAGTTACAAGGTTATTTATGACATTAGCCATCCATTAACCATGAAAATGGCCAAATTACCACATAAGTCCTCATATTCAAAAAGCCATAACACATAAGTACTTTAACATGTAGCATACAACTTTCATATTTAATGCAATTTCATCCTTTCGTCAAATTAAACACACAGACAAATAAATTAACCTAAGAAATTTTAACACATGCTTACTCATATATCAATGGCACAGAATAAAATATTAAAAATATTATACAGACTCGGATTTGTGGTCCCAAAACCACTGTTCCGACTAGGGTATAAACCGGACTGTTATAGTACTCCCTGAGTATGTACCCTAATGGGTACTCCTGATTATGAATTGGTTTATAGATTTGTACACTTTGAGTGTACTATTTGAGTATCCATCAATATTTCAATAATTCAACGGGTAAAACTTCCGACATGAGAAAATGATCAGATAAATAAAATAATATCTTGAGTACTTCTGAATTTTCTGATAAAATATTGTATGATGAGCTCATCTATACTTATTTTATTTACATATGAATTACATGACTAACTTGCTTGATTGAGTGTATGTGTTTAGGCAAGGAAAGTATGTTATTGTATTGTATAATATTAAAGAATGTGATTGGTAAGTATAATTTCTGTTATATGAGCTTACTAATCATTATATGATTACTAGGTTTTATTTTTTATGTTTTATAGTGCTTGAAAGCTCGCAAAGGTTGGAGAGTGGTCGGAGCAACATCACACTATCCACTAGCTTGTTTTGGTATTAAGAGAAACCTTGTTTTAGTATAATGGCATGCATAGCTTAACTTAGTCATTTGATAGCTTGTAAATGGATGTTTGTAGTCTAGCCATTGGAATGCTTAGTAATGATTTGTTTTGGTATATTTATAAGGTTATTTTATGACAAATACTTATGTGTAATATTAAGTATGGTTGATTAAGTTATGCTTAACATATAGGTTAAACAAAGGTAAGAATATAAACATGAATGCATGTGATAATATATCATGTTAGATGTTGTAATTGGCTTGGTTTTAATGATTAAATTGGCTGGTATATATACTTGTAAGTTTTGGTGTAGGTTATTGGCAAATTTGGGTGAGAAATAAAGCTAGGAAATAACTTTATTTTGTCCACACGGGTAGACACATGAGCGTGTATCTTGACCGTATGTGACACACAGCCTGGTACATGGGCATGTGGTTAGCCCGTGTGTCCCCTGCATCTTAAAATTTAAAAACAAAATGCTCAAAGTTGGGCACACGAGTAGAGACATGGGCGTGTGTCTCAGCCGTGTGTGCTACACGGCCCAGAACACGGGCGTGTGTCTTGACGACACGACCTAGCACACGGGCATATGGCTGGTTGTGTACAAGTCAGAGAGTTATATAGGGTCAGACACGACCTGCAACACGGGTGTGTCCTATGGTCACATGGGCATGTCCCTTGACCACACAGGCGTGTGTGCCCTGCGTTTAAGAAAAATTTTTAAAATTTCGCGAAAATTTCTCTTAGATTCCGATTTAGTTCCGACTTGATTCCAATATTTATGCTTGGCCTCGAGGGTCCATTTAAGGGACAATATGATCATTTTCGAAAATGAGTAGTAATTAACATGAATTATCTATAATTTTTTTATAAACTCAGGTAATACTCTGTAACCCTATTCCTGTGACGAATACAGGTTAGGGGTGTTGCAATATCCTAATATTTATATATATTTATCTTCAATTCATACATTTATAAAAATACATATATTTCTCAAATATACACAATTGAGTTTTTATAATCTTCACCTGATTCAATTAAGCTCAATTGAACAAAAAAAATGTCACCTCAATGCTTACCATGAGCAACAAAACAATATGCAACAAAATGTAAATTCGTTCGGATTATAGAAACACAAACCGTAAACTCTGAGCTATTCACCAACGACCTTGCCTTTTTCCTTCTCTTTTGAGGAATCCAGTCGACGTTAGCTACGGAAATAAATAAACCATACATATAATTTATATACAAACAATTTCACATTTAATTGCTAATTTACATAACTTATGCACTTTATTCAATTTAGTTCCTAAAATCGGGACTAGCCTAACTTTCACATTTAACCTCAAATTTTTATACTAAGTTCACTCAAAGCCAAATTCAACTCCCTATTTCCCAATTATACCCCAAACTTTTGAAATTTTCACAATTTGGTCCCTATTGCTCAAAATCAACAATTACTTCACAATTTATGTCAAAAAACAATTACTTCACAAATTAGTCCTTTTTCACTTCTAACCTAAAAATCTGTGAAATTAGTTGCTAAAGCTTTAACTACTCAATAATGATATCATCTAAAATCTTAAGCAGTGTTGAAAAATAATATGGGTGGCTAGCTTATGGTATCGGGATTCTAAACATAAAAATTATAAGAAAACAGGGACTAAATTTACTAACCAATTAAATTTACTAACCAATTGAACCTTGAAAAATAAAAAACCCTAAGCCGTTCACCCTTGTTTTTCTTCTCCACCTTTGGCATGCAAGAAATGAAAATCTAAAATTTGTTTCTTTTTCTCCCACTATATTATTTGTTTTCATTTTATTCCAATCTTATTTTCATTTCATCATTTTTTTATTATAATAAAATTTTGTATCTTATAATAATGTTAATTATAATATATATAACACACATACATAATAAATTTACTCATGACCGTCCACTACTATAAAGACAGGTATAATTGCATTATAAATCCGTTACCTTGTTTTACTTTATATTTTGTGCTGGGTAGGTTGATCTCTAATAATATGCTTTTGGCGTATGAAATTTTGCATTCTTTTAAGTAGAGAAGAAATGGGCATAAGAGGTTTGTGGCATTGAAATTAGATATTAGTAAGGCATATGGTTGTGTTTAATTGGCCTTTTTAAAAGACATGATGGAGCGAATGGATTTTGCTAATTCGTGGGTATAGCTTATGATGAGGTGCATTACTTCCATTTCATATTCAACAATTGTTAATAGAAAGGTTGGTGGCACTTTTATACCTTCAAGGGGCCTAAAGAAAGGGGATACATTGAGTCTGTTCCTTTTTCTGATATGCAGCGAGGGTTATCGACCTTATAAGAATGGAAATGGTAGAAGGTTAGATAAAATGGGCTAACGTGAGTAGGAGAGGTCCTCAAATATCACATTTGATGTTTGCTAATGACTGTATCTTATTTGTAGAAACAACTGAAAGGAGGGTTCAGATTCTGAAAGGCATTTTAAGGGAGTATGAGGCCTGTTTTGGACAAAGTATCAACTATGAAAAGTCAACAGTGTTTTATAGTTTGAATACGCAACAAAAGGAAAAGGGAGGGGTGTCATAAATCATGGGGGTTAGATGGTCGACAGATCTGGAAAAGTATTTAGCTTTTCCAAGCATGGTAGGGAGAAGAAAGAAGTTGTCATTTCAGATCTTGAAGGATCGTCTTAGGAGACGAATTGATAGCTGGAATACGAGGCAGTTGCCATAGGGCGGTAAAGAGATTTTTATTAAAGATGTCTTGCAAGCTATCTCAACGTACTCTATGGCTTCTTTTTTTTATTACCAAAATATCTTTGTAGGGAGTTAGAGAGCATTATGGCAAGATTCTAGTGGCAAAAGGCCATGGGAGGAGGGGAATTCATTGGTGTGATTGGAAGCATTTGTGCGAATTAAAGGAAAACGAATGATTAAGCTTAGGTACTTAACGAAATTTAATCTCGCATTACTAGCTAAACAGGGTGGGTGTCTTCTTAATTATCCAAATTCATTGTTAGCTCGTGTTTTAAAAGCTAAGTATTAACCGGAATCAAACTTTCTTAACGAAATTTAATCTCGCATTACTAGCTAAACAGGGTTGGCGTCTTATTAATTATCCAAATTCATTATTAGCTCGTGTTTTAAAAGCTAAGTATTATTAGAAATCAAAATTTTTAAATGCTAGGTTGGGGAATATACCTTCATATAGCTAGAAGAATATGTGGGCGGCGAAGGCTCTGTTATGAGACGGCCTGTAATGACCATGTTTTGACTTGGAGCTAGGTATAATGATGGATCAGGTCAGGAAATAGTGTAGAATTTTTCAAATAGACTAAATAGGGATTTTTAGTATTAAATTAAGAGGTACTTAAACACGATAGGAAATTAGAAAATATTTTCGAGATAGAAAATTTAAAGTAGAAGCGTAGACTAAATTGAAAAAGTATAAAAATTGTTATGGTGGAAGTAGGAATTTAGAAGGTTATGGGAACTTATGTAAGTAGTGGAAAAACAATGAAGGACTAATAGGAAATTTTGCCAAACTAAAATATGATTCATACATGGATTTGTGAAGATGAATAAGGGTAAAATAGTAATAGTTAAATAAGATATTTATAGGTGTAATCATTAGGGTCTAGGTGTAACGATAGACCAAAAGACTAGCTAGCCATTTAATCATTTTTAAATAAAAATCATTAGATTTTTTTCGTGGAATTGTGTAGAAAAGATGAGAAAATGATGAAAAAGTTATCATCTTCTCCTAAAAGCAACTGTTTCCCCCATTTCTCTTTACCAAACCCTTTTCTTTTATTCCATTTAGGTTCTTTTCCACCATTTTTAGCCATTCCAAGCTCATCTTAATCCATTTCTCTTGTGTTTTCTTGCTAAAAACCATAGATAAAGCTAGTAATCATCTTGATTTCATGAGAAGAATTTCCATAGCTATAGAGAGGAAAGAGAAAGTTAGGGATTTAGTGGTGATATCAAGTAGTAAGGTAAGAAATGATGAAAACTTTTTATTACATACATGTTTACTTCAACAAAGTAGTATAGAGGTGTTATTTGATTAGAGTTTAACATGTGAATATTATATATTAGATATATTATTGAAGGAAAAGGAAAAGAAGTAGAAGAGAAGAAAAACTCATCATCTCAAATTTTGGTTGTAAGTACTTTAAATAGTTAATTTTGTTTAAGTTATGTTAATTAGATAATTACGTTAATTAAGTAGTTTAATTACTATATTAATGATGTTATGAAAAGTATTTAGTAGAGGTAAATAATGTAAATGTTATAAATTGTGATTTTGGTGTACCATTATATGATGAACTGTAATGATAGTGAAAAAGGGGATTAAATTGAAAGAAATTAAAATATGTTATGATATTGTGAATATGTGGATGGTGGGTTTAGATGAAGTAATGTAAAAACTATAGTGTTGTATGTGATAAAAGTAAAGAGAATTTACAAGTTTTAGTTTAATTATAATTATGATAAAGACTAAATCGTGAAAAATACAAAGTTGTATTATTTTTTTGTCAAGTGAATGAATGTAAAATTTTAATAACAAGAAAAACCCATGTAGATGAGTTTCGAATAATTAGGATATTGATGGCATGCCATTAAGGAAAAGTAGCGCTCTTATCGTATTATTTCGCACTTTCGTGCTTATCGATATTATTTTGCACTTCAGTGCTTATCATTATTTGCACATTGTGCTTATGATATATGATATGCATTAACAATGCATTATAGATTCATTTCCATATATCCTAAGTGTTCAGCTAGTCTACATTGGGCTACAGTATTGTAATTCAGTTATTATCAAATAATGGGTTACAATAAGTAATGGTAAGTGAGATTTTTGGAAAATGTTGAACTTTAGGGACTAATTTGATATGAAGTATATTTCTATATAATGAATATAATTTAATTTTATTAGTAATAGATTTTTTTTTAAAAATCTTAAAGTACTTACTAAGTCTTCACAGGCTTACCGTGTTAATTTTCTAATGCATAGGTGCAGTAGATCCCGCCGGGCTAATTTCGAGGTCGAGAGTATCCCATCTCATCACCACACCAAGAGGCAAGATTGTATATATGAATTTTGGGGTTAGTATGGCACGTACATAGGTTCTTGGTATAGGTGAATGTTAGATGTACTAAAATGCACTTTGGAAACCTTGTTACTTTGGTGATTTAATGACATATTTTTTTAGCTTTTGAAATGAGTTTATAAGATTTTTAACATATGCATTAATATATGATGTTATTATATGGCTATTGTGATGAATTTTAATGAGTTTGAGGTTAATTGAATTGGTTTTTGAGGTGTTTGACTATTTTGAATCAATGTAGGGGGTTTTAGCAATTTTTCAACCATTTTTGTCTCATTATAACCCAAGGTATGGATACCTTGGCCCTAAAATAAAAAATTTTCGAAACAAAAGAAATTTTGGTATTGATATTGAAGGCTAGGTATCAATACCTAGGCCTAGGGTATCGATACTTTCATTAAAATTTTGAAATTTTGGAGTTCCAAAATGCTATTTTGGTCGATACTCATCAGAGGTATGGATACTTTTATATGAGTATCGATACATCATGTTTTAGTATCGATACTTATCCTCTATATTGATTGAAAATCATATTTAAATTATTTCTAAACATACTCGGTTAACTAATAATGCCCCTAAACTTCTAATATAATATTATTGGATTGTTTAAATGAAAACAAATCATTCAATGTTCAAAATATCTAGTGATTAACCAAGATTGCTTTGACACCAAATGTAATATTCCTATATCAGGTTCCGAGGGTCGGATCGGGTATAGGAGTGTTATACTGCCTTTGTTGGAGGGTTGGAACTAGTGAACATTTTTTAATATTCAAAGATGCATGGGTACTGGGGGATGAAAATTATTGGGTGGGAACTAATGTTAACAATTCAACCATAACATGGGTTGCAGATTTAATTGATAACATCTCTAGAATGTGGAAAATGGATGTTGTTAGAAGTACCTTTACGGACGATGTTGTTGCCAGAATTAGCCGAATCCCTTTAGCAAGGGAAGCATATGAGGATTTGTTGGTCTTGAGAGGAGAATCGTTGGAAGAATTTTTGGTCCGAAGTGGGTATAAGATGCTACTTAGTGATGCGATTGGTTCTACTCATAATTATAGCCAGGATGATTCTAAGGTTTTTTACAAAAAAAATAAATTTATGGAACCTAGATCTACCCTCAAACAATTAATTAAAATTTGGAAAATTTCTTAGAACTTTTTGCCTACTCTAAGTAATCTGTTTTACAAGAGAATAGCGGCTAGTGCAATCTATCCCGAAAGTGGGGGTGCTATGGAGAGTTTGGAACATATTTTTTAGCAGTTTCCGGTATCAGTGGAAATTTGGCAGCATTTAAATGTTGTTTGGCCATCACAAATGATGAATTTAGATAGTTAGGTGTGGCTTAACAGATTTTTTAACAATTCTGTCATCCAGTGTCGTCTGTTATGTTGTGCTTTGTAGGTAATCTGGATTGGAAGGAATAAGTTGTTGCATGAGGGGAAAAGAACACCTGCAAAAACTATTATCGAATTAATTTTGAGTTATATAAGGGAGTTAGACAAGTTAGGAGTTTAAGATACCTGGAACGAGGGAAAGGGTGGTGCAGTGGAGTCCTCCGGAGGGGCTGAGCTTTAAGATAAATTTCAATACAACCTTTGATGATCATTAGAAGTGTTTTGGGTCGGGGTTGATGATGAGGGATACTATGGGAGGGGCTCTGGTTTTGGCATCTGTTTTGAACTGCAATATCGCATCATCGTTTGCTGCTGAAGCTCTTGTTTGTGCTCAGGCATTGCGTTTGAGGTTGGAGTTGGGTTTGCAGTTGGCGGTGGTGGAGGGAGATGCGTTGGCAGTTATAAAGGAGAGTCAGTCAAGTGAGGTTGATAAATCAGAGATAGGAGCTTACATAAGGGATATTCAGTATCGTCGGTTAAATTTTAACAGCCTATCTTTTAAACATACATCTAGATCGACAAATTTGGTAGCTCACACCATAGCCAAAGAAAGTTTAGACACAGGGGATCAGTTTTACCTGATAGGAGGGGTGCCTGCGTATGCCATGGAGTCACTGGAATAGGATCGGAGGTGGGTCAAAGAGCTAGACTGAGAATTTGACCATGAAAGAGTCTAGAACGGGGAAGGGAGACCGTCAATACGTTCGAAATCAAGGCAAGGAACTGGTTGGTTTTCTCTTGAATCGAAACTGTCAGCTGATGATAATGAAGGGACTTGGCTGAGTATGGATGACAGCGTAGAATTTGGTTGGATTAATCTATTTTTTATTATTTTTATTTTTGGTTTAATTATTTTGTAAAAACAGTTTTGCGCTTGTGGTTAAATTTGGGGTAAAATACCCAAAAATACCTAAAAAATAATTTAATTACGGAAAAGGGCCAGTTCCAAAAATAATTACGGAAAAGGATCGTTTCACCCCAAAACGCGTCCACGTAAGCGCGTTTTGGGGTGAAATGGCAGCAAAGCGCGTCCCCAGGGGCGCGCTTTAGCCTGCAACGGTAAAAAAAACGGCCTTTTTTTACTGTTGGGGGCCCAACGGTAAAAAAAAGTATAAAAACCCCCGCAACCCTTTTATTTTTTTCACACTTTAATCCTTACTCATTCTTCTCTCAAATTCCTCTCAAAATTCTCTTTAAGTCCTTCAAACTTCCTCTCAAATTTCGAAATAGTCCTTTAATATTTACAAAAAAGCCCTTTTTAATTTTTTTAATATATTTTTTTTTGAAACTTTTAAAATTTTTGATCGTATTACAAGTGGCCGGGGAATTACTTCGTCTAGACAGCAAGCACATCTCCGTCGAGCAATTAAAAATGGTAAGTTTTTAATTTTAATTTTTCAATATTTATTTAATATTTTTTAGGTGTATGCAATTTTAATTAATTTTTATTTTATAATTTTTTAAACAGTCTGTAGATCGGGTGTTGGAATGTTATATTCGCAACATGCATGGTCCCCCATCGCTGTTGATCGAGAATTACCTGCGGGAAGCGGGTTTTTGGCACGTGGCCACGATAAGCTGGGGGTTCAAGTTGGAGCCGCCTTTGATCAATGCTTTGATAGAGAGGTAGAGACCTGAGACGCACACTTTCCATCTTCCATGCGGAGAGTGTACCATCACTCTGGAAGATGTGCAGTTGCAATTGGGATTGCCGGTGGACGGGTCGGTAGTCACTGGGTCCGCAACTTCTGGTGATTGGGGAGCCATATACTATGAGCTTCTGGGTCCCATTCCGGATAAAATTCAAGGAGCTCGGATCGAGATGGCCTGGTTACGAGACACATTCCCGGAGCCGCATGAGGGTTCGATTGAAATAGAAAGAATACGGTATGCTCGGGCATACATTCTTCAGATAATTGGAGGCTATCTGATGCCGGACCTTTCTAGAAACCTCAGACACTGAGATGGCTCACGAAACTTGTTGATTTGAGCAGAGCAGAACGGTGAATTGAGTTGGGGGTCAGCCGTGCTATCGAGGTTGTATCGGGAGATGTGTGGGGCGACGCGGCCGAGTAAAGCGACAATCGGAGGTTGCCTATCGCTACTGCAGTCATGGGCATGGTTTCGATTTCCATTTTTACGTCCTCGACTCGACCATCCATATTCATTCCCACTGATAACGAGGTAAATTTAATGTTATATTTTACAATTATTTCGTAGATTTATAGTATAACTGTATGCTAAAAATTTGTTTAATTAGGTGGAACCATTCGGCGAGTCATGTTGGAATACCTACCTCGCTTGAAGATATACGGCTTCTATTGGACCAACAGTCGGAATCACAAGTAAGTTTCGAATTTTGTATTTATAATTTAGTATTTCGTATTTAGTGTCTACTATTATGTATATAACTAATATTTTGGTAATGTTAATATAGTTTCAATGGACACCGTACGAGGATCCAGAAATTCGGGCAGTAATTCCAGAGGAGTTCTTCCAAAATCCGAACAGTTGGCACGCGAAGGTCCTATTGATCACCTATGCGACTGTGGAGATGCACCAGTCAGATCGGGTTCTGCGACAATTTGGATTTCGGCAACCGATTCCCGTGCCACTTGAGGTGTTCGATGATGAGCACAAAGTGGACTTACGGCAGCTGCACACGGATTGGCCAAGATTTTGGTCAGCACATATCGAGACGTGGGAGAACCGATATGACTATTTACCTATCCGGGAACCGATCATTGTTCCTAAGTTAGCGTGCATGCCGGAATACATGCCATGGTTTAGGATCCATGGTAAGCTGTATTTGTTGTCGGAAGAAGAGAGGCTACGGCAACTTCGTGAACGAAAGGAACGTCGGGGCCTTTTAAATCCAAGGAGAAGGGGTGATGACATGTGGCCATCAACAGCGCTTGGAAATCTGATCCACCACCGGCCCATCATTCGGTACCGACGACACCGACATCACGACCTTCACCCTTTATGCCAAAGCGCACCCTACCCCCTTATATGTATCCTAACCCCTATATGTTTCCTTTTCCCAGTCCCAGCCCAGGTTGGAATGCATGGCTGGGTTCGAGTCCGCTCCCGACTACTCCTGCTGGCCAGCCGATCTTGAGGCTGTCGTCGCGTGTGGGATCAGAGGAGGCGCCATCAGGGAGCACTTCTTTTTACCAGGCTCATTCACGATACGGGATTCAGACGCCCCCGCCGTGGTTTATGCAAACACCTCCGGGGTCGTTATTTTATCAAGGTGGGTCGTCCTCGCAACACCCAGAACCAGACCCACTGGGAGGAACCCGAATCCCCGCCCAAGGTTCCACGACCCCCGCCAGAAGCTAGAAGAAGAAGGAATCCAGTGCGTAACCACTGACCACCCCCGTGTGGCATTGATTCCGACCGGCATCAACACTGATTCGGACTGGCTTTTTTATTTTTTAATTGTAATATAATTTTTAAAAATTTTTTTAATAAAATAAAAGTTGTTTTTTATTTGTGTTTGTAATTTAATTTTAATATCTTCAATAAAATAGAAGTTGTTTATTTTTATATGTAATTTAATTTTAATTTTTTAATAAAAGAAATTTTTTTTTATTTTAATGTAATTTAATTTTAATATCTTTAATAAAATAGAAATAGTTTAATTTTTTTATTGTAATTTAGTTTTAATATATTTAATAAAATAACAGTTTTTTTATTGTAATTTAATTTTTATTTTTTAATAAAAGAAAATGTTTTTTTATTTTTAATGTAATTTAATTTTAATATCTTTAATAAAATAGAAATGGTTTAATTTTTTATTGTAATTTAGTTTTAATATATTTAATAGAATAAAAGTTTTTTATTTTTTATTGTAATTTAATTTTTATTTTTTAATGTAATTTAATTTTAATATCTTTAATAAAATAGAAACGGTTTAATTTTTTATTGTAATTTAGTTTTAATATATTTAATAGAATAAAAGTTTTTTATTTTTTTATTGTAATTTAATTTTTATTTTTTAATGTAATTTAATTTTAATATCTTTAATAAAATAGAAACGGTTTAATTTGTTTATTATAATTTAGTTTTAATATATTTAATAGAATAAAAGTTTTTATTTTTATTGTAATTTAATTTTTATTTTTTAATGTAATTTAATTTTAATATCTTTAATAAAATAGAAATGGTTTAATTTTTTTATTGTAATTTAGTTTTAATATATTTAATAGAATAAAAGTTTTTTTTATTTTTATTGTAATTTAATTTTATTTTTTTAATGTAATTTAATTTTAATATCTTTAATAAAATAGAAATGGTTTAATTTTTTTATTGTAATTTAGTTTTAATATATTTAATAGAATAAAAGTTTTTTTTATTTTTTTGTTGTAATTTAATTTTTATTTTTTATTGTAATTTAATTTTTTGTAATTTAATTTTAATAACTTATATAAAATAAAAGTTCTTGTACAAAAATTCACCGTTTTCATAAAAAAAATAGAAATTACATAGCCACCAAGAGACAAAAAAGCTAAGAACACGGTCAACTATTCCGATTTGGACACGAGTGAGATGTATGCCCCGGGTTCCTACACCATCCGCACAGCCTACTTCGGTTGCTCGTTTCTCGGATATCCTTATTGTTGCGTATTCTACTCGAGCAAGGTCGACCTTTTGGTTTGCACCTCAATTGTCTATCTGGAAACAGCTTATACGGTGCAAGCGATATCGACGACCACTTACGTTCATCTGGGACTGGTGGGAATACGTGTCTCCACACATTGTATATGTTTTCTAATTTATACACTTCGTCGACATAGGTCATGGTATCAAGACAGAGATTCTGACAAGCCGCAAGTACATGAGCGCATGGGTAACGAAGTGCATCAAATATCCCACAGTCGCAGGTCCTATTTGTCAAGTGTACACGATATTGCCCGCCAACAATACCTTGGTTCGGTCTGTCAAACTCTGTGACACGAAACCATAGGCTGTCGCGATCGTGACACACTGTCTGCATCGTGTTGGCCCGTGCCTTCCCCCTGTTTATTTCTTGCAAGACCTTCAGGCTCCATACATGGCCTCCTTGCATCACGCCTCTATAACTCATTTGCTCGCCGGAAATAGTGCCGCTAAACGAAAATATGTCTCTCGCACAACCGATGTAATCGGTAGATGACGGGTTCCTTTTAGAACAGAATTTATGCATTCGGCCAGGTTTGTGGTCATATGACCATATCGTAGGCCGCCGTCGTATGCTTGTGTCCACTGTTCGAAAGGAATATTGCACAGGTAGTTTACGCCTTCGTCGTTATCTAAGCGCAAACTCGCCAACATCTCCTGAAAACGGTCCTTATTGATCTCGTACCCTACCAATATACATTGATAGCGAATATTACATACCACCCTTCAATTGAGAATAAATTGAATATTACAAACGAAATTATTTTAATAGATAATTCATACCCATATTGGTCACTTGCCCTCGCTGACTTTTAGATCGATGTTGCCCATAGTAGTTGGATGCAACATGCCTTAGGCAATATCGATGGTGTGTGCGATGCCACATGCTTCACTGGAGTTCTATTGTGGCTAGTATTCCAGGGCCCCGATCCGATAGAACGCATATATCAGGTTGGGGGCAGATATGCCTCCTTAACCTAGATAAGAAGAAGTCCCAGTCATCAGCTGACTCCCCCGGTGTTATTGTGAATGCAATCGGAAGGATTCTCCCACAGCCGTCTTGTGCCACAGCTAGCAATAGTCGATGAGTATATCTACCATACATAAAGGTACCGTCAATTTGTACCAATGGCTTGCAGTATATAAAGGCATCTCGGCATTGCTTAAATGTCCAGAACAGACGCTTGAACACTGCGCATCCATGGAGCAAACGATCGTTGTAGTACGCTTGTTCCGTTTCAAGGTCTGTTATGCTGCCTGGGACATATCTCTCCAGCACCTGACACCACTGCCACACTTCATTATATGAAGCGTCTCACCAACCATGCAACTTTTCTAACGCCTTCTGCTTGGCTATCCAAGCCTTTCTATAAGAGGGCGTGTACCCCAATTGGCTACGAATATTGCCAATTAAGGTCGGCACTGTAGTTTTAGGATCGACCTTCACCGTCGGTATTATTAAGTCAGGCAACATGCCTGAATCCATCTTCAGATGATCTTGTGTAACACATGTCAACGAAGTACGTTAAATAATGCAACATTACATAATATTAGTATTATTCAAAAACATTGAACACAGAGTGGTACTGTACCGGCAAGACATGTATGTGGACCTTTATACCTTTTGATCTCCCACAAGCTTGTCCTTTTCCTCAACGACGCCATGATTTTCCATGAACATGTACCGTCTTGCACTGCACACTTTGCCTCGTACTTATTGAGCTTGGATTTAACCATGTTGTAGTTAACCCCGTTCCTGATGCTGTATTGTTTCAATGCAGCAAGAAAATTATTCTTTCTGGAAAACTGGTTACCAACTTCTAATTGGTCTGAATCCAACGAAGAAGTTGTACGGTCACGCGTCTGGTGTGGTAGTCCAGGAAACTCCAATGCACCATCTTGAGATAGATCGACATTATGCATGTGGGCTGGAGGTGAGTATGCCCTAAATAGCTGATCTTCTTCTTCTTTGTCTGAATCGCCCTCAACATCTTCAAGTACAATTGGAACAAGCTCCGGTTCAGAAAATAATCCAACTTCTGCACCATCGGGCCCGGGGTCCTGAGGTGGATCCACATTAGATTCATCGTCCGACCCTCTATAACCTGCAACAAACGAGGGCCCCTCGCCAGTGGATGTCGTAAGGAGTACATTATCCCTCCTTAAACACCTTTCGTAATGTTCCCAATCATATGTGGATTGCCAACCACTAGAAGTTGATAACGTCCCCCAATACGTATTTCTATAATCGGACATCGAAAGACGGATATGCATGTCCCATCCACCAACCGAGTGTCGTGCAAGGGTCATGTTTTACATACTACCACCGAACACGGGCACTTTCGTGTTTTGCCTCCCACTAACAGAGTGTGGGCTTGGGGTCGTGTATTCTTCTCGAACAGCAGTAGATGTTGAGGTCGCAGAAAGATCACTTGGAGATGAAAATTGTACATATACCTCGAGATAGGGTGATCCACTGGCAAGATGAGTCTCCACCATTGCTTCAAAGCTCCAAGGACCTTTGATGTCGAATGAGTCATATCTCACCGGATCAACCGAAGCGTAAAATCTATACTTAATAGACTAAACTTTCATTGGCGTTGTTTCGAATATTTTACGCCTAATTCTTTTGCGAAGTTCTACCAAGTCGACGTTCCGATTAAAACTTAGTCGCGTTGTATTCTCCGATAAGAAAACAACACCATTTTCGGTGTCACAAACCTCACCATCGTAGTAAATAACAGCATTAATACATTCACTCATTTTCAGTTTTTTTTCTTTTGACTCAATTTCCCTTATGCAACCTGAGAATGAAATTTGGTTGATTTATAGTCTAATTTTACCGGAGACTACTGTAGCAAAAGAGCGTCCACGTGGGAGCTCTTTTCAAGTACTCTGTTGACGATTCACCTGGCGACGGTGCACCCCTGCTGGAAGGCGTTTAGGAAATCTTGTTTGTTGTAAACGTCTTCTCAAATTAATTTTCTTTGGAGACTCACTCGTGAGCAAAAGAGCGTCCACGTGGGAGCTCTTTTCAGTACTCCGGATTCGAGCTAGCTTCGTAGAACTATAAAACATAGAAAATTAAACAAAGTAAGCTATAAAGCTTAGTAAGTTCGTATGTAAATATGAAATAATCTCAACAATCATTAACACTTCAAAATGGATAACATAATTTTAAAGCATCAATCAACGAGCTAACATAAAGCTTAACCATATCATAACTCATAGGTCCTCAACTTCTTCTAACTCGTTACTAGAATAGTTTACAGTACATACCTGTACCGATACATATCTATTTACCACCAACTCTCTTACCAAATCACTTCGAGCTTATAAATGTTTACGATACAAATACTTCGATTTTTCGATGCCATAGTCTAACTATAGTCTTACACATACGCTGCCAAGGCCCTGTCGTGGTCTTACATTCAAATGCCATAACCCGATTATGGTCTTATTATCCGATTTGCCATAGCCCAGCTATGGTCTTATTCAGCAACTCGTCTAGTTAAACCGTATATTTAAATTAAGTTCTACACATTTAACTATAGGATAAATACAATCTCAACACCATCCATCCATTGAATAAATACACATTTAAGTTCAAATATACGAACTTACCTCGTGTACGGAAATGACGAAACGGACCGACTATTCAATTACTTTGCTTTTTCCACGATCTAAGTCCGAATTCCTCTTTTCTTGATCTATAAGTAATCAAAATCAACTTATTTATTCTTCTATTTATTCAATTCAATCCAAAACCCACATTAGGGCTATTTTACACATTTTCCCCTAAACTTTCACATTTTTACAATTTGGTTTTTATTTCATAAATTCACAAATTAATGAAATTCACAATAGACCTATGTTAGCTGAAATACCATAATGTGCCTATCAACCCATAATTTTAATTTATTTCACATTTTAACCACTAACTTTACACATTTCTCAATTTAATCCCTATTTTGCATTTTTACTGAAAATCACTTTACAGAACTTGTTTAATTAACATCAAATATTCATAATCTATCATTAAACATCAAAATACTCATATATTCATCAATGGAAACATTCAAAATCTTTAACAGTTTTGCAATTTAGTCCTTGGGCTAGCTAGTACTAGCTGCAACGATCTCAAAAACATAGAAATCATTAAAAATGTGACAGAAATCATACCTTAATTGAAGAAAACAAGCTTGCCGAAATTCAATCCCTAAAATGGCTTCTCCTCAAGTTAATGATCAGCTAAGAACGATGATACAAAACAATTCTTTTGTTTTGTTTTATTTATTTTATCTTTAATATACTAATTACCTATTTACCCTTAATTAAAAACCATTAAAATTCATGATAATATGTCCATAAAAGTCCACTTAAACTAAGGATGGTCTAATTACAACATAAGGACCTTTACTTTAAGGTTCTATAGCTATTTAATACCTTTAACTAATATAACACTACTTTTGCACTTTACGTGATTTAGTCCTTTTTCTCAAATTGACCATTTAAACAATAAAATTTCTTCACGAAATTTTCACACATACATGCTATCATGCTGTAAACATTAAAATAATAATAAAATAAATATTTTGACTTCAGATTTGTGGTTCTAAAACCACTGTTCTGATTTGACTAAAAACGGGTTTTTACAATAATGCCCTATCTTTTCAAAACTTGTATCCAAAAGAGAATCTCTCTTATATGAAACGATCATACATTTTTCCCTCCTATGACCAAGTTGTCTCCACTTCAAACGAGTTGACTTCGACTCTTTGACAGACGGGGGACGTCTTGTTTCACTGGTCATCGTTAATTCTTCCAAAACATAAAGACTACCAATATTATTACCTTTTACCAAAACGAGAGCCCCATGGGATACCTTATGTCGCTTGACTCAATGTTAATTTTACAACCCTTTGATTCCAAAATTCCCAAGGAGATGAGATTTTTCTTTAAGTTAAGCACATGCTTGACATTTGACAGTGTCCTAATTGTCTCATCGTGCATCCTGATCTAAACAGTACCAATACCAGTTACGTTACTGGATAAATCATTCCCTATACACACAACTCCACCTTCAACTGAACTGTATGTGGAGAACCAGTCTTTATTGGGACACATGTGGAAAGAACACCCCGAATTTAAGATCTATTCAGGCGTAAACTTGGAGTTTTTACTTGTTGACACCAACAAGAAATCATCACCCTTGTCATTGGCCAAATTAGATATAGTTAAATCTTCCTCGTTGCTCTCAACAGTCCTTTTATTTTGCAGTTTGTAATAATCTGCTTTGATGTGACCTAACTTTTTACAATAGCAACATCTCTTGTCTTGTTTCTTTGATGCTACCAAAATCGAGGCTTGCCTATCTGACTTGCTATTTGAACCAAACTCATTGTCGAGTTTGTTTTTACTCAACAGATAACCCTTCACATCCTCAAACGAGAGATTATATTTGCCATAAATTAGGGTTTCCCTAAAAGACTTGTATGAATGAGGTAAAGAGCACAATAATAGCATAATCTGATCTTAATCGTTAAATTGAACCTCAACATTTTTTAAATCATTCAAAAGAGTAATAAATTGACTGATGAGATCTCTAAGGTGCTCACATTCGTTCATGCGGAACATGTACAACCGCATTATTTGTTAGACATAATTGAATCGTGTATAGAGCTTTTTTACCTAACCTATCTCATTCTGATTTATCCATGTCTGTAGACTTCTTCTCTGTAATGACCTTCTTAAAATCACCCCAAATCAAAATTGTTGTCATCTGAACTTGCCATAGATTGAAATTTGTGATGCTATCAAACTTATCAATATCAAACCTTGTTGCTGCCATCCCTAAACGAGTTGATTGCGAAAATCAAACTAGCTTTGATACTAGTTTATTGAGAATAAACCCGATTAAACAACGAACAAGTAAAATAATGAAGAAATTGAAAAGATCGAACACAAATATTTTACATGAAAAACCCCCTCTAAAGAGGATAAAAAAAACATGGGCAATGATAATTTCACTAAAACGGCAAAAATGAATAGTACAAAAGATGAAGATAAAACTAAACCACGAAACTCGAAATAAGAACCCTTAAAATATAAACATAAAATTCACTGAAAGCTTGTAAAAGTTAATACCTAAATGTGTAATTGGTTATTTTTCTAAGGTGGAAAAAAGGGTCTATTTATAAGCTAAATTTGTAGGTCAAATAATATTAAAATAACCTACACTAATCAAAGTGTAAATAATAAACAAAAAACAGAGTTTAACTAGAGAAAAAAAACCAAAAAAATATGAAGCATAATATAATATCATTAACATCTCTAATTAATTTGACAGTATACTCTAAAGTCAAATTATTATAATGGTTATTATATAATAATAGCTATTTAAAATAGAATTTAAACTATAAATTGGCTTCATATATGAAAAGATTAACGATTATAAATCATAAGGTTGACCTTTTAAATATGAGTGATATTTGGTTAAGTAATTATTTTAACTTTTTCTTTAAAAAATTTATTTATTATAGCATTCTCAATTTAATATGGATAACCTTATTTTTAGCAAAATTAAAAAATAGTATATTTTCTTAAATTTAAAAATACTTTAATATTATTTTGCTAATCAAATTAAAAATATAAATATACATACTTATTTGCGTTGCAAGAGTATTTTTTATTCCAAAGGAATTTTTTATATTTTATATTTTATATTTTATATTGTGAGCTTAATGTTTTGTACTTCAAAATTAATATCTAAGATCTAATCTAGAGCTGAGCATGGGCTAGGCCACCTGGCCCGCTCAAAAAATGGGAGGGATCGGGTAAAAATATAGGCCCAAAAAATGGGCTTGGACAAAAAACGAGCCGGGCCTCGGGTAAGAATTTCTTGGCCCGGGACCGGCTCGAAATACATATTAAATAATTTATTTTTAATCCTTTTTTTAATTTTTACCTTTACCTTCAATTTCCCTGACTTCATTTTTACCTTTACCTTTGCCTGACTTCATTTTCCATCTTTTCAACTTTCTGTCCCAAGCTCCCAGCTCACGACGCACTATAGCTCCTGTGTTACCAGCCTCTGCAGCTCAACTTCGATCCAGCTCAAGCTCAACTCCGATCTAGCCCGAACACCCATTCACCTCCAGTCCTCTAGTCTCCACCTCAAGCTCAGCTCATTTTCTCTACCCACGGCCACAACAACACAGTAACATGTAAACCTCTTCTTCTTCTTTTTCTTTTTTTAACTTTATCACTTAATGAAATTTTTGTCTAATTTGTAAGTCTTTTATAAGATCTTTATAAGGTTTTAAGGTCATAGTTCGCAAAATAATTGTCTAAAATAGCTTAATAAATTATATTGTTTTTCTAGTTCTTTTAGGTTTTCTTCCTTTATTGTTTCATTTAATGTTTCATCATTTCTGATTTTCCATTATTCTTCTGTTATTTCGTATCTTTCTTCACAAATTAACTGATCGTATAAGTTTTTTCTTTCTCTCTTAAAGTCTATTTTTTTAAAATGTTGGTTATTTCCTTTATTGCTTCTGTATCTTTCATTTTGTTAAGTTTTTTAATTTTTCTATAAATTTATCTAATGTTTCAACTGTTTCTGTTAGGTGATGATATAAATATCATTATAAGATGATATAAATTTGAGTTATTTCCTATTTTAAATTATGATAAATTTATGGTTGTAGATTTGTTTGATATTAGTATATATGTAAGTAAATTAGTACTTACATAGTTGCAGTGTTTTATACTTCAGGATATGAAGAAAACAAAATTTGAAAATTACATTGTTAATTAATTTATTTGTTTTGGCTCGTTTTTTAGAATCAATGCAATGTTACTGTTGTCTTTGCAGGTTGTTGTGCCCCCCAAGTGCAAAAGCTTTAAATTGGTTTTGCCCCCAAGTGCAAAATCATTATACTTGAACAAAGTTTGTGGTGTTTTTGGAATTGGAGCTGCTATTTCCTTTACAAACTCTATTTGTATCCCTGGAGGCCTAAGTTCAACCAAGAGGTTAATGCCATTCTTTCTTGTACATGTGTTTCCTCTTTTTTTCTTGTTAACTTTTTTGGGTAGTAAACATGCTTTCGTACAAAATTTGAGTTAATATTCTTGATATCCATGTGAATCAAATGATTCTCTCGAGGTGCCTTTTGATTCTTTGTTAGTTTTGCTAGTAAATGGTATTGCCCCTAGTTTTGGCTTATTGCTTTATGACAAGATAAAACACACAAGAACCCTTTATTCATGCATTTGATTTATTCTACAAAATTCATAAAATGAGTAGTGTGTAATGAAGTAACTAGAAAATGGTCACGCTTTAATCTCCTAGGAAGTTAGTGTTTCTGTCCGGTTTGACCTGGAAAATTTGTGTCTAGTTCAACTTCGACTCCAACTTGCATGTTTGATATGAATGCAACTCACACTGTTCCAGTTCTGAAGGATCTTGTTGGAGTCTGAACACCAAATGGAGGAAACTGAACCATGAAGTTTAATGTTCTGAATTATGGTTTTATAGTAACCTAGATTTGAAGTTCAGATTTTTTTTCCTTTCATGTATTTTTTGAATAATGTTCAAGAATATAATTCTTTAGTTAAGATTTTTTTTTTCCTTTCATGTATTTTTTTCTTTAGAACTAATGTTTTGATTTTAGTCACCCAATTACAAACTTTTAACGCATTGAAATTTATGTACTTTGATTATCTATTTCATTCGAACTGTTCATACACAATTGCCAAAGTGTTGCAATTCAAAAGAAAGCTGAAATTACTCTTTAATTTCCTTAACTGAAATTTCCTTGTTTTTAGTTTAAACTGCAGATTTATCATATACCTGAAATTTCATGCAGCAGTTATAGTGTTGTTTCTTGTTTGCATAGAGGTGTAAATTCACCAAAGCAGATATTTTCATTGAAATGCAAATTTAAAAACCATCATTGAAGTAAATATCATTGAAAAAACTCATAAAAGAAACCTCGTAGGATGGTTTCTAGAAAATTCACTAAATACCTCACTGTCAAAATTTCACATGTAATACTCCCAACAAATACCATATCTTGTTTATCTTTTTTTTTTTCATTTACCCTCCAAGGATGACAGTTAAAAATCCATAATTCAAGAACAAAACTCCAATCAAATTACAAAGAACAGTCAAAACCTTATTGAATTTGTGGTAGGAATAATTTGGGCTAATTTTAGCTAACATTTTATGGCAGTAGTAAATAATAATATGGAATGATTCATATATTATATATAATTGTTTAACAATTATATTAACTTTTGGTTTATTTGGATTCCAGTACTTGAGTTTTTATGACTATGGCTAGTTCGAACACTCCTATACCTGTGGACGATGGGTTTAATGATTATGAAAGTGCTACCAAACGTCAAAAGTCTACCACTTCAAAGGTGTGGGATGAAATGACAAAGCTTGAATACGAGGACAAAAATGAATTGAAGGCACAATGTAATCACTGTAAGAGTATCTTTTCTGTTAAACCTTCTAGTGGAACCTCTCACTTAAGACATCATCTAAATCAATGTTTGAAAAAAGTTAATAAGGACATCACTCAATACACCATAGCCAATCAACCATCATTAGGAGGTGGTCCATCTATAAAAAACTACAAGTTTGATGCTGATGAGTGTTAACGAGCTGTTTCTACTTTTCTTGTGTGTGGCAAGCATTCATTTAGGGCAGTTGAAGAACCGGGATTTAGATACATGGTGAGAATTGCTAGTCCTAATTTTAAGAATATAAGTAGATTTACAGCTGTTAGGGATGTCCTAATGTATTATGCAAAAGAGAGAGATCATGTTAAAGAAGAGTTAGTTAAAGCACCCGGTTTAATTTGTCTAACTTCTGATAATTGGAATTCAGAGCATACTAATGATGAATATATTTGCATTACTGCTCATTAGATTGATAAAGATTGGAAGCTACAAAAGAGAATCATAAGATTTAGAGCTTTATTTCCTCCGTATGATGGTTTGAACATAGCGGATGAACTTGTTTTATGTTTATCTCAATGGGGTATAGACAAGAAAATTTTTAGCATCACTTTGGATAATGCTTCTTATAATGATGTGTTGGTTTCTTGTCTTAAAAATCGTTTTCGTGCGAACCGAGCTATTTTGTGTGATGGTGCTTTTTTTCAAGGTAGATGTTGTGCTGATGATGTTGGTAAGATTCGAAATGGAATTAAGTACATAAAAAAGTTGGGAATTTGTAGGAAAAAATTTTATGATGTGGCCGACAAAAGTTTTCATTTGAATGTGACCAAAAAGTTGCGTCAAGATGTGTGTGTGTGATGGAATTCTACTTATTTGATGCTTGAATCTTCTCTCTACTATAAAGATGTGCTAGATTATTGGGGCCAATGAGATAAAGACTATCAAATGTTTGCACTTTCTGACGAGGAGTGGAGAAATGTTGTTGTTCTTTGCAAAGTTTTGAAAGTCTTTTATGATGTGACTTGTATTTTTTCTGGTTCTAATTATCCGACGGCCAATCTTTATTTCAGAGGGGTTTGGAAGGTTCACAAAGTCTTGCTTGATACAGTTAAAGGTCCTTATTCTTTTTTAACTCCAATGGTTAAACAAATGCAAGAGAAATTTAATAAATATTGGGCTGAGTATTCGTTGATATTGTCGTGTGCTGCAATTTTAGATCCTCGTTACAAGTTGACTTATGTGCAGTATTGATTTACTACAATCTATGGTATTCATGCTTCAGATTTTGTTGAAACCATTCTTAGCAATCTTAGACTCTCGCTTGATGAGTATGCTAAGAAATCCAAATCCACGTCTTCTTCTTTGGCTGAGAATTCTAATATCTCAGATAAAGATCCCGTTGATTCTAGTTTGCATCAATACAATGTTAATAGTGTTGGTTTTGGGGGAGATTTTGATGAGAGTGATGATTATAAACGGTATTTAAACGAATCTAGCACTAAGAGTGAAAAGTCACAGTTGGACATTTATTTGGAAGAACCGGAGCTTGACTTGAATAGTCAAATAGATGTTTTGGATTATTGGAGCAAAAGTTCAGTTCGATATAATGAGCTTTCATTATTGGCTCGTGATCTTTTGACAATTCCAATATCGGCTGTAGCTTCCGAGTCCGCTTTTAGCATGGGTAAGAAAGTTATCACACCTATGAGAAGTTCACTTAAGCCAAAAATGGTTCAAGCCGTTGTTTGCCTTGATGATTGGATGCAAGCTAAGGGATTTTCAACGGGTAATTATTATTATTGTTTTATTGTTAATTTTATATTATTTTTTATCAATTTCATAATCTAATTATTTATTCTTATTTCATGTTAGAATTTGGTGACAAGAATGACGATGACTATGAGGACGATGAGGACGATGTTTCTTCGGTTGCTTTTTAGGTTACCTTCCTTTCTAACTATTGACAATTTAATTTAGCTTACAATTTATAGTTTCTTATAAAATTAAATATGTTAATTGGTTAATGTATAGATATTTTGGTTGGTTGATTATATTTTGCAGGTTTTTGGTACTGTTTTGGGGATTTGGTGATGTTGTTTTTTCTTTGTTTTAGTCTTTGTTTTTATGCTATTTGGCTTTGTTTTGTTCTTTGTTTGATCTTTGTTTTGGTCTTTGTTTTGATGTTGTTTTATTGTTCTTTTATGGTATTTTATTGTTTTTTTGTCGTTTTTAATATTATTTTGATATTGTAGAACTTTTGTTTTATTATCAATTTGGTTATTATTTTAGTTCAAACAAGTTGTTTCAATTTTAATATAACTACTTCTTATTGGTCTGTCGTCGTTTTTAATATTATTTCGATATGATCTTTGAGATCCTATAGTTTTCTACTTGATTTTATTTGCTAAGAATGGAGATTAGTCAATGTTGAGCACATAGATAGTCAACTTTTTAGTCCTCCTGTAGGGGCATTTTTCCAAATGGTTTCGTTTTGAATTTTAATTCAACGGTGGTTTTGAATAGTTTTAGATTGATACATCTGTTAGTTTGTGATTTGGTGGGTATGATTTCAATAACATTGACAGTTGTTTAAAACAAATTTAAAATTTGAAGCTGTCAAAATTGGGTCTAATATGAAAAATCGGAACTAAGATTGAACGTATTCCAAAAAAATACGATTATAAAGTTGGACAAAAATTAATATTTACAAAGTTGTTTGTAGGAAATCATGACATGTCCATTTTATTAAAAGTATAACCCAACTCTTAGTTTTTTTGTCTTTATATACAACTAACAGTTGTATAAATATTTGGCATAAGAAATACTCTTTTAACTCAAGAAGCTAACTACTTGTCATAGATTAAGTCTGCTAACCCTAAACGTTTATATTTGCAATTGGTTTTCTTTTCGAAGTACAGACTTTGATTCCTCCTTTTCAATCGGTTTTCTAGTTCACAGTAAATTTTGTGCAGCGATTTTCCTTTGCACAATGAACCTTAAGCATAAAAAAAAACATCTTTGGGCATAAACCACTAAAAACTCAAAGAATTGGTAGAAAAATTTCAATGTTTTTGTATTTTGTTTTAGTATCATTTTTTATTTGTTTCTTGTTTTAATATTTGTTTTTTTTTTAAATGTATTTGATTTATTTTATTTTATTTTTTAATAAAATAAGTTAAAAAATTAATATTAGCCGGGCCGTGCTCGGGCCTACCAATTTTATGTCGGGCCGGGTCTGGACAATTTTTCAGGCCCATATTTCGGGTCGGGCCGGGCCCGGGCCTGAAAAACGGGTCGAATTTTTTTGGGCCTGGCCCATGCTCACCTCTAATCTAATCTAACGTTTGCATGTTTTATTAAAATGACCCTAATTGTATTTTTTAAGCTCTTTTTTCCATCAACCTTTTTTTTTTTCATACTGCATTTTCTAATAGATTTAATGAATAAATTTTAGGTTTCAATCTTTCATATGTTTGTTTATTGATAAGTTTTTCTACTGAGTTAATTTTTTAAATAATTACATTTATTTTCTTTAAATTAAGAGTTATTTTTTTAATTTAATGTATTATTTCTTTTATTATTTTTCACATGCAATTATCTTATTGGGTTATCTAAGTAATAAATTACATCTTATTAAAAATATTCTACATATGAAATTCCACATCATCTCCGTTAGCTTTTTTAACGGTACTTTTCATTAAAACTATTAGAAAAAGCAAATTGAAAGAAAAAAATAGAATAAAGGTTGATGGCCAAAAAATATTCAAAAATACAATTAGGGCCATTTTGACAAAACATGCAAATGTTATGGCCAAAATTTTCATTAAGCCAATTTATTATTTATTTCGTGTTGCAACTTTTCAATATTCTTTTTAATGATTTTAAGAATTAGTTTTGCAATCTAACGAATAAAACATTAATATTATTATGATTTTTATTTAATATAAAATTTTAAGCTTAATTATTCTTTTTAATAAAAAATAAAAAATTAATTAATATGATTACATTGATACATACAATTAATCCGTGCATCGTACATGATAAGAAACTAGTTAAGCATTATATCAAAATTCATATACTTTTAGATTTTAAAATTCAAATTACTCGTTAAAGTTAACCATGTAACTAAAAAATAGATGAATTAACTAAAAAAAATAAATATGTTATCTTTTGTTAAATTTGCTAATATGACATTTTGAAATATTAAAATATAAGCTTAAGAGTTTAAAAAGCTCACAAACTTTTTCTAAAAAAACAATTAAGCCTTTTTTTTTTCCACTCAATTGGGTACTTGAACTATCAAAATGCATTAAAAAAACCCTTTAATTATTAACTTTAACGGTCAATTGTTAAAGTTAACTGTCTCTAATTTTTTTAGTTAAAGTCACCATGTGTCACAACCACGACGTTACATGTGGCAAAAAATGATAAAAATAAAAATAAATAAAAATTATAAAAATTATTAAATTTTAATAAAAAACATTAAAAAGTTATTAAATATTATAAAAAATTATAAAAAATCGTAAAAAATTTTGTAAAATTTTATAAATTCATAAGAAAATTATAAAAATATAAAGAAATATAAATTTCCTATAAAAAATTATAAAAATTATTGTATCCCATTATCGTGTCTCTCCAATATGCCCAAGCCAATCATAATCAACCCAATGTTTCCTTGGTTTTGCTTACCTTTCTCCTCCTATTTACATTCAATCTTTTCTTGTTGGCTTTGTTTGTCAAACCAATTTCTACCCAAACTTTTGAAATATTAGAAAATGTGGGCATCCTTGTAGCTATTGATGCATTTTGACACGCAATAGCATGCACTATTTGATTCATTGTGTTGCTTTTCTTGTTAATGTTTGAAATGATGTGTACATGTGTATCCAAAATTTATATGATTTCATATGCTTGTAATGACCTATAGTGAATTTGTATGTATGTATGTAACTAACACTCCTCATAGAAGCAACTTCCATAGCAGTTTCGGTGCAAAAAACTTCATCAGCTTCTATCAATCCATTCACTGGTATAACTCTTTCTTCTACTTGATTTTATAAATTTTTATAATATTTTTTACAATTTTATAAAAAAATTAATTTTTCTATATATGATTTTTATAAAAATATTGATTTTTTATATTTTTTGTGATATTTATAATTTTTTTCTATTTTTTAATAAAATTTAAATATTTTTCTATATATATATTTATAAATTTTTAATATTTTCTATAAATTTATTGATTTTTATTTTTTATCATTTTTCGCCACATGTTACGCCGTGTTGCGGCACATGATAACTTTAATTAAAAAAATAGGGTCATTAACTTTAACGGTCAACAATTAAAGTTAACAGTCAACATGCCTTTTTGATGCATTTTGACAGTTCAAGTACCCAACTGAGTGAAAAAAAAAGGGGGGGGACTTAATTGCTTTTCATGAAAAAGTTCAATAGCTTTTTACACCCTTAAGCCTAAAATATACTTACTTAACAGTTATGTAAAAAAAATAAGATTATAATGAATTTAAATTTAATAGACAAAGTTTAACCTCATTTGCAATCAAACTTGTAATTTTAAATTCGAAAAAGTAAAAAGTAAAAAGTAAAAAAAAATGCAAAAAGCTTGAAGGTGTTATGAATATATTATTAAGTGGATGTCCATCAAGATCAATATAAGTTTTGATGTACTTTAAATTATAATAGTCATTAGAATTAGATCTCTACTTCATTTATACTTCTTATGCCTATAAATAGAGACTTTGAAGAAGCATTATAATCATTCAATCGATCAATAAAATACATTCTCTATTGCTTATAATATTTTATTTGTTCTTTACTCTCTCTATCTCTCTTTGTTTTATAATACGTTATCAGCACGGTCTTGCTCAAAGTGATAATTCCTTTTATCGTTGATTAAATTTATCTTGCTCAAAGTGATAAAAAAAACCTTTTATCGATGATCAAATTTATTCTCCATGGTTTCCAAGATCTTAGATGGCAAGATGCAAAGTTTTTACAGGAAGTTTCTTTTATTTAATATTTAATATTTAATATTTGATTATGTTTAGCTAATTCATGATCAATTATAATTATTTTGATTAGCTTATTTTATTTTCATGTTATTAAGGATGGTGAAGGATTTGATATCACTATCTCTATGAAATTATGAAATAAGATCCATTCTCAAAGTTTGTTATTGATAAATTTTGATTGGATTCAAAGTCTACTATTGGAGTTTAAATTTGCTTACTTGTTGATAAAATCATCAAGACTTCCTTGAACAAGAAAGGTACATCAACTGAATTAGATCTCTATCTTTACACTTTTTCTCAATAATAGCATCTTTAGATATTAAATCAATTTGATATATGGTTTAAATATTTGATATGACTTTACTTTAAGTTTTGGTTCCTTGGGTTATTTATGGTTTCAAACATCTTATTTGTTCATGAAAATGAATATTGATTGACTTCTTTATGTTGCTATAGTAGATTGTATAATTAAATAATGTATTTGGCTAAAAACATATTAGTATGTAAATTTGTGTTGATAAACCTATGAAATTTATGATTGTTCAGATTTGATTTTGTTCGGATATAGATTACGTTCCTTTGATGTCTCTTATTATTTTGGTTATACAATTTAAAATTTTTCAATACTCATATATGCGTAGTTCTAAAGACAATTTTTTGAGGAATGTCTAAATTGATTTTTGGGTTGGTTCTAAAATTGAATTTCAAGTTTAATTATTGTCATTTTTAATTCTTGAATTCTTTTGGTTGAAAACATTTTCATAAACTTAAAAATGAGAATTACTATACTAATTTGACCGTTTGCATTTCTATGAATTTTGTTTGTATAATCAATTGTTGTTCGATAAGAAGTATTAAAACAACACATGTGGTTTGATTTTGTAAATGCCTTATATTTTCTTACTATAAAACCCTAGGAAACTTGTTACTTTTGTAAAGTTGTTAAAGGTAGTTCATACACTTTATATTTGTTAATTATTTAGAGAAATTATATGAGCAATTATAAATGGAAAAGTTTTAGTGAATATGAGATGTATGATTTTGAAGTAAATTTCATACATGTATGCAATGGTTTATGAAATTTTTTTGTTAGGTTTGATATTTTAAATGCCAGTTTTATCCATGCATTTGATTTGCAATAAACTCCATGCATGACTTGGTTATTTCTTTCTAGTTAATTGATGATGAAAAACTCTTGTGAAAAGGGCTTTAAAAGTATTTTGGATTGATCTAATGCCTTCTTAAGGCCAAACAAAATAATGAACTATTTGATTCACTGATTTTGCTCTATTCCTCGAAGTGAATGTAGTAATACATAACAGTTATAAAATGGAACATCTTGTCATTATTCACAAATAAATAAAAAGAAGATGGAAGATTTGAAATGTTGCTAATTGTTCATTCTTAGAACAAAATGACCAATGATTCATACTAATTAATCATTCCTTAAAGCGAATGATATCTATATAATCTTATTGGTAAGTAATACGATATATGCTTACATTATTGTCTAAATTATTTTTTGCACAATCCTTGAAGTGAATGTTTGCAATAAATATAACAAGTTGTATAATCACTTTTGATTATTAATGTCAATTTGAACATTTGAAGATTTTAGCATACTCCTTGAAGTGAATATTGTAAATAGTTGTTTGCAAATTATATTTTTTTATTGAGTTAATAACATTATAAACTTCACATTGATGTAGACATTTCTAGAAGTAAATGTCACAGTATTGCTTATATATGGATACAAAATAAAAAGAATAACGATGAAATTATCAATTGTCAAAATTTATATTAACATTATTAGTACAGTTGAAAAACATGTTAAAGTAAACCAAAAGTTTACTGATACAAATACATTTACTATTTGGCATGACCAGTTAGACCATCCTGGATTATATATAATGTGAAAATTAATTGAGAATTCATATAGACATTTATTAAAGAACCAAAAGATTCTTTAAAATTCTCATGTGTTGCTTGTTCTCAATGATAATTGATTATTACAAACTCACTAGCTAAAGTTAAGATTTAATGTCTTGCATTTTTGAAATGAATATGGGCTCATTCATCCACCATGTGAATGATTTTGATATTATATGATTTTGGTAGATGCATCTACAAAATAATCACATGCATAATCAACTCACAACTTGTCATTTGCAAGATTGCTTGTTTAAATGATTCATTTCAGATTATGCAATTAAAACAATTCATTTTGCTAATGTTGGTGAATTTATGTCCCAAGCTTTCAATAATTATTGTATGTCAATCGGGATAAAAGTTGAACATCCTATAGCTCATGTTCACACATAAAACGATTTAGTTGAATCATTTATCAAATGTTTCCAACTAATAGCTAAACCATTACTTATGAGAACAAAACTTCCTATTTCAGCATGAGATTGTATTGATTTACATGTTGTACGCATCAAGCCAGTAAATTATAAATACTCCCCTTTACAATTGATTTTTGGTTAAGAACCAAATATATGTTCCAACCGCTCCACCACGACGCACAAAGATGGGTCATCATAAGAGATTGAGAATGTATATGAGTCTCCTTAAATTATCAAATATTTTTGAGCTATTAATTCGAGATTTAGTTGTGACATGAGTTGTTAGTTTTCCCAACATTAGGGGAAGAGAATAAAAGGCTGGATTAATAAAGCACTTGAAATGAATTATCAATGTCTGAGATCCTCATACAAAGTATTGTGACTAACTAAAATACGACTAAGGCAAGTGCACCTATTGAACAATAGTATAGCTACGGTGAGTAAAGATATCGTATCCACGAGGACTAAAAATATTAGTAATTATTGTTTTCCTATTATCTAGTTGACAAATTAGAGTGATTGTTTTAAACTAAGATTTACTAAACTAATTTACTAAGAACTCAACAGAGAATGAAATAGGAAAATAATCGAAAGGTAACCAATGAGAGAGACAATACTCAGGAAAGAATTCACCTATTATTTTGAATGCGAATTAAATGATTTATTCACTTGGTGTCTTGATCTGTAAAAATCCCTAAATTATGTTAATATCTCTTTCGAAAGTAAGAATAACTGACTCTAGGTTGATTAATTGAAATATCTTTCTAATTAAAACTCTTATTATCACATTAACTCGATATATAGATTCCCCTATTAGATTTGACTCTAATCCGGTAGATTTATGTCGTCCTATTTCTAGGATTGCATGCAACTCCACTCAATTATGCTAGATCTACTCTTAAACAAAGACTTTTCCTCCACTGAATTAAGCACATTAAATATGAATTAATATCCCAGAAATATTAAAACAAGAAATTAGCAAACATAATTGAGAACAAGAATCAAGTATTTATCATGTAAAACATAAATCAAATAATAGAATTCATCACAGGTTTCATCTTCCCTACGTATCTAGGGAGTTATTTCATAATTTTGAAATAAAACATCTAAAAGTTAGAATAATCACAAGACTTAAAGAAACCCATAAAACTTCAAGACAAATTAAAAGGAGATCTTCAATATTGATGGAGATTCACTTTAGAGTTGGTTCCTAATGGTGTTCTTTGAGTGTTTTCTTCGATGTTCTCTGATAGCCTCCATATCTCTTCTTCTATTTGCTATTTATAAACTTTAGAATGCTCAAAAAGCCTAAAAATTGAGTTTTTCCGCGTGTTTGGGAAGCAGGTTGCGAAATCGACATAGGCTGCCACATGGGCGTGTGTTCAGCCCGTGTGGCTCCTGAAATCTGCTCTTTTTCTCTGATTTTTGCTCATTTTGCTCCCAAATGCTCACCTAAGTATAAGAACATGAATTAAAGAGATTAGAAGCATCAAATTCACCAATTTGTATAAATAATCATCAAAAAACGCATTGAGAATGAGATTAAAATATGTTAGTTTTATCATTTATCAGTGAACCAGAAGTTCAACAGATAATTTATTTTACAAATCAACTGTCAGATTCATTAAATCTCACATAAGGCAAACAGCTAGTGCAAAAGAAAGTAATTCATTCCTAAAGCGTTGAAGATCGGTCTGTTCCAAAGATAAAAATCCTTGTAAAAGAAAAGTAACAAACATTCAAGATGATCATATAGTGGAGGCGGGGGTTCCTGAAGAGACTCAACTTATCAAAAAGATATGTAATTTGCCTTTACAGGAAAAGATGGCAACTATCTTATACGAAGATAATGCAACATGTATAGCTCAATTGAAGGGTGATTACATCAAAGGTGACAAAACGAAACATATTTCACCAAAATTATTCTTCACCCATGATCTTGTGAAAAGAGGTGATATAAATGTTCAACAAATTCATTCTAGTGATAATTTAGTAGATATTTTTATCAAGGCATTGCCAACTTCAACATTTGAAAGACTACTACACAATATTGGAATGCGTTAACTCAAAGATGTAATGTAATGTTGTCATTAGGGGGAGTCTAAAAACAAGTTGTATTTTTTTCCTTTAACTAATGTTTTGTCCCATTGGGTTTTCCTGGTAAAGGTTTTTAACGAGGCAACTTGTAATAGAAGATTGTGTACTTTTTTTCCTTCATTAAGTTTTTATCCCATAGAGTTTCTCCTAATAATGTTTTAAGGAGACACATTATCTACCAATGGACATCTAAGGGGGAGTGTTATGAATATGTTATTAAGTGGATGTTCATCAAGATCAAGATAAGTTTTGATGTACTTTAAATTCTAATATTCATTAGAATTAGATATCTACTTCATTTATACTTCTTATGCGTATAAATAGAGACTTTGAAGAAACATTGTAATCATTCCATCGATCAATAAAATACATTCTCTATTGCTTCTCATATTTTCTTTGTTCTTTACTCTCTCTATCTCTGTTTGTTTTATAATAGAAGGTTATTATAGCCTACAAATCTTTATAAAGTTAAGTAATTATAGCTATATATATAGAAAAAGTATTTTAGGCCTATGACAATGGCATTAGGGCCTTCTTCACTGAATCTGGTAAGAAACTATCATTGGGCCATTTGAATCAAACCTTTGAGGCTAAATAAAAAAGCTCAATTATTTCATGTATTGCACTGTTCACAATTAATCGAAGTAGCTTTGCTGCTTATCCGAGTTTACCAATGCTAAGCAATTCCATCACCCGAACGCCACGCTGCATGCTTTTTTGCATTACCATACTCTGCATTTTCACCAATCATACAAACTGTTTCCAAATCCTATATCCTTCGAAAGCTCTCACACTCCCCCAGCTCTCTCATCTCATCAGTTCCAAGCTCCCCACCCTCTGCAACAAAAGCTCCAAATTCGGATAACAACCCATCGTTTCTGGTCACCGTTTTCCCATCAAATTTGGATCCAAAACCAGAAACCCAGAGATGAATGATTAAGTTTTAATCGCTTCGAACATCCAAAACCATGGCCCAGCCGAATCGAAACGCTCGGCAATGGAAGTTTTTGGATATCTTTACCGCCATGTTTTTCAGCCTCGTATTGTTATTCTTCTTGTTGGCATTCACCCCTTTCGGTGATCCCTTGGCTGACTCCGGCAGGCAAGCCTTGTTGCTTTCCACGTCGGATCCGAAGCAACGGCATCGATTTGTGTCACTGGTGGAACTGGGGGAACACCGTCAGCCCATTGACCCCTGCCCTCCCGATTCCGTTGATCACATGCCATGCGAGGACCCAAAGCGAAACAGTCAGCTAAGTAGGTACATGAATTTTTATAGAGAAAGGCATTGCCCTTTGCCTGATGAAATGCCTCTTTGTTTGATCCCACCTCCACTTGGCTATAAGATTCCCATTCAGTGGCCTGAAAGCTTGCACAAGGTAAGCAAATTTGTGTTTTCTCTTGGTTTTATTATTATTTATAGAAATTATTAAACTGTTCCATTAAGTTGTGTAATGGTTAGGTATGGCATTCAAATATGCCACACAACAAAATTGCTACTAGGAAAGGTCACCAAGGATGGATGAAAGAGGAAGGTCCTTATTTCATTTTTCCTGGTGGTGGAACCATGTTCCCTGATGGAGCTTTACCATATATTGACAAGCTCCGACGTTTCATGCCCATCAAAGGTGGAATTATTAGGACTGCTCTTGATATGGGATGTGGGGTAAGTTGATATATGGTATTAGCATCTTGTTGTGATTATTGCTTTGTAATGTTTGAATATCATGTATATGAATCCTTTTTGCAGGTCGCAAGTTTTGGGGGTTCATTGTTGGCTGAAGGCATTTTGACACTTTCATTTGCTCCAAGGGATTCTCACAAAGCACAAATACAATTTGCACTGGAAAGAGGCATACCGGCCTTTGTTCTAATGTTCGGCACTCGCAGGCTTCCCTTTCCTGCATTTGCATTCGATTTCATCCACTGCTCTCGATGCCTCATCCCTTTTGCAGCTTATAGTGGGTTTTTTTTTTTTTTTTTTTTTTTTCTTTTCTTTGAAATGCTTTTGATATATGCTTTTGATATATTCGTTTCTTATATCAACCTCTTTTGTTCGATGTTCCATGAAGAAATATTGGATTGGTTTTGCAGATGCAACTTATTTCATTGAAGTGGACCGGTTACTTCGTCCGGGTGGATTTTTGGTCATCTCTGGACCCCCTGTGCAGTGGCCTAAGAAAGAAAAAGAGTGGGAAGAGCTCCAGGCTGTGGCAAGAGCATTGTGCTATGAGTTGATTATTGTCGAAGGAAACACGGTCATTTGGAAAAAGCCTGATAGAGATCCGTGTCTAAACCCAAATGAATTCAGTATTGGACTGTGTGATGAATCAGATGACCCAAATGTTGCATGGTGATCATCACGGACCTGCTTAGTTTAGATTTATTTAGAATTCTGATGGGATTTGCCTTTTAATTTCCTCCAGTTTAGCTGCACGTTTGATAGTTTATGGTTGCCATTTCTATCTTGTTTATTGTGTTCTGAAGTTCTCTTGTTTTTGGTTGATAGGTATGTTAATTTGAAAAGATGTGTGACTCCATCTTTTATTAATGGAGGATATGCTATTGGGAAAATTCCTGGGTGGCCAGAAAGGCTATTAAGGGCTCCTTCGAGGGCGTTGATCATGAACAATGGGATTGACTTGTTTCAGGCAGACACGAGGCGGTGGGCAACAAGAGTTGCCTATTATAAGAATACGTTGAAGGTTAAGCTTGGGACGCCAGCAATACGCAATGTCATGGACATGAATGCATTTTTCGGAGGTTTTGCAGCAGCACTCGAGACTGATCCAGTATGGGTGATGAATGTTGTTCCTGCGCGGAAGCCATTAACTCTCGATATTATTTACGACAGAGGCCTTATCGGAGTATACCACGATTGGTGATTTACTATAGCATTTCTAGCCTTGTTTACTCCTAATTGAATCAGAGCTGATGGTTACTAACAATTAGTTGCCCGTTTGATAAACTAGATTATAGTATACTATAGAACTTAGCCTTAAAATTTCTACGACACCCTTGAAACAGTGTTGGTTCCTTTCTGCTCAAGGCAAACCTTGTATTGCTTATCCCCCGTTGATCGGATCTCCCATAGAAAACTGTATTATCTACAGGAGAGTTAAAACCTTCAAACTAGATCCATGTTTAATCCTTATCCTTAAATCTTTTTCATGGATGCTCATCTTTCGGATTCCTCTTTTCTTATTCTCCAATGATGATACGGTGGTCTTAACGGGAACCTTAAATTGGTGATTGGTGTTTGCAGGTGTGAGCCTTTCTCAACGTACCCCCGGACTTATGATCTCATCCATGTAGCTAGCATAGATTCACTAACAAAGCTTCCAGGTTCGAGGAATAGCAGGTAGATGCATTGATCCTCTGTTGCTATTGAACGGATTCATCACATCTTTCGTTGGCTTTCGAGTCAAGTAACATTTATCATGGTTCCAACGTTGTTGCTGCAGCTGTAGCCTGGTGGACCTAATGGCGGAGATCGATCGGATGTTGCGTCCGGAAGGAACGGCTGTGATTCAAGATTCGCCAGAGGTAATAAAAAAGGTGGCTCGCATAGCACGTGTACTAAGGTGGGTAACTACCATAAATAACAAAGAACCTGAATCACATGGGAGAGGCAAGATTCTGGTTGCTACCAAAACCTTCTGGCACCTATAACTTCTTCATTCCAGCATCCCAGTGACTCGGCCTTTGTTCTTTCTAATGTAGGTTTTTTTTTTTTTGAAGCCATGTTTTTGTCCTCCCGAGCATAAAATAGATGCAATCTTTATAATCATAAAAAGCAGCTTTTATTTAATTAAAAGGGATCTGGGTTAATTTAGCATTTCAGGGAGAAAAATGTTTTTAAAAATGTAGGCTAACATTTAAGTGTTAAATATTATTTTCAAAAATTATTTTTATATAATAAAATGTCTATTTTAGATATTATGTTATAAAGTAAAAAATATATATTAAATAAGGTTTAAATTCGTTAATATTATTATATTTTGATAAAAATATTAAAAATAATTTATTGCAATATAGGAAATATAAATTTTGAATTTTTAAAAAAATTAATATTAATTATTTGTAAAACTTTCTTTGAATATATAAACTATATTTTAAATATTAAAATATAATTATTACAAATTTAAATAATTATATATGTATTTTAAATATTACATAAATTACAATGGATTATGAATAAGAGGGGCTAGTTTGGCAATGCTTTTGAGAAGTGCTTTTGAAAAGTTTAGTTGAAATTTGAGTATTTAGCATTGTTGTCAAAAAGTGCTTTTGAGAAATAAAATGTCTATTTTAGACATGTTATTATCAAGTAACAAATATGCATTTAAATAAAATTTAAATTAGTTAATATTATTATATTTTAGTAAGAATATAAAAAAATTACTATAACTTGTTAATATTTTAATATATGAAATATAAATTTTAAATATTTTTAAGTAATAAATATTAATTACTTATAAAATTTAATTAGAATATATAAACTACATTTTAAATATTTAAATATAACCATTAAATATTTGTAATTAGTATTTTAAAAAATATTTTTTTTATTTTTAATTAATGATTTTAACACATTTGTAATTAAACACAAAAAAAAGGGAAAGAACTATGTTATTGGAGGGATAAAAAAGTAATTAAGTACTAAAAGTGCTTTTGGAAGAGGAAAAGCTAAAAAAATTAGCTTTTTCTTTCAAAAGCACTTTTGAAAAGTCAAAAATTCCAGCCAAAAGCAGCTTGTCCTGCACAGCTTTTCTTCCAAAAGTGCTTTTGGAGCCAGAAGTAGTTTTTTTAAGCACAGAAAAATAGGCCCTTAAATATGTTATTTGATTCCAAAAGTACTTTTTTCCTGAACTCAGAATTATCTATTTAAATTTAAAATCACTTTTAATTTCAAAAATTATATATTTAGTATTGCTTATGGTTCCAAAATCTAAATCCGCAAGTAAAGAAATCATATAAAATTTAGGTTATCAAAATACACAACAAAATTCTTTGCATTAGACTTAAAAAGGTATGGTTAACATTACTACTGGTATATTTTCTTTATCAAGAAACTATAGATTTAAACAAGAATTTGAAAAATAAAACCTGCTAACCATGATTTGAAACTAAAAGCAAAGGTAAATAAAAAGCTTTTCAAATCAACTTAATCTTAGTTGTTGATCTTCATTGCTGTTGCAATTAAAAAAGTGATTTTAGAAAAAAATGCTTTTTAAAAGTAGAGTAGAAAAGTGGTCTGAAAAGTTTATTTTGTTAATTTTTAGATATGATTGTAGAAAGTAAAAAATTAATTAAGTTATATAATATAATGATAAATAAAATATAAATTTTAAATACTTTTCAAAAAATTAATAATATAAAATATTTTTAAAAATTGAATATAGTCATAAATAAGATTTAAATAATTTAACATAATGATAAATGGTATTTAAATAACTTAATATAACCATATATAAAATTTAATTTAATTTTTATATAATTTTTAAATAATTAATATAAATAAGGATATTTTGGCTTCCAAATGCAAAAAGTGAAAACTAAAAGTAATAAAATTTCAATTTTTAGATTTAGGTGGAAAAACACTTTTTAACTAGTATATCTTAAAGAAAAAAAAATTTAAACAATAGGGTATTTTAATATTTTAAGAGAGGTTTTCTTAAAATTAAAATTTTATCTTATTTCAGAAAACTATCTATTTATACTAAAAAAGCACAAACTATTTCAACCAAACAAACATATTAATCTATCATCTCTCTTCAAAAACCCATCACTTTTCTTTCGTTAAAATATTTTTTTACTTTATTTAATTTTAGTTTTATCCTCTAAGTGACACGTTGTGGACGAAGATAATGAATCTCTCAACTAAACACTTGTTCATTTTAAGCTTGTAGTTTAAGTTATTTATTTTTATTGAAAATTATAAATATCTATATAAAAATTTGTTCAATTGAAATGGTTTTTGATTAATTTGTGACACAAATCATAATAGGCTTATGTCATGCTTGGACTCCTAAACTATATTGTTTTTTTTTTATTTCGGTACCTACACTTTTTTTTCCTACTTTTGGTGCTTAAACTATTATTTAAAGTTGTTCATGGTCCAGATCAAACTAAGTTCGAGCCCTAATAAAATTCTAGGCCTAGACCCGACCCAGAAAATAGGTCTAAATTTTTTCTCAAGCTCGACTCGGATAAAATGTAAAACTCGAGCCCGACTCGTCAATATTAAAATTATTTTATTTTTATATAATTTTTAAAAAATTTACAATTAATCAAAAACACTAAAAATATTAAAATATGTGTTTCTCAACAAATTGAAAATAAATTAAAAAAATTATATTTAAATAACATTAAGATAGGTACAATTTAACAAGTAAATGCCTCTAAAATATTAGCAAAATTAACAATAAAACAAGAGTTATACAATATCTAAACAGTAATAACAAAATAATAGCAATATAATAGTGAAATGATAACAAATCAGTAAGAAAAAATGTATTGAATTAGAAAATAGAAAAAAAAAAGAAAGTAAAAGAGTGGAAAGGTAAAGAATGCAAATAAATTACCTATTATGTTGTTTGGGTAGTTAAATGTATTGACTGAAAGGAAGATAAAGTAATTTTGACTTTTTTATTTAGATAAATAGTGAAAAATAATGAAATTATTAATTATAATAATTTTTTATAATTATAACCTTTTCATAAAACTATTTATAAAATAAAGGGAGGACAAAAAAGACATCTTTCCTATTCTTAACTTCCCCCATTTAACTTTTAAGGAAAACAAAGATATTAAACTTGCTCTACTTTCACTAAACTAACCAAACAAAGGGTAAGATGATCATTTCCCCTAATTTCCTTACCCCTCCCTACCTCCAATCCAATCATAGGCTAAAGTTACCCCAAAAAGAATAGCAAAAAACATAGGTTCATTTGATTTAGGAAACATAGACCATATTCGTTTTCATTTTCTTAGAAAATGAAAAACACTAAGAAAATTGTATTTTGTTGAAAATTTTGAAAATGAACTATGTGAAAAATAGAAAACAACAAAAGGTTATTTTATTTGTTTTTACTAAAGTTATTTTTGTAAAATTGAAAAAGTGGTTTTTAACTTTAAATTTGATTAATGAATTAGTCTTGGTTCAAACTTAGTTAAACACATAAACATTCTTTTTTTCTCAACCCTTTTTAAATATCAAAATTCCAACCACATGAATGTGGTATTTTTTAAAATTTTATTTCTAATCTTTTTATTATAAGAAAATAGTGTACCAAACAAATTTTTATCCTTTTACCAAGTATGCTTTTCAAATTAAAAAAAAATTAAAATTAATTTTTAATAATGAAAGCAGAAAATATTTTCACAAACCAAGTAGTGTCTAAGTATTTTTTGTACAACAATTATTTGAACTTAAGCTAATTGTAAAGTAAATGAACACCCGACCAATAGACCACAACTTAAGGTTCAATAATGTCTAAGTTTTATGACTTAAATTATATAATATTATTATATAAAATTTTGATTTCTTAAAGCTCTAAGATTTGGGTTTTTGAAAAGGAGAAAAAATGCAATTAATGAGTATTGCACCAACCACTCCTAAATTATTACCTTCATTTTAAATTGGTCCCTAAACTTAAATCGTTCTAGTTATATCTATAACACCTCTAACTCATATCCGTCACCGGAACAAGCTTATGGAGTATTACCAGAACTTATAGATCAAATATGAACATTTAATATCATTCACTAATCATATCAGAAACAAATCATAATCAATTATATTGTCCCTTATATGAGCCTTCAAGGCCCAAAATACACATTAGAAATAAATTGGGACTAAACCGGGAACTTAGGGAATTTTTTCGAAAATATCAAAAATTTTCAAAGGAGCAGGGGACACACGCTCGTGTGGCCAGGCCGTGTGGGCATTTGAATTAGGGGCACACGACCGTGTCTCAGCTCGTGTCCAAATTAGGTGCTTACTGACTTGGTTCACACGGCCAAGCCACACGCCCGTGTGTTAGGCCGTGTGAAAATACCTGAACATTCTGTTTCTCAATTTTAAAGATGCAAGGGACACACGGCCAGACTACACGCCCATGTGATAGACCGTGTGTCACACACGGCTGAGACACACGCCCGAGTCTCTGCCCGTATGGACTAAAATAGGCTCTTTTCAAGCCACATTCCTCACCCATTTTTGATTTCAACCTAAACACTTCATCTAGCACACTTATATACCATAGAAAACCTTCAATACAACCAAATCAAGCTTTAAACATATCATATTATCACAAATATATTAACATTCAAATTTACAACAGTGATCAAATCACATATTTGATTACTTATATCAAACATACTATACCAACTCATTCATTAACGTATCTATAAACTATTCATCACTTAACCATACCCAAACATATATCAAGCATGATAAGACTACACATACAGATATAAGTTGATTGGAAATATAAACAAAATATAATTCATAGTATTTATACTAACCAACTTTACTCAAAACCATTCCAACCCTATACATGCCATATAAACCATAGTGTACGTTTCAAAAGCTACCAGAATAAGCTGGATAGTGTGACTTGATGTGCTGATCCGATCTTCCAACCTCTTGAAAATCTACAAAGACATTAAACAACTCGAGTAAGCTTAATGAAGCTTAGTAAGTTCGATAGGTTAAACATAAATCTTACTGAACCTACTATAACACATCAATTAAATAAATTCATTCAATGTATATTCCTTGCCAATCACAACTTCAATTGTTGAATATACTTATTTCAGATCAATACCAATAATAAACAACAAGTCTTCCAATTTCAATTACATAAGTCACTTACCAAATCTTACCAAATCGGAGAACGACTTATGGATAAGAGTACATCATTTTCAGAAGCTCGAAGGCTGAATAGAAGCTTATGAGAGCTAAACAGAAACCCATAAAGGTTGAACGGAAGCTCGTAAGAGTTGAATGGAAACCCATAAGGGTTAAACAGAAGCTCAATAGAGCTGAACGGAAACTCATATGAGTTAAACAGAAGCTCGTGAGAGCTAAACGGAAAGTAAACACGAAAGTTTGCAACAAATGCTGAACCTCGGTTTACTTGGGTAATTTTCTATCATTTTCCTCCAATGTTGTCAATTCATCGAATGCTGAATGTACTCAAATCCCGCGCTCTATTTAATCCGGATATTCAATTCAAATTTACAATTTTAACAATATTTCAATTTCAATAATAGAATAAATACATAATACCATTCATCAAATCAAAAAAAAATATTAAATTTTAACCGTAAGAACTTACCTGGGTTAAATTGTAATATTTGCAAAAGTTCAGGGACTATTTCGCTAATTTTTTTCACGAGTGTCTACGGGATTTTGATCTAAAATATAAAATTACTCATTCATTAGCATATATTTCTGTTCCAATTCACTTCACAGTTAATACCCCTCAATTTTTCAAATTTACACAATTACCCCAACTTTCACATATTTTGCAATTTAGTCCCTTAACTAATTAGTCTATCAAATGAACTAATTTTTCTGAATTGATAATTTATCTAAATATTCTAGGCTGTCATACAATCCTTGATAAACAAAAATTTAATAACAAACCCTAATATTTAACCTTTTCACAATTTGGTCCTAAAATCAACATCTAAAAAAATCATTTTATAAAATCATCATACAACTAAATTAAAGCTCTAAATCCATGTTATTTCATCAAAAAAATCCAGTATTCATCAATAGAATTTTTCAAAATTCTCAATAAAATAAAAAACTAAGGTAATAGTTAATTGGACCTAATTGTAAAAGTCTCAAAAACAAAAAAAAAAAATTCAAGAAAAGGGCAAGAATTGGACTCACTTGAAGTAAAAATATGAAAAACCAGCTCAAGGGTTCTCCTATGGCATTTTTGGCTGAGAATTAGAGAAGAAAAATGTCTAGAAACTCATAAAATTTTAATTTGTAAGTTTAATTTCACAAAAATTACCATTTTGCCATTAATTCACATTATTTTATTATTTTTTTCACACTTATGCCGCCTCAGCCATTCCACATGTGTTTATTGTCCTTTTAAGTCCTCCCTCATTTACTATTTAAGCCATTTAATCACTATTTCTCTTAATTAACAAGTTTTGCACCTTTTTCAATTTAGTCCTTTTTAATTAATTAACTATCAAAACTTTAAAATTTTCTAATGAAACTTTAATACTACCTTAATGGAACTCCATAAATATTATAAATATTTACGGCTCGATTTCTAGAAACAAGGTCTCGATACCTCATTTTCTAAAACCACTTGACCTAATATTTTGTTACCCGAGCCTAATAATTCATTATAAACTTAAATTAATAATTCAAAAATCTTCCTAAAACCATGTTTGACTCGTAAATACTAAATAATAAAATTTACAAGCTTACTCGTCAGATTTGGTGGTCTCGAACCACTGTTTCTAACACCACTAAAAATCAAGCTGTTACAATATCTCTAAACTATTGAAGTTATATCAATTAGGTCATTTGATTACTAAAATAGTTATTTTAATTGTTAAATGAAATTTCAGATCTTATGTGATATAATTTAAAGTGAAAAATCTAAGAAAAATGAATATTGTAAAAATAAATGTTTTAAAAATATTAGTTTAAGTTTTCAAAGCTTTTATAAAAGCTTTATCATTCACTTTATTTTTATTTTTACTTTATTTTTAGTTTTTACTTTTAAAATTTATGCGATAATGTTCTATTTATTTTAAAATTTCATTTTAAACTTAGCTACAAAGGATTTGACATGTCATTTAACAGTTAAATTGATGAAAGGACATGATTGATATAACATTGATAGTTTGGGGATGTAATTAGAACATTTTAAAGTTTGGAGACCAATTTAAAATGAGAATCATAGTTTGAGGATGCTTAGTGCAATCAACTTTCAATTAATTGAATTGGGTCTAAATTTGATATTTGCAAGCAAAAAAGCAAGCAATACCAAAGCATTGTTAAGACTAATTTCTATCACTTCAAGCACCGAAAATGAAAAATGCAGAAAAATGAAAAACACATTATATGTTTACTCAGTTTGAGTTTCCTACATTTGCAAGGCCTTACCCAGAGAGAATATCTTAGCACTTCGCACAACAAGTGATTACCTTCGCCTTGAAAATTTTTCTAAGTATAAATTTAACATTTTTGTATTTTAGATATGATTCGAAGTGCAATTTTTGCCAAGTGTTGTTTAAAATTATTTTTATTTAAAACATAGTGTTCGTTATATCAAAATGATTTTGTCAAATAAAGCTTGGATCAACAAGCTCCCCCCTTTTGATATAACAAAACAATTTTTGAATTTTGGTTTTGAATAAGTTTGTTCCCCCTTTCTAAAAATCATTTTCACTTTAAGGCTTAGAAAACTTTGTTGCTCATTGTTAAATTTAGCATTCATTTGTATTCATTATTAGTTGAAAAACATTTTGAAACAATTAGTCACTAAATTTGGCATATAATCAATTATTCATAATCAATCAACCATTAAATTTACCTTTCTCTTCCCCCTTTTTGTTATATCAAAATAAAGCAAATAAAGCTTACAGGAGAGAAATGTCGTTGGTTCAATAATAGAGATTGAAAATTGGAAAAACAAAGAACTAACATTAAAATTAAACATGATAGTATCTCAATAATACCAAATAAGACATTAAAGTGCTACCAAAGTGAAAGAGGACAATAGAAGAAAATATAAAGTGCAAAAAAAAAAAAAAAAAACCAAAAGGATGCATGATGCAAATGTATGAGTGGTCTAAACTAGAACTAATTATCCCTAGGTGATGATTGAGGATTCGATGGAGTAAAATGAGGAAGTAGTTGAGCCATTTGCTCTTCCAAACTTCTTATCCTAGAATCTAGATTACTAACATTATTATTAACACGATCAAAAGCATTATTGACTCAAGTACGGAATCCTCTAAACTCCTTACTCAAAGAAGTAACAGCACCAAGGATTGTAGCAAACAAGTCATCGGAGTGAGAATGTGCAAATGGTTAAGCTGATGAAGAAGCCGATGAAGGAGCCTACTTGATAAGAGGTGGAATGTCATCAAGATCAACTCTAAGGTCTTCATCATCATTAGGCACGTACTAGCCTACTTTCTCCCATTCTCCGGAAGTAGGATTTCGTTTGTACCCGACATGATGAAGTGCCCTCATGTTGATAGGTTGAAGTTTTCAAATAAGGGTATCAACACAAGTATTTATACGTAAACGAGTGAAGATGTAAGAAAGATATGTCCCAAAAGGTAAGGTTAAAGAGCTACCTAGATCCCTCCCAATGGTTTTGGTTATGCTATTGTACATAATAAAAGCAACTTTTGGACGCCTATTAGACTTAAAATAATCGATCCACCAATAGTCGGTGTTTCAAATGATGATATGTTTAGAATAGGTCTAAGGATCCAAGAGATGATAAGATGAAAGAATCGGTCATGCATATTTAAATTTACAACAAGGTTGGATTGTAACGCCCTGAATTTTGTGCCTAGAAGTTTGGAGCTTTGAGCATACGGATAGGGGGGGATTACATATATATATCTAATTGCACAATTTAACAACAAGAATAGGCTTGCTGGTCTGGTGGTTAAGATGTGTGTTGGATTGGCGGAGGTCTTGTGATCGAATCCCTGCGTGAGCTAGGGAGATATTTTATGGACTTTTTATTTATTTCATTTAGTTATTATTTTATTATAATAATTATTTATTTTATTATAAGTAAAATTATTATTATTATTTTTAATTTTTGATTGGACATTTCTTCTCCCTTCTCCTCTCTGTTTTCTTTCTTTTGCTTTCTGCTATTTCTCTAACGTTTTTAACTGCAATTTTGGGATTTCTGCTCCTCTGTCGCCTCCTCTGTCGTCGAATTAAGGTGTGGTATTCGAATCTTGTCTACTCTTTCCTTATTAATTGTTATTTTGTTTTGCAAATCCCTTTTCCTTCGGGTTTTCATAGTTGTGTATTACCCCTTCGTTTTTGAGTTTTTAGACGATAGAAGTGAAGGGAAATTATTGAATTCTAATATACTTTGATAAGGCATAGGTTAAGGACGGTTTTGGTGGCCCAAACGACATTTTTAGGGCTGAATTGGGGTGGTTTTGTAGCCTCAGCACACGGCCATGTGAATTTGTGAATTAGGGTTTCCGGCCGATTTTCGGTGCCACATGGCCTGTCTACACGGGCGTGTGGCCGATTTTGGGGATTTTTTAGATTTACACACGACCGTGTCCTTTGGGTATACGGGCGGGTGGGTTTGGGGAATTAGGGATTCTGAGTTTTGGGGTCACACGGCCATGTGATTGATTTGAGGAAATTAGGGCTTCTACACGGGCGTATGTTTCGGGACACATGGCTGTGTGACTGATTTGAGGCCTAGGGATTCCACACGGGCGTATGTTATGGGACATACGGCCGTGTCAGATGGCCATACGAGTGTGTGACACCTTCACATGACCGTGTTTGCCCAGCACTTGATTTTATTGAACTTGGACAGTGAGTTACATGGCCTGTTTACACGGCCGTATCCCTACACCACACAGGCGTGTGCCTCTTTCACACAGTCGTGTGCCACCCTTCGCACTGACGTTTGGATCCCCACACGGCTTGGACTGCTCCACACGGCCGGAGCACACGGGCGTGTGGCCATAACCCGCCGGATTTTGAATTTAAGTCGATTTGTTTGTAATCTCAAATCAATGCGTTCTAAACTTTGACTAAGCCTTTCTGAGGGTAACTATGACTCTGATCTGAGTTGATATGCGAGTGATGTGTGATTAATTGTGTGACAAGCTTGAAGCTGAGTTTGAGTGTACGAGTGTACACACTGAAACTGATCGACTGATTGTGATTGACTGTCTATAAGTGACTACTTCTAAATGACTGCCTGAGACTGTATTCTGATTTGGTGTAGTTGCATACATACATCTGCATATAAAGTATTTTGGGTTGGGATTTTGAAGAGAAAGGGAGATTTACGATCTGATCTGGCAGTTTTACTGCAACTTATCGGCATAGCGGATTACCATATTGCAATGTATCGCATGTACGTTAGCTACGCTACGTACCATTATCTGATTTGACAGTTCCTACTGCACGTCTGTACCATGGATTACCGTATTACACAGTACAACTTATACGTTAGCTTTACTGCATAATTTATGATTTGGCAGTTTATCTGCATTCTGAAAGCCCAATTCCTAGAGGGTCGAGGGCTGTCCCAATTCCCTGAGGGTTGTGGACAATATTGATAATCATCATTGCCGGGCGACCCGGGATGACGTCATATGTAGTATAAGGTTGGATGGGCTTTCGAGGTCCTATTCGAAGTGCAGGGATAGGTAGGTTGATTAAATCCCCACAGTAAGTGTAAGGTTGGGCGGAGATGGTGTGTTGGCTGGATGGGTGGGTCATTTTACAACTCATTTGCAGTCATACACATCTGCTTGACATTGTGACTGAATGTGATACTGCGACTACAATATCTGATTGACTGTTTGACTGAAATATTTGATTGTCTAATTGACTAAAATGTTTGATTGTATTATTCGACTGAAAGGCTATTGTGCCTAAGGGAACCATATGTGATGGGCTAAGGCCCAAACTAATTCTGATTCTGGAAAGGGCTTAGGCCTAGTCTATAACTATTGAGAGTTTCTGCTACTGTGTTTGATTGGGCCATATGACTGTAAAGTTACATATGGGTTATGTTGATTATTGGTGAATATGCTCAACTATCATCTGACGGTAAGGTTTGCTTTATATGTATATGTCGTCCGGTCTGTTGAGTTCGGTAGGTTGGTTCTGCATCGCCACTGAACTTGAACTGCTTCTAAGCCTTTCTATTTATGTTCTATTTTTGTTTCCGTAGCTTTACCATTCCTGATCTCATACTGGGCTCGAGTAGCTCACCCCCTTCTGTTTCCCCTTTTCAGGTGCCACTTCGATTTCTGATGTTGGACTCGGTATGCGGAGGACTCGGACAATTTTAGTGGATAAACTATGAGTTTTTTTAATTTTGGTTTTATTTGTTATTCGATTAAAGTTTAAACTGTAAGGATGTATAATGCTGTGGTACAGTTTCTGATTTATGTTTTATTCACATATGTTAGAAGATTTTGGTTTACTGAGATAAATTATATTGTAAAATTTTCCTACGATCACTTTGGTGATCAATGTAGCATTTCGAATTCGGTCTAGTATTCTAGGCCGGGTTTGGGGTGTTACATTTAGTGGTATCAGAGACAGGTTTGCAAAAACTCGGCCTGTGTTTTCTACGTGAATGTTTGTGTAACATCCCGAAATTGGGCCTAGTAAGATTGGGCCCAATGGGCCTTGGGTGTATGAATGTTTAAAACTTTTGAGAACAAGAGAACAATATTATTTCAAGTTGGACTTATTAGAAAGGTGATTTTAGAAAGTTACGGGGTTCTATGAAGTTCTGGGTTCAAGTTGGGCCTTAGTAAAATTTTGTGTTTAAGCCTATTAAGGAGAGATAGTAAGTGGCATCAAAGCTTATGGAAATAAAAGAGAAAATTGCTAACATAAATGAACATATGGCAAGGAGGTTATGGCATCAAGTGGAGAGCATGGAGGGAAGAGGTTCAAATCCCATTATGTGTAAATTTTGACTATTATTTTTGCCTTCTTTTCTTAAGTGTCGACCAAGCATGTAAATATGGCAAGATGGACTTTTTATTTTTGGAAAGATGGCGAAGGAGAATAGGAAAGAATGAAGGTGAGGAAAGAAATCAAGAAAAAGGGGAAAGTAGGGGGAACAAGTGGCCTTTTTCAAGGAAAATGTTATGGAAAGTGTAGGTGGCTAATTTTGACCATTTTGGTCATGTATGTGGACGGTTTTGTATGTTAGGAGGGATAGCCGAATTTTGCTTGGTGTTTTGGTAAAGTTTTAGTGTTGTTTTGGCCAAGATTTCTTTTATGCAGCTTTTGTAACATTTTTCTCTTCTCTCCAAATTTCCTTCTTGCCGAATCTTCAACTTTGAGTGTGCATATTCTCTTCTTTTCTTTCTTCTTGTTGCCAAATCTACACCAACCATTGAGACCAAAATTTGTTCTTTCATCTTTCTTGAAAACCAAGCTAGTCAAACATCCTTCTTATTTCTTTTCTTTTTCACGAAATCCTTCAAGCATCTCTTTTGTCCTAATTCTTTTTCACCATAGCCGAATATCAACATACAATTTCCTCCATAATCGAACTTTCATCTTTTCTCTATTTTTTCTTCTCATCCATATTAACATCCATTTCTTGATCAATCGGTAAGTATTCTTCTCAATATTTTATTTTCTTTTTCTTAATGCTGAATCTATGTTTTGGTTCGGGATGGTCATTTTGACCGAGACCATCACCTTATTCTCTCTCAACAAGACCTTTTTCTTCTTCGTAGTGATATAGTGGGAGGCCGAACATCATTCTAGCCTTAAGTCGAACGGAGAAATCGGATCCAATATTAACAAGGTAAGAAGTTCTTATGGATTATTCATATTATTCAAGATTTGATTGGTTGCTAACGGAGTAATAATTTGAAATAATCGACTATATGTTTTAGGGACAAATCACTCGATATATTCTACCTTCGGACATAGGGGTAAGTGATTCAAGTGTAAGTGATACGAAATCTTTTGGAAATCTGAGGCTAACTTTTGGTTGGTATTGTTCTAGGTCATCGACGAGTGGCTCGTTAGGAAATCGAAATCAGGTGTGTAATCCCGTATCTTCCGTATACATATCTGAAATGGTGTGTAATCTCACACTTCTCTGAAAGTTTGTATGAAATATTCTGTGAATCGGTCGAAATACCGAAGGAAACCAGAAACCGGCATCCGTGATCACTCGGGCGTGTGTATTTTGTAATAAAATAGTTTCGATTAGAAATAGTGACGCGTTTTTGAAAAATCATGAAAAATAGGAGAAATGGAATTAGAAAGTGAATATGATATGAAATTAGAGCTTACTGTGTCTACTTTAATATGGAAGAAATGGAGAAGGAAAAGGAATTTTATATTCTGAGATATGTTAATTTTAGTGAGACTGGTTCTGATTGACTTTGTGGTTCCCTGATCTATTTTGGAAAAATCATATAAAATTGTACAAAGTGAGTTATGGGTTATAATTTATATGTATGGATTCCTTAGTGAGCCTATTTTCATTAGAAACAAGTGGGAGCAATATATGAAAACCGTACAGTGAGATATTTGAAATTAAGGTAAGAGAGGTCAGAATCGTTAGACAGTGAAATAATTGAAAACTTTAAGGAATAAAATTCACTAAGTGGTTAAGCCAAAAATTCTAGAAAACTTGTAATCAGAAGATATATGAGTCTAGTTTCAAGGAAAATTTACGGATTTAGATTTCGAGATTCCTAACTCAAGTTATAGTCAATTTAGTCAGTACGACGCAGATGGACAGTTTTAAATTGTTATGCCCAAATTATTAGTTAAGTCTGGATTGCGAAATTACCGAATTACCCTTAATGGGTAATTTACCGAATTACAAAATTACCCTTATGGGCCGAATTATGGAAATGCCCCTAAAGGGCCAAAATACGAAATTGCTTATGGGCCGAATGGACATATTGATTAATGGGCCAATCTAATATTTTGCTAAATGGGCCAATCTGATATTTTGCTAAGTGGGCCAATCTGATATTTTACTAAGTGGGCCAATCTGGGCCAATCTGATATTTTGCTAAATGGGCCAATCTGATATTTTGCTAAGTCGGCCAATCTGATATTTTGCTAAATGGGCCAAATCCGATATTTTACTTAATGGGCCTTTCTGATTAATTGAGATAATGGGCTATAATTTTGTAATAAATATCCAAGTAAATTACTATTGTTATATTGTGATTTGTTATGCATTATATACATGATTTTGCATGGGATGGGATAATATTGAAGAGAAGTTCTGGTGGCTCTGCCACATATTTTGGTGGCTCTGCCACAAATTTGTATAGTGGCAATGCCACGTAAATTCTGTTACTCTGGTGGCTTGTCCACAACTAAATTTGCTATAAATGGCTTAATGCCTGCGTTTGGTGTGTTGGCGGGGTGGGTTAATTGATGATCACCCACAGGTGTGTTGGTTGGTACGGGTGGTGTGAAGCGGATGGATTATTAGGATTGGTTTGGGAATTGCATTTCATACACATGTTATAATTGATACATTATTGTTATTGTAAATGGGCTTAGGCCCAAAATATTGCTAAATGGGTTCCGGCCCAATGGACAACGGTAAAGGGATTTCACACTGAGTTCTTGTAACTCACCCCTTTTCTCTTACCCCTTTCAGGTAACGCTCAGTGACGTGGACTTGGGCAATGGATGACTCGGTGGAGGCCATACTTCGGAAATGGTTTATTTGGACTTTAGACTTCTTTCTCGTTTATTTTATTACTTTACTATTTTGGGTTAAATGTTGTAATAAGGCCTCTGGACTATTTATATTTTTGCTTTATGGTTGGGATGTTTTTATTATGTTTCTTAAATTGTTTAAAAAGGGAATTTTCTAGAAACTTAAATAAATATTTTTCCAAAATCAATTAACAAATGGATTTCAAAATAAACTGTAATATTTGGGATTTAGAGGTTATGCATTTTAACTTAAATGTATGTGGTAGCATGCCTATGCGTGGTTTGAATGTGTTTTGGGGGTTTCAGGAACCCTAGAATGTAGGTGAATGCCTTAGAAAAATATTGGATTTTAAGTCTTAAAGTGAAGCTAAGCAAGATTGGCCTTAAGAAAATTTGTATGAGGATTTAGACACAAGAACTTAACTGGTAAAGTGGCAAGGGAGGCGCCACTTAGAACTCAGGAGGATGACGCGTCAGGGAGTATGAAGGGCCTAGGTTCGAGCAGCAAGGGAAGCATTTGGAGCTTTTATTTTGCAGCAAGGAGGAGCAGTGGTGGACGGCACAAGGACTCTGGTTGGATGAGTGGAAGATCAAGTCAAATTCATTCAAAATTCGGCTAAGGAGGAAAGATAAGTGTTGACTCATTCAAACTCTTTTGAATGAGAGGAGAAGAGTTGGCCAGCCAAAGGACTCCTAGGATGACAATTTCGGTCATGTTGAAGGGGGAGGAGGCCGAATATGCATAATGAGGTTTAGGCATTCTCTTTGTGTAATTTCTTTGTCTAGAAAGCTTGTGTGCTTTTTCTTTTGGGAACCGAAATAGGAGATCACTTGTGTACTATTTTCTTTCTTGACCAAATAGCCGAAACCATTTGTGTATCTTCTTCTCTTTATTTCACTTAGGCCGAACCTCTCTTTCATCTTATTTCTTCATTGCCGCAACTTTCAGGAACTCCAAGCACCTCTTCTCTTATTTTGTTTTCTTTTGTGCCGCACCAACACTTCTTCATCTTTCTTCTCTATCCTATATTTCTCCATATCCGATTGCTCACTTGTCATTAAGCCGAAAGCACATCTAGCCTTAGTCGATTTCTTCATCTATTTCTCCTTCAAAGTCGATCACTTTCCTATAGTAGCCGAATCTCTCTGTGCTTCCAAGTAAGGGTGTAATCGATCTCAACGTTAGGGGTAAGGATCAACTTTCATTCGATTTTCTTTCTTCTTCTTTTAGATTAGTCGAAATCTAGGAATCTAATCCCTCCTATTCTCTTTGGCAGAAACCATGAAGGAAAGTTTCGGAGTTCTTTTGTAGCCGATGATTAGGGGGAGATCATTCGGGATTTGAATATCCAAGGTAAGTAAAGTGTGATCTTAGGCCAAAGGCCATTTACTTTGGTTCATTAAATATTAGAATCGAATCTAACATATACCATATAGGGATTTCAACAGACTCCATAGGCAAGTGACAGTTTCGGGATCTAGACAAGCAAGGTAAGGGATATTGAAGTATTCGGCCAAAGGCCATATTGTCTATTAAGGTTAGCCGATTCTGACTATGACCTTTTAGGGGCAGTTCGACAGGGATAAGGAGAAGTCTCGGGATTCAGATTTTTTCGGTAAGGGTATTTTAAGTTAAAAACTATATTCATTTAGATCTCGTATGTTAATTAATTGGTTTTGATTAAGTGTTCTTCAATGGATGCGAGTACCAGTGGAGGAGTGAAAGGGGTAGTTCCTACCCCTAAATTCAAGAAACGCTCAGTTGCTGCTGTTCGTGATTGGCCACCGGGGTGTGGGCCAGCGTCGAAAAGGGATAAGCAGTTCACTGTTATCCCTGCTAGCGAAAGTGTCAGTGAGATCGTGAGCGTAGTTCTCGTTGTTATCAGGTGTGTAGCCCTACATTAATTCCCGATAGATTAATAGTGATCATATTAAATATGTGATTAATGGAAATATGAGTAACATGGCTAAAGGTACCATTCAATGGTACAGTGCATTCAAATACGATACCCCTTAATATTCTGTTGGAAATGTTTATAAACATTGATATGAAATATGTGTGGTTTCGATATGACTCTGGGATAAGGTATATTGCATGATAACTGATTAATATGTATGATGCATGGGCATATGGGTGATATTGATAAAGGGGAATTGTTCCGGTGGTTTTTACCATATTATCCGGTGACTTATGTCACATATTCTGTATCTGGTGACTTATGTCACATATTATGTATCCTGTGACTATGTCACATATTATGAATCTTGTGACTCTGTCACATTATCTGGTGGCTATGCCACGATTATAAGGGCGATGTGCGCTTGATCGCAAATGACGCGCTTTCGATAGTGTGTAGCGGATGGAGGGTCAATTTAGTAATCCCCACGGTGTGACTGGCTGGTACGGGTGGTGTGTAGAGGATGGATATCTAAGTGGGCTTGGGATTGCATATCATTTTATATGTACATGTGATTTAATATGTCATGATTCGATATACTATGTTATGGGCTTATGGCCAAGTATGATATAAAATGGGCTTTGCCAAAATGTTAAATTAAGGCTATGGTCGTTTGGGCTTTTAGTGTAATTGTTACACATTGAGTCTGTTGGCACCCTTCGTGGGATACCTTTTGCAGGTGAAACTTAGTGAATTGGACCGGGTCAGCGAGGACTATGTGGTGGCCATGCTCAACTCAGCAGTTCGGGTTTTCTTTTAGTTAAACTCATCATGTTTTCTTTTATTATTTTGGGATTTATTTTGGGTCATGTTTTTTTGGAATACGGCCACTATTAGCTGTTTTATTTATGCGTTTTAACTTTTTATTCTGCTAAAATCAACATCAATTAAAGGATTAAATATTTTCGTAAAATAACCTAAACTGTTTTGACACCTAAACACCTATGGTTTTCAACTTAATAATAAGCTCTAAATTCGGTTTTTCTTTTAACTTATAATTTTTAAATCATGAAGATAACGTTTTAATGAGATACAAAACTTACATAACGACACGGTTTTCAAATTCAAATCTATTTTTCTTCGAAATCAACATATTTTCCAAGATGACAAAACGAGTTTTACTCAAGGAGCATGCCAGATCCGGTCGGGGCTTGTGGGCTGGGTTTAGGGTGTTTCAACTTGGTATCAGAGCCCAGTTTTAAACACTCGGCCTTGGGTTTTGAAGCCCACACCGTTTTCAAAGTTTGAGCCAAAATGGGTTTTTGAAAATTTTTGGGTAAAATTGTTTTATGGAAGCATGGCACCCGAGTTCTTGGCCCAGGTCCGCCAGGTAAGTTCTTTTAATTGAATTGTGTATGCTGATGTGTGATACTTTAGCTGATAGGCCTAAGGAAACTTTATTTTAGAGACGTAGACCCTAGGTATATGTGTACTTCTACAGAAAAACCACTGATTAAAAACTCTCTGCATAAAATTCCTCTTTAAATAAGAAAGTGAAAAGATTCTAATGCATAAAATCTTCGTAAAAACAGATAAATCGCGACAGTATACATGAGTTCTAGGGGACATGGTCGCCTTGGGCGCGCAGCAGGGCGAGAATAAGCGTGGTCGGAACCGGTTGGAGTGCAGTCGGGTCGTGGTTAGAAAAATGAGGCACCGCCACTTGGGTAGGGGCGGGAATTTCAGGAGAGCGACGAGGAGGAGATGACGCAGATTGCGAGGCTATCTTTGCGAGTTTTAGAGCGGAGTAGCGAGGAGCTAGTATGGGAAATGGGGTTTGAAAGTCGATGAGTCGAGAGACTTAGATCAAATGGAGTGAGTTTTTAGAGGAGTATCTCGGGGTAGCTCGAATGTAGCGGAGTATTGGTTAGAGGCAATCGAGAGGATCATGGATGATTTGGACCGCACTCACTTGGAAAGAAGGCGAGAAAGGTCTTTGTTTATTGTTTGAAATGAGGCCTACCAGTGGTGGCTCACTGTCAAAGAGGGTACCCCTGCAGATCGAGTGGATTGGGGGTATTTTAAGGTTAAGTTTGAGGGGAAATATGCCGGAGCTAGCTACATAGACTCGCAGAGAAAGGCGTTTCTGAATCTGGTACAAGGAAGTAAGTCGATAGCAGAATATAAAGCAGAGTTTTTGCGGTTAAGCCGGTATGCCAGAGGGATTATGGCTACTGATTATGAGCGGTGTGTCAGGTTTGAAGATGGTTTGAGAGATGAGCTGCGAGTGTTGATTACTCCGCATCGGGAAAGAGACTTTGCAGTCTTAGTGGATAAGGCTCGGATAGCTGAAGAAGTTAAGCGGACTGAGAGACAAAACCGAGACAGAGGACAGAATAGGAATAAGAGGAGCTATGGGTCTTCGGGGTCATCCAGGAATTTTTAAAAGAGACCTAAAGTTAATGGGCCGCGAGGTCAGTAGGTTGTTGTGGGAGGATAGTACCGTATTTGTGCTCAGTGTGGAAAGATGCACCCAAGAGAATGTTGGAAAAGGACAGGGGGATATTTTAAGTGCGGGTCCAAGGATCATATGATTAGGAATTGTCCGATGGATACAGATAGGAACCACCCAGCAGGTCAGGGTTTTAATCAGGTTGGCAGAGGTGGACAGCAGCCGTTGAGGGGTCGTGGTCCGCATGGCAGAGGTAATGGTTCTGGTAGAGGTCGCGGAACCCCAAGCAAAAGTAGTGGTAGTACTGAGGCGAGACAGCCAGGTCTGGTATATGCGGTTCGTCGGAGGGAGGATGGTGATGCACCTGATGTCATAACGGGTACGTTCCTTATTTCTGGATTACCCTTTATTGCACTGATAGATATAGGGTCAACTCATTTGTACATTTCTAGTGCAGTATCTGAAACTCTGCATGTGAACTCTGAGACTGTACCTAGGAAGATGACTGTATTTAGTCCTTTAGGGCAATCAGTAGTAGTAGACAAACTCTTTAAGAAAGTGCCTTTAGAAGTTCAGGGGACGCAGTTTCCGGCTGACTTAATGGAGTTACCATTCGGGGAATTTGATCTAACCTTAGGTATGGACTGGTTAGTGAGGTACCGTGCGAATATGGATTGTGCTGCTAAGTGGATGTCATTGAGGACCATTGATGATAAGGAAGTTGTAGTGATGGGCGAGAGACGGAATTACTTATCGAATGTACTATCTGCCCTTAAGGCAGAGAAGATTGTAAGAAAGGGATGTCTGGCTTTTCTGATGTTGGTTAGTGCCTTGGAGGTTAAGGAAGCGACTGTTGAAGGGGTCAGGACTGTGAGAGAATTTGTGGATGTCTTTCCGGAAGAACTTCTAGGATTGCCTCCAGATCGTGAGGTGGAATTTGGGATTGAGTTGTTGCCTGGTACGGCACCAGTATCTATCGCTCCGTACAGAATGGCACCAAAGGAGTTGGTTGAGCTTAAGGCTCAAATTCAAGAGTTACTTGACCGTGGGTTTATCCGACCCAGTGTGTCTCCATGGGGAGCACCGGTCCTATTCGTTAAGAAGAAGGACGGGACTATACGTATGTGTATAGATTACCGGCAGTTGAAGAAGCTGACCATCAAGAACAAGTATCCTTTGCCAAAGATAGACGACTTGTTCGACCAGCTTAAAGGGGCCGCGGTATTTTCAAAGATAGATCTAAGGTCAGGATATCATCAGCTTAAAGTGAAGGAAGCGGATATCCATAAGACAGCTTTCCGAACAAGATATGGGCATTATGAGTTCTTAGTAATGCCGTTCGGATTGACGAACGCCCCAGCTACGTTCATGGATATGATGAACCGGGTTTTCCAACCCTACTTGGATCAGTTCGTCGTTGTGTTCATAGACGACATTCTAGTGTATTCCAAGTCTGAGGAAGAACATGATGCGCATCTCCGGGTAGTATTGCAAGTGTTAAGGGAAAAGAAGCTGTATGCCAAATATAGCAAGTGCGAATTCTGGCTAAAGGAAGTTGCGTTCTTAGGGCATGTGGTCTCTGCAGAGGGGATAAGGGTAGACCTTCGGAAGATTGAGGCAGTGTTAGATTGGAAACCACCTAAGGATTTTGTGGTATATTGTGATGCTTCTCACACAGGATTGGGATGTGTTCTGATGCAAGACGGGAAGGTGGTCGCTTATGCATATCGACAATTAAGGCCACATGAGGTTAATTATCCGACGCATGACTTGGAGCTAGCTGCAGTGGTCTTCGCTTTAAAAGTATGGAGGCATTATTTATATGGAGAGAAGTCAGTAATTTACACGGATCACAAGAGTCTGAAGTATATGCTGACTCAAAAGGAGCTGAATTTGAGATAGCGAAGGTGGATGGAGTTGTTGAAAGACTACGATTGTTCTATAGAGTATCACCCGGGCAAAGTGAATGTGGCAGTAGATGCCCTATGTCAAAAAGTAATGTCGGATCTGAGGGTGATGTTTGCACATCTTAGTCTTTATGACGACAGAAGTTTGTTAGCAGAGTTGCAAGTAAAGCCGACATGGTTGAGTCAGGTGAAAGGGAGTCAGTTGGCAAATGTTGATCTAAGTGCTAAGCTACGGCAAGTGCAAAACGGGGAATTGGAAGACTATGGTGTTAACAGCGATGGAGTATTGTGTTTCAAGGGTAAGGTCTGTATGCCAAAGGATGAGGAACTTAGGTAGAGAATTCTTCAGGAATCGCATAATAGCCCTTATGCTATGCATCCTGGAGGTAGTAAGTTGTACAGGGATCTACGGGATCAATTTTGGTGGCCTGGTCTTAAGCGGGAAGTTACAGAATTTGTAGGGAAATGCTTAACGTGTCAGCAAGTCAAGGCTGAACACCAAGTACCGTCAGGGTTGCTTCAGCCGATAAAGATTCCGCAGTGGAAGTGGGAGAGAATTACTATGGACTTTGTTAGTAGGCTTCCCCTTACGCCTACTAAAAAGGATTCAGTGTGGGTGATAGTGGATCAGTTGACGAAGTCGGCACATTTCATACCAGTGCGGGTTAACTATTCTCTGCAGAGGTTAGCAAAGTTGTATGTGGCAGAAATTGTGAGGCTGCATGGAGTGCTGGTGTCAATTATTTCGGATAGGGATCCGAGGTTTACGTCTCAGTTTTGAAAAGCGTTACATCAGGCTTTGGGCACCAGATTAGACTTCAGTATGACATTTCATCCGCAGTCGGACGGCCAATCTGAGCGAGTAATCCAAGTGTTAAAGGATATGTTGAGGGGCTGTGTGATAGACTTCAGAGGAAGTTGGGAAGAGTTTTTTTCCTTTAGCAGAGTTTGCGTACAATAACAGCTATCAAGTCAGTATTCGGATGGCACCGTATGAAGCACTGTATGGACGGAAGTGTCGCACTCCTACGTGTTGGACAGAGTTGGGGAAACGTCATGTTTTAGGTCCGGAGATTGTGGCAGAATCCGAAGAGAAGGTTAAGGTAGTTCAGGCACGATTGAAGGAAGCATCTGCCAGGCAAAAGTCGTACGCAGATCTTAAGCGGAAGGAAATAGAGTTTGCTGTGGGAGATCAGGTGTTCCTAAAAGTTTCGCCACGGAAGAAGGTGATGAGATTTGGTCGCAAGGGAAAGTTAAGTCCCAGGTTTATAGGACCTTATCGGGTTTTGAAGCGAGTTGGACCAGTGGCATACCAGTTAGAGTTGCCTTTGGAATTGAAGCAGATGCACGATGTGTTCCACGTTTCAATGCTACGTCGTTACCGGTCGGATCCATCTCATGTAGTGCCAGTTGAGGAGGTGGAGTTAAAACCAGATTTGTCCTAGGAAGAGGAGTCGATTCAGATTTTGGAACGGGATGTCAAGATGTTAGGGAAGAAATCAGTTCCTCTAGTCAAGGTGTTATGGCGTAATCATGGATCGGAAGAAGCTTCGTGGGAGCTGGAGGAAGTAATACGACAACAATACCCTCACTTATTCTAGCCAGGTAATTTCGAGGTCGAAATTATTTTTAAGGGGGGTAGAACTGTAATATCCGGGAATTAGGGGTTATGCATTTTAACTTAAATGTATGTGGTAGCATGCCTATGTGTGGTTTGAATGTGTTTTGGGGATTTCGGGAACCCTAGAATGTAGGTGAATGCCTTAGAAAAATATTGGATTTTAAGTCTTAAGGTGGAGCTAAGCAAGATAGGCCTTAAGAAAATTTGTATGAGGATTTAGACACAAGAACTTAACTGGTAAAGTGGCAAGGGAGGCGCCACTTAGAACTCAGGAGGGTGACGCGTCTGGGAGTATGAAGGGCCTAGGTTCGAGCAGCAAGGGAAGCATTTGGAGCTTTTATTTTGCAGCAAGGAGGAAAAGTGGTGGACGGCACAAGGACTCTGGTTGGATGAGTGGAAGATCAAGTCAAATTCATTCAAAATTCGGCTAAGGAGGAAAGATAAGTGTTGACTCATTCAAACTCTTTTGTATGAGAGGAGAAGAGAAGAAATAGGAGAAAAACAAGGGATTTGAGAGAGAGGAGAAGAGTTGGCCGGCCAAAGGACTCCTAGGATGACAATTTCGGTCATGTTGAAGGGGGAGGAGGCGGAATATGCATAGTGAGGTTTAGGCATTCTTTTTGTGTAATTTCTTTATTTAGAAAGCTTGTGTGCTTTTTCTTTTGGGAACCGAAATAGGAGATCACTTGTGCACTATTTTCTTTCTTGACCAAAAGCTGAAACCATTTGTGCATCTTTTTCTCTTTATTTCACTTAGGCCAAACCTCTCTTTCATCTTATTTCTTCATTGCCGCAACTTTTAGGAACTCCAAGCACCTCTTCTCTTATTTTGTTTTCTTTTGTGCCGCACCAATACTTCTTCACCTTTCTTCTCCATCCCATATTTCTCCATATCCGATTGCTCACCTGTCATTAAGCCGAAAGCACATCTAGCCTTAGCCGATTTCTTCATCTATTTCTCTTTCAAAGTCGATCACTTTTCTATAGTAGCCGAATCTCTCTGTGTTTCCAAGCAAGGGTGTAATCGATCTCAACGTTAGGGGTAAGGATCAACTGTCATTTGATTTTCTTTCTTTTTCTTTTGGATTAGCCAAAATCTAGGAATCTAATCCCTCCTATTCTCTTTGGCCGAAACCATGAAGGAAAGTTTCGGGGTTCTTTTGTAGCCGATGATTAGGGGGAGATCATTCGGGATTTGAATATCCAAGGTAAGTAAAGTGTGATCTTAGGCCAAAGGCCATTTACTTTGGTTCATTAAATATTAGAATCGAATCTAACATATACCATATAGGGATTTCGACAGACTCCATAGGCAAGTGACAGTTTCGGGATCTAGACGAGTAAGGTAAGGGATATTGAAGTATTCGGCCAAAGGCCATATTGTCTATTAAGGTTACCCGATTCTGACTATGACCTTTTAGGGGCAGTTCGACAGGGATAAGGAGAAGTCTCAGGATTCAAATCTTTTCGGTAAGGGTGTTTTAAGTTAAAAACTATATTCGTGTAGATCTCGTATGTTAATTAATCGGTTTTGATTAAGTGTTCTTCAATGGATGCGAGTACCAGTGGAAGAGTGAAAGGGGTAGTTCCTACCCCTAAATTCAAGAAACGCTCAGTTGCTGCTGTTCGTAATTGGCCACCGGGGTGTGGGCCAGCGTCGGAAAGGGATAAGCAGTTCACTGTTATCCCTACTAGCGAAAGTGTCAGTGAGATCGAGAGCGTAGTTCTCGTTGTTATCAGGTGTGTAACCCTACATTAATTCCCGATAGATTAATAGTGATCATATTAAATATGTGATTAATAGAAATACGAGTAACATGGCTAAGGGTACCATTCAATGGTACAGTGCATTCAAGTACGATACCCCTTAATATTCTATTGGTAATGTTTATAAACATTGATATGAAATATGTGTGATTTCAATATGACTCTGGGATAAGGTATATTGCGTGATAACTAATTAATATGTATGATGCATGGGTATATGGGTGATATTGATAAAGGGGAAGTGTTCCGATGGTTTTTACCATATTATCCGGTGGCTTATGTCACATATTTTGTATCCGGTGACTTATGTCACATATTATGTATCCGATGACTATGTCACATATTATGAATCTGGTGACTCTGTCACATTATCTGGTGGCTATGCCACGATTATAAGCGATGTGCGATTGATCGCAATGGCGCGCTTCGATGGTGTGTAGCGGATGGAGGGTCGATTTAGTAATCCCCACGGTGTGACTGGCTGGTACGGGTGGTGTGTAGAGGATGGATATCTAAGTGGGCTCGGGATTGCATTTCATTTTATATGTACATGTGATTTGATATGTCATGATTCGATATACTATGTTATGGGCTTATGGCCAAGTATGATATAAAATGGGCTTTGCCAAAATGTTAAATTAAGGCTATGATCGTTTGGGCTTTTAGTGTAATTGTTACACATTGAGTCTATTGACTCACCCTTCGTGGGATATCTTTTGCAGGTGAAACTTAGTGATTTGGACAGGGTCAGCGAGGGCTATGTGGTGGCCATGATCAACTCAGCAGTTCGGGTTTTCTTTTAGTTAAACTCATCACGTTTTCTTTTATTATTTTGGGATTTATTAAAGGGTCATGTTTTATTGTAATACGGTCACTATTAGCTGTTTTATTTATGCGTTTTAACTTTTTATTCTGCTAAAATCAACATCAATTAAAGGATTAAATATTTTCGTAAAACGACTTAAACTGTTTTGACACCTAAACACCTATGGTTTTCAACTTAATAATAAGCTCTAAATTCGGTTTTTCTTTTAACTTATAATTTTTAAATCATGAAGATAACGTTTTAATGAGATACAAAACTTACATAACGACACGGTTTTCAAATTCAAATCTATTTTTCTTCGAAATCAACATATTTTCCAAGATGACAAAACGAGTTTTACTCAAGGAGCATGCCAGATCCGGTCGGGGCTTGTGGGCCGGGTTTGGGGTGTTTCATAAACTTTTACAAATATTTGTAACATGGATATTTTCTCTCAAACTATTAACGATATTTTCAAAAGACTCAGATTCTCTTTTGAATTTTCAACGTCATTTTCAAAAGTCACGATTTTGTAAGATCATTAGTTCAAATTTATCGATTTATCAATCAAAACTTCGAGGTTAGTAGTATTTTATCAAATCAAACTTGTTTTCTTGATTTTAACAAAGCAATATTTTAGTACGAATAAAAAGGGTTTAACATGTTTTGCTCGTGTGACATACCAAATCCGCTCGAAACGCATGGGCCGGGTTTGGGGTGTTACAGCTTACGCAAATAAATGGAAAACCCTTGAAAAGCTGTACCACAAAAAATTGAAAAGGATTATGTTTTGAAAGTGATATACGGGAATGAACTGTCTGAGCTTTCGGTGCTAGTCCAGGTAGAAACTCGAAATTGTGAAATTTGAAATTTAAATTTTGTACGTATTCTGTGTTGCTTTTTTGAAATGTAGATTTCCTAAGTTAGCGCCAGTACTGGTATGGATCCTGAGGGAAAACGGGATTATAAGGCGTCTTCTACTTCTCCGGAACATGAGACTGTTGCGGAGCTGGTAGACAATGCGATTCTGCCAACTTCAAGTAGCGATAACCCGGAGCTTGGTACTGAGGCGTTGACCCGGGTAGTGAGGGAAGTGCTAGAGGAAGTGTTTGGAGCTAGGATGAGGGAGATTAATGAGACGCTCCAAGCTAGGTGCGTGGACTGTGGGATAAAGAGAGATCGCATTTCTCTGAGGTTGGAACCTCAATCTGCGAAGCGTGTTAGGACGCACCCAACTGGTAGTAAAGGTAGTGCCAGTGGGGGCATGAACGTACCGTCTTGTGAGCACTGTAAGAGGCGTCATGCAGGCGATTGTTGGAGGAAGTTAGGAGCGTGTCTAAGACGCAAGTCCACTGAGCATCGGGTTTGAGATTATCTTTGAATCAGGTGTCAAAACCATTTTTTATTTATTTTGAAAAATGGGGATCGACTTTAAAAATATATGGAGTAGAGTCGCCACCAACCTTTTTTGTTTAGGTGTGATTGGATCACCTTATAAAAAAAATTTGATCTACGAAATTAAATAACAAAAAGGGTTCGGGTATCGGTTACGCACGAGGAAGGGTTAGCACCCTCGTACGCCCCAGAACGGGTACCAAATCAATTAACTAATGTCCTTGTGTTGAAAACTTGAAAATGTTTAAGGTGTGACTCTTTTTAAAGGATGTTAATTAATTTTGAATTGAATCTCAAGATTCACTTGTTCCAAAGGAATAAAAATATCACATCCAATACGTTAGGATATGACATATTTATACCTCGACACCGAGAACTTCTTTGATTTTCAAAACATGAAAGTAAAAGGATATTTGGTTATTTGGTCGAACGGAAAATTGATACCCAGCACGTTAGGGCATAATTTTTCGAATTTCCAAACACACAAATATTGCCTTTTCTTGAAAAATTTTCAAATACGCAATTTTAAATTTGGCTCAAAATGTATTTTATTAATAAAATGAAATATTTAGTAAAGGCTTGAATATATTCGAGTTTGAAACAAAAAACAATAACAAGTAGCATAAGTATAGCATTAAGCATGAAATAACATACAAACTTAACTTTATACAAATGGACATAATTATAGAAATAATTTAACGCACGAATATACAATAACGATAACTGCATGGTTTAAAGGACACATATTAACAATCAAAGATCAATAAACTACAAGATATAATAATTCTACAAAATTTACAATGGTAAACTAACATAAAACAAAATTTTGAATGCTAACAAATGTATTTAAAATAAATAAAGAAAGTGGATTTTGAAATCAACAATTTATGAAATTATTTAAAATTGAATAATAATACATAAGAGTATTTAAATCAAATATTGTACAAATCATTGAAACAAAGAAACATATTAAAGACCATCTTGAAATTAAAAATTTTATGTAATAAGTTAAAATATACAAATGGAAGTTTAAAACGAATTAAAACATTGCAAAATCAATAAAATAGTCCAAAATAATTTATTAAAACAGCTTCTAAAAAAATAAGTAATGAATAAATTTTATAAACTAAAAAATACTTAATTGAAATAAAAAAAATTAACAAGCTATATTAAAAAATTTTAAACAGAGTTAAGGACTAAATTAAAATACGCATAAATAGTTAGGGATTAAACTAGCAAATATTCTTAGTCTCGAAACGTTGCTTTTAATCGGGGGCCAAAATGAAAACGGAATACATGTTAAGGGCGAAATTAAAAATAAAATAAAACTTAATTTAAAAGAAATAAAATGCGGAAGGACTAGAAGAATAAATATCCCAATTCAATAAAAAGCGCGGATCCTTCCCCGGGTCGGGTCACTCGTGCGGGTTTGGCCTTTTAAACAATGTCGTTTTGTTCATTAACGGACCATATCAAAACGATATCGCACCAAAGGGCTATAAATACCAAAAACATTACAAAAAAAAAACATTTTAAACTGTTTCTAAAAAAAAACAAAAGGGATGCTCTGGATGGCTCTCGGAGCGCTAGCCAGGTTTGGTTTGTCTCCGTCATTGAGCCACCGAGTCTCTCCACCTCTGCCACCGCGTACGGCGGTCGGACGGTCGGAGAGACCAAAGAAGGCTACCCTGGCCTTTTTAAGCCCCTTTAATCCGAACCCATACTCAAAATACCCGAAAACCCCTCCAAAATCAAAAAGAAAAAAACCAAAAAAGGGCTTCGGATTCGGGACCCCCATGGTCGCAAAAAGGTAAAACCTTTAATACTATTTCTATTTCTATATGTATGCGTGATATGCGAAACAAGGGTGAAAAATACCTCTGCTTTTCTATCTTTGTATTCGAAAAATTGTGAAAAAAAATTACAAATGTTTGCTTCCATTTTTATAACCGGGTTCGAAAAAATACAATCGTTTTCTTTTGATTTGCTGTTGTCTATCCTTTCTGTGCAGGTACGAGCATGCGTGGCGTTGTACGGAGGTGGGCCGACGTGGAGGAGCGAGCGAGTGGCGTGCGCGTGATGACGTGCGTAGGGGCACGCGCGCGGCGCAAAACTGCCCTTAAAACCCTAGGGTTCTGTCTACTAAAAATGCTTGGGCCATTTGGGCCATGTAATTGGGTTTTTTGGTTGGATTTAATTCGGGTTTTGGCTAGGTTTAGTTATTGGGCCTGTTTATTATTTCTTTGTAATGGACAGACTGCTACTTTTTGGACATTTATTTTTTGTTTTCATTGGTAGGCCCGGGCAATAATGGGTTCTTACAGCTGCCCCTCTTTGCTCATTGTCATGTAACGAGAATGGAGCAAAGACTTCAAAAAGGACCTTTTTTTCCCGGTCTTCAAATCTTTAACTTCTTTCGGTGCTTTTCTTCTTTGAGTAGCTTCATTCCATCCCACTGCATCTTCAAGGGTATAGGAACTAGCGCTTCGATCCAATTCAAGGATATTAGACTTGTAGCTTCAATCTGCTCCGCTGCAACTTCGAGGAGATAAGATTTGCTATCTTTATTCTGATCCACTGCAACTTCAGAGAGATGAGACTTTCTATGGTAAATTCAATCCGACCTACTACTACTTCAGAGGTATAGGATTCGTCATTTTAATCTGCTCCACTGCAACTTCGTGGAGATAGGATTAACTGTCTTCAGTCTGCTCCACTGCACTTCAGGGAGATAAGACTTGTGACTTCAACCTGCTCTACTGCAACTTCAGGGAGATAAGGTTTTTTTTTTATCTGCTCTATTGCAACTTCAGAGAGATAAGATCTGTGATTCATAGCTTTAAACTGTTCCACTGCAACTTCAGGGAAATAAGATTCACTATCTTCAGTCTGCTCCACTACAACTTTAGGGAGATACAACTTGCATGATAAATTCAATCCGACCTACTGCAACTTCAGAGGTATAGAATTCATCGTTTTAATTTGCTCTGTTGCAACTTTAGGGAGATAAGATTAACTATCTTCAGTCTACTCCACTGCAACTTCAGGGAGAAAAGACTTGTGACTTCAACCTGCTTCACAACTTCAGGGAGATAAGGTCTACTATAGTGAATTTGATCCGACCTTCTACAACTTCAAACTGAAACACCCCAGACCTGGCCCACGAGCCTTGACCGGATCTGGTATGTTCCCCGAAGTAAACCGATTCAAAATTCTTTTGTTACTTTGGAAAACTGTGTGTTTTGAAGAAAGTTTGTTTGTAGGATGGGCTCGAGTTGAAAACAAGCTAGTTTTATATTGGAAACCCATTTATTTCAGGTGGCAAAACATTTGGAGTTTATTTTAAATGAAATTAACTTAATCTTTAATAAATAAAGTTTCGTAACATAATAAATAAAACAGTAATAAAATAGTGCACTGTGGCCTTATTACATCAAATTAAAACCCAAAATAAAATTCAAGGTACTTAGAAATAAAAGAAAGTCCGGAATAAAATAAAGTCTGAATTTTCGCATGGCCACCCCTAAGCTTCACGACCCGGTCCATCACCGATCATCACTGAAAAAATATTCCCCAATGGGGTGAGTCAACCAGACTCAATGTGTACACAACACTAAATCATAATAGAATCAGGCATAACAAATATTACACATTCATATCATAGCATACATATTATGATGCATTCCCAAACCCAAACCTAATAAGCCATCCGCTACACTCCCCGTAGTAACCTTTGTACTTAATGGGGACTACTAAGTCGACCCTCCTTCCGCTACACTCCATATCGCGGTCTTAGGTCACCGCATTTGTGGTCTTAGGTCACCACATTCAGATATCGCGGTCTTAGGTCACCGCATTTAGATTACTGTGGTCTTAGGTCACCACATTCAGATACCACGGTCTTAGGTCACTGTGTTCATGGTCTTAGGTCACCACATTTAGATATCGCGGTCTTAGGTCACCGCATTCAGATTACTGTGGTCTTAGGTCACCACATTCAGATACCACGGTCTTAGGTCACCGTGTTCGTGGTCTTAGGTCACCACATTCACTTCCCCTTTCAATAACCCATATGCCCCATTTTGTAATATGCATTAATATGCCAAAGTTCACATCCTTATTCTCATGTTACAAATAACATATTTCATATTCCTAGTAGGAGTAGGAAACGTACCTGAGTACTTAGTACCATAACATGGTACCTTAGCCACTTTCTTATTCTTAATATCACATATTTTAATTAGACATAGCCATAAAACATATTATGAAATAGTGTGGGATACACACCTGATTAGCTTAACGAATTCCTTGAAATCCCGAAAAATCGATCTATCGCTTTAGATCCTAAATCCCTACATTTGGCCACATTTAGTATTTTAGGAAAAAGCCTATTCGGCTAATTTAATCAGATCCCGAAGGATTATCGTATCCACTTTCTTACCTTGCTGCCGATTTGATAATTAATCAAATCCCGAAAACTTGTATTCTTCCCCTTTGAAATCGGCTAATCACTAGATCCCTTGAATCGGTTAGTTTTCGACTTAAAACACATAAAAATAGATCTAACTACTAAAATAGGCCTTGGCTGAATATTCATAGTCACTTACCTTAAGGATCTTAAATCCCAAAAGAATCTTTCCAAATTTCGGCAAATAAGAATATTGATGGGATTAGTCCTAGATTTCGACAAATCTAAAAGAAAAGAATAGAAATCAAAACTTGTTCTTACGCTTTCTTGAAGAAATCGTGACACCTATGCTTGAAGCCCTCAAAGATTCGGCTTTTGATGGATTGGAAAGAAAAGAAATTGGCTAATGGTGATATCTTGAATTTTTGGCTTTGGCTAACAAAAAGAAGAAGAACAAATGCTCTAGGAAATTCGGCAGAGAGAAGGGTTGAGAGAAAGAATGATGAATGGCCCTCTTTTCCTTATATAGCTAAATTTACTAACTTAGAATCCCTTACTTGGCCATCACTCTTCTATTTTGATAGCTTTATCTCTTTAATTATCTCCTAAAATAAAAGATAATTCAGCAACTATCCTTACTTAGCCGAAATTATTAAACTCAAAGTCCCTTACTTGGCCATCACTTCTCCCTTATTTTCCTAATTAAAGAGTAATTCCTCATTTATCTCTTGAAAATAATCTAAAATAAATCCATTATTTATCCCTTATTTATCCACTATTTATCTCTTAAAAACAAAAGAATAAAGGCTCCTAAATTATAGCCTTGTGCCGTCCACCTCACTTATTCTGGAAGTAAAATAAAAAATTTTTTATTTGCTTTCCCTGTGACTCGAACTCAAGCCCAATCCCCTTGCATGTGGCGCCATTTCCAGAGGCCCTAAGTGGCATCTCCAGGCCACTTTTCCAAGCCTGTTTGCGTGTCAAATTTCACATACTTTTTCTCTTAAGGCCACCTTGCCTTAATTTCCTCTTTTAAACTTTAAACTTGACATTTCTAAAGCATTTCCTTACATTTCTAAGACATTTCCTTACATTTCCAAGACATTTCCTTACATTTCCAAGACAAGACATTTCCTTACATTTCCAAGTCATTTCCTTACATGACATTTCCTTACATTTCCAAGTCATTTCCTTACATTTCCAAGTCATTTCCCACTTTCCTCTTTTAAACCTAACATTTCCATACATTTCCAGTGTTTCCAGAAATGTTCACTTTCCTCTTTTAAACCTAACATTTCCATACATTTCCAGGTTTCCAAAAATATTCATAATCCATTCATAACACATAAGACATGCCATTTCGTATAATTAAATCAAAAATGCATAGGCCCATTTCCAGGATGTTACAGTTCTACCTCCCTTAAAAATAATTTCGTCCTCGAAATTACTTACTAACGAATAATCGTACATCTTAACTCACCAGACTACGCTTATCTTTGCGCACTCGATCTTAATAGAACCATCATACTTCCTAGGCACAATCTCTAAGTTCACGTCCCCTAGAACTCATTTCTAACGCCTTGTGATTTAATCGATTAAAAAGTTTTATGCATAAGAATTTTGTTCCACTTATTAACCATGAACAATTTTAGGAAATAAAGATATTTAGAAGTAGTTCTTTCGATCACACAAAGTTTCAGTTGAAGTTCACTACTCTAATTCAGAGAATCACATTCACATTCATCAACAGAGACACCTTCATTCCTCAATAGAGGCACATTCATTCATCAACATAGACATATTTATTCGATGGTATCTACCACCCACATTCACTATTCGAACACTCTTTGCCTTATTCCTATCCTGGGGTATTTTCGTAATTTGTCCTCTGGTATTTTCATAATTTTTCAAAATAAGGTTCCTTGGTAATTTTGTCAGTAAGGGTATTTTGGTAATTTTGTGTTCCCGGGGTATTTATGGAAATTCTGAAATCCGAGGGTATTTCGGTAATTTTGAAACTCAGGGGTATTTTGGTAATAAACCAGGGTAAATTTGTAAAGCTCAATAAATCAGGGTATTGCAGATTTTACAAAACTTTAGGGTTATTTTTGAGAATTTATTTTCCAAAATGGTGATGTTGCAAAAATTTTGGGAATTAGGGTCATTTTGGTAATTTGTAAGTTAGGGGCAATTTTGTAATTTTTCAAAATCAAGGTATTTTGATATTTTGCAAATTAGGGTTTTTGAACATTTATAAAGTAAGGAAATTTTGATTAAACTATGGGTAGTTTAGACATTTTATAAACCAAGGGCATTTTTTTTTTTGGTAATAATTAGGGGTACTTAGGTAATTTTTATAAATCGAAAATTTTTCGGAAAATTTTGTAAAAATAGTTTTCACAAATTAAAAAGGTAATTTTAAGAGTTTTAAAACTAGGATTTTTATAAAAACACGGCTAGTTCCCTTTTGAGTTTTAGTTATTGTGTTTAGCCTATGACTGAGTCCTCCTGGTTAGGGTGAACCGAAGCTACGCACCAGGTAGGATTCCTGCGAAGAGGAGGTGAGTCACTAGGACTGCTTAAGTACCAGGCTCTTCCAGATCCAATCCTAGACATGCGTACAAGGGTTACCACACCCTAACTCGGTGACTTAGTCATAGGTTTGTTTAATTTATGCACTTAAGTCTTATGTATTTGTTGGGGTAAACTAGTCCTAGGGTTCACATACTTAACAGTCTAATCTACGTTCCATTTCTACCCTTCTATAATTCATACCAGAATTCACACAGAGGATAGGGGTACTTACCTAGTGGACTGCGGGTCGGAGACTTGGGTGCCATGCCAAAACCTGCTTATTTCAAAAAAATGTTTTCATAAAACTTATTTGGGCTCGCTTTGAAAACGTTTTGGGCCTTAACCTCAGCCGTAGAGAGTTTGAAGCAGGCTCTCGATACCAAGCCCGAAACACCCTGGACCGACCACGAGCCTTGACCGGATCTCGGTATGTTCCCAAGTAAATCGATTCAAAATTCTTTTGTTACTTTGGAAAAAGCGTGTGTGTTTTGAAGAAAGTTTGTTTGTGGGTTGGGCTCGAGTTGAAAACAAGCTTGTTTTATATTGGAAACCCATTTATTTTGTGTGGCAAAACATTTGGAGTTTATTTTAAATGAAATTAACTTAATCTTTAATAAATAAAGTTTAGTAACATAATAAATAAAACAATAATAAAATAGTGCACTATGGCCTTATTACATCAAATTAAAACCCAAAATAAAATTCAAGGTAGTTAGAAATAAAAGAAAGTCAGGAATAAAATAAAATCTGAATTTTTCGCATGGCCACCCCTAAGCTTCACGCCTAGCTTAGGTCCATCACCGATCATCACACGAAAAAATATTCCCCAACGAGTGAGTCAACTGGACTCAATGTGTACACAACACTAAATCATAATAGAATCAGGCATAACAAATATTACACATTCATATCATAACATATATATTATGATGCATTCCCAAACCCAAACCTAATAAGCCATCCGCTACACTCCCCCGTACCAACCTGTACACCGTGGGGACTACTAAGTCGACCCTCTTTCCGCTACACTCCATATCGCGGTCTTAGGTCACCGCATTTGTGGTCTTAGGTCACCACATTCAGATATCGTAGTCTTAGGTCACCGCATTCAGATTACTGTGGTCTTAGGTCACCACATTTAGATACCACGGTCTTAGGTCACCGTGTTCGTGGTCTTAGGTCACTACATTCAGATATCGCGGTCTTAGGTCACCGCATTCAGATTACTGTGGTCTTAGGTCACCATATTTAGATACCACGGTCTTAGGCCACCGTGTTCGTGGTCTTAGGTCACCACATTCAAATATCACAGTCTTAGGTCACCGTGTTCGTGGTCTTAGGTCACCACATTCACTCCCCCTTTCAATAACCCATATGCCCCATTTTGTAATATGCATTAATATGCCAAAGTTCACATTCTTATTCTCATGTTACAAATAACATATTTCATATTCTTAGTAGGAGTAGGAGACGTACCTGAGTACTTAGTACCATAACATGGTACCTTAGCCACTTTCTTATTCTTAATATCACATATTTTAATTAGACATAGCCATAAAACATATTATGAAATAGTGTGGGGTACACACCTGATTAGCTTAACGAATTCCTTGAAATCCCGAAAAACCGATCTATCACTTTAGATCCTAAATCCCTACATTTGGCCACATTTAGTATTTTAGGAAAAAGCCTATTCGGCTAATTTAATCAAATCTCGAAGGATTATTGTATCCACTTTCTTACCTTGCTGTCGATTTGATAATTAATCAAATCCCGGAAACTTGTATTCTTCCCCTTTGAAATCAGCTAATCACTAGATCCCTTGAATCGGTTAGTTTTCGGCTTAAAACACATAAAAATAGATCTAACTACTAAAATAGGCCTTGGCCGAATATTCATAGTCACTTACCTTAAGGATCTTAAATCCTGAAAGAATCTTTCCAAATTTCGGCAAATAAGAATATTGATGGGATTAGTCCTAGATTTCGACAAATCTAAAAGAAAAGAATAGAAATCAAAACTTGTTCTTACCCTTTCTTGAAGAAATCGACAGCACCTATGCTTGAAGCCCCTCAAAGATTCGGCTTTTGATAGATTGGAAAGAAAAGAAATTGGCTAATGGTGATATCTTGAATTTTCGGCTTTGGCTAACAAAAAGAAGAAGAACAAATGCTCTAGGAAATTCGGCAGAGAGAAGGGTTGAGAGAAAGAATGATGAATGGCCCTCTTTTTCCTTATATAGCCGAATTTACTAACTTAGAATCCTTACTTGGCCATCACTCTTCTATTTTGATAGCTTTATCTCTTTAATTATCTCCTAAAATAAAAGATAATTCAGCAACTATCCTTACTTAGCCGAAATTATTAAACTCAAAGTCCCTTACTTGGCCATCACTTCTCCCTTATTTTCCTAATTAAAGAATAATTCCTCATTTATCTCTTGAAAATAATCTAAAATAAATCCATTATTTATCCCTTATTTATCCACTATTTATCTCTTAAAAATAAAAGAATAAAGGCTCCTAAATTATAGCCTTGTGCCGTCCACCTCACTTATTCTAGAAGCAAAATAAAATTTCTTTTATTTGCTTTCCCTGTGACTCGAACTCAGGCCCAATCCCCTTGCATGTGGCGCCATTTCTAGAGGCCCTAAGTGGCATCTCCAGGCCACTTTTCCAAGCCTGTTTGCGTGTCAAATTTCACATACTTTTTCTCTTAAGACCACCTTGCCTTAATTTCCTCTTTTAAACTTTAAACTTGACATTTCTAAAGCATTTCCTTACATTTCTAAGACATTTCCTTACATTTCCAAGACATTTCCTTACATTTCCAAGACAAGACATTTCCTTACATTTCCAAGTCATTTCCTACTTTCCTCTTTTAAACCTAACATTTCCATACATTTCCAGGTTTCTAAAAATATTCAAAATCCATTCATAACACATAGGACATGCCATTTTGTATAATTAAATCAAAAATGCATAGGCCCATTTCCAGGATGTTACATCAAAAGTATTGGACCTATGGATTCATCGATCTTGTTACACAGTCCTTTGGGGAATACGACTTGTGGAATCGATTTATGGATTTATCCTTATGTATAATGATTAGAATGCCCTGATCAGAATGAATCAAATGCTCTTAGCTAAATGCATTATGGATGACATTTGCATACATGCAGAATGTCATGAGGATGATCCTTTGTAGAATGAATCGAATGCTCCTAGCTAAATGTGTTTTGCATGAATGCAAAATTTCATGAAAATAATCCCTTTTTTAGGGTTGTCATTGCTTATTGTTCTTCAAGGTTGCGTCCCTGACGTAATATCTTGTCTTTTTGTTTAACCAATATTCTGACAGCAAGTTCGAAGAAATGATTACTGTTTAGAGTTTCCTTCTCAAATATTTCCAACCCTTGTGCTTGGTGAGTTTTAAATAAAAGTCCTATTTTAGGTTCTCGTATTATTTAGAAGTTTTCAGAGTAATATGCAAAACTCCTTTTGCGAAAGTATTATTAGTCCATTAATCATTACTTCAATACAAAATGCTTGCAAATAATCATAAATGATGGACAAAATGGAATTTATTAGAAATGAAATCTAACAAGAATAAGTTAATTAAAGAAAGCAAACATTGCAGGAATACAAAATGATTTAGGGAAAAGATAGGTGCCCCCGATATCGCAGCCTGAGCTTCTCTGTACGAGCTTTCTGAAGACCATTTTAAGCTCAATATGTGTTCAGGAGATCGAGAGTACTCTGTTGATGGTCCAAGACGTAACATCTCTCCTCCTTCTTAATTTAGGTATGGCAAGATTACCGCATGCCCCATCGTTGATTGCAATTTAAGCTGCCCTTTTTGGGTTTTTGACTCAAAACCCCTTTGGTCTCAAGGTGCCCTTTGCGGGTTTTCATCTTGGCCTCTCCGTTTTTCATTTTCATCATTTTTTTTAGAGAAGGTCTCAAAGCACCCTTTGCGAGTTTTCACTTTGGCCTCTTTTCCTCTTCAAGAATAATACTTCTTATCTGAATTCGAATTTATAGGATTGGGCAAGTTTTTCCCATCCATTTCGGCCAAGATCAGTGCTCCTCCAGAGAAAGCATTTTTCACCACATAAGGTCCTTCCCAATTTGGCATCCACTTCCCTCTGAAATTCTTTTGTATGGGAAGGATCTTTTTCAAAACTAAGTCCCCCTCGTAAAATTCTCTTGGGCGAACCTTTTTTTCATAAGCTCGTGTCATTCTCTTTTGGTATATCTGACCATGACGGATAGCCCTTAGCCTTTTTTCCTTAATCAAGTTCAAATGATCGTATCGAGATTGGATCCATTTGGCTTCATCTAACTTTAGCTCTGACAAGACTCGAAAGGAAGGAATTTCAACTTCGATGGGTAACACTACCTCCATTCCATAAACCAATGAGAAAGGAGTTGCCCCGGTAGAGGTCCTAACCGATGTTCAGTAAGCATAAAGAGTAAATGGTAACTTCTCGTGCCAATCTTTATAGGTTTCAACCATTTTCCCCACAATCTTCTTAATATTTTTATTGGCTGCTTCCACTACACCATTCATTTTTGGACGATACGTGACGAATTGTGGTGTCTGATCTTGAATTGACTGCAGACCTCTGCGATCATGCTGTTGCTCAAATTTAACACATTTTTAGATATGATCCTCTCAGGCATTCCATATCAACATATGATATCCTTTTTTAGGAATCTGCTGACTGCCAACTTGGTGACACTGGCATAGGAAGCAGCTTCTACCCATTTGGTGAAATAGTCGATAACTACAAAGATGAACCGATGCCCGTTTAAAGCTTTTAGAGAGATTGGCCCGATGACGTTCATGCCCCACATGGAGAAAGGCCATGGAGAAGTCATGACATGCAAAGGTGAATGAGGCACATGAATTTTGTCTCCATATATCTGGCATTTGTGACATGTTTTAGCATAATTGATGCAGTCTCCTTCCATGGTAGACCAATAGTGTCCGAATCTTATGATTTGTCTAGCCATTGTGAAACCATTAGCATGCGTTCCACAAACACCCTCGTGCTAGAATCTTCTTAGCTTCAACAGCGTCCACATCTCAACAGTACCTGATCTTTTCTTCTTTTATACAGAATCTCCCGTCTAAGACATAGTCACAGGCTAGTCTTCTCAACGTCCTCTTATCATTCTCGGTCGCTTGTTCAGGATATTCGCGATTTCTCACATATCGCAATATATCTTGGTGCCAGGGGTGATCATCCTTTTCTTCTTCCTCCACATTGCAACAATAAGCTGGGGCTTCGTAGATACTCATTTGAATAGGTTTCATGTCCTTTTGTTTGCTTATTTTGATCATGGAGGCCAAAGTGGCCAAAGCATCTGCCATCTGGTTTTCTTCTCGTGGGAGATAATTAAAAGTAATATCATCAAACTCCTCAATTAACCCCATAACTATCCTTCGGTAATTGATCAATTTGGGGTCTCTTGTCTCCCATTCGCCTTTTAGTTGGTAGATCACTAGTGCAGAATCTCCATATACTTCTAGCACTTTGATTTCGTGCTCTATGGCTGCCCGGAGTCTAATGATACACGCTTCATATTCTGCCATATTATTTGTACAATCGAAATCCAATTTGCAAGTGAATGGATAATGATCTCCATTTGGGAATACTAACACTGCCCCAATTCCATTACCGACAGCATTTGATGTTTCTTCGAAATTTAGCTTCCAAAGATGACCCTTTAGGGTGTCTTCCTTACAGCCGCTACATACATTAGGTCCTCGTTGGGGAAATCAAAATTCAATGGCTCATAACCCTCTAAAGCTCTACTAGCTAGAAAATCTGCTATTGCGCTTCCTTTCACAGCTTTTTGACTCACATAGACGATGTTGAATTCAGAAAGTAGGATTTGCCATCTGGTCATCCTTCCATTTAAAGCAGTTGACTCCATCATATACTTTAGAGGATCCAATTTCGATATCAACCAAGTCGTTTGGTACAATAGATATTATCTCAGTCTCCGAGTTGTCCCAATCAAGGCCCAACATAATTTCTCGACTGGTGAGTATCTCATCTCACACTCAGTGAATTTTTTTACTGAGGTAATATATTGCTTTTTCTCTTCGTCCTGACTCATCATGTTGACCCAGCACACATCCCATGGAGTTGTTAAACATTTTCAAATACAATATTAATGGCCTATCTGGGCATGGAAGAGACAATACTGGAGGACTTGACAAATATTGTTTGACCCTATCAAAAGCATTCTGACATTCATCATCCCATACGCTTAGATTACGTTTCTTCAGAAGATGAAATATGGGATCACATTTCTCGGTTAACTGTGAAATAAATCGAGCAATGTAATTTAACCTTCCCAGGAAACCTTGAACTTCTTTTTGAGTGCGCGGTGGAGGCAATTCTTGTACAGCTCGGACCTTGTCGGAATCAATCTCTATTCCCTTCTCGCTGACTATGAAGCCCAGCAATTTTCCAGATCTAGCTCCAAACGTACATTTTGTTGGATTGAGCTTTAACTGGAATTTTCTCAACCTCAGGAACAATTTCCTCAAGACTCAGATGTGTTCCTCCTCTATTCTAGACTTCGCAATCATATCATCAACATAAACTTCAATTTCTTTATGCATCATATCATGGAACAAAGTTACCATGGCCCTTTGGTATGTAGCTCCTGCGTTTTTCAACCCAAATGGCATCACTTTATAGCAGAATATTCCCCATAATGTAAAGAATGTAGTCTTTCCCATGTCCTGAGGATGCATCCTTATCTTATTGTACCCCGAAAGCCCATCCATGAATAAAAACAATAAATAGCCTGCCGTATTATCCACCAGAGTATCAATGTGAGGTAACGAAAATTGTCCTTTGGGCTAGCCTTATTTAGGTCTCTATAATCTACGCACATTCGCACTTTCCCATCTTTCGTAGGGACAGACACGATGTTGGCTACCCATTCCGAATATTTGACCTCTTGCAAGAATCCGGCATCAAACTGCTTTTTGACTTCCTCTGTTTTTAGTACAATATCCTGTCTCATCCTTCAGAGCTTCTGCTGAACTGGCTTGCAATCCTCTTTTATAGGAAGGCGGTGTACTACAATATTGGTGCTTAAACCGGGTATATCTTTATATGACAATGCAAAGACATCTTTGAATTCTTATAGCAACTTGACGAGATCCCGCCTTGTTTCTTTGGCTATGCGCATTCTAATATTTACTACCTTCCCCTCCTCCAGTGTAACAGTTTCCACTGTCTCCTTATGAGGTAGAATTTGTTTCTCTTCCTGTTCTACCATTCTTAGCAAGTCCAGAGATAAGTCACCGTCTATGTCATCTTCAAAGTCCTGGGATCCCTCTAAACACACGTCTTGCTCAAAAGGAGATTCTAAGTTCGTAGCAGCGTTAATTGATATCTGGGGACCTATTGTAGGTACAAAAGAATATACAAAAATGAATAAATTTAAGAATAATTATTTGTATGGCATAATCATAACTAAAGAATAAAAGAATATTTGGAATAAAGAATGATTTTCTGTATAATATGATTATGGATGAATTGGAAAGAATAAAGAGTATTTGCTCAAAAAATTCAGAAGCATTTTCATTGAATTAAAGATTTTTGGGACATAAGCCTATTTCACAAATGATGCTTACTACTCCTAGGCTTAGAGTAATAAATGTTCAGGGACATTACTCTGAAATAGTTCTAAACACTATAGGAATCTCCTCTGCAGTCCAATTATCTAGAACACTCCCAGGTTCAAAGGGGCGGATGCCCGACAAGTTCTCCCCTTCAATTGCCTCTTCAGATATGGCATTAATGTAGACATTGCCCAACATTGCTATGATGTCTTCTTCTTTTGGCACCTTCTGCTCAGCATGAATGACACCTCCTGACACAAAGGTTTTGGATATGTGTGGAATTATCATGGGTTCCCACTTGATTTCTTCACCACTGAAATGAGTCATTCTTCTTTCTTTCCTTTTTTCCAACTCCTTCTTTCTTGGTTTGCATTTGGCCTAGATCCTAAGCCAAAGCGATCTTTCTTTTCTTTTAACATCAGAGCCACAACTCTCCCCCGAAGATATTTTCCCATTCCTTTTCCTAGCAAAGCTCCATTTCCTACGGTCATTTGCAATCCCATTCTGGTGGTTTTAAAGATTTTTGGTACCGAAATTCTGTTTCCCTCCGTAATGAAGGTTGTATTCAAGAATTCCAAGGATCGAAAAGAGCACTCAATTGCATCGTCATTAATCTCCAGATATGGTGCATCACTGGTTACAGCTGCGATAATATCCTCTTCGATATTTATTGTCACTAGCCGGCCCTTTGACACTAATTTCAGCTTCTGATGTAATGATGATGGTACCGCTTCCGCTGAATGAATCCACGGTCTTCCTAGTAAGCAGTTATATGAGGGCTTGATATCCATGACCAAGAAATCCACCTCATAAGTTGTTGGACCAATTAGCAGCAGTATTTCAATCCTTCCCATAACTCTTTTTTGCGTGCCGTCAAATGTCCTAACTATGTTCTAGCATTTTTCAATGTGGGAACTATCCACAAGTAATCTGTTTAATGTGGATAAGGGTAATAAATTTAACGCCGACCCGTTGTCTATCAAAACCCCTAGCAGTGTGTACCCTTTGAATCTAGTGGTAATATGCAAAGCCTTAGTAGATCCTCTGCCACCTTGCAGAATTTCCTCATCGTTGAAGTAAATGAAGTTATCAGCGCTTATATTGTTGACTAGCCGGTCCAACTTACTAACTGAGATATCATTGGCCACATATGTCTCATTCAAGACCTTCATTAGTGCATCCCTGTGTACCTCTGAACTCTGAAGCAAAGCTAATACAGATATGCGCACTGGCTGTTTGTGCAGCTATTCTACAACATAGTATTCACCATGTTACAAAAATTTTAGGAACTCCCTAGCTTCTCTCTTACTGGCTCATTGACGGGCGACTCAGACTCGACTAATTTTTCTTTCCCTTGCTCCACCATTGGAGCTTTCCCTTTTACTAGATTGTAGTGTCTCCCACTATAAGTATGAGAACCTACATCTTGATCCTCTTTTGAAGCACTAGCTGGATTCTCTTTTCCTCGGATTGACACATTACAATTATAGTTCCAAGGGACTCTCTTGCTATCCCTATACGGAAAAACTGCTGGCTTTTGAATTACGACTCGCGGTGCTATTTGTGTTCTGGCTTCATTGACTCTTGGCTTCGAGATGATTACTACTGGACGGTTTCCCTTTTGAACCTTTTCTATTGATCCTTCCTCTGAAGCATAAACCTCCCATTCTTCTGATCCCTCAATCTCCTCGTAAAATTCCATCTCTTTATTATCCATCAAATTTTGCACTATGGCTCTGAACTTAGTGCATTCTTGGATTCCATGCCCTTCTCTATTATAGAACTCGCAATGGTTCCTCTTTCCTTCAGCCCTCTCTTCTGAATCTAATATGATCAGTCCTCTCTTCACCATCTTCTTCCAAATTTGCCTCAATGAGATTTTGACTTCTGCGATATCATATTTGACTTTCCTAGCCCCACCTTCATTTATTCCATTTACTCCTTGATCAGTATGACTAGGCAAAGGGTTGCCTGCTACATTTGGTATGGGTGGGTCGTCAAACTTTACGATCCCCATTTTTATTAGCTTTTCGACTACTTTCTTAAACGTGGTGCAATTATCAATTGAATGCCCCACGATTCCAACATGATATTCGCATTGGGCGTTTGCGTCATACCACTTGGGAAACGAAGGTTGAAGCGGTGTTAAGTAGAAAGGGGCCACCACATGTGCATCAAAGAGGTTCTAATATAGCTCTCTATACGTCATGGGTATAGGTGTGAACTGTATCCTTTCGTTGTTCACCCTTGTGCTGGATTCCTGTCTCAGGGGACCTTGATGATTAGTGGTTGCTACTTTTGGCTGGCTTACCGTGATTGCTCTTGAATGACCCTTGTTATACGTACTCATGTTATTTACCTCATTCTCCCTCCTTCTCGGGGCTGATCTCTTGGTGCCTTCCCCTGCTTCAATCTTTCCACATTGTAACACCCTAAACCCGGCCCATAAGTTTCGACCAGATCTGGCATGTTATGGGTTTGATGTTGAAAACATAGTTCTTTACTGTTTTTAGAAATCGCAAATTAATTAGACAATATTCGAATAAATAAATGATATTTGAAAAGAAATCCTTGCATTATTACTATTTTGAATAATTAAACCTTTGACAAAGTTTCGTAAGTTGCAAATATTAAAAACTATGTACTGAAAAATAAACTATGGGGCCTAATTACATAAATATTTCCAAAATTAAAATCTTAAAAAAAACCTGAAATAATCTATAGAAATAAAAACTTGATGGGCCCTCGAGTCTGTCTCGGCTCCTATGTCCACGATTTACTTCTCATCTGAAAGAGTAGAGAAAAAAAATGAAAGCGTGAGTCACCAAGACTCAATGTATAGATCCCGAAACACACAACGACCTGAGGCCCACAAACACATTATGAGCCCTGGCCCATTCATAAAGGCAACAATCATAATTACATGACAAATAATAAATGATGAATAGCCCAACCCATCCTAGAATTCCATCCTCTACACACCAACCCGTACCAACCATCACACCTTGGGGATATCTACAATCAACCCTCCATCCGCTACACACCATAACGACAGCTGTACTACCTATTCCTATTAATCAGGAATCATTAAACGTGGCATAGCCATCGATCACTATGTGACCTAACATTTGAATTTGTGGTTTAACCACCGATCACCAAGTGACCTATCATGCACTTCCCCTTCATTATCATAATCCCGCCCCATGCATACACACATAAAGAAAACATCATACAGGCTTTCATATATTTTGATACACATAGAGATTTCTATGATTACGTACCTGGTATTCTTGCCTAACCCTTTGAGGGTTTTATTCGACTGTCTACACAGCCACTTTCCGGCTTTTTAGCCTATAACACATAAATTACAGTTAAAGAGTGTGTTAAAGATCTACACACCTGATTACCTTTAGAACGAGACCCTCTATATCGATGCTATCTGTAGCCAACACTGCCGCTATCTGCCTAAGGTGTTGTTCAGAAGCCGGTCCACAACCAGGTGGCTAATCTCGAACAGCAAACACTGCTCATTTCTTAAACTTAGGAATCCTCTCCTTTGCCTGATCCATATTCATTTCCATCAAAAGTCCTTGTCAGAACTACTATAACGAAATAGGGTTGTTAAATCATACCCTATATTTAAGATCACAGGTGTGTTAGCGAATCTAACAGAAATCTAAAGAAACCCCTTACCTTGAAATCCCAAAATTAGAGACTAGCGACTTTTGGGTTTTAGATCTAAACGATCAGGTTTCCTTCAAATCCTGAAATGCTGCCCAAAACACGAGAAGAGAGAAAGTATTAGTCTCAACCGACAGCCTTAACAAACCAAGTGGCCATTCGGCCTTGTCTCTTAGAAACCAAAAGAGAAATTGAAGAGATAGGAAAATCGGCACTCACCTTAACACAAAGATTACTACTACCCCTTAAAGATTCTGGCTTTTTGAGAAGATCAGAAGAAAAGTTGATAGGAAGGAGTCTATGTAGATTCGGCTTTTAATGGAGAAATTGGCAAAAGGGAATAGGGGTATTCTGCTATGGAGATGGGAAGAGAGTTCAGGGTTTCGGCTTTTGAAAGAAAAGATGTTGAGAAAATTGGGAGGTTTCAGCTTCTGAAGAAATCAAAAGAAAAGAACTTGCAGAGGAACACTGAGAATTTCGACACAGGGAAAGAAGAAAAGAATAGGGTTCCAAATGCTGAAATTGAAGAGATATCCCCTCTATTTATAGAAGATTTTGGCACCTACTGCTTAAAACCGAAAATGCCCTTCTAATAACTAACAACTAATTAAATAGTAGGGAAATTTTGGCACCCCTTTGCCATAAAGAAACCGAGTTCTTCCCTCCTCTAGGTGATGGAATTTCGGCCAACACCTAGCCTTGCAGATAGCTCCTATCTTTTCTCCTTTTATCTTCCGTATTATCAACTATAATATCCACATTATCCCGTTCACATAAATCCTCCTATTTTTGAGCCTTGTTGCTGTCCACTCTACCTAACCCTAATGCCAAAAATTAGCTAACTTAAATTAATAAGAATTAGGCTTCATGAACCTTAAATTTGGACCACTTACTCCCTTGTGTGGCGTCACCTCCTTGCTCTCTAAGTGGCGCTACTGACCACTGGGCCACAAGCCCATTTGTGTTTTAAAACACAGCTAATATTTGTTATGCCCTAACTTATCAGGCTTCCCACTAAAGTGTTCAAACAAGAATTTTAACTACAGCCTCGGCCCAAACCTGAGCCCATTCCGAACCCCTAATACTCAACTTAACTCATTACATATATTCACCCATTAAACGCATGGGCCCAAAACTTCAGGATGTTACACACATCTTATCGTGTTTTCTATTATCTCCCTAGACATTACGATATCAAAAAAGTTTTTCGTAGCGCTTCCCAACATGTGGTTGATAAATGGAGCCTTCAGAGTACTGATGAAGAGCATGGTTGTCTCTTTCTCTAAGAGTGTGGGTTGGACTTGCGTTGCCACCTCCCTCCATCACTGGGCATACTGCCTGAAGCTCCCATTTGTCTTCTTTTCCATGTTCTGGAGTGTAATCCTGTCGGGTGCTATGCCTGTCACATGGTTGTATTGTTTTATGAATGCTTGAGCCAAATCTTGCCATGAACCAATTCTGGCACGACTCAACTGTTTATACCATTTGGCTGCTGCCCCCACTAGGCTATCCTGGAAGCAATGGATCAATAGCTGGTCATTATTAATGTGTACCTTATCATTCTTCTACAAAATATAGTAATATGAGCCTCGGGGCAACTTGTCCCATTATACTTCTTAAATTCAGGCATTTTGAATTTGTAGGGGAGCACCAAGTCTGACCAAGCTTAAATCTTTGGCATCAATTCCATAATAGTTATCATCACTTCCGATCGCTTTAAACTTTTCCTCCAACCATTTACATCTATCTTCTAGCTGCTTTGGTAATTCTACTTTTGTCCTCTCTCCTTCAGCTATCTCATCCAAATCAGGGACATTAGTACTGATTGGATTATCTCCTGAGCTTGAGCTAGTCTGGAGATTCACTGAAGCACCTGCTTGGAATTATTAAGGCTTGATCATGACAGATGGCCTTTTAGGTAATGTTTGCACATGTGGTGGAGTAAAACCAGGGGGATGTTGAGGATACTCAGTATTCTCCTCGACATTAACCATGGGGCTCTTTCCTTTATCCATAAGCCCATTTAACAGCTGCGTCATCTGAGTCATTTGGGTCATCATATTCTTCTGCGATTCCATCATTTTGTTCATCATATCTTGCTGGATCTTAACCAGCTGCTCTTGCATTTGTGCTTGCATCTGTTCTTGCACCTCCTTCTGCATTTGTTCCAACTTTTCTATTCTTTTATCCATTACTTTAGGTTTCCTTCTTGTATCGTAAGGATGCGTGTTTGGTTGATTTTGGTCAGCTTCTAGATTACTGAAATAATTATTAATCAATTAGAATCTTTCAATGACCTTTAATGCATATGAATGAAATGAAAACGAATGCAAATGCATGAATGTAAAGAAGGTAACTGTAATATCCTGGATTTATGGCTTATGCATAATTACTTAATTTTATGAAGTAGCATGCCTATGTGTGTTTGAATGTGTTTTATGAATTTTTAGAACTTTAGTGTAAAGAAGAATGTCTTAAAAATTATTCGATTTTAAGTTTAAAAGAGGAAGCTAAGACTGATAGGCCTTAAGAGAAATTGTAGGGGAATTATGACACAAAAAAGGGCTTGGTACAGTGGCTTGGAGGCGCCACTTAGGGACTTGGTAGGTGACGCCATGGGCTATGAGGAAGGGCTCAGGTTCGAGCCACAAGGGAAGCAAATAAAAGTTTTATTTTACTGCAAGGATAGATAGAGGTGGACGGCATAGGGACACTAAAGGGATGAGTTTAATTCCCTTGAAAAGTTCGGCTAGGTTAAGGAGATAATTGTGGATTATTTTTAAATTATTTTGAATGGGTAAAGGAGAGGAAAAAGGGGAGAAAAATAAGGAAGCTGATAAGGGAGGAGAGTTGGCCGATTGAGGGAGACTAAGATTAGTATTTTCGGCTAAGGAAGGATGGTGAGGACATTATTCTTTTCTCTTTTGTTCCTCTGCCGAATTTTATAGTAAACCCTCTCTTCTCTTTTATTTTGACAAAACCGAAAATCCTCTTCCCCAATTCCCTCAATTCTTTCTTTCTTTTCCCCTCTAGCCGATTCATATTTGAGCCTCCATAATATTCTTTTTCATCTCTTCCTCATCACCACTACTGTTAAGCAGAAGCCGAATCTCCCTAGTGTTCTGCAAAACCGAAATCTCTGTGGTTAAGCAAGGGTGCCGTCGACTACAACACAAAGGGTAAGGATTCAACTGTTGTTGTTTTATGTCTTTTCTTAAAGCCGAAATCAAGACTATAATGTTATTAATATCTCTTGGCTGAAACTATAGAGGAGGTTTCGGGAATTGCCTATAGTCGACTATAAGGAGGAGAGCTTTGGATATCAAGATCTAAGTTAAGGCATGTTTTCGGCCAAGGGCCATTTATTATGATTTAATGTTAGAAATTTGATCTAACATATGCAATGGTGATTTCGACAGATACCCCCAATCAAGTGGTTGTTTCGGGATTAAGATTCACAAGGTAGGTGAACATGTGTATTCGACCAAGGCCATATTCAATAGTTTGGATCTATTTCTTATTTATTCAAAGCCGAAAACTAATTATTTGGGTGATCTAGTGTTTGGCCGATTACTAGGGGAAATATCACAAGATTTCGGGAGTTGACTAGTAGTCAAATTGGCAGCAAGGTAAGATTTTGGTTGCGTTAAATCCTTCGGGATTTGATCATGTAGCCAAATGGCTTTTTGCTAAAGTGCTTAAGGTTGGCCGAATGTAGGAATTAAGGATCTAAAGCATTAGATCGGGTTTTCGGGTTTTCAGGAAAGCGTTAATACCAGGTGTGTAGCCCTACCCTAAGCCCTAATAGATTTATGGTTTTATTTTAATGCATATGTTAATAATAATATGGAAAGTGGCCAAGGGTACCATACTATGGTACAAAGTACTCAGGTACGTTACTCTCCGAAACTTGTTATAGCATTATGAATCGTGAATGTGGCCTAAATAAGAATTTGGCTAAGAATATGAAATAAGACATAAACCGTGATAATTGCATGATTTGTATGACATGGGGCATATGGGTGAATATGAAAAGGGGAAGTGATCTAGTGGTTTATACCACACTATCTGAATGTGGTGACTTCGGTCACATTATCTGAATGTGGTGACTCATGTCACAAAATAATTATCTGGTGGCTATGCCACGAATTTTATAAGGGCGATGAGCACGTCATCTATAGCGACTGCCTTCGATGATGTGTAGCGGATAGAGGGTTGACTTAGTAATCCCCACGGTGTGATGGTTGGTACGGGTAATGTGTAGCGGATGGCATCTAGGTTTGGGTTCAGGTTGCATCATTAATTCTATCTGTTAATTATGTACATGTGTGATATGATATGACATGCCTAAATCATTTGGGACTTAGTGTTGGTTATACACACTGAGTCTGTATGACTCACCCTGTTGTGGGAATATTTTTCAAGTGATGCTCAATGATGGACCGGGTCGGCAGGAGCTTAGTGGTGGCCATGCTCAGGTTGGAGTTTAGTTAGTTTTGGACTTTTATATTTTAAATACTTGGAATTATTTTGGGTATTGTTTTTGTTTGTAATAAGGCCACTGATATGAAACTGTTGATGCATGTCTTTTAAATTATTTTATTTTGATGTGATTTTTATTAAATTAAACTTTAAATGAATTTTCTTAAAAATAAAACGTTAAATGTTTTGACACCTAAATATGAATGATTTTCAATTTAAGATAAACTTTGAAACGAAGAAATAAAGTTTTATAAATACCTAGATTTCAAGACTAAACTTGTTTTCAACTCAAGCCCAACTCAACAATAAAATTTCTTTCAAAACCATCCAAATTATTCAAGAAGTTTCGAACCGTTTTATTCAAGGGACATACCAGATCCGGTCAAGGCTCGTGGGCCGGGTTTGGGGTGTTTCAGTGTCGGTTCTGATTCAATTCCATTAGAAAAATTTATTAGAAAAATTTCTTTACATAAAATAGATTACAGATATGGCTTGGCCTTAATGCTCAAAGCTTTAATTTTCCTAAGTAGTGAAGCTAACTCTTGTCCACGATCTGACTGCGACTCATATTGCACGCTCAGTATATCCGCTTGTACGGCTAAAGTCTGCAAGTAGTCAGCTATCTCTCGAATCTGGGTTATGGCTTCTCCCATGATGTAATCCCTATTTCTAACTTGATTCTGTGAGTAATGAAGCTCCTCTTTCCATCGCTCTTCATTCACCTCCAGGGACCCAATATGGTTTTGACAATTCTGCAATGCCACTTCTAATTCTTCAATTTTCTTTTTCATTTCCTCAATTTTGCTCAAACTTGCTTTTAGTTCCATCACAGAATTATGGTTTCGATGACGACAGAGAGACCTTTCCAACTCTGCCACCCTGGACTTTAGTTCATTTCTTCCATTTTGGCTTTCTAACATTTTCCTTTCTAAAATCTCATTTCGAGCCTGTATTTCTTGAAATTTCTTTTCCCATTGCTCAGCCTTAGCTTTTCCTCTTGCACTTATTGCCACCATTGATTTGCAGTTTTTCCTAGACCAGCGGTTTTCATCGATAGCTGCATCTTCTTATAAACCGTCTTTAGACTACCAAGATCCTCTTCAGCTTTATTTTTCCCTTTTCTTAACTTCCCAGCTTCTGAATTTTGTATTTCCACATCTAATCTCAAGTGCATTTTTTCTTCCTCCAGCTGCTCAATTTTCTTCTCAAGCTCTGAACTCTGGTTTTCAAAGTCCTGCTTTCTAATCTCTAACTCTGTCGAGATTACTCGCAAGCATTCCTCCACTGATCGAGTACTGTCTAAATTTGGTCCTAGAATATCATCGTTAACCCTTTTTCTTAACCACACTTTATACTCAGAAGTCATCATTTCGCCCACAGTTACTCTCTTCATCTAACGAGTTTGCTTCTAAGCATTCGCAATTTCCCGAACCTTTTTCTTATAATTCTCTCTTCTATAAGAGAATTCACTTTGAGCCAACCCATGCATTATCAGCACAAACTGTCTGGACTTATACTGTCTTGTTGCAAGCAAAAGAGCGTATCCAGTAGCTCCCCAAATTCCAGGTAAAAGGACCCAATCAAAGCTTCCACATCTGTAAAGTATCTCATCAGGCACCATCCATGTAGCTCTCCACTCAATATCCTCTTCTTGAAGGTTCTAAAAAATCATCATCCACCCTTCTGCTGATATATCTTCCCACCTTGGCGTAGCTATTTCCTCTTTTAAAGGTGAATAATTCTCACAGAAAGGTCGGTAAGAGACTTTATCTACCTTCCAGAAGTGACCGTGAAACCATACCATCAATAATTGTGCACATCCAACAAACCTACCTTCTCCTGCTCTTCGACATGCATTTAAGGATCTGAAGGTCCCAGCGAGAATTGCATGGACAGGTGCAACTTGCTTGTCCAACCGATCAAATAAGTCCATAAGTGCTTCATCATGCCTTAGAGCTTTAGGGAAAATGACTAATCCATAAATGCTCAAAGCAAATATATCAATTTTCCTCTTTACGTCAGCCTGGTGACTCTTTCACGATTTTGACGATAAGCAGCTAACTGCAGCGTGACTACCATCGATGGTGTGTAGCGGTGTGGGTTGATTGTAGAAATCCCCAATGGTGTGAATGGCAGGTAAGGGTGGTGTGTAGCGGTTGGAAACCTAGGATTGGGTTGGGTTTTATGTATGTTATCTTTCATATTATGTTTTATATTCTGAGCTGTGGGTTAAGGCCCAGTCTGATGGTGCACGAAGGTTGCACACTGAGTTTCGCGAGTCACCCTATTATTTTAACAATTTCAGGTAGCATTTAGTGCATCGGACCGGGCTGGAGAGGAGAGTAAGGTGACCATGCAAAAGAACACTTGGATTCAGCAAAAAGACTTTAGATTATTATTTTATATTTTTATTTAATGGGTTTTAAATCTCGTTGTAATAAGGCCATGGGCCACTAGACTATTATTTATGTTTTTGGGTTTATGTTGGGTTTTATTATTAGACATTTTAATTTTATATTTAAAATTAAGCTAAGACATGTATAAAATTTCGGTTTTTATTTAAAATTCACCAAGGCAATTTATAACTTTATAGCTTATATGACTTAATAAATTATTAAGTTTTCGGTATTAATGATTAAACCTAGTAATTGTTTTTCAATATGCGACATGCTTTGTAAAATCACTCAAGTGACATACCAGTCCCGATTGTAGTGTTTGGGCCGAGTTTGGGTTGTTACAAATTGGTATCAGAGCCAGGTTCAAAACTTGGCTTTGGGGGTTTTGGGCTCAAAACATTTTCTAAAGTTGGGTTTTCGAAACATGCATATTTATAAATGATACAGGTCTGTTAGCTCGGCATGTCACCTGCGTCTCCGGCCCAAGTCTGCCAGGTAAGTATTCTGAACTCCCTGTGTGTTATATATGTATGTGGGCTTGATGGGCTTTATGGGACGTAGACTATTTAGATTAGAACTTGATGGACTCTAGGCTTAGCTTAAACAACTCCTTAAATCTCATAGGACTTAATTTTACTAAACAAACCCGTGAACAAGTCGCTGGGTTGGGGTGTGGCAACAGGCATGCGCATGTCTAGGATTGGATCTGGAAGAGCCTGGTATTTAAGCAATCCTAGTGACTCACCTCCTTTTCACTGGAATCCTACCTGGTGCGTAGTGACTGTTCACCCTAGCCGCGAGGATTTGTTGACGGGCCAAACTCCATAACTAAAACCCGAAAGAGACCAGCCACCCTATTTTCACAAAATTGATAAAATATCCTTATTTTGAAAATTACCAAGATATCGATGATTTTCAAATATACCCCCAGATTTACAAAAAAAATACCCTGATTTATAAAGTCAACGATTTTTTAAAAAAAAAACATACAACACACAACATCAATCAAAAACCACAAACACTTGAACACCACTATTATTCTTTTGAAATCAAATTCTCTAAGATACCTCTGTTTAAAAAAAAAAAAACCTTAGTTTTGTAAAATTTTTGGAAAATACCTTTGATTTGTGAAAAAAAAATTACCCAAATTACCCCTAATTTACAAAATGACCAAAATGCCCCTGATTTGTAAAATGACCAAAGTACCCCCGAATTTCAAAATTACCAAAATACCTCGGATTGCAAAATTACCGAAATACCCCTAGATTTTAAAATTACCAAAATACCCCCAGATTGCAAAATTACCGAAATACCCCTGGATTTCAAAATTACCGAAATACCCCCGGATTGCAAAATTACCAAAATACCCTTATTCCACAAAATCACAGGGAACCATATTTTGGAAAATTATGAAAATACCCCTGTAGGATAAAATTACGAAAATACCCCTGGGTAGAGGAATAACGAAAATACCCCTAAGTGTTAAATGTAGGTGTATGGATGTTGTCTGTATGTTGCTTGTTGAATGTATGTAGTTCCTAGAACTAGGAGATGTGAACTTGAGACTGAATTGTAGATGTAGTTGCGAATTTGAAAGTGTAACACCCCAAACCCGGTCCAAACACCATGACCGAATCTGGTATGTTACGGGAAAAACGAGTTTGAAAATTTCGAATTTGTACCAACTAGACTTGATAAAAACTTTGTTCTTTTTTTTTTGAAACCAAGTTGTTTAATGATGTTACTAAAACATTTAGACTTAGTAAAAATTTGCCTTCAAGTTCGAAAACAATTGATTTTCGTAAACTTATAAAATCGATCACGATACCCGATGGTATAGTTGAAAACATATCGTTAACGTTTTGAAATCGTTGTTGGGTCATGTTTTAGCAAATTAATCCAAGCAGTCTGTTAAAGCATATTAAATTCAAACTTAAAACATAATAATAAAAGGCATAATTTAAAGGCTTTTTACAAGTCCGAAATAAAACCCAAACAAAATTAAATAAACTAAAGTACTCAAATGCAAATGGCTGAGTAAACTTTTATTAGAGCATGGCATGCGCACTTCGAGTCCATCCCGGCTCCATGTCCGCGTCTCACGAGTCACTGTAATGTCAAAGGAGAGGGTGAGTCGAGTGACTCGATGTGTAAATCCCGCTCCCGAATAAACCACATGCTAACACACATAATACAAAGCAACATGATTAATGCAACCCGATCCTAACCATCCATACTCCTTTCTACCCCGTGTGGTACCAAACCACTGGTGACATACCGTCACGATGTGTTACCAAAACACTGATGTCCCAAAGACATAATATCCGTCAATGTGGTCCCAAACCACTGGTGTCCCAAAGACACGGTTGTGCTACTAAAGCGCGGTGACCGAAGTCACAATCCAATGATGATGGGGCCAACCCATCGTGTGTTACCAAAACACTAGCAGACAATCCCATATCTCAAGTGGGGCCAACCCACGGTGGTCAAACCACGGGGACAAGTCGCAACGTGGTGCCAAACCACCGGTGTCCCAAAGACACAATGTGCTACCAAAGCCTTTGGTGACCGTAGTCACAAATCGGTGATGGGGCCAACCCATCGTGTGTTACCAAAACATCGGCGTCAATCCCCGTATAATCATCTCGTGGGGCCAACCCACTGCGTGGTACCGAGCCACGACGGGACGAGACGCTGAGGTACCAAACCTCCGGAGGTGCCAAACCTCCGTGACCCAAAGTCACAAAGTGTGCTACCAAAGCTTTGGTGCTCGTCAAGACAAACTATCATCGCTCCCTCATCTCATATCACCCATCAACATACCATACTCATGTATCATGCATCTCATGCAAGTCATGCATATCATGCCAACATACCAAGCGCTTTCTTTCATAACATGCATACAAAACATAGGTCATGATATAATACTTTATTAATAGTACTCATAATAGAACGAACTTTACAGATCGTCCACATACCCCATTTGGGTATTCACTTGTCCAACATACTGTTATAGTTTTAACAGGCAAATCGGTTTATTATTAAAAATATTACTAAGTATCAAGGTGTTAGTTACACACCTGATAACACGAGTCTAGAAATCGACAAAAGTGATCTAAGTCCCCGATTACTAACTCGAAACATTCGGCCAACATAGCATTAGGCACTAAAACCATTCGGCCAACACCCATTTAATCCAAAAAGGGTTGTCGAACACCCTTACCTTGCTATTGGTTTGATTCTTGATCAAACCCGAACCACAATGGCCCTTCTAAGACAATCGGCCTTCACCTTGAAAAGAACAACAGTTAATCCTTTAACACCTCAGACTTAATCGAAACCAAGATTAAACTAACAATAACCAAATACTTACCCCTTACCTACCAACCAAGATTCGGCTAACCACACTGAGGAGAACCACCAAAGATTCGGCCAAGGAAGACTACTAGGAGAAGGGTATTCGGCTTGAGTGTTTAACACCCCCACTTTCGGCTTTGAAAGAAAACAAAGGGAGTCTAGCAGAGAAGAAATGAAAAAAATGTATGAAGATTTTGGTTTAAGAACAAGGTAAGTTTCGGCTTATACTAAATGAAGAGGAGAAGAAGAAAATAGGGAGAAAAGCATTCGACCAAAGAACACTAAGTATAGAAAACAAATGCAAAAATTCGGCAAGATGGTTTAAGAAAAAGGGAAGAAATCGGCAACAATAGAAGAGAGGTTCGGCTTGAATTTTGGGAAGAAAAGAAATGATGGAAATGTTTGAGAAAATGACTTTCGGTTTGCAAAAGAAAATGAGAGAAAACTCTCTTGAATTTTCGGCTAGCTAAACAAAAGGAAGGATTTTCTTTGACACCCAAAGGTCGAATATGCACCAAAATTCAAAAATGAATTTTGACACCCACTCTCCCATTTACCAAACCGTCCACACCCCCCATGAACTCTCCAACATTCGGCCACTACCTCCAATCACTCACAACCACTCATTCAAAAGAGTTGAATTAGTCAACCTCCTAAAATCCCTCTCCACTCTCCATTCAAATGTGAAGACTTGGTCCAAGGTAGAATTTAAACTACCTACAACTCTTCCATCCCATGCGTCAAAATGGAACACAAAAATGAGAATTTCGCAGCTTGAACTCGGGACTTCTCCCTTTGCGGATGACGCCACACCTAGCTCCTCTTTAGCCACTCACTTGACTCCTCATTTGTGCTATAAAATTCCATTTTATTTTCTTAAGCCCCAACTCTATCAGCTCCCACACCTAAGGCCAAAAACTAAAATTTTCCTACCTACTCGTGCATTCACTTAGCCTATAATTAAACCCCTAAAACACCGAAATAGCAACACAAAGACACCAACACATGCAATATCATGCAACATGAAATAGCCCCTAACCCGGGATATTACAGTTCTACCCTCTTAAAATAATTTTGGCCTCAAAATTACTCGGTCAAAAGAGTTGCGGGTATTCTTTGTCTCATCGCATCCTCGGGTTCCCACGTGGCTTCCTCCACACCATGATTCCGCCAAAGAACCTTAACCAAAGGCACGGACTTCCCACGTAGAACCTTGACATCCCGATCTAGAATCTGCACTGGTTCCTCTTCCATAGTCAAATCCGGATTTACCTCGATCTCCTCCACCTGCTACTACATGAGATGGATCGAACGATACCTCCGAAGCATCGAAACGTGAAAAACATCGTGAATCTGGCTAAGCTCTGCGGCAACTCAAGGCGTCACGCCATCTGGTCCAACTCGTCTCAATACCTTATACGGCCCAATAAACCTCGGACTTAGCTTGCCTTTTCTACCAAACCTCAGCACCTTCTTCCAAGGCGAGACCTTTAAGAAAACCTGATCTCCCACAGCGAACTCAATATCTCTTCGCTTAAGGTCAGCATAAGACTTTTGCCGGTCTGAAGCTTCCTTCAATCGAGACTGAATCAACCTAACCTTGTCTTCTGTCTCAGCAACCAACTCGGGTCCCAACAACTGACGTTCTCCCAACTCTGTCCAACAAGTAGGTGAGCGACACTTCCTACCATACAGCGCCTCATACGGTGCCATTTTGATGCTCGCTTGGTAGGCCGTTGTTATAGGCGAACTCGCCAACGGCGAAACTCATCCCAAGCGCCTCGAAGTCCGAACACAACCTCTCAAAGCATGTCTTCCAAGATCCGAATGACCCCTTTCGATTGCCCGTCGGTGTGGGTGAAAAGCCGTGCTGAAATCCAAGCGCGTACCTAGAGCCTGATGCAACGCTCTCCAGAACCTCGACGTAAACCTGGGATCCCTATCCGAGATTATCGAAACTGGAACACCGTGTAGCCTCACTATCTCTGACACATAAAGCTTCGCCAATCTCACGAAGTGAATAGTCCACTCTCAGGAATGAAATGGGTGACTTAGTCGACGGTCCACGATAACCCAAATGAATCTTTCTTGCTTGGCGTGAGCGGTAAACCACTGACGAAATCCATAGTTATCCTTTCCCATTTCCACTGAGGGATTTTCACAGGCTGAAGCAAACCCGACGGCAACTGATGTTCGGCCTTGACTGGCGACAAGTCGACATTTCCCAACAAACTCTGTCACCTCTTTCTTCAAGCCAGCCACCAAAGCGCTCTCTCGAGATCCCTATACATCTTGCTACCTCCGGGATGCATAGCATAAGGATCTGTATATGTGCCCCTGAAGAATCCTCTGCCTCACTCAACATCTTTAGGCATACAAGCCTTCCTTGAAAACACAAAACCTCATCATTTACAACAATTTGTAACCCTCCAAACCACCATTCGCGCACTTGTAACCTTCGCGCACTTAGAACCTCATCCTCTAAGCTGTTTCTCTCGATCCGCTCCAACCCAAGTAGGCTTAACACGCGCAACTCGCGAGAATACTCCCGTCGTCGTACAAACTTAAATGGGCAAACAAAGCTCTTAAGTCGAAACAACCCTACGGCTCAACGCGTGCGCCACCACGTTAGCCTTGCGGATGATACTCGATCGAGCGATCGTAGTCCTTAAGCAATTCAACCCATCTCATACGCCTCAAATTCAGATCCTTACGAGTCAATAGGTACTTCAAACTCTTATGATCTGTGTAGACTATTGACTTCTCCCCGTATAAGTAGTGCCTCCAAATTTTTAGAGCGAAGACCACAGCTGCTAGCTCCAAGTCGTGCGTCGGATAGTTGACCTCGTGTGGCCTCAGTTGCCGAGAAGCGTAAGCCACCACCTTACCCTCCTGCATCAGCACACAACCCAATCCCGTGTGTGATGCATCGCAAAGTACACTGTGAATTCCTTACCAGCCTCAGGTTGAATTAAGACAGGAGCCTCAGTCAAGATCTTTTTCAACTTATCGAAACTCTCCCGCCGCCTCTCACCCAAACGAACGGAACTCCCTTTCTTAATGGCTTAGTCGCCGGTCTTTGCAATTAACGAGAAAACCTCAACAAAACCTTGGTAGTATCCTCGCCAAACCGTGAAACTCGAATCTCTCGGCCGATCGACTTAGGAGGCTTCCAATCCAAAACCGCCTCAACCTTTCGAGGATCTACTCTAATCCCTCACGGTGATACTACATGACCCAAAAACGTCACTTCACTAAGCGAACTCACACTTATCGAACTTAGCATAGAGTTGCTTCTCCTCAAGATCGCAACACCACTCTTAAGTGTGCATCATGCTCTTCTTCCGACCTTGAATATACCAAGATATCGTCAATAAAAACCACGACAAACCGATCCAGATACTGCTGAAACACCCTATTCATCATATCCATAAAAGCTGCCGGAGCGTTAGTCAACCCGAACGGCATTACCAGGAATTCGTAGTGCCGTCGCATCGAGTCCTAACGCTTGTCTTATGGATATCCGCTTCCTTAACTTTCAACTGATGGTACCCAGACCTCAAATCGATCTTCGAAAACACCGATGCACCTTTCAGCTGATCAAACAAGTCATCTATCCGTGGCAACGGATACTTGTTTTTAATCGTCAGCTTATTCAGTTGGCGGTAGTCGATACACATCCGCATCGAGCCGTCTTTCTTCTTGACGAATAATACCGGCGCTCCCCACGGCGAAACACTTGGCCTAATGAAGCCTCGATCCAACAGCTCCACGAACCGAGCCTTAAGCTCCACCAATTCCTTTGGTGCCATCCTATATGGAGCAATAGACACCGGCGCGATCCCGGTAGCGAGATCTATCCCAAACTCTACCTCACGATCGGGTGGTAAACCCGGAAGCTCCTCTGGAAACACATCAACAAATTCCTTAACAGTACGAACCTTCTCAACAGCAGACTCCTTAGCCTCTAAGGCATACACATGAACCACATACGCTTCGCAGCCCTTCCTGACCATCTTCACAGCTTTCAAAGCAGATACCACATTTGATAAATAATCTCTCCTATTACCTATCATAATCACTTCATCTCCTTATCCGTCGATAGAACCATGCGCTTAGCCGCGCAATCCACTTTGGCCTGGTACTTCACCAGCCAGTCCATCCCGAGAATCAGATCGAACTCCTCAAACGGCAGTTCCATCAGATCAGCAGCAAAAACTACCCCTTGGAGTTCTAGGGGTACATCCTTATACAACTTATCTACCACTACTGAGTGACCTGTAGGGCTAAGAAATGCGGTCATCCGCCTAGAAGATATCTCGAGTCTAAGTCCATGGTCTCAACTATACTACTAGCAACATACGAACGCGTGGAACCCAAATCAATTAAAGCGGTATAGGAGAACCAAAAATCAAAAACGTCACGGTGATTACGCCCGGCGCGCGCCTCGCCTCTCGCGGCGCCAAGCAAAGATACACCAAACCAGCCGTCGTGCCTCGAACTACCCGCACCTCTGCGGTGCTCCACGACCTCTACCAAATCCATTACCACCTCCGCCATTACCACGGCCCTCCGTGGTGGCGGTCCATTACCTCGAACCGACACGGCCCGACTCGGGACCGAATCCTGGCCATCCTACGCGGACAGTCCCTGATGCGATGATCCAGAGAACCACACTCGAAGCAACCCTTACCACCAGTCCAACAACCACCCCAATGAGATTTCCCACACTGATTACACTGCGGTGGTCCCTGCCTAGCAGCACCAAATCTAGCAGACTGATTCTGCCCACTCGGTCTAGCCCTCTTCTGCGGATTACCCGACGATCCAGAAGACCCAAAGCTCCTCTTAAGCCTACTCCTGTCCATGTTCTGCCTCACTGATTCCTTAACACCCTCGGCTACCTTAGCCTTCTCGACTAAGACAGCAAACTCGCGCTCCTGCTGAGGAGCAATCAGCAGCCTCAACTCGTCTCGCAGACCATCCTCGAAACGAACACACCTCTCATGCTCAGTGGCTACAATGCCCCGGGCATACCTACTCGGACCAGAATTCGCCTGTGACTTCAAGAATGATTTACTCTCGAACAAGCCTCGTAAATGCCTTTCATTTGGAGTCGATGTAACTAGCCCCGATGTATTTCTTTTGATATGCAGCTCTGAAATAATCCCATGTCAGATCCTCAGCTGCCACACTGTCCCGAACCGTGAGCCACCACTGGTATGACTCATCCCGGAGAAGCGATACAATCCCCTTAAGTTTCTCCTCAGTCGTCAAGTCCAGATCGTCCATGATCCGCTCAGTTGCCTCTAGCCAATACTCAGCAGTTGCTAGGAGCAACACCGATACACTCTCGGAAAAACTCGGCCCCATTAGCCCGAAGTCGCCAGAAGCAGATTTCCTAACTCCTGCACCACCACTTACACCCGCCTACTCTTTCCAACACCGCGGCATCGCTCGTGACATCTGCGTCATCTCGGATCGATCTTGGAACTCACCACCTCCGGTGGTATGAACCAAGCATCTCATTTTACGAACCCCGCCCGGATCCTACGGGCTCGTAAACCGTCATTCTACCCTACCTCTACCACGAGTATTACGACCACGTCCGCCTCGAGTGCTCATGTCTAACGATCTACGTTTACGATTAAAAGATTTTTATGCATTAGTATCGTTCCACTTTCTTAATCGCAAAGAAATTTTATGAATAGAGTTTAATCGGGGTTCTTTCGAGCAACCAAGGTTTCAATCTTCTATCCTATTCACCCAAAAGAGATTATACATACATTCCTTAACCCTTTCCATACCTATTCACTCTTGGACATTCTCGCCCATTCTAGCCCAAGGTATTTCGTCATTTTCCTACAGAGGTATTTTCGTAATAAAAATATTTTAAAACTTTCGTAAAATGGTCAATTTGAAATTCCAGAAATTTGAGAGTGTTCTTTGAAAATTTTGTAAAATACTTCGTTTTGGAAACTGTGGGTATTTTAGTAATTTTCACAAAGGCGTTTTGCTGTAAATTTTCCAAAATCAAAATTTTGATTGATATTTTTGTAAAGCAGAGTGTTTGAATTTCAGTAACATAATTGAAATTTTGGGGCAAAATCATTGGGTTGCTATTTTATAAACCGAGGCATTTTAGTAAATTTACCCTAAGGGCATTTTTGTAATTTTCCATAAAACAGGTTTTTTCAAGAAAATGGTTGTAAATGTGACATTTTCAGTTTTGAAAGAGTTTATTGTAAAAAGTTTGGAAAACATTAGGGTTGTTGTTGTATTTTCGAAAACATGGCTAATTCCCTTTTCGGGTTTTAGTCGTTAGGTTAAGTCTATGATCGAGCCTTCTTGGTCGTGGTGAACTCGAGCTCACGCACCGGATGGGATACTGCGAAGAGGAGGTGAGTCACGAGGACCGCTTAAATACCAAGCTCTTAGGATCCTCTCCTAGACATGCGCATCTGAGGAGTTACCACACCTAGCCCCGTGGTTGAGTCACAGATTGGTTTAGTGCTTTAAGTCTTATGCTTTAGTTCAAGTGTTTGAGTAATCTAATCCTAAAGTTCAAGTCCTATAAATCTAACTACGTTCCATATCACCTACCCTTCTACAAATAATAATTCACAGAAGAGTTAGAACCACTTACCTGGGCGAACTGGTGCCGGAGACTCGGTGCCATGCCTTGTAGACCATGTATCCAATCCCAAAACACTTAAAACAAACTTTTGAAAACAGTTTGGGCCTCAAGCCCACAGCCGAGCTTTTGAACTTAGCTCTGATACCACAATTGTAACACCCCAAACCCGGTCCAAACACCATGACCGAATCTGGTATGTTACGGGAAAAACGAGTTTGAAAATTTCGAATTTGTACCAACTAGACTTGATAAAAACTTTGTTCTTTTTTTTTTGAAACCAAGTTGTTTAATGATGTTACTAAAACATTTAGACTTAGTAAAAATTTGCCTTCAAGTTCGAAAACAATTGATTTTCGTAAACTTATAAAATCAGTGCGATACCCGATGGTATAGTTGAAAACATATCGTTAACGTTTTGAAATCGTTGTTGGGTCATGTTTTAGCAAATTAATCCAAGCAGTCTGTTAAAGCATATTAAATTCAAACTTAAAACATAATAATAAAAGGCATAATTTAAAGGCTTTTTACAAGTCCGAAATAAAACCCAAACAAAATTAAATAAACTAAAGTACTCAAATGCAAATGGCTGAGTAAACTTTTTATTAGAGCATGGCATGCGCACCCGAGTCCATCCGGCCCATGTCCGCGGCTCACGAGTCACTGTAATGTCAAAGGAGAGGGTGAGTCGAGTGACTCGATGTGTAAATCCCGCTCCCGAATAAACCACATGCTAACACACATAATACAAAGCAACATGATTAATGCAACCCGATCCTAACCATCCATACTCCTTTTCTACCCGTGTGGTACCAAACCACCGGTGACATACCGTCACGATGTGTTACCAAAACACCGATGTCCCAAAGACATATATATCCGTCAATGTGGTCCCAAAACCACCGTGGTGTCCCAAAGACACACAGTTGTGCTACCAAAGCACCGGTGACCGAAGTCACAATCCAATGATGATGGGGCCAACCCATCGTGTGTTACCAAAACACTAGCAGACAATCCCATATCTCAAGTGGGGCCAACCCACGGTGGTCAAACCACAGGGGACAAGTCGCAACGTGGTGCCAAACCACTGGTGTCCTAAAGACACAATGTGCTACCAAAGCACGGTGACCGTAGTCACAAATCGGTGATGGGGCCAACCCATCGTGTGTTACCAAAACACTTGGCGTCAATCCCGTATAATCATCATGGGGCCAACCCATCGTGGTAATGTGAGCCATCGGGACGAGACTGAGGTACCAAACCTCTGGAGGTGCCAAACCTCCGTGACCCAAAGTCACAAAGTGTGCTACCAAAGCACTGGGTGCTCGTCAAGACAAACTATCACCGCTCCTCATCTCATATCACCCATCAACATACCATACTCATGTATCATGCATCTCATGCAAGTCATGCATATCATGCCAACATACCAAGCGAGTCTTTCATAACATGCATACAAAACATAGGTCATGATATAATACTTTATTAATAGTACTCATAATAGAACGAACTTACCCGAATCGTCCACATACCCCATTTGGGTATTCACTTGTCCAACATCTTTGTTATAGTTTTAATGAGCAAATCGGTTTATTATTAAAAATATTACTAAGTATCAAGGTGTTAGTTACACACCGATAACACGAGTCTAGAAATCGACAAAAGTGATCTAAGTCCCCGATTACTAACTCTGAAACATTCGGCCAACATAGCATTAGGCACTAAAACCATTCGGCCAACACCCATTTAATCCAAAAGGGTTGTCGAACACCCTTACCTTGCTATTGGTTTGATTCTTGATCAAACCCGAACCACAATGGCCCTTCTAAGACAATCGGCCTTCACCTTGAAAAGAACAACGATTAATCCTTTAACACCTCGGACTTAATCGAAACCAAGATTAAACTAACAATAACCAAATACTTACCCCTTACCTACCAACCAAGATTGGCTAACCACACTCAGGAGAACCACCAAAGATTCGGCCAAGGAAGACTACTAGAGAAGGGTATTCGGCTTGAGTGTTTAACACCCCACTTTCGGCTTTGAAAGAAAACAAAGGAGTCTAGCAGAGAAGAAATGAAAAAATGTATGAAGATTTTGGTTTAAGAACAAGGTAAGTTTTTGGCTTATACTAAATGAAGAGGAGAAGAAGAAAATAGGAGAAAAGCATTCGCCAAAGAACACTAAGTATAGAAAACAAATGCAAAAATTCGGCAAGATGGTTTAAGAAAAAGGGAAGAAATCGGCAACAATAGAAGAGAGGTTCGGCTTGAATTTTGGGAAGAAAAGAAATGATGGAAATGTTTGAGAAAATGACTTTCGGTTTGCAAAAGAAATGAGAGAAAACTCTCTTGAATTTTCTGGCTAGCTAAACAAAAGGAAGGATTTTCTTTGACACCCAAAAGGCCGAATATGCACCAAAATTCAAAAATGAATTTCGGCACACCCCACTCTCCCATTTACCAAACCGTCCACACCCCCCATGAACTCTCCAACATTCGGCCACTACCTCCAATCACTCACAACCACTCATTCAAAAGAGTTGAATTAGTCAACCTCCTAAAATCCCTCTCCACTCTCCATTCAAATGTGAAGACTTGGTCCAAGGTAGAATTTAAACTACCTACAACTCTTCCATCCCATGCCGTCAAAATGGAACCCAAAAATGAGAATTTCGCAGCTTGAACTCAGGACTTCTCCCCTTGCGGATGACGCCACACCTAGCTCCTCTTTAGCCACTCTGCGACTCCTCATTTGTGCTATAAAATTCCATTTTATTTTCTTAAGCCCCAACTCTATCACTCCCACACCTAAGGCCAAAAACTAAAATTTTCCTACCTACTCAGGCATTCACTTAGCCTATAATTAAACCCCTAAAACACCGAAATAGCAACACAGCACACCAACACATGCAATATCATGCAACACAGAAATAGCCCCTAACCCGGGATATTACAGAAAGAATTACTCTTAACTACTATTCATAAGACTGCTCGTGGTTAATCAGTGAAAGAAATTAATAATTCATAAAATTTCTAATTCAGATAATATGAGAACCAACGATGAGCACTAGAAGAGGAAGAAGAGGCCGCGACCGAGGCCGTGGAAGTGTTAGGACTGATGTGCTGACTCAGCTAGTTAGGGAGGTACTGAAGGAGGTTAAAGAAATTGGTGAAACACTTCGGGTTGGGTGCGTGGACTGCAAGAAAAAAAGAGATGGTAGTTTTCTAGGGTTGCAGTCTCGTTCTGTGAAGCATGTTAACGTACGTCCAAACTTCCGGGTTTGCAAATATTGCAGAAGGCGTCATCCGGGTGAATGATGGAGGAAGTCATGAACGTGTTTAAGATGCGGGTCTGAGGTGCATAAGGCTTGGGATTGTTCAATTACCATTAAGTCGGGTATGTTTTGTGTGGATGCTATATTTTTGGGTATAGAAACTGTATGCGTGCAATGTTTATAGATTATTAAATTAGAGTGCACAGCGAAAGCATAGTGGTGGGACTTGGGTAGTACGATTAATAGTTAGTTGGAAATTTCGAGGACGAAATTTCTTTAAGGGGGTAGAACTATAACATCCTGAATTTTTGGGCCTATGCGTTTAATGGGTGAACATGTGTAATATATTAATTTAAGGGTTAGGGCTCCAGATTGGGCTCAAGAATGGGCTGAGGCTTTGTTTTAATATTTTGTTTAGACACTCTAGTGATTAAAGTAAAGTCTTGGTAGTTTAATTGACATACTGGGCTTGTGGCCCAGTAACAAGGGGAGTAGTAAGAGGGAGTTATAGTTGGCGTCAAGGGCAAAGGAGGAGGCCCAAGTTTTGGCCACTTGGAGCCCATGCTTTTGGGCCAAATTCAGCAACTATAAGGAACTAAGGGGGGACGGCACAAGGCTAAAATATAGGGATTTTTAATTTTTTAATTTGTGGATAATAAACTGATAAAGGAGGGAGAAAGTGGTGGGATGTAGGATACTTTTGGATAGGTGTTTTGATAAAGATAAGGAAAGGATGAGGAGCTATCTGCAATGCTAGGTGTTGGCCGAAAATCCATCACCTAGAGGAGTGAAGAAATCAGTTTCTTTATGGCAAAGGGGTACCGAATTTTCCCTTTTTATTTGCTTGCTTTTTAGTTATTAGGAAGGGCACTTTCGGGTTTTGATATGTAAGTGCCAAATTTTCTATAAATAGGGGGTAGCTCATCAATAAGTGCCAAATTTTCTATAAATAGGGGGTAGCTCATCAATTCTAGCATTTAAACCCTACTCTTTTCTTCATTCTTTGTGCCGAAAATTAGTAGCTAAGTTCTTGTCATCTTTTTCTTTCTCTGCCGAAATCACCACTCCATTCTTCCTCTCTATTTTCTCTTCTTTTTCCCATCTAGTCGAAACTCTCTGAAGCTTCATTCATTGCCGAATTCTCTGATAATTTCTTCCTCTTCCCTTTCAAATACTTTAGCCGAAATCTCTAAATCTCTCCTTGCTTTCTTTCTTTGTAAGCCAAAGCTGAAACACTTTACTTAGATCTTCTAAAAGCCGAAAGCGCATCAGTTCATCTTTTTCGGGATTTTCATAAAAATCGAAATCCTTAGATCTCATCTCCTATGTTTGCTAAATTCTCTCTCAGGTGTCTGCTTGTGCCTAAATCTGAAGGAAATTTTAGGTAAGTATTGATTCGTGGGATCCAAATCTTTTTCGGCTTTTCAAAGTCTCTAGCCGATTGGCTATTTAGAAACTAATCTCTTGTTTTTCTCTTATTTTTGGCATTCCGGGATCTGCAGAGGAGTCAATCGCGTAGATCTCTAAGTTATAAGTTCAGTAACACTCGAATCTTGTTACTTTCGGGATTTCAAGGTAGGGAGATCTATTAATTTTAACGTGTAAATTTGGGTATTTACTAACCCTTGGCCGAATGTAGGGGAGCCCAAATCTTCGTATTCTTCTGGCTTCTGAGCAAGGCTTTAGACTAAGGGTTGTAGATCTGGATAGCAAGGATATTGACTAAGAGTGTAGTGCTACGCGATATCAGGTGTGTAACCTTCCATACCATTGGATTGAATGCTAATATATGTATTTAAGTAATAAATCTGCTATACTCTGTTAAATGCCGAAATCCCGGCATAACATTTGAAATCTCGAGAAGGGTAAAGGGTAAGTATCAGGTTAGTGATTTCTGCCACTTATTAGTGAATGTTCCTGTTAAAAACGATATGTTCTTTATGTCGATTCCTAAGTATGCTTGGGGTTGGGTGATTGATGAAAGGGGAAGTGATCTGTTCTGGTGGCTTATGCCATTTCAGCCTGGTGACTCTGTCACAACTCTGTTTCTGGTGCCTTTTGCCATTTCAGCCTGGTGACTCTGTCACGATTTTGACGATGAGCAGTTAATTGCAACGTGACTGCCATCGATGGTGTGTAGCGGTGTGGGTTGATTGTAGAAATCCCCAATGGTGTGAATGGCAGGTAAGTGTGGTGTGTAGCGGTTGGAAACCTAGGATTGGGTTGGGTTTTATGTATGTTATCTTTCATATTATGTTTTATATTCTGATCTGTGGGCTAAGGCCCAGTCTGACGGTGCATGAGGGTTGCACACTGAGTTTCGCGACTCACCCTATTATTTTAACAATTTCAAGTAGCACTTAGTGCATCGGACCGGGCTGGAGAGGAAAGCAAGGTGACCATGCAAAAGAACACTTGGATTCAGCAAAAAGACTTTAGATTATTATTTTATATTTTTATTTAATGGGTTTTAAATCTCGTTGTAATAAGGCCATGGGCCACTAGACTATTTGTAACATCCTGGAAAGGGCCTATGCATTTTCGGCTTAATTGTACGAAGTGACATGTTCTATGTACTAAGAATAAATTTTGAACATTTTTGGAAACTCGGAAATGTATGAAAGTGAAATGGAAATGAACATTTTTGGAAACCTGGAAATGCATGGACATGAACATTTTTGGAAACCTAGAAATGCATAGACATGAACATTTTTGGAAACTAGGAAATGTAAGGAAATGATTCAAAAATGGAAAGTGAGCATTTCTGGAAACTTGGAAATGTAAGAAAATGGCAAGTTTACAGAGCCGATCGAAAATTTTAGGAAACTTAGAAATGACTTAGAAATGTCAAGTTTTAAAGTTTAAAATAGGAAATTAAGGTAAGGTGGCCTTAAAAGAAAAAGTTGGTGAAATTTGACACACACAAACAAAGCTTGGAAAAGTGGCTCAAGATGTCACTTAGGGCCTATGGAAATGGCGCCATATGCAAGAGGAATGGGCACTGGTTTGAGTCACTTGGGAAGCAAATAAAGGAGGTTTTATTTTGCTTCCATAAGCCAAGGAGTGGACGGCAAGGCTTCTAGAAAAAGGGAGGTTTATCCTCTTTAAAATTTGGCTATTAAGGATAAATAAAGGATTTTTTTTAATTGGAGAGATAAATGATGATTTATCTTAAGTATTTTCAAAAGGGAATTTATTTATCATAATTTCCATGAGATAAAGGCTGGATTAAACTCTTTTATTTTATGATAATTAAAGGATAAAGCTATCAAATTGAAGAGTGGTGGCCAAGTAATGGACTCCTTAGCTGATAATTTCATCTATAAAAGGAAAGAAGGAGGGATACTCATCAGTTTTCTTTTTTTCTCTGCTCTACCGAAATTCTTGGGGTTCTCTCCTCTTCTCTTTTCTTTTCTAGCCGAATTCCCTAGCCTCCCCTCTCTTTAATTCAAAACCAAAAATACAATCCAACTAAGCCGAAATTCGCTAAAGCCGAATCTTTGTTGTGATGAATGGTGTTGCCGATTTCATTCAAAAAAGGTAAGATCAGCTATTATTTGATTTTCAATCTCTCTTTAGCCAAAATATAGGAATCTAACTCCTTTAGAATTCCATGGCCAAAATTTGGAAGGTTTTCTTCGAGATCTAGTAGTTGTCGACTACAAGGAGAAGTACAAAGAAGTTTCGGGATTTCTAAGACTCAAGGTAAGTCATATGAATATTCGGCCATGGCCATTTAAATATGATTAAGTGTTAGAAATCAATCTAACATGTGCTTATAGGATTTTCGACAGACTTATAAGGCAAGGTTTTCGGAATTTGAACAAAAAGGAAATTGACACCAAGGTAAGTGTATAAATCCTACTAGGATTTGGATTTGTGGTTGAAAAGGTTTATTAATATGTTTAAATGATTGACCGAATATAGGGATTAAGATCTAAATCGTGAGATCGGTTCTTGGGATTTCAAGGACTTCATTAAGAGAGTCAGTGTGTACCCCACACTACTTTGTAATATGAATTATGGCTATATGTATTAAAATATGTGTTAATGGAAATATGAACGTGGCTAAGGTACCATGTTATGGTACTAAGTACTGTGCACGCGTTTCCTACTCCTACTAGGAATATGAAATATGTTATTCGTAACATGAGAATATTATACGATTGTGAACTCGGTATATTATGCATATTAATATATGGGGCATATGGTTGTATATTGAAAGGGAAGTGAAAAGTGGTGACTTAAGACCACGATGTCTGAAAAGTGGTGACTTACGACCACGATGTCTGAAAAAGTGGTGACCTAAGACCACGATGAATCTGAAAAGTGGTGACCTAAGACCACAGATCACGGTGACTTAAGCCCGCAATTTGGTGTGTAGCGGAAGGAGGGTCGACTTAGTAGTCCCCACGGTGTGTTTGGCAATGTGTGCGGGGTGTGTAGCGGATGGACAATTAGGTTCGGGTTTGGGAATGCATCATAACTTGTATTTTATGTTTGAATGTATTGTATGCCTGATTCTATTACGATTTGGTGTCGTGTACACATTGAGTCTGTTTGACTCACCCCGTTGTGGGAAATATTTTTCAGGTGATGAGCAATAATGGACCGGGTCGGCAGGAGCTAAAGGTGGCCATGCATAGCAAGGAGAAATCTAAAGATTTGGACTTTTATTTTTACTAAGTACTTTAATTTTAAGTTTGGGAGTTGTTTGATGTAATAAGGCCATAAGGCCCAAGTTGGATTTCTCTATTTCTTTATTTCTTTTTATTTTTAACTATTATGTTACAAATTTTTATTAAGTAAAGATCAAGTAAATTTATTTTAAAAATAAACCCTCGACTGTTTTGTCACCCTAATGAATTGGGTTTTCAAATAAAATAAATGGGCTTTCCAATCTAAGCCCAACTCAAACCAATATTTTTCTAAAATTACACAAATTTTCTCTAAGTAACAAAGAATTTTGAAACTGGTTTTTTTTTAAGGAACATACCAGATCCGGTTCAGGCTCGTGGGCCGGGTGTGGGGTGTTTCACTATTATTTATGTTTTTGGGTTTATGTTGGGTTTTATTTTTAGACATTTTAATTTTATGTTTTAAATTAAGCTAAGACATGTACAAAATTTCAGTTTTTATTTAAAATTCACCAAGGCAATTTATAACTTTATAGCTTATATGACTTAATAAATTATTAAGTTTTCGGTATTAATGATTAAACCTAGTAATTGTTTTCCAAAATGCGACATGCTTTGTAAAATCACTCAAGTGACATACCAGTCCCGGTTGTAGTGTTTGGGCCGGGTTTGGATTGTTACAACATAATTATAGAAATAATTTAACGCACGAATATACAATAACGATAACTGCATGGTTTATAAGACACATATTAACAATCAAAGATCAATAAACTACAAGATATAATAATTCTAAAAAAATTTACAATGGCAAACTAACATAAAACAAAATTTTGAATGCTAACAAATGTGTTTAAAATAAATAAAGAAAGTGGATTTCGAAATCAAAAAATTTATGAAATTATTTAAAATGGAATAATAGTACATAAGAGTATTTAAATCAAATATTGTACAAATCATTGAAACAAAGAAACATATTAAAGACCCTCTTGAAATTAAAAATTTTATGTAATAAGTTAAAATATACAAATGGAAGTTTAAAACAAATTAAAACATTGCAAAATCAATAAAATAGTCCAAAATAATTTATTAAAACAGCTTCTAAAAAAATAAGTAATGAATAAAATTTATAAGCTAAAAAATACTTAATTGAAATAAGAATAAAATTAACAAGCTATATTAAAAAAATTTAAATAGAGTTAAGGACTAAATTAAAATACGCATAAATAGTTAGGGATTAAACTAGCAAATTTTCCTAGTCTTGAAACGTTGCTTTTAATCGGGGACCAAAATGAAAACGGAATACATGTTAAGGGAAAAATTAAAAATAAAATAAAACTTAATTTAAAAGAAATAAAATGCAGAAGGACTAGAAGAATAAATATCCCAATTGAATAAAACGTGCGGATCCTTCTCCGGGTCGGGTCACTCTTGCGGGTTTGGCCTTTTAAACGATGTCGTTTTGGTCATTAATGGACCATATCAAAATGACATCGCACCAAGGGGCTATAAATACCAAAAACATTACAAAAAAAAAACATTTTAAACTGTTTCTTAAAAAAAACAAAAGGGATGCTCTGGATGGCTCTCGGAGTGCTGGCTAGGTTTGGCTTGTCTCCGTCATTGAGCCACCGAGTCTCTCTACCTCCGCCACCGCATACGACGGTTGGAGAGAACAAAGAAGGCTACCCTGGCCTTTTTAAGCCCCTTTAACCCGAACCCATACTCGAAATACCCGAACCCATACTCAAAATACCCGAAAACCCCTCCAAAATCAAAAAGAAAAAACCAAAAAAGGGCTTCGGATTCGGGACCCCCATGGTCGCAAAAAGGTAAAACCTTTAATACTATTTCTATTTCTATATGTATGCGTGATATGCGAAACAAAGGGGAAAAATACCTCTGCTTTTCTATCTTTGTATTCGAAAAATTGTGAAAAAAATTACAAATGTTTGCTTCCGTTTTTATAACCGGATTCGAAAAAATAGAAATAAGAAAAATACAATCGTTTTCTTTTGATTTGTTGTTGTCTGTCCTTTCTGTGCAGGTACGGGCGTGCGTAGCGCTATACGAAGGCGGGCCGACGTGAAGGACCGAGCGCATGGCGTGCGCGTGGCAGTGCGCATGGTGACGTGTGTGGAGGCACGCGCGCGGCGCAAAACTGCCCCTGAAACCCTAGGGTTCTGTCTGCCAAAAATGTTTGGGCCATTCGGGCCGTGTAATTGGGTTTTTTTATTGGGTTTAATTTGGGTTTTGGGCTAGGTTTAGTTATTGGGCCTGTTTATTATTTCTTTGTAATGGACAGGTTGTTACTTTGGACATTTATTTTTTGTTTTAATTGGTATGGGCCCGGGCAATAATGGGTTCTTACATCAGGTATGATTGAAAATGTTTGGGTGTCTTGATTTGAGCATAGTAAGTATATGTGACAATTGTATATCTGCTTTAGTGGTTAAGTGTTCTGGGTGTGTGTGAGAGATTCTAAGTTCAAGTTTAGTGTGGTAGAGCCTTTGGATTAGTGTGCACAGCGGGAGCGTAGTGGTGTAGTTTGTTTATACGACTATTCCGTTAGTTGGAAATTTCGGGGATGAAATTTCTTTAAGGAGGGGTGAATTGTAATGCCCCAAATTTTAGGCCTAGAAGTTTGGAGCTTTGAGCATACGGATCGGGGGAGATTGCATATATGTGTCTAATTGTACAATTTAACGACAAGAATGGGCCTGCTGGTCTGGTGGTTAAGATGTGTGTTGGATTGGCAGAGGTCTTGTGATCGAATCCTTGCGTGAGCTAGGGAGATATTTTGTGAACTTTTTATTTATGTCATTTAGTTATTATTTTATTATAATAATTATTTGATATTTTTTTTATAAATAAAATTATTATTATTTTTAATTTTCGATTGGATGTTTCTTCTCCCTTCCCCTCTCTGTTTTCTTTCATTTTCTTTCTCCTATTTCTCTAACATTTTTAACTGTAATTTTGGGATTTTTGCTCCTCTGTCGCCTCCTCCTTCGTCAAAATAAGGTGTTGGATTCGAATCTTGTCTACTCTTTCCTTATTAATTGTTATTTTGTTTTGCGAATCCTTTTTCCTTCGAGTTTTTGTAGCTGTGTGTTACCCCCTTGTTTTTGAGTTTTTAGACGATAGAAATGAAGGGAAATCATTGAATTCTAATATACTTTGACAAGGCATAGGTTAGGGACAGTTTTGGTAGCCAAAACGGTAGTTTTGGGGCTGAGTTGGGATGGTTTCGTAGCCTCGGCACACGGCCGTGTGAATTTGTGAATTAGGGTTTCCGGCTTATTTTCGGTGCCACACAGCCTGGCCACACAGGCGTGTGGCCAATTTTGGGGATTTTTTTATTTACACACGATCGTGTCCTTTGGGTACACGGGCGTGTGGATATGGGGAAATATGGATTCTGAGTTTTAGGGTCACACGACCTAGCCACACGACTGTGTGACTGATTTGAGGAAATTAGGGCTTCTACACGGGCGTGTGTTTCGGGTCACATGGTCGTGTGACTGATTTGGGGCCTAGGCATTCCACACGGGCGTGTGTTATCGGACATATGGTCATGTCGAATGGCCACACGAGTGTGTGACACCTTGACACTGCCGTGTCTGCCCTGCACTTGATTTTATCAAACTTGGACAGTGAGTTACACGGCCTGTTCACACGGCCGTATCCCTGCACCACACGGGCGTGTGCCTCTGTCACATGGGTGTTTGGATCCCTACACGACCTGGACTGCTCCACACAGTCGGAGCACATGGGCGTGTGGCCCTAACTCACCAGATTCTGAATTTAAGTCGATTTGTTTGTAATCTCAAATCAATGCGTTTTAAACCTTGACTAAGCTTTACTGAGGGTAACTATGAATCTAATCTGAGTTAACATGTGAGTGATGTGTGATTAGTTGTGTGACAAGCTTGAAGCTGAGTTTGAGTGTACTAGTGTACACACTCGTGAAACTAATCGACTGATTATGATTGACTGTCTGTAAGTGACTGCTTCTGAATGACTACCTGAGACTGTATTCTGATTTGGTGTAGTTGCATACACACATCTGCATATAAAATATTTTGGGTTCGGATTTTGAAGAGAAGGGAGATTTACGATCTGATTTGGTAGTTTTACTGCAACTTATCGGTATAGCGGATTACCACATTGCACTATACCGCATGTACATTAGCTACGCTACGTACCATTATCCGATCTGGCTGTTCCTACTGCACATCTGTACCATGGATTACTGTATTGCGCAGTACAACTTATACGCTAGCTTTGCTGCGTACTTTAGGATTTGGCAGTTTATTTGTATTCTGATAGCCCAATTCCCAGAGGGTCGAGGGCGGTCCCAATTCCTTAAAGGTCAAGGACAATACTGATAATCATCATTGCCGGGCGACCTGGGATGACATCATATGGAGTATAAGGTTGGATGGGGTTTCGAGGTTTTATTCGAAGTGTAGGGATGGGTAGGTTGATTAAATCCCCATAGTAAGTGTAGGGTTGGACGGAGATGGTGTGTTGGCTAGATGGGTGGGTTATTTTACAACTTATTTGCACTCATACACATCTACTTGACATTGTGACTGAATGTGATACTGCGACCGCAATATCTGATTGACTGTTTGACTGAAATATTTGATTGTCTCATTGACTGAAATGTGATTGTATTATTCGACTAAAAGGCGTTCTTGCCTAAGGGAACCGTGTGTGATGGGCTAAGGCCCAAACTGATTCTAATTCTGGAAAGGGCTTAGGCCTAGTCTGTAAATATTGAGAAGTTCCGCTACTGTGTCTGATTGGGCCATATGACTGTAACGTTACATATGGGTTATGTTGATTATTGGTGAATATGCTCAACTGTCATCTAACGGTAAGGTTTACTTTATATGCATCTGTCATCCGATTTGTTGAGTTCGGTAGGTTAGTTTTGCATCGCCACTGAACTTGAACTGCTTCTAAGGCTTGCTATTTCTGTTCTATTTTTGTTTCCGTAGCATGATCGAGTAGCTCATCCCCCTTGTGTTTCCTCTTTTCAGGTGCCACTTCGATTTCTGATGCTGGACTCGGTATGTGGAGGACTTGGATAGTCTTGGTGGATAAACTATGAGTTTTTTTTAAGTTTTGGTTTTATTTGTTATTCGGTTAAAGTTTAAACTGTAAGGATGTATAATGTTGTGGTACAGTTTCCGATTTATGTTTTATTCATATATGTTAGATGATTTTGGTTTACTGAGATAAGTTATATTGTAAAATTTTCCTACGATCACTTCGGTGATCAATGTCGCATTTCGAATTCGATCTAGTCTTCTAGGCCGAGTTTGGGGTGTTACATGGATGGAACAAAAATTGTGGGATTAAACAGACCCTTTTCATTTGACACACCACCAGGATGTAACAGCCTGATTTAGGGGCTAGTTAGAATAGTGGTTCGGAACCACTAATTCGAGGTTAGAGAAAATTATTTTCATGATATTTTATGAGTTAGAGTATGATTGTATAAGTAAATGAAAATTTTGGTGCTTTAATTTTAGCGATTTCATGCTTAATCGCGAAAAAAGACTAAATCGCATAAAGTGCGAAAGTTCAAAATTTCAAGTTAAAGGTGTCTAAAAGCCACAAAAATTTAAATTGGAGGTCTTTAAAGGGCAATTAGCCCCTTAAATCATGGTTGGCCGGCCATAGGGGGCAATAGAGGTCAAAATTTGGTCAAGTAGGTGTCTTAGGTGGACTAAATTGAAACTTTATATTAAAATAAAGAAAGAAAAGATATCATCTTTTCTCTTTCATTTCTCTACAGAAAATTTGTAGCAAATGGGGGGTTTGAAAGCTCAAAAATTTTAGCACTCTTTTCTTTACAAGTAAGTGTTCTAGTGATTATTTCTTGATAAAAATTGTACTTTTGAAACCCCTAAAGCTTAAGCTTTCTAAAGAGGGGACTATTCTGTAAAAGGGTGAAGAGTTTAGAGTTTTCCATGAAAGCTATTAAGTTGCTTGCTGCATTTTTATGAAATAAAATAAGTCTTGACTGTTAGATAAACACCTAAAATGACCTTTTTGTAAAGGTTGTAGAATATGTAGTAAATGTTGGAAATATTGAGATTTGATGGTAGTCATAAGAGAAATAAATGTTCATCTAGGCTCGTTAAAGATAGAAATTTGATTAGAATTGATTTCCGAGCCTAGGGGCAAAATGGTTATTTTGCAAAAGTCTAAGGGCAAAATAGTAATTTTGCCAAAGCATGATTATTGAAATGCAATTATTAATGTGAATATTTAAATGAGCTAATTTGCTATTATAGATCAAGAAGAACCAAGAATTAACCTCGATTGGGGAAAGAACAAAGTATTGGACTAGATCGATGATCTAGCTTGTTTTGAAATCGAGGTAAGTTTGCATGTAATAAATTCAACATTTATGCTAGCATATTTGAGAATGTTTGATATTATAATGATGCATGATATTCTATGAAATTGAGTATTGGTGTTGAATGAGAAAGTTGATAAAAGTTGAGATGTTGAAGTCCCAATGGGACTATAGTAAATGTGAAATTACTATCACCGAGACATGAGATAGATAAGGTCCCGTGTAAAACCATGTCTGGGACATGGCCTCAGCACTAAATTGAGATCCCGTATAAAACCATATCTGGGATATGGCTTCGGTACCGAATATGAGAATCGTATAAGACTATATCCGGGATATGGCATCGATACTTGATGTGAAATTCTGTATAAGACCATATCCGGGATATGACATCAGCACTCAGAGGTGACCCCATGGAAGACCACATCTGGGATGTGGCATTGGCTTCCTGTTTATGTTAATGACGATGAATATGCATTTTTGAGTACTCCTAGTGATTAGTGGGATAAATAGATAAGCTTGGAAATAGAAATGAGATTAGTACTAAAGTCATGTGATCGAGTGAATGCAGGTACCCGTGAGAAATTCACGAGGAATGTTTACGATATGTGGCATGGTATGTTCTAGATAAGAACAAGTACGAATAAGTTATGACAAAGTGCTTATGACTTTGTGTGGTTATCTAGTGCCATGGATTGATGTCATTATGAGCTTATTGTTGCTATTTATTTTCATGCAAACTTACTAAGCTTTATGCTTACCTCTCTCATTTCCCTTTTCCTTATAGTATTGCCAAGATAATTCGAGGATTCGTGGGACGTCGAAGTTCGAAATTCACACTATCGACAACTCTTTGGTATAACAAAGTTAGACTTATTTTAAGTATGGCATGTATAGGATTTGGGTATTTTGTTCTGTCATAATTGTTAGCCGAAGTGTTGGCTATTTATGTTATCAAATACATTTTGTAAGTGGTTATTGGAATTGGGCCAATACTTGACAAGTTTATATATATATGCAATGATGACGAGATTATGAAGTTCATACTGTGGATGCTTTGATTTAAGTTCTTAGAAGTGCCTTAGGGTCATGAGTATGAGGAATTGAGTTGGTATAAGTATGGTTGCTATGTAGGGTGGCATTTGGCTTGAAATATAGTCATTTTAATGTCCACACGGGTAGACACATGGGTGTGTGTCCAGGCCGTGTGTGACACACAGTCAGCCTCACGGGAGTGTTGATCGGTCGTGTGCCCCCTTGTATGCTAGGTTTACAAGTCAGTATGCTCAGTAGTAAACACACGGGCAGAGACACGGCCATGTGTCTCTGCCATGTGGGAGGCATGACAATGGACATGGGCGTGTGCCTAGTCAGTGTGAAGTTTGCACTTAAAATTTTGAATTTAATTCGACACACGGCCTAAGGACACGGGCGTGTGCCTTGGCCATGTAACCATAATGAGGTGATGACATTATAAACAGAATGCTATGGTTTTGGCACACGGGCTAAGACACATGCGTGTCGAGGTCGTGTGAGGGACAGGGGCGAGTGTCTGGCCGTGTGAAAACCCCTGTAGGTTTGAATTAGAAAATAAATTCCACACGGGCTAGGGACATGGGCATGTATGACCACATGGCCTGCCCACAAGGGCGTGTCCTATTTCACACGGGCGTGGGCCCCTGTTTAGGCAGAATATTTTCTAAGAGCGTAAAATTTTTCGATTTAATTCCGATACCTTCCGAATGTATGTTTAAGGCCTCATAGGCCCATGATGAAGATGCTATGCATTTGAATGTGAAGTTTTAAATTGGGGATGGATTTTTTTTAAAAAGCCCAAAGTTGTATGTTCAAGCAAGATAAGTCCGGTAATGCCTCGTACCTGGTTCCGGAGTTGAATACGGGTAAGGGGTGTTACATTTAGTGTTATCAGAGCTACAGTTTAGTAGATTCTCGAACTAACGTAGCGTAAGTGTGAGTCTAACTATACATACCACACGTAAGAGTAATTGTGTAATGATAGTGTGACAGCTCTTGACGATTGGAATTGTATTTTTATATAGTAAATGGACCCTGATCTTGACCAAGCTACAGCCGATGATGCTGCAAGTAATGCACCGACTCTCGCGCAAGGGACCGCGCCAGTAGAAAGTAGTCCTGAGACTATGGGTCAGAGAGAAGAGGCTCGAGAAGCCTTTCTCCAAATCATGAGCAACTAGTACACCGAGTATATTCGAACAAATCCTAATGCTCAACCCCCTCCACCCCCACCTATTCCTCAGCCAGCTCTTGTAGCTCCTCAAGTGGTTGAGGTAGTAAGAAGAGAAAGGCCTCCGATCGATAAGCTCCAGAAGTAAGGAGCAGAAGAATTTCGAGTTAGTAAAGACGATGACCAGAGAGGGCAGAATTCTAGCTTGAAAATACCATCAGGGTATTCGATGAGTTGTCATGCATGCCTGAAGAGTGCATAAAGTGTGTAGTATCTCTCTTGAGAGATTCGGCCTATCAGTGGTGGAATACCCTTGTGTCGGTGGTACCAAGGGAGAGAATTAACTGGGAATTCCAGAAGCAGTATATTAGTCAGAGATTCATCGACCAGAAAAGAAAGAGTTCTTGGAGTTAAAGTAGGGTCGAATGCAAGTGATCGAATACGAACGTGAATTCGTTAGGCTTAGTAAGTATGCTCGGGAGTGCATTTTTACTGAGGCTATCATGTGTAAAAGGTTTGAGGATGGGTTAAATGAAGGTATCCGTTTATATGTTAGAGTCCTCGAAATAAAAGAATTTGTGGTGTTAGTAGGTAAAGCTTGTAAGGCTGAAGAGTTGGCCAAAGAGAAAAAGAAAGCTGAGATTGAGTCTCGCGACTCGAAGAAGAGACAAATGGGCAAGTCATTCCAATCCTTATCCAAGAAGTCAAGAGACTTTACTACCCGGTCAGGCACCTTAGTTGGATTTTTAGGTAGAAGTAAAGGCAAACAGTTCTCGGGGTCTAAGGCTCAGACCACATCAGTTGCTAGTGTTGGTAACGTTCGACCGAGTAGACCGAAATGACCGCAGTGTGGCAGACGTCATTCTGGTTAGTGCAAAGAAAGCGAGAAGGCTTGTTTCAAGTATGGGTCTCTAGACTATTTCATCAAAGATTGCCCTGAGGTGGGTGAGAAAGAGAAGTCTTAGAATGTAAGACTGGGAAGTATTGCTAGAGGAAGACCATAGAGAAACCCGGGAAATGAAATGGGTAACAAGAATTCATCTAGAGAGCAGACTACGAGAGTTGAGGGTAGAGCACCGGCGAGAACATATGCCATTCGTGCTCGTGAAGAAGCGTCCTCCCGTGACGTAATCACGGGTACATTTTCTCTCTATGATGCTCGTGTTATATCTTTAATTGATCCGGGATCTACCCACTCGTATATTTGCATGAAATTATTCTCTAGCCTGAACATACCTGTAGAGTTTACTGAATTTGTAATAAGAGTGTCAAATCCCCTAGGCAAATGTGTATTGGTTGACAGAGTATGCAAAGGTTGCCCTTTGATGATTAGGGGTCATTTTTTTCCTGCTAATCTCATGTTATTACCATTTGATGAGTTCGATGTCATCTTTGGGATGGATTGGCTAGTTACTCATGATGTGATTGTAAATTGTGGAAAGAAATTTATTAAGTTAAAATGTGAAAGTAGGGATTTTATTCGTGTTGAATCAGATAAGCTCGACAGATCACCAGTAGTGATATCATCCTTGTTGACTCAGAAGTATTTAAGAAAGGGGTATGAAGCTTACCTTGCTTTTGTGATGAATGCCAAAGAGACTGAGTTGAGAATTGAGTCAGTACCCATAGTATGCGAGTATCCAGATGTTTTCCCGGAGGAATTGCCAGGGTTACCTCCGGTTAGAGAGATCGAATTTGAGATTGAGTTAGCTCCGGGTACCACCCCCATTTCTATTACTCCATATAGAATGGCTCCAACTGAGCTAAAAGAATTGAAAGCTCAGTTGCAAAAACTAATGGATAAAGGTTTCGCAAGACCGAGTTTTACCCCATGGGGTGCTCCCATATTATTTGTGAAGAAGAAAAATGGTTCCATGAGGTTATGTATAGATTATCGGTAACTCAACAAAGCAACTGTGAAGAACAAGTACCCATTGCCAAGAATCGATGATTTGTTCGATCAATTGAAGGGAGCCACAATGTTTTCCAAAATAGACTTGAGGTCCGGGTACTATCAGTTGAAAGTCAAGGACTTAGATGTGTCAAAAACTACATTTCGGACGAGGTATTATGAATTTTTGTCATGCTTTTTGGCTTAACAAATGCCCCAGCCGTTTTCATGGATTTGATGAATCGCATTTTTCAGCCATATTTGGATAAATTTGTCGTAGTCTTCATTGATAATATACTAATCTACTCTCGAGATGAGAACGAACATGTCTAGCATTTGAGAAAGGTTCTGCAAATTTTGAGAGATAAACAATTGTATGTCAAGTTTAGTAAAAGTGAATTTTGGCTTAAGGAAGTTGGATTTTTGGGAGATAGAGTTAGAGTTGACCCGAGTAAGATTTCAGCGATTGTTGAATGGAAACTGCCAATGAGCGTAACTGAAGTAAGGAGTTTTCTGGGCCTAGCCGGCTATTATAGGCATTTTGTCAAGGGGTTTTCCATGATAGCTACTCCGATGACGAGACTATTGCAAAAAGATGTGAAGTTTGATTGGACAGAAAAGTGCCAACAGAGTTTTGAGGAACTAAAAACGTTGTTGACTGAGGCTCCTATTTTGGTGCAACCCGTGTAATACCTCGAAAATTTTTACAGTAAGATATTATTTTTTATATAGTAAAATAAGGAAATAAATCAACAAAAATGAAAATTTTGGAGTTATGACAACATTGAGAAGTATATTATGATATATTAATTCAAGAAAGGACTATGGTAAAAGTGAGAAAAGTTTTGTTGCCTAAGAGTAAATATTCAAAACTTCAGGGGTAAGTGTAAATATGAAAATTTGAAGGACCAATAGTGAAAATATTTTAAGGGTGGAATGATCTAGAAACTAAGGAAAATGGATAAATTAGGACCAAATTGAATAGTTAAAGAATTATGAGGGACTAAATCATAATTTTACCAAATTATGTGATGATTCAAGGATGGAATTTTAAAAGATCACAAAGGGCAAAATGATCAATTGGAAGAGAGAGAAATCTAGAAAGTAATGATGATGTTGATGATATTTTATAATTATTTAATTAGATAAATATTATTTTATTAATATTTTAATGAGATATTTTATTATTTATTTAGTACATAAGGAATGAAAGATGAAGAATTATCATCATCTTTCCCATGCACCAACGTGAGAAGAAGAGGGAAAGAAAGAAAGTTTTGCTTTCTTTACAAATTGGTCCTTTCACCAAAAATCCACCATTTTCACTTAGAATTCAAAAGAATTTCCATAGCCATCAAAAGAGAAAGATGACAAGGAGACTATGGGAAGCAATAATATCAAGTTTGATTCAAGGAATAGAAGATGGAGGAGAGAGGAAATCAAGTTAAAGATTGAAATCAATAAGACAAGGTAAGAACATCAAGATTTCAATATATTTTTAAGTTTGATATTGTGGAAAAAGCATGGAAATGATGTTAATGTAGAGTTTTCTTATATAAGGTTTTATGTTCTTGATATGTTAGTGAAGGAAAATAAGAGAAAGTGATGGGAAATATTGTAGAGAAAGGAAATAAAGGTGTTATAAACTTGGTAATTAACATTTTGCACTAAAACAATTTTGGACAGTAGCAGTAGTCTAACTTTGAAAAATCACAAAAAATTGTAGAAATTGAATTAGAGGATGAATAAAATATAGAACTAAAGATTATTTAGTGTAATTTCTTATAGAAGAAATAGTGTAATTAATGAAATTTTAAATCATGAGATATAATAGGTTTTGTGAGAAAAGGTCGGAATGATTTTCGATTCCCCTGATCTGAATTTGGAAAATTATAAAAAATTGAAGAAAAATAATTAGGGTATTAAATTTATATACTTAAAATCCTGAATTAGTATATTTTCAAAATAAAAAAACGGTAACATTATCCAAATTCTGTATGATAAGATAATTATTTTTTACTGAAGAGGGGTCAGAACTGTCAGACAGCGGAACAAAGGTGAATTTAAAGAATAAACTGTACTTATTGGCTAAACCAAAAATTATAAAAATTTTATGGTAAGAAGATATGTGAGTCTAGTTTCTAAAACATTAAGAGGAACTTAAATTTGAATTCTGTGGCTCAAGATATAAATAATTTAGTGACTATGATGCAAATGGACAGCTTTGAATAAATTTATAAGAAAATAGTAAAATCATAGATAATGTTATTTATAAGCATGTTATATAAATTAAGGGTGTAGAATGGAGAGGAGGACGAGTAAAATATATATGAATATTCAGTTAGCATGGCTAATTTGCATGTTTTAGGCTCAGGGACTAAATTGAATAAAAGCAAAACTTTATGGGTAATTTTGTAAAAATGTCAGAAATGAGCAAATTGCATGAAATGGATTGTTTTATTATTCAAATTATAAAGTTGAATGAAATTATTAATTTAGATCAAGATCGGGTGAAAACATGTTTTAGGGATTAAATTGAAAAGTGTTGAAATTATGGAAAATTCTGATATTTCATGGAATTCATGGGCTGTTATCAATATATATGAGAATAATTAGGCTTGAAACAAGGATTAAATTACAAGAATTTTATTTTTCTGAACCTAAGGATGAAATCATCATTAATTAAAAGCTTAGGGGCAAAATGGTAATTTCACCTAGAACATTAATTGAATGTATCAGAATATGAAATGAATGAAAATGATGACCAAATTTATTTATAAAGATTCGGATAACTCAAATACGATACTTGAACATGGAAAAGAAAAGACATCGGACTAGTGAAACTATAAACATGAACAAGCAACGAGGTAAGTTCGTGTAACTTGAATTATATTCTTAAATGCTTGAAATGTATGTTATTGATGTGAATATGATTTGGATGTTTATTGTATGATAATTGATGAAGTATTGATATTCTTGATGAAAAGGGAAAATAAATCCCGGTTGAATGAAAGGAAAGTTCGATGGATCTCTGAAAAGGAATTGACAGTAAAAAGGGATCTAGCCCGGACGGCTGATCCTATTCTGATATAGCCCTCCTGAAGAATATGTGTAAAAAAGTATCTAGCCTAGACGGGTGATCCTGATATAGCCCTCCCGAAGAATATGTGGAAAATGGATTTAGCCCGAATGGGTAATCTGAATTAGGGTATGAATTTAGCCTTTCATAAATAAAAATCCTTAAATACTTAAAGTGGCCCTTATTACAATAAATAACCTTTCATAAATAAAATGTGTAAAACAAATAAAATATCTTCTGCATGGGCCACCTCGTATCCACTCCAACCCGGTCCAAGCTTTATGCATCACCTGTAAGGTTTGAGAAAAATTTGGGTGAGTCACACAGACTCAGTGCATAGTTATTTCACATGTCCCCACATATGGGCTTGGCCCATATCCACACAGTCCACATACAAAATTATGCAAGTATGAAGCCCAACCCAACCTAGTGTCCATCCATTACACCTACCTCGGCACACCTGCTGCCCAAGGCCGTGGCTAATCCACCGATCACCTAAGTGATCCCACATATCTCACCTTGGCAGACTTGCCGCCCAAGGCCGTGGCTAAGCCACCGATCACATAAGTGATCCCACATATCAATTAATCCACGGTGATGCACACAGCTATCAACCGCCGAGATGGGCACCTAGCCAACACCTCCCTTGATGAAGCACATAGCTAACATCAAGCGCTAATGTAGCACAAGGCTAACATTAGACCACGTACATAAATATATACACCCTTTCCTTCGATTTTCACATCCCAAGTCCCATGCATATATGTGTACCATGTCAGATTAACATTTAGAGTAAATATTCATCACATGCTCACCACAAATATCACACATATATCATAGGCAAAATAGAGCACTGACCTGATTAATTGATTACCCACTACGGGTATCCACCTTCTTAGCCATTATTTTCGGCTAACATACACACATACACACACACACACATATATATATATATATATATATATATATATATATATATATATATCAATATACACAAATAACAGGAGAATAGTGCGATAACTACGCACCTGCTTTGGCACAATCAATCAAATCCCGAAACCCACGTCTAACGATTTGCTTTAAGTAATAATCCATAAGAATGGCCCTTGGCCGAATGCTACACTTACTTACCTTGAAGAATCGAATCCAAAAGACTCCTCTATGCGAGCACTTCACACTTTAAAACGAAACTAAGAGCAAGAGATCGATGGTATCACCCTCAGAGAATCGACTTCAAGTCCCAAAGAGAAAGATTTGGCCCTTGAATGGTGAAGAAGAGAGAGATCAAGCCAAAGTGGAGGGAGTTGAATGCTAAGAGGATTCGGCTATGGTGTTTCTTAAAATTTCAAGCAAAGACAAGAGAGAAAGAGGCTATAGGGTTCGGCCAAGCCTTACCAATGGTGATGACATACTCGGCTATCAAAAGGAAAAGAAGGAGTTTGGGAAAGGAGATAGATTCGGCCAAACTAGCAAATAGAGAGAAGAAGAAAACGCTAGTGACCTTAATGATCTTTGAAGTTTCGAACACAAAACAAAGAGAAGGGAAACTGAAACTAAATGGCTTATGCACAAAAACGGCACTTTGATGGCATTAGGATTTCAGCACCACACTAGAGAAAGAAGAATAAACCCGAAAAGAAAACACCTAAACTCCTTAAGAGAAATTCGGCCACTCCCCTCTACTCACAAAACCGAAATGGTCATCAAAGAAATCCCCCTTGGCCATCCAACTCACATATTCATCACAAATCCCACAATTTCCTCCTAATCCTATTCCTTCCAAAAATTCAGCCAACTCCCCCCTAGTCCATGAAACCATCCATGTTCATGGACAAAATGCCATAGAAGAGTTTCCAAAACAACACTCCATAATCCATGCCTTTTGTCCCCTCATTATACCATAATTCCTTGCTACCATACCATAAATAAGTACTTGCCTTATTCCTTAGTCTACTATCCATAAATAACAAAGTCCATCCTTACCATAAGTAAAATTTGACCAACACATGCCATACAAAAATTAAAAGTCACCTTAATGTCATCCATGGGATTTGAACCTAAGACCATTAATACACTCCACACTCCACTTGCCACTTTACCAATTGACTCATTGTGATTAAAACCTCAAACTAATTTTCTTAAGGCCAATTTTGCTTAGCTCCCCTTCTAAGACTAAAAATCTAATATTTTTCTAAGGCATTCCCTTACATTCTAAAATTCTAAAAACCCTTAAAACATATCCAAACACACACTAAGCCCACTATCACTTGAATTATGCATAAACGCATAACCCCTAAATCTAGGATATTACAAAAACACTTACATCCAAAAGGATGAAAATAGAAAATGTTAGGCTTTTTATTTTTGAAATGTTCATATGGAGTTTTCTTTAAAATAGGCCTAATCATTACTCTATTAACAATATAGCAAGCAGTGTTTGTGGCTTTCGCCTAAAAATATTTTGGTAAATTGTTTCCACAAAGCATGGTTCTGGCCATTTCTTCTAAAGTTCTAGGTGCAGAAAAGTTATGACTAATCCCATTTGAGTTGCAAAAAAAAAATTTAAATCAATATTTTGAAATTCGGTTCCATTGGTCACTTCTAACATTAGTGATAGAGTAACCTTTTTTTTATTTTGATTAATTTTTGAAAATGTAATGAATTTTTCTAAAATTTCATCTTTAGTACTTAAGAAAAGAGCCCAAGTAAATCTAGAGTAATCATTTACAAGCACAAAATCTTATTGTTTTCCACCCAAGCTAGTAGTCCTAATTGGTCCAAAAAGATCAATGTGAACTAATTGAAGAACTCTACTAGTATGCCACTCTTATGTTTGCCTTTAAAACATGCATCACAAATTTTATCTAAATCAAAGTCAATTTTTGGTAAACCTCTTACTAAGTCATTTTTGGCTAATTTATGCAATATGTCCATGCTAGCATGTCCTAATTTTTTATACCACAATAAAGAATTATTTCATTTTTGGCAATAAGGCATATATTTGAGTCATGTATATCATCTAAATGCTCCATGTAAATATTTCTCATCCTATATCCTACAAGCATAATCTTATTAGACGCAATGTCAATTACTTTACATCCATTTGATTTAAAGATGACATTGAGACCTTTATTGTAATAGCCTGAATTTTTAGTGGTGTCGGAACAGTGATTCGAGGTCACTAAATCCGAAAAGTGAATAGAAAATATTATTAACTTAGTGAGTATAAGTTAAATGTGAAGTTAGGAAAAAAAATTTGAAATAGTAAATAGTGTACTAGAAAAAAAAATTAATTAGAATCGAAAATGAGGTATCGAGACCTCAGAGATTTTTAATCTAGCCATAAAAATTTTATAAATATTTATGGAGTGTTAATAAGTTAGTATTAAAGTTTCGTCAAGAAATTTTAAAGTTCTGATAGTTAATTGAACAAAAATGACTAAGTTGTAACAAATGTAAAGTTATGAGAAATGATTAAATAGCTTAAATGATAAAAGAAAGAGGGCTTAAAAGGCAAATAGACCCAAGGTCTATTTGGCTGGACGGCAAGGGCATGAAATCAGAAAGAAAATAAGGAGAATTAAGGGCAAAATTGGAATATTACAAAATTTACTTAATAAAGCTAGGACTAAAGTGGAATTATCTAGATTTCTCTTTATTTTTCTGCATTCTCATCAGCAAAAACACCATAGAAGGGTTTCCCTAAGCTGGTTTTTCATATTTTTACTGCAAGTAAGTTCAATTCTTAATTATTTCTTGAAATTTTTGTGTTTTTGTGACTTTTACAACTAGGTCCACTTGTTGAATTCATTAGTTTTAGATTTTATGAGTGAAGTTGGAAGTTCCTATGAATATATGCTGGAAGTATATGATGATTTACCATGGAATTAGAACTTTAAATTGTTTATATGCTGATTTTATTGAAAGAATCGAATAGAAAGTGAATGTTTGGATCTAATTTTAAAAGAATTTGAAGTTAGGATTTTTATGTGGAAATTCTGAATTCCAATAGATTTGAAATAACTTATAATGACTAGGTAAAGTATTAATTTATAAAAATTAGCTTAATTGAGGGGTTAATTGATCAAGGACTGAATTGTATGAACTGTGAAATTTGGGGCAAAATGGAAATCAAGACTTTGCACAAAAACAGTTTTGGACAGCAGCAGTAGTCTAAATCTGAAAAATCACCAAAAATTGTATAAATTGAATTAGAGGATGAATAAAATATGAAATTAAAGCTTATTGAGTCTAGTTTCTTATAGAAGAAACGGTTTAAGCAATGGAATTGAAATCATGAGATATAATAGGTTTTATGAGACAAGGTCAGAATGATTTTGGGTTCCCCTATTCTGACTTTGAAAAATCATCAAACATTGTATAAAAATAATTAGGGTCTTAAACTTATATTATATAAAATCCTTAATGAGTCTATTTTTAATAGAAACAAACGGTAACATCATCCGAATCTTGTACAAGGAGAAAACTAATTTTTAGTGAAGAAGGGTCAGAACTGTCTAACAGCAGAACATGGGTGACTTTAAAGAATAAACTGTACTTATTGGCTAAACCAAAAATTCTGAAAATTTTATGGTAAGAATATATGTGAGTATAGTTTAAGGGAAAATTATCGGATCTTAAATTTAAGTTCTGTAGCTCAAGATAAAAATAATTTAGTGACTGTGACATGGATGGACAGCTTGAATATCCATATAAGTAAATAGTGAAATTATAGATAATGTGGGTTGTAATCATTAAGGATGTGAAATAGAGTAAAGGTGAAATCAATATTGATAAGTGAATAATTTTACAATGATAGATCGAGAACCTGAAGCAAGTCGAGGAAAAGAAAAAGTAGCTGATTAGTCCTTAAATTTTCTCAAATTCTGCAAATCGACTCAGGTAAGTTCATATGGCTGAAATTTAATGATTAAATGTTAATTTTATGAATTATATCATGTATGATGAGATGTAATTGTTGATGAATTGAGAATAAAATGACAATGCGAAAAATGATTAAATGATCAAATTGAGCGGAACGTCAGATTTGAGTACTTCTAATCAGTGACAAGTGATAAGTAGTAGCTTAAGCTACACTTATCTGATCAGTGACAAATGACAAGTGATAAGTGGTAACTTTAGTTACACTTATCTGATCAGTGACAAATGACAAGTGATAAGTGGTAAATTTAGTTACACTTATCTGATCAGTGACAAGTGACAAGTGATAAGTGGTAGCTTTAGCTACACTTATCTGATCAGTGACAAGTGATAAATGTGATCTATGTAAGACCGTGGCAGGGCTATGGCTTCGGAAAGTGATAAGTGATTATACGTAAGACCATAGTTATACTATGGCAAAGTGGAAGTGAAGTACTCAATTTTCCGTAACCGTTCCCTAATTTGATTAAGGATGGTAAGTGACAAAAAGGGCCCAAAAGAGTTAAAAGTAAATGGATAAATGGTAGTGAGATTATACAAGAGCACTCACCAAATTGTGGTTGACAGGTGAACTTAGTAATTGTACATAATGTATAAGTGTATGAATGCTTGGTAAGATTTATATTTTATGCCTATGAACTTACTAAGTTTCTATAAACTTACTTGAGTGTATTCAATGTCTCATGTAGATTGACGTATAAATATACGGAGGATCGGATCAACACTGAGGATCACACTATCAAGATTATCTCCGGTAGCTTTTGTAAATTTCCTTTTTGATTTATATGGCATGTACATGTTTGATGATTATAGAAATACTAAAACTTGTTTAATGAATATGTATTAAAGTAAAGAGTGATGAATATGCTAAAAAATATAATTATAATAGAAGTATGATTTGGTATCAAATTGGATTGAATTGGATTGGATTGGTTGGTTTTAAAATTGCAGGGAAGATTGGATATTTATAAAGGGACTATATGGAATTCATAATAAAAATAATATTAACTCGTTAAACTTAGGTAATGCCTCATACCCTATTCCGGCAACGAATACGGGTAGGGGGTGTTACATTTATCACATAATTGACTAATACTTAATAGGTTGTACTTAATATTGTTGACATACAAAAAATTTTAATAAAGATTGAAGAGTTTTTACCAATACAACCATTTCCTTCAATAAGTCCTTTGGAGTTATCACCAAATGTAAATTCTCCTCCACTTTTTGGCTTCAATTCGATAAAATTACTCGTCACCAGTCATGTGCCTTGAGCATCCACTATCAAGGTGTTATGAGTTTTTGCTTGAATTTCTCACCTTGAAGCAATGTTTCTTTTCCTACAAACATAGAGTCAATTTTATTATTTTTGGTACCCAAATTCTTTTGGGTCCATAAGCATTAGTTTCCAAGATTTTAGTCCCTTTAGGTATCCATTTAGAAAGGATATCCTTACCTTTAGTAGTAATGAGTCCTTTAGGGACCCATATACTTCTAACTAATTTTCCCTTATAAGTTTTAAAAGGACCTCTATGTTTATAGTGATTAAAGATATTTTTATCAAAGTTTTGTTTGAAATTGTCTCTTTTTTCAAACCTTGTTGGAAAAACTTTGTTAAAGTGAGTTTTTTCACTATTAAGAAACTCAATATGCTTTTCATGATCTTTTTGAACTTTTGAGAGTAAATTATGCAAGTCTAAGTTCTTCTTCTCAAAATCATTAATAATTTCTTACATTTTGTTTACTTTCTCTTCGAGTTCATGATTTGTTTTGAAAAATAAGTCATTTTCATTTTTCAATTTTGAAATATTTTTCTTATGTTTTGAAACCATGACTTCAAATTCCAAACCCAACTCATCATAGACATATTTTAACTCATCAAATGAATAAGAAATTGACGAGTTAGAAGTTACCATAGAGTCATTAATGCCCATAAGGCAAAGGTTGGTTACTTCTTGATCTTATTCATTTGAGGAATCCTCATCACTCTTAGTAGCCACATTGGCTCTAAGCTTTTGTTTACTTGATCCCTTCTTCTTTCATTGAGGATAATAAAACTTGATATGTCTCGATTTCTTGCACTCATAACAAATAACGAAATCTTTCTCTTTCGTAGATTCAAGCTTCAGTCCCTCAATCTTCTTCCTTTATTAGACTTCATGAACCTCTTGAATCTCCTACAAAACACGACCATCTCTTTTTCTACATACACCTCTTCACTTGATTCACTATCTTCATCTGTGGTGGATTTAAGAGCAACAACAACCTTTTTCTTCTTCAATCCTTTCGTTGAATCTCATCTCATGTGTAAGAAAATAACTGATAAGCTCATCTAAAGCTAAGGTTTCTAAATTCTTTGCCTCTTCAATTACAGTCATTTTGGCTTCCTAAGATTTAGGTAAGCTTCAAAACATCTTCTTTACCACCTTTTCATTTGGATAAATCTTCCCATATGACTTTAAACCATTGATGATGATGGTGAAATGATCGGACATCGTCTTAATATCCTCTTCCGGCTTCATCTTGAAAGTTTCATAATTAAGAGTGATAATTTCGATTTTAGATTTATTCACTTGACTTGTTCCTTCATGAGTGACCTCCAACTTGTCCCAAATTTCCTTGGCATTTGACCATGACGACCATTTACTATATTCGTCAGACCAAGTTCACAAAATAGAGTGTGTTTTGCCTTAACATTAAGTTGAGTGCTTCTCATCTATTCCTCATCCCATTCCTTCTTGCTCTTTCGAACTATAAGCTCTCCTTCTTGCTTGAGTGGTATAGATGGACCATCCATGATGATGTCCCATACGAGAAGATCATTTGCTTGGATGAACAATATCATCCTTGTCTTCCAATAGGAATAGTTAGCACCATTGGAGTAAGGAGGCTTGGAGAGAGAATGAGATTCACCAAGAAAAATTAACCTAGAAGTAGACGTTATTGTTTGGATTGAGTTTTTTATTGATGAGCTTCCTCAAGGATCTTCTATTTGGTTGTTAAATCGTTTAAAAGAGAGTAGCTCATATACCAATTGTTAGCTCGATAAAATAACTTGAAATAGCCAAAAGGGGGTGAATTATCCTTTTAAAATTTTGGTGGAAGCAAAGAAAATAAATGGAGACAATGAACACAGCGATGAATAGTGGTTTGGCCCCAATTGTTTACTCCAATACCTTAGTTTTCCAGAACTAAAGATTTTCCCAAATTCACCAATTTACAACCTTTGAGCATAAGGTTTAACCTTACAAACTCCCTTAAAGTTTCTACTCAAACAAAGAAATAACCCTTATAAGATCAAAGTGTTTTTTCAATTAAGCACAATTACAAAGAAGAATACTTGAGCTGATAAAATAACAATGAATCTCACAAGTGTATGTAAGAAAAGTACAGAAAAATTGAGCACAAAGATTGTTTGATTGATCTTTTGGTTTTGATTCTCCTTTTTATTATTTTAGGACCTTTGGAAGATGGAATTTATACCCTCTAATTGATTTCCAACCGTTATGGTTATTGTGGAAGTTAATATATCTGTTGGGATGAAAATACTAGTTCATTTAATTCACCTGAAACAAAAGGTATCGATACTTAATTTTAACATTTAATGACTTGATTCAGTGACCATTAAACCGATAAAATTGATACCAGGAGAAAATTATCGATACTAAATAACATGGATCAATATCGGTGATAGTACTAGAAATAATATATGTTTTCTCCCTACTTATTGGTTAATTTGTCCCCATTTAGTTATCTTTAGAACATATTTTAGTATTTTTAGTTCAGTAAATTACATTTTATAACTCAGTGGATCTTAGCCTATTTATCCTTAAATTTTTTCATGTTTTGGTACCAATATCACCGCATGAGTATTTTCAAATTGTGCCCAAAATTGTCACCCGCTTCTGATAGCTGTCCAGATAAGAACAAAAATGTGTGCGTTGTCCAGTCTAGTATAACCAACTTGTACGTACAGAGGCAACATGATTCTGATGAAAGGACACCTGGGCTATTTGGAAGAATATAAATATTCAAGTGAAAAGAAAAAAAAGCAGGGCTTTTTGGGGGGTATTATCATCTTCAACCTATCTTTTGAAGTTTTTCAGCCATGGTGACTTAAGCTTACTATGGGTGAACCGACGTGAAAGGAATGTAGATTAGCTCTTGACGAGGAGCCCTGAGTGCCCCACAAGAGGGAGTTGAGAGATCAGGTCGAGATTTTCTAGGAATAGTACTCTCCACTTGTTTCTTTTAAATTTATTTTCTAAACGTTGGTGATTACTTTCTATTTCATGTTTGTACGAAAGTATACATGATTTTTGGGTTAAATTTTTTTTTATTCAATATTGCTTCAACTGTTTAATCTTTGCGTTTGAACCTTTTTAGCATGGAAGTGTTATTGCGGTCACTGACACTAGAAAGTGTAGCGACAGTTCAAGCTAACAAGCATGACAACAGAAGTTGCTTGAGGATTAGAGGAATTTAATCCACTTGTTCTTAATAGTGTTCCATTGCCATCATCGGAAGGTGTGGCTAATGTGCATGTTTAAGTCTTAGATTAAATATAGAAGTTAAGCTTGGTAAGATATTCATAATAATTTAATGCATCGACAATCACCTATCCTTTTATACCTTGTGAGCACTTAGTATTCTGTTGAATATTCACATTGGGGATTCCATTTTATCATTATCATATTTTATCTTATTGTTTTCAAGTTATTGCTTTGACAATTACTATCACAATTTATCTCGTTTCTATCTATTTATTGCACTATTATTAATAGACAAAAGGCAACCATCCTCGTGGGATCGATATGTGATAGACTCATATCTATTTACTATACTTGCATCGGTAGTGTACGCTTACACATTATTGCTGTGACGTTAAACAGCTGACCAAGTTTTGGTGCCGTTGCCGAGGATGGTGTTTGTTTGATGTTTGTTTTTGTTTGTTTTTATTTCATAATATTTAGTTGTTACTAACTTATTTTCTTTTTGTTGCTATTTTCACATTTTATTTTAGGTGTTGTATGACCAGAAGCAATTTGGAGTTTATTTTTTATTTTGATCCAAAAATTGAAAGAATCACTTGGAGAAGACTTTGAGAACAAAGGAATATGGCTTTACCAAGAAACTATGAAGTCATACCTCCGATGTAGCACCAAAATGCTAATGACCCGCCGGTGCCACAAGACGCTCAAATACAAAACAAGACTATACGAGATTTTGTAATACCTATCTTGGATGACTTACAACTAGGAGTTGTTAGGCCAGCAACCCAAGATGGAAATTTTGAACTCTAGCAAGTAATGTTTAAAATGCTAAATTCTAATGGGCAATATGCTGGACTACCACATGAGATGCACGAGAACATTTTAAATCAATTTTATTGATTTATGCTTCTTTTAGTCAACAAGGTGTTCCTAATGATGCTTTGAAGATGTAATTATTTCCTTATTCCTTGTAGGGAGGAACTCATACTTGATTCGTTGGGCTACCTACCGAATCAATTAATTCTTGGTATACACTAGCAACACAGTTTATTTTGTGATTTAACCCGCTGAAAATGAATGCTCGTCTCTGAAATGATATTATAGCTTATTATCAGCTAGATTATCAGAATCTTCACACCACGTGGGAACGTTATAAATCTTTTATTCGACATTGTCCCATGCACAACATTCAACAAGAAACACAAATTAAGATTTTCTATAATGGGCTGAATTCACACACGAGGAATCTTGTCAACGAATCAACCAATGGTCCTTTGCTGGATTGTACTTATAATAATGCTATTGGAATTCTTCAGAGAATTGCTTAGAATGATTATCAATATCCTATCTCTAAAGCTGTAAAAGCAAAAGCTACTCTGAAAGTTATTGAATTGGATGCAATATTTGCACTTAGTGCTCAAGTTTCTTCTCTTAAAAATATGGTAAAAAATATGCAAGGGACTAGTGACGTTGCACCTATACAAGTCACTCAACAAGTTGATGTTCCTACCTTTTGTTGTGAGATTTACAGTGACAACCACAGCTATGAATATTGTCTACAACATGCAGAGCGTCTTTTATGTCAACAACATCCGTAACAATTCTTATGGCACCTCTTATAATAATTCTATAGGCAATCAACAGTTTTGGGGAACTCAAGATGCTGGACAAAATGTTGCGACATTCCGATATGGGAATATATCTACTCAAGGAAATTATAATTCAAGACAAGGGAATAACAATCAAAAATAGCAGAATTACAATCAGCACACTCAGATGCAGCGACAACAAAGCCAGATACATCCACACCAGAATCAGACACAGCCGTAATACTCTTCAATGCCGCATCAGCATGTTCAAGAACATTGACGACAACAATACATGCAAGCTTATCCTTCTGACCCGTTAGCAGCTATTGAGGCTTTAATACGGGAGCATATGACTCGCACAGAAGCTATTGTGCAAGGGAATTCATCTTCTATTCAGGATTTGGAGGCACAATTAGGACAACTTGCTTCGGATATGAATACTCGACCACCGGGCACACTACTTAGTGACACAGAAAATCTCAGTCCGAGGGGGAAAGAACATTGCAAGGCTATCACTCTCAAGAGTGATAAACAAACTAGCGAGCTGACTACAGACTCTACTGTAGCACCTCAAGATATTGGTAAAGTGATCTCTAATGACAAGGTTGAATCTGAAGAGCTTGTCGATGTACCAGACAAAGAAGCTCCACAAATTGTCACTCATATGCCTATTGTCTGACCTTCGAAATTGTCGACACAATTAAAGTTGTCGGTGCAATTAGATGTATCTCCACCTTTACCTTTTCCACAAAGATTCAAGAAGAATGAGCAGGATATGCAGTACCAACAATTTCTAAACACACTAAAGCAACTTCAGGTCAATATTCCTTTAGTAGACGCTCTTGTGCAAATTCTAAATTATGGAAAATTTATGAAGGAGCTTGTAACACCCCAAACCCGGTCCAAACACCACGACCGAATCTGGTATGTTACGAGGGAAAACGTATTTGAAAAACTTCGAGGTTGTACTAGTTAGACTGGATAAAACTTTGTTTCTTTTCGAAAACGAGTTGTTGAATATTGTTACCAGAACATTCAGTCTTAGAAAAATTTTTGGTTTCAAGTTTGAATCCGATTGTTTTTCATTCGATTATAAAACGGTGTGATACCCGATGGTATAGTTCAAAACATATCGCTTTGTTGGTTTGAAAACGTCGTCTTTCCAAATTTTAATCAAAATTCGCACCAAGTTATTTTCGTTCTAAACATATTAAAATCTAATGTAAAAATATAAACATCATAAAGCACATCTTAGAAAGCTTTTACAAATCCAAGATAAACCCAAATAAAAATAAATAAACTAAAGTACCCAAATGCAATAAATCGAGCAAAGCTTTTATTAGAGCATGGCATGTGCACCCGAGTCCATCCGGCTCCAAGTCCGCGTCACGAGTCACCGAAATGTCAAAGGAGAGGGTGAGTCGAGTGACTCAAAGGTGTAAACCCGCTCCCGATAAAACGACATGCTAACACACATCATACATAGCAACATAATTAATGCAACCCGATCCTAACCATCCATACACCTTTTCTACCCCGTGTGGTACCAAACCACCTGGTGGTGCCAAACCACCGGTGACGTATAGTCACAATGTGTTACCAAAACACTGGTGTCCCAAAGACACATTATCCATCCATGTGGTCCCAAACCACCTGGTGTCCCAAAGACACAATGTGCTACCAAAGCACGGTGACCGTAGTCACAAATCGATGATGGGGCCAACCCATCGTGTGTTACCAAAACACTAGCAGACGATCCCATATCTCAAGTGGGGCCAACCCACGGTGGTCAAACCACGAGGACTAGTCGCAATGAGGTGCCAAACCTCTCGGTGTCCCAAAGACACAATGTGCTACCAAAGCACCGTGGCGTAGTAGTCACAAATCGGTGATGGGGCCAACCCATCGTGGTGTTACCAAAACATCTTTGGCGTCAATCCGTATAATCATCGTGGGGCCAACCCATCGTGGTAATCTTGAGCCATCGGGACGAGACGCGAGGTACCAAACCTCCGAGGTGCCAAACCTCCGTGACCTAAAGTCACAAAGTGTGCTACCAAAGCACTGGTGCTCGTCAGCACAAAATATCACTGCTCCCTCATCTCATATCACCCATCAACATACCATACTCATGTAATCATGCATCTCATGCAAGTCATGCATATCATGCCAACATACCAAGCAGTCTCTCATAACATACATACAAAACATAGGTCATGATATTATACTTTATTAGTAGTACTCATAATAGAACAAACTTACCCGAATCGTCCACATACCCCATTTTGGGTATTCACTTGTCCATCATACTGTTATAATTTTTAACAGGCAAATCGGTTTATTAATAATATTACTAAGTATTAGTGTGTTAGTTTACACACCTGATAACTACGAGTCTAGAAATCCCAACGAGAACGAATGCTAAGTCCCTCGAATCTGACTCCTATAACAATCGGCCAACACAGGGTTAGACACTAAGACCATTCGGCCAACACCATATAGACCAAAAAGGGTTTGCCGAGTCACCCTTACCTTGCAAATGTTTGATTTCCTACCAAACCCGAATCAACAGTGATTGTTCTGATAATCGGCCAACACCTAACAAAAACATAGTTAATCCCAAATCACCTTTGACTTGATCGAAATCATAAGATTGAACTAACAATAACCAAACATTTACCCCCTTACTTACCAACAAAGATTCTCGCTAACCACACTAGAGAGAGAACCACCGAGAGATTCGGCCAAGGGAGACTACTAGGAGAAGAGAAGATATTCGGCTACAATGAGAGCAAAAAGAAAGAAGGAGATTTCGACAACACAGGGGATTTGGCTATCACCTTGAAAACAAAACAAAGGAGTGTGGTTTAAGAAAAGAAGAGAATTCGCCACAAGTTGCGTGGAGGATTGGCTTCACTCAAAAGAAAAGAACACAAGAGGAAAATGAATAGAAAAGGGGTTGATATTCGGCCAAAAGGGTCACAAGGAGAAAAGAAATGAAAGCAAGTAAAATGGTGACACAAAAGGGCATTCGGCTATTAAGAGAACTAATCAAGAATGAAGCAAATTCGGCACTAGAGTATTAGGAGAATAAAACGAAAATATGCTAAGAAAAGATTAGTTTCGGCAAATCCAAGTTTCAAAAAGAGAGAAAGGATATTGGAGAAGAGAGAGTTTCGGTTTTAGCACACTTGAACAAAAGAAGAAGAAATGGGAAAATCTCTTGAAGTTTCGGTTGCTTTTTGACAAAAGGAAGAAAAAGAAAAGAAGGCTTCACAATTGCTTTTGGCCGAATATGCACCAAAATGCAAAGTACATTCGGCCTTCCCCTCACCCACACTATGCCGTCCATTCCCCCCTTCCAACTCCCCCAAAATTTCGGCCAAATCCCCCCAAAAGCTCCCATTCACTCATTTCAAATGAGTGGACCAAGTCACACTCCACTTTCTCTTCTCTTCCCACCACCTCATCATTTGACCAAGTCTTAAGCAGAGTTTGAACTGCTACAAACTCCTCCTCCATGCCGTCCCAAAAAGAAGCCAAAAGGGATTTACTGGCTCAACACTAGACCTCCACCTCATGGAATTGACGCCACACCCTGCTCCCAAGTGACGCATGCTTTGCCACTCCACCAGCTCCTCTTTTGTGCTCAGAAACACCACATAAAATACACATCCCTCAGCTCCATCAGCTCCCCTGACTTAACACCCAAAAACCAAAATTTTCCCATACACTCAGGCACACACCTAGGCTACAATTAAGCCCCCTAAAACACCGAAATAGCAACACAGCACACCAAACACATGCAATATCATGCAACACAAAATAGCCCCTAGCCCGGGATATTACAGTTCTACCCCCCTTAAGAATAATTTCGGCCTCGAAATTACCTGGTCAAAAGAGTTGCGGGTATTGCTGTCTCATCGCATCCTCGGGTTCCCACGTGGCTTCTTCCACGCCATGATTCCGCCAAAGAACCTTAACCAAAGGCACGGACTTTCTATGCAGAACCTTCACATCCCGATCAAGAATTTGCACAGGTTCCTCTTCCATAGTCAAATCCGGATTTACCTCGATCTCCTCCACTGCTACTACATGCGATGGATCTGAACGGTACCTCCGAAGCATCGAAACGTGAAAAACGTCGTGAATCTGGCTAAGCTCTGCTGGCAACTCAAGCTGATACGCCACTGGTCCAACTCGTCTCAATACCTTATACGGCCCAATGAACCTCGGACTTAGCTTGCCTTTTTCGCCAAACCTCAAGACCTTCTTCCAAGGTGAGACCTTTAAGAAAACCCGATCTCCCACAAATAACTCTATATCTCTTCGCTTAAGATCGGCATAAGACTTTTTGCGATCTCAAGCTTCCTTCAAACGAGCTCGAATCACTTTAACCTTGTCCTCAATCTCGGCCAACCAACTCAGTCCCAACAAGCGGCGTTCACCTAACTCGATCCAACATGTAGGTGGAGCGACACTTCCTACCATCATACAAATACTCATATGGTGCCATTTTGATGCTTGCTTGGTAGTGTTGTTATAGGCGAACTTCTCGGCCAACGGCAGAAACTCATCCAAGCGCCTCAAGTCGAACACAACCTCTCAACATGTCTTCCAAGATCCGAATGACCTTTACGATCGCTCGCCGATCATGCGGGTGAAAAGCCGTCTTTGAAATCCAAACGAGTACCCGAGCTCGATGCAACGCTCTCGAACCTCGACGTGAACCTCGGATCCTATATCGAGATTATCAAAGCTGAACGCCGCGCGCCTCTCACTATCTCGACACATAGAGCTTCGCCAATCTCAAGTGAATAGTCCACTCTCACCGGAATGAAATGGGCCGACTTAGTCGAGACGGTCCACAATAACCCAAATCGAATCTTTCTTGCTTGGCGTAAGCGGTAAACCAACCAGCGAAATCCATAGTTATCCTTTCCCATTTCCATCGAGGAATTTTCACAGTGAAGCATAAACTGACGACAGAATCGATGTTCAGCCTTGACTACCGACAAGTCGGACATTTCCCAACCAACTCTGTCACCTCCTTCTTCAAGCCGAGCCACCAAAATCGCTCTTTAAGATCCCTATACATCTTGCTACCTCCGGGATGCATAGCATAAGGATCGCTATGTGCGTCTGAAGAATCCTCGCCTCTACTCAACATCTTTAGGCAAACAAGCCTTCCTTGAAAACACAGAACCTCATCACTAGACAAGTCGTAACCCTCCAAACCACCATTCGCACTTGTAACCTTCGCGCACTCGTAACCTCATCCTCCAATCTGTTTCTCTTTGATCTGCTCAACCCAAGTAGGCTTAACTCGCGGCTCACGAGAATACTCCGTCGTCATACAAACTCAAATGGGCAAACAAGGCTCTTAAGTCCGAAAACAACCCTACGGCTCAACGCGTCACGCCACCACGTTAGCCTTGCCCGGATGATATTCAATCGAGCGATCGTAGTCCTTGAGCAATTCAACCCATCTACGCGCCTCAAATTCAGATCCTTCGAGTCAATAGGTACTTCAAACTCTTATGATCCTGTGGTAGCGATTGACTTTCCCCGCACAAGTAGTGCCTCCAGCATTTTTAGAGCGAAGACTACGGTGCAAAACTCTAAATCATGCGTCGGATAGTTGACCTCGTGTGGCCTCACCGCCGAGAAGCGTAAGCCACAACCTTACCCCTCGCATCAAAGACACAACCCAAACCCCGTGTGTGATGCGTCGCGAAGACATCGTGAATTCCTTACCGACCTCAAAGTTGAATTAACACGAGAGCCTCTGTCAAGATCTTCTTCAACTTATCAAAACTCTCCCCATTGTTTCTCACCCAAACGAACGGAACTCCCTTTCTTAATGACTTAGTCATCGGTGTGCGCAATTAACGAGAAACCTCAACAAACCTTCGGTAGTATCACGCCAAACCTGGGAAACTCCGAATCTCAAAGAATCGACTTAGGAGGCTTCTAATCCAAAACCGCCTCAACCTTCCGAGGATCTACTCTAATCCCTCGGTGATACTACATGACCCAAAAGCGTCACTTCACTAAGCGAACTCGCACTTACCGAACTTAGCATAGAGTTGCTTCTCCTCAAAATTTGCAACACCACTCTTAAGTGTGCATCATGCTCTTCTTCCGACCTTGAATATACCAAGATATCGTCAATAAAAACCACGACGAACCGATCCAGATCATCTTTGAAACACCCTATTCATCATATCCATAAAAAGCACGAGCGTTAGTCAACCCGACGGCATTACCAGAATTCGTAGTGCCCGCATCGAGTCCGAAACATTTGTCTTATGGATATCCGCTTCCTTAACTTTCAACCGATGATACCCGGACCTCAAATCGATCTTGAAAACACCGATGCACCTTTGGTGATCAAACAAGTCATCTATCCGTGGTAAGCGGATACTTGTTTTTAATCGTCACTTATTCGATTTGGCGGTAGTCGATACACATCCGCATCGAACCGTCTTTCTTCTTGACGAATAATACACGGCGCCCCACGGCGAAACACTTGGCCTAATGAAGCCTCGATCCAACGACTCCGAACCGAGCCTTAAGCTCCACCAATTCCTTTGGTGCCATCCTATATGGAGCAATAGACACGGCGCAATCCCCTGTAGCAGATCTATCCCAAACTCTACCTCACGATCGGGTGGCAAACCGGAAGCTCCTCGGGAAACACATCCACAAATTCCTTAACGAAGACGAACCTTCTCAACAACGAGACTCTTAGCCTCCAAGGCATACACATGAACCACATACGCTTCACACCCTTCCCGACCATCTTCTGACTTTTAGTGCCGATACCACATTGGATAAGTAATCTCTCCTATTACCTATCATAATCACTTCATCTCCCTTATCCGTCGATAGCACCATGCGCTTTAGCGCGCAATCCACCTTAGCACGGTACTTAACCAACCAGTCCATCCCAAGAATCGATCGAACTCCCCAAACGGCGGTTCCATCGGATCGCGGCAAAAATGACCCCTTGGAGTTCTAGGGTACATCATTATACTGACTTATCTACCACTACAGAGTGACCTAGAGGGCTAAGCACGGTCATCCGCCTAGAAGATATCTCGAATCTAAGTCCATGGTCTCAACTATACTACTAGCAACATACGAACGCGTGGAACCCAAGTCAATTAAAGCAAAGATATAGGAGAACCAAAAATCAAAAAGCGTCTGGTGATTACGTCCGGTGCGTCGCCCTCTCGCGGCGCCTAGCGCATACACACGCATCAGCCGCCGTGCCTCGGAACTACCCGCACTCTCGCGGTGCTCCACGACCTCGACCAAATCCATTACCACCTCCGCCATTACCACGGCCCCTCTGCGGTGGCGGTCCATTACCTCATCATCGACACGGTCCCCGACTCTCGGATCGAATCTCGGCCATCCACGCGGACGGTCCCTAATGCGATGATCGAGAGAACCACACTCGAAGCAACCTTTTCCACGGTCCAACAACCACCCCAATGAGATTTCCCACACCGATAACATCTGCGGCGGTCCTCGCCTAGCAAAGAACAAACCTAGCAGATCGATTACGCCCACTCGGTCTAGCCCTCTTCGCGGATTGCGGACGATCCCAAGACCAAGCTCCTCTTAAGCCTACTCCGTCCATGCTCTGTCTTATCGACTCCTTAACACCTTCGGCTACCTTAGCCTTCTCGACTAAGACAAGCAAACTCTCGCTCTCGCTTTGTGGAGCAATCGCGAGCCTCAACTCGTCTCGCAGACCATCCTCGAAAACGAACACACCTCTCATGCTCGGTGGCTACAATGCCCGGGCATACCTACTACTCGGCTTCAAGAACTCACCTCGTACTCGGAAGCATGATTTGCTCCTCGAACAAGCCTCGAAATGCCTTTCTGCGGGAGTCGATGTAACTAGCCCCGATGTATTTCTTTTGATATGCGACTCTAAAATAATCCCATGTCAGATCCTCAGCTGCCACACTGTCCCGAACCGTGAGCCACCATTGATATGACTCATCCCGAAGAAGCGATACGATGCCCTTCAACTTCTCCTCAGTCGTCAAGTCCAGATCGTCCATGATCCGCTCCGTTGCCTCCAGCCAATACTCAGCAGTGCTAGGAGCAACACCCGATACACCTCGGAAGAACTCGGCCCGTTAGCCCGAGTCTCAGAGAGCAGATTTCCTAACTCCCGCGCCACCACCACACACGGCTACCCTTTCCAACACCGCAAAGATCGCTCGTGACATCGCATCATCACCGATCGATCCGGAACTCACCACCTCGGTGGTGGCGGCGGGCAGCATCTCATTTTCTGACCCTTGACCAGATCCTACGGGTTCAGAAACCGTCATTCTACCCCTACCTCTACCACGAGTATTACGACCACGTCCGCCTCGAGTGCTCATGTCTAACGATCTACGTTTACGATTAAAAGATTTTTATGCATTAGTATCGTTCCCACTTTCTTAACCGCAAAGAAATTTTATGGATAGAGTTTATTCGGGGTTCTTTCGAGCAACCAAGGTTTCAATCTTCTATCCTATTCATCCAAAAGAGATTATACATACATTCCTTAACCCTTTCCATACCTATTCACTCTTGGACATTCACGCCCATTCTAGCCCAAGTGGTATTTTCGTCATTTTCCCTACAGGTATTTTCGTAATAAAAGATATTTTAAACTTTCAGAAACCGGTCAATTTGAAATTCCAAAAATTTGAGAGTGTTTTTGAAAATTTTGTAAAATACTTCGTTTTGGAAACCAGGGTATTTTAGTAATTTTCACAAACTGAGGGCGTTTTCATAAATTTTCCAAAATCAAGATTTTCGATTGATATTTTGTAAAACAGAGTGTTTGAATTTCGTAACATCATTGAAATTTTGGGCAAAATCATTGAGTTGCTATTTTATAAACCGAGGCATTTTAGTAAATTTACCCCTAAGGGCATTTTTGTAATTTTCCATAAATCAGGGTTTTTTTTCAAGAAATTGTTGTAAATGTGACGTTTTCAGTTTTGAAAGAGTTTATTGCAAAAAGTTTGAAAACATTAGGGTTGTTGTTGTATTTTCGAAAACATGGCTAATTCCCTTTTTTGGGTTTTAGTCGTTAGGTTAAGTCTATGGTGAGCCTTCTTGGTCGTGGTGAACTCGAGCTACGCACGGGTGGGATTCCGGCGAAGAGGAGGTGAGTCACGAGGATCGCTTAAATACCAAGCTCTTAGGATCCTCTCCTAGACATGCGTGCACGGAGTTACCACACCCTAGCCCATGGTGAGTCATAGATTGGTTTAGTGCTTTAAGTCTTATGCTTTAGTTCGAGTGTTTGAGTGATCTAATCCTAGGTTCAAGTCCTATAAATCTAACTACGTTCCATATCACCTACCCTTCTACAAATAATAATTCATGTAAGAGTTTAGAATTACTTACCGAGCGAATCTGAGTGCCGGGAGACTCGGTGCCATGCCTTGTAAACCATGTATTCAATCCCAAAACACTTAAAACGAACTTTTGAAAACCATTTGGGCCTCAAGCCCACAGTGAGCTTTTGAACCTAGCTCGATACCACAATTGTAACACCCCAAACCCGGTCCAAACACCACATTGAAACGGTATGTTACGAGGGAAAACGATTTGAAAAACTTCGAGGTTGTACTAGTTAGGATGGATAAAACTTTGTTTCTTTTCAAAACGAGTTGTTGAATATTGTTACGAACATTGGTCTTAGAAAAATTTTTGGTTTCAAGTTTGAATCTGATTGTTTTTCATTCGATTATAAAAGCGGTGTGATACCCGATGGTATAGTTCAAAAACATATCGCTTTGTTGGTTTGAAAATGTCGTCTTTCCAAATTTTAATCAAAATTGCACCAAGTTATTTTAATTCTAAAGATATTAAAATCTAATGTAAAAATATAAACATCATAAAGCACATCTTAGAAAGCTTTTACAAATCCAAGATAAACCCAAATAAAAATAAATAAACTAAAGTACCCAAATGCAATAAATCGAGCAAAGCTTTTATTAGAGCATGGCATGTGCACCCGAGTCCATCCGGCTCCAAGTCCGCGTCTCACGAGTCACCGAAATGTCAAAGGAGAGGGTGAGTCGAGTGACTCGATGTGTAAACCCCGCTCCCGATAAAACGACATGCTAACACACATCATACATAGCAACATAATTAATGCAACCCGATCCTAACCATCCATACACCTTTTCTACCCCGTGTGGTACCAAACCCACTGGTGGTGCCAAACCACCGGTGACGTATAGTCACAATGTGTTACCAAAACACACTGGTGTCCCAAAGACACATTATCCATCCATGTGGTCCCAAACCCTTTGGTGTCCCAAAGACACAATGTGCTACCAAAGCACCTGGTGACCGTAGTCACAAATCGATGATGGGGCCAACCCATCGTGTGTTACCAAAACACTAGCAGACGATCCCATATCTCAAGTGGGGCCAACCCACGGTGGTCAAACCACGGGGACTAGTCGCAATGAGGTGCCAAACCTCGGTGTCCCAAAGACACAATGTGCTACCAAAGCACGGTGACCGTAGTCACAAATCGGTGATGGGGCCAACCCATCGTGTGTTACCAAAACATTGGCGTCAATCCCAGTATAATCATCTGTGGGGCCAACCCATTGTGGTGCGAGCCACGGGACGAGACGACGCTGAGGTACCAAACCTCTGGAGGTGCCAAACCTCACCGTGACCCAAAGTCACAAAGTGTGCTACCAAAGCACTGGTGCTCGTCAAAGACAAAATATCACCGCTCCCTCATCTCATATCACCCATCAACATACCATACTCATGTAATCATGCATCTCATGCAAGTCATGCATATCATGCCAACATACCAAGCAGTCTCTCATAACATACATACAAAACATAGGTCATGATATTATACTTTATTAGTAGTACTCATAATAGAACAAACTTACCCGAATCGTCCACATACCCCATTTTGGGTATTCACTTGTCCATCATACTGTTATAATTTTTAATGAGCAAATCGGTTTATTAATAATATTACTAAGTATTAGTGTGTTAGTTTACACACCTGATAACTACGAGTCTAGAAATCCCAACGAGAACGAATGCTAAGTCCCTCGAATCTGACTCCTATAACAATCGGCCAACACAGGGTTAGACACTAAGACCATTCGGCCAACACCATATAGACCAAAAAGGGTTTGCCGAGTCACCCTTACCTTGCAAATGTTTGATTTCCTACCAAACCCGAATCAACAGTGATTGTTCTGATAATCGGCCAACACCTAACAAAAACATAGTTAATCCCAAATCACCTTTGACTTGATCGAAATCATAAGATTGAACTAACAATAACCAAACATTTACCCCTTACTTACCAACAAAGATTCTGCTAACCACACTAGGAGAGAACCACCAGAGATTCGGCCAAGGGAGACTACTAGGAGAAGAGAAGATATTCGGCTACAATGAGAGCAAAAAGAAAGAAGGAGATTTCGACAACACCAGGGGGATTTCGGCTATCAGCCTTGAAAACAAAACAAAGGAGTGTGGTTTAAGAAAAGAAGAGAATTCGGCCACAAGTTGCAGGAGGATTCGGCTTCACTCAAAAGAAAAGAACACAAGAGGAAAATGAATAGAAAAGGGGTTGATATTCGGCCAAAAGGGTCACAAGGAGAAAAGAAATGAAAGCAAGTAAAATGGTGACACAAAAGGGCATTCGGCTATTAAGAGAACTAATCAAGAATGAAGCAAATTCGGCACTAGAGTATTAGGAGAATAAAACGAAAATATGCTAAGAAAAGGTATTAGTTTCGGCAAATCCAAGTTTCAAAAAGAGAGAAAGGATATTGGAGAAGAGAGAGTTTCGGTTTTAGCACACTTGAACAAAAGAAGAAGAAATGGGAAAATCTCTTGAAGTTTCGGTTGCTTTTTGACAAAAGGAAGAAAAAGAAAAGAAGGCTTCACAATTGCTTTTGGCCGAATATGCACCAAAATGCAAAGTACATTCGGCCTTCCCCTCACCCACACTATGCCGTCCATTCCCCCTTCCAACTCCCCAAAATTTCGGCCAAATCCCCCCAAAAGCTCCCATTCACTCATTTCAAATGAGTGGACCAAGTCACACTCCACTTTCTCCTCTCTTCCCACCACCTCATCATTTGACCAAGTCTTAAGCAGAGTTTGAACTGCTACAAACTCCTCCTCCATGCCGTCCCAAAAAGAAGCCAAAAAGGGGATTTTACAGCTCGAACACTAGACCTCCACCTCATGGAATTGACGCCACACCCTGCTCCCAAGTGACGCATGCTTTGCCACTCCACCAGCTCCTCTTTTGTGCTCAGAAACACCACATAAAATACACATCCCTCAGCTCCATCAGCTCCCCTGACTTAACACCCAAAAACCAAAATTTTCCCATACACTCAGGCACACACCTAGGCTACAATTAAGCCCCCTAAAACACCGAAATAGCAACACAGCACACCAAACACATGCAATATCATGCAACACAAAATAGCCCCTAGCCCGGGATATTACAGAGCTCTTGTCCAAGAAGAAGAGCTCAGTGATATGGAAACTATTGCACTCACAGAAGGCTGTAGTGCTATTTTGACAAATAAGTTGCCCCCCAAAATGAAAGATCTTAAGAGCTTTACTATCCCGTGTTCAAATGGCAACCATTATTTGGGCAAGACTTTATACGACTTGGAAGCTAACATCAACCTAATGCTACTATCTACTTTCAGAAAGTTGGGAATTGGTCACATGAAACCTACTATAGTGACATTGCAACTATCTGATCGATCCTTAGCTCAACCTGAAGGGCAAATCAAAGATATCTTAGTTTGTGTAGATAAATTTATTTTTCTGGCTGCTTTTATCATACTTTACTGCGAGGCAAACAAGGAGGTTCCCATAATCTTGGGACGACCATTTTTAGCCATCAGACAGACTCTTATTGATGTTTACAAAGGTAAATTAACCATGTGACTTAATGATAAGCACGTTACCTTCAATGTTTTCAAATCTATTCAATGTAAGGATAAAGAATAATATCATACTATCGATGTACTAGATGATCTAATTGAGGATGAATTCAATGACCAAAGCACAATACTTTCTGAGGAGTTTGCAGTGACATCTAATGATGAATTCTTAGATAATTATGACAGCATGGTTGAAGCTAATCATATTGAACTCAGGCATCGATAGCTGATTGAATCCTTAGACTTAGCTAACAGAACAACGTCAATTTTCAAACCATCTATCGACAAAGCTCCTACTCTAGAATTGAAACCAATACCTACTCATCTTAAATACGTCTTTCTTGGTGATAACAATACTCTCTTAGTTATTATCTTCGTAACACTAAATGTAACTCAAGAAGAGAAACTGGTCCATATTCTTAAGCAACATAAACGAGCTATTGCTTGGAGTATTGTCGATATTCGAGGCATTAGTCTATCTTTTTGTATGCACAATATCAAGTTGGAAGATGAAGACAAGCAATTGATTGATCAAAAAAGAAGATTAAACGAAAATATGAAGGAAGTTGTTAAGAAAGAAATTATAAAATGGCTTGATGCTAGAATTGTTTACCCTATTTTTGATAGCAATTGGGTAAGCCCAGTGCAATACGTTCCTAAAAAGAGTGGCATCACTGTGGTTAGCAACGATAAAGACGAATTAATTCCTACACGCATTCTTACGGGATGGCGAGGCTGTATGGATTATCGCAAACTTAATGCTACCATAAGGAAGGACCACTTCCCATTTCCCACTTCCTTTCATTGACCAAATGTTGGACAAGCTTGTTAGAAGAGCTATTACTGATTCTTAGACGGCTATTCTGGGTACATTCAAATTGCTATTGCTCCGGAGGATCAAGAGAAAAAAAACTTTCACTTGTCCCTTTGGTACTTTTGCTTTTCATCATATGCCTCTCGGTCTTTACAACGCACAAGCTACATTAAAAAGGTGCATGATGGCAATATTCTCAGATATGATTAAAGATTATTTAGAGGTTTTTATGGATGATTTCTCAGCTTATGGGAATGATTTTTATCATTGAACTGACAATTTGGATAAAATATTGAAGCGATGTGAAGACACACATCTTGTTCCAAATTGGGAAAAATGTCATTTCATGGCAACTGAAGGCATTGTGTTAGGCCATCACATCTCTAGTCAAGGCATTGAAGTAAACAAAGCTAAAGTGGAAATCATTGAGAAACTTCCTCCACCAACAAATGTGAAAGGTATTCGCAGTTTTCTTAGGCATGCGGGGTTTTACCGAAGATTTATTAGAGGTTTCTCGAAAATTGCAAAGCCCTTATGTTCATTACTGGAACGAAATCGAAAATTCTTCTTTGACGATGCATTTATGGATGCATTCATTCAATTAAAGACGTAGCTAGTAAATGCACCCATTGTCGTTGCACCAGATTGGTCTCAACCTTTTGAAGTTATGTACAATGCAAGTGAATTTACTATGGGTGTTGTTCTAGGACAACGCAAGGGAAAAATATTTCACACCATCTATTATGCTAGCAAAACTCTTATAGAGGCTCAAATCAATTATACCACTACAGAGAAAGAATTGTTGGTTGTAGTCTTTCCTTTCTAAAAGTTTCGTTCTTATCTTGTCGGTGCAAAGGTTACCGCATTTACTGATTACTCAGTGTTGAGATATTTTTTTTGTGAAGAAGGATAAAAAACGAAGACTGATATGCCAGATCTTACTGTTACAAGAATTTGACATCGAGATAAAAGATCACAAGGGTTCAGAGAATCAAGTTGTAGACCATCTGTCTCGATTGGAAGTTGGTAACGAAGATGAAAACATATTTCAAATTGTCGACGCATTCCCATATGATACGTTATTTACTGTAGATGCAACCCCTTGGTATTCGAATTTGGTTAATTATCTAGTGTGTGGAAACTTCCATTGGTTGTCATAGGCCATAAAAAAGAAAGATTTCTTCGTGAAGTAGTGAAGTATCATTGGAATGAGTCGTATTTATTCAAGGTATGCAATGACAACATTATTCAGCATTGTGTTCTGGAAGAGGAGATGCTTTCAATCTTGAAGTATTGTCATGATGCTCCTTATGGAGGTCATTTTGGTGGCATGCGAACTGCTGCTAAGGTTCCCCAATCAGGATTCTACTGGCATTCATTATTCAAAGAAACCTACAATTTTGTGAATCAATGCGATAGGTGTCAGCGCACTGGTTCTATATCCTGACGCAATGAACTGTTGCAGTAGCAAATTATGGAGTTTAAATTATTCAATGTTTGGGGTATGGATTTTATGGGAACATTTCCAAGTTCATCTGGTAATCTTTATATATTAGTAGCTCTTGACTACGTCTCGAAATGGGTTGAAGCTGTTGCAGTCCCAAAGGATGATGACAGTGCTTATTTTTTTTCATAGGCATATACTCACCCACTTTAGCACACCAAAGGCATTGATTAGTGATCAGGGTACACACTTTCATTGCAACCAAGTGGCAGCCGCACTAAAGAGATATGGAGTTAATCATAGAATGGCTACCACTTATCATCCGCAAACTAATGGACGAGCTAAAGTATCGAATCAACAAATTAAAAACATTTTTGAGATGGTTGTGAACCCTTCGAGGAAAGATTGGTCTTCCAGATTGGATGACTCTTTATGGGCATTGCGGACAACATAAAAAAATCCATTAGAGATGTCGCCGTATCAATTGGCTTTTGGGAAAGCATGTCACTTGCCAGTTGAACTAGAGCACAAAGCAATGTGAGCAATTAAGCAAGTGAACATGGACTATGAAGCTGCTGGAAAAAAACGGCTGTTGGATATCACTGAACTAGAGGAAATTAGGTGAAATGCCAATGAAAACGCTGTAATTTACAAGGAAAAGACCAAACGATGGCATGACAAAATTATTTTGTAGCGAAAATTTATCGCGAGTCAACAAGCTTTATTATTCAATTCTAGACTGAACCTACACCCGGGTAAATTACGCTCACGATGGTCTGGACCTTTTGAAGTTGTCAAAGTATTTCCTCATGGTGCAGTCACAATCAGAGATTTACATGATAGACACCAGTTCAAAGTGAATGGCTAGCGATTGAAACATTATTTTAGGAATATTAATCAAAAGCAGGCAAAGACCACTAAATTGGTCGAAAAATTTTAGTTTTTATGGATTTTATTATTAAGTAATTTTATTTTTGTTTCTGCTCAAGTTTGTTTTACTTTTTTATTCTTGCAAAATAGTTAGGTACCATTGTCAATGCACTTGGGCTTTATTATAAACGCAGTTCATACTATTGTACTGTCACGTATGACTCACCACGAATAAAGGGTAGATCAGAATTTTTAGATCCCACTATTTGATTAAAAGTGACCTAGTCGCCTGAGTTGTCTGAACGGGCGCAATTCCCATTGGACACATTTATTCCCGCTAACTTTATATATCTTCACATAAATAAAAAAATCACACATTTCCATCTTCTTCTTTCACTCGCTATAAATCCCCCTTCACTGTGCCGACTGTAATAGATACAAAGTATCCATTTTTATTCACTTTCTCTTCCCTAAGCTTGTACCTTTAGAACTTTAAACCATCTTCACTCCACAAAACAAACAAAACATGGCAAGAATGAGAGGATCAGTCAAGAAAGCCACCATGCCTGTTGAAGTACATCATCATCTGCAACTGCAGTTCGCGAATCAGAACCCTCCATGCCAATGGAAAAAAAAGAGCTGGTGATCTTTTTAACTAAAGTGACCAAGGATCGATTTCAAGACAATATTTTGAAGCGAAATTTCCACCCAAAATAGGGCATTCTCCTTTTGCAACAGCAAGACTTGGGTAAGTAAGTCTACAAAACCATCTCTAAGCTAAAGTGGGAGACTTTCTATACTTATCCTGAAAGCTATTCTCCTTCATTGGTACGTGAGTTTTACACTAACCTTTATGACCATGAGTTAAGTGCTGGTAGCGTTAAGAGTAACAAACCTAAGTGCAGACAATATGGAAGACGACATGTGGGAGAGTGTTGGGGCAAGTACAACAATAGAGTTTGTTATAAATGTGGATCCCGAGATCATTTTATTCAAGATTGCCCGAAGATGGTCGAAGAGGAAAATGTTCAGAATAAAAGGCAAGTAATGTGACGGCTAGAGGTAGACCACTCGGAAACAATAGAAATGTGAGTGAAAGTCAGAGGGGGACAACTGACACAACTGTGAGGTCAGAAGCGAGAGCACCTACCCGAACCTATGCTATACGTGCACGAGAGGAAGCATCATCTCTAGACGTTATCACCGGTACTTTCACTTTATTTGATACTGATGCCATTGCAGTGATAGATCCAGGATCAACTCATTCCTATGTGTGTATGAACTTAGTATTGAATAAGACTCTACCTGTTGAGTCTACTGAATTTGTGGTTAGAGTGTCGAACCCCTTAGGCAAGTGTATCCTGGTGGATAAAATATACAAGAATTGCCCATTGATGTTTCGTGATATATATTTTTCGGCCAATTTGATGTTGCTACCATTCAATGAGTTTGACATAATTCTGGGTATGGACTGGCTTATTCTGCATAATGCCATTATGAATTGTAAAAGAAAGAGTCTTGAGTTGAAGAGTCAGAATGGTGAGATAGCTCGAATTAAATCCAATGATATGAAAGGATTACCAGCTGTTGTGTCTGCTATGAAAGCTATGAATTATATGAGAAAAGGTTGTGAAGCTTATTTGGCGTATGTGATTGATACAAAAATGTCGGAAAAGAAGGTTGAATCTGTGCCTGTGGTATATGAGTTTTCAAATGTGTTTCTTGAATAGCTATCGGGATTACCTCCAATTCGAGAAGTAGAATCTGGTATTTAATTAGTGCCAGGGACCACTCCCATTTCTATAGCTCCGTATAGAATGGCACCAATAGAATTGAAAGAGTTAAAATCGCAGTTGCAAGAATTAACTAATAGAGGATTTGCACGACTGAGTTTCTCACCCTAGAGAGCTCCTCTGTTATTTGTGAAAAAGATAGATGGAACTATGAGAATGCGTATCGATTATCGACAATTAAACAAAGTGACGATAAAGAATAAATATTCGTTGCCTCGTATTGATGATTTGTTCATTCAGTTGAAGGGAGCTACAGTGTTTTCAAAGATAGACTTGACATCTGGTTACTTTTAGTTAAGAGTTAAAGAATCTGATGTACCGAAGACTGCTTTTAGAACGAGGTACGAACATTATGAATTCTTAGTGATGCCTTTCGGACTAACAAATGCTCCTGCAGTGTTTATGGATTTGATGAATCAGATATTCGGACTGTATTTGGATCACTTTGTTGTGGTGTTCATTGATGATATTTTGATCTATTCGTGTGATGAGACGTAGCATGCTGAGCATTTGAGAACAGTGTTACAAACTCCACGTGAGAAATAGTCGTATGCAAAGTTTAGTAAATGTGAATTTTGGTTGCGTGAGGTTTGGTTTCTGGGGCATATTGTATCAGCTGCAGGAATAAGAGTTGATCCGAGTAAAATCTCTGATATTTTAGAGTGGAAGCCTCCGAGAAATGTGTCTGAAGTCCGTAGTTTTCCGGGACTAGCGAGATATTATAGACGATTTGTGAAAGGCTTCTCAATGATTGCGACTCCATTGACAAAGTTGTTACAGGAAGATACTAGGTTTGAGTGGTCAGAAAAATGCAACCAGAGTTTTGAGCAGTTGAAAGTGTTGTTAACGGAAGCTCCAGTTTTGATTCAACCCGAATCAGGCAAAGAGTTCATAGTTTACAGTGATGCATCATTGAATGGTTTGGGTTGTGTGCTGATGTAAGAAGGGAAAGTCATTGCTTACGCTTCAAGACATTTAAAGCCGCACGAAAAGAATTATCCGACGCATGACCTTGAGTTAGCTACGATTGTGTTTGCATTAAAGATTTGGCGTCATTATTTATTCGGTGAGAAATGTCATATTTATACTGATCATAAAAGTTTAAAGTATTTGATGACTCAGAAAGATTTGAACTTGCGACAGAGAAGATGGTTAGAATTATTGAAAGACTACGAACTTGCGATAGATTACCACCCAGGTAAAGCTAATGTTATAGCTGATGCCTTGAGTTGAAAATCGTTATATGTTTTGCGAGCTATGAGTACTCAAATAGATCTGTGTGATGATAGTGCAGTTATAGCTGAGTTGAAAGTTAAGCCGATGTTCGTACAATAGATTTGTGATGCTCAAAAAAATGATGTTGAAATGATGGCTAAACGAACTCAAGGTGAATTGAATGCTGAATCAGAATATCGAGTTGGTAGTGATGATTGTTTGAGATTTAGAGACCGGATTTGCGTTCCAAGAAATTCAGAGTTAATTTCAATGATATTGAATAAAGCTCACAATAGTCATTTGACTGTTCATCCGGGGAGTACGAAAATGTATAATGATTTGAAACAATTCTATTGGTGGCATGGTATGAAAAGAGACATTTCTGACTTTGTGTCGAACTGTTTAGTTTGTCAGCAAGTCAAAGCTAAACATCAAGTTCCGTCTGGTTTGTTACAACCAATTATGATTCTTGAGTGGAAATGGGAGAGAATTACTATGGACTTTGTGTCGGGTTTACCCTTATCTTCGAGTAAGAAAGATGCAATCTGGGTGATAGTTGATAGATTGACGAAATCAGCTCATTTCGTTCCGATGAGAATTGATTATTCTTTAGATAAGCTAGTTGAACTGTATATCAATGAGATTGTGAGATTGCACGAAGTACCGTTATCTATAGTGTCTGACAGATATGCGAGATTTACCTCGCGATTTTAGAAGAAATTGCAAGATGCTTTAGGCACGAATTTGCATTTTAGTACTGCTTTTCATCCGCAAACAGATGGTCAATCCGAGCGAATCATTCAAATTCTCGAAGACATGTTGAGATGTTGTATACTTGAATTTGAAAGTACGTGGGAAAAGCATTTATCTTTGATTGAGTTTGCGTATAACAATAGTTTTCAATCTAGCATTAAAATGGCACCATATGAAGCTCTTTATGGTCAAAAGTGTCAAACTCCATTGTATTGGACTGAGCTGAGTGAGAATAAGATTCACGGGGTTGATCTGATAAAAGAGACTGAATAGAAAGTGAAAGTAATTCGTGACAATTTGAAAGCAGCCTCAGATCGTCTGAAGTCTTATGCAGATTTGAAAAGGAAGGATATTGAATTTGAAATTGGTTATAAAGTGTTTTTGAAAGTGTCTCCGTGGAAGAAAATACTTCGATTTGGCCGAAAGGGCAAGCTGAGCCCAAGGTTCATCGGACCGTATGAGATTATTGAACGAGTTGGGCTGGTAGCTTATAGATTAAGATTACCATCTGAGTTAGAAAAGATTCATAACGTGCTTCATGTGTCAATGCTTCGACGGTACAGATCAGACCCGTCTCATGTGATTACTCCTACTGAAGTTGAGATACAGTCAGACTTGTCGTATAGTGAAGAACCGATCCAAATTTTGGCACGAGAGATTAAAGAGTTGAGAAACAAAAGAATTTCCTTAATGAAAGTATTATGGCATAAAGACAGTGTTAAAGAGGCTACGTGGGAGCCTGAGAACATTATGAGAGAGCAATATCCACACCTATTCACTGGTAAGATTTTCGGGGACGAAAATCCCTAAGGGGGGAGAGTTGTAACAGATTGGTTTAGACTCTAGTCGGAACAGTGGTTTCGAGACCACAAATTCGAGGTCAGAATGATAATTTAATATTATATTCTGTGTGAATAGTATGTGTCATAGTCTGTGTGAAAATTTTGTGTGACAAATTGATCGTTTGTGTGCCGAATTAAGAAAAAGGACTTAATTGTATAAGGTGTAAAAGCTGTGTGCTGAATTAAGTGTCAAATTGTGGATGGCTTTTTAAGGTGGAGGCTTATGAGGTAATTAAGCCATTATTAAGTTAGTGGATGGTGGATGGACATTTATAACCAATTATAATGTATGTTATAATGTTTTATAATAAGGGTAAAATAGTAAAGCTTGTATTATTACGTATTAAATAAAACAAAAAGAAAGATGAAACCATGTTCATCTTCTTGGTGCCGAAATTAGAAAAGAAAAAGGAGGAAGAAAAGCTTTGAAATTTCGGCTAGGGTTAAGCTTGACTTAATGTATGTTTGAGCTCAATTTTTGATAATTTCTACGTTCTCGTAATTGTTGCTTCGTGCTCTAGCTAACCCATGTTGTAATTTTATGAATTGATGATGTTTTTGTGATGTGCCATTGATGAGTATGTAAGCTTGGTGATGAGTGTTGGTATTAAATGAAAGATATGTGTTTAAAGAACATGTGTTGTTCTTGAATTATTGATGAATTTAGCTAATTAGGGCTAAATTGTGAAAATAGCAATTTGAAGGACTAGAATGTGAAATAAATGAAATGTGTGGGTTTGTATAAGCATGGTGAGAATTCGACTAGGCTTGAAACAAGTGAAATTATGTGAATTTGATGATGTTGTGAATTAGGGACTAAAGTGTTGAAATGTGAAAATGTAAAGGCTATTTTGTAAAATGCCCTAAATGTGTGTTTGTGGACTAAATTGAATGAGTTAATGATTGAATGGGTTGAATTTGAATGTGTATAGACCAAGAGAGGAGAGGTTCGGATCGAGATCGAGGCAAAGAGAAAGTGCTCAATTAATTAACCTTTTCGGTATTTTGACATCCGAGGTAAGTTCGGATATAATACATGTTATTAAGATATGTTTTAGTATTATGAAATGAATATGTATATGCGTATGAAATCGAGATGCTATGTGCAAGATTTAGTTGATGGCACTAAGTGTACGAAATTGAAATCGAAACAGAATGAATAGCACTGTGTGTGCAATGTTATGAAAGCTTCGGCTTATAGATTTGACACTGTGTGTGCGATGCTGAGATAAGTCGGTTGAAAGATTAAGCACTAAGTGTGCGATGACTAATAAGTTTCAATCATGTAGATGGCACTGAATGTGCGATTAAAATTGTAAGAAAATCATAGGAAGATCAACTTCTAATATCGAGCATTGAGTAGCTTGGAAATTGAATAACTATGTGTTAGCCAAGGTATGTTTTGAACCTTTGTGGTTGATGAGTTTATAGATGATGCTATGGATGGATGAATAAGTATTTTAACTATGGATAACATGGTATGAATATAAGAGAAATAATCTATGTGATGGTTACTGTATACATTGGTTTGATTTGATGATACGATTGTATTGTATTTTGAACTTACTAAGCTTTAGAAAGCTTACTGTGTGATTTGTTTCTCTGCTTTGCAGTGTCAATAAAGCTAGCTCGGATCGGAAATCGTCAGCATCTCAATCACACTATCGGCAATCTATTTTGGGTACTTTTGGAAAGATGTATATAGTTGAAATATGGCATGTATAGGCTAGTTATTTGGTACATTTTTGAGGTGTGTAATTAGCCATGTGATGTGGCAAAATATATGGTTGCTTCAAGCATGAATGACTTTGTGATATGATGCATATTTTGGTATGGCATGTGGTAAATAAGATGAATCTCAAATGGTAATCTTTGTGATGGTAAAGTGTTAGTATGATTTACTGAATTTGAGAATGAATGATGTTAGTTTATGAATGTGTTCAATTTGTATATGTTAGCTTATAAGTTGACATGTTTGGAATGAAATTGCATGAAATGATGTATCGATTATTAGAAATGAAATTGGTTACCAAATTGTGTGTATAAAAATGCTCAAATGTACTTGTAGGATTGGCCCATGTGGGTGGCATTTTAGCCTTGCAAATGGCCTATTTTTGCCACACGGTTGTAGCACACGGGCATGCCTAGTGACCGTGGGTGTAAGTCAGTATATGGCCTAAGAGCACACAGACGTGCCTGGTAGCCGTTTGGTTTTGGACAGGATCGACCACGGCCTAGGTACACGGGCGTGCTTGGTGGCCGTGGGAACTAAGTCAGGATAGACCACGGGGAGGACACACGGGTGTGTCAAGCAGCCGTGGGAGGCATACGGCCTACCCCCACGAGCGTGTAACCCCCGTAATCTAGAAAAGTTTTAAATTTCAAGAAGTTTCTATATGTGTTTCAGTTTAGTCCCAACCCCTCCCTAGCATGTGTATAAGGTCTTATACGCCTTAAAAAGGGACTATTTGTTTATGTTTGATGTATTATGATGATGATTGACTTTGTGTCGTAAATGGGTTGTAAAATGATTCTATTGTCCGGTAATGCCTCTTAACCCTATTCTGGCGATAGTTTCGGGTTAGGGGTGTTACATTAGTAGCTTATTTTGGTATCAATTTTAAGAAATTTATAATACCTAACAAAAAGTATTGATACTGGATTGATACTTTTTGGCCTGGAGCATTTTTAACTTCTTTGAAAATGTTTGAAGTATTGTTTTTAATTGTCTTAGCATTGAATATTTTTCCAAGTATAAATTTAACAATTTTTTATTTTAGATATGATTTGAAGTACAATATTTTCCATGTGTTGTTTAAAATTATTTTTATTGAAAACATAGTGATTGTTATATCAAAATGATTTTGTCATAAACCTTAGGTCAACAATAATAATAAGTGCTCTTAGATCACTATAATACCTATACAAGTTTCCACAATATATAAGTAATTGAGACTTTATAACATACTATATCAATTACAATCAATCTTCCCTCAAAACAAGCAAGATAATAAGCATAAAGAATGTCTTCAATCAACTCAGTATAAGTCTTGAATCTTCAGGATATACTTCCAAGTTTTGGATTCGATCCACCAAACTTGGGAAATTGGTTGTTGCGATCTAAATCTAAACCATTCTCCAAGATATGTTGCTATGTGTAGTTTGGATATCAAATATGGACTAGTTTTCATCCAAAGTACCAACAAGACTCACAACCCAAGGATTTTTGGTGCCAAAACTTTCCAACTTAAACATAAAAAATTTTCTGAGCAAATTGTGCCATAACTAATTGGCACTGATCTAGGCACTACTCAAAAATTTCCTCAGCAATCTCCTCCTACAACAAAACTTTGAACAAAATCATAATAAGAGAATAGACTTAATCAATAAATACAAATGTTCCCCCTAAGTAACTCCCCTTTAATCCATCATACTCAACTAGTAACTTAATCAAACAAATTAATAATTGATGCATAAGTAATGACGATTTCATTAATAATCGAAGTACTAGAAAATATATTATGGTAAGAAGATAAAAGAAGGGTTTTCAAAATAACACCCAAAGTAAATGAAATCCAAGTTTAAAATCTTTAATATTATAATCCAAAAATCTTCAAAAGAAAACTAGACAGAAAAACCATCATAATAAGTTTGTCAAGTAGAGATCTCCTAATATAAAGGCTTGCAAGTTCCTTGATGAAAACTGCAACCCCAAGCATATGGTGCTCATGGCATGAAAAAATCATATGAATTCCAAGTTTGTGGTGATTGTGCCATAGAAGAATACCAAGCATATGGTTCTTCCCGCAACTATTACACATGGGAACCTTCATTCTCTTGGTTCCTCCCGTGCTAGCTATGGATGTCAGTTACCGTACACTGCGCTCTTGGTGGAAACCCACAATCTGTGGCTCCCTTGCTAGGGCAGTAGAATATCCTTTTACATCTCTGGGTCTCTTGAACCCAACTTTAGAAATTGCATCAGAAGCTTTGTGCTTGCTCCTTTCTTTGTCCCTGACCTTATTTCTTTCTTGAATGACTGTCTCTATTCTTTGATCCTTCGTAGATAAGGAAGCAAAATCTCTAATCTCAAGGGAAGACAATAATACCCTAAGCTCCTCATTTAAACCTCCTTCAAACCTAATACACAAATCCTCCTCGTCTGGAACCAAGTCCTTGGCGTACTTACTTAACCTAATAAACTTCTTCTCATATTCAAATATTGTCATCATTCCTTGCTTGAGCTCCAAAAATTTTTTCTTCATCTGTTCAATGAAGAGTCTGTTGATGAACTTTTTTCTGAACTTATTTAAGAAGAATTCCTAGTTCACTTGCTCTCTTTGGACCATACTGGTTATTGTGGTCCACCATTACTACGTCTTATCTTCAAGTAGGGAGATGGTACATCTTAGACTTTCAGCTGGGCAGCAGTGCAGCTCTTCAACTACCCCACAGACTTGGCAAAGCCATTTTTTTACTACAACTGGATCATTCTTTTTACTGCCTCAAAACACTTTGGCACTACGCTTATAGATGACCTTCACAAGGTCTCCTCTAGACACTATTATAATTGAGACTAGAGGTGCAAGATTTGCTGCTGGTGCAACCATTGCTATCCTCACAGCCCCCTCTTGTCTCACCAATTTGTCACAGTGTCTATGAGACTAGTTTGAGGCAGCTCCCATATACCGGTCGAACTATTTCCCCATAACATGGCTCATCATTTTTATCAAGGCTTCCTTAGCCTCCGCTCCCAAAACTCCCTGGCTCGCAAAAGGCGTAGGGATGCTCACTGGTGAAGGGACATTGGTTTTTATTTCCTCTTTATCATTCCTTGAATTTATTGACATCTTTCTTCTTTCTTCTTTCTTCTTTCTTCATTCGCTACAACACACAAATTTAAGACCATTTACCAAAATGATGTTCCATAAATTTGAAAGTATATATATAATTGAAGACGAAATTAAAATGGTACCATGTCACTTTAAAAGATTAAGATACAACTAAATAATCATTGAAGACAACTTAGACAACATCTATAACTCACAGTTAATGATAAGCCAACAAGGCGACCAATCAACGTTCGAAGATCTCAAAATATCGTTGTCAAAATACAATTAATGACTTTAAAAATTGGGGTATCTAAAAAACATCCTACTACCCTCCACCAAATACATGTTACCCATGAAAACAAAGAAGGCTCACAAATGGCTGATAATCTAACTGTTTTCCTTTAATCACTATGTTCAACTATTGACATGAAAGTAATAAGAAACTAGGTAAGTTTGAGAGAACTTAGTGATTTCCTAGGAAATAAATCCTACAGAAATATCATCAGTGTAACAGCCTGAATTAGGGGCTAGTCGAAACAGTGGTCTCTGGACCACTAATTCGATGTGGAAGAAAAATATTTTGATATTATTTTATGTGTTATAATATGTTTATTAAGAGGCGTGAAAATTTTGGTGCTTTAATTTTAACGATTGAGGGCTTAATTGCGAAAAAGGAATAAATCACATAAAGTGCGAAAGTTCTATTTTAATTGCTAGAGGTGCCAATTAGCTATGGAATAATAATTGGAGGTCCCAAATGTGCAAATAGGCCTTGTTTTAAGTGTGTTGGCTGGCCATGTGGACAAGGGAGACAAGAACATTTATTTTGGTCAACATTTGGTGAAATTAGGTGATGAATGAATAAAATAAGAGAAAAATAAAGAAAAGAAAAGTATCATCTTTTCTTCTCTTCATCACCACCAAAAATTGGTAGCAAAAAAGGTTTGGAGAGCTCAAAAATTTCAACAAACATTTCTCCTCACAAGTAAGTGATTTTGGTGACCTTTCTTGATAAAAAAAATTGTACTTTTGGAATCCCCAAAGCTTAAGCTAGCTAATGAATGGACTAATTTGCAATATGGTTGAAAGTCTAGGGACTTTTCATGAGAGAATTTATGTGGTTTTTTGAGTTTTTATGGAAGAAAATGAATGCTAGGGAGATGAGAAACAGCTTTTGTGAAAGGTGTTGTCATGAAAACACCTAATTGGAACTAAGATGCAAATGTTGTAGTTTGTTCATTGACGCATGAAATAGTTGGATTTGTGAGTAGTTGTAAGAGGAATAAATGTTCAGCTAGGCTCGTTTAGCAAGAAAATGTGATGAAAATGATTTACTGGCCTAGGGGTAAAATTGTAATTTTGCCAAAGTGTAAGGGCAAATAGTCATGTTTGCCTAAGTATAGATTATGAAGTATTATGACTTATAAAGTGATTAAATGAGTAAATTTTATTGTTCTAGATCGAAGAAAATGAGATTCAGACCTAGAACGGGAGAAAAGAGAAATATGGACAAATAGGTCTCTTTCTACCTTTTTCAGCATCAAGGTAAGTTCGTATGCAAAAAATGCAATCTTACACGAGATATTTAATATTCGATGTTGTATAAATTGTATGTTTCCCTTATGTATATGTTAAATACGTTTTGACGGGATGTCAAGAAATGAAATTCTTAGATCGAATCTAAGAATAGAGGGAATGCAAATAGCATGATACTATGATAATTAAGGTCCAGTGTAAGACCATATTTGGAATATGGCCTCGATGTGAGATATTGTATAAGACCATGTCAGGGACATGGTATCGATAGGATATTTCATATAAGACCTTATCGGGGGTATGATGTCGAGGTGATATTATGTGTATGAGACTTAAGAGTGTCATTTAGTATTTTGAGTGATTGAACAAGTATGTTGAAAATTAGAAAGTATGTGGTTGTGCCATGAGAGGTACAGGTATGTGTTAGAATGAAATTAAGGTGAACTCAGTATGTGATGAACCCATAGTGGGATATGTGTAAATGATGCATCCTAATTGCATATGTTGTATTTATAGATGCATTGTTGTAGAAATCTAATAAAGAATGATAGTGTATGAGGATGTTCCCAGATGAATATTTGAAATAGGGAAATATATGTGGATAAATATCCATGAATAGGTAATAAATGGCAAGCTATGTGCGTTACCACCTTATAAATTGTTTAATGGTGGGCTATGTGTGATACCACCTTATAAATTATTAGTGATGGGCTGTGTGTGACACCATCGCCAATATCGTTAAATGGTGGGCTGTGTACGATACCACCTTATCATTGTTACCGATGGGCTGTGTGCGATACCATCGTGCTTAGTACTAAATGGTGGGCTATGTGCGTTACCACCTTATAAATTGTTTAATGGTGGGCTATGTGCATTTACATCTTATAAATTGTTTAATGGTAGGCTATGTGTGATACCACCTTATAAATTATTAAATGGTGGGCTGTGTGCGGAACCACCAAGAGTTTGGTATGATTCTAAATGGATCATAGAGAAATTGTTTAAGTGTATGTTTCATGGATTGTTGTAATGATAAATGCAGGGATTGAATGCTAATAAACGAGAGTACAATGATTGTCACAGGGATAGAATGTGGTAAGAGACGGAATGGGTAAGCATTATGATTGCTAGAATAGATAACTATAAGTTTAAGATTGAAACTTATTATAGTACCTATGTGATTAAGCAAAATCAATGAATGTCGATGATTGATTATTATTGCTTATGAACTTAATAAGCTTTATTGCTTACTCCTCTTCCTTTTCTATCTCTTATAGGTTAACTTAACTAGCTCAGGTTGGAGACCGCCAGAGATGTTTTCACACTATCGAGCAGTTATTTGGGTATGAGGTTTCAAGTCTTCTTAAGATATGGCATGTATAGGGATCTTATTTCGGTTTAATTAAGTCATAGTTAAAGTAGCCAAATGTGTTGGCCTAAATGAGTTATGGGCTAGTTGTGTATAGCCATGGATGATGGCTCATGTCGTTTGTAATGGAGCTATTAGTAGCCATCCCTCGTATATGGAAAGATAGTTGATTTTCATGATCCAAATATGATAATCTATATGGATGTGTTTATAGGCAGTGTGTCTCCTACATATAGTTTCGAGAATTTGAATCATCACACGGGCCAGCACACGAGCGTGTGCCTCGGCCGTGTGCTCCTTAAGGGGTTGTTGACGTCATAAACAGAATACCCCTAGTTTTCACACACAGGAAAAGACACGAGCGTGTCAAGGCCGTGTGAAGGACACGGGCCAAAGACACGGGCGTGTGTCTGGCCATGTGAAAACCCCTGTAGATTTGAAATGAAAATGAATCCCACACGGGTTGGGGACATGGGCATATGTGATCACACGGCCTGCCGACACGGGCGTGTCCCATTTCACACAGGCTTGTGGCCCCTGTTTAGGTGAAAATTTTTAAGTGCTCCAAAGTTTCCAGTTGGGTTCCAAAACCCCCCGTATACGTGTTTAAGGCCTCGTAGGTCCTTAATAAGAATAGTCTGATGGTGAAAGAGATATTTATTAAGTTGGAATGAATTTTCATGGATTAAAGTGGTATGTTCAAATAAGTTAATCCGATAATGCCTCGTACCATATTCCGGCATAGAATACGGGTAAGGGGTGTTACAATCAGACATTAGGGGACTAAACTCAACTAATAGACTAGTATGCCACATTCAGTGGATACAACTAACTGATCCGAAGTATCAACTAGAAGATACTACCGCGATCAAACTTAGCCTACCAGCGGACATTAACTAATTTATAGGTTCTCTTATGATAGACACGAGCACAATTACTCTACGTGTATACCACTTGAGCGGATTACCTTTTTTCAACTGTCAGGCTTACTATTACTTTTCATGCAACATGCACTATTGTTTTTCACACAAGCACTCTTTTTCCCACATACCCCCTTCCTTGTGCTAGCTTTTGATCCTGGATCCAAATAACTCATTTTTTCTGTATCTTCATATTGCTCATCAGAGCTATTTACTATTCATCACCTCCGTACCCCCTAACATTCATCATTGCTCAAACACACACGTGTTCCCCTGCAAGGTCAGGTTTTCACCAGTCATGGTTTGCACCAAAATGCCATACTAGAGCAAAACATTTTATTCTATGTCTTCTATTTATCATTGTACACAACATCCCTCCGTTGCCTCTTTAAACTATTCTGGATACGGAGCTTGTGCACCAAGAAAGGAGTATTTTCACTGTGAATATATCAAATTTTTGGGTATGTTTAACTGTTTACACCCTTGCATGCACTGACACTTTAAACACATTTCCTTAAACATGGACTCCGAAGTCAAAAGACAAAGCTAATTACCTGGCTATACAGTGATAACAATTAACTGAATAACACAGATTTATAGACTCAAGAAAAAAAATCACCAGAATTCTTTACTCAAAGCTTTATCTACTCTACGGGTTCCTTCCCTTTAATATTGGGACATTCTCCCATTTCTTTGGCTAAAACAATAAAATGACCTCTTTAAACATAAAAAATAACCAAAAATTTATGAACTGTCATGAATCTGAAGACATGCAAATAGTTTCTGGATAGAAGTTTCCTTCCTATCCAGTATCCAAATAAAATCCTACTGAACCTTTCTTACAACAAGCTCTTACTATCTGGTAAAACTTAAAGGAAGCTGTAAGTGTCACGGGCCACAGTTCAAAGCCCGTGACTATCACACCAATTGCATTCAATGAATGTCTATTGTGTAGATGGGGATCATTTAGCCCGTAAAAATTGTCCCAATTTGGTAACTTGTTGGAGAAGTCTGTCAGATTGAAGCCTGGTTGGCCCGATAATGAAGATATGGCAACTTAGGTTATTTTGGTAACTAATCTTAGAAGATTGATAGAATCATATCTTGTAAAGATTAGATTTGATTTGATATGGCATATCTTGTAAATCCCATGATTTAAGAGATAGGATAAATCTCGTCTGTCGATGGATTGTAATCTTGACCTTCGATTTTGGAGGAGCTCAACTATAAATAGATAGCCTCCCCCTCATTTGTGCTCACTCTATTCATTGTTTCATTATTCTTTGTGAATAAGAGAATATTGAGATCATTACTCAAACACCTTGTGTACGTTCTTTCTGTTGTTCTTTTTGTTGATTCTTTTGTCACAAATCGCTTCCATTATACAAATTGGTGCCTTGGAAGACTTCTAAAAGAATTCTCACTTGAGTAAAGGCTGACTTAGGCGAGTTTGGACGAATGAATCACCTGACACCTCACGAATCGTGAGACAAAAGATCTAGCCCCGTGACAAGTGGTATCCGAGCTATTAGTTCGAAGGCACTGTTGGGATGTCGAAAGAAGGGTTCGAACAAAGGTGGGCCAGAAAGGCTTTGAAAGAGATGTTGTCAGCTATTGAGGAACACTTGGGTAAAATTGAAGAGTCCATGGAGGACGTGAAAGAGTCAGACAATGTGCTTGGGGAAAGCATAGATGATTTGAGGGAGTAGTCCAAAGACTTTGTAACCATATGTCTCACTTCCAATAGGGATAGCATGCATGAGTTGTTAGATTCCCAAAGGAAGAAGCTGACGGAGAGGAACAATGCTCTCGAGGCCATGGTGATGGCTTTGAAGAAGGAAACAATGGTCATGACAATGGCTTTGAGCACAAGAATAGAGGAGCTCGAGGGAGAGCTAGCCTTCTGCCGAGCAGCCATGGGGAAAGGAGTGTCAAGTGCAGTACTTAGTTACAAAGATGTCCCAAAGCTGAAAGAGTTTGTGGGGACAAGATCTATATGCGATGTGGACAATTTCTTGTGGAGGATGGAAAACTACTTCTGTGTCAAAGGCATCACAAATGATGCGGTTAAGGTAAACACTACTTAAATATTTCTTACAGATATTGCACTTTTATGGTGGTGAGGCAGGACCACAGATAAAAGGCAATGTGAGATTGAGACATGGAAAGAGTTCCAATGTGAGTTGAAGGGACAGTTTTACCCAGAGTTTTTCGAGGAAGAAGCTCGGGAAAAGTTGCAAGGGATAATGCAAAGGGGCACAATGAGGGAGTATGTTCAAGAGTTCAAGGAACTTATGCTTCAAGTTTCAGATATGACCGAGAAAGAAGTATTGCTTGCTTTTCAGAATGGATTGAAGCCATAGGTCAGACAAGAGGCGGAACAAACAGGTGTCCAAAAGCTGTTGGAAGCCATGACGGTAGCGAAATCTGTGGTTAAGCTTAGTCTAGGGAAAGACAAGCTTGGGTCTTTTAAGTCCAAGGAAAGGGGCGTATGTGAAAAGGATCACAAGGAAGATGTTGTTGATAGCAATGGCAACGACGACAATGGTGGTAATGGGAAACCATGAGTTGGGAAGAAAAAACCCAAGAGGAAAAGGGACAAGTTGAAATGCTTTCTCTGCGGCGGTCCACATATATTGAAGAAATGTCCAAGAAATTCGCGCTTAAGAAGAATCCGGTGGGTAAGGCCTTGGTACTTGGTTCGAGCACAAGGAGTGTCGAAGCCAAGGAGGCCGAAAGTGAGAAGAAGCCAATGGAGTGCTTCTTACGTCATGGTCCGCATAGGTTGTGGAAGTTTTCGAAGAAGTCTTTCATCGAAAGGGACGATGAAGCAAACAAGGAGCTCAAGAAGCTTGGTTAGAGCATGGGAAAATCCAAAGCCAATAGGGCAATGAGGAGCAAAAAAAAATGAGTAAAGTGCTTCTTGTGCTGTGGTCCTCATGAGTTGCGAAACCATCCAAAGCAAGTCGTAGTCAAAGGAAAGGCAACATCTGAGCTTGGTGAGTCATCGGAGGGGCTTCTACTCAAGGAAAAGGTAACTTTGTCATCAAACTTAGAGGAAAAAGTTGCAATGAAAACAGTGAAGCTGGGACCAATGAGACTCAATTTGAGTGAAGCGTCGGAGTTGAACGAGTCATCGATAAGGCTTCTACCTATGGGAAAGGTGGGTGATGCATCAGACTTCAAGGGTAAAGAAGTGATGCAAGTGGAACAGTTGACCAGAGTAAATGAAATGAGTAGGACGGTTCGACTTAAGAAGAGACGTAAGCCAAGGCAAAAGTTCCAAAGGAAGGGAAAAGTTAAGGTGTCGAGACAAGACCGAGGCGAATCAAGTCAGTGTCATTCGGAAGTTACAACGAGGACGTTGTGAGAATGGGTAGGGGAGAATGTCATAGGCCACAATTCAAAGCCTGTGACCATCGCACCAAATGCATCCGATGGAGGTCTATTGTGTAGATAGGGATCATTTGGCCCGCAAAAGCTAGCCCGATTCGGTAGCCTGTTGGAGAAGCCTGTTAGATTGAAGCCTGGTTGGCTGGATAATGAAGATATGGCAACTTAGGCTATTTTGGTAACTAATCTTAGAAGATTATAAAATCATATCTTGTAAAGATTAGATTAGATTTGATATGGCATATCTTGTAAATCTCATGATTTAAGGGATAGGATGAATCTCGCCGGTCGATGTATTATAATCTTGACCATCAGTTTTGGGGGAGCTCAACTATAAATAAAGAGCCTCCCTCTCATTTGTACTCACTCCATTCATTGTTTCATTATTCTTTGTGAATAAGAGAATATTGAGAGAATTTACTCAAACACCTTGTGTGCGTTCTTTCTGTTGTTCTTTTGTTGCTTCTTTTGGCATAAATCGCTTCTGCTATACAAATTGGTGCCTTAGAAGACTTCTAAAGGAATCCTCACTTGAGTAAAGATTGACTTAGGCGAGTTTGAATGAACGAATCGCCTAAGGTCTCACGAATTGCGAGACGAAATATCTAGCCCCGTGACATAAGAGTTTACCAATAGACAACTTAAGACAGAAGCTTTCGTAAGCTTCACAAATAAGACCTTCGTTAACGATGAAAAACTCTTCTAGTTTTTTTCGATGATAAAAAATTCTAGCAGAGAAGATGAAACAAAATTTCCTCTCCACTATTAGGCTATCCTATTTATAGATAACTCATATCAAAATCCCACTTAGCATTCACTCTAATCATTACTCATTCTCACATGCTTCCAATAATTAATCACATCCTATGAGGCTATCCAAGTGTCCTAATTACTGACATGCTACCTCTTCTAATACGTTAAATGACTAAAACGTACCCCACTAATTACTATACTTACATTAGCAATGAAAAAAAACATGGGTAGCAGTCTTATTAGCGGGAGAGTCCACCTAATAAGGTTCACGCCATAACCAAGAAGCCGACATCTGTGGAATGGAACTCCACAGTTTTGGCAAAGTTCTATGAAGTACTTTTACCATCCACTGATGTGAGCATGACCGGGAACTTGTTCAACTCGAGTAAGGACTACATGAGGCTGTTCAAAATGCCTTCGAAACCAGCTCGAGCCAGCAATTCAATGACTCCTCGCATCCTACTGTAAGCTAATTTTAGCTCGATTTCAGCTCCCTGAGCTCCGTCTAGCTCAAATCATCTCACTTGAGCTTAATTTTTCTATTTTTTTCTAGCTCATTTATTTTATTGTTAAAATAAATTAAGTGTTTAATTAAATTAGTTAATTTTGTTACAACTCATAATTACATTTTAGATTATTACATGTTTTTAATATGATTTGTCCTAACCGAATTTAATGTGTCTTGACTAGACTATATTAAATTTGTCTTAGTTTAATCATGTGTTAATTAAAGTGTCTAAAATATATTAATGCTTGGTTCAGCCGAATTTGGCTTGCTTTAATTTGGTTCATTATGTTTGTAGGTCCAGCTGAATTTGGGAGTGCATTAAAGATAAGGTGCATGTACGGCTCAATGCAATGAATGATGATGTTTATGCATGACTTGCTTCAATGAATGGTGGCTGATTGTTTGGCTTCTCCAAGCACCTATTCGGCCAAGAGGTGCCTCCACACTAAATTCCCCAAGGTTGCCGAATGTCTCCCCAATGCACCATCAATGCCATTCACACCTAGTGTCCATTCGGTTTGAGTGTTCACATGTAATAGACTCTTCAAGGCTGGCCATTCACACATGAATTGGCTATTCAAGACCCCTCTTAAAGGCTCCTATCTATTCGGCCAAACAACACTAATTCATTGCTCCAATTAAGGCCCCAGCCGAACCTAGACAAGTGCATTGCACTCTTCAAGCTTCTAAGTTCATGCAAGTTGACTTACTTAATCAAGAAGCTGTCCATTAGAGCTCCATTCAGTCGAACCAAGACTTAGCTTTTTAATGGTTTTATTCTAGAATATTCTAGCACATTCATAGTCGAATTTCTTAGCCATTAAGTTAGTAATTTTGTCTATTCAGCTATCCTAAGTTAGGCTATAATTACTTAGCCATTTTCATGTTGTATGGACTTCTGCCATTTTAATATATGAATATGATATTCTTGAGTGAGGATACTCCCTCTCAAATCTCGTACGAGTCTTGTGTGATTTATCTAGCTCGCTAGTGGCGTCTAACGAACTTGTTTCTTGAACTTATCACCTTTACCGGTGTGGTGTTCACCTATCCAACTACCTTTTTATCCAACCACATTAACAATATAAGAATCGGGGTGACACTGTTATATAGTGTTGAATCATTCTTGACGTTAAGTTTGTTTTTCCATTTCCACCACCATTCCGAATATCACCTATCTTTATTTTATTGTTAACCCGAACCTATTTCCATTCATAACCTATCCTTATCTTTTGTTAAACTTCCGCTTACCCTCAACCAAACTTAACCCGTTTTCAACGTTCTGAACAATCTCCTCATCGACGATCGGACACTTAAGTGAAACAACTCAACATAACCGAGTTGGATCACATCATCCACATTCGATCTATGTCTCGTGACTTAGGTGGTCTTCGCCAGCGTGCTCTCCCGAACCGAGCTGACTCACAAAACTAGGGTCTAACACATCAAGTTTGATATAAGTGGAGCATGGATGAAGCAACAACTCCCTGATTTGTGCAAGGTCAATGTAACATCTGCGTTATGCCTTGGAGCTAGGTACAAAGAAGTATCGAGTTATGATTTAGTTGAAAATTCTTGAAATAGGATAAATAGAAATTTTAAGTATTAAATTAGAAAGTATTTAGACCAAATAGGAAATTAGAAAATACTTCTTAAATAGGAAAATTTTAAATAAAAGTATTGACTTAATTGAAAGAGAATAGAAATTATTGTAGCCAAAGTAGTAAAAATAAAAAGTTAGGAGATACATAGTGGTGGTAGAAAGGAAGGAAAGATTAAGAATAAATTTTACCAAAAGTTAAGTATGTCATCCTAGGCATTATGAAAGATGAAGAAGGATAAATTGGTAATTAGCCAAGTAGATATTTTGACATAATGATTAAGGCTAAAATGTAAAGATGGATGGCTAGAGGACTTATTAGCAATTTAACCTTTTTAATTAAAAATGATGAGATATTTTGTGGAATGGTGTAGAAAATAGGAGAAAAGATGAAAAGTTATCATCTTTTCACCAAGCCAATCGTTACCTTCATCTCTACTTTTACCTATCTTTGTTTTTATGTCATTTGTGTCCTTCCTCCATTGTTGAATAAACCAAGCTCAAAACCTTCCTTTTTCTTTGGTATTTCTTTAGTAAAACCTACAAGTAAGGCTAATGAGTATCTTAGTTTCATAAGAGAATCTCCATAGATATGTTAAAGGAGAGAAAAAGCAAGAGTTAGGGTTTTGGTCTTCGAGGGGTTAAGGTAAGAGATGAAGAAATTATCATGCCATATATGTTTATTTATATTAAATATCATAGGAAAGTCACTTGATTGTGGTTTTTAACATATAAATGTTAAATGTTTGTTATGAAATTGAATAAAAAGAAAAAGAAGGGAGAGGATCAAATTGAAGGAAAAGGAAAAGAGAAAACCAAGGAGTGAGAAGAGGAGGAAATATATCATCTCTAATTTTTTTGTAAGTACTACAAGGAATTTCAATCTATTTTCTTTAAATATTTTTATTGTAGTATGTTAGTTACCTAGGGTAGTCAAGTAAATACCATTATGTTAAATAAAAAGACTAAATTGTGAAATTGTGAAATTATGAAATATATGAAGAAAAGTATAGGTGAAGATCATAAAATGATATACTTGGTTGAATGTTAAATATTTATGTTGAGAAAAATAAAAGTGTATGGAAAAAGAATTATACTTGTGACTTATGAAATGGGGACTAAATTGTGGAAGATGGAAAAATGTGAAATCTTTTCCAAAATACTTATGTAAAATATATAAATGTATGAAATTTAGCTTTTATACCCGAGTAGACAGAAGTAGAACTTTTAGTATATTTGTGGCATGCCATTAAGGATCCTCAGCGTGCTCTCTGTTTTCTAGCACGTTAGTGCTCTCTATTTATTGCAGTTGTGCTGTTTGTATACCTTTCATAAGGTATCGATACCATATGTTTAAGTATCGATACTTGTCATCTGTTTTGAGTAAAAATCATTTTTAAACCATTTCTAAACGTAATCAATTAACCAATAATGGCCCCAGACGTTTCTAGCAATAATTATTGAGTTAAATAAGTTAATAATACTATGTGTAAATGTTCAAATTACATAATGTCTAGTCAAGATCGCTTTGACATGTAATAGCCTTATATAGGGTCCATGTGGTCGAACCTGGTATAAAGATGTTACAGTCAAAACTATACCATCTTTTCCAAAACATAGGTATTGTGGAAGAGTTTGATAGAGGGATCATTGATTGACTTGAGGAGGTTGGCATAGAACTTATAAACCACCTCGATAAAGCTTCACAAAAGTAACAGATTAAAGATAATTCTTTTCATAACATCAATGCCTCAATCACCAAAGCTCATTTCATACATGTTTTGATTCTCAATAAAGTGTTTTCTCGACAAAGAGCAAATATCTTTTGGTGCAGACAATGGACGAAAAGGTGTGCTCGTTCTTCAACATAGCATCTTCTTCAGTGGTAGAACAAAAGATTTTATATATAATAAATTTAAATATCTAAATCTCAATCGGTTATTTAAATACGCAATGCAAATTTAAATAATAAACACTCAAAATATTTATCTATATAACTACAAATAATAATTATAAAATCTAAATTCATAATATTCAAATCCAAAATATTCATGAATGTTCGGATCCAACCCCGTCCTAAACAAATATAGTGTCCATGCAGTGCAGACCTAAGCCTTAATTAAAAATGAAAGGCTATAATAGTCTTATTTCTTAATATTAAATTTCACCAGAAAAAATTGTCAATCTTAAAAATAAAAAGAAATTTGTTAAAAGAAAAGTTAAACTTAACCGGCAAAAGAACGGTCAAAGATTGGCCAAAGCTCCGCCGAATATTTGGCGATGGATATATGTGTCCCCTATATCCGCCGTAAATACATTTTTTAGACCTTTCCAAATAAAGAACTTTTTTAGATTTCTCATCAAAACCATAAAAAAAAAAAAAAAAAAAAAGAAAATCTTTGTCAGTTTACCCAAAATTTTCTCTATTACCGATCGTTGGATCTCTAACAATAATACTATCCACGGTTCAAATTTATCCTTTGACTTAAGTTCAAAAGATGAGGCTGGTATGATCGGCTTTGACCAACCATAAACACCAAACCAGGAAACTTATATGGTGGCTTTTAATTTTTTTTTAATTTTTAATTTTTTTTTCTTTCAATTTGTGTTTTCTAAGAAACACATAGGAAAGAATAAATAGAGATCGAGGAATATTTTATTTTTTTTGCTAGGATATTTTTTGGGTTCATATTCTCTGATAATAGAATCGAAGAAGGTGGAAGTAGAAGAGAGAAAGCGGATTTTCTCTCTTCTCTTCTACATTTTTGTTTTTTTTCTTTTGTTTCTCATGACGGCATAATTCGTCGTTTTTATTCCAAGAAATCAGGGTTTGGTTTTGGTGAATATCTAAGATCATGAATGTGATGCGTCGTCTCAAGAGCATTGCTTCCTCTCGCTCTTCTATTTCCTATTCCGTAAGTTCTATTTCCCCCCTTCTTTTTTATGGACCCGATGGGCTTTAAGCTCCGTTTGTTAAGAAAATGATTTGAAGGAAAGAAAGTAAATATAACGGATTATTTTTATTTTATTTTTAAGAATCTTCGTTGAATATATATATATACACTTTTCATTCATGAGTAGCTAAACAGGGAAAAAAATTCTTTTGATTTCTGTATATTATTTCATGATTTAGCTGGGGTATTAATTATTCTATGTTGAATATGCGTTTTTTTTTCATTAAAAAATACTAGTTTTTTTTCGTACGTGACTATTTGTCGCTTTACAGCTGGATATTTATATAGTAATTGTTTTCCTCTTCGCTTCATTGTTTTTGTCTTGTTTTGAAATGGTTACATTGAGGCTGAACTGGGTATTGATTTGTAAATGTATTAAGCTACTTTCCTTTGCCAATTTGTGTTATATCTATGCAATCTTGTGGAAATTTCCTACACTCTATATACAAAATTCCATGTGCTGAATAAAACATAATATGAGAGTTACATTGAGGCTAATATTAAAGATAGAAATATAAAAAGCTACTCTTTCTATGAGGATGCTTGTTTTTCTTTCGACTTTTGTTTTCTATTTCTTGATTCTTCTGAGAAAATTTTTGTTGTCTCATCAGGGTGGTGATAGCTTCACCAAGAGGGCAAAGGTTGATCAAGAATCAGAATTCAAGGCAACAGGGGAATCAAATATATCTGATAGGAGTACCTCTGGGCCAGAGCATCATATGGCTTCTACTTCATCGGAAACTGTAGCAAGCACGTCCAATGCAGCTTCTAGTTCTAGTAATATAACAGAGAAATTAGATCTCGATCAGCTCCCTAATGAAATGCATGAAATGAGAATTAGAGATGAGAAAACTACTGGCCATTATGATAAGGTGATTCTTTGGTCTTATAGTCTTCAAAATGTCTCTGTACATGTATGTTGACGTTTTTACCTTGTCTTCATATCTAACTTGTTTTGTAATTTATAACCAAGTATGCTGGAATGCCATCCATTTGAGAAGTTATTCATCTTTTCAAACTTAAAAGCTTTGAAGCTCTTGATAAAATTTGAAGCAATTACTATTTTCTATCTTTTTTTATGACTTCAATTGAACCCTAGCAGGGAACCAATCTATCTCTTCAAGAAATCTTGTGACCAACTTTATGCATAATGTTATTTGATTATTTGAAATGATTTAAAGCTATCTAAAGTTAGCTTCCCTAATAATTTCTAAACCTATCGCTTTGAAACTTGTATTGCGCAGGATGTTGGATCTAATGTTATTAATGGAATTGGAACAGAAGCAGGTCAAATAATTACAACTGTTGTTGGTGGTCGAGGCGGGCATCCAAAACAGGTGATTTGATTTTGGTTGACATTTTGTTGCACACTGTTAACTACTAACCTGAAATATGTTTAGCAGCCTATGTGTGAACTAATGTTGCTTGATTCTTTTTCTTCTTGAAAATTTCCCGCTGCTTTTTTCCTTCTGGGTGGAGTGGGAATTAAGTTTTTTTCTGTTAGGTTGTTCATTCTAGGTTATATCTAAAAAATGTTGCTGAAGCCATAGTCATGTTAGAAACTTGGTTTACATGCTTGTATTCCATTGCATTTGATTACTATGTTTGTATTAAGCAGCAATTAATTCTTAACAAAGCATCTTTTTTTTATTGGGCTCCAGACAATCTCGTATATGGCTGAGCGTGTGGTTGGGACTGGTTCATTTGGTGTCGTCTTTCAGGTATGAGTATATTGACATGTCATCACCTTCTTGTCTATAACCACTTTCTCTTAGTGTTTGTATTTATCAAGTATATTTCTCTGAGTTATAACACTTTATGTTATGATGTAGGCTAAATCCATGGAGAGAGGTGAACCTGTTGCTATAAAGAAGGTTCTGCAGGATAAAAGATACAAGAATAGGGAGCTGCAGATTATGCATCTACTTGATCATCCTAATACAGTCCAATTGAAGCACTATTTCTTTTCAACCACTGAAAAGAATGAGCTCTATCTTAACCTTGTTCTGGAATTTGTACCTGAAACAGTTTTCCGAGTTTCAAAACACTATTGTAGAATGAATCGCCATATGCCCTTTTTTTATGTACAGCTGTATACATACCAGGTGATCCTTGACCTTGCCTAACTTTAGCTAATTAGTAGTGGGTTGTGAAATTGTACTGGTTCAACTATTGATCCAACCATTTCGTGTTGCTATTCTAAGCGCACATTATGACAAGCTATACTGCTTTTCTCTCTCTCCCTCTTTCTTTCTCTTTTCTCTTCTTTTGTAGATATGTCGTGCTCTAAATTATTTACACCATGTGGTTGGTGTATGCCATCGTGATATTAAGCCGCAAAATTTACTGGTAAGACATTTTTGCATTTATGTTATGAACTGGTGATTGATATTAAGAAGTACTTCAATTTCCTGTTTGAGAATTTTACCTATCACCTCGACTTGACAAATTTTTTCATCTTGAATGCTCTATAATACGTGACACTGTGGTGTAATGCTGGTCAGTCATAATGCTTGTTCAAGGATTTCTTTGTGTGCACTCTTCTCTTCACTGTGATATATAGTTGACTTCAACATGTCATTGCTTTTGTTCTTATAATGATTGGTTTTATTAAATGGTAAAAGCATATTGGAGCTAATGTTTGGATGTATTTGCAGGTCAATCCCCAGACTCACCATCTCAAGATATGTGATTTTGGCAGTGCGAAGATGTTGGTATGTTTAAATTTTTTGGAAGTTTGAAAATCCTTTTTTCTGGTTTGTAAAACTTTTGAGACTTACTCTGCAATCCTCAGGTGCCAGGTGAACCCAACATATCATATATATGCTCACGATTCTATAGGGCTCCAGAACTGATATTTGGAGCAACGGAATACACAACTGCGATTGACATGTGGTCTGTCGGTTGTGTCATGGCTGAGCTTCTGCTTGGACAGGTGAGTTAAAATTGTGTATATTTCCTTTTAGATGTAGCTTTGGTGTCAACTTATGTTCTATTTTCCATCTAATGCTTTGCGTGGTTCTAGTTTCAATGTATTTCAAATCTGCTGGTTTCATTGACATTCACAATGTGTCTGCATTTCAACATTGTTATATTCTCCTTTGCATCTATTTTTGCAACATCTTTTATGTAGTCACTTTTTGAGCCCTTGTCATTTCTCTGTAAGATATAGAGGGCTTTGGCATCCTGAAGTCCTTCATCGAAACAGATTTTACAAAATTAATCTTTCATCTATCTACCATCTGCCTCCTTTTGTCTTCTTCTCCAAGGCATCCATTTGTAGTGTGTTAAACTCATATCTTCTGGAAAACTGTTCTATGCGTTAGTACTTTGTAGTAGATAGATGGTATTTTCTAAAGCATACCGGGTATTACACCATTTGCAGCCATTGTTTCCTGGTGAAAGTGGTGTTGATCAGCTAGTGGAAATCATAAAGGTGCACATCTATGGCTTTTTTGTTACTCGTAGTTTCACTTTTCATTTTATCTGTTTTTTAATTTTTTCACTTCATTTTGCTTTATCATATCAGAAATTGGGAACTCCCACTAGGGAAGAAATCAAATGTATGAATCCAAAATATACAGAGTTCAAATTCCCTCAGATCAAAGCTCATCCATGGCACAAGGTGTGCTTATTGGATCATCTTCTAATTTTCCATATATGTTGTGCAATAAAAGTGGATATCTAACTCAAGTTACAATTTTTAGATATTTAACCGGAAAATTCCTCCTGAAGCATTGGATATTGTGTCAAGGCTGCTTCAGTATTCGCCAAACTTGCGTTGCACCGCTGTAAGTATTTCACATTATGTATCATTGTTGTTTTCAGCTGCATATCCATTTTTGTTTATTGACTTGAATCCTGATAGAGAACAACAATTGTGTGGTTATCCCCCAACCCACCTTTATGACCAAGTTGTAGCTTAAGCACTCTATTTCGAATGGTAGCAACCGACTGCAAGCCGTCGTAACGGATTAAAATAGTTTCATGTTCTTTTGCAAACTCTTACCTCCATCATTACTTCCTGGTTTTCAGATTGAGGCTTGTGCACACCCTTTTTTTGATGATTTGAGAGATCCCACTGCATGTTTGCCTAACGGGCGAGCTCTACCTCCTCTATTCGATTTCACGGCTCAAGGTAAGCTAGGTAGGTTAATCCTTTTTGCATTTTATACCTGTTCTGACTTCTCAAATTACACATTTCAACTGTAGAATTGGCTGGTGCATCTCCCGAAGTACGTCAACGTCTTATTCCGGAACACGCAAGGACATAAGATCAAATGAGACCAGCATCTATAGTCAAACTGTAAATTGTTTTGGATGCTTAGTTGCCACACCACCCTACCATCAAGCCAAGCACCCACAGAATATCCAAATTCCCTATATATGGATATGCTGGTGATGAGATATAGAAGAACTGCTTTGCCAAACAGGTTTCTGAGTTCTTTTTCTCATTTGTACGGGCTTTGGCTGCCACATATAGTAGTTTATTATTAGCATTCATGATTCAAAAAGCCTAAATTTTCAAAACAGAAGATTTAGAACTTATTACATTGTATAATTTTCCTACTACTACAGAGATGCAAAGTGTCCATGTAATCCACGTTTTGTTTTCCGGTGATTTTTTTCACTGTAGCTAATTTATAAACTATATCAATAATAAATTACTTCGTTACATTAAATAAACGCCGGTTTAGTGGCAAAAGATTTGTGTTGATTTGAAAATAAAACATTATATTTATAACCACAAGAATTATCTCATGGAATCCTAGGATCACTTTGTCTACTGCGCATTTTTATTGAGAAAAATGAGTTGGAAATTTAGATAATAAGGGCATAATATTGTTTTGGGAATTTCATAACTTGGCAAGGGGTGAATTATGGAAGGTAGCACGAGAAGTAAAGAGCAGTTTCCCAGTTTTCTTCATCTTGAATTCAATAGAAACTGCAGTTATATTCCTTCCACTTTTCACTACAGCTCCATCAACAATCAGCTCTGCCTGCATATTGAATAATGGTTTATGTACATCCCAAGGAAGACTGTAATCAAGCATGCAAAAGAACAAGACTAGATCATACAAAGCTAGTTATTTTCTGAGACGTATTAATTACACTAAAAGTCTCCTCCTCCAAGCATCAATCAGGTTATTCTGTTTATCTAGCCATCAATTCCGATGTTACACGGAGTATATTTAAAACGCATTAAGCACATCTATACCTATCTCATAGACTGCTTGGCTCTAACATGTCCCTTTTTAAACATCGTCAAATCCAAGGTATAAATGTAGTAGATACACACGTGTATAAAATTGGATCAATATGTTTCATGTTATCTAAACTGGTATCTAACATCCAAACTTGATTAACGTAATTCTACAGAATTAGAGTTTTGGAAGTTACAAACCAATTTAGAATCTAACCTATATCAAAGGTAGAATTTGCCTAAGGCATAATGTTTAAATGAGAGGACAAGGAAGATCATGCAAAGCAACCTATATCAATTCCACTTTTGACTCCAAATTTAATTGAAATCCAATAGAGAATTAGGAGGTTCAAAAAAAAATCAACGTTCTATTAAAGACATTCTAGAACGACTTTGGTCATCACTAGAGAATTGGGAGATTATTAACAATGGTATGAAAATTGAGCAAGGTCACGGTTGCAAGTTGCAATCTCCCTATGATTCCATGCATATAATCCTATCTTTTCCAGCCAAATCTTTCTCGACATAACTAAAAAGGGGAAAAGAAACAGGTTCAAAACTGAGATAAAATCTGAAATTTGAATCAATAGTATACTATAATTTGGGATTAAACCAAAAATGAGATATCAAAAATCCAAAAGAGCTCACATCTTTCGGAGCAGCAGAGAGATAAGACATCCCCAAATCAAGAAGGAAAATTTCCTTATCCTCACCGACCACCGTCCTAGTCGTCGCAATCGCCACCCTTTCCGCAATCGCCGCAACGGCCCCTCCATGTAACCCACCAAAATAATTCTGCAACCCAAAACAAACTGAGAGGAATAATTGTTATAATAATTCAGATAAAAACGATAACAAGTTCAAAACAAAGTTACGGCGACAGCGGGTGTGACGGTGGCGAAGCAGGTGACGTGGCCACGTCGGACAGTGTGGGTCTTGAGGGTGTTGCATAATAGATTGGAGTAGAAGTCTCTGGAACTGTAGTTTTCTACATTGGGATCGTGCATTCCTACCTTTTTAAAGAAACCCATAACTTGAGGCTCGTAGGGGTTAGCTCCGTTATCGGATTTGGTGGAGGTAGTAGCCCCACCAGGTGAAGATGATGACGTTTGCAGCTCCCGGGAACCAGGAACTGTAGCTTTGGAAGAGGGGTTTGTCATATCTCTCTATCTCGATTTCAGTGTAGAATGACTGTAACCTCACTATTTTCTTTTTCTTTTTTTTTTTCCGTGAGAAGCCTTAAATTTTGGGTAAATTACCAAATAATGTCTTTTTTTTTTTAATTTACGGAAAAGGATTTTTTTTTTTCAATTATTTACCGAAATGGGCCATTTTCCCCGAAAGCGCATCTACGTCAGCGTGATATCAGGGTACGTGGCAGGAAAACACGTCCCTGGGGAGCGTTTTCTACCACATCAGCAAAAATCGCGTCCTTGAGGGCGCGCTTTGCTAATGTGGCAAAAACGCTCCCCGAGGGACGCGTTTTGCCCATTTATTTTGTTAGGGTTTTTAATTGTTTTTAGGGTTAGGGTTAGGATTTTTAGGGTTTTAGGGCTATGGGTTTATGTTTAGGGTTTAGGGAAAAATTAATAAACTAGAGTTTAGAGTTAATTAATTAAAATAATTTTATGTTTAGGGTTTTGGGAAAAATATATCAACAATATAAAAAAATTTATAGTAGTATCTGGTAAAATAATTTTAAGAAGACGTTTCTGAACAAATAGTGACCAAAACGCTTCAAGCAGGATGCACTATCAGCAAGAGTACTAAAAAAAGTTCCAACGTGGACGCTCTTTTGCTACAGTAGTTCTTGAAAAGATAATTTTGAGAAGACGTTTCTGAACAAATAGTGACCAAAACGCTTCAAGCAGGATGCATGTCAGCAAGAATACTGAAAAAAGCTCCCACGTGGACGCTCTTTTGCTATAGTAGTATCTGATAAAATAATTTTGAGAAGACGTTTCTGAACAAATAGTGACCAAAACGCTTCAAGTAGGATGCATTGTCAGCAAGAGTACTGAAAAAGCTCCCTCGTGGACGCTCTTTTGCTATAGTAGTTCCTGAAAAGATAATTTTGAGAAGATGTTTCGAACAAATCTCGACCAAAACGCTTCAAGCGGGATGCACTGCACAAGAAGAGTCTTGAAAAAGCTCCCACGTGACGCGCTCTTTTGCTCTGAGAGTTCCTATTTGTCCTTAGACTATAAATGAGCCAAATTTCATTCTCAGGTTGCATAATAGAAATTGAGGCAAAAGTATAATAGAAACTGAAGATGAGTGAACGTATTAGTGCTGTTATTTACTATGATGGTGAGGTTTGTGACACCAAAATGGTGTTGTTTTTTATTGGAGAACACAGCGCGACTGGTTTTTAACCAAAACATAGATTTGACAGAACTTCACAAAAGAATTAGGCGTAAAATCTTCGGAATAACGCCAATGAAAGTTCTGTCTATTAAGTATAGATTTTGTGTTTCGGTTGATCCCGTAAGATATGACTCATTCGACATCAAAGGTCCTTGGAGCTTGGAGGCAATGGTAGAGACTTATCTTGCTAGTGGATCACCCTATCTTGATGTATATGTACAATTTTCATCGCCAAGTGATATTACTTCGACTTCAACATCTAGTGCTGTTCGAGGGGAATACACGACCCCAAGCCGATACTATGTTAGTGGGAGGCAGAATACGAAAACGCCCGTGTTTAGTGGTAGTATGGAAAACACAACCCCTGCACGTCACTCGATTGGTGGATGGGACATGCATATCGGTGGGTCGACGTTCGATGCTAGAAATACATATTGGGGAACGTCATCAACTTCTAGTGGTTGGCAAACCACATATGATTGGGGACGTTACGAAAGTTGTTTAAGAAGGGATAATGTACTCCCCACGACATCTACTGGCAAGGGGACCTTGTTTATTGCAAATAACGGTGGGTCGGATGATGAGTCCGATGCGGATTCACCTCGAGAGCCCGGCCCCGATGGTGCAGAAGTTGCATTATTTTCTAAACCGGAGCCTGTTCCAACCATACCTGAAGATGTTGAAGGGGTTCAGTTGAAGAAGAAGAAGATCCGCGATTCAGGGCATACTCGCCTCCATTCCAGATGCATAATGTCGATCTATCTTAAGACGATGTGTTGGAGTTTCCTAAGCTACCACACAGAAGGCGTGACCGTACAAGTTCGTCGTTGTATTCGGGTGAATTAAAAGTTGGTAAAGAGTTTTCCAATAAGGATAGTTTTCTTGGTGTATTGAAATAATATAGCATTAAGAACGTGGTTAACTACAACGTGCTTAAATCCAAACTCGATAAGTACGAGGCCAAGTGTGCAGTGCAAGACAGTACATGTTCATGGAAAATCATGGCCTTGTTGAGGAAAAGGACAGGCTTGTGGGAGATTAAAAAGTACAAAGGTCCACATACATGTGTTGCCGGTACAGTATCACTAGGTGTTTAGGGTTTTTGAATAATACTAATATTACGTAATGTTGCATTATTTAACGTACTTCGTTGACAAGTGTTTCACAAGATCATCCTAAGATGGATTCAGATATGTTGGCTAGCTTAATAATACCGATGATGAAGGCGGATCCCAAGACTTTAGTGTCGGTCTTAATTGCCAATATTCGTAGCCAATTGGGTACACGCCCTCTTACCGCAAGACTTGGATAGCTAAGCAGAAGGTGTTGGAAAAGTTGCATGGTCGGTGGGACGCTTCATATAGTGAAGTGTGGCAGTGGTGTTAGGTGCTGGAGAGATATGTCCCAAGCAGCATAACAGACCTTGAAACAGTACCTGCGTACTAAAACGATCGATTGCTCCATGGATGCCAAGTGTTCAAGCGTCTGTTCTGGACATTTAAGCAATGCCGAGACGCATTTCTATACTGCAAGCCATTGGTACAAATTGACTATACCTTTATGTATGGTAGATATACGCATCAGCTATTGCTAGCTGTGGCACATGATAGTAGTGGGAGAATCCTTCCAATTGCGTTTGCAATAATACCGGGGGAGTCAGCTGATGAATGACATTTCTTTCTATCTAGGTTAAGGAGGCATGTCTGCCCCCAAACTGATATATCCGTTTTATCAGATCGGGGCTCTGGAATACTAGCCGCAATAGAGCGACAGGGAAGCCTATGGCATCGCACACACCATCGATATTGCCTAAGGCATGTTACTTCCAATTACCACGGGCAACATCGATCTACAAGTGAACGACGGCAAGTGACCAACATGGGTATATAATATCTATTAATATAATTTCGTTTGTAATATTCAATTTATTCTTAATTGAAGAGTGGTGTGTAATATTCGCTATCAACTTATATTGGCAGGGTACGAGATCAAAAAGGACCGTTTTCACGAGATGTTGGCGATTTTGCGCTCAGTTAACGAAGAAGGCGCAAACTACCTATGCAACATACCTTTCAAAGAGTAGACACAAGCATACGACGGCGGCCTACGGTATGGTCATATGACCTCAAACCTGGCTAAATACATAAATTCTGTTCTAAAAGGAACGCGTCATTTGCCGAAAACATCGGTTGTGCGAGAGACATATTTTCATTTAGCGGCACTATTTAAAAAATAAGCTGCGAGTTATAAATGCCAAATACAGAGAGGCCATGCATGGTGCGCGAAGGTATTGCGAGAAATTAACAAGGCGAAGGCACGGGCCAACACCATGCACACAGTGTGTCACAATTGCGACTGTCGAAACCATTTTTTTAAATTGGGTTTTGAAAAACGGGAATCGACTTTAAAAGTATGGAGTCGCCACCAATCCTTTTTGTTTAGGTGTGATTGGGTCACCTACAAAATAAATTTTGGTCCACGAATTTCAAGAAGAAAACGGGTTCGGGAGTCGGTTATGTGCGAGGAAGGATTAGCACCCTCGCAACGCCCAAAATTGGTACCAAATTGATTAATTGATGTCCTAATGTTGAAAAGTTTGAAATGGTTTTGAAATCCTGTTCTTTTTTTTTCTATAATTTTAAATAACTTGATGAATATTGAGATTTCCTCGTTCCCAAGGAATAGAGTATCACATCCAGCACGATTGGACGCGACAATCTGAGTCCTCGAATCCAAGACCATCTCAAAATTTCCCAATCACTTGTATTGAAATTTTGAAAGGGTATTTGATTATTTGGACAAACAGAAAATCACAACCCAGCACGATTGGGCATGATCTCTTCGAATTTCCAAACGCACAAATATCACCTTATCTTGAAAATATGAATAAAACTTGAAAGGATACTCGTTATTTGGTCAAACAAGAAAAATCACACCCAACACGATTGGGCACGATCTCATCGAGTTTCCAAACGCACGAATATCACCTTATGTTGAAAATTTGAATAAAACTTGAAAGGATCCTCGTTATTTGGTCAAACAAGAAAAATCACACCCAACACGATTGGGCACGATCCCCTCGAGTTTCCAAACGCACAATATCAACTTATATTGAAAATATGGACAAAATTTTGAAAGGGTATTCATTTATTTGGTTAAACAAAAAAAAACCACACCCAGCGCGATTGGACACGATCTTTTCGAATTTCCAAACGCACGAATATCACCTTATCTTGAAAATTTTGAGTTTAAAATCGACTTAAAATACATTTTATTGGTTTGTTTGTATAAAATGAATAATTTCCATAAATAAATTGGGAAACTTAATCACAATATAAGAATACGTAGCCATAATGAAGATACAAGAGAGCGATTTAAAATTTATGCAATAGCAATATATCAATGACAAATTATAAGCATATGAGTTCTTTAACAAATATTATAAAAAAGAGGATTAAAATAAGTATTGTATAAGATAATATATATTAATATAAATAAGGATGAAAAATATATTAGATAATAATGTACAAACGAAATTTAAAATAGATATTATAGAAAAATCAAAATACATAATATATATTAGGAAATATTGCAATTTAAATAATATAATAATGATATATAATAGTGTTTAAAATGTATTAAATAATTTTTAACCCATGAAGTGAAATTAATAATACATATATAGTATATAAAAAATAATTTTAATACATGTATATAAAATGCATACATATATATATAATTAAGGAGAATATATTTAACTAAAATAAATAATATCTAAAACAAATAAAAATATTTAATATTAAATATTAATTAAAAGACCAATTAAAGGATTCAATAAACAAATAATTACTAAATAATTCAAGGATTTACACTGAAAATCAGGACAAAATTAGAGGGCTGAAAAGCAATAAATCAAAAATGAAATCTAAAAGGGTTAAATTATAATGCGCGTAAATTAATAAGGACCAAATCCGTAAATATTCCAATTAGTCAAAAACGCAGCGTTTGGAAAGGGCTATATTGCGACAGAATCAGAGAGTAGAGGGACTAAATGCGTAAATAGAACTTTAACGCGAAAGGGCGCGGATCCGGGTCACGAAACGGGTCGACGCGCGGATCTACACCCTCGTAAACGGCACCGTTTTGTATTATCCCACTACTTAATACCTTAAACTAATCAGAATCTTTTATTATTCTTAAATCTAACCCTAATCCCCCCCTACTATTCTTTGCTCAGCCGCCGCAAAAGCCAAACCCTCTCCTACTCCGTTGCGTCAAGAAAAACCATCCGACCACTAAAGCGCCACGATAACCGACGATTAGTGGCGGATGTTGGTCATTTGAGGGGTTATTTTGAGACTAGGCCCAAATATCTCAATATTTCCATTATCGACAGCCTCCTTCACTCCAATTTCAACGAAGGAAGTCAGATCACCCTCTTGTCTTACAAAGGTAAGTCCCCTTTTTCGTTTTTTTTATTCGCGTGTAAAAAAAAATAAAAAAAATGCTGTTGAAATAGGTAAAATGAACAAGAAGAAGATGACATCGGAAAAAGAAAAACCTTTTCGTTTCTGATGTCTTCTGTATTGTCATCAATAGTGTGCGTAAAAAAAATAGTGGTTGTGGCTCGGCCCTTTTTATAGCCGATCCAAAAAAATTCAAAATACAAGTATTTTTCCTATTTTATTTCGTTTCTATTCTGTGTTTGTTGCTGTTTTTATCGTTTTTTACTATTCGTTTGCAGGTACAGATGTGGCCAAGATGCAGGGGGTCGTACAACGCTGATGCGCTAGAGAGCGACGAGGCGCTACTGGTGAAGGCTTGCGGCGTGGGCGGAGGCGCGTGGTGCGGCGAGGATCTGAACGTCACGCGCATGAGGCGGTGGCGCACTAGAACGTTCTGGAAGCCCTCCTAAGGCTTCTGGAGCATCAAACGCATTGGGCCATTTGGGCCGGTTCTAAAATTGGGTTGGGTTGGTTTAGTGATAGTGGGTAGGCTGATTTGGGCTAGGATAAGTGGGCCTTATTCCTTGTAATCTGGACTTTGAATTGGACTATTATTTTTTTTTTCATTTAATTTTGGTTTTTGGTTGATGAATGGGCCCGGGCAGATTTGGGCTCCTACAGCGACAACCTATGGTTTCATGTGGCGGAGTTTGACAGACTGAACCAAGGTATTCTTGGCGGGCAATATCATGTACACTTGAGAAATAGGACATGCGACTGTGGGATATTTGATGCACTTCGTTATCCATGCGCTCATGTAATTGCAGCTTGTCAGAATCTCCGTCTGGATCCCATGAGCTATGTCGACGAAGTGTACAAAATAGAATACATGTACAACATGTGGAGACACGTATTCCCACCTGTAACACCCCTTACCCAAGACCGTTGCCGGAGTCGAGCATGAGGCATTACTAGACTTAACTACTAATTCGAAACTGTCCATCTGCGTCATGTTGACTAAATTGACTATAACTCGAGTTACAAAACTCTAAATTTAGATCCGTAAATTTTCCTTGAAACTAGACTCATATATCTTTTTACTATAATTTTTCCAGAATTTTTTCATGTGGCCAATTAGTACAATTTATTCATTAAAATTTCCCCTGTTTCATTGTTTTATGGTTCTGACCTATCCTTACAAAAACTAAGTTATCACATTTTACAGAATTCAATTAATGTTCTCGTTTATTCCAATCAAAAATAGGCTCATTGAGAGTTCTAAGCGTATAAACTATGCTCCATAATTATTTTTGTATAATCTTTAATAATTTTTCCAAGACAGAACCAGAGATCACGAAGTCATTCAGAACTAGTCTCACTAAAATTTAAATATCCTATAATATAAAATTCCTTTGCCTACTCTGTTTCTTTCATATAATAATAGACACAATAAGCTTTAATTCTATATCCTATTCACTTTCCAATTCCATTTCTCCTATTTTTGGTGATTTTTCAAAATCACGTCACTACTGCTAACTAAAACCTATTTCATTGCAAAATCATATAACTACATTACAAACATATTTACCATAAAACATACTTCCAATTTAAACTTAAGACAAGACCAAATATGCAACCATTAACATCATAATCAAGCCATTTTTGCATGGCTATATATATAATTTCAAAACCAATCATATCATAACTAGTCTATACATGCCATATAACCAAATCTTCAATCATTTATTTACCGAAGCGAAAACTAGATAGTGTGATGAGATCTCCTTCGACTTCCAACCCGAGCAAGCCTCTGAAAATCTATAATCATAAGAAAAATACACAAAGTAAGCTTTGAAAGCTTAGTAAGTTATAAGCAATTTCACAACAATAATGCATTATAACACTACATTAGCAAAGTCAGAATAATATACTCACAACCAAGGTTTATAACCATGACTTTAGTTCATATCACCTTTCGAAATCTTTCTCGTTTCATATCCCAAAGGCCGAACTTCCAAACCTTCGATAATAGGTTTCACATGCATATATATATTTTACTTATCGAACTTATACTTGCACTTCAAACCCATATAAATCACATATTCAAATTTTAAAACTAATCAAATAAATTCTTTATACAAACTTCCACATGGCCGAATACAATATATAAAATTCATGTATAAATCAATGAGATTTTGTAAGCATTACTCCATGTCAACTCATATCAATTGAACTATAAAATTAATTGATACATTCCATCCAAACTAATTTATCACTCTTATTTGATTTCAATTAATATCATCTCATAATATCCACTTACCCAAATTCAATCCAAGATATAAAAATTAATCGCACTTTTAGTGCTCCTTGTCCAATTTCGCACACTTAGTGCTCGGTATTTTAAAATTAGCGCACTTAGACTTCAAGATCTATACAATAGTCAAATAAACACACGTAGAGTAAGCTAATATAGCTTAGTAAGTTATAAGCAAAAGGAAATATATACAAAAAATCATTATACAATTTCAATCAATTCAACTTGATCATTAACCGGTTCGTATAAGCATTATATATAGCATTTTACCATACAACAATATCATATTCATTAGATCTCCAAAACTGAATGATCACAAGCCCTATATCCATTTCAAACAAGCTCAAAGGTTAATGAATTTATCATATTTCCATAATTTAGTATACAAAAGCAACTTACCTCATTAGCACCACGTTATTCAATTTCCATGCATCACTTAGCTACATGTCTCTTTTGGTTATATCCATTCATTGGTTCATGTCCTTGAGAGGTTCGATAATCCGCACACACAGTGCAACTCATGTAACGTATCGTACATTTAGTGCCGTTACTTGATAATTCGCATACATAGTGCCATCTTCCGGTAATGTATCACACACTTAGTGCCATTACTCATTTTCCGCACACATAGTGCCATTCAACCGATTTCGCACACACAGTGCTCGGTGTTTAAGCTCGCACACATAGTGCCATCTTCCTGTAATGTATCGCACATTTAGTGCCATTACTCATTTTCCGCACACATAGTGCCATTCAATCGATTTCGCACACACAGTGCTCGGTGTTTAAGCTCGCACACATAGTGCCATCTTCCGGTAATGTATCGCACACTTAGTGCCATTACTCATTTTCCGCACACATAGTGCCATTCAACCGATGTCGCACACACAGTGCTCGGTGTTTAAGCTCGCACACATAGTGCCATTCAACTGATTTCGCACACACAGTGCTCGGTGTTTAAGCTCGCACACATAGTGCCATCTTCCTGTAATGTATCGCACACTTAGTGCCATTACTCATTTTCCGCACACATAGTGCCATTCAATCGATTTCTTTTACACACGATTGCTTTCGGTGTTTAAGCTCGCACACATAGTGCCATCTTCCTGGTAATGTATCGCACACTTAGTGCCATTACTCATTTTCCGCACACATAGTGCCATTCAACCAATTTCGCACACACAGTGCTCGATGTTTAAGCTCGCACATATAGTGCCTCTTATCCGAACCTTTCTTTATTTATGTGAACACTTAAAATTTCATTCTCATACATACATACACAAATATTCAAATATCCAACAACAACTCAATTTCATTATGCCATACCATTTCATTCGGCACAATTAATATACATGTATATATATATATATTTGCATCCATATATTCAAAACAAACACTTCTCTCATTTCATATTCACATTTAGCTACCTTTTTACTCATTCATATACTCACATTACTCTATGAACCAACACTTATACATTTATATATACACCAACTTTACATTCGGCTAATTTATAAATATTTGATCCCATTCCATTTCACATTCAGAAAATGTATTTTAATATGCTTAATTCAATTATTCATACACACATTAAATATATATTCAAATTTCATTATCCAATTGCTTAAAACTTACCTCAAAAATCGACAGACTTTGTTATTCCGACTATTCGATTAACTTCGTCTTTCCCCGATCCACTCCCGATCCTTTTTGTTCTTGGTCTATATAAATTTCAAATTAAGCCCATTCAACATACTTTCATTCAATTTAATCCAAAAACACATAAATGGGAAAATTACATTTTTACCCTTAACATTTTACACTTTTTACAATTTAATCCCTATTGCACAAAACACAAAATACACAAAATTTGAATGAACACCTTAAGGGCCGAATATTCCTAGTCCTTATACAAGTCCATGAATTTCATTTTTTTCACATTTTAATCCCTCAAAAATTTATTTTTTCAATTTAGTCCAAATTACTCAAAATCATCAAAAATCCCAAGACAAAACTTGTTAATTTAACATATATCTTTAATATTTCATCATCAAACCACAAAAATCACAAGCTATCATCAATGGCAAAACACAAAATCATCATCAAATTCAAAAATTTAGACATGGGCTTTGAAGATAACTTAGCAACGATCTCAAAAACGTAAAAATTATCAAAAACCGAGCTAGTTACATACCTTTATCAAGCTCAACAATGGCCGAACCTAGCTTGGGTTTCTTCTTTTTTTCTTTTCTTTAGTTTCGTTGGGGAAGGAAATAAAATGATGAAGAAAACATGTTTCTTTTATTTTATGTTTTATTATAACAAATTAATATAATATAATAATAATAACTTTTATAATATAAAAATTCATATATTAAAGTCATTTAAACAACACATGCCGTCCACTAAGTTAAAGATTGGCTAATTGCATTCTTAATCCTTCATATTTAAAAGACAACAACAATTTAGCACTTTCACAACTAACCATCAAATTTTTATTTTGCGCTATTACGTCCTTTTATTTTAATTAAACACACAAACACTCAAATTTTCATACGAAATTTTCACACATGCTAATTCACATATAATTAACACAGAAAATAATATTAAAATATTTTTCTAACTCGGATTCGTGGACCCAAAACCACCGTTCTGATTAGGATCATGTAACACCCCAAACCCGGCCCAAACGCTACGACCGGATCTGGTATGTCACTTAAGGGAGTTCACAAAACATGTCGTATTTTGAAAAATAATTACTAGGTTTAAACCTTTATTCCGAAAGCTTAAGAATTCATTAAAGTATAAAATATTAAGTTATAAATTATCTTGATGGATTTTTAAATAAAAACCTGAAATTTCATACATGTCTTAACTTTATTGAAAACATAAAACTTAAAACCCAACATAACCCAATCAAAAATAATAGTCTAGTGGCCCGTGGCCTTATTACAACCATACTTAAAATCTACAAAATATAAAATAACAGACTAAAGCCTTTTAACTGAATCCAATTGCTCTCTTTTGCATGGCCACCTCACGTTCCTCTCCAGCCCGGTCCGATGCACTAGGTGTCACCTGAAAGTGTTAAATTAAAAGGGTGAGTCGCGAGACTCAGTGTGCAACCCTCATGCACCATTAGATTTGGGCTTTAGCCCCATAAAACAGAATAATTAACATACATAGCACAAAAATAATATGCAAAGCCCAACCCAAATCCTAGGTTTCCATCCGCTACACGCCCCCGTACCAGCCATTCACACCATTAGGGATTTCTACAATCAACCCACACCACTACACGCCTTGATGGCAGTCGTGCTGCTCATCATCAGATCATGGCCGTAGCCACTACAATAGATCACGGAAAAGTCGCTACAACAGATCACGGTAAGGAACCGCTACAACAGATCACAGTAAAAACCGCTACAATATATAACTTCCTCCTTTCATCAAACCCAACCCATGCAATCACATAAAATCATTATTCTTATATCATTTAATCAGAACATTCACTAACCTGGTGATTTGCTTTTAACCTCTTTGGGTTTCCGTCATTATGCCAGGATTTCGGCATTTATCAAAACATATAAGACTTATAATCATATATTAATCAAACAAATCTAAATGGTGTGGAGAGTTACACACCTAATTAATGTCAATACCCTTGCTAGACCAATCTACAACTTTGCTCAAAAAGCTGGAAAGATGTGAAAATAGGGCCTCTCCTATATTCGGCCAAGGGTTAGTAAATCCCCAATTTACATGTTGAAACTAATAGATATTCTTAGCTTGAAATCTCGAAAGTAACACGATTCAAGTGCTACCGATCTATAACTTAGAGATCTATGAGATTGACTCCATTAAAGTTCCCTTCAGATTTTGGCACAAGTAGGCACCACAGAAGCAATTCGGCAATCACAAGAGATGAGATCTAGGGATTTCGGCTTTTAGGAAAATCCCGAAAAACGTATGAACAAGAGAAGGCTGATGTGTCTTTGGCTTTTAAAATACTTGAGTGAAGAGTTTCGGTTTCTGACAGGAAAAGAGAAGAAGAAAAGAAAACAAGGAAGAGACTTGAAGATTTCGACTAGGAAGAAAAAGAATGGAAAGAGTTTCGGCTTTTGAATCAAAGTGAAGATGAGGGATTAGGCATAGAGATTTCGGCTTTTGCAAAGAATGAAGAAGAAGATGGAACTTTAGGAGTTTTCGGCTTTTACTCAGAGAAGAAGAGAAAAGAATGAGAGAAAAACCCAAATGCCGAAATTAAAGAGATATTCCTCCTATTTATAGAAATTTCGGCACTTAACTAATCTTGCAAATAAATCCTATCTTTTCTCCTTTATTTTAATCTACTAGCTCATCTAAAAGAGACTTAATTATTTCTAACTCCTCCCTCCTTTATCAGCATATTATCCACATATTTTAATCATTAAAATCCCTAAATTTTAGCCTTTATCTGCTTATTATCCACATATTTTAAATATTAAAACCCCTAAATTTTAGCCATTGCCATCCACTCCACCTAATCCTAATGCCCAAAATTTAGCTAACTTAAATTAAAAGAATTGGGCTCCATGAAACTTAAATTTGGGCCCCTCACTCCCTTGTGTGGCGTCACCTCTTAAGATTGGGCCACAAGCCCACTTTGGTATTTTAAACATAGATACTACCTTTTAAACCCTATAATGCCCAAACAGATAATTTTAATTAAGGCCTTTGCCTAATTCTGAGCCCAATTTGGACCCCTATTACTTAAATTAACATATTAAACATATTCACCCATTAAACGCATAGGCCCAAAAATTCAGGATGTTACAGGTCATAAACGGGCTGTTACACCACCAGTCCTAGATGAACGTAGGCGGTTAAATGTATTGCTTGCTCCGTTTAAGTCATTCATTGGATAGAGAAGCTGCGTCATGAAACCAAAGGTCGACCTTGCTCGACTAGAATACGCAACAATATGGATATCCGAGAAACAGCCAACCAACGGAAGTTATGCGGATGATGTAGGAACCCAGCCATACATTTCGCTCATGTCCAAATCGGAATAGTTGATAGTCTCCTTATCATTTTTGCCTCTTGGTGGCTATGAAAATTCTTTTAATTTCTTGATGAAAATGGTGAACTTTTGTAGAAGGACTAAGTTGCAAAACAAAAAAAAAGTTATTCAATTAGTCTAAAATATCACCATCATCATTATTCTTCAAAAGTATCTTTCTTGCTAAATGATTATTTTGCCCCTTACGATCCTTCAAAATTCCTACATTGGATCAACACCCATTTTGATAAAATTACAAATTAACCCCTCATACTTTTTCACTTATTCAATTTAGTCCTATTTCATCCATTTCTTCTTAGTTTCTAGATCCTTCCACCCTTAAAATATTTACACCATTGGCCCTTCAAGTTTTTTCATATATATATTTTAACCCCTCAAATTTTGAACATTTACTATTGAGCCACAAAACTTTTCTCACATTTCTGATTTAGTCCTTACTTGAACCAATACAATTAGAATATTGAAAACAACTTTTACTTTATTAAAAATATAAAAAGTAAATTAAAATTAAAAATTAAAATCAACTTTTACTTTATTAAATGTAACAATATAAAAAGTTTGTAGAAATATATTAAAAATATAAAAATTTTAAACATATTGCCTTATTAAAAAAATTGATTTTATTAAAAATATACAAAGTAAATTAAAATTAGGATATTAAAAAAAACTTTTATTTTATTAAAAATAAAAAAAATTAAATTACAATTAGGATATTAAAAAAATTTATTTTATTAAAAATAAAAATTTAAATTACAATTAGGATATTAAAAAAAACTTTTATTTTATTAAAAATAAAAAAATTAAATCACAATTAGGATATTAAAAACAACTTTTATTTTAAAAAAATATAAAAAATAAATTACAATAAAAAATAAAAAAACTTTTATTTTATTAAAAATATAAAAATTAAATTACAATAAAAAACTTAAAAACAACTTTCATTTTATAAAAAATATAAAAATAAATAAATTAAAATAAAAAACTCTTATTTTATAAAAATATAAAAAATAAATTACAATAAAAATAAAAAAACAAATTTTATTTTATTAAAAATATAAAAATTAAATTATAATTGAAATATTAAAAACAACTTTTATTTTATTAAATGTAACAATATAAAAATTTTTGTAGAAATATATTAAAAATATAAAAATATTAGCAATATTTTTTCCTTATTCAAAATAAATTGATTTTATTAAAAATATACAAAATAAATTACAATCAATATATAAAAAACAACTTTTATAAAAAGTAAATTATAATTAAAATATTAAAAATAAATTTTTATTTTATTAAATGAAACAATATAAAAAAGTTTATATAAATATATTAAAAAAATCAATGTTGGTGCCGGTCGGAATCAGTGCCACATGGGGGTGGTCGACGGTTACGCACTGGATTCCTCCTTGTTCCAGCTTCCGGCGGGGGTTGTGGTTGCTCCGGCGGGGATTCTGGTTCCTCCGGCAGAGGGTCTGGTGGTGGGTGTTGGGAGGATGACCCACCTTAATAAAATGATTGTGGAGGTGTTTGCATCACCCATGGCGAAGGTGTTTGAATTCTATAAGGCATTGGAGATTGGTAAAAAGAATAGCTCCCCGATGGCGCCTCATGCGATCCCTAATGCGACGGTGGCCTATAGATCGGCGGTCTACTCGGAGTAGTCAGGAACGGACTCGAACCGGACCATGCATTCCAACCTGCCATAGGACTGGGAAAAAGAAACATATAAGGGTTAGGATAAATATAAGGCTAGGATACGCATCTGGCATAACTGGAAAATGCTGTAATGTGGGTGTCGTCGGCTGAAGTGTTGGGCCCGGTGACTGTGTGGGCGTTGTTGATGGGGCCCGATGGTTGTCTCAACGCTGTTGATGGGCCCGTCCCATCATCCCTTCTCCTTGGATTTAAAGAGCCCCGTCGTTCCCTTTGTACTCGAAGTTGTCGTCGCCTCTCCTCTTCTAACAATAAATACGGCTTGCCATGGATCCTAAATCATGGCATGTATTCCAGCATGCACGCTAACTCAGGAACGATGATCGGTTCCTAAATAGGTATATAATCATACTGGTTTTCCCACAATTCGATATATGCTGACCAAAATCTTCGCCAATCCGTATGCAACTGTCGTAAGTCGACTTTGTGCTCACCATCGAGCACCTTAGGTGCCACAAGAATCGGTTGTCCGAATCCAAATTGACGCAGAACCCAATCTGATTGGTGCATCTCCACAGTGGCATAGTTGACCAATGGGACCTTCACATGCCAAATGTTCGGATTTTGAAAGAACTCATCCGCATCATCGCCCGCGGTGTGGATCCTCATATGGTGTCCATTGAAACTATATTAACATGATAAAAATATTAGTTATATACTAAATACTAAATACTAAATACGAAACGACTATTTTATTACAAAAATATATTTTATTTAATACTTACTTGTGTTTCCGCCCGTTGGTCTAATGGAAGCCGTATATCTTCAAGCGAGATAGGTATTCCAACATAACTCGCTGAATGGTTCCACCTAATTAAATAAATTTTTAGCATACAATTATATTTTAAATCTACGTAATAATTGTAAAATTTAATATTAAATTTACCTCGTTATGAGTGGGAATGTATATGGGTGGTCCACTTGAGGACGTAAAAATGGAAAGCGAAGCCGTGCCCATGATTGCAGTAGTGATAGGCAACCTCTGATTTTGGCTTTATTCAGTAGCGTCGTCCCGCACATCTCCCGATACAATTTTGCTAGCACGGGACTTCAACTCAATTTCTGGTGCTCTACAATCAACGAGTTTCAGCAGCCATCTCAGATGTACGAGGTTTCGTGACAAGTCCGGCATCAGATAGCCTCCAATCATCTCAAGAATGTATGCCAGAGCATACCGTATTTTTTCTAATTCAGTCGAATCATTATCCAACTCCGGGAATGTGTCTCGTAACCAGCCCATCTCGATCTGACCTCCGTTAATGTTATCCAGAATAGCACCCAAAAGCTAGTAGCATACGGCTCCCCAATCACCAGAAGTTGCGGACCCGGTGACTACGTACTCATCCACCGGTAATCCCAATTGCAACTGCACATCTTCTAGAGTGATAGTACACTCTCCATATGGAAGATGGAAAGTGTGCGTCTCGGGTCCCACCTCTCTATCAATTCACTGATTAGCTTCGGGTCCAACTTGCACCCCTGGCCTATCATGGCCACGTGCCAAAAACCCGCTTCCCGCAAGTAATTCTCGATCAACAGCGACGGCGGACCAGACATATTGCGAATATAGCATTACAACACCCGATCTACAGACTGTTATAAAAAATTATAAAATAAAAATTAATTAAAATTTCATAAACCTAAAAAATATTAAATAGTATTGAAAAATTAAAATTATCACTTATCATTGTCATTTGATCAATGGAGATATGTTTATTGTCGAGATGAATTAGTTCTCTAGCCATTGCTAATACGATCGAATATTTTTAAATTAAAAAAAACTAATTCAAAAAACTTTTAAACAGGGCTTTTTTGTAAAAATTAAAAGACTTTTGTGAAATTTGAGAGGAACTTTAGAGGAATTTGAGAGAAAGTTAGAGAGAAAGTTGAGTAAGGACCTTTGTGTGAAAAAATGAAAGGGGAGATTTTATAGTTTTTTTTTTACCGTTGGAGGCCCAACTGTAAAAAAAAATGGCTGTTGGGGAAGGGCAAAAGCGCGTCCTTGGGGAAGCGTTTTTGCCACATTAGCAAAGCGTGCCCTCAAGGACGTTATTTTTGCTGATGTGGCAGAAAACGCTCCCCCAAGGACGCGTTTTCTTGCCACGTACCCTAACATCGCGCTGACGTAGATGCGCTTTCGGGGAAAATGGCCCATTCTGGTAAATAATTAGAAAAAATGTCATTTTCCATAAATTTTCAAAAAGAAAGGTATTTTTTGGTAATTTACCCTCAAATTTTTTACCATTTTTCTAACAAAGGCTCCTTTCCTACTTTATTTACGGAAATGGGTCACTTTATTTATTATTTATCGAACTAGGCCGAAAATACTAAAATGTATTCACGTAAAAGTGTTTTAAGGAAAAATTCCAGCAAAACTCGTCCCTGAGGGATCGGTTTTGCCATGGTAGCAAAAATCGCACTAACGTGGACGCGCTTTGCTGACATGGTAAAAGCGCTCTATCAAGGACACGTTTTAGCATATTTTTGACCCCTAGCGGTCATTTAAAATTTTGACCGTTGGGGGTCCAACGGTAAGAATATATATATAAACCCCCTCCTATTTTTTCACACAAACATTTCTTCCAAAATTCTCAAAAAAGTTCTCAAATTTCTCCCTAAATTTCTAAAAACTCTCTTTAATTAACTATTTCCTTTAATTTTTTAAATTAGTATTTTTTTATAATTCCTAAGACATTTGATCGTGTTAGCAATAGCCGAGGAATTAATTCATCTCTATCATAAACATATCTTAGTCAAACAAATGAAATTGGTAAGGGTTAATTTCAATTTTTTATTATTATTTAATTTTTTATTTATGTAACTTTAATTAATTTTTATTTTATAATTTTTTATAACAGTATGTAGATCGGGTGTTACAATGTTACATTCGTAATATGTTAGGTCCTCCATCACCGTTGATAGAAAATTACTTGAGGGAAGCAGGTTTTGTAATGGCCTAAATTCAAGGTTATCGGAACAATGGTTTCGGAACCATAAATCCGATTTAAAGAGAAATTTATTTCAATATATTTGCATGAATATTTATATGATAGGAAATACTTTTATAAATATTTATAAAATGTTAGTAAAGTGGTATTAAACTTTCGTTAGAAAATTTTAACGTTTGGGTAGGAAATTAAATGAAAAGGACTAAATTGAAAAAGGAGTAAAAGTTAAATTATAGATTAAAAGAAATTATAAAGGACCAAAATGGAAATTATGCCATTTTGTAAAGTTGAGGCGGTTAAGTATGAAAAATCTGAGATTTTTTAAAGTATGTTATTATATTATATATTTATATTATATTATATTATTATAATATTATATTATAAAAACAAACTAAAGAAAAAAAAAGATAGAAACAGAAACAGAGAAGCAAACGAAACAGAGAGCAGGGAAAAGAAAGAAAGAAAGAAAGAAAAAGGAGAAATTGATGATTTAAAGCTTGGATGTTTAATAGGTAAGTTAATTTAGCCCTTCTCTTTTAATTTTGATGCTTTATAAGTTTTAGAACAAAGTTTTGATGAATTTAAGTTGAAGTTTTTGAAGTTTTAGAGTTTTTGAATATAGCATATGATGAATAAAATGATGAATTAGTGGTTTAATTGAAAGAATTTGAAGTTAGAATTGGATAAAGGATTTAATTGTAAAATAAGCTATAAGAAAACTGTTTTGGACAGTAACAGTAGAGTAACTTTGAAAAATCACTAAAAATCGTAGAAGTGGAATTAGTAGCTGAGTGAGATATTAAAATAAATCTTATTGAGTCTATTTTCATATGAAAGAAACAAGGAAAGCAAAGGAATTCTGTATTCTGAGATATTTATATTTTTGTAAGACTGGTTTAGAGGGATTTCGGGATCCCCTGTTCTGACTTTGGAAAGTCATAAAAAATTGGAGAAAAATAATTAGGGGCTTAAGTTTATATGTTTAGAATTCTGAATGAGTCTATTTTCAATAGAAATAAACAAGAACATCATATGAATCCTGTATAAAGAGATAATTAATTTTTAGTGAAGAAGGGTCAGAACTGCCAGACAGCAGAACAGAGGTAACTTTGATGAATAAACTGTACTAACTGGCTAGGCCAAAAATTTTGGAAATTTTATGGTATAAATAAATGTGAGTCTAGTTTCAGGAAAAATTAACGGTTCTTCATTTGGAGCTCTGTAACTCGAGAAATAAATAATTTAGTGACTGTAACTCAAGTAGACAGCTTTGAATAAGTTTATGAGTAAATGATTAAATTGAAATGTGAGCAATTGTAAGAAAGGATGAATTTATCATAAAATACATGTTTATTTTATTAAATAATACAGGAAATTATTTGATTATTTTTTTAACATATAAATGTTATATGTTTATATAAAATTGAAGAAAAAGAAAAGGAAGGAGAGGACTGAATTGAAGGAAAAGGAAAAGAGAAGGTTAAGGAGTGAAGGAAGAAGAATTTATATCACCTCAACCTTTTGTTGTAAGTACTACAAGAATTTTAAATTATTGTTATTTATCCTTTTGAAATATTTATGTGAATTATTTAAATACATGAGATTCACTTTAATGCCCAAGTAGGCGAAATTAGAACTCTTTGGGATATTAGTGGCATGCCATTAAGGAACTTTAGCGCGCTCTCGATATTAGCACGTTGGTGCTCTATGATATTAGCACGTTGGTGCTCTCTCGATTATTAGCATGCGTCGGTGCTCTCTCGATTATTAGCACATTGGTGCTCTGTTCACTTGTGCATCATAATGCACCTCTGTATATGTTCAGTATATCCGATGTGTTCTATAAAGTCTACTTTGGGCTAAGAATTGAAACGAGGACAAAGTGAATTATGATGTGTTAAGGTAAGATTTATACCTTACAAAAGATAAGTTAAATTTTATTAAAGCAAGGCATACATGAAGAAACTTATATGTGAGAAGATATGCAATAATTGATTGAGTTAAAATATTCTGTTATGATTGCTTATTTAATTATTTTTGTAGTGCTTACTAAGCCTTCACCGCTTAACGCGTTTATTTTAACGCGTAGGTACAAGTAGACAAAAAGAAGTCCAACTAGAAGATCTCTCATCTCATCACATCCTCAAGGGCTTCAAAAGTAGGTACTATATTTTGTATTAAAATGGCATGTACATATGTAGTTCAAAGGTGTTTCCATGTGATAAGGACTAAAATGTAGATTCTTGAAATTTTATCTATTTTCAGTTATTTGAAGTATGTTGGTATATATGGAATGAATTAATAAACAATAAATATGTTATCAAAAATGGTTGGAAAATTAAAATATTATATACAAATGTTTTAATTAGACAGTATCTGGCCATAATTGTTTTGGCACCAAATGTAATAGTCTTATACCGGGTCTGCATGATTGAACCGGGTATAGGGGTATTACAGGTTTTTTGCACGTGGCCAATACAGGCTGGGGATACAAGTTGGACCTGAAACTCATTCGTGCGTTCATAGAGAGGTGGAGACCCAAGACGCACACATTTCATCTTCCATGCGGGAAGTGTACCATCACTTTGAAGGACGTGCAGTTACAATTGCGATTGCCGGTAGATGGGTCCGTACTCACCAGTCCACTCAACCTGCTGATTGGGGAGCCATATGCTATGATCTTTTGGGTGCGATTTTGGATAATATTTACGGAGATTGCATCGAAATAGGCTGGTTACAAGACATATTCTTGGAGCCGAGGGATGATTCGACTGAAGTAGAAAGAAAACGATATGCCTGGGCATACATCTTTGAGATGATTGGAGGTTACCTGATGCCGGACTTGTCACAAAACCTCGTACATCTGAGGTGGCTACTGAAACTCGTTGATTTTAGAGCAGTTGGCAAACTTAGTTAGGGGTTTTTCGTGTTGGCAACATTGTACCGGGAGATGTGAGGCGCGACGAAACCAAATAAAGCCAAAATCAGATGTTGCTTATCACTACTACAATTATGAGCTCAGTTTTGCTTTCCATTTTTACATCCTTGAGTGAACCACCCATATACATTTCCATTCATAACGAGGTAAAATTTATATTATATTTTACAATTATTATATAGATTTAAAATATAATTTTATGCTAAAAATTTATTTAATTAGGTGGAACCATTCAGCGAGTTATGTTAGAATACCTACCGCTCTTGAAGATATACGGCTTCTATTAGACCAACTGCCGGAAGCGCATGTAAGTATTAAATGAAATACATATATACACAGCATAGTTGTTTCTTATTTAGTATTTAGTATTATGTATATAACTAATATTTTTATCACGTTCATATAGTTTCAATAGACACCATACGAAGATCCGACAATTCAGACAGAAATTCCGGATGAATTCTTTCAAAATCCAAACATTTGGCATGTTAAGATCTCATTGATCAACTATGCTACTATCGAGATGCACCAGACGGATAGAGTGTTGCGGCAATTTGGATTTCGACAACCGATTTTTGTGACACCTGAGGTGCTCGATGATGAGCAAAAAATTGACTTACGGTAATCGAATACGCATAGGCCGCTATTCTTCTAGGAATATATCGAAATGTGGGAAAATTGCTATGATCATATACCTACTCGCAGACCGATCATCATTCTAGAGTCAACGTGTGCGCCGGATTACATGTCATGGTTTAGAATCCATAGCAAGCCATATTTGCTCTAGGAAGAGCAGAAGCGTCGGCAAATCCGTGTCGAAAGGGAACAACGGAACCTTTTAAATCCAAGAAAAAGAGATAACGGGGCGGGCTCATCAACAGCGCCCACACAATCACCAGGCCCAACGCCTCAAGCAACGACGCCCACACCACAGCCCCTTCAGATTATGCCAGGTACGTATCTTGGCCCTTATATGTATCCTAACTCTTATATGTTTCCTTTTCCTAGTCCTATGCCAGGTTGGAATACATGGCCTGGTGCATCTCCTTTCCAGATGACTCTAACTCAACCGACGATATATAGGCCATCATTGCAGAAGAGATCGACGAGGCACCATCGGGGAGCTTATCTCATTTCCAATACCGTCGGGGGCCCTTATAACTCGCTACTCATTTTGGAAATAGTGCCACCAAATAGAAATATGTCTCCCACACAATCGAGGTTATCGACAAATGACGCATTCCTTTTGGAACAGAATTTATGCATTCAGCCATGTTTGAGGTCATATGACCATATCTTAGGCCACCGTCGTATGCTTGTGTCTACTGATCGAAAGGTATGTTACAAAGGTAGTCTGTGCCTTGATAGTTAACTGACCGCAAAATTGCCAACATCTCATGAAAATAGTCCTTATTGATCTCATACCCTGTCAATATAAGTTGATAGAAAAAATTACATACCACTCTTCCATTCAGAATAAATTGAATATTACAAACAAAATTATATTAGTGGAGATTAAATACCCATGTTGGTCACTTATCGTCATTCAATGGTAGATTGATATTACCAGTAATAGTTAGATGCAATGTGTCTTAGACAATACCGATGGTGTGTGCGATCTTTTAGGTTTCCTTGTCACTCAATTGCAGCTAGTATTCTAGTGCCTCGATCTGATATAATGCAAATATCAGGTTAGGGGCAAAGATGCCTCCTCAACCTAGAAAAAAAGAAATCTCAGTCGTCACCTGACTCCCCCAATATTATTACAAACGCAATTGGAAGGATTCTCCTACCGCCATCCTATGCCACAACTAGCAATAGTTGATGAGTATATCTACCATACATAAAGGTACCGTCGATTTGTACCAATGGCTTGTAGTACACAAATGCATCTCGGTATTATTTAAAGCTCTAGAACAGACACTTGAACACTTGGTATCCACGGAGCAAGCAGTTGTTGTAGTACGCAGGGCTCGTTTTAAGGTCTGTTACACAACCTGGAATGTACCTCTCCAGCACCTGACACCACTGCCACACCTCATTATATGAAGCGTCCCACCTACTATACATCTTTTCTAACGCATTATGCTTAGCTATCCAGGCCTTGCAGTAAGAGGGCGTGTACCTCAGTTGGCTATGTATATTGGCAATTAAGACCGACACAGAAGTCTTGGGATCTACCTTCACCATTAGTAGTATTAAGCCAGCTATCATATCTGAATCTATCTTGGGATAATCTTGTGAAACATCTGTCAACGAAGTACGTTAAATAGTGCAACATTAAGTAAAAATAGTATTATTCAAAAACCCTAAACACCTAGTGATACTGTACTGGTAACACATGTATGTGAACCTTTGTACTTCTTTATCTCCTACAACACTGTCTTTTTTCCTAACCGAAGCCATGATTTTCCATGAACATGTACTGTCTTACACTGCACACTTGGCCTCAAACTTCTTGGATTTGGATTTAACCACGTGGTAGTTAACCCTATTCATGATGCTATATTGTTTCAATGCATGAAGAAAACTATCCTTACTAGAAAACTCATTACCAACTTCCAATTCACCCAAATTCAACGAAAAACTTGTACGGTTACACCTTCTGTGTGGTAAATCTGGAAACTTCAAAGTATCATCTGCCGATAGATCAACATTATGCATGTGGACTGGAGGCGAGTACGCCGTGAATCACAGATCTTTTTATTCTTCATCTAAACCCCCTTCACCATCTTCAGGCTCGGTTGGAGCAGGCTCCGGTTCAGAAAATAATGCAACTTATGCACCATCGAGGCTGGGCTCTCAAGGTAGATCCACATCGGACTCATCATCCAACCAACCATCATCTGCAACGTATGAGGTTCCCTCGCCGGTAGACGTCGTAGAGAGTACATAATCCTTTTTTGTGGATGTTTCGTAACGTCCCCAATCAGATGTGGATCGCTAACCACTAGAAGTTGATGTCATTCCCTAGTACGTATTTCCAGCATCGAACATTGACCCACCAAGGTGCATGTCCCATCCACTAACCGAGTGTCATGCAAGGGGTTGTGTATTTTCTACTGCCACAAAACACGGGCACTTCTGTGTTCTGCCTCCCACTAACGGAGTGTCGGGCAGGGGTTGTGTATTCTTCTCGAACAGAAATAGATGTTGAAATCACAAATGCTTCATTTGGTGATGAAAATTATACATATAACTCAAGATAGGGTGACCTACTAGCGAGATGAGTCTGCACCATCGCCTCCAAGCTACGACTACCTTTGATATCAAATGAGTCATATGTCACGGGATCAACCGAAGCACAAAATCGATCCTTAATAGACGAAACTCTCATTGGCATCGTTCCAAAGATTTTGCGCCTAATTATTTTATGAAGTTCTGTCAAATCTATGTTCTGGTTAAAAACAAGTCGCATTGTATTCTTCGATAAAAAACAACACCGTTCTCGATGTCACGGACCTCACTATCATAGTAAATAACAGTACTAATACGTTCACTCATCTTCAATTTCTATTTTGCTGAGCCTCTCTATTTTTTCTTGTTGTAACTTATGCAACATAAGAATGAAATTTGGCTCATTTATAGCCTAAGGCCAAGTAGGAACTACTGTAGAAAAAGAGCGTCCACGTGGGAGCTTTTTTTAGTAATTTTGCTGACAGTGCATCTTGCTTGAAGCATTTTTGACATTATTTTTTCAAAACCGTTTTCTTAAAATTATTTTTTCAGGAACTACTGTAGAAAAAGAACATCCACGTGGGAGCTTTTTCCAGTAATTTTGTTGACAGTGCATCATGCTTGAAGCATTTTTTTACACTATTTTTCAGAACCATCTTCTCAAAATTATTTTTTCAGGAACTACTGTACAAAAAGAGCGTCTACATGAGAGCTTTTTTCAGTACTTTTGCTGACAATGTATACTGCTTGAAGCCTTTTTAACATTATTTTTTTAAGAACCGTCTTTTCAAAATTATTTTTTCAAAACTTACTATAGAAAAAAAAAACAAAATCCTTCTTGTCAATATAATTTTTTCAAGACTCAACCTTAAACCCTTTTACAAAAACCCTAAAACCTAAACACAAAATTATTTTTAAAAAACCCTAAACCATAATTTAATTAATTTTCTTAAAAATCCTAAACCTTAATGTAATTAATTTACTTAAAAACTTTAAAACCTAATTTAATTAATTTAAAAAATTTAAACCCTGATTTATTTTTTAAAATTCTTAAACCCTAAACAAATAAACTTTTAAATTATTTTAACAAAACCCTAACCCTAAACCACTAAAACCCTAAACTCATAAACCTTAGGCATTAAACATGCAAATAGCCCTAACCCTAGTAAAACACAGGCTAAAACGCGTCCCTAAAGAAGCATTTTTGCCATGTCAGCAAAGCAAGTCCATGTCAGTGCATTTTTTGCTGACATGGCAAAAACGCTCCCTCATGGGCACGTTTTGCTGGAATTTTCCTTTAAAATGCTCTTACCTGGACACGTTTTAGTATTTTCGGCCCATTCTAGTAAATAATAAATAAAGTGACCCATTTCCGTAAATAAAGTAGGGAATGGGCCTTTCTTGGTAAAATGGTATTTGTTTTACAAAAATAATAATTGAATCCCTACTTTTTCTTTTTCAAACCAATTGGCTACTTTAATTATTAAAATAAATCAAAAAAAGTCTTTTGATTGTTAATTTTAAGAGTTACTATCCTTAAAAATTTTCAATTAAAGTCACTATGTGTCACCATTATTGCATGACATGTGACAAAAAATGATTAAAAATAAAATTTAACAAAAATATTAAATTTTAATAAATAATATTTAAAAGATATTCAAAATAATAAAAAATTAATTTTTATAAAAATCATAAAAAAATTAGAAAATATGGAAAAAAAAATTTATAAAATTTTATAAAGTCGTAAGAAAATTATAAAAAATGTAAAGAAATCTAAAATTCATAAAAATTATAAAAATTATCGTGTCTCTCCAATACAACCAAGCCGATCGTAATCAATCCAATGTTTCCTTAGTTGTGCTTACCTTTCTCCTCCTGCTTACATTCAATCTTTTCTTGTTGGCTTTGATTATCAAACCAAATTCAACCCAAACTTTAGAAATATTAGAAAAAGTGAACATCCTTATAGCTATTGTTGCATTTTGTCATGCTATAGCATGCATCATTTGATTTCTTATGCTGCTTCCTTGTCAATATTTGTAATGATGTGTAGTGTACGTGTATATCCAAAAATTATCTTATTTCATGTAATAGCCCAATTTTCAGTGGTCTCGGAAATAGTGGTTCGAGACCACTAAATCTGACGAGTGAGTTCGAAAATTTTATTATTGAATATTTATGAGTTAAATGTGATTTTAGGAAGACTTTTGAAATAGTGATTTGTATTTTAAAAGTAAGTGTTAAGTTAAGTAGTTTCGAAAACAAGGTATCGAGACTTCGATTTCATAAATCGAGCTATAAATATTTTTATAAATATTTACGTAGTGTCATTGAGTTATTATTAAAGTTTCGTTAGAAAATTTTAACGCTTTGATAGTTAATTAAATAAAAAGGACTAGATTGAAAAAGGTACAAAACTTGTTAATTAAAGAAATAGTGATTTAAATAGCCAAGTGGAGGACTAAAAGGGTAAATAGACATGTTTGGAATAGCTTGGGCGGCATAAGAAGAAAAAAAAACAATAAAATTAGGTGAAATGAGGGCAAAATTGTAAATTTTATGAAATTAACTTAAATAAATTGAATTCTAAAGTTTTCTAGGTTATTCTTCTTCAATTTATCAGCCAAAAATGCCATAGGAGAAGGTTTTAAGCTGGTTTTATTTATTTTACTTCATATTAAGAGCTCGAAGATAATCGTGAAAAAGGAAAATTAGCAGAATAGTCCCTGAACTACTACAAATTCCACAATTTAACCCAGGTAAGTTCGTATGGTTAAAATTTAGTATTATATGTTAAATTGATGAATGGTAATATGTACTTATTCATATCATTTGTTGAAAATAAAATTATTGTTAAAGTTATGAAAATTGAAGTGAATGTTCGAAATAAATGGAACGCGGGATTAAGTACAGTCGTTCAGTGCAAAGGAGGAATTGAAGACAAATTACCCAAGTAGATTAAGGTTCAGCATTTGTTGCGAACACTCATGTTTACTTTTCGTTTAGCTCTCATGAGCTTCAGTTAACTCATATGAGTTTCAATTTAACCCTATTGGGTTTCCGTTTAGCTCTTTTGAGCTTCAGTTTAACCTTTATGGGTTTCCGTTTAGCTCTTACGAGCTTCTATTTAACCCTTAAGAGTTTCCGTTAGCACTTATGTACTTCTGTGCAACCTTCGGGCTTCTGTATATGATGTACTCATATCCGTAAGACGTTTTCTAGTTTGACAAGGTTGGTAAGTGATATATGGAATTAATGTCTGAAGATTTAAAGTTATTTTGATATCGATCTAAAATAAGTGAATTCATATATTGAAGTTGTGTTTGGCAGGAATAGTATATTGAATGATTTACTTAAATGAATTGTAATAGTATGTTCGGTAAGATCTATGTTTAAAAATCGATGAACTTACTAAGCTTCATTAAGCTTACTTGTTTGTTTAATGTCTGTGTAGATTAATGTAAAATCAGAGGATCGGATTAACACTTCGGATCACACTATCCAACTTGCTCCGGTAGATTTTGCTATACATACTATGGTTTATATGGCATGTATAGCGATTGAAATGGTTGTGTAAATGTCAAAAAATTACATTTTGTTTATGTTTCAAGTTATCTTATATATGAATAGTTCTATCATGTTTGGTATAGTGTTAATGTGGTTAATGGATAGATAGTTCTTAGGCTTAGTAATGAATAAATTGGTAAAACATGTTGATATAAGTAGTTGCGTGTGTGAATTGTTTTATGTTCTAATTAGAATGTTAGAATATATGTGATAGCATGACCATATTAAAGTTAGGAATTGGTTGTTTTAGAGATCTTGTTATGATCTATATGTGTGAAATTTGGTGTGTGTAGATTGAAGTCAAGAATGAGTGAAAAAAGAGGCCATAAAATGGCCTATTTTTGTCCACACGGGCAGAGACACGAACGCGTGTCTCAGCCGTATGGGACACACGGCCTAGCACATAGGTGTGTGGTTTGATCGTGTGTCCCTTACATCTTCAAATTGAGAAATAGAATGCCCAGGTTTTTGCACACGACCTAGCACACGGGCGTGTGGCTTGGCCGTGTGACCTAAGTTAGAGAGTTACACGGGTATGAACACGGGCTGAGACACGACCATGTACCTCACATCGAATGCCCATACTACCTAAGACACGGGCGTGTCTCCTGGCCGTGTGAGCCACATGGTCAGCGACACAGGCCCACACAGGTGTGTGTCCCTTACACCTAGGAAAAATTTTAAAATTTTAGGAAAAATTTTCTGAGTTTTCGATTTGGTTCCGATTTATTTTTAAGGCGTGTTTTGGGCCTCGAGAGCCCATATAAGAAACAATATGAGTGTTTTATGATTTGCTCTTGATATGTATATTAAATGTTGTGAAATGTTCGTATTTAATCCGTAAAGTCTGGTAATGCCCCATAACCCTGTTCCAACGACAGATAAGGGTTAGGGGTGTTACATTTCATATGTTTGTAATGATATTTAGTGTGTGTATGTATGTATGTATGTATGTATGTATGTATGTATGTATGTAACACTCCCCTTAGAAGCAACTCTCACAATAATTTCGGTGTAAAAAAACTTCATCAACTTCTATCAAGTCATTCACTGACATAGTTTTTTCCTCTACTTGATTTTATAATCTTTTTATAATTTTTTTTACAATCTTATAAAAAAATTATATATTTTTTCTATATTACTATATGTTTTATAATTTTTGTTTACTATTTTTATAAAAAAATTACAAATTCTTTATAAATTCTTTACAATTTTTATATTTTTTGTTATAAAATTTTAATATTTTTCTATAACTTTTATTGATTTTTTTTATTATTTTTCGCCACATGTCACACCGTGTTGCCACACATGATAGCTTTAACTGGAAAAAAATTTAGGGGCCATTAATTTTAACGGTCAAAGGGCCTTTTTGATGCAATTTGACAATTCAATTACCTAATTGAGTGCAAAATATAAGGGCTTAATTGGTTTTCTTGAAAAAGTTTAAGGGATTTTTTACATCCTTAAACCTTTTGTTTAAGGGCAAGTAGAATACAATTAAAATATAAATATAGGTACAAGTAATCACAAGTATTAAATTATTATAAACGGACTATTTGAGTAATTACAATGCAAAATCAAATTATTACATCACAAGTAGGCTAAGAATTGATACAATCTAAACTGAAGCCAATAAATTGATTAAATTAAAACTCACTCATGGCAACCGCACATGATTGGACTTAGAGGCCTACCTATATAATTACGTATGATAGGTCTCAAACCTAGATACTCGAGACCCAAGGCTTCCACTTTTGCCAACTGAAATCTAGTTCTTTACTCTAAATTCTTTTATGAAATATATTGGTAAAAGTATAGTGGTGGCTATTTATTAGAAATCTATTTGCAATTTTGTTTTATTTACTTAAAATAGATCAATTCATTTATTCACATTAGATCAAATAGATAAATTAGTATTTTCGTTAAAGTTTCATCTATTTTTATAATTAACCGATGACATGATTGACAGAGCAAGTATTCAACAACACTTGATGTGTCACATGTACATTATACTAATGTGACATTTTATCACATCATCAAATATTTAAAAATAAAAAATCCTAAAAAATAAATAAGTTTTTTTTTATAATTTCTATATATACATAAGCATGAGTTTGGAAAAAAGAACATTTTAAATCGGCAATAATATTTTTAATGATCATTTAATTACTAAATTGACATTAAATAAATATTTTTTAATAAATAATGGAGTTTTTATTCATTTGAACTATTTCATTAAGAATAATAGATAAAATATCATATAATTAAAAGATAAAATCATATCATATTTTTTTGTATAATAGAGTTTTTTTTGTTTGTTTGAACTACAAGTTGAGTACATTAATTATAACAATATAGATTATTTTAAATCAATTATCATTTAATTAGTGTTATAGTTATATACTAATTAAATGTAAGATTTATTATTATAAGTAACATTCAACAAATGGAAATTTTTAGCATTGATAAGTTTGAAATGACTCAAACATAATATAATATTAAAGTAATTGTAACACCCCTAACTTGACTCTGTCGCCGGATTAGGGTTATGGAGCATTACTATACGATATAGAACCTTTAGCATCAAATACAGTGAACAACATGCAATTTACATTTCAACATTTGATAACATAATATAACTATGGCAAAAATTACATTTTGGGCCTTAAACTGAGCCTTCGGGGCCCTAAAAATAATTTAGAAACAAACAGGGATTGATTTGAAACAAAACAAAAAAATTTAGGAAGAACATGAAAAATTTGTGAAACAGGGGTCACATGGCCGTGTGACACAGCCCAGATCGTGTGAGTATTTGAAGTGGGGACACACGACCGTGTCCTAGCTTGTGTGTTCGCCCGTGTATATATTCGAAATAGGGCTACACGGTCGTGTCGCAAGCCGTGCTTGAAGCTATTTTGGAAGACACGACCATGTCTCAGACTATGTGTAACCTGCACCTATAATGTTTAAGACACACGACCGTGTAGGTTGGTCGTGTGTGGCACACGGCCGTGTGACAGCCCGTGTCCTAGGCCGTGTGCTCCATAATTAGCCTCTAAAACAAGTCATCTCAAAGCCAAACCTTGCCCAACAAGCTACTCTATTTGCACATACATTCAATGGACCTAAATGTACATCAAACATTCATAAACATACCAATTCCATCAACCTAAATATTCTAACTAATATGCCATTCAAAGATACCTCATTTCATACCAAAACAAAATCAATTAAGAACAAATCTATAATTGTCACATAACTCAATCATAAAACATAAGTAAAATAGTTACCTAATGTCAACAATTATCAACCTATTTCACCATTCAAAACAAGCATACCAAAATGACCATTTTCATATAACTTTTAACATGTACAAGCCAACTATACCATATATACATATAACTATTAACAAAAGTAACCAAAACACAACAAAAGTATAAATAACATTAAATCATATACATACCATTTATAACCATATCCAAAACAACTCAAAATCTACTAAAATGTTTACTGGATAGTGTGATAGAACTCCGACAAAGTTTTAACTGATCGAGCTTCCGACGATCTACAAAATAAAGGAAAACATCTTCATAAGCATTTAATGCTTAGTAAGTTCATAAAAGGTAAACTTCAATTTACCGAACATTAATTAACAATCCACACAACTATGATCATTGCATCATTTTACATTAAACTTTCCTAAGCACCATAATTCTCATGGTTAGTAAATATCATGAAAACATAATATATGTGCATCATCTCATATGCTAGGACATAAATTCCATACCTTTCTTTTTCATCACATAATAACTTTACATTCATCACATTTCATAAGTTCATATACATCTTACCTTTTCAATTGAACATTAGCAATAATAGGTTTTTATACATGCCTTTCCTTCATCCCTTACTTACCCATTGTGTGCCTTTTCATGTAATCGTAACCTTTCCTTTTCAATAATGCTCACACGAGCTGTGGAGAATCCGCAACAAATGCAGGACCTCAACCATCAGTATGACATTCAATACCAACACCCAAAACCGTATAACCCTAATGACATGTTATTTGTATCCTAAGAATTCTTAAGGTTCAAACGGGATTATTTAACCATCAATTATTCAAAACATCGTGATACTTTAGAGTCAAATTATATTTAATATAACATAACAGATAATCAAATCAAACTATCATTAGTAAGATTATAATTCATTTGAACTTACTTCGATAACTAAGGTCGCAAAAGTAGAGTTGAAAACTAATCCAAAGCTTTTGCTTTTCCCCGGTTTAAGTCCGGTTATTGCATGTCTTGATCTAAATAAATAATTTCATTCAATTAAATATTTCAATAACTTCAGCTATTCAATTCAAGTCTATAATCCATATTAACAGAAAATTATAAAATTACCCCTACTATTTTAACATTTTCACAATTTCGTCCTTAAGCCTATAGCTTGAAAATTCACCATTTTCTACTAAAAAATATGCTAGCTGATTTTTCCCTATACTCATATCAATCCATATTTTTTCCTCATTTTACAAAATATACATAAATTTTACCATTTAAACAAATTAACCCCTAAACTTTAAATTCTCTAAAAATCACCTAACAAAACATGTTCATTTAACAATCAAAATTAATAATCTATCAACTAACATCAAAACATATTCAAACTCAACCATAGCAAGTCCCTCAACCTTTATTAATTTTTCAAATTAACCCTGGGCTACATAATTTAAGTTAAAACGAGCTCAAAAACGTAAAAATCATTGAAAAATAATAGAAAAACCACTTACATGCAAGATTATTGCATTAGCCAAACCTTCAGGTTCAAAAATGGTGCTTTCCTTCACAAATTTGGTGGTGAAACAAAGAAAGAAGAAGATGTCCACCAACAAATTTTGTTTCTGTTAATTTAATTATTAATTACCATATTGCCCTTAAGTTATATCTTACATAACAACTAAACCATGTCCATCTTTGTCCACCATAAATTCATGTGATATAATTACTACCTAAGTCCACTATCATACATTTCCAATGCTATTTAATCATTTAACAAATAATATTCCACATTTGTATCTTTTTGCAACTTAATCCTTATCATCTAATTAACTAGCTAAACCTCAAATTTTTTTTAATGAAAAATTATCACGACCCTAATGTAACCTTATACATTGAATAAATATGAAAATATTTACTCACTTTTCGGAATTGTGGTCCCGAAACCACATTTTCCAACACTACTGAAATTGGGCTGTTACAATAATGGTTTTTAAAATATAAAATTTCAAGTTATAGTTAAATGACAATGGCACTGAAAAGAGATGAAAGAACATTTTAATCAATATAATATTCATTCATCATCATCACATATTGATTTAGTTTATTATGTATATTATACTGAATCTATTTTAGAGTCACCCTTATTCATTTTCCTCTATCATCATCTAATATAAAAATTTCACTTTATAATTATATTCTTCAATCTCTCGGATTTTTAGTTCTTTATATCATTTTATTTTTTTATTATAAAAACCCTATAAACTCCTTTTATTTTACCTTCATACTATAACTAAACTAAAGTACTAATTAGATCTTTCAGTATTTAGGTTAAAATTGATCTAGCACTCGCCTTTCTTAGGTACAATTCTTGGAGTACTCATCTACTCCGTTATAACTATATTACAACTAGACCCATATACTTTCGGATACCGCCTCATTAATATATATTTTACTGTAGCATTCACACTCTGGACGTTAGTACGTCCGGAGACGGTCATTAATGCAGCTATAGAAAATCCCGACGGTCATTAATGCAGCTATAGAAAATCCCTTCTCATTTCTTGTGTATTCTCCCCAGCTATTGGGGTTCTCAAATTTGGGGGTACACTCATAGCTCCACGCAGAGTCATTACTATTGACGTTCTCAAGTGCTACAATGATTTCCCACGTCCTTTTGGCCCAAACGCTTCCCCCATGACATCAAACTATACCCAACTATCTTTGTCTAGGCCTATATAGAAATATTGAAACTGTATCGCACTCTCAACCCCGTTTCCGATTAATTTCCGTAGTATTCTCTTGAATCTCTCCTAAGTCCGCCCTAGAGTCTCTGTACTCCCCTGTTTGAATTCCAATAACTTTTTATAAGTGGCTAGCACTTCATTCGTAGGAACATTCCACTTCAAAAATAATTGCGAGCTCACTAAAAAGCTATATTTTAAGCTACGATACTCTTTTTTCTAAATCTTCAAGCAATGGGCTTCAATGGGCTCTTATGATAATAACAAGACGATAAATTCCTTCATAAGCCACCAACAATGCTTTAAATCCATTCCCTCACTGTCACCTCAGCTGATCCTTGTTCTTGACCTGCCATTACTCAAAGGTAATCCAATCACCAAACAATCCTTCTCTTTTTTTCTCTCTTAATCCTCCAAACAAGTTATTTCATAAAGCTCTGTTGTTTCTTCTTCTTTCATTTTGATGCATTTTTTTATTATCTATTTTGTGTACAGATTTCTTTGTGATTCAATCCGTCGACCAAATTAGGGGGAAAAAATGGGAGGGGGAGAGCATGGGCATGGAGTTCAGGATTTCAGGGCGAAGGTGTGGAGCATGTCGGGGGGTCCGTACTGCCGGCCCAAGCACTGGCGTCGCAACACTGCCATTGCCATGTTCGGCGTTTTCCTCATCTGCATCCCCATTGCCATGAAATCAGCCGAGCTCGAGGTTCATAAATCCCCCTCTTTTCTCTCTCTTTTTTTTTTTATTACCGTTTCTGATTGCTGTTTAGAAATAGAACCTATATTAGCCCTAACTAATTGAATTGTTGACTCTAGGGTTTTTACTTTTTACCATTTTGTAAATTGAAAGGATTCAATTCTTTATGAAGTATTCATGCTAAGATGATGGTTATGGATTTGGTCAAATCATGTAGCTATTTTGCCTGCGCTCCTCATTTTTGTTGAAATTTGGATACATTTCTGGGCATGGGTATGGTGGGATATGACTTTCCTGTATAGGGAAACATAGAAAAAAAATCAGCATAGGATATGTTATACACAGAAGAGGTAATGGTGCTCAAAACAGTTCACCCTGCTTGGTGGGGAGCTGTACGGTGGCCGGAGATAGGTTGAAGGAGCTAGAAGAATGGTGGAGGTCCGGTTAGGTGGGAAATTCAGGTGTTTTATGGGTACTTAGGCTCTATCGTTGAGGTCCCTGTTTATATATACAAGTCTTCCCTTGTCCCGAGGTGCCACATCTCATTCTCTCTTTGAGGCATTGGCAGACAAGTGGTCTAGGTAGGATGAACAGTGAGTGGGGCGTGCTTGATGTGGACAGATTGCAGGGATATGTTGGGCGAGGTGTCTGCTCGTCGATCAAAGGGTTTACACTGCGAGGCCACTAAGGAGTTCTAATGATAGGGGTTTAGGTGAGGTATCCACGAGGTGTTTGGTGACGAGGTGTAACAGGTTACATACCCATATCCGATGTGCGTTCTCAAATCTGAGTAACATAGGCTAGTAGAAATGTTGCTTGAAGCCTGAAAATTTAGATACAAACAAAGATAGAAGTGGATACTAAGGTCAATTATGATAATCCCTTTCGAATAGGCTACCAGCTATCTGCTTGATCATTCAAACATTTAGTTGACTGTTTTGTTTAAATTTTATTAATCAAACATAGTTCTAGTGTTCATTAAACTTGCTCTCAGTTTCATTTCAACGTCTAAATTGTGCAGAAAAGTCGAGTTTTTCTTGTAAGTGCTTGATCAGCATATATTCCTAATTGAACACTGATAGATCTAACACTTCCCGCTTTCCTTAATGAAATCAATATGTGAAGTAGGTAAGTTACAAAAGTCACCCTCATCATGCATAAAGTGTATCTTATTGATGGTTTCCAAGCCCAATCACTAATGTAAATTCCAGCTTCTCATTTTCTCATCTGGTAACTGACATTTAGCTTCCTCAATGGCATTTTTACTCTTTATACTTGTATGTTAGCATGTCAATTGTCTATGTGCCTTCCAAGCTCAATTTGTCACTCACAGATTGTCATACTGTGTCTTCATCAAAGTATCGAAGTAAATGTCCGTATTTGTATTGCTTTATGCACGACTTTATCTCCTTAAGTGGTTCTGGGTCTCAGCTGATCAAACTGATAATGCCAGACACAAATTACTCAACTTTTAATTTGAGAACTTTGGTGACTAAAATCTACTAATTTTCAGATGATATTGATTCAAAACTTATAAACCATAATTTATCGGCTACTGTATATTACCTTTGATACCCTTTTGTTGCAGCAACGACCTCATCAGCCTGTTCATCCGATTCCTTCACAGCTTTGGTGCAAGAACTTCGGAAACAAAGATTATTGAAGTCTACCTGGGGCTGTTGATGGAGTACCGATGGCATATCAGAGCAGCCTATGATCTGTATTTGAGACCCTTTCACCAATTTAGCTTTCTTCGTGATCAATAAGTTGTGCTTGTTTTGCCTTCACTGTGTTATTGACAAAATTTGAAGTTGATCTTTTTCAAACTGAATCAACTTAATATCTGTTTATTGCATCGGTTAAGTGGATTAAATCGTTTTTTTCCCTCTTTCTCTTTCCAAGTGTTAGAAATGAGAATGAGTAGAATATTTTTATATATGGGTTAATACACCATTTAAGGCTTGATTTTTATTTTTTTTTCAATTTAGTATTTGAGGTTTTTTTTTTTTTGTCTCATTTGGTATGGCGCACAAATTCTAGTAAATAATAAGTACTTGGAAAAAAAATAAGTATTGAATATTGAAATTAAAGTCAGTATTTAAATAGGAAAAAAAAAAGTAGGTATTAAATTGGAAAAATATACTTGAGTGCTAAAATTAGATACCAAATTGTATGTTAACCTCCGATCAAAAAAAAAATGTATGTTAACCTTTTATGAATATATTTAAAAAACTTGAATGTAAAATGCATTAGAATTTTGAAGTCAGGTCTTACCAAAGATTCAAACTTAATTTAACTTTTCCAAAGAAAAAAATAAATTAATCTAAATAAGAATTGTACGGTTCCTTAGCTGTAAATTTTGAGAAATTTCCTGGGACGAAAGAAGGTTATATTTAATTTTTTGTATTCTAATATTCTTTTTAAAATTTAAAATTTTAATCTTATTTTATGTTAAAATTTTGCTATTAGTTCCGTCCCATGTATAAGTTGCTGGTTTGATGCATATTCTTTAATCTAATTATTTTTAGTCTCTATGCTTTGCAAATTTTGAAATTTTAATTCCAAGTTAAATGATAACCACTAATCCATTAATCAAAAGGATATATTTTTTCAATATTATGTGAAAATGATAAGTTGACATAGCATTATTGTAACGACCCAATTTTTTTGTTGTAAAAAAATTCGATTCTTAAGGGCCAATTTACCAATAAATGCCCTTTTTTTTCCAAAAATTAAGGAAATGGACCTAGTATTTTATTATTTACCGGAATGGGTCATTTTCCCCAAAAGCGTGTCCACGTCAGCACAATGTCAGGGTATGCGCCAGCAAAGCGCGCCCTCAAGGGAGCATTTTGTCCTAGTCAGCACAAAACGCTCCCTTGAGGGCACGCTTTGTGCTGACGTGGACAAAACGCTCCCCTAGGGATGCGTTTTGCCCTTTTTCCCATTAGGGTTTTTAGCTTATTTTAGGGTTAGTGTTAGGGTTTTTAGGGTTTTGGGACTATGGTTAGGGTTTTTTAGGGTTTTAGGGCTTAAAGTTTAAGGTTTCTTAGGGAAAAATTAATTAAATTAGGATTTAGGGTAATTAATTGAAATAATTTTGTGTTTAAGGTTTTGGGAAAAATATATTAGCAATATAAAATTTTTTTGTTTTTTTTTTCAGTAGTATCTAATAAAATAATTTTTAGAAGACGTTTCTGAACAAATAGTAACCAAAATGCTTCAAGCAGCATGCACTGTCAGCAAGAGTACTGAAAAAAGCTCCCACGTGGACGCTCTTTTTCCTCTGATGAGTTCCTAAAAGATAATTTTGAGAAGACATTTCTGAACAAATAGTGACCAAAACGCTTCAAGCAGGATGCACTGTCAGCAAGAGTACTGAATTGGAAGTTGGTAAAGAGTTTTCCAACAATGATAGTTTTCTTGGTGCATTGAAACAATATAGCATCAAGAACGGGGTTAACTACAACGTGGTTAAATCCAAACCAGATAAGTATGAGGCCAAGTGTGCAGTGCAAGACAGTACATGTTCATGGAAAATCATGGCCTCGTTGAAGAAAAGGACAGGCTTGTGGGAGATTAAAAAGTACAAAGGTCCACATACATGTGTTGCCGGTACAGTATCACTAGGTGTTTAGGGTTTTTGAATAATACTGATATTACGTAATGTTGCATTATTTAACGTACTTCGTTGACAGGTGTTTCACAAGATCATCCCAAGATGGATTCAGATATATTGGCTAGCTTAATAATACCGACAGTGAAAGCGGATCCCAAGACTTCAGTGCCGGTCTTAATTGTCAATATTCGTAGCCAACTGGGGTACATGCCCTCTTAACGCAAGACTTGGATAGCTAAGCAGAAGGCGTTGGAAAATTTGCATGGTCAGTGGGACGCTTCATATAATGAAGTGTGGCAGTGGTGTCAGGTGTTGGAGAGATATGTCTCAGGCTACATAACAGACCTTGAAACGACACCTGTGTACTACAACGATCAATTGCTCCGTGGATGCCAAGTGTTCAAGCTTCTGTTCTAGACCTTTAAGCAATGCCAAGACGCATTTCTATACTGCAAGCCATTGGTATAAATTGACGGTACCTATATGTATGGTAGATATACGCATCGGTTATTGCTAGTTATGGCACAAGATGGCAGTGGGAGAATCCTTCCAATTGCGTTTGCAATAACACCGAGTGAGTCAGCTGATGAATAGGATTTCTTTCTAACTAGGTTAAGGAGGCATGTCTGCCTCCAACCTGATATATGCGTTATATCGGATCAGGGCCCTAGAATACTAGCCGCAATAGAGCAACAGGAAAGCCTATGGCATCGCACACACCATCGATACTGCCTAAGGCATGTTGCGTCCAACTACTACTGGCAACATCGATCTACAAGTGAACGACGACAAGTAACCAACATGGGTATGTAATCTCTATTAATATAATTTCGTTTGTAATATTCAATTTATTCTTAATGGAAGAGAAGTATGTAATATTCACTATCAACTTATATTGGCAGGGTATGAGATCAATAAGGATCGTTTTTACGAGATGTTGGCGATTTTGCGCTCAGTTAATGAAGAAGACGCAAACTACCTATGCAACATACCTTTTGAACAGTGGACACAAGCGTACGATGGCGACCTACGATATGGTCATATGACCTCAAACCTGGCTGAATGCATAAATTCTATTCTAAAAGGAACACGTCATTTTTCGATCACATCGGTTGTACGAGAGACATATTTTCGTTTAGCGGCACTATTTTCGAAGCGAGCAGTGAGTTATAAAGGCTAAATGCAGGGAGGCCATGTATGGTGCACGGAGGTATTGCGAGAAATTAACAAGGGGAAGGCACGGGCCAACACCATACACACAGTTTGTCACGATCGCGACAACCTATGGTTTCGTATGACTGAGTTTGACAGACCGAACCAAGGTATTCTTGGCGGGCAATATCGTGTACACTTGAGAAATAGGACCTGCGACTGTGGGATATTTGACGCACTTCGTTATCCATGCGCTCATGTAATTGCAGCTTGCCAGAATCTCCGTCTGGATCCCAAGAGCTATGTCGACGAAGTATACAAAACAGAATACATGCACAACGTGTGGAGACACGTATTCCCACCAGTCCCAGATGAACGTAAGTGGCCGTCTGTATCGCTTGCTCCGTTTAAGCTGTTACCGGATAGAGAATTACGTCGCAAACCAAATGGTCGACCTTGCTCGACTAGAATACGCAACAATATGGATATCCGAGAAACAGCCAACCAACGGAAGTTATGCGAATGGTGTAGGAACCCAGGCCATACATATCGCTCATGTCCAAATCGGAATAGTTGATAATCTCCTTATCATTTTTGTCTCTTGGTGGCTATGAAAATTGTTTTAATTTCTTTATGAAAATGGTGAACTGTTGTAAAAGGACTAAGTTGCAAAAAAAAAAGGTTTTTCTTTTCTCTTCTCCTTACTCATGTTGTGAAGATGAAAGGATGACTCTTCATCTTTCCTTCCTTATATACTAAGTAAAAATTAATAAAATATAAATAAATATCAAATCAAAATATTACTAAACTAATATTTATCTATTTAATTAATCTAAGATATCACCATCATCATTGTTCTTCAAAATTATCTTTCTTGCTAAATGATCATTTTGCCCCTTATGATCCTTCAAAATTCCTACATTGGATCAACACCCATCTTGATAAAATTACAATTTAACCCCTCATGCTTTTACTTATTCAATTTAGTCCTAATTTAGCCATTTACAGTATTGGCCCTTCAAGTTTTTCATATAAACATTTTAACCCCTCAAATTTTGAATATTTACTCTTAAGCCACAAAACTTTTCTCATATTTGCGATTTAGTCCTTACATGAACCAATACAATTAGGATATTAAAAACAACTTTTATTTTATTAAAGGATAAAAGTAAATTATAATTAAAATATTAAAAATAAATTTTATTTTATTAAATGTAACAATATAAAAAAGTTTGTAGAAACATATTAAAAATATTACCTTATTAAAAAAAAAAATTATTAAAAATATATAAAGTAAATGAAAATTAGGATACTAAAAACAACTTTTATTCTATTAAAAATATAAAAAGTAAATTATAATTAAAAATTAAAAAATTAAAAATATAAAAATTAAATTACAATTAAAATATTAAAAACAACTTTTATTTTATTAAATGAAATAATATAAAAAAGTTTATACAAATATATTAAAAAAATCAATGTTGGTGCCGGTCGGAATCAGTGCCACATGGGGGTGGTCGACGATTACGCGCTGAATTCCTCCTTGTTCCAGCTTCCGACGGGGGTTGTGGTTGCTTCGGTGGGGATTCTGGTTCCTCCGACAGGGGATCTGGCTGTGGGTGTTGGGAGGATGACCTACATTGATAAAATAATAAATGCGAAGGTGTTTACATCACCCATGGCGAAGGTGTTTGAATCCCATAAGGCGTAGGAGATTGGTAAAAAGAAGAGCTCATCGACGGCCCCTCGTGCGATCCCTCATGCGACGGCGGCCTATAAATTGACGGTCCACTTGGAGTAATTAAGAACGGAGATGAACCGGGCCATGCATTCCAACCTGCCATTGGACTGGGAAAAGGAAACATATAAGGGTTAGGATACATATAAGGGCTAGGATACACACCTGGCATAATCTGAAAAGGTTGTGATGTGGGTTTCGTCGGCTGAAGTGTTGGGCCTGGTGACTGTGTGGGCGCTATTGATGGGCCCGGTGATTATGTCAGTGCTGTTGATGGGCCCGTCCCATCATCCCTTCTCATTGGATTTAAAGGGCCCCGCTGTTCCCTTTGTACATGAAATTGCCGTCGCCTCTCATCTTTCGACAATAAATACAGCTTGCCATGGATCTTAAACCATGGCATGTATTCCGGCACGCACGCTAACTCAGGAACGATGATCTATTCCTGAGTAGATATATAATCATACCAGTTTACCCACAATTTAATATATGCTGACCAAAATCTTGGTCAATCTGTATGCAACGGTCGTAAGTCGACTTTGTGCTCATCATCGAGCACCTCAGGTGCCACAGGAATCGGTTGTCGAAATCCAAATTGTCACAGAACCCTATCTGACTGGTGCATCTCCACGGTGGCATAGTTGACTAATGGGACATTCACATGCCAAATGTTCGGATTTTGAAAGAATTCATCCGGAATTACTATCCGAATTGCCAGATCCTAGTATGATGTCCATTGAAACTATATGAACATGATAAAAATATTAGTTATATACATATTACTAAATACTAAATACAAAATGACTATTTTATTACCTATATATATTTTATTTAATACTTACTTGTGCTTCTGACCGTTGGTCTAATAGAAGCCGTATATCTTTAAGCGAGGTAGGTATTCCAACATAACTCGCCGAATGGTTCCACCTAATTAAATAAATTCTTAGCATACAATTATATTTTTAATCTACGTATTAATTATAAAATCTAATAATAAATTTAACTCGTTATGAGTGGGAATGTATATGGGTGGTCCACTCGAGGATGTAAAAATGGAAAGCAAAATCGTGCCCATGATTGCAGTAGTGATAGGCAACCTCCGATTTTGGCTTTATTAGGTCACATCGCCCCGCACATCTCCCGATACAATTTTATTAGCATGGCAGACCCCCAACTTAATTCACCGGCTGCTCTAAAATCATCAAGTTTCAGCAACCATATCAGATGTACGAGGTTTCGTGACAAGTCTGGCATCAGATAGCCTCCAATCATCTTAAAAATGTATGCCCAAGAATATCGTATTCTTTCTAATTCAGTTGAATCATTATCTAACTCCGGGAATATGTCTCGTAACCAGCCCATCTCAATCCGACCTCTATTAATATTATCCGGAATAGCACCCAAAAACTCGTAGCATACGGCTCCCCAATCACAAGAAGTTGCGAACCCGGTGACTACGTACCGATCCACCGGCAATCCTAATTGCAACTGCACGTCTTCTAGAGTGATAGTACACTCTCCGCATAGAAGATGGAAAGTGTGCGTCTCAAGTCTCCACCTCTCTATCAACGCATTGATTAGTTTCAGGTCCAACTTGCACCCCCAGCCTATCGTGTCCAATTGCCAAAAACCCACTTCCCGCAGGTAATTCTCTATCAACGGCGATGACGGACTGGGCATATTACGAATATAGCATTGTAACACCCAATCTACAGACTGTTATAAAAAATTATAAAATAAAAATTAATTAAAATTGCATAAATGAAAAAAATATTAAATAGTATTGAAAAGTTAAAATTATAACTTACCATTGTCACTTGATCGACAGAGATGTGTTTATTATCGAGACGAATTAATTCTCCGGCCATTGCTAACACGATCGAATATTTTTTACTTAAATAAAAACTAATTCAAAAAAACATTTAAACAGGGTTTTTTTGTAAAAATTAAAGGACATTTGTGAAATTTGAGAGGAATTTAAGAGAAAGTTGAGAGAAATTGTAAAAGGACTTTTGTGTGAAAAAAATGAAGGGGGCTTTTATAGTTTTCTTTTTTTTGACCGTTGGAGACCAAACGGTCAAAAAAATAGCAGTTGGGGTATTTAACACAGGAAAAACGCGTCCCTGAAGGAACTTTTTGCCACATCAGTACAAAGCGCGCCCTCAAGGAAGCGCTTTGTGCTGATGTGGCAAAAATGCTCCCTCAAGGACGTATTTTCCTGCCACATACTGTAACACCCCTAACCCATATCCATTGCCGAATTAAGGTTACGAGGCATTACTGAACATAACACACTCGGCACAGTTATATAGATCATTTAAACCATGCTTCTTGTTCCAAACATAAACTAGTCATTCATCTAATCAACTTAGCAATCCAATTCACATGTATCAAAATTCAACTACTTATATTTAATAATCCTAACGTTCAAAACATACAAATATTACAAACATGATTTTCAAATTCCTAGTTAATAAATAATCATTTTTCATTTCTTAAACCAAGTATATAAATTATAACATTGATATATACGACAAGAGCAACCATTACTAAATAGACCAATAAAATCTTATACTAGTAATTTATTAAATCTTTGACAATAATATCACCAATCATTTTCGGTTACAAATGGTGATTGATAGTATTTTTGATTTACAAGATAAATAATATGCCTAAACATTACACCATAATTTAGTATAGCACTATTTTACTTACCACAACATTCGGCTAACCAATTTGCCTTAATAATGTTACACATTATACCAACTAAAATAATGATCAAATCTTCCATGAGACATAGCAATCCCTATTGTTTCAAACCGCATAAAAATGACCAACTATCAAACAATGAAATTTTCATGCATGGATTAATAAGCCATGCACAATCAAAACCACATTCATCAACTACCTCAACATTTAGGTCAGGTCATATGAATATCCATCACATATAATATACTATATGATATATTTCTAAAATGAGCTAATTACTTAATCGAATACATGTCATGAATAACATTATAATCAACCATACTACCATTACAAGCATACTTACACTATCAAATATACTTTTATAATGAGCAAGCACCATGGCCGAATACATTTAAGACCAAAGTACCACAATTTAGTCATTTTCGCATGGCTTTAAATATACAAGGACAAAATTCATGGATTCAAAACATAGTCTAGCCTATACATGCCTTAAGTTAAAAATCCAAGCTTAAAGGTACCAAAATAAGTCGATAGTGTTGATGACTTTGTTGACGATCCCCTAAGCTCGTAGCTTGACCAAAATCTATAAAACAGAATAACAAACGCACAGAGTCAGCTAACTTAGCTTAGTAAGTCTTAAGCAATTATAATAAATCAATTGAGCACTCAAGCATTTTAAAACAATCACTTAATGGCATTAAAATTATAACTTAACACAAATAGTCTATCATGGCCTAATGCCATTACCTCACTTAGCATAACATTTATCACTATCTTACCTTTAACATACAATTTACCAATTTGGGATAAGGTTCAAAATATAAAATATCATCTGTTAACAATCTATTCATAATACATGTACATATAATTCAAGAAGTTCACATATACATCCGAATAAGTAAATGCCCTTTACATATTAATTTCATATATATATGAATGTATATACATATGACCATTGAACATCACATATATTCAAGTATATAATATCAATGCAATATCATTATATCCACATAACAAAAAGGCCGAATATACATGAACATTTGTCTCATTCTTGCTCAATAAACATCACATATGTGCTTACCTATTTGGCCGAACATAAAAGTTCAATTAAATATCTCATATGCACGTACCTGTTTGGCCGAATATATACAAACTCGTTTTATCAACTTACTTGCTCAGTGATCACATAATTAAGAAAACTCATAACTTATAAGTTGAAATTACATCACCGGTATAAAACCTGCTAGGCATAAGCTTGAATCACACACTGACACTAAGCCTGCTAGACCCGAGGTCTGATATTCATTCACCGGCAATGAGCCTGCTAGGCATAAAGCCTGATAAGTTCACCAGCCCAAGGCTTGCTAGGCTTAAATCCTGAATAGTAATACTTTAAGTTGTCTCACACGAATCATTTCATATATCGAACCTTTTACTTATTTCGAACTCATTGTACGAATCTTCAAATAGCATATATCATTCAAATAACTTAACCAAATCAAATATTATACATAGCCAAATTCAGTTATTTCATAATATAGTTACAATGTTTCCAAATTTCAGAATATACTAGGTTACGTAAATAATTTACGATGTTTATTTGCTTAAAGACTTACCTCGGATAACGTCGTACGACAAAAATCGGCTATTCGATTATCTTCGCATTTCCTCGATCCAAGTCCGTTTTCTTTTGTTCTTGATCTAAACATGTTCAAATTAAGCTCATTCAAATACATTTCTATTCAATTTAGTCTTAAAACACATAAATGGGCAATTTACCATTTTGCCCCTATTATTTCACACTTTTACAATTTAGTCCTATTTGCACAAAACACAAAATACACAAAATTTGGCTAAACACCCTAAGGGCCGAATGTTCCTAGTCCTCATACAAGTCCATACATTTCGTTTATTTCACATTTTAGTCCCTCAAAATTTTATTTTTGCAATTTAGTCTAATATACTCAATTTCATCAAAAATTCAAAGACAAAACTTGTTAATCTAACACACACATATATATATATCATAATTCATCCTCAAACAACATAAACAACAAACTATCATCAATGGCTCAACTCTAAATATTCATCAAACTCAAAAATTAAAGCATGGGTTTTGTACATTTCATAGCAACGGTCTCAAAAACGTAAAAATTATCAAAAACTAAACAAAGTACATACCCGAATTAAGCTTCCCTAATGCCGAAACCTTAAGCTTCAAAAATGGTGTTTTCTCATCTCACATTCGGCCAAGGAAAGAGATAATGCATGCTTTTTCTTTATTTTATGTTGTTTTATAATATTAACATATAATATAATATAAAAGTTAACTTATATTATAAATAAAAACATATTAATAATCACATTAATATCAATGCCGTCCACTAAAGTTCTAAATGGCTAATTTGTATCATAAGGCCACATACAAAAGAAGAAAATCAATTAAACCACTCAATTAAATAAAAGGTTACTTTTATCACTTATGCAATTTAGTCTTTTTTCATAAATCGAACACACAAACGGATAAATTAGCCTACGAAATTTTAACACATGCTCAAACATATATCATAGATGTCAAATAAAATATTAAAATATTTTTCTAATTCGGATTCGTGGTCCTGAAACCACCATCCCTATTAGGGTCAAAATCGGGCTGTTACAACTCTCCCCCCTTAGGGATTTTCGTCCCCGAAAATCTTACCGGTGAATAGATTTGGATAACGCTCTTTCATTGTATCCTCTGACTCCCATGTTGCTTCTTCAATTTCGTGTTTTTTCCACAGTACTTTAACTAACGAAATTTTCTTATTTCTCAATTTTTTTATCTCACGAGCCAGAATACAAATCGGTTCTTCTTCGTAGGTCATATCAGACCGAATCTCAACCTCTGTCAGGCAAATCACATGTGAAGGATCAGATCGATATCTTTGAAGCATCGAGACATGAAAGACATTATGAATCTTTTCTAATTCTGGTGGTAATTGCAATCTATAAGCAACCGGCCCGATACGCTCTATAATTTCATACAGTCCAATGAATCTCGAACTCAACTTGCCTTTATGACCGAATCTGAGCACCTGATGCAGCTTTCAAACTATCACTGATCACTGCCACTTTCTATTCAGTTTCTTTAATCAAATCAGCCCCGTGTATCTTGTTTTCACTGAGCTCGGTCCAATATAATGGTGTACGACATTTACGACCGTAGAAAGCTTCGTAGGGTTCCATTCTGATACTAGATTGAAAGCTATTATTGTAAGCAAATTCAATCAAAGGTAAGTATCGTTCCCATGTACCTTCAAACTCGAGGACCCAACATCTCAACGTATCTTCAAGTATCTGAATGGTTCGTTCGGACTGACCATTTGTCTGCGGATGAAAAGCTGTGCTAAAGTGTAGTTTAGTACCTAAAGCATCTTGCAATTTCTTCCAAAACTGCGACGTGAATCTCAGGTCTCTGTCTGAAACAATAGAAATAGGCACACCATGTAATCTCACAATTTGAGATACGTACAATTCAGCAAACTTATCGAGCGAATAGTCCAGACGAACTGGAACAACGTGAGCTGATTTGGTTAGTCTATCCACAATAACCCAAATTGCATCTTTCTTGCTCGGTATCATAGGCAAGCCGGATATAAAATCCATAGTGATTCTGTCCCATTTCCATTCAAGTATCCTGATCGGCTGAAGTAACCCAGAAGGCACCTGATGTTCGGCCTTTACTTGTTGACAAACTAAGCACTTCGAGACAAATTCAAATATGTCCCGTTTCATACCAGGCCACCAATAGAACTATTTCAGATCATTATACATTTCCGTGCTACCCGGATGTACAGACAATCGGCTACTGTGAGCTTCATTTAAAATCATCTGAATTAAATTTGAATTCCTCGGAACACATATTCAGTCTTTGAACTTCAAACAGTCATTCTTATCAATTCGAAACTCTGACTCAATATTACTTTCACATTGGGCTCGTTTTGCCAACAAATCTTTGTCAACTTTCTGAGCATCACAAACTTGTTGAATAAACAGCGGTCTTACTTTTGATTTGGCTACTGTCGAACCATCATCGGACATAATCATATGCGCGTTCAACGCACGAAGAGCAAATAATGACTTTCGACTTAAAGCATCCGCAACAACATTAGCTTTTCTCGGATGATAGTCAATCACTAACTTGTAATCTTTCAACAGCTCTAACCATCTGCATTGTCTCAGGTTCAAATCTCTCTGAGTCATCAAATACTTCAAACTCTTGTGATCTGAATAAACATGACATTTCTCACCGAACAGATAATGACGCCAAATCTTTAACGCAAACACAATGGCTGCTACCTCTAAATCATGTGTCGGGTAATTTCTTTCGTGTGGCTTCAATTGTCTCGAAGCATAAGATATGACTTTGCCTTTCTGCATCAAAACGCAACCCAAACCATTCAAAGATGCATCACTATAAACAACAAATTCTTTACCCGCTTCAGGCTGGACTAACACTGGAGCTTCTGTCAAAAAAGCTTTCAACTAATCGAAACTTTTCTGACACTTTTCCGACCATTCGAACTTAACAGCTTTCTGTAATAGCTTTGTCAATGGTGTAGCTATCATAGAAAAACCTTTCACAAATCGTCTGTAGTAACAGGCAAGCCCCAGAAAACTTCGAATTTTAGAAACATTTTTCGGTGATTTCCAATCAAGTATAGCCGATATTTTATTTGGATCAACCCGAATGCCTGATGCTGAAACTTGGCCCAGAAAACTGACTTCACTCAACCAGAACTCATATTTACTAAACTTTGCATACAACTGTTTATCTCGCAAAGTTTGTAGCACCAGTCTCAGATGCTCAGCATGTTCGATTTCTTCTCTGGAGTAGACCAGAATATCATCTATAAACACTACCACAAACCGATCCAAATACTGACTGAAAATTCGATTCAACAGATCCATAAAAACAGCAGGTGCATTAGTAAGTCTGAAAGGCATAACCAAAAACTCATAGTGTCCGAACCTCGTTCGAAAAGTAGTCTTTGGCACATCGGAATCTCTGACTCGCAACTGATAATAACCCGACCTCAAATCTATCTTTGAAAACACTAAAGTCCCTTTCACCTGATCAAACAAGTCATCAATCCGTGGCAACGGGTATTTGTTCTTTATAGTCACCTTATTTAGCTGTCGGTAATCAATACACATTCGCATAGTTCCATCTTTCTTTTTCACAAATAAGACTGGTGCACCCCAGGGAGAGAAACTCGGTCGTGCAAAACCCCTATCTGTTAACTCTTGCAACTGTGATTTCAACTCTTTTAATTCTGTAGGTGCCATCCGATACGGAGCTATCAAATCAGAGTCGTCACTAGTACTAACTTGATACCAAACTCTACTTCTCGAACAGATGGCAAACCCGGTAATTCTTCAGAAAATACATCCGGATACTCGCACACAACTAATGCAGATTCAATTCTCTTTTTAGTCACTTTACTATCAAGTACATAAGCAAAATAAGCTTTATAACCTTTTCTCACGTATTTCTGGGCTAACATCGAAGATATTACTACTGGTAACCCATTCAGATCATTCGATTCAATCCGAATAATTTCACCATTCTGACATCTCAAATCAATGGTCTTTCTTTTGCAATTTACAACAGCCTCATACAAAGTCAACCAGTCCATGCCCAGAAATATATCGAATTTATCAAAAGGTAACAACATCAAACCGACTGGGAAACATGAATCCCGAATCATCAACGGGCAACTTTTACACACTTTGTTAACAAGAACACACCGGCCTAGGGGGTTTGATACCCGAATCACAAACTTAGTAGACTCAACAGGCAGAGTCTTACTGGATACTAATGTTTCACACACATAAGAATGAGTCAAACCAGGATCAATCAACGCAATAACACTAGTATCATAAAGAGTGAAAGTACCGGTAATAACATTTGGTGAAGAAGTATCCTTCCAAGCGCGTATAGCATATGCTCTTGCAGGTGCACGAGCCTCTGATCGAACCGCAGTATCCTTCGTTCCTCTCTGACTGCCACCTACATTACCCGAATATCTAGGTGATCTGCCTCATGCTGTCACGTTGCTCGGTCTCGTATTCTTAGCAGTGTTTTTCTCGGCTAACATCGGGCACTCCCGAATAAAATGATCCATCGATCCACATTTAAAACAGGATCGATCATGCAATCTACAACTCCCAGAATTCCATTTTTCACAATACTTGCACTCAACCCGGTTCTGCTGAACATTACCAACGCTAGCAATTGAAGTAGCTCGGGAACCCGCAGGAGGTCGGTCTCGGTCTCGGTCTCGTCTAGAAAAGTCTGAAGTAGCTTTATGTCGACTAGATTCATCTCTAAATATCTTTGATACCGAGTGAAAAGTCTTACTCGATGATCATTTACAGAAGTCCCTGGCTTCAATTTCAGCTTTTCTTTTCTCTTTTCCAAGCTCTTCGGCTTTACATGCTAGTTCAACTAGTACCACGAACTCTTTAATCTCAAGTATGCCGACCAATAACTTAATGTCTTCATTCAAACCATCTTCGAATCTTTTACACATGATAGCCTCGGTTGAAACAAATTCATGAGCATATCGGCTTAATCTTACAAATTTTCGTTCATACTCAGTCACGATCATACGACCCTATTTCAATTCCAAAAATTCTTTACGTTTTTGATCGATGAATCTTTGATTGATATATTTCTTACGGAACTCAGTCTGGAAGAATTCCCAGGTTACTTTCTCTTGCAGAACCACCGAGACTAGTGTATTCCACCAGTGATATGCAGTGTCCCGCAATAAGGATATAGCACATTTTAAACATTCATCCGGAGTACATAATAGCTCGTTAAACATACAGATAGTATTATCAAGCCACAGCTTAGCTCGTTTCGCATCATCATCATCATTAGCTTTAAACTCTTCGGCCCCATGTTTCCTGATTTTATCTATAGGAGGCCTACTAAATCTCATCGGATCTATCATCGGAGGTACTATAGGTATCGGAGATGGATTATTCGGGGGTGGAGGTTGTTGCACAGCCAGATTAGTCCAGATATATTGAGTAAACCATTCGTTCATCATCTGATAGAAGGCTTGCTTAGCCTCCCCCTCATGGCTACTCGAGATAGGTCGAGATTCTACCGGTGTTATCCCATGCACGGGATTAAGCGCTACACTCTTGACATCATCAGCTACGGCTCTATCGGGATCCATTTACTATATAAAAACACAATTCAGATGTCAAAAGTCATCCTACTATCGCATTATAATAGCTAGACTCACACGCGCTACGGCATTACTGAACATAACACAGCTCGGCATAGTCATAAAGATCATTTAAACCATGCTTCTTGTTACAAACATATACTAGTCATTCATTTAATCAACTTAGCAATCCAATTCACATGTATCAAAACTAAACTACTTATATTTAATAATCCTAACGTTCAAAACATACAAATATTACAAGCATGATTTTCAAATTCCTAGTTAATAAATAATCATTTTTCATTTCTTAAACCAAGTATATAAATTACAACATTGATATATACGACAAGAGCAACCATTACTAAATAGACCAATAAAATCTTATACTAGTAATTTATTAAATCTTTGACAATAATATCACCAATCATTTTCGGTTACAAATGGTGATTGATAGTATTTTTGATTTACAAGATAAATAATATGCCTAAACATTACACCATAATTTAGTATAGCACTATTTTACTTACCACAACATTCGGCTAACCAATTTGCCTTAATAATGTTACACATTATACCAACTAAAATAATGATCAAATCTTTCATTAGACATAGCAATCCCTATTGTTTCAAATCGCAAAAAAATGACCAACTATCAAACAATGAAATTTTCATTCATGGATTAATAAGCCATGCACAATCAAAACTACATTCATCAACTACCTCAACATTTAGGTCAGGTCATATGAATATCCATCACATATAATATACTATATGATATATTTCTAAAATGAGCTAATTACTTAATCAAATACATGTCATGAATAACATTATAATCAACCATACTACCATTACAAGCATACTTACACTATCAAATATACTTTTATAATAAGCAAGCACCATGGCCGAATACATTTAAGACCAAAGTACCACAATTTAGCCATTTTCGCATGGCTTTATATATATAAGGACAAAATTCATGGATTCAAAACATAGTCTAGCCTATACATGCCTTAAGTTTAAAATCCAAGCTTAAAGGTACCAAAATAAGTCGATAGCGTGGATGACTTTGTTGACGATCCCCTGAGCTCGTAGCTTGACCAAAATCTATAAAACAGAATAACAAACGCACAGAGTAAGCTAACTTAGCTTAGTAAGTCTTAAGCAATTATAATAAATCAACTGAACACTTAAGCATTTTAAAACAATCACTTAATGGCATTAAAATTATAACTTAACACAAATAGTTTAACATGGCCGAATGCCATTACCTCACTTAGCATAACATTTATCACTATCTTACCTTTAACATACAATTTACCAATTTGGCATAAGGTTCAAAATATAAAATATCATCTCTTAACAATCTATTCATAATACATGTACATATAATTCAAGAAGTTCACATATACATCCGAATAAGTAAATGCCCTTTACATATTAATTTCATATATATATGAATCTATATACATATGTCTATTGAACATCACATATATTCAAGTATATAATATCAATGCAATATCATTATATCCACATAACAAAAAGGCCGAATATACATGAACATTTGTCTCATTCTTGCTCAATAAACATCACATATGTGCTTACCTATTTGGCCTAGTATATGGCCTAGTAGCACACGGCCATGACACACGGGCGTGCCTAGTAACTGTGTTGATATAGTCAGTATATAGACACGAATGGACATACGGTGGTGTCTAGAAACTGTGGAGGGCACACGATCTCCTCCCACGGGCCTGTCTCCTCTGTATTTTAGAAAAGTTTAAATTTTTCTATGAGATTTTGTATGTGATTCAGTTTAGTCCCGGCTCGACTTCTAAGCATGATTAAGGTCTCGAGGACCCGTTTAAGAGACATTATGTATGAGAAAGATGACTGAATGTATGATTTTGTCTGTGAATGTTTCCGATCTGTCTGGTAACACTCCTAACCTTAATCTGGCGACGGATATGGGATAAGGGTGTTACATTTGATTGGTATCAGAGCTACGGTTTAGTTGATTCTTAGACTAACGTAGCGTGTTAGAGTCTAGCTATACATGCCATATATCTGAATTGAAATAGTGTGATGAATCCTGACGTATAAAATGTGATTTTCGTATAGTAATGGATCCCGAAAGAGCCGTAGCTGACGACGTAGAAAGTAATGCGCCTACTCCCTCGCAAGGGACAACACCCTCTGAATCGAGACCGGCTACGAGCGGTCAAGAGGGAGAAGCTAAACAACCTTTCTTCCAGATGATGAGTGAATGGTTCACTCAGTTTGTAAAGAATAACCCTACTGTTTCGCAACCCCCGCCCTCGGTTAATCCCCCTCAGACATCCAATATACCTCTGACTGCAAATCTAAATCTATTGAATAAACCTCCGGTTGACAAGATCCGAAAGTATAGGGCCGAAGAATTCCGGGCTACTAAGGATGATGATGTTGAAAAGGCTGAGTTCTGGCTAGAAAACACGATCTGAGTATTTGATGAAATGTCTTTGACTCTGGAAGAATGCATAAAGTGTGTGGTATCATTACTTCGAGATGCAGCTTATCAATGGTGGAAAACTCTAATTTCTATTGTACCGAGAGAAGGAGTCACATGGGATTTTTTTCAGAGTGAGTTCTGGAAGAAATATATCAGTGAGAGATTCGTTGATCAGAAACGGAGGGAATTTTTGGAACTTAAACAAGGCTAAATGACTGTTTCAGAATATGAACGAGAATTTGTGAGACTAAGTCAGTATGCTCGAGAATGCATATCATCTGAAGCTATAATGTGCAAAAGGTTTGAAGATGGCCTTCATGAAGACATTCGTTTGCTAGTCGGGATTTTGGAAATAAAAAAGTTTGTTATACTCGTTGATAGAGCTTGCAAAGCTGAGGCACTCGGGAAATATAAGAAAAAGCTGAGTCTGGAGCTTGAGATGTGAAGAAGAAATTTCAGAGCAAATCATTTCAGTCTGCTTCGAAAAGATTCAGAGATAATCAAAGTCGTTTCAAAGATAACGTGGGACATTCGAATAGAAATCAATCAAGACCGCAAATGAGTTCTAAAACCCCAGCAACTTCAGTGGCTAGTGTTGGAAATGTTTGATCTGAGAGACCAGAATGTAAACATTGTGGAAAAAGACATCTGGGAAGCTGTAGATTAAACGACAGAGCTTGCTTTAAATGTGGATCGCTTGATCATTTCATCCATGATTGCCCCTGAATCGCGTAAACCGCGGTATTCAAAACTTGAGATCCGACATCACGCACCTATAAGAGGTAGGCCATCGAAGAATGTCAGAAATGTTAGTTTTAGTCAGAGAACTACGAGAGACAACATTGTCAGATCCGATGCTAGAGCGCCAGCCAGAGCGTATGCTATCCGAGCTCGAGAGGAAGCTTCGTCACTAGATGTTATAACGGGTACTTTTACTCTTTATGATACTTCTATAATTACTTTGATAGATCCTGGTTCTACTCATTTATATATATGCATGAATTTAGTGTTCAGCAATACTTTGCCTGTAAAGTCTACTGAGTTTACTATAAAAGTATCGAACCCCTTAGGTAAAAGTGTTCTGGTTGACAAAGTATGCAAGAACTGTCCGTTACTGTTTCGAGATATTTGTTTCCCTGTTGATTTGATGCTTTTGCCATTTGATGAGTTTGATATTATTCTGGGTATAGATTGGTTGTTTAAGCATGATGCTGTTGCGAACTGCAAAAGAAAGACTATAGATTTGAGATGTCCGAATGATGAGATTGTACGAATTAAGTCTAATGATTTGAATGGATTGCCTGCTATGATATCTGTTTTGAAAGCTCAGAGTTATTTGTCTAAGGGTTACGAGGTGTATTTTGCTTATGTAATTGATTCGAAAATGTCTGAAAGGAAGATTGAGTCAGTGCCTGTTGTCTGTGAGTTTTCTGATGTGTTTCCCAAAGAGTTACCGGGTTTACCTCTGATTCGTAAAGTTGAGTTTGGTATTGAGTTGTTACCTGGTACTACACCTATTTCGATAGCTCCGTATAGAATGACACTAATAGAGTTGAAAGAATTAAAGTCACAGTTGCAAGAGTTGACGGAGAAAGGGTTCGCTAGACCGAGCTTCTCACCTTGGGGTGCTCTAGTTTTGTTTGTGAAAAAGAAAGATGGCACGATGAGGATGTGTATCGACTATCATTAGTTGAATAAGGTGACAATAAAGAATAAATACCCGCTACCCAGAATTGATGATTTATTTGATCAGCCGAAAGGAGCTACTGTGTTTTCAAAGATTGACTTGAGATCTGGATACTATCAGTTGAGAGTGAAAGATTCAGACATTCCGAAGACTGCTTTCAGGACGAGGTACAAGCATTACGAATTTTTGGTTATGCCATTTGGATTAACTAATGCTTCTGCTATTTTTATGGATCTGATGAACAGAATTTCCAGACCGTACCTAGATCGATTTGCTATCGTATTTATTGATGACATTTTGATTTATTCGCGTGATGAGGCTGAACATGCTGAACATTTGAGAATTGTTTTGCAAACTCTGAGAGAAAAGTAGTTGTATGTAAAATTCAGCAAATATGAATTCTGGTTGCACGTGGTTAGTTTTCTAGGACATATTGTGTCAGCATCTGGGATTCGAGTTGATCCGAGCAAGATTTCTGCTATTCTGAATTGGAAACCTCCGAGAAATGTATCTGAAGTCCGCAGTTTTTTGGGTTTGGCTGGTTATTACCGCAGATTTGTAAAAAGATTTTTGACTATAGCTACTCCATTGACTAGATTACTTCAGAAAGATGTCAGATTTGAATGGTCGGATAAATGTCAGAAAAGTTTTGATCAGTTGACAACTCTGTTAACAGAAGCTCCAATGTTAGTACAGCCGGAATCGGGTAAAGAATTTGTTATATATAATGATGCTTCGTTAAATGGTCTGGGATGTGTTTTGATGTAGGAAGGCAAAGTTGTAGCCTATGCTTCAAAACAATTGAAACCTCATGAAAAGAATTATCCGACACACGACTTTGAATTAGCTGCAATTGTGTTTGCGCTTAAGATTTGACGCCAATATCTGTACGGTGAGAAGTGTCACGTATTTTCAGATCATAAAAGTCTGAAATATCTGATGACCCAGAAAGATTTGAACCTGCGTCAGAGAAGATGGCTTGAGTTGTTGAAAGATTATGAACTAGTGATAGATTATCATCCGGGTAAGCAAATGTGGTTGCAGATGCTCTGAGTAGAAAATCATTGTTTGTATTACGAGCTTTGAGTACTCAGTTGGATTTGTCCAATGATTGTTCTATGATAGCTGAATTAAAGCAAAACCTTTGTTCTTACAACAGATATGTGATGCTCAGAAATATGATAATGAATTGCTAGCGAAACGATCTCAGTGTGCAGTGAATCCCGAATCTGAATTTCAAATTGTTGATGATTGTTTGAGATTTCAAGATCATATCTGTGTTCCGAGAAATCCAGAGTTGATTCAGTCGATTTTGAATGAAGCACATAATAGTCGTTTATCTGTTCATCCGAGAAGTACTAAAATGTATCATGATTTGAAACGACATTACTGATGGTCTGGTATGAAACGGGACATTTCTAATTTTGTTTCAAAATGTTTAGTCTGTCAGCAAGTGAAAGCTGAACATTAAGTTCCGTCTGGGTTACTTCAGCCGATTTTGATTCCGGAGTGGAAATGGGATAGAGTAACAATGGATTTTGTTTTTGGTTTGCCTCAGACTCTGAGAAAGAAAGATGCGATATGGTTCGTGGTTGATAGATTAACGAAATCTGCCCATTTTATTCCGGTAAGCTCTGACTACTCACTTGACAGATTAGCTGAGCTTTATATCGCTGAAATTGTGAGATTGCACGGGGTGCCATTATCTATTTTGTCCGAAAGAGATCCAAGGTTTACGTCAAGATTCTGGAAGAAACTGCAAGTAGCTTTGGGCACGAAATTACACTTCAGTACAGCTTTTCATCTGCAAACAGATGGTCAGTCTGAACGAATTATTCAGATTCTTGAAGATATGTTGAAATGCTGTATACTTGAGTTTAATGGTTCGTGGGAACAGTATCTGCCATTGATTGAATTTGCGTATAATAATAGTTTTCAGATGAGCATTAAAATGGCACCATATGAAGCTTTGTACGGACGTAAATGTCGAACACCTCTGTATTGGACTGAGCTTAGTGAAAATAAGCTACATGGGGTTGATTTAATAAAAGACTCAAAACAAAAAGTGAAACTGATTCGAGATTGTTTGAAAACAGCATTTGATCGTCAGAAGTCGTATGCAGATTTGAAACGAAAAGATATAGAATTTGAAATCGGTGACAAAGTTTTTTTGAAAGTGTCTTTGTGGAAGAAAGTGCTTCGATTCGGACGTAAAGGCAAATTAAGTCTGAGGTTCATCGGACCGTATGAGATCATTGAACGTGTCGGGTCTGTTGCATATAGATTAAAGTTACCGTCTAAGCTAGAAAAGATACACAACGTATTTCATGTTTCAATGCTTCGTAGATATCGATCTGATCTGTCACATGTGATTACCCCATCTGAAATTGAAATCCGATTGGATATGACTTATAAAGAGGAACCGATCCGTATCCTAGCTCGTGAAGTGAAAGAATTGAGAAACAAGAAAATTTCGCTAGTGAAAATATTATGGAATCGGAACGGAATTGAAAAGGCTACGTGGGAGCTTGAGGATTCAATGAGACAGCAATATCTGAATCTGTTTAACGGTAAGATTTTCGAGGACGAAAATCCCAACGAGGGAGAGAATTGTAACTGTCAGGTTTATACCCTAGTCGGAACAATGGTTTCGGGACCACAAATTCGAGCCCGTATAATATTTTAATATCATATTATATGCTGTTGATATGAGGTTTAGCATGTGTTAAATTTCTGTAAGTTAATTTGATTGTCTGTGTGGTTAATTTGACGAAAGGATTAAAATGCATTAAATGTGAAATTTGTATGCTATTTGTCAAAGTACTAAAGTGTTGTGGCTTTTAAAAGTTATGGCCTTAAATTGAAATTTAACCACTATTTAGTTAGTGGGTGATTATGGTCAAAAATGACCTTATATGTTAGTTTTATATATTTTGTTTTTAAGGGTAAAATGGGAATTATTTCTTTTAATGGTTTTAATAAAACAAAATAAGTAAGATAATGGTTTTGTTCATCTATTTTATCACTGAAATTCATAAAGAGAAGAAGGGTTTGAGCTCTTTTAAATTCAACACTTGCTTAGGCTAATTAAGGTATGATTTGGTTTCAGTTTTTGGTAATTTCTACGTTTTTGTAATCGTTGCTTCAAGAGCTTTAAAACCCATGTCTCAATTTGATGAATTGATGATGTTTGTGTGAGATGCCATTGATGATATGTCAAGCTTTTTGATGATTTTTGGTGTTAAATGAAAGATTTGAGTTAGATGAACATACTTTGTTTTTGAATTTTTGATGAATTTAGCTAAATAGGCTAAATTGAGAAAATGGTAAATTGAGAGACTAAATTGCAAATTTGATGAAAAATGTGGGCTTGTATGTGATGTATATGTATTCGGCCAAACATGTATATGTGTGAATTTTGTGAATTTGATGTTTTGAGAAAAATGGACTAAATTGATAAAGTGTGCAAATATGAGGGTTAATTTGCAAATAGCCCTAAAGGTATGTCCTTGGATTGAATGGAATGAATTAGTGAATAAAAGGGTTAATTCTGAATATGTTTAGATCAAGAACCGAGGAAAACGGACTTAGATAACAGGAAAGCGAAAATAACCAAGTAGCCGTTTTCATTTCGACATATCGAATCCGAGGTAAGCCAATATGCAAATAAATGTATATGTATGCAATTGTAATTGTTCATATGATTAATGATGATATTGAATGCTTATGTTATGAGAGGTTATGCATTTGAATTTCGAGTTAAGTTTGATATAGTGATTAAGTCCGATAAGTCCCTTGTGAACCTAGGAGTAGATAGGATTAGCTATGTCATGACATAGGTATCTGTTCTGTTTTATCATGTAAGACCACGTCTGGGACGTTGGCATCGATATAAGCTTTATGAGTAAGACCACGTCTGGGACGTTGGTATCGATATAAGACTTTACGTGTAAGACCATGTCTGGGACATCGGCATCGTATTGATTCGTGTAAGACCCTATCTGGGACAGTGGCATCGATATCTGAGAGCATGTAAGACCTCATCTGGAACGATGGCATTGTACTAATATACCGAGCTTCTGAGTATCCTACTGGATTCCTTATGGTTCAACGGGCAAGTCTGTGTTATGAATTGTGAATCCGAGCCATGATCAAACAAGTGAACGAATGTCTGTTTCAGGTACGTTTGGTATATATATATATATATATACACAAGTGTGTATAAAAAGGTAAGTACCTATAAGACTTTGACTCGTAATGGTGTATATTTAAAGGTGAGAATGAGAATCTTAGAATGATGAATGTGGCAAATGTGGCTACAAGTATGTGAAACAAAGCATAATTGTGATATATGCTAAATGATTGGAATGTGCCTATGTATCTATTTGCAATATATGCATTTTATGTTAAGTTGTTGGTATATTGACTTACTAAGCTTTTGGAAAGCTTACTCTGTGTGTGTTTAATCTGTTTTATAGGTCGTCAAAGCTACCGAAGGCTCGGGACCGTCACGGATCGTCATCACACTACTAAGCTTATTTTGGTACACTTTGAAAATGTATAAAGATGGATATGGCATGTATAGGCTAGTATTTTGGTATAAGTTGTTATGTGATCTTAGCCATGTGATTTGGCTATTTATGAGTTGGGACTTTGCTTAAATGAATGTGATATATGATGCATAGCTTGGTATGGTTGAAACATGTGAAATGGCCAAGTTTTGAGTGAGCAATTGAATGAGTTATGTTTGTAATGATATGAGTTTTAGTCTTTGAAATTGTCATGGTTGGAATTGGTATTGAATGCATGGTTGGATGATTATTTTGGTATGTTTTTTTATGGTTATATGTGTATGAGATATCTTGGTAAAAATGGCTTGTAGGGATAACCTTTATGGGTGGCATTTTGGCCTTGTAAATGGCCTATAATGTCACACGGTTGTGGTACACGGGCGTGCCTAAAGACCGTGGGTGAATTAACAAGATGTAGCTTAGTAGTACACGGCCTCGACATGGGCGTGTCAGCTGGCCGTGGTGTGTAAGTCAGTAGCTAGATAAGAACACACGGCCATGGCACACGGGTGTGCTTGGTGGCCGTGGTGGGGAAGTCAGTATATGGCCTAGTAGCACACAGGCGTGCCTAGTGACCGTGTTGATATAGTCAGTATATAGACACGAATGGACACACGGGGGTGTCTAGAAACCATGGAGGGCACACGGTCTCCTCCCACGGGCCTGTCTCCTCTGTATTTTAGAAAAGTTTAAATTTTTCTATGAGATTCTGTATGTGATTCAGTTTAGTCCCGGCTCGACTTCTAAGCATGATTAATGTCTCGAGGACCTGTTTAAGGGACATTATGTCTAAAAAAGATGATTGAATGTATGATTTTGTCTTTGAATGTTTTCGATCTGTCTGGTAATGCTCCTAACCTTAATCCGGCGACAGATAGGGGTGTTACAATAAGCCTGAATCACACACTGGCATTAAGCCTGCTAGACCCGAGGTCTGGTATTCATTCACCGGCAATAAGCCTGCTAGGCAAAAGCCCGATAAGTTCACCAGCCCAAGGCTTGCTAGGTTCAAAGCCTGAATAGTAATACTTTAAGTTGTCTCACACGAATCATTTCATATATCGAACCTCTTACTTATTTCGAACTCATTGTACGAACCTTCAAATAGCATATATCATTCAAATAACTTAACCAAATCAAATATTATACATAGCCAAATTCGATTATTTCATAATATAGTTACAATGTTTCTAAATTTCAGCATATACTAGGTTACGTAAATAACTTACGATGTTTATTTGACTTACCTCGGATAACGTCGTACGACAAAAATAGGCTATTCGATTATCTTCGCCTTTCCCCGATCCAAGTCCGTTTTCTTTTGTTCTTGATCGAAACATGTTCAAATTAAGCTTATTCAAACACATTTCTATTCAATTTAGTCCTAAAACACATAAATGGGCAATTTACCATTTTACCCCATTATTTCACACTTTTACAATTTAGTCCTATTTGCACAAAACACAAAATACACAAAATTTGGCTAAACACCCTAAGGGCCGAATGTTCCTAGTTCTCATACAAGTCCATACATTTCATTTATTTCACATTTAGTCCCTCAAAATTTTATTTTTGCAATTTAGTCCAATATACTCAATTTCATCAAAAATTCAAAGACAAAACTTGTTAATCTAACACATATATATCATAATTCATCCTCAAACAACATAAACAACAAACTATCATCAATGGCTCAACTCTAAATATTCATCAAACTTAAAAATTAAAGCATGGGTCTTGTACATTTCATAGCAACGATCTCAAAAACGTAAAAATTATCAAAAACTAAACAAAGTACATACCCGAATTAAGCTTCCCTAATGCCGAAACTTTAAGCTTCAAAAATGGTGTTTTCTCATCTCACATTCGGGCAAGGAAAGAGATAATGCATGCTTTTTCTTTATTTTATGTTGTTTTATAATATTAACATATAAAAGTTAACTTATATTATAAATAAAAACATATTAATAATCACATTAATATCAATGTCGTCCACTAAGGTTCTAAATGGCTAATTTGCATCATAAGGCCACATATAAAAGAAGACAAATCAATTAAACCACTCAATTAAATAAAAGGTTACTTTTATCACTTATGCAATTTAGTCTTTTTTCATAAATCGAACACACAAACGGATAAATTAGCCTACGAAATTTTAACGCATGTTCAAACATATATCATAGATTTCAAATATAATATTAAAATATTTTTCTAATCCGGATTAGTGGTCCCGAAACCACCGTTCTGATTAGGGTCAAAATCGGGCTATTACACATACCCTGACATCGCGCTGACGTGGACGCGCTTTTGGGGAAAATGGCCCATTCCGTAAATAATAAAATTCTAAGTCCATTTCCGTAATTTTTGAAAAAAAAAGGGTATTTATTGGTATATTGGCTATTCTTAAGGTCAAATTTATTTAAACCGGGACAAATTATTAAATGAAGAATGTTCTTGAGCAAATTATGGATTTGGCAATTAGAAATGTAAAGTGGTTTTTGTGAATTATTAAAGAAAATAGTGCAGAAGCTTTCACTGTTTAATGCCACTTAACAGGTTACTATGCTGAAATAAAGGCTTTTTTTTTTATAAAAATAACCTAAAAAATAATTAATTACTTAAATGACCTATTTGTTGATAAAATATGAAAATAAACCAAAATCTACAGTAAAAGTAGGTGAAGCCAAAGTGTTTGGAAGTAACGTGAATGAAAAATAAATAAAAAAATTACCTGTTTCAGTAGGCAAATAGGCAAATAGGCTACTGTCTTGAAATCTAGTTGCGCCAATTTATTTGGCTCCACCAAAAAAAGGTAAAATTGCTTAAACCCCCCATACTTTCAAAAATCACAATATTTCCCTAGTGTTTATACAAGTGGCGTCATTCTATATGGCTCCACCAAAAAATTAATTTTTTTAATACAGATTGTTGAAGTAACATGAATTAAAAAAAATAAAAAATTTACCTATTTCAATAGGCAAATAAGCAGACAGGTTACTGTTTTGGAATCTGGTGGCGTCAATTTATTTGACTCCACCAGAAAAAGGTAAAATTGCTTAAACCCCCCATATTTTCAAAAATCATAGTATTTCCCTAGTGTTTATACAAGTGTCGCCATTCTACATGGCTCCACCAAAAAATTGATTTTTTAATGCAGATTGCTGACGTGGCATGTTGGTGACGCCAAACACTTTGGCGCCACCAACTTTTACTGTAAATTTTGGGTTATTCTCGTATTTTATCAAAGAATAGGTCATTTAAGTAATTAACTATTTTTTGGGGGTTATTTTTATAAAAAAAGCCTAAAATAAACGGCCTAAATTCAATTAACTTCTAATTACTTTAGCTTTTCTCTTGTGAATGACGACTTCTAATGGTTCTCCTAACGAAGACGACAAGGGTGGAGCTTGTCAGAATGAGAAAGTAGATTAGAATGTGACGATGGCAGTGGAATTGGATCCTGATCCACCGCTGTCATAGAAGGAGAGACTAATAGGGAAAAGTTCACGGGAATTAGGAAGGAAGAATAGTGGATCGGGTATTGATGAAGATGATGACTTTGCCTTTGTGGAGGGAGACGTTATGAGATCTTTTGTTAATGGCATTCCTTCTATCAACCCTTTAGCTTGATGGATATTGCTAATGGCAATTTTTTGGCCAAATTTTAGAATAAGAAAGATTATGAACGGGTACTCTATCAAGGACCTTGGATCATCTTCGGCCAATATCTGACTGTCCAGCCATGGTCCATTGACTTTGATCTAACACAACCCTTTCCTAGTGTGGTCATGTCCTGGATTAGATTTCCCAAGCTACCGGGTTATATGTACAAAAAGAAAATCTTATGAGAGATTGGCGGCATGGTTGGTAAGGTTGGCAAGCTAGACTTCAACACAGATAGCAGAGCAAGGGGAAGATTTGTGCATATGGTGGCCTATGCCAGCCTGGACAAACTTTTAGTCTCACAAGTTCTGATAAACGAGCCCCTCCAAAGAATAAAGTATGAATATTTACATACTTTTTTCTTTTCATGTAGTTGCTATGGACACATGAAGAAGTTCTGCTCGTCGAAGGTGATTATTCCAAGGGCAGATTTTGAAGGGAAACCGTCTGGCGAGGGAGATCAAACGATTATTTTAGCTCCGGTGGGAGAGAAATCAACGGACGCTAACGACGCCTATGGTCCGTGGATGCTTGTCGAGAGAGGGAGTGGGTGTAATTCAAGGGATGCTAGAAAGATTAGTGCCGGAAATCTTGGAAATTTGGCAGGTAAATCAAGATTTAATGTATTATATTCTCTAAATGAAACTGAGAATTTTTAGGGGAAAACTCGTGAAGGGGATCTGAACAATAGCACTAATTAAACTGGGAATTCTCTCTCTGAATCTTTTCGGTGCAAATAAGGCTCCAATTTCGTTGATTAAAAAGTCTGGACATGCTGCTCTATGGGCCATAGGAAATCAGTGGGCCACAAATTGATTGTTGGAGCTAAGGAGCCCAATGGAAAAGAGAAAAGTGGACATGGCCTTGTTTCAGCTGGAGTGTTCCAAGTCCAACGGGTCAAGGGAGCCTTCTTTTGCAAGCCAATGGTCCGGGCTTTATTAATTTAGCTAATAGACCTGATTTCGCCAAATGCCCTATTAGGTTAAAGGGTTTTCAAGGTCCAGCATTTTCAGACCATATTAAGGACGTCTAGATGCCTTTAATTTTGGGGGATTTTTCTATTGCCCAAAACAGCGAAACCGTGAATGTTAAAAAATTGGTGATCGATCTAGGGTAAGTTCTTCTTGCGCCATGAATAATTATGCCTTATTCTTTCACTTTAATCCTATTTATGAAGGGAATTTATAGGTGTCAAATTCTATACAGAAAAGTATTTTAGATTCGAATAAACATTCTGTTGTTGTTTTCAAGGAGAATGTTCAACCAAATTCTTTGGGAGACATGGGTGAGGGTCAAGCTACAGAGGTGGCTAGTGACTTTGCCGATATTGGTGTGAGAATTATTGATGGAAAATTTAATGGAAGACGGAGAGGCAAGAAGCTCAACTGGACCATTCGTGAGAGAGGAAATATTTTTAAAAATTCTAGTACTTAGGTTCCTCATCACGAGTTGATGAGAAATTTGGCTGAGTCTCTGCAGGATGCTCCGGATGATGGCCATAAGGAGTTAGGGAAGTAACTTGTCTTTAAATTTGCCTCTTGTTTGTAAATTGGTTATTTTTTTGTGTTGATTTAATATTTAATGGATTTGAATCTTTCCTTTCTTTCATGGAATTGTCAAGGGTGTATGAACACAAAGTTTTAAACCAGATAATTTTAACTTGTTGGAACCAATGGTATGTGGGAGAAAAGCTGATAAAGTCATTGACAAGTTGGGTTTTCAGTACTCTTTCCAAGTTGAAGCAGTAGAATTTTCAAGAGGCATTTGGATTAGTTGGAAAAATATTGTTAATCTTGAGGTTATACGTAATCATCATCAATTTATTTTGGTCCGTATTTGCAGTAGTGTTTCTTCTCATTATGTCTTTATAGCTTTTGTCTATGGTAGTCCTAATTGGAGGAAACGAAGATTACTTTAGGAACAACTGAAAACTATTATCCCTTCTGCTTTGATCCCCTGGTTAACTATTGGTGATTTTAATGCTATTTTGTCCTCTGGTGAGAAAAAAAGGAGGAGGACTAGTGGGACAATGTGCTCTTACTTTGGAGATTTTGTCGATTTTAATGGGCTTCATGACTTAGGTTTCAGTGGTCCTTCGTTTACTTGGCAAAAAGCTAGGACTTTTGAGCATCTTGATCGTGCTTTGGTGAATGAAGTGTGGGTTCAAGCCTTTTCGGATTGTATGGTTATTCACCTTACTAGGCTTAAATCGGATAACCAACCACTTATTCTTAATTTTTATCCGGCTCTCTCCTTGCCCAATGGGCGTCCTTCCAAATTTCTGGCGGGTTGGGCGCAACATCCATCATTCTTTAATTTTGTCATTGAGAATTGGAAGTATAACGGTTACATGTTTGAGTCCATTTCTGATTTAACTGCTAGCCTCAAGGTTTGGAATAAATCTATATACGGTCATATTAGTGATCGTAAAAAAAAGTTTCACTCCTTATTGAATGTTCAGAAGGCCTTGAAACTTTTGGATTCAGAATTTTTGGTCCATAAGGAGATGAAAAGATTAGAGAGACAATAGAATCAGTTCTTTTGCATGAAGAATTGTTATGGAAATAGAAATTTCGTTGCGACTAGCTTAACTTGAGGCACCTAAATACTAGATTTTTCTATTGTCATACAAAGAGGAAGGCTAATCGCATTACTTCTTTGTGTAGTTAGGATAGGGATTGGATTTATGATTCTGATGTTATTCAGTAAAAGGCGGTTAATTTCTTCTAGAAATTATATAGGGAACATTCGACTTACGGAGGGTCTCTACCTCCTAACTCTTTTCCTCCAATTGAATAGTGTGATAATGATTTTTTGAAGAGTTCTATTTCGAATGAGGAAATTAAGAAAGCTCTGTTCGACATGACCCCTTTAAAAGCTCAAGTAGTGATGGTTTCCATGCCAGTTTCTTTCAGAATCAATGGGATAACATAGGAGAGGCGATTTGTAACTAGGTTAAAATTATTTTCAATGGTTGTTCTATTGATCAAGGACTTAACAATACTCTTCTCATTCTCGTCCCTAAAGTTGCTAATCCTGAGAAATTCTCACAATTTCGTCCTATTAGTCTCTACTCCATTCTGTATAAGCTGGTAATGAAGGTAATTGCAAATAGATTTAGGGTGGTATTCCCAAAAATTATTTCTTGTGAGCAGGATGGTTTTATTGCGAGAAGAAACATCTCGGATAATATCTTTATAGCCCACGAGGTCATACACTCTATGACGGCTAAGAACAAAAGATGGATGGCTGTTAAAATCGACCTTGAAAAGGCCTATGACAGATTCCGATAGGATTTCATTAATAGTTCGTTGCAAGCAACAAGTATTCCAAGTTTTCTTAGGAGATTAATCATGTCAGCTATCTCAAACTCCACCATGCAGATTTTGTAAAATGGTGTGCCAACTCCTAAGTTTAAGCCCCTTAGAGGCGTTCAACAGGGATGCATGTTATCTCTATACTTTTTTGTGCTTTGTATGGAATGGTTAGGACATAGGATTCAGTCAGCTATTTCTAGTGGTAAGTGAAAACCTATCAGATTATCATGTTCTTTGCAGATGACTTAGTTATCTCTCTAAGGTAGACTTGAAGCATGCTGGGGTCCTTAAGGAAATTCTTGATAAATTTTGCAATATTTTAGGTAGTCGGGTTAATGTTTGGAAAAACATTATGTTTTCCTTTGGAGTAGTAGAAGATAATCTTAAAGATAAATTAAGTAGCTTACTTGGATATCAAAAGGTGCACAATTTGGGTACCTATTTGGGAGTACCATTATTTCATGACAGAGTTACTTGCTCTACTTTGAGGTTTTTTGTGGATAAGGTACGTAGCGAATTGAATAATTGGGATGCTAATAAACTTTCGATGGTTGGTAGAATCACCTTGTCCAATCTCTCCTTTCTATCCCAAATTATTTTATGCAATCTATGAGTATTCCCAAATGTGTTTGTGATGAAATCGAGCGTTTGGCTAGACAATTCATTTGGGGTTCTACCAATGGGACAAGAAATGTATCCTTGGTTGATTAGAGTCCTATTTGTCAACCTCTCTCTCGTGGAGGTCTTGGTTTCCGTCATTTAGAATATTAAAATTTTACCTTTTTACTAAAGTTAGGATTTAATCTTATTTCTAAAAATGATGCCTTATGGGTTCGAGTTCTGTGAGCAAAGTACAGGATGGAGGATAAAATTCCTGAAAGCATAATACGAGGGAATTGCTCAGCTATCTAGAGAGCCATGGCTAAGATATGGCCTTTTTTGCGTGAAAACTTATGTTAGTCTATGGGAACAGGAAATTCCATCCGTTGTTGAAAGGATCATTGGATTCTTAATGTTGGTCTTTTGATAAATTATATTCTTTCTCAAAGCAATCTTGTGTCAGAATGTTTTCTGTGTGACATGATTTCCAATGATGGGACATAGAATTTGGACTTGTTTAGAGTCTGGTTGTTAGAAGATATTATTAAAAGAATTGGTAGCATCCTTCCTCCATATCCTTCTATAGGTAATGACAAAATTAATTGGATTGGCGCATCTACTAGATCCTTTTCTGTGAAAAGTGCTTATTTTCGGTTATTCTTGTGGCTTGTTTTCAAGCAACGCCTTCTAATGAATATGGAATGGATCAAACAAGGTATTGGACAAAATGGTTCGTGTTCACTTTGTGGACATGGCGAAGAGGATTTAATTCATGTCCTTAAAATTGTTCGGCAGCTACAGAGGTTTGGTTTTGTGTTATTCCCTTGGAACTTCAAAGTAGTTTTTTCTCTGGTGATTTGCTCGAGTGGATGGGGATAAATCTTTGCTCTTCTAAATGGATGCCCAATGTAGGAAGTCTTTGGTCAAGTCTATTTGGTTTAATTGTTTGGCGTTTGTGAAAGAACATGAACCTTTTTATTTTCCAAGGAATATCTTGAAGCTTTATTGAAACTATTAAGTCTTCTGTGTGTTGGGCAAAACAATATTTTCCTGCTCATAAGTGGGTCCTGCCTAATCAAATTGAAGCAAATCACGATTCTTCGATGACAGGTAATTGGATCCATTTGTTCACTGATGAAGCTGTTAAGTTGGATGCATGTTTTGCGACTTCAGAAGAGATGGCATGTAAGCAAGAATGAGAGTGGATCGTTGGGTTCAATTGTTATTTGGGATTATGCACAATCTTCGATGCTGAACTATGGGGTGTTCTAGATGGCATAACACTCATCTATGAAAGGGGATATCAAAAAGTTGTGATTCATACAAAAAATTTAGAAGTAGTCAAAGTTATTCAAGATGCCCATTTGACAGATTCATGTTCAGCTTTATTACGTAGAATCCGCATGAATCTACAAGCTATACAACATTGGAAGATAAAGCATGTTCAAAGAGAGAGGAATCAAGTCGCTAGCTGTCTTGCGAAGTTAGCTACAATAAGGAGTATTAATATGAAGATCTTTGAAGACATTCCTGAAGAGCTAGTACCTATTTTTGAGATTGATAGAATAGCAAATTCTCGACTATGCTAATTTATTTTAGATAGTTGTTTAATTCACCCCCCAAAAAAATAATGCGGAGACTAAATTGAGAAAGCTAACAAATGATAAAGTAAATGAGAAGGACTAACATAGCAATTGATCGTGGTTGTGCATGATAATTAAACCATCATGCAAACCGTGGCCAAATTAAGCTTAATAAATGCACTTGATCCAAGCCATCCAATTCCATTAAGCTTTGTCACATAAGTTATTAGCACTTGGATTGGTATTAAATGAAATTAAAAAATAATGATAATAAAACTAATTACACATATAAAGGTGATGGTGGGAGAGATAAGAAAGCAAATTCTCTTCTTTTTTTCCTTCTTTATTAGTCGAACCATTAAGAAGGAGAAAGGAAATTTTTTTTAGCTTTTCTTCCTTCTTTCCGTGGCTAGTTCATGAGGTAAGGGTGGTTTTTCATTTGATTTTTGATAGATTCTTAACCATTCGAGCTTAATCTAACTAACCTATGAATTAGATTTTCTTATTGTTTTCTTTATTAAATTGCTATTAATGAGTTTAAGTGAGGTTGAAGCTTAACTGTGATGAAATTATGGATGATATGTTTAGATTATGTATGGATCATGTTAGAATGTAGTAGAAAGTGATGGATTAAGTTAGAAATTTAGTTAGATTTTATAATTGATTTTGTGATACTAGGATCCAAATTAAATAGAATGAAATCTGATGGAAATTTTTGTTATAGATTGAAAGTATGTGGTTCCTAGAGTGTGAACATGAAGTCGTATTCTGATTTGATATGGAATATCAAAAGATACAAGATTTTTTGATATTATGGTTTTCAAGGACTAAAATGAATAAATTACATTTCATGTTTAATTGATGTATTTCTATACGTTATATGTGGAACTGATTTTGACTTTATAATTGAACTTATCATACATAGTTAATGAAAAAGTCGGAACGTTGAGAGTTAAGGCGTAGGTGGGTGGTAGATAACGAAATTGGTTTGTGTTACTATAATTCGCTTTCAATTACTTATTTTATTGATTAGCTAGTGAAATAGTCAAATGCGAAATAAATGTCAAGGTAATCGATTCTAAACTTGAAACCTTTCTAGATGTGTGATACTATATTATACATATATAAGACTGCATGAATGATGATAATATGATGAAAATTGATAATATATGCCTCATATGATTTATATGAATTGATTATGTAAATGTGGTGATAAAAATTTCGATGCCATGATAAGATGTTATACATAATTGAATTATAGTATTTAATACATTAATGGTATTACGATGATAGATATTGACATTTGCATTAATAGTAAATAATGATGATTGTGCTATTAAACGATGTTAGACATTGTTTAGGTATAGTTGGTATGTTATAGGGTCATTATAGGTGATATTATTTAGTTCCAATTTTCAGAGGGTTGTAGGTAGTCCCAATTTTCAGAGGATCGTGGACATACATTGATATACAGATTGAGTAGTTCCAATTCCCTAAGGGTTGTGGAGTTATTTTGATATATATAAAGATTTAAGTATCCGTTATAATGTCTGTTATTGATTAATAAAGGCCAAATTGAATAAGAATTATATGTGATATTGGTTTGGTATATTTTGTATTGAAAATACAATGACATGAATATATGATATGTTGAAATGAATACTGATTATTGAAATATAGTAATTGTGGACTTGTGAATTCAATGAAAGATTGAAATACATTTGTATATGGTTGCATACATTGATGGTAGACTAAATGAAGCTTCAGTTATTAATGCTACATATGTATATACTTGTTATTTATTTAAATCTCTTGTATTGAGTTTGAATTATATTAGCACCACTAGGTATGTAATATTCAGTGTACGACTTTGTTTATTTTCATGCATAGGTTTAGAGTAGGTTGTTTAGTAGATCGAAGGTAGTTTAACTCAACTCGGTCAAATTTAATATCTATGTCTATAAATTTATTTAATGACATATTCCTAGATTAAGTCTTGTGTTTAAGTATCATTTTTGGATGATTTGGTATGTTTTGTTTTCTAATATGCCTTTTAAGTATTTTGAAGTTGAGTTTGGTTAGCTAATTTTTGTATTAATATGCATAGTTTTGCTTATTTGATAGCTTGTTTAATTATGCTTAGAGTTGATGCATGAAATGGTGTAAATACCACGATGGATTGATGTTTTTGTTGATATAGGTTAAACTTGATTTGGAAGTCATTTGATAGACATATGTTGTACAATTTAGGTAAATTGATCATTTAGGCTTGAGACATCAAGATGTAAACATGATAATTTCATGCAATTATGTACTTAGGTCCCAAGAGATGTTGAGCGCGTCTCGAAATATATAATGACATGCTTCGAAAAGTAAACATTGAACTTAAATTAGTTTTGCCTTGTTTTAGGTCTTGACACAATAATTCATTTTGTCTCAAAACATCCAAACATCGAAATTAAATTAAGAAAACAAAGGTGTCTCAAGACTAATTTCGAGACACAAAAAGCCCAATCTCGAGACATGAACCCCAATTTCTCGAGACATAACTACATCAAAGCAAAAATAGTAAATCGGAGAGGTTAGTCTCAAGATAAGATCTCATTGCTTTGAGACATATTGTTGAATTTTGATATTAGAGTTTGGATTTGAAACCCAAAAGGCATGTTAATTAAGAGTCTTAACGTTAATAATGTATGTATATGGATATAAATGATGTTTGATTTGATATGAACGATATTTATAGGTTAAATTTATGGAAACGTAATGTAACGTGACATCATACTTCTGAATCCGGTGATTGGGTTGATGTGGGGGTGTTACAATTATATATGTGATAATATGTTTGCTGTAGAAGATTTTGGAAATAGCATAATTTAATGATATAATTTGATGGTTATTGAAATTTTAAAATTTGAGAAGTACAAGGATTAAAAATAGCAATAATATAGATCAACTAGTGTTGGATATAGTGGTAAGGCCAATGTTTTTAGAACAAGGCTAGTGGTCAAACTGGTAAGGTCATCGGTTTATCGATTCAATCAATTCGATTAAAAACTCATTAAAAAGTCTTAAAAAATTAAAAATATATATTAAAAATTTAAGAAAAACTTGGTTCAACAAGTTTATACCGGTTTATAATCATTTTCTAAATCGGTACGCAGTCAATGTCCAATTCAAACATCATTGGGTAAAGCATATTGCAAGCTTAAGAGAAGACATAAATTTAAACCTTAGGATGATATTATTAAGAGAAGTAGCTTCAATCTAGAAGAAGTAGAGTGTAAAATGGATATAAATAATAAAAGAAATCAATAATATAGGAGAAATAGCAGAATTAGGCCTAGAGAAAAAAAGATGTGAGATAAGCAAATCAGTTAAAGGTCCAGGCCAAGTTTTGTTGGTTAGGCTCATTGGCCCATTATCTTTCAACCACTGACAAAACTTGTCCATTTCACTTGGAATATGCCATTTATCCTTTACAGGTCGAATTTTTCTCACCCTTTGATTTTCATGAAAGCTTTACGTTCATAACACGAGTATAAATGACGACTGAAGCAGCACTTAGATGGGCTACTACACCGTTACCATGCATTCTCTTACCTAAGCAACTCCCAGATCTAAAGCAGCTCTCTATCTCAACCAAAACCTTCTCAGCAAATTGTTTAATCCCCGGGAATCCCTCCCTTGTTCCGCCATTAAAGATCTATACTTTAAATCCCCTAAGCTTTTTTTCACCTTTTTTAACTCTTTTTTTCTCACTCGAAATCCCATCAAAACTCAAGGTTAAAAATTCTCAGTTAATCCCCATCTCTTCTCTGGCTCTAAATTTCCACTTCTTATCATAATAATGCATTTTTTTGAATTTTAATTTTAATTTTAGTTTGCAGTTTTACTTGAAGCTTTACTTGAAGCTTTTGTAATTTTTATGGCAGAAGGAAAAACAAATAAACTTCAATGGCTATCAGAAAACCTGGTTTGATTGCTTTATTTGATGTTGATGGCACTCTTACAGCTCCAAGAAAGGTATTTAATCTCTTTTTTTTAATCCTATAAATTTTAGTGACATGATTTTGGGTTCTTGAACTTAAGTGGGATTTTGACCTTTATTTTCTTCATTTCTTCTTTTTTTGTTGAATGTATCATTCATTTAAAATGGTATATAGGTGGCTACACCCAAGATGTTGGAGTTCATGAAGGAACTGAAGAAGGTAAATCTTTTTTGGAACATAAAAATAGCTTCTTCTTTTTTTAATTTTTAATTTTTTTTTTTTTGAATCTATCCAGTTTTATTTTCAATTGTAGGTTGTTACTGTTGGAGTGGTGGGTGGATCTGATCTCAGTAAGATATCTGAGCAACTTGGGAAATCAGGTTAGCTTCAGCTCTTGGCATTATTCTTCTAATTATGAAATGTTGTTCTTTTCATTGTTTCTCTATAACTATTAATGAAGAATTTGTGGCCAATTATATCTCTTTTTATAATTATAGATTAAAATTTTTATGAAATATTAATGCCTGTGTTTATTAACCATAGCTTACATTTTTCAATGCAGTTGTCAATGACTATGATTATGTATTTTCTGAAAATGGGCTTGTTGCTCATAAAGATGGAAAACTCATTGGCACCCAGGTATACTCATAGCTTGCATTTTCTAGGTGTTTAAATGCTAATTTTAAGACACTTTCTCCAAATACTTGCAAGGATAGTATTTGCTTGAGCTAATGATATGTTCTTTAATCTTTTTTTTTCCTCGGTTTGTTTAAGCTTATTTGCTTTTCTTTAACGGGTCTCTTTTTTCCGTTTTTCAGAGCTTGAAGTCATTTCTGGGAGAAGAAAAGGTCAAGGTAAGATTTTTCCTTCTTAAATGTGATCCTATTCTATTAAAAATCTAGAAGGTATTGCATAACAAAAAAGGTTCATATGTGGTGTTGTTATGACTCCATTGGCATTCATTAGGAATTTCTGATTTGCACTAGAGATGTCTACCAACATGTCTGGTTATCGATGATTTCGAGAATCTCTTCAATCTTTATACTCTTCTATTTCAAAAAATAAATGTGGGATGGCTAGAGTATCCAACTTGCACAGAGTTAAGTGGTGATTGAATGATATGTAGAAATACTGCATTGCATGTTCTCAACTCTTTTTGTTCATAGATTGCAAATGATTGTGCAGGAATTTATAAACTTCACACTGCATTATATTGCTGACTTGGATATCCCGATAAAAAGGTAAGATCATTGGAAGAGTTCATTTTTTAAAGTCTAGTTCAACCCTGTGCATATTCCTTTATCATTCGAGCTGAATAAGACCAATCCTTAATCAACATTCTGTTTAGGGGTACATTCATAGAATTCCGAAGTGGGATGCTCAATGTATCTCCAATTGGACGAAACTGCAGCCAAGAAGAAAGGGATGAATTTGAAAAGTATGACAAGGTAAATATATACCTTATAGAATTTGTACTTTTATAGTGTAGAGTTTATAGATGTATGCTTTACATACATATAAAACACTTTGGGTTCCAGGTTCACAACATACGCCCAAAAATGGTTTCGGTGCTTCGAGAAAAGTTTGCTCACCTTAACTTGACATTCTCAATTGGAGGACAAATAAGCTTTGACGTGAGTGACACATATGATTTGTGGTTTAACCCTTTTAAGTGCAAGGAGTATAGAGATTCATTGAATTAATCATTGCTCCATGTTGGTTGTAATAGGTTTTTCCTCAGGGTTGGGACAAAACATACTGCTTGAGATACCTTGAAGAATTTCAAGAGATTCATTTCTTTGGTGACAAAACTTACGAGGTTGGATTCTTATTTGATTCAAATCTTATGGCCAAACTACATTATAGATTTATTGTCACTACCCTTTGCTTTTTGGCTCTTTCAATTTATACCTTATGTTTGTTTAATTTTCCGCACTTTCATGTGGCTAATGATCTTGGCCGGGTGTTCTGTGATCAGGGAGGGAATGATCATGAAATTTATGAATCAGAGAGAACAAAGGGACACACAGGTCAGTGGTGCATTTCAAGTTCACATTATTCACAATCACAATGCAATCATCTAATTTCCATTGACAGAAAATTTTGTGCCAATGAAAGCTTCAGGCTTAGTATAACTGTTATTGTTATTGCAGTTACCAGCCCTGAGGATACGGTGGAGCAGTGCAAAGCTCTTTTCATGAGCAATTGAAACTTCCCTCTTGGTATACCATTTCAATTTGTATCTCTTAGTTTATGGAAGAATAACTGCCAAAGCCAATGCTTGGCCCTAGCATATATATATGTATGTAATTTTATACGAGTCATTGTTAAAATTTGCCTATTAAGAGAATCTGTATGTACCAGGAATTATTACTTTATCACCATTCTTTTACTATAATAAAATCTTTTTGGGTTACAGCAATTTATTTATAGAAACCAGAAACATTTTTTAGGAGATGAAATGATTTTGGGAAAAATAACAATGAATGTATATTTACATGTGTTTTCTCTATACAAATGTATTTTATGAAAAACACATTTTCAAATGCAATCAAAGGAATCAATCACTTTGAAAAGTTGTTGTCAGTCTCAAAAGTTTTGTCATTTCCTTCCCTTCTCCCCTTTTTACACCTTACAACAATGGGAGCAAGTGATCTTCTATACGTTTTTTTCCCCCTTTTTACTCTTGAGAATCTTTCACATTGCCAAGGGTGACATTGTTATCATCCGAAGAATCTGATTGCTGAGCTTTGGATTTACTCATGACTCCAAATCCATAGTTAAGAGGAATTCCATCATCTTGGTACAACTGTGGATAAGAACGCACACATATATCGGGTTTGATGTTCGAATGCAAAGTTTAATATTGCTGGAATTAAAAAGAGGGGAGTTGAGAATACCTCTGTTAGCTCCCTAAGATGGCGGGATCTAAATTCGTTGATTGTTGCCGCAATCTCTGATGAGGGAATTTTAGCCTGCATAAAGAAATGGCAAAAAGTAAGAAGGCTTAGATAACATGTTGCGGATGCAAGGGTTGCATATCCAGATCCATCTATTGTTAAGGAACAATCATCCATCATACCTGTGAAAGAACAGCGGCTGCCAACTGCAGACTTGGTTCCACGGTCTCCGGTACAACCTGTAGTCAGTCCACGAAGCAAGAAGAGTATTAGAGGGAAGCAAACAGGACGATGGGAGGAAATTTTGGTCTGAAGGTATCAGAATATTACAGCCGTAGCACCAGCCTTTTCTAAATTAAGGCCATGATCAACATCGTGAGCACGGACGAAAGTCTTCACATTAGGGAAATGCTTGCTCAGAGCCCAAACAGTTCTATAATTGCCACCAGGAGAATCCAAGGTTATTGCTGCAGCACATGCTCTTTCAGCACCAACATTATGAAGCACCTAGCACACAGTATAAAAAATGTTCAACATTGATCTACAAGTTTAGCTTAGTTCAAACTAGTTTTGCTTTACCTCTGGACTGCCGGAATCTCCGAAATAAACGGGAAGGTCCAGTGCACGCCCCATAGCCACCCGATCACTGAAAGAGCAAAGCTTTTATTGAGGAGCTTGAGATATCTGGCTACATATTATTTCTACCACAGGTATAGATGTTGAAAGTACAACAAAATTTATGATCATTGCAGAATGCCTCAGCCCTATCTACGTGTATGTTTTTTAGCTTCTTCAACAAAAATGTCAATTGATTTGCATTGAAGAAAAAACGTGCCATGTAATAGGGCTACCCCTAAGCTTAAGATGGAGATAGATGTTTGCAAAATCATAACAATTACAACTGACAATCATAAAAATATGCAAATAATTCCTTCAAAAAAAGAATTTGAGGATACCTCCTTACGTCAAGAGCAACAAATGGAATTAGGCGTTCTGAAAGAAGCTGAGCTATGATCTGAGCATGGTCATAAGAAAAAGAGAAAAATTGCCATTGTTATATACATGTTCACATTACTATTTTGAGAGCAGGTTCATCAGATTAACATTTTTAGACTAATTTCGCAATTAAAGGGTTTAAATATTAAATACCTGCCCAACACGTCCAAAGCCACAAATGATAATATGATCATGCAAATCATCAGTCTGGAAATAAAACCAAGTCATAAAAGCAGATTAGTAACCATCAGCGACCTCATAACTCGGTCTTTAATGTATTGAAAATAGCTGTACTACATACAGATACTATATATTCCCTCAAACTTTAATAATGTACACACATTAATTGAACTTTAATCTTCAGTACTTTTATTGCAAAACCAATGAAGCTTTCTTCCTACAGGGGATTGATAATCACTCGGATGCCTTGGACTTTCCGTATCTAATTATTAATACCTCATGCAACAAAACATGGATTTCAAAGAACCATAGCAAGGTTGCTTTAGTTATTCAGAAACTGCTGAGAGGGAAAACGTAATGACAACCTCAATGGAGCTGTAAGTTGGAAACATTACCTCACTCTCAATAGGCAATAAACTTCGAACATCAACAAGCTCGAAACGAGAAGCAATTAACTGGCCTCCAGCAGCAAGCCATGGTGTGAGGGCCATTGAGATCCCCACAACAAGGAACAACAATGAGGACAGCTGAGAAGACATTATACCCTGCCAACAACACCATTTATACTTGAATAAGCAACAAACATTTCGTTATTAACAGTTAGAAGTTGGATTAGCAACCATATTTAAAAGAACAATGATCCCAGGCGATTAGGTAAAAAAAAGTGGTCATTTACCTAAAAAGAGTGACACAACTATAATTTAATGTCACAAATATGTTATCAAAATCTATTTTTCTCAAATCACCCTAAGCCGGAAGAAAATCAAAAGTAGAATCTAAAGCGCAAGAGATTAACTAAAAGTTTGGCAAATGCAGGATTAACCGTTACATGTGAATGAAATAACCTCATGACTAAACTATGCTAGTTAATAGGGACAGAAACCTGATTAACAGCTTCACCAAAAGCCACAAATGCAAATTCTCCACCTGGTGCAAGAAGAAGACCAACCCTTATGGAAGATATGATTGAAATACCACAAAGTTTACCAACAAGTGCCACCAATATAGTCTTGCCACCAATTAAGAGTCCCAATGCCCCCGCAATGACAGGAAAATTTGAAAGAAGAAGTTTCGGGTCAATGGACATGCCAACCTGAAAACTCAGTCAGCAAAAGTCATCAGTTGCACATACTTGATAATCAATCTACGGCAGTACCAATAACCTAAAAGCAATACAAGCCTAAGCAAGAGCCAAGATTCTCCAAACTCAGTGGTGTACATAAATGATACGAAGACTTTATCCAACCACATCCCTCAACCTTTTCCCCCCTCCGGACTATGGGATAAAATAATGCTCTACTGTTGTTTTTTTTTTATTTTATAAAATCCTCTACTGTTGAAATAATGAAATTGGGTGATATGACAATTTTATAATATTACACTTGTGGCATAAAAAATCTATTTCATCCTACCAAACATGACCTTATGGCCCCATAAAATGATCACCAGGCATGTTTTACAACTCAAGTAAGAATGCTATTCAACGAAACAAACATCTACTCATATGCAGATTGTCGAGATGCCAAAAATACCAACCGTCATGAAAAAGAGACCCAATAAGAGGCCTCGATATGGAGCAATATCTGATTCAACCTGCAAAGCGAATTCAGTCTCTGCAAGAAGCAACCCAGCTAGAAATGCTCCCAATGCCATGGAAAGTCCAGCCTGTTCAACAAGAAGAGAAAGAAAAGGGGAGGCTCTAAGGTAGTATAACTTCTACAGCAGGGGAAAAAAACAAGTCAAGAACAAGAATGTAAAGTTTTCATACCCTTGCAGTTAGGACACTTGTCCCTAAAATAACAAGGAGGGTATTGGCAGAGAATATTTCTGCATTTTTATTTTCTGCTATTTGCTTATAAATTGGCCGAAGCAGCTGCAAGAAATAAGAAAAGGTTATAAGAATCAGCAGATGCTGTGTGTCTGAAGCACTAGAGTGGTTTTCCAGAATTGGGCGCAGGTATGGACAATATTAAGTAGAAGTTCAGAAGACTGGACTAAATGCTACTGAGTCAAGTCTGGCCAAAAAAAAAAAAATGCTACTGAGTCAGTAGTATCAATCTATTAGATACATTATCATGAGCATTAAATAAATGATCAATCATCTCCACTTGAATGATATCATTCAACATTACAGTGATGGCTTATACTCTTAATATATAGTCTTTGAAGTTTTTCATCAGTCAACATTACAGGATAAATTAAGATAAAAACGGCAGTAACAGAATAGAAAATTATTGGGCAAACCTAAGGTCATAATTTATGAATGTCTTAGATATAAAACTTACCAATCTTCCACCAGCAATAATTGCAGTGATGGCAACTGCAGCTTTAACAGCAGCTAGTCCAAGAGCTTCTGCAATGGCTCCAAAACCAACCTGGAAACCAGAAAAAATACATCACCCAAATTGCCAATATCAGTTGGTGAAGCAATAACAGCAAAGATAACAGTAATACGGCAGTCATATAAACCAGACTGAGGGGAAATTTTCGCTTTCTCTTAACTTGCCTTGACCATCAAAATTCTTCAAGTTTCTTCCCTTAAATTTACACTAGCAAATATTTATTCAGATTACTTTCTTGGGAGCTCACTAGAAGCATTTTATGGAAGCAAAATCAACTAACACAAAAGGAATGACGTTGGGGAAAGCACGTGCTCCCTTTAAGCAAATTAATGGAGTAAGTTTCCAAGAGCGTAAATAGCTACTTAGATATCTCAAGGAGATGAAGGAACAAGCAGTCTTTTATTAATAAAAGTTTAGGAAAACCATTCATCAAAACCTGAGCCCCAAGTAACCTTTTAAGGTTTTTATGCAAGCATTAGAACAAAAAAAAAAAAAAAAAAAAAAAAAAAAAAAAAAAAAAAAAAAAAAAAAGGGGATGTATGTAAATGACATACCATCATAGCAAGACAAATTCTGAACCTTCAATGTCGAATGCAGAACAAATAGGAAAAGCAAAGACGGATTATTAGAATTTAGAAAACCTTACCCCTCCTTTTGATGAATTTGGCGAGATAAGAGGTATGAGTATAAGCAAAACAACAACAGCCAAGTCCTGGAAAGAATAGATAACAAGCAATAAAATGGCTTGCAACCATGGCATCTAAATTAACTAAATGTCCAAGCAGAAGTCGAAAGACTAACAAGGAGGAATCCAAGCATATCATATGTAGGAATTGTATTTTCCATAACTGCTAGTTTAGTCTAATCATTCATAAAGTATCTTAAGCAATACTGGAGCTAGATGGCTCAAGTACATAGCCAATTACCATATCATGTTGAGTAGATATCTAGTTTTGTCCACATTTGAAGGGTAAAGATGACAGTTCAAAACATGAAGAACAGGAAAGATGATTAAAAAAAACAAAAGGACAAAAACAGAAGATGCAGGGATAAATGTATAAGTTATCAAGATGTTCATTTTGGATAAAAACACTGAACTATCGTCCCTGACCGCTAAACTCAATTCATAACAAAATGCATCCTGGAGCCAGTCACTTTTCTCGAGATCATAGGATAACCTGGAAGAGTAAGACAGAAAATGTTGCGCGTCCATGGCGTGAAGTACTCTCACCTCGCTCCTGTAATACCTGCAAATGAAGACAACATCAATTATATGTCCATCAAATCAAACCTTTAGGTTTCATTTTCTCTGGTAGGTAGTTATTGTGACAGAACAATATATATACACACAAATAAAAAGGAAAATGATAAAGTCTGATGCAATCAGATTATAGTCATATGATAAATATATCAAAACTATTAGGTGGATCTGTAAAGACATGGCAAGATCCCAAGTTATATTCTAATTTTCAAAGATTTCACGATGCTGCAGAAGAGTATAACAGGAAACATAATCAACAAGAACATTAAAATATTTTGCTCTAGGAAGCTTGTCTAATTACCTTTTTTTGCTTTCTTCATATAGCACAAGAATAATGATAATATCATGTTACAATAAATGAAATCTGAAGCAAAATCAGTCTGTTAATTACCTGCAGGACAACAGCAGTTGAAGACAATGCCAGGCCATTGCCAATCACTATCGCAGCTGAACTGGGATGCCCAGCAACAAAATGAGCAACTAGACCAACTGCAACTGCTGTCACCAAGACCTGTATCACATAAAATTAAGTTAAAAGAACTTAGTAAAATACAAGTGAAAGTGATAGAAAGTTTATTTTCTCAGTCACCTGGGCGGTGCCTAGTCCAAAAACATATTTCTTCATGGAACTTAACCTTTCAACAGATAGCTGCAAAAAGCAAAATGAGGGTACAAGTTTATTATCTTCTCATAATGATGGAGTTCAAATGTAAAGCTGGAATCGTGGATATGATAATATACTCCACCTCAAGGCCAATATTGAATAGCAAGAAAACAACTCCAAATTCAGCAATTGCTTTGGTTCCATGTACATGACGGATTATCGATAGACCATAAGGTCCAATCAAGATGCCAGCAGCCAAATATCCAAGAACGGGGCTGCCTAAAATTTGGGACAGATAGAATAGAAACATCAACTAATACAAAATTCCAGGACGAGAAAAGGAAAAATAGAGCAATGAATGATAATGATAAGGAGAAGAAAAGCTCCAACAGAAATTAGTGTAGTTAGGACTATAGGAAACATCATAAAAAGAAAACAAAAAGTTAATCAAGCATGAACTCCAAATGCTATCCCAAAAATTCATGAATGAAAAGAATACTCGTGTTTTTCTAAGAACGTCACCTCCATGCAACATGCTCAAATTTGAAATAAATAATACAGTATTTTAGTCACCTCCAGGAAGTTTCTGAAAGACAGGCACAAAAATTACACTTGCAAGCAGTAACCACAAAACATCAAGGAGGGAGGCCTCCTCCTCGTTCATCTGTGAAATTTAAACATTGAAATGAGATGATGACAAGCTGCATAAAAGAGGATTAAGCTTAAAAATAAAAAATAGATAATTAATAAAGAATCACATACCTCTTGATGAGGAAACGTAGCAACTAGTTTCTTGAGTCTTTTGGGAATTTTCTGTATTTGTCGGATCAGAGGCTTTGCATTTGCGGAAACTTCTTCTATACTAGTGGCAATGACATCTGGCTGCTGCAGCAGCTGATAATTCCTCTCTGCCCGATTAGCATAGAAGGCAGCCCTGTAATTGAAGGTGGGAATCATTTCTCCAAGCAGGAAATCTTATAAGTAGCAACAAACTGATAAAACACGGACTCGATTGAATAGCCCCTCTCAGAAGATTTGACTCAGTGTTGCTCTATAATCAAGCGGTGCTTTTCTAGATCTAAACTTTTAATTAAACAAGAAATGGCATAGCATTGCAAAGGAAACACATCTTCTACAGCTTCTATCAAAAACTAAAGTTAATTTAATACGACTATTTGAGTCATAAAGCAAGAAATCAACAATGTTCAGTAAAGACATATACAGGAATTTCCAGAAGAGTGATATATTTAAATTAGTTAATGAAACAAGGTAGTAAAATTCAAAACATACCCGGCTCCAAAGAGCAGTATTGCTACAACCAGCTTAGGGATTTGTTTCCTTGCAGACTCCACAAGATCCTGGGCAGCTGATGCTGGTGTGAATTCTGTCCCATCAACGCTGAAGGAAAAGAATGACGCAGAGAAGAAACGGGAAGATTTATTCAACAATGACTTTGGGGTACTAGTAGTTGAACTCTCCCTTGTCAGATCCTTTGGAGTTTCAGGCTTCTTTGGTTGAACATTTTTTGACTTCTCTGCTTCAATTTCAGCTTCTTTAAGAGACTCTAAACCCAGCATTCCATTCTCACGATCACTCTCCTCATCAACTAGTTTGTGATCTTCAGAACTTTTTCTCGCTTTCTCTGATAAAATGTCTTCCTTAGGTTCAAGTTCAAAAACTAACGTATCATCCTTTTCTCTTTCAACAGTAACAGCATCAGAGGCCCCTTGAGTGATCTCCCCCTCCTCGACAACAGCCTCTTCACCCACAACCTTCCCATGGACAGCTTCACCAGTTGAAGTAGAAAGAGATTTTTCGGCTTTTTGTAGGGCCATCTCAGCATCATGCATACACTGTGTAGCCTCCAACTCAAAAGCAACAGCTTGCTCTGCTAAAAGCATGATATGGGCCACATCTTCCTCAGCTTTAAAGGCATCCATCTCTGCTTTCTCTGCAACCTCATTCAATCGATGTGCTTCATTGTGCAACTCATATTTTTTACTCCGCAAGTGCCATAACTCTGCTTCACAATTCTCGAGCGTCTCCTGGCATTTTATAATCTCATCTTGTGCTGCCAATAGTGGTCCATTATCTTCCCTAACATCAATTTCCACATCAATTTCCCCATATCTTTCTAGGAAATCATTTCCCTCTTTCTGAGACTCTACTGCCACCTGATGCCTTGCCTTGGCTAAAGATAGTTCCATTGTTGCTTCTAGAACAGCCTCTTTAGCAACACGCTCTTCATTCAAAATATCTTGAATCATATCAAGCCTTCTATTAACATCAATCCGAGCATGAGCTGCTTCGTCCTTCAAGGCTATCGCAGCTTCTGATATTCTCTGAGCCTTTTCCTCAAACATTCTACTATTAAGACATGCCACTTCCAATTTCCTCATTGCCTTCTGCAACAATTCCCTCAACTCATCCACAGTTGGTGTTTCCACTTCATTACTTTCATTTCTTTCGTCTTCTCCCAAACCATTTGAGACAGTACCACTCGAGTTCTCATCATTATTCTCCACAAACTCCACATTCTCACCGTTCCCAACGGCAAATGCCAAAGAATCATTACCTTGTCGACGCGACCTTACTCCTCTTACTTTCAAGACATCACGTAAACCATAAAACAATGTACTTGAATACGCACAGCACAAATGACTATCAAATTTCCCTCTGAAAACCAAATTTGAACTTAAACAGCCACTATACACCAGACTTTTCCTCGTTTTATTCAAGGACCGAGTTTTCAATCCAATCTTGGAATCAAAAACATTGTAACCGAAATTTTTGCAGCTAAACCTATGGCATAAGGGATCCAGTATCCTATAACTAGTACCTTCACTACCGTGAAAGCTAGTAGAACGCTTAAAACTACAAGCAAAATCCATCTTTATTCTTGACAAGCGTTTCAAGAACTCTCATTGACTTTCTAATCAAACACCTGGCAAGATTAAAGTATTAATGAATACGCACTAGCAGTCCTAGAACAGCAAATCCAAATATAATTTATACTCATGCAAGAACGCCTACGTCTACGTATATGTAAGCAAAGAAGTTAAGCACATATTCTGCAAAAGAATCAACAAATAAAAGCGAAGAGAGAGTAAACTTACTGATCAAAGAAGAGAAGAAATGCTTGAGAAAGGGGCAGTTTCTTCAGAGAAAGTAAAACTAAAGCAGAAATGACACAAGTGATGAAAAATCAGCGTCTTTATATTCTTTCAATTGTAAAGTTGAAAGATTTTGTATATTCGTTCTCTTTCGGTTCTTTCCCTCAAACTTTGCGAGATTAGAAATGGTAGAAATTAAAGAATTCCTCACTATTTTTCTTTTCTTCTTGTTTTCCCCTCTGTTTGGGAACTGAGAAAAAAGGAAGGGAAAACTTGCAGGGGGAAATTAGGTGATTGGTGGATAATTTGTTTTGTTTTTCCGCGAAGTTCTTGAATTTACTAAAACGGCCTTTTATTTGTGTGGAGACTGAGATTTTATAGGGTTTTACTGACTAATGTACCCTTGGAAAGACTACAGTATCGTAAGCGCTAAGCAGTTGTGTTTGGGGCGCGTGGGAGCTAACTGATTCTGTTTCTTTTTAGTTTTTAAAACTGATTCTGTTTCATGTGGCGGGTAAAACGATATAAAATTTTTAAACTTCAATCTGAATAAAAAGAATTATTATTTATAAAATGTGCCGAATCTTGAATTTTTAAACATTTATGATGCAAGTCCCCCAACTTCTTATTACTATTTTTTTTTTTTGTCAAATTTTGCTATTAGCTATTATACTATGCATAAGTTACATATTTACTTCTTATAATTTAATTTGATCAATTTTTTTTTAATTTTCAAATTTTACCTCTTACCCAAACAGTAACAGTGAAATTTGTTAGGTCAAATTTTGGCATCGGTGTAGTACTATGCGTAAGTTGTAGATTTAATACTTATTCTCCGATTTGATCATTTTTAGACTCTATACTTTTTAATATTGAAATTATGATAATGACTCAAATTATAGTCGTTTAATACATTAACTAAAGGCATAATGACTTATTTGATATTCCACCTTTACAAAAAATAATTTTGAAGTGGTACACATTAACAAAAAATATATATTTGATATATTTTTTATATTTTTAATTTTTTTAGAATTAATTAATTGTTAATGTGGTATATACGTAGATGTCACATCAGTAAAGTTAACAAACATTAACTTTTCAATCAATCCATTTTGAAGTAACATGACAAACATAACAAACAACACAAGTTCAATGGATAAAGAGGCAAAAAATAAAATAGAGGGCTAAAATGACTTTTTGTGTAAAATTTGAGGACCAAATAAGTCATTGTGCCTTAACTAAACTAACATAACTTTTTTTGTGTTATTATGTAGAAATAACAAACTGACATGACATTAAATATGGAATAAAATGTGTACTTCATGAATTTTAAATATAGCAAAATTTAACGGTTACCGTTTAGGTAAGGACTTAAATTTAAAATTTAGAAAGTAAATAGAATAAGAATGACCAAATTAGAGTATACGAACTAAATTCACAACTTATATACAATATAAGAATCGAATCCACAACCCTAAACCATGCTTTAAATTTAATTAACATATCAGATTAAAATTATAAAAAAAAGACAAATAATATTTTTAAATGTAGGGATTATTTAGGATTAATTCTCAATTTAGGCCTCTGAACAATGCTTGTTTTCCCACTTTGGTACCTATACTTTTTTTTGTCCAAATTTATATTTGTACTATCATTCTATAACCCAGTTCAACCTTTTTTTTTAACAATGTTAAAAACTGGTTGCCACGTGGTGCCAATCAAAATGTGCCACGTGGTACTTAGGTTTATTTAAAATAAAATTGTTGATCCGCCATTTGTAACACCCCTCACCCGACCCGATCACCGGGCGTGAGCTACAAGATTCCAGATCCATCGGAGCAACTACTGTCAAATATACCACAAATAAATCATTCAAACATTCAATCATATCATAGACATATTCACATTACGATACACAATAAAATTTTAGCCTAAATCCAGCTTATGAAAGCTCTTTTGTTGACCCGAGCATGAAATGGGACCAAATTATAAAGTTTTAAATTTTTAGAACTGACATTATGACATCATCTCCTACACGTCATGATGTCGGCAAATAGTTTTTCACGTCACAACGTTAGACCAAACGATGTCACAACGTCAGATACTGTCAACAAACGTTGCGACGAGGAAGATTGCTTGTCGGGACGTGGACTCAGTCTTTGGTAAAATATAGGTCATTTGGTACCTATTTCATAACTACCAAACAAATTCATCAAACCAACATCATTTACCATTTCATCTACACTAACACATTCCCAATACATGCCAAAACAATCCATTTAACCATTTCAATCCAATCAATTCAATATAACTTCCATTTAGCATCAAAGCTGACTTTTGTATGTTGTATATTGTATATTCTAGATACTTCTGCAAAAGATTGTATAAACTGTGATCTGAAACTAAAAGGGACGGTATGATGAATATGTTGATATATGAATGTTAGAAAAGACTTACATGTATAGTTGGTATGAACCTGACAAGTATAAGGTATATAATGGGAAATTTGGAGTCGAAAGTATAACTATAAGAAAATGTCTAAGATGTATGTTAAGTTTGGGCAAATACATGAAAGGTCTAATTGTGAGTATGTGTTTGTTCACTAATATCAAATAGGATCTTCTAAGTTTTTGGAGAAATAATGTGAGAGAAGGAGAAATAAGGAGGTGAGCTTTACGATTAATTGGGGGCGAATAGGGAATAATGTCGTGTGCTTCATTGTTTCTAGCGTTTGCAACCATTTTGAGCTACCTTTTTTATTTAAACTCTAAATCATCCTAAGCCTCAGAACGTTACAAGCCTAAAAGACCTTTACTACCCAAATATTCCATTCACACAATTCTCTTGACTTGTCTGCATTTATTCGGATGAACGCCTTCGATTCACTTTAAATGTCTATAATGTATCTACATAGTCTATTTTGATGGATAACATAACTGTACATACATTCATTTAAATTGCCTCTAGATTTGTTAGCCTTTTCAATTTGTTGAATTAATTTTGTTTGTTTTAAAAATAATTGAGTTAGCTAAATATCAGTCTTAGGCTGCAAGTGAGATAGTCCTTATTCGAGTTTAGTATTTTACCATCATGTTGCCTTTATTGTTTTATTTAGTCCAAGGGTCGTCTTTTGCATGTTTTTTTATGATTGCTTGAGGACAAGTAAAGACTTGAGTGTGAAGGGTTTGCTCTGTCGTAATTTGATATGTCAAATTAGGCTCCTTAGTATGCTTAAAGAGCTTATTTACGAGCAATTTATATGTTTTTGTCATGCTTTTACTTAGTTTCAATTCTTTGCACAAATAATTTATTAGTGTGTATTTTATGCTATTTTGATACCTGAAATGACCAATTGGCATCCAGGATATCTAACGAGGTTGGTGGGTAATATAGGGAGCCCACGATGGCCCAAATGGAGTGAAAACATCACCGAGAAGGGAGGTATCACAATATCGAAGCATGGAAGTCGTGATACCTCTGACAATGTTGGAACAAGGAAGCTCGAGCCACCTACAATGGTATTGCGACACCCAAGACTCCCAAGGACCCCATTTCAAGATTGAAGCCAATATCGCGATATCATTATCGAGAGAGAAAAAAATGAGCATAGGGGCAGTCCTTATCCACCATGTCCCCAAACCAAAATTAGACATTTAGGGGCAATTTGGTCAATATTTTTGTACATGAACTTTGTTGAAATAGGTCAAATTTGGTGAAACAAATGACACACTTCACATTTTTAGGTTTTTAGGATTATTCTCTTCATCTCTTAGGGTTTAGCTTTCTTCTCCATAGTCTAGGGTTTCATTTCTTGCTTATTTTTCTAGTGTTTCTTAGTTTCTTGTAGTTAGTTCAGTTAGTTACATTGTAGTTAAGATCTATTTGCTTATTTAGTCCTTCAAACTCTCTTGCAATTATAATCTAATCCATTAATCGAATATCATTTCGTTTTGTTACATTTTTCTATTAAAGATCACTCCTTTAATGTTCTTGTTTACTTATCTTGTTGACATTGTTGTTGTATCCAAACTTTTGCGAGAAAGCTTGGGTTTTTATTGATTTGCCTAGGGTTTAAGTTAATGTTATTTTCATTTGATTTCTTGTTGATTACAGGTTTCAATATGAGTATGAGTGGCTAAATACTTAGGGTTTGGTTGATGGAAATGTTGGTTAATTGATTTTTAAGTTCGAGGAATAAATTGTAAAATTGGACTAAATTGAATAGCTTAAAAACTTAGGATTGACGGCCCTAAGGGAAAATCAAAATAAGTGAGATCGAGAGGAGATCTTATTGGGCAACAATTTGGTAAGTCTCAGGTTAGTCGGCGAGGTTGAGAGATAAATTGGCCTAATTTGTCAAAATTGGTAAAGTTGAGGCCGAGAGGTAAATTGGAGCCAATTTAGGAGTAATAGCAATTTAGACCTCTAATTCGGAATTCAACCAACCACATGGAAATCAATTAACCACTCTTCGTTATTGTATTTATTCGTATTCGATAGTTGTGTAGTTTGTTTTCTTTACAATTTAGTCATTTGCAAATTTTAGTTAGTTAGTATAATCAAACTCTTGAATGGCTTGTCGTACTATAGTATCTAGCTGAATCGGTGGTTGAACCAGTTGAACTGAAATTTTTAATTTTTTTTTTAATTTCGATAATTTTTTAATGGAACTGATTGGATCGACGTATTGGTGGCTTGACCGATTCAACCATTGGTCTGGTTTAGAAAACATTGATAGCAACCCTAGGTAATCTTAGTGGTGTGTCGCCCACCTCTATTTGTCTTAGTAGGACTATATGTATTTTTCTATTAAAATACTATTATTTATTTAGACCTTTTTCAACTGAGATGCTTGTGTTTTTGTCTATAAATAAAGATAATTGGCTAGGGAAAAATAAAGCATTCACCTACGTAGTTGTTTAGTTGAATTAAAAAGTGAATTTATTTTCCTATTGAAATAATTCTTTTTTTTCTTTAAGTAATCGGTTTCTAGCTTAGAATGTTTTCACAAAGTTTTTGTTAATTTGCGAATAGAGTCCACACTTTAACAAACTCAGGTCGAAATTAACGGAGAAGATAGAGAGGTTGAAAGTTGGGAACGACCAAGTCTACTTATTTCGAAAACACAGGTATAATTCGAGTAAATGGTTTATTGTTATAAATGTTATGACGACTCGGTTTTAAGAAAATTTTTAAACTTCCGCTCAGCTTAAAAAACACCATCTTCTAAATTGATTTTTCCAATAATATTGTCCTTGTGTTGAACTCACGTTTTGTCTCCTAAATTTGTGAAGAGCCTGAGTGCTTGAAAAAGTTGTCTAGAGTATAGATTCACACAGTATGAGTGTCTCGTTAGATTGGACCGTATAGAACACATGATCGCCTACCAAAAAAAATAATTTTCATTTAGCTATGGTAAGATTTGAATTCCCAACCAATTGCGTCACTAGAAAGGAGGCATTGTAGTCAGATTTACCTTTTAATTTATAGTTAAATAAAACTCTTAACATAAACATAATTTCATCTGAAATAATAACTAAATTAAATACAAATAATAATAATAATAAAGAATCTTGCTTAAAATAAACTATTTAAAAGGCATGTACCGAAACTCCAACGGCTCTTTTAACAGCTCAACCAATTATTTATTTTGTGAATCAATTCTTCAACATAACAACATAACAAGAACTCAATGGTTAAAATTTCTGTATTGTTAATTTACTCAACATTGCAATACATTTTTTAAAATTAAAAGATAAATTTTTTTAATTCAATAAAAAAATAGATGATGCTAAACTTGCCATGCTAGCAAAAAATAGCTAGCTCATATGTTGTTTCATCCAAATTTGGCGGTCAAAAAGCAGGAGCCTTGTTTCTCTCCAGTTCAACAGCGTTTCCATCCACGTTTAAGACATTAACATCCCAAATTTCCCACATAAATGTCGGGATATCCAATCACGTGTCCTCCACTCGCCACCTCAAATGCATGAAAATTCCATTATAATCTGATATATATCAGTGTTTTTATAAACAGAGCGAGAGGGTTTCATTTTTAACACAGACGACAACAGGGCAAGCTTGCTTTCTTGTTCCTTGTTCCTCGGACCTGTTGTTTCAGTGCATAGTTTTTTCTACTTTTTCATTTTTTTTTTTTTCCTTTTAAACATCTTCACAAGAGTTTCTCAAATTCAAACGAAAATGGCATTCACCGGAACATTGGACAAATGCAAGGCATGTGACAAGACCGTTCATGTTGTGGATATGTTAACTCTTGAAGGAGTTCCTTACCATAAAACTTGCTTCAAATGCAGCCATTGCAAGGGAAACCTTGTGGTATGTTTCTTGATTTTTAAGCCCTTTTGAAATTTTTTTTTTCTTTCTATTAATTCACATAAAATATGTATTTTGTCCTTCTCAGATGAGTACTTATTCTTCTATGGATGGAGTTCTTTACTGCAAGCCCCATTTTGAGCAATTATTTAAGGAATCTGGCAATTTCAGCAAGAATTTCCAAACATGTAAATAACTAATACCCTTTCTTTTCTTTTCTTTTTTTTTTTTCTGTCTTCTTTCTCTGTTTATGACCATAATTCGAAACCTTTTTATTTTGTTTGCATAAATTCGTTTTTGACCCTACTGTAGCTAACTTGATTATCACTTTTGCAGCGAAGGAAAGGCAAATTGATCAGGTATATTTTCCTTCCTTTCTACATTTTACGCTTTGATTAGACTCATTTAGTATTTTGATGACCAATAGTCGATATCTCTTTGTTAGGTGAAGACTCCAAACAAACTTTCATCCTTGTTTTGTGGAACTCAAGACAAGTGTGCTGCATGCCACAAGACAGTGTACCCATTGGAAAAGGTTTGTAAATTTAACAACTCTTAGTAATTTTATTATATGTTTTCATTGTAACTGTAAGATTTCATTAAGTCAATCATTACGAATAAATATTTTACTCGATCAACTTTGAACATATTCTTATTAACATCTCACCTCATCAAGTACTATATAATAACAGACGCATGGACGATACGCAAACACATAACCCTTACAAGCCCCAAACTTGTCACATGGGACTTAGGGGTTATATAAACATTTCCCCATGACTTAGTTGAGGACACTTACTCTCAACATAATAGAAAGCTAAGAAAAGACTTAGCTGAGGACACTCACTCTCAACATAATAGAAAGCTAAGGGAAGAGAGAGGGAGCTCCTCTCTCCCACTCCGAAACTTTCAACCTTTATTTTTTTTATACGATTTTTAGTCTCTACGTGTGGCAGTTTATATTTATTTATCAACACTTGTAAAATTATTTATGTAATGATGCATAAAATCAATATATAATTTAAACCATTGATAGGTGACAATGGAAGGGGAATGTTTCCACAAGACATGCTTTAGGTGTGCCCATGGAGGGTGCGCATTAACACACTCTTCTTATGCTGCTCTAGATGGGGTCCTCTATTGTAAACACCATTTTGCGCAGCTTTTCATGGTGAAAGGCAACTACGCCCATGTCCTCCAAGCGGCTTCCCACAAGAGAAACAACAGTTCTGCATCTCCAAAATTAGCTGAAAACCAAGCTGATCAACGAGAAACCGCCGCTGATGAAGATGACTCTAAAGACAAATCTTAATTAATTACACCACCATGGTTTATTTATAAAATCCCAACATTGTTCTTTTTTATTATTATTTTAGAGTTCTTTTTTTTTTTTTTTTTTTTTACTTTTGATATTGTTTGAATGGGTGATACATCATCTGATCATTAAAGTTGAACATCTTGTTCGATTTGTTCACGTTTTGTTTTTGTATTGACTTGTTATATATATATATATATATATATGTAATGATATTTGCAATGCATTCTTCTTTTAGTGATTTCAATTTTTTTGTGACTAGCATTTGATTTAGTTTCGAAATTCCCAACCAAATCATTTCCGAGAATGAGCATGATTTTAGATTTTCACGTTAGTAGAGCTAACAAGTTGCATTAATAGATGGAAGTGATTAAATTGTATGAGTCAATGTCTTAGAACTGAAAAATGGGCAAAAATTCAGAAAATACTAATTTTTAAAAAAAAATTACGGAAAAGAGCTGAAAATTTTAAAATTTACGGAAAAGGGTCATTTCCCCACAAAACGCGTCCACGTCAACGCGTTTTGTGGGAATAAAATGCCACATCAGCCAAAAACGCGTCCTTGAGGGCACGCTTTTGGACGTGGCAAAAAGCGCTCCCCAAGGGCGGCGTTTTTATATGTTTTTTTGAAAAAAAACTATTCTCGAATTTTTTAAAAATTTACAAGAATAAACCTTTATAAAGGCTTAAAGTGACAACACCATTTTTTTTTAAGGTGTCATCAATTAATAAGAAAATATAACTTACAAAAGAAATCTTTATATAAACCCAAAGTCTCATTTCTCTTGTTTTCTTGAGTAAAGTGAGATATGAAATATGTGTATATATAGACTCATGAATAGTTTTGCAATTTGTTCCTAAACAATGTGGGATTCCTTCCTCTTTTAACTAACAACATGAGATTAAAGGCTACACTATATTTGATATTTTTTTTACAAAACAATTTCTTTTTTTTTTATATTTTGTTAACATTTTCTTATATTATAAAATTATCTTTTGAGATATTTAATCTTGTTGCATTTTAGATTTGTTAACATATACAAAAAACTATTAAAAAAAAAGAGAACAAATTGCACATATGAAACTTGTACATGCAATAATCTTCTATTCAATTTTAAATGTTTGAAGTTAATATCAATGCAATTCTAATTTTTAAAATAATTTTTCATTATTTAAATCTAGAAGTTATACTTTTAATTTTATTTTATTTTATTTTATTTTATGAATGTTTGATTAATAAATAAATGGTGAGTATTTGGTACTCAAATAATATTTTTTTTGTAATTTTAAAATTTTGATATATCTTTTTAAATATTTATTTATTTTTAATATTTTACTATATTAATTAATTTTTTAATTCTAATTTAATTTAATTTTCATCACCTAATGAATGCTGATAAAATTATTTCAGATATATTTTGACTAGATAGATAATATACATAAGCCGACCCTTATTGAAGGGTTGTGAAAAGCTTAGTCAATGCCGACTTTTAAAAAGAGTTGGGAAAGACCTAGTCAAGGCCAACTTTTGAAAAATGTTGTGATAGACATATCTAAGGCAACCTTAAAAATGTTGGGATAGACTAGTCTAAGCTAACCTTTTAAAAAAGTTGGGATAGACCTTATCTAAGGCAACTTTTTAAAAAAGTTACGATAAACCTTTTAAAAAAGGGTTGGTATAGACTCATTTAAAAGCAACCTTAAAATGGTTGGGATAGACCTTGTTTAAGGCAACCATAAAAAAAAGTCGGGATAGAATTTATCTAAGGCAACATTTTAGAAAAAGTTGGGATAGATCTTGTCCAAGACAACCTTTACAAAAGGTTGGGATAGACCTGTCTAAGGCAACTTTTTTAAAAATGTTAGGATAGACCTTGTATAAAACAACTTTAAAAAAAGGTTGGGATAGACTTGTCTAAAGCAACCTTAAAAAGGTTAGGATAGATTTATCTAAAATAATCGTAAAAAGGTTGGGATAAATCTTATCGAAGGCAACTTTTAAAAATAGTTTGGATAAATCTTGTCTAAGACAACCTTTAAAAAAGGTTGAGATAAACCCGTCTAAGATAACCTAAAAAAGATTGGAATAGACACATATAATGTAATTTTTTTTATTTTTTATTATTTCAATATTAATATATTTTTATAAATATTTACAATGAATAATGATAGGAATTTTGCTTTAAATACAACTAAAAAATATAAAATTAAAATAAAAATAAAGATTAAATATTCACTACAAAAATCGATCCAACAATCAAAATACACTAACATTTAGCTTAAATGTATATCACTAACATTCAACTCAATGTACAAAAGTAAACAAATAAAAAAGTACCTAAGGCAATGGACATTGATATTGATGTTATACTACAAAAAAGCTAATACAGTTTGAGGTTCCATCATCATCGGAATCGAAACGATCGAGAAAACCAAAGCTACGCTTTGAGCTATTTACGCTTTTCAAGCGTATCAATTCTCCTTCTAACTCTTGAATTTTCAACACATAAGTTTTCACTAAATTAAGATCCTGCAATAATGCAAATACACATGTCAACCAAGATTATGTTCCTCAATTGCTAGATTTAATAGCTAGGCAAAGGCGTTACGATTACGATTAAAGTCAACATCCTCCCATGATTTACCATTACGAATGATTCAATTCGCATTACTAGTTTGTCTTTCTCAACTTTGAAATATTAAATATGCATGATATTTAATAGTGCATTTGACAGATATACATTTGAAAACAAAAAAGAAAGCAGAAAGACACACGAGCATCAAGTGCACGCTAGGCTAATTGTTCACTAGTGAGCCTACGTTCTTGAAGATCTCGTTGTAGCTCACGAATTGCTAGCTTCAAGTAAAGATACCTTGTTCTTGAGAATCTAGAAACCAAGAAACTTACTTTAAGCAACTAGGTTAAGAAAGTCAATAGAAGTATTTTCAATTTCTATATGATATAACCTGAAGTTCATCAAATGGTGCTTGGCCATCACCACGATAAAACAAAAGCTCGACTTGCAATTGCTCAATTTGGCTTCGCATTCTTTGCAATTGAAGTGCCATTGGATCTGATTTATCCGATCAAGTAAAGTGATGAGATAGTCGAATGAGACTTACAAAACCAATAAAAGAGGTTTTCTTACGGAAAGCACGTAAACACTAGTACTTACAACCGCCTTATTCTAAATGTTTGAGCATGATTGGCATACTTCAAAGTGTTTAGGGTTTCTTCAACATTGGTATCAGTGGGATGACACAAGTTTGCAATCACATGTAGAAAGAAACAATCTTAACGGAAGTAAAGAAATTCAAAGCAAGAACACGGTACTAGCATATAACAATAATGCCAACTATTTAACGCTCTAATATATTTAACTGCATACCAATCATCACCGTTTTGCTATTTCCACCAAGTGAATCCTGTGAATTTAAATTTCCATCAGCAAATGTAAAATTTCTTTCTGAAGTAGGTAGTTTCAATTAAGGACATCTATAATACAGACACACGCACGCACATACACACACATAGTGAGAGAGAGAGAGATAGAGAATTTAGTTAAAAAAAGGAGAATTATTGCCATACATCTCAAGACTAATCACATTCCAGATCCAAGGAAACACAAAAATCACGAAATCCAAGTGGTAGTCTTATAGAAGAAAACTGAATGTGTTCATCTTTTGCTTGACATACAAATACCAATTTTCTAGTCATCAATGTTGTCAGTTGTTAATGTATAAAATGTACTCTAAGTAGAATGAGCTCACTTCCCAACTGTTTGTTGCTTAACAAAATTCTAAGCGTTACAGATTTATTGAACATTTCAATGCATTAAACCTAAAGACTAATTGAATTGACTGATAACAAATTGATTTATGTTGTCAACAGAAGGTAGTGACTTTGAATAATGAAATAACAGTTTAAATTGCATAAATATTATATAAAGAGACACAGGCCAGTAGCTCATATGTTTACAAGATGCAGATTAACATTCAGTTCTCCTCCTCCTTTAAACAACCCTTGTCACTTGTATAAGATCTTGTGGCTCATTTGGTTATCTAAAGGGCAACCCATATTAAGCTCAAGAGTTCAGGGAGGATAGACAGACTTACAAAACCCCAATCTGAAACTTAATGGTCAAATCTCAAATTAAGTGGAATCCATCTTTTCTATTGTAGTTTGCTTTACTACTCTGCAGTAGGTGTAAAGGCAATAGAAAGAAACGATGTAGCGGCTCAAATGTAATTTTCTAAGTCCCTTTCCATTCTAGACTTCAATCCATGATCACATATTGAAGTTAACATCACAAGGACCCAACCATTTAGACAAGTAACATGTCTGCAACATTTTACCTCTATAATAAAGCCCCAACCAAGAAAAAGGCAAGTTCGTTTAAGACATTTCCCATTCTCGAGAAAAACCAAAATTGGTGATTTGATCCATCACCAACCTAAAAGCAAAGCTCTACAGAAGATGCAACCATTGCAGCCTGACTTTCCATAAACGACCATGGTAAACATATAATCTAAAACTAAAGGGTGGCACGCATAAAAGCATAAGCATGACCTTATGCTATTGATATCAAGATATCCTAAATCAGAAAATCAAAGAAGAGATCCACCAACGTTCATCAACAAATGAATAGAACACAATCAAAGTCGATACAAATATGCAAGACCATTCAAAAAGCACAACAAAAAAACCTTTTCAGAAGCAAAAGCAATGAAGCAAAAAGCAAAAGACTTAAGCTACCAATGCCCATTCCTTTCGTCCTTGTTTCAACCTTCAAAAACTATTATATTTATAAGAAAAAAACAAAAAAACAAAAAGAGATTAATAGTCTACGAATGAAGAAATTTGAATAACAAAAAAAAATTAATATTTTCGGTGAGCAAAACTTATAAAAGAAATCCAAAAATCCATTCCATTTTTCTATCATTTCTATAAACATTACAAAAAGAGAGATTAGCGTCAAATAAATCCATGAAAAAAAATAGAACTTACGGGATCGGAAGAACTAGAAGAACGACCGGAAGCAATGCTCTTGAGACGATGCATCACATTCATGATTTTAGACCGTAACTTCTTGAAGCTAAAGGTTAAATGGGGTTGAAGGGAAAGACAGGAATGGGGTTGAAGTATTTGTGTGGGGTTTTTGCGTTTAAAGGAGATTGAGTTTCATTTGAGGAAATGCGGGAGAAGAGAAATGAAAGAGGGAAATTTTAGGAATTGGGGGGGAATTTTAGGGGGTGAAAATAAAACGCTAGTTTTTGTTTTAAATTTTTTTTCATTTTTAACATATTTTTTTATATTTTTTTCATATTTTTTTAAAATTTTGAATATTTAATTTTTTAACAGAAATATGGACTAAAATATTACATTTTAAATTTTTAAATATTTTTGAAGATTTTTATAATTATTAAATTAACATATAAAATAAATAGTATCATGTTGGATTACAGTCGACTGATAAAGAGAAAGGTCATGAAAATATATAATATTAATATAGAATTTAATATATTTTGAATAATAAAATAAAAGTTAAAATTTATTATTAGTCATTGTATTATGCCATATTTAATTTCTATATTATAATTTGATCATTTTTAGTTTATTTACTTTCTACATTTTAAAATTTTAGTATTGATCAAATACTAAAAGTTAAATTTGTTAAGTTAAATTATGTTATTTTTGAAAACATATATTAATCTTATTTTAATATAATATGACAAAAAAATCATGTTATTTTAATTAATGAGTTTAATGGTAGACGAAAATAAAAATAAAAAAAAGTCTAAATTTCAAAAAGTTTTAAGGAAGTATAAAAATTCAAAACAATTGCCAAGAATTTTCCCTAAATTTTTAACAATTTACAAAAAAAAATCGTTGTAGATGGTATATCATAATTTATTAACTTTTAGGAAATATCCGTCAAAAATACGTTTCAATCCAAAAAATATTGGGAAATCCTAAAACTATACTTATGATTTAATGTGCAATTATATACATAAACTTTGATTTTGTGTAATTTTATACATAAAATTTTAATTCGGTCCAATTATTATAATTTATTAACACAATTATTGATATATCATCATTTTATGTTTACATAAAATGGCCAGTTACTGGTCTGACCGAATAAAAGCCATTCTTCAGACTAGTAACCGGCTAGCTCCCAATCCGACCAGCCAATATTATCCGGTTCAAACATCATTGACCAACACTTAAATAGTAAATTAATTTCTAGAATGGTATCATTATCCAGCCTAACAAAGAATGAGAAACCGAAAAACCTAGTCAAACCGAACTGATTAATTCTAATTAGATTAGTTCGATTTCTAACACGAGCACGAACATATGACATTCTAAGAACCCTACAAATAAGGGTGAAAAAGGCTTGATTAAAAATAGCTCAGTTAGTTCCGATTGACATCGGTTAACTGATTTACAGACCAAACCGTTCTTTAGTAGCATTGGCCTCTCGTTCACTCACATCTTCATTTGATCTACCCTAAACCCTAAACCTTATAACCTTAAACACCAACTTCTAAAACACTCACTCGAAACCATAAACCATAACCCTTAAATATTGGAACCCTAAACTCAAAACCATATCTCATAAACTACAAACCCTTAAACATTTAACTCCAAACCTTAAACCCTAAATTAATTAGATAAAATTTTTAATATTATATATTCTTTCAATATTTTAGGAAATTTGAATAACATTTTCAATTTACTAATTAATTTTGTTTCTTTAGAGATGCATCAGTTACCAAATTTTTTAATTTTAATATATATAAAGTTTATCTATTATTTCTTAAATAATTTCAACTATAATTATAATTTTAATATATTCATATTAATATTATCCCTAAACCTTAAACCCTAAACCCATAATCAAAATTCTTAATATCTTAAACCCGAAACCCATAAACCATAAACCCTAAACTTTAAATAATAAACTATAATCCCTAAACCCTAAACTCTAAACTCTAAACCTTAAAACCTAAACTAAATTGATTTTTTACGGCATTTTTATTAAAAACATTATTCACACTCGAAGCTATTAAGTTATTTTTAGTTCGAATATATATAATTATTCACAAACTGATTATGTAAAATTTTAAGAATATTCATATTTTAAATCCAATTTTTTGGTGCTACACATTCAAAAAAAGCCAGAATTAAGGAAATCTGGGACGTTACACCTTTATACAAAGAGTTAGCCAGAGCGTATGTTGACAAGTCTATCCCAACACTTAGGAAAGTGTCGCCCCAAAATTGTCGTCTTAGGACTAGACAAAGCCAACTCTTATTTAAGCGTTGCCTTAGGCATGCATATCCCAACCCTTATAAAAGAGTTGGCTAAAGCGTATGTTGGCCAGTCTATCCCAACACTTACGAAAGTGTCGCCCCATAAGTGTCGCTATAGGACTGTTTTGTTGTAGTGATAGTGTAGCATTTCATCTCATATTGTTAGTTAAAAGAGGAAGGAATCACACATTATTTAGGAACAAGCTGCAAAACTATTCATGAGTCTATATATACACATATCTCATATCCCACTTTGCTCAAGAAAACAAGAGAAATGAGACTTTGGGTCTATACAAAGATTTCCTTTGTAAGTTATATTTCCTTATTAATTAATGACACCTTAAAAAAAATGGTGTTGTCACTTTCAGCCTTTATAAAAGTTTATTCTCATAAATTTTTAAAAAATTTGAGAATATTTTTTTTAAAAAACACGGGCTAAAACGCGTCCTTGGGGGAGCGTTTTTGCCACGTCAGCAAAGCGCGCCCTCAAGGACGCATTTTTGGCTTATGTGGCATTTTATCCCCACAAAACGCGTTGACGTGGATGCGTTTTGTGGGGAAATGACTCTTTTCCGTAAATTTTAAAATTTTCAGCCATTTTCCGTAAATATATTTTTTTTGGTATTTTTGGGTATATTGCCCCTGAAAAATAGAGTTAGCTAGGAAAACAGTCCTTACCCAAGGACATTCTAGCAAAATTTGTGGAGGTAACAGTTGGTTTCTACACCAAAATTTCATCCATTTTCTCTCATTTCTTCATCAAATTAGTTGTATTTGGTAAGTTAAATTTTCCATACATTTTCCACTTCAACAAGTTTGAAAAACAAAACAAAAAATCAAATTTCAATCTTGGATTTTAAGAGTTTTTGGATGAATAAATGACAAAGTAAACATAATCTTTTTATTTTAGCTCTTCAAACTTTTATTTCAACAATTTCTTTGCACTTTCTCCCTTCATGTTTTAAAGTGCGAAAGTTCAAATTTGTTGATTTTTTTATTTTGAGCGAAAAATGAGTTTAAGATAATTTAAGTTTTTATTAGAATTTAGATCACACCCATTTAAATATTCTTATTTCTCCTTCTTTTAATATTCTAACCAAAAATTAAAAATAGATAAACTAGACCGTAAGTTATCCTACTATGGGTCTTCTTTTTGTCACCCAATTATGTGTTTTTTTTTTTGGTCACTCAACTATGGATTTGTTTCTTTTTTGGCCACTCAACTATATTTTTTTAAATTGGTATAATAACAAATTTAGCCTTCAACTTTTACATATTATATCGATTTAGTCATATTTTAAAAAATTAACTCTTAAAGTTGATAAATAATCTCTATTTGATCATAATTCTAAAAAATTCAAAGAAATATATAAAAATATTTAAAGATATTAAAAAATATAATAATAAATGTATGAGAAAAATTTACAAAAAAGTGATTCTCAGCGTGGTTGTAGATTGAAGAGCGAAGTTTCCCAAGTCAATTGTGCTTCTAAAATATCTTTCACTTTGGTTTGGTATTCAAATAATTTAGGTTTTGTTACATCAACATAATAATTCCATTGAAAATTTTAGTTATATTTCTAGCAGGATAAGATATTTGGTGATTTTTTTACCTGAATAATGTAAAATAAAAATTTAAATACTAAAATAGTATCTCAATAGGATTAAATACAAAAATGATATGTCAGTAGGGGTGGGGTGGTGCCTATCTCATAGGCAGCACCATCATTTTTTTAAACTTATTTTTTTTATTTTTTTAAAAATAATATTTTATTAGTGGTGCCCTCTCATAGGCGACACCACAATTAAAAAAAAATCTAAAATACGGTCGAAATACAACCTGCCTACCCACACCACAGTGGTGCCACATCGACTGGCGGCATCAGTCACGCCTCCTTGACAAGTGGCACTGGTGCTAGTGAGCCGTCCCTCCATCAACGGCTGTGCACTACAAATTTGCAGTATTTAGTCCCGTCCAAGGGACAAAAAATGAGGATGGGGACCTTATAACCATGGTTCCCTTGTAAAAGGGTTTAGGCAAGTAGGAAAAAAAAAAAAAAAAGAGGGAAAGAAAGAGAAAAAAGAAGATATGTTTATTAGTAATTAATTTTTTCTTTTTTAAATTTTAAGGGATTAGCTATTTTTTTATGTTATTTTTTGTTATTAATTATTATAAATTGTTTGTGTTTAGTTTAGTGTTTTGTAATTTTTTTAATCTAATTTTTTTATTTTTTAAATTATTTTAAAGTCATTTTGTTAGTAATTTATGGTTGGGTTATAAATTGTTTATGTTTAGTTTAGTGTTTATTGTGATTTTTATGAATGTAATTTTTTTTAATTATTTGAAAGTTATTTTGTTAGTAATATATTATTAGGTTATAAATTGTTTGTGTTTAATTTAGTGTTTACTTTGATTTGTTATGAATGTAATTGTTTTAATTATTTTAAAGTTATTTTGTTAGTAATTTATGATTAGGTTATAAATTATTTGTGTTTAGTTTAGTATTTATTGTGACTTGTTATAAATGTAAATTTTTTTTTTGTGTTTTTTAAATTATTTTAAAGTTGTTTTGTTAGCAATTTATGATTAAGTTATAAATTATTTGTTTAGTTTAATATGTATTGTGATTTGTTATAATGTAATTTTTTATTTATTTGACAATTTTTATTTATTTATTGAAATGTTGATTAAATTTGTTTTTATATAATTTATAGGTTGTTTGAAAGAAACTAAACATGTATGCTGCTATTCTATTTTTTGCCGATTCGTATGTTTTTTTATATTTAGATAGTTTATGTTTATTTTAATTATATTATTATTGTAAACTAACATAATTTTTTTATGTAAGTAAAATATGAGAATTTATGAGATATTTTTTATTGTAATTATATTATTATTGTACTATATTTATCGTATTATTTGTTGTATGTATAATATTAATGTGTTTTGATAATTATTGAAAATGGACCCCTAGAAGTTAATTATCAAAATTAATTATCTCAGTTTAGTATATAATATTATTTCTCCTATTATTGGGATAAAAAGGCTCAAATCCAAATTATATATTGTGTTGCAACAAACTAAATGAATTCTTTTTTTTTTAATTGTAGATTTGCAACAAATGAGTTCTTTGATTAATAATGATGATCACATATCAAATATTATTAATGAGATGGTAATGAAATTATTATTTGTTACTCATGTCATTTACGAAATTAAATTAGATTATATTAACTATTTTGTTAATTTAATAATGTCAGGGCCCGTATCGCACATTGAGGGGTCGTATGAATAGTGTAGGCTATATGCCAGATAGACGCCTCATGCCATACTTGGAGTTAGCCGGATTCGAATTAGCGACATTGATCTAGACCTTTGATTTGCGATACGACTTAATATCTTCTTTGGTAGAGCGATGGCATCTGGAGACCCATACATTTCATTTGCCGTGTGGGGAGTGCACCATCACTCTACAGGATGTTGCACTGCAGCTCGGGCTCCCCATCGACGGGAATGCGGTCATGTGTGTAAGTTCGATCTCTAGGCCGACTACCTTTTGCTATAACTTACTTAGACGCTCGCCCAGTGAGGGAAAATTTACGGGTTTGAGATTTTCATGCCTAAAGGCCAATTTTGAGCATTTATCGAGTATTGCTAATGAATGGGAGGTGATGTATGCCATTTGAGCTTACAGTATGCATATTATAGGGGGTGTACTCATGCTAGATGCAAACAACAAGGTCCACTTGATGTGCTTTCCCCTATTATCTGATTTGCATAACATCCATTTGTACAATTGGGGGTCCGAAGTGTTAGCTATGTTGTATTGTGAACTTTGTCGAAAGACAAATCCTTCTGTGGTGGGCATAAACGGATGCTTCATATTGCTGCATCTTAGGTGCTTTACTGGATGCCATTCTTAGCATCAATTAGTCACCAATCATATGTATTTCCACTCGTGAATAGGTGATGAATTTTTACTCATTATAACAATTAGTTGACATTTTTTCGGATGATATTATTCTAACAATTTGTTTCCGTAGATGGAGTACTCAACTGGGTATCGAGAGGTCATACACGGTTTCGATATACCGTCTGATGATTGAGACTCATGCTAGAGAGAGGGTAAATTTTTCCAATATTTATGACATATTATTATTTTATCTTACTCGACCCGCGTTAATAATCATATTATTAATTGTGCAGTTCATTTGGATGCCCTATTCTATCCCGAAAATTATGGCGATTATTCCCTTGTCTGCCCACGTCCACTTAAACCTATGGTGCACTAACACACCTGTTATCAATTTCCAGACAGTGGAGTGGTATCACGGTGATCGAGTACTTCGGTAGTTCGGTTGTATACAATATATCCCGACACTGCCAGTACAGTTGGGGGACATCCACTGGATTAACAAGAGGAGGAAACATGGAAATGATTGGGCAGAAGTGCATGGAGAATATATTAAAATGTAGAACAACCAGTTGGGGCGGATACCTCAAATGGATCGTTCTTTGGATCTGTAGCCCTCGTTAGAGTACAAACAGTGGTACTCTAAGATAGGGAAATCATATTTGTTTGGTAAGTGGTTGATGGTAGCCCCCCCGCACATGACACGATTTGGGCAACCCTCTCATCCCCTTCCATATACGCCTCTTGCACCCGAGCCAGAGCCGGAGCTACACTTGGACTTAGGAGGCGATGACTATTTCCTGGGCTCGTCAGGCCATAGATATCATTTAGAGTTTGATATCTTCAACCCACTACCACTACAGTACTCGACTCCTCCCTGCTTGTATCCACTGCAGTACTCCACTCTTCTCAGCTCAAGTTCATCGATGAAGTTTGAGGCATATGATTTTTCATCTATATTTAGCACACCCCCACATGTAGGTGAATAAAACGTTGATCGCCGCAATCACAAGCAACATGAACGTCAACCTCCACAAAAATATACCCCTAGAACTACACCATAAACCATAAATTTTAGGGGGTTTTGTAATTTAAATAGTCAAGTTTGTATTTATTTAATTCTACAAAAATATAAATGCAACAAACTTTAGACTAACTTTGTAATTCAAATTAGATTAATTGCATCAAATTTTAGACAAAATTTGTATTTATTTAATTGAGATTCATTGCAACATTAAAACATGAAACAAACTTTGTAATTTAAATTAGATTCATTGCAACATTAAAATACATTAGCTCAATTCCTACCCGATCGCGATTGTCCAATATGGTAGTTTCGGTGCGGGTATTTACTTCGATTATGACTAGCTAATATACATACACCACACAGCTTCCCATCAGATTTCTCCCTAATGTCCATTTCATTATGGATTTTGGATGATTGCAAATGACCTTTCAGATTCCTACACAACCCTTTGTCTGGAACAAACTCGAAAGTCAACAGACGCACCTTCCATGTAGACAGGTCAGGCAGGACGAGGAACTCGTTCTCCTATACACGTAATGTGCACTTGAGGGTGTACACTTCATCGATAAATTGTTTAACATTGAGCGAGGCTTTAGCACAAACTACCATGACATGTGCATAGGGATGATAAAGTGTCTAGAACCTCCTACAATTACACCATCTGTTTTAGAGATCAACTCCGTAAGACCTAGGTGGTATACCAGGTCGATGACCGATGGTATCTGTAACTCAAAACGTTTCAAGACATTGTGAATATACTTCTACATTCATTGACCTCGCCATCTGAAGGTTTGCAACCATTGCATCTCTGACATCTTCGACAAACACGTGTCTCGCCTCCATCTGATAGACTTGTTGTTGCCCCATTCTTGGCATCAAGTTAGCCAATCTGTAGGACGTAGCCGAGAGGACAGATGAAATCGAAAGATGTCGTGTTTTTATCAACATGGAGTTAACCCCCTCCGCCAAGTTGGTGTTCATATGACCATAGTGAAAGCCCTTATCGAAACTTTAAGCCCATTGCCATGGCTCCATGGTGCCCAACCACTATCGAAAAGGTTTGTTCGTTTGACCCTCCATGTCACTCTCAAGTTGATTTATCCTTTGCCAAAAAATGTGTGGCTCTAACTCGTACGCTGTGTATGTATTAAGAAAATATAAGTTACAATCTCGCCCTAAAACATTAAAACATATATTGAAAAGATAAGGTTATCCTTTACCGATTCTCACAACTTGTTTTTACTAGTCTGCATTCTTATAATCTCGGTGAAAGTTAGTCATGATGTGCCAGATGCAGTAAACGGATCTCTATGGCACATCGGAATGCCTAATTGTGGCAATTAATCCTTTCCCTCTATCGAAGATGATGAAAATATTACCGTTACTAATAACATACCTCCGCGGGTTCATAAGGAAGAATTCCCACGATTCCATGTTTCCCTTATCCACAATGGTAAATGCTATTGGGAACACGTTCTTGTTCTGTCTTGAGCAACCGCAAAAATAGGATCTGTGTACATTTACTGTATAGTCAAGTCTCATCTACTTGTACAAACGGCTTGTAGTGGGGAAATGCACGCACGCATGGATCAATCGTCCAGAACATCTGTTGAAAAATTCTTTTTCTCGGTTATAGTTGGTCATTCGGACCGTAATAAGGTTGTGTCTGCAACTCAATGATAGTCCCTAGCACGTACTCCCGCATAGTGACTATCCATCATTATAGCTCATTGTACAATGCATCCAAATCTCTATATAATTGCTCTATTGCTATCTGTTTAGTTATCCATGCCTTCTGGAATAATACTCGATACTAGAATCGTGCTTGCATTTCAGCAATCAGTACCGAAACTTTAATGGTTGGCATGTCCTTCACCATTGGCATGATGCACGTACAGATAGTTTTAGAATCAAGTTTCCGATGATCTTTTGTCATACGTGTTGAAGTGCATGTGTGAGGCCCAAAAAATTTTCGTATTTCCCATATCTGTGACTTCTGGATAAATGCAGCTCATACTCACCAATTGCAGTCTTCTGCCGACCTCTAACACTCCCTAATATATAATGACAGTTTAGACACGACGACTTTGTAGTCCACTGATATATTCATGTTATACCGCTTAATGGCAAATACGCACTATTCCTTATTTTCGAATCTTTAGCCCACGAACAACTCCTCAAGATCGGAATCTACGGTCAACCGATGAGCATGTAGTATATCAGAGTACTCCGGGAACTCAGCTACGTGCACCGCATCGGGGTCTATGAGCAACATGTGTGCCCCAGAATTATTGTGTATCATAATACATTAAATCTGGTTCCCGACTGAAGATGCGTTAACGTTGCCATTGTCATTTACGCCTTCGTCGTCAATATCATATAGGACCTCATCCACATCGGGATCACTATCACTATTGACCTCGTGATCAGAAGGATCACTACTATCGTATCCATCATCACCAACCACATCAGTCTTGGGTGCAGCATTAAGATCAATGTCGATCCCACGTATAATCGATTGACCAAAATTATATCAATATGCAAAATTTTTCATTCATTAGCTCAGTCTTTTTTAGTTCATTTTGTACATGTACAATCATATTTACTCACTTTTTCATATTCTCCACTTTCTAACATTTAGCTTTACATTTAACCACTTAAAACTCATTTTTACGTTTTCTTCTATCTCCGATTCTGTATCTTCCTCCAGGAAATTCTCTATATTAAATTCTGAATTCTCTTCAAATTCATCTTTTACAATTCAATTTGAAAATTTCTCAGGATCTTCTTCCTCTTCAATCTTTATAACATGTATTGAATTTATAAATTCTCTTAGTAGTTTCTTAACAACTAATTTATCCATCCATGGCATGTCAAAGACATTTTGCTTCCCAGTTAACTTTCACGAACCTACACTTTGTCTCGTTATTTTCCTTACTCCATAAGAGATTATAAACTTCACGAAGTATATAACTATATTCCAATAGGTTCGTGGTACCAATGTCTTCCAAAATTGGTCTAAAATGATATGATGCTCCCGTTCTATTAATGTCTTTCTAGGGTCTAGTATTGCACTTTATTCTTTATAATTTGTTCATGACCCTTCTATAACACTTGCATCTTTTGATTTACAGTAATAAGGTGTTGAACGGTGTCTTCTTCGGGTTTCATTTTGTAATCTTGCAATTCTCTAATCATCTTATCAACTTACTCCCTTTGTGCTGAAGTTGTTATCTCATTAGGCAATATTAGATTTATTGCCATTTCTAACAATATCTATGACAGAAAATAATTTTTTTTCGATTTTCAGTTTTTATCTACTTTCCTCTGGTGTCATCACTAATTAATAATTAATTTATAATAGTTACTAACAAAATAACTTTCAAATAAATTTAAAAAATATTAAAAGATTATATTCATAACCTAACAAATCACAATAAACCCTAAACAAACAATTAACCTAATCACAAAACTTACTAACAAAATAACTTTAAAATAAATTAAAAATTAATAAAAATTTACATTATAACCTAATAAATCACAATAAATATTAAACTAAACAAATAATTTATAATAGTAACTAACAAAATAACTTTAAAATAAATTAAAAAACATAAAAATAACAATAAACAAACTACACAATACTAAACAAAATAATTTATCCTCATCATAATCCATTCTATTTAAAAAAAAAAAAACAAAATTACCTTATCCTTCTTTTTTCTTCTCTTTCTTTTGCTATTTATTTTAAGTCTAATTCTCTTCTTCACTGGGACCATTAAATAGGACCCCAAAATTGCTTCATTGGTGCCGCTTATTAGATAGTGGCCACCAATGCCGCTTTATCGATATCGTTGGGTTATCGGTCTTTACGCCTATCAGATAAACATCACCCTATATACCAATTCTGTATTTATATGCGGGCGCATACCAAACCCGAAAATTATATACAAATATGGTGCCGCTTATGAAAGAGGCACCACTAATAAAATAATATTTAAAAAAACATTTTTAAAAAAAATAGTGGTGTCGCCTATGAGATAGACACCACCCCTATTAACATACCATTTTGGTATTTAATCCTACTGACATACCATTTTGGTATTAAATTTTTTTTTACATTATTAAGGTAAAAAAGATATATTTGGTTTTCTACTGCAGCACTAGTAATAGTAGAGAGGGAAAAGAGGGAGGATAGTGGGTTGTGGTTTATTTTTATTTATTTATTTAATATTACAATTAAATTTAATTAAAAAATTTAAAATTAGGATTAAATTGCGACCATTTGTAAATTTTGAGAGTTGAATTTTTTAAATTATAACTAAATTTATTATTATGTTGAATTTTCAATTGCCACATCACCCTTCTGTTAGTGCAATTAATGGAAATGGGCAAAAAAAAAATCTCGATTTGTTGCGTGACCAATTTAAAAAAAATATAGTTAGGTGACCAAAAAAAGAAACAAATCCATAGATAAGTGGAAAAATTAAAAAAAAAATCATAATTGAGTGACCAGAAAAAAATTGACCTATAGTTAGGTGACCAATGGCGAATCCAATGGAGGCTGGCAGGGGCCCGACCACCCTAAAATAGAAAATTTTCATTTAGACCTATTAAAATTTTAATGTAATAGTAAAATTACACTTTGGCCCCTTCAAAAGTGATAAAAACTTGATTTAATCATTTAAAAATTATAAATATATAAGCTATTAAAATAGTAAAATTACATTTTTATTATCGTAAATACATACAATTTAATTTCGCCTCCTAAAAAATTTTATGGCCTCACCCCTGTAGGTGACTCATAATATTTTTTTAAAGTGCTTGGTGTGGCAAATCACAAGCCCAATAATAAATAAGCCTAAACTATCGATGGATCAAAGATAAATTGGTAAGATTTGTTTATGAATTGGATTATTTGTTCAGTGATTCGCTTTAAAATATAAGACAGGTTAGATAAAAGTATGAAACTCAAAAAATGAGTTTGCAAAAAATTTAAGTCCATTTAAAATATGACTTGAATTTATATTTTAATATTTAAGGTTTGAATTCGATTTAGCTTACCAATTTTATACTTTCGTAATATATTTTTATTTTATTTTTATATATTATATAATTTATATAGCATAAATTAAATAGATAAATACAATATTATATAAAAATTAAAACATAGATTAAATTATCTTAATTTAAAATTTTAATAAAAGCAATCTAAAATATTAAATATTAAATATAAAAATATAGAGGAGTGTAAAATGAAATGAAATTAATAAATTATAAATATGAACAAAAATTTAATTTTATATATTAAATGACTTAAGATTTAAAAAAGTAGATCGAAACTCTACCCCACCCGAGGGATGAATAACTCTAAATTAACGCTGTCCTTTTAATAAAAAGATATTTAAAATCTGAAATTTTCTCCCACAAACAAAAACAGAAAAGAAAAGAAATCTAAAATCACTCCATTTCTTCAAAAACCCTTTGATATATAGTATTATTATTTTCTCAATAGATCTGCGCAGCAGCACCCACCATTTTCATTTCAAATTTCCCATCTAACCGGTTTTTTTTTTTTCCTTCATCTAACCAACCCTAGCAGCGTTGTTTCGTAGGACGACCCTCGGTTTTGCCACTATTTACGGCGTTAACCCATTGGAAGAAACTCCACTCTTTAACTTCCTTTTTTGCGGTTGTATATATAGGTTTCTGTTTTTTTTCCTAGGTTTTAGAATTTGTTTGTTTTTTTGGGAGTTTAGGGTCGTGCTATGAATAATAGAGGGAGGTATCCACCGGTGCTCGGCCGTGGCCGCGGAGCGAACGCGAACCCTAGCTTTCAATCGAGGCCGGAGCAACCGCAGTATGCGCAGAGAAATTTGGTGCAGAATAATCATCATTTTCAACAACAGCAACAGCAACATCATCATCATCATCTGCAACAGCAGCAACATCAACATCAACTGCAGTGGCTCAGACGAAACCAATTGCCCGGCGGAAATGACTCCACTGTCGCCGATGAGGTCGAGAAGACCGTACAATCTGAAGCCGTGGACTCAAGGTTCTTTTTTGTTTCTTCTCCTTTCTTCTTGTTAATTGCATTTGTGATTAATTTTTATTGAATTTTCTTGTATATGTTACGTATTGAATGTTCATAATTATATTTTTTTTCACAAATTAAATTTCTTGTGCATTGTTTTCGGTTATTGATTTTTTTTATTGAATTTTCTTTTATGTATTGCATATTGAATTGTGCATGGTTTTACATTCTTTTTCATCTTTCAGTTCCCAAGATTGGAAGGCAAGGCTAAAGATACCACCATCAGATACACGCTACAAAACGGAGGTATTTTTGTTAATGATATTAATCGAGTAGATATTGAAGTCAATACAACCTTTTTAATAATATTGCATAGCTTATCTATCGTTTTAAAAATTCCTTGAAGTTTCTGCTTTTACCAGGTATGGTTAAAGAAATTGTAGCATTGGTTTTGTTTATTTCACTTTATATAATTGCCATACCTTCGTTAAACTATGAAAATTCTCGAAGGAAAATTTTCTGGCTTATGTTATTTAGGCAATGCAGGTGAACTACTCATTTAATTTCCTATAGGGTATATGATTTTAAATGGATAGTTTCCAGAGTTTATAACTTAAGGACTCGGATACCTAGTTCCTTGATGTTGAGGCCTTCTGAGCAAAGGGCCATTTTTAGGCTTGCAATTGCATTACTTTATCCTCGGTAGCACTCCATCTTGTTTCTCTGATATAAATTTCACACAGGGCATGGTAGTACTTTTGTTGGTATTTGGATATGTTTTAAAATTTTAATTTTGATGCTTATGTACTGATCTGCCTATTAAATTTGTGCCAGGATGTGACAGCTACCAAAGGAAATGAATTTGAAGACTACTTTCTGAAACGTGAACTTCTTATGGGAATATATGAGAAGGGTTTTGAAAGACCATCTCCTATTCAAGAAGAGAGTATTCCCATTGCTTTAACTGGAAGTGATATTCTTGCTAGAGCCAAAAATGGAACTGGGAAAACTGCAGCATTTTGCATTCCTGCATTGGAAAAAATTGACCAAGATAACAATGTTATTCAAGGTTAGATTTCATCTACATTTATTTTCTTGATTGTGTGTGTTTGTGTTACCAATTCAAGCCCAATAAAATGGCAGTGGGTACTGAAAGTAGGATTCTTAGGCCATTTCAATTATTTATTGTTCTTCTAGTTGTTTGATCTGCTTGTCAATCTGATTGGAGAAGTGTGAGTGTCATTTGTTTCATTTCTTTTAACTGATATTTGAATTATGGGCTTTGGCATGGACGGACTTAGTTGACTGACGATCAAACCTTTGTAGCAGTTCCTTAAACATGTGCATTAGGTCGTCCATTTTGTAAGTTGATGCAACTTTTTCCATCGGTCCAAGCAGAAATTTTCACTCATCTTTCTGAAACCTGCCAAATTAAGTTCTTCGTTGACCCTTTTGCTGTAATTTGAAATATGAGTTAATTTCATATTCTCTTCTCTATTTCATTAAGTTATTAGTACACCAGGTTTTTTTATTTACACTATTCATCTGCTTAGTTTCTTGCTTTTACCAAATGTGTATTTTTTGCACAGTTGTTATACTTGTTCCAACGCGAGAACTTGCTCTTCAGACATCACAAGTTTGTAAGGAACTCGGGAAGCATTTACAAATTCAAGTTATGGTCACAACAGGAGGTACCAGTCTCAAGGATGATATTATGCGATTGTATCAACCGGTCCATTTACTGGTTGGAACCCCTGGCAGAATACTAGACCTTGCTAAAAAGGGTGTTTGCATTTTGAAAAATTGTTTAATGCTCATCATGGATGAGGTAATTATTGGATGGTTTCTCTCTGTATCTTTTTTTTGTAGTTTGATGTTTTTTCCTTTTAAGTTAAACTTGAGAGAACATGATGTTGTTAGAATTATTTTTGATAGATATGGGGGAAAGAACTTTCATGGTAATTTATGGTTTGTGTCATTTTTGTTTGGGTGGGATGAGGAGTGGGTTCTGGTCACCTCAGGTTTACAGTTTGGAAATATTTGCTAAAATTGAACTGGCAGGGCAATTATTAATACTGTTTATCTTGATTGTACAGTTTCCTGGTTTCTTTTCAAAGGTCCATATTCTAGCAACTGTTTTGGCTGCATAATTATTGGGTTGTTTCTTAAAGAATTTAATGTTATTACAAATACTTGTTCCTATTTGTAAGTTAAAGATTGTACCTCCATCATTCATAATTTAAAACTTTATTTGGAAAATTAAGCCAATATGATATGAAGTTCTGAAGTAGGTTGTGGTTATTTCTCAGTTTGCTGTCTATATTCACTTTCATTAGGACCCAGAGTCCCCATTTCTGGTTATCTTCTGTCGTCTTATTTCCCTTTTCTTTTTTAACTTTTTATCTTTATATAAAGGCTAGTTTTGGAACTAACTCTGAAGTGTGATTGAATAATTATTATAATAATTCTTACAAGTGTCTGCAAAAGGAAGCAAGACACTTGTGGAATGGAGAAGTATTTAATTCTTTTCCTTGTCTTCTTTATGCTTGATTTTAACTTTATGATCTGCAAAATCTGATTTTGTGATTCTGTTTCTTTCAGGCAGATAAACTTTTGTCTCCAGAGTTCCAACCTTCTCTAGAGCAGCTGCTATGTTTTCTTCCCCTAAATCGTCAAATTTTGATGTTTTCTGCCACATTTCCTGTTACCGTTAAGGACTTTAAAGACAGATACCTAAAGAAACCTTATATTATTAATCTTATGGATGAGCTTACTCTGAAGGGTATTACACAATATTATGCCTTTGTGGAAGAAAGACAGAAAGTCCACTGCCTAAACACTCTTTTCTCTAAGGTTTGACTGACCTTATATAAACCCTTATCAAAAGTTTTCTCTTCTTTGCATTGTTTGGATGAGTTGTGATATTTATTTATCTTCAGCTGCAAATAAACCAATCAATCATTTTCTGCAACTCTGTGAATCGGGTGGAACTGTTGGCCAAGAAAATTACAGAGCTTGGCTACTCATGCTTTTATATCCATGCAAAGATGCTTCAGGATCATCGTAACAGGGTATTTCATGATTTCCGCAATGGTGCATGCAGGAACCTTGTTTGTACTGGTATGTGGTGCCATGCTATGTGTTCGAGGGAAATTTTAGTTTCCTTGGAATTAATTACTGATGCCAGTGCACTAACAGTTCTCTTCATAAGCATTCTTTGGCAGTCAATATATGAAGAATAAGTTCCTAATGATGTCTTTCTACTTGTTGCAGATCTTTTCACAAGGGGTATAGATATCCAAGCTGTGAATGTTGTTGTAAACTTCGACTTCCCCAAGAACTCAGAAACATACCTTCATAGGGTATGTTGATCAACCTATTTTTGCTCTTTCAAGTTGCAATATTTATCTCTTTTTTTTTTTAATTTGCCAATCCTCTTACTGTACAGGTTGGTCGATCAGGAAGGTTTGGTCATCTTGGATTAGCAGTGAATTTGATCACTTACGAGGACCGCTTTAACTTGTATATTACTGCTTCTCTAACTTTTTGAAACTATACCACTACATACATTGAGGTTCTCCTCATTCATTGCAATGTCATATGATCTTCTCTAACAGGTATAGGATTGAACAAGAACTTGGGACTGAAATTAAGCAAATCCCTCCTCATATTGATCAGGCTATTTACTGCCGGTGATTTATTCCGGGTGTTTCTTGTTTTAGCCCAAAGGTGATAACAAATGGTGAGCAACGACCCACATGACCAGTTTTAGAGTAAATGCATTTCTCGTTTTCCGGAATGCTCTAGTATTTGATGTGCGATATAAATATAATGTCAGTTGTTTATGTTTTTGTCAGGTAATGTTAATGAAGCTGGTCATTCAAGGTGCTTTAGTGGTGGTAAAGAGAGAGTTGGTGCTTTATCTATGTACCCCTTGGATGCTTCTATTCATTTCTTAAATTTCATAATTTCAACAGAATAGCATTATAGAAATTATATGAGCCATGCTTCGATTTAGTATACATACCGATGGGTAGTACCTACAAATAAACCTATATATATATATTTACTCAATTGGATCTGTCAAAATGTATTAAAAAGACTCTTAAAATTTTTTAAAAAAAATAATTAAGTTTTTTTTTTTTTTGCACTCAATTGTTAAGATGCATCAAAAAAATCATAATTGATTGTTAAAGTTAACTGTCCTTAAAGTCACAATCATTGTATCACATGTGATAAAAAATTTATAAAAAATAAAATTAATAAAAAATTTATAAAAATTATTAAACTTTAATAAAAAAATTTAAAATTTACTAAAGTTTAGAAAAAAAAAATTGTAAAAAAATATAAAATTTTATAAAAATCATTAAAAAGATTTTTTAACCATTAGCTTTAATTGTTAACCGTTAAAGTTAATTATCTTCGAATCTTTTTTTTTAATTAAATTTGTTATGTGTCGTAACTTTAATTGTTAACATGATATGTGACGAAAAATGATAAAGAATTGTAAGTAAGACATGATATGTATGAGATTTTTATCGGAATATTAATTAAGTTATGAGATAATTGTTATGAATAAAAATAGTGATAGCCTCCCATCCAGTAGTAAAAAGAGTTGTGATAAAATGATGGAGCGAAGCTATTTTCTTGGAAACCCAATATTGATGATATATTTACAAAGGAAGATAGTTAAATTAATGGAAAGATGGAAAAAAAGAGAGAACAAAATTTGAAGTTGAGAAGAAAATAGAAGATAATCATTATTTAATCTAGCTGTAATTTAGGGAATTTCATATCCCCACTGCTTTCATTTACTTTTACAAATTATAATGTTTCCTATTTTTTCTTTTTTTAGCAAAAAAGATGAGATGTGGATGTAGTCGTAGATATATACCAATTAATTTTTATTTTGCATGTAAATATATAGTTTCATCAGATAAGCAATGCAATTTCCCAAAACAACTAACTTGTGTTTTCCTAGTTAGCTATTGTGTTATCATCCATCGATGAGAGTCCCCCAACCTCTCCTCCTCAATAAACTCTGCTTGCTGAGATTATCAACTAAAACCCTAAAACACCATTCAAATGTTTGACTGCACATCTTAACTTTATACAAATTATGTCTACATGAATCATAATAAATTAAAATTGTAACACTCAAATCAATCAATAAAATTCATAATCTTTAATTGCTTTTTTAATATTTATAGGGTGACTATTTACTCAATTTTGAATTTTTAAATTTGAAAATACTATCAATATATAATAAATACCATAATTATAAAAGTTGCCCCTCCTATTTGTGGGTTAATTAAATTAAAACTATATGCCCTTATTAATATATACATGTAAATATATCTAGTAGCGAATTGAGGGGGATTGGTAGTGGAACCGACCTCCCCTAAAATAGAAATTTTCTATTTAGGTCCCTTAAAATTTTAAATTTATAATGGTAAAATTGTACTTTTGACCCCCCAAAAATGATAAAAATTTGGTTTAATCCTTTAAAAAGTATAAAGATATAGGTTATTAAAATGGTAAAATTGTATTTTTTATTATCATAAAAATATACAATTTAATTTGGCCCCCTCAAACAATTTTTGGCTTTGCCGATAATATACCTTAAATAAAATTAACTAAAATATAATAATAAAATTCAAAATTTATTTATTAAAATTAAAAAATATATAAAGTGCCCTTATTAAGTTTTAATGTCTAAATTATCCTATTACCTAAAATATTTCTATTAATTTTTATATTACCTAAATGCTGTTATTGATTTTTTTACTACCTAAAATATCCTTATTAATTCCTAAAGGCTCCCTCAAGAGCTGGTTTTATATTATCTATTCTTTTATCTTTGTGCATGGATAAATAAAGGATATTATTAAAAAAAAAAAATTGGCTCAATTGTCATGGACATTGTTGCCAATGCAAGGAGACGTAGATTTGAGTGCGTTGAAGCGCATTATATTTCTATTTATGTGTTGAAAAAACACGGAGACTACAAGTTAACAATAAATTAATTTCAATCGGTAATTTTTAGCCACTAACATGACTTAATTTTGAAACAGAGAAGGAATATTTACTAATTTGGGCCTTCAGAGTAATTGGTGGTTTGGATGAATGAATATATGGTATAGATTTCAATTAAAATGTCCTTTCCCACAATGTAATTCTTTACTTGTTCACCAAATAGAAAATGTATAAATCTACAAGGAGAGCCATAAAACTTATCAAAGCCTATTTTTCACTTAGACTTGTAAAAATGACATTACAATTATTTTGTGCTCATTTTCTTTCTGGTTCCTAACCTTCTCCCTCTTTAAATTAATCCCGATAAAAAAAACCCTTATTTTAGCCCGTTCTGTAAAGATGACACAGAGAATTATTTTCTGCTCATTCAAGGCCTTTCTTCTCATATTATATATACCACACTGTTGGCCCCTGCGAACCAATGGATTCTTTTTGGTAATAAAAGGCTCAGACCACTTCCTTATTCTACAACGATAAAACAGTGGGTAGTGAAATTTCAGCTTCTCTGCAGTTTGCATCTGGGCCATGTGACTCTCTGCAAATCTACACCAAGCCAATCTCTCAAGTGTTCTTCAATAATTTGAAGATGGTACGAATCAGTGCTGAGCCACTTTCATTAGCATTAACACCATTAAGGATGTTAACAACTTCCTCATTATCACATTCCTATACCCCAGGTTCCAAGCAAGCTGTTGGCCATCCCCACAGCTCCGCTGGTCTTACCCACCAGACCCCAAGTTCCTCTTGTAATCCATTATCCGATTCCCATAGTGGTCTCATATGACACGGCACCAGCAATGGAGCATTTATTGATGAAAATGAAGTAACACACACCTAAAAATAGGAAACACCGCATTTCAAACAAAAAACATAGAAGCAACACAACAACAATAGCATCAAACAAAGCATGAAAACAGACCGCTCCTCTCAACATTAAGCAAGATTTCCTGTCGGAGATGTACTAATCTCACCTCCTTATTTGATCCAATCAATTTATCAATGTCACTGAAGGTTTGCCAAAACTAGAACTTCAACACCATTCTTCATCACTTGCACTAAAAAACATGTCAAAATCTTATTTAGTTTCTTACTAAGATAATAAAAGATAGAGATCTAGCAAAACACCAGGGTAGGAATGATAAGAATTATATATTTTTAAGAAACACAATAGTGAGACTATGAATGAATAGTTCTTGGCATAATGCGAAGCTTATAAGTTCTGTAAACATGCATTTAAAAGTTACTTGTGATCATATGTAAAAAAAATATGATATAAGTTTAGCATTATACCAGGAACCAATACCAATGAAATCATGAATTGGAATTAATTATAAAAAAAAGTAGTAGGCAGTTGCGGAGAAGGATACTTGGATCAGTGTTATTTACATCCCTTTGCACTTCAAAAGCTCTTCAATAGTTCCCTTAATGACTATAATTATTTTTACCCTTTATTTGTATTGGAACTACTGTGCTTGAAGTTTTAGTCTGCAACAAAAGTAAATAATTAATTTGTAATTAAAAGATCCAGCAAAAAAAGCATAAAGACAGGGTCATCACATGTTAATTACCCAAATTAAGGAAAGAAGAAAAAAGAATCAATCATGCAAAATACATGGTGTTGGGCCTAAATTTCGCCTGGGCCCAATATCAATTAACCAAAACCAGAAAATTAAAAAGTCTGTTAAAATAATCCAAAATACAGTAGCCCAAGTATAATAGCCCCAAAATCGAAGCCCAAATTAAACACCTAAACCCTAGCCCAAATTTTTAGCCCAAAAACCTAAAAAAGAAAATAGAAATCAGAAGAAAACCCTAGCAACAATAGCGCCGCTAGCAGCCAGCCCTCGCGCGCCGGACGCCGCCCTCCCGTGACGTGCACCACTCCACCACGCCACGTCAGAGACGTGCTCGATCACGTACCTGTAAACAAGCACCAAACAGTTGTAAAAAAGGCTATAAAATGCCGAAATAAAAACATTGTAAAAGACGGTTTTTTTTTTTTGAATAAGAGAGATGCAATACACCAGATTTCTACAAATACAAACACAGTGAACAAAAAAAGAGACTTGCGCATAGATTGAAATAGGAAATCAGTGAAAAATTAAGATTTATCACTTGTTTTCAAAAGTAAAATAAAGATTTTTTAATAGATTGAAAAGATCTTACCGTGTTTCCTCCGGCCGCCGCTATTAGCGCGCGAGTGAGGAACTTGCTGCAAAGAGAGGCTTGCCTTAGCAGAGAAAAGATGGGGTTCCATTTTGGAGGTTTTGTGGTTTTGGTAAAATGAGTTAGCAAAGGCAAAAAAAGAGGAGTTTAAACATTATTCTTTTCTAATTACTTTTATATTTTAATTTTTTCTTTTTTGAACTCACCTTATTATTATTGTTTTGTTATTAATGCTATGGTTTACTGAATTTTTTTTTTACACGTACATACTATTATTATATCTAGTACTGTCATTTTATCATTAATATTATTCTTATTTTTCCTATCGCTTTAATCATTTTATTAATATTATTACATTTACTGTTAGTATTACTATGGTTGTGTTATTATTAATACTTTAGTTTGCTTTAACTTTGTTTTTACTATTGTATATTCTATTATTACTATATCTATTACCGTTATTTTTATTTTATCCCCATTAATATTATTATTTTACTATTACAGTTATTTATTTTGATATTGCTACTATTAATTTTCTTTTATTCTACTATTTTATTTACAATTAACTTTATTATTACTGTTACGTTTGTTATTGATATTATTTTTATTTTCCCTATTGCTACTATTATTATTATTAAAATTTAATACTATTATTATTATTTGATTATTAGTGTTTTACTAGTACTACTACTGTTTTTATTATTATTAACATTTTATTTCAATTTTTTCCCGCACTATTATCTCACATATATATTATTATTGCCATACTATATTTATTATTATTATATTTATCATATGGTGCTTTTAATTAAAAAGTGATACTCTTATACTTATTTATATATAGACTTTATTTCTTTTGAACATTTTATATATTTAGTTTATTCCAATTTTTACATGCATTTTATATACTATTACTTTTACATTTGTCTACAGTAAGTTTTTGCCTCACGTACGTTGTTTATTTGGATTGATATGGGTTATTTTTTTTCCCCGTGTCGTTTTAGTACCATGTATTTTTATTTTAGGCTCGATATTATGCCTGTGTGGTTCTTATTTATACACTAGGGTTTAAATCCTAACGTTTTGGCCGATTTGGTCCTTTCGCTTTTATCCCAAACGAGTTGAATAAATGCATTCTCGGTCAATTTCATAATCGCCTATTTAAAGGTCAATTTCATAATCGCCTATTTAAAGGTCAATTTCATAATCGCCTATTTAAAGGGTTTTCTTAAATAAGGCAATATTTCGTGTTTGGAAGTTCGAGGAATCGTGCCCAATCGTGCTGGGTTTCGATTTTCCGTTCGTCCAAATGACTAAATATCCTTTAAAGATTTTGACCGTGTTTTCTTAAATAAGGCAATATTTCGTGTTTGGAAGTTCGAGGAATCGTGCCCAATCGTGCTGGGTTTCGATTTTCCGTTCGTCCAAATGACTAAATATCCTTTAAAATTTTGATCGCGTTTTCTTAAATAAGGCAATATTTCATGTTTGGAAATTCGAGGAATCGTGCCCAATCGTGCTGGGTTTTGGTTTTTTAGTTTGGCCGAATAGTGGAATACCCTTTTTAAATTGCAATGCATGAATTTTGGAAATCATGAAATGATCTTGGTATCGATGGTTCGAAACATCGTGTCCTATTGTGCTGGATGTGTATTTCATCATTTCGGAACAAGAGAATTTCGATATCCAATTCAAATTATCCAAACATTTTCTAAAGGACTCATATTTTGAAATCTCTCTCAATTTTTGATATTAGGACATTAATCAATCAATAAGGTACCAATTTTGGGCGTTACGAGGGTGCTAATCCTTCCTCATGCGTAACCGACTCCCGGACCCGTTTTCTTAAAATTCACAGACCAAATGTTTTATAAGGTGATCCAATCACACTTCAAAAAAGATTGGTGGCGACTCTGTTTTTCTTTTTAAAGTCGGCCCGTTTTCCAAACAAAAAATAGTTTCGACAGCTTGGCGACTCCACTGGGGACCAATAAGAGAGTCAAGCTGTAGAATTGATTATTTTTGTCCTTTTATCGAAAATTAAAATTAAAATTTGATTTTGATTCTTTCATTGCATGAGTATGTGTCGCATCATATGTTTGTTGTGATTTGAGTCTCGTAGGATATTCTTGCATCATATTACATGACCGTTGTGGTTACACCCTTTAAGTGGGAGCGAGAAACTATGCCTTCGTGAGGTTTTCACCTCCGCATGGACTAGTGGACTGCTTCCGGGATACATCAATACCTATGTCTTCGTGAGGTTTTCACCTCCGCATAGCCATAGGGAAATGTATTCCCCTGAACTGAACTTGATCCGTATGAGCCTATAACGGGTGAGGATTGAGGAATCTGTTGGTTCAGGTACCCTTCCTTTAGAACTAAGCCACATATAGCGATCCGTAGGAGCCCATTTAGGTAGAACTATGTTGAACCCTAGCAGTCACCTGGATAGGTGTTTGATTTTTACCATCTGTATATGATACTAACATGTTTCTTTTGTTTATGACTACATTGCATTTCATCATTATAGAAAGGAGGTATTGATTCATATTCGATTGCTAAATAGAAGAGTCGGTCATAGGAAAATGGATTTTTTGATAAAGTGGGTTATAATACGATCGTCCAAATACAGTCCAAGTGAACACAACGAGAAAAAATGATAGTATATGACTTAGCGCCGTTGCCCGGAGATTCAAGCCAGCAAGGACTATTCGAGAGCCATCACATCTCAATTTTCTTAAAGAAGCTTATGAGCATCATGGAGGACAAGTGAGTGAAGAGTCACAACCTAGATCAAGCAACAAGGAGCTAGAAGAGGCATCTTTTGAGAAGGTTCATGGGGACACAACCATAACATCTAGATACAAAAAAAAAAAAAGATTAGTGTCTTCACCTGGACTATAAGGAAACCGTATATGTAATCCGTTTTATGTAAAGAGATTCATTTTCTAGAAAAGTTCTTCTAATAGAATTGAGTTCAGAATCAACGCCTCTCTTTCTTTTTACATTCATTCCATGCCTTTGCATTGCATTTCATCCATTTGCATTACATCGCATCATGTGCATTAAATGTCATAAAAACCCTATTAACTAGAGATCGTATTATAGTTACCCTGGAACATCACTACTACACTCGAAGAAAAACGAAAGCCATGGATCAAAGGATAGAAAAGTTAGAACAGATGCAGAAGGAGATGCAGGACCAATTGCAAACTCAGATGCAATAGCAGTTGGCTAGGATTCAACAGGACATGAGGGATCAAATGCTGGAATCCCAGAGAAGTATGATGAGCCAGTTAACACAGTTGTTGACTGAACGACCTGATAAAGGAAAGAGCCCTATGGTTGATACAAAAGGTGATAATGAAGATTCTGTCTATCCTCCAAGCTTTGCCCTAGTAAATTCTTGAATCACCAAGAGTGTCCGTCAATATCAAACCCCAGTATCAATCCGGTACCTCAGCACCGTTAAACTTCCCGACAGACTCAGGCACTGGAGACAATCCGGCAAACCTCGGTGTCCCTGATCTGGATGACATTGCGGAGATAGAAAAGGCGAAAGGGGAACTCCCAAGGCAACTAGAAGACCATTACAAATGGCTGGAAGAGAAATTCAAAGCGCTAGAAAGCGCTGATTATCAGTGTGGAATGGATGCTAACGAATTAAGTTTGGTTCCGGATCTGGTGCTCCCTCCGAAATTCAAAATGCCGGAATTTGAAAAATACACCGGGAGCAACTGCCTTGAGGCCCACATTACAATGTTTTGTCAGAGAATGACGGGATATGTCAGTAATGACCAGTTGTTAATCCACTGCTTCCAGGATAGTCTAACTGGAGCCGTGGCTAAATGGTACAATCAGTTGAGTCGTACTCAAATCAAATCGTGAAAGGATTTAGCATAGGCCTTCATGAAGTATTCTGGCCATGTGACTGATATAGCGCCTGGCAGGATCACATTCCAAAATATGGAGAAAAAGTCAGGCGAAAGTTTCAGGAAATATGCCCAGAGGTGGAGGAAAGTCACTACACAAGTCTAACTGCCACTACCAGAGAAAGAAACAACCATGCTTTTCATTAATACCCTGAAAGCACCTTTTATCAATCATATGTTGGAGAGTGATACTAAGAGCTTCGCAGACATAGTTATGTCGGGCGAAATGATAGAAAATGCCATAAGGTGTGGAAAGATAGAGGCTGAGGAAAACGCGAGAAGATCAGCTCCAAAGAAACAGAAAAATGAAGTAAGTAATGTGAGCTCGGGTTATTTGAAACCTGTTACTGTCAGTCAACCGAGAGCGGTAGCCTTAGGTCAGCAAGCCTCACCAAGGCAGGAGCCCAACACGAGGCAGAATACCGAGAAATTTCAGTTTACTCTCATACTAATGACGTATAGAGAGTTGTACAAAAATTTGTTCGATGCACATGTTGTAGCCCCTATCTACTCCAAACCGTTGCAACCCTCATATCCTAAATGGTACGACGCAAGCACTCAATATAAATACCATGCAAGGATAGTGGGGCACCCGATAGAGAATTACTTCCCTTTCAAACAGCTAGTCGAAAGGCTCATCAAAATGGGCATTGTGAAGTTCGATGATGCGCCTGTCGTAGGAAATCTGTTGCCCAGTCATACTGATAAAGGGGTAAACGCAATAGTCGAGACATGGGGAGGAGAATCAAACGAAATGTTGCGAAAGTAAGAGCCCCATTGAGAGAGGTTTGGAAGGAAATGCGAGAAAGAGGTTTAGTTCGGCAAAGATTGGGGAGCAAATCCCGGGTTGTGAGGAACTACTGTGAGTTCCACAACAAGAAGGACTATGAGATCCAGCAATGTAGCGAATTCAGGGCCCTAGTGCAAGGGTTAATGGATAACAAAAGCTAGAGTTCTTTGACTCTTCTGAAGGAGAAAACGTGTGCACCATAGGAGGAGAGTCGGTACAGAATGACGCCAAGGTCAAACGAGGATCAATGACTTTTCCCTATATATCCAATGCATTCGTATCGGAAGGAATTGTCCATCCGGGACTAGAAAACATGAATGAAAAAATGACTAAAGACATGTTGAAAACTGTGAGCATCAACGCCGTATTTGAAGAGGGATCGAAGGAAGGAAACTTAGCGGACATACGCCCTTATAAGCTTGGAAGTGTTCTGAACAACTAGATTGTAGAGGAAATTCCTGTAGTTTTTAGAGCTAACACAGAGTAATGTTCAAAACACACTTGTTGTTTTAAGCCTAGAAACAATAAGAATCTTTTGTGGACTAGGCTCATGTTCAAACATTTTTTTTAATAAAAAATGCATTTTTATGTTTCATGCCGGGCAATTTTTTCTTGTTATTCTCTCATTTCATTCATAATCATACCATATAAATAATCATCCTTCGAATAATTTATTCTTTGAAATTTGCCTTCGTACCTACAATAGGTACCCAGATATTAAGACATGAGCAACGCTGTTGCTGACTCCCTTTTGAGTGAGATATGGGCCTAAAAGGATCTAAGGATTTTGAAGATGACAGAGTTTGTAACTTATCTTTTGATTTGTTAAGGATGGTAGAACAAAATGAAAATAGACTCTATCGTACAAAGAGTCAGTGGATATTGCGAGTCTAGGAAAAGAGTGAAGATCGAAGCCTAGCCCACCACAGAAACAAAACGAGACGTCATTGAGTTATTCCAAGAATTCAAAGATGTCTGCACGATCGCATCAAGATATGCCTAGGCACGAGGAGGCTATAGAGTGTTCGAAAAGGCACATGCTAAGAGTTTTTCGATAGCTAGGTTGATTATAAGATTCAGGTACTGCCGGTCTACCATGAAAGGGAGATTGTATCAGTTATACTGTAAATGCCAAATTAAAAGACATGACTTATATGCTTCCGCTATTTTTTCCTATACGTGGGGCATAGATGTTACTGGAACGATCACGTCAAAAGCATCTAGTCGACACCTATTCATCTTCATGATTGTCAATTATTTCACTAATAGGGTGAAGTTCGATTCCTATGGCAAAGTTACAAAGTCAACCGTCATCAAATTCAAATTCAATTTCAAATTCAAGTTCGAATTCAAAAAAAAAAAAGAGGGAGAAGGAAAAAGAAAAGAAAAGAAAGAAACCATTCAAAAAGATTTTGAAAGATGATTGAAACTTGTAAAGATTGGCATAGACACATTTCTCAGTGGTTTATGGGATGGATACAGTCTTGCCCAACAAAGTTGAAATTCCTTCTCTTCGGATTTTGTCAGAGCTGAAGTTAGATGAAGCGGAATGGGTTCAACCTCTGTATAATAAACTGAATCTGATTGAGGAAAAAAGGTTAAGAGCCATCCGTCATGGTCAAATGTACCAGATGCGAATGATGCGAGCTTACAACCAAAAAGTCCACCCTAGAATGTTCCATGAAGGAGACTTGGTATTGAAAGATCCTCCCTACGCAAAAGGACTTCAGAGAAAAGTGGATGCCTAATTGGGAAAGACCTTATGTTGAAAAGAAGGTATTTTCTGGAGGGGCATTGATACTAGCCGAGATGGAGGCAAGAGTCAACCGAACCCAGTTAATGCAGACTTAGTCAAGAAACACTTCACTTAAGAAGGAAATAGGCAAAGGCGAAAACCCGCAAAAGGCGCTTTAAGGCTTTCCGCAAAAAAAAAACGGAGAGGCCAAGGTGAAAACCCGCAAAGGGCGCTCAAATTATGATCAGATCGTGATGGGGAATACAGTAGTTTTGTTACGCTTTAATTAACAATGAGGAAGTATGTTACGTCTTGGGGCATCGACAAAGTACTCCGGATCCCCTAAATACATATTGAGCTTAAAATGGTCCTCAAGAAATTTGAACAGAGAAGCTCAGGCTGTGATATCTACGGCACCTAGTTTCCATCTTACCCATTCTAAAATTGCTCGTTTCAAAATACACTACCAATAAATTTCCTTCTTAATTGCATTTGCTATCTTTGCTTAACTTAGTTGTCTCGAGCTATGCTCCTAATTAATTTCTTTCTTGTCCATTATTATGATCTTTTTCAAGCATTTTGCATTGAAATAACGATTAGTGGACTAATAATACTTTCATAAAAGAAGTTTTGAATGTTACTCTGTAAGTCTCTAAATATCGCAAGAATCTGTAACAGGACAATTATTTAAGAGTTCACCAAGTTTAGAGGGCTGGGAGCACTTGGAAAATAAGGGCCTAAGCATGGCTACATCTTCAGATTCTCTGTTGAAAATATCGGCTGAAAAAGAAGACATACGTTAAGGGTATCACCTTAACAAACAGCGAGCGATGATAGCCCAAATGTTAAAGAAATGGATCATTATAATGACATTTTGCATTCATTCATATAACATTCATAATACATCTAGTTAGAAGCATTTTTCGATCATGACACCCTAACCATTTGGCATAAACATAAGCATATGAAATCGAGTCTATAGGGCATGTCTCCCAGAGGACGATGTAGTAACATTGGTGAAATTGTAGATCTTGTCTCCTCGAGATAGCAGTGGGATAGATCGAAAATTAAAAGCCTTATCTCCATGTATCAGCAATGGAACAGACTGAAAATTGTAGATCTTATCTCCCTAAGCAGGAGTGGAGCAGATCGAAGACGATGAGCCTTAATCCCCTAAACAGTAGGGTAATAGGCTGAAAATTACAGATCTTATCTCCCTAAGCACTAGTGGAGTGGATCGAAGACGATAAGCCTTAATCCCCTAAGGAGTAGGGTAATAGGCTGAAAATTACAGATCTTATCTCCCTAAGAAGTAGTGGAGCGGATCGAAGATGATGAGCCTTAATCCCCTAAACAGTAGGGTAACAGGCAGAAAATTATAAATCTTAATCCCCTAAGCAGTAGGGTAACAGACTGAAGATAGCAGATCTTATCTCTACTGAGCAGGAGTGAAGCAGATCGAAGACAGCAAGTCTTATCTCCATGTATCATCAATGGAGCAGACTGAAGATTGTAGATCTTATCTCCCTAAGCAGTAGTGGAGCGGATCGAAGACGATGAGCCTTAATCCCCTAAGCAGTAGGGTAACAGGCCGAAAACTATAGATCTTAATCCCCTAAGCAGCAGGGTAACAGATTAAAGATAACAGATCTTATCTCCACTGAGCAGGAGTGGAGTAGATCGAATCCAGCAAGACTTATCTCCATGTATCGACAATGGAGCAGACTGAAGATAGCAGATCTTATCTCCACTGAGTAGGAGTGGAGCAGATCAAAGACGATGAGCCTTAATCCCCTAAGCAGTAAGGTAACGGGCTGAAAATTACAGATCTTATCTCCCTAAGCAGTAGTGGAGTAGATCGAAGATGATGAGCCTTAGTCCCCAAAGCAGTAGGGTAATGGGTCAAAAATTACAGATCTTATCTCCTTAAGCAGTAGTGGAGCAGATTAATGATGATGAGCCTTAATCTCCTAAGCAGTAGGGTAACAGGCTAAAAATTACAGATCTTATCTCCCTAAGCAGTAGTGGAGCAGATCAATGACGATGAGCCTTAATCGCCTAAGCAGTAGGGTAACAGGTTGAAAATTACAAATCTTATCTCCCTAAGCAGTAGTGGAGCAGATCGAAGATGATGAGCCTTAATCTCAAATCAGTAGGGTAACGAGCCGAAAACTATAGATCTTATCTCCCTAAGCAGTAGTGGAGCAGATCGAAGACGATGAGCCTTAATCCCCTAAGCAGTAGGGTAACGAGCTGAAAATTACAGATCTTATCTCCTTAAGCAGTAGTGGAGCAGATCAATGACGATGAGCCTTAATCCCCTAAGCAGTAGGGTAACAGGTTGAAAATTATAGATCTTATCTCTCTAAGCAGTAGTGAAGCATATCGAAGATGATGAGCCTTAGTCCCTAAAGCAGTAAGGTAACGGGCTGAAAATTACAGGTCTTATCTCTCTAAGCAGTAGTGGAGCAGATCGAAGACGATGAGCCTTAATCCCCTAAGCAGTAGGGTAACGGGTTAAAAATTACAGATCTTATCTCCCTAAGCAGTAGTAGAGCAGATAAATGACGATGAGCCTTAATCCTCACAACAGTAGGGTAACAGGTTGAAAATTACAGATCTTATCTCCCTAAGCAGTAGTGGAGCAGATCGAAGATGATGAGCCTTAATCCCTAAAGCAGTAGGGTAACGGACCGAAAATTACAGATCTTATCTCCCTAAGCAGTAGTGGAGTAGATCAAAGACGATGAGCCTTAATCCCCTAAGCAGTAGGGTAACAGGCTGGAAATTACAGATCTTATCTCCTTAAGCAGTAGTGGAGCAGATCAAAGACGATGAGCCTTAATCCCCTAAGCAGTAGGGTAACGGGTTGAAAATTACAGATCTTATATCCTTAAGCAGTAGTGGAGCAGATCAATGACGATGAGCCTTAATCCCCTAAGCAGTAGGGTAACAGGTTAAAAATTACAGATCTTATCTCTGTAAGCAGTAGTGGAGCAGATCGAAGATGATGAGCCTTAATCCCCAAAGCAGTAGGGTAACGGGCAAAAGATTACAGATCTTATCTCTCTAAGCAGTAGTGGAGCAGATCGAAGACGATGAGCCTTAATCCCCTAAGCAGTAGGATAACAGGCTGAAGATTACAAATCCTAGGCAATAATGGAGTAGGTTGAAGACAGTGAGCTTTATCCCCCTAAACAGTAGGGAAATAGGCCGAATATTACAAATCATAAGCGGTAGCGGAGCAGATTTAAATGGAAATCCCTATACCCCTGAAGATGCAATTGATTAAAGCGAGGAAAGGAAGCATCAAAAGGTCCAGACTCAACAAGACCGGGCAAAATTGGGCCTTTTAAAGTCTTTGCTCTATTTTCGTTACACGATAATGAGCAAAAAAGGGCAGCTGTTGGGCCTAAATTTCGCCCGAGCCCAATACCAATTAACCAAAACCAGAAAAATAAAAAGTCTGTTAAAATAGTCCAAAAATACAGTAGCCTAAGTATAATAGGCCCAAAATCGAAGCCCAAACCAAACACCTAAACCCTAGCCCAATTTTTTAGCCCAAAAACCTAAAAAAGAAAATAGAAATCAGAAGAAAACCCTAGCAAAGCAATAAGCGCGCGCCAGAAAGCAGACCCGACCCGCCCGCGCGCGGACGGACGCGCCTCCCGTGACGTGCGCCACTCCACCACGCCACGTTAGAGACGTGCTCGATCACGTACCTGTAAACAAGCACCAAACAATTGTAAAAAAGGCTATAAAATGCCGAAATAAAAACATTGTAAATGACGGTTTTTTTTGAATAAGAGAGAAGCAATACACCAGATTTCTACAAATACAAACACAGTGAACAGAAAAAGAGACTTGCGCATAGATTGAAATAGGAAATCAGTGAAAAATCAAGATTTATCACTTGTTTTCAAAAGTAAAATAAAGATTTTTTAAAAGATTGAAAAGATCTTACCGTGTTTCCTCCTGCGCTTGCTTATCGGTCTCGGTGAGTGAGTGGGGACTTCTTTGCAAAGAAAGGTTTGCCCTAGTAGAGAAAAGATGGGGTTCCATTTTGGGGGTTTTGTGGTTTTGGTAAAATGAGTTAGCAAAGGCAAAAAAAAAGGGGAGTTTAAAAGTTATTCTTTTCTAATTACTTTTATATTTTAATTTTTTCTTTTTTGAACTCACCTTATTATTATTGTTTTGTTATTAATGCTATGGTTTACTGAATTTTTTTTACACGTACATACTATTATTATATCTAGTACTGTCATTTTATCATTAATATTATTCTTATTTTTCCTATCACTTTCATTATTTTATTAATATTATTACATTTACTGTTAGTATTATTATGGTTGTGTTATTATTAATACTTTAGTTTGCTTTAACTTTGTTTTTACTATTGTATATTCTATTATTACTATATCTATTACCGTTATTTTTATTTTATCCCCATTAATATTATTATTTTACTATTACAGTTATTTATTTTGATATTACTACTATTATTTTTCTTTTATTCTACTATTTTATTTACAACTAACTTTATTATTGCTGTTATGTTTGTTATTGATATTACTTTTATTTTCCCTATTGCTACTATTATTATTATTAAATTTAATACTATTATTATTTGATTATTAGTGTTTTACTACTACTACTACTGTTTTTATTATTATTAACGTTTTATTTTATTTTTTTCCCGCACTATTATCTCACATATATATATTATTATTGCCATACTATATTTATTATTATATTTATTATATGGTGCTTTTAATTAAAAAGCGATACTCTTATACTTATTTATATATAGACTTTATTTCTTTTGGACATTTTATATATTTAGTTTATTCCAATTTTTACATGCATTTTATATACTATTACTTTTACATTTGTTTATAGTAAGTTTTTGCCTCACGTACGTTGTTTATTTGGATTGATATGGGTTTTTTTTTCCCGTGTCGTTTCTGTACCATGTATTTTTATTTTAGGCTCGATATTATGCCTGTGTGGTTCTTATTTATACACTAGGGTTTAAATCCCAACGTTTTGGCTGATTTGGTCCTTTCGCTTTTATCCTGAACGGGTTGAATAAATGCATTCTCGGTCAATTTCATAATCACCTATTTAAAGGGTTTTCTTAAATAAGGCAATATTTCGTGTTTGGAAGTTCGAGGAATCGCGCCCAATCGTGCTGGGTTTCGATTTTTCGTTCGTCCAAATGACTAAATATCCTTTAAAGATTTTGACCGTGTTTTCTTAAATAAGGCAATATTTCGTGTTTGGAAGTTCGAAGAATCGTGCCCAATCGTGCTGGGTTTCGATTTTCCGTTCGTCCAAATGACTAAATATCCTTTAAAGATTTTGATTGCGTTTTCTTAAATAAGGCAATATTTCATGTTTGGAAATTCGAGGAATCGTGCCCAATCGTGCTGGGTTTCAATTTTTTAGTTTGGCTGAATAGTGGAATACCCTTTTTAAATTGCAGTGCATGAATTTTGGAAATAATGAAATGATCTTGGTATCGAGGGCTTGAAACATCGTGTCCTATCGTGTTGGATGTGGTATTTCATCATTTCGGAACAAGAGAATTTCGATATCCAATTCGAATTATCCAAACATTTTCTAAAGGACTCATATTTTGAAATCTCTCCCAATTTTTGATATTAAGACATTAATCAATCATTAAGGTACCAATTTTGGGCGTTACGAGGGTGCTAATCCTTCCTCATGCGTAACCGACTCCCGGACCCGTTTTCTTAAAATTCGTAGACCAAATGTTTTATAAGGTGATCCAATCAAACTTCAAAAAAGATTGGTGGCAACTCCGTTTTTCTTTTTAAAGTCGGCCCGTTTTTCAAACAAAAAATGGTTTTGACACATGGAAAAAACCAGCCTTTCAGTTCCTAATTCTGTAATCAATGAAAGTTCAATGAAGCAATCAATGACAGAAGCCCAGGCAATAGAATAATTTTCAGAGTAAAAATATTTTAGGTATATATATGTGATAAAGAAGACATGTGAAAATAGTAATACCTCTGTTCAAGGTAGCCTTTTGCTTAGGTTTAGATGGAAGCCCTTAAATGTGATGTTAGTAACCTGAGTAATGGATAAAATTTTGGTTTAATCTTTCGGCACTGAGAAATAAATGGATTTTGGTTGGATGCATACAAATTGGAGTTGAACCAAAATGAAAAAATAACTTGTGTCAAGCATCCCAAATCAGTACAAGTTCCAGTAAAAAATCATAGACTTGAGCAGAGAGCAAGAAGAAAGCAAATAAAGTAGCGTTGTACCGGTTTTTTTTAACTCAACTAACCCAAAAAAATATATATTTACGAAAATGACCTAACTTGAAAAATTATGACGTAAATTACCTAAAATCTAAAGTGTCGGGTGGTGCCGGCACCCAAGTCAATCAAGGTGTAATGTTTGCCTGCTAATTGGGTCAAGGTTTAAAAAAACAATTAGTGCCGGCAATGTAATGGTCGACACCTATATGTATTTTTTGTGTACTTATTTGAAAAATATGAGTATTTCTAGGTTTAAAAAAATATTTTTTTATTAGGTGATGGCATCTAGATGACTGGCACCGAAAAAAATTTTAATTTTTTTCTGTATTTTTTTAGTGCCAAACCTTGTGTGGTGGCTGCACACACAACTAGAGAGAAAGAAATACTAATCCACCTAGGGATAATAATGGAGTAGGATGGGATGAATATTGCTAAATTCATCACCACTCCATAGTTGGCATGCTCTACTTCACCACCCACCCCGCTTCATTATGTATATATAATTTTGAAAAGCACTACTTCATTCATGGATGTTGGATACATACATCCTTGCCCCACCTCGCTCTGCTTCAATTAAATTTTTGGTACTTATCTTAAATATTGTTAATCTTTAAAAGTCAAGTAAATATTCAAAAATAATTCTTTAAAAAATATTTAAATATAAATTATATGATTTTTTTCTATATTATGTTATTGCATTTTTACCCTTTTAATAATTTATAATACAATATGATAAATTGGTAATTTCATATAGTGGAGTGGGTAAGGGTGAGTCAAGCAATTACCATAACCACTCCATACTCAGTATCCAAAAGAAATAAAAAAATCCACCCCATCTCACCTTGCATCCACTTTCCAAAAGAAAAAATGTGCTTCATTCGAAGCGGATTGATTCGAAATCCATTAGGTGGTTCGGATTTTTCCATCCCAAAATCCACCAATGATCATGCCATGTAGAATTTTCATAAAGAAATGTGATTTTATCTTTCCACCAATTCAACTGGTTCCAACACCAACGAAAGATAAAAATTGATTTGGTGAGAGAAATAAAGGAACTTTTCAGTAAAAGTTAAAGCCAAAAAAAATAATGCTCTCTTTTAGTAATCTGAAAATGTTGATCTAATGCTAAACCTATATAAACCAAAAATGAACTTTCTCTTTTTTCAAGGAAGAAAATTATCATCTTCAATGGTGGCCATTTTCAAATTCTTATGATTGATGACTAAGGTTAAGTGAGATTTTAGGGCTATGTATTAGGGAAAATTTTGAAATTGTTTGTTAAGCATCTTCATCAATAAGTATCGTGATTTCTGTTGTTCTGTATAAATATATGTAAAAAAAATTGAAGTTCACTTTGAAATTCTAATTTTTTTGTGATTGCAATTTGTGGATTTGGTATTTAGGGATTGATCATAGTGTTTAGTGGTTAGTCCATAATTGCATTTAAGAATGCTGATGGTTTTGGATAAAATTGGGCAAGTAGGAACTTAAATGATGAATTAGAGCAAGGAAAATACTTCCAGGAAGAGTTGAGTTCATGAATTTTTTGATGTTAACGACGTAACTGAATTAATAGCAAAGGAAGTTAAAACGGAATGGAATTTTGTAGCTAAAAGGATGATCAATCATATTATCTAACCTATGGTTATATTCTTGGATTCAGTGTTAAGCTTGGAAGAACAAAGACAGACCCTAAAACTGGAGATGTTATTGCTAAGTATTTATACTGTAATAAGGAAGGGGAGCATTTAAAGAAATTATTAAATAATAAGAAAATGAGTCAAGAGCCTAAAATATAACAAAAATTGGATGTGAAGCGAATATGCAGTGGCTCTCAAAAAGTGTAAACAGAGATGGGTTGTTACTAACTTCACTAAAGAGTACCATCATGAATTGGTTGTACATCATACAGAAAAGAATTGATAAAGTTGTTTCGTGAAGTTCCAGGCAGTGCAAAGGTTGAAGCATTTGCGATGAGATGAGCTAGAATCCAACCTTCCTAAATAATGTCGTTCTTCACTGAGCAAGTTGGGGGATATGAGAAGATGAGCTATAGGAAAAAAGATCTTATTAACTTGTTGCAAGTAGATTTATGAAATCAATAAAATGTGGGGATACAAATGTTGCTTTAGAATATTTTGAGTCGAATTGAGTCAAAACGAACAACTGATCTTGGTTTGTACATGATGTATACCAATGATAGATTATGCATACTTTAGAGATGTCATTGCATATTTCGAATTTTTTTTTTGGTAGACTCATGCTACAAGACAAATTACACATGCTTCAAAGATGTCGTTTCATTCGATACAACATATAAGAAATAATGACTACAATCTCCCAATTTTGGTATTTTTTGGAGTGAACAATCATCACCAAACAATTACATTTACATTTGCAAATTTATCAAATAAGAATAATCATAGTTTTTTTGGGGTGTTGAATGAGTTTCTACGTTACATGAGACCGAAGACGCAAGTCTCGATAGTTATGGATGGGGTTCAGGCAATGCATTCGGCCTTGAAAACAGTAATGCCAAAAGTTAACTATAGGGTTTACATCTAGAACATACAAAGGAATGTTATCTCTCATATCTACAAAGTTTAAGTTCTAAAGGCATTTAAAATATGCAAGAATTCATGGTGGGTCAAAGAAAAAAAATGATCGAGAGTAGAAATTTTGATTCATGGTGGGTCAAAAATTTACTTTCATCCGTTGTGTTGTTTTTCATGTAGATCGTCAGAAGTTATGTCAATTGGAAGTTCAAGTCGGAGCTCACACTATCCGTTTATCGACTCGGTATAAATTGTGATTGCTTTGATTTAAGTTATAAGTGGCATGTACTACGAGTTCAAGTTCACTTGTTGTTAGACATGTTGTTCCATGCTTTGTTATGTGATGTTGTGTTGTTTTTATTTGGCTCTTTTGGTATGTTTTAACCATATATATATAAGTGGTAAGATTCATACATTTCCATGTTTGGTTTTGATTGTGGTTAAGGTTATGAAATGCTTGATAGGTACATGTTTTGTGTTTTGGGAAATGATGTATGTGATTTGGATTCTAAGTGTTTGAATTGTGGTACCAATGAGGGTATATTGATTAGACTCTTAGGATAATTTTTTTAGTATGTTTTTTGTAACACCCCACACTCGGCTCGGTCTCCGAACCCGAGTACCAGGATGCCACATCCACCATCGTAACTTACACATACACAAATAACATTCAAACAAGGTCAACTTTTATTAATTTAATCAATTACAGAGGTGTTCACTGCCTTACAGTCATTAATCGACATTAGAAACAATATAAAAACATGCTTAAGACCATTTAATAAAATTCCCAAAAAAACCACATAGGTATCAAAACACAACAGTAGATATCGATATTTTAGTATGTTAGATATCGACACTAATAAGAAAATTGATACCATTATAACATTTTGTTTTTCCAACTCATTTTGGATCCAAAAACATTTTATCGATACATAATCACATGTATCGATATTTTTACCCCGAGTACCGATACCAGATTAAGCTACTATTTTCTTGCATGTACATTTTAACATCGAGGTAACCATATTTAAGCCCTGAATATCGATACCTCGGTACAAATCAACAAGAACACAGCAAAAAAGGGGACACACTCATGCTCAACAATTATTCCTTTCAACATGCATCATTAGACACATTACCAATCATTAAACATTCATAAATATAGTTCCAAACCATACCAAAACTCCAAAGTCCAAAATAATAATAATCAAATGTAATTCTAAAATAATTATAAAACCATCTACTCAAAAGTTTATTACCTTTCTAGGATCACTTCCTTGGCTGCACCGCTCACATTGAAAGCACTACTTATCTGCAAGATTAAGTGAGGAGTGTGTGAGCTTAAATAAGTTTAGTGAATGTCGGAATAACCACAAAGCATACACAACATCAAAGGTTAAGTAAGAGCATCCTACAACACATTCACAACCATATTCTAATCAAGTCAAAATAACATATTCACACTTTATTAAATCATAAAACTAGCATATACTCTCATATGCAATTACACTCAACCTACATATAAACAATTCATTTTACGATAATTCATCAAGATAAAACAACATATTCATGTTTTACTAACTCACAAGTCAAGCTTATATATTCACATGCATTTACACACAACACTTTTATATATTAATCAATTAATGATAATTTGACAACTTGGAAACATGGAATATAAAAATGAGCTCTATCACCACACATTGGATACATATATTTCCATCACACCAATGACTCAAAGAGTCTAACATATCCCAGTGAATGGAGCTTAGCTCGACATTTCCTTATCTTTGCGATCTGTTCTAGGGCCTTATTGCCCAAAACACAAAGGTGAGTACTCACAAAATCTTATGGCATGCCAGCTATATCCAATGGTTTCACGAGATCACAAGGCCAAAGTGTAAAGCCCCAAACTCGTATCCGTTGCCGGAGTAGGGTTACGGAGTATTACCAAACAATCGAAAATATTTAAAAATCAATTCATGAATAATTATTTCTAATTCAGTCATTAAAATGTGAATTGTCCCTAAATCGAGCCTTGAAGTTCTTAAAGTCCCCTTAAAAACATTTCAGGACTAAATAGAAATCATTTGAAAAGTTAAAGAAGAAGTTGCAAAATTTTTACTACAGGGTTCACATGACTGTGTGGCCAGGCTATGTGAGTCACACGGCCAAGACACACGTCCGTGTCTTAGGCCATGTTGGCATTTGAAGTAGAGACACACGGTCGTGTCCCAGCCCATATCCGTGCCCATGTAACTTACTGACTTGTGTCACACAGCCAAGCCACACGCCTGTGTGCTAGGCTGTGCAACTCTCGAAATGGCCTCACACGCCCGTGTGCCAGGCCGTGTGCTAGGCCGTGCAACTACCTGACTTGCATACAAAGGAACCTAAAGGGGACACACAGTCGTGTCGCCAGGCCGTGTGGACAAAAATTCACCTAGAAACAGGCTTTTCCAAAACCAATACAAGTATAAACATTCAATCCTTTTAAGTACACTTTAAAAAAGGGACCTTAAACAACATTAAAGCTCAATACAACATGTTCAATACATACCTAAACAAACATATTAAGACCTAACCATTGTGCCCTCATTAGCACCACATTTAAAACATCCATCCACAACCTATATACCCTTCATAGGTACCTCAAATAAAATTTAAGCAATCAAATAATTAAATGTAGTAAAAACATAACCTATATTCATCATTCTCAAAATAACAACCTTCAATGAACATTATCAGAAGAATTAAGCATATAGACCAAACCAACCATCACCAAAACATGGAACATAACATATATATTCACAATCTTATAAACACATATACAAAATAATCAACTTCTAGGACATAGACACATCCTAGTTACATGCCAAAATTACAAAAAAGAAACGTCACCAACATTGAGTACGGGATCCTTGTAGGATGCCGAGTCTGAGTTTACAATTTATCTAGCCTGTAAACATGGAAACCAATTCACAATCAATAGATTTCATTTATATAGACAACCACAAGAACAATCAAATAATATGAACTTATAACTCAACCAAATAAAAATTTCCATTCTTCATCAATGATATCTATAACCAACTCTTTTGATAATTAAAGTAATCTTATCGTATGATTTATTAGCTTTATGGCACCCGGTCTAGCAGATAAACCATAGAGGAGTTTGTGCCCAGTGCTAGTCGGGTTAGCTGACGATTTTGAATGTGAGCCCAACTCTAGTTGGATAAACCAACAATGTTTGTGCCTAGCGCTAGTAGGATATTGTGACAATTTTAAATGTGAGCCCAGCTCTAGTTGGATGAACCAATGGTATTTGCGCCCAGCGCTAGTCGGATAAACCGACGATTGTGTGCCTAACATTAGTCAGACAAGCTGACAAAGATTGCACCCAGCGCTAGTCGAATATATCGACAAAATCCATAGTGAGCCCAGCTTTAGTTGGATAAACCAACGATATTTGCGCCTAGCGCTAGTCGATTAAATCGACGATGTTAATTACTCATTTGCAAATCCATAATATTATTTCTCCTGACTCAATATCACAACTTATAGTTTAATAACTCTTCCATTCCAAATATCCACTAATCAAACATTAATTTATTCCTTAATTCCATATTCCTTAAACTACCACTCAATTGGCTTAACAAATATATTAGGGATGTAATATAAGACATCAAATCATAACTAAATTAATTAATACATTTTATAAAGTTCGAGTTCGGGGACTACGAACTTACCAAAATACGACGGATGTCTACTCAGTGATCTTTTTCTTCCCACAATTGATACTCGATCTATTCTTCACTTGATCTATTTTTAGCAATTTAGCTCAATTAATACCATTCTTGTTTCTACTAAAATCAATCAAATCTTATATCATAGTGCATACTTTTATTTAACAACAATTGATTTTTACTCAACTCAACTATTAACATAAAAAATTTGATTGATCATATTTCCTTCTAATTTCAATAATTCACTAAATATACATTTAATTTATTAACAATCCCCAAAAATCTTAAATTTAATAAAATCATACCATGCTAAATTTATTTATAGTATTTAACTCATTGCTAGTTAATACTAACCAATTTCATATCACAAAATATTTTATATACTTAATGAACTTAGTAAATAAATCCAAATTTTCCAGCTTAAGAACAATCAACTAAAACAGTCCCTATACTTCACAAAATTAACAATTTAACCATGTTATTTTGAATTTACAACATTTAAGTCCCTAGAAATTATTATCAATAAAAATCACCACACAATATGACCAAATTATCCTACAAAACTTATACTCTAATCATATTTAATATTTAACAAAATAACACCAAACCTTTGAATTTCTCATCCATGATAACTTTCATAATTTCCATTCACTCTCGAAATTTCAATATGGACAAACTAACTCATAACATTATAACATCAAAAATATAAATTTCATGCAAAAATAATCAAATTTCACATACAAATTTACACATGCATTATGCATAACTCCACGGCCGAACAACCCTTCTCCGCTTATCCTTTTAGTTTTCGAAAAGAAGAAAAGATTCTGACTAATCCATTTGTTTTTCTTCTTCCACTAACTATATCTTTTACCTAACACTATTATTATTTTATTCTTTAACTTAAATTTCTTTTCTAACATATTATATATATAATACTAATAAAATAGATTAAAACCGTCCACTATCTTATACATATATATAATATGGATTATTTACTTAATAAGTTCCTTAAACTAGTTCTATATTAAAAATTAATTGTAATTCTTACTTTTATCCCTTATTTAATTTAGTCCCTTTTAATTAAAATTATCTCATTAACACTCAATTCACTTTTAAAGTAACTCCCAAAAATATAATAATAATATTTTTGAGCCCAATTCGCGAAGCGAGGTGTCGGAAGTATGTTTCCCGACACCCCTGACTTACGGGATATTACACAAAGTATCCTCAAACACACACATTTAATTATTGTCTTATGCACTTAATCTCTGTTCATAAACATCAATTCACATCACAATTTGTACACAAAGCACACTTATCGGATTCATATTTAATTGCACTTTAAGTGTCACAACTATACTCATTGAGCCATCACATCTCCATTCACATAAGAATGCATTAAAATCAAATTATCACATACCACATACCAATATTCACTTACATTACTTGTCACATCAGCATCACATTCCACAATTCGACAAACATTATGCATATTTTCATAACAAGACAAAAAGTATAAGAAAGGCTTAAACTTGGAACTTAAGATAGGGGTTTAGTCTATTCCTAAGCTTTTGATTAACACTATGAGTCGTGTCTACAAGCAGTGATTCCAAAACATTCACCGTTCACGCTTTCACCTATTTGCCAAAAGATTAAACTAGTTTTTCCATGCCTTTTGCCTTACACGAAGAAGGTCCCAACGATTCCAAAGCTTTACACATAACAACAACACAATATACATAATTAATTTTATAGCTATAAACACATCTCAACAAGCAAAAATGTTGGTCTAAGGTTAGTTCTTATAGGAACTAAAATTTCGACTAGCAAACTCGAAACTCATATATCTTAATCCTCACTCATTTTCATTGCTTAAAATCGATTCTAAATGTCTAATTACTCATCTAAGAATAGTTCTCACACTTCAAACCACCCTAAATGGCTCAGATTCATGGCTTTGAAAATTCGACATGCATGGTCTTTTTTAATTAAAACTCAACAAAACCTTCGTTTTCTTTAGCGAAACTTTAAGGAGAGTTTAAAAACCTTCTAATCACATCAAAATAAGTTGAAAATTGCATAGAAACAGTAGTTTTGTTTATAAATATAAAATCTGCCATTAACAACCCCAATTTCGGCTAACATGGAAAATCTTTGATTTAATTGATTAGAATTGATTTAAATGGGTAGACTACATTAAAAACTATTAAAAATACAAAATCTTACCCTGATTGAAGAAAATGACAAATGATTGATTGAAATTCGAGAAAACCCACTTGGAGAATATCAATGCAACTGATGGTATTTTTGGTTTTTTCTTTTATTTAAAAGAGGTTTGATGTATGGAGGATGATAGAAAATAAGGTTTGGAGTGGTGAAGACCAAAGATTGAAGAATGATGTTTAGGTATTTTTCTCTCTAATGGATGGCACAAAGAAAAAGGTGAAGAGGGGTTTTTTTTTTCTTTCATGTCAAAAATAGGGTGAAAGGGGAAAATATGGGTTGATTTTAAAATTTGGTATAATTCCTTTAAAGCTACTCCTAAATTAAACCATTTTACAAAGTGTTCATCTTTTTTAAAATTTAAAGTCTATTTCACACTATTTTCATAAATTAGTTAAAATTTTCTAAAGCCATAGATGAAGATATTTTTGGGTTACCACATTCTGACTTTTCGAATTCATTTTGTGCCATAATTCCAAAATTATCCTCAAAACTTCTAGAACCAATTTCGGGATGTGACATTTTTGACATGTTTGAATGTGTTTTGAATAAGTGGAAATGGTTGGAAAATGGTTGGGTTTGATACCTAAGAAATAGTGTTTGAAATTACTTGTTTTTGAATTCATTTTGGTTGCATACGGCTTGGGATACAGTCTGCCTCACGGTCGTGTGCCACACACATCCTTCTCACACAGTCTTGTGCCTTATTAATTTTTAGTTCACATGACATCAAGCTGTTACATGGCCTAGAGACACGGTCGCGTGCCCCTAACTTCGAACTGTACATGGTTTGGCCACACGACCTGAGCTTTGTCACACGGCCTTGCTACACAGCCATGTGACCACTATTTTCAAATTTTCCGTGTTTTTTATGTTTTGTTTCAAATTAGTCCCTATTTGTTTCTAAACTATTTTTAAGGTCCTGTGGACCCGATTTAAGTTTCATTTTCACATATATGTCATGAATAATGATTGACTATTGATTTATGATGATTAAATTGAGCTCTGAATTGTTTTGATTTATAACTGAACTGAAATTTTGAAAATGTTTCAAATTAATCCTAGTTAAATTCTGAATGGTATTGAAGCATACATAAACTCGTATATGATATGAGAAATGATGTATTTGTTAACCATAAATTGAATTGACTATGTTTGGATGATTTTTGCTAAATTTGAGTAATAATTATGCATTTATGAAGTATTCTATATTTATTTGAGATAAGCAATGTGATTTGAATGTGTTCTTGTAACAGCCCGTTTTTAGGTCAAATCAGAATAGTGGTTTTGAGACCACAAATCTGAAGTAGAAATGTTAATTTTATTATTTGTTTAAGGTCTATAGTATGATTTAATGATTTTTTGAAAATTTTGTTAAGAAATTTTATCGATAGGGTGTCCAATTTGACTAATAGGACTAAATTGCATTAGGTGCAAAATATGTGTTCTAGAAGCTAGAGGTGTTTGATTGTAATGAATTCTTAAATTAGAGGTCCTTAAATGGTAATTAGACCATTATACTAATTTGGACAAAGATGGACATGGTTAGGTGAAATTTCAAAGTTTGGCATTAAGGGCATTTTGGTAAAATGGTAAATAGAGACAAATAAAACTAATAAAAATATGTCATCTTCTCCAATTTAGTCTCCTTGTGCTGAATTTGAAGAGTCACCATAGCTAGGGTTTTTAGCCAAGCTTCCAAGCTCGATTGTAAGCCCGTCATTGTCTCGTTTTTAATGATTTTTACGTTTTTATGAATGTCGTAACTTGATTTAACTATTTCAAGGACTAGTTTGAAAGAAAATTAAAGTATAACATTTTACCCATGTTAGATATTTGTGTATTTTGATTTCTAATGGTATAAAATGAATGTTTGGTGTTAAGTAAACAACATTTACTAAGAGATTTTTGATGAAAATGTTAAATAAGGACCTATTTGTAAAAGTTGTAAAATGTATGTAAAAATGTGAATAAATGAAAAATGTGGGCTGTTATGAGCATGAAATAGGTTCGACTAGGCTTTGGTGTAATGAAATTGAATGAAAATCATTTTACGAGCCTAGGGACTAAAATGTAAAAAGTTAAAAAATTAGGGGAAAAATGTAATTTTTGCCATAAGGTGTTTTTGGGATTAAATTGAATAAAATGATAATTGAATAAGCTAAATTTGATATTTTAGATCAAGAAAGACGAAGTTCTAACCTAGACCGGGGAAAGAATAAGATTGTGGACTAAATCGAATAATTATCTATTTTGTACCGAGGTAAGTTCGCATGTTAAAAATAAGCTTTAGAATAATTGTATTTAAATGCTTTAATATTGCGTGAATTGTATGTTTGATATTGTGAATGAGTATAATCCTACGAACGAGTCCGAAGACAAATCGACAAGCAATAAATCTCGTTTGAACCTTAGGAATAGGTTAGGATACAAGTGACAAGTCACTATGGTCATTATGTGTTATGTGATTATGTGATCCGGGTGCTGGTTTCGTACGTCCTACCGGTGGCTGAGTATACCGGTATATGTTGCGGATACTTGACAGCTTGTGTGAGCAGCACCGTGTAGCTACGTCTTGACTAACAGCTTGTGTGAGCAGGCCCGTCGATAGCTTGAGAGTGAGCGATTATGTGATATGAGACTTAGGTAGCTTTGGCTACATATGTGGCACTTAGTGTGTAAATTTTTCCTAGTATACGACATTTTTATTCTGAGTGGTTCACGGGTATGTCAAAGATGAGAATATGTGTAAGTTCATTTCGAGATGGCTCATGTAACAGCCCAATTTTAATAGTGTCGGAACAGTGATTCGAGATCACTAAATCTGACGAAAAGTTAGAAAATTTTGTTAATCGATAGTTATAAGTTAAGTGTGATTTTAGAAATATTTTAAAATTAGTGAATTTTGTGAATGAAAGAATTAATTAGAAAAAATTAATAAAAAGCGAGGTATTGAGACCTCGAATTCATAAAGTGAGCCATAAATATTTCTAAAAATATTTATGGAGTGTCATTAAGTTATTATTAAACTTTCGTTAGAAAATTTTAACGTTTGGGTAGGAAATTAAATGAAAAGGACTAAACTGAAATGAAAGTAAAAGTTAAATTATAGATTAAAAGAAATTATGAAGGATCAAAATGGTAATTTTACCATTTTGCATAGTTGAGGCGGTTAACGTAAGAAAATCTCAGATTTTTAAAAGTATATTATTATATTATATTATATTATATTATATTATTATATTATTATATATATATAAACCAAAAGAAGTAAAAGAAGAATACCAGAAAAAGAAACAGAGAACAAGACGAAAGCAGGGGAAGAAAAGGGGAAAGAAAGAAAAAGGAGAAATTGATGGTTTGAAGCTTGGAAGTTTAATTGGTAAGTTAATTTAGTCCTTCTCTTTTAATTTTGATGTTTTATAAGTTTTAGAACAAAGTTTTGATGAATTTAAGTTGAAGTTTTTGAAGTTTTAAAGCTGTTGAATATAGCATATGATGAATAAAATGATGAATTAGTGGTTTAATTGAAAGAATTTGAAGTTAGAATTGGGTAAAGGATTTAATTGTAAAATAAGCTATAACAAAACTGTTTTGGACAGCAGCAGTAGAGTAACTTTGAAAAATCACCAAAAATCGTAGAAGTGGAATTAGAAGCTGAGTAAGATATGAAATTGAAGCTTATTGAGTCTACTTTCATATGAAAGAAATAGAGAAATCAAATAAGTTCTGTATTATGAGATATTTAAATTTTAGTGAAACTGGTTCAGGGTGATTTCAGGATCCCCTGTTCTGACTTTGAAAAATCATAAAAAATTGGAGAAAAATAATTAGGGGCTTAACTTTATATTTTTAGAATCCTGAATGAGTCTATTTTCAAATGAAATAAACAAGAAGGTCATATGAATTTTGTATGAAGAGTAATTTGATTCGTAGTGAAGAGAGGTCAGAACAGTCAAACAGTAAAACAGGGGAAACTTTAAGAATAATCTGGTATTGATTGGCCATACCAAAAATTCTGGAAAAATTATAGTAAAAAGATATATGAGTCTAGTTTCAAGAAAAATTAACGGTTCTTCATTTGGAGTTCTGTAGCTCCAGATAAAAATAATTTAGTGACTATGACACGCATGGACAGCTTAAATATTCACATAAGTAAATGTTGAAAATTATTGATAATGTTACTTATAGAATGCTATATACATTAAGGATGTGGAATGGAGAGGAGGAGGAGGAAAAATATGTATGAATATTCAGCTAGCATGGCTAATTTGTAATGTTTTAGGCTCAGGGACTAAATTGAATAAAAGTAAAAGTTTATGATTAGTTTTGTATAAATGTTGGAGATGACCAATTTACATGGAATGGATTATTTTATTATTTAAAATTGCAAAATTGAATGAAATTATTAATTAGATTAAGATCGGTTGAAAAATCGATGAAAATGGGAAATTACCAAAATGCCCTTGAATCTTGGTATTTTCGCAAATTTAGCTTGAGTAAGTTCGAGTAACTTTAAATATGTGATATAAGGAAATATAAGTTGATAGCACGTGAAATATTGATATAATGAATTAACTAATATATGTTTATGAATAAACGGCAAGAGAATGATATTTATCATGACATGTCAATATGTGATTATCTCGTAATATGTAAATAAAAGGTAATTAAATATGTTGAGACGAGAAATAAATTCAAGTAAGTCATGAAATAAGAAAAATAAATATGTTTTAAGGGATAATATGTTTGATTTTTGATTGGTTTCAAAAATAAATGTTAAATGATATAAAATTTTTGATAAATAAATTTGTAATTCCAGTAATGCCTCGTACCCTATTTCGTGTCGAATACGGGTAAGGGTGTTACATTTAGTGGTATCGAGCTTAGGTTTAGTCGGTTCTCGGACCAAATGTAGTATATGTGAAGTCTAGAAATATATGCTATTATTAATATATAACTTGAGATAATGTGATATGTTCCGACTTTGATGATATTTGTATCATTATAATTTAAACTTTATCATTATTATGTGTAATTTATTAATTATGTGTGGTAAGTATTTTAAGGTAAGTATTTAGTAAAATGATAAATTTAAGATTGAGTCTTTGAAGTTGAGCGATCATGAATCGAATTATGGAATATCTTGAATATTATTTTGTGTACTTGAATTGAATCATGAAGTTATTGAATATTGTTATGTGTATTGCATTAAACTATGAAGAATTACCGCACATCTTGTGAAACCCGTTGAAATAAGAAGTGAAAGTAGAATGAATGGAAATTAGAAAGTTATTTAAATTACGTGAATCGAATTATGAATTATTTGAATATTTGAAGGCAAATTAAATTAAATAAAGAAAATATGTGAGTAATTGAAATGTATATTGATTGAAAAGTAATTAGTGATTTTAAATTTGATTAGACAATAAATTAAAAATACGAATTGAATAAAAATATATTATACATGCTTATTTTGTTAAATAATATAGAAAGTTTATTTGATTACTTTTTACATATAAATGTTATATGTTTATATGAAATCAATTTGAGAAAGAAAGGAGAGGACCGAATTGAAGGAAAAGGAAAAGAGAAGGTTAAGGAGTGAAGGAAGAATAACATATATCATTTCAACCTTTTTGTTGTAAGTACTACAAGAATTTTAAATTATTGTTATTTATCCTTTTTGAAATATTTATGTGAATTATTTAAATATATGAGATTCAACTTTAATGCCCAAGTAGACGAAATTTAGAACTACTTGGAATATTAAGGAACATTAGCACGTTAGTGCTCTCTGATATTAGCACATTGGTGCTCTCCGATATTAGCACGTCAGTGCTCTCTGATATTAGCACATTGGTGCTCTCCGATATTAGCACGTCAGTGCTCTCTGATATTAGCACATTGGTGCTCTCCGATATTAGCACATTGGTGCTCTCCGATATTAGCACGTCGATGTGCTCTCTCGATTATTAGCACGTTGGTGCTCTCTCGATTATTAGCACATTGGTGCTCTCTGTTCACTTGTGCATCATAATGCACCTCTCAGATCTATTCGTATATCCGGTGTGTTCTATAAAGTCTACTTTGGGCTAAGAAAGTGAAATGAGAACAAAGTGAATCATTGAATTATATCTTGATTAGGAAATGGAAAAGTGAATTTGAAATAGAAAAAAAATGAAATGAGAATTGATCTCCCTATTAACTTGTCGGACTAGTCGGATATAATTGACATGCTATAGGATATGGAAGAGTGCAGGTTTTTGAAACTATCGATCGAGCACTTACATGCCGACTCATCATTATCATATCAGCATCGATTCGACACTTTGTGTGTCGTATATTGTGTACCGTTAAGGCACAATGTGCCGCATCTTGGTGTGTTTGGGTTGGAATCCGTGTATCTGTCAAAGTCCGGATTGTTAATAGGTGAATAACTAAAATGAGAAAAACTAAATAAATTTGATCGATTGAACTATTGAAAATATGAGTAAGAAATTATGAGTTGAATTGTGAATCGAATTGAAATGTGAGAATTGAAGTATGAACTTAAGGTTCATAAATTTGTTAAAATATCAAATTATTATTATTGAAATCTGTTGAATAAACGAAATGAGAAAAATCGATTGAATTTGATCGGTTAAACTATTGAAAGTATGGAAAAGTGGAATTAGGAATTGAAATGTAAATTGAAATTGAGATATGAGATTGAAAACTTGAACCAAAGGTTTATGAATTGATTAAAAATAATATAGATGATATATGATGCTATTTGATGAAATGATATTGTTGAGGTATGAAATTAAAGTATAAATTAACACATATGACTTATATTGTTGCATGCTTGATGTTTACTATTTAATATTAAATGTTAAATTTAAATTATGCGTATAGTAAGTGAAGTATGAGGTAAGCGTTATTGATGAATTAAATGGAAACTGAATTAAGCGATGGATAAATATTAGTATTGAATTGTATATTGAAGAGGAAGTGAAATTAAATTTATTTGTGAATACATTTAAGTGAAATTGGAAAAAAAAAAAAATGATATGTAAAAGCATTATGTTAAAATTGTAAAAGTGACATGCGTGTATAATGTAATTTTCCCAAGTAAATGAGATTAAATCTACTAAGATATTAGTGGTATACCATTAAGGAACTTTAGCGCATTCTCTGATAATAACACTTTGGTTCTCATCAAGTGCTATCTGATTAATAGTAAATAATAATACACTTCTATATTTGTTTCATATATCTTAAGTATTCTATTGAATCTATTGGGCCTCTTATAAAAAGGTAAGTAATTTTTTAGCTATAAGGTATGTTCGCAATATTGAATTAAAAATGAATTGCAAAACTGAAAGGATATGGAATGGATATAAATGATAAATCAGATAAATATGTGCACAAAGGAGCTATAGAATTATAGAAATAACGAAGTTCATGATCAAAATAATAAGGAAATTTCGAGGACGAAATTTTTTAGAGGAAGAATTGTAATGACCCAATTTTAATAGTGTCGGAACAGTGATTCGAGATCACTAAATCGACTTAAAAGTTAGAAAATTTTGTTAATCGATAGTTATAAGTTAAGTGTGATTTTAGAAATATTTTAAAATTAGTGAATTTTGTGAACTGAAAGAATTAATTAGAAAAAATTGGGCCAAAAACGAGGTATTGAGACCTCGAATTCATAAAGTGAGCCATAAATATTTCTAAAAATATTTATGGAGTGTCATTAAGTTATTATTAAACTTTCGTTAGAAAATTTTAACGTTTGGGTAGGAAATTAAATGAAAAGGACTAAACTGAAATGAAAGTAAAAGTTAAATTATAGATTAAAAGAAATTATGAAGGATCAAAATGGTAATTTTACCATTTTGCATAGTTGAGGCGGTTAACGTAAGAAAATCTCAGATTTTTTAAAAGTATATTATTATATTATATTATATTATTATATTATTATATATATATAAACCAAAAGAAGTAAAAGAAGAATACCAGAAAACGAAACAGAGAACAAGACGAAAGCAGGGGAAGAAAAAGGGGAAAGAAAGAAAAAGGAGAAATTGATGGTTTGAAGTTTGGAAGTTTAATTGGTAAGTTAATTTAGTCCTTCTCTTTTAATTTTGATGTTTTATAAGTTTTAGAACAAAGTTTTGATGAATTTAAGTTGAAGTTTTGAAGTTTTAAAGCTGTTGAATATAGCATATGATGAATAAAATGATGAATTAGTGGTTTAATTGAAAGAATTTGAAGTTAGAATTGGGTAAAGGATTTAATTGTAAAATAAGCTATAACAAAACTGTTTTGGACAGCAGCAGTAGAGTAACTTTGAAAAATCACCAAAAATCGTAGAAGTGGAATTAGAAGCTGAGTAAGATATGAAATTGAAGCTTATTGAGTCTACTTTCATATGAAAGAAATAGAGAAATCAAATAAGTTCTGTATTATGAGATATTTAAATTTTAGTGAAACTGGTTCAGGGTGATTTCAGGATCCCCTGTTCTGACTTTGAAAAATCATAAAAAATTGGAGAAAAATAATTAGGGGCTTAACTTTATATTTTTAGAATCCTGAATGAGTCTATTTTCAAATGAAATAAACAAGAAGGTCATATGAATTTTGTATGAAGAGTAATTTGATTCGTAGTGAAGAGAGGTCAGAACAGTCAAACAGTAAAACAGGGGAAACTTTAAGAATAATCTGGTATTGATTGGCCATACCAAAAATTCTGGAAAAATTATAGTAAAAAAGATATATGAGTCTAGTTTCAAAAAAAATTAACGGTTCTTCATTTGGAGTTCTGTAGCTCCAGATAAAAAATAATTTAGTGACTATGACACGCATGGACAGCTTAAATATTCACATAAGTAAATGTTGAAAATTATTGATAATGTTACTTATAGAATGCTATATACATTAAGGATGTGGAATGGAGAGGAGGAGGAGGAAAAATATGTATGAATATTCAGCTAGCATGGCTAATTTGTAATGTTTTAGGCTCAGGGACTAAATTGAATAAAAGTAAAAGTTTATGATTAGTTTTGTATAAATGTTGGAGATGACCAATTTACATGGAATGGATTATTTTATTATTTAAAATTGCAAAATTGAATGAAATTATTAATTAGATTAAGATCGGTTGAAAAATCGATGAAAATGGGAAATTACCAAAATGCCCTTGAATCTTGGTATTTCGCAAATTTAGCTGAGTAAGTTCGAGTAACTTTAAATATGTGATATAAGGAAATATAAGTTGATAGCACGTGAAATATTGATATAATGAATTAACTAATATATGTTTATGAATAAACGGCAAGAGAATGATATTTATCATGACATGTCAATATGTGATTATCTGTAATATGTAAATAAAAGGTAATTAAATATGTTGAGACGAGAAATAAATTCAAGTAAGTCATGAAATAAGAAAAATAAATATGTTTTAAGGGATAATATGTTTGATTTTTGATTGGTTTCAAAAATAAATGTTAAATGATATAAAATTTTTGATAAATAAATTTGTAATTCCGGTAATGCCTCGTACCCTATTTCGGTGTCGAATACGGGTAAGGGGTGTTACAGCTCAGGTATGTACATAAAGCTCATGCTTAATAAATGTGTGAAATGATGAATATGAGGTAAGTTTTTATGATGGAATAGATTATGATCATGAGACCATGGTAAATCTACATTTAATTATGTTATAATAATTGAATCTTATATGCATGGTAAGGTTGCTTATTTCTTGCATACGAGCTTACTAAGCTATATAGCTTACTCCATTTATTTTCCACGTTTTTATAGTGTCGCCCAGCTAACACGGAATCAAAGATATTCGGAGATTCAGATCACACTATCAAACTCTCAGTTTGGGTATTAATGGTCTTAGCATTTTGAATGTATGGCATGTATAGGGACTTGGTCATTTTGTTATATGTGTCATTGGTAATGTGGTCAAAGGTATTGGCTTATAATGGTTAATGATTTCATTTTGCATATGGCCATGTAAGTTGGCTAATGTTGGTTATGAGTATATTCATATGTTGATACCATAACTTTCATGAATTATGTCGATAATTTATGATTGTTAAAGCATGTTAGATGTTAGCATGTGGATGTGATGTTATTACCTTGGTTGTGGATGTTTTGGTTGCCTAAGTATGCTATGAATTGTGTCATTGAATTGGTGTAAGTGTAGGTGTAAATGAGGGTGGAAAATGGCTTGGTAAATAGCCTTATTTTTGTCCACACGGGTAGACATACGGGCGTGTGTCTAGGCTGTGTGTGACACACGGTCTGCCCCACGGGCATGTGTTTCAGCCGTGTGTCCCCTGCACCTTAATTGTTGCAAAACAGAATGTCCAGAATTGAGTACACAGGCAGAGACACGGGCATGTGTCTCAGTCGTGTGTGCTACATGGCTTAGAATACGGGAGCGTGTCGTGGCTGTGTGAAACCTGTACCTAATTTGAATTAAATTAAATAAGCACACGGCCTAGCACACGGGCGTGTGGCATGACTGTGTGACAAAGGTCAGAGAGTACCCTAAATTGAACATGATCTGAAGCACGGGCGTGTCTCTTGGACCACACGGGTATGTGAGCTCTGCAGTTAGCAAAATTTTTCTAAGTTTTGTAAAAATTTCCTAAGTTCTCGGTTTAGTCCTGAACCACTTCCAATGCATGTTTAGGCCTCGTAGGCTCGTATTAGGTTCTTTACGATCGATTATGAATGGTTTTAATTTGGACGAAATTTTACGACTCGAAATTGTATGATTGCTTATGATGTGAGTCCGGTAATACCTCGTACCCTGTTTCAGCGTCGAATACGGGTAAGGGGTGTTACAGTTCTATTTCGGTTATGACTGTAACATTCTGTGACTCGAGTCCAACGACCAGATTAGGTTATGGGTGTTACATTGTTGCATACGATACAACATACAAGAAGAATGGCTAAAATCTCCTGATTTTGGTATTTGTTGGAGTGAACAATCATCATTAAACAATTACATTTACGTTTGTAACTTTGTGAAATAAGAAACATGATAGTTCCGTTTGGGTGTTGAATGAGTTTCTACATTGCATGAGAATGAAAAAGCCAAGCTCGGTGGTTGTGGATAGGGTTTAGGCAATGCATTGGACCTTGAAAATAGTAATGCCAAAAGTTAACCATAGACTTTGCATCTGGCACATACAAAAGAATGTTGTCTCTCATATCTACAAAGGTGAAGTTCTAAAGGCATTTAAAATATGCATGTATTCATGGTGGTTGAAGACAAATTTGACCGAGAGTGGAAAAACATGATTGAGACACATGACCTACAAAAGAATCCTTGTATTTTAGACAAATATAACACAAGATAAATGTGGACGCTAAATTTTTTGACTGGAAAATTCTTTAGACATATGAAAATGGAATCTAGTTGCAAAGGGTGTAACTCATTCCAAAAGAAGTATATCAAGAGAAGTGGATCTTTGCTTCGCATTTTATATTTGATTGATGTAATAACAACTATGCATAGATTGGAAGTAGAATTTGATTTTTGATATAAAGCAAAGTGAGCCTGTGGCCATAAGCTTCATTCAACCAATTGAGAAATATGTAGTCGAAGTTTATTGTAACACCCCTTACCTGTATTCGACGATAGAACAGGGTACGAGGTGTTACTGGACTTATACGCAAGCAATCATACAAAACCAAGACATGAATTTCCTCTCAAAGTTAAAACTTTTCATAAACATTCATATCGTCCCTTAAACGAGCCTACGAGGCCCAAAACATACATTAGGAGTGGTTCGGGACTAAACCGAGAACTTTAGAAACTTCTGGGAAAACTTAGAAAATTTTTATAAAAAAGGTCCACACGCCTGTATGGGTGAAGGGACACGTCCGTGTGGCATATCACACGCCCGTGCTTTAGGCCGTGTCCAAAATAGAGGACATTTTGTTTATGATGTCATCAACCAAGTAAGGTCACACGGCCTAGGCACACGCCCGTGTCCTTAGGTCGTGTGGCAAATTAAATTTCGAAAATCAAGTGCGGACTTCACACGGTCTAGGCACATACCCATGTCCTATGGTTGTGTCTCTCACACGGCTGAGACACACGATCGTGCCTCGTGCCCGTGTGTTTACTACTGAGCATTCTGTTTCTCAAAACTAAGGTGTAGGGGACACACGACTGGAACAAATGCCCATGGGCAGACTGTGTGTCACATACGGCCTAGACACACGCCCGTGTGTCTACCTGTGTGGACAGGCTATTTTCCAAGCCATTTTGTCACCCTTACTTGCACACATTCACACAACATCACATGGCACAAATCATAGCATATAAATGCCTTTAGTAACAACTACAATTAAGCAATAACGTATCATTTTCATACCATCATCTATCATGCATTATAACCTTAGGCCATGCCAAACCATTTCATGCTAAATTCACACTCAAAGGGCATTAACATATGAATAAACACCTAACCATCATATATCAAGCAAATATAAACCACATCACAAAACATTGACATATGCATACATACTTATTTCGGCTTACAACCTTTTAGCCAAATCATAACGACTCATACACCAAATGACTAAGTCCCTATACATGCCATAAACTCAAAGGGGTTTGCATTCACTTATATCCAACATGATAGCTTGATGACGTGATAGCATCTCTGGCGATCTCTAGCCCGAGCTAGCTTAATAACCCTATAAGACATGGGAAAAGAAGGGGATAAGCTATATAGCTTAGTAAGTCTGTATGAAAATAATGAACGATTCATGCTAATCATATACCATGCTTGACAATATAAGCACAAATCCATATAAAATAGCTATAAATCTTGAGGATTGTAATATAACCAATTCTCATGTTTATTCTTTTTGATTTATCAACATAATTTAACATAACTTTACTTTACCCTAACAACCATAATCTCTTCATTGTAACATGTTTCATAATTAGCAAATCATTTCAAACATCATAGTAAAAGTACACATTACTTATGTGTATTCATGTTTTCATGCATATAGCTTAACACATTTCAAATTGTGTGAACTCTTTCTACCCATACTTTCTTAACCCTTTTAATAGGCAATTATATCAATATTTCCTTTTTCTCATAACTGATAAATCACAATACAAATGAAAAAAATTTACTATCTTACCAATCGATTTGGCCACAAAGCCTTACACATGTTCGTCAACCGAATCTACCATGAATTTACACATCATAAACCTAAACACTTAACCGCAAGATTTCATAAATATTTTTAATAGATATTAATACCAATCTTTCCTTTATTTCATATTCATTGAGTCACAATCAAGGAAATAAAACATTTCATATCTCAATTCCATTTGGCCTAAAAGCCCCTTTTTCATAAGTTTCAATCAACTTTACCATGTATTTATTCATCACACACATAAACCAATAATCACATGGTTAACTTAAAGTCACTTTCATAGTGATCATGAATTCCTAATATCATGAAGCCAATGCTTATAAACTTTACGTACATACCTGTACCAACTCGTAACATAATCATTACTTTGTCATCTTTGGCGTAATTTTTGAATTTCCCCTTGAACCACTTGGAATACTAAAGGATACTCAGGAATAACATACATATAGGATCGTACCAATGCCATATCCCAAATATGGTCTTACATGGGGTCACATATCGATGTCGATAGCCCAGCTATGGTCTTACACGATTCTCATATCGATGCCATGTCCCAGATAGGTCTTACACGGAATCTCTTAACGATGCCATATTCCAGATATAGTCTTACACGTAAACTCATAACCCTAATGTCATGACATTTGTATCCTAACTATTCCTAAGGTTCAACCGGGACTTTCTCACTTATCGAACTTTGTTGAATTCAGTCAAAGAGTAAATTACAATTCATACAATAATAGCCCAAGTAAAACATAAATAGTAATGCATCATTTGCATACGAACTTACCTCGGCATAAAAAATAGTAGAAAAGGACTTAATAGTCAATTACTCGTTTTTCCTCTATTCTAGGTCTGAGCCTCGTTTTTCTTGATCTATAATAAAACATTTCAATCATTTATTATTGACCTTATTCAATTCAGTCCAAAAATCATATTACGGCAAAATTACATTTTACCCCCAAACTTTGTCATATTTACATTTTTGCCCTTAGGCCTAAAATGAAATATATTCAATTTATTTAACATACAAGCCTAGTCGAATCATTTTCATAACTATAACAGCCCACAATTTTCATTAAAACACACTTTTACTACATATTTTATAACTTTTACAAATTAGTCCTTTTAAGCATTTTCACCGAAAATCACTTAGTAAAAGTTGTTTCCCTAACCATAAACATGCATAATCTACCATTAATCATCAAAATACACAAACTTCTAACATGGTTTAAACTTAGACCTTCATCATATCTCAAATAAGTGGTAGAAATAGGTAGATCATGATACAATGATTTCAAAAACGTAAAAATCATTAAAAACGGGGCAAGAACGGACTTACTACAGAGCTTGGAAAGCTTGAAAAAAACCCTAGCCATGGCTTCCATGGTATATTCGGCCAAGGGGTTGAAGATGACAATAAATTTTGGCTTATTTTGCTTTTTAATTCATTTTTTACTAAATAACCAAAATGCCGCTAACTTAAAAATATTCTATTTCACCCATTTTATGTCCATTTTTGTCCAAAAATTTATCCAATGGTTTAATTACCAACCAAGGACCTCTAATTTAAAATTTCATAGCAATTAGACACCTTTAGCTTCTAGAACTCAAGTTTTGCACTCTTTACGATTTAGTCCTTTTGACTAAATTGAGTGCCCAAATTTCGAAATTTTTGAATGAAATTTTCACAAAATAATCCCGTGAAATTGTAGACCATAAAAATAAAATAAATTTCTTTACGTCGAATTTGTGGTCTCGAAACCACTGTTCTGACTAGACCCAAAATTGGGCTGTTACATTTATACCCAAAATTCATTCAAATGATTCCAAAAAGAGTTAAGTAGGTAGGGCATGATCATCCAAAAAGGGAATGCTATAGAAATGAACTAGCATATAAGAGTTTATAGGCTAAGACGTTATTTGCGACTTGAGAAAAAGACAAAATTGTGTTATAATTCAGTGGACGACACTATGAAATGTTCATGTCAAATGTTTGAAATGGAAGGGTCTCCTTATAGGCATGATATATGTGTAATGAAAATTGAGCATATGGTGTCAATATCAGGTTTATGCTTAATGAATTGTTGGACGAAAAATGCAAGAGAAGCCACTTTGCCATCCCTCTATTCTGGTATTGAAAGTGATGCAATAGAGAAACTGCAACAAGGTTCATTAATTTATCTTTTCAATCATGTTTTGTATCCTACCTCAAAAAGTTCAGAATATTTTGAGAGAGTTGGAAGAGTTTGGGCTGAGATGGCTACAACTTTGTGTGCTTCTTCTAAATTAAAAACAAAGGCTTGAGTGAATATGCAAGAGTTGAAATCCTTTGTAAGCAATACAACCAGATTCCAAAGAAGTAGGAGGAATAAAAGAAAAGAAGTCATACTTGTTAAAGTTGTGGAAAACTTAGACATAATTTTTGAACTTGTCGAATCTTTAGTGTTGATGTTAGTAAAACCTCAACTAGTGCAAAAATAAGTGATTCAAAGTATAATATATCAGATGATGAATTAAGTGAGACTGGACATTAATTCGATGATTATCAGTTTGATAGGGTACCATTACAGTGCTTTTATTTGTATGGCTTCATTTTAACCGAATTTTGATTAATTATAATTTATTCTTCAGGATCAATCAACTGAGCCCAACAATGATAGTAAAGTTGTGTAAAGAGTTAATTTAGTTTTAATTCAACCTCCTTTGGGTACAATCCTCGGAATGCTTCCCGAAGTGTTTCGTTGTAACACAAATTTATATTACAATTTGACTCGTATACTTGCGAAAACCGCTGCTTAATTTTATATCTTTTTGTTGCAATATTTCCAATCTAGACGTTCGCACGTCTAGCGGTGGTCAATTGTTAATAAATAGTCATAATTATTCAAGTAGATATCTATTAAATAATTATGTTTATTGCTAAAGATATGACTATCCATTTGGGTAGTTATGTCTCTATGAAAAGACATGAGGTCTCCTATAAAAATAAGTGAATTTTCATTTGTATAGCAGTCCCAAAAACATAGAAATAAAGTTTCTTTCTATTTCTCCAACCATATTTTATATTCCCAGATTGTTTTATAAAGAATTATTATAGAAATTCTTTATAAAAATTGATATCCTTGCTGTGCTCCGCTCAATACTCAGTAGATTGTTTCTGTCAGTGCAAAACTTAGACAATCATTGGGATTCATTGTATTCTTAAGGTTTATTTTGCCATTAAATTCATTGTATCCTTAAGGTTTATTTTGCAAATAACTCTTTTGCACACCATAATATAGGTAGGGGCGAATAAAAACTTAAAAAAACTAGCATTGATACACACCTTAATGCCTTAATTAGTTTTTTAGAAGTTTATTTTATCCTCACGCAACAATCATTAGTTTAACAAGTTTCAAGTCACCAATACAATTTCTTGATTTCTAACGTGACTTGATCAGACTATTATTTTTTCTTATTTTTTTTTATCTTTTAACTACACCTGTTGATTTAAAATGAACCCATAAAATTACACTATAATAACATCTCACTTTAGAAATTATGGATAACAAATTATTACTAGGAATTTCTATTTTCGCATAGCTAAGCTATAAGTGATTGAAGTATTGGGATGCTCTTGAAATTGTACGAGGCTTGTGGGCCTTGAAATTGAAGGCTTGTGGGACTTGGTTTTGGCATGTCAGAATGCCTACATTCATTTATTGGTCGGCAATTGAAAGAAACCATTCTGTACAACTTAGCCGACAACTTAAATGCAACAAATTTTCTACCCGAATAAAAAAAATTTCAACTTCAGTTTCACCCTTTGGCACCAATCCAAGCAAACTTTAGAAAAGCCTTTGTTCTATACCTCCTCACGTATTAAAATTTTGCTAATAAGTGGATTAAATTTCTTTTCTTTAATATTAAAATTTTGTTAATAATAAAATCAAATCAAATAAATATAAATTACAAATGAACGAAAAATTGAAATATAATATGATAATTATAATGAAAACTCTTAAGATAAGAACCATGAGAATTATGATGTTTTTAATCATTAGATCAAATTAAATCCTTCTTCTATATTACTAAAATAAAAACCATAACACCCAACTTTATTTTTATTTTACAATGATGTTATAAGTAGGGGTGAGTCAAAAAAAAATTCTGAGAAACTAAAATTAAATTATATATTTTTATGAGTTAAAATATAAATTAATTTTTTAATAATTTATATTTTTGTAATTTTTAAAGTATTAAATTAAAATTTTATCACTCAAAGTAGTGTAATTTTACTTTTTTACTAAATTAACTAAAAATAAAATTTTATATTTCGAGAGATTCTAGCCTCACGTTACAAGTAAAAGCCCAGATTTCAATAATTTTAATATCAATTAATTGCATAGTAGTGTTGAGAATTAATTAAAATTGGAATATGGGTTGTAAGATTATTTTCGCCTTTTATTTGATGATGAAATGAGAAAAAAAAGAAACAAATTTGAGTGCTGTGTTTTTTTTTTCAGTAAAATAAGTTAAATCATGAATCCATAACTTACAAAAAAAAAAAAAATTAATTTGATTTAAAGATAAAAAAAACAATTTGATTATCATGATTTTTATTTTAAGAATTTTCGAAGTATAATCAAATAAAACTTATAAAAATACTAGAAAACTTAAAGATTTTTGCTAACAAAACTAAGCTTTCATCGGTAAATAATACTCTTATTTAAATGTTTTAAGGATGATAAAAAAAATTCTTAATTATTTTTTATATCATTACTCTGGCCAAGTGGTCACGTATCATATGGTTATAATTTTTTTTAAAAAAAAATTCTAAGCCTTTTAAGGCATAAATGAGGTTATAGGATTAGGACTAATTTAATATTTCTTAAAATAAATAAAGTAATTTAATTTTTATATAGGAATAAATGAAGTAATATAATATTAGGATGCAAGAGTTGAAGTGCGTTCAAGCTTATCGATGGCTTGATGGTATGCTACATTCTCGTACTACGTGATACTCCTTCGCCAAATAGAATTGCTCATGGCATGTCCAACTGAACCATTTCATATGTACCTTTCAGGCTTCAAAGTTACTATCCTAGATAATTTTCTCATATATGCTTAGCTCGTTGACCCTAAAGTTGGACCCACTCTACATGCTCCTCGGCCAATATTTATTGGATGAACCTAAATTGGCTTGAACACACTTCAACTCTTGCATCCTAATATTATATTACTTGAACTCAATATTTATTGGATGCCCCTTAAGATTTATCATCTAGAGCTACTCAATGTCTTGGGGATCCTTCAAAATTCATTGGATGAACCTAAATTGGCAATTTACATAATTAGGATGCTACCACACCACGATGTACATAACAAGTGATGGGCATCTGCTCTTTGAATAAAGTAGAAAACAATCTCCGATATGGTGGCAAACACTATGTTGTTCAAGTATGATATCTACTAGAATTGCAAATATATACAAATACATTTATATTCATTAATAGGAATACAAAATTTCATTGAATGTGAATGCAATATCAACATACCTTTATAGTGACTCTTCTACCAATTTCTTGACGCATCTATGTCAAATCCCTCTTATAGCAAGTATGGTCCAAGTGATCCTTAAATTTATTTTAATATCCAATGCAATAGAATATAGTCATGTCCATGTTTGCTAGAGCAAGCAACAACCGTTTACTTTGTCGATCAGTTCACAAACTGTCCTACAAAACGCTCTATAAAAATATGCTAGAGTAGTAGAACCTCGAGTTAATCTATTGACAACCTTAAAACAATCAAATAGAGGAAGATACATGGTATGAACCTTATTGAGAGATAGAGAATCTAAGCTTTGTGTTTATCAATCCATCTCCTTCACAATAGCATGTAGTGGAGGGTTCAATTTGATAAGCTTTTCCAACCATGTGTTTTTCACTCAACACTCGTCTAAATCATTCCCTATTTCTCCCTTGATGGCACGACATCCAACAACCAACTGTACTCGTACTCTAGATTGATGCCACTAGTTGCGAATATCACCTCCTTATTAATTAGAAGGTTGGTTATTAAAGTAGTATCTTGTAGCATAATGATCGTCTACTCGCATAAAAAATGAAATGCAAATGTTTTCAGCTTCCATCCTTCAAAGGCAGTAACCAACTCTAGAATGATATTGAACTTTGCCATTAATGATACCACATATAAACTGACATCCTTCAAGCATTCTACAATACAAAGATCGGCTCCAAGAATTTTTAAATTATGTCAGGTACATAGAATTCAACTTATCGACTATTAAAAAAAATCACAAGAGAACAATATTAATTTTACAAAATCTTAAAAACATTTTAGCACAAAAATTTAAAAAGATTTAAATTGAAGATTTTACTATATTGATGATGTAGTTGACAATGTGTTTGGCTATTTTTTCCAAAACACAAGTAAAAAAAAAAAAAACAAGTTTTTCTAGAAGAGTTTGAGTAAATTTTGAGTGGGAAGAAAGGAGGAATATTTGAGCTTATATACAGGGATGAAGCCAGAACAATTTTTTAGAGGGGGCCGGATGAAATTTTAATTTTTTATAGTTTATATTTTTATAATTTGTAAAGGATTAAATCAAATTTTTATAATTTTAGTGAGCAAAGTGTAATTTTACCTTTATTAATTTAAAATTTTAAAAAAATTTTAAGGGACTAAGTAACAATTTTACATTTTAAGGGGGGCCGAGGTCCATGCCACCCCCTGGCTTCGCCCCTGCTTATATAGGATGGAAGTCGACAACCAGAAAGTTGACTCCCATTGTATTTAATTTGGTTGGTTAGTTAGTCCAACAATTAAATAAATTTTATGGCCAAACCTCTCAACCCTAAACTTATATTCTTCGTGTGATGAGATACTTTGTATGTACATTATAGGGCAAATTCCTAACATGCGTGATATGGATTAATATATTTGATATAACATTGAGTTAGATATTTGTGGGTGTCAAAATAATTCTAAAAAATAATAGTTTGAAAAATAAATTTCTTATACACATATTAATAATAATATTAAATTTTATATTAAACCTATAAAAACAAATAATTGCATAAATAATAGTAAAGTATACACCCCATTATTCGCTCGTTAAAGTCTAAAAAAATCCATACTCTCTTAAGTAGAAAGAAAAGCTAAAGAGAAAATAGACAATAAACATCAGATATTAGACATGGACACATGACATTATCTGAAACAACATCTTTCGTCCATTTTCCATAAATCAAAGTCCAAGGTCCAAACATGCGCGGCAAAATCTCTCTTCCCACTTGACATGATGTGTTGTTTGACTTTGCATTGACCACATTTATTTCTCCTTCAATGCTGAAAAGACTTACCATTCCTTTTCTATTTAGCATCTCAGTCCCCCAGTAAACAGTGTTAAGATTCTTGGTTCAACTTACTCTTCCTTCATTTTCTCGCTAAACAAACAAAAACAAAATGTGGGGGTGAATTATTTCAAGGTGATGCATGTCCTTTTCATAGCCATTACTCCCTCTCTTTCCCCATAAATGTTTCCATGTCCTATCTCTGATAGAATCTGCCATTAATGGTTTTTCCTTTTCATCTTCACTGCCCTCTCTTTGTTTTGTTTTATTTTTTTTCAATTTCATTTTATTTTCCAGTTCTATGCAACTAATAAAAGAAACACCTCAAAAGAAGGAACCCCCAACCCTCATTTACTCTCTTCACTGTTGTTTTTTGTCATTATTTTTCTGTCTCAATGATGATTTTTCTAGGTTCAGGTTTCTTTAATGTTTATGATGTATTCGTCAACCATCAATAGTTTCACTGTTTTTTTTTAGCAACAGAAGCCGGCTTGAAACTCACTGATGATGGCATCGCATCCCCACTTCATATCGTATTTATTTCTTTGATAATCACTTTCGATTTGCCTAGATAAGATCAAAACTCGCATTTAAAGCAGATCTCTCTTTCTCTCTCTCTTGTTCAATTTCTTTATATGATTTAACTTCACAAACACACTTGTCACTCAAAAATCACAAAAACTCAGTGAACTCAGTGAAGTTACTTTTTTAAAAAAAAATCATGCCCATGTTTTATTATGTTGAATTTAGTGTTTAGTGTGAAGGTGATTGTGGCTTGAAAACAGTATTCATAAAAGGAACAAAAAAAAAAAAAAGATGGGGAGGACACCATGTTGTGACAAGAAGGGGTTGAAGAAAGGGCCATGGGCACCTGAAGAAGATGAGATCCTTACAAATTACATCAAGAAACATGGCCATGGAAGCTGGCGATCTCTTCCTAAACTTGCAGGTTTTTTTTTTTGCTCACCTTTTTGGCCTTATGACTTGAGTTCCAAGAAAACCCTTTTTTAATCTTCTTCTTTAAAAGCATTTTGGAAGTTTTCCTTCAGAACCAAAGGGGAGTTAATTCGGATTTCCTATACACTAGTATATAATTGGGTTTCGTTTTTTTTTTGGGTTTACTGATATTTCAAGTTGATGGGCATGTTTTGATTTAGAGCTAAGTGTAACTTGGTGTGCCATTTCTCTGTTGGCTTATGTTAAAACTCATGGGGGTTTACAGGTCTTCTTCGGTGCGGCAAGAGTTGCAGGCTTCGATGGACGAACTATTTAAGACCAGACATAAAACGAGGTCCCTTTACCCTTGAAGAGGAGAAGCTTGTCATTCAGCTTCATGCCATTCTTGGAAATAGGTATTTCTTTCTTTATAGTTGGGATTTTATTAGCTTTCTTTAGAATGCGAAACAGACTTGCAGGTATCGGGAGAGTAAAATTGGGTTGAATTTGAGTATACTTGGGGATATTCAGATAATCGAATATTAATATCCATACTTAGAGATGGATGGCAACTCAGTTAAGAAATGACTGCGGATTCATTTTTGTATAAAATACCAAATATTATTACATATTTTTATCATTTTATAATTTCATGTAAAATCTAAAAAAAAATACATTTATTACTTTAGCTAAAATATTATTTTATATGTATTTGTTATATGATTTTTTAATAACATTTAACAAAAAAAAAAATGAAATCTATGCAAAACGGGTGGTGAATTTGTGGCTTTTTAACTGAATAGCACATGATGAATTTCAGGTGGGCGGCCATTGCTGCTCAGTTACCGAGAAGAACGGATAATGAGATTAAGAACCTATGGAACACTCACCTCAAGAAACGACTGCTTTGTATGGGTCTCGATCCACAAACTCACAAGCCCTTTACCCCTTGCGGCGGTCCAACAGTAGCTGCCCCGACGTCTCCCGCCACTCGCCACATGGCTCAATGGGAGAGCGCTAGGCTCGAAGCGGAGGCTCGCCTTTCTAAGGAGTCATTGCAAACAAATTCGCCACCAATTGCAAAACCGGACTCTGATCATTTTCTACGGTTATGGAATTCGGAAGTCGGTGAATCGTTCCGGAAGATAAATACGGAAAATAAAACTGTGTATCCTTGTCCAAGCCCAATATCGCAGACATCTTCATCAACAAAATGTGGATCGGTTTCCGCCGTCACGATGGATGTTTGCCCCAACATAGCAGGGTCCTTGAACCCTGCAAGCAATCCAATCGAGGAAACAGAGTGCAAGAGCTTCATCAAGTCTTGCATTGAGGAACCATCGGATTCGTCGTGTTCGAACGAGTCCGAAGAGTCATCCGACACTGCACTGCAATTGCTGTTGGATTTCCCCATTAACAATGACATGAGTTTCTTGGAAAATTGTTGATAGTGAAGGCATGATATGAATGATAGAATGTTTGTCTGAATTTTGGTTTGGCTTATAGTGCCAAAGGTAGGTTTTTGCCTAGTGGCTCAACTTTTTTGGTATGCTAGGTGATTAAACCATTGAAGGCAGTTTATTAATATTTTATATGGTAGTAGTAAATATGAATATTATTATGAAGGCCAAATGATGCTTTTTTACTTAAGCTATTTCAGTGCGCGCATTACACGTATCCAACCGTATAAAAACACTTATTAAATGCCATTGAATGATAAATTGAAGATTTTCTTCTAATTTTTAACATTTGTAGTTGAATTTGAATTTTTTCAGAGGAAAAAATTGATTTGTCATTTTTCTATTGATAAGGGATAGAGATGACTTTGAATTACAGTTTCATATTATTTCTCTGTTTGAGAAGGGATTGTATGAAATTGTAATTCCACGTCATCCTTATCTCTTTCCAATAGGAGAATGACAAATCAACTTTTTCCTCTTGATTTTTAGTATTTTTAGTTGGATTTAAATTTTTTTAGCTGAAAAAATTTAATTTTTCATTCTCCTATTAGAAAGAGATAGGGATGACGTGAAATCACAGTTTCATTCAATCCTTTTTCTGTTTCCTTGACCTCAAATTCGAGTCAACAAGCACAACAATTGGAGTGGAAACCTAACTCATCATTTACGGTCTGAAATGACTTAACGGAAAATAAATCTTTACCTTTTCAAAAATATTAGTCAAACTTTTTATATTTTTACATAAAAATTAATTTAATAAAAATTATAATTTTTAGGCACCAATCAAATAGTATAAGATCATTCAATTTTAAAGATAATAAAATATTATTATGCACTCATCTATATTTACTATCTTTTCCAACTTAATTTAACTTTAATTAAAGTACTTAAAATAATTAATTTTAAAATTACAAACAAAAATCTTTTTTTGTTTTACAATTTTTAATCATTTTGTATTTTTTTAAGAATTAATATTTTTTTATTTTTGTACAACCAATTTAAAAAAAAATAGTTTCTACATAGTGGATTTTTTCTTTTTTCTTTTAAATTGTTTTCTATTTCATGTTATACGGTTTTTAAAAGTAAAAATTATACTACATTGAATCTTCAACTATAAAAATTGTGTAAATTTTAAAGTTCCTGTGTGTTATTTGATTTTTTTTTATTTTAGTTAGCTATGTTTTTTTATTTAAAAAAACTTAAAGTTGGAGAGCATGTTGAATATGGATTGGTGTATAATAATAATTTTATGTCTTTAAAATGTGATGATATGAAAAAATTTTATTAGTACCTAAAAATTAAGGATTTTAGGATGATTCTAACATAAGTTATTACTAAATATTAATATAAAATATTAATAATTTCAATATTAGTAAGCACACATATTTAATTATTTATATTTAATAATATAATAAATTATTAATATAAATTATTCAATATTAAAATTTTATTTTATAATAAATTTTAAAAATAATATTTTAAAGTTTAAATAATATTCTTCATATATTATTAAAAATATTTATATTAATAATAAATATTTTATAATATAAAGGTTAAATTATGTCATAAGTCCATGTACTCTTCATAAATTTGGAATTTAGTCATTGTACTTTTATTTTTAGAAATTTAGTCTATTTACTTTTCAGATTTCAAAATTCGAGTCCAATTGTTAATATTGTTAATTTTTTAATTTGTTGATGTGACGTTTTTAAATAAAAATACTCACTTGGTAACCATGTAACTAAAAATGACCTTGTAATAAACCTAAATTTAACAAAATAATTTTAATAGTGTTAATAGTTGGATCTAAATTTTGAAATCTAAAAAGTAGGACTAAATTCTCAAAAATAAAAGTACAGGGGCTAAATTCTAAATTTAAGAAGAGTATAGGGACTTCTGACATATTTTAACTTAGTATAAAATATAAATATTTTAATTATCTAAATATGAGTATTTGTTTAAATCATGCTTAACTTCATTTTCCCTTCCAACTTTAACATGTCAATATGCACCCTCATATATGTAATTTAAATTAAGTTTTAATTAGACACTATTTGTTATTAAGTATATATGATATTAATTATTACAAAAAGAAATTATACTATGATATTTTTGTAACAAATATTTTTGTGTTGTGTTTGTTTTACTAAAAACAACTTTTAAAAAATGATTTCAAGAAATTAGCCAAACAACAGAAAAAATCAACTAAACATAAAAAAATATCAACTTTTCCAAAAAAATCAATCTATTTCCCACAAATTATTTTATAAAAGTTGAGTCACATCTAAAAAAATTGCCTTCCATGGTGGCTATGTGGAGCCTTTCGTAGGCGACCATCTCTCTTTGGGCAAAGGCTTGATCGAGCCTATCTTGTGCCTCTTCTCTCTTCTCCCATGGCTTTTGTCATGCCACATATCGATTTTTTATTTGTTTCTATCTTTCACTAATTGGTCAAATTAGTCTATAATACTTTTCATAAGGTTAAATATATATTATAAGTCCATGTACTCTTTATAAATTTAGAATTTAGTCTATATACTTTCATTTTTAGGATTCTAGTCTTTTTACTTTTTAAATTTTAAAATTTAGGTCCAACATTTAACATTGTTATGATTATTTTGTTAAATTAAAGTTAATTCAGGTTTGTTACAACTTCATTTTCTTTAATAATATTACTACCAAGTGAATATTTTTTTTATTTCAAAATATTACACCAACAAATTTAACAAAAAAAATTAATAGTTTTAACAATTTAACTTGATTTCGATCTGGAAAGCAAAGGGATTAAATTTTTGAAAATAAAAATATAAGAACTAAATTCTAAATTATGAAGAGTACAAGGACCTATTGCATATTTAAACCCTTTCATTAATGAAAAGAAAGCGTAAAACCGAACAGGTGAAGACTATTGCACAATTACTCGGGCTATAGCGCAACCATCCCCATCCTCTTGAATCACAAGTAGCAGCTCCTCTAGTGGATGTTGCAGTATTTGCAGCCCTATCTCTCTCCCCACTGCCAATTTAGCCAATCGACCCGCCGCCTAGCATATCCTGAATTGCTTGAGCCATAGCATTGGCCGGTGGTCCTTTGATTCTATTCCTCAACGTTTGAACACTAAGTTATCCGACTCAATCAGTAACCGTCGATATCCCTTTAACAAAGTTTTTAATACTAATTCAATCTAAATTATTTTTTTAAGATTCAATTGATTTTTTTTTACTAAATACTTTTTAGATCTTTCACTTAAAAATAATAGAATAAATAAAGGAGATTTAAAATTCTATATTAATATTAACTATTTGTGCAAAATGTACAACTCTATTAATTGAAGAGGACAAGTTGAAATATACACTGTTGGTGTTGCCGTGTCTGGTTGAATTTGACTTGTATAATTTCCTTAGATCTTACCAGAGTTATTTGTGGCGTAGGTTATGGTTGGGGCTATTGTTATTGTCATTCACATTCAAATGCAGTGGCTTATGCCGTCGATTATGCCAATATATATATATGTATATATATTTCATTTAGAATTAACAAATTTTTCCATAAAGAATAACTTGTCTATTACTTCACATGAAAAGTCTTATTACTTATAGAACAGAAGACGAGTTTGCTGTAGTTAGAGGGTTTTTACAGGATCATAACGGGAGTTGGGAGATGAATTATTGGCTTTACTAGGTATTTGAGTAATTGTTCTGTCTTTGATTCTGAGCTTTGAGGCATTCTTGACAGGTTGAAACTCGCTTTTGATCGGAGATTTGAAAGAATTTTAATTCAGACAGATAGTATCGAAGTAGTTAATGTTATTCAAGATGGAGACTGAGATCAAACTCATTCCACCTTAATAAGAAGAATCTATTATCTTTTGAAACTTCTAAGTCAGTGGAGTATCCAATATATCCCTCGTGAAAAGAACAAAATCGCAGATAAAATCATCAAAGATACATATAACAGAAGAATTGAATTAAAATTATTAAAAGAACCCATTTCGATAAATTACACTTATTATTTAGCTTTGATTTATAATTCTTTCCCAAAAAAAAATCTTACTACTTAGATTTGAGTGACAGTGCATTAAACTCAAAACAGGTTATGCATTTACATTTATTTAAGCAAATCAAAGTTGCTTCCTTTGTCTTCTTTATGTTAATATGTTGTTTCATTTGGACAAAAGAAATTAATACCCAAAAAATGTCCACTTTGTTTTAGGTAATAGGCAACACAAAGCAGAGCCTTAAATTCTGTGTTTTGTTGTAATCCTTTGTTCGGTAGGATATCACTAGGAAAAATGAACTAATCCATTTTTGAATTGAGGCATTTTAGATGGATATTTATTTCTAGTGAGATGTATTTAGTTTTTTTTTTTATGTTATAATATTGTTATAACATTTAATTTTATAATTATCGATATTTTTATATTAACTATAAATAAATGCATCGACTACTTAAAATGGTTTAGAATAATTTTAAATAACGCAAAAAATAAATAAATAAAATTTTGGACTGGAATTCCAGAACCGTTGCTCACGAGTATGATGTATTGTTTAAAGGAGAAAAAAAAAAAAAAAAAAGTGAATGAAAACGTGATAACATCCATCTCCGTTATAAAAGCAAGAAAAATATTAACCAAAATTAACGTTCTCCTCCATGTGAAAATGTGAGACTGTGTGCCTTTCCACATGTTTATATGCCTCATTCCTTCTTTGATATTGTTTATTAGATTTAGGCCAGATATTTATATAAGTTCAGGATAAATTTTGCTATTAGCCCCTGTACTCTACTAAGTTGTGTATTTAGTCCTTGTACTTTAATTTTGTCATTTGTAGTTCTTGTGCTTTTTAAACTTTTAAATTTTAGTCTTCACCAAATAATAACTGTTAAATTCATTCAATTAAGGTCTATTATTTCCAAAATATAATGCGACAAACATATTATCATTATGTAATGCCATGTTAGCTTATTATTTTCACATATTATTCACTAAAAAATTAATTAATAGATTAACAACTATCATTTGCTTCAAAATTAAAATTTCAAAAGTATATAAATTTAAAATGATCCAATTAAAGAATATGAACTAAGTCTACAACTGTACATATAACACAAGACTAGTAATTGAATTTAACAACACAAATTTAACTTCTACTATTTTGTCCACGACTAAAATTTTAAAATTCAAAAAGTGTAAGGGCTAAAATTGACCAATTTAAAGTGTACAGGACTAAATTTGATCATATTAAACTATAAGGATTAAATCCATAATTTTTGCATAGTATAGGCACTAATAACAAAAATTAAACCTATAGTTTAGCTCTAGCCTCGACTTTCCCCACATAACCAAACTTTTTAAAGTCATTAAGAAAGTTTCATTTGACCTTAATACATAAACCAAAACGACATGCAATTCCACCCTTGGCCTGCCCTTCTTAATTTGGTCTATTAGCTGATAAAGGATCTATCCTGGTTTGGTCGAGGTGGAGAAGTTTGAAGGGGCTTTGAGCTTAGCAATGTTAGGTATAAAGAAGAAATACTATGTTAAACAAGAATTGGACGATGACAAGCCCTCCATCCATGGAAGAATGAAAAGGAACAATAATAATGATCAGAACCATCAAACTGGTTTCTGTCTTTTGTCCATGTTGGAGTTACAAAAACCCATTATCGATACGCCTTGTCGGCCCGTCAAGAAGGCGGCGGCTTCCACTATCATCGCTGTCTTTCTCATTACCGTTCTGATGGTTTCCGTTGGTTGGCTTGATATTGTAAGTCTTGCACAACCCTTAATTATATATATGTATATGTATACGTATGTTTATAGCTGTTTTTTTTTTTCTATGTAGTCCTTCTTTTCAGGTGTTTCTTCATATCAAAACATGGTCGTGGGTTCGAAATCGACAACGGCAAGACACAAGCCCGAGTTCCCACTCGAATGTTCCACTGAAAACCAGACACAAACATGTCGGAGGGACTATCCTACCACCACCGGTATTCCACCCATGAACACATCAAAAGTTGAATGCCCGTCGTTCTTCCGATGGATCCATGAAGATTTACGGCACTGGAAGCAGACAGGGATCAGCCGAGACATGATCGAGGGGGCACGCAAGACGGCGCATTTCAGGCTGGTGATAGTGAAGGGCAAAGCATACGTAGAGAGATACAGGAACTCGATACAGACCAGAGATAAGTTCACTTTGTGGGGCATATTGCAGCTTCTAAGGATGTACCCTGGAAGGTTACCGGACTTGGAGCTGATGTTCGATTGTGATGATCGGCCGGTGGTTCGTTTAAGGGATTTTCAGGGTCCAAATGCCCGACCACCGCCTTTGTTTCGGTATTGTGCTGATGAATGGAGCTTGGACATTGTGTTCCCGGATTGGTCCTTTTGGGGCTGGTAATAATGGATTAATTTACAAAATACATACGATTGCTTTTCTTTTTAGTGTTTATGAAACTAAGAGTGTGAAATGGTTAATTTGTTATTAGGGCTGAGACCAATATAAGGCCATGGAGAAATGTATTGAAGGAGATAAAGAAGGGCAACGAGAGGAGGAAGTGGAAGGAAAGGGTGCCTTATGCTTATTGGAGAGGGAACCCCAGCGTCGCCCCTACCAGGAAGGACCTTATGAAATGCAATGCTACCGATAAAAATAACTGGAACACCGTCCTATACGTTCAGGTCAGTCAAAGATTTTACCTTTTTCTCCCTTCTAAATGCGTACTGTCATAGAAATTTCCTTCGGTTGGGTTCCACCGCTCGATGCACATTGTTTCCGCGTTAAAGCGGAAGAAACAACATCCTTGGGAAAATTTTAGCCCGTATTGATCTACCAGTTCGTCCTGATAGTATCAGCCGATGCATATTATTTCCTACTATAGTAAAGATTTAATTGGAATGTATTAATTAAAAAAAAGTAAAATTTAATATTTTTAGATTTCTCTCTAGTGAATATTTTTACATTTAAAATATAAAAATTAAAATATAATAAAAAAATTCAGTTACCCGATTATAAAAAAAAATCCTTACTCATCATCCAACTTTTATTAAAAAAAAAGGCCCTTAAACATTTTTTTTCTTGTTAAATTTGAATCTATTGAATGGTAAGTTTATATTTGTGGGACTTATTAACGAGTATTTTATATAATTAATAATTATTTTATATTTAAAATTTATTCAGTATCATTTATTTTACATTTGTTAAAATATAAATAAATTCGAAACAATATCCCAAAATAGACCAATATCAATACGAACTAATTTTAATAGAAAAATGATGCGTCTATCGACGTAATACTGACTATCTGGAAATTTTCTCAAAGGTTATACTTATATTTACAAATGGTAGAATTATTTGGCCCGATTAATTAATGAATAAAATTATAATTTGGGTAAAAAGGTAAAAGTTGTAAATAAAAATAACTTTACACATTAAAAAATATTGATTTGTAACTTTAATTGAGAAAGCATATTTACAATGTTTTTAAGTGACATGAAAAAGAAAAAAAAAGCGTTGGATGAAGTAATGAGATATAGTGCGCTTCAATGAAAGAGGGAAAATTGAAACGTTAAAGATAACATTACAGGGAAGAGTATTGAAGAACTGTAATAGTAGATGAAAGAAAAAATTATGAATTTTAAATGATACTAACTAAAAATTATTCACTTTTCTTTTATTGTATCATTATAAAAAGTTGCATTTTGCAGTTTTACCTATTAGCTTTAAAGTTTTATCAAGCTATCAGGAAATTTAACCATGTAGAGATACGGTCCTTGTATTTTTAATTTTGTTATATGTTTTATTCCAGGATTGGGACCGAGAATCTAAACAAGGGTTCAAGCACTCAAATGTAGACGAGCAATGCACCCACAGGTAATCATTAAAGAAATGGAGAAAATTGAAAATAAAATCAAACGGTATGTTTACTTTAGTTTTGGTTTGATTTTATTAAATTTAGTTGGGTTTGAATGTATTCAGTGAAAATAAATATTTTATATTTAATTTAGTATATAAAATTTTGTTTTTTTAAAAGTTTCAAAAATAGATGAATTCTATCTGAATTCAATTAAATGCTACAGATATAAGATATATACGGAAGGATGGGCGTGGTCTGTAAGCGAAAAATATATCCTAGCTTGTGATTCAATGACCTTATATGTAAGGTCTCGTTTCTACGATTTCTTCATCAGAGGCATGCAACCACTGCAGCATTATTGGCCCATTAGTGAAAACACCAAATGTAAATCTCTCAAATTTGCTGTGGAATGGGGCAATCTTCATCCTCAAAAAGTATTTCTTTATTCTAAAACTTTGTATATATATCAAGAAAATGGGAGTTATTTTATTTTATTTGTTTCATTTTTAAAATTTGTTTAGGCACAGGCAATTGGGGAGGCTGCTGGGAAATTCATACATGAGGATCTAAAGATGGACAATGTGTATGATTACATGTTTCATTTGCTAAATGAATACGCCAAGCTCTTGAAATTCGAACCCACAGTTCCTCTGGGAGCAGTCGAGCTGTGTTCGGAAACAATGGCTTGCCCGACAACCGGTACGTGGAAGAAGTTTATGGTAGAATCCTTGGTGATGTCTCCTAGCGATGTAACCCCATGCGGTATGCCTCCACCTTATGAACCCCAAGAGCTGCGAGACTTTCTAGAAACAAAGGCTAATTCAACGAGGCAAGTGGAGAGGTGGGAAAACCAATATTGGCTTAGTCAATATTAAAAGCAATGAAAATGCTGAACTTTTGGACCTCCAGAGGTGCTCATATGCAATAGTTTTGGGATTTTTTATTAATTAAAACATCCAAACCATTTTTCTTCTTTCCAGTTGAATAGAGCAATAATCACATTGGCACATCTCTTATATAATATAAAAATTCACAACTTGGTTTAACAAAATTAAATACATAGGTGATAAAGTAATTTACATAGAATAAAATACAAAATCTTCCATAATGTTGGACTACAATTCAGGATACAAAATTGCGAAAACTAAAAAACAAAGCGAGCTCCTAATATATATGTACTCGATATATATATATATATATTCTCGAGTTTATATTCTTTTTTAGAAACTACCATATTATAAATATGAATTTTTTATGAGAGGACCAGTAAGGAAGGAGATAAGGAGGATAATGTGGAGGTTCTGAAGGCCGAATTATCCTGACAGGGTTGTTACGTTTAGGTAGGGTTTGATGGCCTAAAAGGCATGTCCATAGTAGAGGGAGTGTTCACACTAGAAAAGTGGGGTGCCATGGGACACTAGTGGCATGTTCACAAAGACAGATGGACAATACCCTCCTAAAGGTAACAGGTAGTCTGTTCACAAGGACTATTAAATCTGTGGCCAGAACCCTTCTGGATGGGTCAGGAGATTGAATGGAGGTAGGCCTTTCAAGGCGCTGGTAATCCGATGACTGCAACGGCAATGGAGAGTAGAGAGTTGCTTGCGAATGCTCCTTAAGCGGCTAGTTATATTACCACATGTCCAAAGTCGTAGAGGGTGTAACAAACTTCAAACCTCAATATTTACAATTTTGTTTATTAGCTCGATGCTAAGCTTGAATGTAGTTAGAGAGCTTCTAACATATACTTGTGATATATATATAACTATATATAATAGTGAGTCTAATAAAAGCTCTAATCTTTCATAAATGTTGGACTATAATTCAAACAGAAAAACAAAGGGAATTCTTAAAAGAGAAATATAAGATAACCTTGAGTTTTCGGAGCTTAGTATAAAAAATAAATTTAGGATTTGATCCAATTAATTCATATAATCATTTTTAAAGGTTGACACTTAGTTCAAATTCAAACCTTAGTATTTACAATCCCTTTTCTTATCTCAGGTCTATGACTTTTTTGTTTTTTTGTTTAATACTATAGGAAATCAATCTAGGTATGTGATTAGTTGTATCACATTGTATAACTAATTCTTAGGAGATTAGTTACCTAAAATATTGATATTCTATATTAGTTGTATCACATTGTAAACTGTGTAATTTTTGTTTTTCATTTATTTTCTAAAAATAGAACCATAGAAATCTTAGTTGACAATTTTATTTTAATTATCCATATTCTTATATATATATGTTTTATAGTTGTTTATAATAATTATATTATGTTATATTATAAGTTTGATATATATATATATGTATGAGATGATCCACAATTGATCGATTAAAAAAAATAGAAGTGTGGTAACGAGAAAATACATATGTTGTATTGTTCTATTCACTTCTTTAAGTTATTCGATTACTATGAGAAGTGTGGTAATGAGAAGCTGCATGTCTAGGATTGGTGCTGGAAAGGAAAGACTTAGTTTTTAAGTGGTTAAATATGACTCACCTCCCTTTCTTGGGATCCTACCTGGTGTACAGTTCACATTCACTTCTTCGTTTTTTTCCTTAAAAGAAAAATTGTGAAGAATCAAATTTTTTTTTTTTAATAATTGATTGATTCTTATGAATAAATGAATGTGAATATTATAAAATTTCCATAGCATGCCATGCATATATTGAAAGCATGTCATATAGATTAGGTAAGAATGCCACTAGGACTATTGTATGATCATTCTTGAAATCTGGGATAAAAACCTTGCATGTTTTTAAAATATTGAGTGGGAGAAGGTCCTTGAACAAGACCTACGACCTCTATTGATGGTCCCTAAGTACTAGCATAATCAAGTTTTGAGCTGGTTCCTACCCTGGTTGCACCCCAAGGTAAACTTTATCATGTGGGTTCATTGGATGAGATTTCCTTTTAAGGACAACTAGTCATGCATGACTCTCAGTAAGATTATCCCAAGATGAATCACAAATGAAAACATGTTCATGATGGGTGTTGAGTTAATGGTTACACACTCAATATCGTCTCTTATTAAAAATTTCACAAGAAACAATATTTAAGCTAGAGATGATGGCCAAACATTAAACAATTATTGATTCATGTGGAGTTTTGAGAATTAAGATTCACGAACTGATTGGATGCAATATATGTTCTTGCTAGCTAATCATGGGTACCCAAGGCGACATGATTGATGGGTGTAAGAATGATCGTAGCAACAGAAAAATGTTTTTCAAGGTTTTAATACAAGATGCATGCATCATACTGCATTATTAATATGTTGTTGAAATGAAAATATTTGCTTAATACAGAGATAGTAATTAGTGAATCTTTATTGTTTTTCAGTTCAAATGTCTCTAACTCCTCTTATTAACATTCTTACTGAGAATAAATTGAATAGGGATAACTTTCGAGAATGGAAACGAAACTTGCTAATAGTTCTCAGCTATAAGAAACACAAATTCGTCTTTGACGAACTTTGCCCACTTGAAGCTTAGCCCAAAGCGAGAAATCGATGGAGAGATTCTGACTCGATTGCTCGATGTTATATGTTAGTGAGCATGACTAGTGTGCTGCAAAAGTAATATGAGAAATTTCGTACTACTAAAGAGATCATAAAAATTCAGAGGATTTGCTAAGAGGCCAAGTCGCATTGGCTCAACAATTTGCTATTACAAATTTGATGAACTCTCAGTAGAAACTCGACACTCCGGTCAAAGAACATATGCTTAAGCTTATGAGATTCTTTGCAAAAGCGAAACACGATAGGGCTAAACTAGACATGAACACTCATATTTAAATAGTGTTCAAATATTTGAACAATGAGTTTGCTGGTTTTAGGATCGCTTACAAATTGGGGGAACAAGGTGTTTACCTTTACTCAGCTCATGAAGGAATTACAATACTATGAGTTGCTACTAAATGGTGGTAAGCTGGTTAATGAGAAACCTAAGGCAAATTTAGTTGTGGGCTCATTGTACTTTAAGGGGAAACAGAAAGCTAAGGGAAAGAAGAAACCAACTTATTCTTCGGTTCCACCTCGCATGGATAAGAAGAAGACTAAGAACTCAAAAGATCCTAAAAAGATCAAATGTTTCTTCTGTAACAGGAAATGACACTTCAAATCAAACTGTAAAGAGTATTTGAATTACTTAGCCGAAAAGGGCAAAGGTACGAAACTCTTTGTAGTTGAAGCTTGCTTAGTGGAAGAATCAATTGACAACTAGGTTATTGATTCTGGATCCACTAACCATGTATGTGTTTCTTTACAGGGGTTTAGCAAAACAGGAAGTCTACGTGACAGAAGCCTCTCGTTGCGAACTGGAGATAAAAGCTATGTTTTAGTCAAAGTAGTAGGAGAAGTTATTTTATATTTTGATAATTTTAGGAAAATTATTTTAAATGACGTGTTTTATGTACCTCATTTTAAAAGGAACTTAATTTCTGTAGCATGTTTATTTAAAGACGGTTATTCTGTGACATTCAATAGAGGGATTGCTATTCACAGAAATCGTTTTTTAACCTGTAATGGATGGATGAAAAACAATATATATTTTATCAAACCAAATAACTACTGGATGTTTCAAACTGAAATTGTAAATAAGAAGCTCAAAACTTATCACTCTAATGAGGGGTACCTATTGCACTTAAGACTTGGTCATATTAACCAAGAAAGAATCACTAAATCGTGAAAGACGGTCCCTTAAGTATGCTTAAGGAAGTTAGTCTTCTAAAATGTGAATATTGCTTGAAAGGTAAAATGACTAAGAGGTATTTTAATGCGAAAGATACAAGGGCCAACTAACCCTTAGAACTTGTACACACTGATGTATCTGGTCCAATGAGCATCAGTGCCAGATGAGATTGAGATTATTACGTGACTTTCATCGATGACTATTCTCGATATAGATATGTATATCTAATGTATCGGAAAAGAGAAACCTTTGATAAATTTTGAGAGTTTCGTGTGGAAATAGAAAAGTAATTAGGTTTATCTATAAAGAATCTTTTGTCTGACTGAGGTAGGGAATACTTGTCCGACGAGTTCTTAGGATACCTTAAAGATAATGAGATTTTATCCTAGTTGACTGTGTCATGCACTCCACAGAAAAATGGCGTAATTGAGAGAAGGAACAAAATCTTATTTGACATGGTTCATTCAATGTTAAGCTATTCACAACTCCCTACTTCCTTCTGAGGATATGTAATACAAACGACTTGCTATATTCTGAATGATGTGCCAACAAAGTCTACTTGTAAATCACTTTAAATCACTTTAGAATATGGGGTTTCCCAACACACGTTCTAGATAAGGATGCAAAGAAGTTGGATGCACGGACAAAATTGTAAATGTTTGTAGGATATTCTAAAGGAACAAAGGGTGGATTATTTTACAATCCAAAAAATAATACGATTAAATTTTCTACTCATGCTACTTTCCTTGAGAAAAGCTAAATGGACAACTTTAATCCTCAAAGTAAAGTGGTACTTGAGGAACTTTTGGGATTTGTAGAACAATCACTAAGTTCAGTTCTCGAGAAATTTGTAGAAATACCTGCAAACAATCAACAACATAGGAGAACCTGTCGTAGTGGGAGAGTTTCTAAGAAACCAGACTTCTTCATCTATGATGGTAGTATTTATAATACGAAAGACAGTCATGAAGATGATGATCCACTCTGTAACAGCCCGATTTTGGGGTTAGTCGGAACAGTGGTTTCGGGAGCACTAATTTGAGGTTAAAGAAATTATTTTAATATTATTTTATGTGTTATATCATAATTATAAAGGATGCATGGAAATTTTGGTGCTTTAATTTTAACGATTGTAAGCTTAATTGCGAAAAAAGACTAAATCGCATAAAGTGCGAAAGTTTCATTTTACAAGCTAAAGGTGTCTAATAGCTATGGAATATTAAATTGGAGGTCCTTAATGTGAAATTAGGCCAATAAGAGATGTTTGCCGGCCATAGGGACAAGGGGGACAAGATCATTAAATTGGTCAAAAATTTGGTGATATTAGGTGACTAAATGAATAAAATAAGACTAAATAAAGAAGATATCATCTTTTACTATTCCTATTTCTTCTTCCACCGAAAATTGAAGTGAAAATAGAGGTTTTTGGAGCTTAAACTTTTAGCCAAGCTATTCTCTTGCAAGTAAGTGATCTTAGAGGTCTTTCTTGATAATTTTTGTACTTTTGGAACCCCTAAAGCTTAAGCTAGCTAATGAGGGGACTATTTTGGAAAATGGTTGAAAGTTTAGATATTTTCCATATGAGTGCTTGTGTTGTTTGTTGAGTTTTTAAGGAAGAAAATGAATTGTGGTTGTTAGATAAACAACTTTTGTGAAAGGTGTTACCATGAAAACACCTAAAGGGACATATTTATAAAGGTTATAAATTGAGTAGTAAATGTATGAAATGATTAGTATTGTGAATGATTATAAGAGTAATAAATGTTCAGCTAGGCTTGTTTAATGAGAAAATATGATGAAAAACAATTTATGAGCCTAGAGGTAAAATCGTAATTTTGCCAAAGTATAAGGGCAAAACGGTCAATTTTGCCTAAGTAGAAATTTTGAAGTGTCATGATTTATGTAGTGATTAAATGAGTAAATTTTATTATTTTAGATCAAGAAGAACGCGGAAACAACGTTGATCGGGGAAAAGGCAAGGTTACGGATTAAGCCGCAAATTAACATATTTTGCACCGAGGTAAGTTTATATGTAAATGATACATCTTTAATACATATGTAGTTACCTATTGACTCGTAGAGTCGAACATGTCTCGTAAGTGAAGCATATAGCTAACACTTTCCAACACACCAAACACACATATCCCAGTGAATGGAGCTTAGCTCACATTCCCTTATCTCTCCGAAAACAGCCCCTAGGCCTCAACGCCCCAAAATCACATCACAAAGGTGATTACTCACAATCCTATGGCATGCCAAACTATATCCAATGATCTCATAAAATCACACGGCCAAAATATCTACATTATTATCACATATTCACTTACTGATTTTTCGCACATATTCACTTCATATTCACATCATTAGCACATTATAATCACTGTTACATTGTATGAAAACATACCCACATATTTACTATCACATGGCATGAATAACATACCCACATATTCTCTTTCACAACAATCATCACAAGCTACTGGCACATGTCATAGCATCTCATATTCATATTTTTACAATTGCAAAAACACACATATATCACATTTAGTCATAGGCGTGAGAACACTTACACTTGGAATTTAGAGTAGGGGTTTATGTAACACCCCTAACCCGTACCCGTCGTCGGATTAGGGTTAAGAGGCATTACCGATCAAATCATAACATTTAACCTTCATTGTTCATACATCATTAAATCATAATCAAATAATGCCACTAAGTCCCTTAATAAGGTCTACGAGACTTTAAACATGCATTGGAAAAGGATTGGGACTAAACCGAGCACATACGAAATTTTTCCAAAAACTTAACATTTTTCAAAGTTACAGAGGTCACACGCCCATGTGGATAGGCCGTGTGAGGCACACAGCCTCAGACACACCCGTGTGTCCAAGCCCTGTCAAAATAGGGAATACATACTAACTTGTCCACACGGTCGAAGATACGCCCGTGTGCTTAACCCGTGGTCTTTCACACAGCCAGTCACACGCCCGTGTGTCCAGTCCGTGTGCGAGTCTGACTTGTTTCAAATTGAAAACGTAAGAGACACGGTCGAGCCACACCCGTGTGCTCAACCGTGTGGGAAAATATAGGCCATTTACAAGGCCAATTTGCCACCCACACTTTGGGTCACACCTACAAGCATCAAACCATATAATTTCATACCCCAAATGGCCTCCAAACATACCAACACATTGCATAGTTAAACTCCTTACATCATCATACATTTTCCTATACAACTTCAACTTAACTTACTAATCCAAGTATCAATTTCACACCCAAATCATATAATCCATTCATCATTCAATTCTTATCAAATCTAAATATGAAACATACCATTTCCATTTTTACTAATTTATGTCAAAATGATCATTCACATAGAACACACATATACACATATTACCATCCTTTACACATACCCAAAACATATACCAACATCATTAAGCTATCAAGCCATATCACATGGCAAGATCTATACATCTAAAAAAATACCATAATCACTAGCTATACATGCCATATACCAAATATATACAACTTCCAAAAGTACCAAAATAGATAGCCGATAGTTTGATTAAGTCACTGACGATCCTCGAATCCGAGCTAGCTTTAATGACACTATAAAACAGAGAAAACTTCACACAGTAAGCTTTTAAGCTTAGTAAGTTCGTCATATAATGCAGTTAACTTAACCATTCAAATTCAATATACAAAATAAATTATCACACGATTCAATTCACAATGATATACAATTCTCACTCATAGTCATTATTCACATAATCATCCATTTATCCATATACGATATCATCAACCACATAGGTTCTGTACATACCTGTGCCAACACTTAGTTAACGATCACTTTTGCTATTCAATGCTCAATACCACATTTCGTTCAATCTTCATTAATCATTTAATTTAATCGCATACTTAGTGCCAATTTCTTAACCGAAGCTTTAATATCATCGCACACTTAGTGCCTTTACATAAACAGAATATAACTCGGTGTCGCACACACAGTCCAATCAATATAGTCATGCTTTCTTTATTTCGCACACACAGTGCTGTTCACCACTGTATCAATTCTATTTCGCACACTTAGTGCCACATCTTTTCAAACCCATCATTCACATCACTGACTCAACAGTCACATTTCCATTCATTGCAATTTATATAGACATAAATTTAACAATTCGTATTATAAACGAACTTATCTCGGACGTCGAAATTACGAAACAAGTCAATCAATCGAGCACTTTGTTCTTGCCTCGATATAAGTCCGAATTTCTCTTTTCTTGATCTATACATATTCAAATTTAACTTATTCATTCACCAAATCATTCAATTTATTCCAAATACACATATTTAGGGCATTTTACAAATTAGCCCTTATATTTTCACATTTTGACATTTTAGTCCCTATTTCATAAAATCATCAAATACACATAATTTCCATTTACACATGCTTAGCCGAATTTTTCCTTGGCTAAAATAAGCCCACATATTTTATTATTTCACATTTTAGTCCTTTAATTTCTCATTTTCACAATTTAGCCAATTTTACTCAAATTCATCAAAAATTCAAAGACAAAATATGTTAACTCAACAATAAACTTCCATATTTCACCAACTATCAACATAAAGCTCACATATTCATCAATGGCACATCTCAAAATCATCATCAAATTCTAAAATTAAGACATGGGCTTGATAGAATGCTAAGCAACAATCACAAAAACGTAAAAATTACTAAAAATCGAGCTCAAAACATACATTGATTTAGCTATGCAAGTGTCGAATGTTTTAAAGCCCAAACTCTTTATTTTTCTTTCAATTTTCGCCAATGGATGATGATAATGGAGCTTATTTTTGTTTTGTTTTATTAATATTAACATTAATATGCCATTTACCATTTTACCCTTAATTAAAACATTATATATTCATTCATTTAATGGCCATTTATGTCCATCTCCACTATCAAAGGTCTAATTACAACATAAGGACTTCTTATTTAATAAGCCATGACAATTAAGCACTTTAACAATTAGTACACAGCTTTTGCATTTTATGCGATTAAGTCTTTTTTCGCAATTCGACACACAAACGGTAAAATTTTCACACAGAACTTTCATACATACTGTAAACACAAAAAATAATATTAAAATATTTTTTCGACATCAGATTTGTGGTCTCGAAACCACTATTCCAACTAGGGTCTAAACCGGGCTGTTACAGTTTAGACTACCTCTAAATTCCCAATTACATAATGAATCATCTATGAGAGGTGATTCCAAAACACTCACCAAAATATGCTTTTGCCGAAAAGTCGAAAGCTCAAACAAGCTTTTCTTTGCCTTTGTCTCTACTCGCTGAAGGTCTTATTGACTCCGACACTTCAACAAAACAAACCAAACAAACATACAATCAATCATTAACTCACTTTAAATAGTCAAAAATAATAGCCTAAGCTATGTTCCCTTTTAACCAAAACCTTCGACATAGAAAACTTTAAATTCAAATATCTTGGCCTACACTTAATGTTTTCGCAGAAAATAAATTCTGTTCATCTACATATTCATCAATGACTAATTCCTAACCTTTAAACTACACAAAACTATTCAATTCATGGTATCGACATTTTTCCACAAGTTTTGGCCATTATGACTAAAATTCATTAAAACTTGAGAAATTCTTAAAAAAACTTCAAAGTAACTATAGAAACCTTCTAATCATGTTAAAACAAGTTGAAAAACACTTTGAAACCAAATTTTAATCCATAATCCCGAAAACCACCATTAACAACCAAAATTTCAGCTTTTATTTGAAACATGCATTTTAATGACTAAGAACTTAATTTAAGAGACTAGATTTCACTTAAAACTAATAGGAAGACAAAGGGTTACCTTTGATAGGAGAAAAACGGACTTTAACGCAAATCTAAGAAAACCCACTCTTGAAGAAGAAGATAAGATTAGTGAGGTTTTTTAGTGTTTTTCTTTGTTTCAATAGAGATTTATGATTCAAAGAATGTTGGAAATCAAGAGGATTAAGATTTGGAAGTAAAAATTGATTGAGAGAGTTGGGAGAATGGAAGGGATGGCACAAGCAAGAAGAGGGGCTAGCTATCGTGAAACAAACTAGAGAATGGGGTTTTTAGGTTGATTTTGAAATCTGGTTACATTTCTTCATAAAAACTCTTTATTTTGACCCTTTTACAAATCAGTCCTATTTTCCAAATTAAAGGTATTTAAAACTTATTTTCAGAAATTGACTTAATTTCCTAATAGCTATTGTCGAAAATATTATCAAAATACCATAACACAAAGTTTCGAACACTCAAAGGATAAAATTCCCAAAATACCCTCAAAAATTCTAGGCCCAATTTTGGGGTGTTACACTTTTTCTTTCAATTTAATGATAACGACTTAATTTTTTTGATGCTAGATTGATTGCAATCCATTAGCCTATGTTATTAATAATCTGTTGATGTTGCTATGTGTTTTGATTGTTTATTTATTTAAATAAAATAATGAACATGCTTACCATGTATAATTAATGTAGGGAAGCATATGACTAGTTATTTAATCCAAACAAGATGGTAATCAGTAGATGTAATGTAACACCCTCTACCTGACTCAAATCACCGGTTCCATATATCAAATGTCACAACACATAAACTCTTATCAGAAATTTTTACAGCATAAAAATATTTTAAAGTATACTTTTTATTTCTTTTACTAATGTTCTTTAATATAAAAGAGGATGTTTAATAATTACATTAAAGTTTTAAACAACGTGCAACATTACAACATAAAACTTTGTTAATAGCAGACTCTTCTTGGCGTAGTGTACTACATGCCATACTCCTATGATGGCCTTTGTATGCGTAAAATTGCAACACACACTACTACCATGGCACAATCCTGGCTTGGCCCCTCTTGGCGTACCCACTCTTACAGTTGAACCTGAAACATAAACAAATATTTGTAGGTTCAAGCGAACTTAGTGAGTTTTAACGTAGATTACCTTAAAGCATTTCTGGTTGAATTCCTCATCTTAAAGTCTTTGGATTTCATCTCTGTCTTTAGTGAATACTTTCCTAATATTGGATATATACATACCGCAAACTTCTATACTTGAGCAATCCACTCACAAGTCACTATTTGATCCAATTCCAGATTTCACTAGTTGATACAGATCTCATTTCCTTCTTAGAAAGAAAAATGTACTTTCTAGAATGATATCCATACATAACCTACCTTCGGTGGATTCTCATTCAGACAGATGTAGAATACTTTACCTAGGAGGGTGTTCCCACAGATACTATTCTTGGCGGATACTTATACTAATTGATCTTTTAGGTTGACCTTCATAAGGATCCTACCTTTGGCGAACTCTCATACTATAGTTGGAAACTATCAGAATACCAATAAAATCATATCTTAAAACAACCCCAAATCATAACTTATCCTGATGAATGAAACGATCTAAGTCATCTACAAGAATTTCAGACACCAATGTTATATATATAACGAGAATACCCATCTTAGCGGATAGCTTAGACTCTAGATACCCTCTATACGTAACATGAAAATGCTCAAATTGGCGAATACCATAGAATTTTGATAACTTCCACTCATAGAGTTGACAAATTTAGATATGGAAAACACTTAGACCATTTACGTATACACAAAATTCTCTATATTGGTGGCTACCAAGGTAGATTCACTCTTCAGAAACACAACTAAGAACTATTTCAAGAAATACCCTTAGGTCAATATTAAAATTCATCATAAGGCTATCCAATCGAGATATCCTTAAACTTATTCAGATCCTTACCCCAAGAGCAGTTCTTTAGATTTTACCTCAAGAGCATTATATAATACCCACACAAGCATTATAGAATATGCCACACAAAGGCATTCCAGAATACGCCACAAAGGCGTTACCGAATACTCCACAAAGGTGTTACAAAATGTGACACAAAGGTTTCACAGAAAGTTACGTATTTACTATCCCGATGGATTAAATTAAAGAGTGTCATAGGTTTCTCCCTCATGGGCTAATACATATCTTCATGTCGTGATTTGCCAGTTCAGTTTACATCTCACTAGAGGCTACACCATGAGTGTCTTCGTTGTCACCGTGATCTGCCTATCCAGTTAGCAATATACTTGCCCTATCAAAGACATCACAAATGGATGTTTTACTTACTTACTACTGAATACACTTACCCAAATTCATTCACTCACCTGACTAATTCATACTCTCCCATACCTAATTTCATAGACATAAATACCACACATTTTCTTGTTCATACGGTAACTTATATATTTCATTTATAAACATGTAGTAACTTTATGATATTTCACACACACTTACACTCACTAAACATTCAAAATGACATCAACATTTGATTTCCATTGTAAATTAACATGCATGAGTCAGGACGAAGACTCACCTAAAACTCACATTTACTGTAACTCGAAGTTCCAAATCCAATCGTCCATTTCAAACCAGTAACAAAAACTACTTAAAAGAACATGGAATCACCATTAAAAACCTATTTACAAACAATTTACCATCATCTTGATTACAAACGACCCTCTTGCAGGGCCTCTTATTCATTTTATATGCTTCTTAACATCCTTACTCTTTCAAAATCCTAACATGCAGAGTTACCAGACTTACCAAGAGGTTGAAACATCCACTAATTACCCCCAGAAACTTCAGCTTCTCGTTAACAAAGAAGAAAAGAATATTTAATCTTATGAAAAAATAAAGCGTAAAACGAAAAGAAGAAAATCATCCCAACAATCCCTCCTTACCATATATATATAACAAGTACCTCTTAATGGATCTTGACAAGTTTCAAATGCATACATAAATTGTCCTTAAGTGTCCTACAAAAATCAAAGGAAATATAAAACAAAATCCAATGTCAATGCTATTTCACCAGTCAATCCCTTTAGTTGACTCTCAACCCATCACGTCACAAGGCCCACTTTGTACATCATTCAAGTAAACTGGAATGCTATACCTTTAGTGGAACTCTTATAAGGTGTGCTCTTAAAGGTAATTAAGTCTTCTACAATTTCCTCATGCATTTGATAGGTTCTCAACATACAAAATTCTACGGTGTAACCCTTCGATTGGTGTACTCTTCGCTTGACGTACTCTTTCTTTAGATACTTCTATGGCAGACACTTTACGCCAAACTTTAGTTCGCCAGAAGTTTGTAAATTGGCGGACTATACTACTATCGTGTACGCCAAACAAATAACTTCACATCTACATGCCTTCTTCTCGGATCTGATGAATTCAGGGTGTGACACACAATATTTTAATGGTGCATGTTTGATCTCTTAATGATTGAATTAGTAATGATATTTAGCACTATTGTTACCTTGCATAACTCCTAAATATGATGTCTGCTTATGAAACTTTAAAGTTAATTGAACATAGAAGTATGCTAAAGAAACTTAAAGGTTAAAAAGTATGACTTCATAACTTATAAATTCTAGGTTAGTAAATATCCAAATTGCCATTGTTCTACGGAAACATCATTAACACTTCTTTTAACAATTTTAAGTTAAAGAAAACAATTAATCTAGCTTCTTCATGTCATAGTAATTTAATCTTGTGATTTATTGCTTATTAGTTTGTGTTACACTTTCATTTGTTTTAGCATACTTAGTAATTTAATTTAGGTTAATAGTTAACTCAATTCACATTTCCTTATTTCTATCACCAACTTTCCATTTGATAAATTTCACAATATTTGTCTTTCATATACAATCCTTGCAGAAACGATATCTATACTTACTAATTTATTATGTGTTGACTATTGTGTACAGTTGCACATCATTCTATAATTTCACGACAGTACACTCTTCTAACACACATTGGCTTTTATCTACTATTTATGCTAGTCTTAGATTGCTTTAAAGATTGTTCTTTGGGATAATTTAACTAAAATCGCTGAATTTCACTCTCCCTTGGCTTATTGTGGATGACTTTAATGAAGTGTTGTCTTCTTGTGATAAAAGAAGAGGTCTACTTGTTAATCATACTCATATTCAATAATTTCAAAATTGTTTGCACTTGTAACCTTACTGATTTAGGCTTCTTCGATCACCAAATACTCCTAGCTCTAGAAGATCTTGGATCACAAATCTACTAAGCTTTTAAGAAACTTATAACCTTGGTTGTTATCTTGGTTATCCAATCCACCATAAAAGAGATAACAAAAAGGATTATGTTTTCAATTTCGAAAAAAATTGTTCAAAACTTGTTGGATAGAAACCAAATCTCCTTTCTCTTTCCAAAATACTTGTTCTTATAAAATCTACTACGACATCTATCTCCTCCTATTTCATGAAATGCTAAAAACTCCCTTCTAGCATATGCAATGTCATTGATTGCATTAATCGTAATTTCCTTTGAGGAGGGACAGAATCTCGCACTCGCATTCATCTAGCAAGTTATGCAACTATCTCAAAATTGAAACGAGATGAGGGACTTAGAATTTGCCAAATGAAAGCTTAAAACCAAGCTCATCTCACTAAACTTTTTTGTCGCCTTATTCATTCTAACTCTAAATTATGGACTCAAATTCTTTATGGGAAGTACCTTCGAAATGAAAACTCTAAAGTTAATTCCTCTGTTACCTGAAAATGCCTAAAAAGTGTGCAACATATTATTGAGAAAGGTATTCAATGGATCACTAAACATGGCTTTTGAGTCAGTTTTTGGCATAATGGTTGAACGGGTTTCGATTCTATTCATTCTCTTATTCATGGCCTCTTTATGCCAGGAAAAAAAACTTCTCGATCAAATATTTCAAATCTAATTCGTGTTCTTTGTCGTTTAAAATCTCTAATTTCTTTTGGGACGGTATTCTTTCACTGATGGTCCTAATACCTTGTGTTGGAACATTTCCTTAAATGGTTTTTTCTTATCAAATCGACTTATCATATTGCTTCAAACCTTATCAACCCTCCCTAACCTGCTTAGAGGATTGGATGTGGATTTGGGAACTTCCTCTAAAGCTTCTTTCTTATTCTGGGAATTTGTTGGCTTTTTTCTTCTTACCCACTATTTCCTTTATTCTAGAGGTATGAAAATTAACATTAATTGTTCTTTTTGCAACAATCACCGTAACACCATTGAACACATTCTTAGAGATTGTTCCTTTACTTATTATTTCTAGAGCCTCCTCCTTTTCCCCCTTAGCGGCGGACCTTGCTTTACTTCCTTTTCCAGTTTGGTTTAGAAAGAATTTGACTTTGAAATCGACCGTCCCCAACCACTGCATCCCTTGGCCTACTTTATCTGCCTTCATCCTAAGTAACATTTGGATTGCTAGAAATGCAATCATCTCTGACAGTCTTATGAATGGGGATGATATCAAATCCAAAACTATTTCCCTTTTTGTGGAATATTTTACTCTTTATAATGGATCTAAATTCTAAGGCTATCCCTCCTCTTTTCAAATCAAATAGACTCCCCCTCCCCCGGGCATGGTTGGTGTAAAGTCAACTATGATGGCTCCTCCTTAGGTAATCCAGGTCTTACAGGCTTAAGAGTTATATTATATGAGATCATAATGTTTATCGGATTGTTGGATGTCATCATTACCTTGGAAAAACTACCAACATTATGGCCGAACTCTAGGCTTTTTATGATGGCCTTTTTCTTGCGCAAAAAATGAATATTACTAATGTTATTGTTGAACTTGATGCCAAGGCTATTATTGATCTTTTAAATCATTCATCTATTGATAATGTTTTCCTTGGACCTCTCATTCATGATTGCGGCACTTTTTGGATGCAATTTCTAAGCAATCGTCTCTAGAATACCTTTCGAGAAGGAAATCACTATGCTGATGCTTTAGTTAGAGCTGGAAGGCATGTCAATCCTAGTCTTTTGTCTAGCCTGATGATCTTTATGTTATCTATTTTGATATCAAGGATTTTATGTGTTCTTTAGCACCAATTTCAATTAAACAAAACTTTTATGACAAGATAAAAATAAAAAGAGCACCGATATAATTGTCAGTGTATATTGGAATCGATTTCTTACGCATATAATTATTTTAAATTATCTTCATGCAATTAAACATTTAACTATTAGAATAGTTCTTTATCAATTTCATCTCATTTATAGAAAAAAAAAATCATTTCCATTATCCATGTCCTTTTCATTAACAATAGCATTATAAAAAATAATTGAAAGAGAACGGTTTGGGAAATACATTTTGTTCTGAAATAATGATGATGGAGCCTGGCGTCACAATTGGTTTGGTCTGTTGCTCTTCTTTTATTTTCTTTGTTTTTTTTTTTCCTTACAAATTTCCTAGGGGAAAGAAAAGACATAGAAAGCAAGGTAGGGGATAAGAGATCTTTTGGGGAAAATTAATGGGTTAATTAGAATTCCGTTGTCAGTTTGTCACGTTGTGTGGTGCAACTTTTTTTATCTAATTTTAAAATTTATCCTTCCACTTTATAAAAATTGAAAAACTAGTCTCTTTATTTTATTTTGTTATAATACTGTTCTAATATTTTATGAATATTAAAAAATTAGTCCAGTTAAGTGATATTGTTAAACTTTATTCACCTAAAAATTAGCATTTCGGAAATTTATATATAATAAATTAGCAAAACTTAGCAAGTTAACACTTTAGACTCAACGAATTATCAAAAATCAATGGTTTAAGTTCCCGTGTTTACCAACAAATGGAGTAATTTCGATGTTTTCATAAAGTACAATAATTAAATTATGATAAATTAAAGTAGAGAGATTAACTTCTCAATTTTCATAAAGTAAAATAATGAAATTCATGATTAGACTCTTTTTTTAAATTATGAATGTCATCTCTCTATTCTATGAAAACTAAGAAGTTAATCCCTTTACTTTAATTTTTCATAATTTTATACCGAGAAGTCAATTCAATTAGGTAACTTTTATTAAATCTTTACCGTTAAATTATTGACCCGAAAATCAATAGTTCAACTGCATATGAAAAAAAAATAGAAATTCAACAATTTATATACAACAAATTAGTAAAAACAGTAGTTCAAATTCGTGTGTTTATCTACAACTAGATTAACGTTTTAATTTTTATGAAGTATGAGGACCATATTTTGATAAATTAAAATAGAGAGACTCACTTGACAATTTTGTAAAGTTGAGAGATGACATTCTAAATTAGACTTTTTTTTAAAAATAAATTATTCTTATTAAATAAAAAAATGTCTCAATAACTTCACCAATAATTAAGTCAACTTATTCAAATGTAAATAAAATTGAAGGATTAATTAATCCTTCTTGGGAATTAATTTGAATCTATAAGGTAATTGACTAATATAAATGCATACAGTACTAACTTATGTCTGCGGGAGAAATAAAAAGAAAAAGAAATCATTACAAGCTTGAATGCCATAAATAATGAAATTATTTATAAACTACTTGTCACCTATTAATTAAGTCAATAAAATAAAGCTCTGGTTTAATTAGATAAAAGAATTATGTAATTTGCTTTAATTATTTATGTATAATTAATCATTTTTATCTTAAAATATTTTCTTTTTGTTGTTAAACTCTCAAAAGATTTGATATTACAAATTAACCATATACCAATTCAATTATCTAAAATTATAAATAAAAACTAAAAAAATTATTAGAGAAATTTAATTTATTAATAAAATTAAATAATTAATTTAAATTTTTTTAAAATAAAATAATCTCGTGCAGTTTTTTTTTCCAAAACTGTTTACATTTTGTTTAAATAATCATTGTTTTTTATTTTTATTTTTATTATTCAATCATATAGTGAAACCATATTTTGGTTATTACCATAAATAATTTATATATAAATTGTTAATCTACCTTGATTAAAAACAAACAAAACTAATAATGCTAAAAAGCAATGCTAGCTCCTGATTTTGGAAGAAGAACAATAAATTATTTTTATTCTACTTCAAAATGTATGAAAAACCATTTTGTGTCATGTATTCTATTTTGGTTAAATTTATTAATAATGTATAAAATAAAGTTAGGACTTAGCCATTTCCGTCCGTCTTTCTTATTTCTCAATTCTCACCAAACCACAAGGTGGTTAAAATTAATTTGTGAAGTAAACATCATGAAAATATGGAACCTTAATTGATCAAACCACCTAACACATGCCCAAAACTTTATCATGTTGAAAGTGCTGTTAATTAGATTTGAAACTTCTGAGTATTAATTCTAATATTGTATTGTAGTGTTTGAAAAATCGTTTAATAACTGGATATGAATAAAATTATTTATAATTATACAACAATAACATTTTTGAGTAATTATTATAATTGGTAAGTTTCATTGAATTTGGTGTAATTGGAGCGTCTCAATTATACTTTCCAATTCTTAGGAGGAGGGTGAGAATTTGAGTAATTATATAGGTAATTACACTCAAATCGAATTTTAGAAATTATTTTTATACAAATTATAAAAAATTATTATAAACACGAATATGTATGACTGTTTTGGATGGTTATGTAAAAAATTTCTTATACTTTTGATGTATCACGAAACTAACTAAAAATACGACAAAGGCAAGTGCACCTATCGATAAATAGTATAGCTATGGTGAGCAGAGATATCGTATCCACGAGGACTAAATGTATTAGTAATTACTATTTTTCTATTATTTAGCAGACAAATTGGATTGATGGGTTTTAAGCTAAAATTACTATTTTAACCTAGCCTAAGTCTTTCTCCGAATTAAGTTTATATAGTTTTTATAATTAATTAAAGATACAAGCTATCTGAACTGTTAACACAAATATTATAAGGTTGTTACTAGTTATATAAATAGAAAAAAATTTCTTACACAATATCGTAGGTATAATACCATTTGAGAGAATAACACTAGAAAAAAGCACCACAAACAGCTACCAGACTCTTTAATGTGAAACATTCAAGGCTTCAAAATGTGATTGAAAAGACATTTGTTGTTTTAAAAAATATATTTCTATATTAACAACATCACTTTAGTATAACATAAAAAAAAAAAAAGGTTGGATCCTACTAGCATTTTGCAGATTTCATAACTTTAATCCTAGGTGGAATTGAGATGATCCATACTTTGAAGAGTATAGAACTAATGTCGATAATGGCAATATAAACGATCGCAAAGCAAAAAAAGAGAAAAAATAATAATAACACACAGATTTTAAGTGTAAACCCTTTCGGGAAAAAAACCACAGGCACAGAAGAAGAAAATTCACTAATGTCGAATTCAAATGATACAAGAGGAGATTAGGCTACATTTATTTATAGCTTGAAAAAACCTTATTCTAATCAATGTCAAATAGATGAAGTGTAGTAAGGTTGAAAAACCTTATTCTAATCAATGTAAAATAAGAGAAGTATAGTTCTATATGGATTTTACTTTTATTTTATTTTGTTTTACCACTGTATTTTATTTTAACAAGGATTCGAGTCACTCAACTCTAACAATCTCCACCTTGACACGAATTCTCAGTGAACAAGTTCTTCATCATGAGCTCTCAACGAACAAATTCTCCACCTCTTCCACAAAACCCCTTAAGGGCTGTTGTTCAACAATGAACACCAAACATGGTCAAGCAATGCTCAAACTTGGTTATAGGAAGTGACTTAGTCATCATATTTGCAGGATTTTCACGAGTACTAACTTTGCTCACAACAAAATCTCCACGAGCAATAATATCACGCACAAAATGATACCGAACATCAATGTGCTTTGTTCTTTCAGGAAACATTTGACCTTTCGTAAGGAAGATGACACTCTAACTATCACAAAACACTGTACTGATCTGAAGGTCTTTATTAAGTTCACCAAAGAGTCCCTTTAACAAAATAGCTTCTTTACAAGCCTTAGTAATCGCCATGTACTCAGCTTCAGTAGTAGAAAAAGCAATTGTAGTTTGCAAAGTGCCTTTCCAACTAATTGCGCAACCCTCAATAGTAAAGACATACCTTGTGAGAGATATTATTTTATCAAGGTCTCCAGCAAAATCAGAACCAACATACCCAATGACTCCATCTCTAGTTCTTCTAAACTATAAGCAAACATCAATCGTATCTCGTAAGTATCTGAAAATCCACTGAACCGCTTTCCAATATTCTTTGTCGGGATTCTCTATGTATCTACTAACTGCATATAATAAATCTGGACACAAGAAAATCATAGCATACATGAGAGGTCCCACTGCACTAGAACATGGAACACGTGACATGTTGTCAATCTCATCATCTAATTGTGGAGACAAAACCGATGAAAGCCTGAAGTGGGTTGCTAATAGAGTACTATCAGGCTTGGCATTCTACATATTGAACTTGCAAAGAACTTTTTTAATGTACCCTTTCTGACTTAGGTACAATTTACATGTTTTTCTATCTCTGAAAATCTTCATCCCGAGTATCTCTTTACTGCTCCCAAATCCTTCATCTCAATTTTTTTACTAAACTGGGTTTTGACCTTTCTTATCTCTCCTTAATATTTGGCTGTTATCAACATGTTATCAACATAGAGGAGTAGATATACAAAAGAACCATCACTGTTTTTCTTAAAATAAACACAACTGTCAAAGCTGTTTCTTTTGAAATCATGAGTAGTCATAAAAGAATCAAACCTCTTATACCACTGTCTTGGTGACTGTTTCAAGCCATAAAGAGATTTTTTCAACAAGCAAACATAGTCCTAATTTTCTAAGACTATAAAACCCTCTGGTTGTTGCATGTAAATATCTTTCTCAAGTTTTACATGCAAGAATATTGTTTTTACATCTAACTACTCAAGCTCCAAATCATACATGGCCATAATACCAAGCGAGGCTCGAATCGAACTATGCTTCACAACTAGAGAAAACACATATATGAAGTCAACACCTGGAATCTGACTGTAATCTTTTGCAACTAGCCTTATTTTATATCTGGATTCTTCAACACCTAGAGTCCCTTCTTTCTTCATGAATACCCATTTACAACAAACAACCTTTTTACATTTAGGAAGCTTCACTAGATCCTATGTTCTGTTCTTATGTAGCAATTTCATCTCTTTTTGCATGATAATCATCCATGTTTTCTAAATCTTCACAGCTAACTGCCTCAAAATAAGTAGATGGCTCTGTATTTGCATTTATATCTTTAGCCACGTTTAAAGCATAAGCAACTAGATCAGCCTCAGCGTACCTCTTTGGAGGTTTAAATTCTCTTCTAGGTCTATTCTTGGTAATAGAATATTATGGTGTTGACTGTGGTAAAAAGCAACTCTACTATGAGTTTCTGTTTTAACCTGAGAAGTAGACTCTGTTGTAGATCCTAGATTAATCTGAAGCTTCACCTACTTCACATGTGTGTTTGAACTTTTCTAGTCTTTATTGAAATAGTTTTTAATAGGTAAGTTAGGCAGAATAGCAATTTCATCAAAAATAACATCTCTGTTAATTACAACTTTTCTCGTTTCAGGACACCATAACTTATATCCTTTAAAATCAGTCTTATAACCAAGAAAAACACATTTAATAGATCTAGGCTCCAATTTTCCATTATCAACAAGAGTATATACGGGACACCCAAAAATCTTCAAATCAAAATAACTAGTAAGAGTACCAGATCATACCTCTTGTGGAGTTTTTGTTCTCAATTACAATAGACGGAGATCAGTTAATCAAAAAACATGTTGTGGAGGTTGCTTCAGCCTCGAACGAATCCGGTAAATGAGCATTCAACAATATGCATCGAACCTTTTCCATGATTGTTCTATTCATTCATTCTATAATGTTGTTTTGTTATGGAGTATGACGAACTGTTATGTGTCTCATGATCCCTTCTGATTTGCAGAATTCATTAGACTCATCATAACAGAATTCCAAACCATTATCCGTGCGGAGGTGTTTTATCTATTTTCCTGTATGCTTTTCGATCATAGTTTTCCAATTCTTAAACGTTGACAACACATCACTTTTCTGCTTTAAGAAAAATACCTAAACTTTTCTGGAAAAATCATCAATGATTGTCAACATATAATTAGCTCCACCCCTCAAAGGCACTTTAGATGGTCCCCAAAAATTAGAATGAATATTTTCCAGTGCTCCCTTCATGTTATGGATTCCTCTAGTGAACCAAACTCTCTTTTGCTTCCCAAAAATGTAGTGCTCACAGAACTTCAGTTTATTAATGCCTTGTCCATCAAAAAGTCATCTTTTGCTCAATCCTGCCATATCGTTCTCACTCATATGCCCTAGATGCATATGCTAAAGTCTGGTAACATCATCATTTGATAAGGACGAGGAAGCGACGAGTGCATCACCAGTAACAGCTAAACCTTGCAACACATATAACTTGGCAATATTTCTCTACCTTTTTATCATAATGAGGGAACCCTTCCTAATCTTCAGAACTCTACTTTCAGCTATGTACTTATTCCCTTTTGAATCAAAAGTACTCAACAAAATTAAATTCCTCTTTAATTCTGATACATGTCATACGCTAGTAAGTGTTCTGACGATTCCATTGAACATATTAATTTTGATCGTACCAATACCTGTGATTTTACATGAAACATCATTTCCCATCAAAACAACACCTTCAGACACATTTTCGTATGTTGTAAACCAATCCTAATTGGGACTCATATGGAACGTTCAACCAAAATCGAGGATCTACTCCTCGTTCACTTTAGAGTTGTTGACAGAAGCAACTAGAAGTTCATCATCATTGTAGTCTTCTGCTACATCATCTTCACCGGATTATTCTGGTTGTTTTCCCTTTTAATTCGCAGCCTCCCTTTTGATCTTATTCTGTAACTTATAGCACTCAACCCTTTCTTCTTGCAGAAGTTACAAGTTTTACCTCTATTTGAAGATCTCGATCTACCCTTAGATTTACTGCGAGGATTTCGTTCCTGTGTCCTCCCACGATTATCATTAGTATTTTGTTCTTGTCTGCCAGGAATAATGAGACCATCCTCCCTGAGAGTCAGATCCAACCACAAGATGTTTCATCTTGTCATACGAGGTTAATGAAGCATAGACTTCATCAACTATGAGAGATTTTCGACTATACAAAATTGTATCTCTAAAGGTTGAATAAGACGGAGGCAACAAACAAAGTAGAATTAACCTTAAATCTTCTTTATCATATTGAACCTCCATGGCATCTAAGTTTGAGAGAATTTCTTTAAACAAGGTTAAGTCTTCATGCATAGATGCACTTTCCTCCAAACGATGAGCATAAAGACGCTACTTCAGATGCAACTTGCTAGTTAGGGTTTTCGACGTACATAATTGCTCAAGCTTCTTTCATAATGCAATGGTGGTCTACTCTTTCAACACGCCTTGTAAAATTTCATTCGACAGATGCAGTTGTAATTGCGTTAAAGCATTTCGAACTTTACATCTCTTCTCTTCATCTGTCAATGTTGAAGGCATCTAATCAAACCCTAGTAGGGCATCCTCCAAATCCATTTGTGCAAGAACTACCTACATCTTTACCCGCCACAACACAAATCTGGTATTGTGATCCACCAACGAAATATTATACTTCATTGTCACCATTACCGTGATCGAGATAAGCAACCCGAAAAGCTCTGATACTGATTTGTAGAACTAACACTTAGACCATTTACGTATACACAAAATTCTCTATATTGACGGCTACCATGGCAAATTCACTCTTCAAAAACACAGCTAAGAACTATTTCAAGAAATACCCTTAGGTCAATATCAAAATTTATCATAAGGCTACCCAATCGAGATATCCTTAAACTTACTCAGATCCTTACCCCAAGAGCAGTTCTTCAGATTTCGCCTCAAGGGCATTATAGAATATGCCACACAAGCATTATAGAATATGCCACACAAAGGCATTACAGAATACGCCATAAAGGTGTTACCAAATACTCCACAAAAGTGTTACAAAATGTGACACAAAAGTTTCACGGAGAGTTACGTATTTACTCTCCTGACGGATTAACTCAGATAGTGTCATAGGTTTCTCCCTCATGGGCTTATACATATATTCATGTCGTGATTTTCCTATTCGATTTACATCTCACCGGAGGCTACACCATGACTATTTTTGTTGTAACACTCTAAACTCGGCGTAGAATTTTAGACCAAATCCTGGATGTTACATTGATCACCAAAGTGATAGTAGGTGAATTTTTGCAAAATAAGTTAACCTGTTGAAATGTATCATTTAATCGTTTAAAATCAATCAATTAAAAGTTACAATTAATTTTATTAAAAAATAGGAATTAAATGAACAAATAAAAATTAAAATAGAACTTGTATCACAATTTTAGAAAACCTTACAGTTCAAAAACTAAATAACAAAATAGAAACTGAAAATGCAAACTTGTACTATATTTTCTTCCAAGACTGTCCAGACCTTCGCATACCAAGTCCAGCGCCAACATTTAGAAATGTACCTGAAAAGGAAACATTAAGAGGGGGTGAGCTACTCGAGCTCAGTGTGAGTTCGAAACAAACCAAGAGATAGAAATAGGTTATTCACATCAGAAGTGCAACAGAATTTCAAACACACAGAGAATCAGAAATCACACTGAAACTAGTGTCCAAACAGAACATAACAATCAGAGCACATTAGGTTCGCATAGAAGTCTCAGCACAAATGCTAATCAAACAAACAGATCACAGACAGCTAGTCTTTCAGTCAGAACTTAGAGACAGATGCAGATGTAATGTAATCTAATAAAAACCCACCCATCCAACCAACACACCTTTTTGTCCCCCGATCACACCCCAAAAGAGCTATTAAAGCTCATCCAATCAAACACACCAATTAGGACCAAGTAGGCCCATCCAACCCTATATACCATATAAAGTTATCCCAGTTTGCCCGGCAACAATGACTTATCAGAATGCAGTTGAACTGCCAAATCAGATAGATATAAGTAGCAAGGCTGACGTATGTGTTGTACAGTGAAGTGCAAAAATCCGCAGTATAGACAAATTGCAATTTGAACTGCCAGATCAGATATATATATACGTAGCATAACTAACGTACATGCGGTACAGTACAATGCAGTAAACTGCTATACCGATAAATTTACAGTTAAACTACCAAATTAGATAAGGGTACGTAGCATAGCTAACGCACATACGGTACAGTACGATACGGATACCGATAAATTGCAGCTTAATTGCCAAATCAGATCAGAATCAGTCTCCTTTCTCTTTATAATCCCATCCCAAAATATTTTATACAGATGTATGTATGCATAAATCTCACAGAATAGAAACACAATATCAGACAGTCAGACAGAACAGTTGTACACACACACCCAACAAAACAGATTCACATTCAAACACTTCACATAACAGTTACACAGATCTGCTCCAGCCGAAGCCTAGATCAGAATTCTTAACTACCCTTGTTTAAACTTAGCCAAGGGTTAAAGCGCACAACACATTTTCAAATCAAAAAGGCACACCAAACCAATATAAGTGTCTTAAGACCACATGCCCATGTGCTCTGGCTGTGTGGAAGTGCCTAGGCCGTGTGGGAGGTCAAAAGCCCGTGGCAAAGGGGCACACGGCCGTATGACTGAGGCACACGCCCGTGTGAATGGAGGCACGCGACTGTGTGGTTAAAGTACACGCCCGTGTGGATCAAAGACATGGCCGTGGAGTACAGGGCTAACACGGCCGTGTGTCCCAAAGCACACGTCCGTGTGTCCCGAAACACACGCCCGTGTGGAATCCCTAAATCCCCAAATTAGACACATGGCCGTGTGGCCAGGCCGTGTAGCATCAAATCACTCAAACCCTAATCCCTAACTTACACGACCGTGTACTCAAGGGACTCGACTGTGTGAGAAAAGATAAAATCCCAATTCAGCCACACGACCGTATGACACCCAAAATTGGCCTGAAAACCCTAATTCCCAAAGTCACACAGCCGTGTAAACTGGTACACACCATGTGAAAACCCAATGGCCACGAAACCACCCTATAACAGGCCAAAATCGCCATTCTAGCCACCCAAACCGGTCCCTAACCTTTACAATAACGAGAGTATAGCAAAATATGCCATATACCCATATTATTCAACCTCTAACGCCCAAAATCGACAGAATTAAAGCACATTCATGAGATACCGAAATGAATAATCGCAAAGTAAAATAGAAAAGTTTCGTATCCCACACCTGTTTCACGAACGTAAACGTTCAGATGCCAACCCGATGACCAGGAAATTGAAGTCCCTTGAAAACCACCATTTTTCCCCAAAAAGAAAAGAGAAGAACCCAAAAAGTAGAAAAAAGAAAAACATCCGGAAGAGAAAAGAAATTAAAATGAAAATAACAATAAATAATTAAAAATATTAACTTAAAACTAAATAAAATAAAACACAATAAAAAGGTTCCCAAAATGAGTACACAGCAACTCGAACCCAAAACCCAAAGGTTCATTAACACTCACTCAACCACCAGACCAGCAGACCCATTCTGACACTTAAACGCGCCACTAAATTCAATAACACCACCAACTCTCTAACCCTAACCACAAAACCCAAAACTTCTAGCCCCAAAATTCGGGGCATTACATTCGTTGTCACCGTGATCTACCTATCCGGTTAGCAATGTACCTGCCCTACAAAAGGCATCACAAATGGATGTTTTACTTACTTACCACTGAATACACTTACCCAAATTCATTCACTCACCTGACTAATTCATACTCTCCCATACCTAATTTCATAGACATAAATATCACACATCTTCTTCTTCATGCGGTAACTTATATATTTCATTTGTAAACATGTAACAACTATATGATATTTCTCACACACTTAAACTCACCAAACATTCGAAATGACATCAACATACAATTTTCCATTGTAAATTAACATGCATGAGTCAGGACGAAAACTCACCTAAAACTCACATTTATTGTATCTCAAAGTTCCAAATCCGATCGTCCTTTTCGAACCAGTAGCAACAACTACTTAAAAAAACATGGAATCGCCATTGAAAACCCATTTACAAATAATTTACCATCATCTTGATTACAAACAACCCTTATGCAAGGCTTCTTATTCATATTTTACTTTTTATATGCTTCTTAACATCCTTACTCTTTCAAAATCCTAACATACAGAGTTACCAGACTTACCAGGAGGTTGAAACATCCACTAATTACCCCAGAAACCTCAGTTTCCCGTTAACGAAGAAGAAGAGAATATTTAATCTTATAAAAAACTAAAGCGTAAAATGGAAGGAAGAAAATCATCCCAACGTTCCCTCCTTACCACATATATATATAACAAGTACCTCTTAATAGATCTTGACAAGTTTCAAATGCATACATAAATTGTCCCTTAAGTGTCCTACAAAAATCAAAGGAAATATAAAACAAAATCCAATGTCAATGCTATTTCACCAGTCAATCCCTTTAGTTGAATCTCAACTCATCACGTCACAAAGCCCACTTTACACATCATTCGAGTAAACCGTCATACTATACCTTTAGTGGATGTAACAGCAATTTTTTAGTCAAATTGGAACAGTGATTTTGAGACCACAAATTCGAAGTGAAAATATTTATTTTATTATTATTTTAAGGTTTACAGCATGATTAAATGATTGTTGAAATTTACATTCAGAAATTTTATCGTTTGAATGGTCAATTTGATAAAAATGACTAAATCGCGTAAAGCGTAAAACCCGAGTTCTAATAGCTAAAGGTGTCTAATAGCTATAGAACCTTAAAGTTAAGGTCCTTATGTTGTAATTAGACCATTAATAGTATGAGTGGACCTATATGGACATATATTATAGTGTTTTAAATGTTTTATAATAAGGTTAAATATGTAAATTAATTATTAATGGTTAATTAAATAAAACAAAACAAAATCCTCACCTATTGTCATCATCTTCAACCGGAAATCAAAGAGAAAAAGAATCCATTTTAGGGTTCTTGTTTCAGCTATGCTATTTTGCTAATTAAGGTACGATTTTTGTCTCGTTTATAATGATTTCTATGTTTTTGAGATCGTTGCAACTAGTACTAGCTAGCCCAGGGACTAATTTGCAAAATTGTCAAAGATTTTGAAAGTTTACATTGATGAATATATGTTTTCTTTGATGTTTGATGATGAAATATGAAATATTGTTGTTAGATACACAAGTTTTATAAAGTGATTTTTAATGAAAATGCAAAATAGAGATTAAATTGAGAATGTGTAAAGTTAGTGGTTAAAATGTGAAATAAATGAAAATTATGGGCTGCTAGGGGCATTATTGTAATTTGTCTAGTATGGATATATTTGGAATCTCACTAATTTGTGATTTTATGCAATAAGGACTAAATTGTAAAAAAATGTGAAAGTTTAGGGGTAAAAGTGTAAATGTGCCTTAAAGAATGTTTTGGACTAAATTGAATGAATAGATGGTTAAATAAGTTAATTTTGAATATATTTAGATCAAGAAAAGTGAAATACGGGCTTGGATCGGGAAAAAGATAAAGTTATCGACTAATCGACTAGATTCGCTATTTTCAGATTCGAGGTAAGTTCGTATGTTATAATTTCGTTATAAATGTATTTTATATGCTTTGATATGGCATGAATTGTGATTATGCGATTACAGACATGTTCGGAAATGATTTGACGATGATTCGACAGTTGGAATCTCGGTTGAACCTTAGGAATAGTTTAGGATGCTAGTGACATGTCATTAGGTATACTTGAGTTGGCTTCGGGCCATAATTTAGCACTATGTGTGCGAGATAAACTGATTTGGCTTTGGGCCATGCATATCGACTGATTTGGCTTCGGGCCATGCATATCGATTGATTTGGCTTCGGGCCATGATATCAGAATTTCGGATAAGTTACATTGATTTGGCTTCGGGCCATGGTATAGGTACTTATCGAGTGAGACCTTGAATATCCGACTTCTATTCCGAATGGTTCAACGAGTAAAAGAAGAATGTGATCGATTATGAGATTAGTACGATATGGTACAGGTACGTACGAAAATGAATTGAGTATTGAACTATGAAATTAATGAGTTCCTTGGTAAGTATATGAATGATCATTTAATAGCTTGAGATTTATTAGAATTGTTGTACATTGTTTTCCATTATATGAATGATTAATGAATGATGATAGTTGCTCATTGTTAACATACGAGCTTACTAAGCTATATAGCTTACTTTTTTTGTTTTTCTATGTTTTATAGTGATTTCAAAGCTAGCTCAAATTTGGGGATCGTCGGAGATTTCACCATACTATCCACTAACTTTTTGGTACTTTTGAAACTATGTTTTAAGTATATGGCATGTCATGTTGATTATGTTTTGGTAATGATGTTGGCCAAATGAATTGGAATTGTAAATGTATATGTTTTGGTTTGTAAATATAGCAATGAGATTTGGCTTAATTTGGTGAATTTGGTTATGTGCTTATATGTGCATATATATTGATATTTGAGTTCTTGGATGGATATGTGAATGACCATATTATAAAGTTTGTGGAATTGGTAACTTGCTTGTGAATTGGTACAAAAATGAGGTATGTTGGTAATGGTTAAACTAGTTGATTGGTATATGTTTTTGAGTAGGTTTTGGTTGAGAGATATAAGCATGTTGGTTATTAATATTTGAAATGGTATGAAATTGTATTGAATGTGGTTAGAATAGATGTTCTATTGTACTATGAATTGGTGTCATTTGGGGTGTTTAGGTACATGAGATTTTGGGTAGCAATTTGGCTTGGTAAATAGCCTATTTTTGTCCACACGGGCGTGTGTCTCAGCCGTGTGTGACACACAGTCATGATACACGGTCGTGTGTCCCCTGGTGTTGAAATTGAAATGAAGTCAGCATGCTCCACACGGTTGATAAACCGTAAAAGTAACAGATTTTAATCCCACATTTAGCATCATTTTGGATGATTTATCCTTTGATTTATGTAAAAAGGTGCTCTTAATCCTTTCTTTTCATATTTTATACTAAGGATAGCACTCAAGAATGAAAAGAATGAGAAATGGGCTTAAAATGGACCACAAATTGGGCCAAGATAGAAATCGACACGGCCTGGCCTAAAAGACTACACGGCCGTGCCTCATTAAAAGTCCGAACACGGCCTGGCCACGATTCACACGGGCGTGTGCCATGGCCGTGTCCCTGTCGTTGGAAAGAGAAATTTCATTTGGGAAATGATACTTGGAGGCAAAGAAACACATTCCAAAGCCTATTCAGACACCCTATTAGGAATTCTACTTGAATTAGGATACTTAGGGGCCAAGTAAGGTATCACAAAGTCTATATAAACACCCAAGGGGGCAACTTGAAAGGGGAGTTCGGCAGAAGTCGAAACCAGCGTCAAAGCTAGGCCAAGGAGCCAAGCCGAGAAGGTCAAAGTTAGGGAATAACACGAGGATAGCCAGTTGATCCATCCCAAGAAGCCGAAATTATACTCAAGACGGCGGAATTCTCCTTCAATTCCTTCAAGGGGTTTTAAGGTTTTCTTATGTTTTGTTTTATCTTTTCTCTTGTGATGTTCTTTTTATTCATTATGAACTAAACCTTCAGATACCTGAAGGGGATGAAACCTAGATGAATCTTGTTATTTGATTTCTAAGTTATATGATAATTGCTTAGTTTGTTCTTAATTATGTTGCTTAATCCAAATCTAATGTGCTTAGGTGGAGGAGGAATAGGCCCTGCCTAAGAGTAGATCCAACATAATTAAGCAGAGTTGATCGAACGCTTAGAGATAGGGTTATGAGATTTTGCCGGATTAGGGTGAAACCTAATATGAGAGTCCATTGATTGATTTACTGCTATCCTAGGGGGTTATTATAAGCGAATGAGAGTTCCACTAATTAACCTAGGGTTAGACGTTATTCACCTTGAGAGAGGGTTTAATATAGGTTAGGGAGTCTTACGGATCAAGCTAAGTAAAGAAATCATATACTTTAGGGTCAGATAACAAGTGAAGTCTAGGTGGATTCTTCCTAAGGGTATCGTTGTAATCAACTGAGTTTTCCTTCAAAGTTATTTTCCTATTCGTCTTTTTTGTCTTTGTGTCCTTAGTTTAGTCTTCGTCAATATAGTTTAAAGCAACTTCACTCTATTTTTAAGGCTAAATAATAAAAAGAAAGTTAGTATTAGTATTCTTAGTTCCTTTGGGTTCGATATCTGGTCTTGCCTAAGCTATACTACTTTTTGATAGGTACACTTGCCTTTAATCGTTGTCAGAGTTAGTTTTCAGGTTTTGATTATTCTTTTATAAATTTTAAAACTCTGATTTCAACGATCAAGTTTTTGGTGCCGTTGCCGGGGAACTAAAATATTAAGAACTCTTAATTTTTATTACTTTAACCATTTTTTTTATTTGTTTTATTTTTACTTTGCTAATTTTTCTTTGCTTTGACAGGTAATTTTAGTTTAGAGGAGATGGCACTAAATAACTATCAGTGGCAAGTTATGAGGACAACGCCAACAAAAGCCGCCAGTGTCTCCAACCTCGACGTGGTGACCAGGTTATCTAACTAGCTAGAGATGATGAATAAAAAGATTGGTGGTTTGTATAGTTCCTTGCAGGTACACTCAATAATGCAATATGACTCGAGTCTAGGAGGAGTGGCGAATCCTGAGTACCCACCCTACGGATATCGAATGGAAAACGAGCAAGCTCACTATACGAGTAACCATTCTAGACCACAAAATAATTTTTATAATGACAATTATAACGCAGGTTGGAACTACTATCCCAATTTCTCATGGGATGATCAAAATAGCCAAAGATCGGAACTTCCTCCAACTTTCGACAACCACCTCACCAGCAGGAAGAGGAGTCGCACCTTGAAGAAATGATGGCAAAATTCTCAGCAGACACAAAGAAACGTATCCAAGAAACTGAGAGAACAATCAAAAGCAACGAGAGCCGAATCATGGAAATTACTAAGTCAATCAAGGAGGTCACTAACGTAGTCGAACAACTTGCAAAGTTGATGTCAGAACGACCGCAAGGGCGTCTACCTAGTAACACGGAGATTAACCCTAAGGAGCAAAATCAAGCCATCACCGCTCAGGACAATAAAGGGTTAGATGAACCCAATGCAATACCAGTAAACAAGGTAGACGAAGATAAAACCAGAGGTAACACAAGAAAAGCCAAAACCGGTAATCAAAGAGTGCCAACCTCACATACCTTATCCCGAAGTAATGAAAAGAGATGATTCAGAAGAACAATGCGGTAAGTTTCTTAAACTTTAAAAAAAATTACATATTAACTTACCTCTTCTTGAAGCTCTTTTTCAGACGCCAGACTCGAGGAAATTTTTAAGATAGCTCTTGGCAAGCAAACGCAAATTAGACGAGGAGAACCACGTGGAATTAAACGTAGCATGCTCAGCAATGTTACAGAATAGACTACCGCAGAAGCAAATAGACACAGGGAGTTTTACAATTCCATGTTTAATTGGTAGTTTATCTATTGATAATGCTTTAGCTGATTTAGGGGCAAGCATCAATGTTATGCCTTATAAAATGTTTAAACAACTAGGTTTAGGGAAACCCAGACAAACTAGGATGAGCATTCAGTTAACTGATAAAACTATCAGAATTCCTAGGGGTATAATAGAAAATGTTCTAATCAAAATTGATAAATTCATATTCCCAGTAGATTTTGTTGTCTTAGACATGAATGAGGACAATCCGATTCCTTTAATTTTAGGAAAACCCTTTCTAGCAACTGCAAGGACTAAAATTGATGTTGGTACAGGAGAACTCATTCTTCGTGTAGGTGATGAATCAATCAGTCTACAAGCTTTTGACTCTGCCAGGACATCAAGTGATGAAGGTGAGAAAGTAAATTCAGTTGATAATCAAATTGTTCAACTTTCACCACAGGAAACACCACAAGGCTACAAACCTGAGCTGAATCATGGGCTCCAAGCCGTACAAGCTCATAACAGTGAATTGTTAGTGGAATTTGTCCCAAGGCAAGAAACTGTGGTAAGTGAAGGTAAGATTGAGGTAAGCCATGATTTACCAAACCCGGTAAATACAGAGTACCAAGCTCGTGTTCCATATCTCGATGCAATAAAAAAATACCATATAAAGGAAGAATTTGGTGAACTCACACTTCGTGTAGACGACGAAACAATCACTCTTCAAGCTCTTGACTTAGCTAGGACATCGAGTAATAAAGGTACGAACGTTAATTCTATTGATAATCATTTGGTTCAACCTTCTTTACAAGAAGCATCACGAAATCACTTAGCTGAGCTAGATCTTAGACCTCGTGCCAACAAAGAAGAAACACATAAGGAACAAAGCTTTAAGGTTGACAAACTAAAAAAGAAGGAAACACAAATCAGAGAGGAGCAGGAGCCGCACGAAGTGAAACTGAAGGAGACCCCAGACAAGCTGATAGGAACAACAAATCACATCAAAATAGAGGACCAGGTATTGTTGAATAAGGAAGACCCTCAAATCACCAATTCAGACCTCAAGACAAATGAAGAAATCACTTTTAAGGTACTTAATGTCTTCCTATACGGCACAGTCGAGGTAAGCAATCCTAAATTCGACACTTTTGAGGTAAACATTACTCGACTTAAACTATATATCCATAACGAAGTGATCGTATGAGAAAGGATTTTCACCTCCTCAAACCACCATGACCATACGAATGAGAGGTAAAGTCTAGCTTAAGACTATAAACAAGCGCTTCTCGGGAGGCAACCCGAGCATTAACCCCATTTTTACATTTTTTATTTTTTTATTTTTATTTATTTTTTCTTTTCTTTTTGTTTTTAGCACCTAACCATAAACTAACCAAAGAGCAGATTTCTAGGCCACACGGCCATACACACGGGTGTGCCCGTGGTCGTGTGGAAGTCAGGGAATGAACCATGGGCGTGCCAGTAGCCGTGCACGACATAGAAAAAATTTCTTTTCCCAACACGGGTAACGATAATAGTCCACACTCGTGCCGACGCCCCGTACGAGGTTACTGACTTGTTAAGCACCGGCTAAACACGGCCGTGCCTTCCAACCGTGCCAACATTCTAACTTATTGAACACGGGAGGAGCACGTCCGTATTAAATGACTGTGTGAAGATAGACACGGGCGTGCCACTACACCCACGCCGTGCTCGAACACCCTGAACGCGCCCAAAAATTCAAAATCCCAAAACACAGGCTACATCTCTATTTAAACCTCATTCTCCCTTTTTCTAGTTGTATTTTATTTTCCATTATTTATTATTATTATTATTATTATTATTATTATTATTTCTTTCTTCTTCTTATTCTTTATGATATTTAGATTTAGCTTAGGATACAATAAAATCGGGCCAGAAGCTACTTGAGGATTTAATTTCAAACGGTTCAAGACGCTTCCCTACGTTCACCTTCAATCCTATCCGGATTCTTTTTATTGACTTCATCCAAAATTCAGGAAGTTTCACTTCTCTCTCCATCTTATGATTTTATGATTATTTGATATCTTTGTACATTGAGGGCAATGTACAACTTAAGTGTGGGGGGTTAACTACAGTATTATTTGAAAATCCCTGAATTATGCCTTGTTTAAAAGTAAAGTTTCTCATACTATGATTAGAATGAAATTTTCCTAATTTATGATTTTTATTGATATGTTTTGGATTAAGTCATCGATAATTATGCATTGATGATTAAATTTAAAGGATACTAGTGAATCAAGCATGATAAGTCTATTTTTAGAATTAATTTTTTTTTTAGGATGTCTACTCGAATCTGAATGTTACCTGGAAATTTGAAATTTACAAGGATGATGTCAAAACACCCATAATTTTTGTGAGATTTTGAGCCTTATAGAGCATAATTCTTTTTCGTGCTTACTTTATTGATTATGAGTGTGTCAACTATGAACTATTATTCTAGAACTTGCCTCGTTTATACATGTTGAGACCACAGTTATGATTTGATATACAGAGATGATAAAGGCACCTAGGTGTTAACCCACTAAACTCCACTAAATAAGCCTACCTTTATAATTAACCCCTAGTGAACCCCGTTGATCCTAACATACCCTTTTTATTGACTCACCTACTAATATTAACCCAAAGCCCATTCGTATTTGTTATCACCCTTTTTTTTGACTACCCCTTAATCAAGGTTTGATTTGATTAGTTACCTAAGTATATTATTCTGGTAGTTAAATTTATCTTGTATTAATTAGTTTGTTTTCAAAAAAAAAAATCGAAGTACATTCAGTATTAGTAAAGTGAGCTTATACAGTTAAAAGTTTATTCTCCAAAAGGAAAGCTCGTGTTAGTAGGATCATTACTTCTCAGTTGATGTAATTATTATTTTGGTAATTTTTAGAAGGTACTTGTCAATTCAATCTCGATACTAACCTTCTAATTCAGCCTTTATCTTCACCTTTAACCCTAGCCCCGTTACAACTCTAACAAAGACCTTTTGATCTGTTTATCATCTCATTTTACAATGGTGAAGATTTGATTTTCAAGCAAGCCTATGGGATTAACTTTTCAGGTTCGGCTTATGAGTGTTTTTTCTAAACCTTAAACACTTAAAGAGTGATTTGAGTGAATCTTTTGTAAGGATATCAATCCTTGTCGATTTTGAACCAAAGGTAATTATTTAGATGAAGGGAAACACCTATATTTTCGTACTACAAATGTATGACTTTGATTGTTTGAATCTTTAGGACTCTTTGAGTTGAATTATTCATGTATGAATTATCTCTGAATTATGATGAAATGTTATTGATGAATATTATGAATCAAGGAAGTTCGTTTTAATTGTAAGTTTAGAATTTTGCTTGAGGACAAGCAAAAGCTTAAGTGTGGGGGTATTTGATAAACCGTAAAAGTAACAGATTTTAATCCCACATTTAGCATACTTTTGGATGATTTATTCTTTGATTTATGTAAAAAGGTGCTCTTAATCCTTTTTTTTCATATTTTATACTCAGGATAGCACCCAAGGATGAAAAGAACGAGAAACGGGCCTAAAATAAACCAAATTGGGCCAAGAGAGAAATCAACACAACCTGGCCCAAAAGACCACACGGCCGTGCCTCATTAAAAGTCTGAACACAGCCTGGCCACGATTCACACGGGCGTGTGCCATGGCCGTGTCCCTGTCGCTGGAAAGAGAAATTTCATTTGGGAAAGGATACTTGGAGGCAAAAAAAACACATTCCAAAGCCTATTCAAACACCTTATTATGAATTCTACTTGAATTAGGATACTTAGGGGCCAAGTAAGGCATCACAAAGTCTATATAAACACCCAAGGGGGCAACTTGAAAGGGGAGTTCGGCAGAAGCCGAAACCGGCGTCAAAGCTAGGCCAAGGAGCCAAGCCGAGAAGGTCAGAGTTAGGGAATAACGCGAGGATAGCCAGTTGATCCATTCCAAGAAGCCAGAATTATACTCAAGATGGCGAAATTCTCCTTCAATTCCTTCAGGGGGTTTTAGGGTTTTCTTATGTTTTGTTTTATCTTTTCTCTTGTGATGTTCTTTTTATTCATTATGAACTAAACCTTTTAGATACCTGAAGGGGATGAAACCTAGATGAATTTTGTTATTTGATTTCTAAGTTATATGATAATTGCTTAGTTTATTCTTAATTACGTTGCTTAATCCAAATCTAATGTGCTTAGGTGGAGGAGGAATAGACCCTGCCTAATAGTAGATCTAACATAATTAAACGGAGTTGATTGAATGCCTAGAGATAGGGTTACAAGATTTTGCCGGATTAGGGTGAAACCTAATATGGGAGTCCATTGATCGATTTACTGCTATCCTAAGGGGTTATTATAAGTGAACGAGAGTTCCACTAATTAACCTAGGGTTAGACGTTATTCGCCTCGAGAGAGGGTTTAATATAGGTTAGAGAGTCTTACGGATCAAGCTAAGTAAATAAATCATATAATTTAGGGTCAGATAACAAGTGAAGTCTAGGTGGATTCTTTTTAAGGGTATCGTCGTAATCAACTGAGTTTTCCTTAGTTTAGTCTTCGTCAATATAGTTTAAAGTAACTTCACTCTATTTTTAAGGCTAAATAATAAAAAGAAAGTTAGTATTAGTACTCTTAGTTCCTTTGGGTTTGATATCCGGTCTTGCCTAAGCTATACTACTGTTCGATAGGTACACTTGCCTTTAATCGTTGTCAAAGTTAGTTTTCAGGTTTTGATCATTCTTTTATAAATTTTAAAACTCTGATTTCAGCGATCAACGGTCTCACACACGGGTGTGTGATCGGCTGTGTGGTACAAGTCAGTATACCCCCTAATTGGCACACAGCCTAGCACACAGGTGTGCGACTTGGCCGTGTTGCATAAGTCAGTATACCCTATAGGTTTGGCACGACCTAACACAGGGCTTGGCATACGGGCGCGTGTGGCCACTTCGAAGTGCACACGGGCTAGACACACGGGTGTGTGGTTGGCCGTGTGACCCAAGTTAGTATGTACCCCTGTTTTCACACGGCCTGTGACACGGGCATGTCTGGTGATCGTGTGTGACACACGGCCAGGCCACACGGGCGTGTATCCCCTGTTTTGAAGAAAAATTTGCTAATTGTTAAAAAATTTTCTGAGTTATCGGTTTAGTCCAAAACCACCCCCAAAGCATGTTTAAGGCCTCGTAGGCTCTTAATAGGGACAAATTGATTGAGATTGAATGGTAAATGATTGAATTGAACAATTGTATGTTAAATAGTTGTTTAATTGTTTCGTAAGTCTGGTAATGCTCCGTAACCCTATTCCGGCATTGAATACAGGTGAGGGGTGTTACAGTGGAACTCTTATAAGCGTGCTCTTAAAGGTAATTAAGTCTTCTACAATTTCCTCATGCATTTGATAGGTTCTCAACATACAAAATTTTGGGGTTATATTGGCGTACTCTTCGTTTGACGTACTCTTTATTCAATTGAATAATACCACAAAAATAAATCCTTAAATACTTCTATGGCAGACACTTTATGCCAAACTTTAGTTCGCCAGAAGTTTGTAAATTGGCAGACTATACTATTATCGTGCGTGCCAAATAGATAACTTCACATCTACACGCCTTATTCTCGGATTTGCTGAATTCAGGGTGTGACACACAATATTTTAATGGTGCATGTTTGATTTCTTAATGATTGAATTAGTAATGATATTTAGCAATATTGTTACCTTGCATAGCTCTTAAATATGATGTCTGCTTATGAAACTTTGAAGTTAATTGAACATAGAAGTATGCTAAAGAAACTTAAAGGTTAAAAAGTATGACTTCATAACTTATAAATTCTAGGTTAGTAAATATCCAAATTGCCATTGTTTTACTGAAACATCATTAACACTTCTTTTAACAATTTTAAGTTAAAGAAAGAAATTAATCTAGCTTCTTCATGTCATAGTAATTTAATCTTGTGATTTGTTGCTTATTAGTTTGTGTTACACTTTCATTTGTTTTAGCATACTTAGTAATTTAATTTAGGTCAATAGTTAACTCAATTCACATTTCCTTATTTCTATCACCAACTTGCCATTTGATAAATTTCACAATATTTGTCTTTCATATACAGTCCCTGCAGAAACGATACTCTATACTTACTAATTTATTATGTGTTGACGATTGTGTACAGTTGCACATCATTCTATAATTTTACGACAGTACACTCCTCTAACACACATTGGCTTTTATCTACTATTTATGCTAGTCTTAGATTGCATTAAATATTGTTCTTTGGGATAATTTAACTAAAGTTGCTAAATATCACTCTCCCTTGGCTTATTGTGGATGACTTTAATGAAGTGTTGCCTTCTTGTGATAAAAGAAGAGGTCTACCTGTTAATCATACTCATATTCAACAATTTCAAAATTGTTTGCACTTGTAACCTTACTGATTTAGGCTTCTTCGAGCGTCGTTTTACCATACTTCATTGTCACCATTACCGTGATCGAGACAAGCAACCCGAAAAGCTCTGATACCAGTTTGTAGAACTAATATTGATAATGGTAATATAGAACGATCGTAAAGCAAAAAAAGAAAGAAAACATAATAACACACAGATTTTACGTGGAAACGTTTTCGGAAAAAAAACCACGGGTAGAGGAGAAGAAAATTCACTAATGTCGAATTCGAATGATACAAGAGGAGTGTATTTATAGGTTGAAAAAATATTATTCTAATCAATGTCAAATAGCTGAAGTGTAGTAAGGTTGAAAAACCTTATTCTAATCAATGGAAAAAAAATATAGTTCTATATGGATTTTACTTTTATTTTATTTTTACCACTTTATTTTATTTTATCAATGATTTGAGTCACTCAACTCTAACAAAGAGTATTTGGAAGAAGGAAATCTTGATAATCTTAATGATGTAGATTCAAGTTGAAATAATTATAAGGAGCACATGTTAAATATTAAAGAGAGAATAATCCAACAACTATGCACTAGAACAATTAGATAAAGTTATATATAATGTTTATTTTCTTGCTATTTTTATTAGTAATCGTATATCAACTACTTTTTTTTATATTGGCATAATACATATGATGATTTGATTTTAATTTTTGCTACATGTTTAAAAATTATTATTTTTATCATACTAATAATTTTTTATATAAATTATATAATTGTATAATTATAATTTATACTACAAATATGGCATAATGAATTACGATATAATTATATTTTATCAACTAAAAATATATAAAAAAAATTACAATTTTTTTATAATTAAACTTTCATTCAACTATTCTGCACATATTTAAATATGCAAAATAATCCCTAATTAATTTTACATTAGAACAATTTTACTCATGTAAGTTGTTTTGTACATAATAAAATCAAGTTTGACTAATTTAGGAATTTTTTTTGATAGAATACTAAGTTATGAATTTCAAATATGTTTTCCTCTTTTACTGTAAATAATTGTATTTTATTTCCCAAAACTAAATAGCTGGTGTTATTAAAGAGTTTTTTTTTTTTTTTTTTGAATAAGGAAAGCATGAATACTGTCCTTGAACCAAAAAGTTTTGCTTTATTTTCTTGGTCTTTTTATTCAATTTTGCTTTTTAATTTCCTGTTGATCACATAAATAAAATCTGGAAAATGAATGGAGGAGGAAAGCCCACAATAAAATTCATTTAAAAAAAATTGCTTTATTAATAAAAAGCAATACATTAGAAATTCAAAAACCATTTATCTGCCCTATTGATAAATGATTTTTAATTGATACCTAACTATACCCCTAAGATTTAATAAAATATCTTAATTTCTAACCGTAATGAGACAAAGAGTTAAAACTTTTCAGTTCGTAAATTCATATATTAATTTCTGTTTCCTTTTTCAATCAATCATCTAATTTTCAGTTAAGTTGTCAAAATAATTTGAAAAACACGCGAAATTAAATTAAACAACAGTCAACTAAAGACGACATCGACACGCAATTTGAAAAGAATTACCACACGTTTCAATAAAGTACAGCGCGTGCCATTAACGAGCACATTCAAGAGTGTTAAAATTGTAAAATAAAAAATAAATAAATAAAAACGTCAACACCCGTATCGTTGTCGTATAAGATTAGAAGTGAAAAAAAGGTCGATATTTCTTGAAAGTCCCTGTTTTATACCTTTTTCCATTTTTAATCCTTCTATTGTATTTTGATCCTTTCTGATCCTATATTTTCGAAATAGGTGGTTGTTTTTTTTTTAAAATTTTGCCAGATAATTTGGAATGGTTTAATTTTTAAAAATATGATGATTTGGCATATAAATTTTGATATTTTTTATATAGTAACAATTTTTTTACAGGTTTAAAGAAAAGAGAAAACTGTATAATATTTATCCAAAACTAAAAAAAAATAAAAATGCAAAGTATATATGCCGCAGCATCATACAGTTTAAAAAATAATCCAAGTGAAATTATTTAATAAAATTAACAAGTACACATTTTGAAAAGTATAGAGGTTAAAAATAGCAAATTTTAGCACATAAACTAAATTTCCTAGAAATGTTACAGGGACTTTCGTGAAATTTAACCAAAAGGGAAAAAAAGGAAAGTTGGAAACTGATAATTAAATTTAAACAGTGAATCCCTTCTTATTTCGTTTTGATTTTTCTTTAATTTATCTTCATCATCTTCAAAAAAAAAAAAAAAAACATTTCATTTTACTCGTTTTAGACGACTCTCTCCGTCAACTGTATTTTATTTCTAATTTTTTAAATTAATCTCCTTCTCTCCTAAGTTTCATAGATGCTATCATATACAGTCCTTTCAAGCTTCCTTTCACTTTCCTAACAGAGCTTTCAGCTTTTAAAACAGAGGTGAGTTGTTTTTAATCTCTTTAAATTCCCTTAAATTCTTTTCTTCTTGTTCAATTATTTTATTTTTATTGTGTATTCAGGGTTTTTTCTACTCTTGATATCTGATTGTTGGGTGTTCTTTGAAACCTGAAAAAAGTAAGTTCATTCTTCCTTTTCTTTCTTCAAACTTTAAAAAAAAGAATTAGACGCTTTTCATAGAGGAAAGTTTTTGCTATAAGTTTCTTAAATAACAAAAAAAAATAAAATAAAACCAGTAATTGTTTCCCAGAAGGAAACATAGACTGAGCTTTTATTTTGTAAGAGGATCAAAAAGATTCTATGTGTGTGTGTATATATATTCTGATGCGAACCAAAAGTATGGTATCTTTCTCTCAGAATCTTGCTTTAGTATGAGAAAAAAATTCATGGAATTATTTCCCCTTTTCAATCTCTGGCTGGAATCTCAACTTTCGTTTTCATAATTTTACATGATAAAATTACAGATTATATACTGCTTGGTTGTCAAGAATTTGGAGAATTTAAATTGAAAACAATAGTTATTTATATATAAAAAAATTCATTGCAGTTTCATGCTGATTCTCATTATACTGGGTTCTTGGTGTTTTCATTTGTTGTGTTTTGCGCCTTTCTGCATTTTCAGTGCTTAAATCCTTTCGATATTGCTTGCTTATTTGTTCATAGAGGGACTGAAGTTCATCTGTTTTAAATTCATACATGAATTATCATTGTTAAACTGTTAGTTTTCTTTTTATTTCAGGTATTAATTTGATCGACTCCAATTATCGGTAGTCAATAAAGTGATTTCCTGTTCCGCTTTGATTGATACAAGCTATGAGTAGTCTCAAGTTGGGGGTGGAGGTGGTGGGGGCGCATGACCTTTTAGCCAAAGATGGGCAGGGATCATTCTGTCCCTTTGTGGAGCTCGAGTTCGATGGCCAGAGATGCCGGACCACTACTAAAGAGAAAGATCTCAATCTGGTATGGAACGAGAGTTTCTATTTCAACGTATCGGATCCAAACAAGTTGTCCAGCCTCCCACTTGAAGCTTTTGTTTACAACCATAACAAAGCAAACAACGCGAAGACTTGTCTTGGGAAGGTTCGACTCACTGCACCATCGTTCGTGAATTACTCCGATGCGGTTGTTTTGCACTACCCTCTTGAGAAACGAAGCATTTTCTCCCGTGCGAAAGGAGAGCTTGGTTTGAAAGTGTTTGTTACTGATGATCCTTCAATAAAACCCTCGAATCCACTTCCAGCCATGGAACCAGATGTAATCCCGAAGTCAATCCCCAAAGAGAAAAATGGTAAAAGACATACATTTTTTCATCTTCCAAATGCAAAGCAGCCACAACAGCAGCAGCAAAAAGTTACCCCAGCACCACCCCAACAACAAATGAATTATGGAGTACATGAGATGAAATCCGGACCACAGGCGTCGAAAGTTGTCAACATGTTCCCGGGTTCATCATCTCAACCATTTGATTATGCTCTTAAAGAGACAAGTCCATTTCTTGGAGGAGGACGAATTGTTGGAGGCCGAGTCATACGAGGAGACAGACCAACCAGCACCTATGACCTTGTTGAGCAGATGAGATTCCTTTTTGTACGAGTGGTGAAAGCCCGAGATCTTCCTTCAAAAGATGCGACAGGCAGCCTCAACCCGTATGTTGAAGTGAAAGTAGGAAACTACAAAGGAATCACGAAGCATTATGAAAAGAAACAAAATCCAGAATGGAATCAGGTGTTTGCCTTTTCAAGGGAAACAGTGCAGTCATCTGTGCTAGAAGTTGTTGTGAAGGATAAGGATTTAGTGAAAGACGACTCTGTTGGGTTCGTGCGCATTGATCTCCACGAGGTTCCTACAAGGGTTCCACCTGATAGTCCGTTGGCTCCGGAATGGTATCGGTTAGAAGATAAGAAAGGAGAGAAAAAGAAAGGAGAACTGATGCTTGCAGTTTGGTATGGCACACAGGCTGATGAGGCTTTTCCCGATGCTTGGCATTCAGATGCTATTGCTCCAGGCGATAGCACTTCCATTTCCCCGACATATATCCGCTCAAAGGTTTATCACTCTCCGAGACTGTGGTATGTCCGTGTCAATGTTATCGAGGCTCAAGACCTTGTTCCAGCTGACAAGACCAGGTTTCCTGATGCATATGTTAAGGTTCAGATTGGTAACCAGATCTTAAAGACAAAACCAGTCCAAACTCGAAATATGAATCCAATCTGGAACGAAGAGTTTCTGTTTGTTGCTGCTGAACCCTTCGAAGATCATCTGACTTTTACGGTTGAAGATCATGCAGGTCCTAATAAGGATGAGACCATTGGAAGGACTGTAATAGCATTGAACTCCATTGATAGGCGTGCTGATGATCGCTTTGTCCGTACCCGGTGGTACAACCTGGAGAAATCTTTATCCGATGCCATGGACAGTGATCGTGCAAAGAAGGATAAATTTCATAGTAGGCTCCATGTTTGTGTTTGTCTTGATGGAGGATACCATGTTCTTGATGAATCAACTCAGTATAGCAGTGATCTCCGGCCAACAGCAAAGCAGCTCTGGAAATCGTCAATTGGTGTTTTAGAACTCGGAATTTTGAATGCTGACGGGCTCCAACCAATGAAAACTAGAGACGGAAAAGGTACATCTGATACATATTGTGTTGCAAAGTATGGCCATAAATGGGTTCGAACTCGAACCATAGTAAATAGCTTGAATCCGAAATACAATGAGCAGTACACGTGGGAAGTTTATGATACAGCCACGGTTCTCACGGTGGGGGTCTTTGATAACTCTCAGATTGGAGGTTCCGATAATACCAGGGATAACAAAATCGGAAAGGTACGGATTCGTATATCTACACTGGAAACTGGTCGTGTCTACACACACTGTTACCCGCTGCTGGTTCTTCACCCTTCTGGTGTCAAGAAATTGGGTGAACTCCATTTAGCAATACGATTTTCATCGACATCGATGGTTAATATGATGTCTCAGTACTCGCGTCCTCTTCTACCAAAGATGCACTACAAAAGGCCGTTGAGCGTGATACAGCAAGACATTCTGCGACATCAGGCCGTGAATATCGTGGCAGCTCGGCTTGGTCGGGCTGAACCTCCTCTCAGGAGAGAAGTAGTCGAATATATGTCCGATGCAAATGCTCACCTTTGGAGCATGAGGCGCAGCAAGGCAAACTTTTTGCGACTGACATCGGTCTTCTCGGGATTATTTTCGGCTGGAAAATGGTTCGGGGAAGTTTGCACGTGGAAGAACCCTATTACAACAGTGCTGGTTCATATCCTATTCGCAATGCTCGTTTGTTTCCCAGAGCTGATTTTACCAACGGTTTTCTTATACATGTTCCTTATAGGGGTTTGGAACTATCGTTATCGACCAAGGTACCCTCCTCATATGAACACTAGTCTTTCTTGTGCCGATGCAGTTTCTCCTGATGAGCTAGATGAAGAATTCGAGACCTTTCCTGCATCGAAAAGCTCGGATATAGTTCGGATGAGGTATGATCGTTTAAGGAGTGTAGCAGGGCGAATTCAGACTGTTGTTGGTGACATAGCTACACAAGGCGAGCGGCTTCAGGCACTCCTAAGCTGGCGAGATCCTCGTGCCACAACAATATTTGTGTTATTATGTCTGGTGGCTGCCATTGTTTTGTATGTCACACCTTTTCAGATGATTGCTCTTCTTGCTGGGTTTTATGTTATGAGGCATCCCAGGTTTCGCCACAAGACACCTTCAGCACCGATCAATTTCTTCCGTCGTCTGCCTGCAAGGACAGATAGTATGTTGTAAATAGGTTGTGGGATTTTCTGGGAACTGTGGACTTAACTTCGGGTTGTTAAAAATCGATTGCAGCTGTTGCCTGACATGTTTTGGTGAATGCAAGTACTACTTTATCTTTATGCATCCAATGTTAGCCGATATAAAATCCCAAGTTTGGCTACCGTATGCAAGAAATTGCAACCATATTTGTTACAATGATGGCCTGTTTATGAATTCTGCACTATCCTCTGGCAGAAAATTCCGATCTTATAGAGGTTATTATTATTTTTTTTTCCTAAAACCGGAGCATGTTCAAATATAAATATACATAAAAATCGTGTCAGTATAAAATATTTCGTATATATGAAATAGAAAAATATTTAACAAACTAAATGGTTTCAAAAATAGATGTTTTGTTGAGAATTCGATTTTATAGTCGACACCTCCAAATTCCAACTTTCACTTTATATTTTTCCACCTTCAAAGTTGGATGCTAGAGGTTAAAAGTAATAATATCATAAAATGATCCCTGAAAATTTTCAAATTTCATAGTCGACACCTCCAAATTGCATCTTAAATTCATCTTAAAGCTGCATTTAAATCTTAAATTCTATATTTCATATTTTAAAAATAATTTCATTTCAATATTTTAATTTTTAAGCTCTTTAAATAATTTTTAATTTAAATTAAAAATATTAAATAGCATACTATTTTTAAACATAATTTTAAAGTTGATAAATTTTAAGGACTTCGTTGAAAATCTTAAGATTAAACTAACAAGTTACAATTTTAAGATGGGCTAAAGTGAAATTTTATAAATTGTTAGACCTTTTATGATATTATTTCTTTTTAGATTCGAGCATGAAAAATTTGAGGTTGGAATTTATTAATTATAAATTGTTGGTGCTATGCTTTGCTTTGTAATATTGCGGCATTTGTACAACTTTTTTTAATTATATATATGGTATCCTGTAGAGAACATTTCTTTTATATATTGTCTGAACGCCTCGTAGAGGCTTAAAGCCGACAAGATCGTGGTACATAAATGTCAATAATGTCGAAAAATAAAATAAAGATAACGAAAAACCATGGCTGCCTATAAAGAGGACTGAAGCATGTCTAACTTAAAACAGGTTCAAATTGGAGAAATGAAATGGTACCGATGGGATCAGTAGAAATCGTGAGTTCTAACTGTCTATCAAAGCTACAAATATCGGTCCAAACCGCTGCTCTTGTCGACGAGTAAAATCAAGTGAGATTCCGTCCTGAAAATCAGGCTGCCTGTAGCAGCAAACTTTGTACATTGCTTGTGAAACTATTAGAGGAAACGAGTCAACCGCGCATTAGATCGATGTCAACATGAGTGTTACGCATATCCATTGTTCGTGAACCAGGCCATACACCTGCTGGTGAAGTTGGAATCAGATTTTGACTAGGTGAAATGCCTGACGGAGGTACTAGATTGTCGACACTCTGATTATCCGAGTCATTTAGACATTCTTGACCTTCAGGTTTCTTGTTCTTTGCCTTTGGACCACCCCATTGAAAACTTCCGACAATCACCTAGTTCATTCATAAAAGGATGATTCAAACAAAGTTCAATGACAAGTTGAATTAATTATAGATCACTTAGAAAGGAAAATTAATTATAAACCATAGATATCACAGCAACTGAAGAGTTACCTGAACCGGGCTTGCTGCAATAAGCATCCCTCCGACACCTCCACCAATGACGCGGCCACCAGGAGTGGCAAGGGAAACACTAAGACCACCACTTCGGCTGCAAGAGCCATTGTTGCTGATCAGCAGGTAAGAGCCTGATAGACATAATATCTCGAATCGCCCCTACAGATATCAAAACCAGACAAGAAAAAATATATATACATTCTTTTCAATAGAGTTTCCAAGAGGGAAAAAGATCTAAAATGTCAAATATTGAATAGCAAATATAGGTAATTATATGCAATTCAAGTGTGTTTCGTGTAGAAAAAAACAATAAATTGAGAACCGGGTTATTAAGTGCCCAAACCTCATATGTAACAGTGCCACCCGAAGATGATGGCTGAAGAAGAGTTACAGTAGAGACAGCCCCGTTGGCTGACAAAATGCATACTGCTCTAGGCCCTTGCTGTGAAAATGACATTATCTTTGTTGCAATGTCCTGCATGAAAAAGTTTTAAAAAATTTAAAGGCAAAGGAACTTTCTTCTGGTTATACGATAACCTGCCGAATGATATTGTACCACATTTAAAGAATTTATACCTCAAAAAATGCTTCGAAACACAATATAGACTTTCATTACAGAAAAAAGAAAACACCTTAATGCATTTTTATGACTCTGTTAGTTCCTTATAAATGGCAAACTTTATTTCAATTTTATGAGAAGAGGTAGTGAAACAAAGGAAACTACTGTTCATAATATATTTTCATATATTTTCTAGCTACGTCTACTAGATCTGCATCATCATCATACTTTAAAATGAACAAATCTGGGTCACTTCCAAGCAAATGCATATCACAGTACAGATTGCCCGCTGGCTGCTGCCAGACACGGCACTGAATCCTGATTTCATATGTATTTAATTTAGTGGCTGTAAACCTGGGTACCAATTAATAAAATCAAGAAAAGAAAATAGCATACTTCTCCTACTGCAACAGTGATGACGTGTGGAGTAAAACCCATCCCAGCTGAACCGGACAGCCAGTCACCTATCAAAACAATTAGATATTTGCAACATCATTGACATAGCAAGAACAAGAAAATACCCGAATTAAGCACCAAATAGCTCAAGGTAGCCCTTAAAAAAGCTTATGAATCCAGCTAGCAAGCAGTGATATGAGATTACATGTTAAAACACCAAGGAGAATGAAATTTCAGCCGATAAGCGGTTAGTTACAAAAATTCTGCATTTACGCCACTTGCACATTTTTTAATCTAAAATTTCATGGATTATAGTGAGGCCAATAAGCTCTTAATGTATTAAATAAGTTATTTCTAGCCAAAGCAGCTTCTGACCCTACTCAGCTTGCATTTTAAATCAAATTAGTAAAAAACTAGGGCGCAGATCAGTTGGCAATATTACACAATCAAATTACTAAAATATGCGGACACTACAAAATCCTTTTTAAAATATGCCGAAAAGGTTTATTCCACCAAGTTGAACTGCCACTTCAAGCTACATTCCCCCTAATCATGCTCTACACATTTATAGAAGAACAGGCCAAATGTCTTACCAAGGGAAGCTAACTGTTGCTTCCTGCCGGTACCTGGTGGCCGCCCTCTTCCTCGTTTTTGGCCCGGTGTTGTGGTCACGGGATGAGGAGCTGATGCAGGAGTCAGCGCCAACGAAACAGTCCCATCAGGACCGTACTTTCGGGGCCTTCCTCTTTTCCGTTTCACTGTCTCACTAGATGGCTGTGCTGAAGGTGTGCCTACATTGACACTATGAGGGGCGATTCCTGATGGAGACTCCATAGCTAAGGTTGATCCCACAGTAGTGACTGGAATACTTGATTGGTATTGTACATTTGGACTAGAGAACGGATGAATGCCTGGAGATCCGTGTATCCCAGACTCCGGTTCGGACCCTGACCCGGTTATTCCTCTTTGTTGCATATAGTAAGATGCAGATCCTGATAATGCCATGGCATCCCTTCGATCCATGCATTCACCTCCAATAACCTATACACTTGAATGATGCCTTCAAAATCAACTTTCAAACAAAAAAATTTAACTAAAAAAGAGCTCCAAATTGGGTGAAAATAAAACAGCTGAAAAGCATATAGATCTTAGAACATGTTTGATGGTTTTCCAAGTTAAATTCAAAGATGCATACAAAAGATCAGGGAATTGAGCCAGAAAACAAACCAAGGAGATGCATTTAGCGTTTACAAGCAAAGCACTTTGAATCTAGACATGAAAAAAATGAAGCGCCATAGTTAGAGAAAGTAAGTAGCGAAAACAGCAATGAAGAAATTACAAAGATTAAGAGTGGAAAATTGGGAAGAGGTGAGAAGTTGAAAGGAAAAGAGACAAAAATGCAAGCTGTTTTACAGCTTACCAAACCACGGGAAACGAAGAAAAAGGCGTCATGTTAAAGATATAAAGGAGATGGAAACTAAAAACCAGGTCCACACACTCACCAACCTTTAAGACAAAGCATCTCCCACAGCTAAAACCCAGCCCTTAACACACTTCAAAAATCACAACCCAAAGAAAGCGATTTGCACACTAACATAATTATGTAAATAATAATAATAATAAAGAAAGAAGCAGACAAAAGTTGAAGCCAATGCCATAAAATAAAGTCAAACTAAGTTGAAAAGAAGAACTAAGAGAAACAAAGCAGAAATGGTTGAACTTTTTGCTCCTTTTTTTTTTTTCCCTCAAAAATAGTAACTTACATTAGTAAACTAGGGTTAAAGGTTCAGACTTTTGAAAGTAGGAAGCTGTGAAGAAGATGGGTTTTTTACCTTGTTTTCAAAAAGGAAAGATTGACGGAGGTTAAGGGAATTAAAAGCAGAGAGAGAAATGAAGAAGAGAGGCCTTTTTTCGAGTGAAGAAGGTGAGAAGAAAGGCGTTTATTTATTACTTACAGTACAGAAAAGAAAAAAAAAAAAAGCTCCTTCCCTTTGCATACAGAGGTACGTATCGGGATGCATATGTATTTCTAGGGCAGAGCTTTCTCTTTCTCCTTAAATCTCTCTCTCTCTCTCTCTCCTCCATTATAAAAGCTGTTTCTTTCCTTTTTGTTCTTGGTTTCTCTTTCTTGCCATCAAAAAAGTTTCTTTTATCTTTGCTTTCCTCTCTACAGCGCGAGGAAGGGAGTTGCTGTAATTGGTGTTGGATGTGTGATAAGTTTACATGCCACTTTTAATCATACCATTCAATTCAAATTCGAATTTTCAAAATCACTATTACAATTGTCACGAATTTCGAAATCATTATTATTCATAAATAATTAAACAGACCTAAAATACATCTTAATTTTGTGATGTTTTAAGATATAAATGACACGTCCGCGGACACATTTGTCTAGGATCGTAAGGCCTATTTCGAATTTAATAAAAGTATAGTTTTAGAATAATAATTACAAAAACAATTAGGCATAAGGGTGTAAAAAACTCTTAAATTTTTTCAAAAAAACCAACTAAGCCCCTACTTTTTTTTGGGTCTTTTACTGAAATAAATTTTAAAAAAAATTATATACTGAAATAGGTTGTCAGCTGGATTATTTACGAAAATGATATATTTTTTTAGTTGCGCCTATTTGACAGCCGCAACTCTTTTTTTTATATTAAAATATTTTTTTATTTTTTAAATAAAATATTATTATTTTTGTCTTTTTTTATAATAAAATATTTTTTTTCTGGGTCAGTATATAACCCGCGTAGAAATATAAAAATGGTATGGGGGTAGGTGACGCTTATCTAGTAGGCACGACTGGTTGAGCCTGTTAGATAGGCGCGACTGGTGGGGCCTACAGACGCTGTTGGTGCTTTATTTTTCTCCTATTATAATCTAAACACTAACAATTTATATAACCTAATAATAAATTACTGACAAAATAACTATAAAATTATTTTTTTAAAACTTACATTACTAAAAACTCACAAAACACAACAATTTATAATAAATTACTTACAAAATATTTAACAAATTAATTTTACATTACTAAAAACTCACCAAATACTAAACTAAACACAACAATTTATAACATAATCCTAAATTACTAATAAATTAATTTTAAAATAATTACAAACATAATAATTTATAACATAATCCTAAATTACTAACAAATTAATTTTAAAATAATTATAAAAAAATTACATTCAAACAAAATATTAACCCAAAACCATAAACACTAAACTTAAACAATTTATAAATAATAATTAATAACAAAAAATGACAGCAGAGGGGCGAAAGGGGGGACTGTGTGGGACCAGCAGTTGCGCCTATCTGACAGGCGCGACCTGTTTCGGGTATTTTTTACCTGTATTTTGACTCGTTGAATGTATTTTTACCTGTATATAAATTTAAATATTTTTAATAAAAATAAAGTAATAATACGACTAAAAAAAACTATTTTCGTAAATAATCCAGCTGACAACCTATTCCCGTATATAATTTTTTTTAATTTATTTCAATAAAAAAACATTTTTTCTGCATTCGCTTGAGTACTTGAATTTTCACAATGTATCAAAAAGACTCTCATTTTTTTTTCAAAAAAGCATTTAAGCCCTTACTTTTTTTTGCATCCAATTAGGTATCTGAACTTTTAAAATACATCAAAAAAACCCTCAAATTTTTTCAAAAAAGCAATTAAGCCCCTTTTTTTTCACTCAATTGGGTACTTGAACCACCCTTAATTTTTTTCAGTTAAAGCCACCACCACATGTCACATTGTGTTGCAACACATGATAGCTTTAACTAAAAAAAAAACAAGGGTCGTTAACTTTAACAGTCAACGGTTAAAGTTAATGGTTAAAGGGCCTTTTTTATGCATTTTATTGTTATTTTTATAAAATTCTACAATATTTTATAATTTTTTTACAATTTTTTTATATTTTTTTATAATTTTTAATAAAATTTAAATATTTTTATATTTTTTATTAAAAATTAAAAATTTCTATAATTTTTATTGATTTTTATTTTTTATAATTTTTTGCCACATGTCATGCCAAAGTTGTGACACGAGGTGCCTTTAATTGAAAAAAATTAGGGCAGTTAACTTTAACTGTCAATTGTTAAAGTTAACGACCAAAGAACATTTTTGATGCATTTTACAGTTCAAGTACCTAATTGAGTGCAAAAAAATTCAGGGACTTAACTGCTTTTTGTCAAAAAGTTTGAGCGTCTTTTTAATGCATTTTGAAAGTTCAAGTACCTAATTGAGTGCAAAAAAAAAAAGAAGGCAAAGACTTAATTGTTTTTTTTTTTTTCAAGTCTGGTGGCTTTTTTGATGCATTTTGAAAGTTCAAGTACTCAATTAAGTGCAAAAAAAAAAAAAAAGCAAGGGCTTAATTGCTCTTTTTGAAAAAGTTTGAGGGATATTTACACCCTTAAGCCAAAAAATTATAATTTTTTTATATGTATTTGATTGACAGAGTGTAATTACATTGTAATTTCATAGGTCATGTTTAGTAATAGAAATTGTAGTTACTATAGAAATATTATTAATATGATAAAAATAATTTCTAAACAAGTAAAATAAGATTAAAATAAAATCATCATATGTATTATGTTAGCCTAAAAGAATACTTGATAATACAATTACTATTACAAAGTAATAAGAAAAATAAAAATCATATATAATTTTATCTAATTGTTTCCTAATGCATATTTATCAGATTATTCTCTTTAATATTTAACATATGCTTTTTATCATTATTTGTTGGTCATTGATCAAGTTCATCATCATCATCTAATTTTGAATATTCATCATTATGATTGTTAAGATCTCCTTCTTCCATGTAGTTTTTGAAGTATAGATCATTCCAATTCTATCTATGGTTGAAACTATGATATGCAACATGCTAATACGATTCAATCTTGTTTATTATGTTATACTAAGGTGACATTATTAATATGATAAATATATTTTTAGAACAAATATATGCACAATCACATTTTGAAGCATTGAATGTCTCAAATAAAAAAGTTTGTGAGCTGCCCGTGGTACTTGCATCTAGCATCATTCTCTCAAAAGGTATCATATCCTACACTATGGTGCAAGAATATCTTTTGTTTTTGCATAATTAACATCAGCCTTATAATATTCGAGTTCACGGTCCAAATAATTTGTAGCTTTAATTATAAAAGAATTTATATAAACTAAATCGGGAGAACGACTTATGCTATGTTATATCCTTTTTATAATACATAAATTAAGTAAAAATAATATAATATTTATAATATATAACCTTCATAAATAAGGCTTTATAAATTATTTAATAATTTTCATAACGGGTGAAATACTTAAAAATATCGATTTTTTTAAAAAAATTATCTGATGGGCCAGTTTTTTGAAAAATTACGGGACTAGGTCGAAATAACGAAAACGTTTTTAGCTGGAAACGTTTTCCACAATGGTTACCCCTCCCAACTGCTACCCCACCCAACGGCTATTTAAATAGCCGTTGAAAGCCCCTAGTAATAGCTCTTTTTTTCTATATAAACCCCTAATTCTTTTCTTTTTTTCAATTCAATCTCAACTATCTTGTCTCATATTCTCAAATCTCTCTCAATTCCTTCTTAATTTCTCACTCAATTTTTATTCTCTCAACTCTTTTTTTTAATTAAAATTGTATTAAGGTTTTTTTAAAATTATTTTTCTATTACAATTTATTTTTTATTTTTCTAAATTAGAAATGGCAAAATCTCTAATCCGTTTGAATAGCAAAATCTCAAATCAAAACCACTAACTGAGTGTCATGTTGGGGTCTAGTATTTTGTATTACCACCAAATCCCAATTGTTGGACGTTCTGTCTACCACGATTGAAATCTAGGGTTGAAACCGTTAAGTGTCCTCCCATTGATGATTCTGGGATATCATAATAGGAACTTTCTAATAAAGTAGTGACCCACCGCACAACTGTGTTGATGGACTCTCGGTTTCTTCTTTCATTTTGGCCTCTTGAACTAGAACGTATGTCAACCTCCAAGAGCCTTCATATGTGTTTGCAAAATCCACATATAACTCGAGTATTGGTGATCCACTAGCAATATGCATCTGCACCATCGCCTCCAACCCCCTTGTGCCTATGATATCGAAAACATCATATTTGACTAGGTCGACTGAAGCATAAAATCGATATTTCAGTGATAATACTCTCATTTGGTTGGATCTAATGATTTTTCGCCTAATTTTTCCACACAGATCCGGCAATTGTATATTCGAGTTAAAAGCCAACCGCGTTGTGTTCTCCGATAAAAAAAATAATCCCATTCTTGGTGTCACAGACTTCACCGTTGTAATAAAAAATAGTATTAATTCGTTCACTCATTTTCAACAAAATAACCCTACTTAAAAAATCAAAACCCTAACCCTAAGAAAATCGGATCAAAAGGAAAACACTTCTAGCTGGAAGCCTTTTTCTGCCAATCGCTGAAAACGCTTCTAATTATTTCTGCCTAGTCTTGTAAACTTTTTCAAAAACCGGCCTAATTCAGTTATTTTTAAAAAAAAAATCAGTATTTTTGAGAAATTTACTCTTTCATAACACTTCTTATAAATAATATAAATTTTGCCATAACTTTAGAAAGTTATTTTTTATAGATAAGTTATGGTTAAAAAAAAACTATAACATTTTTCTTTTGAATAAGTATATTATATTTATAATATATAACATGAACACATAAAATAAGTCATATCCATATTTCTTAGTCATAATTTTTTATAAATAAATATATTGTAACACTTTTATAACATGTAAATTATTTTTATAATATCTTTTTAGTTGTAACTTTAGAAATTTTTAGGATTTAAATAATATATTTTTTATTACAGCATTATAAAATACAAAAATTATTTTTATAATATATTTTTTTAGGATTTATAATATAAGAAATTTTTTTGTCTTAATGATCTCAAACACTCATACACGTTTATGCTTATAATATAATTTTTATAATTTGTATAAAAATAATTTTTTAAAATTATACTTGAGTGTAATTACCTATGTGATTACTCCAATTCTCACCATTCCCTAAGAATTGAAAAGTGTAATTGAGGTGCTCTAATTACACTCAATTCGATTGGACACGCCAACTACAATGATTAACCAAACATGCCACCGAGTATAATTACAAGCAATTTCATCTAAATCCAATTATTAGGTAGCTTTCCAACACTACCTTAGTTTGGTTCTCGATTTTTATATTGATTTTGGAATATAGATTTTTAGACTTATTTTAATATAACTTTTAGATATTATTTGGTGAAATTTTAAAGTCCTTTTCATAAACATTTATATAAGTTAAGCTTTCAAATAAATAAAAATAAGTGTAAACTATAGAATTTGTCACCCAACTATTAACATCTTTCTGTTTTGGTCACTCAACTATAAAATTTTTCAATTTAGTAACTAACATTTTAGATCATTTCTATTTTGGTCACTCTCCCTTAAATGGTTAACGAGAGTGATGATGTGATGTTTTTCTAACTAGTATAATAACATATTTAATCCTCAATACTTACACATTCTATCAATTTGATTCTAATTATAAATAATTCAATAAATTTAACCCTCCACATTTATAGATTCTATCAATTTGATCCTTAGGCACATATAATTAAATATACTTATAACTATATTTAAACACATAACTAATCTTGATAAACTTTTATGTAAATTTATGATTTTGAGCAGAACCCCCAAAACTCAATAAATTTATGGTTTTTATGAATTTCAATTATGATCTTACTAATAGCATTCTCAACAAACGAACTCAAATTTTCCTGTGAAACTTAACAAATAATTAACAAATAGAAAGACAAACGAAAAAGCTTCCCATAAGCCTATTCAAATATTCATCTTTTGCATTCTTGTCAACTAGAAGAATAATGTAATAATCTACATCTATCTCTAAGCGTAAAATTTATTGTAAAATTTATATTCATCTAATTTGTTTGCACTTTATTTAGAAAAAGATGTAAAATTTCTGAGTTTTTTATTTTCCTAACCTGAATTTTAGATTTTTATTTTTTTAGATACATCTCTTTTTATATAATTTTTTATATTTTTTAAAAATATATATAATTTTTATATATTTTCTTTTAAAACTTTAAATATTTTTTATAAAAAAAAGATTATGACATCATTAGTGCCACATGTCACAACCTAAGAGTGTCATTTGTCATATATTTAACATTGTTACAAAAAAGTACCAAAAAACCCTTGATAGAATAAAAATTCGAGTACAACTTGGGACAAAAAAATCATAACTACCAACTTGAGAGAAGGTGTCAAGTTCAGGGGGCTAAATGCATATTTGAGATTTATAGTTATAGTTAAATATAAACACATATAATATTATTTGTATAAATATATAAATAATATTATAATGTATACTTTTTCATAATATATAATTTATATTTAGTTATATGTGTTTGAGAATCAAATTGATAGAACGTGTAAATATTGAGGACTAAATAGTTATTACGCCAGTTAGAAATCTGTTATGAAGAGTGACCAAAATAAAAATGATCTAAAACATTAGGGATTAAATTGAAATTTTTCATAGTTGGGTGAACAAAACAGAAACACGCTAATAGTTGAGTGACTAATTCTATAGTTTACCATAAAAATAATCAATACATCTTAATAGTATTTTTTTATTAACAATTTTTATATCGGCACCTTTGAAAAACCACCTGATAATTGGTTTTGGATTTAATTGTTTGTAATTACAAACTTGTGGCATGATTGGGTAACCACTGTTGTAACGACCCGATTTTAAGTGGTGCCGAAAAATGTAGTTTCAGAACACCATTTTCGTAAACTGAGTCCATAATGATGAAATATAAAGATTAATGAAGTTAGCATGAAAATATATTGAAGATCAATTAAGTAATTTAACCGAGAAAATAGTTAATTAAAGCTCAAAGACTAAATTGTAAAAGTCCAATTGCTATTGAAATTTAATTTAAAAAATGTATGAGGACCTAGATAGCAATTATTCAAAGGGCCTAAATGTTTATTAAACCATTATTTTTCATATTGTTAGTGGGATATGATGATTGCCATTAATTTATATAATTAAGATTAATAAAATATAAAAATAATTAACTAAAAATTAAACTTGATTAATTAAGGTTAATTAAACCTTAAACTAGGTATAAATATCAACACTAGTGGGAGATGAAAATATTGTCATATTTTCCCTTAGCCAACCGTCTAATAAGAAAGAAAAGCACCTAGCTTTCATTCAAGCATTCATCCACCAAAATTACAAAGGTAACAAAGCTAAATTCATAAAATTTTTATAGATTTATGATAATGAGAGCTTGATTTAGTGAGCTCATGTATCAATTTATTCAATTATTAAGTTTTTATCAAGATACCATTATAGAGAAATTGATGAATTAGACTTGAATTTGATAGTTAATAAGCTTAGATCATGATAAAGACTAAATTGTAAAGCTAATTAAGCTTGCTAGATAACTTTGTAACATTACGAACTAAATTGAATAAATTAAAAACTATTATGAAATTATGTTATAGATAGGAAGTATAAGGTCCCTAATGAAAGAATGTGAAATTGAATTTTAATATGATGTTAGATATTGAAAAATATGAGTATCCTAGATATAAAAACTAAATTGAATAAAATGCAAAAAAATGTTTGGCTATGTATTTGAATGTTAATTGGATGTAAACTAATGTTGTTTTTATTATTGAATTGTTGAATATAGCTAAAGAAGATGTCGGGTCATCGCGAGAGAAGAGAAAAACGAGAGTCATAGATGAGTGACAAACATTCCGGTTTGTACTTTTATAATTCGAGATCATTTCATTTATATACATGCATATACATGTTTTTTTTGCATATTAACTATTAAGGTAAGATTATTACTTGTCTTGAATTGAATTATGTGACGGTATTAAATGCTGAGATTGTGAATTGGATTGAGCATAGTAGAAATGAGTATGATATGAATTACTAAATGACATGTGATATGTGATATGTGACATGAATTGCTGATGAAATGACATGTAAATAGGTTATTGGTATATCATTGAACATTGGTTACCTATTAGCTATTCGGGCAAAGTCGAATAGAGTTGGCATGCCATAAGGTCAGGTATAATGATTAGAAACCATTGTTGTCGGACAACCCAGGGTGGTAGAACGTACATATGCTAGTAGTCATCGTTGCTGAGCAACCCGGGGTGATAGTATGTACATGTTGTAGTCATCATTGCTGGGCAACCCGGGATGACAAAGTAATAGATCCATGTATCCCTCTTGAGTCTGTGTCTAGTTAATAGGGGTTATCAAACTTGAATTCACTAAATGATGGGTGCTATGAAATGATGACGAAAATGATACATTATGTATACTTATGAAATGTGATTTGTGATAACATGTGATAGATCATGTGAACATGTTAAAAACGAGACCTAGGGCTGATTTGAATATGAACGAGCCAATAAGCTTGAGAGTGAATAGGATAGTAAAATGAAATCGAGCATCGAATTGGTATATGTCTATATATATATATGTATCTATGTATCTGTATGATGAAATGAATAGGTAAGATTGGAAATAAATGGAAATGACTATGTATGTATTAGCAAGTATGATATGAAACATTTACATGAATTGGTAAGGTTAGGGTTTTTTTAAGAAGAAAATGACTATAAACAAAAAGTGAAAAAGTGAAAACTGAGGAAATTTTTTTCCCAATTTGTCCCCAGTGATGGCAGCAGAACGGACGGCGACTAAGGTTTGCTAATGGACAAGAGAGTGAAGAAAAATAAAAATAAAAATAAAGAGAAATGATAAAATAAAGAAAGGAAAAAAATAAGGGGGAATAAAGGAAGGAAAAACAAAGAAAGAGAAAAATGATTAAAAATTAAAAGCAAATGTGTTTAAATTATATGGTGATGACAAGGAAGCTATATCAACGTTTAACGAATCAATTCCATCCACATTAGATTTCCGTAAGACCATTAACGTTAGGTACCAATAGTGACCAAAATTTTACAAATTGATAATGTTAGTGATCATTTCGCAACAAATTAAAGTTCAGTGACTAAAACATAACTTAAATCATACATAAGTGACAATTTTTTTAGTTTTCCTTTTAAAAAATAAAATTTTTATTTTTAAATCATAAAAATTAAAATTAATTATACCTTAAATAAAAAGGAATTTGATTCAATTTGATTCGGTTAACCGAGAAACTTTAACTTGTATTCCATAAATTATTCAACAACTCGATTTGAATAATTTTTCATTTTTGTTTTTTCCTAGCCTAATTGAAAGCTTCTTTTATTTTTATTTTTTTGAAAATAGTTTACAAATACAAAAAAATTATAAGTAATAAATGGACTTAAAATTGGAATGTATTCAAATATAAACTAGAAAAAATCTAGACAAAGTTTGCACATTTTAGGATTTAAATCCAAAATAATTTGGAGAGAACCCACAAATGAAATTTACGTATGTGAAACTTGAAGCTAAACCCTCCAAATACCAAACCTCAATATTTAATAACACTATCAAGCCCTTATTAATATGTGACCACGTCTTGGTATGTGTGCATCGAGGCAAAGAATTAACACAAAGTTATTAGAATTAAAGTGACTTATCTACAATTGTGGCAGGTTAGTTGTAATATTTGTAAGTGTTACAATGAAACACTTCGAGTATTTCAAGGATCGAACCCAAAGGATTGTCAAATTGGTAAATGTGTTTGTCAAATTAATTATAAGCTAGCAATTACTAATCTAATCAAGTTGGAAACTATTAGTGCAAATTCAAATATAAATTGTTTATAAACTAAATTTAAACTATAAATTAAACAAACTAAGCTAAATTTTCCACTCCTAACTAGGAATCTCCTCTCGGTTTCATCCTAATTTGGAATTACTAAGTTCTCCTCTTGGTCTTACTACATGAAACAAGTATACTGAACTATCAAGGATAAACTCTACTCTCGATCTCGTTTATCTAGATTTTCCACTAGACACATCAATTCTAGCATATTAAGCATTTTAATATAATCGAACAATCAATTAATCAAAAAATAACATTAACTTACACTAAGAAATAACTAATCAACCAACCATCAACTAATTTAGCACATAATCAAGCTTAAATTTCAAACAAACATTTTATCAAACACATGGTAGACATAAAATAAAAGTAAAGGTGTAACACCCCTAACCCGTAACCATCTCCGGTTTAGGGTCAAGAGGCATTACCGGACAATCGGAATCTTTTACAGACATTACATAACATAATTTGACAAATCACATCAAAGTGTCCCTTAAATAAGTCTACGAGACCTTAATCATGCTTTAGAAAGGGGCCGGGACTAAACCAAATACATATGAAAATTCTCGAAAATTTAAAATTTTTTCTAAGTTACAGAGGTCACACGCCCGTGTGGGTAGGCCATGTGCCTCCCACGGCCTCAGACACGCCCGTGTGTCTAAGCTGTGTCAAAACAGGGCATACATACTGACTTGTCCACACGACCATGAACACGCCCATGTGCCTCACCCGTGGTCGCCACTGACTTGCACCACACGGCCAGTCACACGCCCGTGGTCGCTACTGACTTGATCCACACGGCCAGTCACACACCCGTGTGTCTTGCCCGTGGTCGAGTCTGACTTGTTTTGAAATTAAACCACGAGGGACACGGTCGAGCCATACGCCCGTGTGCTCAACCGTGTGGGCAAATATAGGGCATTTGCAAGGCCAAATTGCCACCCACACATAGGGTCATCACTTTAAGCAACATACCAGTACAATTCATGCCAAAATAACCAATTTTCCTAAGCATTCCAAAGCATAACAAGCACATCATCTTACACAACAATTGGCTAAATCTATTCATAATTTTTTTTCCAAGCATAATTCATCATAAACAAACCATTTCCTTATAGCAACCATTCATCAAATATATGCTTACTTTGCATCAATAAACTTACCATCATTATGACCATTTCACTAGCCATCAACCATACCAAAACTAAGCATTATAAGACATGGCTACTCATTCATAACACAACCATTTATCTAGCCATATCACATGGCTATGTATGTATCTCAAACATATTCCTAAACAACTAGCCTATACATGCCATATTTAACTACATACACATTCAAAAATACCAAAGTAAGATTGGGTAGTGTGATGACGATCCTCGACGATTCCCGAGCCTTTCGCAGCTTCGACGATCTATAAAACAAAGCAAACACACACAAAGTAAGCTTTCAAAAGCTTAGTAAGCCATATACAAATAAACTTAATATAAATTGCACATAATCACATTGATACAATATCATTAATATTTCTCATTTGCAAATTCATATCATTTTCTTTAGCTCATTGGCTTAGCCATTGCTTTCCCACATATCATATTTCAAATATCACTTTTGCTTATTGCACATCCATACATATATCACATTTTATTCATTGCATCTAGGTACATATACTCACCTTTCATGCTTATACAAAGCATACTCATCAAACGTACATGAAACAAATATACATTTCACTTAGTCTCTTATTTCTCGAAATTGCCCGTTGAACCATTTGGAATCAAATAAGAAGCTCGGAATACTCAGAATGATCGTACAATGCCAGCGTCCCAGATGTGGTCTTACATGTAACCAGATATCGATGCCACTGTCCTAGACAGGGTCTTACACGAAGCAATGCGATGCCAATGTCCCAAACATGGTCTTACACGTAAATCTCAGATCGATGCCAACGTCCCAGATGTGGTCTTACACAATGTCTCATATCGATGCCAACATCCCAGATGTGGTCTTATACGATATCTTAATCGGACACCTATGTCATGACATACACAATCCTACCTATTCCTAGGTTCGTACGGGACTTTTTCGGATGTTGACACCATGTCGATACTATCTCGGATTTCATGTGCTCATCATCTCTTACACATTCATCATTTTCCATATAAACATACATATATCAATGTAATACATTTATTTGTATATTGACTTACCTCGGATTCGGATAAACGGAAACGAACTCGGCTACTCAATCACTTTCGACTTTCCGCGATCTAAATCTGTTTTCTTCGGTTCTTGATCTATACATATTCAAATTTAACTCATTTATTCACTAATTCATTCAATTCAATCCAAAAACACATATTTAGGGCAATTTACAAATTAGCCCTCACATTTTCACATTTTGACATTTTAGTCCCTATTTCACAAAATCACAAAATACACAAAATCTCAATACGCCCATGCTTAGCTGAATTCTCTATAGGTCCCTAGCAACCCGTATTTTTCATTTATTTCACAATTTAGTCCCTCAAAATATTATTTTCTCAATTAAGTCCAAATTACTCAAATTCATCAAAAATTCAAAGACAAACTATATTAATCTATCACATAACTTTCATAATTCATCTTCAAACATCGCAAAATTCATGTGTTCATCACTGGCACATATCAAAACTTTCATCAATTCGCAAAATTGAAGCATGGGTTTTGAAGAATACAAAGCAACGATTACAAAAATGTAGAAATTATCAAAAACCGAAACCGAAACATACCTTAATTTAGCTTAGAAGTAGCCGAAACCTAGCTTGGTTTTTATTTCTTCTTTTTCTTTCAATATTTGGCAAGATGAACACCAAAATAGATAGCTTATTTTATGTTTTAGTTTTATTATACTAACATTATTAATCATTTTACAAAATTAACCTTTTAATTAACATAATAAGCTTTTATACATTAAGGCTATTTTTGTCCATTAACCATCCACTTACTATATAATGGCTTAATTGCCTCATAAGGCCTCTACATTTAAAAGCCAACTCAATTAAGCACATTAACATATGGAATGTCACTTTTACCTTTTATGCAATTTAGTCCTTTTATCAATTTAAGCACACAAACAGATAAATTATTTCACGAAACTTTCACACATGCTTAATCATATACTGCAGACACAGAAATTAATATTAAAATATTTTTATGACTCGGATTTGTGGTCTCGAAACTACTATTCTGACTAAGGCCTAACTGGACTGTTACAAAAGGGTTTAAAAAAATGCTCATTTAATTTATGGAAATCCAATGAAGCCCATGAGTTTAATCATTTTTCTTTTGCATGGTCTTCAACAAAAAAAAAATAGAAAAAATAGAAAACAACAAAAATTAAAGTCTATTCTAAAAAGAATAAGAGAAGAGAAAACCTAATCTAAAAATGAGAAGAGAAAAAAAAGAAAAAGAAAAGAAACCTAATCTAAAAAATATGGAAAGTAAAGAGAAATGTTCAACCACCAAAAATCTACTCCCAATAGCTTATAAAGTAGTATTTATAGTCTAATAATATTTGAATCAAGAAAAACAATTATGCTGAAACATCCTAGATTAGGGGTTATGCGTTTGGAGCATAACTCAAGTGTTAGTAGGCTTTAAGTGTGGTTGAGCATGTTTAAGGGTTTTGAGAATCCAAGGATGTAGGAGGAAGTCTTGGAAAAGTATTGGAATTTTATTTTTAAAGGAGAAGTTAGGTGAAGGAGGCCTTAAGGAAATTTTTTAGGAGTTTATGGACATGAAAATGGGCTTGTGCATTCTTGCTTAATTTTATGAAATAGCATGTCTATTGTGATATGAATGTGTTATGTGAATTCTAGAAACCTTGGAAATGTAAGGAAAGTGCATTTTTAGAAATGTTGGAAATGAAAGGAAATGTCTTGGAAATGTAGGGAAATGACTTGGAAATGTAAGGAAATGATTTAGAAATGTTAAGTTTCAAAAGAGGAAAGTGAACATTTTGGAAATATGGAAATGTATGGAAATGTAAGGAAATGTAAGGAAATGTGAGGAAATGTAAGGAAATGCAAGGAAATGTAAGGAAATGTCTTGTCTTGGAAATGTAGGGAAATGTCCTGAAAATGTAAAGAAATAAAGAGGAAAGTGAACATTTATGGAAACTAGGAAAATGATTTAGAAATGATTCAAAAAAGGAAAGTGAACATTTCTGGAAACTTGGAAATGTAAGGAAATGTCAAGTTTCAAGAGCCGAACGAAAATTTTTGGAAACTTGGAAATGAAAAGAAATGTCAAGTTTTAAAGTTTAAAAGAGGAAATTAAGGCAAGGTGGCCTTAAAAGAAAAAGTTTGTGAAATTTGACACACAAACAGGCTTGGAAAAGTGGCCTAAAGATGCCACTTAGGGCCTCTGGAAATGGCGCCACATGCAAGGTGTTGGGCCTGAGTTCGAGTCACTTGGGAAGCAAATAAAAGAAGTTTTATTTTGCTTCCAGAAGCTCTGAGGTGGACGGCACAAGCCTTCTAGAAAGGAGGAGTTTTATTCTCTTTAATATTCGATTAATAAGGTGATAAATAAGGGATTTTTAATTTGGATTATTTTCAAGAGATAATTGTTGGATTAAATTCTTTTAATTTGAATAAAGTGATAATTAAAGGCATAAAGCTATCAAAATAGAAGAGTGGTGGCCAAGTAAGGGACTCTAGCTTAGTAATTTCGGCTATAAAAGGAAAAGAGAGGCCATTCTGCATTATTTTCTGTTCTTTGAAAGCCTCTGCGCCGAATTCTTCACCAAATCTTCTTCTTCTTTTATTTTTGCCAAGCCGAAATACCTTGTGTTCTAGTCGAATCCTCCATCTTTATTCTTCCTTCTCTAATCCCTCCAAAAGCGAAAGGTTGGAGGTCCTCCTTCAAGCAATGGCGGATTTCTTGAAGATTGAAGTGAAGGTGCAATCGATTTCTTCAAGTAAGGGTAAGATCTCATTCGGTTTCATCTTTTTCTTTTAAGAATTGCGAAATCTAGGACTAACCCCATTAATATCTTGTTGCCGAAACTTTGAAGAGATCTTTCGGGATTTACTAAGTGTCGACTACAAGGAAGGAGAAGTTCTTTTCAGAAGGTACACCATAGGCCACGTGTTCCCTAGTTATTCGATGAGTTTTGGATTTAAAATCAACAAGGTAAGCATATGAAGTATTCGGCCAAGGCTTATTTTTGGTATTTAGAATTATTTCCTATTTATTCAAAAGTAGGAAACCGACCTAGTTAAATGATTTGGTGGCTAGCTTAGATTTTTAAGGAAGGAATACTACAAATTTTGGGATTTGATTATTAATCAAATCGGCAAGCAAGGTAAGTTTTAAGAATATTAATCCTACTAGGATTTGGATTTGTGGCCGAATGGCTTTTTATTAAAGTAGTAAGTGATTAATCAAATGTAGGGATTAAGGATCTAAGCATTAGATCAAACACCGGGATCTCAAGGAATTTGCTAAGCGAATCAGTGTGTGTACCCCACACTATATTTTAATACGATGTATGGCTTAAACTTGTTTTATGTTCTAATATGAAAATATAAGAATGTGGCTAATGTACCATGTTATGGTACAAAGTACTCAGGTACGTTTCCTACTCCTACTAGGATTACGAAATATGTTATATTTAACATGTGAAAAGTGACATGAATGTGAATTTAAGTATGATATGCATAATATGAATAATATGGGGCATTCGGGTTATATGAGAAAAGGGAAGTGAATGTGGTGACTTCGGTCTCACTATCTCGAATGTGGTGACTTCGGTCACATTATCCGAATGTGTTGACTTGGTCACATTATCGAATGTGGTAACTTCGATTCACGTTATCTCGAATGTGGTGTCTCATGACACAATTATCTAGTAGCTATGCCATGAATTTTATATGGGCGATGAGCACACGTCATTGCGGTGACGCCTTCGATGGTGTGTAGCGGATGGAGGTTGACTTAGTAGTCCCCACGGTGTGTGCGAGTTGAGTACGGGGATGTGTAGCGGATGGCACCTAGGTTTGGGTTTGGGTTGCATCATCATTTTTATCTCTGTTATATGAATAAGTATTTAATATGAAAATGTATGCCCGATCTATTGAATTTTATTGTTGTGTACACATTGAGTGCATTGACTCACCCCATTGTGGGACTATTTTTGGTGTGACGATCAATAATGGACCGGGTTGGTAGAAGCTTAGGGGACGGCCATGCTCAAACTTGAATTTTTATTCAATATGGATATTTAATTTTATTTAAGAATTTTATTTTGGGATTCCACTTGATGTAATAAGGCCATAAGTTACATTTCTTTATTTTTTATTTTTTTTAATTACTATGTTACGAATTATTTTCAATTAAAGTGAAGTTTAAAATTTATTTCCTTTAAAATAAACCCTAAATTGTTTTGTCACCTTATTTAATGGATTTCAATATAAGATGAATTGGTTTTCAACACAAGCCCAACCCAAAACAATATTTTTCTTAAAATAGCACAAGTTTTTCCTAAGGAACATATGTTATTTGAAACCGGTTTACTTGAGGAACATACCAAATTCGGTTCAGGCTCGTGGGCCGGGTTTGGGGTGTTTCAGTTTGGTATCAGAGCCCAGTTTCAAACCCTCGGCCTAGGGGTTTAAGGCCCAAAACGTTTTCAAAAGCGAGCCCAAATAAGTTTTATGAAAACATTTTTTTGAAATAAGCAGGTTTTTCTGGCATAGCACCTAAGTCTCCGACCCGCAGTCCACCAGGTAAGTACTTCTATCCATTTGTGTGGTTTATAGTATGATGTGTAAAAGGGTAGAAATGGAATGGAATATAGATTAGCATGATAGGTACTTGAACCCTAGGATTAGTTTTCCCCAACACTTACATAAGACTTAATGCACTAAACAAACCTATGGCTAAGTCACTGAGTTAGGGTGTGGTAACCCCTGTGCGCATGTCTAGGATTGGATCCGGAAGAGCCTGGTATTTAAGTAGTCCTAGTGACTCACCTCCTCTTCGTGAGAATCCTGCAGTGCGTAGCTACGGTTCTCACTCTAACCATAAGGACTTATTCATAGGCTAAACTCAATAACTAAAACCCGAAAGGGAACGAGCCGTATTTTTATAAAAAAACCCTAGTTTTAAAACTCTTAAAATTACCCTTTTAATTAGTGAGAACTATTTTTACAAAATTTTTCCGAAAAATTTCCGATTTATAAATTACCTAAATACCCCTGATTGTGAAATTATAAAAATGCCCTTGGTTTATAAAATGTCCAAACTACCCATAGTTTAATCAAAATTTCCTTACTTTATAAATGTTCAAAAACCCTAATTTGCAAAATATCAAAATACCTTGATTTTGAAAAAATTACGAAATTGCCCCTAACTTGCAAATTACCAAAATGACCCTAATTCCCAAAATTTTTGCAACATCACCGTTTTGGAAAACAAATTCTCAAAAAGAATCCTCACAGTTTTGCAAATTTTGAAATACCCTTGAATTATTAAGCTTTACCAATTACCCTGGTTTATTACCAAAATACCCCTGAGTTTCAAAATTACTGAAATGCCCTCGGATTTCAGAATTTCCAAAAATACCTCGGGAACACAAAATTACCAAAATACCCTTATTGATAAAATTACCAAGGAACCTTATTTTGACAAATTACGAAAATACCCCTGTAGGACAAAATTACGAAAATACCCCTGGGTAGTGGAAAACAACAACAACGAAAACTACAACGTTTCTCTGAATGAATGAAAGTTCATAATTGTTTGATGGATGGATGAATGAATGAAAGACTGTGTGCATGAATGAATACGAAAGAACCACTCCTAAAATTCTTTTCACAAAATTTCTTCGCGGGTAATCAAGTGAAACAAGGACTAATTCATAAAACTTCTTAATCAGATCGCGACATTAGAAAAAGAGTACTAAGGGACGTGAACTTAGATATTGTGCATAGGAAGTATGATAGTTTTATAAAATCAGAGTGCGCAGCAGTAGCGTAGTGGATGTATGATCGTTCGTTAGTAAGTAATTTCGAGGACGAAATTATTTTTAAGGAGGGTAGAACTGTAACATCCTAGATTAGGGGTTATGCGTTTGGAGCATAACTCAAGTGTTAGTAGGCTTTAAGTGTGGTTGAGCATGTTTTAAGGGTTTTGAGAATCCAAGGATATAGGAGGAAGTCTTGGAAAAGTATTGGAATTTTATTTTTAAAGGAGAAGTTAGGTGAAGGAGGCCTTAAGGAAATTTTTTAGGAGTTTATGGACATGAAAATGGGCTTGTGCATTCTTGCTTAATTTTATGAAATAGCATGTCTATTGTGATATGAATGTGTTATGTGAATTCTAGAAACCTTGGAAATGTAAGGAAAGTGCATTTTTAGAAATGTTGGAAATGAAAGGAAATGTCTTGGAAATGTAGGGAAATGACTTGGAAATGTAAGGAAATGATTTAGAAATGTTAAGTTTCAAAAGAGGAAAGTGAACATTTGGGAAATATAGAAATGTATGGAAATGAAAGAAATGTAAGGAAATGTGAGGAAATGTAAGGAAATGCAAGGAAATGTAAGGAAATGTCTTGTCTTGGAAATGTAGGGAAATGTCCTGAAAATGTAAAGAAATAAAGAGGAAAGTGAACATTTATGGAAACTAGGAAAATGATTTAGAAATGATTCAAAAAAGGAAAGTGAACATTTCTGGAAACTTGGAAATGTAAGGAAATGTCAAGTTTAAAGAGCCGAACGAAAATTTTTGGAAACTTGGAAATGAAAAGAAATGTCAAGTTTTAAAGTTTAAAAGAGGAAATTAAGGCAAGGTGGCCTTAAAAGAAAAAGTTTGTGAAATTTGACACACAAACAGGCTTGGAAAAGTGGCCTAAAGATGCCACTTAGGGCCTCTGGAAATGGCGCCACATGCAAGGTGTTGGGCACGAGTTCGAGTCACTTGGGAAGCAAATAAAAGAAGTTTTATTTTGCTTCCAGAAGCTCTGAGGTGGACGGCACAAGCCTTCTAGAAAGGAGGAGTTTTATTCTCTTTAATATTCGATTAATATGGTGATAAATAAGGGATTTTTAATTTGGATTATTTTCAAGAGATAATTGTTGGATTAAATTCTTTTAATTTGAATAAAGTGATAATTAAAGGCATAAAGCTATCAAAATAGAAGAGTGGTGGCCAAGTAAGGGACTCTAGCTTAGTAATTTCGGCTATAAAAGGAAAAGAGAGGCCATTCTGCATTATTTTCTGTTCTTTGAAAGCCTCTGCCGAATTCTCTTCACCAAATCTTCTTCTTCTTTTATTTTTGCCAAGCCGAAATACCTTGTGTTCTAGCCGAATCGTCCATCTTTATTCTTCCTTCTCTAATCCCTCCAAAAGCCAAAAGTTATGAGATCATCATCTAGCCATAGCCAAATCTCTGAAGATTGAAGTGAAGGTGCAATCGATTTCTTCAAGTAAGGGTAAGATCTCATTTGGTTTCATCCTTTTTCTTTTAAGAATTGCCGAAATCTAGGACTAACCCCATTAATATCTTGTTGCCGAAACTTTGAAGAGATCTTTCGGGATTTACTAAGTGTCGACTACAAGGAAGGAGAAGTTCTTTTCCCGAAGGTACACCATAGGCCACATGTTCCCTAGTTATTTGGTGAGTTTCGGGATTTAAAATCAACAAGGTAAGCATATGAAGTATTCAGCCAAGGCTTATTTTTGGTATTTAGAATTATTTCCTATTTATTCAAAAGCCGGAAACTGACCTAGTTAAATGATTTGGTGGCTAGCCGATTTTTAAGGAAGGAATACTACAAATTTTGGGATTTGATTATTAATCAAATCGGCAAGCAAGGTAAGTTTTAAGAATACTAGTCCTACTAGGATTTGGATTTGTGGCCGAATGGCTTTTTATTAAAGTAGTAAGTGATTAATCAAATGTAGGGATTAAGGATCTAAGCATTAGATCAAGCTTTTCGGGATCTCAAGGAATTTGCTAAGCGAATCAGGTGTGTACCCCACACTATCTTTTAATACGATGTATGGCTTAAACTTGTTATATGTTCTAATATGAAAATATAAGAATGTGGCTAATGTACCATGTTATGGTACAAAGTACTCAGGTACGTTTCCTACTCTTACTAGGATTACGAAATATGTTATATTTAACATGTGAAAAGTGACATGAATGTGAATTTAAGTATGATATGCATAATATGAATAATATGGGGCATTCGGGTTATATGAGAAAGGGGAAGTGAATGTGGTGACTTGGTTTCACTATCCGAATGTGGTGACTTGGTCACATTATCCGAATGTGGTGACTTGGTCACATTATACGAATGTGGTAACCGGTTACGTTATCTCGAATGTGGTGTCTCATGACACAATTATCTCGAGTGGCTATGCCACGAATTTTATATGGGCGATGAGCACGTCGATTGCAGCTGATCGCTTCGATGGTGTGTAGCGGATGGAGGGTTGACTTAGTAGTCTCCACGGTGTGCAGGTTGGTACGAGGATGTGTAGCGGATGGCACCTAGGTTTGGGTTTGGGTTGCATCATCATTTTTATCTGTTATATGAATAAGTATTTAATATGAAAATGTATGCCTGATCTATTGAATTTTAGTGTTGTGTACACATTGAGTCTGTTGACTCACCCCATTGTGGGACTATTTTTCAGGTGACGATCAATAATGGACCGGGTTCGGTAGAAGCTTAGGGATGGCCATGCTCAGCTTGAATTTTTATTCAATATGGATATTTAATTTTATTTAAGAATTTTATTTTGGGATTTCACTTGATGTAATAAGGCCATAAGTTACATTTCTTTATTTTTTATTTTTTTTAATTACTATGTTACGAATTATTTTCAATTAAAGTTAAGTTTAAAATTTATTTCCTTTAAAATAAACCCTAAATTGTTTTGTCACCTTTTTTAATGGATTTCAATATAAGATGAATTGGTTTTCAACACAAGCCCAACCCAAAACAATATTTTTCTTAAAATAGCACAAGTTTTTCCTAAGGAACATATGTTATTTGAAACCGGTTTACTTGAGGAACATACCAAATTCAGTTCAGGCTCGTGGGCCGGGTTTGGGGTGTTTCATATGCCCTCACATAAAATCTAACTGAAGCCTTGTTGGGCTACAAAATGCCCTTCAGAATTTTGGCCTCGTCAAAGTCGATGTTGGGACACCCACATATTGGTGTCACGTCATTAGTAGCATATTACTTCAAGGATGATTTTGGGCTTTAGTGTCGATTCAACAGCCCTTTAGTGTCGCGACATTATCCCCAAGCAAATTGACTTCTTCATCTGCGACCTTAAGGGCTATGGTTGGTCTTGCGACCTTAGGAGCTAGTGTCACGACACCAACACCTTGATGTTGAGACTTCAAACACAATCCACTCATATATGCAATTTGGTGAAGTCCAACTCCTCGATTGATGCCAAAGGCGTTGGTGTCACAACTTTAGCTCTAATTTAGGCTCTTCTCCTCATTTTTCATATGAACCAAGTGCCTGAAACACACTTAACTCAAACATTAAGTTCCTAATGGCATAAACTTGTCATTTTATTCCAAAAAGCTTAAAAACACAATGAAAACTAAAATTAAACATAAAATCTAGTAATCATAAAAAATTAATAAAATAATGTATAAAATACTCAAGAATAAACTCGTTAAGTGTTTAAATAGGTTAATTTTGCGTATATAAATACGATAGATCAACATGTCAATCAAACTAGTTAAATATATGCATTATAATCATTGATTTTGATACTTTACAAACATAATCCATTTTTTATTTCTAATTTATATTAAAATTTATAAGAATTGAAGAAAAATAAATTTGATTGAGCATGAAAATAAAACTTAATTGAATAAATCCAAACAATTTAACATTTATCTATTACCAAACTTAAATGTTAATTATGAAATTTAATTTAATTCAAATTGATTTTGATTTTCTTTGCGAAAAACATAAAATTTCATGTGAAATGAGTTCTTTTGTCACATTGTTTTTTTACTCCTCTCATCTTTTAGCTTTCTTGTGGTTGTAAAGACTAAAGGCTTCATTAGAGAAGTATAGTTGTTCAAGGATCAACATTCCAATGTGGAACTTCTACGCACCGGTGGCTAAATGCCTTTAAGTTAGGCTCAATTTCTTTATGCTTCCTCCATGTAAGGCATTGGTTGCAGTCACAACCTTCAGATCCTTGTGGCTTCTCTTCACAGAGGATGTTTGACACTGATTTTAACTTGTGAGTTGTTAGTTAACCCTTGTAACCTTGATATTCTTTTGTAGAAAGTGTAGGTTCGTTTGCCATGTCTCTTGGTGTAACAATAATAAGACATGGGGGGAGCTGGTGTTGACGCTCATCGTTTGTCTTGTCGTCATATACCGACCCTCTCAGTATATGGGAGTTTCTCCCACACCATGAGGAGATGTTGGGTGTTTATAAATTCTTCAAAATATTTCTTTTTTCCCTAAAAGTACATTATGATAAGCAATAAGTTAAGAACTTCTTTTTTCTCTACATTGGACTATTCTGACTCCCACCAAACTTGTTGCTCCTCTATTGGCGGAAGTTTCTATGTACTTGTAGTATCATCACCTTAGTAAAGAGGAGATTTTGTTGATAAGGTTTAGACGTTGGACCCCGAATGGGGTTGCCCTTTCTCCAGATTAGGTGAATGAGATCATAAACAAAGTTAGCTTAGTTGTTTCATCGTTGGCACACTTTCAATAGTTATACTAGAGTGATGATTACTTGGTGATGCTAATGTTGGGTAGAAAAGAGAAAATTATGGATTTTACTTATCATTACATGTGCCAACATCTATAATAAAGGCTTTAGCCACTAAGATCGATGAAAGCAAAATTGCTGACAGGTGAGGCCATAAAGCTGTGAAAGATGCTAGTTTGCTCTGTTTCTAGTTTTGACTTGTGAGTTGTTAGTTGGACTTGTAAACTTGGTATTATTTTGTAGAGAGTGTAAGTTCATTTACCAAGTCAAGTGATGTATTACAATAAGACCATCGGATGGAGCTAGCACTAATACTCATCCTTTTTCCCATTGTCAAAAAGGAAAAGACTTTAAGGGTTACAATGTGCCACATTTGTTGCTGGAGCAACTATGATCAAATTAAATACAATTCATATCATTAGAAATGCAAATACAAGTAATATAAGCAAGTGATACGATAAATAATCATTCTCAAGTCTTACACGAGCTTACAGAAGCTCTAATGCTAACCCGAGATCTATTTAAGATTAAATTGTAAAGAATTCAAATTATAGGGTTGATGTCGCAACGTGAGGGAGTCCCTCCTGACACCGTGACATACTATTTTGGGCTCGTCGAGACGAAGGAGTCTCTTGTCACACCGTGACATTATAGATCATTTCTCATCGCGATGACATACGTTCGATGTCGTGACATCACATACTATATCTGCAATTTCTCTTTGTTTAACAACTTTTAATTTTCCAAACCAATTCCTAAACATATAACCATTATAATTGTAACACCCTCTAACCCCAAACCGTCGCCAAAATAGGATTACGAGGCATTATCGGACATATAAGACAACTTACGAATATTTCACAAATAAAATAACATTCATAGTATAATTTAATAACTAAGTCCCTATAATGAACTCTCGAAGTCTAAAGCATGTATTAAAAGTGAAACGAGACTCGTTCAAGTACTCCAGAATTTTTTTTTATTTTTTTTCTATTTCGACAGTATTTCTGCTTATTTTTACATAAAACCCCTTGCAATTAAAACCGTATCCATTTCAAACATAACCAATTAAACCAATTCATTTCACATACTCATTTTCTATTCTAAATACCTTCTAATCTAACTCAATCAATATAATATCAATTTAAATTTATCAATGTACTAATTAAATTGAAATGGATAAACTTCTTTCATTATAATTCTTAGACTTGTAATACTAACATTTTTAACCATTTGTATTCAAAACATAATAGCCTTTATACACATCCTATGTACATGCCACATTACCAAAAGAAAATATACATCACCAAAAATTTGCTGAAGTCGGGTCTGGCTTTGGATACTGGTTTAGTATTTGACTTCTACAACCTGCGCACGGAAACAACCGTACGCTAAGTATGCATATACTCATGTGGTATCACTATAACTCAATTTATAATTAAATACATTAAATCACACACATACTTTTACATTACAATTATCATCACCTAATGAACAATTCAATCTTTTTATGTTATCATTTGATTATATATATCATTCTTATTTCTTTATTTCAATTCTCATCTTTCACATATGCCATATCATTCAAATTTAGTTTTATCAGTAAATTTATCTCATTTGTCCCTATTAACTTGACTTGGACGGATACACGGATTCCAACCAACACACTAGTATGGCACATTGTGCCTTAACGGTATCTGAGTACTAAAGCGATGTCGATACTTGATAGCGATAATTGATAATAATGTGATATTCAACACACAAAGTCTTTGAATCAGAATGCGAACGATAATATGATGAGTCGGCATATAAGTGCACGATCGATAGTTTCCACAAAACCCGTATGCCAACTATATCCTACTAGCCCGACTAGTTAATAGGGTATTTAATTCACTTTTCAATACAATGTCCATCTTAGTTCAGTATCAATTATAATTTCCTTATTTCAATCAGTTTCACAGTATTGCAGTAATTCATTACTTCAGTAATTTTACAGTTCAATTTAGTACATATAACAATATTTAGTAACTTCACAATTCAATTCAGAACTCAAAACAATATTCAGTATTCCATAATTCAGTTCAGTATCAGTCTCAATTTCAATACCCGATCATAAATTTATCATTTTACTAAACACTTACCTTAAAATACTTACCACACATAATTAATAAATTAAACACATAATAATGATAAAATTTGAATTATAGTGATACAAATCAGAATTCCCTTCGAATTTAATCCTCGATGATCTTTTCTTTTCCTTTTTGGGCCGATGCTTCAGGCTCGATATTAGCTACGAACAATTAAAATAATTTCGCAATCATTAACACAACACAATTTAATTGCTGACATTTTTATCTAACTTTTACTTTAATTCCAATTTAATTCTAACTAAACCTATATAATTTTCTTTCTCAATTCATACCTTTTTGCTACTCAATTTCTTGCCAAACTCACATTTGGCTATCTAATTTTTATCATATTTTCATAATTTCGAATTTATTTCAATTTAATCTCTAAAACTCAAAACTTATAGCTTAGTTTACAATTCAATCCTTTATTCAATTCCAATAAAAATTTCTATCAAATAAACCCCCAATTCCATCATTTGTTCAACATAAACCCTACTCAAAAATCTATTAACTTTCAAATTTTCAACTTAAATCCAAGAGTATTTCACTCTAGGATTCCAAAAACATCAAATTTATAAGAAAAGGACTTGATTAAACTTACCAATTAAAGTTTCAAGCTTCAAATCCCTCGTTTTCTCTTTTATTTTTCTTTCCCTTTTTCTCTCTTTTTCTCTCCTGCTTCTCGTTTCAATTCTGTTTATATTCTTTGTTTTTGTTTCTTTTATATTTTATTTACTTTATTAACATAATATAATGGTTATAATAAATATTTATTTTAATAACAATATTCATTTTACATTTGGTCACACCTATATTTCTACATTTGTACCAATAATTTTATTACAATTGTCATTATTTAATTTATTTATCAAATAAAAATCTCATTGTTTAATTATTTAATTTAATAAATATCTTTAACTTAATAATAATAATTAGTAAATATCTATTTTAATATCATTTACATTTATTACAATTATACACATAAATATTATTACATTTGTACCTTATCATCATTATACACTTGTCACGTCTTTAGTTTATTTATTATATAAAAATCTCATAATATAATTAATACAATTAATAATTATAAAATATCTTCATACTTAAATTATAAGTAATTTAGGTGTTTAGTTTACAAATGTACAAATATAATTTTACACATGTATATTTTATTACCATACAATTGTCTACTATTTACTTTATTTAATAATAATAATAATATAAAACCATAATAATAGTTAATAATTATAATAATTATATATATAATTTATATGTAACTTAAATAAAATCTTAGATTTTAATGCATATATGCCGCCTCATTTCATATAAATGGCTTAATTGCCATTTTAGCCCTTTTTACCTTCTTTTAATCTATAATTAGACTTTCACCCTTTATTCAATTTGATCTTTTTTCCTAATTACTTTAAATTAAGCAAAATTCACTAAATAAAAAAAATCTAATTGAACACACTATTAGACTCATAATTACTCTTAATAATTATTTACTAACTCGGTTTACTAAGATGGAGACCCGATAACACACTTTTCCGGTGCCCACGGTTTTTGGGTCGTTACAATAATCATCTTATATTGCAACATATTAACATCAAATTATGCAAACCAATGCCTTTTCTAACATTAGGTCAACACCCTATCACCTACAAGCCATTTAGTCAATGCAAGCCATTTAAATCATTTACATACTTACCTATTTTACCAAGTTCATATGTCTATATATTTGCAACATTTCATACCATTTCAAACTACCTTTAACTCCATTACAAACTATATACAATTAACCAAATTCTAACATTAACCATTATACCATAAGTGCATATACACATAACTTTATATACCAAATTTGATTGAACCTAGGTACATGCCTTCAAACATTATCGAGTCTAGGATCTTGATTAGATGCTGAATTTAATGCTTGGGATCTCGTTTGGGACCTAACCTGCGCACGGAAAAACAAACGACACTAAGTGATAAAACTCAGTGGTATTTCCATAATTCAATATAATGTAAATGTTATTCAAATGCAAATAATCAATTCAAATATATTTTTCAACTAATTTGTACACCAAAGTTTAACATAGACTTATTGATCAATTCATTTGGTTATTTCATATCTTACTTTCCAACACCTATCTAACCACTATCCATATATTACACTTCATAAATACTTGATCATTTCATGTAACATCCTGAATTAATGGGCCTATGCGTTTAATGGGTGAATATGTGTAATGAGTTAAGTTGAGTATTAGGGGTTTAGAATGGGCTCGGAGTTCAATGAAGGTGTAGTTAAAATTCTTGTTTGAACACTTTAGTGGAAAGCTTGTTAAGTTAGGGCATAACAGATATTAGCTGTGTTTTAAAACACAAATGGGCTTGTGGCCCAGTGGCAAAATGGCGCCACTAAAAGGGAAGAGAGTTGGCGTCAATTGAAGGTCTAAGGTTCGAGTCACCTAGTACCTTTTATTTTAAATATTTTCGACATTTATAAGAGCAGTAGTGGAGTTCGGCAATGATGCTTAAATTTAGGAATTTATTTAATGTGATAATAAGGTCGATAATGTGCTGATAAAGGAAGGAAGAGGTAGTGTTATCCATGACACTGTGGATGAATAGTCAGATGAGGATAAGGAAAGAATCAAGGAGTTATCTGCAAGGCTAGGTGGTGGCCGAAATTTTGACTCTAAGAGGGGGGAAGAAATCAGTTTCTATTTTCCATAGGGGGTGCCGAATTTTCCCTATTATTTGTTTAATTCTTAGTTATCAGGAAGGGCACTTCCGGGATTTGATAAGTAAGTGCTGAAATTCTCTATAAATAGGGGTAGTATCTCTTCAATTCCGGCATTTGAACACTATTCTTTTCTTCATTCTTTGTGCCGAAACCCTCAGCCATTCTCTGCAACCTTTCCTTTTAATTTCTTCTAAAAGCCGAAACCTCGTAATCCTTTCTCTACATTCTTTTCTTTTGATCTTTCTTTGAAGCCCAGAACCTACTATGATCGCCAAAATTCTCTTTTCTTCTTCCTGCCAATTTCTTCATTAAAAGCCGAATCTCCATAGATTTCTTTGAATCATCTTCTCTTCCTGATTTTCGCAAAAAAGCCTGAATCCTCTGGGAGTAGCCGAATCTTCTCTAGTAAGGTGAGTGTCGACTCTTGTTATTCCTTAAGATCTCTTTCGATTTTGGAAGATAAAGACGAAAGGCTAATGGTTTAATGGTTTTATATATTTTCTTGTTGGGCGACATCGGGAATGGAAGAAGATCATCTAGATCTAAAAGCTGGAAATCGTTAGTCTCTAATTTCGGGAATTCCAGGTAAGGGGTTCTCTTTAGATCTCCATTAGATTCACTATCGTATTTATGATCTTAACTATATGTTATGGTTTAATAAACCTATTTCGTCATAGTAGTTTTGACAAGGACTTTTTGATGGAATCAAATATGGATCAAGCAAAGGAGAGGATTGGGTCCGTAAACTGAATCCCTAAGTTTAAGAAACGAGCGGTGTTTGCTGTTCGAGATTGGCCACAGGGTTGTGGACCGGCTTCTGAACAACACCTTAGGCAGATAGCGGTGGTGTTGGCTACGGATAGCATCGACATAGGCAGTATCATCTTGCCGGTAATCAGGTGTGTAGATCTCTAACACATTAGTTAACTATAATATATATGTTATGGGCTAAAAAGCCGAAAAGAGGCTATGTAAACAGTCGAATAAAACCCGAAAAGGGTTAGGCAAAGGATGCCAGGTACGTAATCATAGAAATCTCTCTATGTGTATCGATATATATATATATATATATAGATGTCTATTTTCTTAAAGATGGTACGACGTTCTTAACTTTTCATGTGTGTATGCATGGGGTGGGAGTATGATAATGAAGGGGAAGAGCATGATAGGTCACTTGGTGATCGATGGTTAAACCACGAATTCAAATGTTAGGTCACATAGTGATCGTTGGCAAAGCCACACTTAAATGATTTCTGATTAATAGGAATAGGCAGTACGGCTGTCGATATGGTGTGTAGCGGTTGGTGGGTTGATTGTAGAAATCCCCGAGGTGTGATGGTTGGTACAGGTTGGTGTGTAGAGGATGGGCTTTTAGGATGGGTTGGGCCATTTACCATTCATCATTTAATATGTATTTATGTTTGTTTCCATAACGTATGGGCCAAGGCCCATAATGTGTTTGTGGCCTCAGGTCATTGTGTGTTTCGGGATTTACACACTGAGTCTTGGTGACTCACCCTTTTATTTTCCTGACTTTTCAGATGAGCAGTAGATCGTGGACATGGGAGCCGAGGCGGACTCGAGGGGCCATCACGCCATTTAATTTCTTAAACTATTTTTGATTTTTCTTTAAGTTTGAATTTGGGACTATTTTTGTAATAAGGCCTCCCTAGCTTAGTGTTTTGATTTACAATTGATGATGTTTACATTTATAAATGTATGTTCGAAGTTTTATTTATAAAAATAAATAAAAATATTACAAAGGTTTTCTTCAAATAACACTTATTTAACGAATACTTCTACAAATCAACCGAGATTTCAAATCCTTTCTAAGCGAAGTTTTTAAACTTTAAGCCCGTAACATACCAGATCAGGTCGTGGCGTTTGGGCTGGGTTTGGGGTGTTACATTTCATATCACCATTTATAAAATATACTCATATATATATACACATTCATCAATTCAGATATTTAATTACATTTCATTGGTTCAATCATTTTCAAGTCTGTTGGCTCATAAATACTCAGCCAGCCCCTAGGCTCATTTCTAGCCAATTCGCATGGTCTTTCACATGCTATCGAATATCACAATCATATATGAGTAATTATACTAAATCAATTCATATTTCATTTCAATCTACTATATAACCTAACCAAATCATGTTTGTATAATCCTATTGACTTTACTCAAATTTCAAGATGGATATATGACTTAACCAACCTGCATCCCAATGTAGTGCTGTATCAATTCATATACAAACAATATGTACTTACCTCATGACTAAATCAATTCATATTTCATTTCAATCTACTATATAACCAAGCCAAATCATGTTTATATAATCCTATTGGCTTTACTCAAATTTCAAGATGGATATACGAATTAACCAACCTGCATCCCAATCTAGCACTGTAATGCATCATCAGATAAATCGAAGGAAATATAATGGCATACACAGTTTATCATCGGACAAGCCTGTAACGCCCCAAAAATTTAGGGTTATTGTTTTTGCAAGATTGGACGTAAATATCATGGTTGCTTGTGGGACAGGTAATCTGGGCATGTTTTGGGGATTTTAGGAAGCCTGGGTTCAAGTATGGCCTTTGGCAAAATTTTGATTTTTGCTCTTTTGGAAACCTGGATGTTAGCCTAAAGGGCATATATTAAGTTGTGTTTGTTTTATGACACAAGAGATCTTGTATTGTGGTGGCAAGTGGTGTGTTGGGGCATGTAAGAGGGAGTGGGTTCGAATCCTATGGCATGCAAGAAGGGGGTTTTATTTTATGTCTTTGTGACGTGAGAGGTAGAGTTTGATTCAAACTCTGTAGAGGTGGTTAGAGACTTGGTCATCAGAATTTGAATGGAATTGAATAGGGGGTTTGGAGTAAATCAAGGAGAAATCTGCGGAGATTTCTAAGGAATTGGGATGTGAGGGGAATCTTGGTCGAATGGGGAAGCTTGAGTAAGGGAAATTCGGCTAAGGGTATGTCATTTGGTGCATTTTCAGCATTTGGGGAGAGTGTAAAAGCCATTTTTCTCTCTGTTATTTCGAGTTTTTCTTTTCTTGCATTTAGGGATTTATTCTCTTTGTGGCATCTCATGCAGCATTTTTGACCATTCAGGTCTTTCTCTTTTCATCCTTATTTCTCAATTGTTGTCCACATTTGCTGAAACATAAACATCAAGTGCCAAGTTCTCCCTTGAAGCTTTTTTTCCTTCTTCATTTTTTTCTCTATCGATTCGGCATTCTTCTCTTCTTCTTCTCTTTGGGCTAAATTGAATTAAGTTCTGCTTTTCCTCTCTTCTGGTGTAATAGCCGAATACCTTGCCTCCTCCTCATATCTTCTAAAGCTCTGACAAGCCGAATATTGGGGTAAGTAGATAGGTTGTTTCTTGTTGCTTTGTGATTTCCCTATTAGGATTATCGTGGTTGCTATTCAATGACCTCATTTCGATTTATCCTTTTTAGATCGAACGCTATATTCCATTCACGTGTACCGCCCCTCTAAGTCAGCATTCGGTTCTTAAGGACTTGGTAAGTTGTTCTCTGTCTTGCTCAGGTTCTTGTTAATGGGTGTGAACTACATCCTTAATCAACCCTCTAACGAGATTTGTGGTTATATAGTGAGTGGTCAATCAGCAATTATGGGAGTCTAGCCAAGCGATTTTAGGGTTAAAGGCTATACTCCTGTTTACCAAGGTTAGTGGTAAGGACAGTGTAGAGATTCAGGGTTATGAATCTTATTATCGATTTGAGGACTGATTGAAATCTTTTGGATTGAATCTAGGTTGGTGCTTTTGGAATCTCGCAAGTGGTCGCTAAAAGGTGTGTAATCATACACCCAAAATTGTTATGGTTAAAGCAATGGACAATGGTGTGTATCCACACCCCTGTGTTTCTGTGAATCGGCAAAAGCCGAAACTTCGGCATCTGAGGGCTCATAAGCGTGCGAACGCTCGTATGGTAAATCGAGCCCACACATCATCGGTAATAGACTATAGAGACCACCACGAGCGTTCTCGTAGGCTTGGGTCGTAATGGGCCTCGTTGGGCCGAGATGGGCCATGTAGGCCCAATGGGCCCTACATGGGTAAAATCCACGGTAAGTGAATAATAATGGATCGGGCTACGAAGTTTGTATAGCTGTGATAAAATTTGGGCTGAACGGGCCCACAACCAAGTAATGGGCCTTAGGCCCAATTGCACTGTTTGGCCATATAGGTTATCCGAGTCGTTCAAGACGACTGTAGGCCTTTGGAAAGGTCGTTAACAGTACCGAGACTCTAAGGAGTAAAATGACTGAAATACCCCTAATGAGTAAAATGACGAAAATACCCCTAATGAGTAAAATGACTGAAATACCCCTAATGGGTAAAATGACTGAAATACCCTTAATTGGTAAAATGACTGAAATACCCCTAATGGGTAAAATGATTGAAATACCCCTAATGAGTAAAATGACAGAAATACCCCTAGGGAGTGAAATTATCAAAATACCCCTATAGGGTAGAATTACCGAAATACCCCTAAGGAGTGAAATTACCGTTTTACCCCTAACCAACGAAATGACCATTATACCCCTAGTGGTAGTTTAGTTGATGTGTGTATGATATCTATGTGACTGGTTATGAATATGACATACTGCATACACGTAATATTTATGTCACGACATTCTGCATTGGCGTTGGGATTGTGAGTTGGAGGAAGTACTGTACTAGTGGCTCTGCCATGTTTTTACTGTTCTAGTGGCTTCTCCACATATTCTGATTTTAGTGGCTGGGCCATGTTTATTGTTGATAAGCAGCTTTGCTGCGTTACTAATAGCAGCTATGCTGCGATATTGGTGTGTTGGATGGGTGGGTCGACTTAGTCCCCATATGGTGTATTGGTTGATACGGGTGGTGTGTTGGCTGGATTGGGTTGGGTTGCATCTCTGTTCTGTACTGTCATTATTTTAGGCTTAGACCCACACTGTTATTGTATAGGGCTAAAGCCCGCATCGATCCATTCTTGTATAGGGCTTAGGCCCGATCACCGCTTGCTTGCACCGAGTGTTATTTGACTGATAGGGGATTACACACTAAGTTTTCGCAAACTCACCCTTTCTTTTAACTGTACAGGTAATCGCCAGCATTAATTGATTTGGAGCCGCGAGGGACCCGAAGGTGGCCACGTGAACACTGATTTTCCGCTTGAGACTTAAATATTTTTAATTTATGTCTGGGTTTGTTTAAGGAATAAGGCCATTTGAGGTTTAACTTTTATTTGGTTTTAACTCATTTTTTCTACCTGCTAGATTAGGAAAAATGGGCTTTTCAAAATAATAACTGTTTCCAAAAAAAATCACTCATTTCAAATTTAAAGGGTTTTTAATTCAGATTAATAAACTTGTAACAAATGATGTGACCAATAATTAGTCAACATGTTTTGATTTTATAACACCAACATTTTCAATAACAATTATTTAAAAAATGTTTTAAAACTTTAGTCACGAACTTTCATCGACAGTACTGGTTTTTAGATCAATACTTCAATGTGACACGTCAGATCCGGTCGTAATGTTTAGGCTGGGTTTGGGGTGTTACAAAGCTAAAACAATTGTATTGGCAATTGTAGTGCATCATTAGATAAACCAAAGAAAATATACTGGTACACAGTGCATGCATCATCAGACAAGCCGAAATAATTATACTGACACACATAGTGTATAACCAGAAAAACCAAAGTAATTATACTGGCACCCACAGTGCATCATCGAACAAGTCGAAGTAATTATACTGGCACCCACACTACATCATCAGATAAACCGAAGTATAACATGTCCATTTAATAGGTAACCAATTTCCAATTCCATTATAAGTTCAATTCACATTCTATCAATCTCAATTTCACAATTGCTTTGCCATTCCAATATCGTATATAACGAATTTAACTCAATTTCATATATCAGGTAAGCCACGCAACTTTTTATTCTATTCAATTTAGTCCTCTTTCTCGGTATACCATATCAATCATCGCAATTTAACTTAAACAAGCATTATATACTTACCTCATGACTAAATCATGCAATTTAACATAAATAAGCAATAATTAAATTGAATCGTGTTATAGAAATACAAATCGAAAGCTCGCATTACTTGTCGTTAACTTTCGCCTTTCCTTTCCTTTCGATGGTCATGTGTCATTTTCTACTGCGAATAACAATTCAACAATGCTATAATATCAAATTCCATCAAAATCAAATTCAATTACAAAGTCATACATATTTTTCAATTTATTCAATTTAGTCTCTAAACTTGAGACAAGCATAATTTTTTATTTAGACCCTCAGATTAAAATCCAATTTCACAATTACTAAATAGGGGCCTCCTATTTCTTATTTCTACTTTCAATTTTATATTTTATTCAATTTTGGTCCTTATGAACAAAACTAAAAATTAAAATTTACAATCTAGTCCTTTTTCACATCCAAGCTTAAAATCTATCAATTTAACACCTAAAACTTCAAGAACTCAACAATTTCCACTTTTTAAAACTATAACAGTTTTATAAATTAGTACATGGGCTAGCTAAATCAAGCTCCCATGACCTCAATAACATAAAAAATACAAGAAAATGACTTAGAAATCTCACAAATTAAAGGACCAAATATACAAAACTTCACAAGGTTTCTCCTTCACGTTTTCCTTCTTTGGTTTCAGTGGTGGATGGATGAGGAAGAAAGTATTCTTTTTCCTTCCATTATGTTTGTTTTATTTTATACCTTTTATAATTTTAATTATAACCTTGAATAATAATAAAACAAACACAATTCACCAAAATGCACAATATTCATTTAAAAATGGTTTATTTTCCATTTTAAACCTTGGATTAATTGCTATATAAGTCCTTAAGCCTTTGGCCAGTTAAAAATCTACAGTGATAAACTTTTACAATTTAGTATTTATACCTTAATTAATAGATAAATTTGAAGGGAAAAACTTTAATATTCTTTTATACTAAATCCTTAAATATTTTAATTTAATATTTACGGGCCTGGTTTACTGAAACAATATCCTGAAATAGCATTTCTCGACACCACTAACTTTCGGGTCATTACACGAGCCCTTCATTAAATCTTAAGGTGATTTTGGCAAAGAACCGAAAACTAAATGAGGTAAATTAAAGTTTTTCAAATGATTTGGAAATGGTGTCAAGGAAATTAAAAGGTAACAAAGAGCAAGTCAAACTTTGGAGTAAACTGTTTGTTGAAAAAATCTGATTAAGAAAATGGTTCTTTTTCTTCTTGGTGTGAATGGCGGAAGAAGATGGAGATTTCATCTTTCATCCACTAATTTTCTATTTATACTAAGGTTAATAACTTAATTAAATATTGTAGTCATGCTTAGTTAGTTTAATTAAGGCATTTATATTCATTTTTAATTATAAACCAAGGCTAAGTGTGAAACACCCCAAACCCGGCCCACGAGCCTTGACCAGATCTGGTATGCTCCTCGAGAAAACATTTGAAAATCTGTTTGTTACTTAGGAAAAATTCGTGCGGTTTTGAAGAAGAATTTGCTTGTGTTGGGTTCAATTGAAAACTTTTGTTAATTTAGAAATCAGGGATTTATTAAAAACCTTGTTTTCATGTTAAAAGATATGCCAAAATTGTTTAAAAAAAAATTTACCTTTAAATTGGAAATTATTTGTGATAGGTGGTCAAAAAAACACTTAATATTTATTTTTAAGAAAAACCATTTAACTTTGATTTAACCTTAATCGTATTGTAATAAAATCAAATAAAAAGCATGCATAAAACAGTTCATACTATGGCCTTATTACATCGAAAATGAAACCCAAAATAAATCCAAAATACTTAAAATATAACAAGTTCAAAATCAAATAAAGTCCCGAACTGAGCATGGCCACCACTAAGCTCCTGCCGACCTGGTCCATCACTGAGCGTCACCTGAAAAATATTCCTACAACGGGGTGAGTCAAACAGACTCAGTGTATAGCAACCACACTAAGCCCTAATGATTCAGGCATATCAGATCATACATATACATATTACAATTTACAAATAATGATGCATTCCCGAACCCAAACCTAGATGCCGTCCGCTACACATCACCCGTACCAACCATCACACCGTAGGGACTACTAAGTCAACCCTCCATCCGCTACACATCATCGAAGGCAGTCGCTGCAGACGACGTGCTCATCGCCCTTATAATTTTGTGGCATAGCCACCAGATATTTATTTGTGACATAAGTCACCACATTCAGATATCGTGATATAAGTCACCACATTCACTTCCCCATTCATAATCACCCATATGCCCCATGTTATACATATATGCATTAACCATGTCATATTCCTTATTCACATTCTTATAGTTCACATACGTGCCATAACAGATCATATTATACTCATAGTAGGAGTAGGTAAACGTACCTGAGTACTTTGTATCACCGCATGGTACTTTTGGCCACATTCACATTATTATAAACACATATAATAAATTGCCATAAATCTATTAAGAGATAGTGTGGGGTACGCACCTGGTTTACTTAGCGAATTCACTGAAATCCCGAAGAATCTCGATCTACTACTCTAGATCTTGGTTCCTATATTCGGCCATTACTAGGCATATTAGCAAAACCTATTCGGTTATATAACCAAATCCCGAAAGATTATCACAACTTAAATTCTGACCTTGCTGCCGATTTGACTATTAACCAAATCCCGAAAACTTGGTGATACCTCTTCTTGCAATCGGTTAGGCACTAAATCACCTAAATGGTTAGTTTTCGGCTTTTTGAACAAGTAAGAAATAGATCCGAAACATCAATTATGGCCTTGGCCGAATGTCACATACACTTACCTTATGGATCTAAATCCCGAAATATCACTTGTTCCTTGGTATCTGTCGAAATCCCTACAAACACTATGTCAGATCTGATTTCAATACTTAATGAACACCATTAATGGCCTTCGGCCCAATATGACTCTGGCTTACCTTAGATCTTGAGATCCCAAATGATCTCCTCCTTGTAATCGACAACTACCAAATCCCGAAAGACCCTTTAAAGTTTCGGCCATAGAGTATTATTGGGATTAGATACCTATATTTTGGCTAAAAGAAAAGAAATAATAATATGACAACAATTGACTCCTTACCCTTTATGTTGTAGGCGACGGCACCTTTACCAAAACTCACAGAGATATTCGGCTAGGACTACTTTGAGTATTCGGCTATGGCCTAGAAAGAACTTGCTTTCAGCTTTTGGGAAGATTGAGTGAAAAAGAAGAGGAGAAAGGTGAAGAAATCGGCTAAACTTTGCTTGAGTTTTCGGCTTGGCAAAATAAAAATAAAAGAGAAGAGGAGGTTTACTAGAGAATTCGGCAGAGGGAAAAGAGAAAAGAAAAGAATGAAGAATGGCCACCCTTTTCCCCCTTTTGCCGAAATTACTCTACCTAGAGCCCCTATTCGGCCAACTCTCCTTATTCTGATAACTTTATCTCTCAATTATCACCTTTTTCAAAATAATAAAAATAATCCAACACTTATCTCTTTAATTAATTTGTCCCCATTTATCTCTTAAAAATAAAAGGATTTAAACTCCTAAAATATAGCCTTAATGCCGTCCATTGCTGCTCATCTCCGCTGCAAAATAAAACTTTTATTTTGCTTCCCTTGTGGCTCGAACCTGAGCCCTTCCTCATAGCCCATGGCGTCACCTACCAAGGCCCCAAGTGGCGCCTCCAAGCCACTGTCCCTAGCCCATTTTTGTGTCATAATTCCCCTACAATTTCTCTTAAGGCCTATCAGTCTTAGCTTCCTCTTTTAAACTTAAAATCAAATAATTTTTAAGACATTCTTCTTCACACTAAAGTTCTAAAAATTCATAAAGCACCTTCAAACACACATAGGCATGCTACTTCATAAAATTAAGCAATTATGCATAAGCCATAAATCCAGGATATTACAAAGTGGGAATTGTCGTCATTCTCTACTATTTCATAAACAAATTTGGTTAAATAACCATTTTTATCCTTTGGACTATAGCTAACTAGGTCCCTAAACATTTTCTAAATTAAAACTCAATAACGATTGGACTTTTACAATTTAGTCCTTAAGCTTTAATTAATGATTTTCTCAGTTAAATTACTTTACTGATCTTCAATATAATTTCATATGAACTTTTTTACATTTTCCTATTTTATCAATGTAACACTCCAATCCCCGGAGGTCAATTGAATTGTTACACAGACAGAAAATAGACATATACATAGTTCGATTTTCAGTTTAAATGCGAAGCATATCAACTTAACTGGGCGGAGCCTCACAAACTGTCTTCAAAACACAAGTTTATTTAATAGTATACGCCATAGGATAAAAGTAAATGGTTTTAAATCTTTTGATTAATAGAATCTTCCTTGAAATAAAATACTAGTAGTAACGATTACTTATGAAAACAGATTGGCGTATAAAAGAAGAAATCATTTCATAAGTTCAAACTTAATAAACCTTAATAAATCCCTCCATGTAACATTCTTATAAAGCTGTAACTGAATAAGAAAGCTATTTATTATAGATCAGTTTCATAACAGTGTTACACGTCACCCCCAAAACATATGCATGTTACAGAACTAACACAATCGAAGCTCACTGCAAAAAAAAAAGTTCTACTTCTGGCTGAGTCATTTATACAAGTCTATGATGAAAGATCACCTGGAAGTAGGAAAAAAAAAGGGGTAAGTTCAAAAAAAATTAGTGAGAAAACTCCACACTTAAGTAAGAATAGACTACATTATAAGTTCATAACACAGGATAACATATTGAACTTCTAACAACCCGATTTTGGGTTTAGCCGGAACAATGGTTTTGGGACCACAGATTTGACGTAGTAAAATTCATTTTTATCATATTTTTATGGTCTACAGTTTTATGAAATAATTGCGTGAATATTTCGTTTGAAAATTTTGACGTTTGGGTACTGAATTTAGTTAAAAGGACTGAATTGTAATAAGTGCAAAATGTGTGTTCTAGAACCTAGAGGTGTCTAATTGTTATGAAATTTTAAGTTGGAGGTCCTCAAATGGTAAGTAGACCATTTTACTTTAAGTTGGACAAAAATGGACATGGATGGGTAAAATTTTGAAGTTAGGCATTAAGGGCATTTTGGTCATTTGGTAAATAAAGACAAATAAAACAAATAAAAAGATGTCATCTTCTTCAATTTAGTCCCCCATGGCCAAAATTCAAAAAGGGAAGACATAGCTAGGGTTTGTTCATCTTCCAAGCTCAATTGTAAGTCCGTCCTTTCCCCGTTTTCATGATTTTTATGTTTTTGAGATCTTTGAAACCTAATTTAGCTATTTCAAGGACTAATTTGAAAATATGTCAAAGTCTAAAATTTAACCTATGTTAGATATTCGTGTGTTTTGATGTTCAATGGTAGAAAATGTATGTTTGATGTTAGATAAACAACATTTACCAAGTGATTTTTGATGAAAATACCTAAAAGGACATATTTGTAAAAGTTGTAAAATATGTAGTAGAAGTGTGATTTAATGAAAAATGGGGGCTTTTATGAGTGTGTAAATGGTTCAGCCAGGCTTGGGTTTTGAAGAAATTGACTATATTTCATTTTACGAGCCTAGGGACTAAAGTGTAAAATGTTGAAAAGTTAGGGGCAAAAATGTAATTTTCCATAATGTGATTTTTGGGATAAATTGAATAATGTGAGTATTAAATGAGTTAAATTTGTTATTATAGATTAATAAAAATGAGGTTCGGACCTAGATTGGGGGAAAACAAAGTGTTTGATGATTAAGTCCAATTCTACTATTTTTGTACCGAGGTAAGTTCGTATGTAAATAATGCATTATTATATTTATGTTTTAAATGCTTTAATATTGTATGAATTGTGATTTACTCTTTGGACATATTTGACAAAGTTTTGACAAACGAAAAATCCCGGTTGAACCTTAAGAATAGAATAGGATACGAGTGACATGTCACTCGGAACCCATGTGTATATGTGATTATGTGATTCGGGTGCTAGTCTTGTACGTCTTACCAGTGGCCGGGTAGTCTGGCATGTGTTGCGGATAGCTGACAGCTTGTGTGAGCAAGCCCGTGAATAGCTCGAAAACGAGCCTATATGTATTATGAGATATAAGGTAGCTTTAGCTACATATATGGCACTTATGTGCAAGATTTTCGAATATCCGTTAATATTCTGAGTGTTCAACGGGAATGCCAAAGTTGTGAAAGGATACGGTTATGATGCGAGTTGGTACAGGTATGTACGTAAAACTCATAAGTAATGAGCTCGATATGTGATGAACCCTTGGTAAGGTGATGATTTAGTAAGTTATGATTATAAGATTTTAATAACCTTCATGCTAATTTTTATCATGTCTATTGTATGATAATGTGTGGTTATGATGCTTGTTATATGCATAGGAACTTATTAAGCTATATAGCTTACCCCCTTTCATTTCCTTGTCTTATAGTATCACAAAGCTAGCTCGGGGCTTAGAGACCGTCAAAGATCCATACACACTATCAACAATTATTTTGGTATAAATGAATTCAACATTTTGAGTTGTAGCATGTATATAGGACTTGGTCATTTTCTTATGTGTAATAATTGATTTGGCCCAATGTGTTGGCTTATGTGGTTAGAAGTTCATTTTGTATAAGGCCATTTGAAATTGGCTAATATTGGTAAAAGTATTCATATGATGATGCCTTTCATGAATGAGGAAACTTGTATGATTTGAGTTGATAAGTTATGCGAAGTTTATGTATGATTGATGTTAGCATGTGAATGATGTGTTGATGTCTTGGTTGTGAATGATTTGGTTGTATGTATAAGCTTGAATTGATGCTATGTTATGTTATGTATGTGTGTGCATTAAAGGGGTGGCAAATGGCTAGGTAAATAGCCTTCTTTTTGTCCACACGGGTAGACACATGGGAGTGTGTCTAGGCCGTGTGTGACACATGGTCTACCCCATGGGCATGTGCTCCTGCCGTGTGTCCCCTGCACCTTAATTGTTACAAAACAGAATGTCCAGAATTGAGCATACGGTCGTGTGTCTCAGCCGTGTGTGCTACACAGCCTAGAACACGGGCGTGTGTCTCGGCTGTGTGAAACCTGCACTTAATTCGAATTAAATTAAATAAGCACATAGCCTAGCACACGGGCGTGTGGCACAGCCGTGTGGCACAAGTCAGAGAGCACCCTAAATTGAACACGGTCTGAATCACGGGCGTGTCCTAGGGTCACACGGGCGTATGAGCCCTGCAGTTCACAAAAATTTTCTAAGTTTTGTAAAAATTTCCTGAGTTCTCAGTTTAGTCCCAAACCACTTCCAATGCATGTTTTGGGCCTCATAGGCTCATATTAGGGACTTTATGATTGAATGTGGATGGTTTTAATTTAGACGCAACCTTTATGTCCCAAAATTGCTAGAATGCTTGTGTGATAAGTCTGATAATGTCTAGTATCCTGTTCCGGTGTTGAATACGGGTAAGGGGTGTTAAAGAACTCTACATGTCAAGATACACAGTGAATACTCTTATCTCATTGGCGAACACCTAATCACAGTGTAACACCCTGAAAGTTCGAGTATCGATTTATTGTGTGCTTTGGTGATTAGTCTATAAAGGAAAATTTTCTTATTACTTTTCGTGCTTATTATAGTCCTGAAGAAGAGTATAGAATTATTCGGGTAAGGAATAATTTTTGTTGGAAAATTTATTGAAGTGGATCAAGTGTCATTAATACTTAAGTTAATTTAAGTGTTAATAAGTGACATAAGATGAGTAAAGGGCAAGGTGGTAATGGCGCATGGGTATTAGCATGAGGGGAGAGGTTCGAATCCCTTAAATAGCATTTAGACAGCTTTTATTTTTGCTCTACTATGGTAAGTGTCGGCCAAGCATAAATATGGTAAGTGTTGACCTTGTTATTTTTGGTTAGTAGATTAAAGGAATAAGGAAATTTCTAACTTATGGTAGGGAATCAAGAAAATTTGGAAAGATATGGGGACATAGGGCAAGTATCAAGGAAAGTGTTTTGAAACAAATTCATGGCCATTTGACCATGAATTTGGACTGACAATATGGCTAGGGGAGGTTGGTAGAATATGCTTGTAGCTTGGTAAGGTTTAGGAGTTGTTTTTGGTCATTCTAAGTTTTTGTGCAAGTTTTGCAATTCTTTCTCAACCCTTCTCCTTTAGCCGAATTTGATCAATTGGTAAGCCTAAATCTTTTGACCATTTGGTCATTTTTGCTCATTACTTTAGCATTTTTTTTTGTGTGCCTTTTCTTTTAGTGCCGAAATCACCTATACCAAAAGTCATTCTTTTTCTTTTCTCTTCCCCATTGCCGATTGCACAATGCTACTAAACCCATCTCTTTTTTTTCTCTTTTCTTCTCTTTGAAAACCGAAACAACATTATCGTCATCTCTTCTCTCTTGTTTTTATTTCTTTTCACTCATACTTTCTCCATTGTTTCTCTTATGGCTGAATGTTAGTGTGCCATAGCCGAATCTTCCTCTCTTTTCTTTGATCATACATAGCCGAATCCTCCATTATTCATAAACATCTTTCTCAATCGTCTCTTTTCAACCGTGGACAATAGGTAAGGATTTTTTTTTCTAGTTTACGTTTAGTTAATAGTATTTTGGCTGAATCTTGATGGTGGTAAGAAGGATTTCTTAGATCGAAATAAACGGACATTCTATTAACGCTTTTATTTGTTATACTTTAGTGCGATAACGGAAGATCGAAAATCAAGTGTTCGTGGGTATCTTAGAACGTTGGAATCGATTTAAGGTGATTAAGGAACATTTTGATTGATTCTCATATTTTGGAACAAGGATCTTTGTGGTAAGAAAATTTCACCCTTAAACCCTTAGTCATATTTCGATGTAATATTAGATTGGATTAACGATCTTTTGTCTTTGAAGACAATCAAAATAGGGAAGAAAAGGGCGGTGTATAGTGTTCGGAAGAAGGGAGGTTCCGTTAATCCCCCTAAGTATAAACAAAGGGCTATTTCGGGAATCCGAGATTTTTCATCGGGTTGCAGACGTTCATCCGAGGAGAATCAATTGTTAGAAGTCGTTCGTACTCCCGAACCATTATTTGTTCGTGGATTTGATTCGGTTAACGAACCATCAATCGGGGAGAAACAGCAAGTAGAAGTAGTTCGAAAATCTGAGGGTAAAATTTTAGATCGTTATTTTTTAGATCGGTTTTATTAATAAATTATAATGTTCTAAATTATCGTGATACGTATAGGTGTTGACGAGCGGGAAAGTCTAGTTCTCACCATAACCAGGTGTGTAACTTCACACTTATCTTTCGGGTTAGATACTAAACCGTAAGTAATTTGATAAATCGTAAAAATGGCCAAATCGAAAATTTTTGTAGTAATCGTATTTTTGTGTAAATGCGTGAAAACGGTAAAACCAGAAATTTACTAAAAACTCGCTAGATCGATAAATTGGGCCAGAAATCGCTAGATCGATAAATTGGGCCATAAAACTGCTAGATCGATAAATATGGGCCAAAGTTTGCTAGATCGTTAATAGGCCAAAAAACCCTCTAGTTCGAGATATGGGCCAAAGTTTAATACTATATTGTTAATAGGCCCAAATGAAAGGTTTAATTAAAGACTCATTTGTATTATGGGTTACTTGATAAAATTTTTATGATTAAAGTTTGTTATTCATACATAATTGCATGGGATGGGATTTGATGAAGAGAAGAAAGGCCTGTGGCCACGTATCTAGTTCGGTGGCTCTGCCACAAATTTTGGCTTAATGCCTCTAGTTCGGTGACTATGTCACAATCTAGTTCGGTAGTGCACTACAAAATTATTTAAAAGGCTTAATGCCTACGATTGGTGTGTTTGGCGGGGTGGGTTGACTTGATCCCCACAGGTGTGTTGGTTGGTACGGGGGTGTGTAGCGGATGGAAATTAGGCTTGGTTGGGAAATTCATTTTACATGCATTTTATTTTATTTTATTTTATTTATTTTATTCTACATTGTTAAATCTGCAATTGGGCTCAAGCCCAAAGTAATGCTTTGATGATCTGGCCCAATAATGGTGGTAAGTGAGTTACACACTGAGTTCTTAATAACTCACTCCGTTTTATTATCCATCTCAGGTAATGGAAATTGATGTGGACTTGGGCCGGCGATGACTTGGTGGAGGCCATACTACGAGCATGGGTTTTATAAACTATGAACTTTATTTGAGTTACTTATTTTAATTACTATTTTAGGTTTGATGTAATAAGGCCTCTATTTATGTTTTTATGGATATCGTTGTGTGGATGGATTTAATTTTATTTAAGACTCTCAAAATGGACTTATGTTAAATTTTTAAAGTTTTCTTAAAATATTGTGTTTTATAACATTTTGGACACCTAAATTACTCTTTTAAATTCTTTCAAATTCTTTTAAAATTACTTTAAGGTTTTGACAAATATATTTTAAATAATAAGATTTTCAAACAAGTAATTCCTTAAATCATCAATTTCGAATCATCGTACTAAATTTTTATTAAACTCTATTTCCAAAAGGTTTTGTAGTAATGTTTTACTTTAATCACTAGAGAATTAAATGAATGTTCGATTGTTGTGACAAACCAAATCTCGTCTAAACGCATAGACCTGGTTTGGGGTGTTACACACAGCGAATAACTTTTCAGGTGAACTCACATATCTGGCGCGTACCATCTTTCATAACATTGGGTATAAACATAATCCTTTCCCCCAAAGATAACTGTAGCCTTAACAGAACTGATGCTTCTTCATTAAACAAAATCTTTCCTCTGAAGTACCTTTGTATCACAAACCTCTCTTCAGGAGAATGCATGCATCTTTCAAAGCTTACTAGGATGAATTCAATATACCAATCTTCAATTCTTAACAAATACAATACATTATGTTTTAAACACATCGACATGAATAAGAAAATACTTCATAATAATTAGTCTTTCTTTTCAATCTACCGATATACGTATCACACAACTCCTACATCATCGTATTAGCTTATTCCTTTCGATACATTAAATATCATATAACACATATAGAGTCATATTAACTTACTCTTTTTGATCGTGTCTGAAAGTCTTAATATTTACATAATGAATGATCGAGCCTAGAAACTAACTTACGACAACGATTGAGGCAAGCGCACCTATCGAACAGTAGTATAGTTTAGTGGCAAGACCGGGATGTCGAAACCAAGGGAACCAAAAGTACTAATACTAACTTTCTTTTTATTATTTAGCCTAAGAATTAAGGGAATTGTTGTTTAACCTAAAATTAACTAACTACTAAGCTGAAGATGCTAAGACACAGAGAAGGAATTGGGGAAAATACTTTTGGGAAAAAATAATTGATAAAGACAATCCCCGAGGAAGAATCCACCTAGACTTCACTTGTTATTTAACTCTGAACCAGACGATTTATTCACTTGACTTGATCTGTAGGATTCCCTAATTTATATTAATACCTCTCTCGAGGCTACTAATGTCTATCCCTAGGTTGATTAATTGAAATCTCTTTCAAATTAAAACCCCTAGAATTGCATTAACTCGATCTGTGGACTCCCATATTAGGTTTGACCCTAATCCGGTAGATTTTCGTCATCCTATCTCTAGGGTTGCGATCAACTCCGCTTAACTATGCTAGATCTACTTTTAAACAGGGAATATTCCTCCACTGCCTAAGCACATCAATACTTGAATCAATATCCTGAAATATTAAAACAAGAATTAAGAACAAATCAAGTATTTATCATACAGTTCAGAAAACAATAACAAGATTCGTCTTAGGTTTTATCCCCCTCAGGTATTAGAGGGGTTTAGTTCATAATTATAAAAGAATACATCTTAGAAGAAAATATAAAACAAAACATAAGAAAAACCCTAAAACCCCCTGAAGGAAATTGAAGGGAATATCTTCCGTCTTGAGTATGATTCCGGCTTCTTGAGATGAATCAACTGGCTTTCATCGAGTATATCCCACAATTCGGCCTCTCTGGCTTGGCTCATCGGCCTACCTGAACGCCCCCTTTTAGGTCACACTTAGGGTGTTTATATAGGCTTTCGGAATGTCTTTCTTTGCCCCTAAGTATCCTAATCCGAGTGGAATTCAAACAGGTCACGTCAGGAACACGCCCGTGTGGCACGCCCGTGTAAGTCGAGTCCAGGCCGTATTTTGGGTCTGCTAAAGAGGCACGGCCATGTGGCTTTGAAACACCCCACACCCGGCCCACGAGCCTGGACCGGATCTGGTATGTTCCTTAAGTAAACCGGTTTCAAAATTTTTTTATTTCTAGAGGGAAACTTGAGCGATTTTTAAAAAAATATTGTTTTGGGTTGGGCTTGAGTTAAAAACCCATTTATCTTATTTTAAAATCCAATTAAGTAAGGTGACAAAACAATTAGGGTTTATTTTTAAAGAAATAAATTTTTCTTAACTTTAATTGAAAATAATTCGTAACATAGTAATTAAAAATAAAAGTAAAGAAATGTAACTTATGGCCTTATTACATCAAGTAAAATCCCAAAATAAAATTCTAAAATACTTAAATAAAATTAAATATCCATAATGAATAAAACTTCAAGCTGAGCATGGCCATCCCTAAGCTTCTGCCGAACCCGGTCCATTATTGATCGTCACCTGAAAAATAGTCCCACAATGGGGTGAGTCAACAGACTCAATGTGTACACAACACTAAAATTCAATAGATCAGGCATACATTTTCATATCAAATACTTATTCATATAACAGATAAAAATGATGATGCAACCCAAACCCAAACCTAGGTGCCATCCACTACACATCCCCGTACCAACCTGCACACCGTAGGGACTACTAAGTCAACCCTCCATCCGCTACACAACATCGAAGGCAGTCGCTGCAGTCGACGTGCTCATCGCCCATATAAAATTTGTGGCATAGCCACCAGATAATTGTGTCATGAGACACCACATTCGAGATAATGTAACGAAGTTACCACATTCAAGATAATGTGACCGAAGTCACCATATTCAGATAATGTGACCGAAGTCACCACATTCAGATAGTGAGACCGAAGTCACCACATTCACTTCCCCTTTCTCATACAACCCGAATGCCCCATATTATTCATATTATGCATATCATACTTAAATTCACATTCATGTCACTTTTCACATGTTAAATATAACATATTTCGTAATCCTAGTAGGAGTAGGAAGCGTGCACTGAGTACTTTGTACCATAACATGGTACATTAGCCACATTCTTATATTTTGATATTAGAACATATAACAAGTTTAAGCCATACATCGTATTAAAAGATAGTGTGGGGTACACACACGATTCGCTTAGCAAATTCCTTGAGAGATCGAAAAGCTTGATCTAATGCTTAGATCCTTAATCCCTACATTTGATTAATCACTTACTACTTTAATAAAAAGCCATTCGCCACAAATCCAAATCCTAGTAGGATTAGTATTCTTAAAACTTACCTTCTTTCACGATTTGGACACCAACAAATCTCGAAATTGATCCTTGTTTCCTAGGAATTGTTGAAATTCCTTTAACCATATGTTAGATTTAATCTAACATTAAAACATAAAACATGGCCTTTGGCCGAATGTATATAGGGACTTACCTTGAAATTCTTAAATCCCGGAATCCTTTTATACCTCTGTCGAAATCCCTATAGACTTATATATATTAGATCTAATTTCCAATCATTTAATCATGAGAAATAGCCTTAGATCGATTGCCTCACCTTAGATCTTTGAAAATCCCGACTGATCTCCTTTTGTAGTTGACCACCACTAAATCCCAAAATTCCCTTCCATAGTTTCGGCCAAAATACAATATGAGGGATTAGTCCCTAAATTTCGACAGGCTTAAAAAGAAAAGAATGGAAACCGAGTGTAGATATTACCCTTACTTGGAGAAATCGACAGCACCTATGCTTGGAGCTCCTCAAAGATTCGGCTATGGAGTCTTGAAGACTAGACGACTATGGCCTAGAGGTGTATCAACACTTTTGATTCTTGAGGCTTAAAGAATCGGCAATGGTGGATAAAGAAGAAGTAGATTTTGGCTTGACAAAATAAAAAGAGTAGAGAAGAGAGGAGAGCACTAAGAAATTCGGCAGAGAGAAGGGGAGGAAGAAAAATTGATGAGTAGCCCTATTTTTTTCCTTTTATAGCCGAATTTACTACTCAGAATCCCTTACTTGGCCACCACTCTTCTTAATTTGATAACTTTATCTCCTTAATAATAATAATAATAATCCTTCTATTATCTCTTCTTTTATCCATTAAAAAAAATAAAAGGAATTAATCCACAATTATCACTTGAAAATAATCCAAATTAACTCCTTTATTTATCCCCTAATTAGTCGAATTTTAAAGAGGATAAAACTCCTCTTTTGCAAGCCTTGTGCTGTCCACCTCTAGGCTTCTAGAAGCAAAAATAAAACTTCTTTTATTTGCTTCCCATGTGACTGGAACTCAGGCCCAACACCTTGCATGTGGCGCCATTTCCATAGGCCCTAAGTGGCATCTCCAGGCCACTTTTCCAAGCTTGTTTGCGTGTCAAATTTCACATACTTTTTTCTTTTAAGGCCACCTTGCCTCAGTTTCCTCTTTTAAACTTTAAAACTCGACATTTCTAAGTCATTTCTAAGTTTCCTAAAATTTTCGTTCGGCTCTTTAAACTTGACATTTCCTTACATTTCCAAGTTTCCAGAAATGTTCACTTTCCATTTTTGAATCATTTCCAAATCATTTCCTTACATTTCCTAATTTCCAAAAATGTTCACCTTCCATTTTTAAACTTAACATTTCCATACATTTTGTGTTTCGAAATGTTCACTTTCCATTTTTGAATCATTTCCAAATCATTTCCTTACATTTTCAGGTTTCCAAAAATGTTCATTTCTAACTCATTTTCATTCATTTCTGGGTTTCCAAAAATATTCAAATTTTATTCTTAGTACATAAAACATGTTACTTCGTACAACTGACCCAAAAATGCATAGGCCCTTTCCAGGATGTTACAGGCTTGGTCCCTGGCCGTGTGAATTTTGTACTTTGGTCCATTTTCTCCGTTTTTGGCCCATTTCTCGTTCTTTTCATCATCTGGTTCTCTCCTAAGTATAAAACATGAAATTAAAAGATTAGAAGCATCAAATTTCACAATTCGGGGGATAAATCATCCAAAAGTATGCTAAATATGGGATTAAAATATGTATATATCACGATTTATCAAATACCCCCACACTTAAGCATTTGCTTGTCCTCAAGAAAAATTCTCAACTCATAATTAAAATGAACTTCCTCAATTCATAATATTCATCAATAGTGTTTCATCATAATTCATAGATAATTTATACATGGATAATTTTAACTCAAAAATTCAAACAATCTAAGTCATACATTTATAGCCCGAAAACATTAGGTGTTTCCCCTTATCTAAATGATTGCCTTTAATTCAAAATCGACAAGAGTTAACATCCTCACTAAAGATTCACTCAAATCACTCAAAGTGTTTAAGGTTCAAAATTAAGCACTCAAAAGTCGAACATGAAAAGTTAATCCCATAGACTTGCATGAAAATCAAATCTCCACCACTATAAAATGAAATGATACATAGATCAAAAGGTCTTTTACAGGTTGTAATAGGGCTTGGGCTTAAAGGTGTGGATAAAGGCTGAATTAGAGGGTTAGAATCGAGATTGAATTGATAATTTACCTAACTAGAAAAATGAACTAATCCTGAATAATTACATCAATTGAAAACTCGAAACACTAATAACACAAGCTTCCTCCCAGAATGTGGAATTAATTGCTTAAGCTCAAACATAGAAATAACAATGAATAATTTTCCAACGTTTTTTTTAAGATAAGTATTCACAATAAAAAGAAAGAACTTTAACAACTGAAATATAGAACATAGTTAGGCAACTACTCAAAATCAAATCCCGAAAAAAAAAAAGAGTCAAGAAATGGTGATAACAAATACAAGATGGGTTTTGGGTTATTATTAGTGGGTGAGTCAATAAATGGTTTGTTAAGATCAAAGGGGTTCACTAGGGGTTAATTGTGAGGGTAGGCTTTTAGTGGAGTAAGTGGGTTAAATCCTAAGTGCCTTTATCATCTCTGTATATCAATTCAATGATGTGGTCTTGACATGTATAATTGAAGCAAGTTCTAGAATAACAAATCAATGTTGACACACTCATAATCAATAAAGTGAGTAAGAAAAGAATATATGCTCTAAAAGGCTCAAAATCTCACAAAAATTATGGGTTTTTGATATCAACCATGTAAATTTCAAACTTCAAGGTAATAATTAGATTCTAGTAGACAACCTAACAAAATTTTAACTTTTGAAGACTCATCATGCTTGATTCTCTAGTCTCCTAAAGTTTAAATCATCACTGCACAATTATCAATGACTTAACCCAAAACATATTAATAAAAATCATGAACCAAAGGAAATTTCATTCTAATAGTAATATGAGAAAAATTACTTAAGAACAAGATATAATTCAGGGATTTGAGAATAATGCAAAAAGTTAGGAACTTTTTCAAAATAAAATTCACCCCCCACACTTAAGATGTACATTGCCCTCAATGTACAAAGATATATATCTAGATATTAATCACATGAAATTAAGTGAGAAAGGGAGAGATGAAACTTCCTGAATTTTGTTTTGGATGAATTTCTTGGGTTGGCAGTGGTCGTGGTGTGGTTATTCCCAAGCAGCCTTTAGCACCTAAATCAAAGAAACTAAAATAAAATAGACTAAATTAAGCAAAAGAGAAATAAAGAAAATGAAAATAAAGGAGAAGAGAAAAGAAAAAGAAAAATGAAATGGGCTAAAATGTCCTTGTCTCGGCGAATTAATGAAGCGGCCGGCATGAACTCATGTAAATCAGTCTCACACGGGGAGACTGTATTAGGGCCCTTTGGCTTCTTCGACATGGGAAAGATGTGGATCAAGAGTTCGGAGAATGAAGAAAGGTGAAATTGAAAAAGGAGGCGAGTGTAAAAGGTATGGAAGAAGGGAAATGGAGAGTAAGTGAGAAAGGGAGAGGGGTGTTTTAAATAGAAATCTTAGATCTGGTAGATCCCCACGCCTGTGTACCTTGGGCGTGTTGAGTCACAAGGCCGTATCGCACGGTCGTGTTTTGCTACGTTCATTTCTCCCATGCCAATGTGCATGTTGCCACGCCTATGTTGATAAAACAGTTTCGACCACAGCTGTAGTGCACGGCCGTGGTGTTTAGTTGGAGCTCGTGGCTTGAAGATATTTTTTGTCCTATTTCGTACTATCTCTGCCACATTGGTACGGAAATCTGTGGTGTCCACACGGTCGCAGCCACGGCTGTGTGCAAGGCTGTGTGGAATGGAAATCTGTGTGGTTAGTTTGTAGTTCGATGCTGAAAGTAAAAATGGAAAGAAAATAAAACAATAAAATAAAAATATGCACATTAATGGGGTTAATGCTCGGGTTGCCTCCCAAGAAGTGCTCGTTTATAGTCTTAAGCTAGACTTACCTCTCATTCGCACATTCATGGTGGTTTGAGGAGTTGAAAATCCTTTCTCATGCTATCAGTTCTGTTATCAGTATATAGTTCGAGTTGAGTAGTGTTTACTTTAAAAGTGCCGAATATAGGATTACTTACCTCGACTATTCTGTATGGGAAAATATTAAGTACCTTAAAAAGAATTTGTTCATTTGTATGAAGGTCAGGAGGAGATATTCGAGGGTCTGTCTTATCTAACAATACCTGATCTCCAATTTTAAATTTGTTTGTCCCATGGAATGGCTTTGGTTCTGCTTTGTGTATTCCTAATTTCTCTTTGAAATGTGTCTTCTACTCGTCTAGTTTATCGATCTGAAGCCTTCGTTCCTCATGATTTATTTCTTTATTGGTATGAGGTTTAGATTCTGGCTCAGTTGTGTAGTTCCGTGGTGCTTCCTGAAAAGAAGGTTTAATCGAATGGTCATTAATAAATTTAATTTTCTCACCCTGATTACTTGATGTCCTAGACGAGTCAAGAGCCTGAAGACTGATTGCTTCGTCACCTACACGGTATATGAGTTCTCCTATACCAACATCAATTTTAGTCCTGGTAGTTGCTAAAAACGGTCTTCCTAAAATTAAAGGAATATTATTGTCCTCATCCATGTCTAAAACAACAAAGTCTACTGGGAATACATATTTATCAACTTTCACGAGAACATCTTCGATTATACCCCTAGGAATTCTAATAGTTTTATCAGCTAATTGAATGCTCATCCTAGTTTGTTTGGGTTTCCCTAGACCTAGTTGTTTAAATATTTTATAAGGCATAACATTTATGCTTGCCCCTAAATCAGCTAAAGCATTATAAACAGATAAACTACAAATTAAACATGGAATTGTAAAACTCCCTGGATCTTTTAATTTTCGTGTAGTTTATTTTGCAAAATTGTTGAGCATACTGTGTTTAGTTCCACATGCGACTCCTCGTCTAACTTTCGTTTGTTTGTTAACAGCTCTTTTAAAAATTTCCTTGAATCTGGCATCTGCGAAAGAGCTTCAAGAAATGGTAAGTTAATATGTAATTTCTTTAAAATTTTAAGAAATTTACCGAATTGTTCGTCTGTGTTGTCTTTCTTCATCGCATTGGGGTATGGCACACGAGGTTGGTACTCTTTAATTACCGGTTTTGGGTTGTCATGGTTTACCTTAACCTTACCTTCCTCTACCACATTCTCTTGGCTTACTTTGGGTTCATCTACCCCTTCACTATCATGAGCAGCTATTGCTTGAAGTTGTTCCTTTGGATTAGTTTCACTGTTGCTTGGTAGGCTTCCTTGTGATCGTTTAGAGAACTGCTTAGCAAGTTGCCCTAATTGGTTCTCGATCCCTTAAATCAATGCTTGTTGATTTTTGAGTGCTGTCTCGGTGTTTTGGAAACGGGTTTCTGACACCGCTATAAATTTCGTTAACATCTCGTCAAGGTTCAGCTTCTTTTCTTGTAAGTAAGGTTGCTGTTGGAAGCTTGAGAGGGGTTGTTGTCTTTGGTTTCCTTGGCCACCCCATGAGAAATTGGGGTGGTTCCTCCAACCTGGATTGTAAGTATTACTATAAGGGTTATTTTGAGGTCTAAAATTGTTACCTATATAGTGAGCTTGCTCGTTTTCAGCACTCGGGTTATAAGGTGGATATTCTGTGCTGGTCATCCCTCTTCCATTCGTATCGCACTGCATAACTGGATGTACCTGCGAAGAACCACATAAACCATCAATTTTCTTACTTAACAGTTCTACTTGGTTCGATAGCATGGTCACTACGTCGAGGTTGAAAACATTGGCAGCTTTTGTTGGCTTTGTCCTTGTGACTTGCCACTGATAGTTATTCAGTGACATCTCTTCGATGAATTCATAGGCAGCCTCAGATGTTTTATTATTTAGGGTTTTGCCAACGGCTGAATCAATCAACTGCCTGGTTGAGGGGTTCACACCGTTGTAAAAGGTTTGGACCTGTAGCCACAAGGGTAATCCATGGTGTGGGCATCTTCTTAATAGATCTTTGTATCTCTCCTATGCATCGTAAAGTGTCTCTAAATCAATCTGCATAAAAGAAGAGATATCATTCCTCAACTTAGCCATTTTAGCCGGCGAAAAATATTTTAACAAAAATTTTTCGATTATTTGTTCCCATGTAGTGATTGATCCTTGTGGTAACGAGTTCAACCACTGTTTAGCTTTGTTTCTCAATGAAAAGGGAAACAACCGAAGACGAATGGCATCATCAGAAACGCCATTTATTTTGAAAGTATTGCAAAATTCTAGGAAATTCACCAAGTGATTATTTAGTTCTTCATCCTGCAAACCATCAAACTGAACAAATTCCTGTATCATCTGAATTGTGTTAGGTTTTAGCTCAAAATTATTTGCAGCAATAGCAGGTCTAACAATACTTGACTTAGTTCCTGTTAAATTAGGTTTAGCATAATCATACATAGTTCGAGGAACATGATTTTTGGCCACCTCTGGAGGTAGCGGATTATTCTCAGCTATCTCGTCGGTAGGATTAATTTCGTCTTCTTGCTCTTCTTGTATGTATTGTAGGCTTCTCCTTATTTCTCATCGGTTTCTGCGAACTGTGCTTTCAATTTCACTATCGTAAAGTAGAGGTCCTGATGGGTTTCTTCTAGTCATAAACTAGAATACCTGCCAGAAGCAAAGAAGAAAATTTAGAAAAGTAAAAATAAAACTTAATTGCAAAAATAAAATATGGCTAAAGTAATAAAAATTGAGCGTTCTTAATATTTCAGTGCCCCGGCAACGGCGCCAAAACTTGATCGTGTCTGAAAGTCTTAATATTTATATAATGAATGATCGAGCCTAGAAACTAACTTATGACAATGATTGAGGCAAACGCACCTATCGAACAATAGTATAGTTTAGTGGCAAGACCGGGATGTCGAACCCAAGGGAACCAAAAGTACTAATACTGACTTTCTTTTTATTATTTAGCCTAAAAATTAAGGGAATTGTTGTTTAACCTAAAATTAACTAACTACTAAGCTGAAGATGCTAAGACACAGAGAAGGAATTAGGGAAAATACTTTTGGGAAAAACTAATTGATAAAGACAATACCCGAGGAAGAATCCACCTAGAATTCACTTGTTATTTAACTCTGAACCAGAAGATTTATTCACTTGACTTGATCCATAGGATTCCCTAATTTCTATTAATACATCTCTCGAGGCTACTAACATCTAACCCTAGGTTGATTAATTGAAATCTCTCTCTAATTAAAACCCCTAGAATTACATTAACTCAATCTGTGGACTCCCATATTAGGTTTGACCCTAATCCGGCAGATTTTCGTCATCCTATCTCTAGGGTTGCGATCAACTCCGCTTAACTATGCTAGATCTACTCTTAAACAGGGAATATTCCTCCACTGCCTAAGCACATCAATACTTGAATCAATATCCTGAAATATTAAAACAAGAATTAAGAACAAATCAAGTATTTATCATACAGTTCAGAAAACAATAACAAGATCCGTCTTAAGTTTTATCCCCCTCAGGTATTTGAGGGGTTTAGTTCATAATTATAAAAGAATACATCTTAGAAGAAAATATAAAACAAAACATAAGAAAAACCCTAAAACCCCCTGAAGGAAATTGAAGGGAAGATCTTCTGTCTTGAGTATGATTCCGGCTTCTTGAGATGAATCAACTGGCTTTCTTCGAGTATATCCTACAATTCGGCCTCTCTGGCTTGGCTCATCGGCCTACTTGAACGCCCCCTTTTAGGTCACACTTAAGGTGTTTATATAGGTTTTCGAAATGTCTTTCTTTGCCCCTAAGTATCCTAATCCGAGTGGAATTCAAACAGGTCACGTCAGGGACACGCCCATGTGGCATGCCCATGTAAGTCGAGTCCTGGCCATGTTTTGGGTCTGCTAAGGAGGCACGGCCGTGTGGCTCGGTCCCTGGCCGTGTGAATTTTGTACTTTAGCCCATTTTCTCTATTTTTGGCTCATTTCTCGTTCTTTTCATCCTCCAGTGCTCTTCTAAGTATAAAACATGAAATTAAAGGATTGGGAGCACCAAATTCCACAATTCGAGGGATAAATCATCCAAAAGTATGCTAAATGTGGGATTAAAATATGTATATATCATGGTTTGTCACTTTTCATAACCTTTATTGGGTTGAACCTCAGATTCTACGTATCGAAACAGATCTTATGTATCATATCATTTCGAACATCTACGTGTTCCCGTGATTTCATGATTCATTGCCATGGTTAACAACTAACATGTCCTACCGTAGGCAGCACCCATATCATTAGGCTGGTTAGCAACTAACACGTCCTACCAAACCTAACACTCATGCTAACTGGTCAGTAACTAACATGCCCTACCAGTGGCCGCCAAATTGGTTAACAACTATAATGTCCTACCAGTGGCCCAATGCATCTGGATACCAAGTTCATACCCTTAAGGAAGTCATATCTATTCCATACCATGACCATGCAGACACACACATAGACAATTACATATAACAGATTTCCAAAGTTCCAAGTTCCTATTCTCACCTGGAATCCAACTATGACAACAATACTATAATGTTATACACAAAACATAACACAACACATAGCAGAATCACAAAGTTTGGTTACTCACAAATGATCTCAATGAAATTTTCTATTCTAACTCTACTGCTGCATACACAAATCTTTCTTTCTAATCAATCACTCGTTGCTTTTTCTCTAACAACGAACTCCCCTTGACAGGATTTGAAGTAGAATAGAGAAAAAGAAAAGAGAAGAGGAACCCCTACTACAAAGGGTCCTCACTGAAATATATATCTCATTGCTTTCTCACTCAAGGTTAACACATGGCTAACATGCAAAGCTAACTCAATTTCTAACATGGCCAACATAATCATTATAGTTTATTATATATTAAAAATAATCATAAAACTTTAGTTCTAACTGGATCCCAGTAAAAACACAACTAAAATTAAGCTGAAATCATATGTGCACAAACAGATAACATTCAGATCCAAAGTCCCATAATCCTTTACTGGCGTATAAAAACAAAAGGACTTAACACACAAACATACCGAAAGAAACACTGATTGGTGAGTTCCTCAAGAATACCATGCCAAAACATAAAGACTACACTTATACTTAGTCCAAAAAGTGAATCATAACTAACTTACCTATAAATCAATCAGTCTGCCACACACATATGGCGCACAATCAATACAAATATCTCACTGGCGGATAGAACATAAATCAGTCTTATCTTGACTTAAATCTTAACTCAGCTTTCAACCCAAACAAATCATCAACAAGACTATGCCAGGTAGGGTATTACAATCTTTAAGGGTTTAGTTTACAGAAATGGAGTTCTGAAATCACATTTTTCGATACCGACAAAAGTCGAGTCATTACATATCTATTGTCTTAGTGCTCACTAATTTATTTTTTTATTTTGCATGCATAGGAAAAATAAAAATCAAATTCCTTTTTAATATGGAGATTGAAAGAACTGATCAAAATTGAGCGTGATCTAAATCAATATCTAGTGTTATTGGTTTTGACTATTTACATGATATGGAGAACCCGTCACAACTCGTTTGCAATGTAGTTAATTGACAAAACAATGTGGCTTTAGAGTTACTTAATCCACCACAATACCCAATTTATATGAGTCTTAGAGACTATTTGATGCTAAGGGTTAATGTTAACCAAAGTAGGATTAGGATATGATAAACGAAAATGAAAGTTTGAGATTAAACTTGTGATTTTAACCAATTTTTAGTATAATGGTTTACCCACTAAGGACCCAAATTTACATTTGTCAAACTTTTAAAAAGTTTTTAATATATCTTTAAGTCACCTTAAGTGTTTGATGAAACCATTTGGTTAACCACGTTTCCTTTTTCACTTAGGGACAAAGCTAAGTCTTGGTTTAATTCTTTACCAACAAGGTCGATTGAAACATGGGACTAACTAGTGAAAAAGGTTTTGTCCAAATATTTTCACTCGGCTAAACTATTAGGATGAGAAATGAAATTATTGGTTTTTGTTGAATATGATAATGAGAGTTTATATGTAGCTTGGAAAAATTTTAAAGATCTTATGAGAAAATGTCCACATAATGAAATTCCTGTGTGGATGTAAATTCAAGTTTTTTATTATTATTATGGTTTGACTCATTTGTGCAGGTTCATTGTTAATGCTACAACTTATGACTTGTTCATATTAGGTTCACAATTATGTTCAAATTAAGTCATTTCATTTTTTTATTACAAAAATGTAGAAAAGTAATATTTCTCATAATATAGAAGTAAATTTTATTTTTCCTAATAAGTTTTTTTTGGGAAAGGGGTATCGAGGTCTATGTAAAATTCAAATTCAATTATTTCTAGCTCCCTCGAGATTATAAAAGGGAAAAGAAAAGAGAATTTTTACATATACATCTTCAAATCTCGATTCACATAGGTGTCAAGCTCCTTTAAAATTTTTTATTTTTCTTATATTTTTATTGTTTTTTTTCTTGTATATAGGATTTAAGAATTGCCATGCATCTCATTTATTCAATTTTAATTTTTTATATGTACAATTTCTGTAACACCCTGGATTTTGGGGATTAAAAGTCCTGATGTTAGTGGTTAGGGTCTGAGAGAAGGCTGAGCTTATGTGTTTAGTCTGGCGTGTAAGTGACAGAATAGGCCTGCTAGTCTGATGTTTGTGTGTGTGTTAATTTGTCTCTGGGTTCTGGGTTTGAGTCCTTATGTTTGCGCTTAAAATAATGTTTTGTTTTGGTTTTGTTTTAAGTTAAAAATTTTATTAACTTTATTTTTATTATTAATCTTCTTTTCTTTTTCACGTTTTTTTATCTTTTACCTTTTCTCTCTTTTCTTGGTTTATGGTTTTTCTTTCCTTTTTCCTTTTTTGTTTTTGGAATCGGTGGTGTGGTGCTTTCGACAGTGCTTCATGCCTCATTGTCGTCGAGTCGGTATCAGGTCGTCTTCAATTACCAATCAGGTGTGGGAACGAAACTCTTCAACTTTGTTGTGAATTGTATAATTTGGAGTCAAAATGTGGTGGGATTGGAAAATCCGTATGTGGGTTTCAATAATGGTGTAATCATAACGTTGTTTTGAAATTAGAATGCATTGAATTTGGTTTACGATTGTATGTGTCTGATTTAGTAGAGGCTAGGGAGTGTTGGGGAAGGAAAAGGTCATTTTCAGGGCTATTTAGGGTGGTTTCGTGGCCACTGGGATTTCCACACGAGCGTGTGAGATTGAGGGTTAGGGTTTGATTGATTGGGTGCCACACGGCCTGGCCACACGGCCGTATGGCTAATTTTGGACTTAGGGATTCTACACGGGCGTGTGTGTTATGGACACACGGTCGTGTCTGGTGGGCACGCAGGCTGTGAAACCCTTATACGGTCGTGTCAGCCCTGTACACAAAGTTAGTGCAAATGGACAGAGAGTTACACAACCTGTTCACACGGCCATGCCCCTGGTCTACACGGGCGTGTGCCTTAGTCACACAGCCGTGTGCCTCTCTTCACACGGGCATGTGCCTCAGTCACACGTCCGTGTGCCCCTCCTCACACAAGCTTTTAATCTCCCACACGGCCTTGGCAATACCACACAGCCAGAGCACACGCGCCTGTGGTCTTAAGACACTTATAATAGTTTTGTATGCATTTCTGATCTGAATATGTCATTGTGTGTGCTCCGACCCTTAACTAATTTTAGTGAGGGGGTTCAAGACTCGATACAGGTGATGGTTGTGTGTGATGTATGATTTGCAATCTAGTCTGAAGAGTGCGTTACCTAACTGTTCTGACTGACTGTCTGATAATGTGTCTCTGTTCTGCTAGATTGAATGCATTCATGCAATTCCATTACATATTTTACTTGGGTTGTGAAGAGAAGGAAGACTGTATCTATATTGAACTGCCCGTTTAACTGCAAACTTATACGTATAATCATTTATCACACTATACCGTACGTGCGTCAGCTTCGTTGTGCACTATTATCTGATTTGGCAGTTTAATTGCAACATGACTGTACAACGGATTACTGCATTGCACTATACTGTACGTAATTCAGCTTTGCTACGTACCATTATCTGATCTGGCCTGTACCGCAGTCTACCGCATTGCACAGTATAGCACATACACTAGCTCTGCTGCGTATATTATCTGAGTGGCTGAGTCCACATATACAGAGTGTAAGGTTGGATGGGCCTTCCGAGGTCCTAATTGGTGTAGTTGGTTGGATGAGCTTTAACAGCTCTTATGAGGTGTGATCGGGGGACGGAGAGGTGTGTTGGCTGGATGGGTGGGTTATATTCATCTGACTACATTTCATCTGTATCTGTCTGTATGTTCTGACTGCAAGACTAGTTGTCTGTAATCTATTTGTTTGATCAGCATTTGAGCTGAGTTGTTGAGTGAATTTGATGTCCTCTGGTTGTTAAGTTCTGCTGGGACGTCAGTCCCAAGTGTGCATTCTGACTCCGTGAGTAACTGAAAATCTATTGTGTTAATGTTTCGAGTACTGTATCTCTGTTTTCGAAATCACACTGAGCTCGAGTAGCTCACCCCCTCTTAGTGTTTCTTTTCAGGTGCCCTTTCTAAATTCTGACCTTGGAATCGGTATGCGGAGGTCTCGGTGGAAAATGAAGGATTATCGGTTTATATTTTCAGTTTATATTTGGTTAAACGATTTTTGGAATGTAAGTTTTTTTAAAAACCTTTGGTACAATCTCCGTTGATTGTTATTCATTTATTTAAACTAGGTTATATGTTTTCCTTATTTGTAACTTTTCTTACTGGGTTTTAAACGGTCAAATATTTCGATTTAACTTGAGGAGTTATTTTGTGAAATTTAACTAGGGTTACTTCAGTAACCAATGTGACATTCGAAATTCGGTCTAAACTTCTAGGCTGGGTTTTGGGTGTTACAATTTCAATTTTTTAAATATCAATAAAAGAAACATCATATTTTTTTGTCCTATATTTAAATTTAAAAGCTACTCTACTAGTGTATGAAATAATTATCCTAAATATATATATAAGTAAAATAACAAAATTTTTATAATAAAACAAGATCTTTCATGGTGTTTCTCCAATGGAAACAACTCTTAAAAGTTTGAGATAATTGGTGAGGGCTTGTCTCTATTCATAGTTGAAATTATAAGCATAAAACTCCTTAAAATTCTATGTGAGATTATTGAAATATTTAAAACTTTCACTAATAAAAAATTGAGGGAAGATGAAAAATTAGTTTCTATAATATATATATCTTTGTTATGAAATAAATATAAAAAAGAGTAAACAACAAAGATAGTGGTGAGAGAAAGATAATTACGTATTTTATTGATCAATAGAGATGTTTACAATGTTTATCCAAACTTTATATTTATAGACATAAAAGTATAAATAATATAAAACTCTATTTTTGATGAACATTAGAGTCCTAATGTATATCAAATTTATCTTGTCTTGATGAGCATCCACTTAACAATAAAATATTCATAATACTCCCCTTTATTGTCTATTGGTAGACAATGTGCCTAATTAAAATATTACTAGGATAAAAACCCATTGGAAAAAATTCCTAAATAAGGAAAAAAGAATACATGATGTGTGTTACGTGAACTAACTAAAAACATGACTAAGGCAAGCGCACCTATCGAACAATAGTATAGCTACGGTGAGTAGAGATATCGTATCCACGAGGATTAAAAGTATTAGTAATTACCGTTTTCCTATTATCTAGCCGACAAATTGGAGTGATTGTTTTAAACTAAGATTTACTAAACCAATTTTAACTAAGAACTCAACAGAAAATATATCAGGAAAATAAACGAATAATAACCAAGGAGAGAAACAATAACTAGGAAAGAATCCACCTAGACTTCATCTATTATTATGAATCTGATTAAACGATTTATTCACTTGATATATTGATCTGTAGAAATTCCTAAATTATGTTAATATCTCTTTCTAAAGTAAGAGCAACTGACTCTAGGTTGATTAATTGAAATATCTTTCTAATTAAAACTCCTATTGTCGCATTAACTCGATCTATGGATTCCCTTATTAGATTTGACTCTAATTCGGTAGATTTATGTCGTCCTATTTCTAGGATTGCATGCAATTCCACTCAATTATGCTAGATCTACTCTTAAACAGGGACTTTTTCTCCACTGAATTAAGCACATTAAATATGAATTAATATCCCGTAAATATTAAAACAGGAAATAAGCACACATAATTGAGAACAAGAATCAAGTATTTATCATGTAAAATAGAAATTAAATAATAGAATTCATCATAGGTTTCATCCTCCCTAGGTATCTAGGGAATTAGTTCATAATTCTGAATAAAAACATATCAAAGTTAGAATAACCATAAGACATAAAGAATGAAACACCCCACACCCGACCCACGAGCCTGGACCGGATCTAGTATATTCCTCGAAGTAAACCGGTTAAAAATTCTTTTATTACTTTGAAAATCTGTGTGTTTTAAAAGATAGTTTGCTGGTGGGTTGGGCTCGAGTTGAAAACAAATTTATTTTATATTGAAACCCATTTAATTTCAAGTGACAAAATATTTAAAGTTTATTTTAAATTAAATTGACTTAATCTCTAATAAATAAAATTATGAACATAGTAAATAAAACAGAAAATAACATAGTTCACTATGGCTTTATTACATCAAATAAAAACCCAAAATAAAATTTAAAATACTTAGAAAAATGAAGGGTCCACATAATAATTTCATTGCTGGGCATGGCCACCACTAAGCTCCTGCCGACCCCGGTCCATCACTGTTCATCACCTGAAAAAATGTTCCCACGACGGGGTGAGTCAACAGACTCAATGTGTACTACAACACTAAGTCTTAACAAATTCAGACATTTCCTTACATTTCCAAGACATTTCCTTACATTTCCAAGACAAGACATTTCCTTACATTTCCAAGACATATCCTTACATTTCTAAGACATTTCCTTACATTTCCAAGACATTTCCTTACATTTCCAAGACATTTCCTTACATTTCCAAGACAAGACATTTCCTTACATTTCCAAGACATTTCCTTACATTTCTAAGACATTTCCTTACATTTCCAAGACATTTCCTTACATTTCCAAGACAAGACATTTCATTACATTTCCAAGTCATTTCCTTACATTTCCAAGACATTTTAAAAATGCACACATCACATATATAACACATAAGACATACTAATGCATAGGCTATAATCCAGGATGTTACAGTTCTACCCCCCTTAAAAATAATTTCGTCCTCGAAATTACTTACTAACGAATAATCGTACACCTTAACTCACCGCGACTACGCTTATCTCTGCGACTCTGATCTTAATAGAACCATCATACTTCCTAGGCACAATCTCTAAGTTCACGTCCCCTAGAACTCATTTCTAACACCGTGATTTAACTCGATTAAAGAGTTTTATGCATTAGAAATTTTGTTCCACTTTGTTTATCCATGAACAAATTTTATGCAAAGAGATGTTTAAAAGTGGTTCTTTCGATCAAACAAAGTTCTCAGCTCAAGTTCACTATTCAAAAAGTCACGTTCACATTCATCAACCGAGACATATTTATTCAGTGGTATCTACCACCCACATTCACTATTCGAACACACTTTGCCTTATTCCTATCCCAGGGGTATTTTCGTAATTTGTCCTATAGGGGTATTTTCGTAATTTTTCAAAATAAGGTTCCTTGGTAATTTTGTCAATAAGGGTATTTTGGTAATTTTGTATTCCCGGGGAAATTTTGAAAATTTTAAAATCCGGGGGTATTTCGATAATTTTGAAACTCAGGGGTATTTTGGTAATAAGCATGGGTAAATTTGTAAAGCTCAATAAATCAGGGGTATTGCAGATTTTACAAAACTTTTAGGGTTATTTTTGAGAATTTGTTTTCCAAAAGGATGATGTTGCAAAAATTTGGAAATCAAGGTCATTTTGGTAATTTCGTACGTCAGGGGCAATTTCGTAATTTTTCCAAAATCAAGGTATTTTAATATTTGCAAAATAGGATTCTTGGGTGCTTTTGTAAAGTAAGGAAGATTTTATTGAAGTCAGGGTAGTACGGTAATTTTAGAAACCAGGGGCATTTTTGTAATTTCGCCACTAGAGGCATTTTGGTAATTTTTGTAAATTGGGAATATTTTGAAAACTTTCTAGAAATAAGTTTTTGTTACTATTCAGAGGGGTAAATTTGGGGATTTTAAAACTAGGGTTTTCATAAAAACATGGCTAGTCCCTTTCAGGTTTTAGTTATTGAGTTTAGCCTGCGACTGATTCCTCTTAGTTAGGGTAAACCGTAGCTACGCACTAGGTAGGATTCCTGCGAAGATGAGGTGAGTCACTAGGACTGCTTAAGTACCAGGCTCTTCCAAATCCAATCCTAGACATGCGCACAAGGGTTACCACACCTTAACTCGGCGACTTAGCCATAGGTTTGTTTAATTAGGCATTAAAGTCTTATGTAATAGTTGGGGTAAACTAGTCCTAGGGTTCACATACTTAACAGTCTAATCTACGTTCCATTTCTACCCTTCTATAATTCGGACAGAATTCACACAGAGGATAGGGTACTTACTTACAGTGGATCATGGTCGGAGACTTGGGTGCCATGCCAGAAAAACCTGCTTATTTCCAAAAATATTTTCATAAAACTTACTTGGGCTCGATTTAAAAATGTTTTGGGCCTTAATCCTCAGGTCGAGAGTTTGAAACGGGCTCTGATACCAAATTGAAACACCCCACACCCGGCCCACGAGCTTGGACCGGATCTAGTATGTTCCTCGAAGTAAACCGATTAAAAATTCTTTTATTACTTTGAAAATATGTGTGTTTTAAAAGATAGTTTGCTGGTGGGTTAGGCTCGAGTTGAAAACAAATTTATTTTATATTGAAACCCATTTAATTTCAAGTGACAGAATATTTAAAGTTTATTTTAAATTAAATTGACTTAATCTCTAATAAATAAAATTACGTAACACAGTAAATAAAACAGAAAATAACATAGTTCACTATGGCTTTATTACATCAAATAAAAACCCAAAATGAAATTTAAAATACTTAGAAAAATGAAGGGTCCACATAATAATTTCCTTCTTTGGGCATGGCCACAACTAAGCTCTGCTGGCCAGGTCCATCACTTTGTTCATCACTGAAAAAATGTTCCCACGACGGGGTGAGTCAATGCAGACTCAATGTGTACTACAACACTAAGTCTTAACAAATTCAGGCATTTCATAACATACATATTCATATATCATTAAATTAAAAATGATGCAACCCGAACCCAAAACCTAGTTAGCCATCCGCTACACATCACCCGTACCAACCTGCACACCGTGGGGACTACTAAGTCAACCCTCCATCCGCTACACACCAACGAAGGCAGTCGTTGCAGTCGACGTACTTATCGCCCTTATAAATATTCGTGGCATAGCCACCAGATTAAATAATTGTGACCGAAGTCACTACATTCAGATATCGTGGTCTTAGGTCACCACATTCAGATATCGTGGTCTTAGGTCACCACATTCAGATGTCGTGGTCTTAGGTCACCACATTCAGATATCGTGGCCTTAGGTCACCACATTCAGATATCGTGGTCTTAGGTCACCACATTCACTTCCCCTTTTCATATAACCCATATGCCCCATATCATTCATATTATGCATTAACATGCCTAATTTCACATTCTTATCATTGTTCACATATGAGTCATAACATCTATTCATATTCCTAGTAGGAGTAGGAAGCGTACCTGAGTACTTTTGTACTATTACATGGTACCTTAGCCATATTCACATTCTTATAAACATACACATATTAAGCATTGCCATAAATCTTATTAAAAGTTAGTGTAGGGTACACACCTGGTTCGCTTAACAAATTCACTTAAATCCCGAAAAGCTTGATCTAATGCCTTAGATCTTAAATCCCTACATTCGACCAACCTTAATATGTTAGCAAGGAGCCTATTCGGCTATAAGACCAAATCCTATTAGGATTGTTGTAACTCAAACTTACCTTGGTGCCGATTGATGTTTAATCAAATGCCGGAAACTTTGTATCCTTCTTTCTTGAAATCGGCAATCACTAGATTACTTGAATAGATTAGTTTCGGCTTTTGAATAATTAATGAAACACATCTATTTACCAAACAAGGCCTCGGCCGAATGCTATAAACACTTACCTTGTGGATTTTAAGTCTCGAAACTCACCGAATAACTAGGGAACACGCGGCCTATGGTGTACCTTCGGGAAAAGAACTTCTCCTTCCTTGTAGTCGACACTTAATAAATCCCGAAAGATCTCTTCAAAGTTTCGACAACAAGATATTAATGGGGTTAGTCCTAGATTTCGGCAATTCTTAAAAGAAAAAAAGGATAAAAATCGATAACCAGTAACCTTACCCTTAATGCACAAGCCAACAACCCCTTGCTTGAAGTCTCAAAAATATTCGACTATGGCTTTGATGTGGATAACAATTTCGGCTCTTGAGGCTTAGTGAGAAATCGGCTAGGGCTATTGGTATCTTGAATTTTCGGCTTTGGCTAACAAAAGAAAAAGAACAATGCCCTAGGAAATTCGGCAGAGAGAGAAGAATTAAAAGGAAGAATGATGAATGGCCCTCTTTTCCTCTAGTAGCCGAAATTACTAATTCAAAATCCCTTACTTGGTCATCACTCTTCTATTTTGATAGCTTTATCTCTTTAATTATCACCTTATTCAAATTAATAAAAATTTAATCCAATAATTATCTCTCATCTCTTAATAAAAATAATACTAATAATAATCCATCATTATCTATCTATTTGCCGAATTTTAAAGAGAATAAAACTCCTCTTTTAAGAGCCTTAATGCCGTCCACCTCTCTGCTCCTTGTAGCAAAATAAAATTCTTTTATTTGCTTCCCATGCGACTCGATCCTTAGCCCATTTGCCTATGTATGTGGCGTCACTTGCTAGGCCCTTAAGTGGCGTCTTGTAGCCATTTTACCAAGGCTATTTGTATGTCATATTTCACATACATTTTCTCTTAAGACCACCTTACTTCATGTCCCTCTTTTAAACTTTAAACTTGACATTTCTAAAGCATTTCCTTACATTTCTAAGACATTTCCTTACATTTCCAAGACATTTCCTTACATTTCCAAGACATTTCCTTACATTTCCATGACATTTCCTTACATTTCCAAGACAAGACATTTCCTTACATTTCCAAGACATTTCCTTACATTTCCAAGACAAGACATTTCCTTACATTTCCAAGACATTTCCTTACATTTCTAAGACATTTCCTTACATTTCCAAGACATTTCCTTACATTTCCAAGACAAGACATTTCCTTACATTTCCAAGTCATTTCCTTACATTTCCAAGACATTTTAAAAATGCACACATCACATCCATAACACATAAGACATACTAATGCATAGGCTATAATCCAGGATGTTACAAAGAAAGTCATAAAAACTTCAACAGAAATTAAAAGGAGATCTTCAATCTTGATGGAAATCCGCTTCGGAGTTGGCTCCAATGGTATTCTTTGAGTTGCTTTCTTGATATCCTTTGATGGATCCCTCTTCCCTTCTTCTAATTGGTATTTATAGACTTTAGAATGCTCAGAAAGCCTAAAAATTGCATTTTTTCGCGCATTTGGGATCCAAGTTGCGAAAAAACACGGGCTGGCACATGGTCGTGTGTCCAGCCCCTATGGCTTACACGGGCGTGTGTCCAGCCATGTGGAAAGGCCCAGGCCGTGTGGCTCCTAAAAACAACTCTATTTGTCCAATTTTGGCTCATTTTTCACTCATTTCTCTCCCAAATACTCTCCTAAGTATAGAAACATGAATTCAAAGCATTAGGAGCATCAAGTTCACCAACGGGATTAAAATATGTTACTTTTATCACTTATCAATACAGATATCTATAATACGCATTAGATGTTGTCTCATTAAAAACCTTACTAGGAAAACCCAATGGGACAACCTCAGTTAAGGAAAAAGAGTACAACATGTATTTACTCCCCCTCGTGACAACATCACATGATATCTCAAATTCTATGTATTTCAATCTTGAATACTAGCTTTTCAAATGATCACTTAAACCAGTTTGTTAAACATTTATATCATCATTCTTTTGAATGTCATGAGTGAAGAAGAATTTTGGGAAATATATTTTGATTTCTTTATGAGTTTCAATAATAATCATAGCAAACTTTGATCATGATCCTTCTATAATAACAATATGTTCAAATCAAATCAATAAACATTTACGCAAAAGTATTGAACAATTCCCCAGAAATTTCTATATGCTTTTAGCGTTCTAAATCCTTCAAAGATTTTAATATAAACTTCCACTATATAGTAATTCATATAAAATGTTGTAACAACCATTAGATGCATATCCAATCTTTCATGACCTACTAGACAAATAAAATATCTCAACGTTATTTTATCCACCACAAAAGAATATCTTTTCATAATCAATACCAAAACTTAGTGAAAAACTTTGTATTTCTTATTTAGTTTTCCAAAACTACTTAATTTGTATCCTCTTTGGCTTTATACCTTTAGATATTTTGACCACTAGTCCTTAAAATTTCTCAAATTTATTTCTATTTGAATGGTGTCTTTTCATTTTGGCAAATATTTTTCATGACTATTTTTCTTAAAAAATTTATTTAGAATCCTCTTTTTTTCATTATCTCAGTGATACTATTGCATGAAAAATCAATGACAACAACTTGAATCTCTTCTAGATTTTTCATCATTTTCATATTCAGGTACTTGAATCTCTTCTAGAGTTTTCATAATTAGTTATGTCTTGGGTCTCTTCAGGAGCACCCACTTCCACTATATGACGATCTTGATTAACTATGTTCTTTTATGGTAATTTTTATCTTTGGAACCAATCAAACTATCATGCTTCAAGAATGCATTACTTTCATTTGTTCTAACAAGTTATCCTACTAGACTTCAAAATATCAATTGTTATATAATACTTGGTTATTTGCATTAGGTTAGTAAATACATTTGGCAGCTAATTTGCAATAAAGTGAATTATCTTTTTTGAACTTCTAGCTCTAATTCCTTTCTATGAGGATCTAGATAATGATAATTCATTCTAAGTAATTATTTTATACAACTATCATTTTTCTTTTCCTAATGTTGGGAAAATTGTCAAATCAAAATAGTAAACTCATATCATCATTAAATCTTTAATTTGTTCAAAACATCTAATAATACAAGGAGATTCATAATTAATATATTGTAACACCCCAAACCCGACCTAGACGTTATGGCCGAATCTGGCGACGTCACGTGATAGTGCTTTAGAAAACGTAATTACGATAAAACCATTTTTAGAAAACGTCAGTAACCTCACGCTTCAACACTGGACACTAGTATAACTATCGTAAATCTCGGTACATTTTATTCCCGCCGGGATGCATAGCGTAAGGGTTGCTATGCGCTTCCCTCAAAATCGACTGTCTCAAATCCTCATTATTCGGTACACAGATCCGATAGTGGAAACAAAGTACCTCGTCACTATTAATCCCAAAATCAGTAGTGTCCCCATTCTCAAGCTGACGAAACCGCACCTCAAGTGACTTATCCTCTATCTGTTTACCTCTAATCTGATCAATCCATATGGGCTTAACCTGAAGTTCTGCTAATAGACTCCCATCATCGAATAAGCTGAGTCGAGCAAACATCGCTCTTAGATCGATCACAACCCTACTGCTCAAAGTGTCTGCCACCACATTAGCCTTACCAGGATGGTACTCAATGGTGCAATTATAATCCTTAAGCAGTTCGACCCATCTACGCTGCCTAACGTTTAACTTCTTCTGAGTGAGGAGATACTTGAGGCTCTTGTGATCAGTGTAGACAGTACACTTCTCACCATACAGATAGTGCCTCCAGATTTTTAGAGCAAAGACTAACGCTGCCAATTTCAAATCGTGCGTTGGGTAGTTAGCCTCGTGCGTCTTGAACTGACATGACGCATAAGCTACTACTTTACCATCCCGCATCGAAGACGTAACCTGTGCCCCATGCGACGCATCATCGCGTATCTGATGAAATCCTTCCCGATTCAGGTGTGACGTAACCCGAGCACTGTGTCAAAATAGATTTGAGCTTCTCGAAGCTCTCTTGTTGCTTATCAGTCCAGACAAAGGGAACTCCCTTACGCAGAAGCTTGGTCAATGGTATTGTGATCGAAGAGAACATTTCTACGAAGCGTCAATAATAACCCGCCAGCCCCAGAAAGCTGTAATTTTCAGATACATTCTTCAGTTGTTTCCACTCTAACACAGCCTCAATCTTACGAGGATCATCACGAATCCCCTCCGCAAAAACTACATGACCCAAAAAGGTTACTTCCCGAAGCCAGAACTCACACTTACTGAACTTCGCATACAACTGTTTCTCACGCAGAGTCTGTAATACCACTCGGAGATGCATATCGTGCTCATCCTCAATCTTTGAATACACCAGAATGTCGTCAATGAAGACTACCACGAACCGATCCAGATAGGCTGGAACACTCAATTCATCAGATCCATAATAGCTGCTGGTGCATTCGTCAGTCCAAATGGCATCCCTAGGAACTCCTAATGTCCATATCGAGTCTTGAATGCCGTCTTATGCACACCGGCCTCCTTAACCTTCAGTTGATGATATCCTAGCCGGAGATCAATCTTGGATAACACAGAAGCCCCTTTGAACTGGTCAAAAAGATCATCTATTCTCGGTAGTGGGTATTTGATCTTGATTGTTAGCTTGTTCAGCTTCTGATAGTCGATACACATCCTCATTGTCCTATCTTTCCTCTTCACAAACAACACCGGCGTTCCCCATGGAGACACGCTGGGACGAATGAACCTTCGATCTAACAGTTCTTAAATTTGAGCCTTAAGCTCTGTAAGCTCCTTCGGTGCCATTCGGTAGGGCGTAATAGACACTAGAGCTGTACCCGGAATGAGATCAATCCCAAATTCCACTTCTAGGCTCGGAGGCAGTCCCAGTAATTCCTTAGGAAAAAATCCGAAAAGTCCCTTACAGTCCTGATGTCCTTAACTGAAGAGTCCCTAGAATCAGAAACACTAATGTATGCCAAGAATGCCTCACATCCCTTCCGTACCAACTTTTTTGCCACCAACGCAGAAATCACATTAATCAAGTAGTCTCGACGTTCCCCAATCACCACTACCTCGTTGTCCTCATCGGTTCTCAAAACCACCCTTTTTTTTTGCACAGTCCAAACTCACCCGGTGCTTGACTAGCCAGTCCATTCCTAGAATCAAATAGAACTCCCCGAATGGAACCTCTATCAGATCGGCCAGAAATACTGTCCCTTGTACCTCTAACTGGACGTCTCTATATAGTTTACTAACCCGGATAGATTACCCCAAAGAACTCATAACAGTTAACTAGCTCGAAGAACCCTCAACTGGAATCCCCAAAGTTTCAGACACAGCACTAGCTACATATAAGTGTGTAGAGCCTATGTTTATCAATGCCAAGTATGGTATATTATAAATGAAAAACGTACCTGTGCCGACGTCCGGAGCATTTTCAGTCCTCACGATAATGAACATCATAAACCAATGCATGCTGCTCGCCTCAGTCGGTCCAGCACCTCTACTCGGTGCTCTCTGTCCTCGGCCCATGCCATTACCACCCCTAGCCTGACCTCGGCCCCTAGGTGGCTGCTGAGCTACTCTCGGTAGCTACACATTACCAGTATCCTTAGCTTGCATCTGATCAGTTCTCAGCGAAAAATCCCTGACACGATGCTCAGTTGACCTACATCTCAGACAAGCCCCAGTCATCCTCCAACATTCGCCCGGATGACGCCTACCACAGTGCCCACAAAGCGCCACCCCAGTAGGTGCAACATGAGGCCCAACTCTCACTGGCCCATTAGACCTGGCCTTCTTCTTAGGCCTCATCACTAAATTTGAGGGCTCCGATTCCCTCTTATTCTTTCCTTTATCGCGATTTTGGCACTCAATGCGCTTAACCTCTTCGGTGATCTTCGTATTCTCTACTAAAGGAGAAAAATTTTGCTCCCTCTGTGGAGCTATCATAACCCGTAATCTGTCTCTGAGTTCATCCTTAAAACAGACGCAACACTCATACTCGGTCGCCACCATGCCCTGGGTATAACGGCACAGTCTCAGGAACTCGGCCTTATACTCGGCCATTGAACGATCCTCTTGGATGAGATTAAGAAACTCACGCCTCCTAGCATAAATGTAGCTGGCTCCCACATACTTACTCTGGAAAGCCGTCTTAAAGTAGTCCCAAGTTAAATGGTCGGGCTGGGTGCCCTCCTTAACTGTCAGCCACCATTGGTGAGTTTCATCGTGAAGCAAAGAGACATCCCCTTTAAGCTTCTGCTCCACGGAAAAATCTAGATCGTCCATGATTCGTTTAGTGGCCTCCATCCAATATTCGGCCACGCTAGGGGCGACTCCAGTGACACCCCTGAATAGTTCAGCCTCATTGGACCGGAGTCGTTCCATAATCGAACCACAGCACCCAAATCCAGTGTTGGGCCCAGCGACCTTCTCTAAAATCCGTAGCATGGCTCGAGATAGTGCGTCATCCCCAGCCTCACGATCATGAGACCTAGTCTCTGTAGCTGGGGAGATCGGTGTCTCGCTCGTATCCAGATTAGGCAGATTTTTAGATTGGTGTCTCTGTATCATGAGACCCAGTCTCTATAGTTGGGGAGATCAACCCCCCTACGGCCTCTACCACGGCCTCTAGTACCCCGTTCATAGATACCTCGTGCAGTCATCGTAAATTTGGATTTTATCTGAATTAACAGTTTTATGCATTAGTTACAGTTCCAATATTAGTTAACAGATATTTTATGCGGGACAGTATCAGAAGTTCAAGTTTGTTATCGCGAATCGCAGTCTTACTACGATCTTCGATTTCGCTACAAATTTCAGTTTATACTACCTAGAGTGTTTTAAGCATACTAGTATTATTTTAAACAAATCTAAACAGAGTTCAGAACACTTATAGGATCGCCGCCGGACTCGGTGTACCACATTATCAGTCCAAAAATATTTTAAATCATTTAAAAATCCTTTCAGAAAAACCAATTTCAAAAACCCCAATCCACAGCTGAGTTTTGCAACCATTTTCAGATAGTGCTTTAAAAACATTATGGCCGAATCTGGCGACGTCACATGATAGTGCTTTAAAAAATATAATTACGATAAAACCATTTTCAAATATCTTAGGCTAACATCAAAACGTGACGTTTGTTCATTCATGATCCTTTTTCAAAACATTATATGTTGCAGAAGCTTTTAAAACAATTTTTGAATTTGCGAATATTTTGATAAAACATTTGTTTATTTTGAAAACTCGCGTCTTATCCTACTACTAGCAGTTATAAAATAAAAATCTCAAACTTTAAACAAAAATCCGTAAAGGCCATATTACATAAAACTCTCTAATTTAATCAAAACCATAATTAAAAGTAAAAATCGTAAAGGTCCAGATCCGTGGTCACCGCCGAGTCTTCCGCCGCACCGATCCGTCTACTACTGGGGATTACCTAAACAGATTAAATAGAAAAAGGGTGAGTTTTCACAACTCAGTGTGTAATCCCCACAGAGAACATGCACACAGTCATATCAGAAAATAGACATAAATTCATAGTTCGGGTCTGAGCCTATTACAGAACAGTGTGGACCTTAGTCCACTTAGATACAGAATCAGATATATTCTAGGGCCTTAGCCCATTCCAGACATAATATGTATATCAGAATAGAATAACAGAATCCTACCCACCAGCCTCTACACACTAACTCCGTCCAACCCTATACACCATGTGGGGATAAAATCAACCCACCCATCCCTACACACCATGCTGTACCAAATGCGGCACATAATCAGAAAGTTGTAGCTGAGCTGCCAGATATTAGGCTTAAGAACCTTTAAACACTTCCTCCAGTAAATCATCAATCCACCCCGATGCAATGCAACATACATATATGTCATGCTATAATACAGATAATAGTCCATACATTCAAATCAGTATACATGCTAAGTGTAACATGATTAGCACAGATTTCACATAATCAAATCACATAACTACGGGTATAAGTACTGCTTACCAACCCCTCATTAGGTTCACAGTCAACTTAGGCGACCAGTGCAACCTTTCAGAACATTTCATAAAAATGGGCTCACACGCTCATGTGGCCTGCCCGTGTGGGCCCACATGCCTGTGTGGCCCAAACGACCCAGTTCAGAATCCTACACGCCTGTGTGGTTCACCCGTGTAGGCCCACACGCTTATGTGACCCACACGGCCCAATTGGTCGAGCCCGTGTGTCACACACGGCCTTGTCGGGCCATCACACGGTCGTGTCACTTGCGCACGGCCTGGCTCGTTGATCACACGGCCGTGTGGTGACTTACAGTCTTGCATACGGCCTACCACATGGGCGACCACACGTCCGTGTGGAGTCGATAGAGAGGTTTTTGGCTTTCGCAGAAACCTCGTTTTCTGTGCTTCCAGGTACACACCTGGTTTCGATTGATGCTGAAACAACCCCCGAGCACTTCAGAACATATAATTTGCCAATTTCACTCAGTTTATCATTTAATCAATCGAACCAAAACCGAATCTGAAATGAGAAGCACACCTCTTAAGCGATGAAAAACTTACCCCAACACCTCGAAACAGTTGATTACGTAATTGCACGTTGAGACCCTTAATCCGCGCGAGATGCTGTTGCCAAACGTCAAAACCCCCAAATCAAAGTTGGAAAAACATAAGTTAAAGAGAGAAAAACTCCACTTACCAGAACGTAGGAGGTCAAAAGGTACACCGATGGGGGCGAAATTGCATAATCGAAAAAGGGAAAGAAACAAAAATTTCGGCAAGGGTTTTTGAGAAGAAATTTGACAGCAAAAAGGAGAAAACGAAATTGAGAGGGAGTGGGAGATAGTCGAATTTTCCAAACCAAACCAACTGATCAGATTCTGTTAACTTCCCCATCCACTCTCTTTAATCTTCTCCCTCAACCACTCCACTATCAACATTTAACTCAAAACTCAAACTCCTACACGACACTAGCAGCAAAAATAATTCCCCCTGCTCGCACAGGGATTCGAACCCCAGACCTTTAACAACCTTTACACTCCACTTAACCACCAGACTAGCAGGCCCATTCTGCTAATTACCCACACACTTTTACTTATAAGCCTACTAACTAGAGATAGGGCTTTATTCATAAAAATACCAAAATTTGCCCAAGTCAAGGCTTGAACTTGGGACCCCTCACACTCACCCAGAACACATAGCCACTGAAGCAGATAGACATTGTGTCTCAAAATTACAAATGCCGAAATTGACGAAAAAAATCGGAGCATTACATATATTTTCCCAACGTTCCCTGAATACTTATCTTGTGCGTTGTGGTGAAGCAACTTCAACATATACTACACATTCAAAAATTCTTAAATGGGTTGTATGTGGCTCTTAACCAAAGCTAATTGTAGTGGAGAGAATTTATCATAACATATGGCATGATGCATACAAGTTTTGATTTATGTAAAATATCATATCCTTATACATATAGAAAAGGTTTATTCTCAAAAGATATGGTTTAGCTATTAATCAGAGGCATTTAATAATTAATTTTGCCAAACCATTTATACATACTATTGTGATAGTTACTTGTATAGAAAATCTAACTTATAATAATCATTAAAAGCTTGAGAAATAAACTCATCAACATTAACAAAAATTGTCTCGATTGCATAATCTGAAAATTTTGTTCTTAAAAAAATCATTAAGCAAGTAATCTTGCAAACGACAGGTTAAGATTTGATAAGTTACACGTGATTATCTTGCAAATCAAAATATTTTACTTTTTGAATAAATGAGCCCATATTTCTTTAAAAAAATGCAAGAGATTCAATCTCAATTTTTGTTAATGTGGTATAATAAATTTTCTTTGAGAACAAAAAAACATTTAATAAATGAAGAATCTTCGAATTCTTTAATAAATATACTTTTAAATTCTTATCTTGTCGCATCATTATTGATCGAGATGGTCTAACCAATGATGCCAGCTAATTAGTATATTTGAACTAATAAACTTCTATTTTATTATGCACGTGATTCAACATTACTAATGTAAACCTATGGTTTGACATCACATATGATTTAACCATACTAATATATGGATAGTACGGACTAGAGGAAAAGGAGGTAATTTTACACTACAAAATTCTTTCCAAAATTTAATAGATTTAATAAATAAAATTTAATCTTCCCCTCATCATAGTCTCAAAACGATATCTGTTACATCAAGTATCCTTTTAAAAAATAATAATTTATTTTAGACTGACTAGAACATAATATTGGAAAAATTCGATTTAGAAAACGGTTTTCTTTCATAGTGGAAAATTAAATTCTTTGAAAACCAAGCCAATTTATGATATTTATAGTAATAAACTTTTTCCCGAAAAGTACTTATGTTTTGTGCGAGATAGATCTTAGACGTTCCTGACTTTCAATTGAACAAACTTCTCCACTATTCTTATACCACGAAGTACTTCAAATGTGGGTTCAAACAATCATGAACCAAACATAAAGCCAAAAACAATTTATTACTTTTCATAGGAAATTATCATCTCTCAATAGAAACCGGTAGAATTGTAATTCCAAGAAAATAGAAATTATTCTGAGAAAATAAATTTTTACTACATTCTAGCAGAATAATAATATTTGAAACTTATATGAATCTTGTATATAGCTCTACCAATGTCATCTATTTAAAGGGAGAGATAAGAGAATCCTGGTTGAATTAGTAAAACACAAATAATATCTATTTAATAGAGAACAATATTCTGCTCTAAGTAGAATAGGGTGGGCGACACACCCTTGCCAATAATACTAGGGCTGTCGCCCCTCTCTCTTATGATGAGGGGATTTGGGCCTCTCCTGTATTGAGTCCAATTATGTGTGCTTCTTGGACTTTTAACCTAGCACTTTATAATTTAATCAACCCAATACATGTTTTCTATTTCCCAAAAATAAATATTAATTAATTAATTTAATTAGATAAATTATTTTTTCAATTAAATGATTTTCTCAACCCAATTCTAATTCTGTTAAAGTCATGAAAACTTTATAGTAAAAAAATCTATAGGGAAAAATATTTTATTTTCATATTCAACGGATTCACAATGACTAATTAATTTAATTCCATTTTCAAACTTAAATTATTTAAATAATTAAATAATAATTCGTTAAATTAATTTTCAATTCATTTTTATACTTAGTGAGAAAACACATTCATTTGTGAATGTGACCCATTTCTCTAATTTCATCATTTCCATCAATTTTTGTTCATTTGGTTCCACATGAAATTCATTTATGGGTTCAACGAGCTAGCAGAAAGACTGATTGGATATATGTAATTAGGGCTCAAATAATTTTTAATTAAGTTTTAGCTTTTCGCCTATTAATTATAAACTTATTTAGTCATGAAGTCATTCCTATATAGTATCATTGTAACAGCCCGAATTAGGGCCTAGTCAGAATAGAGGTTGCGAGACCACAAATTTAGATTAGAAATATGTGTTTTATGATTTTATGAGACTTATGAGGTTTTTGCATGATTGTGTGAAAATTTCATTAAGAAATTTTATTAATTAGTGATCAAATTGTCCATTAGGACTAAATTGCAAAGATTAAAAAATATGAGATTCTAGAAGATTTAAGTATGAAATAGAATTATAAAAATTACTAGAGGTCCTTATTTAGCAATTAGACCATTAAATGTTAAGATGGAAAAAAAAGGACATTGGAAGGAAAAATCTCAAGAAAGGGGCTTAAGGGCATTTTTGTCCTTTGGTTAATTAATGAATTAAAAAGGAAAAAGAAGTAAAAAATGAGTGTCCATCTTCTTCACTATAGTCGAATTTCACAACCCTCCATAGCTAGGGTTTAAGCTTGATTGTAAGTAGCTCTTAGCCCCATTTTTAATGTTCTTCGTATTTTTGAAATCTTCGTAGCTCGATTTAGCTATTTCTAGCTATATTTTGAGCTAGGGTTCATGTTCAAAAATTTACCCATGTATGGCATGCATGTATTTTGATGATTTATGAAAGAATATAAAAGTTTGATGTATGCTAAACATCTTTTTCTAAGTTATTTTCATGAAAAATGCATAAAAGGACCAAATTGCAAAAGTTATGAATATGGTCAAACATGAGTGAAATAGAGGAAATTAGGGGCTGTTGTAGTTAAGAAAATAATTCGAGTAGGTTTAAAATACAAGAAAGTTGAATAAAAATCATTTTACGAGCCTAGGGGCAAAAGTGTAATTATGTAAAAATTTAGGGGTAAAATTGTAATTTTTCCAAAGTTTGATTCATGGGTCAATTTAGTCAATGTGAATATTAAACAAGTGAATTTGCAATTATAGATTAAGAAACACAAAGCTGAACCAAAACCGAGGCAAGAACACGATTTCAGACTAAATCGAATACTTACACATATTTTGAGTACCGAGGTAAGTTTGTGTGAAATTAAGGTTACATATGTTATTATGTTTAAATTACTTATTATTTTGAGAAATGCATATAATTTCCATGAAATTTTATTATGATGTCTTAACGAGAAAATGATGAGATTATGCTAAGTGAAGTCCCGGTTTAAATTTCGGAATAACGAGTATACCTATGTCACGGCATGAGATAAGGACGATCCTGTATAAGACAATGTCTGGGACATGGCATTGGAACCGAATGTAGGTTCCGTATAAGACCATGTCTGGGACATGGCATCGGCATCGAATGTAGGTCTCGTATAAGACAATGTCTAGGACATGGCATCGGCACCAAATGTAGATCCCGTGTAAGACCATGTTTGGGACATGGCATCGGCATCGAACAAGGAAGGTCCCGTGTAAGACCATGTCTGAGACATGGCTTCGGCACTAAAGGAAGATCTCGTGTAAGACCATGTCTGGGATATGGCATCGACATCTATGTAAGATCTCGTATAAGACCATGTCTGGGACATTGCATTGATATCGAGCTAAGAGATCCCGTGTAAGACCATATCTGGGATATGGCATCGGCATCAAGAGGTGATCCCATATAAGACCATATGTGGGATATGGCATCAAGAGGTGATCCCATATAAGACCATGTGTGGGATATGGCATTGGCATCGTGATACATGTATGATAAGATTGAGCATCCTCTGATATTCCGAGTAGTTCAACGGACAAAAGAGCTAAGTATGCAAATATGATATAGAGCTAAATTATACAAGGATGATAGTGAGTTCCATTTATGTTAAGGATGATGATGATTTAAGTTTATGTTCAGGTTAGCATAAGTGCTAAATTATGTGACTAAGTGATACAGGTACCACGAGTAAAATACAAGTTATAAAACCATAATGTGATGTGTGATGGTAAGAATAAGTACGAGTAAGTATGCCTAAGCACTTGAAAACTTGTGTTGCTATTGTTCTATGAGATGAATGGATTTTTACCATGAGTACTTATGTTGCTATATTAATTCATGCAAACTTACTAAGCTATATGCTTACCCCTCTCTTTTCCCTCTTCCTTGTAGTATCGCCAAGCTAGCTCAGGGATCTTAGAACGTCGAAGCTCGGGTCACACTATTAATCATTCTTTTGGTATAGTAAAGTTGATTTATTTTGAGTATGGCATGTATAGGAACTTTTTCATCTTGTGTTATGTCATAGTTGAAAGCCAAAGTGTTGGCTACTAATGCCATACACTCATTTTGTAAATGGCCATTAGGAATTGAACGATATTTGTCAAGTTTCAAATTTTAATGGTGATGAGTTTTATGAAGTGAAAGTTCATGCAAATGATGGAGTAAATTGTGATGTGTATGATTGTTGATTAGTGGTTCTTCATAGTGTATTATTGCCATGTTATGTGTTGCTTGTGTTAGTATATGTGTGTTTATGTTTCAGGGTGGCAATTGGCTTGGAAAATAGCCTTCTAATTGTCCACATGGGTAGACCCACGGGCGTGTATCTAGGCCGTGTGTCCCCTACATCAAATTTGCAAGAATTTGATTCGTCAAACGGGCCAACACATGGGCGTGTACCTAGGCTGTGTGCCTCTTAAGATTTGCTGACGTCATAAACAGAATACCCAGGTTTTCACACACGGGTAAGGACACGGGTGTGTCTAGGCCGTGTGAGAGACACGGACCAAAGACACGGGTGTGTGCCCGGCCATGTGAAAACCCCTGTAGGTTTGAAATGAAAAATAAATTCTACACGAGCTAGGGACATGGGCATGTGTGACCACAAGGTTTGCCCACGCGGGCGTGTCCCATTTCACACGGGTGTATGGCCTTGTTTAGGTAAAAAAATTTCTAAGTGCGTAAAAGTTTCCGGTTAAATTTCAAAACCCTCCGTATGCATGTTTAAGGCCTCGTAGGTCCATAATAAGGATGATATGAATGTGAATGAGAAGTTTTAAGTTGAAAAGAAATTTTATAGCCCAAAGTTGTATATTCAAGCAAGTTAAGTCCGGTAATGCCTCGTACCCTATTCTGGAGTCGAATACGGTAAAGGGTGTTACATTTAGTGGTATTAGAGCTACGGTTTAGTCGATTCTTAGACTAACATAGCGTATACATGAGTCTAGTTATACATGCCATACATATGAGTATTTATGTAATAATAGTGTGATGACTCCTGACGATTTAAATTGTGTTTTTATATAGTAAATGGATCCCGATAGAGCTATGGCGAGTGATGTAGAAAGTAACACGCCGGCTCCCGCTGAAGGGACGATGCCAAATGAAAATAATGATAGACCTACGACCATGAGTTAGAGAGGAGGAGAAGAGGCTAGGGAAGCCTTTCTCCATATGATGAATGCATGGTATACGGAGTTCGTTCATACAAACCCGAATGCACAACCCCCTCCACCCCCACCTATTCCTCAGCCTACCCCTGTAGCTCCCCAAGTTGTAGAAGTGGTAAAAAGAGAAAAGCCTCCGGTTGATAGAATCTGAAAGTAAGGAGCCGAAGAATTCAGGGCTAGTAAAGACGACGAACCAGAGATAGCAGAATTTTGGCTTGAGAACACCATCAGGGTATTTGATGAGTTATCCTGCACACCTGAAAAGTGCATGAAGTGTGTGGTGTCTCTTTTGAGAGATTCCGCTTATCAGTGGCAGAACACCCTTGTGTCGATTGTACCAAGGGAAAGGATTACATGGGAGTTTTTCCATGAAGAATTTCGAAAGAAGTACATTAGCCAAAAATTCATTGATCATAAGAGAAAAGAATTCCTTGAACTCAAATAAGATAAGATGATAGTAACTGAGTATGAGCGTGAGTTTGTGAGACTCAGCAAATATGCTCGAGAGTGTGTATCCACCGAAGCCATCATGTGTAAAAGGTTTGAGGATGGATTAAATGAAGATATCTGATTGTTTGTCGGGGTTCTGGAATTGAAGGAATTCGTTGTACTTGTAGGTCGAGCTTGCAAAGCCGAAGAGCTGGTTAAAGAGAAAAGAAAAGCTGAGATGGAGTCTCGTGACTCAAGAAAGAGACAAATGAACAAGTCGTTTCAATCTTCATCCAAGAAGTCAAGAGACTTCCCTACCTGATTAGCTACTTTAGCCGGGTTTTCAAACAGAAGTAAGAGTAAACAGTACTCAGGGATCAAGGCTCAGACTACTTTAGTTGCAAGCGTTGGGAACACTCGACCTAACCGATTGGAATACCCACAGTGTGGCAGATGTCACCCCGGTGAGTGCCGAGCATATGAGAGGGCTTGTTTTAAGTGTGGTTCCTAAGATCATTGTATTAGAGAATGCCCTGAGATAGTTGAAAAAGAGAAAATTCAGAGTGCGAGATCGGGAAGCACTACTAGTGGGAGACAACAGAGAAACCCGAGAAGTGGGATGAGTAGTAAGAGTACTCTCAGAGAGCAGGCTGCAAGATCTGAGGGTAGAGCGCCTACGAGGACTTATGCCATTCGCGCTTGCGAAGAGGTGTCATCCCCTGATGTAATTACGGGTACATTTTCTCTCCATGATACTAATGTTGTTACTTTAATTGATCCGAGGTCTACCCATTCATACATTTGCATGAAATTAGTATCTAGTATAAGCATGCCTGTAGAGTCCACAGAATTCATGATAAAAGTATCCAATCCTTTAGGCAAAAGTGTATTAGTTGATAAGGTATTCAAAGATTGCCCATTGATGATTAGAGATCATTCTTTTAAGGCAAATCTCATGCTATTTTCATTTGATGAATTCGATATGATTCTTGGTATGGACTGGTTAACCACTCACGATGTGACAGTAAATTGTGGAAAGAAATACATTGAATTGAATGTGAAAATGGGGATACTCTTCGTGTTGAATCAGATGAACAAGACAGATCACCTGTAGTGATCTCTCATATGTCTTCTCAGAGGTATGTAAGAAAGGGGTATGAAGCATATCTTGCTTTTGTTATGAATACTAAAGAAACTGAGTTAAAGATTGAATCAGTGCTGATAGTATGTGAGTACCCAGATGTATTCCCAGAAGAATTGCCAGGGTTGCCTCCAGTTAGAGAGGTTGAATTTGGCATTGCGTTAGCTTCTGGTACGGCACCTATATCGATTGTTCCATACAGAATGGCTCCGACTAAGTTGAAGGAATTGAAGACACAGTTGCAAGATTTAACGGACAAAGGTTTTGCAAGACCAAGTTATTCTCCATGAGGTGCTCCAGTATTATTTGTGAAAAAGAAAGATGGATCCATGAGGTTATGTATAGATTACCGAAAACTTAATAATGTAACAGTGAAGAACAAGTACCCATTGCCAAGGATCGATGATTTGTTCGATCAATTGAAGGGAACCACTGTGTTTTCCAAGATAGACTTGAGGTCGAGATATTATCAGTTGAGAGTAAAAGACTCAGATGTGCCGAAGACTGCATTTCGGACAAGGTATGGGCACTATGAATTTTTAGTTATGCCTTTTGGCTTAACAAATGCCCTTAAGGTGTTTATGGATTTAATGAATCGCATCTTTCGGCCATATTTGGATAGGTTTGTCATGGTTTTTATTGATGATATACTGATATATTCTCGTAATGAGAATGAGCATGTCGAGCACTTAAGGACGGTTTTACAGATCTTACGAGATAATTAGTTGTATGCCAAGTTTAGCAAAAGTGAGTTTTGGCTCAAAGAGGTTGGATTTTTGGGGCATATTGTCTCGGGGGATGGAATCTGAGTTGACCAGAGCAAGATTTAAGCTATTGTTGATTGGAAACCACCGAGAAACAAATCAGAGATTAGGAGTTTTCTAGGCCTAGCTAGTTACTATAGACGGTTTGTCAAGGGATTCTCCATGATAGCTACCCCTATGACAAGGTTATTACAAAAAGACGTAAAGTTAGAATGGACAGAGGCTCCAATTTTAGTACAACCTAAATCGGGAAAAGAATTTGTGATTTATAGTGATGCATCCTTGAATGGATTGGGCTGTGTGCTTATGCAAGAAGGCAAGGTGATAGCGTATACTTCTAGACAGTTAAAGCCACACGAGAAGAATTACCCGACACATGATTTAGACTTGGCTCATTGTGTTTGTATTGAAGATACGGAGACACCATTTGTATGGTGAAAGATGTCGGATATTCATCGATCACAAAAGTTTAAAGTACTTGATGAATCAAAAGGAACTGAACTTAAGGCAACGAAGATGGCTAGAGTTGATAAAGGATTATGAGTTTGTGATTGATTACCACCCGGGAAAGGCGAATGTAGTCGCTGATGCTTTGAGTAGAAAATCCCTATTTGCATTAAAGGCTTTGAATACTCGGGTGACCTTGTCAGAGGATGGTTCTATTCTAGCTGAGTTGAGGGCTAAACCGATATTTCTTCAAGAGATTTACGAGGCTTAGAAAGATGACAGTGACTTACAAGCCAAAGGAATTCAGTGCGAGTCGGGTGTTGAGTCTGACTTTCGGATCAATTCTGATGGATGTCTGATGTTCAAAAACAGAGTTTGTGTACTGAGAAATGATAAACTTATTCGAAAGATTTTACACGAGGCATATAGTGGATGCCTATCTGTACATCCAGGCAGCACGAAAATGTATAATGACCTGAGGAAATGGTATTGGTGGCCGAGTATGAGGAAAGATATTTCTGAGTTTGTATCAAGATGCTTGATTTGTCAGCAAGTAAAGGCCGAACACCAAGTTCCTTCGGGTTTGCTTCAACCTATTATGGTTCCCGAGTGGAAATGGGATCGTGTTACCATGGACTTTGTAACGGGTTTACTGTTAACACCGAGCAAGAAAGATGTTGTATGGGTTGTGGTAGATAGACTTACGAAGTCGGCCCATTTCATACCTGTACGCATCGACTATTCACATGGTAAGTTGGAAAACTTGTATGTTTCCGAGATTGTAAGGCTTCATGGAGTGCCTTTATCGATTATATCAGATAGAGATCCAAGATTCACTGTAACACCCCCAACCCGTATCTGTCGCCGGAACAGGGTTACGAGGCATTACCAAGGAGTACAGACCACTTACAGATAATTTGAAATCATTATCATTCAAATACTGAGACTAATTATAAACGTTCCTTTAATGGACCTTCGAGGTCCAAATCATGCATTAAGATCAGGTCGAGACTAAACCAGATCCTCAGGAAACTTTTTCGCGACTTTTAAAATTTTTCTCGCATATAAGGGTCACACACGGCCCAGACACACGCCCGTGTCTACCCGTGTGGACGAAAATTAGGCTATTTTCCAAGCCATATTTCTCACTCACTGACATTTTAGTACAATCAAGAACCAATTTAAGATATTCAACCAAGCCTTATACTTATCATCATTTGTTAGTCGTACACTTCATATAAATAACAAGAAACGTATATAGACTCAATTCTCATTAAATTCCTCTTATACCTATACTTTTTCACATTATGTATTCATATCACATATAATAATCATACCTCTGTATTTCATATACATTTTCATAACAATTTGTCTTGGTTTCTAACTACTAGATATTTGAGTTCTACTCATCAAATCATTTGAACATCATCTTTACACAAATAGTACACTTTAGGTGTACAGTTCTATAATTATGAATAAACACATTTATCGAACATATTCCATGTTTTTATATATCACAGTCTCATATTTTTCATGTATCAAATACCATCATTTCCTCGTATTTCAAACAAATACATGTAACAATTCATAAACATACAACTCACTAACTCTTCCTGCCAATCACAATTTAAATTGTCAAATCACTTATTGAGTCCAATTTCAATGTTCACTTAAATTTATCATATAAATTTGGATGTACATATCCACCAATAGATCCTATGTACAAATATCATCATCTCAAATTTTCACATACATTTACTTTCCACATTATGAACTCAAATAAAATATACAAGATATGTCAATGTATTTCAAGTATGTTTTCATAATATTTCATTTTGAATTCAGAATATTTCATATTAGAACTTTTCTCATTAACTCATTTGGAATACCAATTCATACGGATAATACACTCAAGGGTGTACAAACATAATCCCAAATGAACTCATTCATCAACCAAGTTCTATGTTCATGTCTCATCAACTCGTATTTCCTTATATCACATAATTCTATGTAACACTTACCAAATTTTGTCAAATTAGTGAACGTCTTATGGAATTGGTCTGCACCGGTATGCACTAAATTTCACTGATAATTGCTGATGCCATAACATAGCTATGGTCTTTTCACTAGAATGCCTTAGCTCAGCCATGGTCTTACATCTTCACTATCATTATGCCATGGTGAAACCATGGACTTATCCGTCAATTCATCACTTTTCACTAGAATGCCATAGCCCAGCTATGGTCTTACATCTCAAACACGTATCACACCGGTGCTATATCCCAGGTATGATCTTACACGAAATTCACTTGTCACTTGTAGCCAAAGCTATCATTATTCACTGATCAGGTAGCCGGAGCTACCACTTTTCACTTGATCAGGTAGCCGAAGCTACCACTTTTCACTTGATCAAGTAGCCAGAGCTACCACTTTTCACTTTCACTTGTCTTTGATCAGATAAATGTAGCCAAAGCTATCACTTATCACTTTCACTTGTCCTTGATCAGATGAGTGTAGCCGAAGCTATCACTTATCACTTGTTGCCATGGTTTAACCATGGTCTTTTCCGTCAATTCATCTTGCCACTAAACTGAAGTGCTCAATTTGATCATTTATTCAATTTTCATGCTTTTACATTATTCACAATTTTATCATCAATACATATGAAATAACACATCATGAAGTTCATAAAATTAACAAATGATCACTAAAATTTAGCCATATAAACTCACAAGTTCAATTTTTGTATTATAACGATAATCATAAGTTCATAATAAATATTCCAAATAAAACATTATATCATTTCTAATTCAACATTTGTCAATTATAATCGGGCATGTGATCAATATATACATAATTCATTCATATATTCCTCCTCCTCCTCCTCCTCTTCTCCATCCACATCATTAGGATAAATAACACACTTGTAAGTAACATTATCTATAATTTTTCACTATTTATTTATATGAATATTCAAGCTGTCCATACGTGTTATAGTCACTAAATTATTTTTATCTTGAGCACAAGAACTCCAAATTAAGATCTGCTAATTTTCCCTGAAACTAGGCTCACATATATTCTTACCATAAAATTTTCAGAAGTTTTGGTTTAGCCAATAAGTACAGTTTATTCTTTACAATCACCCCTGTTTTGCTATCTGACAGTTCTGACCCTTTTTCACTAAAAATTAATTATCTCTTTATACGGGATTTGGATGATCTTCCCATTTATTTTTATTGAAAATAGACTCATTTAGGATTTTAAACATATAAATTTAAGCCTCTAACTATTTTTCTCCAATTTTTGATGATTTTCCAAAGTCTAAACAAGGGAACCCGAAATCATTCTAAACTTGTCTCACAAACCTATTATATCTCATAATTTACAATTCCATTGCTTGCACTGTTTCTTCTATAAGAAACTAGACTCAAATAAGATTTAATTCCATATTTTATTCATTCTCTAATTCGATTTCTAAAATTTTCGATGATTTTTCAAAGTTAGACTACTATTGGTGTCCAAAACTGTTTTAGTGCAAAGTGTTGATTTTCATTTTGCCCCAACTTTCACATTTCATACAATTCAGTCCTTGTCCAATTAACCCCTCAATTGGGCTAATTTTTCTCAATTAATACTTTATTCTATCATTTTAAACTACTTCATAACCCTTGAAAATTAGAACTTTAGCATTAGACCTTAATTCCAAACTCTTTCACAATTAGGTCCTAAAACCAATTTCCATCAATTTTACTTGATAAAAATCATCATATATCAAAATTAAAGCTCCAATTCTATGTTTATTCATCATATTATTCTAGCACTCATCCATAGCAACTTTAAAAATTAGCCATAGAATCAAAAACTAATGACATAGTAAGTTGGACCCAATTGTAAAAGTCCAAAAACATAGAAATTTCAAGGAGAAAGCAAGAATTAAACTTACATGAAGTTAGAGTATGAAAACCAGCTTGAACCCGCTTCCATGGCTATTTTTCAGCTAATGAAAATGAAGAGAAATGAAGAGAATTCTAGATTTTTCAATTTGGTCCCATTTTTATTTGGCTAATTTTGGAAATTTTCCAATTTTGCCCTTATTTCACCCATTTCCTAATTTTTCTCAGCTATTTCTGCTTAAAATATCTCCTTTGGGCTTATTTGCACTTTAGGTCCTTCCTCATTTGACAATTGCGCTATTTAATCATTCTAGCAACTTTTACACCTTTTTCAATTAAGTCCTTTTTTTTAATTAACCACCCGAACGTCAAAATTTTCTAACGAAATTTTAATACTACCTTATTGACACTCTGTAAATATTCATAAAAATATTTATGGCTTGGTTTATAACACTGAGATCTCGATATCTCTTTTTCTCAATTTCTTGACCAAATAAATCTTTATAAAACACAATTTTACTATTTCAAAAATCTTTTAAAAGCTACATTTGGCTCGTAAATATTAAATAATATAATCTACAAATTTATTTATTGGATTTGGTGGTCTCGAACCACTATTTTTAACATCACTGAAATTTGGGCTATTACATTCACTTCCGGATTTTGGAAAAAGTTGGAAGAGGCCTTGGGCACAAAGTTGAGTTTTAGTACGGCCTTTCACCCCCAAACTGACGGACAGTCAGAGAGTTTAATACAGATACTTGAGGATATGCTCCGGTGTTGTGTTCTTGAGTTTCAGGGTAGCTAGGAAAAACACCTACCGTTGGTAGAGTTTGCCTATAATAACAACTTTCAGTTGAGTTTGAAAATGGCGCCTTATGAGGCTTTGTATGGGCGTAAGTGTCGAACGCCTTTATATTGGACTGAACTCAAGGAAAATTAGATTCACGGGGTTGATCTGGTTAGAGAAACCGAAAAGAAAGTAAGGGTGATTAGAGATTGTTTAAAAGCTGCTTCTGATAGACAAAAATCCTACACAGATTTGAAATGAAAAGAGATCAAGTTTCAAGTCGGTGATAAAGTATTCTTGAAAGTGTCACCATGGAAGAAAGTTTTCAGATTTGGCCGAAAAGGCAAAATAAGTCCGCGTTTTATCGGACCATATGAGATCACTGAGAGGATAGGGTCGGTAGCCTATCGATTGGCTTTGCCGTCTGAATTGGAAAAGATTCATGATATGTTTCACATGTCTATGTTACGTCGTTACCGATCAGACCCTTCACATTTGATTACACCGACAAAGGTTGAAATTCAACCCGACATGACTTATGGCGAATAACAGGTAAAGATTTTGGCACGAGAAGTCAAACAGGTAAGGAATAAAAGTATAGCCCTTGTGAAAGTATTGTGGCAAAGACATGGGGTAGAAGAGGCTACATGGGAGCCCGAGGAGGCTATAAGGAACCAGTACCCAAACCTTTTCACTGGTAAGATTTTCGGGGACTAAAATCCCTAAGGGGGAGAATTGTAACAGCCTAATTTAGGGCGTAGTCAGAATAGTGGTTGCGAGACCACAAATTTGGAGTAGAAATATGCATTTTATGATTTTATGAGACTTATGAGGTGTTTGCATGATTGTGTGAAAATTTCATGAAGAAATTCAATAAATTAGTGATCAAATTATCCATTAGGACTAAATTGCAAAGATTAAAAACATGAGATTCTAGAATATTTAAGTATGAAATAGAATTATAAAAATTACTAGAGGTCCTTATTTAGAAATTAGACCATTAAATGTTAAGATGGACAAAAATGGACATGGGAAGGAAAAATCTCAAGAAAGGGGCTTAAGGGCATTTTTGTCATTTGGTTGATTAATGAATTAAAAGGGAAAATGAAGTAAAAAATGAGTGCCTATCTTCTTCACTATAGCCGAATTTCACAAGCCCTCCCTAGCTAGGTTTCTTCAACTTTCAAGCTTGATTGTAAGCACCTCTTAGCCCCGTTTTTAATGTTCTTCGTATTTTTGAAATCCTCGTAGCTCGATTTAGTTATTTCTAGCTATATTTTGAGCTAGGGTTCATGTTAAAAAATTTATCCATGTATGACATGAATGTATTTTGATGATTTATGAAAGAATATGAAAGTTTGATGTATGCTAAACATCTTTTTCTAAGTGATTTTCATGAAAAATGCATAAAAGGACCAAATTGCAAAAGTTATGAAAATGGTCATACATGAGTGAAATAGAGGAAATTAGCGGCTGTTGTAGTTGAGAAAATAATTCGGCTAGGTTTAAAATACAAGAAAGTTGAATAAAAATCATTTTACGAGCCCAGGGGAAGAAGTGTAATTATGTAAAAATTTAGGGGCAAATTTGTATTTTTTTCCAAAGTATGATTCATGTGTCAATTTAGTTAATTTGAGTAATAAACAAGTGAATTTTCTATTATAGATCAAGAAACACGAAGCCCAGACCGAAACCGAGGCAAGAACAAGATTTCGGACGAAATCGAATACCTACACCTATTTTGAGTACCGAGGTAAGTTTGTGTGAAATTAAGGTTACATATGCTATTATGTTTAAATTATTTATTATTTTGAGAAATGCATATCCTTTCCATGAAATTTTATTGATGATGTCTTAACGAGAACATGATGAGATTATGCTAAATGAAGTCCGGGTTGAAATTTCAAAATAACGAGGATACCTATGTCACGACATGAGATAAGGACGGTCCCGTATAAGACCCTATTTGGGACATGGCATCGGCATCGAATGTAGGTCCCGTATAAGACCATGTCTGGGACATGGCATCGTCATCGAACAAGGAAGGTCCCGTTAAGACCATGTCTGGGACATGGCTTCGGCACCAAAGGAAGATCTCGTGTAAGACCATGTCTGGGATATAGAGCTAAGTATGCAAAGATGATATAGAGCTAAATTATACAAGGATGATAATGAGTTCCATTATGTTAAGGATGATGATGATTTAAGTATATGTTTAAGTTAGCATAAGTGCTAAATTATGTGGCTAAGTGATATAGGTACCACGAGTAAAATACAAGTTATAAACCATAATGTGATGTGTGATGGTAAGAATGAGTACGAGTAAGTATGCCTAAGCACTTGAAAACTTGTGTTGCTATTGTTCTATGAGATGAATGGGTTTTTACCATGAGTATTTATGTTGCCATATTAATTCATGCAAACTTACTAAGCTATATGCTTACCCATCTCTTTTCCCTCTTCCTTATAGTATCGCCAAGCTAGCTCAACGATCGTAGAACGTCGGAGCTCGAGTCACACTATCAATCATTCTTTTGGTATAGTAAAGTTGATTTATTTTGAGTATAGCATGTATAGGAACTTGGTCATCTTGTGTTATGTCATATTTGAAAGCCAAAGTGTTGGCGACTAATGTCATACACTCATTCTGTAAATGGCCATTAGGAATTGGCTGATATTTGTCAAGTTTCATATTTTAATGGTGATGAGTTTTATGAAGTGAAAGTTCATGCAAATGATGAAGTAAATTGTGATGTGTATGAATGATGATTAGTGGTTCTTCATAGTGTATTATTGCCATGTTATGTGTTGCTTGTGTTGGAATATGTGTGTTTATGTTTTACGGTGGCAATTGGCTTGGAAAATAGCCTTCTAATTGTCCACACGGGTAGACAAATGGGCATGTGTCTAGGCCGTGTGGGACACACGATCAGCTCAATAGATGTGTTGATAGGCTGTGTGTCCCCTGCATCAAATTTGCAAGAATTCAATTCGTCAAACAGGCTAGCACACGGGCGTGTGCCTTTTAGGAGTTGCTGACGCCATAAATAGAATACCCAGGTTTTCACACACGGGTGAGGACACGAGTGTGTTTAGGCAGTGTGAGAGACACGGACCAATGACACTGGTGTGTGCCCGGTCATGTGAAAACCCCTGGAGGTTCGAAATGAAAAATAAATTCTACATGGGCTAGGGACATGGGCATGTGTGACCACACGGCCTGCCCACACGGGCGTGTCCCATTTCACACGGGTGTGTGGCCCTGTTTAGGTAAAAAAAATTCAAAGTGCACAAAAGTTTCCAGTTAAATTCTGACACCCTCCGTATGCATGTTTAGGGCCTCGTAGGTCCATAATAAGGATGATATGAATGTGAATGAGAAGTTTTAAGTTAAAAAGAAATTTTATAGCCCAAAGTTGTATATTCAAGCAAGTTAAGTCCGGCAATGCGTCATACCCGATTCCGGATTCGAATACAGGTAAGGGGTGTTACAATCGTGATTGAGATCTCCCTAATTACATATTATTATGAAAGCTACTTTATCAGTATTCGTCCAATGAACTTGCCATCAGTATGTTACCCTCAAAGGATATCCTTAATCTATTTGGGAAATCTGTTATGCTAATATGATCCTATTTTATCTCATCGTAACCATTACATCTTCCTTCATAAAATGTCAATTACTATTAAATAGTAATCAAGTCATTTATCACAAAGATAATTGACCCGTGGTCATGTTTAATTTTCTTCTATTATGTAATTTTGATGATAGGATATCATTTACCCATTAGTTGGGCTATGAATTCCACTATTATGAATAACGCTACATGCTGTAAAAGTTGTATACCCAACACATCAGCTTTTGATTCCTTATCTATTTGAACTCAGGCTTTTATTTACATCAAAGTATACGAGTCAGGCATCCATAGTCCATCATCCACTTAGAATTAAGGTATGTCACACTATAAATGTCACAAGTGAATAAATCCATAAACAGATTTAGGATCTATTCTACTTGGGTCATGTCTGATGTACTGGAAATCCAATCAGTCACATTTATGTTTCTAGCTTTTAGGAGCCATCCGCCCGATGTTCAAGACAAAGCATCTCCCCAATTGGATTTGACAGACAACATATTAATATTTCAATCAGTTTACTCATTTATAATTAGATTTGTAACACCCCTCACTCGACCTGATAGCCAAGCCCGAGCTACAATATGCTACAATCATGCCAGAACAACTACCGTCAAATATTTAGCAAATAAATCATTTAAACATTCAAACATTTCACAAATACATTCACATCATGATATACAATCCTTTTCGAGTCTTAATCGAGCTTACGAAAGCTCTTTTGTTGTCCCGAGCATGAAATAGGACCAAATTGTAAAGTTTTAAAATTTTAGGGTCAACGTCGTGACATCACCTCCTCCATGTTATGATGTCACCTCCTCCACATCATGATGTTGCCAAACAATTTTTCATATCGTGACCTTAGGCCAACGATGTCGCAACGTGACTCACTGTCGGTCAATGTTGCAACGAGGAAATGTGGCCGTCGGGACGAGGACTCTATTTTCAGTGAAAATTAGGCCATTTGGTACCTATTTCATGTCAACCTTTAAAACTTACTATTTATTGCATATTGCACAACTTTTTCCTACATAAAAACATATCAAATACATGCCAAAACATAGCGTATAACAAATTGCAATCATCCATTCCAACATTTTCACAATTTGGAATCAAACATATCAAGTCAACTTATACACATTCAACCTATTCAAACATACTTATAACCATCAAATACCATCATTTATCCATGTAATTCATACTCAATATGCCATATCAACTACCACGCATATTGATAACTCTTGAAAAGAGTTATATTTTATGCCTTTAGACTTGATTAATTGCTTGCACTTAGGTAAGTTTAGTTGCATTTTAGGATTTTCCATTACTGTTTTTTGAAAATTGCATTAAAACGCTTGGACTGTGCTTAAATGTTATTACATGGTACTTTTAATTATTTGTGGGAAGGATTTGTTTGTTAAGTAGCAGGTGCAGAATGAGAAAGAGAAGTAAAGGAGTGAAGGTTTGTCGTGGAAAAAGGTTGGACAGTTTGCCAACACGAATGTCGTGGCAATGGCAAAAATCGATCCAGTCAACACTTAACTGTTATCAGCCCTACTGTACATGTACCAAAAAATCAACCAAAAAAAGAGGAAAAAGATCATGGGATCATGGACCTACTCTAAAGGAAGAAGTATAAAACCCAAAAAGAAAGAAGAAAAAAGGGAAGAAAGAGTGAGTGAGAGACAGTTATAGAGACAATTGGAAAAATCCTTGGAAAAAAGTAGAGGATAACAGTTGAGAACAAGGAAAACTTGAAAAGGGAGAAAAAAAAAAGAAATCCCTTTATGCAATCACAAGAAATTGCGTCATCGGAGTTATGGGCTGGATAGGCGAAAGCTATCTTCCCTAAGTTCTTCATTTTCTTCTTTATCTGTTTCTTTGTGATCTTAAATGATGAAAATGATGTTGAATGTTATTTTGAATTTGGATTTTATTTACCAACCCATGAGTTAATCTCATAGGGTTGAGATTGCTTGATGAAACCTTTATTTCCTTTAATAGCTAAAGCCTAGATTAGTTTTAATTTTCTGTTTCATACAATGATATTTATGTATCGCATGTGTATAATCTCTAGACATAGATGAATGTGCAACATGTTTATGAAATTAATCTAATACTGACAAGGTTAGGTTAGTTAGATCGAAATTGAATAATATGAGCAAGTATTCGACCGAATACTTGTAGCAGTCTCTAGACATAGATCAACATTCTATACGGAAAGAAAACAAAACAGTGTTGGGTACTGTGCTAAAGGCCTATAAACATATATCGTTTTAGGCAAGGTAACTTAAGTTCTTGCTCTCGAAAGAAGCAGGCCATTTTAGATTTCTTCCGAGTAGTGAAATAAGGTTGATTTTGCCAAGGAATTATTGGTTAATAAGGGTAGATTCTCAGTAATCTCAACCTTACAATTAAACATCCTTAGTTGTTACTTGTTTACATATTATTCACATAGTCATTCTCGTATTTGCCATTGCATACTTACTCTTGTCTTGCCATCACATTTTCATTTATTTGTTATAATTCACATATTACACACATTAGTATTCCTTCAGTAACTCTTCATTTTTATTATTGTTTTTATCATAGCATTAAACACACTCCTTTATGATAACTTGACCAATTTATACCTAACTGATCCTTGTGAAGACGATCTCGCTTATCACTTTATTACTTGATCCAACGTGTATATTTGCACAATTCGCTTAGCATATTCACACGAGACAAGTTTTTTGGTGCCGTTGCCAGGGATCAACAATTTGTTGAAATTTGGTTTTGTTTTTTCTTATCTAATTCCATTAGTTTTATTTAACTTAGTTGTTTTTAATTTCTATAGGTTTGTTATCAGTGCATGAGTAGAGGCATTCCTGTTAACGAAGAGTATCTTTTTGACCCTGAGATCGAGAGAACTTTGTGAAGAAAGAGAAGAGAAGTGCATAACATGGCTAGGGACGGGAATGATCCTGGTTTGAATGATCCATTAAATCCAAATGGTCAGGATGTTGAACTTCCTATTCATCGCATAATAGATGACTGAGATAGACCAATTCGTAAACATATTGTGCCAATTTTAGATGATTTGAATCCAAGGATAGTTAGACCATACATTCAAGCTCAGCATTTTGAATTGAAACCGGTGATGTTTCAGATATTGCAAACAGTAGAACAGTTCAATGGGTTGCCTACTAAAGATGCACGATTGCATTTGAGACCTTTTCTAGAAGTCTGTGACTTATTTAGGCAATAATGTGTTCCTGAAGACGCTCTGAAACTTAAATTGTTTCCATATTCCTTAAGAGATCGAGCAAGAGCATGGTTGAATGCTTTACTGTCGGGGATAGTAGCATCAGCGAATGATCTTTGTCGGAAGCTTTTGCTACGGTATAATCCGTCAAATATGAATGCTAAGCTTAGAAATGACATTATGTCTTCCTAGCAATCAGAGGATGAAACGTGTATGAAGCTTGGGAAAGATTTAAAGAACTACTTCAAAAATGTCTGATGCATGGGTTTCAGTACTGGAAACAGATGGAGATGTTTTATAATGGGTTGAATTCACATACGAGGATGGTAGTTGATGCTTCTTCCAATGGTACCTTGTTGTAAGAAGCATATAAGATTTTGGAAAGGATTGCCAATAATGATTATCAATATCCTACCAAGCGAGTTGAGACTGGCAGGAGAGATGCTGGTGCCATGGAGCTTGATGCAATCACTTCATTGACTGTCCAGGTGTCATCTTTAACTAATATGATCAAAATAATAAAGAGACCAACTGCAGTTCAAGAGATGAAAGTAGTCGAACCAATGTGTTTTTATTGTGGTGAAGACCATGTTTTTGATGAATGCCCGTCAAATCCATCATCCGTGTGCTACATGGGTAATTTCAACCGGATCAATAACCCTTATTCCAACACGTATAATCCAGGGTAGAAGTAACATCCAAACTTTAGTTGGAATAATCAAGGTGCGGGGAATTTTAACAATGTTGCAATATAGAATGACATTAGTGCACCGTCTAGTTATACTCAACCTATGCTGAGGCAACATGTCCAACAAGGTCAAACATTGGCTTCATCATTATCATCTATTGAAGCCTTATTGAAAGAGTATATGGCAAGAATAAATTTATGTAAAATTTCTAGATGTCCTTAAACAACTCCACATCAACATATAGCTAGTAGAAGCTTTGGAGCAAATGCCCAATTATGTAAAATTTATGAAAGACGAACTGTCAAAGAAGAGCAGATTGGGAAAATTTGAGACTGTTTCTCTCACTAAAGGGTGTATAGTGATGTTGACAAATAAATTACCTCCAAAGTTGAAGGACCTAGGGAGTTTCACTATCCCATGTTCAATCGAAAATCAGTATGTTGGTAAGGCATTATGTGATTTAGGAGCAAGTATAAATCTAATGCCTATATCTATTTTCAGGAAGCTGGGAATTGGGAAAGCAAGACCTACTACGGTTGCGTTGCAACTGGCTTATCGATACTACACACATCCTGAAGGTAAAATTGAGGACGTGCAAATAAGAGTAGATAAATTTATTTTTCTGGTAGATTTTCTTATTTTAGAATGTTAAGCTGACCATGATGTGCCAATTATTCTTGAAAGACCTTTTCTTGCTACAAGCAGGACTTTAATTAATTTGCAAAAAAGTGAACTAACCATAAGGGTAAATGAACAGCAGATCATATTCAATGTATTCGATGCCTTGAAATATGCTGATGAGAATCAAGAATGTCGTGCCATTGATTTGATAGAAACAACAGTGGAGGAATAGTTCACAAGATTTTGCCACAACTATTCTGGTAGTGATGAAGACTCACTTGAGCGGAGTGAAGCAATAATTTTTTAGGACCTTGGTGAACTTGTGGAAGCCAAGCAGCTTATGGATAGACCAGGGAAGAAGTTTGAATCCTTGGATTTATCAGATTGCTCTTTCAAGCCTCCTAAACCTTCTATAAAGGAACCTGCCACACTACAGTTGAAACCTTTACCTCAACATTTAGAATATGCTTATTTGGGGGAAAACAACACTTTGCTTGTAGTCATTTCTGTCAAGTTGAAACCTGATCAAGAGGTGAGGTTGTTGGAAGTACTCCAACGATCTAAGAAGGCATTGGGATGGACAACTGCCGACATCAAGGGAATTAGCCTTGCTATCTGTATTCATAAAATTTTACTGGAGGATTGCCATAGCAGCTCTATTTAACAACAAAAGAGGTGAATCCAATCATGAAGGAAGTTGTTAGGAAAGAGATCATCAAGTGGCTCGATGCTGGTATTATTTACCCGATCTCTAACAGCTCATGGGTGAGTCCTGTACAATGTGTGCCTAAGAAAACAGGTGTCACAATAAGCAAAAATGATAATAATGAGCTTATTCCAACTCATACTGTCATGGGATGGAGAGTATGCATGAATTACTACAAGCTCCATAAGGCAACTCAGATGGACCATTTTCCCTTGCCTTTTATTGACCAAATGTTGGATAGATTAGTTGGGAAAGCTTTCTACTATTTCTCAGATGGTTATTCAGGATATAATCAAATTGACATAGCTCTAAATGACCAAGAGAAGAAACTTTCACGTGTCCATATGGTAGTTTTGCGTTTAGACAGATGCCATTCGGGTTATGTAATGCCCCAGCAACCTTTCAGCAATGTATGATGGCCACATTCTCAGACACGGTAGAAAATTTTCTTGAAATCTTCATGGATAATTTCTCTATGTTTGGAAATAATTTTGAGGATTGCTTGAAAAATCTGGAATTGGTTCTGTACCATTGTAAAGAAACAAATCTTGTTTTAAATTTGGAGAAATGCCACTACATGGTTCATGAAGGTATTGTGCTAGGGCATAAGATATCGTAACAAGGAATTGAAGTTGACAAAGCAAAATTTAAGGTGACAGAAAAATTGCCACCTCTGAACAGTGTCAAGGGTATTATGAGATTTCTAGGTCATACGGATTTTATAGAATATTCATTAAGGATTTCTCGAAGATATCTAAACCTTTGTGCGCTGTCCTAGAGCAAAATAGACGTTTCAATTTTGATGAACCTTGTTTGACTGCTTTCGAGGAACTGGAGAAAAGTTTGGTAGCAGCAACGATTGTAATAGTGCCAGAATAGACACTGCCCTTCAAACTCATGTGTGACGTTAGCGATTATGCTATGGGAGCAATGTTGGGACAATAAAAAGACAAGGTATTTCATAAAATTTATTATACGAGTAGGACCCTAACAGATGCACAGCTGAATTACACCACCATGAAAAATGAGATTTTGGCTGTGGTGTTCACATTCGATAAATTTCGATCTTAATTAATTGGCACCAAAGTCATAGTCTACACGGATCACTTTTCTATTAATTATTTGGCGAGCAAGAAAGATACCAAGCCAAGATTTATTAGGTGTGTAACATCCTAAAATTGGGGCTATTTGTGATTGAATGATTTTTTCTTGTGTTTGAATTGCTATGATATTAATCGTGGAATAATAAGGCTTAATTAGAGGTCTTGAGTAGGCTCGGATTAGTAGAAAATTTTATTTAGGAACTTTAAAGGTAAGGAGCCTTAGCAGGTAGGGGTTACAAGAATAAATGGAGGATTTATTGACACAAAAATGGCCTTGGAAAAGTGGCAAAAGGGAGGCCACTTAAGAGTTGGAGTTGACGCCACAAGGAGAGCAAGGGGAGCCTGTGTTCGAGTCGCGGAAATCCCTCTTTTTGCTCTTAATTGGGACGGCATAGGGGGGAGAGATTTTCTCTCTTTAAACTCTTTTGATAAGGGATAATGAGGATATTATTTGGTTTTAATGGATTTTATTTGATTAATTCCAAGGAGAAAATTTAGGCTTTTAATTTATTCAAATTATTTTGAATATCTTTAAACGATTGGTCAAGAGTAATTCAAGGAAATTGCCAAAAATTTGAACTCCTTGTTGATAGGAGTGGACGGCAAGCATAGGGGCTTAGTGCCGAATTTTCTTAGTCTCTTCCTCATAACTTTCGGCTAGCTTTCATCTTTGAGTTCTTTCTTTTCATTCTCTCTCAAACCGAAAATACCATTTACCATCTATCTTTCTTATTCTTTTTGTTCCTTGTTGAAACACCTACTCTCTTTCCTCCTCTTTTTCTTCCTTTTCCTTCTCAAAACTGAAACCCCATCTCCCTTTTTCCCATTATTTTTCTTCTTCTAGCCGAACCTATCCTCTACCTCTAGGCCGAATCTCTTTCTCCTATTCCATAGCACTTTGGCCGAATTTTAGAAGGGGAATAGATCTCTTCGGGATTTCTTGTGGCAATCGTTTGGTGAAGGTAAGCTAGCCGAATCTTTCTCCTCCATACTCTTTCCCTCTGTCGACTCATAGGTTAGAGAAAAGCCAAAATTTCGGCATTTGCAAGCAAGGAGACTAACCCCCCTTTTGAATCGATATCATCTAGGAATAACGGGATTTTCAAAGCAGTGGATCTGACTCTCCCTTCCCTGTCAATCGATTTTGGTAAGGTGGTAAGGATTTATTTTAGAGGATTATTCTTTTAAGAAATCAAAAGCCGAAGGCTATTTAACATGGTTGCTGATTTAGGGAAGCAGAAGCACTTGGATTGTGGTGGCTAATAGCCAAAGGCATTTGAGTAAGGTTTCGGGTTCACAAGGAACCCTTTGCAATTATTTTGGTTTGGCCAAATAGGCCATAGCACTAATCCTATGGTTGGCCGAATATAGGTGCAGGAAGATCTTGTGTGTGGCCGACTTGTCTTTTCGGGATTAGTTAACATGCTATATGTTGTGTATGCTAAATTTGGTTTATGTAGCGCTAGATTTAATACCATAACGGTATAAGCGAGGATCCCGGTAAGTCTCTGTCAGTATGAGATTGATTTATGATGCTTTTGGGAAGCATGACACATTTGGTATGTGTGGGATATAACATATGGCTTTTGATAAATTGAATGGATATTGTTAAATAAATCTGTCAGCCTGATTTCTGTATGTGCATGTAATTAATTGATGTGGGTTGATGAGAGGAGGGGGCAGTGATATTAGTGTCGACGGACACCAGTGGTTTGGTACCATATTGTGACTTCGGTCACCAGAGGTTTGGCACCTCCAGAGGTTTAGCACCATAGCGCATCCCGTCCGTCGGTGGCTTAGCACCACGAGTGGGTTGGCCCCACTGAGCGATATTAAGGGATTAGCGCCGGTGATTTGGTATCACACGATGGGTTGGCCCCATCATTCGATTTGTGTCTTGGACACGGAGGTTTGGCACCTCCAGGTGGTTTGGTACCACAATTGTGACTTTAAGTCACCGGTGGTTTGGCACCACCCGGTGGTTTGGTACACACGGGGTAGTAGAAAGGCGTTTGGATGGCTAGGTTGGGTGCATGATTTAGTGCATGTTAATTGTTATAAATTGTGTATGATGTGGCATTAAACCGGGGAAGGGTTACATACTGAGTCTTGGTGACTCACCTTCTCCTTTATTTTTTTTCAGGTGACCTATAGATCGCGGATGTGGAGCCGGAGGGACTCGAGGTGGCCATGCAGTGGACTTTGAATTAAATGAACTTTAAATTTTAGTTTATTTTATTTTTATTATGGGTTGAATTTTAATCAAGTTGTAATAAGGCCTCCTAGAACTATTTTTATTATTGTTACATGCTTTGGATATTTTGTTAAGCTATTTAATTATATTAAAAACGGGATCACATGTTTTTCCAAATCAAACGTAAAATGTTTTAAAATGCCATCGGGCACATTTGAAATCTATAAGCAACCCGACTTAATAAATATTTTTTTAAACAACACTAAAAATGGTTTTTAACAAGAGACTTAAAATGAAAAGTTTTCGACAAAACTTAAATCGATTTTAAAAGGATTTCCAAAATGTTTTCTCGGTAACAACCCAAATTTGGTCGTAATGTTTGGGCCGGGTTTGGGGTGTTACAAAATTGGTATCAGAGCCCAGTTCAAAGCTCGGCTGTGGGGGCCCAAGGCCCAAAATGTTTTGGTAGGCCTTTTTGAAATATTTTTGGGTTTTTGAACAGCATGGCACCGAGTCTCCGGCACCAATCCGCCCAGGTAAGTACTTCTAAACTTCTTTGTGAATTATTACTTGTAGAAAGGGTAGGAATGGAACGTAGAATAAACTTATAGGAACTTGAACCCTAGGATTAGATTACTGAAACACAAAGACAAAACATAAGCTTTAATGAACTAAACCAACCTCTGACTAAGTCACTGAGCTAGGGTGTGGTAACTCCTGTACGCATGCCTAGGATTGGATCCGGAAGAGCTTGGTATTTAAGCAGTCCTAGTGACTCACCTCCTCTTCGCAGGTATCCTACCTGGTGCGTAGCTTCGGTTCACCCTAACTCAGAGGGCTCAGTGGTGTGGCAACCTCTGTGCGCATGTCTAGAAAGGTCTCGGTGGGAGTTTGGTATTTAAGCAGTCCGCGTGACTCACCTCCTCTCCACTCGAATCCTGCCTGGTGCGTAGCTTTGGTTCACCCTGACCAAGGGGGCTCGGTCATAGGCTAAACATAATGACTAAAACCCGAAAGGGAACTAGCCATGTTTTTGGAAAAAGAAGAAAACAACAAAACCCTAGTTTTTCAGAACTTTTAAAATCACTCTTTCAAAGTTGAGAACAACCATCTTTACAACTTTTTCCCGAAAGATTTGATTTGTGAAAATTACAGAAATGCCCTTAGGGGTAAAATTACCAAAATGCCCTTGGTTCATAAAATATCAACTCAATGGTTTTGCCCAAAAAAAAAATTTCATTATTTTATAAATACCCAAAACTCTACTTTGCAAATCACCAATAAAATACTTTGGTTTTAGAAAATTACGAAAATGCCCTCAACTTGCAAATTACCAAAATGACCCTAATTTCTAAGATTTTTGCAGCAGCATCGTTTTTAAAAAGGGGAAACTCTCAAAAAGGAACCCTCAAAGTTTTACAACTATTAAAATATCCCTGATTTGCTAAATTTACAAAATTACCCCTGATTGATAAAATTACCAAAATACCCATGGTTTCAAAAGGATGCCATATCTTTAAATTTTACAAATTTTCAGAAACACATTCCACTTTTGGGAATTTCAAAGTGACCTGCTTTATTAAAATTTTGAAATTCCTCGGATTTTATTACAAAAATACTTCTGTAGGAAAATGACAAAAATACCCCTGGGATAGAAACGGACAGAGATATCCAAGGAGTGAATAATTATGGAAAGTGTTAGGGAATGGATGTACTCTTCTGTGTGAACTAGGATAGAGGACTTAAAACCTTGTCTGCTCGAAAGAATCCCTAATTAAACTTTCTCCATAAAATTTCTTCGCGGATAACCAAGTGGAACAAATGCTAATACATAAAAATTTTCTTAATCAGATTAAAGTGCAGTAGTTAAAATGAGCTCTAGAGGACGTGGACGCCGTGGACGCGGTAGGGGTAGGATGACCGTGTCAGAACCCGTCAGGTCGGGTCAAGGTTCTGAAAATGAAGTACCACCGCCACCACCACCTCCAACTTTTGGAGCTGAGGAACAAGATCAGACAGGGGTGAGGCAGTGTCGCAAGCTGTGTTGCGAGTTCTCGAGATGGTGGCTGGGGCTAGTGGAGGAATGGGAGCTCGAAAATCTGTTCCCGAGCGACTCCGATCCAACGGAGCTGAGGTGTTCCGGGGTGTGTCGGGGGTAACACCCAGTGCAGTAGAGTACTGGCTAGAATCGACCGAGAGAATCATGGACGAACTTGATCTGACAAATGAGGAGAAGCTAAAGGGAGCGGTGTCGCTTCTAAAGGATGAGGCGTACCAATGGTGACTCACGGTTCGGGATGGTGCGACGGCAGATGATCCAACTTCAAAACTACTTATCAGAAGAAGTATGTGGGTACTAGCTACACTGATGCTCAGAGGAAAGCCTTTTTGGGATTGGTACAAGGAAATAAGCCGGTATCTGAGTATGAGGCAGAGTTCTTAAGGCTGAGTCGATATGCTAGAGGCATGGTGTCAACTGAGCATGGTCGTTGTGTCCGTTTTGAGGACGAAATTAGGGATGAGTTAAGGTTGCTGATTGCTCTACAGCAGGAGCGGGAGTTTTCTGTCTTGGTAGATAAGGCTAAGGTAGCCGAAGGTGTCAAGGAGTCCGTGCGACAGAGTTACGGCAGGAACAACCAGAAAAGGGGATTTGGGTCATCTGGATCGGGTGGTAATAATGCATGAGAAAAGGGCTAGCGAGTGTGCCAAATCGCATGAGGAGAGCCCATGGCGACTAATCAGAGGCCGGCTCAGTGTAATCGCTGTGGAAAATTCCATTGGGGAGGTTGTTGGACCGGTGAGAGGGGTTGCTTTGAATGTGGATCGTTGGATCACCGCGTAAGGGATTGTCCTCGGAAGCTAGCTAAGAATCAGCCAGAGAGGCAGAACCGTACTCAGGATAGGAATGTGGGACCACAGAGGGGTCGTGGTAATGGTAGAGGAGGCAATGGTCCTAACCGAGGTCGCGGAATTGAGGCGAGGAGGTGCAGCAACACAAAGGCTAGGCACCGGCTTAGTCTATGCAATGAGGCGTCGCGAGGAGGGTGACGCACCGGACGTCATAACCGGTACGTTCCTAATTTTCAGTCTTCCATATGTTGCCTTAATTGATGTGGGTTCGACGCATTCATACGTTGCTAGTAGTGTGGTAGAGACTATGAACTTAGACTCTGAGACTTCTTCTAGGGAGATGACTGTAATTAGCCCTCTAGGTCACTCTCTAGTTGTAAACAAGCTATATAGAGAGATACCCCTAGAACTCCAAGGGGTAGTGTTTGTGGCTGATCTGATGGAACTACCGTTTGGGGAGTTCGATTTGATCCTTGGAATGGACTGGTTGGTTAAGTATCAGGCGAGATTGGATTGCGCTGCTAAGCGCATGGTTCTTAAGATGGCTGAAGGTGATAAAGTGGTCATGATAGGTGATAGAAGAGATTACCTATCCAACGTGGTGTCTGCCTTGAAGGCTGAGAAAATGGTCAAGAAAGGTTGCGAGGCGTTTTTGGTTCAAATTTGTGCCTTGGAGGCTAAGGAATCAGCAGTGGAGAAGGTCCGAATAGTAGGGGAATTCGCTGATGTGTTCCTAGAAGAACTTCCGGGTCTACCTCCAGATCGGGAAGTAGAATTCGGTATAGACTTGCTACCCGGAACAGCACCTATGTCTATAGCACCGTACCGAATGGCACCAAAAGAATTGGTGGAGCTGAAGGCTCAAATTCAGGAGCTCTTAGATAGAGGGTTTATACGACCAAGTATATCTCTGTAGGGAGCACCGGTGTTGTTCATCAAGAAGAAGGACGGTTCAATGAGGATGTGTATAGACTACCGCCAGTTAAACAAGTTAACGATCAAAACAAGTATCCGTTGCCTCGGATTGATGACTTGTTTGACCAACTGAAGGGTGCATCGGTGTTTTCGAAGATAGATCTGAGGTCGGGTTATCATTAACTTAAGGTGAAGGAGGTTGATGTGCACAAGACGGCATTCCGTACAAGGTATGGGCATTACGAGTTTCTGGTGATGCCATTCGGGTTGACCAACGCGCCTGCAGCGTTTATGGACTTAATGAATAGGGTGTTTCAGCAGTACTTGGATCAATTTGTCGTGGTGTTCATAGACGACATATTGGTTTATTCAAAGACGGAGGAGGAGCATGATATGCATTTGCGTACAGTTTTGCAAGTGCTGAGGGAGAAGCAGTTATATGCCAAATTCAGTAAGTGCGAATTTTGGCTTAGGGAGGTGGCTTTCTTAGGTCACGTAGTGTCGGCGGAAGGGATTAGAGTGGACCTTCGCAAGGTGGAAGCGGTGTTGGATTGGAAGCCGCCTAGGTCAGTGGCAGAAATTCGAAGTTTTCTGGGTCTAGCAGGGTACTATCGGAGATTTGTGGAAGGTTTCTCTTTAATCGCAGCACCGTTGACTAAGTTACTAAGAAAGAGAGTTCCATTTGTATGGTCGAAGAAGCAACAAGAAAGTTTTGATAAGCTAAGGAAGATTTCGGCGAAGCTCGGTTTTGGTACTACGACTGAGGCAGGGAAGTTATTTACAGTTTATTGTGATGCATCCCATACTGGGTTGGGATGTGTGTTGATGCACGAAGGGAAGGTAGTAGCCTATGCATCCCGTCAGTTAAGACCGCATGAGGTTAACTACCCAACGCACGACTTGGAGTTAGCAGCAGTCGTCTTCGCTCTGAAAATATGGAGGCATTATTTGTATGGGGAGAAGTCAATAGTCTACACGGATTACAAAAGTTTGAGGTATCTTCTGACTCAGAAGGATCTAAACCTGAGACAGCGTCGATGGATTAAACTGTTAAAAGACTATGACTGTTCAATTGAGTACCATCCGGGTAAGGCTAACGTGGTGGCTGACGCGTTAAGCCGGAAGGTCGTGACAGACTTAAGAGCGATGTTTGCTCGTTTGAGTCTATATGACGATGGAAGTCTTTTGGCAGAGCTTCAAGTTAAGCCAACTTGGGTTGAGGAGATTAAGGAAAAACAGTTGGCGGATGATAGTTTGAACGCGCAAAGGTTGCAAGTACAGGATGGGTACAGTCTGTCTAGTGAGGGAGTGCTATGTTTTCAAGGGCGAGCTTGTATGCCGAAGAATGTGGAGTTGAGACAAAGAATTCTCTAAGATGCACATAGCAGCCCATATGCTATGCATCCTGGAGGAAGCAAGATGTATGGAGATTTATAGAAAGCAGATTACTCGTGGCGTGGTTGAAACGTGAGGTAAGCGCGAGTTCGTAGGAAGATGTGACGACGTGTCGCCAAAGTTAAAGCTGAACACCAGTTGCCATCAGGGTTACTCCAACCAGTAAAGATCCCTCAATGGAAATGGGAGAGGATCACTATGGATTTCGTCAGTGGGCTACCCCTCACGCCCAGCAAGAAGGACACAGTTTGGGTAATTGTGGACCGCCTAACTAAGTCAGCTCACTTTATACCGGTGAGAGTGGATTATTCCCTCCAGAGGCTAGCAAAGTTGTATGTGGCGGAGATAGTAAGATTGCATGATGTGCTAGTGTCAATTATCTCGGATAGGGATCCGAGGTTCATGTCAAGGTTCTGGAAAGCGTTACATCAGGCTTTGGGTACACGATTGGATTTCAGCACAGCTTTTCATCCACAGTCTGACGGGCAATCGGAAAGGGTTATACAGATCTTAGAGGATATGCTGAGAGGGTGTGTTGGATTTCGGTGGAAGTTGGGAGGAGTATCTACCGTTGGCGGAATTCGCTTATAACAATAGTTATCAAGCGAGTATTCAGATGGCTCCATACGAAGCACTGTATGGACGGAAATGCCGTACTCCTACGTGTTGGACAAAGTTAGGTGAACGACAAGTCTTGGGTCCAGAATTGGCTACAAAAATGGAGGATAAAGTTAAGGTGATTCGGGCTCGTCTTAAGGAAGCGTCGGATAGACAGAAGTCTTATGCTGATCTGAAGCGTAAGGAAATGGAGTATGCTGTAGGAGATAAAGTTTTTCTGAAGGTGTCACCTTGGAAAAAGGTATTGAGGTTTGGGCGAAAAGGGAAGCTAAGCCCAAGATTCATCGGTCCATATACAGTACTGAAGCGAGTGGGACCGGTAGCTTATCAGCTCGAGCTGCCGGCAGAGTTGAGCCAGATTCATGACGTCTTTCATGTGTCGATGCTTAGACGGTATCGGTCGGATCCATCGCACGTTGTGCCAGTGGCAGAGATTGAGGTAAACTCGGACTTATCTTTCGAGGAAGAACCAGTTCAGATCTTAGATCGAGATGTCAAGGTTCTGCGTAGGAAGTCAGTGCCCTTAGTGAAAGTGCTATGGCGGAACCATGGTGCAGAGGAAGCTACGTCGGAACCCGAGGGTATGATGCGGCAGCAATACCCCCACCTCTTCTGATCAGGTAATTTCGAGGACGAAATTATTCTTAAGGGGGTAGAACTGTAACATCCTAAAATTGGGGCTATTTTTGATTGAATGATTTTTTCTTGTGTTTGAATTGCTATGATATTAATCGTGGAATAATAAGGCTTAATTAGAGGTCTTGAGTAGGCTCGGATTAGTAGAAAATTTTATTTGGGAACTTTAAAGGTAAGGAGCCTTAGCAGGTAGGGGTTACAAGAATAAATGGAGGATTTATTGACACAAAAATGGCCTTGGAAAAGTGGCAAAAGGGAGGCCACTTAAGAGTTGGAGTTGACGCCACAAGGAGAGCAAGGGGAGCCTGTGTTCGAGTCGCAGAAATCCCTCTTTTTGCTCTTAATTGGGACGGCATAGGGGGGGAGAGATTCTCTCTCTTTAAACTCTTTTGATAAGGGATAATGAGGATATTATTTGGTTTTAATGGATTTTATTTGATTAATTCCAAGGAGAAAATTTAGGCTTTTAATTTATTCAAATTATTTTGAATATCTTTAAACGATTGGTCAAGAGCAATTCAAGGAAATTGCTGAAAATTTGAACTCCTTGTTGATAGGAGTGGACGGCAAGCATAGGGGCTTAGTGCCGAATTTTCTTAGTCTCTTCCTCATAACTTTCGGCTAGCTTTTATCTTTGAGTTCTTTCTTTTCATTCTCTCTCAAACCGAAAATACCATTTACCATCTCTCTTTCTTATTCTTTTTGTTCCTTAGCCGAAACACCTACTCTCTTTCCTCCTCTTTTTCTTCCTTTTCCTTCTCAAAACTGAAACCCCATCTCCCTTTTTCCCATTATTTTTCTTCTTCTAGCCGAACCTATCCTCTACCTCTAGGCCGAATCTCTTTCTCCTATTCCATAGCACTTTGGCCGAATTTTAGAAGGGGAATAGATCTCTTCGGGATTTCTTGTGGCAACCGTTTGGTGAAGGTAAGCTAGCCGAATCTTTCTCCTCCATACTCTTTCCCTCTGTCGACTCATAGGTTAGAGAAAAGCCAAAATTTCGGCATTTGCAAGCAAGGAGACTAACCCCCCTTTTGAATCGATATCATCTAGGAATAACGGGATCCATCAATTCATATTTAGGAATACTTGTTGAGCATTCAAACGGGAAGCTCTTCCAAGCCAAATAACATAAAGCTCATGTGAGCTTGTAACGAGAAGCTTATCCGGGCTTAATAATAGAAAGCTCATGCAAGCTTAGCAGGTAACTCCGAAGAGCTATTATCAGGAAGCTCATGAAAGAGCTTTTAAATCAAGAAGCTCTGGATAGTCATATATCGGGATACTCATAAGAGCTGCGGTGTGTCTACAACACATGCAGGATCACTACCGATCAGAATGCTCATAAGAGCATATAAACGGGAAGCTTGGAAGAACCATGTATTAGAAAGCTCAAGAGATCTTATATCGAGATGCTCATGTGACCTATATCGGGACACTCATGCGAGCTATGGTGTGTTCGCAACATATGCAGAACCACAACAACTCTGGAAACCCTATATCCATCTAATTTCATTTGTTCAAACGGGACTTATTTCTTGTCGGGCATTTTGGGATATGTGATTTATTTTCATATTTAACAATTTTACAAATCACAGACATATAAATCAAGCATATCACATAAATATACAATTTAGTTACACAAACTTACCTCGACAATGTTCGTGTTTGTATGGTACTAATCTGATAATTTTTCTTTACCTCGATCTAGCTCCGTATTTGGTCTATCTAGATCTATATGAATGAATTTAACATCAATTTGCTACAATTCATACTCAATTCAATCCAATTCACATCTTAGGAAAAATTACCATTTTGCCCCTATACTTTTAATAAATTTTGATCTCATCCCTAGGCTCGGAAAATGGTATTCATGCAATTTAATCCTTATTCCACGCCTACCCGATTTTTACATATCACAATAGCAGCCCATATATTTCACAAAAATTAGAATTTTTCCATGAATTTTATAACTTTTCAATTTAGTCCCTAAATAACAATTTCATGAAAATTTCCTTTACAAAAGTTGGTAATTTATCAACAACCTTTCCATTTCTACCTTAAAACTTCATAATTCATGCATATTCATCCATGGAAAAACTTTAATACATTGATAACTTCGCAAATTAATCCCCAAAATAGTTAGATTAGGTTATTACGATCTCGGAAATATAAAAATTACTAAAAACAGGACAAGAAAACATACCTAATTAAGCCAACAAAGTTTGCTTGAACTCTTTTCTCTTAGCTAGGGTTTCCATGTATTCTAATTTGGGGAAGATGATGAAATAAGATGATATTAGTTTATTATCATCTTTAATTATTTCAATTTCCAATTTAGTACTTTTCTTTTTCTAATTTTCCATGGATGATTCATAGCTATTTGATACTTATAGCTACTAGACTCAACTTTTGCATTTTATGCAGTTTGGTCCTTTATTAAATTAGACATGTAATCAGTATAATTTTCTTAATGAAATTTTCATACGTTATTCTTATCATAATGCAGACCATGAACTAATATTAAAATAATTTTCTTTCTGACTAGGATTTTGGTCCCAAAACCACTGCTCCGATTTCACTAAAAACGAGCAGTTACAATAGCATCCTATAACATTATCACTCAGCGCCTTACGGAGGACACTTTGGAGGAATAAGAACTACCGCCAAGGTACTCTAATATGGTTCTTATTGGTCGAGTTTGTTCAAGAATGCCCAGGAATTTTATAAGTCATGTGATCGTTGTCAGAGGATAGGTAATTTATCTAAGAGACATGAAATGCCGCTGCAAAATATTTTAGAGATTGAGTTTTTGATGTTTGGGGAATTGACTTTATGGGTCCATTTTCACCTTCGTTTGGCAATCTCTACATACTCTACACAGTGGACTATGTCTCTAAGTGGGTCGAAGCAGTACCCTCCCTACGACTGATGCCAAGTCAGTGCTGAAGTTTTTGCATAAGAACATTTTCACAAGATTTGGTACACTTCGGGCAATTATCAGTGAAGGTTCTCATTTTGATTGAAAATTAGTTGCTAATGCTTTGCACAGGTACGGGGTGAAACATAAGATTGCCATGGCATATCATCCCCAAACAAATGGACAAGCGGAGATTTCTAGTAGAGAAATTAAATAAATTCTGGAAAAGTGGAGAACCCAACTCGAAAAGATTGGTCCTCCAGATTGGATGAATGTAACACACCATACCCGACCTGGACGCCAAGCCGAATATCGAGATGCCACACCACTGTCTTACTACTTGTTCATCTAACACAACATGTTATTTCTCATGCATCTTTTTTTTTATCAATAATAACATGACATTATCATGAACTATAAACCATACATTCACTTTTTTGCTGATAAACCATACCAAGAATTCCTAAAATAACATAACATAGGTATTAATCATGCATTAGGACCATTTATCAAATTTTCCAAAAAATGTTACGTAGGTATCGATACCGCCTTTATGGTATCGATATTTCCTTTAGGTGGTATCGATACCACCTGGAAAATCGTTACCAAACAAGCATTATGTTTCTCGCAAAATTTCAAAACATTTGAAAAATATCGATACCATTTCCACAGTATCGATAATTACACCTTGAGTATCGGTACTCAGGCCAAGGTATCGATACCACATTAGTATTCTGACTCCCTACACCTTCAAAAATAAAAAGGTATCTTTTTAAAAGCCTTAATATCAATACCTCTGCTTCAGGTTACAAAAATTTAGTATATAAGAGCACTTAAATCATTCAAACTTAATCCTTACACATCATCCTTACCTAGTCACAAAAGCACCAAAATGTCCAAACAATAATCTAAGCACCATGCCCAAGTTTATAAGCTTCCAAACATACACAATATGCAAATAATCCAAAATACGTCTTAGCAAAATCGGTATAAATATCTACCACATTGCCTTTTTATTCCCTAGAGCTAGAATAAGCAAAACACCTACTATATTGAATAAAGAATAGCTTGGATCGATCTCTCAATAGCCACATCGCTCACACCGAGCACGCAACTACTCTGCAAAGGATAAAATGGAGTGGGTGAACTTAACAAGCTCAGAAAATAACCACTACGCAAACAAGTTGTCATGCATCAACCAAACAACATACAACATACTCTCAAAATGTCATTAACTAAGTGTCATAATTCACATATTTAGTCATATTCCATGCATTCTTTTACACTCTATTATATGAATGTTTAGGCATACATATATATATTCTGACACATATCAATCACATATAAGCACATATAATTACATACAATCACATTTAGTCATAGTGTATGATAATTTGGCTCTTGAGTTTATGAAACATAAAGTGGACTCTATCACCACTCATCGGATACACGTATCTCCAACATACCACACATAGAATTGTAGAGTCAAACATATCCAATAAGCGAAGCATAGAGCTAACGCTCTCCAACACACCACACATACATATCCCAGTGAATGAAACTTCGCTCACATTTCTTTATCTCTCCAAACTGTCCCTAGGCCTCAATGCCCCACATATCACAATACATATAAGTGAGTACTCACACTCCTATGGCATGCCAACTATATCTAACGGTCTCATTAAGTCACAAGGCCAAAATATCCTTAACGTCATCAAATATTACTTACCAATTATCCGCACATATTCACTACACAATCATATCAATAACATACCCACTGTCACATGGCATGAATAACATACCCTTATATTTACCGTCACAACAGTCATCACAACATGTTCATATTTCATCACATCATAATTCTCTTTATCACAATTCAAAAACATATTTATCTCATATTTAGCATAAGTAGAAGAACACTTACACTCAGAATTTAGAGTAGGGGTTTAGGCTACCTCTAAATTCTCAAATATGAGCAACGATTCTAAAACACTCACCAATTATCAACTTTCACCGAAAATTAAGAGCTTGAACTAGCTCTTCCTTCAACTCGTAGTAGGCTCTAATGAATCCAAGGCTTCACACATAAGAATCACATGATATACACAGTCAAGTAACAACTAATGACTCACTTAAACCAATTAAAGACAAGCCTAAATTACATTCTCATATAACTAACCTTTTAGTATAACAACCTTAAATTTAAATAACTCAGTCTACGCTTAATCTTTCCGCACAACCAATACTCAACCTTTAAACTACACAAAACAATGTGTTTTAATGTATCAAAAATCTTCAACAAGTTTTTTGGCTATAATAATAAAAATTCATTAAAACCCGAGAAATCCTTGACGAAACTTCAAAGTTACCTTAGAAAGCTTCTAATTAGGTTAAAACTAATTAAAAAACACTTTAAAACCAAGTTTTTTTATCCACAAACTCGGAATTCACCATTAAAGACCTAATTTTCGGCTTTTAATCAACAAATGCGATTTAACGACTAAGATTCAGTTCAAAGACCCAATAACATTAAAAACTAATGAGAATGCGAATGGTTACCTTTAATGAGAGGAACAATGAGTTTTCGATGCAAATCCGAAAAACCTACAAGTGGAGAAGATGATGAAATCGGTGAGACTTTTGGGTAATTTCTTGAGGATTTAGAGAGGTTTAATGCTTGGAAATGATAAAAATTCAAAGTATTATAGTTTGGGAGTCAAAAATCAATTGAGAGAGTAAAAAGGAGCAATAGATGACAACACTAAGGAGATGGGAAGAAGCATTCGTGAAAATAACTGGGAAAGGTGGTTTATTAGGTTGATTTTGAAAATTTGGTTTAATTGCTTCATAAAGACTCACAACTTTGACCTTTTTACAAATCAGTCCCTTTTCTAAAATTAAATGCATTCAAAACTCGTTTCCAAAAATTGACTTAACTTTATGAAAACCATTGTTGAAAACATTTTCGAGTACCAACCTTACAAAATTTTGAGCTCATAAAGGCCAAAATTCCTAAAATACCCCTAAAAATCCTAGGTCCTATTTTGAAGTGTGACAATGAAGCTTTGTGGGCTTATCGTACGACATTTAAAACACTGTTAGGGATGTCACTTTTTAAGCTTGTTTTTGGGAAGCCATGTCACTTACTTGTTGAGATAGAGCATAAAGCATTTTGGGCTATTTAAAAGTTGAATATAGACTAAAAAGTTGCTGGCCATAACAGGTTGTTAGAACAGAATCAAATAGAAGAATTCTGGGCACAGGTATATGAGAACACTAAACTGTACAAAGAGAAGACCAAGCGGTGGCATGATAAGAGCATTATGCTAAGGCAATTTGAATTAGGACAACAGGTGTTGTTGTTCAACTCTAGGCTCAAATTGTTCCCTAGTAAATTAAAATCTTGCTGGTCAGGTCCTTTTGAAGTAGCTCGAGTATACCTTCATGGAGCTATTGATGTTAAAGATATGAAAATGGGGTCACATCTAAAGTTAATGGACAACGTTTGAAGCACTATTGGGGTGCTCATGTGGATCGAGACAAAGATTCCATTGACCTTCGAGATGTTTGAGCTAACAATTCTTTCTATCTTTCTTTTATTTAATCGCTTTACTTTAATTTCACTTTTATTATTAGTTATCTTTAATTATTTAATGTTGTTTCCATTTATGTTTTTACCTTTGAGTAGTTTTTTTTTCATGGATTCTAAAGACAAAATAAAAAGTGTGAACTTATCAGTTGTGCTACGAAAAGGAGTTTGCCGTAGCATTGTGAAAGAGAGTTATCACGTGACAAACTGGGAAATGGATGTTGAGGTACGAGGTATTATGGGTTGACCAGACAGAAAAGTCCAATGGAGAAATTTCTAGGCAGTTGGCCCATTACGTTACTTAGGTAGCCCATGGTAGAAAAGCCAAAATTCTTGTTTTATGACTAGGTCACTTCATAGTTCCCCCAAAAAATCCCTTTGCTTTTCCCTCCTCCATGCTACAAAACTTACTCTGCACATTTAAATTTTCTAAACCATCAACACTATCTCATAACGACAATTGTGAGGTTGGGCCATATGATACTCATTGGCCCATTAGGAATTTGTGTCCCAAATATTTGGGCCTATAACCTTTTCACTTTCCCTCCAAATTTCCATCACACCAAAGTCAGGCCATAATTATAGGCCTTCCATCACTCACATCATACCCATTTACTCATTACTTTGTCGTCTTTTTCTTTTACCCTAACCTCTTCAATTCTTTTATAGTTACCCTAAATTTTCTTTCTTTCCACACTTATTTATGCTTTTTTTAGTCACTACAAATATTCTTCTTCTTTTTTTACACAGTCTTTTACCTAAACTTTCCATAATGGCTAGACGACCTACTCCTCAATCATCTGCTATGCCACCTCGCACTTCTTTTTAGGTTGCGACAGAAGAGCGGTACCAGAACAACATCTCCAAGTGATCCTTTTGCTTGGAAAATGGTTTTCTTTTTAAAGACGAGCCTTTCAAGGGATACGATGCTTCCATTTCTTCTATCATCGAGCAACATGGATGGAAAACTTTTTGTTTACATCTGGAAGATGTTCTGACCAAGATTGTTCTTGCGTTCTATGCTCACCTTACTTTCCCAAATGTTGATTTTATATATGTGCAAGGAGTCTCGATCTTATTTAATGAGGACACTATTAATGCTCAGTATGATCTTTCTGATATCCAAGACGAGCATACCCAATTTGTTGCAGCCATCACTATTGATGGATTGAACCAGGTTCTTCAAGACCTTTGTATCGTGAGAACTAAATGGATGATGTCGAAGAAAGATTGTTACACCGTGGAAAGGGCATCTTTGAAGCCCAAGTGCAGGGCTTTGTCTCACTTCCTTAAGGCGCACCTACTCCCTTCTACCCATAACTCAATAGTTTATAAGGAGTGGATGTTGTTGCTCCATTTCATCATGCAAGATAGGAAGATTAATATGGGTAAGATTATATTCAACGAATTCCACCGGTGTGCACAAAAGAATGCCGAGAGTCTGAACTTTCCTTTTTTTAATCACCGCGCTTTGCCAGCGTGTTCATGTCTTAGCCCAAGATAACGAAGATGTTGTCCCAAATAAAGGGGCCATTACAAATTGATTGTTGCAAAGATTTCTGGGAGGATTTTCCACGGGAACAACCTCCTGGCTCAACCTCAACATCCTCTACGCTAACATTTGCCACTGCAACCACCTCCACTTCTAACAGTTTATTCGAGAAACAAGTGCTCAGTTCATTGGAGAATTTGTAGAAACAGAATAATCTTTCGACACTCAGCAGCTTCAACTTGCTGTAGATTTGGAAAAGGTTCAGGACAAATTGGCTATCTACTAAGCCTATGTGGAGAGAAGGGACGTTGCTTTGAAAAGGTTCCTACAAAAGAATTTTACCAAGCCAATGTCTGCTTTTCCTGACTTCTCTAAAGAATTGCGGGCAGTTATAGCAGAAAGGGTTGGTGAAGCCCAGCCAACTAAAACAGACCATGTTCCCACAGACCATGCCATTACCAAGAAAGAAACCAAAGAACAAAAGGAAGAAACAAAGAAAATTAAATTAGTCAATATTGCAACTGATGGTGAGAAAGAAGAAGAAGCAAATCCCACGCCTGCACCACCAGTGGAAAGCACTGCAGTTGTTCCACCTCCCTTTATTGAACCTAGGATTGAACAATATCATGAGATTAATCGGATTATTGATGAAATCACCAAATCCTATGATGAATAAGAAGACGTGCCACTCCAATCATTGAAAAGGAAAAAACGCTATAAACATAATGCACGTAAATCCACTCGTAGGATAGAATGAAGTAACTACACTCTGGTCCAAGCCAGGGAAGTTCTTTTCCCTTCCATACATCATGCATTTAATATACTTTTCCATGAAATTTTCTATTGTATATCAGTACATGCATTAAGGGCAATGCATCCCTTAGGTTTGGGGGTGTGTTAAGCATTTAGTATTGCATTAAATAGTTAGTTGAGCTTGTTTTAATTTTTGGTTCACCTATCATTCATTTTGACATGGCACACATAATTGTCGCAGTTTGTTTTGCCTATGACGAGTATAATCTTTACTTATGATGTTCGATGATGAGCTTAAATTCTTCAATACCCTTAAAACATGTGACAGTGGATTAGGTGAATTTAGCTTAAGAAAGTTGCTTGAAAATTAGCTCCTAAACATGAGATGTCCTAAACTCAGTTAGTTTTGGACTATAACGAGTGTCTTTTTATGAACTTGGGGACTTTTGAAGCCAAAATCAGTCAAATTGCCAAAGCATTACCTAAATAAAGGACAGTAGGCACTCCAAGGCTTAGAATTACCAAGTCAACAATACTTTGTTTGCTCCATCATGTTGTTGACTAGAAAAGTGAGTTTGAGTAAGAGTGTGTAACGAAAAAAAAAGGGGGGACACTCCACTGTAGTAACAAGCTAAGCAGCTAAGGAGGTAGTTGTTTGCTCTATCCATCTTCTAAGTTAAAAGCCTTAGCTTCAAGAGTGACTTTTATTTAAATTTTGACATGATTGAGTACTCGGTAATTCAGTGTTTGCTCCATTATGATTATTGAGTCAAAGAATTTTGTGACATGCTAAATCCCCCATATTTATTTTTTTTTAAAATATGAATAATACATATACATTTTGAGTAGGCTTAAAGCAACCTGAGTTTAGGTAACAAATGAACTAAGTGAATTAGGAGATGCTTGCTATGGCCAGAAAGCACACATGAGCACTTAGGAAATTTTGTTTTTAAAATGAAATTTTCTACACTACCTTTGTTAAGCAAACCTCTAACACTTGAACAAGTTTTTGTAGAAAGAATACTGCTAAAAACCGATGTATATATTGTTCTTTGAGTAGACTGGCAATTCAAGGTGGTTATGTGCTATGGAAAAGTCTTGCATAGATGCATTCATGCATATCTTGCTTGAGGACAAGCAATAACTCAGGTTTGGGGGTGTGATAACTCTTGAAAAGAGTTATATTTTATGCCTTTAGACTTGATTAATTATCAATACTTAGGTAAGTTTAGTTGCATTTTAGGATTTTTTAGTTAGTGGTTTTAGGAAATTACATTAAAAGACTAGGACTATGCTTAAATGTTGTTACATTTTGCTTCTAATTGTTTGTGCGAAGGATTTGTTCGTTAAGTGGCAGGTCCAGAATGAGGAAAAAAAGTAAAGGAGTGAAGGTTTTTTATGGCAAAAGGTTGGACATTTTTCCAACACGAATGTTGTGGCAATGCCATGAAGCGACCCAGTCAACACTTAACTGTTACTAGCCTTGTTCTACATGTACCAAAAAAATCAACCTAAAAAAGAGGAAAAAGATCATGGGATGATGGACCTACTCTAAAGGAAAAAGTATAAAACCCAATAAAAAATAGGAAAAAAATAGAAGAGAAAGAGAGAGAGACAGTTATAGGGACAATTGGAAAAATCCTTAGATGAAAGTAGAGGATAACGGTTGAGAACAGGGAAAAGTCAGAAAGGAAGAAAAAGAAAAAGGCAATCCCTCTAGGTAATCACAAGATATTGCGTTGCCAGAGTTGTGGGTTGGATAGGCAAAAGCTATCTCCCCTAAGTTCTTCATTTTCTTCTTTATTTTTTTCTCTGTGATCTTAATTGATGAAAATGATGTTGAATGTTATTTTGAATGTGGATGTTATTTACCAACCCATGAGTTAATCTCATAGGGTTGGGATTGCTTGATGAAACCTTTATTTCCTTTAATAGCTAAAGCCTAGATTAGTTTTAATTTACTATTTCATTCAACGATATCTATGTATCGCATGCGTATAATCTCTAGACATGGATGAATGTGCAACATGTTTATGAAATTAATCTAATGCTGACAAGGTTAGGTTAGTTAGATCTAAATTGAATGATATGAGCAAGTATTCGACCGAAGACTTCTAGCAGTCTCTAGGCATAGAACAGTGTTCCATACGGAAAGAAAACAAAATAGCTCTGGGTACCGTGCTAAAGGCCTATAGACATATACCGCTTTAGGTAAGGTAACTTGAGGTCTTGCTCTTGAAAGAAGCAGGCCATTTTAGATCTCCTCCGAGCAGTAGAATAAGATTGATTTTGCCAAGGAATTATTGGTTAATAAGGGTAGATTCTCAGCAATCCCAACCTTACAATTCAACATCGTAGATCCTTTAACCTTTGCTGTAGCATCTCTATTTTCACATCCTTATTTGTTACTTATTTACATATTATTCACGTAGTCATTCTCGTATTTTCCATTGCATACTTACTCTTGTCTTGCCATCGCATTTTCATTTATTTGTTAGAATTCACATATTACTCACATCAATATTCCTTAATTAACTCTGCATTCTTTTTTTTTTCATAATATTAAACACTCTCCTTTATAATAACTTGACCAATTTATACCTAACCGATTCATGTGGAGACGATCTCACTTATCACTTTATTACTGGATTCGACGTGTACACTTGCGCAATTGGCTTACCATATTCACACGCGACACATATAGATCAAAATGTACCAAAACAAACATGTACAAATTGGCTTTAACCTTACCGAATATTCAAACATTAGAAAATGTTCAACTATACCAACTTCTATGTTATCAAAAACATAAAACCTATATACATGCCACAAAATCGAGCATCAAAAGGATTGATAAACTACAAAATCAATAACGAGATAGCATGAGCTTCTCTTCGATCTGTTAGACACATTTCGCAAGTTGGTAATTTACTGGGAAAAGGGAAAACAACGGGATAAGCATATCGAAAGCTTAGAAAGTTCATAAATATTTAAACAAAATCTTACCTTGCTTTCAATTCAAACATAATATGCTACTAGCTTGACATAAATTATCTAAACATGGAAAATCACAACAACAACAACAAGGTGAGCTTATCATACATTTAAATCATATAGCAACTTCAATCATATATCAAACTAATTCATGTCATTTTGAATATCACATTTTCAATCTCTTTCAATCATGAAATATAAATATATATATTCATGCCATTACTCCACATCAAAATTCAAGTTCAATTCAACATTTTATCATTTATACATCAAACTCATATCATACTTAGGTATCTTGATGCCCTAGTTATTCATCCGAGTTGAATATATATACAGTTCAGGTTACCCATCCAGGCTAAACCTTTAAATTGACATTAGGTTACTCGTCCGAGCTAAACGTATGTCACATGTATCTTTGATACAACAATTTCTCGTTCAAGCTAAATATATATAATTGTGTCAGGTTACCCGTCCGGGTTAAACCTTTAAGTTGACATTAGGTTACTCGCCCGAGCTAAACCTGTGTCTCAAATGTCTTCAGTATACCAAATGTTTGTTTGAAATGAATATATATTCGTGTCAGGTTACCTGTCTGGGCTAAACCTTTAGTGACACATTCGACTGCTTGGCCAAACTTTAAATTTACATGATAGGTTACCCGTCTGGGCAAAACCTTTAAAAAGACATCAAGTTACTCGTCTGAGCTAAACCTATGTCATATGTATCTTCGAGTCTGCAAAAAATGCTAGATCTCGGCAATCAATTCATATCCATATGTACAAGACCTTTACTAAGTTCATCAGGGCAATTTCAACATATAAGTTCATATACATTTCTTTACAATTTACTCCAAGTCTCACATTTTTGTACAAAATTGCAAACAATCCAAACTTTAATTAAACATACATATATTTATAATTCAAATAAAAAAATTTAAATAAAACTATATAATATGAACTTACCTAACGAAATAGCAACCAATTGCATCTTTAAGGACTAATAAACAATTTTGCCTTTTCCCCAATTATCATCGATTTTGTTCAATTCTCTATCTATATAATAATTCAATTCAATTTATCAATTATAAACATCTTATATAACCCCATTATATGCATGTATCAATTCAATTTCATTATTCGGGTATCCCCTAAAGTTTTGCATTTTATTCAATTTAGTTCCTAAAGTTGAAACTGCCATAATTTTCAAATTTGAGCTTTGATTTCAAAATTGATCTCAATTACATCCTTCTATAACCTTATATTATCTAAAATTACATCAATTTGACATCAATTTTGAAATTGATAGACTTTAGTCCCTATGTTCAAAAACTAGCAATTAAACTTTACAAACTTGTCCTTTTTCACTTTTAAGCTTAAAATCTAACAATTTAGTACCAATTCTTCAATCATTCATCAATGGAAACTTTTAGAAACTTTAACATTTTTGCAAATTGGTACACGGGGTAACTAAGTCAAGCTTCTACGATCTCAAAAACATAAAAATTACAAGAAAATAACTAAATTGAACTAACCAATTAGTAGCTGAAACTTTGAAGTTTTGAAACCCTATCATTTTCTCTTTCGTAAGAAGATGATGAACATGAGAAAATGTTTTTTTTAAATTTTAATTTGTCTTATATACTTTAATTAGTTTATAATTAATTATAATTAACTTAACTAAACTCTGTTTAATTAAAATTAAGCTTAATTAACTTATTTTGTGGGTTACAACTAATCCCCACCACCGTTTGGCTATACATTAATGGTTAAATTATTTAATTGGTCCTTCGACTAATTAAAAATTCATAATGATTAAATTTTACCACATTTACAATTTAGTCCTTATACATTAATTAACTATCAATTTGAAAAAGTTAAAGGACCAAAATTTAGTACCAACCTCGTAAATATTATTATAATATTTATGGACTCGAACATTAGAAATGGGGTTCTGAAACCACCGTTTTTGACACCATTGAAAAATGAGTTGTTACAATGCTAAGGACATGTTTAGGTTCATCTACTAGTACAATATGTCTTTCTGTATTATGATCTGGCCACATAATACCGCTTAGTACTAGTTAAACATTAGATAACTAGTAAGAAAATATTTGTTTCCATTTTTCTTTGTGTGCAGAAACCATTGAAGACAATATACAAAAGGTATTAATGTAATTAACAGATATTATTATTAAACCAATTTTTTCGAAAAATAAAAGTGTAAATAGATGAAAATACTACACTTAGGGCACCAGATCCAACATATAATGCATTAAGTATCTCATTATTTCTTCGGATAATAATGTATTAACTCTCTTAGAGCCTTGAATTAAATTTGTATTATGAAAGATTAGCATGCTCCATTATCACATTGAACATAGGGTAACAATATATTAGCTCTTCTGGAGCCTTAAATTAATTTTGTACCATCAAAGATTGGTTCATTCGTAACCAAACAAGAAAAATGCTTCTTTTGTATTGTCTACATATGTTTCATTTCCTTTAAGAAATATTAATTGAATAATAAAATTGTAATGTGTACGATAGGTACATAACTAATGATCTTTTATATCTCTTCTTTAAACGGTTATATTGAGAACTCTTGTTCTTATATTATTTTTCTCTATATCTTCATTTCTAGGGTGAGAACATTTCTAGTGATGAGAAGAATTATTATTAGTAAGAAATCTAATAATTATGTAATTAATGTCACAATCTATAAAAAGGATGCAATTCATACTTAATATTTAGTTGTATGACAAGTACGCGAACAATGGCCTTTCATAAAACATCGATAACATAAGTTATCTTCACTCCTTAAAGGGTTCTCTTGGGAATTATTGTTCTCTTATTTATCTTAATTTCAACACCTCCAATGGTGAGAAGAATTAATATGATCATCCCTTTTTATGATTATTATATAGCCACTTATTACATCCATGTCAAAGGTTATGTCTTTATAAATTGCTACATTCGCTTTAGGGAATGGAACAAATCTAATAGGATAAGCTTTATGGTTTTTTCATTTAATAATTTGTTATTTAATAGCACGTTTGAAGCCTAAAAAGTTGAAAAAGTTTTCTTTAACAAGGTCTCATTTGTAATATTCTCCCACATAATTTTAATTGAGAACTAATCCTAAACATTGTAGAGTTATAATACTAATTCAGAATTTTAAAATCTTGCAAATTTAGGTGCATTCGATCAAAGCTCAATCTTTGTCATAGTTTTTTCTTAAATTAATCAAAATTCAAGTGGATCTTTCACAATCAAAGCTCAATCTTTCTCTATCCTTTTCAAAATAAAGATAGTATTCAAATATTATGCATAATATAATTTACTGATTTTTTTCTCTATCAAAAGATGTACATATTTATAACAAAAGTGATTCATACTAAATATAATTTTCCTCTTTCACAATCTCAATATGAGATCCATAATAGTGAATATATTTTAAAACCAATGCATTAACCATCACAAATTTTGATACTTTATTAGCTTTCTTGGAGCTTTCAAATATTGCATTAATATTAATTTTGTTTCAGTACAAAATAATAAAATTTTTATTTGTAAGGATTATATTCATTGTTACAAAATATTTAGGCATGCAACAAGTATGTCACCAATGATATTTCATATCACATTAATAATGTAAGTTATTCTTATCCTTTGAAGAGTTATCTTGAGAACTCTCATTGTTCCATTATTTATTACTATGTTCCTACTTTTAATGGTTACTATATGCCACTTATCATGTGGATGATTATACTATTTAATCTTTTTTATACTTGCATTCACTTCAGAGAATGCAATAGATCTAGTAGGATGGATTTCTAAACATTCTAATAGATTTTTTATTTTAAAAAAATTGAATATAAAAATTTCATGTTTAAGTGGACAATTAATATATATATTTAAACAAAGAACATTTTATAAGAAAACAATATGTACTCAAATATAAAGCAACTGATATTGATATATTTCTACTAAAACCCAAGTTTTTTAATATTAAATAAAAAATATTAATATACATTTTTTTACAAACAATCATTTGAAAATAATATATTATGAAGGTTCATGATCTACCACAATTCGTTGTGGCAAATTAAGGTTTTTTTCGGCACTTAACAAGCTTGTTTTCTAGTGTTTTTATATCTTTTTAGTTCATTTTTTGTTTTCATTATGTTTAATTTATACAAAATAATCATTTTTACGCAATTTTGAGTTATGTTATGACTTAATGGGCTACTAAGGGCGTAAGGATGATCTAACGTCTCTATTTAGTGTGTAGGACACTATTTTTGGGCTTAGAAGACGAACGAAAAATGCAATGACACTACAGTGAGGAGTGCTATTGCAACACCGAACTTTGAAGCCAAAATATCTAGAAAATGAAGGCAGTGTCACGACATCGGTCCTGTGGTATCGTGAAATTGAGCTACGATTAGAAAAATTAAGCATGGGTATTTTTGTCCACACAATGACTTGTAATAAGATTTTTGGGCTATTTAGTAATCCTAATTAGGTCAGATCATAAACTTTGTAAATAGGCATGCTTAGCCTCATTTTAGGAGGCTTGGCCAAGTGAGCCACTTAGTTTGTTTTAGGGTTTTATTTTAGTTTTATTTTATTTCAATTCAGTCCTCTAGACAAATTTTGTTCTCATTAACTTGGATTCGATTTCAATCCAAGCTTTTAATTTAATAGTTTTTAGTTATTTCTTTCCAGATTCCAATTGCAATCGGAGTGACCTTCGCGGCCGTTAAATGAGATTTCACTTCCGAGCAAAAATCGACATCAAAACATATTTATTTTATTATTCCCTTCTTTTATTCAATTTACTACTTTGTATGTTGAATATGAGTTTAGGGATTATTGCATCTAGATCCATGAGTAGCTAATTTCCTTAGAGAGATTAACAAACGAATGTGTGACTAATTAACGGATGAATTAGGGTTTAAATTTGAGTTAGTTGGTTTAAATTAAGTATGATTAAACCTTAGGAAGTGACACCCTTAGGAAGTAATTTAGGATAAACGAGATCGAGAGATAAGTTTACTGAGTAAATCATAATTTATCTCAGTCAAGAAAGTGAGGCCGAGAGATAAGCATGTATTGTTCGATTAGTTAATTAGTTAGAGGCCAAGAGGTAATAACTGGTTAATTAATAGCTAACTCAATAAAACTCGAGTTCTGAAGTTAATTAGGACCACTAAAACTGGTTAATTAATAGCTAACTCAATAAAACTCGAGTTCTGAAGTTAATTAGGACCACTAAAGTGAGTTGATCTCTTACTTGTTTTCTTGGATTTAATTCCAATTGTTAATTGGTTTATTTTTGTTTTGAATAATTTTATGTTAATTTAATTAGCCCATTTTAATTTGGTTTGCGTAATGTAATTTTAGATTAGTACTATTTAGCCTTGCTAGTGTAGAAAGTTTATCTAAGTTTAATTCAACCTCCCTTAGGTACAATCCGCGGAATGCTTCCCTGAGTGTTTCATTGTAACATTCTTTACTATATTACAATTTGACACGTAAACTTGCGGAAATCATTGTTTAGTTATATATTTATTTGTTCTAGTATTTTCAGTCCAAATGTTCACACATTTGGCGGTGGTCAAGTTGTTAGCATTGTTCCCAGAGAGGTTTCGACATTAGACTTAAATTTAATTTTTTGCATTTTAATAGGAAAATTTAGGATTATAGATACAAATTTTATTTTCAGTCATATTATTTTATTTTTTGCAGATATTAATTTTATTTCCACTACTCTTTGATTTCAGTGTATGACTCGAAGTGGAACCATTCCAATCGAACCATATCCTAAACTGGAGAGAATCTTGAGGCGAGCTCATCAGCAAATGCGAAATAACCCACTCGTGGTGGCTGAATTGCAGTGAGGAAACCCACTGTTCAAAGAACACATCGAACCACCAACACAATTCCAAAGAGAGCCACTAATGGCTCGACAAGAGCAGACATTGCGCGAGTACGCGTTACCTACTTTAGACGTTGTCCGAGGTAGTTTCAAGAGGCCAACAATCAACGCAAACAATTTTGAGATTAAGACGGCAACCATCCAAATGATACAAAATAATTTGCAATTTTGGGTAATATGATAGAAGACCCGAACCAACATTTAAAGAGAGTCTTACAGTTGTGTGACACATTCAAATACAACGGAGTGACCGATGACACAATCCATCTCTGATTTTTTTTTTTCCGTTCTCGCTTTGCAACAACGCCTATGAATGCTTGATTCACTAGATTCGGGTTCCATAATGACATGGGACGACTTAGCAGGGAAATTCTTACACAAATTTTCCCCCATTATTTTAACCATCCAGTTAAGGTGTGACATTACTATCTTTAAGCAATTTGAAGGCGAGACATTATACAAAGCATGGGAACACTTGAAGTCGTTTTTTAGGAAATGATCGCACTACAATATGCAAGATTGGCTACAATTGCAAATTTTCTATAATGAATTGGATGGGAGCTTGAGAGCTAGCTTAGATGGAGCATCAATCGAAGCCTTCATAAACAATACCTACGAGTGAGCCTGTCAATTGATTGAGGACATGGCAATGAACTCATACATGTGGCCTAACGAGCATTTTTCATATAGCCAGAAGTCGTCAAGAGTTAAGGTGGTTAAGGAAAATGACAAGTATCAAAGGATTTTGGAGAAATTACATCGCCTAAAAACCACTGTTAAGCCCTATATGAACGATTTTGCTCGAAGCTACATGTCGTACTCAGAGACCCAATTAGAGGAAGTGAATTACTTGGGTAATAGGAGTGGAAATCCTTATTCGAACACTTACAACCCTGGTTGGAAGGACCATCCAAATCTAAAGTAAGGGTGTAATCAAGGTAGTGGAAACCTAGTTCCAAATCGACAAAACCCTCAATATCAACCCCTCATTTGCAAAGATCTCAAGAAAGATCCATGGGTAATGACCATGTTGGTTGATCGCTGTAAATCAAAGTTTTAAAATTTATAAAAGAATGATCAAAACCTGAAAACTAACTCTGACAATGATTAAAGGCAAGTGTACCTATCGAACAGTAGTATAGCTTAGGCAAGACCAGATATCGAACCCAAAGGAACTAAAAGTACTAATACTAACCTTCTTTTTATTATTTAGCCATTAGAGTGAAGTTGCTTTTGACAAAAACTAAACTAAGGACACAAAGACAAAGAAGAAGAATAGGAAAATCACTTTGAAGAAACACTCAATTGATTGCGACGATACCCTCAAGAAGAATCCACCTAGACTTCACTTATTAATTAACCTTTAAATTATATGATTTCTTTTACTTAGCTTGATCCGTGAGACTCTTTAACCTATGTTAAACCCTCTCTCGAAGCGAATAACGTCTAATCCTAGGTTAATTAGTAGATTTCTCGTTCGCTTATAATAACCCCCTAGGAAAGCAGTAAATCGATCAATGGACTCCCCTATCAGGTTTCACCCTAATCCAGCAAAATCTCGTAACCCTATCTCTAGGCGCCCGATCAACTCCGCTCAATTATGTTAGATCTATTCTTAGGCAGGTTCTATTCCTCCTCCACCTAAGCATATTAGATTTGGATTAAACAACATAATTAAGAACAAACTAAGTAAATTATCATATAACTTAAAAATCAAATAAAAAGATCCATCTAGGCTTCATCCCCTTCAGGTATCTGAAGGGTTTAGTTCATAACTAAACAAGAAAACATCTCAAGAGGAAAGATAAAACAAAACATAAGAAAATCCTAGAACCCCCTGAAGGAATTGAAGGAGAATTTGCCGTTTTGAGTATAATTCTGACTTCTTAGGATCGATCAACTGGCTATCTTCACGCTATTCCCTAACTCTGACCTTCTCAGCTTGGCTCTTTGGCCTAGCTTTGACGCCGGTTTCGGCTTCTGCCGAACTTCCCTTCAAGTTGCCCCCTTGGGTGTTTATATAGACTTTGAGATGCCTTACTTGGCCCCTAAGTATCCTAATCTAAGTAGAATTCCCAATAGGGTGTTTGAATAGGCTTTGAAATGTGTTTCTTTACCTCCAAGTATCCTTTCCCGAATGAAATTGCTTCTTCCAGCGATAGGGACATGGCCATGGCACATGCTCGTGTGGATCGTGGCCAAGCCGTGCTCGGACTTCTTTAATGAGGCACGGCCGTGTAAATCGGGAGAAGGCTGTGTTCTAGATTATTGGCGTGGCACGGCCGTGTGGGCTTAAGTCCAGGCCGTGTCGATTTCTTCCTTGGCCTGAATTGGTCCGTTTTGGGCTCGTTTCTTGTTCTTTTTATCCTCGGGTGCTTTCTTGGGTATAAGACATGAAAAAAAAGGATTAAAAGCACCTTTTTACATAAATCGAGGGATAAATCATCCAAAAACATACTAAATGTGGGATTAAAATATGTTACTTTTATGGTTTATCAAATACCCCCACACTTAAGCTTTTGCTTGTCCTTAAGCAAAATTCTCAACTTACAATTAAAACGAACTTTCCATGATTCACAATTTCTATCAACAATGCCTTATCCTAATTCAAAGATACTTTATACATGGATAATTCAACTCAAAGATTCCTAAAGATTCAAACAAGATAAGTCATACATTTGTAGCACCAAAACATAGGTGTTTCCCTTCATCTAAATAATTACCTTTAATTCAAAACCTACAAGGATTGACATCCTCACAAAAAGATTCACTCAAATCACTTAAAGTGTTTAAGGGTCAAAATTTAAGCACTCATTAAGTCGAACATGAAAAGTTAATCCCATAGGCTTGCCTGAAAATCAAATCTCCACCACTGTAAAATGAGATGACACACAAATAAAAAGGTCTTTAACAGGGTTGTAACAGGGCTAGGGTTAAAGGTGTGGATAAAGGCTGAATTAGAGGGTTAGAATCGAGATTGTCTTGACAAGTTACCTATCTAGAAAAATAACAATCTTAAATAATTACATTAATTGAGAAATAATAATACAAATAATACGAGCTTTTTCTTCAAGAATTTTGAATTTTAATGTGTAAGCTCACCTAATCACAAATTAAAAATGAATATACTTCGGGGTTTTTTTTTTTTAAGAACAAATTACTTGTTACAATAATAAGAAGGAACTTTAACAACTGAAATATAGAACATAGTTAGGCAACTGCTCAAAATCAAATCTCGACAAAAAGGGTAGTTAAAAGAAATGGTGATAACAAATACAAAGGGTTTTTTTGGTTAAAATTAGTAGGTGAGTTAATAAAAAGGGTTATTAGGCTTCAATGGGGTTCACTAGGGGTTAATTATGAAGGTAGGATTTTTAGTGGAGTGAGTGCGTTAAATCCTAGGTGCCTTTATCATCTCTGTATATCAAATCATAATTGTGGTCTTGACATGTATAATCAAGGCAAGTTCTAGAATAACAATTCAATGTTGACATACTCATAATCAATAAAGTGAGCATGAAAAAGAATATATGCTCGATAAGGCTCAAAATCTCATAAGAATTATGGGTGTTTTTGACATCAACCTTGTAAATTTCAAATTTCAAGATAACATTTAAATTTCGGTTGACAACCTAACATTTTAATTTTTAGAAAATTAGACTTATCATGCTTGATTCCCTAGTATTCTTCAAATTTAATCATCAATGCACAATTAACTATGACTTATTCCAAAACACTTCAATAAAAATCATAAATCAAAGGAAATTTCATTCTAATCATAATATGAGAAACTTACTTTAGAACAAGGCATAATTCAGGGATTTTCAAATAATACTATAGTTAACCCCCCCACACTTAAGATGTACATTGTCCTCAATGTACAAAGATAGATAATATAAAAATAATCATAAAATCATAAGATAGGGAGAGAAGTAAAACTTCCTAAATTTTGGATGAAGTCAATGAAAAGAATCCGAATAGGATTGGAGGTCAACGTGGGGAAGCATCTCGAACCGTTTGAATTTGAATCCTCGAAGTAGCCAGTCTGATTTTATTGTATCCTAAGCTAAATCTAAATATCATAGAAAATAAGAATAAAATAAAATAAAATAAAGTAAAAAATGAAATTAAAATAAAATAAAAACAAAAATAAATAATGGAAAATGAAAGAAAATTAGAAAAAGTGAGAATGAGGTTTAAATAGAGATGTAGCCTGTGTTTTGGGATTTTGAATTTTGGGCGCTTTCAGGGTGTTTGGGCACGGCTGTGGGTGTAGTGGCACGCCTCTGTCTTTCTTCACACGGTCATGGGGTACGAGCGTGTGTACCCCGTGCTTGACAAGTCAGTAACCTCGCACGGGTAGTTAGCACGGGCGTGGCCTAGTATCGCAGCCCGTGTTGGGAAAAGAAATTCTTCTCTGGTTGTGCAAGGCTATTGGCACGCCCATGGTTCATCCCCTGGCTTCCACACGGCCACGGGCACGCCCGTGTGTAAGGCCGTGTGGCCTAGAAATCTGCTCTTTGGTTAGTTTATGGTTAGGTGCTAAAAGGAAAAATAAAAGAAAAATAAAATAAAATAAAATAAAAATGTAAAAATGGGGTTAGTGTTTGGGTTACCTCCCGAGAAGCGCTCGTTTATAGTCTTAAGCTAGACTTTACCTCTCATTTGTATGGTCATGGTGGTTTGAAGAGGTGAAAATCCTTTTTCATGCGATCACTTCGGTTATGGATATATAGTTTAAGTCGAGTAATGTTTACCTCAAAAGTGTCGAATTTAGGATTGCTTACCTCGACTATGCCGTATAGGAAGACATTAAGTACCTCAAAAGTGATTTCTTCGTTTGGCTTGAGGTCTGAATTGGTGATTCGAGGGTCTTCCTTATTCGACAATATCTGATCCTCTATTTTGATGTGATTTGTTGTTCCTATCAGCTTGTCTGGGGTCTCCTTCAGTTTCACTTTGTGCGGCTCCTGTTCCTCTCTGATTTATGTTTCCTGCTCTTTTAGTTTGTCAACCCTAAGGCTTTGTTCCTGTGTTTCTTCTTTGTCGGCACTAGGTCTAAGATCTAGCTTAGCTAAGTGATTTCGTGATGCTTCCTGTAAAGAAGGTTGAACCAAATGATTATCAATAGAATTAACGTTTGTACCTTTATTACTCGATGTCCTAGCTGAGTCAAGAGTTTGAAGAGTGATTGTTTCGTCGTCTTCACGAAGTGTGAGTTCACCAGATTCTTCCTCTGTGTGGTCTTTCTTTATTGAATCGGGATATGGCACACGAGGTTGGTATTCTTTATTTACCGGGTTTGGTAAATCATGGTTTACCTCAATCTTACCTTTATTTACCACAGTTTCTTGCCTTGGGTCAGATTCCACTAACAGTTCACTATTATGAGCTTGTACATCTTGGGGCCCATAATTCGACTCAGGTTTGTAGCCTTGTGGTGTTTCCTGTGGTGAAAGTTGAACAATTTGATTATCAACTAAATTTACTTTCTCACCTTCATCACTTGATGTCCTGGCCGAGTCAAATGCTTATAGACTGATTGATTCATCACCTACACGAAGAATGAGTTCTCCTGTACCAACATCAATTTTAGTCCTGGCAGTTGTTAGAAAGGGTTTTCCTAAAATTAAAGGAATCGAATTGTCCTCATTCATGTCTAAGACAACAAAGTCTACTGGGAATACAAATTTATCAATTTTGATTAGAACATTTTCTATTATACCCCTAGGAATTTTGATAGTTTTATCAGTTAATTGAACGCTCATCCTAGTTTGTTTGGGTTTCCTTAGACCTAGTTGTTTAAACAGTTTATAAGGCATAACATTTATGCTTGTCCCTAAATCGGCTAACGCATTTTCTATAGATAAACTACCAATTATGCATGGAATTGTAAAACTCCCTGAATCTTTTAATTTCTATGGTAGTCTATTCTGTAGAATTGCCGAGCACTGTGCGTTGAGTTCCACATGTGATTCCTCGTCTATCCTTTTCTTTTTCAATTAATGACTCCCTAAAAATTTTCTAGAGTCTGGCATCTGCGAAAGAGCTTCAAGAAGAGGTAAGTTGATATGTAATTTCTTTAAAAGTTTAATAAACTTATCGACCTGTTCTTCTGAATCGTCTCTTTCTAAGGCTTCGGGGTAAGGTATGCGAGGTTGATACTCCTTTATTACCGGTTTCGGCTTTTCTTGCGTTACCTCTATTTTTCTTTTGTCTACCTTGTTTTCTTGTTGCGAGATGGATTCGTCTATCTCTGCATTTTCCTGAGCTGCTATGGCTTGAATTTGCTTCTCTGGATTAATCTTGGTGTTACTCGGTAGATGTCCTTGCGGTTGTTCTGACATGAGCTTTGCGAGTTGTTCGACTACCTTAGTGGCTTCCCTTACTGACTTAGTAACTTCCTCTAATCGGTTCTTGATCTCTTCAACCGGGGTATCTGTGGTTGCCATGAATTTTGTCAGCATCTCTTCAATGTTTGACTCCTCTTCCTATTGGTGAGATGGTTGTTGAAAATCTGGATAAAGTTCCTGTCTTTGGCTACTTTGATCATTCCACGAGAAATTGGGATGGTACCTCCAACCTGCATTATAAGTGTCATTATAAAAATTATTTTGAAGTCTAGAGTAGTCACCCATATAGTAGGCTTGTTCGTTCTCCATGCCATATCCGTAGGCCGGGTACTCAGGATTCGCCACGCCTCCTAGATTTGAGTCATATTGCATTACTGGATGTACCTGCGAGTGACTACAAAAACCATCGATCTTTTTATTCATCATCTCTAGCTGGGTAGATAACCTGGTGAACACGTCGTGGTCGAAATGCTTGGGTCGCTTTAGTAGGAATTGTCCTCATGACTTGCCACCGATAATTATTCAGTGCCATCTTCTCTATAGACTAAAATTATCTACCAAAAGCAAAATAGAGGAAAAATTAGCAAAGTAAAAGTAAAAATTAAAATTAAAAAATAATAATGAAAATAAATTGCAATAAAAAAATGGCTAAAGTAATAAAAATAGAGCTTTCTTAATATTTTAGTTCCTCGAAAACGGCGCCAAAAACTTGATCGCTGTAAATCAGAGTTTTAAAATTTATAAAAGAATGATCAAAACCTGAAAACTAACTCTGACAACGATTAAAGGCAAGTGTACCTATCGAACAGTAGTATAGCTTAGGCAAGACCGGATATCAAACCCAACGGAACTAAAAGTACTAATACTAACCTTCTTTTTATTATTTAGCCTTAAAATTAGAGTGAAGTTGCTTTTGACGAAAACTAAACTAAGGACACAAAGACAAAGAAGACGAATAGGAAAATAACTTTGAAGAAACACTCAATTGATTGCGACGATACCCTCAGGAAGAATCCACCTAGACTTCACTTATTAATTAACCTTTAAATTATATGATTTCTTTTACTTAGCTTGATCCGTGAGACTCCCTAACCTATGTTAAACCCTCTCTCGAAGCGAATAACGTCTAATCCTAGGTTAATTAGTGGAACTCTCGTTCGCTTATAATAACCCCCTAGGAAAGCAGTAAATCGATCAATGGACTCCCTATTAGGTTTCACCTAATCCAAAGAAAATCTCGTAACCCTATCTCTAGGCGTCCGATCAACTCAGCTCAATTATGTTAGATCTACTCTTAGGCAGGGTCTATTCCTCCTCCACCTAAGCACATTAGATTTGGATTAAACAACATAATTAAGAACAAACTAAGTAAATTATCATATAACTTAAAAATCAAATAAAAAGATCCATCTGGGTTTCATCCCCTTCAGGTATCTGAAGGGTTTAGTTCATAACTAAACAAGAAAACATCTCAAGAGAAAAGATAAAACAAAACATAAGAAAATCCTAGAACCCCCTGAAGGAATTGAAGGAGAATTTTGCCGTCTTGAGTATAATTCTGGCTTCTTGGGATGGATCAACTGGCTATCTTCACGTTATTCTTTAACTCTGACCTTCTCAGCTTGGCTCCTTGACCTAGCTTTGACGCCGGTTTCGGCTTCTGCCGAACTCCCCTTCAAGTTGCTCCCTTGGGTGTTTATATAGACTTTGAAATGCCTTACTTGGCCCCTAAGTATCCTAATTTAAGTAGAATTCCCAATAGGATGTTTGAATAGGCTTTGGAATGTGTTTCTTTACCTCCAAGTATCCTTTCCCGAATGAAATTGCTTCTTCCAGCGACAAGGACACGGCCATGGCACACGCCCTTGTGGATCGTGGCCAAGCCGTGCTTGGACTTCTTTAATAAGGCACGGCCGTGTAAATAGGGAGAAGGCCGTGTTCTAGATGATTGGCGTGGCACGACCGTGTGGGCTTAAGTACAGGCCGTGTCGATTTCTTCCTTGGCCCAAATTGGTTCATTTTGGGCCCGTTTCTCGTTCTTTTTATCCTCGGGTGCTTTCCTGGGTATAAGACATGAAAAGAAAGGATTAAAAGCACCTTTTTACATAAATCGAGGGATAAATCATCCAAAAACATACTATATATGGGATTAAAATATGTTACTTTTATGGTTTATCATTGGTTGTGGTCAACGATTGGACTAGATTGAAAATGAGATGCAACTTATGAGGTATGACTTTCAACACGTAAAGACTGAATGTACACAAACTCGTACCAATGTTGTCGAATTAAAAGAAGAGATGTGCAATATCGTGAGTGAGTTGAATGATATGCAGAGGCAAATGGGCACAGGTATTCTGAGTAATACTGAAAATAATTGAAAATAATCCTCGGAGGGACAGAAAAAAGCATGTAAATGTAATTGCACTTTGTTCGGGTTAAACTTTAGTAAACTCGAAAAAGCCCACTAATAAAGAGGAAAATGAGGTCGAGACGGAAGACCAAAACCTTGATGAGCCTTAAACAGAAGTTCACACAGAAAGAAGATCCGAACTGGTAACTAAGCCAGAAAATACTCCACGCTCGGAACTAGTGCAAAAGAACGTACCATTTTCATCAAGGCTGGAGGACAAGCAACAAAGGGATGAGGAGGATTCGTAAGTTTTCTAAATCTTTTTAAATACCTTAACATAAATTTGCCACTCTTAAAGCTAATAGACAATATACCAAAATATGCCAAATACTTTAAAAAAATAATGTCTAGGCATAAGAAAATAAATAAAGGTGAGTAAATTAAAATCGACGCCTGTAGTGCCATAATTACCCGAAAAATATCCCCAAAGCTAAAAGATCCAAGAAGTTTTACAATTCCCATGGAGATAGGGAACAAACATTTTAGTAAGGCCCTTTGTGAGTTAGGGGCTAGTATTAATTTAATGCCCTCATCCACATACTTAAAACTCAGATTAAAGAGCTAAAAAGTATGGCAAGTGCATTACAATTAGTCGATAGGTCTTTCGTACACCCCAAAGGTGTACTGGATGACATATTTGTTAAGGTGAGGGGTTTTACAATCCCTGTCGATTTTGTGGTCTTGGACTTCGAGGAAAACCAAGATATTCCTATTTTATTGGGTCGGCCATTTTTGGTTATGTCTAGATCAACCATTGATATTGAACAGAACGAGTTAATATGAAGATCGATGGTGAAATAGAAATATTCAAATGTGGCCATGATTCCCAAACTATGGAATATGAAAATAAAGTTAGGGAGGATTGTTATGTAATTTCTTTTAGCACCCTTAACAACCTTAGTGAAAGGTACAGTTCAAGCTTGATGTGTATAAGAAAGCAAGGATCAAGGGAGCGCGAGAAGTGAAAAGACCCCAGATGGAAGGGCACATGTTGGACGAATCAATATGATCGCCAAAGGAGCAAAATGACGATGCATGGAACGTGAGAGCTACCAGATGAGTCCTGTAGCCACACTTAATTTCGTCATGAAACTTTGAATTATTGTTGTAAAATTTTGTACATTTGAACATCGAGATTTTTATATTTTTGGATTTTAATTAGGTTAGAAAGTTTTAATTAGAATAGGATTAAGGCCTTAGACAGTTAGAGGGAACCTATTAGACAATTAGGAGTAAAACGGAGGGATCGACACGCCCTAAAACTCGAAAATGGAGAAAATAAAGGTGGTGTTGCGACACCGAACCTTGAAACTCCCAGGACTCCCAGGATTTTTAAAATCAGGGCGATGTCATGACACCACATCTTTGTGTCGTGACACTGCACTTCGAACCTAAAATCTTTTCAAGTTTCCTAGAGTGTTTCGTTGTAACATTCTTTACTATATTATAATTTGACTCGTATACTTGTAGACACCATTATTTAATTATATATTTATTTGCTGCAATATTTTCAGGCCAGAAGTTCGCACGTCTAGCTACGGTCAGTTCATTAATAAACTTTATGAACCTACCAATATTTAATAATCTAACTATATAATTCAATCAGATTTAAGACAAAATAATAATAAAAATTCACAATCATACATCAATTAAGAAAAAAAAGAACTTGGAAACTCCTTATCAATTTAAAATTTACTCAAAAAATAAAAATCAAATAAAGAAATCAAATCGATAACAATTAATCATGAGTTAAAATTAAAATTAAAGTAAATTTAGAAATAAAATATTAAAAATAAACAAATATGTTTATGACCTCGAACAATAAGAATAAATATGATATGGGAGTTTATGAATTTATAAATTTCTTGAGACGTAAAACATCAAGTCTTGGAATATTCAAGCGGCAAAAGCAAGTGATAGCCCCAGACAGTGTTCTAGGATTAAAATCAAATTGACATTGTGTTTACTTGAATCGAGTTTTATAACTTCTCTTCGCATGTAAAACCTAGATTCCAAAATTGGGCGAGCGAGAAGTAATAAAGATTTCAAGTTCGATCCCTAAGTCTAGCGAGAATGGTTTTTTCTTTGTGGCCAGAGGTATGTTTACCGTACTTTTCTTGAAATCTATATTTATAAATACAAGAAGCATAAATGAATAATATTTTATTTTAATAAATATTAAATTTATCTTCATCTTAATGAATATCCTTTTAACAATAAAATATTCATAACAATATTTTTCTTTTATTTGAAAATAAATGCATAAACGAAGGGAAACCAAAATGGGCAAAAATCCAAAAAATACCAAAAAAAAATAAAAATTACCGGAAAGGATAGGGTTGAAAAAAAATGACCGGAAAGGGCAATTTCCCCCAAAATCGCGTCCGTCAGCCGCGTTTTGGGAAGCGGAAATAAAGCGTCCCCGGGAGCGCTTTAGGCCACGTCAACAAAAAGCGCCCCGTGGACCCGATTTGTTGATGTGGCCTAAAGCGCCTCCGGACGCGCGCTTTTAGGCCGCAACGATCAAATTTTTTTGACCGTTTAGCCCAATGTCGAGAAAAAAAAACCTATAAATACCCCCAACCCTTCATTTTTTTCACAATTTAATCCTTTCTCATTTTTCTCAATTTTCTCTCAATTTGCTCTTAATTTTCTCTCAAGTTTCTCTCAAAGTCCTTCAAATTTACGCTCAAATTTCAAAATAGTCATTTACTATTTATAAAAAGCCCTTTATAATTTTTTTAATATATCTATTTTGTTAGAAAATTTTTAAATTCTTTATCTGAGTACAATGGTCGGGGAATTATGTCGCCTAGGCGAGAACCACATTGCCGTCAAAGAAAAGAAAATGGTAAGTTTGAATGTTAATTTTTCAATATTATTAAATTTTTAATTATGCAATTTTAATTAATTTAGAATTTTATAATTTTATAATTTTTAAATGACTGTAGATCGGGTGTTGGAATGTTATATTCGCAACATGCACGGTCCCCATCGCCATTGATCGAGAAATTACGCGGAAGCGGGTTTTGGCACGTGGGCCACGATAGGCCGGGGTTCAAGTTGGAGCCTCCTTTGATCAGTAGCGTTGATAGAGAGGTGGAGACAGGAGAGACGCACACTTTCCATTTGCCATGCGGAGAGTGTACCATCACCTTAGAAGATGTGCGATTCTGATTGGGATTACCGGTGGGCGGGACGGTAGTTCTGGGTCCGTAACATCTCTCGATTGGATGGCCGTATGCTACGAGCTTCGGGTGCCATTCGGATAGAATTCGAGGAGCTCGGATCGATATGGCGTGGTTACGAGACACATTCCCGAGCCGAACGAGGATTCGACCGAAGTAGAAAGAATACGGTATGCTCGAGCATACATTCTTCAAATAATTGGAGGCTATCGATGGGACCTCTCTAGAAACCTCGTCCACGAGATGGCTCTCGAAACTTGTTAACTTCAGAGCAGCCGGTGAATTGAGTTGGGAAGTGCCGTGCTATCAAGGTTATACGGAGATGTGCGGGCGACTGCACGCGAGTAAACAAAAATCGGAGGTTGCCTATCACTCACTGCGAGTCATGGACATGGTTTCGATTTCCATTTTTACGTCCTCGACTCGACCGACCATATTCATTCCCACCGATAACGAGGTAAATTTAATATTATATTTTACAATTATATCGTATATTTATAGTATAATTGTATGCTAAAAGTTTATTTAATTAGGTGGAACCATCCGAGGAGCGATCATGTTGGAATACCTAACTCGCTTGAGGATATACGGCTCTGTTGGACCAAAGGTCGGAATCACAAGTAAGTGTCGAATTTCGTTATTATAATTTAGTATTTCGTAGGTAGTGTCTAATATTATGTATATAACTAATAAGTTGGTAATGTTAATATAGTTTCAATGGACACTGCATGACGAGGATCCCGAAATTGGGCGATAATTCGGAAGAGTATCTCCAAAATCCGAGCGGTTGGCACGTTAAGGTCTCGCTAATCACCTACTCAACCGTGGAGATGCACCGGTCGGATCGGGTTTCTGCGGCAATTTGGATGCCGACAACCGATTCCGTGCCTCCCGAGGTGCTCGATGATGAGCACAAAGTGGACTTACTGGCAAAGAAAGACTGCGGATTGGCCAAGATTTTGGTCGAACATATCGAGGCGTGGGAGAAGCGGTATGACTTTTTACCTAACCAGGAACCGATCATAGTTCCGAGTTAGCGTGCGTGCCGGAGTACATGCCATGGTTTAGAATCCATGGCAAGTCGTATCTGTTGTCCGGATGAAAGAGCGGCGACGGCTAATTCACGAGCGGCGAAGGCGTCGGGGCCCTTTACATCCAAGGAGAATGGGTGATGAACCGGGCCCAAGTGCGCGTACACGATCACGGGCCCATCATCAACAGCGCCTACACACGATTACGAGCCCATCAACAGCGCCTACACACGCCATCGGGCCCATCCGTTCGGTGACAACACCGACATCACGGCATCACAAAGATTTATGCGGTGCCGTACCACCGCCGCCTTATATATGTATCCTCCTAACCCATATATGTTTCCTTTTCCTTGTCCCACCCCAAAGTTGGAATGCATGGCGAAGTTCGAGTCTGTTTCGACAACTCCGTTGGCCACCCGATCGTGAGGCCGACCGGGTGTGGGATTACATGAGGTGCCGTCGGGAGCGATAGTTTCTACGGGCTCCTTCACCGTCACGGATCTGATCACCCCACCGTGGTTTATGCAAACACCTCTGGGTCATTATTTTATCAAGGTGGGTCATCATCGCAACACCTAGAACTGGACCCACTTTGGGAGGAACCGATTCCCGCCGAGGTTCCACGACTTCGCCGGAAGCTAGAAGAAGGAGGAATCGGCCACAGAACCGCGACCACCCGATCAGGCCTTGGTCCCCCCCCAGCATCAACATTGATTAGGATGGGCTTTTTATTTTTAAATTGTAATTTAATTTTTTTATTTTTGAATAAAAAAGTTGTTTTTTTATTTGTGTTTGTAATTTAATTTTAATATCAAAAGTTGTGTATTTTTTTTTTTGTATGTAATATAATTTAAATTTTTAAAAAAATAAAAATTATTTTCTATTTTCTATTTTTTTAATTTAGTCCTCTTCACTAAAATAAGAAGTGTTCTTTGATAATTTAGTTTTTTTGCAATATAATTTAGTTAATAAATTTGAATTATTGTACAAAAGTTAACCGTTGTACTCAAAAAAACAGAAATTACATAGCCCGACAAAGAGACAAACAAGCTAATAACACGGTCAACTATTCCGATTTGGACACGAAAGCGAGATGTATATGGCCCGGGTCCTACACCATCCGCACCGCCGACTTTGGTTGGTCGGTTCTCGGATATCCATATTGTTGCGTATTCTAGTCGAGGAAGGTCGACCTTTTGGTTTGCGCCTCAATTCTCTATCAAACAACAGCTTATGACTTATACGGTGCACGCGATACCGATGGCCACTTACGTTCATCTGGGACTGGTGGGAATACGTGTCTCCACACGTTGTACATGTTTTCTAATTTGTACACTTCGTCGACATAGCTCATGGGATCAATACGGAGATTCTGACAAGCGCAAGTACATGAGCACATGGGTAACGAAGTGCATCAAATATCCCACAGTCGCATGTCCTATTTGTCAAGTGTACACGATAATGCCCGCCAACAATACCTTGGTTGGGTCTGTCAAACTCCGTGACACGAAACCATAGGCTGTCGCGATCATGACATACTGTGTGCATGGTGTTCGCACGCGTGCCTTCCCACGATTAATTTGTTGCAAGACCTTCTAGCTCCATACATGGCCTCCTTCCATTTGCCCTCTATAACTCATTTGCTCTCTTCGGAAATAGTGCCGCTAACCGAAAATATGTCTCTCGCACAACCTTTGTGTCGGCGGATGACGGGTTCCTTTCGTAACGTAATTTATGCATTCGGCAAGGTTTGTGGTCATATGCCCATATCGTAGGGCGCCGTCATATGCTTGTGTCCACTGTTCGAAATGAATATTGCACGGGTAGCTTGCGCGCCGGCGTTATTCGAGCGCAAATCGCCAAACATCTCGTGAAAACGCGTCCTTTATTGATCTCATAACTCGCTAATATACGTTGATAGTGAATATTACATACCACTCTTCAATTGCGAATAAATTGAATTTTTCAAAAGAAATTTTATTAATAGATATTTCATACCCATATCGATCACTTGCCGTTTCTCTCTTTTAGATCGATGTTGCCCATAGTAGTTGGATGCGACATGCCTCAGGCAATATCGATGGTGTGTGCGATGCCACATGCTTCCCTGGCGTTCTATTGCCGCAAGTATTCCAGGGCCCCGATCCGATATAACGCATATGTTAGGTTGGGGGCAAACATGCCTCCTTAACTGGTTAGGAAGAAGTCCCAATCATCGGTGATTCCCGGTGTTATTGCGAACGCAATCGGAAGGATTCTCCACACACCGTCTTGTGCCACGGCTAGTAATAGCCGTCGCGTATATCTACCATACATGAAGGTACCGTCAATTTGTACCAATGGCTTGCAATATGTAAAAGCATCTCGGCATTGCTTAAATGTCCAGAACAGACGCTTGAACACTGCGCATCCACGGAGCAGACAATCGTTGTAGTACGCCGGTTCCGTTTCAAGGTCTGTTGTGCTGCCTGGGACATACCTCTCCAGCACCTGACACCACTGCCACACTTCATTATATGAAACGTCCCACCGACCGTGCAATTTTTCCAACGCCTTCTGCTTGGCTATCCAAGCCTTTCTGTAAGAGGGCGTGTACCCCATTTGGCTACGAATATTGCCAATTAAGGCGGCACTATAGTTCTGGGATCGGCCTTCACCGTCGGGATTATTAAATCACCAACATGTGCGAATCCATCCTCGGATGATCTTCATTACACATCAATGAAGTACGTTAAATAATGCAACATTACATAATATTAGTGTTATTGAAATCATTGAACACACATACTGTCATATCACGGTAAGACATGTATGCGGACCTTTGTACTTTTTCACCTCCCACACTCGTCCTTTTCCTCAACGACGCCATGATTTTCCATGAACATGTGCCGTCTTGCACCGCACACTTTGCCTCGTACCTATCGAGCTTTGATTTAACCATAGTGTAGTTAACCACATTTCTCTCGATGTTGTATTGTTTCAATGCAAAGAAGAAAAGTATTCTTGTTGGAAAAGCGGTTACCAACTTCTAATTGATCCGAATCCAACAAAGAATTTGTACGTCCACGCGTCCGGTGTGGTAGTTCAGAAACTCCAATGCATCATCTTGAGATAGATCGACATTATGCATGTGCGCTGGAGGTGAGTATGCCCCGAATAGCGGATCTTCTTCTTCTTCGTGCGAACGCGCCTCAACGTCTTTGGTACAATTGGAGCGGGCTCCGGTTCGAGAAAATAATCCAACCGCACCATCGGCCCTCGCTCCCGAGGTGGATCCACATCGGATTCATCGCCCCATCCTCCATAATCTGCGCAACAAACGAAGGGCCTCACCGGTGCATGTCGTCGGTAATAACGAGGGCCCTCATCGGTGGATGTCGTCGGTAATACATCATCCTCCTTAAACATCTTTCGTAACGATCCCAATCGTATGTGGATTGCCATCCACTAGAAGTTGATGACATCCCCCAATACGTATTTCTGTCATCCGACGTCGAATGACGAATATGCATGTCCCATCCACCAACCGAGTGTCGTGCAGAGGTTATGTTTTCCATACTACCACCGCACACTGGCACTTCTGTGTTTTGCCTCCCACTTACAGAGTGTCGACTTGGGGTCGTGTATTCCCCTCGAACAATACTAGATGTTGAGGTCGCAGCCAGATCACTTGGAGATGAAAATTCTACATATACCTCGATATAGGGTGAACCACTGGCAAGATGAGTCTCCACCATTGCCTCAAGGCTCCGAGGACCTTTGATGTCGAATGAGTCATATCTCACCGGATCAACTGAAGCGCAAAATCTATACTTAATAGACTGAACTTTCATTAGCGTTGTTCCGAATATTTTACGCCTAATTCTTTTGCGAAGTTCTACCAAATCGACGTTCCGGTTAAAACTCAATCGCTACTGTGTTCTTCGATAAGAAAACAACACCATTTTGATGTCACGCACTTCACCATCGTAGTAAATAACAGCATTAATACGTTCACTCATTGCAAGTGGGACGGTGTAAAAGAGTAAAATTATTGTACTAAAAAAAATCACACTAAGTTCAATTCCCGTGGGAAAGAGAGGTGGATCACAAGGATCACTTAAGTACCACGTCTTTCCTAGCCAGAATATCCTCAATCGTAATTTAATAGCACAATAAATAACTACGATCACACTCACAAGATATGAAAAAATAATAATAATGAACACCCAGAATTTTAACGAGGTTCGGCAAATTTTGCCTACGTCTTGGCACTAACAAATATATTTCACTCCAAAAATACAAGTGAAAATTTACAAATAGGGAGAGAGAACAATGCCTTAAGTAGAGAATGGCAAATTGTGGGATGAAGAAAATGAGAAATGGTTAGGCCTATTTATAGTTGAGGTTTAGGGATCAATCTTACAAATTACCTATTCAAATAGGGACCAATATTGCAATTACCCCATAGCAATTTTCACATCACATCAACTTTCGGTGCCTAATTTTGGTGCCATTTTCTTCCCACTTGTCGCCACTTTATTTCGGGAAAAGGGCTAAAGCGCGTCCCGGGGAGCTTTAGGCCACGTCACAAATCGCGTCCACGGGGCGCGTTTACATTGATGTGGCCTAAAGCGCTCCAGGGGACGCGCGCTTTAAGGCTTTTCCAAAAAAACGCTATTTGACGGACGCGATTTTGGGGGAAATTGCTCTTTCCGGTCATTTTTTTTCAACCCTATCCTTTCCGGTAATTTTTATTTTTTTTGGTATTTTCTGGATTTTTGCCCAACCAAAATTCCATTTTTCCTCTATTTTCGGTGTGAAATTTCAAAATTTGCAATAATCTCATCATTTTTAAGCATTTTATACTCATACTCTTATCATATATATATATATATATATATAACAAAGTACATACACTAAATTTATGAAAAGTGAGGTTCTCTCGTTTTTTATATTTATTTTTTAATTTTTAATTATTCATTATATTTGTTTTTCAATAAAATCAAGATATATCATTAAAACTTTAAATAAAAATAATTCAAAATAATTTATCCTTTAAAAAGCTACCTAAAATTTAAAACTACTTTTATGAATATATCATTAAATTAAACAAAATTTAAATTTTTTTCAAATACTGCTAAAAATTTAATAAGGAAATAATATAGTAGGTATAAATGAAATTTCAAAAAATAAATATTGTTTAAGTAGTTAATTAAAATATTAATATTGTTTAAAAAACATCTGAATGAAATATTAGATTTTATAAGGTTTCATAATTCTAAAAATAAAATATAACAATGTTTAAAAATTTTATTAAAAAGTTTTTAAACTTATACGAAATTTTAAAAAAAAATAAAAAAATACTACTAAACTTTTTTAAAGAAAACTAAATATTATTTAATTAGTCATTTAATTTTTTTTAAATATTCATTTGTAATTTTTTTAAATACTATTAATTTTTAAAAAAATTGAATACTATTTAAAAACATTATTAAAAATAAAAAAATTTAAAAATCCTAAACCCTAAAACATTAAATAAAAATATATTTGAAATTTTACATGAAGTTTAACAGAAATATATTTTAGAAATTATAATTGAAAAATATATATTTACTAATTACATACTTTTTTATATTTTTCCTAACATATCATTATTTACAACTTGCTACATTAGAGAATTGAAGATTTATTTGAGTAATTAGCCTTTTTACAAAAAGAACTATACTTAGAGCAATTCAAAATTATTGAATAGTATCATATCACTTATTCAAATATTTGTTTGTAGAATAAAATAATTATATCCCTTTATATTATATTTAAGTATTTATTTTGCATCTTATTGATTGAGTCTTAGTTTGATTGGGTATTGTTGCCAATACAGGAAGACGTGTGGGTTCAAGTGCGCTGAAGCGCATTATTCTTTTATTTATGGGTTGGGGAGGAGGCTATGAGTAGTTCTAAGTATTGTATAAAAAAGAGATCTGATATAACCAGTACCTATAATTAGATTATTCAAAAAAAATTATCTATTTTGCATCTTTCATAATAATATGACTTATTAATTTTAATATTTTTATAAAATAATATTCTTGAAATTATTTTTTACATCATTCATAAAAATTATAATAAACATACAAAATGATTTAATGATACTTGATTATTAATGGATAAAAAGATTATATCATATATATTCTATAAATATTAATATTCTGAATCATTAATTATATATACATATTATAACAATTTTATTTTTTAAATTTTCTTTTTCATAATTAAAGAATAAAATATATTTATATTATATTTCAAAAATTTATACACGCAATCTATTTATGCATCGTACGGGATAAAAAAATTAGTCTATAAAATATAGAAAAAAAAATCGTCACCAATTTTCTTTAAGCTTTGAAAAAACATCATGAGAAAATATAAAATATAAACTTACGTGTACTTTCGTATAATTAAATATAAAATTAATTTTTTTTTTTAAACAAGAGTGAAAGTAGTCAACTTTTAACTCCTTGTGGTGGAGGAAAATGGAACTATTTGAGAGGTAGAGTACTGATTATGGAATTTATCAACAATACTTGTGGGTGTATCAAAGTCCCCCAAAAAAATATTATTGCTTGGAATTTTTTTTTTCTACTTAGCAAAAACTCCATTTTTGTTTCAACTATTATTATTTTATTTTTTTAATGAATTAAAAGCCTGTGATATATATATATATATAAAGTTTACTTGTGATATATATATATATATAAAGTTTACTTTTATATATAATCTGTCAATCTTTAAATCGAAAGAAAATATAGATTTAATTGTATTCAAATTTACGTTATTTTAATTGTTGCAATAGTAATAGTATCAACTGAGTTAAAATTCAGTCAACGATTTTGTAATGTATATTTAATATCTTTAATGTCTGTTTATGGTTTATATTCAAAATTTGTAATTGTCTCTTTCAGGTTTCTAAAATTCGAATCTATATTCTCTCATTAAAAGTACAATATAACTTACCACTAAATAACAGCTTGTCATATACTCATATATTAAATTGAATGTTAGGAGATAATCATAAAGGATGATAGCCGTTTCGATATTTGCAAATTATGGATCATTCGAATTTGAATATGCAAATCTGCCTTAAAATCTAAATCCACAAATTATCCAACTTTTACTATTCAAATCCGAATTTGAATGAAATAGCAATATCCAATAGATATCCAAATCAGAATTTAACATTTTCAGCCTTACGTTGGATATTTGAATCCACAAAAAATTTCAACCTTATGTTGATATCTGCATTCAAATTTGCATGGTATGCGAAGGCAGATTTTGGAGTCAGGTATCCACATCTGTTATTCGAATGCGAATACATATTCGAATAATAGATATCTTAATGATTAACTCCGTATCTAATTTTTATCCACTTCAATTCCACAACGAATAATATTTTTACTATCTAAATTTGTAAAATTCGAAACGAATATGTAAATTCATAATTCTAATTGCGATGGGTTAAAAAGTCTTAGGGTAGAAAGTAGAGCTGCCATCTTTTTCTTAAAGACGAAATATAACTTTCAATTAAACCATACACAATAATTTGATAATAGTTTATGATGCCAGAAGTTCTTTTCGGCCAAATTTAAATTAATTATTTTGTTAAGAATAAATCACAATAAAATGAAAATAAATAAACTTAAATTTATTAAAAGAATTTAAAAATAATTGTAAGAGTCAATTAAACTAAATTTAAATTTAAATATTTCAACGAAATAGCATAAAAATCAAAACAACAACATAATTTATAAATAAAAGAAATTAAAATCTTTATTTTTTTTTTATCTCTCTATATATTAAAATATTTAAATTGAAATAGAATTCATCACTTCGCCCTGTAGGATGACGTTGACAAACCATCAACGAATCCCGGACAAAATAAGTACTGTTGGTGGCTTTTCTTAGTCTATTATTCTGCGAAGACTATGGTTGACTCATTTACTTTTTTTAGGGGGTGAGGGTGTTAAAGTAAAGTGCATTAAAAAATAAAATAACATTTAGACCCAAATTTTAATAATTTTTAAAATTGATCCTCGAATATATTTTGTCCACATTAATTCTGGATCTCAATATTTTTTAATTTACATGAATTCCATTAAAACATAGTGAAGTAACACTCTAAGGTAGTGCTATGTCATCATCTAAAAATTTTCAAAATTTATATAAAATCTAAAAATATTATAAAAAATATTTTTTTAAAAATTCCAAATAATATTATGACATAATCTCAAAATACCATGTCATCATATCTTAGTAGAATCAAATTTTGGGATCAAATTAAAAGGAAACAGACTAATGTGAGAAAAAAATTTTAAATCAATATAAAAAAATGACTAAATATTACTTTATCTACTGAGTAGTTCTTGTCTTTTAATGATTTTGCCTTCACTTTTGGCTTGATTTCAGCAAAAAAAAAAAAAAAAAGACGAATTAAAAAAAATAAAGAACTACAAGATTAAAATTTGTTTCAACTGGTGAAATTTGGCATATGGTCGGCAGGTCCAGACATTTTAGTACCGATGTCAAGACAAGTTGCTTTGGTTTTTTCTTATTACCAAACTTGACTTTTATAAAGTTTCACATTTCACCTAATCTGCAGACACAACAATAGTAGCAGAGCAATTTGTTTAGAAAAATTCCAAAGACTAGACTGGTCAATGATGAAATGGACTTCAAACCCTTTTTTCTTTTTTTCTAGTTTGTGAAGGCAGAGCTGTGGGTTCTACGTGATGGGCTTCCCTTGGCAAAAAATGCGAACATCAAAGAAAATAGGTATTGGCTGCCCTCGCCTATCTTGGATGCAAGTTTTCAAGCTCCCCATCTGCAAAATCTACTTTTGTTTGTATACTTTTCCCATTGAATGTTTGATCCCTTTGATCCAAGAAGGGCATGTTACGTATCGAATTGTTCCTTAATCTATGAATGGTCCTTTCTCAAACCAAAAAACAAGGAGCAAAAAAGTTCATCTAAAGCTCAAACCCATTTGATCAGAGGCAAGTTAATGTCTTGGCTAAACTTTTTCATTAGATGTCCTTTCCTAGTAAGAAAGACAACAATATGAAACTCTATACCATTCAATATTTGACCATTCAACAATGAACTATGAAAAAACCAGACCACCCACCCTAAATCTTATGCCAAATAACTAAAAACCCACGCAAGTTTGCAACTGAACCGATGGCTTGATTTACCCCATCTACCCATTACTAACAATGCAAACATGCAAAGCAATTTCCTATATTTCCAAATTTATTCATCAAATGTCAACAGCATTTCCCAAAATTTTCTAACTAAGAAAATTATAGTATCTCACTTTCCATGTATTCCAAACTGATACACATTTCTAACTAAGAAAATTGATTTGCTAAAATAGATTCATTAACCAATATTATGCTGTCATACCCAAAAAGATTCTCATTTCTCAAGCTAACATATGCATTCATCTCAATAATCAAAATTTAACAGAAATATAAATAATAATAAAAAGAAGAAGAATAAGAAGATGATATTGAATATTCCCTCTAAAATTACATAACCATGAAGCTCATTTGTCAAGCTCCATTGCTTGAGCTGCTTTAGCTTTAGCAACTTCAGTTAACTTGGTCTTCAATTTTCTTTTCCCTACTTGAAACCCACTTCCACCTTTCTTCTTTTTCTTCTCACTACCATCAACCTAATTAATATTACAGATTTATCCATGATATAAGTCCTTAAATAAATAAAATTTATTAACAAATGAAAGAATAAAATGCCTTTACCTTCATCTTATTCTTCTTCGCTTGAAGCTTCTTAACCTTCTTTTCGTTCTCTTCCCTCTCCCCTAATTCGACAAGACAAATACAAGATCATAAATCACTGAAAAGAAAACCCAAAGGAGAAAGGGGAAATAGTTGAAGAAATTCGTACTTTGGAGATCGAATTCGTGCTGCTTTTTCCTACGAGATAAATTATTCTTCTTCGACATATTCCTTTGTAGGCACCGCCTCCAATTTCACTGCTCTTCCTCCTCTGTGCTTAAACCTAACCCTAACCTTTATTTGGGTGGGTTTTTTTCTTTTAATTCTTTATTTGGTTTTTAGGACGTGGGTGGTTTTGTACTTTTGGGCCTGACATTATGGCCATTGGCCACCGTTGGGTCCATTTGAATGGGTTGGGGGGTGAGGTTATCTTTGATAAGAATGGCAATGAGATGAAAATCAACATCAAGGACACTAATAATATGATTAGGTCTAAACCACTCTAATTAGCCATGAATGAGTTTGTATAAATAAAGGTTTATAGTTTGACCCGAATCAAGATTAAGTACATATAGTATTGATACTGTAAATTAATTCAACTAATATTTTGTGTTTATATGATATTGATATTATGAATTAGCTCAACTTGAACTTGACTTGATCCAGCCTATAAACATTAATATTCTGTGTCTAATTACTTTGCAATTTACGTATTTACTCCATTCACATAACTAATGAGGAATTTTTTAAGGATAACAACGAAACGAGTATCTAATTTTTTTACATCGTTGAAAGTAATACATTGCGAAAACTCTTCCCCTAAACGCTTCTCCTCCTTCACTCTTCCTTGGTCTTACCCTTTTGCGCTTCCTTGGTGGCCAGTTGGCCACCCATCATCGCCCCCTCCATGCTGGCCTTCTCCCAAACTCCCTCTTCTCTCTTTCTTCCACATCTCCCCATTTCCCCCTCCTCTCCCTTTCTTCTCCCTCCATTTCCTACCCTCCGTTTCCTTGTTGGTTGTAAGATGTCTCCTTTGCCTCCGCTTGTTTTTCCGGCTTAAAGAGGACTTTTTGGAGAAATAATATATTGGCCTTGTGTAGGCCCTCAACTTTTCTTGGTGGGAGACCTGATCGAGGCCATCTCCCCTTTACAGGATGCGAGATTTTGTCATCCTCTATATCTTAAGATGTAAGGATACGATAAGTTTTCTTGGTCTACTACTGGACTTCCGATCAAGCAATCGTACCGATTCTTTACATTATGTTTAACCATGGACTTACTTGTTCCTTTGTCCCAGGGGCTCTCTAGCCTTTATTTCTTTATTCTGTAATGCTATTAATAAAAAAGATCAGTCTCGAGCAATGCAAAAAATCATACATACGTACATACGTCTTGAAACCCTAATAAGCACTTTTCACTACAATAATTTGATGTTAATATTAAGGTAGAGCTCCAAAAGCATTTACTGTTAAAGTCATTATTTAGCCAACAATACATATCAGAAACACTTCACTCACCTAAACTTGCTTGAGCACTACGAAATAATTCCTTGGTTACTCCATAATAGACTGGTTTGTTACCTGTAAAGGTGATAAAGTTCCACCCGAATGCTGATCCCCCAACAATATATGACCCCGGAGCTTCACCATTTCCGGATTGTTGTTTATCTAAGACACTACTTGACCGAAAAGCATTGTTTTCGGAAGATATTGCCAGCTTAACAAGTTGTGGCTGCTCTTCTGGGTTCTGCTTCATTCCGGATTCACTTGGCACTGGTTGGTTTACTGCTGCATTATTACATTTCTCTATGGGAACTGTTTCAGCCATTACCTGCTTGTATAACTCCACCAAAAGCTTCATATCTGCAGATTGTAAATCACGAATTCAAAACAACATTAAACCCAAATTGTGAATCAAACATAAATACATGATGCCACCTTAAGAGAATCGATGCTTATGACAGAAGAGATTCAAGACATAGGGATATTAAAACCCATTAATAATTTATGCCAAACTTGGGAATAAATTATTTATATGTGAAAGTTAGGGCAGGCCTGCCCTGATGATACTCTGTTTCTCAACTATTTTCTCAATATCTAACTAGGGTTGGTAGCGGGTTCGATATTAATATCCAAATATTATCTGAATACGTGGGTACCCAAACTTGCACCATCCACTACAATGCCATCCTTATGGTCTAATCTAACAGGTTGGTTAAACAAGTCAAATAGGGCTCAGAGTAATAGGCTAACTCGAATTGGAGCTATGCAACATTTCCTGTTGAATCACTAACAATATGAATCATCCCTTTCCTTTCTGATATCCTAAGCAAATAGAGAGCAATAAAGATCAAATCCATGCATGACTGTAGTTAACAACAATTACAAAGCCAACAGTTTCAAAACTTAACACAGTGTGTGTGTATCATTCGCTTACTTTCTTTAATTTCGTTGGCAGCCTTAGAATTTCGAAAATCAGGCGTTCAAAGAACCTTCAAGAAACATAAAAAAGTCCATAACATATATCAATAAAAGGTCCTACGAATATAAAGCTATGTGAAGATAAAAATAATTCAAACATGCATTCCAGGTTGATGAAGCTATTTCAATTTTCAAGCACGGTTAATTCTTGAGTGAGAATAGCCAAGCAACAAAACAAAACGAAAACAATCACACTGTATATGACTATACAAGTTCACACTAGAGAATCATCCCTTTACATCGTCCAGTCTAATCAAACAAATATTGAACTACTGGTCAAGATTTAAACTTGAACAACTATTCCATCAGTTAAAATTACACTAAAGAAATCATTTATGAATCCAAATCAGATTTTGAAGAATTACAACCCAATTATACCGAAACTTGATCAACAGAAGGTTTTTCTTTTAATGCCAAATGCAGCAAAAGGAAAAATGAAACCCAGAAAGAAAAGGGAAGTGATTTGGAAATTTACATCGACGAAATGAGGGAGAAGATCTTTGAGGAGACGTCGCATCTTGAAAAACTTGGAGTTTTTGAAGTCGTTGCAGTTGTCTAGAGATCTTTTCTTGCTAGGTGGCTGTTGCGGAGGAGGTTGTTGCGGAGGATTTGGATCGTGGGTCGGTGGTGCATTCTTGGCTGATTTTACCTCTTCCATTTCTGAGTTCAAATAATTCAGGACTGCGTTTTTATTTCATCATTGGAGACTCTGGAGAGAGGAGTGAACCGCACTTTGTGTTTATCATAAAAAATAAAACTTAATTTGAGAAAGGTAAAAGGGCAGGGCGTGTTTGGTCGGGCTAGCTTAACCAAAATAAAGGGTTAATTTCTTAAGATACCCTCACAATATAAGTTAAACTTTAAATTAATCCTTCAACTTTAAAACATACCAATTAAATTATGGGTAAACTACAAAAATAGTCATTTTTATTTGTCTCAGGTTACATTTTAGTCGCTTATGTTTGAAATGTTACGTTTTAGTCACTTACGTTATCATGTTGCAACATTTTAGTCACTCAGTGTTGATTGTCGTTAACGGTGTAACAGTAAGCTAATATAGCACGTTAAATCATCATTTCAAATGAAAATTTTAGGTTAAATTATACATTTGGTCCTTATATTTTTTTCGTTTTGAGCTATTTATTTTTTCTTTTATGCTCTTTGAACTTTCCCTCTTTTTTTTTCCATTCTCTTCTCTTCTCCCTTTGTTTTCCTCTTCTCCATTTCTTTTAATGTACTTTTTCTATGTTTTTCATTTGTTAAAATTAGTCCTTATACTTTTTTTTTGAACAATTTAAATTGGGTAGATCAATCAAAGAGAGTGAGAAGTAGAAAAAAATGGAAAATAAAGAAAAAAAAAGGAAAGTTAAAAGAATATAAAAGAAATTAAATTGCTCAAAACGAAAACCTAAAATTTTTATTTGAAATGATGATTACCTAAAATTTTTATTTGAAATGATGATTTAACGTGCCATATCAGCTTACCGTTAACGATAATTAACGGCTCAGTGACTAAAATGTTACAACATGTTAACGTAAGTGGCTAAAACGTAACATTTCAAAAATAAGTTACTAAAATATAACATAAGGTAAACAAAAGTGACTATTTTAATAGTTTACCCTTAAATTGTTCCATTAAAGTCTTGGTCCAATCAGATTTTTTTAATCTTCTCATCAATTTCAGTGTTAAATATAAACTTGGATGAATTTGACATGTTTAAAAATATTTATTTATTTTCTATGCATTTAAAATAAGTCATGTCAGATCAAAGCATATGAATTCAAATATGTTTAAAATAAGAGTGCTAGATAAAAAATTGACATTTGACTAACAAAAAAGAAAACTTGCCTTCGAATGTGGTGATATGGAGGATGCTAATTGTCTTTCTACTATGTTTTGATCCTAAAGGAGTGGAATCCTAAGCTTATTTCACAATATCGTTCCATTAATCGTCTTTTTGTTGTTTTCAGGGTACTCAACCTTCTTAAGTTCCTTAATTGTAGATACTCAGTTGAGCTTCATTCTAGGGAGGTTTATTTTTTTATAATATCATTATTAATTAAGATGTGTTGCATTCTTTTAAGCGAAAGAAAAGTAGTGTGGAATGGATGATGCTAAAGATTAATCTTAAAAGGGTTAAGATAAGAATTTATCAATGACATTTTCCATGAACTTATGTGCCCCCTAAGATGTTTGATGTCCTAGTTAATAGTTGGAGATGCAGTAAACCTTATAGTTTCTAGAACAGGGCTATGTATGTCTGGGAAGTTTATGCCTTCAAGGGGAGTCTATCAAGGAGATCTCTATCGCCTTATTTCTTTGTTCTCTATATGGAACATTTGTAAGAAAATATAATATCGTATGTAGTATTAATATATCAGTAACAATGATAATGCAATACAATGCAGTAGCAATAACACAACAAAATACCTGTAATCAGACAGAGTTGAAAATTAGAAGAAGAATTTTGTTGAGGCATGTATGAACAGTTTCCTTAAGACAAATTCAAGCTCTCCTCGGTGCTTTGAGTAACATTGGACGTCTGTCTCCTAAAATACAATAACAAACGATCACAGTAGTAGCACAACAACAGTGATTAATGGAACACAATCTTGCATTTTTCTATCACCAGGAGAAATGAATTTAGAAGGAATTTTTGATATTGATGATTTTTGATGATGTGTTTTTAGAATCTCCTAACTTGGCTTTATATAGAGGAGAGGAAATGAATGAAGAGATTTAGACCAATTCATGAAGAGTTTTGTTGAAAAATTAATAGATATAAGTGAATAGAAACAATAAATGAAAAAAATGCAATATTAAACTAAGAGATACAATTGTTTAATTTGAGCATCAATTTATCATTCATCACTCAATAATTTTTTTCTAACAATCCCCTACATAAATGAAATTGATGGACCAACGAGACTCAAAGACTCAAAGAAGTGATAGATTCTATGTTCGATATTTTCATAGGATAGGTAGGCACCCTTGAACCTTCCCTTGTGAAAGTATATTTACTTTACTAGCTGACTAGTAAACGCGATGTCCTTGAATTATTCTGTAGTTTGTGTAAACGATGATATTCCTCACGTAAATACCTCTTTGGAAAGATTTTTGGTTCTCATGGGTATGTTCATATGGTCGTGAACATCTTCCTGGTTCTACAAGAGCTTAGAGAACTATACCCCAATAGTCTACTCAAAGCAGCCCTACTTCACTCTCACATAGGTGACTTATGTTATTCGTTTCACCGAAACAGAGAATGGTCATTAAAAGCATTGCTTAACCTTTTCTACATTTTAATCATTGTTTTCATCATAGGAATGGACTCGGGATAAGAACCCCTACGGTGACCTCACAAGGTCTATGCAAGTAGGTTGTCCCATAACGCCTTAAATATTCATGGGATTTAGTGCCATTCTTTTCGATGTTTTATCAATTTGATCTCGGTTTAACTTTTTGGTTAACAAATCCGAAGTAATTTCTTTTGATCTTGCAAAATTAATAAAGATAACTCTAGTTAAGATCAGTTGTGTAACGCCCCTAACCCGAATCCGTTACCGGAATAGAGTTATGGAGCATTATCGGAGTTTCAAATTTATTTATCAGACATTTTGTTTCATCTAGTATTCATATTTGGAAACAATCAAAATCAAACATATTGTCCCTTAAAAATATTTATTTTTCTCGACATGTCTTACTTGAATTTATTACTCGACTCAATATACTTAATTTCCTTGTATCAACGTGTCAAAGATAATCACATTTTTACATGTCATGATAAATATTATACTCTTGTCGTTTCTTCATAAACATAAATAAGTTAATTCATTATATCAATATTTCATATACCATCAACTCGTATTTCATAATTAGATTACACGAACTTACCTGGCTAAATCGCAGAAATACCAAGATTCAGGGGCATTTTGGTAAATTTTCTATTTTCATTGATTTTTCAACTGATCTTGATCTAAATTAATAATTTCATTCAATTTATTAATTTAGACAATAAAATAATTCTTTTCACTCAATTTGGTCATTTTTGATATTTTTACAAAAATTGCCTCTAAAGTTTTACTTTTATTCAATTTAGTCCCTGAGTCTAAAATATGCAAATTAGCTATGCTAGCCGAATATTCATATATATTTTCCTCCTCCTCCTCTCCATTCCACATCCTTAATTTATATAACATGCTTATAAGTAGCAGTATCTATGATTTCACTATTTACTTATAAATTTATTAAAAGCTGTCCATTTGAGTCATACTCACTAAATTATTTATATATTGAGTTACAGAGTTCCAATTTAATATCCTCTTGATGTTTTAAAACTAGAATCAAATATTTTTCTATCATAAAAATTTCAGAATTTATAGTTTAGCCAATAAGTACTGATAAAATCTTCAAACTTGACTGCTTCTACTGCTTGTTTGTGACTTCTACCTTTCTTTACTAAAAATTAATTATCTTTTAGTACGGGACTCGGATGACGTTCCCGTTTGTTTCTATTAAAAATAGACTCATTAATGATTTAAAAATGTAAATTTAAGCCCCTAATTATTTTTCTCCAATTTTTTATGATTTTCCAAACTGAGAACAGGGAAACCCGAAATCATTTTGACCTCGTCTCACAAAACTTACTATAACTCGTAATTTACAAGTTCATTACTTACACCACTTATTTTATGAAAAACTAAACTCAAAAAGATTTAATTTCATATTTTATTCGTCCTATAATCCGATTTTCACAATTTTTGGTGATTTCTCAAAGTTAACCTACTGTTACTGTCCAAAGCTGTTTCTTATAACTTATTTTACAATTAAATCCTTTACCAAATTTTAACTTGAATTTCTATCAATTTAACCCCTAAGTCACCAATTAATCCAACATAAACTATATTCAAAAGCCTAAGAACTTTCAAAACTTCAACTTAATTTCAACATCACATTGATCTAAAACTTCTAAAACATCAAATTTAAGTAAAAAGGACTTAATTGACTTACCTATTAAAACTTCAAGCTCTCAAACCCTAATTTCTCCTTTTCTTTTCTTTTCTTCTTTCTTTCCCCCTATTTCGTTTGAACTCTATGCTTCTCTCCGTTCTTTTGTTTCTTTTCATTCCTTTTTTATTCTATTTCTTTTATTCTTTAATTTATTATAATAATGTTATAATAATATTATTAATTAATAAATATCTTTTGCTTATTATATAATAAAATATATAAATAATTTACAGGTGTATAAACATATATGTTACACATGTACCATTAATAATTATACAATTATCTTCATTCTAATTTATTTTAATAATAACAATCATAATTTAATAATTTAATATAAAACTATAATAATAATTATAATAAATATCTATTTAATAACAAATACATATATTATAATTGTACACATATTTATTTTACATTTGTATATTATCATCACCATCCACTTGTCATCATTTAATTTATTTATCCTATAAAAAAATCTTATATTATAATTATTTTATTAATAAATATCTTTTAACTTAAATTTTAAGTAAATAAATAATTATAATACAAGTGTGTATATACACATTATTACACATGAACCATTTATCACCCTACATTTGCCATATTTCAATTTATTTCATAATATAATAATATTTAATATAATTTATAATTCAATAAAATAATAATAATAAAATTAACTAATTAATTAATTGAGTAAATATCTAAGAAAAAAATCTTAGATTTTTCATATGTTTGCCGCCACAACCATTAAAAATGGCTTATTTATCATTTTGGTCCTCTCTTCTTTCTATTAATCTATAATTAAACTTTTATCTCTTATTCAATTTAACCCTTTTTCCTAATTTCTCTTAATTAAGCTAAATTCACTTAATTAAAGCCTAATTAAACACACAACTAGCCTCACAAATATTCCTAATAGCATATAACTCGCTTTTCCGGTGCCCGTGAATTTTGGGTCATTACAAGTTGTCTAACGGTATTGTGTCGACGATGCATGTATCTCGACTTACCATTATGCATTACGTTTTGTGCTCTACCAATTGTTGCTTGGTTATCACAATATATGCATATTGTGGGCACAGGCTTTGGTCATACAGGAATATCCTCTAAAAAGTTTCGTAGCCATTCTGTCTCTTCTCCAGATTTGTCTAGAGCTACAAACTCAAATTCCATTGTGGATCTGGTTATAATCATTTTCCTTGAGGATTTCCATGACATAGTTCCTCCTCCCAATGTGAAAATATAAACACTTATGCCTTTGGTATCTTGAATATCAGGTATCCAACTGGCATAAGAGAATCCTTCTAACATAGCAAGATCTTTGGAATAATGTAATCCGTAGTTTCAAGTATATCTGAGATATCTCAATAACCTCACAATCATTTTCCAGTGGTTTTCCCCTGGATTGCTTGTGAATCTGCTTAAACTGCTTACAGTGAAAATAATAGTAGGTTTAGTGCAACTCATAAGGTACATTGGACTGCCTATGACTCTTACTGATCAACATTTTCACCTTTGTTTTTAGACAAATGTTGACTTATATCTATCGGAGTTCTGGCTACACCAAAATCATCCTTGCCAAATTTCTCAAGAATTTTGTCTACGTAGTGTGATTGAGTCAATATGAGACCTTTAGATGACCTTTTTGATTTGGATGCCAAAAATCACGTTAGTAAATCCCATATCTTTCATGTCAAATCTTGAATTTAACAAGTTTTTGTTACGTTTTACCATTTCATTGTTACTTCCAACAATAAGTATGTTATCAACATATAGACATAGAATTACATATCCATCAACAGTGGTTTTGACATATACACATTTGTCACACTCATTAATTTTAAATCCATCTGATATCATGACACTACCAAACTTTTCATGCCATTGCTTTGTTGCTTGCTTAAGTCCATACAAAGACTTTACCAATTAACAGACCTTACCCTTTTACTTCTTCTTGGCCCTGCCTCGACTTCAACTTCTTGTTGAAAGTCTTGAATATCAATAACCTCTAAAGTTCATTTTTTTCAATTTGACCCATTTTCCCTAGTCTTACAAGAGAATATAGTTTCAAAGAATGAGGCATTTTTAGATTCCAATATTGTATTCTTATGAATTTCAGGATTATTTGATTCATGTACAAGAAACAGATATACATTGTTGTGGCGTGCATAACTAATGAAAATACAATATACCATTTTAGGACCTATTTTCATTTACTTTGGCAAAGGAACCATTACCTCTGTAGGACACCCCCACACTTTCAAGTAGTTGTAGGAAGGTTTCCTGCCCTTCCATAATTCATATGGTGTCTTATTCTTTCTCTTGCGAGGCACCTTATTTAAAAAGTACTTCGCCGATAAAACAGCTTCCCCCCACATGTTTTGTGACAACCCATAACTTTCTAGCATTGCATTCATCATTTTCTTTAGGGTTCGATTTTTACGTTCTGTTACTCCATTAGATTGAGGAGAGTATGGTGGTGTTACTTCATGAATAATACCATATTGTGCACACAATTTACCAAATAGTTCAACATATTCACCACCACGATCACTTCTCACCCTTTTAATTATTTTATTAAGTGGGTTTCAACTTCCTGCTTATAGAGAACAAATTTCTTTATAGCTTCATCTTTGTTTTAAAGAAAATATACATAGCAATATTTTGTGCTATCATCAATTAAGGTAATAAAATATTTATTCCCTCATCTAGTTTGAACAAACTTAAGTCACAAATATCACTATGTATTAGATCAAGTGATTCGGTATTCCTTTCAACAGATTGAAATGAAGACCTTGTTAGTTTTGTCTCAACACAAGTTTCACATTTATGATTATAATTAATGTGAAATAAATGAATGTGCTCTAAGTTAATTAATCTACGTAAAGTATTAGAATTAACATGCCCGAGCCAACCATGCCATAAATCAAATGACTCAAGCATATAAACATAAGAAGAAGCATCATTCTTATTCATAGTATTAGCTTTTATAAAGATAGCATTGAGTTTCCACATATCATTTAATACATATCCCCTTCCCACAAATGTTCCCTTTTTTTACAAAACTAACTTCTGGGATTCAAATATCATCCTAAAGCCATGCATGCTTAGGAGGGTTCTAGAGACAAGATTTTTGCGTATGTCAGGCATATACAACACATTTTTAAGTTTCAACTCTTTGCCAGAAGTTAACTTTAAAATCACAGTGCCTTTCCCCTTGACCTTAGAAGTTGCAGCGTTGCCTATATAGAGTTTCTCATCTTTCTCACAAGGAACCAACTCAACAAAGAAGTCATTGTCACATCAAATATGACGTGTGGCACCAGTATCAAGGCACCATTCTCTTGGATTTGAATCAACCAAGTTGACTTTAGAAATCACAGTGTAGAGGTCAAGATTAGATACTTCCTTAGAAATATTTTCCACAGCGTTGGCCTCATTTGTTTTGACCCTCTTTGGAAGCCTACAATCGGATGACTTATGTCTCATCTTATTACAATTAAAGTGTTTTCCTTGAAATTTTGGCTTCTTGAAGACACCGTCTTTTGGCCCTAGTTTAGACCCAGTCTGAGAATGTTTTCTTTTATTAGAGTCATTCTTGACTTCCACTACATTTGCCTTGGTAAAGTTAGGATTGGTTGTTTTGTTTAGCCTTTTAGCCGCACCTTGTTTGTCTTCTTCAATTCGAAGTCTTACAATTAGATTTTCCACTGTTATTTTCTTTCTCTTATGCTTAAGATAGTTCTTGAAGTCATTCCAAGTAGGGGGAAGTTTTTCAATAATGGCTATCACCTGAAAAGATTCACTTATATCCATCCCTTCTACGAGAATACCATGAATGATTAGTTGGAATTCTTGCACCTGATTTACAATAGCTTTAGAATCAACCATTACAAAGTTTAAGAACTTAGCAACTAAGAATTTCTTAGCACCAACATCTTCAGTTTTGTATTTATGGTCCAGTGATTCCCATAATTCTGTAGTTATTTTCTTGATTCTGTATACTTCATGAAGTTCATTAGACAAACTGTTCAAAATGTAGTTACAACATAGGAAATCAAAGTTGTTCTATGCTTCAGCAATGTTGAAGGCGATAATAGCATCTTTCTCATCCTCTCTAAAAATAGGAGGATCATCCTTCAGAAATTTTGTTATATTCAACATGGTCAAATAGAACAGTATTTTCTATTGCCATTTTTTAAAATTCTCTCCAGTGAATTTCACAAGCTTTTCATTGTGACTCATAGTCAGAGGTAACATTTGGCTCGCAGCTTGAGCTTGAGCCTGAGCCGCGACAATCACCTTAGCCTTTGAATTGGATGAGTTGTTTGGCGTATGAGACATTCCACTTATTATGTGTTTATATCTATTTGTACATTGAGGACAATGTACATCTTAAGTGTAGGGAGGTTATTTATATAATTATTAGAAAATCCCTTAATTATTTGTGATACTTAAGTAATTTTCTCATACTTCCATCAGAGTGAATTTTTGTCAATTTGAGATTTTATTGATGTGTTTTGGATTGAGTTGTAGATATTTGTGCATTGGTTGATTTAAAATTTAAGACATAAGAGAATCAAGCATGATAAGTTATTTTTCAAAAATTAAAAATTTTAGGTTGTTTCCTTGAATTGAGATATTATCTTGAAGTTTGAAATTTGCAAGTTTGACATCAAAACCATGATTTCTATGAGATTTTAAGCCTTTGCAGCATACATTTGTGCTTATTCTATTATTGGTTTTGAGTGTGTTAACTTGATCTATTATTCTAGAACTTGCTTCGATTATGCATGTCAAGACCAATTTGTCGACTTAGTTAAATTAGTTTAGCAATTTTTAGTTTAAAACACATCACTTCAATTTTTCGACTAAATAATAAGAAAACAGTAATTACTAATACTTTTAGTCCTCGTGGATACGATACCTCTACTCACCATAGCTGTACTATTATTTGATAGGCGCGCTCGCCTTTGTTGTAAATTTTAGTTAGTACGAAAAACACACATCAATAGTCTTTATTGTCTTCAGACGTCTTCACACCAAAAGCATGTTACTTCTTTACCAGCTAGTTGTTATATAGCTAAAAAGTCTATTTCGTTAGATGTTTGGTATCATAAGTTGGGTCATCCTTGTAACACAGTTGTTATGCAAGCAATGACTCATTGTAATGTTGTTTTCAAAAGAATAAAGCTGGTGTTGTTTGTGTAGCTTTTCATATTGGTAAACAACATAAATTGCCTTTCACCAAGTCTGATACTCATATACAACTCCACTTGCAATAGTTGTTGCTGATGTTTGGGGGCCTGCTCCTTTGCTTTCTAATGGTTTTGATATTATGTGGTGTTTACTGATGCTTACTCACGGCATACATGGGTGTATTTTTTGAAACAAAAGTCAGGTGTACTCTCAGTGTTTGAGCAATTTCATCGTCAAACAAACAGTGGGGACGAATTTCAGGTTCTTAAAGCTTATCTCTATTCTCATGGTATTGTACATAGATTTTCATGTCCACACACGTCAGAACAAAATGGGCTTGTTGGGAGGAAACATCGACAGATTGTAGGAAATAGGTCTTTCTATGTTAGCACATGTGTCTTTGCCACTCTCATACTGGAATGATGTGTTTAGTAGTGTAGTGTTCTTGGTTAACAGGCTATTTTCAGTTCCTTTAGGTAACCTTTCTCCCTATGAAAATTTGTTTCATATTAAACCTGATTACACTTTCTTAGAGTGTTTGGATGTCTTTGTTTTCCCAACTTTTGACCCTATAATACCTACAAACTACGTTTTCGGTCCACACCTTGTACGTTCCTTGGTTACTCTTCTGTGTATAAAGGCTATAGATGCTTGTCACATACAGACAAAGTTTATGTTTCTAGACATGTGACCTTTTATGAGCATATTTTTCCATTCTGTCGAGTTACACAGTTAAACTCTATTCCATCCCTATATGAAAAGTCATGTCATATTCAGTCTTCTTCTCTTTTAATCGTACCATCACCTATTACATCACCTCTTTTTTTTCAACTTTATCCACTCCAACTCCTATACCACATACAAGTCTACTTTCTATACCTAGTTCTTGTTCATCATCCAATCCCTCTATTCACGATTTATCTTCCCCCACACTACGTTCCTTTTCTAGTGCATCAACTTCATGCTCTGTGATGGTTCCCTCCACTTCACAACCTCAACCTACCTTTAATATTCACCCTATGGTCACCAAAAGGAAGACTGGTATTTTTAAACCCAAGGTTTATCTTACTGAGACAACTTGTTCTCCTGACAATGTACCTACTGATATCCATCAAGCCATGCAATTTTCTTCTTGGCAGACAGTAGTTCATGATGAACTTGAAGCTTTGATCCGCAATCATACATGGTCTCTTTGCATTCTACCTCCAAACAGAAACACAGTGGGTTGTAAATGGTTGTTTAAGGTTAAGAAAAAGCCTGATGGCTCAGTTAGTGGCCAAGGGGTTTTCTTAAAGTATCGACTTAGACTTTGTTGACACCTTCAGTCTGGAAGTTCGAGCTAATATTATTCGCATTGTGCTTGCTCTTACTGTTATGCAAGGATGGTCGTTGCGCCAGGTGGATGTTAATAATGCTTTTCTTAATGGAAAGTTGACAGAAGAAATTTATATGACACAACCACTCGGGTTTGAAGTTGCTGGTGTTAATGAGGAGAAACTTGTATGTCGTCTTCACTAGGGGTGAGCAAAATTCGATTCGATTCGAAAAAATTGAAAAAAAAATTACAAATTTTGAGTTAATCGAATCGAGTTATTCGAGTTATTCAAATTATTCGAGTCAACTCGAATAAGAAATTTCGGATTTCGAGTTCGAGTCAAGTTGAATCTTTACAATTTGAATAACTCGAATAATTTGAATAATAGATTAGTATAAATACCGTTTTGGTCCCTGTCAATTTTGAAAATAAGTAAATTGGTCTCTCTCTTAACAAAAATTACAAAAAAATCAAAGTAATTTTCAAATTTTGAAAATAGTTTTTAAAATTCAAAATATTTATAGAAATTCTAAAATTTATATTTTTAAAAAAATTATAAATTTAAAAAATATCTAAAAAAATTAATAAAATAATAATTTTAGAATCTAAATAAGAGATTAATGATTCAAGTTTATCATACTAAATTGTCTTATTTTTTTATTATTTTGCTTAAAAAGAGTTTTCAAATATATATTGTTTCAAATTTTTATGTTCTAATAAGGAAATAGTTATATTGTACAAGATTTTAATTTAACATTATTAATTTTTATAAATTAACTCAAACGGCTTCATTCAATTCAATCGAACGCTCACCCCTAATTCGAGTTATCTGAAAATTCAAATAAAAAAAAGATAAAACTACGTCATTTTGATAAATGTTTACCTTTTCTAAAGTTAAAAGTCAAAACTGTCTCGTTAAAAGGCAAAACTATGTTGTTTTGATAAATGCTTACCCATTAGTCTTACTTTCCTTCCCGAATCGCCCCCTCTCTTTTTTTCCTTTACTCAAAATTAATCTAAAAGCTTGTACTTCATCTACTTGTAAAAAAATGGGTCCATGTAAACGAAACATTGAGTATAAATAATAAGATTCGTTAATTCGACTCGACTTGAATCAAAATTTTTTAACTCGATTCGAAAAAAATTTAAATTGAATTCGGTTGCTACAATAGGATTCGTCAACTAGACTAACTCGAAATTTTTTTATCGACTCGATCGAATACTCACCCTTAGTCTTCACAAGGCTTTGTATGGTTTGTGTCAGGCACCTCGAGCATGGTTTCACACACTTCGAAAGTTTTTAGCTGATATCAGCCATCTAAAGCCAATCTATCTTTGTTCATAAGGATTTCTACTACGTCCACTCTATTACTCATGGCATATGTTGATGATATTGTGATTATTGGCACCTCTAATGATGAAATTGATAAGGTTGTAAAACAATTACACAATACATTCTCATTGAAAGATCTTGGTGCTCTTCATTTTTTTTCTTGGCATTGAAGCCTGTCGTACCTTAAATAGGTTGTTTCTGACTCAATGAAAATATTTTTCTGAGCTACTTACAAAAACAGGTATAGCACGTGCTGCATCTACCCCTACGCCTATGGTTAGCACACCAAATTTATCATCATTAGAAAGCAGCCCATTTGAAGATGGTCATCTCTATTGCAGTGTGATAGGGTCTTTACAATATGTGTGTCTCACTCGACCTAACTTAGCATATTGTGTAAACAAGCTTAGTCAGTATATGACTAGTCCTCTTGAAGTTCATTGGAAGACAGTGAAGCGTGTTCTAAGGTATCTCAATGGTACGTTGAGTCATGAGTTGTACTTTACCAAAGGTTCACCTACTGTGGTGTGTTATTTTGATGCTAATTGGGCTTCTACGGTAGAAGGTCATCGTTCTACACCCGGATATTGTGTTTTTCTTGGATCAAACCCTGTTGTATGGTTTTCTAAGAAGCAGGATGTGATTTTACAATCATCTTCTGAGGCTGAGTATCATAGTGTTGCCAATTGTGTGCCTGAGGTCTTGTGGGTTCAACAGTTGATAACGAAACTTGGCATATCTCTGTCTCAGGTTCCTATTGTTTGGTGCGATAATACTTCCGTTGTCTCTATGATTGCAAACTCTACTCATCATGCTCGAATCAAGCATGTAGAAATTAATCTACATTTTGTTCGTGATAAAGTGTTAGCTTGTGTGTTGCAAGTCAATTTTATGCCATCCTCCTATCAACTTGTAGACGTGTTTACAAAACCAATTCCACTGAGTCGATTTACTGACTTCAGGCGTGGTATTCAAGTTCTTGATGAAATGTCAATTTTCTTAAGATAACAAAAACCAAGAGAATGATAGAATGGTAGTATGTACGTATTGAGTTTGTTATCCAGCTACTGTAACAGCTCAGTTGATTAGTTATTAGCCAAGATCTATTAAAGTTGTTATGCATACGTATGAGCATGCTTTACCTGATTACCAACTTCTCTCAATAGTTCTTAAAAATACAGTTGTTTTTAATTTCTTTTCAATAATAAAAAAATATTCATCTCTTTACTTTTTCTCAACTGCCAAACAACAGCTAGGTTTCATCCCCTTCAGGTATCTGAAGGGTTTAATTCATAATGAATAAACAAAACATCGCAAGAGAAAAGATAAAACAAAACATAAGAAAGTCCTAAAACTCCCTGAAGGAATTGAAGGAGAATTCTGCCATTTTGAGTATAATTCCAGCTTCTTGGGATGGATCAACTGGCTATCTTCGCGTTATTCCCTAACTTTGACCTTCTCGGCTTGGCTCCTTATCCTAGCTTTGACGCCTCTTCAAAGGTGGTACTTAGGGGATATATATAGGCTCTTGGAATGCGATTCTTTCTCTCCAAGTATCCTATTCTGACTGAAATTGCTCATTCTGATGATAGAGGCACGGCCATGTAGCACGCCCGTGTGGATCGACTCCAGGCCGTGTTCGGATTTCTAACTTGAGGCACGGCCGTGTGAATCGAGGGAGAGACCGTATGTACTTAGATGCTAGGTGTGGCACGGCCGTGTGGTCGCCGGGCCAGGCCGTGTCAAATTCATGATATGGCCCATTTACTCCTTTTTGGGCCCGTTTTATGTTCTTTTCATCCTCGAGTGCTTTCCTGGGTATAAGACATGAAAAGAAAGGATTAAGAGCACCTTTATACATAAATCAAGGGATAAATCATCCAAAAGCATACTAAATGTGGGCTTAAAATATGTTACTTTTACGGTTTATCAAATACCCCCACACTTAAGCTTTTGCTTGTCCTCAAGCAAAATTCTCAACTTACAATTAAAACGAACCTTCCATGATTCATAATTCCTATCAACAATGCATTATCCTAATTCATAGATAATTTATACATGGATAATTCAACTCAAAGATTCCTAAAGATTCAAACAAGATAAGTCATACATTTGTAGCACGAAAACATAGGTGTTTCCCTTCATCTAAATAATTACTTTTAATTCAAAACCTACAAGGATTGACATCCTCACAAAAGATTCACTCAAATCACTCGAAAAATGTTTTAAGAGTCAAAATTAAGCACTCATAAGTCGAACCTGAAAAGTTAATCCCATAGGCTTGCCTGAAAATCAAATCTCCACCATTGTAAAATGAGATGACAAACAGATCAAAAGGTCTTTAACAGGGTTGTAATGGGGTTAGGGTTAAAGGTGTCGATAAAGGCTGAATTAGAAGGTTAGAATCGAGATTGAATTGATAAGTTACCTACCTAAAAATTTCTAAGATAACAATTACATAAACTGAAAATAATAATCCTACTAATACGAGCTTTTCTTTTGAAAATAGTCTTTGATTGTGTAAGCTCACTTTTCATAAAACTAATTACTGAATATACTTTGATTTTTTTTAGGAACAAAATAAAAGAATACAAGATAATTTTAACTATTAGAATAATATACTTATGTAACTAAGCAAATCAAATCTCGATTAAGGAGTAGTTAAAGGAAAGGGTGATAACAAATACAAAGGGGTTTTTGGTTAATATCAGTAGGTGAGTCAATAAAAAGGGTTTGTTAGGATCAACGGGGTTCACTAGGGGTTAATTAAGAGGATAGGCTGTTTAGTGGAATTAATGGGTTAAAACCTAGGTGCCTTTATCATCTCGGTATATCAAATCATAACTGTGGTCTTGACATGTATTATCAATCAAGAGTTCTAGAATAATGATTCATAGTTGACATACTCATAATCAAAAGTGAGCATGAAAAAGAATGTATGCTCTGTAAGGCTCAAAATCTCACAAAAATTATGGGTATTTTTGACATCAACCTTGTAAATCTCAAATTTCAAGATAACATTCAAATTCCGGTTGACAACCTAAAATTTTAATTTTTAGAAAATTAGACTTATCATGCTTGATTCCCTAGTATTCTTCAAATTTAATCATCAATGCATAATTAACTATGACTTAGTCTAATACATATCAATAAAAATCATAAATTATCAGAAATTTCACCTTAATTATTAATATGAGAAAATTACTTTAAAACAAGCTTAAATTCAGGGATTTGAGAATCATGCAAAAAGTTAGGCATTTTTATCCTCAGGGTTTGAGAATAATGTAGAAAGTTAGGTATTTTCTCAAAATAAATATTCTCCCCCCACACTTAAGATGTACATTGCCCTCAATGTACAAACATAGATAATAGCATGTAATGGATAAATTAAAAGAGAAGGGGAAAGAATTACTCCCTAAATTGTGGATGTTTTCCGGGATGAGTGTCTTTGGTGGCGGTGATGGTCAGTCGGGATAATGAACCTATGCTAGATGAAGAAATTGGGTAGCGCTTTGACAAGTAGCCAGGCTTTATTAAGACCTAATAAAAATAAACTAAATATAAAGTTATAGAAAAACAAATTAAAGGGAAGGAGACTAAGAAGAAAACTAAAATGAAAAGAAAATATTAATGGACTGTGAAGTCCTTATTGAAGGATGGTTTGCAAGGTGGGTGTGACTTCTAAGGTTGGGGAGGTGCTGGTGGTGGCGGAAGTGAAGAGGTTATCGTGGTGGTCGGCGTGATTCCCTAGCAGCCTGGCGAACGTGACACTATGAAACTAAACTAAGTTAAACTAATTTAAGCCTAAGATTAGCAAAGAAAAGGAGAATGAAAGGAAAGAGAAACGAAAAATATAAACTAAATGGTCTCAAAGATCCTTGGCTTGGTGTTGAGACGAAGCTGCCAGCATGAACTCATGTTGATCGTTCTTTGTTAAGGAGCCTATGCTTAGCGTCCTCCGCTTCTTCGGCATGGTGTTAGCTTGCTCAAGGATCTAGAGTCTTAGTGAGTGAAGAATCTGAGATGGAAGAGAGTGATAAGCAAAGAAAATAAGGATGAGAATCAGATGGAGGGAAGGGGAAGGGTTGAGGGGTTTAAATAGATTTTTGAATTTTGTGCTTCCCCACGGCCATGATCCTAGGGGGTGTCGATGCACACGGCCACCTCGCACGGCCGTGTCGATGAGTGTGTTTGTCACACCATGCCCGTGCTGCATCACCCACGCCCGTGTACGTCAAGTTTTTCTTTTAGCACGGTTGTTCTGCACGGGCGTGTTGTACCCGTGTGAAATAAGTCAGTAGCTTCACACGGTTGAGGGCACGGCCGTGCCTCTCTGTCGGTGCCCGTGAGGAGGGTGGTTAGATCCGTGACGTTGGGGGTGGTTGGGCTGACTTGCACGGCCTCTGCTCTGTCAGTGTGGCAATCCCAGTAGTCCATACTGCCACAGACACGGCCGTGTGTAAGGCCGTGTGACCTGGAAATCCTGCATTATTGGTTAGTTTAAAAAAAAAAAAAGGAAAAAAGATTTAAATGCAAATAAAAGTAAAAAGAAATAAAGTTAGTGCTCGGGTTGCCTCCCGAGAAGCGCTCGTTTATAGTCTTAAGCTAGACTTTGCCTCGTTATTTGAAAATTTTAGGGAGGCTTGAAAGTTTGAATATCTTCCCTCACGCCTATAGTCCTATTTTCTTGACAAAGGTTGAGTCGAGAAGCGTTTACCTCAGAAGTGCCGCATGTTAGGTTGCTTACCTCGACTCTTTCGTGTAGGAAGATACTGTGTACCTCAAGAGGGATTTCTTCCTTCAGGTTTGCTGTGATGATGCTAAGATCGGCTTTATTGATTAGTACCTGATTTCCTATTTTGATGTGATTTGATGTTCTTACGAGCTCTTACGGTGGCTCTTCTTGGTTCTGATGTGTAGCTACGCTCTTCCTCGTGTATCCCTAATTTCTCCTTGAAGTGCGTTTTCCACTCATCTATGTCATCGATTTGAATCCTTTGCTCCTCGTAAGTTATTTTTTTGTTACACTGAGCTGAGAATCCGGTTCAATCATTCTCTTTTTTGGTGGTTCCTGTAAAGAGGGTGTAATTGAATGATTATCAAAAGAATTTTCTTTCTCACCTTGATTCTTTGATGACCTAGCTGAGTCGAGGGCTTGAAGGCTAATTGAGTCGTCACCCATACAAAGTATGAGCTCACCTGAGGCAACATCAATTTTAGTCTTGGCAGTTGCTAGAAAAGGCCTTCCTAAAATTAAGGGGATTGAATTATCCTCATCCATGTCTAAAACAGCAAAATCTACTGGGAAAACAAGTTTATCGATTTTTACGAGAACATCTTTAATAATGCCCCTAGAAATTCTAACAGTTTTATCAGCTAATTGAATACTCATCCTAGTTTGTTTGGGCTTCCCTAGACCTAGTCGTTTAAAAAGTGCATAAGGCATGACATTTATGCTTGCCCCTAAATCAGCTAACGCATTATCAATAGTTAAACTACCAATTAGACATGAGATTGTAAAACTCCCTGGATCTTTTAATTTCTGTGGTAGTTTATTTTGTAGGATAGCTGAGCACTTTGCGTTGAGTTCAATGTGTGGCTCTTCGTCTAATTTGTGTTTGTTTGTCAAGAACTGTCTTAAAATTTCCTCGAGTCTGGCATCTGAAAAAGAGCTTCAAGAATAGGTAAGTTAATGTGTAATTTCTTTAAAAGTTTAAGAAACTTACCGAACTGTTCCTCTGAATCGTCTCTTTTTAATGCTTCGGGATAAGGTATGCGAGGTTTGTACTCTTTTATTACCGGTTTTGACTTTTCTTGTGCTACCTCTATTATCCCTTTGTCTACCTTCCTTTCTAGAATTGGTTTTGGTTCATCTAATTCCTCGCTCTCCTGAGCTGTGATGGCTTGAATTTTCTCCTTTAGATTAATCTCGGTGTTACTTGGTAGACGTCCTTGCAGGCATTCTGACATGAGCCGCGTGAGTAGTTCGACTGCATTAGTCATTTCCTTGATCGACTTAGCAATTTCACTCATTCGACTCTCATTGCTTTTAATTGTTTTATTTATATCTTGTAGGCGTTCTTCTGTGTTTACTGATTTTTTTAGTTCCTCCTCGTAGGGTGGTTTCTTTTCTCGTGGATAGGGCTGATTTTGGAAGTTCTGAGGAGGTTGTTGCCCTTGATTTCTTTGATTGCTTTGACCTTCTCATGAAAAATTTGGATGGTTCCTCCAACCTGGATTGTAAGTGTTACTATAAGGATAATTATTAGATCAGAAATTATTACCTATATAGTTCATCTGTTCGTTCTCTGCTTCCGGTTGGTAGGGTGGGCACTCAGGATTCGCCACGGTTCCACTTGCGTCACACTGCATGACTGGATGTACCTGTGAAGAACATAAACTATCAAGCTTTTTATTCATCATCTCAAGCTGCGTTGATAGCATGTCATGGTGTCGACGTTGAAGACTCCTGCCGATTTCGTTGGTTTAGTCCTTGAAGCTGGCCACTGATAATTGTTTAATGACATCTTCTCAATGAACTTGTAGGCTGCTTCTGGAGTTTTGTTGTTCAGAGTTCCACCGGCGGCTGAATCAATTAGTTGCCTCCTTGAGGGGTTTACACCTTTGTAGAATGTTTGGACTTGTAGCCACAAGGGTAAGCCATGGTGTGGGCACCTCCTTAAGAGATATTTGAATCTCTCCCATGCATCATATAGTGTTTCTAAATCCATCTGCACAAAAGAAGAGGTATCATTCCTTAATTTGGCCGTTTTGGCTGATGGAAAATATTTCATTAAAAACTTTACGGTCATCTGATCCCAAGTAGTGATTGACCCTCGTTGTAACGAGTTTAACCACTGTTTAGCTTTATTTCTCAATGAAAAAGGGAATAACCGAAGATGTATGGTATCATCAGAAATGCCATTTATTTTGAAGGTATGTATGGCATTATCAGAAATGCCATTTATTTTGAAGGAATCACAGAACTCTAAAAAGTTAGCTATATGCATGTTTGGATCTTCGTCCTGCAAACCATCAAATTGAACAAACTGTTGAATCATTTGTATTGTGTTAGGTTTTAATTCAAAATTGTTAGCAGATATAGCTGGCCTAACAATACTTGATTCCGCTCCTGTTAAATGTGGTTTCGCATAATCAAATATTGTACATGGAGCGTTGAGTTCCCCCACATCGTGTGGTGGTGGGTTGTTTTCGTCCATCCCTTCAGTAGGATTGGATCTATCTTCTTTCTCTCTTTCTGTGTAATTTAGGGCTCGACTGGTTTCCCGACGATTCCTTCGAGCGGTAGCTTCAATATCACTTTAGTATACTAAAGGTCCTCTCGGGTTCCTTCTAGTCATAAACTAGAGGTACCTGAAAAGAAAAGCAAGAAAGAAAAAATTAGCAAAATTAAAATTTATCCTAAAATAAAAATAAATTGCTGAAAAATAAAAAATAATGGCTAAAGTAGTAAAAATAGAGTTTTCTTAATATTTTAGTTCCCCGGCAACAGCGCCAAAAACTTGATCGCTGTAAATCAGAGTTTTAAAATTTATAAAGAATGTGATCGAACCTGGAAACTAACTCTGACAACGATTAAAGGCAAGTGTACCTATCGAACAGTAGTATAGCTTAGGCAAGATCGGATATTGAACCCAAAGGAACTAAAAATACTAATACTAACTTTCTTTTTATTATTCAGCCTTAAAAATAGAGTGAAATTGCTTTAGACGAAGAACTAAGGACACAAAGACAAAAAGGACGAATAGGAGAATAACTTTAAAGAAAAACTCAGTTGATTACGATGATACCCTCAGGAAGAATCTACCTAGACTTCACTTATTAATTAACCCTAAATTATATGATTTCTTTTACTTAGCTTGATCCGTAAGACTCCCTAACCTATATTAAACCCTCTCTCGAGGCGAATAACGTCTAACACTAGGTTAATTAGTGGAACTCTCGTTCGCTTATAATAACCCCCTAGTATAGCAGTAAATCGATCAATGGACTCCCATATTAGGTTTCACCCTAATCCGATAAAATCTCGTAACCCTATCTCTAGGCGTTCGATCAACTCCGCTTAATTATGTTAGATCTACTCTTAGGCAGGGTCTATTCCTCCTCCACCTAAGCACATTAGATTTGGATTAAGCAACATAATTAAGAACAAACTAAGTAATTATCATATAACTTAAAAATAAAATAAAAAGATCCATCTAAGTTTCATCCCCTTCAGGTATCTGAAGGGTTTAGTTCATAATGAATAAATAAAACATCGCAAGAGAAAAGATAAAACAAAACATAAGAAAATCGTAAAACTCCCTGAAGGAATTGAAAGAGAATTCCGCCGTCTTGAGTATAATTCCGGCTTCTTGGGATGGTTCAACTGGCTATCTTCGCGTTATTCCCTAACTCTGACCTTCTCGGCTTGGCTCCTTGGCCTAGCTTTGACGCCTCTTCAAAGGTGGTACTTAGGGGATATATATAGGCTCTTGGAATGCGATTCTTTCTCCCCAAGTATCCTTTTCCGAATGAAATTGCTCATTCTGACGATAGAGGCACGGCCATGTAGCACGCCCGTGTGGATCGACTCCAGGCCGTGTTCGGATTTCTAACTTGAGGCACGGCCGTGTGAATCGAGGGAGAGACCGTGTACTTAGATGTTAGGCGTGGCACGACCGTGTGGTCACTGGGCCAGGCCGTGTTGAATTCATGATATGGCCCATTTACTCCTTTTTGAGCCTGTTTTATGTTCTTTTCATCCTCGAGTGCTTTCCTGGGTATAAGACATGAAAAGAAAGGATTAAGAGCACATTTTTACATAAATCAAGGGATAAATCATCCAAAAGCATACTAAATGTGGGCTTAAAATATGTTACTTTTACAGTTTATCACCGTTACACCATGAACAGCAATTAACGGCTCAGCGACTAAAATGTTACAATGCGATAATGTAAATGACTAAACCGTAACATTTCAAACATAAGTGACTAAAATGTAACCTAAGTTAAACAAAAGTGACTATTTTGGTAGTTTACCCTTTTTTATATTTTTTATATTTTAAATACTTTTTTAGAATTTTTACATACTTTTTGAATTTTAAAAAATTATTTATAATTTATAATTTTTTTCATTTTCATAAATTTTATATTTTTTTATATTTTTATAATTTGTTTTTATATGTTTATACATTTAAAAGAAAAATTAGTTTGAGTACCTTTTAATTTTTTACATTTATATATATATTTATGATTTTTACATTTTAAAAATATTTTCTACAATTTTAATGATTTTTTTGGTAATTTTAGATGTTTTTACCTGAATGCACCATGTGACAACTTATAATTGATTGGAGGAGATGACCGGGTTTTTTTAACGGGGTTAACGTTTTGAGATAAATCATGTAACTGTAGCAAAGAAAACTGATACTTTAGGGGCAATTTCTGCATTAAGTGTAATTTAAATAGCACTTTTCTAATAAAAAATGTAGGTACTAGAATAAAAGAATTTGAGATAAAGTTTAGAATTAAACCGAAAAACAAGGATGGAGGGTCATTTCTGAAATTCACCAATCAAATAGGGAAAACTGCACCATTAGTCACTAAAATATGGATAAATATTCATTTTAGTCACTTAACAAAAAAAGTTATAATTTGATCATTAAACTATTCAAAAGTTTTCATTTAAGTCACTAGAATGTTAAAATCGATGCTATATGGCTTTCCACTACCTGCACCAGTTGAAACATTTCTTTCCCATTCTCTTCTTCAGTTCAATTTTCTTTATTATGAAACAGTTTTGAACATCACGAATCTGTAAACTAAAATTAAAATAACTTTTTTTTTGATCTCCGATACTGACTGTCATACCGACTTGTATCTAAAGTATGTTCTTCTGCTTGTCGATGGGTACTAATCCACCAAATCGATTGTCAAATCGTCGCTTGGACCTCACCGATGGAACTTAAAAAAAAAACTTAACGACTCAGTGACTTAAATAAAAACTTTTGAATTTTTCATTGAATTAAATGAAAACTTTCGAACAGTTCAGTGATTAAATTATAATTTTTTTTTAGTTAAGTGACCAAAACAAAAACATACCCATAGTTTAGTAACTAATTTTGTAATTTACCCTAAAATTAATAGCAACTTGCCGTCAAAACCTCCGAGACCCTTCGAAAACCTTCCATAAACTAAGCCCAAAATACAAAACTGAGAAGAAAAAGAAAACGTTTTCTTTTTCGCTACAACTAAAAAACCATATTTGATGATACGTAAAATATGAATCCCCAAGCAGACAAGTTGGTGAGGAGGATCACCATGGTGGCTACTGTCACTGCCTCTTATTTCCTTTTAACCGCTGACTATGGCCCTGAACCTAATGTTCTCGACCCTGTACGTATCTTCTACTCTTTACTATTGTTTCGGTTTCAAAGGCCAATCTTTGGGTTTTCAATTTTTTCTTATCTGCTGCAGCCTAGGATAAGGGTCATTTTTTTTTTTTGTGGGTTTTCATCAATTTGATGGTTTAGGTTCTACATTCATATTTAGTGTGGAGAATTATAATAAATGATGATGAATTTGAACATGTTAGGTATTAACCTATTGGGTCGAGTAGTCAGTAGCTCAATCTCGTTTCGGGTTGGAGTCATGCGGAGGAGAAAACATTGCTGAGTTCGCCCATGTTTAGGGATTTGACTTGGTTCAACTCTGGATTTAGTTAGACCCAAGGGGTCTTGAAAAAAAAAAGTATAAACTTCAAATCCCATTCATTTTCAAAAGAAAATGAAATAATTAAAACCTGAAAGATTGGGGTTTGGACCTTCCAGTTGGAGAAATTTTAATCAGTTATAGGCAGGATAGGATGGCAACTAACCCCTTTAGAACGAAGTCCAGAAATATAAGAAAAAAACTTGAATGCTGGAACTGAGAGTTTTCATGTGAATTTTGGAAGTTGAAAAAAGATACTTTCTCATGATTTATGTTACACTTTACAAATGCAATTATTGAGAAATTAGGAAGTCTGATGATTTATTCATCATCATGGACAGCACACGAATGATTAAGCAATACTGTCTCCCATAGAGTAGTAATTTCGAGTTTCGATTCTAATTACTGTAATGACATATATATTTCACATGTAGGGTAACCTTAATTGCTTTCGTGTTTTGGGCTTTGGCTTCTTAAAAGCAAGTTTTTTAGTTTGTAAGATGTTGGCTAATTGAATTTGTAAAATGTAAATGATTGGTCTCCTGTACATTAGCTGCGCTAAGCTTCCTATGTTTTAATATGCTTGTAAATCTAATCTTTTTCTGTTCTCCTAATACTTGTTTTCTCTAATTCTCTAATTCCATGGAGCCCACACCTCTATAATTTCTTTACTTTCATAAATACTCCAAAATTCTTAACTTTGTTAGGCATAAATTTTGCTTTGCCTCCTATGTTTGTTGTGTGTAGCATGCTGGTTGTTGATGAATCGCCTTTTCGCTTGTTAAGTTTGAATGATTATAGTCCAACGGAAGAAGAATGATAAAAGAAAGGAAATAGGAATTAGGATATGAAAGAAACAAGGATCTGGTATTTGGAGACCTGGATGCTTGATCTTTACGTTCTTTGTTTGGGGTCTTTTGGGGATTTGACCGATGTTGTGATGTATTTGTGTGCTGTATTATCAGTATTCATTAAGGCCGTTTTAGAATTTGGCTTCATCTCCATTTGTTTGCGATTCTATTGAAATGATATTCGAGTGCAGATCAAGAAGAGCATACTATCAGCACAAAGTTCTCTGAAAGAGTTTATCGTGGGATCATCAAGGGAAGAACATCAAGGAAGTTCGCAGAGTTCCAACAACAATGCTAAAGAACACCCATAGGTCTATACTCCATCCATAGGATACAAGATCGAACAGTGATGAGGTTTGACTATTGAATAAGGCTTTTTAGGGTTATTATTACATTAGGGAATGCCTGAAAATTGTTGTATGAGGCCAAGCTTCCTTTGTCCCTTTTGAGTTTTCAACAGGGAATTTTGTGTTTGTGCAGTACTGGTAGTGTGTACTTTGTACATATTGCTTTTGAAGAAGGAATTTCAATGGCGGTCCTTTGATTATTTACTGCTATACTTACTATTTTAAAATAAATATTTTTATTGCATTTAAAATGCTTATATTATATATTTAGCAAATGAAAGACAAATCATGTCTTTTTCTTAAAATGAAAAAGAAAAAGTACTAATTTATTATGAGTCCCAAATCCTTAAGATTAAGATGAGTAAAATGCTTGTATATTTAGTACTTGTTCAATGCAGGCACAGGCAAAGTTGAACAATATTTTTACAATTAGCCTGATTTTAGTGATCTAATTATGGTTTTAGACCCCTTATTATGTTGAAATTTGGGATTCAGTTTTTCTACTTTGATTTGGCATAATTTAGTCTTGAAATTTGGGATTCAGTTTTTCTACTTTGATTTGGCATAATTTAGTCTTTCTACTTTTACAATATTATTGGTAGGTTCAAATGGCTAATAGTACATCATTTAAAAAAGAAAACCCAGCTTTGAGATTAATTGAACACTATTTATTGGATTTTTTAAGAAAATAGCAACTATTAACGGACCAAATGGTGTTTATCAACAATTTGGATTTACTGATAATATTAAGGAAGCTTTAAATTCTAAAATTAGAAAATCTAAAATAGGAAGATTAGAATCTAAATTTTATAGTAGTAGAGGGACTGCAACCATCATTAGACCTAAACTAGTATGTTTAGTGTTAAATTGTTAACGGCGTATATACGACGCCGTTGAGTTGGATTAGTTGCACCAAGTTTAACGACGACGTTGTGCTGACCTAAGTGGGGGCTAACGGCTCGTACAGAGCTTCAGGTTCAACATCAAAAGATTCTAAACACGCTCGAACTTTTCAAATTTCAAATCCCTAATGTTCCCAAAAGAAGAAGGGGTCTCTGCAAATAAAATCTAATCTTCTCTGATAGATGGCTCTAAACAACAAGCTCAAAACCCTAGAGACCAGCATTGGCAATGGACGGGCCGAATCGGAACCCGACTCCGAAGAGGACTTGGAGGAGCTGCAATCAGATGTGAAGGAAATGGCGGAGAAGATTCTAGAATATAGAGCTACTGTTCCAGATCAGCTTAAGACGACTCTTGATTCAATTCTTTCCACTCAAAGACCCGATTTGCCCCGCATTGGTGATGGGTCGGAGCCTGGACCTTCAGCACAAAATAATGCAGGTAGAGTTACACCCTTCAATTTTATAAGATTTTTGAATTGGGACTTAATAATTTTTTCTCCATAATTGACCTAGATTTTGTTTATTTTTATAGATTCAAAAGAGATGAAATCAGATGACGAACAAAGGGCGGAAGATAAGATACGATCACTTAAAGGCAAAATTTCGAGTAACATTTCAGCAATGCCGGTTGTTTTGAAAAGGATGAAAGTTTGCATTTCCAGGATTGAGAAGCTAGAGTCTTGCAATGACATTATACATCCTGCTTTGAAAAAGAGAAAATTAGTTGATCCAATGAAGCTTTATTTCCATAATTGACGAAATCTAGATTTCGAAATGAAAGGCTTACTCTACTTGTGTGTTTGTTTTTTTTCCTTCCATCGTTGCAGGTATGGTTAGGGTGTAATTACTTGAAGATATTGATTTCAATGTCTGTACCGCAAGGGAGTTTTCTGTAATGAAATGCATTTTTTTTATTTAGTAGTATTTTTGTTTCTCAATTCTACTAGGGGCTTTGATTGTCTTCTTAAAATGTAAGAGCTGTTGTCGATGTAATTATTTGTTAAGATTAGCCTTTTAGTAAGGTGTCTACATTTTTGGTACTAGTTTTAGAGTTTGATATCCTTGCAAGATTGCAACTTTAAACACTTTATTGTTGAGCTTTAATAGTATTAATTAGGGATAAATCACTATTTTGAAGCATGAATATTGTGGTTTGAATTAAGTAATTATTCTCACGGGTTTGAATATTTTTTTTTTTTGAATTTATACTCTAAACTTGGTAATTGTTTCTTATATTGAGGCTTGAACTTGATAATTGTTCTCATATCGAGATTTTAAATATCATGAATTAATTTGGACAAAAAAAAAATTTAAGTCTCAATACGGGAACAATTGTTAAGTTTAAGGCTAAACTTGAAAAAAAGAATCCTACTTTGAAATGGTTATCAAGTTCAAGTCCAAAAAAATGATTTAACCTTTTTTTTAAACAATTATAAGTTATTGTCATATTTGTTGTTTTTGAGACAATCTTTAGAACAACTCTTCGTATTTTTTTAATTTTTAAATAGGAGGATAATGTGTTTTAACGCACTTGAATCCACATCTTCCTACATTAACAACAATATCGATGCCAGTCAAGTTAAGATTCAACTGGCATGATTTAACCCATTTAATTATTCCTCTTATGGCTATATATATTTAGAGTAATTATAAATTTCATACTTTATTAAAATTGAAAAATTATTTTGTTACTTTAATTTATAAAAATTGATCTCGTATTTTATACAAATTCAAAAATTAATTCAATTATAAGTAATAACAAGAACTTGAATTGCTAATTTGTTTCATTTATTGTTTTTTGTTAATTTGTTTGCCACTCAAAGATGTCGGGTAAGGTGCACAAAAGTATAGATTAACTTGTCAATTTTTATTTTTTATAAAGTTAAATAAAAACTTCTCAATTTTTATAAAAGAAAAATAAATTCAAAATTGGATTAGCTCTAAATATATTATTACCTAATTAAAGTTTAATATACGGTAACTGAATTATTTAAAAGTTTTCATTTTAAGTCATTGAATATGTAAATTGTCGTTGTATGATTTTTTCCGTTCACATCGCCAACATTAACCGAAAGCTCTTTTTTCTCTCCTCTTTCACAGTTTAGTTTTTTTTATGAAACAGTTTTGAACATCACGAATTTATAAACCAAAATGCGAAAATGTTTCTTCTTGTATTCTCGACTTTAGGTGTCAAATCGTTTTGGATCTAAGGAATTGTCTCTACTCATTGATAGATGCTATTCTATCGTATTGTTTATCCAATTGTTGCTTAGAGCTCGCCAGTTGAACTACTTAATAACTCAATAACTTAAATGAAAACTTTTGAATAATTCGATGTCTATTTGTAACTTTTTGAAGTTGATTAGCCAAAATTAAACTTACTAATAGTTCGCTGACCTTAGGTGAAGTTTACCCATCATATATATACACACACTATAGCAATACAATGTTAAAAAATAAAAATAAAATTCCAATGCGGTATAGCTTATAAAATATCATTTATCATGATAATAATTTTTTATAAAAATATAGCAACAAGCTTGGAATAAAAAAATTTCAACAACCTCATTGTATATAAAAAATATTAGACTATAATTGGTATAAAAATTATCATGGGAATAAAAATTTCAAATTACAATTTAAATTTGATTTTGTTTGATATAAAATCTAAAATCTATTTAACTTTAAATAATTATGATAATACCAGATAACCCAATATTAACAGTACATGTTGGTTACTTAAAAAAAAAAAAAATACATGTTACTATATTTAATTCATTAACTAATTTTATTTTCAATATATTATTATACATTATATTTTTGTTGAACAAAACCAATAATTTTTATATAAATGCAAAATTATGCACCTATCATTAGTTTTTTTAAATAAATAAACAATCTAAGCCAAAACTAAAATTATAAAAACATTATAATATTAATACACAAAAACAACTCGTACATTGCGCGGGAATCCAAACTAATATATATTAGAAACTTTATCTATGCGTGTAAAAACCATATATTTAGAATGCAAATTTGTGTTTGAAAATAACATACAATAAATAATGAAATGTATGTTTTGAAATTAATTAATAATAATAACACATGAAATATATACGATTTTAAAATAAAAAAATTAGTTTAAATTGTAATTAAAATGAAATCTAAACACATGAATACATCATATTAAGATTACTAAATTGGTGTCGATTTTGTTTGTAACACTATCTCAATCAAAAACATTATTAATACTAGAAATCCTATCACATGTGTATGCGTATGGAAATCACGTCTTTAGCAATGCAATTAATGGAGGTAATAAAGTGTGCATAATAAACTTAAAATATATAGAAAAAAATTAAGATAAAAGTTTGGTTGAGTGGTAAATTTAAAATATATGCTTTGTTGTGAGTTCAAATCCCACTACAAGTGATTTTGTTTTGTTTTTCAATAAAAAAAAATTAAAGTACCATTTAATAATATAACTTATTTTAAATACAAAAATATATATTTGTAATTTCCCTAACTGAGTTGGTGCCTGACTGACTTGTGACACTAACTCAATCAGAGATTTTATTAATAGTATAGATAGATATACAATTGATGAATGTAATAAAGTTTGCATAATAAAATTAAAATGTATAATTAGAACAAAATAAAGCCTTGATTGAGCAGTAAATTTAAAATTTTTCCAGTATAATTAGCAAGAGTCAAATCCCACCACATGCATATTTTTATTTTTTATTTTATAAATTAAAAAGACTAGAGTACTCTCGATTAATATAGCTTCTTTAAAATACGAAGGCCATTTTTATAATTTTTCTAACCGAGTTGGCGCCCAATTGACTTGTGACACCAACTCAGTCATGGATTTTATTAATAATATAGATAATATATAAAATTAATGGAGGTAATAAAATGTGCATAATAAAATTAAAATGTATAAAAATGTTAAAATAAAACTGAATTTTATTAATAGTATAGATAAAATATACAATTGATAAATGTAAACAAGTGTCCATGATAAAATTAAATTGTATAAAAATATTAAAATAAAACTTTAATTGAGTGGTAAATTTAAGGTTTTCTAAACAACTTAATTAGCACGGGTTCAAATCCAATCATATTCATATATTTTTATTCTTGTTTTTAAAATAAAAGGAATAACGTAACTTTTGGCTCCTAAACTCAGCAAGTAGATCTACATTGGACCCTAAACTATTTTTGATCCACTTTGACTCATGAACTTGATAATTGTTATTTATTTAAGCCCATTTTGTTAACGATTGTGAAAAAAATAGGGATAATGCAACTTTTGGCCCCTGAACTTGACAATTAGGATCACGTTGGTACGTGTCATTTTTTTTGTTCACTTTGGCACTTAAACTTGACAATTTAATAACTGAACAAATGGTTAAAGATATTAGACCACCATTTCGATCGGTTCGACCATTGACCCTATAACATCCATATTTAGGGCCTAGTCGGAATAGTGGTGCGAGGCCACAAATTCGAAGTAGAAATGTGAGTTTTAAGGTTTATGTTATGTTTGCATGATCATAGGAAAGTTTCATGAAGCAATTTTGTTAATTTGTGATTGAATTGTCCATTAGGACTAAATTGCAAAAGTGGCAAAATGTGAGATTCTAGAAGCTTTTAGTATGAAATAGCTTTGGATTATTAATTGGAGGTCCTTAAATAGCAATTTGCCCAATTTCTAATTTTTGGACAAAAATGGGCATGAGTGAGTAAAACTTGAAAGTTTGGTAAAAAGGGCATTTTGGTCATTTATCAAATAAATGATTAAAAGGATGAAATAAGTCAAAATTTATGTTCATCTTCCTCCCTAAGTGCAGAAAATTTGAAGAACCCCATAGCTAGGGTTTGTTCATCTTTCAAGCTTGCTAGTAAGTGCATCCTAGCCCCGTTTTTAATATTCTTCGTATTTTTTAGATCCTCGTAACTTGAATTAGCTATTTTTAGCTCTATGTTGAGCTAAGATTCATGTTAAAAAATACACCCATGTATGACATGCATGCAGTGGCGAATCCAGGGGGGCTGGCATGGGCCCCGGCCGCCCCCTAAAAGGTTAAATTTCCATTTAGGCCCTTCAAATTTTTTTAAAATTTTAAATTAGTAAAGGTAAAATTGCATTTTGGCCCCCCCCTAAAATTATAAAAATTCGATTTAATCTTTTACAAATTAGAAAGATATAAACTATAAAAAATTAAAATTTCATCCGGCCCCCCTAAAAAATTTTCCTGGCTTCGCCCCTGCATGCATGTATTTTGATGTTTTATGGAAGATTATGAGAGTTGGATGTGGAATAAACATCTTTTTCTCAGTGAATTCCATGAAAAAATGCATGTAAAGACTAGTTTGTAAAAGTCTTGAAAATGGTCATACATGAGTGATTTAGTGAGAATTGATGGTTGCTATAGTTGAGAAAATGAATCAGCTAAGCATGAAATATTAGAAGTTGAATGAAAATCACTTTACGAGCCTTGGGGCAAAAGTGCAAATATGAGGAAGTTTAAGGGCAAAATGGTAATTTTGCCAAAGTATGAGTTATGAGTCAATTTAGTCAATGTGTGTATTGAATGAGTTGATTTATCATTATAGATCAAGAAAAACGAAGCCCGGATCGAAATCGAGGCAAAAGCAAAGTCGTGGACTAGATTGCACGTCTTCATACATTTTGAATACCGAGGTAAATTCATGTGTAAACAATGCATTTATACTTATATATTGTAGCACCCCTTACCCGAGACCGTTGCCGTAGTCGAGCACGAGGCATTACTAGACTTAACTACTAATTCGGCATAAAAATTTAAAGCTATCCATCTGAGTCATAGTCACTAAATTATTTTTAACTCAAGATACAAAACTCCAAATTAAGATCCGTTAATTTTTCTCGAAACTAGACTCATATATCCTCTTACTATAATTTTTTCAGAATTTTTCATGCGGCCATTTAGTACAGTTTATTCATTAAAGTTTCCCCTATTTTACTGTTCAACTATTCTGACCTCTCTTCACTACGAATCAAATTACTATTCGTACAGAATTCATATGACCTTCTTATTTATTTCATTTGAAAATAGACTCATTCAGGATTCCATGCATATAAACTATATCCCACAATTATTTTTTTACAATTTCTAATGATTTTTCAAAGACAGAACAGGGAATCACGTAATTATTCTGAACTAGTCTCACAAAAATTCAAATATCTCAAAACATAAGAATAATTTGTTTGTTATGTTTCTTTTATGTGAAACTAGACTCAATAAGATTCAATTATATATCTTATTCACTTTCTAATTCCATTTCTTCTATTTTTGGTGATTTTTCAAAATCACGTCACTGCTGTAATTCAAAAACTGTTTCATTACAAAATATTATTAACTAGTTTATAACATCTTTACTCCATCTCATTTAAACTCTATACATGCCATATAAATCTTTAAACATAAAAAAGCTACTGGAATTGATCTGGATAGTGAGCTTTGCTGTGATGATCCGATCTACCAACTTCTCTTTAATTCAATCTACATAAAAATATCAAACAGACACAAGTAAGCTTAATGAAGCTTAGTAAGTTCATAGGTTTAAAAGTAATGCTTACCACATATAATATTTCCAAACAATAACAAAACATTAACTAAAGTTCCTTGCTATTCACAACCATTGTTAAAATACTTCACATAGTTGAGCTCAACATTAACAACTACTCAATCTCTTTCATTTGATTCACTTCTTTTATATTACTTAATATCAAATTAGGAAACGTCTTACGAATTTGAGTACGTCGTTGCTCAGTGTCACGTTTCACAACTCAGTATGGATGATTCCATACCTACATTTCACAACTCGGTATGGACGATACCATACCTACTTTTCATAACTCAGTATGGACGATACCATACCTACATTTCTTAACTCAGTATGGTTGATACCATACCCACATTTCACAACTCAGTATGGATGATACCATACCTACGTTTCACAACTCAGTATGGTTAATACCATACCTACGTTTCACACTTTGCCATGGATTAACCATGGTCTTATCCATCAATTCATTACATGTCACGATACAAACGTACTCAATTCTGCGTTTTTCCTAATTTGAGTTACCGCCTTTATTCTTTCATTTTATCATAATTTTCATAATTCCACAGCAAATTCAGATTTAACAACACATTATATCATTCAATCATTCACAAATAAACATATAAATTCAACCATATGAACTTACCCGGTGATTTGTAGCAGATATTGAAATTTAGGGACTATTTCTGCAACTTTTTCTTTTCCTCGTTCTTCTTTGGATTCTTGATCTATAATGTAAAATATTGTCACTCATTAGCATTTATTTCATTTCTATTTCACTTCATAATTTATGCTCTTCTATTTTCAAAATTGCACTTTTACCCCAAAATTTATAGCTTTTACAATTTAGTCCCTGCTCAATTCAGCCATCAATTGAACTAATTTTTCTCAATCAACACTTTATTCTATCATTACAAACTATTTCAAAACCTTTGATATTCTGAATTTCAACACCAACCTCTAATTCACAACTTTTTCACAATTAGGTCCTAAATACCATTTCCTGTCAAAATCACTTAATAAACCCTCCTTAATATGAAATTAAAATTTAAATTTCATAATAATTCATCATAAACTTCCATTTCTCAACCAGGGTAACTTTTAATTTTACCCACTAAATCAAAAACTAATGAATTCTATAAGTGGGTCTAGTTGTAAAAGTCATAAAAACATAAAAATTATCAAGAAAAAGCAAGAATTAAACTCAGATGGTGTAAAAATATGAAAACCAGCTTTCTCCAGACTTCTTATGGCATTTTGGCTGAGAAAATATGAAGATATCTCTAGGTTTTTCAATTTTGTCTTTATTATACATGTTAAAATCATAAAATTTCCAATTTTGCCCTTATTTCCCCTATTTTCTGCTGATTTCCTTGCCTTTGCCGTTCAACCTTTTCACTTTTAGGTTTAATTGTCCTTTAAACCCTCCTTCTTTTAACACTTGAGCTATTTAATTCTTCTAGCAATTTTGCACTTGTTACAATTTAGTCCTTTTTATTTAATTGGCTACCCAAACATTTAAATTTCTCAACCAAACTTTAATACTAACTTAATAACACTCCATAAATATTTCTAAAAATATTTATGGCTCGATTTTCAAATTCGAGGTCTCGATACCTCATTTTTGACCCATTTGACCTAATAAATTCTTTTAATTCACCAAATTCACCAATCCACAAATTCTTCTAAATTCTCACTTGACTCATAAATATTAAATTACTATCTTATTTAATTTTACCTGTCGGAGTTAGTGATCTCATATCACCATTTCCGACACCACCGAAAATTAGGCCGTTACAACTCTCCTCTTTTAAAATTTCGTCCTCGAAATTTGTTACAAAATAGATTTGGATCTCGTGATCTCATTGACTCCTCTGTTTCCCATGTTGCCTCCTCTATACCATGTCGATGCCATAATACTTTAACCAATGGTATTTTTTTGTTCCGCAATTCTTTAACTTCACGAGCCAAAATCTTCATTGGTTCTTCTGAATAAGTCATATCTGGTTGAAGCTCAATTTCAGTATGAGGAATTATGTGTGAAGGATCTGACCTATATCGTCTTAACATATACACATGAAACACATTGTGAATCTTCTCAAGTTCCAGAGGTAAAGCCAAGTGATAAGCTACAGGACCAACCCTTTCCACAATTTCATATGGCCCTATAAATCTCGGACTCAATTTTCCTTTTCTGCCAAATTGTAACACCTTCTTCCACGGTGAAACTTTTAAAAATACTCGATCACCCACTGCATATTCTATGTCTCTTCATTTCAAATCTGCATATGACTTGACGATGATGTTCAAAATGACTTTTAGACTATTTCGAACAATCTGGACTTTCTCTTCAGTTTCCCGAATCAAATCAACTCCAACTATTTTTGATTCACTCAATTCAGACCAACACAATGGAGTCTTGCATTTTCTACCATAAAGAGCCTCAAACGGTGCCATTTTAATACTAGACTGATAGCTATTATTGTAAGCAAACTCAGCCAAATGTAAATACCTTTCCCAACTGTCACCAAACTTGAGTATACAACATCTTAACATATCTTCTAGAATTTGAATCACTCGCTCTGGCTGTCCATCTGTTTGAGGATGAAATGCTGTACTAAAATTTAATCTGGTACCTAAAGCTTCTTGCAGTTTATTCCAAAATCTCGAAGTAAACCTTAGATCCCGGTCCAAAATGATGGATACTGGAACTCCATGTAGTCTCACAATCTCTGACACATACAATTCTGCTAACTTCTCAAGTGAAAAATCTGCATTACATTCGAATAAAGTGTCTCGACTTTGTCAATCTATCAACAATCACCCATATCGAATCTTTCTTTCTTGGAGTCATAGGCAATCCTGACACAAAATCCATTGTAACACGTTCCCACTTCCATTCAGGAATCATAATGGGTTGTAATAAACCCGTTGGCACTTGATGCTCTGCTTTAACTTGCTGACAAATCAAATATTTTGCAACAAATTCTGAAATTTCTCTTTTCATACCAGGCCACCAATATATCTTTTTCAAATCACCGTACATTTTTGTACTGCCCGGATGAATAGAATACATACTATTGTGTGCTTCAGAAAGAATATTATTCTTCAAATCAGAATTGTTTGGAACACAAATTCTGTTATGATAACGCAACATACCTTCATCATCAATGCTGAACTCTGAATCTAAATTATCTCGAACCATCTGTCATTTAGATACCAATTTCGGGTCTTCATCCTGCAGATTTTGAATTTGCTGAAGAAACATGGGTTTCACTTTCAATTCTACTAATACAGCACCTTCTTCATTAAGAGCCAATTGAGCATTCATTGTCCGAAGTGCAAACAAGGATGATTTTCAACTAAGTGCATCAGCAACTACATTAGCTTTCCCTGGATGATAGTCAATAACCAAATCATAATCTTTCAGCAACTCTAACCACCGCCTCTGTCTTAAGTTCAATTCCTTTTGAGTCATTAAGTATTTCAGACTTTTGTGATCCGTATAAATATAACACTTCTCACCATATAAATAGTGTCTCCAAATTTTTAAAGTAAAAACAATTGTAGCTAATTCAAGATCATGTGTAGGGTAATTTTTTTCATGTGGTTTTAATTGCCGTGAAGCATAAGCCACCACCTTTCCTAACTGCATTAACACACAACCCAACCCATTCAAAGATGCATCACTGTACACAACATACGGTATACCTGATTCTGGTTGAGTCAAAACTGGAGCTTCTGTTAACATTTTCTTTAATTGGTCAAAGCTCTATTGACATTCATCAGACCACACAAACTCAACATTCTTTTGTAATAAACGAGTCATTGGTGAAGCAATCATGGAAAAATTCTTTACAAAACGGCGATAATACCCTGCTAGTCCCAGAAAACTTCGCACTTCAGTTACATTCTTGGTGTTTTCCAATTCACCACCTTCTTTGAAACTTTACTTGGATCTACACGAATTCCTTGGTGATACAATGTGACTGTAAATCCAACTTCATGAAGCAAAAACTCACATTTACTAAAATTTGCATATAACTGCTTTTCTCTCAAAGTCTGTAATACAATTCTCAAGTGTTGTGCATGCTCGGATTCTGTCTTTGAATAGACCAATATGTCATCAATAAATACCACCACAAATCTATCCAAATAAGGCTGAAAAATTCGATTCATTAAATCTATAAATGCAGCAGGGGCATTTGTTAAACCAAAAGTTATTACCAGAAATTCGTAGTGACCATACCGAGTTCAAAAAGCAGTCTTTTGCACATCACACTCTTTAACTTCAGTTGATAAGAATTTTTAATTGTTACCTTGTTCAGCTGTCTGTAATCAATACACAATCGCAACGAGCCATCTTTCTTTTTCACAAACAAAACATGTGCGCCCCACAGTGATGTACTCGGTCTGATGAACCCCTTATCCATAACTCTTGCAATTGCGTCTTCAACTCTTTTAACTCAGCTGGTGCCATTCTATACGGTGCTATTGATATCGGAGCTGTACCCAGAATTACATCAATTACGAATTCAACCTCACGATCTGGAGGTAAACCAGGTAATTCCTCAGGAAACACATCAGTGAACTCATTAACAACTGGCAATTGTTCCATCTTCAATTCAGAACCCCAAGTATCAAGAATATAAGCTAAAAATGCTTTATTACCCTTTTGAATCAATTTCTAAGCTGTAAAGGCTGAAATAGTTCTGACATCATTCTTTTTATCTCCAAACTCAGCTGAAACTATTTCCCCTGTCTGACATTTTAAATCAACCCATTTTTCTCTACAATTCACTATGGCATCGTGTTTAATCAACCAATCCATGCCAAGAATAACATCAAAATCTCGGAAAGGTAACAACATTAAATCAGCAGAGAATTCATAGCCATGTATTTTTAGTGGACACTTCCGACATATTAAATTAACTAACACACTTTGCCCTAACGGATTAGTGACTTGCATATCAAAGTCAGTGGACTCAACAGTCATTTTCATTTCTGACACTAATGCAATGCAAATATATGAATGCGTAGATCCAGGATCAATTAAAGTATACACAGAATCATTAAAAAGATGGAAAATACCAGCTATCACATCTGGAGCAGAAGCTTCCTCTCTTGCCTGAGTAGCATATGTACGTGCAGATGCCCTTGTTTCGATCGAGACTCTGAAGATCTCTCATTCCCAAACGAAGCGATCTCAAAGAACACTACTTTAACCAGAACGTCTACTTTTCTGAAAAGTATTTGTTTGCTTCTCGCCTTGTTCTTTACTTTCTTTTAATGACTGAAGACAATCCCAAATAAAATGATCAGTTCCACCACATCTATAACAAGCTCCGGTTCTTCCCCAACATTCACCAATATGAAATCTACCATAATTTTTGCATCTAGGTCTCGGAATATTTTGCATACTACCAAGATTTATTCTTTGGTTTATTAGTCACTCGACATCTCTTTGAGTTGTTTTACTTTTATTTGATCGTTCCGGAATTGTAACAGATCGACTAAAATCATCTCTAAACTTTTTAGCCGGAAAAGTCGAAGTTGGTCTAGAGAAACTTCTTTTGTATACTTCTTTACCTTTTCTTTCTCTTTGCATCTTTCTGTTATACACTTCTTCCATCTTTTGAGCTCGATCAGACAGAACCACAAATTCTCGAATCTCGTGCCTCCAATCATCATTCTGATTTCATCATTAAGCCCTTCTTCAAATCTAATACACATTTCTTCCTCTCTCGGTACAACATCCCGAGCATACCCTTTGAGATACACAAATTCCTTTCATATTCAAGCCATCTGTTTTATTCCCTTGTCGAAGATCAAGGAATTCCCTCTTCTTTTTATCTAAATATCTCCTTCCCACATACTTTTTTCTAAACTCATTTTGGAAGAAGTCCCAAGTAAGTTTATCTGCAGGTACCACTGCCTCAATGGCTTCCCACCAATTATACGCTTCTTCTTTCAGTAATAAAACTGCACACCTCAAATAATCCTCCGGAGAACACATCATCTGTTTAAAAACTCTTTCCAAGCTCTTTAACCAATACTCTGCTTTAACTGGATCATCGTCCGATCTTCCTCTAAATTCTTCAGCTCTGAACTTTCTGAGTTTCTCAATCGGTATTCTTTTGCTAGATTCATCTATTAAAGGAGGAGCAATCGGGGGGTTATGGTGGTGGTACAGTTGGGGGAGGAGGAGGTTTTTGTGCCTGACTTCTTCCTTGTATTGTTTCACTAAACCACTGATTCATTACCCCATAAATCAAGTTTTTAAGTTCTTCCTCTCTCATCAAAGAAATCAGAACATTATTACTTGATCCTTGCTCAGAAGTCTGTATTCTACTATTAACTTCCTCTTCATGATCAGCACCCTCGGGTCTATCAGACATTTTTACAATCTATAACAAAAATTAAAAGTTAGATCGGATCATTCACATCCCACTATCACAGATTTATATGGCATGTATTTCTAGACATTTTATACATCACATTCATTCCGAGAATCGTCTAAACCAAAGCTCTGATACCAATAACACCACTTACCCGAGACAGTTGCCGGAGTCGAGCACGAGGCATTACTAGACTTAACTACTAATTCGGCATAAAAATTTAAAGTTGTCCATCTGGGTCATAGTCACTAAATTATTTTTATCTCGAGATACAAAACTCCAAATTAAGATCTGTTAATTTTCCTCGAAACTAGACTCATATATCCTCTTACTATAATTTTTCCAGAATTTTTCTTGTGGCCATTTAGTACAGTTTATTCATTAAAGTTTCCCCTGTTTTACTGTTCAACTATTCTGACCTCTCTTCACTACGAATCTAATTACTCTTCGTACAGAATTCATATGACCTTCTTATTTATTTCATTTGAAAATAGACTCATTCAGGATTCCATGCATATAAACTATATCCCACAATTATTTTTGTACAATTTCTAATGATTTTTCAAAGACAGAATAGGGAATCACATAATTATTCTGAACTAGTTTTACAAAAATTCAAATATCTCAAAACATAAGAATAATTTATTTGTTATGTTTCTTTTATGTGAAACTAGACTCAAAGATTCAATTATATATCTTATTCACTTTCTAATTCCATTTCTTCTATTTTTGGTGATTTTTCAAAATCACGTCACTGCTGTAATTCAAAAACTGTTTCATTGCAAAATATTATTAACTAGTTTATAACATTTTTACTCCATCTCATTTAAACTCTATACATGCCATATAAATCTTTAAACATAAAAAAAAGCTACTGGAATTGATCTGGATAATGAGCTTTGCTATGATGATCCGATCTACCAACTTCTCTTTAATTCAATCTACATAAAAATATCAAACAGACACAAGTAAGCTTAATGAAGCTTAGTAAGTTCATAGGTTTAAAAGTAATACTTACCACACATAATATTTCCAAACAATAACAAAACATTTACTAAAGTTCCTTGCCATTCACAACCATTGTTAAAATACTTCACATAGTTGAGCTCAACATTAACAACTACTCAATCTCTTTCATTTGATTCACTTCTTTTATATTATTTAATATCAAATTAGGAAACGTCTTACGAATTTGAGTACGTCGTTGCTCAGTGCCACGTTTCACAACTCAGTATGGATGATTCCATACCTACATTTCACAACTCGGTATGGACGATACCATACCTACTTTTCATAACTCAGTATGGACGATACCATACCTACATTTCTTAACTCAGTATGGTTGATACCATACCTACATTTCACAACTCAGTATGGATCATACCATACCTACGTTTCACAACTCAGTATGGTTAATACCATACCTACGTTTCACACTTTGCCATGGATTAACCATGGTCTTATCCGTCAATTCATCACATGTCACGATATAAACAATTCTGCGTTTTTCCTAATTTGAATTACCGCCTTTATTCTTTCATTTTATCATAAATTTCATAATTCCACAGCAAATTTAGATTTAACAATACATTATATCATTCAATCATTCACAAATAAACATATAAATTCAACCATATGAACTTACCCAGCTGATTTGTAGCAGATATTGAAATTTAGGGACTATTCTGCAACTTTTTCTTTTCCTCTTTCTTCTTTGGATTCTTGATCTATAATGTAAAATATTTTCACTCATTAGCATTTATTTCATTTCTATTTCACTTCATAATTTATGCTCTTCTATTTTCAAAATTGAACTTTTACCCCAAAATTTATAGTTTTTACAATTTAATCCCTGCTCAATTCAGCCATCAATTGAACTAATTTTTCTCAATCAACACTTTATTCTATCATTACAAACTATTTCAAAACCTTTGATATTCTGAATGTCAACACCAACCTCTAATTCACAACTTTTTCACAATTAGGTCCTAAATACCATTTCCTATCAAAATCACTTAATAAACCCTCCTTAATATGAAATTAAAATTTAAATTTCATAATAATTCATCATAAACTTCCATTTCTCAGCCAGAGTAACTTTTAATTTTACCCACTAAATCAAAAACTAATGAATTCTATAAGTGGGTCTAGTTGTAAAAGTCATAAAAACATAAAAATTATCAAGAAAAAGCAAGAATTAAACTCAGATGGTGTAAAAATATGAAAACCAGCTTTCTCCAGACTTCTTATGGCGTTTTGGCTGAGAAAATATGAAGATATCTCTAGGTTTTTCAATTTTGTCTTTATTATACATGTTAAAATCATAAAATTTCCAATTTTGCCCTTATTTCCCCTATTTTCTGCTGATTTCCTTGCCTTTGCGGTCCAACCTTTTCACTTTTAGGCTTAATTTTCCTTTAAACCCTCCTTCTTTTAACACTTGAGCTATTTAGTTCTTCTAGCAATTTTGCACTTGTTACAATTTAGTCCTTTTTATTTAATTGGCTACCCAAACATTTAAATTTCTCAACCAAACTTTAATACTAACTTAATAACACTCCATAAATATTTCTAAAAATATTTATGGCTCGATTTTCAAATTTGAGGTCTCGATGCCTCATTTTTGACCCATTTGACATAATAAATTCTTTTAATTCACCAAATTCACCAATCCACAAATTCTTCTAAATTCTCACTTGACTCATAAATATTAAATTACTATCTTATTTAATTTTACCTATCGGATTTAGTGATCTGATATCACCATTTCTGACACCACTAAAAATTAGGCCGTTACATACATTGTTGATGCTAACTAGTGTGTAGCATGATTGAGAACCTATACGGTTCAAGTGGATTGAATGTGATAGCTAGAGTAATTGATGTATGAATTACGAATTAGATGTGTGAATGTATAGTAATGATACATGATGGTGGGCTATGTGCGATACCACCTTAATACTTAACTGTGATAGGCTATGTGCGATGCTATCGTTAGGTATATTATTTAGTAGGCTATGTGCAATACCACTATGATTACCTTTATTTTTTTTGGTAGGCTATGTGCGATACTACCCTATTATCTAATTGTGGTGGGCTTTAACTGTGTGGTTGGATTAGAGAGAAAATATGATGTGTTGTGTCACGAGTAATTGTGATGTTTAGAGCAAGTGTGCAAATGAATGAAGGTAAGCATTTGACTTGTGATGTGGTGGAAATGTGGTAAGGGATAGAATGAGTAAGCATAGTTGTGGACGTGATTTATTCTTGTTTAGTATAATGCTATTTGTTGTGTAGCTCATACTATGATGCAAATTGTTTATATGTAGACTTACTAAGCTTAAAGCTTACTCCCCTTTCTTTTCCCTTGTCTTATAAAGCTAAATAATCGAATCGAGATATGCGGATAATTTGGAAGATCGCCCATACTATCAGTTCTCTTCGGTATATTTAGACTTGGTGCTTTTGTATATGGCATGTATAGAGGCTAGATGAGTTAGTTTATTTTGTTTTATTGGCCAAGGGTGTGCTGACCCTTTAGATGGATAAACTATTTTGTATAATGTCTTGGTTGATGGTTTACCTTGTTATATGAAAAGATGTAGTTATCCATGGGAGTTTATATTTCAAAGTATAAATTTTGTAATGATATGATGAATGGATCTATATTGTGTGAGCTAGAGGGTGAAAAGAGCTTGGCAAATAGCATTGTTCTTATACATGTAGGTAGATACACGGGCGTGTGTCTAGGCCATGTGCGACACACGGTCAGCCCATGGGAGTGTGATTTGGCCGTGTGTCCCCTGCATGTTATAGTTTTAAGTCAGAATAGACCACGGGCTAGCCACACGGGCATGTGCCTAGACTTTAGGCCGTGTGAGATGGTCAGTGTGCACCACGGGTGAAGAACATGGGCGTGTTGTAACACCCCTAAACCCTAAACTGTCGCCGGAACAGGGTTACGACGTATTACCGGAGTTAAACATAAATGAACGAGTAAATTGGGACATAATCCCGAGGCACAATTTAAAATTTTTCAAATTTCATCTTTACGACCCTAATATGGACCTACGAAACCCAAAATATGATTAGGAAATGATTTGGGACTAAAATAGAAACTTTAGAAACTTTTTCTTGAAAATAGGGGCACATGGCCCTGTGGTTTTGGGCATGCCCGTGTGGCCTGCCCGTGGGGAATTCACATGGCCGTGGGCAGCCCGTGGGCAGATTCTGACTTGCTACACACGACCATGGAACTAGCCCGTGGGTAATTTTCTTAGCTACTGACTTTGCCACACGGCCTGGACACACGCCCATGTGTCTAGGCCGTGTGAAAACTGCTATTTTCACCATTTTTAGGCTATTAAAACACACCAAAAACACCTAATTCTTACACAATCAAAATCATCCATTATTGAAACAAAACTTAACCATTTCATATGCATCAACTTATATCAAAATTTGCATCATAAAGCTCATTCATTCAAGCATTTATCAACTCAAAACTTGTCAAACACATGACTAAGTTTACTTCAAAATCATATACACATATCTAGCCTATACAGGCCATATTTAGCTAAATACATTTTCAAAAAGGGTACCAAAAGAGTTTAGAAGTGTGATGATGATCCTTGACGGTCCCGAGCCTACAGTAGCTTTAACGACTTATAAAACAGAGAAAATACACACATAGAGTAAGCTTTCCAAAAGCTTAGTAAGTCATTATGCAAACAAACTTAGCATAGGAGGCATATATACAAGTAAATACATTAACACATATCAATCACTTAGCAAATTATCACATACATGCTTTGATCCATATAACTTTGATCACATTTGCCATAAAATTACAAAAATGTATAACTCATTTAACCAAAACTTTACATATCATATTATTAATTCCATATTCATAGCACCATAATAAGATCACATAGATGCTTACCCTGTATACACAATTTGTGTATAATCAACGTACCTGAAATGGTTTTACAACCACATATTTGTTCATAACTCAGATTTGCAATACGTATCACAAATTTTCTCGTTGAACCAATAGGAAACTAGAAGGATACTCAGAAAGCTCGGAATAATTGTACAATGCCAACGTCCTAGACGTGGTCTTACATGTACTCAGATATTAGTGCCACTATCCCAGACATGGTCTTACATGTAAAAGTCATATTGATGCCAATGTCCCAGACGTGGTCTTATTCATAAAGCTTATATCGATGCCAACATCCCAGACGTGGTCTTACACGAGTCTCAAATCAATGCCAACATCCCAGACGTGGTCTTACATGATAAAATAGAACAGACACCTATGTCATGACATAGCTAATCCTATCTACTCCTAGGTTCACACGGGACTTCTCGGACTTAGTCACTATATCAGATTTTTCTCGGAATTCATAAGCGTAGCTTCTCAATAGTATTCATGATCAACATCAATCATAAAAACAATTATAATTGCATACATATACATTTATTTGCATAGTGACTTACCTCGGATTCGATTTTTCGAAATGAAAACGGCTACTCGATTACTTTCACCTTCCCACGATCTAAGTCTGTTTTCTTCGGTTCTTGATCTAAACATATTCAGAATTAACCCTTTTATTCACTAATTCATTCAATTCAATCCATGGATACACATTTAGGGCTATTTGCAAATTAACCCTCATATTTACACATTTTATCAATATAGTCCATTTTTCTCAAAACATCAAATTCACAAAATCATTACATACACATACTTAACCGAATATACATATATATATCATACAAGCCCATATTTTCCATCAAATCATCAATTTAATCCTTCAATTTGCTATTTCACAATTTAGCCTATTTAGCTAAATTCATCATAATCTCAAGAACAAAACATGTTCATAAAGCTCAAATCTTTCATTTAACACCATAAATCACCATAAAACTCAACATATCATCAATGGCACATTTCATGAACAACATCAATTCATCAAATTGAAACATGGGCTTGATAGCATACTTAATAACAGTCTCAAAAACATAAAAATTATCAAAATTCAAAACCAAAACATACCTTAATTATGCTTAATGAATGCCAAAACCTAGCTCAAAGTTTCTTCTTCTTCTTTCTTCTAATTTTCGTTCAAAGAAGAGAACAATAAAAGATGAACACTCATCTTTTATTTCTTTTATCTAATATCATTATTCATCTTACTAAAATCCCCCTCCATTAAACATATAGGACAAACTCATACTATGGTTATTATGTCATTCCACCATCCACTAAATTTCTTTTACTATAAAATAATTATAACTTAATGAATAAGTCATAAGATATTTATAATATATAATATAAATTAATAATCATATAAAAAAATACATGTACCACATTTATTACCATCCACTATAATGGAATTGGCTTATGTGCCACATAAGTCCTCACATTTATAAAACCATAACACATAGGTGCATTAGCAATTAGCAAGCAACTTTCACATTTCATGCAATTTAATCCTTTTGGTCAAATTAATCACACAGACAATCAAATTAACATACAGAAATTTAACACATGCTAAACCACATATCAACGTACAGAATATAATATTAAAAATATTATACGGACTCGAATTTGTGGTCCCGAAACCACTGTTCTGACTAGGGTATAAACCAGACTGTTGCAATTCTCCCCCTTAGGGATTTTTATCCCCGAAAATCTTACCGTTAAACAGATTTGGATATTGCTGTCTCATTGAATCCTCAGACTCCCACGTAGCTTCTTCAATTCTGTGCCGATTCCACAATACTTTCACTAGCGGAATTCTCTTGTTTCTCAACTCTTTCACTTCACGAGCTAAGATACGGATCGGTTCCTCTTCATATATGATATTAGAACGGATTTCAATTTCAGATGGGGCAATCACATGTTATGGATCGGATCGATATCTACGAAGCATCAAAACATGAAATACGTTGTGTATCTTTTCTAGTTCAGAGGGCAACTTTAATCTATACGCAACAGGCCCAACACGTTCAATGATCTCATACGGTCCAATGAACCTCGGACTTAATTTGCCTTTGCGTCCAAATCGAAGACTTTCTAATACGGAGATACTTTCAAAAATACTCTGTCACCGATTTTAAATTCTATGTCTTTTCGTTTCAAGTCTGCATAGGACTTTTGACGATCGGATGCTGCTTTTAAACAATCCCGGATCAGTTTCAACTTTTGTTCTGTATCCTTTATTAAATCAACACCATGTAACTTATTTTCACTGAGTTCAGTCCAATACAGAGGTGTACGACATTTATGTCCGTACAAAGCTTTATATGGTGCCATTTTGATACTTGACTAAAAACTGTTATTATACGCAAATTCGATCAACGGCAGATACGGTTCCCACGAACCATTAAACTCAAGTATACAGCATCTCAACATATCCTCTAAAATCTGAATGATCCGCTTAGATTGGCCATTGGTTTGCGGATGAAAAGTTGTACTAAAATGGAGTTTCATGCCTAAAGCTTCTAGCAATTTGTTCCAGAACTGCGATGTAAATCTCGGATCTCTATCTGACACAATAGATAGTGGCACCCCGTGCAATCTAACAATCTCATAAATATAAAGCTCGGCTATTCTCTCAAGTGAAAAGTCTGATCTTACCGGAATAAAATGGGCTGTTTTAGTTAATCGGTCAACTACGACCCATATCGCATCTTTCTTTCTCGGAGTTGAAGGCAAACCAAAAACAAAATCTATCGTCACTCTATCCCATTTCCATTCAGGAATCAGAATCGGGTGTAGCAAACCAGACGAGACTTGATGTTCAGCTTTCACTTGCTGACAGACTAAACATTTCGAAACAAAGTCAGAAATGTCCTGTTTCATACCAGACCACCAATAATGTTGTTTCAAATCATGATACATTTTAGTGCTTCTCGGATGAACAGATAGACGACTATTATGTGCTTCATTCAAAATCAGCTGAATCAACTCCGGATTTCTTGGAACAAAAATACGATCCCGGAATCTCAAACAATCATCAACAATTCGAAATTCAGATTCAGAATTCGATTCACACTGAGCTTATTTCGATAATAATTCATTATCCACCTTCTGAGCATCACATATTTGTTGCACAAACAATAGTTTGGCTTTTAATTCTGCTATCATAGAACTATCATCAGAAAGTCTAACTGAGCATTCAAAGCATGTAGTGCAAACAATGACTTTCTACTCAATGCATCTGCAACAATGTTTGTTTTACCTGGATGATAATCTATCACAAGCTCGTAATCTTTCAACAGCTCAAGCCATCTTCACTGATGCAGGTTCAAATCTTTCTGGGTCATTAAATATTTCAGACTTTTATGATCTGAAAATACGTGACACTTCTCACCATACAGATAATGGCGCCAAATCTTAAGTGCAAACACAATTGCAGCTAATTCAAGGTCGTGAGTCGGATAATTCTTTTCATAAGGCTTCAACTGTCACGAGGCATAAGCTACTACTTTGCCTTCTTGCATCAAAACACATCCCAGACCGTTTAGTGAAGCATCACTGTATACAACAAATTCTTTACCCGATTCTGGCTGTACTAACACCGGGGCTTCTGTTAACAGAGTTTTCAACTGATCAAAACTTTTCTGACACTTATCTGACCGTTCAAATCTGACATCTTTTTGAAGTAGTCTAGTCAACGGAGTAGTTATTGCTGAAAATCCTTTTACAAATCGACGGTAATAACCGGCCAAACCCAGAAAACTACGGACTTTAGACACGTTTTTCGGAGGTTTCCAATTCAAAATAGCAGAAATCTTACTCGGATCCACTCGAATTCTAGAAGCTAACACAATATGTCCCAGAAAACTAACCTCGTGCAACCGGAATTCACATTTGCTGAATTTCGCGTACAATTGCTTTTCTCTCAGAGTTTGCAACACAATCCTCAAGTGTTCAGTATGTTCATTTTCATTCCGTGAATAAATCAATATGTCATCTATGAATACTACAACAAATTGATCTAAATACGGTTTGAAAATTCTATTCATCAGATCCATAAAGATAGCAGGAGCATTGGTTAGTCCAAATGGCATAACTAAAAACTCATAATGCCTGTACCTTGTTCTGAAAGCAGTCTTTGGAATGTCTGAATCCTTAACTCTCAACTGATAGTATCCCGATCTCAGATCAATCTTTGAAAACACCCTAGCTCCTTTCAACTGATCAAATAAATCATCTATTCGAGGCAACGGATATTTATTCTTTGTTGTCACCTTATTCAACTGACGATAATCGATACACATCTTCATCGTGCCATCTTTTTTTTTTCACAAACAGAACAGGAGCACCCCAAGGCGAAAAGCTCGGTCTAGCAAACTCTCTATCGGTCAATTCTTGCAACTGTGACTTTAATTCTTTTAATTCAGTGGGTGCCATTCTATATGGAGCTATCGAAATCGGTGCAGTACTAGGCAACAATTCTATACCAAACTCAACTTCACGAATCGGAGGTAAACCCGATAGCTCTTCAGGAAACACATCAATAAACTCACAAACAATAGGCACTGATTCAACTTTCTTCTCAGATACTTTCGAATCAATCACGTAGGCAAAATATGCCTCATAACCCTTTTTCACATAACTCTGAGCTTTCAAGACAGATATTACTGCAGGTAATCCATTCAAATCATCAGACTCAATCCGTACAATCTCATCATTCGAACATCTCAAATCTATAGTCTTTCTTTTATAGTTCACAACAGCATCATGCATAAACAACCGATCCATACCCAGAATAATATCGAACTCATCAAAAGGAAAAAGCATCAAGTCAGCAGGGAAACATATATCTCGAAACATTAACAAACAATTCTTGCATACTTTGTCAACAATGACACTTTTACCTAAGGGGTCGATACTTTTATAGCAAATTCAGTAGACTCTACATGCAAAGTCTTGCTGAATACTAAATTCGTGCATATGTACGAAAGCGTAGAACCAGGTCTATCAAAGCAATCACAAAAGTATCGTAAAGAGTAAAAGTACCAGTTATCACATCAGGTGATGAAGCTTCCTCACGAGCTCGGATAGCATACGCTCTGACAGGTGCTCTAGTTTCAGACTTGATAACATTCTCTCTCGTAGTTCTCTGACTGCCACTGACATTTCTCACATTCTTGAATGGTCTACCTCTCGCAAGTGTATTATCAGATCTCGGATTCTGAATATCTCTGGCTCGACAGACTCAGGACAATCACGGATAAAATGATCAAATAATCCACATCTAAAACAAGCTTTGTCGTTAAGTCTACAACTTCCCAGATGCCTCTTCCCACAATATTTGCATTCGGGTCTCTCAAATTTAACATTGCCAACGCTGGCCACTGAAGTTGCTAGAGTTTTGGAACTCATTTACGATCTAGCTCGATTTTTGTTCAAATGTCCCATATTATCTCTGGAACGACTTTGATCATCTTGGAATCTTTTCGGAGCAGACTAAAATGATTTACTCTGAAATTTCTTTCTCATATCTCGAATTTCAGACTCAGCTTTTCTTTTATTTTTCTCGAGTGCTTCAGCTTTGCAAGCTCGGTCTACAAGTACAACAAACTCTTTTATTTCTAAAATCCCGACTAGCAAACGAATGTCTTCATTAAGGCCATCTTCAAACCTTTTGCACATTATAGCTTCAGATGATACGCATTCTCGAGCATACTGACTCAGTCTCACAAATTCTCGTTCGTATTCTGAAACAGTCATTCGGCCCTGTTTGAGTTCCAAAAATTCCTTCCATTTCTGATCGACAAATCTCTCACTGATATACTTCTTCCGAAATTTAATCTGAAAGAAGTCACAGGTGACTCGCTCTTTCGGAACGACTGAAATCAAAGTTTTCCACCATTGATATGCTGCATCTCGAAGTAGTGATACAACACACTTTATACATTCTTCCGGAGTCAGAGACATCTCATCAAATACTCGGACAGTATTTTCAATCCAGAATTCAGCTTTTTCAGCATCATCATCCTTAGTTGCTCGGAATTCTTCAACCTCATATTTACGAATCTTATCAACTGGAGGCTTACTCAACAGATTCAGATTTGCAGTCGGAGGTATATTGGATGTCTGAGGGGGATTAAATGGGGGCGGGGGTTGTGAAACAGTCGGGTTATTTCTTACAAATTGAGTGAACCACTCACTCATCATCTGGAAGAAAGCTTGTTTAGCTTCTCCCTCTTGACCGCTAGTAACCAGTCTCGAATCAGAGGGCTCTGTCCCTTGCACGGGAACAGGAGTATTACTTTCTACGTCGTCAGCTATGGCTTCTTTCGGGATCCATTATTATACGAATATCATATTTTATACGTCATGATTCATCACACTATCAGAATTCAAATATATGGCATGTATAGCTATACTCTGACATGCTACATTAGTCTGAGAATCGACTAAACCGTAGATCTAATACCAATCAAATGTAACACCCCTTAACCCTTAACCGTCGCCGAAATAAGGTTACGAGGTATTACCGGAGTTAAACATAAATGAACGAGTAAATTGGGACATAATCCCAAGGCACAATTTAAAAATTTTCAAATTTCATCTTTACGACCCTAATATGGACCTACGAAACCCAAAATATGATTAGGAAATGATTTGGGAGTAAAATAGAAACTTTTTCTTAAAAATAGGGGCACATGGCCGTGTGGTTTGGGGCATGCCCGTGTGGCCTGCCCGTGGGGAATTCACATGGCCGTGGGCAGCCCCTGGGCAGATTCTGACTTGCTACACATGATCGTGGAACTAGCCCGTGGGCAATTTTCTTAGCTACTGACTTGGCCACACGGCCTGGGCACACACTCATGTGTCTAGGCCGTGTGAAAACTGCTATTTTCACCATTTTTAGGCTATTAAAACACACCAAAAACACCTAATTCATACACAATCAAAATCATCCATTGTTGAAACAAAACTTAACCATTTCATATGCATCAACTTATATCAAAATTTGCATCATAAAGCTCATTCATTCAAGCATTTATCAACTCAAAACTTGTCAAACACATGACTAAGTTTACTTCAAAATCATATACACATATCTAGCCTATACATGCCATATTTAGCTAAATACATTTTCAAAAAGGGTACCAAAAGAATTTAGAAGTGTGATGATGATCCTTGATGGTCCCGAGCCTACAGTAGCTTTAATGACCTATAAAACAGAGAAAATACACACATAGAGTAAGCTTTCCAAAAGCTTAGTAAGTCATTATACAAACAAACTTAGCATAGGAGGCATATATGCAAATAAATACATTAACACATATAAATCACTTAGCAAATTATCACATATATACTTTGATCCATATACCTTTGATCACATTTGCCATATTCAAAATTCAAAAATTACAAAAACGTATAACTCATTTAACCAAAACTTTACATATCATATTATCAATTCCATATTCATAGCACCATAATAAGATCACATAGATGCTTACCCTGTATACACAATTTGTGTATAATCAACGTACCTGAAATGGTTTTACAATCACATATTTGTTCATAACTCAGATTTGCAATACGTATCACAAATTTGCCCTTTGAACCAATAGGAAACTTGTAGGATACTCAGAAAGCTCGGAATAATTGTAAATGCCAACGTCCCAGACGTGGTCTTACATGTACTCAGATATTAGTGCCCCTGTCCCAGACATGGTCTTACATGTAAAAGTCATATTGATGCCAATGTCTCAGATGTGGTCTTATTCATAAAGCTTATATCGATGCCAATGTCCCAGGCGTGGTCTTACACGAGTCTCAAATCAACGCCAACGTCTCAGACGTGGTCTTACATGATAAAACAGAACAAACACCTATGTCATAACATAGCTAATCCTATCTACTCCTAGGTTCACACGGGACTTCTCGGACTTGGTCACTATATCGGATTTTTCTCGGAATTCATAAGCCTAGCTTCTCAATAGTATTCATGATCAACATCAATCATAAAAACAATTATAATTGCATACATATACATTTATTTGCATAGTGACTTACCTCGGATTTGATTTTTTGAAATGAAAACGGCTACTCGTTTACTTTCACCCTCCCACAATCTAAGTCCGTTTTCTTCGGTTCTTGATCTAAACATATTTAGAATTAACCCTTTTATTCACTAATTCATTCAATTCAATCCATGGATACATATTTAAGGCTATTTGCAAATTAACCCTCATATTTGCACATTTTATCAATATAGTCTATTTTTCTCAAAACATCAAATTCACAAAATCATTACATACACATACTTAACCGAATATACATATATATCATACAAGCCCACATTTTCTGTAACACCCCAAACCCGGCCCACAAGCCTTGACCGGATCTGGTGTGTCACGGAGTAAAAAGGGGTTTGAAAGATTCGGACTAATAGTAGAAATTTAAAAATTTGTTAAGGGTATAAAGCGATATTTGCTAAAACTCAAGTAGGTTGATTTAATAAATCCGATTGAGTTGAAAATCCTTTCTTCCTTTAAAATTAAATTTTAGAACATTAGGGTGATCAATAGCTTAGGAAATTGCGTTACCCGATGGTAACATTTTTGAAAACGCATACGAGTACTTATTTTGAAAATGTTACTTTTAACCGGTTTGCTTAACAGTTCATCAGTTATATAATAAAGTAAAAACAACTACCTAAACATCCAAAATAATAAGCGGCCATATTACAACCCAATCGAATTTTAGTGAGTAATAAATTTAAAGCGGGGCAAAATAAAATTTCAAGTCCACAAAACAAACATGGCCGCCTCGAGTTCTCCCCGGCTCCGTCTCCGCGATCTACTCACCTGCAAGATGATATGGGAAGGGGTGAGTCACCAAGACTCAGTGTGTAAATCCCCAACCCGGAAATAACACTCATACACAAGATATTAGTATGACATGCAATTATGCAACCCAACCTAGCCATCTATGCTCCTTTTTCTACCCCGTGGTACCAAACCACTTGGTGGTGCCAAACCACTGGTGACTTATAGTCACGATATCCGTCAATACGTGTGGTGCCAAACCACCGGTGGTGCTAAAACCACTGGTGACCGAAGTCACAATCAAATGATGGGGCCAACCCATCGTGTGATACCAAATCATCGGCGTCGATCCCAGTATCTCAAATGTGGGGCCAACCCACGGTATACTAAGCCACGTGGACGAGACGCTATGAGGTGCCAAACCTGCGGAGGTACCAAACCTCGGTGACCGTAGTCACAATATGTTACCAAAACACGGTGTCCGTCGACACGATTTTTACTCCTCTCATCAATCCCGCCATCATCATGCTCACATAACAAGTATCATGATCCCATATATCATGCAATCATATATAGCATAGCATTTAACAAAGATATGATGGCATGCACAACATATATCGTAGATCGAGTAATAGGAGACTTACCCGAAACCAAGCTTATGCCCACTAGGTAAAGTTACCACATGAGAGGTTATAAATGTCATTAAATAACAATTTATTACTAATAAAGTGTGTAAGAGCTTACACACCTATTTAATCGAAGATTTAACTAGAAATCCCGTAACTACGGCGATATTACAAAAGTCCCGAACTTGTCCTCGTATAGCTCCTATATTCGGTCATCATAGGTTAGTATTTAGGGTCTTATTGGATTTACTAACAAATTCCAAAGGATCGGTCATCTCATAACAAAATAGGACCTTAGGCCGAACCTTGCTTATACGAACCTCGCGTGATTTGATTCGAAATTTCAGATTTCTAACCGATTAGTCCTCCTAAAAACATAGAGCACATTTGGTCATACATAGATACCAAAATGGCCTCTACTGAAAGTCAATAACCTCATACCTTGTCTACCGAGATTCTCAAATTTCCTTTATGCTTTGAATAGTCAAGGCCCTTGAAGAACGAGACCCAAAAGACACTTCCAAGCCTCTAAGTATCGGCTACCTACAAAGGATACACTAAGAATTGTTTAAAGGCATTCGCCAACCCTTACCAAGGCCTTACATATGTTTTCGCAGACTCAAAGTAATGTAAGAGATCGAAAGTTGAGAGATACTTACTAAAAAAATTCGCCCTCACAAGGCAAAGAAAACAAAACAATGTCTTGAGTTTGGTCCAGAAACGAGTTGAAAGGAAGGAGAACAAGGCCAAGAATTTAGGCACCTTCTTGCCATCGTGAAATCGTCTACAAAGTTCCTCAACCCTACTTTATTGGCCACAACCAAGGGAGAAAATGTTAGCTAAAACCAACCCCCAAACACCTTCAAAACCGAGAATGCCAAGCCCTCCTATTACCCTTATTCTGGCCAAAGACAAAAATGGAGTAAGAACAATAGGAGTTTCGGCCATGCTTCACAAGGCCGACCAACAACCCCCTTTCTCCAAGGCATGCTTCCATTTCCATTCCTATTGTTTATTCAATTATCCTTCACTTCCATGCTCCAATAGCTAAATAAAATAAGGAAAATACCTATACTAATCATAAAATATTACACCCACACTCCACTCTTAATAATAATAATAATAAAAATACATAATAAATAATACTACCTTTTCCCCCCCCAAAATCGTGCAGCTGAAAAGAGACATGGGCAGCATGCCTTGCATGCATGCGCGCGCCCCATGCCCATGCTGGCCACTAGAGAGGAAAAAAATTAATTAATTCCTCCATGCTGCTGCCAGGTCTCGAACCCGAGACCTGGAGGAGCCTTCCCAATGCCTCCGACCACTCTGCCATTGCGCCTTTCTTGACATAAACGCTTCGGAAAATTCTTTTAAACCTTCGTCCCTGGGCTCCTGCACGCATTAATGGCCAAATGCAAAATAAGACGCCCAACGCTATTCAGGGGTTTCGAACTCCAGACTTGGAGAGAACTCCCCAGCGCCCCAGCCACTCGGCCACCTTGACTTTCATGTCATAAGGGCATCTAAACTTTCTTTTAACCACTCCTTAGCTAGCTTCCCCTAGCTTTAACGCCAGAAGTAAAAAAAATAATTATTCCTTCCTTCATCGCTCGAACTCTGCGACTGAGGAGCAAATGTGACTAACGCGCTCAGCCACTTTGCCAAAGCGTTCATTTGTGACACAACTTGTCACCAAATTCCTTTTGAGCCTTCCTTCGCACCGACGCCAAAATCAAAAATTAAACTCTCCTTGCGCTATTGTCAGGACTCGAACACGGGTCCTTGAGGTAGCAATTGGACATCACGCCCCCACGCCACTTTGCTACCCTGAATTTCGTGACCACTAATGCTCAAAGTTTCCATTTAGGACCTCCTTGGCCCCTTCCTAGTGAGCACCTTAAAACCCAAAATAAACTACACCATGCGGCCTCCCTGATTCGAACCCCGGACTTGCTGAAGATCCTCCTTGCACCTTAACGCCCCAAGCCACTCGGCCAGGGCGTTCATTGTGCCACAACCCGCTAAATTTATTATTTAAACCTTCTTCCACCTAGTCCCTTCCACTTAGGCACTAAAAGGAATTTTAGCCTTAAATCGGAACTTAACCTGGGGTTTATGACTAGGCCCCAGAACCCTCAATCGAGCATTTTAACAGGCAAACACACTTGAAAATAGAAAAATTACAAATGACCCCTAATTCGGGATGTTACATTTTCCATCAAATCATCAATTTAGTCTTTCAATTTGCTATTTCACAATTTAGCTCTATTTAGCTAAATTCATCATAATCTCAAGAACAAAACATGTTCATAAAGCTCAAATATTTCATTTAACACCATAAATCACCATAAAACTCAACATATCATCAACGGCACATTTCATGAACAACATCAATTCATCAAATTGAAACATGGGCTTGATAGTATACTTAATAACAATCTCAAAAACATAAAAATTATTAAAATTCAAAACCAAAACATACCTTAATTATGCTTAATGAATGCCAAAACCTAGTTCAAAGTTTCTTCTTCTTCTTTCTTCTAATTTTCGTTCAAAGAAGAGAACAATAAAAGATGAACACTCATCATTTGTTTCTTTTATCTAATATCATTATTCATCTTACTAAAATGCCCCTCTATTAAACATATAGGACAAACTCATACTATGGTTATTATGTCATTCCACCATCCACTAAATTTCTTTTATTATAAAATAATTATAACTTAATGAATAAGTAATAAAATATTTATAATATATAATATAAATTAATAATCATATAAAAAAATGCATGTACCACATTTACTACCATCCACTATAATGGAATTGGCTTATTTGCCACATAAGTCCTCACATTTATAAAACCACAACACATAGGTGCTTTAGCAATTAACAAGCAACTTTCACATTTCATGCAATTTAATCCTTTTGGTCAAATTAATCACACAGACAATCAAATTAACATACAGAAATTTAACACATGCTAAACCACATATCAACAGTACATAATATAATATTAAAAATATTATACGGACTCGAATTTGTGGTTCCGAAATCACTGTTTCGACTAGGGTATAAACCGGACTGTTACACGTGTTCTTAGACCGTGTGACACAAATAGATTACCCAAGTTTTTATACACGGGGTAAGGACATGGGCGTGTGTGACTACATGACCTAACCTCACGGGCATGTGGCCCTTGATTAAGTGAAAAAATTTAAGATCATAAAGGTTTTCGGTAGGGTTTCGAAATCCCTTGTATGTATGTTTAAGGCCTCATGAGTCCTTAATGTGGCGTTGTGGTGACTATAGAGAGTTGTCAAGTTGGGACTAAAGTGAATTAAGTCCGGTAATACCTCAGGCCCGGTTTCGATGTAGAATACGGGTAAGGGGTGTTACAGACTCAACAATAATTAAATAAATAATTTTAAATTCATAAAAGTTTAAAAGGCCAAGTAAAATCATTTTTGTTTTTTTTCTTCTGATTACAAGAAATATTTTAGTAGCTTCCTATTGATTAATCAGAGGAATTCCATAAGTTAATGGATGAAGCAAAAAGAAAAAGAAAAAGAGAGAGAGAGAAACATTCACCTGCTTCGTTGTTCATAGTTAAGCTTTAACAATTTATGAAGGCAATTGAAAGACGACAAGATTGAAAATAAGGAATTAGATTAGAAGGAGCGTCTATCCTATTATTTAAGCTCCTGATTGAGTTGGTGTCACCTTTAACCGGGTCATCAAGTCAATTAAGAAATTTATAGAAATATCCTTTCATTATTACATTGAGTTATCCTATTATTTAAGTTCTTAACTGGGTTGGTGTCATGTGACACCCCTAACCCATATCCGTCGCTGGAACAGGGTTACGAAATATTACCAGAGTTTACAAAAAATTACAGATAATTCCACTATTTACTTATGTTCATATCAAAGTTATCCACTTGAGTCGTAGTCACTGAATTATTTATATCTAGAGCTAAGAATTCTAAATTAAGATTCGTTTAATGTTTTTGAAACTAGACTCAAATATCTTTCTACCATAAAAATTTCAGAATAACCCACTCAGATTAGAATAACTGAGAGTCGACTTTATCTATTGAATAATAACTTTTCAGAATAATCCACTCTTCTTGTTGTCAAGACAATCTAGATATACCATATATCATAATTCTTCTTAGAATACCAACTGAAAATTACCACAAATTGCATTAACTCAAACAAAATATAACATCCCGTTATTAACTTGTTAACACTAATTAAGATTACCCGAGGAGTAAAAACCAATATACAAGTTTGAACTTCATCATCCTTCATCTACACTTTTGCCAATGTCAACCCTTGTCACGAGAACTAGAAAGAGATTATGTACAGTAAAACTATTTCAATTATTATCATCAAAGCATTGAACTATACCAATACCATAACCATCAGATAGATTAAGAACCATAGTGCTATAATAGAACCAACGTTTCAATTGTATAGATAAAACAATACCTCAACATCAATAGTGCACTCCGTAATAGAAGAAGAAAACCGGAAGTAATCCCAATAACAATCAGTGCAGTAATATAACTTCTATAATCTAAGGTCTGCATCACCAAGCTCCCATAATCGAACCAGGATTTATAACAGTAAATGTAATATATATAATTACCTTTGGCCCATAAGTATCTTTTATAGATGAACCATGTTTGATGGATAAGATTAAACCATAAGAATAATAAGAAAACCGAGATAATGAAATCCCAGATGTGAAGCTATACTAAATTTCTGAGTATAAAAACCACACTGAATGGTAAAGAGATCGATGATATCCCAGAGAAAGTCCAGAAGAAGAATATCGCTCATACGCACTAGAAACAATTGTGATATAGATACTATAAATTGCTTATATGTAATTCAGAACATCAACCAGTAGAAGTAGAAAATAGCATCATATGAGTCTTATCATCAAGTCTTCTATCAAACATAATGGATCAGAAAACCAAAAAAAGATAGAGCAATGTCGATCATAAATCAACCAGACTAACAATACTTCCATCTAACATTATGATTAACCAAACTTTCTATATGATAAGAATCACATCTGAAAATGAACAGTTGCATATCCCTCTAAGGATAAAAGAACATATAGAATACCCAAAAGATCACTGTAAAATACCCGACTATAACAACTACTTTCAGAGATTTTTGCAATTTCATCACTATCCCACTAACTACTAAAGTCATCAATAATCTTACATTATCCCAGTCACTAAAGAAAACAATTCAGAAGAAATTTTCGATTTACCCATTCTTTAAATACCATACCTGAATAAATCGATTACTCGTGAATAACTTTTTCCTTAATAGCAACATTATATCTCCCAAATAATCTTCAGAAAAATATGACATCTCTTTTAAAACCGTCTTTACTTGCTAATCTATTCTCAATTCTAACCACATTATTAATTACTCAGCCACTGAACTCTTTAGTTTCCCACTTATGAGCTTAATCAATATTAATCCTGTGAATTCTATTGTATAATACATACAGGTGAGGGGGTAGAGGTTGTAAAGCCTCAAGATTTGATTCTCTTAAATTCGCACGTATAACATAACATTTATCAACATGTTCACTATAAAACATTTATTTCATACATTTATTAGTTTCGTCTCTATTCATCATACGTAACTTTTTAATCAAATACTTGAGTATCGCTTTCAGCATTATCGAAATTAGCTCGGTTGGAAAGCGTCTCCGTCTATAATAAAACAAACTCCATCAGAACTGGAAGATATCACACTATCACTAGTTATATAATGGCATGTATTTCTAAACTTTACATATACTTCATTCAATTCGAGAACCGACTAAACCTACAAAGCTCTGATACCACTAATTGTAACACCCCTAACCCACATCCTTCAAGTTACGGGATGTTACCAGAGTTTACAGAAAAATTATAGATAATTCCACTATTTACTTATGTTCATATCAAAGCTGTCCAAATTGGCTCTTAATACGAGATTTGGATGATGGTTTCGTTTGTTTCTATTAAAAGAAGACTCATTAAGAATTTAAACATATAAATTTAAACCTCTAATTATTTTTTAAAATTTTTTGATGATTTTCTAAAGTCAGAACAGGGGAACCCAAAATCATTCTGACCTTGTCTCACAAAATTTATTATATCTCATAATTTAAAATTCCGTTGCTTACACCATTTCTTCTATGAAAAACTAGACTCAATAAAATTTAATTTAATGTTTTCTTAAACCTCTAATTTGATTTCCACAATTTTTGGTAATTTTTCAAAGTTGAACCATTGCTGCTGTTCAGAAACTATTTTAATGCTAATTTTACTCTTTCATGATTCTTTGTATTAACTTTTATTTAGACATACATAAACATTATGCTTTTAGGCACCTCTTATGCATATTCGACTACTATTTTACCTCTCATCATTCAATCACATCAACATTATAAGACAAATCATGCAAATACCACAATACCAAAACGCAAACCAAATAAATGACTAATATCTACATAACACCTATAGACTAACATTTAATCAAAATAACCTATACATGCTATTATAACTAGAATCAAGTCATTCATAATTACCGATAGAACCAATGGATAGTGTGATATAGCTTCGATATGCTTCCAACCCGTTTGAGCTCCCGATAATTTGTAAGGCAAATAAATAAAACAATTACGTAAGCAGTGATTGCTTAATAAGTTCGTATAATCTTTAATCATAATAATATATTTCAATTATAAAACTTTACATATAAAAAAATAACCCAATATTATTATCATAGCACTTATAAACTATTCTCACTAATTCAGAAGGTGAACTAATCCATAGTATCACACATAAACATATACCCTCAAGCTTAGTAAATTTTTATATAACTTTAACTCTTCTGCACTTATTCCATATGCATGTCATTCAGTCATGATTACAAATTAATGCATTTAACCAAAGCATTGTTCTAATTGGACACATAACAAATCGTTCTATAAGAAATTGCATAATCTAAATCTTACCATTCTTTCATGAATACTAATTTATTTCCACTTAAATACTTACCATTTCAGTGCTTCAAACAAATAAACATACTACTATGCAATCAATAGCTTGTCACTTGCTTAATCATCAAGCAACAACAATAGTTAGCGTACTTACACATCCTACATATAAATTCAATATTGATAAACTTATTTTCTCGACATATCACACTTGGGTTTAATACTCATCATCATATACAAAATCTTCTTATATCAACATATTAAAGTTAAAAACATATTTATATGTCACTTTTCAATATACATTAAATAAATATCATTCTCATGTCACATTTCAATATATATATCAAGTAAATATCATTTTCCAAGACACTTTTCAATATATATCAATTATATATCAATACCGAGTATTTAGATATAATTTCATAAATATACCATTCATAACACTTTTAATTCTCATATTGTACTATTTCAATCTCATAATTGCTATTCAATAGCTTTTCTCATTAGGATACACAATTCAATTTCAATATAAATATCCATTACATGAATCCATGATTCATGCAATTTAATGCATTTCAATTGCATATTTCATTTTGTTGTCCATTCTAATCCATATTCAATATCACTCAATATCAATCAATTGGCCAAATAATTTTTTTACCCCTATTAACCTGACTCGGACTCAGACGGATACACAGATCCAACCAAAACACACCAGTATGGTACTCAGTGCCTCACCGGATAGTTCGAAGTAATAAGTTGACACCCAGTGTCTCATCGGCCATGCCGAAGTAAGTTGGTACCTAGTACCTCATCGAATCTATCCGAAGTAATATAATGACACCTAGTGTCTCATCGACTCGAAGTCAAAGTTACCCTGAACATTTCCAATCCTATGGCATGCCAACTATATCCGACTTAGCCCGATTAGTTAATAGGGTTTCCAAAAAAAATTTCAATTTCCAATCAATACACATTTCAATTAATCAAATATATTCATAATTTAATACAATTCAATTCATTTTTCAATAACAATCAATATTTATTTCAATTCAGTCAGTCAATATAATCAATATATATATACCAACTCAATCAATATAATTTCAATAAATTCATCACTTATTAAATCTATCCGTTTCAATATATACAATATTCAAATATCATTATTCCACATACATTCAATTCAATAACAATCAATATTCCCTGTACTGTTATTCTCATAAATTTCGTATGTATTTATTTCGCTAACTATTCATATTTATAAATTTTCCATGTTTTTAACATATAATATAAATAAATACATAATATCATACATCAATTCAATAAATATCAAATTTCGATCATACAAACTTACCTGGGCCTATTTGTAAAATTTGTAGAAATTCGGGGACTAGTCTGTTAATTTCTCTATTCCCCGTTTATCTTCGGTTTCTTGATCTATAATATAAAATTATTCATTCATTAGCAACTATTCCATTTCTAATTCACTTTACAATTTATATCCTTCAATTTTCAAAATTACACTTTTACACCAAATTTTACAATTTAGTCCCTTTACAATTAACCCTTCAATTGAGCTAATTTTTCTTAATTGACAATTTAACTAATTATTTTAGGCTACCATGCAGACATTAATATTCATAATTTTAATACCAAACCCTAATTCTTAACTTTTTCACAATTAGGTTCTAAAATCAATTTCTATTGAAATTACTTGATAAAATCATCATATAACAAAATTAAAACTTCAATTCCATGTAATTCATCATAAACATCCAACACTTATCAATGGTAACTTCCAAGATTACCCATAAAATCATAAACTAATGAATTAGATAATTGGACCTAATTGCAAAAGTCTTAAAAACACAAAAATTACAAGAAAAGAGCAAGAAATAAACTCACATGGTGCCAAAAATATAAGAAACCAGCTTCTTGGAGACCTCCCATGGCGTTTTGCTGAAGAAAAATGAAGAAAATATCTAGATTTCTCATGAAAATTCAATTTTAACTATTAATTTTACTTGTTTTCCAATTTTGCCCATTGTTCACATTGTTTCCTTACTTATTTTCTTTGCCCATACCATCCAGCCCATATATTATGGGTCTAATTGCCTTTTAAATTCTTCCTTATTAGACACTTAAGCTATTTAATCACTCTAACAAGTTTTTGCACCTTTTATAATTTAGTCCTTTTTAATTAATTAACTATCAAAACATTAAAATTTTATAACTAAACTTTAATACTAACTCAATGATACTCCATAAATATTTCTAAAAATATTTATGGCCCGGTTTATAAATTCGAGGTCTCAGTACTTCATTTTCGACCCAATTTACCTAATAAATTCTTTTAAATCACAAAATTCACTAATTCAAAAATACTTCTAAAATCACACTTGACTAATATATTAATTTATTAAATTTTTAAACTCACTTGTCGAATTTAGTGATCCCGAATCAATGTTTCCAACATCACTGAAAATCAGGCTATTACATGTCACCTTTAATAGGGTCATCAACTTGGTTAGGAAAAATACTAAAATACCATTTCGTAATTAAAATGAGTTATATTATTTGAAGATATTTTAATATTTTTACTTTTAAAACACCAATAAAAATATACATAATGTGTGATTTGAACTCGGATTAATTGCATTAGTAAAATTTTAAATTTATCACTCAATCAAAACTTCATTTTGATATGTTTTATACATTTTTAGTTTAATATGCACAATTTATTATCTTCATCAATTGTATATATATCCTACTATTTAAGCTACTGACAAAGTTGGTATCATCCTTAACCAGGTCACCTACCCAGTTAGAAAAATTACAAAAATACCCTTTCGTAATTGGAATGAGTTATATTATTTGAGGGTATTTTAGTCTTTTTACTTTTAAAAACCAATAAAAATATACATGATGTGGGATTTCAACTCATATTAATTGTATTAGTAAAATGTTAAATTTACCACTCAACCACAGCTTCACTTTAATATATTTTAGTCTTTTTATTTTAATATGCACAATTCATTATCTTCGTCAGTTGTATATATTAATAATTTATTAATTGAGTTGATATCACAAGTTAACTCGACACTAACTCATAATTGATGATAAAACCATGATAAATAATTGCGGAGCATTTAATATTGTTGTTTCATGTATTTATGTGTTTAAATTTAGTTTTACTCGTAATTTAATCTAGATTTTTTTATTTTAATGTCATACATATTTCATGTGTTATTATGATTAATTAGTTTCAAACCATATGTTTGATTGTTTATTGTATGTTATTTTTAAACACACATTTGTGTTCTAAATCCATGGTTTTAACACACATATTTCTAGTATATAATAATTAATCAAAACCTTAAAAAGGGTAAACTACACCATTAGTCACTAAACTATGGGTAAATTTTTATTTTTGTCACTTAACTAAAAAAGTTACAATTTGGTCACTGAACTATTCAAAAGTTTTTATTTAAGTCATTGAGCTGTTAAAATTGAGGCTATATAGCTTTCTCTGTTTGCATTGCTTGCACCTATCAAAAGCTCTTTTTCCTCTTCTCTTCTGCAATTTAGTTCTTTTTCATGAAATAATTTTGGACGTCGCAAATTTACGAACTAAAATTCAAATAGCTTTTTTCTTCGATCTTTGACATTGACCGTCAAATCGACTTAAATCTAAGGAATGTTCTTCTACTCGTTAATGGATATTGACCCATCATACCGATCATCAAATTATCGCTTGGAGTTTGCTGGCGAAACTATTAAAAAAAAAAAACTTAACAGCCCAATGACTTAAATGAAAACTTTTGAATAGTTCACTAACTTTTTTTTAACTTTTTTTAATTAAGTAATCAAAACAAAAACTTACCCATAGTTTAATAACTAATGGTGTAATTTACTCCTAAAAAAACAGTGGGGATAAAGTATTTTCGAGTGTGGAATTATCAATTTATCAAGTAAGGCAATTACATGCCTTACCTTTTCATCACCCAACCTAAAGTAGACTAATCCAAGGTCTAGGCCACCAGACCAAACCAGAAGGCCTGTCCGAAAAATGGAAGAATTTAGATAAAAATATAAATTCATAAAATAGATTTGAACAAAAAATTGAATCCCGTTTTCTAAATGGGTTGGGCTTCAAGTAAGTTTTTTTAGTGTAGGCGCAAACAGCCCGAACGATACTTATAAATCATATTTTTGGCAAATTAAGTGGATTGGGATTTGAAATTTGAAAACTAGGTTACTTGTTTGAAAATAGGGCTTCCTTTTTTTTTTTCCCTCTGTCCAATACTCCAATCTGTCGTTCTTTCTTTTAAACAAAAACCAATTTCTAAAACTAAAACCCTAATTTCTCACTTTCACTTTCATCATTAGGGCTAGTTTGGCAATGCTTTTAAAAAGTACTGTGAAAAAGTGCTTTTGAAAATTTTGAGTGTTTGGTATTGCTGTCAAAAAGTGCTTTTGAGAAATAAAATGTCCATTTTAGGCATGATATTATAAAGTAACAAATATGTATTTAAATAATGTTCAAATTAGTTAATATTACGATATTTTAGCAAAAATATAAAAAATAATTTATTATAACTTATTGTTAATATTTTAATATATAATATTAATTTTAAATATTTCTAAGTAGTTAATAGTAATTATTTATTAAATTTAATTAGAATATATAAACTATATTTAAATATTTAAATATAATAATTAAATATTTGTAATTAGATATTAACACAATTGTATTATTTTAAAAATTATTTTTTATTTTTAATTAATGCTTTTAACACATTTGTATTATTTTATTTTAAAATGTATTTGAATATATAACTCATATTAGATATTAACATAACATAGAAAACATAAACCTAACAAATTAAAATATTACATATATTTGGATTAAAGCTTCAAAAAGGGATAATATTTATATACCAAATATAAATACTAAAAATTTTACAATAGTATTTACAATTTAAAGTGAACTCATTAAACTAGAAGCTATAGCATCTCTTGTTAATTGCATTTCAAAACCACTTGAATTGTTTGATTCATTGTCATCATCACCATCATCGTCGTCGTCGTCATCATCATCACTTTCTCGACCATGCGCATTTTTTTAATCAATAATATTCTCATATGCCCAGTTAATATCTTCGTATTCCATAAAATCTGCATCATTTCGACCGACATGTTTTCGGATAAAATTGTGTATCGTCATTGTAGCAACAACGATCATCGTTTGCTTTTCAAAACTATAACTTGGCATATCTCTTAAAATGACCCATTTTTTTTCAAAACACCAAAAGCTCGTTCAATCACACTACATAATGATGAATGTGAATGATTGAATATCACTTCTTTACCAGATACTGGTCTACCTCTACGAAAGTCAGGTAAACGATATCGCTGACCTCTATATGGTCCAAGATAACCTTTCATTTGAGGATATTCAGAATCAACAAGATAATATTTTCCTACATGTCATAGTATAACAACAATTAATTCAAGAAACTTTTTTTTATAAAAATTATCAATTAAAGAACTTATACTTTATTATTTAAAAAATCACATATAAATAAAATATCTAACCATTTGGTGGGTGTGGAAATTTGTATTTTGGATCTCGAATTGCATCAAGAAATATTCTAGTGTCATGTGTCGGTCCTTTCCATCCAGCCATAACAAAGGTGAAACACATATTAAAGTCACATACTGCCATAACATTTTGAGGCGGGATACCTTTTCTTCCAATATAGGGAATTTGTTCATTTGGTGGAAGAATAGTGGCAATATGAGTACCATCAATTGCACCTATGCAATCCTGAACAAATAATCATATTAGTCTCGTGCATATTTTTAGTCGACCAAAAATATTAAAATACAATAATATAAAATTAAATTTTAACCTTAAAATGCTGCATATATCTAGAATCATTACGTATTTGTTCGGGTATTGAGCTAAAAAAAGGATCTTCGGGTGCAATTAGATCAGTGGCCATCCTTGAAACTTTCTCAAGCACAATTGCAAAGTATCGACTTATTGTTGATCCAGACCTTTGAAATCTTTCTCGACATTGGGAAACTTTTACACCGGTGCCCAAGATGTATAAAAAAATTCCCAACATTTCACTAGAAGATATGTTTCTTGAAGTTTGCAAGTTGTATCTTGTCTCCAAAACTCTCAACAAACTTGTGAATACCATTTTAGACATCCTAAAATTAATCATACAACGTGATTCGTGACCGTCAAGGATCTCTCGAATCCATGTCTCACCTGACTGTTTTGAATCCATGCATGGTTGCTTCAATATATACTTCTCATAATATAATTGCACAGAAGAAGATGCAACAACAAATAATCGGTTAAAACATTCCATGCGTTGTAAAATCTCTTTCTTTTCCCTTTCATCATCACTTTCATCACCGCTGTAATTCTCAACTATACTTATCACTTGTGAATAAATTTTATATCCAAAATCATATATAAACAACTATTGATAAAACTAATTTAGTATAAATAAGTAGAACATAAATTCAATATCCAAAGACCAAACATAACAACTATTAATAAAACTACATTACACATAAATAAGTAGAACATAAATTCAATATCCAAAAACCAAACATAAACAGCCATTGATAAAACTAGATTACACATAAGTAAGTAGAACATAAATTCCATATCCAAAAACCAAACATAAATAACTATTGATAAAACTAGTTTAGCATTGTTGTTTAGTCACATAATAGATATCTCTAAACCCTAGAAGACCAAAAAATTTTCAACTATCCTCTATTTCCGTCTTAAGCCATAAAGCTCTAATCTTGGGACTAATTGATAAAAACATAATTCGCTTGTCCTTATTGAGCAATAATTTAAGTGCGAAAAAGTATAGCGGACTAGCTTCTGAAACTTCTTCTGACATGCTATCAAGCACTTTGACTGCTTATGGAATACCATATGGATCCATAACAGGAGTCAAACTAGATGTGGCTTGACTCATATTGTCAGCTGCATTGCATAAATTTTCTATTTGACTGGACACTCTTGCAGCCCCTCCAATTTGCTTTGAGGATTTCTTTCTTCCAGTTTTAAAATGTGAACTTGAAATCTCAGGGTTTTTTCTTTTTTGACCGTTTCCATCAATTTGAACATCATTTGAAATGTGAACATCATTTAAAATGTGAATATCATTTCTCACATTTTCTTCTTCATTCTCTTCAGGTATTTCGTTGTTAACATCCTCAAAAAAATCACTACGGAGTGTACCAGAAGAAGGTGCCCATGCTTTATCACCTGTTGCAACTATCCCCATGAACATTTGGTCCAACTTCCCTTCGAATTCAGTATCAATGCCCGATGTTCTAAATTTTTGAGCTTCAGGCACAACCTACATATAAAATGATAGTTTAATACAAGTAATTATCAATAACCTCATAAATAAGAAAAAAACAAAAATATTTAGAATTATTTATGTACCTTTAGCCTTCTCTCCCACCAATCATCCAATGCATCAACGGTTCTTTTTATAGGATTCCACCCTAGACCAGTATCTTCGCCTTTAAGTTTCTTCCAAGCTTTCCATTCTTTTTTTAGGGCATCCCACCTATTTTTAAGTTGTCTTTGTGAAAAAGCCTTACCCGTTTCTTTCTCAAAGTTGGTCATTATTTTCAACATCCATCTTTTGTGAAATGAGTATCAGGCTTATTGCCTTTCAATATCTCTTTAATACATATATCACAAAAATTTTCTGTCAATCTCTTATCCCATATTGCTTTCACTTTTTCACCACTAACTTCAACCACCGAAGTACTCATCTATTATGTATACGAACAAATTCATTTCAGCCAATAAAGCAATCAAGAAAATCAATTGTCACATAAGTATATTTGTTTACATGCGTATCAAAATATTTTCCTCTAATATTAATTTTACCAAAAATGGACCCGATAGTAAATGTTATATGTCTTTATTATATTCCCGCTATCCAATGAAACTTCAAAAATTAGCCTAACAACAATAACATGGCTAGCTCCCAAATGCCATCAATTTTTATGCTTAAAATTTGGGTATTCACTATAACACGTGACCATGTTAGCTAAAGCAAAAAAAACTTACAATCACAGAGAGTGGCTAAGCCTATAAAGACATATTATTTTTTCTATTTTATTCATTTTATTCAATTTCTTTTGGCTTTACTTTGTTTTGTCATTCAACAGCAATCCTCAAAATCCATCCTTTTTCCAGCAATTACTCAATTTCTAAAATCCTTCAAATTTCCCTCTTTTTAAATTTCTTTTTTCAAGCTGTCATTGTCTATAGAGGTAAAGTTCATTTCTTTAGGAAAAAAGATAAATAGAATTTTACAAATTGATACATCAATGTTAACTGCATCCAATTATCGTCCCCAAATCTTGTATCAACAAAAAGCCATAACAAAAGCGAGAAAGAGAAAAGACCGAGCAAATCACGGAAGAAACATAACATCACTAGTAACAGTGAAGAAGAATTGCATTCGGAATCAAAGTCAGACTTTTTAGAATCCAAGGCTGAAGCAACGAAAGAACAGGCTAAGCTATGATAAGAAATGACTTGCATGCACAAAATTGGCAACTTGGAGGTGAGGATGTAGTGTCGATTTTGTCTTGAATTGTTTCTTGGCTAATGATTGATTTAATGTTGCGGTTATATAATTACAGGATGCAGCTTGCCATACAAAAAATAGCTCTGTCCTGATGTTGCTGTGCAAGAGGATAGCCATAAGCCTAGATGAAGGCTAACAATTTAAAGAGGAAGTCTATCAAACATGAAAGAATGAAAAGAACAAACGTAATAAGCTCACAAATCTGGGATTTACTTTGTCAAGTCCAAGAACTAAGGGTACAAGCAAAAGAGAAAAGCTGAAAAAAATGTGAAAAAATTAAACTATATTTCATAATTATTTCATAAAATCAAACAATCAGAAAATAACTAAAAACTAAAGCATAATGAACAATTAAAGAGAATAAGAAAAGAAGAAAAAGATAAACTCACTGGTGGAGAATAGGAACAAAGAACCAGAGGAAAAAGTAAAGTTCAGACAAAAGAGAAAAGAAAAAAAAAAAAGTCTTCCAACGTCTATTTGGAAGAAGAAATAGTAAGGTTAAAAAAGTAAAATACCAACCAAAAGCATTTTTGGGCTGAAAAAAGCTAAAAACTTCTGCTTTTTCATCTGTGAAAAAGCACATAAAATAAGTTAAAAAAATTTCTGCACTGACATCTGTTCTTTATTGCTTTTCAGGGAAAAGCACTTTTTAATGGAAAAGCTCATCTGAGAAGCATTGGAGAACACAGCCTTAATCTTCGCGTCAGATCTCTGGCGCAACTGGTATTGGACTGATGGAAGGGAAAGTTGAAGGCCTGAGCATATAACTCTGTTTCAACTATAAATCGTGTCGAATTTTAGGTCTATGGTATTATTTGTTGTTATTATTAATATGTTAAAAAAAAACTTAAACATTAAATTTATCATATTTTTTCCAACTTAATTTGAGGGCAATTTTTTTTTCTCAAGTCAAAAAAAATAAAATTATAAAGATTATACATCATCTCAAATACCATATCATTATACCTCAACAGAAATAAAATTTAAAAAATTACTAAATTTTGATGGAAAGCTAGAGGTGAGCATGGGTCGGGCCGAGTGGCCCGACCCGAAGGCCCCCTCGAAATATGGAAGGATTTGGGCAAAAATATAGGCCCGAAAAATAAGCTTGGACAAAAAAATAAAGCCCGTTTAAAAAAGGGTCGAGCCTTGGGTAAGGCATTTTTGGCCAGGGCTCAGCCCGAATTCAGTAAAGGAAAAAAAATATAAGATTTTTTTAATATTATTTTTTTGTTATTTTCTCCCTATTTTACTACCATTTTACTATTATGTTGCTACTATTTTGTTGTTATTGTTTGGATATTGTATAAAACTTATTTTATTGTTAATTTTGTTATTATTTTATAGACATTTGTTAATTTTGTTATTATTTTAGAGACATTTGCTTGTTAAGTTTCATCTATCTTAGTATGTTATTTAAGTATACATAATTTTTAAAATTTATTTTCAATTTGTTGAAAAATATTTATTTTGATGTTTTTAATATTTTTGATATATTATATATTTTTTAAAATTATATAAAAAATAATATAAAAATTAATATGAGCGGGCCGGATCGAGCTTGAGTAAATTTTTAGACTCATTTTTCGGGCCGAGCCCTGGCCTAAATTTTTAGTTGAGTTTGGCCTGACCATGCTCACCTCTATGGAAAGCACAAAAATAATTTCATTCCTGTTGTAATTCGGGTCGGGGCTCCATTGGGCCTGTTAACCAAAAATTTCAGAAATCCATAATTGCCGAGAAACAAAAACGAAGGAAGTTGCAACTATTTGGACCCAATAATAAAATGGGCCGAACCAGTTGAACCTTAATTTCCAGTCAATAGTTAAGTAACTAGCAAGAAAGCATACGCGCATGGAAGCAGCGAATGGAATGATTCCATTTGCGTAGATTCTCTGAAGCCAACTCAAAGTCTCAAAAACAAGCGAAAATGTGTTTGACTAGCAGGTACTAACAAACAAAGCTTTATAGCCGATTCAGCCATGGCTTCTTTTTCAAGCTTTTGTCTCTTTTTTCTCCTTTGCTAATTAGAAAGGTAGCTGTGTACCCATAAAACAAACCCCACCATTAAGCTTCTTCAATGTTCACATACCCCAAATCCTCATACCTTTTCTTTTTCCTTCTTGAATTCCCCCTTTTTTTGATTCAAAGTTTTCTCCTTTTATTTTAAAATTTTTGATCTTTTTTTCTGTCCATCACTTTTTATACAAATCCCAAGGTGAAATTATAAGAATTTTCTTGTAGTTTCTTCCTGATCATCTGGAATTCCCTTCTTCATCTTCTCTTTTGGTTGACACGTGAACCAAATTAGGATTTTTCAGAGCCTATTGATTGGCTAGTTCCTTTGAAAACTTAAGTTACCCTTTACAGTTTCCACCATTGATTTTTTTTTTTTTTAAAAAGCCCTGCTTTTGTATTTATCTCATATTGTTTAATCTTTACATTGTTCCATGGTGTGTTATTAAATGAGTTTGATTCATAGGGGAGCCTATGTCAATCGCCTGTTGCTGTCCCGTCCTTGAATGTGTCTACTGTTTAGCCTGTGCTCGTTGGGCATGGCAGAAATGTCTATACACTGCTGGCCATGAAAGCGAGCACTGGGGTTTAGCCACAGTGGAAGAATTTGAGCCAGTCCCACGCCTTTGTCGTTTAATTCTAGCTGTTTATGAAGATGATCTCCATAACCCTCTTTGGGCACCCCCTGGAGGTTATGGCATTAACCCTGATTGGGTTTTCTTAAGAAGAAATGACCAAGAAACTCAAGGCCGAGCTCCACCTTACATGATTTATTTAGATCATGAAAATGCTGATATTGTGTTTGCGGTTAGGGGACTTAACTTAGCCAAGGAAAGTGATTATGCTGTTTTGCTTGATAACAAACTGGGGCAGACCAAATTTGATGGTGGATATGTCCACAACGGGTTATTGAAAGCCGCCGAGTGGGTTTTTGATGCCGAGTGTGAGGTTTTAAGGGAATTACTTAAGAAGAACCCTAGCTACACTTTGACATTTGCGGGTCATTCCCTTGGAGCAGGCTTGGTGGCCTTGTTGGTGATGGTTGCCGTTCAAAATCGTAGCAAACTGGGAATCACAGAGAGGAACCGGTTTAGATGCTACGCCATTGCTCCCGCTCGGTGTATGTCGCTCAATTTGGCGGTTCGATATGCAGATGTAATCAATTCAGTAGTGCTTCAGGTAAACTTGTCATACCATATATTGTAAACTTGTATGCATGTGTGCTTATATATGGACTTGGATCGTTGATTTCAGCTTGCCAAATTTGGTTAGAAGGTTTAAGATTAAAACAAATATAGTTGAATGCCTATTGATAATATCTTGTATGCGTAGGCCCTAACATGAGCTGTTGTAATGCACCAGGATGATTTTTTACCTCGAACAACCACTGCCTTGGAAGATGTTTTCAAATCTCTCTTCTGGTAAAATATAGTATGTCTTAGTCACCTTTCCGTTAGTAATTTCCTTAATGGTGGGGTTTCTTTGAAAACTGAGCTCTCTTCATCCTTAGAATTGATTTTGATGTTTGCATAACAGGGCTGGTTTTACTTCTTATGCAGTTTACCGTGTCTTTTGTGCTTAATGTGCTTGAAAGACACTTGCACCATGGAGGAGAAGATGCTGAAAGATCCAAGGCGGCTGTATGCACCTGGACGCCTGTACCACATCGTTGAAAGAAGACCCTGCAGGTTACGTTGACAAATTTGTGAACTGTTCAACACTGTATAGTGAATTACTCGTTTTTCTTTTATGCCACTCCTTAATTAAAACACTCAACCTGCTTTGATATTTTAAGACGGGATTTCTTAGTGAAAGATGTTAATAAGTCCCAAGACTCGCAGTCGTGGTCAATCATATATCTTTTCTATCCCTTAAATAAGGGATAAAAATGATCGGGATCAATTAAGATGTATTTTTGGTTCAGTGTTTCATATGCATTTCTCTCCATCCCGATCGCAGGATAGGAAGATTTCCCCCTGTGGTGAGAACAGCAGTTCCTGTGGATGGGAGGTTTGAGCATATAGTTCTTTCCTGCAATGCAACCTCTGATCATGCTATTATTTGGATAGAAAGAGAGTCCCAAAGAGCTCTTGATGTAAGTTTATGGCTTCTTGACCTTTTTTTTTGTTCGAAAAGAAAAATGTTTTGACACAGAAGTGAGAGCTTGAATCTTAGACTTAGAATTTTTTCTTCAGAGATAAAAAAATATTAAGAATCTTAGCTTCGCATGCCGTTATGGTGCTTGGAAGGTACAATATGGCTACTATAATCAAATTGTGTTTAGAATCAGTATACTTTGTGTAGTAAGCTGTAAGCCTATACTTCAGCATTTAAGCATAATTAAGGTGAAGCAACTAACAAGATGTATAGTGAAAAAACTCATGTTTGCCGGAAAAAAAATCGCATGTGTATTTTTTCTGCATTTGATACACACCCTTCAGTTTGTACTTTACGAGCTTAATCGTTACTTTTGCATTTAACTATCTCAACAATTGCTGTAAATGGTATTGAATCAACGAGTAGGAAAAGCTGAATGATCGAAGCTGGAATAGTTTAGGTTAGTAGAAATAGGAAAATAGTTCCGTTTATTGCAACAACACGATAAGCTCTCATTCTGTTAAATGTAGTTGATGATGGAGAAAGATGGGGTAATGCGGGTTCCTGCAAAGCAGAAAATGGTGCGGCATGTGTCTATTGCTCGAGAACACAGTGAAGAGCACAAGGCAGCTCTTCAGAGGGCAGTTGCTTTGGATATCCCACAGGCTTACTCGCCTTCCACGTATGGAACATTCCATGAAATGGAAGGAGCCGGATCTTCTGGTGGATCAAGTGAGAGAGGCTTCTGAGTTATCATCTAGGAAAAGAAGGGATAGTTGGGAGGTTGACCAAGTCCGGAGATATGGTGTTGGAGAAGCCAGTTCCATAGAACAACCCTCAACCTCACTCCATTAGTCCCCGACCTGCCCGGTTGCCTCAAAAAGAGAAAACAGAGAGGTCTGCAAATGAATTCTGTCATGTGCACCATGGTTTATTGCTTGAGACTATCATGATATGGATGAATTGTTACAAGAATGATAAGATAGTTTTGTACATAATGGGCAATCAAATCTATCCTAGTAGACAATCCTGATTTAGTCATTATCCAAGTAATAAGACTTGGTAACGGTTGGATTTGAATCGATTTTGGAATAAAATTACATTTATCCTGCGTTTTTATTATTTTATTTTATAAAAACCAGAACCAATTTTTTTTGAATTGGCTTGGTTCGCTTCATCGATCTTAAATTTTTTTAAAAACTATTTTTATGTATTTTTCAAAGTTATGTTCACCAATTTATTTATAATTAAGCTAATTACAAATTAAATAAAAACAATTCAGGTAGGATGATAATAATGGTGTTTTTTTATCCTTGTGACTCGAAAATCAAATTGAAGTCGAATACAAACTTAATAAAATTGGACCCAACACTATATTTGATTTAGCTTTCATTGCCTTACAAGTAATGGGCAGCGGCTAAGGTAGAATTGAACTCGGTGGATAGATCAATGTTATTAAAATCGAAAACAAAAAAACAAGTTTATAATGATTTTTAAATTTTTTTTATTAATATAATGAATTTTTAATTGTTTATTTCATTATTGTTGGACACTCGTGAATTATGTAAATCAAACTTAGGAAGGATGATTAAATTTGAATTAAATACTAAAATATAAAAAAGTATGTTTAAAATTTGAATTCCTTTGATCCTCATATAAGGAAAGATACCATCATTCATTCATTGGGATCTATTTGCCACTATTCCAATACAAGAAACTTCCAAAAGGGGTAGTTTGTGTGATAAATGTTAATTGTCCTCAAACCCAAATAATACATTCATCAATTGACTTTAACTGCACAACCTAAGTTAAACAGCTAGTTATGCCAAGGAATGCTCCCAAATCATTATTCTCATTCATTTACACACTGTTTGTTAATATTAAAACTAAGAATATACTCCTTTTTTGTTGGGAGGCAAACTTACATTCTTTTAAGTGCTTTCACACCCCTTGCTATACCTGGGGATCAAGAACCGCTTCCCCTGCAGTGAAAATGATGAGATACGGCTCAATCAGTTTTACTCAGATGCCATTGTTTTGCTCAAAGTGATTTCATCCTTAATGTGAAAAAAGACATGTTTAAGAGGGACAGACAAGAATAATAAACTAATGACATAATGTTCTATGCAGTTCTAATGGAATTTGGACATTGGGTATCTGTCTGTACTGGAAAAAAAGCTCAATCAGATACCCGAACTTGTTATCCTAATTCTATAGGGGCTGCATCGGACATCAACCCTAACTAAAACTCAAGAAGGAAAGAAAATTTTGACACCCTTAGGGTAAGCCTTAAACATCCCAGAACTAGGAAAACCAAGCCAAACAAACTTGGTTTCGTTCCACATTTGAGATCTTCAATTTAGAGAGGAATCATCCTCAAGTTCATATATTGATTGCCAAAATCAAAAATGGTTTTCTTCGTTAGGGATTCAAAGGTTGAAGTTTGCTCCTTATTCTAGTTTCTTTTTTCCCGAGGTTTTTTGGATTTGACTTTTGTTTGGCTTCAATAGACAAGTGTGTGTGTTTTTAAATTTGACTTAGAACCCCCCTCCTCAGTCTCCAGGAATAGATATAAATAGTAAAAGTCTAGAAGAGAGAGTATATAGCAACTCACCATGCATTCGCTTGACAAACCGTTCAAATTCCATGAAATTCTGTCTCTCCATGAGAAGTGGGCTGAGCCTGTTATAAGTAAAAGATGAAAAATGTCTCCCATCTGGATCATTTACTGGCTTGACATTGTCCAATATCTTGTTATAGCCTACCCTATCATGGCAAAGAAAAGCATTCTCACTTGCAATTGGAATGCAAACATCCCATGCAGCATTCAGCACCTGAAATAGCAAATTTTCTAAATAGCTAGATTGTTTCCAAAGAAAAAGTGTTTCTCTAATAGCAAGTAAATGTTAAGTTTTTATCAAGAGCTCCCCAAATGTCACCTGCCATACTAAACCCCGAGGATCTGCCAGTGCTTCCCGCAGGTGATCTTGCTGCTCCAAAATGTGATGCTCAGCACATGAAAAGCTTAAAGCAGCTCCATGCTTCTGTAGTATTGTTGCTATTGCTGTATAGCCATCTCGATTGCAGGGATTGTAGTACCCAGCTGTTAATTCAGCAGCATGACTGGCTGTTTTATACCACCAGTGAATACCTGGCAGCTGCTTCTTTTAAAATTAGTTACAAACAGTAACCAAATTTGCATTCAAGTAAACCTAACAGCAGGAGGAAGCCTAAACAAAATTAAGGAAAAGGAACAGAAAATGTATAAGAAGAGAAAGAAGAGGGGGAGAAAATGTATAAGAAGAGAAAGAAGAGGGGGAGAAGACCTATCCACTTGCGGATTGAAATGATCTAGTAAAAAATGAACGGTTGGCATTTCAATAAAACAGTAAAATAGAAAATTTAAAAGAATATATGTTATACAACAATTTTTCCTTATTTTATCATGAAAAAAAATGCTCCATATGAGAATCAAAGTTGAATAACATATCAATGATAATCTTCAAGTGCCAAGAGTTACTTTAAGCATGCATATTAAAGAATAAGCTCTTTAAAAAAAAATAAAATTTTGTTAAACCTGTGTAACATTAAGAAATGAAAAAAGACTTGGGCCTTAGAATATTACAGAGTCACCAGGGTTGAGGAACACTTAAGGTTGGGAAGTGACAACAATCTTGAAGAAGCAAAAGGATTGAGAGGGTTGAAGACAAAGAAGATTGTTATCAGGCAAACAATAAAGCATAATACCAATTCTGGTGGGTAATATGAATAATACTGTCGGGTATAAGAAATATCAGTGCAGGCACTCACCTTTGCTGTAATACATGTGCCATCAAAAGCTAACTTCGCCAGAGAGAGTACCCGGTCTCCATGATTGAGTAACACCTGAGAGTACCAATTAAGGAAAAACCTACCATAGTAACCATCATAGTCTCCTCCATCACAAAAGAAACCAGTTTCATGTGGCTGGGAATTGTAGGACCCAGCATTATCTGGCCCTCTAGCCCAAAAGCTGTGGCCCCTCATTTCTGCTGCTTTCCTCAGGCTTTTTAACATGTACTGGTCATAACACTGCAAAAAGAAAGAGTTGCATGATTCCTGGAGAAGAGCCAAAACTTTAATGTTCTGGGCACTAACAAACAACAGTGGAGACACAACAGGAGCATAAACAAAGAGAACCAAAACTTGCTAGGCTGGCGATGAAGCAATACTGATAACCATGATGAGAATATTTACATTAAGTTTAAAAAGAATTGCTGACAAGGAACCATGTCTTAACACAAGCAGGATACATAAGAATATCTAAAGACATCCTAGAATGCCTGCCTAGCCACCACTTCTTATTTATTGGTCTCTTTCCTTCAAAGGGGTAAACATAAATGGGAGACGGAGGCAAGTTGCAGGCTAAGTTTCTAGGTGCATGAAAATGCGATGGATTGAAGCATAGAGGCAAAACATACATATAGCAGCAACGCAATTAATCTATATACAGTGATTAAAAAATCAGTTGTCACATTTAGGGATCAAAATAGAATTAGTGAACCTGGTTCTAAGTACAGATTCTCTTTCAAATTTCCCACAAAAAGAAAAAATTAATGTTCTTGCTGCAGAAACTTTGTATCAAATCACTGTGAGGCCAAATAAGTTGAATAAGCAAAAGTCAAATAACAAGGATTAAAATTCACATTGTAATTAAATTACCTGGAACTCCCCAATCCCAGGATATCTCCATCCATGCTTTACTGGACAAGATGGGTATCGGAGCTCCCCACAGGGACCTAGACCAACTTCGACCATGGATATAATACCGTCCTCAAAAAATTCATCAAATTCCACACGGAAACTTCTCATATAGTCAAAGTATACCTATGTTAGCCACAAAAAGAAAACATAAAAAATCTACTCTTGAAAGAAATATTCGCATCACAGTGAAGGGAGAAAAGTGCAGATCAAGTTAGCATAACAAATCTGTTTAAACTTTAAATTATCACCAAAAGGTAAATTTCAGAAAATATCAAATTGAAGTTACTTTGTTTTTAGCAACGCTTATTGATTTAACATAAATAAGATCCAAAGTCAGATCCATTACCAATTATATTGCAAGAAAGATAGAACTAGCTTCAGTTGGGAAATAAGTTAAATGATCCACAACAAAAAGTCAAGGCAGAATGTAGTACAGTTAAGCTCTGCAATTTGTATGATTTACACAATAGTATAGCTAATAGATGCTACAAAATTAGAGACTAACTAATGGCTAAATTATATCAAAGACTGATACCTCAACAGCAGTTCGGCCCCTTAAAACTCGTTCCTTATCAATCCCCCATGAGAGGCATTCAGGGTTTCTTCTTCCTTCCCTATCAGTGAAAAATATTTCAGGATTACTTCTACCAATTTCTGCAACCCAATGGGGAAGTGGAATACAAACATCATCACCAACATTACCACCACATTCATGAAATGACATTACAACCTGATCCACCAATAAGGCAACTGTCACAATTGGCACAAATCTTTAGAAGAATCACATCCAAAATGTAAAAACAAAAAAGAAGAGAAAAGACACTCTACAATCACAAATGACAAATATGCTCCTCTTCAACACCTTCACAAGAAGAAGGCAAGTCCTAAATTGTCAGGGTTACTCATCTGAACTAAGTTGTAATTGTTTGGATTGTTTCTTTTAGTTCTAAGATTAGGAACTGGCGGAAATTTCAAATTTCCTTCCAATATTGAAAAGCTTGACCAAGCTCTAAAATAAAGTACAAACCAAAATGCAACCTCTCCACCTAAGGCATACCACTGCAGAATATAGCCGCCAATTAAATTGGTGTTTTCTTTCACAAATTGCATCACAACAGCCTTAACCAGAGGAATACTACTGAGACATGCAGTGACTGAGTCCAAGTTTGACATATCAAGACACAAGGGGATTCCAATCCCAATGCATATTGAACCCCCAACCTTCGTCTTGCTAAAGCATCCACATCCTCATATTCAAGGATCAGCAAAAGCTGACATCTAGAGACAAATGCATGCCAGAGATACCAAGTAGTATTGCTTTCAACCTGAATTGACATGCAGCGTTCACAGGGGATGAGATGAGGTCAAATGAGGGGGACTATAAAAGTCCTATGCTCACATGAACAAATAAATTAAACAATTATATGAATAGAGTTCTACCTCAAGCATTAAAAAGCCTTCAACTTCATATACAATTCCTTATTGAAAACTCACCTGTAACTTAAGCTTAAGCTCACGAACCATCTGAAAGAGTCTTTGGTAACCATTCCAGTTATATTCCTGGGGAGCATGTGCTTCCACTATTCCCCACCAGCAGTCAACCATAACCCCATCTACATTGATTGATTTCAGTACTCTTAGCTGCTTTAGCAGACCATCTGGATCAGCTAGCTCACATTTCATGTTGATGACCCCTAACTGTCACAATTAAAGTAAATCATTAGACTGAAACTAGAAGTATCTTAAAAAGTAGTCACATTTAGCATTAGTTAGCTTGGAAAAACATTTGAGTGTCAAAGAATCCAAAATGTGAGGTGGAAACAGAATAAGATTTATGCATGCCCATTTGACAAATAAATAAATAATCCAATATGAAGTGTTGAAGAATAAGTGGGATCCAATGTAAATATATAGAAAGAAGTGGGAACTGGAAAACTCACAGGTAGCATCACATAAACTGGAACATATGGAGTGCCAGCAAAATCACGTTCTGGTAGCTTAGTAGGTAGTCCAATAATCTATAAAGATTGTAATTAGAAGAGAAAATGAATATCACAAATCAAAGAAAATGAGCAAATCAAAGTAACTTAGTTTTACAAGAGATAAAAGGATAAAGCTACTTGAATTATTGATAAGAGCACATGCTCTTGTGGAATTATATGTCACTTTGAACAAGATCATACTATCAGTGTCTATTTCAACCTATTATTTAAATATGAAAGTGCCACAATCACATATTTTCTGACACTCAAGTTCTAGCAAGGAATTTTAGATCAAATTTCTGAACATCATTTGGGATTGACCAAATTAGCAACAGAACGCATAAATAGTTATTCACATGTGACCTCCATATAACTCTTCCATACCTGTTTGTCATTAATCACTTGCATGGAGCCAGCAATAAGAGGAAGTCTTTCTGTTTGTTCTCCACCATCAGCAACCACGCCTGAACTTTGAGCCGGGGCAGTTGAGGATAGATCATAAGGTGAAGGGGTAGGCATGAAAACACCCTTCATACGACAAGCATTGTACTCCACTGTGGTGCGATAGCCAGAAGAGACTCCCTGCAAAGTGGCAGGTGGAGGTGGAGTCTGTTGTGACACCATTTGAGAGGATGATGAAGTCATGCCAGCAGAAGTGCCAGCAGCAGGTGAACTCTACAAAGACCATAGATTTAGCAGAAATGAAGATCAAAGGAGCATTAAAGAGCAGTGTAATTAAATGCATGACACGTGGTTCTAAGCCTTACCATCAATGTTACGCAGGATGAATTAATTTGCATACATTAATCCAATATTAGGAATTAAGGTAATCAATGGAATAATCAATCGAAGGTTACATTTCAATGTTGTGCATAGCAGTAATGTCAATGAAATAATTGCTCAATTCAAGATAAAACTTATGCATTCAAAAGGCTAGTACCTGACATCTTGATGGAAAAGTGGTTCCATCAGGAAGAACAACCCAGCCAGCTTCCCTGGCCAAAGCTGCAATCACATCATTGATATCAGCTCTAACCCTCAGGTTATAGTTCCCATGCCTCCGCAGTCCTGCCAAGATCCTTGCTGTTATTGCTCTTCGATGCCGCTCTCTTAGTTTAGTTCGCTCCTTTTCTTCCAGTGGTCGCGACCTCCGAGCTCCTCCTCCTCCACCCTGGTTGCTGACTTGCTCTTGAAGTTGCGGCTGATATTGAAACTGATCACTACTGCTCGTACTTGGCATCACTTCATCAACACCGATCATCATCTGTGCAGCAATTTGCTTCTCTCCATTCTCCTCATTCTCATCATCCTCTTCTTTTACATCCATTTCCATTTCCTCTTCATCATCTTCCTCACTAACTCCTACATGTTTCTGCATACTTGTTGCCATAACTTCCTACTCCAATCCTAAACCTCTACCTCCTAAATAACCTTTGGATTATAACTTCCCTACATTAAAATGTAATTAGCATTTCCTTACTTTGTGCAAAATCAACACATACCATTGATTTCTCTTATAATGAAGCAACCAATTTTCCCGGCCCAAGATTTCAAATTTTCCTGGTAACAATCACAACTTCAATTCATATTATTACACGAAAGGGGGAGGAAGGACACCCCAATTAGACATGGCTCCAACTTCCAAATCTACATGTTTCCTAACACAATGACCAAATAATAACAATAATCATTATAAGGCACCTACTAAGCTTCTTAGACCTCAGAAAGAATTGTCGGTTAGTAAACTATTTGTCTTATTTGGATTTTAAATTTTTGTTCATGATAATTTAAACAAAAAAGACCTTAAAAAAGAAGAGTCAAATTTTATTGTTTTTCATCCGCTTTCACTTCTCCAACGCTTTCTCGGCAACCACATGAAGACTTAAGTACTGAACTAAATTCTCCGTTGTACATTAATCACAAGACTTAAACAGAACAAAAAGAAGAAAAAGAAAAGGAAAACATTTTCTCTAGAACTTAAAATAACAAGTTTCCCAGAAAATTGGAGAATTTAATACTAAAAAGACATGGCCAAGCAAAATTTGAAAGTTCTCTCTCGAAAATTACCTTGAAACTAACGTCTTCTCTCTCGAAAATTACCTTGAAAGTAACGTCTCAATTTTTTTTCCCCTAACTGTCAGGCAATCTTCAATCTGCTAGAAATGAAGCTTCGAAATATATCCGATCCTTCACTTTCTCTTCAAATTCCACTTTCTGGACTCCAACCTACCTATTTTTTCCCGGCGACCGGAGGGTACCTCCGGTGTGGTAAAACTAGAATTCCTCCGGAGCTGATGAGAACCAAGAAGCTAGGGAGAAGGGCCGAGAACGGGGATATTGCCGGCAGGGGAGAGGGGCGCGTGAAAGAGGGAGAAGCGAGCGCGTGAGGCTTAGGGTTCCACGCGTGTGCGGGATTGGCGAGCATGTAATGTGTGTGTGAAGTTTAGGAATTAGCACGAATGGGGCGTGTGTGAGATAGGAGTGTATTAAGCGGGGACCTATGGACGTGCGAGGAAAACAAGTGTCACACGTGCCGCGGGCCTTGCTTGGGGGACCCGATCACCCGACCGGACACGAGATTTGGGTGTCTCTCTTTAGGGTGGAGATATCACGTGATTCGTGATTCCTGCTAGACTCGGTTAAGAAAATCGTTTTGCAAATTACGACACCATTTGCCATCACCAATATTTTCGTTTAATCAACATTTTTTTTACTCTCTTGTGATAACTCAGATTTTACTCTCATAATTGAATTTTAGAAACAATATCATTATCAACGACAACGAATCCCGATATAAAAAATTAAAAAAAATTAGGTGTTTAGGCTATTTTCTCGAAAAATGATGAAATAGGTTAATTTTATGAAAACGCTTTTAACTCGAAATATTTTTCTGTCTACTATTTTATTTAGAGTTAGCATTTTGATTTTTTTTAATTAGAATTAAGATTTAAGGTTTTTTTAATTAGAATGAAATTTAGAGAAAAAAAAATATAATTTTAATAGTAATCTTCTCTCATAACTCAATTCCATATATGCCTATTTGAAAAGACACAACCTTTCCTTTTGAAAAGGTTTATAAATTGTTATCTCCATTGAAATATAAATACATCTTTTTAAATTATTATTATATTATTTCTTTCCTTTTCATGATATATACATATTGTATATGTGTATATGATTGTTGTATATATATTATAAATCATATAAAACTTTAATAGTATACAGTTTATTTTATATAATATATAAATTATATACAACATTGTTAAGAAATTTTGTTATTTCATTATAAATTTAAGTATACTAAAATATCTTAAAGTTTTGCCTTAAAAATCTGGTTATTCTGTTAGAAATTTTGTTATTGGTTTCACAAACCAAAATTTTTTATACATCAAAATTTATTTTTTTTTAATTAAAGTACCAATTGCCATCATAATATATAATAAACAAAGATAATATATTTAATTTTCAATTAATTATTAATCACAACTAACAACAAATTCTTAATATATTCAAAATTCGAATTCATTTATCTATATTATGATATCTTATTCATACGAATTAATTTAAAATATTAAAATTAAACTAAAAAAAATTAGTTGGGAAGAACCAAAATTTCTAACAGCTTTCTTTCTAAGAAATTTTGTTTTTGGGTAAAAAATTTTGTTATTGCCATGACCAAAATTTCTAACCACTTTGCTATAAGATTTTATTATTAGATGTGATCAAAAAAAGTTCGTGGACGAATTAAGGACAATATATATAAAAAATTTAATGAAAAAATTTATCATATTTAATAAAAAATCTAAAAGTGCTAATTAAAAATATAATAAAAACATATAGCTAACCTCGCATCTAATAAAATCTATTATAACAATTAAGTTACACAGAATTTAGAATATTACAATAAGAGTGATTCACAATGAGTCACTAACTTTGATGATTGAAGGATGCTTGGCTGATGTTAAACTAAAGTTTCAATATCGTCTTTCTTTCCTCCCACTTGAGCACAAAAGGATACTTGTCGATAAAGAAGGGCTTAGAGTTGGCCTCCATTTTACGATGATTTTTTTTACAAGGCTTAATGTTGATTTTGATTTAGAGTTTAAGTTGGATATGACCTTTTTAAGTGTTGGTAAAAAAAATAGGGTTAAATTTAATCTTTTTTACGGTTGATGAGCTTGTTAAATTAAGATCATTAAATGAGATTGAACTCAATATGATAATATTTTTTTATAGATTTACTAGGATTATATCATGACATTGTCTACTTAGCATTTGTAATAATGTAGGCTCTTTTTTATGGGTTTACATAGAGGTATAACAAAATCCAACTTGAAACATTCTTTTATTTGTTTTACTTTGAAAAAAGAAAAAAGAAGAAGAAAGGGAATTAAATTATGTTGTCTAGAAAAATCATTCATAAATCAAAACTTTGTTGAAAAGGGATCATACATATAACCACTAAATCGAAACTTGAATATTTGGATAAAATCTTTTATAATTTGGACACTATTTATAACAAAAATAAGTTAATATTTAATGTACTGAGATGTATAAATAAATTTAGGCAGCATTAATAAATAAAAGATCTTACATCATTAAAAATAAATTTGGGTGAAATTAATTTTAAGATTTTTTCATGATGTATGGTTTAATTCATTAATATTGCATTGAATTATACACTATCCAAAATATAATTGAATTTGGTTACAAAGTATGAATAAGAAAAGTGTGAACATTCCAATCCTTATTGGAACATGATTTAGCTGAAGCATCAATCAGAATCTACTGTTGAGTACAATCGATATGAACACATTTTTTTCATCTTACAAAAAGTAAAGAGTTTCGACCCTACTTTTTATGCTTATTATTATATGCCTTAGTACCTTCAGTTAATAATTATGGGATTAAGGGGCTTTCTCTTTCGCCGCCTAGCTTTCCTCAAAATTCGTTCAGTCTCTTCCTTTGCTTCCTCTATCAAAATGTTCATTGCGTCATCTTAGAGAACAATACAAGTTCAGAAAGATGATGATAAAGAGAGATTAGAACCTTCGCAGCAGAGACCCATATTATCCAGTTTGCATCAGTTGAAGTGAGAACAATAAACAAATAAAGGGAAAAAAAAATTCTTTTGATAGATATACTTTTTTCTCTGAAATTTCAGAATTTGTACCGAGAAAAAAGAAGAGCTTGGAACAACATAGCTAAAACAAATTAGCAATGCAGTTCATGTATGAACTTTATAAAAAATGATAACTAATAAGCAGAAACCGAATCATGTAATCTCTCTTATTTAGTTAAGTACCTGTTTGCTTGTCATTAAGCAGGCAGGAAAACCCTGCATCAATCTCTTCATCTGATTCAATTAAGATTCTGAATGTTTCCTGAAACATGGATTGCAATTTCAATCAAAGCATAAACAACTCAATGCAGCAAATAAGCTATAGCAAACTATCAAATGGGTAAAGGAATGTTAAGTCCATGTAACCCGTTATTCAAGCAAATCGGTTGCCTTAGAATATCCTGAAATAGGCCTTGAATAATAGGAGCCAAGGGATAAAGTGGAGGAGAAAATTGAAAACAAAGAAGTAAGAACTACCTGTTCAACAGATGAAACTCCTTTTCTCTTGTCGTTCTCTTTGCAGGATGCCCTTTCACTGGTGGCACATTGTTTCATCTTTACAGATTTCCAACCTCCTTTTTCTACCTCTGGAGCTACAGTGTTTTGCTCATAAATTTTTGGAGGCACAGCTTGCCTACAAGCAAGAGAATATTTTAGAGTTTTGAAGAGGCTGGAGAAGTTTAAATTTTCTAAAGGACAAAAAGCTTTTTTCATAAGACTGCATCAATTTGAGCACCAAAATAGTCGAAAAAGAAAATAATGAAGAAGCAGTCAATGGTGTGAATATTACGTACTTCTTAACTGCCAATGGTTTGGTTCGTGGAGTTACAGAACAGCCGGTAGACTGAATGTTCACAAATAAGAAAGTTTTACTGAGAAATTTTGTTTTCATTGCATGGCTGCTCAAGAGATATAAGGGTTATTGAATGAAAAGGATAAGCACCTTAGGTAGAATGGCAGCAGCAACTGGAGCTTTTTGGCTGAGAGTCTTGCAATCAATTGCCTGAAAGTTTCAACACAATAAGATGGGACAGTTTACAAGCCAAGAAACATGATTGACAGAAAAAGTTTGAAATTAGGGAACAGTGAAGAGCTGTTTCACCCCATTCGAGACCATGGAACTGAATGTATGATTTTAAAGTCTAAATGTTCTATGCATACCTTTATTTCGTTGGTGAACGTGTTGCAAAGCTCATTTCGTACTTTGATTAAAGAAGCTTCCATCTGTTCTGGTAAAGCAGAAAGCACCAAGAAGATCTGTTGTAACTTATCTCGACATTTATCATTGTTTAGTTGATCCGATACCGCTTTCATGCTGCCATCAAGGCTGGCTTTGATATCTTCGTGTCCCTTGATCTGTTTACCATTTCTCAGTTGTCTTATAAAAGTACATATTTACGGATGCTCATGACAGCAACGCTAGTCAATTTACAAAGTAAAAGAGGATATAGTGATGTGTTATTAGTTGTTACCATTAGCTGTAGGGAAGTATCTTCAGCTATCGACCTCTGCCGCATCCCTTCCACTGAAATAAAATTGTAAGAAACTTCATTTTAACAATGAAAAAGCTGGGGTTTTTTTATAATGTCAAATTATAAGTTTTAAGTAGTATTATCCCACATCTTTTAAGTATTGGGTTGTCTATGATCTTGCATTAAGATTGGGCACATGGTACTATTATGTTGTTTTTGCCTAACCCTAAGCAAGGTTGTCCTCATGTATATTATTGCATTTTGTGTGGTCTTATATTAAAGTTGGCTCTCCACCTAAAACCAGTTGATTTTAAGTCCAATTCTTGGACATTATGTATTAAAATTATGGAACCATGCCCTAGAATGACAGGCCTATAACATTCTTATGCAGACAAACAAGTTATTAACAGGTGTAACCATTGCGCAACAAGTTATCATCTCTCCGGGTTTTGTAACCTTAAGGAACTGAATGACTCACTTTCCAGCAAGACTTCTTTTGTTCCTCTGTTCACCTGCATTACATCACTTTGAACCGAATCCAAGATCATCCCAAATCTGTTCAATGAAGTTTCAATCACTGAAAGCCGGTGTTCAAGTTCTTCAGAAGTTTGACCTGTTCAAGTAAATAAAAGGTTCAGCATCCGTCTATAGCTGTAATATACCAAAAATGTAGTTCAAAAGCTTAATTAAGCTACTCAAAGGTAAGATCATAAAACTGGTCATGTTAAACGTAGTAAATAACTAAATAGTAATCTTACATCTATGCTCTGGAGCAGAAACAGAATTCCATTTGCGTATTAAGTTGGTGGAAGATCTAGAAATCGGCACTTGACTATCTTCTCTTGTGAAGTTGGTTGGAGCCAAGCAAGAAAACTTGCTGGCAGTATTCTCTCGTTCTTGGGAACCAAATCTCTGCAAAGATGAAGTACAGAAAGCAATTTTTCTCATAAGAAAAAAAGATACGGTGATTTATATACAAACTTGAATGCTGGAAAACAAAAAGAAAAAAGGAGATGAGAATAATTCGACCTGATCAGTTGTCACGATTTCATCGAGTGAGCTTTGTGAGATCTGAGAAAATAAGGCATGCTGAGATGAAATCCCCTGTGAGAATGATTGTTGTGATGGCTGTGATCTAAGCTGCGATGATTGAGGCACACTCGGTGGCAGGCTCGATCTCCTTTCAGATACATTAAACCAAACAATGCAAATCAAATTGAAAAATTCAACTCTTAGTTCTCAGATGATGCTAATCTTGAAATTATCTAAACATGATTTTCTTTGCAAAAATAAAATTTCCACAAGTAATTCTTATTTTCCAAAAAGAAAGTTCGAAAAATATGAAATCGGAGTAAAACGTGTCTTTGAAGTTTGAAGACTCGAAAGAGGATTGACCTCCTTCCAAAATCTAAGAAAATTAACAGAAATGAACAAGAGATTTATCACCTCTTTTCTTCCCTATAGTAAGAGAAAACCGTATAAAAGCTCGATTAAGCTAGATAATTATAATTTCCTAATAATATCAAACCTTCACGAAGTAAACAGTTTAATTAATTTATGTTTGTATGCATTTTCTCGGGAAACAAATAGAATAATAAAGGTGAGGAGAAACCTTGTATGAGGAGGAAAAACGGAGATGGAGCCGAGATCGCAAGCTTTGTTGATCTTCAACTTCATTTATACCATAAAAAAACAGTGAGATCGTTGGATTTCGAATTATCGATAAAAAGAGAAAGAGGAGCTAGTTACCAGTGAAAAGCATTCAAGGGATGAAACGATGTTGCTTAAATAGCTAGGAACTGTGGACGATGGCGGGAAACTGAAAAGGCTGAAAAGTAACGGGACGGTATCTTGTTTGGTTGGGCCTGGATTCTGGAGCAATTTAACCCCAACAGGATCCAAAATTTTATTCATAAACCCAAATAGGCTTTTTTGCTCTTCCCTGATGCTGTTGGTAGTTTTTAATAAAAAAATTTATTTTTCGTGCACTAGAATTAAGGGTAAAAGCATGGATGGGGTAAATTATTTTTTTCTATTAAAAATTTTTAGAAACTAGTGTGTTGACAGAATAATTAGATAGTGATACGTGGCAACATATATTTCATGTTGGCATATAATTACTAATTTATAATAGTAGAAATGGATAAATTTTTTAACAGAATGAGTAATTTACTCTTTAAACGTACAAAAATTAATTTACTCCTTTTTTTTAGTAGAGGGGATAAAATGCAATCTGGTTCTTAGTACATGGACCTCCATATTACATTTATTGAATTAGGAGTGAGATGGATTCAATTTCGTAACAACCCGAAATAGCGTTGTCAAAAATTACAATTTAAAGTCTTGTTTTAGTGAACTGAGTCCATAAATAATTATTAGAAATATTTATAGAAGTAATTTATAAATAAATTAAATTAATGATTTACAGAGTTAATTTATAAATAAATTAAATTAAGGATAAATAATTTGGTTAATTTAAATATTTAATCTAGTCCAAAGACAAAATTATACAACAAATCGTTATAGATTTTAATTAGAAAATAGTTAAAGGGATTAAAATTGCTAATAGCCCAAAAACCTAAAATGGCAATAAAACATGTCGAATATATATGGTTAAGAAACGTGAGGGTGGGCTGTGATATTATTATTAATTAATATAAATGAGTTAAGCGGAAGGAGAAGCGCAAAAGAAAGAAAATAAATAGAGAAGAAATTGGGTTTTAGGGCTTCAGACTTTGACAACTAAATTGGTTATACATCTTTTTCTTTTAATTTTTATATTTGTGTGGTCGTGGGAGTTTAATCTAGCTGGCTTGTGTTTCAATGTATAAAAATAATAATGTTTTGAAAAGTTATCATTCTCTAGGTTTTTATGTTTAATCCGTAGGTTTTGAGTGAAAATATGAATAAGGACTAGATTGTTAAGTTAAATGTTAGATTTTATATTTGAGAACTTAAATGGATAACAGGTAGAGCTATTATGAGATTTTGTTAGAAATCGATAACAGAGGGTCTAAAATAGAAGGAAATGAAGTCGGATTATAAATCGGCACTTAGAATTGAAAGTTAAGCCTGTTTCAGTTGTAAGGACTAAATTAAATGAAATTTTAAAGTTTGTTTGAGATAACAATTGATTGTGAATTGGGTTGATTATTGATGGTGTTATGTGTTTATGTTAATTCGTAGCTGTCGATGACTTGGATCCTCAAGAGCAAAGGAAAAAGCTAAAACCACTGATGAATAGCTCAAAATTTCCGATTTGTATTTCTATAACTCAACTTATTATTATTATTTTCTCATTTATTTACACGATTAGGTATATTGGCATAACAAAGGAAGTTATGCATGAGTATTTGATTAGAAATACAATATTGAGATTAATTATTGTGACAGAAGGTTAATCTAAATGAAACTAGAAATAGTAAAATTTAATGAAACTGCGAAATTGGTTTGAACATGAGACGAATCATGTCATATTTTGTATGAGATGGTGTTTGATTGAAGAATTGATGTTGTTGAGATCAATAGAATGGATGCTGAATTTAGAACGAAATTAGATTACTGGTTGTCGTAGTAACTGTTGGGCAAAGTTGAGAATAAATGGCATCTTATAGAATCGAGTGAAAAGGGATTGTTTCAACTATAAGTCAATGAGCACTAGGCACATTTTTCTTCGAACATCCCGACCGTGGCTTTTCACAAGTATTACTTTGACTGAGCCGATAAGCATTGAGTGCGATTTGCTTACATCGAACGTCCCAATACGGATTACTTCAACTATAGGTTGATGAGCGTTGGGCGCATTAACCATCGGACGTTCCGAAGAGTGTTGAGTACAAATATTGCTTCGGATGAACTGATGAGTTGAGAGCGTAATTTGTTTAGTTTAGGACATACTAATGAGGCACTGGGTGCCAAATTACTGTATTAGTGGGGTCCATGAATTAGTTCAGATTTGAGTTATGTATTAGCAAATATAAATGTTGAATAGAAAGAATGGTTTGATTCAAATTGGTAATGCAATGCAATATGACGAAATGGGACAAAATCGAATAAGGCTATATACATCGTTAGCATACAATGTTAATAAGTTCGTTAAAATAGATTGGTTAATTGAAATATCACATTTTGTTTATTTGGGATACATGTGTATATTAATGTATTGGAAAAACTTTGATATATAGACTTGAATCGGTCTAAGAAGGAAACAAATCAATTGAGTCCAATCATCTAAATTTCATGATATATTGAGTGAGTTATTGCAATACCATTGGAATTATTACTCACTGAATGATCTTGTTTTCATATGCAGGCTAGGTGTATTTTGAGATCTTGTACTCAGAGTCGTCAACATCCAACCAACAAATCTTGGACTCAACAAAATTCGTATATTTTGTTTTGTTTCAGGTTGACATGTACTTGGTTTTTAGTAAAGTCATTTGACTATAGTTATGTATGTGTGACATAGAAGATTTAATTTTTTAGTTGCAATAATTACAATGTTATTAGTCAATTAAAAGGTTTTAGTGTGATGTGCTTAGTTTGTGGTATGTTTCGAAATATTAAAGGGCTAAGAATTGATTTGGGAGATGATTTGAATATAGATATATTGTGAAATCTAAATTTTGCAGGGGGGTTTACATAAAATAAGCAGCATCCAAAATTTTTAATAAAATAATTTTACCACTACACTTCCATTTCGATAAAGTGAACCAAAAAAGTAGGTTGCTTCGGTAACAAAATGTGACATTTTATATTTGGATCCTATACGAGGTGTCACAAATTTGGTAGTTTTTTATTTTTATTTTCAAATTGTGCATCAAAATTTGGTATGATTATGGACTTTTGAACTTATTTTTGACAAAATTAACTTTATTTTATGAATTTTGGATATTATTCAATAAAGTTTCAAAACTTTTTCCATAAAATATTTTTAAAAAATTATTTTTCAAGTAAATAAAATAATTAATCATATATTTATTTTCCAAGTAAATAAAATAATTAATCTTTTTAAAAAATAGTTTTATATAAACTTTTAGGTTATTTTTACTATTTTAAATATAAAATATTTTCATACCAAAAATATAAAATATTTATTTTTACACAATAAAAATAAACAGTAATTATAAATTAAATAAAAATAAAATTTAGTTCGGATAACATCAATTTTTTTTTTAATTTATATTCCATAAATGGTCTGAACACCTCAATTTGAGTTGATTTAAATTTTCTTGTTTAGCCCTAACTAAAATATTGTTATATATTATTTTTAGTTAATTAGACAGTTCGTCTAAATGAAATTAAATAAATTAAAAATCTTTTGTATTGTTTTAGTCTGATGTATCAGATATTAATTTTTTTATGTTGATTGAGTCTTATTTCGATTGGCATCAATACGGAGGAAGACATGAATTTAAACGTAATTAAACGCATTTATTTTCTTTTCTAAATATTAGAGACAGATTATAAAAATTTTAAGCATTAAATAAAAAATATTAATTTTTTTATTATCTCTTAATGGAACATTCTTAATTGGAAATTTTGATTTTTTTAGCGACTTCTTTTAGCCTGATCAGAATTTGCATGATAGAGATGTTTCAAAAGTGTTTTAAGGAAACAAAAAAAAAAAAAAGGAGCTACTGCAAGTGTGTCTGAGCATGAAATTCTCATAAAATACTGAAAATTATTGAATTAGGTATAAAATGATTAACTGAGTTGGTACAACAACTTATTTATAAAATTATTAAAATACACTTACTTTAAAAAGTAATTAATATTATTATAAGGAAATTTTTGTTATTTCATACTTTTATATAATATTTTAAATAAAATAACTAAAAAAACATTATTTAAGAATTATATATAATACCAATAAATTCTAATAAAGATCTCTTATTCACTCCACCTATAATCATTTATTGAAATACCTTTATAAATATATATATATATTTTTAATATAAAATATTTTCGTTTACCCACTTATTGTAGGTGTAATAAAATCTAATATTTTCGAAGAGTTATAAAATAATACATTAAAAAATCATAAAATAAGGTATCAAAGTTTATTAAAATAAGAGTGATTTTGTTATGACATCAATATCCGTTTTACAATCAATATTTAGGATTTGTGACTACTCCAAAATTCAAACTTCTGTCATCTTTGAAAGTGTAAACTTTATCACTGCATCCAACACTTATTTGTAAAGTATTTTTTTAATAATAATTTAGTCAAAATTAAAACGAAAATCCTTAAAAATATCATGGCATTTCCAGTACTTGCAACCCATAGTCCTCATGGCTAAACAGCCATCTGAAATCTACATTTTGTTCCGAAATCCCTCGCTATTCAAAAGTCAGGTTAGACTGTAGCTAGATTGAGAATGAGGTAAGTTAAACCTTAAAATGAGAAGCAAAACTCTCCTAATATTATCTTCTGACCACTCAACCGAACAAGCATAGCTTTTGGTTTTAGGCTAATTTCAAACTCATTTGATCATAGATTTACAGAATCGATGGTAAAACCTCTTAGAGATTAGTTGAACTGGTTTAAAATTACTTAGGGTCAAGCTCTAAAGGTGTTGAAATAACTAGATAGCAAATATTACATGCTTCTTCTCTACAACCTAAAGGTTAAAAAGAGCATTTTTTCAACTGCTTCTCTGCTAGAAACTAAAATTGGCTGACATTTGAGATACTTGTTTCTCATGGTTTATTACCGTTAATCTTTTTGTTGTAACGGCTGAAGTTGCAAGTGGGGGCAAGGCCGTTCCGGTTCTCCTTGTGTCCACAGAGTTTTGAGATCACCTCTCTTTTTTCCCAATGTAATAAAGGTCCCTGCAATCCCAAACAAGTTATTCACGGTAAGAGAAATTAGGCGGAAGATAACATTTCATCTGGGGGTTTAAGAGCATGATACGATGTACATTACATTGACTACGCTGTTTGTATCTCATTGCTACTTACCAAGTGTGAAAGGAACGATGTAAAGCAAAGCTGGTTGGCCATGCCCGTCCATCAGGTTCAAGGCCACATAAGTGACCAAAAGACCTGTGGAATGAAATTTAAACCAAGCTGATGCGCGAGATGGTAGGAAAAGAAAATAGCTGGCAAACTTATAGATGGCAGCTTTTAAGGTTAGTTACTATTTCTTTGTACCTAAACCATAGGCAGTCATTGCCCACACGAAGTAGCCTGCTCGAAGATTCATATTTGCCAGCCAATCATATCTGCAAAAGTCACCAGCACCAGCAGTCAATGAACAGACAAAAGGTCCGGAATCAAATTCTTCATTTGGAACAAATCTAATTACTATAACGTTTGAATGAAGAGATTGAATACTGGAAAAACAAACAAAAGCAAATTTTTTCGTATTTAAACTTTAAACCATGCTGCACATTGAATTCAAACAATGGCACATTCGTAAGCCTTATGAATCTTGGCCCATTAAAAATAATAGGATCAGCATGTTTCAGTCTTATAGTTAAATAAGGTCTTAAACTATACAAAAGCGTGAAAATCAACAAAGGATTGAAATTTAATTCCTAGATGGTAGCCATGAGAGAGTTACGTATGGCTCAAAATGTTTCAAATGTTCAAACCTTAGTGAAAAGGCCACAAGCAGTCCGGGTAAGATTATGTCTCCAAATCCAATAACACTGTAACCACCCCAAGGATCAAACATCCGCGGAATTTTTAGTAGCATTGGTATGCCATCCTCTCCACTCCGATCACCACGTGCTACCTAATATAGAAAATAATAATAAAATATGGTCATTCCCTAAATAGTCCAGCATATCCACAGAAAGAACATCAGCCACCATCAGAATTCGATGCTGAAGAGATAATGTTTATAACTACTTACCACTATCATCACACTCTCATGAAACAACCATTTGGAAGCAAAGACCCAGAAGATATCATACAAGAAAGCACAACCCAAAAGAACAGTTCCAACCTGATTCAATAAAAATTCAACACTAAAAAGCATAAAAAATTTAAGCCATCTTCAATTATTCTCATATTTATACACTATACAACTAGATACGTGCATATTTTATCCTGTGAGTGAAAAGTACATGGAGAGGATACAACCCACATAACAGCAAAACATGCAAGAACCCTGAGTAACAAGTAGAAAAAGCAAAACAAATCAAGGTACTTGCCTTGAGATTTGGTACACGAACAATCTGAAGGACCGTGATTATAAGCGCAATACCCTGATTGAGAGGATAAGAGGGAAGGTTTAAATATCAGCACTTCACCATGATAAAGAGTGCAAATCAAACTAAGTTTCCAAACATATTGATTCTCAATGAGAAGGAATGCACCACAAGTGAATGCAATGCAGAAGGAATTATACATGTGAAGATAAGATGCCAGACATGTTGCCTTACAAGAATATCTTGACCTATCCAGGCAAAGGAGATATGTCGATACACTGCCCAAACAACAGCGAATGCAATGCAGAAGGGACAAACAGCCAGTGTCAAATGGGAAACAGCTCCAAAGAAGGGCACTTTAATAAAAGATTCTGCAAGGTGTTGAAACCACCTGAAACTATATAAAACTTTAGTGTCAGTATCATATGAACTGCAAATTGTTACTAAAACTTGAAAGAAAATACGCATATTCTAGAGTTGCTTTTAAAACATTGAATAGAGATTTAGTTGATCGCTTCCCTTTTCCACATATTTCTGAGAGAGACTTTGGTCTTAATGATGTTCAATTACAGTAAAGAAGAATAATTAAGAAGATGGACATGTAAACACAGAACAAACAATCAAGAGGGAATATGCATACCTTGATAACAAAGCCACCAAGCACATTTGCAGACCCTGCAAGCAAAAAGGGATGCCATGGATCAACATTCATCTCAAAAGAGTTTTCCCCTACCCCTACCCCCAACCCTCAACCCTTTCTATCAGGCCTTAGCACAAGAGAAGGTAAGAGTAATGCAACTTGGAATTCAGATGTGGCTTCTGATTAAGTAATTTTTACATCCAGTCATATTTATTGAGCAAATCTTTTCAATTGAGGTTCAAAGAGAATTGCAGATAGTCATGGTTCGCACACTAAGTTATGGATGAACGACTACCATCTTTAAAAAGTTACATTGACCAAGATGAAACGTTTCTTGTTGGTAACATATCTTTTGGATTAGTTATTGAAAAGATTTTGGTAACTTTGTAGCAGCTAGCATAGATTGACGGACGTGACTTTTCAGTGCAATACGCTTCGCTTAGAACTTTTGGTAAGATTTTCCAAAGCAGAACAGGTCTCACAGGAATAAGAGAATTATACAGAAAAGGAAAGAAGACTAGCATTGTTAATAAAATCTTAAAACTGACCGTAAAAGATATTGGGAACCATAGGAGATCATATGAAGTAGCTCAGTGAAAACTTGTAAACTACCAGTAAAAAGATGGAGGAAATAAGCCACACTGCACTAAGCATACAAATATATGGGGAAAGGCACACACCTCTACTCCACCAATGCAAAAAAGAACCACCAGGACCTCAACAAACCAGAATGACATAAGCTTGTAAAGCATGACCAAGAAACATGAAGCAAACACAACAAAGAGAACTGCTGACATTGTATTTATGTCAACAAAACCACTTGAACCTGCACTTCCAACTTGAAGAAATTCTACTGATGCATCCTGCGCATACAACATCAATCAGCACATTATTGGGGTCAATGATTGAATAATATTGGATATAGCAAAAAGTGCATAAAAGATTTGCTTCTAAAAGGGCATAAAGAAACCTTAAGTAGCTTGTCTTGCTCAATAGCAACTTCTCTAGCAGTCCATGCAGACCAATAAGAAGCAAGCAAAATGGTACCAACAGCCATTAGCCACAGAAAAACTTCAGCAATATCGACCGCCGGACGCTTTGGGGAGTAAAGCGCTACAGAAACTACATAAAGATGAAAACTGCAAACAATTTAAATCCTAACCAAGCAAAGGAAAGGAGCTGAAGTGAGTATTGCTCCAGAACAACAAAAAGGAACTTAATGCAGCAAAAAAGAAAGGCATACCCCTGGTGTTATTATTTATATAATTTTCCAAATTGGAACCAGCGTCCTGAGGAAGCATGACAGCAGGTATTTTTATATTTACATCAGCATCTGATTCACAAACCATCTTGAAGAGTTCTGTAGAAAAAGATTAACTAGTTCAGTATTCAGAAAGCACAAATAACTTTTGGACTGTTCATAACCGCTCATGATTGTAAATTTGTAATCAGCGATTTTAATAAATTCTATATTTTCAATGTAACATTTTCTATCCCTTTACGGCTCAATTATTGAAAAGGGTACTATCAAAACAGCTACATAAAGTATTTGGACAGAAAATGAATGATATCTACAAACATATCACCCCCAAAAAAGATCTTATGAGAAATTTTCCGATCACAGTTCCAGTAGAGTTAACATTTTTCACATGTCAAGATATCATAAACCAAAATATATGCCCACAAAATTTCTCCAAATTTCCAACTTGAAGCAATAGTTTTATCATGTGTTCTACACAGAAGCTCTTCTTTTTCTTTGGATAACAAACAAAATCTTAATATAAAATGAAAATCTATCCATCAAGGCGATGCCTCTACAACAGGCAGATACCACATTAATATGGATTGGGTAAGGAGCTAATCTTCACTACACGACTCCAGCAAGATGTTCAAACCCTTGTGTTATCCAAATAAGTGATGAAAGGACATAAAATACCTGTTTGGTTGTTTATTATGAGGATCGCAGAAGCACCAGCTTCTTCAGCAACATTTGCCTTCACAGTGAAACTACAGTTACCCCGATGCACTAGAATGACCTCCCCTGTAAGCTGCCGACACACAAGATATTCAACGTTTTGAGAGAGTAAAGGAACAAGTGAAAGAGCAACTGATCAGATGAAAGCACAAGCAAATGTTAGAAAGAATATATCAAGGAGTCAAATTGGATGAACACTGTAAAAAGATGAACATTTCAAAAACCTGATTCCTAGGCTTGCTGCAGCAATCAGGAGGATCTGCAAGTGCAAGCCTGGTATGATTTGCATGTTTTTCCTTCGATTCCAAAGTAGGTCCAAAACGAGCACCAACACCAACATACTCGGTGTTTTCTAAACCATCAATCCAGATGGGGACTTTTACCTATAAAAGAAATTCGATCAAATAAAATATAAAAAGTCCATATTCATAATTTTGAAAACAATAAACCGGAGAAAAGAGATATGAATAAACAAGCAGCATTTCTAACTTCAAAGGACAGCAAAGAAGTAAGAAAATCAATTATTGCATATATAATTTAGAAGCAAAAGAAGAAAGCAACGAAGGTGCAAGAGTATTTTCAACAAATTCAAGCTGAATTCGAGTTGCAAATATTTTGGAGATTGAAGACATTCCAATAAAATGTTATCATCCAAGTAAAATATAATTCTGATATACTTTAAAATTTGAGGAGATATCAAAGTTCCCTTCGGCTGATAGGAAATGCTTTAAAGTGTTTCATTATGCCAATATAGCAGGAATAAAATCCTACTCTATGTTGCTTGAACTCTTCATTTTTCCTGAAGTATCCTTGACCGACACCTATGTACACATTTGGACATGAGTACGGGGATATGACCCTTCAAGGATCCTCCAAATACATGAAAAGCTTTAAAATTTTGAACATATCTGTATTTAACATTCACACCAAAGTCGGATTAACATAAGTCCTAGTTAAGTCAAAGTCATTATCCCTTTCACAAAAAAAAATGGTCAAAATCATTATTTAGCCTAGTTTAACCAAAGCTTTTTTCCTTTTGATGCATAAAAACAAAAAAAGTCGATGAAGTCAATTCCTCCCAACCTCAACAACGAAATTAAGAGAAAGGAAAAATAGAAAAAGCCTACATCACAATAATTTAGTTCATAGAAAAATTGACCACTTCAGTTTCTCTTTATCCACACCAAAATTAAAGTAACTCCCGAGAAAACATTAACTTTTTTCCATCACGACCAAAACACAAAATAAGCCCAAAATTAAAAAAAAAAAAAAAAAGAAAAAGAAAAGGATATTCCCACCATTTTCTCAGTAATCAAACAGGAAGAGCAGAAAGACAAAAGTCATAATTTGAAGTAAATAAAAAACATTCAAACTACTTATCGAATTTAATAGAACATCTAAACCGAAAATCAAGGACAAGAACAAAAAGCTAGATTCTTTCATCATCCCTCCAATTTCTCAGCAACCAATCAAACATGGACCCAAAAAAAAAGTTCAGAACTTTTAAAGGAATACCAGAACAAAGTTATTAGCACACCCAGGTCTCTTTGGAGCAACGTTGTCCTGATGAACTATGTCCCCAGCTGAAACGAACCCAGCACTCAAAATTACTATTATAATTACGATAAACACAATATTAATTTCCATATTGGGAAAGAATCACCATAAAAAAAAAAAAGGAGAGAAATAAATTGGTTTCAGGGTTTTTTTTTTTTTTTCCTTCCTCCTTTTTGTTCAGAGAATTTTAAAAAAGAACTATCAGAAGGTACAGAAGATGGAAGCATGAAGGAAATGAAGATGAAAAATATCGCTTTTGTTTTGTTTTCTTTCTTTTTTTTCCTCACTTGGTTGAGTTGTCGTTTTGAGGTTCGGACATGAAATAAACAGTGAGGAAATACCTTTTACTCTTGTCCTGTGTTGTTCACGCTCTGGTCGAAGTGTGCATTTCACGCTATTTCATTTTTGGGTGGACTGATTCTTGCTCAATGGAAGAAATAGGTTTTAGGCTTTTAACTTTATGTTGAAGATTGTTTATGATAATAATAATAATAAAAGAGTTCATTTTTAGTATAAATTTTAGTAAAATCCAAGCTGTTTTATTACTGTTCGTATCTGTAAATTTTAACAGAATCTGAATGGGTTCCTTTATGTATTGAAATTATGAATCATTCGGATAAAAACTCAATTGAAAAATTACCAACTAAACTTTTAAAAAAATAATCATATATTAAAATAATTGTATAGATAATTTAATTTATTTAAAAATAAAATAAAAAACCACCATAAATTTGAACTTGAGTAAACAAGATTTTTAAGATCTTAAACTTTCCAACACATTCAAAATCTGATTAATAAAATTATTTAATTAATAATTATAATTTTAAAAAATCATGATTTAAATATTTTTATTTCTTTCGGGATGTACCATAAGACCAGTTCATATTGATATTAAATATTAATAATAAATGAATATAATGTTTTTAATAAAAGAAAAAGAGAAATGGGAGGCCACAAACAAAAGAGAATGATTCTGTTTTTTACTAGTTAGCGACGGGTCTAGTTGAAAAACGGAAAACGCGTGGGTCAATATATCATAATAGAGAGTTGCTGAAGCATAAAGGTTACCGGCTACTGTCTAAAATGGTTAAAAGTTTCCGTATGGACCGTACAGATTTCCTGGTATATTTACTACTACAACTGAATCAGGCAACCACACTGATTTCTTGGTTAACTATTGGTCGAATTCCATTTCCAACCATTCGAAGCGAAACACGTGTTGGTAGAGATGGACGGCCTTTTTATTAAACTAACCCAAAAAAAATTAATTAATTATCAAAATAATTCACCTTTTTAATTAAATACTAAAATGACCCAAAAGCTACAGTAAATTTAGGTGGAGCCAAATTAAATGGCTCTACCAAGTTGCCACGTCAGCATAGAGGATTAAAAAATAATTTTTTGGTAGAGCCATTTTGAATGGCTCCACCTGTATAAAATATAAGGAAAATACTGTAAAATCTAAAAAATTAAGGGCCTTTAAAACAATTTTTCAATTTTTAGTGGAGCCATTTGAAATAGCGCCACCACCTTTACAACTTGTTTTTTTTTTAATTTTGTCTTTTTTTTTTTTACTTTTTCATGTATTTAAAAAGTTAGGGGCCTAAAGAGCAATTTTCTCTTTTTTGGTGGTGCCATTTGAAATGGCGCCACCACCCTTTGAAACTTTTTTTTTTACTTTTATATTAATTTCTTATTTTATTTTATTTATTAGATTTATATTATTAATTTTAAAAAATTTGTAATGTGTATTTAAAATGTTTTATAATATATTTTTAAAAATTTTAAATAGTATTTTAAATAAATTTTTTAACTTTAGATATATTTTAGTAATTATTTTAAATATTATATTTCTTACTTTTTTCAAGTTTTTGAAAAGTTTGGGGGACTTAAATTTTAAATACTTTCAACAGAGTAGCGATTAGCAAGAAAAATAAGTAACTAAAACGATTTTTATTTCAATTATAAATAATTTTATTTGTTTCACGATCATCGATGATGTGTGATCCGTATTTGCTCCGTAAGACATTTTAATATCTCATACAAAAAAAAAAAACATAAATATAACAATTATTTTTAATATAACATTAACTATAAAAATACAAATAAAACAATAAAATACATAACTTTTCTCTCAAAAAAGGAAAAATTTAAGTCCCCAAACTTTTCAAAAACTTGAAAAAGTAAGAAATATAATATTTAAAATAATTACTAAAATATATCTAAAGTTAAAAATTTATTTAAAATACTATTTAAAATTTTTAAAAATATATTATAAAACATTTTAAATACACATTACAAAATTTTTAAAATTAATAATATAAATTTAATAAATAAAATAAAATAAGAAATTAATATAAAAATAAAAAAAAAAGTTTCAGGAGGGTGGTGGCGCCATTTCAAATGACATCACCAAAAAAAAAAATTACTTTTTAGGCCCTTAACTTTTTAAATACATAAAAAAGTAAAAAAAAAAAAAAGACAAAATTAAAAAAAAAAACAAGCTGTAAAGGTGGTGGCGCCATTTCAAATGGCTCCACCAAAAATTGAAAAATTGTTTTAAAGACCCCTAATTTTTTAGATTTTACAGTATTTCTCTTGTATTTTATACAAGAATGGCTCCACCAAAAAATTATTTTTTAATCCCCTATGCTGACGTGGCAACTTGGTGGAGCCATTTAATTTGGCTCCACCTAAATTTACTGTAACTTTTGGGTCATTTTAATATTTAATTAAAAAGGTGAATTATTTTGATAATTAATTAATTTTTTGGGGTTAGTTTAATAAAAAGGCCAGAGATGGACCTGAGCTAATGGCTCCACCTAAATTTACTGTAACTTTTGGGTCATTTTAATATTTAATTAAAAAAGTGAATTATTTTGATAATTAATTAATTTTTTTGGGTTAGTTTAATAAAAAGGCCAGAGATGGACCTGAGCTCAAGGGAATATCATATGGGTTTCTCTAGACAGAAGGCACTGAAGCTGCAAAGGAAGGGGGGCCCACATGGTCGGCTACTCACACACGCACTATCTTTAATGGACGAATCACACGTGTGGACCCCCTCTCAGCATGGGAGAGGGATAACTTCAGCTGAACCTTTTTCTTTTCTTGTCAATACATATACCATACCATATAGATAGGATATAATTCGGATTATAATAATGTCATGATTGTACTATATGACCCGATAATTTTGAACATATACCATCACAGCACAACACAACAAAGAAAAACTAACATCAGTGTATCAAAATCTATATAATACCAATTATTAATGTCTCAAAACTATAATAAAATATATAATACCTTAAATAATATTATAACACGAGAATATACACAAAGATGATATGAATAAAATACAGTAAAAAGACGTTGCACTCATAATCAAAATTGCAGCCTGACTAAGCACAACAAAGAAAAATAAATTTTAAAAAGGAAATTAAAAACTCACAAAGGATCCACAATGCCCTTCTAGAAGCCATCTTTCATCCACCTGCAAAGCATCTCATCAAAATTTTTCAGGCATACCTTCATTGTGAATCACCTCTGCTCCGGATCTGAGTCTTGCAATACAAAATTATTTTAGTGTTCCTCCTTCTACTAATTTGATCAAACAAATGAAGAAAACCAAGTTCGGTATGATAAACCATCACGAGAATGAACATGTTGCGTTAAAGTAAATAAAAGTCCAAGATAATCTGATTAAAACTTTCACAAGCAACCACACTAGACTATGTTGCTCCAACGTTTCATTTTGCTAAAAGTATCCCTGTCTGACATATTCGATAATGGGGGCGGGAATATGGGCCCTTCAAATACATGGAAAAGCTTCAAAACTTTTTAACATACTTGTGTCAGACAAATATTCGTATCTGACACCTAAATCCAAGTAACATAGACACTAAAACTTACGAAAGAAAAGAGAGAGCAGCATACCTGCATATCTCCTTATGAACCCTTGCCATTAAGTGACAAATGCACTGGTTTCTTTTCTTGGCCCAAAGAGAGAATTTCTTGCATTCTTTCTGGCCAATCTGAATTCAATCTACGGGCAAAATCTTCCACCTCCCTACACAACATAAAAAGGACTGGTAGGGCTAATCTATAAATTTCCTCCAAAATCGTGTATGTAATAATTATTAAGATATTAACTTTGTTGCTTCATCAGGTACAATATTCATCTTTGTCTGCTTACCAATTGAAGAATATGCAAACACTAAGCCTCATGGCAAAATCCAGGGAAATGTGACCACTTTGTCTTTCAATGCTCCAGAGAGTGGAGAAGAAGAAGCAAGGAAGAAGATTTACAAGGAAAAATCACCTTACCTATCAATTTTTTCCTTCAATGTCGGATCAATCTCATCATCAATATCACCATCATCAAACTCGTTCTTATTGGGAAAAATATCATCTTCAACATCCTGTAAGTTTGTGGTAGCACCAACACTGGGCAGAATCTGACCAACTTCAGCACTACGGCATACAGAGTTAAGACCATTTGACTCCTGAACATGAGAACTTCAGAAACCTGACAGTATTGAAAGAAAGAAAAAAGATGAATGGAGAGGTCCAGACCTTATTATGGTTTTTAGTGGCTTCATGAGCAGACGTGCTCTTCTGCAAATCTTTTCTTCTTCGGTTCTTCTTTTTACTCTTTGAAGTTTTAATCCCTTTAGAATCTGCAAAATAAAATTCCCTTACCTCCTATGAGGCCTTCAAAAAAAATTAAAAAAAGAAGACTGGGAAGTTTCTGGTATACATAAAAGCAGCACAACTTTAAAAGATTACAATTGCGGTGTATAAAACTTATGTAGAATTAGAATTTTAAACAATTTATCCATTACGAGATATCCATAAAAGAGCCTGAAATCTCAACAATTTTCAACTGTAGTTTGTTGGAAAATTATTCTTAGATTAAGTTCCTAGACCATGATGATTGAAGGAAACATCAATTATTTTTTAATCCTATGCTATAAAAAGTTCAAAACAGGTCATCTTGTAACATCTTCCAAGAAAGGTCCTATCCTTTTGATGTCTTCATAATTTACCGTCAAACAGGATTATGATAAAGGAACACAAAACAATTTGCTTTTCTTCAATTTTGGCCCCTATCATTCACTCCTCAGTTCCTCACACTCACAAATGACTGCAGAGAAATAGAAGACATTTGGACATTGGGATTGACACATGAGACACAACCACAGGAGCAAAAGTGCTAAACTATTTTTTATAGGAGGAGCTATTTAATCATCTCTTCTGCTAATTTAAGCAGGTCAACCAACCAAAATAGTCATGAAACACAGAAAGTTATACAGAACTACAATCATTTGGACGGAAAAATAAATATATGCTGACAATCTATGTTAGAGAAAAACTTAAGTATACCTCCATCATCTCCATTAATAAATGACAAGAGATCATCAACTGAACGATCATCAACAAGCTCTTCGTCAACCTCAACATTCTGAAACATAGAAATCCCGACTTATTTGCATGCATTTTTTAAGTAGGGAGTTGAAAAATGATGCCTTGAAAAATTAATTGACAAAGCAATGTCAACCATATAAACATGCTACTAAGAAGTAAGAAGTAAAGCAGAACAGCTAATAAATAACCAGCATGAAAGCAGCAGAAAACAAGAGCCCAGTCACCTTTAGTTTCTCCCTCTCTTTTAGTTCCTTTCTCTTTTTCGCATACAATCTATTTAACAGTCGAATGCGTGGGTCATCGGTGGCATTTTTCAGAGGCTCCAGCTTTTCTTCCTAAACCAACAAAGTAAGTACTAAAATAAGAAAAGAGATTAAGAGAACAGATAAAAAATAAAGCAGGTTCAACTAGCACCAGACACCTCAGTAAGATCATCAGGCAAATGAAATATCTCACGTATCTCCTCAGGAGCTTTCCCTTCAATAATTCGTGCAAGGGCACGACTAGTAAGATCAACTAGAGGCTTTAACTGAAGGCTGTCAGCAGCAGATGTCAACTCACAGAGCCTCTTTGTGTCCATTCGGATAAACTTCTCATCAAAAGATTTGCGCTCCTTCAAACGGGAACAAGAACATGCAAAGGAAGGAAACAAGGAAGATTAGAGTCAGTTTGTTATATGGAATTGAATATCCTAGAAACACGTTTTCCTTTTTCAAAAAGAAGTGGCTAAGGAAATCAAGTATACAAAGAAAGCCATTCTATACCTAAAGAATGGAATTTTTTGGCTCCATTTATGCCACTCCAGAAAGATTAAACATCTACTAAAGAAAGCAAGAGGAAAGCATCAGACATAAGAGGCAAATGCTAATTGAGAATTACGTTGAACCTACCTTGTTCGAGCGGCCAAGCACCTGATGAAACCGACAATAATCGAGGATTAGACTTAACATGGCAGGATTGACTTGCTGGGGAAGAGATATAGCATAATTCTTGGAGGATCCCATGCCTTTTTGTATAACTTCATGACATATCATGGGACAGAACATTGCAATCTCCTGTTCAACTTGTTGGATTGAGCCATCAACAGTTTGAAGCCAAATATAAGACTTCATTATCTGAGACAAATCCAACAATCCTTCAGATCAAAACTTAAGGATATACTCAAAAACAAACCAAGGCTACTAAAGTATAATTGTCAGGATCGCAAACTGTTACAAGAAATTCTATGCCATCTAACAACTAAACAGTTAACTCAATCCTTCCTCTACCCAGTCTGAGTTTGAAGTGACCCATATCCCATCATTCAAACACTCAAACAACATATTTTCTGGGTACTCATTGAACCCTACTAAGCAAACTATGTAAGGCACAAATTTCACCAGACAGAAACATAGTTTTCATTCACAACATGGTGTCCATCTAACCAAACTCAAGGATGTTGTACACAAAATTGTTAAAAATACAAAAAAATAAAAATCAATCTAGCCCATCTCAAGGAAGGTTATACACATCATGGCTAAAAATACAAACAAACAATAATTGTGCACAGCACAATAATTAGGTCCATGTTACACCAGAGCAAAATATTTTGCTAAATACCCAGGATACGTATTTGCTAGAGAAGTACATGTAATAATGAACAATATGTCATTTATGCCTACAAAAGGAACCCTAAAGAATACAAAAGAATCTGCTCTAATACAAATAATAAATATCAATCTAGCCTATCTTAAGGAAGTTATACACATAATGGTTAAAAAAACAAACAAACAATAATTGTTCACAGCACAGTAATTAGGCCCATATTACACCAGAGCTAAATATTTTGATAAATACCCAGGATATTGTATTTGCTAGAGAAGTACATGTAATAATGAACAACATGTCATTTATACCTACAAAAGGAACCCTAAAGAATACAAAAGAATCTGCACTATTGTAGGATATATAGTAAATGGTTCATAACCTAAAATGTAAAATAAGAGAATAGAAAGTAGGATGTACCTTACCTCTGTTCATTATGATCAAAGGGAAAACAACACTATAAACTTACCTCAGGCTTTATGACTGCCATATCAATCTCTGACATTTGAAAGGATATTTGAAACACAGAAAAAGGTATCTATGTACAGCTTATTGTAGTAGTATACTCTGGCACTCAAAAGCTTGAATACAGTAAATCAGACAACAGCTATGCACTTCTTAAGTGACATAGACTCTCAAACCTGTAATAAGTTTCCCAAGTACTGTTAATCAGTGGCAAATTTCTCTCTTGCATGAACATTGATTCAGAAGTAGATCTCAATAGGTACGTAAACCAGCAATTTGATGCTGTTCAAGCAGGAAAATGAAGAAGAAAGAATGATATGCAGCAGAGTTACAGACAGATCTTTCAGTTTTTGTTAAATAACTGCACAGTTAAACAATTGTATTAAATTAAAGTCAAGCTTCCGCATTTAAGTAGTAATTAATAAACAGGTCACAAAATAAAACTCTGAATTAATACACGTTCTTGCTAAAGCTAACACTGAAATGTTTGCTCTATCCCACTACAAGACAAAACTTGAGTATCTAAGGCCTCATGAATCATGGCACAACCATTAAGCATACAGATAGTTTCAACAGCAGCAAGCCAAGCAGGATCCATGGTAGCATTATTCCCTCATAGGAAGTCAACACAAAAGTTCCTGTTCTCAAATGAGCTTGACACCTCTGGTTAAACACTTCCCTGGAAAAACTATTTCTAGTATTACAACTATTCCACCTCTATTACCATTTATAAACATAAAATTCATCAATTTAACTTTTAAAATCAGATGTTCAACTTATGGCAACTTAAATCATTACCGCGAAGAAAAGCTAGGTGCCTTGCCAGTTGTTAGAACTACCGAAATATCACATGGCAGCCAAAATTTTCATTTGCCAAGTTTCTCCAAAAAAAAAACAAGATAAAGGAGCTGTCTTTCTTCCGTTCTAACAGTTCTTTTACCCAAAAACAACTTCAACGGCTTGCAGACTACACGCTAACCTAATATCGTGCATGCATCAATTATTCTAAAATCTAAATACAACGAAGAATACCTAATTCATGATTAATTTTCTTTCATTTTCCTATACTTTTTTTTCCTGTTTTGCCAGTCACATTCGCTTTCTCAGCAAACAAACATCTTCTAATAAATAAAAACACATAGAGCAACAAATCAACATAAATAAATCTAAAAATCAAACAAAAATGAATTAATCACAGTTCATACCTAGCTCACAGAGCCTGAAAGCTAATTCACCGGATACGTATAAATTAAACAAATTTTAATAAAAAATAATAAAGTGAAAGACATTTCTGTCGCAAATCAATCCGTTAAAGAAACGAAACAATGAAAGAATGATTCAAAAAAGTAAGTCTATACAGGTAAGTGTAAAAACGATTTTCTAGTTCTTTTCAATGCTTACTATATAGTAATTCATTATTTTCTTTTTGCAATTTATAAGCAATACGTCGTTGTATTGATTGTACCTTCGAGAAAAAAGCAGTGGAGATTTCAGTGCTTTCGAACTACAGAGATATGGCGGTGGTCGGCGAACTCAGAAAGGATAACTGACAGAGAGGGAGGCGAGAGAGGAAAATAGTGTGTTTTTTTTTTTTTTTTTTTATTTTGGGGTGTACTTTTTGAAATTTTAGTTAATTACATCTGGAGTTGCATTAGGCTCGTTTGCTAGGCTAGGGTTTGGTCCGGCATAAAAAATGAGTTTAGAATTTTATCTAAATCTAACTCGGATAAAAATGTTAAACTTCGGGCCCAACTCGGCCCATCTATATTAATTTTTATATTATTTTTATATAATTTTAAAATATATATAATACATTAAAATAAATATTTTTCAACAAATTAAAAATAAATTTTAAAAAATATGTATATTTAAATAATACTAAGGTAGATGTAACTTAACAAGTAAATAACTCAAATAATAACAAAATTAACAAATATCTTTAAAATAATAACAAAGTTAACAATAAAATAAGTTTTATACAATATCCAAACAATAACAATAAAATAGTAGAACATAATAGTAAAATGGTAGCAAAATTAGGGGGAAAACAATAAGAAAATAATATTTTTTAAAAAATAGATTTTTTTATCCTTTAGTGAATTCGGGTTAGACCGGGCTCGGGCCAAAAATGTCTTACCGAGGCTCAGCCTATTTTTTAAACGGGCCTTTTTTTGTCCAATCCTATTTTTCGGGCCTATATTTTTGCCCAAACCCTCTCACATTTCGGGCGGGCCTTCGAGCCGGGTGGCTCAACCCATGAACAGGTCTAATTACATCTATAGTCCATAGTTTTGTAATAGGTCAAATTTTGCTATTAATCCTTACACAATATGTAATTTTGTTATTTTATGCAACAAATACATCATCACTTGTTTAATGTCACGTCAATTTGCTATTTTCATAAAAAAAATGTTATAGTTAATTGATTTAACAACTACCATTTGAATCAAAACTGAAATTTCAAATTTTAAAAATAATGAAAAATGATCAAATTGAAAAATAAAGACTAAATCCACAGCTTGTGCATAGTACGTGGCTAATAACAAGATTTTACTTTGACCTAAAAGGCATTCGCAGATGGCCCTGCGTCTCACATCACTTGGTTAGTTTCTCACATGAGGATCACCCGAATAGTCCCTCATCTTACATCACTCGGTTGGTCGCAAAGTGACCAGCCAACCGAACGTCTTGTCCTTTAAGCCACCAAATTTTAGAGAGAACACACCCATCTCCTAGAGGGAACTATCAAAGGACCACTAAGTGTAACAACCTTGTACCATATCAAAGTTGCACTGCACCTAACAATAACCCACTTACAACAACCCACTTACAACAACCTTGCCACTTGATCGACCAAATGATCACCATGTCCCAGATTTGCTGGTGATGTGGCATTATTGGGCACAAAACCTCCCTCCTATAAATACCATGTAAGATGATGAAGGATGGATCTTTTGCCTCCTCTACATCCTTAAGCCTTTACCTACATTAAGTCTCCCTTTCTTTTTTATTCTTCCTTGACTTATGTCCTTTTTTGGCTTGCCACCTATTTAGATGAACCAATTCTCCTAGCACCACCACCTTCACCTCCTTATTCCCTCTCTTATTGTACACTTGTATTAACAAAAAAAAAAAAAGTTTTTTTTTCAATTAGAATTAACATATTATATTTTATCACTCAAATTAATTAATCACATGTATATTGAATTGTGCTTTGCAAACTAGCTTAGGGGGAGACTCATCCTCAAGTATATACCATAAATGTTTGTAATTCACTTTTTCAAACAGATTTATAATTGCATGATTAGTGATCAAATTCTTAAAAAAGATTGCTTCAAATATTTGGCGAGCAACTTTGATTAAAAAAAAAAAAACTTTTTTATTTGACTTTATTGGTGCTTTCATGACAAATTCTAAAAAGTGTTACAAAAATAAGCTAAAATAATGTTTTGGTAGATTAATGTTGTACTTTATAAAATTATTAAAATATAGTTAAGATTATTTGTATCTATTATCAATAAATAAAAAGGTAGTTATTGCCGACTGAGTTTTAACTCGTTTGGTATAAACATCGTTATCAATATAAGAGGACGTGGGTTTGAGTGCGCTGAAGCGTATTAAACTACTATTTATTGGTTGAGAGGAACTATGTTAATTTTAGGCATTGTGTCAAAAAGAATAAATATAATCAGAATCTATAATAAAATTATTAAAAAAATAAAAATCCAATATAATTAAATTAAATCACAATTTTTACATGAAATAAACAAATAAATATTCTTTTAAATCATGATAAAAAAAATCTGAAAATAAAATAATGGTTAAGAACATTTTCTCCCCAACCTTTTAAGGCCCTCGTCTACTTCGAAGTTGAATGGAAAAAAGTCTTTTAGGTGAAATCTCCTTCTTTCATATATATTGTTATTGAATTTATGATTATTCTCAACCACATCTCAATTCATTCATTTATGAAATTATCTAAAGTTAAATGTTTTTTATTAAATAATAAATATAGATTAGAGTGAAACACATGTTCAGCAGGCCTAAAGCTCATTCAGAATGTTAATCTCAGGTATAGAGAGTACCACGTACATTGCAGGCGACTCAGGGTGAAACATGTGTCCAGCAAGCCTAGAGCCCGCATGGAATGCCAGTCCTAGGAACGATAAAGTCGAGACAAAATAATGGAGTCAGGTTGTGAGTTGTGATAGTATAAATATCTAAGTGTTCCTGTTGATGAGACACTAGACAAAATTACTCAAAAAAACTTAATATTTCAAAATCATCTTCTCTTTAACTTTATCATTTCAATTAAAACCACAGTTGATTTTTATATTATATATATATTTGTTATATAATTTTTTTCACCTACATCATAAATATATCATAATCTAATTTTTATTATGTATTTTGTCTCATGGTCTTATATAGACCTTAAAATTCTATATAAAACATAATAAAAATATAAAACTGATAAATGGATTTGTTAAAAACATGCAAAAACACTAATTACTAATATATTAAAATTTATATTACTTCAACATTTTTTTTAACATTAATTTCATTATAGAACATATCTACTTATTTTTTGATAAGAAACAATGCCTAGAACTATCCATAGTTCCTCCCTAACCCTTAAATAGGAAGATAATGCGCTTCAACACACTCGAATCTATGTTCTCCTACACTGACAACAATGCAATGTCAATCGAGCTAAGACTCAATCCGCTACTTAAACATAATTATTATCTATGCATGGTTATGTCTTTTCTTCTTTTCTTTTCTTTTTTTTTTTAAATTTGAGAAATTAATCACTTCATTTTAATTTATCAACATTTGATTCTTTTACATTATAAAAATAAGAAATTAGTTTAATTGTTGATAAACATGTAATATTTTGTTAATTTGTTACGTATAATTTGTTGAAATGATTTTTTTTGCTAATATATTGGGTATAAATTAGGGATAAATTTCAGAATTACATATGAATTTTGGTTTCATGTGTAATTTTACACAAAAATTTTGATTTTTGTGCAATTTTATAAATAAATTTTTGATTTGATTTAATTCTCACAAACTATTAATATAATTACCAATATAACATCATTTTATGTTTTTATATTACATATAAAAATAAGTACATTTATCTAATATAAAAATAAATAGATGTAGCCATTTCTTTAAATGTATACAATTGGATCAGAATCAAAGTTTCATGTGTATAATTATCTAAAATCATTGTTCACATATCAAATTGCACATTGAATCGAAACTGATGAATAATTTTGAGTTTTATCCTTACAAATTATTGAGTCGTTGTTGAGTCAAATTTAACAATTTAACTAATTTTTAAAATTTCATAAAATACAAAAAATATATTTTAATAAATTAAAATAAATGAATTAACTCTTTAAAATATGATAATGAAAATTCATTCATCTTATCATCTAAATCATTCCAATCAATATTCATTCACCTTATCATCTAAATCATTCCAATCAATCATTGATGCGATAATTCTAAGTTTTTCTTTGGGTCATGGTTCAAGAGAAGTGGGCCTGTTCCATATAAAAATTTTATAATTTTAAGAGTTATAAACAAAATCATAAAAGTTATAATTTTTTTTATATATTTTGTGATTTTTTTAAATTTTTAAATTTTTTAATAATGTATTTTTTTTAACCTTTTAGTCTTATTAGTTTCAAAATTTCTAAATTACTTCTAATAAAAAAGTAGGGGTCAAATTGAATAAAGATGTAAAGCTTAAGGACTAACTTTGTTATTATATTATATGTATATAAAACACTAAAACAAACATTTAACATTGCAATTTTAATGGAGGGGCTGTTTTGCTCACTCATCCAATATACAAAGACCAATTTGCCCATTTTTTAGTAGATGGGCTAAAATGCAATCTAGAGTATAGTAGAGGGGGTTTTGCGAAACTTTTACCAAAATTTTTGGGCCACATGTTACTTTTACCATCATTGATGCGATAATTGTAAGTTTTTCTCTGGGTCATAATTCAAGAGAAGTTGTGGGCCTGTTTTGGCCCATATAAACCAGCTAATACCGTCCCCCAAAGTTGAAAGAAGAAGAAACACAATACGCAAAATTATGAAAGATCAAGAAGAAAGATAAAAGAATTTTATAGAATAACAATTTCAAAATGTCCCCCACAAAGAAAAAACAAGAATTTAATATTAAATTGTTAAAAAGCTTATAAAGTATACGCCAAGGTCATGAATTAAAACCTCTGTGATATTAACCTCAATGTCAGCATGGCCCCCACTTCCTAGTTTCCTTACACGAAATTGAAATTTTAACCCAATACATTTGAACTCTGCATTCCACCGTCACTCACGCGCCGCCGCCATGCCTTAAATATCCTCACCCATGAAACCCTCATTTACCATGCAATTTTTGTTCGCTGATAATCTTTTCAACAATGGCTCCCAAATCTCTGCCATGCACGTTGACTTTAAGCCCGTATTTCATAAACAATGTCAGCGAAATCTTCTGCTCCACCTTATGCCCAGGGGCTACCGTCAGCTTATGCCTCAACAGCGCTGCCGCTGCCACTGATTTCATTTGAAGATAAGCCAAGCCTCTTCCCAAACATATTCTTGGCCCAGCATTGAATGCCACGAATTTATATGAGTCGTGCATGATGAATTCCTTGCCGTCAGCCGTTAGCCACCTCTCGGGACGGAACTCGAGGCAATCATCACCCCAAATCGACCTCATTCTCCCCACCGAATATATTGAATATGTCACCGAGGAACCTGCTGGCACAAACGTTCCGTCCGGAAACACGTCGTCCACCACGACATGCTTTGAATCCTCCGGCACTGACGGGTATAGCCTTAAGGTTTCAGATAATGATGCCTTCATATATATCAATCGGTCAACCTCTTCAAATCCTAAAGGCTCATCGAACCATGTTGATGTGTCAATACCACGTGTTTCGATCAGGACGGTGCAAATTTCATGTAAAATTTTATCTTCAATAATTGAATGTTGAGTGAGGAGCCAAAAAAACCAACAAAGAGCAACGGATGAAGTGTCACGTCCTGCTAGAATAAAATTAAGTGCAACGTGTTGGAGAAATTCCTCCGAGTAGGATTCTTTTTTCCTCATGAATCTTGAGAGCAAATCGTCGTGTGGGTTCCCATCTTTCTGCTGGCTCAGCAGTTCTTGCTTACGTGTAACGATCACGTCGGATAAATACTCATTCATGTGGACAAGGCTTCGGCTCAGACTGGCTTCTAATCCAAGCCGAAGCCATTTCTTAAGCTTCCATAAAACCTCTGGCAAAATAAACCTTTGAAGAGATGCTTCGGTGGCTCGGTCAAAAGCTGAAGCGAAGCCGTTCTCGGGGAGCCGTTGAGCACATGTTTCCGGGTCTTTTCCAAAAGCTAATCCGCAAATGTTATCAAACGTGAGCCGAAGCAATACGTCTTGTAGATCAACCGGCTCGCTTTTGGCTTGAGCTTCTTCAAGGATGGGGCAGAACCGGAACTTGATGGCTCGAGTGACCCACCGAGCCATGGCTTGGCGAAGAGTCCTGGTGGTGAATTCCAGCGCGGCAGTCCTCCTCTGGAATAGCCACGTGTCACCATCCGAGTTGAAGATTCCTTGACCGAGCAGATCATGGAACACGGACTGCCACGTAGGACCTTTGGGGTAATTGTCGAAACGAGTCTTGAGGATGTGCTCCAAATTCCTCGGATCGCACGTGACCGTCACGAGACCTTGTTTCCGGGCCAAGAACGGGATGGCACAAATGCAGGTCTGGTACGTCCCACCGCAAGCACGGAGGTTGTCGGAGATCCAGTCATGCAAGCGGTCACAGTTGTTGATCAAGCCAGGAAGACTGCCCAATAGAGGCCAGACACGTGGACCACGAAGAGACCGTGAGATGAACGTGAACCACAGTAGGTAAGCTGTGATAGCTGCCAAAAGGAGCAAGGCAGTCGATATATCCATACTATTACAACTATAACAAAACAACCCCTTCTACCGAAGAAATTTTCTCAGGAAAGACTATTCCTCAAAATGGGTATTACTCAGAATAAAAAGTAAAGTGAAATACAATAAGAAATAGGATTTATAGGTGAAATTATAAAGAGAAGCAATTACTAGAGACAGACTGTTCCCTTCAATTGCACCAACTTGTTTCTTCCTTTCTCTTTTAGCGTCTAACCATCAGATGCACCACCATAAATGCACTGAGAGGTTGTTGAAACTCCTTAAAGATCAAAAAAGAAAAGAAAAAACACTAGAGGGTCTTAAATTCAAGCATTGAATAAAGAGAATTAAATGAGTTTAGTTGAGGAACCAAGACAGACAGATAAAAGACTGTTAAATATAAAATAAAAAAGACAGATGATGGCAATGAGGCTATGGAAGGAAAATAATGAAAGGGGTCAGACAGACAAAAATATAGTAGAATGTTTTGTTTTGGTGCAGTTTAGGCTAAATAATATATATATAGCTAAGGGTTTGTGATTTTTATAGCGGTAAGGGAAGAAGAAAGGGGAGGAGTGGAGGGGTGCCTTAAATGAAACGGGTTAAGTCATGTGGGCTTTGGTTAGGTGAGCAATTCACCACCAACAATTTACTACCAACGCTCCATGCAGACAAGACAAGCATGCAGCCGCTGCATGCCTTATTTTTCAACATTCTTCCATTGACTTCTCTCTTTTGATTTTCTTTTTTTAATCTCTGTAGCTGTTCCTGGAAGGTTCAGCGCATATGGATTTATATATGGGTTAATTTCACCATTAGTCCACAATTTATGATTCATATTTTAAATCGGTCCCTAAATAGTTTTGTATCAACCAAGTTCTTCCATCGATCTAAATGTCAATTTCACCATGGTTGTTTGAATTGTACTAGACCGACCGGTCAGAGGGGTTGGCTTGAGAACCGGTCGAGATAACAGTTCGAAGAGAGGCATCAAATCAATTTAACAACGAACCAATACGAATCAATTGAACCCAGTCGAACTGGTGAACTAGTGGCTTGATCGATTTGACCATTGATCCAATCTTGGTTTTAGCATTAAACACCAGCTTAAATCTAACACGGGGTATATTTAAAGCACATGGATTAAATTCTAAATACGTATAGCTACTGCATGGATAATTTAGACTTAACGTGCTAAGGACAACACAATACAGTTAAAATTTAAGAGAGCTATTTTTGAACACATTAGATCTAAGTTGTTCATGTGATAGGCACAAACATTTTTAAAATTTTGATCTATGTTTTTTAAATATATTTCACATTCGAGCTAACATGTAACACTGAAGTCGATTGCTAGGCTAATGGAAGAATCTAATTTGATACAACACTAAATATTTTGAGGACTAACATAGATTCTGAACCATAATTTAGGGACGTATAGCATAATTATCTCTTTTATATATTTTACAAACAAATTCTTGACACTCAGGTATATATGCAGAGGAAAGTTTGACTCTCTAAATCTTTAAATGCTTTCCTTTGTTAAAAAAGATGTGCCCATTTTGCCTCTGAAATCTGAAAATCTTCTACTTTTATCCTGCTATATGAGAAAAAAAAAGAAGAAAAAGTCAAATGCATATCGGCACACACCTGGGAAACACTGGTTCAGCAATTTGCAGCGTCATGTAAGATATACTGTATACATAGCTCAAGGCAATATATAATTGACTTTGTTTTCAGATCTGTTAAATCATGTTGATGTATATAGATAACTAGAAGGTTTTATCAAGGAAAAATAAAGGGGTTTCGCAATTGAATATATTATCTACACTTTAATATTTAATTTACTCTAACCACCAAATTTGATAAAAGATGGTAATGATTTTTTTTATTCATATCGTGTCCTGTAAGGCACTTAATAATCTAGGAATTTACTTCTCAAGTTTGGTGTGTATATATTTATTTTTTAGGGTAAACTATAAAGGTAGTAATGTAATTATGTATTTTTTTTATTTTAGGTATTTAAAATAAAAAAAAAGTTTATAATTTAAGTATTCACGTTATATAGTTTAATTCCCGTTAAAATCATAAACGGTAAATTGACATGATAGTTAAAAGAATAGGTATAATAACAAATTTAATCTTAAACTTTTATATATTATATCGATTTAATAATAAATTTAAAAAATTAACTCTAAATTTACAAATGTTCTCAACTTGATCCTAATTCTAAAAAATTCAAAAAAAAAATATTTTCAAAAATATAATAAATTTAAATTTTATTTTAATATTAGTACTAATTAAATATAATTATATTAATATTAAATAAAATAAAAATCCCCATCCCAAAACCACTCCACCCCCACCTCTCCCTCATCCCCTCCCCCACCATTGTCCTCTCCCTCCTCTTTCACATGAACGACGACTGTGGCTTAGGCTTAGAGATTAGTGGGCAAAAAAAATAGTAATAATTTTGAGAGTAGGTGTAAACGGGGGAGGGAGAGGGGCAAGGGAGGGAGGGAGGGAGATAGCGGAGAGGTCTAGTGGGGTTTATGTAACATCCTGAATTAAGGGTCATTTGCAATTTAATTGTTTTCATGTGTTTGCCTGAAGAAATGCTTATGTATTGGTTGTTTGATATATTCTTGGGTTTGGTCATAAAACCGGGCTGGGTCTGACTTAAGGCTGAAATTTTCTTTTAGTGCCTAAGGGGAGGGAGCTAGGTGAGATAAGGGTTAAGAGAAATTTTTGGAAGGGTTTGACATAAGAAATTGAGTGGCAAAGTGGCTTGAGGCGCTAAGGTGCAAGGGGGCTTCAGGAGGAAAGGGGTTCAAGCTGCAGGAATCGCGTTGGGGAGTTTTTATTTTTGGCGTTGAAGGAGCTAGGTGAAGGAGGCTTTAAAAATATTTTTGGCAAGTCTATGGCATAAGAAACGCCCTGGCAAAGTGGCTTGGGAGCGCCACTTAAGGGCCTGGGGGCGTTGGACTCAAGTTCGAGTCACGCTGGGAGCAAAGGGCGTTTTATTTTGTTTTGGCGTAAAAACAAGGGAGCTAGTGAGGGAATGCTTAAAAGAAATTTGCGACGGGATTATGTCATGAAATGCGCAGTGGCAGGAGGCGAGGAATGTTGCTTCAGGGGCAGCATCTGGTCAGTTTTATTTTATGCCGGCGTGGGATAGTGGCCTGCATGGGCTTTCAATTTGATAAAAACAAGTTGTTGTTTGTTTCTTTTTTATTATTATTATTTTGTTTGTTGTTTTCAAAAGCTGCATGAGGTGTGGGATAAACTTTTTATTTTATGTTATTTATTTAAGGGAAGATGGGGTGGTGATGGGATAAATAGATAAATAATGTTTTGTAAATGGTGATGGGTAATTATCCCAAAGAGGAAGCATGGTCTTGGTCGGCCTTGAGCTTAGGGAAGCATGGTCGAATGTGGTACTTCCTAAGGAGGTATTTTCGGCTTGGGGGTATGCCCATTTTTGTGTGCCGAAATTTGCTTCTTTTTCTCTCCTTAATTTCTTTTGAAGTAGCCGACTATTCAATCCTTTCTTTTGACAAAGCTTGGCCGAAACTCCACCATTCTATCACCATGGTCGAATCCTCATGAACCTCTCCTATCCTTCTTTTCTTTGCTTGGTACTTTAAAGGAACACCATAGATGAATTCATCTTCTCCACTTGTGGCCGACTTCTCCATCATTATTTGAAGGGCCTAGCCGAATCTCTTGGTAAGTGAACTCTCTCTCAACTTACGGTTTTGACCCATCTTCCTTAACGTATGCCGAAAGCATGAGTTAAGGCCCTTGTAAGGATCGGCTGAATGGGTATAGGCCATATTAATATGTAAATTTTTGAGTGTAGCCGACACCAAGGAGCTAGAGGAGCGTTTCCGGTATTGAGTCTTCAAAGGATCTCAACAAGACAAGCGATAACTTTGGGATTTCGGTAAGATTTATAAATGGCTAAGCATTTTTCGGCCAAAGGGCCATTTTTGGTATTCATGTATAACCGAGTGAACACTATGGTTTTAGGGGCTAATCGGCTAAGGAAATCAGAGGCTTTTGGGATTTCAAATCGCATTGGTAAACGTTTTCAAGTACGACATATCCTTCGGGATTTTTGTTGGTAGCTGTATAGCCTATGTTATTAACTTTGGTGTGGTCGAATGGCCTTGTTAATGACCCTATGGTTTGACCGAATGTAGGAGCAAGGGGTCTAGTGCGGTAGATCAATTCTTTGGGTTTTCGTTATTGAGTAGTTGGGATTCGCTTAGACTTACGTTTAATCAGGTGTGTAAACCCTTACACACTTTATTAGTATAGTCTGTTATTATGATGATATATGACCTCTCGTGTAGTAACCTTGCCTTGTGGGCATAGGCTTGGATTCCGGGTAAGTCCCTTATTACGTGATCTATGATGTATGTTGTGTATGCCATCATATGCTGTTAAATGCTATGCTATACAAAAATGCATGATATATGGGATCATGATACTTGTTATGTGAGCATGATGATGGTGGGATTGATGAGAGGAGAGAGATGATCTCTATGGACTGTCACCAGTGGTTTTGACCACACGATGGGTGGGCCCCATCAGATTTATTTGTGACTTCGGTCACCAGTGGTTTTGACCACCAGTGGTTTTGACCACACCGTTGATATAATTTGTGACTAAGTCCCAGTGGTTTGGTACCACCAGTGGTTTTGACCACATGTTGATATTGTGACCTATGGTCATCAGTGGTTTTGACCACACGATGGGTTGGCCCCATCACTTGATATATTTGTGACTTCGGTCACCAGTGGTTTTGACCACACGGGGTAGAAAAAGGAGTATGGATGGCTAGCTTGGGTTGCATGTTTGCATGTCTTACTAATATCTTGTGTATGAGTTACATTTTCGGGTTGGGGATTTATACACTGAGTCTTGGTGACTCACCCCTTCCCATATCATTTTGTAGGTGAGTAGATCGCGGAGATGGAGCCAGAGAGGACTCGAGGCGGCCATGCTTGTTCCTTGGATTTGAAATTTTATTTCGTATCGTTAAAGTTTTATTATTTACTAAATTTTGGTTTGGTTTGTAATATGGCCGCTAGTTATTATTTTGGGATGTTTAAGTAGTTGCTTTTACTTTATTTCTATTATATTACTAATGAACTTATAAACTGTTAAGCAAATCGGTTAATAGTAACGTTTTCAAAATAAGTACTCGTACGCGTTTTTCAAAGATGTTACCATCGGGTAGCAAAATTTTCCAAGTTAACAATAACTTTGATGGTTCTAAAAAAAAAAAATTTAAATGATCAAATGGTTTCAAAGGAAAAAGATTTCAATTCAATCGTGTTTATCAAATCAACTCATCTGATTTTTAGCAAACACCGTTTTATAACTTCAACAATATTTTCTGATTTCCACTGATAATCCAAATCTTTCAAAACGTTTTTACTCTGTAACATACCAGATCCGGTCAAGGCTCATAGGCCGGGTTTGGGGTGTTACAGTTTATTTTATTTAATATTAATATAATGATATTGATTTAATATTAATATAAAATTCTCTATCTTTTGACACGCTTTTTTTCTCTGTCTTTTGACACGCTTTTTCTTCTGGACTAGTTCTTGTTTTTTTTTTTTCTTAATTTCCTATTTTGGGTAACCTACTTGTCTATTTCCATAGGAAGAAAATGGAGGATTCTATTGCAGGTCTTTCACTGGATGGTGAAGAGGAAGAAATCATTCAACTGAAGGTGGAAGAGACTAGTCAAAGATATTTCGTATGTGAAATATTTAGTGGGAGTATTTCTTATTTTCAGTGTTGTGCATTTTCAAGCGATGCGATCAACTTTGGTAAGTGTTTGGCATCCAATAGGGGGCGTTTCAATCTCAGATTTGGGAAGGGAGAGATATTTATTTCGTTTTTATTATGAAGTGGATGTGGAGAAAGTTATGAAGAATGGGCCATGGAATTTAATTCTCATTTACTAATTCTACATTGACTGAAGACAAGAGATGATCCTTTAACTGTTCAATTACATTGGGTGGATTTTTGGCTACTAATACATGATCTCCTTCTTGGTTTTATGGCCGATACTGTTGCACATCAATTGGGAAATTTTATTGGGGAATTTATTGAGTATGACAGCTGCAACTCAACTGGGATATAAACGTATCATGAGAATTAGTGTGAGGGTGGATGTTAGGAAACCTCTTAAGAGGAAGAAGAGGATTGCGCTGAAAAATGGTGAGTCAGTTTATGTTCGTTTTGAGTATGAAAAATTAACTCCATTTTGCTTCCTATGTGGCAAATTAGGACATGGTGAAATTTTTTGCCCGATTAGAGCTATTCAGCTACAATTAGAATGTAACAGCCCAATTTTTAGTAGTGTCAGAAACAGTGGTTCGAGACCATTAAAATCGACAAGTGAGCTCGTATATTTTATTATTTAGTGTTTAAGAGCCAAATGTGATTTTAGGAAAACATTTGAATTAGTGAATTATGTTTTAGAAAAAATTATTAGGTTAAGTGGTTTCAAAAAACGAGGTATCGAGACCTCAATTTCATAAACCAAGCTGTAAATATTTTTATGAATATTTACGGAGTGTCATTGAGTTAGTATTAAAGTTTCGTTAAAAAATTTTAACGTTTTGACAGTTAATTAATTAAAAAGGATTAGATTGAAAAAGGTGCAAAACTTATTAATTAAAGAAATAGTGATTAAATAGTTCAAATAGTAAATAACTGGGACTTAAAGAGTAATTGGACCCAAGTGGAGTGGATGGGGTGGCATAGGTATAGAAAAATGACAAAAATTATGTAATAAAAAGGGGAAAATTAGAAATAATGAAATTTTCAATATCAAATTGAAAAACCTAAAAGTTTCTAGACATTTTTTCATCCAATTTTCTGTTAAAAACACCATTGAAAATCTCTCAAGGCTGGTTTTCATATTTTAGCTTCATGTAAGTTTAATTCCTGATCTTTTCTTGAAATGTTTGTGTTTTTAAGACTTTTACAATTAGGGCCAACTATCTATTTCATTAGTTTTTGATTTCATGGATAATTTTGAAAGTTACCATTGATGAGTGCTGAATGTTTGTGATGAATTAACATGGATTTGAAGTTTTAATTTTGTTATATGATGATTTTATCAAGTAATTTTAATAGAAATTGATTTTAGGACCAAATTGTGAAGAAGATTAAATCTTAGGGTTTTGTATTAAATTCTATTTATCAAAGGCTGTGTAATAGCTTATAATATTTAGATAAAATGTTAATTGAGAAAAATTAGTTCATTTGATGGGTTAATTGATGAGGGACTAAATTGTAAAAATTGTAAAAATTCAGGTAAATGTGCAATTTTGAAAATTAAGGGGTATAAATTGTGAAGTGAATTAGATTTGAAATATGTGCTAAAAATGAGTAATTATATATAGAGGTGTACATGGGTCGGGCCCAAAAATTGGGCCTAAAATTTTGCCCAAGCCCGACCCATATAAAAATGCTAAAACCAGACTCTACCGACTGGGCTTGTTTTATTTTTATAATTTTTAAATATATATAATATATCAAAAATACTAAAAAAATCAAAATAAATATTTTTCAACAAATTGAAAATAAATTTTAAAAAATATGTAGACTTAAATAATACTAAAATAGATGCAACTTAACAAGTAAATGCCTCTAAAATAATAACAAAATTAACAAATGTCTTTAAAATAATAACAAAATTAACAATAAAATAAGTTTTATATAATATCTAAACAATAACAATAAAATAATAGAAACATAATAGTAAAATGGTAGCAAAATAAGGAGAAAAACAATAAAAAATAATATTAAAAAATAGTTTTTTTTCTTTAGTGAATTCGGGCCGGGCCTGGGCCAAAAATGCCTTACACGAGCCCGACCCATTTTTTAAACGGGCCTTATTTTTTTGTCCAAGCCCATTTTTCAGGCCTATATTTTTGCCCAAACCCTCCTACATTTCGGGAGGGCCTTCGGGCCGCCCGGCCCATGTACACCTCTAATTATATATATTAGATCAAGAGCTCGTAGACCAACGAGAAAAAGGAAAATTAATAGAATAGTCCTTGAACTACTACAAATTCTACAAATCTACCCCAAGTAAGTTTGTATGGTTAAACTTTAATGTTAAATGTTAAACTGATGAATGATATTATGTAATTATTCATGTTATTTTTTGAAGATAAAATTAATTGTTAAAATTACAAAATTGAAGTGAATTTTCAAAGTGAACGGGACACGAGATTGAGTACAGTCATTCAGTGCAAAAGAGGAATTGACGGAAAATTACCCAAGTAAATCGGGGTTCAGAATTTGTTGCGAACTTCCTTGTTTACTTTTCGTTTAGCTCTCATAAGCTTCAATTAACTCATATGAGTTTCAGTTTAACCTTCTAAGTTTCAATTCAACTCATATGAGCTTCAATTCAGCTCTTCTGAGCTTCCGTTCAACCTTTACGGGTTTCTGTTTAGCACTTATGTACTTCTGTGCAGCCTTCGAGCTCCCGTATACGATGTACTCATATTCGTAAGACGTTCTTCTATTTGACAAAAGTTGGTAAGTGACATTTGAAATTGATGATTAGAGACTTAAAGTTATTAATGATTTTGAGCTCAAATAAGTGAATTCATCAATTGAACTATGATTGGCAGGGATTCTATATTGAATGATCTAGTTAAATGAATTGTTATAGTATGTTCGGTAAGATTTATATTTAAAGCCAATGAACTTACTAAGCTTCATTAAGCTTACTTGTGTCGTTTAATGTTCGTTGTAGATTTTCAAGAAGTTCGAAGGATCGGACCAACACATCGAACTACACTATCCAATTTGCTCTGGTAGATTTTGTTATACATTTCATGGTTTATATGGTATGTATAGGGATGGATTGGAAAAGAACTAAAATTTGAAGTATGGTTGTGAATGACATATATATATGTTAGTATGCATGTATTTAGTAGTAGATTTTGGTAAATCAATGAAGGGAGTTATTCTAGTAAATTTAGCCAATTGAGTTTTGTGATGATATAATATGTTTAAAACATGATTTTTGGCTTGTGTTGATTGTTTGATTGGAGCTATTTGATGTATTGAAATATTGTGTGTAGGTTGATGTAAAAAATGGTGAGAAAAGTGGACTTAAAATGGCTTTTTTTTTGTCTACAAGGGCAGAGACACGGGCGTATATCTCAACCGTCTGTGCCACACGGCCTGGTACATGGGCGTGTAGTCTGGCCGTGTGTCCCCTGCACCTTAAAATTTCAAAATAAAATACCCAGGTTTTTACTCAGGGCCTAGCACACGGGCGTGTGGCTTGGCCGTGTGACCCCTGCACTTCGCACATGGCTTAGCACACGGGCGTTGGTTGGCCGTGTGACCCAAGTCAATAGCTACCCTAATTTGAACATGGGCTGGGACACGGCCGTGTGTCTCACATTGAATTCCCATAAGGTTTAAGACACGGGCGTGTTACCACACGGCCTGACCACATGGAGGTGTGTCCCTTGTTCCTAAGAAAAATTTTAAGATTCTGGGAAAAATTCCCTGAGTGTCCGGTTTAGTCCCAATTCACTTCTAAAGTGTATTTTAGACTTCGAGGGCCCATTTAAGGAACAATATGAGTATTATATGATTGATTCTTGATCTGTATAATAAAGGTAATGAAATATTCGTAATTAGCCCGTAAAGTCCAGTAATACTCTGTAACCCTGTTTCGGTAACAGATAAGGGTTAGGGGTGCTACACAGAATATGTTTTTAATTGGGATATTTCTTTGTATGCTCAACCAAGAAAGAATCTGTCATGGAAGAACAAATGGTTGGTGGAAGACGATGGGGGGAAACCTACTATTTTTGGCAACACGATGTCAACGGGGGGAAAAAAGAATGTGGGGATTCTGAAATCAAATCCAGTGGACAAACACGAGAATTGAGGTTCTATCCCAAAAGATTATGTTTCTGTAAAAGATAAAGGAAAGTCTACTTTTGCTCTTGGCCCATTAAGACTTGGGGAAATAGACCAACATCATGATGATTTTGACGAGGAAATGGTAGCCCATGAGGAAGCAAGTAGTCCAATAACATATAGTGATGGACTAAAAAGACCCCGTGTACAAGTTAATGTTTCACGAGTTTCTGGAAATGATGATTCAAATGAAACTTTTAATATTTCTTTGTAGGTACAAAATACTAATAGATCGGCAAACCTTGCTAAGCAGGCCAGCCGGAAGCAATGAAACTTCTAAGCTGGAACGTTTGGGGTTTGAGGAGGTCCTGAATTGTTAATTGTTTCTGGCATATGCTGAGAGACATAAATCCCACGATGGTATTTTTAATTGAAAAGAAGGTTCAGAGCTGTAATATAGAAAATGTTAGGCGTAAATATGGTTTTCCTAATGGAATAGATGTTGATTCGGATGGCAGAAGTGGTAGTTTATCTTTAGGTTAGAATAGTGATTGTAAGATTACTCTTTGATCTTTTTCATGAATGCACATCGATGTCATGATTTATGAGGACTTTGAAGGGAAAACTTGGAGATGTACAGGGTTCTACGGAGCGCCAGAGGAGACTATGGGTGAAGCATCTTGGAACTTGTTACGAACATTGAATGACTCCCCACATATTCCTTGGGTTGTTATAGGGGATTTCAATGAAATTGCTTTTTCAACTGAAAAAAAAAAGGTGGGGTTCCAAGGAGGGAAAGGCAAATGTGTAGATTTTGGGATGTTATGGAAGATTGTTCTCTCATTAATCTTGGTTATAGTGGGCAGTGATTCACTTGGGAAAAATGTCGTATAAGAAATACTAATATTCGGGAACGTTTAGATAAAGACGGTAGTTTGGGTGATGTTCCAAGTAAGATAAAGGCAGTAGAAGTGGGCCTTGAGAAATGGTTCAACAAAATTAAAAAATAGAGGTCTCTAACAGGGAAAGGTTTGGAACAACAGTTGCTTAAATTGAATGAAGCTATTCCCACAGATGAGATATTGGGGGAAATTGTGGAGACTAAACTGGCACTTAACATATTGGCTGATAGGGAGGAGCTTTATTGGGAGTAGAGAGCCATAGTGAATTGGCTAAAAAATGGGGATAGATTCACAATTTTTTTCCATAGATTGACAACGGATCGTCGACGGAGAAATAGGGTAGAGGAACTAGTGGATGGAGAGGGTAACATTCATGAGAGCAATGCTAATTTATTAATATTGGCCATAGATTATTTTAATACCTTATGTACATCGAAAGGTGTTGGAAACTCAAATTCTATTTTGGAAGCTGTCGAGCCATGTATATCTCAAATGATGAACGAAGATCTTGAGAATGATAGAGGTCTGTTTGGCTTTAAAAGCTATGAACCCTTTAAAAGCTTCAGGGGAGGATGGTTTAGGGGCGATTTTTTATCAACGATTTTGGCATATTGTGGGTAAAGAGGTGGCAAATTTTTGCATCGAGACATTGCATGGGCTTCATAACATGGTTGAAATAAACAGTACAAGAATTGTCTTGATTCCCAAGGTTAGTTCTCCTCGTTTCATGACTCATTTTAGGCCTATTAGTCTTTGTAATATTTTATACAAAATTATTTCAAAGATGCTTGTGAAGAGGCTTCAAAAGGTCATTCATTTTTGCATTGACGAAGCACAAAGTGCTTTTGTTCCGGGAAGACTCATTACCGATAACATCATAGCAGCATATGAAATTTTACACTAAATGAAAAGAAAACGAGTGGGAGAGAGGGATCATTTTCCTTAAAACTTGATATGAGTAAGGCATATGACCGTGTTGAATGGTTTTTTGTGCAAGTTATGCTTCAAAGGATGGGTTTCTTGGATCAGTGGGTTGAAAAAGTCATGCATTGTGTGACCTCGTTCTCTTGCTCTGTGGTTATGAATAGGGAGGTGGGTAATTCGTTCCTCCGTCAAAGGGTCTTCGTCAATGGGACCCTCTTAGTTCCTATTTATTTCTTATTTGTAGAGAAGGTTTATCAGCTCTTCTTTGAATGGCAGCTACAAGGGGTGTTCTTAAAGGTTTTAGTATAAATAAACACGCTCCTCGGGTTACCCACTTATTTTTCGCTGATGATAGCCTAATTTTTGGCAATGGAACAGTTGATGGGGCTAAAGCGCTTAAAGAAAATTTTGAGGTTTATGCCCAGAGTTCGGGTCAAGAGATTAATTTTGACAAGTCTAGGGTCTTTTTCAGCTTAAATGTCAATCAGAATAAAAGAGAGGAGGTGTGTCAGATTTTTGGGGTTAATTTGAGCATTAATCTGGAAAAATATCTCGGTCTTCCATCAATGGTAGGGCGTAATAAGAAAAGGGCTTTTAAGGAGCTTAAAGAGAAGTTAATCAAAAGGGTATCCAGTTGGAGTTCGAGATTACTTTCGATGGGTAGGAGGGAAGTTCTTATTAAAGTTGTGCTTCAGGCTATTCCTTTGTATGCTATGACTTGTTTCTTGCTACCGTCGTCAGTCTACAAAGAGCTGGAAGCTGTCATAGCCCGTTTTTGGTGGCAAAAGAAAGTTGGAAGAAAAGGTCTTCATTGGTGTTCATGGAAAAAATTATCTGTGCCAAAAGAAGAGGGGGGATGGGGTTTCGAGACTTGTCAAAATTTAACATTGCACTACTAGGGAAGCAGGGCTGGCGTCTAATGGAAAACCCAGGTTGGCTAACAACGCGTTTACTTAGAGCAAAATATTTTAATGGATGAAATTTCATGGAGGTTTCTCTAGGAGCTAATCCATCGCTTGTATGGAAAAGTATCTGATGTGCAAAGGGACTTTTAGGCTCTGGATTAAAATGGAGGATTGGATCTGGAATATCTGTGTCAATATGGCAAGATTATTGGTGCCAGGGAAAGATCAACGACTTATTTCTATGGGCAGGGTGGTTGGAATGGAATGTGTGTCTAATTTGATTTTGCAAAATCCTAATCGATAGAATAGAGACCTTATTTATTCAACCTTTATAGTGGAAGAAGCTGATCAAATTGTGAGTCTTCCTATTCCTAATACTAATCAATCTGATAAAGTAATTTGGTCTAGTGAAAACCTAGGCATCTATTCTGTGAAAAGTGGTTATAAGATGCTATTGAATCCCCCAAACTTGAATTTAAATGAGAAAAAGTTATTTAAGCAAATATGGAGCTTAGCGTGTCTTTTAAAAATTCGTATTTTAATCTAGAAATTTGCAAAAAATTATGTGCTTACTTGTCAGAACTTACATTTTAGGAGATTGATCATTGATGACAAATGTTCGCGTTGCCGACAGCTTTGTGAATCTTCTACCCACGTTGTTCGTGATTGTTTGTTTTCTGCACAAGTTTGGTCCAAATTAAATTTTCAGTGGTCGAGTTCAATTGCAAATTCAAACTTTATTGAGTGGTTGAATTGGCTTTTGGAGAATTCAGCCAATATTAGAAAAGATGATATTGCTATTACAATTTGGGCACTTTGGTTTTCTCGAAACAAATATCTCCATGAGAAAAAGACACAAAGTACAGAAGAAGTTGTTACCTTCATTAGGGGTTTTGGTATGAAATTTCGGGGTAGCACATTGACTTTAAAGCATCCTAAACCACGATCCATGGTAAAATGGATGCCCTTTCCGCAAGGGTGGGTGAAAATTAACATTGATGCGGGATTTTCTATTGCAAACAAACATGTAGTTTGAGGTTTTATCATAAGAAATGCGGAAGACCTTATAATGGGTTCGGGGTTTAAAGGTCATAACTTGGTTTGATCGGTGGTGATTGCTGAAGCGACTGCAGTACTGCATGGGCACCAATTTGCACTGGATTTGGGATTCACAAACGTCATTCTTGAGAGTGATTCAAAGCTGGTTATTCAGAACGTACAACAAACAAGCGAAGATTACTCGAAATCCAGACCATTCACTTGGGATGCGAAGAATTTGGCGAGGAACTTTTCTTCTTGTCGATTTCAATTCGTTGCGCGAGAAAGGAATGTGGCAGCACATGTAATGGCTATTTAAGGTCTGCGAAAAGATGATGATTCGTTCTGGGTTGAAAACGCACCAATAAAAGTCTTAGAAGTGGCTGATTCTGATCGACGATTCAGTCGACCACCATAGTTCCTATTCTGTGATGTTGTTGGGTTGAGAAACTTGGTAATCTGGTTGTCTGTCTCAACTTGCTCCCTCTTTTGGTTGAATCTCTGCCGAAATTTGGAGGATTTAGCCGTTTATTTTTTGGGGTTTTCAGATTTGCAAAGAGCATGGAAGACTACCGAAATGAGAAGAAGATTCTTGTTTTGGGCCCTGTTTCAATTTTTTTTTTGTTTTTCTATTATTCTATTTTTTGTTATTTGGTTTTTTCCTTTAGTTTTTTTGGGGTTGTTGTAGACTTCTCTAATTTGGTCTTTCAGGCCCAATTATTAAACGGACTTTATTTCAAAAAAATATTAATGTAAAATTTATTATTATATTTTTAAAAATATTTAGATATTATTATTTATTGTCAACAAAATTTTTTATTTTTATATATTTTTAAACTTATTATTACATATTTTTTGAAAGCATTTATGTATTTTTATATATTTCTTTTAATTTTTTAGAATGAGGATCAAATTGAGAATATTTATAAATTTTAAGGGTTAATATTTTTTAAAATTATGACTAAATTGATATAATATGTAAAAATTGAGGTCTAAATTTATTATTATACCTATTTTTTAACTGTCGCGTTAGCTTGCTATTTGTAATTTTAACAGAAGTGATTAAAATAATCGAACTGTACAACTTGAGTGGTAAAGATATTTAGTTGAGTGAATTATTGTGGAATAGAATTCAATAATTTAATTTTAATACTATATTAAAATGGATATTCCAATGGTTGAATGTAGACAACATTACAAGTAGGGAGGTAAGAGATTTGTATACTATTTTCACTTGTATACCCATATATAATTAATGTGAATATTTATCTCCTTAAATTTAATTCGATAAAGTCTTGGTATAATCTTTCTTGAAAAAACAAATCTCAAAACTTAATCACATTAAAACTTTTCAAAAATTCTTGCTTAATTTGATTTTCTCCACATTTTAACTTCAATAAAATGCTGCAAAGATGTTTCTAAAGAATCCAAAAATTTTCGATTAAAAAATGCTAACCAAATATGAAAAGTTACGTTATCTGTTATATGCACGCTAAATTTGAATTTTAGACGGTGGAACATTTATCTTTGTTTGTCTAGAATTAAAGATTATGGTGAGTTGTGAGAAATTTTAAATAAACAAGTGAAGAAGGTTGAAATGGTAAAGGTGTTATGTAGGGTAGTCAATTGGAAAGTAGTCTTCCTACTTACGAAATTGTTGATATGTAAAAAGAGACTGTATACAAGTCAACTCAACATACAATTTTTGTCAGGTAAAGTGAAGAGAAGAAGAAAGCCTCAACAAACCATATGACTTTTTTGCATCATCCTTCACCCATCTTGCAACCTAAAACTATTTATAATCTATACACTATATATATAAAAGTGTATAAATTAATATTGTCATTGTTTCAATAATAAACAGAAGTGGTCACACTTTTTTTGTATGGATATAAATTTCGATTCACACTGATTGTATTGATTCGTTTCAATCAATTCTCATTACACTGATCAAAGCATTGCGTACCGACCGAAGAAATAATAATGTTAAAAGATAGATAAAATGGTATGTGAATTGTTAGTAATTCTTATAATTTTATAAATATATATTTTGGCTAAGAGTTCATGATAATATTTTAGTATTTTAAATGAATATCTGTGAATTACGAATTTGCATGAGTTAATATATTAAATAATCCTAGACTATCACATTATATAATAAATATATTTATAAAAATTGATATAAAAACAATGTTTAAATAAAATATATGAGAAAATAAAAAATAAAACTCATAATTTACTTTTTACCTTCAACTCAATAATACTATTTATTTTCGATACAAGGCTATGTTGGTTTGTGTAAGCTTCTAGAAAATTCTTAGAAACTTAATTTCACTTTCAATCTCAAAATATGTGAATTTGAGTGTGTCAAGATTGTTAAGCAATAGTTTTCCACTTGTAGATTTTACAATTATCTTGATATTATCATTCGTCACATCTTGAAATCTTAACAACGTATTCACCTTGAGTGATTCAATCTTCTATCATTTAGTTCAATGCTTATGTTGGTTTTGGCCTTGTTCATTTAACACCCAAATGTCATGACATGACATCGATTCATCTATAATCCACGGAGAGATACGATCAATATTCAAGAATGAAAGTAAATTAACTGATTAAAGAAAAATGATTAAATAACTTAAAAGAAAAAAAATAGCCCTTCTATTTATAAAATATTTCGGTCCGAAATGATTGTATTGTGGCATTAATTTATCGTTACATCATTAATAATTTAGTAATCAAAATGTAATAAATCAATAATATTAATGATTATGTTACAATTTTTTAAGATTTAATAATTAAAATGTAATCTAAACCATACATAAATGACAATTTTTTACTCTTTTTTTTTCTCTCATAGTGAACGTGCCATAGTTTAGTGTAATAACAGTACTTGGTTTTGTTATAATATAAAGGTTGTAAACTCTTAATGGCATTTTAATAAGGTATACGATATTTTTGACCCTCCAATTTTATTATAATAATAAAAAGTCATTTTAGTCCTCATTTAATTTTCCACTTCTTTTAACTTTTGAATTTGTATTATTTGTCAAATCACTCCAAATGGATGAAAAAGTTAATATTTGTTAACTTTATTGACATAACATACACGTGGATTGTCATTGTATATCACATTAACAATTAATTAATTTTTTAAAAATTTTAAAAATATTTTTTCTTATATTTTTATAATTCAATAATTTTTAATTTTTTTAAAAAATATATATTTTTTAAAAATTCTTGAATCTTTTAAAATTTTTAAAAAATCAATTTATTACTGACGTAGCATCCATGTGACAATCCACATATATGCCATATCAGCAAGATAATTTGATAAATAACATAAAATAAGTCGTGATACCTTTTAATAATTACATCCAGCTTACATAATATAATAAATATCCATGGAAAATTAAGGGCAAAAATGATAGGATAGAAATAGGTGGACGACCATACGGAGTTGAGGGTAGGTACCTTCACATATAACTAACCATAAGCTAAGTTGGTCCTAAATTAGTTTACTTACAAAAGTTCAAATACTCTTATTATTATAATTGCGTAGTTCAACATAACTTTGTGCTTTGGGAATGGTTTGATTTTACAAGAATGAGTTGAAACATATTCGGATTGGAAGCCGAATTATCCAATGGAATGCACAGTTACGTACAACCTTATGAATCATTGCACTCTATATGCGTTCATGATACTGAGTTTTTAATATAAAAACGAGTAAGACATATTGCACTCTCTTTAAAAGTGTTTATGGGCCGAGTCAGGTCGGACCTAAACATGTTATTAACATATTTTATACTTATCCAAGCCCAGCACGACTTGAAATATAAACTTAAAATTTTATCCAAATTTATCTATATTTGCAAAAGACTAACCCAAACACATTTTAGGTCAACTAATTTTTTTTGAACTTTTTTAAAAATATTTATATTAAATTATTTTAATATTTAATAATTGTATACATTTTTTATTTATTAAAATTTTTTATATAATATCTTAACATTATTTTAATGTTTACAATACAGTATTATATATATTTAGTATAGGTTTACTTTTTAAATGTGTTTTAAATTTCATAACATATAAAAAAAAATATAAAATAAAGTATTATAAACTTAAAAATAAACCAAACTTGGGCCTTAAGTGTTCAAACTCAAAACTCAACCCTTAATTTTTTTGCCGAAATCCATTTTTTAGACATAATATTTTTACCCAAATTCTCCTAAATTTCGAGCATTCCCTTGGGCCTGGACAGGTAAATCGACTCGTGAATAAGTCTACCTTCACTAATATGAAAAATACCTTAATTATACCAAAAATATAAAACCGAGATTTAACCAAATAAGCTGACCAGATTAAACAAATCACCTGTTTTAGATTCACTTGATCCGATCTTAATCAGTACTTGAATGATTATGTTTATAAATAAATGAAAAATTCAACTACTTTTTTGCTATTAAACGATGGTAACACCTGCATTGTTTTATACAGACAATATCATAACCCTAAGATTAAAATAAAAATACTAATACTAAAATTCAGATTCCAAATTTGCTAAACAAGAATAAAATCCCTATTTCAAAACACCTGCATCTTTGTCTTCACATTTTGCTCTGCTACCCCTAAAGGCTAAAAGAGTTTTTGGTCACCTTTTTATCCCTGCCTCAGTAATTTTCCCTACCTATTGGTGTATACATACATATGCATACATATAAATATATGTATATGATGTATACACACACGTATATATATTTACAAAAGGAAAACTGACTCCTGGAAAAGGTGGAAAATGGGCAAATTTTACAAGAAAGCTATTGAAGTGGTGAAGTCTTATTTGGTTGTACAAACCACTGTGGCAGATGACATTTTTCCTTTGCATGTCTTTGACAATAACTTTATTTCTTTGTTATTTAAACTTTAATTTTCTATGACAAGTTTTTTTCCTTTTCTTCCTATTAACCTCTTGAGAGAGAATCTTGGCGAGTTAACTGATAGTTTGCATCTGTGGGTCTTTCGTTCCCACTGTTTATGGTGATTACTTTTGAACAGAGGAAGAAGAAGGAAGATGTGTATATGGTGACGTGCCAAACACTGCATCAAAGGGTTACAATCAAATTTCATATATATATATATATATATATATAGAGAGAGAGAGAGAGAGAGAGAGAACGAGAACGGTCTTTTAAAATAAAAAGGATGGATAAATCCGAACCTGTGCCAAATCCAGTAGTTTTGACTGTTCTCAAGATCCCTGCTTATTGCTGCCATGGCCAGTGCTATAAAACCAGCAAGCAGAAAACCCCAACGAAATCGTTTCATTATGGTTTTTACAAGACTGTTCACCCATTCTCTGATCCGCCGCCTACAGTTAAAAGAAACCGTGCTCAGTTTTCCGGAGAAAGTTAAATAATTCATCTGGTAAACACTAATGTGTTATCTTGGGTGTCAACCAGGTTGTGCTTCTTTCTTGGAAGAAAAAGTTTTAATGGTTCATCCCATAAACACTAATGCATTATCTTCGGGCATTATCAATTCCGATACAATTATATTTCTTTTGAGAATCAACTTTTCTAATGATCAAGCATGATTTCCAGTTTTAGGTGAAAATCATGCACTTAAAACGTCAGATGATAAACCACAATAACGCCAATGTTAAAGGCATGGTAAGCACAATAGTTCAAAAATGAAAAGAAGCATAAGTTTTAACTCTCTCGGTATTAAATACTAATAATTAAAGGTCCATTGTGCGCTAGTGCATGTAGTCCTGAGCACACGGTTTTATTTGTATCAGGAACCGAAAAAAACAATATGCATGTACTTCATGATGGTAGAGAAGAGAATCTCACCTCTCAAGCGAATTTAGACATAAATCCATTGAAAAGGAAAGCGATCTATACTTGGTAGAGAATTCTATCAACCACCCAACAAGAAGGGCTAGTGCTCCAATTGCCATCACTAGAATAACATTCGAGGGCCTGCACAACTTAGCCCAGTCAACCACCTTCTGTATCGGTTAGAATAGGGCCATTAATTTAAATTAATAAAATGCAAGCAGATCCCTTTACCTGGTTGCCTTAGTTATGGCCATCAGGGCAGTAAGGATAGCCACAACCGTATGGATTGCCCTTTTATAAACTTCACCAATTGTTGTGAGGTAAACAAAGGTGCTCACCACGGCCAAGAATGAGAGCCAAAAGTCAAAAAACTGAAACATTTCCCGAATTGCTATTCAATATTAGCTCAAACTGAGTAACTGAAAATATGGAGAACTTTAGCAACAATGAAACACAATAGGCCCACATGCTTATTCCACTATGCTTTTTCAACGTTTTTCATGATGAATAATGTCATCCTTCTTAGGGGGAAAGAAACTACCAACACATCTACCTGTAAGACACCAAAGGATAATGCACACCAGGTGCCCACATCACATGCATGATATAATCCACTTGAAATTCCACTTGATGTGTAGATCACCCATTCTGCAAAAGCCTGCATAAAAACAACCAATTTTTTGACTAAATATGACCATCAAAGAATGAGTTAGCAAGTTCATGTCGGATGATTAGAATTAGTTCAATTCCAATACTAAATGGTCCTTTCTCCGCTCAAAAGTGGGTTGATATCAACTGCTGCTAATGTTTCACCACAAAAGATTATCAATGTTTTTGCAAGAAATCTGAATCATAAGAAAATATAAGTTAGCTAATCACATAAATGGAGCTTTACCTTCTGCCTGAGAGCCCAAAAAGCAGGAAGCACAGCTGCAGCATTTGACGCGATTAGAGCAATTGATTGCCATATGTGTCCTGCATCAGTTTCCAAGTACAGGATTGGCTAAAATTGATTTAATATCATTACATGATACCAAGCCCTGGAATTCATTTTAAAAGCAAATAAACCTATTCTTAAGCAAGAGAGTACAAGACTCATCTAGAAGTATATAAAGCTTTTTGATGGGCTTGACTCAGGAATCAAGTATAGATTAGAGACCAAAACTCGAAAGCTATAACGCCAGATAATAAACTTAAGTTGGAGTTTGCATAGACCGAGCCAATGATTACAGCCTTTGCCAATCTCTCCCCTCAATACCCCCCCCCCAAACCTGCATTAAGTAGATGTATGATCTAAATATTTTCCTGAAACTAGTCACTTCCTGGAAAGAGAGAATAAATAGCCTACTTTGGAACCATAAACAATAATGTTGATGAAAAGTAGCGGTAGGGATGTCAGCCATATTTTTGCATTCAACTCCAGAAAAGAATTTACCTTGACGGGATACAATCTCAATGCTACAATCAAAGCCTCCATGGGTACGGTCACAGGCACAAAAGCTGAGAAACAGAAAATAGTACAGTTAGAAGGAAATCACAAATGCCCTTTAGACATTCATCATGTCCTCAAACAAGGAATCACATGCAATTAGATCTAAAAAATAAAATATTTTGCAATAAAAAATTAGATAAAAGAGTATAAAAATATGGAGATGGCTAATACCTGTATGATGTTAATCCACTTGCATCAAGAGCAGATTTGCAATCACCATGATAGGAGCACCTTTTCGGGCATCTTTCAAGTGAAACAGACATGGTAGTCTGCCTATTGGAAGTGCCACCAGTGCTGTTTAGATTCCTTAAAGCAATATTCCAGGTTCCTTCACTAACATATAAGATGTAAAAATCAGCCTTTTCTTCACTTGAACTGTACAAAGCAAAAAACATGGAGCCATGACTGTTGCTTGTCTTGTTTACATAATAATAATCCCAGTTAACAAGCGATGGCAATCCACCATTTCTAACATATATTTCATAATTTAGCTTTCTATCTGACGTCAGCCGAATATGGAGATTTCCACCAGCTGCACCATGGGGAATGTCCAGGATAAAATAAGTCCAGGTATCGAGTCCTCCAAATGAGTAGTTGCTTAAAAGGGGCTCAAGAAGAAAATTGGCAGCATCCGACATCACTTTCTCACCATACGGCAAAAAATAGGACTCAAAAGGGGTGGAATCTTTCCTGAGAACCGTCTGCAGACAACCATTCTCAGCTTGTCAATAACTTACTCCTGCGAATGAGTTTCTACAAGCATCAACAGAAAGATAAGATAGTCCAGGAATAATACTGTTCATAAATCTAATTAAAAATAATAATAAAAATAAAATGGAAATCAGAAACCAATAGTTGCATCCCATTACTCAACGTCTAAGAAAATGAATTTCTTCGAGAATCAACAGAAAGAAAAGATGGTCCAGGAATAAAACTGTTTGTAAATCTAATTAGAAATAACAATAAAACTTAAATAGAAATCAGAAATCAATGGTTTCCAAACCAAAATTTGGCCCTTCATTATAAAGGCCATAATTTGGTTGGTAGAATTTGACCCTTTCAGTCCTTGATATCAGATTGTAAAAGATACGGTGTCCAATCACCGATGACTGGAATTCACACTGTCATCCTATCATCCTTGGTTTTGTAAATGTTTATGTATCACCATTAAGAAGCAAGCAAATCATTTCTCTTCTCCTCCCCTCCCCTTTTCAAACTGATATATACTTTATCCTCACAGATGTGAATGGGTATATATATTATTTAATGTGTATATTTTCACATAGGCAGATAATTTCATATGAGCATCAAAATATACAAACAAAACACAAAAAAGGGGAAAATAGAGAGAATACGTAAAACACATTTCTTGACAATTCCCACCTGAAGCATGTATCTTTCGGATAAACAATTTGGCCCAGCCTTCCCCAGCGGACATTCGAGTTCTTGTAGTTCTAGGGAATAGCAAACTTTTGAAACATTACTTTGAGATCCACCAGTTTCCTTCGAGAGATTTAGAGCTAGAATAGAAATATACCATTGACCAACCTTTGGGGAGTTAATGACCAAAGGGGATTTATTTAGGTTACCAGAAAAATCATGTAGAGTAGCTGAAGGCATAGCACCATAACGAGCAAAGCACATTAAGTCAATTCCACTACTATTCCCAGAGTTATTTACAGGTCTTAACCTTACATTTTCTGCTGAAATGGTTAAAAATTCAGCTACTCGTAGTATCTCTAAGGTGTATATTTTCATTTCTTCATCTCCAAGGCAAGAGGTCTCAAAATTGTTCCTGCATGAAAGCATGCTTTGATTGAAAAACCCAGATGCTGAACCATTTCCAGAATTATTGCGAGATAGACCACATGAAAGCAGTTCAACAGTTTGGTTGCAATATTGCCCCTGCATTGATGAGGTTATACATCCTTCCACGCTAATATTGGCTGCAAAGGAGTAAGAAGGGCCTCGAACAATCTGCAATCCAGAGCATTAGCTGTAAATTCAATTTCCCGTAGAATGTCTGGAACAAATGTTCCAAAGCCTCTTCACAAAGAGGATAAACTGACATGGAAAATATAACAAGAATGAGATAAATAGGAGCAAAAGCAAACATCTTCAAATAACAATTTGATGATTCACCAGAAGATTTCAATTCCACCAGCTTAAATGCAATCAAGGATTCTTTTTGCTGAGAAGACTTGTTATCTGGCATCACAAACCAGTCTGGATATTTCCTTATAGCCATCTAACAAGTTTCCGTCATGCAGATCTTACCATTAGAGAATCCATCTATCAATATGGTTTTATATGTGGTTCATTAGGAGTTTACAAGCATCTTTATTTCCCTTTTGAGCAAAGGATTCCATGGGTAAAGAAAATATAGTTATTTTCCTCTGAACTGAATTAAACAACACAGGTATATATTTTCAACCAATAAATTGCTTAACAACAAGAAGTGGGTGAGAACTACATAGAAGCTAGATACAATGGAGCCAGCCATGAATAAGGTGTAAAATAGCTCAGTTAGTAATCTTACCATCTTTGACTGTGTTCTTGTAGGCCCCACACCATTGAAAAGACCAAAATACAAAACCCTGGCAGATATCTGAAACACATATTTTAAAGTTATTATAATGCCAACAGCTGAATCTCAAAAAATAAAAATAAATAAAAGAAAAAATGAGTAAGTTTTGGAATAATCCATGTGCCATACTAAACCTTTGACCTCACCCACCTCACACCCCTGGTTGTGGGGTAAAATAAGCCAAATGCCATACTTGCCCAAGAATTCAGTTAAATTACACCAGAAACCGACTTTTCTAAGAAAAGTAAGGATGATAATGATAGCAAACCTGCTCGTTCGTCAACTTCATTGTCATATTTCTTGGTACAGGATAACACTGCTCTGAATTTTGAAGCACTTGTGTTCCTTCAAAAGAGCTGTTAGATAGTGCAACTAGTTCTGCAACATAAGAAAACCTCTTAAAACTGCTAGCCATTTGGCATGAAAGTTAGTAATTATATAAGAAAATAATATTTTATGTTTGTTTGCAAGATACCTCCCAATGAAGTGTTTGAGACATCTGGCAATGGGAGGCTGCCTTCTCTGAAACATATCATCGGCAGCGCATTTTTAGGAACTTTTTCAACACTTTTAATATCCTGCAAGCAGTTTGAAGCATAAGAAAGAGTGATTGGTTAAACTATAAAATGTTATAACTCCAAAACCAGTGACTAGACAAGCGATGAAAACTTTTTAACGATTTGCATCAACAAAAGAGTATGCAGTATGAAGCATGAACAAACAGAAGAAATCCAACCATACTGATTAACCTGAAAACCTAATTAACTTGGACAAGCATACTTACAAGGTTGACACTTGACTTCAATGCTATTGACATTGAGGAGAACCATGGAGGTAAATCAACTGAGACAAGGCAAAATTGTAAACCCAATGAGACATTACAGAATAAAATAACTCAAATAGTAATATTATCTAATCGATCACCATATTTTTGAACGAATCTCATTTTCCAACTAACAATATATTTGAATGAAAATAGCACAAAATATGAAACTTTTTTTTTCTCTTGCATACAAATTCCTGGGAATGATACTTCCTAGCTTTCCATCAATATAAACCAATCTAATAATCAGCATGACAGAGCGGAACACCTTCAGACTTGATATTTCTAAATCATTGTCTCTATAACTAATTTAACTTAGTCCTGATGAAGCAGAATTACAATTAAATATGATACAATACTTGAGTTAAACGGAATAAAACTTGAACCAACAATCAAATTGGACTAGGAAAATTTTAACATCTTGCTTTGATCATTCAAACAGAAAATTAAGATTAAAAGACACACACAAAAAAAAAAAAGAACGTTAAAATTGAAAGTAACAACAATGAAAAATACCATCACAAAGCAGAAACAACAATCCAATCATTTAAGTTAAAGTTTAAACTTCGAAAACTACCCATTAACCAGAGCAGTCCATAAGAAAAACATCAAAAAAAGAAGGGTAACTTGACCCGAAATAACGAATAAAAAGGACCACAAAAAAAAAAAAACAGCTTTACGTACCTCGTATATAGCGCATATCAAAGGGTCTGATCTGGGTTTCTGGGTATTTGAAGCTAGATATAGTAAAGGTGTTATATCCGGCAAGTTGCTCAATTGAATTACCGTGCCCAAATAAACAAGAAAAGAGAGTTAAAAGACTTAGAATCAAGCTAGAAACAGAGCAAAGAATCGAATTTTCAGCCATTTTCTTTTGTGGCGATTCTTACAGGGAACCCAAAAAAACAATGATAGCAATCAGGAGATAACTTAGAGATAAAGGAATTAAAAGCATAAAAGATCGTATTTTGGAAACTTTTCTTTGAGTCCTTAATTCAGATTTCAGTGGGCATTGTTTTTTAAATGGCTATTTTAATTTTTAATGACTGCAGCTATAGTGCGAGTCAATTTAAGCAAAAGGAGAAGGAAAATAAGACCACGCTCGAGCAAGAGGATCGTGTCAAAACGCGCCACCTCGTTCAGAGGAACTGTTTGGTGATTAGTATTGGTTCTAGAAAGCCTAAAGCATTTGAAGTACCAAGAAAGCACGTTTAAGATGTTGAAACCAAACAGAGATTAGATTGTTTTTGACTTCTTCTTTTTCTTAGCTAAACCTACCTTATTTTATTTAATTAGAAAATCAAAGACTTCGATTTGGTCTTAAAAACCTTCCTTTCAAACTCTTTTTTCCTTTTTTTGCTTTATTCAAAAGCCTGACGCTTTTTTTTTTTTTTAATCTCTCCACATCATTTTTTTTAATTTTCTGTAAAATTAATTAATCTGAATTATTGATAAATTAATGTGAAAAATGAAATTTTAAGATTCAAAATAATAGGGCTGGGAAATTTCAATGCCGAAATTCGAAGAACAAAAGCCCGATTGCTTGAAGAACTCCTAAAATTAGGGCTCGTTTAATTCTCAAAGTTGCTAATTAGGGCTTCCAAGGGGACGATCGATTCAGTTTCTTCACTGAAAGATAGGAGCCAGATGAATCAACGATAACTGCAGCGGTGGCGGGGGCGGAGGGCGGGCAACTTCAATTTCTTATACTGAAATTAAAACCGACTCATCTTCAGATAGTAATCATTTATACATAGGATCAAATGTTTTAATGTCGTTAATTGGATTGAATCAAATGGAGGAGTCGAAAATGAGTTAGGTTCACTTACAATTGAGGTGACATTTTCATCTTTACTTTGCTTTGTTCACTGCTCCCGTCCTCTGTCTCCCTCTTCTGTTCTGTTATCATTTTATAACTCTAATGGCGATACTGATTGCTTTTGGTTAATCTTGTTTTCAAATTACTGTTTTAGGTTATCCGCCCCTTCTTTGCTTCTATATATATTTTTAATATTTGGATGATTTTATATATAAATATTTTTTTAAAAATTTTGTTTAAACAAACATAAATATATTTATTGCAAAATATTATAATAATATTTCTTTTTAGCAATCAAATTTTATTTTATAATAAGATTATATATAAACTTGAAGTTAAGTATCATTTAAATAAATATTCATATGTATATAATTAAAATATTCATATATTATATTATAAAATATTTATTGCTAAATATCTATAAATCGAGATGAATATTTTGAAATGTGCCATTGATGAACACATGAGTTTTGTAATGTTTGATGGTGAAATATGAAATATATGTGTTAGATTAATATGTTTTGTCTTTGAAGTTTTTGATGATTTTGAGTATTTTGGACTTAATTGAGAAAATAATATTTTGAGGAGCTAAATTGTAAAATAAATGAAATGTATGGACTTGTATGGACTACATGATAATTCGGCTAAGCATGGGTGTATTAAAATTTTGTGTATTTTGTGTATTTTGTAATTTTGTGAAATAAGGACTAAAATGTCAAAATGTGAAAATGTGAAGGCTAATTTGTAAATTGCACTAAATATGTGTTTTTGGATTGAAATGAGTGATTTGGTGAAAAAATGTCGGGTGTCATGTCTATCACATAACTATATTTCTTCATAAAAGCTTGTGTCAGGTCCTTCTATGAATTGATTTTGGCACGACTTAGTTGGTTGTACCATTTAGCTGCTAACCTGATCAGACTGTCTTAGAAGCAACGGATCAACAGTTAATCATTATTGACATATCCTGTCATCCTTCGACATAATATAGTGATGTGAACTTTAGGAAAACTAGTCTCTTTGTACTTTTCAAACTCTGGAGTTTTGAACTTGGGAGGGAGTACTAAATCTGGGACCAAACTCAAATCCTTGGCATCGATTCCTTAATGGTAATCAGCGTTTTCCATTGCTCTGAATTTTTCTTCTAGCCATCTGCATCGATCCTCAAGTTGTTTTGGTAGTTCCACTCTATTAAAATATTAATATAGATATTTTAAAAATAATATGCTAAGAATATTATTTAAAATTTAAAATTATTATTGTTAAAATTTATTATTAAAATAAAATTGAAATATTAAATATATTCATAATTTATTATATTATTAAATATAAGTAATTAAATTTATATGTTTAATTGTATTGAATATTATAGTATTTAATTTTAATATTTTAATATTTAAAAAAATTAAATTATTAATATAATAATATAAAGCTTTTTCAAATTATTTTTCATATAAAAATAAAATTATTTATAAATGAGTTATTTTTCAGAAAATAATGTATTCTTCTCTTACAGGTAAAATTAACTTATTTTCCGTTAATATGTAATTTATTTTCTGTTCATGAAATAAATATAAAAAATATTTTTTGTAAATTGTTTCTATAAAACAAATAAAGTTAGAGCGATAAATGCAAAGGAATCATATAAATTGCATTTGCGATTGAAGTGTTAGTTTGCATTTTCAGGTGTAAATATAATATATTTTAAAATTTATTTATGTATTTAGAAGAAGATTGTAAATGTCAAATATAAAATACTTTAAACTTTGTTTATGCATTTGGAGTTTTCTAAACGGTCATGTTTGAATATGTTTGTACAGCTCAATTTTTGCTCGGGCCCGTCAGAAACCTAAAACACCAACCCAAATTAAACCCAACAACCCAAAATTAACCCAAAACAGACCTAAACAATTAAACTAAACCCAAAGAGCCCAAATCAGTCCTAGCCACAACCTTAAACAAAAAAACAACACAACAAACCCTAGCAGCCTTGCGCCGCTCCCCACGTGCCTTGCCAGCACGTTCGACGCCCGAGACCTGACCACCCCTGACTCGCCTACGCCTTGCACCAAAATGGCCCTCCTTTTCTCCGTTGACTCCTCACGAACCTGCAAACAGAACAAGAAAAAGAACAGCAACGAACAGAAAGCAAATAGTAGAATAATAAATCATGTATTTTCGGCTATATAAGCCCAGCAACACCAATGTATTTGGGGATAGATTTTTTTGAAATAAAAAAAAAAAAACAAAGAAAGTTCACAAAAAAGAAAGGAAAATACAAAAGAGAAATCGAATAAAAAAAGGTGGTTTTATTTTATTTATTTTTATTTCTTTCGAATCTTTTCTTCCTTTTTATTCATATACATATATAATATAAAAAAGAAAAGAAGAGGCTTACCCTTGTAAATCGCCGAAAAATTGGCAACTTTTGGAGTTCCGGCCACCGTGCGTGGCACCGGCGACAGAGACGCGACGGTGGCTTGGTCAGAATCCCACTGGACTCTCAGCCTTGCAGAGAGCAAAAGAAAAAGGGGGGGAGAATATTGTTTTTTGGAGAAAAGAGAGAAAAATGAATTTTTTTTAAAGATTTTTTAGTTTATATAATGATGCAAAACGGCGTCGTTTTGAACCAGGGTCACCAGCGCCAAAACGGCGTCGTTTGGCTTCGACCCGCTCCGGCCTAGGATCCGCGTGTTTTTCAACGGAAGGGCTAACTTCACTTTTAGCCCTTTCGCTTTTTTATTTATTTGCAATCGGGTTTATTTTATTTTTTAATTTTGCCCCATAATCTATTTTGACTTTCAATTTAGTCCCTACGCATACGACGTCGTTTTGGAGGACGGGGATTAATTTCCCTTTTGGTCCCTCCTTGTTATCTTCGCGTTCAATGTGATCCCTTTTCTTTTTATTTATTTAGAATTTGCCCTAAACTTCTGTTTTAAATTCAATTTAGTCCCTTTTTTAGTTATTTTGCAATCTTTAATTATTATTATTTAATATTTTTATTATTATTACTATTAATGGTATTATTATTATTATTATTATTATGATCATCATCATTACTATTATCATTTTGTTACTCTTATTATTATTACTATTACTATTATTTTTATTATTATTAATACTATTGTTTATTTTAATTTTTTTCATTATTATTATTATTATTATTACTATTATTTATTTGCTTTTTACTACTATTATTTGTTATTACTATTATTATTATTAGTATTATTATTATTATTATTGCCATTATTTTTATTATTATAATTATATTTTCTCGTATTATTATTACTATTATTATTTTTATTTTTATTACTACTACTATTATTATTGTTATATTATTAAATTGATATATTTAATATTGAATATTTATTTTTGTTTATTTTCTAATAGATCTTACTTATTTTTTATATTTTATTATTATCACTTTCATTATGATATTTTATTCATTATTTATATTTTTTATATATGTTTTCAAATGTTAGATTATTTATTTCATTATTTTTGTTATCATTATTAGCAGATTATTATTATTCTCATTATTTTTACCTAGATTCTATATTTGTTTTACTAATTAACTTATTTGTATTATTTTACTTATAAAATACTTAAACCTAATATCATATATTTATTATTTACTCACTATTTATATATATAATTAGTTTGTGTTATTTTTATTTTTATTTTACTTTTTTATTATTTATCTTATTTTTATTTTCATGTTTGTCCTTATTATTGTCATTTACATCAACGCATTTATTATTAGCTTGTTATGTATATTATTACCGTAGTTCATTTTCTATAAAATCGTGTTACATTAATCTTTGTCCGATACAAATTTTTTTAAGCAAATTTTTTCGAGATTCGAGAAATCGTACCCTAACTTATTGGGTTTCAATTTTTCTTATCGAGCCTAAAAACCCGATTATCTTTTTAAAAATCAAAGCGTGTAAGTCTAATAAAAACTTATTCTCAGGAATTCAAAATGGTTATGCCCTAACTCATTGGACATGACATTTTGTTATCTCGAGGTAATAATTTCTAAAGAATAAAGGCAATATTCCCTATTTGGAATTTTGAAAATTGTGCCCTAACTTACTGGGTTTCAATTTTTATTTGATCCAAATAACCGAATATCCTTCTCAAGCTTAAATACACGAGTTTTAAAGGTCAAAAGGCAAGTTTAATTTCGAGGATTCAAAATGTCGTATCCTAACTCACTGGGCATGACGTTTTACTTCTTCGAAAAAAGCGGGCCTCAACATCCATTTTAATTCATTCGGGTTTTCTTTTACAGAGGATCGTATTTTAAAATCTTTTCAAATTTTCGATATTAAGATGTTAATCAATCAATTCAGTACCAATTTTGGGCGTCACGAGAGTGCTAATCTATAAAATTCTGAATTTTTGGGCCTATGCGTTTAATGGGTGAATATGTTTAATGTGTTAATTTAAGTGTTAGGGGTCCAAATTGGGCTCAGGATGTGGTCGAGGCCTTGATTAAATATTCTGTTTAGACACTCTAGGGCTTAAAATAAGGTCTTGGTAGTTTAATTGATATACTGGGCTGGTGGCCCAGCAACAAGGGGCGCAGTAAAGGGGAGTTATGGATGGCGTCAGGAGGCAAGGGGAGATGCCCAATTTGTGGCCGTTTGGAGCCCATCAAGATGGGCCAAATTCGGCACTTAAGGGGAGTAAGGAGGGACGGCAACAAGGCTATTATTTAGGGATTTTTATTGTTTTAATATATGGATAATGTGCTGATAAAAGAAGGAAGAGTTGGTGCTGTCTAGGTTTCTTTTGGAGATGTGGATAGATTAAGATAAAGGAGAAAAGATAGGATTTATCTGCAAGGTTAGGTGGTGGCCGAAATTTTGACTCTGAGGGGGAGGAGGAACCAGTTTCTGATAGGGCAAAGGGGTGCCGAATTTTCCCCTTTTATTTGCTTAATTTTTAGTTATCAGAAAGGGCACTTTCGGGTTTTGATAGGTAGTTGCCGAAATTTCTATAAATAGGGGGGATAGCTCATCAATTCCGGCATTTAGAACCCTATTCTTTTCCTCTCTTCCTGTGCCGAAATCCTCAGTCTCCCTCTGTAATTTCTTTTTTTTATTTCTTCAAAAGCCGAAATCTCCCAATCTTCTCAACATCTTTTCTTCCAAAAGCCGAAAATCACCACCTCCCTCACATTTTCTTTCTTTTTCTTTGAAACTTCCTTTTAGCCGAATCTTCTGATCTCCGTTGTTATTCTTCTCCCATTCACTAAAAGCCGAAACTCCTCATTCAATTCTTCTAAAAGCCGAAAAACACATCTAGTTCATCTTTTCGGGATTTTCTTAAAAGCCAAAATTCCTAGATCTATACTCTTCTACGCTTCGATCTTCTTTTGGGATTGCCGAATCTTTCTGCAAGGGGGTAGCCGAAATCATCTGTAGAGGTAAATGTCGATTTGTGTATTCTTTTTTGGCTTTTAGAGATCTTAACCGAATGGCTATATGGTTAACTAATCGGGTGTTTTCTATCGTTTGCGGCATTCTGGGATTTGAAGAGGATTCAATCGCTTAGATTTCTAAGCCAGAGTTCAGTAGCCTTGGATCGTATCACTTTCGGGATTTCAAGGCAAGGAGATCTGTTAATTCAAGCATATAATTCGGGTAAAACACTAACCTTGGCCGAATATAGGAGAGGCCTTATCTTCGCGTTCTTCCGGCTTTTAAGCAAAGTTGTGGACAAAGTGCAGTAGATTTGATTAGTGAGGGTATCAACATAGAGAGTAGTCCTACGCATTAATCAGGCGTGTAACACTCTCACACCATTTAGATTGCTTGATTAGTATGCATATAAACCTATTATATTCTGTATATACTGTTAAATGCCGAAATACCGACATGGCTGTTGAAAACCCGAAAAGGGGTAAAGGCGAATCACCAGGTTAGTGATCTCTGTCATTCTAAAGTGAATGTTTCTGTTGAGATGATATGTTTTATATGTATGCATGGGGTTGGGTGATTGATGAAAGGGGAAGTGTTCTGTTGTAGTGGCTTTTGCCATGATCTGTTGTAGTGGCTATTGCCATGATCTGTTATAGTGGCTAATGCCATGATCTGTTGTAGTGGCTATTGCCATGATCTGACGATGAGCAGCTATCTGCAGCATGACTGCCATCGATGGTGTGTAGTGGAGTAGGTTGATTATAGAAATCCCCAATGGTGTGATTGGCAGGTAAGGGTGGTGTATAGCGGATGGAAACCTAGGATTGGGTTGGGCTTGTATATTTTCTAATATATTATACTCTGTATTTTTTCTGTGGGGCTAAGGCCCAATCTGATGGTGCACGAGGGTTGTACACTGAGTCTCGCGACTCACCCCATTATTTAACATCTTTCAGGTAGCACCTGGTGCATCGGACCGGCTGGAGAGGAGCGCCAGGTCGCCACGCGGGAGATTATTTTGATTCAGCAAAAAAACATTACTGAACCACCAGATCCATATGAATATGAAATTCCTAAGCCTAAGGAAATTGATAAACAAGATCCTTATGATAAAATCAAACCGAAGAAATATTGGGAAAATAAATTCCTAATAGGTTCTGAGGAATATATTTTTATGTTAGGAAATAATTCTAATAACAAGTTAGAAGAAATTCCTAATTCTGAACAACAGGATATTAAACTAGGAAGTATAATCGGAGAAGAAATAGACTTTTCTGATGATATAATTGAAAAAATTAATAAAAACCATATTTCTAAAGAAGAAATATATAAAATTTCTAAGTTTAAAATATGGTCAAAAAGACACATAGAAAAAATTAGTGGTAATATGAATGCTTAAAGATACCAAAGGTGGATTAATGAGAAATCCTCTTATTTACTAAAGAAAAATAAAAAGGATTAGAAAAAACTATCCTCAAGTTAGATACATACATTTAGGAGTCATTATGATAACCATTAGAGCATTATTCGAAGAGGTCATGATGTTCCTATTTTAGCGAGATTATTAGACAAAAGATTTGAAAATCCAATAAAAGCACTTATTGGAGGAATTCAGTCTAATTTACACACAGGAGTTATAGGATTTAAAGTTAAACCAAATTACTTTATTTCCATAATGAGACCTCTAATAAGAAGAGTGTCTCTGTCTTAGAATTCAGACAAAAAATTCTGATATTAGTGATTTAGCAGAAGATCTAGCAATAAGTTGGACTTCCATTAATGAATATACTAATACAGCAGAGGTTGAAATAAAGGAAATAAATAATAAAATTATTGAGCTTTTTGAGCCCAATAAATTTACAACAGAAATTCAACCGAAATTATTACATTTAAAAGATTTATCAATTCCAAAAGACTGGATAATTGATAATACTAATAGAGCTAGTACTTCTAAACCAGTAAGTACTATAGAATATATGTCATCCGGTGATAAATTATATTTCAAAAATAATTTGATTACAAATACAGATGATAATTTAGTATTTCCTTCTAGTTCTCAACCAGAGGAAGAAGAAGATAATATAAGTACATCTACACCGATAGGTATGAAAACAGTTCATATTCCTATCTTCCCTACTACACCAAGTAGAAATTCTATTTCTAGAAACACTAGAATAGAAGATATACAATACTCTGTGGAAAGTATAATAACTTTCAATAAATACATTGAAATTACATTACATGATAAAGACTATAAAAAATATTCTTTACATGCACTATTAGATACAGGAGCTACAACCAGTAGTTGCAAAAGTAATGCTATTCCAAAAGAATTCTGGATACCTGTAAAAAAGAAAATAAGTATTAATGGAATAAATGGTAGAAAAATTACAATTTATTATAAAGCAAAAAATATACCAATCTACATAAACAATGTTAGATTTATAATTCCAAAATTATTATGTTTACACGATATGTATGGAGACATATTATTAGGTAATAATTTTCTAAATCAATATTTACCTTTTATTGTTAATAAAAAATCGGTTATATTATCTATAGAAAACAATTCTATAGAAATACCATTAGTAAATTATAAACCTGATTTTACTAATGTTTGATTTTCTTAGCAGAGCCTCATGGATAGAGGTAAACAACCTCTAAATGAAAATGATGGATGGAGAAGCGCCCATAAAAAGCGCAACAAGGAAAATCACCAATGAGTCCTAAACAAGGATTTATTGCTCGCACACTGCAAAAGTAATTCCTAAACAAGGATTTATGGTTGCACCGCATGACAGTACAATTTTATCCTAAACAAGGATATTATTTACCATATCCATTGGTAAACCAACCAATTGGATCACATTCACCAACACCAGGTGGATTATTCTCAATTTTCTCAAAAGCCTTATACCGATTCCGAAATTTTAAATATACGTAAGATTTGTTGAAAAAACAACAAACCTCGAGATCTCGAATCTAAAGGATTTTTATAATCCAAAGCTTACCCCAGAATATTACCATTTCATAAACAAGATATGGAAAAACCATATTTTGGAACAAAGAGCTAGTTTCGTAAAGGCTTTTACCCAATTCTCGTAATTTTAGTTGAAAAAACAAATCAAGAAAAATCAAGAATTATTATTAAAAAGTATATTATACGAGATTGGGACGATGTCCTAATTGAATATATGGAGATTAAGGAGATAAACAATCTTCTTGATATATTTCAATATTTTATTGATAAAGGGAGAAACACTCCTATTATTAATAAGATGTTTAGAAAATGTCTATATAACAAGTGTAGACAAATTTTACCTCGTAAATATTTTCAAAAATAAAAGGAGCCATTTGCAAACAAAGAAGCTCTATTTTTAGAAAAGTTTTCGAATATTTTTCTCAAGCATATGTTTTTACAAATGATATAGGAGAAAAAACTCCTCGCTATCAAATTTCGTTTAAATCATGAGCCGTTCGATATAACAAGTATTGAATGGGGATTTGTTAAAGAAATAACAAATCCAAAATCTCTCTTTTGATTTATTAAAAGATTTTCCAATGATAGTCAAATCTCGGCTATCAAACTTTGTAAATATAGACGATTTTGTCTATTATTTCCATATTGAGATAAATAGTCTCATTGGTATTGCTTTGAGGAAGAAAAATTTCATCACCTTACGATTTGGAATATAAATACTATGTTTTCCGGAAAAGCCCCGAAAGCAAAGAAAGAGAAGATCCGAGCATTTATCAAAAATCATTGATGAGTGCTATAATAATTTCAACAAATATCAAGTCCAAGCAGAATTGATCTTATGAGCATGGCTCGGCACCTTCTCCATCAAGACACTTATATGTTTTGGACCGATGGAAGAAGAATTCTAGCTTACGATATCAGAAAAAACCGGGAAGAAAGCAATGAAGAAGCCATTTCGTTATTAACACAAATAGCGGAGATGGAAATCGGAGATTATCCGTTAGCAATGAATCGGAGAAGTATGGGAACACTGGAACACACGGTCCCTTCACCGTAATCCTTACACCTGGATGAAATTGAAGAAATGAATCTTAGAAACATCCAAGAAGGATAAACACGTGGAAGAATGATGTCCAAAAAAGGAGATGCATTCAATATTGGCGGTGACTTAAAAAGAAGGCAACCACCAAAAGACAAAGATGATGTCATGCATGATGGAAGCAACCATTTAATGCAATTGAAACGTGGAAGCAACCACTATTCAAGGAAGCTACGTGGAAACAACCAAAAGCGTCCTTATCAAGATAATGTCAGAGGAAGCTACGTGGAAACAACCAACATGGCATCCACCAATAAAAGGAAGCTACTTGGAAGCCACCAAGAAGCGGACAATTAATGTGTCCTTATCGGGATACTATTCGGAACTCAATTGTAATTAAATTAGAGTTTATTTTTTATTCTTATCCGAACAATTATTTCGGATTTCAAATGTAACTAGATTCTAGTTTAGAATTTTTGATTATAAATAGGCATTCATGTAAGCCTTGAAGGGCATCTTGCCTGACATCGAGTTTTAGTTATCTTTTATCAAGTTTTAGTTAGAATATTAAGTTTTCTTTTTTGTAAACTATCTTTCTTCTTGTGAAATATTATTCTACGATATTATAGTCCCTTCCGCTTGCACATACACACCTCCTCCTCCCCGGTAATGGTATCGGATATCCTATCGAGGAGCCCCGAGTAACGATTTACGAGTTTCCATATCGTAGTTATCATTGTAAGTTTCTATCTTTATTTCTCGGTTTTGTTTGTTTCACGGTTGTTGTCTCAAAACCCATATATCATGCGTTTGTCTTCGTGTTGCCGTTGAGTCCGAGTGGGGACGTTGTAGGCGTTTTGAAGACGTATGAGACACGAGCGGTCTTAGGTACCTGTGGATAACATCATGGAAAAAATGGATTGTTTATATAAAGATAAAACTTGTAATCATACTATGCATATAGACTCTAAGAATGAAAATAATATTTCGGCTCTTAGTAAAGGTATCAATAGTTTAATAGATATGACGTCTATATATTTTAATAAATTATATACTAGGGTTAGTAAAGTAGAAGAAAAAGTAGATAGTTTGGGAGAAGTAACGGACTTAGATTTGAATAGCAAATCTAAAGAGTTATTATCCGACGTTAATAATAAACTCGATCAAAGTTATTAATAATAATAATATAGAATCGATTTAGGACCTTTATATTACGGTAATAGTAATTATATTTTAGCTTTGTCAGATGAGGATGAGTCTTCGGATGAATCTTCAACTAATAATAATAATTATAGAAAACAAAAAACAAAAGAAAAAGAGAAAAAGATAAAAACAAGAAAAATATGATTTTGACTCTTACAAAACTTTAATAGAACATTGGAAAACCCAATTTTCTAAAACGGAAGATAGTTATGAAAGAGTTGAATATTTAAAGTTAATAGAAGAACTTTATGAAGAACATAAAAATCTTTTTGAAAAGTATAATTATCATTATATGTTAGAATATTATGATAATAATAGTAATAAAGATATTACTAATAATAATGATAATGAAAGTAAAAATTATTTAATAAAAATAGAAAGTAGTAATTCTAATAATATGGATATAGAGAAAAAAATTTGATGAAGAAGAAACTTCAAATGAGAAGAAAAGATAAAAAACGAGATCCTATGGATCTTGAACCACACGGATCCATATGAATATGAAATTCCTAAGCCTAAGGAAATTGATAAACAAGATCCTTATGATAAAATCAAATCAAGAAATATTGGGAAAATAAATATCTAATTGAACTAAACCCAGTTCATTTAGAAAAACCAATAATTCAACAAATGAAAATTGGAAAAAAGGATATTATTACCTTTTCACATTTCCAATCAAGGAAATATTATACTTATATAGAAATTACATTTCAATTTAGAGAATATAAAACATATTCTTTAAATGCTTTATTAGATACTGGAGCTACAACTAGTAGCTAGAGAAAATGCGATTCCACCAGAAAAATGGGAACTTATGAAAATCCTATTAGAGTGTTGTTGGAGTCAATGGTATTGAAACCTTAATCCTTTTTAAAGCTAAAAATATACCAATCTACATAAACAATGTTAGATTCGTAATTCCTAAATTATTATGCTTTCATGAAATGCATGGGGACATATTATTAGGGAATAATTTTATATATCAACATCTACCATTTTCTATTGATAAAAATTTTATTGTTTTAACTACTGAAAACACTTCGGTAGAAGTACCTTTAGTAGAGAATCATAAATATATTTGTGATCAAGATTTTAATCCACCTAGGAAAGAACAGATTAAACAACTTGAAACAAATCATTGGTTGTTTAAGATATTAGAAAATAATTTTAGTGAAGAACCACTAAAATTATGGGAAAATAGTCCTAGATATTGTACTATAAAATTGGAAAACCCCAATAAAATTATTAGAGTAAAACCTATGGTCTATACTAAACAAGATATAGACGAATTTGATATATAAATAAAAGAATTATTAGAAAAAGGATTAATAGAAGAAACTACTAGTCCACATTCTAGTCCCGCTTTCATGGTAAGAAATCATGAGAGAGATAAAAAGAGGAAAAGCTAGAATGGTCATAAATTATAAAAGATTAAATCAAAATACTATTTTTGATGGATATTTTATTCAAGAAAGGAAGTTTTAATAAATCAAGCTAAACAAGCAAAATATTTTAGTAAATTTGACTGTAAGTCAAGCTTACGGCAAATCATGTTAATGTGAAGAATCTAAACCACTAATGACCTTGATTGCACCTAATGGTCATTACCAATGGAGAGTAATGCCATTTGGACTTTGTAATGCACCGCAGGTCTTCCAAAGATGGATGGACTCTATATTTAAAAAATATAAAAAATTTTGTGTAGTATATATAGATGATATTCTAGTTTTTTCAGAAACACTGGAAAACCATAGAAAACATTTAAATATTATAGCTAGGGAATTTATAAAACATGGTATAATATTAAGTCCTAAGAAAATAGAATTAGAAAAAACTGAAATAGAATTTTTAGGATTAATATTATCATCCGAAGGTCTTAAACTCCAAGATCATATTATTGTTAAAATAAAAGATTTTCCTGAAAATATTGCTGATAAGAAACAACTTCAACAATTTTTAGGAATTGTCAATTATAGCAGAAATTTTTTTCCTAACTTATCTAAAAAATTAGATGAGTTATATGAAAAATTGAAGAAGGACAAACCTTTTGAATGGACTAAAAAGATTCAGACATTATAAAAAAATAAAGTCGACATTGACTATATTCCTAAAGTTTATTTACCTAAACAAGGTGATAAATTAATTCTTGAAACAGATGCCTCCGATAAAAATTGGGGATGTGTATTAAAAGCTAAAACAATAGCTAATGATGAGTTAATTTGTGGATATAGTTCAGGAAAATTTAAGCCTAATGAAATAAATTATGCTATATATGAAAAAGAATTATTAGCAATAAAAAAAGGAATAAAAAAATTCCAAATATATTTAGCACCTGAACAGTTTATTATTAAAACCGATAATCAAGCGGTTAAACAATTTCTAACTAATAAAAGTTTAGAAACTGCTCTCAAGAATTAGATGGTATAACGAATTATGCCGGTTTAATTTTGAGGTCATTTATATTAAAGGCACTAATAATACTATTCTTGATTTTCTTAGCGAGGCCTTATGGATAGAGGTAAACAACCTCTAAATGAAAATGATGGATGGAGAAGCGTCCATAAAAACCCAACAAGGGAAAATCACCAATGAGTCCTAAACAAGGATTTATTCTTGCACTGCAAAAGTAATTCTGAACAAGGATTTATGGTGCACCTACACAGTACAATTTTATCCTAAACAAGGATATTATTTACCATATCCATTGGTAAACCAACCAATTGGATCACATTCACCAACACCGGTGGATTATTCTCAATTTTCTCAAAAGCCTTATACCGATTCCGAAATTCTTAAATACGTGAAGATTTGTTGAAAAAACAACAAACCTCTGAGATCTCGAATCTAAAGGATTTTTATAATCCAAAGCTTACCCCAGAATATTACCATTTCATAAACAAGATATGGAAAAACCATATTTTGGAACAAAGAGCTAGTTTGAGAAAGGTTTTACCCAATTCTCGTAATTCTTAGTTGAAAAAACAAGCAAGAAAAATCAAGAATTATTATTAAAAAGTATATTATATGAGAGATTGGGACGATGTCCTAATTGAATATATGGAGATTAAGGAGATAAACAATCTTCTTGATATATTTCAATATTTTATTGATAAAGGAGAAACACTCCTATTATTAATAAGATGTTTAGAAAATGTCTATATAACAAGTGTAGACAAATTTTACCTCGTAAATATTTTCAAAAATAAAAGGAGCCATTTGCAAACAAAGAAGCTCTATTTTTAGAAAAGTTTTCGAATATTTTTCTCAAGCATATGTTTTTACAAATGATATAGGAGAAAAACTCCTGCTATCAAATTTCGTTTAAATCATGAGCCGTTCGATATAACAAGTCTTGAATGGGGATTTGTTAAAGAAATAATGATCCAAAATCTCTCTTTTGATTTATTAAAAGATTTTCCAATGATAGTCAAATCTCGGCTATCAAACTTTGTAAATATAGACGATTTTGTCTATTATTTCCATATTGAGATAAGCGATCTCATTGGTATTCTTTGAGGAAGAAAAATTTCATCACCTTATCGATTTGGAATATAAATACTATGTTTTCGGAAAAGCCCCGAAAAAGCGCAAGAGAAGATCCAGAGCATTTATCAAAAATCATTGATGAGTGCTATAATAATTTCAACAAATATCAAGTCCAAGCAGAATTGATCTTATGAGCATGGCTCGGCACCTTCTCCATCAAGACACTTATATGTTTTGGACCGATGGAAGAAGAATTCTAGCTTACGACAAGGAAAAAACGGGAAGAAAGCAATGAAGAAGCCATTTCGTTATTAACACAAATAGCGGAGATGGAAATCGGAGATTATCCGTTAGCAATGAAATCGAGAAGTATGGGAACACCGAACACACCGGTCCTTTCACACGTAATCCTTACACTGGATGAAATTGAAGAAATGAATCTTAGAAACATCCAAGAAGGATAAACACGTGGAAGAATGATGTCCAAAAAAGGAGATGCATTCAATATTGGCGGTGACTTAAAAAGAAGGCAACCACCAAAAGACAAAGATGATGTCATGCATGATGGAAGCAACCATTTAATGCAATTGAAACGTGGAAGCAACCACTATTCAAGGAAGCTACGTGGAAACAACCAAAAGCGTCCTTATCAAGATAATGTCAGAGGAAGCTACGTGGAAACAACCAACATAGCATCCACCAATAAAAGGAAGCTACTTGGAAGCCACCAAGAAGCGGACAATTAATGTGTCCTTATCGGGATACTATTCGGAACTCAATTGTAATTAAATTAGAGTTTATTTTTTATTCTTATCCGAACAATTATTTCGGATTTCAAATGTAACTAGATTCTAGTTTAGAATTTTTGATTATAAATAGGCATTCATGTAAGCCTTGAAGGGCATCTTGCCTGACATCGAGTTTTAGTTATCTTTTATCAAGTTTTAGTTAGAATATTAAGTTTTCTTTTTTGTAAACTATCTTTCTTCTTGTGAAATATTATTCTACGATATTAGAATCCCTTCCGCTTGCACATACACACCTCCCTCCCCCCGGTAATTGGTATCAAAGAGCTAGTTTCAGAAAGGCTCTTACGCAATTCTCAGAATTCTTAGTTGAAAAACAATCAAGAAAAATCAAGAATTATTATTAAAAAGTATATTATCTGAGAGATTGGGACGATGTCCTAATTGAATATATGGAGATTAAGGAGATAAACAATCTTCTTGATATATTTCAATATTTTATTGATAAAAGGAGAAACACTCCTATTATTAATAAGATGTTTAGAAAATGTCTATATAACAAGTGTAGACAAATTTTACCTCGTAAATATTTTCAAAAATAAAAGGAGCCATTTGCAAACAAAGAAGCTCTATTTTTAGAAAAGTTTTCGAATATTTTTCTCAAGCATATGTTTTTACAAATGATATAGGAGAAAAAACTCCTGCTATCAAATTTCGTTTAAATCATGAGCCGTTCGATATAACAAGTATTGAATGGGGATTTGTTAAAGAAATAACGATCCAAAATCTCTCTTTTGATTTATTAAAAGATTTTCCAATGATAGTCAAATCTCGGCTATCAAACTTTGTAAATATAGACGATTTTGTCTATTATTTCCATATTGAGATAAAATGATCTCATTGGTATTCTTTGAGGAAGAAAAATTTCATCGACCTTATCGATTTGGAATATAAATACTATGTTTTTCGGAAAAGCCACGAAAGCGAGCAAGAGAAGATCCGAGCATTTATCAAAAATCATTGATGAGTGCTATAATAATTTCAACAAATATCAAGTCCAAGCAGAATTGATCTTATGAGCATGGCTCAAGCACCTTCTCCATCAAGACACTTATATGTTTTGGACCGATGGAAGAAGAATTCTAGCTTACGACACCGAAAAACCGGAAGAAAGCAATGAAGAAGCCATTTCGTTATTAACACAAATAGCGGAGATGGAAATCGGAGATTATCCATTAGCAATGAAAATCAGAAGTATGGGAACACGGAACACACCAGTCCCTTCACCAGAATCCTTACACCTGGATGAAATTGAAGAAATGAATCTTAGAAACATCCAAGAAGGATAAACACGTGGAAGAATGATGTCCAAAAAAGGAGATGCATTCAATATTGGCGGTGACTTAAAAAGAAGACAACCACCAAAAGACAAAGATGATGTCATGCATGATGGAAGCAACCATTTAATGCAATTGAAACGTGGAAGCAACCACTATTCAAGGAAGCTACGTGGAAACAACCAAAAGCGTCCTTATCAAGATAATGTCAGAGGAAGCTACGTGGAAACAACCAACATAGCATCCACCAATAAAAGGAAGCTACTTGGAAGCCACCAAGAAGCGGACAATTAATGTGTCCTTATCGGGATACTATTCGGAACTCAATTGTAATTAAATTAGAGTTTATTTTTTATTCTTATCCGAACAATTATTTCGGATTTCAAATGTAACTAGATTCTAGTTTAGAATTTTTGATTATAAATAGGCATTCATGTAAGCCTTGAAGGGCATCTTGTTCGACATCGAGTTTTAGTTATCTTTTATCAAGTTTTAGTTAGAATATTAAGTTTTCTTTTTGTAAACTATCTTTCTTCTTGTGAAATATTATTCTACGATATTAGAATCCCTTCCGCTGCACTTGCACATACACACCCTCCTCCCCGATAATTGGTATCGGATATCCTATCGGAGGAGCGAGATAACGATTTTGGAGTTTCCATATCGTAGTTATCATTGTAAGTTTCTATCTTTATTTCTCGATTCTGTTTGTTTCACGGTTGTTGTCTCAAAACCCATATATCGCTCGTTTGTCTTCGTGTTGCCGTTGAGTCCGAGTGGGGACGTTGTAGGCGTTTTTGAAGACGTATAGACACTGAGCGGTCTTAGGTACCGTGGATAACATCATGGAAAAAATGGATTGTTTATATAAAGATAAAACTTGTAATCATACTATGCATATAGACTCTAAGAATGAAAATAATATTTCGGCTCTTAGTAAAGGTATCAATAGTTTAATAGATATGACGTCTATATATTTTAATAAATTATATACTAAGGTTAGTAAAGTAGAAGAAAAAGTAGATAGTTTGGGAGAAGTAACGGACTTAGATTTGAATAGCAAATCTAAAGAGTTATTATCCGAAGCGTTAATAATAAACTCGATCAAAGTTATTAATAATAATAATATAGAATCAGATTTAGGACCTTTATATTACGGTAATAGTAATTATATTTTAGCTTTGTCAGATGAGGATGAGTCTTCGGATGAATCTTCAACTAATAATAATAATTATAAAAAACAAAAAACAAAAGAAAAAAGAGAAAAAGATAAAAAAACAAGAAAAATATGATTTTGACTCTTACAAAACTTTAATAGAACATTGGAAAACCCAATTTTCTAAAACGGAAGATAGTTATGAAAGAGTTGAATATTTAAAGTTAATAGAAGAACTTTATGAAGAACATAAAAATCTTTTTGAAAAGTATAATTATCATTATATGTTAGAATATTGTGATAATAATAGTAATAAAGATATTACTAATAATAATGATAATGAAAGTAAAAATTATTTAATAAAAATAGAAAGTAGTAATTCTAATAATATGGATATAGAGAAAAAAAATTCTGATGAAGAAGAAACTTCAACAGAAGAAAAGATAGAAAAACGAGATCCTATGGATCTTGAACCACAGATCCATATGAATATGAAATTCTAAGCCTAAGGAAATTGATAAACAAGATCCTTATGATAAAATCAAACCGAAGAAATATTGGGAAAATAAATTCCTAATAGGTTCGAGGAATATATTTTTATGTTAGGAAATAATTCTAATAACAAGTTAGAAGAAATTCCTAATTTCGAACAACGAGGATATTAAACTAGGTAGTATAATCGGAGAAGAAATAGTCTTTTACGATGATATAATTGAAAAAATTAATAAAACCATATTTCTAAAGAAGAAATATATAAAATTTCTAAGTTTAAAATATGGTCAAAAAGACACATAGAAAAAATTAGCTGTAATACAAATGCTAAAGATACCAAAGGTGGATTAACAGAAATCCCCTTATTTACTAAAGAAAAAATAAAAAGGATTAGAAAAAACTATCCTCAAGTTAGATACATACATTTAGGAGTCATTATGATAACCATTAGAGCATTATTCGGAAGAGGTCATGATGTTCTGTTTTAGCGATATTATTAGACAAAAGATTTGAAAATCCAATAAAAGCACTTATTGGAGGAATTGGTCTAATTTACACACAGGAGTTATAGGATTTAAAGTTAAACCAAATTACTTTATTTCCATAACAGACCCTCTAATAGAAGAGTGTCTCTGTCTTAGAATTCAGACAAAAAATTCTGATATTAGTGATTTAGCAGAAGATCTAGCAATAAGTTGGACTTCCATTAATGAATATACTAATACAGCAGAGGTTGAAATAAAGGAAATAAATAATAAAATTATTGAGCTTTTGAGCCCAATAAATTTACAAATGTAAATTCAACCGAAATTATTACATTTAAAAGATTTATCAATTCCAAAAGACTGGATAATTGATAATACTAATAGAGCTAGTACTTCTAAACCAGTAAGTACTATAGAATATATGTCATCCGGTGATAAATTATATTTCAAAAATAATTTGATTACAAATACAGATGATAATTTAGTATTTCCTTCTAGTTCTCAAACTGAGAGGAAGAAGAAGATAATATAAGTACATCTACACCGATAGGTATGGCTTGATTCATATTCCTATCTTCCCTACTACACCAAGTAGAAATTCTATTTCTAGAAACACTAGAATAGAAGATATACAATACTGTGGAAAGTATAATAAATTTCAATAAATACATTGAAATTACATTACATGATAAAGACTATAAAAATATTCTTTACATGCACTATTAGATACAGAGCTACAACCGAGAGTTGCAAAAGTAATGCTATTCCAAAAGAATTCTGGATACCTGTAAAAAAGAAAATAAGTATTAATGGAATAAATGGTAGAAAAACTACAATTTATTATAAAGCAAAAAATATACCAATCTACATAAACAATGTTAGATTTATAATTCCAAAATTATTATGTTTACCTGATATGTACGGAGACATATTATTAGGTAATAATTTTCTAAATCAATATTTACCTTTTATTGTTAATAAAAAATCGGTTATATTATCTATAGAAAACAATTCTATAGAAATACCATTAGTAAATTATAAAACTGATTTTACTAATGTTTGATTTTCTTACTTGAGCCTCATGGATAGAGGTAAACAACCTCTAAATGAAAATGATGGATGGAGAACTGTCCATAAAAAACCCAACAAGGGAAAATCACCAATGAGTCCTAAACAAGGATTTAGTGATGCACCTGCAAAAGTAATTCCTAAACAAGGATTTATGGCTGCACCTACACAGGTACAATTTTATCCTAAACAAGGATATTATTTACCATATCCATTGGTAAACCAACCAATTGGATCACATTCACCAACACCGGTGGATTATTCTCAATTTTCTCAAAAGCCTTATACCGATTCGAAATTCTTAAATATCTGAGAAGATTTGTTGAAAAAACAACAAACCTCCGAGATCTCGAATCTAAAGGATTTTTATAATCCGAGCTTACCCCAGAATATTACCATTTCATAAACAAGATATGGAAAAACCATATTTTGGAACAAAGAGCTAGTTTCAGAAAGGTTTACCCAATTCTCGTAATTCTTAGTTGAAAAAACAATCAAGAAAAATCGAAGAATTATTATTAAAAAGTATATTATACGAGAGATTGGGACGATGTCCTAATTGAATATATGGAGATTAAGGAGATAAACAATCTTCTTGATATATTTCAATATTTTATTGATAAAGGGAGAAACACTCTATTATTAATAAGATGTTTAGAAAATGTCTATATAACAAGTGTAGACAAATTTTACCCTCGAAATATTTTCAAAAATAAAAGGAGCCATTTGCAAACAAAGCAAGCTCTATTTTTAGAAAAGTTTTCGAATATTTTCTCAAGCATATGTTTTTACAAATGATATAGGAGAAAAACTCCTGCTATCAAATTTCGTTTAAATCATGAGCCGTTCGATATAACAAGTATTGAATGGGGATTTGTTAAAGAAATAATAATCCAAAATCTCTCTTTTGATTTATTAAAAGATTTTCCAAATGATAGTCAAATCTCGGCTATCAAACTTTGTAAATATAGACGATTTTGTCTATTATTTCCATATTGAGATAAGCGATCTCATTGGTATTCTTTGAGGAAGAAAAATTTCATCGACCTTATCAGATTTGGAATATAAATACTATGTTTTTGGAAAAGCCACGAAAGCAAAGAAGAGAAAATCCAGAGCATTTATCAAAAATCATTGATGAGTGCTATAATAATTTCAACAAATATCAAGTCCAAGCAGAATTGATCTTATGAGCATGGCTCGGCACCTTCTCCATCAAGACACTTATATGTTTTGGACCGATGGAAGAAGAATTCTAGCCACGACACAGAAAAAACCGGGAAGAAAGCAATGAAGAAGCCATTTCGTTATTAACACAAATAGCGGAGATGGAAATCGGAGATTATACGTTAGCAAATGAAATCCAGAAGTATATGGGAACACTGGAACACACCGTCCCTTCACACGTAATCCTTACACTGGATGAAATTGAAGAAATGAATCTTAGAAACATCCAAGAAGGATAAACACGTGGAAGAATGATGTCCAAAAAGGAGATGCATTCAATATTGGCGGTGACTTAAAAAGAAGGCAACCACCAAAAGACAAAGATGATGTCATGCATGATGGAAGCAACCATTTAATGCAATTGAAACGTGGAAGCAACCACTATTCAAGGAAGCTACGTGGAAACAACCAAAAGCGTCCTTATCAAGATAATGTCAGAGGAAGCTACGTGGAAACAACCAACATAGCATCCACCAATAAAAGGAAGCTACTTGGAAGCCCCCAAGAAGCGGACAATTAATGTGTCCTTATCGGGATACTATTCGGAACTCAATTGTAATTAAATTAGAGTTTATTTTTATTCTTATCCAGAACAATTATTTGGATTTCAAATATAACTAGATTCTAGTTTAGAATTTTTTATAAATAGGCATTCATGTAAGCCTTGAAGGGCATCTTGCCTGACATCGAGTTTTAGTTATCTTTTATCGAGTTTTAGTTAGAATATTAAGTTTTCTTTTTTGTAAACTATCTTTCTTCTTGTGAAATATTATTCTACGATATTATAGTCCCTTTCGCTTGCACATACACACCTCCCTCCCCCCGGTAATTGGTATCAGATATCCTATCAGAGGAGCCCTGAGTAACGATTTACGGAGTTTCCATATCGTAGTTATCATTGTAAGTTTCTATCTTTATTTCTCGAGTTCTGTTTGTTTCACGGTTGTTGTCTCAAAACCCATATATCATCGTTTGTCTTCGTGTTGCCGTTGAGTCCGAGTGGGACGTTGTAGGCGTTTTTGAAGACGATATGACAACCTGAGCGGTCTTAGGTACCAGGATAACATCATGGAAAAAATGGATTGTTTATATAAAGATAAAACTTGTAATCATACTATGCATATAGACTCTAAGAATGAAAATAATATTTGGCTCTTAGTAAAGGTATCAATAGTCTAATAGATATGACGTCTATATATTTTAATAAATTATATACTAAGGTTAGTAAAGTAGAAGAAAAAGTAGATAGTTTGGGAGAAGTAACGGACTTAGATTTGAATAGCAAATCTAAAGAGTTATTATCCGACGTTAATAATAAACTCGATCAGGTTATTAATAATAATAATATAGAATCAGATTTAGGACCTTTATATTACGGTAATAGTAATTATATTTTAGCTTTGTCAGATGAGGATGAGTCTTCGGATGAATCTTCAACTAATAATAATAATTATAAAAAACAAAAAACAAAAGAAAAAAGAGAAAAAGATAAAAAACAAGAAAAATATGATTTTGACTCTTACAAAACTTTAATAGAACATTGGAAAACCCAATTTTCTAAAACGGAAGATAGTTATGAAAGAGTTGAATATTTAAAGTTAATAGAAGAACTTTATGAAGAACATAAAAATCTTTTTGAAAAGTATAATTATCATTATATGTTAGAATATTATGATAATAATAGTAATAAAGATATTACTAATAATAATGATAATGAAAGTAAAAATTATTTAATAAAAATAGAAAGTAGTAATTCTAATAATATGGATATAGAGAAAAAAAATTCGATGAAGAAGAAACTTCAATGTAAGAAAAGATAGAAAAAGCGAAATCCTATGGATCTTTGAACCACTGATCCATATGAATATGAAATTCTAAGCCTAAGGAAATTGATAAACAAGATCCTTATGATAAAATCAAACCGAAGAAATATTGGGAAAATAAATTCCTAATAGGTTACGAGGAATATATTTTTATGTTAGGAAATAATTCTAATAACAAGTTAGAAGAAATTCCTAATTCTGAACAACAGGATATTAAACTAGGAAGTATAATCGGAGAAGAAATAGACTTTTCTGATGATATAATTGAAAAAATTAATAAAACCATATTTCTAAAGAAGAAATATATAAAATTTCTAAGTTTAAAATATGGTCAAAAAGACACATAGAAAAAAATTAGCAGTAATACTGATGCTTAAAGATACCAAAGGTGGATTAATGAAATCCCCTTATTTACTAAAGAAAAATAAAAGGATTAGAAAAACTATCCTCAAGTTAGATACATACATTTAGGAGTCATTATGATAACCATTAGAGCATTATTCAGAAGAGGTCATGATGTTCCTATTTTAGCAGTATTATTAGACAAAAGATTTGAAAATCCAATAAAAGCACTTATTGGAGGAATTCAGTCTAATTTACACACAGGAGTTATAGGATTTAAAGTTAAACCAAATTACTTTATTTCCATAATGGACCTCTAATAGAAGAGTGTCTCTGTCTTAGAATTCGGACAAAAATTCGATATTAGTGATTTAGCGTAAGATCTAGCAATAAGTTGGACTTCCATTAATGAATATACTAATACAAAGCAGAGGTTGAAATAAAGGAAATAAATAATAAAATTATTGAGCTTTTGAGCCCAATAAATTTACAAATGAAATTCAACCGAAATTATTACATTTAAAAGATTTATCAATTCCAAAAGATGGATAATTGATAATACTAATAGAGCTAGTACTTCTAAACCCATTAAGTACTATAGAATATATGTCATCCGGTGATAAATTATATTTCAAAAATAATTTGATTACAAATATAGATGATAATTTAGTATTTCCTTCTAGTTCTCAACAGGAGGAAGAAGAAGATAATATAAGTACATCTACACCGATAGGTATGAAAAATGATTCATATTCCTATCTTCCTACTACACCAAGTAGAAATTCTATTTCTAGAAACACTAGAATAGAAGATATACAATACTGTGGAAAGTATAATAAATTTCAATAAATACATTGAAATTACATTACATCATAAAGACTATAAAAATATTCTTTACATGCACTATTAGATCTGAGGAGCTACAACCAGTAGTTGCAAAAGTAATGCTATTCCAAAAGAATTCTGGATACCTGTAAAAAAAAAAATAAGTATTAATGGAATAAATGGTAGAAAAACTACAATTTATTATAAAGCAAAAAATATACCAATCTACATAAACAATGTTAGATTTATAATTCCAAAATTATTATGTTTTATTGATATGTATGGAGACATATTATTAGGTAATAATTTTCTAAATCAATATTTACCTTTTATTGTTAATAAAAAATCGGTTATATTATCTATAGAAAACAATTCTATAGAAATACCATTAGTAAATTATAAACCTGATTTTACTAATGTTTGATTTTCTTAGCAGGCCTTATGGATAGAGGTAAACAACCTCTAAATGAAAATGATGGATGGAGAACTCGTCATAAAAACCCAACAAGGGAAAATCACCAATGAGTCCTAAACAAGGATTTATTGCTGCACCTGCAAAAGTAATTCCTAAACAAGGATTTATGGCTGCACCTACACAGGTACAATTTTATCCTAAACAAGGATATTATTTACCATATCCATTGGTAAACCAACCAATTGGATCACATTCACCAACACCGGTGGATTATTCTCAATTTTCTCAAAAGCCTTATACCGATTCCGAAATTCTTAATATACTGAAGATTTGTTGAAAAAACAACAAACCTCCGAGATCTCGAATCTAAAGGATTTTTATAATCCGAGCTTACCCAGAATATTACCATTTCATAAACAAGATATGGAAAAACCATATTTTGGAACAAAGAGCTAGTTTGAAAGGCTTTTACCCAATTCTCGTAATTCTTAGTTGAAAAAACAATCAAGAAAAATCGAAGAATTATTATTAAAAAGTATATTATATACAGAGATTGGGACGATGTCCTAATTGAATATATGGAGATTAAGGAGATAAACAATCTTCTTGATATATTTCAATATTTTATTGATAAAGGGAGAAACACTCCTATTATTAATAAGATGTTTAGAAAATGTCTATATAACAAGTGTAGACAAATTTTACCCTCAGAAATATTTTCAAAAATAAAAGGAGCCATTTGCAAACAAAGAAGCTCTATTTTTAGAAAAGTTTTCGAATATTTTTTCAAGCATATGTTTTTACAAATGATATAGGAGAAAAACTCCTGCTATCAAATTTCGTTTAAATCATGAGCCGTTCGATATAACAAGTATTGAATGGGGATTTGTTAAAGAAATAACGATCCAAAATCTCTCTTTTGATTTATTAAAAGATTTTCCAATGATAGTCAAATCTCGGCTATCAAACTTTGTAAATATAGACGATTTTGTCTATTATTTCCATATTGAGATAAGCGATCTCATTGGTATTCTTTGAGGAAGAAAAATTTCATCACCTTATCGATTTGGAATATAAATACTATGTTTTCAGGAAAAGCCCCGAAAGCGACAAGAGAAGATCCAGAGCATTTATCAAAAATCATTGATGAGTGCTATAATAATTTCAACAAATATCAAGTCCAAGCAGAATTGATCTTATGAGCATGGCTCGGCACCTTTTCCATCAAGACACTTATATGTTTTGGACCGATGGAAGAAGAATTCTAGCTTACGATATCGAAAAACCGGAAGAAAGCAATGAAGAAGCCATTTCGTTATTAACACAAATAGCGGAGATGGAAATCGGAGATTATCCGTTAGCAATGGAAATCGAGAAGTATGGGAACACTGAACACACACGGTCCCTTCACCGAGAATCCTTACACCGGATGAAATTGAAGAAATGAATCTTAGAAACATCCAAGAAGGATAAACACGTGGAAGAATGATGTCCAAAAAGGAGATGCATTCAATATTGGCGGTGACTTAAAAGAAGACAACCACCAAAAGACAAAGATGATGTCATGCATGATGGAAGCAACCATTTAATGCAATTGAAGCGTGGAAGCAACCACTATTCAAGGAAGCTACGTGGAAACAACCAAAAGCGCCCTTATCAAGATAATGTCGAGGAAGCTACGTGGAAACAACCAACATAGCATCCACCAATAAAAGGAAGCTACTTGGAAGCCACCAAGAAGCGGACAATTAATGTGTCCTTATCGGGATACTATTCGGAACTCAATTGTAATTAAATTAGAGTTTATTTTTTATTCTTATCCGAACAATTATTTCGGATTTCAAATGTAACTAGATTCTAGTTTAGAATTTTTGATTATAAATAGGCATTCATGTAAGCCTTGAAGGGCATCTTGCCTGACATCGAGTTTTAGTTATCTTTTATCAAGTTTTAGTTAGAATATTAAGTTTTCTTTTTTGTAAACTATCTTTCTTCTTGTGAAATTTTATCAAATTTCGGTTTTAATTCACTAAGGCATTGATATAAAATGAATATCGTTTACAAATTATTCAACCATTCATTTTCCCGAATAAAATGTTAAAATCACGAAAAATATTTTCCAAAAATGCGACATGCTTTACTAAATCTTCTTAGTGACATGCTAGATCCGGTCGTGGTGTTTGGGTCGGGTTTGGGGTGTTACAAATTTGTATCAGAGCCCGATTCAAAACTAGGCTTTGGGGTTTTGGGCTCAAAATGTTTTTTAAAAATGGGTTTTGAAAAGATGCATGTTTATAAATAACACAGGAGGGTTTCTCGGCATGGCACTTGCGTCTCTGGCCCAAGTCTGCCAGGTAAGTATTCTGAATTCACTGTGAATTATATTTGTATGTAGGCTTGATGGGCTTTAAGGGACGTAGATTATTTTACTTAGAACTTGATGGACTTTAGGCTTAGCTTAAACAACTTCTTAAATTTCATAAGACTTAAATCTATCCAAACAAACCCGTGAACAAATCGCTGAGTTAGGGTGTGGCAACAGGCATGCGCATGTCTAGAATTGGATCCGGAAGAGCCTGGTACTTAAGCAGTCCTAGTGACTCACCTCCTCTTCGCTGGAATCCTACTGGTGTGTAGTGACTGTTCATCCTACCCAAAATTTATAATTAAAACCCGAAAGAGACCAGCCATCCTATTTTGCAAAATTACTAAATTACTCCTGATTTATAAAATGACCAAAATATCCCTGATTTGTAAAATTTCTAAATTACCCCTGATTTATAAAATGACCAAAATACCCCTGATTTGTAAAATAACCAAAGTACCCCTGATTTGTAGAAATTACCGAAACACTCTGGTTGGAAAAATTTCTAAAATACCCTTGGTTTGTGAAAATTTCCAAAACAACCGTGATTTTGTAAAATACCCATGTTTTACAAATTTACCCGAAAATCCCTAGATTTACAAAGGCAACCCGGTTTGCAAAATTAAATTTTCCAAAGTACCCCTGCTTTACAAAAAAAGAAAAAGAAAAAAAAAAGTGTACTAAAGTACCTTTAATTCAAAGAAAATTTCCAAGATACTTTATTTGGAAAAAAAATACCCTGTAGGGCAAAACTACGGAAAAACCCCTAGGTAGTAAAATAACAAAGATACCCTTATGTGGTGAATATGAGTTCATGGATGTTATATATTTGTTGATGTGTGATGGTTGAATGTATGTGGTTTCTAGAATTAGGAGATAAACTTGAGACTGAAACTGTAGATAGGTTCGAATTCGAAAGAACTACTCTTAAAACTACTTCCCATAAGATTGTTCATGGTTAATCAATGAAAGAAATTGATAATTCATAAAATTTCTAATTCAGATAATACGAGAATCAACGATGAGCGTTAGAAGAGGAAGAAAAGGCCGCGGCCGAGGCCGTGGAAGTGTTAGGACTGATGTGCTGACTCAGCTAGTTAGGGAGGTACTGAAGGAGGTTAAAGAAATCGGTGAAACACTTCAGGTTGGGTGCGTGGACTGTAAGAAAAAAAGAGATCGTAGTTTTCTAGGGTTGTAGTCTCGTTCTGTGAAGCATGTTAAGATACGTCCAAACTTCCGGGTTTGTGAATATTGCAAAAGACGTCATCCGGGTGAATGTTGGAGAAAGTCAGGAACGTGTGTAAGATGCGGTCTGAGGAGCATAAGGCTCGAGATTGTTCAATCACCATTAAGTCTGGTATGTTTTGTGTGGATGCTATATCTTTGGGTATAGAAACTGTATGCGTGTAATGTTTATATATTACTAAATTAGAGTGTGCAGCGAAAGCATAGTGGTGAGACTTGGGTAGTACGATTAATAGTTAGTTGGAAATTTCGAGGATAAAATTTCTTTAAGAGGGGTAGAACTGTAACATCCTGAATTTTTGGGCCTATGAGTTTAATGGGTGAATATGTTTAATGTGTTAATTTAAGTGTTAGGGGTCCAAATTGGGCTCAGGATGTGGTCGAGGCCTTGATTAAATATTCTGTTTAGACACTCTAGGGCTTAAAATAAGGTCTTGGTAGTTTAATTGATATACTAGGCTGGTGGCCCAGCAACAAGGGGCGCAGTAAAGGGGAGTTATGGATGGCATCAGGAGGCAAGGGGAGATGCCCAATTTGTGGCCGTTTGGAGCCCATCAAGATGGGCCAAATTTGGCACTTAAGGGGAGTAAGGGGGGACGGCAACAAGGCTATTATTTAGGGATTTTTATTGTTTTAATAAATGGATAATGTTCTGATAAAAGAAGGAGAAGTTGGTGCTGTCTAGGTTTCTTCTGGAGATGTGGATAGATTAAGATAAAAGAGAAAAGATAGGATTTATCTGCAAGGTTAGGTGGTGGCCGAAATTTTGACTCTGAAGGGGAGGAGGAATCAGTTTCTAATAGGCAAAGGGGTGCTGAATTTTCCCCTTTTATTTGCTTAATTTTTAGTTATCAGAAAGGGCACTTTCGGGTTTTGATAGGTAGTTGCCGAAATTTCTATAAATAGGGGGGATAGCTGATCAATTCCGGCATTTGGAACCCTATTCTTTTCCTCTCTTCCTGTGCCGAAATCCTCAGTCTCCCTCTGCAATTTCTTTTTTTTTATTTCTTCAAAAGCCGAAATCTCCCAATCTTCTCAACATCTTTTCTTCCAAAAGCCGAAAATCACCACCTCCCTCACATTTTCTTTCTTTTTCTTTGAAACTTCCTTTTAGCCGAATCTTCCGATCCCGTTGTTATTGTTCTCCCATTCACTAAAAGTCGAAACTCCTCATTCAATTCTTCTAAAAGCTGAAAAACACATCTAGTTCATCTTTTCGGGATTTTCTTAAAAGTCAAAATTCCTAGATCTATACTCTTCTACACTTCGATCTTCTTCTGGGATTGCCGAATCTTTACGCAAGGGGGTATGAAATCATGCAGAGGAAATGTCGATTTGTGTATTCTTTTTCGGCTTTTAGAGATCTTAGCCGAATGGCTATATGGTTAACTAATCGGGTGTTTTCTATCGTTCATGCATTCCGGATTTGAAGGGGATTCAATCGCTTAGATTTCTAAGCGAGTTGAGAGCCTTGGATCGTATCACTTTCGGGATTTCAAGGTAAGGAGATCTGTTAATTCAAGCATATAATTCGGGTAAAACACTAACCTTGGCCGAATATAGGAGAGGCCTTATCTTCGCGTTCTTCCTGCTTTTGAGCAAAGTTGTGGACAAAGTGCAGTAGATCTGATTAGTGAGGGTATCGACATAGAGAGTAGTCCTACGCATTAATCAGGTGTGTAACACTCTCACACCATTTAGATTGCTTGATTAGTATGCATATAAACCTGTTATATTCTGTATATACTGTTAAATGCTGAAATACCGGCATGGCTGTTGAAAACTCGAAAAGGGGTAAAGGCGAATCACCAGGTTAGTGATCTCTGTCATTCTAAAGTGAATGTTTCTGTTGAGATGATATGTTTTATATGTATGTATGGGGTTGGGTGATTGATGAAAGAGGAAGTGTTCTGTTGTAGTGGCTTTTGCCATGATCTGTTGTAGTGGCTATTGCCATGATCTGTTGTTGTGGCTAATGCCATGATCTATTGTAGTGGCTATTGCCATGATCTGACGATGAGCAGCTATCTGCAGCATGACTGCCATCGATGTGTGTAGCGGAGTGGGTTGATTGTAGAAATCCCCAATGGTGTGATTGGCAGGTAAGGGTGGTGTATAGCGGATGGAAACCTAGGATTGGGTTGGGCTTGCATATTTTCTAATATATTATACTCTGTATTTGTTCTGTGGGGCTAAGGACCAATCTGATGGTGCACGAGGGTTGCACACTGAGTCTCGCGACTCACCCCATTATTTAACATCTTTCAGGTAGCACCTAGTGCATCGGACCGGGCTGGAGAGGAGCACCAGGTGGCCATGCGGGAGATTATTTTGATTCAGCAAAAGACATTACAAGTTTATTAATTTTTAATATTTTCAGTTAGTGGGTTTTAAATTTCATTGTAATAAGGCCACGGGCCACTTGCTTTATATTTTTGTTTGTTTTGGGCTTTTATTATTACTAGACACTTAGATTTTACGATTTAATTAAGTTAAGGCATGTATCAAATTTCGGTTTTAATTCACTAAGGCATTGATATAAAATGAATATCATTTACAAATTATTCAACCATTCATTTTCCCGAATAAAATGTTAAAATCACGAAAAATATTTTCCAAAAATGCGGCATGCTTTACTAAATCTTCTTAGTGACATGTCAGATCCGGTCGTGGTGTTTGGGTCGGGTTTGGGGTGTTACATAATCCTTCCTCGTGCGTAACCGACTCCCAAACCCGTTTTCTCGAATTTCGTAGGCCAAAACAATTGTTTTAATAAATCAAAATGTTTTAACGATCAATCTCAAGGTAACCCGATCACACCTCAAAAAAAAGATTGGTGGAGACTCTTTTTTCGTTTTTAAAGTCGACCCCGTTTTCTAAACAAAAAAAAATAGTTTCGACAATATTTTTAAGGAAAATGAAGATTTAGAGTAACACTCCAATGGTAATTGTATTGTTTTTAAGGTTTATATTTTATTTTCGCAAGTCCGCTCTCATTTTTCTCTCCTTTTTTTTTTTCTTTTGTCACGTATATATTTTTTACTTAATCATTCTAAGCATGTGTTTTGCTGTGAATCATAAAGCTTAAAAAAATAAACCATCAACACAATAAATTCAATGTTTAAAAAAAAAAAAAAAAGAACACATCAAATTCAATGGAAGGTGGCGACAAAGTTTTTTTTTTTTTTTTTTTTTACTTAATCACAATTTTAAAATAAAAGTTCGGATCAAGGTCGTCTACACAATTAGTTTCAAAGAAGTTTAATTTCTTTTAAAATCAAGTTTCATTCTTGTAAATTTTTAAAAAATTGACTTATTTTGGTAAATTTTTTTAAATGGCTTTTCTGAAAATTTAATCATTGAAACACGAGTAAAAGAGTGCTGACCTGGAAGCGATTTAATAAAACACGTTGAGCTGGATGCATTTTTTTTTTTATTTTCCCCTGAAAATGACGCCAACTCAGTGCGTTTTAATAAAATCAAACTATTCCTGTTATTTTTTAAAAAGTGGCTCATTTCTGTAATTTTTTTTAGAAATGGCCTTTTTTTGGTCAACTAGTCTTAATATTCAATATGATATTTTAGTTTTTTTTTTCAATTTGATACTTGAGTTTTGTTTTTATCTCAATTGAGTACCTAAATTTAGCTTCGATGTAGATTTGCTATCTGAGTTTCTTTTCTCTATGTGTTTCAATTTAGTATTTTTTTTACTAGAGTATACATGTCAAACACTTATTGAACTACATGCCATCTATTTTGTGCACCAAATTAAACATTAAGACTAAACTCAAAAACGAAATTGAAAAAAAAAAAACTCAATAGAAAATTGATTCTTCTTTTCACGCACGGACGCACCCTTTCCACCAACTTTCATTGCATCACAACCCTCTGATCTCAATGAAGTGCAATATAACGTATCGATATTGGAATTTTACTTCCCATTTTAAATTTATGGATATTCTTTTATATATATTTGTAGTATCACTTTTAATTTTTAATAATATATATATTAATATAACAATAAGTGTTAGGTATAATGATAAGTCATATTATATTTGTAGAGAAAGAACTCATGTTCGAATTTTAGAAAATATATTATTTAGAACGATAATCACAAACCTCAAAAAGATTAATTTTCATCAATCACAAAGCTTCTACAATAATAAACATACAACTAGAGACAATATTATTAGGAAAGATAATCACAAATACCGAAATGATTAATTTTCATGAACCATAAAACGAACATAAATGATACCTTTTTTATTCTACCAATATATATGTACTCACATAAAATATATTAAAATACATGCAAAATACTTGGGTCACATATTTTAAATTATTAATTAGGTTAAATTACCTAATTGGATGATTATGTTTTATTTTTTTATATAATTGTAAAAATATTAAAATAAAAAAGATTTATAATTCATTTAAATTGAGGTAATCTATACAAATGGTTTTTTTGTTTTTCGTCACCAACTTTAAAATCACCCGTTGTTAAATTGATAACTGAAAAGTCTTTTTCTAATTAGTATAATAATACATTTAGTCCTCAATACTTACATATTCTATCAATTTGATCATCAAACTTTCTAACCAAACCTTTCAAATTTTAAAATAGAAGCATTCCATATCTATTAGTTGTTTTATTTATAGTTGAAATTATCCAATTTAGTACATAGCCATTTTTGGAATTAAATGCCATCTTTTCTATAAACTTTCTATGTCAAGGTGCATTCTTTTTTTCCTCATTGCTAAAAATATTATATTTTTTTGTTTATATTTCTTTAAATTCCTTTTTTTTAGGGGGGATTTTGACAGATAAATACCTAATTGTTGGAACCAGGCTATAATCATTTTCAAGTTTATTTTTTATCATTTTTTTTTCGTGTATGAAAATTTCATGATATTAATTTTGTACGCTTGAGTTTGAACATTTAAGCATGTAATTTTAATATATTGTTTTTCAATAATCATGAGTTAGTTTGTTGAACACATAAATCAAAATTTAAAAACTTGATAATATTGAACTTTTTTGTTTAATTTGTATGTTTATTTGTTTATGACGTGAAAATAATATAAAGTTCTGAAGCTTATGGTAAAACGACCCTTAAAGTGGACTATCTTTTTTAACTTTGTGTTTTCTATCTTGGTCCATATATTTTACCATATGTTAGGAAGTAAAATGTTCAAATTTTGCATTTTTGTTAGTGAAAAATATTGCTTGATTTTGTGTTGTTTAGCTTTGTTTACTATTGGCCTTCTTATTTGTGCTGTTTTCTTGACAATTATGATATCTATTTCAAGGTACATAGAATTGGGATTACATTGATGAAATTTGTAAATGTGAATGGTTACATTTATTGAATTATTTAGAATTATGATCAAATTGATAGAATATATAAGTATTGAGGACTAAATGTGTTATTGTACCAGTTTAAAAAATACTTTTCGTTGTCAATTTAATGAATACTTTTCGTTGTCAATTTAATGACCAATTACCAAAATAGGGAAGAATTCAAACATGAGTGCCTAAATTGAAAATTTTTAAAGTTAAATAACTAAAACAAAAACACGAACATAATTGAGTGACAATTTATATAATTTACCCTTTAAATTATATATATCTTATACTAATCGGTATGTTTGGTACATACTATTGTAAGTCGATATTTGCATAGACAAATCTATACATAGCAAAAATTCAATCAAAATAATCTTAAATTATTTTTGTCGAAACTATTTTTTTGTTTGGAAAACGGGCCGACTTTAAAAGAAAAATGGAGTCGCCACCAATCTTTTTTTGAGTGTGATTCGATCACCTTATAAAACATTTTGGTCTACGAATTTTAAGAAAACAAGTCCGGGAGTCAGTTACGCACGAGGAATGATTAGCACCCTCGCAATGCCCAAAAATTGGTACCTTATTGATTGATTAATGTCCTAATATCGAAAATTGGAAGAGATTTTAAAATACGAATCCTTGAGAAAATGTTTGGATAATTCGAATTGGATATCGAAATTCTATTGTTCCGAAAGAATGAAATATCACATCCAACACGTTAGGATACGATGTGTCAAACCCTTGACACCAAGATCATTCCATGATTTCCAAAATTCATGCATTGTAATTTAAAAAGGGTATTCCGTTATTTGGCCAAACTAAAAAAACTGAAACCCAGCACGTTAGGGCACGATTCCTCGGATTTCCAAACATGAAATATTGCCTTATTTTTGAAGTTAAGAAAACACGGTCAAAATCTTAAAATGATATTTAGTCATTTGGAAGAACGGAAAATCAAAACCCAGCACGTTAGGGCACGATTTCTTGAACTTCCAAACACAAAATATTACCTTTGTAAAAACCCTTTTATGAGTTTGGGTAAAAAAGTGGAAAAATAAAATAAAATAAAATATAAGATAAAGTCAATGTAACTTTTAAAATAGAAAATCGATTAAAACGTAAAAATGGTCACACTTAGCGAATAGTGATAATGTAAACACGATAATAATAACGGGCAACATAACCTTGCAGGCCTATAAAGACGTAAATAAATACATGGGTAGGTTCATAATATGGATAATATATAATATGACAATAATAATGAGAACAATAATAAAATAAAATGGAATGTGCAAAAATAATAGCAAGAATAATAAATAAAGTAACCCAAAAAATATTAGTAATAATAATAATAATAGAAATAATGGAAGTTGCAATAATGTTGATAATAATAAAGAGTAATAATAATAAATATAATAGGAAAAAAATAAAATAAACAATAGTATTAATAATAAAATAATAGTAACAATATTAAATTCAAAGCAATAGTAAAAAATAATAGCAGTAGTAAAATAAAAGTAATATTAATAGTAAATATAATAGTAATAATAAAGTTAATTGTAAATAAAATAATAAAAAAGAAAAAATAATAGTAGTAATATTAAAATAAATAACTATAATAGTAAAATAATAATAATACGAAATTAGTAATAATAATAGTAATAATAATATTAATAGTAACGAAAATAATAAGAAAAGTGATAATAATACTAATAATAGTAATAAATATAATAATAATAATGGTACAAGGATAATAACATAAATATTAAATAATAAGAATAATTGCTAATAGTAATAAAATATATATAAGATAAAAGGTTGAATAAAATTACACGAAAAGAAGATAATAATAAAAAATATAACCGAATTTAAAACACTGGGGACCAAATTGGGATTAAAACAAAACTGTGGGGCTAAATTACAATAAATAAATAACTAAAAAGGATTATAATCAAAAGAGGCAAGCAAATCGAGGGCCAAAAGGGAAAAATCCCAATTCTGGGCATGCGTCCTTTCCCTAGAGGATCAGCGCATTGGGGACCAAATTGAAACGCCCCGTAAATTGCTGTGGCCAAATTAAAAAACAATGAAAGATAGCAAATGGGCTAGATTGAAACAGATTAGAAAACGGAAGGTCTTGGACTGCAAATAGCCCATTTGATGAAAACGCGCGAACCCTCCTTGCGGGTCGGGTCGCGCGCACGGGCTAAGACTTAAACTGCGTCATTTTGGTGATTATAAACCTGGTGCAAAACGGCATCGTTTTATGGTCTTATTTAAGTTTCTTTTTTTTTTTTACAAAAATTCCCCATTTCATTTCATTTTCTCAAAACACAAAAAAACTCTTTAGAAAACTCTCTCTGCCCCTATCCGTCCTACCACAGGTTAAAGCAAAGCTTCCAAGTGATCGCTTGTCGTGACCCAAACCCACCACGCCAGCTGAATTTAAAAAAGTGAGTTTTTTCTCTCTTTTTTCATATGTATATATTGTCTTTATATGTAAAAAAAAGAAGAAGCTTTTAAACAACAAAGAACAGTTTCGAAAAGTAAGAAAAAAAAGAAAATAAATAAGACCTTTTGCCAATATTTTCTGTATTCTTCTGTGTGTATTCGAAAAAGTGTATAAAGATAAATCTGTATTGCTTTTTTCTCCCCAAAAAATCGTCCCTTTTACATTGTTTTTCTTTCGGCTTTATAGCCTCTTTTACAACCTATTTTTTCCTATTTTGTAGGTGCGTGGTGGAAAGGGGCTCTTCGCACGGGCGTGGCAGACGTGGCTCGGTGGTGGAGGCGCACACGACGCGGAAGCTGCTAAGGGGCTTGCGGCGCCAACAATAGCTAGGGTTTTTGTTTTGCTGTTTTCTGTTTTGGGGTAATTGGGCTAACATTGAGCTTGGGTAGTTAAGTTTGGTTTTAGTGTTTGGGCCGAAATTTTTGGGCCTTGGGTGTTTATTGGACTGTTTAATTTTTTAATATGGGCCCGGGCAAATTTTTTCCATTACAATTTTATATCAATTTAATATCGAAAATAAAACGTATATGGTATGGTCAGTACTGATATCGACCTTCTTGGTGATTTATCAAAAACACTCTCATCAATATTTCTATAGTTCTTGTCGCTTTCCTCCCTTCCTCTCGTATGCACGTTAGGGTGAATTTTGTTTGGTTGGATGTTTCTTCTCTGAATCTGTTCATGAAATAATGCTTTTCTTTTCTTTTCTTTTTTTATATTAAATTTGAACTTGAGTTTGTTGATATATGATATCACTGGAAGTGAAGAAGGGGGAAGATCTTATGGTGAAGAAGCATAAAAGAATGAGATCATAAAGTGAAGTGTCTAGAGTCGGACTTTGGGTCGAATTATGATATATTTTATTATAATTATATAATAGAGTTTATTTTATGGATTTTAGATATTATTGAGTAAAATTTTAGAATATTTATCATAAATATTTATAAAAAATTAAGTAAATATAATAAGTCACTAAACTAACAAAAATCACGACAAAGGCAAGTGCACCTATCAAATAGTAGTATATCTATGGTGACCCGGGAATATCATATCCACGATGACTAAAGGTACTAGTAATCACTATCTTTTTATTATCTAGCCTATAAATCAAAGGGGATGTTTTTAAACTAAATTTAACTAAACTAATTATTGAGAACGCGATAGAGAATAGAATGAGAAAATACTTGAATATAACCAAAGAGAAAGACAATACCCAGGAAAGAATCCACCTAGACTTTACTTATTATTCTGAATCTGAATTAGATGATTTATTCACTTGCCTTGATCCGTAGAAATCCCTAAATTATGTTAATATCTCTTTTGAGAGTAAGAACAACTGACTCTAGGTTAATTAATTGAAATCTCTTTCTAATTAAAACTCCTATTGTCGCATTAAATTGATCTATGGATTCCCCTATTAAATTTAACTCTAATCCGATAGATTTATGTCGTCCTATTTCTAGGATTGCATGCAACTCCACTCAATTATGTCAGATCTACTCTTCAATAGGAACTTTTGCTCCACTGACATAAGCACATCACACTTGAATTAATATCCTGAAAATATTAAAGTAAGAAATAAGCATACATAATTGAGAACAAGAACAAGTATTTATCATATAATCCAGAAAATCAAATAATAAGATTCATCATAGGTTTCATTGTCCCTTGGTATCTAGGGAATTTAGTTCATAATTTGGAAGGAAAACATCTCAAAATTAGGAAAACAACAAAACATAAAGAAACCCAAAAACTTCTAGAGAAATTGAATGGAGATATTCAATCTTGAAGGGGATCCTGCTTCTGAGTTGAATCCATTAGCGTTCTTCGAGTAAATTCTTTGTCCCACTCTGCATGCCCCCTTATTATCCTCTTCTAATATGTATTTATAAATTTTAGAATGCTCAGAAACTCTAAAAATTGGGTTTTTCCGCGTAAAAGAGAAGCAGGATTTGAAATCCACACGGGCTAGGCACACGTAAAAGAGAAGCAGGATTTGAAATCGACACAGGCTGGCACACGTGTGTGTGCCTAGCCCGTGTGGAAGTGCCTAGGCCGTGTGGCTCCTGAAAATAGGTCTTTTTGTCTGATTTTCGCTCGTTTTTTGCTCCTTTCACTTCCCTATGCTCACCTAAGTGTGGAAACATAAATTTAAAAGATTAGGAGCATCAAATTCACTAATTCACATAATAACTTATTCAAAAACATGCCAAACATGGGATTAAAATATGTTACTTTTATGATTTATCAAAATAAAAAACAACTAATAACTCTAGCATAATATTTAAAAATTATATAAAAATTTCAAATTATCCCATTATTTTTTAATATAAAATGTTTATTTTTACTTAAAAATAAAATTAATTAAAAATCCTACATGTCAAAAATCGTTCAAACATCACGATTCAAATATTTATTTTTTTTTAGAACCTAATGCGCATTTGATTCACTTTTCGTCTCCTCTCATCACACTTTACGGTTTGACCATTTCCTCTAAGAGTATATAAACCGTTATTTCAATCAGGCTTTTAAATTTAACTGATTTAATCAACCATCGTATAAAATAATTGAACAAATCGACTTATATAGTGTAAACTGACATAACTAAACCTACTTAACATGATTTAACCAACTTAAAATAAATCTATAATTATATGTTTAAATTAAATATATTATTAAGTATTTTAAAATAATGAACATACTAATGTATTTAACCAATTTAACCAACTTAATTGACTTTTATATTATAAACTATAAATAAATTTAAAATAGGCTAAAGGGGTATATAAGCCCTTAAACTTTCGTGAAAAAATCAATTAAGTTTCTTCACGAAAAACTCTCAATTAAGTCCTCAAACTCTCAAATTCAATCAATTAAGTCATTTCACCAATGTTTTCTGTCTTTAACCGTTAGAGCCTTTACGTGACCGTTAATGAAGCTGATGTGGCACTCCATGCCAATGACAATCGTTGATGTGGCAATGTCATGTTAGCAAAAAAATTATCAATTTTTTAAAAAATAAAAAATTAAAAGAAATATTTTTTTTACTTTTTACTGGAATGAACTTGGACAACAATTTGTCTAGTGCATTCATTTCAAAACTTAAATTATTTTGAATTAAAAAATATTTTTTAAAAAAATATTTTTTTAAATTTTATAAAAAACATTATAAAAATTTATAAAAATATTAAATAAAATTAAAAAAAGTTCAAAAAAATTAAAAATTAATAAAAAAACCATTTAAAAGTTAAGTCCAAAATGAATCTGGACAACTGATTATCCAAATTTAGTGTAAATCTAGACAATTATATGTCCAGATTCATTGAAGAATATTTTTTAAATTATATAAAGTTTTAAAAAATATTAAACATTATTTTATTTAAAAATATGATATAATAATTTCAATATTATAGTAACAAATCGAATGACACTATCGAAGGATAAAAAATTTTCAATAAATTATTTAATTTATTTTGATGTTTTGAAATTTTAAATTTCAATACTAAAAAAATTTAAAACTGATAGCAAGATAAATTTGTATTTTTAATAACTTTATTTTTGGTTAATTATCGGATAAAATACTATTAAATTTAGATTTTTCTTATCAAGAATGAAGTTAGTGTGTTAAATTCAAACTCTTACAAAAAGGGGCTAAATTGGAACAAAAAGTAAAGAGGAGGGCTTGATTGAAAGATTGAAGATACAAAAATAACTGGATAAAGATTGAAGGGTTAAAGATTTTTTTTTTTAAAGTGGCTGGAGAAAGGTTGAAGGATTTTTGATATTGTTACAACTCTTTAATTAGTTTAAATTTAATCTCTAGTTTAAATTTAATCTTTAAATTTTAAATTATTTAGTGATAATATTTAGGAAAAATTTAGCTAAATTTTAACACTAAAAATATGTATAAATACCTGATGGCTACCGTCGATTGATCACACACTTTTACCTTTAGCATTTAATAAAATTCTTTAGTTTTTTCCCGTTCCTGCGTCATACTCAATTCTCTGTTTCATTTTTTTTCTTTTGTTTTCAACCTTTTGGTTTAATTGCCTTCCAAGGCCTTTTTCTTTTCTACTTTCTAAAATTCCATTTAAACCATTTATTTTCAAGCATGATTTTTTCCATAATTAACTAAACCTTTTTTAGCCTTAGTCTGGTTATCACTTCGACAAAATAATCGTGAGATATGAACCCATACTAAATACTTTGCAATTCGGTATCGCTATCTCTCCACTATATGGAATAGTACAAATTCGTCCCTCAAAGTTAATTCGATTTCAATTCAAAAAGCGCGCATTGGGTTGAAATCGTTTGGCGTACAATTGGGAAGTTGAGTCGGCGGTGCTGTATTCAAACTCTCACGAACAAATTGGCATATTCAATTGGAAAAAGCTAGTTAGATTCCGTCAATGGGATAGTGATTAGATTTAAACGACCCACACAGTTGAGGCCGTTAATTCGAGTTGGGCTTTTCAGATCACAAGGTTTTCGAAGTCTTAAATTATGGGTACGTGCCACGTGGTTGGAAATTTGACAAGGGTCGATTTGCAAGTGATACCGGGATCGACTACGAGAGGAAGAGTTAGCAGTTTGAGGGATCCTTAATTGCTATAATCAGCTTATCGCTTCGAAGGGAAAATCTGTTTCAAGGATCGATTTAAGATTGGAGTACACCGAGGTTAAGGTTAAGTTTAAAAATATTTTATTTACCAATTTATTTTTACATTTTCAAATTTGTTTTTATTTCATTTTATTACACTTCATATTTCCTTATTTTATGATCTTAATCAATTTAAACCCCCCATTTTTATTTTCTTTTTTTCAGCACTACTACGTACAAGTCGTGGGCCCGACTGTGTCCGCGACAACGAATCTGGTCACAAGAAAAGCCGAAATTAGATAACCGGTCCCTGTGGATTCGACCCTACTGCTCTATATTTCAATTTACTGTTCTATTTGTCGTAGGAATTTATATTTGGTGGTTTTGACACCCATGAAGAACTTTCGAGAAGGGGTAAACAAGTACTAAACAACAAAAAATTTAAATTATTATTTTAATTTCTACTGCTTTTCACTTTAATTCTTAATTATTATTATTATTTTTACTTAGATTAAGACTTAAGAAAAAATTAAGTAACCAAAATGAAAGTGACCGGACATGATTTGGTGTGTACAACCAACTGCCATTAATGTTTTAACACTTGGGTGACTACAATGAAAACACCCTAAAAATTAGACGACGAAATTGTAAGAAATTTTCTAGAGTGACTAAAGACACCCTAAAAGTTGGGTCATCACTACCCTAACGTTATGTTTGGTTCGACAAATAGCATAATTATTACAAGACGATTTAGTTTACCGAATTTCAAAAACAGTTACCATGAGATAAAATAGAATCATATTGGGAGAGTAGATTTATCCCAAAAAGATTAAGGATATCCTATAAGGGTAACACACTTATGACAAAGTTATTGGACGAGCACTGATAAAGTAGCTTTTGTAATGGTATGTCATTAAGGAGAGCTCAGTCACGATATTATAATAGAATGACTTTTTGACTAGATGAATTTATAATTAATAAGCGAAAAGATGAAACTTAATTCTAAATCATTTGAGTCCTAATCAATATGTCCAATCTATCCCCCCGCTAACTTGTTGAAACAAAAAATGAACTGAATGTTGTATCAAATAAACAAAAATGAATAAATAGATAAATGAGAAACATTCAAAAATGTATATGGTTTTCTCACTAAGTATGGAAATTACTTGAGAACTAATTTATAGTTTTTTAAAATTTTAATTAATTAATTAATTAATTGAAGTTTAAAAAATGGAATTAAATTAATTGATTATTGTGAATCAGTTGAAGTTAGAAAATTAAATATATTTTCTCATAGATTATTTTATGGTAAAGTTGTAATGATTTTAACAGTTTAAATTGAAAATTATTTAATTGAGAAATTAAATTATTTATTTAAATTAAAGTATGATGTTTAATTTAGAAAATAGAAAAACATATATTTGGTTGGATTAAATTATAATTAAATTATAAAGTACACTTATAATTGGATCCGATACTGGAGAGACCCAAAAGCTCCTCTTATTGAATATAAGTGTAATGGCCTAAATTCAAGGTTATCGGAACAATGGTTTCGTAACCATAAATCCGATTTAAAGAGAAATTTATTTTAATATTTTTGCATGAATATTTATATGATAGGAAAATCGTATTAAAATATCGATAGAAAAATTTTACCGATTTAGTGGTTAGTTAGAAAAAGGAATTATTGAAGGAATTGGGTAAAAACAAGGTATCGAGACCTTGATCTCATAAAATTGAGTAGGAAATATTTTTATAAATATTTATAAAATGTTAGTAATGTGGTATTAAAATTTCGTTAGAAAATTTTAACGTTTGAGTATGTAATTAAATGAAAAGGACTAAATTGTAACAAATACAAAATTATGAAAAATGATTAAATAGTTTAAATGATAAAATAAAGAGGGCTTAAAAGGAAAATAGACCCAAGGTCTAATTGGGCTGGACGGCAAAGGTATGAAATCAGCAAGAAAATAAGGAGAAATAAGGGTAAAATGGGAAAATAACAAAATTTGCTAAATAAAACTAGGACTAAATAGGGATATCTAGAAATCTCTTCATTTTTCTTCACTCTCATCAGCAAAAACGCCATAGGAGGGGTATCTAAGCTGGTATATCATAATTTTTGCACCAAGTAAGTGAATCCTTGCCTATTTCTTGTAATTTTGTGTTTTTAAAGACTTTTACAACTAGGTCCTATCATTAAATTCATTAGTCTTTGATTTCATAGATGAAATTGAAAGCCACCATGGTTGGTTTATGTAAGTTTATGATGAAATAGCATGAAATTTAAGCCTTAATTCGTTTAAGAGATGATTTTATTAGGTAATTTCAATAGAAATTGATTTTTGGGACCTAATTATGAAAGTGTTTGGAATTAAAGTCTATTACTGAAATTATGATTTCCAAAGGTTATAAAGTAGTTTAAAGTGATATAATAAAGTGTTAATTGAGAAAAATAAGCTCAATTGAGAGGTTAATTGAGCAGGGACGAAATTATCATTCATTGAAAGTTTAGGGAAAAATGGTAATAACCAGCTTGCACTAAAACAGTTTTTGACAGCAGCAGTAGTCTAACTTTGAAAAATCACCATAAATTGTAGAAGTTGAATTAGAAGATGGAAAAAATATTAAATTAAATCTTATTGAGTCTAGTTTCTTATGGAAGAAACGTTGTAAGCAATAGAATTGTAATTCATGAGATATAATAGGTTTTGTGAGACAAGGTCAGAATGAATTCGGGTTCCCCTGTTCTGACTTTGAAAAATCATAAAAAATTGAATAAAAATAATTATGGGGAGTGGTTTATATTCTTAGAATCCTTAGTGAGTCTATTTTTTTATGGTACAAATGAAAACATTATTTTTATTCTGTACAGTGAGATATCTGAGATTTTGTGAAGAGATAGCAGAACTGTCAAACAATGAAACAGGGGAAACTTTAACGAATAAACTGTACTAATTGGCTAAGCCAAAAATTATGAAAATTTTATGGTGTGAAGATATGTGAGTCTAGTTTCAAGGAAAATTAACGGTTCTTCATTTGGAGTTCTGTAGCTCGAAAAATAAATAATTTAGTGACTATGACTCAAGTAGACAGCTTTGAATGAACTATAAATAGTAATAGAATTATAATGAATGCTACATGTGAACATGAAATGTATTGAATTGATAATTAAATTTATTTATTTAGATCCGGAAAACTCAAACACAAAGCTAAATCGAGGAAAGGAAAAAGTTCCGGACTAGTAGATTTTGTATACAAACTAGAATCGAGGTAAGTTCGTGTAACTTGAATTATATTCTTAAATGTTTGAAATGTATGTTATTGATATGAATATGATTTGAATGTCCATTGTATGAAATTTGATGAAACATTGGTATATTTGATAAAAAGGGAAAGAAATCCCGGTTGAACGAAAGGAAAATTCGATGGATCTCTGAAAAGGAATTGACGGTAAAAAGGATCTAGCCCGGACGGGTGATCCTATCCTGATATAGCCCTCCCGAAGAATATGTGGAAAATGGATTTAGCCCGGACGGGTGATCCGAATTAGGGTCTGAATTTAGCCTGGACTGGTAATTCAGATCCAAGCTCATTAGAGTAATTGTCGTTGCAGGGGATTTAGCCTGGACTGGTAATCCCGACAATGCTCTATGAGTTTATATTACTGTGATTTAGCTCGACCGTAATCCCATTGTAAAGATGAGGTTCGCGGGAGTGTGCTCTCTGAAATGAAAATGTGCGCACATGAATATGAATTGACGGACCCGAATTTGTACACTAAAGTGTACCTCTGAAAATCCATCGAAATTCCGAGTAATTCAATGGGATAATTATAAAAAAAAATATGGAAATTATGGTATTGATGAGCTCATCAATGATAGTATATATTATTGATATATGAAAATTATTGGACTGACTTGAATGTTGAGTTTGTAAATGTTAAGGTAATAATGCATTGAATGGATATATAAATGGATATTACATTATATTGAAAATGTTAGGTAAGTATAATTCTTGTTACATGGGCTTACTAAGCACAAAGTGCTTACTCTGTTTCCTTTTCTCTATTTTGTAGTATTAAGAGCTCGGAGGTCGGATTCGGTGGGAGACACATCACACTATCAACCCCGAGATTTCGGTATATAAAGAAACTTTATTTTGGAAATCGACGGCATGTATAAGCTAATAAAGTAGATGTTAATATGAAATGAATGTAAGGTCAGCCATTGGTATGGCTAACAAATTTCTAGTTTCAGTATGTAATGAGGTTATCTTATAAATTTGCATGGATCTATTTTGAAGGTATGTTGATTGGATTGGTTGATATGAATTAGTCTCGGTTAAAAAAAAAAAAAAAATTTTGCAGGGAAGACTAGATTGTTTATAAAGGAGTTATATTGAGTAAAAAAAAAAAAAAATAAATAAATATTGTAAGCTCCGGTAATGCCTCGTTCCCTATTCCGATAATAAATACGGGTAGGGGGTGTTACAATAAGGGACAGCAAACCCTAATATGTTTAACAAGGGTTGCTGCCCTCTCTTTCCTAGTTCAATTAGAAGATTATTTTTCTATTAAATAAACATAAATTGCAACGCCCCTAACCCAAATCCGTCACCGGGATAGAGTTACGGAGCATTATCGAAGTTACAAATTTATTTATCAGACATTTTATTTCATCTAGCATTCATATTTGGAACCAATCAAAATCAAACATATTGTCCCTTAAACATACTTAATTTGCTTATATCAACGTATCAAAAATAATCACATATTTACATGTCATGATAAATATCATTCTTTTGACGTTTCTTCAAAAACATAAATCAATTAATTCATTATATCAATATTTCATGTACCATCAATTCGTATTTCCTTATATCACATAATTAGGTTACACGAAATTACCTGGCTAAATTGCAGAAATACCAAGAATCATGGGCATTTTGGTAATTTTCTATTTTCCTCAAATTTTCAACCGATCTTGATCTAAATTAATAATTTCATTCAATTTATTAATTATTAATTTAGACAATAAAATAATTCATTTCACTCAATTTGGTCATTTTTTATATTTTTACAAAATTGCCCCTAAAGTTTTACTTTTATTCAATTTAATCCCTGAATTTAAAACATGCAAATTATCCATTTAATATAAATCCATGCTAGCTGATTATTCATATATATATTTTTCCCCCTCCTTCTCTCCATACCACATCCTTAATGTATATAATTTCACTATTTACTTATGTGTTTATATCAAGCTGTTCACTTGAGTTATAGTCACTAAATTATTTATATTTTGAGTTACAGAATTCCAAATTAAAAACCACTTGATGTTCCTGAAACTAGACTCAAATAAATTTCTACCATAAAAATTTTAGAGTTTATACTTTATTCAATAAGTACAGTAAATTCTTCAAATTTATCCATGTTACGCTGTTTGACAGCTTCGACCTTTCCTTACTAAAAATTAATTACCTCTTAGTATGGGCTTTGAATGATTCCTCCGTTTGTTTCTCTTGAAAGTAGTCTCATTAAGGATTTAGAAATATAAATTTAAGCCCATAATTATTTTTTTACAATTTTTTATGATTTTACAAAGTCAAAATAGAGGAACCCGAAATCATTCTGACCTTGTCTCACAAAATTTATTATAACTCATAATTTACAATTCTATTGTTTACACTGCTTCTTCTATGAAAAACTAGACTCAATAAGCTTTAATTTCATATTTTATTTATTCTCTAATTCGATTTCCATATTTTCTGGTGATTTTTCAAAATTAGTCTACTGCTGTTGTCTAAAACTGTTTTAGTGCAAAATATTGATTACCAAATTTATAACACCCTTATTTCCTTTCTCTACAATATTTCCCATCACTTTCTCTTATTTCCCTTCACTAATATATCAAGAACATAGAACCTTATATAAGGAAACTCTACTTTAATATCATTTTCATGATTTTGATATTACCTTATATAAGAAAACTCTACTTAAAATGTATTGAAATCTTAAAATTCTTACCTTGTCCTATTGGTTTCCATCTTTAACTTGATTTTCTCCCTCTTCCAGCTTCTAATTCTTCAATCTATCTTGATATTCTAGCTCCCCATAGTCTCCTTGTTATTTTTCTCTCTTGATAGTTATGGAAATTCTCTTGATTACTAGGTGAAAATGGTAAATTTTTGGTGGAAGGACCTAATTGTAAAGAAAGCAAAACTTTCTTTCTTTCTCTCTTCACAAACGTTGGATGCATGGGAAAGGTGGTGGATGGTGTGTTGTTTTCTTTCTTTCCACACACACACACATATATATACTAAATAAAATAATAAAATAATAATAAATATCTTATTAAAATATTAATAAAGTAATATTTATCTAATTAATTAATTTAAAATATCATCAACATAATCATTACATTCTAAAATTATCTCTCTTACTAATTGACCATTTTGCCCTTCATGATCTTTTAAAATTCCATCATTGAGTCATCATATAATTTAGAAAAATTGCAATCTAGTCCCTCATAATTCTTTAACTATTCGATTTGCTCCTAATTCATCCATTTCCTTAGTTTCTAGATTATTTCACCCCTAAAATATTTGCACTAGTGGTCCTTTAACTTTTTCATATTTACACTTTAACCCCTCAAATTTTAAATATTTACTCTTGGACAATAAAATTTTTCTCACTTTTACAATTTAATACTTTCTTGAATTAATAATGTAATATATCATAATATACTTCCCAATGTTGACATAATCCAAAATTTCCTTTTTTGTCACTTTATTTCCTTACTTAACTATATCAAGGATAATATCTTACTTACTGTAGTAATTTTCAGGATATTACATAAATGCTTCTACTAATTCAATAAGAGTTTTACTTTCTTTTCCTATAAATAGACAGTAAAGATAAAAATAAAAATGAGTAATATACAACTTTGAGATGTTATTCTGCCTTAAAATAATGAAAATTTATTTTTAAATATAAATCTTATTTTTCGAAAATAACAATTTTACTAATTTTTATTAGAGAGGATTTTATTCTGCTACTAAAAGTAAAGTAAATAATTTCTTATTTTGTTTTTATTTGAATTTGTTCGAGTCCACACTCGAAGTAGATTGTAGTATGAGAATATGAAAAAGATAGTTCGATTGAAAATCGAAAACGTCTAAGATTCGTCTCGCTCAAGCACAAATATATTTTAGGAAAACTTTATTATTATAAATATTTAAAACCTATTATCAAAATTTTATTTTTTTTATTGTAATTTTTTTTTCCATCAATATATGTCTCCACAGTTTCCTATTGTTGGAGTTAATTTCGATGTCGCGTACAAGAACCAGGAAATGAAATCAATGTCGGGAGTAGTAATTCGAAATCATGAAGCTGGATGTGCAGGCTCGTGTAGCGGTTCATGTACTCCGTTTTGTGATTGATATGCGTTTTACCTGAACAGAACTCGAAGGTGACTCACTGGTGGTTATCCAGAAGCTGTCAAATCGTACCCCTGATAGATCAAGCATTCGGCCTATAATAACAGATGGCAAAGAGCTAGCGGTTGGTTTTACTCAATGCATTTTCAGACATAACAAAAGAGGTAACAAGGTTGCTCATTTAATTGCTAAAGAAGGATTTCATCTGTTAAACAACATCTTTTGGGTAGAAGAAGTACTTGCAGTGGCGCGTGAACAAGTGAGACTCGACCGATGGTGGATTGACCCGCCCGACTGAAGAAGACTGCGGTGTTTTGGGAAAGGTGCATGCATGTGAGGAATTTGGAAGCTCCCTTCTTTTGTTCAGTTAATTTCTTCGTCAAGATGATAAAATCTTAAGTTTTTTAGGAAGCTGAAGAAGGGCGGTTTTGTGGGATATTCTGATACTTTTGCAAATCAATTTCAACATGATTTCATTTTATAATAAGTCAGATTTTAAATTATTTTATTAGTAACTTACAAGAAACCCATGACGTGTAACAAAGGCAGCTTTCTTTTATCCGGAAATAAAGAAAAACCCAAGGACAAAATGGGCAAAACGGTGAATACATCAACAAATCGAAAGGGTTTGTGAGATCTGCCAAATAAAAAAATCCCACGGTAGAAAAGGAAGACATAAAAATTTTAAAATTTGAATGCATTTTTCTATTTTTAAAATCTCGATTTAATAAATTAATAATAATATTAGCTCTAAATTTTAAAATTCGGAAATTACAGGTCTGAATTCTAAATTTGACCGAAAGGGATAAATAAACGCTGCCCTTCTTTCGAATTTTTCTTTCAGGAGTTGTCTCTGAATCTCCACCTCCACCATTTTTTTTGCTTTTTAAATCTTTATTTGGTTGGATAAGCAATAAGATTATGAGAATTCGAAAGAACAAGAAGCTATCGTGGTTGATATATCCACAAGGTTCAAGGGCTGAGAGTGTTCACGTTTGCCGGCTGAACCAGTCACCATGGGATGTGAATCCTTTACCTCAAGAACCGTCCCCTTCATATCTCCACCACCGAGTAATTAACACTTTCTCGTCGCTCTTTATTTTCCTTGTTTGTTTCTTATACCAGATTTACTTTCTTCTCCTTCACCATTGCGCTCCCTTTATCTACATTCCTCTTTTTTCTTTTTAGGGTTTTCCCCGTTTAGGGTTTTAACAAAACCCTAAATCCTCTCGTTATCGTCTATTTTCCCTTCAGAATACTCGATTTTGGTTAAAGGATCTTCGTCGTTTCATTGTATTAGTTTTTTACTCCGGTTAGCTTAGTTTATTATTTTCTTCTTCTTCTTTTTTCTGAAATAATCCAGTTAGAATATGAAGATAGTTTTAATGGAAATGGGGGCATTGGCGATTCTGTTTGTGCTGTTGAGAGGTAATTTACTTCATATTCTTCGATTCCACTCCTTTTTATCAATTTGCATCATGGTATTGTATGTATTAGGGTTTTTTCTTTTAAAAAAAAACGAAAAGAATAGGGCGAGTTCTTGAAAGTAAAAAACCCAGTTTTTGTGTTTTTAAAAGTGTTGCGTTATTGCTCGAAACGCAGCGAGGCTACGATGGTGGGGAGTAAAGAGCAAGCGATTATGAAAGTGGGAGGCATGATTATCGATGATAGTGGCGATAACGATGAGATTAAAACAGCCAAGAAGACCCAATGCCAAGAAGAGGAGGCTTTGCTGCAATCTTCCAACAACAACAGCAGTAGCAGCAGCGATAGTGGAAACAATACGAATCCCACATCGTTGACCAGCAAGAAAGCCGATAATCAGTTGACTAGGAGCCGCCGTGGATCACGAGCCCGAACATCCAGGAGAGGTGGCTCATCATCGGCATCGAACCTGAATGATTTCTACTATTATTCTGGGTTTGGCCCCTCGTGGGGAAAAAGGAGACACGGCCGTGATAAAGAAAGCGAAATCAGCAAGAATCTCGTAGAGGTTGAAAAAAACGACACTGTTACCACTGCCCAAAACAATTCGACGCTGTCGTCGTCTTCACAAATCGATGACAAGGAGGAATTTGATTATGTCGAGGAGGAGGAGGAAGAGGATGACGAAAATGAATATAGTGGCGAGAAACGAACGAGAAAGCCCATTAAAGCAAGATCGTTAAAGTCACTAATGTGAAAAAAAAAAAAAAAGAGTGGGTTGTTTCAACTTAGCTGAAATGATTGTGTTTTTTCGTTGATTTTATGGTAATTGTCTTTTAGATTTTGACTAATTTTAATTTCTTCGCTAATTTGCTCGTGAGTCGAGTGGACGACTAATATGGATACCTTAGTTAATATCTGAAAGGGGTAGGGGTTTTTTTTGTAATTCCATCATATTATATCCTTTTCGGTCTGTATTTTGCTGCGATGATATTTTATAGATGGGAGCGAAAATCTTTGCTCAAAATAGTGCCCCGTTTAATGTCATGTTTCTAGTCCATAAGTACAGTTTTCTTGGGTCCCGTCAAAGTTTTTTATTTGGAAGATTATTTCTATTGAAATAATGTTTACTTTTTTTCATACACTTCAAAAAATTATATCTTATACTAACTAATATTCAGACATGTGTCCAACAAAATATGGAGCAAATAGGACCTTAGTCCTCACACAGAACACGCTCTTCACATAGCCCACCATTTTTAAACTTAGTCTCATCGCACATTGTCATTTTGGCACAACACATTTATAAAATATTATAAAAAATATTAATCCGAAGACTGACCTAAGAATGTGTTCAAACTGCATTGATTGGAACATTGGGGGATAAGTTCATTCGGATGTTTCAAGGTCCCAGCAATGTTTGCATGCGCGGCCCAAAAGTGCTCCGTTTCAGACCAATTGGACTCTCAATATGGGGGCTATAAACCTAACTTGTTTCAAGAATTATTTCCCCTAAGCTGCCCCTACTTATTTGAAGAAGGTAGGGACCATATTATACAACAAGTTTTTTTTTATTTATTAAAATATATTATATTAAATTATTAAAAATTGGTAGAAATTTTGTAACATTTCATAAATAATATTGTTTAAAAAGTAAAAATAATATAAATATTTAATTTTAATAATGATGATAGTTTACATTATAATTAATATAAATTAAGACCAAAAATCAATAATTAAAAAAATGAATATTGAATGAATGCGTAAAATTTACATTTTAGGGACTTGAAGCACATATTTATATTTTCCAAAATTGGATATTAAAAACAGTATATAAAGACTTAATATTAAGAAAAAAAATTACAACCGGATTAAGTGTGTACATATTTATATTTTTTTCGTAATATATGACTAAATCAATTATAGTAAAGATTATTGGCATATATGGTTCTTGTTATATAAATGAGTATTCAATGTTGATATATATACTTTTGAGAATAATCGTTTTGGTTTTATTAATGGGATAATGACCAGGCAACAAAATAAAATACAAAGAGAAACAAAGGAAAGACACAAGGCAAACTCTAAGCCTAAAAAGTAAAGTAAAATTAAAGAGCCAACAGGAACAACTCAGAAAAATACCAAATTCCAAAATCAACATAGCTTGAAACCCTAAAATTAGCAGAAAATAAATAGCCATATCTTTGCGAACTAACCAAAACGATGAATCTCCTCGCAAAACACACCGAAAGGGTTGAGAGAGGGAGGGAGATCGAGGGAACCCTTTTCCCAAATGACAAAACCCCAATCTCAAAATCCAACAAAGCAAACTAACTCACGGTGGGTCAATCCAACACCGATCCTCCGCTGCAACTTCCCCAACCTCTGAAGGGGCATCTTTCACCCAGAATCGATCAGTTAAATCTCTCCTACCTAGCATTACCATTGCATGCACAACAAAATTACATCCTCAAAGCGCGAATTTGAAACGACAGCACTCAAAATTTCTCGAAAAAGCTTTCACATCCCAGGTAATTTGGCCAAAGAGCTGAGTAATCTTCATCATTTGTTTGCAATTTTAGTATTACAGTTTTTGAATTACTCTCCAGGGTGACTTGTTGGAATCTCATTTCTTGAACAAACTGTAAACCATGTAAGACCTTCGCCATACCAATTGTAGAAGCCCAAGTATGGATATGATACCCTGATCTTAAAATTTGCCCCATATAGTCCCATACAATAAACCCTGAACTCAATTTATTTCTTGGCCCGAAGTAACCCGTATCCACATTAATCTTGACCCACAATGGCAGTGGGCGGGACCAATGGACTACCACAATAGGAAGAGGGTGTGTCAACCCAATCTTGACCCACAATACCTGTAACTCGCTTCGTGGTGACCTTCATCATATCCTTACCCAACAACCAATAATCTTCCCATATTGACACCAAGTGACCCGAATTGATCTTCCATTTTAGCCCTAATTTCAACAAACCTTTTGCACTCCAAATGCTCCTTCATGTCATAGAGAGGTTTGAGCTTAAATTCAACTCAAGAAAACCTATGTTTGGGTAATACTTCGCACGAATAAATCTTCTCAAGAGTGATCTAAGGTTTTCAAGAAGCCACCATCCCTATTTCACCAATAGAGCAATGTTGAACTTTGCCAAATCTCGAAAACCCATCCCTCCATCCTCCTTCAAATAACATAGTGTCTCACAGGAACACCAATGCAACCGTTTCCTTCCTCCTGATTTCTGCTACCAAAAATGGGCATCATATCTTCTATCTCTCTGCAAAAAGAACTGGACAATAGGAAACATGGCATGTCAAACATTGGGATGGCCTATAATACTGTCTTTATAAGAACTTGTTCTCCAATAGATAAAGTTCTTGAGCCCCAACTATTTAATCTACTCATACATCTCTCCTTTAGTCCCCTAAAAGCATCCATTTTGTTCCTTCCCACGATCGACATGAGCCCCAAATACTTATCAAGATTTTGAATAGATTGCACCCCTAAAGTTTGACACACCTCCATTTTTTGAGAGTGGGGCATGTCGAAACCATTTTTTGAAAGGTCGACTTTTATGTTTTAAAAAAACTAAAATTGGGAGTCGCCACCAATATTTTTTTATAAGGTGTGATTGGATCACCTTGTAATTTGATTGTTTTAACAAAATATTTGATTTATCAAAGCAATTTTTTTTTCGGTCTACAAAAATCCAGAAAAGGAGTTCGGCAGTCGGTTACGCACGAGGAAGGTTTAGCACCCTCGTGACGCCCAAAATTGGTACCTAATTGATTACTTCGTGTTTTAGTGTCGAAAGTTGAAAACTTGAAAATAATTTAAAGATACGATCCCTCTTTGTATTGATGTTAATTTTGCTCACAAATTGCTTGAATAAATCGAAATAAACGTTAAAGACCCTCTCGTTTCGAGATAACAAAATGTCGTATCTCGTAAGTTAGGAAACGACATTTCAAATCTTCGAGCATAAGCTTGCCTTTATTTTTATTTGAAATCATATGGATTTCAAAATTCAAACGGATATTCAGTTATTTAGGTTTAATGAGGAAATCGAGACCCTGTAAGTTAGGGTACGTTTCTCGAACTTCCTAAATACCAAACATTGCCTATTTTGAAAATTCGTTTTGAATAATGATAGGTGTAATGTTTAAACAATATATTCATTTTTTAAAATATAATATATCAATAACTAAATATATCCAAACTCAATGTGTAGTAATATGATAAATGGAATAATATATAATATCTATGTGGATAGAATAATAGAATAGACAGGTAGAGGAATATTTTAATGATACAAACATAATTGTGATAATAGCAATAATATTAATGATCAAATCGTAATATTAATAAAATAAATGAGGTAATCTTAAAAATAAAACAAGATAAAAATGGAAATGCATGATAATAATAAAAAAAACTAAATAAATATGACATCAAGAATAATAAAAATAATAATATATCAATAAAAAAGCAAAAAATAAAGGAATAAATAAAAGAATAAAAAAATAAAGTAATAAAAAAATGAAGAAATAAAAATGAAGTAATAAATATATACAATAAAATAAAAATAAAATAAACTAAAAGAAAGAAAAAGGATTGAAATTAAATAAATAAAAGACTAAATCGGAATTAGAACAAAATCTTAGGTTTAAATTATAGTAAACAAATAAATGAATAAAGACTGATTTGAAACTAAAATGAAATTTAAGGACCAAATAGTAAAAGAGGAATAAAGGACCAAATGTGAACGCGCGGGAAAGGCCGAGGATCAAATGAGAAATTATTCCCAAACCCCCCCTAAACGCACCGCTCCATGAGTTCAAATAGTCTGAGGACCAAAATAAAAAAAATAACATTAAGCGGGGTGAATTAAAAAAACAAAAAAGAAGAAATAGGGCTGTATTGAAACCAATGTAAAAAGCGGAAGGACCAGGGGCATAAATAGCCTAAAAATAAAAAACACGCGGATCCCCCTGGAGCGGGTCTGGTCGCACCTGGGTAGGCCAAAACAGCTCCGTTTTGGTGCTAAAGTGTCCAAGGTGAAACGACGCCGTTTCACTAATGTTATATAAGTCAAAAAAAAAAAAATTAAAAACTTCATTTTTCTCTTTTTTTCTTCAAAAAACACCAAAGAAATTCTCTCCCCCTCTCTCTTTTTTTTTTTCAAAATCCGGCTAAGGCCCCGGTCGCTGGACCACCGTGGCAGCCACCGGTCGTTAGCGACGGCGCTGCCATCCACGGTGGTCGGCTAAAAAAAAGCCTTTTTGCTTGTTTTTAAGCGTATAATTCCAATTTCAGAGTCCAAAACCCCTAAATTGACGCCGATTTTCCAGAAAGAGAAGAAAACCTTTTGGTTTTTGAAGCTCCGTCGCGGCCTTGGCTGAATCTCTAGGGATTCGGCGACCTTTGGTTCAAAAGAGGCGTCGATGGTGAAGGCGGAGAACAATCGACAGGTAATCGATTTTTTTTATATTTTTATTTTTATTTCGAAAATGAAACCAAAAAAAAAAATATAAAAAGATCACCTTTTTCTTTTTGATAACTCTTGCTTTTTTTTTTCTATTCGATGATTCTGTGTATAAAAAATATACAAATCCGATTCGGGGCTTTTATAGTCGATTACACTGTTTTCATACCCTATTTGCTTTCGATTTATCATTGTTCTTGCACTGTTACTTCTGCTTCTTGTATTTTCTGTTTTTGCTTGTTTCGTGTTCTATTTCCCCTTTTTTTGCAGGCCTTGGCGAGTCAACAGAGGGCGGGCCTTGCTATTTTGGTGAAACGACGACAAAGGCGCGCTAGGGGGGTGAGCCAGGCCTCGGGACGAAGCATGGGCAGTGCACTTGAAGAGGAGAGGCATGGCTGAAAGGGGCTAGGTTAGGTTTTCTAAAAAATTAGTTTAGGCTATTGGGTTTGGGCTTTTAGGGTTTTTTGTTAATTTGGGCTGTAATTTAGACTTTTTTATTTTGGACTTTATTTTTTATTTGGTTTTATTGGTTTTGGGCCCGGGCTAATTGGGCCTATTACAGCTACCTCTCTTTGCTCATAATCATATAACGAGGACGGAGCAAAGACCTTTAAGAAGGCCTAATTCTGCCTGGTCTCCGAATCTTGACTTCCTTGGTGCTCCTCTTCTTTCAGTAGCTTCATCCTAACCTACTACGAATTCAGAGGTATAGAATTTGTGGCTTCAATATGCTTCATTGCAACTTTAGGGAGATAATATTTGTAACTTGCAGCTTTGATCTGTTCCACTGTAACTTTAGGGAAATAAGATCTGCTATCTTCAGTCTGTTCCACTGGAACTTCAAAGAGATAAGAATTGTTATCTTCAGTCTGCTCCACTGCAACTTCAGAGAGATAAGACTTGCTATTTAAATCTACTCCACTGCAACTTCAGGAAAATAAGACTTGCTACTTCAATCTGCTCCACTGAAACTTTAGGGAGATAATATTTTTAATTTGTAGCTTTAATCTATTCTAATGCAACTTTAGGGAAATAAGAGTAGTGGATTCAATCTGCTCCACTGCAATTTCAGGGAGATGAGATTCGCCATGGTAGCTTTGATTCGACCTATTGCAACTTCAGAGGTATAAGATTTGTGACTTGTAGCTTTAATCTATTCCATTGTAACTTCGAGGAAATAGGATTCGCTATCTTCAGTCTGCTCCACTGTAACTTTAGGGAGATAAGACTCACCACAATGACTATAATCCATCCCACTGCAACTTCAGGGGTATAAAATTTATGGTCTCACTAATTTGTTACACCATTATCTAGGGAACATGACTTACAAAATCTATTTCATTGGCCTATTTGTGCCTAATAATTAGGATGTCCATGATCAGGATGAATCAAATGCTCCTAACTAGATGTGTATGAATGATATTTGCATGAATGCAGAACGTCATTTTTTTGAAAATGATCCCTTTTTAATACTTAGGTTGTCATTGCTCGCTATTTATCAAGGTTCTATTACTGAAGTGTTACCATGCCTTCTTGTTCAACTGGTATTTTTAACAGAAAAATCCAAAGAAATAGTCACAATTTAGACTATTTTGTCTCAAATGGTTCCAAACCCCTAAGTTTGGTTAGATCTGAATAGTGGTCCTATTTTCTGATCCTTGTACTATTTTAGAAAACCTTTCAGAGCAATATGCAGAACTCTTTTTTTTTTGAATACTATTAGTCCGTTAATCGTTACTTCAATAAAAAATGCTTGAAAAAGATTATCGCAATGGAAAAAAGGAATTTTATTGAAAGCATAGCTTGAACTGGATAAATTAATCAAAGATAGGAAGCACTGCTAAAATACAAAATGAATAAGATGAAAATAGATGCCCCAGATACCATAGCATGAACTTCTTCGCACTAACTTCTCGAGGACCCTCTTGAACTTGATATGTGTTTCGGAGATCCAAAATACTTTGTTGATACCCCAAGATGTAGCATCTCTCATCCTTGTTCATTCAGGGATACCATATGCCCCATCTTTGATCAAGATTTGAATTGCCCTTTTCCTGGGTTTTCAATTCAAAACCCTTTTGGTCTTACGGTGCCATTTGCGAGTTTTCACCTTGGCCTATCCCTTTTTGCTTTTTTATTTTTAGGTGAAGTACTGCTTGACTGAATCTGAATTCATAGGATTAGGCAAGCTTTTGCCATCCATTTCAGTCAAAATCAACGCTCTTCCAAAAGATGCCTTTTTTACCATATAAGGTCCTTCCCAATTTGGCATCCATTTCCCTCTGAAATCCTTTCGTATGAGCAAAATCTTTTTCAATACTAGTTCCCCCTCGTGGAATTCTCTAGGACGAACCTTTTTGTTGTAAACTCGTATCATTCGTTTTTGGTATATCTGACCATTGCGGATGGCTTTCAACCTTTTCTCTTCAATCAAGTTTAGCTGATCATATTGGGATTGGATCCATTTTGCTTTATCCAACTTCAATTCTACCAAAACCTGGAGAGAGGGAATCTCGACTTCAATGGGTAAAACCGCCTCCATTCCATAAACCAAAGAGAAAGGCGCTGCCCCGGTTGAAGTCCTGATAGATGTTCGATAAGTATAAAGCACAAATGGTAGCTTCTCATGCCAATCTTTATAAGTCTCAGTCATTTTCCCTACGATTTTCTTAATGTTCTTATTGGCTACCTCCACTGCACCATTCATTTTTGGGCGATATGGTGATAAGTTGTGGTGTTTGATCTTGAATTGATTGCAGACTTTTGATATCATGCTGTTGTTCAAATTTAGTGTATTGTTAGATATGATCCTTTCTGGCATTCCATATCTACATATGATCTCTTTCTTTAAGAACTTGCTGACTATCGACTTTGTGACATTGGCATATGAAGCGGCTTCTACCCACTTTGTAAAGTAATCGATGACTACGAAGATTAATCGATGCCCGTTAGAAGCTTTGGGTGAAATTGGCCCAAGGACAGCCATGCCTTACATAAAAAAAGGCTATGGAAAAGCCATAACATGAAGAGGTGAGGGAGGTACATGAATTTTATCTCCATAAATTTGACACTTGTGACTTTTCTTGGCATAACTGATGCAATCTCCTTCCATGGTGGACCAATAATACCCGAATCTCATGATTTTCCTGGCCATTGTAAAACCATTGGCATGTGTTTCGTAGACATCCTCGTGGACTTCTTCCAAGATTTTCTTAGCTTTGACAGCGTCTACACATCTTAGTAGCACCTGATACTTTCTCCTTTTATATAGGATCTCCCCATCTAAGACATAGTCATTGGCCAGTCTTCTTAGCGTCCTTTTGTCATTTTCAGTTACCTGGTCAGGGCATTCATGATTCTTCACATATTGCAGTATATCGTTCTACCAAGGGTGATCGTCTTCTTCTTTTTCTTCTTCGATGTTGTAACAATGAGCTGAAGTATCATAGATACTCATTTGGATAGGCTTTACATCCTCTTGTTTGTTCGCTTTGACTATTAAAGCAAAAGTAGCCAAGGCATCAGCCATCTGATTTTCATCTCGTGGGAGGTAATAGAAGGTGATGTCATCAAACTCCTCAATTAACTCAAAAACCAACCTTTGATAATTGATTAACTTAGGATATCTTATCTCCCATTCTACCTTGAGTTGATAGATCACTAGTGTAGAATCCCCATATACCTTTAGCACTTTGATCTTACATTCTATGGCTGCATGAATACCCATGATGCATGCTTCGTATTCTGCCATATTGTTCGTGCAATCAAAATCTAATTTTCTAGTGAAGGGATAATGATCTCCGTTTGGGGATACCAGGACTGCTTCAATTCTGTTACCCACAATGTTTGAGGCTCCGTCGAAGTTTAGCTTCCAAGGATGACCTTCTTGAGAGTCTTCTTCAGTGGTTGCAACATACATTAGATCTTCATTCGAGAAATCAAAGTTTAAAGGCTCGTAATCCTCTAGAGTTTTACTGGCCAGAAAATCCACTATTGCACTTCCTTTGATTGCCTTCTGGTTCACTCGGGCCATTCTTCCATTTAAAGCAGTCAACTCCATCATGTACTTTAGAGGGTCTAGCTTTGAGATGAGCCAAGTTGTGTGATACAGTATGTACTGTCTCAATCTTCGGGTTGTCCAAATCAGGGCGCAACATAACTTTTTGATTGGCGAATATCTTGTCTCATATTTAATGAATTTCTTACTGAAATAGTATATTGCTCTTTCTTTTCTTCACGACTCATCATGTTGACCAAGCACGTATCTTATGGAATTCCCGAATACTGCCAAGTGCAGTATCAGCGGCCTATCTGGGTTAGGTGGAATCAGTACTGGGGCATTGGACAAGTAATGTTTGACCTTATCGAAAATCTTCTGGCACTTCTCATCCTAAATGCCTAGGTTGTGTTTCTTAAGGAGACAGAATATGGGGTCGCATTTCTCAGTTAGTTGTGAAATGAACTTGGCAATGTAATTTAGTCTTCCTAAGAAACCTTGAACTTCTTTTTGAGTGTGTGGTGGAAGCAATTGCTGTATAGCCTTTACTTTGTCTGGGCCGATCTCAATCCCCTTTTCACTGATTACAAATCCTAGTAATTTTCTCGACCTAGCCTCGAAAGTATATTTTGCTGGATTGAGCTTTAGCTGGAATTTTCTTAATCTCAAAAATAGTTTTCTTAAGACTTGTACATGCTCCTTCTCTGTTTGGGACTTTGCGATCATATCATCAACATAAACTTCGAGTTCTTTGTGCATCATATCATGAAACAAAGTTACCATGACTCTGTGATATGTTGCTCCCGCATTTTTCAATCCAAATGGCATCACCTTATAGCAAAATGTTCCCTACTTGGTCACGAATGTGGTCTTCTCCATGTCTTCAGGATGCTTTTTTATTTAGTTGTATCCCGAGAAACCATCCATGAAGGAGAACAGTGAGTAACCTGCTGTGTTGTCCATCAAAGTGTAGATATGTGGGAGTGGGAAATTGTCTTTCGGGCTGGCTTTGTTCAAGTCCCTGTAGTCTTCGCACATTCGTACTTTCCCATCTTTTTTAGGGACGGGTATAATATTAGCTACCCATTCTGAGTATTTAACCACCTGTAAGAAACCAACATCGAATTGTTTCTTGATTTCCTCTTTTATTTTTAGTAAAACATCAGGCCTCATCCTTCGGAGCTTCTGTTGAACCGGCTTGCACTCTTCCTTTATGGGGAGCTAGTGTACCACGATATCAGTACTTAACCCAGGTATGTCTTGATATGACCATGCGAAGACATTCTTAAATTCTTGGAGTAATTCAATAAGGTTTTGCTTTGTCTCTGTGGTAATGCAAGCTCCTATCTTCACCTCTTTTCCCTCTCCTAGGCTCACAATTTCCACTGACTCTTTACAAGGCAATATTTGTTTCTCATCTTGTTCTACCATCCTAAACAAATCAGGAGATAGGTTACAGCTTCGATCATCTTCAAAATCTTGAGGATCCTCCGTGCACATATCTTGCTCAAAAGGAGATTCTGAGTCAATAGCAACATCACTCATATCATTGGATTCTTGAAACCTGTTATAGGGATGAAGAAAAATCCAAAGAACAAAAGAATAATTATTTTTATGGTATGATTATGAATGAAATGAAAAGAATAAAAGAATATTTGCTCAAGATGATATACAAAGATGCATTTTATTGAAATAAGGATTTTGGACATAAGCCTATTTCACAAAGGATTCTTATTGCTCCTAGGCTTTGCGCAATAAGCGTGTTTTGAACATTACTTTGAATTGACTCTAAAAACTACAGGAGTTACTTCCGCAGTCCAGTTGTTCAGAACACTTCTAGGTACATAGGGGTAGATGTATGATGAATTTTCTCCCCAGATTCCTTCTTCAGATATGGCATTGATGTTCAGGTTTCCTAACATTTCTTCAGTAGTCTCTTCTCCTAGCATATTTCTTTCAGGGTGAATAGTTCCTCTTGATACGAAAGTCTTGGATATATGGGGAAAGGTCATTGTTCCCACTTGACCTCTTCCTCGCTCAGTCGCGCTCTTTTCCTTTCTTGTTTCTTCTCCATTCCCTTCTTCCTTTGCCTCGCATCTGACTTGAATCCTAAACCAAAATGATTTCGTTTGTCCTTCAGCATAGGTGCCTCAACTTTTCCTTGTAGGCATTTTCCAAGTCCCCTCCCAAGCAAGGCTTTTTTCTCGATTGTCAGTTGCAGACCCATCCTTGTAGTTTTGGAGATTTTGGGTATCGAGATCTTGTTCCTTTTGACGATGAAGGTTGCATTCACAAATTTTAACGATCGAAAAGAACATTCTATCGCTTCATCGTCTGTCCCTACGTATGGCGCGTCACTGGTTACGGATGCAATAATGTCTTCTTTCGCATTTATTGTTACCAGCCGATCCCAGTTACCAACTTTAGCTTCTAGTGCAGTGATGACGACACTACCCCAGCTGTTTGAATCCAAGGCCTCCTTAATAAATAATTATAAGAAGGCTTAATATCTATCACCAAAAAATCTACTTTGTACGTGTTTGGACCAATCAAGAGGGGTATCTCAATCCTTCCCATTACCTTTCTTTCGGTTCCATTGAATGCTCTCACTATGTTTTGACATTTATTTATATAAAAGCTATCCACAGACAACCTATTCAGCGTGGATAAGGGTAAGATGTTTAGTATAAATCCATTATCAATTAACACCCCTGGTAATGTATACCCTTTGCAGCCTTAGTAGATCCCATGCCTCCTGGTGGTATCTCATTATCATTAAAGAAGATGAAGTTGTCGACACTTATATTGTTAACTAGACGGTCTAGCTTGTTTACAGAGATATCGTTAGTGACATAAGTTTCATTTAACACTTTCATTAACGCGTCACGATGTGTCTCCGAACTTAAGAGTAAAGCGAGCACTGAGATGCGAGCCGGTTGCTTGTGTAGCTGTTCTACAACGCTTACTCGCTATGCTTTAAGAGTTTCAGGAATTCCTTAGCCTCGTTCTTAATTACTGGCTCATTAACTCGTGATTTAAGCCTGACCGTCTTTTCCTTCTGTTTTCAACTATTCGGGTATTTCTTTTAACAGGATCAGCTCTTGCATTTAATGGATCATAGCGCCTTTCACTGCGTATGTAGAAACCCACCTCTTGGCCTTCTTCTGAAGCACGAATCGGGTTCTCTTCTCTTGGGATCATCACGTTACAGTCATAATTTTAGGGAACCTTCTTGCTATCCTTGTAGGGAAAAGCTATAGGTTTCTGGATTATGACTCTTGGTGCAATTTGCACTCCAGCTTCGTTGGTTTTTGGTCGTGAAATGATAACCACTGGATGTTGACTTTATAGACCTTCTCTATTGACCCCTCTTCTGAGGCACACACGTCTTCTCTTTCGGAGCCCAAAGGATATTCAAAGAATTCTAGCTCCTTATTATCCATTAGATTTTACACTAAGACCTTGAATTCAACACACACATGGATCTTATGACCATCCTTCGCATGGAACTCACAGTCTTTCTCTTTTGAATCCTGTTTGATTAATCCTCCCTCTACCATTTTCTTCCAAACTCATATCATTGGGGTTTTATTTCTGCTATATCTATCTTGTTTCTTTTTCCTCCATTCTCGATTATCGCTTTTACCCCTTTATTAGAGTGACTGAGTAAAGGATTTCCTGCCACATTAGGCCCTGATGGGTCGTCAAACTTTACAATTCCCATTTTAATGAACTTTTCGATCAACTTTTTAAATGCAGTGTAGTTTTCGATCGACTGTCCCATGATTCCGGCGTGGCACTCGCATTGAGCATTTGCGTCATACTATTTAGAGAATGGAGGTTGCATAGGTTTCAGGTAGAAGGGGAATACCATATGTGCATCAAACAGACTCTGATACAGCTCCCTATATTTCATCAGGATAGGCGTGAATTAGAGCCTTTTTGGATTTGGCCTCGAGTTAGATTCTTGTCTTGAAGGGCCTTGGTGGCTGGTGGTTATTGTCCTTGGCGGGCCAACAGTAATTGATTTCGAATAACCCTTGTTGTTTGTACCTACATTATTCACTTCGTTTTTCGTCTTCCTTGAGGTCGATCTTTTAGAGTTTTCCCCGCATCTATCTTACCACTTCTTACTACGTTTTCAATCATTTCACCAAACATCACTATATCCGAGAAACTCTTAGTAGCGCTCTCCAACATATGGTTGATGAATAGGGCTTTCAAAGTGTTGATAAAAAGCATTGTGGTTTCTTTTTCTAAAATAGGTGGCTGGCCTTGTATTGCCACCTCTCTCCATCTTTGGGCATGTTACCTGAAGCTCTCGTTTTGCTTTTTCTTCATGTTCTATAATGTGATTCTATCGGGTGTCATGTCTATCACATAACTATATTTTTTCATAAAAGCTTGTGTCAGGTCCTTCTATGAATTGATTTTAGCATGACTTAGTTGGTTGTACCATTTAGCTGCTGACCCGATCAGACTGTTTTAGAAGTAACGGATCAACAGTTGATCATTATTGACATATCCTGTCATCCTTCGACAGAATATAGTGATGTGAACTTTAGGAAAACTAGTCCCATTGTACTTTTCAAACTCTGGAGTTTTGAACTTGGGAGGGAGTACTAAATCTGGGACCAAACTCAGGTCCTTGGCATCGATTCCTCAATGGTAATCAGCATTTTCCATTGCTCTGAATTTTTCTTCTAGCCATCTGCATCAATCCTCAAGTTGTTTTGGCTGTTCCACTCTTGTTTTTTTCTATTTTTGCCATATCATCTAGATCAGGAACAACGGGATTGGTTGGGTTATCCCCCGGATTAGAACCTGAGCCTGTTTGGAAGTTTATTGGCGCTGAGGTACCGGTTTGATACTGTTAGGGTCTAATTGTGACGGGTACCCTTCGTGGGTACGCCTCTGGTTGTGCTTGGGAGTTTATCGGGGTAAAATCTGGGGGGCAAATAGGATCCTCATTATCATCCCATGAGTTGACCACAGTGCCTTTCCCTTTTTCGCGTTCTCCAGCCAGCAACTACGCCAATTGGCTTATCATACTTCTTTGGGATTCCAGTATCTGATCCCTCATCTCTTGTTGTACTTTTGCTAACTGTTCTTGCAGTTGCGCTTGTAACTGGTCTTGCATCTCTTTTTGAATTTGCTCTAGCCTTTCTAATCTTTGTTCCATTACTTTGGTTTTGGCACGAGTACTGTAACGATGTTCGGTTGGTTGATTCTTGTTGGTTTCCAGATTAACTGAAATAATTTTGTTTAATTAGGGTCTTTTTTGTAAAATTTAATGCATATGATGCAATGTGATGCAAATGCATGAGATGAATGTAAAAAGAGGCGTTAACTCTGATTCAATTTTGTTAGAACAACTTTACTAGAAAAAAATTCTTTACATCAAACGAATTATATATACAACTTTGCCCTAATGCTCAAAGCCTTAACCTTCCTAACAAGCCAAGCTAAATCTCGACCCCGATCCAATTCTGATTCATACTTCAAGCTCAGCATGTCAGCCTGAACTACTAGGATTTGCAAATGATCGGCCACCTCTCGGATTTGAGCCACAGCTTCACCCATAATATAGTCTCTATCTCTGACTTGACCTTGAGAACGGTGAAGTTGATCTTTCAGCTACTTGTTGTTTACTTCAAGGAGTTCAACCCGGAGTTCACAATTTTATAATGGATCTCGAGCTCTTCTATTTTCCTTTTCAGCTTTTCAATCTTGTTTAAGTTCTTTTTCAGCTCAATTGTGGAGTTGCGATTACGATACTGATAAAGTGACCTTTCTAGTTCTGCTATCTTGGCTTTTAATCTGACCTTTTCATTTTGACATTCTGATAGGTCTCTTTCTAGATCATTTTCTCGAACCTGGGCATCTTAGCATTTCCTTTCCAATTGATCGGCTCTATTCTTTTCTTCTTTGATCTCTTGGCACCATTGTTCTGACGTCTTTCCCAACCCGACAGTCCTCATTAATAAGTGCAACTTCTTGTAATCCATTTTTAAATTGTCTAGATCTTCTTCAGCCTTATTCTTTCCTTTTCTTAGCTTATTAGCCTCTAACTTCTGAACTTCAACGTCTAGTCCTAATTGTATCTTTTCCTTTTATAATTGCTCTATCTTCTTTCCTAGCTCCAAATTTCTCTTTTCAAAATCCTGCTTGATGATCTCTAGCTCGGATGGAACCACTTGCAAGTGTTTCATCCAATGGTTGAATGGTTTCTTGATTCAGTACAGAGATGTTGTCATTGACCCTTTGACCCCACCACCAACTATATTCGGGGGTTGCCATCAGACCTGCAACCAATTTTTTCATTCGGTGTGTTTGATTCCAGGCGTTAGACATTTCTCAAACCTTTTTCTTGTAGTTATCACCCTTATACGAGAACTCACACTGGGCCAGTTCTTGCATTGCTGGTATGAACTGCCTCGATCTATATTACCTTAACACTTAGAGGAGCATATCCAACAACTCCCCAAATCCTAAGTAGAGCAACCCATTCGAAATCTCCACATCGATACAGAATCTCATCGGGGATCATCCAATGGGCTCTCCATTCAACATCCTCATCTTGGAGATTCTAGAGTATAGCCATCCATTTTTCTTCTGAAATGTCATCTTGCCTCGGTGTAGTCACTAATTCTTTTAATAGAGAGTAGTTCTCGGAGAATACTAGATAAGAAACTTTTTCTAGCCTCCAAAAATAGCTATGAAACCATGCTAACAAGAGTTACGCGCATCCAATGAATCTTTTTTCACTCGCTCTTTGACATGCATTCAGAGATCAGAATGTTTCGGCCAAAATTGTAGGGATGAGTATGGCCCTCTTATCAAGCCTGTCGAACAAATCTGAAAATGCCTCATCCACGTGCGCTAGTGCTTTAGGGAAAACAATCAGACTATAAATGCTCAAAGCAAAAACATCGACCGTTTTCTTCATATTTGGGTGTGCTAATATCAAATCTCGCAAACTATTCAAAGGGATACATTTACCATCCCCCTTTTGCTTTATCTAGGTTGCAACCCATTGCTCACTCATCCCCGTGATGTTCACTAGTTTCTTTAGAAAGGTCGGGACCTTAGCGACTCTGGAATAAACCTTGTCCGGTCGAATTTTCGAGGAACAGAGTAAGGTCGTATATTCTTCCACGGTAGGTACTAAGTCTACTTTTCCAAAAGTAAAGCAACTGTAGGCGAGATTCCAAAATTGAGCCAGAGCTCAAAACAAGTGCTTCTCCACTTTGATATCGAGTAGAAAGGGCAAATCACCATAATTACAGTAAAATAGCTGCTTGATTTCATCATCCCATTGGACCCATATTTCTTTCAGTTCTTGGAGATAGTTCTGGGTCACGCTGATACGAGTGAAGTCCCACAATTCTGACACGTACCCCACCATCAGACTATCACTTTTTTCTAGTCGCATTTTCTCAAACCATATTCGGACAGTCGCGTTATCTTCCACTTTATCAATGAATTTGTTCTCCATGGCAAGCTCTTTATTTAGTAACTGAATGTGAATCAACACCTTTTTTATTATGAAAATGCCATGCAATCACAGTCAAAGCAAAGCAAAACAAATTAGTATACAAAGCTAGAATTCAAAGTAAGCAAGAAATAATAAATAAAGTGCCTATTCGGGTAACCACTAGGGTTTGGTATGATTCTACCAAGGGTAATTTCTTAGGGCTCATTATATGCGGTTCGGTTCTAAAGTAAGGGTACCTGAACCAGCAGATCCCTCGATCCTCACCCATTATAGGCTCATACGGACCGATTTCAGATCAGGGGAATACATTTCTGAATGGCTATACAGAGATGAAAATCTCACGAAAACATAGGTACAGATGTATCTTGAAAGAGATCCGCTATCCTATATGGATGTGAAAACCTCACGAAGGAATAGTTTCTCACTCCCACTTAAAAGGGTAAAATTGACCCATTATGCGATGCAATATATGGAGATACATTTAAAAGACTCAAACCAATAAAACAACCATATTGAAATGATGCATATCACAAAAATGAAATGCAACGAAAGAATCGTAAATTTAAACCAAATTATCAATCTTTGACAAAAAGACAAAAAGTAATCACCTCGTGGCTTGACTCTCTTATCTGGGGCCCCAGTGGAGTCACCAAGATGTCAAAACTATTTTTTGAAAAGTTGACTTTTATGTTTTAAAAAAACAAAAATTGGGAGCCTCCACCAATATTTTTTTATAAGGTGTGATCGGATCACCTCGTAATTTGATTGTTTTAACAAAATGTTTTGATTTATCAAAGCAATGTTTTTTTTTTGTTTACAAAAATCCAGAAAACGAGTTCGGGATTCGATTACGCACGAGGAAGGATTAGCACCCTCGTAATTGGTACCTAATTGATTATTTCGTGTCTTAGTGTCGAAAGTTGAAAACTTGAAAATAATTTAAAAATACGATCCCTCTTTGTATTGATGTTAATTTTGCTCACAAATTGCTTGAATAAATCAAAATAAACGTTAAAGACCCTCTCGTTTCGAGATAACAAAATGTCGTATCACGTAAGTTAGGAAACGAGATTTCAAATCTTCGAGCATAAGCTTGCCTTTATTTTTATTTGAAATCATATGGATTTCAAAATTCAAAAGGATATTCGGTTATTTAGGTTTAATGAGGAAATCGGAACCCCGTAAGTTAGGGTACGTTTCTCGAACTTCCCAAATACCAAACATTGCCTATTTTGAAAACTGGTTTTGAATAATGATAGGTGTAATGTTTAAACAATTATATATTTTAAATATAATAAATCAACAAATAAATATATCCAAACTCAATGTGTAGTATAATGATAAATATATACAATGAAATAATAAATATATGCAATAAAATAAAAATAAAATAAACTAAAATAAAATAAAGAAAAAGGATTGGAATTAAATAAAAAAAAGACTAAATCAGAATTAGAATAAAATCTTAGGTTTAAATTATAGTAAACAAATAAATGAATAAGGACCGACTCGAAACTAAAATGAAATTTAAGGACCAAATAGTAAAAGAGGAATAAAGGACCAAATGTGAACGCTTGGGAAAGGCCGAGGATCAAATGGGAAATTATTCTCAAACCCCTAAACGCACCGTTCCATAAGGTCAAATAGTCTGAAGACCAAAATAAAAAAAAATAAAATTAAGCGGGGTAAATTAAAAAAACAAAAAAGAAGAAATAGGGCTGTATTGAAACTAGTGTAAAAAGCAGAAGGACCACGGGCGTAAATAGCCCAAAAATCAGAAACACGCGGATCACCCTAGAGTGGGTCAAATCGCGTGAGGGTAGGCCAAAACGGCGCCGTTTTGGCGCTAAAGTGCCCAAGGTGAAACGGCGTCGTTTCACTAATGTTATATTTGTCAAAAAAAGATTTAAAACTTCAATTTTCTCCTTTCTTCTTCAAAAAACACTAACGAAATTCTCTCCCCCTCTCTTTTTTTTTCGAAATCCGGCTAAGGCCTCGGTCGCCAGGACCATCGTATGCGCCGCGCGATGGCGCCATTGCCGTATCTCGATGGTCACCAAAAAAACTTTTTTGCTATTTTTTAAGCGTAGGATTCTGATTTCAGAGACTTAAACCCCTAAACTGACGTTGATCTTCTAAAAAGAGGAGAAAACGTTTCGATTTTCGAAACTCCACCGCTGCCTTGGCCGAATCCCTAGGGATTCAGCGACCTTTGGCTCAGAAGAGGCGACGACGATGAAGGCAGATACCAATCGACAGATAACTGCTTTTTTTATATTTTTATTTTTATTTCGAAAATGAAACCAAAAAAATAAAAAGATCACCTTTTTCTTTTTAATAAATCTTGCTTTTTCCTTTTTCTATTCGATGATTCTGTGTGTAAAAAAAAATACAAATTCGGTTTGAGGCTTTTATAGCCGATTACACTGTTTTTCATACACTGTTTGCTTTCGTTTTTTCACTATTCTTGCACTGTTTCTTCTGCTTCTTGTATTTTTTGTTTCTGCTTGTTTGGTGTTCTGTTTCCTTTTTTTTGCAGGCCTTGACGAGTCAACAGAGGGCAGGCTTTGCTATTTTGGTGAAACGATGGCAAAGGCGCACCAGGGGGTGAGCCAGGCCTTGGGACGAGGTGCGGGCGATGCGCCCGAGGGGGAGCGGCGCGGCTGAAAGGGGCTAGGGTTAGGTTTTCTGAAAAATTAGTTTAGGCTATTAGGCTTAGGCTATTAGGGTTTTTGTTAATTTGGGCTATAATTTGGACTTTATTTTTTATTTGGTTTTATTGGTTTTAGGCTCGGACTAATTGGGCTTATTACAGGGTACATTTGAGCTAAAGAAAGATTTTGATTTATCAAAATTTACCAATTAGCCTGAACTGTCAGCATATTTCTCCAAAACCCTTTTCAAAGCAATAGCCCCTTCTAACGATGCCTTATAAAAAATCACACTATCATCAGCAAACAGTTAATGAGTAACAGTAGGGGCAAACCAATTAATACGAATTCCTTTTATTCAGCTTTGCATGGATGTCATGCGCAATAATGCAAATAAGCCTTCACTACAAATTAGAAACAAATATGGGCTAAGGGGGTCCACTTGTCGTAATCCACGAACCGGTCAAAAAGACTCCTCCACTTTTCCATTAAGCACAACTGAGTATAAGACTGATTCCACACATTTCATCACCTTTTCGATCCACCCATCCAAAAAACCCATCTTCTCGAGCATCCGCCTTAAGAAAACCCACTCAAGTTTGTCGTAGGCTTTGCTCATATTTAATTTTGGAGCAACAGACCGCAATATTTCATTCCTCTTATTCTTTAAGTAGTGTAATATCTTGTAAGCCGCTAGAATATTATCTGATATAAGCCTTCTACGTACAAAGGCGCTTTGAGCCTTATCAACACATAAGTGAATCACCAACTGTAATCTATTCACAAGCATTTTTTATATACTTTTGTAGAGAATATTACACAAAATTATTGGTCTAAATTCAGTCATGTTTTGCAGATTATTAACCATTGGGATTAAAACGACTCGGATCCCATTTATCTCTGCAATACCATGTTCACCAGCCAAAACTTTTACTCCCACAATGTGACAAAATCTCTGATAAAACTCTGATTCGAGTCCATCTTCTCCCGACTCCTTTAATGGACTCATGGACTTAACTTCATCGCACACATCCATAAACAAGAAATCTCGTAACAAATTTTCTTTCATATCTGTCAAAATGCAAGTCTTAACCCCTTGCAAGACTTCATGCCCGTTGAGCCCTTCAAATAGAAAAGAGAAAGAAAATAGTTTTTGGCAATTTTCAACATATCCGAATCACCCTCATACAAAAGTGCCACTCTCATCTCTCAGATTTGACACGTGATTTCTCCTTCTCCTGCAAGAAGCAAAATCATGAAAATATGTAGTATTTTTGTCATCGTTTTTCAACCAGTTAGCCCTCGCCCGTTGTTCCCAATAAACCTCCTCCTTATCAGCCTTTAAATTTAAAATTAATTTCACGTCTACTATCTCCCTTAAAATTTCATTCGTAGGGTAGGTCTAATTTAACTATTGGAGTTTTTTCTATAAATCATATCTTGTTATTGAATGATTTTTCTGTAATGTATTGAACCATTTATCAAGTCCAACTCCTACCTCCCCTAAACGTTGTGGTACTCCACCAATAGTGGACTCCCAAAGCCGCCGTACCTCACTCTCATAGGTGTAATAGCCCGAATTTCAGTGATGTCGAAAACTGTGGTTCGAGGCCACTAAATCTGGAAATGAGCTCGTAAATTTTACTATTTAATATTTATGAGTTAAATGTAGTTTTTAAAAGATTTTTGAATTAGTAAATTTGTGTGTATAAAAATTTATTAGGTCGATTAATTGAAAAAAAGAGATATAGAGACCTCGATGTTATAAACTGAGCCATATATATTTTTATAAATATTTATAGAGTGTCAATATGGTAGTATTAAAGTTTCGTCAGAAAATTTTAACGTTTCGGTAGTCAATTAATTAAAAAGAACTAAATTGAAAAACGTGCAAAACTTGCTAAAGTGATTAAATAGCCTAATAGTAAATAAAGGAGGACTAAAAGGGAAAATAGACCATCTTAAATAGTTGAGGCGGCATAATGTGAAAAAAAAAATCAAAGATATTAATGTGATTAGGGACAAAATTGGAATAAAAATAAAGTTTATATGTCCAAAGTTATTTTAATAGTTTCTAGACATTTTCTTAATCAATTTTCTGTCAAAAATAGCCATTGAAGAGGGTTTGAGCTGCTCTTTCATATTTTAGCTTCAAGTAGTTTCAATTCTTGATTTTTCTTTGAAATTTTTATGTTTTTAGACTTTTACAATTAGGTCCAACTTGTTATTTCATTAGTTTTCGATTTTGTTGGAAGTTTTGGAAGATACCATTGATAAGTTCATACGATTTTAGTTATTTGATGATGAAGTTGAGATGTTAATGGATATGTAAAGGTAATTTATTAAAAAAATTTGAGTGAAATCATGATTTAGGGATAAAATTGTAAAGTTGTTGAATTTATGGAAAATTATGAAATTTCATGGAATTCAAGGGCTGATATTGTTATATATGAAAATATTTAGGCTTGGAATAAGGAATAAATTGCATGAATTTCATTTTCCAAGCCTAGGGACGAAATCGTCATTTATTAAAATTTTAGGGGCAAAATGGTAATTTTGCCTAAAATGTAAATTGGATTAAATTGAGTATGAATTGTATTAAATTGATGTTAAATTTACTCGTATAGATTTGGGTTGTCCGAATATGGAGTTAGAGTGAAGAAAGGAGAAAATGTCGAATTAATAGATTTTATGTACACGAACAACTATCGAGGTAAATTCGTGTAACTTAACTATGTATGTTAATATGCTTAAATTGAATTGTATGAAAGTGTTGGTATATATATGTGTGTGATGATATATAAATCATATATATCTTTTATGAAATTAAGGATGTTCAATAAAGCCAAATAAATGATAATATCCCATAAATGGTAAGTCCCGTTTGAATAATGATTATCGATGGATAGTGGTGATTTCCCTATATGAAATGAGGTCCTGCATGTTTTGCAGAAAGGATTTAGCTCGGACGAGTAATCCATTGATCTCATTATGGAAAGAATTTAGCCCGGACAGGTAATCCTAATTGGACTATACTGGTAATCCTAATTGACTGGATTTAGCCTGGACTAGTAATCTAGATTGGACTCTATAGGGAATTCTTTGTCGTGTAAAGGATTTAGCCTGGACTGATAATCCAACAAAGCCCTTAGAGTATATGTATTACAGACAGAATTTAGCCTGGATTGGTACTTCTGCTGTATAATATGTGGCTCGAGAGTATACCTAAAAGGTACTACTGGATATGAATTGACGTATTATGATTTGTACACTATGAGTGTACTACATGAGAATCCATCAATAATTTAAATAAATTCAATTGGCAAAGTTCTAATATGAGCAAATATGAAATTGAGATAAATGATTATAAATTGAGACATGATATGTGGAAATATGAAAATATGTTACATGAAATGAAATATGGAAGTGTGAGATGTTTATTTATGAACATAGAATGGTTTGATGAATACATTCATCTATGAGAATAGATTAGTACACCTTGAGTGTACTACCCGAGTGATTATCAATAGAGCAATTGATTATTGAGTAAAGTCCTGACACGAAATATATCAGAACTCGAGATGAATTAATATAAAATATATCTGAACACATGGAAATAATTTGTATATATGTTATGTGAATAAATTTTGTGGAAAAACATATGTGTATGAGAATCCAAATATTGATGAATTCATATATGTGTTTCTTGAAGTTTATATGAAATATGTGACTAACAAGGGTGATGAGAATGTGTGATAGGGCTTGTGAGATTAAATGGTTTGATTATGCCCCTTTATATTTATTTTGATGATGAATGGATGGTAAGTTTATTACTAAGTTATACGGACTTACTAAGCATTATATGCTTACTCCGTTAATGCTTACTGCGTTTTATTTTCCCTGTCTTATAGTAAATCAGAATGCTCGCTGGATTGGAAGCTAGGTGGAGATCATTCACACTATCCAACAGTTCATTTAGTGTATAAGGTAAAACAATTATGGTTATAATGGCATGTACAGGCTAATTCAACTAAATCTTGTCTTGTAAATTGTGGTTTGAAACCTAGCCATTGGAATGGCTAGTGATGATTGGTTTGGTATATTTATGGAATTATGATATGGTGATTATATATGTGTTAGCATAGTCTAACTTTGAAAATTTACCAAAAATTGTGGAATTCAAATTAGAGGTTAAATAAAATATGAAATTAAAGTTTATTGAGTCTAGTTTTCCATAGAAGAAACAGTGTAAGCAATGGAGTTATAAATTATGAGATATAATAAATTCTGTGGACAAGGTCAGAATGATTTCAGGTTCCCCTGTTCTGACTCTGGAAAATCATAAAAAATTATAAAAAAATAATTAGGGGTTCAATTTATACACTTAAATTCTTAATGAGTCTATTTTCAATAGAAGCAAACAGAAACATCTTCCAAACCCCGTACTAAGAGATAATTAATTTTTAGTAAAGAAATGTTGAAGCTGTCAAATAACAGAACAGTGGTAAATTTGAAAATTTTACTGTACTTATTGGCTAAACCATAAATTCTGAAAATTTTATAACCATAAATTCTGAAAATTTTATGGTAGAAATTTATTTGAGTCTAGTTTTAGAAAAATCAAGCGGATCTTAATTTAGAATTCTGTAGCTTACGATATAAATAATTTAGTGACTATGACTTAAGTGGACAGTTTTGCTATGAATAGTAATTTACTCGAATTATCTGAAAATGTTCAATAATTACCAATAATGCTCCGTAACCCTATTCTGGCTACGGATACGGGTTGGGGTGTTACAACAGGACTCTTCCATGATCCATGCACCCTCATACTTAAAATGCGATACATGATCATTACTCCACTTTGGACCCGTATTTAACAACAAATGACAGTGATCAGAAAAAGAGTGGACCAAATGTTCCAAACTATAATTCGGGAATCTTACCCTCCATTCATCATTTTCCACACCTCTATCAATCCGCTCTCGAATATTATTGTCTTCGAAGTGTCCCCTCTCCCAAGTATACCACTAACCTCGATAACCTAGGTTCGTCATCGAGTAGTCCTCCAAAACCACCTTGAAGTTTCTTATTTGTCTTTCTTGACATGGCAAACCACCTTTTTTTTCAGTAGAGTACGCAATCTCATTGAAATTTAACACCTCCTACCCGTATCCGTTGTCGGAATAGGGTATGAGGCATTACCGGAGTTTACTGAATATTTTCGAATAATTATGAGTCATGTATTATTCATATTCTGAAAATAATCATAACGTCTCTCTATTGGGCCCTCGAAGCCCAAAACATACATTAGGAACCAACCGGGATCATAGGGGATTTTTTGCAAAATCCTAAAATTTTCCTACATTGGTTAGCGTACTTTAATATTGACAAACTTATTTTCTTGACATGTCTCACTTGAATTTATTACTTGTCCTAATATACATAATTTTTCTTATATCAACGTATCAAAGATAGTCTCATATTTACATGTCATAATACATATCATTCTCTTGCTATTTCTTCATAAATATAAATTATTCAATTCATTATGACAATATTTCATGTACCATCATTTTCATGAGTTTAGTGTATATTTATTCCAGTAGTAGTTCATAATCTTGAATATGCATAATTATCAGGCAAGTTTCACATACATGTATTTTCCATGTCATATTTCAATATATCAAATAATTATAACTTTTATATATTTCAAGTTTAATTTCATGATTTCAAGTACTTGCCATTTTCTATATTTATTCCGTTGAATTTCTCGGAATTTCGATGGATTTCCAGTAGTACACTTATAGTGTACTATCCCGGGTCCGTCAATTCGTACACATATGGGTATACCCTTTTTCCAGAGAGCACACTCCCGCGAACCTCATTTCTTACAGCGGGATTACCAGTTCAGGCTAAATCCCCTGTAACATATGCGCAAAGAGTATTGTCAAGATTACCAGTCCAGGCTAAATCCCCTGCAACGACAATTACTCTAATAAGTTTGGATCTGAATTACTAGTCCAGGCTAAATTCAGACCCTAATTCGGATTGCCCGTCTGGGCTAAATCCATTTTCCACATATTCTTCGGGAGGGCTATATCAGTATCACCCGTCTGGGCTAGATCCTTTTCACACATATTCTTCGAGAGGGCTTATATTAGGATAGGATCACCCGTCCGGGCTAGATCTTTTTTACCGTCAATTCCTTTTTAGAGATCCATCAAATTTTCCTTTCATTCAACCGGGATTTATTTTCCATTTTCATCAAGAATATCAATACTTCATCAATTATCATACAATAAACATCCAAATCATATTCACTTCAATAAAAATATATTTCAAGCATTTAAGGATATAATTCAAGTTACACGAACTTACCTCGTTGCTTGTTCATGTTTATAGTTTCACTAATTCGATGTCTTTTCTTTTCTACATTCAAGTCTCATATTTGAGCCATCCGGATCTTTATAAATAAATTTGATCATCATTTTCATTCATTTCATATTCTGATACATTCAATTAATGCTTTAGGCAAAATTACCATTTTGCCCCTAAGCTTTTAATTAATGACGATTTCATCCTTAGGTTCAGAAAAATAAAATTCTTGGAATTTAATCCTTATTTCAAGCCTAATTATTCTCATATATATTGATAACAGCCCATGAATTCTATGAAATATTAGAATTTTCCATAATTTCAACACTTTTCAATTTAATCCCTAAAACATGTTTTCACCCGATCTTGATATAAAATTAATAATTTCATTTAATTTTATAATTTAATAATAAAATAATCCATTTCTGTTAAAGCATTTAATCAGGCTGACAGTAGGTTAAAGGAATTAGTTTAAACAAGTTAGTAAGTTTGTTAAAAGCGTTTGTTAATAACAGAAGTCAGTCAAATCTATATAAACACAATGTTGTCAAACAGAGAAGGTAGAGAAATTAGAATAAAGAATTTGTTGCATTCTTCATTCTGAAATTGAGAGTTCTTTCTACTTTGTTTTGCTAGTTTTCTTTTGTACCTTGGTTTCTATCATGGTATCAGTCGCCAGATAGTCTTGGGAGTCATGGCCACTGCAAATCCCGCTGTTGATGCCTCTGTTGAGCCGAATTTTGTGCCATTTATTGGCGATTGTGTGGTTACATCATTTTCGCACCACGAAGTAGTCAAGCTTACGGATGATACCTTCATGTAATGGTAGCAAAATATCAAGCTTGTACTCGATGATTACGACCTTCTTGGTCTTCTTGACGGAACCTTGCCTCTACTGGCTCGGTTTGTTACTAGTGCTGATGGATCGTTGGTCCCTAATCCATTGGCTCCGATCTTTAAGCAACAAGATTGCTTCCTCACCTCTTGGCTTCTTTCAACGATAAGTGCCTCTTTACTACCATCGTTCACCGATGTTAAATCGGCATATGATGTGTGGATCACAGTAACCGATCTGTTCACCGCGGACACGGGAGCCAAACAGTCTCGTCTGCGACACGAACTTCATTCACTCAAGAAAGGTAACCTGACTGTTAAAGCTTACGTTGCTAGAATTAAAAATCTTTGTGCCTTGTTAGAAACCTTAGGATCTCGGATCTCTGATGATGAGAAGATAGAGATAGTCTTGGCCGGTCTACCGCTGGAATTTGAGGTCGTTGTGTCCTCCGCCTCTTTATCCCCTGGCCTTCTCTCGTTCAATCGGCTTGTTAATGCACTTGTGGAGTGTGAGAACCGGCAGAGTCGCGCGATCCAGGACCTCTCTCTCCATGCTAATCTAGTCGAGTCTGCGACGCCTCCAGTGGTGGAGAGTTCTTTCCGCGGCCGGCATTCATCCTCTCGAGGCCGAGGAAGGTCGTTTCGACCGCGCGTAAGTGTTAGATTTGTAGCCGTTTTGGCCACGTCACCCAGCGATGTTACTATCGCTATCATCGTGATTCTGACTCCTCACCAACGATGCCTCCGGTGGAGAACCATGGTGGTTCGATGGTGTCGCCTGGACCAGTCTATGTGGGCGATGGAGCTCGTGCGTTTGGGAGAGATGAAGGTGTTGAATGGGGGTTTAAATCTGCAAAGGCGGGTTACTTTTCTAATATATAAACACAATGTTGTCAAACAGAGAAGGTAGAGAAATTAGAATAAAAAATTTGTTGCATTCTTCATTCTGAAATTGAGAGTTCTTTCTACTTTGTTTTGCTAGTTTTCTTTTGTACCTTGGTTTCTATCATGGTATCAGTCGCCAGATAGTCTTGGGAGTCATGGCCACTGCAAATCCCGCTGTTGACACCTCTGTTGTGCCGAATTTTGTGCCATTTACTGGCGATTGTGTGGTTACGTCGTTTTTGCGCCACGAAGTAGTCAAGCTTACGGATGATACCTTCATGTAATGGTAGCAACATATCAAGCTTGTACTCAACGGTTACGACCTTCTTGGTTTCTTAACGGAACCTTGCCTCTACCAGCTCGGTTTGTTACTAGTGCTGATGGATCATTGGTCCCTAACCCATTGGCTCCGATCTTCAAGCAATAAGATCGCTTCCTTACCTCTTGGCTTCTTTCAACGATAAGTGCATCTTTACTGCCATCGTTTATCGATGTTAAGTCAGCATGTGATGTGTAGATCACAGCAACCTGATCTGTTCACCGCGGACACAGGAGCCAAACAGTCACGTCTGCGACACGAACTTCATTCACTCAAGAAAGGTAACCTGACTGTTAAAACTTACGTTGCTAGAATTAAAAATCTTTGTGCCATGTTGGAAACCTCAAGATCTCGGATCTCTGATGATAAGAAGATAAAGATAGTCTTGGCCGGTCTACCACTGGAATTTGAGGCCGTTGTGTCCTCTGCCTCTTTATCCCCTGGCCTTTTCTCGTTCAATCGGCTTGTTAATGCACTTGTGGAGTGTGAGAGTCGGCAGGATCGTGCGATCCAGGACCTCTCTCTCTATACTAATCTAGTTGAGTCTGCGACGCCTCCAATGGTGAAGAGTTCTTTTCGCGGCGGGCGTTCATCCTCTCGAGGCCGAGGAAGGTCATTTCGACCGCGTGTACAGTCTCAGATTTGTAGCCGTTTTGGCCATGTCGCCCAGCGATGTTACTATCGCTATCATCGTGATTCTGACTCCTCACCGACGATGCCTTCAGTGGAGAACCATGGTGGTCCGATGGTGTCGCCTGGACCAGTCTATGTGGGCGAAGGAGCTCGTGCGTTTGGAAGAGATGAAGGTGTCGAATGGGGGTTTAAATCTCCAAGGGTGAGATAGTTTTCTAATACCCCTGGTCAAAATCAATTTTATAGGGGTCAACATTGTCTTTATTTGGCTCAAAATTGTTGTCAAAATAAACCTCAACTAGGTCAAAATTGTGGCGTGCCTGGTCAACAATGTGTGGCTGATGTTGGTCCTTAAATGGCACGTGGGCCATATGCTTGCTTAAGCAATGTTCCTAGGCCACGTGGGCTATTGGCCTTTGGGCCTTCTTATGGTCATACTATGCGCAGTTTTGGGCAGCAAAATGGAGCGTTTAATGGGCTACAGTGGTGTGATAACAAGATAGACCAGGTTATGACGGGTGGTGATTCGGTTCCTTGGTATACAAAACCACGTGCCCGAGTCTATTCCGGGTCCGATCCCTGTATTGGACTTCCTAGACTTGGAGATTTACAGGCTTCTGACTATTCAGACACGTCAGGATCTCATATTCACACTGCTCAAGCTGGTTCTAATGACTGTGGTAATGACTCGTTTATTCCGGTACCTATCAGTACCATGTTGTGGTATCCTGATTCGGGAGCAAGCCATCATGTTTGCCGGGACCCAACGGCTCTTCGTGACACCACACCTTACTCAGGTATGTCTTCTCTTTTAATGGGAAATGACACTCCTGCTCAGATTTCGTCAATTGGTACTGGATTTTTACCCACTTCCTCTAGATTGCTTCGCTTGTCTAATGTGTTATGTGTGCCATCTATAGGGAAGAATCTCATATCAGTGTCCAAATTTGCTAATGAAAATGACGTGTTTTTTTAGTTTCACCCTACATATTGTGTCATTAAGGACTTAAAGACGGGGGCGATCCTGCTGAAGGGCCACATACATGACAGCCTGTATCATTTCCCTGTACCTGCTGAAGTTTCGTTTATTGGTCACACCGAGGTTCAAAATAAAGTTGTTAACTGTTCTGTGTTTGACTTGTGGCATAATAGCCTGGGTCACCCATCCTTTACTATTGTTAAAAACATTTTAGAAACATGTAATATCAAGTTTAATAAGGATTGTACTGATCGAATTTGTGCTGCATGTCAACAAGGACAGTCTCATAAATTGCCGTTTTCTTTGTCTACTACTGTGTATAAACCGTTTGAGTTAATTGTGTCTGATTTGTGGGGTCCCGAGGCTGTAGCCAGTGGAAATAAATGGTATTATGTATCATTTGTTGATACGTGCACTCGATTTACTTAGATCTACCTCTTAAGTCAGAAATCTCAAGCGTTAGAGTGTTTTGTACATTTTTCGAAGTTGGCTCAAACTCAATTCGGCAAGTCAATAAAACAGTTTCATAGTAACTAGGGTGGCGAATACCGGGCGTTTGCGTCTGTTTTGGCTTCTAATGGAATTTTTCACCGGCTAACTTGTCCTTATACATCTGAACAAAACGGGATTGTTGAACGCAAGCATCGACATATTGTAGAAATGGACATCACTTTATTAGCTCAAGCAGGTCTATCCATGGAGTATTGGGGATATGTATTTTGTTGTGCAGTACATCTCAACAATCGTCTTCCAACTACAGTTCTACAAGGAAAGTCTCCCTTTTCAGCCCTATATGGTCGTGAACCCACTTATGATTATTACGAGTGTTCGAGTGCTGTTGTTATCCTTATTTACGTCTATATACAAAACACAAGCTGGAGTTTAGATCACAACCCTCTACTTTTCTCGGCTACAGTACTCAGCACAAAGGGTACCAATGTTTTCTTCCGGATGGTAAGGTGGTTGTATCTCAACATGTTTTTGATGAAAGTAAGCTCTTGTCATCTAAAGGTGAAGGTCAGTCTGAAAGCACAAGTTTGGGGTCTGAGGAAACTTTTTCACCAGCGTTTCCTCTAGTTCGGAAAATTTCTCCTTGACCTGTAGAAACTTCGACAACACTGTTAAATTTTACTCGGTCACCATCCGTTGGTAATGTTGCATCTTCCTCTCACTCAATTCAAACTGGCTCTATTGTTGAATCTAGTCGTCAAAATAAAAGTGTTGATTTGTCTTGTCCTACGAGAGTAGTTGACACACGTCAGTTGGTCCCTCCTTCTGTTACTAGTGATACTGATCAGTTACCTAGTCTCAGGATTCCGGAAAATAATGTTCATCCAATAGTGACTCGAGCCAAGGCTGGGATTTTCAAACCCAAAGCAATGACCGTTGAGGTTACAGAACCGTCTACAATAGAACAAGCTTTTTTGTCTACTGAGTGATTTGCTGCAGCAGAGGCGAGTATGATGCCCTTATTCGCAACTCAACTTGGGAGCTTGTTCCTCTTCCGTTAAATCGCAAGATCATCGGGTGTAAGTGGTTGTTCAAGATTAAAAGGAACCCAGATGGTACTGTTGCTCGGCGAAAAGCCAGATTGGTAGCAAAAGGCTGTTCTCAGGTGCCGGGTTGTGATTTCAAAGAAACGTTTAGCCCAGTTGTCAAGCCTGCTACTATTCATGTTATATTGTCTATTGCCGTGTCTAGAGGATGGTCTCTTCAGCAGGTCGATGTGAATAATGCTTTCCTGAATGGAGAGTTAGATACTGAAGTTTTTATGCAACAACCGCCAGGCTATGTTCGGTATGATTCGTCTGGTAAGCCACTTGTGTGTCGCCTAAAGAAAGCGTTATATGGTCTGCGTCAGGCACCGCGTGCTTGGTTTGAAAAGCTGAAGCAATTTCTTATGTCTATTGGGTTTATTGTTTCAAAGTCTGATGCGTCGTTGTTTGTTCGAATCCAACCTGCCGCCACTCTTTATGTCTTGGTGTATGTAGATGACATCATAGTCATTGGGAGCTTGACTACCAATATTGGTCAGTTTGTTTGCTTGCTCAACGATGAGTTCTCGCTCAAGGACATGGGTAATCTACACTATTTTCTCAGGATTGAGGTCCGTCGAAACACCTTAGGGTGTCTTCATTTATGTCAGACAAAATACATAAGAGATATTCTTGATCGCGCGTCGATGTCAAACGCAAAAGCTGTCCACACTCCTATGGTAAGCTCGTCTGTAATATCCAAAAACGATGGTGAAATGTTGGCCGACCCGACTGAGTATAGAAGTCTTGCCGGAGCACTTCAGTACGTAGTCCTTACTCGTCCTGATATTGCTTACGCTGTAAATAGGATATGTCAATTTATGCATAGCCCTACCACTGTTCACTTGTCTACTCTCAAACGCATTTTGCGATATCTCTGTGGTACTATTAATTATGGAGTTGTCATTAGGTGCTCGGATCGTTTGTCCTTAAATGCTTATGCTGATGCCAATTGGGGGTTCGATTTTGATGATCGACGCTCAATTTTAGGGTTTTGTGTATATTTTGGCACAACACCTGTTTCTTGGGGGGTCAAAGAAACAACAAGTGGTTGCTCGGTCTACGGCCGAGGCCGAATATCGAAGTCTTGCGGTAGCTATTAGTGAAGTTACATGGCTCCTCTCGTTGCTTCAGGAGTTACAAGTCAAATCAGATGATACTCCTACTGTTTGGTGTGATAGCTCTGGTGCAGTAGCTGTTACAGCTAATCCTGTTTTACACTCTAAGTTCAAGCATGTTGAGTTAGATCTATTTTTTGTTCGGGAGAAAGTTGCAGATGGGTCAGTTGTCGTCGGGAAAGTTCCAGCTTGTGATCAAGTAGCGGAGGTTCTTACCAAACCACTTTCAGCGACTTGTTTTGCGCGCTTTAGTAATCTCTTTTGGGTCTTACCCGTAGAGAAGCTGGGTGAATGTTAAAGCAGTTAGTAAGTTTGTTAAAAGCGGTTGTTAATAACAGAAGTCAGTCAAGTCTATATAAACACAATGTTGTCAAACAGAGAAGGTAGAGAAATTAGAATAAAGAATTTGTTGCATTCTTTATTCTGAAATTGAGAGTTCTTTCTACTTTGTTTTGCTAGTTTTCATTTGTACCTTGGTTTCTATCAATTTCATGCAATTTGGACATTTCTGAAATTTTTACAAAATTGTCCAAAAAGTTTTACTTTTATTCATTTTAGTCCCTGAGCCTAGAATAAGCAAATTAGCCATGCTAACCGAATATTCATATATATTTTCCTCTTCCTCCTCTCCATTCCACATCCTTAATTTATATAACATGCTTATAAGTAACATTATCTATAATTTCACTATTTACTCATAATGTAACACCCCAAACCCGGCCCATGCGTTATGACCGGATCTAACACGTCACATGAGAAAAACATGTTAAGTCATTTTTATTCATACTAAAACAAGTGTTATTTGTTATAATCAAGAAAGCAAGTTTGATTTGAAATATTTGATAAAGTATTACAAACCTCGAAGGTTGATTGATAAATCGATAATTTGAACTAGAGATCTTATAAACCATGACTTTTTAAAAATATTGTTGATAATTCGAGAGAAAATTTCCAATTTAAAATATTTGTAAAAGTTTGTTATGAAATCCCTTTGTTAATCTATTTTAGAAAATCTTTATTTAAGTTTTTATAAAAATTCCCATTTAAAACAATTCATGCAAAATAAAAGTACGTCAAACATAAAGCAAAAATAAAATACTCCAGAGGCCTTATTACATCATAAAAACCCAAAATAGTAAAGTGAACGGAAATAGAAATCTAAAGTTCAAAATAAAACACCATTTCAAAAGTATGGCCTCCATCGAGTCATCCATGGCCCAAGTCTATGTCACTGAGCATTACTTGTAAGGGTTTAAGGAAAAAGGGTGAGTTACTAAAACTCAGTGTATAATCCCCTTACCGTTGTCCACTGGGCCTGAACCCATATTGCAATATCTTGGGCCTAAGCCCATTTACATAATAGAATATATATATAAGCAATGTATGCAACCCAACCCATCCATCCAACACACCCCCATACCAACCAATCACATCTGTGGGGATCAAGTCAACCCACCCCGCCAGTCACACCAAATCGCAGGCAAATTGCCATTTATAATATTTTATTATGGCCAAGCCACCGATATCATATGTAAACATTATAATAAACATTTTATTGTGGCAATGCCACCAGGCTACTCTTCTCTTCAACATTTTTTTCCCAACCCATGCAATATATGAAAATGCAACATAGATAATAAGATGTTCACATATAAATAGCAACCATTTAACAAGTAATTTATTACAATGACTCGGCCCATTTAAAGAATAATAATTCGGCCCATTAACGCATTCTAGCAAATTGGCCCATTAGGGGTATTTTCGTAATTCGGCCCATAAGGGCATTTTCGGTAAATCAACACTTTTAAAGGCATTTTAGCAATTCGGCCCGTTAAGGCATTTTGATAAAACGGCCCATTGAGGGTATTTTCGTAATTTCGGCCCATAAGGGTATTTTCATAATTTTAACAATTTCAATGCCGATTTTGTCAAATCTTTTAAAATAGTATACTTTAAGCAAATTCCTCATTTTATGCCAATTTTAGGAATTTTTAGCCATATAAAAATAACAATCTACTATTCGACATGTTACTGAATCATAATTCTACAGGATTACGGTGTGAGATTACACGCCTAATTACGGTAAGTATTAAACTTTCTTGATCTTCGGCACTTATGACAACATAACACTCGATTAATCTAACGGACGAGATTTTTATTAATCCAAAACTAAACCAAACGATCTATAATACTTACTTTCAATATCGTGAACGACCACGATTTGTCGATTCTCACCGGATGATGGTCCACAACCCGGTGGAAAATCCCGAACCACTGATACCGCCCTTCGTTTGAACTTAAGAGTAGGAATAGCAAATCCGCTCCTTTTATGTTCTCCAATCGCTTTCCCTTTCAAATCGGTACTATTAGCCTCCATCGGATAAAATCTTAGTCAAAACGATATTCGGTTAGTCTACTTTGTTTCTTATCGAAACATCACTTTCTCCATCACTCTCATGTTGTGATCAATACTTTTTCGTAGTGTTATAGTGGGTGGCCGAATACCACATCATTGACGATTCAATTTTAGCCATAAGTCCAATCGGTGAAAGTTGGATCTACTACCGTCAAGGTAAAGGATTTCTTTAAAGTTCATCTCGATATCTCTCAATATTTGTTTATTTCGTTAAAACGGAATGATGGATTTGTCTTATCGGTTGTTATAGGGACTAAATCGCCTGTTATTATTCACTCGTTGATTCTACAGAAATAGTGGTAAGCCGAACCCTTTTTCCTTAGGCAATCGATCTATATCGTAATATCGTTTTGACTAAGATTTTATCCGATGGAGGCTAATGGTACCGATTTGAAAGGGAAAGCGATTGGAGAACATAAAAGGAGCGGATTTGCTATTCCTACTCCTAAGTTTTGGCTATGAGAGTATGGATTAGAGAAGAAGAAAGAAGGGTTGAAGAATTTTGTGAAAAAGAAAAGAAAGTTAGAGAAGGAGTGCTTAACTAGTTTCGATTTTCAAAGGGAAGATGAGTGAAAATAATTTGGTCAAAATGGCTAGGTGGTTTTGGCAAGACAATGAAAGAAAAGAAAAAAAAATACTCACTATTGGCTTGAAGTTTCGGGAATGAGAGAAGAAGTCGGAGAAAAGAACACAAAAGAATGCTAAAAGAAATTACGCCTAACAAGCACCAAAATTCTACCAAAAGACTAAAGAAAATTCGGCTACTCCAAGACCCCTCCCAAACCGTGTGCCACTTTTGCCTAAAGGGTGAATATTTGACCAAAAATAATCTTTCCAAAACATCACCCACATAATAGGCCAACATGCTCCCTTCTCTTGCCTTTTTCTTTTGATTCTTTCCTTTATATTTCCTTGTTTACCTCCATACTATATTTCCTTAGCCACCTTTCCATAATTAAAAAGTCCACCTTACCAAAAATACAACCATGGCCGACACTATGGATGGATAGCACAAAAATTAATCAAAATTTTGCACTAGGTGCGATTCGAACCCCACCCCTCAAGCCCATACATGCAACGCCACACCACTCCTCTTCTAGCTTCACTTGTGCTAGCAAAATGCACACTTATTTCCATAAACCTTGATGCTACTTATCTTCTCTCCTTAAAGTGCTTAAACACAAAAATTTTACTAAGGCCCCAACTTAACCCCGAGCCTTCTTAGGACCTTAAAAAAATACACAATTAATATTTTTAACTAACCTATCGCATGGTATAATGCAACACGTAAAATTCTAAATTTCAGGATGTTACACATAAATTTATTTAAAGTTGCCCATTTGCGTCATAGTCACTAAATTATTTATATCTTGAGCTATAAAATTCCAATTTTGAGTTCTGCTTGATATTTTAGAAACTAGACTCTCATATATTCTTACTATAAAATTTTTAGAATTTTTGGTTTAGCCAATAAGTACAGTTTATTCTTTAAAGTCATCCCTATTCTGCTGTCTGACAGTTTCGACCCTTCTTCACTAAAAATTTCTCCTACTACAAAATTCAGATAACGTTTCCATTTATTTATCTTTAAAATAGACTCATTAATAATTTTAAACATATAAATTTAAGCCCCTAATTATTTTTCTCCAATTTTTGATGATTTTTCAAAATCAGAACAGGGGAACCCGAAATCATTCTAACCTTGTCTCACAAAACCTATTATATCTCATGATTTACTATTACATTACTTACACCGTTTCTTCTATAAGAAACTAGACTCAATAAGCTTTAATTCAATATTTTATTCATCCTCTGATTAAATTTCTACAATTTTTGGTGATTTTTCAGAGTTAGACTACTGCTGCTTTCCAAAACTATTTTAGTGCAAAATGTTAATTACTAAGTTTATAACACCTTTATTTCCTTTCTCTACAATATTTCCTTGCTTTTTCCACAATATCAAACTTAAAAATATATTGAAATCTTGATGTTCTTACCTTGTCTTATTGATTTCAATCTTTAACTCAATTTTCTCTCTCCTTCAGCTTCTATTTCTTGAATCAAACTTGATATTCTTGCTCCCCATAGTCTCCTTATCATTTTTCTCTCTTGATAGCTATGGTAATTCTTTTGAATTCTAAGTGAAAATGGTGGATTTTTAGTGAAAGGACCAATTTGTAAAGAAAACAAAACTTTCTTTCTTTCTCTCTTCTTCTCACATTGGTGTATGGGAAAGATGATGATAATTCATCATCTTTCATTCCTTATATACTAAATAAGTAATAATAAAATAATAATAAAATATCTCATTAAAATATTAATAAAATAATATTTATCTAATTAAATAATTATAAAATATCATCAACATCATCATTACTTTCTAGATTTCTCTCTCTTCCAATTGACCATTTTGCCCTTTGTGATCTTTTAAAATTCCATCCTTGAATCATCACATAATTTGGTAAAATTTGATTTAGTCCCTCATAATTCTTACCTATTCAGTTTGGTCCTAATTCAACCATTTTCCTTAGTTTCTAGATCATTCCACCCTTAAAATATTTTCGCTATTAGTCCTTCAACTTTTTCATATTTACACTTTAACCCCTCAAGTTTTGAGTATTTACTCTTAGGCAACAAAACTTTTCTCACTTTTACCATTTAGTCCTTTCTTGAATTAATATATCATAATATACTTCTCAATGTTGTCATAACTCCAAAATTTCTCATTTTGTCGCTTTATTTCCTTATTTTACTATATCAAAGATAATATCTTACTGTAAAAATTTTCTGGGTATTACAGAAATCTCCTATTATCATCTAAGGAACATTTGGTAAATCATCCAACTGTCTTAGTAAGTTCCATGATTCCTTCTAAAATCTCTCCTCAAGCGCTCCATAAAAACATGTACAACGCCAAGTATTTCCTTCCCCATCATCCTCTATCATCACGTCAATATGCTTTCTCAAAAATGATCAAAAAACTACCCTACAAGTTTCCTTCCAACCCAACAGTAGACCACCACTTTGTCTGTTCGAATTCACATTAATGCCATTTCAAAATCCACATTTCTCTCCAGCTACAGCCATTCGAGACGCACTCAGCTTCATCTTAATCAAAAAGACCATAGAGAGATTTAAGCCTCGCAACATATGTTGGAGACGCCTAATTATCCAAGGTCTCCCCAAACCTCAGATATTCCAACTTATGAGTTTCATTGCGTCCGGCTAGCCTACTTAGCAAGGCCTACCGATATCATAGTTTTTGAGTTTTGTGTCAAAATATCCATAATTTCCTTCGAAACATTCGAATCCTCATCCTCCACCTCATCCAGTTTCAAACGTGACCTTTTAGAACCTTTCGAGTGGTGAATCGGTGTATCCTCCCCCTCCACTAGCGACATTTCTTCATCATAGTTAACATTAGTGCAATGACCACTAAGTTCCAACCCGTGTCTCTCTTTTGGGCCTACAGACCTTATTTCCATCTCCTTATTTATGCTCTGTTTGTTTGCTGGAAAATGTTTTCCGGAAAACATTTTTCGGATTTTCAGGTGTTTGGTTGATGGAAAATATTTTCCTCAAGGAAAACATTTTACAAAGACGGGTAAAATGGCTTCTTAAATCCTGTAAAACGTCTTACCAATTTTTTTTCGATAAGACATTTTCCAAAGCTTTCCCCTTCATCATCCAGGTACGTTTTCTTCTTCCCTTCTTCATTCCTTCTCCTTCCTTCTTTCTTTCTCAGCCAACAAATCTCTTTCTCTCTTTCTCAGACTTGGAATCTCTTCTTGGAAAATTTCATCTCTGATCTCCTCCAGGTATGGCATATTTCTCTGTTTATTTTTTCAATTTTTACTGTAACTAAGACCCATTTTCTTCTTTTTCTTCTTCTTCTTAGTTAGTTCTTCACAAAATTATTCTTTCCACCACTCTCTGGGCTTACAGTTCCTCTCATTCTTCCGAATCTTTTCCTTTTTATGCTCAATGCTGGAATTGGAAACCTTACTATCATTAATGTTATCGACTGAGCTTGGAGAAGTAAGCCATTCATTTTTGGGTCTTTCCTTTTTATCATTCCCAATCCATTCCATTACATAGTTTTAACTCTCCCCGATTCAGATCCAACCCCAGGATCCTGCTTCCACCACCAATCTCTTCTCGAACCACCCTTTTTGTGACCAGCTAAATCTCTCCCACTTTCCACACTGACCTTGTCAAAAATTCCTTCAGATAAAACACTCCCTTTTTCCAGTCCCACCTCCGGTGACAAAGCCGGCGACGCCTCAAAATCCAAAACTCTAAGCATATAGCTTTCCGGTGATCTATGCTATTAGCAACAGTCAAACTCGCCCCTTCTTCGAAACCCATCAAAACGCTCTCTGTTTCTTCTAAAATCGATCCATTATCTTCTACAACATCTTTTTTCCTCAAAACTTCACCTTCTTCAAGCCCTTCGATTAGATCCTCCGTTTTCAATCTAGCAAGATTGGTGGTTAGATGGATTTAGTGGTGAATTCAATATATATGTATATAAAAGAAAAACAATTTTTTTTTGTTTGACTCTAGATATAAAACTGCTATAAAATAGATAAAATATATAATCTCCAAATAGATAAAATATATAAGTATAGAATTATACTTGATCTTACGGACATTGCCCTGTAAAATGACAAAGACACTCATTCACTGGTATACAATTAGGTATTTTCCTTCACATTCTTAGTCTTGACCCCTTGGGATATTCTACCACCATAGGCAAATAAAACAACCACAAAAAATGTCAATACAGATTCCAACTTTCAGTTTATCAAAGCATTTAGATTACAATTATCTTGTAGGAAAATAAGTTATGGCTACTATCAGCACTTTGAGGTTCAACAATTCAACTATGAAAAAGAGAATTAAAATTTCTTGCCACCTTCACTTTGCAAAATAAGAAGTAGAAAAAAAATCAACGAATCTTCGAGCGAGAGAGCATGTAACATATGAATCCCATTCTGCTCCCTCAAACAAAGTTAAAGACTAAAGATTCTTCTAATGCTTAATGCATAAACATTATGAAAAAAGTAAATAAATACAAATACCAAAGAAGCCAGAATCAAAAGCCTACAACAGAGTCAAACTAAGTGAACCATGTTTAGCAAAATAACCATACACGGAATCCAAAAACAAAAGAATATCAGACATGTTTATAACAAAACAACTGCCAAATAACAAGACATTAGGAGAATCCGCACAAGGTACTATAATAAATTTCCTAGAAGCTGTGTTGCTAGCAATATTTAAGAAATCAAAGGAGTCATTTCTGGAAAAAGTCATGCTACGTTAATCTAATTTAGGGTGAAGAAGACAAATAATCAAACATAGAGTAAGCTTGACATATGACAGGTAATATAGAGAATGATGACTGCAAGAATAAAGGGAGGGGGGCTTACAAACTTTCTCCACAACATATCTACATAAAAAATGAAGTGAAAACTAATTCCTATGAAGCAAAAGTTTCAAACAAATAAAACAACTAAATTACAGTAGATCCAAAATAGATATTTTTATTGGTATCCACAAAGTAAAAAGGAGCAGCGAGTTAATGTTTATACTTCCATCATAATGCAAAATAGCACAAAAATTAAACCAACTTGGCTTATACAAAGAATCATTCAATTTATATCATAATTTTCAATGGAGGCTGATCGCATAACTACAATTCCACAGATAATTGAATGCAAGCCTATAATCAATATTCCAGATAAAGTTGATAGAACAGAAAACCAAACCCACCACATAAGCATTTGAACCCTAAAATACACTGAACTTCTTTTTAAAAATAAATAACTTTTTATACTAATCATAAAAGCAAAACACAAAACTAGTTGCTTAATTACACAAAAAGCACATCAATTTTTCTATTATAATGTGTTCAATCAACCACGAAATTCACAATTCCCAATAAAACACTCACAGCTAAATGAACTGCAATAGAAAAAGGGGCATCTGAGTTGGACTGGGACGGAGTCGAAAGCATCCGAATCACTCTAAAAGACAGAGATTTGGGAGTTGAGTTGTAGCTTGTTTTTAAGGAAATTAAAGAAAACCCATTACCGGGATGAGGCTTCTTTAGTCTTTGAGAGATAAACCCAGATGAACACCCAAGAATTTGTATAGCTTTCAGCATTAGGAAGTTGAAACAATGAAAAAGAAAGGGAATAGAGGAGGAGGAAACTGAAAAGAGTTGAAGAAAAGGGATATTTTTGGTAATTCAAATGATATATAATCCTATGAATGTAAAACGCTGTGGTTGGTCGATGATGTTTATGATTTCATTCTGCCTTGTTTTTCCACAGACAAGATGATAATCAATATCTATTTCCATTTTATTTCATTTAATTCTCCACATAAATGCTCCAATATAATATTAATTCAATATAAAAATAACAAAAAATTTAAAATGGTTAACGAAAAGTGATGACGTGGTCTTTTTTAACTAGTATAATAACATAAATATTTTTCTATACTTATATATTTTCTATTTGACCTTAATTCTACATAATTTTTTTAAAAAAATTTAATTCTTAATTTACATGACCACTGACAAAGCATGCATAATATATATAGCACTCTAAATTACAAGGCTTTTAAATTAATCAGTGGTTACATTGCTAACAAGCATATTAGTAGTAAACAAATTATTATAAAGATTCCTCTGCATCTCTCCAAAAGAAAAAAAAAGATGAATAATAATAATGATAATAACAATAATAAAAGATTTAAAAAAATTGTTCATTTGGAAGTTTCTGGTATTGATGTCTTCCAATGCCATGTCTTCTTAATATATATTCTAAAATAATTTCCCCCATTTGTATTTATTTGTATTTCGATCTTATGAAAAGCTTGCACCTTTTTGTAGTGATAAAATATTTGTGTGGCATTGTTTTGTGTAGATGGATCGTAGTCAAGATCAAAATGCAATTGTCAGAGCCGTAGCTTCAGTTTTAGCGTTTGGGGCTCTTTGGATTAAAAAATTAAAAACTAGGAATGAAATTGCTTCTCATCCTCGTGTGAATCGAGATTATGAAAGAGAAAATTATATTAGTAGTATTTTATATAGTGGTGACCAACATTGTATTAATCTGATAAGGATGAGACCGATTGCTTTTTTTAGTTTGTGTGATATTCTTAGTAGGAATAATTTGTTAAAATCAAGTAAATCTGTGAATATTAGGGAGCAAGTAGTTATATTTTTACATATAATTGGTCATAATGTAAGGTTTCGAGTGATTGGATCTAGATATTATAGATCAACTGAGACAGTTCACCGTTACTATAGGGTTGTATTGAGAGCTATTTTGAAATTGTATAAACTAGTTATTAGATCACCTGATGAGTCAATTCCTAGTGAAATCAGAAACAATCCAAGATTTTATCCGTATTTTAAAGATTGTATTGGAGCATTAGATGGAACTCATGTTCGTGCATCCGTTCCACATAGCATTCAAGGAAGATTTCGTAGCCGTAAAGGGGGGACGACACAAAATATATTGGCTGCCATTACATTTGATTTGAAATTTTCCTATATTCTAGCTGGTTGAGAAGGTAGTGCACATGATTCTCGTGTTTTAAGTGATGCACTTTCACGCCCAAGAGGATTAAGAATTCCGGAAGGTAATAGTTATTATTAAATACCAATTTAGTTCTAGTAAGCTCATAATTTATTAGTATTAATTATGTTTTGTAAAATTGTAGGTAAATATTATCTTGCTGATGCTGGATATGGCATCCGAAATGGATATATTACCCCATATCGTGGTCTCCGATATCATTTAAAAGAGTTTACTGCTCAAGGGCCTGAAAATGCAAAAGAACTCTTTAATCTTCGACATTCATCATTGCGAATCACTATTGAACGTGTTTTTGGGATTTTGAAGAAACGGTTTCGTGTATTAGATTCTGAACCATTTTGGAATTTTCAAACTCAAGTAGATATAGTTTTGGTTTGTTGTATCATTCATAATCATATAATGGGAGTTGATCCTAATGATTTACTTAATCAAGGATTATACGAGGAGGAGGAGTCTGAGTCTAATTTGATAATATCAACTCTTACGGAGCGAGAAGAAAGAGAAGAAGCAAGAGAATGGTCTGCTAAGAGAGACGAAATTGCACAAACTATGTGGACTGATTATATGGCTAGAAATATTAGGTAGGTTTAGGGCTTAGGGTTATTGTTTCTATGTTATGTATGTTTAGTATTAAAATAGTTTTTTTTTTTGTTAATGTTGGTTGGATAATGATATTGAAATTTTAGTTTGTTGGATTTTGAAATAATTATATCTTGAATTTGTTAGATATTGATTATGTTTTAAGCTTGTTAGATATTGAATTTATTATGTTTTAAGCTTGTTGGATATTGTAATGATTGACAATGACAATTATTAATGTAGAATGGGTAAGGGCAACAAAGAAGGGACCTCCAAGCAATTTAGGTGGACAAAATCGATGGAACATGTTTTTCTTGAAATTCTAGCAGATGAGGCTAAGAAAGGAAATAAGCGTTCTAATACTTTCAAAGCAGTTTCCATTAATTGAGTTGTCCAAGCTATTTCTGAAAGATTCCAAGTCCAATGCGATGCGAAGCATGTGGAAAATCATTTATGGATCAAAAAACCGTTGGTGATTATATGCAAAATTCGAGGTGAAAGTGGTTTTGGATGGGATGATAACATGAAAATGATCACATGTGATAGAGCAACATATGATGCAGCAGTGATGGTAATATAAGTATATATATGTTAAGTATATTTCAATTGTTTTTTTACTTGTTATTCTAATTGTGTATAATATCCAATAGGCACACAAGAAGTATGAACCATTTTTGAATAAAAGCATCGATCATTATGATGAAATGGCTTTGGTTGTTGGCAAAGATATGGCAACAGGGAGTTTTGCCGAACATTTCTTTGACATAGATTTGGATGATGATATCCAAGATTCAGTGCCTCTAGACTGCGGCAATGAAGAGGATGAAGAGGTAAGAACAAATGTATCTTCATCTGGCACATCCAAACGTAAAAGAAAAAATGTTCAAGAAAGTGTCGTTGATGAACAAATTAAATTTGTGGGTGAACAACTTGGGAAAATTGCTAATGCTTTGGAACAATTTACTGCGGATAAGACACCACAGCTTTACGAACAAGTGATGTCGATGGAGGAAGAAGGATTTGATGATGACTTCTTGTGTTCTGTGTTTGATTATCTAGTGAGTCATGAATCCGAAGCCAAAGCTTTTTTAGTTAAAAGTAAGAAGCATAAAAAAATTTGGCTCCAAAAATTTTCTCAAGGTTGAAGATATTGATACTTTTATGTAGTGTAATATTAGTTATGCACTTAGACAATGATGTTGTTATTACGAGTGTACTACTAATTATGCATTTGGATAATATTATTAATTTTTAGTATTAATTGTGGTTTGAAAGTTTATTTATAATTATTCAATCCTTTTTTTTTAACACAATTACAAAATTTGACTTTGGTTGTTTTCATTTTATGACGGTTAATAATGTAGCTTAATAATTGAGTATTATTATATATTTAATTTAATTTTTTATTTATTAATAAATCATTGCAATATATGTAAAAACAATTTAAAGTATAAAAATTTATTAATATGTATATAAAATTTATTAATATATGTAAAAACAGCTTTTTCGGAAAATATTTTCAGGAAAACTGCCAAACAACAGAAAACATTTTACACAGATTCATCCAAACACCAGAAAATATTTTTTGTAAATCATTTTCCAGAAAAGTAAATCATTTTCCAGAAATCATTTTCCGAAAAACATTTTACTGCCAAATAAACGGAGCCTTAGTTTAATTTGGGATACATTGGAATTCAAAGCACCCAAAACTCCTTGATTTAAAGGATAAGATTTGGAAGAATCATCCCTAATCCAACCCGCATTGATTATGGAATTTCCAAAATTAATCCCTCTTCCCTCCCTATCCTCAATCAACCATTTGCACTTCCACATGGAAGCCCTCCGCGACAGAGCGCGTAAGGAAATATCCCACTGAAAAACAATCTCATGCTTCGATGTTGTAGCCCGCAATAGACAGAAACTTTCCCCATGGCCTAACTTCCCACACAAAAAACAAAATAAAGACTTTCTCATAAGCAAAACAAGCATATGCACATGTACCATTTGGGAGCACGAATCTCCTCCTCCTGCACAGTGAAGAAATTAGATTAAAATAATATTTATTTTAAATTTTAGTTAATAAAAACACTTAGACAAATAATTAAGGTACCAAATGATAATTTTTTAATTGTGCCATATGAAACTGTTTTCCTTGAATTAACTTTAAATTGCTATATATATATATATCGTTAAACACAATCTCCCGTAGTGACATTGGTCCTGTTAAATTAGGAGTTATATTAAGTCAGACACTTTTGATCTCTCAACACTGATTTTTTTAATCTACAATACTCTGAATTTTTACGTGGATTTAAGTTTCTTATTTGATAGAAGTTGAGATAAAGAAAGTTAACAAATTCAACTTTCTCTTGTCTCCACGGGTGTATTTGGGAGGGCCCATATTCACAACCATGGCTTCAGGCAACCAGGGAGAAGGGGGGCGATTCAGAATTTCATATTCCATGCCTACAAAATAAAAAACAACAACCGTATTTTGATATCATTGTTCACAGTGTAGCAGAGCTTGCTTTGAATTTAAGGCCTTCTAAGCTATTAAACAATACCTGAGAAAAGGATGGGTCGAGCACAGAATCCAACAATTCACTATAACCATCAAATGCAAGAGCAGAAATAAAAGAAGAAAATGGATGCAGAAGTGGCCGGCCACCACCATTAATGCATCTAACCATTTCCGTAACCAATCAGCCTGGGAGCACCCTAAAACTACAGCTGATCAACACTTCATCACTGCCAATGTTCCTGCATATAATCATTCGAAACAAGAGTCTTACCAAACCTATAACTTCGAAAAAGAACTTTCTTTATTAATATCAACTTAGTTAATTTTTGCATTATCAGCATAATTAGAGGTCTAGGAAGCACGGACACGGCTCATCCCCTCGTATCGATGGCGTACGTGTGTCCTGACACGGACACTCGTCGGACACGTCCGGATACGTATGGGACACGCTGGAATATGTCAAAAAAAAATTCGGACATAGTTCTCACACAGTGACAATGAATAGAGGTGCTGGATTGAAAAACTCGGTTGAGAGTGAAAGGAGAAGCAGAGTTTTGGGCTATTTGTAAATTGATTTAAAATATTAGGTTAGATATTAAGTATTTTAACATAAAAATATATATAAAAATACTTTTTATTGCCATATTTTATCGTATCCGTATTTTCATTTTTTAAAAATTAACGTGTTGCTGTGTTCATATCGTGTTGTACCTGTATTGCGTGTCTGTGTTGTATATTGGTTATTACTTATAACTCAATCAAACAAAGCATATTTGTAACATTCAAAACAGTAAGAATGTATATAGAAAACTTTGGGTTTATTTTTATTTTTTCCAATTTTTATTGGTTATGCACCAAATTGCCATATGTAATATGTACAATTTTCATAAGCTCATTGCCAAAAAGAAAAAGAAAAAGGGCCACTCTCTGCCGCCCTTGAAAGAATCTACAATCCTGGAACCGAACTGTATTCACCGTAAAAATCGGCGATCCCAGAAGCAGCCCAGAGCCGTTGGTTAAACTCGTCTTGCAACTCATCGGGCACGAACGACGTCCTACAAAGCGGACACGTTTTCTTATCATGGTCCATCCAACGGTCCAAACACGCCCTATGGAAAACGTGCCTACAGTTCCTTAACCACCTGATCTCTTCCCCGCCTTCAAAGTCGTACAAGCAAACAGCGCAGCTCTCCGGCGGGTCCCCCACGACGACGAGCTCCTCGTACTTTATGACGGGAAGTATCTCCCGGATCAGGAGAGCTGATACGGGAGGATGCTCGAGTGTCGTTCGGGTCGGGTTTTCGGGCCAGACTGCGTCTGTTTCGAGGAAATTGGTGAGTCCCAAGAAATTAAAAAGTGCCGAGATCAGATTCCGGATGAAACCCAGAAAGGAGAGCGTGTGAACGAAGAGTTTCGGCAAGAAAACTTCGGTGTAACCAACTGGAAACCCCATGTAATTATATCAACAATGGAATCAAAATTGTAAAGAGAAAAGCCTTTGTTTACGTATTTATAGATAGAAAAAGGTGGAGAGAAACAAAGTGAAAGAGAAAACAGGATGCTTCTGCATTCAGCTAAGCTATGTGGAAATGCACTAAATAATTATTTATAGTACGTACTAAGATGTGAGTGATTGGGTCACTGCCTGTGACATGAATGGACAAGTTGTAATATATATATTTTAAAGATTGCCTTGTAATAAAGCAATATATATTTTTTCGTTAAAAAAAAGGTAATATATAGTTGAGTGGTATTGGTTGTAAAAAGAAATGTTAGGACAACCTTTTACTTTAACTAATAAATGGACCCCCAAAATGCAAGACTTAAATTTCGTCTTAAATACAAAGCTTGGCTTCCACTGTCTCTACTAACATTAATTCATTCTAAAGCAGCAGTGAAAGCAATAATTAATTTCTCGGAAAACAAGGATTTTAAAGCTGCAATTCACATTTTATTTTATTATTAATCATTTCCAAACTGTCCATCGCCATCACAAATCATTGTTTGGCCTTTGCACGCCTCACCTCTCCATTATTCAAGGATTTATTTTATTTTATATGCACTACTAATTAAATATTATTTTTATTATTTCCATTCCATTTTTGTAAATATTAAAAAAAACTGCATAAAAGATAGATAAATATTTTTTAATATTATAAATAGATGCGGAGCTGAAAATGAAAATAAATAAAAGAAGTTATATGTGAATTAAAAATAAGAAAAAAAATTATAATTCAAATGGATAATTTTATTTAATAAAGAAAAATATATTAATTATAAAAGTATTACCATACTCCCTGTAATGTAATGCATTCAGCTGTCGTCCTCCTTAGAAAAAACAGTTCCTTAATAGCATGATTCATCTTTATTTATTTATTTAAAATAAAATAAATTTGGTTGTTGGATGTCATTAAAAGATTTATTAAAAGTTTGTTATACTCCCTTCGGTTTAGGACATGTAACAATATAACAAGTCATTTGAAAAGTGTTCATAAACACCCCTCTACTCACAAGTAGCCGGCTAGTCTTTAGAAGACTGTGGCTCGATTCCAATCAACCTCTCGTTCCTCTTGGAAGGGTCCTGGCTAATCATCTCTGCAAACTAGTTACTCGCTCCTTTTGAGAAGGTCTCGCTTATTCGTTCCTCAAGACACTGACTCTTCTGTTAAGAATGTAACTATCAAGCTATCAAACCCTATCAGAAGGAATGGTAGAATGAGTCTCATCACATACATCCTCTCCAAACACTCAACAATGGTGACTACTTCTCTAGGAACAAAACCTCCACTATATATACCTCCAGCTCAATGAAGAAGGAATTGACCCTCAAACATTCTAGCCTTCTTACTATCATCAACCTCCTCTTTTACTCACAATCTCTTCACTTGCATTACTCCTTCGACTCTCCACCCAACCAAAGTGAACTGACCTTCTTTTACACCATCATATCTTCCTTCATGTCCCCTCTTTTGTTGATATCGCTCATCAACAAAGTTTACAATTATTAACAGTTATGTGATAAATTTTAATGCATTGAAATATATTTTAAAAAATAATTTTAAGATATTTAGTAACAAAATTAATAAAATATTTTGAAAAAAAAGAAACCTCATGAAAATATAATCTAATGTCTAAATTTTGGTTTAAAAAATAAAATGTCATTTTTTATAATAAAGAATAAGTTTTAATAATTTTTTAGTCTAATGATATATAAGATTGGATGTCAAGTTATAAGTAAAATATTTGGATGTCCCAATGCATTATGAGTGAAAGTTGAGATTGACTATTTGAGGTCTGAAAATGAAATCTAGATCCTTTATTAATTTAATAAAATGATTTCAAAACTGAAATCTAGATGCTTAATAATTTAATACAATGATTCGTGTTTCTTTATGATAGAGTAATGCTCAAATTAGTCATGTCGTGTACTAAAATAATGTAAAGTTTAAAACTGTAATAATTAACAACGGCCTCCACAGAAACATTTATTTATATTATAAGTGAGTATATAGTATATTAGTAGTGTATTTTTTATTTTGTAAATAGTATTAAAAAATTAACATATGTCACTTGTAAATTATTAGATGTAATGGTAATATATATTATACTTCAAAATAGAAGATTCAGATTTGAATTTTAGAGACAATATTATTAGAAAGAGCAAATCCAAATCCTAAACATGAATCATAAATACTTTAAAACTTTAATATTTGTTATCATTATTGACAAAATTATCGAAATATACTTAGAAATAAATCTTAAAAAAAAAAAAAAAAAGAGCAGAAAAATCGACGGTGAGAAGAGCCCTGGCCAACCAACAAAGCGATATGGGTGGATTAGGAGATGGTCCTTCCGAAAGCGAAATGGGTGAAAGGATGCGCGGCCATCAAGTTCCATCACTTACTCTTGCCCCTGTACCTACTCCGTCTCCACCTGACATCCATGGCCCCTACTGCCTCCTCTTCTCTCTTTCATCAACTCCCATGCTTATCATTATTATTATAGACAAAATGTACTTCAAAGTAGTTTAGTTCTAAATAAAATATTATATTTATAAAATTTAAAATTTTTAAAAAATTATTTCACATGTAAATACATATAAAATTTATACAAGTTTAAAAATAATATATAATAAATGATAAAATGTGGAATAGCATTGGAATGGGTAAAAATAGTAAAATAAATATTCTGTTGGAGCGTGATTTTTTTTTTCTATAAATGTTAGTGGCATAAATCTAAATATTAACATTTGTAATTTTGTTTATTAGTTTTTTAATATAAAAAAAAGTGCAAAAATACCTTATAATAATATAATTTATTTAAAATATATAAGGATACGTTGATATTTTTATTAATTGAGTTTAATATCGTAACATCAATTTAATCAACCACTTAAATAATAACATAAATAAATTTGTTAAATAATGATTTATTATTAATTAATTAAAATAATAGAGGAGTGTTTAATAATAAGATAGGGAACATACATTCACCCAATTGTTGTTGCTATCTAAAATTTGGTTTGATGGGAGAGTACAATTCATGATCACATGGTTATCACGTTGATTGATAACATGACAAGTTGAATTATGGATGACAATTCTCCATATCTCGTGGGATATCTCAAATCTTCGGTTTCTTCCCATCACTATACATGGAATTAAATGCATATTTTGGGAAATGGGGGTGGGGACAATATATTATTACTATTTTATGCCAATTTCCATTTTAGTCCTTATTCTTTTTAGATTAATCATGAATAATTGAAGGAAATTTTAGTAATTTCTTATATCCACAATTTTGATATATACATGTATATTACTTGCAATGTGGGAAGATAATATTCTTATAATAAATATATGTATAAAAAATAATTGAATTTTATAGATTTTATATTTATTACTTTGTAGAAAAGGGATTTTTAGTCATTTCCCAATGCATTATCTATATTTGTTTTATAATTTATAAAAAAATACTAATTTTTTTAAAATTTCGTAGTTATCTCTCTTAATAATACTACTTTCAAACCTTAAATTCAAAACCTCTTATTAAAAATGCAATATATCTTACTATTTCATTCATCTCCGGTTAAAAAAAAAACCATGCTGAATGTATATTATTTTTATTTGTAATTATGGTTATCCTTGCATTTGTAAAAAAAAGAAGAAGCATGAAGGCATTAAAATTTATATGATGGCTGGTTTCGTTTCGGTTCCAATTATACTGGAAGATGCATGCAATTTTAGTAATAAATCAGAACAATTAATCTTTGCATCAATGAATTTTTTTTTATCTATATCAATTACATTAACTTGTTTCACTCAATTCTAATTACACCGATCGAAACATGATGCATCGACTGATGTATGAATAATATTAAAACATGTAAAAATTCTAACTTTTTACTATTATAGTAATACATAATAAATTTTAGCTTTGAATGAAAGCTTAAAGTTAACTATAATGAATCTAACTTTATATTTATTTTTTCTTTTACATTTTCTAATTTAAAAATATAAAACCTAAAAAATAAAAATAAAAAACAAAACAAAAAAAGACTCACTCAACCTTTGAACTTTATTTCGAAACAACTTTCATTTTATGTGCATAGTAATGGATGACTTTTGGTTGTTTAATGTATGATATTGTTGTTTAAGGTATGAGATTGAATTTTTTTTTTTTTTTGTTTATTTTGAATTTTTTAAATCATAAATTTTTATTTGTGGAGTTTATGTATAATATTTTATTTCATTGATTCTTCCTCAAAAATTTTAAATCTAAATGTTACAATTGCAGACAATATTTAATATAAAATTAGAACTGTAAACTAAGATCTGTGATGTCAAATCATCAAGAATAAATTAAAAACAAAACTAGATGCGGAAGCGGAAGCGGAAGCGGAAGCGGACATGAATTTATTGATTTCTTGAAATCTATGGATCTTGAGGTTTTGATCTTCCAAATTACCACACAAATAATTTAAACAATGTGACTCTCTTTTCTAAATATGGAATATTAAAAAAGTTAGCTTGTATGTAATTTGGGGCCCATAACCCTAATATATAAAACTTTGGCACATTAGCCCTAATTCCTAATTAGCCCATCATTAATTAGAAATTGATTAGAACTTAATTACTAGAGTATCTACACATATTTGACCTATACTTTATTTAATAATTGAAGCCCAATAAACCTTAACTAAGTTAGATCACTTTTAATTTGAGCTAACCTATCATAATAGTAAATAATAACATGTAATTACCCTTATTATATATGTGATGTCCATATTTTCCAACACCAAACGGTTCAATACTTAGAGTTAAAGTCAGGTCCTTTTAAAAAAATTCAAAGCCTGACAATTTGCATGTCCAGGAACGAAAGTCCAATCAATTTCATGCAGTTGTACCTCCCTTTAACACGTGGTAAAGTGTATACATCAATTTTAAACGAAAAGTATATACAATAAGTTTCATTCTAAAAAATCTCTCACTTTGCTAGGCCAAGTTCTTAGAAGAGTCACTTTATAACTCTTCTTCGAACTAGGTGGGGACAAATTGTTATGGTGTTCGCCATTACCGACCTGCTATTTGGTTATCTGAATGGGACCGACCTGATCCTTTTTACTTCAGTAGTGATAGCCTTCATAGTTCGCTTACATGAATTCGCATGTGGTGGGTTTACATCATCATGCAAGCAAACTCACACTTAAGGAAGAGTACATGATAGTATGCATGGAGGCCTACTTAGGACATTACATCCAAGAACCATATCATATAAATAGGGAAATTAATATCCTTAAAAGATTTATATATTAAATATATATTTAAAATATCTTTAATAAAATAATAATAAACTCACCGGTACTTAGATAGGAATACATACAAAGAGCAGAGAATGATTCCCCGTGGAGATGGTTAAGATTAATGAAGCAAGATGCAAAAAGGGGACCCGATTGAGAAACCCTAAAAGAAATGTTTGATGCATGTCCCCTCTCTCAATTATAAATGCTTTTATCTTCATCACCCAACGTGGCTTTTGACTCTTTATTTGGATTTTCCCCTTTAGCACTGCTCTCTCTCTTTTTGTGGTTTTCATCTGCCCTTCTGTCCCTCTCAGCAACTTCCATTTTTCTTTTCTTTTTCCTTCATTATTTACATGTCCTCTTCTTCCCTGCAGCTGAGAAAAAATCCATTATTTATATGATTATGATTATGTCTATTTATTTTATAAATTTATGATAGTCAATGCTTGCTTTCTTCTCCTATCTTAAGCGACTTTATTTAGATAAACTACTTGTCAAATGTCACACTTTGGGACCTTGTTTTTCTTAGCTGTTTTCCAAAGGCGTTGTCAATTTTAGTCTCATTTGAGTTGTCTAATTGAAACAATAGTGAAAATGGACTTACTATGAACAACTTTGAAATTGACACACTTTTTTCTATTGGTTCCAAATTTGATTCGAGATGGATACCAACTAAATTTATTACAGTTTTGATTCAATGGACCACACATATTTTTTGCCTTTTTTTTTCATATATATATATATATATATATATATATGAAACAAAAGAAAACTATTTAACAAAATAGACAGAGAAAAAAATTAATTTGCAAATTAGTTGAAGTTTAAGCTTAGAGGGTATCTCCGGCTGTTGAATTTTATGGGTCAGCTTAGATGAAATCGAGTCGAATTGGATTGAGTGAAAAAAAATTTAAGTTAGTCGAGTTGATAAGTTCTATTTTATCATTTTAATTTGATTTGAATTTTTTTTTTCAAATCAAGTCGAATCGAATTGAGTGAATTTTTTGAGTTAAATTTTAAAAACTAAACATATCAAAGTAAAATTTTGTTACAATATAACTCATTCCATGTTAAAACGCATAAATTTGAAATCATATATATTTCAAAACCCTATCAAAGTAAAATAAGAGAAAATAAGAGATACTTTAATGCGATAAACTTGAATTGGTAATTTATTTGTTTAGGTTTTTATGTTAGATTTCTAAAATAAATCTGAAATAAAACTTAATAAACTAGGATCTATCATGTTAAATCATCAAGAATAAATTAAGAATAAAACTAGATGCGGAAGCGTACTGAATCCATAAATTCCTTGAAGTTTTACCGGATCTTGAGGATTTGATCTTCCAAATTCAAAGAATATCTGCTCTCTCTAATATTTATAACATTGGCATATTAGTTCTAATCAGATTCTAATTAGCTCATCATTAATTAGAATTTGATTAGAACTCAATTACTATAGTATCTACACATATTTGACTCATACTTTATTTAACAATTAAAACCCAATAAAATTTTAACCAAATTAGGTCACTTTTAATTTGGCTAACCTATCATGATAGTAAGTAATTACCCTTATTATATATGTGATGTCCATATTTTCCAACATCTCAAAAATATTATACCTGATTTTTTTAGAATTTTATTTTTTTAATTTATAATTTTTTAATATGCAATTTTGGAATTTTTTTTATAAATATTTTAAAATTTTGGAAATTATTTTGATTTTTTGTTATAACCTTTTGCTGAAAGAGAACAATTTGTCTATTTTTTAAATTGACAGGGATAAAAGAGATATTTACATCAATCTGTTTTTTGAGTTAATCAAATTATTTGAATTATTCGAATTGTAAATTTCAACTCGGCTCGGACTTGAAAACTGAATTACTTATTTGTGTTGACTCAACAAAAGCGAATAATTCGATCAACTTGAAATTGAAAAAAGATTTCGAATTTTTTAGTCTAATCGAGTGTTGCTCACCCTTTACCAACTTTCATATAATTTTTTTCTGCTCAAATGAAGGATGGTAAAATATCATGAATTGTCCTCATATTTTATAAAATTTTCACGATAACAATTTTTAGTTACTTTCAATTGTTTTTTTTTTTTTTTGTCTACTTTCAGTATAGTATTAATAGATTTCAAGCCAAGACTTTGGTGAGAATTACCTACAAGTAAATATGTCATTGATTGGCTAGTAATACCACGCCAGCATAAATTAACTGGTGCGAAAGTACCAATTTGGTAGACAAAATACAAATTCAATGATCAATTAGGTCTAAAAAAATTTATGAACCAACTAGGCACAAATAACAAATTCAAAGGCCAAATTATATATTATCCCAAAAAAATAATAATAAAATAACATATTATAGAATTTAATATGTAGTGTTCCATATTATAATATTTGTACATTGTTGATTTATGAATTAGCTTAATTTATGATTTGAGTTTTTAAATATATCCATTTTTTTTACTTTGATAGTTAATTTTTTTTTGTCCTAATTTAATAATTAAAGTAAGTCAAAGTTATGTTTTTTTGCCCCCTTTTAACATACTTAAAAAAAAAAAAAAAGAGGGTAAATTTGGACAATGAAACAATGTCATTTGACATGTTGTGGCCAATGTAAGAGCCTTACTTGTTATTCCTATATAAAATATACCATTTTTCTTTTATAAAAGCATATAAATCATTAATAATTATTAAAAATAGAAATAAAATATAAAAAATTCATAATATATAAAAATCTAAAAAATACATGTGAATTATAAAATTATAGAAATAGAAAGAAATTATAAAATATATAAATAATCTGAAAAAAATATATATGAAATAATTAAATATATAAAAATTCAGAACGTATTTAAATCTATTATATAATAATAATAAATTTATAATTTGTTTAGAATGCAATGCGAAAAGATAAAAATTCAGGGTTCGATTTGATTTAAGTTATATTTCGATTGCTAATATGAGATTTTCCAATGAGAATTCAACGGCAGCAAACACGGTAGCGACTGAAGGTGACGGTGATGGCGAAGAGATAAGGGCGATTCATTAGGCTCCATGGAGTTGCTCGACATCTATCAAGATTTCTTCGATTCCTTTATGCAGCAGCCTCTTTTGATCCTTTCGCCACCATCGTCTCAAACACTACTGCAGCCGGACACTGAGCAGAAGCTTCAAGCTAGTCTCCAATTGTTGTCGTAGTCCGCCGTGCCGGAATCTTCGGAGTGTTTAAACAACCTGCCGGCAATGCCAAACTCATCTACCATCTCATCCTTATCGAATGAAAGTGCGAATATTAACGAGCAAAGTACCAAAGCTGGTGATGAAGAAGAATAACATGACGAAGACCGAGACAAGAAGTAGAAACAGTAAGCTAAGGAAGCTGTTTTTTTTTTTTTTTTTTTTTGTAAGCTATGGGTTTTGTTACTATGCATGTTTTTTTAATCATTTTATGGGGGATAATTTTTTTTAGATTTTATTTTATATATTTAGAATGTATTTAGATTTTACATATTTTTAATTATTGTACATATGTTTTTAGATTATTTTTATATATTTTTATAATTTCTTAAAATTGACATACATTTTAGATGTTTTTATATATTTTTTTCTGAATTTTTTATATTTTATTTCTATTCTTTAAAACTTTTAATGATTTATATGTAATAGGCCTAATTTTTCAGAGTCCAAGACCAAATAAAAAACCAAACCAAAAATAAAATAATTAAACAGTTCAGTTCAATTTTACAAGCCCAAAATACTAAAAACCTAGCCCAAATTTTTACAGGCCTAAAAACTTAAAAAATTTTCAGAAAAAAAGAAGCAAAAACCCTAATGCCCCATGTGCGCCCCTCCTCCCTCGGTCGCCCTGCCTGCGCTTCGTCCCGAGGCCTGGCACCATTGACCGCCATTTCACCAAAGACGCCTTCTCCGCCTCAGTCAACGCCTGCAAACAAACAAAAAGAAAGAGCACAGAAATAGAATGGAAACAGTAGCAGAAATGAAATTATGAACAGTGGCAATAGTGAAATAAACAGTAGAATAGGCTATGTAAAATCGGCTATAAAAAGTCACGAACATTATCAATGTTTTTTTTACAAAGATGAGATTAATAAAAAAAGAACTCAAATTTCAAAAGGTGATTTTTCATATATTCTTATGCATTTATTTTATATATAAAAAATAAAATAAAAGGGGAAAGTTAGAAAAACCATACCGGTGGCTCGCGTTCTGTCACTGTGAGCTACCGAGGTCGTCACCTCCGATGAAAGGTGACCCCTTTCAAAAAAAAACCTGGAACCGAAGGGTTTTTCGTTCTCTTTGTGATTTTAACCCCTTTTTAAAAATAACCCCAAATTCGTATTCAAGGAGTCGAAAAGCCAAAAAAATGACGTTTTTTTGCTCCTCCGACCATCGTAGGCGACGGCGCATCGTCGGTTTAGGATTTAGGAACGATGCCATTTTGAACTTGAGCATCAGTTGCCAAAACGACGCCATTTTGCTTAAGACTCGAAATCCGACCTACCTCGTTAATAGGATCTGCGTGTTTTTGGACGAATGAGTTATTTACCGTTTTAGTCCTTCTGCTTTTTGATTAGTTTACAATGGGGCCCAAATCCCTCTCTTTTAATTTTTTATAGATTTGGCCACTTAACTTTTCGCGCGTTTCAATTTAGTCCCTAGCTCGCTGATCTCCTAGAGAAGGGACACGTGTCCAGAAGATTGGGTTAATTTCTTAATTAGTCCTCGCTTGTTTTCGCACATTACATTTTGACCCCTTTGTTATTTATTTTCTTCGAGTTATCACTTTAATTTCATTTAAGTTACAATTAAGCTCTTTTTATTTTAATTCATTTATTTATCCATTTATTTATTTAGTTGTTTAGTTATTCATTATTCTTTTTATTTTATTCATTTGCTTATTCATTTACTTTCCTATTTATATATTGTTCATTCATTCATTTATTTATTTTTATCCTTGTATTCACTTATTATTCTTTCATTAGTTATTCATTTTATTTATGCCTTCATTATTATTGGTATTTTATTATCTATTATTATTTTATTATTATTATCTATTCATCTATTTGTTTATTACCCCTTTGTTATACTTTTAAAAATTAGATTTTTTTTACTTGTACATATATTATTATTATTATTTCATTTATTTATATGTTTTATTACAAATTGTACCTTTAATTTCATTTATAATTTAATTTGGTTCTTTATTTTCAATATTTTTATAAACTATTTTCTCTTACATTATTTATGTATTTATTTTATTTATTTCTTTGTCTTTATTTTTTAAGTTGGTATTGTCCTTTTATGTGCATGCTTTGGTATTATTACCATTGTTATTATTGATTTCATTTATCTTTTATGTGCTTGACATTGCATATATATATTATCGTTCCGTTTTCTACATTACCATTTTATCTCATTTCGTTAAAAAAAGTCAAACAAATCGCGTTTAAATGTATTTTTCCATAATAGGTCGTTTTATGTTATATCCCGAATAAGAAAAATACATTGTTTTAAATATTACGTTTGATATTATTCAAAAAAGAAAGTTTTCAAAATAAGGCAATGTTCTTATTTAGAAACTCGAGAAAGTCATGCCCTAACTTACGAGGTTTCGATTTTTCTCGTTGTATCTAAATAATCGAATATCCTTCTAAATTAAAACACATAAGATTTCAAATAATAAAAAATAAAAGACAAGCTCATTCTCGAGGATTCAAGGTGTTGTGTCCTAACTTACAGGATGTGACAATTTGTTATCTCGAGATGAGATGGTCTTTAATATTCGTTTCGATTTATTTAAGAAATTTTTTAGTAAAATAACATAATACAAAGAAGGATCGTGTTTTTTAATTCTTTTTAAATTTCCAATTTTCGACATCAAATACGTCAAGTAATCAATTAGATACCAATTTGGGGCGTAACGAGGGTGCTAATCCTTCCTCGTGCGTAACTGACCCTCGTAACTAACCCTAAACCCTAAACCCGTAACTGACCCCCGAACCCATTTTCTGGATTTTTGTAGACCAAAAAACATTGTTTTAATAAATCAATCCTCTTATTAAAATGATCAAAATTACGAGGTGACCCGATCACACCTCACAAAAGTGATTGGTGGTGACTTCATTTTCGTTTTTAAAAATAAAAAGTCGATGGTTTCGACATTATATATATTTCATCAAAGAAAATGATATATTTTATAAAGGAATGCAAAGTGGTGTTTTCTTATTGGCCACAATATGCCAAGTGGTGTTCTTTCTTTGATTAAAATTATCCAACTTTTTTTTTTTTGAACTTCTGTTAAAAGAGGGCCAAAAAAATATAAGTTTAGTATAATTTAGGTGAGACAAACAAAAGTCTGAAGCCAAATCAGAAATTAAGCCTTATGAATTTGTAAATTGAAAATATATTTTGATTTAATATTGTGTATACTGTAAATTAAAATAATTTCAATGTAATTATGATACAGTATAATTTTGTCCATTGTTGATTGAAATATTCTATTTTTTTATGAAATTAATTTTTTTAATAATTCACGTGTAATTATGATTCATTTTGGAATTATAATATAAAATTTATGTGGTTTATTTTGTAAATATACAATATGTATTTACAGTTAAAACAATATAAATTTATAAAAATATTTTTTTTATCTTTTTAAATTTCTTATATAATATAAATTTATTTATGAATATTAGTAAATTTTGCAATCTCTCAGGTCTTGAGATAAATTTCAATAAATCTGAACTCTTCCTTGTCCTTTCTACGATACCCTAGGTAAAGAAATGGTTAAGTGGTATCCTAAATGCTAAAAGGGTCAACAAACTTGACAAATACCTTGGTTTGGAGATGGGAAAGTCATAGAAAAAAAAAAAAAAATTCTACAATAACATCATTGACAAGATGAACAATAAGCTTGCAACGTGGAGACCTAAATGTTATTCAGCCAAGGAAAAGTTTACCCTTATCAAATCCACTCTGGCCTCCCTTCCTTTGTACTCCCTCTTTGTCTTTAAAGCCCATAAGAATGTGTATATAGCATTGATAAATTATCTAAAACTTTTGGTGGGGACATGGCAGCAATAAAAAGAAGTTTCATCTTTGTAAATAGGACAAGCTCTATTCCCTTATCTTTGAAAGGGGATTGGAAATCCGTAAAACTGAACTCTTTAATGAGGCATTCCTTTTAAAACTTGTATGACATATAATTACTGAACGAAATTGCCTCATCTCGAAGGTGTTACGAGCTATATATTGCAAATAACATCCTTTTGAATTTGTTATACCTAAGCCTTCTAACTCTTGGGCTTGGAAAGGCATCCTCCATGGAAAAGACATCTACAATCAAGTAAAAGATATCCAAATTTGAATTTGGAGAAATTGGTGGATTGCTACTGACCCAAATGGACCTTTCTTGGATACAATTAGATTAAATGACTCAACCTTTGAAGCTTAATAGTGTCTCAATCTCTTCATACAAATGTTCGATACTATAAAAAGGCTTTAGAGATTATTGGACCTAGTTGTGCCCCTGATCTCTTTAATAGACCTCTTTCAATACAAGGCGTAGATACAAGATTGTTTGGAAATATGACCACAAGGGTGTGTTCTCTATTAAAAATGCTTACTTACTACTATGGCAATCAAAACTTCAAACTCCCAGTGGATCATCTTCCCATAAAGCATGAATTAACCTATGGCACCTCAAACCCCTTTTCAAAATATAGTCTTCCTTGGAAGATTTACAACAATTTCCTTCCAAATAAGGATTTCCTTTGTCGATACTTTTCTATGTTTGATAACTTTTATCCCTAATGTATGACCTGTAGGGAAACACCAAAACATCTTCATCTTAAATGCCACTTTGCACATCATGTTTGGTTTGGATCCCTTCTCTCATTCTATCCTGAATCCCTTCAGACCAACCTATGTCTTTGCTTATGAAACGATAGAAATGTGCAAGTGCACACAATCGTAACAAGTAATAAAGTGACAAGTATGTCGAGTTATCGTACCCACAGGAACTGTACAAGTGAATAATTATGAAATATAAAATTAAACAATTTGGTGATGAAAAATATGTTGTTTTGAAGAGGTGAAATAAAAATAAAAAATTAATTAAATGATTAACTAAGTAAATAAAAATTCCAAATGCACGATTTTTAAAAACAATTTTAATCAATATAACATAAATGTGTTAGATCAACTTCATTCTTTAAATTAGAATTATTAAAATGATATTCATGTTGTTACGAATAATTTCATGGCAACTTGGTCTTTTGTTAACTAATTCACATACATACTTACTAAATCAATTAATCTCTTAAACATATTTCTATGTCAATTCAAATAATTAATCAATTTTCATAAACAAGTAAAAGATAAAGTGATCTAACAATATATTCCTATATTGAAACAATTTAAACACAATAATCTTAAAAGCTATGCAAGACTAAAGTATTGTTTAATACTATCACTAATTTAATCCTCAACTACCTTAGAAGATTAAACATGCACCAATTAAATATTGTGTCAATTAATTATAATTTCAATCTGATTAATAATTAATTCTTTCGCTACCTTGCAATTAAAATGCAAACATAACATAAACACGATTTTAATTAATTGAACAATTTAACAAGGCCTAATAACAACACAAACATGTTTTAAAAACTCAAGTGGACAGAATGCAATTAATCTAACACGAATGAGATTTAAGTCATTTTAATTAAATTAGGAACATCAACATAACAAGTATTCATATTTATGGTCATAGAATAAACTAAAAAAGATAAAGAGAAGGGAACTAGAAAACAAATCCCGATGTGTAACGGCCTAATTTTAGCGGTGTTGGAAATAGTGGTTTCGAGACCACAAGTCCAACAAATGAGTAATTATTTTAATATTTAATTAATGTCTATAGGATTAATTTAAAGTAGTATTAAATTTTCGTTAAGGAATTTTGAAGTTTAAATGGTTAATTAGGTAAAAAGGACTGAATTGTAAAGGTGCAAAAATTGAGTTCTATTAGTTAAATGAATTGAGTGGCTATTGAAATTCAAATTAATGTACTTTGATGGTATTTATAACATATCAAAGGTTAATGGACAATTTTGGGTTTATTTTTGTCATTTTGTAACCAATAAACTAAAGATAAACAAGTAATTTAATAAATAAATGTTAAACTAAAATAAAACAAATTACTACCATCTTCATTAATTGTCTTCTCCATCAAAAATAGAAGAAAGAAAAATCCCATAGATGGATTTTTAGGGTTCGACCATTGCTAGTGTTACATGTAAGTTCATTTTTAATCTGTTTCTCGCATTTTTTATGTTTTTGAGGTCGTTTTAGTTTAAACTACTTAGCCTGGGGGTTAATTTGCAAAAATATTAAAGGTTGAGAGACTTTTCATCATTGAGTTTGAATATATTTTGATGTTAGTTGATGCGTCGTTGAAAGCACCAAAAATATCCTATTCCCTGCGAAATAATGAAAATAACAGTAAAGGGGAAGTAGGGTCGAATCCTCAGGGACCGGATTGTACGAATGCTCGTTCTTGAAATCCTGGTCAATTTCTTGACCAAAACTTGCGTTCCTGGAAAAATAAAAATAAAATAGAATTAATAATTTCAATTTGGAAATGAAAATAAAATAAAATAAAAATAGAATTGAGAAGTCGAATTGGAATTGTGAAAATTAAAAATAGGAAATAGAGTTGAGATAAAGAAATTCTTATGGGAAGATTCCAACCTCCGGTTGCCTCGATCCGCCTTGGATTCAATCCTTGGCTTTTAAATAATCATTCTCAACCCGAATAAGCCAGTTATAGTGGAAGAGGACGCCTACGACCACCAGCTCCAAGGATTTAGACTTCGATTTAGTAGAACTTGACTCTAGCCAACAATCGCTCTTGTGGGATCATCTTATGCTAGATCAACGTTTCTCAATGGTGAATCCCACGCCATTTTGTCTCTTGTGCTCGCTAACCTTTGACGCAGTAAACTAACGAACCGACTGTGCAACCTTCTCAAAATATATAAATCGGCCGTTCCTTGCACAGGTTGAAAAGATCACTTTTTAAGGGACATGGACGGAAGCGTCAGCCCCGTAATGCGGAGAAACGATGAATACCTGTTGAGAAGGCTAAGTGCAGATTCTAAACCTCAAGAACCCTTTTTGGGGATTTTCGGCAACCTTTGGCTAGATGGATTTTAGTGGCTCATGGATGGGATGTAAAAGAAAATAATTATAAAAATAGAAAAGGGAATTTTATTAAAGGAAAATATGGAAAGAACAAAAGATAGATAGACTAGTCCTACTTAAATTCCTAAAGATAATTACAAATAGTCAAAGATAAATAAAATAAATCCTAAATTAAATAATCCTTAATAATGATTTTAATATTAATTATCCTAACATTATCAAAATAGAGTCTAATAGAATAAAAACTCTTCTTTTTGCATTTCAACCCTTATGTCCTTCATGCTTGCACTTTTGGCACCAACTTTTCCCTATGTCGCACATTGGCCCATTTTATCTCTAAATTCACGCTTTTGGCCGTTAATTTCACTTTTGCCTCCAATTTAGTCCCTATAAGATAAAAGACCATAAATAGCCCAAATTAGTAGAATCATACTCAAAATAAATATGCAATTAGCACATAAAAACATGATGTTTTAGAGTATTATCATTAGTTGATAGATTACTAAACTTGATGGTTAAATAAACTTGTTTAATTAAATGGTTTTTGATGAATTTAAGGTTTAGGGACTTATTTATGAAAATAGTAAAATTTTATGGTAACATGATGAAATGATGATTTAATTGGCTGGTATTGGGTCCCTAAGAAATTCGGCTAGCATGTATGGAAGGTAAAAATAGTATTTTTACAAGTTTCGGGCTTAAGGACCAATTTGTGAAAAAGTTAAAATAGGAGGGTAAATTCATAATTTTATGATAATATGAATTAGGGAATGAATTGAATGCTTGATGTTAATTGAAGTACTTAATTGAATGTAATTATCTATTTAGATCAAGATAAACCACAATCGGACTTAAATCGGGGAAAAGCTAAAGCTTTGGATTATACTTCAACTCGGTTATTGCAACCATAGTTGTCGAGGTAAGTTCGTATGAATTATAATCTTATTAATGATAATTTGATTTATTATCTGTTAATTTGATAATTGACTTCGAATTTGACGCACATTAACTTGCACTACATGCAAACCTCTAATTTACTCACCCTAATCAACAATGGATGGTCAGTACTATAAGCTGGCTTCCTTTATTAGTCTTGGGGTGTTCTAAAAGGTAATGGAGGTTGGTATGGTTTGTTGGGTTTTAGAGGGTTAGCATTTTGGTTCCTTTAATTTGAAGGTCCCCATTGGTTCCTTCCCCACCCAAGATTTGATGGTCATGCCATTCGGGGTTATAGGTGTTGGAGTAAGAGTTATATCCTCTATTCCCTACATAATTAGCCTCCTTATGGTTGCTCTCATCATCGAGCCCTGCATTAAAATTGGTTAGAGGTTGGTTTTGGACTTGCGTCTTAGTCATATTCATTTCCAATTGATTAAACCTCTCGAGGACTTGTTCATACTTATCCTCACTAATGACAACATTTGATAACACTTGATTGGCTCGATATGTGAATCGTTTAGTTGACCACTTGTAAGATTTCATTGACATATTCTTAATGAGTTGACAAGCCTCGGCGCAAGTCTTTGACATGAATGCTCCAGTGAATGCTCCATCAAGACTACAGTGTAAAATCCCATCAAACCTATTGTAGAAGACTTGAAGTTGCAGCCAATCTTGTAAACCATGGTACGAACACTTGCGCAACATCAATTTGAAGTGCTCCTAAGCCTCGTATAATGACTCTCATTCCAATTGTAAAAAATTTGTAATGTTCATATGAAGTTTCATTGTAACAGTCCGAATTTGACCCTAATCGGAATGGTGGTTTTGGGACCACAAATTCGAGTTTGAATAATATTTTAATATTATTTTTGTGTTTTTGATATGTGACTAAGCATGTGTTAAATTTCCGTAAGCTAATTTGTCTATCTGTGTGTTCAATTTTGACAAAAGGACTAAATTGCATAATTTGTAAAAGTGGCTTTTTATTTGATTAATGGCTAAATTAGTGTGGCTTTTAAGTGTTAAGGACTTATGTGGCAATTTAGCCACTATTTTGGTTAGTGGACGGCATGAGTAAGAAAATATGTATATATATGTTTATATATATATTAAATCTTATAAGTTAAAGTTTTATTATATTTATATTATAATAAAAGAAACATGGTTAGTGGATGAATGAAAGACTATTATACCCATATTACATGTTTGTTTTATTTGTTTAATGAAAGGTTAAAAATGTAAATGAATTATTATGTTTGTATATTAGATAAAACATAGAAAAAAATGGCCATTTTAGTTCATCCTTTAACCGAAATAAGAAAAAGAGAAAGCAAGGGATGAGTTTTGCATATTCGGCCATTTGGGAGCCAAATTAAAGGTTAGTTCTTGTTCAGTTTTTGATAATTTCTACGTTTTTGAGATCGTTGCTTAGAAATGTTCAAGACCCATGCCTTAATTTTTGAATTTGATGAATATTTTGAGTTGAGCCATTGTTGATAGTTGGTTGTTTATGTTATTTAAGATGGAATATAAAATATATGTGATAGATTTACATGTTTTGAATTGGAAGTTTTGGTGAATTTGAGTATTTTGGGCTAAATTGAGAAAATAAATTTTTGAGGGGTTAAAATTCAAAATAAATGAAATGTAGGGACTTATATGATCATATGGAAGATTCGGCCTAGCTATGTTGTTGTGAGATTTTGCATATTTTGTGTTTTGTGCAAATAGGACTAAATTGTAAAAGTGTAAAATATTAGGGGCAAAATGGTAATTTGCCCATTTAGGTGTTTTTGGATTAAATTGAATTGAAATGTGCTTGAATGAGCTTAATTTGAATATGTTTAGATCAAGAACAAAGAAAAATGGATTTGGATCGGGGAAAAACAAAAATAGATAAATAGCCGGTCTTCGTCGTACGTCGATAGCCGAGGTAAGTCTTTAAGCAATTTAATATCGTTAATATCAATTATAACCTTGATTACATGTGGAAATTGAATTTATAGATTGAAAATTTGGCCAAAGCCAAATGTGATATAGTGTTTAAACAATGAAATGTAGTTAAACTTAATTGTGTTCATTATGTGAAAGTGATATTGAATTATGTGTGATATATGTGATATTGGTAGTATGTGATGTGAATGAGATGGCTCAATAATATGAATATTCGGGCTTGAGCCTAGCGGTGCCTTGTGTGCTTAAGTGAAGTTTATCGAGCTTATTGCTAGTGAGGCTAAATCTTAGGTGATTCAATTTCGGACCTCGGTCTAGCAGAAAGCTTAGTCTTGGGTGAGTAATTCGAAGCTTACGCCTAGCAGGTTTTAAACCGGTGATGAAATTTCAAGTTGCAAGACATAAATTTTTCTAGCTATGTAATCATCGAGGAATTAAGTTGATATTACGAGTTATATATGTATGTTCGGCCATACAGGTACGTGCCTATGAGTTATTAAATTTATCTTCTATATTTGATCAATAAGGTAAGTATATATGTGTTAAGTTGTCGAATGCGAATGATATTAATTGATCCTGTATATTTGGCCTTATGCTTATGTTTATGTGACCATATTGGGATTTCTTTGATGCCATGTATACGAATGTATGAAAGGTCAAATGGATATATATATATGAATATGAATATATTTCTTTATGTGAAATTACTAAGTGTAAAGTATATACTTATTTGTATATTCATATATATGTAATCTTATTGAATTATGTGTATCGAAAATATGAGTAGTTGGAGATGAGTTATTAATTTATATTTGAACGACATGATGAGATAATAAATTGAAGTTTAAAGGTAAAATAGTGATGATGGTTGAGCTAAATGAGGTATTAGTATTCGGCATTAACAGACCAAATGAGTATTAAGTTTTAGATTTTTATGATATTATGTATGTTATTGAAATGATTGATTGATTGATTACTTGAGTTAATACATTTGCTTAAGACTTACTAAGCTAGTAAGCTTACTCTATGTGTTCATTGTTCTGTTTTATAGATTTTTTTTATCAAGCTACGAGCTCAGGGGATCGTCAGCGAAGCCATCCACACTATCAATCTATTTTGGTACTTTTGAGTTTGGATTTTGAACTAAGGCATGTATAGGCTAGACTATGTTTTGAATTAATAAATTTTGTCCTTGTATATGTATATAGCCATGCGAATATGGCTAAATATGATGCTTAATCTAAGTATAATCGGTCATGGCATACCAATGAGATGTGTTTGTCATGTTTTGTTATGGTTTGTGTTTAATTATGTTTGATGGTGATTGAAACTAATTTTAGAAAAATGTTAAATGGCATATGCAAATGGTAAATGTGAAGTGTTTGTTTTATATAAAATATTTGGCCTGAAGTAGTTGTTTGTGACTTAAGGTTATTATATTAAGTAAGTTTGATATAGGTGATTGTGGATTTCATAATCGGTTATGAAGTGAAATATGAATGATGGTTGTGTACTACTTTTAATTTGATACTTATACTATGAACATGATTAATTGGTTTGAAATGATAAGTATAAGCCGAATAGGTATTTGGATGTTTGATAATGTGATATAGTAGAAATGATAAAATATACATAAGTTGAGATGATCTTTATAAGTTATATTAAACATCTGTATATGAAATAAATTAGTTAATTTGATTGTATGAAATTGAACATATATATATGGTTTTAGGATAGATGATGAAATCTTTTGTTATGTATTTAGATTGACATATTCGCATGTGGTTCAACTATGTGTATATACATCTAGTTTAAGTTTAGGTGTTTCGAACAAGAAAGGATATATATTATGTTCTAGTTGGATGTGAGTATGTTATTATAAATGTTTTGATTTTGGAATTGTTGAAAAATGCAAATGTATGAATTTGGCTTAGATGGATTAGGATAAGTTGTTAATGTTTAAGTTTGCTATAGAAGTACAAACTCGTAATACATTTGTCCATCTCTTTAACAATAGTAAATAAATGATATGACCTGTGCTATGCATGGTAATGCCCTGTAACCTTAATCCGGCAATAGATACGGGTTAAGGGTGTTACATTCATCGTTTTGCTTGGTGGAAAATATTTTGCCAAAAATTTGCTCTCTAGCTCATCCCAAGTGTTAATTAAATCTACCAGCTATGAATCTAACTACATAAAAGCATCGCCAGTAAGAGAGAAAGGAATAACTAAAGATGAATAGTGTCACCGGATACCCCATTACATTGGAAAGTATCATAAATGGTTAGAATCTGCTTAAGGTGTTGATTGAGATCATTATTCATTGGCCCTCGAAATTGATGGTTCGATTGTATCATTTGGATAATTGCCGGTTATTTTGCAAGTTTTGTGGGAGAAAGACCTTTACGGGAAGTTCAGTAAATGTGAGTTTTGGTTATCGGAGGTTGTATGCTTGGGACATGTTATTTCGACAGAAGGAATCTACATTAAGCCGAAAAAGATCAAAACTATTTTGCAATGGAAAACATTGAGAAATGTGTTAGAGGTCCATAGTTTCTTTGGTTTGGTTGGTTACTACCGAAGGTTTGTGGACGCATTTTGTAAAATAGCTATACAAATAATGCAGTTGCTCCAAAAGGATATGTCATTTGTATAGAACGATCAATTTCAGGAGAGCTTTGAAAAGATAAAAACAAGATTGACTGAAGCACCGATTTTAACTTTTCCTAAATCTGGGAAAGACTTTGTGATTTATAGTGACACTTCATTGGGTAGTTTGGGTTGTGTTTTGATGAAAGATGTAAACACGATTCCGTATATGTCATAACAACTGAAAATGCATGAATAAAACTATTCGACGCATGATTTAGAGCTTGTCACGATGATTTTTGCTCTAAAAAGCTGAAAGCACTATTTGTATGATAAGAAGTGCCATATTTATACAGATCATAAAAGTCTAGCATACCTCCTATCCTAGAAGAAGCTGAATTTGAGGCAACGTCATTGGATTGAGTTTTTAAAATATTATGATTGTGTCATTGGTTATCACCCTTCGAAAGCTAATATCGTGATTGGCGCGTTGAGTAAGAAATCTGCAGTTGAGTTGCAAGCAATGTTTTCTAGCTCAGTATTTGCAGAAACGGTAGCAAGATAGCCGAATTGAGAATTAAACCGGTGTTGCCTAATAAAATTAAAGAGGCACAATTTACTGATGAAAAGTTGATTGAGAAAATGAAAATGGTTGAACAAGGCACGATTGAGAATTTCAGTATAGATGATCGTGGTTGTTTGAGATTTTATAACTGAATCTGTATTCCAGATGTTTCCAATTTAAAGGAGTTAATACTTCGTGAAGCTCACGATAGTCCCTTTCCTATGCATCCTGGCGGAACGAAAATGGATCGTGACTTACGGGAAATGTATTGGTGGCCCGACAAGAAAAAAGAGATAGTCAAATTTGTGGCCAAATGTATGACTTGTCAGCGCATAAAGGCAGAACATCAGGTTCCAATTGGATTGCTGTATCCTATCTCGATTCCTGAATAGAATTGAGAGCTTATTACAATGGATTTTGTTATTGGATTACCGTTGTCTCTGAGGAAAAGAAATGATATTTGGGTGATGGTTGATCGATTAATGAAGCCAACCCATTTTTTAGTAGTTAGAATCGACTGGTCACTTTCGAAGCTAGCTAAGGTTTACATTGAAGAGATAGTTAGATTGCACAGTGTATCTACGATGATTATCTCTGATCGTGATCCTTTCTTTACTTCAAGATTTTGAAAGTAGTTGCATGAATCTTTAGGTACGAGATCAAATTTCAACACAACTTTTCACCCTCAGAAAAATGACCAATCAGAATGGGTTATTCATATATTAAAAGATATGATGAGAGCCTGTGTAAAATTTTGAGTCAGGTTGGGAACGTTATTTACCATTAGCTGAATTTGTGTACAACAACAGTTTCCAGTTGAGCATTTAGATGACTCCATTTGAAGTATTATACGGTCGAATGTGTAGAACAGATGTTTGCTGGTTGAATTTGAGTGAAAGAAAGATTATTGGACAAGAGTTGATTCAAAAAACTGAAAATACGATTAAATTGATCAGGGACAGGTTAAAAGCGGCTTTTGATAGGCAAAAATTGTATACTGACCTAAAATGAAAAGACATCAAGTATTCTTTAGGAGATAATGTATTTTTGAAAGTTCCTTCGTGAAAGAAAGTTCTTCAGTTTGGTCAAAAAGGAAAGTTAAGCCACAGTTTCATTGGACCATACAAAATCATCGAAAGGTTCATACCAATAGCGTATCGACTGGCGTTACCAACAGAATTACAAAAGATCCACGATGTGTTCCATATACTGATGCTTAGGAGATATCGTTCGGATCCATCCCACGTTATTCCAGTGGAAGAAATTGAAATTCATCCTGACTTATCGTTTGAGGAGGAACTAGTTGAAATTCTAGCTCGGGAAGTTAAATAACTTAGGAATAAATGCGTTCCACTTGTGAAAGTCTTATGTGATAGTCATAGTGTGGAAGAAGCGACTTGGGAACCGGAAGAGACGATAAAATCTTAGTATCCTCATTTCAGGGACGAAATTTCTTAAGGACGGGAGAATTGTAATGACCCAAAAGTCAGTGGTGCAGGAAAATTCGAATTCAAGATCTTATTTTCGTAAACCGAGCCCGTAAATATTTTGTTAAATTTTTATGGAGTTATATTATAGGTGAATTGATTTTTTTTATAGAAATTTTTATTGAATTAGAGTTTAATTAGGGCTTAGAGACTAAATTGTAAAGCTGATAAATATTCAATTACTATATATTTCTTTTTAAATGGGTTAAGGCCTAAAGTGGCAATTTTACCATTATGCTAATGATAGTGGACAGTGGTGGTTAAATAAGAAATGATTATGTTATAAAACTTATAATTTAAATATAAATTATAAAATAATAAAGGAAAAAAGAAATAAAATTAGCAAAGTGGAGAGAAATGGATCCTTCTTTTGCATGTTGAAATAGAAGTAGAAGAAGAAATAGCATTCGACCTTTGAGTTTTAATCTTTGGAGCTTAATTTGGCTAGTGCAATTTAGTCATTTTCTTGAAATTTTTATGTTTTTAAAATCTTATGAGCTTAATCTAGTTCACCTATGTGTTATTTTTGGAACTATTAAAGTTTTAGAATGATGTCATTGATGAATTCATGAAGTTTTAGGTGTTAAATTGATAGATTTTAAGCTTATAAGTGAAAAAGGACTAAGTTGAGAAGTTAATTTATAGTTTTGTACTATAGAGAATAAAATGCACAAATTTCAAAATTTGTGGCATAATTGAGAAATTAGAGGTATTAAATGGACTATAGTGAAACGGATTGAAAATATGAGTTTTAGATTTAAAGTTATGTAAGTATCGATTTTAGGGATTAAATTGAATATGAAATTTGTGTAAATTGACAATTGAATCTGATTTTGATTTATTATTGATTATATTATATGTTTATGTCAATTCGTAGCTAACGTCGACCTGGAATCCTCAAAAGAAAAAGGAAAAGCTAAAGTCGTCGACGAATAGCTCGGAGTTCTTAGTTTGTGTTTCTATAATTTGAACTACTTCGATTGTTGCTTTTTTATATTGTTTTGCATGGTAAGACTATGAGGTGAGCTGAATTTGGTAAATTAAGTTGATTTGATACGATTTTGATTTGGTTAGAGATGTAGAAGACTAAAATGAAAGGAATGAAAAATATTGGTTTTTGATGGAAATGTGAAATGAATCTTGAGTTGAATTGATTCATGATATTATATATATATGAAATGATGATTGGTTGATGGATTGAAATGATGTTGTATAAATGGAACTACATTCGGAAATTTGATAAATTGTTACCCTATTAACGATTCGTGCAAAGTCAGATATAGGTGGCATCCCATAGGATAGGAAGAGTTCAGGGTTACTTGGACTACAGGTCGATGAGGCACTGGGTGCCAAATTACTTCAGTTATACCGATGAGCACAAGGCGTAATTCATATACTTCAGATTTATCCAATGAACACTGGGTACCAAATTGGTGTGATTAGTTGGATCCATTTATCCGTCTAAGTCCTAGTCAGGTTAATAGGAAATTAAAATGTAAAACAGTACAATGCCACATAAGATGGTTTGAAATGATAATTGATTGTGTTCATCCAGATTGTAATATTGAGTTATTGAAATGAAAGACGTGGGAATCAATTATTGTGAATTTCTAAAGGCGTTACAAAATTGACTATGTTTATATGCTAGTAAATTGAATACAAATGAGATAATAAATGTGAGAAAATGTTATATCATGTCATGTTGTATTGTATTGAACATTGATTGATGTTTCAAGCATTTACAAATTTTTTATTAAGCTTTATTATTTTTTTATTATAGAAATACTACTAAATTTTTACTCAGCGTACGGTTTTGTTTTCCATGCACCAGTTAGGTTTTGATATATCGATCATCAACTCTCAGCATCCGTCAAAAATCGCGAACTCAACAACCTCGGTGAATTTCTTTTGTTTTGTAAAGGGCATGTATCTAAGCATGTCATTTTGTTAACTAGTTGTGCCTTTTAGTGTTAAGTTTGTTAACTAGTTGTGCCTTAACATGTTATGTTGTTTGGATGAGTTTTGAACATGTTTGATAGTGTATTGGTTGAAGTTTTGGTGGAAAAACTAGGAATTTGTAATGGTGGTCGAAATATTGTATCATATGTTTGAATGTATAAATTAAATGGTAGGTTTTAGGTATTTGAAATCACCAACTGAAAAGTTTATGTTTGGTGCATGATTTGAACATGTTAAATTGAATTAGTACTGTTCATTTGCTCATTTTTTTTATGGTGAATTGGTGTTGTTAAAAATTACAGGTTTTTGTGAGATTATTTTGCAGAAACAGCCTATAACGTTGCGTCGTCGTTCATTCGTAGTTGCAACAAGGGATCCACATGGTGACGTTAAAAATCGGGACACCAGAATGAGGTTGAGCTCCAGATCCTGTCATGACGAAGAACTCCGTCATCGCAATGAGACTGGACAGTGAGTGACATCGTGACGTGCGTGACGAGGAAATCCTTCATGTCACGACGTTGGCCCTTCTTTTTGAAACTTTTCATTTGAGTCCTTCAAATTTGATTTAACTTTAGAGCTTCTGTAAGCTCGTATTAAGCCCTAAAATGATTGTATTTCTTGATGGTTGTATAATTGTTTGATTTATTATCAATAAATTGCATATCTTAAGCATGATTTATTTATGGTTGCTTCAATAACTAATGTAACATCATGTTGCTCAGATTTGACGATCGAGTCGGGTAACAAGGTGTTACATGATTAAAAGCTACAAATCAACAAGCAAGTTACATAATAGAATCTTATTTCTACATTCTAGTCTAATTATTTTCAAATATCATAATGTCACATCTTGCAGATTTCTTAAAATGAGTCCAAAATGGGATAACATTATCCTTGATTGTACTACTGTGGGATGGAATCTTTTTTTCTGCTTTTGATGACATTCGTCTCCGCCTCCATTCTATGCCCATCTACCAAAATACCCCAAACAATCTGAGATTGAAGGAGGAAATTAGATTGCGGGCTACACGTGCTTCTAAGACTTTCAATAGTTTCTCTTGGCATTAAACTTTTTTTTTTAAATGTGTGAAAAAATTCCCAAGGGAATTCCAATGAAATAAACTAATTTTTTCGTACCAAACATTATAATCACATTCCAACTAATTAAATTTCTCGGAAAGTTAAAACTTTCTATCATATCAAATGTGGACTAATGAAAAGCTCAAACATTGCCATTCTATATTAACTTACCCGGCCTGTCTCTCCAAATGGGCCATACAATTGAATATCTAAACCTATAAGTCAAACCCACTATATCATTCGTGTGCTTCACGTTAGAAATTTTGGTATAAATTAAAATCTTTGTTACAGAGCGTACAACAAAATTCTCTATCATTCCAACCATTAAAGTAATGGGTTTTTTTCATAAATTTTGCTTAATAATTACATATTTGAGAAAAAGGATGAGGGTTGCAGCCTAGAATTTGATACCAAGATTTAACAACTTTATCACTCCAACTCCAGTTGTGATTATTTCCGCAAATGGATTCATTTAGTTGTTAAAGTGAAATTTCATTCCAATGGAAGGGCATACAAGCCCAGGCCGAAAAAGAAAACCACGAAAAATACAACCAAACGACCCAAGGGCTCAAAGAGAGGACCCAGCCACCGCTGTGAACGATTGAGGAGAGCTAGGTAGTCCAGGAACAAGGCTATTGTACCCCCCGCCGGTATGCTCCCCACCAACGGAGAGGCTAAAAACGAAGATTTAACGCCATCGTGGACCCAGTGGAAACTCTCGAAAGAGATGGACCCACTACCACCGAGAACGTCATTAACCACCATACAAATCAGATCTGGTGCGATGAAATCAGGAACCATCGAGCACGAGCCATCGGAGGTTAAAGCAGCAACGACGCTCCAACAGCGCAAAAGGGCCTTACCGGAGCGAGAGTGATAAGAAAACAAGACCGAGGCGACCCTCCGTTGGAGAAAGGAGACAAGTTCCAAGGAAAACGTGAGAAAGATCCATGGTGACGTCGAGAAACCGACCGCCCATTATTTCGTCGTTCAAAGCCCAAAAGGAGATGGGGGATGTTCTCGAGGTTATTATGCCAAAGAATGAAAGGAAATAGAAAAAGATAAGTTAGAGCAGCCCGCATTGGCCGCGCCGGAGGCGAAGGGAAACCCATTTTTCTTAGAGAGAAGGCAGAGGGAAAAGTTCTAGAGAGATTTGAAAGTAACTCTAAAAATTACAGAACTTTTAAACAGACTATGAAGGCAACATTCTATTCTTCATTCTATGTCATAAAATTTTGTCTAATCCCACCTGAAATTATCGATCTTTCCTTTTGATCTACCCTTTAAGGATGATTTGGACATGGATGAATTCATGATCCCTTCAATTTCAAGCTTCGTGCAACTGAAGACCATATATATATATAGACTTTTACCGATTATCATGCATGTATGCATGTTATGGCTGTGGAGATACATCGGAGGAGTCAATGGATCTCACATGTTGCAAAAGAAGGTGAATAAACTGTCATTCAGTGTAAGAGTATTCTATTCTTAATGTTTCTAACCACAAAGGGGAATGATGGGTCACAAACGGTAATGCCGCTAGGCACACACTTGCAGAGTCATATACAAATACAATACATATAAGCCTTAATACATTGGGTCTGGATTGAATTTTACCGATTCCCTATAAATTAGCTCCTTGATGTTTTCTTCAGTAAAAGATGGTTGCTCGAAATCAAAACTGAAAGGCCTTGGGCAAACTGGCTCCTCATTGATGTCATGAAGTGGTGCCAAGTAAGGGTGGCATAGAGCCTCATCCACTGCAACAAAACAGTAACTAGTAGTTAGCAAGTGAACGGACCGATGGATCACAGAATAGCAAGTTGTGGCTAAAACAAAAGTTTAGACTTGTCTGAATCTAATATTTGTCAGAATGTTATTGCTGTGGAGTAGCAGCAAAGAAATTAGCAACCAATTTTACCTGTAATGCGCCTATGGGGATCAAAGATGAGCATCTTTTCTAGCAGATCAATAGCACCAGGTGACATGTTAGGAAATCTAGAAGAGAAATTTTGGCTTGGGTATTGTGGAAGCTGTCTAACATATCTTCGTGCATTGTCACTTCGAAGGAACCCAAGGCTGGAATCATCAGGAGAACCTATAAGCTGTTCCAAGGAGAAAGGGAATTGTTTACAACTTAGCAGGCTTGTTAAACTTCCATCAAGAGGAAAAACTATGTGTTCAGTTTTCGGGAGATAGGAACAATATCGCCAGCATTTTTTAGGAGACGATTGTTCATGAAATACGAGCACTATTAAAAGAACAAGCACATTACGATCACATACAAATGCAGAACCAATATCAAGTTTACATAATCAAAAACAGCTAAGGTAAAAGATGGATGATAGATGAGGTTAAAAGCAAGTCCTGAGCCAATGGATGATCTCTTCGTTAGAATTCAAGGTTATGCAATTTTGCTGAGAAAGCAAAATACATCAGAAGAGTCTCACCATCCAAGGGCCATAATGTATAACAAATAACATCAGGTCTACGAGAACAAGTAAGGTGTTAAAGAACATCTAAAGGGTTTTCAGGTACTCTCCTGTGAGAAAAATCTGGATAACGTACCTCTGTGATAAGCCTCAACTGATGCACGTAGTCTTTGCCAGGGAAGAGGGGTTCTCTACTCATGATTTCGCCAAGTATGCAGCCCACCGACCAAATATCAATTGCAGCGGTGTATTCAGAACAATTCAGAAGCAATTCCGGTGCCCGATACCAACGAGTAACAACATATTCTGTCATGAAATCAGTTTCAGATGTTGTCCTTGCAAGCCCAAAGTCTCCAATTTTAAGGTCACAATTCGCGTTTAGAAATAAATTGCTAGGTTTTAAATCGCGATGCAAAACATTTGCTGAATGTACATATTTGAGCCCTCGAAGAATCTGATATAGAAAGTACTGCAAGAGTAGCACTGCATAATCAACAATAGTTCCAGCACAGAAACAGGAATCATACCATGTTCATAACTAAATATGACAACGAACAGTAGGAACATCCCAGTATATTTCATATGAGGGGAAGAATTTGATACCAACCCGACAATGATCATCTGTCAATGGTTGATTGGATCTTATAATTTCAGTGTCCATCAGTTCATAAACGAGGTTCCTACTGTTCCAGCACAGAAACAATAGTTCCAGCACAGAAACAGGAATCATACCATGTTCCTAACTAAATATGACAACGAACAGTAGGAACATCCCAGTATATTTCATATGAGGGGAAGAATTTGATACCAACCCGACAATGATCATCTGTCAATGGTTGATTGGATCTTATAATTTGAGTGTCCATCAGTTCATAAACGAGGTTCCTACTGTTCCAGCACAGAAACAATAGTTCCAGCACAGAAACAGGAATCATACCATGTTCCTAACTAAATATGACAACGAACAGTAGGAACATCCCAGTATATTTCATATGAGGGGAAGAATTTGATACCAACCCGACAATGATCATCTGTCAATGGTTGATTGGATCTTATAATTTGATGAAGATCAGTGTCCATCAGTTCATAAACCAGGTAAACATCATTAAAGTTCTCCCACTGTGGAGGCCGTATGATGTCCTTGATGGCAACCACCTGAAAGAAAAACAAACAATCAGCATTAACTACTTAGTAATTTGAAGTATGCATTCCTAGTTAGATTGAAGGTTTACGCACGACATCATAAGATTGGCCCTAGCTTAAAGGTTAAAAGTTAGTAGGGTACAAAGATGATCTTTCCCAAGGAACTCAAATAAAATTTCCTATAATTAGACAAAATTAGGACAACATATGTGGGTATTGTTTTTGTCTCCTTTTTTAAGGATGGTCAAAGGCTTACTTGATGGTAAGAAAGGACCTGTTTCATTTCTGCTAATCGTTTAGATGGCAACAGCAACCGGACCCCTGAAGCATGCAAGGAGCCTAACAACTAGGGGGTCTATTATCTAAACAACATTATCGAAACATCCATCAAAGAGGTGAAAATGCAGAGTATCGAGCTAGCAGGAACCTACATTCTCGTGATCCATGTGACGAAGAAGCTTGATCTCTCGCAATGTCCTTTTGGCATCGATCCTGTTGTCAAATGCATTACCAATTTTCTTGATAGCAACCTCCTCCTGTGTCTCTGAATTCACAGCAGCGCTAACAGAAATGGGGGAGCAAATCATATCTCAGCTTCACATTATGAATAACATAATAATACACCGGTGAGCCTAATAAACAGAATGGTCACTTTCGTTCAATATCCTCAACCAGGAAGTTCGGCCTGGAGCCATTCACTTCAATTAGACCCTAAATTGGCAACCTTAATTTCCTTTAAAAGCAATCACACTGCAAAATTCAGCTAAAGATATGCTAAATGAGAGCCACACTAAAAGTATCACTCTCAATCCTGTCAATCATCAAAATTCACCATGAAAAAGGAAAACACAAATTATCAATCTACAAATACAAGCCTTAATATTTACTAAAATCCCATAAAAAAAGAAACTAAAAAACTGTCATGTAGAGCATCGAGATTGGGACAAACCAAAACTGGAAATCAATCAAAACAGGGAATTTTAAGGGAAACAAAATTCGAAAAAAAAAATAAAGGGAGTAAAAAGCGGAAAAAAACCTTACCAGACAATACCATAAGCACCACGGCCGATGGGGCGAAGAGGAGGAACATATTTTGAGGGAACTTCGAAGAGGTTACCATAAACGTTGTACTGAACATAGCGTCCACCATGAGTTGGTATACCTTTGATGCTTTGATCCCCTGACCCCATTGACATGTTTCCTGGATATAACCCGAACCCAACTCAGAACCCGAATTAAAAGAAAGATTTTTCTGGTGTAATGTTAATAACAGCTGAAATTCAGAGAGAGGAAAAAGTGAAGAAATGAGGGTTACAATTTGGGAGAGCGCGTGGGTAGGTATGTACTCTTTCTTTATATATATATTGGAAGATGAGTGTGAACCTTTTGAACTAGAGAAGCTTGAGAGTTCCGTGAAGATTCCCACTTGTTTTGTTCTTTTCTTTTATAAAACACCGCTTTATTTTTCTATCCTGATGGCTTTTTCCAGGGAAAAAGGGTTTACAGTTCAAAGAAATTGCCTGTTGGAAGTCGTTTCTGGAAAAAAGGATGACTTTTCGGTTTCATGTAGTCAAAGTTATTGGTATTCTCCTGTCCGTACTGTTGGTTAAGCTTAACCAATCAAGAAGAAGCTGAGATTTATGTTAGAAACTAGATGAAGAAAATATTTTCCATTTGCAGCTGCAGGCCCATTCTCCACTTCTTTCATCTCTCACATTTTAATCTTTTACTTTCATTTTATTTTAAAAATTATTCTTAAACTTAAATGGTAGCTTTTTAATTAAAAAATAATCTGGTCTTTTCTATAAATTAATAACAAAATAAATAAACGAAGACAACTATTGCACTGGGTCCAGTCCCACCGTTTAATCCGGTAGATGGACACGTGATGGCGGCGCCTGCAGGCATGTGAAGCTAATTGATTCCCACAACTGCCAATGTACTGTTGAATTCTGATCTTACAAACTTTTGGAGATTACCCTGATTTCTAATTTACATGAATTCTTAAGATCCAATTTGCATTGTGTTTCAAAGTCAAAACTATTATCAAGCTCATCAGAATCATAGTCAAACAAATATTTGTTCAACTCTTTACATATTTAGTAATACACCAGCACAACTTATGTCAATTTTTAAGTTATTTTTCTTTCCCAAAATGGATTTAGAATTTGATCTAAATCCCATTCAAATAAAAAATACTAAACCCAAATTTGATTTAGTTAGTCCGTATTAATTTTTTTATATAAAGATAATTTTTAAAAATATAATATATTAAATATACTAAAAAATTAAAATAAATGTTTCTCACAAATTAAAAATATATTTAAACAAAGTCTCTATACTTAACAACACTAATATAAATAGTAGCAAAATTGACAATAAAACAAGAGCTATATAATATTCAAACAATAATAATAACATAGTAGTAATATAATAACGAAATGGTAGCAAAATAACAGCAAAAAAAAAAATTAAACAGATCGGGTCGAGACCAAGCCAAAAAATCTTATTCGAGACTTGTCCCATTTAGAAAACGAACATATTTTCTTGTCCAAATTTATTTTTCAGACCTATATTTTTATCCAAATACTCTCGCTTTTCGAACAAATGTTCGGATCTAAATAGATGACCCAACCCATGATCAATCCTAACATACTTAGTAAACGAAAGATGCAATGGATTGAATGTCACTCGAGGCAAATGGCATGTACCCGTTGCATTAAGACAAGAACCCACTAGGCAATGACTATTACGCATCGGGTCATGATTAACCATGAAAAATATCTAGCCACAACATTATCTAGATCCAACATTGTTAGCCCAAGTGATAGGATGCTCACCTTCGAATGCCTATATGTTATAGGACATAAGTTTCGTCAAAGTTCACTTATTCAGGCACTCGATTAGATGTTCCCGTTCTATGAAATCGACATCTTTTTAAGCGTTTGAGCTCTTGACAAAAATGAGAAACAAAATCCTCCATCGAAAAACAATATTGAACAAAATGAGGGTCCGATCGTTAACAAACATCATTTGTCAGTTTCAACTTTCAACAAATCTAATAAATTTTGAAATACCAAGGACTTTACTGACTATGCAGATGGCAATCCAAGATATCATCTGTAAAAAATGCATATGTAAGAAGAGATGGAGATCTTATTACTCACCATGTAAACACATTAATCACAAAACAGCTCTCTCTGGTTGTTAAGACCAGTTTCCTACTATTATGATTCAGTAATGGAGATAATGCAGCCATGGTAATTGTATAAACAAGTTAACTCAGTATTGTAACACACCTTACAACTCACAAGACATGTACCGCCATAACCCGAACAAGGTACAGGTTATGCATGTCTACTTCTGAGATAACATAAGGTCTCAACCTAAACCATCTGAATAAGACAAGATTAGCTTCAACTTGAATACATTCATGATTCATCTCACAGCTTGCTCTTCTATTTTTCTTCCTAGCATTGAATCTGGGACACCAACGCTTGTTCTTCGATTACAAAGCAAAGCATAACCCCCAGTCGAAACTATTTTGAAATAACCATCTACTGCCTTTGAAAGATTATCCAGCCCTTGTGATAGTTCCTCTGCGGTCCTTCTCAAATCCGATACTGAATTCTGGAACCACTCCCCTTCATTAAAACCGAACCCATCTTGGAGCAAAGGATACAATGTCTTGACACATGCATCAACGGCATCCAGTTCTCTTAGACCTGTAAATTTTCCGCAAGAAAACACTTTTCTAACCTCTGAATACACTGTAGTTTGCACATCGAAATATATCGATGCCCATGGTAGTGTACTAAGAACAGATAAATCTAACAAATTTGGGGCAGAACCAGATAAAGCTGCAGCAAAGACGCTACAGACGTATACAATAGCCACCTTAGCTCCATACGTTGCACGCACCAAAACCTTTCCTTTAGCAGAGTTCTTAACCTTGGGCAAGTTTAATGATTCCACAAGGTTGTGCAGGATTGGGTGACAAGTTTCAAGTCTAGGATTTTTTGTGCCTATATGCTGTCTCCAGCTATCAAGCGAGGAACAGGCCTGCATGAACCGCTCTGGGGAGTGAGATTCCAACTTATGCAAGACACACTGAAGTAAGAGATGGCTTTGGTTGAGCCTTGTAATCTCGGAGGTAAAAGCAATACTAATATCAAGCAACTTCACACTTATGTCCAGGTACACATCTAACCACTTATCATCCCAATCAATCAAAGGGATTTCCAGATCAGCTATCAGGTTGTTTATGTCACGGTGAATCTGAGTGACTCCGTCGCTAGTTTCATCCATGAGAAGCTTAGGATGTCATCCTTGTCTTTTGGCACAAGTTTTTGTAGCCTCTTTGACAAGTTGACCTCAAATGAGTTCAATAAAGAAAGCAGACTTGGAGACAACTTAGAACCTTTGGTGAAGGATTTCCAAAATGGAAGAATGGGCGATGTGGTTCCTGAGGACGGCTCATGTTGAAGTATTTACAGCAAAATCCAGAAGAAGCGAAGAACAAAATTCAATCACCATTATCTTGATGGATTATTACAAACACAAACACCCAGAAAAGCTTTTAAATTCACCATCTCCGTAATAATAGAAAACCATTAACCCCACGACCCACCATCCCTCTCATAAGCCATTGAATAAGCTGATTTTCTGGACTTGAACAAATGATTGAAAGCAGTGGAGACCATTTATTCACTCTGAAATCAAGGCAAATACATAGAAAATAAATCAAGGAGAGGCGAAAGAACAGCAATCAAGGTAAAGTAACCGGTACCTCCTTGATTGCATTAATTTCATCTCTGGTTAAACACTCTTATCTCGGTTCTAATTCTACACGGCTCCTTCTTGAACATTATTAGTCCAAGCTAGGCACAGAGAAACAGTCGAATCACTAAAAAGAAAAATTTAAACGAATCACATCTTTAACATCCAAAATCGAGAGCCAGATCTGATTAATATGAAGAAAGTCTAACACAAAAGGCACCCAGAAATATAAAGTTAAGACAAAACCAAAAAGAAAACTTACCCTAATTATAGATCCTTACACCAAACTACTACTGCATAAACAAAAACTCTTCACAGATTGGTTAGGTTGTTGTTAAGACAGATATTAGTGTGAAGTTGCTTGATATTAGTGTTGCTTTAACAACCCTACCAAATTAGCTTGTTCCTTGTCAAATATTAGTATAGAAATGGAAACCAATCGGTTTACTCGATACCAAAGTTGTCTGTCTACAAACACGTGTATAAAGAGTAATTCACTGTAAATGAAGCCGTACAAAACATGATTTGAGTATACAATCCTAATATAAAAATCTAGTTATACAATGCTAAAACAAGTTCCAACATGAACGGAATAAGAAGTCTCCCAATATCATGCATTAAACAATCACAAATCTTGATAGAAAGTTTTCGATTTTGACTGAAATTGATATCAACTTTTAAGAAAAATGAATCATTTATGTAAAGAAACATGACCACATTAAGGGGCTAAAAGAAGTCCTTGCTTCATCTAATTTATTCAAAATCAGTCTCTCTTTTAATTAAAGTAAGAAAATCAAATTAAGACTTTTGAAAATTTTCAATCTCTTCTCCAATTATAATCTATTAAAAAAATAAAATAAAATAAAAACCCCTTAAATAAGGCATAAATGCTGATTATCTCATTGCTCGTGATTCATTAATATAATACCCATTCGTATTTAAACTCATCCCAATCTGATGAGCATGAGGATAGTTTAAGTGGTTCTTCAGCTGTTTTTTTTCCCTCTTAAAGGCAGTGAGAGGGGAGCTCCATAAGATTTCATAAAGATCTGCAATTCCATGGATGACAACATTTACAAAAAACCATTATCAAATTACACAGCAGATGATAACAAGCAAGACACAAAGCTTGTTCTGTTCCTTTTAAATAAGAACAAGCTTGGTCGCTTGGTTTCCATATTTATGCTTTAACTCCACGGCCTGGCCACGGTGTTGGTGGCCGGCTATTCATTTCTCCCAGAATCCATCTACCAAAGTCTCCTCCAAAATTACTTTCAATTACTGACTCTCTGCTGCAATTTATTGCAAGGCATTGGCAAGAAAACAACCAATCACACAGCATAAAAGAGAAATAAGTCCTCAGCATTGGTGAGACGTGGTGCTTGCTACAAAATTTACTCAACATAAGCACAAGTAACTAAAATATTAAATAAGGGGCAACACTAATGACTCATCTCCATTACTGTCTATCTGTGTTCTGTCCCATATCTTCCTACTTCTAAGTTTGATGACGTCAATTGCTTGTCTTACTGGATTCTATCCATGGAGATGCATAGTTTTTGAGTAAACTGGTACACCGGTTGTATAGGATCAATTTCTTCCAGGGTTCACGTTAGCATATCATCTCGATAGCACCAGGTAGAATAGACAACTTCCTAGGAAGAAATCCTAGATGTTCCCCATCAGACTGAATGAAAATGTTTCCACTCCCTGAAATCTCATCTACTTCGATCGTATATACACTGCAACAATAGAAAACAGCTTCAGTTGTAAGCATGCATATATCGAGATACCATGGATAAGAAAACTAAATGACATCATGCTCCAGGTAAAATGCAACAGATGGCATACAAATTCTGATTTTGGTAACACGATAATTCACAGAAATAAAACATAATCAATAACCACAAGAAGCTTTAAACACCTCGCAAAGATTCAAGGACAACAAGGTTTTTGGATGGATAATAGTTTTTAAAATTTTCATGACAGTGGAAAACCATATAAGAAGAAATGGTGTGTTTTAAGAGTTTAGGGTTATGAGCAATTTTTGCCCCTTTGAAAAAGAAGCCACCTAAATCTTTAAAGAAGACAAGAAAACCTACAAAAGGGAGAGGGCAAGCAGAAAGGATACCAAAACAATGCTGCAAGACCAAAAAGAGATGGTGCTTACTTTCTTGAGGTCACATTATTCAGTGACAAATGTGTGCCGTTGTAGAGCTTGTGCAGTTTTAGAATGAAGTCATACCACTTGAAGTCCTGAAGAATGACAACCTGCAAAGTGAAGTGCAAAACTTAAACAAACCATCAGCGCACTTCAGAATTAACAAATACTAGTAATCATGTAGTGAGATGAATAGAAAAACTATTCCACCTCAAAACTTCCACTGTGAGGATCAGCATTTGGTGTAATTTTCATGCCACCACCAAAGTACTTTGCATTTCCAACACAGAGGGCTGTCACTTGAGACAATGTTTGCCACTCACCCTCATTCACCTGCATGTAAAATTACTTTCATGGTCAAAAGTCTAAACACCGTCATGTGAAAATAAGCATGACTAGGGCTAAAGCATAGGCTAATGTACTGGTCAATAAAATAACTTTTAGAAATGGAATACACTGCTAAACCCTAAAAATGCAAACCTTGATTCTAAGGTCCTGATTATGGTGGCCAATAAAGGCTTGTAAAGCGCCAATAACATAGCACAAATTTCCAAATTTCTTGTATCTTGAAGCATAATAACCTGCCTTAGCACTCCTGTAAATTTCCACAAAAGACACTGCAGTGAGGCTTGTGAAATGAGCTTATGTTTTATCAAGACAATTCTAAAAATGGCCAAATAAACCTTACAGATGAATATCAGCAACATTTATGAAATAATGAGATCCTTCCCCTTCTCTGCTAATGACACCGACATCAATTCGTGATCTCACCCCTAGAATACAGCAGCATCAGCAAATCCTAGAATCAAAAGGCTCTACATCTTGTATTTACTAAAAGTAACAAGGGAGGCAAGGAACCGGAAAGGGAATAAAATACCTCTAGCAATCCGGTCTATGGCTTCACGGGGATCATTTTTCCTGGGAAAAACATAACAATAAACACTTGAGAGAAAGCAATAATATCATAAAATCTTATAACAAATGAATCTAGACTGGATAAGCACAAACTAACCAGCCCAATGTTCGGGCAAAATCTGACCCCGTCCCCAAGGGAATGAGCTGCAATAAGGGCCAACCTTGTTATATATTCCTGGGGGAATGGAACAATTCTACTATAGCGCAAGCAAAGACAAATGAGTAAGAAGTATATATAAATCCAAGGCTATCATTCAGTCTGAGACTAACGACAATACTTACAAAATGAAAGAGGGAAGAAAAGAAAGAGCTTGATGGGAATTCTTACACCAAGAGCGGTTGAATGAACTGCCTCTGTATTCCAATTAGCAACAGGTTTCCCATCCCAAAAGAACCCATTAACAACCTGCTTATCACAGTTCAATTTATCATCTGCTCTTCCAAATTCAGAACAGTATTTGATTATATACTGTAAATGAAAATAAGAAAGAAAATTCTGCACCTCATGAAGCGTTCCATCACCTCCAACTGCAATGACGGCATCAGCACCCTCCCTTATTGCCTGCAAACCATTACCCACTTATAACTTCCAAGTATATACAGTCATTCGTAACTTCAAGTTTTCCATAGGCATCTTAGACCAAATTCAATTTCATTGTCTAAATTAGGAAAAATAAAATAAAATGTAAACGAAGCCCTTAATTCTACCTCCCTAGTAATGTCAATTGCATGAGAAGGACCCGAAGTCAAAGATTCACATATCTGAGACAAATGCAAGAGATTTTCTTATTAATTGAGCAATGATTAATCGAAAAAAAAAAAAAAGAAGGAAAAAAGATCACTCACATTACATTCACTGCCGAAGCGAGATTGAAGATAAGGAAGCAGTTTCTTCCACTCTTTACCGGTTCTCCCATTAGCACCTGCTCCTCCAAATCCCCTTTTTAAAACAAGCGTAATAAATCCGGGAGGCAAAGACATTTTTCAGAGTAAAAGGGAAGTAAAGAATAAGAACCTCGAGGATTGACGATGAAGACTAGATCACGGCGGCGGATAGGAGAAGAGGAGGAGACGCCGCGGAAGACGGAGCGATCAGAGGAGACATCAGAAGCCATGGGGTTGTTGGTCTCGGCTCTCAAAACGGAAGGCTTGGCAATCGAAAACCGTACCCCACCAACAGGCGTCAGTAAGTGATTATAATAGCAAACCATTACCATATTTCGCTTCGAGTGGAGTTAATAATTATATTGGCCGTCTGGGTTTTAAGCATCGAACAAGGAATCTTTTAAACATGCGGGTGTTTCCCTGATTGGAAACCGCGACTGCAACTGGTGTTAAATTTTAATTAGCGGTAACTTTTAAGATGAACAGCTTCTTCGGGTGAAGAGATAAAATAAAAAATGTAGTTGAATGAAACAGGGCCCACTCTCCTTGGTTTCCTCGCTGTAATCGTAGTCGTTCATTGCTGCTGCAGAGCTGAGAGAGAGTAGTTGAATTCATCGCTGATCCTTCTTCACCCGCCGCTAGCAAGCGATTCTATTTCAGATGGTTTTCAAATCTAACACATTTTTATGTTAGATGAATAATTAATGGAATCAAATTACAATTTTATACAAATTTATTAGTTATTGACGGCTACTTTCTCTTTCGGGTAAAAAACATAATATTCAAATTTCTTAGTTTTTTAATAATAAAAAAACCTTAATTACTTATTTAAAAACTAATCGTATGTTTTAAATTTCCATCTTATTTCTCGTTCTCTTTCAATACATCATTTAGAAAAAAGAGCTTTTGACCAACTATGACTGCTCTAGTATTAATAATAACGCCGTTGATGACAAAAAAAAAAAAAAAAAAAAAGTACCTTTATGAAATTGCAAATTTTAAAAATGATTAATTTATTTTTTTTAACATTATAAGTTTAAAAACCATGGATATTATATTTTTCGCATCTTCCGATTTGTTGAATAAAACGATTGGAAACTAAAGAAATAAATAATTACACAAAGATCCTAAAAGAAATAAAACATAGGATTATTCTCCATCACTGGAACCCCAGATTTAATATTAACAGCCCTGCAGCTCTGCTTTTATAATCCATAATCCATTATACCCAAAATGATGGATTCAGCTATATGTGATCTAATTTAGCTTATAACTTGAATGAGCAAAACAACCTCGAGAACAATGTTTTTGGTATTGCAGAGCAGTGTACCCACAATGGAGGCAAAAAAAAAAAAAAAAAGACACCCAAAACTCGAACTTTATTACAGTATCAAAACCCCAAGAAGGAATTCTGGAAAAAAATATATACAGCCAAAACTCAGAAAAACAGCACTCAAAACCCTATACACACGGTAGCCTCTTAACAGGTTGACTTTTGTATGATATACACACGGTACATAAGAGATGACATCAGTGTATTTACAAGCTATGCTATTAAGTTGCCGAGTCCTGGGAACATCATACCTACGTTACACATACATACACATCTAACCGCAATTAGCAAGTTAACGCATTCGATTTCTTTTTTATCTGCAACATGTGGCATTCAATCATGTCATGGAATGAGCAATGAGTCAACGATGAAAAGAAAAGAGAGTGCACTGTTTTGGGAACACTGGGTTGTACCTTATCATGCTGTTGGAACTGCACTTGCTGATTTCCGAGTGTGAACATCATTGTATGGACTACCGAGTTTAATACCCTCGGACCCTGCATCATATGTTGAAAGCAACCTTCTCTGCATTGATTTTGTTATTAGTTAGAAAAGAATGAAACCTATATATTGAGGTGATAGATGTTGGGCTTAATCTTTCGGCAATAACCAGTTTCCATTTTCTTTTGCAGAGTATGGCTAAGCTAGAGGCGGCAGTAATGACTACATCCTTGGCTCAAAAAGTGAAGCCAGAATGTGAGAGAAGTCAAACAAGTGTGGGTAAGAAATATAACACTCAAGAGGATGATGGTGATTTATGATCAAAATATATCTATAAAAAGTGATGTTTTGATAAATTACTATGAACTAAATGAAAGAGGAAAGAGTGAAAAAAGTAAAAATCAGACTTCTGATAAGTCTTGAACTCTTTTGGAATTAATTCAATGAAGTATAGACCTCCAATGTGGATATGAACAGAGTAGATATGCAAAACTCTAAAACAATATCACAGGATGGCATTATAAGAAACTAAAACAAAGATAGGAAACAACAGTAATCAGTTCAGATTCAAACATGAAAAATTGAATCATAATATAAAATATAGCATGTATGAACCAACAGTGGATATAAAAACATGCTCAAGACAAGGAACAAGAATTTACATGATCCTCAAAATCGGGGCTCGTCAAATTGACGGAGAGATTTCTCATTAACAATAACACCTGCAAAGAGGCAAATAAAGCAGCTTGAGTTGACCATAGGATTTTAAGTAAACGTATGGCACTTCAACCTCCTCCACACACACCCCCCAATTGAAATAAAATTAAATTATTAATATCATTTGGATGACATACAGTTTCCAAATTTATTGGGTCCATCTGCTTCAACTTCTGCAAGTGCCCACTTGTACCAGGATCAAAGACACTGCCAATGAAGCTGTACACCTCAGCAAAATCTGGCAAAACTGCACAGTATAGAAAGCACACTTATCATCAATGGGACAAAGGAAACTTAAGGATGTGATGACAGGAACTACTCAAGAAGACACTTATTATCACGTGTTCTTGATAATCCAGTGCTCGATCAACAACAAAAAAAGCAAATTAATAATTCCCATTCAAGCATTTTGCTGTTTAAACTAGGCAATTCAAAGTCCACAAGTAACATGTTAACCTTCAGTACTGTAAATATGGGAAAAACTAAAAACAGCAGCAACAGATTTCAAAATAACCTAGTAGGTCATAACATCATCAATGTTTACAGCAAAAAGAAAAGCAGAAGTAAGGGAAGAATACAATCCAAAAAATCCCAGAGTCAAGTAAGTTGTTTCTCCATCATAAGGCAGCTAGAATTCTTCATGTAAGCATATGAGACAAGATGATCATTTTCTTGCAAATGGAGAAACATGAATCTTTTCCTAACAATAAACAGACCTTAAATTGTTGGGAAAATAAGTAAGTGAATATGTCAAACAAATCAGACTTATCTTTTGATGACAAGCACTTAATTCAGTAATCACAAGTAGGCATTAAAATCCTAGTTGAGGCAAGTCATAGTAGATGATTAAAAATGCTATATGAAGCTTCAGTATAGATGCCATTATTTTTTAGAAATTGCATGAATGAAGAAACATGTTTCCTCTAGACGTGATATGGTAACATCGTCCAATAGTGCTATCATCAAGCTCAAAGTAGAAATAATATGCTAACCTCTAGATTGCTTCCAGTGATCTCCTCGATCAATTGTTTCACCAAATGACCAAGTTCTGGGAGTACTTTCACTACTGCTACTGTAACAAGAACTATGCACAATAGTTGGTCCAGCTAACACTGCATCATCTACAAAATACATGACCATATGTTATACCTTTAATATTTGAGAAGAAAAATAAGGAGGTAAAAACAGTGCAGAAACAGTTAAAAACCTTTAGTCACTTGAGACACAGTGACAGGCGGCACAGAGTTGTAACTCCAGGACGACAAAGATGCAGTGGCAATTCGATTTCCAGGCGTTGATGATGAATCTCGTCTGTATGTATAACCAGGTTCATGCAAAGCAGATGAAGATTGATACGGTCCAGCAACTTGAGGTACAACAGAAGCTATACAGATGCAAAAATAACGAAGGGTCAATTCAAGATCAAGAACTACCCAGAAAAAAGATGTAGATGATACTGAAATGTTGGCCATACTGACCAGTTTTGGGAGCTTTTTGCGGGTATGGATGAGCTGCTTTCCTTTTTGGTCGAGGGGGAGGTACATGTTCACTTGTCCCATTTTTCTGAACCTTTAGAAAATACTTCTGTGCATGACTACGGATCTGCCAAGCACATCCATTAAACAATCAGAGAAACATGTTGAAGACAACATATAGCCTAGTAGTTACAGAAAGAAATCAAGACATCTTCTAAATTACCTGGATCACTGTCTTTGACCCGACAAAAGCTTCAATCTTTTTCCAATCACGATCAAATCTAAAACGTGTAATGTGAAAAAAGAAAAACACATCAGCACCAAGAGATAGAAAGTAAGCATCTAAAATGTAAAGCAAAAAACTTGCTCAGTGTAAGAGTACCTTGGGGGCTAGTATTAATTTAAATTGAATGCACTCAATTAACTTAATCCCACACACTTGGATTTAAAGACTCTAAACCAATATCCTATTCCAGTTACTTATCAACCAAACAAGATCATTTCTTGCAGGGAAAAAACCAGATCATTTGCAAATGAATAATAGCAGTGCAAATTGGGATATAAATTACGATCATGGATCTATTTACGGTATGGTCACGCCGAGCTAAACTCAAAAATGTACCATATGATCACTAAAACGTTACGAGTAAGTATCATAACTACATAGTCACCTTTAATTAACAACTCCCAATTTAAAACCCTAATTCCGAGCTACCGAATAATACAATTAAATCAAACCGAAAAAAAGAATATATTGTGTCCCCCTTCACTCGATTCAATTTCAAAACCAACCAAAAAGTAGATTAATCAAACACAAAAATCCGTAGGCTTCAGCAAGAAAAATAAAAAAATTAAAATTAAAAAAAAAGTATCAAATTTACGTACAATTGAAGAGCTTCGAGAAACTTCTCGTGCTCCTGCTCAGTCCAGCTCTCTCTAGACTTGGTAATAGTGTAAGGCTTCCGGATTTTCTTACTGGGATCCTCCGGATACACTGTAGTATTACCAGCACCGGAGGTGGCAGGAGGAGGTGGAACCTGAAGCGGCGGCGCCACCGTATTGGCTGGCGGGGCTGAATTAACACCAGGAAGACCCATATTCATCGGATCGAAGAAGTAAAAACCTTGAGCCGGGTTGGGGTTCACGGACACCATAAGCTTGAAAATTTCCGAAACAGCAATTCGCAATCTTTAGCTTAGCTTCTCTCTTTGATTTCAATTTGAGTCTTCAGTTTCGAATTTTTGTTTTTGTTATTCAGTTGGGTTTTTTGGAAAGTCAGACAAAAGTGGGAAACGAAATGCGGTGAGGAACTGACAAGCTCGTGGTTTTTTATATAGGAAAATAAAATCTCTGGATTTTACCTAAAGAAGGGGTGAGAAGTGACCGTACAGGTGGAGAAATATTAACCATAGGATTGATGGAAGTGGACAAGTGGCGGATTCTGGAAATTTGTTTATTTTAAAAAAAAAAGAAGGGGTTTTACTGAGTAAGGCAGTTAGGATACTCCACCGCCATTAAAGGGGCAGGTTTTACCGGTTTGGTATTGCCCGTACACCTTGGATTTAGCTATTTAGGTATTTTCTGACTGAAAAAGGAAAGTGAAATTTGGTAGTTGTGTCCTGTCCTTGGATTATTAAATAAAGTTATCTTTTTTTAAAACAAATCGATAAAAAATAAAATATATTTTGTCAAATGTAATATATTGAATGGTTGGAAATTAAATAAATTGTTTATTATTAGTAATATTTTTCTTATGTCTTATTGATAGGAATGCTAGGGTATTTATACACGCGGTTATAAGTATTATTACAGCTCATAGTAAGGTCCCACTACTTTACTGACATTCTCTGTCTTTAGTATTGACATTCTCTGCGAACCCTAGGTCTACTGAGCATGTGTCTATGAACAAGTTGTATTTTTTGCTTTGGGGACTGGCGCTCTAGGAGGGCTTTGTACTTACTCGACACGTGTCTGGATAACCTACGAAGTACGTGACCCTTTTAGTGAGTCCTTTGGGCGTATGCGAAGTGAGATTACGATCTTCCCTAGGTTTTTGCGACTGGGTCTGTAACTTTGCGTTACGAGTTAGATCCACGGGCTACTCCTATGACCTTGCCCTGCGGGCTCGCGCAAGGTTCTCCAGAGCTGGGTCTATAACTTTGCCTTGCGAGCTGGTTCGCCTTGTTTTTTACTCGTGGTCGGGTCGTGGGTAGGAGGCTCGGATCTTTTCAAGGACTCAGGTCTTGGATTATTGACGTATAACAATCTACTCCCCTTCAAGTGGGCCTAAGGGGTGTCATAAAATGGCACTCCTTAGGTCCATCACATTAGGATTAAATGCAGCTTGCAAGGTACGCTACAGATTGTAATACATAATAGTTGTTCTGCTACATGCGCAAGCAGTTCTCACGTGTGCGTATCTAATCGTTGAATATTGAATCGTTTACGTTTGTTCGCATATGGGCTATTGGTTTCCCTCGGTCATACGAATTGTCTAAGAGGCGGGAAGGGGGCTTCTTCTTTAAAAGGATATCTTTCAGAACCCTAAATCCTCCACTCTTAGCGTTTTCTGCAATCAAAATAAAGGTAATTTTCAGAAACTTTGCTTTTTCTTTTAAAAATTATGTTTCCTTCTTTTATTGATAGCATGGTGAGGATAAGAGAAGCTGGTAATCGCATTGTCCCAGTTCGTCGACCGACTCTAATTCTGGTGACGAAGAAATCTTACGCATGCACCACTAAAAGGGAGGTGTAACACCCCCTACTCGTATTCGTTGTCAGAATAGGGTACGAGGCATTACCGGAGTTTACAAATTTTATTTTATTTTATTTTATTTTTCAAAATACTCAATATAGCCTCTTTATAGATATCTAGCCTTCCCTGCAAATTTTAAACCGAGATCAATCCACATCAACAAATCTAATTCAACATATTTTCAAAATAGATTCATGCATATTTATAAGATAACCTTAACACATACCAAACCAAGATTTGTTAGTCATACCAATGGCTGACCTTACATTCATTTCATATTAACATTTACTTTATTAGCTTATATATGCCATTGATATCCAAAATAAAGTTTCTTTATATACCGAAATCTTGAGGTTGATAGTGTGATGCGTCTCCGACTGAATCCGACCTCCGAGCTCTTAACACTACAAAACATGGGAAAAAGAAATAGGGTAAGCACTTTGTGCTCAGTAGGCCCATGTAACAAGAATTATACTTACCTAATATTTTCAATACAATGTAATAAACATTCATATATCCACTCAATGCATTATTATCCTAACATGCACAAACTCAACATTCAAGTTAGTCCAATAATTTCCATATATCAATAATATATACCATGATTGATGAGCTCATCAATACCATGATTTCCATTTTCTTGTTATTTTTTCCATATTTATCCCGTTGAATTTCTCGAAATTTCGATGGATTTTCAAAGGTACACTTTAGTGTACAAATCCAGGTCCGTCAATTCATGTTCATGTGCGCACATTTCCATTTCTGAGAGCACACTCCCACGAACCTCATCCTTACAGCGGGATTACTACCCAGGCTAAATCCTCGCAAGCGACAATTACTCTAATGAGCTTGAATCGAATTACGGTCAGGCTAAATTCGGACCTAATTCGGATTACTCGTCGGGCTAAATCCATTTTCCACATATTCTTACGGAGGCTATATCGAGGATAGGATCACCCGTCCAGGGCTAGATCTTTTTTTACCGTCAATTCCTTTTCGAGAGATCTATCGAATTTTCCTTTCATTCAACCAGATTTCTTCCCCTTTTACCAAATATATCAATGTTTCATCAATTTTCATACAATGAACATTCAAAATTATATTCACATTAATAACATACATTTCAAGCATTTAAGAATATAATTCAAGTTACATAAATTTACCTCGATACTAGTTCGTATACAAAATCTACTAATCCGGGACTTTTTCCTTTCCTCGATCTAGCTTCCTATTTGAGTTTTCCGGATCTAAATAAATAAATTCAATCATCAATTCAATACATTTCATGTTCACATGTAGCATTCTCTATAATTCTATTATTATTTTTAATTCATTCAAAGCTGTCTACTTGAGTCATAGTCACTAAATTATTTTTATCTTGAGCTACAGAATTCCAAATTAGGATCCGCTAATTTTTCCTGAAACTAGACTCACATACTTCTTTCCATAAAAGTTTCAAAATTTTTGGTTTATCCAATAAGTACAGTTTATTCTTTAAAGTTACCCCCATTTCATTGTTTTGTGATTCGACCCTTCTTCACTAAAAATTAATTATCTCTTTATACAGGATTCAGATGATGTTCCCGTTTATTTCTATTAAAAATAGACTCATTCAGGATTCTAAACATATAAATTTAAACCCCTAATTATTTTTCTCCAATTTTTTATGATTTTATAAAATCAGAATAGGGGAACCTAAATTCATTCTGACCTTGTCTCAAAAAATTCATTATATCTCATGATTTACATATCCATTTTGTTCATCTTCTAATTTTATTTCTACAATTTATGGTGATTTTTCAAAGTTAGTCTACTGCTGCTGTCCAAAACTATTTTAGTGCAAACTGTTTATTACCATTTTTCCCCTAAGCTTTCAATAAATGATAATTTCGTCCCTGCTCAATCAACTTCTCAATTGAGCTGATTTCTCTCAATTAAAATTTTATTATATCACTTTGAACTACTTTATAACCTTTGGGAATCAGAATTTCAGTAATAGACTTTAATTCCAAACATTTTTATAATTAGGTCCTAAAAATCAATTTTTATTGAAATTACCTAATGAAATCATCTCATAAACAAATTAAAGCTTCATTTTCATTCTATTTCATCATAAACTTACAGCACTCAACCATGGTGACTTTCAATTTCATTCATGAAATCAAAGACTAATGAATTTAACAGTAGGACCTAGTTGTAAAAGTTTTAAAAACACAAAAATTACAAGAAATAGGCAAGGATTAACTTACTTGGTGCAAAAATTATGATATACCAGCTTAGAAAACCCTCCTATGGCGTTTTTGGCTGATAAGAGTGAAGAACAATGAAGAGATTTCTAGATATTCCATATTAGTCCTACTTTTATTTAGTAAATTTTGTTATTTTCCCATTTTGCCCTTATTTAAGTAATTCTCCTGATTTTTCTCAGCTTATGCCGCCCAAAATATCTCCTTTGGGCTTATTTACTCTTTAGATCCCTCTTCATTTGACAATTGATCTATTTAATCCTTCTAATAACTTTTACACCCTTTTCAATTTAGTCATTTTCATTTAATTACCTACTCAAACGTTAAAATTTTCTAACGAAATTTTAATACCACATTACTAACATTTTATAAATATTTATAAAAATATTTCCTACTCAATTTTATGAGATCAAGGTCTTGATACCTTGTTTTTACCCAATTCCTTCAATAATTCTTTTTCTCTAACTAACCACTAAATCGGTAAAATTTTTCTATCGATATTTTAATACGATTTTCCTATCATATAAATATTTATGCAAATATATTGAAATAAATTTCTCTTTAAATCGGATTTATGGTTACGAAACCATTGTTCCGATAACCTTGAATTTAGGCCATTACAGGAGGAACTAGAACGAGTCTTGTCGATGCGGAGAATAAAAGTTCCCAATTTCGCGTATGAGTTTTCCCTTCTAAATGGGTCACATATGCTGTGTGAGACCACCGATGATAGCTTCCTGCTTTCGTTGCACACTCTGGAGGTTGGGTTTCATTTATCGTTGCACCATTTCTTCTACAGCCTTCTAAATGACTACAGCATTACTCTTAACCAATTTTCGGGCTTTTCTTAGTGGCTCGCCATAACGTATTTCCTTGACTGTAGGCAGCATGGCGAGATACCTATACTCGCTGTTTTCCAGCATTTGTATCAATTGAAGGGTCATGGTTCGGAGGATTCATCAGGGTTCTACTATTTTTCTCCTCGTAAGAGAGTGCAAACAATGATTCGAAATCATTATTCTAACCTTCATCTGAATTGAGGAAAGTACGTCAGGGTTCTCAATATACTTGGCGAGGACTTTGGATTTCCTATAAGATGGTCCTCACCTAGTAAGGACATGTGTGCATTTCAACGAAGCCTTAATACGGATGAAGTTGTTGCCCAGTTTCAGAAGCTTCACATTGGTCACTCACTGACTCTAGAGACTCTCATTACTATAAAGGATCTCTTTAGATATTGTTTGGAGGGTTTTAGCCCTAACAAATGAAGGCTTAGTGATAAACAAGAGGTTGCTTAGTTAGTTGGTGCGTGGCCTGAGAGGGCTATCTGGCCTCATGACTCTTTTGATTAGTTGACCCAGATACTAGTACGTTACATGGCGGAGCCCTTTAACTTCTTCTACCACTTTTGCTAGATGAAGCTTTGTCCGTTTGCTCTTACTGAGTTCGCACAAGGGGGTTGTTGGGTCAGATATTAATTTATTAACTGCTCCTACTGATCACAGGGTTAATGTTGGTGCAGGAATTGATCAAGGGTCCAAAGATACTTCAAGTGGGACTGATAGCCTTTCTCGTGAACTTGACGAGGTAATGGACATCGATTCCTTAGTCGACGGTGCTTGCAAGAAGCATAAGACCACCTCAGGGGCTGTGCGTATTAGTTATGCTAGTAAAGAGGAAAGGAATATTGCACAACTAGAGTGTCATAGTAAAAAAAAGAACAGATCATGTTGGGGTTGTTGTTGATGCTTTGAATCCTAACCGTTTTGTAACACCTCCTAACCCTTATTCGTCGCCGAAATAGGGTTACAGAGCATTACCAAACTTTTCAGATCAAATACGAACATAATAAAAATCAATTAGCCGTGTGCTAGTCGTGTGTCTTACACGGTCCAGTTACACGCCCATGTGCTAGCCGTGTGTCTCACACGATCCAGTCACACGCCCGTGTGTCTAGCCGTGTGGACTCAAAATGAACCTTAAACATCAAGGTTACCAACCCTGCAAACTTAAACAACAAGCAACTCAAAAGCCAATTGTTCAACCACTTCAAAACACGATTAAAGCCAATCATTCAACCACTTCAAAACACAATTAAACACCTCTAAAATTTGTTAAAATAGACATCCTAAGTGCTTAATCATTGAACCCTCATAGATACCTTACTTATATTATCAAAACAATCCAAATAATCATCAATCAAACCAATTTCTAAATCGTACCAATTTACCCTAAATTTTGCCTCTTCATTCATACTTTGCAATAGCTTTAACATAACACATATGTTTATATATAACCAACCAATATCATCTTATAATATTATTTACAAACACTTCCCAAAATACACAAACATCCTAGGTACATGCCGTCATAAAAAAGAAACATACGTCACCACGTTTTGAGTTCGGGATCGGCTTTGGATACTGAATTGGCAATTCTACTTTAACTAACCTACGCACGGAAACAAACCATATGCTGAGTATAAACTCAGTGGTATTTCTATAATCCCAATTCTTAAAGTAAAATAATAAAACATGCACATTTAACCTTACAAAAACATTAGTCTTTCAATAAATCAATTTATGCACTAAACTTTCATTTCTCATCAATAGCTATTTCAAATAGTTTTTCTCCATTTTGATTCACACATCATCATCTCACTATATCAATAATCATTTCATGAACTATATCAATAACCATTTCATGAACCCATGGTTCATACATTTCATTTTCATATCTCAATTCAATATCCCAATCCAATTCATATTCAAAATCATTTAATAACATTCATATTGCCAAGTCATTTGTTTACTCCTATTAACACGACTCGGACTCGGACGGATACACGGATCCAACCAAAACACACTGGTTTGGCACCCAGTGCCTCATCGAATAATTCGAAGTAATAATTTGACACCTAGTGTCTCATTGGCTAAACCGAAGTAAATTGGTACCCAGTATCTCATCGAATTAATTCGAAGTAATAATGTGACACCCAGTGTCTCATCGTCTCGAAGTCGAAGTATCCCTGAACTCTTCCAATCCTATGGCATGCCATCTATATCAGACTCAACTTGATACAATTAATAGGGTTTTCAATTTCACTATTCAAATGCCACAATCATTCAATATTTAAATATCACAAAATCACATACTTTCAATTCAAAGTCATAATAATAATTACTCACCTCATTTATTTACCATTATATTTAGTCAAAATATAACAAATAATAATTACTAGATTCAGATTATAGAAAAACAAACCATAATTTTCGAGTCACTCCTCGTCAACTTTTTCCTTTCCTTTCTTAGCTGATGTTTTCGACACAACGTTAGCTACGGAAATTAAAACAATTTAAAATCATCAATACACACAATTTCACATTGAATATTTCAATTTATATTCAACTTTTGCATAAATTCTAATTTAGTCCTTAAATCAAGACTAACTCTATTTCTTCCAAAACTAATTCCATATCTTATTCAATTTCCACTTTAGACTAATTTCAACTCTCTCTAATTTCACCATAAAACCCTAATTTCAAAATTTCACAATTTAGTCCTTATTGCTCAAAACTTATGATTTATTCTACAACTCAATCCCTTTTTCGTTTCTAACTTAAAATTCTATCAATTTAACCCCTAATACTTCAATTTATTCAACATGAACAACATCTAAAAATCCACTAACTTCTAAAATTTCAACATAAATCAAGTAGTATTTTGTTCTTGGACTCTAAAAACATCAAAATTACAAGAAAAAAGGCTTAATTGACTTACTAATTAAACTTCAAACCTTAAAACCCTAATTTTCCTTTATTTCTTTCTTTCCTTTCTTTTCTTTTCTTCATTCCCTTTTTTGTTCCACCCTTTGTCTCTTTTTCTATCTTTATTTTCTTTATTTCTTTTATTTACTTTAATTTTTACTAATATAATATAATAATATATAATACTTACTTATATAATAAGTAAATACATAATTATTATAAATACATGTATATAAATATTACACATGTCACTAAAAATACCATACACTTGTCAAGATTTGGTTTAATTACTTATTTAGTCCCTTCACTTTTCTCTAATCTATAATTCAATTTTTACTCTTTATTCATTCAATCCTTATACTTAATTAACCTTAATTCAAGCTAATTCATCTAACCAAAACCTAATTAACCACACAACTAACTTCATAAATATTTTTAATAAATATTTACGAATCTGTTTTACGAAAACAGAGACCCAAAAATACACTTTTCGATTCTCGTGACTATCGGGTCATTACTCGTTTTCTACCGGTGAACTTACCATCTTTTACTCTCCCACTAGTTCACCGATCGTCGTTGATGATGTTACCCCTTCACCTACTGCTCGTATTTCTCCTCCTGTGCCCATCGTTAAAGGAACACCAGTTAGGGGTAATGGAGGTTCATTTCCTTGGCATAGGGACTTGAGCACGCATGAGTACCTTTATAACCCTGATGTAGTATTCCTTGGATGGCAAGCCTTAATCCTAGAAGCTATTGGGCCAAGTAATGCGCAACTACCTCCAGCCTCAAGCATGTGTTCCTTTCTACATTTTTTGCTTTCTAAGGCCAATATGGTTGGACTAAGGTATGAGGAAGCCCATTAAAGGGAGCTCGCAAATTTTAAGGCAGATTCAACGAGAGTTAGCAAGCAGCATCATAAGATGATTGAGGAAATTGAGGTCATCCTTAAGCAAAACGAATATCTCACGGAGTGTTTGGCCATAATGGAGACTAAAGTAGATAGGTTAGAGCGTGAGGTGGCTACTGAAAAGGAAAGTAAAGAGGCTCTGCGAGCTGAGTTGGACGGGCTTACAAAAGTGCACGTAGCCAAAATGGATAGGATTATCTGTGAGTGTAAAGATCAAGTGGAAGGCACGATCAGCGAACACTGATGTGTCTCACGTGACTAACTAAAAATACGACAAAGCCAAGTGTACCTATCGATAATAGTATAGCTATGGTGAGTAGAGATATCGTATCCACGAGGACTAAAAGTATTAGTAATTACTATTTTTCTATTATTTAGCCGACAATTTGGAGTGATGGGTTTTAAACTAAAATTACTAAACTAATTTAACTAAGAAATCAACAGAGAATGAATCAGGAAAATAATCGAATTATAACCAATGAGAGAGCCAATACCTAGGGAAGAATCCACCTAGACTTCATCTATTATTATGAATCTAAATTAAACGATTTATTCACTTGGTATCTTGATCCTTAGAAATCCCTAAATTATGTTAATATCTCTTTTGAGAGTAAAAGCAACTGACTCTAGGTTGATCAATTGAAATCTCTTTCTAATTAAAACCCTTATCGTCACATTAACTCGATCTATGGATTCCCTTATTAGATTTGACTCTAATCTAGTAGATTTATGTTGTCCTATTTCTAGGACTGCATGCAACTCCACTCACTTATGCTAGATCTACTATTAAATAATGAGTTTTTTCCACTGAATTAAGCACATTAAACATGAATTAATATCCCAAAAATATTAAAACAAGAAATAAGCACACATAATTGAGAACAAGAATCAAGTATTTATTGCGTAAAATAGAAATCAAATTGTAGAATTTATCATAGGTTTCATCTTCCCTATGTATCTAGGGAATTAGTTCATAATTCTGAATGAAACATCTCAAAGTCAGAAAAACCACAAGAAATAAAGAAACTCAAAAAAAATTCAAAAGAAATTAAAAGAAGGTCTTTGATCTTGATGGGGATCTACTTCAGAGTTGGCTCCAATGGTGTTCTTCAAGTTGTTTTCTTCAATATTCTCTGATGGCTCCCTTATCTCTTCTTTTATTTGGTATTTATAAACTTTAGAATGCTCAAAAAGCCTAAAAATTGTGTTTTTCTGTATGTTTGGGAAGCGAGTTGCAAAATCGACACGGGTTGGCACATGGCCGTGTGTCCAACCCATGTGGGAAGGCCTAGCCCGTGTGGCTCTTGAAATCAGCTCTATTTGTCTGATTTTGGCTCATTTTTCACTCCCAAATGCTCTCCTAAGTATAGAAATATGAATTTAAAGGATTAGGAGCATCAAATTCACCAATTTGTATAATTAATAATCCAAAAACGCATTAAGAACGAGATTAAAATATGTTACTTTTATCATTTATCAAACATCTTTGGGTCTTTGAGGATTTTAAGAAAAAGACAGTTGAGAATGTATTACGTTCTATTTCAAAGCTAAAGATGAACGTTCTACTCCATGCCCAAGTCGTTGCTAGTCCCTTTGATGTTTGCAAGATGGATCTTGATGCTTTTGAAGAGGTGAATATAAGTTTGTTGGGCTTTGATGTGTTATGTCCCTCAGGTGTCGTGTGAGACTCTTTTATGTCAACTTGGAGGAGTTTTCTAGATTTTTATATTGAGGAGGATCATGTTGTAGATGAGGATGTGGTTCCCTCTGCTACGAACAAGGACATTACTCCTTCTAATAATGTGTGTTGAGGCGTAGATAGGGATAACATGCCTTGATTTTTTCAATACTCTGTATTTTATTTATTTTCTAATGAGAATATGTTCTATTTTGTAGTCATTGTTTTTGTGCCTTTGCAACTTTAATTATTTTTACCGCATAATTATGTCGGTATTTATGAAGAATCTTCAAAGACCGCTAACTATGACCTTTAACGATAATTTTGAAAGGTAACATAGCTGAGAGTGTTAATCCATGAGCTATTTTATACTTAAGAAAATTTTGAAAGATAACAAATTGAGAGTTTTGCTCTCGTTAACTATCTTGAAGGTTGCGGCTCTTTGTCTGCGAACCTTAATATTACAGCTAGGAGCTTTGCTTTCGCTAACTGTTTTGGAGGTTGCGGCTCTTCGCCTGTGAACCTTAACGTTACAATTGGGAGCTTTGCTCTAGCTAACTATTTTGAAGGTTACAGTTCTTCACCTGCGAACCTTAATATGATCCTTGGAGCTTTGCTCTCGTTAACTATTTTGGAGGTTACGACTCTTCGCTTGCGAACCTTAATATTATAGTTGGGAGCTTTGCTCTCGCTAACTATTTTGAAGGTTACAACTGTTCGCCTGCGAACCTTAATGTTACAGCTGGGAGCTTTGCTCTCGCTAACTATTTTAGAGGTTGTGACTCTTCGCCTGCAAACCTTAATATGACAATTAGGAGCTTTGCTTTAGCTAATTATTTTGGAGATTGCGGCTCCTTTCCTATAAACCTTAATATCACACGAACATTGTTGGGGACAGCTGCGTCTCTGAGTTCATCAATCAGATTGAGGTTGAGTCTGAGAGCCTCCTGATTAGCTTCTTCATCGAAGTGTTACGTTCTATGCGACCTTAGACCAACTTCTGCAGGGATTGCAACTTCCACATCGTAGACCATAAAGAAAGTTGTTTCTTATGTCGCGGTGTGTGGTGTAGTTCACAGGGCCCATAAAATTCTTGGTAACTATTCCAACCAAGTGTTTTTAGTCTCGCCCATTTTTTTCTTGAGGTCTGTTGGAATTTTTTTTTTTTGTTCAATGCTTCTATTTGCTAGTTGGTTTGTGGCATTTTTATTGAGCTTTAAGCCAAAACTATTTGAAGGTTAGTATAGAATTTTTTGAATTTTCCCTGAAACTGTGTGCCATTGTTCGTGATGATTGTACGAGGTATATTAAAGACTCCATTTGTTTTTATGTGATGGTTGCTCAGCTTCTGTTTCAATCCATTTGGTGAAGTAGTCTACAACCACTACTATGAATTTCTTTTGTGTCGTGGCTACAAGGAATGTAATAGCCCGATTTTTAGTGGTGTTGGAAACAGTAGTTCGAGACCACCAAATCTAGCGAATAAGCTTGTAAATTTTATTATTTAATATTTACTATGAATTTCTTTTTTGTTGTGGCTACAGGGAATGTAATTGCCTGATTTTCAGTGGTGTTGGAAACAGTGGTTCGAGACCACTAAATCCGGCGAATAAGCTCGTAAATTTTATTATTTAATATTTACGAGTCAAATATGGTTTTAAAAAGATTTTTGAATTAATAATTTATGTCTTATAATGAATTATTAGATTTGAGTGATAAAACCCTAGTTCAAGTGGTTATGGAAAATGAGGTATCGGGACCTCGTTTTTATAAACCGAGCCATAAATATTTTTATAAATATTTACGGAGTATCATTAAGGTGGTATTAAAGTTTTGTTGAAAATTTTTTAATGTTTTGATAGTGAATTAAGAGCAATTAGGTATAAGGACTAAATTGCATAAAGGGTGAAAGTTGAGTTATAGATTAAAGAAAAATTAAAAGGACTAAAGAAGCAATTATGCCATTGTTTCTTTATGAGGCAGCATAAGGTAGATTTTTTATGAATTTTTTATTTATATATTATAAAATAAACCTTACGTGTTAAGTATATTTATATTATATTATATAATAATATATTAATGTATAATAAAACAAAATAATAAAATAAAAGAATTAAAAAGAAACAAAGCAAAAACGAAACAGAAGGAAAAAGAAAGAAAGAAAGAAAAAAGGAAGAAAGAAGGAGACAAAGGCCTTAGGGGTTTCAAAGTTCCAAGTTCAATTGGTTAGTCAATTTAGTCCCTTTTTTTTTGTAATTTTTATGTTTTTCAGATTGTTACAATTAAGTCCAACTAAACATTTCCTTCGTTTTTTTATTTTGTTAAAGATTTTGGACATTGCCATTGATGAATATATATGATTTTTTTATGTTAAATGATGAATTTGAGATATTAGTTGTTAATTCAAAGTATTTTGTAAAGTGATTTTGATGAATTTTTCGATTAAGGATTAAATTGTTAAGTTAGTAAAAATACAAGGGTTTGTTGTGAAATTATTGTAAAAATGGTCTATATTAAATGCCATGAATATTCAACTAGCATGGGTTTGTATTAAAAATGGTTAATTTGCATGTTTTGGGTTTAGGGACTTAATTGAATAAAAGTAAAACTTTAGGGGCAATTTTATAAAAATATCAAAAATGACCAAATTGCATGAAATAAATTTTTTATCATATAAATTAATATATTGGATGAAATTATTAATTTAGATCATGATCGGGTGAAAAATCGAGGAAAATAGAAAATTTCCAAAATACCCCTGAACTTTGGTATTTTTGCAATTTAGCAAGTAAGTTCGTGTAATTAAATTGTATATTTATATGTTTTAAATTGAATGTTGTGTATGTGATTTGTGTAAATTTCCATGTATGAAATTAATCACATATCCGATGATGATCGAAAAATATTAAGTCCCGTTTGTATAAATGAAATTCGATGGATATCGGGTTCCCGAATTGGTTGTGGTCCTGCATGTGTTGCGGACACACCACAGCTCGAAAGAGCGTCCCGTTATTAGCTCTTATGAGCTTTCTGTTATATAGTTCTTGCGAGCTTCCCGTTATATGGTTCTTCAGAGCATCCCGATTAGTTTTGATCCTGTATGTGTTGTGGACACACTGCAGCTCTTATGAACGTCCCAATATACGGCTCTTTGGAGCTTTCTGATTAAAGGCTTTTTCACGAGCTTCCTAAAATATGGCTCTCTGGAGCTTCCCGATATTGGCTCGTATGAGCTTCCCGCTAATGGCTCTCTAGAGCTTCCCGTTATACAGCTCACATGAGCTTCCCGTTTATGTAACACCCCCAACCCATATCCGTCACCGGAACAGGGATACGAGGCATTACCAAAGAGTACAGAACACTTACAGATAATTTGAAATCATTATCATTCAAATACCAAGACTAATTATAAACGTTCTTTTAACGTACCTTCGAGGTCCAAATCATGCATTAAGATCAGGTCGAGACTAAACCGGATCCTCAGGAAAAATTTTCGCCGACTTTTAAAATTTTTCTCGCATATAAGGGTCACACACCCGTGTGACTGGGGACACACAGCCAGACCATACGCCCATGGGGTAGACCGCTTGTCACACACGGCCCAGACACACGCCCGTGTCTACCCGTGTGGACGAAAGTTAGGCTATTTTCCAAGCCATATTTCTCACTCACTAGCATTTTAATACAGTTAAGAACCAATTTAAGATATTCAACCAAGCCTTATACTTATCACCACTTGTTAGTCGTACTCTTTGTATAAATAACAAGAAACGTATATAGGCTCAATTCTTATTAAATTCCTCTTATACCTATACTTTTTTACATTATGTATTCATATCACATATAATAATCATATCTCTACATTTCATATACATTTTCATAACAATTTGTCTTGGTTTCTAACTACTATATATTTGAGTTCTACTCATCAAATCATTTGAACATCATCTTTACACAAATAGTACACTTTAGGTGTACAGTTCTATAATTATGAATAAACACTGTAATACCCAAATTTTACCCAGGGCCCATTTTTACAAACCAAACCCATTTCTCAACCCAAATTACCCCAATTACAAAAACCAAACAAACCCAATGCCTACCCGTTACAAACCCAATTGGCCCAATAACAAAAGGCCCAATAAGCCCAAAACTTTAAGTTTATCAGAAACTTTTAGGGTTTTCTTTGAAACCCTAAAATGATGCGCCATAAAGCCCGCAGTGTGCCGCTCCACTAGCCACGATCGGCCATCAACGCCAACTCACGCACCACCATGGCCTCCATCGACGCCCCATAACTCGCAAGAAAAGAGGCGAAACAACAAGCAATCACGAGCAAAAAGCAAATAAAAACTATTGTATATTTTATTCTCAACTAGTTCTTGAGATCAGGTTATAAAACCGAATGAAAACCATGTACCGAGGAGACTTTTTTGGGCAATAAAAGCAAAGAAGCAGATTCAAAAAGACACAAAAAATAGCAGTAGAGATCTATCTAAAAAAAAAAAAAAAAAACCCCAAAAAAAAGATCATTCAAGGTATTTTTTTTATTTATTATTTTTCTTCTTATTTCAATCTCTTTTTGTACATATATATATACACACATATAATATAAAAAATATAAATTAAAAAAAATCTTACGTTTTCACGGTGGCCGGCGGTGGCGTCGGCGACGGTGGCCGGCGGTGGGCGTCGTCGGAATCTCACCGGATTCCAACCCTTTGCAGAGAAAAAGAAAGAGGATGAAAGTTTTTTTTTTAAGAAACAAGTGAGGAATGATTTTTTTGAAGATTTTTGGCTTTATATAACCTCCCAAAACGACGCGTGCGTTTTGGGGTGACTTAAACACCCAAAAGCAGCGTCGTTTTGCTTATGACCCATTTTTGACCCGACCAGAGCCTAGGATCCGCGTGTTTTTGTCAATTGGGTTAATTACCCTTTGGTCCTTCCGCATTTTTTCCCTTTTTAATTGAGTTTCTTTTACTTTCAAATCTACCCCAATATGTTTGTTTCTCGTTTCTAATTAGTCCTTGACCAAACTCTGCGCATGGGAGATAAGGGATAATTTCCTTTTGATCCCCTTTCTTTCGCGCGTATTTGAATAGGTCCTCCCCTTTTATTTTATTTGAATTGACCCCAAAATCACCCTTTTAATTCAATTTGGTCCTCCTTTAATATTTTGTAATTATATTTATTTTATCTTTGTATTATTATTATATTATTATTATTAGTATTACTTTTATGGTCATTATTTTTCTATTATTATTATATACTACTATTAATAATATTACATTGTATATATTTATTATTATCATTACTCGTATATTAATATTATCATTAGTATTAGCATTATTATTACTATTATATTATTATATCTACTATTACTATTATTATATTATTGCACATACATAGTATTATTATTTTTATTATATTTATATTATTATATTGTACATACATAGTATTATTATTATTACTACTTATCATTATCATCTTTATTATTATATTTCTTATTACCATTGTTATATTGTTATTATATTATTATATTAGTACAATCGTGTATATATATATATTTTTATTATTCTTGCTATTATTACTATGTTACCACCTTTATCATTATATTATTAGATTATTATTACCGCCATTACATTTATATTATATTGTATATATTTTCTATTATTCCTATTATTATTATTACTATGTTATCATTTTAGTATTTTGCTATTATTATTACTATATTACTATGTTGTATATATTTTGTATCACTTTTATTTTTTTTATTACTATATTAATATCTTCCTTATTATTATTATTATTATTATTATTATTATTATTATTATTATTATTATTATTATTAGCACTCATATTATGACATTTATTATCCTCATTGTTACTAACTCTGTCATTTTTACATCGTTTTGTTTTTAATCTCTCGCTTTATTTTTTAACCTTTGTATTTTATTCCTTTGTTTTTGTTTCGATATTTTTATGATTATTTTTATTCGCGTCATTTATGTAAATTGTGATTTTGAGATGGTCTTGGATTCAAGGATTTAAAATATCATGTCCTAAAGTATTGGATGTGATACTTTATTCTTTTGGAACAAGAAGATCTTGATCTTTAACTCAAGAAAACTATGGGATAATCTTGGATTCAAAGATTTAAACTATCGTGTCCTAAAGTATTGGATGTGATATTTTAGTCTTTTGGAACGAGAAGATCTTGATTTTCAAAAAAAACTATGGGATGATCTCTGATCCGAAGATTTAAATTATCGTGTCCTAAAGTATTGGATGTGATATTTTAATCCCTTGGAAACGAGAAAGTCTTGATTTGCAATTCCGGAAAACTATGAGATGATCTTAGGATCGAAGATTTAAACTATCGTGTCCTAAAGTATTGGATGTGACACTTTATTTCTTCGAAACGAGAAAATCTCGATTTAGTTCAAGAAAAACACGAATGTTTCCAAAAGGGGTCAGATTTTTAAATTCCTTCAAAATTTTCAAACTTTCGACATTAGGACATTAATTAATCAATTTGGTACCAATTTTGGGCGTGACGAGGGTGCTAACCCTTCCTCGCACGTAACCGACTCCCGAACCCATTTTTTCAAATTTTCGTAGACCAAAAGCATTGTTTTAGTAAATCAAAATGTTTTATCAAAACAAAGGTGATCCGATCACACTTAATAAAAGATCGGTGGCGACTCCTATTTCTTATTTTCAAACCCAAAGTCGATTTTCCGTTTTTCAAAAAAATGGTTACGACAAACACATTTATCAAACATATTCCATGTTTTTATATATCACAGTCTCATATTTTCCATGTATCAAATACCATCATTTCCTCGTATTTCAGACAAATACATGTAACAATTCATAAACATACAACTCACTAACTCTTCCTTCCAATCACAATTTAAATTTTCAAATCACTTATTGAGTCCAATTTTAATGTTCGCTAAAATTTATCATATAAATTTGGATGTACATATCCACCAATAGATCCCATGTACAGATATCATCATATCAAATTTCCATATACATTTACTTTCCACATTATGAACTCAAATAACATATACAAGATATATCAATGTATTTCAAGTATGTTTTCATAGTATTTCATTTTGAATTCTGATTATTTCATATTAGAACTTTTCTCATTAACTCATTTGGAATACCAATTCATACGGATAATACACTCAAGGGTGTACAAATATATAATCCCAAATGAACTCATTCATCAACCAAGCTCTATGTTCATGTCTCATCAACTCGTATTTCCTTATATCACATAATTCTATGTAACACTTACCAAACTTTGTCAAATTAGTGAACATCTTACGGAATTGGTCTGCACCGGTATGCACTGAATTTCATTGATAATCACTGATGCCATAACATAGCTATGGCCTTTTCACTAGAATGCCATAGCTCAACCATGGTCTTACATCTTCACTATTATTATGCCATGGTACTGCTCAATCTCTTTCATTTGGTTCACTCCTCTTGTATTACTTATTATCAAATTAGGAAACGTCTTACAAATTTGAGTACGTCGTTGCTCAGTGCCACGTTTCACAACTCAGTATGGAAAATGCCATACCTACGTTTCTTAACTCAGTATGGTTAATGCCATACCTACGTTTCACAACTCAGTATGGATGATACCATACCTACGTTTCACAACTCAGTATAGTTAATACCATACCTACGTTTCACAACTCGGTATGGTTAATACCATACCTACGTTTCACACTTTGCCATGGATCACCCATGATTTTATCCGTCAATTAATCACTTTTCACTAGAATGCCATAGCCCAGCTATGGTCTTACATCTTAAACACGTATCACACCAATGCCATATCCTAGATATGGTCTTACATGGAAATCACTTGTCACTTGTAGCCGAAGCTACCACTATTCACTGATCAGGTAGCCGGAGCTACCACTTTTCACTGATCAGGTAGCCGGAGCTACGACTTTTCACTTTCACTTGTCCTTGATCAGATAAGTGTAGCTGATGCTATCACTTATCACTTTCACTTGTCCTTGATCAGATAAGTGTAGTCGAAGATATCACTAATCACTTGTTGCCATGGTTCAACCATGGTCTTTTCCGTCAATTCATCTTATCACTAAACTGAAGTGCACAATTTGATCATTTATTTAATTTTCATACTTTTACATTATTCACGATTTTATCATCAATACATATGAAATAACACATCATGAAGTTCATAAAATTTACAAATGATCACTAAAATTTAGCCATATAAACTCACAAGTTCAATTTTTGTATTATAACGATAATCACAATTTCATAATAAATATTTCAAATAAAACATTATATCATTTCTAATTCAACATCTATCAATTATAATCGGGCATTTGATCAATTTATACACAAGTTGTTCATATATTCTTCCTCCTCCTCCTCTCCATCCACAGCCTTAGTATAAATAACACATTTGTAAGTAACATTATCTATAATTTTTCACTATTTATTTATGTGAATATTCAAGCTATCCATCCGTGTCATAGTCACTAAATTATTTTTATCTTGAGATACAGAACTCCAAATTAAGATCCGCTAATTTTCCCTGAAACTAGACTCACATATATTCTTATCATAAAATTTTCAGAATTTTTGGTTTAGCCAATAAGTACAGTTTATTCTTTAAAGTCACCCTTGTTCTGCTGTCTGACAGTTCCGACCCTTCTTCACTAAAAATTAATTATCTCCTCATACGGGTTTTGGATGATGTTCCCATTTGTTTTTATTGAAAATATACTCATTCAGGATTTTAAAAATATAAATTTAAGCCCCTAATTATTTTTATCCAATTTTTTATGATTTTTCCAAAGTCAGAATAGGGTAACCCTAAATCATTCTGACCTTGTCTCACAAAACCTATTATATCTCATGATTTACAATTCCATTGCTTACACTGTTTCTTCTATAAGAAACTAGACTCAATGATATTTAATTCCATATTTTATTCATCCTCTGTTTCGATTTCTAAAATTTTTGGTGATTTTTCAAATTTAGACTACTACTGCTGTCCAAAACTGTTTAGTGCAAAGTGTTGATTTCTATTTTGCCCCAAATTTCACAGTTCATACAATTTAGTCCTTGTCCAATTAACCCTACAATTGGGATATTTTTTCTCAATTAATACTTTATTCTATCATTTTAAACTACTTTATAACCCTTGAAAATCAGAACTTTAGCATTAGACCTTAATTCCAAACTCTTTCACAATTAGATCCTAAAACCAATTTCCATCAATTTTACTTGATAAAATCATCATTTATCAAAATTAAAGCTTCAATGAATCATATGCTTCCAGAACTCATCCATAGAAACTTTAAAAATTAACCATAGAATTAAAAACTAATGACATAGTAAGTTGGACCCAATTGTAAAAGTCCAAAAACATAGAAATTTCAAGGAGAAAGCAAGAATTAAGCTTACATGAAGCTAGAGTATGAAAACAAGCTTGAACCCTCTTCCATGGTTGTTTTTCAGCTGATGAAAATGAAGAGAAATGAAGAGAATTCTAGATATTCCAATTTGATCTCATTTTTATTTAGCTAATTTTGCTAATTTTCCAATTTTTCCCTTATTTCACCCATTTCCTGATTTTTATCGGCTATTGCTGCCCAAAATATCTCTTTTGGGCTTATTTTTACTTCAGGTCCTTCCTCATTTGACAATTGCGCTTTAATCCTTCTAGCAACTTTTACACCTGTTTCAATTTAGTCATTTTCATTTAATTAACCACCCGAACATCAAAATTTTCTAATGAAATTTTAATACTACCTTATTAGCACTCCGTAAATATTTATAAAAATATTTATGGCTCAGTTTATAACACCGAGATCTCGATACCTCTTTTTCTCAATTTCTTGACCAAATAAATCTTTATAAAACACAATTTACTATTTCAAAAATATTTTAAAAACTACATTTGGCTTGTAAATATTAAATAATATAATCTACGAATTTATTTGTCGGATTTGGTGGTCTCGAACTACTATTTTTGACATTACTAAAATTTGGGCTATTACAGTTTATGTGCTCGTATGAGCATTCCCGAATATGAATTGACAGATTTCAGATTTGTACACTTCGTGTGTACTACCCTTGTACCCATCAATATTTTAAATGATTCAACGAGCAAAGTTCTGACATGAGACAACATGAAATTGAAATGTACTATACCAGTATATACTCGAAATTATATGGAATTGATATATGAATAGAAGATGTGGAAATTTTATAAACATGGAAATTTGATTATTATTGAGCTCATACATGTTTCTTGATATTTTTATGAAATACATGAAAATGATTGTAATGGCCTAAATTCAAGGTTATCGGAATAATGGTTTCGCAACCATAAATCGGATTTAAATAGAAATTTATTTCAATATATTTGCATGAATATTTATATGATAGGAAATATTTTTATAAATATTTATAAAATGTTAGTAATGTGGTATTAAATTTTCGTTAGAAAATTTTATCGTTTGGGTAGGAAATTAAATGAAAAGGACTAGATTGAAATGAAAGTAAAAGTTAAATTATAGATTAAAAGAAATTATGAAGGACCAAAATGGCAATTGTACCATTTTGTAAAGTTGAGGCGGTTTTAAGTATGAAAATCTGAGATTTTTTTTAAGTATATTATTATATTATTATATTATATATTATATTATTATATTATTATATTATTATATATATATACAAACAAACTAAAGGAAAAAGAGTTAGAAACAGAAAAAGAAACAGAGAGTAAAGATGAAACAGAGAAAGAAAAAGAGAAAAGAAAGAAGAAAAAGGAAAAATACAAAGTTTGAAGCTTGGAGTTTAATTTGGTAAGTTAATTTAGTCCTTTTCTTTTAATTTTGATGCTTTATAAGTTTTAGAACAAAGTTTTGATGAATTTAAGTTGAAGTTTTTGAAGTTTTAGAGTTTTTGAATATAGCATATGATGAATACAATGATGAGTTAGTGGTTTAATTGAAAGAATTTGAAGTTAGAATTGGATAAAGGACTTAATTGTAAAACAAGCTATAAGAAAACAGTTTTGGGACAGCAGCAGTAGAGTAAGTCTGAAAATTCACCAAAAATCGTAGAAGTGGAATTAGAAGTTGAGTGAGATATGAAATTAAAGCTTATTGAGTCTATTTTCATATGAAAGAAACAAGGAAAGAAAAGAAGTTCTGTATTTTGAGATATTTAGATCTTTGTAAGACTGGTTCAGAATGAATTCGGGTTCCCCTGTTTTAAATTTATAAAATCATCAAAAATTGGATACAAATAATTAGGGGCTTAAATTTATATGTTTAGAATTATTAATGAGTCTATTTTCAATAACAATAAACGGGAATATCATCCGAATCCTGTATGAAGAGATAATTAATTTTTAGTGAAGAAGGGTCAGAACTGTCAAACAGCAGAACAGGGGTAAATTTAAAGAATAAACTGTACTTATTGGCTAAACCAAAAATTCTAAAAATTTTATGGGAAGAATATATGTGAGTCTAGTTTCAGGGAAAATTAACGGATCTAAATTCGAAGTTCTGTAGCTCAAGATAAAAATAATTTAGTGACTATGACTCAAGTAGACAGTTTTGAATGAACTAAAAATAATAATAGAATTATAGAAAATGCTACATGTGAACATGAAATGTATTGAATTGATGATTGAATTTATTTTTTAGATTCGGAAAACTCAAATACGAAGCTAGATCGAGGAAAGGAAAAAGTCCTGGATTAGTAGATTTTGTGTACGAACAAGTATCGAGGTAAGTTCGTGTAACTTGAATTGTACTCTTAAATGCTTGAAATGTATGTTATTGATGTGAATATAATTTGAATGTTCATTGTATGAAAATTTATGCAACATTGATATTTTTGATAAAAAGGGAAAGAAATCCCGATTGAATGAACAGAAAATTCGATGGATCTCTGAAAAGGAATTGACGGTAAAAAGGATCTAGCCCGGACGGGTGATCCTATCTCGATATAGCCCTCGAAGAAGAATATGTGGAAAATGGATTTAGCTTGGACGGGTAATCTGAATTAGGGTCCAATTTAGCCTGGATGGTAATTCAGATCCAAGCTCATTAGAGTAATTGTCGTTGCAGGATTTAGCTCTGGGTCGTAATCCCGACAATACTCTATGAGTTTATATTACAGTGATTTAGCTTTGGGACTGGTAATCCCATTTGTAAAGATGAGGTTTTTGGGAGTGTGCTCTCGAAATGGAAATGTGCGCACATTAATATGAATTGATGGACCGAATTTGTACACAAAAGTGTACCTCTGAAAATCCATCGAAATTCGAGTAATTCAATGGGATAAATATAAAAAAATAAAATATGGAAATCATGGTATTGATGAGCTCATCAATCATAATATATATTATTGATATATGGAAATTATTGGGTGACTTGAATGTTGAGTTTGTAAATGTTAGGGTAATAATGCATTGAATGGGTATATGAATGTTTATCGCTTGTATTGTAAATATTAGGTAAGTATAATTCTTGTTACATGGGCTTACTAAGCACAAAGTGCTTACCCTATTTCCTTTTTCCTGCTTTGTAGTGTTGAGAGCTCTGAGGTCGGATCGGTGGGAGACTCATCACACTATCAACCCCAAGATATTTGGTATTTAAAGAAACTTTAGTTTGGAAATGAATGGCATGTATAAGCTAATAAAATAAATGTTAATATGAAATGAATGTAAGGTCACCATTGGTATGGCTTATGTGTTAAAGTTATCTTATAAATATGCATGAATTATTTTGAAAATATGTTGAGTTGGAATGGTCTCGGTTTTTTAAAAAAAAAATTCGTAAATTCTGGTAATGCCTTGTACCTTATTCTGACAACGAATACGGGTAGGATGTGTTACATTTGTTGGTATCAGAGCTACGGTTTAGCCGGTTCTAGGACCGATATAGTAAATACGGATTAGCTATACATGCCATTTAAATTATTTTTGATAGTGTAATATCTCCGACCATTTAAATTGTGTTTTCCTTATAGTAATGTCATCGACCGAGCTCAACTGAGGAAGTCGGGTGTCATGTTCCGGCTTCAAGACAAAGAGAAGAAACTAGCAAAGAGAAGGCCCGGTATAGAGAGGGTCAAGGGAGGAGGCAAAAATAGCTTTCTTTCAAATGATGAATGAATGGTTTACCCAAGACATAAGAACTAACCCTACAAAGGCAGCAAACTCAAGCTCCCCTCCTGTTCCTCCACCGGTTCTCGAGATTCCACAGGTGCAGTGTAATCGAATCTGTCGAGAAAAGGAAAAGCTCCGGTCGATAAAATTCAAAAATATAAAGAAGAATTTTGACGAAAGCAGATTGATGATGATGATCTCGAAAGAGCTGAATTTTGGCTAGAAAATACTACTCGGGTTTTGGAGGAATTATCTTGCACTTGAGAAGAATGTTTGAAATGTGTTGTTTTCAGTAACACCCTTACCCGTATCCTATGCCGAGACCAGTAAGTACGAGGCATTACTGACATTTAACAATACATTTGGTCAAATTACTTAACACATTTACAAAATGACTTAGTCAAGTCCCTATACATGCCATAACTTAAATCATTTATAAATAAAGATACCCATAGATAACTTGATAGTGTGAAGCGATCTCCGATGACCTCCAACCCGAGCTTGTTTAATAGGACTCTATAACATGGGAAAGAAAAGGGGGTAAGCTTATAAAGCTTAGTAAGTTCACATGTAAAAATAATAAGCATTAGCAATGAATTTAGCTTACTACTAAGCCGTTATAACTTGCATAAATAATGCTAAGTTCTTACTTTCCCAACTTATTTGTAGCTTTATCAAGGCCTCAACATGACAAATCCTCACAACAAGTTCTCAAGATAATGCAATCATAATTACACATAGTTCCACCATTTTCCCATGTTTATCTTAAGCTGTCTACTTGAGTCATTGTCACTAAATCATTTATATCTGAAGCTACGGAACTCCAATTTAAGATCCGTTAATTTTCCTTGAAACTAGACTCATATATATTTTTACTATAATTTTTCCAGAATTTTTGGTATGGCCAATCAATACCAGATTATTCTTAAAGTTTCCCTATTTTGCTGTTTGACTGTTCTGACCTCTCTTCACTACGAATCAAATTACTCTTTGTAAAGAATTCATATGACCTTATTATTTATTTCATTTGAAAATAGACTCATTCAGGATTCCATTCATATAAACCATATCCCATAATTATTTTTATACAATTTTTAATAATCTTTCAAAGACAGAACAGGGGATCACGAATTCATTTAGAACCAGTTTCACTAAAATTTAAATATCTCATTAATTCCATTTCTTTTGCTTACTCTATTTCTTTCATATGAAAATAGACTCAATTAGCTTTCAATTCATATCTCCTTCACTTTCTAATTCCATTTCTTCTATTTTTGGTGATTTTTCAAATTCACGTAGCTGTTGCTGTCCAAAGCAGCTCTATTGTAAACTTTTGCTCTCTTTTATTTTAGTTGTGTTCATCACGTGCTTATACCAATCTTTCAAATTTCCGATTACATATTGAACATATTGTTCATACGTACATTTGCCACATTTCTCAATTGGTCACATGCATACTTGCACTTATTCATAACATGATCGTTTTCAATTACACTTAGTCATCACACCATCACATGTAGTTTCTCTTCAACTATGCATTGCTTTAAATAAATTTAACTTATCTTTTATAAGGTATAAAACTTACCTTAACACATCAGTGATTCACTTTGTTCTTATTTCACATTCTTAGCCCAAAGTAGACTTTATAGAACATACCGGATATACAGAACAAATACAGAGGTGCATTATGATGCACAAGTGAACAAAGAGCACCAATGTGCTAATAATCAGAGAGCACTGACGTGCTAATATCAGAGAGCACTGACGTGCTAATAATCAGAGAGCACTGACGTGCTAATATCAGAGAGCACTGACGTGCTAATATCAGAGAGCACTGACGTGCTAATATCAGAGAGCACTGACGTGCTAATATCAGAGAGCACCAACGTGCTAATATCAGAGAGCACCAACGTGCTAATATCAGAGAGCACCAACGTGCTAATGTTCCTTAATATCCCAGTAGTTCTAAATTTCGTCTACTTGGGCATTAAAATTTGAATCTCATATATTTAAATAATTTACATAAATATTTCAAAAAGATAAATAACAATAATTTAAAATTCTTTGTAGTATTTACAACAAAAGGTTGAGGTGATATAAATTCTTCTTCCTTCACTCCTTAACCTTCTCTTTTCCTTTTCCTTCAATTCGGTCCTCTCATTCCTTTTCTTTTTCTCGAATGTCATATAAACATATAACATTTATATGTTAAAAATAATCAAATAATTTCTTGTACTATTTAATAGAATAAACACGTATTTTATAATGAATTCATGTTTTCTTACTTTTGCTCACATTTCAATTTAATCGTTTACTCATAAACTTATTCAAAACTGTCCTTTTGTGTCATATCAATAGAAAATTACAATTCAAGCACGATGTTGCATTATTATTAACACACAAACTTACCTCGAATGCCAAAACGACCATTTTACCAACTTTCTCGATTTTCGATTTTCCTCCAGTTCTACATCCAAATCTCGCTTTTTGGGATCTAAAACATCACATTCCACTTATTTAATTAATATACTACTCAAAACAGTCCCTAACTCAAATTTTGGCAAAATTACAATTTTGCCCCTAAACTTTTGCATAATTACGATTTTGCCCCTAGGCTCGAAAATTAAACTTTATTCCTTTTTCTTATGTTTTATGACATGCTGAACATTTTTCCCTTCTATTGCAACTTCAAATTCTTACTATAACACATACTCATGAACAATAACAACTTTTATCGATTAGCTCGTTTTACTTGTTTTCACCGAAAATCACTTAGTAAAAGTCGTCCCTCTACTCATAAACATGCATAATCTACCATTAAACATCAAAATTGACAATTATTCAACATGGGTCAATTTTTGAAATTAAACTCTAGATCAAATTAATGGTAGAAATAGCTAGAGTAAGTTAACGGATTTCAAAAATACGATGAACATAAAAAAACGGGCTCAAAAGCACTTACTATGAAGCTTGAAAAGCTTGAAACCCTTAGCCATGGAGTCTAGAAATTTTCGGCAGTAACTTGAAGAAGATGAGCAGATTTTTTTTTTTCCCTTGTATTTTGTCTTTTATCCATTTAAAACACTAAATGACTAAAATGCCCTTAAGGCTTTTCTTTCAATTTTGTCCAATTCATGCCGATTTTTATCCATTAAGTTATTCAATGGTCTAATTACCTTTTAAGGGCCTGCAATTTAAAACTCATAGCAATATGACACCTCTAATATATAGAACTCAAGTTTTGCACTTTTTACAATTTAGTCATTTTGACTAAATTGAGTGCTCAAACGTCAAATTTTTTAACTAAAATCTTACTAAATATTTCCGTAAAATTGTAGACCATAAAAATATAATAAAAATAAAATTTTCTTTGTCAAATTTGTGGTCTCGAAACTCACTGTTTCAACTAGACCCAAATTTGTCTTCATTATAACTCTCCCCTTAGGGATTTTCGTCCTCGAAAATCTCATCGATTAATGGATTTAGGTTTAATTTCACAAGTCACTTTTAGCTTCTCATATAGTCTTGGCATCCTCAACATCTTACTTCTTAAACTAAGATTCGAACTATACTCTCTTATCATGAACATAAAAATCATATCACAAATCTTCTTAAATTACATTGAAAATCCCACTAATAAGTAATTGGCATTATTCTATCAATAATCTCATACTCTTCGATGAACCACAACTCACCTATCTTTACTTATCTAGATGATTTTTTTGTTTTAATGAAATGTTTTGAAGCACTTGACACTCATCTAAGTTCAATACTTTACCTTTCAATTCTGTATGCAATTTTTGATAATCTATAATTGATTTCTTGGTACACAAATTCCGTCTCGAAACAACATATAAATAGTCGGTTTTCGACTGTAGTTCGAATCGGAAGTTAGTTCTTTTCGAACACTTCTAACTTACCATTTCATTGACAAAATTCTAAGTTTCACAAAATCATGGAATAAGCATCATTATTTCGAATAATAATCACTATCTAATTCACATCATAAGATTCTTTTCATGCAAGATATTAACTAAGTGCAAGCACAAGCTACCATTTTCACGTTCTTGTATCAAAATACACTTCAAACCAATTAACTATCTAGACTAAATAATTGAATTGGTCTTTGGTTGTTTCACAGCACTACTTCTAAAGGAACTATTTTCATCCGGTTGCTATGATAACTCAAACATGTATCCTATTACAATTTTTTAGGCTACTGAATCGATGATCCTTAAATCAACTATACAGATTTCAATGATATATAAAAATCTCGTTTTAACTCATTGGGATATATAAAATTACTCGAAATAACAATCATAGTGCGATTCCAAACTTGATCCTTCATTGTTTACTCTTTTATCAATGTTGATTTCTTTCCGAAATCTAAAGATAGTTCACATCCGATAAAATTCATTTTATCACTTTTTAAAATATTGAACCACATTGGAATTGCATCTCTCGACAATTAAAATTGTAGTGCCATTTCAAGGCTAACTTCTCAGTCACATCGATAAACAATACTTTTAGTCTTTTTACACATCCGACAATAATAACATTGTATGTTCACTATCAAACTAGATTTCATACTCACATAAGTATGATTACTTCGAAGAAAGAAATATCTCTTGCATGATTCATAAAATAAAGTCAATAAGAAATCGAGATAAGGAGATCCAAGATTTGATACCGTATTAGAAGTCCGAGAATATAGCTCATAAGAGAAATAATACCGACTTGACTAATTCTCAAAAAATTTCGGAAGGAAAATAATACTTATAAGCACCGAACGATAATGAAGCAACATAGTTTTCATATACACATTTCACGTAATAACAATCGTGTGAAATCGAATTTCAACATCATATGAATGTTACTGTTTCTTTTCTATCAATTCATTTTAATAGAATACCAGAAAAGATAGAGTAAACTGATCACGACCCAAACATATTAACACTGCTTTCATCTATCACTGAAATTAACTAGCATTCTCATATGATAAGAACCCGAACGAGTCGATTAGTCAATATTAACTTTTTCCTTAACTATAACATTGCAAAACCCGGATGATTTTCATAAAATTTCATCACAAAGATCAAGTTATTGTAGGTCATTTAACACATATTCACGGTATTCATCCGTATCCTTTGTCTCTTTCAAAGATTCATCTGGAAATTTCCTCACTTTCCATCATTTTAATAAATATCAATAATATTCACTCATCTTTCATATGATACATTAATATGTAAAAACATAAGTAAAAAGGGCGTATCATTTACATATAAACTTACTCATTTCAAGTCTTACCACATTCCAAATGCATATCATAAACATTGCTCACATTTACATGCACTTATACTGTGATTTGTCATCACATAGTCACACGAAATTTTCACTTTGTCAAAGTTTCCGATGAGCACTTTAGAATAATATCGAATACACAAAGTGGTTTTGAACACGCCCAACAGTAATAATAAATACGGTAGTATCGTACACAGCCCACCAATAATGATAAATACGGTGGTATCGCACACAGCCTACAAATAATAATAAATACTGTCGTATCGCACACAGCCCACCAATAATGACATATTCACATGCTACCATAATAAGACTAACTTCTCAATTACTTTAGTAGATAATGCCTTAGTGAAAACAATACATCTCGATCATCGGAAAAATTTAAACACAAATTTCCATAACAACCAATACTAAGGCACAATTTTTATACCTCTGGTAACTGTATCAAAGAACTCTCACCATCAAGTCAAAAATTATAATCATTCTAAGCATTTTAATAATAATAAGAAACCATTTTCATCAATAGAACATTTCCAACTGATATCTCACGGTTGATACTTTGAATAATAATTTATTAAGGAAACAAAAATGACAAAATCTCAGAACATGGAGCTGCACAGAAAATACTCATAACATTCACTTAATTTCACAAGTTATACTCATAGCATCATACAAATGCAAATCAACATGAACACTTATCATAGTGTAAACTTTCATTTCGTCTCATTTTTTCATATTTCAGAAGAATTTTTTTTTTATCCACAATTTATTCATCATCACATAAACATCATAAACTATTACTCTTACTTTTTACGAGTCTCAACTCATCATAAACATATTGTTTGCACTATCAAATTTAGTTCGGTTGAAGTACGATCTGTCTAATAAAATAGTTTACATCGAGTTGGAAGTCGTCACACTATCACGATTCATTATGGCATGTATAGCTAGACTCTCGCACTCACTATGGTAGTCCGAGAATCGACTAAACCATAGCTCGATACCAATAAATGTAACACCCCTTACCCGTATCCTATGCCGAGACCGAGTAACGAGGCATTACTGCACTTAACAATACATTTGGTCAAATTACTTAACACATTTACAAAATGACTTAGTCAAGTCCCTATACATGCCATAACTTAAATCATTTATAAATAAAGATACCCATAGATAACTTGATAGTGTGAAGCGATCTCCGATGACCTCCAACCCGAGCTTGTTTAATAGGACTCTATAACATGGGAAAGAAAAGGGGTAAGCTTATAAAGCTTAGTAAGTTCACATGTAAAAATAATAAGCATTAGCAATGAATTTAGCTTACTACTAAGCCGTTATAACTTGCATAAATAATGCTAAGTTCTTACTTTCCCAACTTATTTGTAGCTTTATCAAGGCCTCAACATGACAAATCCTCACAACAAGTTCTCAAGATAATGCAATCATAATTACACATAGTTCCACCATTTTCCCATGTTTATCTTAAGCTGTCTACTTGAGTCATTGTCACTAAATCATTTATATCTGAAGCTACGGAACTCCAATTTAAGATCCGTTAATTTTCCTTGAAACTAGACTCATATATATTTTTACTATAATTTTTCCAGAATTTTTGGTATGGCCAATCAATACCAGATTATTCTTAAAGTTTCCCTATTTTGCTGTTTGACTGTTCTGACCTCTCTTCACTACGAATCAAATTACTCTTTGTAAAGAATTCATATGACCTTATTATTTATTTCATTTGAAAATAGACTCATTCAGGATTCCATTCATATAAACCATATCCCATAATTATTTTTATACAATTTTTAATAATCTTTCAAAGACAGAACAGGGGATCACGAATTCATTTAGAACCAGTTTCACTAAAATTTAAATATCTCATTAATTCCATTTCTTTTGCTTACTCTATTTCTTTCATATGAAAATAGACTCAATTAGCTTTCAATTCATATCTCCTTCACTTTCTAATTCCATTTCTTCTATTTTTGGTGATTTTTCAAATTCACGTAGCTGTTGCTGTCCAAAGCAGCTCTATTGTAAACTTTTGCTCTCTTTTATTTTAGTTGTGTTCATCACGTGCTTATACCAATCTTTCAAATTTCCGATTACATATTGAACATATTGTTCATACGCACATTTGCCACATTTCTCAATTGGTCACATGCATACTTGCACTTATTCATAACATGATCGTTTTCAATTACACTTAGTCATCACACCATCACATGTAGTTTCTCTTCAACTATGCATTGCTTTAAATAAATTTAACTTATCTTTTATAAGGTATAAAACTTACCTTAACACATCAGTGATTCACTTTGTTCTTATTTCACATTCTTAGCCCAAAGTAGACTTTATAGAACATACCGGATATACGTAACAAATACGAGGTGCATTATGATGCACAAGTGAACAAAGAGCACCAATGTGCTAATAATCAGAGAGCACTGACGTGCTAATATCAGAGAGCACTGACGTGCTAATAATCAGAGAGCACTGACGTGCTAATATCAGAGAGCACTGACGTGCTAATATCAGAGAGCACTGACGTGCTAATATCAGAGAGCACCGACGTGCTAATATCAGAGAGCACCAACGTGCTAATATCAGAGAGCACCAACGTGCTAATATCAGAGAGCACCAACGTGCTAATGTTCTTCCTTAATATCCCAGTAGTTAAAATTTCGTCTACTTGGGCATTTAAGGCTGAATCTCATATATTTAAATAATTTACATAAATATTTCAAAAAAGATAAATAACAATAATTTAAAATTCTTGTAGTATTTACAACAAAAGGTTGAGGTGATATAAACTCTTCTTCCTTCACTCCTTAACCTTCTCTTTTCCTTTTCCTTCAATTCGGTCCTCTCATTCCTTTTCTTTTTCTCGAATGTCATATAAACATATAACATTTATATGTTAAAAATAATCAAATAATTTCTTGTACTATTTAATAGAATAAACACGTATTTTATAATGAATTCATGTTTTCTTACTTTTGCTCACATTTCAATTTAATCGTTTACTCATAAACTTATTCAAAATCGTCCTTTTGTGTCATATCAATAGAAAATTACAATTCAAGCACGATGTTGCATTATTATTAACACACAAACTTACTCGAATGCCAAAACGACCATTTTACCAACTTTCTCGATTTTCGATTTTCCTCCGATTCTACATCCAAATCTCGTTTTTGGGATCTAAAACATCACATTCCACTTATTTAATTAATATACTACTCAAAACAGTCCCTAACTCAAATTTTGGCAAAATTACAATTTTGCCCCTAAACTTTTGCATAATTACGATTTTGCCCCTAGGCTCTAAAAATTAAACTTTATTCCTTTTTCTTATGTTTTATGACATGCTGAACATTTTCCCTTCTATTGCAACTTCAAATTCTTACTATAACACATACTCATGAACAATAACAACTTTTATCGATTAGCTCGTTTTACTTGTTTTCACCGAAAATCACTTAGTAAAAGTCGTCCCTCTACTCATAAACATGCATAATCTACCATTAAACATCAAAATTGACAATTATTCAACATGGGTCAATTTTTGAAATTAAACTCTAGATCAAATTAATGGTAGAAATAGCTAGAGTAAGTTACTGGGATTTCAAAAATACGATGAACATTAAAAACGGGCTCAAAAGCACTTACTATGAAGCTTGAAAAGCTTGAAACCCTTAGCCATGGAGTCTAGAAATTTTCGGCAGTAACTTGAAGAAGATGAGCAGATTTTTTTTTTTTCCCTTGTATTTTGTCTTTTATCCATTTAAAACACTAAATGACTAAAATGCCCTTAAGGCTTTTCTTTCAATTTTGTCCAATTCATGCCGATTTTTATCCATTAAGTTATTCAATGGTCTAATTACCTTTTAAGGGCCTGCAATTTAAAACTCATAGCAATATGACACCTCTAATATATAGAACTCAAGTTTTGCACTTTTTACAATTTAGTCATTTTGACTAAATTGAGTGCTCAAACGTCAAATTTTTTTAACTAAAATCTTACTAAATATTTCCGTAAAATTGTAGACCATAAAAATATAATAAAAATAAAATTTTCTTTGTCAAATTTGTGGTCTCAAACTATCTGTTTCAACTAGACCCAAATTTGTGCCACATCTGATTTCATCGCTAAAAGACATGACTTATCATTGGTGGAATACTAAAGCTTGATTGTTCAAAGAAGAAATTACATGGGAATTCTTCCGCATCGAGTTCAAGAAGAGATATATCAGCCAGAGATTTCTTGATCGTAAAAGAAAAGAATTTCTTGAGTGAAACAGGCAATAGATCAAGATTCGAGTATGAAAGAGAATTTGTTCTGGTTGAGTAAATATGCTCGAGAATGGGTACGATCGGAAGTGAAATGTGCAAACGATTCGAAGAAGGGTTGAATGAAGAAATTAAGCTACTCATTGGAATTCTTGAAATTCGAGAGTTTGCTAAACTAGCAGAGCGAGCTTATAAAGCAGAAGAATGGAGCAAAGAAAAGAAACAGGCTGAGAGGGAAGCTCGAATTTTTAGTAAAAGACCAATGGAAAAATCTTAATTTTCTACTCCAAAGAAATTAAAGAAGTACCAGGGTCGTTCTACCTCAACCACTGGGTATTCGGATAGAGTGCGAGGTTCACAACGCACTAATTCAAGATCTTCCACTCCCTCAGTGACCAGTGTTGGCAGTGTTGGTACCCCTAAGCCGAGATGCCAGTATTGTAATAAAGCTCATTTTGGTGAATGTCGATTTAAGAGTGGGGCTTGTTACCGATGTGGTTCTTTTGACCATTTTTTCAGAGATTGTCCAGAAAGAAGTGGAAAAGAAGCTGAATATATATCGAAGCCAAGTAATCCATCTTTGAGGGGTAGACTATCTCGACCATCCGGTAATGTCACTAGTAGCCGAGGAGCTACAAAAGATACTGCAAGTAGGCCTGAGACACGAGCGCCTCCTAGGACATATGTCATTCGTACTAAAGAAGATGCTTTAGCACCCGATGTTATTACTGGTACATTTTTTTACTTGAAACTGATATTACTGCATTAATTGATCCCGGTTCTACGCATTCATATATATGTGTAAAACTTACATGCGTTAAAAATTTATCTGTTGAACCCACTGAATTAGTGGTTAAAGTCTCGAACCCCTTTGGCCAATCTATTTTGGTGGATAAAATTTGTAAAAATTATCCACTGATGGTAAGAGGTTATTGTTTCCTGGTTGATTTGATGTTACTGCCATTTGATGAGTTTGATGTGATATTGGGCATGGATTGGTTAACTCAGCATGATGTAGTAGTAAACTGTAAACAGAAATATATTGTGTTGAAGTGTCAGAATGGTGAATTACTTCGGGTTAAATCGATCGAGATTGAGGATTATCCGATGTGATTTGATTATTCGCCGCTCGAGGTATGTCAAAAAGGGGTATGATGCTTTTCTTGCTTATGTATTAGATACCAAGGTATCTGAGTCGAAGGTTCAAACAGTGCCAGTGGTATGCGAATTTTCTGATGTGTTTCCAGAAGAGTTACCAGGGTTGCCACTAGAAAGGAAAGTGGAATTTTCTATAGATTTGATTCTGGGAACTACTCCGATTTCCATAGCTCCGTACCGAATGGCTCCTACAGAATTAAAGGAATTAAAGACACAGTTACAGGAACTTGTTGATAGAGGTTTTGTCCGACCGAGTCATTCACCTTGGGGTGCTCCGGTTCTGTTTGTAAAAAAGAAAGATGGGTCTTTGAGATTGTATATTGACTATCGACAGCTCAATAAGGTAACTATAAAGAATAAGTATCCGTTGCCCCGGATTGATGATTTATTTGATCAGTTGAAAGGTGCTACTGAATTTTCAAAGATAGATCTCCGATCGGGCTACTATCAGTTACGAGCAAAGGAGTCAGATGTGCCAAAGACACTTTGAGAACTGTGCACGGGCATTATGAGTTTCGGTTATGCCATTTGGGTTGACTAATGCACTGCGCAGATTTATGGATCCGATAAATCGAATATTCAGGCCGTACTTAGACAGATTTGTGGTAGTATTCATTTATGATATTTTGGTTTATTCTCGAGATGAAGAAGAACATACAGACTATTTGAGAATTGTGTTGCAAATTTCATGAGAGAAACAGATTATATGCTAAATTCAAGAAATGTGAATTTTGGCCGAGAAGTGGGTTTTCTTGGACATATTGTATCCGCTGAAGGCATCAGGGTAGATCTAAGTAAAATCTCAGCTATTGTCAATTGGAATCCACCGAAGAATGTATCTAAAGTTAGAAGTTTCTTGGGTTTAGCTGGTTATTATCGAAGATTTGTACAGGGATTCTCTATGATAGCTTCTCCGATGACTCGATTATTGCAGAAAGATGTAAAGTTCGAGTGGACTGATGAATGTCAGTAGAGTTTCAACCGATTAAAAGATCGAATAACGAAAGCACCAGTATTAGTGCAGCCTGAACCGGGTAAGGAATTTGTTATTTACAGTGATGCCTCATTAAATGGTTTAGGTTGTGTCTTGATGCAAGAAGGTAAAGTAATAGCCTATGCTTCAAGACAACTTAAACCACATGAAAGAAATTATCTGGTACATGATCTTGAGTTAGCTGCTATTGTTTTTGCATTGAAGATATGGCGGCATTATTTGTACGGTGAGAAATGTCATATTTATACTGATCATAAAAGCTTGAAATATTTGATGACACAGAAAGATTTGAATTTGAGAGGCAGTGCGCAGTGGCTTGAATCGATAAAGGACTATGATTTGATTATTGATTATCATTCGGGTAAGGCTAATGTTGTGGTGATGCTTTGAGTCGAAAATCTCTGTTTGCTTTTACGAGTTATGAATACCCGATTGTCACTGACTGATGATGGTTCAATCATAGCTGAATTGAGAGCTAAACCGACATTTCTATAGCAAATATGTGAAGCTCAGAAGAATGATGAGAAGTTACAGGTTAACCGGGCACAATGTGAGTCGCATCGATCTCGAATTTCAAGTTGGGGTTGATGATTGTTTATTATTCGTAAGTAGGCTATGTGTACCCAAGAATTCGAGAGCTCATCTGTAAAAATTGTGCACGAGGCTCACAGTGGTACTATGTCCTGTACATCCGGAAGTAATAAAATGTATAATGATTTGAAGAAGATGTACTTGGTGGCGTGTATGAAACGTGATATTTACGAGTTTGTATCAAGATGTTTGATATGTCAACACAGTCAAAGCAGAACATCGTACCTTGGGGTTACTTGACCAATTACTATACCGTAATGGAAATGGGAAAGAATCACTATGGATTTTGTATCGGGATTACCATTTTCTTCGAGGAAAAAGATGCTATTTGGGTGATTGTTGATGATTGACAAAGTCAAGACACTTTATTAAAGACGTATGGATTATTCTTTAGATAAATCGGTTGAATTGTACATATCGAGATTGTCGGGCTACATGGAGTGCCTGTCTCCATTATATCGAGATAGAGATCCCCGATTTACGCCTCGTTTCGGGATAAATTGCAAGAAGCTTTGGGTACTCGGTTGTATTTCAAGATCTTGCATTTCATCCTCGCATGATGGCCAACTGGCGTGTAATTCAAGTATTGGAAGATATGCTCCGATGTTGTACACTAGAGTTTGAAGGTAATTGGGAGAGGTATTTACCTTTGATTGAATTTGCTTACAATATGATTATCACCGAAGATTAAAATCGCTCTATATGAAGCTTTATATGGTAGAAAGTGTAGAACACCGTTATATTGGACAGAGCTCAGTGAAAAGAAGATACATGGGGTAGATTTGATCCAGGAAACAGAAGAAAAAGTAAAGGTTATTCGGGATAGTTTAAAAGCAGCTTTCGATCGTCAAAAATCATATGCCGATCTTAAACGAAAAGAGATTGAATTTCAAGTCGGTGACAAGATATTTCTGAAAGTGTCTCCTTGGAAGAAAGTTCTCCGATTCGGTCGAAAGGGTAAATTGAGTCCAAGATTTATCGGGCCATATGAGATCATAGAAAGAATTGGACCGGTCGCTTATCGGTTGGCATTACCACCAGAACTTGATAGAATCCATAATGTTTTTCATGTGTCTATGCTACGACGATATCGGTCAGATCCTTCACATGTTATTTCTCCGATAGAAGTGGAGATTCAACCGGATATGAGTTACAGTGAAGAACCGATCAAGATATTGGCATGGGAAACAAAGGAGCTTAGAAATAAAAAGATAAATTTGGTGAAAGTATTGTGGCAAAAACACGGGATTGAGGAAGCGACATGGGAACCGGAGGAGGCAATGAGGAAACAATATCCAAACCTCTTTACTGGTAAGATTTTCGAGGACGAAAATCCTTAAAAGGGGGGGAGAGTTGTAATGACCTAAATTCAAGGTTATCGGAATAATGGTTTCGCAACCATAAATCCGATTTAAATAGAAATTTATTTCAATATATTTGCATGAATATTTATATGATAGGAAATATTTTTATAAATATTTATAAAATGTTAGTAATGTGGTATTAAATTTTCGTTAGAAAATTTTATCGTTTGGGTAGGAAATTAAATGAAAAGGACTAGATTGAAATGAAAGTAAAAGTTAAATTATAGATTAAAAGAAATTATGAAGGACCAAAATGGCAATTGTACCATTTTGTAAAGTTGAGGCGGTTTTAAGTATGAAAATCTGAGATTTTTTTTTAAGTATATTATTATATTATTATATTATATATTATATTATTATATTATTATATTATTATATATATACAAACAAACTAAAGGAAAAAGAGTTAGAAACAGAAAAGAAACAGAGAGTAAAGACGAAACAGAGAAAGAAAAAGAGAAAAGAAAGAAGAAAAAGGAAAAATAGAAAGTTTGAAGCTTGGAGTTTAATTTGGTAAGTTAATTTAGTCCTTTTCTTTTAATTTTGATGCTTTATAAGTTTTAGAATAAAGTTTTGATGAATTTAAGTTGAAGTTTTTGAAGTTTTAGAGTTTTTTAATATAGCATATGATGAATACAATGATGAATTATTGGTTTAATTGAAAGAATTTGAAGTTAGAATTGGATAAAGGACTTAATTGTAAAACAAGCTATAAGAAAACAGTTTTGGGACAACAGCAGTAGAGTAAGTTTGAAAATTCACCAAAAATCGTAGAAGTGGAATTAGAAGTAGAGTGAGATATGAAATTAAATCTTATTGAGTCTATTTTCATATGAAAGAAACAAGGAAAGAAAAGAAGTTCTTTATTTTGAGATATTTAGATTTTTGTAAGACTGGTTCAAAATGAAGTCGGGTTCCCCTGTTTTAACTTTAGAAAATCATCAAAAATTGGATAAAAATAATTAGGGGCCTAAATTTATATTTTTAGAATTCTTAATGAGTCTATTTTCAATAGAAATAAACGGGAACATCATCCGAATCCTGTATGAAGAGATAATTAATTTTTAGTGAAGAAGGGTCAGAACTATCAAACAGCAGAACAGGGGTAACTTTAAAGAATAATCTGTACTTATTGGCTAAAGCAAAAATTCTAAATATTTTATGGGAAGAAGATATGTGAGTCTAGTTTCAGGGAAAATTAACGGATCTAAATTTGAATTTCTGTAGCTCAAGATAAGAATAATTTAGTGACTATGACTCAAGTAGACAGTTTTGAATGAACTAAAAATAATAATAGAATTATAGAAAATGCTACATGTGAACATGAAATGTATTGAATTGATGATTGAATTTATTTATTTAGATTCGGAAAACTCAAATACGAAGCTAGATCGAGGAAAGGAAAAAGTCCCGGATTAGTAGATTTTGTGTACGAACAAGTATCGAGGTAAGTTCGTGTAACTTGAATTGTACTCTTAAATGTTTGAAATGTATGTTATTGATGTGAATATCATTTGAATGTTCATTGTATGAAAATTTATGCAACATTGATATTTTTGATAAAAAGGGAAAGAAATCCCGGTTGAATGAACAGAAAATTAGATGGATCTCTGAAAAGGAATTGACGGTAAAAAGGATCTAGCCCGGACGGGTGATCCTATCCTGATATAGCCCTCCCGAAGAATATGTGGAAAATGGATTTAAATTTGGATGGGTAATCCGAATTAGGGTCCAATTTAGCCTGGACTGTAATTGGATCCAAGCTCATTAGAGTAATTATCGTTGCGAGGATTTAGCTTCGGATGGTAATCCCGACAATACTCTATGAGTTTATATTACTGTGGATTTAGCTCGATCGTAATCCATTTGTAAAGATGAGGTTCATGCGAGTGTGCTCTCTGAAATGGAAATGTGCGCACATGAATATGAATTGACGGACCCGAATTTGTACACAAAAGTGTACCTCTGAAAATCCATCGAAATTCCGAGTAATTCAATGGGATAAATATAAAAAAAAAATAAAATATGGAAATCATGGTATTGATGAGCTCATCAATCATAATATATATTATTGATATATGGAAATTATTGGACTGACTTGAATGTTGAGTTTGTAAATGTTAGGTTAATAATGCATTGAATGGGTATATGAATGTTTATCGCTTGTATTGTAAATATTAGGTAAGTATAATTCTTGTTACATGGGCTTACTAAGCACAAAGTGCTTGCCCTATTTCCTTTTTCCCTGCTTTGTAGTGTTAAGAGCTCGGAGGTCGGATCGGTAGGAGACTCATCACACTATCAACCCCAGTATTTCGGTATTTAAAGAAACTTTAGTTTGGAAATGAATGGCATGTATAAGCTAATAAAATAAATGTTAATATGAAATGAATGTAAGGTCAGCCATTGGTATGGCTTATGTGTTAAAGTTATCTTATAAATATGCATGAATTATTTTGAAAATATGTTGAGTTGGAATGGTCTCGGTTTTTAAAAAAAAAAATTCGTAAATTCTGGTAATGCCTTGTACCTTATTCTGACAACGAATACGGGTAGGGGCCGAGGTTCGAGTTGCGAAGGAAACAGGAAGGAGCTTTTATTTTTACGTTAAGAAGGCGCCTGGCGAAAGAGGGTTTAAAAGAAATTCTGGGGAGTTTATATCACAAACAGCGCCTTGGCAAAGTGGCTAGGGACGTTACCTGCAGCTTGCGTCAAGGGCTCCAGCAAGTCTCAGGTTCGAACCATGTGGACAGCAAATGGGTGGCTTTTATTTTATTTTGCATATGACGTTAAGGGAAGGGAGAAAATGTTGGACGGCACATGGATGAGGTTGGACGGCACATGGACTTTGGTGGATGGGATAAGGCTTGTTTTATTTTTTTTTTTATTATTCTGGCATGGGACTTTGTAAAGGTAGGGATAAGCTTTGGGATTTCTTTTAAAATTGGGCTGGAGTAAGGATAGTTGCTTTTATTTATTCTATTTATCTTAAGTGGGTAGGTATGGGATAAGGGTGGTTTTAATTTATTTATTTTAATTAGTAAAGAGATAATATATGAAATTGCTAAGGGATGTGATGAATTATTTTATTTTCATTATTTTATTAAGGTGATAAGAGAATTAGGTGGAGATTAGTGAGGGAAGGATGAAGTGGCCGAATATGGGTCTCTTTGGGGGGTTGGTATATTCGGCCATGAAGAGGAAATAACTGCCGAAATTTGTTTATTTCTTCCCTAGTCTCCTTTGCCGAATTTCTCAACTGAAGAGAAGTCTTTCTTTCGAATTTTCTTGTCATCTTGATATTGTGCCGAAAGTTTGCACCCTATTTTCCTTTGTCAAAAGCCAAAAGGTAGAACCATTGTGCATTTATTTTCTTTTAATTTATCTTTGCTTAAACCGAAACCCCTCCACCATTATTCTTCATTATCAACTTCCTTTGATGAGCCATAGCCGAATCTTTATTTGAATCTCCTCATCACTTCTTTTCATCTCTTGTTCTCATTTAAACCGAAAGTTAAGAGCCTAACTCCTTTTCTCCTCTATGGCCGAATATAGGAAGGTGATCTCGGGACTTGATCGTTGGTGGTAAGTACTTCTGTTAGTAATCGGTTTCATCTTCTTTTCATGGATGTGCCAAAATCAAGTGTTTAAGGCTTGGTTTTAGGCATGGCCGAATGTCCATTAAGCCTTAATATAGGTTCTTTTGGTGTTTAGTTGAAAGAAGGAAGCGCTAAGGAGTAACTTTCGGGATTTGCAGTAATCAAGGTAAGTAGTTGTTAATATTCAGCCAAGGCCTATTTAATGACTTGGACCTATTTTGTATTTGTTTAAAAAGCCGAAACTAATCATTTAGGTGATCTAGAGTTAGCCGATTACAAGGTAGAAAGATTTCAACGTTTCGAGATTTGATTAGTAGTGAAATCGGCACCAAGGAAACTTGAGATCTAAGTCAGTAGATCAGATTTCGGGATTTAGAGTGAACTTACTAAGTATATCAGGTGTGTACCCCACACTAACTTTTAATGGATGTATGGCAATATTTAATATATGCATGTTTATAATAATGTGAATGTGGCCAAGGTACCATGCAATGGTACAAGGTACTCAGGTACGTTTTCCTATTTCTACTAGGATTATAATATGATATGTTAAGGCCACTATGTGGAACTATAAGGATATGAATAAGAAATATAACATGGTTAATGCATAGTCGTATGACATGAGGCATATGGGTGATTATGAAAGGGGAAGTGAATATGGTGACTTATGTCACATTATCTGAATGTGGTGACTTCGGTCACATTATCTGAATGTGGTGTCACATGACACAAAATAATTATCTGATGGCTATGCCACAAAATTTATAAGGGCGACGAGCACGTCGACTGCAGCGACTGCCTTCGATGGTGTGTAGCGGATGGAGGGTTGACTTAGTAGTCCCCACGGTGTGCAGGTTGGTACGGGTGATGTGTAGTGGATGGCATCTAGGACTGGGTGTGGGATTGCATCATTTTATTTAAATGTTATATGTGTATGTATGATATGTTATATGCCTGAATCATTAGGACTTAGTGGTGGATGTACACATTGAGTCTGTTTGACTCACCCCGTTGTGGGATATTTTTCAGGTGACGATCAGTGAAGGATCGGGTCGGCAGGAGCTTAGTGGTGGCCATGCTCAGCAAGGGATTTATTTTAATTAGACTTTTTATTTTAAGTACTTTGAATTTAATTTGGGTTTTATGTTGATGTAATAAGGCTACTAAGTATGAACTATTTATGTATGCGTTTTTAATTACTCTATTATGTTTCAAATTTTTAATTTAAAATTACTCAAAGTTTTCCCAAGAACAAATGAATTTGGATCGTTTTTACTCGAGGAACATACCAGATCTGGTCAAGGCTCGTGGGCCGGGTATGGGGTGTTTCAATTCCTTTTTCAATGTTGAAAAATTTTGATAGTTCTCTCTTCGTTGTCGCAAAATAGCTGTAGGGTCTCAGTATGCACCGCAACTTCGGGTTTTTTACTCATGTGCTCGTCTCTTATGTCCAGACTATCCAAATCCAGAGCTGGACTTGCTAATTCAGCTTTTCATGAACTCCGCCTCTCGGTCGCAAGTTCTCTCGCTTGCTTGAAAGATAACATGTGACATTGTCTCACAGTGCGCTGATCAGATCATAGGAATCTAACCCCAGTCTTTGTCGGGAATTTAATTTTCATACAGAATGTTACGATTACCATCCTTCCATTCTCATTATTCGTCTTCTGAAAATGGCATTTTATGGCATCGGGTGGTCCACCATATAGAACTAAACGTACTCTATGGTAGTGTGCTCTCTATCCCCCAAGGTGACATGCAGAGTGATAAAGCCTTTTACCTCAACTGGATGGTTCACACAATTGTACAATGGGCCTGCTCTAGACAATGCTTACTTTTTCAATCCTATTTTCTTATATGCTTCCCAGTATAACACTTCTATCGCACTTCTGCTGTAACAAGTATTATTTTGACCTCAAAATCGAAAATCGTTACTAAGACCACCATCGAGTCATTTCCTTCATCATCATGTACCAACTCTTCATCGTCACCACCAAAATCGATACTCTATTTTTCCTGTCAGCGCAGCCTTTAAGGAGCACTAACTGACATCACACTTCTCATGTGCACCTTTTTTTTCATGTTGAAACCTGCCCATTCATCATCTGTTCCTACGATCACTTGTATGGTGCCTTGAACCTTTTGCTTGCCTTTAAGATTGCCGCGCGAGTACTTCATCTATGACATCTTTTTACGTGAAGCAATCGTCTGTCTTGTGCCCTATATCATCATGGAAAGTACATCAATCTCTCGAGTTCACCCTTCTCCCCATGCTCCTCATCGAGGGTGGTTTAGGCGAGATGTCAAGGCTCTTAACCTAGCTGAGGATGCAAGTTCGCTTAGCATTCAAGGGGGTGTAAGCCTCAAACCTTTCCTAGGGGCATAACTTCTGGCGTGCTCTTGTTTGAGTCTCTAGAGAGCCCTGAGGGGATCACTCTAGGTCTGATCTCTTTGTGACCTGTCGTTTCTTACTCGCAACGAAGAGCTAGGTGGTCCTTGTCGGCTGCAAGGTCTTTCTCTCTTCCGGAACTGCTTGTCTTCCTTATGAAATGTGACACATGATGCTTTCTTAGTTTCTTCTACTTCTGCGAACTTGTAAGTTTGCTCATACAAATTAGCTAGACTTTGCAGTCTGTTATTAGTGAAGGAATATTGGACGTGGTCGTTTTGCACTCCCATGATGAAGGCATCTATAACCTACTAGTCCTTCAAGTTTTTTGTGTTTAAGGTCACTACGTGGAATTTTTTTACATAATCGTGAAGGGACTTGCCTTCCCTCTGCTTCATCGAAATTAGGCCTTTATACATGTTCATGATTGCTCTATGGGCCCTGAATCTTCCCAAGAACGTTTGACCTAACTGTGAGAAGTTTCAGACCAAACCTTGTAGAAGGGAGAAGTACCAGTCTTTGACACTTCCTTTGAGTGTTGTGGAAAAAGCTTTACACTTCGCTACGTCCAATGCTCCTAGCACGTTCATATAGTCGTTGTACTGCATCAGATGAGCTCACAGGTCCTTTCTTCCCTCAAACATATCTTTCGGGATATTGACGTCGCGTGCTAAGCCTATTGCCGCGATCTTAGTGGCTAGTGAGTTATTGGAACAAAATAACCAGTCCATGTATTGTGATTCAGTATGTAACACCTGCACATCCCTATGCAACTCATCCATCTCGCTTTACCATTATTTCGCCGGGGCTTCATCCTGTGTGTTTATGTTGCCTCGGGGAGCAGAGTTATCAACGTGCATATTTCTTCGCATCTCCTTATTCTGTTTCAACAACTCCTGCTAGAAGGCCTGTTACTCCATGAATTGTGCCTCCTGACCGACCATTTGTTCCTTCATTAGCTTTATTTGCTCCTGGATGGCTAGGAACTGCTGGGGGTGCCTCTTGGATGAGGGGAAGTGGTGGCCCTTGGCAGGTAGAGAGGTTCAAATCCAAAGGTATGGAGGTTTACCGATAAACTGCATTATCAAAGTTTTTCGGTCTGTTAACAAACTAACCAACGAATAAGTTTGTTTCGTCGTGCTAAGTACCGGAACTTGATGCTCTCGCATGTCATAATGATGAATTGGTAGAGGGATTTTCATTTGGGTGAGTCATTTGTTTCCGAAAATGAAGAAACTTAATCAAACTCGAAAAAATCTGATGACCAGAAGTCTGTCCACGTTTACCGCACCAATTGTTGAATAATATTTTTCTTATGTCTTGATAGGAATGTTGGAGTATTTATATATGCGGTTATAAGTATTATTACAACTCATAGCAGGGCTTCACTACTTTGTCTTAATTCTATTTCCTCCGATATTAACATTCTCTACGAACCCAGTGCAGGCACGTATCACCGAGCACGCGGTCCTTTCGCTTTTGGGTGGCACTGCTGGCAAAGCCAGTACTTCTTGGACACGTGTTTGGATGGCCTGTGGAGTACGTGGCCCTTTCAGTGAGTCCTTTGGGCGTATGCGAAGTGAGACTACGATCTTTCCTAGGTTCTTGCCAGCTGGTTCAGTAACTTTGCCTTGCGAGCTGGATTTGCGAGCTGCTCTTGCGGGCTCGCACAAGGTTTTCGCGAGTTGGGTCTATAGCCTTGCCTTGCGATATGGTTCGCCTTGTTATTTACTTGTGGTCGGGTCGTGGGTCGGGGGCTCAGATCTTTTCTAGAACTTGAGCCTCAAGTTATTGACATATAACATTTATAAATGTCAATTAAAAGATTAAATTAATTAGAAATTATTTGATAAAAAAGTAATAGAAAATTAAAGCATGATATTCTGAGTCAAATTAAAAATAAATGAAAACCCCAACCAATTTAATTCTGAATCCGCCTCGCAATTTATTATTTATGATTGTTTTATTCGTCAATTGAACGGCGGGGGTAGTACACAGATGCCATATGTGCCGCAAATATCGCCAAAGGTAAAATTACAGCTGCACCCTTCCTAGGATACACCAAATAAACAGCCAAAAGCATACTTACTTTTTTTCTTTTATAAAAAAAAAAAAAAGTTAAAATTGGTTGTTACTCTTTCTATTTTAATATTTAAAAAGTTAGGTTTTTAAAATTTTTTTAATTTAAAAATTTTGGTCTAATTATTAATATTGTTAATATTTTTTGTCAAAATTTACTAAATCGGTAAATTAGACAGAATATTCAATTATGATGATGATTGGTTTAATATTTTTAGATTAAAATTTTTTTTAAACTTTTCACGTATAGGGACTAAATCTCAAAACTAATACAAATATAGGGACTAATAGCATAATTTAACCCCGGAAATGAAAATTTAATAGACACGCATGCGATAGCCCGGTTAGAAGTCAGAACTGAAACAGCGTGATCTTATCCTCCATGTTGTTTAAAGAATCTCAGCCCATTTTTCTTTTCTGATTGTTTTCTTAAACCTTAGACCTAGATTTCTACGAACCAAATATGTATGCTCAAAACAATTGATTACGACGCCGATTTGCCTTTAAACATTGCCAACCCGACAGTAACAAGTAATTGCTTCGTGTAATTCAAGGTTGAATTCAATCCTATTAAAAGTCAACAAACAAAATAGAATAACAATTTAATGTATGCTTTATTTTATATTTTCAACATGTGTTTGATCCACATGGCAGCTAGCTTGCTTGATGTAAAAGGTATAAGATGTGATTGAAAGGAAAAAATGATGATAGAATAGAAAATAAGTGGGCATTGTTGTAAAAGAATAGTTTCGTTGATGTAAAGCATGGACAAATTGCTCCGATAGGTCAGAAAATCGAAATGGAAGTTCTTTTTTAGTATGGAAATAAAGTCACGTGAGTGACTGGGCTTTCACAATTGTACAGTGTACTACAAACGCCAACTAACTCAACTTAGAGATGGGGAACCACTGAGGCACGTTTCATGCGCATCATCTTCCAATACCCTACTAATACAATAAGAATTGACACTCACAGGTGCTTTTGGTTTTGGAGTAGAACCAAGGAAACCTCTAGCGTAAACCACATTTCATTACATCATTAAACCACCTTTAACATTATGATTCTAAATATCCCAACCCCCCAAAATGAATATAATAATCGTAATAAACAAATAAAAACAATGCTTTACACACTGTTCTGGTAATTGGCAAAAAGGCAAACTCAGATGATTAAAACCCACAAACACAAGCAAGACCATAAAAAAGTAACCCCTCCCCCCCCCCCCCCCCAAAAAAAATATATTATAATGTATGTTCATAATCTAATCGAGCCAGCGAGTCACCCCATCATCCTCCCCTATAGCTGCCAGAATCTCTATGCGTACATCCAAAACCGCCTGCCATTCAACCAAATTAAAATGAGACAAGATAATAGAGCAATGGAAACAAAGGGGAACAAAATCTATAGAGAGAAATGCCTGTGCCTAAGATTAAGGTCAGACTATACTGTATAGTCCGACATAATAGGGAACTTACTGAAGGATTTCTGCAATTGACCAGCCTACATTCCTCCAAAGGACCTTGCAATGTCCAACTCTCCCAAACATCGAAGCTGTGACTAGCAAATACAAATTCCATTCTTCTGTTGATCTGCCATCACAGCACAGAACAGTGAGTCATCAAAAAGCATAAACTTGATAAAAAAATTAGAACAAATGAGAGGGGAGGGGGAAAGGGGGGGGGAAGACTTTCTCACTAGTCACTACACCAACTGCTCTAGCAGCATTCTTATTCAGTTCCTCCACAATACAAGAATTTTTTTTTAATAAATTGCAACTGAAATCTGTTACTTGACTTAAGCTGTAGCTTTTGATATGGCAACTTCAATGTATTTAAAGTAAACGTCAGAATTGTCTTTTGGGGCCAAAAACAAGACCACCATCATTTCTAGGCTAATGATGTCATAGGACTTGCATTATTCTTAAGAGTAACTACTCCTCATAAGAAGTAACAAAAGTAGAGGAACGACTCAGAGAGAAACACTGTTTCAGTTTTAGAGAATATGTTAACCAACTGCAGCAGAATAAATTAGAGAATTCATAGTTAGGTTTATTGAGAAAAAAAGAAATCCTTTGACGAACAATGTAATAATTAGTAAAGTTACCTGCAGCAATTTCCCACCAGCAGCACAAGATCGCAGACCAATTGTCTCCTGAAAAATATGCATAAAAATTTCAGCTACGCTGGCCCAAAGGCTCAGAACTGTAGTTAATTAATTCAAAATACATCCATCATAGTAATTTTAAGTAAAGGCAAAAAGTAAGGACCAATTGCAAATGTCACAAGTTCCTGCCAACAAACCTTGTTTCTGTAGACAACAAGGAACTGTGCTGCAGGATCTTTTTTGGTTACATTAGACATGGTGTCTAGGAACCAACCACCACCTTTAACTCTTTGTCTGGACACGTGGAGTGCAGGACGATCTCTTGCATACAAAGCTATAATATATCCATCTTTCAGACTATCACCAGACAGTTCACTTAGCTTCTTGCTAGTTTTAAGAAGCTGGTCAGAAGTTGACACTTGCATTAATTCTATAGGGGTTTTCCTACTTCTTGAGCCTTCTGGAGACTGAGAACCAGAACTTTGTGCTTGATCAGTGCCACTCATAGCAGTGTCATCTTCTCTTTGTGAAGTACTTTCTTTTTCTAGTATCAAGGGCTCATCTGATTTTTGTAGGGTTTTTTGACGGGCCTGCCTCTTTTTGGCCTTTTTACCCGATCTGCTGCGTCTCCCCTCTGATTTGGCAGCAATGTTATGAGGTAAACCAGGACTTGGGTTCTGACTAGACTGCTTAGATTGATTGGAATCCTTTTTAAGGGAGCTTTCAGGACTTTGTTGAATCTCATTGATCAACTGTTCAGCACTAGATCCCTGCAAAGCACTTTCTTTGTCTTGTATGCTAAATTGTCCTTTTTCATCAACTATTTCACTTTCTTCCTCATCCTCATCAGAAATGGCATCCTTTGGAATGACCCCATCAAAGAAAAATGATTGCAACATAGAGATAGCCTTCTCCCTTATCTCCATCCATGCTTCTTCACTATAATCTGCACTTCGTGGAAGTATCAGTACATTGGGCATCTCCTTCACCTGAAGCAAAGATGTTATCATAATTTGATTAGTGACAACCTTCCTAAGGAAACAGCATACCACAGCAACACTTGAATTCATAGCCTAAGATATGTTTCATACCCATGCTTCCATCCACTGTGGCCCTTCAGCTCCATCCAGAGCACACCCAGCTAAGGTGCCATCAATGAGAAGTTGCTTTAATGCACAATCATCCAAGAGCTGGCTGCTGCCAGTGTTCACAAGAAAAGCCCCTGGATGAAACAACCCCAAAGGGGAACAAATTTAGACAAAAGAAAGAGAAGGAATAAAAAATAAAGAAAATGAAATAGAGATCTCAAAAATACGAAGCAAATGTACCAGGTTTTACATGCTGCAAACATTCAGAATTGATAATCTGAACAGTTTCGTTCGTTAAAGCACAATGAAGCGATATAAGGTCACTTGCAGCTAGTAAATCGTTAAGAGTATCCATTCTGCGGGCAGCTCGCGGAAATCTTATAGAAGATCTACTTACTTTTCCATTTTCCTGAAAACATGAATCAGGGGAGATTTATTCCAACATAAAAATTTGAAGATCATTTCTCTTTCAAATACAATTAACAAAAACCCGTTAATTTTTTAAAATTTACCCAATAACATGATAAGAGAGAGACTATAACTTTAAGATCCTTAGATCCATCTCAAAATGAGTATAGTAAATTAGCAATTCAGCTGTATTATGCTAAACTCTTCCACAGTTGAACAAAAATTTGCTTAAACTTTTCAAATAGTGTGCATTTTAAGTTCTACTCCTAATGAGAAATTCTATACCACTTTCCAGAAGTAGCCAGACAAAGTAGATAAAAGAATAAAGATTTAGTTTTTCCTAAATTCCAAAAACATGCAAGCGCAAAATTGCTAGGATTCGACAAGAATTTGCTAAATTAATTTGTTTCACCTAATTATCAAAATTTAATTGATTAATAAGAAATGATAATCTCAACAATGAAACAGTTTCTAGTTGTTAAAAATCCAATTGGTGAAGAAATAAAGACGTAAACTTTCTGGAATTTTTTTCCTTTACCTCCACAACATCAAAATAAAGCACACTCATTCTGAAGGCTAAGCTACGGGATGCCAGAGACCGGGCCGACGCAGATCTGCCAACTATTCCCAACACTAGACCTCGGCACCGCCTCATTCCCCTGCAAAGAGGCTGAACCGAGCCAAGCCAGCCGGAAGCCGAAAGTGCGTGGCGGGAGAGCAAGTGCGTCCGACGGAGCAAGCCAAGAAACAGCGCCATGACAGTGTCAGCGATCTCTTCGGCTCGCGAGACGTCGACATGGACAAGGCGTAGTCCAAGGTCAGCGGCTAAGGCAGAGTCGACGGCGCGGTCAGAGGAGCCGAGACAGAGGATGAGCTGGTAAGGACGGAGGCGACGCTGGGCAGCTCGAGGGAGGTAGGCAAGAGAGTGAAGGAGGACAGCCGCGGCGGCCTCGATCTTCCCATCGGCTAAGCGGCTAAGAGGGACGTGCTCGAAGAGCGAGATGCCGGCCAATGATTCTTGTTCGAGGACGCAATCTTCAACGCAGTTGAGGGAAACGACCAAAGGGAGAGGCGTAGGGTTGTTACGGCGAGGCATCGTGGCAGAGGATCTGAGCCCAGACGACGTCGTTGGGATGGATGTATTCATCCTCGGATCCCACGCTATTGTCTCCAATGAATCACTGAGCAAGGGAGTGGGGTAGTAAAAGTATTTCTCGGGCGGTGGTTAATTGAGGTTAGGGTTTATGGGCGTAAATTTAGGCATTTGCAGGGGCTAAATATCAAATGATGGGGATTGTAAGGTAGACTGAAAACGCATCTCGTATCTGATTGAAAAAGATCTCATCTTGGCTTTGTTTAGAATTTCAAAAATCCCACTTTTGTCCCAATTTTTGGCAATTAGCGGGAGACCCTTTTCCATGTACGTAGGGAATGGAATATGCGTATAAAGGAAATGAGCAGTCTTTTAAGAAAGATCAAATCAAACTTCCCAAAAAAACTACATTCAAATTTACTTAAAACTGAACACTTTTTGTTCTCTCATCCAGAATACAACTATAATACATTACAAATTGAAAACAACTCACGGCTTTTGTAACTAATGAATTGGAATGATAGATATATACATATACACTCTCGCATTACATCTACTGTTGAACAACTCTATATGGCAGCACATTCTTCTTATTTCTCCTTCATCTTTAGTCTTCTTTTTCTATATAAACAAGTATGTTCGCAGTTCACGGTCAAGGTAAGGGATGCTTTAGAAACTTCTATCCACTTTCTATAACAACCTACCAGGCCTCGTATTTATAAGTTTGAGGTGCTATCTTGAGCTTTTTGATAGTTTTTGGCCTGCAACACTGATATCTTCCAGGCTGCTACAAAAATCCTGAATTTCTTTTTCCTTTCAACTTCTTCATAATTAAAAGAGGACATCGTCACACTGCAAAGTGATGGGATTTATCTTAGAAAAACCTTCTCCTAAAGTTCCGGGTAGTTGCTTGATATGATCGCATTAGCAGTCCAACTCCAATTCCAACCCCAAGGCACATCCCAAGGCCAATTCCAACCCCAACTCTAACACCAGCATTAAACCATGAAAGCTGACCATCCTCGCCAGCATACATGTCTTCAGAGTAGTAGCCGTGTCCGATTTTTCCATCAAACTCATAATCTTCAAGTCCGGATTCGGTAATCTACATGGTAAAAAAAAGAACAGCATGTGAGGACAGGAAATCCAATTCTACACAAATTGAGAAGTATGAAAAGCCCAAAGAAGTTTCTAAGAATCTGCCAAAACACTTGATGAACACATTTCAGTATCCCCATTATTATTTTGAAGCTCATTGTTACAGTAAAGATGCAAATTTATAATGCATCTATGATAAACAGAAAAAGGAACATTAAAGCAACAGTCAACCTACATTTTAAGACCGTGCTATGTTGTTCATTATCATAACAGGTGTTGTTATGCTCCCAGAACTTGAAAAAAATTACATTTCCCCCTAAAAGAACCTTAAAGTTGAATCTAGGAGACGAATTGAAAAAGTTTACTAAGAACAGCTGATGAATACCCTAAACCACTCAGCTTGCTTAACAAGCAGAAAACAAGCTGTGGCAAGGACTGGGAGTTACAAATGAAGAATCCAATATCATTATACCAACCGAAGCAGACTGCTATATAACGAAGCAGGTAAAGCAACAACATTGTATACGCCTACTCTCTAAGACCAGAATAAACCTCCCATCATGTATAGACAACAAAAAGGCAGCAACATTTCAATTTCAACTCAGCACACTTATAAAAGCAATAACAGTATTCATATGCTAATGCCATAAAGTAACATCTTAAACTCTGTTATAAGATTCTAAAAACAATCAAGGGTTCTCACGCAATAATGCCAATTCCTTAACATGATGGAATCTAAATCTATATTATTAATTTATGATCAGTTACAATGCCAATTTTACCTGCAAATTCCGGTGTCTAATCAATCCATTACTACCCTTGTTATTCCCTTTGCCAATCTCTTCATCCTCAGGAATCGCATCCAATGTCGAACTAAGCCTCGACCCACTTTTCCTCCAAGGACTCACTGTTATCGTCTTCGTCAATATCACAGGCACACCCGCGGAACACCCCGCAATGTAAACTTCAATGCCCGGCGCTGAAACCCCCTTTTTCCGTTGGAAAAACGAAGAATTCCCAGGCTCCTTAACCGCTGCCGCCATATAACAATCCATGCTCCATTCCCCTTCCATCCTTTCCAAAGAGCCACACAACATCATCTTTTCATTCTCGTACACCTCGAATTCAAACCCTCCGGTGACGCGAACGCTATCGGTGCTTAAATAAGTGACCTCCGACGACTCCCGGTCGAGACGGTCGCGGCGGAGCGTGAACGAAGCGGAATCGGAAGCCGGGACACGAGAGCCGTTGACTTCGAGGGAGAAACCGATTTCGCGGCGGAGGTAGCAGAGGGTGAGGTGGTCCGGCGCGCTATCGATTACGCAGGGCGCTATCCGAACGTAAAAGAGACGGATTTCAAGCCATACGGAGGAATTGTTTATGATACTGTAGGGATTCGAGGCTTTCGGGATTGAAATTTGCAAGGGATCATGCTGTTGAAGGTCCATGTGTTAAGAAAACTGCAAGGTCAACAACGAAACGAGGTATCGTAAGAGAAAACAATAAAATTAGGGTTTCTGGAAGATTAGGAATGATGGGCATAAATAAACAATCATGATAAAAAGCGATTCCATGGTTCTTCTGAAAAAAAAAAAAAGGAGAGATTGGTTGTAAATTTTTAGGTGATGGCAATTGGCCAATGGGTAAAACAACAGATAGACCGTGTCAAAACGAAACCCCCACCTGAAACAGGAAGAAGATGGAAATGGGCGATCGTTAAATCCTAATGAATAACTAGAAAAGACACAGTGGAGTGTGGATATGTTGGCATAATCAACGCCATGGCCCAATCATTGATTTCTTAAGCCCTCGAAGTCGGTGATTAGTGGCTCCTTCCAGCCATCAATTTGTTGGGCTTTTGCTTTTATGGAATCAAGCCCTCAACATAAATTTATTAAGGCCTCGTTGGGATGAATGGCAAGATTCAATGCTGAGGGAACCGAATATATAGGTGAATATAATATATGGTACTCAAATTTGATTTTAATGTTTAATTTGGTATCTGGACTTAATGACATCACGTGACCCAATGAATATTTGACATATATGCTCTAGTAAAAAAACATATGTACTTAATTTTGGATACAAAAGAAACTCAAATATCAAATTGAACATTAAAGCCAATTTTAAGTACTTAACTAGGACAAAAATACTCAAGCATTAAATGGAAAAAATTTAGCTATCAAATTGAATATTGAAATCAAAATCAAGTATTAATTTGAGACAAAAAATTTCATGTCTTGAACTGAATATTAGAGACAAACTCAAATACCAAATAATATATTAACTCGAATGGAAATATTAGATCACGCAACATATATATAAATATACAATAATTGTATGGTGATAATAATACAAGATATTTCCACCAGCAGACTATTAGAAGGAGACGGGAATAAGGTGATTCGTTTGAAAAACGGGTGTGGGAAGTTGATTGATAATGAGGAAGAAGTCTATAACTGTTGAACAAAAAATGAGGATCTTGTCAAAATGGTGACTATTGATGAGATTAAAAATGTTGTGTTTCAGTTGGGAGCGTTGAAAGCCCCAGGGCTGGATGGATATTGTGGGGTTTTTTTTATCAAAAATTTTGGTCTGATGAAGGAGGATGTTGTGAAGTATGTGCAAAGTTTCTTTTCATAATGGGTAAATGTTGAAGGAAATGAAAAAGACTGAGATTGTGCTTATTCCAAAGGTGAAAAGGCTTGAGTTGGTATCTCAATTTAGGTCTATAAGTCTTTCTAATTTTGTTATAGAATAATCTCAAGAATGGTGGTTAACAAATTGAGATCATTGATGGGAGGATTGGTTACATGCAACCAAAGTGCTTTTATTGAGGGTAGGATGGATCGAGACAATGTTGTGATTGTTGGTAAGGTTTTTCACTGCTTGAAATTGAAGAAAAGAGGGGGAAAGTATGAGGTGGGTATAAAGTTGGACATGAACATGGTGGAATGGGGATTCCTAGAGGCAATCATGACCAAAATTGGGTTTGATAAACAATGGATAACATGGGTTATGGAGTGTGTAACCTCTGTGTCTTACTCTTTCGTCGTTAACGGTAAAAATAGTGAGGTCATTAGACCAATAGGGGTCTTAGGCAAAGGAGACCCATTATCTTTTTTTTTTTTTTTTTTGTTTCTATTTGTTGTTGATGTTCTCTCAAGAATGATTTCTAGGGCAATGGAGTCTAGATCCCTTCAGGGTGTTAGAATCAGTAGGTCAGGTCCTATTATTTCTCACATTCTTTTTACTGATGATTCTCTATTTTTCTTAAAGCCTGATGGGAAGAATTGTAGGTAGTTTGCCAAGATAATTGAGGAGTATGGTAAAGAATCTAATAAAAAAGTTAATTTGGAGAAGTCTAGTATTGTTTTTGGTATGAATGTGCATGAGGAGAAAACGAAAGAGCTTAGTGGCCTTCTATGTATAAAGAAAGCTGACAATCCTAGAACTTACTTAGGTACTTCTTCCTTGTAGGGTAGAACGAATTATGAGGTTATGAGAACTTTAAAAGAGAAATTTTATGCTAAATTGGGAAGTTGGCAGCATAATTTATTATCCCAAAGTGGAAGAGAAGTGCTTTCTGAAACTGTGGTGAGTGACATTCTTGTTTATCTTATTACTTGCTTATTGGTTCCAAAAAAGATTTGTGAAGCTCACTAAGCTAAAAGCTGATGATAGCAATTTAATATTGCTATGTTGGCCAAACAGAGCTGGCGGTTGATTCATAGGCTTGATGAGTTGTGGGTTAAAGTCCTGAAAGGTAGATATTTTCCTAATTTTGGTTTTTTTGAAGCTAAGAAAAAGACTAGAGCTTCTTGGATATGGGGTAGTTTGTTGACTGAGAGGGATATTATTAAAGATAATTGTCTATGGCAGGTTATTAATGGTGAATCAGTGAATACTTGGAAGAATAGATGGGTCCTAGAATTGGGTGTTAATGTGCTTGGGGGAGATGGGGTGGATTTAGAGGGAAGGCCACAACTTTTTGCGAAATAATGGATAAAAAGAATGGTAGATGGAATATTGATGTCACTAAGGAATGGATTATTGATGTGCAAGAAAAAGTCTCACTCCAACCCTTAAATACGAGGATAATGCGCTTTACTACATTCAAACTCACGTCCTCATGCATTGGCAGCAATATCGATGCCAATCATGCTAAGAATCAACCAACGCTTGTATGCTTATTTTATTTGTTTATAATATAAAAATTAATATTTATATTCCATTTTTTATATAAATAATAAAAATATGTTTATTTATGATTTATAATTGTTTGTGAATATGTTCGTTTTATGTTCAATAATATGTTTACTTAATGTTTATGAATAAATTCATATAACTTAAACAAATAAATACAAATACACATAATTTTAAAGAAATAAACACAAAAACAATTTTGAAATCCTTAACAAGCACGAATTGAGTACAAACAAGCTTAAAAATAAACAAACGAACATGAACAAATGTATGTTCATTCAAACTTAATTCATTTATAACATTAATTATAAAACCTCAAAATATCATTATTATATCATTTAGGTATATCCTTCCATAAGATTGATCTTCCAAAATCTGAATCAAATTGGTGATTGGTGTAAGTCGATGCCCTCCCGGTATAAGTGCTTTAGCCCCAGAACATTGATCCACCGAAGTTGAAATCGTAGGCATTGATTGAATGTCAAGCCCGAGTGTCGAGATTCGGGTTATGCTCATACCTTGACTGGTAGTGGCCACCGAAGTTTAAATTCGTGTCGGAAATCGATGAATATCTACCCAGAAATGCTTCGGGTACACCATAGTAGGAGCTTTGTAACAAGCCAGTGAACCCACCGCACAATTGTAACACCCCTCACCCGTCTCCGTCACCAAATTAAGGTTACGGGATGCTACAAAACAAAACATGCTATAACAAATCAAACATTTCATACATTGATTAATTGAATTAAACTCAATGAAAAACATGTCATTTCATAATTTATCGGTGTTATATTAAACATATGTAAGCTATAAAACAATTTAAAATAAATTAGGGACTTAATTAAAACATTTCAAAAAATGGAGTAAAAATGCTAAATAAGGGTCACACGGCTGCGTCACCAGGCCGTGTGATAACACCAGGCTGTGTGAAGCCATAAGACACGGTCATGCCAACTGACCGTATACGAGGACTCAAGCCGTGTAGAGGAGACACACGGTCGTGTATCCAGACCGTGTAACAAATTGTGACTTGCGTGTGCAAATTGGTACTTAAAAATATACATACCATACGACTGTGCCAACAACCTGTGTATGACACATGGCCGTGTGTCAAGCTGTGTATCAACTCGTGTGCACTTAAAGGTCACTTTTCCATCAAGTTAACCAAACTAATCTCTCTTAAGCCACAAGCAACAATATGCAGCAAATGTTCGAACCTACTCCAAAACACATTACAACATGCCAAAATCATCACATAATCAAGCATCCTAAGCGCCTAACCAATATGCCATAAAAAGGCGCCTCAAACCAAACAATTTCAAGCTACCAAACATTACCATTTACACACCATTCAATGTCCATATGCATATGGTATACAAACAATTTATATCATCATGCAAGCCTGTACATGTTGAAAAATCAAATTTGGAAAACATAACGAAAAATAAATTTAGAGAAAAATCAAAATTTTAAAAAAATTTCCAAAACAAGAACCTAGTTGTGATATCTAAAGTAATAAACATTTAATCAAAATTATATCTTTTCGATTCGACTAGGATGAACGCTTCGATCGAGTAGTCTTCTCCGCTATCCTCGAGCTCACGTTTGCCAAGTGTGGGCTCGCTTCGAATCATAAAATTTTTCAAAAAAATTACCAGTGGGGTAATTTTGTAACTTCTCTAAACTTTTGAACCAAGTTATAAATAAGAAAAATATCTCTAGAAATTTTCTAAAATAACTTTTTCAGAGAATTTTTTCTCTACAACTTTCTCTTGAATTCAAGTGTGTGTAAAATAATGACCCAAGACTCTCTTTATATAGGAGAGTTTAGAGAGTTCAACTATGATTAAACTTAATTACTTTAATATTAAATTAATATAATATTTATCTACAAAAGAAATATTAAATTAAATTTAATATTAAGAAAATCAATTTAATATTAAATTAATAAAATACTATTAAAATAATTATTAAATTAAATTAAGTTAAGTTAAATATTAAATCTATTAAAATAATATTATTTTTGAAATAGTTAATCTGAAATCAAATTCTCTAGTAGAGTCACAGTAGGAGAACCACTGAAGAACAATCATTCCCGACCATTTTCTGGCCACCGAAATGCCTCTGTCATAGTTGCCGGTACCCGAAGTCGGTTCGGTCCGAGCTAATGACAGCTCGACCGGTACGGTCCAACCACTGGTTAGACCGTCGGCCCGGTTTGTTTGACCAATTTTTGGGTCTTAGTCTCGGTTTTGGGCTCCCGGGCCCAATTTATGATTTCAGATCCAATTTTCAAGTTCAATTACCTATTGGGCCAATTGTCTTACTTGAAAATTAATTTCTAAAAATATCATATTAATTTTAATTAATTTGATTAATTTAATTTTACTTGATCAAAATTAATTTTCCTAAAAATCACTCATATTTTCCAAAATAAATTTTCAAGAAAATTTTTTAAACAAATTCTCTAGTTGAACATTTCTTACGACTACCCAATTTAATTGCACATCGAACAAATCAACTCAATTAATTTATTTCCAAAGTCATAGATTTTTTTTCTGATTCAAATATATTCTGATCGAACTTTTGTTGAGCTAGCAGAGGGACCAATTGTACATATACAATTAGGCTCTAGTAATTGCAATTATATCCAGAAGCTCGTTCCGATAATTCACAATTACTTAATCATAAAGTCAGTCTACAAGAAGTAGCATGATTGAAAACTGATTGCAGTCATAAAGCAACTAAAAATTTGACAAAGGCAAGTGCACCTATCAATTAATAGTATAGCTACAGTGAGCAAAGATATCGATCCCACGAGGACTAAAAGTACTAGTAATTACTGTATTTCTATTATTTAACCAAATAATTGGAGTGATTAATTGAAACTAAAATTAACTAAATTAATTAACTAAAGAACACAACAAAGAACAAATCAGGAAAATAATTGATTAACAACTAAGAAGCGAGACAATACCCAAGAAAGAATCCAACTAGACTTCATCTGTCATTATCAATCTAAATTAAGCAATTTCTTCACTTAGTATCTTGATTTGTAGAAAACCCTAGATTATGCTAATATCTCTCTTCAAGACTAAGAGCAACTGACTCTAGGTTGATTAATTGAAATTTATTTCTAATTAAAACCCCTATTGTCGCTTTAGCTCGATCTATGGATCTCCCTATTAGATTTGACTCTAATTCGGTAGATTTATGTCGTCCTATTTCTAAGATTGCATGCAACTCCAGTCAATTATGCTAGATCTACTCTTAAACAGAGTCTATTCCTATGATTTAAGCACATCAAACATGGATTAATAGTTTAGAAATATTAAACCAAGAATTAACCACACATAATTGAGAAAAAGATCCAAGTATTTATTGCGTAAAAATATAAATCAAATAACAAAATCCATCTTAGGGTCATCTCCATAGGTATTTAGAAAATTAGTTCATAATCGTTAATAAAAACATCTTAAAGTCAGTATAATCACAAGAAATAAAGAAACTCATAATAAACTTCAAAGAGATCAAAAGGAGATCTTCAATCTTGATGGAAATATGCTTCAGAGTCCGCTTCAATGGTATTTTTCGAGTTGTTTTCTTCAAAATTCTATGACGGATTCCTTTCTATATTCTTATATTAAGTATATATAGGTCTTAGAATGCCCGAAAAATCTAAAAATTGTATTTTTCCGTGTTTCTGGAGTGTAGTTCATGATTTCCACACGGCCGTGTGCCTAGCCCATGTGCCCCATGTACCTTGCTCCGATTTTCTAGTTTTCACTCTTTTTGCTCCCAAATGCTCTCCTAAGTATAGAAACATGAATTTAAAGGATTAAGAGCATAAAAGTAACCATTTTACATCAAATAATCATCTAAAAACGCATTAAGAACGGGATTAAAACATGTTACTTTTAGCACTTATCAAAAACTCCTTATTGTATACTTTTTGTGAAAGGAATTCATCCAACTGTTTTGTCCAACGACCTCGTCATGTGTGTGTTACCCTCATATGATATCCTTGATTCCTTTGAGTTAAACTCGTTCACTCAATACAATCCTATTTTATCTCATTTTCACCATGTGTCTTCTTAATGATTAATATGATCATTGTCAACAAATGACTATGATAAATTGCTCGTTTGAGAACAAGCAACCTGTGACCACGTTCCATATTTATCTATCTACACAATGCCAATGAGAGGATATCGTTAACTCTTTAATTGAACTATGAATTCCACTGTTGCTAATAAAGTCATTCCATACACAAGTCATGTACCCAACATACTAGCTATGTAACACCCCAAACCCGGCCCAAAACACCACGGCCGAATTCGGAATGTTATTGAGTAAAACGTTTGGGAAAAATTTTGTTTAAAGGGTGAAAACACGTGCTGAGTTTAAAATCAAAATCCATAGTTTATAAAAGATAACTTGTTTGCAAAAGGTTTAACGTTTTGAAAGTAGTTTGCCGAGGAGAATAAAGCTTTGAGGGTCATCTTTAGTTTAAAGCAACATACGTTTGAAAATTTAAGAAAGTCGAGTTGTTACGCGTGTTCAAATTCAAAAACCTTAGCTCAAGTTTTTAAATTGCATAAATTATAACCATTTCCAGTTTTTAATCCAATATTCAAACTAGCTTAAACAAAATAAAAATCCCCAAATAGTTAAAATGGCCTTATTACAATAAAATCATCCCAATGAAACTGAAAATTAAAAGAAAATGTATTTAAATAAGCAAAATTGCATCTGCATGGCCATCTCAAATCCACTTCAACCTGGTCCAGAACATCACGTATCACCTGCATGTTTGGTAAAATAGGGTGAGTCAAACCGACTCAGTGTGTAATTAATCCACGTAATACCACATATGGGCTTAGCCCAAACCACACAAATCCACATGACATGTAATAATGCAAAATGTACCCAACCCAGCCTAGTATCCATCCGCTACACACCCCCGTATCCAGCCACCACACACCAGAGGATTACTAAATCGACCCTCCATCCACTACACACCAATTCGGCAATCAATGCCGTCCACTCAGTAGTCTAGCCACCGGTCCACGTGATTAAATCACAAAATCCACAACGTGATTCATGGTCAACGTCAATCCACGATGTAGCTCATGGCTAACATCAATCCACGATGTGGCACATAGCCATCACCAACCACGATGTGGCACATAGCCTACACCAACCACGATATGGCACATAGCCTACACCAACCACGATGTGGCACGAAGTCGATCATCAATCCATGTGAGGCTCGAGGCCATCACTAAACCACGTACATAATTGTACACCCTGTCCTTCATTCAGAATATATCCCGACCCCATGCATATGCTATATATTATAATGACATGGCAGGATAATGCATGATCATGTTTAATAGGTATATGACATGCTTACGTATAACCACAGTAGATAACCACAACCATACCAATATTATGGTACTAACCTGATTATCGACATACCCATTAAGGGTAACCATTTCACCACAACCACTATATTAGCCATCACACATATAACGCATACAGTTAATTTATCTAACAGGGAATTTGTGAATTAATCACACACCTGATAACCCGAAGCACTACGCTCTCGATCTCCCTAACGTCCTTGCTCGAAGAGACTACAGTGATCTGCATGTCTCTTTCTGACGCTGGCCCACACCCTGGTAGCCAATCCCGAACCGCAGAAACCGAACAGTTCTTGAACTTAGGGGTAGAGACCACCCCTTTCTCTCCTCGACTGGTACTCGCATCCATTGAATAGCACTTAATCAGAATACCAGGTTAATCGATAAGTAAAAATCTAAATGAGTCAAATCTAGAACTTAATTGAATACTCTTACCGAAGTAGATCCGAATCCCGAAGGCTCCTCCTTTACCTTTTTCAAAACCCCCCTACATCAACCTAGTTAGAATCGGCTAACACTTCTAGATAAAAGATATAGCCTTTGGCCGAATATCACCATCTTCTTACCTTGTTCAATCAAATCTCGAAAGCTTCTCTTCTTAACGTCGGTTTCAAAGAACCCCGAACCCCACCTTCATGGTTTCGGCCAATCCAAATAAACAAGGTTAGATTCCCTGTTTCAACTAACCAGGGAGAAAAGAAAGAAAACTTGAATAACAGAGAACCCTTATCACAATATTGAAATCGGTTGAAACAATTACACAATATGATCGACAACACCCCTCTACAAATCAACCCCCGAGATGAATCACTACTTTAGGGTATAATCGACACTGAAAGATTCGGCCACAAAAGAAAGGTTATTCGGCTTTGAAGAACAAATAGCAAAGGGAAAAGATTCGGGAAAAAGTGATGATACGGTCTATCAAAGAAAGGAAAAGAAAAGAACCAATGCTACCACTTTAAGCTATGGATCCAAAGAGGAGAAGAGTTCGGCTTATCAAGTGAATAGGGTATCGGTTTACGACCACTAAAGAAAAAAGAAAAGAAGTAGGAAGAGAAAGAAAGGTTCGGCCTAGGAGTATAGGAGAAGAAGAAAGAAAACGCAAAGAATGACGTTAATGGTCTTTGAGGTTTCGGCCAAAGATCACCAAACGAGAAGGAGAGTTGAACACTATACGATTTCGGTACGAAAGAATAGAATGAGAGTTAGCAGAGAAATGAACTAAATTTCGGCACACTAAAGTTCTCCCCAAGCCAAATATGCACCTCACAAGAATCCTTCATTCGGCCACCACCTTCCCTCCTCTCAAATCCCTTATTCTTCTCCATATTTTCCTCCCCTCCTCTCATTCAAATGAGTTTGAATGAGTCAAACTCTTATCTTCTCTCCTAGCCGCACATTCAAACATCTTGACCAAGTCCACCTCTCATCCATTCAGAGTCCCAATGCTGTCCAACACCCCCTCTTCCCTTGACGCAAAAACGCAAAATAAAGCAACACTCATTGTTGCCAGCATGATTCGAACCAAAGCCCTTCTCACTCCCTGAGGCGTCATCCACATGCACCCCAAGTGGCGTCTCCTTGCCACTTTACCAACTGAGTTCTTGTGTTCATAAACGCAACCTTAAACCCCTTAAGGCCTAACTCTCTTAGCTCCCCCCCTTAGCAGCTTAAACCAAAAAGTTTTGCTAAGGCTTCCACCTAATCCCAAAGTTTCCCGAAGCCCCCAAACACAATCAAACAGCACACAGAGCATAATAACGCACACATATATATGCAAAAAGTGAGACCCCTAAATCCCGGATATTACAAGCTATCGACTCAATCATCTTTTAAGTATAAGCCTCCACTTTTATCAAAACACATGAGTTACATATGCATGGCTCGTGACTAACTCAAGATTTAGGTAAATCATACCATGAACATTACAAGTGAATTAATTCAAAAACGGATTCAGAATGATCTCATCTTGGGTCCAGTCTAATGTATAATTCTGCCAATGAATACATCTATGTCTCTACCCATGGAGTCAATGACTCCAATAGTGAAGACTGGTCATCTCCTAAATTGGAATTGTAGACAACATAATAATCCTTCTCAGTATTTGAATTAAATGTTCACTTGGATTCTTTTACGAGATTATGGACTCATTTAGATTATCTACTGAAGTAAATTGTCTTTCTCGCAATGTAAACATTCTTACAATGCCATTTATCATCAATTTGAACTTAGACCATCAATGAGCTAATATTTGCTTGCCACAATTTCACTATGCATGTAAAATATGAAAGACAGCAATACAAAGACATAATAGTGAAATGTGAAATTAACTTTATTTATTTATTCATCATTAAAAAATAGAAAATAATTACATGTTTACTGTAATATGAGCACATTTCCCAACAATACAAGGTGAACCAAATTATTCAAAACATTTACATAGCACCTTGACACCAACATAACATAGTCAAAACAAACCATTTTATACCATTCATGTCACCATTTTCATACCTAACCAATTTCATGTTCATCAATCATGATTTCACAAAACTTATACCAAAACTAACCTACCAAAACATGATCAAAACAATTTATATATATATAATTATATACCAAAAGTACCAACCAAGCCAAAAGTCACAACCATATTTATATAACCAAAACCACACCATAACTTGAACAATTACATATGATGTTCAAACCACCTACTACAATCAAAATCAAAGCGAACAAAAATTCTTTTGGGTCTTTGAACGGATAGTGTGAACTCCAACTCAACTTCCAACCAATCAAAACTTTCGATAATCTATAATGAAATCAAACATAACAGATGTAAGCAAATCATTGCTTAGTAAGCTTGTGTTAAACTTAAACCTTATCTCACTGAATATGATGTAACTTAAACATTTCCCAATCCAGATTATGAGTTCATTATTTGGCTATACACATCACAAATCTCACAAGGTTAATGAGTTCATATATGAAACATGTAACATTATCATGTCACAAAACATATAGAAGTAACTCATTTGAAACACAACTCAAAATTCACATATCTATTAACATTTCACATTTTTATTTCAAGCATCCATTTCATATCACCACTTCGTATACCCATTTTACATATCCATTTCCACCCGATGAACCATAATGAAGTAACGTTGGATACGCGGGAATAATGCTCACACAAGCTATGATGGTAAATACTCACACAAGCTGTGAAATGAGCCTGCTCACACGCGTTGTGGGTCGGGATATTAAGCTACGTGGTGCTGCTCACACGAGCTGTGAAGAATCCGCAACAAATGCAGGATCTTAGCCATCGGTAGGACATCCAAGACAAACACTCAAAACGATAATAACCCTAATGACATGCCATTTGTATTCTAAGCATTCACAAGGTTCATACGGGCCATGTTTAATATCCATATCATTTAAATCCATACACATTAGTTCATCATATGAATTCATCCATATAGTTTTCCAATTTCAAACATAACCTTTAATTATGATATCACTGCAACTTAGTCCATTTCATCACTTTATATTTACCAAGCAAAGAACTCAATCACAAACATACATGGATAATTATTAGACCATAAGAACATCAAATAATTATTTTAATCAACACACAGACTTACCCAAATCGAATTTGCAGCAACCACAACACCGATGATTACTTTGCTAGCTTTCATTTTTCCACAATTATTGTCTGGTTGATTTGTTTCTTGATCTAAATAATAATTCTAATTCAATTAACCATTTAAAATAACTAAATTTATGTGAATAAACCCTTTTGTTAACATTTTACAATTTTACCCTAAAATTTTACCTTTTATACAATTTAGCCCCTATACTAAAACTTGCAAAAATTTCACAATTAACCAAAAAACATTAATGTCAAATTCTTTATGATCCCTCTAAATAGGGGCGAGGTCAGAAATTTTTTTAAGGGGGCCGAAATTAAATTGTAATTTTTATGATAGTAAAATACAAATTCACCATTTTAATAGCCTTTATCTTTATAATTTTTAAAGGATTAAATAAAATTTTTATCATTTTAGGGGGCCAAAGTGTAATTTTACATTTACTAATTTAAAATTTTAAAAATTTCAAAGGGCCTAAATGGACAATTTCATTTTAGGGGGGGCGAGCCGTTGCTAGCCCCCTGGTTTCGCGCATTACTCTATAGCCCCTAAAAACTAAATTTTTACAATTAAACCATGCCAATTTCAAAATGATAACAATTAAGTCCTTAAATTCAAAACCGACCAAATTACTTAACAAAATGTTCCTATTAAACCATCAAGTTCATGAATCTATCAACAAACTTCAAAGACACTTATAATTCATTCATGGCAAGTCCCTAATATTTTAATAGTTTTACGAATTAGTCCTGGGGCTAGTTTGATTAAGCTACAACGACTTTAAAAAATATAAAAATTACTAAAATAGACTTAAAAATCATACCATGTAAGAGAAAAAATGTTGGCCGAAAGCTTGCTACATTCAAGTTATAGAGTTTCAGTTTTCTAAAGACAAAAAATAGAGAAGATGACTTTGTTCATCTTTTGTTTATGTTATTTATTAATTAAATTACCTCTATAATCTTCTTTTTTAACCAAAATTTCATAATTTACCAAACATAAATTGTCTACCATATTAAATAGGGTCTAATTACCATATAAAGCCCTTAATTCATGTTTTTATAGCCATGAAACACTTAATAAACTAATAGTGATTAACTTTTACAGTTTTTCTAATTTAGTTATTTTTCCTTAATTAACTATCAAATCACGAAAATTTTTGGGCTAAACTTCAATACACCTATATAGTAACTCCATAAATATTTAATAAAATAATTACAAACTCAGTTTACAGAAACGAGTTCCTGATACACCTCATTTTCCAAAATCACTTGAACTTAACTATTTGTTCAATTATAATTAAAAAAAATTAAATCCAAGATCTTATATAATACTATATTAAACTCATAAATATTAAATAATAATATTTATGGACCTACTTGATGGATTTGTGGTCTCGAAACCACTATTTTTCGGCACCACTGAGAACGAGTTGTTACAACAACTGTGTAGTAGGACTTTTTGCTTCAGCTTCGATTCCAACATTAGCCGCAACGGTGACCAAAAATGGGTCAGATCCATTAGCCTCAGCAAAATCGACATATAACTCCATTACAACATTTTCGCTTGAGTAATGTAATTATATGACCGCCTCTAGCTTGAGCTCAAGCTCGAGCTCGCGTTTCACATCAAATAACTCATACTTATAGAGGTCAACGAAAGCAAGATATCTACGTTGCAACCTCAAAATTCTTCCCTGAGTTGAACCCCCCATTTCCTTCCTGATTGATAACACTTTAGAATGACATATTTTTATGTGCTAATTATATATTAATTTCGAATGTGACTCTACTAATTTGAGCTATTTATGGGCTTTTGTCTCGTAGGGACTAAATTGGAGACCAATGCAAAATTGAGGGCCAAAATCATGAAATTAAAGAGAAAAATGGGCCAATGTGCAACAAAGGGAAAAGATGGTGCCAAAAGTGCGAACATGGAGGGCAGAAGGATTGAAATGCAAAAAGAAGAGACTTTGCTTTATCAAATTCTATTTTAATTATATTAGGATAATTAATATTAGGATAATTATCTAGGATTATTTGATTTCTTTATTTATCTCTATTTATCTTTAATTAAATTGTAATTATCTTTGAGAGTTTGAGTAGAATTAGACTATCTACCTTAAGCACTATAAATAGGGGATGGAGTAACTCATTTTGGTTGTTCATCTTTTTCTGTACACTCCTCCCCCATACGTTTTTGTACTTCCTTTATTTTCTTTCAATAAAAATTCCATTTTCCATATTTTTATATTTTATTTACTTTTCCACCACAAACATGGATCACTAAATTCCATCTAGCCGAAGGTTGTCGAATTCCCCAGAAAAAGGTTCCTGAGGCTTAGAACCCGCACTCAACTTTCTCACCCAAGTATTCATCGTTTCTCGCAGACATGTGGTCGACGCTTCGCCCGTGTCCCTTTAAAAGTAACCCTTTCAACGTATGCAAAGGCGGCCGCTTTGTGTGTTTTGGGAGGATTGCACTGTCGATTCGTGAGCTTACTGCGTCAGAGGTTAGCGAGCCCAAGAGACGAAATAGCGTGGGATTCGCCATTGAGAAACGTTGATCTAGCATAAATGACTCCACAAGGGCAATAGCAAGCTAGAGTCAGGCTCTCTAAATCCATAAGTTTAAACTCTTGGAGTTGGTGGTCGTAGGCGTCCTCTTCCACTATAACTGGCTTACTTGAGCAGAGAAGGGTCATCCAAAAGCCGAAGACAGAGCCCAAGGAGGAACGAGACAACCGGAGGCTGGAATCTCTCTACATAAGAAACTTTTTTTTATTTTCCTCATTTTAATTCTCGTGATTTCAATTCGTCTTAAATTCTATTTTTATTATTATTTTACCAGATCGAAAGTTATTAATTTTTTATTTATTTTTTTGAGTTCGCAGTTTTCTTGGGCACGATTCTCGTCTGTGATTTTGAGAAAAGAGCATTTGTATAATCCGATCCTTGTGGATTCGACCCTACTTATCATTTACTATTATTTTCGTTATTTTACAGGGAGTAGGACATATTTTGGTGCATTCAACGACGCATCAAATTTTGGCGCCGTTGCCGGGGATCGGTAAGGTACTAATCCTGTTTTTTGTTTTCTATGACCAGATCTGCTCCAGGCATTCTTGCGTTTGATTCAGAGATCGAAAAGACTGCAAAAGCTAATCGGAAAGAAATTAAGTTGAGGAAAAAGCAGTCAGCGGTGGTAGTGACTCGAAGCAATCCACCACCAGAAATTAGGATCGACGACGAAGCAGAGTCTAGGGTTAACGAAAACCCTACTCAAACATTTGAAAGTAAAGCAGAAGAAGTCGATCCATTTGAAGAAGAGTTCAACGCTAGGGTTGACGAAAACCCTAATTTGATACAAGAACCAATGGCTCAAACGATTCGGCAACTAGCCGAAGCTCCGACGGAACAACCGCCACTGTGCATCGCATATCCTACCATAGATACCGACTTTGAGCTGAAATTAGGGTTGATTCAGTTGCTGCCAACGTTCCAAGGGTTACAGAATGAAAACCCCCATAAATATTTAAAGGAGTTTCACATGGTTTGTCTGAGTATGAAACCTCAAGACGTAACTGAGGATCAGATTAAATTGCGCGCTTTCCCTTTTTCCCTAGCAGATTCAGCTAGGGAATGGTTATTTTATTTACCGCCCAGATCTATTACTATGTGGGCTGATCTATCTCGTTTGTTTCTCAATGAGTTTTTCCCAAAGATCTCAGAGCGGCCGAGCTAAGAAGGAGATCGTGGGGATTAGGCGAAAGAGGCGAAACTCTATATGATTATTGGGAAGCAGTTCAAGAAGTTGTGTGCAAAGCCCACAACACGGCATAACAGAGCAATCTCTCCTCCAGTACTTTTATGAAGGCTTAAAACCGATGGAAATGAATATGGTAGACGCCGCTAGTGGAGGAGCATTGGTTAACATGACCCCCCAACAAGCAAGAGACTTAATCTCTACAATGGCTGCCAATTCTCAGCAGTTTCGAGCCAATCCTGAACCTCCCAGAAGGGTTCACCAGTTAAGTAATTCTTCCTTAGAGGATAGGCTTGATAGACTTACTAATATTGTGAGTTCACTTGTTGCAGAAAAAGCTAAACCAGTTCGGTTATGTGGAATATGTGTTACACCTGAGCACACAACTGATGTATGTCCCAGTTTAAATGACGACTCGATGGCTCATTTGGATGCCGTGGGGAATTTTCCTGGCCCACCACAAAGGCGTTATGATCCCTACGCTAATACCGACAACCCAGGGTAGAGGGATCATCCTAATTTGAGTTATGGAGCTAATCCACGGTACAATCAGCCATACCAAAACTGACCTCTACAACAGCCACAAAACCCAGGTAATAATCTAGAGGCTCTTGTCAATAAATTAGCAGCTAACGTTCTTGAGTTTTAGCAGAAAACCGAGGCGTCCATAAGGGAGTTGACCACGTCAATCGAGAAAATAAGTTCTCAAGGGAAGCTGCTGTCCCAAACAGAGCCAAATCCAAGGCAAAATGCAAATTCAGTAACGCTGCAAAGTGGAAAAGTCCTGGAACCGATTCCCGACAGGAATCGTGCCCAAGAAATCGCCCAGGAAAAATCTGAGAAAGACGAACAGGTTCGACCAAGGCCTTCATTGCCTAAAATTCAACCTCCCTTTCCAGAATGATTCAACCAAAGTCGAAAAGGTAAGGAGGATAAGGAGATCCTCGAAACATTTAGGAACGTCAAAATTAATATTCCACTGTTAGACGCCATCAAGAAAATACCCAGGTACGCTAAATTCCTTAAAGAACTTTGCACCAACAAACGAAAGTTAACAGGTAATGAAAGGGTGAATGTTGGCGAAAATGTGTCCGCAGTGTTACAACGGAAAATGCCGGCAAAATGTAAGGATAGGGGTATGTTTGCAATACCATGCAAAATAGGACATTTGGGAATTAAAAAGGCTATGTGTGATCTAGGAGCCTCTATAAATGTAATGCCCTATTCTATTTATGAATCACTTAATGTAGGTTTTTTGACAAAAACATGTGTTATTATTCAGTTGGCAGACAAGTCCGTTGTGTATCCCGAAGGAGTCCCGAGGACGTGTTGGTAAAAGTTAACGAACTTATTTTTCCTGCAGATTTCTACGTGATAAAAATAGAGGAGGACAGTGCTCCGGGATCTTCAGATCTCTTGGTGGGATGACCATTCCTTAGTACAGCTAGTACTAAAATTAACGTTCGAAGTGGAACTCTCACGATAGAGTTTGATAGGGAGATCGTGAAATTTAACGTCTACGATGCCATTAGCCACCCCAGTGAAATCTTGAGCGTGAATTGTGTCGATATAATCGACTCATTAGTGGAAGAAAATTTTGAATCCATTTATGATTTTAAATTTGATAAATTTGAATCCGTTAATGAGTTGTTATCCCCAGGTACTAAGCTTTTGCCCTCTGTTATGCAGGCACCGGAATTGGCATTGAAACCGCTACCTGAACATCTAAAGTATGCATTTTTAGGTGACGATGATACCCTACCAGTCATAGTCTCCAATCGACTTTCTTCCCATGAAGAGGAAAGTTTGGTTCGTGTATTGAAAAGTCACAAGGAAGTAATTGGTTGGAGCATTGCAGATTTAAAGGGAATAAGACCGTTGACATGCACACACATGATCTACGTGGAGGAGGGCACGAAACCGAGGCAAGAAGCCCAAAGACGGCTAAATTCGAATATAATGGAGGTAGTAAAAAAGGAAATAATCAAGCTTTTGGATGCTGACGTAATCTACCCCATTTCGGATAGCAGATGGGTAAGTCCAGTACAAGTCGTGCCCAAGAAAACGGGCGTGACAGTAAAGAAAAATGTCGAGGGTGATTTGGTGCCAACCCGAGTGCAAAATGGGTGACGTGTCTGCATAGATTACAGGAAGTTGAACTCCTACACTAAAAAAGATCATTTTCCCCTTCCCTTTATTGACCAAATGCTTGAAAGGTTAGCTGGAAAAACTCACTTTTGTTGTCTTGACGGATATTCAGGTTTCTTTCAAATACCAGTCGCACCAGAGGACTAAGAGAAGACCACTTTTACGTGCCCTTTTGGTACATTTGTGTATAGGAGGATGTCGTTTGGTCTCTGCAATGCACCAGCTACTTTCCAGAGATGCATGATGAGTATATTTTCTGAATATGTGGAAAAGATTATCGAAGTTTTTATGGATGATTTTACTGTTTATGGGAATTATTTTGATGAATGCCTTAAAAACTTAACGATAATTTTGAGCAGGTGTATAGAATTCAATCTTGTCTTAAATTATGAAAAGTGTCATTTTATGGTAGACAAGGGTTTAATTCTAGGGCACATAGTTTCTTCTAGGGGAATTGAGGTCGATAAGGCCAAAATTGACGTTATAAATTCTTTACCTTATCCCTCTACTGTTAGGGAAATTCGCTCTTTTCTTGGCCATGCAGGGTTCTACAGGCGCTTTATAAAGAATTTTTCGAAAATAGCGGAACCACTTTGTGAATTGTTGCAGAAAGATAAGCAGTTCGAGTTTAACCAGAATTGTAAGGAGGCTTTTGATACACTTAAGCAGAAGTTGGACTCGCTCCTATAGTGCAGCCGCCGAATTGGAAGTATCCATTTGAAATTATATGCGACGCAAGTGAACGAAGTGTAGGAGCTGTGTTAGGACAGAGAGTAAATAAGGAACCCCATGTCATTTGCTATGCCTCGAAAACCTTAGATGCAGCACAGAGCAACTACACCACTACCGAAAAAAAACTTTTGGCTGTAGTATTTGCTTTAGATAAGTTTCGACCTTATTTATTGGGATCTAAAGTAATTATTTTTTCTGATCACACAGCACTCAGGTATTTGATCGCAAAGAAGGATGCGAAACCAAGGCTCATTAGGTGGATTTTGCTGCTCCAAGAGTTTGACGTCGAAATTCGAGACAAAAGGGGATGCGAGAATTTAGTGGCTGACCACTTGAGCAGAATTAAAGTGCCTTTGACGACGTACCTATTAAGGAAGAATTTTCGATGAAAGTCTATTCTCAATGAAGCACATCTCCCATGGTACGCAGATATGGTAAATTTTCTAGCCACAGGCTCATTACCCACTGAGTTAACACGTTCCATGAAAGATAAGCTTAAACGAGAAGCTCGATACTACATTTGGGACGACCCATACTTGTGGAAGCACTGTTCGGACCAGATGATTCGACGATGTGTCCTAGAAAATGAGGTAATCTCTATCCTTAATTTTTGCCATGCTGAAGCTTGTGGAGGACATTTTGGCCCTAAGAGGACTGCTCATAAGGTGCTCGAATGCGGGCTATATTGGCCCACGATTTTTTAAGATGCGTATAACTTCTGTAAGTCTTGCGACAGATGCCAACGTACAGGTAACATCACTAAACGAAATCAGATGCCTTTATCCCCGATTCATGTATGCAAAATCTTTAATGTTTGGGGCATTGACTTCATGGGCCCATTTATTTCTTTATTTAGCAATATGTATATAATTCTCGCAGTAGACTATGTTTCTAAATGGATTGAAGCAAAGCCTACCCGCAATGATAATGCCAAGACCATTGTGGAATTTCTAAAACGAACTATTTTTTCCAGGTTTGGCACACCTCGAGCCCTAATTAGTGATCGTGGCACCCACTTTTGCAATAAAATCATGGAGGCACTGTTAGCGAAATATGGAGTCCATCACCGTATAGCTACGGCATACCATCCCCAATCGAATGGACAAGCCGAAGTCTCAAATAGGGAGATAAAAACTATTTTGGAAAAGACAGTTAAGCCCAACCGAAAAGATTGGAGTCTTCGGCTTAATGACGCGTTGTGGGCTTATCGAACGGCATATAAAGGACCAATTGGAATGACCCCATACAGGCTCCTTTTTGGCAAAGCTTGCCATCTCCCAGTGGAGTTGGAGTATAAAGCCTATTGGGCGATTCGACAATGTAATATGGAGCTAGACCATGCTGGAGAGGCGAGGAAGTTAGATATCCAAGAATTGGAGGAAATCCGTAACGATGCTTATGAAAACGCTTCTATTTACAGAGACAAGACCAAGTTGTTTCATGATAGGAAAATAGCTCAAAAGCATTTCTCAGTAGGACAACGGGTTTTACTCTATAACTCTATGTTGAAATTGTTTCCAAGTAAGCTTCGATCACAATGGCAAGGACCTTTCGTTGTTACTGAAGTGTTCTCTCATGGTGCTGTTGAAGTAGAAAGTGAAGAGTCAGGAAGGCGATTCATAGTCAATGGCCAGCGGCTGAAACCATTTTATGAAAATTTTCAGGCTCAATCAATCGAAAAAATTTATTTGGAACCTCCATAAAACCATTTGAATCGTCGAGCTAATGACGTAAAACAAGCGCTTGTTGGGAGGCAACCCAATATTTATTTTTTCTTTTATTTTTTTTCGTTCTTGTCTCTATTTACTATCTATTGTTTCCTTTTCTTTTATTTTTAATTTATGGTTTATTTGTTTTAATATCAATAAAAATTCTCTTCTTTTATCAGGTCAAACGGAGCAAAGATTCAGCAAAGAAATGGGGACAAAGCAGAGCCAAACAGCTCTATCCAAGGTACCAAACAGCTTCTATTCCAGGTTTAATTCTTGTCCAGAATTCAATATTCCTGCAGCCAAAAAGGCTTATTCCAGCTTAGAACCCCTTAACCCTGCAGCCAAACACCCCCTATCAGCTAATTAAAACCCCAAAACCTAAACATTTTTTTCCCATTCCTTTTCTCCCCCATTTGCTTAGCCGTCGCAAGCACCTTCCTCCACCCTCCCAACCGCCATTCAAACTACAAGCTTCGACGCCGACCGACCATGATGGTACGCACCCGGAGTCGCGCCGTCGCCAAACCCATGTTCACAGTCAACTCGCGCCGTTGCTGTCTATCTGCCCCCCAAGCCGTCCATCTCACCAACGCCACTTCTTCCTCCTCATCCCTATCGCCGGTCGACGCCCCCACCTATTCCTCTTCTCCTCTTTCCTCTCATTCCTCCCTCTTCCCATCTTCCATGGCCGAACCCCAAGCCATCGAAACACCGCCGCCACCACCCTTGCCCGAACACGACATGCACGCCACGGTACCAACCGATCCGGCTGCGCCCTTGCCTGACCTACCGTCGGCTTCCCTCCAAACCTCACCCTCCACGTCGCCTAATGAACCTACAAGACCACCCGCACCGCCGTCCCCTTTACGCCGTTCGGCGTCTCCTCCGGCCGCAACCCACGAACCTCCACTCTCAGGCGATTCACGCACCAACCACATGCGCGCCCTTCCAGCACCACCACCGACCGAAGCACTAGCGCATAGGCCGCGGCGTCGGCCACCACGACGCACAGCACGATTGGGCCCCACAACACCAGCTCTGTCCATCGATGCTAACTCCTCCCCGCATTCCCAACGACCACGACGTCGACCCGAACCCACACCGGTGGCAGCCTCGGCTTCTTCCTCTAGCAATGTTGCCGACTCTTTCATGCCGACTGGCGAGCACCACGCGATACCTTCTCGGGGAAGAACCTATCGTTCTCGCGTCAACATTTTACCCCCGGAAGACCACTTGCACGGTAACCTTTCTTTCACATCTTCTACTGCTCGGAACAGGTATGATTTCCTCCGCCATAAAGCAATTATGCCTTGTAAGTGTCTGTCGATACCTGTTTTGGCTGCATTGAATATTGAAACTGCTGTTAATAATTATTTCACGAATATTGGCTGGGTTGGAAATTTTGATGTCCCTTATTCTGCCTATTATGAACTTGTCTTTGAATTCTATTCTACCTTTCAATTTAATCGGCGCAATCCTGTTTCGATTGATACACCTGGTGTTGTCAAATTTCGGTTATTAGGTACGATGCATAGTTTATCTCTTATTGATTTTAATATTGCTGTATCTTTTGTAACTGAAGAGTATGCTATGTCTCAGGATTTTCAGAACAGTTTGTGTACATTTCCTACTGCTTTCAAAACTATTGAGGCTTTTTCTTTGTTAACAAATAATGTCGAGACTATATATAGCCCAAAAACATCGAAGGATTTATGGTTTCGCGACCCTGCTTTATGTTACATACACCGTTATTTAGCTTATAATTTTTCAGGCTGTCGAGATGCTCCGGCAAACGTCTCAAAGACGGAGCTCTTCTTTTTATAGTATATGTATACCGGTCGTTCGGTTAATTTGGGCTATTGGTTTGCACTACAATTCGAGCATGTTATCAAAGCTAAACGACCTCTCATTTTAGGTTCTCTCATTACACAACTGTTGTTTTCTTTGCATGGTTCTAATGCTCCTATTTCAAATTTACATGTTGCTTGTCAGGCAGATCCTTTAGATGCCCGTTGCCTCGACTCCATGGGACTACTACTTGGCACTCCGACCTCCTTCCACTTTGTTCCCCTGAGTGTTCGATCTACACCATCCGAACGCGTCTTTCGACACCGATAACAACCTGACGCATCAGCAAACGCTCCAGCCCTACCTTCATCGACTGTTGAACAACGTTTAGAACGCATTGAGGCTCGACTCGACACTGTTAGTGAGCAGCTCACGGAACTCATCGCTCTGATCTGCAATCGACAGTAGCTCAGTAGCCTAACGGGGAGTCTTTCTAAACTTTTCTTCCTATTTATTTCTTTTGCATCCACATTGAGGACAATGTGTTTGAAGTAGGGGGTACTCTTCGTATTACTGTCATATTCTGCCGAGATTTGTGTTTTTTGCTTAAGGCTCTTTTAGGTTCTCCATATTGTTTTTAGAACATTCTGTCGCTAATCATGCCCAAGAATTTGCCCATGACTTACCATTGTTTGCCCCACATGCATGATTCTTGGCACTTGAGTTAATTTCGATTTCATCATGCATTTGATTTTATCTCCATTGTTTTATTCTTATTAGGCCAATAATATTTATGATTAATAAGTTAACTCTATCTTGCTTTTCGTAAAATTGATCGAGTTTAATATCAAGTGGACACTTAATACATTTGCATGCCTAAGTTATGTTCATGACCATTAAGTGGTTACTAAAACTTATTTTTGACACTTGTTTATTTCTCTTAGGTCCTCTTGAAGTTTATATTTCACGAAAATTGTGATTAATAAATATTTCCAAGGTTATGAGTACAGCTTAGAACGTGACTGACTGAGTAACCGGGGTAGGGTGCTTGGGTTGTCATCCTACTTCGCGTCAAAAGGTTGTGTGACGTAATAGGTAAAACTCTGCTAGCCAAGGTTATGAGTATGGCTCTAACGCGTGGTGATTGAGTGCTTAGGGGTAGGGTGCTTGGGTTGTCATTCTACTTCGCGTCAAAAGGTTGTGTGACGTGACGAGTAAAACTCCGCTAACCGGAAATAAATAATTTTTAAGAGTATGTTGAGCTGAGTAACCGGGGTGGGGTGCTTGGGTTGTCATCTCTCTTTGCGTAAAAAGGTTCGATATATTCCTAAGTAAATAAATAGCTCCATAAAAAAAAGGGGGGGGGAGAAGAAAAATAGTGCTAATAAAATTTCAGCTAAGGACTAAAAGTGGGAATAAATAGAGTGTCTTAGTAGGTTTGGTAATTTACCTAATTGTCATGAAATATTTCAAGACGACTTTAATTTTTGTGTGTTAATTAGGAAACTTTTTCTGTTTTACTTAAAGCAAGCTTAGAAGTTCTTTTTATTTTTCATATGTATTTATGACTAATCTTTATAACACCTTGGAGTAGAATTTCTTTCAGGATCTAATTTTCACAGTGGATAGGAACCATACTTGAGGGCAAGCATGGGCTAAGTAGGGGGGATTTGATAACACTTTAGAATGACATGTTTTTATGTGCTAATTATATATTAATTTCGAATGTGACTCTACTAATTTGGGCTATTTATGGGCTTTTGTCTCGTAGGGACTAAATTGGAGACCAATGCAAAATTAAGGGCCAAAATCGTGAAATTAAAGAGAAAAATGGGCCAATGTGCAACAAAGGGAAAAGATGGTGCCAAAAGTGCGAACATGGAGGGCAGAGGGATTGAAATGCAAAAAGAAGAGACTTTGCTTTACCAAATTCTATTTTAATTATATTAGGATAATTAATATTAGGATAATTATCTAGGATTATTTGATTTCTTTATTTATCTCTATTTATCTTTAATTAAATTGTAATTATCTTTGAGAGTTTGAGTAGAATTAGACTATCTACCTTAAGCACTATAAATAGGGGATGGAGTGCCTCATTTTGGTTGTTCATCTTTTTCTGTACACTCCTCCCCCATACGTTTTTGTACTTCCTTTATTTTCTTTCAATAAAAATTCCCTTTTCCATATTTTTATATTTTATTTACTTTTCCACCACAAACATGGATTACTAAATTCCATCTAGCCGAAGGTTGTCGAATTCCCCAGAAAAAGGTCCTGAGGCTTAAAACCCGCACTCAACTTTCTCACCCAAGTATTCATCGTTTCTCCGCATTACGGGGCTGACGCTTCCGTCCAGGTCCTTTTAAAAGTAACCCTTTCAACGTATGCAAAGGCGGCCGCTTTGTGTGTTTTGGGAGGATTGCACCGTCGGTTCGTGAGCTTACTGCGTCAGAGGTTAGCGAGCCCAAGAGACGAAATGGTGTGGGATTCACCATTGAGAAACGTTGATCTAGCATAAATGACTCCACAAGGGCAATAGCAAGCTAGAGTCAGGCTCTCTAAATCCATAAGTTTAAACTCTTGGAGTTGGTGGTCGTAGGCGTCCTCTTCCACTATAACTGGCTTACTTGAGCAGAGAAGGGTCATCCAAAAGCTGAAGACGGAGCCCAAGGAGGAACGAGACAACCGGAGGCTGGAATCTCTCTACATAAGAAACTTTTCTCTAAACCCTTTCTTTTTATTTTCCTCATTTTAATTCTCGTGATTTCAATTCGTCTTAAATTCTATTATTATTATTATTTTACCAGATCGAAAGTTATTAATTTTGTTTTTATTTATTTTTCAGGTTCGCAGGTTTTCTTGGGCACGATTCTACCCAGGATTTCGAGAAACAGGCATTTGTATAATCCGATTCTTGTGGATTCGACCCTACTTATCCTTTACTATTATTTTCATTATTTTACAGGGAGTAGGACATATTTTGGTGCATTCAACGACGCATCACTGATTCTAATCCGTATCTCACTCAATTTAATGACACGACTGAATGCCAATCTCAAGGATTGGGCTCCTGCAAATACCACCCCATATTTTGTATTACAGATTTGACTGTTTTAATAAATAACGGATTTCATTCATTGACTCATTTCAATATTAGTTACGAATTGAATGAGCATAAACAAAAAAAAAAAACAGTAGACGGTTGTCCAAAGAAATGCACACAACTCTCGCAACTCAACTCTTAGATGTTTGAAATGAATTTGCTGCATGCCTAAGTTATGAATATTTTGTTACTTTAATAGGAAATAGAACAAGGAGAGAGAGAATGCGTGCCCCAAAACACGTTTTTGAATACGTGCTTTCGTCAAATAATGATGATGAAACACAAATTATTACTCAAAAACACGTTTCACAAGTCATATAATTTAATCAGAAGCGTGCTTTAGAGGGTATTTTGTGCCTCATAATATGGCAGAAAAAGTTTGAGGGTCCACAGCGCATCCATCTGGGCGCATTTTCCTGCCATGTCAGCAAGGAAGCTCGCCCAGCTGGACAAACATTCTCTAGCATTTTTCTTCTCTGAAAAATAAAAGTACTTGACCCCTCAAATTTTCAACAGATTTTAAGTGCGTTTTGAATATATTCGATGAAAATGTTAGTCTTGCGGCACATTTTCGACCGGAGGAATTTTCTACTTTGCAATCACACCCTTCTCTCCACGCCTATAAAAGGAGCCTCACACTCCATGCTTCATCATCCCTCAAACATCTTCTCCCCCAGCCTCTACATCTTTCCACTATACAACATTTCTCAGTGTTAAAAATTTCGATTGCTAATAAAATTTAGACTGTTCGAGGTATTCTTGAGTCATCAGTGATGTGATATCGCTCCGAGATGCACATATTTCATATATCTTGCTGAGATGGGACCATTACCTCTGAATAGGGGTGAGCAAAATCAGATTTAATTCAAAAAACTCAATAAAAAAATTCAAATTTTGAATTAAATAGTTTGATTTATTCGAGTTAATCAAGTTAATTGGATCAACTCGAATAAAAAATTAAGTTTTTCGATTTAACTTGAATATGAATTACACAATTGTAGTTATCCAAAAATCTGAATAAAAAAAGACAAAACTACATCGTTTTGATATATATTTAACTTTTCTAAAGTTAAAAGGCAAAACTACATCGTTTTGATAAATGTTTACTTATTAAGTTAAAAGGTAAAACCATTATATTATTTATGTAGTTAAATAATCTTATACGTAGTCTACTAGTTAAATAATCGTTCTATATAAACACAACATTTAGTATAAATAATAGGATTCGTCAACTCAACTACTCGAAATTTTTTTACTCGATTCAACTTGACTCGATCAAATACTCACCCCTACCTCTAAAACCTATCCTAGGGTAGTCGAGTTTCAAGGTGATTTTGCTTTGTACGGTCATGGGTGGAAGTTTACGTATAAGTCTCAATTGACGGCCGTTATGTGGTCATGGATTAGGGTATAACGGGGGAGCCAATTGACGGTCGTTATACAGCCAAGAGCTCAAACTTTTTGGATACCTGAACATGGTGCCTTATAAATATCATATAGAAGTCTGAGGACATAATCATACGGAAAAACTGTGGGTCTTTCCACTATAATCGGTGTAACATTTTCTCCATTTCCAGGCAACTAGTACCTTTAACCTTTCTTCTTATCCAAAGGCCGACACCGTCGTGGATGCAGGAGGACTCTCAAGCGGGGAGCAACTGTTTGCAGTGCTGTATATGTGATGCTCTTTTCAGGGTGACAACGATTGTCGTTATTAAACAACCCATTAATAACTACAATTGCTACCAAGCCAACTCGAGTTTGACCTTTACTGTGCCAGAACATCCGCTCTCCGCCTGAGAGCCCTCTTGTATCCACCTCGGTGTCAGCCTTCAGATAAGAATGAAAGGTTAAAGATACTGACTGCTTGGAAATAGAGTAAAAAAATTACGTTTATTACACCAGAAATCCCTCCGTTTTTCCCTATGATTATGACCTCAATCTTATCTATGGTATATATAAGGCATCATTTGCGGGTATCCAAGAAGCTTGAACTCGTGAGCGCATAACGACTGTCAACTGGCCCTCGGTTATACTCGAGCTCGTGACTGCATCACGACCATCGACTAGGACCTCCAACTATACTTCGACTCGTGACTGTATCAAGCACTGTCACCTCAAAACCTGACTTCCCCAAGATGGGCTTCTGGGATAATGGTCCTATCCCACCATAACATATGAAATGTATGTGTTCCGAGGCTTGTTATCACATCCCCAACCCCTCAAATGTACCTATAAACTTTCACGATTTCACCCTTAGTCCTAAACTCTTAAAAAACCTAAACTTAACAAAATTAAAAAAACCCTAACCCTCTCTAGGTGCACTTTCCTTTTCTCTCTCCAAAAATGTCCTATTTCCATAAATTAAAAAAAGAGAACCTAAAAGGCCAAATAAGAAATGGCATATGTAGTTAATTTAGCCTAGGGTTTTCTTTATAAAAGTAATACAAAAAATAAATATTTAAGGAAATAATATTATTTTTAGATTAATTACGAAAATAGGTCATTTTCTATAGTAAAGTTGGGTGCCACTTGACTAGTTGGCTACAGCACCCTTTTTCCCCCCATCATCAAGTTTAAAAAAACGAGTTTTTATTAGTGTCACCTAACACATTGACAACACCAGATTGAAATGTGATAAACCAAAACATAAAAGGACTTGAAATGAAACTTTCCCTTTAAGATTGAGTGTTGTAAAACAAAAACCTTAAGGGTGTTGCATGATAGTGTGGCAGCACCGTATATGTTTTGGGGCATAATTGTTTCATAAACCCTTCCTTGCTTATTATTTTCTTTTTAAGGTACTTTTTTTTTAAATAACCACTTTAGTCCCTTTCATTATATGAAACTTGTGCTTTTTCTTTTTTCCTTTTACATGAAAATATGGTGGTTAAATTTTAGTTTTAATCCCTCTATTCTTTTGAGATTATATAATAATGGTTAATTTTTATTTTCATCCTTATATTTGGTTCAAATTTAAAATTCAATCTCTATTTTATTTTTGAAATAAAACTTTAATTTTGACATAATTTAATATCTCAACTTTTATAATACCAATACTTTATTCTTTTTAAAATACTGAAGTGAATTTTTAAGAAATATTAGCCAACCTAAAACGCAACCTTAAGTTTTTTTTTTTTTTTACAATAGCCAATCTAAAAGGGAAAGTTATCAAGTCTCTAAACGTTTTGATTTATTACACTTTAGTCTGGTGCCGCCAATGTGTCATACAACAATAATAAAAATTCATTTGATTGCATTATGATTTAGGAAAAAATATAAGTGGTGCAATCAACTAATCAGAGAACACCTAACTCTACCGCAGAAAATGACTTATTTTCATAATTAATCTAAAAACAATATCATTTTGATATTTATTTATTATTTTTGTGAAAACCCACACATAACCTTTTAAAACTTACCCATCCACATTTATAATTGTGAAAAAAGGTCTGAACCATATTATAAATTTGTTGTTAGGTTTGGATGGATAGTACATTTACCTATTATTAATTTAAAAATATCAATGATGATAAAATTAGATACTATAACATATAATAAAAAATAAGACGCATCATTCTGCACCCAATTTTTCATCTAATCCCACTTTATATTTTCAATCGTGTTTTCCACTTAAAACTTCAAAGCCTCGTCGAGACAAAGAACCTTGCCCGCTAGTTTTCACTTCCTTCAATACAACACTCTCTTTCTCTGTGTTCTGTTACTCTCTGTTCTCATCGTTTGCCCACCTTTTTTCTTTTTTTGTTTCTCTCTCCTATTCTGCATTTCTTGTTTTCATTCGGATTTTCTTTCCTTTTCCTCTACAATTATCTGTCCAAATCTTTCTCTTCTTTGTACCCCTTTCTTTTTCAAACCCCCCCATTATTCTCTCTTGTTTTCAACACCCCCCTCCTTTTCCTTCTTATCTCACTTTCCTTTCCTCAAAAAAAAGCATCTCTGCAATTCCCTCAAAAAAAAAAAAAAAGGGTTTCAAGTGCCACACAAATGAAGGTCTGCTTCCTACTTTGGGATCTCTTCTTCTTTTCCTTGATTGGGTTCCGATTCTTTATTTGCTTTTTCTTTTAATTTTTTTATTGTAATATTTTGTCGTGGGGATTTAAAGAGAATCATAAGGCCTTGTTCTTGAATTGGGTTTTGATTCTTGGCATTTTTTCAGCTCAAAAGAATCCGTACAGTCTATGGTTTTTGTCATCTTATTTGATGTGCTAAGTAATGGAAAAGGATGAAAAAAAAATTGAGTAATTTGATTTATGTTCATATTTAAAATGTAACTTGAATGCATTTATATATTTACATATCGATTTACCCAGATGCTTACACAAAAGATACTGAAACAGATCTCTTTTATTTTCTCTTATTTTAATTGCAGAAGATTGTGCTGAAGTTGGATTTGCATGATGATAAAGCCAAGCAAAAGGCTCTAAAAACAGTCTCGACTCTTTCAGGTACATGCACAATCTTTATTATAAAGTGTTGTTTACTTAGGTATCTGTCCAAATGTTTCTTATATTAAATTACAGAAAATGATGTGACTGCTTCATGTTATATATATATATATATATATATTATTCTCTAACATCTTTCGATATTATTGTTGTTTCGAATATCAAATTTCAATGCAACATACATTGGTTATTTATATGTATTTGAACTTTAGCTTGGATTGTTAAAACCCCTTTTTATCAATGACTAAGGGATCTTGATGACAACAATATCTTTGTGCTAACAGTGATTTGTTCTTATATTTTCTGAGATTTCTTCGTGTAATATTGTTGTTGTTCTTTTGAAGCTGGCTATGGAAAAAGTAATGGTTTCTTTCTATTGATTATAGCTTTGTCTTTTTTGGCTTTGAAAATTTTGATAGGAATTGATTCCATTGCCATGGATATGAAAGCACAGCAATTGACAGTGATTGGAACAGTTGATCCTGTGAATGTGGTGAGCAAATTGCGCAAGAACTGGTCGACCACTATAGTATCGGTAGGGCCAGCAAAACCGCCGGAGAAGAAGGAGGAGCCGAAGAAGGAAGAACCCAAGAAAGAGGAGCCCAAGAAGGAGGAGGAGCCGAAGAAAGAAGAACCCAAGAAGGAAGAGGAGCCAAAGAAAGAAGAACCCAAGAAGGAAGAGGAACCCAAGAAGGAAGAGGAGCCAAAGAAAGAAGAAGAGAAACAGCCACAGCCACCAGCACAGCAGCAGCCACAGCTGCTGCCACCACCGGACCCTGTCTTGGAGCTTGTGAAGGCTTACAGAGCATACAATCCTCAAATGACTACTTATTACTATGTTCAAAGCATGGAAGAGAATCCAAATGCTTGTGTTATCTGCTAATTAGGGTGCGGTGGAAAGGCAAGTGGTGATGGATTTGAATGTGATGAATGAAGAACAGGAGGCAACAAACCAAAGAAGACAAACTTCCTTAGTGTATAGATATGGTGATGTTTTTCATTAATCCTTTTTGGTTTTAATGTACTAGATAAGGTGTTGTAGAAGAAAGTAGAGTGAATAACAAATGGGAATTTGGAAAAATCCATCCACCATTTTTCCATGAATCATGAATGTATGTAATTTTATATTAGTCTTGTAATCTATTGTATTGCTTATTCTGCCTTCTCTTATTCTCCAATTTTTTTTTCCAACGAAAAAGAAGAGTGCTATACAGTAAGGATATGACAATACAAAAGCAGTTGGCAAAGTAGCTAGAAGAAACCAAAAGTTTAAGCGGGAAAGGAAGAATGCGGTAAGCGCATACCCTTCTAGATCACAAGACATAGACTACTCACGAGTGAAATTTTGGAATTAAGTGACAAGTTTAATTTCTATTATGCTAATTCGATTTGAAATTTTTTTTCTTGAATCAAGTTCATTGAAATGAAATTTGAGTTGAGTTCAACCGATACTTGGGTCAGTGTATGCCTTTTGAAGCTGAACTCTGAGGTATTTTAGATGGGGTATTCATCCTACTTAGTAAAGGATACAAAAGAGCCACAATTCAATTTGACAATACAGAAGTGATCAAAGCCTTAGCTGATAATAGATTGGAAGACTTAGGCATTACAGTCCTTAGAAGAGTACGGGGACTCTTGAGAGCTGAGAGACAATGGTGGTTGAGATATATACCTAGAGAAGATAACATAATTATAGATCACTTGACCAAGTTGGGTCTTACACGACAATCAAGTTTACAAATCTTAAATGTTATCCCTAATGAAGTCTCACATACTTTTCAACAGGACAAAGCAAGGGGATATGATGTAATTGCGTTGTTTACTTATTCACAAATAAATAAATAAATAAATAAATAAATTTATTGGAGTTAAATTAAAAACAAATTAAACCAATCATAAATCCTCTTAGCAAAATCACTAAATTACAAATTAAAAAACATAAATGTCATGTATATTTGAAAACTGTTTTAAAACAAAGAGAAGAACAATGATAAACTATATTTGCCTCAAATTTATCATTATGGAATTTTTAAATATATATAATTTAGCATTTTTTATAGTTTAAATATTTTTTAGTAATATTTTGAATATATATTTATAAAATTTTGGAAAAAAAGATATTTTTATAAACATTTTGAATTATTGAAGATTATTTTGAATTCTTTGTAATTTTTTGAGAGGGACCAATTTGCATATATTTAAAACTATCAGGGACTCAAAGAGTATTTACATCAATTTGTTATTCAAGTTATTTGAATTATTTGAGTTGTAAAATTTAACTCAGCTCAAACTCAAAAATTTGAATTACATATTCATGTTGATTCGAAAAAATCTATTAACTTGAATAGCTCGATTTGATTAACTCAAAATTAAAAAAATATTATGTTTTTCGAATCGAATCGAATTTTGTTCACTCCTTCGAAATTAAATACTACAATAGTGAATTTAAAATCAATGGTGATTGCAACAAATTTTTTTTTTGTACAAATTAAGGAAATTATTTATAAGATGTAAATACATAACAAAAACTGTACAAATTAAGGGAATGTGAGCATTTACGCTTAGCGGGTCAGGTTTTAAACCCATACTCTTATATTCTTGTAATTAATAAACACAAGTTCTTAAATCATAATATACTTTATTATTATATCTATGATTTATAAATTTATTTCAACATAAATTACCTTTTTATTAATGTATAAATTGTAATAATTTATCATAATGTTATGAAAATTGAGACTAAAAAATATTAAAAGATCTAAACTTGTTAAAAGAACAAATTCTACAACAAGAACAAATGAGTAAAATGTGCTTCTAGGTAATCTTACATTTTGTTAATCAAACATTTAAATTTTATATTCTAACTAAATAAACTAAATAAAATAATCTCATATTCTACTTGTAATCTTATTACGGAACATAATTTAAGATTGAGCGGATAGACTATATTTGTCATCTACTAACCCACATTAGGACCAAGTCCAATCCATATGTCATCTCTGAGACAATAGCTTTTTGATAGGCAGACATTGTTGAAAAACAATTTAAAATGCCAAAAAAAGTTATTATTATAACAATGAACCTGTTCATTTATATATATCAAGCTAATTCACCCTTTGCTACCATATAATAAAAACAGGATAATGTGTTTGTGTTTATTAATAATAATTAAATTTTGGAGATTAATATTAATAACGGTAAAAACCTCATTACCTTTTTTAAATAAACTTTTTATTCAAATAATTGCATTATTATCTAATTATTTATTATCTATCAAATATCTGAATCTGCAAAAAAAAAAAATCTATTTTAAAATCTAAATTCAAATTCGTTAAAAATCTTTTTATTTATATATAAAATAAAATTTATAAGGTGAATTTAAATATATGAATCCTCACTTATTATCTAAATAAACAATACAAATTCAGATAATATATTTTAAATCTGCGATGCATAATAATTTTAGAATTTAACTTCAAATATTATTTAAATATAAAAAAAATCTACAATCCAACTTAAAGTTTGTCCCATTAATTGCGAATTAGAAGAGAATTATAAAATAGGTATTTATTTTGTTCAGATTATTATAAAGTTATATAAAAATTTGTGTTTCTTGTCCGTATTAAAATATTTAATATTTAATATGTTAATGATTCGTTTTATGTTGTTGCTCATTCCTTCTTATATTTAACATAATAAAGATTTAGGGATGTTTGGTAAATAGATTTTTTATTTTTGATTTTTAAACTGATTTGAGCACAAATAGAGGTTTGGATAGTCAAACCTTTTAATTGTAATATTTGATGAATCGAGGTTTGCAAGAGTTTATTGAGCTAAAAACTCCAAAACCAAAAAATGCAGGGATGAACAGCTTTTTTCACAGTTGATTGAGAATGAAATATGTGGGATGACATATCTGGCCATACTTGCTAAAAAATTACTCCATTTGCCACATGTATCTATTTCTTGAATATTTTATGTACTCTTAATTTATTTTCAATTTACTTGTGTAAAATGATTTCTTATGCAACTTTATATTAATTGAAATATGTTATTTGACAAATTTATTCAAAGTGTGACATAATTATCACTAATTTACATACTAAGAATATGATATAATTATCACTAAGAATATAGTTTACTATTATATTGATACACAATTAATATTTATCAATTTCCACAAGGTTAACATTTGCAAATAAGAAACTTAAGAAATTTGTTTATTTAAATTTTTAAAAATATTCACTAACTAATTTCCATAATGGATGTTTTAATTCCTTAGTAATAATGTTTTATTTCAATAATTTCACTCAATAAAGATTAAAGTATTATAAACAAATAAATACTTAACAATAAAATGTGGCATGCCCTTTGTAACACCCCTAAACCCTTATCCATTGCTGGAAAAGGGTTACAGAGCATTACCGGATATTTCAGAACAAATACGAACAATCATGTAATAATATAACATATACATCATAATTTAATCATAATGTCCCTTTATTGAGCCTTCGAGGCCCAAATCTCGTGTTAGAAACAAATCGGGACTTAATCGGAAGTTCAGAAAGTTTTTCGTGAAATTTCAAAAATTTTCCCAAGTACAGGGCCCACACGCCCATGTGGTCCAGGGACACGCCCCTGTGACCTTAAACACACCCGTGCTTCAGGCCGTGTCTGACCCCGTGTAACTCTCTGACTTAGGCCGCACGCTCGTGTGCTAGGTTTAGGCCAGACTCCCGTGTGCTAGGTCGTGTGCCTCACATGGCTGAGACACACGCCCGTGTGCAATTTCCTGGACATTTTGTTTTAAATTTTTAAGATGCAGGGGACACACGGCCTATCCACACCCGAAACAGGGTTATAGAGTATTACCGAAACTTTTCAGAATATTTTCAAATAAATCATGTAATTCACTATTCATTAACCGAGATTGTTAAGAACGTCACTTAAATGGACCATCGAGGCCCAATACGAGCATTAGAATTGAGTTAGGACTTATTCGAAACCTCTAGGAATTTTTCGTAAAATTTTAAAATTTTTCTAAGGTGCAGGGCTCACACACCCGTGTGACCCTTAGACACGCTCGTGCCTCAGGTCGTGTCCAATTTTAGGCTGCTCTTTGACTTACACCACACGGCCATGCCACACGCCCGTGTGCTAGGCCGTGTGGTTAATTAATTTAATTCGAATTAAGTGCAGGTTTCACACGGCCATGGCATACGTACGTGTTCAAGGCCGTGTCACCCACATGGCTGAGACACACGCCCGTGTCTCTACCTATGTGCTCAATTATGAGCATTCTGTTTTTTAAAATTAAAATGCAGGGGACACACGACCAGACAACATGCCCATGTACCTCAGAGATCCATCTATTCGAGGCAACGAGTATTTATTCTTTATTGTAACTTTATTTAGCTGCCTGTAATTAATACATAACCACAGAGATCCATCTTTCTTCTTCACAAATAAAACCGATACACCCCAAGGTGAGAAACTGGGTCGAGCAAAGCCTCTGTCAATTAATTCTTGTAACTGTCCTTTCAACTCTTTTAATTCAACTGGAGCCGTTCTATAAGGTGCTATTGATATTGATGTTGTTCCCGGAATAAGGTCTATAGAAAATTCCACTTCTCTGACAGGTGTAATCCAAGTAACTCTTCCAGAAACACATCTGGAAATTCACACACTACTGGTACTGACTGAATCTTTGATTCAGTTATCTTTGTGTCCAACACATAAGCAAGATAAGCATCATATCCCTTTCTGGTACATTTCTATGCTGTTATTGTTGAAATCACATTAGACAACCCATCTAATCTATTAGATTCAACATGGAGTAACTCACCATTCAGACATTTCAACACAATGTATTTCTATTTACAATTCACTACTGCATCATGCTGGGTTAACCAATCCATTCCCAAAATTATATCAAATTCATCAAAAGCCAGTAACATCAAATCAGCTGAGAAGCATTTACCATTTACCATCAATGGACAGTCTTTACAAACTTTATCCACCATCACACATTGACCCAGAGGATTTGAAACTTCCACTACAAATTCAGTGAATTCAACTGGTAAATTTTTAACATTTACTAATTTTATACATATATATGAGTGTGTGGAATCGGGATCAATTAAAGCAATAATATCAGTGCCAAGTAAAGAAAATGTACCAGTAATGACGTTTGGGGCAAAGGCATCCTCTCTGGCACGTATAGCATATGTTCTCGCCGGTGCTCATGCCTCAGATTTAACTATTGAATCTTTTGTAGCACTTCGGCTACCACCAACATTTGTAGGGTGTCGAGGTGGTTTACCTCTAGAGACAGTATTACTCGGCTTTGAAATCTGTTCAACCTCTTTTTCTCTCTTTCCGGACATCTCTGAGGAAATGATCAAAAGAACCACATCGGTAGCAAACCCCACTTTTATACGGCATTCCCCAAAATGAAACTTATTGCAGTAGTTACATTTCGGCTTTAGATTGCCAACACTACCAAAAACTAATTACTGATGGGGGCAATGATATCAGATTAGAGCGTTAAGAACCCCAAAATTTTCCAGAATATCTAACAGATGCGATAAAACGATCCTGGTATCCCTTTGTTTTCTTTGAAACAGATGTTTGGGATTTTCCCATAGATCTCTTACCGGAAATCTGAGCTTCTCTTTCAGCTTATTTATTTTCTTTGTTAAGTTCTTCTGCTTCTAATGCTCGGTCAGCTAGTACTACAAATTCTCTTATTTCAAGAATACCAATCAACAGTTTAATATCTTCATTCAACCCTTCTTCAAATCGTTTGCACATTTCAACCTCAGTTTGAAGCCATTCTTGAGCATATTTACTTATTCGAACAAATTCCCGTCCATATTTTGACACTATCATGTTCCCCTGCTTAAGTTCTAAGATTTCTTTTCTTTTCTGTTCCAAGAATCTCTAACTTATATATTTCTTTCTGAATTCTATTTGAAAGAACTCCCGTGTAATGTTTTCTTTTGAAACAACAGAAGTTATAGTTTTCCACTAATAATAGGCTATATCCTTCAATAAAGAATCTGCACACTTCAGACAATCGGCTGATGAACAAGACAATTCATCTAATACCCGGATAGTATTCTCCAACCAAAACTCAGCCTTTTCTACATCATCATATGTAGTAGCTCTGAATTCCTCAGCCCCATATTTTTTGATTTTATCAACTGTCAATTTTAACTGATTCAGTACCCTGTGGTGTCTCAGGAATTGGTTGAGGAGCAGATGAGGAAGGTTGCTAAACAACAGGATTTGTTCTTATATATTCTGTAAACCATTCATTCATCATTTGAAAGAATGCAGCTTTTCCCTCATCATCTCGACCCTCAGACTCGGGCCTTCTACTACTAGATGTAGCTCTTTGTACGTAAGCTTGAGCAGTACTCTCAGCTTCCTCAGGATCAGCTCTAACTCGGTTGGAAGAGATTTACTATATGAAAAATACAGTTAAAAATGGTCAGAAGATATCACACTATCACAATTATATAATGGCATGTATAGCTAAACTCATACTTGCTACGTTAGTCCGAGAATCGACTAAACCGTAGCTCTGATACCAATAAATGTAACACTCCTAACCCGTTTCCATCACCGGAACAGGGTTACAAAGTATTACCGAAACTTTTCAGATAAATCATGTAATTTACTATTTATTAATCGAGATTGTTAAGAATGTTCCTTAAATAGACCCTCGAGGCCCAATACGAGCATTAGAATCGAGTTGGGACTTATTCGGAACCTCTAGGAATTTTTCGCAAAATTTTAAAATTTTTCTAAGGTGTAGGGCTCACACGCTCAGGTGGTCCAAGCGACACGCCCGTACCTCAGGCCGTGTCCAATTTAGGTTACTTTCTGACTTGCACCACACGGCCATGCCACACGCCCGTGTGCTACGCCGTGTGGTTAATTAATTTAATTCGAATTAAGTGCGAGTTTCACACGACTATGACACACGATCGTGTTCAAGGCCGTGTCACCCACACGGTTGAGACACACGTCGTATCTCTGGCGGTGTGCTCAATTCTGAGCATTCTGTTTTTCAAAATTAAAATGCAAGGGACACACGGCTAAACAACATACCCGGCCTAGACACACGGCCGTGCGTCTCCTCTTGTGAACAAAATAAGGCCATTTCCTAGCCTCATTTCTCACCCAAATTTTTCCATTTTCCTGCACTAACACTTACAATTATAATCCAACCATAACATATATCAAAACATAATATATTAGTCATTCCAATGGCTAAGTTTCATTCATCATTTACACACCATTATTTGATTTTGTTAGCCTATTCATGCCATTAACAAAATAAGATTTTCATTTATACCAAAACGACAGGTTGATAGTATGATGATTTGCTCTGACCAATCTCCAACCTTCATGAGCTTTGAGCACTATAAAATAGGGAAAATAAAACCTTGTAAGCATATTATGCTTAGTAAGCTCGTATAACATAAATTAAGCTTACCATTACATTAAATATATTAACATTCAAAACATACTTTCCAACCATTTGGTAATTTACCTATTCAAACATACTCAACTAACATGTTAGTCATAATATACCAATATGCATAGATGAGCTCATCATGCCATATGCGTATTTTGTCCATTGAATCATTGAATTTCTGATGGATATTTCAAGTAGTACACTCGAGGTGTACAATTCCATTATCCGTCAATTCATATCCAGTAATACCTTATAGGTACACTCTAGAGCCACATATCACACAGCAAAATTACCAGTCCAGGCTAAATTCTAGCGGTAACATATACTCTAAGGGCTTTGTCGGATTACCAGTCCAGGCTAAATCCTTTATATGACAAAGAATTTCCTATAGAGTTCATTCTGGATTATCAATCCAAGCTAAATCCAGTCAATTAGGATTACCAGTCTAGGTTAAATCCTAATTGAAACTTATACTCGAGAGACTCATTTCGAATTACCCGTCCGGGCTAAATCTATTTTGCAACACATGTAGTTTTATTAGGGAAATCACATTTATCCATCGGAATTCAATATTCATTCGAAATTTTACCCTGTATCAGTAAATTTCCATCATATAACATTCCATCCATTACAATTTCCATACATTTCATGCATACAAATTTCACACTACACATATAATGTAATCTAGCATTTAAAACAACACATTTCTATACTCATTTAAGTTATACGAACTTATCTTGATATTTGTTCGTAACTAAAATCCACTAATCCGAAATCTTTTGCTTTCCTCGATCTAGCTCTTTGTTTGGTACTTCTGGATCTATATAAATGAATTTAATCATCAATTCAATTCAATTCATATTCTATTGGACTCAATTTACAATCTAGGCAAAAGTACCATTTTGCCCCTATACTTTTGATTAATTCCAATTTCGTCTCTAGGCTCGGAAATTAAAATTTATGTAATTTAATCCTTTTTCCAAGCCTAACCAAAATTATAATATAATTTTTACAGAACATGTATTCTCAAAATTTCAAAATTTTCCATGGGTTTTACCACTTTTCAATTCAGTCCCTAAATCAAATTTCCATCAATTTTCCTTTTGTAAAAGTTGTTTATCTATCAACAACCTGTCATTTTCTACCATAAAATTTTAAATTTCAGCATGTTCATCTATGGAAAATTTTCTATACTTTGATATCTATTCAAATTAACCCCCCAAATAGAGAAATTAAGCTTTCCCGATCTCAAAAATATAAAAATTACTAAAAACAGGACATAGGAACTTACCAATTTATGCTTGGAAAGCTTGTTTTCTCTCTGCTAGGGTTTCCATGGATTTTATATTGAAGAAGATGATATAAAATGATGATATTTCTATTTAATTTAATTATCATCTTTATAATTTTTCTATTTCCAATTTAGTCCTTAACCTTTTCTAATTTTTCCATGGATGATTCACCAAAAATATCTACATATTTTTCATCAATGGTCTAATTACCATTTAAGAACCTCAATTTTTGAATTCCATAGCTATTTAATCCTTATAGCTACTAGAATTCAAATTTGACATTTTATGCAATTTAGTCCTTTCTACAATTAAGCACCTAATTGATAAAATTTTCTTATCAAAATTCTCATGCAATCATTCTATCACATTACTAATCATTTCATAATATTAAAATATTTTATCTTTCCGGCTCGGATTTGTGGTTACAAAACCACTATTCTAACTTCACCAAAATTGAGTTGTTATAGTGTGTCTCACACGGTCTGGTCACACGTCCGTGTGCCAGGCCATGTGGATTCAAAATGAGCCTTAAACATCAAGTTTACCAACCCTGCAATCTTGAACAATAAGCAATTCAAAAATCTATCGTTCAACCAATCCAAAATACAATTATATACATCTAAAACTTGTCAAAATAATCAATCTAATAAATTAACCAATATACCTTATAAACACTTCAAATATATTACAAAACAATCCATCATTTACCATAAGAGACCAATTTTAAAATCATGCCAAATTTAACCAAAATTTGCCTATGTATATTCATTCATTCATTAATCCAAACATACCATTTTATTAACATAACATATATGTTCATATATATATATACACAACCAAAATTAATTTATAATATCATTTACAATCATTTTCCCAAAATGACCAACATAAAACATCCTAGGTACATGCCATTACCAAAAAGAAATATACTTCACCACGTTTTTTAGTTCGGGTTCGGCTTTGGATGCTGATTCAACAATCTGACTTTAACCTAATATGCGCATGGAAACAAATCGTACGCTGAGTATAAACTCAGTGGTATTTTTATAATCCAAATACTTTAAATATAAAATTAAAGTTATTTACACATTCAATCATACAAATACTATAATTATACAATAAACAATTCATAGCTAAATCATTTATAACACATTCATTTTCGATCAATTGCTATCCCAGGTAGCTTTTCACAATGTCAACACATATATCACTTGAACCATAATATTGGTTATTCACATTCAATTCACAAATTCTCAATTTATATATCTCTAACCATATTTCATTTCATTATTCAATATCATTTATATCGATCAAATTTGCCAATTCATTTATTTACCTCTATTAACACGACTCGGACTCGGACGGATACATGGATCCAACCAAAATACACCAGTTTGGCACCCAGTGCCTCATTGGATAATTTGAAGTAATAAGTTGACACCCAGTGTCTCATCGGCCTTGTCGAAGTAAATTGGTACCCAATACCTCATCGAATTTATCCGAAGTAATAATTTGACACCCAGTGTCTCATCGACTCAAGGTCGAAGTAATCCCTGAACTCTTCCAATCCTATGGCATGCCAACTATATCCGACTCAACCCGATACAGTTAATAGGGTTTTCAAATCACATTTTTCTATTTCAATCAATAATATCCATTACAAATCAATATTCACATATATTCATGTATCCAATTTCAACATCATAATATCAATACTTACCTCATTTCACTTACCATACTTATTAATTAACATACAACAATTAATACTAATTAGATTCAAATTATAGAAATATAAACCGTAATTTTTGTATCACTCCTCGTCAACTTTCTATTTTCCTTTCTTAGCCGAAGTCTCCGGAAAAACGTTAGCTACGAAAATTAAAACAATTTAAAATCATCAATACACACAATTTCACCTTGAATATTTCAATTTCTACTCAACTTTTGCCTAAATTCCAATTTAGTCCTTAATTAAATCTAACCTTATTTTCTTTACAATTTATTCTTTATTTTCATTCAACTACCACTTAAAACTAAATTTAACCCTCTAATTTCACCATAAGTCCCTAAATTTCAAAATTTCCCAATTTAATCCCTATTACTTCAACACTTATAATTTATTTTACAATTCAATCATTTTCTCAATTCTAACTTGAAATTCTATCAATTTAACCCCTAATATTTCAATTTATTCAACATGAACAACATCTAAAGTCACTAACTTCTAAAATTTCAACATAAATCAAGTAGTATTTTGTTCAATGATTCTAAAAATATCAAAATTACAAAAAAAAATGGCTAAATTGACTTACCAATTAAACCTTGAACCTCAAAAACCCTAATTTCCCTTCTTTCTTTTCTTCTTTCTTTTTCTCCCCTATTCTTCTCTGTTTCGTCCCAATTCTTTCCCCTTTTTATTCTTTTATTTATTTTATTTTATTTATACTAATATAATATAATAATGTTATAATATAATATTATTTTCTTAAGTAATAAGTAAGTATATATATGTATTTCCAATGTATGTATGTATTTATTACACATGTATATTACTATTACCATACAATTGTCACAATTTGGTTTATTTATTTATTTAGTCCCTTGACTTTTCCTATTATAGCACCCCCTAACCCTAAACCGTCACCGAAACAGGGTTACGAGGCATTATAGGACATATCAGACAATTTACAAGTAATATACAAATAATTATTGAACATATTATTAAATAATCAAAAAGTCCCTTAGATGGACCCTCAAGGCCCAAAACACGTATTAGAAGTGGAACGAAACATGTTCGAGTACTCCATAAATTTTTCGTAATTTTTAAATTTAAAAAAAAAAACCTCAATATAACCCCTTTATAAACATCTAACATTCCCTACAATTTTCAAACCGAAAACAATCCAAAACCAATCTTTCAACCAATACATTTGCACACTTAATATACCTAAATTTTTTCTATAACTTTGACTTAACCATATAATCAAATTACATTCATAAAATCATATAAAATTTTACTAATTAGCTTTATTCATTTTTGTTTCCAAGTTTATTACCCAAACTTACCAAATTTGTCATACCATTTTATTAAACTTAGTATCAAAACACCAAATATCATTCATTACAACCAAAAACTACATAACATTTTAAAGTGACCATTACAACACCTATGTACATGCCACTTTCATTTAAGGAAGAAAACATCACCAAAATTTTTGTGCTGGAGTCAGGATCGTTCGGATGCTGGACCGGGACTTTAGACTCCTCTTGACCTGCACACGGAAACAACCGTACGCTGAGTACTTCATACTCAGTGGTATTACCATAATTCAAATAATAATAATAATAATAATAATAATGGAATATAATTATCAAGCATATAACTATCCAATTTCTCAAATATCAATTCATTCTTAAACTTTCATTAATTAACAATAACAATATATATATATAGCTATTCTTCAATTTCATTCACATATCATATGTCTCAATTTCAATCATTACATGAACATTAATTTCATGCCTTTCATTTCCAATCTCAAGTTCACCCACAATTCAACTTTCTCACATTTTCAATAATACAATCGATCAAATTCATTTAATTTTTTTCCATTTCGGTTATTCACCCTATTAACGAACCCAGACTTTGACGGATACACTGATTCCAACGCACACACACCAGTATGGCACATTGTGCCTAAAACGGTACATAGTACCTGGTCAGTATACGACACATAAGTGCCTGAAACAAAACTTTGTTTTAAAGCTTCTAAAACATCAAAATTAAGTAGAAAGGGCTTAATTGACTTACCAATCAAAGCTTTAAACCTTAAACCCTTAGTTTTTCCTTTTTCTTTTCTTTCTTTCTTTTTCCTGCTCTGTTTCGAATGGTTTTCTGTTACTTTTGCATTTGTTTCTTTCTTTTATACTTTTATTTCTTTTTATTTCATTTACTTATTTACTTATTTTATTTAATTAGTAATTAATAATTAATATAACAAATATCTATTAAATAATCAATATATATTTTACAAGTGTATATCATCATCACCTTACAATTGTCACTATTTAATATATGTATCATATAAAAAATCTTATAATTTAATTATTTATCTAATAAATATCTTTTACTTAAAAATAATAAATAATAAATATCTATACTTAAATAAAAAGTAATTAAATATTTATATTACAATTGTATACATATTATTATTACATTTGTATATTTTTATCACCATCTACTTGTCAAAATCATCCTTTATTTATCATATAAAAATCTTATAATATAATTATTATAGATTATAATTTAATAATAATAATAATAATAATAATAATAATAAATATCTTATACTTAATTAATAAGTAAATTAAATATATAAATTACAATTGTTTACATACTTTAACTACACATGCATTTTGGCTTTATTTATTTAATTATTTAAATCTAAATTATATTATATTATAAAACCTAAAGACTTGCCGCCTCAATTACCTTAAATGGTATATTTTCCATTTTGGTCCCCCTTTCTTTCTATTAATCTATAATAGACTTTTACCCCTTTATTCAATTTAGTCCTTTTTCTCAATTACTCTAAATTAAGCTAAATTCATCTAATCAAAACTTAATTAGACACACTACTAGACTCATAATTACTTCTAATAATTATTTACAGCTCAGTTTACTAAGATGGAGGCCTGATATTGCACTTTTTCGATGCCTGTGAATTTTGGGTCATTACACCTATTCTATAATTAAGCTTTCACACTTTATTCAATTTAATCCTTATACCTAATTAACCTTAATTCAAACTAATTCACCTAAGCAAAACCTAATTAGCCACACAATTAACTTTGTAAAAATATTTACAAATTCATTTGACGAAAACAGTGACCCGAAAATGAACTTTCCGATTACCCGACTATCGGGTTGTTACACCTTTCTTTGTCATTTTATCCATATTAACTTTCAGCTATCAGCTAAGTTTTACTAAACACTTTTAAATAAACAGTTAATAGAATCAGTTGATCAAATTAGTTAATAAAACCAGTTAGTCAAACCAGCCACTGCAATCAGCAATCAACTATCACCTATAAGCCAATTGCCAAACAGGGCCTTAATTTAAAGAAAGATATGTCTTTATAATTTTTGTGTTACTTCTTTTTTCATGTTTAAATTGTATAAATTTATGTAAATTTTTTAGGCTCCTAATACATTTTATGTAAATTGTAGCATGTTCATACATTGTGTTATAATGTTACTTTTGTGACTATTTTATTTGTTTGAATAATTATATCTATAATATATTTATATAAATAGGGTAAACTATTTAATTGATCATTCAAATAAAAAAATTAATTCGGTTACTAGCGTTATAATAATTTATCGTGTTAATCACCCTTTCATTAAATCACTAATGATAGTTAATTGTGTACACTTTGCCATCATTTTTTACTTATTTTTACCCCATTACTGTTCATCATCTTCCTTCTATGCCATACTCTTGCTTCCACCATTCTTTTTCTTCTTCTTCCTTTCTTTTTTCTAAACAAACTTCACATTTATTTGCCTAGGAGCTTCTTAGTTGTTACCCATTCTTCATGGTTTAGACAATCCAAGCTAGCAGCAACCTAGTGAAAAATTACTTTTTATTAAACTATTTAGTAAATCATGCATATAGTACCTCATATATAGATAAATCAGAATTAATTAATATACATTTTTAAGCTCTGATTTTCCAAACAAAATCTCACAAAATCAAATTCCATTTCTCAATTTCCATATATATTGCCAGAAACAAGGGGAAAAAGAACTTACAAGCAGGGTAGTTCAAAGATGACAACTTTCTTACCCTAAAATGAAAATTAAAAAAAATACATAATTAAATTGTTATATAATACTTCACAAACCCAGAATTCGATCCGTCCAGGTGAATCGAAACTTGACTAGATCAAGGAAGGGATGTCATCCAACTCACTACATTCGCTAGCTCGCCAACTTCGCTAACTCATCACTCTGTTTCCAGCTTGCTACCTTCACTCGCTCACCACTTCGCTAGCTCGCTACTGACGTCTCGCATCACCACCTCGCGAGTTGCACCCTCTACCATGATACTTCTCTAATTAAAAAGAGACGTTTAAAGGTACATGTCGAGTCTAAAGGGGAACGTGTCATATGCATGGCGCCTAACTATCTCCTATCATGTCACATAAGGAAATCATGCCTTATAAATGTGGAAGAATTGCTCCTAAGGGGGGCCGAGAAGAAACCATCAATAATTGGTGTGGTGAGCGTAGACACACTTTCGACTTTCAGATTGAACACAAATTGATATGGCTCACCCAAACGAGAGATCCCTCAACTCACATTTCTCAAGCCAAAATGTGAGAGGAGAGGCTAGTAATCATCCCTATAAACTTGACCTATTTGCGAATTGGTTCGCGAATTGGCCAAAAACTTGGACAACACAGATCAGCAGGAAACACATCGTAATTTCAACCTTAATTTTCCGTCAAATCAAGAGATTTCCAACCCATCTAACTAAGAGACTCTGAAACAGCAGCTTGTAAGCCTATAAAAGCAGGTACGTATTTTGATGGAGCAAATGGTACAATAGAATTGTTGGGATTATGGTGCAAATATCAGCAGCAACAATCGTGGCTTGAGCAGCAAGGCTCGAAGCTTGCGATAGAAGAAAGAAATAAAGAACAGAAATTTACAAGAAGAGAAGAACGAGTAGCAAGAATGGAGCATTCAATTGAATGAAATTCAAGTGTTTTCATTACAATCTTTCATTGGCATACAACCATTACATATAACAAAGATGACAAAAGAGATTAGAGCAAGTTTCTACCTAATATCAACCTAATCCCACTAATTTGCATAGAAACTTAAAAAACTTAGCTTGCACACATTATATTGCTGATATAATCAGCTCAATCAACATCAAATCACATAAAATACTAACCTAACATGATTCAAAATGGACTAGACTTAGTTACAATTTCATTGGATTACAAAACAACAAAATGAGAAGCTAGTTCACATGAAATAATGGTCCCTGCATAGCTGGACTGCATGAGCTGCTCCTAGACGTTGCATGGGCTGCATGGAAGGCAATGTTCGAACAAGAATGTTAGATATGAAGAGCAACAACTTTTTCATCAAGAATAGCTCAGACAGAATGAGAAGATGATGCAGTCAAACCATTTTGGTCATCATGATAACAACATGCCCTTATAGGAGGAGGGCTATGGAGTACATGCATGGCCATGGCAACAAAAAATGTATGCCTTGTGCCTAGACAAATAGATGCTACATCTTGACGTCGAGGACATGGATTAAGTCTTTTGTTCTAACAATCTTTTAGCCATAGAAATTGCAGCTGTGGGTGTACCTTCAGAGTTTAAAGTGCAAAAAGAGGTTTTTGAGGGAAGAAGGGACCCACGGCCACAATCTGATACAGTTCAACGACTACATAAATTTTTTGAGAGCCTCGGATGTTGCAAAGTGCAAGGCTTTCTCCACGACCTTAAAGGGAAGTGCTAAGTATTAATATTTTTATTTGTTATAGAGTTCTAATAAGAGTTTCATGCAGTTAGGTTAGTTGTTTCTAAGAAGATTTCGCGCCCATAGAATAATCATTAGTACTTAAATAGGCTTAATATTGATCAATCAGAAGGAAGATGAGTCTTTGCAAGAGTATATAAAGCATTTTCATGTGGCGTCCTTGAATATAAAAAACTTGGAAGATCAACAGGCCATTGATACTTTCATCATGAGGCTGTTGAGTGAGCATAATCAGTATTTGTTCACAGGTAACAAACTGCAAAACCTAGCAGACCTTTATGAAAAAGCTCACAAGCTCTCGAAAGTAAAGGAAATAAAAAAGTCAACTCGTTCTTTTCATTGGGAAGATAGGCAAGCTAGGGAGCAGTCAAATACTCGTGGGCAACCAGTATACACCCCGTAGAGTTTGTGGATACAAAGCGGGCGATAACACAAGAACTATTCGCCAGCTGGTTATCCGCTAAACTTTCAAAAACCCAACACGAGTCTACGAGAAAGTACATCTTCGTAACTTGATTTAATATATCAGGCTTGTTTTTATTATTATTATAACTTCATGTTTTCAGTAGATAGTAGCCTCATGTATTATGGGCTAGAATGCGAAGTGGTGAATTGTGAAATAATGAGTTAACGATGAGTATTAATAAGTAGCGAGGAGAGTTATCAAAATTGTTTTGGTGTTTTTCTCTCCTTTATTTTGGCAGATTTGTTAGTAGTACGGTTAAGAATGAAATTGGCACTATTTTCTCCTTCCCTCAATTCGTCTACGATTTTATTCTTCCATCAATTAGCTACTTACAAGATTTCTCGAATCTTGTGGCTTGCCAATTTAAGATCGCAGCCCGACTCGCCAATTTAATATCACAGCCTGGTTCGCTGATTTAAGATTGTAGCCTTATACTTACAAGATTTTTCGAATCTTGCAGCTCGTCAATCTAAGATCACAGCTTTATACTTACAAGATTTTCTAAATCTTGTGGCTCGTCAATTTAAGATCGTAGCTTATGCTTACAAGATTTTTCGAATCTTGTGACTCACAGATTTAATATCACAACCTCATACTTAAAAGATTTTTCGAATCTTACGATTTGCCAATTTAAGATTCAAGATTCAAGATGCAAAATCATAACCTTATACTTACAAGATTTTTCAAATCTTGCGGCTTGTTGATTTAAGATCTCATCCTTATACTTGTCAAAACCTTTTTTTTTTTTTTTGAAATAGACTTTTTATTTAGAAATGAAAACGGGAGTCGCCACCAACCATTTTTGTGAGGTGTGATTGGGTCACCTCATAATTTGTTTGTTTAATAAAGGGTTTGATTTACTAAAACAATGATTTTCGGTTTACGAAATATGGAAAAATGAGTTCGGGGTCGGTTACGAACGAGGAAGGATTAGCACCCTCGTGACGCCCAAAATTGATACCTAGTTGATTAGTTGATGTCTTAGTGTCGAGAATTGAAAATTTGAAGGGAGTTTAAAACACGATCCCTTTTAGTATTAAGGCATTACAAAATTAATTTTCGTGAAAAACGCTTATTTCAAGTTAATCGAAAAGGAAGGATCATGTCCCGTAAGTTAAGACACAATGCCTAAAATCCTCGAAATCAAGAATAAACACTACTTGATCGTTACTTGAATCTCATTTTTATATTTTTGAAATGAGTATTTGATTATCTCAGTTTTAGAAAGAAACCATATCTCGTAAGTTAGGAACACAACTTTTCTAATTCGAGAAATAATGAACATTGCCTCGGTTTAAAAATCTTCTTTTTTGGTGCAACGCGTGAAAAAACAAACATAACACGTAAGGTGATATGCATTTAATTTATTCGAGCATGGTATAGAAACAGACAAATATATTTAAGCACGGTTCATGGCATGGTTGTAGCAAAAAATAAAATAAAATGAAAGTATAACGAAATGCTTATTAAAAATGAAGTTGCTATACAAGTTCAAATAGTATTATAAGAAAAGAAATAGTAATAGCGATATTAATAATAAGGTGACATGAATAATATGACTATAATAATAACGATAACAACATTGATCAATAATGATAGGAATAATAGTAATAATACCAAATAAAATAATAAAATGAATAAAGTAATTCAAAATAAAAATAAAATAAAAGAGGCTAAATTAAAAATTAAATAATGTGAAAGTGCCAAAAGCAACAAAAGAAGTAATAAAACAAGGATAAAAATAAAAATAGGAAAATAATAATAATGACAATGATAGTAAATAGGAAAACATATACAAATAAAATGAAATGCAAACAACAATTTTTAAATATAAGAAAGAGTAAAGAAATAATCAATAAATAAATAAATAAATATAAACGGTTAAAAATAGAGGACTAAATCAAAATATAAATGAAATTAAGGGTGCAATTTGTAATAAAATAAATAAATAGATTAATAAGGGTTAAATAACACGCGAAAAAGAATAGGGACCAAATAAGGAAATATCCCTAAATAAAGGACCAAAATATAACGCGCGTAAAAGGGCGGGGACCAATTGGGAAATTATTCCCAGGCCCTCTAAACGCACCGTTCTCTTGGGGAAGAAAATGAAATAAAATCAAAATTTCGTGGTAAAAATTAAAAGATAAAAAAGAAATAAGACTGGATTGAAATGTCCTTAAAAAGCGAAAGGACCAAAAGCATAAATAGACCCTTTTTATAAGAAAATGCTCGGATCTTGGCCATTTTCGGGTCAGGCGATTGGGTTGAAGGCCTAAACGGCACTGTTTTGGGGCTATTTAAGCTAGCCCTAAACGACGTTGTTTTATATCCCCTATAAGAGTAAAAAAAAAATTAAAAAAATTCTATTCAGTTTTATAAAAAAAAAAAAACTTGAGAGCTCTCTTTTTCTTTCCAGCCCTCATCAGAATCCGGCCAAGGGAGTCGCCATACTCCTCCACGACGGCCGTCGGTCAACGGTGACGACTCCACCGTCCACAGTAGTTAGAAAAATACAAAACCCCCTCATTTTTCGTCCCTTTCATGTGGAACTCCAATTTGGGACTCTAAATGGCCAAAACTAGGGCCAAAATTTAAAAAAAAAAAAAAAGAAGAGGAAAACCCCTTCAGTTCTCTTCTCTCCAACGCGACGACGGAAGGTAGAACGTCAGGTGAGTTATCTTTTTTTTCTTTATTTTATAAATATATATTTTTTATATCTATAAAGATTCAAAAAAATAGGAAAAAAAATAAATCACCTTCGGTGTTTTTGTTCTGATTTTTTTTATTGCTCTTGTATTCGGTTTTTTTATTTTTTTCTCCTTGTCCAAATACATTGATTTTTGGGGCTTTTATAGCCAATTTACATACTATATTTTACTGTTTTTGCTACTATTTAGCCACTGTTCTTTGTTGTTTCTTTCTCTGCTTCCATAGTCCTTTTTCTTTCTGTTTTCTTGTAAATGGCGGAGTCAACGGCTACGAAGGGGCAGATCCCTTTGCTACTTTGGTGAAATGGTGACAGAGAGGGTGTGTCAGCCTCGGAACGAGGCGTCTCGGGCGACGCGTGGGCGAAAGTAGGGTGTGGCGTGGCAAGGGGTTTAGGGTTTTTTATTTTACTGAAAATGTTTAAATGTTTTGGGCCACTGGGCCTTTTTTAATTTGGGCTTGATGTAATTTGGACTTTGGAATTATTATTTATTATTTTATTTATTGGTGTGTTTTTTGGTTGGGCCTGAACAAAAATGGCCTATTACAGCTGCCCTCTTTGCTCATTTACTTGTAACGGGAATATAGCAAAGACATCAAAAAAGGCCAATTTTGCCTGGTCTTGCCAAATCTCAACTTATTTTGTGATTCTCTTCTTCAAGTAGCCTTATTCTAACCCACTGCAACTTCAAGGGTGTAAGAATTGTAATCTGCAACTTCGGGTAGAAATTCGTATCATCAACCTATTCCGCTGCAACTTCAGATAGATAAGATTTGTAGTTTGTAATTTTAGTCTATTCCATTGTAACTTCAGGGAGATAAGACTTGTTATGGTAGATTTAATCCGACCCACTGCAACCTCAGAGTTATAGGACTTGTAGCTTTAATCTATTCCACTGCAACTTCAAGGAAATAAGATTTGCTATCTTCAATCTGCTCTACTGCAACTTCAGGGAGATAAGATTTGTAACTTGTATCTTTAATCTGTTCCACTGCAACTTCAAGGAAATAAGATTCGCTATCTTCAATCAGCTCCACTGCAACTTCAGGGAGATAAGATTTGTAACTTGTAGCTTTAATCTGTTCTATAGCAACTTCAGGAAAAGAAGATTCGCTATCTTTAATCTATTCTGCTACAACTTAAGGGAGATAAGATTTGTATCTTGTAGCTTTAATCTATTCCACAACAACTTCAGGGAAATAAGATTTGCTATCTTTAATCTGCCCTACAGCAACTTCAGGAAGATAAGATTTGTTACTTGTAGCTTTAATTTGTTCCACTGCAACTTTAAGGAAACAAGATTCGCTATCTTCAATCTGTTCCACTACAACTTCAGGAAGATAAGATTTGTAACTTGTAGCTTTAATCTATTTCACTACAACTTCAGGGAAATAAGATTCGCTATCTTCAATCTACTCCACTACAACTTCAGAGAGATAATATTTGTGGTTTTAATCTGCTCTATTGTAACTTCAAAAAGATAAGATTTGCTATCTACAATCTGCTCCACTACAGCTTCAGGGAGATAAGATTTGTAACTTGAATAACCTGTAGACCGTTCTCTGAGGAACGTGGCCTGTAAAATCCATTTCATGGGCCTTTTTATGCCAAGCAATTAGGATGTTATGACCAGAATGAATCGAATCCTCCTAACTAGATGTGTATGAATGATATGTGCATGAGTAAAGAATGTCATTTTTTGAGAATGATCCCTCTCTTAATGCTTAGGTTGATATTACTTGTAGTTTACCAAGGTTCTATCATTGACGTATTACCCTACATTCTTGTTCAGGTGGTATCTTTGACAGAAAACCCTAAGAAATAATCACAATTTAAACTATTCTTTTCCAAATATTCAACTATTAAATTTGGTTAGTTCTGACTGGTGGTCCTGTTTCAGGTTCTTATACTATATAGAAAACCTTTTAGAGCAATATGCAGAAATCTTTTTACTTGAATATTATTAGTCCATTAATCGTTATTTCAATGTAAAAATGCTTGAAAAAGATTGTAACAATGAACAAGATTAAAATTTATTAGGAGCAAAGCTCGAAATGAATGGATTAATCAAAATAGCAAACATTGCTAAAATACAAAATGAATAAGATGAAAATAGGTGCCCCAAGTATCGCGGCATGAGCTTCTCTACACAAATTTCATGAGGACCATTTTGAGTCTGATATGTGTTTAGGAAATCTAGAGTACTTTGTTGATGCCTCAAGATATAACGTTTCTTCTTCTGAGAGGTCGCGACTACCACATGTTCAATCTTCGATCAAAATTTAAGTTGCCCTTTCCCGAGTTTTCAACTCAAAACCTTTTTGGTTTCAAGGCGCCCTTTATGAGTTTTCGCCTTGGCCTCTCCCTTTTTTTTAGGTGAAATATTTCTTGACTGAATCTGAATTCACAGGATTAGGCATGTTTTTGTCATCCATTTCGGTCAAAATCAACATTTCTCCAGAAAAGGCCTTCTTTACCACATAAGGTCCTTCCTAGTTTGGCATCCCGTTTCCTCTGAAGTCCTTTTGTATGGAAAGGATCTTTTTCAATACCAAGTCCCCATCATGGAATTCTCTGGGGCGAACCTTTTTTTCATAAGCTCACATCATTCATTTTTGTACATCTGACCGTGACAGATAGCTTTCAGCCTCTTCTCTTCAATCAAGTTCAGCTGATCATATCGAGATTGGATCTATTTTACTTCATCTAACTGTAACTCTGACAAAACTTAGAGAGAAGGAATCTCGACTTCAATGGGCAAAATTGCCTCTATTTCATAAACCGATGAGAAAGGCGTTGCCCCAGTGGAGGTTCTGACAGACGTTCGATAAGTATAGAGGGCAAACAGTAATTTCCCATGCCAATATTTATAAGTCTCTATCATTTTCCCCACGATCTTCTTAATGTTCTTATTGGCTGCCTCAACTACACAGTTCATTTTTGAGCGATATGGTGACGAGTTATGGTGTTTGATCTTGAACTGACTGTAGACTTCTGATATTGTGCTGTTGTTCAAATTCAGTGCATTGTCAGGCATAATCCTTTTTGGCATTCCTTACCGGCATATGATTTCTTTCTTCAAGAATTTACTAACTGTCGTCTTTGTGACATTGGAATAAGAAGCGGCTTCTATCCACTTAGTGAAGTAGTCAATGACCACAAAGATGAATCGATGCCCATTGGAAGCTTTTGGCGAGATCAGCCCAATGACATCCATGCCATACATAAAGAAAGGCCATGGAGAAGTCATAACATGAAGAGGTGAAGGAGGCACATGAATTTTGTCTCCATAAATTTGGCACTTATGACATCTCTTAGCATAACTGATGCAACCTCCTTCCATGGTGGACCAATAATATCCAAATTTCATGATTTGTCTGCCCATTGTAAAACCATTAGCATGTGTTCTGCAAACACCCTCATGGGCCGCTTCTAAGATTTTCTTGGCCTCAACAACGTTCACACATCTTAGTAGCACCTGATCTTTTCTTCTTTTATATAGGATATCCCTGTCTAAAACATAGTCATTAGCCAGTCTTCTTAGCGTCCTTTTATCATTCTCGGTTGCTTGCTCCGATATTCATGATTCTTTACAATCTTAGTATATTGTGGTACCAAAGGTGGTCATCCTTTTCTTCTTCCTCAATGTTGTAACAATGGGTCGGACCCTCATAAATACTCATTTGGATAGGTTTTACATCTTATTATTTGTTCAGTTTGATAATGGAAGCTAAAGTAGCCAATGCATCAGTCATCTGATCTTCGTCTCGCGGGAGGTAGCAAAAGGTGATGTCTTCAAACTCCTCAATTAACTCAAGAATCAGCCTTCGATAATTGATCAATTTGGGGACTCTCGTCTCTCATTCACCTTTAATTTGATAGATCACTAGTATCGAATCTCCATATACCTTCAGTACTTTGATCTTGCGTTCTATGGCTGCATGGATACTCATGATGCGTGTTTTGTATTCTGCCATATCATTCGTCCAATCAAAATCCAATTTACTAGTAAAGGGATACTGATTTTCGTTTAGGGATACCAGGACTTCCCTGATTTCGTTACCCATAGCATTTGAAGCTCCGTCAAAGAGTATGTCCTTCTTGAGCATCTTCCTCAATGGTTGCAACATACATCAGATCTTCATTTGGGAAATCGAAATTCAAAGGCTCGTAATCTTCTAGAGCTCTATTGGCTAGAAAATATGCTATTGCACTCCCTTTTACTGCCTTCTGGTTCAGGGTTTAGGGTTTAGGGTTCAGAAAGAAAAATTTGCCATCGGGTCATCCATCCATTCAAAGTAATCGACTCCACCATGTACTTTAGAGGGTCCATTTTTTAGATGAGCCAAGTTGTGTAGTACAACATGTACTGTCTCAGTCTTCGGGTTGTCCACATTAAAGCGCAACACAACTTCTCAATTAGCGAGTATCTTGTCTCACATTCAGTGAACTTCTTATCGAGGTAGTATATCGCTCTTTCTTTCCTCCTTAACTCATCATATTGGCCCAGCATGCATCCCATAGAATTCCCAAATACTGCCAAATACAGTATCAGCGACCTATTTGGGCTAGGTGGCATCAGCACTGGGGCAGGTAATGTTTGACCTTGTCAAAAGTTTTCTGGCATTCTTCATCCCATACACCTGGATTATATTTCTTAAGGAGACGGAATTTGGGGTCGCATTTCTCAATTAATTGTGAAATGAACCGGGCAATGTAATTTAATCTCCCTAAGAAACCACGGACCTCCTTTTGAATGCAGGGCGGAGGCAACTCCTGTATAGCTTTGACTTTATCTGAGTCGATCTCAATTCCCTTTTGACTGGCTACGAATCCTAGCAATCTCCTTGACCTAGCCCCGAAGGTACATTTTGCTGTATTGAAGTTTAATTGGAATTTTCTCAACCTCAAAAATAATTTCCTCAAGACTTGTATATTTTCTTCTTCTGTTTGGAATTTTGCCATCATATCATCGATATAAACCTCGATTTCTTTGTGCATCATATCATAAAATAAAGTTACCACTGCTCTTTGATACGTCGCTCCTGCATTTTTCCGTTCGAATGGCATCACTTTGTAGTAAATGTTCCCCACATGATTACGAATGTTATTTACTCTATATCTTTAGAATCCATCTTAATCTGGTTGTATCCGGAGAAACCATCCATGAAGTAGAACAATGAGTAACCTGCCGTGTTGTCTACTAAGGTGTCAATGTGAGGCAATGGGAAATTTCCTTTTGGGCTGGCCTTGTTTAAATCCCTGTAGTCTACACACATTCGTACCTCACCATCTTTTTTAGGGACAGGGACAATATTGGCTACCCATTCTGAGTATTTAACCACTTGTAGGAAACCTGCGTCGAATTATTTTTTGGCCCCTTCTTTAATTTTTAGCAAGACTTCGGGCCTCATCTGTCGGAGCTTCTGGTGTACTGGCTTGTACTCTTCTTTTATAGGGAGCCGGTGTACCACGATATCATTACTTAGCCCAGGCATATCTTGATACGGACATGCAAAGACATCTTTGAATTCTTGGAGTTACTCAATGATGTCTCGCATTGTCTCTACGGTGATACAAGCTCCAATCTCCACCTCTTTCTTTTCTTGTTCGTCTCTTAAAATCACTGTAACAACATATTTTTGGTCAAATCAGAACAGTGGTTTCGGAACCACAAATCTAAGGTCAAAATATTTATTTTATTATTATTTTAATGTTTACAGCATGATAGTATGTATGTGTGAAAATTTCGTGAAGAAATTTTATTGTTTAAATGGTCAATTTGAGAAGAAGGACTAAATCGCGTAAAGTGCAAAATTGATGTTCTATTATGTAACATTTCGGTTTAGAGCCTAGTCAGAATAGTGGTGCGAGACCACAAATCCGAGGTCTATGTATGAGTTTTTGAGATTTATGCTATGTTTGCATGTTAGTGTGAAAGTTTCATGAAGCAATTTTGTGAAATTTTGGTTGAATTGTCCAAAAGGACTAAATTGCAAAAGTTACAAAATGTGAGATTCTAGAAGCTATTTGTGTGAAATGGCTTTAGAATATATAATAAAGGTTACCCAAATTCTAATTTTTGGACAAATTTGGGCATGGATGAGTTAAAATAAGAAGTTTATCAAAAAGGGCATTTTGGTCATTTGGCAATTAAATGATTAAAATGGGAGAAAAGATGACAAAATTCATTCATCTTCTTCTCCAAGGCTATCAAAATTTTCAAGAGCCATTGTTAGGGTTCTTCAAATTTTTCAAGCTTGCTAGTAAGTGCATCCAAGCCCCTTTTTCTTGAAGTCCTAGTTGTATGAATAAGCTATTTTTAGCTATTTGATGAGCTATATTGAATGTTAAAAAATGTTGCCATGTATGACATGCATGTATGTTGATGTTTTATGGAAGATTATGAAAGCTTGATGTAGTAGAAACATCGAAAATGCATGTAGGGACTAATTTGTGAAAGTTTTAAGTTTGGTCATACATGTGTGATTTAGTGAGAATTGATGAATGCTTTAGTTGAGTAAGTGATTCGGCTAAACATGAAAGGCTAGAAAGTTAAATAAAAAATCACTTTACGAGCCTTAGGGCAAAAGTGTAATTATGAGAAAGATTAGGGGCAAAAGGGTAATTTTTCCAAAGTATGAGATAAGTGTCAATTTAGTCAATGTGTGTATTGAATAAGCTAATTTATTCATTATAGATCAAGAAAGACGAAGCCCGGATCTAAACCGAGGCAAGAGCAAAATGGTGAACTAAATTACATATTTCTATACTTTTGAGTATCGAGGTAAGTCTATGCTTAAACAATGCATTCATACTTACAATTTCTTAATTCTAGCTAGTGTGTAGCATGATTGAGAATGATTGGGAACCTATGTGGGATGAATGTGGTAGAATTTGTGAATGGATGTATGGTTAAGTAAGTAGATATGTGAATGTGTAGTGAGAATGCTAAATGGTGGGCTAAGTGCGATACCATTTTAATGCATATTGACGATAAGCTAGCTATGTACGATGCTATCGTTAGGTATATCGTCTAGTGGGCTATGTATGAAAGCACTATGAATACCTTTGTGGTAGGCTAAGTGCGACACTACCTTATTAATTGATTGTGGTGGGCTAAGTGCAAAACCACCGAGAAATTAGCTGTGTAGATTAGCTGTGTGGTTATGCTATTGAGTTAACTAGCTGTGGTATATTGTGTAAATGTGATATTGAATGCAGGGGTGTATTTCAATGGTTATGAGTATGTGACTCATGATGTATTGGAAATGTGGTAAGGGATGGCAAGAGTAAGCATTTTTGTACATTATATGTTAGTATGATGCTAATTGTTGTTTAGCTTATACTATGATGCTTAATTGTTTATGTGCAAACTTACTAAGCTCAAAGTTTATTCCCTTTCTTTTCCCTTGTCTTATAGAGTAAAAGTGTTGAATCGAGATACGAGGATCAATTGGAAGATCGTCCACATTATCAGCACACTCTGGTACATGAGACTCAATGTTTTGTATATGACATGTATAGAGGCTAGACAAGTTAGTGAATTTTGCTGTAAATGGCTAAGATGTGTTGGCCTTTAGATGGATAGTCTATTTTGTATAATGCCATAGTAGTTGGCTACCTTATTTTATGAAAAGATTGTAGTTATCTATGTGAGATTGCACTTCAATTTGAGTTGATTATGGATGTGTTGAATGAATGCTTATTGTGTGTGGTAGAGGAGTGAAAGGAACTTAGCACATAGCTTTGTTTTTGTCCATGTGGATAGACACACGGGCGTGTGTCTAGACCATGTGTGACACACGATCAGCCCACGAACGTGTGACTTGGCCGTGTGTCCCCTGCATGTTAACATTTTAAGTCAGAATAGACCACGGACTAGCCACACGGGCATGTGCATAGGTCGTGTGAGTTTAGTCAGTGTTGGCCACGGGCTAGCCACACGGGCGTGTGACTAGGCTTTGAGGCCGTGTGGATGTAGTCAGGATTCACCACGGTTGAGGAGTATGGGCATGTGGGTCTATGCACAGGCGTGTCTTTTCTTGTCCGGGCGTGTTAACCCTGTACAAAAGAGAAAATTTTTAAGATTGGAAAAAGTTCCGATATAATCTTAGGAGCCCTCGTATGTATGAGTGAGGGCTCATAAGTCGAGATTGAGGTTGTTAAGATGACTTAAGAGAGTAGTCAGGATGAGCATAAATGGCGATCAAGCGGTTTTATTACGGTAACGCTTTGGGCTCGGTTCTGGCGTAGAACTCTGGTAAGGGGTGTTACATTTAGTGGTATCAGGGCTATGGTTTAGTCAGTTCTAGGACTACCGTAGTGGGTGTAAGAGTCTAGCTATACATGCCATAAGTGTACTATGATAGTGTGGTGGTTTCTGATGATTTTAAATCTTGTTTTATATAGTATATGGATCCCGATCAATCTACTGCTGATAAAGCAGCTAGTAATGCGCCGGCTCCTACGCAAGGAACCGTGCCTGTACAAAGTGGACTCGAGGTTAGGGGTCAAGGGGAAGAGGCACGGGAAGCCTTTCTCCAAATGATGAGTAATTGGTACTCAGACTATGTTTGAGCGAACCCTAATGCTCAACCTCCTTCACCTCCTCCTATACCTCAGCCAAATCTAGTGGCTCCTCAAGGCATTGATGTGGTGAGTATATCGAAACCCCCGGTGGATAAGATTAAGAAGCACAGGGCTGAGGAGTTTAGAGCTAAGGTGGATGATGACCCTGAGAGGGTTGAGTTCTGGTTAGAGAACTTGATGAGAGTGTTTGATGAACTCTCCTGTACACCAGAAGAGAGCTTGAAGTTTGTCGTATCCTTGCTGAGAGATTCGGCATATCATTGGTGGAAGACGCTAACATTAGTGGTCCCGAAAGAGTGGGTGATGTGGGACTTCTTTCTAGAAGAGTTCCGGAAGAAGTATATAAGCCAACAATTTACTGATCGGAAGAGGAAGGAATTCCTTGAGTTGAAGGAAGGAAGAATGTTAGTAGCAGAGTATGAGCGTGAGTTTGTTAGGCTTAGCAAATACGCTCAAGAGTTTGTATCGACAGAGACCATCTTGTGTAAGAGATTCGAAGACGGACTAAATGAGGATATCAAACTCCTAGTGGGTATTTTGGAGTTGAAAGAGTTTGTGGTGCTAGTTGAAAGGGCAAGTAAGGCCGAAGAGTTGAGTAAGGAAAAGAGAAGGGCTATGAGTGAAACCCGAAATGCTAGAAAAAGGCCGATGGGCAAGTCCTATCAAGCCCAGTCGAAAAGATCCAAGGAAGGGAATCCTCGGACAACAGCCTCAGTGGGATATTCGCATCGAGACTTGGGCAATATTCGTTCGGGTCCGAGAGTCCAAGCCACCTCGATGGAAAGTGTGGGCAATACAAAGAGCAAACCGGGCGTGTGCATAAGCCGTGTGAGTTTAGTCAGTGTTGGCCACGGGCTAGCCACACGGGCGTGTGACTAGGCTTTGAGGCCGTGTGGATGCAGTCAGGATTCACCACGGTTGAGAAGCATGGGTGTGTGGATCTATGCACGAGCGTGTCTCTTCTTGCACAGGCGAGTTAACCTTGTACAAAAGAGAACATTTTTAAGATTGGGAAAAGTTCCGATATAGTCTCGGGAGCCCTCGTGTGTATGAGTGAGGCCTCGTAAGTCGAGATTGAGGTTGTTAAGGTGACTTAAGAGAGTAGTTACGATGAGTATAAGTGGCGATCAAGTGGTTTTATTACGGTAACGCCTCGGGCTCTGTTCTGGCGTAGAATTCGGGTAAGGGGTGTTACAAATTATGAATATTTGTTATGAGTATTACAAGTTTTGTTAAGTTATTTTTAGTGAAAATGCAAATTAGGGGCTAAATTGAGAAATGTTAAAATTTTGTGGTTAAAATGTTAAATAAATGAAAAATATAGGCTGTTAGAGGCATAATAGTAATTCGTCTAGCATGGTATAATTGGAATTTCACTAACTTGTGATTTTATGCAATAAGTACTAAATTGTAAAAAATGTGAAATATGTGGGGCAAAAGTGTAAATATGTTTTAAAGTATGTTTTGGACTAAATTGAATGAATAGATGATTGAATAAGTTAATTTTGAATACATTTAGATCAAGAAAAGTAGAATTCAGATCTAGATCAGGGAAAATGAAAGTTATCGACTAATCAACTAGATTCGCAGTTTTAACATCCGAGGTAAGTCCCTATGTTATAAATTCATTTCAAATGTATTTTCTATGTTTTGATATAGCATAAATTTTGATTACGGACGAGTTCGAAAATGATTCGATGAAGATTCAACAGTTGAAACCCCGATTAAACTTTAGGAATAGTTTAGGATGCTAGTGACATGTCATTAAGTATACTTGAGTTGGCTTCGGGCCATGATTTAGCACTATGTGTGCGAGATAAACCGATTTGGCGTCGAGCTATGCATATCGGCTGATTTGGCTTTGGGCCATAATATCAAAATTTCGGATAAGTTACCTTGATTTGGTTACAGGGCATGGTATAGATACTTATCAAAAGAGACTTTGAGTGTAACACCCCTTACCCGTATTCGATGCTAGAATAGGGTACGAGGCGTTTCCGGACTTATACACAAATAATTATACAATAACGAGACGTGACTTTCCACTCAAAATTAAAACTTCTCGTAACACCTCTTAAACAAGCTTATGAGGCCTAAATCACACATTAGGAATGGTTCAGGATCAAATCGAACTCTTTTAAAGATCTCTAGGAAGACTTAGAAAATTTTCATCAAACAGTCCACACGCCCGTGTGGAACTTCACATACCCGTGTTCCACACCCGTGTAGATTTATTTCTCATTTCGAACCTACAGGGGTTTTCACACGACCAGACACACGCCCTGTCCATGGCCCGTGTCCATGGGTCGTGTCCCTCACACGGCCACGACACGCCCGTGTGTAAAAACGTTGACATTCTGTTTCTGACGTCATCACCCCATAAGTGTCACACGGCCAAGGCATAGACCTATGTCCTTTGACCGTGTGGCAAATTAAATTCCTAATTTAGGTGCAAACTTCACCCGGCCTGGGCACACGGCCGTGTCTCCACCCGTGTGGTTACTACTGAGTATACTGACTTGCAAACCTAGCATGCAGGGGGACACACGACCTAACCACACGCCCATGAGGCTAACCATATATCACACACGGCCTAGACACACGCCCGTGTGCCTACCCGTGTGGACAAGAACAATGCTATATGCCAAGCTCTTTCTACTACCCCAACTCATACAAACATAAATCACACAAAACCATCAACTCATTCATGCATAATTAAACCAAGTAAATCAACCATGCAACTTGCACATTCATGAATAACCTCATCATTTCATAGATTAATAAAAAAGAGCCATCAACTATGGCCTTCTACAAAAGAATTCATCTTTGAATGAGCCAACACATTTTGCTAAAACAATATGACATTCAACTAAGTCTAGTCCCTATACATGCCATACTCAAAATGCTAAATCTAACTATACCAAGATGTATTGATAGTGTGGGTGATCCTTTGACTATCTCCGTATCCCGAACTGGCTCGTCGACACTATAAAACAAGGGAAAAGATAAAGGGAGTAAGCTTTAAGCTTAGTAAGTCTATATGCAAACAATAAACATCTTACCACATACTTATTAATCATAAGCATTACATACTAAGTAAAAACAATTCATATCCTCATAATCATGCTTACTCATTTCAAACCTTACCACATCCCAAATACATATCACAAACAGTGTTCACATTTACTTGCACTTATACCCTGCACTTAACACCACAAAACCACATGTAATTTCACTTAGGCAAGTTTCTCGATGAACCCTTCGGAATGATACAAAATTCTCGGTGATTTCGCACACAACCCGCCATTTATATTTAGCGATGTGGTATCGCACACAGCCCACCAATAATCACATGTCTACGGTGGTATCGCATATAGCCCACCAATGACAATAAATACGATGGTATCACACACAGCCCATCATTAATAAACAATAAGGTGGTATCGCACACAGCTCACCAAAATTTACATATTTATGGATATTCATCCGTACCCATATTTCTATTCCAAAGGTTCATCCGAGAGTTTTCACATTCTCTACTATTTCAATAAATCTTGCCAATAATCAATTACATCTACGCAATGCATTAATAGTTAAAACATATGTAATAAGGATGCATCGTTTACACATAAACTTACCTTGATGCAAAATATGTCAATTTGAGGTTTAGTCCGAAACCTTGTCTTTTCCCCGGTCAAGGTTAATTCTACGTCCTTCTTGATCTATAATAATAATTTCACTCATTTTAAATCACTGCATAAATCAAGACATTTCAAAATTTCTATTTTGGCAAAAATAACCGTTTTGCCCTTATACTTTGGCAAAATTACGATTTTGCCCTTAGGCTTGTAAAATGAAATGTGTTCATTTTTCACATATCCAAACCTAGCTGATTCATTTTCTCTCTTATAACAACTCACAATTTCAAGTATTTCATGCATTTACTACCCATTTTACAACCTTTATAAAAGGGGCATTTTTGGTGTTTTCATGGAAAACACATTTCACAAAAGTTATTTAATTAACAACCAAGACTCATTTTATTCCATAAAAACTCAGCAAACAACATAATCAATCTCATGGAAAATCTGTAAACTTTTAATCATTTTGTAAAATAGTCCCCTTTTTAGCTAGCTTAAGCTTTAAGGGTTCCAAAAGTAAAAAAATCATCAAAAATAACCATCAAGATGACTTACTTGCAAGGATGAGATGTAGCTGAAAATTTCAAGCTTCCAAACTCTTAAGGTTGCTGATATTTTCAGTGGAAGAATGAGGAAAGATGAAAAAAAATGATAGCCTCTCTTTATTTTATTTTATTTATCAATTAAGTCACCACTTCACCTAACCATTGACCATGTCTCTATTTTGTCCCCTATGGCCGACCATCACACTAAAAAAGGCCTAATTGCATATTAGGGACCTTCAATTAAAATTTTATAGCTATTTGACACCTCTAGCTTGCAAAATAAAACTTTCGTACTTTATGCGATTTAGTCCTTTTTCACAATTAAACATCCAATCACCAAAATTAATGCACCAAAATTTTCATGCATTCATACAATCATGCCATAACTCATAAAATAATATTAAAAATAATCTCTCTGACCTCCGATTAGTGGTTTCAAAACCACTGTTCTGACTAGCCCCAAAATCGGGCTGTTACATTGAGTATCTGACTTCTATTCCGAATGGTTCAACTTGTAAATGAAGAATGTGATTGAGTATGATATTGGTACGAGATGGTACAGGTACGTACGGAAATGAATTGATTATTGAAAACTAAGAAAATGATGAGTTCCTTAGTAAGTTATATGAATAATCATCTGATGACTTGAGATTTAGTAGGTTTGTTGCACATTGTTTTCTATTATATGAATGATTAATGAATGATGATAATTTCTCATTGTTAACATACGAGTTTACTAGCCTATATAGCTTAATTTGTTGTTTTTCCATGCTTTATAGTTATGTCAAAGCTAGCTCGGATTCAGGGATCGTCAGAGACTTCACCACACTATCCACTGACTCTTTTGTATTTTTGAAACTATGTTTTGAGTATATGGCATGTATAAGTATCTGAAACTTGTTGATTATGTTTGGTATGATGTTAGCCAAATGAATTGGTGTAATGGCCTAAATTCAAGGTTATCGGAACAATGGTTTCGTAACCATAAATCCGATTTAAAGAGAAATTTATTTTAATATTTTTGCATGAATATTTATATGATAGGAAAATCGTATTAAAATATCGATAGAAAAATTTTACCGATTTAGTGGTTAGTTAGAAAAAGGAATTATTGAAGGAATTGGGTAAAAACAAGGTATCGAGACCTTGATCTCATAAAATTGAGTAGGAAATATTTTTATAAATATTTATAAAATGTTAGTAATGTGGTATTAAAATTTCGTTAGAAAATTTTAACGTTTGAGTATGTAATTAAATGAAAAGGACTAAATTGTAACAAATACAAAATTATGAAAAATGATTAAATAGTTTAAATGATAAAATAAAGAGGGCTAAAAGGAAAATAGACCCAAGGTCTAATTGGGCTGGACGGCAAAGGTATGAAATCAGCAAGAAAATAAGGAGAAATAAGGGTAAAATGGGAAAATAACAAAATTTGCTAAATAAAACTAGGACTAAATAGGGATATCTAGAAATCTCTTCATTTTTCTTCACTCTCATCAGCAAAAAACGCCATAAGAGGGGTATCTAAGCTGGTATATCATAATTTTTGCACCAAATCCGGAAAACTCAAACACAAAGCTAAATCGAGGAAAGGAAAAAGTTCAGGACTAGTAGATTTTGTATACAAACTAGAATCGAGGTAAGTTCGTGTAACTTGAATTATATTCTTAAATGTTTGAAATGTATGTTATTGATATGAATATGATTTGAATGTCCATTGTATGAAATTTGATGAAACATTGGTATATTTGATAAAAAGGGAAAGAAATCGGTTGAACAAAAGGAAAATTCGATGGATCTCGAAAAGGAATTGCGGTAAAAGGATCTAGCCCGGACGGGTGATCCTATCTGATATAGCCCTCCCGAAGAATACGTGGAAAATGGATTTAGCCTTGGACGGGTAATCCGAATTAAGTGCAATTTAGCTGGACTGTAATTCGGATCCAAGCTCATTAGAGTAATTGTCGTTGCGGGGATTTAGCACTGGTGGTAATCCCGATGATGCTCTATGAGTTTATATTACAGGGGATTTAGCCTGGAATGGTAATCCCGACAATACTCTATGAGTTTATATTACAGGATTTAGCTTTGGGATCGTAATCCCATTTGTAAAGATGAGGTTTGTGAGTGTGCTCTCTGAAATGAAAATGTGCGCACATGAATATGAATTGACGGACCGAATTTGTACACTAAAGTGTACCTCTGAAAATCCATCGAAATTCGAGTAATTCAATGGGATAATTATAAAAAAATATGGAAATTATGGTATTGATGAGCTCATCAATGATAGTATATATTATTGATATATGAAAATTATTGGGTGACTTGAATGTTGAGTTTGCAAATGTTAAGGTAATAATGCATTGAATGGATATATAAATGGATATTACATTATATTGAAAATGTTAGGTAAGTATAATTCTTGTTACATGGGCTTACTAAGCACAAAGTGCTTACTCTGTTTCCTTTTCTCTATTTTGTAGTATTAAGAGCTCGGAGGTCGGATTCGGTGGGAGACACATCACACTATCAACCCCAAGATTTGGTATATAAAGAAACTTTATTTTGAAAATCAACGGCATGTATAAGCTAATAAAGTAAATGTTAATATGAAATGAATGTAAGGTTAGCCATTGGTATGGCTAACAAATTTCTAGTTTCAATATGTAATGAGGTTATCTTATAAATTTGCATGGATCTATTTTGAAGGTATGTTGATTGGATTGGTTGATATGAATTAGTCTCGGTTTAAAAAAAAATTTTTGAGGAAGACTAGATTGTTTATAAAGGAGTTATATTGAGTAAAAAAAAATAAATAAATATTGTAAGCTCAGTAATGCCTCGTTCCTATTCCGATAATGAATACGGGTAGGGGTGTTACATTTGTTGGTATCGAGCTACGGTTTAGCGGTTCTAGGACCGATGTAGCAAATACTGGATTAGCTATACATGCCATTTAAATTATTATTGATAGTGTGATATCTCTCACCGTTTAAATTGTATTTTTCTTATAGTAATGTCATCCGACCGAGTTCAATCTGAGGAAAGTGGGAGTCATGCTCCGACCGAAGACAAAGAGAAGAAACTAGCGTAGAAAGGTCAAGTCATGAGGTCAAGGGAGGAGGCAAAGATAGCCTTCTTTCAAATGATGAATGAATGGTTTACTCAATACATAAGAACTAACCACGTAGTGCAAACAAACTCAAGCTCCCCTCCCGCTCCTCCTCCAGGTTCTCGAGATCCCACGGACTACAGTGCGAAATCATTAGAAAAGGAAAGCTCAGGTTGATAAAATTCGAAAATATGGGTAGAAGAATTTGAGCAATAGATTGATGATGATCTGAGCGGGCTGAATTTTGGTTAGAGAATACTACTCGGGTTTTGGAGGATTTATCTTGTACACGAAGAAGAATGTTCAAATGTGCCGTTTCACTACTAAAAGACACATTTTACCATTGGTGGAATACTAAAGCTTGATTGTTCGAAAGAAGAAATTACATGGGAGTTCTTTCAAAACGAATTTAAAAAGAAATATATCACCAGAGGTTCCTTGATCGTAAAAGAAAAGAATTTCTTGAAATGAAACAGGGTAATAGATCGGTGATTCGAGTATGAAAGGGAATTTGTTCGGTTGAGTAAATATGCTCGAGAATGGGTCCAATATTGAAAATGTAAAAGATTCGAAGAAGGGTTGAATGAAGACATTAAGCTATTGATCGGAATTCTTGAAATTCGAGAGTTTGCTATATTGGCAGAGCGAGCTTATAAAGCAGAAGAATTGAGCAAAGAAAAGAAACAGGCTGAGAAGGAAGCTCGAATTTCTAGTAAAAGACCAATGGGAAAATCTCAGTTTTCTGCTCCAAAGAAATTGCAGAAGTACCTGGATCGTTCTACCTCGGTCATCTGGTATTGAGCAGAGAACGAGGTTCTCAACTATGATAATCCAAGACCTTCCACTCCATCGGTGACCGGTGTTGGCGGTGTTGGTACCCCCTGTCGAGATGCGATATTGTAATAAAGCTCATTTTGGTGAATGTCGATTTAAGAGCGGGGCTTGTTACCGATGTGGTTCTTTTGACCATTTCCTCGAGATTGTCCGAAAGGGGTGAAAAAGAAGTGGAACAGATATCTAAACCGAGTAATCCGGTTTCAAGGGTAGACCATCTCGACCATCCGGTAATGTTAGTGGTAGCCGAGAGAGCTGCAAAGACAACTGAGGCGGGCACGAGACACGAGCACTGCTAGGACATATGCCATTCGTGCGGAGAAGATGCCTCAAAGCACCCGATGTTATTATTGGTACATTTTCTTTACTTGACATCGCGATATTCTTGCATTAATTGATCCCGGTTCTACGCATTCATATATATGTATAAAGCTTGCATGTGTTAAAGATTTATCTATTGAACCTCTTGAATTTGTGGTTAAAGTCTCGAACCCCCAGGCCAATCTGTTTTGGTGGATAAAATTTGTAAAATTGTCCATCGATAGTAAGAGGTTATTGTTTCTGGTGATTTGATGTTCTTGCCATTTGATGAGTTTGATGTGATATTGGGTATGGATTGGTTAACTCGGCATGATGCGAAGAGTAAATTGTAAAATGAAATATATTGTGTTGAAGTGTCGAATGGCGAATTACTCGGGTTAAATACGATCGGACAAAGGGATTATCGATGTGATTTGATTATTCACGCTCAGAGGTATGTTAAAAAGGGTATGATGCTTTTCTTGCTTATGTACTCGATACCAAGGTATCTCGAGTCAAAGATCTGAGCGATGCAGATGGTATGCGAATTTTTGATGTGTTTCGGAGGAGTTACCGGGTTGCCACCGAGAAAGGGAAGTGGAATTCTCTATAGATTTGATTCCGAACTACTCCGATTTCCATAGCTCCATACCGGATGGCTCCTACAAATTAAAAGAATTAAAGATACGATTCTGAGAACTTGTTGATAGAGGTTTTGTTAGACCGAGTCATTCACCTTGGGGTGCTCCGGTTCTGTTTGTGAAAAAGAAAGACGGGTCTTTGAGATTGTGTATCGATTATCGGCACTCAATAAGGTAACTATAAAGAATAAGTACCGTTGCCCGGATTGATGATCTATTTGATCGGTGAAAGGTGCCACAGTATTCTCAAAGATTGATCTCCGATCGGGCTATTACCACTACGGGTAAAGGAGCGGATGTACCGAAAGCGACTTTTCGAGAACGGTATGGGCATTATGAGTTTCCGGTTATGCCTTTTGGGGTGACTAATGCACTGCAGTATTTATGGATCGATGAATCGGATATTCGGACGCATTTAGATAGGTTTGTTGTAGTTTTCATTGATGATATTCTAGTCTATTCTCGAGATGAAAATGAGCATGCAGAACATTTGAGAATAGTGTTGCAAATCCTGCGTGAGAAGAAGCTTTATGCTAAATTCGAAGAAATGTGAATTTTGGCTCAGAAGTGGGTTTCCTTGGACATGTTGTATCAGTAGAAGGCATCGAGTGACCGAATAAAATTTCAGCTATTATTATTAATTGGAGTCCACAGAAGAATATATCCGAAGTTAGAAGTTTCTTGGGTTTTATTTGGTTATTATCGGAGATTTGTACAGGGGTTCTCTATGATAGCTTCTCCGATGACCCGTTTGTTGCGAGAAAGATGTTAAATTCGAGTGGGTGATGAATGCCGCAGAGTTTTGATCGATTGAAAGATTTATTGACGAAAGCACCTGTGTTGGTACAACCTGAACCAGGTAAGGAATTTGTTATTTATAGTGATGCTTCATTAAATGGTTTAGGTTGTGTCTTGATGCAAGAAGGTAAAGTAATAGCCTATGCTTCAAGACAACTTAAGCCACATGAAAGAAATTACCGGTACATGATCTCGAGTTAATTGCTATTGTATTTGCATTGAAGATATGGCGGCATTACTTGTACGGTGAGAAATGTCATATTTATACACGATCATAAAAGCTTGAAATATTTGATGACACAGAAAGATTTGAATTTGAGGCAGTAGCGGTGGCTTGAATTGATAAAGGACTATGATTTGATTATTGATTACCATCAGGTAAGGCTAATGTTGTTCTTTGATGCTTTAAGCCGAAAATCTCTGTTTACTTTTCGAGCTATGAATGCTCAATTGTCTTTGGTTGATGATGGTTCAGTCATAGCCGTGAGTTGAGAGCTAAACCGACATTTCTACAAACAAATATGTGAAGCTCGGAAGAATGATGAAAAGTTGCGGAGTTAAGCGGGCACAATGTGAGTCGCATCGATTACGAATTTCAAGTGGGGATTGATGGTTGTTTATTATTCGGAGATAGGTATGTGTACCCAAGAATTGAGCTCATACGAGAAGATTTTACACGAGGCTCATAGTGGTATTATGTCCGTACATCCAGGGAAGTAATAAAATATATAATGATTTGAAGAAGACGATCTTGGTGGCGGTATGAAACGTGATATTTCGAGTTTGTATCAAGATGTTTAATATGTCGACAAGTTAAAGTTGAACATCGGTACCTTCAGGGTTACTTCACCAATTACTATACAGGAATGGAAATGGGAAAGAATCACTATGGATTTTGTATCGGGGTTACCGTTGTCTCAGGAGGAAAAAGATGCTATTTGGGTGATTGTTGATCGATTGACAAAGTCAGCGCACTTTATTCCGGTATGTATGGATTATTCTTTAGATAAACCGTCGAACTGTACATATCCGAGATTATCGGGCTACATGGAGTGCTGTCTCCATTATATCGAGATAGAGATCCTCGGTTTACGTCTCTCGTTTACGGGACAAATTGCAAGAAGCCTTGGGTACTGGGGTTGTATTTTCAAAGATTGCATTTCATCCTCGAGACGGATGGCCAATCTGGCGTGTAATTCGGTATTGGAAGATATGCTCCGATGTTGTATACTAGAGTTTGATGGTAATTGGGAGAGATATCTACCTTTGATTGAATTTGCTTACAACAATGATTATCGATCCGGTATTAAAATGGCTCGTATGAAGCTTTGTATGGTAGAAAATGTAGAACACCATTATATTGGATAGAGCTCGGTGAAAAGAAGATACATGGGGTTGATTTAATCCAGGAAACGAGAAGAAAAAGTAAAGGTTATTCGGGATAGTTTAAAAGCGACTTCCGATCGCCAAAAATCATATGCCGATCTTAGAGGCGAAAAGAGATTAAATTTCGTGTCGGTGACAAGGTATTCTGAAAGTGTCTCCTTGGAAGAAAGTTCTCGGTTTGGTCGAAAGGGTAAATTGAGTCCAAGATTTATCGGGCCATATGAAATTATAGAAAGAATTGGACCGGCCGCTTATCGATTGGCATTACCACCGGAACTTGATAGAATTCATAATGTTTTTCATGTATCTCGTACTCTACGACGATATCGGTCGGATCCTTCACATGTTATTTCTCCGACGCGAAGTGGAGATTCAACCGGATATGACTTACGGTGAAGAACCGGTCAAGATATTGCACGGAAACAAAGGAGCTTAGAAATAAAAAGATAAATTTAGTGAAAGTATTATGGCAAAAGCATGGGATTGAGGAAGCGACATGGGAACCGGAGGAGACAATGAGGAAACAATATCCAAACCTCTTTCTTGGTAAGATTTTCGAGGACGAAAATCCTTAAAAGGGGAGAGTTGTAATGGCCTAAATTCAAGGTTATCGGAATAATGGTTTCAGTAACCATAAATCCGATTTAAAGAGAAATTTATTTTAATATTTTTGCATGAATATTTATATGATAGGAAAATCGTATTAAAATATCGATAGAAAAATTTTACCGATTTAGTGGTTAGTTAGAAAAAGGAATTATTGAAGGAATTGGGTAAAAACAAGGTATCGAGACCTTGATCTCATAAAATTGAGTAGGAAATATTTTTATAAATATTTATAAAATGTTAGTAATGTGGTATTAAAATTTCGTTAGAAAATTTTAACGTTTGAGTATGTAATTAAATGAAAAGGACTAAATTGTAACAAATACAAAATTATGAAAAATGATTAAATAGTTTAAATGATAAAATAAAGAGGGCTTAAAGGAAAATAGACCCAAGGTCTAATTGGGCTGGACGGCAAAGGTATGAAATCGGCAAGAAAATAAGGAGAAATAAGGGTAAAATGGGAAAATAACAAAATTTGCTAAATAAAACTAGGACTAAATAGGGATATCTAGAAATCTCTTCATTTTTCTTCACTCTCATCAAAAAAACGCCCAGGAGGAGGGTATCTAAGCTGGTATATCATAATTTTTGCACCAAATCAGGAAAACTCAAACACAAAGCTAAATCGAGGAAAGGAAAAAGTTAGGACTAGTAGATTTTGTATACAAACTAGAATCGAGGTAAGTTCGTGTAACTTGAATTATATTCTTAAATGTTTGAAATGTATGTTATTGATATGAATATGATTTGAATGTCCATTGTATGAAATTTGATGAAACATTGGTATATTTGATAAAAAGGAAAGAAATCCGGTTGAACGAAAAGGAAAATTCGATGGATCTCTCGAAAAGGAATTGACGTGAAAAAGGATCTAGCCCGGACGGGTGATCCTATCTCGATATAGCCCTCCCGAAGAATACGTGGAAAATGGATTTAGCTTGGACGGGTAATCCGAATTAGGGTGCAATTTAGCTGGTGTAATTCAGATCCAAGCTCATTAGAGTAATTGTCGTTGCGAGGATTTAGCTCGGGTCGTAATCCCGATAATGCTCTATGAGTTTATATTACGAGGATTTAGCTCGGATAGTAATCCCGACAATACTCTATGAGTTTATATTACAGGATTTAGCCTAGATCGTAATCCATTTGTAAAGATGAGGTTCGCGAGTGTGCTCTCTGAAATGAAAATGCGCACATGAATATGAATTGACGGACCGAATTTGTACACTAAAGTGTACCTCGAAAATCCATCGAAATTCGAGTAATTCAATGGGATAATTATAAAAAAATATGGAAATTATGGTATTGATGAGCTCATCAATGATAGTATATATTATTGATATATGAAAATTATTGGACTGACTTGAATGTTGAGTTTGCAAATGTTAAGGTAATAATGCATTGAATGGATATATAAATGGATATTACATTATATTGAAAATGTTAGGTAAGTATAATTCTTGTTACATGGGCTTACTAAGCACAAAGTGCTTACTCTGTTTCCTTTTCTCTATTTTGTAGTATTAAGAGCTCGGAGGTCGGATTCGGTGGGAGACACATCACACTATCAACCCCAAGATTTCGGTATATAAAGAAACTTTATTTTGGAAATCAACGGCATGTATAAGCTAATAAAGTAAATGTTAATATGAAATGAATGTAAGGTTAGCCATTGGTATGGCTAACAAATTTCTAGTTTCAATATGTAATGAGGTTATCTTATAAATTTGCATGGATCTATTTTGAAGGTATGTTGATTGGATTGGTTGATATGAATTAGTCTCGGTTTAAAAAAAATTTTGCAGGGAAGACTAGATTGTTTATAAAGGAGTTATATTGAGTAAAAATAAATAAATAAATAAATATTGTAAGCTCCGGTAATGCCTCGTTCCCTATTCCGATAATGAATACGGGTAGGGGGTGTTACAATTGGCATTGTAAATGTCTATATTTTGAGTTGTAAATATAGCCATGATAGTTGGCTTAATTTAGTGAATTTGGTTATATGCTTATATGCTTATATGTGCATATATACTGATATTTGAGTTCTTTGAATGGATATGTGAATGACCATATTATGAAGTTTGTGGAATTGGTATCTTGCTTATGAATTGGTACAAAAATAGAGAATGTTAGGTAATGGTTAAACTAGTTGATTGGTATATGTTTTGGGGTAGGTTTTGGTTGAGTTAAACTTGAGTTATAAGTATGTTGAATGTTGGTACTGAAAATAGTATGGATTAGTTTTGAATGTGGTTGAATTGAATGCTATCTATGCTATGATTTGGTACCATTTGAGTTGGTTTAGGTATCTGCAAAAGGGGTGGCAAAATGGCTTGGTAAATAGCCTATTTGTGTCCATATGGGCAGAGAGACTGGCGTGTGTGACACACGGTCATAATAAATAGTCGTGTATCCCCTAGTGTTGAATTTGAAGTGAAGTCATTATGCTTCACACGGTCTCACATACGGGCGTGTGATCAGTCGTGTGGTACAATTCAGTATACCCCGTAATTGGCACACGGCTTAGCACACGGGCGTGCGACTTGGCCGTGTTGCATAAGTCAGTATACCCTAAAGGTTTGACATGGTCTAACACACGGCCCGGCACACGGGCGTGTGTGGCCACTTCGAAGGGCATACGGGCTAAACATATAGGCGTGTGGTTGGCCGTGTGACCCAAGTCAGTATGTACCCCTTATTTTCACACGGCTTGTGACATGGGCGTGTCTGATGGCCGTGTGAGACACACGGTCTGGCCACACGGACGTGTATCCTCTGTTTGAAACAAAATTTGCTAATTGTTGAAAAAAATTCTCGAGTTATCAGTTTAGTCCCAAACCATGTCTGAAGCATGTTTAAAGCCTCGAAGGCTCTTATTAGGGACAAATTGATTGAGATTTAATGATGAATGATTGAATTGAGCATATGTATGTTAAATAATTATTCAATGGTTTCGTAAGTCCAGTAATACTCCGTAACCCTATTTTGGCGTTGAATACGGGTGAGGGGTGTTACATCAATTTCTACTGACTCTTTGTGAGGTAGAATCTGTTTCTCCTCCTGCCCTACCATTCTTAACAAATCAAGAGATAGGTTACAATCTCCCTCATCTTTAAAGTCTTGAGGTTCCTCTAGACACATATCTTGTTCAAAAGGAGATTCTGAATCAGTAGTAGCGTCGCTCATATCATTAATATCTGAAGACTTGTTATAAGAACGAAGGAAGACCCAAAGAACAAATAAATTAGGAATAATTATTTTTGTGGTATGAGTATGAATGAAATGAAAAAAATAGAAGAATACACAAATATGCATTATTTTTATTAAAATAAAAAAGTGGACATGTGCCTTTTTCACAAAATGATTCCTATTAGTCCCAGGCATAGAGCAATAGGTGTGTTCTGAATATTACTCTGAAATGGTCCTAAAAACTACAGGGATTTTCTCCACAGTCTAGTTATTTAGAACACTTCAAGAGATGTAGGAACAAATTCCTGATAGTTTTTTTTAGTTCCTTCTTCAAAGGCACAAACATCTTTCCCTTTTGAGCCCTTGATATCTTCAAAGAATGCCAACTCTTTATTATTCATCAAGCTCTATACTAGAGTTTTGAACTTGACGCATTTTTGGATTTTATAAAATTTATTACATGCAATGAAATGTAATGTTAATGAATGGAAAAGATACATGCAAAAAAGGCGTTGATTCTAGTTCAATTCCATTAGAACAACTTTACTAGAAATCGAGTTTCTTTACATAAAAATGGATACTTTCGTTTTATTAAGAAACCCCTTTTCCATGACAAACTCTCTATTTAGCAACCGAACACGAATCAACACCTTTTTTTAAAGATGAAAATGCAATGCAACCACAGCCAAAACCAATAGAAGCAAGTCAATACATATTGTATAAAACTTCAATACAAAGCAAAAAATAATAAATAGAGCATCTCTTCTTTGTAATCTATTCGGGTAACCTCTAAAGGTTCGATATGGTAATACCTATGTAGGTTTTTAAGGCTCATTATATGTGGTTCGGTTCTAAAGTAAGGGTACCTGAACCAACAGATTCCTCGATCCTCACCCATTATAGGTTCATACGGACTAAGTTCGGTTTAAGGGAATATATTTCCCTATGGCTATACGGAGATGAAAATCTCATGAAGACATAAGTAAGGATGTATCCCAAAGCGATCCACTATCCTATACGGAGGTGAAGACCTCACGAAGGAATAACTTCTCACTCCCACTTAAGAAGGGTAAAATCGAACGGTTATGAAATACAATATGCAAAAAACATACAAAAAGAAAATTTTGAACCAATAAAACATATATAATAGATCGCTATACAACCCAATATATCAAAACATGAAGGATGAAATGCAATAAAGGGATCATAAATTTAAACCAAATTATCAATTTTTGATAAAAAGACCAAAAGTAATCAACTCGCGGCTTGACTCTCTTATTTTGTCCGCAGCAGAGTTGCCAAGTTGTCGAAACCTTTTTTTTTCTTAAAATACACTTTTTATTTAAAAACGAAAATGGGAGTCACCACCAATCATTTTTGTGAGGTGTGATCGGGTCACCTCGTAATTTGCTCATTTTAATAAAGGGTTTGATTTACTAAAATAATGATTTTTGGTCTATGAAATTTGGAAAAATGGGTTCGGGAGTCGGCTATGCATGAGAAAGGATTAGCACCCTTGTGACGATCAAAATTGGTACCTAGTTGATTACTTGATGTCTTAGTGTTGAGAATTGAAAATTTGAATGGAGTTTAAAACACGATTCCTTTTCGTATTAAGGCATTACTAAATTAATTTTCGTGAAAAGCGGTTATTTCAAGTTAATCGAAAAGGAAGGATCATGTCCCGTAAGTTAGGACACAATGCCTTAAATCCTTGAAATCAAGAATAAACGCTACTTGATCGTTACTTGAATCTCATTTTTATATTTTCGAAATAAGTATTCGGTTATCTTGGTTTTAGAAACTAACCATATCCCGTAAGTTAGGAACACGACTCTTCTAATTCCAAAAATAATGAACATTGCCTCGGGTTAAAAATCTTCCTTTTTTGTGCATCGCACAAAAAAAACAGACATAACACGTAAGGTGATGCGCATTTAATTTATTCAGGCATGGTATAGAAACAGATGAATATATTTAAACACGGTTCGTGGCATGGTTGTAGCAAAAAATAAAATAAAATGGAAGTATAATGGAATGCTTATTAAAAATGAAGTTACTATACAAGTTCTATACAAGTTCAAATAATATTATAAGAAAAGAAATAGTAGTAGAGATATTAATAATAAGGTGCCATGAATAATATGACTATAATAATAACGATAACAACATTGATCAATAATGATAGCAATAATAGTAATAATACCAAATTAAATAATAAAATGAATAAGGTATTCAAAATAAAAATAAAATGAAAGAGGCTAAATTAAAAATTAAATAATGTGAAAGTGCCAAAAGCAACAAAAGAAGTAATAAAACAACAAGGATAAAAATAAAAATAGGAAAATAATAATAATAACAATGATAGTAAATAGGCAAACATATACAAATAAAATGAAATGCAAACAACAATTTTTAAATATAAGAAAGGGTAAAGAAATAATAAATAAATAAACATAAACGGTTAAAAATAGAGGATTAAATCAAAATATAAATGAAATTAAGGGTGCAATTTGTAATAAAATAAATAAATAGATTAATAAGGGTTAAAATGTAACACGCGAAAAAGAATAGGGATCGAATAGGGAAATATCCCTAAATGAAGGACCAAAATATAACGTGCGTAAAAGGGCGGGGACCAACTGGGAAATTATTCCCAGGCCCTCTAAACGCACCGTTCTCTTGAGGACGAAAATGAAATAAAATCAAATTTTCGTGATAAAAATTAAAAGAGAAAAAAGAAATAGGACTGGATTGAAATGTCCTTAAAAAGCAGAAAGATCAAAAGCATAAATATACCCTTTTTTAAGAAAAGGCGCAGATCTTGGCCATTTTCGGGTCAGGCGATCGGGTTGAAGGCCTAAACGGCACCGTTTTTAGGCTATTTAAGCCAGCCCTAAACGAGGTCATTTTATATCGCCTATAAGAGTCAAAATTAAAAAAATAAAATTATGTTCAGTTTTATAAAAAAAAAAAAACTTGAGAGCTCTCTTTTTCTCTCCAGCCCTCTCCAAAATCCGGCTAAGGGAGCTGCTGTGCTCCGCCGCGACGGCCGCCGATCATCGGCGACGGCTCCGCCATCCACGGTGGCTGGAAAAATACAAAAACCCCCATTTTTCGTCCTTTTCATGTAGAACTCCGATTTGGGAGTCTAAATGGCCAAAACTAAGGCCAAAATTCGAAAATAAAAAGGGGGGAAACCCCTTCAGTTCTCTTCTCTTCGACGCGACAATGGAAAGTAGAACGTTAGGTGGGTTATCCTTTTTCTTTATTTTATAAATATTTATTTATTTATTTATTTATTTATTTATTTGTATTTATATTTATATATAAAGATTCGAAAAAATAGGAAGAAAAAAAAACAAATCACCTTCGGAGTTTTTGTTTTGATTTTTTTATTGATCTTGTATTCGATTTTTTTATTTTTTTTCCTTGTCCAAATACATTGATTGTTGGGGCTTTTAAAGCTGATTGACATACTATATTTTACTGTTTTTGCTGCTATTTAGCCACTTTTCTTTGTTGTTTCTTTCTCTACTTTCGTAGTCCTTTTTCTTTCTTTTTTCTTGCAGATGGTGGAGTCAACGGTGACGGAGGGGCAGATCCCTTTACTACTTTGGTGAAATGGCGACAGAGAGGGTGTGTCAGGCCTCGGGACGAGGCGCCTGGACGACTCTCGGGCGAAAGGAGGGTGTGGCGCCGCAAGGGGTCTAGGGTTTTTGTTTTACTGAGAATGTTTAAATGTTTTGGGCCACTGGGCCTCTTTACATTTGGTCTTGATGTAATTTGGACTTTGGACTTTATTATTATTATTTATTTTATTTATTGGTTTGTTTTTTGGTTGGACCAGGGCAAAAATGGCCTATTACAGTACTTATAAGATTTCTAAAATCTTACAGTTGTTGATTTAAGATCGTAACTTTCTCATGCAGTTGATTTCAATTTTAAAGTTGCAAAACCTTCAGAAAATTAACATAGTTTTTAAGTACAGTTTGCAGTATTTTTACAGTATAGTCCGCAGTATTTTTGCAACACTGTTCGCATTATTTTTACAATACAATTTGCAATAATTTCACAATACAGCTCATAGTATTTTGCAGTACTAATTGCACTATTTTTAAAGCATAACTCATTGAATTTTCGCTGTACAGCTCGCTAAATTTTTGTTGTACAGCTCGTCTAATTTTTCTATATACTGCAGGTATTTTCGCTATACAGTTCGTCGTATTTTTGCTATGCTGGTCACCATACACACTACTGTCATCCCTAATGTTACATGCTAAATTAAGTGGCAGCTTTATTATTATGAAAAAACATCAAAACCTAAATCAGTATCAATAGCACCGCTCAATGAAACAAAGTTTACACGCCGTTGACACGTAACAAAGTTTATTTAGTAAGTTTCAATTAAAACTTACATAACAAACCCTCAATTACCCAAAATCTGATCCGCTCAGGTGATCTAGAATCAGAACCGATAAAAGAAAGGATGTCATCTAGCTCGCCACTTCGCTTCCAGCTCGCCATCTTTGCTAGCTTGCCACTCTACTAGCTCTCCACTCATGCAAACTGTTCACTTGGCAGGCTATAAATCAGGCGAGCCTTACACGCGAGCTGGACATTGCCCGCACACCACCAACGTCTCGCCCACCTTGCGAGTTATACGTGCGGGGTGCACACCGACAACGTCTAATAAGCCAGCAACGCTTTGCCCACCTTGCGAGCTGCACTCTCTACGATGATACTCCTTTACCCAAAAAGACATGTTTAAGGGTACGTGTCGAGTCTAAAGGGGGAACATGTCATATGCATGGCGCCTAACTATCCCCTAGCACGTCACCTCAGGAAATCGTGCCTTACAAATGTGGAAGAATTGCTCCTAAAGGGGACCAAGAAAAAAGCCATCAACATAAATAATTTTGAAAGAGAAACAAACCTTGAAAATATCATTGACAAAAGTAGTGGAGAAATTGGAGGAAATGCCTTCATCCCAGCTTCGTGCTTTCTGAAGACTGACATGGGATACAACTGACAGAATGTCAATTCCCACTGCAACAGAATCATCACATCATAGATATCTAGAGCGATCCTCATATATGATAGTCATTTGCTATTTACAACATTCAGCCTTGTTCTGCTTCCAACAATTTAGACCTCTTTTTTCTTCTAACAAGCAAAAGTTTGGACTTTACATGAAACCAGCTTATTTCACATTTATTACTTTTGATTGGAACAAGGTACTTAGCTAATAGAAAAGATTCACCGAGGATTTCTCAACAATGTAACTTTGTTTAAAAAAAAGCAGGATGCAACGAAAGAATAAGAATGGTGGAAACAAGGGTGGTGTGGAGGGAAAAATTGGGTTGAAGAAAAAGATGATGAAGAGTAACAATGTTAAAAAAAGTAAAAAAATGATGACATGGCATGCACAATCAACTAACAATTGAGTGACCAAAACGATAAATTATTGTAATGCTAATGACTGAATTACAAGTTTTCTTATTTGGGTGACCAAAATAAAAAAGTCCAAAAAATTAGGTGACCAATTAAATAATTTACCCATATAAATATCATGTTTAAAACTTTAATCTAATTTTTCAAAATAAGGGTCATATTTCAATTATGCCTCTTTCAATATGTCATGATATGTTTGTCTCCAAGATTACTTTAAAAACTTCAAAGTTTTTTTTAGTGGGTGCGGAAGTAGGCAACCGGTTGGTTTGGTTTAATCAGTTTAATTTAAAATATTAAAAATTAATTTATTTCATCATAACTCAAAAATCTCAACAATAAATTTGATTTGCACCATCGATGTTAATTTAAATTAAATTTATAATTGTTGATGGGAGGTCGGTTTCTTTTGGAAAAAATTTTAAAGTGTCATATGTTAGGAGTTGACAAACTCCTTAACGAGTTAGTATTATTCCTGATCAAGGTTTTTTCTTTTGATTCTACGAAGAGCCTGAGTGCTTAAAGTTTCCTAAACAAACAATAGATTCAACAAAGCAAAAGCACCTCGTCAAAATGAACTGTACGTGGTGCACGGTAACCTACCAAGGGAATATGAGTATTTACACTTAGCAGGTCAAGTTTTAAACCCATACCCTTATATTCTTGTAATCAATAAATACGAGTTCTTCATAAGGACTTTTCGCATTTCAACATTTCGTTTCTAGATTTCTCTCGACTATTCCTTTATTCAGCCTCATTCTCAACTACATTTAGTCTTTTCAATCATACAAACCATCATCATCTGTTATTACACTCAACGTTACAGATTCTACTTCAATCTTCCTTATCATATTTTGATACATCCAGTTTCACTTAGTTACGGAGTTTTTTTTCTCTCCACTAATGGGAATAAAGGAGAACATTAGTGAAGAACAAGTTCCCCCAAGCCTTTCCTACCTCAAGTTCATGAATGACAAGTGATACGATGAAAATTGCATATAAAAAGGGAATAATAGATACCGATTAGCCATTGATTGACATCTGGGGCTATATATATTTGGCATTGCTTCCTAGTTTGTGGTGTTGTATGCTTTGCAACCCCTTATTATTTTTCTCCTCTAGTGTTCCACCTTCCCCCACCCACTACTCAACTGTTTTCCCTCCTATCTTTTTCTTCTCATAGATTTGATGCTAAGGGCAAAACAAAAAGTATGGTAGGGGGCCTGGATAATTCCCAATTTCCTCGTCCTCTCAAAGTGCTAGAATGTTTGAAAAAAAGTTAAAACCCCACATACGTTGGGACCATGGAATTGTGAACCTTGGTTGAGTTGTAGCCATCCATCATGTGCTACCCCTAATCTTTTTCAATGTCTTAATCATGCAATCAAAACCAAATATATAAAAATTAATAAATTCGATGTCTTTTAAACAATAACTCGAATTTAATTTTTGAATATGATCCAACTCAATTATAAATTTCATCCAAAACTTACAACTCTACAAAAACAAAACCCAATATTTCAAAAAAAAAAAATGGTGTGGTTAAGGTAATGGAGGTGGAGAGGGGTACATGAACTTCTGGAAATGCTTGAATCTATGTAATTATCATGAAAACCCTTGTTGTGATTTTCTTTTTTGCGTTGCTGCAAAATTTAAAAGGTAGTAATAAAATAATTATTAAGGATGTACCACTTTTGATTTGATGAATTTGATGGTTGGGGGCCCAGCTGGTCTTTTCTTTCCAAACTACAACCTATGCGGATAAAAACTCCAATTCTTTCAAGTATATATTTTGGTAATATAATTATCTTGAAAAATAATTTTAAAAATTAAGTAAAAGTCCTTGGATTATATTTTATCCCGTATTAAATTAAAAAAGTAAATTGATCTTGTTCCTTTCGTTAAAAATTTTATCAATTTTTTTATTAAATATTGATGTGGTTAATAAAACAATCAGATAATAACACTTAGCATAGTGACGTAGAAAGATTAATGTAATTTTTAACATTGAGAGACTAACTATTATTAAGATACCTTGCTTTGCATTTGAGTTATAAAACCAACTTTTCTAAAAGAGGTACTTCATTTTCTTTTTCCCCTTAAAAAAAGGGAAGTCAGAAAGTAAAATATTAATTCTGAGAAAACATCCATGTATGAGAGTAACATAAATAAATAATTTAGTTTTATATTTTTTCATTTATTAAAATTTTCATGACATAGGTTCAAAAGTAAGCAAAGCTTTAATTTCATCAACAACAATTACTTAATATTATTTATTTAATTTGTTGAAAAAATATTTTTATTTATTTTAGAATAAAAAAGATATGCTAGTAATTATCACATGATGGGTAGAAAAAATTGAACAACTAATAAAAATAAAAGATAATGAGTGCCAACCTTTTAAAACAATACTGTGAGAAACGTGTGTTGTTCTTAAATTGCTAGTTGCCACCATCATCACTTTCCTCTCACAATAAAACCCCCCAACGTGCCGCCTTCACTTTCATACCCATCCTTTGCAGGCCCGATTGACGCTTCATTTTATATTTATTTTATTATTTTAGTAATTATTAATATTAATATAAAATATTTTTTTTATTTTTTTATCGTTGGTAAACAATAAAATAAATCAAATGGATCGGCCCGAAATTAACAATCAAATGGACCATATTTTTTGTGAAGTTTGTTTTGTCCGGTTTGTTTTTTTTGAAAGTACTATTAATTTTTAATCATGTTCTGACATACATTTAAGATTTGTCAATATAATGGTGTCGCCAAATTTATTAGAAATCATTCTCAAAAGATTTTATCATGATAGATCATAATGATAGTGATAGATTCGATATGATAAAAATGATGATAGGCCATCTAATACTTGACTTTTTGTGCATCACTGATGCGGTAAATCCTTTGGGGCTTTTTACAATTTTTCTTAGTTGATTAGTATTCATCTTCAAGTTGATTTCATGATGGCGAGGCTAGTATACACATTTTAGTGATTTGATCAAGTTAATGCATCTTTGGTTTTTTTTTTTTTTAGATTATTCCAGTATTGCAATTACTATTGATTTGTCCTTCTCTTTTTTTAGACTATTATGGAAATAGGATATTTGTACATTAGTTTGTAGCGATTTATATATCATTTATACTATATACCATATCTTTGTATTATTATTGTTCATAATTCGTATTAGTAATAGTACTTAAAAAAACGAATCACATTTCATTGGAATTTTATTATGGAAATGTACCAAGCACCACCTATGTGATAAATAGTTATCCACCTACTTACTTTATTCAATAATTATTAAATAAAATTTTAAAATCATTAGAAAAGCATTTAAAATTAAATATTATTATATTTTAAAATAAAACCATGGTTTTAAATAACTTTATAAAACGATAGTCTCAAATGATTTTGGCATAATGTCAAAGATAGGCCTTAACCCTTACATCTATTGTCAATTTAGCTCTTTTTCTTTTTTGTTTTTAAGTTAAATTTAGCTCTCAATCTTTTAAAAAGAGTCAAAATGATTTTTTTAATGAGAATACTAAGGAAAATGTTAAAATTTTAAATACTTGCCTACATGACAATCACGTGTACTCCATGCTAATTTTTTAAAATTTTTATTATTATAAATTTTTTAATTATTTGATGACGTAAAATACAAGACAAATGGTGTTATGTTAGCAAGATGTCCACATGAATTATTTTGCGAGTTGTCAAGCCAACAACATTAAAAATTAATGTTTTGATCAGCATTTTTGTTAAAAAAGATAGTTCGACTCTTTTCTAAAATGTTAAAGGTTAAATTTAGCTCAAAAAATAATAAGGATCAAATTTATATAAAAATATAAACTTTGAATGCTAGAATTTATCGTTATGCCAATGATTTTAGAGAAAGGATTGTATGAAACTTAGATATCATGTCATTTATATCTCTTTCCAATAATTTAATGTCATTTCAGCATTTTCATTCTAAATTTCAGCACATTATGTTGGATTTTATTTTTTTTCAAGATGAAAATACTGAAATGATATTAAATTATTGGAAAGTGATACAAATGACATGGTATCTCGGTTTCATATAATCTTTTCTTATGATTTTATCAAACACTTCATAGTTTTAAGAACATCTTAACTCTTAACGTGCACTCCGAAAAATTAATATTTATTAAAATTTAGGTTAAACTATTAAAATAGTCACTTTTATTTATCTCGGGCTACATTTTAGTCAACTATGTTTGAAATGTTACATTTTAGTCACTTTTATCGTGTTGTAACATTTTAGTTACTGTCGTTTATTGCCATTAACGATGTAACGGTAAGCTAACGTGGCATGTTAAATCATTATTTCAAACAAAAAATTTAAGTTAATTTATGCAATTGGTCTTCATATTTTTTTCGTTTTTCTTTTATGTTCTATTAAATTTTTTTCTACTCTCTTCTGCTTCTCCTTCTGTTTTCCTCCCTTCTCCATTTCTTTTAACGTAGTTTTTCTATGTTTTTCATTTGTTAAAACTAGTCCACAAACTTGCCTCATTCGAAAAAATTAAAAGAAAAAAATTAAATTGCTCAAAATGAAAAAAATATAGGGAGCAATTGTAGAATTTAACTTAAATTTTTCGTTTGAAATGATAATTTAACCTGTCATGTCAGCTTAATGTTACACCGTTAACAACAATTAACGGCTCAGTAACTAAAATGTTACAGCACGATAATGTAAGTAACTAAAAGAAATATTTCAAACATAAGTTACTAAAATATAACTTGAGATAAACAAAAGTAACTATTTTAGCTAAAATTTTTTATATAGATATAGTGAAAAAACAACAATATAACCTTATAAATTTGGAGATATATACTTTATTTTTGGAACGTACAACACAAACTCCTAATAGTTTTCAAAGTGTACGACTAGATTAATTTAATTAATGTGATGGGATAAGTATAAACTGTTCCAGGATCAAATATTTAAAAAGTTGAGTGTATATTTTATATATTTATCTCTAACATTTTGACTGCCTCAAGTCTGCATCATTATCAACACTTAAAAACAAATCTTATCCAATCCACCATTATCTTATACCTTTGGAAATCAATGCGTTTATTCTTTTAATAATATTTGACTTCTTAATTCTCAAACAATAGTGTTATATAAATTAATCTAGATTTAATGATATGAAAGTGTAAAGACCAGGTTAAATTTTTCGGCATTTATTTTTGAGTGATTTGATATGTAATTAGGGTGTATATGAGTCTTTAAAATAAATGTTTCATAGAGAAGAACGAGTAAATAAGTTATGGCAAGTTTTATAAATATAAATGAAGAGATTGTTGTCTTGTTATAAATAATGTAAATGAGTTTGATGTGATTCAAAGTGTTGTGTGAATGCATGTAAAAGATGTAGTCTAAGCATCATGATCATGTAATACCAAGAAATAACTTTATTTAAATAACAATGAAAATAAGGAAACAAAATCAATTAGATTAACACAATTTACACAGGTAAAAGTATAATGATTGTCTTTATACCAAGGGGAGAATTGTATTTTGCCTATTCTAAGAAAAAATAAATAAATAAATAAATTTTTGTATGTTAGAAAAAAGTGTAAATTGGTCATCCCATTAAAGATTTCATCTATATATGATATTACGTAATGATTTGGCTTTTTCTTTTTTATTTATGCAAGTGACCTAGAATTAAACAATGAGTACGATTAGGTAAAAGTAACATGGAGGCCACTATATTAGAAGTCGGGTTATATTTTATCCCTTATATTAAAAAACATGTACATTACATCAAAGAGCAAAGTGATTGTTTTATTAAAATTTTCATTCATTTTTACTACTAAATGTTAATGTGGTTGATAGAGGAATCAAGCACTAACACATTGTATGTCTTGTGTGCCTTTACGTGTCAATGTTTTAAAAAATTTTAAAAATCCTAAAATTTTAAAAATTATTAAAAATAACATCCAAAATGATTCTGAACAAATAGTTGCCCAAGCTCAAATTAACTTGGACAATAATTTATCTAAGTTATTTCTAAAGTAATTTCTTAAATAATTATTAAATAATTTTAAAAAATTATTTAGAAGTTATTAAGAATTATAAGAAATTAATAAAATAGTACTCATCAAATTTACTAACCAAAAATATCAACTTGATTAAAAACTATAAGAAACTATAAATAATGATTATAAGTTTAAAAATTTTAAAACACATATAAGATGTTTACAAAATTCAAATATACCCATATATATATATAAACACACACTTTTTTTTTTTTTAGCAAAGATATAAACACACACATATCTTCTTAATCGAGTTGATTTTTTGGTTCATCAATTTGATGAATACTATTTTATTAATTTCTTATAATTCATAATAATTTTTAAATAATTTTCTAAAATTATTTAATAATTTTTTAAAAAACAATTTCAAGATGAATTTAAAAAAATGGTTGTCTATACTTGTTTGAACGTAGACAACTATTTTATCCAAGTTAATTAGACATCGTTTTTAGTAATTTATAATAAGTTCAAAAAATTCTATAATTTCTCATAAATTTTAATAAATTTTCTATAATTTTTTTATAACTATTTAAAAAACCATGCCTAAGTCTGTCCAAATTCATTTGATTATGGACAACTATTTATTTAGATTCATCTTCAACGTAGCTTTTGAAATAATTATTTAATTTTAAAAAATTTTAAATTTTAAATATTTGTTTGTATGAAAAAATGTGTCACATAATGTGTCACTGTTTGATTACTTTGTCAGTTACGTCATCACTTAAAAGTTTAAATAGAAAGAATTTTTAACAGCAATACCAATTGACTTTATGATCTAACATATAGAAACTAATTTACCTATTTTTTGAGTAAATGGGCAAAATACAATCCGACTCTTAATACAATGACCTTTATGTTAATTTACTTGATTCTACTCATCCCTTAATTCCACTATCAATTAAATAAAAAACTATGAAAATACAAATTATCGTTGAAATTTTTTATAAAAAAATTAATTTACATTATTTATTTATTTATTAATAGAGAAAATAAAATACAATCCACCTGTGTACAACTTTTATCATTTACGCACTAAATTAACATGTATGGAAATTAGAATAAGCTGTGTAATACGCACCAAGTCAATGTATTAAAGTATTTAGAAAGCATGATCTCATCCAAGTATAAAAAGGAAAAATTCAAGACAATTGCCGTCGCTGTATGAAAATTGCGAAATAGACCCCACACGCTTGCAAGTCCATACCCTCGTGCCATCCACGTCTCTCTAATAAAATAACCACCGTGTCAGCCGCACCCTCAAAACCACTGATCCAAATTTATAAAAAGAATATAAAATCACTGAATCATCACCAATTTGTAATCATCGTCCACCGTCCGATTCTCCATCATAGGATTCCGTATAAATGAACAAAAAAGAAAAAGAAAAGAAGAACATAGAGCCACTCGATGCCGGTTGTAACGGTAATTTAAAGGGAAAAAAGAAAAAGGAGATTTGCCAACTCGAGCACGTTTCCTCCTCCCCACCGCCACGCGCTGATCCGGATTTCATGTGTGAACTACAACGGTTACAACTTCAACAACTCTCAACCGTCGATTCAGAAGACTGGTCAACCTTCGAGTACTCCAAAGACTGAAACTCGCTAGTTTTCGGTGAACACGTGGCTATCCGACACTAAATAATGGAGTATTGGATTACGCACCCGATGAGGTATTACTTGCTTAAAAAGTGCAAACTGTATTCACGATTCCCTGATTTTGTTATATTTTAAAGGGAGAAAACCAACATTTAATACTTAAAACTTGGTAACTTTCTCAATTTGGTATCTACTTTTTTTTGTCAATAATAGTCCCAAAACTTATCGATTATCTAATTTGATATTTGAATATCCTATTTGGTACTTATATTTAGTTTCAATAATCAATTTGATACCTAAATTTGGCGTTAATGTTTAATTTCATACCAAACTAGGTAACATTATGTGACTCAATAAATATTTGACATATGTGCTTTATTAAGAAAATATATAAGTATTTAATTCGAACAAAATAAAAACTTAAGTACCGATTAGAATATTGAAGCCAAACTTAAATAGCTGTACGGGTCAAAGAAAAACGTATCAATTTAAAAAAACTCATATACCAAATTATATACTAAAACTAAATATAAGGATCTAAAAGTAAATTGACCCTTATTCTTTCTAAGAGGAAAAAGAAAAACAAAGGACGAGAGTGTCAACCGTCCAATGTAAGGTAAAATGTCCCACATTTTTAGTGATTACAATTAAGAGCAATGTTTTTTCAATTAGTCCTCCACGTCAAACTTGGGAATCGGTTAGAGGTTAAATTGGTTGATTTAGGAGTATTTAGATTAACTGAATTGATAATTAAATTATTTTATATTTTTAAAATAATCTATTTAATTAAAATGGAAGAATTAAAGGAAATGAAAATTAGTGGTGGATTCAATTTTTAAAAACTTAATACTTGAGTGAGTAGAGATTTAATTTATACTTCATTAATTACAGTACTATTTATTATTATTATTTAACATTGATAAAAAATGTTTGAATTTTTATTTTATATTTTTATTTATAGTAAAAATTATGTTAAATTATGCTATTTTTTATTATGAGTAAATTATTTTATATTTTGAATTGATATATTTTAAATTTTATTATAATTCAAATGATATTAATTAAAATTTTTAGGTCAAATTTTGCTATTGGTCCCATAAGTTATGTATTTATTTTAGCCTTGATTCAAAATAATAACATTAAATATATTGATTAGAAAAATGTGAGTATTATATTTGAATTGTAAATTAATATGACATCACATATACATATGTAATAATATGCTTGATGTATAATATTTTAAAAATGTAAATAAAACTTAATTCGATTTGAAATTAAATTTTTAAAGTTGGAGCTAATAAAATTGAATTGTTATTGACGTGGGTAGTGTGGGTTGAGTTGTAAGCCTGGTAGACAGAAGAGAAGATAGAAGAGAAGGACCCAGCTTGTTGGCGGGGCACCCTAATTAACTGGCCTCCACTTTACTTTTATTTATTTATTTTAATTTCTATTTCATTTGTCGGTAATTCACGAGCCTCCACCTAGACAGACAGACATAACAAGTAAAAGAAAACTAGAAACAAAAACCGTGTGGACTTTTTCCACAATCAAGAATTAAAAAACCCTTTGACATTGCCCAAAAGTCAACCCCAAAACCAGTCCGGTTTTCAATGTCGGAAGCTGAGTTATATATATCAGATAGAACAAATGACAAAAAGATAAGGCTTTGAGATGCCCAATTTGTCAACCAAAAATACCTCCTTTTTTATTTTTATTTATTTTCTTCTTGTTTATATATATAATAATCGCAAAAGCCCACTCAAATACAAACTGCCTCCTTTTCTCTAATTGCAACCATTAAAAAGTCAGCGCCTTGTTTTGTCCTTTACATTCTGTTCTAACGTTTTCTTGGCAGAGCAGGAGGCAGCTGAAGATACAGGGGTGTGTTCATGGATGTGGATTGGGATTTGCATGCGGTGGTGAGGGGCTGCGCCACCGTTACAACAACCACCAGCAGCAGCGGCGGCGGCTGCGGTGGTGTTGCTGCAAACAGTTCTTTAATGGCGGATTTGTATCCTCAATCCCGTTTTTCTTCGTTTGGTAGCCAAGAAGAACCTTTTCAGGGTCAATTTTCGTGTTTTCCGAATCAGTTCGAAGCTAAGAACGCCATGGAGGAATTGCATGAGCTTTACAAACCTTTCTTCCCCAAATCTCAACCTCAGACAAAACAACAGCAAGAACATCAACAAGTAGAGCCTAAGCTGTCTCAAGTTGGCTCTGTTACAACAGCTAGTAGCAGCACTTCTACGAACAATTCTCGATCTAAAAGAAGGTAAGTTTTAGCATTAAATGTTTCAAATAAACAGGCTGAAAAGGGTTCCTCAAATCTAATTACTTTCCCCTTTTTAACAGAAAGAATCAGCTGAAAAGGGTTTGCCATGTGCCGCCGGAAGGTCTCTCTTCAGATGTGTGGGCATGGAGAAAATATGGTCAAAAACCCATCAAGGGATCTCCTTATCCAAGGTAAAATCTTCTTTAAAAATGGAGAAAATAAGTTTGGTTTTGTGTTTAGATATTCGAGTAATGGTTTTTGGTTGTTTGTGTTTTTTTTTTTTTTGGATAACAGGGGATATTACAGATGTAGTAGCTCAAAGGGATGTTTGGCCAGGAAACAAGTGGAACGACACAGATCCGACCCGAATATGTTCATAGTTACGTACACAGCCGAGCACAACCACCCTGCTCCGACGCATCGGAATTCACTCGCTGGCAGCACTCGCCAGAAGCCTTTCACTCCACAAACGGTCACCGCCGGTGACTCAGTCAAACCTTCCTCATCTAAACCCGCCGACAGCTTGTCTCCGACAACCTCCGTGGATGAAGGGGTTGTGGTTCAAAGTACAAAGGTGGACAGCCGAGAGGATTTGGTTGAAGGTGAAGGGGAAGATGAGTTTGGGATGTCGGACACGGCGGTGAGTGATGATTTCTTCGAGGGTTTAGAAGGACTCGCTGAAATTGTCACCGGAAATTGCTTTCCCGATAACTTTCCGGCAAGTTTTGACTTTCCATGGACTGCAAATAATGCAGCTACTGCCGCCGGTGGCATCTAAAACTCGCCCGGATGTATATTTTAAATTTCTTGTATATGTCATAATTCATATACCTTTTTGGTTGAATCTAAGCCAACAATATGCTTCCTATAGGGTTCCATTTATTCTTTGTAGAGAAAAAAATAGTATAGTTTCTTGTTTTAATCTTCAAGTGAAGCTTAGTTTAGTTATTGGTTTTAGACAACCTTTTATTTTCCTAGAATTAATGGTTTTTTTTTTTCTTGGACAAAAATAAATCTGAAACCCATTCGAGTTAGACTCAAATCAAATAATTATTCTCTGTTATTCTCGAGAATTTAAATGGTACATGGCAGAATGCAAAATTTAAAGCTTCAAGGACAACATGCAGTAAACATAATCCTAATCTTTTGCAGCCATTCTATTCACTAAGGGGAGAAACCTTGTATCCTTGTATGAAGCTTGTTAATTTTTCAGATTCACCAACAGTAGAAAGCCACCCTGTGAGAATCTCCATGGTTATATAATCAGGCTTGCAAGCATGCTCAATCAAGGGGTCCATCAATCTAAAGGCATCTTCCAACAAATTGTTCCCTTTAAGGCCTTTAAACATTGCATTATATGTGTCGGAATTAGGCTTCACCCCTTTTGCTTTCATGTCATCCACCAGAAAGAGTGCACCATTGATGTCATTGTTGTTGCAGAGAGATTCTATACGAATGTTGTATGTTATGGTGTTTGGAGGAATCTTTGATGTGGAACTCATGTCATTGAAGAGCTTCATTGCTTTCTTAATATTTCCATTTGAGCAGTATGCGTGAATTAGAGCTCCGTATGTGGCGATAGTAGGGACATTTGCTTCGCGAGCAAGTCCGAAATTCCCATTTTGGCAAAAATAAGCAATCAAACTGTTATATGAGACACTATCAGGCTTCACTCCTGCTTCTTCCATTTCCTTGATGATGTCATACGCTTTATCAACCATGTTTTTCTTGCAGAACCCTCTAACAAGCGAATTGTAGCATACAATGTCAGGGCGGAACCCAGCTTTTTTCAGCTTCGACAAAACATTGCTTGCAGCATCCATCCTTCCAGCTTTGCACAAACCAGATATCAATCTGTGGTAAACGCTAGCATCCGGAGAGCATCCACTTGCCAGCATTTGATCAAACAGATCAACCGCTTTAACGATATGGTCGATGTCACAGTAAGCTGTAATTAGGGTAGTATAAGTAACTGCATTGCCTTTCAACCCGTTTCCCTGCATACCAGAGGAGAAATTGACTGCACCATTGATCCTCCCATGTCTCCACATACCATCCACCAATATATTAAGAGTGATCACATTAGGTGAAACGCCCACTTCATTCATTTGATCAAACAACTCCTTCCCTTTCTCAATGTCACCACAAATACAAAATCCATCAATCAAGCAATTATAAGTAAATACATTAGGTGCCAATCCCTTCATGGACCTCATCAGATCCATCAAACGCAACCCTTCTTCTTGCCTCCCTACTTCTTGAAGTCCAATCACGGTATTATAAATGATAACATCAGCTTCGATTGAAACACCGTCACTCCCGTTTCATTTGCCGAGCTTGTTGTTTAACACTTCCATTGCGTCATCGACCCTCCGTAACTTACATAGCTGATTGATAAGAATCACAAAAGTTACAGCACTGGGCTGAATATCATTCTCCTTCATGTCAGCTACAAGTGTATGCATTCTTTTAACATCTCTATAACTCCCTTAGCCGGTCAAAAGTACTTCAGAAGGAGGAGTTTCGAGAGGCGCTCGCAGTGTCAGCAGTTCATGCAAAACATTCCAAGCTTGATTGGTTTTGCCACTCCTACATAACCTAGAAACCAAATGGGGTAAGCCAAATTGTCTTTGGGAAAACACCATGTTTCCCCAATTTAGAAACCAAATTAATGGTATCTTCCTCGCTTTAAATTTCTCTCCCCTTTCCTGTCTCCCTTCAATAACTCGCTAAAAATAATATAAACAGTGATCTCATCAGGTGGAACCTCGGACAATGGTTAAAGCATTTCTTCGAGCACATTGAGCGCGTACTCAACACGTCCGTTTCTTAACAGACCATCCATAAAAATATTGCGAACGTGCGTGTTTTTAATAGAAGGGTCGAGTTCGTTAAAAAGAATAACAGATTCATCTACCATTTTGTGTTTCCCGAAACCCCGGATAAGAATCGCGGCGGCATTAACAGTCAGAGGGATTCCCCATTCTTTCGAAGGTTGATACAGTTCGGATAACCTCGACCCAGCATCGAGTTCTCGATTCACTTGCTCGACAGGGGCTTGGAACGGATGAGAGAGGAAATGGGTATGTTGAGATGAGGTGTTTTGTTGAAGGTGTTTGAAGAAATTAAGGGCCAGACTAGAGGAACCGAGGCCGCGAGTAATTTTGTAGAGAAAACGAGGAGATGGAGAAGGAGAAGAGGAGAGGAGAGGAGAGGAGAGATTGCAGGGGTTAATTAGAGGACCATTGTTGGTGTGGGTTTTCGCAGAGGAGCTGAACTGCTTCGTTGATTCTTGATTCATCGTCATGCGGTGGTGGTTGGGGTCAGCTTTGGTGCAGAGGTGACGGTTGAGGAGGTAAGATGCCGATAGGGGTTTAAGGAGAAGGAGTTTTGAATGCTTTGAAAGTTGAAACTAGAATTGTAATGTTCATCTTTCCTTCTTTGTTTACGTTCGAAACTTCGAATATTTGACTGAAACTTCGACGTTTTTTACTTATTTAAATATTTTAATAATATTTTCGAAGATATCTATTTTTTTTTCACTTTAATCACACATAAATTTTAAAGCGATAAATTAATTTAGTATTATTTTTAGGTACTTGACAAACATCATTAAAAAAAATTGATATGGCACTTGACGATAAACTAGTATACTCGCACATAGCACTCTCACAATTTGACATATGGTAAATTCTTTAAAAATAAAATTTGACATTTTTTTCATGTGTCAAAATGTGAGGTTGTCATATGTCACCACGGTATTGGTTGTTAGTGCCACGTCAGTGTTTTTTATCGGTGTTAGCCAAATATCTAAAAAGAATACCAAGTTGACTTACAATTTTCAAATTTCTAAGTTTAGGTACCGATTAGATAAAAAAATGTACTAAATAAGTACAAATTGTCAAGTTCAAGTAACTCTGTATATATTAACCTCAAAATTTAAACAATTCCACAAGAAAATGAGTTGAACTAAATCCTAAACTTTAAATTCAAGATTGAATTTTGTAAAAATAGAAAATGATTTTAAATTTTGTTTAAAAAATTGATTTAACTCGATTTGAAATTTAATCAAGACCAATTTCCTCGTATATTGATAATATTAATTATTATAAAAGGATCTGACATGTAATAGCTTGATTTTGGGCTTAGTCGGAATAGTGGTTTCGGGGCCACAAATCCGACAAGGAAAATCTTATTTTTATTATATTTTTATGTCTACGATTTCACAAAATAAATTTGTGAAAATTTCGTTCGAAAATTTTGACGTTTGGGCACTCAATTTAGTCAAAAGGACTAAATTGTAAAAAGTATAAAAGTTGAGTTCTACATGTTAGAGGTGTCCAATTGTTATGAAATTTTAAATTGAAGGTCCTTAAATGGTAATTAGACCATTGATTAAATTGTTGGACAAAAATGGACATGAAATAGGTGAAATAGAATATTTTTAAGTTAGGGGCATTTTGGTTATTTAGTAATTAAAATGAATTAAAAACAAAATTAAAAGCCAATTTTTATCCATCTTCAACCCCATGGCTGAATTTCACAAGGGGAAACCATGGCTAGGGTTTTTCAAGCTTCCAAGCTCCATTATCAAAGAAAATGAGGTTCGGACCTAGAACAGAGGAAAACAAAGAATATGACGAATAAGTCCTTTTCACCGATTGTGCTACCGAGATAAGTTTGTATGTAAAAAATGCATCGTTTTTGCTTACGCTTTCATATTTTGATATGTTCTGTGAAATGTGGCTGAATATTGAACGAAATTGACAAAGTACCGAAATGTGAAAAATTTCCCAGTTGAACCTTAGGAATAGAATAGGATACAAGTGACATGTCACTAGGGACCTATGTGAAACCTATGTGAAATCTAAGTGAAATAAGTGATCCAGGTGCTGGTCCGTACATTCTACCGGTGGCTGAGTTATCCGGCATGTGTTACTGATACTCGATAGCTTGTGTAAGCAGCACCGTGTAGTTTCATCATGACCGACAGTTTGTGCAAGCAGACTCAAGATTGTGACTAAGTGAATCTGGGTGCTGGTCTTAAGTTCTACCAGTGGCTGGGTATACCGGCATGTGTTGCGGATACCTGACAGCTTGTGTGAGCAGCACTGAGTAGCAACGAATGACCGACAGCTTGTGTAAGCAGACCCGTGTAAGTGAATAGCTCGAGAACGAGCTTCTATGTGAAAAGTGATGTGAAGTAGCTTTGGCTACAAGTGTGGCACTTATGTGCAAACTTCCGATGTATCAAATAATATTCTGTTGCGTTCAACGGGAAAATGACTAAAGTGCAAATGAATGTGAATATGTGACGGTTAAATGCAGGTGTATGTATGTGTACACTCACGAGCAATGTGCTTGGTATGTGATCGAATTTTGGTAAGAATATAAACGAATAAGTTATACCTATGAGAATGATTTTGTAATGACCTCGTGATTATAGGTCTATGCTTATGATGTATAAATATGTGGTAAATGTGATTGATGATCATGTGTGGGCTTTTAGGCTAAATTAAATTGAGACATGATATATTTAAGTTTTTATTATTGATGTATAGGTTAAATTGGCCAATGAATGGAATGTAAATATTTGTAAATGGCTAGTAATGGATATGTTTTGGTGTTATGTATGTGTAAATGGAAGTTAATACAAAGATTTCATGAAAGAGTAAAAATTAGCAACAAAACAGTTTTGGACAGCAATAGTTGTATAACTTTGAAAAATCACCAAAAATTGTAAAAATTGAATTATAGGTTAAATAAGATATAAAATTAAATCTTATTGAGTCTATTTTCACATAAAAGAAACGGTATAAGCAAAAGAATTTCATATTCTGAGATATTTGAATTTTTGTGAGACAGAGTCAGAATGATTTCGAAATCCCCTGTTCTAACTTGGGAAAACCATTAAAAAATTTTAAAAAATAATTATGGGTTATAATTTATATGCTTAAAATCTTTAATAAGTCCATTTTCAAAATAAATAAACGGGAACATCATCTGAATCTCGTACGAGGAGATAATTAATTTTTAGTGAAAAGGTTTCGGAACTATCGGACAGCAGAACAGGGGTGACTTTAAAGAATAAACTGTACTTATTGACTAAACAAAAAATTATGAAAATTTTATGGTAAGAAGATATGTGAGTCTAGTTTTAGGGAAAATTAGTGAATCTTAATTTGGAGTTCTGTAGCTCGAGATATAAATGATTTAGTGACTATGACTCGAGCAGACAGCTTGAGATGAACGTGAGTAAATAGTGAAACTATGTGCAATTATGATTGTATTATCTTGAGAACATATTGTGAAGATTTATAAAAGCCTGTTAATAAATCACTTATTATTTACGTACCTACTTACTAAGCTATAATGCTTACCCCCTTCCTTTCCTTTTTCCTATAGTGTCACAGATGCTAGCTCGAGCTGGAGGTCGTCAGAAATTCTATCACACTAACAATTTATTGATTGGTATTGTATCAACAATTTTCAAGTATTTTTAAGTTTATGGCATGTATAGGGACTTGATTATGTGTATATGTTATTATGAGTTGGCCTAGAATGTTGGCCTATGCTATTTGATGGTTATTGTTATATAAGACATTTAATGTGGCCAATATTTGTTATGTTATAAGTCTATGATGATGCATTTCAAGGATATGTATGCTTGTATGTGAATGGTTAAATGTGTGTGTGTGTAGTTATGCATGATGAATGTGGTTTGTAAATGGTATGTGGATGTCTTAGTGTGATGTTTGAATGCTTAATAATACCATGTTGTGTGATGATCAATTTGTATAAATGTATAAGTGTTTTGGGGTGGGAAAAGGCTTGGTAAATAGTCTTACTTGTGGCTACACGGGCAGCCACACGGCCATGTGCCAAGGATGTGTGAAGTCTACACTTGATTTTCGGAAATTCAAAACGCCACACAACCTAATGGCCTTAGACATGGGCGTGTGTCCCTGTTTTTTTTAAGAAATTTTTCAGTGCTTTCAAAAGTTCTCGGTTTAGTCCCGGACCACTTCCAAGGTATGTATTGGGCCTCGTAGAACCTATTTAGGGACTCAAAGATAAAAAATTGAAAAGTTTTAAATTTAGATGAAATTTTATGACTCAGTTTAATATGTTTACAAGTGTATGTATTCTGGTAATACCTCGTACCCTATTTCAGCGTCAGATACGGGTAATAGGTGTTACATGACAAGTTTTAACCACGGCTCCAAACAAGTATTGATTGAATTGGTATCACCCATTAACCAAATCTCAAGAACAATTACCTAAAATTATTCTTTTTAAAAGATAATAAACATTATTATGATGGTATTTTTATTGTTCTAAATTATGTAATATCTGAAAAAATGTATATGAATGTCATAAATTCACCATTTCAACCAAAGCTACAATTCTCTTTAATATCAATTTTTATAGATATATTAGTCACATAAAAATTTTCATCCATTAAGTGTGCCTTAATTTAATGTTGATTAAGCTTTATTTGAAGTTGTAATGATAAGATGATTAGGCCAGGGATTGAACATGTTTTCCTGCATGCTACTTTGAGGCTTTCCAGTAAATTTTAGATAAAAATTACAATCTGATTATAGTTGCATCCAATAGCAATTCACTTCATACAAAAGTCATTTCTCAACCATGAGGTGCCTGTAAAAATATATGATGCCAAAAGGAACTATTTGGTTCTTGATATTTTTAATTAAGGTAAAAAGCTGAAGAAACCTAGCCTTATTTTAGTCACTTTTGAGACGTCTCGGTGTCTGGACGTTGTGTTGTGTTCATCTTCTCGGCTGCTGCAGTCGCCGCGGATGCTGCCTTGTTCAGACCCAATTTCTCCAACTCCTTAAAGAAACCATTCACATCATCGGGATTCATTTTGTATGGGGTGTGGGAAGGACCAGGGAATGAACCGTTGTTTACTTCTTCCTTGTATTCTGAAAGAGCTTTTTTGATGACATCTCCAACACAAGCATACTGCTTACAGAACTTTGGAGTAACCTTTAGGAGGTAAAACCACCACTTTTTGAGAATTTTTTTCATGTAAAATGAAAAAATCTGCAAAAAGTAGAAGGGGGTAATCGTGTGCTTACCTTTGCATGATGTGGGTGTTGAAGCATTCCTAGTAGATCATGGTAAACTAGAACCTGTATCGACATTATGAGTAAAGGTGATGAAAAACATTCGAAAGTGCAGCAAATAGAACACCCAATTTCCTTTTTTGTGAAGTAAAAAACATCAAATGGTAGGGAATACGATTGTACAACTCCATAACACAAAAATATAGCTTTCTAGTCTCTTGAAAACACGTGTTTATACAGAGCAATACGGTTGAAAAAGGCAACAAAGAGTGAAGATGAAGATGCATTACAAGATTCTCCCATTAAAGAGTAGTACAACCATTTGAACAAAAACTTTGTACAGATAGAATGCATAGGAAGAAACACAGTTAAGCTTTTTCCGAAGTCAAATCTCAACTAATGATTCGTTTATAGGAATAAACTTGAGGTCCTTAGAACCATAAGAGCTACTGTGCTATAGCATCAAAGTTAAGCCTTTCTAATGATAGAATCAGCCAAATGAGTTGGTTATATGTCACCAGCCCTAAGCAGAGATGCTGATACCAGGAACATGTTCGCTTATGTTAACATAATAAAAAGAAGAAACCCACCTACAAAATCAGACAACAGCTATACAGAATGCAATCTCTATTCTGGTTTTCTAAAGAAATTCATACAGAATGCGCAACTCACTGTACATTCCACGGTTGATTGAGCTGCAATTCACCTCTTTTATCTTATTCAATTTGACTGATGGTTGTTGGTTTGTAAATTAAAACATTTAAGGTACACAATTAAGGCAATGTGAGGACCTAGATTTCAAAGAGGCAGGGAGATTAATAGTCCGAAATTAACCTGTCCACTGCAAAAAGGACCAGCTCCGATGCCAATTGTGGGAATTCGAAGAGCAGATGTGGCTGCAGCAGCCACAGGTGCTGGCACACATTTCAAAACGACCGAGAAGCATCTAGCTTCCTGCAAAGCCATTACAGTCTCTACAACCTGCATAAACCAACCCAAACCAACATGCTAAGAAGACAAATATAAGCATATATTAAAAGATAAAACAAAATAAAAAAGACTAGGAAAGGGACCTTGATGGCACTAGAAACATTCTTGCCTTGTGGTCTGAATCCCCCAAGTACACTAATTGCCTGAGGAGTAAGTCCGACATGCCCTATAACCGCAATCCCGGCTTCGACAATGGCTTTTGCAGCGGTGATTCTTGAAGGGGACCCTCCTTCCAGTTTGATAGCATCCATCCCGCCTTCCCTTAAGACCTTAACCACCGTATCAACTGCCTGTTCATAATCCAAACTGCAATAACATCAAGCATCACTAAGTGACAACTATCCTACACTTCTCAGCAAAAGCCAATTTCCAATATACCATTTAATAACACAATTTGTCCTAAAAATGAAGTCTAAGAAAGGAAAATTCATTCAAAGAGCGCTACTTCCATCAATTCCCAGTAATAAAATGAGCGCAAAAGGGAAAATTTTGTTGTTCATGGGGGGCTTACCTGACTGGTGCTTGTCTCGTAGGTCCCAAAAGGCAAATCACCAACAAGAAGCGGTCGCTTGGCGACGCGAGCTACAGCGCGACAATGAACGAGCATTTCTTCGAGTGATATAGGGAGAGTTGTGTCGTGGCCGTGAACGACCATGGAAGCAGAGTCTCCAACGAGGCAGATGTCGATGCCGGCGATGTCGAGGTGGACCGCCGATGGATAGTCATAGGCTGTGACAACGGTGATGGGCTCGCCCTTTTTGTATTTTTGCTTCAACTGATTAAGGGTCACTCTCCGATCGGCGGTTTGTGGTGTTGGGCCACCGTAGACTGTGTTCTCCGGGACGTGGCTCATGCAGCGACTTAGGCATACTCTGGCCAGTGGAGAAATCTTGGACAGTTTGGTTAAAAATATCATTCTTGAGTTTCTAAGAGGGAGACGAAAAGAATATGTAAAATTGGAACAAAGTAAAATATGATATTTATTTATATAAATAATATTTGGTGCGTAGTGCATGAATTTTTTGAGTAAATAACAAGGCATGGTACCAGAAAAGTTCCATTTTCGAAATTATTTACAAAAATGGGTTAATCCAAAATAAAATTCGAATAGACTGAAAATATTAAAAGGCGCTGATATGGACGTATTTTTAGGGGGAAATATAGAAAAGTGTGTTAATGAAAATGTGTTTTTACTCGTGTCAAGCAAAAGTGCGTTGAAAGGGACGTGCTTTAGTAAAAAACGCTGGTGGGGACGCATCTTTTCCCGTGTTTTCCCCCAACGGACGCTTAAAAATTTGATCGTTGAGCGCAGCGGTCAGGAAAAAAAATTATAAAACCCCCATCCATTTTTTTCATATCAAATTTCTTCCAAATTATAATTTTTCCAAATTTCTCTCTAAATTTCTCAAAAAAGCTCTCAAATTTTTTAATTATTGTCTAAATTAGTATTGTTTTTTTATAATTTTTAAGAAATTTGATCGTGTTAGCAATGGCTCGGCAATTACTTTGTCTCAATGATAAACTTATCTCTGTTGACCAAATGAAAATGGTAAAGGTTAATTTCATTTTTTTAATACTATTTAATATTTTTATTTCATTTTTGTAATTTAATTAATATTTGTTTATAATTTTTTTATAATAGTCGGTAGATCAAGTGTTACAATGTTTTATTCGTAATATACCTAGTCCTCCATCACCGTTGATTGAAAATTACTTGAGGGAAGCGAGTTTTTGACACGTGGCCAATATAGGCCGAGGGTACAAGTTGGACCTGAAACTTATCAGCACATTTGTGGAGAGGTGGAGGCCCGAGAAGCACACATTCTATCTTTCATGTGGGAAGTGTCCCATCACTTTGGAGGACGTGCAGTTATAGTTGGGGTTACCGGTGGATGGGTTCAAACTCACCGGGTCCCTCAATATGCTGATTGGGGAGCCATATGTTACGATCTTTTGGCTACTATTCCAGATATTATTTACAGAGGTCGGATCGATATGGTCTGGTTACAAGACACATTCCCGGTGCCGGGGGATGATTCGACTGAAGTATAAAGAGTATGATACGCTCGGGTGTACATCCTTCAAAACCTCGGAGGTTATTTGATGTCGGACAAGTCACAAAACCTCATACATCTGAGGTGGCTGCTGAAACTCATTGATTTTAGAGTAGCTGGAGAACTCAATTAGGGGTCTGTCGTGTTGTCACATTATACCAGGAGATGTGTCGGCGACACAACCAAATAAAATCAAAATCAGATGTTGCCTCTCACTGCTATAATTATAGGCTCGATTTTGCTTTCCATTTTTACGTCATCAAGTGGACCACCAGTATACATTCCCACTCTTAACAAGGTAAAATTTATATTAGATTTTATAATTATTAAATAGATTTAAAATAAAACTTTATGCTAAAATTTTATTTAAATAGGTGGAACCATTTGCCGAGTTCTAGGGGAACACTACTGCTCTTGAAGATATACAGCTTCTATTAGACCAACGGTCGGAAGCACATGTAAGTATTTATTTCATTTTGAACTATATATACATAACATAGTCGATTTCGTATTTAGTATTTAGTATTATGTATATAATTAATATTTTTATCACGTTCATATAGCTTTAATGGACACCATACGGGGATCCGACAATTCGAGCAGTAATTTCGGATGAATTCCTACAAAATTCGAATATTTGGCACGTTAGGGTATCATTGGTCAACTATGCTACCGTTAATATGCACCAAACGGATAAAGTATTGCGACAATTCAAATTTCGACAATTGATTCCCGTGGCACCTAAGGTGCTCGATGATAAGCACAAAATCGACTTACGGTGACCGAATACACATTGGTCGGTCTTCCACTCAGAATATATCAAAATGTGGGAAAATTAATATGATAATATACCTACTCGCGAAATTATCGTTCCGGAGTTAACGTGCGATCTGAATTACATGCCATGGTTTAGGATCCATGGTAAACCATATTTGCTCTCAGAAAAGAAGAGGCGTCAGCAAATCCGTGTCGAAAGGGAACAACGGAGCCCTTTAAATCCAAGGACAATGGATGGTGAGGCAGGCCCATCAACAGTGCCCACGCAATCACCGGCCCCAACGAAGCAAACGATGATGCCCACATCACAACTCCTTCAAATTATGTCAGGTGTGTATCTTAAACCTTATATGTATCCTTTTTCCACACCTATGCAAGGTTGAAATGTATGGCCCGGTGCATCTCATTTCCTGATAACTCCAAGTCAACCGACGATATATAAGCCATCATTATAGGAGGGACCGCACAAGGCATCATCGGGAAGCTCAACTCATTTCCAAACCCCATCGCATTATAGGATTCAAGCCGGTTACGCTCATTCGTCGTGGGTGATGCAAACACCTCCACAATCTTTGTTCTATTAAAGTATGCCATCTTCTCAACACCCACAACTAGAAAATGATCCCAAACAACCACAACCTCAGCCGAAAGTTAAACCAAGAAGGAATTTAGCGCATAACCTTCAACCACCCCTATGTGACATTGATTCTGACCGGCACATGCATTGATTTATTTTTTAATATTTTTGTACAAATTATTTTTATATTGTGTTATTTAATAAAATAGAAGTTCTTTTGAATATTTTTGTATAAATTATTTTTATATTGTTTCATTTAATAAATTAGAAGTTATTTCAATGTGGATATATTGGCATTGTATAACCCGTGTTCCTACACCACCCACATAACTTTTATTGGTTCGTTCTTTCTCGGGTATCCATATTATCACGTATTCTAATCAAGCACAGTCAACCTTTTGGTTTGCGACGTAATTCTCTATCTGGTAACAACTTAAACGAAGCAAGCGATACAGACGACCACTTATGTTTATTTGGGACTGGTGGGAATACGTGTCTCTATACGTTGTACATGTATTCTAATTTGTACACTTCGTTGACATAGCTCATGGGATCCAAATGGAGATTCTAACAAGATGCAATTATTGAGCACATGGACAACGAAGTGCGTCAAACCTCCCATAGTCGCAAGTCCTATTCTTGAGGTGTACACGATATTGTCTGCCGGGAATACCTTGGTTCAGTTGTCGAACTCCGTCACACGAAACCATAGGTTGTCGCGATCGTGACACACTGTGTGCATAGAGTTGACCCGCGCCTTGGCCTTATTAATTTCTTGCAGTACCTTCCGGCACCATACATGGCCTCCCTACATTTGGCCTTTATAACTCGCTGCTCGCTTTGGAGACAGTGCCGCCAAATGGAAGTATGTCTCACGTATAATTGAGATTATCAGCAAATGACGCATTCCTTTTAAAACAAAATTGATGTATTCAGCCAGGTTTGAGGTCATCTGACCATATTTTTGGTTGCCGTCGTATGATTGTGTCCACTGATCGAAAGGTATGTTATAGAGGTAGTTTGCGTCTTGATCGTTAATTGACTGCAAAATCGCCAACATCTCATGAAAACTGTCTTTATTAATATCGTACCTTGTCAATATATGTGGATAGCGATAATTACATACCATTCTTCCATTCAGAACAAATTAAATATTACAAACCAAATAATATAGGTAGCGATTAAATACCCATGTTGGTCACTTGTCGTCGTTCAGTGGTAGACAAATATTGCCTGTAGTAGTTAGACGTAACATGCCTTGGACAATACCGATGGTGTGTGTGATCCCATAAGCTTCCCTATCATTCAATTGCGGCTAGTATTCCAGTGCACTGATCTAATATAACACAGATATCAGTTTGGGGGTAGACATGCCTTCTCAACCTAGAAAGAAAGAAATCTTAGTTGTCACCTGACTCTTCCAGTGTTATTGCAAATGCAATTGGAAGGATCCTCCCATCACCATCCTATGCCACAACTAGCAATAGCCGATGGGTATATCTGCCATACATAAAGGTACTGTCAATTTGTACCAATGGCTTGCAGTACTGAAATGCGTCCCGGTATTACTTAAAGCTCCAAAATAAACACTTGAACGCTTGGCATCCACGGAGCAAGTAATTGTTGTAATACGTAGGAACCGTTTCAAGGTCCATTACACAACCTGGAACATACCTCTCCAGCACTTGACACCACTACCATACCTCATTGTTTGAAGCGTCTCACACACTGTGCATCTTCTCCAACTTCTTCTGCTTAGCTATCCAAGCCTTGCGGTAAGAAAGTGTGTACTTGAATTGGCAACGAATATTGGCAATTAAAACCGACACAATAGTCTTGGGATCTGCTTTCACCATCGGTAGCATTAAGCCTGCTATCATCTCTGAATCCAGCTTGGAATGATCTTGTGAAACACCTATCAACCTATGAGTACGTTAAATAATGCAACATTAAATAATAACAGTAATATTCAAAAACCTTAAACACCCAATGATATTGTACCAGAGGCAACACATGTATGCAGACCAATGAACTTCTTTATCTCCCATAACCTTGATGGATGTCGAAACTGCTAAATATAAATTCCTACGACAAATATAACAGTAAATTGAAATATAGAGCAGTAGGATCGAATTCGCAGGGACTGGTTATCTAATTTCTCCTTCTCTTGTGACCAGATTCGCTGTCGCAGTCACAGTCGTGCCCACGACCTGTGAGTAGTAGTGCTTAAAAAAAAAGAAATAAAAATAGGGGGTTTAAATTGATTAAGATAATAAACTAAGGACATATGAAGTGTAATAAAATAAAAATAGATTAAAAAATGCAAAAATAAATTTAAGAAAATAAAATAAATTGGTAAATAAAATATTTTTAAGTTTAGCCTTAGCCTCGGTGTACTTCAATCTTGAATCAATCCTTGAAATATATTTTCCCTTCCAATCGATAAGCTGGTTATAGCAATCGAGGATCCCTCAAATCGCTAACTTTTTCTTTCATAGTCGATCTTGGTATCACCTACAAATCAACCCTTGTCAAATTTCCAACCACGTGGCACATACCCATAATTTAAGACTTCGATAGCCTTGCGATTTGAAAAGCCCAACTGGAATTAACGGCCTCAACTGTGTGGGTCGTTGAAATCTGATCACTATCTCCCTTGACGAAATCAAACTAGCTTTTTCCAATTGAACACGCCAATTTGTTCGCAGGATTTTGAATACAGCACCGCCGAATCAACTTCCCAACTGTACGCCAAATGATTCCAACCCAACGCGCGTTTTTTGAATTGAAATCGAATCAACTTTGAGGGACGAATTGGTACTGTTCCATATACTAGAGAAATAGCGAATACCGAATTGCAAAATATTTAGTGTGGGTTCATATCTCACGATTACTTTGTCGAAGCGATAACCGTGCTAAGGCTAAAAAGGGTTTAGTTAATCATGGAAAGAATCATGCTTGAAAATAAATGGTTTAAATGGAATTGTGAAAAGTAGAAAAAGGAAAGGCCTTGGAAGGCAATTAAACCAAAAGGTTGAAATCAAAAGAGCAAAAAAGAATGAAATAGCAGAATTGAATGCTAAGAAGCAGGAGAGGAAAAAAAGAGAGAATTTATTAAATGCCAAAGGTAAAGTGTGTGTTCAATTGGCTATAGTCACTAGTTATTTATACACTTCTGGTGCTATAATTTAGCTAGATTTTTCCTAAATATTATCACTAAATAATCTTAAATATTATCATTAAATAATTTAAAAATCAAATTTAAGCTAGAGATTAAATTTAAACTAATTACAGAGTTGTAACAATATAAAAAATCCTTCAATCTTTATCCAGCTACTTTAAAAAAAATCTTCAACCCTTCAATATTTATCCAGCCATCTTTGAGTCTTCATTTTTTTTCAATCAAGCCCTCCTCTTTGCTTTTTGTTCCAATTTAGCCTCTTTTTTGTAAAAGTTTGAATTTAGCACTGTAACACCCCTAACCCATATCCGTCGCTGGACTTGGGTTATGAGGCATTACTGACCAAAGCACATATCAGAACAGTCATAATTCACATGTTTTAAAACTCCACCATTCAATCATATAAAATACTTCTCATATAGCATTCGAATAATCAAAGTATCAGATGGCTTATTCCTTTACAAATTATATGCGCATACATTAAAACATGCAAACATATATTAATACATCTCATATAACTAATATGAACCAATATATCTATTTCATCTGTCAAATATCAACGTACCATTTCTTAACTCAGCACATGCACATTTCAAAAACTATATGAACCATATTACACAACTTAAATACCTCCCACATATGCGACATTGATATTAGTCAATATGAGCAAACATGATTGGTTCATTAATTTAGGTTAAAACATCCACACGGAGAAAGTTATACATTTACATATACTACACGTAAACAATTATCAAATAAGATTAAACATACCTCTTTCCTAGTCATAAGACCATTCGCATATGACTATATTAATTTAAAACATTTTGAGCACAAATCACAACTAAAAGTACACTCAATTTGTAATTAGCCCAATTTGCCCGGGCCCATTCAGAAACCAAGAATAATAAAGCTAAACCAAATTAAAACCAAAATAAATATAAAAAAAACCCAATAATGAAAGTCTAGTTACAGTTTACATAAGCCCAAATTCAGATTGTAGCCCAAATTTCAAAACCTATTTACAATAAGACCCAAGTCTAAAACCAGCCCAGATGGCCCAAGCTAATTATAGTGGCCCAACGTTAAACAGGCCCAAGTGACCCAAAATTGATTGGGGTTTCAGAAACCTTAAAGGTTTCTAGAACCTCCTGGTGCCGCAGCCCCCACGTCAGCCATGCGTTCGGGCCTCTACGTCACCCCACGAACGGCCTCTTCCTCCGTACGACAGTTTTGCCTACAAAAAGAAACAAAATAGCAACAGTATACAAAAAAATGGCCAGAAAATGCAAAATAAAAATCTAAGGCTTTTTTGTATTTTCTTTTATTACTTATTTATTCTTTAAATCGACTATAAAAAGAGGCCGAAGGTAATTTGGAAAGAGTTTTTTTTTTTTACGATTTTACGAATACAAATCAAAAAGAAAATCAAAGAATACAAGGGTTTTTTAAGGTATTCACCAGTCTTTAGGAAGGTAGATTTAGTGCCCACTATGAAAAAATATACAGCCCTACTGCGTTGTTCAAAGGTTCAAGTTGATAAAACTTATTCTAGAGCCGCTTATGTCCCTACCTTTTGGAAGAAATTGATGAACATACAAGAATGAGCGAATAATGGATTACAGCCAGGATCAAGCAAAAAGGTGAGTGTAAGTGCATCCCATGTAAGAATTTGAGATATTTGATTCTAGCGCATCCTGATACAAAAAAGAAAGTCGATGTTTTGCTTTGAGCATCTACGGACTAATGATCTTCCTTAGGGCATTAGGGTATATAGATGAGGCGATCTCGAATCTCTTTGATCAACTGGATATAGGGGTCACACTTGTTCCTGCAATCTTGCCCGAGACATTTAGATCTTTGAATGCATGTAGAAGGGCCGGTGAGGGCAGATTTATAGGGTGTAACACCCCTTACCCGTATCCTATGTCAGAACCGAGTACAAGGCATTACCAGACTAAACAATACATTTGGTCAAATTAATTAACACATATACATAATGACTTAGTCAAGCCACTATACATGCCATGGTTTAAATCATTTATAAATAAAGATACCCATAGATAGCTTGATAGTGTGAAGCGATCTCCGACGACCTCCAACCCGAGCTTGTTTAGTAGGACTTTGTAACATAGGAAAGAAAAGGGGGTAAGCTTATAAAGCTTAGTAAGTTCACATGTAAAAATAATAAGCATTAGCAATGAATTTAGCTTACTACTAAGCTGTCATAACTTGCATAAATAATGCTAAGTTCTTACTTTCCCAACTTACTCATTTGTAGCCTTATCAAAGCCTCAACATGACAAATCCTCACAACAAGTTCTCAATTTGATACAAACATTAAATCACATGCTTATACCTTGTTACTCATGTTCACATTAATCTGTCTACTTGAATCGCTGTCACTAAATTATTTATTTCTTGAGCTACAGAGCTCCAAATTTAAAACCGATAATTTTCCCTGAAACTAGACTCATATATCTTTATACCATAAAATTTCTAGAATTTTTGGCTAAGCCAATTAGTACAGTTTATTCATTAAAATTTCCCTTGTTTCACTTTTCGACTATTCTGACCACTTTTCACTACGAATCAATTTTCTCCCTGTACAGAATTCAAATGAGGTTATAATTTGTTTATTTGAAACTAGACTCATGAACAATTTCAAGCATATAACTTTTATCCCATAATTATTTTTGTACAATTTTTAAGAATTTTTCCAAGTCAGAACAGGGGATCACGTAGTCATTCTGAACCAATCTCACAATAATTTAAATATCCTAAAATATAAAATTCCATTGTTTTCTATGTTTCTTTTATATGAAAATAGACTCAATAAGCTTTAAATAAATATCTCATCCAACTTATAATTCAATTTATACTATTTTTGGTGATTTTTCAAATTCACATCACTGCTGTTGTCCAAAACAGTTTTATTGTAAATTTTACTCTTTCATGATTGCTTTGTATTAACATCCATTTAATCATACATAACCACAAAACATATCCTTTAACTAGCCATTCCAATAGCTAGCCATTATCGAATATTTACATGCCATTCATTTTCCCCTTTAACCTATACATCAACAACAAAACTTAAACTTATCATGTCACGATTTAATTTGGCCTAAAAGCCTCACACATAGTTATAAATCAAATTTATCACCTATTTATACATCATAAGTATAGACCTATCGTCACAAGGTCATCACAAGATCATTTTCATAGGTATGACTTACTCATTTACATTCTTACCAAATGTTCCATATACATCGAAATTTAGTACTCATGAATTTTGCGTACATACCTGTACTCTTTCAACATGATCATACCTTGTATTTTTCTTTGATATCATCTTTGGATTTTCCCATTGAAACTCTTGGGATACTAAGGATGGATACTCGGGGAAAACTCGTACATGATGTATTGTACCAGTGCCATGTCCCAGACATGGTCTTACGCTAGCTTTCATATCGTGGCCGATGCCATGTCCCAGGCATGGTCTTACTCTAGCACACATATCAATGCCGATGCCAAGTCCCAGACATGGTCTTACACTGGCTCTCATATCCTGGCCGATGCCATGTCCCAGACATGGTCTTACACTGGCTCTCATATCGTGGCCAATGCCATGTCCCAGACATGGTCTTACACTGGCTCTCGTATCGTGGCCGATGCCATGTCCCAGACATGGTCTTACACTGGCACACATATTGCCATGGTCCAACCATGGTCTTTACTATCAATTCATCACATGTCGAAATTCGATCATACTCCGCCCTGCATTTCTCTTAATTTGATCTTTCAATACAATCTCGTAATTTTTATATTATTCATGATCCAATAATAACATACGAAATAACACATGGTATCAGTTAAACATTTAATCATATTAAATTTAATGCTTATTAACATACGAACTTACCTCGATACCAAAACGACCATTTTACCAACTTTCCCGATTTTCGATTTTCCTCACGTTTTAGGTCCAAATCTTATTTTCTCGGGGTCTAAAACATCACATTTCACTTATTTAATTAATGTACTATTCAAAACAGTCCCTAACTCAATTTTTTCAAAATTACAATTTTGCCCCCAAACTTTTACATATTTACACTTTTGCCCCAATACTCGAAAATTAAAATTCAGCTCTTATTCATATGTTTTATAACATGCTGATCATTTTTCCCTTCTATGACAACATCAAATTCTCACTCTAACATGTACTTATGAACAATAGGTATTTTTACCAATTGTGACGTTTTACTCGTTTTTATGTAAAATCGCTTAGTAAAAGTTGTTTAACATAATTTCAGCCTTCATATTCTATCATAAAACATATAAATACACACTTTTCACCTATGGGTAATTTTCTAAAGATGAACCTTAGCATGAATTATTGGTAGCATAAGCTAAATTGAGTTACCGGGACTCCAAAATCGTAAATAACTTGAAAAACGGGGCTAGAAACAGACTTACCATGAGCTTGGAAGTTTAGAAGACCCTAGCCATGTCTTCCCCTGGTAAATTTCGTCCATATGAAGAAGATGGACAAATTTGGCATTTTAATTTTGTTTTTAATTCATTTAATTACCAATTTACCAAAATGCCCCTAACTTAAAAATATCTCATTTCACTTATCTAATGTTCATTTTGTCCAACAATTTAACCAATGGTCTAATTTCCATTTAAGGACCTCCAATTTAAAATTTCATAGAAATTGGACACTTCTAACATGTAGAACTCAACTTTTGCACTATTTACAATTTAGTCTTTTGACTAAATTGAGTGCCCAAACGTCGAAATTTTTTAACAAAATTTTTACGAAATCTTTCCGTAAAATTGTAGACCATAAAAATATAATAAAAATATAATTTTACTCGTCGGATTTGTGGTCTCGAAACCACTATTTTGATTAGACCCAAATTTAGGTCATTATAACTCTTTCCCCTTTTAGGATTTTCGTCCCTAGAAATCTTCTTAGGAATGAAATTGAATATCTTTCGCACAATTTCCAACATCACTAAATAACCCTTTTTAAGACGATACTTTTAGAAACACACTGTCATCGATCTAAATCTCAATATAACTCAATCAATTCTGTCAAATAATGAATCGATACATATTGAAATTATTATACTAATTCCGTCACTAGCATTTCTCTTGATCTGAAGATTGAGGGAAACCTGATATGAAATTCACAATAGTTCTGCCTTATTATCATTCTAATATTATCACTGATATCGTTAATCCTGAATACACTTAACATTCAACTTAATTCTGTCGACATATCAACATCTAAATATAGAGTCAGAAGTACCAGGTTCATATTCGTATGCCCAAAACATTTACTTTAACTCTTTTAGGCCCTTTTGTCACTTACATCCTTAATCAAATTAGGGAACGGTTACGAAAAATTGAGTACTTCACTTCCACTTTGCCATAGTATAACTATGGTTTTATGTATGATCACTTATCACTGATCAGATAAGCGTAGCTAAAGCTACCACTTATCACTTGTCACTTGTAGCCGAAGCTAGCACTATTCACTGATCAGGTAACCGGAGCTACCACTTTTCACTGATCAGGTAGCCGAAGCTACCACTTTTCACTGATCAGGTAGCCGAAGCTACCACTTTTCAGTTTCACTTGTCACTGATCAGAAGTACTCAAATCCGTTGTTCCGCTCAATTTGATCATTTTATTTGGTTTTCGTATTGTTGCTTTATTCTCAATTCATCAATACATATATCTCATCATACATTGTATAATTCATGAAATTAACATTCAATCATTAATTTTCAGCCATATGAACTTACTACCACTTATCCAAATAAAAAAAAAATTCTCTGTTAATGAAATACTTTCAGAAGCACTTGTCACACATCTAAGTTCAATACTCTTACCCATTAAAAGTTTTGACATCAAGTTCAAAGTCTGGTACATAACATTTCACACTCTTACTAATGTAACTGCCTCGGAGTATCATCCATCTCTGTACTTCTCAAATAAACAGATAATTATCATTGTGCTAGACATCACAATATTATGTCTTTAACTTGCTGATATATATGTATATATATATATCAAGATCATTTGAAAAGTGAAAATCAATACACAGGTCTAAGTTGAACTTCCTATCATTCACACTTTGCCAACTTCAATTTCTTCTCAAATCTAGAGAATGATTAAACTTATAGTAGAATTTACTTCAACTGTTACTCGTCGAAGCACTTAACTATACTGATGCCACAATACTCATACAACTTAAAAATCATAGTGCCATAATAAGACTAACTTCTCAATTACTTTAGTAGATAATGTCCCGACTGAAAATAAAACGTCTCGATCATCGGAGAAATTTAAATACAAATTTCCATAACAACCAATACAAAAGCACAATTTTTATACCTCTGGTAACTGTATCAAAGTGCTCTCGCCATCAAGTCAAAACTTATAATCATCCTAAGCATTTTAATAATAAGAAGAAACCATTTTCATCAATAGAACATTTCCTACTGATATCTCATGGCTGATTCTTTGAACATTAATTTATTAAGGAAACAGAAATAACAAAAACTCATAACATGGAGCTACACAAAAAAAAAAACTCATAAGCACTGAAAATAATCTTAACAAAAGCCACACAATCTTCCTTTATTTTCATTGAGCAATAGCTAGTAAAACAAGACACTAACATCATACGGACCTTACCGTCAACTTTCTATCTATGTATGATGCAGAAAACCAGAAAAGAAAGAGCAATTTTGATCACAACTCAAATAGACTACAATGCTTTCATCTACCTGTAAATTTAGCTGACATTCTCATACTATAGGAATTTCGTTCAAAATCTTATAGAGATATATATATACACCTCTGGGAGTAAATAAACACATATAATAGTCGGAAGAGATTGCTGTAATTTCTTAACCATAAACACTGCATTCAGTCACTAATACATCTCGATCATGATTGCACTAACTAATCCTGTCTTTACTAATATGATATTATTCCAATTGCAAACAGAAATAAATTCAGAATAAATTCTGGCAATCACATACTTTAGGTCTCATACTTGGATGAGTTAATTAACTAAGCCTGACCTTTCTTTAACTATAACATTTTGGAATCCGAATGATCTTCATATTAATCTGACATCTTTTCTGCAACTATGTTCATTTACTAAACCATTCTCAACTCTGATCACGTTGTTAGTTAATCTACAACTCAACTCTTTAGTCTTCCAATTGTAAACCCATTCGATCTGAATTTCATAAAATTTCTTTATAACATACCTTATTAGAAGGGGGTGAAGTTGAAATGCCCCTGACTTGCCTCTTATATATATTCATGCATATAACTTAACACTCATCAATATATATTTTGTTTCAAGTAACTTAACTTGCATACTCATTTTAGACAACCTTACTATCATCTTATACAAACAAGTGCGCTTATACTTTCATTCATAAACCTCAAGTAAAATTACTCATAACATTCATTTAATTTCACAAGTTATACTCATAGCATCATACAAATTCCAATCAAACATGGACACTTATCATAGTATAGACTTTCCATATACATCTCATCTTTCATATTTCAAAAGAAATTCCAATCCACAATTTATATATCATCACATAAACATCATAATTACTTTTTAGGAGTCTCAACTCATCATAAACACACTGTTTGCACTATCAAAGTTAGCTCGGTTGAAGTGCGCATCTGTCTAATAAAATAATTTACATCGGTCGGAGTCGCCACACTATCACATCTCATTATGGCATGTATAGCTAGACTCTCACACTCACTATGGTAGTCCGAGAACCGACTAAACCATAGCTTTGATACCACTAAATGTAACACCCCTTACCCGTATCCTATGTCGGAACCGAGTACGAGGCATTACCAGACTAAACAATACATTTGGTCAAATTAATTAACACATATACATAATGACTTAGTCAAGCCACTATACATGCCATGGTTTAAATCATTTAAAAATAAAGATACCCATAGATAGCTTGATAGTGTGAAGCGATCTCCGACGACCTCCAACCCGAGCTTGTTTAGTAGGACTCTGTAACATAGGAAAGAAAAGGGGGTAAGCTTATAAAGCTTAGTAAGTTCACATGTAAAAATAATAAGCATTAGCAATGAATTTAGCTTACTACTGTTTGTCATAACTTGCATAAATAATGCTAAGTTCTTACTTTCCCAACTTACTCATTTGTAGCCTTATCAAAGCCTCAACATGACAAATCCTCACAACAAGTTCTCAATTTGATACAAACATTAAATCACATGCTTATACCTTGTTACTCATGTTTACATTAATCTGTCTACTTAAATCGCTGTCACTAAATTATTTATTTCTTGAGCTACAGAGCACCAAATTTAAAACCGATAATTTCCCTAAAACTAGACTCATATATCTTTATACCATAAAATTTCAAGAATTTTTGGCTAAGCCAATTAGTACAGTTTATTCATTAAAATTTCCCCTGTTTCACTGTTCGACTATTCTGATCACTTTTCACTACGAATTAATTTTCTCCCTGTACAGAATTCAAATGAGGTTATAATTTGTTTATTTGAAACTAGACTCATTAAGTATTTCAAGAATATAACTTTTATCCAATAATTATTTTTGTACAATTTTTAATGATTTTTCCAAGTCAGAACAGGGGATCACGTAGTCATTCTGAACCAATCTCACAAGAATTTAAATATCCTAAAATATAAATATCCATTGTTTTCCCTGTTTCTTTTATATGAAAATAGGCTCAATAAGCTTTAAATCAATATCTCATCCAACTTATAATTCAATTTCTACTATTTTTGGTGATTTTTCAAATTCACGTCACTGCTGTTGTCTAAAACAGTTTTATTGTAAATTTTACTCTTTCATGATTGCTTTGTATTAACATCCATTTAATCATACATAACCACAAAACATATCCTTTAACTAGTCATTCCAATAGCTAGCCATTATCGAATATTTACATGCCATTCATTTTCCCCTTTAACCTATACATCAACAACAAAACTTAAACTTATCATGTCACGATTTAATTTGGCCTAAAAGCCTCACACATAGTTATAAATCAAATTTATCACCTATTTATACATCATAAGTATAGACCTATCGTCACAAGGTCATCACAAGATCATTTTCATAGGTATGACTTACTCATTTACATTCTTACCAAATGTTCCATATACATCCAAATTTAGTACTCATGAATTTTGCGTACATACCTGTACTCTTTCAACATGATCATACCTTGTCATTTCTTTGATATCATCTTTGGATTTTCCCATTGAAACTCTTGGGATACTAAGGATGGATACTCGGGGAAAACTCGTACATGATGTATTGTACCAGTGCCATGTCCCAGACATGGTCTTACGCTAGCTTTCATATCGTGGCCGATGCCATGTCCCAGACATGGTCTTACTCTAGCACACATATCAATGCCGATGCCAAGTCCTAGACATGGTCTTACACTGGCTCTCATATCCTGGCCGATGCCATGTCCCAGACATGGTCTTACACTGGCTCTCATATCGTGGCCAATGCCATGTCCCAGACATGGTCTTACACTGGCTCTCGTATCGTGGCCAATGCCATGTCCCAGACATGGTCTTACACTGGCACACATATTGCCATGGTCCAACCATGGTCTTTACTATCAATTCATCACATGTCGAAATTCGATCATACTCCACCCTGCATTTCTCTTAATTTGATCTTTCAATACAATCTCGTAATTTTTATATTATTCATGATCCAATAATAACATACGAAATAACACATGGTATCAGTTAAACATTTAAACATATTAAATTTAATGCTTATTAACATACGAACTTACCTCGATACCAAAACGACCATTTTACCAACTTTCTCGATTTTCGATTTTCCTCACGTTTTAGGTCCAAATATTATTTTCTCGGGGTCTAAAACATCACATTTCACTTATTTAATTAATGTACTATTCAAAACAATCCCTAACTCAATTTTTTCAAAATTACAATTTTGCCCCCAAACTTTTACATATTTACACTTTTGCCCCAATACTCGAAAATTAAAATTCAGCCCTTATTCATATGTTTTATAACATGCTGATCATTTTTCCCTTCTATGACAACATCAAATTCTCACTCTAACATGTACTTATGAACAATAGGTATTTTTACCAATTATGACGTTTTACTCGTTTTTATGTAAAATCGCTTAGTAAAAGTTGTTTAACATAATTTCAGCCTTCATATTCTATCATAAAACATCTAAATACACACTTTTCACCTATGGGTAATTTTCTAAAGATGAACCTTAGCATGAATTATTGGTAGCATAAGCTAAATTGAGTTACCGGGACTCCAAAATCGTAAATAACTTGAAAAACGGGGCTAGAACAGACTTACCATGAGCTTGGAAAGTTTAGAAGACCCTAGCCATGTCTTCCCCTGGTAAATTTCGTCCATATGAAGAAGATGGACAAATTTGGCATTTTAATTTTGTTTTTAATTCATTTAATTACCAATTTACCAAAATGCCCCTAACTTAAAAATATCTCATTTCACTTATCTAATGTCCATTTTGTCCAACAATTTAACCAATGGTCTAATTTCCATTTAAGGACCTCCAATTTAAAATTTCATAGAAATTGGACACTTCTAACATGTAGAACTCAACTTTTGCACTATTTACAATTTAGTCTTTTGACTAAATTGAGTGCCCAAACGTCGAAATTTTTTAACGAAATTTTTACGAAATCTTTCCGTAAAATTGTAGACCATAAAAATATAATAAAAATATAATTTTACTCATCGGATTTGTGGTCTTGAAACCACTATTTCGACTAGACCCAAATTTAGGCTGTTACATAGGGTGCGTCCAGTTGTTGTTAGCTTGGTTCCACAGTCATTTCTAGAAGGTGGATAAGGTTTCTTATCAGGTTTTCTCTGGGAATTACTCCCCATTAAAGGAGATAGTGGCATGCCAAGAAGGGATGACATATCAGAGGAAAATTGGATAGCGCTCCTCCAAAATCTCCAGGAAGAAGACATCGAGTGGAGAGCTCCTTGGTTGATTCCCGACAAAATTCTTTATCGATGTGGGAGTTTTGACTAGGTCCTTTACTTAGGATTCGGGGAGCCATTGGGTATACTCCTTTGCTCGTATTGAGGCAATACAAATCAATACAGTTCATACCAGCAATGCACTGGCTAGCTCAATGTGAGTTTTCGTACAGGAGAGATAACTACAAGAAAATGGTAAAGGAGATTTCTAATGCTTGGAATCAGACTCGTCGAATGAAAAGGCTGGTCGTAGATTCAATGACGACTACCAAGTACAGTGGATGGTGGAGTAAAAGAATTAATGATAATATCTCCGGGCCGAATTTAGAAAGTGCTCGATTGATGGAAGAGTACTTACAAGTGGTCCCGTCAGAACTAGAAATCATAAAACAAGACTTTGAGAGGAGGAATTTGGAACTTGAAAAGAAGATAGAGCAATTGGAGGAAGAAATGATGCATTTAAAGTTAGATGTTGATGTTCAAAAACTAGAGGCCGAGAAATTAAGGAAAGAAAAGAATAAAGTCGATGAAGACTTGGATAGTTTGAAGACGGTTTACAAGAAATTGCGTCTATCAGAGCAATAGTGACAAGAGATCCAAGAAGAAAGAACCAAAATCGATCAGTGAGAGAGAAAATTCCAGGAGGCTCAGGCATAGAAAGAGGCCCTAGAAAGGAGTTTGTTAGAAACCCAAAATGACAAAAGAGAATTAAAGGCTAGAGTGGCAGAACTTGAAAAATTACTTCATTAGTATAGAAATCATAATTCTGCGGTTGAGTTGAGGGAAAGTTTGAACAAGATTGAAGAAATGAAAGGAAAGATGGAAGAACTAGAATCTGCATTACAAAATTGTGAGCTCCGGGTAGAGCTTCTTAAGGTAAGTGAGAACGTTGGAAGGAACAGCTTCACCATTCTCAGAATCAAGTTAGGAACAGAGATTACATTATGGGTGAAGCCGTGGCTCAGATTCGAGAAGTAGCTGATCATTTACAGACCTTGGCAATTCAGGCTGACATGCTCAGTGTAAAGTATGAGCTAGAATCAGATCGGGTCAAGAGTTAGCTTCGTTTCTTAGGAAAGTTAAAACTTTGAGCATTAGGGCAAAGCCATATTTGTAATCCGTTTTATGTAAAGAAATTTGTTTTCTAGTAAAGTTTTCTAAATGAAATTGAATCAGAATTGATCCCTTTTTGCATTCATTTCATGCATTCGCATTACATCATATCATGTGCATTAAACTTCATGGAAAGGCCCTAATTGGTTAAAATCATTTCAGAGTTAAAAACTTACCAACCAAACATCATTATGGTACTCGAGCAAAGACAAAAGACATAGATCAAAGATTGGAAAGACTTGAACAACTCCAAAAAGAGATACAAGATTAACTACAATTACAAATGCAAGAGCAACTGGCTAAAATCCAGTAAGACATGATGGATCGAATGTTGGAGTCCCAAATAAATATGATGACTCAGTTGATCCAACTGCTGACTGGAGGAATAGATAAAGGAAAGGGCCCCACGGTTAATACTGGAGAAGATAATGATGAACCTTTCTATCATCCGGGTTTTACTCCAACAAATGCACAGACACAACTTGAGGTGTACCTTCAAAGAACATCCGTCACGATTAGGCCTCAACAATTTTAAGATGTTGTTTCGGTACCGATGAACTTTCAAGCTGGATCAGGTTCTAACCTAGAGGATAACCCAACTAATCCTGTTATCCCTGACCTTGATGAAGTGGCAGAAAAGGAAAGGGCAAGGATAGAATTACCAAAGCAGTTAGAGGACCCATGTAAATGGCTAGAGGAAAAATTTAGGGCAATGGAAAATGCTAATAGTTAGCATAGAATTGATGCTAAGGATCTGAGTTTGGTCCCAGATCTAGTGCTTCCCTATAAGTTCAAAATGCCAGAATTCAAAAAGTATAATGGGACCAGTTGCCCCGAAGCTCACATCACCATGTTTTGCAGACGGATGACCGAGTATGTTAACAACGATCAACTACTAATACATTGCTTCCAAAACAGTCTGGTGAGAGCACCATCCAAATGGTACAACCAATTGAGTCGTACTAGGATTGGTTCCTGGAGGGACTTAGCACAGGCATTCATGAAGCAGTATAGTCATGTGACGGATATGACTCCTGATAGAATTACTTTACAAAACATGGAGAAGAAACCGAGTGAGAGTTTCAGGCAATATGTACAGAGATGGAGGGAAATTGCCATACAAGTTCAGCCATCGCTCCTAGAAAAAGAAACTACGATGCTCTTTATCAACACCCTAAAAGCCCCGTTCATCACTCACATGATAGGAAGCGCTACAAAAAGTTTTTCAGACATAGTGATGAGTGGCAAAATGATCAAGAATGCGATAAGAAGTGGAAAGATAGATGCATGAGAGAGTAACAAAAGGTTAGCCTCGAGGAAAAAGGAAAACGAGGTGAACAACGTAAGTACATATAACAAGGGTTACTTAAAATTAATTACTGTAAATTAGCCAAGATCGGAGGCTACTGGTCAACAAGGTTTATCAAGGCAAGAATCCGGTACGAAACAAAACACTGAGAAGCTCTAATTTACGCTAATCCCAATGACATATAGGGAGTTGTATCAAAGTTTATTTGACGCACACGTGGTATCCCCTTTTTCTAAAACCATTACAGCCTCCATACCCCAAATGGTACAATGCAAATGCTCAATGTGACTACCATGCAGGAATTCTGGGGCATTTAATAGAGAACTGTACTGCCTTTAAGAAAGTAGTTGAAAGACTGATTAAAATGGGCATTGTGAAATTTGATGATGCACTTAGTACCGAAAATCCGCTACCCAATCATACTTATAATGGGGTAAATGCGATAGATGGAAATGTGGGGAGAAGAATCAAGACAAATATTGCAGAAGTAAAAATTCCTTTGAGATGGGTTCGGATGGAGATGGTAAAAATGGGGTTAAGCATTTCGGATCCTGAAGGAAGTTGTGAAAACATGAGGAACTACTGTGAGTTTCATCATGAAGAGGGACATAAGATCTAAGAATGCGTAGAATTCAGAGCCTTGGTGCAAGGTCTAATGGACAATAAAGAGAAAAAGTTCTATGAAGAAGTTAAAGAAGAAGGAAGCATATGTGCGTCAGAATTAATAATGAAGGTCCCAAAAGTCAATTATCCTGTGGTCATCATTTCACGACTTAAAAGCAACGAAATTAGAATACAGACGACACCAAAGATCATAATTCAAAAACCGACGGTCTTCTCTTATCAAGATAACAAAAGGTTCCCCTGGAATTATGATTGCAGCGTGACAATCCCGGGAAAGGAGAACTCAGCCAGCGCTTCAAAAGAGGATCAAGATGTAGGTTCTCATACGCATAGTAGAAGGCATTATGATTTGATAAATGCCCGAGCAGAATCCGTAAAAGTAAAGACCCTAACGGTGGAGCAAAAGAAGGAAAAAGCAGTCAGACCTGAGCCGCTTGTTAATGAGCCAGTAAAAGAGGAGAAAGCTAAGGAATTCCTGAAGTTTTTCAAGCACAGCGAGTATAGTATTGTGGAACAGTTCCATAAATAACCAACTCGCATATCTGTACGAGCTTTACTCTTGAGTTTGGAAGTACACCGAAGTGCATTGATGAAAGTGCTGAACGAGACGTACGTGGCCAATGATATCTCTATCAATAAATTGGATCGGCTGGTTAATAACATAACTGCCAATAACTTCATCTTCTTCAACGATGATGAAATACCACCAGGGGGTATGGGATCCACTAAAGCTCTGCACATTACTACCGGATGCAAGGGGTACACATTGCCAGGGGTTCTGATCGACAATGGATCGGCACTGAACGTATTGCCCCTATCCACACTTAATAGGTTACCTATGGATAGCTCATACATGAAGGTATGCCAGAATATAGTGAGGGCGTTTGATGGTACAGAAAGGAGGGTCATGAGAAGAATCGAAATACCTCTGTTGATTGGCCCAACTACCTATGAGGTGGACTTCCTAGTAATGGATATCAAGCCCTTCTACAATTGCTTATTGGGAAGACCTTGGATACATTCGGCACGGGTAGTACCTTTGTCACTACATCAAAAGTTTAAAGCTAGTATCAGAAGGTCGGCTGGTGACGATAAATGTCGAAGAAGATATTATCGCGACCGTAACTAGTGATACGCCGTACTTGGAGACAAATGATGAGACAATTGAATGTTATTTTCGGTCTTTAGAGTTTGTGAATGCAACATTCATTACTGAGGGGAACAGGATTTCAGTGCCAAAAATATCCAAGACTACAAGGATGGGATTACAGCTGATGGTAGGAAATGGAGCTTTACCGGGAAAAGAACTGGAGAGACATCTTCAGGGAAGAGTTGAGGCTCCAATGCTGAAGGACAAGCATGATCATTTTGGCTTAGGGTACAAGCCAGATGCGAGACAAAGAATGAAGGAATTGGAAAAGAGGTAAAAAAGAAGAAGGGCACGCGTGAGTGGGAAAGAAATCAAATGGGAACCAATGATATTCCCCCACATATCCAAAACTTTTGTATCGAGAGGGATTATTCATCCCGAACAAAGGGCGCCAAGGAAAGAAAGTGTTGAAGAAATGTTGGGAAATGTTCACATCAATGCCATATATGAAGAAACAACTAAAGGAGGTACCTTGTTAGATATCTGCCCTTATGAAATTGGGAGTTCTAAACAATTGGACTACAAAAGAAATTCTTGTAGTTTTTAGAGCTTACTCAGAGTAATGTTCAAAACACACTTGTTGCTTTAAGCCTAGAAGCAATAAGAATTCCTTTGTGAAATAGGCTTATGTCCAAACATCATTACAAAATTCATATTTGATATCATTTGGAGTAAATATTCTTTCATTCTTTTAGATTCTTTCATTCTTTCTATACAAGTAATTATGTTTGATTCTTTCATTCCTTGGACCTTTTTCCAAATCTTTCTTTCATTTCATTCATAATCATACCATACAAATAATTATTCTTAAATTCATTCGTTCTTTGTATATTCCTTTGTACCTACAACAGGTTCTCAGATATCAACGACATGAGTAACGCTGCTAAGGAATCAGATTCTCCTTTTGAGTAAGACATGTGTTTAGAGGGATCCCAGGACTTTAAAGATGACATAGATTGTGGCTTATCTCCGGACTTGTTAAGAATGGTAGAACAAGAGGAAAAACAAATTCTTTCTCATAAAGATGCAGTAAAGATTGTGACCTTGGAAGAAGGAAAGGAACGTGTATAACCAAAGAAACGAAACGAGACCTCGTAGAGTTACTTCAAGAATTCAAAGATGTTTTCGCGTGGTCATACCAAGATATGCCCGGGTTAAGCGCTGACATTGTTATACACTGCCTTCCCATAAAAGAGGATTGCAGGCCGGTTCAGCAGAAGCTCCGGAGAATGGGGCCTGACATTGTGCTAAAAATAAAAGAGGAAGTCAAAAAGCAGTTCAATGTCGAATTCTTACAGGAGGTCAAATACTTAAAATGGGTAGCCAACATTATGCTTGTCCTTAAGAAATATGGTAATATGCGAATATATGTAGATTATAGAAACTTAAATAAGGCCAGCCCGAAAGGCAATTTACTTTTGCCTTACATTGATACTCTAGTAGACAATACGACAGGCTATTCACTGTTTTCTTTCATGGATGGCTTCTTGGGATACAATTAGATAAAAATGCATTCTGAAGACATGGAAAAGAATACTTTCATAACCTTGTGGGGTACATTTTGTTATAAGGTGATGCCATTTGGGCTGAAAAATACGGAGCGACATATCAAAAGGCCATGGTGACCTTGTTCTATGATAAGATGCACAAAGAAATCGACGTTTATGTCGATAATATGATCGCAAAGTCCCGAAAAGAAATGAAACATATCCAAGTTTTGAGGAATTTATTCTTGAGATTGAGGAAATTCTAATTAAAGTTCAATCCAACAAAATGTACTTTTGGAGCTAGATCGAGAAAATTGTTGGGCTTCGTAGTCAGCGAAAGGGGAATTGAGATTGACTCAGACAAGGTCCGGGCTATACAAGAATTACTTTCGCCGGTAACTCAAAAAGAAGTTCTAGGTTCCTTGGAAGGCTAAACTACATTGCTCGGTTCATTTCACAATTAACTGAGAAATGTGATCCCGTATTTCATCTTTTTAAGAAACACAATCCAGACGTGTGGAACGATGAATTCCAGAAAGCTGTTGATAAGATGAAACAGTACTTGTCAAGTTCTCCAGTATTGTCACCTCCATGCTCAGATAGGCCATTAATACTGTATTTGATAGTGTTTAGTAACTCTATGGGATGTGTACTGAATCAACGCGATGATTCAGGAAGAAGAGAAAAGGTGATATACTACCTTAGTAAGAAATTCACTGAGTGTGAAATGAGATATTCACCAATTGAGAAATTGTGTTGTGCCTTGATTTAGACAACTCGGAGGTTGAGGCAATACATACTGTACCATACGACCTGGCTAATCTCGAAGTTGGACCCTTTAAAATATATGATGGAGTCAACTGCTTTGAATGGAAGGATGGTTAGATGGCAAATTCTACTCTCTGAATTTGACATAGTTTATTTAAGCCAAAAAGCCGTGAAAGAAAGCGCAGTAGCAGATTTTCTGGCCAGCAGAGCTTTAGAAGATTATGAGCCTCTGAACTTTGACTTCCCCAATGAAGAACTAATGTATGTGGCAACTACTGAAGAAGACGCTACAAAAGATCACCTTTGGAAATTGAACTTCGACGGAACATCAAATGCTATAGGTAATGGAATTGGGGCATTCTTGGTATCTCCAAATGGAGATCATTATCCATTCACATGCAAATTGGAATTTGATTGTACAAATAATATGACAAAGTATGAAGCATGTATCATGAGACTCCGTGCTACCATAGAACGTAAAATTAGAGCGCTAAAAGTATATGAAGATTCTGCACTGGTGATTTACCAACTGAAAAGTGAATGGGAGACAAGAGACCCCAAATTGATCAATTATTGAAAAATAATTTTAGGGTTAATTGAAGAGTTTGATGATATTACTTTCAATTATCTCCCGCGAGACGAAAACTAGATGGTAGATGCTTTGGCTACTTTGGCTTCCATGATCAAAGTAAGCAAACAAGAGGATGTAAAACCTATTCAAATGAGTATTTACGAGGCCCCAGCTCATTGTTACAATGTGGAGAAAGAAGAAAGTGATGATCACCCCTGGTACCATGATATATTACGATACGTGAAAAATTGTGAATACCCTGATCAAGCAACCGAGAATGATAAAAGGACATTGAGAAGACTAGCCTGTGACTATGTTTTAGACGGGGAGATCCTGTACAAAAGAAGAAAGGATCAGGTACTATTGAGATGTGTGGACGCTGTTAAAGCTAAGAAAATTCTAGAAGAAGTCCACGAGGGTGTATGTGGAACACATGCTAATGGTTTCACAATGGCTAGACAAATTATGAGATCCGGGTACTATTGGTCTACCATGGAGGGAGACTGCATCAATTATGCTAAGAGATGTCACAAATGCCAAATTTATGGAGACAAAATTCATGTACCTCATTCGCCTTTGCATATTATGACCTCCCCATGGCTTTTCTCTATGTGGGGCATGGATATCATCGGGTCGATCTCGCCAAAAGTTTCAAATGAGCATCAATTCATCTTTGTAGTCATCGACTATTTCACCAAGTGGGTAGAGGCTGCTTCATATGCCAGTGTTACTAAGTTGACAGTCAGCAGATTCCTAAAAAAAGAAATCATATGTCGATATGGAATGCCTGAGAGGATCATATCTAAAATGTATTAAACTTGAACAATAGCATGATAGCGGAGGTCTGCAGTCAATTCAAAATCAGACACCACAATTCACCATCGTATCGTCTGAAAATGAATGGTGTAGTGGAAGCAACCAATAAAAACATTAAGAAGATCGTGGGGAAAATGACTAAAACTTATAAAGATTGGCACGAGAAGTTACCATTTGCTCTCTATGCTTATCGAACCTCTATCAGAACTTCCATCGGGGCAATGCCTTTCTCATTGGTTTATGGAATGGAGGCGGTTTTACCCATTGAAGTAGAGATACCTTCCCTTCGAGTTTTGTCAGAGCTAAAGTTAGATAAAGTAGAATAGATCTAGTCTCGATATGATCAGTTGAACTTGATTGAGGAAGAGAGGCTAAAGGCTATTCGTCAGGGTCAGATGTACCAAAAACGAATGATGTGAGCTTATGACCAAAAAGTTTGCCCAAGAGAATTTCACGATGAGGACCTGGTATTGAAAAAGATACTCCCCATACAAAAGGATTTTAGAGGGAAATGGATGCCAAATTGGGAAGAACCTTATGTGGTAAAAAAGGCTTTTTCCGGGGAGCATTGATTTTGACCAAAATGGATGGGAAAGACTTGCCTAATCCTGTAAATTCAGATTCAATCAAGAAGTACTATACTTAAAGAAGAAAAGAGGCCAAAGTGAAAACTCGCAAAAGGCGCTTTGAGACCTTCTTTAAAAAAAACGGAGAGGCCAAGGTGAAAACCCGCAAAGGGCGCCTTGAGACCAAAGGGGTTTTGAGTCGAAAAGCTGAAAAGGGCGGCTCAAAGATGGGGCATGCGATGATCTTGCTATACCTGAATTAATAAGAAGAAGGTATGCTACATTTTAGGGTATTGATGAAGTACTCCAGATCTCCTAAACACATGTCAAGCTTAAAATGGTCTTCAAGAAATTCGTACAGAGAAGCTCAGGCCACTATATCGGGGCACCTAATCTTCATCTTATTCATAGTGAATTTGCTATCTTTGAAAATTTTATTCTTTTCAAGATATGCGTTCCAATCAACTTTTTTTTGATATCTTTGATGATCTATTCATTTCGAGCTATGCTCTAAATCAATACTATTCTTTTCCATTGTTATGATCTTTTTCAAGCATGTTGCATTGAAATAATGATTAATGGACTAATAATACTTTCACAAAAGAAGTTCTGTATATTACTCTAGAAACTTCTAATTAATATAAGAACCTGAAACAGGACTATTATTTAGAACTCACCAAGTTTAAGGGTTGGAAATATCTAAGAAGGAAGAGTCTAAATTAAGACTATCTCTTCGGATTTTTTTTGTAAAAAATATTGATTGAACAAAATGACAAGATATCGTGTCAGTGATAAAGCTTCAATAAACAAACAAGCAATGATCACCAAGCAATAAGAGGAGATTATTTTTGGAGAAGAAAATTCTAGATTCGTGTATAAACATCTGGTCATGACACCCTGGGAATGGTTTAAAAGATCAAAGTGATGGAAGAAGATTCAAGTCTTATTTTGCAGTGAGAAGGGATTGAAAAAGAGTCAGATCTTATACTTCTGGGTTGCAGTGGGAGGAGGATAGTACAAACCTTATGTCCCAGAAGTATAGTGGAATGGACCCTGAACTTACAGTGGAGAAAACTGATTGAGCAAAATGTGATTGTTTCTTCAGGTTTTCTGTCGAAACTACCAACCAAACAAGATGGCAATATAACACGTCAGTGGTAGAACCTTAATGAACAACGAGCAATGACTACCCTAAGCATTAAAAAGGGATCATTCTCATGACATTTCTGCATTCATATATCATTTATAACACATCTAGTTAGGTGCATTTGATTCATTTTGATCATAACATCCTAATCACTAGGCACAAGCATATGCCCATGAAATTATTCTACAGGTCATGTCCCCCAGAAGATGGTATGGCAATATCGATGAACCCACAAATCTTATCTCCCTGAAGTAGCAGCGGAGCAGATTAAAGTCGTAAGATCTTATCTCCTTGAAGTTGCAATAGAGTAGATCAAAAATGAGGGATCTTATCTTCTTGGGGTTGTAATGAGCAGATCGAAGCCACCAGTCTTATCTCCCTAAAATTGCAGCGGAGTAGACTAAAGATAGCGAATCTTGTTTTCCTGACGTGGCGGTGGAATAGATTAAAGCTGCAAATTATGGCGAATCTTATCTTCCTGAAGTGGCAGTGGAGCAGATTTAAGCCATCAGCTTTATCTCCCTGAAGTTGTAGTTGAGCAGACTGAGGAAAGCAAATCTTACTTCTCTAGAGTCACAGTAGAACATATTGAAGCTACAAATTATGACGAATCTTATCTTCCTGAAGTTGCAGTGAAGCAGATTAAAGCCACTATCCTTATCTCCCTGAAGTTGCCGTGGAGCAGGATAAAAATACACAAACCGTATCTCTCTGAAGTTGCAGCAAAGTAAATTGAGGAAAGCAAATCTTACTTCCCTAGAGTCACAGTAGAACAGATTGAAGCTACAAATTATGGCGAATCTTATCTTCCTAAGGTTGCAGTGAAGCAGATTGAAGCCACTATCCTTATCTCCCTAAAGTTGCAGTGGAATAGTATAAAAATACGCAAACCTTATCTTTCTGAAGTTACAGTGGAGAAGGTTGAAATTATCCATTCTTTGAAGTTCCAATAAAGTAGATCGAAGTTACAAATCTCTTTTCCCTAAAATTTTATTAGAGCAAAATACCAATTCCTATACCGTTGAAGATGCAGTGGGATGGAATGAGGTTACTTGAAGAAAAGAAGTGTCAAAAAGGCAAGATTCGATAAGAACGGGCAAGATTGGCCTTTCTTAAAAGTCTTTGCTCCATTTTCGTTACACGACAACGAGCAAAGAGGGGCAGTTGTAATTAGCCCAATTTGCCTGGGCCCTAAACCCTAAACCCTAAACCCTAGAACCTCCTGGCGCCGCAGCCCCCATGCCAGCCATGCATTCGGGCCTCCACGTCACCCCACGAACAGCCTCTTCCTCCGTACGACGGTTCTGCCTGCAAAAAGAAACAAAATAGCAACAGTATACAACAAATGGCCAGCAAATGCATAACAGAAATATAAGGCTTTTTTGTATTTTCTTTTATTATTTATTTATTCTTTAAATCGGCTATAAAAAGGGGCCGAAGGTAATCTGAAAGAGGTTTCTTTTTTTTAACGATTTTACAAATACAAATCAAAGAATACATGGGCTTTTTAAGGTATTCACCAGTCTTTGTATATTTATTCGAGTATTAAATATGGAAATATAGCATAAACACTGTTAGGATAAGGATCTTACCTTCTTTTTGGCGATCAGAGAAACCGAATCATCTGTTTTTATTTGGATTTTGGTGTGGGATTTGGTTGTTCTGTGTTTAGATTTATGTTTAGGGTGCCTTAAAAGACCGAAATAACTATTTTTTTGGGGTCTCCGATCACCGCGTACGACAGAAGACGGTGGCGGAGCACAGTGGCTTGGTGACGGAGTTAGGCCAGTCCCAGGCCAGAGTTCCGAGAGCTTTCAGAGAGTTTTTGTTGTTTTTTAAGAGGAATGGCTAAAAAATGATTTTAGCCTTAGTTTTTGGTATTTAAAGCCAACTTATTACTACGTCGTTTTGGAGTGGGTCATTAAGACCCAAAACGGCGTCATTTCATGGCTAAGATCCGCACGTTGACCCGACCCGGGGAGGATCTGCGCATTTTTCATAAAGGGGCTATTTGCTTTTTAGACCCCTCTTCATTTCTATCGCTATGCAATTTCATCCGATTTATATTTTCCTTTTTTTTTTAAATTGGCTCTGAAATTTTTCTTGTGTTTCGATCTTGTCCTTAGGCCATTTAAATGTGGATATTAGAACGGCGTTGTCTTGGTGATAGGGTATAATTGCTCAATTGATCCCTATGATATGGCGCGCGTTTTAATCTGGTCCTCATTTTTTTTCTTCTTCCTTCTAATTTTATTTTTGTTTTGATTTGGTCCTAAATTTATCAGATTTTAATCCTTTTTTAATTTTTGTTATTTATTTTAATTAAATCATTTTGTTTTTTATTTCATTAGGTTATTTTATTTTATATATTTTTTTCATATTTTATATATTATCATTTATATTTTATCTAGTTTTAACTTTTTTTTAATTTAAAATTTGTTGTATTTTTAATTGTTTTATTATTTGGTTAAGTTTTTTTTATGTATTATTTATTTAAAATATATGGTTATTTATTTTATTCTACTACATATATGTATATATTATCCATTTTAAAATTTACCATATTTTTTTAAAATTATTTTGTTATCTATCCTTTTCCTATATATAACCTTCATTGTATATATATTTTATTTTAATTTTACATTTGATTTCTTTTGTATAAAGTTTTATTTTATTTCGTAGTTTTTTTTTTTAATATAGAATTCTAAATCATTTACTTCATGTTTTTTTATTCATTTTTTTAAGATTTAGATTTTGTTATTTCATCACTTTTATTATTATTTTTATGTTAGCCATAGCATTGTCATTGCACTGTTGGTGTTATTAGCTATTCTATGTTATAATACTTTCTTTTGGCTATTTGTATTAGCATTGAAGATTAGTATGTCGTGTAATTTTCTCGAATTGTTCCTTTCAGTATTTGTATCTTGTAATTTATTGGTGTAATGATTTTATTCACAAACCATCGTTTTAAATAAAAATGCATTTCATTTTATTGCTACATTCTGGTTCAAAATGTTTTCACAATGAGGCAATACTCAGAATTTGGGAGCTTCGAGAAATCGTACCCTAACTTACTGGATTTTGATTTTTCTTGTCAAGTCTAAAAAATAAAATATCCTTTTTAAATCAAAGCATATAAGTTAAATAAAAGCTTATTTTCGGGAATTCAAAAATGTTGTGTCCTAACTCACTGGATGTGACATTTTGTTATCTTGAGGTAAGGATTTCTAAAAATAAATGCAATATTCTGTATTTGGAATTTTGAGAAATTGTGCCCTAACTTACTGCGTTCCGATTTTTCATTTGACCCAAATAACCGAATATCCTTCTTAAACTTAAATGCATGAGTTTTAAAAGTCAAAAGACAAGCTTAGTTTCGAGGATTCGAAATGTTGTATCCTAACTCACTAGGCGTGACATTTTACTTCTTCGAAATAAGAGGGTCTTAGCATCCAATTTAATTTATTCAAGTTTTCTTTTAAATAAAGAGGATCGCATTTTAAAATCTTTTCAAATTTTCGACATTAAGACGTTAATTAATCAATTGGGTACCAATTTTGGGCGTTCCGAGGGTGCTAATCTTTCCTCGTGCGTAACCGACTCTCGAACCCGTTTTCTCAAAATTTTTAGGCCAAAATCATTGTTTTAATAAATCAAAATGTTTTAAAGATCAATATCAAGGTGATCCGATCACACCTCGAAAAAAGATTGGTGGCGACTCCATTTTCGTTTTTAAAGTCGACCCTGTTTTTTTCAAAAAATGGTTTTGACACAATTCACATACCAATTTACCATACTTAAATTACAAACGCATAACCAAAACACCAACCAAATTTTAACCACAAATCATGTCCATCATTAACCATTTACTATATACTAAAGTAACCAACAACTTAACTATTAATTCACATCCATTTAACTATTATACCAACCACCATTTTCGGTCCCAATAGATAGGTTCCTGATATACCTAGTTTACTAACATATTACTAACACATACACGGCATACAAGACATATACACTTATTCCTATATAAGACACATTAAGTGACTTTAAGACTAAACCAAATATACATTTTTTCTTATTACATATTTTATGTATATATGACCATATCCATTTGAGTCATTTTCGAACATTCATATTAAACCATACATGCCTAATTCGCATACTATGATTATGTCTATACATTACTTTCATAACCTCAAATAATCTATACCTAAAACCGCATATAAATACCAACTATTTACGCATGTTATATACACATACTTACCACCACCACCACCGAACCTCAATAGCTATCCCATGAGAGAACATAACATAAGCACATATATATTTATATGTCACTTGTCATAATTCATCAAGCATTAATCATCTGCCTTATAATCTAAGTCAAAATCATAAATCATTAATCACATATATGAATACAAATCACATTGTGTAATCAAAAATACCATTCATGCATGTTATATAGCATATTTACCAAAATGAGCTTAAACCATGATCAGACATAATCGAACTCAAACATAAAAATCAAGCCATTTTCGCATGGCTTTATATATATACACCTTCAAACTCAAACACATTAAGACTAGCCTATACATATATATATACACTTCTAAAATCAACCAAAACAAAGGCTAGCCTATACATACATATATATATACACTTCCAAAATCAACCACAACAAAGGCTAGCCTATACATGCCATAGATTCAAAGTTCAACTTATAAAGTACTGAAAAGAAAAATGATCGATAGTGTGACGGATTTCTTTGACGATCCCCGGGCTCGTAATTAGCTTCCAAAATCTATAAAACAATGAACAAACACACACAGAGTAAGCTTGAATAGCTTAGTAAGTCATAAGCAAGTAATTCATTTAATATTCATGAACAATTAAATCAACTAGGCCGAATCAAGCAAATCTTAGTCAAATTTACATTTATCATGCTTACAAATTCATATACCAATACATAAACATTAACATTATAGCATCACTTGGCCAAATATGAGCATTCACACATACATATAAGTCACTTTATATCATGCATAATTTATATTATCATTTCAAATACCAAACTTACCTTATTTTCATTAACATTAAACTTAGCACGTACCTGAACCTTTTATCTCGATTTCACATTCAATCACAACTCGTTAATGCCTGTTGAACCATTCGAAATTAAAAAGGATACTCGGATAATAAAAAAGCACGTACAATGCCAACGTCCTAGACGTGGTCTTACATGTAATCACACATCGATGCCACTGTCCCAGACAGGGTCTTACGCGTAAAGCACAAGTCGATGCCAATGTCCCAAACGTGGTCTTACATGAAATCACATATCGAAAATCCTATCTCATGGCATATGTATCCTAACTATTCCTAAGGTTCATACGGGGCTTTTGGATGTCGTAACTCGATCGATTCAGGCTTGTAAATACTTTTCCCATACTTATACAAATTCGGCTTGAACATATATATACAAGTAATAATTCAATTCGGCACAAATAAAATATATACAATCGAATTTAACGACATTTATTTACTTATAAACTTACCTCAGACGAAGACGGACGAACCGGGACGACTATTCAACAACTTTAGATTTCCCCCGATCTAATTTTGATTTCCTCTTTTCTTGATCTAAATTAGTATAAATTAAACTTATTTAATCACATATTCAATCAAATTCATCCAAAAACACATAAATGGGCAAATTACACTTTTACCCTTGACATTTCACATTTTTTACAAATTAGTCCCTATTTCACAAAATACGAAATAAACATAATTTCATTACACAATAGCTTGGCCGAATATTCACTAAGCTCGTATAAGTCCACACATTTTATTTATTTCACATTCTAGTCCCTCAATTTATTATTTTCACAATTTAGCTCAAATTACTCAAATTCATCAAAAATTCAAATACAAAACATATTAATCTAACAACATATATTTATTTTCTATCATCAAACACAAGATTCATCAAGCTTTCAACAATGGCAAAACACAAAATCATCATCAAATTCAGAAATTGAAACATGGGCTTAGACCGAGCAAAAATTGAACCTTGAATTTAGCTTGGACTTAGGCCGAATGTAACATGCTTATTTCTTTCTTTTTCCTTTGATAATTTCGGTCATGAAAGATGAACACATGCATGGCCATTTGGTTCTGTTTTATTTAATACATATTAATATATCAATTACCATTTTAACCTTATAAATTTAATTAGTAAACCATATATTTCAAGCCCAAAACCGTCCATGCTATTAGTTAATGGCCAATTTTCCACATAAGGACCCCACATTATAAAAACAATAGCAATTCAGCACTTACACATTTAATAGCTAACTTTTGCATTTTACACGATTAAGTCCTTTTAATTAAATCGAATACCCAAACGATAAAATTAAATCACGAAAATTTTACACATATAAATTAACATGCTGCAAACACCAAAAATAATATTCAAATATTTTTCTAACTCGAATTTGTGGTTCCGAAACCACTATTCCGATTAGGGTCTAAATCGGACTGTTACAAGCACATCAACTTCATTCCTAATAAGAAAAATACAAATTTAATAGCATTTTATTTGTTAATTAGCCAAAAATAAATATATTAAAAATACGAATTTATCTTGCTATCAAATTTCCTCTACTTAGCTGATACTTGTCCTCAAGCATGATATCCACTAAAAATAATTTGTCAATCCTTTTCAAAATCAAAACCCTATTTCCTAGTCAAGCATACTGTAAACAATTAGGTGAATAAAAAATAAACAATTGCTAACCTCAATTAATAAGCATTTTATAAAATCTCGAACAATATGTCAATTTATTGATTTAAACGAGTGCTTTCATTAGGCAAGTTAAAAAAAACCAACAATTTTCATGAAATATTGACTAAGGCATAACAATTTCAATTCTACAAAACATTCATTGATCAAGCAAGCAATAGTTATTCATGATTCACCCACTTATTTAAATAAAACTAAACATAAGAATTAGGGTTCTATTTTCGAAACGAATTAAGAAATTATTCTAAGCAAAACACATGCAAAAAGAAAGTATGGTATGATCCTACGAACCCCCTACTTAGCCCACATTGTCCCCAATGTGCAAAAAGAATAACAAGAGTCGAGAAAAAGATACTCCCCATGTATATTTAATGGGCCGGAGGATGGTGGAAGTAACTGCTTTGCAAAACGGTGAGGATGCTTGAGATGTTGGCTTCCATTATTTCGAGGCGAGCTTCAATACGATGAAGTCGTTCGTCTACAGTTGAAGGTGGTTGCTCTCGGAAAATAGCACGATCAAATGAATTAAAATAATATTTTATTTAATTCTCAAACTAAACTAAAATCCAAATTAAATTAAATAAATGAAAATAAATAAAAATAAATGTGGGTTGCCTCCCATAAAGCGCTTTTTTTAAACGTCGTTAGCTCGACGGCATGAATGTTATTTATTTGGTTCCTCAAGAATTGATTCTTCCATTACGTGCACTTGAAAGCTCTTATAGAAAGATTTAAACCTTTGCCCATTGACCTTGAAGTATTTTTCGAATTCCTTTATCATCGGTGGATTGAAACGTATTCGAGTTTTTCCGCTTAGGTTTTCCTTTTTCTCTATCAGAACCTTTAAATATTTCAATAATGGTTTGAGTTCCAATTCCAGGGCCTATGAAATGGAAGGCAAAAGTTTAGTTTGAAATTGAGACAATTCAAATTCTTTACCTTGACTTTTGGGAAATTGTGGTGCCTCCATGAAAACGACAGTTTGTAACCCATCATCTTCATCATATTCAAAATGAAATTTCGTTAGTGGTTCAATAATATCAACACTAGAAATATTCAACATTGTACTGAGTTGGCCCATCGCCTTATAAACATTAAATTTTACCACCTCATTGTCGAATTCTATAGTGAGGGTTCGACTTCGAACATCAATCTTTGTATGTGTGGTACTTAGGAATGGTCTCTCGAGTAAAATTTCAAAATCATTTTTTGAGTAGTCGTCCTCCATATCGATGATGTAAAAGTCTGTAGGAAAAATTAGTTCATTTACTTTTACGAGGACATCTTCCAGCGCCCTTTCTGGATATACGCATGACCTATCTGCCAATTGAATAATCACCTATGATTCCTTCAAAGGACCCGTGTTTAACAATTTAAAAATAGATAAAGGCATTACATTAATAGATGCTCCCAAATCACACATGGCTTTCTTTATGCCAATATTACCTATTTTGCAGGATACAGAAAACATACCTTGGTCCTTACACTTAGGTGGAATTTTTCTTTGTAGTACTGCAGAAACATTTTCTCCCATATTTACCCATTCATTTCCTTGGAGTTTTTTTTTGCCTGTGCACAGTTCTTTCAAAATTTTGCATAGCGTGGAACCTGTTTATTTGCATCAAGTAAAGGAGTATTAATTTCTACCTTCCAGAATGTCTCAAGGATTTTTTTTCCTCTCGTTCCTTTTTAACTTGGGCGAGTCTTCCAGGGTATGGGGGAGGTACAACAAATGGTTTATAAGGTGCTGACTCAATAGGAGTTATTGGTTCAACTTCTTGTTCAACCTCGTGGTCACGACTCGTTCCAGGCACTAGTTTTGACTCTGTTCCATCTTTTACAATCACAACACTTGCATTTTGATGTGGGTTTGGTTCGGTTTGATATGACAATTTTCCTTGGTTCTTCAAACGACTAACTGTAAGTGTTAACTTACTTATTTGCTGATCTAGTTCTTGGAAATGTGCTTCAATCTTTTGTTAGAACTTTTTGATGCCAACAAATAACCTCTGTACTATGGCTTCAAAAGATGACTTTGGAGGTTGATACTGTTGAGGTGAAGGTGGTCTTGGTTGATATGGTTGATTGTATTGAAGGTTCGACCCATAGCTCAGGTTTGGGTGATCCCTCCACCCTGCATTGTGCGTGCTTGAATATGGATCATAACGCCTTTAAGATGGCCCTGGGAAGTTCCCAACGGTGTTTACTTATGTAGTTGTGTCCTCAAGTAAAATTGGGCACGAGTTGGTTGGATGATCAGGCTAAGCGCAAATCTTGCATAACCGAGTTGGGTTTGATTTTCTTGCAAGCATACTTCTAACCATATTAGTAAGTTCATCAATCTTATTTACTTTGGAAGGAGTAATTAGCTCATGAACCCTTCTCATAGGTTCCATAGGTAGTCGATACTATTGAGAATTTGCAGCCATAGTCGAAATTAATTCTCCAACTCTTTGAGGAGTCATGTTCACAAGAACCCCTCCACTAGTGGCATTAATCATATTCATTTCCATTGGGAGTAACCCATCGTAGAAATACTGTAAGAGCGACTGTTTATTCAGTCCATGTTGTGGGCAACTTGTGCACAACTTCTTATACCGCTTCCAATATTTATAGAGCGATTCTGCTTTCGTTTGTTGAATTCCGACTATACTCCTTAATTCAGCTGCTCGAGCTGCTGGGAAAAACCTGTCAAGAAACAATCGAGACATATCAGTCCAAGTATTAATAGACCCTAGAGGTAAATAAAACAACCATTCTCTAGCAGAGTCGGCTAATGAAAAAGGAAAAGCTCGTAGTTTTATTTGATCCTCAGTTACTCCTTCTGATTTCATGGTTAGACAGATCATGTGGAACTCTTTCAGATGAGTATGGGGGTTCTCATTTTTCAAACCGCAGAAAGTAGGCAATAAATGTATTAATCCTGACTTCAACTCGAACGGTGTTTCGTCCATCGGATAAGTTATGCATAGTAATTGATGTTCAACTGGTGCTAGGGGTGAGTATTCGATCGAGTCGAGTCAAATCAAGTCAAAAAATTTTGAGTTAGTCAAGCTGACGAACCCTATTTTAGCAACCAAACTCAACTTGATTTTTTTTTAATCGGATCAAATTGAGTCAAAAATATTTAAGTCAAGTAGATTCAAGTTAACGAATCCTATTATTTATACTCAATGTTGCATTTACATGAACTGATTATTTAACTAGTAAATTAAGTATAAAATTATTTAACTACATAAACAATATAATGATTTTGCCTTTTAACTTAATGGTTTTGACTTTTAATTTTAGAAAAGGTAAACATTTATCAAAATGGTGTAGTTTTGCCTTTCCTTATTCGGGTTTTCAGATAACTCAAATTGTGTAATTCATATTCGAGTTAAACAAAAAAGCTTAATTTTTTCTTTGAGTTGATCCAAATTACTTGATTAACTCAAATATCTCGAACTATTTAATTCAAAATTTAAAAATTTTATCGAGTTTTTCAAATCGAATCAAATTTTGCTCACCCCTATCTGGTGCAGTTGCAAGTTTGAGTATAGTTTGATCTGCCATTTCGTCTGGATCTTTGGATGAGTAAATATCTTCATGTAAGATCCTTCTTCAAAGTCGAGTTGTGGTTGTTAACCGCGTCGAATAGCTTCTCTTCGAAGTGTTCAAGTCAACTTTTCTATTTTCGGTTCAAATGCTAGAGTCCCCAATTCTGACTTGGTCATAAAGAAAACAAACAAAAATTAGAAAATTTCACCAATCCCCATGAACGACGCCAAAATTTGATGGATGTCGAAACTACCAAATATAAATTCCTACGACAAATATAACAGTAAATTGAAATATAGAGCAGTAGGGTCGAATCCACAGGGACTAGTTATCTAATTTTTCCTTTTCTTGTGACCAGATTTGCTATTGCGGTCACAGTTGTGCCCACGACCTGTGCGTAGTAGTTCTGAAAAAAAAAGAAATAAAAATGGGGGGTTTAAATTGATTAAGATAATAAATTAAGGAAATATGAAGTGCAATAAAATAAAAATAGATTCAAAAATGCAAAAATAAATTTAAGAAAATAAAATAAATTGGTAAATAAAATATGTTTAAGTTTAGTCTTAGCCTCGGTGTACTTCAATCTTGAATCAATCCTTGAAATAGACTTTCCTTTCCAATCGATAAGCTGGTTATAGCAATCGAGGATCCCTCAACCCACCAACTTTTTATTTCGTAGTCAATTTCGGTATCACCTGCAAATCAACCCTTGTCAAATTTCCAACCACATGGCACGTACCCGTAATTTAAGACTTCGATAGCCTTACGATCTGAAAAGCCCAACTTGAATTAACAACCTCAACCGTGTGGGTCGTTTAAATCCGATCACTATCTCCCTTGACGGAATCCAACTAGCTTTTTCCAATTGAACACGCCAATTTGTTCATGGAATTTTGAATACAGCACTGCCGACTCAACTTTCCAACTGTACGTCAAACGATTCCAACCCAACACACACTTTTTGAATTGAAATCGAATCAACTTTGATGGACAAATTGGTACTATCCTATTACAGGAGAGATAGCGAATACCAAATTGCAAAGTATTTAGTGTGGATTCATATCTCACGATTACTTTGTCGAAGTGATAACCGGGCTAAGGCTAAAAATGGTTTAGTTAATCATGGAAAGAATCATGCTTGAAAATAAATGGTTTAAATGGAATTGTGAAAAGTAGAAAAGGGAAAGGCATTGGGAGGCAATTAAACCATAATGTTGAAATCAAAAGAAAAAAAAAAGAATGAAACAACAGAATTGAATGCTAAGACACAGGAGAGGAAAAAAAGAGAGAATTTATAAAATGCCAAATGTAAAGTGTGTGTTCAATTGGCTGTAGTCACTAGGTATTTATACACACTTCTGGTGCTAAAATTTTGCTAGATTTTCCCTAAATTTATCACTATATAATTCCAAATTTAAAATCAAATTTAAACTAAAGATTAAATTTAAACTGATTACATAACAGTAACAATATAAAAAATCCTTCAATCTTTATCTAGACACTTTAAAAAAAATCTTCAACCTTTCAATTTTTATCCAGTCATCTTTGAGTTTTCATTTTTTTCAATCAAGCCCTCCTATTTGGTTTTTGTTCCAATTTAGCCCATTTTTGTCAGAGTTTGAATTCAGTACACCAACTTCATTCCTAATAAGAAAAATCTAAATTTAATAGCATTTTATTCGATAATTAACTAAAAATAAATATATTAAAAATACAAATTTATCTTGCTATCAAACTCTGTCCTCTTCTTAACCGAAGCCATGGTTTTCCATGAACATGTACCGTCTAACACTGCACACTTAGCCTCAAACTTCTCGGGTTTGGATTTAACCACGTGATAGTTAACTTCGTTCATGATGCTAAATTGCTTCAACGCACCGAGAAAACCATCCTTACTAGAAAACTCCTTACCAAATTCCAATTCACTCGAATCCAATGATGAACTTGTGTGGCCACGCCTCTTGTGTGGTAGATCTGGAAACTCCAACGTATCATCTGCTGATAGATCGACATTATACATGTGGGCTGGAAGCGACTACGTCGTGAATCACGGATCTTCTTCTTATTCATCTGAAACCCCTTCACCGTCTTTAGGTTCGATTAGAATAAGCTCTGGTTCAAAAAATAATACAACTTCTGCACCATCGGCACCGAGCTCCCAGGGTGGATCCACATTGGAGCCATTATTCGACCCACTAACATCTGTAATGTAGGAGGTCCCCTTGCCGGTGGACGTCGTAGGGAGTACATCATCCCTTCTCTTGTATGTTTCAGAGCGCCCCCAATCAGATGTGGATTGCCAACAACTAGAAGTTCATGCCATTCCCTAGTAAGTAATTTTAGCATTGAACATTGACCCACCGAGGTGCATGTCCCATCCACTAACGGAGTGTCGTGCAAGGGGTCATGTATTCCTTCCTGCCACAAAAGACGGACGGTTCTATGTTCTGCCTCCCACTAATGGAGTGTCGGGCAGGGGTCGTGTATTCCTTTTAAATAGTAGTAGATGTTGAAATCGCAAGTGCTTCATTTAACGTTGAAAATTCCACATATAACTCAAGATAGGTGATCCACTAGCGAGGTGCGTCTGCACCATTTCCTCCAAGCCACGAGCACTTTTGATATCAAATGAGTCATATGTCACGGGATTAGTCGAAACACAAAATCGATACTTAATAAACGAAACTCTCATTAGCGTTGTTCTGAAGATTTTGCGCCTAATTCTTTTACGAAGTTCTGTCAATTCTATGTTCTGGTTAAAAACCAGTCGCGCTGTGTTCTCCGATAAAAGAACAACGCCGTCATTGGTGTCATGGACCTCATTGTCGCAGTAAATAACAGCACTAATACGTCCACTCATTTTCAACCAAATTATCTGTCAAAAGAAATTCAAAACAAAAAACATTATGCAAAAATATAATTATTCGTATAAATATTAACACAATAAATCAACTTATACCTTCTCAACTTCTTCAATTTCTATTCTTCTGAACTTCTTCAATTTCTTTCGTTTTAACTTATGCAACAAGTGAATGAAATTTGAGTCATTTATAGCCTAAGGAATACTGGGATGCATTGCCACCAGCACTATTGAAAAGAGCGTCCAGCTGAGAGCTTTTTCAGTACTTTTACTGATAGTGCATCCTGCTTGAAGCGTTTTTCAACCCCAACTATCAGATTTCTCGGGAATCCGGGGATATTTTTTTAGAATCATCAGTACAAATCTTTTTCTGTACTATTAATGACTGTAAAAAAAAAAACAAAATCCATCTCGTCAAATAATTTCTTCAGAACACATCATGTGAAATTTATTTTTTCATATCCCATCTTGTCAAATTTATTTCTTCCAAAACAATACTTAGTAATTAAAAAAATCAAACCCTAAAACCCTAAACAGTAGGCCCTAAATCATAATTTATTTTTTTGAAACCCTAAACAAACTCTAAACCCTAAACTTAAGCCCTAATTTACAAATAACCCAAAACTCCTAATTAAACACGAGGAAAAGTGTGTCCCTGACAGCACTTTTTACTAAAGCGCGTTCATGTCAGCGCGCTCTTGCCTGACACGAGGAAGAACGCATCTTCGTCGGCACGCTTTTCTGTATTTTCCCATAAAAACGCGTCTACATCAGTGCATTTTAGTGTTTTCAATCTATTCCAATTATTATTTTTTGAAGCAGCCTATTTCCGTATATAATTTTGGAAATGTGCCTATTCTGTATAGGTGTGCATGTGCCGGGCCGGGCCGGGCCCAAAAAATGGGCCTAAAATTTTGCCCAAGCTCTCTACCATATAAAATGCTAAAAATGGGCAGTCTACTGCCCTACTAATTGTATTAATTTTTATATTATTTTATATAACTTTTAAATATATATAATACATCAAAAATATTAAAAAATCAAAATAAATGTTTTTCAACAAATTGAAAATAAATTTTAAAAAATATGTAGACTTAAATAACACTAAAATAGATGCAACTTAACAAGCAAATGCCTCTAAAATAATAACAAAATTAACAAATGTCTTTAAAATAATAACAAAATTAACAATAAAATAAGTTTTATATAATATCTAAACAATAACAACAAAATAATAGAAACATAATAGTAAAATGGTAGCAAAATAAGGAGAAAAACAATAAGAAAATAATATTAAAAAAACAATTTTTTTTCCTTTAATGAATTCGAGCCGGGCCTGGGCAAAAAATTCCTTACCGGAGCCTGGCCCATTTTTTAAACGGGCCTTATTTTTTTGTCCAAACCTATTTTTCGAGCCTATATTTTTCCCCAAACCCTCCCACATTTCGGGCGGATTTTCGGGCCGGGCCGCCCGGCCCATGCACAGCTCTACTGTTCTGGTACTATGCCCTATATATATTATTAATTTTAGGCCTGTGGTGCAAACCATTGGCCCACTTCAAGCATATAAAGGCAGCGCCGGCCGTCGTCGTGACAGCAGTCTAGAAACATCTTTAAAAAGCCACGGCAATTCTCAAGCCTTTGAACCCCGAAAGCTCAAAACCAGACACTTGCTCAAACCCAAAGAAACTCCCTTTATTTCGATATCGATTTCTGATTCTATTCATAACATGGTGAGTTCTGTTTGAGTAATTTTATCGAACACATACAATGCGTTACCAACAACTAATCGATACTTGCCTTGGGTATTGCAGTCGGTTACTTTGCATACAAATCTTGGTGACATTAAGTGCGAGATCTTCTGCGACGAGGTCGCTAAAACGGCAGAGGTTAGGACCCCCTTTTCCTTCAATTATTTTCCTTCTTTTATTTCCTTTTCAGTACTTTGATTTTATTTATCAGAAAATAATACTAGCTGAAGCTTCAGCTGCCGCAAGCTGTTCAGAAAGATAGTTAGAAGATGATAAAGTATACGTTATGATTAGAATTCCGCTTAAAGTTGGTACCAATTGGTGTGCCCTAAACCCAAGTTTGTAATTTAACTTCTTTAGCCCTGAAGTTGTGAAATTGGAGAGGAATTCTATATAGTTTTTTGGAGATTATGACTTATATTTTTCTGTTACACTTGAAGGGTGATTTTCTCCGTCTTTATTAGTAAGTTACCTCATATGTTGCTTAGACTCCTATTTTCTTAAACACTCGTGTTTGGAGCTATGTCCAATACATATCCGAACATGAGTTTAGGAATACGATCCTCCAAGGACCTTTCAAATACAGGAAAAAAATTGAACTTATCTGTATCAGATACATACCTGCATCTCACACTCACACTTGAGAGCACGTAACATGGCCTATACTTGTATGTTTTCCTTTTTCAATATATAAATGTAAATTTAACTCTTGCTTGCTTTAATTAAATGGATAAATTTTAAACTCATACGGTGCACAGCTTCATGGTGCATCTGGTTCAGTGAAATGCTTTTGTTGTGATTTATAAATTACTTATTGTTTCTTACTTTTTTCCCTTGTAAATAATACTAATATTTCATTTGGATGCAGAACTTCTTGGCACTCTGTGCTAGTGGTTATTATGATGGGACTATATTTCACAGGAATATTAAAGGGTTTATGATTCAAGGTGGAGACCCGACCGGAACAGGCAAAGGGGGAACTAGCATATGGGGCAAGAAGTTCAATGACGAGATCAGAGAATCCCTCAAGGTATGCTAAGTTTAATAGTTAATGAAACAATAAAGTTTTACATCATGAACTTCAGCTCATGCTATCTTTCGAGGTTTTCTGAGAGAAGTTTGTCACCAAACCTTTACCCATTAAAAGGGGGGGTGGGGTTGGAAACTCTCTTCTTTCTCGTCTGCTTCTGCTGATTAAGGAGTTTGGTTAGCTTTCTTTCGGAGAACCTATACTCTCCATTTGATGTCCAGGTTTTAACCTTGCTGAGTAAATGGAAACTAGCTTAGCCGACTTTTCCTTTATCTAGTATGGAGTTTGTCTAGCTGCTATGCTATTTGAGTCTGAAATTTTGGTTTCTATAACCCTCCCACCCTGCATCTTGTTCTGTCTTGGAATCAGCATAACTACACATCTTGATCTATCTGCTCAGTGTTTTGGTATACTTATGATTTTCAAACTCTTCGAATTTCTGAGCTTTTCAAGTGCAACTGAAGCTTAGTCTCAATGTTTGTAACAATATATAATCTTTTACCGCTAGTTGTATATTGGGTAGCTCATTAGTGTTAAACGTGGACATGCCTTTTTTCTGACAAAACTTTGACTTCATACAGCATAATGCGAGGGGTATATTGGCAATGGCTAATAGTGGTCCTAATACTAATGGGAGCCAATTCTTCATAACTTATGCAAAGCAGCCACATTTGAATGGATTATACACTGTGTTTGGCAAAGTGATCCATGGTTTTGAAGTCCTGGATCTCATGGAAAAGGTACGGTGTGCTAGCACTTTGATTTAGAATGTTTTGGGGACAATTATGTTAGGATTTAGTTATTGTAAACTCTTTTTTTCCCCTTTGTCCACGTGGCTTTCCGATTTAATATTTCACAAGTCAGTGTATTTATCCTCGGTTTTATTTTCGGCCTGCTACATTGCCACGCAAATTGTTATTAGTTCGCGCCGAATGACCTTATCTTTCACAAATATGATTTAGAGACTTAAAAAGGGTAGGATAAAATTTATATTACTTTAAAGTGCTGAGATACCCCGAAGAAAGACATTCAACGTGACTGTAGTTAATAGTTTTTTGGAACCAACTTTTTGTCTTGCAATCTGAGTCTCACCATGAATAGTTCAAATTAAACAGAAGTTTATGTGTTTGTGGACTATCAATTGCAGCTGAAACCTGTGCAATTGCTTGCTTTTTTCAGTAGTTTACCGTGCTTAACATTATTGAACGCCATTTTGTTGATGTAGACTCAAACAGGAGCAGGCGATCGACCTCTTGCAGAGATAAGGCTCAATCGTGTGACAATACATGCTAATCCACTCGCTGGCTAGTCTTCCCTAAGCAACTGTGTGTAACCTGCAGTCTAGTGAAGTTCCAGTGTGTCAAGACAATGGAAAATTTTAGGATTCAACTCCTGAGTTGCTGACATTCTAAGGGGTTGAAAACTATAAACTACTAACAAGTAAAACTTTTGAGATAAAGAGAGAGATGGTTTGTAATCGGTACTCTCAGTCCAGGACAGTAATTAAGCTATTCAGCATTATGTAATTTAATTTTTGTTATATAATTGAATAATTTCTTTACTTGGATATTTGGATTTAGATGATTAGATTCGATCTTAAAACAAGTAATAAACGGATTTGAGCATCATAAAAAATATTAATCAAATATGGATTTGTTGGAAAGCGTAATAATTTTTTAAATTTAATAAATTAAAGTTTGAAGAACCTAATAATTTTCAATTCGATTAGTAATTTAAAACATATATTTGCAGTGGACATTGCTCAAAAAAAAAAAAAAAAAGAGTTGATTTCAGCAAAACTAGATTTTATTTCTAATTTTGTCAACGAAAATGTAAATTTGCAAACTCGAAATTAGACACATCCGATCCTAGAGTTCTCTGACCATTGACAAAAAAAAAAAAACTATTACTAATACCGCCCAACCAAGATGAAGTCATCATCATCAAGAACTTGAACATCATTTTTTCCTACAAAATTCTCCCTCCCAATTTCCTTGACCAGATTAACAAATTCTACCCTCTTTTCCAATGGAAGTGGTACATACGGTAACCTGAAAACTGGCCTCACAACCCCAAGTTGCGCAAGGGCCGTGTTAAGCCCAACGGGGTTAGGCTCTTGAAAGAGCCACTCGATTAGAGGTAAGAGCTTTGCATTAAGTGAAGGGTTTTTACCTCCGAACATGAGTTCTCGCATCAAACCCGGAACGAGGTTGCTTGTAACAGAAATCACCCCGGTAGCCCCGTGGCTCCACCTAGCATCATGACACTGATCATCGTTCCCACTCCATACTACAATTCCATTACCTGTGTAATGCTCAATTCTGTTATTTCCAACGCATTCTTTAATACCAGCCAAGTTGGGACTCTGTGCTACGTTGTTTATGACACGTGGGGGAATGTCTTGGCCAGTTCGCGATGGTACATTGTATATGATGGTAGGTCCCATTGGCAGCACACTATCGAAGTGAGAAATCAGGCCATCCAGAGATGTTTTTCCGTAATATGGATTGATGTGAAGAGCAGCATGCATTCCAACAGCAAAACCTTGTTCAGTGGCATGAATCGCTTCCCTGGTTGAGTTGCTTCCAGTGTTTCCGATTACCTTAATCGATCCACCAAAACAGTTGACTGTATGACCAATAAGCATTATGTGTTCATCCCAGCTCATCAGCTGGCCCTCACCGGTTGTGCCACCAACAATTACAGCTTCTACACCGTTTTCAATTTGCATATGCATCAAGTCATCATATGCTTCGAGATCAAACCTTCCATCAGGTAGATACGGCGTTTTGATGGCTGTTATCAATCGAAGAGATTTGATATCATCCGCTGATGTCCTGCAAAGCAGAAAGCAGGTGAAATCATCAACCAGCAGCAACTCTTTCAAAAGAAAGGCTCGTTACCACAATTTCATCACACACTGAAAATGCATACTGCAACACCATCATCATGGAACTAATACGTCAAAGATATCCTCCCTGCATTAAGAATTACAACCGTACCAACTCCAAACATAAAAAAAGTGACTAGTAAGAAGAAATTCTAATCGGAATTATGCATGGACCGAAACCAGTGTTCAACTATGTTTATCTTTGCATAAATCACTTATGCTCCCTTCAAGCACTCATTAAGAGTGTAACAAAAGTACACAACTTGATAAAGGTAGGATAACAAAAAGTGTCGTGGCACATCCAACATAAATTCAATACGGTAGCACAAGAACCAAGGAACAACAAGACACAAGGACTTAACCAACATCGAGATTTTAGGGACAATTTCAATGCGGGTAGGAGCATAGCTAGAAGCAGTGCTTATCACTGAACTCGAGCAACTATAGGTGAACCAACAAGAAATTTCACTCACTTAAACATCAATCAGATTCAGAAGCTAGCATAAAGTTATTACCTGTTTTTAACCTCAAAACTACGCATTGGGAGATGGAAATTAGGAATTACAGCAGCTTGTGGGGATCTCCATTTTACATTTCTCCTGGTACAAAGCAAACAAATAAAATGATGAGCCAATATAGCAATATGCAGATATAAATTCCAGCTGAGATTAACCTTGCTAATGATTAATACCCGGTAAGCATAAGCTAACATTAAAAAAAAAGACAAAAAAAAAAAAGAAAAAAAGAAGAGCAATTATGTTCAACCATTACTAAACAGATTAAAGGGAAAATATATTATCGTTCTATATCTAGTTCACGGAAGCAAAGAGTTCCCACTTAATACCAAAATCAGCCAACAAACAGTGTTGATTAATAAATTAATTAAATCATTTAAAGACTACTACGATTAAAAAACAAAAAACAAAAGAAAACAAAATGTTATATATAGTGTCAAAACCTCTTATAGTTATCGCAGATATTGGGACTCGGAAACTGGGGCGTAGACTCTCTCAAACGCACGCCATAGCTCTTCAAAATAGCCATCTTTCAACCAAAACCAACAGCCAAAGATTAGACCCGGTTCTAACCGATATTCTAGATAAAACTTGAATTTGGCTTCAGTAACAGTCTATATACTTTGGACTTTGAAGATGAAAATGCGTGAATCCAATAGTGGATAGAGAGATTAATTTTCTTTTTCAGTGACTGGAAATGGTGATGATAGTGGAAATGGTGGTGGTAGTCGTGGTGGAAACGGATGTTTGAGAAACGGCGGAGGTCCGGAGAAGCTGATAGTTCGGAGACATGACGTCAGAATCCGGTGATGAGGTGGCAGGATGGTAGTGGACTGAGTGTGAGAGGCTAAGTGGTGGAGAAGAAGGCAAAGGAGGCTGCTTTAATTTATGTGGTTTTGTTTTTAGGGTTTTGTTTGAGGCGTGGCCTTGTTGTCTACTTTTGTAATTTTGTGCCCAATTTCCATTACTGTCAGGGTTCATTGGGTAAGCATATATGCTTCGTATTTGGCTAACTGAAGATATGTTGAAGCTCATTGTCAGTATCTCCCCACCCCATCCGGATGGAGGTAAAGATAGAATCATATGGCTCGCTCGGGAACAGGCTCTTTCTCTATCCGAAGCGCTTATTGGGCTTTAAAGGAGAATTTGTGGGGACCTAAAGAAGACCTTTGGAAAATCATTTGGAAATACCAAGGACCTCAGAGAATCCTTGTAATAGCCTAAATTTTCAGTGGTGTTGAAATAGTGATTCGAGGTCACTAAATCCGACAAGTGAGTAGAAAATATTATTAATTTAGTGAGTATGAGTTAAATGTGAAGTTAGAAAAAAAAATTAAATAATTAGAATCGAAAACGAGGTATCGAGACCTCGGAGATTTTTAATCTAGCCATGAATGTTTTATAAATATTTATGGAGTATTAATAAGTTGGTATTAAAGTTTCGTCAAGAAATTTTAAAGTTCCGATAGTTAATTGAACAAAAAGGACTACGTTGTAATAAATACAAAGTTATGAGAAATGATTAAATAGTTTAAATGATAAAAGAAAGAGGGCTTAAAAGGCAAATAGACCCAAGGTCTATTTGGGCTGGACGGCAAGGGCATGAAACCAGAGAAAATAAGGAGAAATAAGGGTAAATTTGGAATATTGCAAAATTTACTTAATAAAGCTAGGACTGAAGTGGAATTATCTAGATTTCTCTTGATTTCTCTTCATTTTCTTCAGCTGAAAAACAACCATGGGAGAGAGCTTCAAGCTGGTTTTCATACTCAAGCTTCATGTAAGTTTAATTCTTACTTTTTCCTTGAAATTTCTATGTTTTTGGACTTTTACAATTGGATCCAACTTACTATGTCATTAGTTTTTGATTCTATAGCTAATTTTTAAAGTTGATGTGGATTATTACTGGAAGAATATGATGAATAAATATTGATTTGGAGCTTTAATTTTGTTATATGATGATATTATCAAGTGAAATTGATGAAAATGGGTTTTAGGACCTAATTGTGAAATAGCTGAAATTATGGCCTAGTGTTAAAATTCTGATTTCAATGGTTATGAAGTAGTTTAAAATGATAGAGAAAAGTATTAAATGAGAAAATTAACTCAATTGAGGGGTTAATTCAGCAAGGACTGAATTGTATGAATTGTGGAATTAGGGACAAAATAGAAATCAACATGTTACACTAAAGCAGTTTTGGACAGCAGCAGTTGTCTAACTTTGAAAAATCACCAAAAATTGTAGAAATTGAATTAGAAGTTGAGATAGATATGGAATTAAAGCTTGTTGAGTCTATTTTCATATAAAAGAAACATATCAAGCAAAGGAAGTCTACATTTTGAGATATTTAAAGTTTTGCAAGACTGGTTTAGAATAACTTTGTGATCCCCTATTCTTACTTTAAAAATTCACTAAAAATTGTACAAAAATAATTATGAGTTATAATTTATATGTTTAGAATCCTGAATGAGTCTATTTTCAATAGAAATAAATGTTAATATCATCTGAATCTTGTATAAAGAGATAATTAATTTTTAGTGAAGAAGGGTCAGAACTGCCAGACAGTAGAATAGGGGTGACTTTGATGAATAAAATGTACTAATTGGCCACACCAAAAATTCTGGAAAAATTGTGGTAAGAAGATATGTGAGTCTAGTTTCAAATAAAATTAACGGATCTTAATTTGGAGTTCTGTAGCTCAAGATAAAAATAATTTAGTGACTATGACACGGATGGACAGCTTGAATATTCACATGAGTAAATAGTGAAAATTATAGAAAATGTTACTTACAAGTGTGTTGTTTATACTAAGGATGTGGATGGAGAGGAGGAGGAGGGAAAATAATATATGAATGACTTGTGTATAAATTGATTACATGCTCAATTATAATTGATATAATGTTTTATTTGGAATATTTATTATGAAATTATGATTATCGTTATAATACAAAAAAATTGAAGTTGTGAGTTTATATGGCTAAATTTTAGTGATCATTTGTTAATTTTATGAATTTCATTATGTGTTATTTCATATGTATTGATGATCAAATTGAGCATTTCAGTTCAGTGACAACATGAATTGACGGAAAATACAATGGTTGAACCATGGCAACAAGTGATAAGTGATAGTTTCCGGCTACACTTATCCGATCAAAGACAAGTGAAAGTGAAAAGTGGTAGCTCGGCACACCGATCGATGAAAAGTGGTAGCTCCTCGCCACCGATCGATGAAAAGTGGTAGTTTCGGCACTGATCAAGTGAAAAGTGGTAGCTCGCGCACCGATCGATGAAAAGTGGTAGCTCCCCGCACCGATCGATGAAAAGTGGTAGTTTCGGCTAGTCGATCGGTGAAAAGTGGTAGCTCCAGCCACCGATCAAGTGAAAAGAGGTAGCTCCGCCACCGATCGTGAAAAGTGGTAGCTCGCCACCGATCGAGTGAAAAGTGGTAGTTTCGGCCACCGATCGGTGAAAAGTGGTAGCTCCAAACACCGATCGATGAAAAGTGGTAGTTTCGGCCACCGATCGGTGAAAAGTGGTAGCTCCGGCACCGATGAAGTGAAAAGTGGTAGCCCCGCACACCGATCGATGAAAAGTGGTAGCTCCGCCACACGATCGATGAAAAGTGGTAGCTCTAGCTACCGATCGATGAATAGTGGTAGCTTCGCTACAAGTGACAAGTGATTTCCGTGTAAGACCATATATCGGGATATGGCATCGGTGATTATCGTGAAATTCAAGGCATACCGGTGCGAGAACAATTTCGTAAGACGTTCACTAATTTGTGAAGTTGGTAAGTGTTATATAGAATTATGTGATATAAGGAAATATGAGTTGATGATACATGAACATAGAACTTGGTTGATGAATGAGTTCATTTGTGATTATATATTTGTACACCCTTGAGTGTATTATCTCGTATGAAATGGTATTCGAATGAGTTAATGAGAAGAGTTCTAAAATGACATAATCTAAATTCGAAATGAAATATTATGAAAATGTACTTGGAATGTATTGGTATGTCTTGTGTGTGTTATTTGAGTTCATAATATGGAAAGTAAATGTATGTGAAAATATGAGGTGATGATATCTCAGTACATGGAATTTATTTATGGATACATGCATCCTAATGGATTTTAGAGAACATTGAAATTGGGCTCAATAAGTGAGTTGCCAATTTAAATTGTAATTGGTAGGAAGAGTTAGTGAATTGCATGATTATGAGTTGTTACATGTATTTGTCAAAAATACGAGGAAATGATGGTAAATGATACATGGAAATATGAGACTATAATATATAAAAACATGGAATGTGTTTGATAAATGTGTTCATTCATAATTATAGAATTTTTGCATCTCAAGTGCACTATATGTATAAAGATGATGTTTCAAATGATTTGATAAGTAAAACTCAAATATGAAGTAGTTTGAAACCAAGACAAATTGTTATAAAAATGTATATGAAAAACAGAGGTGCGATTGTTATAAGCTATATGAATACATAGGATGAAAAAGTACAAGTACAAGAGAAATTTAATGAGAATTGAGCTCATATACGTTTCTTGTTATTTATATGAAGTGTAATGACTAACAAATCGTATTAAGTATAAGGCTCGATTGAATATCTTAAATTAGTTTTTATATGTATTAAATGTGGTGAAGAATAAGGATCAAATGAGTGAGAAATATGGCTTGAAAAATAGCATAATTTGTGAAAAATTAACTTTACCACACGGCCAAGCAACACGGGCGTGTACTAAGACCGTGTGACCCAAGTTTCTCCACAGATGCAAGTCAAAGAGTTATACGCCCTAGAGGCTCAGCCATGTGAGCCACACGGGCGTGGGAACCTTGTAAATGAGATAAACTTAAGGATTTTGCGAAAAATTTTATACGATTTTGATTTAGTCCTGACCCAATCCCAATGCATGATTTGAACCTCAAGGGTCTGATAAAGGAAACTTTTACAATAAATTTTAATATTTGAGCGATAAATGGTTTAAATAATATGTAAATGTTTCGTACTCTTCGGTAATGCCTCATACTCTGTTCTGGCGTCGAACACGGGTAAGGGGTGTTATAGTTTTGGCGTCGAACATAAGTAAGGGGTGTTACAATCCTAACCTTTCTTTGGCTTGTGGCTAATCAGAGGCTCCTTACCAACTCAGAAAGATACAGAAGAGGAATTGCACAGAGCAGTGCCTGTCTTAGATGCAGTCACGATTCTGAAGATATTATGCATGTCCTTCGCGATTGCTCGACGGCCAAGGAAGCTTGGAAACTTGTTGTTCCTCCGGAGAAGCAACCCAGGTTTTTTTCTGAACCCTTACAAACTTGGTTAACCAATAACCTTTGTTGTCATACTAAAATGCAGGATAAAGGAATTACTTGGTCAAGCCTCTTTGGGATCATAGCGTGGAGGATTTGGAAGAACAAGAATCTTTTCATACTCCAGAACACTGATTGGACGCCTCTCCAGCTCCTTAAAGCATCAATCAGTTGGGCTCAAAATTTTGAATCTATTATCATCAAACCCAAGGAGGCCGCAGCACTATCGGGGACTCACCAGCACTACTCGGATAACTGGGTTCATCTTTTCTCAGACGGAGCAGTGGCTAGAATAACCGGGGATGCCTCAACGGGCGGGGTGGTGCAAGACCAAGATGGCAAATGGATTTCAGGATACACACATTATCTGGGCAAATGCTCACCATTGGAAGCAGAACTTTGGGGCATTCTTGATGGAGTGCTCATTCTAAAGAATAATGGATACAAGAGGATGATCATCAACACTGATAATCTTGAAGTGGTAAAGGCATTGACCACGGAAGATATGACCGATACTGGAAATACTCTTATCAGAAGAATTAAAAGATTTCTACATTCTGAAGGCCACTGGAACATTAAACATGTTCCTAGAGAGCGCAATTTAGTAGCGGATCAAATGGCGAAGATTGGCCTTTCTTGGCAAACTTCCCTTCGGATTTTTGAAGTACCACCTGATATAGTGGCAGAGGCTTTTCTTCACAGAACAGATACTAATGTACTTTAGGATTTCCTAATTTGTCGCTTGATTTTCACCAAAAAAAAAATAGTGAGTAAGCTATTTTTTTATATCGAATTTTTTAAACTTATCCGTAATGTTATGGCGTTATTACATAAGTCATTCCCTTGTTTACTGTTATTACTTAAGTAATGGTTTGATATGCTACATGTCTAAAAATTTTATTTTCTTTTTTTTTACATTAAATTATTTATTTTCTATTTTTATTTTTTTCTCTCTTTTTCTTCTCCTTTTCTTTGTTTTCACTTAATTTCTCTTCCCCACCAAACCCTAGTCGAAACAACCAATCTTTTGTGCTACTTTTAATGTTGATGAGTAGGCTTGTAATGCTTTTGACTCACTAACAAAAGTCAAAACAACTCAGAATTTGAACCATTGTTTGCAATTTAACTCACATTTAGCAAATTACTTAGATTTTAAAACTTAGGGTGTGTTTGTTTATAGGAAAATATTTTCCGAAAAATGTTTTCTTGGTTTTCCAGTGTTTGTTTGACTAAAAACATTTTTCATTTTCCACTACACGGGTAAAATGGCTTACATTTTAGGGAAAATGGCTTACGGATTTCATTCCTGTAAGACATTTCGGTTCCTCCTTCATCTAGGTAAGTCTTTCTCCTTCTTCCGTTCTTCATTCCTTTTCCTTCCTTCATTCTTTCTCAGGCAAATCTTTTTCTCTCTTTCTTAGACATTTTTCGGTTCCTCCTTCGCTTCGCTGGGTCTTGGCTTAATCTCTTGGAAAAATTCATCTCTAATCTCCTCGAGGTAGCTGCATATTTCTCTAATGTCTCATCTCTGATCGATTACTCTCATGTTTTCCTTCCTTTATTCTCTTTAATTTTTGTTTCATGTAATACAGATTTTTTTAAAAATAATAAAAAAGAAAAATCGAAGCCCTTCGTATTTCAACTTTGTCTTAACCGATCAATTTAAGCTACAGTTTTGTGTTGCTTGATCTTAGCTTGGACTCAACTGTTAGTATTTAAGATGAATTTTTTCCTTAATTTTTCTTTTATTTGTTTTCTTGATCGTAGTTAGCCCTTGATTGTTGTTCTTTACGCGCTGCATCTGGGATTACTGTTGTTCCTATATCTGCTTTGGTGTTGCTATTGATGCCAATAGTCCCCTACCCCAACCCTGCTTTTCCTTCTTCCAATTCTCTTTGCCTTTTGCCCTTTTTCTTTCCAATGATGGCTCTCTTTCCTCTGCTATAGGTGGATTATATGCAAGGCTGGCTTTAAAGATATCATACCAACTAGCTTACTTTAATACAAAACAAATTACCAGTATTATATAAAGTTATTGAAATGACCAATTTGTCTACTCACTTTATGTTCACCTTTCTTCGCACACTGTCATTTACTTGGCATCTGTATCAGCATAGGTACTGTGCTACCAGAATTCTGGTTTTTGCTAGTAGTCATTTTTTATCCATTAACTCTAAAATTCTACTAATATGCTCTTGATTTTCCACAAAGTTAGCATTTTTTTGGTTGTTAGATGCCTTACGTGCGTCTAGTTGAATCTAGAATGGGTATTGAGTCTAGTTCCTTTTGCCATTTCTTTGTATTTCTTGTGCTTTTCCAGCTTCTATGGCTGAAACCAAATTTTTACTTAATCAAGATTTGCATAATTGTAAATTCAATTCAAAGATTGATGTTTAATCTAATTATTTGTACCATTAAGTTAATTACTGATTATTCATATGTATGTACATGTGTTTATTTCTTTATTCTGTATTGTTATGAATATGGTGATATGTCTTAAGTGAGGGATTGAGTGAGGAGGAATTTTGAGAGTGATATAGAAAAAAAGGGGCACATAGATGTGATGTTTTGTCCTGAAGTGTCTTTGATTCAATACGGGTGAGAAATGTTGGAAAGGCTTCCATTAGAAATTGCTTAGGGAGACCAACTTCTATTTGGTTGTATAGTTTGTGGTAGTTATAAGGATAATTTCCCATTCATGGGTTTACAAATTGCAAGTTGCAAACCATGTTAACAACTGAGTGCTCCTTGGCTTTGTATTCCCAACAGTAGGATCGGCATATACTACGATTGTATCAAGGCTCGAGCTTACTATGAGGATCAAATATTCGATACCGTAACATTGACCCCGTTTTATCAAGGACATAAGAACACTAGTTACTTAAACCCTGTTTTCATAGGGCAGCAATTTGTTAGGCTTGATGCTGATGAGACATCAGAGTTTAATGAAGACAGGGTTAATGGGGTTTATGATATTAATGTGAAGTCGTATTTAAGGATTAGGTTTAAGCTTGGGAGGGTCAAAACTGGTAGGTTTAAGCCTAGAATTTCATGTGATTTGAAGGTTCCTTTAAACACTAGGAATGGTAGATTTGGTGGTACGTTTAAAACCACTAGATGTGATTTGGATTTCTAGTATGAAATTGATTCATGCTTTGGTCCAGTCTGTGATTCTATTTTCATTCAGGGATGTATACATTTTCTTTTTTTGGTTTTTGTTTTTTCTATAGGTATGTGAATATATGTTGACTTTTGGAGATGGACCCTGTTTTTTATTATTATTTATGTATTTGAGTATTTTTGTGTTCTTGGGTTAGGTTTGTTGAATAAATAATAATGATTCTTTTTTAGTAAAGTTGGTTTTGATTTTCCTGTTTGATTATGACATTCAATTTTGTACTGGTTAAGGGATGTTTATTTCTTCCAATTTAAGAATAAAATTAGATGATCAGTTCAACCATTGTATATGTCTTATGACGCTCGTAATCAAAGCATGTGGCATTAGAAAATAAATGTGGGGTTATAATTGAAAATAGTTGTCGGTAGCTTGTTTTTGAAGAAACTTTGAATTGCAAGTTGCAGACCATGTTTTATTATTTGTAAGTTGGAGTGATTCTATGTTTTCTAAATAAATAAATAAAAATATTAAAGAATAAGGTTTTTGGTTTCTTATGGTGGTATGTAGATAACTTTATTTTAGATTATTTTGGAAACTATTGTGTGATAAAAAAAATATTAGGTTTCCTCTTTGACTGTTATGGAAATTTTAAAATTGAATATTGATATATTTATAAATTTTTTAAAATAATTTTCCCCTTTATATTTCTTTGTATTTCTTTATTTATTCATATATGTGATCTTATGAAAAGCTTGCACCTTTTTTGTAGTGATCAAATATTTGTGTGGCATTATTTTGTGTAGATAGATTGTAGTCAAGATCAAAATGCAATTGTCGGAGTCGTGGCTTCAGTTTTAACTTTTGGGGCTCTTTGTATTAAAAAATTAAAAACTAGGAAGGAAATTGCTTCTCACCCTCGTGTGAATCGATATTATGAAAGAGAAAATTATATTAATAGTATTTTATATAGTGGTGACCAACATTGTATCTGTGAATATTAGGGAGCAAGTAGTTATATTTTTACATATAATTGGTCATAATGTAAGGTTTCGAGTGATTGGATCTAGATATTATAGATCAAGTGAGACAATTCAACGTTACTTTAGGGTTGTATTGAGAGCTATTTTGAAATTGTATAAACTAGTTATTAGATTACATGATGAGTCAACTCCTAGTGAAATCAGAAACAATCCAAGTTTTTATCCTTATTTTAAAGATTGTATTGGAGTATTAGATGGAACTCATGTTCATGCATCCGTTCCACTTAGCATTCAAGGAAGATTTTGTAGCCGTAAAGGGGGGACGACACAAAATTTATTGGTTGCCATTACATTTGATTTGAAATTTTCCTATGTTCTAGCTGGTTGGGAAGGTAGTGCACATGATTCTCGTATTTTAAGTGATGCACTTTCACGCCCAACAGGATTAAGAATTCCTTAAGGTAACAATTATCATTAAAAACCAAATAGTTCTAGTATGCTCATAATTTATTAGTATTAATTATGTTTTGTAAAATTGTAGGTAAAGGTTATCTTGCTGATGCTGGATATGGCATCCGAAATGGATATATTACCCCATATCATGGTGTCCGATATCATTTAAAAGAGTTTAGTGCTCAGGGGCTTGAAAATGCAAAGGAACTCTTTAATCTTCGACATTCATCATTGCGAATCACTATTGAACGTGTTTTTGGGATTTTAAAGAAACGGTTTTGCGTATTAGATGCTGTACCATTTTGGAATTTTCAAACTCAAGTAGATATAGTTTTGGCTTGTTGTATCATTCATAATCATATAATGGGAGTTGATCCTAATAATTTACTTAATCAAGGATTATACGAGGAGCCTGAGTCTGATTTGATAATACCAACTCTTACGGAGCGAGAAGAAAGAGAAGAACCAAAAGAATGGTCTGCTAAGAGAGATGAAATTGCACAAACTATGTGGACTGATTATATGGCTAGAAATATTAGGTAGGTTTAGGGCTTAGGGTTATTGTTTCTATGTTATGTATGTTTTAGTATTAAAATTGTTTTTTTTTTGTTAATGTTGGTTGGATAATGGTATTGAAATTTTAGTTTGTTGGATTTTGAAATTATTATGTCTTGAATTTGTTAGATATTGATTATGTTTTAAGCTTGTTAGATATTGAATTTATTATCTTTTAAGCTTGTTGGATATTGAAATGATTGAAAATGACAATTATTAATGTAGAATGGGTAAGGGCAACAAAGAAGGGACCTCCAAGCAATTCAAGTGGACAAAACTGATGGAACATATTTTTCTTGAAATTCTAGCAAAGGAGGCCCAGAAAGGAAATAAGCCTTCTAATACTTTTAAAATAGTTTCTATTAATCGAGTTGTCGAAACTATTTCTGAAAGATTTCAAGTCCAATGCGATGCAAAGCATGTGAAAAATCATTTGAGTACTGTAAAAAACCAGTGGCAGATTATATGCAAAATTCGAGGTGAAAGTGGTTTTGGATGGGATGATAACATGAAAATGATCACATGTGATAGAGCGACATATGATGCAGTAGTGATGGTAATATATATATGTTAAGTATATTTCAATTGTTTTTTACTTGTTATTCTAATTGTGTATAATATCCAACAGTCACACAAGAAGTATGAACCATTTTTGAATAAAAGCATTGATCATTATGATGAAATGGCTTTGGTTGTTGGCAAAGATATGGCAATAGGGAGTTTCGCCAAAATATTTGCTGACATAGATTTGGATGATGGTAACCAAGATTCAGTGCCTATAGACTGCGACAATGAAGAGACTGAAGAGGTAAGAATAAAAGTATCTTCATCTGGCACATCCAAACGTAAAAGAAAAAATGTTCAAGAAAGTGTCGTTGATGAACAAATTAAATTTGTGGGTGAACAACTTGGCAAAATTGCTAATGCTTTGGAACAATTTACTGCGGATAAGACACCACATCTTTATGAAGAAGTGATGTCGATGGAGGAAGAAGGATTTGATGATGACTTCCTGTGTTCTGTGTTTGATTATCTAGTGAGTCATGAATCCGAGGCCAAAGCCTTTTTAGTTAAAAGTAAGAAGTATAGAAAAATTTGGCTTCAAAAATTTTCTCAAGGTTGAAGATATTGATACTTTTAATGTGGTGTAATATTAGTTATGCACTTGGACAATGTTGTTGTTATTATGTGGTGTATTACTAATTATGTATTTGGATAATATTATTAATTTATAGTATTAATTGTGGTTTGGAAGCTAATTTATAATTATTCAATCTTTGTTTTTTTTTTATTTTTTTATAACACAATTAAAAATAATTTATTTAACTTTGGTTGTTTTCAATTTATGACGGTTAATATTCTAGATTAATAATTGAATATTATTATATATTTAATTTGATTTATTTATTTATAAATAAATAATTGCAATATATGTAAAAATAATTTAAAATATAAATTTATTAATATATGTAAAAACAGCTTTTTCGGAAAATATTTTCAGGAAATCTGCCAAACAACAGGAAATATTTTACATAGATTCATCCAAACACTAGAAAAGTAAATTATTTTCCAGAAATCATTTTCCGGAATACATTTTACTGGTAAACAAACGGAAAGAAAATGTCTTTTTTAACCTGTTCTACAATATTTCTTTATTGTGATAAAGCTTGTTGGTTTTTTGTGAAGAGTTTAGCTAATGATATGGTATGTATTGCTCCAATTATAGCAATAAGAGGAACCACACTAAATGTGACCACGAAACCAAACACAAATATTGCCATGTAAATAATGAAATTGCCTAACTGCAATAAAAAAATGGCCTAAAAAAAGTTCAATTTGACCTCATAGATTCCAAAAAAGATCAAAACTTTATGAATACCTTCTCATTATTAGCATCTTTGGCCATAACAACATTAGTGTTGATAGCAAAAACAACATTAGATGTTTTAACATCAGTGTTAAAATATTGAATGTCTTTGATTCAAAGTTGTTTCTAAGTACTTGATTCTCATCTTTGTTGTATGTCTCTCACTAGTCCACATCCAACATGAGATTTCTACAACAAAAAATTCAAACTTTTTTGTTTTCAGCAATCAAACCCCAAGAACTTGAGAAATTTTTTTTTATCTTTTTTACTAACCTGCCCCATAAAGATGCCCAAATTGCAGCACCCACCACAAGGAAGTAAAATGCATACTAAAAGTGGAAGGGCAAAAAGTAAACATTTGCCTTCAAAAATACCCAAGATCACAACCCTATAAAAGTACATGTATATATACCAAAAATTAAAAAACCATACCCTAATTTGACTTTCAATTTTTTTTTAAAAGAAAAATAAGAACCACACAAAAATAACTATATATTATGCCTTTAATTTGGATAAGAATAGAACTCCAACTCATTTCTTCACTTTGATAACAATACCAAAAGTTAAAAAACTCACAGCAAAACAGGTTTTTAGTGGTGTTTTTTTGACCTTATAGCGGCACTTACAGGCGCCCCTAAAACAGTTTGCGGCGCTTATCAAAGCGCCACAGAAAACGCCTTTGTAAATAACTCCGCTAAATTTTGCGGCATTTATGTGGGAAAACGTCGCTAAAGCTTTTTAGCGGCACTTTTTCTTACAAACGTTGCAAGAGAGTCGAGCATGTTGTGGTGTTTGTAGCTAGAATCGCTGTAAAAGATCATGTTCTTTAACGACATTTATAGTAAAAGCGCCGCTAAAGATTATGTTCTATAGCAGCGTTTGTGAGAAAACGCCACTAACATTAACAGATTTTACCAACCCATTTTATTTCATATAAAACTCGAATTTTCAACATATTTTCCTGTAACTTCAAATCCAACCAAAAACTTCAAATTTAAATAATACTATTATGAAAGAAATATGTATATGATCTAAATTAATAAATGAAATAATAAAATATATTCAAAAGTTATATTGTTAAAATATCCTCACAATAAGAAAACAAAAGTCTAAGATGGCAGATTCTGCAATTGATTCTGCTGAAACATCTTCATCATATTTTGAAGTTGTAGCTGGAGTTCATCATATTTTCTTGTTGCCTCTACTGCCCTTGCTGCTGCCTTCGCTTTAAGTTGTAGCTGGAGTTCATCATATTTTCTTTTAGCTCTGCTTCTCCCAATGCTGCCTCTGCTTTAAGTTGAGCAATTTACTCAATTGTGCTCACTTGCATCTGAGTCATCTGGTCCCTTAACCTCTAAACTTCAACTTGAGCCTGATTCACCGAAGGCATGTATTACTGCGAGCTGGATCCAAAATATTGGGTTGGGCTAACAAATGATCCTTGAAATCGAACCCGACCATACCTTTCAGGACCCAAAACTTCGGTAATAACTAGGTTATCAATGTCGTCCAGATTAACAGAACTATCACTTAAAGTCATCGCTTCATACTCCGCCCTTTTATCCTTTAGTTTCTCCTAATAAATTAATCAAGGAGTTAGAAACGAAATGTATAATCAAACAAATGCAACATAACTTGGCATTATTTGCGCTACAAATGACAAATTAAACCATTATAATTAAACATGATAAGATTTAAAATAATTCAAATTTTATTAAGTAAATATACCATAATTTCTGCAGCTTCAGTAGTCACAGGAGATCTATCTTTGTAACATCCTGAATAGGGCCTATGCGTTTTCGGTTTAATTGCACGAAGTGACATGTTTTAGGTATTAAGAATAAATTTTGAACATTTTTGGAAACCCGGAAATGTATGGAAATGATTTGGAAATGAATATTTTTGGAAACTTGAAAATGCATGGAAATGATTTAGAAATGAACATTTTTGGAAACCTGAAAATGTATGGACATGATTTAGAAATGATTCAAAAGAGGAAAGTGAACATTTCTGGAAACTTGGAAATGTAAGGAAATGATTTAAAAGAGGAAAGTGAACATTTCGAAACTTGGAAATGTAAGGAAATGTCAAGTTTCTGAGCGAACGAAAATTTTTGGAAACTTAGAAATGACTTAGAAATGTCGAGTTTTAAAGTTTAAAAGAGGAAATTAAGGCAAGGTGGCCTTAAAAGAAAAAGTTGGTGAAATTTGACACACAAACAGGCTTGGAAAAGTGGCCTGAAAATGCCACTTGGGGCCTCTGGAAATGGCGCCACATGCAAAGGAATTGGGCTGAGTTGAGTCACGGGAAAGCAAATAAAAGAAATTTTATTTTGCTTCCGGAAGAAGTGAGGTGGACGGCACAAGGCTATAATTTAGGAGCTTTTATTCTTTTATTTTTAAGAGATAAATAGTGGATAAATAAGGGATAAATAAAGGATTTAATTTGAATTATTTTCAAGAGACAATTGTTGGATTAAATTCTTTTAATTTGAATAAAGTGATAATTAAAGGGATAAAGCTATCAAAATAGAAGAGTGGTGGCCAAGTAAGGGACCCTAGCTTAGTAATTTCGGCTATAAAAGGAAAAGAGAGGCCATTGCATTATTTTCTGTTCTTTGAAAGCCTCACGAATTCTCTTCACCAAATCTTCTTCTTCTTTTTATTTTTGCCAAGCCCAAAAATACCTTGTGTTCTAGCCAAATCCTCCATCTTTATTCTTCCTTCTCTAATCCCTCCAAAAGCCGAAAGTTGTGAGATCATCATCTAGCCATAGCCGAATCTCTGAAGATTGAAGTGAAGGTGCAATCAATTTCTTCAAGTAAGGGTAAGATCTCATTCGGTTTCATCCTTTTTCTTTTAAGATTTACCGAAATCTAGGACTAACCCCATTAATATCTTGTTCCCGAAACTTTGAAGAGATCTTTCGGGATTTACTAAGTGTCGACTACAAGGAAGGAGAAGTTCTTTTCCCGAAGGTACACCATAGGCCACGTGTTCCCTAGTTATTCGGTGAGTTTCGGGATTTAAAATCCACAAGGTAAGCATATGAAGTATTCGGCCAAAGGCCATGTTTTATGTTTTAATGGTTAGATTGAATCTAACGCAAGGTTATAGGAATTTCGACATTCCTAGGAAAACAAGGATCAATTTCGGGATTTGTTGGTGTCCCAATCGGCAACAAGGTAAGTTTAAGAGTACTAATCCCACTAGGATTTGGATTTATGGCCGAATGGCTTTTTATTAAATTAGTAAGTGATTAATCAAATGTAGGGATTAAAGAATTAAGCGGTAGATCAGATTTCAAAATCTCAAGGAATTTGCTAAGCGAATCAGGTGTGTACCCCACACTATCTTTTAATACGATGTATGGCTTAAACTTGTTATATGTTCTAATAAGAAAATATAAGAATGTGGCTAATGTACCATGTTATGGTACAAAGTACTCAGGTACGTTTCCTACTCCTACTAGGATTACGAAATATGTTATATTTAACATGTGAAAAGTGACATGAATGTGAATTTAAGTATGATATGCATAATATGAATAAAATGGGGCATTCGGGTTATATGAGAAAGGGGAAGTGAATGTGGTGACTTCGGTCACATCATCTGAATGTGGTGACTTCGGTCACATTATCTGAATGTGGTAACTTCGGTTACATTATCTGAATGTGGTGTCTCATGACACAATTATCCGAGTGGCTATACCACGAATTTATATGGGCGATGAGCACGTCATTGCGATGGATCGCCGATGGTGTGTAGCGAAGGAGGGTTGACTTAGTAGTCCCCACGGTGTGTAGTGGCAGTGCACAGGGTGTGTAGCGGATGGACAATTAGGTTTGGGTTTGGGAATGCATCATAACTTGTATTTTATGTTTTGAATGTGTAACTATTGTATGCCCGATTCTATTATGATTTAGTGTCGTGTACACATTGAGTCTGCATTTGACTCACCCGTTGTGGGACCATGTTTGGTGATGAAGCAGTGATGGACCGGGACGGCAGCGGTACTTGTGGTGGCCATGCTCAACATGAAGTTTATATTTTTATGGACTCTTGAATTTATTTTAATACTTTGAAATATTTTGGAAACTATTTGATGTAATAAGGCCATAAGGCCATGATGAACGATTTTATTTCTACTTGTTGTTTTATTGTGTTACAAATTTTGATTAAGTTAAAGACTAAGTATTTTATTTTAAAATATACTCTATATGTTTTATCACTTAATATTAAAAAGGGGTTTTCTAATATAAAAATCCAGTTTGTTTTCAACACAAGCCCAACCCAAACAATATTTTTTTTAATCACACAAGTTTTTTCTCTAAGTAACAAAAGAATTTGAAACCGATTTTCTTGAGGAACATACCAGATCCGGTCCAGGCTCATGGGCCGGGTGTGGGGTGTTTCAGTTTTTCTTTCTATGTGTAATGTCAAAAAGCTGAAGGCGTCCAACTTTTTGACCAGACGATAGTTCCTACAATATAGTAGGAAAAATATTATTTAGTAGAAAGTATTTAATATTTGACACAATTAATAAATTCAAAATACCTCGTCATCAGCTACACAAGTAAAACTTTTCGATCCAACTGTGTGTGCAAATTTTTGTCTTTGCCTACTTGTAGTTCCAACTCACTCAAGATCCTACATTATGAAATTATTGTTACGTATATAGTAAATACTATAAGCTGAAATAATTATAAGAGTTTAGAAGTACGTAATACTTCTCCTTTCTTTGAATTCCAAAATCTAATTGCATCTTCCCATTGGTACCTTAGCATTCCCGACGGGACATTTTGCAATTTCTCTTCGAGGTTTATATTTTTCTTAAAATATTCCTTTTCTAAAGTACTTTTATAGTCTCTCTAAAGTAAATCTCTCATGCAAATAACATAAGTTTAGAAAGTAAATATAAATGAAAACTAAACCAAAGTATTATACATTACATTCACGTTATTACTTTAATATTATCTAGAGCATGGTTTTTGTTACTATCAGGCATATGATGCCATGACTCGTAGTTGATTGGCAACAGATTGGCATTTCGTGCTATAATGCCCAAGTGTCCTGCTAAAAGTAGAGCTTTTGATCTAATAGGCTGACCATGACTGCTTCTAGATACTTTGACACGCTCCATAGAATTTAGATTGTATAAATCCTTTAATAGAGTACGTCTTCGAGTTTTGCACCTCCCACCATTTTCAGCTAAAAAAATTGCATATGACAATATAAGAATTTGAAATAAAAATCAATAATAAAAGTTAGCATGCATGTAAACTAAAGTTAACATTACTTTGAGTTTCTACAGGTTCATCAACTGTATTCAAAACATTCGAAGATCCAATTTTAATCTGTTGATCACTATTTGTTTCTTTCGAATTTGGAGGATTTTGAATGATATTTAGATCTTGCTATCTTCTTCTAGGCACATTATCTGCATTACGCATAAAATAGTTGAAATATTAGTAACTAATTACAACAACAATAGGAATGGATATATTTAACAAGATCAAGATTTAAATTATAATATTACATATAATTAAAAAAAATATAAAATATTACTACATCATGATTCATAAATATCTTCATCCATATCCTGGCGAACCCATTGAAATTGTGTACTAGTACTAGGGATAATTTCATTTAAGTTTTGTTTTGGAAAAGGTAAAGTGTAACACCTCTAATCCTTATCCGACGTCGAAATAGGGTTACGAGGTATTACCGATCACTCACTTTATAACATAAACATATCTCATACATTTAGACATTCAAATACATGTGTTATTCAAACACAATCATATTGTCCCTTACGAGGCTCTACGAGGCCTTAAAACATGCTTAGAAGTGGTTCGGAACTAAACCAAACATATATAAAAATTTTTGAAACTTAGAATAATTTTCACATTTTCAAACGTCACACGCCCGTGTGGACAGGCCGTGTGTCTCACACAGTCTCCAGACACGTCCGTGTCATAGATCGTGTGGAAACAAGGCATACATACTGACTTGGTCACATGGCCACCAAACACGCCCGTGTGTCTAGGCCGTGTAACACACTTACTTGTTTTATTTAAGCAGCAGGGGTCACACGGTTGAGTCACACACCCATGTGCTCAGGCCGTGTGGCACGAAATTAGGCTTGGTTTAAGCCATATTTCTCTCCCTCCTCATACCTGCCTAAACCACATCATTTTGTACCATTTCAACACCATTAATAGGCGGCCAAAACATTTCCAAATACACAAGCTATAATCATCAATATAACCTATTTCATTTATACAATATTTCCTAATTCAAACACTAATCCATACCTCAAAAATAAACCAATTCATCAACTAAATTTTTTTATGTATTTCTTAAGCAAATACTCATCATCTATCAAATGATCATATGAATAACTTAAACCATTATTAAAATGGTCATATACACTTAGATCATATCAAGCCAATCTCATAACAATTCTAAACTATTTAGTCAATATCAAGTTTATCAAAATATACTAAATTCCACAACCACATTCATAATCAACCATCTCAAATGACCAAATACATTCCAACCATAATATCAAACACCATAGCCTATACATGCCATATAACCAAGTCATAAAGGGTATAAATACCGAAATCATTAGCCGAATAGTGTGATGCGATCTCTGCCGACTTCCAACCCGAGCAAATCTCTGAAAAATCTATAAACATAGGAAAAACACACAGAGTAAGCTTTTAAAGCTTAGTAAGCTCGTATCTTAATAAACTTAATATAACAAATAATTTCATTACAATGCTATAAACATGATATGCTATCTCAAATGTCAAAACACAACTTATCTCAAGTTTATAACATGATTTCATATCAAATCAACACCATTCAATAATATACTTAATTACTTACTAACTTTAGCTTTCACAAGTTTATTCAATTCGATTCTCATATAACCTTCAATTCTCACTTTCATATAACCAAATGAACACATTTTTGGAAAATAACATAGTTAATCCCATATATTTCTCATATAAATCACATATCACATATACCCAAATTCACCTTTCATCCATATAGTATCTGACAATTTCACATATGCCACTTTATAAATCACATCTTATTCATTTGTTCATGTTTCATTTGCACATATTCACAAAACATTCTTTGTACATATATACTTACCTTTCATTATCAAATATTGTACACATTTCAACGTACCTGAATCGGAATGTCATTCACTTAATCACTTATTTCTCGGAACGCCCATTGAACCGTTCGGAATTAATAAGGATACTCGGATAGTCGAAAATCTTGTACAATGCCAACGCCCCAGACATGGTTTTACATGTAATCACATATCGATGCCACTGTCCCAGACAGGGTCTTACATGAATCAAATACGATGCCAATGTCTTAGACATGGTCTTACACGTAAATACAAGTCGATGCCAACATCCAAGACGTGGACTTACACGAAATCATATCTCGGAATCCTGTGTCATGACATATGCATCCTCTACTATTCCTAGGGTTTGTACGGGGCTTTTCATACGTCGTCACGTTATTGAAACTTTCTCGTATTCATATATTCTGCTTCTCAAACAATTCAATATCATAATAACATATATACATAACTTATTCAAAATACATAGATATATTTACATTACCATTCAGCATTGAATTCAATCACACAATAATATGCATGTATAACATGATTTCGTAACGTCTATTAAAATATGAACTTACCTCGTTCGCTGTAACGACGAATTAGGTCGACTAATCCGATACTTTGTTTTCCCCCGTTCTTGATTTGAATCTCATTTTTGTCAATCTATATAATAACAAAATTTTCCTATTTAATCACTAATTCACTCAATTTAACACAATTTACACATTTTGGCAAAATTACACTTTTACCCCTAATGTCTTACATTTTTTACAATTTAGTACTTATCTCGTAAAATTGCAAATTCATGAAATTTAAGGACAACCCATATTTCCATTTTATTCGAACATTTAACCATAAAATTTTATAATTTCACATATAAATCCCTAATTGGCAATTTTGTCAAAAATCACTTAACAAAACTTGTAAATCTACAATTTAACCTTCAATATCTATCATTAAACATTTAAACACTCAAGCATTCAACAATGGCATCATTCAAATACTTTAATAGTTCAGAAATCGGAGATACGGGCTAGTTAGATTAAGCCGCAACGATTTCAAAAACATAGAAATTATTAAAAACCGAGCAAAAACCACTCACCAATTAATCTTCAAAGCTTGGCCGAATGTAGCTTCATCCATGGATGTTTTATTCATGCATTTTTGGTGGAACTCACTTGGAAAAGATGAACATATGGTTTTTTTTTATTTAATATTACTTATTTACAAAATTACTTTAATGCCATTAATGAAAACATTACAAAATCATATAATGGATGACCATTTATGTCATAATCCACTAAATATGGTCTAATCAGATAATAAGGACCTCATATTCAATTAATCAAACAAATAAGCACTTTAACAATTAGCACATAATTTTTACATTTTACGCGATTAGGTCTTTTTATCAAATTAACCACCCTAACGATAAAATTAGCTCACGAAACTTTCACACATTTATAATCACATGCTATAAACACCAAAAATAATATTAAAATACTTTTTTGATTCAGATTTGTGGTCCTGAAACCACTATTTTGACTAGGGTATAAACCGGGCTATTACACAAAGTTTCTGATCTTTTGTGGATGTCATCTCTACTTTTATTGCCCCTGTCAAATAAGTCTCTAGAGGTGTTACGGAGTACAACGTACCAGCTCTCATCAGTTGGATCTTTCGAGGGAAAAACTTGTTTGACTTGAGAAAAAAATAAATACGACTTGTCTATCAATTGTTTTCTAGTGTGAATTAATCGAGAGAAGTTCACCATTGTAAAACAAAATCTCTCTTTTTTAATTCCGCGAGCAGTATTAACATCAGTCCAATCACATCAAAATGAGACAACCTTCTGTTTGCCATAGTAATCCAACTCAATAATGTCCGTAAGAAGTCCGTAATACTCCACATTTCCCTCAACAAGATTACTGTCCCTAACACTAGCATAACTTGTAATTGAAGAATTAACAACTATTCCACAATTTTGAGTCCTCAATCTTTCACGAGATTTTGTATGAAACCTGAATCCATTAGTGAGGAAGGCATTATATCTTTTTACTACTTTATTCGAACCTTGGAAAAGCCATTTAACTTCTTCATTGATGTCCTTTCCACTCCAAACCTATTGAATTGAAAGTAAATTGATTAATTATAATGTTATACAAAAACATTATTATTTGTCATTGAAAGCTTCAGTTATATACCCTCTGCCTGAACCATTCATGAAAAGATTATGTGAATAACTTATGAATCTCTTGATGTTGTAATCTTTGGGAGCGTGAACGAGATCTTAAGACTTTTTTAAACTCACTATGTTAAAAGTGGATTACTTGGTTAGAAAATAAACAAAGGAAAAAGATGAATATTTGTCAAATTCTAAAACTTACTTACGTAATGGTTCAATTGAATCGTGGTGAAAAAGAACATATCGAAATAGATAAGTTTCAACTAAGTTATGATTAGTGAGCCCAAGATTTCTACTCGGTCTATTCAGTCTTGTTTCAACATCTTCTAAATATCTAGAGTAGAAAGTCATACACTCCTCTGCTAAGTAACCTTTAGCAATTGATCCTTTTGGATAACGCTTATTACGACAATAAGACTTCAATTTGCATAGGAACCTAAACACGATATACAACATTATCAAAGGTTGTAATTAAAGGTATATTCATGAATGAATGAAAACTTTGCAAATAAATTAGCACCTCTCTATAGGATACATCCACCGATAGAAAATCGGTCCTCCAAGTTTTGCTTCATGTGGGAGATAGATTAGCAAGTGCACCATAATAGTAAAGAATGAAGGTGGAAAGACCTTCTCCAAGTTGCATAAAGTCAAGGCAGCTCAATTTTGTACTTTCTCAAGTTCTTAAACAATCAAAACTTTGCCACAAATAGTTTTCATTATATTGGATAGCTTAATTATACAAGACATGTAACGACACGTTTTCAGTAAAATCGAAACAGTGGTTTCGAGACCACAAATCTAAAGTAAAAATATTTATTTTATTATTAGATTAATGTCTACAGCATGATAGTAGATTCATATGAAAATTTTTTTAAGAAATTTTACCGTTTGTATGCTCAATTTGTGAAAAAGGACTAAATCGCGTAAAGTGCAAAAGTTGTGTTCTAATAGCTAAAGGTGTCTAATAGCTATGGAAATTTAAAGTGGAGGACTTTATATGGTAATTAGACCATTTTTATAGTGAGTGGACATTTATAGACACTAAATAGATGTTTTCAAAGGTTAATTACAAAGGTTAAATTAGTAATTTAATAAATAAACTTAGTAAAATAATGAAAACAAAAGATGTCATCTTGTTTGTCCATCCTTTCCATCGAAAATAAGAGAGAAAAAGTCCATTGAAGGAGCTTGAGCATTCGGCTAGAGTTTTCCTATGCATGTAAGTGCAATTTTGCTCGGTTTTTAATGATTTCTATGTTTTTGGAGTCATTGTAGCTTAATCTAGCTAGCCCAAAGACTAATTTTTGAAATTGTTAAAGTATTAGGGTTTTACCATTGATGAATGTGTATGTGCTTTGATGTCTGATGATAAAAAAATGAATGGTTGTTGTTAGATAAATAAGTTTTGTAAAGTGATTTTGGTTGAAAATGTTAAATAGGGATTAAATTGAGAAAAGTAAAATTCATATGGTGAAATGTGTGAAATAATGAAATATGTGGGCTTCTATAAGCTTGTATGAAATTGGGTTAGCATCGGTGTGGATTAAATTGCATGAATTTGTGTTTTTATGAGATAAGGACTAAATTGTAAAGAAGTTAAATGTTTATGGGCAAAATAGTAATTTTGCCATAACATGAATTTTTGGATTGAGTTGAATAGAATGAGACTTAAATTAGTTAAATTTGATTATATAGATCAAGAAAAGCCACGTTTGAATTTAGATCGAGGCAAAGATAAAGTAGTGGAATGATCGGTAGATTTTCTCTATACTAATTCGAGGTAAGTTCGTATATTAATAAGCTTTAAATTATATGTGTTTACATGCTTAATTAATATACTTGTGATGATACGACACTACGAAAATTCTCGACGAGATATTGGAAATTGTATGGATCCCGGTTGAACCTTAAGAATAAATAGGATACAAATGACATGTCATTAGGGGTTACCGTGTTTGGGTGCTTGTCCCGTACGTTCTACCGGTGGCTGAATTTTTTGGCATGTGTTGCGGTTACTCATCAGCTTGTGTGAGTAGTACCATGTAAATAGGTATTAACGGCCAACTTGTGTGAGTAGACCCAGTGATAGCTCGAGAGTGAGCATTTATATGATATATGAGATAGAGATGGTTTTAACCATGTATTGACACTTAGTCTGCAAGATACCCAAGTATCCGATATTATTCCAAATGGTTCAACGGGCATAATGATGATACGAAAGTGTATGAGTACGATATGAACCAGTACAGGTATATACGTGAATCATGTGAGAATTAAATCTATGAGATTTTTGAATTCATATCTAACATTATGGATGAATATGTGTTAGGCTTATGGATTAAATTAAGTTGTATTCAGCTATATTTATTTATTTAAAATGTGATTAAATGGTAAGCTGAGTTTTAGATTATACGAACTTACTAAGCTTAATTGCTTATTCTGTTTACTTTTCCGTGATTTATAGTGATTCAGAAGCTCGCTTGGATTGGATGTTTTCAGAGATCTCATCACACTATCTTGCAGCTATTTTGGTACTTTGTATTCTATGTATTTTGGTTATATGGAATGTATAGATCTTTTGGCTAATGAAAGCCTATATGTTTTTGTTATGTAATTAGTCATTTAATATGGCTTGATTTGGTATATGTTGGCATATATATATGTGGTTAGCCTCATTTTGTATGTTGTTTGGATTGCCATGGGAATGCCTTGATTTTGATTTGGAAATTTTGAGTATCATATGGTTGAGATTGAGAAATGGCATATAGGTTGTGTGTTAGGCACAAAAGTGTATATATGCAATTGACCATTTAGATAACTTTTGGAAGTGATATTGGTATGATTTTGAATGGTTAGTTGTGATGTTTAAGAGCTTATGATTGTTGGTAATTAAATTGCATGACTTAGACTTGATTTTTGGTTGGTTTAAATGCCTATTAATGATATGGTCATATGGTTTTTGGAATGTGTAGGTTGTTGTAAAATTTTGGGTGGGGAATGTGGCTTGGAACATAGCTTATTTTGTCCACACGGGTAGAGACATGGGCGTGTGTCATCCGTGTGTGACACACGGTCAGGTGACACGGTCGTTTGTCTTTTGTAATTTTTAATGAAACCAAGTCAGTGAGTTACACGGGCTAGTCACACGGGCGTGTGGTTGGCTGTGTGACCCAAGTTAGTGAGTTATACGGGTTTGGACATAGTCTAGGACACGGCCATGTGATCTCATTTTGAATGTCTACACGGGCTGAGACACGGGCTTGTCTCTAGACCGTGTGAGACACAAGGCCTGGACACACAGGCATGTGTTCCCTGCACTTTGATAATTTTCAATTTTTTCTAAAAATTCTCTTAAGTTTACGTTTGAATCCCAAATTATTTTTAATACATGTTTTGGGCCTCGAGGGCTTGTATTAGAGACTATATGACTGTAATTGAATGATTTATGTTTGAATATGAGTAATGAACATGAAATGTATGATTGTTTATGTGCTAAGTTTGGTAATGCTTCGTAACCTTAATCTAGCGACGGATACAGGTTAGAGTGTTACATTTTATTGGTATTAGAGCTACGATTTCATCGATTCTAGGACTAACGTAGCGTATGTGAGTCTAGCTATACATGCCATATTTAAACTGTGATAGTGTAATATCTCATGGAAGTTTTAAATCATGTTTTCATATAGTAATGGATTCCAATCGAGCAGACTCCAATGATTTAAGCAGTAATGCGCCAGCCTCCGTTCATGGAGCAGCACGCGTATTTGAGGGTCATAGAAGGGAGGCAAAGGAAGCCTTCTTCCAAATGAGGAATGAGTGGTTCTCTGAGTTTGTTCGAATGAATCTGGTTGCTCAACAACCCCCACGCCCACCTTTTCTCCAGCTAGTTCCGGTAGCTTCTCAAGTTCTTGAATCCGTACGTTTAAGCAAACCACCTCTTGATAAAATTTGAAGTATGGGGTCGAAGAGTTTAGAGCTACAGTTGATGATGATCCTGAGAGAGCAGAGTTCTGGCTAGAGAATACGATTCGGGTATTTGATGAGTTATCGTGTACACTATCAGAATGCGTCAAATGTGTTGTTTCTCTTCTGAAAAATGCTACATATTAGTGGTGGAGCACATTAATATCTGTAGTGCCGAGAGAACGGGTTACGTGGGAATTCTTTCAGATCGAGTTCAGGAAAAAGTACATAAGTCAGCGGTTTCTTGATAAAAAATGCAAGGAATTTTTAGAGTTAAAATAGGGTCGTATGACTGTAACCAAGTATGAAAGAGAATTCGTGAGACTGAGTAAGTATGCTCGAGAGTGCATCTCCACCAAAGAAATTAGTGTGTAAACGGTTCGAAGACGGGTATTAAGCTTTTAGTCAGGATTCTTGAACTGAAAGAATTTGTTGTGTTAGTTGATAGAGTATACAAAGCCGAGAAGATTAGCAAAGGAAAAAAAGATCCGATTTTGAGGCTAGAGATTCGAGAAAGAGGTTAATGGGTAAATCATATCATTCATCGTCAAAGAAATCAAGGGATTCTTATAACCGTTCAACTGCTTCAATGGGGTATTCCAACAGAGATCGTGGGAAGCAACACACGAGTCCAAAAGCTCAAGCCACTTCAGTATTGAATGTTGGTAGTGTCAAAGCCAAGAAACCTGAGTGTCAACAGTGTGGAATACGGCATTTTGGAGATTTTTGGGTAAATAATAAAGCCTGTTTCAGATGTGGCTCACAAGATCATTTTATTCGTGATTGTCCTGAGTTACCTGATAAAGACAAACTTCTAGCTACAAGGCCGAGTAATACAATTTCTAGAGGGAGACCACCTCGAAATACTAGAAATATGAATAGTAGCTAAGGTGCGACAAAGGAGTCTGCTGTGAGATCTGAGACTCGAGCACCAGCCAGAGCTTACGCTCACGCTTGCGAAGATGCATCAGCACCAGATGTTATCATCGGTACTTTTTCTCTTTATGACACTGATGTACGAATTTAATGTCTAGCAAGAGTTTACCTGTTGAGTCCATTGAATTCGTGATTAAAGTATTGAACCCCATAGGCCAGTATGTCCTAGTTGATAAAGTTTGTAAGAATTGTCCTTTGATGACACAAGGTTACTATTTTTTGGCTGATTTGATGCTTTTACTGTTTGATGAATTCGATGTGATCTTGGGTATGGATTGGTTGACTCTACATGATGTTGTTGTAAACTGTAGACAAAAGACTATTGAATTGAAATGTCAAAATAGTAAAATTCTTCGTATTGAATCCGATGATTCAAGTGGGTTGCCTATTGTGATATCAACTATGTTAGCACAAAAATATGTAAGAAAAGTTTGTAATGCTTATCTTGCTTATGTACTGGATACAAAAGTGACTGAATCGAAGATTGAATCAGTGTCAGCGGTTTGTGAATATCCAGATGTGTTTCCAGAAGGGTTACCTAGGTTGCCACCAGTCAGAGAAGTTGAGTTTCCTATTGAGTTAGTACCGGGAACATCACCAATATCGATAGCTCCATACAGAATGGCTCCTACAGAGTTAAAAGAGTTAAAATCTCAGTTGCAAGAGTTAACAGATAGAGGATTTGCACGACCTAGTTTCTTGCCTTGGGGTGTACCAGTTCTATTTGTTAAGAAGAAAAATGGATCAATGAGATTGTGTATTGATTATTGACAACTTAACAAGGTTACGATTAAGAATAAGTATCCTCTGCCGAGAATTGATGATTTATTTGATTAGTTAAAGGGAGCAACAGTATTTTCTAAGATTGATTTGCGTTCTGGTTATTATCAGTTGCGGGTTAAAGATTCTGATATGTTGAAAACTGCATTTAGAACCAGGTACGGACATTATGAATTTCTTGTTATGCCATTTGGGTTAACTAATGCTCCTACATTATTTATGGATTTGATGAATAAAATTTTCAGACCGTATTTAGATAGATTCGTACTAGTATTCATTGATGATATTCTGATCTATTCCCGAGATGAGTCTAAACACGCTGAGCATTTGAGGATTGTGTTACAAACATTAAGAGATAAGCAATTGTTTGCTAAATTCAGAAAATGCGAGTTTTGGCTCTAAGAAATTGGATATCTAGGACACATTGTTTCAGCGGAAGGCATCAGAGTTGATCAAAGTAAGATCTCAGCAATTATTGACCGAAAACCACCAAGAAACATATCCGAAGTCAGAAGTTTTCTGGGATTAGCTAGTTATTATTGAAGATTTGTTAAAAGGTTTTCAATAATAGCTAGATCGATAACTCATTTATTACAGAAAGATGTAAAGTTTGAGTGGTTTGAGAAATGCTAACAGAGTTTTGATTAGTTGAAAGCACTGTTAACCAAAGCACCAGTACTAGTTCAACCTGAATCGTGTAAAGAATTTATGATTTTCAGTGATGCATCATTGAACGGTTTGGGATGTGTTTTAATGCAAGAAGGCAAAGTGATAGCTTATGTTTCCAGACAGTTAAAAGCCACATTAAAAGAATTATCCGACATACGACTTAGAATTGGCTGCTATTGTATTTGCATTGAAAATTTGGCGACACTATTTGTTCGGTGAAAAATGTCACATATTTACTGATCACAAGAGTTTGAAGTATCTGATGTCACAAAAAGATCTGAATTTGAGACAGTGTAGATGGCTCGAACAATTAAAAGACTATGAGTTAGTGATTTATCATCCGGGGAAAGCGAATGTAGTCGTGGATGCTTTGAGTTGAAAATCTTTGTTCGCTTTGAGAGCAATGAACAAATGATTGACCTTATCTGATGATGGCTCGATTTTAGCTAAGTTAAAAGCTAAACCAGTATTTCTTCAGCAAATTTGTGAAGCTCAAAAATGTGATCATGAATTGAAAGCTAAACGAGTACAGTGTGAGTCGACTTCTGATTCAGAATTTCAGATTGGAACAGATGATTGTTTATTGTTCTGAGATAGAGTTTGCGTACCGAAAAATCTAGATCTTATACAAAAATTTTTGCATGAAGCTCACAGTGGTAGATTTTCTATTCATCCGCGGAGTAACAAGATGTACAATGATTTGAGACAGTTGTATTAGTGGTCAGGTATGAAACGAGATATTATTGACTTTGTGTCTAAATGTCTAATTTGTCAGCAAGTTAAAGCTGAACATCAAGTGCCTTCAGGACCATTACAGCCAGTATTGATACCGCAGTGGAAATGGGATAGAGTTACGATGGATTTCATTTGAGATTACCCCAACCTCTGAAAAAGAGATATGCTATCTGGGTTATTGTTGATCGTTTGACGAAGTCTGCACACTTTATTCCAGTACGTAAAGACTTTTCACTTGACAGATTAGTTGAATGGTACATTTCAGAAATTATGAGATTGCACGGAGTGCTAGTCTTCATTATTTTGGATAGAGATCCGTGGTTTACATCGTGATTCTGGAAGAAATTGCGAGAGGCTTTGGGTACACAGTTATATTTTCACACTGTATTTCATCCTCAGACTAATGGTCAGTTTGAGAGAGTGATTCAGATTCTCGAAGATATGCTTCGTTGCTGAGTTTTAGAGTTTGAAGGCAACTGGGAAAAATATTTACTGTTGGTGGAATTTACGTATAATAATAGTTATCATTCGAGCATAAAGATGACATCATATGAAGCTTTATATGGTCATAAATGCCGAACTCCGTTGTACAGGACCGAGCTTAGTGAGAAAAAGATTCACATGGTTGATTTGATCAGAGAGACTGAAGAAAAAGTGAAAGTAATTCAAGACAGTTTGAAAGTAGTTTCATATCGACAAAAATCGTAAGCGAATTTGAAACATAAAAATGTTGAATTTCAAATCGACGACAGAGTGTTTCTTAAAGTATCGTCGTGGAAGAAGATACTTTGATTTGGTCACAAAAGGAAATTGAGTCATTGGGCCGTATGAGATTATAGAGAGAATAGGACCAGTACCGTCAGAGTTGGAAAAGATTCATAATGTGTTTCATGTATCCATGTCACGGCAGTACCGATCAGATCCTTCACATATAATTTCTCCAGTGGAAGTTGATATTCAGCCCGATATGTCGTATAGTGGAGAACCGATCAGAATTATAGCACGAGAGATTAAAGAGTTAAGAAACAAAAGCATAGCTTTAGTGAAAGTTCTTTTGCAACGTCACAAAATTGAAGAGGCTACATAGGAACCCGAGGAAGCTATGAGAAAACAGTACCCTAACCTATTTTCTAGTAAGATTTTCGGGGACAAAAATTCCTAAGGGGGGAGAGTTGTAACAACCTGTTTTTAGTGAAATCAGAACAGTGGTTTTGGGACCACAAATCTAAAGTGAAAATATTTATTTTATTATTATTTTAATGTCTACAGCATGATAGTAGAGTCGTATGAAAATTTCGTTAAGAAATTTTACCGTTTGTATGCTCAATTTGTGAAAAAAGATTAAATCGCACAAAGTGCAAAAGTTGTGTTCTAATAGCTAAAGGTGTCTAATAGCTATGAAACTTTAAAGTGGAGGTCCTTCTGTGGTAATTAGACCATTTTTATAGTGATTGGACATTTATGGACACTAAATAGATGTTTTCAAAGGTTAATTACTAAGGTTAAATTTATAATTTAATAAATAAGATGTCATCTTGTTTGTCCATCCTTTCCACCAAAAATAAGAGAGAAAAACTCCATTGAAGGAGCTTGAGCATTCGGCTAGAGTTTTCCTATGTATGTAAGTGCAATTTTGCTCGATTTTAATGATTTCTATGTTTTTGGAGTCGTTGTAGCTTAATCTAGCTAGCCCAGGGACTAATTTGTGAAACTGTTAAAGTATTAGGGTTTTACCATTGACGAATGTGTATGTATTTTGATGTTTGATGATAAAAAATGAATGGTTGTTGTTAGATAAACAAGTTTTGTAAAGTGATTTTGGTTGAAAATGTCAAATAGGGATTAAATTGAGAAAAGTGAAATTTATATGGTGAAATGTGTGAAACAATGAAATGTGTGGGCTGCTATAAGCTTGTATGAAATTTGGTTAGCATGGGTGTGGATTAAATTGCATGAATTTACGTTTTTATGAGATAGGGTCTAAATTGTAAAGAAGTTAAATGTTCAGGGGCAAAATAGTAATTTTGCCATAACATGAATTTTTGGATTGAATTGAATAGAATGAGACTTAAAGTAGTTAAATTTGATTATATAGATCAAGAAAAGCCACGATCGGAGTTAGATCGAGGAAAAGCTAATGTAGTGGATTGATTGCTAGATTTTCTCCATACTAATTTGAGGTAAGTTCATATAATAATAAGCTTTAAATTATATGTGTTTACATGCTTAATTAATATAATTGTGATGATATGACACTACGAAAATTCTCGACGAGATATTGGAAATTGTATGGATCTCGGTTGAACCTTAGGAATAGATAAGATACAAATGACATGTCATTAGGGGTTACCATGTTTTGGTGCTGGTCCCATACGTTCTACCGGTGGCTGAGTTTTTTGGCATGTGTTGTGGTTACTCATCAGCTTGTGTGAGCAGTATCGTGTAGCTACGTCTTGATCGTCAACTTGTATGAGTAGACCCAGTAATAGTTCGAGAGTGAGCATTTATAAGAGATATGAGATAGAGATGGTTTCGATCATGTATTGGCACTTAGTGTGCGAGATACCTGAGTATCCGATATTATTCCAAATGGTTCAACGAGCATAATGATGATACGAAAGTGTATGAGTTTGATATGAACCAGTACAGGTATGTACGTGAATCATGTGAGAATAAAATCTATGAGATTTGTGAATTCATGTCTAACCTTATGGATGAATATGTGTTAGGCTAATGGATTAAATTGAGTTATGTTAGCTATATTTATTTATTTAAAATGTGATTAAATGGTAAGCTGAGTTTTAGGTTATATGAACTTACTAAGCTTAATTGCTTACTCTGTTTACTTTTCCGTGTTTTATAGTGATTCAGAGGCTCGTTTGGATTGAAAGTTTTCAGAGATCTCATCACACTATCTAGCAGCTATTTTGGTACTTTGTATTCTATGTATTTTGGTTATATGGCATGTATAGATCTTTTGGCTAATGAAAGCCTATATGTTTTGGTTATGTAATTAGTCATTTAATATGACTTGATTTGGTATATGTTGGTATGTATATATATGTGGTTAGCCTCATTTTGTATGTTGTTTGGATTGCCATAGGAATGCCTTGATTTTGATTTGGAAATTTTGAGTATCATATGGTTGAGATTGAGAAATGGCATATAGGTTCTGTGTTAGGCACAAAAGTGTATATATGCATTTGACCATTTAGGTAACTTTTGGAAGTGATATTGTATGATTTTGAATAGCTAGTTGTGATGCTTAAGAGCTTATGATTGTTGGTAATGAAATTGCATGACTTAGACTTGATTTTTGGTTGGTTTAAATGCCTATTGATGATATGGTCATATGCTTTTTGGTATGTGTAGGTTGTTGTAAAATTTTGGGTGAGGAATGTGACTTGGATCATAGCCTATTTTGTCCATACTGGTAGAGACACAGGCATGTGTCTCAGCCGTGTGTGACACACGGTCAGGTGACACTGTCGTGTGTCCTTTGTAATTTTTAATGAAACCAAGTTAGTGAGTTGCACGGGGTTAGACACGGGCTGGTACACGGCCATGTGATCTTATTTCGAATGTCTACACGACCTGAGACATGGGTGTTTCTCTAGACCGTGTGAGACACACGCCCTATCCATACGGGCGTGTGTCCCTTGCACTTTGAAAATTTTCAATGTTTTCTAAAAATTTTCTTAAGTTCACATTTGAGTCCTAAATTGTTTTTAATACATGTTTTGGGCCTCGAGGACTCGTATTAGGGACTATATGACTGTAATTGAATGATTTATATTTGAATATGAGTAATGAACATGAAATGTATGATTGTTTATGTGATAAGGCCGGTAATGTTCTGTAACCTTATCCTGGTGACGGATACGGGTTAGGGGTGTTACAAGACGTCACCTTTTTTGACATACAACAACGTAAAGCAACTGGTAGTAAATCTTGCATCAAGATGTGACAATCATGTGATTTTAAGGAATATATTTTCTATATTTAAGACTCATACATTGAGTTATATTTGATGCATATGCATCTGGGACCTTTATATCCTTCAACACTATGCAGAACACTTCTTTTTCTTTCTTCGACATTGCAAATATAGAAGGCGGCAACCGAAATTTTCCATTTGAAAGTAATTGAGGATGAAGATCATGCCGAATTCCTATGTCAACTAAATCAAGTCGATTTTTAATATTGTCTTTCGATTTTCTATGGACATTGAGAATTGTCCCAATGATGTTTTCGGAAACATTCTTTTCAATATGCATGACATCAAGATTATGTCGCAAAATGTGGTGCTCTAAATAAGGCAACTCAAAAAAAAATTTCTTTTTTTCCACAAGTCCGCCTCATTAGGATCATCTTTATCATCAGATTCATTATCACACTGCCGGTCAACATCGCCAACATATGCCTCCCTTGGTCTTTTCTTTGTTTGCGTGTTGGGTGGTTGATTCATCTTCCCATAACTAAAATTGATATCTTTTAACATGAACAAGATTTCAAATCCATTGGTCTTCTCAAGAGCTTTTCTTAACTCTTCAGTACCATCAAATAGAGTCCTCTGAAATCTAAATCTATGATTTCCATCTAACCACTGACGATGCCCCATATAAGAGAACTTCTTCCCATTATATAACCACTTTGAACATGTTTACGCAACACATCAAGGACAAGCATAACGTTTTGAAAGGACTACATTCCTATTCATCCAACGAGATTTACGCCAACATGACAAGACTGTTGGTTTTTCCAATCACCCCAATACAACATGAAGTCATTTGGGCAAATATGAATTTTGTCATACCCAAGGCCTAAATCCTTTATCAGTTTCTTCATATATTTGCATGAATGAGAGATTTTTTGCAAACAGAAACATATTTCTCAAAAACTCCAACAGCAGCGTAAAAGAGTTTCCGCTCCACCCTCCCAAACATTTTAAGTGAAAAATACGAATGTAGAAGGACAATTTTGAAAATTTTGATCCCTCATAAAGTTCTTTATTCATTTTATTAATTAACTTGTAGAACTTCGCCGCTTCTCCATTTGGCTCTTCATCAGGTGCACTTCTTCCCGTTTCGGTAAAAGCATTTTTACCAATATCATAATCATCGGATGCAATAATTTCAAGTGGAAATGATTGCAAACTATGACTATGCATATTAAATGCATCCTGCAACATACTTCCATGTTATCTTCTCTAACAGACTGATGGTAAGCATTATGAGGACAAGCCAAATTAATCGTTGAAGAGGTTGTACAAGGTGTACACTCTCCATGGACATACCTTCCATACACGAATATGCCAGTTGATGTTACTACACTTCTTACACGGGCAAAGAATCATATTCTCTAGGCTTGCATTTCGAAATGCAAAATTTAGAAAAGTTTGTACTCTATTTCGATAGTCGTTACTGACCCTTGAAAAATTCATCCAACTCTTATCTATTTCGTAGTTCTTGAAGTCTAAAGTTGACAATAAATTACAATTACTTAAGTGTTCTAAATAAATTTTAATAAATTATATCAATATTAATATATTATAGTTTAAATAATATTATTAATAATTCCTTACAGATTATTTATTTTATATATTGTTAAATCAATTTGTTATAATTTTAAATTTATAATATTCATTTTTTTGTGATTTTATATTTATATTTTCACTACTTTAATTAATAAATATAATTAAACTGTAACACCCCAAAATTTGGGCTTAGAAGTATTGGGCCTTGTGTATGGATCAGTAACGAGGCTGTACATAAGTATTTAATTATGCAAGAAAATGACACAATTAAATGTCTGCTTCAGTGGTTAAGGGTCCTGAGAAGTGTTGGAGAAGTCTTGGGTTCAAACCTGGGCTTTAGCAAAAATTTTAGTTTTTAAGTGAATAAAACCCTTGGTGCTTGATAGTAGGCCTTTTAGATATGTGTGGTTAAAATATGACACAAGGAGCTAGTTGATAAGGTGGTTGGTGGTGTGGTTTAAGTTGCAAGGGAGCTTAGGTTTGAGTCTCATGTTGTGCAAGTGAGTATTTATTTTACTTCCTTGCTGCATGAGAGGTGGAGCTTGACTGAAACTCTGCGAATTGGAATTTGAAATGGTCATAGAGGAAGTTAAGTAGAGATTTGAGGAGATAATCTGGGTTGTTAGGAGAAAGTATCATGGAATTTTTAAATATGGGGTTGGAGGAAATTGTGGAGCAAATCAAGGAATTCAAAATTGGGAGTGGTGTAACCGAATGGGGAAACTTGTGTATGAGAAATTCGGCTAGAAGGGGGAGTTTATGAGTATTATCGATTTTGGTGGTGTTCTTTTGGTTTTGTTTCGTTTTTGGGTTTTTTGGCAACATAGTGTCGGCTCCTGACAACTCTGTTCCCTACTGTACCGAATTTCTCCTTTTGTTTTTCTTGCTCTCTGTTTTCGACTTGTCGTTAGTCTCTCTTCTTTGGCCAAATATACTCTTCATTCCCTCCCTCGATTCTTTTTGGTTATAGTTGTCTTTCTCTCCATCTGACATTGGTGACCGAATACACATTACCTTTTCCCTCCTCTGTTCTTTTCAAATCATTCCTGCTATCACCCCTTGTTTTTAGTACCCAAGCCGTTTTACTGCATCCCTTACTCCTTCACTTCCGTCTTCGATTCAACAACTAATCTCTGGCAATAGGTCGATCTCTCTATCGCAACTTTCTTTTCTTTGGTCGTTGATTTTGGGTAGCCGAATCTTCCATCTCTAGTGTGTGCTCTTCTTTTCGTGCCTTGGTTTAGGGCATACTCTTGTAGGCCGATTCTTCCTCCTCTTAATATTAACTCTGCGATTCAGTAAGTATGTGTTTATTAAGGATCAAGTATTGTCTCTGTCGAAACCATTTTTTTAATTCGAGTTTGAAAAACGGGGATCGACTTTAAAAAAGACGAAAATGGAAATGGAGTCGCCACCGACCTTTTTTCGAGGTGTGATCGGATCACCTTGAAATTGAAGGCTTTAATAAAACTTTTATTTATTAAAACATATTTTGGTCTACAAAAACTCGAGAAAACAGTTTCGGGAGTCGGTTACATACGAGGAAGGGTTAGCACCCTCGTAGCGTCCAAAATTGGTACCTAATTGATTATATAATGTCCTAATGCCGAAAATTTGAAAAGATTCTAGATTACGATCCATTTATTTAAGATATATTTGAACAGCATCATATTAGATGCCGAAAGTTTCTTATTTTGAAGAAATAAAATGTCGTACTCAGTAAGTTAGGGCGCAACATTTTATATTCTCAAAATTAGATTTATCCTTCGACATTCATACTCATTCATTTAAAAATAAGAAGGATATTCAATTATTTGGGTCAAATGAAAAATCGCAACCCAGTAAGTTAGGCACTATTTCTCAAAATTCCCGAATAAGGAATATTGCCTTTGTTCTTTTGAAATTCTTATTCGAGAAAATAAAACATCACACTCAGTAAGTTAGGGTGCAATGTCTCAACTTCCCGAAAAATAGTTTTTTATTTAAAATATCATGCATTTTGATTTAAGAGAGAAAAGATACTCGGTTATTAGGTTTTAAACGAGGAGAATCGGAACTCTGTAAGTTAGAGCACGATTTTCTCGAAACCACTAAACACGAGCATTGCCTTTTGATTTTAAAAAAACTTTGAGTAAAAATGATTTTAAAACCAAAATGACATTAAAACACTACATTTTTCATAAGATACAATGGAATACTAATATATGAAGCAAGATATTAATCCACACATCAAATATTACAACGATGAATCACAAATAATTAATAGTTACAAATTAATAATTTATTATCCATACAAGAGCAATAATCATATAACACAATTTCGATATTAGCATTGAAGAAAATGGAGCAAAATAATATATAACCAATCATAGGAAATGGACCTAAATCCAATAATAAATAAGTTTAAAACAAATGATGTAAAAGGATAGATTTAAAATAGATAAATAAAATCTAAAATAAAGCATATAAAATAATTTAATATAAAAGATATAAAAAGTTTAAAACATCATATAAAAGAGAAAATTATAATATACAACAATTTTAAAGGAATAATACATATATATAAAAAAGGAATAAACTATATAATATGAAAACAAATCTAAAATAAACAATATATTTAAGAGTTTAGAGTAGATAATATATATAATTATTTTAAATAAATGGTAAAACGAACTTTAATAAACATTACATTAAGATACGTTAAAATGAACAATACATATAAACAATAATTAAAAAAAACAAATTGTATAAATATTTTATATTATATGATAAACAGGAAATAAAGCTTAATCAAAGTGAAAATAATATTGGAATGCCATTTCATGAATAAACAATCAAAGATCAGATTAAAGATCACATAAACATTGAGGGATTAAACTAGCAAATATTCAAACATTCAAAACGCAGCATATTGATTGGATTAAATTGAAAGCGCGCTTAAATTTTTGAGATGAATTAAAAGAACGAAATAAATAAAAATAAGGACTCAACCAGGTGCCAACACAAACAAAAGGGACCGAATGCGCAAATTAACCATCCGCAATGAAAACACGTGGGTTCCCTTCCTGAAGCGGGTCGGGCATGTGGATCAACCACCAAACGGTGCCGTTTTGAGCTATTGAAAAGAGCCCAAACGACATCGTTTCTTTAACGAGATATAACCCCTAAAATCGGACAAAAAACGAAACAAGCCATTTCCCTTTTCTTTTTTAACAAAAATGAAATGAAACCCTAACCCCCCTTTTATTCTTCGGCCGAATCCGAATCTCTTCGCCATCGAACCACCCCCTTAATCGGTGGTCGGTGGAAAACGATAGCCCTTCCCTCTTTTTAGAAAAGAAACCCCATTTAAAAGGAGATTCCAATGTTCGCCAGATCTATAGAAGAGGGTTCGGATTTCCCTTTAGACGCAACTTCGACGAAAGGGGTATAACTCCGACGACACTACTCGAAGCAGGTATTCTTCTATCCCTTTCCTATTTTATTCATCACACGCAAAAAGAAAAAGACTAATCGATGACTACAGGAATGAATTCGAAAGTTGAAGGAAATTGAAAAAAGACCTTTGAAATTCTCTTTATTGATTTGTATTTTCTTGTGTATTCGTAAAAACGTGTATCTCCATTACAGATATTTGCTTTGGTTTTTATAACCGAAAAGAAAAATAAAAGAAAAAATAAAATACAATATTCTCTTTTTTCTATGCTTTGCTGTTGTTTTGTGGTGTGTCCTTTTCGCAGGTGCAGCTGGCAGACGTGGTGTACGGAGGTGTGGACGTGGCATGTATGGAGGCCGTGTGCTAGGGTTGCTGAAGTGACGCGGCGACGGCGCTGGACAGTTCATGGAACCCTTAGGGTTTCATTCTAAAACTGAAATTTGGGCCATTTGGGCCGTTTGGTATTGGGTTCGGTTTGGGCCTGTGGGTATTTTGGGGTCTATTTTTGGTTTTTAAAAAATGTAATGGATATGGACTTTAATGGGTTTGTATTTTATTATTATTATTATTTTTATTTGGTTTTGGTTTTGGTTTTTTTGTGTTTGGTTAATTTGGTTATGACATGGGCCCGGGCAAATTTTGAGCCCTACAGTCTCATATGTGCGTTAATGGTGGGTTTGATTCGTATGCAGATAATCATTAAAGGGTTTGTAGTCCTCTTTCGTCAACGATCTAAGTAGGTTAAATCCACAATCATTCAAGCAAGGCGATAGTAAGTAATCTTTTGAATAGGTTTCGGTTAGTGTCTCTTTCAACTTGTGTGTTAAGTATTTAACCGAAGCTTCTGTTGTAATAGGTTGGAGTGCATGTGGGCTAGTTTACTCGTTATCACAATCAGGTGTGTAACCGTACCCTGCAAACAGTAATAGGCGTAAAAGCTAGTAAAGTGTGTACACACACACTGATTATACCGTGGAACGGCAAAAGTTGAAAAGCTGAAAGGTTAGGCGTTGAGCGTGCGAACGCTCGTATGGTAAACAGAGCCCACGAAACGTGGGCGTACGACGGAAAAGGCCGCCATGAGCGATTTCATGGGCTTAGGCCATAATGGGCTTTGGTCCCATCTACACTGTCTGTACTGTTATGGTCGCTCGAGTCGCTTAAGACGACGGGAAAGGCCGCTATGAGCGATTTCATGGGCTTCGGCCATAATGGGCTTTGGGCCCATCTACACTGTCTGTACTGTTATGGTTGCTTGAGTCGCTCAAGATGACTATGGGCTTACTGTACTTAGGCCCAAACTGATAAAATGACCGTAATGCCCCCGTAGGGTGAAATGACCGTAATGCCCCTGTAGGGTAAAATAACCGTAATGCCTCCGTAGGGTGAAATGACCATAATGCCCCCGTAGGGTGAAATGACCATAATGCCCCTGTAAGGTAAAATGACCGTAATGCCCCCGTAGGGTGAAATGACCGTAATGCCCTTGTAGGGTGAAATGACCGTAATGCCCCCGTAGGGTGAAATGATGAAATGACCGTAATGCCCCCGTAGGGTGAAATGACTGTAATACCCTTGTGGGTGAAATGACTGTAATGCCCCCGTAAGGTGAAATGACCGTAATGCCCCTATAGGGTAAAATGACCGTAATGCCCCCATAGGGTAAAATGACCGTAATGTCCCCGTTGGGTGAAATGACCGTAATGCCCCTGTAAGGTAAAATGACCGTAATACCCGTAGGGTAAAATGACCGTAATACCCCTGTAGGGTAAAATGACCATAATACCCCAAAGGATAAAATGACTATTTTGCCCCTCGAGGGTAAATGACTGATTTGCCTGTGTTTTGTATGACTACTTTGTCTGTGATTTGTGTGACTGATTCTGAGCATGGCATTTTGCATACATAACATACTGCATGGGGTTGGGATTCTGATATGGAGGAAGTAATGTACTGGTGGCTCTGCCACATTCACTATTACTGGTGGCGTTGCAACATATATTGTTACTGGCAGCTCTGCTGCGTTATTAATACTGGCAGCTATGCTGCGATATAGGTGTGTTGGCTGGGTGGGTCGATTTTATCCCCACATGGTGTGTTGGTTGGTACGGGTGGTGTGTTGGCTGGATTGGGGTGGGTTGCATATTTGCACCGTACTGATACTGTATTGGGCTTATGCCCATAATGTTATTGCAATGGGCTAAGGCCCATACTGCACTGTTACTGAATAGGGCTTAAGCCCAGACTGTTACTGCATAGTGTTACTGACTGACTGATAGGGGATTACACACTGAGTTTTCGTAAACTCACCCTTTCTTTTTAAACTGTACAGGTAATCCCCAGTGTTAGGCAGGTCGGTGCTGCGAGGGACTCGTAGATGGCCACACGATCGCTGATGTTCTGCTTTAAACTTATTTATTTAAATTTCTTATTGGGCTATTGATTCTGTAATTAGGCCTCTTAAACCTAAGTTATATTATTTTGGCTTTATTTATTTGATACTTAACTGATAGTGATAGAACGCTGGTTTTCAAAAAGATTAAAGGTTTTCAAAACACCGTGTTTTCGCAACATTTTTGGATATTGCTTCCGCAACAAACAATGTTTTTTTTTTAAAGTAAAGACGTTTTAAATGGTTAGTAAATGGTTAAGATGATTTGAGTTTTAACAAAGAGATTTCAACTCAGAAACGAATTTCTACCAACAAGTCCAATTTTTGAAAGATACATCAACGTGACACGCCAGATTCGGCCATAACGTCTAGGCCGAGTTTGGGGTGTTACGTAACTTTTATTATATTTGAAAAATAAAAATTAATTTGATAAATGTTATTAGTATGCGTATTTTTAAAAACTATATTTTAAGCTTAGCAATTTAAAATTGTTAATTTTAATATGATAATATTAAAAGTTAATCCAATTAAGTAAAATACAAAAAATAAGGATTAAAAGAGTAATTTACCCAAATTGTAAATAAATGTTTTAAATAGACAACATGTCTATTTATTCTTCATATTACTATAGAGTAACTCTAGTTCTATTTCTTCAAGAATTTAATTTATTTTTATTGTTAACAATTTAGTTTCTTAAATTGTGTAATTTAAAAATTAAACTTCAATTGATAAGTACAAGTTTACCATTGAGGTTAAAAAAATACTTTTGTGAAGATAAAATGACAATTTTAAACTTACAGTTATAAATTGGAAGGTTTAACGAGGGGATAAAAATAAATAATTTCATTAAAAAATATTTTTTTCAAAAGTTTTTAACTTTTTGACTTTAGATTAAAATCTGAAGTTTAATTTGAAAAGCTACTTATTTATTAAAAAAATTGGTTTGGAATCAAGATTTAATTGAAAAATGTTTTCCAACTCCAATAATAAATAAAGCTTAAAAATAAAAAATTTAAAAAGTAAAGGATTGGAAGCATAATTAAATACAAGTTTCTCCAATGGACAGTAGCTATTTAAACAGTTAAAGAGCGTGTGAACTTGAGCTTGTTAGACGGAAATAACTCAAGCTCACAGCTCCTTGAGCGCCTAAAATAAAAACAAAGCAATTAGTGGGGGATTAAGTCAATTTGTAGTGATTATCATATCACCATCTGATTGTGCTATTGAATAATGGGTAGTCACTAAGTCTTTAATTAAGAGTCGAAGACCCGAAATCAAGATTAAGTAATTAATTAAAGTAATACTATACTTTGGTTGTCCATTGTTTTTCTCTCTTCTTTTTGCTCTCTCCATTTCTTTGCATTTTTTTTAAATCTGTTTATTACTATTTATGTTTGTTAATTTATACTTTTTAAACAATAAGAAACATGTTACTTATATAATTAAATAAACACGTTTAACCTAAAATATTAATATCACAAAGAAATATGTAAGATATTATGCCTTAATTCAAATTAGTAACATGGATTTATCTCAAAAATAATGTTGTATTAAATTAAAACGTGTAAGTAATAAGAGGTACTTACAAGTGCAGTTCAGGAGAGCTTAAAATGGAGTTGTTTGATTAGGCAATTCAAATGAACCTATCAAATACTTCTTTTGTATGGATTCAATTCACTATTTCAATAAAAAATATACTAAATAAATAGTAAGATAAATTGACATTAATATATATCAATTCATGTTATTTAAATTTATTGAATCAACAAGAATTCCTATACAAGGGAGTTGACCCAGTGCCAACTCTTGATTCAACTCAGGTAATTAATATAAGTTGCAAGTAACCCTAAATATTGATTACAACCATAATCTTAGCAATGGGTTTTCCATGTTTGCATATATCTAGTAGTGAAATGTGTGGACCATATTGGTTAGTTTTCCGAGTGTTTCAAAGGAAGAGAAGCAGAAGAGGTAAAAAACATGAAGTGGTTTCTTACAAAAGTGAGACTAGTAGTGCAATGAACATGACTAGTTGTATTTATTTTGACAGTGAAAGACAGCTCTGTGTTTGGTCCTCCTCCTCAACCTACTTCACGAAGTTCAACTGAAATCACTGAGGTTTCATCCCATGGACTAGATCAAGAAGAAAACAGTGCTTTCATACTACCCAAATTAATGAATAAAGCACAAAGATTAAATGAAGTAGAGACAAAATCAATGTAGTATTATTTACATATTATTTACATGGGAGTGGCATTGAATGAAACAAAATAGCTAATAGAGACAAAATTAGAAAATAAAGGACTTCTAAATGCAAGAACAAACGAGATGAGAAATGAAGCTGGTTTCCCAAGTATTGTTAAATGAAATAATTGTACAACATAAGGAAACAAAATGTTCATTGCAACACTTAAAAAGTGCATAGAAAGATAAATATCTGAAACGAAATCCCAACAATTTCCATATGCTAATAAAAGACTTTAATTTTCATAACAATCGCTATGCCAACGGCATCAAATATGTTAGCAATATACTTTTATGAGAAATCCCAATGTACAAAGCCACGGTCTTGATTGAAAGAACCAAAAGGGCAATAACATTGGCGATGCTAATTCCGGATGAAAGTAAATAATGTTACATTAGAGCCAAAAAGCTTGAAGCTTGAAACTAGTCAATATTCAAACTTATGTTTTGATCCAGATTGACTGTATATGTCTTACATGAACCTTGTTAATCAGGGGCGAAGTCAGAGGGGATGGCATGGGCTCCGCCCCCCTAAAATGTAAAATTGCTATTTAGGCCTTTAGAATTTTTTAAAAATTTTAAATTAGTAAAAGTAAAATTACACTTTGCCCCCTCCCTAAAATTATAAAAATTCAATTTAATCATTTACAAATTATAAAGATATAAACTATAAAAAATTAAAATTTTATCCGACCCCCCTAAAAAATTGTTCTAACTTCGCCCCTGTTGTTAATTGCAAAATTGTACAAACTAGTTAAAACTTCTGATTTAGACAAAGAATCAACCCATCTCATATTCTCAAATTCTATAGTTATTGAGCAAAGCATATGAACATACAAGGTTGTTTGCACTTATGACAAAACTCAACTCAAGTCTATTCCTAAGTAATATAGAATTAGTCTTCCAATGCTCCATAAGACTAATTAATATTGTTCCAAAACTCTAACATCTTAAGTTACTCAAACTCAGAAGTGACTGAGAGTGTCCAAAATGGATACGTTAAATTATTCTAAATCTTTCATATATTTGAAGAATTATATCCTTGTATCGTTATCTAGAAATGTATCTGATGTGGATACTTCAAGAAAAATGAAGACTATAACACACATAAAACCTGCTTATCATTCTTTTTTCCCATCAAAATCAGATAATGAAGATAACTAAAATTCATTACTAGCTTGTTACTAGATCATATGGAAATGAAATAAAATAAGATAAAATAAGTGAGAAACTCAGCGAGAAAGCCTTCCTAAAGGGAGTAAAAATAGTGCTCGAAACCCTAAAATGCAAATTCACAAAACTACTTAGTTCATAACATAAAATTTGTAGATAAAAATAAATTAAATAATCATTCAATTTCTAACCTATAACACTCCCTGGTTTTGTAAACAAAATTTGATATTGCACAGTCGATTTTCACCAAAAACCTGAAACAAAACAAGAATTTGAATATTTATCCACTTGATTTTCTAGTTGATTTCAATTCTATCAGTCAAGTAAACAAATCTGCAATCTTATATGTACAATAAAAAAGCAAAGAACATACAAAAACCCTCGACTTTTTTTAAAATTTTTCTCAAGAAACAAACAGAAATAACAAAAGCATAGAATGGGAAAAAGAAAAAAAATTGATAGAGTTCCATTGACATCAGAGAATAAAATACCTTCTTTTTCTCTTGTATATATTTGTAGAACAGAACTGAGAGGCGTCAGCAGTCCAGGAAGTTGGGTTTTTTTTTGTATGTTTTAGTCAAGCAAAGAAAAATATGAGAAAGAAAAGGGACAAGATTTTTGTATATTCAGGCCGAAAAAAAAGAGCAGGTAAATTGTGGGAGATGATATCGAAGAAGAAAAAGGATCTTTGATTTCTTTTTGAAAACAGCGTCGTTTCAATAAAAATTAAATAAATTTGCGCTGTTTATGGGAAAAACGCCGCTATTACTTTACCTTTTGCGGCGTTTATAGGAAAAACGTTGATAACGCTGCTCCCATTCGGTGTACCTTTGCGGCGGGTAGCATAAAACGTTGCTAAACATGTACTATTTGTGGCGCCATATCCACAAACGCCACTATATAACGACTTATGGCAGCGTTTTTTGGTTAGCGCCACTAATAGTATATATTTGCGGCATTTTTGGTTCAAATGCCACTAAAAACACAGCTAAAACCTTAATCCCTTTTTGTGCATTGAAATGTGGGATTCCTTCCCAAGAAATCAAAATAAGTCAAAAGAGGAACAAGAAGTAGAAAAAAAGAGGAAAAAAAATAAAGGAATAAAAAAGAAAACAAATAATTTAATATTAAAAAAAGAAATTATATTTTTTTCAAACATGTGACACATTTAACATGCCACATCAAACTCCATTACCCAAGTAGCGACACTAAACAATGGAATGACATCTTTGTAGTAACGCAAAAATGCTAATAGCATCTTTGTAAGTTTTAAAAGTTCAGTAGCAAAAAATAAAAATTAACCAAAGTTCAGTGGCATTTGGTGTAGTTTACCCTGATATTCACTCAGCAAAATTAAAAATAATTATGCTAAAAACAGTATTCTCAAATCATGTTTTTGTTATGAATATCTTATTAAATGGATGTCCATCAAGATCAATATAAGTTTTGATGTACTTTAAATTCTAATAGTCATTCGAAGTAGATCTCTACTTCATTTATACTTCTTATACCTATAAATAGAAACTTTGGAGAAGCTTTGTAAATATCCCGATTGATAAATAAAATATGCTCTCTTTTGCTCTCACATTATCTTTGTTCTTTACTCTCTGTCTGTTTATTTTATAGCACGTTATTAACACGATTCTCTTTTAATTTTTTCTCTCCATAAGTCACAAATTTTTTTCCCATTCACCAAGCCTTACCTCTTTCAAGCAATAACCAATGCAATAGGCGGTCACTCAAATTTCCTACTCAAGTTGCTGTGGATTGCCTTCTAGAGCTACTGTTATTTCAGTCTTCAATTGAGGCCTACGTATTATGGGTAATCATTATGCAAAGAAATTTATATAATCATTACGTGGTATGTTTTTCTCATTTGTTGATTGATTTTTGGTAAAATTATTCTATGAAAAATATTATTACTTTAAGGTTTCTTTTAAACTAAGATTCTTTTATCAAATTATAGTATGTATGGTATTTGGATGATTAAAATTTTTTATGATTTAATTATTGTTATTAAATATGTTTGAAAATATTGTATTCTATCTTTTAAATTGAATTTATAAATATTTGATTAGAAGTTTCATAAGATTTTATAACATATATGTGGTATTGAAATTTGGTACAATGTGTATCGAACAACTTTAAAGCATCGTACACGAAAATTTTGATTGTTTATTAAATGATTTTTATTATTAGATTATAAATGTTATTACGAAAACAAAATTGTTTTACTACTTGAAATAGTACTCGTGATAATCGCTAAGGTTATGATGATGATGATGTTAAAGATTTTCAGGTATATTTTACTATGATTTATTTATTATATCATGTTTATTATAATTGGAGACTAATCATGACAACATGAATAGATAGATTTTGATTTGAAATCCATGTATCTTTACGATGGTGATTATGAAATAAAAAATCTATTGGGATGTTTATAAGTTCGTTCTAGTAAATCTATTGCATTCTCCGAAGTGGACGCAAGCATAAAAGAAAATAAAAATAAATATTATTCTAAGATTTGGTAGTACAAAATTAGTCAAAAGCTCCAGAAAAGTTAATATATTAATATATTGTGATGATTAATCCATTTGTTTTAAAGATTTTCATAATGGATCTCATATTGAGATTGTGAATGAGAAAAATATTATATTTCATATGAATAAAAAGAGGGTTGAGTTATTGATTTATATTTATTACTCTTATTATAAATTGAATTGATTGTAACTATCTTTGTGATCTTCTTTTGTCATCATCCCCATTAAGGGATTAAAAGCAAAATATTTTACAGTAAAAGATTTACTTATGAGCAATAGAATATGGTAATTCTATCTAAAGCTCATTATGGTTGATGCACCTGAAGTTGCAAGTTTTTTTTTAAACTATGAGTATAATTCTACAGTATTCATAATAAGTTCTCAATTAAAATTACATGAAAAAATATTACTGATGAGAACTTGCAAGAGAGAAAACTTATGTATGAAAAGTCATTGGTTATTTACTTATTGTACACCTGGAAAATAGTGATTTAGACTTCACATTGATTTAAACATTTCCAGTAGTAAATGTCACAATAGTACTTATATGTGGATACAAAGTAAAAGGAATGACAGTAAAATTATCAATTTGTCATAATTTATATTGACATTATTAGTACAATTTAAATGCATGTTAAAGTAAACCAGGAGTTTACTGATACAAATACATTTACTACTTGGAGTGACCAATTAGACCATCTTGGATAATATATAATTCGAAAATTAATTGAGAATTCATATGGACATTCATTAAAGAGCCAAAAAATTCTTTAATTTAAAGAATTCACATTTGTTGCTTGTTCTCAATGAAAATTGACTGTTAGAAACTCACTAGCTAAAGTTGAGATTTAATGTCTTCCATTTCTGAAATGAATATGGGTCTATTCACCCACCATGTGGATGGTTTTGATATTATATGATTTTGGTAGATGCATCTACAAAATAATCACATATGTGTTACCAACTTGCAACCTATCGTTTGCAAGATTGCTTGGTTAAATAATTAATTTCAGATCATGCAATTAAGACAATTTATCTTCCTAATACTGATGAGTTTATATATCATTTTTTTATTGATTGAGTTTGAAAAAGTTTTAAAGTTTGTTATTTATGCACAAAATGGTTTAGAGAAATTATTGATTAAACGCATCTGATTAATGTCTAAACATGTAACGCCCTGAATAATTTATTTCTGATTCTATAAATATCTGACACAAGTGTGTATTTGCTTTAGTGGTTAAGTGTACTGGGTGCGTCTGGGAGGTTTTGGGTTCAATTCCCACTTTGGCAATTTTTATTATTTTTTATCGAAACCTTACCCTTGTTGAGTGGGCTTATAAAAAATTATATGTTAATCCATATCAAAATGAGCCTGTTGGTTCGAGTGGTAAGGGGGTTAGTTTGTTAAAGGTCCTGTGTTTGAATCCTTGCGCGAGCGTCGATGTTATCTTTTTGCTCGGTTGTTTGATAGAGTTTCGGTGGAGCCAAACTTCTGAGGTAGTTGTGAGTAGTGGGTTAGTGGGAGAGATATGGGGGATTTGTGATATTATCTTTAATTTTTATTTCTTTTTGCTAAATATTTCTCTCTCCTCCAAAGAAAATCTAACATCTAATTTTTTTTTGTTTTTCCCCTTCCTAACATTTCTTTCTCTTTTTTCAGCAATCCTCTGTTTTATCTCTCTTTCGATTCGGCTCGTGAATCCGTTGTTTGATCGTCTTGTTGGAATTGTGGGGTTCTCCTTTTGGTTTGGTAAGTATAACTCTGTTGTCATTAACTTTTGGTTTGGGGTTTTGGCAATAACATATTGTATGATTTATTAGTGGTAATCTGTGCTTAGGAGCAGACTGTGGAGCAGGGAATTGCACTTCAACGATTTAATACGCGTTAGAAGTGGTTTGTCATCAGTGGTAAGTCGGTTCCGTGTTGATTCTTATGTCAAATTCGTTACTCAACCATCTAAATTGGTGTTGGGTTTTCTATTTCTAGGTTTTTTTGAAGGACCAGGATTATTTTTGCATCGAATCGGTACCAGGTGCGTACCCCTTACACTGAAAATCGAGTTTCGACGAAAGCCAAAAGTGCGAACTGTCAACGCCTCATGGGCGTGTGGTTGCCTGTGTGGTTGGCCGTGTGCGAAGACACAGCCGTATGGTTGACGAAGGCATGGCCGTGTGGTGATGTGGATGTGGCCGTGTGGGCCACACGGGCTAGGCCAAGTTGGGTTTGTGGGCCCACACGGGCATATGGGTCCATAATTCTAAAATTTTCCCTAGGGTCACACGGGTCATTCCAATCGACTGTGGGCCTACCGTAGGATCGGTAAGGGCTAACCAAACCCTAGATTATATGATTTGATATTTTAATAGTATGCTTTGAGTAGGACACTTTTATGTATGACTAACTATTCTGCTATATGAATATCTGATGTTTGTACACACGTATGATAAACATTTAATATCTGTATCTGAATCTGTATTCTATATCTATTTTTGGGGTGGGATTGTCTATATGGAGGAAGTATTCTGAAAGGCGACCCTTACCTATATTCTGGTAGCTAGGTTGCATATTATCTGATACGTGTCGTAATGACACAATATGGTGTGTGGAGATGGCTGGGTGTTTTAACCCCACATGGTGTGTCAGGATGGTCGATAATGGTGTGTAGAGGATGGGGGTAGGATTCTGCATAACTGATTCTGTTATTTGTTTCTATAAAGAACTTAGGTCCAATCTGATTCTGAATGTATATGTGATTTCTGTATAAATTGTACGTCTATTTCTGTTGGGTTACACACTGAGTTTACGAAAACTCACATCTGTTTGTTTGTTCTGTTTAGGTAATCCATAGACTTAGACATCAGTGCGGCGGAGACTCATCGGTAACCACTTGACCGTAAACTGTTTAAACTAAGTAGTTTATGGTTTATTTAAAATTTTGTATTCATTTGAGAGTTTGTAATTTCTGAGACTCTCTAGACTGTATGTTTTTTTTAACTGTTGATTTTTGGTATGTTTGATAATCTGCATGCTTAGATAAAATAAATGTTTGAAATCATGGTTTTACGAAAACAAAGGTTTTCTAAAAAAACGAACTGCATTTTTAAAAGATAACGATTTTAAGACTTCCGTTCTAAATTTTGTTTTGGCAAATGAACTAATTAAACGGCATTTTCAGAAATAACTATGAAAGAATACGAGTTATAAAAACTGAAAGGTTTATCGAAATAACTCAGTTTTCAAAACTCTATCATGTGACATCTCCGGATTCGGTCATAACATCTAGGCCGAGCTTGGAGTGTTATATTTAGTGGTATCAGAGCCAGGTTTCAAAACTCGAGTTGTGAATTTTGGGTTTCAAAATTTTGTTTCAAAAAGAACTAATTTTCAAATAATTTGGATAAATTGAGAAAGTATGTGGTACACAGAGTCTCCGGCGCCGACCCTGTAAGTATTTCTGAATTTAGATAGAATCTTCTGAAAATACTGTAGTTAGTACTTCTGAAACTATACTGAGTTAGTTAGAGACTGAAACCTCTAAAAACATTTCTGAACTTCTAATAATTTATGCATAAAATATCTATTAATAAATACTGTAACTAACGCATAAAATTTTATAATGTAGATAAAATTTGAAATTTATAATAACTGCTCATGGAACTCGCGGACGTGGTATCCATGGAAGTGGTAGAGGCTGTAGGGGGCTCGAGTTGAGTTTTCTTCTCTAGGCAGTATGCTAAACTTAGATACGAGTGAGACACGGTTTTTGCCTGCTACCGAGACTGGGTCTCAAAGCCGTTTGGCTGGGGACGACGCACTATCCTAAGCCCTGTTGAGGATATTAGAGAGGGTCGCTTGACCTCATTCTGAATCTGGGGGCTGTGGGTGGATAATTGAGTGACTCTAGTCCAATGGCACTGAGCTGTTTAGGGGTGCCACTGGAGTCGCCCCTACTGTGGCCGAGTATTGGTTGGACGCCACCGAGAGGATCATGAATGGTATAAATTGTACTCCCGAGCAGAAACTTAAGGGTGCAGTCTCTTTGCTTCGCGACAAGACATATCAGTGGTGGTTATCAGTTAATGAGGGTATTCAGTCTGATCGTCTGAACTGGGATTTCTTCATGATTATCTTTCAGGGAAAATATGTTGGTGTGCGAGCTATGTAGATGCTCATAGGCGTGAGTTCATGAATCTTACGCAAGGTGATAGATCTGTGGCCGAGTATGAGGCTGAGTTTTTGAGGTTGAGTCGCTACGCTCGAGGCATGGTGGCGTCTGAAAATGAGAAGTGTGTCTGTTTTGACGACAGTCTAAGGGATAATTTGAGGGTACTGATTCTCCACATAGGGAGTGAGAGCTCGCAGTTCTGGTGGATAAGGAAAAGATCGCCGAAGAGGTTAAGCAGGTGGAGTGCCAAAATAGGGACCGTGAGAGAGGCAAGGATAAGAGGGAGTAAGAGCCCTCTAGCTTTGTTCAGAGGCCTAAGAAAAAAGGCCAGGCCTAATGGGCCAGTTAGAGTGGGGGTTCCAGTTGCTCCTACTGGGATTTAGCCATGTGGAGATTATGGTAAGCGTTATTCGAGTGAGTGTTAGATGAGGATAAGGGTGTGTCTATGGTGTGTGTGTTTGGAGCACCGCATTAGAGAGTGTCCACAGCGGGTAAATCAGATGCAAGCTATAGGACCGAGTTCTGTACAGCCTCAGAGGGCAGTTCAGCAGCCACCTAGGGGCCGTGGATCGGCTAGGGGTGGTAATGATTGGGTCATGGAAAGAGAGCACCGGGCAGAGGTACTAGTCAGACTGAGGCGAGATAGCCTGCGTTGGTTTATGCTGCTCGATGTCGAGAGGATAGAGACGCTCCTGATGTTATCACGGCTATGTTCTTTATTTTTTATGCACCTAATACTGCTCTGATAGACATAGGTTTTACACACTCCTATGTAGCTAGTTCTATTTCTGGAAACCTGAGGATTTCTATTGAGAGCACCTCTAGTGAGATCACTGTACTGAGCCCGTTGGGGCAGTCTATTCGGGTTAGTAAACTCTATAAGGATGTTCCATTAAAGGTGTAAGGGGCTATATTTCTGGAAAATCTGATAGAGTTACCATTTGGGGAGTTTGATTTGATTCTGGGTATGGATTGGTTGGTTAAGCATCGAGTCAGTTTGGATTGCACGTCTAAAAGGGTCGTTTTAAGGACTGATGATGATAAGGAGGTGGTTGTGATCGGTAAGCGTCGAGATTATCTGTCCAATGTAATCTCCGCTCTTGTAGCTGAGAAACTAGTTCGAAAAGGGTGTGAGGCGTATATGGCTTACGTCAGGGTTGCTGTTTTTGGGGACTCTTCTATTGGGGATGTAACACCCCCTAACCCTAAATCGTCGCCGAAACAAGATTACAGAGCATTACCGGACATATCAGAAAATTTATGAATAATTCATAAATAATTAACATACATAGTATAATTTAATCATTAAATTCCTATAATGGACTATCGAGGCCCAAAACACGTATTAGAAGTGGAACGAGACTTGTTTGAGTACTCCGGAAATTTTTCGTGAATTTCAAAAAAAAATTCCTACGTGTAGGGCTCACATGCCCATGTGTCTCCATCACACGCCCGTGTTGACATACCGTGTGGCTTACACGGCCAGGACATGCCCGTGTCCTTTACCCTTGTAACTCTCTGACTTATTGATCATGAACAAATTGATTTCACACGGCCAAGCCACACGCCCGTTTGCTTAGCCCGTGTAGATTTATTTTCAATTTGAACTAGTGCAGTTTTTACACGGCCATGACACATGCCCGTGTTCAAGACCGTGTCCTTAACACGGCTGAGACACACGCCCATGTCTCTACCCGTATGCTAAAACCTGGGTATTCTATTTCCAAAACTTAAGTTGCAGGGGACACACGACCAGATCACACGCCCATGTGCTAGTCGTGCGTCTCACACGGTCTGGTCACATGCCTGTGTGCGTGACAGGCTGTTTGAACTCTATATGAGCTTTTTATACTAACCTAGCCAACCCTGCAAGTTCAAACAGAAACCAATCCAATATCAATATTTCAACTAATACATTTGCACACTTAATATACCTAAATCATGCCTAAAACATTGACTTAATAATATGACCAATAACATTCATAATATCATTTAAGATTAATTCATATTCATCATTCATTTCCATTTTTTACTTATAACAAATATGTTAAGTGTATCATAAAGCTTTCATGTTTCCTCATTAAATCCCAACTCAAACATTATAAACCATTCTTTACGACCAAAAATTACAAGACATATACATGTGGCCTATACAACACCTAGTACATGCCACTTTTACCCGAAAAGGAATATTTACATACCATCAATTATTCATACATAATCATACTTTATCTTAGTTCCATTCATTTCAATATTGATACTTACCTTATAATTTACTTACCATACATATAAATTTAAAAATAACATTAATAAATAGTAGTTCGAATTATAGTAATACAAATCGTGATTTTCTCGTGTTACTCCTCGTTTACTTTCTCTTTCCCCTTTTTGCTCGACGTCTCTGGTTCTTTGTTAGCTACGAAAATTAAAATTAAAATAATTTACACTATTAATACAACACTAATTTATATTAAATAATTGAATTTCTACCTTAATTTCAATTTGGTCCTAATTAAACTCAATTACTTTTCTAACTCAATTCATATTTTATTTCTACTCAATTTCCTACTAAATTCAACATAACTATCTAATGTTCATGATAAAACCCTAATTTTTAAATTTCTTTCAATTTAATCCCTCTAACACAAAACTTATAGCATACTTTACAATTTAATCCTTTTATCAATTCTAACTAGAAATTCTATCAATCAAACCCCTACTTCAACAATTTGTCCAACATGAATCATGTTCAAAAATCTAAGAACTTTCAAAAGTTCAACTCAATTTCAACAAAACTTTGTTTTAAAGCTTCTAAAACATCAAAATTAAAAAAAAAGGACTTAATTGACTTACCAATTAAAGCTTAAAGCTTCAACACCCTAGTTTTCCCTTTTTCTTTTCTTTCTTTTTCATTCTTTCCTTCCCCTGTTTCGTTTTCAGCTTCTCTGTTCTTTCTTTCTTTTTCTTTTCTTTATTCTTTTATTTACTTTATTTTAATTATATTAGTTTTATAATAATAATAATACAATAATAATTTAATTAATAAATATCTTTATACTTAAATTATAAGTAATTATTCATTAATTTTACAAGTGTATAAATATATACATTACACATGTATAATACATTCACCATACATTTGTCTTTATTTTAATTTATTTCATAATATAATAATAATTAATATTAATATTAATATTAATATTAATATTAATTATTTAACATAATAAATCTAAGAAAATCTTAGATTTTTTTCTAAGTTGCCGCCTCATTTATTATAAATGGCATATTTGCCATTTTGGTCCTTTTTACTTTCTTTTAATCTACAATTCAACTTTCACCCTTTATTCAATTTAGTCATTTTTCCTAATTACTCTTAATTAAGCTAAATTCACTTAATTGAAACCTAATTAAACACACCACTAGACTTATAAATATTTTTAATAATTATTTATGAGTTCGATTTACTAAGACGGAGGCCTGATAATGTACTTTTCTGATGCCCATGAATTTTGGGTCATTATATTTCTCCCCTTTACTAAATTTCGTCCTAGAAATTTACCTGAGAAGAGATGAGGATATTGCGCTCTCATTGTTTCTTCCGATTCTCAAGTTGCTTCCCCAATACTGTGACTTCTCCATAACACTTTCACTAAAGGAACCTGTTTGTTTCTCAACTCCTTTACTTTTCTAGCTAATATCTGAACCAGCTCTTCTTCATAAAAAGATTCGGTCGAATTTCGATATATTCAGTGGGAATAACATGAGAAGGATCTGATCTATATCTCTGAAGCTTAGAAACATGAAAAACATCGTGAATCTTCTATAATTCTGGAGGAAAAGCTAGTCGATAAGCAACCGGTCTGATTCTTTCTACTATTTCATATGGCCCGATATAACGAGGACTCAATTTCCCTTTCCAGCCATCTCAAAACTTTCTTCCAAGGCGACACTTTAAGGAATACCTTATCCCCAACAGAGTATTCAATGTCCCGTCGTTTCAAATCTGCGTAAGATTTCTATCTGTCGAAGGCAGCTTTCAGTCTATCTTTAATCTTTTTAACTGTTTCCTCTGTCTCTTGAATCAACTCTGGCCCAACTATTTTTCTTTCATTCAGTTTCGTCCAACATACAGGCGATCTACACCTTCTACCATATAAAGCCTCATACGGAGCCATTTGAATACTAGGTTGGAAACAATTATTATAAACAAATTCTGCTAATGGAAAATAATGTTCCCAACTTGTTTCAAAGTCAAAAATATAATACTGTAACATATCCTCCAAAATTTGAATCACCAGTTCAGACTGTCCGTCGATTTGTGGATGAAATGCAGTACTGAAATTAAGTTTAGTACCCAAAGAATCATGCAATTGCCTCCAACAAAAGTACCATCATTTGCTTCTCGGAGAATTAACTCTTTTAACTTAAAAGCAGTTGGAATACAAAGTCGATTTTGGAACCTCAAACAATCATGTTCATCAGTACTAAAATTTTCTACCATACCATTCCGCACCATCTCTTTTCTCTTCATCAACTTTTTATCTTCTAGTTGGGCTGTTCTAATTTGATCAAACATTACCGGCTTAACTCTTAATTCAGCTAACAAGCTTCCATCATCATTAATACTAAGCCGAGTGAACATTACCCGTAATTCAATTGTTGTTTTTCTGCTCAATGCATTTGCTACTACATTTGCCTTTTCCGGATGATAATCTATAACACAATCGTAATCTTTCAGAAGCTAAATCCACCGTCTTTGTCTTAGAGTCAACTCTTTCTGTGACAAAAGATATTTAAGACTCTTATGATCAATATAAATGTAACATTTCTCACCATAAAGTAATGCCTCCAAATCTTCAATGCAAAGATTATTATAGCTAACTCCAAATCATGTGTCAGGTAGTTGCGCTCATGTAACTTTAACTGTCGAAATGCATAAGCTATTACTTTTCTGTCTTGTATCAATACACATCCTAAACCATTTAGAGAATCATCACTGTATACAACAAAGTCCTTTCCCGACTCTGGTAGAGTCAGAGCAGGTGCCTCGGTCAACATTTACTTCAATGTCTCAAAACTCTTGTGGCACTAATCATCTCAGATAAAAGGAACATTTTTTTGTAGAAGCTTTGTCATCGGCAATGCTATCTTCGAAAATCCATTAACAAATCTCCTGTAGTATCCAGCTAATCCCAGGAAACTACATACCTCAAATTCATTCCTTGGTGCCTTCCATTGAACAATCGTCTCAATCTTATTTGGATCAACTCTAATCCCTTCAGCAGATACCACATATCCCAAAAACACTACCTCAGATAACCAGAATTCACATTTACTCAACTTCCCGTACAACTGTTTTTCCCGTACAATCTGTAGCACTATTCTGAGATATTGGTCTTGTTCTAACTTTGTCTTTGAATAAAACAATATATCATCAATGAAAACCACCACAAACTGATCTAAATACGACTGGTAAATACGGTTCATCAGGTCCATGAAAGCAGCTGGGGCATTAGTCAACCCGAACGGCATCACCAAAAATTAATAATGGTCATACCGAGTATGAAATGCAGTCTTCGGCACATCACTTTCTTTTACTTTCAGCTGATAATACCCGGATCTCAGGTCAATCTTTGAAAATACTGAAGCTCCCTTTAACTGATCAAACAAATCATCTATATGGGGCAACGGATGCCGGTTCTTGATCATCACTTTGTTCAACTGCCAGTAATCGATGCAAAGCCGCATTGAACCATCTTTCTTTTTAACAAACAATACCGGGGCTCCCCAAGGTGAAATGCTCGGTCTAATAAATTCACGATCTAACAAATCCTGTAACTGTATCTTCAATTCTTTCAATTAGGTGGGCAACATTCGGTACAGAGGTATAGAGATTGGTGCTGTACCTGGATACATATCAATAGTAAATTCAACTTCTCTGTCAGGTGGTGAACCCGATAGTTTTTCAGGGAATATATCTGGAAACTCACATACAGTTCTGATTTACTACACTGACTCTCAACCAAATCAAAATTAATAACATAAGCTAGATATGCTGTACAACCCTGTAGAAGTAATTTATTAGCCTTTATTGGCGAAATGATGCGTGTTGATCCACTAGTACTGATACCATTCACTTCAGTTCTGTCTCCATCTTCTGTCTGAATACTGAACCTCTTTTTATAACAATCTAATACTACTCCGTGTTGAGACAACCAATCCATGCCCAAGATTACATCAAAATCACTGAAAGGCATAATCAACAAATCAACAGGAAACATTTTATCATGTATTATCAATGGCATCTATAGCATACTCGGTCTACAGACACAGTTAGTCCCAAAGGGCTAGACACCTCTATTAAAACTCTAGACATCTCATATTTTAATTTTCCCGACTCAACCAATTTTGAATTAAAGTATGAATGAGAAGAACCCAGATCAATTAATGCATAAAGAGGTTCAGAATACAATAAAAAATACCTGTCATGACGTCATGTGCAACGCCTTCCTCCCTAGTTCGAACTACATATGCCTTGGCCGATACTCTAGCCTCCGACTGTTGTGTAACTATATCACTGCCCCTTCTTACACCTCCACCTCTAGAAATAGAACCACCTCTACCCGAGCCTCTGCCTCGAGCAGTAGACACTAATCTCAATGATGCTGCAGGTGTGATGCTTTCGCTTTTCGGGCAATCTCTGATAAAATGATCTGTAGACCTACATCGAAAGCATCGTCTGGTTATTCTCCAACTTTCACCTTTATGCGTTTTCCCACAATGTTCGCAGTCCGGCATATCAATGTCTCTAGAATGGCCTCTTACACTGCCAGTAGAAACTGTAGTCAGCTTTCCCCAGCTTTTATCACCTCGGTCCTGTAACAGCCCAATTACAACCCTAATCAGAACTGTGGTTTCGGGACCACGAATCCGAATTAGAAAAGTATTTTAATTATTAATTTGGTATTTATGTTATGTGGTCAAGCATGTGTTAAATCATTATATATTAATTTGTGTGTTTGAGTGACTAATTTAGATGAAAGTATTAAATTGCATAATTTGTGAAATAGCTAATCATTATAAAGGGGTGACTAAATTGAATTGTTGCTTGAATCAAGGGACTTGCATGTCAAGTTGCCCTAAAATAATGCTAGTGGACGGCAAAGGTATTAGAATAATATTAAGTTATTGTTTTATAATTATTAAATGAAAAGAATAATAATATATGTATGAGATGATGATTAAAATAAAAACAAAACAAAGCATTAGTGGGGGGGAGTGTTCATCTTTTATTCTCTTTGATATTGCCGAAACTTTGAGGAAGAAGAAGAGGAATGGTTTTCACCATTTTTGGCACTTGCATGGCTTAATTAGGTGAGTGATTCAACTTGATGTTTTGATAATTCTAACATTTTTGAGGTTGTAGCTTTGTAAATTAGTTAACCTATGTTCAAATTTTTGTTATAGAGGTGTCATTCGAATGTTGCCATGGGTATAAATTTTGTGTTTGTGTGGTTATGGCTAGAGCTTGTTATATGTATGTTAGATTATAAATTTCTTCTTTGAAATTCTTGAGGGAACTTGTTTCAATGAAGAATTCATGAAAAGAAAATTCATGAATGAACTATGTAGCTAGAAAAATGAAAGAAATGAAATGGTATATAAACTATGAATATTCGGTCCTCAAGAATTTAGTTCAAATTTCTTGTGTTTTGAGTGTTATGCTTTGGGGACTAAATTGCAAAATTTGTAAATTCTAGGGGTAAAATGGTAAATTTTATAATTATGAGTTTTGGATTAAATTGAATAAAAATGAATGTGAATAAGCTGTATTTGGCATTATTTAGATCAAGAAAACAAGGAAAATGGGTCGGATCATGGAAAAGCTAAACTAGACGAATAACCGGAAAGCGTAATCCGACAACTTTTGAGGTAAGAGTTTAAACGATTGAGTTAACTCGAATATCTTTTATATTCGTAATTATGTATTGATGTTAAATATGTATATATTTGTGTATAATGGTACATGGCCTAATGAATTAGATGATTCTTGATATAATGGTTGTACATTATAATTTTTGGACTTAGGATACGTTTTCATGAAATGAATTCTAGAGTGTGAAGGTAGCAAATAGTATGAGATATCGAAGGGGTGATTATATATATATGCTTATGTGTGAAGTAGTGAATTGGATTAAGATAATTATGGATATATTTTTTTTATACGTTTAAAATGAGTCAAGGGTTTGTGGAATGTTTTATGTTTATGATCTTATAACCGGGCACTGTGTGTGTGAGACGGGCTAATGCCACTAAGTGTGCGGGAATGAAGAGTAACGACACTAAGTGTGCAATACATTACCGGAATAATTAGCACTATGTGTGCGGAAATGTTAAGTAACGGCACTTAGTGTGCGATACGTTACAAAAGATTATAGTCATAAAAAAATGCAGAAAAGAGGTTCGTAGACAACTTTAATTGTTTATATTATTATGTATTCGGAAAAGATCGGATAAAATATTGCAATATATGCTTGAATGTTAAATCATGAAAGGTAAGCAAAGTTAAGGTATGTGATATATATATGTATATATATACACGCAATTAATTAATTACATATATATATATATTATTTGAATTTGGGACAATTCGATATGGAAATATATGATTTTAAACTTTGAAAATGTGCATGCAAAATTATCAATTGTGTAATGATGCTATGGGAAATAATTCGAGTATAGTTGCAAATGGATGAGGGATTGTATTATATGATGTTATGAATTCAATTATATATATATTTGGCCTTTCGGTAAGAATACAACAAAGATGGGTATGGATTTGAAATTTTTTTAAATTATATTGTTCACTTATGAATTGTTTAAATCTTACTATGCTTTGGAAGCTTACTTTGAGTGTGGTTGTGTATGCATTGTAGAACTCTTTTTAGGTGCACAGCTCTTGCTCGGAATCACTGCTGAAGCTCATCACATTATCATCAGAATTTTGGTACATCTTTTTTATATAAACCTAAAGTCTGTGGCATGTATAAGCTAGCTAGATTTCGGTATAATTTTGGTATTGTAATTGTAAGCCATGCCAAAATGGCTATACTTTTGTGTATAAGTATGATTAATGTATGGAGTTTAAATGAAACAATTTTTGGTTAATAGCAGTAACATAATTTTGAAAAATTACCAAAAATAGGAGAAATGTAATTAGAGAGTAAATAAGATAAAGAATTAAGGCTTATTATTTCTATTTTTATATGAAAGAAACAAAGTAGGCAAAGGAATTTTATATTATGAGGTATTTAAATTTTAGTGAGACTGGTTCTGAATGACTTCGTGATTCCCTGTTCTGTCTTGGAAAAATTGTTAAAACTTGTACAAAAATAATCATGGAGCATAGTTTATATGCTTAGAATCCTTAATGAATCTATTTTGATTGGAATAAACAAAAACATTATTGAAATTCTGTACAATGAGATAACTAAGTTTTTGTAAAGATAGGTCAGAATCATCAAACAGTGAAATAGGAGAAACTTTTATGAATAAACTGTACTAATTGGCAATATGAAAAATTCTAAAAAAATTACGGTAAGAAGATAGATGAGTCTAGTTTCAAGAAAAATTTACGTATCTAAATTTTCAGTTTCGTAACTCGAGTTATGGTTAATTTAGTTAACATGATGCAGTTGGACAGTTTTAATTTTTATATCCTGAATTAGTAGTCAAGTCTAGTAATGCCTCATACTCGACTCCGGCAACGGTCTCGGGTAAAGGGGTGTTACAGGTCCGATCTAAAACTCCGCCTCCAACCACCTCAGAATTCTCTGGATCTTTTTGGTAGAGGATTTGAACTAGTAGTTCCAACTTGTTTCCCGGTTGATCTAGCAATTTCAGGCTTTTTATCCAAACCAAAAACTTGTTCTACCATCTTTGCTCTCTCGACCAAGTCTACAAACTCTGTAATTTGATGGGATACCAGCTGTATCCTGATTTCATCTCTCAAACCCCATAGGAACCGCTTACAACTATAGGCCTCTGTCGGTATAAAATCTGAAGCATATCGGATGAGTCTAGAAAATTCCCGTTCATAGTCTACTACTAATAGATCACCTTGTTTCAACATCAAGAATTCTTGCTTTTTGTCTTCAATATATAATTCCCTGACATATTTCTTATGGAATTCTTTCTGAAATAAATCCCATGTTACCTGTTCTGTTGGTAAATGTCAAATTACAGATTCCCACCACAAATAAGCTTCAACTTGTAGTAGAGAAACAGCACAGATCAGACATTCTCGGAGGGTACATTCCAATTGTTGCAGAACTCTTTTAGTTGATTCCATCCAATTCTCTGCTATAGACTGATCGACTCCTTTCAAAACCAAGAATTCAGCGACACCGTATTTTCTTAATTCTTTTATTGAGGCCTATCTCTGAGTAGGTGTAGATGTCGTAGCAGGAGCTACGACATATCGTATGGGTATGGGTCAAGGACACGCCCGTGTGTCTCCATGACACACTCGTGTTGACATACCGTGTGGCTTACACAGCAAGGACACGCCCGTGTCCTTTACCTATGTAACGTTTTGACTTATTGATCATGAACAAATTGATTTCACACGGCCAAGCCACACGCCCGTGTGCTTGGCCCGTGCAGATTTATTTTCAATTTGAATCTAGTGCAGTATTCACACAGCCATGACACACACCTGTGTTCAAGATCGTGTCATTCACACGATTGAGACATACGCCCGTGTCTCTGCCAATGTGCTAAAACCTAGGTATTCTATTTCCAAAAATTAAGTTGCAGGGGACACACAGCCAGATCACACGCCCATGTGCTAGCAGTATGTCTCACACGGTTTGGTCACACACCCGTGTGCCAGGCCGTGTGAACTCTATTTCAACTAATACATTTGCACACTTAATATACCTAAATCATGCCTAAAACATTGACTTAATAATATGACCAATAACATTCATAATATCATTTAAGATTAATTCATATTCATCATTCATTTTCACTTTTTACTTATAACAAAAATGTTAAGTGTATCATAAAGCTTTCATGCTTCCTCATTAAATCCCAACTCAAACATTATAAACCATTCTTTTCAACCAAAAATTACAAGACATATACATGTGACCTATACAACACCTAGTACATGCCACTTTTACCCAAAAAGGAAAATTTACATCACCAAGTTTGTGCTGAGGTCGGGATCGATCTGGATGCCGAACTAGGACCTTTGACTTTTACTAATCTGCGCATGGAAACAACTGTATGCTTAGTATGCCTATACTCAGTGGTATTACCATAAATCAAACTAATTAACATTAATGTTCTATAAGCATCAAATATGTAACAATGTAAATCATAAGAATTAATTTACTTTCAAATTAATACTTCATTTATAATAATTCATCAACTGATATCACATATCAACAATTCGAATCTTCGATCAATTCATGAACCTTAGGTTCATACTTACAAATCTCATATCTCAATTTCAATTCACATTTCAATTCATAATTCCACTTTCTCATACTTTTAGTAGATCAATCGATCAAACTCATTCAAATTTCTCATTTCATTTATTTACCCCTATTAACAAGACTCGGACCTTGGCGGATACACGGATCCAACCAAACACACCAGAATAATCCACCCAAACACACCAGTATGATCTACCCAAACACACCAGAATGGTACTAAGTGCCTTTTTGGATAGTCCAAAGTAATATAGTGACTTCAGTGTCTCCTCGGCTAAGTCGAAAAATCCCCAAATCCTTTCAATCCTATGGCATGCCAACTATATCCTACTCAGTCCGACTAGTTAATAGGGTATTCAATTTTCATATTTCAATTCAATCACTTTCTCATATTAATCATAATTTAATTCAAGACATTTTTTCCCACTTTCCAATCAATATACCATCAATTATTCATACATATTCATATTTTATCTTAATTTCATTCATTTCAATATTGATACTTACCTTATAATTTACTTACCATACATATAAATTTAAAAATAACATTAATAAATAGTAGTTCGAATTATAGTAATACAAATTGTGATTTTCTCGTGTTACTCCGATTTTCTCGTGTTACTCCTCGTCTACTTTCTCTTTACCCTTCTTGCTCGATGCCTCTGGTTCTTTGTTAGCTAAAAAAATTAAAGTTAAAATAATTTACACTATTAATACATCACTAATTTATATTAAATAATTGAATTTCTACCTTAATTTCAATTTGGTCCTAATTAAACTCATTTACTTTTCTAACTCAATTCATACTTTATTTCTACTCAATTTCCTACCAAATTCAACTTAACTATCTAATGTTCATGATAAAACCCTAATTTTAGATTTCTTTCAATTTAATCCCTCTAACACAAAACTTATAGCTTACTTTACAATTTAATCCTTTTATCAATTCTAACTAGAAATTCTATCAATCAAACCCCTAATTCAACAATTTGTCCAACATGAATCATGTTAAAAAATCTAAGAACTTTCAAAAGTTCAACTCAATTTCAACAAAACTTTGTTCTAAAGCTTTTAAAACATCAAAATTAAAAGAAAAAGACTTAATTGACTTACCAATTAAAGCTTAAAGCTTCAAAACCCTAGTTTTCCCTTTTCCTTTTTTTTCTTTTTCCTTCTTTCCTTCCCCTGTTTCATTTTCAACTTCTCTGTTCTTTCTTTCTTTTCTTTATTCTTTTATTTACTTTATTTTAATTATATTATTTTTATAATAATATAATAATTATTATTTAATTAATAAATATCTTTATACTTAAATTATAAGTAATTATTTATTAATTTTACAAGTTTATAAATATATACATTACACATGTATAATTCATTCACCATACATTTGTCTTTATTTTAATTTATTTCATAATATAATAATAATTAATAATATTAATATTAATATTAATATTAATTATTTAACATAATAAATCAAAGAAAATCTTAGATTCTTTTCTAAGTTGCTGGCTCATTTATTCTAAATGGCATATTTGTCATTTTAGTCCTTTTTACTTTCTTTTAATCTACAATTCAACTTTCACCCTTTATTCAATTTAATCCTTTTTTCCTAATTACTCTTAATTAAGCTAAATTCACTTAATTGAAACCTAATTAGACACACCACTAGACTCATAAATATTTTTAATAATTATTTATGAGTTCAATTTACTAAGACGGAGGCCCGATAATGTACTTTTCTGATGCCCGTAAATTTTGAGTCATACAGCGGATATCAAAACAATGATGGATTTTTCAAATTTCTTTCTTGAGGAGTTACCGGGTTTACCTCTAAATCGAGAGGTTGAGTTTGGCATTAAGCTTCTACTGGTATAGTTCCGGTGTCAATCGCTCCATACCGTATGGCACTAAAGGAGCTTACAGAGCTTAAGGCTCAACTTCAAGAGCTTTTGGATCATGGTTTCATCCGTTCTAGTGTGTCTCTATGGGGGCACAAATTTTTTTTGTTAAGAAAAAAGATGGGACCATGAGGATGTGTATCAACTATTGGCAGTTGAATAAACTGACTGTGAAGAACAAGTACCTACTTTCGAGGATCTATGATTTGTTTAATCAGTTCCGAGGGGCTTCAGTGTTTTTGAAAATTGATCTCCGTTCTGGGTATTATCAGTTTGGGGTTAAAGAGGTTGATGTTCATAAGACTACATTTAGGACTCATTATGGGCATTACGAGTTCCTAGTTATACCTTTTTTGGTCTGACGAATGCTCTGGCTGCATTCATAGATATGATGAACTGAGTCTTTCAGCGATATCTGGATCAGTTCGTCGTAGTTGTCATCGGTGATATTCTAGTTTACTTTAAGACTGAGGATGAACATGATGAACATTTTAGAGTAGTGCTTCAGATACTCCGTGAGAAACAGCTTTACGCTAAGTTGAGCAAGTATGAGTTCTGGTTGCATGAGGTGACTTTTCTAGGGTACGTAGTTTCTGCTGAAGGGATTCGAGTTGATCCGAGAAAGATCAAGGCTATGCTTGCTTGGAAACAACCCAAGAACGTATCTAAAATCCATAGTTTTTTGGGTCTTAAGGGTTATTATCGGCGGTTTTTTGAGGGGGTTCTCTCTGATTGCAGTTCCTTTGACTAAGCTTTTGCACAAGGGTGTTCCTTTTGTCTGGACTGATGCGCAGCATTCGAGCTTTGAGAAGCTTAAGTCTGTTCTGATGCAGGCTCCTATTTTGATACAGCCTGAATCTGGGAAAGAATTTGTGGTATATAGTGATGCGTCGCATGTTAGTTTGGGTTGTGTTCTGATGCAAGATGGTAAGGTTGTGGCCTATGAGTCCCGTCAACTTAAGACACATGAAGGGAATTACCCGACGTATAATCTTGTGCTTTCTACTATGGTTTTTGCATTGGAAATCTAGAGTCACTATCTGTATGGTGAGAGGTGTATTATTTACACTGATCACAAGAGCCTCAAGTACCTCCTTACTCAGAAAGAGTTGAATCTTAGGCAGCGTCGCTGGATTGAATTGCTCAAGGATTATGATTGCATTATGCTCTCAGTCAATGCTCTCAGTCGTAGAGCGATGACTGATTTGAGAGTGATGTTAGCTCACCTTAGTCTGTTTGATGATGGGAGCCTGTTAGCCAAGTTGCAAGTTAAGCCGACTTGGATTGATCAGATTTGGTATAAGCAGTTAGGGGATGAGTCTCTGGGTTTCCGGTTCTGTCAGATTGAGAGTGGTAGTACTTTAGATTTTGGGCTGAATAAATATGGAGTTTTGTGTTTTCGAGGTCAGATCTGTGTGCCGAATGATTTTGATTTGAGGCAATCGATTCTGAAGGAGGCACATAGTAGCCCTTATGCTATGCATCCTGGTGGTAATAAGATGTATCGCAATCTTCGTGAGTTGTACTGGTGGCTAGGTTTGAAGCGTAAGGTTAGAAATTTTATTGCTCGATGTCTGACGTGCCAGCAAGTTAAGGCTGAGCACCAATTACCTTCGGGTTTGTTACAACCCGTTAAGATTCTTTTATGGAAGTGGGAACGAATAACCATGGGCTTCGTTAGTGGGTTTCCCTTGCCACCCACTAAGAAGTATTTTGTTTGGGTCATCGTGGATCGATTGACCAAGTCTGCTCATTTTATTCCGGTTTAGACGGACTACTCTCTGTAAAAGCTAGCAAAGCTCTATATCTCCGAGATTGTAAGACTGCACGGTTCGAGATTATTACACAAGATCCTCGCTTCTCTTCTCAATTCTAAAAGGAATTACACGAGGTTTTGGGTTCGAGATTAGACTTCAGTACTGCGTTCCATCCTCAGACTGATGGCCAATCTGAGAGGGTGATTCAGATACTAGAGGATATGCTTCGGAGTTGTGTAATTGAATTTCAAGATAGTTGAGAGGATTATCTGCCACTAGTTGAGTTCGTCTACAATAACAGTTTCCAGTCTAGCATCCAGATGGCACCTCACGAGGCTTTGTATGGTCGTAAGTGTCGTACTCCGTTGTGTTGGACGAAGTTGGTGAATGTCAAATTTTGGGTCTTGAGTTGATTTTTAAGACCGAAGATAAAGTTAGACTGATTCGGGATCATCTGAAAGTGGTTTCTGATAGACAGAAGTCTTATGCAGATTTGAAGAGGAGAGATATCATGTACTCTGTGGGTGATTTCGTGCTTCTTAAGGTTTCTCTGTGGAAGAAGGTTCTAAGGTTCGGTCTTAAGGGCAAGTTGAGCCCTAGGTTTATTAGGCCGTATCAGATTTTGAAACATGTGGGACTGGTCGCTTATCAGTTAGAGTTACCTCCAGAGTTGGACCGTATCCACGATGTGTTTCATGTCTCGATGTTGAGGCGGTACCAATCTTGTCTATCTCACGTTGTTTTTTATGAGAATATTGAGATTAGACCGGATTTGACTTTGAGGAGAAGCCGATTCAGATTTTAGATTGTGATATTAAGGTTTTGAGGTGGAAGCCCATTTCATTAGTAAAGGTTCTATGACAGAATCACGACATTGAGGAAGCCACGTAGGAACCTGAGGACTCGATGCATCAACAGTATCTTCATCTATTCTGATCAGGTAAATTTCGAGGTTAAAATTTCTTTTAGGAGGTAGAGTTGTAACGCCCTGGATAATTTATTTTTGATTCTGTAAATATCTGACATAAGTGTGTATCTGCTTTAGTGGTTCAGTCTGAGAGGTCTTGGGTTCAATTCCCACTTTGGCAATTTTTATTATTTTTTTCCAAACCTTACCCTTGTTGAGCGGGCTTGTAGAAAATTATCTGTTAATCCATATCAGAATGAGCCTTGTGGTTCGGGTGGTAAGAGGGTTAGTGTGTTAGAGGTCCTGTGTTCGAATCCTTGCGCGAGCGTCGATGTTATACTTTTGTTCAGTTGTCTGATAGAGTTTCGGTGGAGCCAAACTTTTGAGGTAGTTGTGAGTAGTGGGTTAGTGGGAGAGATATGGGGGATTTGTGATATTATCTTTTATTTTTAGTTCTTTTCACTAAAAATTTCTCTCTCCTCCAAAGAAAATCCAACGTCTATTTTTTTTTCATTTTTCCCCTTCCTAACATTTCTTTATCTTTTTTCGGCAACCCTATGTTTTATCTCTCTTTTGATTCGGCTCGTGAATCCATTGTTTGATCATCCTATTGGAATTGTCGGGTTCTCCTTTTGGTTTGGTAAGTAGAACTCTGTTGTCGTTAACTTTTGGTTTGGGATTTTGGCAATAAACATTCTGTAGTGATTGATTAGTGGTAATTCGTGTTCAGGAGCAGATTGTGGAGCAGGGAATTGCACTGCAATTTTTTAATATGCATTAGAGGTAGCTTGTCATCGGTGGTAAGTCGGTTCCGTATCTTATGTCGAATTCATTACTCAACACTTTAAATTGGTGTTAGGTTTTCTGTCTCTCGGGTTTTTTTGAAGATTCGAGATTGTTTTTGCATCAAATCGGCACAAAGTGCGTACCCCTTACACTGAAAATTGAGTTTTGATGAAAGCCAAAGAAAGCGGCCGTCTACGATCGGCGAAGATTTAAGGTCAGAATAACCGTTTATACCCTAGTCGAAATAAGTGGTTTCGGGAACACAAATCCGAGTCAGTAAAATATATTAAAATTATTTTCTGTGTCTTTAATAAGTGATTAAGCATGTGGTAAAGTTTCATATGCTAATTTGTCCGTTTATGTGTTTAATTTGATTAAAGGATTGAATTGCATTGATATGCAAATTTGAATGTTTTATGAAAAGATGCCTATTTGTTATGTCTTTATAAGTGTGAGGACTTAGGTGGCAATTAAGCCATTTCCATGGTTAGTGGACGGCTAAGGTCATAAATGACCTTGTAATTATATGTTATATATATATTTGAAGGTTATTATGGTAAATAAGTTAATATCATATTATTAATAAAACAAAAGCTTAAAATAAGCTATAACTTTTTATTCTTCCACCGATTTGAGAAAGAAAAAGAAAGTGTTGAACTCTTCAAATATTCGGCTACTATCAAGCTTAATTCAAGGTTCGTTTTTGATTGGTTTTTGATAATTTCTATGTTTTTGTAATCGTTGCTTCGTAAACTATGTAACCCATGCGTCAATTTTGAGAATTGATGATGTTTGTGAGTTGAGACTTAGATGAACTCATATGTTTTATGATGATTTATGGTGTTAAATGAAAGATATGTGTTAGATGAACATGCTTTGTTCTTTAAATTTCGATGAATTTAGCTAATTAGGGCTAAATTGAGAAAATAGCAATTTGAAGGACTAAATTGCAAATTTGATGGAAAATACGGGCTTGTATGAGATGTGTGAACATTCGGCTAAGCATGGTTAAATGATGATTTTGTGAATTTGATGTTTTGAGAAAAAATAGACTAAATTGATTACTTGTGCAAATGTGAGGGTTAGATTGAAAACAACCCTAAATGTGTGTCCTTGGATTGAATTGAATGAGTTAGTGAATAAAAGGGTTAATTCTGAATATGTATAGATCAAGAATCGAGGAAAACAGACTTAGACCGCAGGAAAGCGAAAGTAACCAAGTAGCCATTTCCATTTCCGTTAAATCAAATCCGAGGTAAGTCATTATGCAAGTAAACATATTTGTATTCGAACTGTGTATGTTCATATAATTATTGTTAACTATGAATTCCTATGAGATGATCCGTACATGAATTCCGAGATAAGGTTGACTTAGTGTCAATGTCTGAGAAGTCCCGTACGAACCTAGGAATAGATACGATTAGCTATGTCGTGACATATGTATTTGTTCTGTTTTATCATGTAAAACCACGTCGGGGACGTTGGTGTTGATTTGAGATTTCGCATAAGACCACGTCTAGGACGTTGGCATCGATATGAGACTTACGTGTAAGACCATGTCTGGGACATTGGCATCATATTAATTTGTGTAAGACCCTGTCTGGGACAGTGGCATCTATATCTGAGTACATGTAAGACCTCGTCTGGGACGTTGGCATTGTACGACTATTCCGAGCTTTCTCAGTATCCTATTAGGTTCCTAATGGTCCAATAGGCAAGTATGTGATACGAATGGCTATGTGAATTGTAAATCCGTTTCAGGTATGTTGATTTATACACTAAGTGTATGTATAAGGTAAGTATCTATATGATCTTACTAATATGATTATGCATAATGGATTAAAGAGATGATATGTAAAATTATGCTTGAATGGGCTAACTACTTATGTGATATGTGAATAGAAGTGGTGGTATGCTTTGTATAAACAAAAGTGCCAAAGATCATATGATGAATTGGTTATAAGAACTATAAGTACCAATGTATTGAATGAGTTGTATTCATAGTATGTTATGTGTACTCGTATATGACTTACTAAGCTTTTGGAAAGCTTACTCTGTGTGCGTGTTTTCTCAGTTTTATAGATAGTCATAGCTACTGAAGGCTCGGGGAATGTCGAGGATCATCATCACACTATTCAACTTGTTTTGGTACATTTTGGAAATGTGTATAGCTAGATATGGCATGTATAGGTTAGATATTTTGTATATGAATATGAAGTGAACTTAGCCATGTGATTTGGCTAGTTATGTGTTTTCAATATGCAATATTGAATATGATATGAGATGTATGTTTTGGTATAGTTTGATAGTATGTGAAGTGATCAAGTTCAAGGTAAGCAAATGGACGAACTATGCTTGTGTTTATATGAGATTTATTCTTGTTAATTTGGTACGAATGGAATTGTTTTTGAATGTAGAGATTGGATGGTTATTTTGATATGTTCTTGGTTGTTATTTGTGCATAAGTTGAATTGGTAATTGGCTTATAGTTATGACCCAAGGTGGGTGGCAATTTGGCCTTGCAAATGGCCTATTTTGCCACACGGTTGTGGCATACGGGCCTGCTTAATCCGTGGGACTAAGTCAGTAGCTAGCTAAGAGTACACGGCCTTGGCACACGGACGTGCCTGGTAGCCGTGTGGTTTCAATAGGATCGACCACGGCCAAAGTGCGTGGGCATGCTTGGTGGCCGTGGAGCCAAGTCAGAATTGACCACGGCAAAGGTGCACGGGCGTGCTTGGCGACCGTGGATTAAAGTCAGGTTCGACCACAGGGAAGACACACGGGTGTGTCTAACAGCCGTGTGTGGCACACGGCCTGCTCACACGGGCGTGTAAACCCTGAAACTTAGTAAAGTTTTAAATTTTTGAGAATTTCTGTATGTGTTCCGGTTTAGTCCCGACCCTATTTCTAAGTATGTTTTAGGTCTCGATGACCTACTGAGGGGACACTATGGTTGTGTTTGATGATCTATTTTACGAATTGTCTGATAAAGTTTCTGATCTTTCAGGTAATGCCCTTAACCTTTATCTGGTGACAGACACAGGATAAGGGTGTTATATTTAGTTGGTATCAGAGCTACAGTTTAGCTGATTCTCAGACTAACGTAGCGTGTCAGAGTTTAGCTATACATGCCATATATCTGAATTGTGATAGTGTGATGAATCCTGACGTATAAAATGTGATTTTTGTATAGCAATGGATCCCGAAAGAGTCATAGCTAACGACGTAGAAAGTAATGCGCCTGCTCCCGCGCAAGGGACAGCGCCTTCTGATTCGAGACCGACTACGAGCGGTCAAGAGAGAGAAGCTAAACAAGCTTTCTTCTAGATGATGAGTGAGTGGTTCACTCAATTTGTAAGAAACAATCCGACTGTTTCGCAACCCCCGCCCCCGGTTATTCCTCCTCAGATTACAGTTGTGCCACCAGTTAAGTATTTGAACCTGTTGAACAAGTCTCTGGTTAACAAGATCCGTAAGTATAGGGCTGAAGAGTTCAGGGCTACTAGTGATGATGATGCCGAGAAGGCCGAGTTCTGGTTAGAAAACACGATCTGAGTATTCAATGAGATGTCTTTGACTCCAAAAGAAAGTATTAAATGTGTTATTTCACTGCTTCGAGATGCAGCTTATCAGTGGTGGAAGACTCTGATTTCTATTGTTCCGAAAGAATGGGTAACATGGGACTTCTTTAAGATTGAGTTTTGGAAGAAATATATTAGTGAGAGGTTTATTGATCAGAAACAGAAGGAACTTCTGGATTTAAAGCAGGGTCGTATGTCTATTACGGAATATGAGCGAGAGTTTGTCAGCCTGAGTCAATCTGCTCGTGAATGCCCGGCCCATGCTTTTCAACTGGATCTGGCATGTTATCGAACACATAACACTTTATCGCGTTTTGAAAACACAAGTTAAGTTAATTAAATTTGAATAAATGAGAGACTTTTTGAAAATAAATCTCTTTGTATTTTTATTATTAAGTATAAATAAACCTTATCATAAAATTCATAAGTTGCTTAACATTGATAACTGCTGAGTTGAATGAACACTAGGGACCTTATTACATAAATATTCTCAAAATAACAATGAAATAAATTAAACTTTAAGAAATCCCAAAAGAAAATAACCTGTAAAAATAGAACTTGATGGCCCCTCAGTCCGTCTCGGCTCCCATATCCACGATCTACTGCTCATCTGAAGAGTAGAGAAAGGAAAGCGTGAGTCACAAAGACTCAGTGTATAAATCACAAAACACACATCGACCTGAGCCCACAAACACATTATGGGCCCTGGCTCATACAGGAAGGCATCATTCATAATCACATAATAAACAATAAGGAATGCATAACCCAACCCATCCTAGGTTTCCATCCTCTACACACCAACCCGTACCAACCATCACACCTTGGGGATTTCTACAATCAACCCTCCATCCGCTACACACCAAAACGACAGCCGAACTGCTTATTCCTATCAAGTAGGAATCATTAAACGTGGCATAGCCACCGACCACTATGTGACCTTACATTTATATTATGTGGGCTTTCTACCACCGATCACCAAGTGACCTATCATGCACTTCCCCTTCAGTTATCATCATTCCCACCCCATGCATACATACATAAGAAAACATCATGCAACTTAAATATTTTTCGATACACATAGGGAGTTCCATGTTTACGTACTTGGCATCCTTGCCTAACCCTTTTAGGGTTCCATTCGATTGTCTATACAGCCTTGTTCTGACTTTTTAGCCCATAACATGCATAAATAGATATACATACAAGTTTATTAGTAGTGTGTTAGAGATCTACACACCTGATTAATGTCGATACCCTCGCTTAAACCGATCTGACTTTGCTTCAAAAAGCCGGAAGGATGTGAAACTAGGGCCTCTCCTATATTCTGCCATGGTTAGTGTTCTACCCAATTTTATATATTTGAATAACAAATCTTCTTACCTTAAAATCCTGAAATTGGAGACTTAGGATTTTTGGCTTTTAGATCTAGTCGACTAAGCTTTCTTCAAATCCCGAATTGCCGCCTTAGCATAGGAGATTCGGCTAACACTTCGGCAATGCCAACGGAAGATTTAAATGCCGACAGTATAGAACTAATTCTCAAATAGGATGAATAGAAGAAAAGACTATGGATGCTTCGGCTTTTTAGAGAAATCGGCACAAGAAGGAAAAAGTGGAGAAGAGTTTCGACTTTTAAAGAAATTGGAGAAAAGAAATTGGAGAGGGAGAGGCTAGGGAATTTCGGCACAAAGGGAGAGGATTTTAGGGTTTTCAGTGTCAGAAACAAGGAGCTAACCCCCTCTATTTATAGATATTTTGGCACCTACTGCTAAAAATTGAAAACGCCCTTAAAATTCAAGCTAAAAGAGAGGAGAAATTCGGCACCCTCTTTGCCATGCAGTAGCTGAATTTTACACTTCTCTAGGTGGTGGATTTTCGGCCAACACTTCCCTTGGAAATAAGCTCCTAATTTTTCTCCTTTTTATCTATGATATTATCACTTAAAAATCCACATAAATTCTCATATTTTATAGCCTTGTAGCCGTCCACCTCTACTAACCCTAATGCCAAATTTAACTCACTTAAATTAAAAGATTTGGGCCTCATTAAACTTAATACTTGGGCCCCTAATTCCTTGTGTGTGACGTTACCCTCTCTTCATTTAAAGTGCCGAATTTGGCCTAAAAACATGGGCTTCTTGCGACCCAAAACTTGTTCCTGTTTAATTGTTTAGGATGTCACCTTAAAATAATTTAATCTGGGCCTTTTGCCTAATTCTAAGCCCAAACTTAGACCCCTATCAATTAAATTATCCTATTTAAACTTATCTTTATACTAAATGCATAGGCCCATAAATTTAGGATGTTACAGAATGTGTATCTACTGAGGCAATAATGTGCAAAAGATTCAAAGATGGCCTTAATGAAGATATCCTTTTGTTAGTCGGGATCTTAGAAATAAAAGAATTTGTTGTACTTATTGATCGAGTATGTAAAGCTGAGGCACTGGGGAAAAGATAAAAAGAAAGCTGAGTCTAAAGCTAGAGATGTGAGAAAGAAATTTCAGAGTAGATCATTTCAGTCTACTTCGAAGAAATTTAGAGATGATCAAAGTCGTTCAAGAGATAATGTGGGACATTCGAATAGAAATCGAGCTAGATCACAAATGAGCTCTAAAACTCCAGCAACTTCAGTGGCCAGTGTTGGAAATGTCCGGACTAAGAGACCTGAATATAGGCATTGCGAAAAAAGGCATCCGGGAAGTTGTAGATTAAATGACAGAGCTTGTTTCAGATGTGGATCACTTGATCATTTTATTCATGATTGCCCTGAGACTGTCGAGCCAGGGACTGTTCAAAATCCGAGATATGATATTGCACCTGTGAGAGGTAGACCTTCGAAGAATGTAAGAAATGTCAGTGGTAGTTAGAGAACTACGAGAGACAATGTTGCAAGATCTGAAGTTAGAGCGCCTGCCAGAGCATATGCTATCCGAGCTCGTGAGGAAGTTTCATCTCCAAATGTTATAACGGGTACTTTTACACTTTATGATACTTCTGTGATTGCATTGATAGACTTTGGTTCTATGCATTCGTATAAATGCATGAGTTTAGTATTCAGTAAGACTTTGCCTGTAGAGTCTACTGAGTTTGTTATAAAAGTATCGGACCCCTTAGGTAAAAGTGTCATTGTTGATAAAGTATGCAAGAACTGTCCGTTAATGTTTCGAGATATTTGTTTCCCTGCTGATCTGATGCTTTTGCCATTTGATGAGTTCGATATTATTCTGGGTATGGACTGGTTGACATTGCATGATGCTGTTGTAAACTGTATAAGAAATACTATTGATTTGAGATGTTCGAATAATGAAATTGTACGGATGGAGTCTAATGATTTGAATGGATTGTCTGCTGTGATATCTGTACTGAAAGCTCAAAGATATGTAAAAAAGGGATATAAGATATATTTTGCTTATGTGATTGATTCGAAAGTGACTGAAAAGAAAATTGAACCAGTGCTTATTGTTTGTGAGTATTCTGATGTGTTCCCTGAAGAGTTACTGAGTTTGCCTTCGATTCGTGAAGTTGAGTTTGGTATTAATCTATTGCCTGGTACGACACCTATTTCGATAGCTCCGTATAGAATAGTACCAACAGAGTTGAAAGAGTTAACGTCACAATTGCAAGAATTGACAGATAGAGGGTTTGCTAGATCGAGTTTTTCACCTTGGGGTGCTCCTGTTCTATTTGTGAGAAAGAAAAATGGCACGATGAAAATGTGCATCGATTATCGTTAGTTAAATAAGGTGACAATAAAGAATAAATATTCGTTGCCCAGAATTGATGACTTATTTGATCAGTTAAAAGAAGCTATTGTATTTTCCAAGATTGATCTGAGATCGGGATACTACCAGTTGAGAGTAAAAGATTTAGACATACCGAAAACTGCTTCCAGAACGAGGTACGGGTATTTTGAGTTTTTAGTTATGCCGTTTGGATTAACAAATGCTCCTGCTATTTTTATGGATCTGATAAACAGAATTTTCAGATCGTACCTAGATTGATTTGTTGTGGTATTCATAGATGACATCTTGATTTATTCATGTGATGAAAATGAGCATGTTGAACATCTAAAAATTGTGTTGCAAGCTTTGAGAGAAAAGAAATTATTTTCAGCAAATGTGAATTTTGGTTGCACGAGGTTAGTTTCTTGGGACATATTGTGTCAGCTTCTGGAATCCGAGTAGATCCGAGCAAGATTTTCGCTATTCTGGATTGGAAACTTTCGAGGAACGTGTCTGAAGTCCGTAACTTTCTGGGTCTAGCTGGTTATTATCGTCGATTTGTAAAAGGATTTTCAGTGATAGCTACTCTGTTGACTAGACTACTTCAAAAAGATGTTATATTTGAATGGTCTGATAAATGTGAGAAAGTTTTGTTCAATTGAAAACTCTGTTAACAGAAGCTCCAGTGTTAGTATAACCGGAATCGGGTAAAGAATTTGTTATATACAGTGATGCTTCGTTAAATAGTCTGGGATGTGTTTTGATGCAAGAAGGCAAAGTTGTAGCTTATGCCTCGAGACAATTGAAGCCTCATGAAAAGAACTACCTGACGCACGACCTTGAGCTAGCTGCGATTATATTTGCACTAAAGATCTGGCGCCATTATCTGTATGGTGAGAAATGTCACGTGTTTTCAGATCATAAAAGTCTGAAATATTTGATGACCCAGAAATATTTGAACCTGCGTTAAAGAAGATGGTTAGAGCTGTTAAAAGATTATGAGCTTGTGATAGATTATCATCCGGGTAAAGCAAACGTTGTTGCTGATGCATTGATTAGAAAATCATTATTTGCACTACGTGCTTTGAATGCTCAGTTAGATTTGTCTGATGATAGTTCTGTGATAGCTGAATTAAAAGCAAAACCGTTGTTTATACAGCAGATATGTGATACTCAGAAATCTGATAATGAGTTATTAGCGAAACGAGCTCTGTGTAATTCGAATTCTGAATCTGAATTTTGAGTGGTTGATGATTGATTGAGATTCCAAAGTCGTATCTATGTTCCGAGAAATTCAGAGTTGATTCAGTTGATTTTGAGTGAAGCACATAACAGTCGTCTATTTATTCATCCGGGAAGTACTAAAATGTACAATGATTTGAAGCAACACTATTGGTGGTCTGGTATGAAGCGTGATATTTCTGAATTTGTTTCAAAATGTTTAGTTTGTCAGCAAGTGAAAGCTGAACATCAAGTTCCATCTGGTTTGTTACAATCGATTCTGATTCCCGAATGGAAATGGGATAGAGTGACGATGGATTTTGTTTTTGGTTTGCCCCTGACTCCGAGAAAGAAAGATATGATTTGGGTCGTAATTGATTGATTAACAAAATCTACCCATTTTGTTCCGGTAAGATCTGATTATTCGCTTGACAGATTAGCCTAGCTTTACATTTCTGAGATTGTTAGATTGCACGGGGTGTCACTATCTATTATGTCAAATAGAGATTCGAAGTTTACATCAAGATTCTGGAAGAAATTACAAGAAGCATTAGTCACTAAATTACATTTCAGTACAGCTTTTCATCCACAAACGGATGGTCAGTCCAAATGAATTATTCAAATTCTTAAAGATATGTTAAGATGTTGTATACTTGAGTTTAACGGTACGTGGGAAGAGTACCTGCCATTGATTGAATTTGCATACAATAATATTTTTCAGCCGAGCATCAAAATGGCACCATATGAAGTTTTATATGGACGTAAATGTCGTACACCTCTGTATTGGACTAAGCTCAATGAAAATAAGCTAACGGGGTCGATTTGATAAAAGATTCAGAACAGAAAGTGAAACAGATCCGAGATTGTTTGAAAACAGCATCTGATCATTAGAAGTCTTATGCGGACTTGAAACCAAAAGATATAGAATTTGAGATTGGTGACAAAGTATTTTTGAAAGTGTCTTCGTGGAAGAAAGTGCTCCGATTCAGACGTAAAGGCAAGCTAAGTCCGAGGTTCATCGGACCGTATGAAATTATTGAACGTGTTAGGCCTGTTGCATATAGATTAAGGTTGCCCTCTGAGTGTCCCATGTTTCGATGCTCCGTAGATATAGATCCGACCTGTCACATATGATTGCCCCATCTGAAATTGAAATCTGATCTGATATGGCATACGAAGAGGAACCGATTCGCATCTTAGCTCGTGAAGTAAAAGAATTGAGAAACAAGAAAATTTTGTTAGTGAAAGTATTGTGGAATCGACACAGAATTGAAGAGGCAATGTGAGAGCCGGAAGATTCAATAAGACAGCAATATTCGACTCTGTTTAACGGTAAGATTTTTGGGGACGAAAATCCCTAAGGGGGGGAATTGTAACAGTCCGGTTTATACCCTAGTCGGAACAGTGGTTTCGGGACCATAAATTTGAGTCAGTAAAATATTTTAATATTATTTTCTGTGTCTTTAATAAGTGATTAAGCATATGGTAAAGTTTCATATGCTAATTTTGTAACAGCCCGATTTTGACCCTAATCGGAATGGTGGTTTTGGGACCACGAATCCGAGTCAGAAAAATATTTTAATATTATTTTCTATGCTTATTATGTGTGACTTGGTGTGTGTGAAAATTTCGTATTAAAATTTGATCGTTTTGGTGCTTAATTTTGAAAAAGGGCTAAGTTGCATAAAAAGAAAATTTGGTGTTGAATGTTCAAGTACCGAATTGATGATGGTTTTATAAATTGAAGTTTTGACAAGGTAATTTAGCCACAATTGAACTTAGTGGCCAGCCAAAATGCATGTAATAGTGATTTAAAGTTGTTTATTTTATTTTATAACATTATGATATATTATAATATATGATAAAATATTATATTGGAAAAAAAAAAGAAGATGAAAGTGTTCATCTTTGTTGCATGGCCGAAACTTAGCAAAATAAAAAGAAAGAAAAACCTATCTTCATTCGGCACTTTGGAGGCTTAATTAGGTAAGTGATTTTGTTTGGTTTTTGACAATTTTTACGTTTTTGAAATCGTTGCTATGTGATTTAGATAGCCCATGCTTAAATTTTTGATTTGGTTGTGTATTTCGTGTATTGCCATTGAAGGAAGCTTGTTGTTTTTGTAGTTTGATGATGAAATATTGATTATATGTGATAGGTTAACAAGTTTTGTTCTTGAACCTTTGATGAAATTGAGTGATTTGGATTAAATTGAAAAAATAAATTTTAGAGGGACTAAAATGTAAAATAAATGAATTGTAAGGACTTATAAGAACACTATGAAAATTCGGCTAAACATTAGTACCTTGAAATTTTGAGTATTTTGTGTTTTGTGCAATAAAGACTAAATTGTAAAAATTGTAAATGTCAGGGGTAAAATTTTAATTTGCCTGATTATTTGTTTTTGGACTAAATTGAATGAAAAAAAATGTTGGATGAGCTTAATTTGAAATTATTTAGATCAAGAACCAAAAGAATCAGGATTGGATCGGGGAAAAGCGAAGTTGAACGAATAGCCATGAAAACCTAATCTGTCGATTTCCGAGGTAAGTTTTTAAGCAATTGAGTTGAATTGCATTTTTCTTATAGTGGTATATGTGAATTTAATGGAAGTATGTATAAATATTATTGATATAGCCGATTGTGATAACTATATATATGTGCATAGTATAGCAGAATGTGAGATATGTATATGTGCCATTAGTACGCCCAAATGGGATGTTGATTATTGAGATTGATTTAAGCTAATTCGTATATTTATAGTGGAGGTTTAATTTTTTTTTTATGTGATGGGACATATAAATGCGTAACAGGATTGAGAAAGGCACTAAGTGTGCGAATTTAAAATACCGAGCACTAAGTGTGCGAAATCGGTCATTATGCACTAAGTGTGCGAAATCGGTCATTATGCACTAAGTGTGCGAATTGAATTACCGAGCACTAAGTGTGCGAAATCAGTCAACGAGTATTAAGGGTACGAGTAAATTTCCAATTCAAAGACCTAATATGGTAAGTATTGAAACTACAAGAAGTGGTATTTGATATCAAGAGTAAGTGATTATTTGTAGATTGGATGGAATGTGTCTTTTAAATGTATAGTTAAAAAAAATGATGCAAGTTGATATGTACATATGTTTACATAGTCATTTTGATTGTTTATGAATTATAAAATGTGATTCGGATATGTGGAAATTTGGTATAAGAAAAATGTTTGAATAGTTTAGAACTTGAATACATGGTTAATGCAATTATATTGGGTTCGGCTTGAATTTAAGAGATAAGAAATGTTTTGTGGTTGCACAAGAAAATGAGTAGTTAATGGATTTTTGTCTATTAAATTTTTATTAAATTTATGAGATAATGATATAATGTAATGTTGTCACAAAAATTGCTTAAAACTTACTAAGCTATGATAGCTTACTGTGTGTGTTTAATTGCATTGTTGTATAGATTTTGGAGACAAGTTTCGAGCTCGAGGATCATTGTCAAAGTCTATCACACTATCGACTAATTTTGGTATTTTATAAGCTAAATTTTTGAAACTATAGCATGTATAGGCTAACTTATATTTTGAAAAGATTGTTTTGGAATATGTATATACTTAAGCCATGTGAAAATGGCTTGCCTATAATATTATGATTTATGTATGTATTCGATCATGGTCTAAGATTGTTTGGTAGTGTATTTTATGATTTAAATTGCGTGGTGGATGGATATTTGTCTTGGCAACGTAAAGTATTAGATAGGACTTAATAATGTGTGTTGGTATGAATAATTTTGGGGTGTATATATTGATTATGAAATTGCTATATAGGTTTGGGTTTTTAATTCATAATCGAATGAAGTATTTCAGGATAGGTTTTGCTAGCCGAATTGATAAGTAAGTTGGCTTTTGTTTGACATTTTAGTACAATGTATATTATGTGCAAATCATATAATTTGATTGGACATTTGTACTTATAAATTAGGACGAGTTGGTTTGATTTCTTGATTATATTATAAACCTGAAATGTATAAATGGCGTTTTGAATTATATATCTTGATTTTGTAAAGACCCGTATGACTGATGAATACGTCTCTTAGTAAGCTTAAAACATGTTTAAATTTGAAGATGTAAGAGACTACAAGATTAGGTTTTATGTATATGTTTTGAATTGATAAGCATGTATTTTGTCTTAGTAGATAAAATAGGATATGAATAAAAGTATGAATGCCGTGAGATGCTAAGTATACTGTTGATGACATGTTCATTAGATTTAGATTATAGATCATGTAATACTTAGACATATTCGGCCTTTGATTTGCCTTAATAGTTTGGTTATAAAGTACTTATGTATTTGGTTGTGAGACGTATTAAAATGAATAGGTAATTGGTTTGATTGATTACATGCATATGAGACAGATGCTAGGATAATGTGTTAAAATGTTCTATGAATGAAATGGTATATGTTAATTCTTAAATATGTGCATGTGAGTATGGTATAAACATCCGATAAAATTTTGATCAGCTATGTTGTATTGTATATGATTGAAGTATGTTTGATAATAAATTAGACATTCGATAACCTTGCAAGTGAAATTTATTCTATTCGACTTGTAATAGAGATGTATGATTTTTGTATATGATTGCCTGTTCTGGGTTGTGATTCGTTTGGAAATGCCTCGTAACCCTAGTCCGGCGACGGATACGGGTTAAGGGGTGTTACAAATTTGTCCGTTTATGTGTTTAATTTGATTAAGGATTGAATTGCATTGAAATGCAAATTTGCATGTTTTATGAAAAGAGGCCTATTTGTTATGTCTTTATAAGTGTGAGGACTTAGGTGGCAATTAAGCCATTTCCATGGTTAGTGGACAGCTAAGGTCATAAATGACCTTGTAATTATATGTTATATATATATTTGAAGGTTATTATGGTAAATGAGTTAATATCATATTATTAATAAATCAAAAGCTTAAAATAAGCTATAATGTTATGTTCTTTCACCGATTTGAGAAAGAAAAAGAAAGTGTTGAACTCTTCAAGTATTCGACTACTATCAAGCTTAATTCAAGGTTCGTTTTTGATTGGTTTTTGATAATTTCTATGTTTTCGTAATCGTTGCTTCGTAAACTATGTAACCCATGCTTCAATTTTAAGAATTGATGATGTTTGTGAGTTGAGACTTAGATGAACTCATATGTTTTATGATGATTTATGGTGTTAAATGAAAGATATGTGTTAGATGAACATGCTTTGTTCTTGAAATTTTGATGAATTTAGCTAATTAGGGCTAAATTGAGAAAATAGCAATTTGAAGGACTAAATTGTAAATTTGATGGAAAATACGGGCTTGTATGAGATTTGTGAACATTTGGCTAAGCATGGTTAAATGATGATTTTGTGAATTTGATGTTTTGAGAAAAAATAGATTAAATTGATAAATTGTGCAAATGTGAGGGTTAGATTGCAAATAACCCTAAATATGTGTCCTTGGATTGAATTGAATGAGTTAGTGAATAAAAGGGTTAATTCTGAATATGTATAGATTAAGAACCGAGGAAAACGGACTTAGACTGTGGGAAAGCGAAAGTAACCGAGTAGCCGTTTCCATTTCAGTTAAATCGAATCTGAGGTAAGTCATTATACAAATAAACGTATTTGTATTCGAATTGTGTATGTTCATATAATTATTGTTAACTATGAATGCCTATTAGATTATTCGTACATGAATTCTGAGATAAGGTTGACTTAGTGTCAATGTCCGAGAAGTCCCGTACGAACCTAGGAATAGATAGGATTAGATAAGTCATGACATAGGTATTTGTTTTGTTTTATCATGTAAGACCACGTCGGGGACGTTGGTGTTGATTTGAGATTTCGCGTAAGACCATGTCTGGGACGTTGGCATCGATATGAGACTTACGTGTAAGACCATGTCTGGGACATTGACATCGTATTAATTCGTGTAAGACCCTATTTGGGACAGTGGTATTGATATCTGAGTACATGTAAGACCTCGTCTGGGATGTTGGCATTGTACGACTATTCTGAGCTTTCTTAGTATCCTATTAGGTTCCTAACAGTTCAACGAGCAAGTATGTGATACTAATGGCTATGTGAATTGTAAATTCATTTAAGGTACGTTGATTTATACACTAAGTGTATGTACAAGGTAAGTATCTATATGATCTTACTAAGATGATTATGCATAATGGATTAAAGAGATGATATGTGAATTATGCTTGAATGAGCTAACTACTTATGTGATATGTGAATAGAAGTTGTGGTATGCTTTGTATAAGCAAAAGTGCCAAAGATCATATGATGAATTGGTTATAAGAACTATAAGTACCAATGTATTGAATGAGTTGTATTCATAGTATGTTATGTTTATTCGTATATGACTTACTAAGCTTTTGGAAAGCTTACTCTGTGTGTGTGTTTTCTTTATTTTATAGATCGTCATAGCTACTGAAGGCTCGGGGAACATCGAGGATCGTCATCACACTACTTTACTTGTTTTGGTACATTTTAGAAATGTGTATAGCTAGATATGGCATGTATAGGTTAGATATTTTGTATATGAATATGAAGTGAACTTAGCCATGTGATTTGGCTAGTTATGTGTTTTCAATATGCAATATTGAATATGATATGTGATGTATGTTTTGGTATAGTTTGATAGTATATGAAGTGATAGGTAAGCAAATGGATGAACTATGCTTGTGTTTATATGAGATTTAGTCTTGTAAATTTGGTACGAATGGAATTGGATTTGAATGTAGAGATTGGATGGTTATTTTGATATGTTCTTGGTTGTTATTTGTGCATAAGTTGAATTGGTAATTGGCTTATAGTTATGACCCAAGGTGGGTGGCAATTTGGCCTTGCAAATGGCCTATTTTGCACACGGTTATGGCACACGGGCCTGCTTATCGACCGTGGGACTAAGTCAGTAGCTAGCTAAGAGTACACGGCCTTGACACATGGACGTGCCTAGTAGCTGTGTGGTTTCAACAGGATCGACCACGGCCAAAGTGCGAGGGCGTGCTTGGTGGTCGTGGAGCCAAGTCAGAATTGACCACGGCCAAGGTGCACGAGCGTGCTTGGCGACCGTGGATTAAAGTCAGGTTCGACCATGAAGAAGACACACGGGTGTGTCTAACAGCTGTGGGTGGCACACGGCTAGCCCACACGGGCGTGTAAACCCTGAAACTTAGTAAAGTTTTAAATTTCTGAGAATTTCTGTATGTGTTCCGGTTTAGTCCCGACCTTGTTTCTAAGCATGTTTTAGGTCTCAATGACCTACTGAGGGGACACTATGGTTGTATTTGATGATCTATTTTATGAATTGTCTGATAAAGTTTTCGATCTGTCAAGTAATGCCCTTAACCCTAATCCGGCGACGAACAAGGGATAGGGGTGTTACAAAGGCATAGCCGTGCTCAAGACACGACCGTATGGTGATGTGGGTGTGGCCATGTGGGCCACACGAGCTAGGCCAAGTTGGGTGTGTGAGCCTACGCAGGCATGCCACACGGGCGTGTGGGTATTGGGCCAAGCCGTGTGGGCCCATAATTCTGAAATTTTCCCTAGGGTCGCACGAGTCCTTCCGATAGACTGTGGGCCTACCGTAGGGTCGGTAAGGGCTAACCAAACCCTAGATTATGTGATTTGATATTCTGATAGAATGTTTTGAGTAGGACACTTTTACGTATAATTGTCTATTCTTCTATATGAATATCTGATGTTTGTACACACGCATGATAAGCATGATATATCTGTATCTGAATATGTATTATGTATCTGTTTTTGGGGTGAGATTGTATATATAGAGGAAGTGTTCTGAAAGGTAACCCTCGCCTATATTCTGGCAGCTGGACTGTATATTATCTGATACGTGTCGAATGACACAATATGGTGTGTAGGGATGGGTGGGTGTTTTAACCCCACATGGTGTGTTGGGATGGTCGATGATGGTGTGTAGAGGATGGGGTAGGATTTTGCATAATTGATTCTGTTATCTGTTTCTGTGAAGGACTTAGGTCCGATTTGATTCTGAATGTATATGTGATTTCTGTATAAATTGTACGTCTATTTTTGTTGGGTTACACACTGAGTTTACCAAAACTCACATCTGTTTGTCTGTTCTGTTCAGGTAATCCATAGACTTAGACATCGGTGCGACGGAGACTCATCGTTAACCACTTGACCGTAAACTGTTTAAACTTAGTAGTTTATGGTTTATTTAAAATTCTGGATTCATTTGAGAGTTTGTAATTTCTGGGACTCTCTAGACTGTATGGTTTTTTTTTTTAAATGTTGATTTTTGGTATGTTTGATAATTTGCATGCTTCGATAAAATACATGTTTGAAATCACGGTTTTATGAAAACAAAGGTTTTCTAAAAACACGAACTGCATTTTTAAAAGATAACGATTTTAAGACTTCCACTCTAAATTTTTTTTGGCAAATAAACTAATTAAACGACGTTTTCAGTAATAACTATGAAAGAATACGAGTCATAAAAAATAAAAGGTTTATCGAAACAACTCAGTTTTCAAAACCCTACCTTGTGACATATCCGAATTTGGCCATAGCGTCTAGGCTGGGTTTGGGGTGTTACAAAACTATTACTTATGACAATTAAATTTCCTATTTCAACATGAGATTATGTTGATTTATATGTTGTACGCATCAAGCTAATAAGTTATAAATATTCCCTATTGCAATTGGTTTTTGGTAAAGAGCTAAATATTTATCATTTTTGAACTTTTGCATGTGCGTATATATTCCAATTGATCCACCACAACACACAAAGATGAGTGAATCCTTAAAGAAAGTTGGGAATATATATTAATTATGAGTGTCCTTGTAATATTATATGTTTTAAATCTTTTAGAGATTCAATTATGACATGATTTATGATTAATATTTTGATTCGGTAGTTTTCCTGACATTAGGGGAGAGAAATAATAACTTGTAATGAGTTAGGGGAAGAGTAATTTGAATCAGAAGTTTAATAAGGATAACTCATTACAAGTTCCAAATATGAAAATTCTCATAAAAGAAAATAATAAATCTAGATGGCCATGTAGTGAAGGTGAGTGCTCCAGAAGAGACCCAAGACATAACTAATAAGTAAAACTTCAGAAGAAATTCAAATACCTGAAACTGAAGATTAAAATAATGAAAATAAGATATCTCGATAAGTTATGTCAATTCGAGAAAATGTGAAACCGAATAATAAAAGTGGTCGACAATGATTGCATGCAATATTATTGAGAAATCTATTAAGAAATATAGATATGGAATAAATTGGTCAAAATAGAAAGACACAACTCAAATTCGTGGAGTTTTTGGACCAGTAGTCCAAATATCTAAATGTATAAAGCCAGTGAGGGTACAAATGAAGTAGTTTTGCAAAACGAAATAAAAATATAAAGCTTTTGCTAAGTCCTGGCATTGGTTATAAAAAGATATAACATTTTTTGTGGTGTATACAATAATCTTTAGATATATTATTAAACTAACAGTTAATAAAAGATTTAACTTGCGCCTAATGGTTGTTGTTACAACCTTTTATGAATCATTACATAGTAAAGCTTATATTAAAATCCTTAAAGGACTAAGAATGCTAGAAGCATATTGAAATTCTCAGGAAATTGTTCATTTATATGAATTGAAATAATTTGAACATGTGCGGTAAGTTTGTCTGGCTGAATAGTAGTTGAAGGAGGATAATAAAATGATCCAAAATACCTATTTGTGTTTTTATAGAATAATCATGATTAAAGTTTGCTATGATTATTGTTGAAACTCTTGAAGAGATCAAAATATATTTCCCCAAATTTTCCCTTACTCATGACTTTCAAAAGAATGGTGATATAAATGTTTAGCAAATACATTCAAATAGTCATTTGAAAGACTAGTATTCAAGATTAAATACATAGAATATGAGAAAGTATATGATGTTTTCATGAGGGGGAGTAAATACGCATTGTACTCTTTTTCCCTTAACCGAGGTTTTGTCCCATTAGGTTTTCCTGGTAAGATTTTTAATGAGGAAACATATTATGCGTATTATAGATATGTGTACTCTTTTTCCTTCACTAGGAATTTTTTTCCCCATTGATCAAGATCAAGATAAGTTTTTGTATACTTTAAATTCTAATAGTCATTAGAAGTATATCTCTACTTCATTTATACTTCTTATGCCTATAAATAGAAACTTTGGAGAAGCTTTGTAAATATCTCGATTGATCAATAAAAATACTCTCTCTTTACTCTCCCATTCTCTTTGTTCTTTACTTTCTATCTTTTTATTTTATAACAGTTTTTAATTTTTTTAAAAAAATTATATAAATATTTATCCAATTATTAACGTGTTTTTATTTTAATCACACAAGTTTAAAAAATTTTAGTTTAGACACTAGCACTATCAAAATTTAATATTTTGTCACACATCCATTAAATCACTAACGAAGTGTTGGCGTGATCCTTTTTTCATTGGCTTAATAACAAATTTAACCTTCCAATATTTACAGATTTTATCAATCTAGTGTTATTTCTAAAAAAAAAAAAAATTTAACCCTTAACTTTACACATTATGTCAATTTAGTCTTGATTATTAAAAATTAAAAAATTAAAATTAAAAACTTTTAAAAAAATATCTAAATGGTTATTTTTCGATAAAAATATATACAAAATTATAAAAGTATTTATAAATAAATGAATATTTATTTTTCTCATTTTCTAACATGACATTATTTATTAAAATAATAATTTTATAAATAAAACAATTTAAGGGGGGAAAACAATGAAGAAGACTTAAGCAAATTCAACTTTTCCCTTTTTTCCAACATTGCTGACCACCATGTTTAGGTTGGATAAAAAATTAAAGCTTGAGATCGAAAAAGGTAAGAATGATGTCTTTAGGTTGTACTTGAGGGCGGACATGATTGGAGATAGATAGGTGATGATAAGATCTTGGTACCCAGTTGGCAGAAGGCCATGCCGACAACTCCACAATCGATTCTCAGTTCGAGGACATGATGGAGGATTTGGGAATTGAGGAGTTCAGAGTAAGGGTTATTGGTGTCGATGTTTGTGGGTGAATGCAGTGCCTAGTACTCAACAAATTTAGTGAGGACTAATGAACAAAGCTAGACAGATAATAAATAAATTATTATTTCTGTAATAAAACTATAAATAAGGAAATTTTGAATCTAGTTTTAAGTCTTATTTGTGGGATTTTAAAAATTAATATTTTAATAAATAAATTTTATGTTCGAAAAAGAGAAAAAGGGGCATTCATTTATTTATAATTTTGTATACATTTTATTTATAAAATCTTATGTATTTTCATTGAAAAATGAAGCTTTTAAATATTTTTATTTTTAAATTTATTTCATTTTGAATTTTTTAAATAAATAATAATTTGACATAATGTGTAAAGTTGAGGGTTAAAATTGTTGAATTTTTAGAATTAGGACCAAATCAATAGAATTTTTAAAAATTAGAGAGCTAAATATTTTTTATTATACCAATGGAAAAAGGGCTACGTTAATACTTCGTTAGTAATTTAACGGAAGAGTGATCAATATATTAAATTTTAATAACGTTAGTGACTGAAATAGAAATTTATAAACTTGGATAACCAAAACAGAAACACGCTAATAGTTAAATGACTTTCTATATTGTTTAGCCAAAAATATTGATCATGATAACAAAATATATTTGTATAATGAGTTATTATATAATAACAAAATTATTAATTATATTATTTATCAAGGGATAAGGAGTATTAAGAGAAAGTGTTGTTTGGATTTAAACTCAAACTTTCAACAAAAGTTTAAACAACTAAAATCATTATAACAATGATTAACTGACAAAATTATTTTATTTTTAAATAAAACTTCCCATGACTAAAGATAGGCTTGAAATTAAAATTTTGGTTCTTTGGAGCAAAATCTAGTGTGTGTGGATGAAAGCTAATTCCTTTTAGTTACTTGGGTTCATTTTTACATTCTTAAGGGTCGTAGTGTGTTACCAGGTCCATAGTTGAGCATGAAAAAAAATTACTCAAGCTTCCAAGTCTCGTTTCTTTGATTGGGGGTTTCATGATGTTTTTAAAGTAAACAAGTGTTGGGAACTTTTAAGATATAATAAAGCAAAGCTCCCTGGGATAACATTGTTTGGGGTAATCTTATTATTTGTAGGCATTCCTAGAAAATATGAGAAAAAATTTTTAGAGGACCGAAATTATATTGTAATTTTTATAATAATAAAAATGTAATTTCATAATTTTAATAGCTTAAATCTTTATGATTTTTAAAGGATTAAATCAAAATTTTATATTTTTAGGGGACAAAGTGCAATTTTACTCTTACTAATTTAAATTTAAAAAATTTTAAAAGACTTAAATAAAAAAATTTTCATTTTAGGAAGGTTAACTCTGTCAGCCCTTAATTACGCCCCTATTCCCAAATTAGCTATTCAAAATAGATTAACAAATAAAAGTAGAATGGTTTTTTGAGGTTTGATTGTTAACTCTTTTTATGTGTTGTGTAATGATGAGGAAATAGAATCTAGGGAGCATAACTTTGAGTTGCTCCTATTCGAAAGAGTTCGGGAAGGGGGATTTTGCAGGCATGTGAGTTGCATAAGGTGTCAGGTTCTTGACATTAAGAGCTTGATGGACTCAGCAAGTGGAAACACATAAAATTCAGCATTCCACCATTATCAGACTTGCATAGAGTTCTTTCATTTGGCAAGAAAGAAATTACAGACTTTGTGGTGGCTTGTCAACTTCAATACAAGTTTTATATTCACAACTAAAGAATATTGTTCAAGATAGATTATTCAGAGCTAAGATTGCTATTAATATCGGTTTAACGTATAAAAATTGGGGTTTGATTATATCCTATTTTTTTGTTGCATTTTGTAAATCTTTGTAGCAAATTTTGCTTATTTTTTCGAATGAATAAAATCTTATCAAAAAATTAAAATGAATAGTTTATAGGCTAAATTAGAAAAATATGTCATTTTTAGGGAAATAGGTCATTTTTATAGAGACTGTATGAAAGCGCGTCCAACTGGGTTTGCTTTTCTCCAAAGGTTATTTTCCCAACAACTTTTTAAACATTGACAATGGTAAAAAAATTTAAAAGAGCCAATGATAATTTCTTTTTCCTATAAATACTAGACCGTTTTTCATTCTTTTCACTTAAATCCAACTCTTTCTATTCTCTTTAAACTCTAAATTCTCTCAACTCTCTCAAATTTCTCAACTTTTGTTCAAAATTTCCCTATACACTTTATTCAAAAATACTATAGTTTTATTTAATTATTTCGTATATTCATTTCGATTAAATTTTCACGAATGACAAGCTCTTTGATTTGTTTCGACGACGAGCACATTTTCGCCGGTCAAACGATAATGGTAAGAAAAAATTTTAAATTTCGTTATTTTCAATTAAGTTAAATTTGAAGTTTTTAATTTTTAAAATATTTTTTTCGATATAAATAGGTGGGTGATCATGTTTTGGAGGGGTTCATACATAATTTGTCAAAGAGCCTAGACACCAAAATTCGTGGCTACCTGCAAGATGCAGGATTCTTACATGTGTCTTGTATGCTCAGAGGCTGCAAATTAGATCATACACTTATCAACGCATTGGTGGAAAGATGGAGACCTGAGACACACATTCCATCTTCCATGCGGCGAGTGTACAATCACACTTAATGACATATCTTTACAAATTGGTTTACCGGAGGATAAGTAAGTCATTACGGGATCACGGTCGTTCTCAGTAAAGAGAACCTTTGCAAGACATTTTTGGGGAAGGTGTCGAACAAGTTTTAAGGTTGTTGGATAGATATTAAGTGGTTGGAAACTAATTTCAAATAACTTCCTTCGAACGCGCTCGACGTCGTCAAAGAACAATACGCCTGAACATCTATCTTGAGGTTAATCAGGGGCATTCTAATGCCCCATAAATCTAGAAATTTGGTATACATAAAGTGGCTACTACACCTAGTCCACTTCAAAGAATGCGGAAGATTGAGTGGGGGATCAGCTGTGTTGGCCACATTGTACTAGTAGTTGTGTCGGGCCACGAAACCGGATAAGATGTCAATCGGTGGTTGCCTGCTCCTGCTGCAGTCATGGGCGTAGTGGCGACTACCATTTCTACGTTCCCGAGTGAACGACCTTTATACATTCCCATTGGTGACAAGGTAAAAATCATTTGTTAACGATATGTATTTAATCCAGTAAATGTTGTTTAGTTATTATATGTTTGAATTAACATATCACTTAAATAGGTGGAACCATGGGTCGAGTTATGTGGGACCACTGAAGCAGCTTAAAGATATTTGAGTACTATTAGATTAACGCTGGAAAGCCGAGGCTAGTTACTGATTTTTTTCAAACATATAATAATTACGCAATGATTTGTAATTTAAAATTTCGTACATAACAAAATTTACAATTGTGCACTGCAGTTTGAATGGATGCTATACGCCAATCCAGATATCATAGAATACGTCCCACTAGAATTTTTGGCCATTCGAAGTATATAGGATGCGAAGGTGCCACTGAAAGTGTACGTGGTGGTGGAGATGCATGAATCAGACTGACTAATGCGACAATTCGAGTGGAGGCAAAAAATTCTGCTGCCACCTCGAGACATGGAAGCACTACACAAGCTTGATCTACGGGGGAATATCAAAAAAAATTGGCGAGATTACCACAATGAATAAATCGACATTTGAGATTGTAGGATGAAACTCTTACCTATCCATGAATCTTTTTTCTCATCAGGCACGACATTCTATTTGGAGTACATGCCTTGGTTCAGAGTCATCAGTAAGCCATATCTGCTATCGGTAGAGGTGAGGAGTAGACAACTTTGTTAGAAGAGGCCACAACAACTACCCCAACAGAGTAGATCTGAAGGAGGTGTCATGACGGGTTCGTCTCCAGCTCTAACCCAACAAGCGCTACCGATGTCTACACCACATCTCGGCCAGTTCACTCCACTTATTCCTGTTCATTTCACTAACCCCGTGTTTTTTTCACAAGCACCACACTGTGCACCACCGCAGCACTTTGCATCTACACCTCTCGCATGTATGTTTTTTAGGGCATCTCTATCCTCAGCATTCTATGCCTTCATACCGTCATTGATGGCGACATCGATGGCGACACCGATGCCATCATCAATGCAGTATTGATGCCCACATCAATGCTAATGTATTTGGGTTTCACGATATCATACGGTTATTCGGCGATAGTGTCACAAACACCCACAGCGTCGTTGTTTTATCAAGGTAGGTCATCGTCACAACCACCTTCTCGTGGAGCGGAGGAGACACAATGGGAGGCTAGGATAGTACCGCACTCAAGCACGAAGAAATGTAATGGAGACGAAGCTGAGGGTGGAGATGAAAATGAAGACAGCAATGAAGATGAAGATGAGTACGAGGGTCGAGGTAAAGACGAAGAAGATGAGGACGATGATTACGATGAATAAGAGGAGCCAACACCACTACTTATACACAGAAATCCTATGCGAAACTGTCAGCCACCACCCTATGGCACACATTCGGCCCAATGATACTGATGATGTATTTTTCATTTACTTTTTGTGATGTAAATATAAATGACATTGATAAAAAAAGATCAATTTTTTTTATATTTTTGTTGCAACTAATATTTTTATTTGTTAAATTCAAATGTAAATTATACATAATTTTCCATATATAATATTTGATATGAAATATGTAACTCTGGATACGTACCTTTATTGAATTAGTGAATTATTAGATTATAAAAAATGGTAAAAGTTTAACCGCTAAAGAAATTGTATTTGGTACTTGAAGTAGCACTTAAAGTAACAATTTTCCCACTATATGAATGTTAGTAGTTGGTGACAAATACAAATGAAAAGCAATAAAAAAAGAAATAACAAATTTTGTACAAAAAAAAAAAGAAAAAGCATTGTAATCAATTTTATATCGCAAAAAAATGAATGCTAGCAACATTGAGGCCTTAATGAATCCCTCAATACGAAACATGTTGCCTTTGTATGCTTTAGGTTTCTACAGTACCTGCATAACCTCTATTGATTGTCCCTCTCCCGAACATCCTTATTGGTGTATATCTGAGTAGAAGAGGGAAAACCTTTCAAGATGCGACGAGGCCAACTCGAACGGGGCACTTGACACTGGCAGCCACATACTCTCATCTGGGACGGATGAGAATTTAGATCTCCATACATTGAGCATGCGTTCTAGTCTATACATATCATTAATATAAGGCGTATACTCAATTAGTACAATAGAACATGCGACAATTACATATGCATATAGGAATCGAAGTGCCTAAAATATCCCACAATCGCATATCCCTTCTGGTAGGTCAATACAGTATGATGCCCCTGACATGTTTTGGCCGAGCCTAGCGTACTCTGTGACCTGAAATCTCAGGTTTGGATGCAATTAGTACACTACATACATAGTGTTCGCTCACTCTACATTTCGTCTAATTTCTTTTATGACATATTCACACCAAACGTGATCACACACTATCTACCCAGTATATGTCGTTGCCCACTTTGGAAACAAGGCAGCCAAGCGAAAGTATGTTTCTTTGACAATCAAGGTTATCGAAAAATGACGTGTTCCCTTCAGTTTTGAATTGATGCATTTGGCTAGGTTCGTTGTCATGTGCCTGTACCGTAGAACTCCGTCATATGACTATATGCACTGTTTGAAGGGTATGTTGGCGAGGTAGTCTGCACCAGCGCTATTGATGGCACACAAGTTATCCAACATCTCATGGAAACGATGTTGTATGAGCTCATACCTTGTTGAGAAAAGTATACCCATGAATGCAAATAATATACTCCACATATAGTTTAGCATGATTACGAAATTAGTGGAAACTACGTACCTATGTCAATGCATTGATCTTACTCACTTTCTGAAGGCCATTTTGAGTGGTAGTTGGAGTTGACATGCCTTATACAGTACCTATGGTGGTTGCGATCCCAAAGGCTACCATGTCACTCAATAGCAACAAGATTCTGGTTCCCCTTTCAGATAAGACACATATGTTGAGCCACGAGCAAGCGTGACGGCATAATCAGGTAAGGAAGAAAACTTAATCTTCTGTCTTTTTAGAGGGGGTTATTACAAACGCGATGGCAGAATCGATGGAAACTCTTTTTCTAGGGACTAGATGATTGCCGAAGTACAATGGGTGCGTTTTAGATAGGTTACAGAACCAAGTAAGTACCGATCAAGTGCCTGACACCATTGCCACAAAACATTGTACGACCTATTCTAGCCGTGATGCAACTTATTCATAGCCTTTTGTTTTGCAACCCATGCCTTGTAATACGATAGCGTGTAATCGTATTGGCTACGGATGTTGGCAAATAGGGACGAAAATCCTAGGACTTGCTTTCACCATAGGTAGAATTATGTTAGATATCATGTTGAAGTCTAGCCTCAGATGATCTTGACTTACACCTACAAATTACGAGTTAAAATTACGCTATTGGAAAAAAAATGAAGAGCTCGGTTAGGTCACAATATGTTAGAAAATCGGGTGATCGCATCGCGCATCTGTTGCAACACAAGTATGTGGACCAAAATACTTCTTTATCGTCCACAAGCCTGTTTTCTTCTGAAAATATGTCATGATTTTTCATTTGCACCTCGTTTCACGCATTGTGCACTTTCCCTCAAATTTCTCCGTACGAGATTTTGTGACGTGATAGTTCACGACGTTCTTGAAGCTGTACCATTTCCATGTAGCAAGAAAAGCATCTTTATTGGGGTACTCCATGCCAACTTCCAATACCCGGACATCTGATGATGAGCTTGCATGGCTAGGTGTTCTGTGCAGAAGCTGTCGAAACTCTAAATCACCCTCGGCGGAGAGGTCAATGTTGGTCATGTGGGGCGAAGGTTCATATGTCATAATTATTTTCTCTAATTAATTTAATTTAATTTAATATAAATATTAAATTTTATATTATCACTAATTAAAAATAAAATAATTAAGTGATAATATTAAATTATTATTTTATTTCTAATTAATTAAATTAATAAGAGATAAATAATAAATAAAAGAGTATTATTGTAGAACAATCAAATGAAGCAATTAAATTCTACTGGAAATTTTTTTATTTAAGTATTTGGTGTTAGGTCACCCCAAGCCATTCTACAAAAAGACACAAGTTCAAAAAGCACACAAAATCTCTACAAAAATATTTGAAGAAGCAGAAGAACTTGAAATAATTCTAAAGAATAATGCATTAATATGAAGAAAAGCAACCTTCCGATTCAATTCAACCATGGAGAAGAAGTCAAAAGTTGTTTATGAATAAAGCCACCTTTCAATCCAAATCAACTCAAGAAAAAAGGTTCAAACCCATTTCAAGAGCAAGTCAACACAACACTTGAAGCAATCCACATCCATCCAAGATCAAGTCAGACGACTTTTGGATCGAAGCTCAAATCGAATAAAAGAATCAAAGGAAATTTTCTTTGTATTCGAGAAATTTCTAAAGATTATAACTTTTCTTTCAAAGTTATCAATAAAATTGACTCTAAATTTTAAAATAAACTTTCGACTTGAAATTTGATTGTACATTAGTGACTAAAATAAATAAATAAAAATTAAACTTGAATGACCAAACCAGAAACACTTTAATAGTTGGGTGATTGTTTTTATAGTTTACCCAAGCTTTCAGCTCAGCTCTCGAGGGCTGTTAAAAGAAGCCTTAATTCACGATCTAGCCCTTGAAGTATACCCTTTTTTCCACTTTGAGACCTAAATTTTTTTTTGTCCCAATTTAGTACCTAAAATAACAATTTCCTCTATTTTTGGTCAATTTTTGTAACTGATGTTAAAAAAAATATGTTAGGCAACTTTGACTAATAGAAAAATGCCCCATGACATGTTTTAGCCAATAAAAAAACACGTGGCAATTAGGTTTATTTAAAATAAAAACATTAAATTTAAATTTTTTTAAAAAAAGGAAATTATAATTTTAAATATTTAAATATTAAAAAACACTTTTGATTTTGACCGATCGTTGACGGAAGTTGACCGGTCATTGACCAGGCATGTGGTACTATTAAAATATGTCACATGTCCTTTTTTTAATATTATATATATTATATTTATTAAAATGTAAAAAAATACATAAAAATATTTTTTAAAAATTTTTTTATAAAATTATAAAATATATATTTATAAATTTTAAGAAGTCAAAATAATATATAAAAATTAAAAAATATTGTAAAAAATTAAAAAGTATTTAAATTTCAAGTGATCACAAAAAAAATTGAAATTTAAATACATTTTCAGAATTTTATAATTATATATTTTAAATTTTATAAAAATTATTTTAAAAATTATTTATAGTTTTTCAAAAATAATTTTTACTATTTTTTTACATTTTTTTGTAATAATATTAATTTCAACTAATTTCTTTTCAATTATTGTATTTTTTTGTAAACTTTAATTTTTTATAAAAAATTATAATTTATATGTTTTTTTAGATTATATATTTTTATGAATTTATATATATATATTAATGTGTATATACATTTAGTAAAAAAATTATTTATTTTTTACATAAAAATGCACATGACGCTTTGTGATTGGATATAAAATTTGTCAGAAAAATAACTAAAAAATATAACGGAGATATATTTTAAATATCAAATTGAGAAATGAGTGTATTTTTAAGTACCAATTTAGATAATAAAAAGGTTATAGTATCAAAATGAGGGAGCGAATATACTTTAAAGGTCAAATAATGAATTAAGTAGTAGAAAAGAGTGATGTTGGGACAAGTGTATATAATGGGCTAATCAAAGATCAAGTAGTGGGCATGGACAGCCGAGACTATGAAACAACATTTTTGGGGCTTTGCAAAACACAACGGATGGATGGATGCTTGTCCAAAGTGGTCTGAAACGGGCCCCACTTGTAGAAGAACGAACCAGTGAAAAGAAGGGGAAAATGGATCTACGAGCCCAATTTGAGCACAGGATGATTGAAATTAAAGCTCCCTTTGGATGCGGTGGGGCTCCAGCGTGTTGGCATTTTTAGGCTAAAAAAAATTGCAACTGCAACGCTGGTAAAGCAGAGCTGTGTTTGGATCAGATTTCACTTCATTGGAGGCTTATAATTATAATCGAGTTTAGGGAATACTGTTGTATCGAATTTAGTGAAAAAATTTTGAGTTAATTGAATTGGTGATTCATATTTTATTATTTTAATTTAATTTAAATTTTTTTCGAATCGTATCGAATGAAATAAAATTCGAGTTGAGTCAAATCGAATAAAATGAATTTGTTCGAGTTAAATTAAAAAATTGAACATGTCAAATTAAAATCTCGTTACAGTATAACTAATTTCATGTTAGAGCACATAAACTTGAAACCATATATATTTGAAAATTTTTTCTAAGCTAAATAATTAAAAAAAGAAGATATTTTACTATAATAAACTTGAATCATTAATTTATTTAGGTCTCCAAAATTATTAGTTTAAAATTGTAACTTTCTTTATATTTTTTTATTTTTTTTAAATTTTTATAATTTTCTAAAAATATAAATTTTGGAATTTTTATAAATATTTTAAATTTTAAAAATTAAAATTATTTTGAATTTTTTTTATAATTTTTGTTGAGAGAGACCAATTTGCCCATTTTCAAAATTGGTAAGGACCAAAAGAGTATTTACACCAATCCACTATTCAAATTATAAAATTAAACTCGACTCGAACTCAAAACTTGAATTACTTATTCAAGTTAACTCAAATAACTCGATTCGATTAACTTGAAATTCAAATGTTTTTTCAATTTTTTTGAATCGAATCAAGTTTTGCTCACTCCTAACTAATTTAACGTTAAAGCACGTAAATTTGAAAATTTTTTCAAAGCAAAATAATTTTAAAAAATAAGATACTTTAATATGATAAACTTGAATCATTAATTAACTTATTTAGGTCCCAAAATTATTATTTTAGAAAATTTTTAAAATTTTAATTTTCTTTATATATTTTTAGATTTTTTAAAAATTTTAAAAATATTTTTTTTTTGTAATTTTTGTTGATAGAGAGACCAATTTGCTCATTTTCAAAATTAATAGGGACCAAAATGGTATTTACACTAATCTGTTATTCGAATTATAAAGTTCAACTCAACTCGAAACTCGAATTACTTATTCAATTTGACTCGAATAACTTAATTTGATTAACTCAAAATTTAATTTTTATTTTTATTTTTTTGAATCGAATCAAATTTTACTCAACCTTACTCGAGTATTTAGTTCCACCAAAAATTTTGCAACTCTAGTACTGTTACCCATATATACACTTTTTTATTATTCTAATATTTGTTGAATTTTTTTGCTTATCTTTTATCGAGCGTTTCTCTCTCTCTCTCTCTCTTTTTCATTAATATTTTTATTATTTTATTATTTATTTTAGAAAATTAATACAATAAATAATTTCTATAACTAAATAATAAAATTATTGGATGTATAATAATTATTTATTTATGTATAGATAATATTATTTCAAGTAAAATTACTCTCAATAAAAATTAATTATTTACTATATTTACAATAAAATATTTTTGATGTATTATTTTTAATTATTTAATATTAAAAAATATTATTTGATATAGATATAATTTTAATATTTTTTTGGTACATATAGTTTTAATAAAATTTAATCTATTTGTTAATTTCATAAATATAAAATAAAATACAATACTTTTAAATAGTTGCATTGTTTTTACTTTTATATTTATGTCTTCTAGATAAAGTCATTAACAGTCATTTTCTATTTTGCATTATAATTCATTTCACTGCCATCGCTATAATTAAATCAAAACACATATCTCATTATAGATTTTAATCTCATCACTACAACATTCAATTTAATTGCCATCGTGATTTTTAACTTCATTGGAGATAATCTCACCGTCCATCCAAAGGGAGCTTATTCTTCAAATAGGTTTGAACACACATATCCTTCTCGATTAATTCGATGAATATTATATACAATGATAAGGTACATATATTTTTAGAAAAAAATATATGTTAAAAATTTGAAGATAATATTATTAGGAGGGAGAACTATGAATCCTAAAAAAATTAATAGCTCTCAAGCATATATTTTGGATCTAATACAGGTGTGTTTGGACGTCACAGTGTGTAATTACTCCTAGTAATTACACCATCTTGTAATTACAATGAATTTTAATTTCTTATACGTGTTTGATTAATAAAATTTACTTATATCATAATTGTCTATATCATGTTTGGTAGTACAAACTGTAACTAAACAACTATATAATTTTAAATTATAAAAAGTATTAAATATTATAAAGTATTATCAATAATGCATGAGAAAAAAAATTCTCCAAATAAATAATAAAACTTAAATTCAAACCATTATATATAATATGTTGGTCCAAACAAGTATTTGATAATACGATTGCTAATAAAATTAACAAGAACAATAAGTGTTGTATGCAATTTTATTTAATTACTTTAGTATTCTATAGTTGTTGGGTTAGTCTCTCTACTCCTTGTTATAGTCGATAGATTCATGATCAAGTATAAATATATAATTAATAATAAGGACTATGTAATCTACTTACATTTAGTATAAATAATTTATAATAATACTATGTAATTTAATTAACTATTTAATAGGAAAGTATCTTTTGTCAATAAACTTTTAAATGTTGTAAATCCATTGATAAATGGATGTCCATAACCCCCTCAAATTTATTTTATTGTAACCCCTAAAGAATGAATATTCATAACCCCTAAATTCATTATCTTGTAACCCCCAAATCATTTATAGGGTACCTTAGTGCTGGTACTTAATGCTTTGTAACTTATGGTACTTGAAGCCCTATAAATAGAGGGCATGTACAAACTTATGGTATTCCAAGTGAAAGTTGAATCATCCTTTCATTTCTTTATCTTTCTTTCTCTCTTAATCTTTGTATTCTTCTTTTAGTTTTATGATATTAAATTATTTAAACCATATTAATAAAATATAATATAATTATATTTAAAAATAAAAATAAAACAATACTATTATATAAAAATAATATTTTAAACTTAAATCATGTACATTCATGCTTATAAAGCCATAAGGTAATTGTAACGGCCTAATTTTCAGTGGTGTCGGAAATGGTGATATGAGATCACTAAATCCGGCAAGTAAGATTAAATAAGATAGTAATTTAATATTTATGAGTCAAGTGAGAATTTAGAAGAATTTGTGGATTGGTGAATTTAGTGAATTAAAAGAATTTATTAGGTCAAATGGGTCAAAAACGAGGTATCGAGACCTCGAATTTGAAAATCGAGCTATAAATATTTTTAGAAATATTTATGGAGTGTTATTAAATTAGTATTAAAATTTGGTTGAGAAATTTAAATGTTTGGGTAGCCAATTTAATAAAAAGGACTAAATTGTAACAAATGCAAAATTGCTAGAAGAATTAAATAGCTCAAGTGTTAAAAGAAGGAGGGTTTAAAAGGAAATTAAACCTAAAAGTGAGAAGGTTGGACGGCAAAGGCAAGGAAATCAGCAGAGGATAAGTGAAACAAGGGCAAAATTGGAATTTTTTGTGATTTTAATATGTTTATTAAGATAAGATTGAAAATAATCTAGAGAAAAATTCACATTATCTCAGCCAAAACACCATAGGAGTTCTGGAGAAAGCTGGTTTTCATATTTTTACACCATGTGAGTTTGATTCTTGCTTTTTCTTGATAATTTTTATGTTTTTATGACTTTTACAACTAGATCCACTTATAGAATTCATTAGTTTTTGATTTGGTGGGTAAAATTAAAAGTTACCCTTGCTGAGAAATGGAAGTTTATGATGAATTATTATGAAAATTAAATTATAATTTCATATTAAGGTGGTTTTATTAAGTAATTTTGATAGGAAATGATATTTAGGACCTAATTGTGAAAAAGTTGTGAATTAGAGGTTGGTGTTGAAATTCAGAATATCAAAGGTTGTGAAATAGTTTGTAATGATAGAATAAAGTGTTGATTGAGAAAAATTAGTTCAATTGATGGCTGAATTGAGCAGGACTAAATTGTAAAATTGTAAATTTTAGGGTAAAAGTGCAATTTTGAAATTTGAAGAGCATAATTTGTGAAGTGAAATAGAAATGAAATATATGCTGATGAGTGAAAATATTTTATATTATAGATCAAGAAACCAAAGAAGAAAGAGGAAAAGAAAAAGTTGCAGAGTAGTCCCTAAATTTCAAAATCTTCTACAAATCAGCCGGGTAAGTTCATATGGTTGAATTTATATGTTTATTTGTGAATGATTGAATGATATAATGTGCTGTTAAATATGAATTTGCTGTGGGATTGTGAAAAATATGATAAATGAAAGAATAAATGGTGGTAATTCAAATTAGGAAAAACGCAGAATTGAGTACGTTCGTGTCGTGACATGTGATGAATTGACGGATAAGACCATGGTTAATCCATGGCAAATGTGAAATGTAGGTATGGTATCATCCATACCGAGTTGTGAAATGTAGGTATGGTATCATCCATACCGAGTTGTGAAATGTAGGTATGGTATTAACCATACTGAGTTGTGAAATGTAGGTACGGTATAAACCATACTGAGTTGTGAAATGTAGGTATGGAATTATCCATACTGAGTTGTGAAACGTGGCACTGAGCAACGACGTACTCAAATTCGTAAGATGTTTCCTAATTTGATAAGTAGTAATATAAAATGAGTGAATCAAATGGAAGAGATTGAGTAGTTGTTAATGTTGAGCTCAACTATGTGAAGTATTTTAACAATGGTTGTGGATGGCAGGGAACTTTAGTAAATATTTTGTTATTGTTTTGAAAATATTATGTGTGGTAAGTTACTTTTAAACCAATGAACTTACTAAGCTTCATCAAGCTTACTCGTGTGTGTTTGATTTTTTTTATGTAGATTGAATAAAAGAGAAGTTGGTAGATCGGATCATCACAGCAAAGCTCACTATCCAGATCAATTCCGGTAGCTTTTGTTTTATGTTTAAAGATTTATATGGCATGTATAGAGTTTAAATGAGATGGAGTAAAGATGTTATAAACTAGTTAACAATATTTTGCAATGAAACGGTTTTTGAATTGCAGCAGTGACGTGAGTTTGAAAAATCACCAAAAATAGGAGAAATGGAATTAGAAAGTGAATAAGATATGAATTGAAAGCTCTTTGAGTCTATTTTCATATAAAAGAAATAGAGTAAGCAAAAGAAATCGAAATTATGAGATATTTAAATTTTAGTGAAACTGGTTCTGAATGAATTTGTGATCCCCTGTTCTGCCTTTGAAAAATCATTAGAAATTTCAAAAAAATAATTGTGGATTAAAATTTATATGTATGGAATCCTGAATGAGTCTATTTTCAAATGAAATAAATAAAAAGGTCACATGAATTCTGTACGAAGAGTAATTTGATTTGTAGTGAAGAGAGGTCAGAACAGTCAAACAGTAAAACAGGGGAAACTTTAAGAAAAATCTGGTATTGATTGGCCATACCAAAAATTCTGGAAAAATTATAGTAAAAAGATATATGAGTCTAGTTTCAGGGAAAATTAACGGATCTTAAATTTGGAGTCCCGTAGCTCCAGATATAAATATTTTAGTGACTATGACACAGATGGGCAGTTTTAAATTTTATGCCGAATTAGTAGTTAAGTTTAGTAATGCCTCGTGCTCGACTCCGGAAACGGTCTCGGGTAAGGGGTGTTACAGTAATTAAATTTGAATGTAATTATTTCTAATTACCCGCATAATTACTCTAATTCTTACCCCTCTTCTAATAATTGGAAAGTGCGCAATGCCTCTATGGGGAATTGAAATTTTTATATCGATGCTTTCGTTAAGGATATCCACGTTTTTAACTGGACCAAATTCAAGTTTGATAGATAAGAGGATGGACAAAAATATTAGACTTGAAAAATCGGCTTTGACAAAAGAAACAAAGAGCTTGTTTAGAATTTAAGCTAGGCTCAAACTCTAATATTCAAACTCTAAACATTAAATAAGAATAATGTATGTTTTAAAAAGGTCAGAAAAATATGGATTGACCAAACAAGTTTGGACCAATCATTGATAAGTATAGATAGATTTAGACAAATTTTAAAATTCATATTTCAAACTTGATCAAATTTAAACAAATGCATTCATATTGATATTATACATGAGCTCAATTCAAAAGTGATTCGATAACTCGTGTATTTTAACTTAGAGATTACAATTTGAAAACTAATGGGTACCCAACTCGCTATCAATGCTCTTGGTTCAACAGAAAACTGGAAAGACAAAGTGAAGGAAGAGAAAAAGTGGAAGGAAATTGGATTTAGTGAGTGGTTGGTACAACAACAAAAAATGGAAAAGGAAAGAAACATGAAGGGAAAAAGGTTTTCTTTAACACTGAAGAAATAATTTTTTGTCCAAATTGGGCCGAAAGCAAAAGAGAAATGTGCTACTAATATGAATTTAAAGGTAGAAGAACAAAACTACCCTTAATAAAATTTCAAATTTTCATTCCATTATGTCTTTAGTTCAACACCTCATCCTAAATAAAAAAGAAAAAAAATTGAATCCCTAATTTTACTCTGCAATATCATTCGACCTAGAAATCTAGAAGAAAAAGTTTGATTCCCTAATTTTACTCTTCAATCTCATTCCATCAAGAATTCAACAAGGAAAAAAAATGAATCCCTAATTTTACTCTCCAATCTCATCCGATATGGAATTCAAGTTCATGGCTTCTTTCATTCTATCTATTTTCTCTCTCCAAAGTTCATAATCCTATAAAAAAAAATTCCAACTCTTTGAATGTGGTCCCTCCCTCACTCAATTCCTTTTAAACAAAGACTCTTTATTTTTTACAACATTTTAAGGAAATAATTCAACGTTTTGCATGTAATTCCTTTTATAACGTTGCCATGTAATTTTTAAATACCGTTGGATCATTATAAACAAATCCAGTAGGGACAGAGGCATTTTCATCCTTCGTTTTTATTGGCTTACTTGTCACTATGTGTATTGCAGTACAAGTGAAAGTAATCCATTAACTAGAATTGGTTTATCTTGCTAAGCCATTGCTTTTAGCCGCTATGGATAACTAGAATGGGATTGCAAGCAATCCTTTATGGTTGCTTATGTTAGTGTTTGCTTCTTTAGAACATGTATAGACTAGTTGTATAACAGTCTTTTTTATTGATCTTGATCTTTATAAAATACATGTCACTATTGGGGGATATTGGGCTTGTTTATTTCTTCTTCTTTTTTAAGCTCAAGTATAATGTAAGTCTTGACTTTTCAAAGGTGATAGAGGTTGGTAGATTTACTCTTTGAAGTTATGAATAGCTTGGGTTTCTTTCGTCTCTTTCTGTTCTATTATCCATATAGTAGGTCTTTGATGTGTCTTTCATGAGGTTATTTACCAGCTTCATTTGGTTTACTTTTAAATACATGAATGAATATGATTTTTTTACGATTAATTATTGTTTTTAGGAGATGAATAGAGAAATCAATTGGGATGGAAATTCAAGAATGAATATGGATAATGATTTTGAATCGGTGGATAAAACTAACAAAGATAGTTTTGAATAACTTCTTGGAGAATATGCTTTGAAAGAATTACATATTTGGACACAAAGACAACGCATCGCAACTATTAATCTTCTTTGTCATATCATTCAAACAGTGTGTTTAATGAAGATGTATTATCATTTAGGCCATGCCAACAATGTAACTATCAAATATATTGGGGAAAGAGACCAAGTTCCCGAAGATCTAATGCACAAGCTAACTAATGATCTAATATTATAGAAATGTTGTATATATAGGACCAAGTGCATTTTTTAGCTTATGTCACATGCTTCGAGTATCTAAGCGTATCATAGACACTAGAAATTCCTCGACTGAGAAACAAATTGTGTAACAACCCGATACAGTGGTGTTAAAAAGTACGATTTCGAGTTTCATTTTAATGAATCGAGTCTGTAAATAATTAATAAAAATATTTACGGAGTTATATTATAAATGAGTTGAATTGAGGATAAGTAATTTAGTTGATTTGAGTATTTAATCTAGTCCAAGGATTAAATTATAAAGTTAGATCACTATAAATTTTAATTTGAAAATAGTTAAAGGGACTAAAATTATTAATAAACCAAAAATTTAATATGGCAATAAAACATGCCAAATTTGTGGAAAAAGGGTTATTATGCTATTATTATTTATTATAAAAATAATAATAAAGTGAAATGATTTAAGTGGAAGGAGAGAGAAGATGTATTCTCTATCCTTCCACGCACGATAAAAATGAGAGAAAAGAAATAGAAGAAATTTGCTTAGGGTTTTCAAGCTTTAACCCACAAGTTGGTGAGTGTAATTTATTACTTTTCTTATAAATTTTATGTTTATTAGATTGAGGAATCATAATTTAACTAATTTGTGTATCATTTTATAAAATTGTTGAGGTTTTAGAAAGTTACCATTAATGATTTTTCTATGTTTTTTTATGTTAAATTGATAGATATTTAATTTATATATGAAAAAGGACTACATTTTGAAGTTAGATATTAGATTTTTCACCTGAGAAAATAAAGTGCATATGAAGTAAAGTTGTTATGAGATTTTGTTAGAAATCGATAATAAAGGGTCTAAAATAAAAGGAAATGAAGTCGGATTATAAATTAATGCGTAGAATGGAGAGTTATGCTTGTTTCGGTTTTAAGAATTTAAATTAAATGAAATGTAAAGTTTATTTGAGATAATAATTGACTATGAATTGGGTAAATTATTGATGGTGTTATCTGTTTATGTTAATTTGTAGCTACTGACGATCTGATTTCTTCAAAAGTAAAGGAAAAAGCTAAAGTCACCAATGAATAGTTCAAAATTCCTTGTAAGTTTCACCATAACTCAACTTATTATTTATTTTTCCTTTTAATTTCATTGTTAGGTAAGTTTGTAAAATGAAGGAAATTACACGAGTGGCTAACTAGAAATACAATGTTGAGATTGATTATTGTGATAGAGAGTTAATTCTATAAAAAATTGAAATAGTATAATTTAGTAAAGTTGGGCATTTAGCTTGAACATGAGACGAACATGCCATGTTTTATATGAAATGACATTCAACGGAAGATTTGCTATTGAGATCAATAGAATGGAAACTGAACTAAGAATGAAATTAGACTATGGATTGTTGTAGTAATTGCTAGGCGCGAATTGTTTACGTCGGATGTACCGAAATTACTTCCACTATAGGTTGATGAGCGGGGGGCACACTAACCATTAGATGTATTGATGAGTGTTGGGCATGATTATTGCTTTGGATTAACCGATGAGCGCTGGGAGTAATTTGTTTAGTTCGGGACATATCTTTGAGGCACTGGGTGTTGAATTATAGTATTAATAGTTTCCGTAAATTAGTTCAAATCCGAGCTATGTATTAGCGAACATCAACAGTGAACAGGAAGAATGGTTTGATTCAAATTGGTAATGTAATGCAATATGAAAAATGAGACAAAATCGAATAAGGTTGCATACATCATTAGCATAAAGTGTTAATAAGTTTGTTAAAATAGATTGGTCAGTTACAATATCACATTTGGTTTGTAACACTCCTAATCCGTCTCCGTCGCCTAATTAGGGTTACGGAGCATTACCATATAATCAGGAAACATTTATCAATATAAAATTAAATAAATAAGTTATATTCAATAACATATCAAACATAAGCATTTCGTCCCTAAATTGAGTCTTCGAGGCCCTAAAAATAGCTTTGAGGTAATTCAGGACTAATTTGAAACAAAACAGAAGGTTTAAGAAAAAGTTACAAAATTTGAAAAATAGGGGTCACACAACCGTGTGTCCAGGCCATGTGACATAGCCTTAGGTCGTGTAACATTCAAACAAGGGACACACGGTTGTGTCCCAGCCCGTGTCCTCACCCATGTAATTCACTGAGTTGCCACACACGCCCGTGTATCGCTAGGCCGTGTAACTCTCTGAGTTGCCACACACGCCTGTATGCCAGGCGATGTGCTAGGTCGTCTAACTCACTAACTTGATATACTAAGAAATCTCAAATGACACACGGCTGTGTGACAGCCCGTGTCCCAGGCCATATGAACCCAAAATTTACCTAAAATCAAGCCATTTCATAACCAAATCAAGCATAACTAACCTATTCATTTGTGCACACTTTCAAGGGACTTAAACACCATTCAAATACACATAAACATGCCATTTCAAACATCTTAAATCATCTAACCAATATGTCATTTAAAGGCGCCACAATTGCATCAAAACATCATTTATCAAAACAAGTTAACACTACCTCATTTCATGCATAAAGTCCTAGTTCCCATAAGTACTAAAACATATCTCAATTGACCATTTTCAAGCCTCTATAAACATACCAAAAAGGAGACTTATACACAAGCACATGAAAGTGAACAAAATGAAATTTCTTGGTAAGCATTGAAATGCACTAAACCAACATAACCTCAAAAGCTTAAACATACCAAAAGATACAATACATAGATTCTATACATGCCATTATTAACCTTGGCCAAAATATACAAAAACTATCGAAAAGATTGCTGGATAGTGTGATAGGTCTCTGACGAGCTTCCAACCGATCAAGCTTCCGATAATCTATAAGACAAAGGAAAATAACTATGTAAGTAACGAATGCTTAGTAAGCTCGTATAAACTTAAACACAACTAACTATTTCATTTGCATAATTTATAGCATAAACATAATATCAACCAAAACCATAAGCTTGGCATAAGCCTATACAAACATCATCAATTCACAAGTTAATATACTTGTCCATAAACAAATGAATTCAACCATAAATAAGTAGATTTCCATGTATGTGCATACATTTAACTTCTCCACTTTTCCATAATTTCATGATTTATTCCATTTGCATACTTACCATTTCATTTCATTTCCTTACTCGTTGAACCATCTAGAATTATATCGGATACTCAGGAAAGCTCACACATAGTGTGCCTTTACATATAACCGTAACCTTTCATTTTCATCAATGCTCACACAAGCTGTAAAATGGGTCTGCTCACATGAGCTGTGGGTCGGAATGTAAGCTACACAATGCTGCTCACACGAGCTATGGAGAATTCGCAACAAATGCAAGACCTCAACCATCAGTAGGACATTCAAGACTAGCACCCGAAACATGAAATCCCTAATGGCATGTCATTTGTATCCTAAGAATTCTTACGGTTCAACCGGGCCTCGATATCTATCAATCCATCATAGTATAAATACATTTATATATAAGTTTATTTATATTAAATCAACATGATAACATTCAATTTAGATAACATTAAAATGATTACAGTTCATATGAACTTACCTCAATAATCAGGGGCGTAGAAGTAAAGTCGAACTAATCCAAAGCTTTAGTTTTTCCTCGATTTAAGTTCGATTGTGTTTATCTTGATATCAAGATGGGAGCCTAGCCAAATTCTCAAACCCTATGTCAATGGTTATTTTTGGTGGTAAAATGAAATGAGGAAGAAGATGAGCATAATTCCTATAATGAGCATAATTCCTTTAGTTATTATAGCTTTATTTACCAAAATTCTATTTTAACCTTTAAAAACTATCAAAATTTCAATAAAACCTTACCCATGCACATCCACTAACACTTTAAATGGTATATTTACCTTTCAAGTCCCTTAGTTTAAGATTTCATAGCCATTGGGCACCTTTAACTAATAGAACTCAATTTTTACACTTTTTTATGATTTAGTCCTTTTCACCTAATTAACCATTTAAACATCAAAATTTCTTAACGAAATTTTAATACGACCTTAATATAATCCTGAAGATATTAAAATAATAATAAAATAATGACTCATTCGTCGAAATTATGGTCCTGAAACCAGTATTTTCGACATCATTGAAAACGAGATGTTACATGGTTTGTTTGGGATACATGTGTATATTAATGTATTGGATAAACTTTGATATGAAACATACTTGAATTGGTCTAAGGAATAAACAAATCATCTGAGTCCAATTATTTAAATTTCACGCTATATTAAGTAAGTTATAGTAATACCATTTGAAATTAACACTCACCGAGTGGTCTTGTTTTCATATGTAGGCTAAGTTTATTTTGAGATTTTGTACTCAAAGTCGTCAGCATCCAACCGATAAATCCTAAACTCAACAAAGTTCGTATATTTTGTTTTGTTTCAAGTTGGCATATACTTGGTTTTTAGTAAAGTTATTTGGCTATAGATATGTATTTGTGACATAAAAAAAATTTAACTTTTGGTTGTTATAATTATATTATTATTAGGTAATTAAATGGTTTTAATGTGATATGCTTAGTTTGCGGTATGTTTCGAAATATCGAAGTGTTAGGATTTGATTTGGGAGATGATTTGAATATGGATAAATATTGTGAAATCTAAATTTTGCAGGGTTTTTTTACGTAAAATAAGAAGAAATGTTGCCAAAAAATTTTTTTTAAATAATTTTACCACTACACTATCATTTCAATAAAATGAAATAATAAAATAGGTTATTTTGGCATTTGAATGTGACATTTTATATTCGGATCCTATAATTAGATTGAATATAAGGTGTGACAAGTTGTCAAATTTCTCTATATGGTAGGACACAATGAGCAAACTTGTCCAATTAATTTATGGTTTCATAGATCTCATGAGACCATAAGCCGACAATTTCATGTTGTGTTAAGAGCTATTGTTAGCTTAGAAAATAATTTCTTGAAAAAACCAAATGGTTCTAAAATTGCACATGCAATACTGAATAGCAACAAATTTTACTCATATTTAAGGTAAATTATATTTCAAATTTTGTAATTTTTAAGTAAACACTCACTATAAATAAAACTCATTTATGACTTTATAGTTTTAGGATTGTGTTGGTAGGATTGATGGTAAACATTTTTATGTTAAAATTCCTTCAAAAGATGCTCCAAGGTATTGAGGGAGAAAAGAATATCCAACACAAAATGTATTAACTGCATGTGGATTTGACATGAAATTCACATATGCTTTAGCTGGATGGGATGGAACAACTTCAAATTCAATAGTCATTAAAGGCGCTTTAATTAGGGAAGATAAACTTATCATTCCTAAGGTAAAATTAATTTCAAATAAATTATTTAAATTTATTATTAAGTTAATTTTGTTTTGGATAGGTAAATATTTCTAGTGGATGAAATGTAACAGCCCGATTTAGACCTTAATCAGAACGGTGGTTTCGGGACCACGAATCCGAGCCAAAAATATATATTTTTTAATTTTATTATTTTTCGTGTTAAATACTTATGATTGATTATGTGCTAAAATTTCGTGAATTTATCTGCTCTTTGATATGCTTAATTTAAGAGAAAGGACTAAATTGTTGAAGTGGTAAAAGTAGCATTTATTAAATTGGATGGTTTAATTGATTTGTTTTCTTGAGGGACTTGCATGTCAAATTGACCTTTTGAATCTTTAATGGACGGCATTATGGCTTTGTAATATATATTATATGTTTGTTTATGTGTTAAATATATAATAAGGATATAATATATTTTATATGTATATTATAATAAAACAAAAAGGAGAAAAGAGTTGGCATATTCATCTTTTCATCTTTTTGACCGAAACTAAGAAGAAAAGAAAAGGGAAAAGCTTCAAGGGGGTTCGGCACTTGCATGTTCAAATAGGGCGAGTATTTAAACTTAGTTCTTTATAATTTTGACATTATTGAGGCTATAGTAAGGTAATTTAGTTAACCCATATAAGAATTTTTGAATTAGTTGCATAGTTGGAGTGTTGCCATGGATGAAAAATTGGGTGTTTATGTGGTTAAGGCTAGAATATGATGTAAGTATGTTAGATTAACAAGGTTTTCTTTGAAATTTTTGATGGAATTTATTATAAGGAGGAATTCATGAAAAGAAAATTCATGAAAGAACTAAATAGCAAGAAAAATGAAAGAAATGAATTGATATATGAACTATGGATATTCGGCCATTGATAGGTGTGGTTGGATTTTTTGATATTTGGTGTTTTGAGCTATAAGGACTATATTGTAAACATAGTAAATGTTGGGGTAAATTTCTGAATTATGTATTTATATTTTAATTGAATGAAATATGGGGACTTGAATAAGCTTAAGGAACCTTCGGCCATAGCTCCAAATTTGTAAGATTGGCATATTTGTATTAATTGAAAATTTGATTAATTTGTAAAAATGTAAAATGTGTGGGATGAAATGGAAAATTTTCCAATTATGTGTTGTGAGCTAAAATGGATAAAATTTTATTCGAAAGAGCTCTTTTCAAAATTTATTTTAGATCAAGAAAAGAGAAAGTCGGATTTGAATCGAGGAAAGACAAAAATAGTCGAATAGTTGATTTTACATTCGCCGATATTCGAGGTAAGTCTATAAGTAAATGGTTGTTCTTAATTTTAAATAAATGTAAATTATTCATGCTGAATTGAAATGTTTATAATTATATTTGCCATTACCGAATGTGAGGGATGGTAATTGATATGTTCAAGGAACTACTTGAGTAAGTTTTAAGCAATGGAATTAATTTGAAGTAATGCTTACTTATAAGTTTAAATTGAATGTTGATGGTTATTCCAAGGAATTGCCGAATATACATATATATATTTGAAATTGATAAGAAATGGTCGAAGGTGATGGTACTTGGTTGTTGTAATTAGAAGCATGAATTAGGGAATTTTAATGATGATATTATAATGAGATTTAGGCATACTAAACGGAGTTGATGATGGTTTGATGTGGTATAAGCCGAATGCAATGTAGTACTTGGATATTGAACACTTTGATATATACATATATAAGTGTATATTCTTGTGTGTAAAGTGAATGTGAAATATATATATTATGCATATTGAGGGAATAACAAGTTAAGAGAAGCATACATTGAGTAATACGGTTCAATGAGTACTATATGTACAAGTTAAGTAACGGCTCTGTGTGAGCGATACGTTACGATAAAAGTTAAGTAACGGCTCTGTGTGAGCGATACGTTACGATAAATGTGAAGTAACAGCTCTGTGTGAGCGATACGTTACGATAAATGTGAAGTAACGGCTCTGTGTGAGCGATACGTTACGATAAATGTGAAGTAACGGCTCTGTGTGAGTGATACGTCACGATAAGCATTAAGTAACGGCTCTATGTGAGCGATACGTTACTAGAAGTAAGAATAGTAATGGCACTAAGTGTGCGATACGTTACATCAATTACACTGTGTGTGCGGATTTACGGATTTTACGGAGATATAATTCAATGAATGGAGCTATCCGAAAAGTGATAGATAGGTAAGGGATGTATGATAATTGTGTAATTTAAATATAAATGAGGTAAATTGTTCTTGTATACGAAATTAAAGTATCGAGAGGTGATTATTAATCTATGAGTTTGATTGAATGAATGAATGGTATGTTGGTAGTTGATTTTTGAGACCTATTGATCTAGATAGTTGTTGAATGGTAGCATGATATATGTAATTGCAATTACGAATCCATTATCATTAAGTAAGTTGATTTAATTAACCTTATAGGTTCGGCCACAAAGGTATGTGCATATGTGATGATGAATTGAATTTGTGTATAAGTGGTTATATGTGATATTATATTAAATTCGAATATATGAGTACATGTGATAGTTTAATTAACTTTGGAGGATCGGTCATATATATGATAATGGATTAAACTAGTATATTCGGCCATAAGTGATGGTATAATGAATCATGTGTATTTGATCTAATAAGTAAGTTTTAGATGTTGAAATGAAAATTTTATATCATATGTATTTATATGTGAATTATATGAATTGAAAGGTGAGAAAGAAATTAGGTAGTTAATATGTATATACGTGAACAAATATATATGTTTTTGTTTTGAGATGGGAAAGTGATTTATAGATCGAAGTGAAATCTATTATTGAATGTATGAGTGTTTAGCCTTAAGGCTATAAAAGGTGAAAGTTTACGAATGATGATATGAATTATGAGTAAGTGAAGTTACTTAACGAGGAACATGGATTATATGAGAAAAGTGATTGTACATGTGTATGTGATTAACCAAATTTGGCCTATTTGAATTAAATTATATATGTTTCTATGGTGAATTATTTGCTTATGGCTTACTAAGCTTTCAAAGCTTACTTTGTGTAATTTTCCTATGTTTATAGAGTTTCAAAGACTTGCTCGGGTTGGAAGTCGAAGGAGATCTCATCACACTATCCAATTTTCGCTTCGGTAAATAAATGCTTGGAGATTTGGTTATGTGGCATGTATAGACTAATTTTGATATTGCTAGTTTTGAAGTTGTATATATTTGTATAAGCCATGCGAAAATGGCTTGTCCATCTCGTTATTCTTGGAATTTATATTTTGGCTTGATGATTTCGTTTGATTTGGTTTTGGTATATTTATAAGTATGGTTAATGTATAGAGTTTAAATGAAATGAAGTAAAGATGTTATGATCTAAATTTCGAGTTTTGTAACTCGAGTTATTGTCGATTTAGTCAATATGATGCTAATGGACAGTTTCAATTTTTATGCCCCAAATTGGTAGTTAAGTTCGGTAATACCTTGTAACCCGTTTCCGACGACGGATAAGGGTTAGGGGTGTTACATGTAAGTTTTATGCTAAGAAGTGGACTTATTGCACCATTTAGAGGTAGAGGATATTATTTAAAGGAGTTTTTTGCACACGGTCCTGAAAATGTTGAAGAACTATTCAACCATCTTCACTCTTCATTAAGAAGTGTGGTTGAAAGAATATTCAAAAGTATTAAAAGAAACATTTTATCATAATACAGGACTGACAGAACCATTTTATCCAATCGATACAATGGATGTTATGGATTGCATAATTATTTAATGGGTGTTGATCCTGATTTTGAGTTAATTGAAAGAGTTGATGATAGGAACTGAACAAATTTATGAGACTAGTGCTAGTAACAACAGTGGTGATGAAGATGCTAGGTTAGGAGTCACTATAAAAAACAGTATTACTACCAAATGTGGCAAATTTATGTTTCAGAAAGAGGGTGACTTTATTATATGAATTTGACTTATTTTTATACTACTGTTTCAATTATGTTTGCATGGTGAGAATTTGTATTCAACAATTTTTTTTATTGGTAAAAAAAGTTATTTGGATACATTTTCAATTTTTATGATTCAAGCTTAATTTAATTTATCTATTTATTTATATGCATAGACATGGAAGATATTGATGGCATTTTAACTTGGAAAAATTATATTGTTGTCATTACTTTTTTTATGTGTTTTATTTAGGTTATTTTCTCAGATAATATGTTTACAAATTGCTTAACAGTTGGTATACATGGCTGCTGGCTAGAAGAGATAACAGTTGGTATACAAATTGCTTAACAATTGCTTAACTCATATATCAAAAAAAGACAACAGATGGAAAAAAAACCTATGCATTTCTCATATATTAAGGCCAAAATGCCAAACTGTTTACAAAAGGAATGAGGGGCAAAAGTTTGCCAACTTTTCCTGCAATTCACCACAATTGAACAGATGTGAATTGTAGGGAAATTTACAAAAAAGTTTAGTGACTATATGCCTAAGTTTATCAACAGTAGCAATCATAGGCAAATTTATAAAAAAATCATCTGCCTAAGTTAATAAATCAGTAGCAGACAAATTTACACATTTTCAAAAAGTTAACAAAATGCAGTCTGTTCACATCATCATCAATGGTCTGTCATGGATGACTCTTGAGTAGAAGGCATCCATCTAACAGTGGTTGGTTTTCTCTTGAATGGGAGCTTTTGTCTTAGGGCAGCTTGTTGATGAGTTGGGGCAGTAGGTAACTGAGTTGGGGCAGCCTGTTGAGTTGGGGTACCCTCTTGCTGATTTGGGGTAGCCTGTTGCTGAGTTGGGACACCAACTTTATGCCTTTTAACATACAAGAACATGTGTAATCATCATTTCTTGATATTAGGTCCAGTAGAATAGGATACTACCACTTTTTACCTATCTCAAAGTCAAAAGACTTCAATTCCACAGTTCACTGCAACTGTAAAACATCGGATAAACAAGAGTAATAACACTACATATAAATGTAGGCCAATCTCGTCCTTGTAAATCTTGACCAGTGCTTAATAAACTATGGTGAATTACTATACAAGGCTATTTCAAGTCTTAACAATAATCAAATGTAAAGTCATATGTGGATCTTAAAACAGACTTGACTGAATCCAAGCTTTGTATTCGACAGCTACAAAACACTGCAGTAACTTTTGAGACTACATATATTATTGTAGTGCTAATCAGAATATTAAAATGACACTCAACAGCTAGCAATTTAATTCAAAACCACTTATGATTAAATATTCTTGTTTCAAACTTATATCAGATTGCAAATTTCAGTAAAATAAAATGTCTTGGGACAAATAGTTTCCCGAAATTTTTGGAGGCAGGTTCAGTTTTAAATGATCTCAAGAAAATTCCATTTTAGAATCAGATGTTGGGGCATAAATAATGTCAAACCCCCATCAATGCACAGACGATTTCGGAACATTGTTGCTGGGCGAGGAGCAAAATACCTGCAAAGATGTTTTGTATCAGGTTCTCGTAACTTCATAGCAAGCGTTTCAATGCAGAACTATGCCTTAACCAATTACCTAGGAATGAAGGAAGATGTAATGACTGCATTGATCAAATCTTCTTTAGAATCAAATTGATCTACCAATAAACAATGGCAGATATACACAATAACACCATTTTTGTCATGTATATGGCAGAGACAATAACAGCCAATAACCAGTACAATATAGCAGCTTGGATACAAACAATGGCAGATATACACAATAAACATCAGTTTGATAATGGCATTTATACAATGGAAAATATACACAATAAACATCAATTTGATAATGGCATTCATACAATGGTAGATATACACAATAAACATCAATTTGATAATGGCATTCATACAATGGCAGATACAAACAATAAACATCATACAAACAAATAAAACCAAAATCGAAATAACCCTAAATTGAAATCCAAATCGAAATCAAAATCAAAATCGAGATCGAAATTGAAATCAAAATCAAAATCAGAATCAGTGAGTGTTTCAAAATTGAAATCAAAGTCGAAATAGAAATCAAAATCAAAATCAGAATCGAAATTAAAATTGAAATCGAAATAACCCTAAATCAAAATAACAGCATTGAAATCCAAAAAATTTAAAACTAAATGCAACAACTTACCCGTTAAAGTGGATGTAACAACACTGGTAGCTTTTCTTCTATTGCCCATTTCTTTTAAAATAATAAACATTGAATGGTTTTTGGTTCGTCTTCTTTTCTCCCCAACAAAATAAACAATCGTACCCTAAACCTTATACCCTATCAATAAATTATTGAACCAATTTCTAACCTTAAACCCTTCTTAATCGATTCCCAATTTAGTTTAAACCCTAAAAAACCCCAAATCAACAAGAGTAAATTTTCTAAATCGATTTCCATTTCCCCAAATCCCCTTAATCTTAATCTGTTTCTAACCCTAAAACATTAAACATAACCCTTTAATTTTTTTCCTTAACCCGCCCCAAACCCTAAACCCATCAACCGTCGCCAACGTGGCAAGTTAACTTGCCACATCAGCTGGTTAACTTACCACACCAGCAATCCCGTTAACACTTTAACGGTAACCGTTAATCAGTGACTATTTTGTCACTTTTTTATAACGTTGGTGACTGTTTTGTTACTTTTTGAAAGTTGAGTGACTGAAATGAAACCTAGGTGACTGTTTTGTCAGTTACCCCAAAGTTGGGTGACAGTTGGTGTAATTTACCCTACTTTTTTTATGTGTTTTATTTAGGTTATTTTCTCAGATAAAATGTTTCTTTAAAAAAAATCAATTTTTATTTGATTTGTTAGATGGAATTGAATGAAAATATTATTTATTTTTATATATTATAGTTATTTTTTAAAATATTAAAATAAAATGCGTATAGAAACTATTATTAAAAATGAAAGCTTAATAAATATGAATAAAAAAGGAAACATTCTTATAAGGAACTTAACTGAGGAAAAAGATTTTCCAATGTCTTGAATTTCCGTCATTCTAAGTTTTTTTTTCCATTCTACCAAAAAAAAGCGTATGTGGGTAATAAAACTCAACTGATCATCCAAAACTCCAAAATCCCTACCTAAAAGAGTCGGATGTCAAGCTCTCATTTTTCCAAGTATTCTTTTAAAAGGAAAAAAATAAAATAAATTATATTAGATGTTAAAAGAAATTAATAATATGACAATAGTTGATTCATTTTCAATTGTAATTTATTCTACCAAGGTGTTAAAATGAATAAGAAATTAAATGTTTTATAATCCAATCTATGAACTTTTTTATTTATTAATATTTAATACATTGATTTAAATATACAAGATTACTTCATTAGATATAGATAATAAGTGGTTTCATGAAAGCCAAAAACAATGGAATCTGATATGTAATGATTGAATTGTAGTTAATATGGATGTTAATGATGAAGAAGCAAGCAGAAAGGCATTGTCTCAAACACATTAGACATTAGACATAGATATGGTCCACCCCCAGCTTGTTCGAAAGCTTTAGGGTTCACATCTTCTTCATTTTTTATATTACACCTTGTACCCACTCCAATTTTTCTAATAAAATTCTCACCCCGCATCCAAAATTCATGTTATATTCGATTTTGAGGAAACACTCTGAATGCGGATACATGACACTAACCAAAAAATCCTAAGATATCTTATGTTACTATAAAATTAAGCACAATATTTGTTTATCTAGGATACAATAATCTTGTCAATACGCTTTTTTTCAACTACATTATCAGTGGAGTTTTTAAATTCCACAAGCATGATCAGAGTGTTGACAAATATTTTATAAAAATATAATAAAATAAATATTTTTTTAAAAAAAAGTTACACTAACCATTTTTTTAATTCCGCTTACCAAATTAAACAAAAGTACTATTAAATAAAAACCATAAAATAATGTTAGTAATTGGTCCTTATAATCACACTAGAGATACTATTTAAACAGATTTTGGATTCAATGTCTTCCCCTAATTCTAAGTTGTGATTTTATTTTCATTAAAAAATAAAACTAAAAAAATTTGCATTCAGAGAGAGTGGTATATTAATCACAAATCGAAAAAAAGTTAAAATGTAAAATTGATTTTCAAATTATATCGTTTTTTTTCACTTAGGTACTTAAAGTATTTTCGGGTCAAAAGTAGTATGTAGACTATCAATTTTGTCTCAATTTATCTCAAACATGATATTAGTCACATTCTTATTGGACGTCGTACATTTTTTGAGTTAAATAAGACAAAATTGATAATATAAATATCACTTTAATGAAAAAAAATATCTATTTAAATGAAAAAAAAAAAAGAGTATAGTTTAGAGGCTAATTTTATAGTTAAGCAAAAAAGTACAAAATATGCACATACAAGGACTGTTAATTAAGAAAGAGGAAAGGAATTAAAAATCTTAAGAAAAAAGGAAGGAAAGGAATTAAAATTAAGAAAAGCTAATGATATAAATCAAATATACATGTAACTGAAGATGGCCTACGAAGAAAAACCGTGATCATTAATTACAAGAAATGGGAACTAAAAATATATGGATATATATTACAAATAGCGGAATTGGGATCATAAAATTCTAACTGTTTGATAGATTCTGAAATGATCCACTTTGAAGTGAAGTGATTTTTTATTTTTTATTTTTTGAAAAGTAGATGCAAGCAAGTCGAGTGAATTTTTTCTGTTGAATAATAGGTATAGAGAAGTTATAACAATTACTTGCCCCACCCCGCCTCACTCTTTTATATGAAATTACTATTCTATCTTTGTCTATATAAATTATTAAAAGAAGTAAAAAGTATAATAACAAAATATCATATATTGTATATTAAATATTTTATTTCAAGAATTATATTTAAATATTTAGTTGAGATAATTAGTAAAATTTAAATTAAAGCGGGATGTGGTGAGGTGATAATGAATATATCTCCTATTCATAAAATTAATAATTTTTAAAATTATACATTCATAATAAAGTAGATTAATGCTAAAGTAGACGATGCCACTTTTACGGTGAACATAGATTTAATAATATTTAACACAAACCCCTTATTAAATATTGTTTATGTATAATATTGGTTGATAACTTCAACTTACCTTCCGTTCTCACTGGTTCACATCACACACAAAACTCTTTTTACTTGTACATGGAGGGCAGTGAATGACAGTTATTTATCAGAGAAGAAGAGAGAGAGAGAGATAAGGCAAAAAAAGAAAAATAAAAAACTTTAACGCTTGAGATCAGTTTGTCTATGGTGATGGTTGCCTCGAAAATGAGTTTTTTTTTTTTTTTTTTTTTGGTATTATTAAGAGCTGCGCACTGATAGCCCAGTATCCGATGTTTATCTTAGATTCTATAATGAACCCTAGCAAGTTAGGGAAAAATAAATAAATCATAGTGGAATGGAATGGCAGCAAACCCTAAGCCCATAACCTCCCAATCACCTTGCTTTCTTCGTATCATGATTTGACATCTTTTCCGTCGACCAACCTTCAAACAGTCACTAGATTAGATGAACCATACATATATTCATAAAATATACTAATTTATGTTCATATTTAAAGACCCTTAATAAAAATATAGTGGTAGTAGTAGTTTAGTTTGTGTTTAGGGTGGAAGAAGGTAAACAAGAAAAAAAGACAAAAAAAAAACCTACTGTTTTATTATGTCTGTGAACTACAAACTAATAAAACTAGAAAATTTTGATGCTTTTAAATTTGAAGGATTGGATCATTAACAGAATCTGAGACTTAAAAAAGTATTATGCAGAAATAAAGGAACCCTAACAAAAAGGTGGCTTTTTTTTTTTCCTTTTTATTTTGGTGTGCTTCTTCATGGTTAAGCTACTATAATGAGTAACACTGACAATTCAAAAAAGGCTATTCTACTGAGAAGAAAAAAAAAGAGAAAAGAAAGAGCCCATCAAAGAGAAATCCATGAAATTTGTACATCCTTCTTCAAATTAAACCCAGATGAATCCCATGATGATGAACATTCTTGGGATTTATAGTAAAACACCAACTATCTTATAAAAAGAAGAAGAATGAAGGTGATGATCAAAAGGTCAAACAAACAAGAGAGGTGAAATGAGGATAATTAAGGAGGAAAAAAAGAAGAAAGAAAAACACTGAAACTTTGTCTTTTGGTTAATAAGAGGGACGACCTGTGCCCCAGTAGGCTTCAGCTGGCAATTGGACTGAGTTTAGAAGATTTGGTGGCAATCCTTGAGCAAAAGATCCGTTTGGATCTTGTAATAGTTGTTGCTGCTGCTGCGGCGGAGGCGGCTGTTGTTGACCAACCATGCTTCCTGGTGAGCCTAAGGGTCCACTTCCTGGAACCGGTCCGGCGGCTGGTTGTTCCTCTTCCTCCAATGGAAGCCTTTCATATGCCGCATTACCAAAAGAAGCTGCCATCATCACCACTGGACCTGAAGCAACGAGTGGACCCACCACCGCTCCTCCAACTACCTGACCTTGACCGCCGGCTAAATATATGGTCAACCCCGATGCAGCCGGCGGTGCTGGAGGTGGTAAAAACGAGCCAGAAAGTGATAAAATTTCGAATCTTCCATGTAAAGTCACGACTGCACCAGGTGCTCCTGGTTGCCTTAAGGTCACATTCGTTACGGTTCCGCTCCCACTCAAAATGCTAACCCCTCTTTGTCTTCGTCTGGCGAAAGTCGAAACGCTCTCCATAATATCACAGCCGTCTGCGATTTCCATGACATGGGATCGGAGGGCATTGGCACTATCACGGGTTATGATGATGGGTGGCTTAGGCTTGTTCTTGGAACCCGCGGGCCTCCCTCGTGGTCTTCTCGTGATTTCACCTTCGGCCCCAGGGACTACAGCCAGTTCTTTGCCTTCACTCGTGTCGGTGGCACCGCCGCCCATGGTGGTGGCTGTTTCTTCTCGATCTCGTTTCTGGCCACGGCTTTGTTCGTCCTCGGAGCTTTGCTGCTGTTGTTGTTGTTGGTTGTGGTGATGTTGAAATTGATGTTGCGGGTTTAGATGAAGATCTCTTGTGAGAAAAGGAGGAAGCGGGCGGCCATGAGCTGTTACTGGGTCCATTTGTTCTCTTTTGTTTCTTCCCTTCAAAGCTCAAAACTAATCAAACAATCAGCTAACACACATGCAAGAAAGAAACCCACTGAAATTCTAATAAGGTTGATATCTTCGTTTCCTCTTTTTCTGGGTAATTTTGACTGATTGAGTAACTGCAGGTTTCAACAAAAAAGGGTTTGAAGAAGCATCACCTGGCAGCAACTTTTCAGCTGTTTCATAAACCGCATCTTCCCTTTCTGGTATGAAGATCTAAGCTGAATTGGTTAAGGTTTTGGGAGGAAACGAAGATGAACAGTGATTGGGGGTTAAGAAAATAGCCAAAAAATGGAAGAGAAAGGTGGTTTATGGGTTTGGGTCTCGATTGTGCTTTGTAGCTATGGTGTGTGGGTTTGTTGGGTTAGGGTTAGGTCAAGGCAGGCATTGCATCGATGATGATGATGATGGGTTTAGTTTTGGTAAGACAACATGCGCATGGGCGGTGTGTGGGCCCTCCCTTTTTCTCTCTCTCTCTTTTGTCTCTCTCCCCCATCAGTCCCCACCATAGGGACCCCAACACCCCACGTTCTCTTCTCACACCCTTTATTTTTTTACTAAATGTTCTCGAGATTTAAAAGCCTGCAACACACACAGTTCCTTCATTTACTCTCTCTATCTTCTTTCCCTTTCTTTAACTGCTACCAATTCTGAAAAATTCTATCTTCAGGGGTCGCCCAAAAAGTTCTGTACTTTTCTACTACATGAAACAAGTTCGATGATGATGACAAGACCATCATCCTCAGTCGTTGCCTTTTATACTAGGTTTCAAGTACTGAAAACTGAAGTAAAAAAAAAAAAAAAAAAAGAGTAGGCAATGTTGTTGTTTTCCATCATTAAGGGTCTCTTTCATGGGACACTCTTTGTTTCATCGTCCAAAGTTCAAACCTAACTGTTTAAAAACATCAGCATGCAGTTCTCAAAAGGATGGTGTAAATAGAACCGGTTTTAGGACAAGTTTCAAAGCTGTTTCATAAATAGTTTATGTAGGATTGAGAGCTAGTGTATGGTTTAAATAATACAGTAAAACTCTTGAGAAAAGAGAGAATATGGGTTTGAAAACTGGTATTATTTATTATTGGAAACTGAAAGAAGGTGGCAAGCTAGCGTTACAAAATGTTGTTTTGCTTTGCATGATGTTCAAGAGGAGTGACTTGAAGTTACTGCATTTCTATAGTTACTTCTAATCCATTTTAATCTCTCTTTTTCTGAGAAATAATTGTATGATAGATAACGAAAACTTTTTTAATAATTTTATGTCACGTCATATTTTCATCGTAAATTATTTTATAACGTCGTTTACACTAATACTTTTGGGTTGGTAATTATCCTCTCAATAATATAGTTTTAAAGAAAAAATTACAATCCCTTTCCACCCAAGATTTATTAATTAATTTATATATATTAAACAATTCCGATAATATTTGTTCTTTTTTGACACAATACATATATTTACCTATAATATCTTTTCAGCTCATAAATAGGAGAATAATACGTTTTAATACACTCGAACTTATGTCCTCCTGTATTAACAACAAGACTTAATCGACTAATTTATATATTTAAAAAAAAAGTATACATAAAAAAGAGTAAATAAAATGTTGATTATGGTAATAGTTGAAAGAAATTATTAATTTGAAAAGATGGTTTAATTAAATAATGTGGCATGAATTAATATATTCGACATATCCTTCATTTAACTCTATTCAATTTCATATTTATTCTCCGTAATTAAATAGGTAGAGTAATCATGTGATATTATATTTTAAAATCAATTTACATTGTTTAATTGATAAATAGTTTCAATTGCTAAAAAGTATTTTTTATTTATTTATTCATCTTTTTAATGTTCAAACTTCAAATTGGGGTCATTTATATCACAGAATATCAAATTACTTTGAATAATGGAATTATTGTAGCTTAAGATTATCAAAACACCCATTTTATTAAATTGTGCTTGTTATAAACAAAAATTATTTATTTAGTTTGTGTAAGGAAAGAAGTTGAAACAAATTTAAAAATACAAATTAATCATGGGTGCATATTACATTACTATGTATGAAGTGCATTGGAATTAAATAAATTTAATTTTTGTAAAAATTAAAGAGATGAAAAGATATTTGTAAGAATAATATGAGCTCAAGAGGCATGCGATACATTATTTTGAGATTGCTATAAAAATCATTCGACAAAATCTAAATTGTGAAACCTATTTAAACCTTAGAAAATTAAAATGTATAAAGCATAAAAATATTATATCTAAATCTCACTTTATTCTTGAAAATCTCACGTTAAGAATGAGAAAAAAGAGAACTGAGGGGAATGGGGGGTAGTTTTGGTGGAAGGAAAATAATAAGCAAAAAGGGGAAGGTGCATGTGGGACATGGGAAATTGGAGTTGAGCAAAAAATGGGTCAGAAGAGTCAGTCAGGGCGTGTCGTAAGGGGGACTCGCCTTTCTAGGAATCAAATCCATCCATCCATTATCTAGTTTGCCTTTGTCTACTTATACAAATGCCATTTCATGTCCCATGTCTTTATATATACTAGCCTTCACCACCTAAATCTAACCTATGTATACACCACCAGATTGTTCAATTTTAATTTAAATGTATGTATTTTAAAGTAAAAAATAGTCCATCATAAGTGGAGTTGAAGTGCACAGTATATAGAAAGGATTGTGAAATAATGAGAGGGAACGAGGAACCCTTGGCTTTTCTCGACCAAGTTGCGAGGCTTTCACGTTAGATGGATAGCTAGTTGCCACCTCTATAACTATAACCCAGCCTTCACTAGAGAGCGAGCAGCATTCTAAAAGCGGACACTGCATCGTCCCTAGTGCTACATTTGTTGTATGATATATAAAAGATGAATGAGAAAGCAGGGCGTGTGGGCGTGAGGGCGTGAATGAGAAGAAAGGGAAGAGATAGAAACAAAATTAAGCAAGCGTGGGTGGCAATGACATGGGCGGTACCAGAAATGGCAGTGGCAGTGCCACCAACACCAACAAAAACTGACTCCCGCAACACTTACCCAGCTTTGGAAATGAATTAGAAACACCCCCTAGGCCTAGCATGTTGATGAGGTCCTATGAGAATTTTAACATGAGTCTATTTATTCAACGGGAACAGACTTACTATATATATACACACCATTGATAGGTGAGTTCGAGTAATTTTGGTATTTGCTCCCATATACTCACATTTTGAAATCATTATTTTCCCTTTATTTGTTCAAAGATAAAAAAATCTAATAATATATTATACAATAAATCTTAAAATATGATATTCATAAATCATTATAGGTTAAACACACATTGAAGTATGAAATAGAATGATTTATAAATATATCTAACATGTACAGAAGTGATAAGCGTAACGAAACAAAAACAAAATTAAACATATTAACAATTATGAATTTAATAATATCCGTCCTATTGTGTATCCTAAATGAATGTCATAATCTCATCTCATGCTCTTTGTCGTCTCCCTTATCATAGAAAATGACGTAATGGTCTCGGTTATGAACATACACATATAAAAATAAAAGTTCCAAGCTTCCCACCATCAGGGGCGAAGCCAGAACAAAATTTTAGGGGGGCCGAATGAAAATTTAATTTTTATAATCTATATCTTTATAATTTTTAAAGAATTAAATTGAATTTTTATAATTTTAGGGGGACCAAAGTAAAATTTTATCTTTATTAATTTAAAATTTTAAAAAAAAATTTAAAAGCCTAAATATAAAATTTCCACTTTAGGGGGGCCAGAGCCACTGCCCGCTCCTTGTATCCGCCTCTGCCCACCATCTTTTAAGTAAAGCTTCTCTATATCCTTTGTCTTTATAATAATTTTGGAATAATTTTTTAAAAGCTCTTTTAATCAAACAATGTTTTTAACTTTTAAGGTTAACACTTTTATATATTATCAGTAATCAAATAATGTTATTATCATAGAAATAAAATAATTTTAATTTTGGCTTATTATTTAGCAAAATCTCACTTCAGTCGTTTACTCTATTGAAACATTTTTTTTAATTGTTGTAGTCAATTCAATTAAATACAAACTTTCAATTCAATTTGATTTTTTTTAACAAATTTGACAATTAATTTTAGGTTTGTTTAGTTTTAAAATTTATCAAATTGGTCCCGAAGCAAATTTCCCTTTAAGTTCACAAGACCCATTTACCAAGTCCAACAAAACGAGGAGTTGTTTTTAAAAATAATAATAATAAGCCGTGAGTTGAATCTTGTGAAGAAAAGAGGGTTATGTTTTCAAGAAATTAAAGACATAGCCTTCCCTTTAGAAACAAGAAATGGAAAAAATAAAACAAAACAAAACACTTTAATCTCCCTTTTAAACAATAATTTAATCAAAACCCATTTATCTTTGTCCAAATTAACAATTAATCCATCAAGAGAGTGGACCACCTCAAAATGAAAAATGTGCTTTCATCATGTGAAGGGCTGCTTATTGGTTCGAATCTAGCATTGTGTTCGCATGTTCTCACAGAAAACTGCTTCTTCTTCTTCTTCTTCTTCTTCTTTTAAATAAAATATTAGGGTTAGCCTAAGTGGCTTGAGATGGTTGCACCCATTTTTCTTTGTCTTCTCCATGGGAAAGTCCAATTAAAAGCTTTCATTTTTATAGTTAATTAAATTAATGGAAGCCACATCGAGCACTGGGAATATTATTATTTCTTTTATAGATTAAGGGACTGATTTAAACAGCCGACCAAACTGAGGGGTTTCCATGTGAATTGATAGTGATTGTTTTGGATTCATTTAATTCAATCACTACCATTGCAAATGGTATAGCATAATGTCAACGGTTTCTTCCCAACTTGCCTTCTTAAATCTTAATCCTCGCTTTTTATTTATTTATTTCTTTATACTATATGCATCAATTAGGCCATCTCGAACTGAATTTTCATTTTTTTGGGAAGTTTACCAAAATTTATCTCCACCTCCACAAAGATCGCAATGGTGGACTTAGCTATATACCATAAAATTATTATGCAATCAATTATATGTATGATATAGCATAGCCTAGAATGCAATGAAAACATGACCCATCTACAAACAAACCTTTTGTAAGGCAATTAAATACAAAAAAAAAAAAAAAAAAAAAAAACATTGCCCTAGTAGCCATATATAAATATATAGGAAAAATTTTTAAAAAGGGGTGTGGGTGCTTATAAAATTTTGCTCCCACATATATGGGAGTGCTGATTATATTGTTGGGAAGGTTCTGTAATGATAATTTATATTTTTTGGTTTGGTAGATGGGAACTTGGAAAAATGTAATAATAATATAAGAAAAATAAGGTTAACGAAATGCATTGATGTGTGATATGTGGGTGCTTTAAGATATTAAAGGACAAAATAAATTATAACTTTCACAACTTACTTTTTCGGCTGTCTTTTTGATTTTTTTTTTTTTTTTTTAAAGGCTATATAAATTAATAATTGAAGTTTGAAAACCATAACTTAATATTGCTAAATCAACAAATAAATATATTTATCTCCAAACGTTGCTGTTTGGGCTGAAGTTGTGATTTAGACTTTTAAGGGCCAGATCTAGTTAGTTTTGGGCTAGAAACTTTGAATAATAATATAAGCCCTGTTGTGTGACTGTTAGAGGCCTTTGTGGCCTAAGAGTTAAGGACCATTTGGGCTAATAACACTTTGCACGAAGAGCAAGAAAATGCATGTTCTGTTTATATGTAAAAACCCCAATTCGCTTGTTAGACACCTTTGGGCCAAGGGTGTTTTTTTTTTTTTCCGGCTCAATACATAATTTGATAATAAATTTGACACCTTTTTTTTTTTTAAATATTGTACTTGTGTTATGTTTTGGTTCAATGAGGTATTTATATTTGAAAAAAGTTATGCATTTGGTATTTGAAGATAATAATATTAACTTTTTAGTATTTAATTCAATTTTAGAGCTGATTTGATGAAAAATCATAATTATCTAATATATTAGCAATTAATTTTAATCAAATCAACCTTAAAACATTAACTAAATGCAAAATTAAACAAATCCACAATTAACTCTAAATTTATTCTATTAACAGAATCATGAAAATTTCAAACCTACTAATATTATCAATGAACTTCCAACAAATAAACTCTAAAACGTGAACTAAACACTAAAAAGATTAACACCGCATCTTTGGTTCTAAAATATACTACTGTCAAATATAAGTGTTAAATTGGACAAAAAAATAACACATGTACCACATAAGAAAAAAACTGTTAAACTCGAATACCAAATGATATATTAAGCTCTTTTTTTAACTTTATAATTACAATCAACCATATATGTAAAACATCCTTTTGTCTGTCAAAAAAAATTTTTTAACTCATAATGACATCTAAAGCACTTATAACAATACTTAAGATTCAAATCATATTTGATTATTTTGTTAATTTTTAAATTAAAAAAAAACTATAATATACTATATTATGATATACACCATGTGAGTGAAAATAATTATACAATAAATTTATTAAAAATTAATAAAAAAATTTAAATATAACTTTGGTTGAAATGGTAATGTTGAGAGCAAACATTAAAAGTTTTTTGGGTACAAACCAGACTTGCTCATGAGTCAGGTCAGGCCCGAGTTTATCTTTCTTAAATTGGGCTAGGCTTGGAAAAAAAATGTAAGCTCATTTTTAGAATCGAGTTGGGCCCAAACTTAGAAAATTGATCTAGATACCTTGCATTGGCCCAACCCAGCCTGGCCCGACTCATGAACACCTCTAGTTATAAATGCAAAACCAATTCTTAAAGATTATTTTTACTTAATAAAATATTTTTAATGTATTTTTATATAAATTTTAAATATTTTAGTGAAATTATATTTTAATTAAAATTTATTATTTTTATTTCACTCTGGAATAAAACTAATTTTACTAAACGTTTGATACAAGAAGATTTATAGAGAATTAATTTAGTAGAGTATACTACGTACTTTATTATTGTTGTTAAAGATGAAAAGATATTATAGAAAGTAAAAACAGAACATAAAAAATCGATTGTACAACAAATTTGACCGTTATAATAAAATGTTGTTATAGAAATAATTTGACTATATATCAACAATTTCAATATAAGCACATAATTAATAATCAATTAGAATAAATTTAAAGGAAAACTCACGCATGAATTATACACGGTAAGACTCAAACTTGTACACTTAAATCCTAGAGAAAGTTTAGGGTGTTAACTAATAGGTTAAATTCTGCTATTAGTCCTTATTTTAACAGTTCATTTTCGGTGAGATCGGAACAGTGGTTTCGTGACCACAAATCCGAGCCCAAAAATAAAATTTTATTTGACTTTATTTTATGGTTGGTATTATGATAGGAAGGTTGGTATTATGATAGGAAGGTCACGTGAAAATTTTGATATGAAAATTTTATCGATTGTGTGGTTAATAAGGTAAAGGACTAAATTGCATAAAATGTGAAAGTTGAATTCTAGTAGCTATAAGGATTAAATAGCTATGGAATTCAAAACTAGAGGTCATTATATGGTAATTAAACCATTAAGAAAAGTATGTACATTTTTCTTGGTGACTCATCCATGGAAAAATTAGAAATGACTAGGGACTAAATTGGAAATCAACAAAATTAAAAGATGATAGAAAAATAAAAAGAAATTATCATCTTTTCTATTCATCTTCTTCCCCCTCTTTTTATAGAAACCCTAGGAGAGAGGAAGAGAACTCTTCAAGCTTAGAAAGGTATGAAATCAAGCCCTGTTTTTAATGATTTTTATATTTTAAAATCGGGATAGCCTAATCTTTCTATTTATGGAATTTATTTGAAAAGATAACAAAGTGTAGAAACATTGCCATGGATGTAAATGCTGGAAATTTGAAATTTATGTTAGAAAATGAAAGATAGTTGATAGATAAACAACTTTTACAAAGCAATTTTTCATGGAAACTTGATCTTGGGACTAAAATGAAAAAGTGGTAAGACCCATGGAAAATTCTGAAATTTCTGAAATGTGTGTGCTGTAAAAATTGTTATTAAATTTTGGTTAGGCTTGGAAAGAGGACTAGATTGCATGAATTTCATTTTCTGAGCCTAGGGACGAAATTGGAATTTTTGAAAAAAGTAGGGGCAAAATAGTAATTTTTCCTAGGATGTAGTAGGATGCAAATGTATGTAAAATGTGATGAGTTAATAATTAGATTTGCTTATATAGACCCGAAAAGACCAACTACGGAATTAGATCAAGGGAAACAAAAAGTTTCGGATTAGTTGGAATTCAAACCCGAACAACTGTCAAGGTAAGTTCGTGTAACTTAATTTAGTACGTTAATATGTTTGAATTGAATTGTGTGATTGTGATAATATGTATGTGATGATATACATAATGAAATAATTACAAGTTGGAAACATTGATAATATCATATCCCGATTGAATATTGAAATTCGATGGATTATGGTGATTTCTTTAAACGGGTATAATATGGCAAAGGTTATAAATAGGATTTAGCCCGGACGGGTAATCCTAAATTTAAGCCTCTCGAGCATATGTTATAGATTGGGTTTAGCCTTGACGAGTAACCCTAATTAAGCTCTTTAGAGCACAGGTCACTAATAAGATTTAGCCTGGAATGACAATCCTAAATGACTCTTGTGAACGTCAGTTGAAAATCGGAATTTAGCCTGAACTGGTATTCCTGTTGTAAAATATGTGATTCAAGAGTGTGCTCTTTAGACTTATGCCTAATGGGTAATAATGAATACGAATTGACGGGTAATTCATATGTATACATTATGTACATCACTCAAATTCATTTGGTTAAATTCAATTACTAGTCCTATACTAGGCATACAGTTGTAGATTTAGTCCATATGTTCAAATTTGTCATTTTAAGTCCCTATGCTTTTCAAATTTTAAAATTTCAATCTTGACACAAATTATAATCATTAATCCATTAACTGTATTTTTACTAGGTAATATGTAGAAATAACAAATTGATATGATATTACACATATGATAAGATGTTTGCAACATTAAATTTTAACTTAATAAATTTAACAATTATGATTTGATGTAGAGTAAAATTTTAAAATCTAAAAAGTGAAGTAGGAAATTAAATGAGAAAGTAATATGGCATGGGGCAAATGATGGTAGGACCCATTGCCGCAAATACTTGTCTTGATTAAGCTTCCTGGATTAGAAGAAAAGGAAGGGAAACAAGGAGCACCGTTGATTAATGAGTTATGGGCCTCTATTTCAGTAAAATTTGCGGCATTTGTGAGAAATATCTGACCATCACCTTTCTACAGCTTTCCTATAATTGTACTAGGCGTTCTAAAAACTAAAACTTGGTGGGAAACAAGTGTAACTTAAAAATTGGAGTGATATGATTACGAATTTAGGCATGGTATGAAATAATATGAGGTTTAGAATGTTATAATATTCGATGGAAAATAATATTAAGGTTACGAAGAAACAATTGGATTAGGTCCAAGGGATATGATTAAATTAGAGATTTAGACTGAGTTTCAAATGATAAAAGGTTCTAGACAGACAGAATATGGGAAAAATGAAAAAGAATTATTATGAGTACCTGAGAAATGAGAATATTCAACGATTACGCGTTTTATTTGACTTTTTCTGCAAGATGTTTCAGCTGCTGCGTTCTGCGGCGCTCATCATTAATCGAAATTCTTTAAAGTCCACAAATCCATCTCCATCCTTATCGACGCCTCTAATCATGCGCTGACACTGTTTAAGACTGCACTTGTTGAACCCTAGGCTAATCAAAACATTGCGCAATTCTTTGGCCGAGATGAATCCATTTTTATCTTTATCGAAGATGAGAAAAGCGTCCATTAAATGATCTTCGTCGCCGCTGCTGCAGCTAGAAATTGCTCCGTCGCTGGTGGTGTTGACAACCGCGTGCATGAACTCATCCAAATCGATGAAACCGTCGCCGTTGAAATCCATTTCTCTGATCATACCTTCCGCTGCTTTGGAGGCCGTGGATTTTTCATGTCCGAGGCATAAAAGCACTTGTCTGAGCTCCAATGAAGATATCTTCCCATCGCCATTTGCGTCCATCACTTTGAAGACTTGTTTAAACTGATTTGACAGTTCCATGGTAGCAAAAGACGATGTTATCACATCGCAACTCGATGGTAACCGGCGGTGCTTTGATCTTCTCTTGCACCGGTCGACGTGAAGGAACAGTTTAACTCTCTTAAACAGAGAGATCCAACAGGTTTTGCAAGAACTTAGCATAATCCAATGAAAGGAAAGCTCGTAAAGAGTATGGTACTTGTCGTGCTAGGAATGGTGGCTGTTTGCAATCTTCGATGGTAGAAAGCTGAAAACGGAAAGTTATGGCTCTTTTCAAGAAACTTAGTAATTTGTCAACTAGCAATAATTTTTTTGGGGACAATACCTTTGGGAAAAGACCAAATAACCCCTATTGAGAAGGGATATTCTCCGTCATTTTCAACCTTGTGAAACGGATAGGGAGAAGGGTAGTAATGGAGAATCAAAATTTTGACGAAGTCTTTTTAACGTAGTGGTATTGTTGATTAAGTCTCTTTTGTCTGGTGGATGCCAGCTGAATTGAAACAAAACAAGCAGCTACCGAATGGGGCCGGCATAACTATGGCCGTGTTTGGCTTTTAGATGTCGCGGCCGCCGCAGCTTTGCCTTCAGCTCTTTGGAAGGAAGCCAAGCAACTAGTTTCAACATTTTCGAGTTCTTATCCCAAACTCTTTACACTTAATACAACGACAAATCATGGTAGTTGATGCTTTCCTCCACTACTTAACCCCTCAAGCCCAAGCATGCCTTTCTTTTACCAATCTCAAGCTCTCAACATAGTCTAGAAATTTTAAGTTCCCAAGTAATGGACAATAATAGGACTCTAAACCGGAATTTCAATCACTTGTCTATCAAGAAATTGAGAAGTGTCAAACTCACGTATTTAATAAGAAAATTTCTTACAGAAAAAAAAAAGAAAAAAAGTAACGTTCTGAAAATCATTTCAAGGGAAAATAATAATAACTATCATACAACAGAAAATTCCCCAGATGATATCTATGAATAGAGCTCTTCATACACTGAAACTATATTTCCGGTAACAATTATTATAAAACTAAAAGAGAGGGTGAAAACTATTAGAGTAAGATGAGAGGTAAACGAAAGCAAATATATCACACATCCAAACGACGGTCCAATTTTACCAAGGTCAACAGGATCGCAGTAAAACAGGGCCCACAGAGGAGCTAAGCATATCGCTAAGAGCTACCTGGACCTCATTTGAACCATGCTCACAACTTATCAAGCTCGAAAGAAGTGGGAAGAATTGAACCAAGTTCTTCTCGAACAAGGTGTCTCCCATACTACAAATGGCCTGGAGAGTCGCCACAATCAGCGGTGCACGGGAAGCCAATTCTCTCCGTTTCCCAGAAACTGAAGGAATCAACCACTGGCTTTGCTCCTCGGGAGATGTTTCAGAAGTCTGCCCAGACCGTGCAGTTTCTATATAAAACAGTAATACCTCCTGGCAAAGATCAACAAGATGGGACTCTACTTCAACCTCCTCGTACCTTGGAGGCCTATCTAGTATCAGATTCTGCAAGAGTGTAAGGCAAAACTGATACGCCTCATTCTCAAGACGCAATAGGGAAGGATCTTGCATTTGGATCATGGGCCCAAACTCTTGAAGCTTGGATTGTAACGGAGAATCGATGTTGATCCTGTGAGCATGGGAAGCCACATCATGTATTGCTTCATAGAGGACTAAGGTGTTCTTAGCTGAAAGATGAGTTCGATACATGTTGTAGATTTCCATCATCGCCTGTCAGTAGAATAAGAACAGCAAAATCAGACCAAAAGTAAAAGTTAGCACACTTAAAACTTTTAAAAAAATTTAAAACCAATTATCTAGTTAAATATTTGTGCAAATATAAATATAAATGAAAAGGAAATGAAAAAATATGAACAGTTAGCACTATTTTTTTTTTTAGAAATTTGCAATTTAAAAAATGGTCTTAATAATCAAGTCTGTGTTCCATAATTCTGACAACGTGATTAGATTAAAAAGTATAGTTCTCAACCTGTATAAAAATTCAAATTTCTTTACATGTTCTATGATACAAGGAAAGGTTTCTAATGATTTTTCAATATTAAGACGAGAAGTCTACCTGAATCAATAAAAGCTGAACAGCAGCTCGGCATTTTGCTTCTGATAAAGAAGCATAAATATGCTGTGCTCTCAGGCTCTCTGAACCGCTCTGAGATGTGTCAGAACCAGCAGAAGCCTCATTACCTTGGCTATTCAAAGCAAGCTCATTGGTTCCAGCCATATTATCCCCACTAACAACGCATGAAAAATCAGGAAGTGTTGCATTAGCTGCTTCTTTTAATGAATAACCTACTTCCAGCCACTTCTCCTCAGAAAAAAGATCTCCTGCATTGCTCATCAAACGTACAAATGCAGCAGTTCCAATACCGGCTAGGCTTTGGTGGGGACGCTTGATAAAACTTACGAGTAAAGAGAGAACCTTCCTCAAAAGTGGATGGACAGTATTATAAAAGTTCACAAAAAGATCTACAACTAATTGGAGTGCCAATGTACATGTCTCATAGAGCCATGCATCTTGATCAAGTTCATCCGTGTCATTAACAATTCCTTCCTCATTTGAGTCACCACCCGCTGGATCAATACCATGACGCACATAGTCAAATATCGGAAAAAGGACAGATTCAAACACCCTTTCCCACAAAGGCAATGAGAAGAGGTGACCATGGTTGCGCAAAGTTTCAAACAGCAGTTCTAAAGCATTCTTCCTAATTTCTGGCCTAGGGTCAAAACTAAGTTCTGATAAACCTGCAAAGAAAAATGTGAGGCAAGTTAAGGTCAGAACATAATGCACTTCTAAAGTTTGAAGATAAGAGTAACTATGAAATCTCAAGCAAATTCAAATGTGTAAAATCAAAACACGTACATTATTCCTTACCAGCCAACAATGGGAACCAGAAGTAGAGATGATCATCCTTATCTATGAGCTCTCCATTTTCTTGTCTTCCATCTTTTCCATTGTGAGGTGAAGATGGAGAAACCTTCCGATTTTCCTTTTCCTTTTTCTTCAATGAGGAGCCAAGATCCCCTTCTGCAAGTTTCGCAGCACAGAAACGTAGAAAAGCAATTGCATTGAGACTGATATCTTTGTTGTATCTACTATTGGTGAAAGCAACTAGGCAATTCACACAATCGGTGAAGGTTGTTGTTTCAGTTTCGGTTATGTATGGGAAATAGTCTCGAATGATCTTTTCCATTATTTCAAAGGCCAACAGTACAATGTTTTTGTGGTTGTCATAAGCTGCAGTAGCGAAAACCTGGAAAGAATTTATCCATTTAGTATTAAATTGTTAACAGACTATGATATTCAAAAGTTAGGATTTATATGATAGATATTAAGAATTCATTACCATGAACATGCTCTTCCACCCTGATTTGACATTATTGACACGAGATAATACCATCTGTGAGACACATCTGATGATTAATTCTCGGATTTCAATAGCACTGCTCTTGCGCATAACAATAACAAAAGGCTTCATAAATTCATTCTGAAAATTGTAATTAGCCAACTCTTCTCGCTCCAAAAATTTCATTGATAGTTGCCGTAAAGAATCCATTGCAAAAATTGCAATTGACAGGTTTTCAGAACATCCAATGGTCACAAAGAAATTGGAGAGCACATGCCAGATGCTTGACCATACAAGCCTGATCCGGTTCATGTTATAGTGCCTGTCAATAGATCAGAAAGTTTTCAAATAAGGAAAATAAACAAATTAAGTAAAAGCCCCGTAAAGTAATATTGTTGGGGCTAAGGAAAAATTATTTTAATGAGGTTACTTTATTATCAATAAATGAATAAGTTATTTATTTATCAGTAAATTAACATTATTAAATTATAAAAAAATTATATTGTCAAACTTTATACATGTATATTATCACTTTATAGGAATTTAATATTATAATATATATTAATGTACATACATAATAACTAAGGAAAACGAAAAGAGGCATTTCAAGCAAAAGTCACCTCTATTAACTGTTTGCTACAACAACAAAAATGTATTGAATGCGATTGCGCATTGCGCAACATTAAAGGTAAGATTAGGTTGGTTTAGGTATAGAGAAAAAACAAACTTTAGATAAGTATTTTGAGAAATAGCAAATGAAAAGATAAAAGTTATTATGTGAAAATTTTCTTATAGTATGATATCAAAAGATAAAGTTATAAAAGTTCCCTGCTAGGACCTAAAGAACATATAATAAATTCATTATCTTATGCATTCGGCAAAGTTTTTATTTTAATACACGGGCTTGAGTTTGCGCTACTAGTTTTATTAATTAACTGAGACCATTAATTTATCAAACATTCATTTATCAATGTTTTACCATATATGGAACAACGATAAGTCAAAGTAAGAGAAGTGGAAAGAATCTTACGCAATCTCAACAATCTTTGTAAGGCTAAAAACCCGAGGATCAGATGTAGATCGCAATTCCTCCATGGACACCTTGCACAGAGCCTTAACAAAGTCTATGATAGCCTCACTGTTCAACTTTTGACTACGTGTGAATATACGATTCATTTCAGAGCTTCCAACTTGTTCCAACATGTTGAGATTAGAGACTAAATTGTCCACCTGTTCAGATGTGACTGCCCCAGCTGAATTACCTCCAATACCAGCACCATCATATGAACCCCTCATCACAGAAGCAGCAGCGTACTGAATTTTTCCTGGTCCCTTTTTATTTAAAACAGGAAGGTTAGTTGACTTAGCTTGCTTCGATTTTTCTGACTCATCCTGTGGAAAGGCAAAAAAAGTAGCATCTGGAGGAGCACCCTCTCCCAAGAGATGCAAATGCTCAAACCGGGATACACAAGTCAAAATATGCTCCCAGGCTTCTCGTAAATAATTTCCATCTTCATCTGCAATTGTAACTATTGCCTGTTGACAATGTAAATGGAAAATTCAGTGTTAGATCCACAAGAAAATGGAATTTTTATTTGAGATCAAATAAATGGATCTCACTAGTGTGTTCCCAAAGGCCACTTATTGAAAAGTCTCTATTAAAAGACAGTACACTGGAGGTGATCAAATTCAGTTAAAAATTGGCAAATTTGCACTAATGACATTCCTCTGGAGAGAGGTTGAGCAAGTCAACTTCAAAGACTCAAAGGTGATAAATTCAGTTAAAAAATAGCAAATTTGCACTAATGACATTCCCCTTGGAGTGAGGTTGAGCAAGTCAACCATTCATTACCATCCCTGTACCAAAGTTAAAATGAATATCTGCAATGGCTAAAAATGAAATAAAACGTTCTCACTGATGTGAATAAACTGCATTACATAGTTTGCCAGATTACAGGCATTTGGAAGGGGTTAGATGCAGGGGGAAATCACAAAATTGAACACAAAATGGAAAATCTCAGAAGACTAAAAGAAGGTTACTAACAACATATTCAGTACATACTAAACAAAATACGGACCTTGATTGCACATATATTTTTTTGTTTGATATCTGCAGGAGAATGCAGTGAAGTGAACTTGGCTAATGAAGTCACAAATGCATCTCTATGAGTCTTCATGGACATCACAGCAGTAACATGGATTGCATAGCGGAAGCCTTCAAGGCACAATGCAATCACTACTTCATCGTCACTTTGGTCAAGAGGCACACTGAAGGCAGCCAACATTGGAGCCCAGCATACCTCAATCATGAATCTAAGAATCACTACATCTGTGGCCGCATAATAAACTGACCTACAAATTGCCAGTAGAATGGAATCAAGGGATAATCAAAAGAAATATATATCTTCTTCAAAAGGAAAATGCCACTTTTCAGGAAACATGTATTGCTAAGGGAGGCGAGAAATCCTGTTCAAAATACCACAAGGTAAAAGTGAAAGGGTTTAACTCAACACAAGAATAAAGCTTAAACCCTGTAAATTTTGAATGAAAATACCTATTGCAATTTCACTCATTCCAATGAAAAATGAAAGGGGAAAAATAGAGAAGACATAAAGACTGAGTTCAGCTTAACAAAGTAAACAGAAATCTGTCAACACTAGAGCATCAATATGAAAGCTTAAAGCCAGTTGTTCTTACTTGGATTTGCGAGCTTTCTCTTTAAATTGTTCTTGCATGTGCCTGATAAGATCATCACTGGTCTCCATATGCTGGTCTTCGTCACGCTTGCGTATCACAATATTCAAGATATTGTCCAAACCTAATATTCTATTAGAGTTTACAGACTGCTTCTGGTGCAGAGACAAATCATCTTCCTTCATTTTTATCTCATTTCTTGATATCCTTTCAAATAATGATCTTAAGTACTCCTCAGGCAAATCTTTTCCATCATCTATGCCACGATTGTTTCTTATGAAATCATCAGCTGACATCTGTACAATTCAATTTAGGAAATGGGGGATCAATTTTATTGCCCTAAATGTCAACAGTATCATATAGAGAAATAGAGAATGTATATGCACCTTGTTCTTCACCATAGGGTTATGAGAATCAGTATTGAGCATTATGACAGAGTAAGCAAGGACATATGCTGTATCAGCACTGGTGAAAGCCTTTGGGTTACATTTGCAGTACCGCTCAGCGAACTTTTCCATGATTCGGTCAATCTTTTGTGCCTCACCAGGCAATCTAAAACCTTGTAGAAAAGCTCGGATTGCCTCATCAAACTCCATGCCTTGAAAGTCAAAAGAGTCAACATAGGCATGCATCACTTTCAGTGACAAATCTTCCCTTTCTCCAAGATAATCACCAATTAATGTTTTGTTCAGATCAGATGCATTCTTAAGAAAAGCAGCTATCTGCTCCGGGGAATCACCAACCTTATTTGCTTTAATTAGAAATTCAATTCCTTTCTTAGGTTTCCGATTAAAAAGAGATACACCTTCCTGCCAGAAATTTTAAATTAGGTTTCATGAATGATGATCAGCTAAAAAGGTGAGGTCAGACCAGTTTACCAGATATTATTAAATTCATACCTGAAGTTCAAGCTTGTAAGCTCGACGTTGCTCAATAGTTAAAACATCAGAAGCTTCATTAGAGGCTTCAGAATGAGAATCTGATCCTTCAGCAGGCTCATCCCCATTCACAATTGCCATGGGAACATTTCCAGGTTCAGGACTGTTCTCAACATCTTCAAATCTCTTTGTAGAATAAGGATCTGGAATGCGTAACTGTTTGTTCATCCAGTCTCCCATTGATCTTAAAATAGCCACTAAACACCTCATAGCTTCAAGTTTCATGGATGCTTCCTGGGGTGGCAATAGTGTTGTAGCTACACCAGGAGGAACACCTTGAGCTGTTTTCAGAAGTCCATTGACCATTCTGGAAAGAACCATATAAAAATATGTACAATCTATTAACTACAAACAAAAACTTGTTAATTTTGATTCCACTATAAAAGTGTGGATCATACCTTTCAAATATGTTTGACGAATTGACATCACAATCATAGTTGATAAAGATATCTACCAAGGTCTGTGAATCAAGACAAAGCTTGTCCAGAAAACGAAGAACTATCATCTTTTGCTGAAAATTTGGTTGAGCAACATTTTCCAAGATCCTGAGAACAATCATGGGAAAAAAGACTCCAATCTCGGCTTTCAGGCCAGCTCGAAACCTTGAGACCAGACTAATGAAAATGGAGCAAGAAAGCTGGAAAACAATCATAAGAGTTGAAGCACTGTTCTTTAATAGGGATAGACACAAGTATTGCTTTATGGCACCTAAAAACCTGTACCAATACAAGCACATACACTGAGAAACCAATTACAATTTCAGGATAAATATCAAACAGTTACTGAAACCAAACAAAAACTGAAATGTGTACAAGCATTAACAGGTTAAGTCAATTTTAATAAATGAAACTGAAAATATCATATTTTATATAATGCCTCCAGGTTAAGGCACAAAATTTCTTTTGAAAAAAAAAAGTGATCTCAATACAAAAATAAAATCTCAGATAAATCAAGAAAAGGTGGTTCTTCAATATGAATGCCAAAAAAATTGTTAATGAAAAACAAGCAAATGCACCATAGCTTTCCAAAGTGAACAGAGGTAATGGAACGAAATTACTTAACGAAGGGCACCTCAGTAAAACACCAAGAGCAATTAGCTAAATGTTCAAGGGTCCATGACCACAACATTGCTACACAAGGATTTATACTATCCAGAGAAATTCTATACCACCAAGATTCAGTTTAATGTCACCTCATCAGGAGAAGTCACCTCGGATGTTTCCAGATCTAATAAAAAGCTATAATGTTTGTGTCCAAACCTCCAAGAATCAATACCTATATGCCTAGACCTTACTGTTATTTCTGGCTATAACCTATACTAATATTAAGAGGGCATATCGAGAAAAACAAATCGCGTATTCCATGAGCATAACAGTAAACTAAATGAGAAATAAAAGCCCTAATCATAAGAAACGCAAATAAGAACAATCAAATAAATCAGAGAAACATATGCAAAGAGGGAGCAACAAAGATACCTTTCACTTGTTCTAAAAACAGTTCCAGCATTCTCTAACAAAATCTTCAACAACTCAAGCGCCACAATCTTCCCCCTCATCAGCAGCGGATCTGCCAAGGCCTCTTTAGGAGGTGTCTTCATTGACAACTTGCAAAGTGCTCTAAACACCAAAAATGCATCCCTCTTAAACTTATTCCCAATCTGAACCTCCAAATCTTCATCTCTGTCCGCTTCGCCATCTGCCAGCTCCCCTTTCCTCCCTTCTAATGCTGTCTTATACATACTAATCTCCCAATATTTTGCATCCAACATATCCTTATCAGTAGAATCCAGCAAATCAGCCGGATTTGTGGTTTCAACAGCTGTAGTTTCAAAAGCACCATCGTGTCCACCTAAAGAAACCCTACTAGGTGTCACTGGATTCAACACTCCATCAATGTCCTGCATAATTTTAGTTATAAACCCTTGAACAAACTGAGTCATTGATCCATCAGCATCGGATTTCTCAATTGGTTCCATCAACTCAGCCACTACTATCGGCTGCACTGGGACCGCTGATGAATCAGCCTCCATTCTCCTAAAAACAATCACCAACATTTGAACCAAAGAAGCTTTGGCCGTTGTCTGATTTACCACATTCTTACTCCCTAAGTAAATATCATAACAAGTTCTCACAATTTGCAACAAACAGTCACCGTGGATTCGCAGTGAGACGGAAGTTACCGCAGATAAAAGCGTTTTCAAAACCAGTAATTCAATAGCTTCGTCGCTTAAATCGTGACATTTACAGACGGATTCAATCAATTTGGATAAGAGCTGGGCCCCAGGGCCTCCGCTGGGGTCCGCTTCGCCACGCAGGTAACCATAGGCGATTAACTTCTGAATGCAATCGACGGCTGGGTCGACGATCTTGTTGAAAGCGGTGGCGCAAGCGTTTATCAGAGGGCTCAGAATGAACTCCGATTCAACGAGCGAATACTCCACTGCGCCGCCGTCGTGGAGAGCGCCAGGGATCGAGCTTTCGGGCTCCGAATCCGGCGAAGCTAGAGGCGAATCCGAAGGAGAAGTGAGTCTTTCGAGAAGAGCTTTGCATTGGTGAGCGAGTTTGGAGTGCTTCCGCCATGAAGCGTTCTTGATGATCTTCTCGAGGGCCGGGGCTACCACTTGGCTCAAGCGGGAATCAGCTTCCGAAGAAGCCATTCCCGAGTCGGATATAACGTGTTTCTCAGTCTCACGGTCTCGGATCTACGGAAATGGGTAACGAAATACTATGCTGCGTTTCACCTCTCTTCACTAGGAGTAGGGATGGATTATCCGACTAAAAATGGAGTCGAGTTGACTCAATGAGTCTACACGGCGGTTTTGGCTCTAATTGCATAAGATTTAGAAGGAACCATAAAAAGCAAAAACAATTAAAGAAGGGTGGAGAAGCTAAAGGAGAAGAGCGGGCTGCTTTGATACACACAGGTTGAAGAGGCAGAGTTGTTAACTGCTAAGGGCTCAGATCGCGTTTTGGCTTGACTTTGTTGTCTAATTCTAATTTCAGCCCCTCTATTGTGCTGAAATTTAAATTTTAATCTTTTCTAGTGACATGATAAGCAACTCAATCGACACATAACTTTATTACTAGTTGAAAATCAACTAAAACAAAACTAGACCCTTTTCCATGGAAGTCCAAGCCTGAAAGCTGAAATGAAATGCCCTTACTTAGCAACGAAATGAGTAGCAATAAAGGTCTATTTAGATGGGGTGATATTAATTATTGTATTAGTCGGACTAATATTAGCGATGAGATATGATAATTTTTTTTTTGTCAACAAAGGAACTTTATTAGACATCAAAATTAAAATAGCCTCAAGCGGGAAAGCGCATCCGCAGAAGCACTCCTTTCTTGATAAGTACGCATTAGTCTAATCGATTAAGGGAGATAAAATAGAATTAGAAGAGTTATGGCGGTCTTGGATGGATAGCGTGTTTACTTACTGTTAATATAAAAATAACAGTGGCGATGAAATTAAATATTATAGTAATACTGTAGCATGAGATAAAAAGTAAATTAAACGCATCGCACAGCACCGCACCGCACTGCACCGCACCGCATTATCCATCCAAACCAACCCTTCATATTAGAAAATAAATGAAAATCAAGAATGGCATCAACTTCAGTTTCCAACAGCCTAATATTCAAACTCTTAGCTAATAAGATCACCCCTGAGGCTTTGCTTAGTATGAAGGGAAAAAAATAGAAAATATGGAAAATTGAAGAGGTGGAAAACTAGAAAGATGAAAAATAAAACTTTACTTTTCATAGGTGAGTTTAGTAGAAGTGATGGAAAAATAGAAAGAAGATAAAGTTGAAAAATGGAATGAAAGAAAATAAAATATTTGAAAAGTGCATAATTTTGAACTAACATACACATCTCTCATTTCTTCTCTCTCATCTTTTCAATTTGAATGAATTGGTTTTTATGCATTAGAATGTAAAATGATCATCTCTCCTATTTACTTTCCATTCACATTTTTTCTTAACCAAGCACACTCAAAATTTATTTTCCTTCTATTTTTTCACTCCCTCCACTTTTCCTACTCAACCAAATATACATTAAGTACCCAAAGTTTCGCTTCGACGCTACTCGAAAGCGAATGTGACAATAAAAGCCTATGGTCCAAATACTCCCATAGTTTTGTATTAAAGCTCTTACTCCTGCTACTCTAGGATTCCCCAAGAAGGAACCATCTATATTTAGCTTAAAAGAGCCAAATGCTAGTTATTTTTTCTCCTAATGTTCTATTTTTTAAGTGAAAGCAATAAAAATGAGGATCTATTTTAATTTAATTCGAGTGGTAGGGCTAGTTTAAAGGAGAAAATTCTACCGAAAGATTGTGAATATGTTAATTAGCTCATATTAGGGTATGAGGATATATTTTAAGAAGAAGTTATCACGTCTTGAGGAAGAATCCAAATATCAGACTTACCAATAGAAGAGTACGATATTAATGTACAAGATGCAGATGTTATAGTTGAAGTTGTGGATGTAGTCTCATCTATAAAGTTGTCTAAATGAGTTGACATTTTGATGGAACATAATATATAGAAAACAAACGTAATGAAACTTTTAAGGATGAGTATTGGTTTTAATGCATCTGTTAACAAATCGTATGCTCTTTGAAAATTGGCTTTAAGTATTTTATTTTTTTTTTGGAAAGAAACTACCTTAAATGATTATTTCTTTTTTCTTGAACGAGGAAAATGATTATTTCATTGTCAAATTTACAATCTAGAGAATACTATACGAAAGTACTTTCATAACACCCTTAGTTTATTTATAGTCAATATTTCACAGTACAACCTTTATAAAAATAGTGAAAATTGTTTTTTTTTTTAAATTATAAAATGATTGTTGAAAGTAATATTTCAAACTAATCATCAGTCAACAAAAAAATATTCTAAAGTTATTTTCTTCAAAACTCAAAATATTCATCGAAAATCGTTATTTTTTAAGGATTTATCTTTTCATCTGTTTCTTTTATTTTGAAAGGAACTATATATATATTTTCTAAAAACAATTTTTGTTCATTTTTGAATAGCACATCAAAAGATGATCAATATCTCAAAATAGAGCCTATAAAAAAAATCTAATTTTTATTTTATATATATTTTAAGATGGTCAAAATTATTTTTTATAAATTAATTATAACTACATAAATGATCACCCGATTATTAGAAACTTTCTTATTATGTTACTTAAATTTAAAAAGTTACAAAATATCACCCCACTTATTTTTTTTTAAGTCCAAATTCCTTTGTTAACAATTGATTAACTGGTTGTTAACTTAATGACTTGTTTTCTAACATTATTTTTTATTCCACATCATTTCCACATTATATAATAATTAAAAAAATTAACCTAAAACTAAATTACATTGTTTATCTTTCCTTTACCAAATTTTTAAAAAAAAATCATATTTAAGAAACCCCAAAAAATATTTTTAAACCCTAAAATTAAACTAAAAAATACTTAATTATTATATGACATGGAAATGATGGATATAAAAAATAAAAGTTGAAAAAACAAGTCATTAACAGCCACATCAGCCAACAATTAAGTATTTAACAGTTTTAAACTTAAAAAAAAAAAAGGTAAGTGAAACGATCATTTTGTAATTTTTTAAAATCAGGTGATCTGATAAGAAAGTTTCTAATAGTCAAATAATCATTTATATAGTTTACCCTACTTTTTAATGATTTATATTTTCAACTATCTCATTTATTTTGAAAAGATTAAATCATGACCCTATAATTTTTTTGCTAAAAATAATTAACCTTATCTTTATTTGTTAATTTTCAAATAGCATATCAAAGGTCTTTTCCATCATTCATGTTCGTTTTATGGTCTATATTTAAAATTTTTGATCGTTCATTTTAATAATATTGTCTCCAAATTTCGAACCTACATTCTACCACTAGGAGTGCAACGTGTCTCGTCACAAACCTAGCACTTACTGATTTTATCAAAGTTTTTTATCATACATATTAACATTAAAATAAAGATATAATCCTGTTTGCCCCAAAAACTTTTCATGTTCTAAAATTTGATGATAATTTTGATCTATTGGTTTATTATTATTTTTTATTTTCATTTTATAATTTATGTTTGGAATTCGTAATTACCATTTTTAATAATATTGTTTTCAAAGTTTAAACTCAATTTTTTTTTTTGGATGAAAGATGGCATATTTATAATAGGTTTGTGATTGTAATTTATATAAGTTTAAAATATGGCATAACTCTCTATACTTTTCAAAAATTTAGAAATTAGTTCATATATTTTTATTTTTAAGAATTTAGTCATACTTTTCAGATTTTAAAATTTAAGTCTAATTATTAACATTTTAAAATCTTTTTGTTAAAATTATTGGTGTGATATTTTAAAATAAAATAAAAATTCACTTAACAGCTATGTAATTAAAAATAACTTGTAAAAAACTTGAATTTGAAAAGAAAATATTGTTAATATATTAGACAAATTTTAAAATTTTAAAAATATAGAAATTAAAATCCTGAAAATGAAACAAGAGGGAGTAAATGTTATTAATGGGTACATCTATGTACTGGAAAGAAAATCGGCACATGTAACAGCATTTATAAATATTATTTTTCTGCAAGCAAATTTTTGCTGTATTAACAGATCCACAATGTGCTTCGCTGTTTATGCATGTATTAAGTAATGTAATGCAAACATATAACTACAAAAATCATTTGGCTTTTCTAAAAAAAACAAAAACTATTGGGTTAAGAATTTTATTTGGTATTTAAATTTAATTTCAATATTTAATCTGGTATTTAAGTTTTTTTTGTCTCAATTTGGTACTTGAGTTTAGCTTTAATGTTCAATTTGGTACTTAGACCATGTGATCCAATAAATATTTAACATGTATGATCTATTAAAAAAATATAGATACTTAATTGGGATAAGAAAAGATACTAAAGTACCAGAGTGAAAATTGAAACCAAACCCGAGTACTTAAATGGGATAAAGAAAAACTCAAGTATCAAACTAAAAAAACTTAAGTACCAAACTAAACATTGAAACCAAATTTAGATACCAAACTAAAACGTTAAAAGAATTCAGGTACCGAATTGAACATTAAAACCTAACACAGCTACCAAATATATATTAACCCAAATTTTTTTATGCATCCTTTCATTCCACTTAGTTGATGTCATGAACTAAACAAACATTAATTTATTAAAAGAATTTTTTTTAAAAAATTCAACATATGATTAAAATTCGATTAAGAATAACTACACCATTTACTATAAAAAAAACTATCAACTAAATTATTATTTTTCTTTTACCTAAACTCATATAATTATCCAAATAATAACATTCATTTAAAAGAAACTATTTCCTATTTTTAAATTTTTATTTGTTTTCCTTTTAGAATATGATTATTTTTAATAAATATTATTAACTAAAAAATTAAAAATATTATTAACTAAAAAATTAATTTATATTTATATTTATATTATATTTAAATCTCTCACTATTAGGAATTAACTACACATCAATTTAATAAAAAATACAAAAAAAAATCAAATTAAATATATAATATCAAATGCAATTAAAGGATAACTATGTCTTTTATTATATAAAATATGCATCAAATTATTCTTTTTTCTTTTGTCTAAACTAATAAATAACTATCACAAACAATAATTATTCATTTAAAGAAACTATTTTATTTTAAAATTTCAATTTATCCTTTTAAAATATGAATATTTTTAATAAATATTATTTAAAAGTTTATTATTTTAATAAACACAACTAGATTTATTGGTATAGATGTATCAATAATTTTTTTTTTTGAAAAAAGATAAACTACCTAATTGGTCACCCAACTTTTAGAATATTTTTATTTTAGTTACTCAAGCAAAACGACAACTAAAATATACAACAAATCATGCCCACATCATATTTACACTTTTATTTTGGTCATCTAACTTCCAGGTCGCTTTCATTTTATTCATCGAGAAAAATATTATTTTAGTATTTATTCAAGTAAAAAAAATTAATGATTAAATAAAAAAGTCATAGAAACTAAAATAATGCATTAAAAATTTGTTAACTTATATTTGTTTATCCCATTGTCGGAAATTCTAAGTTTTTTTATATTGTAATTTTAAATTCTAAAATACCAAAACCAATTAAATAAATTGTTTGTGTTATAAAATAAAAAGATATGAAGAGAATAAAAAACAAAGAAAATATGAAAGCAATAGAGAATGTACTTTATTGATCAAAAGGGATGATTGCAATGCTTCATCAGAGTCTTTATTTATAGGCATAAGAAGTATAAAAAAATTAGAGATCTAATTCTAATAACTATTAGAATTTAAAGTACATTAAAACTTTATCTTGATCATGATGGATATTCACTTAATAAGATATTCATAACGGTTTGAATTTTTTTATCTGTTAATAATACTAACCGATTTATTTCTATAATGTTGAAATTAATTAAATTAATTACTTTAATCTCCTTTTAAATTTTAAAATTTTATTTTATGTTCCCATATTATCCATGAAATCAACTCAAATAACTCATATTTAATCATTGTCTACGAAACTTAAATTTTCTTTTGATTATATGATCTTGAATCTTCCATGCTAAGCTAAAAGCAAAGAAAAATCATTATAATCAATTAAATTAATTTTCTTTGATTTTAATTTGGAAACATAAAATAAAATTTTAAATTTTAGAAGTATATTTAATTAATTTTAATATTATAGTAACAAACCGAGTTACACTATCAAGGAATAATTTTTTTTTCAACAATTTATTTAATTTATTTGATGTTTTAAAATTTAAAGTTTCAATATTGAAACAAAAAATTTAAAACTTTCGGCATTGGGTAAACAAGTATAAGATGACAATTTTTTAATGCATTATTTTAGTTTCTACCGCTTTTTTTCTTTAACTCTTTGTGTTATTTTACCCAAATCAATACTTAAAAAAAAATTATTTTTTTCTGTGACCAAAATGAAAGTATAAACATGATGCAACATATACAGTCAACCGTCGTTAGAGATTTAACACTTGGTATAGTCCACCGTCGTTAGAGATTTAACGCTTGAGTGACTAAAATGAAAGCACCTTAAAAGTTGAGTGACGAAATTGCAAGGATTTATTTTTAGGTGACCAAAATGAAAGCTCCCTAAAAAAACTACATCCTTTGTCAATTTTTTTTTTTGGTCAGAGCCAAGGTATCCGTAGTCAGTAGCAATGATTAATCCCCTCACCGTGTGTGCTTTTTGAATAGGTACACGACTGATCATGAAATGTGCTCCATTCCCATAATGGGGTTGAACCCCCGACCACATGGTTAAGGGATGAGACGAGCAACTAGCAGACTAGACAACACCTTCATCAACTCAATTCTCCTATTCTAACTCTATTAAAAAGGTTAAATTACTCTATTAGTCCTTGTACTTTATAAAAGTTGCTTATTTAGTCAATATAATTTAATTTGATAAATTTTAATCCATGTAGTTTCGAATTGGTAAAATTTAGTCTATATACTTTCCAGGTTTTGAAATTCCAGTCCTAACCCAAATAATAGCAATTAAATTCATTTTGTTGAATTCAACCACTAGTCTTATTCTATGCATACAGTTGTAGATTTTGTCAATATTCTTCAATTGAATCATTCTAAGTTCATATATTTTTTGAATTTTGAAATTTCAGTCTTGATGCGAATGATATTTGTTAATCCGTTAACTGGATTTTTAGTAAGTAATATATGGAAATAACAAGTTGACATGGTTTTATACATATGATTATATGTTTACCTCATCATATTTTGGAAATAACATAATTTAATTTAATGAATTTAACAATTATCATTTGATGAGGATTGAAGTTTAAACTTTTGAAAAATATAGGGACTAAAAATTATCAAATTAAAGTATAAGAATTAAATCCACAACTTTTACAAAATGCAAGGACTAATAGCAAAATTTAACCATTAGAAAATATAATATGTAAAGTTAATTTAGTCTTTTTCCCTTCCTCAAACTTCTTTCTATCCTAATTACAGGAGCGAAGCCAGGACAACTTTTTAGGGGGGGCTGGATGAAATTTTAATTTTTTATAGTTTATATCTTTCTAATTTGTAAAGGATTAAATCAAATTTTTATAATTTTAGGGGGGCCAAATGCAATTTTACCTTTTTTAATTTAAAATTTTTAAAAAATTTTAAGGGCCTAAATAGAAATTTTACCTTTTAGAGGGGCCGAGGCCCATGCCAGCCCCTGGCTTCGCGACTGCCAAATTATCTCATTTCATTCTTTTTGTGTGTATATATATATATATATATATTAGCTAATCATCTTTTCTTTTCTTTATAACAAACTAACCCATTCATGTTTAGTGGACTGGATATCTTTTAATGTGTGCATTTATAAGTAAAAAGAAATTAAGAAACTTATAACAGACAAAAGTTAACAATTTCCAGAGATCGTTTAATTAATTTTACAAAATGACGTTTAATTAATTTAAAACTAACATTCTCCATCCACGCTTAGTTACTGCTTTGGTTATTTGTTTGTGATAAATTATAAGGTAAAATTTTAAAAATTAAAATATATTTTAAGTAAAATTTTTAAAATTGAATTAGTGGTTGAATTGATCAAATCATTGGTTCGTACGATTCAATTAAATAAGTCATTAAAATAAAAAATGTATTTAAAAATAAAAAAAATCAGTTCAATAAGATTTTTAGCTAGGTTCAACTGGACTGTACTAGTTCACGGGTCAACCAATCTAATGCATTTCTCCAGACTGATACCCCAGTCGGTTTGGTATCTAAGTCTCTATACTTCATACATTTGGAATTTAACCCTCTTATTTTTATTTTCAAGAATTTAATCCATCTACTTTTTTATTTAAAAATATGCTTTTGAATTATATATTAGCATATAACATTTTAATTGAAGAGTTAACGATATTGACTATTTGAACTAAATGATGTATAAAAATATACAAATCAAATTATGTTAGAAATTAAATTATAAAGATTAAATTTTGATTTAAACATATTTAAAGAGCCAAAACTGAAAATTAATCATTTTTATAATTAAAAAAAACATGGTCGGTGTCGTGTCTGCATGAGAAAGATCTTTTTAGATCTTCCTTTTATATATAAGTATATAGATGTTAATTTTAACTTTATAATCTATATTTAAATTATTATTTAAGTTCCTAATTGAGTTAGTATCATGGATGCACTAACCAAGTGTAACACCCCAAACCCGTATCCGTCGCCGGAATAGGGTTATGGAGCATTACCGGAGTTTACAGTTCAATTACAGTTAATTCATGTCATTTACTATTCATTTCAGAAAATCAATCATAATCAATCATAATGTCCCTCATATGGGTCCTCGAGGCCCAAAATACATACTAGAATTGAGTCGGGACTAAACCGCAATCACAGAAAACTTTTCGCGAAATCTCAAAAATTTTCTTAGGTGTAGGGGACACACGCCCATGTCCCAGGCCGTGTGGGCATTTGATGTGAGGCATACAACCATGTTCCAGTTTGTGTCCTTACCCGTGTAACTCTCTGACTTGGGTCACACAGCCAACCACACGTCTGTGTGCTAGACCATGTGGATAATTTAATTTTCGAAAATTAGGTGCAAGGGTTACACAACCAGAACACACGCCCATGTGCTAGGCTGTGTGTCTTACACAGCTGAGACACACGCCCGTGTCTCTACTTGTGTGCTCAATTTTGAGCATTTTGTTTCTCAAATTTTAAGATGCAGGGGACACACGGCCAAACCACACGCCCATGCGCATGGCCGTGTGTCACACACGGTTGAGACACACGCCCGTGTATCTACTTGTGTGGACAAAAATAGGCTATTTTCATGACCACTTTTCTCACCCAAATTATCTTCAACCTACACCAATACATACATACATATACCAACCACTTCAAGACATTAAAACCAAGCCAATATTAACATTATGTAAGATATATAATCACATGTATTCAAACTTACCTTTTGTAATACATATATGCTTTCTATAATTAAATCAAATCATACCAAGCAAACATATGTTAACCATATTATAACCTCATATATATATTTTTTCACTAAACATACTATCAATAGCCATTCCAATGGCTAGATTACAAAAAACCACTATATGCCAACATTGCCCAAGTTAACCTATACATGCCATTATACCAAAATAAGTTTTCTATTTATACCAAAAACGGGCTGAAGGATAGTGTGATGATGCTCCAACCGATTCCAACCTTTACGAGCTTCTGAGCACTATAAAATATAGAAAAGAAAACCAAGTAAGCATTTCAAATGCTTAGTAAGTTTGTATAATAGGAATTTAACTTACCATATATTTAGATTTAGGATAAGCATACAAAAATGCATCCAAGCAATTTGGCTAATAGCCTAAAACACACAACTTCACTAATCATGTTAGTTAAGTAATTCACATAATACCAAGAACATGAATGAGCTCATCATTGAATGACTTTCATATATATATATGCTTTCCATATCATTATTCCATATTATATGTATATTTCCATAACAAATCATTTCAAGTTCAGTTTAGCTATGTTAGAACTTTATCCGTTGAATTTATTTGAAATATCGATAGATATGCTCATGTAGTACACTTAAAATGTACAAAACTGAAATCCGTCAATTTATATCCAGGGATACCCAATTAGGGCACATAGTTAGGAAGCACACTCTCGAGCCATATATCAGTATGCTCATGTGAGCCAAGTATCTAGAAGCTTATCCGGGCTAAACAGGAAACTCATAAGAGTTTATAACAGGAAGCTCATTGAGCTTAACAGGTAACTCCGAAGAGTTATTAACATGGAGCTCCGGATAGCATAACATGGAGTTTAAACAAGCCATGTCAGAAAGCTCATAAGAGCCTATAACAGGGATCAAATTCACTTTCCAAATACAACCAATATCCAATTATCATATTTGCATATTATCACATTCACACATATATATTCATTTCAATTCAAATAATCAATACATTCATAATATATATACCTATTCAATCCATCTCAATCAATTTTAATTCAATTCAATGCCTAAGTGCCAAATACTCACCTCAACCATTTATCATATGCATTAAATCAAAATACAACAATTAGTAACTAGGTTCTAATTATAGAAATACAAACCATGGATTCCGAGTTATTCGACGTCGATTTTATCCTTCCCCTTTTTAGTTGAGGATTCTTGTACGATGTTAACTACAAAATTAAAACAATTAAAATTCATCAATACAACACAATTCAATTTCATATTGAATATTTCAATTTTTACTCAATACTTGCCTAAATTTTAATTTAGTCCCTAAACTGATACTAATTTTTATTCTTTACATTTAATTCTATATTTTCATACGAATTTCACTTTAAAATAAATTTAACTCTCTATTTTCACTTAAACCCTTCAAATTTATCACAACTTAGTCCCTATTACTAAAAATTTACAATTCATTCTACAATTTAATCCTTTTTCATTTCTAGCTTAAAAATCTATCAATTTAATCCCTAATACTAAAACTATCTAATATTAACAACATTTAAAATATTAACAATTGCTAAAACTTCAACATGGGTCAGGTAGCCCTAGGTACCGGGATTCCAAAACTATAAAAATTACAGGAAAATGGACTAAATTGACTAACCAATTGAACTTTGAACCTTAGAAACCCTAAGGCCGTGCGTTCTCCTTCTTTTCTTTCTTTCTTTCTTTTTCTTTCTTCTTTTTACTATACTAATTATTATTATTATTATATAATACATATATACATTTAACTTAATAATTAAGATTTCTTAATATTATAATATATTTTTATAACATATGCCGTCCACTGTACATATATATATAGGTATAATTACTACATTGGCCCTTTAAATAATTTTTAATCTATAATTCAACTTTTAAATCAAATGTGATTTAGTCCTTATACCTAATTACTTTTAATTCAAGTAAATTTGCTTAACCGAAACCTAATTAACTACACAACTAACTTTGTAAATATTTATTAAAAATATTTATGAGTCTGATTTACGAAAACAGAGTCCCGGGAATATACTTTTCGACACCCTTGACTATCGGGTCGTTACAATTCTCCCCCCAATTAAATTTCATCCTTGAAATTTACCTGAAAAGAGGTGGGGGTATTGAGATCTCATCGTCTCTTTCGGTTCCCAAGTTGCTTCCTCAATACTATGACTGCGCCATAGTACTTTCACTAATGGAACTCGTTTATTACGCAACTCTTTCACCTCACGAGCCAAAATCTCAACCGGTTCTTCGTACGACAAATGGGTTGAATCCTAATATCTTTCGTCGAAATAACGTGAGATGGATCCGATCGATATCTTCTAAGCATTGAAACGTGAAAAACGTCATGCATTTTTTGTAGTTCCGCAGGCAAAGCTAAACGATACGCAACTGGTCCCACTCTTTCCATGATATCATACGGTCCAATAAAATGAGGATTCAGTTTCCCTTTTCGACCAAATCTCAAAATTTTCTTCCAAGGCAAAACTTTAAGAAATACTTTATCGCCAACAGAATATTTAATATCTCAACGTTTCAAATCTGTATATGATTTTTGTCTATCAAAAGTTGTCTTCAATCTATCTTGAATTTTCTTAATTATGTCTTCCGTTTCTTGAATTAATTTTGGCCTGATCATTCTTCTTTCACCCAATTCCATCTAGCAAACAGGTGTTCGACACCTTCGACCGTATAAGGCTTCACACAGAGCCATTTGAATACTCCATTGTAAGTTATTTTTGTATAAAAATTTGGCCAAAGGTAATTAACGCTCCCACCCCGATTCAAAATCAATAACACAAGTACAAAACATGTCTTCTAAAATCTAAATAACACGCTCAGATTGTCCGTCAGTCTGCGGGTGAAAAGCTGTACTAAAATTAAGTCGTGTAACAAGAGATTCGTGCAACTATTTCCAAAATCTCAAAGTGAACCGGGGATCTTGATCAGAGATTATCAACATAAGGACACTATGCAATCTCACGATTTCTTGAATATAAACTTCAGCAAGCTTTTGAAGTGACCAATTAGTCCTGACTGCAATGAAATGAGCCGATTTTTTAAGTCGATCAACAATCACCCATATAATATTTTTCTTACTTGCCGGTAAAGGTAACCTCATTATAAAATCTATCGTGATACGATCCCATTTCCATTCAGGAATAGAAATAGGTTGAAGTAATCTGGTGGGAATCTGATGTTCTGCCTTAACTCGCTGACAAGTTAAGCATTTAGCCACATACTCGACCATATCTCTTTTCATTCCTGGCCACCAATAAGATTCTCGCATATCACGATACATTTTCGTTCCTTTAGGATGCAAAGCAAAAGGACTATCATGAGCTTCACGAAGTATCATCTCTTTCAATTCTGAAACATTCGAAACGCAAATTCGGTTATGAAATCTCAAGCAACCACAATCATCAATGCTGAAATTTTCTAATATTACCATTCTGAACCATTTCTCTTTTCTTTGCCAACTTTTCATCATCTAATTGCACTAACTTGATCCGATCAAACATCACCAATTTGATCTTTAATTCAGCCAATAGGCTTCCATTGTTATTGATACTGAGTTGAGCAAACATTGCTTGCAATTCAACTGCTGCTTTTCTACTCAACGCATTAGCTATAACATTAGCTTTACCAGGGTGGTAATCAATAACGCAATCAAAATCTTTCGAAAGCTCTACCCAATGACGCTGTCTCAAATTCAACTCCTTTTGAGATAGGAGGTATTTGAGACTCTTATGATCAGTATAGATATGAAACTTTTCACTGTACAGGTAGTGTTTTTAGATCTTTAGAGCAAAAACCACAGCAACTAGCTCTAAATCGTGTGTCAGATATTTATGTTCATGCATCTTTAGCTGATGAGACGCATAAGCGATCACTTTTCCGTCTTGCATGAAAACGCAACCAAGACCACTCAAGGAAGCATCACTAAAAACTACAAAATTCTTTCCTGATTCTGGTAGAGTCAAAACTAGCACTTCAGTCAACATTTGCTTCAATTTCTGAAAACTTTCTTGACACTGATTGTCCCAGACGAATTGAAGATTCTTATGCAACAATTTTGTCATTGGAAAAGCTTTATTTGAAAATCCATTCACAAATCTTCGATAATAACCAGCTAGTCCAAGAAAACTATGAACCTCTGACACATTCCCTGGTGCTTTCCACTGAACGATTTCCTCTATCTTTTTTGAATCAACTCTAATACCATCTGCCAAGATAACATGACCCAAAAATACAACTTCTGATAACCAGAATTCACACTTACAAAGCTTTCCGTATAACCATTTCTCTCGTAACACTTACAAAATAATTCTGAGCTGTTACTTATGCTCGAAATCGAATTTTGAATATATTAAATTATCATCAATAAAACTACCACAAATTTATCCAAATATGGTTGGAAAATACAATTCATGAGATCCATGAATGCTGCTGGAGCATTCTTCAATCTAAAAGGCATTACTATGAATTCATAATGGCCATAAGGAGTACGAAATGTTGCCTTCGGTACATCACTATCTTTCACTTTCAACTGATAGTAACTCGATCTGAAATCAATCTTTGAAAAGACAAAAGACCCTTTTAGTTGATTTGATCAAATAAGTCATCAATACGGTGTAGAGGGTATCGATTCTTAATCGTTAACTTATCCAATTGCTGATAGTCAATACAAAGCCGCATCGAACCATCTTTTTTTTTTACGAAAAGCACTAGAGCTCCCCAATGTGATATATAGAGCGTATAAAGTCGTGATCCAACAAATCTTGCAATTGTACTTTTAATTCTTTCAACTTCGTGGGTGCCATATGATAGGGGGACATTGACATCGAAACCGTACCAGGAAACACTTCAATTGCAAACTCAACCTCCCGATCTGGTGGTAATCCTACTAAATTCCTCGGGAAACACATCAGGGAATTTGCAAACAGTTCAAATTTTACTACACTGACTATCACCAGAATTCAAATTGATAACATAGGCTAGAAAAGCTTCACAGCCTTGATTGAGAAATTTATCAGCTTGAATTGCTGAAATGATACGAGTTAAACCATTTGTTCGAACACCATTTACCTCAATTATACCGCATTCACTTTGAACAACAAACTTCCTTTTACAGCAATCCAGAATCATCCCGTGCTTCGTAAACCAATTCATACCCAAAATCATATCAAAATCGCCAAACGACATTATTAACAAATCAATAGGGAAGGTTATATTCCGTATCACTTCGGACATCTCCTGCACACCTGATCCACTAACACAGATTGTTCCAATGGACTAGACACCACTATCAATACTCTAGACGTCTCAGATTTTAAACTTCTCAACTCAACCAATTCAGTATTAACATACGAATGCGAAGATCCCAGATCTATCAAAGCATAAACATGTTCTGAATGTAATAAAAAGATACCTGTCACAACATCATTAGCATCGCCATCCTCACAAGTCCACACAACATAAGCTTGGGCTGGCACTCTGACCTTCGAATGATGAGTAATAGCATCATTTCCCTTTCTAGTACCCCCTTTCGAAAATGAACCACCTCAACTCGACCCGCGACCCCTAGGAGTAGGCATAGATCTCTAAGAAGTAACATGTGTAGCTTTTTCATTATTTGGACACTCTCTAACAAAATGTTTCGTAGATTCACAGCAAAAACAACCTCGAGTTAACTTCCAGCATTCACCATGGTGCTTTTTCTCGCAGTGCTCGCAATTTGGAATATCAGTATCCCTGGATGGACCTCGCACACTACCCGTAGACACAGTCGATTGTCTATCACGATTTCTATCAGCTCTATCTGACTTAAAATTTGACCTCCAGCTACCACGAAATTCTTTTGATCTCTTTGGTTGTGGATTTGAACTAGCAGCTCCAGAACGCTTTCCAACAGTACGGGTAGTTTCAGTCTTTTTATCAAAACCTGGAACGTTCTACCATTCTCACCCATTTAACTAAATCCTCAAACTTATTAATTCTGTGTGATGCTAACTGAACTCGTAACTCATCATGTAAACACGTAGAAATCGCTTGCAACTATCAATTTCAGTCGGCACAAACTCAACAGTGTACCTACTAAGTCACGAAAACTCCTATTCATAATCAACCATAGACATTCTACCTTGCTTTAGCATCAAGAAATCTTGTTTTCTCTCTTCGATATACATGTCGCCCAAATATTTCTTTTGGAAAAATTCCCAATTTGCCTGATCTATGGATACATGGCTTGTCACTGACTGCCACCAGGTATATGCTTCTCATTACAGTAGAGGAACAACACATATTACATTTTCATGTAGGTTGCATTCAAGTTGTTGAAACATTCGCTTAGTGGATTCAATCCAAATTTTAGCTGCATAAGGATCAACTCCTTTCAATCCTAAGAATTCAGTCTCACCGTATCTATGCAACTCTTTAATCGGAGCTCGACGAACAATAGGTGCAGATGCCATAGTGGATGTGGTTCCCGCCACATGCTGAAGAGCATTAGCGATAGCTCTAACTAACTATGAATCACCTCTTTCCTGAATATTACCTCACTCAACATTAGGTTGTTGAGTACTAACTGGATTAACACTCAGTGTTACCGATTCGATTCCATCTAACTCATTGGAGACATCATCTCCAGTATACATCTTTTGATCAACATCGTAATTATAATCATCTGACATTTTCAACTATAAAACAAAAATAAATATATAAACATCCAAATTCTGACTCAATTCGACTCAATTATGGAATATACCTCTAGACTCAATTCTTAGCTCGATTTAGTCCGAGAATCAGCTAAACCTGCAAGCTCTGATACGAATAAATGTAACACCCCTAACCTATATCCGTAGCTAGAATAGGGTTTCAGAGTATTACCGAGTAACCGTAATCTAAACCATTCATTTTCAAACATTTAAAAGAATCATAATATAATCATCATTAACATGCATATATCAAGCATTGCTTCAATTCACCATACCATACTATAGCTTCAAACACAAACACATGTTTACATAAATACTAACCAACATTACACTTATAACCTCATTTACAATCCATCCACAAAATAGCTATCATCTAGACATCCTAGGTACATGCCAACACAAAAGATATACATCACCACATTTGAGTTTGGGATCGTTGTTGGATGCTGAATCGGTGATCAAAAGTGAAGTACCTAACCTGCGCACGGAAAAAACAAAACTGTATGCTGAGTAAAACTTAGTGATATTTTTATATTCCGAACATTTAAAGACAAGAGAATAAAAAATGCATAATTTAATTATAAACACATATTAATGACTAAGATTACAACTATCATGCGCCAACCTTTTGAATTCATACATATTAGCACATCATTTCATACTACATTCAATTTACATATGATATCATATTTCATTTAATTAACAATGTCCAAATTCACACATTTAGCTATTCATATATCCAACAACATTTCATTTAAACAAGAGCATTATCCATTCTGTATTCAATTCATGAGTATATAACTTATATATTCCATGTGTTTACAACATATTTTACATTCCATTTTCAATTCACTGTATCACTTCCATTTCTTATATCATGTCATTTCAATATCAATTGTAGAACTTTATTATTTATTTACCCCTATTAACACGACTCGAACTCGAACGGATACACAAATCCAACCAACACACCAGTTTGACACCTAGTGCCTCATCGACTCGAAGTCGAAGAAATCCCTGAACTCTTTCTATCCTATGGCATGCCATTTATATTCGACTCAGCCTGATACAGTTAATAGGGTTCCAATTCACTTTCCAAATACAACCAATATCCAATTATCATATTTGCACATTATCACATTTACACATATATATTCATTTCAATTCAAATAATCAATACATTCATAATATATATACCAATTCAATCCATTTCAATAAACTTTAATTCAATTCAATATCAAAGTGCCAAATACTCACCTCAACCATTTACCATATGCATTAAATCAAAATACAACAATTAGTAACTAGGTTTGGATTATAGAAATACAAACCTTGGATTCCGAGCTATGTGACATCGATTTTATCCTTCCTTTTTAGTCGAGGATTCTGGTACGATGTTAGCTACGGAATTAAAATAATTAAAATTCATCAATACAACACAATTCAATTTCATATTGAATATTTCAATTTTTACTCAATATTTGCCTAAATTTCAACTTAGTCCCTAAATCGAGACTAATTTTTATTCTTTACATTTAATTCTATATTTTCATACAAATTTCACTTTAAAACAAATGTAACTCCTTATTTTCACTTAAACCCCTAAATTTCAAACTTTTCACAATTTAGTCCCTATTACTCAAAATTTACAATTTATTCTACAATTTAATCCTTTTTCATTTTTAGCTTAAAAATCTATCAATTTAATCCCTAATGCTAAAACTATCCAACATTAACAACATTTAAAATCTTAACAATTGCTAAAATTTCAACATGGGTCGAGTAGCCCTAGGTACCGGAATTCCAAAAATATAAAAATTACAAGAAAAGGGACTAATTTGACTAACCAATTGAACTTTGAACTTTAGAAACCCTAAGGTCGTGCGTTATCCTTCTTTCTTTCTTTTTCTTTCTTCTTTTTACTATACTAATTATTATATAATACATATATACATTTAACTTAATAATTAAGATTTCTTAATATTATAATATATTTTTATAACATATGTCGTCCACTATACATATATATAGGTGTAATTACTACATTGGCCCTTTAATTAATTTTTAATCTATAATTCAACTTTTAACTCAAATGCGATTTAGTCCTTATACGTAATTACTTTTAATTCAAGTAAATTTACTTAACCGAAACCTAATTAAATACACAACTACCTTACGAGTCCGATTTACGAAAATGGAGTCCCAGGAATATATTTTTTGACACCCATGACTATCGAGTCGTTACGGTAGAAATCGAAGCTTGAAATTTTGTGGGTCAGTAAAAGAATAAAAAATATTGTTTTAAACTAGTGTTTGGAAGCCATCAATAGAGAAGCTACCTTATTCAAATATGGTTTCTTCATGACGAGGGGAGTTCTTTTGTGATGGAGAGAAAACATGTTTTTGTAACAAGTTAGTTATGAGAGAGACTTCGTGGAACAATTTATACCCAAACAGAAGGTATTATGGTTGCTCAGATTTTTGGGTAAGTATATATTTAGCAAATTTATTTTAGGGTTTATGTGAAATTGGGGATTATTTTAGTTTGTTTGATTTTTGTATCGGTTGGACTAAATTGGTGCTACATTTCGTCCTAGCATTAGATTTTTGAGTAAATTGTAGGGTTTACATAATAAAATGTCAAAATTTTTTACATGAATTGTAGGTTGGTGAATGCGGATTTTTTAAGTGGTATGGTGATAAGCTATGTAACAGGGAAAATAAAATAATATGTGAATTACGTGATAGCAAAAGAATACTTGCAAAAGAGAATACGAGACTTAGGAAGCAAATTATGAAGTATGAGAGTCTACGTGGTAGTGAAAACAATAATGTTGAGATGTCTGAGAATGGCAGTGTGAAAAATGTGGGTAATGAGAACGATTATAAACAAGTCAAAGATGATGTTGCGGATCACATTGAATTAAAGACAAAGATTAATAGCTTGAATTAAAAATGTAAATGACTCAAGAAAGAGGAGTTTTATAATAAAATGTTTATTTGCAGTGTATTATTTATCTTATGTTTCACATTATGTAGGAATGTGATAATTTAAAAAGTATGGTGTCATGTTCTTTTGTTTTGTATATCTAGTACCTTGAAACTTTGTTGTTGACATAAATTGTCAAATTCAAATTGGTGTTTGTAGCTAATTTGAGGGAAGTATAATGAAATGGGGTAGTTGGAGATACAAGAGAATGTTAAATGTACTAAAATGTTGGATATTTAACATTGTATATCATGTACAAAATAGTTGTTTGTATGGGTAATTGTAGGCACCATGAACAAAAGTAACTAACAAAACGACCTTAAACCCACAGTTGTCAATTGCAGTAATGGTAGACCAAATTAGTTTGTTACATATACCATCATTAATATACCAACTTCAAGTTAGTCCTAGAAGCCTGAAATACAAAAAAATCTTAGGCAACTATTACATGCAATGCCAAACAAAATATATCTTCGGCAATTATTGCAACAAACAAACAAAAGGTTTAGTTAGAACAACATCTTGAATCATTTCTTCATCTTCTTTGCTGTAGTGGATTCTTGTGTGCCAATAGAATCCTGATATGTCATCCTTTTTTGGCTTCTAGTTCTTGTACTTGTACCATATTGAGAAAAAATGCGTAACCCCAAATTACATTAAAATATTTTGAAACTTGACAGTGAAAAAGTGTTTAAGATATACATGTGGTCTAGTTGTATTAGGTTTGATTGCATGATCTTTTATTGTGACCCTTACCACCACATTTCTTGCATCCCATAATCAGACCAATCCTATTGAGTTGTCCAAGCCTTAATTTTTTTGATTCATTTTTTGCCTTCATTCTATTCTTCTTAGGCCTACGAGACATTGTTTTCTCAACAAGTGGAAGTATGGGCTCAATACATGATTTTCTCCACTCATGTGACCTATTTATGAGTTGTAAAACATATTTATATGCTTTCAAATATGCCTTTTTGTGGTAGTACCTATGTAAGTAGTCATCAAGTCCTTGTTCAAGATGCCATATAGCAGAACAGGTATGGGGACAAGGGATCCCAGATAATTGCCAACTTCGACAACTGTAGGTTCTATCATCTACATTTGTTATGTATTGTTTTTTTGTCTTTCTTAACTTATACCTATTTTCCTCATTCCAGACCATCTTCCAATTCACATACTTCTTCTTATTGTAATCAAACTTCTTCTTTATCAATGGACCATAATTGTATTTTCATGAAATGTGTTGCTTCCTTTTATCCACTATTCTGGTAATCATTTTAACTTTGGTTTCCTTCAACATGGTTATTATGCTCTTGAATCTAGACTCTACAATATTGGAGTTAAATGCTTCACAGAGGTTATTGTCAATAATATCTAACACCAAGTGCAACCCTTGAAAGGCTTTGGTCCAAACTTTCGAATTCTTAGAGAATAACTCATTTGCAACATCTTTGCAACACCTTCATCAATCTTATATAATTCTTCTTTGTTCTATTCCTACTCCCTCTCTGTTGTAAACTTCATAGTTTTCCAAAAAAGAAAATTCATATGGCTTTGCTTTCTTTCTGCTAGACCAATTTGCTAAGACATAACTAGCACAATTTCTATGTTTTACTCTAGGAAGAATGTCATTAATGACTATCTCAAGACCCTGCAAATTAATTTATAAAACATAAGTAAAGCAATCTAACAAACATGTTTACAACAGTAATAAATTGGTGCAAATAACATAGCATTGTTTACTTTTTGTTGGTCACTGATGATGGTATACCCAAACCTATCTTCCATTCCTAACTCTATTGTCAAAAGACTAAAAAACCATGACCAATAATCAGTACATTCCCCCTCAACAATAGTCTAGGCAATTGGGTACATTTGATTGTTTCCATCTCTCCCAACAGAAGACAACATCACACTTTTGAATAAACCTTTTAAAAAGTAGTCATCCAAACCTAGTATAGGCCTGCACCCTTCTTTCCATCCTCTTTTCAGTGCTTCAAAACAGACATAAAACCTCTTGAAATATGGTGGACATTCAGGTGTTACTCTATTCACTGCCATCTTTATAATACTTTTAGGATTCTTTAGTCTCAACTTATCAGCATAATCACACAGCATAGCAAATTCCTCTACAAAGTTTCTTGCCAACTTATTCTTCACCATTTTCTTGGCCCTTTTACACTTTGTCATATTAACATTTACATTCATTTTTGAAGCTACCTTTCTTTGTATCTCCCTCAACTTTATTTTTGGGTGTTCCCTAATAGTAACTTCAAAATGTTGGAAATTACTTTTACATCGACCATTTTGTTTCTAAAACTAACACAACAGTTGTGCTCATCATGAAAACTTTTCACTTGTAGGCACTTGGACACGCTATTGTAACTTGCAAATATTCTCTATTTACAGTTTTTATATGCAATGCATTAAATCTAACCCTATTTAGTTCATTCTTGATTATCTTAAGTTCCCATCTACAACACATTGAGTACTTACAAATTGCATATTTGAATTGCTCACTATCATTAAACAATAACCCAATACAGAAATGTGGACTTGCTGAGTTTGGATTGTAAGTGGGGAACCTAGTTATTCTATAATCATCATTATTGTCATCATCATTTGACCCAAGTGCGCTCCAATGATCATCACTATCAAAATATTCAGTTTCATTTCCCTCTTCTTTCCTGGAAACTCTATCATTTAGTCTTCCACCCTCAACTTCTTCAGGGATCTCAGCCTGAATTTGCTTTCCAGAGCTTTCACTTTCACTTTCAGTCTCATCAACAACTATTTCCTTAGCTTTTCCATTGGTTTTCCCCTCCACGCCTTTCAACTTTTGCCTAGCTTCTTGAAGCTCCTCATCACCATCACCATCTAAAAAATACATCACCTTCATCAAATAAACATTCTCATCCTCTTAATCATTATCACTTTTATCCCCAATCCTCTCCTCATCAGCTTCTTCAACACTACTATTTAAACTTCCAACATTTTTTTCAAACCCTTTAACAGATACATCTAAACCATCTAAACCTTGACTTGTAACATTAACTTCACCACTTTTATTGCCAGCAACCTCAACACCCTCACCACATTCACCAGCTTCAACATAACCACCCTCACCACCTTGATTACCATCACCTGAACCTTTAACAAATGCTGTAGTTAACAGGTAAATCATCAGCAAAAAACAATAATGTCAATCTCATTATCTACATACATATCTATTTCCTAATGCTTAACCCAGTAGTTCAACATGTCAATAGTGCTATTATCATTCCATACAACCCTAAGGTTATCATGCAAAGTTCCACTACCAGGTACATGGAAATAAATTAGTTGTGGTGTAACAGCCCAATTTCGGTGAAATCAGAATAGTGGTTTCGGGACCACAAATCCGAGCCCAAAAATAAAAATTTATTTTATTTTATTTCATGGTTGGTATTATGATAGGAAGGTCACATGAAAATTTTGATACGAAAATTTTATCGATTGTGTGGTTAATTAGGTAAAGGACTAAATTGCATAAATTGTGAAAGTTGAATTCTAGTAGCTATAAGGATTAAATAGCTATGGAATTCAAAACTAGAGGTCCTTATATGGTAACTAGACCATTAATAAAAGTATGTAGATCCTTCGTGACTCATCCATGGAAAAATTAAAAATGGCTAAGGACTAAATTGGAAATCAACAAATTAAAAAGATTTATGAGATTTAATTCATCTTCTTCCCCAATATTTTCCACAGAAACCCTAGGAGAGAGGAAGAGAACTTATCTAGCTTGAAAAGGTATGAAATCAAGTCCCGTTTTTAATGGTTTTTATATTTTTAGAATCTGGATATCCTAATATTTCTATTTATGAGATTTATTTGAAAAGATTGTAGAAAGTTTTCCAAGGATGTAAATGCTAAAAATTTGAAATTAATGGTAGAAAATGAAAGATAGTTGATAAATAAATAACTTTTACAAAGCAATTTTTGATGAAAACTTGATTTAGGGACTAAAATGAAAAAGTAGCAAAACTCATGGAAAATTCTAAAATTTGTGAAATGTGTGTGCTGTAAAAATTGTTATTAAATTTTGGTTAGGTTTGGAATGAGAACTAGATTGCATGAATTTTATTTTCCAAGCTTAGGGACGAAATTGGAATATGTGAAAAGAATAGGGGCAAAATAGTAATTTTGCCTAAGATGTAGTAGAATGCAAATGTATGTAAAATGTGATGAGTTAATAATTAAATTTGCTTATATAGACCCAGAAAGACCAACTACAGAATTAGATTGAGGGAAGCAAAAAGTTTTAGATTACTTGGAATTCAAACCCGAACAATTGTCGAGGTAAGTTCATGTAACTTAACGTGGTATGTTAACATGTTTGAGATGAATTGTGTGATTGTGATAATATGTATGTGATGGTATATTTAATGAATAATTCGATGTCCCGGTTGAATTTTGAAATTCGATGGATTTTTGGTGATTTCTGGAAATGGGTATAATAAGGTAAATGTTACAAATAGGATTTATCCCGGACGGGTAATCCTGAATTTAAGCCTTTTGAGGATATGTTATAGATTGGGTTTAGCCCGGACGGATAACCCTAATTAAGCTTTTTACAACATAGGTCACCGATAGGATTTAGCCTGGACTGGCAATCCTAAATGATCCCTGTGAACGTCGGTTGAAAATCGAGATTTAACCTGGACTGGTAATCCTGTTATAAAATATGTGGCTTGAGAGTATGCTCTTTGAACTTATGCCCAATGGGAAATTATGAATATGAATTGACGGGATAATTTATATGTATATCTTATGTATATCACCCGAATGTCCATCGAAATTTCATTAGTTCAACATAAAATACTCTTGAGATATGGAAAGGTGGAATTAATGGAAGTTTGTATGTAATGAGCTCATTTATGTTTACTTGATATTTATATGATATTATATGACTAACTTGCTTGATCAAGTGTATATGTTTAGGTGAACTTCCTATAATGGATGAAATGTTTGTTTTTGTATGCTTGTTTGAATAGATATGACCGATAAGTTTATTTTCTGTTATACGAACTTACTAAGCATGAAAATGCTTACCCCATTTATTTTTCCCTTATTTTATAGTGCTTGTAAGCTTGCGAAGGTTGGAGGATCGGTCGGAGCATAATCACACTATCCACTATCTCCTTTTTGGTATACTTAGAATTCTCATTTTGGTATAATGGCATGTATAGGCTTATTTGGACAAATAATGACTTGTAAGTGATGTTTTATAATCTAGCCATTGGAATGGCTAGTAATGGTTTATTTGGTATGTTTATAAGTTATCTCAATGCTTATGTGTTAAGTGTGGATAGATAGAATATGTTTATCTTGTATATGTACCAAAAGTATGATTATAAACATGAATTGCATGTGATATTATGCCATGATAGATGTTAGTTTAGGCTTAGTTTTAATGCTTGATTTGACTGGTATATATATGCAAGTATTAATGTAGGTTGTTGGTAAAATTGGGTGAGAAAATGAAGTTAAGAAATGGCTTTATTTTTTCCATACGTGTTGACACATGGGTGTGTGTCTAGGCCGTGTATAAAACTGGCCTACCCCTTGGGCGTGTAGCCAGGCCGTGTGTCCCCTGCACCTTAAATTCGAGAAAACATAATGCTTAGAATTGAGCACACGGGCAGAGAGACGGGCGCGTGTCTCAACCGTGTAGTTAACACGGCCTTGAACATGGGCGTGTTACACGGCCGTCTGAAAACTGCACCTAATTTTGAAAATAAAAATTCGCCACACGGCCTAGCACATGAGTGTGACTTGGCCATGTAACTTAAATTTCTTCATGATTTAGAAGTCAGAGAGTTATACGGGTTAGGGACACGGGCGTGTGAGACCACAAGGTCCGACTACACGGGCGTGTCCCTAGACCACACGGGCGTGTGAGCCTTGTACTTTGTAAAAATTTTAGAATTTCACGAAAATTCCCCTGCGATCCCGATTTTGTCCCGATTCATTCCTAATGCTCGTATTAGGCATCGAGGGCCTATTTATGGGACGTTATGTAAAATCTCGGTAAATGAATAATGATTAACATGAAAGATTTGTAAATGTTCCAAAAATATCTGGTAACACTCTGTAACCCTATTTTGGAGACGAATACGGGTTAGGGGTGTTACATTTAGTGGTATCAGAACTACGGTTTAACCAATTTTTGGACTAACGTAGCAAGTGCGGGTCTAGCTATACATGCCATTATATAAATCATGATTGTTTGATATCTTCTGACCACTTTTTAATGTATTTTCATAGAGTAATGTCTTCCAACCAAGATTAAGATGAGTCTGAGGAAGCTGAGAGCACTGCTAAAGCTTCTGTGCAACGAGCCACAACCAGTAGTAGTAGGAGGCCCATGTCTGAGGGTCGTGAAGAGGCAAAAGCTGCCTTCTTTGAAATGATGGATGAATGGTTTAGTGAATATATGAGAACACGCCCTGCTGTTCAACAACCTTCCCCACCTACTACACAACCCGATGAAACACCACAGGGTACTAGACTGGTTAGAATTGGTAAGGCTCCGGTTGATAAGATTAGAAAATATGGGGGTGAAGAATTTAGGGCTACGACTGACGATAATCCAGAGAGGGCTGAGTTTTGGTTGGAAAAAATTATTCGAGTTCTCGATGAAATGTCATGTACCCCCATTGAATGTTTGAAATGTGCAGTATCTTTGCTGAAAGATATAGCTTATCGTTGGTGGAAAACCATATCTTCTGTTGTACCGTGAGAAAATATTATGTGGGAATTCTTTCAAACCTAGTTCAAAAAGAAATATATTAGTCAGAGGTTCCTAGATCAGAAAAAGAAGGAATTTTTAGAACTCAAATAGGAAAATATGACAGTAGCTGAGTATGAACGAGAGTTTGTTAGACTGAGCAAGTATTCTACTGAATGGGTTCAGACTGAAGCTGATATGTGCAAATGATTTGAAGAAGGGCTGAATGAAGACATTAAGCTGCTAATTGGGATTTTAGAATTAAGGGACTTTAAGGTATATGCTGGAAGAGCCCACAAGGCCGAAGAATTAAACAAAGAGACGGAGCAAGCCAAAAGAGAAGCTCGGGTTCTGAGTAAAAGATTTATGAGTAAGACGCAATCATCTGCCTTAAAGAAATCAAGAAGTTACCAAGAACGTATTGCCACATTAGTGGGATATTCGGGAAAGGAAAGAAGTTCAAAACACTCCAACCTGAGGTCTTCATGTCCGCTAGCAACTAGTGTTGGGAGTGTTGGAAACCCCAAGCCACGATGCAATGTTTATAATAAATTACATTTTGGAGAGTGTCGGATGAGAAGTGAGGCATGTTTTAAATGTGGTTCTCTCGACCATTTTCTTAAGGATTGCCCGGAAAGAGTTGAGAAGGATATAAAAAAAACCTTTAAGTCGAGTAATCTAGTTGCAAGAGGTAGACCACCACAATATCCCAGAAATGTCAGTGGTAGTCGCACTATTGTAAAAGAATCAAAGGCTAAATCTGAGGTACGGGTTCCAGAGAGGACATACACCATACATGCAAAGGAAAATGCCTCGACACTAGATGTTATCACTGGCACATTCTCTTTACTTGATACTGATATTATTGTTTTGATTGATCCTGGTTCAACGCATTCATATATATGCACGAAACTTGTAACTGTTAAAAATATGTTGGTCGAATTCACCGATTTTGTGGTCACAGTTTCAAATCCCTTGGGTCAGCATGTTATGGTAGATAAAATCTATAAGAATTGCCCGTTGGTGATAGAGGGTCATTGTTTTCTAGCTAATTTGATGCTGTTACCTTTTGATGATTTTGATGTGAGTTTGGGAATGGATTGGTTAACCCAATATGATGCAGTAGTTAATTGTAAACATAAATATATCGTGTTGAAGTGTCAAAATGGTGAATTACTTCAGGTTGAATCTAAAAAACTAGATGGGTCATGTAGTGTGATTTCAGCAATATCATCACAGAGATATATTAGAAAAAGGTATGAGGCTTATCTTGCTTATGTGCTGGATACCAAAGTGTCTAAGTTGAAAATCCAGTCAGTGCCGGTTGTTTGTGAGTTTCCAGAGGTATTTCTAGAAGAATTGCCCGGTTTAGGACCAGCTAGAGAAGTGGAATTTTCTATAGAACTTGTACCAGGGACGGCATCAATATCGATAGCACCATATAGAATGACTTCCACCAAATTAAAGGAGTTGAAAATACAGTAGCAGAATTAATTGATAAATGATTTGCTCGACCCAACTTTTCACCGTAGGGTGCACCGGTATTGTTTGTAAAGAAGAAAGATGGATCATTGAGATTATGCATCGATTACAGACATCTTAATAAAGTCACAATAAAGAATAAGTACATGTTGCCTCGTATAGATGGCTTGTTTGATCAATTAAAAGGTGCCATTATATTTTCGAAAATTGATCTATGATCTGTTTACTATCAACTACAAGTAAAGGATTCGGATGTGCCGAAGATAGCTTTTAGAACCATATATGGGCATTATGAATTTTTGGTGATGCCATTCGGATTAACGAATGCCCCAGCGGGATTTCTGGATTTAATGAACAAAATTTTCAGACCATACCTGGACAGCTTTGTGGTTGTTTTTATTGATGATATTTTGGTTTATTCCCGAGATGAAAATGAGCATGCTGAGCATTTGAGAACTGTATTGCAAACTCTGCATGAGAAGCAATTGTGTGCCAAGTTCAGTAAATATGAATTTTGGTTAAAAGAAGTTAGTTTCCTTGGACATGTTGCTTCTGCAGAAGGTATTCGGGTGGACCCGAATAAAATTTCAGCTATTGTAAGTTGGAAGCCACTGAGGAATGTTTCAGAAGTCTGAAGTTTTCTAGGGTTAGCCGGATATTATCAGAGATTTGTTAAAGGGTTTTTAATGATAGCTTTTCCGATGAATCAATTGCTACAAAAAGATGTGAGATTCGAGTGGATTGATAAGTGCCAGCAGAGTTTTGATAAATTAAAAGCCTTATTGACGGAAGCACCCATATTAGTCCAACCTGAATCAGGTAAAGAATTTGTAGTCTATAGCGATGCCTCATTGAACGGTTTGGGATGTTTATTGATGCAAGATGGTAAAGTAGTGGCTTATGCATGTAGGCAACTAAAACCGCATGAAAGAAATTACCCGGTACATGATCTTGAATTAGAAGCCATTGTATTTGCATTGAAGATATGGCGGCATTATCTCTTTGGTAAAAAGTATCATATCTTTACGGATCATAAAAGTCTAAAGTATTTAATGACACAAAAAGAATTGAACTTGAGACAACGAAGATGGTTGGAATTATTGAAAGATTATGATCTCGTTATTGATTACCATCCGGGGAAAACTACTGTGGTTGCAGATGCCTTGAGTAAAAAATCTTTGTTTGCCTTGCGGGTATTGAATGCCCAATTGTCCTTATCTGATGATGATTCAATCATAGCTGAGTTAAAAGCAACGTTTCGACAACGAATCTATGAGGCTTAGAAGGATGATGATAAGTTATAGGGGAAATGAGTGCAAAGTGAGTCAGATCCCGATTCAGAGTTTTAGATTGATTCAGGTGGTTGTTTTGTTGTTCAGAGACAGAATATGTGTACCGAAGAATTCAAAACTACTACAGAAGATTTTACATGAAGCACACAATAATATTATGTCTGTGCATCCTGGTAGCAACAAAATGTATAATGACTTGAAGAAAATGTACTGGTGGCTGGAAATAAAAATAGATATTTCTGAATTTGTATCTAAATGCTTGATATGTCAACAAGTAATGGCTGAACACCAAGTGCCTTTGGGATTATTGCAGCCAATTACGATCCCGGAATGGAAATGGGAAAAGATTACGATGGACTTTGTATCGGGATTACCCTTATCGCTGAAAAAAAAAGATGTTGTATGAGTAATTGTCGATCGTTTAACAAATTCAGCACACTTTATCCCGGTAAATATGTATTTTTCTTTAGATAGGCTGGCTGAATTATATGTTTCTGAAATTGTAAGATTGCATGGAGTGCCAACCTCCACTATTTCAGATAGAGATCTTCGGTTCACCTCCCGATTTTGGAGTAAATTGTAAGAAGCTCTGGGCACTCAGTTACGTTTTAATACTGCATTCCACCCTCAAACAGATGGACAATCAGAACGTGTAATACTGATTTTGGAAGATATGTTTCGGTGTTGTGTACTTGAATTTGGAGGTAACTGGGAAAAGTATCTGCCTTTGATTAAATTTGCTTACAATAATAGTTATCATCCCAAAGATAAAATGGTAGCCTTGCTCGAGGCTCTGTATGGTCACAAATGTAGAACTCCATTGTATTTGACAGAGTTAAGCGAGAAAAAGATACACGGGATTGACTTGATTCGTGAAACCGAGGAAAATGTGAAGATAATCTGAGACGGTTTAAAAGCAGCCTTAGACTGTCAAAAGTCCTATGCCGATTTGAAACGAAAAAAGATAGAATTTTAGGTTGGTGATAGAGTGTTCTTGAATGTATCACCATGGAAGAAAGTTCTCCAATTCGGTTGTAAAGGGAAATTAAGTCCACGGTTCATCGGACCTTATGAAATCATTGAAAGATTCGGGGCAGTTGCATATCTGTTAGCATTACCCCCTGAGCTTGATAAGATTCAAAATGTTTTCCATGTATTCATGTTATGACGATATCGATCAGACCCTTCACACGTTATTACTACAACAGAACTGGAAATTTAGCCTGATATGACCTATAATTAAGAACCGATCAAAATACTTGCACATGAGACGAAAGAGCTAAGAAATAAAAAGGTAGCATTGATAAAAGCGCTCTGGCAATGACATGGTTTAGAGGAAGCTACCTGGGAGCCGGAGGATATACTGAGGAGGCAATATCCTAACCTCTTTTCTGGTAAGAATTTTTGAAGACGAAAATTTCTAAGGGGGAAAGTTGTAACAGCCCAATTTTGGTGAAATCGGAACAGTGATTTCAGGACCACAAATCCGAGCCCAAAAATAAAATTTATTTTATTTTATGGTTGGTATTATGATAGGAAGGTCACATGAAAATTTTGATATGAAAATTTTATCAATTGTGTGGTTAATTAGGTAAAGGACTAAATTGCCTAAATTGTGAAAGTTGAATTCTGGTAGCTATAAGGATTAAATATCTATGGAATTCAAAACTAGAGGTCCTTATATGGTAATTAAACCATTAAGAAAAGTATGTAGATTTTTCTTGGTGACTCATCCATGGAAAAATTAAAAATGGCTAGGGACTAAATTGGAAATCAGCAAATTAAAAAGATGATAGCAAAATAAAAAGAAATTATCATCTTTTCTATTTATCTTCTTCCCCAATATTTTCTATGGAAACCCTAGGAGAGAGGAAGAGAATTTACCAAGCTTGAAAAGGTATGAAATCAAGTCCCCTTTTTAATGATTTTTATATTTTTAGAATCGGGATAACCTAATCTTTCTATTTATGGGATTTATTTGAAAAGATAACAAAGTGTAGAAACTTTACCATGGATGTAAATGCTGGAAATTTGAAATTTATGGTAGAAAATGAAAGATAGTTGATAAATAAACAACTTTTACAAAGCAATTTTTGATGAAAACTTGATTTAGGGGCTATAATGAAAAAGTGGTAAAACCCATGGAAAATTCTGAAATTTGTGAAATTTGTTTGCTGTAAAATTTTTTATTAAATTTCGATTAGGCTTGGAGTAAGGACTAGATTGCATGAATTTCATTTTTTGAGTCTAGGGACGAAATAAGAATTTTTGAAAAGAGTAGGAGCAAAATAGTAATTTTGCCTAGGATGTAATAGAATGCAAATGTATGTAAAATGTGATGATTTAATAATTAAATTTGCTTATATAGACCCGGAAAGACCAAATACGGAATTAGATCGAGGGAAACAAAAAGTTTCAGATTAGTTGGAATTCAAACCTGAACAATTGTCAAGGTAAGTTCGTGTAACTTAATTTGGTACGTTAATATGTTTGAGATGAATTGCGTGACTATGATAATATATATGTGATGATATACATAATGAAATAATTACAAGTTGGAAATATTGATAAAATATCATGTCCCGATTGAATTTTGAAATTCTATGGATTTTTGGTGATTTCTTGAAACGAGTATAATAAGGCAAAGGTTAGACGGGTAATCCTGAATTTAAGCCTCTTGAGCATATGTTATAGATTGGGTTTAGCCCAGAAGAGTAACCCTAATTAAGCTCTTTAGAGCATAGGTTACTGATAGGATTTAGCTTGGACTAGCAATCCTATAAAATATGTGGCTCGAGAGTGTGCTCTTTGAACTTATGCCTAATGGGAAATTATGAATATGAATTGACGGATAATTTATATGTATATCTTATGTACATCACCCAAATGTCCATCGAAATTTCATTAGTCCAACGGAAAGAACTCTTGAAATATGGAAAGGTGGAATGAATGGAAGTTTGTATGTAATGAGCTCATTTATGTTTACTTGATATTTATATAATGTTATATGACTGACTTGCTTGATCAAGTGTATATGTTTAGGTGAAATACCTATAATGGATGAAATGTATGTTTATGTATGCTTGTTTGAATATATATGACCGGTAAGTTTATTTTCCGTTATACTAACTTACTAAGCATGAAAATGCTTACCCCATTTATTTTTCCCTTGTTTTATAGTGCTCGTAAGCTCGCGAAGGTTGGAGGATTGGTCAGAGCATAATCACACTATCCATTATCTCCTTTTTGGTATACTTAGAATTTTCATTTTGGTATAATGGCATGTATAGGCTTATTTGGACAAATAATGACTTGTAAGTGATGTTTTGTAATCTAGCCATTGGAATGGCTAGTAATGATTTATTTGGTATGTTTATAAGTTATCTCATGTTCAATGCTTATGTGTTAAATGTGGATAGGTAGAGTATGTTTATCTTGTATATGTACCAAAAGTATGATTATAAACGTGAATTGCATGTGATATTATGCCATGATAGATGTTAGTTTAGGCTTAGTTTTAATGCTTGATTTGGCTGGTATATACATGCAAGTATTAATGTAGGTTGTTGGTAAAATTGGGTGAGAAAATGAAGTTAAGGAATGGCTTCATTTTGTCCATACGGGTAGACACACGGGCGTGTGTCTAGGCCGTGTGTGACACATGACCTACCCCATGGGAGTGTAGCTAGGCCGTGTGTCCCCCTGCACCTTAAATTCAAGAAGACAAAATGCTTAGAATTAAGCACATGGGCGTGTATCTCAGCCGTGTGGTTGACACGACCTTGAACATGGGCGTGTTACACGGTCGTGTGAAAACTGCACCTAATTTTGAAAATAAAAATTCGGCACACGACCTACCACACGGGCGTGTAACTTAGCCGTGTGACTTAAATTTCTTCATCTCTTAGAAGTTAGAGAGTTGCACAGGTTAGGGACACGGATGTGTGAGCCCACACTGCCTGACCACACGGGCGTGTCCCTAGACTACAGGGGCGTGTGAGCCCTGTACTTTGGAAAAATTTTGGAATTTCACGAAAAATTCCTTGATATCCTGATTTTGTCCCGATTCATTCCTAATGCTGATATTTGGCCTCAAGGGCCCATTTAAGAGACGTTATGTATAATTTCGATAAATGAATAATGATTAACATGAAATATTTGTAAATGTTCCAAAAATCTCTGGTAACATTCCGTAACCCTATTCCGGTGACGGATACGGGTTAAGGATGTTACATGATGTATTGAACCCTAACCATTTTTTAAGTATTTTACAAAACTCAAAATATGATATCATATCTGGATCTTTTTTAATCCTCAACATCTCACCATCTGAATACCTAACATAGGGTTCACGTACAAATTTACCCTCAACATACAAGTTTATGTAGTATTCCTCTTCTACAGACATATTAAACAATAGAAAAAACATATTACAAAAGTTAGAAAATAGTAAGATTCGGCACTAACAGACAAACAAAGTGAACAAAAAAAGGTGTAGACAAACAAAATATTAAATAATAAAACAATACAAAATGCATATAAAGTTAGGTGATTTAATAATTATATAATCAAATATTATAAAGTTTATATATATAATAACAAAATAACAACAACAGATGGAAGGACCACTTCAATAAGTTCACTTATTGAACTCTGCCTAGAACTAATGCCCCCACCACCCAATATTATAACCCCTAGATAAAAATCATGCACTGACCAAAAAGTATAAAAAAAATTGTAACACCGTATACTCGACCTGATCGTCGGGCGCGAGATATAGTGTCACAAACATTGACGAAACAAGTACGAATAATTTGCCACTAAATTATACAATTAATGTAATTAAATCAAACAAATATACATTCTTTGTATATATATACTTGAGTAATTATGAGTTCCATTTATTAGCCTCTAATAACATACAACTGATCAATCATATGTATATATATTAATACTAGGCTATGAAGATCATAGTTTGATTGTAATATTATTTAATACTGTGGAACCTATCCTACTAGGTACATGCCAATAATTAAGAGTGGAAGGACCTAATATTGCTGAGACTGAGATTGTGGATGGGATACTGAGGTTGAGGCTCAAAAAATCTCGAATTAAATCTAACCTGTAACTGAAGAAAATAAACTATACACAGAGTAAAGTATTTAGTGAACATTCCATAACTTAAGTATAATAAGTATATAATATATGTATAACCAAATCTCCCCTACATCAATTCTAATTATATAAACATATCATTATACTTATAATAGTAAACATTTCACTTATATCCAAAACATATTTACCCTATATCCAAACATTTCTTTATCAGCTCATGACATTTTTAGCATGTTATTAATATATTCTTTTCACTTACCTAATAACAACCTTATTCCTAATTTAGTCAACAATACTATCTCCAAACACCATCTAATGTCCGTGAGCTAGCCACCATATTAGCTTATACTCATTTCACGCTTCAAGCACATCACAAAACATTCATATACACATGATTCATAATTTGAATAAATAACAACTTAAATATTAATATAACATATGAACTTTCTCACATTTAATTTGACTTAACTTGGACAATGTAAACAACAATATCATATGGCATTAGGCAACAAAATGAAATTGATATGTCCCTCATTGGACACAAAACTCCATCCAACCTCACAGTCGGGTTCCATAACATTATAACACATTGAATGAAGAACTGAAAGTTTTGAGTTTAAAAACTCACCACAATTTAACAACATTCGTGTAACACCCTTACCCCATAACCGTAGCCAGAACAGGGTTACGGAGCATTACCAGAATAAACAGATCAAATACGAACATTTCAGATTATTTAACAATCATGTTAGAAATTATTCAATAAGACCTTTATATGAACCCTCGAGGCCCAAAACAAACATTAGAAACAAGTCGAGACTAAATCGGGTACTCAAAGAAATTTTCGCAAAATCTCAATATTTTTCCAAGGTACAAGGGACATACGCCCGTGTGTTCAGGTCGTGTGGCACACACGACCAAGAGACATGCACGTGTCTCAGGCCGTGTGGGCATTCGAAATAGGGCACATAGCCGTGCCCCAGCCCGTGTAACTCTCTGACTTGGGTCACATGTCCAAGTCACACGCCCATGTGCTAGGCCGTGTGTAGGCGCAGGGGTCACACGACCAAGCCATACGCCCGTGTGCCAGGCCGTGTGAAAAATCCTGAGCATTTTATTTTAAAATTTTAAGATGCAGGGGAGACACGACCGAGACACAAGCCCGTGTATGAATCCATGTGCCACACACGGTTTAGACATAAGCCCGTGTCTCTACCTGTGTGGACGAAAATAGGCCCTTTTCAAGGCCATATTTCTCACCTAATTTGTCTTCCACCTTGATAAACCGTAATATATACATATTTTAATCCCAGATTTAGCATACTTTTGGATGATTTAAGCCTTGAATTGTGGAATTTGGTGCTCTTAATCCTTTAATTTCATGTTTTATACTTAGGAAAGCACCAGAGGATGAAAAGAACGAGAAACGGGCCAAAAACGGAGTAAATGAGCCAAATCACGAAATCGACACAGCCTGGGCCCAACACCACACTGTCGTGCCTCCTTAACAGACCTGAACACGGCCTGGCCATGATTCACACGGGGGTGTGCCATGGGCGTGTCCCTGCCATGACAAAGAGGAATTTTACTCATATTAGGGTACTTAGAGGCAAAGAAAGCCATTCCAAAAGCCTAGATAAACACCCTGGAGGCCAACCTTCAGGGAGCGTTCAGTTAGGCCAAAGAGCCAAGCCAGAGAGGCCAAAATTGTGAGATTTACTCGAAGGAAGCCAGTTGATTCATCTCAAGAAGCTGGAATCATACTCAAGACGGAAGATCTTCCCTTCAATTTCCTTCAGGGGATTTTAGGGTTTTTCTTATGTTTTGTTTTATATTTTCTTCTGATATGTATTCTTTTATTATTATGAACTAAACCCTCAGATACCTAAGGGGGATGAAACCTAAGACGGATCTTGTTATTGTTTTCTGAACTATATGATAAATACTTGATTTGTTCTTAACTATGTGTTCTTAATTCTTGTTTTGATATTTCAGGATATTAATTCAAGTATTGATGTGCTTAGGCAGAGGAGGAATAGACCCTGTCTAAGAGTAGATCTAGCATAGTTAAGCGGAGTTGATCGCAACCCTAGAGATAGGATGACGAAAATCTTCCGGATTAGGGTCAAACCTAATATGAGAGTCCATAGATCGAGTTAATGCAATTCTAGGGGTTTTAATTAGAAAGAGATTTCAATTAATTAACCAAGGATTAGGCGTTAGTAGCCTCGAGAGAGGTATTAATATACATTAGGGAATCTTACGGATCAAGTCAAGTGAATAAATTGTCTGGTTCAGAGTTAAATAACAAGTGAAGTCTAGGTGGATTCTTCCTCGGGTATTGTCTTAATCAATTGGTTTTTCCTACAAGTATTTCCCCAATTCATTCTCTTTGTCTTTGCATCTTTAGCTTAATAGTTAGTTAAATTTGGATTAATTAATAATTCCCTTAATTTTTAGGCTAAATAATAAAAAGAAAGTTAGTATTAGTTCTTTTGGTTCCTTTGGGTTCGACAATCTGGTCTTGCCATTAAACTATACTACTGTTCGATAGGTGCGCTTGCCTCAATCATTGTCACAATTAGTTTCTAGGCTCGATCATTCTCTATATAAATTTTTAAGACTCTGACACACGATCAAGTTTTTGGCGCCGTTGCAAGGGAGCTAAAATATTAAGAACGCTCAATTTTTATTACTTTAGCCATTTTTATTTTTATTTTGTTTTTAACTTTGCTAATTTTCCTTCTTTTATTTGCTCTTAGCAGGTACCTCTAGTTTATGACTAGAAGGAACCCAACAGGACCCCTGATTTACGACAGTGATATTGAAGGTACTGTTTGCAAAAATCGTAGAGAAATAAGGCGAAGCTTAATTACATAGAAGAAGAGCAAGAAATCGAAACTAATACCACCAAAGAGATGGCTGAGAATAATCCGCCACCTCCAGAGGTGGCCGAAAATCATGCTCCTCCAACTGTGTATGATTATGCTAAACCTTAACAGGAACTGAGTCAAGTATTGTTAGACCTGCTATTGCTGCAAATAATTTTGAATTGAAACCTAACACAATTCAGATGATACAACAATTTGTTTAGTTTGATGGTTTGCAGGATGAAGATCCAAACAATCACTTGGTAAATTTCCTAGAATTTTGCAATACTTTCAAAATAAATGGCATTTCTGATGATGCCATCCGTCTTCGGTTATTTCCCTTTTCTTTGAGGAATAAAGCCAAACAGTGGTTGCATTCTCCTCCACGAGGATTAGTGACTACATGGGACCAAATGACCGAAAAATTTTTATTAAAATATTTTCCGCCGGCTAAAATGGCCAAGTTAAGGAATGATATCTCTTCTTTTGTGCAAATGGATTTAGAAACACTTTACGATGCATGGGAGAGATACAAAGATCTATTGAGGAGGTGCCCATAACATAGATTACCCTTGTGGCTACAGGTCCAAACTTTTTACAACGGTGTGAACCCTTCAAGTAGGCAATTGATTGATTCAGCCGCCGGCAGAACCTTGAATAACAAAACACCTGAGGCTGCCTATAAATTCATTAAAGAGATGTCATTGAAAAACTATCAGTGGCAAGTCACAAGGACCAAGCCAACAAAAGCAGCCAGTGTTTTAAACTTCGACGCAGTAACCATACTATCAAACTAGGTAGAATTGATAAATAAAAAGATTGATGGCGTATGTGATTCTTTGCAGGTACATCCAGTCATGCAGTGCGATACGAATAGAGGAGGGATGAACAACACAAACTATCCACCTTACAACCCGAGCGCTGAGAATGAGCAAGTTCACTATATGGGTAACAATTTTAAATCTCAAAATAACCCTTATAGTGATACTTATAATCTAGGTTGGAGGAACCACCCCAATTTTTCATGGAGTGGTCAAGGAAATCAGAGACAACAACCCCCTCCAAACTTCCAACAACAGCCCTACCCACAGGAGAAGAAGCCGAACCTTGAGGAGATGCTGACAAAATTCATAGCGGTGTCAGAAACACGTTTACAAAACACCAAAACAACACTTAAAATCAACAAGCATCAATTCAAGGGATCGAGAACCAATTAGGGCAACTCGCTACGTTGATCTCTGAATGACCACAAGGCAGCTTGCTAAGCAACACTTGAACTAACCCAAAGAAGCAACTTCAAGCCATAATCGATCACGATAGTAAAGGGTTAGATGAGCCCAAGATAAAGCAAGAGAATGTGGTAAAGGAAGGTAAAGTTGAGGTAAACCATGATAAGTCAAAACCGGTAACTAAAGAGTACCAACCTCGTATACCATACCCCGATGCGATGAAGAAGGACAACACAGACGAACAATTCGGTAAATTACTTAAACTTTTAAAGAAATTACATATTAACTTACCGTTTCTTAAAGCTCTTTCACAGATGCCAGATTCAAGGAAATTTTTAAAAGAACTGTTAACAAACAAGCGGAAGTTAGACGAGGAATCGTATGTAGAACTAAATGCAGTGTGCTCAGTAATGTTGCAAAACAAACTACCACGAAAATTAAAAGATCCAGGGAGTTTTACAATTCCATGCTTAATTGGTAGTTTATGTGTTGGTAATGCTTTAGCTGATTTAGGGGCAAGCATAAACGTTATGCCTTATAAAATGTTTAAACAACTAGGTCTAGGGAAACCCAAACAAACTAGGATGAGCATTCAATTAGCTGATAAAACTATTAGAATTCCTAGAGGTATAATTGAAGATGTACTTGTGAAAATTGATAAATTCGTATTTATAGTAGACTTTGTCGTTTTAGATATGGATGAGGACAATAGTACCCCTTTAATTTTAGGAAGGCCCTTTTTAGCAACTGCAAGAACTAAAATTGATGTTAGCGCAGGTGAACTCATACTTTGTGTAGGTGACGAATCAATCAGTCTTCAAGCTCTCGACTCAGCTAGGACATCGAGTAGTTAAGGTGAGAATATAAATTCTATTAATAACCATTCGGTTAAACCTCCTTTTCAGGAAGCACCACGGAACTACACAACTGAGCCAGATTCTATACCTCATGCCAACAAGGAAATAACCATGAGGAACGAAGGCTTCAGATCGATGAACTAGACGAGTGGAAGACACACTTCAAGGAGAAATTAGGAATACACAAAGAAGAACCAACGCCATTCCATGGGATAGACAAATTTAAGATCAGAGATCAGGTATTATTAGATAAGGCAGACCCTCGAATACCTCCTCCTGACCCTAATACAAACAAAGAAATCTCTTTTAGGGTACTCAAGGTTTTCCCATATGGAACAGTCGAGGTAAGTAATCCTACATTCGGTACTTTTAAAGTAAACACTACTCGACTTGAACCACATACTGATAATACGACTGATAGCATGAGAAAAGACTTTCAACTCCTCAAACCACCATGATTATGCAAATGAGAGGTAAGTGTAGCTTAAGACTTTAAACGAGCGCTTCTCGGGAGGCAACTCGAGCACTAACCCCATTAATTTTCACATTTTTATTTTATTGTTTTATTTTCTTTTCATTTTCACTTCTAGCACCTAACTAAAAACTAGCCAAAGTGCATATTTCCATACCACACGGCCTCACACATGGCCGTGACCGTGGCTGTGTGGAATACTACGGACTTCCGTACTGACATGAAAGAGATAGTACGAAACAGAACGAAAAATATCGTCAAGCCACGGCCCTCTACTGAACACCACGGCCGTGCGATGCAGCCGTGGTCGACACTGTTTTATCAAACACGGGCGTGGCGACCTTCACATGGGTGTGGGAGAAATGAACAAAGCACAACACGGCCGTGCGACACGGCCGTGTGACTCGACACGCCCATGGTACATGGGCGTGGGGATGTACCAGATTAGAAATCTCTATTTAAAACACCCCTCTCCCCTTCTCACCTACTCCCAACTCCTTTTTCTTCCACACTTCTTACATTCCCCTTCTTTTTCATTCTCATTTTTCTTCAATCCCCCTAACTCTGGATCTAACCACATCCATGTCGAAGAAGTGGAAGGATCCTAGCACATTCTCCCTCTGTGAGACCGATCTCCATAAGTTCATGCCGACCACTTCATTAACTCGATAGGAAAAGGATCTTTGAGTCTATTTAACTTTTCTTTTTATTTTTCCTTCTCTTTTATTTTCCTTTTCTTTAGTTTTCTTTTACTTATTTTAATCTATTTTATTTCATTTTCTTTGATTGAGGTTCTACAGGCTGCTTGGGAATCACACACCACGACCTTAGAAATCACACCCACCTCGCTAACCATCTAACAATAAGGACTCTTCGGTCCATTAATCTCTTCTTTTAATTTTATTTTACTTTCTATGTTCTTTCTCTTTATATTTCTTGTCTTTAAAAATATATTTAGTATATTTTGAATTATTATTTCCTGGCTAATTCTTCACGAGCTTCCCAATTTCTTCATCTAGCGCAGAGATTGTCGGTGACCACCACCCCACTCACTCCACTAAAAAGTCCGCCCTCACAATTAACCCCTAGTGAACCCCTTTGATCCTAACAACCCTTTTATTGATTCACCCTCTAATATTACCACAAAACTCATCTTGTATTTGTTATCACCATCCCTTGACTCCCTTTTTGTCGAGATTTGATGTTGTACAGTTTCCTAACTATCTTCTATATTTAGTTGTTAAAGTTCTTTCTTATTATTGTAATGATTTGTTCTTGAAAAAAATAAATAAAATAATCAAAGTATATTCATTATTAGTTATAATTAAGTGTGCTTACATATTTAAATTCCACATCTTAAAGAAAAAGCTCGTATTATTAGTTTTCAATTGATGTAATTATTTAAGATTAGTTCATTTTTCTAGTTAGGAAAATTGTCAATTCAATCTCGATTCTAACCTTCTAATTCAACCTTTATCCACACCTTTAACCCAAGCCCCATTACAACCCTTTTTAAAGACCTTTTGATTTGTGTATCATTTCATTTTATAGTGGTGGAGATTTAATTTTCATGCAAGCCTATGGGATTAACTTTTCATGTTCGAATTTTGAGTGCTTAATTTTGGACCTTAAACACTTTGAGTGATTTGAGTGAATCTTTAGTGAGGATGTCAACTCTTGTCGATTTTGAATTAAAGGTGATTATTTAGGTAAAGGGAAAACACCTATGTTTCGTGCTACAAAAACAATGACTTTGATTGTTTGAATCTTTAAAACCCTTTTACTTAAATTATCAATGTATGAATTATCTTTGAATTATGATGAAACATTATTGATGAATATCATGAATTAAGGAAGATCATTTTAATTGTGAGTTGAGAATTTTGCTTGAGGCCAAGCAAATGCTTAAGTGTGGGGGTATTTGATAAACCGTAATATATACATATTTTAATCCCAGATTTAGCATACTTTTGGATGATTTAAGCCTTGAATTGTGGAATTTGGTGCTCTTAATCCTTTAATTTCATGTTTTATACTTAGGAAAGAACCGGAGGATGAAAAGAACAAGAAACGAGCCAAAAACGGAGTATATGGGTCAAATCACAAAATCGACATGGCCTGGGCCCAACACCACATGGTCGTGCCTCTTTAACAGACCCGAACACGGTCTGGCCACGATTCACATGGGCGTGTGCCATGGGCGTGTCCCTGCCGTGACAAAGAGGAATTTTACTCAGATTAGGGTACTTAGAGGCAAAGAAAGCCATTCCAAAATCCTAGATAAACACCCTAGAGGCCAACCTTCAGGGGGCGTCTAGTTAGGCGAAGAGCCAAGCCAGAGAGGCCAGAATTGTGGGATTTACTCGAAGGAAGCCAGTTGATTCATCTCAAGAAGCCGGAATCATACTCAAGACAGAAGATCTTCCTTCAATTTCCTTTAGGGGGTTTTAGGGTTTTTCTTATGTTTTGTTTTATATTTTCTTCTGAGATGAATTCCTTTATTTTTATGAACTAAACCCTCAGATACCTGAGGGGGATGAAACCTAAGACAGATCTTGTTATTGTTTTCTGAACTATATGATAAATACTTGATTTGTTCTTAACTATGTGTTCTTAATTCTTGTTTTGACATTTCAGGATATTAATTCAAGTATTGATGTGCTTAGGCAGAGGAGGAATAGACCCTGTCTAAGAGTAGATCTAGTATAGTTAAGCGGAGTTGATCGTAACCCTAGAGATAGGATGACGAAAATCTGCCGGACTAGGGTCAAACCTAATATGGGAGTCCATAGATCGAGTTAATGCAATTCTAGGGGTTTTAATTAGAAAGAGATTTCAATTAATCAGCCAAGGATTAGACATTAGTAGCCTCGAGAGAGGTATTAATATACATTAGGGAATCCTACGGATCAAGTCAAGTGAATAAATCATCTGGTTCAGAGTTAAATAACAAGTGAAGTCTAGGTGGATTCTTCCTCGGGTATTGTCTTAATCAATTGGTTTTTCCCACAAGTATTTCCCCAATTCATTCTCTTTGTCTTTGCATCTTTAGCTTAATAGTTAGTTAAATTTAGATTAATTAATAATTCCCTTAATTTTTAGGCTAATTAATAAAAAGAAAGTTAGTATTAGTACTTTTGGTTCCTTTAGGTTCTACAATCCGGTCTTGCCACTAAACTATACTACTGTTCGATAGGTGCGCTTGCCTCAATCGTTGTCACAGTTAGTTTCTAGGCTCGATCATTCTATATATAAATTTTTAAGACTCTGACCACATGATCACACCTACATCAACACTTTAATACATTCACCAACCAATTCAAGACATTCAAATCAAGCCAAAATCATGTCTTAAACATGACATATTACCACACACAAACAATGTGCTCTTAGGCACCTCAAATGAAAATTTATTATTATGTCTACCTAATGTATAAATTAACCTAATAACCAAATGCATCTATGCATGGTTAAGTTCAATACTTCTAACATGATAAATCCTCTTATATATATGCATTAAAACATACTAAACATAAGCCATTCAAATGGCTATTATCAACCAAACATTTACATGCCAACTTTGGCTAAATAACCTATACATGCCATTATAACCAAAATTTGTTTATTATTTATACCGAAGTAAGCCGATGGATAGTGTGATGTAGCTCCGACCAGCTTCCAACCTTTACGAGCTTCTGAATACTATAAAACAGAAAAAATAAACAGGGTAAGCATTTAATGCTTAGTAAGTTCGTATAACATGGAATTTAACTTACCATTTAATCATATTAAAGGTAAGCAAATAAAACATATTCCAAACAACATGGCCAAATGTAACACCCCGTACCCGAGACCGATGTTAAGACTGGATATGGAATATTACCATGCTTGAACTTACTTAAACATACACTTACTGGCTAAAATTTTTTTCTGAATTAAAAACTTATCTTTCTTAACCAACTCGTACATCTCATAAGCCTACGAGGCCTCATACACATATCTGGACACTTTCGGAACTCAATCGAAAACTTTTGCCCATAACAGGGGCCACACGCCCATGTTGCTTGGGACACGCCCGTGTACCCTTGGACACGCCCATGTCATCAATCGTGGGGAGTTACTGCCAATTTTCACACGGTCTGGACACGCCCGTGTCTATCAACCGTGTGAGGCTACTGACTTAATCCACACGGTTTGAGCACATGCCCATATACAAACTGTGTGTCCTACACGGCTTATGAACACTGCCGTGGGGTTCACCCGTGGCCTAATTTAACTAATAATAATAAGGTGCAGGGTACACACGGCCTAGACACACGGCCTAGACACACGCCCGTGTGTCTAACCGTGTGGGCACTTAGAGGCTATTTACCAAGCCATTTACCACCCTGAAAACAAAATCAACTCAATATATTTCATAAACTATACCACATGCTATATTAACCTCAATAAACATTCATACATAGTCAATTTGGCCAATCACTTAACCATATACAAAAGAATAATAACTTGATAGTCTATACAAGGGCCTTCTCAAAACATATTCTCAAAATGAATGCTTCCTATACATGCCATACTTAGTAAAATAATTTGGCTATACCAAAAAGAAGATTGATAGTGTGCTACTGAGCTCAGACTCCGACGATTCCCCAATTTAGCTTCTTTGGGACTACATAGAAAGAAAGAAATAAAGGACGTAAGCATTTAGCTTAGTAAGTTTGCATACAAAGCACATATCAACATACTTGCTTAATATATAATCCATTTGACATAACAATGGTATCATAATTTGGCTAATAAGCTTACTTACTCATACATGATTCTTACTTGTCTCATGATACTTACTATTCTTCTTACTGGTAAGGTAAACAAGGTACTTGTATCACTTGAACACCTTGATCAGTATACTTTAACATAATGACCATAGTCTCTAATTCATCATTCATAACATAGTTGATACCCAATTTCATCTTGATAATAACTTTGCTCTCTAAATTTTCTTGTTACCTCATTTTACCTTTACCCATTTTGCCCGATGAATTCCTGAGAATAGCCGAGGATACTAAATCTCGTCTTGGTTTCGAGGCCATGTCTTGACATGGACTTATAGAAGTTTTTACTCATTAACTGGTCATTGTCGAGCCTTGGCTGGGACTTACATGAAATCTCTTTCTCTTGATAGCTTTTTAATGCGGAGACTTGTCTTGGGCTTACATAATAACTGTTCAATGCCAAGCTTGCCTTGGACTTACATGATATCTGTTCAATGCCAAGCTTGCCTTGGACTTACATCATATCTGTTCAATGCCAAGCTTGCCTTGGACTTACATGATATCTGTTCAATGCCAAGCTTGCCTTGGACTTACATGATATCTGCTTGATTGCCGATGCCATGCCTAGACTTGGTCTTATACGGATTTTCTTGTCTCATGTGATAGATAGAGTATCCTGGGCATTTCTTCTTCAATCCGGACTTGCTCAATATTTAATCTCATTGATTTCTTTATTTACAAAACATTAAGTATTCCATGAATACAATAGACATTATACTAAGCAATTTAATGATAGAAATCAATAAAGATCAGAAATCATACAAACTTACCTCAAAATACAAAATGTATGTAGATATGGAATTTAGTCCTCGACTTTGTTCTTGCCTCGATTTCGATCTGGGCTTCATTTTTCTTGATCTAGTCACAAATAGATCGTTTAATACTCCTATTAACTAAATTGACTCATAACTCATACTTTGGCAAAATTACTATTTTGCCCCTATACTTTCTAATATTTGCACTTTTGCCCTTAGGCTCGTAAAATGATTTTCATTCAATTTCCTTAAACCTCATGCTTAGCTGAATCATTTTCTCTACTATAGCAATCATCAATTCTTTCTATTTCTAGTAGATATGACCAATTTTATAACTATTACAAAATGGTCCATACTACCATTTTTCATGAAATTCATTAAGGAAAAGATGTTTATCAAGCATCAAACCTTCATAAACTTCCATAAAACATCATTTAGCATGCATGGAAATCATGGGTAAATTTTTGAACATGCATCATAGCTCATTTAATAGCTAGAAATGGCTAATTCATAATACGAGAACTCCGAAAATACGAATAATATCAAAAACGGGACTAAGATGAACTTATTAGCAAACTTGAAAAAAAATAAAGAGCCCTAGCTATGGTGTCTCCACTTTTTCGGCAGCAACAAGGAAGAAGATGAGTGAATTTTTCTCATCTTTTTCCTATTTTAATTACTAATTAGGCAAATGACCAAAATGCCCTTCCTTTTAAAAATTTCTATTTAACACCATCTCAAGGCCAATTTTGTCCAAAATAATATTTCTGGAAAAATTGCTATTTAAGGACTTCTAATTACTATTCTAAAGCTATTTCACACAAAAAGCTTCTAGAAACTCATATTTTGCAACTTTTGCAATTTAGTCCTTTTTAGACCAATCCACCACAATTTAATAAAATTGCTTCATGAAACATTCATACTAGCATGCAAACATGACATAAACTTTGTAAACTCATAATTTCACCTCGGATTCGTGGTTTCGCACCACTATTCCGACTAGGCCCTAAATCGGGCTATTACACTAAAAGCTTAACACATATCCTCAAAAATCATGTTAGTCAAGTAAACACCAAGAAATATATATGAGATCATAATATTCAATTTCCACATACATGTATTTATCACTTCAAGTGTTCATGAACATGTACATATCATATCTTTGTTTTTCAAGTATTTATCATAGTAATTCATCTTGGATTCATATAAACTCACATCAGAACTTTACCCGTTGAATCATTTAAAATATCGATGGATACAAGGGTAGTACACATGAAGTGTACAAAACTGAAATCCGTCAATTCATATTTGGGGGTACTTATTTGGACACATAATCAGGAAGTCCTCTCTCGAGCCATATAACAAGAAACTCATGTGAGCTGTATATTGGGAAGCTTATCCGGGCCATAGAACTGGAAGCTCATAAGAGCCATAATCGGGAAGCTCATGCGAGCTAATAACGGGTAGCTCTAAATAGCCATTAATCAGGAGCTCTAGATAGCCATATATCGGAAAGTTCAAGCGAGCCAATATCGAGAAGCTCCGGAGAGCCATTAATCAGGAAGTTCACAAAGAGCCATATAACGGGACGCTCATAAGAGCTGCAGTGTGTCCACAACACATTCAGGATCAAAACCAATCGGGATGCTCTGAAGAGTTATCAACGGAAAGCTCACAAGAACCATATAACGGGAAGCTCGAGAGGGCTGTTAACGGGACGCTCTTTCGAGCTGTAGTGCGTCTGCAACATATGCAGGACTACAACTAATACGTTAAATCCTGTATCCATCGAATTTCATTTATTTAATGGGGACTTGATGTTTGTCATGCATTGTCGGATATAATATTAATTTCATATTCATAGTAACAATACAATCATATACACAACATTCAATTCAAGTATTTAAATATACACAATTTAGTTACACGGACTTACCTCGACAATGTTTGTGAACTTGTATGCTACTAATCCGTAACTTTTTCTTTACCTCGATCTAGCTCTGTATTTGATCTATCCGGATCTATTCAAGTAAATTTAGCTTAATTTAATACAATTCATATTCAATTCAATTCAATTCACATCCCCTATACTTTTAATTAATGATGATTTTGTCCCTAGGCTCGGAAAATAAAATTCATGCAATTTAATCCTTATTCCAAGACTAACTGATTTTTACATGTAACATTTACAACCCAAGTAATTCATAAAATTCAGAATTTTTTCCATAAATTTCACATCTTTATAATTTAGTCCTTAAATCACAATTTCATCAAAATTTACTTTACAAAAGTTGTTTATCTATCAACAACCTTTCATTTTCTACCATAAAATTCATAATTCATACATATTTATCCATGGCAAAACCCTAGTACTTTGATAACTTTACAAATTAATTCCCGAGATAGCTAGATTAAGCGATTACGATCTTGGAAACATAAAAATCATTAAAAACGGGACAAGAATGCTTACCCAATTAAGGCAAATAAGCTTGCTTGAGTTCTCTTCTCTTAGCTAGGGTTTCCATAAAAAAAATTTAGGAAAGATGATGAAAAAGATGATATTTTCTTTATTTAATTACTTATCATCTTTTATTATTTTTACTTTCCAATTTTGTCATTTTCTTTATCAAAGTTTCCATGGATGAATCATCATACTTATCTACTAACTCCTCTTAATGGTCTAGTTTCCATATAAGGACCTCCAATTTTGAATTCCATAGCTGTTTGATCCTTTTAGCTACTAGAATTCAACTTTTTCATTTTATGCAATTTGGTCCTTTTATCAATTAATCATGTAATCGGTAAAATTTTCTTAACGAAATTTTTAGTCGATATTCCTATCATAATGAAAACCATAAAATAATATTAAAATAATTTTTTTCGGACTCGAATTTGTGGTCCCAAAATCACTATTCTGATTTCACTGAAAACGGCTATTACAATTCGGCTAGCAAAAAAATGAACATTTGAAGCCATTAAGGCATCATCAATTGGTTAGCATTAAGATAACATAATAATGAATGTTTGAAGCCATTAAGACATCATCAATTGGTTAGCATAAAAATACATATTTAAAACTATTAAGACACCAATTAGGATAACAGCCAAGCATGCAATCTGATTAACAATTAAATGCATTATTTCAGTTAACTTCTAGCCATACACTTTCGTCCAGTAATTTAATATTTATTTTTAGACAAATAATTTCACATGCAATTTTGAACTACATTTTAATACATTTGTTTAGACGACCCCATTATGCACAAAATGGACAACCCTGATTATACATATTGGACAACATTATTAAGTCCAAAACAAACATCATTCTGTCATCATTCAAACAACCTCATTATTCACTAATTTTTCAACCATAAAATCACCAATTAGACCACATTACACACATCCAATGATTATCATTAAACCTCATGTGGACAGCTGTAATTTGTTCAAACAAACCAAATCTTTAAGCCAATTCAGGCCGTCTTAATGCTCTCACAAATTGGACAACAGTATTCCAACTCAAATAAACCAACGTTATAAACATAGTAACCAAATAGTTTAAACATATATCAATTGGGAATTATTAATTCAATTAAGATGTTATCAACTTGCTTAATTACAATCGGTGACACCTTTCAAAATAAAATGAGACAACATGTTAATCCAACATTTGGCAACAGTATTAGACCATCAATTTCCACTCGAAATTAAAGAAATGATCATGTAAATTTCCTCTCCTAGAAGAATTATTAACTTACCTACCATGTAAACACAATTTTCTTTTCCAAGGAAACTTACAAAAACCATTATTCCCCTATTACTAACATACTTCCACAACCACCTCACCTCTAATCATCCCTCCAACTTCATATGTAAATTCTTAGCATTAAAGAAAATATTTAATTGCTTCACATGGATCTGATAATTTACATGTACCGAACTATTTCAAACAACTTAATTGAGTCATTAAGGTCACTTGTAGAAATCTAATAATTCAATATATATAAAAATATAAAATAGGAATCACTGAAATAAATGTTGAAATTCTAACATGTTGGGCTGCTCAGACAGTATAATTAAGATTTATTAAGCACTCATGTAAGTGCTGAAATTTTAACATATATAGGTTGTTTCAGGTAGCCATGAATAAGGCACATTAAACGTATGATCCTTTGCCAATAACTGTCCATCCAATAACTCTTTCGAATAACATAACTGAGACAATTTATGACATTTAACATGCTGACCTTACCATCAATTTGTCAAAAATTTGCATAGCACTTAAGATGGCACAACATTAAATTTGTTAAGTTGATATCACATTCAATATATCTAAATATGGATAAAATTAAACCCATAAATTATTCATGCAAAATATATTTAATTCATTCAAATTTGGATAACATAAATGCAGAAGGAATTTATATTACTTCATGAAGTTATGAAACATAAAAGAAAGTCTCAAAGACTTACCACAATTTACCCCCAAACCAATCCTAGCCTCATGCAATTTCCTTCCCTTTCTTACTGCCACTTCCCTCTTCTGCCTTAGCTAATAAAGTCAAATATTTTTTTAATTAGAAGAAGAAATGCTTGCAGCAACCAACTGTTGAACTAAAACAAATTCAAAGGATTCTTTTTTTTATTTCCTAAAAGCATTCGGTCACTCCCATGCATCCTCCCATCATCTTTCTCAACTTCAAACAACAATAAACTATAGTAAATCATAAAATTCAAGGAATTTTACCGGTTGGTTTCAAGAATTTAGCATCACCAATGTTTTATCCCCCTACATGTAGCCCTAATCGGTTCTATTCGAATGAAGAAGTGAAAAGAAGGTGAAGAGAAATGAAAAACATAAATTAAAATGTTTTGGAGTCTCTTTTTTTTTTCTCTCTACTGTCCCCCCTTATTTTTCCTTGTCAACACTTCCCATACTTCATAATAATTATCATGGTGTCATGCACTCCACCCTTATATTAAATAACATTTTAAAATTAAGGGTATAATCATTATGTATTCCACCATCTAACTACGTAGTCTCAATTCAATTATATTGTAACACCCCTAACCCATATCCATCGTCTGAACAGGGTTACAGAGCATTACTAAAATTTACAGATCAAATACAGACATTTCATATCACTTCACATTCATATTAGAAATCAATCATATTGTCTCTTATATGAGTCCTCGAGGATCAAAATACACCTTCGAATCAAATCGAGACTAAATCAAGAACTCAGAGAATTTTTCGCAAAATCTCAAAATTTTTCTAAGATACAACGAACACACGCCCGTGTGGTCAGACCGTATAGGTATTGGAAATAGAGCACACGGCCATATCCCAGCCCGTGTTCATACCCGTGTAACTCTCTGACTTGGGTCACACGGCCAAGCCACACGCCCGTGTTCCAGGCCGTGTGATCAATTCTGAGTATTCTATTTTAAACTTTGAAGATGCAGGGGACACACAGCCAAGTCACACGCCCATGTGCTAGGCCTTGTGTCACACACGGCTAAGACACATGCCCGTGTCTCTGCCAGTGTGGACAAAATAATGCCATTTCCAAGCTTTATTTCTCAGCCAATTTGTATTCCACCTACATCAACACTTTAACACTTTCACAAGCCAATATAAAACATCCAAATCAAGCCAAAACTAAGTCTTATAGATGACATATCAACTCATATGTTCAATAATTCAAACTTACCAAAACAACCATACATTCATATGGACATATTTTACCAAATTTATACTATCACAAACCAATCATCAACATGCCTATACAATTTCCATCATTTATCCATTTCAAACACACATCAACATATTAAGGCCACTTTTTATATATCAAAACATACCAATTACAAGCCATACCAAATGACTAATTTCAACCAAACACATACATACCATCCATGACCACTTTTAGCCTATACATACCATTATAACCAAAATGTAATTACTATATATACTGAAATGAGCTGATGGATAATGTGATGATATCTCTGCCAAGCCTCCAACCCAATGAGATTCCGAATTACTATAAAACAAAGGAAATAAAACAGAGTAAGCATTTAATGCTTAGTAAGTTCATATAACATGAAATTTAACTTACTATTATTTCACACATAAGGTAAGCATACAAATATTTATCCGAAGAAATTTGGCAATTTGCCTAAACACATATAATCTCAAGAAACATGTTAGTAATGTACTTCATGTGAATATCAAGAAACAAGGATGAGCTCATCATGTAACAATTTTCATATATATATGTTTTCCACATCAAATATTCATATAACATGTACATTTCCATAATAATTCATCTCAAGTTCAGATTATTCCATGTCAGAACTTTGCCCGTTGAATTTACTTGAAATATCGATGGATACATAGGTAGTACACTCAAAGTTACAAAACTATAATCCATCAATTTATATTCAGAAATGCTCATACGAGCACATAAATGGGAAGTCCTCTCTTGAGCCATATAACAGGAAGCTCATGTGAGCCATGTAACGGGAAGCTCCGGAGAGCCATTAACGAAAAGCTCATACGAGCCAATATCGGGAAGTTAAAGCGAGCCAATATCAGGAAGCTCCGGAGAGCCATTTATTGGGAAGCTCATGAAAGAGCCTTTAATCGGGAAGCTCAAGCGAGCCATATATCGGGACGCTCATAAGAGCTATGGTGTGTCTACAACACATGCAGTATCACAACCAATCAGGATGCTCCGAAGAGCTATTAACGGGAAGCTTGCAAGAACCATATATTGGGAAGCTCGAGAGGGTTATTAATGGGACACTCTTTCGAGCTGTGGTGTGTCCGTCACATATGTAGGACCACAACCAATTCGGGAACCCTGTATCCATCGAAATTTCATCTATTCAAACGAAACTTAACATTTATCAAGCTTTGTCGAATATGTAATCAATTTCATATATATAGAAATTTCAAAATTCACATATACAACATTCAATTCAAACATATAAATATACACAATTTAGTTACACGAACTTACCTCAACAAGTGTTCATGTATTTGTAATCTACTAATATACCTTATCTTTTCCTCGTTCTAACTCCGTATATGGTCTATCCAGATGTATATGAATGAATTTAACATCAATTCATATTCAATTCAATTCAATTCACACGTTATGAAAATTTACCATTTTCCCCTATACTTTTAATTAATTTTGATTTTGTCCCTAGGCTCGAAAAATGAAATTTATGCAGTTTAATCCTTATTCCAAGCCTAGCTAATTTTTACATGTAACAGTAGCAGCCGACGTATTTCATAAAATTTAGAACTTTTCCATGAATTTTATAACTTTTCAATTTAGTCCCTAAATCATAATTTCATCAAAATTCCCTTTACAAAAGTTATGTAACAGCCCGATTTTGGGGCTAGTCGAAACAGTGATTTTGGAACCACTAATTCGAGGTCAGAAAAATTATTTTTAATATTATTTTATGGGTTATGGCATGACTATATGAATGCATGAAAATTTTGGTGAATTAATTTTAGTGATTTCATGCTTAATTGTGAAAAAAGGACTAAATCGCATAAAGTGCGAAAGTTTTATTTTACTAGCTAGAGGTGTCAAATAGCTATGGAACCTTAAATTGCAGGTCCTTAATGTGTAATTAGACCTTTCTAAGGTTGATAGCTGGCCATAGGGATAAGAAGACTAAATTTGGTCAATGTTTGGTGGATTAGGTGACTTAATTGAATAAATAAATAAAACAAAAATAAAAGCTATCATCTTTTTCATTCTCCTTCTTCCTCCACCGAAAAGATTAGCCAAAGAGGGGTTTTGGAAGCTTGAAATTTTCAGAAATTTTCACTCCTTGCAAGTAAGTGATTTTGGTGGTATTTCTTAATAATTTTTATACTTTTGGAACCCTTAAGGCTTAAGCTAGCTAATAAAGGGACTATTTTGTAAAATGGTTGAGAGTATAGGGTTTTTCATGTGAATATTCATGTTGATTTCTGAAATTTTATGGAAGAAAATGAGTCTTGTTTGTTAAATACACAACTTTTGTGAAAGGTGTTTCCATAAAAACACCTAAAATGACCTTTTTGTAAAGGTTGTAAAATAAGTGGTAAGTGTGTTTTATAATTGAAATCTTGAGTTGCTATAAGAGGGAATATGAATTGGCTAGGCTTGGGAGTGTGAAAAATGAACACATTTCATTTTATGAGCCTAGGGGTAAAATAGTAATTTTGTGAAGTCTAGAGGCAAAACGGTAATTTTACCAAAATAGGAATTTTGGAGTGATTTGATTAATGTGTTTATTTAATAAGCTAAATGTGTCATTATAGATCAAGAAGAGCGTGGAATCAACCTTGACCGAGGAAAAGGCAAGGTTTCAGACTAAATTACAAATTGACATATTTTGTATTGAGGTAAGTTTATGTATAAATGATACATCCTTTTTACTTATGTTTTTACATATTAATGCAATGTTTGAAATGTGAATAAATATTATTGATATCTATTAAAATGATAGAAAGTGAGGAAATTCTCGGATGAACCTTCGGAATAGGAAAATGATACGGATAAAATCCATGAATAAGTGATTATTGGTGGGCTGTGTGCGATACCACCGTATTTATCATTGTTGGTGGGCTGTGTGCGATACCACCGTAATTATCATTGTTGGTGGGCTCTGTGCGATACTACCCTAATTATCATTGTTGGTGGGCTATGTGCGATACCACCGTGTTATTTATTAATGGTGGGCTGTGTATGAAACCACTGTGTATCTAGTATTATTTCAAAGTGTTCATTGAGAAACTTTATCTAAGTGAAATTTCATGTGGCTTTGTGGTGATAAGTGCAGGGTATAAGTGCATGTAAATGTGAGCAATGTCTTATAATATGTGTTTGGGATGTGGTAAGATTTGAAATGAGTAAGTATAATTATGAGGATCTGAACTGGTCTTGATTAGTAAGTAATGTTCTTGATTGATAAGAATGTGGTATGATGTTTATTCTTTACATATAGACTTACCAAGCTTAAAGCTTACTCCCTTCTCTTTTCCCTTGTTTTATAGTGTCGAAGAGCCAGTATACGGAGGCTGTCGGAGGATCACCCACACTATCCACACATTTTGGTAGAGTTAGATTTAGCATTTGAGTATGGCATGTATAGAGACCTAGTCTTTGATTAAATGTCATATTATTTTGGCCAAATGTGTTGGCTCATTTGAAGATGAATTCTTTTGTATAAGGCCATAGTTGATGGCTCTTTCTTATTAATCTACAAAATGATGGTGTTATTCATGAATGTGCAAGTTCTATGGTTGAGTAATCGGTATATTTATGCATGAATGAGTTGGTTACTAGATGTGGTTTATGTTGGTGCAAGTAGGAGTGATAGGAAGGGCTTGATAAATAACCTTGTCCTCGTCCACACGGGTAAACACACGGGCGTGTGTCTAGGCTGTGTGACACACGGGCTGCCCTATGAGGTTGTGGTTTGGCCGCGTGTCCCCCTGCATCTTAAGTTGGCAAAACAAAATGCCCAGTAGTAACCACACGGGCTGAGACACGGCTGTGTGTCTCAACCGTGTGAGAGACACGGCCGAAGTTTGCACCTGAATTTAGGAATTTAATTCGCCACACGGCCTAAGGACACAGGCGTGTGCCCTGGCCGTGTAACCTTATTGGGATGATGACGTCAAAAACAGAATGTCAAGGTTTTTGCACACGGGATAAGACACGGGCGTGTCATGGCCGTGTGAGGGACACGGGCCATGGACACGAGCGTGTGTCAGGCCATGTGAAAACCCTTGTAGGTTCAAATTGAGAAATAAATCTACACGAGTGTGGAAAACGGGCATGCGATATGCCACACGGGCGTGTCCTTTCTTCCACACGGGCGTGTAGACTATTTTTAGAAAATTTTCTAATTCTAGAGGTCTTCTAAAGAGTTTGGTTTGATCCCGAACCATTCCTGAAGTGTGTTTTGGGCCTCATAGGCTTGTAAAAGGGGCGATATGAAAAGTTTTAAATTTGAGTGGAAAGTTATGTCATGATTTTGAATGACTGCTTGCGTATAAGTCTGGCAACGCCTCGTACCCTGTTCCGGCGTCGAATACAAGTAAGGGGTGTTATAAGTTGATTATCTATCAACAACATTTCATTTTCTATTATAAAATTTCATAATTCAACTATATTCATCCATGGAAAAATCCTAACACTTTGATAACTTTACAAATTAATCCCTGAGATAACTAGATTAAGCTATTACGATCTTGGAAAAATGAAAATTATTAAAAACGAGACAATAAAACATACCTAATTAAGCCAAAATAGTTTGCTTGAGTTAAATACCCATAACTAGGGTTTCCATGTCTTTAATTTGGCAAAGATGATATAAAATGATGATATTTCTTATTTAACTAAAATATCATCTTTTATTATTTCATCTTTCCAATTTAGTCCTTTTTTTATTTAATTTTCCATGGATGAATCATCATACTTATCTAATAACTCCTCTTAATGGTCTACTTTTCATATAATGACCTCCAACTTTTAATTCCATAGCTATTTGATCCCTTTAGCTACTAGAACTCAACTTTTGCATTTCATGCAATTTGGTCCTTTTATCAATTAAACATGTAATCGGTAAAATTTTCTTAACGAAATTTTTATACGATATTCCTATCATATGGTAGACCATAAAATAATTTTAAAATGATTTTTTCTTACAGACTCGGATTTGTGGTCCCGAAACCACTATTCTAATTTCACTGAAAATAGGCTATTACATATATATAATTGTAATCTAATTATTTTCCCCAATCAACCAAACAAAAATCCATCAATTAACTATAGTGCCAAATTCAACCCAAGTTTTTATAAATTGACACAAAATAAATGGCATAGGAGTAAATTTGAAATTTAAATCAATCGAGGTTGCTTCGGTTCAAAAGTGACCAGACTTTATATATAAAACTTCGGGTGTGACTTGGTTTTGTTCCAAATTAAAAATTGAACTACTAAAAAAATAAACATGCTCAACAAGGACTTTCAGAAACTCGTTAGGTCAAATTCTATTATCAATCTCAATTTCACCTGTATAACAACTCCGTAAACATTTAACAACAGTATTCACTAATTCAGTTTTTTTGGAAATGAGGTCCTAATACCTCACTTTTCGACACTACCAACCTTAGGATACACTGTACCTTAATTAATTTTCAATTCAATATAATCTTCTAAACCAAAATTTAATATAATTCAAAATAAACTCGTAAATGCTAAATAATATTATTCACAGACTCACTCTTTGAAAATGGAGTTCCAAAACCATAGTTTTATGACACCACTAAAAATCAGGTTGTTACAAAAACATACAGATTTTTCAAATTTTGGGGTCGACCACTATCACTAACGAAATCAACAACCCTAAACCAAGAAAGCCAAAAACCAAAAAGTCCTCTTCTTTTTTAGTAATCAAATTGAAAACCCTAAATAGAAAAAGTAAAATACCCAAAATTCCTCTTTTAATTAGTAGCCAAATCAAAAACCCTAAACCAATATTCCAAAAATTGAAAACCCTAAACAAAAATCCCAAAAATAAGAAAACCTAAGAGAAAATCCCCAAAATTGAAAACCCTAAAACAAAATCTCTAAAATAAAAAACCCTAAACCATAATCCCCAAATTCAACAACTATAATAGCCTGATTTTTAGTGGTGTCAAAAATCGTGGTTTCGAGACCACAAATTTGACTAGCTAGTCAATAAATATTATTTATTTAATATTTATGAGTCTATTATAATGTCGTATTGAATTTTGGTTAAAAAATTTAACGTTTAGATAGTTAATTAAGTAAAAAGGACTAAATCGTAAAAATTGAAAAAAGTTAATTGCTATTAGTTAATTGTACTAAATGATTATAAATTTATGATTTGAAGGCCTTAAAAGGTGATTAGGCCCTTTTTAATGGAAGTGGACGGTTTAGGTTTAGTTAATAAAGAAATTTTATAAGTTAAATTAAGGGTAAATTGGTAATTATGTATTTAAAACATAAACAGAAGAAAATAAACAAGCCATCATCATCTTCCTTTTTCCTTTTCCGAATTTTAGAATAAAAAATAGCCATAGGAAGAGCTTGAACATTCGGTGGTCTAAGGTGCTTGCATGTAAGTAATTTTGACTTCTTTTTTAGTAATTTTTGTGTTTTTGAGATCATTATAGCTTAACCTAGCTGGTCCAGGGACTAATTCATAAAATTTTTAAAATTTTAAGGACTTAACATGAATGAGTTCTTTGTATTTTTATGTTAGTTGATAGATTTAAGAGTTTGATGGTCAAATAGGAACATTTTGTAAAGTAGTTTTAACTAGTTTTGAATTTAAGGTTTTAATTGTTATAATTTTGAAATTGGCATGGTTTAATTACAATTATTCAATTGTTAAGGGCTTTAGAGGGACTACCATGAATTCAGCTTAGGGGTTTTTTTAGGCTAATTGTGAAAATTTTGCAAGTTTTGATATGGAGACTAAACTGCATAAAAGGTGAAATTTTAGGGTAAATCTATAAAATATTATTAAAAGGACTTATATGATTAAGTTTAATTGTTTAAGTTATTTTAAATGGTTGATTGGGTTAAAATTATTATTTAGATCAAGAAACAAACCAATCGGACATTAATCGTGGAAAAGGAAAGTTAGGAGATCAATTATCAATGTTGTGTTTGTTGTAGATTCAATTTAGGTAAGTTTTTATATTGATTAAACTAATTCGTTGTTGTTCTTGTGGTTTAATAACTATCTATATATGGTGTGATTGGGTTTATTTGCTTGATAAATGGTAAATGGTGAAATGGACTAAATTGCAGTGATATTATAGTTAAAGGTTATGATTGAAAATGGAAAACTATATAGAAGAGTTCATGTAATGAAGTAATCTATAATAATTAAATGACGTCGATGTGAAACATGACTCGTATGAATATTATGAATGCTTAGGATACAAATGATGTTCATTAGGATTATTACCGTTTCGAGTGCTGGTCTTGGATGTCCTATCGATGGCTAAGATCCTGCATTTGTTACGGATTCTTCACAACTCGTGTGAGCAGCATCATGTAGCCTAACATCCCGACCTATAGCTCGTGTGAGCAGGCTCATTTCACAACTCGTGTGAGAGTTTACTGTCATAGCTTGTGTGAGCATTATTTCTGCGTATCTAATGTTAATTCACTATAGTTCATCGGGTGGAAATGAATATATGAAATGGTTATATGGAAATAGATATATGAAATGGACATTTGAAATGGGTTCTTGATATGAAAATGTGAATTTTAAATGAATATGTGATTGGTGAATTGTGTATCAAGTGTGTTTTCTTGTATATGTTTTATAACATGATAAAGTTACTTGTATATGTGATATGTATAGACAATTAATGAACTCATGACCTTGATTATGAAATTAATTGTAAATTTTTTAAGTTACATCACATATGGTAAGTTGAAGTTTAAGTTTAATACGAGCTTACTAAGTAATGATTTGCTTATATCCATTATGTTTGATTCTTTGTAGATTATCGAAAGTTTTGGTTAGTTGGAAGTCAAGCCAGAGCTCACACTATCCGTTCAATAACTCAGTAGACCTTTTGATCGTTTTGGTTTAGGTTATAAGTGCCATGTAGTAGGTGGTTTAAATTTCATATATATTTGTCCTAGTTGTGATATGACTTTGGCTATGTAAATATGGTTGGTACTTTTTGGTATATAATCATGTTTACACATATATAAATGGTTTGATCATGTTTGATAGGTATAAGTTTTGTGAAATGATGATTGATGAATGTGAAAGAGGTTAAGGTATGGATATGATGACATGAATTGTATAAAGTAGTATGTTTTAATGATGTTATGTTTTGGGACATTGTGCTTAATAAATGTTTTGGTTAATTTAGTACATTTTGTATAAGCTTATTTGGTAATATAAGTTGATTGTATACCATATGCATATGGATGTTGAATGGTGTTTAATTGGTGATGTTTGGTAGTTTGAAATTGTTTGTATTGAGGTGTCAAATGTGGCATATTGGTTAGGCACCTAGGATGAATGAAAATGTATTGATTTTGGTATGTTTTTATAACACCTCTAACCCGTATCCATTGCCGAAACAGGGTTACAGAGCGTTACTAGCACTTTTCAGAACATTTTCAGATAAATCATACAAATCACTACTCATTAATCGAGATTGTTCAGGACGTCCCTTAAATGGACCCTCGAGGCCCAATACGAACATTAGAATCCAGTCGAGACTTAATCGGAAACTCTAAGAATTTTTCGTGATATTTCAAAATTTTCCAAGAAGCAGGGCTCACGCGCCCGTGCTTTCGGCCGTGTCCAATTTAGGTTGCTCTCTGACTTGCGCCACACGGCCATGCCACACGGCCGTGTACTAGGCCTTGTGGTTAATTAATTTAATTCGAATTAGGTGTAGGTTTCACACAACCATGACACACGCCCGTGCCCAAGGCCGTGTCACCCACACGGCTAAGACACACGCCCGTGTCTCTGCCCGTGTGCTCAATTATGAGCATTTTGTTTTTCAGAATTAAAGTGCAGGGGACATACAACCAGACAACATGCCCAAGTACCAGACCATGTGTCACATACGCCCGTGTATTTAACCGTGTGGACAAAATAAGGCCATTTCCTAGCCTCATTTCTCACCCAAATTTACCATTTTCCTGCATTAATACTTACAAGTATAATCCAACCAATCACAAATATAATTCAAGTCAATTTCTATCATCCAAACTAATACATTTCATCTTATATTTGTGTTCAATGACTTACCTTTATGTAACTTACATAATTTGCAAAATTAGATGTTAATACTTATCATTTTAGTTAATGTATTGACTCAACCATGACATATATCAAAACATAAGTATATTAGCCATTCCAATAGCTAAATTTCATTCATCATTTACATACCATCATTTGGTTTATTTAGCCTATACATGCTATTAACAAAATAAGATTTTCATTTATACCAAAATAACAGATTGATAGTGTGATGATTTGCTCTGACCAATCTCCAACCTTCATGAGCTTTGAGCACTATAAAACAAGGAAAATAAAACCTAGTAAGCATATTATACTTAGTAAGCTCGTATAACATAAATTAATCTTACCCATTACATTCAATATATTAACCATGCAAAACATGCTTTTCCAACTATTTGGTAATTTACCTATTCACAATACTCAACCAACATGTTAGTCATAATATACCAATATGCATAGATAAGCTCATCATGCCATATGCGTATTTTATCTGTTGAATCATTGAATTTCCGATGGATATTTCAAGTAGTACACTCGAGGTGTACAATTCCATTATCCCTCAATTCATTTCCAGTAGTACCTTATAGGTACACTCTCAAGCCACATATTACACAGTAGAATTACCAGTCCAGGCTAAATTCTAGCTGTAACATATACTCTAAGGGTTTTGTCAGATTACCAGTCCAGGGTAAATCCTTTATATGACAAAGAATTCCCTATAGAGTTCATTCTGGATTACCAATCCAGGCTAAATCAAGTCAATTAGGATTACCAGTCCAGGCTAAATCCTAATTGAAACACATACTCGAGAGACTCATTTCAGATTACCCGTCCGGGCTAAATCCATTCTGCAACACATGCAGTTTTATCAGGGAAATCACATTTATCCATCGGAATTCAATATTCATACGGAATTTTACCCTTTATCAATAAATTATCCATCGTATACCATTCCATCCATTATAATTTTCATACACTTCATACAACATATTCAATATAATATAACATTCAAAACAACACATTTTTATGCTCATTTAGGTTATACGAACTTACCTTGATATTTGTTCGTAACTAAAATCTACTAATCCGAAATCTTTTTCCTTTCCTCAATCTAGCTCTTTGTTTGGTACTTTCGGATCTATATAAATGAATTTAATCATCAATTCAATCCATTTCATATTCTCTTGAACTCAATTTACAATCTAGGCAAAAGTACCATTTTGCCCCTATACTTTTGATTAATTCCAATTTCGTCCCTAGGCTCAGAAATTGAAATTCATGCAATTTAATCCTTATTCCAAGCCTAATAAAAATCCTAATATAACTTTTAAAGCACATGTATTCTAAAAATTTCAAAATTTTCCATGGGTTTTACCATTTTTCAATTTAGTCCCTAAATCAAGTTTCCATCAAATTTCCCTTTGTAAAAGTTGTTTATCTATCAAAAACTTTTCATTTTCTACTATAAAATTTTACATTTCAGCATGTTCGTCCATGGAAAATTTTCTATATTTTGACATCTATTCAAATTAACCCCCCAAATAGAGAAATTAAGCTTTCCCGATCTCAAAAATATGAAAATTACTAAAAACAAGATATATGAACTTACCAAATTATGGTTGGAAAGCTTATTTTTTCTCTCCTAGGGTTTCCATGGATTTTAGGTTGAAGAAGATGATATTTCATTTTAATTTAATTATCATCTTTATAATTTTTCTATTTCTAATTTAGTCCTTAACCTTTTCTAATTTTTCCGTGGATGATTCACTAAAAATATCTATATATTTTTCATCAACGGTCTAATTACCATTTAAGGATCTCAATTTTTGAATTCCATAGCTATTTAATCCTTATAGCCACTAGAATTCAAATTTGACATTTTATGCAATTTAGTCCTTTCTACAATTAAGCACCTAATTGATAAAATTTTCTTATCGAAATTCTCATGCAATCTTCCTATCGCATTACTAATCATTTTATTATATTAAAGTATTTTATCTTTTCGGCTCGGATTTGTGGATACGAAACCACTATTCCGACTGCACTGAAATTGGGCTGTTACAGTTTTGATGAGTTTTTTGTAGGTTTTAATGGTGGTAAAAGTGTTGCTTGTGACATAAGAGAATTGGTTTATGTAACTTGATGAAAAGGTGACATTTAGGTGCACACGGGCTGATACGCGGCCTGACATAAGGTCGTGTGCCACACAAGGGTATATGGCACGGTCGTGTGGTTTGTTCATTTTAGCTGCAGGATGGTTTGTACAGTCACAATTTGTTACACAGCCTAGCGACACGGCTGTGTTACCCTTTATCACATGACATCAATTTGTTACACGAATTGAGGGCATAGATGTGTGGCCTTGCACCACACGGCCGTGTGACCCCTATTTTGTATTTTTGCCATGTTTTTCTTAAATGTTTCAAATTAGTCCTTGCTTTGTTTCAAATTGTTTTTGGACTTCCGTAAGCTCAATTTAACCCCGATTATTTATGATTATCATGTATTTGACTACATGTTTGATGAATAATTTTTATTTAAAGAAAACTTAAACTGTTATAGATCATTTCTATTCTATTTTGATTGGTAGCATTTCGTAACCCTAATCCGGTGACGGAGACGAGTGATGGGTGTTAGAACAACCCTAAACCAAAATCTCAAACTCCAAAACCCTAAACCAAAATTGAAATAACATATATAACGTTTTCAATGTGAAAACTTTTAAAAACATACCCCCAAAATATCATCAAAAATCAAAATGCAATTCTGCAACAGGCTTTGGGTAATCTTCTTTCGCATAATTGTTTTTACTTTCTTGAGTTAGGGTCCAATTTTCGCTCTTTTTTTTTTTTAGATTACCTTTTTCAAGTATTTGTGTTTTTAGGATCAGCCTTCTCATTTCTGAAACGATTCAGTGTTTGTATATTTTATGTTTTTAATTGGTTTTTTAATTATTTTTTATTTTAATTATGTGGGAAATATGTTGGCGTGGTGGAATGAAAAATTTTCCACATCAGCACTATTAGTCAACTAACGGCCACGTCATCATGTCTGTTAAGAAAAAGAATTGTATGAAACTGTGATTCCACATCATTCATATCCCTTCCCAATAGGAGGATGACAATCAGATTTTTTCTCCTAATTCTCAGATTTTTCCTCCTGAAAATTTCAAATACAATTGAAAAAGCTAAAAATTAGGAGGAAAAATCTGATTTGTCATCCTCTTATTGGGAAAGGATATGGATGACGTGGAATCACAGTTTCATATAATCCTTTTTTGTCCGTAAAAAATAGATCAAATTGACAATAAAAAAATATAAAAGTTTGAGGGTTAAAGTGCTCTAAAAAAAAAAAGAAGATAAAGGGCCAAAGTGACTAAACAGTTAAGCCTTTTATTGGTCATATATTTGAATGATTTTTTTTAAAATGTTAAACTTTACTTTCCAATGTAATTTTTTTTATTGGTCATATATTTCAATTAAGCCTTTAGCATAATAGTAAATGTTACATGTTTGATAGCTTTTAATATTATTCATGCATCAACCGGTGCAACCGGCACAAATCGAAATTTTTATTGATGTGCAAAAGGATGTTGCTTATTTCATTTTAGCACTAAAACGGTGCACACCAGCCAATATAACCAGAACAGATGTGAAACTAATCACCATGAAACTAACACTAACTTAATTAAAAAATTATTAAAATATATTTATATATAATATTTTTATATTTTCAAAATTTTATAAAAAATAATAAAACTTAAACAACATTAAATTTGTATCTAAAACATAAATATATTTATTACTTAAGTGTGTCATCCCATTATTTATAATGTCTTTATTGATATTTAGATTACGACTGCGATGTGTGACCAAAGCAAATTTTAGGGGACTTATTGTTGATCACATTATTTGAGGTGACTTATTGGTTTTAAAATACATGGTGACATTCTTATATATCTTAGCATTCATCCAAGAATTGACATGTTTTTTTTTTTTTTTTTTTTTTTTTTTGCATTTAAGAACAAAACAAAAAGAAATTGTCACCATGTAAAATTTAAAAAATAATCGCATCAAATTATTTAATAAAATTCACAGAAACATGTTTGCAGTCTTTATAAAAATAGGAATATTATCTTTGATGTATGTTTTAGAGAAAAAAATAATTAATTATTTTCATGGTTTATTTTTAGTAGAAAGAAGAAAATTTGTTGGCTTGAAGAAATTTTATTTTCTACAAGAGTTTTTACTCATCTTTCTAATTTGAAGTTTAAAGTTATATTGATTATTCTTCATTTTATGTCTAACTGTTGTATTACATATGTAATAAATAAGCATTATCATTGTATTATTACACTAGTAACGGGATGAGGTAAAATTTTCAAATTATAATAGATGGACTAAATCTACCGAAAATGCATATTACAGGAATCTTGATTAAGATTTGACAAACTTTAACTTATTTTCATGGAGCCTTTGGGCTTTAGGCCCACCCATCTAATTGATCTGAAAAACTCGGAAGAATTTCTCAAAGGTTAAAATATGCTGTTAGTCCCTGTATTTGTATAGAACTTGATATTTGGTCTATTTCCTTTAAAAGTTAAAAGTTCAATTCTCCTATTTTTAAATTTAAAAATCCTAGATCTAACATTATCTTCGTTGGTAGTTTTGTAAAATTTGTCAATATAATATGTTTATAATTTATTAATTATATGTCCTAATGAAATGTCTAAGTTCACACAAATTTTGATAGAAAATATTAATATATTAATTATTGGATTGAGATTTTTAAATAAAAAGACATAGACTTAAGTTTTAACTTTTTTTTTAAGCATATAAACTAAATCTATAATTTTATCAAAGTACAGGGACTAACATCAAATTTTAACCTTTCTCAAATCCACTCTCTCTGCCGTTCACTTCGAATCAATCCCAGACTTGAAAAGCCTTTCCATAATGATATTTTTCTTTATAAATTCTCTCTAATTTTTCGTTTTGTAAAATGATGGTCACCTCTGCTTGTAATATACCTCACTGCTCTTACACACCATTCCCAATTATCAACAAGCAAATTCACCCACAATCCTGGGGAAATGGAAACCCATCATTATCCCTGAAACAAGCAACGAAACCCAGTTCTTGTACGTTCAGTAATGAGCCACAAATTGCCTTCATAGATGCAGAAGAAAAAAGAAGGTTTAAGTGGGTTGAGATTGGTCCAGGCATTACAGAAGAACGGAGACAAGCCATTGATAAGCTTCCATTTAAAATGACAAAGCGATGCAAGGCTTTGATGAAACAGATTATTTGCTTTAATCCCGAAAAAGGGAGTCTGGAAGATTTATTGGGTGCTTGGGTTAATGTTATGAAGCCCAGGAGAGCTGACTGGCTTGTGGTTCTTAAAGAATTGAAGATAATGGAACACCCTCTTTATTTCCAGGTATGGTTTATATTTCCCCCTTTTCTTAAATGATTTTCTGCAGGTATTTTATTGATGGGGTTACTTTGTTTTGTGTTACTTGGACTGAGAATAATTGTGTAATGCTTGAAAACTGTACTTTTCCCTGGAAATTATCAGTTCCATGGTTTAATTCTGAAAAGGAATGGTTGTCCCTTTGTCCTTATTAGCACATTGCTCTGCTCAATTCTGAATGGAGAAGGGGGGATTAGGGGAGTTTTTACAAATGGAATGTTTCAATACATACATGGCAGTGGTCAGCAAATATCACTGAGGGCTACTTATTCGATTTTACTGGTTGATTAACCTGTCTATAATGTTCAATTTTTATAAAACTTCTTCATGTATTTGGAGGATCTTTGAAGGGTCATGTCCTCGTACTTGATACCTGTACATGAAAAAAGAAGAGTCGGAGCAACACTAGTATTGTTTCTGCAGGTAACTAAGGGATTATAACTTACAATTAGGTCTTAATGGTATAATTTATGAGGTGAAACTAAAGCTTGTTTTAGGGTTTTATTTTGTTACTTGTCACCATGGCAAATAGGGAAAGGAAATTGTTTATTTTTCTTGCCTTATTGTTCTTTGTCTAGGTGGCAGAAATTGCCCTACTTGAAGAAACTTTCGAAGCCAATATTCGCGATTACACTAAGATAATTCATGGTTATGGGAAGCAAAACCGGCTTCGTGAAGCTGAAAACATTCTAGATGCCATGAAGAGAAGAGGTTTTATCCATGATCAGGTAACTCTAACAACCATGGTTCACATGTACAGCAAGGCTGGAAATCTGAAGTTAGCTGAAGATACCTTTGAAGAGATTAAGCTGCTCGACCAACAACTCGATAAAAGATCATACGGCGCTATGATTATGGCTTACATCAGAGCTGGAATGCCTGAACAAGGAGAAGGTTTGCTTAAGGAAATGGATAATCTAGAAATCTATGCTGGAAGTGAGGTTTACAAGGCCCTGCTGAGAGCCTACTCCACAAACGGCGATACTGATGGTGCACAAAGGGTGTTTGGTGCTATTCAGCTCGCCGGTATTTCTCCCGATGCCAAGCTTTGCGGACTCCTGATAAATGCCTATCAAGTGGCGGGTCAAAGTGAAGAGGCACGTGTTGCTTTTGAGAACATGAGGAGAGCTGGTCTCGAGCCTAGCGATAAATGTGTAGCACTGGTGTTGGCTGCTTACGAAAAGCAGAACAAGCTTAACAAGGCCCTGGAGTTTCTTATGGATTTGGAGAGAGATGGCATTGTGGTTGGAAAAGAAGCTTCAAGTATACTGGCTCAATGGTTTAAAAAGCTTGGGGTAGTTGAACAAGTGGAACAAGTCTTGAGAGAATTTGCTGCTAAATAAAGTAAGTTCCATCCTCATAATTATCTTTGAGGCCTTGTAAATTAGTCCCTGCGCATTTAATTTCGAAGAAAAGAAGATTTAACAGTGGTAACCTTAAGGATTAGAAATACTGACTTGTCATGTTTTGAAGTAACTTAAAGAATAAAAGAAAAACCAAAATTAGTATTTTTAGAACACGATTATAAATTGTCTGATTTTAAGCTCCTGATAATCGTACTGACCCATGCGTATGAGATTTGTCATTTTGTTTTAGCAGCATAGTTTAGTGGACAAGTGTGACCAGTCATATGAAACTCTATGTGGCATTTTCTGTGGATTTTTACATTGGGATCTTTGTTTTAGAAGAAATCTTTTTTGAAATTGACTTTTTATTTTAAAATGAAAATGGGACTCGCCACCAATCACTTTTAGGAGGCATGATCGGGTCACCTCGTAATTTAATCGTTTTAATAAGAGGTTTGATTTATTAAAACAATCTTTTTCGGTCTACAAAAATTAGGAAATGGGTTTGGGAGTTGGTTATGCACGAAGAAGGATTCGCACCTTTGTTACGCTCAAAATTGGTACCTAATTGATTACTTGATGTATTTAGTGCCGAAAATTGAAAATTTGAACAAATTTTAAAATACGATCTTTTATTAAGACATTACTTAATTAAATTAATTTTCACGAAAAGGGGCTTATTTCAAGTTAATCGAAAAGAAATGATTATGTAACACCCTTTACTCGTTTTCGACGTCGGAACAGGGTACGAGGCATTACCGAAACAAAACACATACAGTCGTACTAAACCGAACCATAAAATTTACATCCAAATTTAAAACTTTTTAATTTTCATCACACACTTATTCAACCTAGTCATGCATATCATAAATTGCATCATCATAAACATATAACTTGATCAATAATAGCCAACATCAATGGCCTTATACAAAATGAACTATCAAATAACATAGGCCAACATTTTAAACCAAATCAATTATGACACATACAAAAATAACCAAGTCCCCTATACATGCCATGACCTTAAGTGTAAGAATCATTAGTACCCAATTTGTTAGTTTGATAGTGTGATAGGTTCTCCGGCGACTTCCAACCCGAGCTAACCTGAGGACATTACAAACACAGAAAATAAACGGAGTAAGCTACATAGCTTAGTAAGTTGGTATGTAAATAATAAGCAATTAATTAACATGCTTTTACCAATTCTCACAATATATTCTCAAGATAATACAACCATAATTGCACATAGTTTCACTATTTACTCATGTTCATCTCAAGTTGTCTACTCGAGTCACAGTCACTAAATTATTTATATCTGGAGTTACGTTCAAATTAAGATCCGCTAATTTTCCCTGAAACTAGACTCACATATCTTCCTACCATAAAATTTTCAGAATTTTTGGTTAAGCCAATAAATACAGTTTATTTTTTAAAGTCTCCCCTGTTTTGCTGTCCCTGTCCGACAATTTTGACCCCTCTTCACTAAAAATTAATTACTCATTGTACATAACTTGAATGATGTTCTCATTTGTTTCTATTGAAAATAGACTCATTAAGAAATTCAAGCATATAAATTTTATCCCATGATTATTTTTGTAAAAGTTTTAATAGTTTTCCAAAGTCAGAACAGGCGATTCCAAAAATCATTCTGACTCTGTCTCATAAGAATTCAAGTATCTCATAATATGAAATTATTTTGCTTACACCGTTCCTTTTATAAGAAAATAGACTCAATAAGCTTTAATTTCATATCTTATTCAATCTCTAATTCGATTTCCACCATTTTTGGTGATTTTTCAAAGTTACACAACTATTGCTATCCAAAAGTATTTTGTTGCCAATTTTACTCTTTCATGATTCCTTTTATACACTAGATATGAACTTCACAAATTAATTCATTTCAATGTTCATATGAACCAAATACATTCATACCAATTCATTCACATCTTTAATAATATTTCGTCACATATTGATCTCCTTCTTTAGGAGTTTCACATACATACCTGTGTCAATTCACAACATACCCACATGTTTTCACACTTTGCTATTTAGTTGAACTACCCGTTGGGCCATGTGGAATGCTAAAGGATACTTAAAAGTCTTGCACATAGTGCCACACTTACATGTAGCCAAAGCTACCACTTATATATAGCTGAAGCTACCACTGATATGTAGCCGAAGCCACCACTTATCACATATCACATAGGAGCTCACTCTCGAGCTATTCACATTCACGGGTTTGCTCACACAAGCTGTCAGTCATTACATAACTACTCAGTGCTGCTCACACAAGCTGTCAGGTATCCGCAACACATACTGGATTACCCAACCACTGGTAGAACTTATAAGACCAGCACCCGTTTCACATAGTCACAAATCTCAAGTCTGCTCACACAAGCTGTCGGTCATGACGAAACTACACGGTACTTCTCACACAAGCTGTCGAGTATCCGTAACACATGTCGGATAACTCAGCCACTGGTAGAACGCATGGACCAGCACCCAGATCACTTATTTCACTTAGTACAATGCCATGAACTTATTTCACTTAGCACAATGCCATGGTTTAACCATGGTCTTTTACCGTCAATTCATATTTCACTATGCAATGATTGTGATCGATCCTGCATTTTACTCAATTTGAACATTTACTGAAATTTCCACAATTTAATCAAATATATGATAATGTTTCTTAATTAACACAAATCAATAACATTTATCAACATACGAACTTACCTCAATACCAAAATGGCAAAAAGGGACCTAACCGTCAATTTCACGTTTTTCCTCCGTTCAAAGTCCGAACCTCGTTTCCTTTGATCTATAATATCACATTTAGCTTATTTATTAGTCACATTATTCATTTTGACCCAAAAATCATACTATGGAAAAATTACGTTTTTATCCCTAAACTTTGTCATATTTACACCTTTGCCCCTAGGCTCGTAAAATAATTTTTATTCAATTTTCTTATATTTTAGGTCTAACCGAACCATTTTCATAACTATAGAAATCCATAATTTCCATTTATTCACACACTTACACACATTTTACAACTTTTTACAAACTAGTCCTTTTTAACAATTTCACTGAAAATCACTTAGTAAAAGTCGTTTCTCACACATCAAACATGTATAATCTACCATTAAACATCAAAATACACAAATTTATAACATGGGTCAAACCCTAGATGTAACATCCTGAATTTTTGGGCCTATGCGTTTAATGGGTGGATATGTTTAATGTGTTAATTTAAGTGTTAGGGGTCCAAATTGGGCTTAGGCTTAGGTAGAGGCCTTGATTAAAATTATCTGTTTGGGCATTATAGGGTTTAAAAGGTAGTATCTATGTTTAAAATACCAAAGTGGACTTGTGGCCCAATCTTAGGAGGTGATGCCACACAAGGGAGTAAGGGGCCCAAATTTAAGTTTCATGGAGCCCAATTCTTTTAATTTAAGTTAGCTAAATTTTGGGCATTAGGATTAGGTGGAGTGGATGGCAACAAGGCTAAAATTTAGGGGTTTTAATGTTTAAAATATGTGGATAATAAGCAGATAAAGGCTAAAATTTAGGGATTTTAATGATTAAAATATGTGGATAATATGCTGAAAAAGGAGGGAGGAGTTAGAGATAATTAAGTCTCTTTTAGATGAGCTAGTAGATTAAGATAAAGGAGAAAAGATAGGATTTATCTGCAAGGTTAGGTAAGTGCCAAAATTTCTATAAATAGGGGGAATATCTCTTCAATTTCGGCATTTGGGTTTTTCTCTCATTCTTTTCTCTTCTTCTCTGAGTAAAAGGCGAAAACTCCTAAAGTTCCATCTTCTTCTTCATTCTCTATAAAAGCCAAAATCTCTAAGCCTAATCCCTCATCTTCACTTTGATTCAAAAGCCGAAACTCTTTCCATTCTTTTTCTTCCTAGCCGAAATCTTCAAGTCTCTTCCTTGTTTTCTTTTCTTCTTCTCTTTTCCTGTCAGAAATTGAAACTCTTCACTCAAGTATTTTAAAAGCCAAAGACACATAAGCCTTCTCTTGTTCATACTTTTTTCGGGATTTTCCTAAAAGCCAAAATCCCTAGAAACTCACTTCCTGAAGTTGCCGAATTCTCTTCAAAGGAGTTTGCTTGTGCCGAATCTTGAAGGAAACAATACGTAAGTATTGATTTTGGAATTTCAATGTTCTTTCGGCTTTTCAAAAGTCCTTAGCCGAATGGTTATTAGAAACTAATCTCTTATTTCACTCTTCTTTTCGGTATTCCGGGATTTGAAGAAGGAGGCCAATCGCATAGATCTCTAAGTTATAGAATCGTGTTACTTACGGGATTTTAAGGAGAGGCCTGTTTTCGCAATTTTTCTGGCTTTTGAGCAAGGCTATAGATTGAGGATAATAGATCCGGATAGCAAGGACATCGACTAAGAATATTGGATTTCGCGATATCAGGTGTGTAACTCTCCACACCATCTAGATCTGTTTGTTAAATATATATGATTATAAGTCTTATATGTTCTGTTACATGCCGAAATCCCAGCACAACATTTGAAACCCAAAGAGGGTAAAGCAAATCACCAGGTTAGTGATCCCTATCGTTCTAAATGAATGTTCTGATTAAATGATATGAGTATGCCAATTTTCTATAATTGCATGGGTTGGGTTTGATGAAAGAAGGAAGTTATACGTTGTAGCGGTTTTTACCGTGATCATTTGTAGCGGTTCCCTTACCGTGATACATTTGTAGTGGCTTTTCTTTGTGATTCTGTTTTAGTGGCTGCGGCCATGATCTGATGATGAGTAGCACGACTGCCATCAAGGTGTGTAGCGGTGTGGGTTGATTGTAGAAATCCCCAATGGTGTAAATGGCTGGTACGGGGGCGTGTAGCGGATGGAAACCTAGGATTTGGGTTGGGCTTTGCATATTATTTTTGTTATGTATATTAATTATTCTGTTTTATGGGGCTAAAGCCCAAATCTAATGGTGCATGAGGATTGCATATTGAGTCTCGCGACTCACCCTTTTAATTTACCACTTTCAAGTGACACCTAGTGCATCGGACCGGGCTGGAGAGGAACACGAGGTGGCCATGCAAAAGAGAGCAATTGGATTCAGCTAAAAGGCTTTAGTCTGTTATTTTATATTTTGCAGATTTTAAGTATGGTTGTAATAAGGCCACGGGCCACTAGACTATTATTTTTGATTGGGTTATGTTGGGTTTTTAAGTTTTAAGTTTTCAATTAAGTTAAGACATGTATGAAATTTCAGTTTTTATTTAAAAATCCATTAAGATAATTTATAACTTAATATTTTATATTTTAATGAATTCTTAAGCTTTCGAAATAAAGGTTTAAACCTAGTAATTGTTTTCCAAAATGTGACATGTTTTGTGAACTCCCTTAAGTGACATACCAGATCTGGTCGTAGCGTTTGGGCCGGGTTTGGGGTGTTACAAATTGGTATCAGAGCCCGATTCAAAACTCAGCTCTTGGGGTTTTTGGGCTCAAAACGTTTTCTACAATCGGGTTTTTGAAACATACATGTTTTTTTTTTTAAAATGATAACAGTGCATTAGCTCGGCATGCTTTGCGCGTCTCGACCCGAGTCCGCCAGGTAAGTATTCTGAACTCCTTGTGTGTTATATAAGTATGTGGGCTTGATGGGCTTTATGGGACGTAGACTATCTAGATTAGAACTTGATGGACTTTAGGCTTAGCTGAAATAACTCCTTAAATCTCATAAGACTTAATTTCACTAAACAAACCCGTGAACGAGTCGCAAGACTAGGGTGTGGCAACAGGCATACGCATGTCTAGGATTGGATCCGGAAGAGCCTGGTACTTAAGCAGTCCTAGTACTCACCTCCTCTTCGCTGGAATCCTACCTGGTGCGTAGTGACTGTTCACCTTAGCCACGAGGTTTTGTTGACGGGCCAAAATTTATAATTAAAACCCGAATGGGACCAGCCACATTATTTTTACAAAAGTACTAAAATACCCTTATTTTGAAAAAAAAAGTACCAAGATACCATGATTTGCAAATATACCCCGATTTACAAAGTCAACAAAATTTTTTCCTTAAAAAAAAAAAAACACATACAACACACGACAACAACCAAAAACCCACAAACACCTGAACACTACTATTATTCTTTTGAAATCAAATTCTCCAAGATACCCTTGTTTTAAAATATATATATCCCCTTAGTGTTGCAAAAATTTTTTGAAAATACCCCTGACTTGCAAAATGACCAAAGTACCCCTGATTTGTAAATTACTAAATTACCCCTAATTTTCAAAATTACCAAAATACCCCTGGATTTCAAAATTACCAAAATACCCTCGAATTGTAAATTACCAAAATACCCTTATTTCACAAAATCACCAAGGAACCCTATTTTGGAAAATTACAAAAATACCCCTATAGGATAAAATTACGAAAATACCCCTGGGTAGTGGAATAACGAGAATACCCCTATGTATTGAGTGTGGATGTATGGATGTTGTCTGTATGTTGATTGTTGAATATATGTAGTTTATAGAACAAGGAAAGGTGAACTTGAGACAAAATTGCGAATTCGAAAGAACTACTCTTAAAACTACTAATTATAAGACTGTTTGTGGATAATCAGTGGAAAAAACCAATAATTCATAAAAAAATTTTAATCAGATAAACGCGAACCGATAGCATGAGTACAAGGGGACGAAGACGCTCTAGATGTGAATACCGGTGCGTACTCTACCATAATGTACTAAGTGTTTATTTTGGGTTTAGAATTGGAGTCTTGTGTGAAAGCATGGTAGTGAGACTTAGGTAGTACGATTAATAGTTAGTTGGAAATTTCGAGGACGAAATTTCTTTAAGGGGGGTAGAACTGTAACATCCTGAATTTTTGGCCTATGCGTTTAATAGGTGGATATGTTTAATGTGTTAATTTAAGTGTTAGGGGTCCAAATTGGGCTCAGGCTTAGGTAGAGGCCTTGATTAAAATTATCTGTTTGGGTATTATAGGGTTTAAAAGGTAGTATCTATGTTTAAAATACCAAAGTGGGCTTGTGGCCCAATCTTAGGAGGTGACGCCACACAAGGGAGTAAGGGGCCCAAATTTAAGTTTCATGGAGCCCAATTCTTTTAATTTAAGTTAGCTAAATTTTGGGCATTAGGATTAGGTGGAGTGGATGGCAACAAGGCTAAAATTTAGGGGTTTTAATGTTTAAAATATGTGGATAATAAGCAGATAAAGGCTAAAATTTAGGGATTTTAATGATTAAAATATGTGGATAATATGGTGATAAAGGAGGGAGGAGTTAGAGATAATTAAGTCTCTTTTAGATGAGCTAGTAGATTAAGATAAAGGAGAAAAGATAGGATTTATCTGCAAGGTTAGGTAAGTGCCGAAATTTCTATAAATAGGTGGAATATCTCTTCACTTTTGGCATTTGGGTTTTTCTCTCATTCTTTTCTCTTCTTCTCTGAGTAAAAGCCGAAAACTCCTAAAGTTCCATCTTCTTCTTCATTCTCTGCAAAAGCCGAAATCTCTAAGCCTAATCCCTCATCTTCACTTTGATTGAAAAGCCGAAACTCTTTCCATTCTTTTTCTTCCTAGTCGAAATCTTCAAGTCTCTTCCTGGTTTTCTTTTCTTCTTCTCTTTTCCTGTCAGAAACTGAAACTCTTCACTCAAGTATTTTAAAAGCCAAAGACACATCAGCCTTCTCTTGTTCATACTTTTTTCGGGATTTTCCTAAAAGCCGAAATCCCTAGGAACTCACTTCCTGAAGTTGCCGAATTCTCTTCAAAGGAGTTTGCTTGTGCCAAATCTTGAAGGAAACAATACGTAAGTATTGATTTCGGGATTTCAATGTTCTTTCGGCTTTTCAAAAGTCCTTAGCCGAATGGCTATAAAACTAATCTCTTATTTCACTCTTCTTTTCGGCATTCCGGGATTTGAAGAAGGAGGCCAATCGCATAGATCTCTAAGTTATAGAATCGTGTTACTTTCGGGATTTCAAGGAGAGGCCTATTTTCGCAATTTTTCCGGCTTTTGAGCAAGGCTATAGATTGAGGATAATAGATCCGGATAGCAAGGACATCGACTAAGAATATTGGATTTCGCGATATCAGGTGTGTAACTCTCCACACCATCTAGATTTGTTTGATAAATATATGATTATAAGTCTTATATGTTCTGTTACATGCCGAAATCCCGGTACAACGTTTGAAACCCAAAAAGGGTAAAGCAAACCACCAGGTTAGTGATCCCTATCGTTCTAAATGAATGTTCTGATTAAATGATATGAGTATGCCGATTTTCTATAATTGTATGGGTTGGGTTTGATGAAAGGAGGAAGTTATACGTTGTAGCAGTTTTTACCGTGATCTGTTGTAGCGGTTCCTTACCGTGATCTGTTATAGTGGCTACGGCCATGATCTGATGATGAGCAGCACGACTGCCATCAAGGCGTGTAGCGGTATGAGTTGATTGTAGAAATCACCAATGGTGTGAATGGCTAGTATGGGGGCGTGTAGCGGATGGAAACCTAGGATTTGGGTTGGGCTTTGCATATTATTTTTGTTATGTATATTAATTATTCTGTTTTATGGGGCTAAAGCCCAAATTTAATGGTGCATGAGGGTTGCACACTGAGTCTCGCGACTCACCTTTTTAATTTAACACTTTCAGGTGACACCTAGTGCATCGGACCGGGCTGGAGAAGAACACAAGGTGGCCATGCAAAAGAGAGCAATTGGATTCAACTAAAAGGCTTTAGTCTGTTATTTTATATTTTGCAGATTTTAAGTATGGTTGTAATAAGGCCACGGGCCACTAGACTATTATTTTTGATTGGGTTATGTTGGGTTTTTAAGTTTTATGTTTTCAATTAAGTTAAGACATGTATGAAATTTTAGTTTTTATGTAAAAATCCATCAAGATAATTTATAACTTAATATTTTATACTTTAATGAATTCTTAAGCTTTCGGAATAAAGGTTTAAACCTAGTAATTGTTTTCCAAAATGTGACATGTTTTGTGAACTCCCTTAAGTGACATACCAGATCTGGTTGTAGCGTTTGGACCGGGTTTGGGGTGTTACACTAGACCTTTATCATATCTCAATAAGTGGTAGAAATAGATAGATCTTGTTACGGGGATTTCAAAAACGTAAAAATCATTAAAAACAGGGCTAAAACGGACTTACAATCAAGCTTGGAAAACCCTAGCCATGGTTTCTCCATGTAAATTTCAGCCAAAAGGTTGAAGATGGACAAAAATTGGCTTTTAATTTTTTTTAGTTCATTTTAATAACTAAATGACCAAAATGCCCTTAATGAAAAAACTTTGGAAACGTGCCTAACCATGTCCATTTTTGTCCAATGGTCTAATTACCATATAAGGACCTCCAATTTAAAATTTCATAACAATTGGGCACCTCTAGCATGTAGAACTCAACTTTTGCACTTTTTACAATTTTGTCCTTTTAACTAAATTGAGTGCCCAAACGTCAAAATTTTCGAAAGAAATTTTTATGAAATCATTTTGTGAATTGTAGACCATAAAAATATAATAAAAATAAGATTTTCCTCATCAGATTTGTGGCCCTGAAACCACCGTTCGACTAGGCCCAAAATCGGGCTGTTACAGATTATGTCCCGTAAGTTAGGACACAATGCCTTAGATCTTCAAGACAAAAATGAACGTCATTTAATCATCAATTAAATCCCGTTCTTATTTATTTTAAAGCAATTATTCGACTATCTCGGTTTTAGAAAGAAGTCATATTCCGTAAGTTAAGAACACGACTTTTCTAATTCTAAAATAATGAATATTACTTTGATTAAAAAAATTCTTTTTTTGTGCCTTGTGCAAAGACAAATGTAACACTTAAAATAATGTGTATTTAGCTTATGCGGACATTGTATAAAAACGAGTAAATGTATTTGAACACGGTTCGTGACATGATTGTAGCCATAATAAAATTAAATGGAAGTATATATATAAAAAATGATGGTATACGGAAAAAAAATGTCGTGCTAGTAAATGACAGTGCGATATCAATTTGTATTAATAATGGCACGATAATAATACGCATAATAAAATATGAACGTATAATAATAATAATAATAATAAATGTGCAAGTAAAAACGTAAATAATCTAATTTTTGAAAAAATATAAAAAATAATAAAAAATAATAACGATAATAAAGGCAAAAGGAAAAAAGACAAAATAAAAATAAAAATGCACAATAAATACAAAAACAAACCAATTTTAAATAAAAAGGAAATAATAAGTAAATAAATAAAAATAATACATAAAAATAAATAATTTAGACAGGGTCGAATAAATAAGGATTAAATCAACATTGAAATGGAATTAAGAGTCTAAATTAAATAATAAATCAACATTGAAATGGAATTAAGAGTCTAAATTAAATAATCGGTTCTTTGGTTTTTTTTTTTTGGTGGGTTTTCGGAGGTATTCGGCTTCAGATTTAGGTTTAGGGAGCCGAAACGATCAAAAAAGGGTTTTTCATATTTTTTCGGCCATCGTGGACGGCGGAGCCGTCACCGACGATCGACAGTTGTCGCGGGGGCTTGCCAGACCAGTGGTCGGATTATGGGTTACTTTCAAAAAAAAAAAAAAGAGAAAAAGGTTTTTTTTTTAAAAAAAAAACAATGATGAAATGATTTTTTTCAGAATTTTTTTACTTAAATAGGGGTCAAAACGGTGTTGTTTTAGACTCTGACTCGAGATCCGACCCAACCCTGGCAAGGATCCGCGTGTTTTTTTATTGGGGTCTAATTGCCGCCCCAGTCCTTCCACGTTTCATTGGTTTTTAATTCAGTCCTAATTTCATTTTTTTCTTTTTTTAGATTATACCTTTAAATTGTAAATTATTTTTAATTTAGTCATCTAATTTGCCAAAAAATAGAGAGTTTAATAGGATAGGGAATATTTTCCCATTTGGTCCCTCCTTTTTTATGCGTGTTACAATTTAGTCCCTTATTTTATTTTTATCCCGATTTCTCCCCTAAAATTTTACTTAAGTTTCAATCTAGTCCTTCTTATATTTATGCACTTATTTTATTATAATTTAGACTCTTAATTTCATTTCAATGTCGATTTAATCCTTATTTATTTAATTAAATCCTGTCTAGATTATTTATTTTTATGTATTATTTTTATTTATTTTATTTTATTTATTTATTTACTATTATTTCCTTTTTTATTTAAAATTGGTTTGTTTTTGTATTTATTGTACATTTTTTTATTTTTTTATCTTTTTTCCTTTTGTCTTTATTATCGTTATTATTTATTTATTATTTTTATTTTTATATATTTTCAAAATTTAGATTATTTATATTTTTACTTGCACATTTATTGTTCGTGTTATTGTCGCCGTCGTCACTACACCAAAAATTGAAGTTGGTAACGGAGGGTCGACTGGTGACAATAAACGCTGAAGAGGATATCATAGCACCCATAACTAGTGACGCACTATACATAAGAGCGGATGATGAGGCAATAGAATGCTCCTTTCAATTACTAGAATTTGTTAATGTAACTTTCATTGTCAAAAGAAACAAGATCCCAGTACCAAGAATATCCAAAGCCACGAAGACGGGCCTACAGTTAACAGTTGGAAAAGGGGTCTTACCTAGAAAATGACTTGAAAAATATCTACAAGGGAGAGTTAAGGCACCAATGCTGATGGACAAACAAGACCTCTTTGGCTTAGGATACAAGTCAGATGCGATGCAAAAGAAGAGGGAGTTTGTAACACCCCTTACCCGTATCCTATGCCGGAACCGAGTACGAGGATTTACCAGACTTAACAATACATTTTGTCAAATTAATTAACACATATATAAAATGACTTAGTCAAGTCCCTGTACATGTCATAACTTAAATCATTTATAAATAAAGATACCCATAGATAGCTTGATAGTATGAAGCGATCTCCGACCGACCTCCAACCCGAGCTTGTTTAGTAGGACTCTGTAACATGGGAAAGAAAGGGGGTAAGCTTATAAAGCTTAGTAAGTTCACATGTAAAAATAATAAGCATTAGCAATGAATTTAGCTTACTACTAAGCTGTCATAACTTGCATAAATATTGCTAAGTTCTTACTTTCTCAACTTACTCATTTGTAGCCTTATCAAAGCCTCAACATGACAAATGCTCACAACAAGTTCTCAAATTGATACAATCATTAAATCACATGCTTATACCTTATTACTCATGTTCACATTAATCTGTCTACTTGAATCGCTATCACTAAATTATTTATTTCTTGAGCTACAGAGCTCTGAATTTCAAACCGCTAATTTTCCCTGAAACTAGACTCACATATCTTCATACCATAAAATTTCCAGAATTTTTGGCTTAGCCAATTAGTACAGTTTATTCATTAAAATTTCATCTATTTCACAATTCGACTATTCTAACCACTTTTCACTATGAATCAATTTTATCCTTGTGCAGAATTCAAATGATGTTATAATTTGTTTCATTTGAAACTAGACTCATTGAGGAATCTAAACATATAAATTATGTCCCAAAATTATTTTTGTACAATTTTTAATGATTTTTCCAAGTCAGAACAGGAGATCTCACTCAACTACTAATTCCATTTAGACCATTTTTGGTGATTTTTCAAAGTTACTCTACTGCTGCTGTCCAAAACTGTTTTACTTCTAAATTTCACTCTTTTGTGTTTTCTTTATAGTAACTTTCATTGGAACACTTACTTCGTATCAATCTTACCAAAGTTCGATCACATATCAAGCACATTGCTCATAAGTTTACACGCATATACTTGCACTTATTCATCATATAATCATATTCAACTACACTTAGTCGTTACATAGCCACATTGTATTTTCACCTAGTCAATTTCCCATTGAACTCATCAGAATAATAACAGATACACGGTGGCCTGCACATAGTACCACCCTTGTAGCCGAAGCTATCTGGTGCATATAGTAGCCTGCACTTAGTACTACACATGTGACCAAAACCATCACTTACACATAGTGGCCTGCACTTAGTACCACACATGTGATCAAAACTATCGGGTACGCATAGTAGCCTGCACTTAGTACTACACATGTAACCTATCCGTCTGGTACACATAGTAGCCTACACTTAGTACAACACATGTGACCTAAAACCATCTCGTAGCTCTCTTGTACACATAGTGACCTGCACTTAGTACCACACATGTGACCTAGCTACCTCATTCGTATCTTTTCTATTCCGAAGGTTCAACCGAGAATTCCCACTTTTCAACATTTTATCAATTCATCTATTAAAATGTCGAGTCAATATCGAACATTATAATTATATTAGAAAATCAATACTAAAGTATTCATAACTAAAATTTCAATTTAACATTCAAACTTGCATCATTTAAATGCTTATTAAACATATGAACTTACCTCGATACCAAAATGACCATTTTACCAACTTTCCCGATTTTCAATTTTCCTCCCGTTCTAGGTCCAAATCTCATTTTTCGGGGTCTAAAACATCACATTTCACTTATTTAATTAACATACTATTCAAAATAGTCCTTAACTCAAATTTTGCAAAATTACAATTTTGCCCCTAAACTTTTACATATTTACACTTTTGCCTCAATACTCAAAAATTAAACTTCAGCCCTTATTCTTATGTTTTATAACATGCTGGTCATTTTTCTCTTCTATGGCAACATCAAATTCTCACTCTAACATGTACTTATGAACATTAGGTATTTTTACCGATTATGTCGTTTTACTCGTTTTCATGTAAAATCGCTTAGTAAAAGTTGTTTAACATTATTTCAGCCTGCATATTCTATCATAAAACATCAAAATAAACACATTTCACCTATGGTTATTTCTCTAAATATGAACCCTAGGTTAAATTATTGCTAGAATAAGCTAAATCAAGTTACCGGGACTCTAAAAGCGTAAAGAACATTAAAAACGGGGGTTGGAATCACTTACTATGGAGCTTGGAAGCTTGAAACAAACCCTAGCTATGGAGAACCCTTTTAATTTCGTCCTAATGAAGAAGATGGACATATTTGGCATTTAAATTTTGTTTTTAATTCATTTAATTCACTAAATTACCAAAATGCCCCTTAAAAAATCTTTTGAAACATACCCATCCATATCCATTTTTGTCCACCAACTTAACCAATGGTCTAATTATCATTTAAGAACCTCCAATTTAAAATCTCATAACAATTTTACACCTCTAACATGTAGAACTCAACTTTTGTACTTTTACAATTTAGTCTTTTTGACTAAATTGAGTGCCTAAACGTCAAAATTTTCGAATGAGATTTTCACAAAATCATTCCGTGAAATTGTAGACCATAAAAATATAAATAAAATAAATTTCTCAACATCGAATTTGTGGTCCCGAAACCACTGTTCCGTTTAGGCCTTATTTCGGGATGTTACAGAGTTAAAGAAGAAACAAGAAGGAGAAGAGCGCGACTGAGTGGGGGAGAGGTCAAGTGGGAACCAATTTTCTTTCCTCATATATCCAAACATTCGTGACAGGAGAAATCATTTATCCTCAACAAAGAATGGCAAAAAAAAGAGAGCCTAGAAAGAATGTTGGGAAACTTGAGCATCAATGCTATATCCGAAGAAGGAATTGGGGAAAACCCGTCAGGCATTCGTCCTTATATCCCCGGAAGTGTTCTTATAACAGAAGAGATCCTTATAATTTTTAGAACTAATTCAGAGTAATGTTCAAAGCACACTTATATCTCTAAGCCTGGAAGCAATAAGAATCCTTTTTGTGGAAAAGGCATATGTCTATGATTTTTTATTTCAATAAAATGCATCTTTGTGTCTCATCTTGGAAAATATTCTTTTATTCTTTCATTTTATTCATACTCATACCACACAGATAATTATTCTTAGATTCATTTGCTTTTTGGGTCTTTCTTCGTTCTTATAACAGGTCTCCAGATATCAATGATATGAGCAACGTTGCTATTGACTTAGGATCTCCTTTTGAGTAAGATATGTGTCTAGAGGAACCTCATGACTTCGAAAATGATTGAGATTATAACCTATCTCCTGATTTGTTAATGATGGTAGAACAAGAAGAGAATCAGATTCTACCTCACAAAGAGTCAGTAGAAATTGTGAGCTTAAGAGACGAACAAGAAAAGAAAGATGTGAAAATCAGAGCTTGTATCACTACAGAGAAAAACAAGACCTCATTAAGTTACTCCAAGAATTCAAAGATGTCTTTGCATTGTCGTATCAAGATATGTCTGGTTTAAGTACTGATATCATGGTACATCGGCTCCCCATAAAAGAAGAATGCAAGTCAGTTCAACAGAAACTCCGAATGATGAGGCCTGACGTTCTGCTGAAAGTAAAAGAAGAGGTCAGTAAGCAATTTGACGTTGGTTTCCTCTAGTGGTTAAATACTCAGAGTGGGTAGCCAATATAGTCCCTATCCCTAAGAAAGATGGGAAAGTACGAATGTGTGTAGACTATAGAGATTTAAACAATGTCAGCCCAAAGGACAATTTCTTGTTGCCTCACATCGACACCTTAGTGGACAACACCGCAGGTTGTTCACTATTCTCCTTCATGGATGGCTTCTCTGGATACAACCAGATTAAGATGCATCCTGAAGATATGAAAAAAACCACATTCGCAACCGTGTGGGGAACATTTGGCTGTAAAGTGATGTCATTCAGATTGAAAAATGCGAGAGCGACATATCAAAGAGTCATGGTAACTTTGTTTCATGATATGATGCACAAAGAAATCGAGGTTTACGTCGACGATATGATTGCAAAATCCTAAATAGAAAAGGATCATGTACAAGTCCTGAGAAAATTGTTTTTGAGGTTGAGAAAATTTCAACTAAAGCTAAATCCAGCAAATTCTACCTTTGGGGCTAGGTCAGGAAAATTGCTAGGTTTTGTAGTCAGCGAAAAGGGGATTGAAATTGACCCAAACAAAGTCAAGGATATACATGAGTTGCCTCCACCGCGCACTCAAAAAGAGGTCCAGAATTTCTTAAGGAGATTAAATTACATCACCCGGTTCTTTTCACAATTAACCCAGAAATGCGACCCCATATTCCATCTCCTTAAGAAACACAATCCAGGTGTATGGGATGAAAAATGCCAAAAGACTTTCGACAATGTCAAACATTACTTGTCCAATGCCCCAGTGATAATGTCACCTAGCCCAGATAAGGGCTGACACTCTACTTGGCAGTATTTGGGAATTCCATAGGATGCGTGCTTGGCTAACATTATGAGTCAGGAAGGAAAGAAAGAGTGATATACTACCTTAGTAAGAAGTTCACTGAATGTGAGACAAGATACTCACCAATTGAGAAGTTGTGTTGTGCCTTAATCCAGACAACCCGAAGACTGAGACAATACATATTGTACCACACAACTTGGTTTATCTAAAAAATGGACCCTATAAAGTATATGATGGAGTCGACTGCTCTAAATGAAAGAATGGCCTGATGGAAAATTCTACTTTCTGAATTTGATATAGTCAACGTGAACCAGAAGGCAATAAAAGGGAGTGTAATAGCAGATTTTCTAGCCAATGGAGCTTTAGACGATTATGAGCCTTTGAATTTTGATTTCTCGAATGAAGATCTGATGTATGTTGCAACCACAGAAGAAGATGCTCAAGATGGACATCCTTGGAAACTAAATTTTGATGGAGCTTCAAACGCTATGGGTAACGGAATCGAGGCAGTCCTGATATCCCCAAACGAAGATCATTATCCCTTTACTAGTAAATTGGATTTTAATTGTAAAAAAATATGGCAGAATACGAAGCATGCAACATGGGTATCCGTGCAGCCATAGAATGTAAGATCAAAATACTAGAGGTATATGGGGATTATGCACTAGTGATTTATTAACTTAAAGGAGAATGTGAGACAAGAGATCCCAAGTTGATCGAGTATAAAAAGCTGGTCCTGGAGTTAATTAAAGAGTTTGATGACATCACCTTCTGCTACCTTCCACGAGATGAAAATCAGATGGCTAATGCCCTAGCTACTTTAGCTCTCTTGGTCAAAATGAACAAACAAGAGGATGTAAAATCTATCTAGATGAGTATTTATGAGGCTCCAGCTCATTGTTACAATATCGAGGAGGAGGAAAAGAATGATCATCCTTGATACTACGATATACTGCGATATGTAAAGAATCGTGAATACCCTGATTAAGCGATCGAGAATGATAAAAGGACATTGAGGAGGCTGGCCAATGACTATGTCTTAGATGGGGGAGATCTTGTACAAAAGAAGAAAGGACCAGGTGCTATTAAGATGTGTAGACACTGTTGAGGCTAAGAAAATCCTAGAAGAAGTTCATGAGGGTATCTGCGGAACACATGCTAATGGTTTTACAATGGCCAGAAAATCATGATATTCGGGTATTATTGTTCACCACAGAAGGAGATTGTATCAGTTATGCCAAAAGATTCCATAAGTACCAATTTTATAGAGACCAAATTCATATGCCTCATTCACTTCTTCATGTTATGACTTTTCCATAGCCTTTCTCTATGTGAGGCATGGATGTCATTAGGTCGATCTCACCAAAAGCTTCCAATTGGCATCGATTCATCTTCGTAGTAATTGATTACTTCACTAAATGGGTAGAAGCCACTTCTTATGCCAATGTCACGAAGTCGGCAGTTAGCAAATTCTTAAAAAAAGAGATCATATGTCGGTATAGGAGGCCATAAAGGATTATATCTGACAATGCATTGAATTTGAACAACAACACGATAGCGGAGGTCTGTAGTCAATTCAAGATCAAACACCACAACTTGTCACTATATCGCCCAAAAATGAATGGTGCGGTGGAGGCAGCCAATAAGAACATTAAGAAGATCGTGGGGAAAATGACTGAGACTTATAAAGATTGGTATGAGAAGTTACCATTTTCCCTCTATGCTTATCGAATGTCTGTCAAGACCTCTACTGAGGCAATGCCTTTCTCATTGGTTTATAGAATGGAAGTGGTTTTGCCCATTAAAGTCGAGATTCCTTCTCTTTGAGTTTTGTTAGAGTTGAAGTTAGATGAAGTAGAATAGATCCAATCCCGATATGATCGGCTGAACTTGATTGAAGAGAAGAGGTTGAAAGCTATCCGTCATGGTCAGGTGTACCAAAAACGAATGATGCAAGCTTATGACAAAAAGGTTCACCCTAGAAATTCCATGGGGGGACCTGGTATTGAAAAAGATCATTCACATACAAAAGGACTTCAGAGAAAAGTGGATGCCAAATTGGGAAGGACCTTATGTGGTAAAAAAATTCTTTTCTGGAAGAGTGCTGATTTTAACCGAAATGGATGGCTAAAGTCTGCCTAATCCTATAAATTCGAATTCAATTAAGAAATACTTCACCTAAAAAAAAGGAAGAAGAGAGGTCAAGACGAAAACTCGTAAATGGCGTCTTGAGACCAAAAGGGTTTTGAGTTGAAAACCCAAGAAAGGACAGCTCAAATTTGGATTGAACATGTGATGGTCGAGTCTTCTCAGAAGGAGAAATGTCACATCTTGGGGCATTATCAAAGTACTCTAGATCTCTTAAACACATATCAGGCTCAAAATGGTCCTCGAAAAGTTTGTGCAGAGAAGCTCATGCTGCGATATTTGGGGCACCTATTTTCATGTTACTCATTTTTTTTATTTTTGCAGCGTTTGCTATCTTTGATTAATCTATTTATTTCGAGCTTTGCTCCAAATAAATTTCAATATTGTCCATTGTTACGATTGTAATAGCTCAAATTTCAGCGATGTCAGAAATAGTGGTTCGAAACCACCAAATCCGAAAAATGAACTCGTAGCTTATATTATTTAATATTTACGAGCCAAATGTAGCTTTTAAAAGATTTTTGAAATAGTAAATTGTATTTTATAAAGATTTATTTGGTCAAGAAATTGAAAAAAAGAGGTATCGAGATCTCGGTGTTATAAACTGAGTCATAAATATTTTTATAAATATTTACAGAATGTCAATAAAGTAGTATTAAAATTTCATTAGAAAATTTTGACGTTTGGGTGGTTAATTAAATAAAAAGTACTAAATTGAAAAAAATGTAAAAGTTGCTAGAAGGATTAAATAGCTTAATTTTTAAATGAGGAAGGACCTAAAGTGCAAATAAGTCCAAAGGAGATATTTTGGGCGGCAATAGCTGAGAAAAATCAGAAAATGGGTGAAATAAGGGCAAAATTGAAAAATTGCCAAAATTAACTAAATAAAAAGGGGACCAAATTGGAATATCTAGAATTCTCTTCATTTCTCTTCATTTTCTTCAGTTGAAAAACAGTCATGGGAGAGAGCTCAAGTTGGTTTTCATACTCAAGCTTCATGTAAGTTTAATTATTGTTTTTCTCCTTGAAATTTCTATGTTTTTGGACTTTTACAATTGGGTCCAACTTATTAATTCATTAGTTTTTGATTCTATGGCTAATATTTAAAGTTGATGTGGATTAGTGCTGGAAGAATATGATAAATAAATATTTAATTGAAGCTTTAATATTGTTATATGATGATTTTATCAAGTGAAATTGATGGAAATTGGTTTTAGGACCTAATTGTGAAAGAGTTGAAATTAAGGCCTAGTGTTAAAATTCTAATTTTCAAAGGTTATGAAGTAGTTTAAAATGATAGAGAAAAGTATTAAATGAGAAAATTAGCTCAATTGAGGGGTTAATTGAGCAAGGACTGAATTGTATGAATTGTGGAATTTGGGACAAAATAGAAAGCAACATGTTACACTAAAGCAGTTTTGGATAGCAGCAGTTGTCTAACTTTGAAAAATCACCAAATATGGTAGAAATTGAATTAGAAGTTGAGTGAGATATAGAATTAAAGCTTGTTGAGTCTATTTTCATATAAAAGAAACAGAGCAAGAAAATGAAGTCTACATATTGAGATATTTAAATTTTTGTAAGACTGGTTTAGAATAACTTTGTGATCCCCTGTTCTTACCTTAGAAATTCACTAAAAATTGTACAAAAATAATTGAGTTATAATTTATATTTTTGTATTCCTTAGTGAGCCTATTTTCATTAGAAATAATCAGAAACACTATATGAAACTCGTACTATGAGATAATTGATTTTTAGTGAAGAGAGGTCAGACCTGTCAGAATGTGTAACAGGGGACAACTTAACTAATAAACTGTACTAATTGGCCACATCAAAAATTCTGGATAAATTATAGTAAGAAGATATTTGAGTCTAGTTTCAAATAAAATTAATGGATCTTAATTTGGATTTTTTTTAGCTCAAGATAAAAATAATTTAGTGACATGACACAGATGGACAGCTTGAATATTCACATAAGTAAATAGTGAAAATTATAGAAAATGTTACTTACAAGTGTGTTGTTTATACTAAGGATGTGGATGGAGAGGAGGAGGAGGAAAAAAAATATATGAACGACTTGTGTATAAATTGATCACATGCTCGATTATAATTGATAAATGTTGAATTAGAAATGATATAATGTTTTATTTGGAATATTTATTATGAAATTATGATTATCGTTATAATACAAAAATTAAACTTGTGAGTTTAAATGGATAAATTTTAGTGATCATTTGTTAATTTTATGAACTTCATGATGTGTTATTTCATATTTATTGATGATAAAATCGTGAATAATGTAAAAGCATGAAAATTGAATAAATGATCAAAATTGAGCACTTTAGTTCAGTGACAAGATGAATTGATAAAAAAGACCATGGTTGAACCATGGCAACAAGTGATCAGTGATAGCTTTGGCTATACTTATCTGATCAAGGACAAGAGAAAGTGATAAGTGATAGCTTCGGCTACACTTATCTGATCTAGGACAAGTGAAAGTGATAAGTGGTAGCTTCAGCTACCTGATCAAGTGAAAAGTGGTAGCTTCGGCTACCTGATCAAGTGAAAAGTGGTAGCTTCAGCTACCTGATCAAGTGAAAAGTGGTAGCTTCGGCTACCTGATCAGTAAAAAGTGGTAGCTCTGGCTACCTAATCAGTGAATAGTGGTAGCTTCGGCTACAAGTGACAAGTGATTTTCGTGTAAGACCATATCTGGGATATGGCATCGGTGTGATACGTGTTTAAGATGTAAGACCATAGCTGGGCTATGGCATTCTAGTGAAAAGTGATGAATTGACGGATAAGTCCATGGTTTCACTATGGCATAATGATAGTGAAGATGTAAGACCATGGCTGAGCTATGGCATTCTAGCGAAAAGACCATAGCTATGTTATGGCATCAGTGATCATCAGTGAAATTCAATGCATGTCGGTGCAGACCAATTCCGTAAGACGTTCACTAATTTGACTAAGTTTGGTAAGTGTTACATAGAATTATGTGATATAAGGAAATACGAGTTGATGAGACATGAACATAGAACTTGGTTGATGAATGAGTTCATTCGTGATTATATATTTGTACACCCTTGAGGGTATTATCCGTATGAATTGGTATTCCAAATGAGTTAATGAGAAAATTTCTAATATGAAATAATTTGAAATTCGAAATGTCATATTATGAAACCGTACTTGAAATACATTGGTATATCTTGTATATGTTATTTGAGTTCATAATGTGGAAAGCAAATCTATATGAAAATTTGAGATGATGATATCAGTATATGGAATCTATTGGTGGATACGTACATCTAAATTTATATGATAGATTTTAGTGAACATAAGAGTTAGTGAGTTGTATGTCTATGAATTAGTGAGTTGTATGTCTATGAATTGTTACATGTTTTTGTCTGAAATACGAGGAAATGATGGTACTTGATACATAGAAATATGAGATTGTGATATATATATATAAAACATGGAATATGTTTGATAAATGTGTTTATTCATAATTATAGAACTGTACATCTCAAGTGTACTGTTTGTGTAAAGATAATGATTTCAAATTATCTGAAAGTGTTCTGTATTCTTTGGTAATGCCTCGTAACCCTGTTTCGGCAACGGATACGGGTTGGGGGTGTTACAACGATCTTTTTCAAGCATTTTTCATTGAAATAATGATTAATGGACAAATAATATTCAAGTAAAAGGATTTATGTATATTGCTCTTTCTAAATAGTACAATGACCTAAAATAGGACCACTAGTCAGAACTAACCAAATCTAAGAGTTGAAAATGTTTGGGAATGGATAGTTTAAATTGTTATTATTTTTTCGGGTTTTCAAAGATACCAGCTGAACAAGAAGGCAGGGTAATACGTCAGTGATAGAACCTTGATAAACAACTATTAAAAGGGGAATCATTCTCGAAAAATGACATTTTGCATTCATACACATCTAGTTAGGAGCATTTGATTCATTCTGATCATAACATCCTAATCGCTTAGCATAAATATAGGCCCATGAAATAGATTCTACAGGTCATGTTCCACATAGAATAGTGTAACAAATCAGTGAAACCATAAATCCTATACCCCTGAAGTTGCAGTAGGACGAATTGAAATCATTATGGTGAATCTTATCTCCTTGAAGTTGCAATGGAAAAGATTAAAGCCACAATACTTATCTCCCTGAAGTTGCAATGGAGCATATTGAAGATAGAGAATCTTATTTCCTCAAAGTTGCAGTGGAACAGATTAAGCTACAAGTTACAAATCTTATTTCTCTGAAGTTGCAGTGGAGTAGATTAAAACCAAAATCTTATCTCCCTCAAATTGCAGTGGAACAGATTGAAGATAACAAATCTTATCCCTCTAAAGTTGCAGTAAAGCAGATTAAAGTTATAAACCTTATCTCCTTAAAGTTGTAGTGGAGCAGATTGAAGCCACAAATCTTATCTCCCTGAAGTTGCAATGGAGCAGATTGAAGATAGCAAATCTTCTCTCTCTAAAGTTGCAGTAGAGCAAACTAAAGCTACAAATCTTATCTCTCTGAAGTTGCAGTGGAGCAGATTGAAGTTACAAATCTTATCTCCCTGAAGTTGTAGTGGAGTAGATTGAAGATACAAGTCTCATCTCCCTGAAGTTGCAGTGGAGCAGATTAAAGCTACAAGTCTAATCTCTCTGAAGTTGTAGTGGAGTAGATTGAAGCAACAAATCCTATACCTTTGAAATTGCAGTAGGTTAGAACGAGGCTACTTGAAAAAGAGAAGCACCAAAGAAGTCGAGATTTGGCAAGACAAGACAAAATTGACCTTTTTAAAGTATTTGCTCCATTTTCGTTACACGACAATGAGCAAAGAGGGGCAGCTGTAACAGGCCAATTTTTCCCGGCCTACTATGAACAAAAAATAACAAAATAAATATTCCAAATTCTAAATTACAATGATATCCCATTTACAAAAAAAACCTAAAGGCCCAAATGACCCAAAACCTAAAAAATTTTCAAAAACAGAAACCCTAATCTAGTGCCTGTGTGCCACTCCTCCCACGTTAGCGCCGCTCCTATCCTCTGCCACCACCAACTGCTCCTCAACCACCACCTACAAAAAACAGCAAAAAAAAATGCAAAATAACAGTAGCCAAAGCAGAGATAAAAATAAAAAAGAAAAGAAATATTGTAATATGAAAACGGCTATAAAAGCAAAATCTTTGTAAGGCTTTCGGGGTTTTTTTTTTTTTGGAATAGAGAAAAAGAGAGAAAAATACAAAAAAAATCGAAACAGAACACAAAGAAAAATTGAAGGTGGTTTCTTTTATTTTTAGATCTGCTATTTTTTTGTTTATATAAAAAACATAAAAGAAAAGGTTTGAAAAACTTACCGGGCCACTTCGGTTCTTTGGTTTTTTTTTTTTCGATTTTTGGTAGGTTTCCAGAGGTATTCGGCATCATATTTAGGCTCAGGAGCCGAAAAGATCAAAAAAGGTTTTTTCATATTTTTCCAGCCATCGTGGACAATAGAGTTGTCACCAGCGACTGGCGACCATCACGGAGGCTCGCCGAACCAGTGGCCAAATTCTGGGATGCTTTCAGAAGAAAGAAGAGAAAAAGGGTTTTTTTTTTTTTAAACACTGATGAAATGATTTTTTTCAGAAATTTTTTACTTAAATAAGGGGTCAAAACGATGTCGTTTTGGCCTAAGCTCATAAACCCCAAAACGGCGTCGTTTTAGACTCTGACTCTAGATTCAACCCAACTCTGGTAAGGATCCGCATGTTTTTTTATGGGGGGTCTAATTGTTGCCCAGTCCTTCTGTTTTTTCATTGTTTTTCAATTTAGTCTTAATTTCATTTTTTTTCTTTTTTTAAATTATACCTTTAAATTGTAAATTATTTTTAATTTAGTCCTCCGATTTGGTCCCTCCTTTTTTATGCGTGTTACAATTTAGGAGGCGTGATTGTGTCACCTCGTAATTTGATCATTTTAATAAGAGGTTTGATTTATTAAAATAATGTTTTTCGGTCTACAAAAATTAGAAAACGGGTTCAGGAGTCGGTTACACACGAGGAAGGATTAGCACCCTCGTTACGCACAAAATTGGTACCTAATTGATTACTTGATGTCTTCTAAAGCAAATATTTGACTATCTCGGTTTTAGAAAGAAGCCATATTACGTAAGTTAAGAACACGACTTTTCTAATTCCAAAATAACGAACATTACTTTGATTTAAAAAAATTTCTTTTTTTGTGCCTTTTGCAAAGACGAATGTAACACTTACAATAATGTGTATTTAGCTTATGCGGACATAATATAGAAATGGGTAAATGTATTTGAACACTGTTCGTGACATGATTGTAGCCATAATAAAATTAAATGGAAATATATATAAAAAATGATGGTATATGGAAATTAAAAATGTCGTGCTAGTAAATGACAGTGCGATATCAATTTGTAGTAACAATGGCACGATAATAATACGCATAATAAAATATGAACATATAATAATAATCATAATAATAATAATCATAATAATAATAACCATAATGATACTAATAACAATAACACGAACAATAAATATGCAAGTAAAAATGTAAATAATCTAATTTTTGAAAATATATAAAAATAATAATAAATAAATAATAACGATAATAAAGGCAAAAGGAAGAAATATAAATAAAAATAAATAAAAATGCATAATAAATACAAAAACAAACCAATTTTAAATAAAAAAGGAAATAATAAGTAAATAAAAAAATAAAATAAATAATAAATAATAAATAATAATACATAAAAATAAATAATCTAGACGGGGTCAAAATTAAATAAATAAGGATTAAATCAACATTGAAATGAAATTAAGAGTCTAAATTATAATAAAATAAGTGCATAAATTTAAGGACAAAATTGAAACTTAAGTAAAATTTTAGGGGAAAATCGGGATAAAAATAAAATAAGGGACTAAATTGTAACGCGCATAAAAAAAGGAGGGACCAAATGGAAAATATTCCTTATCCTATTAAACTATCTGTTTTTGGGCAAATTGGTGGACTAAATTAAAAATAATTTTCAATTTAAAGGTATAATCTAAAAAAAGAAAAAAAACGAAATTAGGACCGAATTGAAAAAAAATGAAAAAGCGGAAGGACTGGGGAGACAATTAGACCCCCATAAAAAATACGCGGATCCTTGCTAGGGTCGGGTCGGATCTCGGGTGAGAGTCTAAAATGGCACCGTTTTGGGGTTTATGGGCTCAGGCAAAAATAGTATCGTTTTGACCCCCTATTCAAGTAAAAAAATTCTGAAAAAAAATCATTTCATTAGTGTTTAAAAACAAAAACCTCTTTCTTTTTATTTTTTTCTAAAAGCGCCCAGAATTCGGCCACTGGTCCGGCGAGCCTTCGCGACTGCCGCTGGTCGCCGGCAACGGCTCCGCCGTCTACGATGGCCGAAAATATATGAAAAACCATTTTTTGATCATTTCAGCTCCCCGAGCCTAAATCTGAGGCCAAAAACCCACCAAAAATTGAAAAAAAAAAAACCAAAGAACCGAAGCGGCCCGATAAGTTTTTCAACCTTTTTCTTTTTTCTTTTATGTTTTTTATATAAACAAAAATAAAATAAAATAGCAGATCTAAAAATAAAAGAAATCACCTTTAATTTTTCTTTGTATTCTGTTTTGATTTTTTTTTTATTTTTCTCTTTTTTTTTATATTCCAAAAAAAAAATCTCGAAAGCCTTACAAAGATTTGGGTTTTATAGCCGTTTTGAGATTATAATATTTCTTTTCTTTTTTCTTTTTATCTCTACTTTGGCTATTGTTATTTTGCGTGTTGTTTGCTGTTTTTTGCATGTGGTGGTTGAGGAGCAGTTGGTGGTGGCAGAGGCTAAGAGCGGCGCTGACGTGGGAGGAGCGGCTCAGAGGCACTAGATTAGGGTTTCTGTTTCTAAATTTTTTTTAGGCTTTTGGGTCATTTGGGCTTTTAGGTGTTTTTTTGTAAACGGGCTATCATTGTAATTTGGACTTTGAACTGTTTATTTATTTGATTTTATTTATTTTGTTATTTTTTGTTCATGGTGGGTCGGGCAGAATTGGCCTGTTACAGGTATAATTGAGTTTAGATGAATTTGAATAGTGATAAACATTGTTGTTTTGGTTGGATCAGTTGAATTGAGAATTGGTCGGAGTGTTGGTTCAAGGAAAGGCATTTGTATCAATTGATTTAGGAATCAGTACAGATCAATTAAATTGGATTTTTTAGATATATATATATATATTATTTTTTAATAATTTTTAAATAATTTATTTAATTAAATTGAACGAGCCAATCGAACTGGTTGCACTAGTGAATCAATGACTTGATTGGTTTGACCACCAATCCAATTTTAAAAATTTTGTGGAAAACTTGAGCTCGACTAAAAAATTGAGGTTCGATATTCGATTTGAGTTCAATCATCATCAATTTTTAAGTTTAAGCTTGACTTGAGATATAATTAAAGTACTCAAGCTTAAGTTTGATTAAACTTGTAGCTCGTCTATCAATTTTTGCATTTCATCTCAAACTCGAGCATGGTTAAATTTGCTCAGTCATGTTTAAGCTCTTTCTATATAATAAGTGCAAAAATGTAGTTTCGGGATATAAAATTATATTAAAACCAATTAGGTGTGCAAGTCATTGGAATAAGATATTATGACGTTCGAATTCAATTTGATTGATAGCTTGAGCTACTTGATTCATGTTTAACTTGATAATTATGGAATAAATTCGAATTTTTTTTTACAAATGGAACTCAGTGTTGAAATAATATGATTGAGTGGGGTTGAAAAGGTAAAAAGGGGCATATTAAGCTTTAGAGCCATAAAACGAAATAAATACAAGAACTTAAGAAGTTGACTTCCAAAACGCAATCCATTAAAACCAAAGTTTAAATTGAATAAAATCACTGGAGGATTTTTTTTTGTTTCTTCATCGAAATTCATTACGGGTTTATATTTAAATATTAAACATTGACAGTTGATTAAAAATCTTAAGAAAAGTAAATACATCTGTAAACTAACAATCTGTATTTGCTGTATACGTTTATACACTGTTTTAATTCTAAATCTCTTCATTACCCCCGCTTTCTATAATTATCAACTATTCTTTCTTCCTATCAACTTTTCTGTTACAAATTATCACCTTAGTTTAAGATAAGCATTCGATCGAATCAAATAAAAATATTTTGAATTGACGAGCTTTATTTTATTATCTTAACTTAATTTGAATCTTTTCGAATCAAATTGATTGAAATGAGATTCAAGCATTTCGAAATTTTGTTGAATACCATATATATTTGAAAACTCTTTTAAAACAACAAAATAATTAGTATGATAATTTACTTGTTTAAGGCATCGAATTTATCATTTTGATTTTTTTAAATTATAATTTAATATTTTTAATAATTTTTTCTTTTTTGAATTTATATATGTTTTATAAAATACCAAATAATATGTGAGAGGTATTTAACGTGGTAAAATGGCAATCTATGACGATAAAATTGTTGGCAAAAACCAACTGTCGAATGGACCAAAATTAATGTTAACGGATCATCATCAAGATGCAGTTTAGGAGCAGCAATCAGCGGAGTGGCAAGAGGACGACCAAGCAGTGGCTAGTTGTTTGGTTTCAAGATGACAATAGGTATAGATTGAAGCTAAAGCAGTTCTTGAAGGTCTGAGACTAGCCTAAGATAAGGGATTTAGACAAGTTGAATTGGAGAGTAGCTATGCTTTGCTTATTGAAATTCTTTAAACTTGACTTGCAGCGGTAAACAATGTTATTGAAATTTAAATGATTAATGAATTGTGTCTCAAAGATTGAAAAATAAATTTCTAGACTACGCACATAATAACTAATAAAGTGGTGGATTGCCTAGCCAAAATAATTAGTAATGATATTGATCATTTAATGGTACTTGAAAAACCACCGTCCGAGATTAAGATCTTATTAAAAGGGTCATATGTTCGATTTATGAAATCAAGTAGTAATTATTATTATTTTCTTGTATTTAGGCTTGCCCTATTTTCCTTTCACCAAAAAAAAAAAGTATTGAAGTTTATTAATCATTAGTGAATGTAAAGCAAATTAAGGGGAGGGGATAAATAGTTGAAAATCAATTATCGATATACGCTTCCCACAAAAATAAGGTAATTTCAATTTCAATCATATCTCAAAAATGGAATATTAAAAGCGAGGAGAAAAATAAATAATAATAATAATAAAGAACGAGGTTAGTTATTACGATTACTTGCCTTATGAAATATAACATGAAAATTAAATGCAATATAACATAATTCAAGGCAAGCATATGATAAAAGAAAGGGGTCAGTCTCATTTAGAGAGCGATCGCGAGGGTGATGGTGCCGGTGACACTGAAGCATCGGTGCACGGCAGGTGCGGTGACCCTTGTCTATGGAGGAGCTCACGAGCCAAGGCTTGGAGATCCCCGGAACCGGTTGATGAGGCTGAGCCGGTCCCTCCGTATTGGCGTGGATCAATTTGCCTTTGCTGCATGGCCCATGAAGTTTGCGCTACCATTGGATCAAAAAGTGATGATAAGTCGTATGTGGCCGGCACTGAAGAGGCTGATGGGAGGTCTGATATCGAGAGAGGAGGTGCTGCGACTAGCGTTTGTGACTGTGGCGGAGGTGGCGGAGGAGGCGATGGAAGCTCTAGTGTAGTTAAATGAGCTTGTAAGTAGGATAGTTCTGCTTGCAAATTAACCACCTGCCAAGAAATTATCAAATATATATATAAAACAACAATAAAAGTTTATGTCAGTAAAATGATCAAGCTTGTATACCAAATTCTTCTAAAGATTTATATTTAATACATCCGCTCACTAATAACTCTAAAATTCCAATATTTAAAAAAAATAAAAATCAAAATTTTAACAAATTGTTCCTGTGTGAAGTTATATACAATAACAATATATTAAATATAAACTCATTTTTATGGACGACAGAAGATTTATTTTGAAATGAAAAAATAAATCCATTTCTAATTAGAAAAAAGCAACGATTACTTATGGGGTTATCGAATTTTGCTGAATTTGTATTTGAAATTAGTGCATTTAATTTAATTTACAAATTATATATCTTTGACCGATGATTAATGACATTTGTGAACATTAATTTTCCTTAAATTCATGCTTCCAATTGCAAGAAAACTAGCAATGAACCGAACCCAACAAAACAAAAGAAGAAAATAAAAACCCGACCATTTCCTGAATACCTGTAAAATGCATAATTTGCACAACTGGCCACTCCTTTGAGGTAACCGCCCACCGACCAAATGATTTGTTAATAAAAGAGAAGGCAAAGAAAAAAAAAAAAAAAAGCGTTTCTAGATTTCAGCGAAATGCAAAAACCTGCACCCAAAACAGCTAACCCTACCCCGCCCCATGCATTTTTATTCTTTTGGCCGTACAACTATTTGCTTATATCCCAACGAGCATCAAATTTGGGCGTTTTTTTGAGACAGCCCTTGTGCCTCTGTTAGAGTTAAATGTGAACAGAATCGACTTTTAATCCTTTGGGAAATACAATAAAATGAAACTTTAGGGTTCCTGGATTTACTTGATAGATAAAGAAGACAAAATGGATAGTAAACAGACAAAAAAAAAAAAAAACTAAACCGTGTCCTGCTAGAAACAGACAGCTATGAAAAAAAGGGGTTGTTCCAAAAGATGGTTGGGGTTTGTGTTTTACCTGTTGTTGAAGAGCAAAGATGTGAGCAACGCAGCCATAAACCGGATCTCGAAGCCGAGCTTGAGCCTCGAAACATATGGTGACCACCGCATCGAGTCGTTTGTGAACCGGGATATGAAGAAGCAGCTTCGATACATTGCTTGCACCGAAAACCTTATGAACCGCTGCGAAATGGGCTGCACCTTGCTCCGAGTCGAAATAAGGTGCGAATATACAACCAGGCACACATTTCCTCCTCAAAAACTTGCAAGCACCACAAGGCCCTCCTCCACCGCCGCCACCACCACAACCAGCAGCACTACCACTGCAACTGCCAGAACCACCGCCTACACTGCCACCGCTGTTACTAGGATTTGAACTCATGATTAAACCGTGCAACACTTTGATCTTAAAGTAGTAGAATAGGTCCCATGATCAAGGGTTCTTCTTCAAAAAAGGAGTGAAGAAGGAAAGTAAGAAGAGCTGTGGTTTTATTATGGGGTGTCTTGGTTCTTGGTTTGGTGGGTGTTGGTTTTTTTTGAGGTGGTGAAAGTGGTAAGGATTATTTTAATGGGGGAGAGGATTTAAAACACTAGAAGAAAGTCTTTAAAGCCACGCGAGGGAGCAAACTCCACCCTCTATTAAGCTGCTTGCGTGAAGCAAACATGCGATAAGCTTATCTATTTTTTCTTTACTACCCCCTTTATCTCGTGAATTTTCTAACAAAACACATGCCAATACCCTTCAACTTGTATTTATATACATGCTCTCGATATTTAACAGTTACATTGAGTTTCAACTAAATACAAAACCGAGTGAGATTAAAACCCTAAATAAAGTTAACTTAATTATTAAACACGGAATTTTTTATCCCTCCATCTAATAAAATCTTTTTAAAAGTAGAAACGTGTCCAAAGGAAGTGTCTATATTTGCCACTGCGTGTTTTAAGCTGCGTAGAGGGCAAAAGACGCCAACTGCCCAACTCTATCTATCTGTCTATATATGTTGAAAAGGGTATTGCTTTCCTTTTCGATACAATAAGCCAAATTAAATCCACTGATTTTTTTCGACAATAACTTGGTTAATTCATTACCCCACCCACAGCTTTATTTTTCGATTTAATTTCGGGGGTTAAAGCACTTTATATAGTAGGGCTTTAATAAATGATTATGAGGTTTTCAACTTAAACATAAACTCCATTAATGGATGTGTATATATATAGGAGGAATTATGAAGAAAGGGATTAAATATTATTCTAAATTTGGGTTGTGTTAAGGTTACTTTTAGCAATGGAAAAGACACCACACCACCATCTAAATTACGCTACCAAAATTCTTACGCATAGATTTATTTATATATATATTTCTTGGCTGCTGGGTTTAGATGTCAGGTAAGCTCGCATCAAGAAAACCTCTAAAAATGGAAATGTTAATGAACTTAATAAATTTGATGATGACAAACAACTACAACAGTGATTTGTCGTGTGGATCATCTTCCTATACTCACTTTTCTTCTTATTGCGTGACACCTTTTACAATATTGTACGCCCCTACAAAGAGATGCAAAATAAACCTTTTAATACCATTTGTAAAAATCACCAAATAATTCAACCATACATTCTATTGAGTCCTTCAATCAACTTGGTCATCAATGCAAGTGTTAAATGCTAGCTCAAATATGACATAAAATATATTTAAAACACATAGATTAAATTATAAATGTGTGTGTTTACTGCATAGATAGTTTAGATGAAATATATTAAATAAACAACCAATGTTAGTAAAACTTATCAAAATTTGAGTTAATCGTGCACGTATTTAAAATTTGATCCATATGTGTTAAATATATTCAATGTCAAATTTGAGTTACCATTTAATGTCAAAACTAGCACCTACACTAACTAAAACACCTAATTAATATGATATTTATATTTTGAGGATGCAATTACAACATCTTATAATTTAGTGACCAATTTAAAATTTAAAGTATAGTTTAAAGGTGTATAACGAACTTAACCCAAAAAAGAGTAAAAGTTCTCATGTTCAAGAGAAGAAAAGAAGCAAAAACCAATAAAAAGGTCAAAACTCAAATTCAGCGTTCAAAGCATCGAGAGGCAGCCAACGTGAGCCATTCAAATGCTTGGCTTGCCACGTTGAGTCCGTTTCTAAGAACGTAACGGCCTGGTAAAAGATGACCTCATTTTTCAAACGGGACCCACGCGCCGTTCGCTTGAATCATACAAAAGTAACGTTCCTTCCCTAGTTTTTTAAGTTGATATAATTTACCCAACGTTAATTGAAGTGCAGTGAATAATGTGATATTTATAATAATAAAATAAAAACATAATTATTTTATTGAATTAAGTAAAAATATTAAACTAACCATTTTTAAACATCAATTAAACTGATTGCAGTATGACTAACAACAAATAAGAACATCAAGAAAAAATAATACGGTAAATATACAGTAAAGTAAACAGTACGTAACAGCGTGTCACCGCGCCGTCCGGCTCTTGTCCAATCCGTGTGTTGTGAAGAGGAAGCATTGACAGAAATCTCTAAGAACCATTGACATGCAGACACGTGTGTCAAAGAAACGACTTTGATGACCGACGGATGACGTTTCAACAGTTCCACATGATACGACTCCTCCATCTCCTACTTTGGCATTCCACGTACGATCGCCGTTGAAGGAAAAAAAGAAATTTTTTTTTTTAAAAGCTGCAAATTCCTAAATTGGTTTATGGAAAAAAAATATTTCAAATATTAAAAATGCCAAACAGATTTTGGCAAAGATTAAGGTTCCAAGATGCCCTTATTCGTTTCATCTTTGAGTGTATCATGTGTGAGCGGGGCGGATTTAGGACTTTAAAATGAAAATTCTTTTATTTACATCTTTTATCATTTATAAAATTTTAAATTAATAATGTTAAATTTATTTTTTAGCTTTTAAAAATAAAACAAATTTGATTTAATTCTCTAAAAATTATAAATATATAAATTATTAAAATGGTGAAATTATATTTTTATTATCATAAAAATATATAATTTAATTCTGCTCAAAAAAAAATTATGACTTCCCAATTCCCCTAAGTCGTATTTTCGAAACTACCACTATGTGTGAGGAATCTCTAAATATATTGACTTAAATTTTATCATGTGTTGATTTTATTCCAATATTAGTCTTATTGTGCTCTATAATAATTAATTTTGTTTATAATGGGTTCAAATATGTTTGGTTTTGTAATTATAATATTATTAATAAATTTAAAAAAAATGTAATAATTAATTTAAAATATATTTGATTTAATAATATTAGATTTGTCAATTTTTAACCAAAACTGAAAACCAAACTTAATTAACTTATTTCATATAAAGAAAAGGAATCAAATTAACTTGAATTTGAATCAAATCCATGCTTGAATTTGCCCAACCCCAACTTAAAATTCAAAATGAGTTCAACTCAATATAACCTAAACACTAACCTAAATCACAAATTTTAAATGTACTTTTTAATGTCAATGAGATTCAATGATAAAATTGAAGTCTTCAAATTTAAAGCACCATGTATAAATATTTGGATTCTCCTTCACATTTATTCTAGTTTTATTTTTTAATAAAAAGGAAAACGATAAATAATTAAGTAATGAAGCTAAGCGTGGCAAGGTGACTCCAATACAATCATCACGGAGAACTTGCAAAATGCCATTAGGTGGTGCTGCAAAAACATGAAGTTGGAGTGCACGGTTGAAAGCCAAGGAGGCCATGCCGTTCACAACTCTGTTTTCCTCCCTAAAAACATGTACAAATTTAACCTCCCAATCCCAAATATTAATGCATCATTTCCTTGATCGACTATTGAGCATTGGACAGCTGCTAGGTTATCCATCTAAAGGATCACTTTTCTTAGTCCCATCACCCAAAATTCAGCGTTACTAGTAGAGCAACGACCAATAAGTCTGGAGTACTCGCACAACCACAGTTCGGTATGATCCCATACAACACCCCCTGAAGCTGCTACTCTCGTGTCGGAATGCATAGCTCCATATGAATTTATTTTGAATGGCTTACACCATTTTTGTTTGTTGTTGAATTAATTATTTAGTTCCGAATTTATAATGATATTATATTATTTAAATTGTTGATATAGTTGTAACTTTAAAGAAAATAAAAGCATTTTTTAGATAAGTTATAAATTTTTCCAAAATTTATTGAGATTTTTAATTCTTGTTTTGAACTATTACGAAGTATACACAAACTATCAAACAAGTTGGCACTTTAGTACCTTCAAAACCTGATTGTTGAGGTCCAAAATGACTAGATAGTTAAATGTTGAGAACTAAATTTACCATTATATTTATGCCTATATTTTAATGTTGTAGTGCTTTTCTGGTTATGATTTTTTTTTCAAATATTTTAATTAATTAATTTTTATAAAAAATATTTAAAATTAATTATATTTAAAGTTTATGTATAAAATATTTCAAATATTAATATAAAAAGATTTCAACATGAGAATGAGATCTTGACTCCATTGAGGATTTTGAAACCCTAAGTTCAACTTCCCTTTTTGCATAAATCATATGCAAGTTATATTCATATTTATTCTAATTTAAATTTTATTATGTGTGGGTCCTTTTTTAAAATTAATTTGGTTTGACTCTGAATATTAGTCTTGATCATATTCTACATTGGTTAGCTTATTTTTTTATTTATTCATATAATTGATTAGCGAATGTATTAATTAAATTATCGGTTTTTGAATTAATATATTGAAATTAAAAAGAGTTGTGTAATTAAAGAAAAAAAACACTACTTAAACGATATCAACGTATGTAAACATATATTATAATAAAGATGTGGGAAGTTGAAGTAACAAAGCTCCCACAAAATTTGGGAGACCTTTTCTTTTGTCTGTCGATGAAAATCAAACACATTTTAACGTTGAATTTTTTTTCCTTAATAAAACTTGTCCCTTCAAAGTGTTAACAATCAAAGAGCACTTGTCTTGTTATTAAGCTTTTGCCTAGACTTTAACTAACACAAACAGCTCTCATCAAACCTAAAATAATGTATAATTAAAAAAAGATTAAACACTGCCCCCACAGGGTTTGCCCACTCGTGCGGTCGATACCATTATCAGATTTTATTATCATTTCCTTTTACCAATTTTACGATGATTTGTCACCTTAAGCCACGGCAAAACCGCTGTCCACTTTTATTTATAATAATGGCATAATAATTTTTTTTCGTCAAAAATTATCTTAACCTTTCATTTAATTTTTTATTTTTTTAATCCTTAAATTTATATTTTTGTCAAATCACTCTAAAATAGATAAAAATGTTAACTTTTGTTAACTTTGTTGATGTGGTATATACGCAGGTGATGTGTCAATATTTAATTATTTTTTAAATTTTAATAATACTAAAAAATATTTTTTATAAGTTTCGTATTTTTAAATATTTTTAATTTTTAAAAAATAATTTTTTGAATTTTAAAAATTTTAAAAAATTAATTAAATATTGACGTGTCATACATGTGGCAATCCACATGTATGCCACATCAACAAAGTGAAAAAAAAGGTTAATTTTTCTATCTATTTTAGAGTGATTTGATAAAAACTACAAATTTAAAAACTAAAAAAGATAAAAAATTAATTAAGGGCTAAAATGACTCTTTATAAAATTACAGTACCAAATAAATCATTATATCTATAATTATTTGTTTAATAATATAACTGTACGAATAAAAAGAGTCAAAGAGAAGTGTTTGGACCGGCTAATCATGAAATTCATATGCAATTATAATAATGCATTTTTTACTAACAAAATCATTAAAAGAAGTGGAAGTTGATTTCTTTTTCAAGTATTTGAATTATATTTGAATCTTGGACTCATCATTGTTAGGAGGACTTTATCTGTATTCACTCCTAATTCGGACAAGATTGATTTCATATCATAAAATAAATAAAGATACTTGTGATTACAAAAAAAAAAAATTAATAATGCATATTTGATCATTTGTTAGAATCAATATCTACGCACATTATTAAATCAATAATCGAAATATATTCAAATTTAAATCATAATAAATTTTAACAAAACTCATATGTAAAAAAGTTAAAGCTAGAATAAAATCTAAATTTGAAATCCGCATATAAAATATATTTGAATTCGGATACAATAAATTTTGACAAAATTCATACGTAATGAAGTTAATTTAAAGTAAAACCTGGACTTGAATCCCACATAAATGAGATTTGAACTTTGGAATATTAAAGTTTCCAAATACTCAACCTTACCCTTATAGTCACATTTAACAATCCATTGTTGCTGACATCCCCACTAGTTTAGTGGCTAAGAAGCGGTGTTGGCACCATCTTCAGGTTCGAGCCTATTCTCCACTCCGACTGATAAAAAAAAAAAATAAAAAAAATAACCAATTTATTGTTTATCAAATAAAATTCAATTATTGCAATTTGATTTTTTTTTAAAAATTTTTAATAATAAAGAGACTAATTTAATCAAATATTTATAATAGAAAGAAAATATATTCACCAAATTTCTTCTCTTACTTAAAATATAGGCAGGTCAAACTAACTAAAAAAGCCTAGCATCTAGAAAATATTTTTAAGAGATAATGTTACATTTGATACTTATACATTTATAAAGCGTCTAATGTAGTAATTGTACTTTGAAAATATCCACTGTAGTACTTAAACTATCAATATGTGTTTTATCACGGTACTTGTAATTTCATAAAATGTCTAATATGGTACCTAACTATTAATGTGTTTTATTGTGGTACTTGTACTTTTATAAAATGTCCAATGTAGTACTTGAAATTTGAAAATGCCCAATATGGTATCTAAATTGTCAATATGTGTTTTTATTATGGTACCTGATGTTAACACCTTAGTAAATTACTAATCCGACCAATGAAGATTTGACACGTAGAATTTTCTTTTCCAAATTATCAAGTCCACATAAATAATATAACATTATATGAAAAATTAAATAAAACAAAAATAATTACATTAAATTAAAAAATAAATTACTAAACATATGGTTAATAGAAAAATAAATATTGAACTTACATAAGCAAAAACATCATATTCTCCATTTAAGTAAATGGTTATCTTCTCCAAAGAGTTTTTCATTTAAAATAAAATACATATTGATAATTCAAATACCACATTGAACATTTTCAAAATACAAATACCACATTGAATATCTTATGAAAGTACAAGTATCAAATGTGATATTATCTCTATTTTTAATTAGTGAAGCTGTTTTTTTTTTCCTTGTTAAAATGTGATATTATTCTATCATTACGATACAGTAAAAAAACTCCACATGTGGATTTAGAAAGATGTCAAGTGTCTTTTTTTAATTATTTCAATACACCCTAAAACAAGTGGAATCAACCCAGACATGCTTGTGGAGTTTTTCTTGTATAGGATAATAATCCTTTAATTATGAGCAATTATTTGATATAAAGCTTATGAAGTTTTTTGGACTCTACAAGCGAGTTGAGAGTATGACAAGTATTCAATTGATATATATATATATACTTGATTTTTTAATGTACTTTATATGACATATGTAACACCCCTAACCCATATCCATCATCGGAATAAGGTTACGGAGCATTACCGAAATTTACAGAACATATACATTTAATTCATATCATTTACTATTCATATATGAAACTAAATATATTAATCATATTGTCCCTCAAATGGACCCTCGAGGCCCAAATTATGCATTAGAAACAATTCGGGACTAAATCGAGAACTCAAGAGAAATTTTCGCGAAATTTTAAAATTTTTCTTAGGTGCAGGGGGCACACGCTCGTGTGGCTAGGCCGTGTGGGCATTCGATATGAGGTACACAGCCGTGTCCCAACTCGTGTCCATACCCGTGTAACTTTCTGACTTGGTTCACACGGCCAACCACACGCTTGTGTGTTAGACTGTGTGAACAATTTAATTTTCAATAATTAAGTGCAGGGGTCACATGACCAAGTCACACAGCCGTGTCTCTACCCGTGTGAACAATTCGAAGCATTCTGTTTCTTAAATTTTAAGATGCAAGGGACACACGGCCAAACCACACACCCGTGCGCAGGGTTGTGTGTCACACATGGCTGAAACACACGCCCGTGTCTCTACCCGTGTGGACAAAATAAGGTCATTTCCAAGCCTTATTTCTCACCTAAATTGCCTTCCTCCTACAAAAACACTTAAACATGTTTACCAACCAATTCAACCCATTCAAATCAAGCCAAATTCATGCATTAAGTATGACATAATATCACCTATATGCATATTGGACTTAATGTGTTAACTCAATTTAACCATTAATATAATGACATGCTTTGCATCACTTAAACACTTAATGTGTTAAATTGCCTTCCACCTACAAAAACACTTAAACATGTTTACCAACCAATTCAACCCATTCAAATCAAGCCAAATTCATGTATTAAGTATGACATAATATCACCTATATGCATATTGGACTTAATGTGTTAACTCAATTTAACCATCAATATAATGACATGCTTTGCATCACTTAACCATTTCAAGCACATACCAAGCATGATAAAGTTACACACAAATATATATATTTTTATTTCAAAATATAACTATTACAAGCCATTCCAATGGCTTTTTCCAACCAAAATATTTCTTCTTTATGCTTAACTTGACTCATACATACCATTATACAAAAGGTTAGCTTGCTTTATATATCGACCAAGTTCCAACCTTTACGAGCTTCTGAGTACTACGAAACAGAGGAAGTAAAACAGAGTAAGCATATTATGCTTAGTAAGTTCGTATAACAGAAAATTAACTTACCAATCATTTACATTTAAGATATGCATACAAAATTCATCCAAAGAAATTTGGCAATTTGCCTAAACACATATAATTTCAAGAAACTTGTTAGTCATGTATTACATGTAAACATCAAGAATCAATGATGAGATCATCATGTAATAACTTTCATATGCATATGCTTTTCATAACATATTTCCATATAACATATCCATGTCCATGACAAATCACCTTAAGCTCAGTTTAACCATGTCAGAACTTTGCCCGTTGAATTTATTTGAAATATCGATGGATACACATGTAGTCACTCAAAATGTACAAAACTGTAATCCGTCAACTCATATTCAGGGGTACCCATTAGGGCACATAATCAGGAAGCATTCAGGGGTACCCATTAGGGCACATAATCAGGAAGCACTCTCTCGAGCCATATAACAGGAAGCTTATATGAGTTATTTAATAGGAAGCTTATCCGGGCTATAACAGGAAACTCATAAGAGTTTAAAATAGGAAGCTCATTGAGCTTAACAGGTAACTCCGAAGAGTTATTATCAGGGAGCTCTAGATAGCCATATAACAGGAAGTTCAAGCGAGCCACATCAAGAAACTCACAAAGAGCCTATATCGGGACGCTCATAAAGAGCTGCGGTATGTCCGCAATACATGCAGGATCAATACCGATCATATAACAGGACGCTTATAAAGAGCTGCGATATATCCGTAACACATGAAAGATCAATACCGATTGGGATGCTAGCAGGAACCATGTAACAGGAAGCTCGAGAGGGCTTATAACAGGATGCTCTTTCGAGCTATGGTGTGTCCGCAACATATGCAGGACCACAACCAATACGGGAATACTGTATCCATCTAATTTCATTTGTGCAAACGAGATTTATTTCTTTTCGAACATTGTCGGATATGTGATTTATTTTCATACTTAACAATTATACAAATCACATACATATAAACCAAGCATATCACATAAATGTACAATTTAGTTACACGAACTTACCTTGATAATTGTTCGTGTTCGTAGGCTACTAATCCGATACTTTTTGTTTTCCTCGATTCAATTCCGAACTAGGTCTATCCGGATCTATATGAGTAAATTTAACTCATTTTAATACAATTCACATTCAATTTCATCCAATTTACATCCTAGGAAAAAGTACCATTTTACCCTTATACTTTTAATTAATTCCAATTTCGTCCTTAAGCTCGGAAAATGAAATTCATGCAATTTAATCCTTATTCCAAGTCTAACTGAATTTTTCATAAAACATTCACAGCCCATGTAATTCATAAAATTCAGAAATTTTTCATGAATTTTATATCTTTACAATTTAGTCCCTAAATCACAATTTCATCAAAATTCACTTTACAAAAGTTGTTTATCTATCAACAACCTTTTATTTTCTATCATAAATCTCAAAATTTCAGCATACTCATCCATGGAAAACTTTTAATACTTTGATAACTTTACAATTTAATCCCCAAAATAGGTAGATTAGGTTACTACGATATCGGAAATATAAAAATTACTAAAAACGGGACAAGAATGCTTACCCAATTAAGCCAATTTAGCTTGCTTGAACTCTTTTCTTTTAGCTAGGGTTTCCATGAAAGTAATTTGGGGAAAGATCATGAAAAAGATGATATTTTTTTATTTAATTTAATTATCATCTTTTATTTTTCTACTTTCCAATTTAGTCCTTTTCTTTTCTTAAATTTCCATAGATGAATCATCATAAATATCTACTAACTTCTCTTAATAGTCTTTTTGCCTTATAAGGACCTCAAATTTTGAATTCCATTGCTATTTAATCCTTCTAAACTACTAGAATTCAACTTTTACATTTTATGCAATTTGGTCCTTTCTATAATTAAACATGAAATCGGTAAAATTTTCTTATCGAAATTTTCATACTTCTTTCCTATCATAATGCAGACCATGCAATAATATTAAAATAAATTTTCTTTCTGACTCGAATTTGTGGTCTCGAAACCACTATTTTGATTTAATTGAAAACGGGCTGTTACAACTCTTCCCCCTTAAAGAAGTTTCATCCTTGAAAATCTTACAAGTAAAGAGATTCGGATATTGCTTTCTCATTGTTTCCTCCGGTTCCCAGGTAGCTTCCTCTATCCAGTGTCATTGCCAAAGCACTTTTACTAAAGCTACATTTTTATTCTTTAACCCTTTTGTCTCACGTGCCAGTATTTTGATCAATTCCTCAGTATAAGTCATGTCAGGTTGAATCTCAACTTTTTTCCGGGATATAAAATGTGAAGGATCTGATTGATACCGTCGCAACATAGACACGTGAAAAACATTATGAATTCTATCAAGCTCTGTTGGTAATGCTAATCGGTCTGCAACAGGTCCGATTCTTTCAGTAATCTCATATGGCCCGATGAACCGTGGGCTTATTTTTCCTTTACGACCAAACTGAAGAACTTTCTTCCAAGGTGAAACTTTCAGAAATACTTTGTCACCTACTTGGAATTCTATCTCTTTTCGTTTAAGATCAGCATAAGATTTTTGACGATTAGAGGTGACTTTCAAGCTATCCTGAATCACTTTCACCTTTTCTTCAATCTCACGGATCAAATCAACTCCGTGTATCTTTTTCTCACTAAGTTCAGTCCAATACAGTAACATCCTGTTTTTAGTGAAATTGAAACAGTGGTTTTGAGACCACAAATTGAGACAGAAAGAAAACTTATTTTAATAATATTTCATGGTCTACATTATGCTAGGAAAGATGTATGAAAATTTTGATAAGAAAATTTTACCTATTTCATGTTTAATTATAGAAAGGACCAAATTGCATAAAATGCAAAAGTTGAGTTCTAGTAGCTATAAGTATCAAATAGCTATGGAATTCAAAACTTGAGGTCCTTATATGGTAATTAGACCATTAAGAAAAATTAGTAGATGTTTTTGATGATTCATCCATGGAAATTTAGAAAAAGAAAAAGGACTAAATTTGAAATTAAAATAAATAAAAGATGATAAATAAAATAAATGTTTAATATTATCATTTTATATCATCTTCATCCCCAAAATTTATGGAAACCCTAGGAAAGAGAAAGAAAATCAAGCAAGCCTAATTGGGTAAGTAATTTTGTCCCATTTTTAGTAATTTTTATATTTTTGATATCGGAATAATCTAATCTAGCTATTTTGGGGATCAATTTGTAAAGTTATCAAAATATTAAAATTTTTCCATGGATGAATATGCTGAAATTTTGAAATTTATGGTAGAAAATGAAAGGTTGTTCATAGATAAATAACTTTTGTAAAGTGAATTTTCATGAAATTGTAATTTAGGGACTAAATTGTAAAGATGTAAAATTCATGGAAAATTTTTTATTTTTATAAAATATATGCGCTGTAAATATTATATGTAAAAATCGGTTAGGCTTGGAATAAGGATTAAATTGCATGAATTTCATTTTCCGAGTTTAAGGATGAAATCGTCATTTATGGAAAATATAGGGGCAAAATGGTAATTTTACCTAGGATGTGAATTGAATTAAATTGAGAATGAAATAGATTAAATTTACGTTAAATTCATTTATATAGATTCGGAAAGACCTAATACTGAGTTGAATCAAGGAAAACAAAAAGTATCGAATTAGTAGATTTCCATATACGAACAAGTGACGAGGTAAATTCGTGTAACTAAATTGTGTATATTTATATGCTTGAATTGAATGTTGTGCATGTGAATTGTATAAATGCCATATACATGAAATTTATTACATATCAGACAAAGCCCGATAAATATTAAATCTCGTTTGAATAATGGAATTCGATGGATACAGGATTTCCCGAATTGGTTGTAGTCCTGCATATGTTGCGGACACACCACAGCTCCTACGAGTATCCTGTTATAAACCCTCTCGAGCTTCTTGTTACATGGTTCCTGCGAGCATCTTGATCGGTAGTGATCCTGCATGTGTTGCGGACTACCGCAGCTCTTTGTAAGCGTCCTGTTATATGATTGATTGTGGTCTTGCATATATTGCAGACACAAACGCAGCTCTTTATGAGCATCCTGATATAGGCTCTTTCTGAGCTTCCTGACATGACTCGCTTGAACATCTTGTTATATGGCTATCCGGAGCTCCCTGATAATAACTCTTCAGAGTTACCTGTTAAGTTTAATGAGCTTCCTATTCTAAACTCTTATAAGTTTCCTAATTTAGCCCGGATAAGCTTTCTGTTACATGGCTCACATGAGCATCCTGTTATATGGCTCGAAAGAGTGTTTCTTGATTATGTGCCCTAATCGGGTACCCTTGAATATGAGTTGACGATTTACAATTTTGTACACTTTGAGTGTACTACATGTGTATCCATCGATATTTCAAATAAATTCAACGGGAATAATTTTGACATGGTTGAATTGAACTTAAGATGATTGATTATGGAAATGCACATGTTATATGGAAATATGATATGAAAAGCACATGTTTGTGAAAGTTATTACATGATGAGCTCATCTTTGATTTTTGATGTTTACATGATATACATGACTAACAAGTTTCTTGAGATCATATGTGTTTAGGCAAATGGCCATAATAATTTGGATGCATGCTTGTATACTTATTTTGAATGTACATGATTGGTAAGTTAAATTATTGTTATACGAACTTACTAAGCATTTGGTATGCTTACTTGATTTTCTTTTCTCTGTTTTATAGTGTTCGAAAGCTCATAAAGGTTGAAATCGGTCAGAGCATCATCACACTTTCCTTCTGTTCGTTTTGGTATAAACAATAAACTTGTTTTGATATAATGACATGTATAGGTTAACTTGGCCAAATGTTGGCATGTAAATGGTTGTTTGTAATCTAGCCATTGGAATGGCTAGTAATGGTATATTTAGTAAATATATACCTGAGGTTATAATATGGTTAATATATGTGTGCTTGGTATGGTTAGATTGAATTTTGGTAAACACATATATGTTTTTTAAAAAGGTAAGTTTGAATACATGTGATGATATATCAAGTATAATGTTAATGTTCGCTTGGTTTTAACATCTTGAATTGGTTGGTATATGTATGCAAGTATTAATGTAGGTACAAGGCAAAATTTGGGTGAGAAATAAAGCTTGGAAATGACCTTGTTTTCGTCCACGTGAGTAGACACATGGGCATGTGTCTCAACTGTGTGTGACACACGGCCATGCGCACTGGCGTGTGGTTTGGCCGTGTGTCCCCTGCATATTAAAAATTTAGAAACAAAATGCTCAGAATTGGTTACACGGGCAGAGACACGTGCGTGTGTCTCAACTGTGTAAAACACACGGCCCAATACACGGGCGTATATCTTGGCTGTGTGAATCCTGCACCTAATTTTTGAAAATTAAATAATCCACACGGCCTAGCACACGGGCATGTGGCTAGCTGTGTGACCCAAGTCAGTAACTACCCTAATTTGAACACGGGCTGGGACACGACCGTGTGCCTCACATTGAATGCCCATACGGCCTAAAACACGGGCGTGTCACTTGTCACACAACCTGACCACATTGGTGTGTCCCCTACACCTAAGAAAAAAATTGAAATTTCACAAAAAATTCTTTGAGTTCCCAGTTTAGTTCCGACTTGTTTCTAATATATAAATAGGACCTCGAGGGTCTATTTAAGGGACAACATGATTGAATTATGATTTGTTTCGGATATGAATAGTAAAAGACATGAGTTAATATATTTGTTCTGTAAACTCCGGTAATGCTCTGTAACCCTGTTCCAGTGATGGATATGGGTTAGGGGTGTTACAAATACAACGGAGTTCTAAATTTACGATCATATAGAGCCTCGTATGGTGTCATTTTAATGCTGGACTAATAACTATTATTGTATGCAAATTCAACTAGAGGCAGATACTTTTTCCAATTACCTTTAAATTCCAAAACACAACGTTGAAGCATATCTTCTAGAATCTATATGTAAATATTTATGTAAATATTTATTAAAAATATTTACGAGTCTAATTTACGAAAACTCTAGAAAATGCATTTTCCGACACCTGTGACTATTAGGTTGTTATAAAATATCTCTAAAATAGTAACAAAATTAACCATAAAACAAAAGTTATACAATATCCAAAAAATAACAATAAAATATTAGTAACATAATAGCGAAATGACACCAAAATAGTAACAAGTTTTTTTTTTTCAAATTCGGGCCATACCAGACTCGAGTAAAAAAAGCTTACCAGAGGCCCGACCCATTTAGAAACTAGGCCTCATTTTTTATCGAGCCTATATTTTGTCCAAATTCTCCCACTTTTCGGACGAGCCGGTCCATAGTCAAGTTTAATGAGATTTGTTTAAATTTATTTTAATCTAAATTTGGTTGAATTCGTATTTCTAATTTTATTTTAATTATAATTATCCAAACATATATTATTTATAATTATACCTATACTCATGATATTTATATATTTCTTTTAAAAAAAAGGAAATTATTTAATTCAATGAAAATATTGGGAAACAAATGCCAAATGTTTTTATAGCGTAATAAAGAAATTGGAATCTGTATGTAAAGGGATTTCAAACAATGTGAAATCTTGACCGAGCTATCAAAATCTGGATAATTATTCATTAACACGTTTCTGAGGCAGTTATTTTCTCAAATTAAAATAATAATATAAAGGGTTAACTTCCCTGGATTTTCGCTCTTCTTCTTCTTAATCCTATACAAACAATAAGTATAAGATTACGTGGGTTAATAATATTTTCCATCATGTTTGATGATTTTTTATTAATTCGGTTCGGTTAAATCAATTAATAATTTTATAAATTAGTAAAATGAGTTCTGTTAAATAATTATAGGTATGAATTTTTATAACTAAAGTGATCGATTTAATTCATCCAATAATAGATATTAAGTCAGTTTGATTAAGTTAATTAAGACTTAAATCAATTGGTTAGTCGGTACTGTATGAGTTTAATTCATCAAGTGGGTTTTTTTTTTTTTTTTTAATCAACTTAACTCACCGTCTGCTTTCGTCTATTACTGTATGATAAAATGTAATCATGTACAAGAGTAACATTGGACAACAAAGTATTTTAACTTAATCTTTGATATTATACTAACCGTTGCACCTAAAATCAATGTCACCATTGATTAAATGGCAGGCTACAATTTAGGATTTAATTTATCAATAATATTTTTTCGCAGAGTTATTTGAATTGAATTGGATCGGATCAATTTAGAAAGTATTTTTCATCCAGTTAGATCGGGAATTGGTACGAATTGACTAAATCTACTAAAAAATGGTCAAATCAATTAAAAAATCGGTAAAATCAACGGTTGAATCGACAGTTGAATCTAGTTTTTTTAATTTTAGTTTATTTTTTAATAATTTTCAAATTGAACCGATCAGACTGATGAACCGATGGTCCAATCAATTTAACCATTGATCTGATTTTAAAAAATATTGCTCTTCAATAGTATTAAATTACGAGATCCAAGTAAAACATAATATATAAAATTATATAAAATCCACATCAAATCTTCTATTTGTCAATTTAATTATTTATCTTTTGAGATTTATTTTAAGATTAAAGTGGCAGATATTTAATTTTAAAATAAATTGATAAGATGATTGAAACGTATATATACACATTTATAATAAATTTTGTTGTCTTTTTAGTTTTTATTTTAATTAAACTGATTAACATTAATTTCGTCAAAAACTTTATAAATATCTAGATTTATGGCACACTGAAAATATGGATGAGAAAAATATGTACCAAACATATTTGTCGAAACCATTTTTTTGCTTAGAAAACGAGCCGACTTTAAAAAGGAAAACGGAGTCGCCACCGATCTTTTTTTAAGTGTGATTGGGTCACCTTACAAAACATTTGGTCTACGAATTTAAAAAAAGGGGTCCGGGAGTCGATTACGCACGAGAAAGGATTAGCACCCTCGCAACGCCCAAAATTGGTACCTCATTGACTAATTAATGTTTTAACATCGAAAATTGGAAGAGATTTTAAAATATGAATCTTTTTAGAAAATGTTTGGATAATTCGAATTGGATATCGAAATTCTCTTATTCCGAAAAGATGAAATACTACATCCAGCATGATAGGACACGATGTTTCAAACCCTCGATACCAAGATCGTTTCATGATTTCCAAAATTCATGCATTGCAATTTTAAAAAGGGTATTCCACTATTCGGCCAACCTAAAAACCGAAACTCAGCACGATTGGGTACGATTCCTCGAATTCTCAAATATGAAATATTGCCTTTATTTAAGAAAACCCGGTCAAAGTCTCTAAAGGATATTTGGTCATTTGGACGAATGGAAAATCAAAACCTAGCACGATTGGGCACGATCTCTCGAACTTCCAAATACGAAACATTGCCTTATTTAAAAAACGCGATCAAAATCTTTAAAGGATATTTAGTCATCTAGATGAACGAAAAATCGAAACTCAGCACGATTGGGCACAATTTCTCGAACTTCTAAACACGAAGTATTACCTTTGTGAAACCCTTTTTATGAATTTGGAAAAAAAAGTAAATAAAATCAAAAATAAAAAAAATATTGAAATGTGATTCAAAATCATCGATCTACATGGAATGATAGGAACAAGAATAAACAAATCATAATAGTAGGAAAAAAAGTAATAACAATAATAATAAGAATGATAAATATAAGTGTAATAGGGAAAAAAATTTTAAAGTAAAAAAAATAATATTGATAATAAAAAAAAAAGCAACAATAGTACTAGTAGAAATAAAAATAGTACTAATAGTCAAATAATAGTGATAAAAAATAATAGTGGTTTAAAAAAATTAAAATTAAAATATAATATTAATAGTAGACGAAAATAATAATAGAAATGATAATAAAAAAATTCAGTAATGAACACTAATAATAAAATAATAGTAATTGATATAATAATAATAATAGTATATAAATAAAAAATAAAGTAAACAATAGTATTAATAATAACAAAACAATAGTAATAATATTAAAGTTAACAGGGACGAATAAAAACAATGAGGAAAACAAGAATAATAAATAGCAATATTAACAAAAATAACGAAAATAGAAAAAATATAAGGAATATAAAAACATGATTATAGCAAACCATGATATCATATATAAAATGGCGGTAATAATAAAACGGTAAATATAATAATAAATATTAAGAATAATTAATTTAATGGTAAAATAGTAAAATAATCAAAAAGGGGTTAAATTGGATTGAAAACAGAAGCTTTGGGGTAAATTTGAAAAATTAAAAATACGAAATTAAAAACTGAAAGAATGCGGAGGGCGTGGTGACGTGGCTTGATGGGGCTGCTGGCGGCGCGAGGCTATTGCCAGGGTTTTCTTCTGATTTCTGCTTTTTTTTTTTTTTAGGTTTTTGAGCTAAAAAATTTGGGCTAGGATTTAGGTGTTTAGTTTGGGCTTCGACCTTGGGCCTATTATAATTTAGCTGCTGTATTTTGGACTGTTTTAGTAGACTTTTTATTTTTCTAGTTTTGGTATTGGGCCCCTGGCGAAATTTAGGCCCAACAATATTTATTAAAAAATCATATGAAAACCAAATGATGTTTTGATTGTAATGGTAAAGCTAATTGTTTATCGTACATGATGTTTCAAATTAAAATCTTAACCCGATCAATTTTTTATTGATTTATTATATAAAAAATAAAAATATCTTCATTTAATAAAATCATAGTAAATCACTTAGATGTAGATGAAAATAAAAAACCTACATTGGTTTCATTTGAAAAACTCGAGATTAAAGAGTAATTGCAATCTACGTTTACATTAGGGCATGATGTGAGAGAACATGCTCATTCAAAAGAGCCGAAACATAAACGAATAAATCAGGCATTACAATGTTATTGGGCCTCATTGCTGGCGCAAGATTCCAGCTGTATGTAATATATATTTCATAAAAGAACAAATAAGATGAGTGAAAGAGAGGACGAAGAGTATGCATGTATAGGAATCCATGATATCTTCATCGTCGTTTCACAGCTAGATGTGTTAAAAGAGTGCAAATAAAGAAGGATTTTCAAATAGGGTTACAGAGACAGCAACTTGAAAAAAAAAGGGGGGCTGGAGAAGGAAAGCGCCATGGAAACAAAGCCTGTGGTGGCTGAGCCTGAGTATGGATTTGAAGATTATTATGGAGTCTATTTTGTACCCTATGGCTATGGTATTCAGTTTATGGGACAGATTATAACATTTTGGTTGCTTTCTGATGGAAAGGAAATTTTATCGTTTTCTAGGGATTGTATTTTTACACCTTAGAAATCAATTGCAACTATTTGGTCCTATGTTTCAAGCAACCACCAGGGGTCAAGGGGTAGAATAATACCCTGCCACGGTACAGACCGGGGTTCGATTCCCGGCTGGTGCATACCTGGAGCTGGGTCCTTTATTCAATCTGATTTCAGGATGAGTCAACTTGTTTCTGAGCTTCAAATTTTTTGACATTCCCTTCTCTGTCAGTGGGTTTTCATGTGGGAAACAGCTAATTGGTGTTTGGGTCTTAATGCCTTTCGTGCAAAGTTTGGGAAATTGATGTGATTAATTACTACTCGCAATTCACATAAACATTGACGTCATTCTGCCGTATAAACTTCTTCAAACATAACATCATACTTTAACAAAACCCGATACAGCCTTGCATCGCTTAATAAAAACTCACAAATATCAACAACCTGTGCGCGTAACTTCTAACATGCAGTTTGGCATGAATGCTGGATCTTAGCTTTCAAGGATTTAGGATTATACACAAACCAAGTTGAAAATGAACCAAACCTGCATTTACTCATACATTAGATTCTTCTAAGGCTTAAATACCTGCATTATGACAATTGAAACCTCTCTTATGTTTTCACTTTCACTTTCACTTTATTCTTTATTTTTAATTTTAAAAATAAATTTCATCATACATTTGCATTTATTATGATATATGTTGAGAGTAGCCAACTCTTTCACAAGAAGTATTCGAAGTATCATTTATTGGATTATCAATTGAGCCCCCAATAATGGAAAATATTGTCCGGATTTTGTTTCCCATACTCTACCGAAAGCCAACATGCCTTAAAAAACCTAATTTTTGTAAGACCTAAGGCATATAGGCAACATACTTGCATCTGGTAATATACCTTAGATTCGTGGTTCGAGTCCTCTGCATGCAGGTGATTTTCATAATTATTGTTACGCACTATGTTAACACCTCTTCTTTGAATTTTGCAAGTTTTATCTCCATCAATTGAGGCGTTTTGGCTCTGAACCAAACCTCTTACAAGAGGCTCACACTCAGTAAAATTGGGAGACAAAACCCCCCATTGAGGGACAATACTTTTTTATTGTTGAGGGTTTAACTGATTGCTCAACAAATGATATTTTGAAGACCTCTGTAAAAAAAATGCCTCTCAACAATGTATTTATCATCACATATGTAAATGACTCAATTTGCCCGAGCCCACTTCACCCAAATCAAAAACAGAAATTAAAACCCAAACCGAAATAAAATGTCAAAATTAAGAGTCCAATTACAACAAATAACACAGCCCAAATTAAACCAACCCTTTTGCCCAAACCAACCCAAATTAATTACAGCCCAAACACCAATAGCCCAAATTTTATAAACTCTAGCCCAATTTATCAGCCCAATACAAAGAAAATGAAATAGCAGCAGCCACAGCCCCTAAGCTTCATAGCTGCCAACCCTTCATCTCCCTCCACCACGTGCACCGACCAGCGACCACCATGCTTCTGACACCTGCAACGAAGTAAATACAAGGGCAGAGACTACACGCAAATGGCAGAAGAAACAAACAAAAGCAAACAAGAAATAGAAATGAAGCGTTGCTCAAATCGGCAATAAGAACCCGATTTCTTTCATTGTAGTTTTTTTTTTGGGGGAGGGGACGAAGATATTAAAATTCAGAAATACAGAGAACAAAATTTTTTGGTAATTCTTCTATTTTCGTTTTCGTTTTCGCTTCAAGCTTCTGTTTCGTTTTTATTTTTTCTTCTTTTTATTCTATTTCGTATATGCAAAATAATAAAGGGAAATCGAAACTTACCCGTTTCTTGGTCGCTCTCCACCACCAAGGGACCCCTCCGTTTGAGGAAGCCTTGGAAGCCCTTCGGGGATTCGCTCGGACTTTGAAGGAAAAACAGAGAGAGGGGTGGATTGAGGCCCTTTTCCATTGTTTTTTTTGAACCCGAAAGTCGGTCTTTAGACCCGTTGGGCGGAGGAGTCGAAAAAGGTCATTTTCGCGTGACTCCGGCCACTAGTCAAGGTGGGGTCATGGTGTGAGCAAAGAGCAATCGCCGATGGCTTCTGAGGTCCTTTTTCGGTTTGATCCGGAGAGAAAAAAAAAGGGTTTTGGAGTGTTTAAAGTTTTTTTTTTTTTTTTTGTTTTTTAGCAGAGGGTTGAAATGAGGATAAGAAAAATTTTGGGTTTAAATCCCCATGAAATGGTTCATTTTGAGGATTGGGTTTATTGCACATTCGGCCCTCATCCATTTGTGCGCGCTTCATTTGGGCCCCGATGTGTTTTTTAGATTTGGCCTTTCAATTTAACTTCGACTTTAATTTAATCCCTGACCTTTGATTTTAAACCGATTATATATATTAGTTATTTAGCCTCCTTTACGCATTATTTCTTTGAACCATTATACATCGTCATTTAAAATTCTTTTTATATATATTGTTTATTTTAAAATGTTATATGTTATATATTTTGAAATTTTTTTATAGATTGTTTATTGGGCAAATATCCAGAAAATACAAAAAAAATTCAAAATTTACCGAAAAGGACAGGTTTCAAAATATTGACCGGAAAGGACAATTTCCCCAAAAAACGCGTCCACGTCAGCGCGTTTTTCGGGGAAAACGGCCTAAAGCGCATCCCCGGGGGAGCGCTTTTGGCCGCAACGGTCAAATTTTTTTGACCGTTGGCTCCTCAACGGTCAGAAAAAAAAACTATAAATACCCCCCAACCCTTCATTTTTTTCACAATTCAATCCTTTCTCATTTTTCTCTCAATTTTCTCTCAAGTTTCTCTCAAAGTCCTTGAAATTTACGCTCAAATTTCAAAATAGTCCTTTACTATTTACGAAAAAGCCCTTTATAATTTTTTTAATATATCTATTTTTTGGAAAATTTAAAAATTCTTTATCGGAGTACAATGGCTGGGGAATTACGCCGCCTAGACAACAAGCACATTGTCGTCGAGCAAAAGAAAATGGTAAGTTTGAATGTTAATTTTTCAATATTATTAAAATTTTTTAATTATGCAATTTTAATTAATTTAGAATTTTACAAATTTTTAAACAGTCTGTAGATCGGGTGTTGCAATGTTATATTCGCAACATGCCCGGTCCCCATCGCCATTTATCGAGAAATTACTGCGGGAAGCGGGTTTTTGGCACGTGGCCACGATAGTAGGGGTTCAAGTTGGACCCGCCTTTGATGGTAGCGTTGATAGAGAGGTGGAGACCGAGACGCACACTTTCCATCCGCCATGCGGAGAGTGTACCATCACCTTAGAAGATGTGCGATTCTGATTGGGATTACCGGTGGGACGGGTCGGTGAGTCACCGGTCCGTAACATCTCTCGATTGGATGGCCGTATGCTCTACGAGCTTCGGGTGCCATTCCGGATAGAATTCAAGGAGCTCGGATCGATATGGCTTGGTTACGAGATGCATTCCCGCAGCCGAATGAAGGTTCGACTGAAGAAGAAGAAAGAATATGGTATGCGCGGGCATAAATGCTTCGTGATAATTGGAGGCTATCCGATCTTGGGACCTCTCTAGAAACCTCGTCCACCTGAGATGGCTCCTGAAACTTGTTGATTTCAGAGCAGCCGGTGAATTGAGTTGGGGGTCTGCCGTGCTATCGAGGTTGTACCGGGAGATGTGCGGGGCGACGCTGCCGAGTAAAGCAAAAATCGGAGGTTGCCTATCACTACTGCAGTCATGGGCATGGTTTCGATTTCCATTTTTACGCCCTCGACTCGACCAGCCATATTCATTCCCACTGATAACGAGGTAAATTTAATATTATATTTTACAATTATTTCGTAGATTTATAGTATAATTGCATGCTAAAAGTTTATTTAATTAGGTGGAACCATCCGACGAGTCATGTTGGAATACCTAACTCGCTTGAGGATATACGGCTCCTATTGGAACAACAGTCGGAATCACAAGTAAGTGTCGAATTTCGTTATTATAATTTAGTATGTCGTATGTAGTGTCTAGTATTATGTATATAACTAATATTTTGGTAATGTTAATATAGTTTCAATGGACACCGCATGACGAGGATCCCGAAATTGTGCATAATTAGAAGGAGTTCATCCAAAATCCGAACAGTTGGCACGTTAAGGTCCCGCTAACCACCTACGCGACCGTGGAAATGCACCAGTCAGATTGGGTTCTGCGGCAATTTGGATGCCGCAACCGATTCCGTGCTCTCCCGAGGTGCTCGATGATGAGCACAAAGTGGACTTTACGACAAAGAAAGACACGGATTGGCCAAGATTTTGGTCGAGAACATATCGAGGCGTGGGAGAACCGGGTATGACTTTTTTACCTAACAGGGAACCGATCATAGTTCCCCCGAGTTAGCGTGCGTCCGAGTACATGCCATGGTTTAGAATCCATGGCAAGTCCGATCTGTTTTGGATGAAGAGAAGCGGCGGCAAATTCGCGAGCGAAGGGAACGTCGGGCCCTTTACATTCAAGAGAGAGGGGTGATGAGCGCCCCAAGAACAACGGCGCCTACGATCACCGGGCCCATCAACATCGGGCCCATCAACAGCGCCTACACAATCACCGGGCCCATCAGTTCAGCTGACAACACTGACATCACAGCGTCCACGGTTTATGCCGGTGCGTACCACCGCCCCTTATACGTATCCTCCTAACCCATATATGTTTCCTTTTCCTAGTCTCACCCCAAGTTGGAATGCATGGCCGGGTTCGAGTCCGTTCCCGACAACTCCTGTTGGCCAGCCGATCGTGAGGCCGACGTCGGGTGTGGGATTAGAGGAGGCGCCATCGGGGAGCAGTTCTTTCTACCGAGCTCTTTCACCGTGACGGATGCGATCACCCCCGCCGTGGTTTATGCAAACACCTCGGGGTCATTATTTTATCAAGGTGGGTCATCATCGCAACACCCGCAGCGGACTCCACCGCCGAGGAACCCGATTCCCCCGCCGAGGTTCCACGACACTTCGCCGGAAGCTAGAAGAAGGAGGAATCCGGCCACAGAATAACCGCCACCGCCTGATCAGGCACTGGTTCCCACCCAAGCATCAACATTGATTAGGATGGGCTTTTTTATTTTTAAATTGTAATAAATTTTTTATATTTAATAAAATTGAGTTTAATGTTAGTTCTTCACTATAAAATAAGAAGTTTTCTTTGATAATTTAGTTTTTGCAATATAAATTTTTTTATATTTAATAAAATTGAGTTTAAGTTATTTCTTTTGTAATTTAATTTTTTTCAATTTAGTTTTAATATATTTAATTAAATAATAGTTGTTTAATTTTTTTATTGTAATTTAATTTTAATATCTTTACTAAAATAAAAGTTGTGTATTTTTTGTATGGAATTTAATTTGAATTTTTTAATAAAATAAAAATTTATTTTTTATTTTTTTAATTTAGTCTTCTTCACTATAAAATAAGAAGTTTTCTTTGATAATTTAGTTTTTTGCAATATAAATTTTTTTATATTTAATAAAATTGAGTTTAATGTTATTTCTTTTGTAATTTAATTTTTTTCAATTTAGTTTTAATATATTTAATAAAATAATAGTTGTTTAATTTTTTTATTGTAATTTAATTTTAATATCTTTACTAAAATAAAAGTTGTTTATTTTTTTGTATGTAATTTAATTTGAATTTTTTAATAAAATAAAAATTTATTTTTTATTTTTTATTTTTTTAATTTAGTCTTCTTCACTATAAAATAAGAAGTTTTCTTTGATAATTTAGTTTTTTTGCAATATAAATTTTTTTATATTTAATAAAATTGAGTTTAATGTTATTTCTTTTGTAATTTAATTTTTTTCAATTTAGTTTTAATATATTTAATAAAATAATAGTTGTTTAATTTTTTTATTGTAATTTAATTTTAATATCTTTACTAAAATAAAAGTTGTGTATTTTTTTGTATGTAATTTAATTTGAATTTTTTAATAAAATAAAAATTTATTTTTTATTTTATATTTTTTTAATTTAGTCTTCTTCACTATAAAATAAGAAGTTTTCTTTGATAATTTAGTTTTTTGCAATATAAATTTTTTTATATTTAATAAAATTGAGTTTAATGTTATTTCTTTTGTAATTTAATTTTTTTCAATTTAGTTTTAATATATTTAATAAAATAATAGTTGTTTAATTTTTTTTTATTGTAATTTAATTTTAATATCTCCAAAAAAACAGAAATTACATAGCCAGCAAGAGACAAACAAGCTAAGAACACGGTCAACTATTCCGATTTGGACACGAGCGAGATGTATGGCCCGGGTTCCTACACCACCCGCACTGCCGATTTTGATTGGTCGGTTCTCGGATATCCATATTGTTGCGTATTCTAGTCGAGGAAGGTCGACTGTTTGGTTTGCGCCTCAATTCTCTATCCCAAACAACGACTTATACGGTGCAAGCGATACCGATGGCCACTTACGTTCATCTGGGACTAGTGGGAATACGTGTCTCCACACGTTGTACATGTTTTCTAATTTGTACACTTCGTCGACATAGCTCATGGGATCAATACGGAGATTCTGACAAGCCGCAAGTACATGAGCACATGGGTAACTAAGTGCATCAAATATCCCACAATCGCATGTTCTATTTGTCAAGTGTACACGATAATGCCCGCCAACAATACCTTGGTTCGGTCTGTCAAACTCCGTGACACGAAACCATAGGCTGTCGCGGTCGTGACACACTGTGTGCATGGTGTTCGCCCGTGCCTTCCCACGATTAATTTCTTGCAAGACCTTCGAGCTCCATATATGGCCTCCTTCCATTTGCCCTCTATAACTCGCTGCTCTCTTCGGAAATAGTGCCGCTAACTGAAAATATGTCTCTCGCACAACTGCTGTAATCGGTAGATGACGGGTTCCTTTCAGAACAGAATTTATGCATTCGGCAAGGTTTGTGGTCATATGCCCATATCGTAGGCCGCCGTCATATGCTTGTGTCCACTGTTCGAAAGGAATATTGCACAGATAGCTTGTGCCTTCGGCGTTATCTGAGCGCAAACTGGCCAGCATCTCGTGAAAACGGTCTTTATTGATCTCATACCCTGCTAATATAGTTGATAGCGAATATTACATACCACTCTTCAATTGCGAATAAATTGAATTTTCAAAAGAAATTGTATTAATAGATATTTCATACCCATATCGATCACTTGCCGTTTCTGTCTTTTAGATCGATGTTGCCCATAGTAGTTGGATGCGACATGCCTCAGGCAATATCAATGGTGTGTGCGATGCCACATGCTTCCCTGGCATTCTATTGCCGCAAGTATTCTAGGGCCCCGATCCGATATAACGCATATGTCAGGTTGGGGGCAAACATGCCTCCTTAACCTAGATAGGAAGAAGTCCCAATCATCAGCTGACTCCCCCGGTGTTATTGCGAACGCAATCGGAAGGATTCTCCCACAGCCGTCTTGTGCCACAGCTAGCAATAGCCGATGCGTATATCTATCATACATGAAGGTACCGTCAATTTGTACCAATGGCTTGCAGAATGTAAAAGCATCTCGGCATTGCTTAAATATCGTAAGCAGACGCTTGAAACGCTGCGCATCCACGGAGCGACGCGATTGTTGTAGTACACGCGGTTCCGTTTCAAGGTCTCATTGTCTTTGCTCGGGACATACCTCTCAAAGACTGACACCACCGCCACACTTCATTATATGAAGCGCCCCACCGACCGTGCAATTTTTCCAACGCCTACGCCGCTATCCAAGCCTTTTCACGAAGAGGCGTGTACCCCATTTGGCTACGAATAATATTGCCAATTAAGGCCGGTAATCGTAGTTTTGGGATCGGCCTTCACCATCGGGATTATTAAATCAGCCAACATGTCTGAATCCATCCTCGGATGATCTTGTGTTACACATGTCAATGAAGTACGTTAAATAATGCAACATTATATAATCTTAGTGTTATTCGAAATCATTGAACACATAGTGGTACTATACCGGTAAGACATGTATGCGGACCTTTGTACTTTTTCACCTCCCACATCCCTGTCCTTTTCCTCAACGACGCCATGATTTTCCATGAACATGTGCCATCTTACACTGCACACTTTGCCTCGTACCTATCGAGCTTTGATTTAACCATAGTGTAGTTAACCCCGTTCCTGATGCTGTATTGTTTCAATGCAGCAAGAAAAGTATTCTTGTTGGAAAACTGGTTACCAACTTCTAATTGGTCCGAATCCAACGAAGAATTTGTACGGTCACGCGTCCGGTGTGCTAGTTCAGGAAACTCCAATGCATCATCTTGAGATAGATCGACATTATGCATGTGTATTTGGAGGTGAGTATGCCCCTGAATAGCGGATCTTCCTCTTCTTCATCCGAACCGCCCTCAACGTCTTCAAGTACAATTGGAACGGGCTCCGGTTCAGAAAATAATCCAACTTCTGCACCGTCAAGCCCTGGCTTCCGAGGTGGATCCACATCGGATTCATCGTCCGATCCTCCATAACCTGCAACAAACGAGAGCCCCTCGCTGGTGGATGTCGTCGGTAATACATCATCTCTCATTAAACATCTTTCGTAACGATCCCAATCGTATGTGGATTGCCATCCACTAGAAGTTGATGACGTCCCCCAATACGTATTTCTGTCATCTGACGTCGACTGACGGATATGCATGTCCCATCCACCAACCGAGTGTCGTGCAAGGGTTATGTTTTCCATACTACGATCGCACACAGGCACTTCTGTGTTTTGTCTCCCACTTACAGAGTGTCGACTTGGGGTCGTGTATTCCCCTCGAACGATACTAGATGTTGAGGTCGTGACGGATCACTTGGATATGAAAATTCTACATATACCTCGATATAGGGTGAACCACTGGCAAGATGAGTCTCCACCATTGCCTCAAGGCTCCAAGGACCTTTGATGTCGAATGAGTCATATCTCACCGGATCAACCGAAGCGCAAAATTTATACTTAATAGACTGAACTTTCATTAGCGTTGTTCCGAATATTTTACGCCTAATTCTTTTGCGAAGTTCTACCAAATCGACGTTCCGATTAAAACTCAATCGCGCTGTGTTCTCCGATAAGAAAACAACACCATTTTTGGTGTCACGCACTTCACCATCGTAGTAAATAATAGCATTAATACGTTCACTCATTGCAAGTGGACGGTGTAAAAGAGTATAATTACTGTACTGAAAAATCACACTAAGTTCAATTCCCAGGAAAGAGAGGTGGATCACAAGGATCACTTAAGTACCAGATCTTTCCTAGCCAGAATATCCCTCAATCGTAATTTAATAGAACAATAAATAACTACGATCACACTCACAAGATATGAAAAATAAATAACCTAGATAGACACCAGAATTTTAACGAGGTTCGGCACGTTTTGCCTACGTCTTCGGGCACTAACAAATATATTTCACTCCAAAAATACAAGTGAAAATTTACAAAAGGGAGAGAGAACAATGCCTTAAGTAGAGAATGGCAAATTGTGGGATGAAGAAAATGAGAAATGGTTAGGCCTATTTATAGTTGAGGTTTATGGATCAATCTTGCAAATTACCTATTCAAATAGGGACCAAAATTGCAATTATCCCATGCCAATTTTCACATCACATCAACTTTCGGTGCCTAATTTTGCTGCCATTTTCTTCCCACTTGCGTTCCCACTTGCGTCCACGTCAGGGGGGAAAACTGCCTAAAGCGTGTCCCCGGGGGAGCGCTTTTGGCCGTTTTCCCCGAAAAATGCGCTGACATGGACGCGTTTTTTGGGGAAATTGCCCTTTCCGGTCAATATTTTTGAAACCTGTCCTTTCCGGTAATTTTTGAATTTTTTTTGTATTTTCTGGATATTTGCCCTTGTTTATTTTAAATTTTTTCATATATATTTATTTTTATTTTATTTTTTTATATCACTTGTTTTAGATTATCTTATATATATTATTTATTTATTTTTACATATACTGTTTATTTCTAAAAACATTTTGTATATTATATTTTTTAATTTCTTTTTTACATATTATTCATTTCAAACTTATGTATTATTTTAAGTTATATTATCCATTTTAAATTTCATATATTATTTAGTCTAAACTATGTTATATGTTATTTTAAAATTCGTTTATTTTTAAATTGCTATTTTATTTATTTATTTCAAGTTTCCCATATATTACTTATTCTAAACTTATATATATTATCTATTTTATTTTTCTTTTAACATTTATCTTTAAACTGTTTTATTCTAAATTTCCTTGTTACACATTATTTATTTTAAACTTTACATATTACTTTGCTTTAAATTATTTTGTGTTAATTATTTTTAAATTATTTTACATCATCTACTCTAAATTGCTTTAAATATTATTTATTTTAGACTTCTTTAAAATTATTTTATCACTTATTCTAAATAGTCTTATATACTTTATTTTATTATTTATTTATAATCGTTTTTATAAATTATTTATTTTAAAATATTATGTACTTTAAAATCTTTATTTAATTTTTTGGATTGTTATTTATGATATTTATTTCATTATTCTTTAATTATTAATGTTAATATTTTAGTAGTGTATGTGACGTGAGCAATGTCATTGTATGTGCTATGATTCGATTATTCGTGTTTTCATGTTATCGTTGTTCACTCGTATAATATTTTATTCGTGTTATTGTTCCATGTTCATTGTTATATCTTTATTTCATGTCATTGTATCGTAAATTAAACCCCAATATATTTATTCCATATAGATCGTTTTATCTTACTTTAAACAAAATAATGCATGTCGTTTAGTATTGTACTAGTTATTATTTAAAAGAAAAATCTTCAACAACAAAGGCAATATTTCGCATTTCGGGAATTCGAGAAATCGTGTCCTAACTTACGGGGTTTCAATTTTCTTGTTAAACCCAAATAGCTAAATATCCTTTTAAATTTCAAAACATTAAGCTTCAAAAAATTTAAAGGCGAACTTGTTCTCGAGGGTTCAAATGTCGTATCCTAACTTTCGGGACGTGGCATTTTGTTATCTCCGGACGAGTTGGCCCTTGAAGCTCGTTTCAATTCAATTCTAGTATTTTTTTAAAAAAAAAATGAACATTGATAAAAAGGGATCATATTTTAAAAAAAAAATCATTTCGAATTTTCAATTTTCGACATTTAGACATTAATTAATAAATTAGGTGCCAATTTTGGGCGTATCGAGAGTGCTAATCCTTCCTTATGCGTAATCGACTCTCGAACCCATTTTCTGTATTTCGTAGACCAAAAATTGTTGTTTTAGTAAATTCAAATTTTATTAAAATGTTTGAATTACGAGGTGAACTGATCACATCTCATCAAAAAGAATTGGTGGCGACTCCCGTTTTCGTTTTCGTTTTCAAAATCAAAGTCGATCCACTTTTCAAAATAGTTTCGACAACATATATAATCAATCCAATAATTTATATTATATTTAAGTACATACAAAACGAAACATTGCACCCATGTTCTATTGGATCTTTTTGCGTTGTGTTCAATTAACGAATTAAATATTTAGCCACGTTATATATATTTATTTATATATAGAGTCCAAGCAACACAAGTGTGGAGGGCCTCTTTGTTCAACTATTGTCCATTCAGGATTGCCGCCATTGCCAGAGACCGTAAATGGTAAATGTTGTTTAGGTAGCCAACGCACATGTGCGGCTATCATCCCGCTTGTTTGCAGCCTTGGCTCCTCCATTGCTATCGAAAGAGACTGGTCTTACATCATTATTGAATCTAATTGCAATTTGGGGATTGAAATGGTTAATGGGCTGTGTCGAAACCATTTTCTGTTTGAAAAATGGCCGACTTTAGAAAGGAAAATGGAGTCGCCACCAATCTTTTTTGAAGTGTGATTGGGTTATCTTATAAAACATTTGGTCTATGAATTTAAGAAAATGGGTTCGGGAGTCGGTTACGCACGAGGAAGGATTAGCACCCTTGCAACGCCCAAAATTGGTACCTTATTGATTGATCAATGTCCTAATATCGAAAATTGGAATAGATTTTAAAATACGAATCCTTTAGAAAATGATTGGATAATTCAAATTTGATATCGAAATTCTCTTGTTCCGAAAAGATGAAATACCACATCTAGCACGTTAGGACACGATGTTTCAAACCCTCGATACCAAGATCATTTCATGATTTCCAAAATTCATGCATTGCAATTTTTAAAAGGGTATTCCCCTATTTGGCAAGGGAGATAAGATCTGTAATTCTCAACTTGTTACCCTACTACTTAGGGGATTAAGGCTCATCGTCTTCGATCTGCTCCACTACTGCTTAAGGAGATAAGATCTATAATTTTCAACCCGTTACCCTACTGCTTAAGGGATTAAGGCTCATCGTCTTCGACCTGCTCCACTACTGCTTAGGGAGATAAGATCTGTAATTTTCAGCCCGTTATCCTACTGCTTAGGGGATTAAGGCTCATCGTCTTCGATCTGCTCCACTACTGCTTAGGGAGGTAAGATCTATAATTTCTAGCCTGTTACCCTACTGCTTAGGGGATTAAAGCTCATCGTCTTCGATCTACTCCACTACTGCTTAGGGAGATAAGATCTGTAATTTTCAGCCTGTTACCCTACTGCTTAGGGGATTAAGGCTCACCGTCTTCGATCTGCTCCACTACTACTTAGGGAGATAAGACCTGTAATTTTTAGCCCGTTACCCTACTGCTTAGGGGATTAAGGCTGGTGATTTGAATCTGCTCCATTGCCGATACATGGAGATAAGATTCGCCATTTTCAATCTGCCCCACTGCTATTTCGAGGAGACAAGATCTACAATTTTCAGTCTGCTCTATTGCCGATACATGGAGATAAGACTTGTTGTCTTCGATCTGCTCCACTCCTGCTCAGTGGAGATAAGATCTGCTATCCTTAGCCTGCTCTGCTCCTGCTCAAGGAGATAAGGCTATTGGTCTAAATTTGCTCCATTGCCAATACATGGAGATGAGATTCGCCATTTTCGATCTGCCCCACTGCAATCTTGAGGAGACAAGATCTACAATCTTCAGTCTGCTCCATTGCCGATACATGGAGATAAGACTTGTAATTTCAGCCCGCTCCCTTGCTATCTCAGGGAGATAAGGCTAGTGGCCTAAATCTGCTCCAATACCGGTACATAGAGATAAGACTCGCCAAAATCTGTAATGTAACACCCCAAACTCGGCCTATGCGTTAAGACCAAATTTGGCATGCCACATAATTCGAACTTACGTCCAGTCATCAATGCTTTTAATGAAAACAATTTTTTTCAAAACGATTTTGAAGACGGAGTTTATTAAAATCGAGATTTATTTGAAAACCATGATTTTAAAACATGAGAGTTTACAATTTGATTTTCAGAGAAATATTTGGTTAAAAACTTAAATAATTGGTTGAAATAAATTTATAAAAGAGTTTTACGGAAATTTTACGAGTAAGTGATATTTAAGAAAAACCCTTTTTATACGTAAGTTTAAGAAAACATTTATAAGAATTAAACAGCCCCATTTAAGTAACTAAAACATATTAAAATCCATCCACGAATAAAAATCCATAAAAAAAATACCATAGGCCTTATTACATCGCAATTGAAATAGTACTTAGATAAAAGTACTTAAAAGAAATTCAAAGTTTTTATAACTCATCATTCGTAGTATGGCTCTCCACACGAAGTCATCCACGCCCGAGCCTCCATCAATTACTCCGAGAAGGTTAAGAAAAACAGGGTGAGTTACTAAGAACTCAGTGTGTAACTCACTTACCGTGATCATTGGGCCAAAACCATTTAAGCATTTAATTGGGCTTGAGCCCATTTACAAATGTGCAATATATATAAATCAAATATAAAAATAATGCATATGATATGCAATTCCCAACCCAGCCTAATTTCCATCCGTTACACACCACCCGTACCAACCACACACACTGTGTGGGATCAAGTCAACCCACCCCGCCAACACACCAATAGCAGGCATTAAGCCAATTATAATATTTGTGGCAGAGCCACCGAACTAGATTGTGACAGAGTCACCGAACTAGATTTTGGCAATAGGCCTTTCTTCTCTTCATCAATTATCCCAACCCATGCAGTCATGTATATATATAATGCTTAGCAATATATTCATAAGGTAAATTTCAACAAAAGCCCATATTACAAGTTATCAATTTGGCCCATTAGTCAAAATAGCAATTTGGCCCATTTAACGACCTAGCAAATTTTGGCCTATATAACAAATACCAAGCGGCCCACATAGCAACATATCACATTTGGCCCATAAAGGGTATTTACGTAATTCGGTCCGTAGGGACATTTCATAATTCAGCCCGTTAGGGGCATTTTTGTAATTCAGCCCGTAAAGCATTTTCATAATTCGGTAATCGTACTCATTAAGGGTAATTCGGTAATCTCGCAACCCAAGGGTATTTCATAAATTTTACCCACCAAGGGTAATTCGTTTGGGCACAAAAATTGAAACTGTCCATCTACGTTATGCTGACTAAATTGACTATAACTCGAGTTAGAAAACTCAAAATTTAGATTCGTAAATTTTTCCTGAAACTAGACTCATATAAATTTTTACTTTAATTTTTCCAGAATTTTTGGCTTAGCCAATTAGTACAGTTTATTCTTCAAAGTATCCCTTGTTTCACTGTTTGACAGTTCTGCCCTCTCTTCACAAAATCTCAGATATCTTATTGTACAGAACTAAAATACTATTTTTGTTTGATCCAAATAAAAATAGACTTACTAAGGATTCTAATAATATAAATCATGTCCCGTAATTATTTTTCTACAATTTATAGTGATTTTTCCAAGTCAGAACAGGGAATCTCGAAATCACTCTGAACTAGTCTCACAAAAATCTAAAAATCTCAAAATATACTAATCCTTTGCTTGCTTGTTTCTTTTATAAGAAAATAGACTCAATTATCTTTCAATCCATATCTACCTTCACTTTCTAATTCAATTTCCACTATTTTTGGTGATTTTTCAAAATCACGTCACTGCTGTTAACCTAAACTGTTTTGTTACAAAATATGGTTACCACTTCGAACATACGTACGCCCGAGTGGCCATAGATGCTGGTTTTCGGCTTTTCAGTCTTTCGACAGATTCACAGAACATTTCATGCAAACATTTAGAGAGGCATGAGATTACACATCCCATTTCAAACATGTATTTGGAAAGTAAGGGATTACACACCTGATTTCGGTAAGGACTAAACCTTCTTGATAGTCGGCAACTACGACACCCACTATTTCTGAAGGATTAACAAATAGAGAATATCGAGTGAATTTGTCCCTAAAAATAATCGATTAGTCGAAACTTCGATCCGATTTGCAACATAGCCGAATAGAGCTATAACGAAAAAAATCCAAGAAGAACATTCTTACCTTAACGATGATGAATCCGATTTCCACCGATTGACTTATGGTTACGGTTGATACACGACCACCCACTAAGTTTCTATGATAGAGAAAAGATTCAAATGAGATATGGTATGATGATGGTCTCGATCCAAAAAGACCATCCCACACCAACATGTAGATTCGGTACAAAGGAAAAGGGAAAAAATAACGATTCCAAAATATTGTACTAGCCACTTACACGATTGATCAAAGTGTGAGAAGAAGGAATAAATTCATTGAAAAGGAGATAAGTGTGGTGGAGGATCTGGCTATGAAGGGGAAGTTAAAGGGAATGGTGCTTAGTAACATTCGACCATGATGAAAATAAAAGGGAGAAAAATGTTTGAGAGATTTTTGTAAGAAGAAAGGGATGAAGAAAAGTATATGAAAATAAGGTGTTTAGGTTTCGGTTCTTTTCAAGAATGGAAGATGAACAAAGAAATGAGTTTGAGGCTTATGTGCATTTGGCTAAGAAGAGGAAAATGGAGAGAAAGGTTTTGGAGAAAAACACAAAAATGACAAAATGCCAAAGTGACCAACTAGCTACCAAAAGCCATCCAAATTTTGGTCACCCCTCCTAGCCCCTAAAACGTCCAAGTACATGGCCAAGAGAGTCAACCTTTGCCAACTATACTTTCCATAAAACATTCCTCAATTTAAGCCACTTGTTCCCCTACCTACCTTATCCTATTGATTCCTTTTCCTATGTCAATTCTTGTCTTAATCCATTAGCCACCTTGTCATAAAACCAAAAGTCCAACCTTCCAAAAATAAAGCTTGACCGACACATGCTAGATGAGTGAAAAGAAAACAAAAAAAATTTTAGTCACAAAAATGCATACCAAGGAATTCGAACCTCTTCCCTCAAGCAAACATACATGGTGTCATATCTCCTTTACCACTTGCTCATCTTATGCTAACTTTTACTGTTTAATTACCTTAAGCATTTAAGGTTACTTGTTCCATTTTAATAAAATACTACTTACCAAAAATTATTCCAAGTCCAAATAAATCCCGAGCCTTCTCGAGACCATTTTAAACACACAAATGGAATCATTTCACTAGCTAAGCACCAAAATAATGCAACATATAAATACTCAATTTTTAGGGTATTACAAGTAATTCTAATCAATTGTGCTACATCGTCCTCTAGGGAACCTACCTGTAGAATTGATTTCACGGGGTCTATGCTTATGCCAAATGATTAGGATGTCATGATCGGAAAATGCTCCTAACCAAATGTATTATGAATGTTATATGAATGAATGCAAAATGTCATGAGAATGATCCATTTTTAACACTTGGGCTGTCATTGCTTATTGTTTATTAAGGTGATACCCTTGACATATGTCTTCTTGTTCAGCTGATATTTTCCACAGAGAATCTGAAGACGTAGCCATCGCTTAGGCCCTTATTTCTCAAGGGTTCCCAGCCCTTTAAGCTTGGTGAGTTCTAAATAATTGTCCTGTTTCAAATTCTTGTATTATTTAGAGACTTTCAGAATAATATGCAAAACTTTTTTTGTGAAAGCATTATTAGTTCGTTGATTATTATTTCAATATATCATGCTTGAAAAAAATTATAGAAATGAATAAAACTGAAATTTATTTGGGACAAAATCTACAAAGAGTGGATTGAGCAAAGGAAGCAAATTTTACTAAGGTACAAAAAATGAGTAAGGGTGGAATTGGTGCCCCAGATATCATAGCTTGAGCTTCTCTGTTCAAACTTCTTGAGGACCATTTTAAGCTCAATATGTGTTTAAGGGAACCGGAGTACTTTGTCGATGCCCCAAGATGAAATATACTTTCTCATTGTTAATTCAAGCGTAGCAAGACTACTGTCTGCCCCATCACGATTTGATCACAATTTGAGCCGCCCTTTTTAGGTTTTCGACTCAAAGCCCATTTGGTCTCAAAGCGCCCTTTGCGGGTTTTCACATTGGCCTCTCCTTTTTTTTCGGAAAGTCTCAAAGCACCCTTTGCGGGTTTTCACTTTGGCCTCTTTTCTTTTTCAAGAATAATACTTTTTGACTGAATTCGAATTTACAGGATTGGGAAAGTTTTTCCCATCCATTTAGGCCAAGATCAGTGCTCCTCCAGAGAAAGCCTTTTTAACCACATAAGGTCCTTCTTAATTTGGTATCCACTTTCTTCTAAAGTCCTTTTGCATAGGGAGAATCTTTTTCAATACCAAGTCTCCTTCATGGAACACTCTGGGATGGATTTTTTTGTTGTAAGCCCGCATCATTAGCTTCTGGTACATTTGACCATGGGGGATGGCTCTTAACCTTTTTTCCTCAATCAGATTCAGTTGATCATACCGAGATTGAACCCATTTCGCTTTATCCAACTTAAGCTTTGACAAAATCTGGAGAGAAGGAATTTCAACTTCGATGGGCAAGAATGCCTCCATCCTATAAACCAATGAGAAATGTGTTGCCCCAGTAGAGGTTCTGGCCAACATTCGAAAAGTATAAAGGGTAAATGGTAACTAGTCTATGCCAATCTTTACAAGTTTCAATCATCTTTCAAAATCTTTTTGGATGGTTTCTTTCTTTTCCTTCTTTTTCCTTTTTTTTTGCATTCGAACTTGAATTTGAAGTTGAAATTGAACTTGATGACGGTTGACTTTGTAACTTTGCCATAGGAACCAACCTTTACCCTCTTAGTGAAATAATTGACAATCATGAAGATGAATAGGCGTCAACTAGATGCTTTTGCCGAAATCGTCCCTGTAACATCTATGCCCCACGTATAGGAAAAAATAGAGGAAACATATAAGTCATGTCTTCTCAGTTTGGCAACTGATGCAATCTCCCTTTCATGGTAGACCAGCAGTACCTGAACCTTAAAATTGACCTGGCTATCGAAAAACTCTTAGCATGTGCATTTTCGAACACTCTATAGCCTCCTCATGCCTAGGCATATTTTGATGCGATCATGCATAGACATCTTTGAATTATTGGAATAACTCAATGACATCTCGCTTTGTTTCTGTGGTAGGCAAGGCTTCGATCTTCACTCCTTTCCTAGACTCGCAATGTCTACTGACCCTTTGTACGGTAAAGTCTATTTTCATTTTGTTCTGCCATCCTTAACAAATCAAAAGATAAGTTAAAATCTCTGTCATCTTAAAAATCCTCAGATCCTTTTAGACCCATATTTCACTCAAAAGGGAGTCCGTAACAGCGTTGCTCATGTCTCGATATTTGGGTACCTATTGTAGGTGCGAAGGCAAATTCCAAAGAATAAATGATTCTAAGGATGATTATTTATATGATATGATTATGAATAAAATGAGAAAATAAAAAAGAAAAAGTTGCCCGGCATGAAACATAAAAATGCATTTTTATTGAAAATAAAGATGTTTGAACTGAAGCCTATTTCACAAAAGATTCTTATTGTTTCTAGGCTTAAAACAACAAGTGTGTTTTGAAGATTACTCTGTGTTAGCTCTAAAAAATACAAGAATTTCCTTTGCAGTCCAGTTGTTCAAAACACTTCTAGGCTCATAGGGGCGAATGCCCCCTAGGTTTCCTTCATTCGATCCCTCTCCAAATACGGTGTTAATGCTCAAGGTTTTCATGATATCTTTAGCCATCCCTTCTCTTATCATCACCGGTTCAAGAGGGATAATTCCTTCTGATATGAGTGCCGTGGATATATGGGGTGTAACACCCCCAACCCGTAACCGTCGCCGGACTAGGGTTAAAGGTGTTACCGGACAGATCGAAAACATTTTCAAAAGTTCATACATTCATTCATCATTCTCAAGCATAATGTCCCTTAAATGAGTCCTCGAGACCACAAGCATGCTTATAAATCGGGTCGGGACTAAACCGAAACACATACAAAATTTCATGGAAAATTAAAAACTTTTCTAAAATACAGGGGATACACGCCCGTGAAAGAAAACCGTATGCCCTCCACGGCTGCTAGACACCCCCGTGTGTCCTTCCCGTGGTCGAAACTGTCTTACCTTCCACGGCCACTAAGCACGTCCGTGTGCTCTGGCCGTGTACTACTAGGCCATATACTGACTTCCTCACACAGTCACTAGGCACGCCCGTGTTCCATGACCGTGTGCTTTTAAGCTAGCTACTGACTTAGCCTCACGGTCAATAGGCACGCCCGTGTGCCTCAACCGTGTGACAAAATAGGCTATTTTCAAGGCCAAAATGCCACCCATTTGGGTCTTACCTACAAGCAACATCTACCAGCACATATCATGCATATATGGAAACCAAAAAATACTAAATTGACCATTCAATATATACATTCAATATCCATTTCATTCATGCCAACTTTTAAAACAAAGCATATATATAACTAAAGCATTTCTCAATCATTTTCCTATCCAAAAACTTGACCATATCATGAGCAGCAAACCATACCAAAACAACTTATACCAAAAACTAGACTATACATGCTATATCTAGTTATATGCATTTCCAAAGTGTACCAAAATGAATTTAGTAGTGTGATGACGATCCTTGATGGTCCCGAGCCTTCAGTAGTTTTGACGACCTATAAAACAGAGAAAATACACACAGAATAAGCTTTCCAAAAGCTTAGTACGTCATATTACAAATAAACTTAGCATGAATTGCACAAAACCAATTTAATAAGATAACCAATATGGTTCTCATGACAAAAATCACCTCATTCTTTCTCAAGCTCATATGCTTATCCATAACTTACCATATATGCATATAGTTCATCTAGTCAAGACTTTACATATTGTATTATAAATTCTATATACGTAACATCATGATACGATCACATAGATACTTACCTTATATACACAATTAGTGTATAAACAACGTACCTAAAACAGATATTCATTTATTTAATTTATCAAAGCTCGGATTTGCAATTCGTATCACAGACTTGCCAGTTGAACCGTAAGGAATCTAGTAGGATACTCAGAAACTCGGAATAGTCGTACAATGCCAACGTCCCAGACGAGATCTTAATGCACTCAGATATCGATGCCACTGTCCCAGACAGGGTCTTACACGAATCAATACGATGCCGATGTCCCAGACATGGTCTTACACGTAACGCTCAGATCGATGCCAACGTCCCAGACGTGGTCTTACACATAAAACTCATATCGTTGCCAACGTCCCAGACGTGGTCTTACACGAAATCTCAAATCAACACCAACGTCCCAGACGTGGTCTTACATGATAAAATAGAACAGATACCTATGTCATGACATAGCTAATCCTATCTATTCCTAGGTTCGTATGGGACTTCTCGGACTTAGTCACTATATCGAACTTATCTCGGAATTCATATGCATAACCTCTCATAAGTATCAACATTAGTCATATGAACAATTATAATTTCATACAAGTACGTTTATTTGCATAGTGACTTACCTCGGATTCGATCTATCGGAATGGAAATGGCTACTCGGTTACTTTCATTTTCCTGCGATCTAAGTCCGTTTTCCTCAGTTCTTGATCTAAACATATTCAAAATTAAACCTTTTATTCACTAATTCATTCAATTCAATCCAAGGACACATTTTAGGGCTATTTGCAAATTAACCCTTATATTTGTACAATTTATCAATTTAGTCCATTTTTCTCAAAACATCAAATTCACAAAATCAACCTATACTCATGCTTAGTCGAATGTACATATATAACATACAAGCCCATATTTTCCATCAAATTTGTAATTTAATCCCTCAAATTGCTATTTTCACAATTTAGCCCTATTTAGCTAAATTCATCAAAACTTCAAGAATAAAACATGTTCATCTAGCTCAAATCTTTCATTTAACAACTAAACTCATCTCAAAGCTCAACATTCATCAATGAAATTTTATACAAATATCATCAATTCACAAAATTGAAACATGGGCTTGATAGTAAACAAAACAACGATTGCAAAAACGTAAAAATTATCGAAAACCAACTCAAAATCATACATTAAATTAAACCTTCAAATGATCGAATACCTTGGCCAAATTTTCTTTCTTTTCTTTTCTTGTTTTTCAGTGGTATATGGATGAATGAAATCTACTATCATGTTTCTTTTATTATAATATATCTATATAATAAATAATATAACTTTAAGTTATAAAATAATATATAAAACTTGTAATATAAGCATTTCATCACTCCATGCCATCCATTAACCATAGAATTGGCTTAATTGCCACATAAGTCCTCACATTTATAAAGCCACAACATATTGATACTTTAACAATTAGCATACCACTTTCACATTTAATGCAATTCAATCCTCTGCTCAAATTAAACGCACGAACATACAAATTAACTTACGAAAATTTACCACATGCTTAATCACATACCAACGGCACATAAAATACTATTAAAATATTATACGGACTCGGATTTGAGGTCCCAAAACTACTGTTCTGACTAAGGTATAAACTGAACTGTTACATGGGGAAAAGTCATTGATCCCCATTTGACTTCAGCGCCCTTCTCTACTGACTCTGCTCCTATGGTGCGCACGTCCTCCTCTTTAGTGAACTCAAAGAACTCTAGCTCTTTATTGTTCATTAGACCCTGCATCAGGGCCCTGAATTCAGTACACCTCTGAATCTCATGGTCTTCCTCCTCGTGGAACTCACAGTAGTTTCTGACTTCTCGGGATTTGCCCCCTACATCTTGCATGATTAAACCTCTTTCCACCATTCTTCTCCAGACCTCTCTCAACGGGGTTCTTATTTCTGCAACATTCAACTTAATTCTTTTCCTCGCGCTCTCGATTATCGCGTTCACCCCATTATCAATGTGATTGGGTAATGGATTTCCTAAGACAGATGCATCATCGAACTTCACAATGCCCATTTTGATGAGCCTTTTGACTAGCTTTTTGAAAGGGAAGCAATTCTCTATCGGATGCCCTGGTAAGGCCTGCTGGCCCGCGGCTATCGCTCTTGGTTGACTGACAGTAACAAGCTTCAAATAACCCGAGCTCACATTATTTACTTCATTTTCCCGTTTCTTCAGAGCTGATCTTCTCGTACCTTCCTCAGCCTCTATCTTTCCACAGCTTATGGTATTTTCTATCATTTCGCCCGACATCACTATGTCTACGAAGCTCTTAGTAGCGCTTTCCAACATATGATTGATAAAAGGTGCTTTCAGGGTATTAATGAAGAGCATGGTTGTTTCTTTCTCTAGCAGTGGTGGTTGAACTTGTGTAGCGACTTCCCTCCACATCTGGGCATATTTCTTGAAATTTTCGCCCGACTTCTTCTCCATATTTTGTAGCGTGATCTTGTCAGGCGCTATATCAGTCACATGGCCATAATGCTTCATGAAGGTCTGTGCTAAGTGCTTCCATGATTTGACTTGAGTACGACTCAACTGATTGTACCATTTAGCTGTGGCTCCAGTCAGACTATCCTGGAAGCAGTGGATCAACAACTGGTCATTACTGACATATCCTGTCATTCTCTAAAAAACATTGTAATATGGGCCTCTAGACAACTGGTCTCATTATATTTTTTGAATTCTGTCATCTTAAACTTTGGTGAGAGTACCAAATTTGGGACCAGACTCAACTTCTTAGCATCCACCTCGCATTGGTAATCAATGCTTTCCAATGCTTTGAACTTTTCCTCTAACAAATTGCATCGATCTTCAAACTCCTTTGGGAGCTCCGCCTTTGCTTTTTCCTCTTCTGCTGCATCATCAAAGTCAGGGACCATTGGTTTTACCAAATTGTCTCCGGGTTTGGAGCTCGAGCATGTCGGAAAGTTTACCGATGCCAATGTACCGGATTGATACTGGGGTCTGATATTGACGGACATTCTTCGTGGTTGCACTTGGGAATTTACCGGGGCCAAGCCTGGAGGATAAGCAGAATCTTTATTATCATCTCCAGTATCGACCATAGGGCTCTTTCCTTTACCAGACCCTCTAGTCAACAGCTGTGTTAACTGGCTCATCATACTTCTCTGGGATTCCAGCATTTGATCCCTCATATCCTGTTGGATCTTAGCCAACTCTTCTTGCATCTGCGTTTGCAATTGGTCCTGTATCTCTTTCTGCATCTGCTCTAACCTCTCTAACCTTTGATCCATGACTTTCGTTTTTCTTCGAGTGTAGTAGTGATGTTCCAGGGTAACTATAATACGATCTCTAGTTAATAGGGTTCTTTTATGACATTTAATGCATATAATGCGATGTAATGCAAATGGATGAAATGCAATGCAAAGGCATGGAGTGAATGCAAAAAGAAAGAGAGGCGTTGATTCTGAACTCAATTTCATTAGAAGAACTTTTCTAGAAAATAAATTTCTTTACTTAAAGCGGATTACATATGCGGATTTGTCCTCATAGTCCAGGTGAAAACACTAATCCTTTTCTTCGTATCCGGATGTTATGGTCGTGTCCCCTGAACTTTCTCTATAGATGCATTATCTAGCTCTTTGTTGCTTGATCCAGGTCGTGACTCTTCACTTACTTTTCCTTCGCGATGCACGTAAGCTTCTTTAAGAACATTGAGACGTGATGACTCTCGGATAATCCTTGTTGGCTTGAATCCTTGGGCAACGAGGCAAAATCATATACCATCAATCTTCTCTCGTTGTGTTTACTTGGGCTATATTCAGACAAACGTGTTATAACCCACTTTATCAAAGAATCCATTTTCCTATGACAAACTTTTCTATTTAGCAATCGAATATGAATCAACACCTCCTTTCTACGATGATGAAATGTAATGTAGTCATAAACAAAAATAAACACGTTAGTATCATGTACAGATGGTAAAATCAAACATCTATCTAGGTGACTGCTAGGGTTCAACATAGTTCTACCTAAAGTGGGCTCATAGGGTTCACTATATGTGGTTTAGTTCTAAAGGGAGGGTACTTGAACCAGCAGATTCCTCAATCCTCACCCATTATAGGCTCATATCGACCGGGTTCAGTTCAGGGGAATACATTTCCCTATGGCTATGCGGAGGTGAAAACCTCACGAAGACATAGGTACGAATGTATCCTGGAAGCAGTCCATTAGCCCATGCGGAGGTGAAAACCTCACGAAGGTATAGTTTCTCCCTCCCACTTAAAATTTGTGACTACAACGGTCATGCAATGTGATGCAAGAGTACCTTACGAGACTCAAACCATAAAAAACATATGACACGATACAAACTCATGCAGTAAGAGAATTGTAATTTTCAAATTTGATTTTCAACTTTCATCAAAAGGACAAAAATTAATCAATTTATGGCTTGACTCTCTTAGGTCCCCAGTGGAGTCCCCAAGCTGTCGAAACCATTTTTTGTTTGAAAAACGGGCCGACTTTAGAAAGGAAAATGGAGTCGCCAACAATCTTTTTTGAAGTGTGATTGGGTCACCTTATAAAACATTTGGTCTACGAATTTTAAGAAAACGAGTTCGGGAGTCGGTTACGCACGAGGAAGGATTAGCACCCTTGCAACGCCCAAAATTGGTACCTTATTGATTGATCAATGTCCTAATATCAAAAATTGGAATAGATTTTAAAATACGAATCCTTTAGAAAATGTTTAGATAATTCAAATTGGATATCAAAATTCTCTTATTTCGAAAAGATGAAATACCACATCCAGCACATTAGGACACGATGTTTCAAACCCTCGATACCAAGATCATTTCATGATTTCCAAAATTCATGCATTGCAATTTTTAAAAGGGTATTCCCCTATTTGTCCAAACTAAAAAACCGAAACCCAGCACGATTGGGCACGATTCCTCGAATTTCCAAACATGAAATATTGCCTTATTTAAGAAAACACGGTCAAAATCTCTAAAGGATATTTAGTCATTTGGATGAACAAAAAATCGAAACCCAGCACGATTGGGCACGGTTCCTCGAATTTCCAAACACGAAACATTGCCTTGTTTAAAAAAAACCTTTTTATGAGTTTGGTTAAAAAGTGGTAAAAGAAAAGTCAATTATCCTTTAGAATGGAAAACTGGTTTAAACGTACAAATGGTCCTACTTAGTGACTAGTGCTAATGTAAGCATGATAATAATAAAGAATGATAAAAATAAATATAATAGGAAGGGAAAAAAATAAAAATTTAAAATAAACAATAATATTAATAATAATAAAAATAATAGTAACAAATAGAATAAATAGTAATAGTAATAATAATGGAAAAAATTAAACTAAAAAAATAATATTAAAAATAATAAAAGTAGTAATAGTAGTACGAGTAAAATAAAATAGTATTAATAATAAAATAATAGTAATAATATTAACATAATAGTAATAAGAAAAAATAATAGTAGTAAAAATAAAGGTATATTAATAATAATGAAAATAATAATAGAGTCAATAGTAAGAATAATGAAAATAATGATACTAATAATAATAGTAAATATAATAGTAGTAATAATAACAGTAAATGTAGCAATAATTATAATAAGAAAGCTCAAATTAATTAATTTAATAGTAAAATAGCAAAAGTAATCGAAAAGGGACCAAATTAGATTGAAAACAACAGTTTTAGGGTAAAATTGGAAAGTGAATAAAAAGAGAAGGACCGAATTAAAACACGCGCAAAACATAAAAGGACCAAAAAAGTAAATATTCCCTCCCCCGAAACGCGCCATTACCAGGGGGACCAAATTGAAACTGCAGTATAACTGCGGGGCAAAATTAGAAATAAAAATAACTTTAAATGTGAAATCATAAAAAACGGAGGGGCTAAAAGCGAAATTAGCCCCCCTCTGGAAAACACGCGGATCCTGGCGGTTCGGGTCGGGTCACGGGTCGGTGCTTTAAACGGCACCGTTTTGGCACCTGATACATACTCCCAAAACGACGCCGTATGGTCCAGGCTATAAATGCCAATTTTTTGACAAAAACATTTCAGTTTCCAGCCCCTTTCAAAAAAAAAAAAATTCTCTTCTCTTCTACTCTCCCCTTTCAGCCCTAGTTCGACCAGGGTTTTCGATTTAACACCGCCGCATCATACGACGTAAATCGCCCCAAAATAGGTAAAAGTTTCTCCTTTTTTTTGTAATCGTATTTTATATATATATATATATATATATATATATATATATGTAGGTTTTTTTTTTTAAAAACGAAGAGGGGAAAAATTTTAAGTAAACAGATTGGAAAAAAAGAAAAAAAAATAAGAGAAAAAGAAAACCTTCAGATTTGTTCTGATTCCGTATAGATTCTTTCTATTTTGCAATGTATATTGCCTGTATCTTCGTAAAAAAGGAAAGTCCCCCTTTTACAAGTTGGTTCGGCCTCTTTATAGCCGAAATGAAAATCAAAAGTAAAAAAAAAAAAACAATTATTTTCTCCATTCTTTCCGTGCAGTTTCTATTGCTTTTCGATTTTGCAGGTAAACGTGGAGCGGGCATGAAGGTGCGCACGATGCGCTGGTAGTTGGCGTGTGGCGCTGGTCGTGGGTGAGAGGCGCGTACAATGCGGAGGCTACTGCGGGCCTGCGGCGCAAACAATGCTAGGGTTTCTGATCTACTTTGGGGCATTTGGGCCCTAATTTAATTGGGCCCGAGTGTTTTTTTTTTTGTAATGGACTGTATTTTTTATTTTTGGACTTTGTTTTATTGGGCTTTTTTGTAAATTTGGTATGGGCCCGGGCATAAATCAAGCTTTACAGGTTGAATAGGCAATGGGCTCGGTGGTTGTTATAGATAATATTCTCAGCAATGTCTCTGCATTTAGGAATGTTAGCTTTTCTTTTGTAAAAGGTGGGCTATCAGGGTTGTCAATTGGTTCGCTAAAGAATACTAAGGACAGTTCTTGTCCTATGAACTAGTTCATAACATCCTTTGTGGAGCTTCAACCTAATGATTTCTTGACGAATGAAGTTTTTATTTTAAAAGTCTTGATGAATAAAGTTTTAAAAAGGGATGATAATCAGTTACTTGAGATATTGACAACAAAGAAATAAATTATTATTGAATGAAATGATGAGATACATTAATTTTCTAATAAAATTTAATATCTTCAAAAAACTATATTATTATTGAAAGGTAACCATAAACCCTGAAGATAAAAAACCAGATATAGAGAATATCAAAAAAACATTAATTGCAAAAATGAAACATATATGTATATATTTTGTTACAAGATGAAGGAAAATCTCCTAAATAGGTTAGATGAGTCCAAGCCATTCTAGAGTAATTATCATGAAATAATTGAAGAACTTCATCCGGCAGTTGTATGTATATTAGCTTGCCTAACGGTCTTAAGGAAGCCACTCGTGCCAATCTATCCGCTACCTTGGTTCCCTCCCTAAACACGTGTTTAATTTGGATCATCAATCTAGCTGTAAAAGGTCCTTTATAGCTCATAGCATCGCGAAATAATACAGTTTAGTTGAATTTATTTAAATCAAATGAATAGCTTCAGTACTATTCATCTTAATCACCAATTTTTTAATCCTTAAATTCCATGCTAATTGAAGCCCATCTAGAGCACACCACAGCTCAACATTGATAATAGAGCAGCAGCCAATATTTTTTAAAAACCCAACAATCCAAATTCCATACTAGTTATGAATTGATCTCCCTGTAGAAGCATAGGCAACACCTTATTAATAGCACCATCGGTATTTACCTTATGCAATTCATCCTCAGGTGGAATCCGTCTAACTAATATGCAAGTTTTGGATTGTCTCAGTATCAACTAATTCACCTTGACACAGTTAGAGTGAAGATAGTTGTTGGATAGATTAATGTCAATCTACTCTTGCGATATGATATTAAAGAATTCCTGTGTCTTGCAATTTATTTCTTTAATTATTTGTGCTGAATGTGTATTATTTGGATTTTGCTTTTTTCTTTTTAAGATTTATACATATATAAGATTGAACAGAATTTGTATTTGTTTTTTTTTTTTTTTTTACTCATAGTGCTTGAGAGCCAGATTTCCCTTGAGTACCATATTAAAGTTACCCCGCTCAATAGTTTCAATTTTGAAAGGCGTTTTAGACCCAAAAGAAAAGGTCTTTCGGGATCCTTTATAATTATATCAACAATTTGGTTTCGGCCTTTTCGTTTGAGAGGATATTTTAATTTCCCAAATGTTCAAAATTTGGCAATTTACACGCTGCAACATTTTGAAATTCAAAAAGCATCATTATGGTTTTCATTGATACCCACAGTCGAAAAGCAAAGAATTAATAGTTTTAAAAAATTGTTATAAATTTTTTTAAATATTTTTATGAAATGCATGTATTAAAAATTTCTTTAGCAGTATACTAAATATTTTTCTTTTTATTACATCCTATAAGATATTTATTAACATTTTAAATTTTAATTGTGAAGTTTAAAAATTTCTTGTACTAATACTAAATATTTTCTCTAAACACAAATATATAAAATATCTTATAATTTTGCCACGTGTAAGTGAATACCGCCTAATTCAACGACATGTCAGCATAGACTTTAAATTTTACTTCTATTAATTATTATTATTATTATTATCTATTTTCATAACGGCTCTTTCCCGCTCACAATCCCTCGCTCAAAATTCAAGCGTTACATTTCTCTCTTTAGCTAATTTTACCCCATTGATTCCCTGATATACTCTAATAATCAAATTTAATTTCTTCGATCGTCTGCAATTGGATCTCCGATCTCCGATCATCAATCATCCATTTCGGTACACAGCCACGACAGTCAATTTCTAAAAATTTCACGGTAATTTCACTGTTAATTGTATTCCCTTTTCATGCTTTTTTTTTTTTTAACTTTGAATCGGACTTTTTTTTGTTTGTTTTTCTGTTCAATTTTAACTTAATTATCATGCCATCTGTTTGGTCAACGAGAATGCAAAAGAAAAGAAAAAGTTTAAAAAAAGCATTGTTTTCAGAGTAAGGCAATTTTAATTAGTGTGATATTCATTCGATTGATAATTGATTATGAATATCATGAATTTCATTTTTTTATCTCTATTTATTATTTCATTATTATTATTATTCTTCAATTTTGACTTCATACTTCGTTTTTATTCTTCTTTGCGAGACTAAAGAAGGCTTCTTGCTGCTGAATATCGCTGGCTTCATGTCAAATCATTATAGTGAGCACTTTGCGCGCATGGAAGCAACTTGCGGGTCATTACTGTGTGAACTTCAGGTCCTCCTCAAGATCTCCCAAAGCATATTTTATAATTTGCCTATTCGTTGCACATGAAATATTTTAGAAAGTTATCTTTGCATTGGTTATTACAGAGATTATGGGATGAAGTTGGGGAGACTGATGGCCAATGGGAGAAAACACTTTTGGAAATTGAACAAGAATGCCTCAAGGTTTATATGGAAAAAATACAAGAGGCCAAAGAATGCAGAACTAAATTGCAACGAGATATTGCCACTGCCATGGCAGAACTTTCAGATATCTTTACTTCTATGGGAGAGAGCTCGGTGCAGGTATTGAAGTTATTAGCATATAACAAATAGATTGGTAATTGTTAAATTAGGTTTGTTATGGGTTTTGTGAGTATTTTTATGTCATTGGTTATATTTATTCAGCGGGATTTGAAGCCTGGTGGGAACTTAAAGGAAGAACTTGAAGCCATTATTCCGCTGTTGGAGGATATGCGTAGGAAGAAAGTGGAAAGAATTAATCAATTTGTTGGAGTTGTAGAGCAAATACAAAAGCTATCTAATGATATTTTGGGGGTTAAAGAACAAAATGGAAATAAGGTGTTTGTTGACGAGACCAATCTGTCTCTAAGAAGACTTGAAGAATTGCATAGTGAACTGCATGAACTTCAACATGAGAAGGTTAGTCCCTATGTTCAATTATATCCTTTGACAATGGCACTAGCAACTTTTGTCTTGATAATTGAGAGCATGGTATCTGTGTATCCATATTGATTGATATCACATGCAACTTAGGATTCTGCTGATCTTTTGAGCAGTACTATAAAAATGATGGCAATTAGTGATATAACTTTAAAATCATTTGCAGATCAATCGTTTGAATCAGGTGCAGGGCCACCTAGATACTATAAACTCACTTTGCACAGTTCTTGGTATGAATTTCAAACAAACAATTTGTAGAGTCCACCCTGCCTTGGATGATTTGAACGGTGCAAAAGATGTAAGTAACAGTACAATTGCAAGGTTGGCTGCTCAAATTCAAAGCCTGCAGGAGCTAAAGTTAAAGAGAATGCAGAAGGTAAGTACTATTATAAATATAATGATTCTTTTCACTTTTATGTTTTAGCATCTAGAATATTTGTTTGTGTTTGATACTTCTGACCCTTTTATCTGTGCTTCTACCAGATTCAAGATCTTGCATCTGCTTTGTTGGAGTTTTGGCATTTGATGGATACGCCAGTGGAGGAACAACAAATGTTTCTGAACGTTACCTGCAAAATTACAGCTTCTGAACCTGAATTTACTGAGCCCGATTTACTCTCTGTTGACTCTATAGAAAAGGTAAGAACATATTTTAGTCTCGCGAGTTTATATGGGGAGTGACTTGTATAGAACTATCCGTATCTGTGAATTCATATAGGTTGAGCATGAAGTGTCTAGGCTGGAGAAACTCAAAACGAGTAGAATGAAGGAAATTGTTCTGAAAAAGAAGGTTGAATTAGAGGATATGTGCAGAAGGACTCACATGGTGATGGAAGCACTTGGTTCAACAGATTATTCAATTGAAGCTATGGAGTCTGGTAAATATCTAAAGCACAATTCATTGCTAGTTATACTATAACAAAAAGAGGTTTCTTGTGTTACCCTGTGAGCTTTCAGCAGCAGGTTCAAGTTTTCCTATTTTTGAGGTTAACTAAACTAAAACAGACTTTGCCTAGAAGAACCATGATTCACCATTACTTTATTTGTAATCCTACTGAAAATGTTTTGCAGGTGCCATTGATCCTCTGTACCTGTTGGAACAAATTGATCTTCAGATTTCTAAGGTTAGAGAGGAAGCTGTTAGCCGCAAAGAAATACTTGAGAAGGTGGAAAAGTGGTTGGCTGCATGCCAAGAAGAGAGCTGGTTGGAAGAGTACAATAGGGTTGGAATCAAACTCATCCTGTTTTTTATGAATAATGTACGTTCTTGTTTCCCACAACGATTTCAAGGACTTACAGATTGTGCAAACTTTAGGATGACAACCGTTATAATGCTGGAAGAGGAGCGCACCTCATTCTGAAACGGGCAGAGAAAGCTCGAACTGTAGTTAACAAAATTCCTGGTAAATTTCTCCATCAAACTATTTTACTATGTCATTAGTGTAATGCAGTAACCAGGTGTCTTGACTGATCAGTTCTTTTATATTTTCTTTTCTTTTGGTTAGCTCTGGTGGAGGCTTTGGCTTTAAAAACTACAGCTTGGGAGAAAGAAAGAGGGGCTGAGTTCTTGTATGATGGAGTAAGCATTTTCCTAATTTCTAATAAGTTTCGGGAAACCACTACCAAAATTTGATTTGGTCTTAAAGTTGAGCTCTATCAATTGCCATGTCCTTGATTTCTAGTAAAATGTTTTTCTTTATATTGTATGATGATGTTTTTAATTGCTTTTAGGGACGACTTCTTACTATGCTCGAGGACTACAGCAGCCTAAGGCAAGAAAAAGGAACACAGAGGCAGAGGCAGCGAGTATGTACACTCCCATTTGATTAATTCTTTTTAGGCCTTTGTTTCAAACAAGTTTCTCATCTTAACCTGTACTTGAATTATTTGTGCTTACTGTTTAAAGAACCAGAAGAAACTTCACGGCCAGCTGATAGCAGAGCAAGAAGCACTTTATGGTTCAAAACCCAGCCCAACCATGACCGCAAAAAAGGCTAGTAGAACTCCAACAACCGCCGCCAGTAATAGGAAACTTTCCTTTGGTGGAGCAATGCTTCAGCAAGTAAAGCGTGAGAAACCTACTAGCCGTTTCCACCCCAATAAGAAAGCAGACTCTTTGAATGAAAACAGCTTCGCAAATCACCACCGGTCCAGCGGCTTTACAAGTCACTCAGGTATATTTCAATTATCAGCCATCGAATTTTATAACATTTAGCTTTGGTAAAATTGAGGGTTTTGATGTGGATGTTGTAGGTAGGAGAAGCTCGGAGGTCTCTGGTCGTGTAGTAAAAAAGCAACCACTAAGTGCAGCAAAGATACGTGAGATGGAGTCACCAGCAGTTCGAAAACCTCTTTCTTCAGTTTCTAACGTTGTGAATCCCATAGTAGAGCAGGAAAAAGTGCAGAAGGGACAAAGGTTAAGTCCTGGTTGTAAGACACCAATGGCCAAAGCTTCCAAGCCAACTGTGAATGGTGAAGATCAAAACAGAACCCCTAAAGCAATGCCAATCCCAGTGCCGACAACTCCTTCAACCGTATCAGCTCCTATGCTTATGGCAATAACACCAGCTACTCCAGCAACCTTGGGTGCTTATAAGTTTGAAAAGATACTGGAACAAGTTCAACAAATTGAATACTCTTTTGAAGAGGTCAGGGCTGGGTTTTTTATGTCTTAAAGCTCCCCTGTCCACCATATTGGTTTATTCCTTCCTTACTATTCTCTTTGAGTTTCTTTATACAGTAAAAATAAAAACAGAGTGGTTACAAAGTCAAATTTGGTTGGCTTTTTTGTTTTCAGTGTGATTGTAACTTGTAACTAAGTCTATGAATATCCGAGTACGGACTTTGTGTCAAAATACAGTTGACTGAAAGAGTGTTGAATTTTTTAATCATGCTTATAAACTAAGGTTGATGGTGCTTGCAATTCGGTAAATGTACGGTACAGCTCTTTGATGGGCCTTGGTGATCATTGAAAAAGTTTAATTTATTGAAAATTAACAGTTTCTGCCGTTTATTTTTATTTTTTTAAATCTGTTTGATAACAAATATTTAAAAGCATTGATATTTTGTAAATACTAGTTTTTTTTTTATTGGGCGGGGGAGTATGTATTAATTAAATTACGTTTAACTAATATGAAATTTAACATTTCTTTTATCAAAAAATCTTAAAAGAGTGCTTTAAAAGGTGGAATATAACATAAAAATAACATTTGATTTATGGGAGTTTTGCAAAGTAAATTTTTCAAATAGCTTTGCTAATTGTTAATTTTGACTTTCAAATATTTTAAAATAACAAATTTTATTATAAATTTCCTTAATCAAATTTTGTATAAAATTATTTCAATCACATCCAAATATATTTTCAAGTGTTACAAACTAAAAAATAACGTTTCTAAATGATAGGACTTAAGGGTGCTCAAAAATTTTGTCCTAAGTCCTTTCTAATGTTTGTTAGTAATAATTTTCAAATTTCCTAGCATTATCTAAAGATAGACCAACATTGAAGCTAAAATTACTTCAGGGGTGCTCTATCTTGAGATAAAAGCTCATTTGTCTCAAGACCAACCAATGTTGTAAGCTACAAGGAAGCCCTGTCTTAAGACAAGCTTATTTGTCTTGAGAGAACAAAACATCTAAGCTAAGGTTTACTTCAGGGGAGCCTTGTCTCGAGACAATCGAGCATTTTCTTTAAACATATGGAAAATTGTCTAAAGACCACAAGTTTCAACAATCATATTTTTGTTTTTCCTATCTCATGACAAGGGTTTTATGTCTTAAGACATACTGCTGTAGGTTGCATTAAATGTGCTAAATAAATTTTCATTATTATTCTTATTTTCACTTGTACACACTTGCGGTGTTAGTTTTGATTCATTCTTTCAAGTGTTGTCTTGTATTATGTGAGTGTTTAATTGTTGTATATTTACCTTTTAGAGGTGATAATCCATTCTCAATTTTATTTCTCATTTTTCTGAGGATTAACTTTAGTTAAGGGGAAGTGACACTATCTTGCATTTTGAAAATATAGAGATTGTAAAGGTTAAACCTTGTCCTTGAAAGGTTCAAATAAGTGAATTAGACAAATCCTTTGTTGTGATAAGCTAAGGTAGCGAAGATAGGTAATTGGAGTCAAACTACTATAAGTTATTGAGTCTTTTTTTTTTATTTTATTTCCATCTTTGCTTTAAAATTTTAAAACACTAATTCACCCCATTCTTGGTGTATATTGAGCTTAACAAAGCTAATGTCTATTTTGTGGGTTCACTAAAATGTTTTAGACGAACCTAGGCTATCGTTTTACCTCATCAAGGTGATATTACTCCTCGATGTAGAAACAAATAATGGACACTCACGCCCTGAATAACATATATTGCTCGAAAGTTGTCTTTGGTATGATGGCAAACATCGTGTTTTTTGAATATGTCATCCATTAATATTCATTAACATGAATAATGAATAACATTGAATACAAACACAACAACATATCTCTTCATCGACTCATCGAATGATTTCTTGTCGTAACCAAATTAGGTCTGTTCTATAACACGTATGATCTAAGTGACCCCTAGATCTATTCAAATATTCAATGTAATAGGGTTATAAATATTGGTAGTTGAATACATTTTAGGATATTACACAGTTATACTTTTACCTTCTACTGAAAGGGAGCTTTTATGGTTGCGAATGGATGAAATTTAACCATAATATTTAAATTTGTGCTCAATTTTACAAAAGCAACTAACGATCGTTTATTTTATTGGCCAGTTCTTACGTCACCCCATAAATCTATTGAAAAAATCAGGTTTGAAAATAGTTTTTTTGTACAACAGAAAATTAAAATTTTAAAAATCGAGTTGGTTTGTGATATTTATAGGAATAATTCTTTCCCAAAATCGCACTTGCGTTTTCAGCTAGAGAGAGAGAGAGAGAGAGAGAGAGAGAGAGAGGGGCTAATTGGGTGTGCCTCCCCTCATATGTATTATGATAAAGATTCGGGCCTCTGAATTTTTAACCCAGTACTTTATAATTCAATCCAATTCAATATTTTATTTTCTATTTTCCCAAATAAACATTATAAGTTAATTTAAATAAATATCTTTCTAAATTAAATAATTTTCTCAACCCGATTCTAATTCCGTTAAAATCATGACAACAGTTGTAAAAGAGTCTATGAGAAAATATATTTAATATTTCTGCATTGAACGACTTCACTATGATTAATTAATTTAATTCCATTTTAGAACTTCAATTAATTAATTAATAATTCAAAAAACCATAAATTAAATTTTCAGGTCATTTCCATTTAGTGAGAAAACCACATTCATTTTCGAATATTTCTTATTTCTCTAACTTTACCATTTTTATCCATTTATGTTTATTTGATTCAACATGTAATTCATTTCCGATTTTAACGAGCTAGTGAAGGGACCAATTGGACATATGTAATTAGGGCTCAAATGATTTATGATTAAGTTCTAACTTTTCGTTTATTAATTATAAACTCATTTAGTCACGAAGTCATTCCACTATAATTTCGTGATTGAGCTCTCCCTAATAACATAGTATCATGAAAGCAATTTGATCAGTACTCGTCCAATGACCTTGTCATAAGTGTGTTACCCTCATAGGATATCCTTAATCTCTTTGGGATAAATTTGCTCTCCCAATACGTCTTATGATAACCATTACATCTTCCTTCATGAAAAGTCAATTACTATCAAATAGTAATCAAGTCATTCATCACAAAGACAAACGACCCATTACTTTTCATCTATCATGTAATGACAATGAGAGGATATCATTTACCCATATCTTGGGCTATGAATTCCACTATTGTGAATGACGCTACATACTACAAAAGTCGTAGACCCAATACACCAGCTTTCGGTTTGTCTACTAATATAAGTTTATAGACAACATATTAGTCTTTCAATCAGTTTGCTCATTTCCGATTAGGCTAAGAACATGTTTAGGTTCGTCTACTAATATAAGTTGTTTTTCCGGATTATGATCCGACCACGTAATACCGTTTAGTATTAGTTAAACATTAGACAACCAATGAGCTAATATTTGCTTCTATTTTGCTTTACATGCAAAAACCACGTGAGAACAATATACGAAGGTTATTAGTGTACTTTATGAATAATTTTATTAACCAATCTATTCAAAAAAATTACAAGTGTACGTAGATAAAACTACTACACTTAGGGCATCAGAAACAGCAAAATAGTCCTGTATAGATACGCCAATATCGTAGAACCCCTACTAAATCTATCGGTTGCCTTAAAAGATTACAGTAGTGTAACATCTCTCACCCGGTCTGGTCGTCGGACTTGAGCTATAAGATGCTACAGCAATTAACGAAACAATTACGCGCAAAAATAAATTCAAGAATATCAAATAACATGTAATTGTTACATATATCATGCATAACAGACAAAATCGAGTCTAAGTCAAGCTCACAAAAGCTCTAAAATTGACCTAGAAACAAACATGGATCGAATTGTAACATTTTCAATAAATAAAGGTAATTATGCAAAACAGGAGTCACACGGTCGTATGTCCAGGCCGTGTAACTCTCTAAAGCCGTGTGGATCAAATTGCAAGATTTTATCAAAAGTCACATGGGCGTGTGTAACTCTTTGAAGCCGTGTGTAACAAATGAAGACCGTGTGAAAACTAGATGACCTAAGCTATAGTACTCACATGGGTGTGTAGCCAGCTTGTGTAACAATCAAGAACTGTGTAGGTCCAATGCTTCCTAATATCTAGTTGACACATGGCTGTGTCACCAGCTCGTGTGTGACACACGATCGTGTGGACAGACCATGTGGTACAAAATATACCATTATGTGCTTATTTCATGTCAAGACAAACCAAAGGCTTAAATGATACATATAAGGTCATTCAAACCTTCACAAAAACATTCCAAAAACATGTCTAAATATCCATTCAACCAATATGCCATAATTGACACGTCAAACACATAGATTACATAAAACTTTACAAGTATACCACTCCATTCAAACAAAACATTCTAATGGGCCAACATGTTAATATACCAATTCCTTTATGACTTTCATGCCACCTTAACTCAAACAATCATAGCTAACATTGGCCTTTATGTATACTTATGTACCTTAAGTTTCAAAGCATGAAACATTCAAGATACTAACACAAGCTAGATTCAAACATCTCCATTCAAAAGAATATAAACACTTAGCAAAATTTATACCCATATCATATAGTCATCAAGCGCAAGTGTGCACATCATAACCATTAACATCCAAAATGAAACTTATAAATATCAAGTCTATATACATGCCACAAAATCGAGTTTCGAACAATTAAAAAAATCTTCTAAGACTAAAGCTAGGTAGTGTGAGCTCTAAAATGATTTGATCCATTGAGTTTCATAAAATGTCAACTACAAAAATAGAAAAAATGAGACAAAGTAAGCATTACGAATGCTTAGTAAGTTCATAGGTATTAAATCAATAAACTTACCTCATTTCATAATTAAATAAACAAAAAAAGTAATTTAACTAAATTCCTATCACAACATTTTACATTCATGAGGTGAACATTTCATAAACAATCGTATAACTATCAAATCGTTCAGCATAATTCAATTCAATATCATTTCATTAGAACCGTTGAACATATACTTCATTTATTCAATCCAACAATATAACACAATAATATTCGTATAATCACAACCATTTCCATTTATCACAAAAAACCAGTCAATACATTTCCTTTTAAATAGTTAGCTCGATGAACTAGATAAACAAATATGGATACACGGGTAACTACACCACACCAGTAGGTACCGAAGTGTGAATCAGTAGGCATCGTAGTGGAAATCCCGTACAAGTGCGCATCTAACCCTGTTGGCATGCCAATTGCGTCCTATCTTATGTTTATCCGGGCTGAATAAACATATCAAAACAATACATTACAATTTAGTCTTTTCCTCACATTTTTGTACCAATTTGTAAACAATTTAAAGTTCTTACAATATTATGCATTCACAATCCAACCACAAGCATTATAAATATGTATATAACTAAACCATATGAACTTACTAGGTACAAACAACAACAATAGAAGTGTTAGGGACTAGTATACAATTTTCTCTTTTTCTCGGTTATCTACTGGTTGGTTCAAATTTTGATCTATACGGTAATTTATTTCAATTTATTAGTGCTAAATACCTTATAACAATTTATTTAGTGCCTATGATATCCTATTTTCACTTTTCACAATTCCCTAAGGGTTTGCAATTTATTCAGTTTAGACCTTAAAGCGAAACAAGCATATTTTTCACATTTAAGCAACATTTTACAATTTGATTTCAAAAGCATCCTTATACAACTCTTAAGCACCTATATTCAGAAATTTCATGATAACTTTGAAATAATTACACTTTAATCCCTTTACTCAAAATTAACAAATTTCTCGTTACAAAATAGTTTATTCGATATTTAAGTTTCAAATTCTACCATTTAACATCCAAAAAGCTTTAAAAGAAACAATGACAACTTTTAAAATCTTTGACAGTTTTACAATCTAATCCCCAGGTTAGCTAAATTAAGCTCCCAAGGTTTTAAAAACATAAAAACTACAAGAAATAGATTAAAATATCATACCAATGCAAGGTTTACAAGCTTGGTTGAATGGTGTTTCAAAAATGGCCCATTTAGTGTTTCTTTTATTTGAAGAATTGGTGGTGGAAGGTAAGAATGATAATAATCTTTTATTTTATTTCTTTTTAACATATATTATTAATAATTAAAAATAAAGTTTTAACATATAAATCACAAAAAATGGCACTAACCGTCCACTTGGATTTAAAAGAGGTAAATTGTCACTTAAAACCCTAAAAAAATTACATTTTAAGCCTTTTAACTAAAAGAAATCAATTGCGATTAACTTTTGCGATTTTTATTATTTAGTCTTTGTACATTATTTAACCATTCAATCACTAAATTTTCTAAACCAAAATTTAATATAACTCTATAATAGACTAATATTTACTAACTCAATCATCGAAAAATGAGGTTCCGAAATCACCATTTCTTGTACCACTAAAAAACATGCTATTACAAGTAGAGGAAGATTGTAACACCCTTCGCTCGACCTGATCGCTGAGTCATAGCTGTAAGATGCTACATTTGTTGTTGGAGCAACTACAAACAATTTTTCAACATTCAACCATTCACACATGTAAATTAGTATCTTTCACATTTAAAATATGCTACACGATCATTTTCAGTTCCAGATGATGTAACGCCCCAAAATTTGGCCTAGAAGTTTAGATCGAATCTCAGAGGTTACATTGATTACCGAAGTGATAGTAGGAAAATTTTAGTTTAACCAGCTAGAAAACAAACGATATTTAAGTTACGTAAAAACTCTTAGTTGTAAAATCCCGATATTACAAAAATTTTAGTCCAAAAGATGCTTACGTGCGTGTAACACAACATTTCGTACCACAATATTCAAAATAAAACTTACAATTCAAACCGTTTATTTATAAATGCGGAATTTATAAATATACTTTTTAAGTCGATTCTAAAATGCAGCTATCCGAGACCTCTGACGTGCCGAGCCGAGCAACAGTATACAGAAATACCTGAAAAAGGGCAAATGAGGGGGTGAGCTACACGAGCTCAATGTGAGTTCGAAATGTGATTAACAACAGATTTACAGAAGAGAATTCCAGATAGCAGTTCAATAGCAAAATATACTTATAAAGATATACAGAAACAAAAGGTAAATTCAGGCCAATGTCCCAACAGAATGAAATAATCAAGCACACCATATTATTAATAGAAACTCAATTGATAACCCGTCAATGGGTCAATACCAAAACACTTATCATCACAAACACTATGTTCCAAAATGTCATTACGCTAACACCTCAATACACGCAAAATCAGTCACACATGTTAAGTCAACCAAATAGAATACCGACAAATAAACTTACACCTAGTCACTTAACCATATGCGCATGAATGTAGTCAAGTAGAAAAGAAACCCACCTTTCCAGTCGAAACACGTCTCCGTCCCCCGATCACACCCCAAAAGAGCTGTTTAAGCTCGTCCAACCCAACACACCACATAGGACCTCGAAAGGCCCATCCAACCCTACACACCATGTATGTTGACTAGACCATTCAGATAATAATACGCAATAAAGCTGACGTATATGTAGTACAATGTAATGCAGTTACCCGATGTACAGATAGGTTGCAGTTTAACTGACAGATTAGAATAGTCTTTCTTCTCTTCACAACCAAACCCCAAAAGTTTTATATAAATATATGTATGCAGACAGGCGTACAAAATCAAAATACATAGTTTCCAGTCAATAATACACCAATTAAGTAGAGTCAGAAGTGTGCATGTACGTGAACAGTCTCACAAAATAATGAATACATTGTACAGATAATTAAATGGAATATGAAACACACAAGCCCTATTGACCAGATACAGAATCAGAAGCTTTAAGCGAATGCTTCTTTGCAAACAGACTTATCGAAACAGAACACAGTGTTAGAAATGCACATGTTCAAATGTCCAGATCCATAATTAATTGCAACGTAATCATCAGATAACACTCAAACGAATTGCCGAACTAGCTACAATTGTAAGTAGAACACAAGACCAAGCCGAAATAGAGTCCCGACCACCTTTACTAAGACTTAGCCAACGGTCAGAACATACCAAAACACAATCAAGTCGAAAACTAGCACAGTATGAAAATTGGATAGATAGAGCCACACGATCGTATGAAAAGCCTAGGCCGTGTGGGAGTCAACACGCCCATGTGGAGGGGCACACGCCGTGTGGAAGGAGGCACACGGCTGTGTGGCTAAGGCACATACCTGTGTGACCTAGGGACATGGCTGTGTGATCTGGCTGTGTAACCCTCTGTCCAGAAGTGTTAGATTAAGGTGCAGGACGGACATGGTCGTATGCCCACCAAACACGGCTGTGTATCCAAAACACAAGCTCGTGTGGGATCCCTAAATCCCCAGATTAGCCACACAGCTACACGGCCAGGTCGTATGACATCAAATCACACAAACCCGAATTCCCAAAAGCACACGCCTGTATGCTCACGGGACACAGCCATGTGAAAGCCGACTAAAATCCCCAAATCGACCACACGACCGTGTGTCCAGGCCATGTGGTGCCAAAATTTTCCTAGAAACCCCAGTTCCCAAAAGTACACGGCCATGTGGACCGCCCGTATAGGGGCACACGCCCGTGTGGCCACCTGTGTGGTCACTAAACCACCCAAAACTAGCATGAAAATCAAGCTTTTTGATTTCTAAGTCGACCCCCAATCAAAGTATTTCAGAAACATAACACAAGAAACCGAAATTCATGCAATTTAACACCGATTCGAGCCTCAATTGCTCAACTACCAAATCACCTTAAAGGTTGCCGAATTCTACAACAATTCGATATCGAGTTACATAGTTCAGAACACACACATTATGTCGAATTTCACAGAATCAACTACTGTTTCGATAACGAAAAGAAGAGTTCAGAACCCACACCTTAATTCGCGATCAAAATGCCCAAAATGATCGACACCTCAAACCTACCAATTCCAATTCACACCTGACGATTTAGCGAATAATTCCTCTAACAAAAATGCTTAGAGACTCGAAACAAAAGATCAAGACACCAGAAAATAAACAACAGAACAAAATTGGGAAAAGGGAGAAAATGAAAATAAAAAAAAACTAAAGAAGAAACAGAGAAATGTGGGAATGTGTAAAACAAATTGGGGTCCCTCTTTTTTTATCTCTCTCCCCCAACTAAGATAAAAATAAATTAGAAGTAAAATAAAAAACACTTCTATACTTAAAAACAATAGTAAAGCAAAATTGTTTCCCCAAAATACACACAAGAAGACTCAAACCAAGGACCCAGAGAAAAACTAACACATAACCAACCACCAGACCAGCAGGCCCATTTGAAAACACATAACTGGTCGAGCTATGCGCTGATCCTAATCACAAATCTCAAAACTTCTAACCCCAAAATTTAGGGTGTTACACATGGGCTTTTGAAAGCTCTTTTACTAACTCGAGCATAAATTAGGACCAAATTGTAAAGTTTTAAAAATCTCGGGCTGACATTGTGAGTTCATAATTTCTCGTCGTGACATTTTCAACTAAGCGAGTTACTTCATAACGACATATATATCTATGTTGCAACGCCACTAACTGTCAGACGATGTTGCGATACCGTGATCTCATGGTCGTGACGTTACCCTTATTTTTGGCAAAATACATATTTGGTACCTAATTACTTGATTTCAAACCTTTACATTTGAGTTTTCATTCAATCTTTGACTAGCATATTGTCATTATACCATGCCAATATCAATCGATTCTAATATATAACCATCTAAACCAACTATTCAATATCATACAATTCAATCATTCATTATTCACGCATGTTCAATTTCCAAATCACTCTCTATATTAAAAAAAACCATCATTATTTCAAACATGATCAATATGCAATTTAAAAACTAAGACATCTAATAGGATTGTCTTGAACTAACCAAATTATACACCAAGCCATGTAAAATGCCTTAACATTCAACTTACCATTTTTAAATCATTAATCAATCTATTTATTTCATGTAACACCCCAAACCCGGCCCACAAGCCTTGACCGGATCTGGTGCGTCACTGAGTAAAAACGCTTTGAGAGGTTTTCGAATTTACAATTTGTTGGGGTAATAAAATGGTATTTGCTAAAACTTAGATGGGTTGGTTTGGTAAATACGATTGAGTTGAAAACTTTTCCTTTTTCCTTTGAAACCGGTTGACCATTTTGATTTTTAAAACATTAGAGTAATTGATAACTTAGAAAATTTTGGTTACCCGATGGTAACATTTTTTTTTGAAAACGCATACAGTACTTATTTTGAAAACGTTACCTCTAACCGATTTGCTTTACAGTTCATAAGTTCATCGGTTATATAATAGAGTAAAAACAACTACCTAAACAACCAAAAATAATAATAAGCGGCTATATTACAACCCAATCAAATTTTAGTGAGTAATAAACTTAAAGCGGGGCAAAATAAAATTTGAAGTCCACAAAACAAACATGGCCGCCTCGAGCTCTCCCTGGTTCCGCATCCGCGTTCCACTCACCTGAAAAAGATAGGGAAGGGGTGAGTCACTAAGACTCGGTGTGTAAATCCTCAACCCGAAAATAACACTCATACACAAGATATTAGTATGACATGCAATTATGCAACCCAACCTAGCCATCCATGCTCCTTTTTCTACCCCGTGTGGTACCAAACCACTGGTGGTTCCAAACCACTGGTGACTTATAGTCACGATATCCGTCAATAGGTGTGGTGCCAAACCACCTGGTGGTGCCAAACCACCTTTGGTGACGAAGTCACAATCAAATGATGGGGCCAACCCATCGTGTGATACCAAATCACCGTGTCGATCCCGTATCTCAAATGTGGGGCCAACCCACGGTGGTACTAAGCCACGGGACGCGAGACGCTATGAGGTGCCAAACCTCCGAGGTACCAAACCTCTCGGTGACCGTAGTCACAATGTGTTACCAAAACACCGTGTCCGTCGACACGATTATTACTCCCCTCATCAATCCCACCATCATCATGCTCACATAACACGTATCATGATCCCATATATCATGCATTTGTATATAGCATAGCATTTAACAAAGATATGATGGCATACACAACATATATCGTAGATCGAGTAATAGGGGACTTACCCGAAAACCAAGCTTATGCCCACTAGGCAAAGTTACCACATGAGAGGTTATAAATATCATTAAATAACAATTTATACTAATAAAGTGTGTAAGAGCTACACACCTATTTAATTGAAGGTCTAAATAGAAATCCCGGATCTACGTGATATTATAAAAGTCCCGAACTTGTCCTCGTGATAGCTCCTATTATTCGCCATCACGGGTTAGTATTTAGGGTCTTATTGATTAACTAACAATTCGAGTTATTGGTCGTATCATAACAAAATAGGGCCCTAGGCCGAACCTTTATCAACACAAAGCAAAGTGATCGAAAAACTCGAACTTCTGATTTCTTGGCTGATTTGCCTCCTAAAATCATAGTACAAAATTCGGTTATCACTCAAGAATACCAAGAATGGCCTTTGGCCGAAAATGATTAATCACCTCCATGCTTACCGAAAACCCGAAGTTGGCACTTGTCTTTATCGAGCTTCCTATCAAAAATACTTGTTAGAAACGACATGCGCACCATAATCATAAATAAGGCCTTGGCCGAATCTCCATGTCTCCTTACCTCTAAGAAATGAAGCCCGAAAGACACCTTCCAAGCTTCTGAGTATCGGTTACCTACAAAGGATACACCATTAATATGGCCTATACCCATTCGGCCTATCCTTACAAGGGCCTTAACTCGTGCTTTCGACATGCATAAGGGAGATGGGTTAAAACCGAAAGTTGAGAGAGCTCACCTACAAATAGATTCGACTAGGCCCTTCAACAACAATGCTCGACTCCCCCTATAGGTGTCCACAGGTTTCGGCTACCACATAACACGAGAGTAAGGCTTAAAACCCGAGTAATATTGGTTGAAGAAAGTATTGACAGAGAAACAAAAGAGATTCGGCATAGTCAAATCAGTAGAGGAAGGGATCTATTCTTACCAAAATATTCGACCATTCCTCAAGAATAAATCTTGATTTTCGGCACTGAAGAAAATGAAGAGTTGATGCGCAAAGAGAGGTCTTGAGAACAAGGTATTCGGCTAAACAATGTGGCAAGAAGAAAGTGAACTACAAGCTTTTCTCTACTTATTCTAGGCCGACTAAGCTCCCTTAGCCAAGCTTCATTCGGCCAAGCAATGAAATTGGAAAGAAGAGGAAACAGAACTTCTTGCAAAACTCCATGGCCGGCCAACAACTCTACCTTTTCTAAATTTCAATCCCCCCAAAAAATAAGCATTAATTCCCATAATATTCTCTCAATTTCCAACAAATAAATTAAAGGGAGAAAACTAACCCATGCATCTAATATATAAAATAATTAATAATATATATAATAATAATAACTAATGGTAAGTGCCCATAAATTCAGCACACTCACTCACTAAAGATGCCTTGTGCATGCGTGCGCCCCTTGCAGGATGCCACTTGCATTCTGCCGGCCAAAAACAAAACAAAAATTTAAAATCCTTTGTGCTGCTGCCAGGTCTCGAACCGAGAGACGGGGAAGTCTTCCCATACCTCTGACCATTCGGCTACTGCGCCATTTCTGTTATAAATGCGTCGAAATTTTCTTTTTAAGCTTCCATCTCTTGGCTCCCCCACGCATTTAATACCAGAGGCCAAAAACAAAGTACTCAATCTTTGCCAGAGAGTTTGAACCCGAGACACGGAGCAATATCGCGCCTGACCACTCGGCCAATTGGAATTCGTGACAAAAATGCGTTGCATAATTCTTTTAACCTATGCTTTCTTTGGTCCCTTAATAAAACAAAAGAAAAATCAAAGCACCCGTGCACTGAACAGGACTCGAACGCCCGACCTTGAGAACTCCCCTGCTGCTAGCGCCCTAGCCACCTCTCCCACCTGGACTTTCATGTCCAAACATGCACACAAAAACCCTTTAAAGCCTCTTTGCCTTGCCCCCACTAACGCCAAAAATAAATCCTTCAAAAGTAGTCCCAATCGCTCGAACCTCCTCCCTCCAACCTCTCCCCCCCACGCTAATATATGCCATCGAGCCACTTGACTTTCATGTCAAGGTCGCGTCTCATTTTTCTTTTAAGCTTTCCTCCCCTAGCCCCATGTTTCCACGCAAAACAAAATAAAAACGCACACACGCGCTACTGTTGGGACTCGAACACGAGTCCCGTAGGAATAACCTCAAGCCTTTAGCCACTCAACCAAATTATTTCCCCTATGTTAAGGTTCGCACCAAAATAAAAATAAGGTTTCCCCCAGGCAATCAGTAAAATAAAAATACAAGCAACCCTAGTTGCGGGGTGTTACATTTCAAATAGTCCAATTTCAAATCTTAACATGCCAAACCATTCATGTATAAGATCATCATCCTCATAGTATCAACTTGACCAAAATATGCATCATGATGTTAGATACCATGCTAAGCATTTGAAATCATTCATCACTACATTTACCATTTAACTATCAACTCCAATATGACAAATTGCATACTAAAAATCCCTTATATACATGTCACAATGCCTAGACTCAATTTGAACTTATATTTATCATCTTGATGATAGTGTGTGTTTCGCGTTGATCCAACTGGGCAAATTCTACAGGGTAAATATCTACAAAGGAGGAAACAACTAGAGTAAACATTGAGAATGCTTAGTAAGTTCAAATGGAAATACTATGCTTACCTTAATCAATTATAAGTATAACAACTTCCAATCACTTTGGCATGTAATTTGGCTATCTTTGGTACATAATGCCTTAACTAGTCATTTGCCAACATCAACATTCAAATAGGTTAGACACGCTTGTACATCATAAGAAACAACATTTAATACCAAAGTAATTTCATGTCACATAACAAGTTATAAACATATACCATTTCATATTCAATACATTTTTAAGCCTTTTCTATTTCAATTACTATAATTATCGCTCGATGGAACTATAGTAAAACGAACTCAGATACATGGGTGAACTATGTTGCTCACACAAGCTAAAATTACATTAGGGTGTCTCATACAAGCTGAATTTATATTAGGTTGCCCATCCGGGCTAAACCTATGTTACATATAACCTGAGAATCTACAACAAATAATAAACCTCGTTATAACATGTAACATCCCTGATCAAGCGCGCGTATTACCCTATTGGCATACCAATGTATCTTAACCTTTTACTGAGTTCACACGACCATTATTTTTGTATATATATCTCATTATCAACCCCTGTAATCATCCATGATTCATATCGTACCCTGTACTATTTCATAAGAGCCAACAAATCACATAACATTTCAATTCAATCCTTTACTAGCCAAACATGTCAATTTCACTAGTATCTTAATTATATCTAAACTTATATAAGAAATCAAACACAAAATCACACATAATATAAAATAAGATAGTAAGTTCCATATGAACTTACCTGTTTAAAATCTGAAAAGTGAATACTTTAGGGATTAATCCGCAATTTTTACTTTTCCCCTATTAGCTCTACTTTGATCCAAATATTAATCTATACAATTATTTTTTATACAAATCAATATCAATCACTTTCATATAATGTCATGATATGCATGAACCTATACAAATTCATTTTTCGGTTTCTCTCATATTTTACTTTTTTATTCAATTTAGTCTCTGAACTCGGGATAAACATAACATTCGATTCCTAGCTTCGAATTAAAATTTGATTTCATATATTCTCATTAGGGACCTTATACTTTATATTTTTAATGTAATTTTATTAGGGGTGAGCAAAACTAGATTCGATTCGAAAAAAAAAAATTTGAATTTTGAGTTAATCAAATTGAGTTATTTGAGTTATTTGATTCAACTTGAATAAGTAATTCGAGTTTTGAGTTGAATTTTATAATTCAAATAATAGACTGGTGTAAATACCTTTTTGATCTTTGTCAATTTTGAAAATGAGCAAAATTATAAAAAAATCAAAATAATTTTAAAAAATTTAATATAATTTTAAAAAATTCTAAATTTTATATTTTTACAAAATTATAAAATTTTTAAAAAAATTCTAAAAAATATATGAAGAAAGTTTAAAATATTCTAAAATAATAATTTTGGGGACCTAAATAAGTTAATTAATAATTCAAGTTTATCATACTAAAGTATCTTATTTTTTAAAATTATTTTTCTTTGAAAAATTTTTCAAATTTATATGCTCTAACATGAAATTAGTTATACCGTAATAAGATTTTAATTTGACATGTTCAAAATTTTAATTTAACTTGAACAATTTCATTCAATTTGACTAGACTCAAATTTCATTTCACTCGACTCGATTCAAAAAAATTTCAAATTGAGTTAGGATGATAAATTTGGACTCATAAACTAGATTAACTTGAAAATTTTTCACTCGATTTGATCGAACGCTCACCCCTAAATTTCATGACAAGTTTTACATTTATTCAATTTGGTCTCTAATGTAACAAAGTTAATAATAAGCTAAATTAACTTTACAATGCAGTCCTTTTCATATTATAATATTAAAATCTATCAAATTCAAGCTTAATTCTTCAAGAAATCAACAATGGTAACTTTTTAAAACTATAACAGTTTTACAAATAGGTACATGGGCTAGCTAAATGAAGCTCTCATGACCTCAAATCTATAAAAATTACAAGAAAATGACTTGAATTACTTACTAATTTGTTAGCCGAATGTTTTGAACTTAAAAACCTTCTCTAGTTTTTCTATGACTTTGGACGGTTGAAGAAATGAAAATAATGGTGCGTTTCCACTATCTTTGTCTTTTATACCTTAATTAACTTTTAATTAACCTAGTTTAATTAAATTAAACATAATTTAATTAACATTCTAAATACTTTGATCTCAATTAGTGGAATATGCCATCATCATCCATTTATTCCTATTAAAAATTTGTTTATATATCATTTTGGTCATTTTTTCAATTGCAATTTAAGTCCCCAATTTAGTCACTAGGCCTTAATTAATTAATTTTTTGACAATATATTTTTAAATAATTCTTGTAAGTAGTCATATTCAGTATTTATAGACTCGGTTTACGAAAATGAGGTTCCGAAACTGCATTTTTTTGCACCACTAAAAATCGAGATGTTACAAAGATACATGCCATGTATCTTGTTGACAAATTTGTTTTGCAACGACATTCCCCCAACCATCCAAAACATCCACGCTCTAACATATTAATCCATCTCCTCCATAGGTATATATAGTTTAAGGTGTTGGGATCTAGTGCCCTTAGTGTAATAATTTTTAGAACATATTGGTTTAATAAAAATCGGTCATTACCATTAAAATCTTTTGTACATTGTCCTCAACAATTTTTGCATGCAAAGAAAAATGAAAGCTAATATTGACTCATTGATTATCTAATGTTTAAATTGTAATAGCTCACCCGATAGAGTCTCAATATTCGGTTACTGTCTGACGTATAGATAGTAAAATTTATGTAACAACCCGATTTTAGTCAAATTGGAACAGTGGTTTTGAGACCAAAAATATGAGGTTGAAATAATTATTTTATTATCATTTTGAGGTCTACAGTATGATAATATGCTTGTGTGAAAATTTCGTTAAGAAATTTTATCGTTTGATTGGTCAATTTGATAAAAAGGACCAAATCGCTTAATTTGCAAAAGTTGCATTCTACTTGTTAAAGGTGTTTAATTGCTATGATTTAATAAATCAAAGGTCCTTATGTTGTAATTGGACCATTAATAGTATGAGTGGACATATATGGACATTTAATGGATGTTTTAAATGGTTTTTCATTAAGGTTATTATGGTAAATTGCATAATTATTATATGTTAAATAAAAAAAAAAACCAAATTAGCCTACATTCATCTTTCTAGCCAAAAATTAGGGCTTAGAAAAGCCATGAAATTTGTTTGAAGGTTCGGCACACTCCTAGCTTGATTAAGATACTATTTTAGCTCGATTTTTAATGATTTTTATGTTTTTGTAATTGTTGCAGCTCAATCTAGCTAGCCCGTACCTTTAATTTCGAAACTCTTAAAGATTATTAGAGTTGCCATTGTTGAATCTATGTGTTCTTTTATGTTTAATGTTGAAATATGAAAGCTTGATGATAGTTTTACATGTTCAGTTAAGTGATTTTTGATGAAAATGCATAACAAGGATTAAATTTAGAAAATGTGAAAATTTAGGGTCAAAATGTGCAATAAATGGAAAATAGGGGCTGCTAGGGGCATAATGGTAATTCGACTAGCATGAGTTAGTATTGAATTTCATGAATTTGTGATTTTATGTAATAAAGACTAAATTGTAAAAGTTGTGAAATACTTGGGGCAAAAGTGTAAAAGTACTTTAAAGTGTGATATGGAATAAATTGAAAGAATATGTGATTGAACAAGTTAAATTTAAATTCATATAGATCAAGAAAGAAAGAATTCAGATTTAGATCGGGGGAAAAGCAAAGTTATCGAATAATCGACCCGATTCGTCAATTCTGAATACGAGGTAAGTTCTTATGTGATGATTACATTATAAATGTATGTTAAAATGCTTTAATATTGCATAAATTGTTAAAATGGGATTATGGATAATGTATGAATTGTGAAAACGACTTTACGGATGCATTTGATGATAGAAACGAAAAGTGTGAAAGCCCGGTTGAACTTTAAGAATAGTTTTGGATACTATGGACATGTCAGTAAGTGATACGTTGAGTTGGCTTCAGGCCATGATATTAGCACTTCAGGTGCGTATTTTACTGATTTGGCTTCGGGCCATGGTATAGGTACTTATCTTACAAGACTTCTGAGTATCTGATTTCTATTCCGAATGGTTCAACGGGTAAACGAATGATGTGGTTGAGAAAGAGGTTAGTACGAGGTGATACATGTACTACAGAACCTATTCGAGTATCAAACAGTGAAAGTTCGATGAATTTGTATTTGATCATGTTTTGAGACATGAGAAAGGTTTGTAGTTAATGTGTATGTGGTTTTGTCATGTGTAATTGGTTGATTTGCATTTATTCGATGTAATAAGTTATTCACATACGAGCTTACTAAGCTATTAAGCTTACTTCGTGTTATTTTTCTATGTTTTATAGTGAATCAAAGCTAGCTCGGATTTGGGAGTCGTTGGGAACATCATCGCACTATCAAACATCCAAGTTGGTACTTTTGAATTATACATATATGGTATATGGCATATATAGGCTAAATATGGTATTTTGGTTGTGATCATAGCCATGAAATTTGGCTTGTAAATGATGTTAACATTGATGTGTGTTTGGCTATTAGAAATGGTTGTTAATGACTTTTGTAAGATGTTTATAATGCCTTGTGAGATGGATTGTTTTGGCATGGTTGTAACCAATACATTATGGAAGTTAAAATGGTTATGTGAATTATGGTAAATGAACCATATTGTTTGATATTGTTTAGGCATGTATTTGACTAAGTAAATGGTAGTGATTTGAGAATTGGAATAGATGAAATTGTAATGGTATGAAATTGTACATTTGGCTGCCTAATTGTATGATGAAATGGTACCATTTTTCCTTGTGTAGGTACATTGAAGTTGGGGTGGCAAATTGGCCCTGCAAATGGCCTATTTTTGTCCACACGGGCAGAGACACGGGCGTCTCAGCCGTGTGTGACACACGGTCATGTTACACGGCCGTGTGTCCCCTGGTGTTGAAATTGAATTGAAGTCGGTATACTCCACACGGTCTCACACACGGGCGTGTGACTGGCCGTGTGATACAAGCCAGTATACCCCCTAATTGGAACATGGCCTAGCACACGGGCTTGTGGCTTGGCCGTGTTGCATAAGTTAGTATACCCTACAGGTTTGGCACGGCCTGGCACATGGGCTTGTGTGGTCACTTTGAAGGGCACACGGGCTAGACACACAGGCGTGTGGTTGGCCATGTGACCCAAGTCAGTATGTGTGCCTTGTTTCCACACGGCCTGAGACACAGGCGTGTCTGGAGCCGTGTGAGGCACACGGCCTGTTCACACGGGCGTGTGACCCCTGTATGGTTGAAATTTTTCTAAGTTTCCAAAAATTTTCGTATGTTATCGGTTTAGTCCCGAACCACTTCTAAAGCATGTGAATACTAGGGTTTGACGGACTATTCTATTAAGTATCTGCCTGCTCCAGATGTTTGGTTGAGACTTAATTAGTTATGTTGGAATTTAGTTGAGACTTAGTTAGAATTGAACTAGACTACTGTAGATGATGACTCAAAACTTGTTAAGTGCACTTAATCACAAGAATCAAGAGTGTCAGTGGAGTTATATGGTCTTTCCACTAATTCTTGTCTCTGTTGCTTAAGTACATAAGGATAGTGGTGGTCTTTCAGAAACACCTTTACATCTTCTTCTTTCTTGAATTCCTTTGTAAATATCTGAAAAACCTAAGTTTAAAAGAACTTCTTTGAAGAGAAAGTTTGCAGTATTTAGCTAACATCTACATTAGTACCAGCTCACTGGTAATTTCTGGTGAACCCTTAAGATATTATCGAAGTAAGTTACATGTTTTTCGTACTTCATGCATAGATGTTAGAATGGTGTGTGAGGAAGGAAACTTTCTTACTTTAGATTAAGTGTTATTGATTCTTACATACATGTTAAAATTTGATAGAACGATGATCCGATATGTATAATTATCCTTCTTTTAGCTCAAGAAGCTAACGAGGGTCCTAGTGATAAAGGTAAATGACCTGTTGTATAGATGTGTACTAGAGTTTCTGGTGAGTTCCTTCTTACTTCCATATGTTGTAACTTCCATTATTATATAACTTGTGTAAGGTAAGTAACCTTCTTTAGTGATGCATGAATGATATATGTGTAGGTGATGGTCGTTTAATGTCGTCAGTTTGAGTTCATTTTGTTTGTGTTATGAAGTAAGCGCCATCCTTCATGCTTAAGCCAATACCATTTGTTTGTGGTATATGAGATATGATATGTAGTGATGGAGAAGAGGAGATATGTTTGTGTAGCCTCTAGTAGGACAACTATATTGAAAACTGGTCTGGCAAATCACGATAAAACATGCTATTCTGAATGAGAATAGTATGAGGAGTTAAGGGGGAATATGTATATGAATGAGACTGTATGATATGTTTTTGACTCTGAATTCTAGGTATGTGGTTGTTATGAGGATGGGTTTGTCTAAGTTGTGTTAAGTTGGCGTACAATATTCGCCCATGTGTAATATAAATTGGCATACTAAGTCTGTCCGTGTTCTGTTAGCGTCATTGAGCGTATTATGGTTATTATGTGAAACTCCTTCTGAAAGGTTTAATATTATCATAAGAAATAGTGTGTATGATCTCTATCTACTTTTGGGAACTCACTAAGTTCGTATGAACTTACTCCATTATCTTTTCCTTCCCAGGCATGTTGATAGAAGGAAAGCTTTCTGTTAAAGGGACTATGCCAGAGCACTGTTGCTATTGTGTGCTGTTCATTTTGTTTTGTATTATGCATGACCTTCGGGGGTGGCGTATAAATGTATTTTTGAAACTAATATGTATAATGATATTTTATTTTGTTAAGACACTATTTTAAAGAGAATCTTTTTAATTTCAATGTTTGGATTTAAATTAATTTATTTTTTCATGAATCTATTTATTTGTACTAATATGCTGGATGGTTTAAGCAATACTTTCAACCTTTAGTGATGTATATTGAAACCTTTATTAAGTAAAAGCCCATCACATGTTTTATACTCACAAATTTGTAAAGTTTTACAAGCTTCTACTGAATGATTTGTATAAGAACTAGTTTGATTTTAGGTGTGACACATCATACTCGGATCCAAGTGTTGGGTTGGGTTTGGCGTGTTACATAAACTAATATTAAGTAGCATTACGTTGTAGGATTGTAATGTGAGAAGATTATTGGATTTGATGCCCTAATTGTAGTATTTTTGTCTAATTACACTTGTAATTTTTACATATTGGTTAATAAAATTATTCATGAATTACATTAATACTTTGTATATTGTCCTCACATGGTTTTTGAACGCAAAAAAAAAAAAAAAAGAAGTAAATGTTGCTCACTGGTTGTCTAATATTTAACTAATACTAAGTGACATTACATGGTCAAATCGTAATACAAAAAGACAACTTATATTAGTAGACGAACCTAAACATGTCCTTAGTCTAATAAAAAGTAAGCAAACCTATTAAAAGACTAATATGTCGTCTATTAAGTTCAGTTGGGGAGATGCTTTATCTCGGGTATTAGAGTGGATAACTCCCAAAAGATAGAGACATAGATGTGGCTAACTAGATAGACAGTACATCGGACAGGGCCCAAGAAGAATAGTTATTATATTCGTTTATAGATTTATTCACTTGTGACGTTCATAGTGTGGAATAGCTAAATCCTGAATGCATGATGAACTATGTATGCGTGAGTTTGAATAGATAAGGAATCGAAAGCTGGTGTGTTGGGTATACGACTTCTGTAGTACGTAGCGTCATTTACAACAGTGGAAGTCATAGCCCAAGATATGGGTAAATGATATCTTCTCATTGGCATTACATGGTTGATGACAAGTAAATGTGGCCACGAGCCGTTTTTCCTTGTGATGGATGACTTGACAACTATTTGATAGTGATTGACTTTTCACGAAGGAAGATGTAATGGTTACCATGAGAAAAAATAGGATCATATGGAAGAGCGGATATTATTCAAAAGAGATCAATGATATCCTATGAGGGTAACACACTGAGTATATCCTATAAGGTCTGTAACACCCTTCACCTGTACTCAATGCCTGAATAGGGTTACGAAGCATTACCGAACTTACATCACACTTAAACAAACTTTTCTCATACATTTGATCAATACATACAATAATCAATCAATCTCAATCAATTTGTCCCTAATAAGAGCCTACGAGGCCTTACACATGCAGAGGAGTGGTTCGGGACTAAACCGATAACTCGAAAATTTTTTCAACACTTATAAAATTTTTCTCTAAAATAGGGGACACACACCCGTGTCACAGGCCGTGTGGACATTCGAAATGGGAGCACATGACCGTGTCCCAGCCCGTGTGCCCTTCGAAATGGCCGCACACACCCGTGTGCTAGGTCGTGTGCTAGGCCATGTCAAACCTGTAGGGTATACTGACTTATGCAACATGGCCAAGTCAAATGCCGTGTGGTAGGCCATGTACCAATTAGGGGGTGTATTGACTTGTGCCATAGGGCCGATCACACGCCCATGTGTGAGACCGTGTGGAGTATACTGACTTCATTTCAATTTCAACACCAGGGGACACACGACCGTGTAACATAACCGTGTGTCACACACGGCTAAGACACACGCCCGTGTCCTTGCCCATGTGGACAAAAAAAGGCTATTTACCAAGCCATTTTGCCACCCATTTTGCACATACCTAAACAAGCTCAAATGGTACTGGTTCAAGATACAAATATACAACCAAATACCATCAATCAAAGTTCAAATTAACCTTAATTTTTGGTTACAAGAGATGAAATAAAGATGATACATAATTTGTTTTATTATAATTATCATTAATTACCAATTTACTAAATTAACCTTAAAACTTAATCCAAATTTCTATAATGCCGAGCCAATTTCATCCACTATATAAGTAATGGGCTATTTATCACATAAGGACCTTAACTTTAAGGTTCTATAGCCATTAAACACCTTTAGCTATTAGAACTCAAGTTTTACACTTTACGCGATTTTGTCCTTTTTATCAAATTAACTAACCAAACAATAAAATTACTTAACGAAACTTTCACACATACACTCAATCATGCTGTAAACTTTAAAATAATAATAAAATAAATATTTTGACCTCAGATTTGTTCCCAAAACCACTATTCTGAGTTGACCAAAAATGGGTTGTTACAACTCTCCCCCCTTAGGGATTTTCGTCCCCGAAAATTTTACCAGTGAAAAGGTTAGGGTACTATTTTCTTATAACTTCCTCGGGTTCCTACGTAGCCTCCTCGATCCCGTGTTTATGCCAAAGAACCTTCACTAGGGCTATGCATTTATTCCTTAGTTCTTTGATTTCACGAGCTAAAATCCTGATCGGTTCTTCACTATACGTCAAATCAGTCTGTATTTAAACATCTACCGGAGAAATCACATGTGACGGATCAGATATGTATCGATGTAGCATAGAGACATGAAAGACATTATGAATCTTTTCAAGTTCTGACGGTAAAGCTAGTCAATATGCTATAGGTCCTATTCTTTCGACGATCTCATACGGTTTGATAAATCGCGGATTCAGCTTTCCTTTACGGCTGAATCAGAGAACCTTTTTCCATGGAGACACCTTTAGAAACACTCGGTCCCCAATTTGAAACTCAATTTCTTTCAAATCCGCTTATGATTTCTGTCGATCTGAAGCTGCTTTTAAATTGTCCCAAATCGTTTTCACTTTTTCTTCAGTTTCTCTGATCAATTCAACCCTGTGAATCTTTTTCTCACTCAGTTCAGTCTAGTATAACGGAGTTCGACATTTGTGACCATATAAAGCTTCGTATGGTGCCATCTTTATACTTGTCTGAAAACTGTTGTTATACGCGAACTCAATCAACGGTAAGTATTTTTCCTAACTACCCTCAAACTCTAAAATACAACATCTCAACATGTATTTGAGAATCTGAATAACTCTTTTGGTCTGACTGTCAGTCTGAGGATGAAAAGTAGTACTGAAATTCAACTGTGTTCCCAGAGCTTCTTGCAATTTCTTCCAGAATCACGACGTAAATCTCGGGTCTCTATAAGAAATAATAGATAGTGGCACCCCGTGAAATCGAACAGTCTTAGAAATGTACAATTCAACTAGTCTATCAAGTGAATAATTTGTACGTACCGGTATGAAATGAGCAGATTTCGTTAGTCGATCAATGACAACCTAGATAGCATCTTTCTTTTTTGGAGTTAGGGGCAATCTAGACACAAAATCTATTGTAACTTTATCCCATTTTCACTCGAGAATCATCACAGGCTATAATAAATACGATGGTACTTGATGTTCAGCTTTGACTTGCTGACAAATCAAACATTTAGAAACAAACTCTGAGATATCTCGTTTCATGCCTTGCCACCAATAAAACTGTTTCAAATCGTTGTACATTTTGGTACTCCCTGGATGAACAAATAAGCAGCTATGGTGCGCTTCGTGCAAAATCTTTTGAATGAGTTCTGAATTTCTCGGTATGCAAATTCTATTTCGAAACCTTAAATAATCATTGGCTCCAATATGAAACTCTGAATTAGGGATAGCCTCACATTGAATTCGTATAACTTGCAATTCACAGTCATCTTTCTGAGCTTCACAGATTTGTTGAAGAAATACCGGTTTAGATTTTAATTCAGCTAAAATAGACCCATTAACACAAATCATCAACTAGGTATTCATTGCTCGTAATGCAGACAAAGATTTTCGGCTCAGGGAATCAGCAACAACATTAGCTTTTCCCGGGTGATAATCAATCACAGATTCATAATCTTTTAATAACTCGAGCCATCTTCGTTGTCGTAAATTCAAATCTTTATGTGACATCAGATATTTTAAGCTTTTTTGATCCATATAAATGTGGCATTTTTCACCGTATAAGTAGTGTCGCCAAATTTTCAATGAGAATACAATTGCAGCCAACTCTAAGTCGTGCGTCAGATAGTTCTTTTCATGCGGTTTCAATTGTTTGGAAGCATAAGCTATAACTTTTCTTTCTTGCATCAGAACATATCCCAGACCGTTTAATGACGCGTCACTATAAATGACAAACTCTTTCCCCGATATAGGTTGAACCAGAACTGGTGCTTCAGTTAACAGTACTTTCAACTGTTCGAAACTCTACTGACATTTTTTACCATTCGAATTTTATATCTTTCTGAAGCAGTTGTGTCATCGATGTCACAATCATCGAAAATCCTTTCACAAATCTTCGGTAATAGCACGCAAAGCCCAGAAAACTACGGACTTCAGACACATTTCTCGGAGATTTCTAGTCAAACAATAGTAGAAATCTTACTCGGGTCAACTCTAATACCTTCAGCTGAAACAATATGCCTTAGAAATCCAACCTTTCAGAGCCAAAACTCACATTTTCTGAACTTTGTAAATAATTGATTATCACGTAGAGTTTGTAACACAATTCTCAAGTGCTAGGTATGTTCAGATTCATCTCGCGAATAGATTAGAATATCGTCAATGAATACAACAATGAATCTGTCTAAATACGGTCTGAATATTCGGTCCATCAAGTCCATAAAGACTGCATGAGCATTAATTAATCCGAAAGGCATAAAAGGAGTTCATATCCGACTCTTTAACTTGCAGTTAATAATAACCTGATCTTAAATCAATCTTTTAAAATACTGTAGCCCCTTTCAACTGATTAAATAAATCATCAATCTGCAGTAGAGGGTATTTGTTCTTTATAGTCACTTTATTCAACTGTCTGTAATCGATACACATTCTCATCATGACGTCTTTCTTCTTTACAAACAATACCAGTGTACCCCAGGGCGAATAACTCGGTCGTGCAAAAGCTCTGTCTGTTAATTCTTGCAACTGAGCTTTCAACTCTTTTAATTCTGTTGAAGCTATTCTGTATGGAGCTATCGATATTGGTGTTGTTTCCAGTACTAATTCAATACCAAATTCAACCTCTCTAATCGATGGCAAACTTGGTAATTCTTCTGAAAATATGTGCGAAAACTCGCAAACAATATGTACATATTCAATCTTTGATTCAGACACCTTTGTATCCAGTACGTATGCAAGAAATGCATCATAGGCCTTTTTCATACATTTTTGAGCTAACATAGACGATATCACAGTAGGTAATACACTCGAATCATCAGACTCAATCCGAAGAATTTTACCGTTCTGACATTTCAATTCGATAATCTTTCGTCTACAATTCACAACTGCATCATGCATAGTCAGCCAGTCCATACCCAGAATCACAACAAACTCATCGAACGGTAGAAACATCAAGTCAGCCAGAAAATAGTAACCCTGAGTCATCAAAGGACAATTCTTACAAATTTTTTCAACTAAAACAGACTTGCTTAAGGGGTTCGATACTTTAATTACAAACTTTGTAGACTTGACATATAAACTCTTTTTAAACACTAGATTCATACAGATATATGAATGGGTTGATCCAGGATCTATCAACGCAACTATATCAGTATCAAAAAGAGAAAAAGTACCGATAATAATGTCTGGCGATAATGCATCCTTTCGTGCACGGATAGTATAAGCTCGGGTAGGTGCTCGTGCCTCAGATCTCACAGCAGAATCTCTCATAGCACTTCGGTTACCACTCATATTTCCATTGTTTCGGGGTGGTCTCCCTCTAGTATCCATATTACTTGCTTTCGCCTGTTGATCTCTTTCAGCTAGAGACTTTTCTGGATAGTCCCGGAGATGATGATCAAGAGATCCACATCTAAAACAAGCTCCGCTCATTATTCTACATTCACCATAATGTTGCTTATTACAGTGCTTACATTCAGGTCCAACACTTCTAACATTACCCAAACTCGCAACAGATGTCGTCTGAGGTTTAAAGATGAAATATCTCGCATCTCTATCTTTGATCAAAATCCCCGTAAAAGCAGTAGAACGAGGATGATATTCTCTAGATTTTTTTGAAGCTGACTAATGTGATTTGCTCACAAATGTCTTTCTAAAGTCTTTACTCTCAGAATCGACTTTTCTTTTCTCTTTGCTAAGCTCTTCAGCTTTGCAAGCTCTGTCAACTAGAACAACAAACTTTTTTAGCTCAAGAATCCCAGCTAACAGTCTAATTTCTTCATTTAATCCATCTTCGAACCTTTTACACATTATAGCTGTAACAGCCCGATTTAGGGGCTAGTCGAAACAGTGATCTCGGGATCACTAATCTGAGGTTAGAGAAAATAATTTTCATGTCATTTTAGGAGTCAGAGTATGATTACATTACTCATGAAAATTTTGGTGCTTTAATTTTAGCGATTTCATGTTTAATCGTGAAAATGGACTAAATTGCATAATGTGCGAAAGTTCCATTTTATAAGCTAAAGGTGCCAAATAGCCATAGATTGTTGTTGGAGGTCTTTAAAAGGAAATTTACCCCTTTGCATATGGTTGGCCGGCGATAGGCTAAGATAGGAGACAAAGATGGACAAAAATTGGTCAAAGTTGGTGATAGTTGGTGACCAACTTGACTTGTATTAATACAATAAAGAAAGAAAAGATATCATCTTTTCTCTCCATTCTTCTCCACCTAAAATAGCAAGCAAATTGGGGTTTTTGAAAGATCAAATTTTCAGCAAGCTCTCCTCCATTCTAGTAAGTGATTTTGATGATTTTTCTTGAAGATAATTGTACTTCTGGAACCCCTAAAGCTTAAGCTTTCTAATAAGGGGACTAATTTGCAATATGGTGAAGATTTTTGAATTTTGCTGTGAGAGCTTTCATGGTTGTTGCTGCATTTTTATGGAAGAAAATGAGTCTTGGTTGTTAGTTGAACAACTTTTTTGAAAGGTGTTGTCATAAAAACACCTAATTGGACCTTGTTGTAAAAGTTATAAAAATGGTAGTAATTGTGTGAAAAGTTGATTTTGATGATAGCCATAAGAGTATTAAATGTTCACCTAGGCTTGTTGAAGGTAGAAATATGATTAAAATTAATTTTGAGCCTAGGGGCAAAATGATAATTTTTCCAAAGCATGATTATTAAAATGCTTTTATTAATGCGATGATAAAAAGGAGCTAATTTGCTATTATAGAGCAAGAAGAACCAAGAATTTACCTCGATAGGGGAAAGAACAAAGTCTCGGACTAGACCGACGATCTAACTCATTTTGAAATCGAGGTAAGTTTGTGTGTGATAGATTCACCATTTATGTTAGCATGTTTGAGAATGCTTAGCATTATATTGATGCCTGATACTCTACTAAATTGAGCAATTGATGTTGAATGAGATGTTGAAGTCCTAGTGGACTATATTGAATATGAAAATGCTATCATCAATATATGTAATGGATAAGGTCCCGTATAAGACCATGTCCGGGACATGACCTCGGCACCGAGTTGAGATCCCGTATAAGACCATGTCAGGGACATGGCCTCAGCACCGAGTTGAGATCCCATATAAAACCATATCCGGGATATGGCTTCGGTAATGAATATGAAGATCATATAAGACCATATCTGGGATATGACATCGATACTTGATATGAAATTTCGTATAAGACCATATCCGGGATATAGCATCGGCATTTAGAGGTGACTCCATATAAGATCACCTCTAGGATGTGGCATTGGCTTAGTTCCTATATGAATGACGAGGAATATGCGTCTTTGATTATCCCTAGTGATCAATGTAATAAGTAGATGAGTTTAGAAGTAGAAATGAGATTTGTACTAAAGTCATGTGAATGAGTGAATACAGGTACTTGTGAATGAGTCACGAAGAAACGATTACGATATGTGGCATGGTATGTGCTAAATAAGGGCAAGTGTGAGTAAGTATGGCAAGAAGCCTGTAACACCCCTAACCCGAAACCGTTGCCGGAATAAGGTTAAGAGGCATTACTGAACAATCGAATCATTTTACAACATATTTACAACACAAAGTCAAACATCATCATAGTACATCAAAACATAATCAAATAGTCCCTTATAGAGGTCTACAAGACCTTAAGCACATGCAAGAAACGGATTGGGACTATACCAAAACACGTACAGAAATTCTCAGAAATTTAAAACTTTTCTAAGTTTCAGGGCTTACACGCCCGTGTGGGTAGGCCGTGTGCCTCCCACGGTTGCTAGACACACCCGTGTGTCCTCCCCGTGGTCGAATCTGACTTTTCTCCACGGCCACCAAGCAGGCCCGTGTACTTTGGCCATGGTCGATCCTGTTGAAAACTACACGGCTACTAGGCACGTCTATGTGCCAAGGCCGTATACTCTTATGCTAGCTACTGACTTTGTCCCACAGTCACTAGGCACAACTGTGCGCCACAACCGTGTGGTAAAATAGGCCATTTGCAAGGCCAAAATGCCACCCACATGGGTCAATCCTACAAGCACATTTTGGCATCTTTATACACACAATTTGGCAACCAATTCCATGACTATAATCGATACATCATCTCATGCAATTTCATTTCCAAACATGTCAACCTATAAGCTAACATATACAACTTGAACACATTCATAAACTAAACATCATTCATTCTCAAATTCACTAAATCATACTAACATTTTACCATCACAAAGATTACCATTTGAAATTCATCTTCTTTACCCACATGCCATACCAAAATATACATCATATATATCAAGCCATTCATGCTTAAAACCATCATATTTCTACCCATATCACATGGCTAATTACACATCTCTAATATGATTCAAATAACTAGCCTATACATGCCATATTTCAACTATATATATCTTTCCAAAAGTACCCAAAATATGTTGCCGATAGTGTGATGGAGAAGCTGATGATCCCTAGATCTAAGCTAGCTTTACTGACACTGCAAAGAAGAGAAACAAATCACACAGTAAGGTTTCCAAAGCTTAGTAAGTTCGAAATACAATACAATTATTTCATGAATTCAATCCAATGTATATAATAACCATCACATAGATCCATTCTCTCACATATCATATCATATCATATCATCCATGACCAAAATATCATTCTCCCATTCGTAGCTTATCTATAAACTTATCAACCACAAAGGTTTAATACATACCTTAGCTAACACAAAGTTAATCAACTTTAAGGCTATTCAAAGCTCGGTATTAAATGTTGATCGTCCTTTGATATTCTTTCAACTTAATCGCACACTCAGTGCTATATACATGACAGAAGCATACTCATCATCGCACACTTAGTGCCTAATCTTTCAACCAAATTATCCCGGTATCGCACACACAGTGCCAAATCAGTAAGCCGAAGCTTTTGTAACATCGCACACACAGTGCCATTCATTCCGGTATCAAATTCATTTTTCGCACACTTAGTGCCATCAACTATGTCTTACACCTAGCATCTCAATTTCATTATCATATACATACTCATTTCAAAATGCTAAAACATATTTTAATAGCATGTATTATATCCGAACTTACCTCGGATGTTGAACTATCGAAACGGTCGATTAATCGAGCACTTTATCTTTGCCTCGATCTTGATCTGAACCCCTCCTCTCTTGGTCTATACACATTCAAATTCAATCCATTCGATCACTAATTTATTCACTTTAGTCCCCACACACACATTTAGGGCATTTTACAAAATAGCCCTCATATTTTTACATTTTGACACTTTAGTCCCTATTTAAAAAAATCATCAAATACATAAAATTTCAATACACATGTGCTTAGCTGAATTCTTCCCATGCTAATACAAGCTCATACATTTCATTTATTTTACAATTTAGCCCTTCAATTTCTCATTTTCTCAATTAAGCCCTAATTAGCTAAATTCATCAAAAATTCAAGAACAAAACATGTTCATTAAGCACATATCTTTCATTTAACACCAACACTCATCACAAAGCTCCTCATTTCATCAATGGCACATTTCATAAACATCATCAATTTACAAAATTACAACATGGTTTAGCTAGAGCACGAAGCAATGATAAAAAAAAAAACGTAGAAATTATCAAATTCCGATTAAAAACTAACCTTAAATCAAGATCAAAATGTGTCGAACCCTTGTGTTCTTTTCCCTTTTCTTTTCTTGCTAATATTCAACCAAGGATGATAACTAAATGGCCATTTTCATGTTTTATTATAACATATTAAACGTAATTATCACTTTACCAAACTAACCTTTTAATAAACATATAAGACAAATATACATTGAGGCTAATATGTCATTTAGCTATCCACCATCTTTAATAATGGCTTAATTGCCTCTTAGGTACTTATAAATCAACACATAGCTTTTACTCTTTATGCGATTAAGTCCTTTCTCTTAATTCAGCACACAATCGATAAAATTATCACGCAGAATTTTTATACTATTCATATAGAAAATAATAGTAAATTATCATTCTGACCTCGGATTTGTGGTTTCGGAACCACTGTTCCGACTAGGGTCTAAATCGGGCTGTTACAAAGCCTATGACTTGTGTATGGTTTGTTAATGCCATGGATGGATTATATTATGAGCTTATTGTTGCTATTTATTTCCATGTAAACTTACTAAGCTTTATGCTTAGCCCTTTTCATTGTAACACCCCAAACCCGGCCCAAACACCACGACCGGATCTGGTATGTCACTAAGAAAATTTTTGTCAAACATGTCGTATTTTCAAAAAATATTTTTCTAAAGTTTATCTTCTTATTCGAAAGAAATTTAATAGTTGATAGTTTAAATAAAATATGCCTTTATAAATTAAAAACCCAAATTTAAATACATGCATTAGTTCAATAAGAATTTAAATAATTAAAAGTAATTAAAGCCCAAAATAAAACAAAACATAAACTAGTGGCCCAAGGCCTTATTACAACGAGATTTAAAATCTATTAATTAAAAATATAAAATATTAACTTGAGTCTTTTTGCTAAATCCACATATTCTCCTGTATGGCCACCTTGCGTTCCTCTCCAGCCCAGTCCGAAGCACTAGGTATCACCTGAAATGTTAATTAAAAGGGTGAGTCGCGAGACTCAGTGTGCAACCCTCATGCACCACTAGATTTTGGGCCTTAAGCCCGTTAAACAAAGTAAACAGTTTGATACTCATAATAAAAGTTAATAACAAATAGTATGCAAGGCCCAACCCGTTTGCCTAGGTTTCCATCCGCTACACGCCCCCGTACCAACCGTACACACCATTGGGGATTTCTACAATCGACCCTTACCGCTACACACAATGATGGCAGTCATGCTGCTCATCCACATATGATGGCCGAAGCCCTTATAACATATAATGGCCGAAGCCCGTATAACATTTAATGGCTGAAGCTCGTATAACAGTTAACGGCATTAGCCGCTCCATCAGATCACGGTAAAACCGCTAAACATATAACGTATAACTTCCTCCTTTCATCAACCCAACGCATGCAATCACATACAAGCATTTTACATATAACATATAAACAGATTATTTACTAACCTGGTGAACCGCTTTTACCCTCCTTGGGCTTTTATCAATAAATCGAGATGTCGGCAATTATCAAAACATATAAATCTTATGATCATGCATTTTATGATTAGATCTAGATGGTGGGGAAGTATTACACACCTGATATCGCGAAATCCAATATTCTTAGTCAATGTCCTTGCTATCCGTGTAACATCCTGGAAAGGGTCTATGCATTTTCGGTTTAATTGTACGAAGTGACATGTTTTATGTACTAAGAATAAATTTTGAATATTTTTGGAAATGAATGGAAATGATCTGGAAATGATCATTTCTAGAAACTTGGAAATGTAAGGAAATGATTCAAAAGAGGAAAGTGAACATTTCTGGAAACTTGGAAATGTAAGGAAATGTCAAGTTTACAGAGCCGAACGAAAATTTTTGGAAACTTAGAAATGACTTAGAAATGTCAAGTTTTAAAGTTCAAAAGAGGAAATTAAGGCAAGGTGGCCTTAAAAGAAAAAGTTGGTGAAATTTGACACACAAACAGGCTTAGAAAAGTGGCCTGAAGATGCCACTTAGGGCCTCTGGAAATGGCGCCACATGCAAGGTGTTGGGCCTGAGTTCGAGTCACTTGGGAAGCAAATAAAGGAAGTTTTATTTTTGCTTCAGAAGCTTCGAGGTGGGACGGCACAAGCCTTCTAGAAAGGAGGAGTTTTATTTTCATAAATATTCGATTAATAAGGTGATAAATAAGGGATTTAATTTGGATTATTTTTGAAGAGATAATAAAGGATTATTCTCTAATTATTTTAAATTAAGGAGATAAACTTATCAATAAAGAAGAGTGGTGGCCAAGTAAGGGATTCGAGTAGTAGTTACTGACTATAAAAGGAAGAAAATAGGGCTACTCATCAATTTTTCTTCTTCCTCTTCTCTCTCTCTGCCGAATTTCTAAGTGCTCTCTTCTCTTCTCTTCTCTTTTTCTTTTGTCAATGAATCTATAGTCCACCATTGTCAAAATTCTCAAATTTTCTTTTCTTCCTATTTCTTCTTACCAATCCATTCAAAAGCCGAATCTTGGAAGGGCTTCAAGCATATAAGTCTTGTTGATTTCTTCAAAGGTAAGAACAAGTTTGATTTCCATTCTTTTCTTTTAGATTAGCCGAGAGATAATCTAACCCCATACATATTATGGTTGCCGAATATGGAAGGATCTTTCGGGATTATCAGAGTAGTCGACTAAAAGGAGGAGTATTCGGGATTTCTAAGATTAAGGTAAGACATGTGAATATTCGGCCAAAGGCCTTGATTTATGTTTCGATGATTAAGATTAAGTCTAACGTAAGGTTTTAGGGATTTTGACATTCCTAGGGAAACAAGGAATAGTTTTGGGATTTGTTGGTGTTCCAATCGGCAACAAGGTAAGAATACTAATCCTACTAGGATTTGGAATTTTGGCCGAATGGCTTTTTATTAAGGTAATAAGTAATGAATCAAATGTAGGGTTTAAGGATCTAAGCGGTAGATCAGATTTCGAGTTCTCAAGGAAATTGTTAAGCGAATCAGGTGTGTACCCCACACTACTTCATAATACGTTTTATGGCTATGTTAATTAAAATATGTGATATTAAGAATATGAAAGTGGCTAAAGTACCATGTTATGGTACAAAGTACCCAGGTACGTTTCCTACTCCTACTAGGAATATGAAAAATGTTATTTGTAACATGAGAATATGATAAGAATGTGAACTCTGGCATATTTATGCATATTATTATTATATGGGGCATATGGGTTTGTTTGAAAGGGGAAGTGAATGTGGTGACCTAAGACCACCAACACAGTGACCTAAGACCGTGATATCTGAAAAGTGGTGACCTAAGACCACAGTAATCTGAACGTGGTGACTTAAGACCATGAATGAGGTGACCTAAGATCGCAATTTGGTGTGTAACGGAAGGAGGGTCGACTTAGTAGTCTCCACGGTGTGACTGGCAGGTACGGGGGTGTGTAGCGGATGGACAATTAGGTTTGGGTTTGGGAATGCATCATAACTTGTATTTATTGTTCTGAATGTGTAACTCTTGTATGCCTAATTCTATTATGATTTAGTGTCGTGTACACATTGAGTCTGTTTGACTCACCCCGTTGTAGGACCATGTTTGGTGATGAGCAGTGATGGGTGGGACGGCAGAACTTGTGGTGGCCATGCTCAACATGAAGTCTTTATTTTTATGGAACTATTAGTTTTTAAGTACTTGAATCATTTTGAATTTTTTTTGTTGTAATAAGGCCAGAAGGCCATAGTTGAATCATTTTACATTTATTATTATTTATTATGTTTAGGAACCTTATTTATTAAAGTTAAAGTAAAAATTTCTTTAAACTAAATCCTAAATGTTTTATCACTTAATATTAAAAAGGGGTTTCCAAAATAAAATCGAGTCTGTTTCAACACAAGCCCAACCCAAACAATATTTATTTTAAAATCGCACAAGTTTTCTCTAAGTAACAAAAGAATTTGAAACCAGTTTTCTTGAGGAACATACCAAATCTGGTCAAAGCTCGTGGGCCGGGTTTGGGGTGTTTCAGTTTGGTATCAGAGCCCAGTTTTAAAACTCTCGGCTTGTGGGCTAAGGCCCAAAACATTTTCAAAGCGAGCCCAAATGAGTTTTATGAAAATTTTTTTGAAATAAGCAGGTTTCTGGCATGGCACCTAAGTCTCCGACCCGCAGTCCACCAGGTAAGTACCCCTATCTCTTGTGTGATTTATTGTATGATCTGTATGATCTGTAGAAGGGTAGGAATGGAACGTAGAAATAGTATGATAGGTACTTGAACCCTAGGACTAGTTTACCCCAACATTTACATAAGACTTAAGTGCCTAATTAAACAAACCTGTGGTTAAGTCGCCGAGTTAGGGTGTGGTAACCATGGTGCGCATGTCTAGGATTAGATTTGAAAGAGCCTGGTACTTAAGCAGTTCTAGTGACTCACCTCCTCTTCGCAGGAATCCTACCTGGTGCGTAGCTACGGTTCACTCTAACCATAAGGACTTATTCATAGGCTAAACGCAATAACTAAAACCCGAAAGGGAACTAGCCGTATTTTTATAAAAACCCTAGTTTTAAAACTCTTAAAATTACTTTTTAAATTTGTGAAAACCATCTTTACAAAATTTTCCGAAAAATTTTCGATTTATGAAAATTACAAAAATACCCTTAGTGGTAAAATTATCAAAATGCCCTTGGTTTATAAAACGACCAGCTACCCAACAGTTTTACCAAAATTTCATTATTTTATAAATGTTCAAAAAACCCTACTTTGCAAAACATCAAAATACCTTAATTTTGGGAAAATTACAAAGGTGCCCCTAACCCACAAAATTACCAAAATGACCCTGATTTCCAAAATTTTTGCAACATCACCATACAATTCTCAAAAAGAACCCTCAAAGTTTTGCAACTTTTGAAATATCCCTGATTTACTAGATTTTACAAATTTACCTCGAGGTCCAAAATTACCAAAATACCCCCAGATTTCAAAATTTAAAAAACCCCGGGAATTTAAAAATACCAAAATACTTTGTGACAAAATCACCAAAGAACTTTTTCTTTTGAAAAATTACGAAAATACCCCTGTAGGATAAAATTACGAAAATACCCTAGGTAGTGGAAAAACAAGGACAACGAAAACTACAACATTTCTCTGAATGAATGAAAGTTCATAATTGGTTGATGAATGTGAACGTGACTTTCTGAATAGTGAACTTGAGCTGAGAACTTTGTTTGATCGAAAGAACCACTTTTAAACATCTCTTTTCATAAAACTGTTCGCGGTTAATCAGTGAAACAAAAGTACCAATGTATAAAACTCTTAAATCAGATTAAATCGTGACGTTAGAAAATGAGTTCTAGGGGACGTGGTCGTCGTGGACGGGATAAGAGGAGTCTTGGACCGTCAGAATCGTCTAAGAGTCTTTAGAAAAGACCAAAGGTTGAGAATTCTGCTCGTGTTTTTAAGCCAACTAATAAAAATTCGGACCGTCCGTGTGCTCAGTGTGGAAGGTATCATGTTGGCAAGTGTTGGAACCAAGATCAGGAATGTTTTAGATGTAAGTCTAAGGCTCATTTGGTTAAGAATTGCCCTCAGGCAATGAAGGTTCGTGGTTTAAACCATGGAGGAAATGGTCATGGAACACCCGGTAGAGGTGCTGAAGGTTCAGATGTGAGACAACCAAGGATATGATAGCGGTTAAGTTCCATGTTTTTGGAGTACCATTTATTGTTTTAGAGATAGTTCATTCTTGTGTTACAAGTGAACTGTTTGAAACTTTGGATGTGAACTTAGAGACTGTGCCTAGAAGGTAAGATAGTTCTTTAAGATCAGAGTGCGCAGCAATAGCGTAGTGGGGTGAGTTAGACCGTACGATGGTTCCTTAGTAAGTAATTTCGAGGACGAAATTATTTTAAGGGGGTAGAACTGTAACATCCTGGAAAGGGCCTATGCATTTTTGGTTTAATTGTACGAAGTGACATGTTTTATGTACTAAGAATAAATTTTGAATATTTTTGGAAATGAATGGAAATGATCTCGAAATGATCATTTCTGGAAACTTGGAAATGTAAGGAAATAATTCAAAAGAGGAAAGTGAACATTTCTGGAAACTTGGAAATGTAAGGAAATGTCAAGTTTACAGAGCCGAACGAAAATTTTTGGAAACGTAGAAATGACTTAGAAATGTCGAGTTTTAAAGTTTAAAAGAGGAAATTAAGGCAATGTGGCCTTAAAAGAAAAAGTTGGTGAAATTTGACACACAAACAGGCTTGGAAAAGTGGCTCAAGATGCCACTTAGGGCCTCTGGAAATGGCGCCACATGCAAGGTGTTGGGCCTGAGTTCGAGTCACTTGGTAAGCAAATAAAGGAAGTTTTATTTTTGCTTCCAGAAGCCTGAGGTGGATGGCACAAGCCTTCTAGAAATGAGGAGTTTTATTTTCATAAATATTCGATTAATAAGCTGATAAATAAGGGATTTAATTTGGATTATTTTGAAGAGATAATAAAGGATTATTCTCTAATTATTTTAAATTAAGGAGATAAACTTATCAATAAAGAAGAGTGGTGGCCAAGTAAGGGATTCTTAGTAGTAGTTTGGCTATATAAAAGGAAGAAAATAGGCTACTCATCAATTTTTCTTCCTCCTCTTCTCTCTCTGCCGAATTTCTAAGTGCTCTCTTCTCTTCTCTTCTCTTTTTCTTTTGTCAAGCCGAATCTATAGTCCACCATTGTCAAAATTCTCAAATTTTCTTTTCTTCCTATTTCTTCTTACCAATCCATTCAAAAGCCGAATCTTGGAAGGGCTTCAAGCATAGGTCTTTGTTGATTTCTTCAAAGGTAAGAACAAGTTTGATTTCCATTCTTTTCTTTTAGATTAGCCGAGAGATAATCTAACCCCATACATATTATGGTTGCCGAATATGGAAGGATCTTTCGGGATTATCAGAGTAGTCGACTAAAAGGAGGAGTATTCGGGATTTCTAAGATTAAGGTAAGACATGTGAATATTCACCAAAGGCCTTGATTTATGTTTCGATGATTAAGATTAAGTCTAACGTAAGGTTTTAGGGATTTTGACATTCCTAGGGAAACAAGGAACAGCTTTTGGATTTGTTGGTGTTCCAATCGGCAACAAGGTAAGAATACTAATCCTACTAGGATTTGGAATTTTGGCCGAATGGCTTTTTATTAAGGTAATAAGTAATGAATCAAATGTAGGGTTTAAGGATCTAAGCGGTAGATCGATTTCGAGTTCTCAAGGAAATTGTTAAAGCGAATCGGTATGTACCCCACACTACTTCATAATACGTTTTATGGCTATGTTAATTAAAATATGTGATATTAAGAATATGAAAGTGGCTAAAGTACCATGTTATGGTACAAAGTACTGTGCACGCGTTCCTACTCCTACTAGGAATATGAAAAATGTTATTTGTAACATGAGAATATGATAAGAATGTGAACTCGGCATATTTATGCATATTATTATTATATGGGGCATATGGGTTTGTTTGAAAGGGGAAGTGAATGTGGTGACCTAAGACCACGAACATGGTGACCTAAGACCGTGATATCTGAAAAGTGGTGACCTAAGACCACAGTAATCTGAACGTGGTGACTTAAGACCATGAATGCGGTGACCTAAGACCGCAATTTGGTGTGTAGCTGAAGGAGGGTTGACTTAGTAGTCCCAACGGTGTGACTGGCAGGTACGGGGGTGTGTAGTGGATGGACAATTAGGTTTGGGTTTGGGAATGCATCATAACTTGTATTCATTGTTTTGAATGTGTAACTCTTGTATGCCTAATTCTATTATGATTTAGTGTCGTGTACACATTGAGTCTGTTTGACTCACCCCGTTGTGGGACCATGTTTCAGGTGATGAACAGTGATGGACCGGGACGGCAGAACTTGTGGTGGCCATGCTCAACATGAAGTCTTTATTTTTATGGAACTATTAGTTTTTAAGTACTTGAATTATTTTGAATTTTTTTTGTTGTAATAAGGCCATAAGGCCATAGTTGAATCATTTTACATTTATTATTATTTATTATGTTTAGGAACCTTATTTATTAAAGTTAAAGTAAAAATTTCTTTAAACTAAATCCTAAATGTTTTATCACTTAATATTAAAAAGGGGTTTCCAAAATAAAATCGAGTCTGTTTCAACACAAGCCCAAATCGCACAAGTTTTCTCTAAGTAACAAAAGAATTTGAAACCAGTTTTCTTGAGGAACATACCAAATCTGGTTAAAGCTCGTGGGCCGGGTTTGGGGTGTTTCAACCCTGATCTATTATCCTCAATCTATAGCCTTGCTCAAAAGCCGAAAAAATTGCGAAAATAGGCCTCTCCTATATTCGGCCATGGTTAGTATTCTACCCGATTTTATATATATAAAAATAAACAAATCCTCTTACCTTGAAATCCCGAAAAAAGTATGAACAAGAAAAGGCTGATGTGTCTTTAGCTTTTAAAATACTTGAGTGAAGAGTTTGATTTCGATGAGAAAAGAGAAGAAGAAAAGAAAACAAGGAAGAGACTTGAAGATTTCGGCCAGGAAGAAAAAGAATGGAAAGAGTTTCGGCTTTTGAATCAAAGTGAAGATAAGGGATTAGGCTTAGAGGTTTCGGGTTTTGCAGAGAATGAATAAGAAGATGAAACTTTAGGAGTTTTCGGCTTTTACTCAGAGAAGAAGAGAAAAGAATGAGAGAAAAACGCAAATGCCGAAATTGAAGAGATATTCCCCCTATTTATAGAAATTTAAGACTTACCTAACCTTATGAGATAAATCCTATCTTTTCTCTTTTATCTTAATCTACTAGCTTATCTAAAAGAGTCTTAATTATCTCTAACTCCTCCCTCCTTTATCAGCATATTATCCACATATTTTAATCATTAAAATCCTTAAATTTTAGCCTTTATCTGCTTATTATCCACATAAAATAAATTCCCAAATAATAGCCTTTATCTGCTTATTATCCACATATTTTAAATATTAAAACCCCTAAATTTTAGCCTTGTTGCCATCCACTCCACCTAATCTTAATGCCCAAAATTTAGCTAACTTAAATTAAAAGAATTGGGCTCCATGAAACTTAAATTTGGGCCCCATACTCCCTTGTGTGGCGTCACCTCCTAAGATTGGGCCACAAGCCCACTTTGGTATTTTAAACATAGATACCACCTTTTAAACCCTATAATGCCCAAACAGATAATTTTAATCAAGGCCTCTACCTAAGCCTGAGCCTAATTTGGACCCCTAACACTTAAATTAACACATTAAACATATCCACCCATTAAACTCATATGCCCAAAAATTCAGGATGTTACATTCATTGCCCTTTTTCCTTGTAGTGTTGCCAAGATAACTCGAAGAACGTGGAATGTTAGAGTTTAGAAATCACATTATCGATACCACTTTGGTTTAACAATTTAGACTTATTTTGAGTATGGCATGTATAGGACTTGGGTTTTTGTTAGGTCGTAATTGTTAGCCAAAGTGTTGCCTATGTATGTATCAAAGTCATTTTGTAAATGGTCATCAGAATTGGGCCAATATTGACGCTATATATATTCAATGATGATGGAATTATGAAGTTTATGCTTGTGTGAATGTTATGATTTGAGTTCTTGGATGTGCCTTTGGGTTATGAGTTGTTTGGTATGAGTGTGAATGCTTGATAGGGTGGCAATGGCTTGGTAGATAGCCATCTAATTGTCCACACGGGCGTGTGTCTATGCCATGTGTGACATACGGTCATCCCTATGGGTGTGCTGATCGACCGTGTGTCCCCTTGCATGTTAGATTTACAAGTCAATATGCTCAGTAGTAAACACACGGGCAGAGACACAGCCGTGTGTCTCAGCCATGTGGATGACACGACCTAGGACATGGGCGTGAGCCCAGGCCGTGTGAAGTCCGCACATTAATTGTGGAATTTAATTCGACACACAGTCTAAGGAAACGGGCGTGTGCCTTGGCCGTGTGGCTTTAGGGGAGTGATCACGTCATAAATAGAATGCCAAGATTTTGGCACACGGGCTAAGACACGAGCGTGTCAAGGCCGTGTGAGGGACACGAGCTAGGGACACGGGCGTGTGTCCAGCCGTGTGAAATAAGTCAGTGTTGACCACGGGTGGAAGACACGGGTGTGTCCCTAGGTCAATACAGGCTTGTGGCCTCTGTTTTGATGAGAAGTTTTCCAAGTTCGTAAAAGTTCCCGGTTAAGTTTTGAAACCTCTTGGAGGTATGTTTAGGGCCTCAGAGGCCGAGAATGAGCAAGAGATGGGTTAAACGAAATTTTATAGCCCATTATTTCTTGTTCAGGCAAGGTTAAGCATGGTAATGCCTCGTATCCAGTCCCGACGTCGGACACGGGTAAGGGGTGTTATATTTATTGGTATCGGAGCTACGGTTTAGTCGATTCTAGGACTAACATAGCGTAAGTACGAGTCTAACTATACATGCCATATGTAAGAGTACCCGGGTGATGATAATGTGATGGCTCCTGACGTTTAAAAATCGTGTTTTATGTAGTATATGGATTCTCATCTAGACTGAACTGCAGCCGATGATGTTGCGAGTAATGCACCAACTCTCGCTCAAGGGGCCGCGCTAGTGAATAGTAGACCCGAGACTTTGGGTCAGGGAGAAGAGGCCCGAGAAGCCTTTCTCCAAATGATGAGCAACTGGTATACCGAGTATACCCGGGCAAATCCTAATGCTCAACCCCCCGCACCCCCACCTATTCCTCAACCTGCTACGGTAGCTCCTCAAGTGGTTGAGGTAGTGAGAAGAGAAAGGCCTCCAGTTGATAAGTTTCGGAAGCAAGGGGCCAAAGAATTTCGGGCTAGTAAGGATGATGATTCGGAGAGAGCAGAATTCTAGCTCGAGAATACCATCAGGGTATTCGATGAGTTATCCTGCAAGCCAGAGGAGTGCTTAAAATGTGCGGTATCTATCTTGAGAGATTCGACTTATCAGTGGTGGAATACCCTTGTGTCGGTGGTACCAAGGGAGAGAGTCAGCTGGGAATTCATCCAAGAGGAATTTTGGAAGAAGTATATCAGCTAGAGGTTTATCAACCATAAGAGAAAAGAGTTCTTGGAATTGAAGCAAGGCTGTATGTTAGTGATCGACTAAGAACGGGATTTTGTAAGGCTTAGCAAGTATGCCCAAGAGTGCTTGTCTACCGAGGCCATCATGTGCAAGAGATTCGAGGACGGGTTAAATAAAGATAGCCGTTTATACGTGGGATTCCTTGAACTAAAAGAATTTGTAGTGTTGGTAGATAGAGCCTGTAAGGCTAAAGAGTTGGATAAAGAGAAAAGGAGAGCGGAGAATGAGTCTCGTGACTTGAGGAAAAGACAACTGAATAAGTCACTGCAATCCTCATCTAATAAATTAAGGGATTTTGCTACTTGATTGGTCACCTAAGCAGGGTTTTCAAACCGAAGCAAGGGCAAGCAATTTTTGAGGTCTAAAAGGCAGACCACATCAGTTGCTAATGTGGGCAATGTTCATCCGAGCAGACCAGAATGCCCGTAGTGTGGCAGGCGCCATTCTGGCGAGTGCTGGGAAATGAGAAAGCTTGTTTCAGATGTGGGTCCTTAAACCACTTTATTAGAGATTTCCCCGAGGTGGGCGAGAAAGAGAAGTCTCAGAGGGCAAGATCAGGAAGTACTGCTAGAGAAAGACCATAGAGAAAACCGGGAAGTGAAATGGGTAACAAGAATCCATCCAGAGAGCAAGCTGCAAGAGTCGAGGATAGAGCACTGGCGGGAACATATGCCATTCGTGCTCGTGAAGAGGCATCTTCCCCCGATGTAATCACGGGTACATTTTCTCTTTATGATACTCGTGTTATTGCTTTAATTGATTCGGGATCTACCCACTCGTACATATGCATGAAATTAGTCTCTAGTATGAGCATACCTATAGAGTCTACTGAATTCGTAATAAGAGTGTCTAACCCCCTAGGCAAATATTTGTTGGTTGATAGAGTTTGCAAAGGTTGCCCTTTGATGATTAAGGGTCATAGTTTTCTAGTGGATCTTATGTTATTGCCATTTGATGAGTTTAATGTCATCCTTGGGATGGATTGGTTAGTTACTCATAATGTAATTTTGAATTGTGGGAAGAAGTTTATTAAGTTGAAAAGTGAAAATGGGAATCTTATCCGTGTTGAATCAGATAAGCAAGATAGATCACCAGTAGTGATAAAAAACCTTGTCGACTCAGAGGTTTTTAAGGAAGGGGTACGAGGCTTACCTTGCCTTTGTGTTGAATACTAAAGAGACTAATTTGAAAATGGAGTCGGTACCCATAGTATGCGAGTATTCAAATGTTTTCCCGTAAGAGTTGCCAGGGCTACCTCCATTTAAAGAGATTGAATTTGGGATTGAGTTAGCTTTGGGTACTGTCCCTATTTCTATTGCTCCATATAGAATGGCTCCAACCGAGCTAAAAGAGTTGAAATCACAGTTGTAAGAACTAACGAATAAAGGTTTCGCAAGGCCAAGTTTTTCTCTGTGGGGTGCTCCCGTTTTATTCATGAAGAAGAAAGATGGTTCTATAGGACTATGCATAGATTATCGACAACTCAACAAGGTAACTGTGAAGAACAAGTACCTGTTGCCGAGGATCGATGATTTATTTGATTAATTGAGGAAGGCCACGATATTTTCCAAGATAGATCTGAGGTCCAGGTACTATCAGCTGAGAGTCAAGGACTCGGATGTACCGAAAACTGCATTTAGGACTAGGTATGGCCATTATGAATTTTTGGTCATGCCTTTTGGTCTAACGAATGCCCCTGCGATCTTTATATGGATTTGATGAATCGCATTTTTAGGCCATACTAGGATAGATTTGTTGTGGTCTTCATCGACAACATACTGATCTACTCTCAAGATGAGAACGAACATGCCGAGCATTTGAGTGTGATTCTGTGATAAACCGTAAAAGTAACATATTTTAAGCCCACATTTAGCATGCTTTTGGATGATTTAAGCCTTGAATTATGTAATTTGGTGCTCTTAATCCTTTGTTTTCATGTTTTATACTTAGAAGAACACTGGATGATGAAAAGAACGAGAACCGGGCCCAAAACAGAGTAAATGGGCCATATCACAAAATCCACACGGCCTAGCCACGACTTACACGGGCATGTGCCATCGGCGTATCCCTGCTGCGGCTAAGGGGAGTTTTACTCAGAATAGGATACTTGGCGGTAAAGAAACACATTCCAAAGTATATATAAACACCCAAATAGGAATCCTATTCGGATTAGGATACTTGGAGGCCAAGTAAGGCATCTCAAAGCCTATACAAACACCCTAGGGGGCAACTTAAGCGAGGAGTTCGGTAGAAGCCGGAACCCAAGGCTTTAGTTAGGGGACGTCTAGCTAGGCCAAAGAGGGCAGACTTGTGGGGATTTACTCGAAGATAGCAGTTGATTCATCTCAAGAAGTCGGAATTATACTCAAGTCGGAGGATCTCTCCTTTAATTCCTTTAGGGGGTTTAGGGATTTCTTATGTTTTGTTTTATATTTTCTTCTGAGATGTTTTCTTTTATTGTTATGAACTAAACCCTCAGATACCTGAAGGGGATGAAACCTAAGATGAATCTTGTTATCGTTTGCTGAACTATATGATAAATATTTGACTTGTTCTTAATTATGTGTTCTTAATTCTTGTGTTGATATTTTCGGGATATTAATTCAAGTTGGATGTACTTAGGTGGAGGAGAAAAAGTCCCTACCTAAGAGTAGATCTAGCATAACTAAGCAGAATTGATCGCACGCCTAGAGATAGGGTGACGAGATTTTGCCGGATTAGGGTGAAACCTAATATGAGAGTCCATAGATCGAGTTAATGCAATTCTAGGGGTTTTAATTAGAAAGAGATTTCAATTAATCAACCCAGGGTTAGACGTTAGTCGCTTCGAGAGAGGGATTAATATAATTTAGGGAATCCTATGGATCAAGTCAAGTGAATAAATCGTCTGGTTCAGAGTTAGATAACAAGTGAAGTCTAGGTGGATTCTTCCTCAGGTATTGTCTTAATCAATTGGTTTTTTTTCCTCAATGTTATTTTCCTAATTTCATTCTTCTTTGTCTTAGAGTCTTTATTTTAGTTGTTAGTTAATTTTAGATTAGATAAAAATTCATTTAATTCTTAGGCTAAATAATAAAAAGAAAGTTAGTATTAGTACTTTTGGTTCCTTTGGGTTCGACAATCCGGTCTTGCCTTAACTATACTACTGTTCGATAGGTACGCTTGCCTCACATCGTTGTATAGTTAGTTTTTAGGTTCGATCATTCTTTATATAAATTTTAAGGCTTTGACATCGCATAAAAAAATGATCATTCTGCAAATTTTGAGACAAAAACAATTGTATGCCAAGTTCAGTAAGAGTGAATTTTGGCTCAAGGAAGTGGGATTTTTGAGGCATATTGTCTCGGGAGATGGAATTAGAGTAGACCCGAGTAAGATTTCAGCAATTGTTGATTGGAAACCGCCGAGGATCATAACTGAAGTAAGGAGTTTTCTAGGCTTAGCTGGCTATTATAGGCATTTTGTCAAGGGGTTTTCCATGTTAGCTACCCCGATTACTAGATTATTGCAAAAAGATGTGAAGTTTGATTGGACAGAAAAGTGTCAACAAAGTTTTGAGAAACTGAAGACGCTGTTGACTGAGGCTCCTGTTTTGGTGCAACCTGAACCAGAAAGAGAATTTGTGGTTTACAGTGATGCATCCCTAAACAGATTGGGTTGCGTACTTATGCAAGAGGGTAAGGTGATTGCATACGCCTCTAGGCAATTAAAGCCGCACGAGAAGAATTATCCAACTCATGATTTAGAGTTAGTCTCAATTGTGTTTGCGTTGAAGATTTGGAGACACTATTTGTATGGTGAAAGGTGTCAGATTTTCACCGACCATAAAAGCCTAAAATATTTGTTCACTAAAAAAGAATTGAACTTGAGGCAAAGAAGATGGTTGGAGTTGATTAAGGATTATGAGTTAGTGATTGACTACCATCCGGGAATGGCGAACGTAGTCCTCGATGCTTTGAGTAGAAAATCATTGTTCGCACTAAGAGCCATGAATACTCAGATACTTTGTTGGATGATGGTTCCATTTTAGCCGAGTTGAGGGCTAGACCATTATTCCTCCAAGAGATTTATGAAGCTCAGAAAGTTGATAACGGCTTACAAGCCAAAAGAGTTTTATGTGAGTCAAATGTTGAGTTAGACTTTTGAGTAAATCCTGATGGATGTCTGATGTTTCGAGATAGGGTCTGTGTACCCAGAAATGATGAGCGCACAGCAAATTTTTAACTGTGCACCCGGGGAGCACGAAGATGTACAATGATTTGAGGAAATGATATTGGTGGCCTGGTATGAAGAAAGACATTTTCGAGTTTGTATCGAGATGCCTAATTTGTCAGCAAGTGAAGGTTGAACATCAAGTACCTTCGGGTTTACTTCAGCCCATTATGGTTCCTAAGTGGAAATGGGACCGTATTACAATAGACTTTGTGACAGGCTTACCATTTGACTCCAAAGAGGAAAGATGCAGTATGGGTAGTGGTTGATAGACTCACAAAGTCGGTCCATTTCATACTAGTGTGACTCGATTATTCGCTTGATAAATTGGTAGACTTGTATGTGTCAGAGATAGTGAGACTTCACGGTGTACCGTTGTCGATCATTTCTGTTAGAGATCCGAGATTCACGTCACAATTTTGGAAAAATTTGTAAGAGGCCTTAGGCACGAAATTGAGTTTCAGTACAGCTTTCCATCCACAAACTGACGGGCAGTCTGAGAGAGTAATTCAGATACTTGAAGGCATGCTTCGATGTTGTGTTTTGGAATTCTAAGGTAATTTGGAGAAATACTTATCGTTGGTGGAATTCGCCTACAACAACAGTTTTCAGTCAAACTGCGCTTTATCAGGCATTGTATGGGCGTAAGTGTCGAACGCCCTTATATTGGCCGAAACTCAGAGAGAAATATATTCATGGGGTCGATTTGATTAGAGAAACTGAAGAGAAGGTAAAAGTGATTCGCGAGTGGCTGAAAGTTGCCTCAGATATACAAAAGTCCTATTCAGATTTGAAAAGGAAAGAGATTGAATTCATAGCAAGTGATAAAGTGTTCCTAAAAGTATCACCTTGGAGGAAAGTCCTTAGATTTGGCTGGAAAGGCAAATTAAGTCCGCGTTTTATCGGACCTTATGAAGTTATCGAGAGGATAGGACCGATAGCTTATAGGTTGGCCTTGCCACCTGAGCAGAAAAGATTCATAATGTCTTTCACGTATCCATGTTACGCCGATACCGTTCAGACCCTTCGCATGTCATAGTACCTTTGAGTTACAACCGGATTTGACTTATGGTGAAGAGCTGATGAAAATTTTGGCGCGAGAGGCCAAACAGTTAAGAAACAAAAGCATAGCCCTTGTGAAAGTACTCTGGCAAAGGCACGAAATAGAAGAGGCTACATGGGAGCCCGAGGAAACGATGAGAAACCAATTTCCCAACCTTTTCACCGGTAAGATTTTCGGGGACGAAAATCCTTAAGTGGGGAGAATTGTAACAGCCCGATTTAGGGGCTAGTCGGAACAATGATCTCGGGATCACTAATTCGAGGTTAGAGAAAATCATTTTCATGTTATTTTATGAGTCAGAGCATGATTACATTAGTGCATGAAAATTTTGGTGCTTTAATTTTAGCAATTTCATGTTTAATCGTGAAAATGGACTAAATCGCATAAAGTGCAAAAGTTCCATTTTATAAGCTAAATGTGCCAAATAGCCATAGATTGTTATTAGAGGTCTTTAAAAGATAATTTACCCCTTTGTATATGGTTGGTCGACCATAGGCTAAGATAGGAGACAAAGATGGACAAAAATTGGTCAAAGTTGGTGATAGTTGGTGACCAATTTGACTTATATTAATAAAATAAATAAAGATAAGATATCATATTTTCTCTCCATCCTTCTCCATCGAAAATAGCAAGCAAATAGGGGTTTTTTAAAGCTCAAATTTTTAGCAAGCTCTCTTCCATTCTAGTAAGTGATTTTGATGATTTTTCTTGAAGATAATTGTACTTTTGGAACCCTTAAAGCTTAAGCTTTCTAATGAGGGGACTAATTTGCAATATGGTGAAGAGTTTCGAGTTTTTCCATGAGAGCTTTCATGGTTGTTTGCTTCATTTTTATGGAAGAAAATGAGTCTTGGTTGTTAGATGAACAACTTTTGTGAAAGGTGTTGTCATAAAAACACCTAATTGGACCTTGTTGTAAAGGTTATAAAAATGGTAGTAACTGTGTGAAAAGTTGATTTTGATGATAGCCATAAGAGTATTAAATGTTCACCAAGGCTTGTTGAAGGTAGAAATATGATTAGAATTAATTTTCGAGCCTAGGGGCAAAATGATCATTTTGCCAAAGTCTAGGGACAAAATAGTAATTTTTCCAAAGCATGATTATTAAAATGCTTTTATTAATGTGATGGTTAAAATGAGCTAATTGGCTATTATAGAGCAAGAAGAACCTAGAATTTACCTCGATCGGGGAAAGAACAAAGTCTCGGACTAGACCGACGATCTAACTCATTTTGAAATCGAGGTAAGTTTGTATGTGATAGATTCACCATTTATGTTAGCATGTTTGAGAATACTTAGCATTATATTGATGCCTGATGCTCTACTAAATTGAGCAATTGATGTTGAATAAGATGTTGAAGTCCTAGTGGACTATATTGAATATGAAAATGCTATCATCGATATATGTAATGAATAAGGTCTCGTATAAGACCATGTCTGGGACGTGGCCTCGGCATCGAGTTGAGATCCCGTATAAAACCATATCCGAGATATGGCTTCGGTAATGAATATGAAAATTACATAAGACCATATCTAGGATATGGCATCGATACTTGATGTGAAATTTCAAATAAGACCATATCCGGGATATGGCATCGGCATTTAGAGGTGACTCCATATAAGACCATCTCTAGGATGTGGCATTGGCTTAGTTCCTATATGAATGACGAGGAATATGCATCTTTGATTATCTATAGTGATCAATGGGATAAGTAGATGAGTTTAGAAGTAGAAATGAGATTTGTACTAGTCATGTGAATGAGTGAATACAGGTACTTGTGAATGAGTCATGAAGAAACGATTATGATATGTGGCATGGTATGTGCTAAATAAGGGCAAGTGTGAATAAGTATGGCAAGAAGCCTATGACTTGTGTATGGTTTGTTAATGCCATGGATGGATTATATTATGAGCTTATTGTTGCTATTTATTTCCATGTAAACTTACTAAGCTGTATGCTTACCCCTTTTCATTGCCCTTTTTCCTTGTAGTATTGCCAAGATAACTCGAGGAACGTGGAATGTTGGAGTTCGAAAATCACACTATTGGCATCACTTTGGTATAAAAATTTAGACTTATTTTGAGTATGGCATGTATAGGACTTGGGTTTTTGTTAGGTCGTAATTGTTAGCCAAAGTGTTGGCTATGTATGTATCAAAGTCATTTTGTAAATGGTCATCAGAATTGGGACAATACTTGACGCTATATATATTCAATGATGATGGAATTATGAAGTTTATGCTTGTGTGAATGTTCTAATTTGAGTTCTTGGATGTGCCTTTGGGTTATGAGTTGTTTGGTATGAGTATGAATGCTTGATAGGGTGGCAATGGCTTGGTAGATAGCCATCTAATTGTCTACACGGGTAGACAGATGGGCGTGTGTTTATACCGTGTGTGACACACGGTCAGCCCCATGGGTGTGTTGATCGACTGTGTGTCCCCTTGCATGCTAGGTTTACAAGTCTGTATGCTCAGTAGTAAACACACGGGCAGAGACACGACCGTGTGTCTCAGCCTGTGGATGACACGGCCTAGGACATAGGTGTTTGCCTAGGTCGTGTGAATTCTGCACATTAAATGTGGAATTTAATTCGACACACGGTATAAGGACACGAGCGTGTGCCTTGGCCGTGTACCTTAGGGGAGTGATGTTGTTATAAACAGAATGCCAAGGTTTTGGCACATAGGCTAAGACACGGGCGTGTCATGGCCGTGTGAGGGACACAGGCTAGGGACACGGGCGTGTGTCTGGCAGTGTGAAATACGTCAGTGTCGACCATGGGTGGAAGACACGGGCATGTCTTAGGGACACACGGGCGTGTCCCTAGGTCAACACGGGCGTGTGGCCCCTGTTTTGATGAGAAGTTTTCAAAGTTTGTAAAAGTTCCCAGTTAAGTTTCGAAACCTCTCGGAGGTATGTTTAGGGCCTCATAGGCCGAGAATGAGCAAGAGATGGGTTAAAGGAAATTTTATAGCCCATTATTTCTTGTTCAAGCAAGGTTAAGCTTAGTAATGCCTCGTATCTGGTCTCGACGTCGGGCACGAGTAAGGGGTGTTACAATAGCCTTGGAAGAAACGCATTCATGAGCATATTTTTTGAGTCATACAAACTCTCTTTCGTATTCTCTTACCGACATACGACCCTGTTTCAGTTCAAGAAATTCCTTTCGTTTCTGATCAATGAATCGTTGGCTGATGTATTTCTTTCTGAATTCAACTTGAAAGAATTCGCAAGTAACTATTTCTCGCGAAACTACGGATATCAAGATATTCCACCACTGATACGCAGTGTCTCTCAATAGTGATACAACACATTTTAAACATTCTTTAGGTGTGCAAGAAAGTTCATCAAATACCCGAATCATGTTCTCAAGACAAAACTCGACTCTTTCAGGGTCATCACTAACAGTGGCTCTGAATTCCTCAGCCTCGTATTTTCGTATCTTATCAATAGGTGGTTTATTCAATTGTAAAGGATCCATACCTTGAGGAACTACAGGGATTGGTTGGGGAATAGGTGGGGGTGGAGGTTGTTGAGTAGCCGGATTCGTACGAATGTATTGAATGAACCACTCATTCATCATTTAAAAGAAGGCTTCTTTAGCCTCACCTCCGTGACTACTCGACACTAGTCTAGATTTAGAAGGCGCTGTCCCTTGAGCGGGAGTTGGCGCATTACTCTCAACATCATCTGCTACAGCTCGTTCGGGATCCATACTATACGAAAGCATAGTTTATAATGTCAGGATCCATCACACTATCATAGTTTATATATATGGCATGTATATCTAGACTCTCACACATGCTACGTTAGTCCTAGAATCGACTAAACCATAGCTCTGATACCAATAAATGTAACACACTTCACCCGAATTCAATGCCTGAATAGGGTTACGAAGCATTATCGGACTTACATCACACTTAAACAAACTTTTCTCATACATTTGATCAATACATACAATTATCAATCAATCTCAATCAATTTGTCCTTAATACGAGCCTATGAGGCCTTACACATGCATTAGGAGTGGTTCGGGACTAAACCGATAACTCGAAAAAATTTTCAACACTTATAAAATTTTTCTCTAAAACAGGGGAGACGCATGTGTGACCAGGCCGTGTGTCTCACACGGTCACCAGACACGCCTGTGTCACAGGCCGTGTGGACATTTGAAATGAGAGCACATGGCCGTGTCCCAGCCCGTGTCCTACCCCGTGTCTAAAGAAGTGATGTTATTGACTTGGGTCACACAGCTGGTCACACGCTCGTGTGTCTAGCCTGTGTGCCTTTTGAAGTGGCCACACACGCCCGTGTGCCAGGCCATGTGCTAGGCCGTGTCAAACCTATAGGGTATACTGACTTATGCAACACGACCAAGTCACATGCCCGTGTGCTAGGCCGTGTACCAATTAGGGGGGTTACTGACTTGTGCCACAGGGACGATCACACACCCATGTGTGAGACCATGTAGAGTATACTGACTTTATTTCAATTTCAACACCAGGGGACACACGACCGTGTAACATAACCATGTGTCACACATTGCTGAGACACACACTCGTGTCTCTGCTCGTGTGGACAAAAATAGGCTATTTACCAAACCATTTTGCCACCCATTTTGCACATACCTAAACAAGCTCAAATGGTTCCAGTTCAAGATGCAACCAAATACCATCAACCAAAGTTCAAATTATACCAATTCTTTACCATCAATATAAATCAAAAGTATATCACAATTTGCCACATAATTTCATATCTAATTCACATATACCATTCAATTAATTAAACCATTCCAAACATGCAATATTCATTCAATCTCAATCCCTCATTATAGGTCAATTACCTAACTCAAAATAATATCATTTGCACATTTATAAACAACATAAAATTCACCATCACAAGCCAACGCAAATGGCCTAAATACATGTTCATCAATTATACCAAAATGACTCAAGCCTATACATGCCATATACCATATATACACACTTCAAAAGTACCAAAATAGATGTCAGATAGTGCGATAAAGTCTCTGACGATCCTTGATTTCGAGCTAGCTTCGATATACTATAAAACATAGAAGAAAATAAATCAAGTAAGCTATAAAGCTTAGTAAGCCCATATAATTTAAAATTAAACTTACCATTTATACATAATCAAAACAATAAATAAGGTATACTCAATTCAATTACCAAATGCCTAAACACAAGCATTCATCAACAAGTTAGTCACATAAGTGCATATAATCATCCATTATCTCAATTTAATACTCAATACATTGTATCATGTCAAATTCATATAAACAGTAATTCGTTCGTATAAACACGTAGCTTTTTCACATAACCAATAACAGAATTTATGCCCGTTGAACCTAGTAGAATATTGAGGGATACTCGGGAGATATAAATTACGTGCATAAATCAGTAATCCATCAATTCATTATCATTTCTACTCTTTCGAGCTATAATCAATAAGCTCCTCCCACGGTGATGGACGATAAGCATTATTGAGTGAAACGAAGAAACTCGACGACGAGTGAAAAAAGAAGAAGCTCTTACGAGTTGATATATCGGTAAGCTCATACGAGCTATGGTGAGTCTGAAACACATGCATGATCCCGATCAAAACGGTAACCCTAGTGCATGTTACTCGTATCCTACGACTTTCTACGGTTCAAATTGGACTCGGTATTCAATAATTCTCATCAATTAGGCAATTGAACTTAGTAATACCATTTACTAAATTATACTTTCATTTCAAATAATTTAAAAGTATTGAAAGATTCAATTCTAATTATATGAACTTACCTCGAGTTGCTCGGATGGAAATTATCGACTATTCGTCCACTTTTCCTTTTCCCCGTTCTAATCCCGATCTCAAATTATCTTGATCAATTTGACAAGGATGAGCTTGCCGAAAGCTTGAGCATCAAAAATGGCTTCTTAAGCCCTAATTTTCGGTTACAAGATATGAAATAAAGATGATACTACATAATTTGTTTTATTATAATTATCATTAATTACCAATTTACTAAATTAACCTTAAAACTTAATCCAAATTTCAATAATGCCAAGCCAATGTCATCCACTATATAAGTAATGGGCTATTTATCACATAAGGACCTTAACTTTAAGGTTATATAGCCATTAAACACCTTTAGCTATTAGAACTCAAGTTTTACACTTTATGCGATTTAGTCCTTTTTATCAAATTAACTAACCAAAAAATAAAATTACTTAACAAAAATTTCACACATTCACTCAATCATGCTGTTACAAGGTCATTGGACGAGCACTGAGTAATTGTTTTCGTATTGGTATGTCATTAGGGAAAGCTCAGTCACGTTACTATAGTGGAGTGACTTCATGACTAAATGAGTTTATAATTAATAGATGAAAAGTCTGAACTTAATTATAAATCATTTGATCGCTAATTACATATGTCTAATCGGTCCCTCCACTAGCTCGTTGAAACTAGAAATGAATTGCAAGTTTGAATAGAAATGAAAAGAATGAATAGGAAAAGAGAAATGGAAAACATTTAGGAATGATTATGGGTTTTTCCGAAATGGAAAAATGGAACCACTTGGAAATGAATATAGATTTCCAAAAAATAGAAATGGAAATGGAAATAATCCATTTGCAATTCTATATGGATTACTTACAAATGATCGGAATAATGAGTTTATGTTTTTGAGCTGTTTTGAAGCCTGAAAATGAAAACAAATCATTCGGTCACAATGAACACATTAAGTTATGAAATATTGAACATATTTTCTCAAAATTTTACCAGGGGTAAAATCGTTAAAAAATTTACCAGAGGTGAAATCGTAAAAGATTTACTAGGGTAAAATAGGGGTGAAAAAATTGTTTAATATAAAATATTAAATTTTTTTGGGAAATAGAAAAATTGAATCGGATTGGATCACATTTAGAGCACTGGGTCAAAAGACTTAGGAAGTACTCGTAATTGGACTGGATGTGATGAGTGGCCCGAATTCCCCATCATAATACACATGAGGGGAAGCACACCCTATTAGCCTTTCTCCCTCTTCTAGTTGGACTAGGAAATTGTTTTTCTAATTGAAATAAACCTCTACAATTCAGCAAGGGTTCTAACTTGTCTTCTTATAAATAGATGACACCGGTAGGTCATTATATACAACTTTGAGTGATTGTTACTCTGCTGAAAAATAGAGAGAATTTATTCTTAACTATTAAATATATTTTTCCAAAATAACAATTCTGTTGATTTCTATTAAAGAAGAGAGAATTTTTTGCAACCCAAATAAAAGAGAACTTTTCAAGTTTTGTGTTTCAATTCAATTGGTTCAAGCCTACACTCAAAGCAGTTCGTGGTATGAGAATAGCAGAAAATATCATTTGGTTGAAAGACGGGAACAATGACCATCCGCTAGGCCGAAAACATATGTATGAATTTAGTTAGGGTTTATTGCTATAAATATAATAAATTGGGATGATTTTCAAAATTTCAATTTTCCACTGTGCAAGAAAATCATTTTCAAATCGAATTTTTTTTCCAACAATTGGTATCAAGAGCCAAGTTGTGTTATGTTTATAGTGTAAACTGAGACCGAATCTCTCTTTTCATCTTGTTTGATTGATATTTGATCAGATGTGACATTCTTGTAATTATTCGAATATTTTAGGGATTGTATGTAAATGAATGTGATATTATATATTTGCTCTATAATTATTATTTTTGTCAAGTTTGTGGTTCTTAGAAAATAGATCGTGGATTATCATCTCCATCAATGATTTTTTTATATATATAGAATTCTTGTGAGCTGAAAACAGACATAGAATTTAAATATAATTTTTCCCAAAAGGAGTCCATGATGAGGAAAAGATAGAACGATGGTGGTTGAAGACACAAGGAATGTCTTGTGGTGAAAAACTATGTAATTTTTTTGTTTTCCATTTACTTTATAGAAATAGAACCATGAAAATCTTGGCTGACAATTTTATTTTAATTACTCATATCCTTATAAATTTGTTTAATAATTGTTAAAAATATAATTGTGATATATATGTATGAAATGATCCATAATTGATTAATAAAAGAAAATAACACTACACCAAAACAGACTTTTAGCGGCGTTTTTTTAGACTTTTAACGACGTTTATAAGCGCCACTAATAGTTTTTGCGGCGTCTTTAAAAGCACCGTAAAAAACGCCGTTAAAACAAACGCCGCAAACTTTACTAAAAGTCATGACTTTTAGCGGCACCTTTCTCACAAACGCCGCTAAAAGTCATGACTTTTAGCGGCGCTTTTTCTGAAAACGTCACTAAAAACATAACCTTTAGTGGCACTTTTTTTGAAATCGCCACTAAAAACATAACCTTTATCGGCGCTTTTTCTAAAAATGCCGCTAAAAGTCATAAAAATAAAAAAATTATAAAAAAAGAATAAGATTAAAATACTATAAAAAAATTAAGGGAAAAATAGTAAAATTAAAAATTTTTCAACCCATAACATTTAACCAAAAAAAAAAAAAAAATATTAAGCCAATCAATATAATTTTTGTTACAGGCCACATGATATTATCTTCTATAGCATCCCGTATTGTGCTCTGCATGGGAAACAATATAATAACAGATTAATCTCCTTAACATATTAGTAACACTTTCCATCTCCCAAATTTCAATAATCGCTACTTACCCCAACAAATTACCATGTGAATCATGGACGCCACGGAAATCAACTATAACTTGAATGCAAGGCATATGCACTTTTGAAGTTTAACAGAAGCTGGATTAATCATCTCAGTGCTCAAAAAATGTTGCAAAACTAGCAAGTGAAATGCAGAATCCTAAGTTAACATACGCATTTTGGACTGTTTATTTGTTATCCTTAACTAGAAATACAAATTATAACTCATGTTTTATATCACTCTCATATAACTATATCCTAAAAACTTCCCACTACCGTTTGTAATTTCTCTTGCTCTAATAACCACCTAATCATTTCGCCATCGGACTTGTGACCCAGTTCTCTAGTGAGCTGAAAAATCCTGGCAGCACAAGCGGCGGGCATGCGGATCCTACGGCCACGACCTTCGACTTTTGTGTGACGGTCTTTTGATGGGCGTTTGGGGGCCAAAGACCGTTGAGTTCGAGCAGCAGGCACGACTTGAACCAGAGTTGGGTTAGCCAATTCTTTCGACTCTGTATCTGTTAAATCCTCTTCTTTCATGGGTTGGTTGGGGTCCATTACGGTGGCGTCAGAAGCTGAGAAAGTGGGTGTTGTATTGCTGGATTGATGGTGTTCTTCATTGATGATGACGGCGGTGTTGTTGTTGATGCTTTCGTCGATTTCCTCGATCGTTTGATTTCGATTGCACTCAATCTTTTACACAACAAACAAGATATGTTTAACCTATCAAAACAAGCCATAAAAACATATATATTAACAAGATTAGCTTAAAAAGATGAGAGATCTTATGGAAAAGTTGTGTTGAAAAAAGAGAGCCATAATATCTTATAGTTAAGAGAAGTAGTTGACTGGGTGGGATTTGAAATTTAGCCTCTGATTTGATGATATTAGGAAAGAGTGGGACATGAGATGGTATTAAAAGGAAAAGGGGAAAGTAGGGGGAATAGAGAAGAGAAAGGCACAAACCCTAAGGAAGCAGTCTTGAGAAACGGAGGTTATAGATAATAAACTTAGGTTTTTAGCAGAGAAAAGAACGACACCTATTTGTGTATCGTATTAAAAAAATGCCGGTATAGTTATAGCACCATTTTTTATGGTGTTTTTGAATTAAACGCCACTATTACATATTTTCAATTTTTTTCATTTTTAATCTATTTTTTTAATATTTTTTCTTTCAAAATTTTTGTGTTGATATTATCATTTTTTTAATTTTTATTTTTATTATATTTTAAGTATTGAACTTTTTAACTAAAATATTAAATATTAAATATTTAAGTTTTTTAATTTTTTAATTTTGGTTTAATGTGTAATTCTAGATGTGGAATTCTAATTGTGGTTTAACATCTTCTATTTATTATAATCATTTTAATTTACTATTTTCAAAGAATAAAATATATTTTTTTATACTACTAATATGTATTATTGATTTTTTAAGTTAAGATTAAATTTATTATTTATTTATTTTTTAAAATAATTACATTGACAAACACTATTAGCCTGTATGTCATATGGGTATACAAATTAGTTATATATATACTATAGCAATATGAAGTTACAATAAAGAAAATAAATAATTATTATTCAATATGGTTTAAGCACTAAACCCAAAATCCTATAACTCTAAAATAATAAAAACTAAACTATAAACCCAGCCTAAATCCTAACCTAACCCTTAATTTTGATCTTAAATCTTAAACCCTAAAACATAAACTCTAGACCCTAAACTATAAAGATTAATCCATAAACTATATACCCTAAATTAAACCATAAACCCCAAATTATCATGAGAATTAATTCAATATTTTAAAATTAATACTATCTCTTTTACGATTATATAAGAAGTTATTTAATATTTTTTTTCATTTTTAACAAATATTTTTCTCTTAAATAATTTAAACTAGAATCATAATTTTAATATATTAAAATTAATGTTATCACTTTTACAATTATATAAGAAATTATTTAATATATAAATTAAAAGACACTAATTTAATCTAAACCCATAACCCCTATCCTCTATCCTATAAACCCTAAATCATAAACTATAAAACCCTAACCCCTAACACCTAACCCTGAACCTATTAACCCCAAACCCTTAACCATTTACCTTTCAACCCATTAACCCTAACTTTTAACCCATGAAACCCTAACACATCCCCTTTAAACCTTAAACGCAAATCATAAACCATAATTCCTAAACATTAAAATAGCAACTCCTAAACCTTACCCCCTAAACTATATATGCTAAACCATAAATCCTAAACAATCATGAGAATTAATTCAATATTTTAAAATTAATACTATCTCTTTTACGATTATATAAGAAATTATTTAATATTTTTTTCATTTTTAACAAATATTTTTCTCTTAAATAATTTAAACTAGAATCATAATTTTAATGCATTAAAATTAATGTTATCTCTTTTACAATTATATAAGAAATTATTTAATATATAAATTTAAAAACAAGTCATATATATCCAAAAAAACTTTAAAATTATTTACGGTGTTTCTCTAAAAGTGCCGTTAATGCTTAGACTTTTAGCGGCGTTTTTCCAAAAGCGTCGCTAATGCTCAGACTTTTAGCGGTGTTTCTCCAAAAAGCGCAGCTAATGCTTAGACTTTTAGCGACGATTTTCCAAAAGCGCCGCTAATGCTCAGACTTTTAACGGCGTTTTTCCAAAAGCGCCGTTAATGCTCAGACTTTTAGCGGCGTTTCTGCCAAAGCACCGCTAATGCTCAGACTTTTAGTGGCGTTTTACGAAAAAACGCCGCTATATATCCTTTTTAGCGGCGTTTTGTAAATAAACGCCGCTATTGCTCATTTTTTGGCTTTCTTTAAAACGCCACTAAAAATGCCGCTAAAAGTCTGTTTTGCTGTAGTGTAAGTGTGGTAATGAGAAAATACATGTGTTGTATTGTTCCATTCACTTCTTTAGGTTATTCAATTGCTATGAGAAGTGTGGTAATGAAAAAGTTCATGTCTAGGATTGGATTTGGCAAGGAAATGCTTGGTTTTTAAGCGGCCGAATATGACTCACCTTGTAATAGCCCAGTTTAGACCCTAGTTGGAACAGTGGTTTCGAGACCACAAATTTGAGGTCAAAAAAATATTTTAATATTATTTTCTGCGTTAACAGTATGTGATTGAGCATGTGTGAAAATTCTGTGTGAAAATTCTGTTGATTGTGTGCCAAATTATGAGAAAGGACTTAATCGCGTAAATTATAAACGCTGTGTGCTGATTGTTAAAGTGCTAATTTGACATGGCTTATTAAAGAAAAAGTCCTTATTATGATATTATACCATTAAATATTTAATGGATGATAATGGCATGACAATTGGTGTTATTATTAAGATTCATTAAGGGTAAAATAGTAAAATGTCAATAATGTTAATATTAATTAAAAACATAATAAATTAATGGATGCATATTCTCATCTCTTCCATCGAAATTAGAAAATAAAGAAAGGGTTAGGAGCTTTAATAATTTCTATGTTTTTGTGATCGTTGTTTAGTGTATTATCAAACCCATGCTTTAATTTTAGAATTTGATGAAGATCTGGAGACGTGCCATTGATGAATATGTGAGCTTTGTGTTCATAGTTGGTGAAATATGAAAGTTTAATGTTGCGTTAACATAGTTTGTATTTGAATTTGTGATGAAATTGGCTAATTTGGGCTAAATTGAGAAAAAGGGTAAATTAAAGGACTAAAATGTGAAATAAATGAAATGTGTGGGCTTGTATTAGCATGGGAAGAATTCGGCTAAGCTTGTGTGAGTAGAAATTTGGTGTATTTTGTGATTTTGTGAATTTGGGACTAAAGTGTCGAAATATGAAAATGTGAGGGCTATTTTGTAAAATGCCCTAAAAATGTGTGTGTGGACTAAATTGAATGAATTGGTGATAGAATGGACTGAATTTGAATGTGTATAGATTAAGAAAAGAGAGGTTTGGATCAAGATCGAGGCAAAGACAAAGTGCTCGATTAATCGACCATTTTAGTATTTCGACGTCTAAGGTAAGTTCGGATATAATACTAGTTGTTAAATTATGTCTATGTGATGTGAATTGATTGAAATTATATATAACTAAGAGATTAGAAATGCTATGTGCGAAATTGAATTAGATGGCACTAAGTGTGCGAAACTAAAAACGGGACAGAGATGATTAGCATTGTGTGTGCGAAAAGATAGAAGCTTCGGCTTATTGATTTGGCACTGTGTGTGCGATACCGATATAGTTCGATTTAACTTATAGGCACTAAGTGTGCGATGACGATTATGTTTTGGTTATGAAGCTGGCACTAAGTGTATGAATAAATCAAAAGAATAGCAATAGTTGAACGAGATGTAGTATCGAGCAATTGAGTAGCATGAATGGTGAGTAACTATGTGTTGATCAAGGTACGTTTGAACCTATTTGGTTGATGATAGTTTTAAAAGTTGAATGAACAGATATTTGAGTATGTGGTTGAGATTGATAGTGTGCCTAGTTGTGTCTTTATCTATGTGATGGTATAAATATATATTGATGTGGTATTATTGAGTAGTATGTATTGTATTTCAAACTTACTAAGCTTTTGAAAGCTTACTGTGTGATTTGTTTCCCTGTTTTACAGTGTCAGTAAAGCTAGCTCAGATTCAGGGATCGTCAGCGTTTCTGTTACACTATCGGTAATCTATTTTTGGGTACTTTTGGGAAGATGTATATAGTTGAAATATAGCATGTATAAGCTAGAAGTTATGGCATGTTTTGAAATGCTTAATCCTTGCCATGTGATTTGGCTTGGAAGTTGAATGATGTTGAACTTATGAATGAGCTATGAATATGGTATATTTCATGATTATGTGATTGATGAAAGATGTGGTTTGAAGATGAATTATGTAACACCCCAAATCCGACCTAGAAGTTATGACCGGATCTGGCATGTCATATAAAAGGTTGTTTAAAAACTGCGCGTTTGTTAAAAATTTTGAGTTTAAATATTTATTGATTGTTATCCTTTTTGTTAACATTTTGAAAAAATAGTTATTAAGGGTTTAGGAAAATCCCGTATCGCACATTGAATAATAATAGGCAGTAATCAAATTAAAAGCTAAACCAAAGAAAATACCAAAATTAAAGTTATAGTGGCCTTATTACATGTAGCACCCTGGTTTTAGGGGTTATGCATTTAGTGCATAACTCAGGTGTTGGCATACTTCAGTGTGTGGTTGGGTGAGTTTTAAGGGTCTTGAGAACTCTAAAATGTAGTGGAATGCCTTACGAAAATTTTTGGTTTTAGTGTTAAAAGGGGAGCTTGGCTATAGGGCTTTTAAGAGAAATATTTGGGAGGTTAAGACACAAGAAGAGGCTTGGCAGAGTGGCAAGGGAGACGCCACTTAGAGCTTGGAGAAGTGACGCCTCAAGGTGCTAGGAGGTCCCATGTTCGAGCTGCAAAGGCAGCAATTTGGCCTTTGTTTTTGCGTCATGAGAGGGGAGGTGTTGGATTCGGCTTGGGCACTTAAAAGAAGGATTTGACTTGGTCTTTTATTTTTGAAATTCGGCGAGGAAGGTAGGATTAAGATTTGACTCATTCAAACTTTTTGAATGAGTGTCAGGGAGGAAAAGTAGGAGTAAATTTTGGGATTTGGGAGGAGATGAGCTAGTGGCCGAATTTGGGGAGCTAGAAGAAGGCATTTTTGGTTTTTTTGGAGGGTGGTAGGTGGGTGCCGAAATCTAGTAGTATAAGTAAGGGGTGCTCACCTTTTGGCCACCCTTTTTCTCCATTTGTTCTCCCTTTGCCGAAAGTTGGTTCACCCATTTCTTTGTGCCGAATTATCTCTTTTCTTCCCTTAGTCTATTGCTGAAAGTGGGCATAACCTTTTGTATATCTATTTTCCATCTTCCTTCACACTTTTCTTTTAGCTTTGCTTAAACCGAAATCACCCTAAAGCTTACCTTTGCCGAATTTTCCAAATCCATCTAGGAGTCATTGCCGAATCATTCAGTCTCTCATTCTCTCTGCTTTGTTGCAAGACCTTGAAGCCGAACCTTAGTTCTTGTGGTGGCCGATTCTTTGTTAGGACATAAGAGAGTGGTTATTAAGGTAAGGCTGCGATAGCTCTTATTTATTTTGGGATTCATGTTTTGGCCGAATGGCCCTAGATTTCTCTTAAGTGTGCTAAGGCCGATTGTAGGGGAGGCAGAGCCTAACGCAAGAACCTTTTCAGGAGGCGTATAGTCAGTGGTTACAGAAGTGCTCTACCGAAATTTGGAGACCTGAGGTAAGTGGCATGTGCTATTCGGCCAAGGGCCATATATTCTTGTGTTTAAAGGGTGAGGCCGAATTAATGTGGTATTATTTTAGGATTTTGACAGATTTGGAAGAGTAACCGGGATTCAAGATATTTTGGTAAGAAATATATTAGTAAGATTAAATACTTAGTTTATGACCTGGAGTTTAACCGGTTGATCTGATTAAGCGTTTTGATGCAGGCCAATACCAGTCAAGGTGGACAAGGGAAAGTCCCTATCCCGAAGTTTAAGAAAAGGTCTGTATCAGCAGTTCGGGTTTGGCCACCGGGGTGTGGGCCAGCAGCAGGAGAAAGCTATAGGCAGATAGCTGTAGTCTCGCTTAGCGATAGTGTTGGGATCGAAGGTTTAGAACTTCAAGTTATAAGGTGCGTAATTATCGCACTGTTTCTCCTGTTTTATGTACTTATATATATATATTTGTGTATGATGTGTGATAGCCGACAATAAAGGCTAAAGTGGTGGATACCCATATTTGGGGTAATTGGCTAACAGGTTAGTAGTTGTGTTATTTAATTATTTATGATGTACGTGTGATATGGTAATGGGCATGCCATTATACTCACTCTATATGTTGATTGACTTGATACATTGACATATGTGCATGGGGATTGGATTTGAGCAAAGAAGGACGGGAAGTACATATTATGTACGTGGTCTAATGTCAGCCTCGTGCTACATTAGCGCTTGATGATTAGCTGTGTGCTACATCAAGGGAGGTGTTGGCTAGGTGCCCATCTCGGCGGTTGATGGCTGTGTGCATCACCGTAGACGGATTAATGTTGGGATCACTTATGTGATCGGTGGCTCAGCCTCGGCCTTGTGCAGCAGGTCTACCGAGGTAGGATTTGTGGATCACGATATGATCAGTGGTGGATTAGCCACGGCCTTGAGCAGGGAGTCTGCTAAGGTTGGTGTAATGGATGGACCTAGGATGGGTTGGGTTTCGTAATTGCATCTCTATTTGTATGATCTGTGTGGATATGGGCCAAGCCCATATGTAGAGGCATGTGTGATGATTATGCACTGAGTCTGTGAACTCACCCTATTTTTCTAAACCATCGTAGGTTATTCATGAGCTTGGACCGGGTTCGGAGTGGATACGAGGTGGCCCATACAGAGGAAGATATTTTAATTACTTTAAGTGTTTTTAATATTAAGTATTTTGTTTTAAGTATTGGTTGTAATAAGGGCCTTATTACTACTTTTGATATTATTTTAATTATGTCTTGATTAAACTGAACCACTATGTGAAGATGATTTTATTTTTAGCAACCTGCTTATTCAAAATAGTATTCAATAAAGTTTTAATTTGGACATTTTATAATAGCAAAGTTTTAAGTATAATTTTAAATGGACATGGTTTTCAAAAGACGACAAATTTTAATGTTTTATCTCAAGTCAAAAAGATTTTCAACCGTCTTTCCGCAGTGACATAACCAGATCCGGTCAAGGCTCGTGGGCCGAGTTTGGGGGTGTTACAGATTGGTATCAGAGCCAGGTTCAAAACTCGGCTTTGAGGGTTTTGGGCCCAAAAACATTTTCAAAAGGGGCTTTTCAAATATGGGTTTTTATAAAATATTTTTCAGGTTATTCTGGCATGGCACCTGTATCTCCGGCCCGAAGTCCACCAGGTAAATACTTCAGACTTTTGAAGTGATCTGTTTATATGAATTGTTATGGGTTTATTTGGGCTCGTAGATTAGAATGTTAGGGCTATTGGACCCTAGGACTAGTCTACTCAAATACATGCATAAGAATTTAAATGCCTAATTAAACAAACCTGTGAAGTAAGTCGCCGAGTTAAGGTGTGGCAACCACTGTACGCATGTTGAGGATTGGTATTCAGTAAGAGCTTGGTATTTAAGCAGTCCTACTGACTCACCTCCTCTTTACTCGAATCCTACCTGGTGCGTAGCTACGGTTCACCTTAACCATGAGGACTTGTTCATAGACTAAACCAATTATTAAAACCCGAAAGGGATAGCCTAACTGTTTGAAAACCCTTACTTTTAAAACTTTCAAATTTTGGTTTGTAAACCCTAAATCTGATTTTGAGAGACATTTTCTCGACTTACAAAATTACCAAAATGCCCTAGTGGCAAAATTACAAAAAAATGCCCCTGTATTGTAAAATTACCGCACTACCCTCAACTTTTGTTAAAATGGTTTTACTTTGCAAAATACCAAAATCCCGAAATTTCAAAATGTTAAGATACTCTGGTTTGGGGAAATTACAAAAATACCCCTGTGTTGAAAATTACTAAAATGCCCCTGACTTTCAAAATTTTCGGTTTAACCCCAATTTTAATAAAATTTCCCTACTTCGCAAAAGTATACAAAAACGCTATTTTCAAGATACCCTGATTGGAAAATTTACAAAATTACCCCTGATGAACAAAATTACCAAAATGCCCTTGGTTTCTAAATTTCTATAATTCCCTCGATTTTTACCAAAATGTTCTTACATTACGAAAATATCAAAAACTTCTGTTTACAAGTATCAAGCTATCCTGATTTGGAGAATTTACGAAAATGCCATGGTTTTCAAAAAAAAAAATTACGAAAATAACCCTGAATTCTGAAATTTTTGCAACACATCTGGTTTGAAAAACAAATTTTTCAAGATGACCCCTGAGATTTTGTAAACTTTGAAATATCTTTAATTTGAAAACTATTTTCAAATTGACCCTGAGTTATTACCGAAAATACCCTGTAGGAAAAGGACGAAATTACCCCTGGGGTGGGAATGCTCAAGAAAGTGACATGGATGAATGAGTGTGTTGATGAATGAGCATGATTCTCTGAATTAGATTAGAGAACTTGAACTAAACCTCTGCGTGATCGAAAGAACCACTTCTAGAACTTCTATTCATAAAATTTGCTCGTGGATAAACAGTGGAACAAAATTTCTAATGCATAAAACTTTCTAAACAGATTAAATCGCGATGCTAGACATGAGTTCTAGGGGACGTGGTCGCAATGCTCGTGGATGTGGTAGAGGCAGGATGGCAGTATCGGAACCGGTTGGGTCTGGCCATGGGTCAGAAAATGATGTGCCGCCACCACCAGCGGTTGAAGTGGAACATCAGGATCAGACAGGAGGAGATGATTTGAAGATCGCAGTGTCTTTGCGGGTGCTTGAGCGGGTGCCAGGAACCAATGTGGGCAATAGGACTCGGAAGTCAGTGCCCGAGAGGCTTAGGTCGAACGAAGCCGAGGTTTTCAGAGGAGTATCTGGAGTAGCTCCGAATGTGGCAGAATACTGGCTAGAGGCTGTTGAAAGGATTATGGACGACTTGGATTTAACTGCTGAGGAGAAGCTTAAGGGTGCTGTTTCGTTGCTACAGGATGAAGCCTACCAGTGGTGGCTCACTGTTAAAGAAGGTACCCCTGCCGACCGAGTGGACTGGGGTTATTTTAAGATCAAGTTCAAGGGGAAGTATGTCGGAGCGAGTTATGTGGACGCACAGAGGAAGGCGTTCCTCAATTTGGTGCAAGGTGGCAAGTCAATAGCGGAGTACGAGGCTGAGTTTCTGCGTTTGAGCCGGTATGCTCGGAGCATCGTGGCTATCGATTATGAGAGATGCGTCAGATTTGAAGATGGACTGCGAGATGAATTGCGGGTTTTGATTGCGCCACAGCGAGAAAGAGACTTTGCCATTTTAGTAGAGAAAGCTCGGATAGCTGAGGAGGTCAAGAGGACTGAGAGGCAAAATAGAGATAGAGAAAGAAACCGGGATAAGAGGAGTTCTGGATCACCAGATCGTCTGAGAGATTTCAGAAAAGACCAAGGGTTGAGACTACTGCTCGTAATTCTAAGTCAACTACTGGGAATCAGGACCGTCCGTGTGCTCAGTGTGGGAGGTATCATGTTGGCGAGTGCTGGAATCGGGATCGAGAATGTTTTAGGTGTAAGTCCAAGTCTCATCTGATTAAGGATTGTCCTCAGAATCCGAATAGGGCTCGGATAGAAAGCCAAGGTTATGTGCAACCGGACAGAGGTGGTCAGCAGGCGACAAGGGGTCGTGGTCTGAACCACGGAGGGAATGGTTCAGGCCGAGGTCGTAGAGCCTTAGGCCGAGGAAATGGTAGCACAGAGGCAAGACAGCCAGGTCTGGTCTATGCAGTTCGTCGGAAGAAGGATAATGATGTGCCGGATGTGTCAGCGGGTAAGTTTCTTATGCCTGGAATATTCTTTATTGTTTTGTTCGCTGTAGTGGCAGTTGTTTATATGGCTAGTAAAGTATTTGGAACCTTGAGTATGATAGATACTGTGCCTAGAAATATGTTAGCTCTTTAAGATCAGAGTGCGCAGCTATAGCGTGGTGTGGTGTATTAAAGATGTACGACCGTTAGTCTAGCCAAGTAATTTCGAGGACGAAATTATTTTTAAGGAGGGTAGAATTGTAACACCCTGGTTTTAGGGGTTATGCATTTAGTGCATAACTCAGGTGTTGGCAAACTTCAGTGTGTGGTTGGGTGAGTTTTAAGGGTCTTGAGAACTCTAAGATGTAGTGGAATGCCTTAGGAAAATTTTTGGTTTTAGTGTTAAAAGGGGAGCTTGGCTATGTGGCTTTTAAGAGAAATATTTGGGAGGTTAAGACACAAGAAGAGGCTTGGCAGAGTGGCAAGGGAGACGCCACTTAGAGCTCGGAGAAGTGACGCCTCAAGGTGCTAGGGGGTCCCATGTTCGAGCTGCAAAGGCAGCAATTTGGCCTTTGTTTTTGCGTCATGAGAGGGGGAGGTATTGGATTCGGCTTGGGCACTTAAAAGAAGGATTTGACTTGGTCTTTTATTTTTGAAATTCGGCTAGGAAGGTAGGATTAAGGTTTGACTCATTCAAACTTTTTGAATGAGTGTCAGGGAGGAAAAATAGGAGTAAATTTTGGGATTTGGGAGGAGATGAGCTAGTGGCCGAATTTGGGGAGCTAGAAGAGGGCATTTTCGGTTTTTTTGGAGGGTGTTAGGTGGGTGCCGAAATCTAGTAGTATAAGTAAGGGGTGCTCACCTTTTGGCCACCCTTTTTCTCCATTTGTTCTCCCTTTGCCGAAAGTTGGTTCACCCATTTCTTTGTGCCAAATTATCTCTTTTCTTCCCTTAGTCTCTTGCTGAAAGTGGGCATGACCTTTTGTATATCTATTTTCCATCTTCCTTCACACTTTTCTTTTAACTTTGCTTAAACCGAAATCACCCTAAAGCTTACCTTTGCTGAATTTTCCAAATCCATCTAGGAGTCATTGCCGAATCATTCAGTCTCTCATTCTCTCTACTTTGTTGCAAGACCTTGAAGCCGAACCTTAGTTCTTGTGGTGGCCGATTCTTTGTTAGGACATAAGAGAGTGGTTATTAAGGTAAGACTGCGATAGCTCTTATTTATTTTAGGATTCATGTTTTGGCCGAATGGCCCTAGATTTCTCTTAAGTATGCTAAGGCTGATTGTAGGGGAGGCAGAGCCTAACGCAAGAACCTTTTCAGGAGGCGTATAGTCAGTGGTTACAGAAGTGATCTACCGAAATTTGGAGACCTGAGGTAAGTGGCATGTGCTATTCGGCCAAGGGCCATATATTCTTGTGCTTAAAGGGTGAGGCCGAATTAATGTGGTATTATTTTAGGATTTCGACAGGTTTGGAAGAGTAACCGGGATACAAGATATTTTGGTAAGAAATATATTAGTAAGATTAAATACTTAGTTTATGACCTGGAGTTTAGCCGGTTGATCTGATTAAGTGTTTCGATGGAGGCCAATACCAGTCAAGGTGGACAAGGGAAAGTCCCTATCCCGAAGTTTAAGAAAAGGTCTGTATCGGCGGTTCGGGATTGGCCACTGGGGTGTGGGCCAGCAGCAGGAGAAAGCTATAGGCAGATAGCTGTAGTCTCACTTAGCGATAGTGTTGGGATCGAAGGTTTAGAACTTCAAGTTATAAGGTGCATAATTATCGCACTGTTTCTCCTGTTTTATGTACTTATATATATATATATTTGTGTATGATGTGTGATAGCCGACAATAAAGGCTAAAGTGGTGGATACCCATATTTGGGGTAATCAGCTAACAGGTTAGTAGTTGTGTTATTTAATTATTTATGATGTACGTGTGATATGGTAATGGGCATGCCATTATACTCATTCTATATGTTAATTGACTTGATACATTGACATATGTGCATGGGGATTGGATTTGAGCAAAGAAGGACGGGGAGTACATATTATGTACGTGGTCTAATGTTAGCCTCGTGCTACATTAGCGCTTGATGATTAGCTGTGTGTTACATCAAAGGAGGTGTTGGCTAGGTGCCCATCTCGGCGGTTGATGGCTGTGTGCATCACCGTAGATGGATTAATGTTGGGATCACTTATGTGATCGGTGGCTCAGCCACGGCCTTGTGTAGCAGGTCTGCCGAGGTAGGATTGGTGGATCACGATGTGATCAATGGTGGATTAGCCACGGCCTTGAGCAGGGAGTCTGCTAAGGTTGGTGTAACAGATGGACCTAGGATGGGTTGGGTTTCGTAATTGCATCTCTATTTGTATGATCTGTGTGGATATAGGCCAAGCCCATATGTGGAGGCATGTGTGATGATTATGCACTGAGTCTGTGAATTCACCCTATTTTTCTAAACCATCGCAGGTGACTCATGAGCTTGGACCGGGTTCGGAGTGGATACGAGGTGGCCCATGCAGAGGAAGATATTTTAATTACTTTAAGTGTTTTTAATGTTAAGTATTTTGTTTTAAGTATTGGTTGTAATAAGGGCCTTATTAATACTTTTGATATTATTTTAATTATGTCTTGATTAAACTGAACCACTATGTGAAGATGATTTTATTTTTAGCAACCTGCTTATTCAAAATAGTCTTCAATAAAGTTTTAATTTGGACATTTTATAATAGCAAAGTTTTAAGTATAATTTTAAATGGACATGGTTTTCAAAAGACGACAAATTTTAATGTTTTATCTCAAGTCAAAAAGATTTTCAACCGTCTTTCCGCAGTGACATAACCAGATCCGGTCAAGGCTCGTGGGCCAGGTTTGGGGGTGTTACATTACATAACAAAAACCCAAATAAAAATAAGTCCAAATAAAAGAAACGAGTTTACGAAAAAACATTGCTGGCCACTACAAGTCCGCCTCAGCTCCCAATTCGTGATCTAATGATTACCTGAAACATTTAAAAAGAGGGGGTGAGTTTACGAAAACTTAGTGTGCAATTACTCTACCTTAACCGTAACTGGGCCCTAGCCCTTACATATCACTTTGGGTGAAGCCCATACAGAACCAGACTGGGCCTTAGCCCTACTAACAGAATAGCAGATAATCAGATATCAATGTAATGTGATGCAAAACCCAACCCAACCTAGATTTCCATCCGCTACACACCTCCCGTACCTGCCAGTCACACCAATGGGGATTTCTACAATCAACCCTCACCGCTAAACACCATCAATGGAAGTCATGCTGTAGTTAGCTGCTCATCGTCAGAATCGTGACATAGTCACCAGAACAGATCGTGGTAAAGCCACTACAATAGATCGTGGCAGAGCCACCAGAACGCTTCCCCTCTAATAACATATTCCAAAGTCCATGCAACATGTCGTGACATAATAATTCATGTATGCAGTATGACATGTATGCAAATCATATATCAAATATAACATATGAAATGAATTACCATCTTAATCAGAATAACAAATGCAACATAATCAAGCTAATCAACCTCTAAGGGTATAACAGTAATTTACCTTCCAGGGGTATTTCCTTAATTTACCTATCGACAGTATTTCAGTAATTTCGCACCTACAGTGGTCTTTCCGAAGGCCTAATGTCGCCTCGAGCAACTCAACTACCATTTTTGGTCGTTACCAGACCATTGGGCCTAAAACCCGATTTCGGCCCACTCGGGCCCACACGCTCGTGTGGCCCACCTAACACAAATCTAGCCACGTATATAAGATTCACCTAGTCTAGTTCACTATATACTACACTATCATACAATTTTATTCAATTGGGCCCTCAACCCACAAGATACTACGGATGGCCTCAACTATCGCGTCGAAGCTCCACACATGCGCTCGTACGCTCGTGTGGCTATTATTGCCGTGATCGGCACTTCGACATTTGCCGCTCTACAGCTAGAGTAGAGAAGTACACACCTGATAGGAATCTAGTGCTAATCCGTGCTCCGACCACTCCTGTGCCCAAACGCCCTCCAAGGTGTATTCATCCTCCTCCTAGAATGTTATATATATAGCTAGCTTCTCACCTTCCTTCTTTGTATCTTTCCGATGTGGGATCCTTCTATCAGCAGAGTTTAAATCCAACTCAAACTCTTCCTGTCCAGACCGTAAAATAAATGCTCCCTTGCTTTTCATGAGATTCGAACCCAGGCTCCCCTGTAGCATAATCCACGACGCTAGCCACTAAGTCACAAGCTCTTCTTGTGTCTTAAACCATGCGCAACTAAATATAAATCTATAGCCAAATTCTAAAGTCCATTTAAAAAGAAAACCAAAATGCAAGAGCCAAGACTTGAACCTTGGACCTCCTTCCTTCCCTGTGGCGTCATCCCTTTGCCTCTTATGTGGCGTCACTTTGCCACTACACCACACACGCACTTGTGTCATTTTTCTCCACATTTTATTCTTAAAGCCTACCTACTAACTCCCAAGGTTTTTTTCACTTAAAACCAAAATTTCCCCAAAGCCAAAGTTTGATCCCGGGACTTCATAGAAGCCCTCTAATCTTCCAAAATCACTTACCTAAGAGGTCTAACTTGCATTTAAGTCGATCTCTTATTCCTAAAAATTTTAAATGCTACTACTCCCAAGGCCCATTGGGCCCAATCCTACTAGGCCCAATTTCGGGATGTTACAAATTATGGCATGGATTTCATGATGCTTGATATATATATGTTTGAGATGTATAATTGTTACTTTGAATGGACTTATTTGTGATAATATTAGGCATTTAAGTAGATGGTATTGTTGGTGATTAATTGGTGCATGAAATGGAAAGTTTGAATGTATTTAGAAGCATGAATTAGTATTGACTTGAAGCTTGTAGGTGATTCAAGGCCTGGGAGGCAAGTTTGGCCTTGAAAATGGCCTATAACTGCCCATATAGTTGAGCACATAGGCGTGTGGCTCGACCGTGTCCCTAGTGGTTGAAATTCAAAACAAGTCAGGATCGACCACGGGCTAGACACACGGGCGTGTGACTGGCCATGTGGCGAAGTCAGTAGCGACCATGGGTGAGGCACACGGGCGTGTCCACAGCCGTGTGGACAAGTCAGTATGTATGCCCTGTTTTGACACGGCTTAGACACACGGGCGTGCCGAGGCCGTGGGAGGCACGGGGCCTTCCCACACGGGCTTGTGACCTCTACAGTTTGGAAAAATCTTTAAATTTCTGAAAATTTTAGTAAGTGTTTGGTTTAGTCCCGACCTCTTTCTAACACGTGTTTAAGGTCTTGTAGAACCTCAATAAGGGACTATATGATTATGTTTGATTGATTATTGACTTTGTTTTGTGAAATGGATGTGAAATGTTTCGATTGTCCGATAATGCTTCTTAACCCTATTCCGGTGACGGTTTCAGGTTAGGGGTGTTACACACCTCCCTTTCTTGGGACCCTACCTGATGCACGGTTCACATTCACTTTTTTAGTTTTCCCTTCAAAGAAAAACCTTGGAGAATAAAAATTGTTGATTTTATGAATAAATGCATATGAATATTATAAAATTTCCATAGCATGTAATCCATATATGGGATAAGCATGTTATATAGTTTAGGGAAGAATTCCATATTGACTTGTCAAGCATATATTGGTCATTCATGATTGAAACCATAAATTAAATGCCGTGCATGATTTTTAAAAAATTGAATGGGAAAAGGTCCTTAAATAAGATATACGATCTCTATCCATGGTCTCCTGTGATGGCATGAAATGAATCTGCCCCAAGGTAGACATTGTCATGTGGATTTCACTAAGGAGACTTTCTAAAAGTATGCAGAATTTTCTTATGATCATATGATAGTTGGAATGACCCCTATGGTTGGTATTATCATGTGATACATTTAAAAATTCTATCTTCAAAGAGGACAACTAGTCATAGCATGCTACTCAGTGAGATTGTCCCAAGATGACTCATTTGTGGTGCATGATGCGATATGTGTTGTGTTGATGGTTATACACTCAAGATCTTCTAGTTAAGTAACTCCCCAAGGAGTTATGCTTATATTAGAATGATGGTCAAACGTTACACAATTATTAGTATGTGTAAATGCCTAAGGAATTTGGTTCATGTACTAATTGGATGGAAATCCATGTTCTTACTAATTGATCATGATCACCCTAAGGTGGCTTGATTCGATGGGTGTAGGAATTATTGTTGCAACGACTTACAAATGTTTTCAAGGTTTAATGTAAGACGCATGCATCATCTTAATGCATATCATAATGTTGAAAAACATTTTCAACCATTTGTTTAATACGAATATATTAATATATGAATGTTTTATTTTTAGTTCGAAAATGACACCAACTCCCTTACTCACTAAAAACAAACTGAACAAAAATAACTATAAAGAATGGAAAGGGAACCTGATAATTATCCTGAGTTGTGAGAAACTTAAAATAGTTCTTGATAATAAGTTTCTGCTAGCCACTCAAGTTGACGCTAGAAAACGCTGAGAGAAGTCTAATCAGATAACTTGTTGCTAGATGCTGGCAAGCGTAACTAGCAACCTATATAAGCAACTAGAGAGCTGTAAGATTGCTTAAAAAATTCTAGATAACTTAGAAGACATATTCAAAGGCTAAGCTGCCTCGGCTTGACAATTTGCTATAATTATCTTGATGAATACCCAACAAAAACCTAGCACTTTGATCAAAGGCCATATGATCACTTTTATGGGCTACTTTAACGAGGCCGCAATAATGAGGCTAATTTGGATCATAACACTTAGATTGATATAGTGTTAAAGAGATTGTTCAAGGAATTTGTAGGCTTTCGGGACACATTTAACGTTGGGAACAATAACTTGACGCTTACACAACTCATAAAAGAGTTATAATCCTATGAGGTGATGTTGAATGACGGTCAATCAATTCGAAGAGCAGAAGCAAACATAGCTATCGATTCTTCCTTAGAAGAGAAGGGAAAACACGCTAAGAAATGTAAGGATAAGGTCTTTGACCCACCATAAGTAGAAAGAAAGAGAAATAGAAAGCCTAAAGACTTATCTATTTCTAAATGCTTCTTCTGTAATAAGAAAGGGCACTTCAAAGCAAAATATAAAGAGTGGAAGGAATACCTGGCCACCAAAGGCAAATGTATATAACTCTTGATGATAGAATATTGTTTAGTGGAGGATTTAATAGACCACTAGGTCATTGATTCGAGAGCCACTAATCATGTTTGTGTTTCTCTACAGGGGTTCGAGGATATGAAAGACCTTAAAGATAAAAGCTTATATTTGTGGACAAAAAATGGGACAAGTGTGGCAGCTAAAGTGGTGGGAGATTTACATATTTATTTTGATAATTTTAGGAAGATTATTTTAAGAGACATTTTGTATGTACAAAGTTTCAAAAGAAACTTAATTTCTGTTGCATATTTATATAAATACGCTTGACCATGACTTTTAATAATGAAATTTCAATATTTAGAAATCATAATCTTATTGATAAACCGTAATATATACATATTTTAATCCCACATTTAGCATACTTTTGGATGGTTTATCCCCTGAATTGTGGAATTTGTGCTCCTAATCCTTTAATTTCATGTTTTATACTTAGGAGAGCACAAGAGGATGAAAAGAACGAGAAATGGCCCAAAAGTAGAGAAAATGGGCCAAAGTATGAAATTCACATGGCCTGGGCCCAAACCACACGGCCGTGCCTTCATTAGCAGACCCAAACACGGCCTGGCCTCGACTTACACGGGCGTGTGTCACGGGCGTGCCCCTGATGTAACACGTTTTAATTTCACTCAGATTAGGATATTTAGGGGCGAAGAAAGACATTTCGAAAGCCAATATAAACACCCTAAATGTGACCTAAGAGGGGCACGTCCAGTTAGGCCGAAGAGCCAAGCCAGAGAGGCTAGAATTGTTGAATTTACTCGAGGAAAGCCAGTTGATTCATCTCAAGAAGCTAGAATTATACTCAAGACGGAGGATCTTCCCTTCAATTTCCTTCAGGGGATTTTAGGGTTTTCTTATGTTTTGTTTTATATTTTCTTTTGAGATGTATTCTTTTATCATTATGAACTAAACCCCTCAAATACCTAAAAGGGATGAAACCTAAGACGGATCTTGTTATTGTTTTCTGAACTATATGATAAATACTTGATTTGTTCTTAATTATGTGTTCTTAATTCTTACTTTGATGTTTTAGGATATTGATTCAAGTATTGATGCGCTTAAGCAGTGGAGCAAAAGTCCCTGTTTAAGAGTAGATCTAGCATAGTTAAGCGGAGTTGATCGCAACCCTAGAAATAGGATGATAAAAATCTGCCGGATTAGGGTCAAACCTAATATGGGAGTCCATAGATTGAGTTAATGCAATTCTTGGGGTTTTAATTAGAAAGAGATTTGAATTAATCAACCTAGGGTTAGACGTTAGTAGCCTCGAGAGAGGTATTGATATAAATTAGGGAATCCTACGGATCAAGTCAAATGAATAAATCGTCTGGTTTAGAGTTAAATAACAAATGAAGTCTAGGTGAATTCTTCCTCGGGTATTGTCCTAATCAATTGGTTTTTCCCAAAAGTATTTTCCCCAATTCATTCTTTTTGTCTTAGCATCTTTAGCTTAGTAGTTAGTTAATTTTAGATTAAACAACAATTCACTTTTCTCATAGGTTAAATAATGAAAAGAAAGTTAGCATTAGTACTTTTGGTTCCTTTGGGTTCGACATTCCGGTCTTGCCACTAAACTATACTACTGTCCGATAGGTGTACTTGCCTCAATCGTTGTCACAATTAGTTTCTAGGCTCGATCATTCCTTATATAAATTTTAAGACTCTGGCACACGATCACTTATCTGTAATGGATGGATTTCAAATAATCTCTATTTTATCAAACTAACGATGTACACACTTCTTGAGACTGAAATATCAAATAGAAGACTGAAAACTTCTCACTTTAATGAGGCGTACCTTTAGCATTTGATAATTGGTCATATTAATCGAGAAAGAATAACTAGAATTGTTAAAGACTATATTTAAGTTCACTTAAAGAATTTAATCTTCCACAATGTGAGTCTTTCTTAGAAGGTAAGATGACTAAGCGATCTTTTAATGCAAAAGGAACGAGGGCAAAAAAACCTCTAGAACTTGTGCACACTAACAAATGCGGCCCCATGAGCGTCAGTGAAAAAGATGGTTACAAGTATTATGTAATCTTTATTGATGAATATTTCAGATATGGACATGTATACCTAATGCACTGCAAGAGTGAAACCTTTGATAAGTTCAAAGAGTTCCATGTGGAAGTGGAGAAACAACTAGGTTTATCCATAAAGGCACTTCGGTCATATTGAGGTGGAGAATATTTATTTGATAAGTTCTTAGGATACCTCATTGAGAATGAGATTCTATCCCAGTTAATCACGCCAGACACTCCACAATAGAATGACGTGGCAGAGAGAAGAAATGGAACGTTGTTAGACATGGTACATTCAATGTTAAGTTATTCGAAGTTGTCAATCTCTTTCTAGGATATGCGGTACAAACAACTTGCTATATTCTGAATGATGTGCCAACTAAGGCAACATAAAAAATTCCATTCGAATTTTGGCATGGCAGGAAGCCAAGTCTAAAAAATTTATGGATTTGGGGATGGCCAGCCCACGTATTGGACAAAGATGCTAGGAAGTTGGACTCATAAATAGAATTATGCATGTTTGTAGGATATTCGAAGGGAAAAAAGGGTGGTTTGTTTTATAACTTGAAAGAGCAAATTGTTATAGTGCAAACTCATGCTACTTTCCTTGAAGAAAGTTACATGAATGACTTCAAACCTTGAAGTAAAGAGGTACTCGAGGAACTTTGGGGAAATATTCAAAACCCTAATGAAACAATGTCAAAACCAACTCCTAATAGTAAACCTGCAAACGATTAACAACATAGGGTGCTTCGTCGTAGTGGGAGGGTCTGTAACACCCCAAACCCGGCCTAGATGTTAGGGCCGAATCTGGCGTGTCACATTGAAGTGTTTTTCGAAAACCATGTTTTCATTCAAAACCTTTTTTGAAATTTAAAACTTGTACAAAACATCAGTTTGCGTTTGTTTATTTTCAATCATGGTTTATTAAAAAGTTATTCCCTTTTAAAACGTTATTATGTTTAAAACCTTATTTGTTGCGGAAGCTTAATTTAAAACAAATGATTTACGAAAACGTGATATTTAAAAATTTGAGTTGCGGAAACGTAGTGTTTAAAAACGTTATTGTTTTGGAAAATCGTGTTCTACTTCTAGCAGATATAAATCACAATCAATAAAATCCCAAATCTAAAATCCAGAAATTATAAAGGCCTTATTACAACCCGAATCAAAATCAAAGTGCTTTAGTAAATGAGAAAAACAGAATAAAACACATGTAGTTGTGTGGCCCTCTCCGAGTCCCTTGCAGCTCCGAACTGTCTAACGCTGGGGATTACCTGAAAGGTTAAAAATGGAATGAGTTACAAAAACTCAGTGTGTAATCCCCTTATTAAAGAAATAGTTAGTATACAGAAACAAAAAATCGATCAGGCCTCGATACTTTAATAGTAATGTGAGACAGATTCGATTCGGAGTATATGTGGGCCAAATCCCAAAACAATATCATTTGGGTCACAGCCCCTAACAGAATCAATTAGGCCTAGCCTATCACAGTAACGGTCTAAGTATGAATGATGCATGATGCATGCTAACCCATCCAACCCTGCACTTGCCTTCGTCCAATCCTGTACTACCTGTGGAGAATAAATCACCCACGCCATCCCTACACTTACAGTGTTAGCACCGGTTGCAGCACTAATCAAAATCGCAGAAAAGCTGCTAGTATATATGTAGCTTTAAGCCTTCAGTAACGGTGTCATAATTGGCACATAGCCATCGGTTATTGTAATAAGATCGGCACATAGCCATCAGCTATGGTAATATAACCAGTACACAGCCATTTGTAAGTATTGTCGACATAAAGTCATCAATAATTACAATTGGCACACAGCCATGGATAAATATGACCGACACGAAGTCGTAATCAAGACGGCACAGAGCCGTAATTAGGTTGGCACAGAGCCATAATCAGATTAATTGGCTTAAAGCCATCGGTAGGTCCACATTTGTTTCGTGTGACCCGTGAGACCTTAACAGATCATTATTGGGTCCACGATCGCCTCTGCATGCGACGTGCGCGACCCCTATCGAGCGATCATTTCCTCTATAACCAATATCCCAACTCCATGCAGTATGTCGTGTATGCAGAATGTCTAGCCCAAAAATCATCATATCATTCACAGTTAAGTCAATCAAATCATAGTACAAGTCAGTCACTTACCCTCGAGGGGCAAAATAGTCATTTACCCTACAGGGGCATTACGATCATTTTACCCTACAGGGCATTATGGTCATTTTACTTTAACAGGGGCATTACGGTCATTTTTCACATTGGGTTCGAAGTATGTGTATCAACTCATCAATAGGTCCACAGTCGATCCGCACGACTTGTGTAACCTTTAGCAATCAAAAGGTATAGTTGGGCCCAAAGCCTAAAGTATGGCCCAAGTGGGGCCCACACGCTCATGTGGCCCGCTAAGCCCAAAACTACCCTTAGCCATGTGAACAACATGGTCGAGCTCATTATTACACATAAGTTCATGAAGTTGGCCCATGTGGGGCCCACGAGCCCATTGGGCCCACACGGCCCATTTCGACCCATTTGACCCAAAAGCGGCCCAAGACCATGAGATCGCTCATGGTGGCCTCCGTCATTGTATTGACTTTCCCACATAAGCGTTCGTGCGCTCGTATGGTAATCGTTGTCGTATTTTCAGCTTTTCGGCATTTCGGTATTTCGGCATTTCGACATTTCGGTATTTGCCGATCTACAATTGAAGTGGTGCGTGTACACACACTTTCGGCTTTAAGCCGATCAACAGAAATAGTGTATACGATTACACACCTTTTCGACTTTTAAGCCGACTATTATTTACGTAAAACAGTTACACACCTGTTTCGGAAAGCTTACGAAACACCCTTTGAGCACCAACCTACAATCATCCCAAGTAATTAGTCAGTCCTTCAATTGTTAACATTCTCAAGAACTAAACCACAATGTAACGATCACCACCTACCACGATTAGATGGTCTGGAATTAATCCCTCCAAAATCAATCCCTTGCACCTAGCAATTAACATAATGAAAGATGAGAGACAGAAAGATTTATGTGGCTACAAGATCACCTTACTCTACTGAGATCCTAAAACCATCGTATATTGTACCGCAAAGAAAGAATAAGAATCAAAGTTAGAAAATATAAGAGGAAAACACAACATTCGGCTTCCCCCAATAAAAAGTTTCAATAACAGGTTGAACACATATTGAAATGACCAAATAGCAAAAGGGGGATCTTACGGGTACTTATCGATTGTCAGGATTCTTATGAGACTGAAACCACCACATCCCAACGCACTGAAAAGATCCACCAAACACCAAGTGGCAGATAAGAAACTAAAAGAAAAGAAGAGGGAATGGTCAGCTCAGAGAAGACCGAAAGAAAGATTGAAGTAATTAGAGAAAAAGGAAACTATATTCAGCTAAAAGGGGAAGATGAGGGATAATTAAGACGAGGAGATTAATTTTGGAAAAAGGGGAATATGGAAATGAGAAAAGAAAATGAGAGGTTTCAGTAATTGACACCTTTCGGCAAAAAGAGAATAGAAGAGAAAAAAGACTTGAAAGGTACAAAGAGGCACTTGACTTACTAGAAATTGACAAAAAGTACAAATTACGTCGTCAGAAAGGAAAGGTATAACCGAAGTCAAGACTACCCAAAGAAAAATTCTGCTGAAATTCTGAGTAGCTAGACACCCAAATTCGGCACTACTCTACCCACAATCAAACTCCTTGAAATCCTCCACAAATTTCTCCCCTTATCTCTCCACGATCTACTCCCAAGATCACTCCTCCATTCTCTCTTCAACAACCTCACCCATAAGAATTTCAATACAACTCAACCACTGGCCGAACCCAATTGCAAAATAAATACCTTATTTGTACTGGGCCACGCTCGAACCTCAGACCTCAAGGTTCCCTTCCATGCCACCTTGCCACCTGACCACAAGGCTTTTTGCGACTTAACACATACGCAAATATTTATAAAGATTATGTGCCTGTGTCCAGATTCATTTAAGAGCAAAAACTAAAAATTTTGTCGAAGCCAGGACTTGAACCCAGGCTACTCAAACACTCCCAAACACACCCAAATTGCTTAGCCATTAAAGAAAACAAGCAATTTGTGTCTTTTTCTTGCACACATAAATATTTATGTGCAGTCTCCTAGCTGATCCCACGCTCAAGGCCCATTGACACTAAGTCTACTGAACAGGAAGATGATGACCCACTCACGTATGACAAAGCATTGCAGAATGTTGATTTCAAGCTTTAGGAAATAGCTATGAAAGTTGAGATGGATTTTATGAAAGTTGAGACAGATTTTATGGATTCCAATTCATTGTGGGAACTTGTAGACTTATCAGAAAGTATAAAACCCATAAGGTGTAAGTGGATCTGCAAGAGGAAAAGAAATGTGGATGGAAAAGCAGAAACTTAAAAGCCAAACTTGTAGCAAAATGTTATACTTAGAAAGAATGTATTGGTTATGAAGAAACCTTTTCTCTAGTTGTCGTGCTCAGGTCAATTCGCATATTGTTATCTATTGCGACAACTCTCAATACGAGATTTGGAAAATGGATATCAAGACATCATTTTTGAACGACTCTCTTGAAGAAAGCATTTATATGATGCTACCCAACGAATATATAGCTAACGGAAACGAGCATAAAGTTTGTAAACTGCTTAGATCCATATATGTACTTAAGTAAGCATCTTGATTTTTGGATTTGAGAAAAACGTAGATAAACCTTGTGTTTATAAATGTTTAGGGGATGGAAAGGTGATCTTTCTCATTCTATATGTCTATGGCATATTTGTAACAACCTATTTTTTAGTGGTGTCACAAACAGTGGTTTTGGGGCCACCAAATCTGATGAGTAAGTTCGTAAATATTATTATTTAATATTTACATGTCAAATATGGTTTTAAAAAGGTTTTTGATTTGACAAATTATGTTATATAAGTGATTTATTAAGTTCAAGTGGTATAACCCTAAGGTCAAGTGGTTTTAGAAAATGAGGTACCGGGACCTTGTTTCTATAAACCAAGCCGTAAATATTTTTATAAATATTTACAGAGTGTCATTAAGGTGGTATTAAAGTTTAGTTGAAAAATTTTAATGTTTCGATGGTTAATTAATTAAAAAGGACTAAATTGTAAAAGATAAAAAATTTGATCGCTATTTGATTTGAGTGATTAAATGGATAACTGAATAAAGGAAAAGGGAATTAAATGGTTAGGAATTTAGTAGACGGCTTTGGGCAATTAAAAGCAAGAAATTTTGGATGATTATTAAAGGGACAAAATGATAATTTGATAATTAAATTAAATAAAATAAAAAGTAAAATATTTTGTTATCATTTTAAGGTCTTCTTCACAGAATTTGAAAGAAGAAACCTCTATAGAAATGAAGCTAGGTTCGGCCATGGTTAAAGTGATGCATGTAAGTCCGTTTTAGTCCTGTTTCTTTTAATTTTTATGTTTTTAAGATCGTTGCAACTAGGTTTAGCTAGCTCGTACCTTCGATTTTGAAACTGTTAAAGATTTTGAATGTTGACATTGATGAAACTTGTGATTTTAGATGTTAAATTATGAATTTAAAATGTTGGTTGATATTTAAAAGTATTTTATTAACTTATTTTTGATGAATTTTTCGATTAGGGACTAAATTATTAAATTAATAAAAGTACAAGTATTTAACGTAAATATTTTGCATAAATGGGTTGTTTTGAATGCCATGAACATTCATCTAAGCTCAATTTTGGGTAAAAATGGTTAATTTGCATGTTTTGGGCTCAGGGACTAAATTGAATAAAAGTAAAACTTTAGGGGTAATTTTATAAAAATTACTAAATTACATAAAATGAATTATTTTATTGTCTAAATTAATATATTGAATAAAATTATTAATTTAGATAAAGATCGGGTGGAAAATTGAGAAAAATAAAAATTACTGAAATGCCCCTAAACTTTGGTATTTCTGCAATTTAGCCAGGTAAGTTCGTATGAATAGTATTCTATATAATTTTGATTAAATTGAATATTAATATGTGATTATATTGTAATTAAATCAATATATATATATTAGTATGTGATTTACCTTGTTATGAAACGACGTAAATCCAACGAAGTACGACAATTACCGAGCCCCGTTTGAACCTTAGGAATACGTAGGATACAAATGATATGTCATTAGGGTTTACATGATTCGGGTGTTGGTCTTGAATGTCCTACCAGTGGTGAGGACCGGAATATGTTGCGGATACTCTACAGCTCGTGTGAGCAGCATCGTGTAGCTATGTTTTGACCCACAGCTCGTGTGAGCATTCTTATTCACAGCTCGTGTGAGCATTCTGATTTACAGCTCATATGAGCATACATGTACAAGAATTGACAGATTATAGTTATATGAGTTAGCACAGTATGTGTAAGCTATCCCGAGTATCCAACGATATTCTAAATGGTTCAACGGGTACTATTTAAATATGAAACAGTAAGAGAATGATATGTATTATGACATGTACATATATGAACATCCTTGATATGATGATACATCGAAATTATGTAAGTTGAGATGGGTAATAAACTCAAGTGTTACATGTTGAGAATAAATGGTTATCCATGTTGAATTTATATGAAATATGTTCAAGTATGCTAACATGTGTTGTTGTTTGATGCTTAGGCATGTGCCAAGCTATTGGTTGAATGGTATTATGTTTATTTATAAGTTGCATTGAAATGATAAGAGCCCCAATGGAAATGTGCTTGTGTTCATGAAAGAGTGGTAAGGTTTAAATTATGAAATTTCTTATAAAATGATTTATCATGTGGTTAAGTCCCAAAAGAGCTATGTGTAAATGCACTAGCTTGTGATTATGGTTGATGATATGCTTATTTCTTGTGTGTTATGCATATGAAACGGGTGTGCAAAGGTTAAATGCACTAGCTTGTGGTTATGGTTGATGATATGCTTATTTCTTGTATGTTATGCATATGAAATGGGTGTGGAAAGGTTAAATGCACTAGCTTGTGGTTATGGTTGATGATATGCTTATTTCTTGTGTGTTATGCATACGAAATGGGTGTGGAAAGGTAATGAAATAGTACGTTCATGCTTGAAGTGTAAAATGATGAAAAATGGAATGATGAGTTGAATGGATGTTGTTATTTAAGCTAAAGAAAGTAAATGCAATGGAAAGTAATGAAATGTAAATGAAAATAAGAAAATTTGAAAGGTTAAAGTTTTATAAAATCCTACTATGCTACACATGATATGTATATGTGATGCTGTAGATTTATTCACTTGGTGAGTTGTTGAATATGGTTTCATGAATCTTGCAGTATTGGTATAGGATTCTTAATATGCATAAATTTCATATTTGAAATGGATTGATATGACTAAAGTTTATACGAGCTTACTAAACATTCATTGCTTACGTAGTTTTTTTTTCCTTTACTTTTCAGATTATCAGAAGCTCGATCGGGTTGGAAGCTCGTCGGAGATCTATCACACTATCCAAGGATTATATTGATAGATTTCGATGTCTTGGTTAAGGTTATATTGACATGTATAGGTGGACTTATGGTTGATGATTGGTTGAATGTTAGTTGATGAGTTTGGCATGTATATGTCATTTGGGGCAGTGTAGCCTTGGCACATTTGGTGCCTTGTTGATATGTGTTAATTTGATAATGTGTTTGAATGGCCAAAGTGATATATGATGAACTGACCTCAAAATGGTCAAGATATGGTATGCTTTGGAAAGGTTTTGGATAGATATGCATGATTGAAATATGGTTTGTATACATGTTGATTGTTCGAACCATCTGGATATGGTTAGATTAGTATCTTTAAATGGCCAAAATGGTATGGTTATTGTGTATCAATTGTGTTATCTATTGGCATGATGATAATTGTTTAAATAAGCACATGTATAGGTGTTTTGGTTGATATTATAGCCATTATGTTTTGGCTTGTAATTATGGTATTTTGAGTGATTGAAATGGTTGTTAGGTTGATATATGTATGTGGCCTTATGATGGTTGATTTTTTAGTCTTTATGATACTTAAATTATGGAAGTTGAAATGGTATAACTTGGTATGGAATTAAACTATATATATGTATATATGGATAAGTTATGGTCAGATATGTATAAGTTATATATATGTATATTTGGGATGCATGAAAACTATAGTTCAAATCATAAGTTCTAATGACAAGGTATAAGTTAAGCATGACATGTTTTAAAATGGTAGCAAGGTGATCAAATATGCATATGTGTTGTTAAGTTGAGTGATTGCTTTGAGGTGCCTTTTGGGCATATTGGTTGTATGGATAAACATTATATTGATCTAGCTTTATTATGCATGTTTTAGGTATATATTTTTGAATGCTTGAAATAGGCGCAAGGCCTGTATGTATGTGTAACACCCCAAACCCGGTCAACACACCACGACCGAATCCGGCATGTTACAGAGTGAAAAATATTTTGAATAAAACAAGTCTGCCAATTTACCTTTATCGAAAAACCCTTTGATGTTTTAAGTTTAGTAGAAACCCGTTTCAAGTGTTGTTGAAAATGTTTTGTTACTTTGAAACCCGAAAAAACTCATTTTAGAAGTCCCGTTTGCCGTTGCAAATTTTGGTAACTTATGCGATTCGATTAAAAACCTGAGTGAGTTGAACATAATTAAATTAAAACTTGTTTGCTTCTGATCTTGAAGAAAACTTAGATTGGAAAAACATTTAAGTTAACTTGTTATCATCTTGTATTGATTATTACCCGATGGTAAGGTTGAAAACCCGAGAAGAGGTATAATTTTTGAAAAAGGTTGGTTTTTACCGGTTATTAAGGCATGCAAGGTTGTTTAACTTTAACATAATATGATAAACATAAAAGTAGATAATTAAAAACCCAAAATAATAGCTTAGCGGCCTTATTACAAACCCAAAACCAAATTTTAAGAAAAATATGAATCGAAATTAAAGTTTAAAACAAAAACTCGAAAGTAAAGTGCATGGCCACCTCGAGTCCTCCCTGGCTCCACATCCGCGATCTAAGCCTCATCTGCAAAATATAGGGGAAGGGGTGAGTCACCGAGACTCAGTGCATAAATCCCTAACCCGATTAAACAAGCACTTACACAAATCATAAGTAACCATGCAAATCATGCAAACCCCTCCTAACCATCCGAACTCCTGTGTCTACCCCGTGTGGTCAAAACCACTGGTGGTCAAAACCACTGGTGGTCAAAACCACTGGTGACCGTAGTCACAAATAATATAAGTGTGGTCAAAACCACTAGTGACCGTAGTCACAAATCATAGAGTGGGGCCAACCCACCGTGTGGTCAAAACCACTGATGACAATCCCGTAATCAACATGTGGGGCCAACCCACTGTGGTACCAAACCGCTGGGACGAGTCACAATAATCCATGTGTGGTCAAAACCACTGGTGACCGTAGTCACAAATATCGTATGTGTGGTCAAAACCACTGGTGGTCAAAACCACTGAGACTTAGTCACAAATACAGTATCAAAAGCGGGGCCAACCTGCCGTGTGGTCAAAACCACTGGTGACAGTCTAAATCATGCCTTCCCCCTCCTCTCATCATACCCATCAGTGATCATACTTTCCATGTCATAGATATCATGTTTGCAAAACGAATATCACATAGCATCAAGATAACCCAATGATATAACAACATATCTCAATAATCAATCGACAAGGGACTTACCTAGAGTCCACGCACATACCCACAATGCATAACACTGGTTTCAATGGCTATTTCGGCTTTTAACAGTAAACATAATTAACACATATTACTAACGAAGTGTGTAAGCATTACACACCTGACTACTTGCAGATCTAGCGAAATCCCGAAACTACGATCTACCCACAAATCGATAGAACACGAAGATCCCAAAACGTTTGCCTCCTCCCTTCCTATATTCGGCCAACACCTTATTAATAACGAAGACCCATTCGGCTCATCCAAAAATCCCGGAGGATGAAACGCACAGAAATAGCACCCTTACCTTAACACCTTCTAATCTTTAAGTAAATCCCGAAGTGATGCGATGGCAACCTCCTCCTACAATCGGCTAAACACTAGACACCATAAATGAGTAGCCTTCGGCTTTTGAAAGAAAAAGAAAAAGATCCGAAATGATAGAACCCTTACCTAGATTGACAACCAAATTCCGAAGATCCACTGAATCTGGCTTCAAGAAGAAGAAAAGAACAACTATCAAGCTGGATAGGAGGCCATTCGATTTAAAGCAACAATGAGAAGAATAAGATATAAGGATGATAGAGATCTTACCAGTTCCCCAAAGTGAATCAGCTTTGGAACAAGAGAGAAGAAGAAAAAAATCACAAGGATAGGGAGGGATGATTCGACTTTTGAGCAAAGAAGAAGAAGATGGAGTAGCAAGATTCGGCTCTCACAACAAAAGAAAGGGGACAAGAACTCACTAAGGATTTCGGCCAAAATGAAGAAGGATATAAGTGATGGATCGATTTTGGGAAAAGATGGAGAAGGAAAGTGAAGCAAAAATGAATGGATTCGGCAAAGTAAAAAGGTTTCGGCTTCCCCAAATGATCCTCCAATTTTCGGCTTATGATCCAAAAGATGGGAAAAAAGAGTTGGAATGCCAAATGGTTTTCGGCACAAAGGAGGGTGAAAGAGAAACTAAAGGAAACAAGTGAAGCACTCCCACACCAAATGCGGAAAATATGCCCAATTACCCAAGGCAACACCAAGTTCGGCACACCCCTTTTCCCACACCCAAAACCGAATACTCACCTGGCCAACCCACCTCCAAGAATTCGGCTAACACACTCCCTTCTCAAGTTCCTCCTTTTTCTCCACAAAATCCTCTCATCCCCCCATTCAAATGAATTTGAATGAGTCAAACTCCTATAATTTCTCCTCTCCACACATTTTAAATCTATTGACTCAATCCACATCCATCCAAGAGAGTCCTTCCTGAGTCCATCTCCTCCTTGCTTCTGGCGTCAAAAATTAATGCACAAGGGGAGATTTCTGCAGCTCGAACCAAGGCTCTCCTTCCCTCTATGTGGCGTCACCTTTCTTGTACATTAGTGGCGCCTCCCTTGCCACTTTACCACTAGGTTATTTGTGTCTAGACACTCCAACAAGTCCTTTTAACCCCTAACTTCCTTAGCTCCCCCTTCCTAAGTACTTAAAACAAAATTTTTAGCCATGACCTAGGCCTAACCCGAGGTCGTGCCTGGACCCCAAAACACCCGAAACTAGCACAATAGGCATATTATCACATGCAATCACACAAAAATGCAGAGACCCCGATTTAAGGATGTTACAATATGAGCATGTTTTGGGTGAAAGAAATGGCTTTAAATTGGCCTATTTCTTGTCCACACGACATAAGACACGGGCATGTGTCTCAGTCGTGTATGACACACGATCACGCTACACGGCCGTGTGTCCCCTGTAAGTTTTTATAGGTTGCATTTCGAGAGTTACACGGCCTAACGCACAGGTGTGTGGTTTGGCCGTGTGAACAAAGTTAGAAAGTTACACGGGCGCGGACACGGGCTTGAACATGGCCGTGTGTCCCTACTTTGAATGCCCACACGGGCATGTGACCCCTGTAATTGAAAATTTTCATCTTTTCCCTAAAATTTTTATATGTTTTCGGTTTAGTCCCAATTTGTTTCTAATGAGTTTTTAGAGCCTCAAGGGCTCGTATAAGGGACAATATGTATGTTATTGATGGCATTTATTATGATTGATGTTGTGAAGTAAATGATTTATATTTTTGATAGTTTTAAAAGAGTAAAATCTGGTAATACTTCGTAACTCTATTCCGGCGATAGATACGGGTTAGGGGTGTTACAATTCTATTAATTGGAAATTATGTAGGGACATTGTCATCGGTTAAACTATGGTAACCCAACAGTTTAGCATGAAGGACTTGGGAGAAGCTAATTTTGTTTTAGGCATTTAAGTCCTAAGGATCGAAAGAATAAAGTGATAGCATTGTCCCAGGCTTCATACATAGACAAGATAATGGATCGTTATGCAATGACCGATTCGAAGAAGAGAAATCAACCCTCCGTATCGGAATTTCATATCTCTTTAAAGGATTTTTCTAAGACAATGGAAGAAAGATAAGACATGAGAAAGATTTCTTATGCTTCGGCAGTAGGAAGTCTTATGTATGTTATGTTATGCACATGTCCAGATATCTGTTTTGTAATAGGGTTGGTAGATATCAGGCAAATCCAGGACCAAGGCATTGGCAAATAGTTAATCATACACTCATGTATTTACGGAGAACGTGAGATTATATGCTTGTGTAATCCAAGGAGATCTTACTCCTATTGGATATATTGATTCTAACTTCTAAACGTGTTGGGATTCAAGGAAATTAACATTAGACTGTGTTTTGTCCTTAACGGAAGGTCTATAGTGTAATAAGTGTCGCGCAGGGTTACACTGCTAACTTTACTATGGAGGACTAAATATAAGATATGGAAAAGCTATGGCACTATAACATTGCTGATATAGCTAAACCTAAAAGAAACCACATAAAGATAAACACATGAAGGGAGACGGTAGTATCTAACGGAATAGTGGATGTAGTCAAATATCGCATCGAAGGACAAACTATGGGGTTTTTCTTTAACAAGACTCTTCTAGCTAGAAAGCTCTTTGGGAAACATATGAAAGGGCATAGGAATGTGAAACATGACTCATCTACTTCACTAGGGCAAGTGGGACACAGTTGGATCTACTGCCCTAAGTGTAGTATTTTCATCTAATTATACTTGTAATTTTTTGAACTGATTGGTTAATAAAATTATTCAAGAATTACATTAATACTTTTTATATTGTCCTTAAATGATTTTTGCATGCAAAGCAAAATGGAAGCAAATGTTACTCACTTATTGTCTAATGTTAAATTAATACTAAGCGATATTACGTGATTAGATCGTAATATAGAAAGATAACTTATATTAGTACACGAACCTAAACATGTTCTTAGTCTAATTGAAAATGAGCAAACAGACTAAAAGACTAATATGTTGTCTATAAAGCCTAGTTGGTAGATTGCAAAATGGTATGAATTGAATTGCTAGGTGAGATTTTGGTTGAACATAAGGCATGATGGTTTTACCTTTGATTTGGATGATAACTAAGTATTATGAATAATGATTCTTTTGATGGAAAATGTATTGATGAGTATGCCTTGGTATGTGATTGTTAGTTGGTGATTGAAATTATGGCATTTGATGCTTTAAATAAATCTGGTAGGATATGAAGTTAAATTCTAAGTTTGATTGTTGTTTGTGATGGTTTCTTATGGCATACTGGTTAGAATTAAGAAAATGACATGTTTTGGTATGTTGTTGATGAGTTTTAAGTTGATTTAATGATTGGTTATTGGCATGTTTAGGAATTAAGTAAACCATTAATGGTATATCTGATCGTTGTTTTATGCGATGCCAAAGTCTTAAAATTTATAAAAAAGAATGATCGAACGTGGAAACTAACTATGACAACGATTTGAGGCAAGCGCACCTATCGAACAATAGTATAGTTAAGGCAAGAACGGATTATCGAACCCAAAGGAACCAAAAGTACTAATACTAACTCTCTTTTTATTATTTAGCCTAAGAATTAAGGGAATTGTTTATTTAATCTAAATTTAACTAACTACTAAACTAAAGACTCTAAGACAAAGAATAATGAAATTGTGAAAATAACTTGAGAAAAACCAATTGATTAAGACGACACCCAAGAAAGAATCCACCTAGACTTCACTTGTTATCTAACTCTGAACCAGACGATTTATTCATTTGACTTGATCTGTAAGATTCTCTAAGTTATATTAATCCCTCTCTCGAGGCGACTAACGTCTAACCCTAAGTTGATTAATTGAAATCTATTTCTAATTAAAACCCCTAGAATTGCATTAACTCGATCTATAGACTCCCATATTAGGTTTCACCCTAATCCGGCAAAATCTCGTCACCTTATCTCTAGGCGCGTGATCAACTCCGCTTAATTATGCTAGATCTACTTTTAGGCAGGGACTTTTGCTCCTCCACCTAAGCACATCACACTTGAATTAATATCCCAGAAATATCAATACAAGAATTAAGAACACATAATTAAGAGCAAGTCAAATATTTATCATATAATTCAGCAAACGATAACAAGATTCATCTTAGGTTTCATCCCCCTCAGGTATCTGAGGGTTTAGTTCATAATGATAATTAAAGAATACATCTCAAAAGAAAAGATAAACCAAAACATAAGAAATCCCTAAAACCCCCTGAAGGAATTGAAGGAGAGATCCTCCGTCTTGAGTATGATTCCAGCTTTTTGAGATGAATCAACTGGCTATCTTTAAGTAAATCTCCACAAATCTGCCCTCTTTGGCCTAGCTGGACGCCCCCTGACTAAAGCCCTGGGTTCCCCCTTTTTAGGTCATACTTAGGGTGTTGATATAGGCTTCTGAATATGTTTCTTTGCCCTAAGTATCCTAATCCGAGTGAAACTCTTCTTTCTTACGGCAGGGACACGCCGATGGCACACGCTCGTGTAAGTCATGGCCAGGCCATGTTCTAACCTGTTGAATTAGGCACGGTCATGTGGTCTTGGGCCCAGGCCGTGTGGATTTCGTGATATGGCCCATTTACTCCATTTTGGGCCCGTTTTCCGTTCTTTTCATCTTCTGGTGCTTTCCTGAGTATAAAACATGAAAACAAAGGATTAACAGCACCAAATTACACAATTCAGGGCTTAAATCATCCAAAAGCATGCTAACTGTAGGATTAAAATATGTTACTTTTACGGTTTATCAAATACCCCCACACTTAAGCTTTTGCTTGTCCTCAAGAAAAATTCTCAACTTACAATTAAAACGAACTTCCTTGATTCACAATATTCATCAATAATGATTTATCATAATTCAAAGATAATTCATACATGGATAATTCAACTCAAAGAGTCCTAGAGATTCAAACAATCAAAGTCATACATTTATAGCCCTAAAAACTTTAGGTGTTTCCCTTTACCTAAATAATTATCTCTGATTCGAAATCGACAAGAGTTGACATCTTTACTAAAGATTCACTCAAATCACTCGAAGTGTTTAAGGTTCAGAATTAAGCACTCAAAAGTAAAACATGAAGAGTTAATCCCATAGGCTTGCATGAAAATCAAATCTCCACCACTATAAAATGAGATTATACACAGATCAAAAGGTCTTTAACAGGGTTGTAATGGGGCTTGGGTTAAATGTGTGGATAAAGGCTGAATTAGAGAGTTAGAATCGAGATTGACCTGATAAATTACCTAACTAGAAACAACGAACTGATAATAAATAATTACATCAAGTAAAAACTTGTCATACTAATAATAATACTCTAATACGAGCTTTCTTCTTCAATAATTGGGATTCAAACGTATAAGCTCATTCAATCACACAACTAATAATGAATATAATTTGATTTTTTTTTAAGAACGAGTCAAATATAAAGGATGAATTTAACGATTGAAATAAATAAAATAGTTAGGCAACTAATCAAATCAAATCTCGACATAAGGGTAGTCAAAAGGAATGGTGATAACAAATACAAAGGGTTTTGGGTTAATATTAGCGGGTGAGTCAATAAAAAGGGTTGTTAGGATCAACGTGGTTCACTAGGGGTTAATTGTAAAGGTAGGCCTTTAGTGGAGTGAGTGGGTTAAAACCTAGGTGCCTTTATCATCTCTTGTATATCAAATCATAGGTGCGGTCTCGACATGTGTAATCAATGCAAGTTCTAGAATAATAAATCAATGTTGACACACTCATAATCAATGAAGTGAGTAAGAAAAAGAATATATGCTCTATAAGGCTCAAAAGCTCACAAAAATTATGGGTATTTGATGCCAACCTTGTAAATTTCAAATTTCAAGGTAATAATTAGATTCAAGTAGACAATCTAACAAAATTTTTAATTTTTAAAAAATAGACTTATCATGCCTGATTCTCTAGTATCCTTTAAATTTAATCATCAATGCATAATTATCAATGACTTACTCCAAAACATATCAATAAAAATCATAAATCAAAGGAAATTTCATTCTAATCATAATATAAGAGACTTTACTTTCGAATAAGGCATAATTCAGGGATTTTCCAAATAATAATATAGTTAACCCCCCCACACTTAAGATGTACATTGCCCTCAATGTACAAAGACAGATAATAGCAATAGAGTAATCAAAAGATAGGGAGAGAAGTGAAACTTCCTAAATTATGGATGGTTTCCTTGAGTTGGGAGTCCCATGACGAATGTGATGACTAGGTATAAGTGATATTTTTGTTCCTTGGGTGGTGCATTAAATCTATTTAATCTGCGAAGTCATCAATTAAATTTAATGAATGGATGTCATTACGGAGACTTAGGGTTAGATAGCCGGTGATGAAGTGAGATCAATAGTACTAACGAAACTTTCAAGTCTTTTAGACAGTAAACTAAAATAGAATCAACATAAATAAAAGTAGAAATAAGGATAGAGGGAAAGAAATTAAAAATAATAAAAATAATAAAAATAAACATAAAAAGAAAAAGAAAAGGACTCAAAAGTCCTCTGCATCAACTGGGTCTTGAGGTGGTGGTGGCGATGAGATATGAAGGTGATGACAGATCTGCTGAAGTGTCACATCAATGCTGTCAAATCTTAGAGCGATGTTATTGAATTGCTACGTACAGTAATGCTTGAACTGAGTGAGACGTGCAGAAATGTCTGAGAGTGAAACCGCCAAATGACCTGTCCGATGGCTCTATTGTGGTGCTTTCTGTGGTGGAGGAACATCTTCAGTAACGTCCTCAGGCTCCTCCCCGTCGGTGATGGGTGCTAGCCGATATTGGGGGGTCTGTCCCTCGTCGACGTTGAATTATCCGCATGTGTAACATTGTGTGGATGCCTTGTGGTGTCATCTGACCTATCCATGTAAGGGAAGAGGTTTGAGCGTCGGTGTTGAGGAGCCCGAAATATCTAGCCAAACGTGTGATGTAGGGCCCAATAGAGATAACTCCTCTCCTGTGTTGCTCCGTCTGGTGTTGAATGGCGCGAGCTAAGAAATAGGCCAAGTCGAGAACGTACCCGTTCGCCATGCACCATAGGAAGTAAGCGTCGTGAGTGTTGATGACGTCGGTACTCTCTTGCCGACCTGTCAGTGTATGAGCTAAAAGTGCGTGTACGTACCTCAGGGATGGGACAAGGGCCGTCGCTTTGGAGCGGCTAGGGTCATACTCGTTGTTGTTGGGAGCTATGTTGCACCAACATCTTGCGGGGGTTTTGTGGATGTAGCGAGAAAACTCCGAGAGATCATGTTCCTCCATGAATTCATCGATATAAAGTCCCAATGCAGCCCCAAATTGTGGTACATTCAGTTCTCGTATGATGCCTCCGAGTCGGAATTGGATCGTACTAAGGTCATCATGTTGTGACATTACTGTCTGAAGATGAAATGTTAAGCAGAGCTCTAAAGTGAGCTCTAAGTAGGTAGGCTCGATGATGTTGAAGAACTGGTTCCAAGGATCGGTAGTTAGTAGAGCTCGTACGTCGTCGGTTAATTGTACCTGCTCCAAGGCGGCCCAATCAATACATATCCCTGTCCTGAGTGGTCACGCCCGAAGTATCTTGTAACGATCCTCATGAACGCCCTGAGGAAAACGTAAGAATGGGTGGTGCACTTCCGAGGTTGCGCTAGCTGATGAGGAACCGAGTCCCTTTCGTTTTTTGGAACTAGGGGCTGTGGTTTTCTGTCCTCGTGATGATGACATTATGGGCCTGAAAAGAATCAATGATTCAAGTAGATTTCCAGCGAAAACATATATAAAGGACTTTGATCAGTTTCCAAAGAATACAAGGACTAAACACCTAATAAGTTAAATTAATCGTGTTCAGCAGGAGCAAGAATTTGACAAATAAATATTCTATCTAATCCGAAGTGTTATTTAAACTAGGATTCAATGTCTACATCAACATAGTAAGACTAATCTAATATTAAGCTTAATTAAATAGATAAAATTCTAAGTCTAAAACAGTTAAACAGAGGTAATTGTGATAGTGAGATGTAACCGGTGGTGGTAACAGTGTGTTTTGGCAGAGCACGGGCGTGTAAGGGCGAGCCACGGGCGTGTGCTGTAACTCGGTGTGGAAACACGGCGATGGGAGACCTTTGGGCGGGCGTGTACTCTGTTAACAGGGGCGTAGACTAGTTTTTTGATGGGTAAGTGAAAGAGGGAGAGGTATAATGACTCGAGAAAGTCAAGGGTGTGGGTTTGTTTGATGGTGGTCAGAGTGGGGTAGAAAGGTTTAAGGAAGACGGCTGGGGTTGGGAGTTTGGGGGAGATTTTTGGGGAAAATGAGGGGCTGTGTTATTTAAATAGGAAAGAGGGCACGGGCAGGTGCCACGCCCGTGTTCCTTTTATTTAGCCCATGTTTTTCTTGATTTTTGAATTTGGGCGTGTTCGCGATGTTGCCCATGCCCGTGCTCATAAGCTGTGTATTATTATGTTCGCTTCTCCCACGCCCGTGCTAAGGTTGCCACGCCCGTGTTCATGTTGTCAGTGTTGTACACGATTGGTAGGCACGGACGTGGCTCATGCCCATGCTGCTTTACTTAGAGTAGACCACGGTTGTATTGTACGGCCGTGGTCTTATTATCGTAGCCCGTGTAAAATTTTCTTCTTCATATTGCGCGTCTACCGACACGCCCGTTTTTCATCCCATGGCGTCCACACAGCCACGGGCACGCCCGTGTGCAAGGCCGTGTGGTGGGGAAACCTGCGCTTCACTGTATTGGTTAGTTTGCATTAGGTGCTAAAAAAGAAAAATAAAATTAAACATGTGAAAATTAATGGGGTTAGTGAAGTCAGTGCTCGGGTTGCCTCTCGAGAAGCGCTCGTTTAAAGTCTTAAGCTAGACTCTCCTTGTTTTCATTTCTAAAAGAAGGTTCACGGAGCTGAAGCTCCTCTCTTAATTCTTTGAAATCTTCACCATTATAAATTTTCAGTCGATGGCCATTTACCTTGAATGTTCCTTGAGTTGGATGGCTTACCTCGACTGTGCCGTAAGGAAAAATAGTTTTGATCAGGAATGGGCCTGACCACCAAGTCTCCTACTTCGAATTGCTTTGATTGTTTTAATCGAGCATCATGGCGTCATTTTGTTGCCTCCTTATATAGTTGTGAGTTCTCGTAAGCCTCAGCTCGCCATCCATCTAATTCGTTCAACTACATCATCCTCTTTTCACCTGCGGTTTTAAGATCGTAATTCAAGAATTTTATAGCCCAGTATGCTTTGTGCTCTAACTCAAATGGTAGATGACAACTTTTCCCATAGACAAGTTTGTATGGGGATGTTCACAAAGGGGTTTTTAATGTTGTTCTATAGGCCCATAAAGCGTCATCTACTTTTACTGCCCAATTTTTCCTGTTTGATTCAACTGTTTTTTCTAAGATTTGCTTAAGCTCTTGATTTGCTACTTCCACTTGCCCACTAGTTTGAGGATGATAAGGGGTAGCTGTTCTGTGGTGTACTCCATATTTTTTTAAGACTTTATCAAATTGAGTGTTGCAAAAGTGAGTACCCCTATAACTGATGATCGCTCTGAGTGTTCCAAAATGAGAGAAAAATTTCTTAAGAAACTTTACTACGGCTCTAGCATTGTTAGTAGGTAAAGCTTGGGCTTCCACCCATTTTGACATGTAATCTACTGCTACTAAGATGTATTTATTTTCGAATGAGCTAGGGAACGGACCCACAAAGTCAATACCCCATACATCGAATATCTCACATGATAACATATATGTCTGAGGCATTTCATCATGTTTAGAAATATTACCTGTTCTTTGGCATTTATCACACGAAGCGGCATACCTGTTGGCATCTTTAAAAAGAGTTGGCCAATAAAATCCTTATTCGAGGGTTTTGTGTGCTGTTTTAATCCCGCTGTAATGTCCTCCTGAAGGTCCTAAATGGTAGTGTTCTAGGATCTTACTTGCTTCTGTCTTTGTAACGCATCTTTGAATTACTTGATCTACACATATGCGGAAAAGAAAGGGATCCTCCCAAAAATAGTTTTTCACATCAGTAAAGAATCACTTCTTTTGATGATGTGTTAACCTTTTTGGTAAGATGTTAGCAACTAAATAATTCGCAATATCTGTAAACCACGGTACCTCGGAGTTGGTTACAGAAAAGAGTTGTTCCTCGCGGAACGAATCGTTTATCTCACTTTCGTCGAGCTCTTCAATATGTGGGTTCTCAAGCCTAAAGAGGTGATCTGCTGCAAGATTTTCAGCTCCCTTCTTATCCTGAATTTCCAAATCAAATTCTTGTAAGAGTAAGATCCATTGAATGAGTCGAGGTTTTGCATCAGATTTAGTTAGGAGATAACGAAGAGCTGAATGGTCAGTGTAAACGACAGCTTTAGATAATATCAAATACTGTCTAAATTTGTCAAATGCAAAAACTACAGCTAGTAATTCTTTCTCTATGGTGGTGTAGTTTTCTTGTGCAGGCGTCAATGTTCTACTAGCATAATAAATTGGCTAAAAATGCTTGTCTCTTCGTTGTCCTAAAATTGCACCTACTGCAAAATCACTTGCATCACACATTAGTTCAAAGGGTAAATTCCAATCAGGTGCAATTATAATCGGAGCATTGATTAGTTTATCCTCGAGGATATTAAATGCATCTAAACATTCCTGATCAAAATTGAAAGAAACATCTTTTTCTAGTAATTTTGTTAAAGGCTTAGCTATTTTAGAGAAATCTTTAATGAATCTTCTATAAAATCTAGCATGTCCTCAAAAGCTTCTAATAGTCTTAACTAAACTAAGAGGAGGTAATTTTTCTATGGTTTCAATATTTGCTTTATCTACCTCAATCCCTTTACTAGAAATCTTATGTCCTAACACAATCCCTTCTCTAACCATAAAGTGACATTTTTCCCAATTCAAGATAAGATTCGTTTCCTCACATCTTATTAGAACTCATTCTAAATTTTTAAGGCAGAGGTGGAAAGAATTACTGAATACAGACAAGTCGTCCATAAATACCTCCATAATGCCTTCTACAAGTTCATCAAAGATGGCTAGCATACAGTGCTGAAAAGTAGTAGGAGCATTACATAATCCAAAAGGCATTTTATGATAAGCAAACATACCGTATGGACATGTAAATGTTGTCTTTTCTTGATCTTCAAGAGCTATTGGGATTTGGAAATAGCCGGAGAGTCTGTCCAAAAAGTAGTAGTACATATGCCTAGATAATCTTTCTAACATCTGATCAATAAAGGGCAAAGGGAAGTGGTCTTTTCTGGTGGCGTCGTTCAGCTTCCTGTAGTCAATACAAACTCTCCAACCTGTGACTGTTCTTGTAAGAATCAATTCATTCTTTTCGTTGGCTACAACAGTCATGCCTCCTTTCTTTGGAACTACCTGCATAGGACTTACCCAAGTACTGTTAGAAATAGGATAAATTAATCCTGCATCTAGAAGACTAATTAGCTCAGTTTTGACAACTTCTTTCATATTGGGGTTCAAACGTCTCTGAGGTTGCACACACGGTTTATACTCATCTTCCATTAAAATTTTGTGGGTACAAAATGATGGGCTTATTCCTTTAATATCAGACATTTTCCATGCTATGGCTCTTTTATGTTTCCTTAGTACCTTTAGCAAATCTTCTTTTTCTTTGGGTATTAGTTCTGAAGAGATGATTACTGGTAGCATAGAATTATCCCCCAGGAAAACGTATTCTAAATGTTTTGGCAACTGTTTTAATTCTAATTTGGGCGGTTCATCAACAGAGGATTTCTGTTTTTGTTCGTCATTAATTTCAATATCCTCTATTTTCATCTGTCTAAAGGATGATGTATTAGGATTTAATTCATTGATATTGTCATCTATCTCCTCTCCTTGTGAATGACACAGTTCCATCGTGTCATTTTGTATGATTTCCTGCAAAGACTCTTGAAAGATTTGATCAGTGGCATCAACAAAGTAACAAGAATCATCTTGTTCTCTAGAATATCGAATGGCATCATAAATTTGGAACACAATTTCCTCATCGCCTACCCTTAGTGCAAGTTTACCATCACCAACATCAATGACAGCCCTAGCAGTAGCTAGAAAAGGTCATCCCAAAATTAAAGGTACCTCTACATCCTCATTCATGTCAAGCACAACAAAATCAACAGGAAATATAAATTTATCTACTTCTACTAGAACATCTTCGATAATTCCCCTAGGATACTTAACAGATCTGTCAGCTAACTGAATACTCATCCTAGTGGGTTTTGGTTCCCCGAGACCAAGTTGCTTAAACATTCTATAAGGCATTAGACTGATTCTGGCACCTAAATCAGCTAATGTTTTCTCTATGCTCAAACTACCAATCAAACAAGGAATAGTGAAACTTCCTGGATCTTTCAATTTGGTTGGTAGCTTGTTTTGGATGATAGCTGAGCATTCTTCATTAAGTTCCACTATTGAAATTTCCTCGAACTTCCTCTTATTTGTTAGAAGCTCTTTTAAAAATTTTGCATATGTTGGCATCTGCGAAATAGCTTCAACAAAAGGTAAGTTAATATGTAGTTGTTTGAAAAGTTCAAGAAATTTACCATATTGTGCGTCTAGGCGATCTTTCTTCAACCTTGCTGAATATGAGATTGTTGGTTTAATTTCCTCACGGGTTGAGGTTATCTTTGTCTTATTAGTTTCATGTGGTAGCTCTTTCTTCGTTTTAATTAACTCCCTTTCACTTCTTAGCGTCACTGCCTGTACCTGCTCTTTTTCCCTAGGTAGGCATTTCAAAAACTAACTTAGTGAGTTGCCCGAATTGATCCTTGAACTCCTGTGCCAATGCCTTAAGTTTTGTTTCTATATTTTAGAAACGTGTTTCTGTGGCTGCCATGAATTTTGTCAGCATCTCCTCGAGGTTTGGCTTCTTTTCTTGTGGGTAGGGCTGTTGTTGGAAGTTTTGGGATTGTTGTTGCCTTGGATTTCTTTGACCGCCCCATGAGAAATTGGGGTGGTTCTTCCAACCTGGATTATAAGTATTACTATAAGGGTTATTGTTAGATCGGAAATTATTACCCATATAGTTCATCTATTCACTCTCCATGCCCTGTCCGTGGGGTGGGTACTCAGGATTCGTCACTCCTTTATTTGTTTCGCACTGCATAACTAGATGTGCCTGCGAAGAACCATATAAACCATTAAATTTTTGATGTAGTAGTTCTACCTAATTTGATAGCGCGGTCACTGTGTCGAGGTTGAAAACTTCGGCTGCTTTGGCTGGCATTGTCCTTGTAACTTGCCACTGATAGTTATTCAGTGACATTTCCTCTATAAACTTGTAGGCCGCTTCAGGAGTTTTGTTGTTCAGGGTTCCACCAGCGACCGAATCAATTAATTGTCTTGTTGAGGGGTTCACACCGTTGTAAAAAGTCTACACCTGTAGCCACAAGGGTAGCCTATAGTGCGGACACCTTCTCAACAAATCCTTGTATCTCTCCCATGCGTCGTAAAGTGTCTCTTGATCCATCTGCACAAAAGAAGAGATATCATTCCTTAACTTGGTCGTTTTGGCCGGCGGAAAATATTTTAATAAAAAATTTTCGGTCATTTGATCCCATGTAGTGATTGACCCTCATGGAAGAGAATGCAACCACTGTTTGACTTTATTTCTCAGAGAAAAGGGAAATAACCGAAGATGGATGGCATCATCAAAAACGCCATTTATCTTAAAGGTATCACAGAATTCTACAAAATTTGGTAAGTGTGTGTTAGGATCCTCATCCTGCAAACCATCAAACTGAACAAACTGTTGTATCATCTGTATAGTGTTAGGTTTCAGTTCAAAATTATTTGCGGTAATTGTAGGCTTAACAATACTTGACTCAGTTCCTGTTAAACTAGGTTTAGCATAATTATACATAGTTCGTGGAGCATGATGTTCAGCCATCTCTGGAAGTGGTGGATTATTCTCAGCCATCTCTTCGGTGGTATTAATTTTGACTTCTTGCTCTTCTTCTATGTAGTTTAAGCTTCACCTTATCTCTCCGCGATTTCTGCAAACGGTACCTTCAATACCACGTCGTAAAGTAGGGGTCCTGTCGGGTTCCTTCTAGCCATAAACTAGAGGTACCTGAAAGGAGCAAAAGAAAATTTAGCAAAGTCTAAAAAATTAAAAGTAAATTGCAAAAATAAAATAAATATGGCTAAAGTAATAAAAATTAAGCGTTCTTAATATTTTAGTTCCCCGGCAACGACGCCAAAAACTTGATCATTGTTTTATGCAATGTCAAAGTCTTAAAATTTATAAAAAAGAATGGTCGAACCTGGAAACTAACTATGACAACGATTTGAGGCAAGCGCACCTATCGAACAATAGTATAGTTAAGGCAAGACCGGATTGTTGAACTTAAAGGAACCAAAAGTACTAATACTAACTCTCTTTTTATTATTTAGCCTAAGAATTAAGGGAATTGTTTATCTAATCTAAATTTAACTAACTACTAAACTAAAGACTCTAAGACAAAGAAGAATGAAATTGTAAAAATAACTTGAGGAAAAACCAATTGGTTAAGACGACACCCAAGGAAGTATCCACCTAGACTTCATTTGTTATCTAACTCTGAACCAGACGATTTATTCATTTGACTTGATCCATAAGATTCCCTAAGTTATATTAATCCCTCTCTTGAGGCGACTAACGTCTAACCCTAAGTTGATTAATTGAAATCTCTTTCTAATTAAAACCCCTAGAATTGCATTAACTCGATCTATAGACTCCCATATTAGGTTTCACCCTAATCCGGCAAAATCTTGTCACCCTATCTCTAGGCGCGCGATCAACTCCGCTTAATTATGCTAGATCTACTCTTAGGCAGGGACTTTTTATCCTCCACCTAAGCACATCACACTTGAATTAATATCCCAGAAATATCAATATAAGAATTAAGAACACATAATTAAGAAAAAGTCAAATATTTATCATATATTTCAGCAAACGATAACAAGATTCATCTAAGGTTTCATCCCCCTCAGGTATTTGAGGGTTTAGTTCATAATGATAATAAAAGAATACATCTCAAAAGAAAAGATAAAACAAAACATAAGAAATCCCTAAAACCCCTTGAAGGAATTGAAGGAGACATCCTCCGTCTTGAGTATGATTCTGGCTTTTTGAGATGAATCAACTGACTATCTTCAAGTAAATCTCCATAAATCTGCCCTCTTTGGCCTAGCTGGACGCCCCTGACTAAAGCCCTGGGTTCCCCCTTTTTAGGTTATACTTAGGGTGTTTATATAGGCTTTTGAATATTTTTTTTGCCCTTAAGTATCCTAATCTGAGTGAAACTCTTCTTTCTCACGGTAGGGACACGCCCATGGCACACGCCCGTGTAAGTCGTGGCCAGGCCGTGTTCAAACCTGTTAAATTGGGCACGGCCATGTGGTCTTTGGCCTAGGCCGTGTGGATTTTGTGATATGGGCCATTTACTCCGTTTTGTGTCCATTTTCTGTTTTTTCATCATCCGATGCTCTCCTGAGTATAAAACATGAAAACAAAGGATTAAGAGCACCAAATTACACAATTCAGGGCTTAAATCATCCAAAAGCATGCTAAATGTTGGATTAAAATATGTTACTTTTACGGCTTATCAATATCTTACATTTCAAGGTACAAATAAGCACACATGATCGTGTGTCACAAATAGGCAAGTGACACGGTCGTGTGTTCTGTTTGTTCAGAATGGTTTTGGTTCCATACGACTATAGTTAGTTACACGGCTTGGCGACACGACCGTGTGACTCAGGCATTCACGGCATCATTTTATTACATGGTTTGGGGACACGACTGTGTGATATTGCATCACATGGCCCCAGCCTGTCACACGGCCAGGCCTGGTCACACGGTCGCATGACCCCTGTTTAGCCTTTTTACCTTTTTTTTATAAAAGTTTCAAATTAGTCCTAAATTTTTTCGAGTTGGTTTTAGAACTTTGTATTCTCGATTAAGGCTCGATTTTTATTGTGAATCATATTATATTTATGATATTGAAAATTTGTTGTTTAATTGCATATTTAAAATGAATACGTGCATTTTAAATGTTGTTAACTATTGTAACTTCTTATAGCTCGAGTTTGGTGACTAGACTGGGTATAGGGTGTTACACTTCGACAGTAAGAAGTCCCATATATGCTATATTATGCACACGCCCAAATATCTATTTTGTATTGGGGTTGGTAAGTCTATTTCAAACCAAGACATAGGCAAGCAGTTAAGCATATAATAAAGTATTTACGGAGAATGAGGGATTATATGCTTGTGTATTCTGGAGGAGATATTACTCTTATTGAATATACTAAAACTGACTTCCAAGTGTGTCAAGATTCGGGGAAATCAACATCGGACTGTGCTTTTGTCCTAAATGGCAGGTCCATAGTGTGAATAAGTATCAAGCAAGGTTACATTGCTAACTTCATTATAAAGGGTCAAATTTGAGGTTTGGAAAAGCTATGGAACTATAACAATGCGGATATAGCTAAACCTAAAAGAAATCACATAAGGACAAACACATTAAGAGGATGGTAGTATTTGACAAAATAATGAATGTAGTTAAAAATATCATTTGAAGACAAACCCTGAGGATTTGTTTTGCCAAGACTCTACTAACTAGAGAGCTCTTTGGGAAACTTATAGAGGGGCATATGAATGCAAAACATGATTCATCTACTTCACTAGGGCTAGTGGGATTGTTAGATCTAGTGCCCTAGGTGAAGTATTTTCCTCTAAGTACAATTGTAATTTTTCAAACAGATTGGTCAATAAAATTATTCATGAATTACATTAATACTATGTATATTGTCCTTACATGGTTTTTGCATGCAAAGCAAAATGGAAGCAAATGTTTCCCACTAGTTGTCTAATGTTTAACTAATACCAAACGATATTACGTGTTAGATCGTAATACAGAAAGATAACCTTATTAGTAGACTAACCTAAACAAGTCTTTAGTTGACCGGCTGCATACGTGCGTATTAAAAAAATGAATTTATGAAACAATTTTTAAAATCCAGTTTTTCTGCAAGCATACAGGTCAGGTGTAATATTTATAATGTTACAATGAAACACCTAAGAATTCCAAGGATCAAACCCAAAGGAAGAGGCGATTGAGAAATAACTAGGAAACATAATAGAGGCTAAGTGGCTACTAATAAGATTCTATATTATGGGGATTCATAAAAGGTAAGTTTGCACAAAAATTAAATATTCTACTCCAAGGACTAAATTACAAGAAATATAAACTAAAGGGATTATCTAGAAAATGAATAATGGGGGTTGATTGACTTCGATATGGTTCACCAAATCTCAAACTAGGGACATAAATTGCATAAATTACCAAGTCGCTCGATTTTATCTTCTGATCTTAATTTCACCAACTTAGACGAATTAGGTCTCGTTTATCTTCAGATCTTATCGGTTAATCCGGGACAAACAAATGGGTGTGCAACAAGATTACCTTTCAGTCTCACTATATCTTAATATTCCCTTAAGAACGTCACTACTTAAGTTCTTAGTTCTATTCAAATTATTCCAATTTGTTACGATCTATTCCTTTGTCCAAATATTTTAGTTTTATCCATATCTCTATCAACCAACCTCCTAAAGGATTTAGCTACACATGCTCAAAGTCAAGAAAATAAACATAAAAATGGAAAACAAAGTAGCCATAAAAGTAAAACTTAAGAAAAATGTGAAAGTTGAGATTTTTATGCAAGAAAACTTAAATAGCATGAACCCAAAAGCATTTAACGAAGAAATCTCAAGTAAAAAACATAAAAGGAACAAGCTTTAATAGATTTGAGGTGAAATAAACTTAAATACATTAAAATAAAGCTTAAAGAGTATTGAAAATAAAGTATAGAGACTAGATCTTAGCTACAATGTTAATTAACTTAACTAACATAAAGGACATCAAAAGCAAGAAATAAATGCAGGAAAATAAACTCTAATCTAAGGTAGAAGAAGAGAAAATTAAGAACCGTTGAAACGTGCATAGAAAAACTAAACCTAAAACTAAGCTAAAATGTGTCTCTCTCCTCCTCAACAATTTTTGGCTTGTTTTAAAGGGTGTTCTGATGACTTTTCAATGCCAAAATTGCCACTACACGGGCCTTGTGTGATTGGTGGGTCAGGTAGACAAAAGTTGCCCTTTTTTTCTAAGTTTGTCCCTCTGACGAAGGTAATATCGCGATACCCAGAAGAGGATATTCTGATACCTCGAGTAGTATCAACTTGGGGGTCTTCCTTGAAAGATGGATATCGAGATACCCAATGAAGATATCGTGATACCACTAAATGGTATCCTTGGTCTTCTATACTGCCTGGGAGGTCGCGATTCCAAAGGTTGGATGTCGCGACATCCCTGTCCTTGACACTGTTTTCGCTCGTTTTCAACCTCCAACACATATTTACATCACTCAAACACACATTAGACCTCCCAATGGCACTATCGATCAATTTGGGTAAAAAAATAGCAAAAAACGAGAGATATTCACTTATTACCCAAAAAATGTAAAAATAGGAAAATAACAAAAAATTAAGCTAAAAAAAATCTATTTTGCTCGAAAAAAAATCTCTTTAAGTGTGTAGGAAAAGCCTAATTTGCCACATCGATTTGTGATATATCATATTCCCCCACACTTAAGTCTTTGCTTGTCCTCAAGGAAACAAATCAAACATGCAAAAATATGACTCTTGGACTAAATCAAACAATTAAGTTATATAGTTATACAACACAAATTTGTATAAGAATTACTTCACATGCAATTTAAGAATGATATCTAGCTAATTTACCTACTCCTAATGTAATTTACCTACTCCTAATGTAAATATTATTACTCCTAATGTCAATAGAGATAGAAATAATGTAAATGAACATATGTACAAATGTGGTCCATCAAAATAAATTATACGGATCGCTCATAGATATTTAAAAAGAATTGTTCATGTTCATTCTAACAAATGCAAGCTATATACAAATTGATGAGTCGGTGATTTATTCGAGTCCGAAAGGTGTTTTTAGCTTGTAATGTTCTGAGGTTGGTACGGATTCAAAGAAAGTTCATCTCAAAACAGCTCAAGCACTGTGAATAGTATAGCACATGACATTATTCACAATTCCCCCCAAAATGTGATCATTACATCTTACTGCCTCATTTCTCTTTTTCTCACATTCCTTATCTCTCCAATAATGTGAGAAAGGATAATTGATATTAGCTCGTTTTTGTGCACTATGATTTTGAGACAATTTTATACTCCTTTCTTTTTCTTGTTTTTGAGCATATTTACATTTTGTTTATTCTTTTCTCTCATAATGCTTTTGATCCTCTTTTTTCTTTCTTTCACATTTTTCTTTTCTTTTAGCACAATTTCTAGCAAGATTCAATTATGAGCTAATTCAACCCCTCTTCATTAATCACTCGAGTACATATTTGTGAGAAACCTCCATAATATTCCTACCTAACTCGCAATGTTCATAGCCTGGCACCCATTCAATAGTGTATTACAAAGTTCAGGGATAGTGACAGGTTGAGTTTTGAACTCAAATTAGGCTTAAGGTTTCAAACAAAGAGGTTCATTAAGAAGGGCAATGTAAGGCTCAAATTGGAGAACTAGGGATAATGTAATGTTTAAGGTTGGTCCTTTAAGCTCAAAGCTATACAGTCAATGCCTAAGGTCCTTCTTGGATTAGTCACATAGCAACAATTTTATTAAGCATACAACTACCTAAACGAAGAATTAACAATTCAAATTATTTATCTACAAGGATCTATATTTTTTATACATCCTACTGTACGCTTTTGTACTTTTTTATTTTGATTATTGCCTCTAGCCTATTATTCCTATTAACTAAATGAACTAATTAATCAATAGTTAAGAGCAAGAAATTATCTAGCATCATTCAAAATTTACATGTTTGGTAATTCTATATACGTATTTGATATATACAACTAGTAACTTATTATTTGATCCAAGTCTAAGCACCATGCAATAACAAAAAGTAAAAACAAAGAGGAAAACAAATATTTTTTGGATTTTTGGATTTTTTTTTTGAAAAATGCATAAAATTTGAAATAAACACACAAATAAACATAAAAAACAAAAATAAATACACATAAAACTTATCTGCACCCCTCACACTCAGACTACACATTGTCTCCAATGTGTTAAAAATAAAGGTTAGAATGTTACTGGACTAGCTCGGGTGTCCACCTCCTCGTTGAAGCTCTAAATATTGTGTAGTCTTTCAGGGTAACTTGCTACACATAAGAAAAATACACAAACAAAAACAAACGATAGCAACATAAAAAGAAATATTTCTATAAACAAAAACCACAATTGTTTAATAGTTACAAGCCACATTAAAAATAAATAAGATCCAAAGACATGTAGCTGATCCTAATCATCCTCGGAACCCTCGCTTGGTCCTACGATTCCTTTTCCTTTACCGCACATAACAAGTTTCAGGATTAGCTTTCAACTAAACTGTTCACTCGACTCTCGAAAGATTGGTCCCCCTCTTGCCGCAGATTATGTGTTAGAAAATATCTCAAAAAATTCATCCCGATAGAGCATGTCGTCTTCAGTTGCCTCATTATCCTCCTTGTCATCGTTATTGTTCTCACTGTGTTCTTCTTCTTCTTTGTTGGATGCCTTGTCCTTGGATGTATCGCTTGATCTAACTGGCCATTGTATGTTCTGTCCCCCTTGGCTCTTTACGAAAATGCCTATGCCTATTTTCATGGATTCCAAGAGTCGCATGTAACAGCCCGATTTTCATGGATTCCAAGAGTCGCATGTAACAGCTCGGTTTTAGCTAAATCAGAATAGTGGTTTCAGAACCATAAATTTGATGATAGAAAATCATTTTAATATTTTTTTTTTTGGTGTTTACAGCATGATAGCATGTATGTGTGAAAATTTCGTGAGATAATTTTATCGTTTGGATGTTTAATTTGAGAAAAATGACTTAATCGCGTAAAATGAAAAAGTTGCATTCTACTTGTTAAAAGTACTAAATGGTTATGAAATTAAATTGTGAGAGTCCTTATGTTGAAATTTGACCATAGTAAAGGTTAGTGGACATTTATGCCCATGGTTTATATGTTATATTAAGGTTTTATTAAAGGTTAGTATAGTAATTATAATAATTTAAGTTAAAACATGATAAAAACAATTTGTTTTCTTCTTCATAAAGCATCACCACTGAATTTAGGGCTTGAAAATCACCATTAGAGAGCTTGGACATTCGGCTATGGTGTTTTGAACATGTAAGTCTATTTTTAGCTCGGTTTTTAATGATTTCTATGTTTTTGTGATAGTTGTTTCGTGTTCTAGTTAGCCTATACCTTTAATTTTGAAACTGTTAAAGATTTTAAGAGTTTCCATTGATGAGCTTATGTGTTCTTTGGTGTTTGAAGATGAAATATGAATTTTTGGTGATAGATTTTCATGTTTTGTAAAGTGATTTTTGATGAAATTTCATAATAAGGATTAAATTGTGAAATATACAAATTGAGTGGTTGAAATGTGAAATAAATGAAAGTTTTGGGCTGCTAGGGACTTATATGAAATTCGACCAAGCTTGGGTTTAATGAAATTATGTGAATTTTGTGTGTTTGTGACATAAGGACTAAATTGACTAAATGTGAAAGTTTAGGGGCTAAAGTGCAAATAGGCCTAAATGTATGTTTTAGACTAAATTGAAAGAATATATGATTAAATGAGTTAATTTTGAATACATATAGATCAAGAAAGAAAGAATTCGGATTTAGATCGGGGGATAAGTAAGGTTATCGAGTAGTCGTTCCGATCCGTCAATTCCGAATACGAGGTAAGTTCGTATGTGACGATGTCTTTATAACTGTATGATAAATACTTTGATATTGCCAAAAATGTGATTATGATATTTTTATTAATGTATGAATTGTAAATACGATTCTACAGATATATTCGAAGATGGAATCGACAAGCTAAAAGTCCCGGTTGAACCTTAGGAATAGATTTTGGATACTGATGATATGTTATAAAATGATATACCGATTTGGCTTCGGGCCATGCATATCGGATGTGTTGGCTTCAGGCCACGATATTGGCACTACGAGTGCGAGTGATACCTTGATTTGGCTATGTGCCATGGTATAGGTATTTCAGAAATGAGTTACCTTGATTCGGCTACGAGCCAACTTATGGGTACTCCGGGATAAGTTACCTTGATTTGGCTTCAAGCCATGGTATAGGTACTTATCGATTGAGATTCTTGAGTATCCGACTTCTATTTCGAATGGTTCAACGGGTAAATGACTAATGTGGTTGAGAAAGAGGTTAGTACTAAGCGATACAAGTACGTACAGAACCTATTCGAGTATTAAATAGAGAAAGCTGATGAAATGGTATTTGATCATGTTTTGAGACATGAGAAATGTAACACCTAAAACTCAGCCTAAAAGTTAGGCTCGAGTTCGGAATGTCACATTAAAGGCACACTTCAAAACAATTTTACCATTTAACAATTTAAGGCCCCAAAGCCCAAAACCCTTGTATCTTGTGAGGTTACGTTGAAAAGCCCATATTTTAGAAAACATTCATAGGTTAAGTTATTTCGAAAACCATGTTAACTTTAGAAATTTTATGAAATTTATTAAGCGGATAGTTGAAACAATAATAATAAAACCTAAAATCTAAAGTCAATTAGGAGTTACATGGCCTTATTACAATCCAATGAAAAAAAAAAGTATTTAAAATAAACTCATTTGAACAAAATAAAACATTTGATCAGCTTGTAGTGTGGCCATCTCCGAGTCCTCTCCCACGTCGAGCTGTCTATTCAGGATCACCTGAAACATTAAAAAAAGGGGTGTGAGTTTCGAAACTCAGTGTGTACAACCCTTGGCAATCAAATCACATATAAAAATTCACATTGGGCCTAAGTCCTATCAAAATCGGTGGTATTGGGCCTTAGCCCACAATGACCTCATATCATATCATATCATATCATATCGTATCATATACAAACAAAATAATACAAAACCCTTCCCAAAAATCCATCCGCTACACACAACATTTCCCTTCCAACCATTTCACACTTGTGGGGATTTCTAAATCAACCCACCCATCCTCTACACACCAAAGATAGCCCGGATGCGGTACTATCTAACGTTGCAGCAAAACTGCTAATCATATAATGGGCTTAAAGCCTCCGGTGGATCCATGGCCATACGACTATACGATCCTCAAATTTTCCTCCGTACCATAATTCCCACCCATGTGCATTCTAAGCAGAATATCATATGAATGCATCAAACACATGAGTAACATCAACAAACTCATATTCATCACATAGGGGTATTTTCGTTATTTCACTACCCATGGGTATTTTCGTAATTCTACCCTATAGGGGTATTTTGGTAATTTGGCAAAATAGGGGTATCTTGGTAATTTTTTTAAAATATGGGTGTTTTGGTAATTTGTAAAACAAGGGTATCCTAGTAATTTGCAAAATAGGGGTATTCTGGTAATTTTACAAATCTAAGGGTATTTTAGTAATTTACAAATCTAGGGGTATTTTAGTAATTTTACAAATCTAAGGGTATTTGGTCCCTCTCGAGTTTTAGTTATGAACTTTGGCCCATCAACAAGTCCTTGCGACTAAAGTGAACAGACACTACGTATCAGGTAGGATTCCAGAGAAGAGGAGGTGGGCCGCTACGGCCGCTTAAGTACTAAGCTCTCCCTAGATCCAATCTTAGACACGCGTATGTCCATTGCCATACTCTAACCCAGTGACTTGTTCATGGACATGTTTAATTAGATTAAGTCTTATGAAGTTTAAGAGTTGTTCAAACTAGGCCTAATGTCCATTATGCCTAACATACTTGTCTACGTTCTTATAAAGCCCCTCGAACCCAAATTACACCCTTTCGACCCATTAGGCCCAAATCACATTCTTATGGCCTGTTAGGCCCAAAACAATTCCAGATCATGTATTATGTTTGACAGACTCAATTCATACACCAAACCAAACAAACTCATCAAACTTAGCCACTTTCGACTTTTTGGCTTTTCAGCATTTCCGATATCGTGTATGTAGTGTTTGTACAAACCTGGTATCCACGCGCTGCAAACCCCTTAGTCACGAACCTACAATCGACATTACTAACGATTAACCAAGGCTTAAACACATGCTTATCAAAAACTGAAACCTCACCGTACCCTTACCGTGTGCCTCACGTTCTAGTAGCCCTTCCTTTGCTACTATTGGCAATTATCCTCTAGATCTGCACCTAAACATCTATATCGTCAAAACCAAGTGATCCACATTGATCATAAATCATCCTTACGAGCCACATTAGATTCGGCCATTTACTAAACCATGACTGAGTCGAGAACACTTACCACATTGTTAGCAACCCTTACCTACCACGCTTGTGATTGTCGAGCCTTACACTTGTTAATACAGGTTAACAACAAGAATTGGGTTAGATAACCCTTCGGCTTTTAACAAAACTCGCTAAAAGATTAACTAAGCACTTACCGAAATTCTCCTTCGATCTTGCGGCTTTAGTCCGGCTTTTGAGACTAGTATGGTGGCAGAGGTAATTCAGCAACACTAGGGAGAATAAGAAAAGAGGTGATTCGGCTAGAACCAAGTGGTAAACCAAAAAGGAAATTTGAGAAGGGAGAGTATGAAGGATTCGGCAAAGAGAGATGATAGAATTTTCAGCAATGGGGGGAATTTGACTTAGCAAAATTTCGGTAAAAAGGGAAAAACCGTTTGAGGGGAAGAATAAAACTAAACAATGCTCAAAGAACCTTTCAGCATTCGGCCCCTTCTCCTGTTAAAGCCATAGGCCGAACACTCCCCTCCCTTGGAGTCCCATTCGGCACCATCACATCCTTACTCCTTATCTCCTAACTTTTCTCCCTTATCTTCATCTTGAATTTCTCTCCTGAACACTCCCTTCCAAAGTCCCCTCCAACGCCAACTCCTTTTGTCCAAGCACAAAAAATAAAACTCCTTAATTCTCCCCTCTTAGGCCTCGAACCTTGGACCTCCTTAACTGACAAACACGCCACCTCATAGCTCCTAAATGACGCCACTTTCCACTGGACCACAAGCCCATTTGTGTCCTCTCTTCTCTTAATCTACATATGAGGCCTTATGCCTGAGACTAGGGTCCACTAAGAAAGACAAATGAATTTTTCCCTATGGCCACCCCTATCTCTAAGGCTTAAAATTAATCCCGATAATACCTTAAAATTAATATTTTAACCACATTCTCAAATATGCTAACATAAATGTTGACTTTATCACATACAAACTTACCTCGATTTTCAAAATAAGCTAAATCGTCGATCTAGTCCAATACTTTGTTCTTTCCCCGGTCGAGGTAAATTCTTGGTTCTTCTTGATCTATAATAGCAAATTAGTTCATTTAATTATCACATTAATAAATGCATTTCAATATTCATGCTTTAGCAAAAATTATTATCTTGCCCTTAGACTTTTGCAAAATGACCATTTTACCCTTAGGCTCGAAAATCAATTCTAATCAAATTTCTCTCTTTAACGAGCCTAGCTGAACATTATTTCTCTTATGGCTACCATCAAAGCTCAACATTTTACACATTTACTACATATTTTACAACCTTAACAAAAAGGTCCTATTAGGTGTTTTCTTGGTAACACCTTTCACAAAAGTTGTTCATCTAACAACAAAGACCCATTTTCTTCCATAAAAATACAGCAAACAACTTAAAAGCTTTCATGGAAAAACTCTAAACTCTTCACCATTTAACAAAATAGTCCCCTCTTTAGAAAGCTTAAGCTTTAGGGGTTCCAAAATTACAATTTTTATTAAGAAATGATCACTAGAACACTTACTTGTAAAGAGAAGAGTGTGCTAAAATTTTTTAAGTTTTCCAACCTCTATTTGCTGCTAATTTTTGGTGGAAGGAAAGGAGAAGAAAGATGATATCTTTTCTTCTTTATTTTATTTTCTAGACAATTTTTCACCGAATCTACCAACTTGACCAATTTTGACATATTTTGTCTCCTATGGCCGATCAGCCATCACTTAAGGGGGATAATTGCCCTTTAAAGACCTCAAATTAAAATTCCATAGCTATTTGGCACCCTTAGCTTGTAATTTTGAACTTTTGCACTTTATGTGATTTAGTCATTTTTCACGGTTAAGCATGAAATCGCTGAAATTAAAGCATCAAAATTTTCATGTACTTATATAATCATGCTCTAACTCATAAAATATCATGAAAATAATTTTTTCTAACCTCGGATTAGTGGTTCCGAACCACTGTTCCGACTAGACCCTAAATCGGGCTGTTACAATTCTCCCCCTTAAGGATTTTCGTCCTCGAAAATCTTACCAGTAAAAAGGTTGGCCTATTGGTTTCTCATAGCCTCCTCGGGCTCCCATGTAGCCTCTTCTATTCCATGTCTCTGCCATAGTATTTTAACAAGGATTATACTTTTGTTCCTCAACTGTTTGACCTCTTGCGCCAAAATTTTAATCGGCTCTTCGTCATAAGTCAAGTCCGGTTGAATTTCTACCTCTGTTGGTACTATCACATGTGAATGGTCTGAACGGTATTGTCGCAACATGGATACATGGAAAACATCATGAATCTTTTCCAGCTCCGGTGGTAAGGCCAAACGATAAGCTACCAGTCCTAGCCTCTAGGTAACTTCAAAAGGTACGATAACTGCGAACTCAACTGCCTTTCCGGCCAAACCTGAGGACTTTCTTCCATGGTGATACTTTCAGAAACACTTTATCACCGACTTGGAACTCAATCTCTTTCCTTTTTAAATTCGAATAGGATTTTTGTCTATCTGAGGCCGCTTTCAGACATTCACGTATCACCTTCACTTTCTCTTCAGTTTCCCTGACCAAATCAACCCCGTGAATCTGATTCTCTCTAAGTTCTGTCCAATACAAGGGCGTTCGACACTTACGCTCGTACAATGCCTCATAAAGCGCCATCTTCAAACTTGATTGAAAACTATTATTTTAGGCGAATTCTACCAACGGTAAGTATTTTTCCCAATTACCTTGGAAATCCAAAATAGAACATCGAAGCATGTCTTCCAGTATCTGTATTACTCTCTCCGACTGCCCGTCAGTTTGCGGATGGAAAGCTGTACTGAAACTCAATTTTGTGCCTAAAGCCTCTTGTAACTTTTTCCAAAATCGTAACGTGAATCTCAAATCTCTATCTGAAATAATCGACAATGGTACTCCATGAAGTCTCACTATCTCTAACACATACAAACCCGCCAACTTATCAAGAGAATAATTGACTCGTACTGGTATAAAATGGCCTGACTTCGTAAGTCTATCGACTACAACCCATAGTAAAACCATCATGAAGTCTATAGTAATACGGTCTCACTTCGACTCGGGAACCATAATAGGATAAAGTGGACCTGAAGGTACTTGGTGTTCAGCCTTCACTTGTTGACAAATTAGGCATCTCGACACAAACTCGAAAATGTCTTTCTTCATATTCAGCCACCAATACCATTTCTTCAAGTTGTTATACATCTTCGTGCTGCCTGGATGTACAGATAAACATCCACTATGTGCTTCTTGCAAGATCTTTCGAATAAGCTCATCATTTCTGGGTACACAGACCCTATCTCGGAACATCAAACATCCATCAGAACTTACCCAAAAGTCTAACTCAACATTTGACTCACATAGAACTCTTTTGGCTTGTAAGTCGCTGTCACCTTTCTGAGCTTCACAAATCTCTTGGAGAAATAATGGTCTAACCCTCAACCCAACTAGAATAGAACCATTATTTAACAAAACCATCAGTGTATTCATGGCTCTCAGCGCAAACAAGGACTATCTGCTCAAAGCATCGTTGACCATGTTCGCCTTTCCCGAATGGTGGTCAATCATTAACTCATAATTATTGATCAGCTCTAACCATCTTCGTTACCTCAAATTCAATTCCTTTTGATTCATCAAGTATTTTAGGCTTTTGATTCGTCAGGAGCCGTCACACTATCACTACACAATTACTCTTACGTATGGCATGTATAGCTAGACTCATACTTACGCTACATTAGTCTGAGAACCAACTAAACTGTAGCTCTGATACCACTAAATGTAACACCTCTTACACATATTCCACTCTAGAACTGGGTACGAGGCATTATCAGACTTAACTTGTTTGTACATACAATTTTAGGCTCTAAAAATCCATCCCCAACTTAAACAACTTATTCAAATGCATAATGTCCTTACCATGGGCCTATGAGGCCTTAAACATACATTCAGAAGGTCTCGGAATTAAATCGAAAACTTTTACGCTTTTAGAAAAAGTTTGCCTAAATAGGGGCCACACGCCCGTGTGAAATGGAACACCCCTTGTAGGCAGGCCGTGTGGTCACACACGCCCATATTCCTAGCTCGTGTGGAATTTATATTCTAATTTGAACCTACAGGGGTTTTCACATGGCTTGACACACACCCGTGTCCCTGGCCAGTGTTCCTCACACGGCCTCGACACGCCCGTGTCTTAGCTCGTGTGCCAAAACCATGACATTCTGTTTATGACATCATCACTTCACTAGGGTCACACGGCCAAGGCACACGCCTGTGTCCTTAGGCCGTGTGTCAAATAAAATTCCAAATTTTAAGCACAGACTTCACACGGCCTGGGCACACGCCCATGTCCATGGCTGTGCCTTCCACACGACTGAGACACACGGTCGTGTCTCTGCCCGTGTGTTTACTATTGAGCATTTTGACTTTGTAAACTTAGTATGCAGGGAACATACGGCCGATCAACACGCCTATGGGGCTGACCGTGTGTCTCACACGGGCTAGACACATACCCGTGTGGACAATAAAAAGGCTATATTCTAAGCCAAATGTCACCCTACATAACGACCATACTTATACCAACTCAATTCATCATAACTCATGACCCTAAGGCACTTCTAAGAACTCAAATCAAAGCATCCACATAAGCATAAACTTCGTAATTTCATCATCATTGAATATATAATAACTTTTCAAGTATTGGCCCAATTCCAATGACCACTTACAAAATGAATTCGATAACATAAATAGCCAACACTTTGGCTAACCAATATGACATAACAAAATACCCAAGTCATATACATGCCATACTCAAAATAAATCTAATTTTGTTATACCAAAGAGATGTCGATAGTGTGATTTCCGAACTCCTACTTTCCACAATCCTTGAATTATCTTGGCAATACTACAAGGAAAAGGGAAATTAGAGGGGTAAGCATAAAGCTTAGTAAGTTTGCATGAAAGTAAATAGCAACAATAAGCTCATAATGACATCAATCCATGGCATTAGATAACCACACAAAGTCATAAGCACTTTGCCATAACTTACTCGTACTTGTTCTTATCTAGAACATACCATGCCACATATCATAAACCTTCCTCGTGAATTACTCATGTATCTGTATTTACTCAATCACATGGCTTTAGTACTAAATCTCATTTCTATTTCTAAGCTTATCTATTTATCCCGCTAATCACTAGGGATATTCAAGGATGCATATTCATGTCATTACATAAACACAAAACCAATGTCATATTCCAGATGTGGTCTTACATGGGGTCACTTCTGAGTGCTGATGACATATCCCTGATATGGTCTTATACGAAATCTCACAACAAGTATCGATGCCATATCCTGGATATGGTCTTATACGATTCTCATATTCAATGCCGAAGCCATATCCCAAATATGGTCTTATACTGGATCTTCATTCGATGCCGAGGCCATGTCCCCAATATGGTCTTACACGGGACCTTATCATTATCCATCTCATGTCTCGATAATAGTAATTTCACATTTATTATAGTCCTACTGGGACTTCAACATCTCAACTTTTATCATCTTTCTCATTCAACACCAATACTCAATTTCATAGAATATCATGCATCATTATAATATAAAACATTCTCAAATATGCTAACATAAATGTTGAATTTATCACATACAAACTTACCTCGATTTTCAAAATAAGCTAGATCGTCTATCTAGTCCGATACTTTGTTCTTTCCCTGGTTAAGGTAAATTCTTGGTTCTTCTTGATCTATAATAGCAAATTAGTTCATTTAATTATCACATTAATAAATGCATTTCAATATTCATGCTTTGGCAAAAATTACTATTTTGCCTTTAGACTGTTGTAAAATGACCATTTTACCCCTAGGCTCAAAAATCAATTCTAATCAAATTTCTCTCTTTAACGAGCCTAGGTGAACATTATTTCTTTTATGGCTACCATCAAAGCTCAACATTTCACACATTTACTACATATTTTACAACCTTAACAAAAAGGTCCTTTTAGGTGTTTTCTTGGTAACACCTTTCACAAAAGTTGTTCATCTAACAACTAAGACCTATTTTCTTCCATAAAAAAGCAGCAAACAACTTAAAAAATTTCATGGGAAAACTCTAAACTCTTCACCATTTAACAAAATAGTCCCCCTCTTTAGAAGCTTAAGCTTTAGGGGTTCCAAAAGCACAATTTTTATCAATAAATGATCACTAGAACACTTACTTGTAAAGAGAAGAGTGTGCTGAAATTTTTGAAGTTTTCCAACCCCTATTTGCTGCTAATTTTCGGTGGAAGGAAAGGAGAAGAAAGATGATATCTTTTCTTCTTTATTTTATTTCCTAGACAAATTTTCACCTAATCTACCAACTTAACTAATTTTGACATATTTTGTCTCCTATGCCGGTCAACCATCACTAAAGGGGGCTAATTGCCCTTTAAAGACCTCAAATTAAAATTCCATAGCTATTTGGCACCCTTAGCTTGTAATTTTAAACTTTCGCACTTTATGCGATTTAGTCATTTTTCGCGGATAAGCATGAAATCGCTAAAATTAAAACATCAAAATTTTCATGTACTTATATAATCATGCTCCAACTCATAAAATATCATGAAAACAATTTTCTCTAACCTCGGATTAGTGGTTCCGAACCATTGTTCCGACTAGCCCCTAAATCAAGTTGTTATAAGAGGTTTCTCCCCTCATTTGTAATCACTTCATTCTTGAATAATATAATTCTTTAAGAGCATTCACTCAAACTCTTTGTGCTTTTTTATTTCTATAATTTTTTTGTTCTTTTGAATCTTTTCTCTTTTGAGTTGCTTCCGTTTTATTTCAATGTCTTGGAGAATTTCTAAAAGAGCTCTCAATTTCGAGAATTAGACTAAGATTTAAAACGAAGAAATTGTCACACGCACAAAAATTATACATTTTCACATAAAATTCAAACATTATTTGTCTTTCTTGAAACGGGTGAATTTTGATCACAATACAATTTACGTTAGATTAAAAATAATTAATATATAATATAAAATATTGTATTTAAAACTTAAAAAATAGCTTTAATAAAAATGATAAAGTATATTAGATTTAGTGAGAGGCATGTGCACTAATGGCAACGTGGCACTCTCTCAAACAAGGGATACCTCGGACAAGTATAATTTTTTTATACGATCCACCGAACTTAGGTCAGGATTTTATTCGACTGTGTCGCGCATGACACTTCTTAAAATCACCAGTCAATAAGATTCTTACACCTCTGACAAGTGTTCTGTCTATCTTGCCCTTATTTATTGACTTTGAATATAATAATTAAAATTTAAACTTCACAAATAATTTCTGCAAAGCAATCGCGTGCCGTATTATTATTATTCAATAAAGGGATTTCAGTTAGGTTGGATCAATTTTTAAAGTTTTAATGGTTTCAATTTAATTTAATTTTAATGTTGAGTTTTTTTTTATATTAATTCAACTCATTTATCTTTATATTTAAATGTTAAAAGAGATTACGAGTAATTTTAGAATTAAATTGTATAAAAATATTTAAATAAGATTTTTATTTTATCTAGTAAAATAGTTAAAATTAATTATAAAAGGATAGGAGAGATTATGAGTAGTTTCAGATATCATTTGTATCGAATAATACAATATTTATTTGTACTTTATAAAAAAGTTAAAATTAATATTTTTATTTTAGGCTTAAGGGTGCAAAAAGCCTTCAAACTTTTTCAAAAAAAGTAATTAAGCCTCTATTTTTTTTGCACTCATTTGGGTACTTAAACTTTCAAAATGCATCAAAAAGGCCCTCAAACCTTTTCAAAAAAAGTAATTAAGCCCTTAATTTTTTTTTGCACTCAATTGGGTACTTGAACTTTTAAAATGCATCAAAAAGACTCTCAAACTTTTTTAAAAAAAAAAACAATTAAGCCCCTTATTTTATTAAAAATTAGAAAAAAAATTAGAAAAAATAAAAAGCTATAAATATTATTAAATTTTAATATAAAATATTAAAAAATTAAAAAATTAGAAAAAAATATATAAAATTTGTAAAATTTTATAAAAATCATAAAAAATTTATAAAATATATAGAAATATAAAAAAATTTATAAAATTTTATAAAGTCGAAAGAAAATTATACAAAATATAAAGAAATATAAATTTCATAAAAAAATTATAAAAATTATCGTACCAAAAGAAGCAATTTATAATTTTTCTATAATTTTTATTGATTTTATTTTTTATTATTTTTCACCACATGTCACGCTGTGTTGCGATACATGATGACTTTACTTGAAAAAAACTAGGGGTGGTTAATTTTTTTATGATTTTTATAAAATTTTACAATTTTTTTATTCTTTTATGATTTTTATAAAAAAAATTCTAATCTTTAATAAATTTTTAATTTTTTAATTTTTATTCAAATTTAATAAATTTTCTAAAATTTATTATTTATTATTTTTTTCTAATTTTTAATAAGAGTAGGGGCTTAATTGTTTTTTTAAAAAATTTTGAGGGTCTTTTTGATGCATTTTAAAAGTTTAAATATTCAATTGAGTGAAAAAAATAGGGGCTCAATTGCTTTTTTTGAAGAAGTTTAAGAGCTTTTTTTATGCATTTTAAAAGTTTAAGTATTCAATTGAGTAAGAAACAGAGAGAAACTTAATTGTTTATTTTTGAAAAAATTTGGAAGCTTTGTACGCCTTTAAACCTTTATCTAATTAAGAACTTGTATATTTTCTTTTATAAATATTAAAAAACTAAGAAAATTTTATCATAAGTAGTTCCAATTTAACCAAATCGAATTCACCTTAGTTGGGTCTTTTTTTCAGCTATATTATCAGCTATATTATCCAATCATATTCTACCGTTAGATAAACTCTTTTCACCTGCTGGTGACGTGATCATTACTCGATCACCAACGCTCATAATTACCACGAGGGAAATCAGAAGACGCCAACCAATCAATAAAACAAAGAAGCTCCGGTTTTGATTGGCTCGACAAAGGCATCGGTTTCGTGTATTCCATCAGACCAGAACACAAATCTGGTCCGGTTGTTTTGTAATTTCAAATGGGTTAATGTCAATAAAAGTCTCCAAACCATCATGTTCATTCTAAATTAGTCCCAATACTTTGGAATCAATATTATCATTCCGGTTAAATATAAATTCAGATATCAAGGGTGTGTACTTCAATTTTAAAACACTTGTGCCTAATACATACTCAACTTAGATATAACAATTTTAGAAAACATATGGTGCTAAAATAAATAAATAAAAAATTAGAAAGGCCACTCTCTAGCTCGTTTTAAATATGCTTTACAATATATTTGAGCGTTGGTCGAATGATTTAATTGATAGCAATTTAAAACCTGAGCCATAATTTGAGGACTTTTGGTGGAAATTAGCCCTTGTTTAAATTTCTAGACTGAAAAAGATAAATAACAAAAGGTGGCATAACCGTGAATAAGTAAACAAGTCAAGGGCATAATCTAAGATGTTCAATTCTTTATTTGACAAACAAGACAAAAAGCAGGTCAGCGGCAATAAAATGGTCGGCCCTTCAACGCTAACTTTGCAGCTTTAAATGGAGGCACACACACAAATAATATACTTTTAGGGGGGGGGGAAATGCTATTTACTCTATTTTCACCCTTATTTATTCCCCTCATCTTTTTGACTAAATTACTGTTTTACCCGGTTTTAGTTAAAAAAAATTCAAAATTCAATTTCCGGACGTGAAATTCCTTATTAACCAAAATTTTATATTTAGGGGTGATCAAATTTACCTACTAATTAATAATAATTTAAACCTTAATAAAAAATTCATTTTTTTTCGTTTTTGCACTTTTTCTTTTTCCCTTTGTTCAGACCAGGAATTCAGAAAACAGTTTCTTTCTTTATTTTTTTCTGTTTGGTTGGCTAGAAAAAGATTTTGAAAGTACTTTGCTCCTGGAGAAATGTTAACATGTGTGAGAGGAACAGTGTCAGTGAAGAAATTTGTGGGCTGTATTTATGAGTTACAGGTCATGATCTCTACTTTTAAACATTTTACCTCGCAGTTTGTTTAGCATTTTTTCTATTAACTTTGAGTATTAGCAACTTCTCTTGTATCTTTTCATGCTCTTTACTTCTTCTTTTTTACGATCCTTGTATTTAGAAGTTTTTAGCTTCTCCCCCCCCCCCCGGGAAAATGCCTTAGACATATTTTTTTTTTTTTTTGACAATTTTTGTATAATTTCTCAAAGTTGCTACTTGATGAAACCATTTTAACTTTTTTTTCCCTGAACTTTTGTTGAAAGAGAATAGTAGGGTTTTTATTAGTTGTATTTACTGTGAGCTTTGTACTATAGTATTGTTTTTGGTCGGGGTTTTGTCTCTCGACTGGGAGCCGTAGAGGGTTCACCGATCGGCAATGCTTCGGTATGTTGCGGAATTATAGCAAACCGAAGAGTTTTTGCATGGTCTGACTCATTGATAGGAGCATGCTATCACTTGGAGCTAGAACATTGTATTTATTGTTGGTTTTCTGGTTTTTGATTGATGAATTTCTGTTTTGTAGGTGATTTGGCCTTGAATCTGCAAGTTTTGATATAGTTGTAGTGAATTTCTATTTGCGATATATGCATGGAAACAAATTCAGGTGTTACAGTGATAGGAGCTGAAGCTCCATCAACTTATCATATGGCGCCGAGGACTGAAAATGCTAACCAGATCAGCAGTGGTTTAACACTAGATGGTTTAACACCAGTCGAAGTTCCGGCAGTTAGTGTAGGATTAACCGGTAGTACAGAAAAGAAGAAGAGAGGTAGACCTAGAAAATATGGACCAGATGGGAAAATGGCAATGGCATTGTCACCAATGCCTATTTCCTCATCTGTCCCACCCGGCACAGCTGAGTTTCTGAGTGGAGGAAAGCCAGGGAGAGGGCGAGGCAGTGCTTACCAGATTAAGCATCATAAAGGAATGGAAATAGATAATTTAGGTAATAAAATTTGTTTCTTTTAGTTCAAGTTTCAGCATGTTGTTGTTCTAGGTTTGTTTTGCCATGTTAAAGATTTGGTAATGTTTCTAGTAGATCTATGTAAGTTTGACAAGTTTTTTGTGCTTTAACAGCAAAATTCCTTATGTGTGTATCGTTTTATAGGTGAGTCGGCCGGTACTTCTGTCGGAACAAATTTTATGCCGCATGTCATCACTGTCAATCCCGGCGAGGTATGTTCCAATACGGGAAAGAGAGAGCTTTTGTTAACTATTGAGGCATTAGGATTCATCTCTTTCATTGTTATCTTAGTCTTGCTTCTTGAACTAATTTTTTTTTCTTACTCCATCTTTCATTTTCTTTGGTGTATTAAGGATGTAACAATGAAGGTGATATCATTTTCTCAACAAGGACCACGAGCCATTTGCATCCTATCCGCTAACGGAGTGATTTCAAATGTTACACTTCGTCAGCCCGATTCTTCCGGGGGTACGCTTACATATGAGGTTAGGCAAATTAGAAATTACCACTGCATTCCATACTATGCCCAGTTTCCGACAATATTTCTCGTATCTACGATGGGTTTGATGCTATGAAACCATCTATTAAACGTAAATCATGTGCTACTTTGATGGCTGCACGAATGTTTAATGCATATAAATTTGATAGGATATCGGAAGAGACAATTCTTTAAACTATAGTTTTATTATTGTAGCTGGTACACTGAGGATTTGATCGATGCTCGGCTACGGTTTCTAGGATTTGTCTTAGTAACTAATTGTTCATCTACGGAAAATGAAGACTCTTCTAAGCCTTAAAAGAAACAGTAATATGTCCTGTTTGGTTGTAGGGTCGTTTTGAGATACTGTCCTTGTCCGGTTCCTTCATGCCTACTGAAACTCAAGGAACTAGGAGTCGATCTGGAGGGATGAGCGTCTCATTGGCGAGCCCTGATGGACGCGTTGTAGGTGGAGGCATAGCAGGCCTTCTCATAGCTGCCAGTCCTGTACAGGTAAGCTTTCTAAAGTTCGATTTTTCCCTTTTGGAACCAATAGTGCAAGCAATATGCAGTGATCCATGACTATGAGAACAAGATTTTGCATCAGTGAACAAGCCGACTTGTGTCGGAATCTTGGAAAACCGGCATTGATCTTTGGTCATTCTAGCATTTTCCGGTATCTTGCTGTCATGAAACACGATGTCTAATCTTTTCGTCGAATTATCAGGTTGTCGTAGGAAGTTTTGTACCAGGCAACCAGCACGACCAAAAGTCCAAGAAGCAGAAAAACGAGTCCATACCAGCAACTCTTGCACCAAACCCGGCCACAGTCGATTTACCTGCATCGAATGCAGAAAAAGAGGATGGGATCGGTGTGCAACATTCACAACAAAATTCCAATACCCTGAAACAAAACTTTGCTACTACTGCTAGTTTCAGAACAGAAAATTGGGCCAACATACAGGAGCCAAGAAATTCAGCCACTGATATCAACATTTCTTTGCCTGCAGTTTAATTTTATAACTTAACAAATCATTCATGTCTTAATGTAGGATAAAGTAATTTCCTGACATTCACCTAGGTTTTAATTTTTCAGACATGACATAGACAATATATATTTTTTATTCTGAAGTTTTAAATTTAATTTAAAATGTGTGGTTTATAATGGCATGTTTAACCGTTACAGATTCTTAATATTAAGGCATTAATAAAATCCTGAATAAAAAAAAAAAAAAAAAAAAAAAAAAAGCAGAGGTGTGAGCTTTTAATCTTGATTTAGGGGGGAATTAAAGAAAGACACCTAAACATGATTCTCTCATAACTCTTGCAGAAAAGAAAAAAGAAGTTACATTGGTGGAATTATTCACCCAACTCTGTTTTAACAATCATCAATTCCTACGGTACAAAGCAACCTGAAAGAGATGAAGGGAATCCCTTGAGAAAAGAAAAAGGCCAAAATATAATGATATTAAAATGATGGTAAATTACCTAGATAGAAAAACAACAAAAATGAGTATAACATAGCCAAATTTAATAAGCCGTTGCTTCTTTTCCGAGTTCAGCTTATTAAAGATCTCAGTTACATCAACTAAGTGCATTTTCGATCTATACCTGTTCATTTCATTTGCAAACATCACATCACATCACATCTTCTTTCCTTTTCTTTTTCCCATCAAATAAATAAGTAACAACTTACAATTTGAAATTATAGTGTAAATTCGGGAGAGACATGAAACACAAAAAACCTTGCCCTGTCGCTATACAGACAAAACAGAAAACAGCTTGTACTACGAACTCCGGCACGACAACCTTGTTTATCCGTGCCGCCGAATCAATTAAAGGGTCAGTGTAATCAAATTCCAAATCCGCAAAACACATCAGCTGCAACCATTTTTCAATTTATATCTTTTACTTTTTTTTAAAGAATAAAAAAAGGAAAGCGAAAATGACTCACCTGATAACCTATAAGGGCTAGAAGAGCTATGAGGACGAAGAAGGTGATGAGACCTACGAACAAACTCGCCATCGCCTTCTTCTTCCTCTTTCCCTCCGTCGCGGAAATCTCAATCTCTGTTTCTTTGTTTTGTAAAAAATAATAAATAAATAAATAAATCTAATTTTAATAATTAATTACAGAGGCAACTTCAATGCCGCCAAAAGGGGCTGTTGGTGGCAATGGCATTGGTTGTGGATCAGAACTTAGGAGAAATACTGTGCCAGTTTACTAATTTTAACTGCTATTTTTTTTCATTCGGTTAAAACATTAAAAAAAGAAGAAGAAGAAAATACCTATATTTTTAATTTCTTTAAATAATTCTTTACCTTTTTTTCTCAATGTCAACGAATTAGGAAATTTGTTTTTTGTTCAACTTAATTATAAATTTGTACCGTTCAAATATATATATATATATATATATATAATTTTTCTTGGAATTTATCAGAAAGATAAACGCTTTTTTCTTTTTCTTTTTTTAAAAAGAGATAGTATTGCAAAAATTTAAAAAGAAAAAAATAATATTTCAAATACAGAAAGTAAACAGGTTTTTAAAATATTTTGAGAAAAACTCAGGTTGGATTCAATTTAATTTTTTAAAAACTGAAATATTTCACAATAATAGTAATATTTATTTTTCTAATATTAATCCCAATTGAACTGTTATTATATATATATATTATAAAACTATAAATATATAATTTATTTAGATTTTTTTATTTTTTTACTTAAATTGTTGTTTAACCTACTAAAGAAATCTTGATAAACAATAAAAATGTCACTAAACTACTAATTTTCTTAATTTAGTCACTAAATTTTTAGAAACCAAATATTTTCATCACTCAAAGTTGATTTGGGCTTTTTTATTATTATTTCTAATAACAAATTTAGCCTTTCAATATTTACACATTATATCAATTTGATCCTAAATATAAAATATTCAACAAATTTAGCCTTTAGTGTTTACAAAATTTGTCATTTTAGTTCAAATTTTAAAAAATTCACATAATTTTACCTATAACTAAAAATCTGTTTCCCATAAATTTATCTTTTGTTTTAAAGTTGGAGATGACAACTTTAGCTCACTTTTTTTTTTTTCAAGTACTGAAATTTGTTGTTTGGTGATGTTTTTTATTTATTTATTATAAGTTAGTTGGTTAGTTGTTGCAGAGTTTGCGAGAGATTTGTTATCAACTTTGCTTCATCAATTATAACATTTTAAATATTAATACTATATGTGTTCTTTTCATTCTTTTTTTTTTCATTTTTCCATGTGTTGGGTTGGTCAATAGAGTGTATAAAAAGAGTTTATACCAAATACGATGTTAGAAATTTTATATTGGAGTAGGATAAAATTATAAAAATTTGAAACCTAAAGCTAAGATTTCTAAGTTAAGAAGTTTAAATTATTAATTTTTGGTACAAAAATTAATATTTTGAAAATTAGAACCAAATAAATTTTGTAAATTTTGAGGGCTAAATTTATTGAAAAATTTATAATTCAAACTAAAATGATAAATTTTGTCAACATTAAAGGCTAAATTTGTTGAATATTTTATATTTAAGATCAAATTGATATAATGTGTAAACATTGAAGGGCTAAACTTGTTATTATGCCAACAATAAAAAGTCCAAATCTAGCTTTGAGTGATTATAATATTTGATTTCGAAAAGTTTAATGATTAAATTAAAAAAATTAATAGTTCATGGACCAAAATAAAACAAAGGCAATAGTTTAGTTACCATTTTTATAGTTTACCCATAATTCTTTAAAGTTTTTAATCTATAGCTACAAAATTTTATCCGCATGTGGAAATTACATGCTTAAAACGTGATGTTTATTTAAAGGTAACGAACAGAAGAATAATAAAACGTAAAATTTTAAACTAAATAATAATAACAATACATGCATTAAAATAAAAAAAATGGATTAAATTGTGATTAAAACGAAATTTATACATATATGTACATTAAATTAAAAATATTAAATGCACTATAATTATTTATTATAGTATTGTCATTAATCTTAAATTAATATCAAGCTAACTTAAATGACATGACAAATTGAACGTTAATTTAATCGTTAAATATCATGTCAAATCATACGTAACTAAACTCTTTCTTTTAATTTTTCATTTTAAATTTAACTATGTACGATTTAATATTTCATTTAACAATTTTAATAATGGAAAAGACCTGACCAATATAACATAGATAGCTTAGAGATGTAATTAAAATATTTTAAAATTTAAAGACCAATTTAAAATGAATATCATAATTTGAAATGTCTGATGTAATTAACTCTTATATTTAAAATATTTACATATAATTCAAAGCACATTAATTTTTTTTTATCCTAAAGATATAAAGATGCTTTAAAAAATTTAAGTTTTTTTTAAAAAAAATAAATTTAAAACAAATCAAATTTAAGTTTTCCAAATTTTAATTTTCAAATTATTATTTTCATACACTTCCACCCACCCGATCCTTAGATCCTTTGGACTATCTAATATTAGAGTCAAGGAGGAATAAGTATTTCTAAGTTTTGAAAATATTCAATTTGTTTTCTATATTTCTGAGTTCTGGTTTAACTATCTTTATTAATGAATTATTATTTTTGTTGAGTATTGATATATAATCCAGTTAGCCATGGGTTAGGCGTGTTAATGACAGAGTATCCATGTAGGCAATTGTAGTAATCCAGAAATTCCAATAGTAGAACCCCATTGTAGGAAATACGAAAATAAAAAGATGTTTCTTTTCCTTAGAAGAACCAATTCTTCTGCAAGCTTTGTCGGATTGGGGTCACGGAGCGTTACAAGACAAATCATGACATTTATCACAAACAAAAACAAAAATATAAAATAAATAATAACATTCAATAGCTTATAAAGTCAGGGTAAAAATACACTTACAGGCCTTAAATCGAGCTTACGAGGCCTTAAAAATAGCTTGGGAACAATTCGGGACTAATTTGAATCAAAACAGACAAATATGCAAAAATTTGAAACTTTTGGAATCAGGGGTCACACGCCTGTGTGGCCAGGCCCAGGTCCTGTGGCTTTCCTACACGCCCGTGTGGCCAGACCGTATAACTAATTGTGACCATGTGAAAAATCCTGCACCTAAATTTAATAAGACACATGGCCGTATGGGTCACACGGTCGTGTGGCCAGGCCATGTGCACCTTAAAAAGCTCCTAAAACAAGGCAAACTTTCATCCAACCCCTAGGTTCCAAGCCAAATTAAAAACCAACCATTTCCATACTTTAAAACCACATTTAAACAAACCTAAAACATGTCAAAACAATCAATAATATTCATATTCAAAAGGGCATGCATAAGAATTTAACATCACAAATCTATACCATGTTTACAAAACATCCTCAAAAAGGGCAATAAAACACAAATAGACCTGGCACCTAATCAAGACAAACCAAGATAATATTTAAGCCCTATTACATGCCATTTATAACCTTAACCAAAGTAACCGAATGCTACCAAAATGATAATTGGATAATGTGATTGTGCTCCAACAAAATTCCAACCGATCAAGCTTACCAATGATCTACAAGAAAAGAAAGACAAATACATAAGCATATAATCCTTAGTAAGCACGTATAAACTTAAATAAAAACTTACCAAATAGGTTCAATTTATAAAGTTAATGCATTATTCCATTAGCATGCTCATATGTATAATTGATTCCTAATTTCAATCACCATTCTCACCAGTCAGTGAACTGGTACATAACATTCAATATATATCCAATGTAACATTTATACATCTCAAACATTTGCTTAAACTTTAATCCTCATTGAACCAAATCAATTTACTTAGGATACAAGGGAACCATGCTCACACGAAGTGTGCCTGTACATGTAAGTATAATCGTATCATGTAATGCTCACACGAGCTGTGAAATGAGCCTGCTCACACGAGCTGTGGGTCGGAATGTTAGGTTGCACGATGCTACTTGCAAGAGCTATGGAGAATCAGCAACAAATGCAGGACCTCAGCCATCGATGGGACACCCAAGACCAACACTCGAAAACGTATAACCTCTAATGACATGTCATTTGTATCCTAAGTATTCATAAGGCTTAAACGTATCATGTTTCCATATCATTCCCTAATCTTCAACCTTTTACACTCATTATCTTAAATTACACAAACTTACAATATCGCCCAAATAACAAATTATCAATTTATATACAAAGAAATTATACAAAGCGCAACATAAATAAATTTTCCATCAAATTACAAATTTGGTTAGTTTACCATTAAACGAACTTACCTCAACTACACGACCGCACAAAAAGGTATCGAAGACTAATCTGAAACTTTGGCCTTTCCACGATTCAAGTTCGGTTGTTGCGTGTCTTGATCTAAATAATAATTTTATTCAATTAAATCATTCAAAGTCATCTTAAAAATAATTAATTCGAACCCATAACCCTTTGAAGGTGATTTTACAAAATTACCCTCAACACTTTAACATTGGTACAACTAAGTCCTTAAACTGAAATTCACAATTTAACCACAATCCATGTAGAAAACCAAACTAGCCAATTTTTCTATGTTTTCAATTCAGCCTAAATTTTCTATCATTTCCTGTTATTCACGTTGCATTTTACTATACTCTCAAATAGGTCTTTAAACTCAAAATCATCAAAAATCATCTATTAAAAATACTTATACTTAACCTTCAATCTCAAGAATTTAACAACCAAGTTCACAAATATACTTATCACATTCATGGTAAGCCCTTAAACTTCGAACGATTTCATAAACTAACCCCGGGTTAGCTAGACTAAGCTAAAACGAACTCAAAAACATGAAAAAAAAAAATAGACCTAAAAAACTCACCCAAACTTAGAAGGGAATTTGGTCAACCTTCTTTGCTCCAAAAATAGAGTTTCTCATGTTTAGGAAGATGAACAAAATAAAATAAAAAAGTTTTCCTTCCTTTTTATCACTTAATACCTAATATTAATATATTAATATTATAATTTCATCATGAAAATATCAATGGTTTGGTCACCAAACCGTCCACTAACCATTGACAGGGCATAATTGCCATTTAAGTCCACCTATTCCCCTTTTCATAGCCATTTAATATATTTAACTAATAGGATTTAACTTTTATTGCTTTTACGATTTAATCCTTTTTGTTTAATTAGCGTTTTAAGCATTTTAATTTTCTAACTAAATTTTAATATGAATTTACTAAATGTTTGTAAATATTAAATTAATAATATTTACTGACTCTCTTGTCAAAAATTGTGGTCCCAAAACTACTATTTTCGACACCACTGAAATCGGGCTGTTACACAAGCCATTTGAAAGTCTGACCAAACCTCAAATAACATTGTTAATGAATAAGAAGAACATTATGAAAATGATCCCCAAAGATTTGATAATTGGACTTTTCCAAGAGTTCCAACAAATCAAGTTTATAAGAAAACAACTTTTGAAGATTCAAATGTCTTTTGTAGTTACATTATAAAAACAAAAGAAATAAGTTTACCTATTCAAAAAGAATATGAAACAATCCAATTATTAGATAAGGTCATCATTAATAAACTCAAAGAACAAAAATATAAATATATCAATTTTAGATTAGTCCAAGTTGGTGTCAAATCTCTTAGTATTGAAGCCACTAAAAATACCACAATTTTAATTTTCTTAAAAGACTAGAGACATACTATGTTTAATGATTCCTTACTAGGAACTATAGAAACAAGTACTGGCCAAATACATTTTAATTTCTACCCAAATTTTATGGTTTCTTTAACAAATAAAAACATTTTACAACCTTTGACCCCTCAAATTCATACTCATAATTACAAAATGCTTCCTGGATCTGAAGTACTAACTCTAGTCTATTAGTTCCACTTCAAAGCTATGTATTCTGTAGTCAATACCAAAGCTTTACTTCAGAGCCCAAAAGCAGAAACCCTTTTAATAGAAACAAATACCTCAAGATCTCATACCACAATCCCAAGAACAATACAATGGCATGAAATTAACCTTCATGATAGGTAGAAACTTGAAGGTGCTATAGACCTTGTTGCGTCAACTTCCTATTAGAAACACTTCACTAAGTGAAATAGGAAGAATTAGCACAATCTTTAGAAGATTAAATTTAGAAGAAGAATCAAATTCCGAAACACAAACAACAAATTTTAGGACAGCAAGAGCCTCTGTCTTTTCTATCCCAACAACATTTAGGACCAATTTACAAGGGATAGATAATTCCTTAAATATAGCTCAACTTATCTATGCCGGACAGGAGCAAAGCCCCAAAATTCACCTAATATGTCACCAACATACTCATTAATGACTAATAATGCAAGACAAGGAGAAAGTTCAGAAATTTTTGTTTTAGAAAAATCTTTTGAGATCAATAAAGAATGATGTAGAAAACACTTCTATTCCAACAAAAGTAAACAAAAAAAAAAAAAAAAAAGAAGAAAAGATTACTTTAAAATTTATAATAATAAAAAAGAGAGTATTCTCCAAGAATATTATTAATTCATGGATACCCATAAAATTCATATAAAAATCTTTGAATGGTTTGAAAAATATTATTTAAAATCTATTAATGCAATAAAAAATACTAGATAAAAAACTAATAAAGGATAAGTTGAATCTCAACATTCCCCTTTAATGGAGGGTCAATATCTTCATAAAAATACTGGAATAAAAGCAAGTCCTTAAAAATGAAAGCTTTTGATGCAAGAGAACAAATCTCATCAAAAGATATTAAAATGATAGTAAAACAAAACAACTATACAAATATCAATTTTCATACAATAGGAAATCAATTAGGGTCAGTTTGTTTGCGGTATTTCATTTTTCGAAAAACATTTTCCGTCTTTTATTATGTTTGTTTGACCAAAGGAATTGATTTTCTGGAAAATCAATTACAGAAACACGGGAAAATTTCCCTTTCTTTGTGTAAAATGTCTTACAGATTTTTTTTACGTAAGACATTTTCCGGAAAACACACCCTCAGCCGCTCAGTTCCTTCTCATTTCATTTTCTCCTTATTTCCTCTCCGTCCATCAACGTCAGCCTCTCCTCCTCATCGATGTGCTTCTTCTTTTTGGGTTATCAACAGGTTCTTTTCTCCTTTTCTCTGTCTATTGTTTTTGTTCATCGAAGGTAGATTTTTACTCATATTTGTTAGCGTTTTGTAGCCTCTGGTGTTTGGCTTATCTTGGGCTTTTGGAATTCTGGTTCAGTGTTGGTTTCTAGAGGCTTGTTCTGGGCTTCTCATCGGTTCCATTTTCTGCTCCAATTCAGGAGGTTCAGTGGGTCTCGTTTTTTGTTGGTTGGTCTGAGGGCACCGATATTTGTGTCGTGGCCTCGTGGGTAGCACATTTTTTCGATTCGATCTCGTTTGTGCACTCAGAGCTTTGTGGGGACTCTATTTTGGCCTTTGGTTTTCGAGGGCTCGACTGAGTTTGTTTGTACAGCAAGGCGGAGTCAGGTTTGCGCTTTGTTCTCGGTGTTGTTGGTTGTATTGACTTATCTGCTTTAGATTGATAGAGTTTTGACTTCTTTTTCGCATATTGCCTCCTATTTGATTGTTTGTGTAGACATGTTTTTCTTCAAAGCTACAATTGTATTTATGCTCCATGTCGATCCATACAGTTCAAACTCGTTGGCATCACAATATTTTTCTTGTATGAGCTGGTTTTGTATTTTTCTAAAAATCTAACTTCTTTACCTCCTCTTTTTTGTTGGTTGTGGCTTCCTGCTAGTGTTCCTTTCTTGAATGTCTTACATTCTGTGTCTATCAAGGTTGAAAAGAACATTAATTTTACAATTTATGGTCTTTGTCAATAGGTTCACTCGGATGATGTGTTTGGTCAACAAATGATAAGAATTTTGAGGTGAAACCATCCTACTTTCTTATTTTCATCTATCATGAGTTAGCTTAATTCTGTGAGTAAATTAGTTATTTCCCAGTAAGTTGTTTGCACACATTTTTTAACCTATAAACATTTCGTATTGTTTTAAATTCTTTTGATGTTAGATTAAAACTTAAAAGATGTTTAGCTAGGTCGGAATGGTACAGAACATCCCTTTTTCTCCTCTCTATCTTTGGCTGAATTTGTTTTACAGAGCACCCGTTTTTCTTTTTGGTTGAAATGCAATAAATTTTGAACTTAGAGATTAAGACATATTGCAGTCAATACCTTTTATTTATTTGCAGTCATGGAATTAAAAAGGTGAAATTGGGGAGCTTGGATGAATTGATATTGGTTTATACAAACATACACTGGTTATTAGTTGAAAATCAATACCTCTTTGTTGACATTTTTCTTTTTAGAACCGAGGCTATGCAGTTTTGGGTATTTATGCTACGCCAACTTTGCTTGCAAAGGAAAAAAATATTTCTTAATCAATGATGGCAGGTATACAACTACATATTATCTTTTAATTTTTGCTTGACATCATATCTTATTTTTTATTTTTAATTTTCGTAACTTTAACTAGAAATAATGTCAATGATATGGGAGTTAGGCTATGAATATATCTGCTGGTTTATTTATTTTATGAAACATATTTTCTTGGTGCCTTAAGAGTGTCATGTCTTTGATAGTAAGCATGGTAATGTCTCTGACCCAAAAGAACATAGTAATGAACAATATAAAGTATCTTCCTCATAACTTCTAGAATGAACTTGTAATTGTAGAAATGAGGCATCATATAATAGAGTTGCCGTCCTGTCTTTCCTTGTGTCCTTAGTGAGATTCTTTCTAGGGCATTCTTTTATATATATGTGAGATTCAACTATAAGAGACTAAAAGGTCGTATTAGAGAAGAAGACTGTCGTATGGCTCTCTCTACTCTTTATAATGCATGTACTATTTTTTTCATTTTTGTAGTGCAAATCATTGCTTCTAACCTGCTATCATATGTTTAACAAAAGTCACAGCTTATTTACATGCTTAGAAATGTGCACTACGATTTTAGGTGCTTCTAACTTCACGTAAGGTTATGGCCCATTTTACACCGTTTTTCACTGAGGTTCTTTATCAAAACATGTGGAAAGTTTGTGATGGAGTAGAGGAAAGCATTCACTATTGTAGTTTTCCTCAATAAGAAGGAAAGGTATTCTTCATTTTTTTTTTGTAATTATTCTAATACTTTTCAGTATATATACCTCATCAATGACTTATTGATCAATGCTATTTGTTCCAAAAGTTTTCTGGTTGGAGTTATTTGGATATTTTATTATCTTAATTATAACTTACTCAAAGCCTATAGGTTTATCCTCTATCAAGAGACTACTATTGTTTGAAGTTGGAGTTTGAACATGGAAATGAGCAGGTTTGTTTTGGTTATGAAGAAGTGGCTGCATAATTGGAGAAATTTAGATGGATTGAAATTTGTTAACCAGTGAGGTGAATAGAGGAAGAATATGAAGGTAGAATGAAGGGAATGAGTCTGAAGGTTGGGAGGAAATTATGGTTTTGTGGAGAGAAATCAAAGATTCTGCCAAGGGAGGTTGAGAAGAAGAAAGCAACCAATGTGAGCTGTTTACATGATCCGTTTATGGTGGGGACAAATTTAGTTATGTTAGTCATCAATTTTTTTTTTGTTTGTAATGAAGTACTGCTTCCTCTTTTAATCGCTTTTTGAGTATGGTTTAGAGGTTCATGTTTTAATGTGCGCAGTTTCTTAGGGTATATTTGTTTGCATACAGATTTTTTGAATTCTTGTGAATTGTAATTAGTAATTTGGGAAAAGAAAAAATAAAGAATGTAATAGTTTACTTATTTGTTCAATGATTGAGAATAATAGCAGCTTTGTTTTGTTTAATGAAGAATTAACATTTGTTGTCTGAATCATGTGTTTGGTAATTAAGGACAAAGAAATCAGGTATTAAGAATAATTAAAATATAAATAAATCAGGTATTTATTTATAAATAAATCATTACAATATATGTAAAAAAAATTTAAAATATAAAAATTTATTAATATGTATATAAAATTTATTAATATATGTAAAAACAATTTTTCCGGAAAATATTTTCAGGAAATCTGACCAAACAACAGAAAATATTTTACACAGATTCATCCAAACACCAGAAAATATTTTCTAGTAAATCATTTTCCAGAAAAGTAAATCATTTTACAGAAATCATTTTCCGGAAAACATTTTACTGGCAAACAAACAGACCCTTAGATTATATTAAAATTTTGGTACAAAGCCACCGAATAAAAGAAATAATCAGAAAAAGAGATAACTAACAAAAGTTCTAAAGAACCAATATTTACTCCTTATGAAATCTCAAAACCTTTCCAAAAATCCCCAAATGATTTCTTAACAGAAATCCAAAATAGACTAAGCTTTGGAAAGCTACAGGTCTGGATTAGTTGCACTAGATACTCCAATGCAAGTCTAACAACTCATTTTTCAGTGGTGTCGAAAATAGTAGTTTCGGGGCCAAAAATTCAACGAGTGAGTCCATAAATATTATATTATTATTTAATATTTACGTGTTAAATATAGTATTATATTGAATTTTCATTTGATAATTTTATTAATTGAATGGATAGTTTAAGTACAAATGGTTTGTCCCTAAAGTCAAGTGGTTTTGAAAAATGAGGTATCGAGACTTCATTTCTATAAACCGAGCCCGTAAATATTTTTATTAAATATTTACGGAGGGATTATATAGGTGTACTGAAATTCGATTTAAAAATTTTTAACGTTTAGATAGTTAATTAAAGAAAAAAACTAAATCGTAAACACAACAAAAGTTAATTGCTATTAACTTTAATGGGTTAAATGGGTTTAAAAATATTAATAGATGAGTTTAAATGACAATTTGACCATAATAAATTATAGTGGGACGGTTAAAACATGTTTTAAAAGAAAAGATGTTGATTTTATAATTAAAAAAACAAATAAAAATAAAAATGAAATTATATGTATATTATTAAATAAGCCAACATTATCATCCATTTGGTTTTTCCTTCTTATCCACTCGAAATAGCAAATAACTTAAGAAGCCATAGCCGTTTCTTCATCTAGTATAACCGGCTTGCATGTGAGTAACTTTCGAATTCATTTTTCGTAAATTTTATATTTTTGATATCGTTTTAGCTTAATCTAGCTAATTCAGGGATTAATTCATAAAATTGTTAAATATTTTGATTTATGTCATTGATGAATATATAATGTTGTTTAGGAAGTTTGATGATAGATTATTAAGCTTGATAGTTAAATAGGACTATTTTGTAAAGTGGTTTTGGTTAATTTTAAAGTTTAAGGACTAAGTTGTTAGAATAGTAAAATTACATGAAATTCTTGTGAAAAATTGATAAATGTGGGCTGAATAGGGACTATATAGAAATAGACTAGCATTGATTTGGTGAGATTGTGATAGATTTGAAAGTTTTGGGTTTAAGGACTAAATTAAATAAAATATAAAAGTTTAGAATAAAAGTGTAAAATGATAATAAAATGGCTTATATGCATAAGTTGAATTGTTCAAATTCTTTTAAATGGTTAATTGAATTAAAATTATTATTTAGATCAAGAAATGGATCAACCAGACAATAATCGTGGAAAAAGGAAAGTTAGCGAAATAAACCTCAGTGTCATGTTCATAATCGTTTTGTTTTTGTGTTTTATTACCTATTTATGTGTGTTATGATTGAGTTCATTTGCTTAATAAATGGTATGCAATGAAATGAATTAAGTTGAAATGTTAATTAAGTTAAAGGTTACGTTTGAAAATGGAAAACTACATAGATGAATTCTTATGATTAAATAATGTGTTTATAATTAAATAATATAGATATGAAACATGACCCGTATGAACCTCGTGAATGCTTAAGATACAAATGACATGTCATTAGGGTTATTACCATTTTGGGTGCTAGCCTTGAATGTCTTACCGATGCCTGAGATCCTCTATTTGTTGTAGATTCGTGTAAGCAGCATCATGTAGCTTAACGTCTTGACCCACAGCTCGTGTGAGTTCTTACAGATACAGTTATAGTCACAGCTTGTATGAACATTTTTCCCGTGTATCCAGCGTTATTTCATTTGACTCATCGGGTGTTAAATGTATAAAATGAAATGGATATACGAAACAATTATAGGGAATGAGACATTGAATGGAGAAATGATATGAATTATTAAAATGAAATGTGATATACAAAATGGTTATGTGCTAAATGTGTAAAATGAAATGGTTATATGAAATAGATATACAGAATGGTTATATGAATCAATTATATGGAAACAGATATATGAAATGATTATACAAATCGATTATATGAAAATAGTTGTATGAAGTGATTATAAGAAATGTTAAATGAACAGACGTGGAATGAATGGTATTTCAAATGTGTTTACTTGTACATGTTTCATGACATGATAAAGTTATAAGTTTTGTATATGTGAACTCACTAATCTTGTGAGAGTTGTGATATGTATAGGTTAATAATGAACTCATGACATTGCTTATGAATTAATTGCAAAATGTTTAAGTTACAACCTTTACGGTAAGTTAAAGTTAAAGTTTAAGTTTAATACGAACTTACTAAGCAAAGATTTGCTTACATTCGTTGTATTTGATTTCTTGTAGATCATTGGAAGTTTATGTTGGTTGGAAGTTTAAGTCGGAGCTCACACTGTTCATTAAATGATTTGGTATAAATTGTGGTTATTTTGATTTAGGCTATAAGTGGCATGTACTAGGGGTTTTAAAGTTTACTTGTTCATAATTTTGTTGTTTTATGTTTTGTTTATGAAATGTTGTGAAAGTGTTTCTTATTTGGTACTTTTGGTATAGCCTTGTTCATGTATGAATAAGTGAGTTGAACCATGCCTTGTAAGATTGGTTTAAATGTGGAAAGATGCTATGGTATGAATGATAGTTACATGCTTATGGTTGATGAATGTGAAATGATTTAATCTTTAAATTGTGGTGTCAATGAGGGCACATTGGTTAGGCACTTAGGTTGAATGATATATGATATATATTGACATGTTTTGGTATGTTTTAGTGTGCTTTGAATAGGTGAATATGAATGGAAATGGCATGGCTTGAAACTTAAGAAATGGTAGTTGAAATAGCTTGATTTTGAAGTCATTTTTGGTGCACACGGCCTGAGACACGGGCTGTCACACGACCGTGTGCCACACACGGTTGCCCCACATAGTCGTGTAGTCTGTTTGATTTTTAAGTGCAAGATTTTTCACACGATTCACGAATGTTACACCGTCTGGCGACACGATTGTATGACCCTATTTTCAAATTGTACACGGTTTGAGGACACGAGCATGTAAAGTAGCACTACACAACTTTACCCATGTCACAAGGCCTTGCCACAAGGTCGTGTGACCCCTCTTTATAGTATTTTCCACATTTTTCTATTTTGTTTCAGGTTAGTCCTTACTTGTTTCTAAATTTATTATTAGGTTCCATAGGCCCGATTTAAGTTTTGTTTTCGCATATATGTTATGAATAATGATTGGCTATTGATTTATGATGATTAAATTGAACTCTAAGTTGTTTTGATTTATTATTGGACTTGTTAATCGTCATAGCATCCCGTAACTTTAATCTGGCGACGAAGACAGGTTAGGGGTGTTAAAGCAAGCCCAACACTCAGTAAATACGTTACACCAATCTTTCCAATCTAATTCTAAATAGTCAGATGAACAAATAATTAACAAATGGCTTGGAAAAGGTTATATTATCCAAAAATCACTGCACCTGATCTTAATATTGAAGAAAAACCTCTTTTCCAAAATAAATACAATGCTAATACAATTTATGAGTGGAATATAGATGGAATGTTTGAATATAATATTCTCAGTTTATTACAACAAATGACAATGGTTTCAAATGTTTGTAGAACTCAAAACCAAAATGGATTGATTAGTAATCATGCTATAGCCAATCTCTTAGTTGCTGGATTTACTGGCCAACTAAAGGGATGGTGGGAACATGTACTCACTAAAAGACAACAACAAGAATTTTTAAAAGCAATAAAAAAAGATGATTAAGGAAGATTTATTTTAGATAAACAAGTAAGAGAAATCTAAGATGCAGTTGTAACTTTGATTTTCTTAATCTCTAAACATTTTATAGGAGATCCTTCTCATATTAAAGATGGGAATTCAAAATTATTATCAAATTTAAAATGCAAAAAGTTAACAGATTTTAAATGGTATAAATATGTCTTTATGATCAGAGTTATGCAAAGATATGATAATCAACAACCATTTTGGAAAAAAAAGTTCCTAGCAGGACTTCCTACTTTATTAGGAGTTCCTACAGATTTTAAATTAGGGAAACTTACAAAGATATTATTTCATATGAAAAACTTACATATGGTGAACTAATTAGTTTCACCCAAAGACAAGGATTAAATATTTGTCAAGATTTAAAATTACTAAAACAACTTTAAAAAGAAAGATTTTAATGTAGAAAGGAATTAGGATAATTTTGCCACCAATTTGATATAAAAAATTAACTTTCTTCTTCAAAAACTTGTTGCCCTATAAAACCAAAAAAACAGGAGAAATAATAGATAAAACAATAAAATGTTACAGATGTGAAAAATCAGGACACATCTCAAAATACTATAGGATCAAAAGAAAGATTAATAATTTAAATCTAGATGAAGAAATAAAACAAAAAAAATTAATGAAATTCTTTTAGAAATCACTTCCTTTGAAAATGAGACATATATCGAATCAAAAGAATTATAAATAAATGAATTACATACAACATCAGAATCCTTTGATGAAAATGAAACTTCAATAAATATGGTAACCAAAGATCAAGAATTTATGATTGAAGTAATTGGTAAAATACGAGTCCCAAAACTTAAAAGATAATATCTTTTAAAATTAAAATCTTCATTAAAAGATAAACTAGAAAGAGAAAAAGAAATTATACAATACATAATATTTAATAAATATGAAAAAATAAAACCTAGACAAATCATGAATTCTGAATTACAATTGGAAATAAAACAAATTAAATTGGAGCTTTCCCAGTTTAAAAATGAACAACAAGAAATGCAAAAACAAATGAAGACATTAAAACATGAAATCCCATAATATTGTTCTTCAAAAGTTGAATCTAAGCCTGAAAAAAATACATAAGAGTATATGATGGTTCTCACTAAAGTGTCCATCCAAAGAGATTTAATAAAAATAAATCTTACGATAAATAATGAATTTCAATTGGAAACAATAACCCTTTTTGAAATAGTAGCAAATTAAGTTGTATTAGAGTAAGGATAATTCCAACAAAATATTATGATAAAACATAAGAATCTCTTAAAGCTGCAAATGGTAAAAAAAAAAAACTCAAAATTACTTACAAAGTCCCTAATGCAGAAATCTGCAACAAAGGTACAAATATCAAACATATGGTAAAAGATATTACCCAAGATGACATATTAGAAACCCCGTTCTTATCCTTACTCAAGCCATATAAAGTAACAAACAAATCAAAATCTCTCAATGTTTTAAACACTAAGATAGAATTTTCTTTTGTAGAAAAACCCAAAATAAGAAATCTCAACCTATTAAAATTTTTATCCATCCATAATTGGCAAATCAATAATTTAATTAATCATAAACATAAACAAATTTCTTTTTTAAAGGAAGAAATATGTTTTAAAAAATTAACTGAACAATTAAAAAAAAAGAGAAGTTCAAAAAAGGATAAATCAAATTAAAGAAAAAATAGAACTCACAATTTGTTCTAACATTCCTATTGCTTTTTGGAATAGGAAAAAAGTATGAAGTAACATTACCATATGAAAATAATTTTGATGAAAGGTAAACACCAATAAAAGTAAGGCCAATACAAATGAACAAAGAAATTGAAGAATTTTTTAAAAAGGAAATACAAAGTCTTCTTAATAAAAAATTAATCAGAAAAAGCAGTTCTCCTTGGAGTTGTTTAGCATTTTATGTGATGAAAAATGCAGAACTTTAAAGAGGAACACCAAGATTAGTCATTAATTACAAACCTCTTAATCAAACTTTAAAATAGATTAGATACCCAATCCCAAATAAAAAAAGATTTGTTACAAAAACTTTGCAATGCAAATATTTTCTCAAAATTTGACATAAAATCAGGATTTTGGCAAATCCAAATAAAAGAAGAAGAAAGATACAAAACGACATTTATTGTACCATTTGAGCAACATGAATGGAATGTGATGCCTTTTGGATTAAAAAAGCCTCATTCTAAATTTGAAAGTATACACTGATGATGTGTTAGTGTTTTCTGAAAATTTATAAAAACACTTCAAACATCTATTCATCTTTGTCAAAATCATAAAAAATAATGGTTTAATAGTTTTTAAATTCAAGATAAGTTCGTTCCAAATCAAAATAAGGTTTCTAGGTCATTGTATTACCTAAGGAACCATTACCAAAATAGAAAGATACATAGGATTTGCCAGCAAATTCTCAAACCAAATCTTTGATAAAGTCCAATCACAAAGGTTTTTAGGAAGCCTCAATTATGTCATAAATTTTTATTTAGGTCTTAACAAATAATGTAAGCCCTTATATGATAGGCTCAAAAAGAATTCACAACCTTAGACAAGTGACCACACCAATTTTGACCACACCAATGTTGTTACCAAAATTAAAAAAAAAAATACTAAACTTCCATGTTTACATTTAGCTAATCAAAATGCCCCCGAGATAGAAGAAACCTATGCTTTTGAAATAGCGTATGGTGGGATCTTAAAACAAATAAAATGATGAAAAGAGCAAATAGTCAAATTTACTTCCAGACACTGGAATTCAACTCAGCAAAATTATAGTACTATCACAAAAGAAATTTTATCAATTGTTTTATGTTTTACAAAATCTCAAAGTGATTTATTAAATCAAAACTTTCTTTTACGAATTGATTGTAAATCGGCAAAAGAAATTTTACAAAAAGATATTCAAAATATTACTTCAAAACAGACTTTTACAATATGGCAAGCAATTTTAAGCATATTTGATTTTAACATTGAATACCTCAAAAGATAAATTAATTATTTGATTAATTTTCTCAACAGAGAGTTTCTTCAAAAATGCCACCCAAAATCCTCACAATATTTTCCAAACAAATGTTTTGAAAAAAAATTATTATGGAGGACGAATTTTTAAAAAAACCTCCACATATTCTTATAAAAGAACTTTTCAAAGGATGACATTTTAAGCCATTAGACTTTCAAAAACCTTAACAGTATTATGGAAACATACTGGTTCAAACTGGATTAGTATTGTTTAAACATTACACAGACCTAAAAGATCTAAATTTTATTACCTATTCAACAGTTCAAATAGTTAAAATTATTCGACCAAGAGATTGCGGTGAAAACCCAAATTCTCCAAAGAAATTCCCAGTCAAATTTACCACTAAAATAAACCACCACCCATATTTCTCATATTGGGAGTACCAAACGGCCTAGTACAATGCCTTCCTAATGAACAATCAACATATGAGACATTCTTGACTCATATATTTCAAATATGGTATCCAATTAAAATTCCCAAATTGGTTTCAAGAATGGTTGACCTGGTATGGATCATCATCTTTTGATATCTTACCAGAAAAAATTCAGAACTTATGACTTAAGTTTTTTTAGACAAATTCCAGCCTAAATTGGACCAAAAACACATCTACTGAACATTTCATTTTTTCTCAAAATTATGTATTTCTTGAATTGTTTCATGGAATTACTCTTATGAACAGGATCCATGTAACGACCCCATATTGGGCTTAGTAGGATTGGGCCCATTGGGCCTTGGACTAGGAGTGTTTAAAATTTTTGAGAACAAGAGAATGACATTATTGCAAATTGGACTTATTAGTTAAATGAATTTGGAAAGTTACGGGGTTTCTATGAAGTCTCGGGTTCAAGTTAGGCTATAGGTAAATTTTTGTGTTTATGCCCTTAAGGGGGAGAACGTAAGTGGCATCAAGACTTAAGAAAATAAGTGTGCATTTTGATAGCATAAGGAGTCAATTGGAAAAGTGGCAAGAGGTGTGTGGAGTGTACTAATGGTCTGAGGTTCGAATCCCATCTAGTGCAAATATTTTGGATTAAATTTTTGTGCTATATGGTAAGTGTTGGCCAAGGCTTAAATAAGGTAATGAAGACTTTTTAATTTGGGAAAGATGACTAAGGATTATGGTAAGGAGGAAGATAAGGGATAATGAAAGAAAGAATCAAAAGAAAAGGAAAGATAAGGGAACTGTTGGCTTATAGTGTGGAAGGTGTTTTGGAAAGATTCTTAATTGGTCAATGTTCATCTTCTGGAAAAGATGATACATGGTTTGGAAGGGGTTTTGGGGTAGCCAAATTTTGCATTAGTGTTTTGGCAAAATTTTGGTGCTTGTTAAGCCTAATTCCTTTTTGCATTCTTTTGTGTTCTTTTCTCCAATTTCTTCTTTTCCCTAGCCGAAACTCTAAAGCCAACTTTGTACACCATTTTCTCTTATTTTTGGCCAAAACTCCTAGGCTCCCTTTCTCCATCTTTTCATTTCTTTTCACAAAATTCTTCAATCTTTCTTCCTTCTCCTTTAATCCATATTTTCAAAGTTGAATCTTGATCATCTCTTTTTCTCCATCTTGCAAGTTGAATATTTCTTCTTTGATTAAACCGGGTAAGTGTTTTTATTCAAACCTTTTCATTTTTCTCCTTATCCGAATGAGTATCCCTCATTATTTGGTTATTTCATATTGTTCTAAACCGAAATGGTGTTTTCCATACTCCCTCATATCATAATTGTTAACATCAGTGGCAGTAAAGGAGCGTGTGGTGGTAGTCAGAAGGCGGGGTTGAATATCGAGACTCCGTAGAGGGAGATCACGTATGGTAAGTGATTGAAGTGTAAGTAATACGAAATCTTTTGGAAATTCGAGGCTAACTTTTGGTTGGTATTGTTCTAGGGTCAAAGAAGAGTGGTTCTTTAGGAAATCCAAATAAGGTGTGTAATTCCGTACCCTTCCGAATACATGTTTGAAATGGTGTGTAATTTCACACTTCTCTGAATGGTTGTATGAAATGTTCTATGATTCGGTCGAAATACCAAAGAAAACTAGAAACTGACATCCGTGATCACTCGGGCGTGCGTATGTTCGTAGTAGTAACCATATTTTGCAATGAAACAATTTGGTCAGTAGCAGTGATGTGATTTTGAAAAATCACAAAAAAATAGAAGAAAAGGAATTAGAAAGTGAATAAGATATCGAATTAAATCTTACCGTTATATTTTGATATGAAAGAAACGGAGAAGGAAAAGGAATTTTATATTCTATGATATCTAAATTTTAGTGAGACTAGTTCTGAATGACTTCGTGGTTCCCAGATCTGTATTGGAAAATTCTTTTAAAATTGTACAAATTGAATTAAGAGTTATAATTTATGTGTATAGATTCCTTAGTGAGCCTATTTTCAATAGAAACAAGTGGGAGCAACATATGAAAACTGTACAATGAGATATTTGAATTTCGGGTAAGAGAGGTCAGAACAATTAGACTGTGAAACAAGGGAAAATTTAATGAATAAACTATACTAAATGGATAAGTCACAAATTCTGTAAAAATTGTAGTAAGAATATATATGAGTCTAGTTTCAAGAAAAATTTACGGATCTAAATTTCAAGATTCCTAACTCAAGTTATAGTCAATTTAGTCAGTATGACGCAGATGGACATTTTCAATTTTTATGCCCCAAATTAGTAGTTAAGTCTAAGTTGTGAAATTTCCAAAATACCCTTGGAGGGTAAATTACCGAAATACCCCTGGGCTGCAAGATTACCGAATTACCCTTAGTGGGTAAAATTTTTGATTTACAAAAATGCCCTTAATGGGCCGAATTATGAAAATGCCCCTAATGGGCCGAATTACAAAAATGCCCTAAAGGGCCGATTTGATAGAATGCCTTAACGGGCCGATTTATTATTGCTTAAATGGACCGAGCCTTTGTTATAAATTATTTGATTAATGGATGCTAATTATATGTGAACATCTTATTATGTATGCTGCATATTCACATATTGCATTGGGTTGGGAAAAATGTTGAAGAGAAGTGTATCCCGGTGGCATTGCCACAAAAATATTTGTTATTATGTTTCATTATGATTCTGGTGGCTCTGCCACAATCTGATTCTGGTGGCTCTACCACATATTCTGGTGGCTCTGCCACAAATTTTGATAATGGCTATGTGCCTAACATATGAATCAACGACTCTGTGTCGATCATATTTACCCAAGGTTGTGTGCCGATTATATTACCGTATATAATATTCTGGTGGTTCTGCCACAATTTGTATAGTGGCTATGCCACACTTAATTCTGATTCTAGTGGCTCAGTCACAAATATTATAAATGGCATCTTGCCTACGAATTAAATGGCTTCTTGCCTGCGATTGGTGTGTTTGGTGGGGTGGGTTGACTTGATCCCCACAGGTGTGATAGGATGGTACGGGTGGTGTGTAGCGGATGGATTATTAGGATGGGTTGGGTTGCAGATATTGCACAAATACATTTTTCATATATATATATTCTGTTTCGCTATATGGGCTTCGGCCCAGCATTATGGTATAGGGGCTTAGGCCCAAGTTATTGCTAAATGGGTTCAAGCCCAGTGGACAACTGTAAAGGGATTATACACTGAGTTCTTGTAACTCACCCCCTTTCTTTTCTTAAACCTTGTAGGTAATGCTCGGTGACGAGGACTTAGGGCCATGGATGACTCGGTGGAGGCCATACTTCATAAATGATGTTTGCAAACATTAGTAAACTACTTTTCCGTATTATTTCGTTACCTTTAATATTTCAGGTTTTAAAGTTGTAACAAGGCCTCTGGGACTATTTTTATTTTGCTTATGTTTACTGTACTTAGTATTTTGCTGGAATTGTTTTGAATGGGGATTTTTCTAAAATCATAAATAAAGGTTTTCCAAAAATGGATTAATAAGTGAATTTTCATAACAAACTTTTACAAATAATTTAACTCGGATTTTCTTTCAAATTATCAACGACGTTTTCAAATGTCACGGTTTTAAAGTTCACTACCTCGATTTTCGACTCATCAATCAATCTTTCAAAAGTAGCTTTATTTTATCTTGTTTACTTAAACACAACCAAGTAATACCTATTTTAGTAAGAATCACATGATGTTTTCCACTTTCCTCATGTGACACGTCAGATTCGGTCATACCGTATGGGCCGGGTTTGGGGTGTTACATTTTATGGTATCAGAGCCCGATTGCAAAACTCGACTGTGGTTTGGGTTCAAAAGCGTTTTCCAAAACTGTTTAAAATTTTAATTTATAAATGCATGTTCTAAAGGAAGTATGGCACCACGGGTATCCGGCACCAAGTCAAGTAAGTTTATGCTTTCAATTTATGATTATTGTGATATGACAGTGATAGGAAAACTCTACAAAATAAAAATACTCTAGAACTTTTAGCTTTAGGAGCTGAAACTATAGAGATTGAGACCTCAGATACGTACTGCGAAAACAACTTTACTTCTTATACTCCATAAGATATTGTTTAATAAACATTGAATAGCATAATGATTCATAAGACTCTTAATCAGATTAAATCGATTTAGCAATCATGAGTGCTAGAAGACGTGGACGCGGTAGACGTGGACGTGGTAGAGGCTGAGATGCTAGGGCTAGATCTTCAGCACCGAGGCATGTGCCCGAAAGGGAGGCTCTAGCATTGCCAGTGGCTGAGACGGGATCTCATGATCGAGCTGGGGTTGATGAACTGACTCAGATAGTTAAGGAAGTATTGGAGAAGGTTAAAGGAATCAGTGAAGCACTTCGAGTTGGGTACATGGACTGTAAGAGGAAAAGATATCGTGATTCTTTTGGGTCGCTATCTCGTTCCGTAAAGCGTGTTAAAGCACGTCCAAACTTTCTGGCTTGCGATTATTGTAGAAGGCATCATCCGGGAGAATGCTGGAGGAGGTCAGGAGCATGCTTGAGATGCGGGTCTAAGGAGCATAAGGCTCGGGATTGTTTCATCACCATCAAGTCAGGTATGTTTTGGTTGGACGTGATGATTGAATGTAGAAAATTTTAGGTATAAGTGGTAGATAACTGCTTGCTTCTGTGGTTAGATGTTTGGTTAAGTGAAAGAGGATTCAAGATTAAGTTAAAGATACATTAGTGTTATTAAGATCAGAGTGCGCAGCGAAGCATAATGATGTGACTTGAGCGGTGCGTTAGTAGTTGGTTGGAAATTTCGAGGACGAAATTTCTTCAAGGAGGGTAGAATTGTAACGACCCGAAATTGGGCCTAATAGGATTGGGCCCATTGGGCCTTGGGCGTAGGAGTGTTTAAAATTTTTGAGAACAAGAGAATGACATTATTGCAAATTGGACTTATTAGTTAAATGAATTTGGAAAGTTACAAGGTTTCTATGAAATTTCTGGTTCAAGTTAGGCTATAGGTAAATTTGTGTTTATGCTCTTAAGGGGGAGAAGGTAAGTGGCATCAAGATTTAAGGAAATAAGTGTGCATTTTGTTAGCACAAGGAGTCAATTGGAAAAGTGGCACGTGGCGTGTGGAGTGTACTAATGGTCTGAGGTTCGAATCCCACCTAGTGCAAATATTTTGGATTAAATTTTTGTGCTATATGGTAAGTGTTGGCCAAGGCTTAAATAAGGTAATGAAGACTTTTTAATTTGGGAAAGATGACTAAGGATTATGGTAAGGTGGAAGATAAGGGATAATGAAGGAAAGAATCAAAAGAAAAGGAAAGATAAGGGAACGTATTGGCTTATAGTGTGGAAGGTGTTTTGGAAAGATTCTTAATTGGTCAATGTTTATCTTTTGGAAAAGATGATACATGGTTTGGAAGGGGTTTTGAGGGTAGCCGAATTTTGCATTAGTGTTTTGGCAAAATTTTGGTGCTTGTTAAGCCTAATTCCTTTTTGCATTCTTTTGTGTTATTTTCTCCAATTTCTTCTTTTCCCTTGCCGAAACTCTAAAGCCAACTTTGTACACCATTTTCTCTTATTTTTGGCTGAAACTCCTAGGCTCCCTTTCTCCATCTTTTCATTTCTTTTCACAAAATTCTTCAATCTTTCTTCCTTCTCCTTTAATCCATATTTTCAAAGTTGAATCTTGATCATCTCTTTTTCTCCATCTTGCAAGTTGAACATTTCTTCTTTGATTAAACTAGGTAAGTGTTTTTATTCAAACCTTTTCATTTTTCTCCTTAGCCGAATGAGTATCCCTCATTATTTGGTTATTTCATATTGTTCTAAACCAAAATGGTGTTTTCCATACTCCCTCATATCATAAGCGTTAACATCAATTGCAGTAAAGGAGCGTGTGGTGGTAGTCAGAAGGCGGGGTTGAATATCGAGACTCCGTAGAGGGAGATCACGTGTGGTAAGTGATTAAAGTGTAAGTAATACGAAATCTTTTGGAAATCCGAGGCTACCTTTTGGTTGGTATTGTTCTAGGGTCAACGAAGAGTTGTTCTTTAGGAAATCCAAATAAGGTGTGTAATTCCGTACCCTTCCAAATACATGTTTGAAATGGTGTGTAATTTCACACTTCTCTGAATAGTTGTATGAAATGTTCTATGATTCGGTTGAAATACCGAAGAAAACTGGAAACCGGCATCCGTGATCCCTCAGGCGTGCGTATGTTCGTAGTAGTAACCATATTTTGCAATGAAACAGTTTGGTCAATAGCAGTGACGTGATTTTGAAAAATCACAAAAAATAGGAGAAAAGGAATTAGAAAGTGAATAAGATATCGAATTAAATCTTACCGTGTCTATTTTGATATGAAAGAAACAAAGAAGGAAAAATAATTTTATATTCTGTGATATCTAAATTATAGTTAGACTGGTTTTGAATGACTTCGTGGTTCCCTGATCTGTCTTGGAAAATACTTTTAAAATTGTAAAAAGTGAATTAAGAGTTATAATTTATATGTATAGATTCCTTAGTGAGCCTATTTTCAATTGAAAGAAGTGGGAGCAACATATGAAAACTGTACAGTGAGATATTTGAATTTCAGGTAAGAGAGGTCAGAACAATTGGACTGTGAAACAAGGGAAATTTTAATGAATAAACTGTACTAAATGGCTAAGTCAAAAATTCTTTAAAAATTGTAGTAAGAAGATATATGAGTCTAATTTCAAGAAAAATTTACGGATCTAAATTTCGAGATTCCTAACTCGAGTTATAGTCAATTTAGTCAGTAAGACGCAGATGGACAGTTTCAATTTTTATGCCCCAAATTAGTAGTTAAGTCTAAGTTGTGAAATTTCCAAAATACCCTTGGAGGGTAAATTACCGAAATACCCCTGAGTTGTGAAATTACCGAATCACCCTTAGTGGGTAAAAATTTTGATTTACGAAAATGCCCCTAATGGGCCGAAATATGAAATGCCCCTAATGGGCTGAATTACGAAAATGCCCTAAAAGGCCGATTTGATAGAATGCCTTAACGGGCCGATTTATTATTGCTTAAATGGACCGAGCCTTTGTTATAAATTATTTGATTAATGGCTGCTAATTATATGTGAACATCTTATTATGTATGCTGCATATTCACATATTGCATTGGGTTGGCAAAAATGTTGAAGAGAAGTGTAGCCCGGTGGCATTGCCACAAAAATATTTGTTATTATGTTTCACTATGATACTGGTGGCTCTTCCACAATCTGATTCTAGTGGCTCTGCCGCATATTCTGATGGCTCTGCCACAAATTCTGGTGGCTCTGCCACAAATTCCAATAATGGCTATGTGCCTAACATATGAATCAACGACTCTGTGTCGGTCATATTTACCCAAGGCTGTGTGCCGATTATATTACCGTATATGATATTCTGGTGGTTCTGCCACAATTTGTATAGTGGCTATGCCACGCATAATTCTGATTCTGGTGGCTCAGCCACAAATATTATAAATGGCATCTTGCCTATGAATTAAATGGCTTCTTGCCTGCGATTGGTGTGTTTGGCGGGGTGGGTTGACTTGATCCCCACAGGTGTGATGGGATGGTACGGGTGGTGTGTAGTGGATGGATTATTAGGATGGGTTGGGTTGCATATATTGCACACATACATTTGTCATATATATATTCTGTTTCACTATATGGGCTTCGGACCAACAATATGCTATAGGGGCTTAGGCCCAAGTTATTGCTAAATGGGTTCAAGCCCAGTGGACAACTGTAAAGGGATTATACACTGAGTTCTTGTAACTCACCCCCCTTTATTTTCTTAAACCTTGTAGGTAATGCTCAGTGACGAGGACTTGGGGCCACGGATGACTCGGTGGAGGCCATACTTCATAAATGATGTTTGCAAACATTAGTAAACTAATTTTCCGTATTATTTCGTTACCTTTAATATTTCGGGTTTTAAAGTTGTAATAAGGCCTCTGGGACTATTTTTATTTTGCTTATGTTTGCTGTACTTAGTATTTTGCTTGAATTGTTTTGAATGGGGATTTTTCTAAAATCATAAATAAAGGTTTTCCAAAAATGGATTAATAAGTGAATTTTCATAACAAACTTTTACAAATAATTTAACTCGAATTTTCTTTCAAATTATCAACGACGTTTTCAAAAGTCACGATTTTAAAGTTCACTACCTCGATTTTCGACTCATCAATCAATCTTTCAAAAGTAGCTGTATTTTATCTTGTTTACTTAAACACAACCAAGTAATGCCTATTTTAGTAAGAATCACATGATGTTTTCCGCTTTCCTCATGTGACATGTTAGATTCAGTCATACCGCATGGGCCGGGTTTGGGGTGCTACAATCCATGTGTAGGAATTCCATTATTAGTTCAAAATCTCAAAACGAAATGGTGGGACAAATTTAATGATGAAAAATATGATTCTAAGTATTTGAATAATATTTTTAACAAGAATCCGAGATTATGTAAGCCCTTGGGTCTGGATCAAGCTACAACAAAATTCTTTCAAGCAATACTGGCTACTAATGCAATGTTGGCTTGAGTCAAGACCAAGGAGGAATACAAAAAACTCTTAGCTGAAATGCACAGCTCAATGGATTCTAGATCAGAAGATGAGAAATCCTCAACGTCTTCAATCAAAATAGGGGATTTTGCAGACGATACAACTTCAATAACTATCACCAAAACCAGAAAAAATAAAGATAAAAAATGATGGCAAAAAAAATATTTTACAAAGACAAGAGATGAATGGTTCCTTGCAAACCTGCAAAGCAAAGACAAAAGATGAACATGGGAGATTCCATACAAGAAAAGGCATGAATAGTGAAGATTCCCTGCGATGAACAATAAAGATTCTTTAGAATGAATAGTGAAGATTATCTGCAAAAAAAAAAAGTTTGTAATCAGAGAATATATTCTATGAAAAATAACAATTATGTAATTGCTCGATTTTCAATGGTGTTGAAAATGGTGGTTTTGATACCACAACTCCGACAAGAGAGTTAGTAAATATTATTAACTTAGTATTTAGAGCATTTAGTAAAGTCACATTAAATTTCTGTTAGGAGATTTAAATAATTGAACCATTAATTAAGTAAAAAGGACTAAATTGTAAAAGCTACAAAAATTGAGTTCTATTAATTAAATGTACCTAACAACCAATGTAAGGGAGTTAGATGGACTCAAAGGGAAATTATCCCCTAGCATAGATTAGTGGACGGTGGGTGAACAACTATTGTGTAACATCTTGAATTAATGGGCCTGTGCATTTTGGTGTGTTGTATATTCAATGGGTTAGTTTGAGAATTAGGAGTGCGAATTGGGCTCAGGAATGGGCTGAGGCCTTAGCTAGATTCCTGTGTAGACACTCTAGTGCCTTTCAGATAAGTATCTGTATTTAAAATATCAAAATGGGCTTGTGGCCCAGTGGCAAAATGGCGCCACTAAGAGGGAAGGGAGTTGGCATCATTAAGAGCCCAAGGTTAGCCGCCTGGAGCCCATGTTTTTGGGCCAAATTCGGCACTTAAAAGGGAGTAAGGGGGGGACGGCAACAAGGCTAAAATTTAAGGATTTTTAATGTTTAAAATATGTGGATATTAGGCCAATAAAGGAGGGAGGAATTGGAGCTAATTAAGTCTATTTTGGATGAGTTAGTAGATTAAGATAAGGGGAAAGGATAAGAGCTATCATTTGGTTGCAGAGTTGGCCGAAAATCAAACACAGGGGGGGAGAGAATCAGTTTAGTATAGGCAAGGGGATGTGCCGAATTTTTCATTTGTTTTCTTTGAGAATAGCCTTTAGTTATTCTCTCTTACGGCAAACAAGAATCATCTCTTCTTCTTTTTTCTTTTCTGTCAGAAACTGAAACCCCTGAGGTCTCACCAATTGCCGAAACCCTGCCAATTTACCTTCTCTTCTCTTTCAAACTCTTTGGCCGAATCTTTCTATCTACTTCCTTGCCCATCTTTTCAATTCCTAGTTCTTCCAAAAGCCGAAAACGCATCAGTATTTCTCTTGTTCATCTTTTTCGATATTTTCTCAAAAGCCAAAATCCCTGGATCTCATCTCCTGTGATTGCCGAATTCCTTCCGTGGTGTCTGCTTGTGCCGAATATTGAAGAAAACTAAAGGTAAATGTCGATTCGCGAGATTTCAATCTTTTTTCTGCTTTTAGAGATCATAGCCGAATGACTATATGGTTAACTAATCGGGTGTTTTCTCTCATTTGCGGCATTCCGGGATTTGGAGGGGATTCAATCGCTTAGATTTCTAAGCCAGTGTTCAGTAACACTCGAATCTTATTACTTTTGGGATTTCAAGGTAAAGAGATCTGTTAATTTAAACGTATAAATTCGGGTAAACATTAACCCTTGGCCGAATATAGGAGAGGCCTTATCTTCGCGTTCTTCCAGCTTTTGAGCAAAGTTATGAATGTATGCGATGAGATCCGATTAGCGAGGGTATCGACTTAGAGGGTAGTCCTACGCATTAATCAGGTGTGCAACATTCTCACACCATTTGGATTGCCTGTTAGTATATGCTTATAAATCTGTTATATTCTGTTAAATGCCGAAATACCGACATGGCTGTTGAAAACACAAGAAGGGTAAGGTGAATCACCAGGTTAGTGGTCTCTGTCATTCTAAAGTGAATGTTCCGTCGATTTGATATGATAAACATGTATGCCAATTTCTGTGATTGCACGGAGTAGGGTGATTGATGAAAGGGGAAGTGTTCTTTTGTAATGGCTTTTGCCATGATCTGTTGTAGTGGCTTTTGCCATGATCTGTTGTAGTGGCTATTGCCATGATCCGTTGTAGTGGCTAATGCCATGATCTATTGTAGTGGCTATTGCCATGATCTGACGATGAGCAGCTATCTGCAGCATGACTGCCATCGATGGTGTGTAGCGGTGTGGGTTGATTGTAGAAATCCCCAATGGTGTGATTGGCAGGTAAGGGTGGTGTGTAGCGGATGGAAACCTAGGATTAGGTTGGGCTTTGCATATTTTCTGATATATTATGCTTTGTTACCTGTTCTGTGGGGCTAAGGCACAATCTGATGGTGCACGAGGGTTGCACACTGAGTCTCGTGACTCACCCCATTATTTAACATCTTTCAGGTAGCACCTTGTGCATCAGACCGGGCTGGAGAGGAGCGCAAAGTGGCCATGCAAGAGATTATTTTGATTCAGGAAAAGACTTTACTAGTTTATTAATTTTTAACATTTTCAGTTGGTGGGTTTTAAATTTCATTGTAATAAGGCCATGGGCCACTAGCTTTATATTATCGTTTGTTTTGGGCTTTTATTATTACTAGACATTTATATTTTACGTTTTAATTAAGTTAAAGCATGTATCAAATTTGGGTTCTTAATTCACTAAGGCATTAATATAAAATGTATATCTTTTACAAATTATTCAACCATTTAGTTTCCCGAATAAAATGTTAAAATCAAGAAAATATATTTTCTGAAATTGCGACATCTTTTAAAATCTCCTTAGTGACATGCCAGATCCGGTCATGGTGTTTGGGTCGGGTTTGGGGTGTTACAAATCGATATCAGAGCCCAGTTCAAAACTTGGCTTTAGGGTTTTGGGCTTAAAACGTTTTCTAAAGATGGGTTTTGGAAACATACATGTTTATAAATAACATAGGAGGGTTTTCTCGGCATGGCACCTGCGTCTCCGGCCCAAGTCCGCCAGGTAAGTATTCTGAACTCACTGTGTGTTATATATGTATGTGGGCTTGATGGGCTTTAAGGGACGTAGAATATCTTAACTAGAACTTGATGGACTCTAGGCTTAGCTTAAACAACTTCTTAAACTTCATAAGACTTAAGTCAACTAAACAAACTCGTGAATAAGTCGCTGGGTTGGGGTGTGGCAACAGGCATGCGCATGTCTAGGATTGGATCCGGAAGAGCCTGGTACTTAAGCAGTCCTAGTGACTCACCTCCTCTTCGCTGGAATCCTACCTGGTGCGTAGTAACTGTTCACCCTAGCCACGAGGATTTGTTGACGGGCCAAAATCTATAATTAAAACCCGAAAGGGACCAGCCATCCTATTTTGCAAAATTTCCAAATTACCCCTGATTTATTAAATGACCAAAATACCCCTGATTTGTAAAATGACCAAAGTACCCCTGATTTGAAGAAATTATCGAAATGCCCCCGGATCTCAAAATTTCTGAAATACCCTCGAATTTCAAAATTATTGAAATACCCCTAGATTGCAAAAATTACCAAAATACCCTTATTTCACAAAATCACCCAGGGTACCCTATTTTGGGAAATTACGTTAATACTTGATGACTGAATGTATCTGCTCCCTAGAACTAAGAGATGTGAACTTGAGACTGAATGGTAGATATAATTGCGAACTCGAAAGAACTACTATTAAAATTACTACTCATAAGACTGTTCGTGGATAATTAGTGGAAGAAAACTAATGATTCATAAAATTCCTAATCAGATAAACGTGAATCGGTAGAATGAGTACAAGGGGTCATGGACGTCCGCCGTGAGGTCGTGGTGGGGGTAGGATGACCGTGTCCGAGCCAGTAGAGTCTGGCCACGGGTCAGGAAATGAGATGCCGGATATGTAGGCTGTGGAGGGAGAATTTCTGAACCAGGCGGCCGGAGATGATGCAGTATCTCAGGCGATGTTACGGGTCCTTGAGAGAGTGGTTGGGCAGGCATGAGTTCAGGAGCTCAAAAATCTATGTCAAAACGACTCCGAGCCAACAGAACGGAGATGTTTAGGGGTGTTTCTGGCGTAGCCCCTAACACAGCTGAGTATTGGTTAGAAGCGAGTAAGCGCATAATAGATGACCTAGACTTCATAGTGGAGGAAAAGTTGAAAGGGGTCGTGTCTCTCCTTGGAGACGAGGCTTACCAGTGGTGGCTCACGGTAAAGGAGGGTGCTGCCATAGACCGGATTGACTGGGACTTCTTTAAGGAGTCATTTTAGGGAAACTACGTTGGGGCCAGCTATGTGGATGCACAGAGGAAGGCATTTCTGAACTTGGTGCGGGGAAGTAGGTCTGTATTTGAATACGAGGCGGGGTTTTTGCAGTTGAGCCGTTACGCTCGAGGGATTGTGGTGACTGACTATGAGCGTTGCGTACGGTTCGAGGATGGACTAAGGGATGAGCTAAAGGTATTAGTAGCACCGCAGCAAGAGAGGGACTTTGCGATTTTGGTTGAGAAAGCTAAGATATCTGAGGAAGTTAAGCGGACTGAGAAACAGAATAGGGATAAGGATAGGAATAGGAATAAGAGGAATTTTGGGCCGTCAGGATCATCTGGAAATTTTTAAAAAAAGCCTAGGTTTGATGGGCCAGCCCGTGCTCCGACGGGTCAGAATCAATCATGTCCTTCGTGTGGGAAGGTGCATTATGGGGAGTGTAGAAGGAGAACCGGTGGATGCTTTAGGTGTGGATCCACAGAGCATATGATTAAGGACTATCCACAGGTGCATCAGGTACAGCCGACGGGACGAGGTTCTGATCAGGTTGGGAGAGGTGGTCAGCCAGTACCGAGGGGTTGTAGCGCATCCAGAGGACGAAATGGATTTGGTCGGGGTCGTGGAGCACCTGGTAGGGGTGCGGGTAATGCAGACGCGAGACAGCCAGGTCTAGTTTATGCAGCTCCTCTACGGGAGGATGGTGACGCACCGGATGTCATAACCGGTACGTTTCTTATTGCTGATAACCCTTTTCTTGCCTTGATTGGTATTGGGTCAACCCACTCCTATGTTGCATGTTCGGTATCTGAGACCCTAAGTATAGACTCTGAAACAACTACTAGGAAGATGAATGTGGTTAGTCCTTTAGGACAATCTAGGGTAGTGGACAAACTGTTTAGGAACGTACCTTTAGAGACGCTAGGGGTAGTGTTCCCGGCAGACTTAATGGAGTTACCATTTGGAGAGTTTGATCTTATCTTAAGAATGGATTGGTTGACTGAACATCGTGCTAAGTTGGATTGTGAGACTAAGCGCATGGTGTTGAGCACCCCGGAAGGCAGGGAGGTGGTTGTGTTAAGAGAAAAAAGGAATTACTTGTCCAACGTAGTGTCTGCATTAAAAGCTATTAAGATGATTCGGAAGGGATGTAATGCGTTTCTAGCCTTTATCAGTGCTTTGGATGTTAAGGAGGTGACTGTCGATGAGGTTCGAACAGTCAAGGATTTCATAGATGTCTTTCTTGAAGAATTGCCTAGATTACCACCGGATCGCGAAGTGGAGTTTGGAATAGAGCTACTTTCGGGTATAGCTCCAGTGTCCATTGCTCCTTATAGAATGGCGTCGAAGGAGTTGGTGGAACTCAAAGCTCAGATCCAGGAACTGTTGGATCGAGGTTTTATTCGACCGAGTGTGTCTCCGTGGGGAGCGCCGGTCCTATTTGTAAAGAAGAAGGACGGATCCATGCGTATGTGCGTGGACTACCGACAGCTGAACAAGTTAACGATTAAGAACAAGTACCCACTGCCATGAATCGACGACCTGTTCGATCAGCTCAAAGGAGCTTCGATCTTTTCTAAGACTGACTTAAGTTCGGGATATCATCAGTTAAGGGTAAAGGAAGGAGACTTTCATAAGACGGCATTTCGAACTCGCTACGGTCATTATGAGTTCTTGGTGATGCCGTTTGGGTTAACGAATGCACCAGCAGCATTTATGGATATGATGAACCGGGTGTTTCAACCATACCTTGATCAGTTCGTGGTGGTGTTCATCAACGATATTCTGGTTTATTCCAAGTCTGAGGAGGAGCATGATGCACATCTCCGTGTGGTGTTGCAAATTTTGAGGGAGAAGTAGCTGTTCGCTAAGTTCAGTAAGTGTGAGTTCTAGCTAAGGGAAGTAACTTTCTTAGGACATGTGGTTTCTGCAGAGGGAATTAGGGTTGACCCTCGGAAGGTAGAAGCTGTATTGGATTGGAAATCGCCGAAGTCGGTAGCAGAGATTCGAAGCTTCTTGGGATTGGCAGGGTATTACAGGAGGTTTGTTGAAGGGTTCTCATTAATTGCGGCACCTCTAACTAAGTTGTTGAGGAAGGGAGCACCGTTTGTATGGACTGACAAACAGCAGGAGAGCTTTGAGAAGCTAAAGAGAATCTTGACAGAAGCGCCAGTGTTAATTCAGCTAGAGGCGGGAAAAGAATTTACCGTCTACTGTGATGCGTCACACACGTGTTTAGGATGTATGTTGATGCAAGATGGAAAAGTTGTTGCATATGTGTCTCGATAGTTGAGACCGCATTAATTTAACTACCCTACGCACAATTTAGAATTGGCGGCAGTAGTGTTCGCTCTGAAGATTTGAAGGCACTACCTGTATGGGGAGAAGTCGATTATTTACACAGACCATAAGAGCCTGAAGTATCTCCTTACCCAAAAGGAGTTGAATCTGAGGCAACATAGGTGGATTGAGCTTTTGAAGGATTATGATTGCTCAATCGAATATCATCTAGGTAAGGCTAACGTGGTGGCAGATGCGCTGAGTAGGAAGGCATTAGCGGATTTGAAGGCGATGTTCGCTCATCTTAGTCTGTATGAGGATGGAAGTTTGGTAGCTGAACTCCAAATAAGACCTATGTGGACAAGTCAGATCAAAGAGAAGCAACTTCCAGATGATGTCTTGAGTACTCGAATCCGGCAAGTGCAAGGTGGTGAAGGAGAGGACTATAGTGTGAATGGTGATGGGGTTCTGTGTTTCTGTAAGAGAATTTGTATGCCAAAGGATGTTGAGTTAAGGCAGATGATTCTGCGGGAGGCGCATAGTAGTCCATACGCTATGCATCCTGGAGGAGTTAAGATGTATCGGGATTTGCGAGAGCAATTTTGGTGGCCAGGTTTGAAGAGGGAAGTAACAGAATTCGTGAGTAAGAGTCTAACGTGTCAACAGGTAAAAGTGAAGCATCAGTTGCCTACGGGATTGTTGCAACCAGTGAAGATTCCGCAGTGGAAATGGGAAAGAATCACGATGGATTTTGTTAGTGGGTTACCTCTTACGCCCACTAAGAAAGATTCGATTTGGGTGATTGTTGATCGGCTGACGAAGTCTGCTCACTTCATACCAGTTCGTGTTGACTATTCTCTGCAAAGGTAGGCTAAGCTGTACGTGGCTGAGGTTGTGAGACTACATGGTGTACCTGTGTCGATCATATCGGATAGGGACCCTAAGTTCACGTCAAGATTTTGGAAGGCTCTTCATCAGGCAATGGGCACAAGGTTAGACTTCAGCACCGCTTTTCATCCTCAGACTGATGGTCAGTCTGAGAGGGTAATCCAGATCGTGGAGGATATGTTAAGAGGTTGCATCATTGGTTTCAGGGGTAGTTGGGAGGATTATTTACCTCTGGCAGAATTCGTGTACAATAATGGCTATCAATCTAGTATTCAGATGGTGCCCTATGAGGCGTTATACGGACGGAGGTGTCGTACTCCTACTTGTTGGACAGAGTTGGGTAAGCGTCAGGTGTTGGGTCCAAAACTAGTTTCAAAAATGGAGGAGAAAGTTAAGTTGATTCGGGCTCGGTTAAAGGAAGCGTCCGATCGGTAGAAATCTTATGTGGATCTAAAGCGTAAGGAGTTGGAATTTGCAGTGGGTGATCAAGTTTTTCTGAAAGTCTCACTATGAAAAAAGGTGATGAGGTTTGGATGTAAGGGCAAGCTAAGTCCCCGGTTTATTGGACCTTATCGGGTACTAAAACGTGTGGGCCCAGTGGCATATCGATTGGAGTTGCCTTCAGAGTTGGAGCAGATACATGACGTGTTTCATGTCTCGATGCTAAGACGTTACCGTTCCGATCCATCGCACATTGTGCCGGTGGAAAAGATTGAAGTAAGGCCAGATTTGTCTTTTGAGGAGGAGCCAGTGTAAATATTGGAACGAGACGTAAAAGTGTTGAGAAAGAAGTCCGTCCCTTTGGTCAAGGTTTTGTGCCGAAACCATGGTGCAGAGGAAGCGACTTGGGAGCCAAAGGATGTTATGCGACAGCAATATCCCCATCTCTTCTGATCAGGTAAATTTCGAGGCCGAAATTTTTTTAAGAGGGTAGAAGCGTAACATCCACGAATTAATGGGCCTGTGCATTTTGGTGTGTTGTATGTTTAATGGGTTAGTTTGAGAATTAGAAGTGCGAATTGGGCTCAAGAATGGGCTGAGGCCTTGGCTAAATTCCTATATAGACACTCTAATGCCTTTAAGATAAGTATCTGCGTTTAAAATTTCAAAATGGGCTTGTGGCCCAGTGGCAAAATTGCGCCACTAAGAGGGAAGGGACTTGGCGTCACTAAGAGCCCAAGGTTGGCCGCTTGGAGCCCATGTTTTTGGGCCAAATTCGGCACTTAAAAGGGAGTAAAGGGGGACGGCAACAAGGCTAAAATTTAGGGATTTTTAATGTTTAAAATATGTGGATATTAGGCTGATAAAGGAGGGAGGAATTGAAGCTAATTAAGTCTCTTTTGGATGAGTTAGTAGATTAAGATAAGGGGAAATGATAAGAGCTATCATTTGGTTGCAGAGTTGGCCGAAAATCAACCACATGGGGGGAGAGAATCGGTTTAGTATAGGCAAGAGGATGTGCCAAATTTTTCATTTGTTTTCTCTGAGAATAGCCTTTAGTTATTCTCTCTTTCGGTAAACAAGAATCATCTCTTCTTCTTTTTTCTTTTTTGTCAGAAATTGAAACCCCTGAGGTCTCACCAATTGCCGAAACCCTGCCAATTTATCTTCTATTCTCTTTCAAACTCTTTTGCCGAATCTTTTTATCTACTTCCTTGCCCATCTTTTCAATTCCTAGTTCTTCCAAACGCTGAAAACGCATCAGTATTTCTCTCGTTCATCTTTTTTGAGATTTTCTCAAAAGCCGAAATCCCTGGATCTCTTCTCCTGTGATTGCCGAATTCCTTCTGTGGTGTCTGTTTGCCGAATCTTGAAGAAAACTAAAGGTAAATGTCGATTCGCGAAATTTCAATCTTTTTCCAGCTTTTAGAGATCTTAGCCAAATGACTATATAGTTAACTAATCGGGTGTTTTCTCTCATTTGCGGTATTCCGGGATTTGAAAGGGATTTAGTGGCTTAGATTTCTAAGCCAGAGTTCAGTAGCACTCGGATTGTATTACTTTCGGGATTTCAAGGTAAGGAGATCTCATTAATTTAAACGATAAAATTCGGGTAAACATTAACCCTTGGTGAATATAGAGAGGCCTTATCTTGGCGTTCTTAGGCTTTTGAGCAAAGTTATGAAGCGAAGCGATAGATCCGATTAGCGAGGGTATCGACTTAGAGGGTAGTCCTACGCATTAATCAGGTGTGTAACATTCTCACACCATTTAGATTTCCTGTTAGTATATGCTTATAAATCTGTTATATTCTGTTAAATGCCAAAATACCGGCATGGCTGTTGAAAACCCGAGAAGGGTAAAGGTGAATCACCAGGTTAGTGATCTCTGTCATTCCAAAGTGAATGTTCCGTCGACTTGATATGATAAACATGTATGCCAATTTCTGTGATTGCACGGGGTAGGGTGATTGATGAAAGGGGAAGTGTTTTTTTGTAGTGGCTTTTGCCATGATCTGTTGTAGTGGCTTTTGCCATGATCTGTTATAGTGGCTATTGCCATGACCCGTTGTAGTGGCTAATGCCATGATCTGTTGTAGTGGCTATTGCCATGATCTGACGATAAGCAGCTATCTGCAGCATGACTGCCATCGATGGTGTGTAGCGGTGTGGGTTGATTGTAGAAATCCCCAATGGTGTGATTGGCAGGTAAGGGTGGTGTGTAGAGGATGGAAACCTAGGATTAGGTTGGGCTTTGCATATTTTCTGATATATTATACTCTGTTATCTGTTCTGTAGGGCTAAGGCCCAATCTGATGGTGCACGAGGGTTGCACACTGAGTCTCGTGACTCACCCTATTATTTAACATCTTTCAGGTAGCACCTAGTGCATCAGTCGGGGCTAGAAAGGAGCGCAAAGTGGCCATACGAGAGATTATTTTGATTCAGCAAAAGACTTTACTAGTTTATTAATTTTTAATATTTTCAGTTGGTGGGTTTTAAATTTCATTGTAATAAGGCCATGGGCCACTAGCTTTATATTTTCGTTTGTTTTGGGCTTTATTATTACTAGACATTTATATTTTACGTTTTAATTAAGTTAAGGCATGTATCAAATTTGGGTTCTTAATTCACTAAGGCATTAATATAAAATGTATATCTTTTACAAATTATTCAACCATTTAGTTTCCCGAATAAAATGTTAAAATCAAGAAAATATATTTTTCGAAATTGCGACATCTTTTAAAATCTCATTAGTGACATGCCAGATCCGGTCATGGTGTTTGGGCCGGGGTTGGGGTGTTACACATTGATATTTTATAAGTTAAATTTTAATAATAAAATAGTAATGATGGGTATTAGGTAAGAAAAAGGAAGAAAACAGTTTGACGGTATTATTTCTTCTTCTTTTTTTTTCACAAAGAAAATCTTGAAACCCCATTGTTGAGGAAGAGGAGTTTCGACCAAGCTTCCTACCTTGCTTTGGGTGAGTTTTTGAGGTCCATTTCTAGTGTATTTATGAACTTAGTTGTTAAATCCTTGAGTTTAAAGGTTAACTATAAATGTTTTTTTAAATGATTTTTGATGATTTTAAGTTTAAGGACCAATTTGAGAGTATAGTAAAATGCAATGTGAATAATATGAAATGATAGAAAATTTGGGCTGAAATGAAAAGATAGAAAAATTGGCTTGTTTGGTTTTGCATTGGTTGTGGTTAAATTGTGAAATTCGGTTTAAGGACTTAATTGTACTAATGTTAAAGTGTTGATGGTAATTTTATAAAATCACCTTAAAAAGGGTTATGAGTTTGAATTAGTTATTTTAAGTTGACTCTGAATGATTTAATTGAATAAATTTATTATTTAGATCAAGATACACAACAACCAAATTTGAATCGTGGAAAGGCCAAAGTTTCAGATTAGTCGTCAGTACCATTTTGTGCAATCGGGTAGTCGAGGTAAGTTCGTTTAATGGTAAACTAACCAATTTTGTAATTTGATGGAAAATTTATTTATATTGCGCTTGGTATAATTTCTTTGTATATAAATTGTTAATTTGTTATATGGGCAATAATGTAAGTTTGTGTAATTTAAGATAATGTGTGTAAAACGTTGAGAATTATGGGATAATATGAAAACATACTCTGTTTGAGCCTTATGAATACTTAGGATCCAAATGACACGTCACTAGGGATTATACGTTTTCAGGTGCTGGTATTGGGTGTCCTACCGATGGCTGAGATCCTCATTTGTTGTGGATTCTCCACAACTCGTGTGAGCAGCATCGTGTAGTCTAACGTCCCAACCCACAACTCATGTGAGCAGGCCCATTTGAGCATTACATGATACAATTATACTTACATGTACAGACACACTTCGTGTGAGCATGGTTCCTGTGTATTTTAAGTAGATTCGTTTGATTCAATGAGTATTAAAATCTAAGCAAACATTTGAGATGTATAAATGTTACATTGGATATATGTTGAATGTTATGTACTAGTTCACTGACTTGTGAGAATGGTGATTGAAAATAGGAATCATTTATACATATGAGCATGATAATGGAATAATGCATTAACTTTATAAATTGAGCCTATTTGGTAAGTTTGTTTAATTTTATACGTGCTTACTAAGCATTATATGCTTATGTATTTGTCTTTCTTTGCTTGTAGATCATTAGAAAGCTTGACCGGTTGGAATTTCGTTGGAGCATAATCACACTATCCAATCATCGTTTTGATAACTTTTGATTACTTTGGTTAAAGTTATAAATGGCATGTAATAATGCTTAAATGTTATCTTGGTTTTTTTTACTAGGTGCCAAGTCTATTTGTGTTTTATTGCCCTTGTTATTGATGGTTGTAAACAAGGTGTAAATATTTGAAGTTAAATTCTTATGCATGCCCTTTTGGAAGTGAGTAGTATTGGTTGTTTTGGTATGTTTTGGAGTGTGTTTGAATGTGTTTTGGTCATATGAATGTTTGTGAGAATGGTTTGGCTTGGTGCTAAAGTATGTGAGTTGAAAATGGCTTGCTTAGAGGACTTTTGTGTTGCATACGTCCTGGGACATAGGCTATCACACGTCTGGCCATACGGCCGTGTGTCACTTTTTATTTTAGGTGCAGGTTCCACACGGTCTGGCACACGGTCTGAGACACGGCCGTGTGTTCTAAGTCACTGAGTTACACGGCCTGAGTACACGGGTGTGTGGAGTAGAAACACGGGTGTGTGGGATAGCCACACAACCATGTTTGGGGCCACACGGGCTGGCCTTTGTCACACGACCGTGTGACTCTTGTTTCCAAAATTTTCCAAATTTTTCTGTTTTAATTCAAATTAGTCCCTGGTTGTTTCTAAACTATTTTTAAGGCCCCGTAGAATATGTTTAAGACCTGTAAATGTGTTTTTGCTATAATTAAATTGAGTTATTAAATGTTAACATCAAAGTTTCATAATTGTTTCTGTTTTGAAGTTAAATGTTCTGATTTGTACAGTAATGCTCTGTAACCTTAATCCGATAATAGAGACAAATTAAGAGTGTTACAAATTATATAATTTTGGTAATGATGAAAGGGATAAGATTCCCTGAACAAAGATGTTATAAAAGAATAAGAACCCTTTATAAAAGACTTTCATATATTTATATTTACAAATTCAGTTCCCTTCCTCAAAATATTTTCTTTATATATATATATATAAATTGAAAATCAAGTTTTGATAAATAAAAATAATTTTTTTTCAATAATGCATGTTGTACTCATATTTTTTGAATGATAGAAACATAAATAAAATAATTCTTATATTTATATAGATTTGACCCCTTATTTTCAATTTTTTCCAGTTTTACAAAACATATATTTAATATACTATTAGTGAATTTTTTATACTCTACATGACCGTTTGCTAAGTCTACTTATAGAATTAAAAAAAAACCTATTAGTATGTTTTTAGTGAAAACAACAAAAAAGAAATTTTTTTTCATATATTTTTATTTTTTAAAAATTATTTCAAATTTTTTAATCAATCACAATTTCTTTAATGTTTCCATTTCACAAAAATGAGAAAGCCTTCTATTTCTTGAAATCAAATGAAGCCTTGAGATATTTTACGCATTATTTAAGGTTTGATTTTCATTTTCTTGAGTCACAATGTGGATGTCATATAGTCTAATTTTTCATTTAAAATTGGGTTAATACATAGTTTATCCCTTTATCTTATCTAAAAGTATTTAGTTCGTATTTGAACTATTTTTTGTACTTCGCTGTCACCTGAATTTATGTTCTATAAGATACATTACCCCAATTTGTTAACAACTTAATATCAAATTTTAATAAATTTATAAAATATATAAATACTAATATCAAATGAGTTTTAAAATTTTATATTTTTTAATAATAAAATGAAATATGAAGGCCTCGTTTGGTCTTAGATGAATAGTAATGTTGTTGTTTGGTTCACGGTTTATTCATTCGGTCGAATCACTTAAAGCGTTTCTATTCCCTCAATTGCGTAATACGGATTCAGTGATGATGGCTTTGAATAGCCATTCCGACCATCACCGAATAGAAATAAAGAAAATTCTTCCCAAAATCTCCTTCACACTTTTTCTGCAAACGCGTACAAAGTTGCTTCATTTCTCTGCAAATGTGTTCAAAGTTGCTTCTTTTATCACAACAATGCACTTTCAGGTTAGCAGATTTTTCTTTTCAAGTTTAATTTCGTTTAGTTTCTGTTCTTGCAATCATCAAATTTTGTTTTAGAAGGGGTTTCTGGTAATGGGTTTTCTTTAAATTTTCTAAAAAATAAGCTACAACTCAACTCCCAAATCACTGTCTTTTGGGGGAGATGATGTTTCGTTTTATCTTATGGGTACATAGGATTATAAACTTTAAAGAATTCAAGATGCCATGCAAAACATGATGCTGAAAACCGTCACTTTCAACTATTCTAGGAATAACTCTTATTTCATTTTGTGTTGTTTTCCTTGTTTGTGCTTTCAATTTGCATTTTATTTTAGCTTTACTCTTTTCCCCGTGAAATTTATTTCTTTGTTGACTTTCTTGTGTGGAATCTTTTTAATCTTTCCCTAGTTGGGGACATTAAGGGCCATCTGATATTGGTATTAGTCTACCAATATTTATAATTGCAAAATGTGTCTTAATATAGCTGGATCCAGAGTCAAGTTGTTCTATCATTGGTCGGGCATCTAGAACTTTTTCAACAATGATATTTTTCTTGTATGAGCAGGTTTTGTATTTTTTTGAAAATCCAACATCTTTACCTCATCTTTTTTGTTAGTTACGGCTTCCTGCTAGTGTTCCTTTCTTGAATGCCTTCCCTTCTGTGTCTATCCAGATTGAAAAGAACATTGAATTTACAATTTACGGTCTTTGTCAATAGATTCACTCGGATGATGTGTTTGGGCAACAAATGATAAGAATTTTGAGGTGAAACCATCCTACTTTCTTATTTTCATCTATTATGAGTTGGCTTAATTCTGTGAGTGAATTAGTTATTTCCCAGTAAGTTGTTTGTGCACATTTTTTAACCTATAGACATTTCATATTGTTTTAAATTCTTTTGATGTTAGATTAAAACTTAAAAGATGTTTAGCTAGGTTGGAATGTTACAGAACATCTCTTTTTCTCCTCTCTTTATCTTTGGCTGAAATATTTTTTTACAGAGCACCCATTTTTCTCTTTGTTTGAAATGCAATAAATTTTTAACTTAGAGATTAAGATATATTTTAGTCAATACCTTTTATTTATTTGCAATCATGGAAGTAAAAAGGCGAAAATGGGGAGCTTAGATGAATTGATGTTGGTTTATACAAACATACACTGGTTATTAGTTGAAAATCAATACCTCTTTGTTGACATTTTTCTTTTCAGAGTCGAGGCTATGCATTTGGGTATTTATGCTACGCCAACTTTGCTTGCAAAGGAAAAACTATTTCTTGATCAAGGATGGCATGTATACAACTATATATTATCTTTTAATTTTTGCTTGACAACATATCTTATTTTTTATTTTTAATTTCCGTAACTTTAATTGGAAATAATGTCAATAATATGGGAGTTAGGCTATGAATATATCTGCTGGTCTATTTATTTTATGGAACACATTTTCTTGGTGCCTTTAAAGTGTTATGTCTTTGATGGTAAGCATGGTAATGTCTCTGACCCAAAAGAACATAGTAATGAACAATATAAAGTCCAGGTTCAGGCTAGAAAGAGCTAATAATGTAGCAACTATTAGTCCATATCCTTTCCCCTTATCTTCCTCATAACTTCTAGAATGAACTTTTAATTGTAGAAATGAGGCATCATATAATTTAGTTGCCCTCTTGTCTTTCCTTGCATCCTGAGTGAGATTCTTTCTAGGGCATGCTTTTATATATATGTGAGATTCAACCGTAAGAGACTAAAAGGTCGTATTAGAGAAGAAGATTGTCATATGGCTCTCTCTACTCTTTGTAATGCTTGAAACACCCCAAACCCGGCCCACGAGCTTTGACCGGATCTGGTATGTTTCTCGATGTAAACCGGTTAAAAAATACTTTTGTACCTTCGGAAAATAGTGTATTTTGAAAGAAATAAAAAATATTGTTTGGGTTGGGCTTGTGTTGAAAACCAATTTGATTTTTATATTAGAAACCTTTTTTTTAAGTTTAAGTGACAAAATATTTAGGGTTTAGTTTAAAAGAAATTTTACTTAAACTTTAATAAATAAAACCCATAAACATAATAAATAAAAATAAATGTAAAACATTTCAACTATGGCCTTATGGCCTTATTACATCCAATAATTTCCAAATAGTTCAGGTACTTAAATAAAAATAATAGTCCATAAAAATAAAGACTTCATGTTGAGCATGGCCACCACAAGTTCTGCTAGTCAGGTCCATCACATTCATCACACGAAACATGGTCCCACAACGGGGTGAGTCAATAGACTCAATGTGTACATGATACTAAATCATAATAGAATTAGGCATACAAGAGTTACACATTCAGAACAATGAATACAAGTTATGATGCATTCCCAAACCCAAACCTAATTGTCCATCCGCTACACACCCCGTACCTGCCAGTCACACCGTGGGGACTACTAAGTCGACCCTCCTTCCGCTACACACCAAATTGCGGTCTTAGGTCACCGCATTCGTGGTCTTAAGTCACCACGTTCAGATTACTGTGGTCTTAGGTCACCACTTTTCAGATATCACGGTCTTAGGTCACCGTGTTCGTGGTCTTAGGTCACCACATTCACTTCCCCTTTCAAACAAACCCATATGCCCCATATAATAATAATATGCATAAATATGCCAGAGTTCACATTCTTATCATATTCTCATGTTACTAATAACATTTTTCATATTCCTAGTAGGAGTAGGAAACGTACCTGGGTACTTTGTACCACATTATGGTACCTTAGCCATATTCACATTCTTAATATCACATATATTAATTAAACATAGCCATAAAACATATTATGAAATAGTGTGGGGTACACACCTGATTCGCTTAAAATTTCCTTGAGATCCTGAAAAGCTTGATCTAATGCTTAGATCCTTAATCCCTACATTGATTTATCATTTATTACCTTAATAAAAAGCCATTCGGCCAAAATTCCAAATCCTAATAGGATTAGTATTCTTACCTTGTTGCCGATCAGAACACCAACAAATCCCGAAACTGTTCCTTGTTTCCCTAGGAATGTCGAAATCCCTAAAACCTTACGTTAGACTTAATCTTAATCATCGAAACATAAATCAAGGCCTTTGGCCGAATATTCACATATCTTACCTTAATCTTAGAAATCCCGAATACTCCTCCTTTTAGTTGACTACTCTGATAATCCCGAAAGATCCTTCCATATTCAGCAACCATAATATGTATGGGGTTAGATTATCTCTCGGCTAATCTAAAAGAAAAGAATAGAAATCAAACTTGTTCTTACCTTTGAAGAAATCAACAGCACCTATGCTTGAAGCCCTTCCAAGATTCGGCTTTTGAATGGATTGGTAAGAAGAAATAGGAAGAAAAGAAAACTTGAGAATTTTGACAATGGTGGACTATAGATTCGGCTTGACAAAAGAAAAAGAGAAGAGAAGAGAGCACTCAAAAATTCGGTAGAGAGAAGAGGAGGAAGAAAAATTGATGAGTAGCCTTATTTTCTTCCTTTTATAGCCGAAATTATCATCTAAGAAATCCCTTACTTGGCCACCACTCATCTTTATTTGATAGCTTTATCTCTTTAATTTAAAATAATTAGAGAATAATCCTTTATTATCCTTTGAAAATAATCCAATTAAAAATCGCTTATTTATCACCTTATTAATCGAATATTAAAGAGAATAAAACTCCTCCTTTCTAGAAGGCTTGTGCCGTCCACCTCAGTGTTTCTAGAAGCAAAAATAAAACTTCTTTTATTCGCTTCCCAAGTGACTCGAACTTAGGCCCACACCTTGCATATGGCGTCATTTCCATAGGCCCTAAGTGGCATCTTCAGGCCACTTTTCCAAGCCTGTTTGTGTGTCAAATTTCACAAACTTTTTCTTTTGAGGCCACCTTGCCTTAATTTCCTCTTTTAAATCTTAAAACTCGACATTTCTAAGTCATTTCTAAGTTTCCAGAAATTTTCGTTCGGCTCTATAAACTTGACATTTCCTTACATTTCCAAGTTTCTAGAAATGTGCACTTTCCATTTTTGAATCATTTCCAAATCATCTCCTAGTTTCCAAAAATGTTCACTTTCCATTTTTAAACTTAACATTTCCACACATTTTCAGGTTTCCAAAAATGTTCATTTCCAAATCATTTCCATTCATTTCCGGGTTTCCAAAAATATTCAAAATTTATTCTTAGTACATAAAACATGTCACTTCGTACAATTAAACCAAAAATGCATAGGCCCTTTCCAGGATGTTACAATGGTTGTACTATTTCTTTTTCATTTTTGTAGTTGCAAATCAATGCTTCTAACCTGCTATCATATGTTCAACAAAAGTCACAGCTTATTTACATGCTTAGAAATATGCACTACAATTTTAGGTGCTTCTAACTTCACGTAAGGTTATGGCCCCCTTTACACCGTTTTTCACTGAGGTTCTTCATCAAAACATGCAGAAAGTTTGTGATTGAGTAAAGGAAAGCATTCACTATTGTAGTTTTCCTCAATAAGAAGGAAAGATATTTTTCATCTTTGTTGTAATTATTCTAATATTTTTCAGTATATATACCTCATCAGTGACTTATTGATCAATGCTATTTGTTCCAAAAAAATTTTGTTGGAGTTACTTGGACATTTTATTATCTTAATTATAACTTGCTCAAAGCCTACAGGTTTATCTTCTATCAAGAGACTATTATTGTTTGAAGTTGGAGCTTGAACATGGAAATGGGCAGGTTTGTTTTGGTTATGAAGAAGTGGCTACATAATTGGAGAAATTTAGATGGATTGAAATATGTTAACCAGTGAGGCGAATAGAGGAAGAGATGAAGGTAGAACGAAGGGAATGAGTCTGAAGGTTGGAAGGAAATTATGGCTTTGTGGAGAGAAATCAGAGATTCTGCCAAGGGAGGTTGAGAAGAAGAGAGCAACCAATGAGCTATTTACATGATCCTTTTATGGTGGGGACAAATTTAGTTATGTGTTTTAAGATTGTTGATGTGGAAGTCTACAGTTCACCGGGTTGTGGTTCGCGAATCAATTGCAGGGTCCTTGAACTAGCTGCGGGTCCGCGATATCGTTGGTTTCATTGAAAAACATGCGTTAAGTTTTCTCTGAGTAATTTGTAAGGTTCGGTACCTAGGGTATAATAAGATATTATTTTATTGTTTGGTTTTGTAAGATTACAGAAGTTGAATGCATTGAAAATCAGGATACAGTGGAAGTGGCTCAGGGAGAACTTGTCTTCTTGACTTTGGGTGACTACTATTTGGCGGACAAAAAGGGATGTTTATAATTACATTTTCTAATACATGCATATATGTGAATATATTACAAGTACATGTTAGACTGAGCAGACCAAAACAGCAAAGCAAGGGAAGGGAAGGCAACAATTACTCATTATTCATACAATTGCTATATGCAATGCTACGCTGCATTTATAGTGTAAAGTTATGAATGCATATGTAAATATACATAATAGTGTATATATGTCATCTATAATTATTAATAACAATAAAAATCTACGAAGATAAATATCATCTATCTTTTAAATCAATTATTGATTTTTATTTAACAAAGAAGAAAGTAGATAATTTACAAAGATAATTTACAAGGGGTTTTTAAAAGAGAGCAAGTATACAAGAGAGTTTGTATATTGCAGACTTTTTTCTAATAGTGATTCTAAAACCTGATGCCTTGTTTAGGCTACAACAATGCCTATTTATAGTAAAAATTCTAAACTCTAATTCATTTACAATTGAAATCCAAACAGTATCCTGATAAGGATAACTTAAATGTTGGCTTTATGATTTTTTCCATGTAGCCTTCTTGATTTGATGGTTGCTTCCATAGTCTTCTATCTTTATCAAAATTGTTGTGGTTTTTTCCACGTTTCTCATGCATTAATGGTTGCTTCCATCATGCTTGCTTCATCTTTGTCTTATTTATTTATGGATGGTGATGGATTGTCTTCTTTTCACGTCACCTCCAAAATTGAATGCTCCTTGCTTGGATGTCATTCTTCCACGTGTTGTGTTTTGTCTTTATCCTTCTTGGATATTTCTGAGATTCATTTCCTCGATTTCATCAAGGTGTAATGACTCTGGTGAAGGAACTGGTGTATTCCATGTAACACCCCAAACCCGGTCTAAACACTACAATCGAATCTGGCGTGCTACGGGAAGAAAACGTTTGAAAACTATTTTTGTTGACTTGTTTTAGAAGAAAGTTGTTGTATTTCGTAAGATGTAAAACATGTTGATGCTTGGCTTTAGAAAAACTTGTTTGCTTTGTTGTTTCTTTCGTATCTATTACTTAGTCATGGTACATAAGAAAAACAAGTGTTTATTAGGTTTTGAAAACATCCATTTCGTAGCTTTATCAATATAATGAATAAGAACCTTAGAATCTACTAAACAATAAAAGAAAACCCAAAATAAAACTTCGGCGGCCTTATTACATAACTGAAAAACCAAGAAAACCTTGTCACCTTCAGCAAACTCTATATCCTTCAAATTTAAGATCGGCATAAGACTTCTGCCTGTCCGAGGCTTCTTTCAAACGAGCTCTAATCACCTTCACCTTATCCTCTGTCTCTATAACCAGCTCCGGATCCAACAACTGCCGCTCTGCCAACTCCGTCCAACACGTAGGGGTACGACACTTCCGACCATATAAAGCTTCATATGGAGCCATCTTAATACTCGCCTGATAACTATTGTTATACGCGAATTCCGCCAATGGTAAGAATTCTTCCCAACTACCCTTGAAATCCAAGACACATCCCTTTAGCATGTCCTCCAAAACCTGAATCACCCTCTCTGACTGTCTATCTGACTGGGGATGGAATGCCGTACTGAAATCCAATCTTGTACCCAATGCCTGGTGCAAAACCTTCTAGAACCTTGACGTAAATCTAGGGTCTCTATCCGAAATAATCGACACTGGCACCCCATGCAACCTCACAATCTTCGCTATATATAATGTTGCTAACTTCTGAAGAGAATAATCCATATGCACAGGTGTGAAATGAGCCGACTTTGTCAAACAGTCCACAATTACCCAAGCTGAATCCTTCTTGGTCGGCGTAAGAGGTAGCCCACTCACAAAATCCATTGTAATCCTTTCCCACTTCCATTGTGGAATCTTAATCGGCTGTAACAACCCTGACGGTAACTGATGTTCAGCCTTGACTTGCTGACATGTCAGACACTTACCCACAAATTCTGTTACCTCACGCTTAAGGCCCGGCCACCAAAACTGCTCTCGCAAATCCCGGTACATCTTACTACCTCCCGGATGCATAACATAGGGACTGCTATGTGCCTCCTGCAAAATCTTCTACTTTAACTCCATATCCTTAGGTATACACATTTTTCCCTGAAAACATAATACTCCATCGCTGCTCAGACTATACCCCTCCAGTCCACCATTTTGTACTTGCAAACATCGAGCACTTAAAACTTCATCTTCCCGTTGTTTTTCCTTAACCTCATCAATCCATGTTGGCTTCACTTGCAATTCCGCTAACAGACTCCCGTCATCATACAGACTAAGGTGGGCAAACATGGCTCTTAAATCTGCCATCACCTTACAGCTCAAGGCATCCGCTACCACATTAGCCTTTCCTGGGTGGTACTCAATCGAGCAGTCATAGTCCTTTAACAGCTCAATCCACCTTCTTTGCCTTAAATTCAACTCCTTCTGCCTGAGAAGGTACTTCAAACTCTTGTGATCTGTATACACTACCGACCTCTCTCCATATAAACAATGTCTCCAAATTTTCAGCGCGAAAACTACTACAGCCAATTCCAGATCATGCGTTGAGTAGTTCACCTCGTGAGGTCTTAACTGTCGGGAAGCATACGCCACTACTTTCCCTTCTTGCATCAGCACACAACCCAACCCTGTGTGAGATGCATTACAATAAACCGTAAATTCTTTTTCGGCTTCCGGTTGAACCAACACCGGGGCCTCCGTCAAAATCCTTTTTAACTTCTCAAAACTTTCCTGTTGCTTGTCTGCCCACAAAAACGGAACCCCTTTTCTTAGCAACTTAGTTAACGGTGCTGCAATCAGAGAAAATCCTTCCACAAACCTCTGATAATACCCTGCTAATCCTAGAAAACTTTGAATCTCTGCCACAGACTTCGGTGGCTTCCAATCCAAAATAGCCTCAATCTTCCGAGCGTCCACCCTAATCCCCTCGGCAGACACCACGTGACCCAAAAAGGTATCTTCCTTCAACAAAACTCGCACTTACTAAACTTGGCGTATAACTGCTTCTCCCTAAGAATTTGCAACACTACCCGCAAATGCGCGTCATGCTCCTCCTCCAACTTTGAGTACACCAGAATGTCATCGATAAATACTATGACGAATCGATCCAAGTACGGCTGGAACACTTGATTCATCATATCTATAAACACTGCTGGTGCGTTCGTTAACCCGAACGGCATCACCAGGAATTCATAATGCCCGTATCGAGTACGAAATGCCGTCTTATGGATATCCGCCTCCTTTACCTTAAGTTGGTGATACCCCGACCTCAAATTTATCTTGGAAAAGACCGATGCTCCCTTAAGCTGGCCGAACAAGTCATCTATCCTAGGCAAATGATACTTGTTCTTAATTGTCAATTTATTCAACTGACGGAAGTCTATGCACATTCGCATTGACCCGTCCTTCTTCTTAACAAAGAGTACCGGTGCTCCCCACGGAGACACACTTAGCCGGATGAAACCCCAATCCAGCAACTCCTGGATCTGTGCTTTCAACTCCACCAATTTCTTAGGCGTCATCCTATACGGAGCAATAGACACTGGCGCTGTTCCCGGTAGAAGATCTACACCGTACTCCACTTCACGATCTGGGGCAAACTCGGAAGCTCTTCCGGAAAGACATCGACAAAGTCTTTCACCGTTCGAACATTCTCCATTCCTGATTCCTTAACTTTCAAGGCACAAACGTAGACCATAAATGCCTCACATCCTTTCCTTACCATCTTTTCCGCCTTTAGCGCGGACACCACATTAGATAAGTAATTCCTTCTCTCTCCTATTATCACCACCTCTTCACCCTCGATCGACTTCAGCACCATATGCTTAGCTGCACAGTCCAGCTCTGCCTGGTACTTTACCAACCAATCCATTCATAAGATTAAATCGAACTCCCCGAAGGGTAGTTCCATCAAATCCGCTTGAAACACGACCCCTTGAAGTTCTAGGGGTACATCCTTATACAATTTGTCTACTACCACAGAGTGTCCTAGAGGGCTAACTACCGTCATCTTTCTAGCAGTAGTCTCACTAACTAAGTTCAAAGTTTCCACTATACTACTAGCAACATATGAGTGTGTCGAACCAACATCAATCAAAGCAGTATAAGATAACCCATAAATTATAAACGTACCAGTTATAACGTCCGGTGCGTCGCCCTTCTCTTGACGTTTGGCTGCATAGACCAACCCAGGCTGTCTAGCATCAGTACCGCCAGCACCTCGGCCAGGTGCTCCACGGCCTCGGCCGTTACCATTACCACCCCTAGCTGCACCTCGACCCCTCTGTGGTTGTTGACCATCCCTCCTGAACTGACCACGTCCTTGACCCTCAACTTGAGTCCTAGCTAACTTCCGCGGACAGTCCCTTACCCGGTGCTCTAATGACCCACACTCAAAGCACCCTCTATTACCAGCCTAACACTCTCCCGAATGAGCCTTTCCACATCGAGCACACTGGGGTGGCCACTGAGCAGCAGTAGGCTTTGCAGCTCTATCCGGTCCACCAAACCTAGCCCTCTTCTGTGAACTTCCAGCAGACCCTGATGACTCAAAACTCCTTTTATCCCTACTTTTGTCCTAATCCTGCCTCTCGGTTCGCTTCACCTCCTCAGCTACCTTGGCCTTTTCCACGAGAACGGTAAATTCCCTTTCACACTGAGGTGCAATTAATACTCGCAGCTCATCTCTTAGCCCGTCCTCGAACCTAACACAGCGCTCATGTTCCGTAGCCACCATACCCCGAGCATACCTACTTAACCTCAAAAATTCAGCCTCGTACTCGGGTACCGACTTATTCCCTTGTACCAAATTTAAGAACGCTCTACGTTGCCCATCAGTATAACCAGCCCTCACATACTTCCTCTGATAGGCTGCCCTAAAATAATCCCAGGTGATATCACCGGCCACTGCACCATCCCTGACCGTGAGCCACCACTGGTACGACTCATCCCGTAGAAGAGACACTATCCTCTTCAACTTCTTCTCAGCCGAGAAGTCAAAATCATCCATTATCTATTCTGTTGCCCCTAACCAGTACTCAGCCGAGTTGGGAGCCATTTCAGAAGCTCCCCTAAACACTTCTGCTCCGTTAGCCCGGAGTCGCTCAGCCACGGATTTCCTAGCTCCTAAACCCGCGCCTGCCCCAGCAACTCTTTCTAAAACTCGCAGTACTACCTAAGATACCGCATCATTACCACCAGTCTGATCTTGAAACTCAGCTTCCATTGCCGGCAGATCCGGCATCACATTTCCAGACCCATGGCCAGACCCTGCTGGCTCTGATAATGTCATCCTACCCCTACCACGGCCACGCGGCAGATGTCCACGACCCCTTGTACTCATTCTTCTCGTTCGCGTTTATCTATTTAAGAATTTTATGAATTATTAATTCTGTTCACTATTTATCCACGGACAATTTTATGAGAAATAGTTTTGAAAGTGATTCTTTTGCATACGAATCTATCTTAAAGTTTCAGTTCCAGGATTATCTCCTAGTTCTAAGTACATTCATCACACAAACAACATCCACAGACTACATTCAACGTGTAAGGGTATTTTCGTCATTTCACTATCCGGGGGTATTTTCGTAATTTTAACCTACATGGGTATTTTTGTAAATTTCAAAATATGGTCTCGGGTGATTTTGCGAAAGAAGGGTATTTTGGCAATTTTTTTCAACTCGAGGGTATTTCAGTAATTTTGCAAATCCGGGGTATTTCGATAATTTTACAAGTCAGGGGTAATTTGGTGATTTTACAAACCAGGGGTATTTTGGTCATTTTTCAAATCGAAGGTAGTTTTCACAAATCCAGGGGTAATTTGGTAATTTCAAAACTAGGGTTTTTATAAAACAGTGTGGCTGGTCCCTTTCGGGTTTTAGTTGTAAGTTTTGGCCTGTCAACACGTCCTTGTAACTAAGGTGAATAGTCACTATGCACCAGGTGGGATTCTAGTGAAAAGGAGGTGAGTCACTAGGACTGCTTAAATACCAAGCTTCCCCTGAATCCGTTCCTAGACATGCATATGCCTATTGCCAGACCCTGTCATAGCTAAAGTGAACAGTCACTATGCCCCAGGTAAGATTCCAGCGAAGAGGAGGTGAGTCACTCGAACTGCTTAAATACCAAGCCCTTCCGGATCTACTCCTAGACATGCATATGCTTGTTGCCACACTTTAGTCTTGTGACTCGTTTACAGGTTTTGTTTAATGAAGTTAAGTCTTATGGATTTGAAAAGTTGTTTGTCTAAGCCTAGAGTCCATTAGTACTATCATGCTTAACTACGTCTAAAGCCCACAAAGCCCAACAAATATATCACAACAAAAGTTAGGATACTGTAACACCCCCAAACCCGGCCCACGAGCCTTGACCGAATCTGGTTATGTCACTGCGGAAAGACGGTTGAAAATCTTTTTTGACTTGAGATAAAACATTAAATTTTGTCGTCTTTTGAAAACCATGTCCATTTAAAAATAATATGAAAAACCTTAATGTTATAAAATGTCTGAATTAAAACTTTAGTATATACAAACTTTGACTAAATAGATTGCTAAAATAAAAATCATCTTTATCTAATAAGTTAATTTAATCAAGACATAATTAAAATAATATCCACGATAATAATAAGGCCCTTATTACAACCAATACTTAAAACAATTACTGAATATTAAAAATGCTTAAAATAATTAAAATATCTTCCTCTGCATGGCCACCTTGTGTCCTCTCCGAACCCGGTCCAACTTTACGCATCACCTGAAAATGTTAAAGGAAAAAGGTGAGTCACCAAGACTCAGTGTGTAGCCCTTTTTCCCGGTTTAGTAAAACATCATACACAAATCATAAAACAGTTTAACATGCACAAGTTTCAATATGCACCCAGCCTAGCCTTCCGAACACCTTTCTCTACCCCGTGTGGTACCAAACCACTGGTGGTGCCAAACCACTGGTGACTTAAAGTCACAATATCCGTCAATACTTGTGGTACCAACCCACTGGTGTCCTGAAGACACAAATGTGATACCAAATCACTGGTGACAGAGTCACGAATCAAATGACCCATCGTGTGATACCAAATCACTGGCGACGATCCCGTATCTCAAAAGTGGGGCCAACCCACGGTGGTGTTAAACCACAGGGACAAGACGCTATGAGGTGCCAAACCTCTGGAGGTACCAAACCTCTGGTGACCGTAGTCACAATGTGATACCAAATCACTGGTGTCCGTCGACACGAATATCACTTCCTCATCTCATATCACCCATTATCATACCAACTCATGAAAGTATGCAAATCATGCCAATCATGCAAATCATGCTAACATGTTTAGTGTAGCATCTCATAGCACATACTTCATAAATCATGACATCATGCATCAACAACAGAACTCATAATAAAACAGACTTACCAGAATCTGTGCACATACCCCCATAGGGTATCATATCAATCCACCATACTGTTTCGGTTTTATTAATCAATCAGGTTATTAAGCATATTACAAAACAAAGAGTGTGTTAGTTTACACACCTGTTAAAACGCAAGCCTTAATCCTCAAAGAACCGATCTAAGACACTCTATTACCTTGCTCCTTACCAATGATTTGGTTTCCTACCAAATCCCGAACCGATGATGGTTCCTCTGACAATCGGCCACACCCCTAAAACGCAACCAGTTAGCTTCACAAGCATTCGACTTGAAGAATACTAAAAGAATAGCCCAAAGAACAACTTCTTACAACCACTTACCAACCGATTACCAAAGATGGAGGCTTCACTTGGTTGATTCCAAAATCACGGAGACCCTATAACCATTCGATTACCACAAGAGATTAACATACTTCCAAATAAATCCAAAATCGTCTCTTACCTTTGTAAAAGTCGACAGCGAACAGAGGACAGAACATAAGACATTCGGCCTTGCCTACTTACCTTCTCCAATGATTTGAAATAGACAACCCAAGGAGATCAACACTACTCTAAAGTTCGGCCAAAATGACACTAATAGGAGAAAGTGGATTTCGGCAACAAGGTTTTGAGAAAAGAGAGGAAATAAAAGATGAATGAGGTTCACAAATGAAGATTCGGCCAACAAGTCCAAGGGAGAAATCGGCAAGGTCTATGATGTTAATGGCTTTTGATTTCAAAGAAGGAAAAGAGGTAAGCTTTACTTGAAGGTTCGGCCAAATGACAAAAGGGAAAAGAAGAAAGCAAAAAGGAGTAAGGCTTTTGAAGAATTAAAATTCGGCAAAGGGAACCTCACCACCCTTTAAATAGCATTCGGCCACTCTCCCCCCCTTGAAGACTCCAACATTCAGCCATTTCCTAGAATCTCTCCTAGTCACTAATTCAAACACATTTGAATTAATCAAATCCTTTAATTTCCTCCCAGCCAACCATTTAAAACCAATTCAAATTAAACTAAAATAAAACCCACCTTTATCCTTTATCACCTCTTCAATTTAAAATACAAAATAAAAAAATAACTATTATTAAACCATTATCCCACCGAATTCAAAAAAAATAAATACTAAGCTCATCCTCATCTTCCAAATGCCCATGTGCCGTCCACTGCCTTCCAATTTGCTGCAAAATCAAATTAAAAGTAAAACACCCAAACTGCTGCCCATAGGTCTCGAACATGGGACCTGCCAGAACCCATGCTGCAGGTAGCGCCCCAGGCCATTCGGCCAAAGCGCTTTTTGTGATATAAACGCGCCATCTTTTGTTTTAAGCCCTTCTTCCTTAGTTCCCTTCTCTTTAACGCCAAAACAAAAATAAAATCCCCATTTGTTGCTCATGCCACTCAAACCTAGGACCAGCTGGGTCCCTTGCCAAGACCCTCAAGTGGCGCCCCTAGCCACTCCGCCTGTCGACTTTCTTGTCCACTATTGCCCACAACATCTTTTAACCCTCCTTAACTCAGCCCCCTTCCTTCTTACGCGCTAACACCCAAAAATAAACGCCACTTGCTGCCGCGTGCCTTGAACCTGTGCCCTGTCTGGCGTTACTTCCATTTTCTTAAGTGGCGCATGGGAGCCACTTTACCAAGCCCAATTTTATGTCCATAAATTCCTGAAATTTTCTTTAAGGCCTCCTTAGCCCAATTTCCCCTTTTAACCCAAAAATTTCAAAAATTTCCAATGCACTCGCTTTTAATCCTAGAGTTTTAAAAACCCTTAAAACATCACCAACCACACTTAAAGCCTATCACACTTGAGTTATGCTCCAAACGCATAACCCCTAATTTAGGATGTTACAGATACTTACCTGGGTGGATCGGCGCCGGAGACTCAGGTGCCATGCTTTTCAGAAAAATAATCATTTCACAAACCCTTAAAACATATTTTGGGCCTTAAACCCATAACCGGGCTTTGATACCAAAATGTAACACCCCAAACCTGGTCTAAATACTACAACCGAATCTGGCGTGCCACGGGAAGAAAATGTTTGAAAACTGTTTTTGTTGACTTGTTTTAGGAGAAAGATGTTGTATTTCGAAAGATGTAAAACATGTTGATGCTTGGCTTTAGAAAAACTTGTTTGCCTTGTTGTTTCTTTCGTATCTATTACTTAGTCATGGTACATAATAAAAACAAGTGTTTATTAGGTTTTGAAAACATCTATTTCTTAGCTTTATCAATGTAATGAATAAGAACCTTAGAATCCACTAAACAATAAAAGAAAACTCAAAATAAAACTTCGGCGGCCTTATTACATAACTAAAAAACCAAAATTTAATCAAATAACTAAGTCCGAATTGAAAACTCTGTAATAAACCAAAGGCTGTGCATGGCCACATTGAGTCCACTCCTGCTCCATATCCACGGTCTAAGTCTGATCTGCAAAATGTGAAGGAAGGGGTGAGTCGCCGAGACTCAGTGTATAAATCCCTATCCCAAAAGAAAATAGGCTCTTACACAAATTCATACAATAATATGCAAGTCATGCAACCCATCCAACTTAGGTATCCATCCAGGTCTCCCAAATCTACCCCTTGTGGTACCAAACCACTGGTGGTGCCAAACCACTGAGACTTAGTCACAATTTTATAATATCTGGGACCAACCCACTGTGTGATACCAAATCACTGGTGACAGTCTGATAGATAATACTTCCCCCTCCTCTAATCACCCACAACACATAATTATGGTAACGACATCAGTATGATCATGCTTAACATACCAAATTATGTATACAGAATAATATGCTTTCATAGATCTCATTCATCGTGAGTAATAATAACAACTTACCCGACATCCACGCTTTTACCCACAAGGGTATTTTAGTAACCATTGCCGTCATTCCGACTTTTAACAACACACAACATTAACATATTAAGTAAGAAAGTGTGTAAGAGTTACACATCTGGTTTTCATACTAACACTTTTACTGCCTCTACGCTACTGTCACTCGAGACTACCACTATCGGCCTACGATCTGCTTCCGATGTCGGCCCACACCCCGATGGCCAATCTCGCACTCCTAATACAGATCTTTTCTTATATTTTGGCGTTGGGTTTACAGATCCAACCTCTCCTATTGCTTGGCTGTTATTCGAGTCCATAGTAACCCCTTAATCACTAAACCATTTAAAAGATGAGATCTAATTACTCAAACAACTATAACACTTAAAACGAACTCTTACCTAATTAATCGAATCCCCGAATGCCTTTGAGAAACCACCATCACCAACCTACCTACATTCGGCCATCCTCAAAATATCAAACAAATCGATAATCACAACCATTCTAGCCCATATGACATTCGGCCAAATAAAAAAAAATCAAGAAAGGGCCATTCGGCTGAACCTACCACCACCCACCTTCGGCTTTTCCACCAAATCGGCACAGGAGACCTTTAATGAGACAGATTCAGCTACTAGAAGCAGAGAGGGAAAATCGACAGGCCTTAGAACAAGTGATTCGGGTTAGATCTTAATGAAAAGAAAGAGTGAAATCGCATAGAAACAAAATCCCGAAACTCACCAGATTACTAAGGAGTATGGGGCTTATAGTGCACCTTCGGGAAACAGAAACCACCCTTGTAGATTCGGCTATGGAGGAAGGAATATGAGTAAGAAGAATTCGGCTTTCAAAAAGATGTTGGAGAAGAGAAGAAGGCTAGGAAATTTCGGCTAGAAGAGAGAAAAGAATGAAAAGAAAACAAATGGAAAAAATGAACACTAGGCTTCAAAATTTCGGTAATACAAAAGCACACACTCAGAGTTGGAGTTTCGGCCAACTCTCTCCCTCCTGATAGCTCTTATCTTGCATGATAAGCCAATCCCTATCTCACCTTTAGAAGAGACCAACTTAGAACCAACTCTTCCCTCTTAATTATCAGCTTTTAATTACTAAATTAAAAAGAAATAAAGCTCCTAAATTTTAGCCATTGTGCCATCCATCCCCTTCCCTCCTATGTGCCGAATTTGACCCATCCATTTGGGCCCCAAACAACCATACAAGGCCCAACTCCTCCCCCCTTGTGACGCCACCTTCATGTTCACCTAAAGTACCTCAAATTTTTGGGCCACAAGCCCAGCTTGCTACTAAACATAATAATTTAAATTACATTACTACTAGCACTATTTTTAATCATTTTAACCCAGATTTTAAGCCCAAGCCTGAACCCAATACACACCTCAAAACCTCAAATTGCCAACCTAGCCATTCAACACCAAATGCACAGACCCACAAAATTAGGGTATTACATTCCAGCTTTCCCACGTGTCTTTGATCTCCGTTGTTAGCGGATAATCATCAATCTCCATATCAGCTATCTTTTTTAATAACTGAATAGATTCTTCATCTCTTTCCTACTGGATTTTTCCAGTGTCATAAGATAAAATTCTTCTTCCATCGGTCCAGAACACATAAGTGTTTTGTTGAAGTAGATACTGGGCCTTGGTCATTAAATCAATTCCGGCTTGGATTTGATAATAAGAAAAATTATTATAACACCTGTCAGTGGTTTTTGCCAAGTGTTGTTGATCTTCATCAACTGCTGAGAGGGATCTTCCCCAAAGCATAGTACGAATATTCCAAGTTTGATATGGCTGATAAAATTTTTCTTTCTCAGCAATACCAATAAACTATTTCATTTCTATATGAAAACAATAGATAAAATCGTCTATATTAGTAGAATTTATTAATCTAGATTTTACTATAGCAGGAAAATCTTTTAATAAATGAAAAGAAAGATTTTGGACTGTTATTTCTTTAACAAATCCCCATTCAGTACTGGTTATATCAAATGGTTCATGATCAAGCCTAAATTTGATAGTAGGAAATTGTTCTCCTATATTCATTAGTAAAAACATAAGCTTGTAAAAAGTATTTTGAAAAAGTTTCTTTAAATTGAACTTGCTGGTTGCAAATAGCTCTATTTATTTTTGAAAAAATATCTGGTGGTAGAATTTGTCTACATTTATTATATAGACATATTCTAAACATTTTATTAATAATAGGACTGTTTGTTCCTTTATTAATAAAATATTGGAATATATCAAGAAGATTGTTTATCTCCTTAATATCCATATATTTGATTAGGATCTCGTCCCAATCTCTGTATAAAACGGATTTAAGTAATAAATCATCGGATTTATTTTCTTTAGTTGTTTTTTCAACTAAGAATTTTGAAAATTGTGTAAGAGCTCTTCTAAAGTTTACTCTTTGATCAGTAATATGGATTTTCCATATTTTGTTTATAAAATTATAATATTCCAGGGGTATTCCCGGATTATAAAAATCTTTTATTTTAGGAATTTGTTGTTTTTTCAACAAATTTTATGTTTCTTTTATAATTTCAGCATAGCTTTTTTGATATACTGAATAAGGATCTTGAGACCAAGTAAAATCATTCACCGGGTTTGGTGATTGTGTTCCAAATGGTTGGCTTACCATTGGATATGGTACATAATATCCTTGATTAGGATAAAATAGTACTTGAGCATGTACAGTAATAAATCCTTGTTTAGGACTTATTGTTTTCCCTTTGTTGGGTTTTTTATGGACAGTTGTCCATTCTCCAACTTTTTCTAGAGGTTTTTTACCTCTATTCATAAGGCCTGCTAAGAAAATCAACAATCATTAGTACAAATGATTTTAGGATTTTCTACTAATGGTATTTCTATAGAAGTTTTTTCTATAGATAACATAACTGATTTTTTATAAATAGAAAGTGGTAAATATTGATTTATAAAATTATTTCCTAATAAAATATCACCATTCATATAAGGTAAACATAATAACTTTGGAATTATAAATCTAGCATTATTAATATAGATTGGTATATTTTTTGCTTTATAATAAATATTAGTTTTATTACCATTTATTCCATTAATTTTTATTGTCTTTTTTACAGGTTTTCAATAATCTACAGGAATAGCATTCTTTTTACAACTACTGGTTGTAGCCCCTGTATCTAATAAAGCATGTAAAGAATATATTTTATAATCTTTATCATGTAATGTAATTTCAATATATGTGTTATTAGTTTTTGATTGAAAATTAATAATATCTTCTATTGAAGATTGTATATCTTCCATTCTAGTGTTTCTAGAATTTCTACTAGGTGTAGGAAAAATAGGAATATGAACTGTTTTCATACCTATTGGTGTAGAAGTACTTATATTATCTTCATCTTCCTCTGGTTGAGAATTAGAAGGTAAAACTAAATTATCATCTGTATTAGTAATCATGTTATTTTTAAAATATGACTTATCACCAGATGACATATATTCTATAGTACTTACTGGTTTAGAAGTACTTGCATTATTAGTTTTTTCTATCATCCAGTCTTTTGGAATTGATATGTCTTTTAAATGTAATAATTTTGGTTGAATTTCTGTTGTAAATTTATTGGGCTCAAAAAGCTCAATTATTTTATTTTTTATTTCTTTTATTTCTACTTCTGTCGTATTAGTATATTCATTAATAGAAGTCCAGTTTATTGCTAAATCTTATGCTAAATCACTAATATCAAAATTTTTTGTCTGAATTCTAAGACATAGACACTCTTCTATTAGAGGGTCTGTTATGGACATAAAGTAATTTGATTTAATTTTAAATCCTATAACTCCTATATGTAAATTAGATTGAATTCCTCCAATAAGTGCTTTTATTGGATTTTCAAATCTTTTATCAAATAATACTGCTATAATAGGAACATCATGACCTTATATAAATAAAGCTCTAATTGTTATCATAATTATTCCTAAATGTATATATCTAACCTGAAGATATTTTTTCTTAATCCTTTTTATTCTATCTTTAGTAAATAATGGGATTTCTGTTAATCCACCTTTAGTATCCTTAGCGACTGTGTTACCGCTAATTTTTTCTATATGTCTTTGTGACCATATTTTAAACTTAGATATTTTACAAATTTCTTCGTTAGAAATATGATTTTTATTAATTTTATCTATTATATCATCAGAAAAGTCTGTTTCTTCTCCGATTAAATTTGCTAATTTAATATCATGTTGTTCAGATTTAGGAATTTCTTCTAATTTATTATTAGAACTGCTTCCTAACATAAAAATATATTCTTGAGTAATCAATGAATCATTTCGATATTAATTCATATAATATCTCAGTGGGATTTATTTCTTCACTAAAATATATTTCTAAATCTTGTTCTTCAAGATTTTTAATCATTTTCTTAGCATTTTTTCCTTTGTTAGGACAATTTGTTGCTATATGACCTTCTTCATCACAAATAAAACATTTACATATTTATTTTTTAGTATTATTAGAAGTCTTTCTCCTAACAAATTTTTTCTTCTTCTTATTATTATTATTATTATTATTATTATTATTATTATTATTATTATTATTATTATTATTATTATTACGATTATAATTTTTATAATTTTTATTACCCGGTTTCCATCTAGCTAATTTATATTTTTATTATATTAGCATTATTAATATAGATTGGTATATTTTTTGCTTTATAATGAATATTAGTTTTATTACCATTTATTCCATTAATTTTTATTGTCTTTTTTACAGGTTTCTAATAGTCTGCAGGAATAGCATTCTTTTTACAACTACTGGTTGTAGCTCCTGTATCTAATAAAGCATGTAAAGAATATGTTTTATAATCTTTATCATGTAATGTAATTTCAATATATGTGGTATTAATTTTTGATTGAAAATTAATAATATCTTCTATTGAAATATATCTTCCATTCTAGTGTTTCTAGAAATTCTACTAGGTATAGTAGGAAAAATAAGAATATGAACTGTTTTCATACCTATTGGTGTAGAAGTACTTATATTATCCTCATCTTCCTCTGGTTGAGAATTACAAGGTAAAACTAAATTATCATTTGTATTAGTAATCATATTATTTTTAAAATATAACTTATCACCAGATGACATATATTCTATAGTACTTACTGGTTTAGAAGTACTTGCATTATTAGTTTTTTCTATCATCCAGTCTTTTGGAATTGATATGTCTTTTAAATGTAATAATTTTGGTTGAACTTCTGTTGTAAATTTATTGGGCTCAAAAAGCTCAATTATTTTATTATTTATTTCTTTTATTTCTACTTCTGTCGTATTAGTATGTTCATTAATAGAAGTCCAGTTTATTGCTAAATCTTCTGCTAAATCACTAATATCAAAATTTTTTGTCTGAATTCTAAGACATAGACACTCTTCTATTAGAGGGTCTGTTATGGATATAAAGTAATTTGGTTTAACTTTAAATCCTATAACTCCTGTATGTAAATTAGATTGAATTCCTCCAATAAGTGCTTTTATTGGATTTGAAGACGTATAGACACAGACGGTCTTAGGTACCAGGGATAACATCATGGAAAAAATAGATTGTTTATATAAAGATAAAACTTGTAATCATACTATGCATATAGACTCTAAGAATGAAAATAATATTTCGGCTCTTAGTAAAGGTATCAATAGTTTAATAGATATGACGTCTATATATTTTAATAAATTATATACTAAGGTTAGTAAAGTAGAAGAAAAAGTAGATAGTTTGGGAGAAGTAACGGACTTAGATTTGAATAGCAAATCTAAAAAGTTATTATCCGATGTTAATAATAAACTCGATCAGGTTATTAATAATAATAATATAGAATCAGATTTAGGACCTTTATATTACGGTAATAGTAATTATATTTTAGCTTTGTCAGATGAGGATGAGTCTTCGGATGAATCTTCAACTAATAATAATAATAAAAAACAAAAAACAAAAGAGAAAAGAGAAAAAGATAAAAAACAAGAAAAATATGATTTTGACTCTTACAAAACTTTAATAGAACATTGGAAAACCCAATTTTCTAAAACGGAAGATAGTTATGAAAGAGTTGAATATCTAAAATTAATAGAAGAACTTTATGAAAAACATAAAGATTTGTTTAAAAGATATAATTATCATTATATGCTAGAATATAATGACAATACTAGTAATTCTGATAATTCAGATGAAAATATTAATGTTACGAGTCATAATTCTGATGAGGAAAACACTTCAATGTAAGAAAATATAGAAATTCCCGAACCAATGGATACTAAACCAACAGATCCAATGATTATATAACATCTAAACCTTGGGAAATAGATAAAAAGATCTTCATGGTAAAAGAAAATTAGACTCAAACCTTCAAACAGATGATGGTCTAAGATCTATTAATAAAAATCACGAAATTGTTGAAAACACAACAAGAATATTAGGTGATAAAATAGAAAATATAGCTACTAATGATATAAAACTGGAAACACCAGGAGAAACTAGTCAACCTACACCTATACCTTATAGTGTAGGAGACCTTAACAAAAGAAATGTTGCTCAAGGAGGAATATATTTAGACTTAACAAATATTCCTTTGTCTGACTATGAAAAAACCATAGATGTAACACCCCAAACCCGGTCCAAACGCCACGACCGAATCTGGTATGTTACGAGGGAAAACGTGTTTGAAAATTTCGAATTTGTACCAAATAGACTTGATAAAAACTTTGTTCCTTTTTGAAACCAAGTGGTTTAATGATGTTACTAAAACATTTAAACTTAGTAAAAGTTTGATTCCACGTTAGAAAACAATTGATCTTTATTGGTTTATAAAAACAATGTGATACCCGATGGTATAGTTGAAAACGTATCGCTTTATTGGTTTGAAAACGCCGTCTTTCCAAATTTTAATAAAATTTGTACCAAGTTATTTTGTTACAGCATATTAAAATCTAATGTAAAAATATAAACATCATAAAGCACCTTTTAGAAGCTTTTACAAATCCAAGATAAACCCAAATAAAAATAAATAAACTAAAGTACCCAAATGCAATAAACTGAGCAAAGCTTTTATTAGAGCATGGCATGTGCACCCGAGTCCATCCGGCTCCAAGTCGCGTCTCACGAGTCACCGAAATGTCAAAGGAGAGGGTGAGTCGAGTGACTCGATGTGCAAATCCCGCTCCCGATAAAACAACATGCTAACACCCATCATACATAGTAATACAATCAATGCAACCCGATCCTAACCATCCATACTCCTTTCTACCCCGTGTGGTACCAAAACCTTTGGTGACATACGATCACGATGTGTTACCAAAACACCGATGTCCCAAAGACATAATATCCGTCAATGTGGTACCCAACCACCTGGTGTCCCAAAGACACAATTGTGCTACCAAAAAGATGGTGACCGAAGTCACAAATTCAACGATGATGGGGCCAACCCATCGTGTGTTACCAAAACACTAGCGAGACGATCCCATATCTCAAGTGGGGCCAACCCACGGTGGTCAAACCACGAGGACAAGTCGCAATGAGGTGCCAAACCTCCGTGTCCCCAAAGACACAATGTGCTACCAAAGCAATGGTGACCGTAGTCACAAATCGGTGATGGGGCCAACCCATCGTGTGTTACCAAAACATCGGCGTCAATCCCATATAATCGTCGTGGGGCCAACCCATCGTGGTAATCGAGCCATGGGACGAGACGCTGAGGTACCAAACCTCTGGAGGTGCCAAACCTCCGTGACCCAAAGTCACAAAGTGTGCTACCAAAGCACTGGTGCTCACAAGACAAAACATATCATTTGCTTCCTCATCTCATATCGCCCATCATCATACCATACTCATGTATCATGCATCTCATGCAAGTCATGCATATCATGCCAACATACCAAGCAGTCTCTCATAACATACATACAAAACATAGGTCATGATATTATACTTTATTAATAGTACTCATAACAGAACAAACTTACCCGAATCGTCCACATACCCCATTTTGGGTATTCACTTGTCCATCATACTGTTATAGTTTTAACAGGCAAATCGGTTTATTATTAAAAATATTACTAAGTATCAAGGTGTTAGTTACACACCTGATAACTACGAGTCTAGAAATCCCAACGAGAACGAATGCTAAGTCCCTCGAATCTGACTCCTATAACAATCGGCCAACACAGGGGTTAGGCATCCATAGCATTCGGCCAAAGCTATCAAACCAAAGGGCTTACTTTTAACCTCTTACCTTCGATAGATTTGGTTTCCTCCCAAATCCGAACCAACAGTGGTTCTTTTGCCAATCGGTCAAGTCCCTAACAACAAACAGTTAGTCCTTTATCACCTCTGACTTAATCGAAACCAAGATTAAACTCATAACAATAATATCCAACACTTACCCCTTACTTACCAAACGCCAAAAATCGATCAACCCAACAGGATCACCCTTCACTGATATTCGGCCAAAATGAAAGCTAAGAGGAGGGAGGTATTCGGCTTAGAACTCAGAAGTACAACAGAGGAAAATATGGTTTAAGAAATGAGAAGAAATCGGCTAGCAGATGAGAAGGGTTCGGCTTGAGTGAGAAAAGAGTGAAAGAAAATGTGAATTCGGCACAAAGGTTGTAACATGAAAATATGAGAAAAGAGTGTATTACGGCTTACACAATTGAACAAAAGAGAAGAAATGAAGAGAATAACATTCGGCTACCAAGAAGTCAAAGCAAGATTCGGTAATAGGCTACTAGAACTTTTGGTTCAGAAAAGAAAATGAAATAAAGCTTTTTAGAATTTTATTTAACTATGGGAGTTTGGTATTTTGGTTTCAAAAAGAATGGAGAAAATGAGAGAACATTCTCTTGAAGTTTTGGCTACCAAAAGACAAAAAGAGAGAGCTTTAGCTTGTTAACTCGAATGAAAAAATACCCCAAAATGTCAAAATGACATCTAAGCACACCCAAAATCCTATACCAAGCCGTCCACACTCCCCCAAAACTCCTAAAATTCGCCACCCTCCTCAAAACACTCCAAGCCACTAATTCAAAAGCATTTGAATTAGTCCCCTTCCACAATTTGCTCTCCACCCACCATTTGAATGGGTTGACAAAGTCCAAGGCAGAGTTTGAACTGCCTACAACTCCTCCCTCCATGCCGTCAAAATGAGTGCCAAAAAGGGGACTCTGCAGCTCGAACACAAGGCCTCCACCTTGCTTTAGGCGTTACCCACTCCAAACCTTAGTGGCGCCTACAATGCCACTCCACCAACTTGTTTCTTGTGCTAACAAACACCCAAAATAAATTTAAAAGCCCCAGCTTCCTCAGCCCCTTGCATCTTAGCTCAAAACTAAAAATTTCTACCTACTCAGGCTTACTTCTAGCCTACAATTAAGCCCCTAAAACACCGAAATAGCAACACAGCACACCAAACACATGCAACATCATGCAACACAGAAATAGCCCCTAACCCGGGATATTACAGTTCTACCCCCCTTAAGAATAATTTCGGCCTCGAAATTACCTGGTCAAAAGAGTTGCGGGTATTGCTGTCTCATCGCATCCTCGGGTTCCCACGTGGCTTCTTCCACGCCATGATTCCGCCAAAGAACCTTAACCAAAGGCACAGACTTCCTACGTAGAACCTTGACATCTCGATCTAGAATCTGCACTGGTTCTTCCTCTATGGTCATATCTGGGTTCACCTCGATCTCCTCCACTGCTACTACATGAGATGGATCAGAACGATACCTCGGAAGCATCGACACGTGAAAAACATCGTGAATCGACTAAGCTCACTGGCAACTCAAGGCGATACGCCCATGGTCCAACTCGTCTCAATACCTTATACGCCCAATGAACCTCGGACTTAGCTTGCATTTTTCGCCAAACCTCGGTACCTTCTTCCAAGGTGAGACCTTTAAGAAGACTCGATCTCCCACAATGAACTCTATATCCCTTCGCTTGAGATCGGCATAAGACTTTTGCCGGTCCGAAGCTTCCTTCAAACGAGCCTGAATCAACTTAACCTTGTCCTCGGTCCCAGCAACCAACTCGGGTCCCAACAACTGACGTTCTCCCAACTCTGTCCAACATGTAGGTGAGCGACACTTCCTACCATACAATTGCCTCATACGGTGCCATCTTGATGCTTGTTTGGTAATCGTTGTGTAGGGCAAAACTCGCCAACGGCAGAAACTCATCCCAATCGCGCCTCAAGTCCGTAGAACACAACCTCTCAAAGCATGTCTTCCAAGATCCGAATGACCTTTCACACCGCCGCCCGATTTGCGGGTGAAAAGCCATCTGAAATCAAGCGCGCACCCAGAGCTCGATGCAACGCTCTAATCTGCGACGTAAACCTCGGATCCCTATTCGAGATTATCGTAAAACTGGAACACCGTGTAGCCTTACTATCTCTCGACACATAAAGCTTCGCCAACCTCAAGTGAATAGTCCACTCTCACCGGAATGAAATGGGTCGACTTAGTCGAGACGGTCCACGATAACCCAAATCAATCTTTCTTGCTTGGCGAAGCGGCAACCCACCGATTTAAATCCATAGTTATCCTTTCCCATTTCCATCGAGGAATCTTCACAGTGAAGCAAACCCGACGAGAATCGATGTTCGGCCTTGACTACGACAAGTCGGACATTTTCCAACAAACTCGCTACTTCTTTCTTCAAGCCGTGCCACCAAAATCGCTCTTTAAGATCCCTATACATTTTACTACTCTCGGGATGCATAGCATAAGACTGCTATGTGCGCCTGAAGAATCCTCTGCCTCACTCATCATCTTTAGGCATACAAGCCTTCCTTGAAAACACAGTAACCTCATCCCTAGACAAGTCAGAAACCCTCCAAACCACCATTCTGCACTTGCAACCTTCGCGCACTCAGAACCTCATCCTCCAACTGTTTCTCTTTGATCTGCTCAACCCAAGTAGGCTTAACTTGCAGCTCTGCCAGAATACTCCCGTCGTCATACAAACTTAAATGGGCAAACAAAGCTCTTAGAAATGCGAAACAACCCCTACGGCTCAACGCGTCGCCACCACGTTAGCCTTGCCGGATGATACTCGATTGAACAAATCGTAGTCCTTGAGCAACTCAACCCATCGACGCGCCTCAAATTCAGGTCCTTCTGAGTCAATAGGTACTTCAAACTCTTATGATCTGTGTAGACGATTGACTTCTCCCCGTACAAGTAGTGCCTCCAGATTTTTAGAGCGAAGACTACAGCTGCTAGCTCCAAGTCGTGCGTCGGATAGTTGACCTCGTGTGGCCTCGGTGCCGAGAAAGCGTAAGCACACAACCTTACCCTCCTCGCATCAACACACAACCCAAGCCCGTGTGTGATGCATCGCAAAGACACTCGTGAATTCCTTACCACCAAAGTTGAATCAAAGCAGAGCCTCACAAGATCTTTTCAACTTATCAAAACTCTCCTCATTGTTTCTCACCCAAACGAACGGAACTCCCTTTCTAACATGACTTAGTCATCCGGTCTTTGCAATTAACGAAACCCTCAACAAATCTTCTGGTAGTATCCCGCCAAACCCAAGAAACTCCGAATCTCAATGATCGACTTAGGAGGCTTCCAATCCAAAACCGCCTCAACCTTCCGAGGATCTACTCTAATCCTCACCGATACTACATGACCTAAAAACGTCACTTCACTAAGCGAACTCGCACTTCATCGAACTTAGCATAGAGTTGCTTCTCCTCAAAATCGCAACACCACTCTTAAGTGTGCATCATGCTCTTCTTCCGACCTTGAATAAACCAAGATGTCGCCAATAAAAACCACGATTTAAACGGTCCAGATCATTGCTGAAACACCCTATTCATCATATCCATAAAAGCTGCCGAGCGTTAGTCAACCCGAACGGCATTACCAGAATTCGTAGTGCCCGCATCGAGTCCAAACATTTGTCTTATGGATATCCGCTTCCTTAACTTTCAACCGATGGTACCGGACCTCAAATCGATCTTGAAAACACCGATGCACCTTTCGGTGATCAAACAAGTCATCTATCCGTGGTAACGGATACTTGTTTTTAATCGTCACTTATTCGGTTAAGCGGTAGTCGATACACATCCGCATCGAACCGTCCTTCTTCTTGACGAATAATACCGGCGCTCCCCACGGCGAAACACTTGGCCTAATGAAGCCTCGATCCAACGACTCCCGAACCGAGCCTTAAGCTCCACCAATTCCTTTGGTGCCATCCTATATGGAGCAATAGACACCGGCGCGATCCACGGTAGCGCAGATCTATCCCAAACTCTACCTCGCGATCCGGTGGTAAACCCTAAGCTCCTCCGAAACACATCAATAAATTCCTTATGATGCACGAACCTTCTCAACAAAGCAGACTCTTTAGCCTCCAAGGCATACACATGAACCACATACGCGCAATGACTTCCCGACCATCTTTCTGACTTTCAAAGCAGATACCACATTGGATAAGTAATCTCTCCTATTACCTATCATAATCACTTCATCTCCCTTATCCGTCGATAGCACCATGCGCTTAGCGCGCAATCCACCTTGGCACGGTACTTAACCAACCAGTCCATCCCGAGAATCGATCGAACTCCTCAAACGGCGGTTCCATCGGATCGACAAAAAAAAACTACCCCTTGGAGTTCTAGGGTACATCCTTATACAACTTATCTACCACTACTGAGTGACCTAGAGGGCTAGCACGGTCATCCGCCTAGAAGATATCTCGAATCTAAGTCCATGGTCTCAACTATACTACTAGCAACATACGAACGCGTGGAACCCAAGTCAATTAAAGCAAAGATATAGGAGAACCAAAAATCAAAAACGTCATTCGGTGATTACGCCCCGGTGCGTCGCTTCTCTCGCGGCGCCTAGCCGCATACACACTGCATCAGCCGTCGTGCCTCGTAACTACCCGCACCTCTCGCCGGTGCTCCACGACCTCGACCAAATCCATTACCACCTCGCCATTACCACGGCCCCTCCGTGGTGGCGGTCCATTACCTCTCGAACCGACACGCCCCGACTCTCGGTGAATCAACGGCCATCCCACGCGACGATCCCCTAATGCGATGCTCCAGAGAACCACACTCAAAGCACCCTTTACCACCACCCAACAACCACCCCAATGAGATTTCCATCGACGACATGCTGCGGCGGTCCCCCGCTAGCGAAGAACAAACCTAGCGATCGATTATTCCCGCCCACTCGGCCTAGCCCTCTTCTCGCGGATTGCCGGACGATCCCGAAGACCCAAAGCTCCTCTTAAGCCTACTCCTGTCTATGCTGCTTGTCTTATCGACTCCTTAACACCTTCGGCTACCTTAGCCTTCTCGACTAAGACAGCAAACTCGCGCTCCTGCTGTGGAGCAATCAGCAGCCTCAACTCGTCTCGCAGACCATCCTCGAAACGAACACACCTCTCATGCTCAGTGGCTACAATGCCCCTGGCATACCTACTCTCACCAGGAACTCACCTCGTACTCAAAGAATGATTTACTCCCCGAACAAGCCTCGTAAATGCCTTTCATTTGGGAGTCGATGTAACTAGCCCCGATGTACTTCTTTTGATATGCAGCTCTAAAATAATCCCATGTCAGATCCTCAGCTGCCACACTGTCCCGAACCGTGAGCCACCACTGATATGACTCATCTCGGAGAAGCGATACGATGCCCTTCAACTTCTCCTCAGTCGTCAAGTCCAGATCGTCCATGATCCGCTCAGTTGCCTCCAGCCAATACTCAGCAGTGCTAGGAGCAACACCCGATACACCTCGGAAGAACTCGCCCGTTAGCGTTAGAGTCGCCAGAACAGATTTCCTAACTCCTGCACCACCACTTACACACGGCTACTCTTTCCAACACCCGCAAAGATCGCTCGTGACATCGCATCGCGTCTCGATCGATCTTGGAACTCACCACCTCCACCGGTGGTGGCGGAATCAAGCATCTCATTTTTTCGAACCCCGCCAGATCCTACGGGTTCGTAAACCGTCATTCTACCCTACCTCTACCACGAGTATTACGACCACGTCCGCCTCGAGTGCTCATGACTAACGATCTCACGTTTTCGATTAAAAAGATTTTTATGCATTAGTATCGTTCCACTTTCTTAACCGCAAAGAAATTTTATGAATAGAGTTTATTTGGGGTTCTTTCGAGCAATCAAGGTTTCAATCTTCTATCCTATTCACCCAAAAGAGATTATACATTCATTCCTTAACCCTTTCCATACCTATTCACTCTTCTGGACATTCACGCCCATTCTAGCCCAAAGGTATTTTCGTCATTTTCCTACAGGTGGTAATTTCAGTAAAAGATATTTTAAACTTTAAGAAACCTGGTCGATTTGGAATTCCAAAAATTTGTGAGTGTTCTTTGAAAATTTTGTAAAATACTTCGTTTTGGAAACCGTGGGTATTTTAGTAATTTTCACAAACCGAGCGTATGCCAGTAAATTTCCAAAATCAAAATTTTCGATTGATATTTTGTAAAACAGAATGTTTGAATTTCGTAACATCATTGAAATTTTGGGGCAAAATCATTGAGTTGCTGTTTTATAAACCAAGGGCATTTTAGTAAATTTACCCCCCTAAGGGCATTTTTGTAATTTTCCATAAATCAGGGTTTTTCAAGAAAAATTGTTGTAAATGTGACATTTTCGGTTTTGAAAGAGTGTATTGCAAAAAAAATTTGAAAAACATTAAAGTTGTTGTTGTATTTTTTGAAAACATGGCTGATTCCCTTTTCGGGTTTTAGTCGTTAGGTTAAGTCTATGACCGAGCCTTCTTGGTCGGGGTGAACTCGAGCCACGCACGGGTGGGATTCTGCGAAGAGGAGGTGAGTCACGAGGACCGCTTAAATACCAAGCTCTTAGGATCCTCTCTAGACATGCGCACAGGAGTTACCACACCCTAGCCCCGTGGCTGAGTCATAGATTGGTTTAGTGCTTTAAGTCTTATGCTTTAGTTCGAGTGTTTGAGTAATCTAATCCTAGGGTTTAAGTCCTATAAATCTAACTACGTTCCATATCACCTACCCTTCTACAAATAATAATTCACAGAAGAGTTTAGAGTTACTTACCTGGGCGAACTGGTGCCGGAGACTCGGTGCCATGCCTTGTAAACCATGTATCCAATCCCAAAACACTTTAAACAAACTTTTGAAAACAATTTGGGCCTCAAGCCCACAGCCGAGCTTTTGAACTTAGCTCTGATACCACAATTGTAACACCCCAAACCCGGTCCAAACGCCACGACCGAATCTGATATGTTACGAGGGAAAACGTGTTTGAAAATTTCGAATTTGTACCAAATAGACTTGATAAAAACTTTGTTCCTTTTTGAAACCAAGTGGTTTAATGATGTTACTAAAACATTTAAACTTAGTAAAAGTTTGATTCCACGTTAGAAAACAATTGATCTTTATTGGTTTATAAAAACAATGTGATACCCGATGGTATAGTTGAAAACGTATCGCTTTATTGGTTTGAAAACGCCGTCTTTCCAAATTTTAATAAAATTTGTACCAAGTTATTTTGTTACAGCATATTAAAATCTAATGTAAAAATATAAACATCATAAAGCACCTTTTAGAAGCTTTTACAAATCCAAGATAAACCCAAATAAAAATAAATAAACTAAAGTACCCAAATGCAATAAACTGAGCAAAGCTTTTATTAGAGCATGGCATGTGCACCCGAGTCCATCCCGGCTCCAAGTCGCGTCTCACGAGTCACCCGAAATGTCAAAGGAGAGGGTGAGTCGAGTGACTCGATGTGCAAATCCCGCTCCCCGATAAAACAACATGCTAACACCCATCATACATAGTAATACAATCAATGCAACCCGATCCTAACCATCCATACTCCTTTCTACCCCGTGTGGTACCAAACCACCGTGGTGACATACTGATCCACGATGTGTTACCAAAACAACGATGTCCCAAAGACATAATATCCGTCAATGTGGTACCCAACCACTGGTGTCCCAAAGACACAATTGTGCTACCAAAGCACTGGTGACCGAAGTCACAAATCCAACGATGATGGGGCCAACCCATCGTGTGTTACCAAAACACTAGCAGACGATCCCATATCTCAAGTGGGGCCAACCCACGGTGGTCAAACCACAGGGACAAGTCGCAATGAGGTGCCAAACCTCTGGTGTCCCAAAGACACAATGTGCTACCAAAGCACCGTGACCGTAGTCACAAAATCGGTGATGGGGCCAACCCATCGTGTGTTACCAAAACATCGGCGTCAATCCCATATAATCGTGCGTGGGGCCACCCCCATCGTGGTACCTTGAGCCACGGGACGAGACGCCGAGGTACCAAACCTCTGGAGGTGCCAAACCTCTGGTGACCCAAAGTCACAAAGTGTGCTACTAAAGCACTGTGTGCTCGTCAAGACAAAACATATCATCGCTTCCTCATCTCATATCGCCCATCATCATACCATACTCATGTATCATGCATCTCATGCAAGTCATGCATATCATGCCAACATACCAAGCGAGTCTCTCATAACATACATACAAAACATAGGTCATGATATTATACTTTATTAATAGTACTCATAATGTAACAAACTTACCCGAATCGTCCACATACCCCATTTTGGGTATTCACTTGTCCATCATACTGTTATAGTTTTAACAGGCAAATCGGTTTATTATTAAAAATATTACTAAGTATTAAGGTGTTAGTTACACACCTGATAACTACGAGTCTAGAAATCCCAACGAACGAATGCTAAGTCCTCGAATCGACTCCTATAACAATCGGCCAACACAGGGGTTAGGCATCCATAGCATTCGGCCAAAGCTATCAAACCAAAGGGCTTACTTTTAACCTCTTACCTTCGATAGATTTGGTTTCCTCCCAAATCCGAACCAACAGTGGTTCTTTTGCCAATCGGTCAAGTCCCTAACAACAAACAGTTAGTCCTTTATCACCTCTGACTTAATCGAAACCAAGATTAAACTCATAACAATAATATCCAACACTTACCCCTTACTTACCAAACGCCAAAAATCGATCAACCCAACAGGATCACCCTTCACTGATATTCGGCCAAAATGAAAGCTAAGAGGAGGGAGGTATTCGGCTTAGAACTCAGAAGTACAACAGAGGAAAATATGGTTTAAGAAATGAGAAGAAATCGGCTAGCAGATGAGAAGGGTTCGGCTTGAGTGAGAAAAGAGTGAAAGAAAATGTGAATTCGGCACAAAGGTTGTAACATGAAAATATGAGAAAAGAGTGTATTACGGCTTACACAATTGAACAAAAGAGAAGAAATGAAGAGAATAACATTCGGCTACCAAGAAGTCAAAGCAAGATTCGGTAATAGGCTACTAGAACTTTTGGTTCCGAAAAGAAAATGAAATAAAGCTTTTTAGAATTTCGGCTAACTATGGGAGTTTGGTATTTTGGTTTCAAAAAGAACGGAGAAAATGAGAGAACATTCTCTTGAAGTTTCGGCTACCAAAAGACAAAAAGAGAGAGCTTTAGCTTGTTAACTCTTGACCGAAAAAATACCCCAAAATGTCAAAATGACATTCGGCACACCCAAAATCCTATACCAAGCCGTCCACACTCCCCCCCAAAACTCCTAAAATTCGGCCACCCCTCCTCAAAACACTCCAAGCCACTAATTCAAAAGCATTTGAATTAGTCCCCTTCCACAATTTGCTCTCCACCCACCATTTGAATGGGTTGACAAAGTCCAAAGCAGAGTTTGAACTGCCTACAACTCCTCCCTCCATGCCGTCAAAATGAGTGCCAAAAAGGGGACTCTGCAGCTCGAACACAAGGCCTCCACCTTGCTTTAGGCGTTACCCACTCCAAACCTTAGTGGCGCCTACAATGCCACTCCACCAACTTGTTTCTTGTGCTAACAAACACCCAAAATAAATTTAAAAGCCCCAGCTTCCTCAGCCCCTTGCATCTTAGCTCAAAACTAAAAATTTCTACCTACTCAGGCTTACTTCTAGCCTACAATTAAGCCCCTAAAACACCGAAATAGCAACACAGAACACCAAACACATGCAACATCATGCAACACAGAAATAGCCCCTAACCCGGGATATTACAATAGATGACTGGGCACAATCCATGACTATTGTTGTAAATAACAACAGTACAGTCTGGTCAAAAGAAAAGTTTTTAAACTATTTTGTTGGAACTTTTCAAGGAGATGTTCTACAATTTCTCGAATATTGGGAAGAAAGCGAGAAAGGAAGAGAACAAAAAGGACAACTTGTTAATCAAATAAGTTCTCCTAAAGATTTATTAAAAGGATTAGCCTCAATTCTAAAAATAGAATTTTGTGGTTATACTAATAAAAAAGACCAGGATAGTCAATCCAGCTATACCTTGTCAAAATTAAAATTATGCGATATTAGATATTTAGAAGAATTCTCTAAAAAGTTTTGCAAGAATATCAAAAGTTAAAAATGAAAGTATAGACTTTTGGAGAAATCAATATTTTCATAAGCTACCCCCACCTTGGGATGAAATTTGCATAAACAAATATGCTTCTTTCATTATAAAACATAGTAATGATAATAAAGAAATAGGAGATATAGATACAATAGGTAATAGAATTAATTTTGCTAAAGAAAGAAAAGAATTACATTGCTTACAAAGTAAAGCGGCTAAACAAGTCAAAAATAAATTAAGCCATAGATATTGTACAAAAATGTTAGAAGGAGAATGGGAATTTGGTTGTAGTTCTATACGACCAAAACCTATAAAAAACATAAAAATATAAATTAACTAAATGGAAACCAGGAAATAAAAATTATGCTAATAATAATAAAAAGAAAAATTCGTTAGAAGAAAAACTTCTAAAAATACTAAAAATCAAATATGTAAATGTTTTATTTGTGTGAAGAAGGACATATAGCAACATTTTGTCCTAACAAAGGCAAAAACGCTAGAAAAATGATTAAAAATCTTGAAGAACAAGATTTAGAAATTTGCTTTAGTGAGGAAATAAATCCCTTTGAAATATTATATGAGTTATTATCGAAGCAGTCGATCTGATTCTCGATGAATATATCTTTATGTTGGGAAATAGTTCTAATAAACAATTAGAAGACATTCCTAATTCTCAACAATGGGATATTAAGCTAGGAAATATAATTGGAGAAGAAATTGACTTTTCTCGATGATATAATTGAAAAATTAATAAAAATCATATTTCTAAAGAAGAAATATATAAAATTTCTAAGTTTAAAATATGGTCAAAAAGACACATAGAAAAAATTAGTGGTAATACAGTCGCTAAAGATACCAAAGGTGGATTAACAGAAATCCCCTTATTTACTAAAGAAAAAATAAAAAGGATTAGAAAAAACTATCCTCAAGTTAGATACATACATTTAGGAGTCATTATGATAACTATTAGAGCGTTATTCAGAAGAGGTCATGATGTTCCTATTTTAGCAGTATTATTAGACAAAAGATTTGAAAATCCAATAAAAGCACTTATTGGAGGAATTGAGTCTAATTTACATACAAAGCGTTATAGGATTTAAAGTTAAACCAAATTACTTTATTTCCATAATGAGACCTCTAATAGAAGAGTGTCTCTCGCCTTAGAATTGGACAAAAAATTCTGATATTAGTGATTTAGCAGAAGATCTAGCAATAAGTTGGACTTCCATTAATGAATATACTAATACAGCAGAGGTTGAAATAAAGGAAATAAATAATAAAATTATTGAGCTTTTTGAGCCCAATAAATTTACAACAGAAATTCAACCGAAATTATTACATTTAAAAGATTTATCAATTCCAAAAGACTGGATAATTGATAATACTAATAGAGCTAGTACTTCTAAAACCAATAAGTACTATAGAATATATGTCATCCGGTGATAAATTATATTTCAAAAATAATTTGATTACCAATACAGATGATAATTTAATATTTCCTTCTAGTTCTCAACCAGAGGAAGAAGAAGATAATATAAGTACATCTACACGATAGGTATGAAAGCAGATTCATATTCCTATCTTCCCTACTACACCAAGTAGAAATTCTATTTCTAGAAACACTAGAATGGAAGATATACAATACTCTGTGGAAAGTATAATAAATTTCAATAAATACATTGAAATTACATTACATGATAAAGACTATAAAAAATATTCTTTACATGCACTATTAGATACAGGAGCTACAACCAAGAGTTGTAAAAGAAATGCTATTCAAAAGAATTTCGGATACACAGAAAAAGAAAATAAGTATTAATGGAATAAATGGTAGAAAAACTACAATTTATTATAAGGCAAAAAATATACCAATCTACATAAACAATGTTAGATTTATAATTCCAAAATTATTATGTTTACCTGATATGTATGGAGACATATTATTAGGTAATAATTTTCTAAATCAATATTTACCTTTTATTGTTAATAAGAAATCGGTTATATTATCTATAGAAAACAATTCTATAGAAATACCATTAGTAAATTATAAACCTGATTTTACTAATGTTTGATTTTCTTAGCAGGCCTTATGGATAGAGGTAAACAACCTCTAAATGAAAATGATGGATGGAGAAAGCGTCCATAAAAACCCAACAAGGGAAAATCACCAATGAGTCCTAAACAAGGATTTATTGCTGCACCTATAAAAGTAATTCCTAAACAAGGATTTATGGCTGCACCTACACAGGTACAATTTTATCCTAAACAAGGATATTATTTACCATATCCATTGGTAAACCAACCAATTGGATCACATTCACCGACAGGTGGATTATTCTCAATTTTCTCAAAAGCCTTATACCGATTCCGAAATTCTCAAATATACTGAAGATTTGTTGAAAAAACAACAAACCTCGAGTTCTTGAATCTAAAGGATTTTTATAATCCAAAGCTTACCCCCAGAATATTACCATTTCATAAACAAGATATGGAAAAACCATATTTTGGAACAAAGAGCTAGTTTCAGAAAGGCTTTACCCAATTCTCGTAATTCTTAGTTGAAAAAACAAATCAAGAAAAATCAAGAATTATTATAAAAAGTATATTATACAGAGATTGGGACGATGTCCTAATTGAATATATGGAGATTAAGGAGATAAACAATCTTCTTGATATATTTCAATATTTTATTAATAAAGGAGAAACACTCCTATTATTAATAAGATGTTTAGAAAATGTCTATATAACAAGTGTAGACAAATTTTACCTCGTAAATATTTTCAAAAATAAAAGGAGCCATTTGCAAACAAAGCAAGCTCTATTTTTAGAAAAATTTTACGAATATTTTACTCAAGCTTATTTGTAAATGATATAGGAGAAAAACTCCTGCTATCAAATTTCGTTTAAATCATGAGCATTTCGATATAACAAGTATTGAATGGGGATTTGTTAAAGAAATAACGAGTCCAAAATCTCTCTTTTGATTTATTAAAAGATTTTCCAATGATAGTCAAATCTCATTATCAAACTTTGTAAATATAGACGATTTTGTCTATTATTTCCATATTGAGATAAATAGTCTCATTGGTATTCTTTGAGGAAGAAAAATTTCATCGACCTTATCAGATTTGGAATATAAATACTATGTTTTCCGGAAAAGCCCCAAAGAAAAGAAAAGAAGATCCGAGCATTTATCAAAAATCATTGATGAGTGCTATAATAATTTCAACAAGTATCAAGTCCAAGCAGAATTGATCTTATGAGCATGGCTCGCACCTTCTCCATCAAGACACTTATATGTTTTGGACCGATGGAAGAAGAATTCTAGCTTACGACATAAGAAAAAAACCGAAGAAAGCAATGAAGAAGCCATTTCGTTATTAACACAAATAGCGGAAATGGAAATCGGTGATTATCCGTTAGCAATGAAATCCGAGAAACATGGGAAAGTTTGGAATACACCAAGACCTTCACAGAATCCTTACACGGATGAAATCAAGAAATGAATCTCGAAACATCCAAGAAGGATAACACGTGGAAGAATGATGTCCAAAAAGGAGATGCATTCAATATTGGCGGTGACTTAAAAAGAAGGAAACCACCAAAAGACAAAGATGATGTCATGCATGATGGAAGCAACCATTTAATGCAATTGAAACGTGGAAGCAACCACTATTTAAGGAAGCTACGTGGAAACAACCAAAAGCATCCTTATCAAGATAATGTTAGAGGAAGCTACGTGGAAAAAGCCAACATAGCATCCACCAATTAAAGAAAGCTACTTGGAAGCCACCAAGAAGCTGACAATTAATGTGTCCTTATCGGGATACTATTCGGAACTCAATTGTAATTAAATTAGAGTTTATTTTTTATTCTTATCCGAACAATTATTTCGGATTTCAAATGTAACTAGATTCTAGTTTAGAATTTTTGGTTATAAATAGGCATTCATGTAAGCCTTGAAAGGCATCGAGTTTTAGTTAGAAAATTTGTAAACTATCTTTCATCGAGTTTTAGTTAGAAAATTTGTAAATTATCTTTCATCGAGTTTTAGTTAGAAAATTTGTAAACTATCTTTCTTCTTGTGAAATATTATTCTAATTGTTATCATAATTATTCCTAAATGTATATATCTAACTTGAGGATATTTTTTCTTAATCCTTTTTATTCTATCTTTAGTAAATAATGGGATTTCTGTTAATCCACCTTTAGTATCCTTAGCGACTGTGTTACCGCTAATTTTTTCTATATGTCTTTGTGATCATATTTTAAACTTAGATAATTTATAAATTTCTTCTTTAGAAATATGATTTTTATTAATTTTATCTATTATATCATCAGAAAAGCCTGTTTCTTCTCCGATTAAATTTCCTAATTTAATATCATGTTGTTCAGACTTAGGAATTTCTTCTAATTTATTATTAGAACTGCTTCCTAACATAAAAATATATTCTTCAGAATCTGAATCAGAATCTGTTTCTGATATTAATTCATATAATATGTCAGTGGGATTTATTTCTTCACTAAAACATATTTCTAAATCTTGTTCTTCAAGATTTTTAATCATTTTCTTAGCATTTTTTCCTTTGTTAGGACAATTTGTTGCTATATGACCTTCTTCATCACAAATAAAACATTTACATATTTATTTTTTAGTATTATTAGAAGTCTTTCTCCTAACAAATTTATTATTATTATTATTATTATTATTATTATTACCCGGTTTCCATCTAGCTAATTTATATTTTTTGTGTTTTTTATAAGTTCTAGGACGTATAGGGTTACATCCAAACTCCCATTCATTTTCTAACATCTTTGTACAATATTTATGACTTAACTTATTTTTGACTTGTTTAGCCGCTTTACTTTGCAAACAATGTAATATTATTCTTTCTTTAGAAAAAATAATTCTATTGCCTATAGAATCTATATTTGCTAAATCTATTTCAGAATCTTTACTATGTTTTAATATATAAAAAGCATATTTATTAATGCAAATTTCATCCCATGGTGGTGGTAATTTATGAAAATATTGATTTTTCCAAAATTCTATACTATCATTTTTTAACTTCTGATATTCATGAAGAAATTTTTTAGAAAATTCTTCTAAGTATCTTATATCACATAATTTTAGTTTTGATAAGATATAACTGGATTGGCTATCGTGATCTTTTTTATTAGTATAACCACAAAATTATGTTTTTAGAATTGAAGTTAATCCTTTTAGTAAATCTTTAGGGGAACTTATTTGATTAATAAGTTGACCCTTTTGTTCTTTTCCTTTCTAAGATTCTTCCCATCGTATGAGAAATTGTAGAACATCTCCTTGAAATGTTCCTACAAAATAATTTAAAAACTTTTCTTTTGACCAGACTGTACTGTTGTTATTTACAACAATAGTCATTGATTGTGCCCAATCATCTATTGTTTTTTCATAGTTTGCTAAAGGAACATGAGTTAAATCTAAATATATTCCTCCTTGAGCAACATTTTTTTTATTTAAATCATCTAACTTATAAGGTATAGGTGTGGGCTGACTAGATTCTCCTGGGGTTTCCAGTTTTATATCATTAGTAGCTATAGTTTCTATTTGGTTACCTAATATTCTTGTTGTGTTTTCAACATTTTCATAATTTTTATTAATAGCTCTCAGACAATCATCTGTTTGAAGGTCTAAATCTATTTTTCTTTTACCATAAGGATCTTGTTTATCAATTTCCCTAGGTTTTGGTATTTCATAATCATATGGATCTGCTTGTTCAGTACCCATAGTTCTGGAATTTCTATATTTTCTTCTGTTGAAGTGTTTTCTTCATCAGAATTATGACTAGTAGCATTTATATCTGTAACACCCCAAACCCGGCCCAAACACTACGACCAGATCTGGCATGTCACTTGAGTGATTTTACAAAGCATGTCGCATTTTGGAAAACAATTACTAGGTTTAATCATTAATACCGAAACTTAATAATTTATTAAGTCATATAAGCTGTAAAGTTATAAATTGCCTTGGTGAATTTTAAATAGAAACTGAAATTTTGTACATGTCTTGGCTTAATCTTAAACATAAAATTAAAATGTCAAATAATAAAACCCAACATAAACCCAAAAACATAAATAATAGTCTAAGGGCCCATGGCCTTATTATAACGAGATTTAAAACCCATTAAATAAGGATATAAAATAATAATCTAAAGTCTTTTTGCTGAATCCAAATGTTCTTTTGCATGGTCACCTTGCTCTCCTCTCCAGCCCGCTCCGATGCACTAAGTGCTACCTGAAATTGTTAAATAATAGGGTGAGTCGCGAGACTCAGTGTGCAACCCTCGTGCACCATTAGATTTTGGGTCTTAGCCCCACAGAATATATAATAGAATATAATATCACAGAAATTATGCAAAGCCCAACCCAAGTCCTAGGTTTCCATCCGCTACACGTCACCCTTACCTGCTAGCCACACCATTGGGGATTTCTACAATCAACCCACGCCGCTACACACCATTGATGGCAGTCATGCTGCTCATCGTCAGAGTTGTGACAGAGTCACCAGTTGAAATGGCAGAAGCCACCAGAAATAGAGTTGTGACAGAGTCACCAGGCTGAAATGGCAGAAGCCACCAGAAACAGAGTTGTGACAGAGTCACCAGGCTGAAATGGTATTAGCCACCAGAACAGGTCACGGCAGAAGCCGCTACAACAAAACACTTCCCCTGTAACATCCTGAATTAGGGGTTGTTTGAAAATTTATTTTTTTTTTCCATGTGTGTGTGTGTGCTTGAAGAAATAAATACTATGATTTATTTGGTATGTTCTAAGGTCTAGAATTAAACCCGAGCTAGGCCTGACTTTGTATTAAATTTTTTTTTAGTACCTGAAAGGAGGGAGCTAGGTGAGATAGGGCTTTAAAGAAATTTGGGCGAATTATGGCACAAAGAATAGGCTTGGCACAAGTGGCTTGGTGCGCCTAAGGGTGATGTAAGGGAGGTCTTGGGTTCGAGCTGCTGGAGTGGCGCTTGGGAATTTATTTTTTTTCCTCGTTATGTAGGGAGTTGGCTTAGGAAGGCCTTAAAAATAATTGGTAAGGATTTCGGACAAGGAAAGCAGCCTGGCAAAGTGGCTTGGGAGCGCCACTTAAGGGCCTCGATTTAAGGTCTCGGGTTCGAGACATAAAGGACGCAAGAGGAGTTTTATTTTTAGGCTTTGGCGTTAAAAGGAGAAGGGCCAAGGTATGAAGGCTTTATAATTAAAAGATGAGGGCTCATGACATGAAAGTCCAATGGGGAGAAATGGCCTGGGGCGTTAGGAGAGAGGGCTGCAGTGGGGTCGTGGGTTCGATCCAAAGAAACTGCATTGGCGTTTTTATTTTTTTCAAGCTGGCGTGAATTGGCCTGCACATGATTTCTTTTGTTTTTTTCTTTTACATTCGGCTGAAAGGAAATTGATGAGCACATGGTTTCTTTTATTTTTATTATTTATTTGAAGAGGTGATAAAGGATAATAAGGATAATATTAGTTTCTAGTTGGATTTTACTTGATTAATTCCAAGGAGAAAATATATGCATTTAAGTATTCAAATTCTTTTGAATTGCTTCAAGTGAGTGGCCTAGAATTATTTTGGGTGTTGGCCGAAACTCCTCATCCCTTTTTTCTCATTATTTTTTTCTCTCCAGCCGAACCTATTCCCTATCTTGGTGATCGAAATTCCCTTTCCCCCTATTAACTCACTTTGGCCGAATATTGTAGTGGCATAGGTACTTCGGGATTTCTCTTTTATTCAATTGATTGTGAAGGTAAGTGATGGTCGAACCCTCTTTCCATATCTTCTTTTCTTTGTCGACTTGTAGGTTGGGGAAAAGCCGAAATTTCGGCATTTGCAAGCAGAAAACTAACCACTCTTTGAAACCGATTCCATCTAGGAACTTCGGGATTTACAAGCAGTAGATCTGACCCTTTTTTCTCTATTAATCAGATTGGTAAGTCGTTGGTAAGTCAAATCTCTCTAAGCTTCTTCATTAGATATTTGGAAAAGCCGATGCTAATCACTTGTTTGGTTTTAAAGGTTGGCCGATTGCTAGGGAACCTGTCTAAGGATTTAGGTTGTGGTTAGAAACCAAATCGGTGCAAGGTAAGATCTCGGGTTTCAAATGATAACCCTTTGGAATTAATTGTTTTGGCCGAATAGGCCTAAGACCTTAATCATGTTGTTGGCCGATTATAGGTCAAGAGATTTAGCATCGTAGATCGAATCTTCGGGATCTAGGAATTTTGGTAGTAACAGGTGTGTAAGATCTCTCTACACACGTTATTAATTTACATGACGTTATTGTTTGGCCTAAATCTTTTGGTTGTGGTTAGCTTGTGGCATAATCATGGATTTCGGGTAAGTCCCCTAACTTGTAACTTTTGATATATGTTTGCATGCCATCACATGATGTTTAATACTATGACATGATATATGAAATTTGATGTATAAGCATGTGATGGTGGGATTGATGAGAGGAGGGGGATGAATTATGGACTGTCGTCAGTGGTTTTGACCATAAGATGGGTTGGCCCCATCAGACTATTTGTGACCTATGGTCATCAGTGGTTTTGACCACAACGATTGAATATTTGCGACTAAGTCCCAGTGGTTTGGTACCACCAGTGGTTTTGACCACATTTGATATATTGTGACCTATGGTCATCAGTGGTTTTGACCACACGATGGGTTGGCCCCATCATTTAAATTGTGACTTTAAGTCATCAGTGGTTTTGACCACACGGGGTAGGAAAGGAGTATGGATGGCTAGTTGGGTTGCATGAGCATGTTTATTAATGAATTGTGTATGAGATGTATTTTCCGGGTGGGGGATTTACACACTGAGTCTTGGTGACTCACCCCTTCCCTTAACATTTTGCAGATGAGTAGATTGCGGAGATGGAGCCGGATGGACTCGAGGTAGCCATGCAGTGGAATTTTAATTAGATGAACTTGGATTTTGTTTTATTTTATTTTAATGTTGGTTTTATTTTAATTAAGTTGTAATAAGGCCTCCTAGATATATTTTTATTATTCTATGTCTTGGATTAATTTGTTTAAACTATTTCTTAACATTAAATTAAGTACACATGTTTTCTAAAATTTAATCGCAAAATGTTTTATCGTACATCGGACACACACCGAATCCAGTAATAATCGACTTAATGAATATTTTTTAAATAAACCTAAGTATGTTTTTTTATGCACCTCAAGTGTTTTAAATCGGACACTATCTTCTATCAAAAAGTTAATTCGGCTTAAAGGGATTTTCAAAAATACTTTTTCTGTAGCATACCAAATTCGGTCGTAGTGTTTGGGCCGGGTTTGGGGTGTTACAAAATTGGTATCAGAGCCCAGTTCAAAGCTCGGCTGTGGGGGCCCAAGGCCCAAAATGTTTTAGTAGGCCTTTGAGAAATATTTTTTTTTTTTGAATAGCATGGCACCGAGTCTCCGGCACCAATCCGCCCAGGTAAGTACTTCTAAACTTCTGCGTGAATTAATTATTTATAGAAGGGTAGGTATGGAACGTAGATAGTATGATAGGTGTTTAAACTTTAGGACTAGTTTACCCCAACAAAAATACATAAGACTTTAAAAGCCTAATTAAACAAACCTACGACCAAGTCGCCGAGTTAGGGTGTGGTAACCCTGGTGCGCATGTCTAGGATTGGATCCGGAAGAGCTTGGTACTTAAGCAGTCCTCGTGACTCACCTCCTCTTCGCGGGATTCCTACCTAGTGCGTAGCTTTGGTTCACCCTGACCAAGAGGGCTCGGTCATAGGCTAAACATAATGACTAAAACCCGAAAGGGAACTAGCCATGTTTTTTTTTAAAAGAAGAAGAAAACAACAAAACCCTAGTTTTTCAAAACTTTTAAAATCACTCTTTCAAATTTGAGAACAACCATCTTCACAACTTTTTCCGAAAAATTGGGTTTGTGGAAAATTACTAAAATGCCCATGGTTCATAAAATACCCACTACTCAATGGTTTTGTCCAAAAATTTCATTATTTTATACAAACATTCAAAACTCTAATTTGCAGAACTATCAAAATATCTCGGCTTTGGAAAATTATGAAAATGCCCTCAACTTACAAAATTACCAAAATGACCCTGAATTCTAAAAATTTTTGCAACATCATTATTTTAAGAAGGGAAACTCTCAAAAAGGACCCTCAGAGTTTTACGACTGTTAAAATATCCCTGATTTATTAAATTTACAAAATTACCCCTGATTGACAAAATTACCAAAATACCCCTGGTTTCCAAAATTTTGCCGTACCTTTAATTTGGCAAATTTTCAGAATTACCCTCCAGTTTTGGGAATTTTAAAATGTCTTGATTCATTAAAAGCTCTCAAAATTTCTTTTATTACAAGGATACCCCGGTAGGAAAAAAAACGAAAATACCCCTGGGATAGTAACAGGACAGAAATGTCCGAAGAGTGAATAAGTATGAAAGGTATTAGGGAATGGATGTTCTTCTCTGTGTGAACTAGGATAGAGAACTTAAAACCTTGATTGATCGAAAGAATTTCTATTAAACTCTCTTCATAAAATTTCTTCGCAGATAACCAAGTGAAATACTAATGCATAAAATTCTTAATCAGATAAACGCAATCGTTAGAATGAGTTCAAAAGGTCGTGGACGTCCGCTGCGTGGCCGTGGTAGGGGTAGGGTGACCTTGTCGAAGCCAGCAAGGTCTGGCCATGGGTCTGGAAATGAGATACCGGATCTGCCGGCGGCGAAAACTGAATTTCAAGATCAGACGGGTGGTAATGATGTCGTGTCTCAAGTCAGACATGCAGTATTGGAACGAATTGCCGAGGCGAGGGCGCGCGAGTGCGAGAGCTCAGTAAATGTGGTTGAACGGCCCGGCTAATGAGCGTAAGTATTTAGGAGAGTTTCCGGAGTGGCACCCAAAGGCTGCGAGTCATCGTTGGAAGCAACTGAAAGGATCATGGATGACATAGATTTTACAGCTGAGGAGAAATTAAAGGGTATAATTTTGTTGCTTCGGGATGAGTCATATCAGTGGTGGCTCACTGTAAGGGATGGAACGGTGGCAGAAAACCTCACCTGAGAATTTTTCAAGGATGCCTATCAAAAGAAGTATATCAGAACTAGCTACGTAGATGCACAATGGAAGGCTTTCTTGAACCTGGTTCAAGGCAATAAGACAGTGGCGGAGTATGAGGCCGAATTCCTCCGGTTTAGTAGGTATGCTCGTGGTATTGTGGGTACCGAGCATGAACGCTATGTTAGATTCGAGGATGGGCTGAGAGATGAGCTGAGGATGATGATAGCTCTACAACAGGAACAGGAGTTCGCTGTCCTAGTAGAGAAATCAAAGGTTCTTTCAAGAGGTAAGAGATCTGTTAGGCGGAATCAGGACAAGAGTAAGGATGAAAGGAATTTTGGGTCTTCAGGGTCCGCTGAAGGTTCACAGAAGAGGGCTAGATTTGGAGAATCAGAAAGAGTCGCAAGGCCTACTCAGTGGCCACCTCAGTGTGGTAGGTGCGGGAAATCCCACTCGGGAGAGTGTTGGAGTGGTAATCGAGGGTGCTTTAAGTGTGGATCAATGGGGCACCGGGTAAGAGATTGTCCGCGGAAGTTGGCTAGGACTCAAGCTGAAGATCAAGGACGTGGTCAATTCAGGAGGGATGGCCAGCAACCACAGAGGGGTCGAGGTGCAGCTAGAGGTAATAGTAATGGTAACGGGCATGGACGAGGTGCTGAAGGTGCAGACGCGAGGCAACCAAGGTTGGTTTATGCAGTTGGCCGTCGCGAGGAGGAAGATGTGCCAGATATGACAACGGGTAACTTTCTTGTTTCCGGAATACCCTCAATTGTCTTGGTTGTGGTTACGTTAGTTCATTCTTATGTTGTTAGTAAAGTGTATGGAACTTGGATTATGAACGTAGGGAATGTTTCTAGGAAGTATGATAGTTCTTTAAGATCAGAGTGCGCAGCAGTAGCGTAGTGTGATGAGGTAAGGATGCACGATTGGACGATAGTAAGTAATTTCGAGGACGAAATTATTTTAAGGGGGTAGAATTGTAACATCCTGAATTAGGGGTTGTGTGTGTGCTTGAAGAAATAAATACTATGATTTATTTGGCATGTTCTAAGGTCTAGAATTAAACCCGAGCTAGGCCTGACTTTGTATTAAAATTTTTTTTAGTACCTGAAAGGAGGGAGCTAGGTGAGATAGGGCTTTAAAGAAATTTGGGCGAATTATGGCACAAAGAATAGGCTTGGCACAAGTGGCTTGGTGCGCCTAAGGGTGATGCAAGGGAGGTCTTGGGTTCGAGCTGCTGGAGTGGCGCTTAGGAATTTATTTTTTTTTCTCGTTATGTAGGGAGTTGGCTTAGGAAGGCCTTAAAAATAATTGGTGAGGATTTGGACAAGGAAAAAAAGACTGGCAAAGTGGCTTGGGAGCGCCACTTAAGGGCCTCGGTTTAAGGTCTCGAGTTCGAGACATAAAGGACGCAAAAGGAGTTTTATTTTTAGGCTTTGGCGTTAAAAGGAGAAGGGCCGAGGTATGAAGGCTTTATAATTAAAAGATGAGGGCTCATGACATGAAAGTCCAATGGGGAGAAATGGCCTGGGGCGTTAGGAGAGAGGGCTGCAGTGGGGTCGCGGGTTCGATCCAAAGAAACCGCATTGGCGTTTTTTTTTTTTGAAGTGGCGTGAATTGGCTCGCACATGATTTCTTTTTTTTTTTTTTACATTCTATTTGAAAGGAAATTGATGAGCACATGGTTTCTTTTATTTTTATTATTTATTTGAAGAGGTGATAAAGGATAATAAGGATAATATTAGTTTCTAGTTGGATTTTACTTGATTAATTCCAAGGAGAAAATATAGGCATTTAAGTATTCAAATTCTTTTGAATTGCTTTAAGTGAGTGGCCTAGAATTAATTTGGGTGTTGGCAGAAACTCCCCATCCCTTTCTTCTCATTATTTTTTTCTCTCCAGCCGAACCTATTCCCTATCTTGGTGACCGAAATTCCCTTTCCTCCTATTAACTCACTTTGGCCGAATATTGTAGTGGCATAGGTACTTCGAGATTTCTCTTTTATTCAATTGATTGTGAAGGTAAGTGATGGCCGAACCCTCTTTCCATATCTTCTTTTCTTTGTTGACTTGTAGGTTGGGGAAAAGCCAAAACTTCGGCATTTGCAAGCAGAAAACTAGCCACTCTTTGAAACCGATTCCATCTAGGAACTTCGAGATTTACAAGCAGTAGATCTGACCCTTTTTTCTCTGTTAATCAGATTGGTAAGTTGTCGGTAAGTCAAATCTCTCTAAGCTTCTTCATTAGATATTTGGAAAAGCCGATGCTAATCACTTGTATGGTTTTAAAGGTTGGCCGATTGCTAGGGAACCTGTCTAAGGATTTAGGTTGTGGTTAGAAACCAAATCGGTGCAAGGTAAGATCTCGGGTTTCAAATGATAACCCTTTGGAATTAATTGTTTTGGCCGAATAGGCCTAAGACCTTAATCATGTTGTTGGCCGATTATAGGTCAAGAGATTTAGCATCGTAGATCGAATCTTCGGGATCTAGGAATTTCGGTAGTAACAGGTGTGTAAGATCTCTCTACACACTTTATTAATTTACATGACGTTATTGTTTGGCCTAAATCTTTTGGTTGTGGTTAGCTTGTGGCATAATCATGGATTTCGGGTAAGTCCCCTAACTTGTAACTTTTGATATATGTTTGCATGCCATCACATGATGTTTAATACTATGACATGATATATGAAATTTGATGTATAAGCATGTGATGGTGGGATTGATGAGAGGGGGGGATGAATTATGGACTGTCGTCAGTGGTTTTGACCACAAGATGGGTTGGCCCCATTAGACTATTTGTGACCTATGGTCATCAGTGGTTTTGACCACACGATGGGTTGGCCCCATCATTTAAATTGTGACTTTAAGTCATCAGTGGTTTTGACCACACGGGGTAGGAAAGGAGTATGGATGGCTAGTTGGGTTGCATGAGCATGTTTATTAATGAATTGTGTATGAGATGTATTTTCCGGGTGGGGGATTTACACACTGAGTCTTGGTGACTCACCCCTTCCCTTAACATTTTGCAGATGAGTAGATCGCGGAGATGGAGCCGGATGGACTCGAGGTAGCCATGCAGTGGAATTTTAATTAGATGAACTTGGATTTTGTTTTATTTTATTTTAATGTTGGTTTTATTTTAATTAAGTTGTAATAAGGCCTCCTAGATATATTTTTATTATTCTATGTCTTGGATTAATTTGTTTAAACTATTTCTTAACATTAAATTAAGTACACATGTTTTCTAAAATTTAATCGCAAAATGTTTTGCTGAATCGGTAACAATCTGACTTAATGAATTTTTTTTTAAATAAACCTATGTATGTTTTTTTTATGCACCTCAAGTGTTTTAAATCGGACAATATCTTCTATCAAAAAGTTAATTCGGCTTAAAGGGATTTTCAAAAATACTTTCTCTGTAGCACACCAAATTCGGTCGTAGTGTTTGGGCCGGGTTTGGGGTGTTACATCCCCTTTCAATAAACCCAAACCCATGCAATCAGAAAACAGCATACTTATCACATATGTCATCTTAACAGGAACATTCACTTAGGAATGACAGATATCACTAACCTGGTGATTCGCTTTTACCCTCATTGGGTTTCAATCATTATGCCAGGATTTCGGCATTTATCAGAATATAATAGATTAATAAACATATTTTAACAGGCAATCTAAATGGTGTGAAAGTTTACACACCTGGTTACCATTAGGACGACACTCTCTATGTCGACACTATCAGAAGCTGCTAAAACTGCTATCTGTCTAAGATTTTGTTCGGATGCCGGTCCACAACCTACTGGCCAATCCCGAACTGCTGACACCGCTCGTTTTTTTTTTAGACTTAGGGATTCTCTCCTTTGCCTGATCCACATTTAATTCCATCACAAATTCTTATCAGAGCTACTATAACAATATTTAGTCATTAATCCTCATTATACAGTTAAGATCTTATATCCCATGAACAAATCTAATAGAAATCTAGGGAAATCTTCTTACCTTAAAATCCCGAAATTGGAGACTAATGATTTTCGGCTTTTAGATCTAGTCAATCAAGTTTCCTTCAAATCCAGGAATGCGGCCCAACATAGAACCATTAAACTATTAGCTTTTTCGGCTTTTGCCTTTCAAAAACCGGAATAGAATATGAGAAACTAGCAGAAGTCGACACTTACCTTAACACAGGGATTTCGGCTAGCACTAGAAAGAGGATTCGACAATGCCAAAGTAATAGATTTAAATGCCGGAAGAATAGATTTAACTCACAAATAGGATGAATAAAGAAAAACTGTAGAGATTTCGGTTTTTTAGAGAAATCGGCACAAGGGAAAGAAGAATGGAGAAAAGGTTTCGGCTTTTGAAGAAATTGAAGAAGAGAAATTGGAGAGGAAGAGGCTAGGAATTTTCGGCACAAGGAATGAGGAGAGAATTAGGGTTTTAAGTGTCGAATCAAGGAGCTATCCCCTATTTATAGGATTTTCTGCACTCTCTGTATAATACCAAAACGCCTTCCTAATTAATTAAAATTCAAGCTAAATAAAAGGGAAAATTCGGCACCCTTTGCCATGCAAAGAGTCGATTTCTTTACTCTTCTCAGTGGTGGATTTTCGGCCATCACTCTCCTTGTAGATAGGCTCCTATCTTTTCTCCTTTTTATCTTCTATATTATCAATTATAAAATCCAAATATATCTTCCTATTTTTAAGCCTTGTAGCGTCCACCTCATCAAGTCTTAATGCCGAAATTTAACTCACTTAAATTAAAAGATTTGGGCTTTATTAAATTAAATTTTGGGCCCCTACCTCCTTGTGTGTGGCGCCACCTTCTAATTCCCTTACAGCACCACCTTTTTGTTGGGCCACAAGCCCACGTTGGTAGTTTAAACATAATTACCACTCTTTTAACTCTATAATGCCCAATCTAATAATTTAACCAAGGCCTTTGCCTAATTCTAATCCCAATTTGGACCCCTATTACTTAAATTAACATATTAAACATTTTCACCCATTAAACGCATAGGCCCAAAAATTCAGGATGTTACAATATCTTCATTAGAACTACTACTACTATCGGTAGTATCATAATTTAACATATAGTGATAATTATATTTTGTAAATAAGTCTTTATGTTTTTCATAAAATTCTTCTATTAATTTTAAATATTCTATTTTCTCATTTTTATCTTCTGTTTTAGAATATTGGTTTTTCCAATGTTCTATAAGAGTTTTATAAGATTCAAAGTCATATTTTTCTTATTTTTTAAATTTTTTGCTTTTTTGTTTTTCTTTTTTATTATAAGTAGAAGATTCATCCAAAGAATCATCTTCATCTGATAAAGCTAAAATAACATTACTATTACCATAATATAAAGGTCCTAAATCTATGTCCGATTCTATATTTTTATTAGTAATAACTTGATCTAATTTATTATTAACATCTGTTAAGAGTTCTTTAGATTTGTTGTTCAAATCTAAATCTGTTACTACTCCTATATTATCTACTTTTTCTTCTATTTTACTAACTTTATGATATAATTTATTAAAATATATAGAAGTCATATCTATTAAACTATTGATACCTTTATTAAGAGCCGAAACATTATATTCTTTCTTAGAGTCAATATGCATAGTATGATTACAAGTTTTATCTTTATATAAACAATCCATTTCTTCCATGTTATTTATCTCTGGTACCTAAAACTGTCTGTTATCTTTAATGTCTTCACTCAATGCCTACAACGTCCCACTCGAACTCAAACGGCAACAAGAAGACAGAATCACAGATATATGGGTTTTAAGATAAACAATAGTGAAATAAACAGAATTGAAGATAAAAGATAGAAACTTACAATGAGTACTACGATATTAGAACTCTAGAAATCGTTACTCCGGGGCTCCTCTGATACCAATTACAAGGGGAGGAGAGTGTATGCACAAACGAAAAGCTATTATAATATCCTAGATTTTTATTTAACAAAGAAGAAAATAGATAATTTACAAAGATATTTTACAAGGGTTTTTTAAAAGAGAGCAAGTATACAAGAGAGTTTGTATATTGCAGACTTTTTTCTAATAGTGATTCTAAAACCCGATGCCTTGTTTAGGCTACAACAATGCCTATTTATAGTAAAAATTCTAAACTCTAATTCATTTACAATTGAAATCCGAACAATATCCTGATAAGGATAACTTAAATGTTGGTTTCATGATTTTTTCCACGTAGCCTTCTTGATTTGATGGTTGCTTCCATAGTCTTCTATCTTTATCAAAACTGTTGTGGTTTTTTCCACGTTTCTCATGCATTAATGGTTGCTTCCATCATGCTTGTTTCATCTTTGTCTTATTTATTTATGGATGGTGATGGATTGTCTTCTTTTCATGTCGCCTCCAAAATTGAATGCTCCTTGCTTGGATGTCATTCTTCCACGTGTTGTGTTTTGTCTTTATCCTTCTTGGATATTTCTGAGATTCATTTCCTCGATTTCATGAAGGTGTAATGACTTTGGTGAAGGAACTGGTGTATTCCAGCTTTCCCACGTGTCTTTGATCTCTGTTGTTAGTGGATAATCATCAATCTTCATATCAGCTATCTTTTTTAATAACTGAATAGATTCTTCATCTCTTTCCTACTGGATTTTTCCAGTGTCATAGGATAAAATTCTTCTTCCATCGGTCTAGAACACATAAGTGTTTTGTTGAAGTAGATACTGGGCCTTGGTCATTAAATCAATTCCGGCTTGGGTTTGATAATAAGAAAAATTATTATAACACCTGTCAATGGTTTTTGCCAAGTGTTGTTGATCTTCATCAACTGCTGAGAGGGATCTTCCCCAAAGCATAGCACGAATATTCCAAATTTGATATGGCTGATAAATTGTATAATATATTATATTATGATATAATATTTAGTATCAAATTTGATATTAAATAAAAGAAAATTTTTATCAGCCATATCAAATTTGGAATATTCGTACTATGCTTTGGGGAAGATCCCTCTCAGCAGTTGATGAAGATCAACAACACTTGGCAAAAACCATTGATAGGTGTTATAATAATTTTTCTTATTATCAAATCCAAGCCGGAATTGATTTAATGACCAAGGCCCAGTATCTACTTCAACAAAATGCTTATGTGTTCTGGACCGATGGAAGAAGAATTTTATCCTATGACACTGGAAAAATCCAGGAGGAAAGAGATGATGAATCTATTCAGTTATTAAAAAAGATAGCTGATATGGAGATCGATGATTATCAGCTAACAACGGAGATCAAAGACACGTGGGAAAGCTGAAATACACCAGTTCCTTCACTAGAGTCATTACACCTTGATGAAATCGAGGAAATGAATCTCAAAAATATCCAAGAAGCATAAAGACAAAACACGTGGAAGAATGACATCCAAGCAAGGAGCATTCAATTTTGGAGGTGACGTGAAAAGAAGGCAATCCATCACCATCCATAAATAAATAAGACAAAGATGAAGCAAGCATGATGGAAGCAACTATTAATGCATGAGAAACGTAGAAAAAACCACAACAATTTTGATAAAGATAAAAGACTATGGAAGCAACCATCAAATCAAGAAGGCTACGTGGAAAAAATCATGAAGCCAACATTTAAGTTATCCTTATCAGGATACTGTTCGGATTTCAATTGTAAATGAATTAGAGTTTAGAATTTTTACTATAAATAGGCATTGTTGTAGCCTAAACAAGGCATCGGGTTTTAGAATCACTATTAGAAAAAAGTCTGCAATATACAAACTCTCTTGTATACTTGCTCTCTTTTAAAAAACCCTTGTAAATTATCTTTGTAAATTATCTATTTTCTTCTTTGTTAAATAAAAATCTACGATATTATAATAGCCTTCCGTTTGTGCATACAATATCCAATATTATAATTTTTATTAATTTTTATTATTACAAAAATTATTAATAAAAATCTATATTATAATATAGATGATCTATATTTAGTAATATCAAAATATCTATAGAATTTTTATTATAATATATGAAGAATATATTTTTATGTTAGAAAGCAGTTCTAATAATAAATTAGAAGAAATTCCTAAATCTGAACAACAGGATATTAAATTAGGAAATTTAATAGGAGAAGAAACAGACTTTTCTGATAATATAATAGATAAAATTAATAAAAATAATATTTCTAAAGAAGAAATTTATAAAATATCTAAGTTTAAAATATAGTCACAAAGACATATAGAAAAAATTAGCGGCAACACAGTCGCTAAGGATACTAAAGGTGGATTAACAGAAATCTCATTATTTACTAAAGATAGAATAAAAAGGATTAAGAAAAAATATCCTCAAGTTAGATATATACATTTAGGAATAATTATGATAACAATTAGAGTTTTATTTGGAAAATGTCATGATGTTCCTATTATAGCAGTATTATTAGATAAAAGATTTGATAATCCAATAAAAGCACTTATTGGAGGAATTCAATCTAATTTACATACAGGAGTTATAAGATTTAAAGTTAAACCAAATTACTTTATATCCATAACAGACCCTCTAATAGAAGAGTGTCTATGTCTTAGAATTCAGACAAAAAATTCTGATATTAGTGATTTAGCAGAAGATTTAGCAATAAGCTGGAAATTCTGATATTAGTGATTTAGCAGAAGATTTAGCAATAAGCTGGACTTCTATTAATGAATATACTAATACGGCAGAAGTAGAAATAAAAGAAATAAAAAATAAAATAATTGAGATTTTGAGCCCAATAAATTCACAACAGAAATTCAACCAAAATTATTACATTTAAAAGACCTATCAATTCCAAAAGACTGGATGATAGAAAAAACTAATAATGCAAGTACTTCTAAACCAGTAAGTACTATAGAATATATGTCATCTTGTGATAAATTATGTAACATCCCGAAATTGGGCCTAGTAGGATTGGGCCCATTGGGCCTTGGGCTTAAGAGTGTTTAAAATTTTCGAGAATATGAGAATGGTGTTATTGCAAATTGGACTTATTAGTTAAGTGAATTTGGAAGGTTACGAGGTTTCTATGAAGTCTCGGGTTTAATTGGACCTTAGGAAAAATTTGGTATTTTAGCACTTTAAGGAGAGATGGTAAGTAGCTTCAAGACTTATAGAAATAAATGAGTAAAGTGCTTACATAAATGAGCGATTGGCAAAAAGGATATGGTGCCATATGTGTTACCTTGAGGGAAGGAGTTCGAATCCCTTTATGTGCATTTGTGATTTTTATTTTTTTGCTTTCCTTCCTTATAGTGTCGGTCAAGAACTAATTATGGCAAGGTTGGACTTCATTATTTTTGGTAAGGTGGCTATAAGAATAAGGCAAGGTTGAAGTTGGGGAAAGGAATCAAGAGAAATAGGAAAGAAAGGGGGATATGAGGCTTATTTCATGGGTGATGTTTTGGAAAGTTTGGGTGGCCAAACTCTTATCCTAAGGGAGGATGCATGTGGACGGTTTTGGGGTAGATAGGTGGCTGAAATTTTTATTTTGGCTTTTGGTAAAGTCTTAGTTTTGTTTTGGCCAAAAATCCCTTTGACAACTTTGTGTCATTTCTCCCAATTTTGCAACCCTCCTTGTCGAAACATGTTAGCACAATAGTGCATTGTTTTTCCTCTCAATCTCTTTTCTTTTATTTTCTTTTGCTTCTTGGTGACCTTATTTTTCTTCTTTCTTTTTACTTTGGCCGAATCTTTGACTCATCCGTAGCCATTGTACAATTGTTGGGAATCGGTTTTATAATCATTAAGGTATGGGATTCATCATGGTTCTTTTGGATCTTTTTCGTTGATCGGTGATTTTGCTAAGCAGGTTAGTGGTGGTGACTAATCAATTTTATCTGTAGGGATTAAATCGCTCGATCACCTATCCCTCGTAATAAGAGACTCAGATTGTGGGTCAACGACGAGTGGTTCGTTAGGAAATCGAAATAAGGTGTGTAATCCCGTACTTTCCGTATATGGTGTGTAATCTCACACTTCTCTGAAATTTTGTATGAGATATTCTGTGAATCGGTCGAAATACCGAAGAAATCTGAAAACCAGCATCCGTGATCACTCGGGTGTTCATATGATCGTAGTGGTAATCGTATTTTGTAATAAAACAGTTTTGGTCAAAAATTGTGTCGTATATTTGAAAAATCACGAAAAATAGGAGAAGAGGAATTACAAAGTGAATAAGATATAAAATCAAAGCTTACTGTGTCTATTTTGATATGGAAGAAACAAAGAAGGAAAAGGAATTTTATATTCTGAGATATGTAAATTTTAGTGAGACTGGTTTGGAATGACTTTGGGGTATTCTGTTCTATCTTGGAAAAATCGTATAAAACTGTACAAAGTGAATTAAGAGGAGCAGTATATGAAAAGCGTACAGTAAGATATTTGAGATTAAGGTAAGAGAGGTCAGAATCATTGGACAGTGAAACAAGGGAAACTTTAAGGAATAAACTGTACTAAATGGTTAAGCTAAAAATTCTGGAAAAATTATAAGAGAAAGATATATGAGTCTAGTTTCAAGGAAAATTTACAGATTTAGATTTCGAGTTTCTAACTCGAATTATGGTCAATTTAGTCAGTATGACGCAGATGGACAGTTTCGATTTCATGCCCCAAATTAGTAGTTAAGCCTAGGTTGCGAAATTACCATAATACCCTTAGTGGGTAAATTACCGAACTACCCTTAGTGGGTAAATTACCGAACTACCCTTAGTGCTTAAAATTACGAAAATTATGAAAAATACCGTTTATGGGCCAAATTGAAATATGTTGCTATATGGGCCGATTGATAATTTGCTATATGGGCCGTTTGATATTTGCTATATGGGTTGTTTGATATTTGCTATATGGGCCGATTGATAATTTGCTATATGGGCCGATTTGAAATAAATTACGAAATGGGCCAAATGTGATATGTGATAAATGGGCCAAATGTGATACTTGATTTATGGGCCAATTGTGATACTTGATTTATGGGCCAATTGTGATATTGGCTACATGAGCCAAAATGTGATATGGGCCAGATTGTGAGAATTTTTATTATGGGTCATATGTTTGTAATAATTATAGGAATGGATTGTAGTAATTGAATGTACATATTTTATACATAATTTGCATGGGTTGGGATATTTGATGAAGAGAAGTTCTGGTAGCTTTGCTATAAAATTCTGGTGGCTTGTCCACAAATTGATATATGGGAGGGTGACTAAAGCTCCCCACAGGTGTGTTGGTTGGTACGGGTGGTGTGTAGCGGATGGAAAACTAGGTTTGGTTGGGAAATTGCATAACACATGCATGTTATATATGATATTTTGTTATGAATGTAATGGGCTTTGGCCCAATAAATGCTTAATTGAATTTTGGCCCAGTGAAAATGGTAAGTGGGTTACACATTGAGTTCTTGTAACTCACCCCCTTTCTTTCTTAACCCTTGTAGGTAATGCTCCGTAGTGAGGACTTGGGCCCATGGATGACTCGGTGGAGGCTATACTTCCAAAATGGTGTTATTAAATTTTAAATTTTCTATTTCCGTTTATTTTATTATTTTGCTATTTTGGTTTAAGTTGTAATAAGGCCTCTGAACTATTTTTATTTTTGCTTTATGGTTGGGATGTTTTTATTATTTTTCTTAAATTGCTTAAAACGAGAATTTTTCTAAAAACGTAAATAAAGGTTTTCCGAAATTGATTAACAAATGGATTTCAAAATAAACTTTTACAAATATGATTTAACTTGAACTTTCTTTCAAATTATTAATGACATTTTCAAAAGTCACGGATTTAAAGTTCAATTCCTTGATTTGTGATTCATCAAACAATCTCTCAAAAATACTTGTATTTTATCTACGTTTCCGCAATATTTCAAAATGCTTTTGCAACTCTATTTCAAACGTCACATTTTCGTAAATCAAATATGCTTTCGCAACCGAAAAGATTTATTATAATTATGTTTTCACGTAGACACAATTGCTTAAGTGTTTTGAGTTTTAATAAAGAGGCTGTAATTCTCAAACAAGTTTTTAACAATTGCAAAGATGGTTTTGAAAAACACTTTAATGTGGTGTAACACCCCAAACCCGGCCCAAACACCACGGCCGAATCTGGAATGTTACTGGGAAAGAGGTGAAAACGAATTTTTGTTTTGAAGGAGAAAATAAATTAAGTTTGAGAAAGAGAACCTTGCTTTAAGGGTTGTCGTTAAAAGTAATTTGCCGATAAATAAAACCTCTCAAGTTATGTAAGTTCGGTTTCGATGTTTGTACTGGTTTTGAGAGAAAACAATTGTTTTTATGGAATTCAGGTTTGAAAGCTTCATTTGTCTCCCATGTTGAAAATATTTCAAAGTCACATTTTAAGTACTTAGTTAGTAGCAAATTCAACTTAAAACCATAAATCCCAAATTATTTAAGTGGCCTTATTACACAATAAAATATCCCAAAGTGAATCATGAGTTACCTGCATTGGTTTGGGAAAAATAGGGTGAGCCGCCAGACTTAGTGTGCAATTATACAACACAAATTCCACGAATGGGCTTAGCCCCAATCCACATCAAACCAGCATGCTATGCTCAAAAATGCATTATGATAGCCCAACCCAACCTAGTATCCATCCGCTACACACCACCAGTACATCCATCCTCATACACACCAGGGGATTTCTACAATCAACCCTCCATCTGCTACACACCTCTTTGGCAGTCTATGCTAGCAGACACACTGCTCAAAGTCCACATAAGTGGTCTAGCCACTAAATCCACGTGATTAAATCACAAAAATCCACGATGAGGCCTGAGGCCATAATCAACCGTGACAGAGTCACCCACATATATATATACACTTCCCATTTAATCAATATATCCCGAAACCCATGCACATGCAACATAATATGGTAGATGGCAATATGATATAACACGAATCAACCATATATGTATATAACATGCTACATGCATCCACAACCATTTATCCTCAACATTTAATGTAAATAGTATACTAACCTGATTTACCGATTACCCAACGCAGGTAATAACCCCACCACTGCCGTTAATTCAACTTCCAAGCATAACATATATATACATTCAATTAAAACTACGACGGGAACAGTGTGATAATTACACACCTGAAAACTTGAAGAACCATACTATCGATCTCCCTAACGTCCTCACTCGAAGAGATTACAACGATCTGCTTGTCTTTTTCAGACGCTGGCCCACAGCCCGGTGGCCAATCCCGAATCGCTGAAACTGCTTGCTTCTTAAAATTAGGGGTAGGGACTACGTGTCCAACCCCTTCCTTCAATTGACTGGTACTCGATTCCATCAAATAAGATCTTGGTCAGAAGACCCGTTAAAACGTCGAATAAAATTATAACAAAAACCAAAAGAATGCTTTGATGAAAGAATACCCTTACCAAATTTGACAGAATCCCGAAGGCTATTCGCTTATGCTTAACGATAGCCGAAATCCCTATACAAACCCATAATAGATTCGGCCTAAAACTTGCAATCCAAAAGAAGTGGCCTTCACCCGAACGAATACTATAACTCACTTACCTTGATCGAACCCCGAGAGATCCCTAACACCCCTATCACTGGCTTCAAACAGAAGAACCGAAATCAAGCCCTTCATGGATTCGACCACACATAAGCAACAGAGTTAGGCTTTTAGTTCGGCAACCAAAGAGAAACGAAAGAGATTCAGATAAAAAGGAACCCCTTACCACTACTACTAGGAACCAAATGAGAGGATTGATAGAAGATGAATGACGACATCCCCTCTAGAGAATAACACACGAAAAAGAGTCACCACCCGAGAGATGTTCAGCTCTGATAGATTCGGCCAAGAGATGAAGCTTGAGGAATAAACAAAATAGAAGAAGAAAAGAAAGAATAGAAATGAAAAAGAGAGAAGTAATGATGAATGGAAGATTCGGCTAAGGTTCTAATGGATAGAAGGGTTATTCGGCTTGTTAAAGTGATGTGAAGGTTTAAGGCTACCAAAGTGAAAAGAAAAGAGGAGAAGAGAGAGGTATGGTTTGGCTTTAGGGAAGAAATGGAGAGAAGAGAAGATGAACTAATGCACCAAATGGTCACTCTCCCTTTCGGCATTTGATCATATGGGAGAGACCAAAGAGAAGAAAGATTCGAAAATGACACACTCTCAAGCTTTTAAACACCTAATTTCGACACACCCCCTTCATGACCGAAAATCCCCCTTCCTAGCACCCCATATTCGGCCAACACTCCACTCCACTCCTCTCCAAATCCCTTCTTTCTCTCCTAAATTTCCTCTCATTCACACATTCAAACAGATTTGAATGATTCAAACTCCCACAATCCTCTCCACCACTCATTCAAAAACATTTGACCCTTCCAAACCTCCCCCTTTCAAGAGCCCTTGCCGAATCCATCACCCATCTCTCCATGCGCAAAATACACTCCAAAATGCTATCCACATAGCTCGAACCTCTTTCCCCCTTGTAACTCCCTTCTTACGCCACCTTCCAGCCCCCAAAGTAACGCCTCCTTGCCACTACACCCACCTTCTCCTTGTGTCAACATCCTCAGAATTAAATCCCTAATAGCCTGACTCCCCTAGTTCTCCCCTAACATAAGGTTTAGACTTAACCCCAATGTTTCCCGAAGCCCCCAAACACACTCAAACGGTCATGCACCACATAAGAACACATAGATACGAAATAAAATGCAAGGCCCCTAAATCCCGGATGTTACAGTTCTACCCCCTTAAAGAAATTTCAGCCTCGAAATTACCTGATCAAAAGAGATGAGGGTATTGCCATCGCATCGCCTCTTCTGGCTCTCACGACGCTTCCTCCGAACCATGGTTCCGCCACAACACCTTGACTAACGGGACTAATTTCCTCCTTAGTACTTTCACATCTCGTTCCAGAATCTGGATTGGTTCCTCTTCGTATGACAAGTCTGGTCTCAGATCGACTTCCTCGACTGGCACCACGTGAGACAGATCCGAACGGTAACGTCTTAGCATCGAGACGTGAAACACATCATGCATTTGCTTCAACTCCGAAGGTAACTCCAACTGGTACGCTACTGGCCCTACCCGCTTCAAAACCCGATAAGCCCTAGAAATCTGGGACTCAGCTTACCCTTACGTCCGAATCTCATCACCTTCTTCCACGGTGAAACTTTCAGGAATACTCGATCACCTACCGCAAATTCTATCACCTTCCACTTAAGGTCCGCATACGATTTCTGCCTGTCTGATGCTTCCTTCAACCGAGCTCGAATTACCCTAACTTTCTCCTCCGTTTCTGCAACCATTTTCAGACCCAAGATATGGCGTTCACCCAATTCTGTCCAACAGGTAGGAGTGCGACACTTCCGTCCATACAATGCTTCATACGGCGCCATCTGAATACTAGCTTGATAACTATTGTTGTATGCGAACTCTGCTAAGGGTAAGAATTCTTCCCAACTGCCTCTGAAATCGATAACACATCCCCTCAACATATCCTCTAAAACCTGAACTATCCTTTCAAACTGGCCATCCGTCTGCGGATGAAAAGCTGTGCTAAAGTCCTGCCTCGTACCCAAAGCCTGATGCAACGCCCTCCAAAATCGCGACGTGAATCTAGGGTCCCTATCTGACATAATTGACACTGGTACCCCATGCAGCCTCACAATTTCTGCCACATACAACTTAGCTGACTTTTGAAGAGAATAGTCGACTCGCACCGGTATGAAAGTGTGTGGACTTTGTCAACCGATCTACAATCACCCATACTGAATCTTTCTTAATAGGTGTAAAAGGTAGCCCACTAACAAAGTCCATAGTGATTCTCTCCCACTTCCACTGGAAGATCTTCACCGGTTGAAGGAAACTCGAAGGCACTTGGTGCTTAGCTTTGACCTGCTGACACGTCAAACATTTCCCCATAAATTTCGTGACATCTCGCTTCAATCCAGGCCACCAGAACTGTTCCCGCAGATCCCGATACATCTTACTTCCTCCAGGATGCATAGCGTAAGGGCTACTATGCGATTCTCGAAGAACCATCTACCTTAACTCTACATCCTTCGGCATGCAAACTTTCTCATGGAAACACAAAACCCCGTCATTGTTCAAACTCTAATCCTCTATTCCCCCATCCTGTACTTGCCGAAGTCGCACACTCAAAACATCATCCAATAATTGTTTCTCTTTAACTTGACTTACCCATGTAGGCTTCACTTGCAGCTCAGCTAAAATACACCCGTCGTTATATAGAATAAGATGGGCGAACATTGCTCTCAAATCTGACACTACCTTCCGACTTAACGCATCTGCCACCACGTTCGCCTTACCCGGATGGTAGTCAATCAAACAATCATAATCCTTTAACAACTCTACCCATCTTCGCTGCCTCAAGTTCAGCTCCTTCTGAGTCAATAAACACTTTAAACTCTTGTGGTCAGTGTAGATAACAGACTTCTCTCCATACAAATAATATCTCCACACCTTCAAAGCGAAAACCACAGCAGCCAACTCTAGGTCATGCGTGGGATAGTTGATCTCATGCGATCTTAACTGCCGAGATGCATAGGCAACAACTTTCCCCTCCTGCATCAGAACACAACCTAACCCCGTATGAAAAGCATCACAATACACCACAAAATCTTTCCCAACCTCAGGCTGAATTAAAATCGGAGCCTCTGTCAAAATCTTTTTTAGCTTCTCGAAACTTTCTTGCTGCTTGTCCGTCCACACAAAAGTTACCTTCTTTCTCAACAACCTAGTCAAGGGTGCCGCTATTGAGGAAAAACCTTCGACAAACCTTCTGTAATAACCTGTTAACCCCAAGAAACTTCGAATCTCCGCTACCGACTTAGGTGGTTTCCAATCCAGTACTGCCTCAATCTTCCGAGAATCCACTCTTATCCCTTCCGCAGATACCACATGACCTAGAAAAGTAACTTCTCTTAACTAAAATTCGCACTTACTAAATTTGGCATACAACTTCTTCTCCCTTAAAATCTGTAGAACTATCCGAAGATGCGCCTCATGCTCCTTTTTTGACTTGGAGTACACTAGAATGTCGTCTATGAACACTACGACGAACTGGTCCAAATAGGGTTGAAAAACCCAATTCATCATATCCATGAACGCAGCTGGTGCATTTGTTAGCCCAAACAGCATTACCAGGAATTCATAGTGCCCGTATCGAGTTCGAAAAGCCGTCTTATGAATATCTACTTCCTTTACCTTAAGCTGGTGATAACCCGACCTCAAATCTATCTTTGAAAAGACCGCAGCCCTCTTGAGCCAATCAAACAAGTCGTCTATCCTCAGCAGCGGGTACTTGTTCTTGATCGTTAGCTTATTCAGTTGGTGGTAATCGATGCACATACGCATAGATCCGTCTTTCTTCTTTACAAATAACACCGGTGCTCCCCATAGAGACACACTGGGTCGAATGAAACCGTGATCCAATAACTCCTGGATTTGGGCTTTCAGTTCAACTAGCTCCTTTGGTGCCATCCTATAAGGAGCGATGGACACTAGAGCCGTACCTGGCAGAAGCTCGATTCCAAACTCCACCACACGATCCGGAGGCAACCCTGGAAGCTCTTTTGAAAATACATCAACAAACTCTTTTACCGTTCTAACCTCCTCTGCGGTCGCTTCCTTTGCATCCAAGGAGCTAATAAACGTCAAGAAAGCCATGCACCTTTTCTTCACCATCCTTTCTGCCTTAAGAGCAGACACCACATTAGACAGATAGTCTCTCCTCTCACCTATCACCAAAACTTCATCGTCTCCAGGAGTTCTTAACGTCATGCGCTTAGCAGCACAATCCAAGTTCGCACGATACCTTACTAACCAGTCCATGCCTAAGATCAAGTCAAATTCTCCAAACGGTAGTTCCATCAAGTCAACCGGGAACACTGACCCCTGAACTTCTAAAGGCACACTTTTAAAAAGTTTATTTACCACTACCGATTGCCCTAAAGGACTAAGAACAGTCATCTTCCTAGAGGCAGTTTTAGGATTCATACTCAAAGTTTCAGACACCATACTAGCAATATAAGAGTGAGTTGACCCAACATTAATTAGTGCAGTAAAGGGTAACCCAGAAATGAGAAACGTACCCGTTATAACATCTGGTGCGTCCCCATCTTCACAACATCTGGCCGCGTAAACCAACCCAGGCTGTCTTGCCTCACTACCCCATGTTCTTCTGCCCAGTGTTCCACGACCTCGGCCAAAACCATTCCCACCTCGGTTCGAACCACGACCCCTCGGCATCTGCTGACCACCCCTTCCTGGCTGCACGTACCCCTGACCTACCATCCGAGCCCTGGTCGCGTCTTGCGGACAATTCTTAATCAAGTGATCCTTTGACCCACACCTGAAACACTCTTTACTTCTTCCCTAGCACTCCCCTGCATGTGACCGCCCACACTGAGTACACTAATGAAATTACCCCCAGCAGCCGGTGTAGTATCACGAACAGGTCCATCAACCCTAGGCTTTTTCTGAAGTCCTCCCGACGATCCTGACGATCCATAACTTCTCTTATTCCTGCCTCTGTCCTTGTCCCTATTTTGCCTCTCGGTTCGCTTAACCTCCTCAGCTATCTTAGCTTTTTCCACCAAAATAGCAAAGTCCCCTTCCCGCTGAGGAGCTATCAACACCCGCAGCTCATCTCGCAGCCCATCCTCAAATCTCACACAGCGCTCGTAATCGGTTGCAACAATCCCTCGGGCGTACCGGCTTAGCCGCAAAAATTCTACCTCATACTCAGCTACCGATTTACCCCCTTGCACTAAATTCAGAAAAGCCTTCCTCTAAGCATCCACGTAACTGGCCCCCACGTACTTCCCTTGGAATTTCATCTTAAAGAAATCCCAATCTACCTGATCCGCTGGGGTACCCTCCCTGACAGTGAACCACCACTAGTAGGCTTCATCCCGAAGTAAAGAAACTGTGCCCTTCAGCTTCTCCTTAGCTGTGCAATCCAAGTCATCCATAATTCTTTCGACCGCCTCTAACCAATACTCAGCCACGTTTGGAGCTACCCAGAGACACCCCTAAATATCTCGGCTTTATTCACTCGGACTCGCTCAGGAACCGATTTTCGAGCCTCATTGCCTAAGCCTGGCCCCGCAACTCTCTCCAAGACCTGCAGCATTGCCTGGGACACCGCTTCATCTCCACTCGTTTGATCCTGAAATTCTACTTCTGCAGCTGGCGGCAACGGCATCTCGTTTCCTGACCCATGGCCGGACCTTATTGGTTCCGACACAGCAACCCTGCCTCTACCCCGTCCACGCGCATTACGTCCACGTCCCCTAGTACTCATAGCCAACGTTTCGCCTTTACTCTAGTTATAAATTTCATGAGCCAGCAATTCTTTCCACTTGTTGATTAGAGAGTAGTTTTATGATACCGAATTTTAAGTTGTTCTTTCGTAAAGTACATACATCCTTAAAGGTTTCTGTCTCTACAGTAAATATTCCAAGTTCTAGGATCCACAATAATGCATCATAAAACCACCTCATACAGTTCATTTAACAGTCAGAGAACTTACCTGGTGGACCTGGGCCGGGAACTAGAGTGCCATTCTTCCACAGGACCATTTCAATTTTTTAAAAAAAAATCAATACAAAATTTGAAAACGTTGTGGACCTCAAAACCCAAGGCCGAGTTTAAAATCTGGGCTCTGATACCAAACTATAACACCCCAAACCTGGCCCAAACACTACGGCCGAATCCGGAATGTTGCTGGGAAAGAGGTGAAAATAAATTTTTGTTTTGAAAGAGAAAATAACTTTTAAGTTTGAGAAAGAGAACCTTGCTTTAAGGGTTGTCGTTAAAAGTATTTGCTGATAAATAAAACCTCTCAAGTTATGTAAGTTCGGTTTCGATGTTTGTACTGGTTTTGAGAGAAAACAATTATTTTTACGGAATTCAGATTTGAAAGCTTCATTTGTCTCCCATGTTGAAAATATTTCAAAGTCACATTTTAAGTACTTAGTTAGTAGCAAATTCAACTTAAAACCATAAATCCCAAATTATTTAAGTGGCCTTATTACACAATAAAATATCCCAAAGTAAAAACTAACAGTTTTAAATAAAAGTTACGAAAACAACTTCTGCATGGCCACCTTGAGTCCACTCCAGCCCAATCCAGTGAATCATGAGTTACCTACATTGGTTTGGGAAAAATACGGTGAGCCACCAGACTCAATGTGCAATTATACAACACAAATTCCATGAATGGGCTTAGCCCTAATCCACATCAAACCAGCATGCTATGCTCAAAAATGCATTATGATAGCCCAACCCAACCTAGTATCCATCTGCTACACACCACCCGTACATCCATCCTCATACATACCGGGGGTTTCTACAATCAACCCTCCATCCGCTACATACCTTTTTGGCAGTCTATGCTGGCAGACACACTGCTCAAAGTCCACATAAGTGGTCTAGCCACTAAATCCACGTGATTAAATCACAAAAATCCACGATGAGGCCTGAGGCCATTATCAACCGTGACAGAGTCACCCACATATATATATATATATATATATATATATATACACTTCCCCTTTAATCAATATATCCCGAAACCCATGTACATGCAACATAATATGGTAGATGCCAATATGATATAACACGAATCAACCATACATGTATATAACATGCTACATGCATCCACAACCATTTATTCGCAACATTTAATGTAAATAGTATACTAACCTGATTTACCGATTACCCAATGCAGGTAATAACCCCACCACTGCCGTTAATTCAGCTTCCAAGCATAACATATATATACATTCAATTAAAACTATGACGGGAACAGTGTGATAATTACACACTTGAAAACTTGAAGAACCAGACTATCCATCTCCCTAATGTCCTTACTCGAAGAGATTACAACGATCTGCTTGTCTGTTTCAGACGCCGGCCCACAGCCCGGTGGCCAATCCCGAACCGCTGAAACTGCTCGCTTCTTGAACTTAGGGGTAGGGACTACGTGTCCAACCCCTTCCTCTAATTGACTGGTACTCGATTTCATCAAATAAGATCTTGGTCAGAAGACCCGGTTAAAACGTCGAATAAAACTATAACGGAAACCAAAAGAACGCTTTGATGAAAGAATACCCTTACCAAAGTCGACAGAATCCCGAGGGCTATTCGCTTATGCTTAATGATTGCCGAAATCCCTATACAAACCCATAATAGATTCGGCCTAAAACTTGCAATCCAAAAGAAGTGGCCTTTGGCCGAACAAATACTTTAACTCACTTACCTTAATCGAACCCCGAGAGATCCCTAACACCCCTATCGCTGGCTTCAGACAGAGGAACCGAAATCAAGCCCTTCATGGATTTGGCCACACATAAGCAACAGAGTTAGGCTTTTAGTTCGGTAACCAAAGAGAAACGAGAGAGATTCAGATAAAAAGGAACCCCTTTCCACTATTACTAGGAACCGAATGACAGGATTGATAGAAGATGAATGACGACACCCCCTCTAGAGAATAACACACGAAAAAGAGTCACTACCCGAGAGATGTTTGGCTCTGATAGATTCGGCCAAGAGATGAAGCTTGAAGGATAAACAAAATAGAAGAAGAAAAGAAAGAATAAAAATGAAAAAAGAGAGAAGTAATGATGAATGGAAGATTCAGCCAAGGTTCTAATGGATAGAAGGGTTATTCGGCTTCTAAAAGTGAAGTGAAGGTTTAAGGCTACCAAAGTGAAAAGAAAAGAGGAGAAGAGAGAGGTATGGTTTAGCTTTAGGGAAGAAATAGAGAGAAGAGAAGATAAACTAATGCACCCAATGGTCACTCTCCCTTTCGGCTTTTGGTCATATGGAAGAGAACAAAGAGAAGAAAGATTCAAAAATGACACACTCTCAAGCTTCTAAACACCCAATTTCGGCACACCCCCCTTCATGACCGAAAATCCCCCTTCCTAGCACCCCATATTCGGCCAACACTCTACTCCTCTCCAAATCCCTTCTTGCTCTCCTAAATTCCTCTCCTTCACACATTCAAACAGATTTGAATGATTCAAACTCCCACAATCCTCTCCACCACTCATTCAAAAACATTTGACCCTTCCAAACCTCCCCCTTTCAAGTGCCCTTACCGAATCTATCACCCACCTCTCCATGCGCAAAATACACTCCAAAATGCTATCCACGTAGCTCGAACCTCTTCCCCCCTTGTAACTCCCTTCTGACGCCACCTTCCAGCCCCCAAAGTAATGCCTCCTTGCCACTTCACCCACCTTCTCCTTGTGTCAACATCCTCAGAATTAAATCCCTAATAGCCTAACTCCCCTAGTTCTCCCCTAACAGCTTAGAACCCAAAAATTTCACTAAGGCTTAGACTTAACACCAAGGTTTCCCGAAGCCCCCAAACACACTCAAACAGTCATACACCACATAAGAACACATAGATATAAAATAAAATGCAAGACCCCTAAATCCCGGATGTTACATGTGGCACGCCAGATTCTGGCCTAACATCTAGGCCGGGTTCGGGATGTTACATTTTATGGTATCAGAGCCCAGTTTCAAAACTCGACTGTGGTTTGGGGTGTTACATTTATAAATACATGTTTGAAAGGAAGTATGGCACCACGAGTATCCGGCACCAAGTCAAGTAAGTACCTTTTATCATTGTATGATTATGATTATTGTGTTAAGAAAATTCTACAAGATAGACATACTCTAGAACTTTTAGTTTTAGGCGCTGAAACTATAGAGATTGATACCTTAGGATACGTTTGCGAAAACAACTTTACTTCATATACTCTATAAAACATTGTCTAATAAATACTGAAATAGCATAATGATTCATAAAACTCTTAATAAGATTATATCAACTTAGCAAACATGAATGCTAGAAGACGTGGACGCGGTAGACGTGGACGTGGTAGAGGGCGAGGTGCTAGGGCTAGATCTTCGGCACTGAGGCATATTTCTGAAAGGGAGGCGTTAGCATCGCTAGTGGCTGAGACGAGTCTCATGATCGAGCTAGGATTGATGAGCTGACTCAGATAGTTAAGGAGGTATTGGAGGAGGTTAAAGGAATCGGTGAAGCACTTTGAGTTGGGTTTATGGACTATAAGACGAAAAGAGATCGCGGTTCTCTAGGGTCATAATCTTGTTCTGTAAAGCATGTCAAGGCACGACCAAACTTTTCGGCTTGTGATTTTTTGCAAGAGGCGTCATCCGGGAGAATGCTGGAGGAGGTCAGAAGCATGCTTGAGATGTGGGTCTAGGGAGCATAAGGCTCGGATTTGTTTCATCACCATCAAGTCAGGTATGTTTTGGTTGGACGTGATGATTGAATGTAGGAAATTTTAGGTATAAGTGGTAGATAACGGCTTGCTTCTGTGGTTAGATGTTTAGTTGTGCGAAATAAGGATTCAAGATTTTGTTAAAAGTATGTTAGTGTTATTAAGATCAGAGTGCGCAGCGAAAGCATAGTGGTGTGATTTGAACGGTGCGTTCAGTAGTTGGTTGGAAATTTCGAGGACGAAATTTCTTTAAGGAGGGTAGAACTGTAACATCCCGAAATTGGGCCAAGTAGGATTAGGCCCATTGGGCCTTGGGCTTAGGGGTGTTTAAAATTTTCGAGAATATGAGAATGGTGTTATTGCAAATTGGACTTATTAGTTAAGTGAATTTGGAAGGTTACGAGGTTTCTATGAAGTCTCGGGTTTAATTGGACCTTAGGAAAAATTTGGTATTTTAGCACTTTAAGGAGAGATAGTAAGTAGCTTCAAGATTTATAAAAATAAATGAGCAAAGTGCTTGCACAAATGAGCAATTGGCAAAAAGGATATGGCGCCATATGTGTTACCTTGAGGGAAGGAGTTCGAATCCCTTTATGTGCATTTGTGATTTTTATTTTTTTGCTTTCCTTCCTTATAGTGTCGGTCAAGAACTAATTATGGCAAGGTTCGACTTCATTATTTTTGGTAAGGTGGCTATAAGAATAAGGCAAGGTTGAAGTTGGGGAAAGGAATCAAGAGAAATAGGAAAGAAAGGAGGACATGAGGCTTATTTCGTGGGTGATGTTTTGGAAAGTTTGGATGGCTAAACTCTTATCCTAAGGGGGGATGCATGTGGACGGTTTTGGGGTAGATAGGTGGCTGAAATTTTAATTTTGGCTTTTGGTAAAGTCTTAGCTTTGTTTTGGCCAAAAATCCCTTTGACAACTTTGTGTAATTTCTCCCAATTTTGCAACCCTCCTTGCCGAAATATGTTAGCACAATAGTGCATTGTTTTCATCTCAATCTCTTTTCTTTTCTTTTCTTTTGCTTTGTGCCAAAATTACAAGCCTTGGTGACCATATTTTTCTTCTTTCTTTTTACTTTGGCCGAATCTTTGACTCATCCATAGCCATTGTACAATCGTTGGGAACCAGTTTTATAATCATTAAGGTAAGGATTCATCATGGTTCTTTTGGATCTTTTTCGTTGATCGATGATTTTGCTAAGCAGGTTAGTGGTGGTGACTAATCAAGTTTATCTATAGGGATTAAATTGCTCGATCACCTATCCCTCGTAATAAGAGACTCAGGTTGTAGGTCAACAACGAGTGGTTCGTTAGGAAATCGAAATAAGCTGTGTAATCCCGTACTTTCCGTATATGGTGTGTAATCTCACACTTCTCTGAAATTTTGTATGAGATATTCTGTGAATCGGTTGAAATACTGAAGAATATCGAAAACCGGCATCCGTGATCACTCGGGTGTGCGTATGATCGTAGTGGTAATCGTATTTTGTAATAAAATAGTTTCAGTCAGAAACAGTGTCGTGTATTTGAAAAATCACGAAGAATAGGAGAAGAGGAATTACTAAGTGAATAATATATCAAATCAAAGCTTACTGTGTCTATTTTGATATGGAAGAAATGGAGAAGGAAAAGGAATTTTATATTTTAAGATATGTAAATTTTAGTCAGACTGGTTCTAAATTACTTTGGGGTATTCTGTTCTGTATTGGAAAAATCGTATAAAATTGTACAAAATGAATTAAGAGTTATAATTGATATGTGTGGATTCCAAACAAGTGGGATCAGTATATGAAAAGCGTACTATAAGATATTTGAGATTAAGTTAAGAGAGGTCAGAATCATTGGACAGTGAAATAAGGGAAAATTTAAGGAATAAACTGTACTAAATGGTTAAGCTAAAAATTCTAGAAAAATTATAGGAGAAAGATATTTGAGTATAGTTTCAAGGAAAATTTACGGATTTAGATTTTGAGTTTTGTAACTCTAATTATGGTCAATTTAGTTAGTATGATGCAGATGGACAGTTTTGATTTTATGCCCCAAATTAGTAGTTAAGCCTAGGTTGTGAAATTACCATAATACCCTTAGTGGGTAAATTACCGAACTACCCTTAGTGGGTAAAATTACGAAAATTACGAAAAATACCTTTTATGGGCCAAATTGAAATATGTTGCTATATGGGCCGATTGATAATTTGCTATATGGGCCGTTTGATATTTGCTATACGGGCCGTTTGATATTTGCTATATGGGCCGTTTGATATTTGCTATATGGGCCGATTGATAATTTACTATATGGGCCGATTTGAAATAAATTGCGAAATGGGCCAAATGTGATATGTGATAAATGGGCTAATGTGATACTTGATTTATGGGCCAATTGTGATACTTGAATTATGGGCCAAATGTGGTACTTGATTTATGGGCCAAATGTCATATTGGCTACATGAGCCAAAATGTGATATGGGCCAGATTGTGAGAATTTTTATAATGGGCCATATGTTTGTAATAATTATAGGAATGGATTGTAGTAATTGAATGTACATATTTTATACATGATTTGCATGGGTTGGGATATTTGACGAAGAGAAGTTCTGGTAGCTTCGCTACAAAATTCTGTTGGCTTGTCCACAATTTGATATATGGCTTAATGCCCAGTTTGGTGTGTTGGCGGGGTGGGTGACTAAAGCTTCCCACAGGTGTGCTGGTTGGTACGGGTGGTGTGTAGCGGATGGAAAACTAGGTTTGGTTGGGAAATTGCATAACACATGCATGTTATATATGATATTATGTTATGAATGTAATGGGCTTTGGCCCAATAAATGCTTAATTGAATTTTGGCCCAGTGAAAATGGTTAGTGGGTTACACACTGAGTTCTTGTAACTCACCCCCTTTCTTTCTTTACCCTTGTAGGTAATGCTCCGTAGTGAGGACTTGGGCCCATGGATGACTTGGTGGAGGCTATACTTCCGAAATGGTGTTATTAAATTTTAAATTTTCTATTTCCATTTATTTTATAATTTTGCTATTTTGGTTTAAGTTGTAATAAGGCCTCTGAACTATTTTTATTTTTGCTTTATGGTTGGGATGTTTTTATTATTTTTCTTAAATTGCTTAAAACGAGAATTTTTCTAAAAACGTAAATAAAGGTTTTCTGAAATTGATTAACAAATGGATTTCAAAATAAGCTTTTACAAATATGATTTAACTTGAACTTTCTTTCAAATTATTAATGACATTTTTAAAAGTCACAGATTTAAAGTTCAATTCCTTGATTTCTGATTCATCAAACAATCTCTCAAAAATACTTGTATTTTATCTACGTTTTCGCAATGTTTCAAAATGCTTTTGCAACTCTATTTCAAACGTCACATTTTCGTAAATCAAATATGCTTTCGCAACCGAAAAGGTTTATTATAATTATGTTTTCACGTAGACACAATTGCTTAAGTGTTTTGGGTTTTAACAAAGAGGCTGTAATTCTCAAACAAGTTTTTAACAATTGCAAAGATGGTTTTGAAAAACACTTCCATGTGGCGCGCCAGATTCGGGCCTAACTTCTAGGCCGGGTTTGGGGTGTTACAAGTTATATTTTAAAAATAATATGATTACTCATACAGATGATAATTTAGTTTTACCTTCTAATTCTCAACCAGAGGAAGATGAGGATAATATAAGTACTTTTACACCAATAGGTATGAAAACAGTTCATATTCCTATTTTTCCTACTATACCTAGTAGAAATTCTAGAAACACTAGAATGGAAGATATACAATCTTCAATAGAAGATACTATTAATTTTCAATCAAAAATTAATAACACATATATTGAAATTATATTAAATGATAAAGATTATAAAACATATTCTTTACATGCTTTATTAGATACAGCAGCTACAACCAGTAGTTGTAAAAAGAATGCTATTCCTGCAGACTATTGGAAACCTGTAAAAAAGACAATAAAAATTAATGGAATAAATGGTAATAAAACTAATATTTATTATAGAACAAAAAATATACCATTCTATATTAATAATGCTAATATAATAAAAATATAAATTAGCTAGATGGAAACCGGGTAATAAAAATTATAAAAATTATAATCGTAATAATAATAATAATAATAATAATAAATCTGTTAGGAGAAAGACTTCTAATAATACTAAAAAACAAATATGTAAATGTTTTATTTTGTGATGAAGAATATCATATAGCAACAAATTGTCCTAACAAAGGAAAAAATGCGAAGAAAATGATTAAAAATCTTGAAGAACAAGATTTAGAAATATGTTTTAGTGAAGAAATAAATCCCACTGAGATATTATATGAATTAATATCAGAAACAGATTTTGATTCAGATTCTGAAGAAGATATTTTTATGTTAGGAAGCAGTTCTAATAATAAATTAGAAGAAATTGTTAAATCTAAAAAACATGATATTAAATTTGGAAATTTAATCGGAGAAGAAACAGACTTTTCTCATGATATAATAGATAAAATTAATAAAAATCATATTTCTAAAGAAGAAATTTATAAAATATCTAAGTTTAAAATATGGTCACAAAGATGTAACACCCCAAGCGTGCCACATGGAAGTGTTAAAAACTTGTTTGAGAATTACAGTGTCTTTGTTAAAACCCAAAACACTTAAACAATTGTGTCTACGTGAAAACATAATTATCTTTAATAAACCTTTTCGGTTGCAAAAGCATATTTGAAATAAACGGTTTACGAAAATGTGACGTTTGAAATAGAGTTGCAAAAACATTTTGAACCATTGTGGAAACATAGATAAAATACAAGTATTTTTGAGAGATTGATTGATGAATCACAAATCAAGGAATTGAACTTTAAATCCGTGACTTTTGAACATGTCGTTAATAATTTGAAAGAAAGTTCGAGTTAAATCATATTTGTAAAAGTTTATTTTGAAATCCATTTGTTAATCGATTTTGGAAAACCTTCATTTAAGTTTTTAGAAAAATTCTTGTTTAAAACAATTTAAGCAAAATAATAAGTATATCAACCATAAAGCAAATAATAAAATACTCCAGAGGCCCTATTACAACTTAAACCAAAATAGCAAAATAATAAAATAAACGAAAATAGAAAATTTAAAATTCGATAACACCATTTCGGAAGTATAGCCTCCACTGAGTCATCCATGGGCCCAAGTCCTCACTACGGAGCATTACCTACAATGATTAAGAAAGAAAGGGAGGTGAGTTACAAGAACTCAGTGTGTAACCCACTTACCGTTGTCCACTGGGCCAAAATCCATTAAGCCATTATTTGGGCCAAAGCCCGTTTACAATAATATGAATGTATCATATATATATATATATATATATATATATATATATATGCAAATGATATGCAATTCCCAAACCAAACCTAGTTTTCCATCCGCTACACACCACCCGTACCAACCAGCACACCTGTGGGGAGTTTTATCACCCACCCCGCCAACACATCAAACATAGGCATTAAGCTGTTTATATCAAATTTGTAGACAAGCCACCAGATTAACAGAATTTACATGGCATTGCCATTTTTTTCAGATTTGTGGCAGAGCCACCAGATTTATGTAGCAGAGCTACCAGAACTTCTCTTCATCATTATCCCATCCCATGCAAAACATGTATATAATGCATAACAATTTACAATAATGTATTCAAATATTTCTTACAAAATCGATGGCCCATTATAACAAATTATCAAGTTGGCCAATTTAGCAATCAGATCGGCCCATATATCAAATTATCAGATTAGCCCATATAACAAAATATCACATCGGCCCATATATCAAATTATCAGATTGGCCCATATAACAAAATATCACATACACCCATATATCAAATTATCAGATTGGCCCATATATCAAATTATCAGATCAGCCCATATATCAAGTTATCACATCGGCCCATATAGCAAAATTTCAAATCGTCCAGTAAATCAAATTTCGTAATTCGATCCATAGGGACATTTCATAATTCGGTAATTTTACCCTTTAAGGGTATTATGGTAATTTTGTAACCTAGGCTTATCTACTAATTTGGGGCATAAAAATTGAAACTGTCCATCTGCGTCATACTGACCAAATTGATTATAACTCGAGTTAGGAATCTCAAAATCTAAATCCGTAAATTTTCCTTAAGACTAGACTCATAAATCTTCTTACTACAATTTTTCCAGAATTTTTGACTAAACCATTTAATACAGTTTATTCCTTAAAGTTTCCCTTGTTCCACTATCTAACAGTTCTAACCTCTCTTATCTTAATTTCAAATATCTCACTGTACGGTTTTCATATACTGCTCCCACTTGTTTCTGTTGAAAATAGGCTCACTAAGGAATCTATACATATAAATTATAACCCATAAATCACTTTGTAAAATTTTATATGATTTTTCCAAAACAGATCAAGGAACCACAAAGTTAATTAGAACCAGTCTCACTAAAATTAACATATCTTAGAATATAAAATTCCTTTTCCTTCTCCGTTTCTGCCATATTAAAGTAGACACAGTAAGATTTAATCTGATATCTTATTCACTTTCTAATTCCCTTTCTCCTATTTTTCGTGATTTTTAAAAAACACATCACTGCTTCTAATCGAAACTGTTTTATTACAAAATACGATTACCACTACGATCATACGCACGCCCGAGTGATCACGGATGCCGATTTTTGGTTTTCTTCGGTATTTCGACCCATTCACAGAATATTTCATACAAACTTTCAGAGAAGTGTGAGATTACACACCATTTCAGATATGTATACGGAAGGTACGGCGTTACACACCTTGATTACGAGTTGTGCTTTCTACCGATTTCAACACCTATAATGATAGTTGATAGAAGGTTAGTCTCAACTTTGATAATCGTAACTAGAAACACTTTATTAGGCTAACTCCACTTATCACGAATGTGATCTCCCTCAATGCACCAAGAATCGATCCTACCCTTTGGCTACTGAAATCCCGTCCTAACAATATTTGGTGAGCGAAAGAGTTGTTAGCAAATATCCCACCGTTGGCTAAAGCAAATCTTATAAAAACGTTCTTACCCCACTTGCTTGACGAGTCGACGATAACGATTTGGTTAATACAAATCACTTGTGCTCTTTAACCTTGTTGAAAGTCTGATTCGATTAAGAAGAGGTTTTCCCATACGATAGGGAACGAAATAATGAAGGAATAGGATGATAACAGGTTCGGCTATTGAGAAAATCGAACAAGAAGATGTGATCACAAAGTGATGTCGAAAAAAAATAGAAGAAAAGGTTGATGAAATGGTCAAAAGAAGAGAATGGATGGAGAGAAGTGCTTTGATAGTTTCAGCTATCAAAGGGGAGATAAGAAATTGTGTGTTTCGGCCAACAAAAGAAAAATAATGCACAATTGTGCTAGGAGATTTCGGCCAAAACAAAAAGGAGATGGATTTGAGAAGAAAACACAAATGGTCAAAGAGTAAAAAGTGTACCTCTCATGCACCAAAAACAAACAAAATGGTCTAAAATGAAAAGAGAATTTCGGCTATCCCTTTCCCTCAACAAAACCGTCCACATTCATGCTCCTAATAGTCAAAAGTTTGGCCACCCAAACTGTAACACCCCAAACCCGGCCCACGAGCCTTGACCGGATCTGGTATGTCACGGAGTAGAAAAAAACATTTTGAAGGATTCAGATTAATAGTAGAAATTCGAAAATTTGTTGAGGTTATAAAACGGTGTTTACTAAAACTTAGGTGGGTTGATTTGATAAACACGATTGAGTTGAAACCTTTGAAAATATTGGATCATTTAGATTTTTAGAACCATCAAAGTTATTGTTGACTTAGAAGATTTTGTTACTCGATGGTAACATCTTTGAAAACGCTGCATCTGAGTAAAATTTTGAAAACGTTACTTATAACCGATTGATTCAACAGTTTATAAGTTCATTAGTAATATAATAGCGAAGAAAGTAAAGTAACTACTTAAACATCCAAAATAGTAATTAGCGCCATATTACAAACCAAACTAAAATTTAGTAAATAGTAAACTTTAACGATGCGAAATAAAATTTCAAAACCGAGGAATAAGCATGGTCGCCTCGAGTCCTCTCCGGCTCCATCTCCGCGATCTACTCACCTGTGAAAAGACATGGGAAGAGGTGAGTCACCAAGACTCAATGTATAAATCCCCAACCCGAAAATACAACTCATACACAGATATTAGTAAGACATGCAATTATGCAACCCAAGCTAGCCATCCGTACTCCTTTTTCTACCCAGTGTGGTACCAAACCACCTGGTGGTGCTAAACCACCGTGACCGAAGTCACAATATCAATTGATGGGGCCAACCCATCGTGTGGTGCCAAACCACTGATGACCATAGGTCACAATATCAACATGTGGTACCAAACCACTGGTGGTGCCAAACCACTGGTGACAGAAGTCACAAATATCAATATGTGGTGCCAAACCACTGGGACTTAGTCACAAATATCAATATGTGGTGCCAATCCACTGGTGACCGAAGTCACAAATGTCAATTGATGGGGCCAACCCATCGTGTGGTACCAAACCACTGGTGACAGTCCATAGAGATCATCTCCCTCCTCTCATCAATCCCACCATCATCATGCTCACATAACATGTATCATGATCCCATATATCATGCTTTTGTACATAGCATCGCATTTAACAGCATATGATGGCATACACAATATACATCATAAATCAAGTATTAGGGGACTTACCCGAAGTCCAAGCTTATGCCCACAAGGCAAAGTTACTACATGAGAGGTTATATGTGTATATATATATATATATCATCATAATAGCAGTCTATACTATCAAAGTGTGTAAGAGTTTACACACCTATTTAATCGTAAGTCTAAGTGAATCCCGAACTACTCAATAACGAAAACGTGAAGAATCGATCCACCGCACTAGGTCCCTTGCTCCTACATTCGGTCAAACCATAGGGTCATTAACAAGACCATTCGGCCACATCAATAAATCCCGAAGGATATGTCGTTCTCGAAATACTTGGACCGAAACTTACTATTGCTTATCAAAACGAACCGAAATCCCGGAAACCTCTGTTTTTCCCTAGCCGATTTGCCCCGAAATCCCGAAGTTGCCACTTGACTAGTCGAGCTCCCTACCAAAAATACTTGTTAGAAACGGCATGCACACTATATTCATAATTAAGGCCCTTGGCCGAATCTACATGTCACCTTACCTCGAAGAAACGAAGTCCCGGGGAGCCACTCCTTCAATGCTCCTTCAAAGTACCTTAACATCGGCTACCTTCAAAAAAGACACCACGAATGGCTTAAAGGGTATTCGGCCATCCCTAAGGTCAAACAAAAAGATTCGGCACCCTCAAAATTTAAGAAAGAATTCGAATGCTAACTAAAGACACTTACCGAGCTTTGAAAATGACAGCAACTTCTTTTAAGGATTCAGTCAATGCTCTCTAAGGTGAGGGATATTAAGCAAAGATAGAGGAGGGGTTTTTAGTTCCCACAACAAAAGGAAAAGGTGAAGAAGAGGTGTGATAGCCGAAACTTCATCCTAATACACCCTCCAAACCGAGAGCTCACGTCCTTAAAGTCCCCAATTTCGGCCAAGAAACAAATTGAAAGGTAAGGAAAGCTAACCCAAGGAATTTCGGCACCTTGCTGCTATGCTCAAAACCGAATGTTGATGCCTCTAATGGTGTCCCTATTTTGGTCAAAACAAAATGGCAAGGGGAGGAAACAATTCAAAAATTTCGGCTATCCTTTTCCTAAAGTGCTAAACCCCATATTTTTAATTATTACCCATACACAACAATATTATTAATCCATTCTCCCATCTCTTTATTCCATCTTCCCATAAAATAATATAAATCCAACTAAAATAATAAAAGCTAGCCCATACTTCTAATAACATAAAATAATAAAATCCATCCCATACTTGCTGCACAAATTAATAAAAACAAAACCTGCCCACCTAGCATCAAATGTTGAGCCCATGCGCAGGCCAACAATTCCCACGCCGGCTATAGCAAAAATAAAATAGCCCCTCCAAGTGCTGCATACGGGTTTTGAACCCGAGACCTGGAGAAGCTCCCCAAGCCTTTAGCCACTCGGCCACTGACTCCTTTCATGCTACAATCCGTCACGAATTTCTTTTAAGCTTCCATCCTTTGGCTCCCTCATGTATAAGCGCCAAGGTAAAAATAAAATACCTTTTATGCTTTTCACATGCGGACTCGAACTCGAGTCCTCCATGCCGAAATCTCCTGCAGCGCCCTTAGCCACTCGGCCAAGGCGACTTTTGTGACATAACTTGTCACATTTTTCCTTTAAGCTTTCCCTCGCATCAACGCCAAAATTAAAAACTCACCTTGCGCTTTTGTCAAGACTCGAACACGCGCGTCCTGAGGTCGCGAATCGCCATCACGCCCCATGCCACTTTACTACCCTGACTTTCATGTCCACTAACCGCATCATTTATTCTTTAACCTTCCTAGCCCGAACCACTTTTTAACGCAAAAATTAAAACACTCTTTGTTATCACTCAGGCTCGAACCCCTTACCTCCTGAAGCCCCCTTTTTGCACCCAGCGCCCCAAGCCATTCTACCAGTTGGTTGCCTTGTGTCATGATTCGCCCCAATATATATAAAGCTCCCTCACTTAGCCTTTTCTTCTCAAGCACTAAAAGAAACTTTTAACCCTAAGCCCGACCTAACCCGGGATTTTGACTAAACCATAACATATGCACACAATGAATAAATATATTGTAAACAACCCCTAATGCAGGATGTTACACAAACTTTCCATAACAATCTCCATGAAATAAGCCACATGTTCTCCTTACTTGCCCTTTCTTCTTGATTTCTTTCCTAACCTTTAACCTTTCCTTATTTCCTTAGCCACCTTGCCAAAATTAAAAAGTCCAACTTGCCTTATTTACATGCTTTGCCGACACTTAAGGAAAGAGTGAAAAAATAATAGGCAAAATTTGCACACAATGGGATTTGAACCTCTTCCCTCAAAGTCCATCATGTGGCATCATATCCTCTTTACCAATTGCTCATTTATGCAAGCACATTACTCATTTATTTCTATAAGACTTGAAGCTACTTACCATCTCTCCTTAAAGTGCTAAAATAGCAAATTTTTCCTAAGGCCCAATTAATCCCGAGACTTCATAGAAACCTCGTAACCTTTCAAATTCACTTAACTAATATGTCCAATATGCAATAATGCCATTCTCTTGTTCTCAAAATTTTAAACACTCCTACGCCCAAGGCCCATTGAGCCCAATCCTACTAGGCCCAATTTCAGGATGTTACAATTCTACCCTCCTTAAAGAAATTTCGTCCTCGAAATTTCCAGCCAACTACTAAACGCATCGCTCAAATCACACCACTATGCTTTCGCTGCGCACTCTGATCTTAATAACACTAATGTACTTTTAACATAATCTTGAATCCTCTTTCACACAACCAAACATCTAACCACCGAAGCAAACCATTATCTACCACTTGTACCTAAAATTTCCTGCATTCAATCATCACGTCCAACCAAAACATACCTGACTTGATGGTGATGAAACAATCCCGAGCCTTATGCTTCTTAGACCCGCATCTTAAGCACGCTCCTGACCTTCTCCAACATTCACTTGGATGTCGCCTTTTGCAATAATCGCAAGTTGGAAAGTTTAGACGTGCCTTAACACGTTTTACGGAACGAGACTGCGACCCTAGAGAATCGCGATCTCTTTTCTTCTTACAATCCACATACCCAACTCAAAGCGCTTCACTGATTCCTTTAACCTCCTCAAATACCTCCTTAACTATCTGAGTCAGCTCCTCAACCCCAGCTCGATCATGAGATCCCGTCTCAGCCACTGGCGATGCCAACGTCTCCCTTTTGGAAACATGCCCCGATGCTGAAGATCTAGCCCTAGCACCTCGGCCTCTACCACGTCTACGTCTTCTAGCGCTTATTTTCACTAAGTCGATTTAATCTGATTAAGAGTTTTATGAATCATTATGCTATTTCAGTGTTTATTAGACAATGTTTTATAGAGTACAGGAAGTAAAGTTGTTTTCACAAACGTATCCTAAGGTCTCAATCTCTATAGTTTCAGCTCCTAAAGCTAAAAGTTCCAGAGTATGCTATTTTGTGAAATTTTCTTACCATAGTACTAACACAATAATCATAAAACGAAAACAAATACTTACTTGACTTGGTGCCGAATACCCGTGGTGCCATACTTCTTTCAGAACATGCATTTATAATTTAAAATTCAAAACAATTTTGGAAACATTTTTGAACCCAAACCACAGCCGAGTTTTGAAACTGGGCTCTGATACTATAAAATGTAACACCTCAAACCTGGCCTAGAAGTTAGGCCCGAATCTGGCGTGCCACATGGAAGTGTTAAAAACTTGTTTGAGAATTCACAGCCTCTTTGTTAAAACCCAAAACACTTAAGCAATTGTGTCTACGTGAAAACATAATTATCTTTAATAAACCTTTTCGGTTGCGAAAGCATATTTGAAATAAACAATTTACGAAAACGTGACGTTTGAAATAGAATTGCAAAAACATTTTGAACCATTGCGGAAACGTAGATAAAATACAATTATTTTTGAGAGATTGATTGATGAATCACAAATCAATGAATTGAACTTTAAATCCGTGACTTTTGAAAATGTCGTTAATAATTTGAAAGAAAGTTCAAGTTAAATCATATTTGTAAAAGTTTATTTTGAAATCCATTTGTTAATCGATTTTAGAAAACCTTCATTTAAGTTTTTAGGAAAATTCTTGTTTAAAACAATTTAAGCAAAATAATAAGTATATCAACCATAAAGCAAAAAATAAAATACTCCAAAGGCCCTATTACAACTTAAACCAAAATAGCAAAATAATAAAATAAACAAAAATAGAAAATTTAAAATTCGATAACACCATTTCGGAAGTATAGCCTCCACCGAGTCATCCATGGGCCCAAGTCCTCACTACGGAGCATTACCTACAACGATTAAGAAAGAAAGGGGGGTAAGTTACAAGAACTCAGTGTGTAACCCACTTACCGTTGTCCACTGGGCCAAAATCCATTAAGCCATTATTTGGGCCAAAGCCCGTTTACAATAATATGAATGTATCATATATATATAATATGCAAATGATATGCAATTCCCACACCAAACCTAGTTTTCCATCCGCTACACACCACCCGTACCAACCAGCACACCTGTGGGGAGCTTTAGTCACCCACCCCGCGAACACACCAAACGTAGGCATTAAGCCGTTTATATCAAATTTGTGGACAAGCCACCAGATTAACAGAATTTACATGGCATTGCCATTTTTTTCAGATTTGCGGCAGAGCCACCAGATTTTTGCAGCGGAGCTACCAGAACTTCTCTTTATCATTATCCCATCCCATGCAAAACATGTATATAATGCATAACAATTTACAATAATGCATTCAGATATTTCTTACAAAATCGATGGCCCATTATAACAAATTATCAAGTTGGCCAATTTAGCAATCAGATCGGCCCATATATCAAATTATCAGATTGGCCCATATAACAAAATATCACATCGGCCCATATATCAAATTATCAGATTGGCCCATATATCAAATTATCAAATCGGCCCATATATCAAATTATCAGATCGGCCCATATAGCAAATTTTCAAATCGTCCCATAAATCAAAATTCGTAATTCGGTCCATAGGGACATTTCGTAATTCGGTAATTTTACCCTCTAAGGGTATTATGGTAATTTTGTAACCTAGGCTTAACTTGAAACACCCAAACCCGGCCCACGAGTCTCGACCGAATCTGGTATGTTCCGGGAGTAAAACATTTTCAAATTCGTTTGTTATTTTGGAAAACTTGGGTAGTTTTGAAGAAAGTTTGATTCGTGTTGGGTTCAATTGAAAACTTTGTTATTTTTGAAATCAGGGATTTATTAAAAACCTTGCTTCTAAATCAGAAGACATGCCGAATCTGTTAAAGATTTATCTTTAAATTGGAAATCATTTGTATTTAGATGTCAAAACATTTGAAGGTTTATTTTAAGAAAGATTACTTAAGCGTTAATTTAATAAAATTTGTATCGTACCAAAATAATTAAAATGCAAGCGTAAGCAGTTCATACTATGGCCCTATTACATCAAAACAAAACCCGAATAAATCCAAATACAAAAAAGAAAGTAGAAAGTCCAAATTAAAAATAAACTCTGAGCTGAGCATGGCCACCACTAAGCTCCTGCCGACCCGGTCCATTACTGAGCGTCACCTGAAAACATATCCCACAAAGGGGTGAGTCAAACAGACTCAGTGTATAACAACCACTCTAAGTCCTAATGATTCAGGCAGAACGGATCATACATATACATATCACAATTTACAAATAATGATGCATTCCCGAACCCAAACCTAGGTACCATCCGCTACACATCACCCGTACCAACCATCAAACCGTGGGGACTACTAAGTCAACCCTCCATCCGCTACACATCATCGAAGGCAGTCGCTGCAGACGACGTGCTCATCGCCCTTATATATATTGCGCCATTGCCACCATATAAAATTTTGTGACATGAGTCACCACATTCAGATTATGTGACCGAAGTCACCACATTCAGATATTTGTGGTATAAACCACCAGATCACTTCCCCTTTCCATATAACCCATATGCCCCACGTCATACAAATATGCATAAACCATGTCATATTTCTTATTCACATTCTTATACTTTCACCTATGTGCTGTATAGATCATATTATACTCATAGTAGGAGTAGGTAAACATTCCTGAGTACTTTGTACCATAGCATGGCACCTTAGCCCACTTTGCACATTATTATAAACACATATATTAAATTTAATGCCGTAAATCTATTAAGACTTAGGAAGGGCTACACACCTTGTATACTTAACGAGTTCTTTGAAATCCCAAGAATCTCGATTTAATGCTCAGGTCTTAGTCCCTATATTCGGCCAACACTTAATATTTTAACAAAAGCCTATTCGGCTATAAAACAAAATCCCGAAGGATCACTGTAACCAAAACCCTAACCTTGCTGCCGATTTGATTACTAATCAAATCCCGAAACCTTGTGATGCTCCCTTTCGCAATCGGCCCACTACTACATCACTTAACTAGTTAGTTTTCGGCTTTTGAATAAGTAAAAAACAGATCTAGTCACTAAACATGGCCTTGGCCGAATGTCAAATTCACTTACCTTGTGAATCTTAAATCCTGAAAAGTGCTACTTGCTCTTGATGATGTCGAGATCCCTATAGATATAAGTTAGAATCAGCCTTTGGCACAAGATCTATTAAAATGGCCTATGGCCGAATATCACACCTTACTTGCCTTAGATCTGAAATCCCGAATGATCTCCTCCCTTGTAGTCGACACTAATAGAATCCCGAAACCCTCTTTCAGAGTTTCGGCCAAGAACATTAATGGATTAGTCCTTAAGTTTCGGCTAAAAGAAAAAGATTGAAGATTGAATAATAATTGATCTTTACCCTTAATACTGAAATCTGCAACACCTTTACTTGAACCCACAGAGCTATTCGGCTATGGCCTAGATGCTGATCAATTGATTTTGGCTTTTGATAAACGCTAACAAGGGAAAGAAAAGAAAGAGTATGAGGCTTAGAGAGAATCGGCTATGGTGAGATTTTGAAAGGAGGGTATTCGGCCTTTGATGAAAAGAAGAAGAGAGTGTGGCTTGATAAATTTCGGATTATGGAAATGAGTAGCAAAAAGGAAGAAAAGAAAAGGGACACAAGCTGATCTTTTTGAGAATTTCGGCAAAACTAAAAAGATGAGAAGAGAAGAATTTTCGGCACACTTACCTTGCTATCATTAAACCGAAAATACCATCCCCTGTGCCCCATATATTCGCCAACTCCTCATCCTCATCTAATCCCTTATTTTCTCTTTATCCCTTCATTTAAAAATAAAAATAATCCATCATTTATCCCTTATCTCAGCCAAATTTTAGAAAGGATTGAACTCATCCCTTAGTGCCCCATTGCCAGTCCACTCATTGCTCCATCTTGCAAAGAAAATAAAAACTCTTTTATTTGCTTCCCTTGCAACTCGAACACAAGCCCCCTCGACACTCCTTGTGGCGTCACTTCATCGGGCTTTAAGTGGGCGCCTCCTTGCCACTTTAACAAGCCCATTTGTATATCATATTTCCCGCATTTTCTCTTAAGGCCTATCAGCCTAGCTCCTCTTTGAACTTAAAATCGATAATTTCTAAAACACTCTCCTATTTTCTAAAGTTCACAAAATTCATACAACACATTCATAACACACAATGGCATGCTTTCACATATATTTAAGCACAAATGCATAAGGCCAAAATCCAGGATATTACAGTTCTACCCCCCTTAAAAATAATTTCGACCTCAAAATTACCTGGCTAAAATAAGTGAGGGTATTGCTGTCGCATTGCTTCTTCCGGCTCCCACGAAGCTTCCTCCGATCCATGATTACGCCATAACACTTTGACTAAAGGAACTGATTTCCTTCGTAGCACTTTCACATCTCGTTCTAAAATCTGAATTGGTTCTTCCTCGTAGGACAAATCTGGCCTTAACTCCACCTCTTCAACTGGTACCACATGAGATGGATCCGATCGATAACGACGTAGCATAGAAACATGGAATACATCGTGCATCTGCCTCAATTTCGAAGGCAACTCTAACTGGTATGCCACTGGTCTAACTCACTTCAATACCCGATAAGGTCCTATAAACTTGGGACTTAACTTCCCTTTGCGACCAAATCTCATCACCTTCTTCCAAGGCGAGACTTTTAGAAATACTTGATCTCCCACATCGAATTCTATTTCCTTTCGCTTAAGATCTGCATACGACTTCTGCCTGTCAGATGCCTCCTTTAACCGTACCCGAATTACCTCAACCTTCTCCTCAGATTCTGCCACAATCTCTGGACCCAAAACTTGACGTTCCCCTAATTCCGTCCAACATGTAGGAGTGCGACACTTTCATCCATACAACGCTTCATACGGTGCCATCCGAATACTGGCTTGATAGCTATTGTTGTATGCAAATTCCCCTAAAGGCAAATACTCTTCCCAACTTCCTCTGAAGTCTATTTCACATCTCCTCAGCATATCCTCTAACACTTGGATTACTCGTTCAGATTGACCGTCCGATTGTGGATGAAAAGCCATAGTGAAATCCAATCTGGTGCCTAAAGCCTGATGTAGAGCTTTCCAAAACTGAGACGTAAACCTTGGATCCCTATCTGAGATAATCGATACCGGCACTCCATGCAACCTCACAATCTCCACCACATACAACCTTGCCAACTTCTGCAAAGAGTAGTCAACTCGCACTGGTATGAAATGCGCGGACTTGGTCAACCGATCCACTATCACCCATACCGAGTCCTTTTTGGCAGGCGTAAGGGGAAGCCCACTAACGAAGTCCATGGTAATTCTCTCCCACTTTCACTGCGGAATCATTATCGGTGAAGCAATCCTCGACGGAACTGGTGTTCAAAGCCTTGACTTGTCGACATGTTAAGCACTTGCCGACAAATTCGGTAACTTCCTGTTTTAGACCAGGCCACCAAAACTGTTCCCTTAGATCTCTATACAACTTAGTACCTCCAGGATGCATAGCGTAAGGGCTACTATGCGATTCCTGAAGAATCTTCAGCCTTAACTCCTCATTCTTCGGCATACAGACCTTACCTTTGAAACACAATACTCCCTCGTCATTAATACCATAATCTTCCAACTCTCCATTCTGCACTTGCTGTAACTTAGCACTTAAATCCTCATCTACCAACTGACTTTCTTTTACCTCATTCAACCATGTCGATTTGACTTGCAACTCTGCCAACAAACATCCATCATCATACAAGCTAAGGTGTGCAAACAACGCCCTCAGATCTGACACTACTTTCTGACTTAGGGCATCCGCCACTACATTCGCCTTGCCCGGGTGATACTCTATGGAACAATCGTAGTCTTTCAATAACTCCACCCACCTTCGCTGTCTCAGGTTCAGCTCCTTCTGAGTCAGCAGATACTTAAGGCTCTTGTGGTCTGTGTAGATTATTGACTTTTCTCCATATAGATAGTGCCTCCATACCTTAAGAGCAAAGATTACTTCCGCCAATTCCAAATCATGCGTCGGGTAGTTAACCTCATGTGGCCTTAGTTGCCGAGACGCATAAGCGACTACTTTCCCGTCTTGCATCAATACGCATCCCAATCCTGCATGAGAAGCGTAATAATACACCACGAAATCCTTCCCTGCCTCCGGCTGAATCAAGACCGGAGCTTCAGTCAAAACCTCTTAAGCTTCTCAAAGCTCTCTTGTTGCTTATCTGTCCATACGAAAGGTACCTCCTTCCTCAACAACTTTGTCAAAGGTGCGGCTATCGATGAGAATCCTTCTACAAACCTTCTGTAGTAGCCTGCCAATCCCAAGAAACTGCGAACCTCAGTCACCGACCTAAGTGGTTTCCAATCCAACACTACCCCAATCTTCCTAGGATCCACCCTTATTCCTTCTGCAGACACTACATGCCCTAAGAACGCAACCTCCTTCAGTCAAAACACACACTTGCTGAATTTGGCGTAAAGCTTCTTCTCCCTCAACACTTGCAGCACTACTCGAAGATGCTCATTATGTTCTTCCTCAGACTTGGAGTACACTAGGATGTCGTTTATGAACACAATGATGAACCGATCCAAGTAAGGTTGAAAAACTTGGTTCATCATATCCATGAACGCGGCTGGGGCGTTCGTCAATCCAAACGGCATTACTAAGAACTCATAGTGGCCGTATCTTGTCCAGAAAGCTGTCTTATGGATATCTGCCTCCTTCACCTTAAGCTGATGATATCCAAACCTTAAGTCGATCTTTGAAAATACCGCGGCCCTCTTAAGTTGATCGAACAAGTCGTCTATCCTCGGCAACAGGTACTTGTTCCTGATGGTCAACTTATTCAACTGACGATAATCTATGCACATAAGCATAGTTCCGTCTTTCTTCTTCACAAACAAGACCGGTGCTCCCCATGGAGACACACTGGGTCGAATAAACCCACGATCAAGCAATTCTTGGATCTGAGCCTTGAGCTCCACCAACTCCTTTGGTGCCATTCTGTATGGGACAATTGACACAGGAGCTGTTCCTGGCAGCAAATCAATTCCAAACTCCACCTCCCTATCCGAAGGTATTCCAGGTAACTCCTCCGGAAAAACATCCACAAACTCTCTTACTGTTCTAACTCCACTCACTCCCCCTTCTTTTGCATTCAACGCACTAACGAAGGCCAAAAATGCCTTGCACACTTTCCGAACCATCTTATCAGCCTTTAAAGCAGAGACTACATTAGACAAGTAGTTTCTTCTTTCTCCTATCACAATTATCACCTCATCCTCTGGGGTCCTTAACTCCATTCGCTTAGCTGCATAATCCAATACAGCCCGATACTCCACTAGCCAGTCCATACCAAGTATAAGATCAAATTCTCTGAAGGGTAGTTCCATTAAGTTGGTAGGGAAAATCGCTCCTTGAATCTCTAGAGGTACACTCTGAAAGATCTTATTCACCACTATAGTTTGACCTAATGGGCTTACTACAGTCATCTCCCTATCAGATAGTTCAGAGACTATGCCTAGAATTTCAACTACACTACATGCAACATAAGAATGGGTCGAGCCCAGATCAATCAAAGCAAAATAAGGCTTGTTCGCTATAAGGAACGTACCGGTTATGACGTCCGGCGCGTCTCCATCCTCCTTCCGGCAAACCGCATACACTAGACCCGGCTGTCTTGCCTCTGTATTACCAACACCTCTGCTAGGTGTTCCCCGTCCTCTTCCAGTATTGTTACCTCTACCATTCGCACCACGACCTCATTGAGGCCGAGGTTTCTTTGCCCACCTCTACCACTGATTAACACACGACACTGTCGAGCGGTTCCGTCTATCTTAATATGACAGTCCTTAATCATGTGATCCTTAGATCCACACTTAAAACATCCTCCCGTCTTCTTCCAACACTCTCCTAGATGCATCTTCCCACACTGGGTACAAGTACGATATTGCCCTCTCTGACTACCTGCACGACCTCATGCCCATCAACTCTAGGCCTCTTCTGCGCATTCCTAGACGATCCTGACGATTCAAAACCTCTTTTCTGCCTGTTTCGATCAGTGTTCTACCTTACAGAGTCCTTAATTCCCTCGGCTACCTTAGCCTTCTCTACCAACGCAGCAAACTCCCGCTCCTGATGTGGAGCTATTAACAACCTCAGGTCATCCCTTAGTCCGTCCTCAAACCGGACACGTCGCTCATGCTCCGTAGCCACTACTCCTCAAGCATACTGGCTCAACCTTAGGAATTCATCTTCGTACTCTTCTACGGATTTATTCCCTTGAACCAGCCCCAAAAATGCCTTTCTCTGCGCATTAGTGTAACGCGTGCCGACATACTTCTTCTGATACGCCGCCTTAACATACTCCTAAGCAAGATCCTCAGCTGTGGCACCATCCCGAACTGTGAGCCACCATTGATATGCTTCATCGCGTAGCAGTGCCACCATTCCTTTCAGTTTCTCCTCAGGGGTCAGATCCAGCTCATCCATAATTCACTCTATCGCCTCCAACCAATACTCAGCCGTACTGGGTGCCACGCCGGATACGCCACGGAATACCTCAGCTCCGTTGGCTCGGAGTCGCTCGGGTATAGATTTTCGAGCTCCCATATTTCCACCTGCTCCAGCCACCATCTCATGAACTCGCAGTACCGCCTGTGATACTGCATCATTCCCCCTCTGATCTTACTACTCAACACCGACAGCTAGGGGTGGGGGTGGTGGTACCTCATTTTCGAACCCTTGACCCGACCTAACGGGTTTCGACACGGTCATCCTGCCTCCACCACGTCCTCGTAAATTACGACCACGTCCCCTAGAGCTCATTTCTATGACCGCGCTTTAATCTAATTACAAAGTTTTATGTATTAGCCTTTGTTCCACTGATTATCCGCGAACAATTTTATGAAAAGAAGTTTAATGGTAGTTCTTTCGATCCCTCAGAGTTTCAAGTCTTCTATCCTAATTCAGAGAAGTACATCCATTCAGTAGCATCTACCACACACATTCATCATTCAAACATTGTTGTCTGTTCCTACCCCAGGGGTATTTTCGTAATTTGTCTTATAATGGTATTTTGGTAATAAACCAGGGTCAATTTGAAAAATCTCTATAAATCAAAGGTATTTCAAAATTTGCAAAATTTAGGGTTATTTTTGAGAATTTGTTTTCCAAATCGATGATGTTGCGAAAATTTTGGAAATCGGGGCTATTTTGGTAATTTGTAAGTCAGGGGTATTTTAGTAAACTTTCCCAAATCAAGGTATTTTGATATTTTACAAAATAGGGTTTTTGGATATTGTTGTAAGGTAAGCAAATCTTAGTAAAAATCGAGGGTAGTACGGTAATTTAAGATTTTTCAAACCAAGGGCATTTTAGTAATTTTACAACCAGAGGTATTTAGGTAATTTTGTAAATTGGAAATATTTTGGAAAATTTTCAAAAAATTATTTTCTCCATTCAAGAGGGTAGTTTGTCGATTTTTAAAACTAGGGTTTTCATAAAAATATGGCTAGTCCCTTTAGGGTTTTAGTCACTGAGTTTATCCCGTGAGTAAGTCCTCTTGGTTAGGGTGAACCGTTACTACGCACCAGGTAGGATTCGAGCGAAAAGGAGGTGAGTCACGAGGACTGCTTAAATACCAGGCTCTTCCTGAATCCAATCCTAGACATGCGCACAATGGTTGCCACACCCTAACTCGGCGACTTAGTCACAGGTTTGTTTAATTAGGCATTAAGTTTTATGAATTTCTATGTTGGGGTAAACTAATCCTAGGGTTCAAGTACTTCATATACTAATCTACGTTCCCATTCTAACCTTATACAAATCATACCATAATTCACACAATAGTTAGGGGTACTTACCTGGTGGACTTTGGGTCGGAAACTTAGGTGTCATGCCAGAAAAACTTGCTTATTCACAAAATTGTTCACAAAACTTGTTTGGGCCTTATTTTAAAAACGTTATGGGCTTTAAACCCAAGGCCGAGAGTTTAAAACCTGGCTCTGATACCAAGCTGAAACACCTCAAACCCGACCCACGAGTCTCGACCGAATCTGGTATGTTCCGGGAGAAAAACATTTTCAAATTCGTTTGTTATTTTGGAAAACTTGGGTAGTTTTGAAGAAAGTTTGATTCGTGTTGGGTTCAATTGGAAACATTGTTATTTTTGAAATTAGGGTTTTATTAAAAACCTTGTTTCTAAATTAGAAGACATGCCGAATTTGTTAAAGATTTATCTTTAAATTGGAAATCATTTGTATTTAGATGTCAAAACATTTGAAGGTTTATTTTAAGAAAGATTACTTAAGCGTTAATTTAATAAAATTTGTATCGTACCAAAATAATTAAAATGCAAGCGTAAGAAGTTCATATTATGGCCCTATTACATCAAAACAAAACCTGAATAAATCCAAATACGAAAAAGAAAGTAGAAAGTCCAAATTAAAAATAAACTCTGAGCTGAGCATGGCCACCACTAAGCTCCTGCCGACCCGGTCCATTACTGAGCGTCACCTGAAAACAAATCCCACAAAGGGGTGAGTCAAACAGACTCAGTGTATAACAACCACTCTAAGTCCTAATGATTCAGGTAGATCGGATCATACATATACATATCACAATTTACAAATAATGATGCATTCCCGAACCAAAACCTAGGTACCATCCGCTACACATCACCCGTACCAACCATCACACCGTGGGGACTACTAAGTCAACCCTCCATCCGCTACACATCATCGAAGGCAGTCGCTGCAGACGACGTGCTCATCGTCCTTATATATATTGTGGCATTGCCACCAGATAAAATTTTGTAACATGAGTCACCACATTCAGGTTATGTGACCGAAGTCACTACATTCAGATACTTGTGGTATAAACCACCAGATAACTTCCCCTTTCCATATAACCCATATGCCCCATGTCATACAAATATGCATAAACCATGTCATATTTCTTATTCACATTCTTATACTTTCACCTATGTGCTGTATAGATCATATTATACTCATAGTAGGAGTAGGTAAACGTTCCTGAGTACTTTGTACCATAGCATGGCACCTTAGCCCACTTTGCACATTATTATAAACACATATATTAAATTTAATGCCGTAAATCTATTAAGACTTAGGGAAGGGCTACACACCTAGTATACTTAACGAGTTCACTGAAATCCCGAAGAATCCTGATTTAATGCTCTAGGTCTTAGTCCCTACATTCGGCCAACACTTAATATTTTAACAAAAGCCTATTCGGCTATAAAACCAAATCCCGAAGGATCACTGTAACCAAAACCCTTACCTTGCTGCCAATTTGATTACTAATCAAATCCCGAAACCTTGTGATGCTCTCTTTTGCAATCGGCCCACTACTACATCACTTAACTAGTTAGTTTTTGGCTTTTGAATAAGTAAGAAACAGATCTAGTCACTAAACATGGCCTTGGCCGAATGTCAGATTCACTTACCTTGTGAATCTTAAATCCTGAAAAGTGCTACTTGCTCTTGATGATGTCAAGATCCCTATAGATATAAGTTAGAATCAGCCTTTCGCACAAGATCTATTAAAATGGCCTATGGCCGAATGTCACACCTTACTTACCTTAGATCTGAAATCCCGAATGATCTCCTCCCTTATAGTCGACACTAACAGAATCCCGAAACCCTCCTTCAGAGTTTCGGCCAAGAACATTAATGGATTAGTCCTTAAGTTTCGGCTAAAAGAAAAAGATTGAAGATTGAATAATAATTGATCTTTACCCTTAATACTGAAATCGGCAACACCTTTACTTGAACCCACAGAGCTATTCGGCTATGGCCTAGATGCTGATCAATTGATTTCGGCTTTTGATGAACATTAACAAGGGAAAGAAAAGAAAGAGTATGAGGCTTAGAGAGAATCGGCTATGGTGAGATTTTGAGAGGAGGGTATTCGACCTTTGATGAAAAGAAGAAGAGAGTGTGGCTTGATAAATTTCGGCTTATGGAAATGAGTAGCAAAAAGGAAGAAAAGAAAAGGGACACAAGCTGATCTTTTTGAGAATTTCGGCACAACTGAAAAGATGAGAAGAGAAGAATTTTTGGCACACTTACCTTGCTATCATTAAACCGAAAATACCATCCCCCTGTGCCCCCATATTCGGCCAACTCCTCATCCCTTATCTAATCCCTTATTTTTCTCTTTATCCCTTCATTTAAAAATAAAAATAATCCATCATTTATCCCTTATCTCAGTCGAATTTTAGAAAGGATTGAACTCATCCCTTAGTGCCCCATTGCCGTCCACTACTGCTCCATCTTGCAGCAAAATAAAAACTCTTTTATTTGCTTCCCTTGCAACTCGAACACAAGCCCCTCTGACACTCCTTGTGGCGTCACTTATTGGGCTTTAGGTGGCGCCTCCTTTCCACTTTAACAAGCCCATTTGTATATCATATTTCCCCTACATTTTCTCTTAAGGCCTATCAGGCCTAGCTCCCACTTTGAACTTAAAATCTGATAATTTCTAAAACACTCTCCTATTTTCTAAAGTTCACAAAATTCATAAAACACATTCATAACACACAATGGCATGCTTTCACATATATTTAAGCACAAATGCATAAGCCCAAAATCCAGGATATTACATAACTACTAATTTGGGGCATAAAAATCGAAACTGTCCATCTACATCATACTGACCATATTGACTATAACTCGAGTTAGGAATCTCGAAATCTAAATCCGTAAATTTTCCTTCAAACTAGATTCATAAATATTTGTACTACAATTTTTTCAGAATTTTTGACTTAACCATTTAATACAGTTTATTCCTTAAATTTTCTCTTGTTCCACTGTCCAACAGTTCTGACCTCTCTTAACTTAACTTCAAATATCTCATTGTACGGTTTTCATATACTGCTCCCACTTATTTCTATTGAAAATAGGATCACTAAAGAATCTATACATATAAATTATAACCCATAATTCACTTTGTAAAATTTTATATGATTTTTCCAAAACAAATCAGGGAACCACGAAGTCAATCAGAACCAATCTCACTAAAATTAACATATCTTAGAATATAAAATTCCTTTTCCTTCTCCGTTTCTTCCATATTAAACTAGACATTAATCTGGTATCTTATTCACTTTCTAATTCCCTTTCTCCTATTTTTCGTGATTTTTCAAAGACACGTCACTGCTTCTAACTGAAACTGTTTTATTACAAAATACGATTACCACTAGGATCATACGCACGCCTGAGTGATCACGGATGCCGATTTTTGGTTTTCTTCGGTATTTCAACCAATTCACAGAATATTTCATACAAAATTTCAGAGAAGTGTGAGATTACACACCATTTCAGATATGTATACGGAAGGTACGGGATTACACACCTTGATTACGAGTTGTGCTTTCTACCGATTTCAACACCTATAATGATAGTTGATAGAAGGTTGGTCTCAACTTTGATAATCGTAACTAGAAACACTTTATTAGGCTAACTCCACTTACCACAAATGTGATCTCCCTCAATGCACCAAGAATCGATCCTACTCTTTGGCTACTGAAATCCCGTCCTAACAATATTTGGTGAGCGAAAGAGTTGTTAACAAATATCCCACCTTTGGCCAAAGTAAATCTTATAACAAGGTTCTTACCCCACTTGCTTGGCAAGTCGACGATAACGATTTGGCTAATACAAATCACTTGTGCTCCTTAACCTTGTTGAAAGTCCGATTCGATTAAGAAGAGGTTTTCCCACACGATAGGGAAAGAAATAATGAAGGAATAGGATGATAACGGGTTCGGCTATTGAGAAAATCGAACAAGAAGATGTGATCACAAAGTGATGTCAAAAAAAAATAGAAGAAAAGGTTGATGAAATGGTCAAAAGAAGAGAATGGATGGAGAGAAGTGCTTTGATAGTTTCAGCTATCAAAGGGGAGATGAGCAATTGTGTGTTTCGGCCAACAAAAGAAAAATAATGCACAATTGTGCTAGGAGATTTCGGCCAAAGCAAAAAGGAGATGGATTTGAGAAGAAAACACAAATGGTCAAAGAGTAAAAAGTGTACCTCTCATGCACCAAAAACTAACAAAATGGTCTAAAATGAAAAGAGAATTTCGGCTATCCCCTTCCCTCAACAAAACCGTCCATATTCATGCTCCTAATAGTCAAAAGTTTGGCCACCCAAACTTTCCAAAATAATCTCCATGAAATAAGCCACATGTTCCCCTTACTTGCCCTTTCTTCTTGATTTCTTTCCTCACCTTCAACCTTTCCTTATTTCCTTAGCCACCTTGCCAAAATTAAAAAGTCCAACTTGCCTTATTTACATGCTTGGCCGACACTTAAGGAAAGAGTGAAAAAATAATAGTCAAAATTTGCACACAATGGGATTTGAACCTCTTCCCTCAAAGTCCATCATGTGGCATCATATCCTCTTTACCAATCGCTCATTTATGCAAGCGCATTACTCATTTATTTCTATAAGTTTTGAAGCTACTTACCGTCTCTCCTTAAAGTGCTAAAATACCAAATTTTTCCTAAGGCCCAATTAAACCCGAGACTTCATAGAAACCTCGTAACCTTCCAAATTCACTTAACTAATAAGTCCAATATGCAATAATGCCATTCTCTTGTTCTCAAAATTTTAAACACTCCTACGCCCAAGGCCCATTGGGCCCAATCCTACTAGGCCCAATTTAGTGATGTTACAAAAGACATATAGAAAAAATTAGCTGTAACACAGTCGCTAAGGATACTAAAGGTGGATTAACAAAAATCCCATTATTTACTAAAGATAGAATAAAAAGGATTAAGAAAAAATATCTTCAGGTTAGATATATACATTTAGGAATAATTATGATAACAATTAGAGCTTTATTTAGAAAAGGTCATGATGTTCCTATTATAACAGTATTATTAGATAAAAGATTTGAAAATCCAATAAAAGCACTTATTGGAGGAATTCAATCTAATTTACATACAGGAGTTATAGGATTTAAAGTTAAACCAAATTACTTTATATCCATAACAGACCCTCTAATAGAAGAGTGTCTATGTCTTAGAATTCAGACAAAAAATTCTGATATTAGTGATTTAGCAGAAGATTTAGCAATAAGCTGGACTTCTATTAATGAATATACTAATACGAGAGAAGTAGAAATAAAAGAAATAAATAATAAAATAATTGAGCTTTTTGAGCCCAATAAATTTACAACAGAAATTCAACCAAAATTATTACATTTAAAAGACATATCAATTCCAAAAGACTGGATGATAGAAAAACTAATAATGCAAGTACTTCTAAACCAGTAAGTACTATAGAATATATGTCATCTGGTGATAAGTTATATTTTAAAAATAAAATGATTACTAATACAGATGATAATTTAGTTTTACCTTCTAATTCTCAACAAGAGGAAGATGAGGATAATATAAGTATTTCTACACCAATAGGTATGAAAACAGTTCATATTTCTATTTTTCCTACTATACCTAGTAGAAATTCTAGAAACACTAGAATGGAAGATATACAATCTTCAATAGAAGATATTATTAATTTTCAATCAAAAATTAATAACACATATATTGAAATTACATTACATGATAAAGCAAAAAATATACCAATCTATATCAATAATGCTAATATAATAAAAATATAAATTAGCTAGATGGAAACCGGGTAATAAAAATTATAAAAATTATAATCGTAATAATAATAATAATAATAAGAAAAAAAATTTTAGGAGAAAGACTTCTAATAATACTAAAAAACAAATATGTAAATGTTTTATTTGTGATGAAGAAGGTCATATAGCAACAAATTGTCCTAACAAAGGAAAAAATGCTAAGAAAATGATTAAAAATCTTGAAGAACAAGATTTAGAAATATGTTTTAGTGAAGAAATAAATCCCACTGAGATATTATATGAATTAATATCAGAAACAGATTCTGATTCAGATTCTAAAGAATATATTTTTATGTTAGGAAGCAGTTCTAATAATAAATTAGAAGAAATTCCTAAATCTGAACAAGATATTAAATTAGGAAATTTAATCGGAGAAGAAACAGGCTTTTCTGATGATATAATAGATAAAATTAATAAAAATCATATTTCTAAAGAAGAAATTTATAAATTATCTAAGTTTAAAATATGATCACAAAGACATAGAAAAAATTAGCGGTAACACAGTCGCTAAGGATACTAAAGGTGGATTAACAGAAATCCCAATCTATAATAATAATGCTAATATAGTAAAAATAGAAATTAGCTAGATAGAAATCGGGTAATAAAAATTATAAAAATTATAATCGTAATAATAATAATAATAAGAAAAAATTTGTTAGGAGAAAGACTTCTAATAATACTAAAAAACAAATATGTAAATGTTTTATTTGTGATGAAGAAGGTCATATAGCAAAAAATTGTCCTAACAAAGGAAAAAATGCTAAGAAAATGATTAAAAATCTTGAAGAACAAGATTTAGAAATATGTTTTAGTAAAGAAATAAATCCCACTGAGATATTATATGAATTAATATCAGAAACAGATTCTGATTCAGATTCTGAAGAATATATTTTTATGTTAGGAAGCAGTTCTAATAATAAATTAGAAGAAATTCCTAAATCTGAACAACAGGATATTAAATTAGGAAATTTAATCGGAGAAGAAACAGACTTTTCTCATGATATAATAGATAAAATTAATAAAAATCATATTTCTAAAGAAGAAATTTATAAAATATCTAAGTTTAAAATATGGTCACAAAGACATATAGAAAAAATTAGCGGTAACACAGTCGCTAAGGATACTAAAGGTGGATTAACAGAAATCTCATTATTTACTAAAGATAGAATAATAATGAGAACTTGTGATTAAATTAGCATTAAATTATTATTAATAACAGGTGCATTATTATTATAGCTAATTTCTATTTTTACTATATTAGCATTATTATTATAGAACTTGTGATTCTTACTAAGTAGGCATTATTTGGTTATAGTTAAGGAAACAAGTTTGGGTATAAATATTTGATAAAAATACTACTAATTTCGAGAGGTTGATTGGTGAATTGAAAATCGAACTAGTGAACTTTAAAACCGTGACTTTTGAAAAAAAGTTTGATAATTTGAAGGAAAATCCAAATTTAATTATTTCTACATATTTATTATAAAAATCATTTATTAATCAATTTTGGAAAAAACCGTTGTTTAAGATCTCAGAAATTTCCCGTTTAAAGCAATTCATGAAAGATAATAAGTACGTCAAAACATAAAGCAAATTTAAAAGTCCCAGAAGCCTTATTACAACTTTAAACCCAAAATAGTAAAAGTAACGAAATAAAGCGGAAAAGAAATTTACTAAGGTTCGAAAACATCATTCCTAAAGTATGGCCTCCACTGAGTCATCCATGGCCCCAAGTTCTCATTACTGAGCATTACCTACAAGGATTAAGAAAAAGGGAAGGGATGAGTTAAAAGAACTCAGTGTATAATCCCCTTACCGTCATCCACTGGGCCTGAACCCGCATAGCAACATTTTGGGCCTAAGCCCATTTACATAACAGTATTTAATTGAAATGAATGCAACCCAACCCATCCATCCATCACACCCCCGACCAACCAATCACACCTGTGGGGATCAAGTCAACCTACCCCGCCGCTCACACCAATTTGCAGTCGAGCTGCTATCGTATAGTATTTTTGTGGTCAAGCCACCGAAATCATAATTAAGCACAATAATAAACGAATTGTGGCTATGCCACCAGGCTACACTTCTCTCCATACAATTTTTCCCACCCCATGCAGTATGTAAAGATGCAACATACATAGTAAATTATCCAAATATAAAACAACCATTAATCTGGCGAAATATTTCGGTGAATCGGCCCACTAAAGCACTTTGGCAATTCGGCCCACTATGGGCAGTTTAATAAATTGGCCCATTGAGGGCATTTTGGTAAATCGACACTTTAAGGACGTTTAAGCAATTCGGCCGGTAAGGCATTTCGACAAATCGGCCCATTGAGGGCATTTTAGTAATTCGACCCATAAGGGTATTTTCGTAATTTAACAAATTTTTACCGATTTTGATAGATTTTAGAATTAATGTTGTCTCGATTCATGCCATATTACGGTTATTAGATTCGTAAGCAACAACGATCTATTTATTCATCATGATGGTGAATCACGAATATATAGGATTTCAGTGTGAGATTACACACCTGATTACGGTAAGAACTAAACCTTCTTGATCGTCAGCACCTATGTCACCATAACACTCGATTAACTAACAAAAAGGGTTTCTTAATCCATATTTAAACAATCGGTTTATCACACTTACCCTCACCACCGCGAACAACCACAATCTGCCTATTCTCACCGGATGCTAGCTCCCTTCCACAACCCGGTGGGAAATTCCGAACTGCCGATACTGCCCTACGTTTGAACTTGGGAGTAGAGATTGCAAGTCCACTCCCTTTTTGTCCTCCTTTCGATTTTCCTTTAATATCGCTACCACTTGCCTCCATTGGAAGAGTCTCGATTAGAATAATAATACGATACGAGAAAGTAGTTGTCTAAGGAGAAGGTTTCGGCTTACCACTACTTCCGAAGGATCAACGAATAGAGGAGAACGAATGATTTAGTCCCTAGAATAAACGATTAGTCAAAACTATCGATCCGTTATAGTGGAATAACCGAGCAATGAGAGAGATCGAAATGAACCATGAAGAAACTCCTTACCTTATCGATGATGAACCCGACTCCAACCGATTTGACTTATGGCTAAAGATAAGTCGGCAAGGATGAGAGATTCGGTCAACCCCACTAAAACACTACAAAGAGGAGATGATCACAATATGAGGGAGTGGAAGAGAATGATGTTTTTGTTTCAGTTTAGAAATAAAGTGAAACAACCGAATGATGAAGGTTATACATTCGGCTATGGAGAAAAGAAGATGAGAGGAAGAGAATGAAACCACTTACCCGATTCGGTTAAGGAAAAAGGTGTCCAACACGCAAAATGAAGAAGAGTTAAAGTGTTAAAAGGTTCAGCTAATTGAGGAGAAATGAACAAAGAAGATTCGGCCTCCAAATATTGTTGACTAAAGAGAAAGAGAGAAAAATAGAAGAAACGGTTGAAAAAAAAGAGAAGAAGAGATGGAAAAGAAGTGTTAGAGAGTTTCGACTAACACCAAAGAAAAGATGAACAAAATAGCTTGAGTATTTCGGCAGAACAAGGGAAAAAGGTGAACAAATTGGCTTGAGTGTTTTGGCAAAACAAGGGAAAAAGGTTGGAAAAGAAAGCACAAAATGTTTAAAAAGAGGAAAAACTTTGCATGCACAAAACTTGTAAAAAGACCTTTAGAAATTTGGCTCCTAATTTCCCCTTACCAAAACTGTATACCCCTTACCAAAAGATCATGGTTGACCAAATTTCTTTCCCCATGCAACTCCTAAAATTCAACCAACATATCCCCCCTTATCACTTTCCTTTATTTCTTTCCTTATTTTCTCCTTGATCTCCTCCTTACTCTTCTTCTTAGTCTTTTTTCCATCATTTAAATGAGTCTTCCTTCCTTTTATAGAGTCTTGGCCGACACTTACCATCTTCCACCTGATTAGCACCAAAAATTAAATCCCAAAATTTGAAATAGGTGGGATTTGAACTCCACCCCTTGAGCCCCTTCATGTGATGCCTCACCGCCTTACTACTAGCTCCTCTTGTGCTAGCAAAATACACACTTATCTCCTTAAGTCTTGACACCACTTGCCTTCTCCCCCTTAGGTGCTTAAACACAAAAATTCTACTAAGGCCCAACTCAACCCCAAGCTTTCTTAGGGCCCCTAAACATACACAACTAACACTCTTAACTAGACTAACGCATGGTATAATGCAAAAGATAAAATCCCGAGTTTCAGGATGTTACAATGCAAGTAATTCTAAACCAGTAAGTACTATATAATATATGTCATCTGGTGATAAGTTATATTTTAAAAATAATATGATTACTAATACAAATGATAATTTAGTTTTACCTTGTAATTCTCAACTAGAGGAAGATGAGGATAATATAAGTACTTCTACACCAATAGGTATGAAAACAGTTCATATTCCTATTTTTCCTACTACACCTAGTAGAAATTCTAGAAACACTAGAATGGAAGATATACAATCTTCAATAGAAGATATTATTAAATTTCAATAAAAAATTAATAACACATATATTGAAATTACATTACATGATAAAGATTATAAAACATATTCTTTACATGCTTTATTAGATACAGGAGCTACAACCAGTAGTTGTAAAAAGAAGGCTATTCCTGCAGACTATTGGAAACCTGTAAAAAAGACAATAAAAATTAATGGAATAAATGGTAATAAAACTAATATTTATTATAAAGCAAAAAATATACCAATCTATAATAATAATGCTAATATAGTAAAAATAGAAATTAGCTAGATAGAAATCGGGTAATAAAAATTATAAAAATTATAATCGTAATAATAATAATAATAAGAAAAAATTTGTTAGGAGAAAGACTTCTAATAATACTAAAAAACAAATATGTAAATGTTTTATTTGTGATGAAGAAGGTCATATAGCAAAAAATTGTCCTAACAAAGGAAAAAATGCTAAGAAAATGATTAAAAATCTTGAAGAACAAGATTTAGAAATATGTTTTAGTAAAGAAATAAATCCCACTGAGATATTATATGAATTAATATCAGAAACAGATTCTGATTCAGATTCTGAAGAATATATTTTTATGTTAGGAAGCAGTTCTAATAATAAATTAGAAGAAATTCCTAAATCTGAACAACAGGATATTAAATTAGGAAATTTAATCGGAGAAGAAACAGACTTTTCTCATGATATAATAGATAAAATTAATAAAAATCATATTTCTAAAGAAGAAATTTATAAAATATCTAAGTTTAAAATATGGTCACAAAGACATATAGAAAAAATTAGCGGTAACACAGTCGCTAAGGATACTAAAGGTGGATTAACAGAAATCTCATTATTTACTAAAGATAGAATAAAAAGGATTAAGAAACAATATCCTCAGATTAGATATATACATTTAGGAATAATTATGATAACAATTAGAGCTTTATTTAGAAAAGGTCATGATGTTCCTATTATAGCAGTATTATTAGATAAAAGATTTGAAAATCTAATAAAAGCACTTATTGGAGGAATTCAATCTAATTTACATACAGGAGTTATAGGATTTAAAGTTAAACCAAATTACTTTATATCCATAACAGACCCTCTAATAGAAGAGTGTCTATGTCTTAGAATTCAGACAAAAAATTCTGATATTAGTGATTTAGCAGAAGATTTAGCAATAAGCTGGACTTCTATTAATGAATATACTAATACGGCAGAAGTAGAAGTAAAAGAAATAAATAATAAGAGCTTTTTGAGCCCAATAAATTTACAACAGAAATTCAACCAAAATTATTACATTTAAAAGACCTATCAATTCCAAAAGACTGGATGATAGAAAAAACTAATAATGCAAGTACTTCTAAACCAGTAAGTACTATAGAATATATGTCATCTGGTGATAAGTTATATTTTAAAAATAATATGATTACTAATACAGATGATAATTTAGTTTTACCTTCTAATTCTCAACCAGAGGAAGATGAGGATAATATAAGTACTTCTACACCAATAGGTATGAAAATAGTTCATATTCCTATTTTTCCTACCACACCTAGTAGAAATTCTAGAAACACTAGAATGGAAGATATACAATCTTCAATAGAAGATATTATTAATTTTCAATAAAAATTAATAATACATATATTAAAATTACATTACATGATAAAGATTATAAAACATATTCTTTACATGCTTTATTAGATACAGGAGCTACAACCAGTAGTTGTAAAAAGAAGGCTATTCCTGCAGACTATTGGAAACCTGTAAACAAGACAATAAAAATTAATGGAATAAATGGTAATAAAACTAATATTTATTATAAAGAAAAAAATATACCAATCTATATTAATAATGCTAGATTTATAATTCTAAAGTTATTATGTTTACCTGATATAAATGGTGATATTTTATTAGGAAATAATTTTATAAATCAATATTTATCACTTTCTGTTTATAAAAAATCAGTTATGTTATTTATAGAAAAAACTTCTATAGAAATACCATTAGTAGAAAATCCTAAAATCGTTTGTACTAATGATTGTTGATTTTCTTAGCAGGCCTTATGGATAGAGGTAAAAAACCTCTAGAAAAAGTTGGAGAATGGACAACTGTCTATAAAAAACCCAACAAAGGGAAAACAATAAGTCCTAAATAAGGATTTATTACTGTACCTGCTCAAGTACCATTTTATCCTAATCAAGGATATTATGTACCATATCCAATGGTAAGCTAACAATTTGGAACACAATCACCAAACCCGATGAATGATTTTATTTGGTCTCAAGATCCTTATTCAGTATATCAAAAAAGCTATGCTGAAATTATAAAAGAAACAGAAAATTTGTTGAAAAAACAACAAATTCTTGAAATAAAATATTTTTATAATCCGGAAATACCCCTGGAATATTATAATTTTATAAATAAAATATGGAAAACTCATATTACTGATCAAAGAGCAAACTTTAGAAGAGCTCTTACACAATTTTTAAAAGTCTTAGTTGAAAAAACAACTAAAGAAAATAAATCCGATGATTTATTACTTAAATCCGTTTTATACAGAGATTGGGACAAGATCCTAATCAAATATATGGATATTAAGGAGATAAACAATCTTCTTGATATATTCTAATATTTTATTAATAAAGGAACAAACAGTCCTATTATTAATAAAATGTTTAGAATATGTCTATATAATAAATGTAGACAAATTCTACCACCAGATATTTTTTAAAAAATATACATAATAGTGTATAATTGTGCATATGTTTATATTCTTTTTTAATTATATGTGTGTGTATATATTATAAGTATTTTAGGCTAAGCTAACTTCTTAGTTTTTGTGTATATATATTTTTTGTATTTTTTGTAAAATGGAAAATGAAAAGATTAGACTTTTTAAAACATTGGATAGTTGGTTTTTCTCCTGTCACAAAAAGAAAATAAAAAATAGAAAATTATATTAAAATGATGATCATAATTATATTAAAAAATAAAAATGCTTTTTTATATTTGGCTGCGGTCCTACTTGTTCTATTTTTATTTTGTTGAGATCATGTTATAATTCAGTTGAATTCGACTCATGTTTCATTCTATTGAATCAAATAATTGAATTAAGAATGTTATTAAATTACATATTATTTTATTAAATTGTATTTAATAATTATGTTAAAATATGATTAAATTATTTATTTTTATTTTTATTAAATTATTTTAATAATAATCTTATTAAAATTTAATAACAATATCAATAATCATCTATTTAACAAAAATTCTACTAAGAATTCTTCAGTCATTTAAGTCTTTTTTTCTTATGCTATTACAACATCTATTCTATTCATCCAAAGATTGCAGCTCTGTTTGATTGTATTGAGCCAAATAATTGAATTACATTTCAAATCTATTTCATTAAAGTCTTATTGCGTTCAGCCCAACCGTGGAAAAGTTTGATTTAAGTTAATTATTAAGTCGATGCTAATTGTAAAGCTGTAATCCAAAACGAGACTGCAGTCTTGTTTATTTTCCTATTTTGTGGATCCAAGTCTTTCAGCTTCTTCCTCCGTGGCTAAGCAGCTAGCAAACTGGTCTCCGTACAACAACAATGGAGGGTAATTTTTTTACCAGTCGATTTCGTTGTTTAATGTCGATATGCTATTGCTTTTCCTAAATTGCAGATATTGCGCTGCTATCGCTGGGACCGATTACTGTGTTATAGCAGCTGATACTTGAATGTCTACCGGTTACAATATCCTCACCGGCGACTACTCCAAAATCTCCAAAACTGTATGTTCTTTACCCATCCTTCGCTTTTACAATGCAAAACTTAATAGAGAAACTTGATTGTAATGGTGTTTTGGCACTAAAGGGCTTTTCTTTTTTGCACTTTTATGTCGAAATTAAGAAAGGAATAGAAAGCTTTAGAGAGATATTAAGAAATTTTGTGAAATTTGCTATTAAGTTTATGTTGCCTCCTATGGTTGAAGAAGTAGTAAAACTACTTCATTTTTTTTTTTTTTTGTGAAATTTGTTTACCAGTCATGGAATTTTAATTTAGTTTTTGCCTCCATTTACAAAAGCCACTGGCAGCTAGCTACTTGGTTAGATTTCAACTTTCAAAGATATGATGATGTAAATTTGCTTTTTCATATCAATGTTGGCTTCACTTGACTTTTTTTTTTGTTGTTGCAGTAGAAACTGTTCTACAGTAATTGCAAAAGACAAAGGCATTTAGTTTTGATATAGATTAGGAATCTAAGAACAAAACTATGGCATCACTAAATCTTGTGAACAATCTTCTGCAGCTAACATAATGAACATATGATTCTGTTGGTGCTTTCTCAAGAATATAGATTTGTCAGCACCAACACAAGAAGCAAATGAGCTGCCCTGCAATGGCTCAACTGCTTTCCAACACCCTTTATTATTACAATTTACAAGCACTTGTTTCCTCATTATTGTTATTAATGTTTTTGGGGGCCTTGATTACGAAGGTATCTGCTTTTAGTTGCTAGCTTTAAGCCTTTCTTTTTTCTCTTTGAATATGAAATAAAAATTTTTATGTTAAACCATTTGGAAAGGGTTGTGTCTTCACATATGATGCCATTGGTTCCTATGAGAGGGTCAGGTACAGCTCTCAAGGTTCCGGTTCAACACTCATCATGCCTTCTTGGATAACCAACTAAAATCACCCAACCTTCTCCTATTGCCTGCCTAGGTGTGCTCTTAATTTTGATTACTATTTATGTTTTGATTCTTTTATAAAAGATTTTCATCTCTAGTCCTTCACCTGGCAGATTGCGTTAATCCACTTATGGAAGCTGAAGCTGTTGATTTGGTAAAAACTGTTTTTGCATCAGCATCTGAAGAGATATCTACACTGTTTGTTTTATTTGTTATTGTTTTGGTGATTGGGTATCTTCGGAAGGCTGTTTTTTCAATTCTGGAGCCACAATATTGATTACTTCCAGTGCTATGTCTCAACCTTAGTTGGCTTTTAATTTCTTTTGTTCCCTTGTATATATGTTGTGAGCTTGAGAAATGCTCAATTTATAGAGAATTTGAAAGTCCAAACACCTCAAACAATAGATGAGCTCCCTTGTTGGTTTTTTCCATACAGATGGATAGGTAACATGAATATCGAACTTGCTGTTGGAGCTTCGATCTAGTTTACCTTTTGCTAAGAATGTCTAATTCCATGTCTGACTCTCCTTTCCTAATTCAGGGTGATAAACTCGAAATTATTGTCTAAAATCTAAGGATCTGAGGAAGGATTGATGGTGGCTTTCTACTCTGAATCGGGTAAGAGCTCTTACAGAAGTGGAATACTTGAAATTTAGGGAATGGTCATGGTTCTTGTGTTAATGTGTCACTGGCCTAGACTTTGACCAATCAAACCGTGCAGGCTTAAGTGGAGAATTCACTTTAAATTGCCTAACTCAGCCTAAATCCTCAAAGTTGAAACAACAGAAGTAAAAAAACTCAAGAAAGCCTTAAGAGTAAATGCACTCCGTTCGTGCCTACGGCCGCATGATTTGCTCAGTTAAAGTCCAAGCTCATGACATCTGCTGGTTGTATTGAATTGTTTTCTTGCATTCTGACAGTAGTGATACTTCAATCTTAGTTGATTTACCTTTGACATGAGGCTAAAATAGACTTGAATAATCTTTCATGGATGGAAATGGCATTAACTCATGATTACTCTCTTTTGACTATTTTTGGTAGATTAGATATTAAATTGTAAATGCTAGGATTGGAATACTATAATTTTAGCTGTCATCTTTTAAGATAAATTTGGGGTTGAAGTGCATTTGGTACAATGATGGTTCAGTATGTGATAATAATCTTTTTCAATTATGGAAACGCAAGTGACACAAATCTTGCATTGATGATTTATAACAAAATCAATGAACAGTGGTGTGAAACAACAATCAAGGAGTACAGTACAAAATGATGTTTTTCTCCTTTTAAAACGTTTCTACGGAAGCCCATCCTTTCTTTTCCAATTCCATTCGCAATGCCTGTAAGCAAAAGAAAGTTTATATCAGGGTTTAAGGTTTACATATTCGTGTGTATATTTGTATCATGTTTACCTTAATTCTTTTTTTATTGATATCAAAATCAAAGTTCCCGATCCTTGATGCGGATCGGTACTCCACGATTGAATCCTTACCGGGTGGAAACCAGAACTCCACATCATCCACAAACTGTTGAACAACATAACATAAATAATCAGTTAAGCCAATCTGCAGGTCTGTTTTTGATATGTTTGGTAATGAAAAAGAAACAGAGCTTAAACTTTTACCCCTAGTATGGGACTTTGATATTCAACACGCACGTAATCGTCTTTCTTCTCCACGATTTTGGGGGTATATTTGTCTGGTTTCGTTGATTTTATCTGGCATTATGCCGTATTATTAGACTGATTCTTTTTAATACTTGAAAAGCCATTTAACCGTGAAAAAAAAAGGAAAAAATTACCACTTGAAGAAGCTCTTCCATTGCCACTTCACGATTCACTGGCTTTTTCCTATTACGCCCACCATTGTAATTCCTTTTTCATTTAATATATATATATAGTTAACACAATGTGCATCACATTTTGTCGGGGCGACGCACATTTTTCATGCGTTTACCGACCAAAAAAGAAAAAAAAAACGCTTCCAGTTTCGATTTTCGACCAAAGAAAAAAGAAAAAGGCAAAACGCAAATGGGGAGAGGTTTACCATGGAGGGGCGTAGTGGGTGAGATCAGTGACATTCTCAGAGGTTGAAATACAGTTGTTAGTAGCAGGACAAAGAGCCAGCGATGGGGGATTTTTCTGCACTCCTAGATATTCTGGTTTCTCCCCACTGCATCATCAAACCATTCATTCACTGTTTTGGTCAAGAACCCAGAAATCAAAGATTTTAGAAAGGCGATGGTGTGGACACAAAAACCTGAAACTGAAGATGGCTCCTATAACAGCTAATTCGCTGCTCCTCAATATGATTTCCCTTCAAAATTACAAGCAATGTTTTCAGCTCCGATTCTTAAGCTTAAAAACTAAACACGTATGTATTATGATGAATAACGGGAGGGAGATAAGACAAGTTAACCTTCGAGGAAGTTGGTGGTGGGGTTTATCGTCGGGCAGCTGGGAGGACTGAGAAAGGACGATGCGTGGAAGTATTTGGGCTTTGCTTTTGCTTTTGTATTTGTTGTAGTAGAGAAAGCTTGGTGATGATGCCATTGATGCCATTCTCTTACTTTGTCGCTCGCTAGCTTCCTCCCCCTCGTTGCTAGCCTATTCCAGCCTTTTAATAGAGCACCTAAAGTATGAGCTCCACCGGCCATGTTGTTCCAACGACACCGTTTTCTTAATACTTTTTACTGCACCTGGATTTTCGTATATTTTATTATTATCTTTTATACCCATTCTGTTTTGCTTTGTATAAATAAAATACTAAAATAAACAACCTGTTTTTATATACCATATATATATAAACCGCCGCTGGGTACGTAATTTGGCCAAACTTGCTGCTCCGTGCCGTGCGGGAAGAAAAGATCAGAAGAGAAGCAAGAAATAGAATACATTTAGAAAGATTCAACAAGCCCGTCTAGCTCAGTCGGTAGAGCGCAAGGCTCTTAACCTTGTGGTCGTGGGTTCGAGCCCCACGGTGGGCGCCTGACTTACCGTATGTTTTTTTATGCTGTTGCCGTGACATGAATCTCAAAACATTTCATTGCTCAAATAATTATAATCCATAAACATGGGCCAATTGCCTTCATACTACACGTGTGAGTTATCGCAAACAGCCCACTACATCTTTTTTAAATCCTTCAAGCAAGCAAAAAAGTTCAGTAACATAAAAGACCATTCAAGCAAATATATGGTACATTCCTCCGTATCTGCTCCAATCATATATGCCTACGATACAGCTATTCTACCATTCCGGAAGAGCTACGTATGTATTCTCTATTGATGTAAAAAGACTGCTGAGCAGATCTGATCTAAAGTGCATCCACAGGTATCCCTGGTCTTCTCCATGAAATTCTTGACAATGAACGTAAAAGCATTGGCTCACGAAGAATTTACTGATGGTGCTGCCCACAATTTCACTTTCTTGTCAACACTTGCTGTAGCCAGAACCACCACTTGTTCATTTCCTATTTAAAAACAATGTGGAAAATTGTAAGAAATGCACGTAACTTGAGATATCGGATATAACTCATCTCAGATATAACTCATACAAGCAGAAAATAAATTTTACCTAGAGGTATAGTCTTAGGTGACCACGAAATCCATGTAATATCACCTGCAGCATAAAACTAGGGTTAATACCAGAATCCCAAATATCATTCCAAGCCAGGTGACAGTCATCATAGAGCATCGGGACTAAGGGACATGACATGGTCTCTATAGATTCTTATGTGAGAACATGGTACGGATGAGGGGGGAAAACAATAAAAGAAAATAGAAGTTTGCTGCTTGGGATGTACCATCATGTGCCTTTTCAGCGGTATCCAAGACCTTTCCTGTTTCCATGCACAGCCACTGTAATGTTGAACCATGAGTTGTTGCCAGTATCTTTCCATCAGGTGATAAACTGAGACGATCATAGTGCAAAGTAGAGCCACTTGAATCCTGAAGGGGTATTGGGAATACCTTCAGAGTTTTTGGATCCTCATCAAGATGGTATCGAACTTCACAAATCATGTAGAATAGTCAGCAGACACAAATTTGTAACTATTACTACGAGAAACAGAAATGCTAAGTTTAGGCATAAACTATTGTAAATTAGCTCATTGTTTAGATTTTTTATATGTCATGTCTTCAAATTTATGGAGAATATTTCTTCCACCTCCCACCCCTGCCTCTTTTCCATTTGTAGGATCAGACTTGAAAGGGGTTGAAGGTGGAAAAGAAACTGACCTTCATACAGTTGATTTTTTTTTCATCGAGTATTTTGGATATGTACATAAAAGAGAGAGAAAGAAAAAGGAGTTCAGACAGACCATTGATGTTCCAAATTCTTATTGAACCGTCCTTGGATGCCGTAATAATTTGCTCTGAGTTTGGAGAAAAGCATAACCAAGTTACTGCACTCTAAACATTTAGGAAAAAGAAACACAAAAAAGGGGAAAGATTAGAAACAAACAGTAATTTCAGGGAAAGTCATACAACTATTAGCCTATTACTTCCAATATGCAGAAGTGAGAAAACTTTGTAAAGTCAACCCTTCGGTCATCATTCTCCTATACATAAATTGTCATAAAATTTCCAAGAACCTCTAACAGAGAAAATGCAATTTGTGGCATGATAGAAATTATGTAATTGAACAATATGAACATATTGAAAGATAGCAAATAAGGTTTAGCACTAGTGAGTGAAATCACAGCATATTGAAAGATGCAAATAAGCTTTAGCACTACTGAGTGAAATCACATGCCTTGTGCCCTTTAAGTTGCATAGCTTTTGAAACTTCCTTGACTGAACCATCCTTCGAATACAGAATCTCCCACACCTGACCAAGCAAATAGTACTCTTATGAAACTGAATGATAAAATGCAGAACTATTATTAGTGCCTCACTGCACGTATTAACATAGTAGATCTCAATGCATCTTCAATATAAATGAAAAATACGAACCAAAATATTCAAAAACTAATAGGAAGTGGAAATCTCACTTCAGTTTTTTATGCAGCACAGTTATGCCCTGACTATCTGTATAGCATAAATTCAAAGAAACTGGAATGGTCATTCATACAAAGTAGGGCTAAATATCCAATACCTACCAAAATATAAATGTGCAATTGAATTCTGTAATAGACTGTGTGATTTGTGAATCTCATCATGTTGACTATGGACACGGTCTTCATTCAAGAGCTCAGCACAATGTTGGTGATATATAACTTGAAATGTTAGGACATAACTTCAGGATTTACACATACTGATCATAGTCTTGATACTGTGCTAATATATAAAGGAATTCATAGAATTTTAACCTTGACATCTGCAGTAAAGGCTGCAGCAGCAAGAAAACGGCCATTTGGTGATATGGTAGCCATGTTATTTTTTAACTGATTAGTGTCGACATGCCCTAAAACTTTCCCAGTTCTTCCATGCCAAAGTGTGATATCAGTACCTGAGAATTAATAAAAAGTTACTTATATTGTATCTGAATTAACAATTGTACTGCTTTTGTAACCTATATATATATATATATTATGTAACACACAGATAATGTCAAACCTTCTGAACAAGAGGCAATAATGGTACTCCCATCTGCAGTTCCATAAGTTGCAGTAGATCCAGTTAGGGTCAGGATTGATTGTTTCTCATGGATTTTGTGGTGTTGCCACTTAATTTGCGGAGGGAGCTTTGTCTGTTGCTTGGGTCCATTGGCCGTTTTTGGTTTTTCTTCTTCATACATATACAAGGAACAACCAGTCATAGCCTGAGAAGCCACAACTATGGAAGATGCATCATCAGAAAATGCAACAGCTATTGGATGACCTCCAGCAGGCAGATTAATTCTTAAAAACCTGCACAATGGTCACAGAAAAAGAGATTAAGAAGCAAGTCCTTCTAAGGTCATCACTAATGAAAAAGTGTTTCAAGTTCGTACTTGAAACTTTTACTTGAAGCATCCTCCAGCTTAAATATCCTCACCACTCCATCAGAGCAAGCTTTGCAGAAACAAGAGAAACCGGATTAAGAACAAAATATTCCATGAACATACATATTTCAGCATTATTAAAAAAATTAAATAAATAAAAGCAGCAACCAAATTACCTGTTGCCAAGTTACGAGCATCAGGGGAGAAACACAGTCCTGTGACCGAATCCGCATGACCTTTAAGAGTATTCAAGTCCAATGGATGATGACGCTTATTTGAATCCTGAATTACATGATAAGAAAATAAAAGCATTTCTTAGTCATTTTCAATAATTTTTTATATAAAAATAACTACTAAAACCACCGGACTAAACCCTAACAACATCAGATTATCACAAAAAAAGGTTCCAAATTCAGGAGAAATTATAAATTACACAAAGCAAAAGTCAAACCGCTTCGATAAATAAGTAAAGTTAAAAAATGAAACATCAAGATGTGTTTCGGATCCCTTTCTAAGTCCATTCGCCAATCAACAGAAGAGCGAAAATAAGAAGGGGGGATTACCTTGTCAGAGGCATGAGCGTGAGATTTAGAGTGAGACTTTCTAGAGACATGCTGAGGAGGCTTTGAATGCTTTTTCGGATCTGAAAGAAGATCCGGTTTCGCAATGGTCTGCACTTCGGATCTTTGTTTGAGAAGGTAGCTTCTGAAGAAAACGAAAGCGATCACAGCTCCAATAACAAGTGAAAGAACCGCAGTTGAAAGAATCGGATCCATTACCAAGGGACGAAATAACAGTAATTTTCCTCAATTACAGTGGGAGCAATCGAAGCTTTGACGAGAAATGGAAATGGCGGGGGTAAGGTGTCAACTTTGTGCTACTCGTTATCGGCGTGGAAACATCGATATGAATGGACACGTGCCATGCCCTATGCACCCGGTTGACGGTCCAATTCTTTTTTAATTTATTTTATATTTAAGTTCCGATAAAACGATTTTATAATTTATAACAATATTTAAATATGTTTTTTATAATTAAATCAATTGGGTTTGACTAAATTCAAAGTGGTCTAGGCCTGGGGCATACAAATGTCTACTCAAAAAACTGTGACAAAATTGCCTTTTTAACAACGATAATGAAGATGAACAACTACAAGACTCGATGACTGTACATAGGCCTTGTTTTAAATATCTTAAATTGCACTGCCTTTTAACTACACAGAGTAAGGTAAAACTGCTCAATTGAAAATGGCAGGGTTATATCAGCTCCACAATGAGGTAATAGTAATCTTCAACTGGCTAGGACCAATTGTGGGGTTTCGGGGGAGTTTTGAGGATATCCTTTTCTGACAGCAACTGCAGTTTCTGCAAAATTAACATAAAAATTCATTAAAAAGCAACAATGATGGACGTACGTATGTATGTATGCATGAATGAATGTCTTTAGATACTTCCTTAGCCATATGTATGTATGTATGTATGTGTTTAGGTACTTGGCCATATCAGATATGCATGAAATTGTTTTTCTTTTACCGAAATATATTGTGGAGGATCTTCGAAACTAGTAGAACCTAAGATAACTTCCCTCCTCAATTTTGCTGTTAGCTTGTGACATGCTCTTAGCTGCCAGTAGCAAAAGGAACTTTCAGGGAAGATTAAAATCTTGATGCAAAGGCAATAATGATAAGAGAAACCCGACAGCTATTTTTACCTCGGATCGAGTTGCCCCACCGATGATGAACACAAAAATTCGTTGCCCCATCCTTCTGAAATCGGGAACCACATTCTTCAGAACTGAATCACTACAGAAGGCAACAAAGAGAATTAGGTGTTGGAGGATTGCATATTCTCTAACCAGTAAACACAACTAAAAAGGATGAGATTTTGACAAGCAAGGCTACCTGGAATATCCATCATCAGAACAGTGACCTCGTGCCCACGCTGGTGTTCGTCTTGATCTCATTGAATGAGCAGGCCTTCTACCGTTAGGTGCAGTTGAATTTGTCGATCTTTGGGATTTTGAATCCTTTGCTGGTTCATTCATACATGCATATTCATCCTTTGGCAGCTGACCTTTGTTAAGGTTTTCAAGAAGCTCCTATCATGTTAAAAATGTCAGCTAATGCCATTTTATCGTAACTATATTCGTATAGCAATAAGCCAAACCTCTAACATAGGATAAAATCGAAACAGTTGCCAAGTTTCTTCTTCCTCTCCTGTTCGGTCTTTCCTTGCTGCATGTTTTGTCTGACATAAAAAAAGATGTGGATCGATTCATTGGCTAAATGCAGGATGCTACTCTAATCTCAGCTGATATCTTTAACCTTCTTGGCTTACCTTTTGACCGCCATCAAACTTGAGTGAGAAACCAGAGCTTGACTTCTTACTTTGTGGACTTCCTCCCAGATATTTCATATTGTTAATAGCTTTCATGTCTTCTGGTGTTAGTTTAGCCAACTGAAGAGTAAATAGGGGCAAAAAAAGAACAGTGTGAACTTTGACTGCTTTTATCAGACATCATTCATTAATCTGTTTTAATAACTAGAAGAAGAATAAACCTACTGTTGCTTCATAATATAACTAACTAATGGGACTGCAGCAGTTACCTGCATTAGCTTTGTAGCTTTATCGCCCTCAAATTTCTCTGGATACACAATTGCATAAATCATTAGCAGACGCAATTTATTCTCAGTAGATGCATCCTGTATTGGATTAAATTTCTGAATGTGTGAGATTTTTAAGAAGAAAAGGTAATGATCAATCATACAATATAAAAATGTTATGCGATAACACCAATCGCTGGCATTACCTGCAATGACCTCAGAAGGTTGATGACATCCTTGGCTGCAGCATCTCCAAAAACAAGATCCTGTTCTAGTTGCCCGAGATCACGAAGTCTCATATCCCTAATACATTCGTTGATTGTTCCGGCGATCTGAGATGACATGATAAGTCAACACAATCGGCAAAACTATCTTATTTGTTCAAGAACTGCAAGCATCTTAAAACTCTATCTAATTATTATTATTGCTATTCAAATACTTAGAATGTATACCGAAACCGTGCATGTTGCAGACGAATTACTGGAAGTTATATGAAGATACAAGTCTGGGGTTTCAGTTTTGGTGGCTAAAACCCGGTCATATTGATTTCCCTTTATTAGATTATAAATTTCAGAAGGAATACATGCATCCTGGACGTTCAACAAATGACAATTTAAAAAAAAAAAAAAAAAAAAAAAAAAAAAAAAAAAAAAAGGCCAGGCATTCAAGAAGAAACAAACCTCCACATGCAGAGTGAGCTTTTCAACTGTTTCATTATATTGTGGCAAAGCTTGCACAATTTTCTGCAATTCTCGTGTAGATAATTCACCATCTCTGCAATGAACTAAACTTCAACAGGAAGAATATATGGTATAATTGCATGACTATACAACTTCATTAAAGTTACTAATAGAGAGTAAAAACATTTGTCTCCTTCAACCATGCTTGTAAGCAGCCCTAAGAGGAAGCATCTAAAGTTTCAGTTAAAAAAATACCCCCCACAAGGAAAAAAAAATCCCAGAATATGTTTACTTATTTAATTGTAGAATAAACCTAAGTTGTTTGGGACATGGATATGGTGATTGGAGAGTCATATCTCCATACCCATGTCCAAATATACGTCAGATATGGATACCTCAAGAAAAAAAAAAGGGAATCAGAAAAATGAATGGATAAACTGCATTATATTTCGAAGAAGTACATCGTGCCAAGCCATACACTAAATGCATCTTATATATGAAGTTCACTTTGTTACTCTGATAACAAACAAACAAACACACTTTCCGCCTTTTTCCAAGCTTAAGATTAAGACTGAAAATTCTCATAAGTCATAAATCAAGTAACATGCTGATGCTATAACTATATGAGATGAATAATACCAAGTTAAGCAGTGAAGCCACTAACCTATTAATGTTTGCAGCCTTGTTCTTTGATTTAAAGGTGGTCATCTTATCATGCAAGCGCTCACTAGCCTAACATGTCAATTGTAGAAAAGAAGATTATAGTTCTATTGATTCCAGATAAAGGAGAATACAAGTGCATGAGACATACATCTGCTATGTGTGCATGACGAAGCTCAAGCCAAACTGGATCATTATCATCAAGAATGACCTCTTTTTCTACAGGTGGGCCACCATGTTTGCCAGGAAGCTAAGAAAACATGTGTTATCCATATTTTGAAAAAGGATTAAGTAAGGCAGATGGAAAATCATAAAAGCAATTTAACAAAAAGACTTACCTCTACTACATATTTGTTTCCATCCATATTAAGTAAATCATGGCACATAGCATCATATGTCCATTCATGTATCACAGGAGCGATCTGAAAAATGCAAAGCGGTGTCGTCATATTCAACAAAATCAATATCGCATTGGCTCAGAAATAGAAAGTGATGCTAAGAGAAGGTACACTAAACCTGATCAACAGATCTATCCAAGATGAGCAGGTCGCAGGTTTCAGTCTGAGGATAGTTAGGAATAGATTTGTACTTTTCAAGACATTTCCAAAGAATCTCGGCAAGCTTAAAAGGAATTAAACTGCGGGTTGCTGCTGGAGATCCATCTTGTTCCCTGGGAGCACGATATCGAACATATGGAAACTCCTGAGAAATCCAAACCTAGTTATTCGCTTAATAGTAAAGCATATTCATTTCAAGGAAAAAGTCGGTTTCACCTTGAAAATGTGCTTAAAAGGCATATAAACAATAAACCGTCAAGCCAACAAGACATGACATTCATACTTTCATTTGTAACTACCATAGTTGCTTCCTAATTTCTTATACTGTTCTTACCTTCATCGAGGCAAAAACTGTGGCAAGTCGAGATGCCATTGTGTACAAACAAATTTCAAAATACGGAGAGTTCTCTGCCTCTTCACTATAGAGTTCCACCAAGGCTGAATCATGATCAGTGATGAAGGCCTGCATCGAAAAGTCTTGGTGGGTAAAATATTTTTAAATAAAATACCTTTCTGATAATTATCTAACAATTAAATCACCCTTAGACCCTAATCCAAACTAGTAAGTATGCGAGGGTCATCGCCAGAGCTATATATGATCATAAATTTCCTAGACCATTGTCCCCTGTTGGGCACAAAACATGTGATTCCAGTACCACAACACAATGCTTGTAATAAATTACGTTGTCTTACCTGACTATCTACAGGAAAGTACTCCAAATTCATCTGCATATTATCAAACAAGAAATTATATGGAAAACCAAAAAAGGAATAATCTTGAGTAAAAAAGGTTGCAAGAAGTAATATTAAAAGAAATTTGACCTCTCTCAATGCACCTATGCGAGGTAACACACTAATGTCGCTTTTGATATTGTTAATAAAGTCCTTTGAAACAGGTGAACTGAAGAATACAAATGCCCTGGAAGAAAAAGGGGTTGAGACCAGACACTTCCATTCCAAGCTGAAAGAGCTAAATCATCAATCATAATGGAACAAAGTTTGTGGGAAAATCGTTCACATACTTCTTGTATAAAGGCTCCCTTCCAGACATATCAGATAAGAACATGACGATACTGCATGCTAGCAAAAGATAGGGTTAAGATAGTTTCAGAGTTTTGAAACATGCTTACCTACAGCTTTCTTAATAGACACAAGCGAAAGCTATGAAGTTAAAATGAAATGTTGCTACTTCTAAATAAAATCCAAACTTATCCTTTTAATATTCTACTAGATATTCTAGATCAACATTTTAGTCTAGGTTAAATCTTAGATTTTTAAGCACTTAGTGCACTTGGATATGGTTGACTCTTAAGTTGCGTGAGTATTATAGTACTATAAGAAGTGAAGTTAGAAAATAAAATGTTAACTGATTTGAAAGAGTTTGTGTAGCGTTTAGTGGGTGCCTCGTCGAGTTCCCTAACATGAAATTTTAACTGGAAAACAAAAAAGATTTACTTTTCTTTTGTTGGTTGGATGAAATATATAACATCCATGGATGGTAATGGCTGCCTTCTCCTGAAAATGTCTTCCACCACTGCAATATAGGGAAAAAGAATTTACAACAATTTCCGATTTTTAAAAAAAAAAAATTTGCGTAATTATTGTCCCGAACGTTTAAATAAACTTACGGGAAACTCCTTGATCTGTAATATCTGCCATTTTACATGAATGCGACATGACTTTGACTGTCACTTTATCCATTATCAGTACCTTCCAAGACGATTTTGAACCTTCTCCTGATGTTGACTCCCCTAGCATTTCATACAATAGTCCTGGGAAGAGAAGAAAGAAAATGAGTCCCTCAAAATCATAATTCAAACTTTAGGAAAAAGAAAATGGAGAGAGGACATACGATCGCGGCTAAACTGACGAAACACCTTGTATTCTTTTCCGCCACCATGAGACGATTCAGAATCCGAATACGTCATCATTAATTAAATAAAATCCGATTTCCAGATCTAAACCGATTATGATCAATTATTTCTTTCTTCTTTGAAGCCAAAATTGAAAGAAAACAATGATAAAGGAAAAAGTGGGAGAAAAAATAGAAAACAAAAAAAGAGTGCATGCATCTGGGGTTGTATGAGAGAAATATGGCGCAGTGTGAGAATGACCGTTAATTTTCATGGATTGTCCGTCAGTTTTGAAAGGTTTACATTTCAGCTTTCACGAAAATATCGCAACTTTAAGTTCAATACTAATTTTCTCAGTCTTTAACTAATCTGATTACAACTTTCTTATGCTTTTAGAGAAAAAAAAGTTTCCTTGTTTATGCATTTAAGCTCTTGTGTTTTTTTTTTTTTTTTTTTTTATCTAATCAAGTCTTGATCAGCCATGAAATTATAAACCCAGAAAAACATTGATCTCCTTTTTTTTTTTTTTTGACGATTCATAACTTTGAATCATAGAGAAAAACATCATTATTTACATTGTCAATGCTAGTTTTAACTTCAGATTTGTAAGTTTATATATTAATTTTGATATGATGAAGGGGTTCGTTGGTTCAAAGAGAGAATGGTGAACTTCATCATGCCCTCAAAACTTATGAAGAAGTCACACTTCAAGAATACACAAACATCCATACATGAAAATCCAACCCAAAAAAATAACACTTTTTTTTTTTTTTTTTTTGTTACTATCAAAAATTTTTAAAAACAAATTTCAACTTTAATAATAAACTAGACCTAAGTACAGGGGGCGAAGTAAGGGAGCTGGTGAACGCCTTGACTCCTTAAAAAGGAAAATTACTTCTTTAAACCCAAAAATTATAAAATCTAAATTAATATGCAATAAATTATAATTTAACCCTCAATAAATTTCTAATTTCGCCCTGAATATTCTCTGAAGTGTTTATCACATTCTCTTTTATAGACTTAAGCATAAAAAAACACCTTCAAACATAAGCTCCAAAGCTATGTTAATTATTCTCGCTTACAAGGTTGAAACTCTTACTAACTCAATAACCAACTCTCAACCTACCTCCTCTGTAAGTAGAAATAATAACCAAATGATGAATTTTTAATCCTTTAGTTGACTTAGGGATAGGTTCTTTAGTGTTGTTTTCCATTAATAGTTATAATGCAACATTAAATGTTATATTTAGTGGTAAAATACATTATATTTAAAAAAAAATTTAAAATCAAATTTTAAAAATCATATTATTATAAGAGGAATCATCACAAATAAAAAAAAATTAGGGCTTAATGGTATTTTTTAACCATCAAATTTTTTTTAAAAAAAAATCAACTTCATGTTATTTTTGTGTCCAAGTCTTTGAACTAAAAAACTAACAAAATAGACCCTTTGATTAACATTCGCCGCTGGTAGCCTGGTACTTAACAACAATACTAACATAGCCGTTAGTAAGAGTTAATGATCAACACCATATCAACACCATCTGCAGGTGTGACAATGCCACATGGCTTTTTTTTAATTAATGATCAACAGCTTTGTTTTACTAAAATATTTAATTTAGGCTTTTTAGTAAAAAAAAGTCCTCAATGAAAAATAATAAAAGAATTAATGAAGTCTTCAACAAAATTTAGCACCTAATTGAGCCCTTAAAGGATGAAAAATTAATCAGTCAAGCCCTTTCGTTAATGTTGACCAAGTTTGATTGTTAAGTTTCACTGACGTAGTTGATAGGCCAATCAGTACATGATAGCCACATGTACATCATGCTAACGTGTCAAAATGTCACATCAGTAAATATTTTTAAAAAATAAAAAAATCAAAAAAATAATTATTTAAAAAATCACATCTAAGATGCCACGTCAACATGATGTATACGTGGCTGCCACTTGTTGCTATACGATTGGTCTATCAACCACATCAACGAAACATAATGGTCAAACCTAGTGAACATTAAAAGAGGGGCTTAATTGATTTATTTTTCATCCTTTAAAGGCTCAATTGGGTGCTAAATTTTGTTAAGGGCTTAATTGATTTTTTGATCTTTCACTAAGGGCCTTTTTTTACTAATAAGCCTTTAATTTACTTTTATAAAATTTTATGATTTTAAATTAGTTTCTAACAAATTTTATAATTTTTTATTGTTTTTAATAAATTTATTTTTTATAAAATTTATAAAACAATTTTGTTTTGAATTAATCTCTAACAATTATTATAAATTTTAATGATTTTTTAATAATTTTTATAAATTTTGTTTTTTTATAATTCTATAATGAATCTAGACAAATTAGATGTTCAAATTCATTGTGTATTATTTAAAAAATAATATTAAAATAATATTTGATTTTTTTATTTTATTGATGTGATATTGACATGACAATATTCAACGACAACATGACACTACCACATTAGCCTCTCAATGAAAATGTGAAAATACTACGTCAGTAATTAGTGATGACATAGAGTTGCCACTTTAGCTTCAATGATGATGTGGATTGCCACATCAATGATTAGTGATGATGTGGCATTGCCATGTCAATAAACAATGCTAACATGGCACTTGTTAACGGTCACGCCTATTTACTGTTAAGTATTAATGATCAATATTAATCAAAGGACCTATTTGACCAGTTTTATTAGTTCAGATACTCAATTAAGTAAACAAAATTAAATCAATTTTTTTTTAAGTTTGAAAGCTAAAAATACCGTTAATCAAAAAAATCACACCCAAAATCATAGAAAACAAAATGGGTAAACTATCAAAATAATCACTTTTGTTTACATTAGGTTACATTTTAGTCACTTATATTTGAAATGTTATATTTTAGTCACTTACATTAATGCGTTGTAATATTTTAGTCACATAGCCATTAATTGTCGTTACCGGTGTAATGGTAAGCTGACGTGGTGTGTTAAATCATCATTTCAAAAAAAAAAAAAATTTAGGTTAAATTATATAATTAGTCCCCATAATTTTTTGTTTTGAACAATTTAATTTTTTCCTTTATGTTCTTTTAACTTTTTTTTTCATTTTTTTTTTCATTCTCTTCTGCTTCTCCCTCTATTTTCTTCCCTTCTCCACATCTTTTAACGTAATCTTTCTATATTTTCCTTTTGTTAAAACTTTTTTTATGTTTATGAAAAAGGAAAAGGCGAAACCTGAAACAATAATAAAATTTGCTTTGCATATTCTCACCCTACAATTACAAACCATCATCGCCCATCATCACTTTAACAAACCAATTTGGATATCTCAATAACCTAGTCCACAAGCTCGCCTCACTCGAAGACTTCGCTAGTCGTGACTTATACCAGTCCACCCTCAACAAAGTTTCTCGAGCCCGTTCCCTTAACCTCCTAACCAACCCCCACGATCACCTTATCTATCTATCTTACCTACAACATTCTCTCCCTCTCGAAACTATATTGTTTCACAGATTATTTAAATGAGCTCTACACTTTCAATGACTAAACTTATCCTCAATGACTAAAACGACCATCATAAGAAACTTACCCTCAACTTTACCTAAACTAGTTTGGTTCCATACTCCCTTTCTCTCTTTGGTTCATCCATGCTTGACTTTCAATCAAGCTTGCTTGGGAATATCCAAGAAGGTTTAGATTAATTTTATCGTTTGCTTAATTTTATTCGTCAGAAAATAAAAGAAAAGGAAATGAATAATCTAAATGATTTTGTAAAAGTTTGGAAATGGAAAAAAATTGTTTTGAATATAAAGTGTCGAAACCGTCCCCTTTTTTTTTGGAAAAAAGGTGGGAATCAGACTTGGGTTTTAAAAATGAATAAAACGGGAGTCGCCACCGACCTTTATTAGGTGTGATCGGATCACCTTTGTTTTAATAAAACACTTCGGTTTACTAAAATGGAGTTTTTGGTCTACGAACATTCGAGAGAATAGGTTCGGGAGTCGGTTACGTTCGAGGAAGGATTAGCACCCTCGCAACGCCCAAAATCGGTACCAAATTGATTACTCAATGTCCTAATGTCGAAAAGTTTGAAATGATTTGAAATTTTGTTCTCTTTTTTTATTTTAAACAACTTAGTTAAATATTGAGATTCCCTTGTTCCGAAGGAATAGAGTATCACATCCAGCACGATTGAACATGGTAATCTAAATCCTCGAATTCAAGATCATCCCTAAAATTCTCCAAAGGCATGTATTGAAATTTGAAAGGGTATTCGTTCATTTGGTCAAACAGAAAATCACACCCAGCACGATTGGGCACAATCTCTTCGAATTCCCAAACTCACGAATATCACCTTATTTAAAAATACGAGCAAAATTTGATAGTATATCCATTTATTTGGTCAAACATAAAAATCGCACCCAGCACGATTCGGCACAATTCTTTTGAATTTCCAAACGCATGAATATTGCCTTTGTGAAAACCCCTTTTTTGTGAATTAAGTAAAATGTCGAGTTGCGATTTAAAAATATCGATCCACATGAAATGACGAAAACGAGAAATTAACAACACATGATGATAAAAGATGCAATAATAAAAACAAAAAAACGATAATATTAAAACAATAACAATAAATTAAAAAAAACTAAATGATGTTAGTAGCTATAGAGAGGATAGTAAGTATAAAAATAATAATAATGTAAAATATAATAATAATAATAATAATAATAATAATAATAATAGTAGTAGTAGTAGTATAATAATAATAAAAAATAATAGTGATACAAAATATATATATAATAATAATATAGTAATAAGAGTAAAGTAATAATAATGCCAAAATATGTACAATATAATAATAATAATAGTATGGTGAAATAAGAATTATAAATAGTAATACTATATTAATGTGAATAATATATATATATATATGTATGTATGTATGTATAATATCAATGATAAAATAGAATAATAAAAACTATAATGGTGAAAATACTAATAGTAATATCAAAGATAACTAAGAAATATAATAATAATAACTTATAAAACAAAATATAATGCAATAATGACATTAGAAATAAAGTAGATAATAAACTAGTATGATAGTGGCGTGAGTAAAAATAAGTATGAAATTATAAAAGAAAATAAGTAAAATATATAAATAAAAATAGTATAACAACAGTAAATAAACAATACTAAATATTAATAATAACAACTCGATAACATTAAAATAAACATAACAATAAAAATAATAATAACGATAATAATAATAAATAGAAACAACAAGTAGATAATAATCAATAAAAGTAAAAATATAACATAATATTAAATGTAATGCTAAATGCAATGTAGTGATAAAGTTAAAAACAATTAATTAAAAAATTAAATAGGAGAAAATTTGCCCAAAAGGTTCTTGTTGTAATTCTCTGAAAAGAAGAGGGACTGAAGCGGTAAATAACCCCTTTTTAATGTAGGTGCACGCGCATTCATTCCCCCCACCAAAAAGCTGTTTCATTTAATATTTCAAAACTCATTTTTTATTCTATATTCTGCAACTTCCCCTTTTTTAAAAAAAAAGCTTGAAAACCTTTCACCTCTAAAAAAAGTTTGAAAACCTCTTATCTCTCAACTCCTTCAGCTCTTTCCATGGCTGACCTTAGATCTGTCATTGGGCCACCGTAGTCGGTGATTGAAAGATACACCCTTTAAGCTCCTCTTTGAAAAGAAAACCGAAGGCAAAACCTTCTTAGTTTTAAAAGAAGAAAAAGAGGCCTCTTAACCACACCCTTTTGAGCCGATTTCGATGACAAATGGGAGGGTTCCGGCGGCGGAGGCACGATGCAAATGTGGTGAGTTTTTCCTTTTCGTTTATTATTATTATTATTTGTAAAAAGTTTAAAAAATAAAAACAATAAATGAAAAATAAAAAAAAGGGTAAAAGAAAAAAACAGTGTTGTATGAAAACAGAGAGATTGATATTAACCTTTTATTGCTTTTTTCTGCTTTCTATTTCCGACAGTTCCTTTTTTTTTGAAAAAACCCCTTCATACAAATAATGAATGGCTTTTATAGCCATTTTACAACTGCTTTATTATTTTTTTTTATGCTACTGTTTCTCTTTTCTGCCGATGTTGCTCTTCCCTTTTTTACAGATATTGAGGGAGCAAGTGGCTAAGTGGGGTGATGAGTGGAAGACAATGGTGGTAGAAGCATGCGTTGTTAGGTTTGTCTCTTTGGAATAATTTAAATTTGAATGGGCTAGGGTTTCTAGATTTTTTATTATTATTTTTTTTTGGGGTTGATTTGGTTTAGGTTGATTGGTTTAATGGGTCTTAATACTTGGGTAATTTGGGTTTGGGTTTAGTAAAAGGCCCGGACGAATTTGGGCTTATACAGCTGCCCCTCTTTGCTCGTTGTCGTGCAACGAGAATAGAGCAAAGACATAAATAAGGCCCAAATTTGTCGGGATCCACTTGGTCTGGATTCTTCGGTGCTCTTATTCTTCATGCGACCTCATCCTAGTCCACTGCGTCTTTGTCATTTTGACCCACTTCACTGCAGCCTTGGGATCTATAGCTTCAATTCATTTTATTGTTTTGTCGTATCTTCAGGGAGATAACATTCGCAATCTTCAACCTATTCCAACACTAGTCGGTGGCAATAGGACAATCTTTATCCCATTTCACCACTGGTCGGTGGCAACAGGACAATCTTCAACCCATTCCACCACTGCTCGGTGGCAACAGGACAATCTTCAACCCATTCCACCACTGGTCGGTGGCAACAGGACAATTTTCAACCCGTTCCACCACTGGTCGGTGGCAACAGGATAATCTTCAACCCGTTCCACCACTGGTCGGTGGCAACAGGATAATCTTCAACCCATTCCACCACTGGTCGGTGGCAACAGGACAATCTTCAACCCATTCCACCGCTGGTCAGTGGCAATTAGAATGATCTTCAACCTATTCCATCGCTAGTTGATGGCAATAGGATAGTCTTCAACCTATTCCACCGCTGGTCAGTGGCAATAGGACGATCTTCAATCTACTCCACTACTGGTCAGTGGTAATAGGATAATTTTCAACCCATTCCACCTTTGGTCAGTGGCAATAGGATGATCTTTAATTTGCTTCCTTACTATCTTTAGGAAGACTTCAATTTTCAATCTGCTCCACTATCATCTCTAGGGAACAAAATCTGAACTTGCTAAACTGTTCTTGGAGGAACCTGTCCCGTAGAATGTGCTCATGCTTAAATAAATTATTAGAATGCTGTGACCGGAATGACTCAAATGCTCTTCACTAGATGCATGACGGATGACGTTTGCATGAATGTAGAATGTCATGTGAGTGGTCCTTTTACAATGATTAGGATGCAATGATTAGGATGAATCGAATGCCCCTAATATGGATGACGAATGTATGAGAATGATTCTTTCGTAACGCATCATCCTACCTTCTTGATTGATCTCTTTGAGGGTCACCATTTCGGATCTTGATTACCCCATGAACCTGGTTAGTTCTGAATATTGACCTCGCTTCAAGTTCCCGCAATAATTAGAATTTTTTAGAGTGATATGCAAAACTCCTTTAATTTGAATATTAACCGTCCATTAATTGTTATTTCAATGAAAAGTGCTTGAAAAATGTCATTACAATGGACGTTGAGATTAAGGCCCAAAATGGATAAACTGATCAAAGGATCATGTTTTGACAAGGCAAATTTTGCTAAAATGTGAAATTAAGGAGATGAAAACAAATGTCCGGACGTTATAGCATGAGCTTCTCTGTACAAATTTCTCGAGAACCCCTTTTATACTTGATGGGTGTTGGATAGACTTAGAAGACTTTGTTGATGCCCCAAGATGTAACGTCTCTCTCTCTTGTTAATTTGAGTTGTAGCAAGACCGTTGCATACCTCCCCTTCAAAAATTTGAATTGCCCATTCCTGGGTTTTCAATTCAAAACCCCTTTGGTCACAAAGCGCCCATTGCAGGTTTTCACTTTGGCCTCTCCATTTTTTTATTTTTTTAGGCGAAGTATTTCTTGACTGAATCTGAGTTCACAGGATTCGGTAAACTTTTTCCATCCATCTCTGCTAAAATTAGAGCTCCACCAGAAAAGGCATTCTTTACTATATAAGGTCCTTCCCAGTTCGGCATCCATTTTCCTCTATGGTCTTTTTGCAAGGGAAGGATCTTTTTCAGGACAAGATCTCCTTCATAGAATTCTCTAGGGCGAACCTTTTTGTTATAAGCCCGTATCATTCACTTTTGATACATTTGTCCATGGCGAAGGGTTCTTAGCCTCTTTTCCTCGATTAAGTTCAGTTGATTATACCGGGATTGAGTCCATTCTGCTTCGTCCAATTTAAGTTCAGACAAGACCCGAAGGGAAGGGATCTCAACTTCGATCGGAAGTACCATTTCCATCCCATAGAGGTTCTGACCGATGTTCGATAGGCGTAAAGAGCGAATGGTAGCTTCTCATGCCAATCTCTGTAAGCCTCAGTCATCTTCCCCACGATTTTCTTAATATTCTTGTTAGCTGCCTCGACTGCACCATTCATTTTTAGACGATAGGGTGACGAGTTGTGGTGTTTGATCTTGAATTGACTGCAGACTTCTGCTATTGTACTATTGTTCAAGTTCAGTGCATTGTCAGATATGATCCTTTCGGGCATTCCATATCGGCATATGATTTCTTTCTTTAAAAACTTGCTGACTGTTGACTTCGTGACATTTGCATACGAAGTGGCTTCTACCTATTTGGTGAAGTAGTCAATTACCACGAAGATAAATCGATGCCCGTTCGAGGCTTTTGGTAAGATCGGCCCAATGACGTCCATCCCCCATATAGAGAAAGGCCATGGGGAAGTCATGACATGGAGAGGTGAAGGAGGTACATGAATTTTGTCCCCATAAATTTGACATTTGTGGCATTTCTTGGCATAGCTGACGCAATCTCCTTCCATTGTTGACCAATAATACCCGAATCTCATGATTTGTCTTGCCATTGTAAAACCATTAGCGTGTGTCCCACAGACGCCCTCATGGACTTCTTCGAGAATCTTCTTGGCTTCAACAGCATCCACGCATCTTAGAAGTACCTGATCCTTCCTCCTTTTGTATAGGATTTCCCCGTCTAAGATATAATCGCTAGCCAGTCTTCTCAATGTTCTCTTATCATTTTCGGTTGCTTAGTCGGGGTATTTACGATTCTTCACGTATTGTAATATATCGTGATACCAAGGATGATCGTCCTTTTCTTCTTCTTCGCTGATGTTGTAGCAATATGCCGGAACCTCGTAAATGCTCATTTGGATAGGCTTCACTTCCTCTTACTTGTTCACTTTGATCATAGAAGCCAAGGTAGCTAGAGCATCGGCCATCTGGTTCTCTTCTCGTGGGAGGTAACAGAAAGCGACGTTGTCAAACTCCTTGATTAACTCCAAGACTAGCTTTCGATAACTTATTAGCTTGGGGTCTCTCGTTTCCCATTCACCTTTCAGTTGATAGATTACTAGCGCAGAATCGCCGTATACCTCAAACATTCTAATTTTGCGTTCAATGGCCGCCCGGATACCTAGGATGCATGCTTCATATTCAGCCATGTTATTCGTGCAATCGAAATCTAATTTGCTAGTGAGAGGATAGTGATCTCCCTCTGGGGATGCTAGGACTGCCCCAATTCCATTCCCTACCGCGTTTGAAGCTCCGTCAAAGTTCAGTTTCCAAGGGAGGCCCTCCTTTTGGACATCTTCCTCGGTGATCGCCACGTACATCAGGTCTTCATTTGGAAAATTGAAGTCCAATGATTCGTAGTCTTCTAAAGCTCTGTTGGCTAAAAAGTCTGCTATTGCACTTCCTTTTACAGCTTTCTGGTTTATGTAGACTATGTCAAACTCAGAAAGTAGAATCTGCCATCGGGCCATTCTTCCATTTAGCGCAGTCGATTCCATCATGTACTTGAGAGGGTCTAGCTTTGAGATAAGCCAAGTGGTGTGATATAGCATGTACTGCCTCAGTCTCCGAGTCGTCCAAATCAAAGCACAACACAGTTTCTCAATTGGCGAATATCTTGTCTCGCATTCTGTAAACTTCTTGCTGAGATAGTATATCGCTCTTTCCTTTCTTCCTGACTCATCATGTTGGCCTAGTACACATCCCATAGAATTTTCAAATACTGAAAAATACAGTATCAGTGGCCTATCTAGGCAGGGAGGCATCAGTACTGGGGGTTCAGACAAGTAATGTTTGATCTTATTAAAAGCTCCCTGACACTTCTCATTCCATTCACCTGAGTTGTGTTTCCTAAGAAGACGGAATACAGGGTCACATTTCTCTGTTAATTGTGCAATGAATCGAGCGATGTAGTTTAATCTCCCCAGGAAACCTCAAACTTCCTTTTGGGTACGTGGTGGAGTCAACTCCTGTATAGCTTTTACTTTATCAGGATCCACCTCAATTCCTTTTTCACTGACTACAAATCCCAACAATTTTCCCAACCTAGCTCCAAAGGTGTATTTTGCTGGATTGAGTTTCAGTTGGAATTTCTTCAGCCTTAGAAACAGTTTCCTCAAGACTTGTACATGCTCTTCCTCAGTCTTGGATTTTGCAATCATGTCATCCACATAAACTTCGATCTCCTTGTGCATCATGTCGTGGAAGAGGGTAACCATGGCTCTTTGATACGTTGCCCCTGCGTTTTTTAGTCCAAACGGCATTGCCTTGTAGCAAAATGTTCCCCACATGGTTATGAATGGTCTTTTCCATATCCTCAGGGTGCATCTTAATCTGGTTGTATCCGGAGAAGCCGTCCATAAAAGAGAAAAGTGAATAACCAGCTGTGTTATCCACTAAGGTATCAATGTGAGGCAACGGAAAGTTATCTTTTGGGCTAGCCTTGTTCAAATCCCTATAGTCTACACACATTCGTACCTTCCCTTCTTTCTTAGGAACAGGCACTATATTTGCTACTCATTCCGAGTATTTGACCACTTGCAAAAAACCAGCGTCGAACTGCTTCCTGACTTCTTCCTTTATTTTTAACAAAACATCAGGCCTCATTCTTCGAAGCTTCTGTTGAACGGGTTTACTCTCCTCTTTTATGGGAAGGCGGTGTACCACTATATCCGTGTTTAGTCCGAGCATGTCCTGGTATGACCAAGCGAAGACGTCCTTGAATTCTTGGAGTAACTTGATGAGGTCTTGCTTTGTCTCTGCGGCGATGTTAGCCCCAATTTTCAACTCTTTCCCTTCTCTCAAGCTCACAATTTCCACTGACTCTTTGTTGGGTAAGATTTTTTTCTCCTCTTGCTCTACCATCCTTAACAGTTCAAGAGATATGCTACTGTCTCGGTCATCTTCAAGATCTCGAGAATCCTCCATACCCATATCTTGTTCAAAAGGGGATTCCGAGTTAATAACAGTGTCACTCATGCCATTGATATCTGGGGACCTGTTGGAAAGGACGAAGAAAAATACAAAAACAAAATAATCTAAGAATGACCATTTATGTGAATGAATGAAATGTAAAGGATAAAAATCATTTGCTCGAAAGATGCGTTTTATTGAAATAAGGATGCTTGGACATATGCCTATTCAACAAAGGGTTCCCCATTACTCCTAGGCTTAGAGCAATAGATGTGCTTTGAACATTACTCTGAATTGATTCTAAAAGCTACGAGAATCTCTTCCACGATCCAATTGTTCAGAACACTTCCAGGAGCATAAGGGCGAATCCCGGATGAATCTCTTTCTTCAGGCTTTCCCTCAGATATGGCGTTGATGCTCAAGTTTCCCATTATTTCTTCTGCTTCTTCTCTTATTGCCATGCTCTGATTAGGGTATATGACCCCCCTGAGACAAATGTTCTGGATAAATGAGGAAAGGTCATTGGTTCCCATTTGATTTCTTGTTCGCCTAGGCACGCCCTTCTTCTTTCCCTTCTCTTTTCTTCCTCTCTCCTCCTTTGTTCTGCATTTGGCTTGAATCCTAAGCCAAAGTGGTCTCGTTTTTCTCGTTGCATCGGCACTTCAGTCCTTCTTTGAAGGTACTTTCCGAGCCCTTTTCCCTGGTAAGGCTCCTTTCCCAACTGTCATCTGGAGTCCCATCTTCATAGACTTAGATACTCTGGGTATTGGGATTTTGCTGCCCTCGGTAATGAAGGTTGCGTTGATAAATTCTAGTGATCAGAAAGAACACTCCATCGCTTCCTCGTCCACATCAATGTACGGAGCGTCACTAGTAACGGATGCTATGATATCCTCTTCCGCATTGATTGTGACCAATCTTCCTTCCGCTACCAATTTCAACTTCTGATGCAGTGATGATGGCACAGCCCCTGCCGAATGGATCCATGGTCTTTCTAACAGACAATTATAGGAAGGTTTGATGTCCATCACCGAGAATTCTACTTCATACGTATTTGGGCCAATCCGAAGAGGTATATCGATTCTCCCCATGACTCTTCTCTCCGTACCGTCGAATGTTCTCACAACATTATGACATGTTTTCATGTGGGAGCTATCTACGGACAGCCTGTTTAATGTGGACAAAGGTAGTACATTCAGGGCCGACCCGTTATCGACCAATACCCCGGGCAATATATACCCTTTGCAGTGTGTGGTTATGTGTAGGGCCTTGGTGGATCCCATACTCCCCGGAGGTATCTCATCATTGTTGAAGAAAATAAAGTTGTCGGCACTTAGATTTCCAACTAGAAGGTCCAGTTTGTTGACAAATATGTCGCCCGCTACGTATGTTTCGTTTAATACCTTTGTCAACGCGTTCCGATGAGTTTCTGAGCTCATGAGCAAGGCTAGTACCGATATGCGAACTGGCTGTTTATGTAGTTGCTCCACAACACTGTACTCGCTGTGCTTAAATAATTTTAAAAACTCCTTAGCCTCGTTCTCTGTCACGGGCTCGTTAACAAGTGCTTCGGGTTCGATGATTCTTTCTTTCCTTCGCTCAATCGCCACCGTTTTTCCTTTGGCTGCTTTCACACTCGTGTTTGGGGTGTAACACCTTCCACTACGTGTAAAGAAACCCCTATCTTGGTCTTCCTCTATAGCATTGACTGGATTCTCTTTTCCCGGGATTACGACCTTACAATCGTAACTCTACGGGACCTTTTTATTGTCCTTATAAGGGGAAGCTGCGGGCTTTTGAATTATGACCTTCGGGGTGATTGATACTCCAGTCTCACCCGTCCTTGGTCGTGATATAATTACCGCAGGGCGGTTGCCCCGTAGATTCTCCTAGCTGATCCTTCTTCTGACGCGTTGACTTCTCTTTCTTCTCCAATCTCTTTGTAGAATTCCATCTCCTTGTTGTCCATGAGATCTTGAACGATAGCCCTGAACTTGAGGCATTCTTGAATATTATGGCCCGTTTTGGCATGAAACTCGCAATATCTTTCTACTCCTTCAATCTCTCCTCCCGGCTGTTGTGTGATTAAGCCTCTGCTTATCATTTGCTCCCAAACCCATCTTAGCGGGGTTTTTACCTCATCGATGTTCATTTTCACTCTCTTTCCTACTTTTTCCCCCATCATGTTTACCCCGTTATTAAAGTGATTGGGTAACGGGTGCTCTGTATCATTAACCTTCACAACACCCATTTGAATGAGCTTTTCTACCAACTTCTTGAAGGCGAGACAATTTTCTATTGAATATCCAACAACCCCCGCATGGTATTCGCATTGCGCATTTGCATCATACCATTTAGGGTATGAAGGCTGGAGGGGCTGTAAGTAATGGGGGCGACAACATGTGTGTCATATAATTTTTGGTACAGTTGCCCATACGTCATGTAGATTGGAGTGAACTGGAGTTTCTCTACATTCGGCTTCGTATTGGGTTCTTGTCTATGTGATCTTGGGCGGTCGGTAATCACGGTACTGGGTTGATTCAAGGTAACTGACTTGTCGCGGACACTCACGTTATTTATGTCACCTTCTCTTTTCTTCGAGACCGTCTTTCTAGGACCTTCCCCTGTTTCTATCTTGCCACACCTAACCGTGTGTTCTATCCTTTCTCCACACCTCACAATTTCTGAAAAATCTGTCACAGAATTCCCCAACATGTGATTGATGAAAGGAGCTTTCAAAGTATGGATGAAGAGCGTGGCTGCTTCTTCTTCTGTAAGAGGCAGCTGAACCTGCGTGGCTACCTCTCTCCATCGTTGAGCATACTGCCTGAAGCTTTCGCTTGGCCTTTTCTCTATAGTTTGGAGAGTGACCCTGTCGGGAGCTATGTCAGCTATGTGGCCGTAATGTTTCATAAAGGCCTGGGCCAGGTCCCTCCATGTCTTGATTTGGGTATTGCTGAGCTGATCGTACCATTTGGCCGCAGACCCCACTAGACTATCCTGAAAGCAGTGAATCAATAATTTTTCATTATCGGCGTGTCCCGCCATTCGTCGACTGAACATCTTCAGGTGTGCTCCAAGGCAGCTAGTCCCGTTGTATTTTTCAAAATTCGGGGTCTTGAATTTTGGTGGGAGTACTAAGTTTGAGACCAAACTTAGCTCTTTGATACCAATCCCGTAACAAGTTTTAGTCTTTTCTATTGCCTTGACTCTCTCCTCCAGCCATCTGTAGCGATCTTTCATCTGCTTTAGTTCAGCTTTCATTCTTTCTTTCTCCATTTCATCAAAATCTGGTACCATAGGGTTAATAGGGTCATCACCCGGGTTGGATCCTGAGCCCGCTTGGAAATTCATAGGGGATCCAATGTTAGCTTGCCCTTGTTGAGGCCTAATTGTGACGGATGGCCTCCGAGGATATTCTTCGTGCTGTGAAGGCACTTGCGGCAGGGTAGATCCTGAGGGAATATCTTCATTCTCCCCTCCAGTAATAGCCATGTGGCTTTTTCCTCTCTCCATAAACCTGTTCAATAGTTGGGTCATTTGAGCTATCTGAGACCTCATGTCCCTCTGGGATTCTATCATGTCTTGCTGAATTTTGGCTAGCTGTTCTTGCATCTATGCTTGCACTTGGTCCTGCATCTCCTTTTGGAATTGCTCTAGCCTCTGATCTATTTTCTTTGTTTTAGTGCAGGTGCCGTACGGATGTTTAGCTTCCAGATTCTCTTTCTTTTTTTTTCACTGTTATGATTTGAGTATATTAGACTCTTTCTATACATGTGACATGATGTAAATGCATGCAATGCTAATGCGTGGAATGAATGCAAGCAAAGAAGTATCAATTCAGATTTAGTTTCGTTTTAAAAAGCTTTATTAGAAAACAAAACCCTTTACATAAACTGGACTACAAATATGCTTTCGCCTTAAGGCCCAAAATTTTGATTCTATTAAGCAAAGAGATTAGGTTTTTATTATGATGAGGCTGCAGCTCATATTTCATGCTTAGTACATCGGCCTGTGCTGCCAGAGTTTGCAGGTAATCAGCTACCTCTCTGATCTGAACTATGGCCTCACTCATAAGGTAATTTCAACTTCTGATTTGATCATGAGAATGGTGAATTTCTTCTTTTCCACGCTCTTCCTTTGCCTCAAGAAGTTCTATCCGTAGTTCATAACCGTGTAATGCTGCTTCCAGCTCCTCAACCCTACTCTTCATCTCTTCGATCTTGTTTAGGCTTGACCTTAACTCGATTGCGACATTACGGCTTTGATAGTGATAGAGCGTCCTCCCCAGTTCAGTTATTCTATCTTTTAATTCTATCTCTTCATTCAGGCTTTCTGTCAAGTCTTTCTCTAAGGTTTCTTTTTGCACTCGTATTTCTCGAAATTTTCTTTCCCAATAGTCAGCTCTGGCTTTTCCTTCTTGGACTTCTTGCCGCCATTGTTCCGTGGTCTTCCCCAATCCGGCATTCTTCATTGATAGTCGCATCTTCTTATATTCGGTCTTCAAATCATCTCGATCTTCCTCGACTTTTCTCTTTTCTTTTTTCACTTTTTCTGTTTCTGACTTCTGAACATCCACGTCCAATTTTAAGTACATCTTTTCTTCTTCTAGCTTTTCTATCTTCTTTCTGAGCTCTAGATTCTGTCTTTCGAAGTCTTGTTTTATGATTTCTAACTCTGATGGTATCGCTTGTAAGCATTCTTCTCTAGGTCGGGAACCCTTTGTGCTTTGTTTGAGGATGTTGTCGTTAACTCTTCTAGTCCTCCATCCATCATATTCTGGAGTCGTCATCGGTCCCGCGGATAATCTCTTCATTCTATGCACTTGATTCCAAGCACCAGATATCTCTTTGGCCCTTTTCTTATAGCTTTCCCCACTATACGCAAATTCACTTTAGGCTAGTCCATTTGTCGTTGGTACAAATTGTCTCGACCCATATTGCCTCAATACTAGCAAAGGAGCATACCTAACAGCTCCCCAAATTCTGAGCAAAGGAACCCAGTCAAAATTTCCACATCGATAAAGAATTTCATTAGGAATCATCCAAGGAGCTCTCCACTCAATGTCTTCTTCTTGAAGATTTTGAAGGAGTATCATCCAGTTTTCCTCGGATATGTCTTCTTTTCTTGGTGTAGCTACTATCTTCTTCAACAGAAAGTAGTTCTCAAAGAACACGTGACGAGACACCTTTTCTATCTTCCAGAAATGGCTGTGGAACCATGCCAATAATAGCTGCGCACATCTAATAAACCTGCCTTCACCCATTTTTCGACATGCATTCAAAGATCTGAACGTTTCGGCTAAGATTGCAGGCACAGGTGTGATCCCTTTGTCCAATCGATCGAATAGATCCGTAACTGCTTCATCTATATGTCTTAGATCCTTAGGAAAAATTACTAAACCATACGTACACAAGGCAAAGACATCAATCTTCTTTTTCACATCGGAGTATGTCAAGATCAGGTCCTTCAAACTTACTCAAGGTATGCATTTACCCTCGCATTTCTTCTGAATTCTGGCCGAGACCCACTGCTCATTCATCCCTGTGATATTCATTAATTTCTTTACAAAGGTAGGGGCATTGGCGGCCTTAAAATAAACTTTGTCAGCTTGGGCTCGCGGGCAGTAAAGCAAGGTTGTATATTCTTCTACGGTAGGCACTAAATCCACTTTTCCGAAAGTGAAACAACTGTAAGCAGGGTTCCAAAACTGAGTCATGGCTCGGAATAGGTGTTTATCTACCTTAATATCGAACAAGTAGGGTAGATCACCATAACTGTGATAGAACAACTGTTTTGCCTTATCGTCCCACTGGTTCCATATCTTCTTTAGCTCACCGAAGTAATTTTGCGTAGTGTTGATGCGCGTAAAGTCCCATAGCTCTGACACATACCCATCGGCTAAACTGTTCCCTTTTTCTAGTTGCGTTTCGTTCTGACCATACGCGGACGGCTGCATTGTCTTCCACTTTATCAAGGAATTCGTTTTCCATAACGAGTTTTCTTATCTCAGAAACTGATCGTGAATTGATACTCTATGAATCATGGGATGATATGCACCAAAACAAAGTAGACAAGTTGGTATTATGAAACAAAATATAATGCAAATAACAGAAATCCTATCTAGATAACTACTAAGGATTGATATGGCTCTATCTAGGGTAGGCCCTTAAGTCTCTCTATATGTGTTTCAGTTCTAAAGTCAAGGTACCCAAACCAGCAGATTCCTCGGTCCTCACCCATTATAGGCTCATACGGACTGAGTTCAGTTCAGGGGGATACATTTCCCTATGGCCATGCGGAGGTGAAAACCTCACGAAGACATAGGTACGGATGTATCCGGGGAGCGATCCTCAGCCCATGCGTGAGGTGAAAACCTCACGAAGGCATAGCTTCTCGCTCCCACTTAAGGGTGTGACTATGACGGTCATGCAAATATGAATGCAGAGATATCCTATGAGACTCGTCATTATTGCTATAATAGTACCAACAAATCCATCAAAAGAAACATGATTTGTCAAAATAATTTTCCAAATTTTCGACAAAAGGACAAAGAATAATCAATTTTACGGCCTGACTCTCTTATTACAGTCCCCAGTGGAGTCGCCAAGCTGTCAAAACCGTCTCCTTTTTTTTGGAAAAAAGGTGGGAATCGGACTTGGGTTTTAAAAATGAATAAAACGGGAGTCGCCACCGACCTTTATTAGGTGTGATCGGATCACCTTTGTTTTAATAAAACATTTCGGTTTACTAAAATGGAGTTTTTGGTCTACGAACATTCGAGAGAATAGGTTCGGGAGTCGGTTACGTTCGAGGAAGGATTAGCACCCTCGCAAAGCCCAAAATCGGTACCAAATTGATTACTCAATGTCCTAATGTCGAAAAGTTTGAAATGATTTGAAATTTTGTTCTCTTTTTTTATTTTAAACAACTTAGTTAAATATTGAGATTCCCTTGTTCCGAAGGAATAGAGTATCACATCCAGACGATTGAACATGGTAATCTAAATCCTCGAATTCAAGATCATCCCTAAAATTCTCCAAAGGCATGTATTGAAATTTGAAAGGGTATTCGTTCATTTGGTCAAACAGAAAATCACACCCAGACGATTGGGCACAATCTCTTGAATTCCCAAACTCACGAATATCACCTTATTTAAAAATACGAGCAAAATTTGATAGTATATCCATTTATTTGGTCAAACATAAAAATCGCACCCAGCACGATTGGGCACAATTCTTTTGAATTTCCAAACGCATGAATATTGCCTTTGTGAAAACCCCTTTTTTGTGAATTAAGTAAAATGTCGAGTTGCGATTTAAAAATATCGATCCACATGAAATGACGAAAACGAGAAATTAACAACACATGATGATAAAAGATGCAATAATAAAAACAAAAAACCGATAATATTAAAACAATAACAATAAATTAAAAAAAACTAAATGATGTTAGTAGCTATAGAGAGGATAGTAAGTATAAAAATAATAATAATGTAAAATATAATAATAATAATAATAATAATAATAATAATAGTAGTAGTAGTAGTATAATAATAATAAAAAATAATAGTGATACAAAATATATATATAATAATAATATAGTAATAAGAGTAAAGTAATAATAATGCCAAAATATGTACAATATAATAATAATAGTATGGTGAAATAAGAATTATAAATAGTAATACTATATTAATGTGAATAATATATATATATATATGTATGTATGTATGTATAATATCAATGATAAAATAGAATAATAAAAACTATAATGGTGAAAATACTAATAGTAATATCAAAGATAACTAAGAAATATAATAATAATAACTTATAAAACAAAATATAATGCAATAATGACATTAGAAATAAAGTAGATAATAAACTAGTATGATAGTGGCAGTAGTAAAAATAAGTATGAAATTATAAAAGAAAATAAGTAAAATATATAAATAAAAATAGTATAACAACAGTAAATAAACAATACTAAATATTAATAATAACAACTCGATAACATTAAAATAAACATAACAATAAAAATAATAATAACGATAATAATAATAAATAGAAACAACAAGTAGATAATAATCAATAAAAGTAAAAATATAACATAATATTAAATGTAATGCTAAATGCAATGTAGTGATAAAGTTAAAAACAATTAATTAAAAAATTAAATAGGAGAAAATTTGCCCAAAAGGTTCTTATTGTAATTCTCTGAAAAGAGGAGGGATTGAAGCGGTAAATAACCCCTTTTTAATGTAGGTGCACGCGCATTCATTCCCTCCACCAAAAAGCTGTTTCATTTAATATTTCAAAACCCATTTTTTATTCTATATTCTGCAACTCCCCCTTTTTTAAAAAAAAGCTTGAAAACCTTTCACCTCTAAAAAAAGTTTGAAAACCTCTTATCTCTCAACTCCTTCAGCTCTTTCCATGGCTGACCTTAGATTTGTCATTGGGCCACCGTAGTCTGTGATCGGAAGATACACCCTTTAAGCTCCTCTTTGAAAAGAAAACCGAAGGCAAAACCTTCTTAGTTTTAAAAGAATAAAAAGAGGCCTCTTAACCACCCCCTTTTGAGCCGATTTCGATGACAAAGGGGACGGTTCCGGCGGCGGAGGCACGATGCAAATGTGGTGAGTTTTTCCTTTTCGTTTATTATTATTATTATTTGTAAAAAGTTTAAAAAATAAAAACAATAAATGAAAAATAAAAAAAGGGTAAAAGAAAAAAACAGTGTTGTATGAAAACGGAGAGATTGATATCAACCTTTTATTGCTTTTTTCTGCTTTCTATTTCCGACAGTTCCTTTTTTTTTGAAAAATCCCCCTTCATACAAATAATGAATGGCTTTTATAGCTATTTTACAACTGCTTTATTATTATTTTTTTATGCTCTTGTTTTTTTTTACGCGATGTTGCTCTTCCCTTTTTCTGAGATATTGAGGAGCAAGTGGCTAAGTGGGGTGATGAGTGGAAGACAATGGTGGTAGAAGCATGCGGTTTGTTAGGTTTGTCTCTTTGGAATAATTTAATTTGAATGGGCTAGGGTTTCTAGATTTTTTATTATTATTATTTTTGGGTTGATTTGGTTTAGGTTGATTGGTTTAATGGGTCTTAATAATTGGGTAATTTGGGTTTGGGTTTAGTAAAAGGCCCGGACGAATTTGGGCTTATACATAAAGAATTCAATTTATGTTTATATTTGATTAAGGATGTGATTTTTTATATTGATTAGTTAGATCCAATTTTAGTTTCAAAATTAGGTTATATTCAAATCGAGATTTGATTAAGAATGATTGATATTCAATTTTGAGTGAAATTCAATTTAGGAGTAATGTGAAAGAAACAAAGACTTAGTTTATTTAGTGGGCAAAGATTATGTTTCTATAGTGAAGAATATGATAAGATAGAAAAATAAAGGGGAAGAAGAAAAGGAAAATAAAGAAAAAAATTGTTCAAAAAAATAAAAGTACATATAGGGACTAGTTTTAACAAATGAAAAACATAAAAAAGCTACGTTAAAAAAAATGGAGAAGGGAAGAAAGCTGAAGGAGAAGTAGAAGAGAATGAAAAAAAAAGAAGAAAAAAAAAGGAAAGTTCAAATAACATAAAAGAAAAAATTAAATTGCCTGAGACGAAAAAAAATATAGGAACCAATTGTATAATTTAACCTAAAATTTTCATTTGAAATGATGATCTAACATGTCACGTTAGCTTATCGTTATACCGTTAACGATACTTTACGCTCAGTGACTAAAATGTTACAACACGATAACATAAGTGACTAAAACGTAATATTTTAAACATAAATAACTAAAATATAATCTAAAACAAATAGAGCTGACTATTTTAATAATTTACATACGTTGGTTTTAAAAAAGGATATTTGCAGCAGGGATAATAAATTTTTAAAGAAGTAAACAAAGGGAAATGTGAAGATAAGAAGCTTGAAAAGCAGAGCCATAGGCAAAATAAAAAAGTGGTTTCAAGAATCCCAAAATAAAGTTGGGGAGACCATGAAGGGTAGTGTATAATGGCATGGGTGGGCGGTGAATAGAATAGCAATGATCAAACTTAGATTTTAGTGTTGGTTGTTGACCAAAACTAACCATTAATGTACCCTTGTTTTCAGTCTTTTCTACGCACCCATTCATCTAATTATATTATATTATTAATATTCCCTTGATTTATACCTTCAACATTAATCTTTCGTTTGATTTAATAATTGCAGTTTCAGACTGATGATTTATATTCTAATTTTAGAATATTAACTCTATATTGATAAATATTATTTTTATTTTTATAAATAATTTTAACCCTAATTAACCCCTCAAACCCATTTCCTTTTTTTTAATCTTATATTGCTTCCACGTTTTACCTTTAAAAAATAATTTATTACAATTCATTCAGGCCTTAAAATATTTCACTTTATTCACTTATTATAAAATTTCATTGTATATTTTATTAATTTTTTTGTTTTAATTATTTATTTAAAATTTCAATAATTTTCACTCATTTAATATAATAAATAAATTTATATAATTATATATTAATTAATCAAAATATTTAAAATAATTTATCTATATCTTAGTGATTTTAATATTTTAAATTATTTATTAATTTTTTTAATGTTATAAGGTCTACTAAATACATATATTATTCTAATATTCTTAACAATAATTTTCTATTTTATCATAGTTCACCATACTATTATTATTGCATTTAAATTCAAAAATACATCTCACCATTTATTTTAATTTCACCACCACTATTGTTTTTAATTTCACAGTAGATAATATCACTTGTGTAGCCTCAATTTAATAAATTTTTTAATCCTAAAATTCTCACTTAATAAACTAATAAAATTACTAATAAAATTACAGCCTAACTCTCCAAAAAAATATTGGTCGCACTAAAAAAAATCGATTTCACCTCCTAAAAGATGTACAAATATTTCCCTGTGGGAAATGTTCTTTATATAGCATTACATGCATCATTTAAAATGATGCATTATACATCATATCTAATATATAGAGGAGAATATTTGGGGGATGGGTTAAGTAGAAATCATAGTTTCTACAACGTGAGGACGGCCTCCAAAATTATAAAGAAAGAGCAAGGGCGGCTCACTATTGGTTCGATAAATTAGTTGAATTAATAGTATAGATTTTTAAATGATTTTAATTTTATAATTAAAATTTGAAGGAATAAATTTTATAATTATATGTTAAATTTGGTTTAATGTGTAATTTTATATATGAAGTTTGATTTTTTATAATTTTATATATATAATTTCGATTTGACCCAATTCTAAAATATTATTAGTATTATTATTGACATAACATCATTTTATGTTTATATATTGCATAAATAAATAATTATATTTATTCAATATAAAAATTTATTTATTTAAATGTGTATAATCAAATCAAAATTAAAGTTTCATGTATATATTGAATCACAATTAAAATTTCACATATATATAATTACATTAAATCAAAATTTATCTATAATTTTAAGATATATTGGGAATTTAAATTAAATATATTCAAGACCATGGGCTGAAAATTGACTTAGTTAGGCTGTCACATATCAATTGTGTAACTCTAATATCATAATTCAAGTTTGTTACAAAAATATAATAGCTGCATTAAATCTATTAACATTCTCTCTTATTTGGCCAAATTAAGAACAATATATATATATAGTTAGTAAAGAACAAAACATAGCTTAGTTAGTTGGTATCATCATCTTATTAACAAAAGAAAATGTTTAGTTAAGAAGTTGGACTGTTTTAAATACTTTAAAATTTTAAGAAAATTCAATAGATTATATTGCAAAGAAAGGGTTGGATAAACGGTGTTTTTATCAGTGATAAAATTAAAAATAACGATGATGACGATATTATTTATTGTAATTGTGAAGTAAAAGTTCTGATCGCACTACAATCGTGGCTGATACAAAGGGACTAAGTTTATCAACAAAAATTAATAGTGACGCATCTTCCCATGTGGAATCAAAAGTAATATTTAGATAAAATTCTATCCACAATGAAAACTCTAGAATTCGATATCGAGAAAAAAACAAGCATATTTCTTTGAATCACTTGTTCATCATATATTCTTGTTATAAATTTTAGCTTTTTAGAAGTTGAAAAAGGAAATTTCCTCCCCGCTTTATCTCCGTCAGAGTTTTGTCTGTAAAGTATTTAACTGTAATTTCACAGCAAGAGCAAGGGGACAAGACCTTATCCTCCCATAACAACAAACAAGACAAGAGAGTGAAACCTGGTGGAGAAGATACTGATGTAAACGTCTGAGCTACGAACGTTTCATTTTGTCCCCATGTGTTGGTAGACCCGCAGGGAATAAAGGGTATTCCATATTATATAATTCAACATACACTGAATAATGGACTACACTTCTCCATGGTTCATTTTCACCGGCTTTGAATTTTTGTTCATTTCTCTTTTTTTAATTGAGTCAAGTTTGTATGACAAGTTAACCCGAATTTGGTCTAACATATTTTCATAGGCTTTTTTTTATAGATATCAATTAAAAAGATTTTGGTCCTTCACTTATGTTCAAACTCAAAATTTTCCATCAAAACGATTTTTTTCTATCTTACCAAGTTGATTTTTGTGTGTGTGAAAATGATTTAAAAAAAAAAATAAATCACATTAATATTTTAGCCCTAAATCTTAACACTAACTATTTAGAATAACAACATTAAAATAATATGAATAAAAAAATAAACACCAAATCTAGTAAAGGAATCAAATTTAACATAAAAATAATTCACATTGTCGGTTGTCAAATGGCTGAATCTCTTCAATAAGAACCTACCCCAGTTGTTTGCATGCAAATATTATAAGCCAATATAATACCAGGTGCCGGGCCCCACCTCATATATATGACATCAATGGCATTGGTAATAACCTCAACCAAAGGTATAGTTTTACTCACCAAAGACCAAACATACTTTCAAGCAAACAGAAGAATAAAACCCAAGAAAGGGCAAAATGGCTTGTTGTTGGTCTGCTGAGAATGCCACTAAAGCTTATCTCCGAGCCTTGAATATGGTATGCAAAGGTCCTTTTATAGTCCGTAATTTGTTTCTCTTCTAAACTATATACTTGCTAATTACTTTCCCTTCTGATGTATTTTATAGGGAAGAACGGGCAAAGGTAAAGAACCAGACGTAGCTGAGTTCATATCCGCCATTGCGGCCGGAAACAACGCACAGCTCATGGTGATAACATGCGCTAACGTCGCCGGATCCACCGCGCTAGCCTTGGTCGCGGCGGCTCGTCAAACGGGCGGCCGAGTGGTGTGCATCTTAACTAGTCTCCACCATTATGATGCATCCGTTAGTGCAGTTGGAAACTATGGAGATTGTATCGATTTCGTCATTGGCGATACCGAGAAGCTTCTAAATGAGTACAGAAATGCAGATTTTGTGCTTATTGACTGTAATATCAGCGATCACAAGACGGTATTGAAAACAGCACAAGAGGGTGCAAAGCATGGAGGAGGAGGTACCCTCATTGTAGGGTACAATGCCCTTCATAATAAGGAACTTGCAGGTTGCAGCGGTGCTGATGGATTTAAGACCTACTATCTTCCCATTGGAGAAGGCCTGCTGGTGATTAGAAAAGGGAAGCCCAACGAGGCAAGAAAAAGTAGCCGTTGGGTTGTTAAAATAGATAAATGGACCGGTGAGGAGCATGTTTTTAGGATCACTTCACCACAAATCAAAACTTAAGGCCGAGGTTTTGCTTATAAGAACCCGAACTCGAGTTTAGTTGAATTAGTTTGTACATAATATTTTTTTCTCTCTTCGTTTGTTTTACTGTTCATGTTAATCATGTTTAAACGCAGGTAAGTAAATTTTCTTAACAATAATTATTTTAAAAAATAAACTCAATTTAAATACCTGAAGAAAAATATCCATCATTGATAATTTGTACATATTAAAGAAGTAAAATCCGTTGTATTTTAATTCGGATTTTAATATTTGCAATAAAAAATAAATTTCTTTAGCTTAAACAAAGATGTTCTAGCTTCACTAAAATTTTTTTGCTCAAAACTTTGCTCCAGTTGAGCAGAGTATTGTTATAGAAGCTGAAACTTAGCTGGAAGTAAAATAAAACTATTCAAGTAAAAATGATTACTAGAACTCTTGTTTGAACTTTGAGTTGTAAGTATATATATATTATAAGCAAAATAATAATTTTATATTAATAAATTAAAATTTTGATTCATCTTATACGTTGTGTGTTAAGATATTCAAACTCAATTCACTAGAAATCTCGAGCTACATAAATTACAAATCACTTGACAATGAACAAATTGAATTCAAATAATTTGGGAGTCTTATTTACTTTCTTATTCTCATTGTAATTTACTGGTAATACTATTAACTAATGTAAGATCATTATAATCTTGATATAAAGCAATCAAAAACCTAATATTTTATAAGCAATGATTCTAGTATCTTTAAAATAATATGATTTTCGCAAGTTTAATACGAAATTAGAGTTAGTTATTGGGTTTGATGAAGAAGAACATCATGATTAATTGATTTCTTTCTCTTAACATTATCCCTTTTGTTACACAAACCCTAAGCGATGAAGTCTATAACTTTTTATTTATTTATTTCTTTATTTTGTGTGTGTATTCCTAGTAGGTAAAGGAAGGATTAATTTATAATGACGGACTTTTACTTTGATACATCTATCAAGTAACTGAATAAATGAATAAGATTTAACTTCTATTAAAGTAAAACACTTAATCCCTTTAAATTGGGTCAATTGATTTTATACTTATTCGGGTCCATAAAATTAGGCTAAAATCTTATATCCTTTCACTTGGCCCAATGCGATGAAATATAAATTTTTTAAAAATAACCACTGGGAGGGCATAACAAAAATAACACTCATCATTATTATCATGTGATAGTAAATTGCAAAAATGAATTATGATGGTTGCATATAGTTTAAGTCACATACTTCCTTCCATATACAACAACAACACAATCCAATATAATAGGTCTTTAAGTAACTATAAAGATTTTCTTATTTTAAATTATTTCAAAATTATGGGCACACAATCATATGAACATGAAATATGTTAATTTTTATTTCTAAAACACAATAATTGAGTTTAGAGTATCACATTACCATAAAATATCATTCATATTGAGATCCATTCTATACACATGTTTTTTTGAATGTCTTTGGATATAAGCCTTTAGTTAACAAATTTGCAATCGTAAGATCAATTCTAATATGCTTTATAAACACCTTTTTTTTTTTAACTAAAATTTCAGTCTGGGCTTTATTATTTTCTATATAAATAGATGACATAACAAAAAAAAAAAAGTCCAAAAAATGGAAAGAAACAGAAAAACAACGAAATTTGGCCCCAAAACTAAAAGGTCCAAGAAAATTCAGCATAAAACAAATAAACAGAACAATCTAGAAACGTGAAAGCACCGAATATACAACTTCTTAATTCGCGATTGGGGAATACAAAGAGTGGGTTTTCTACTGTCAAGACATCTAGCAAAATCTGAATTTAAATATCCAATCACTTCCAACTGATTAGATCTCTTATACATGAGCATGTAATTCTTCGTTCGTTCTAGGTATTGTAAATCTTTCTTTGCAATCTTTTGATGATCAATTCTAGGATTACTTTGATATCTGCCAAGCATCTCAACTGCAAAGCTAATATCGGGTCTTGTGTAGGTCTTGACATACATCAAACTACCTATAACTGAAGCGTAAGGAATTGATTTCATTCCTTTTCGTTCCACATCATTTTTGTGACATTGCATGAGATTGAATTTGTTCCCTTTTTGTATAAGAACAAATCTTGCTAAACAATTATACATATTTAATCTTTCTAGAACTCTTTCGATATAGTTTTTCTAAGACAATCCTAACAATCCTTGTGATCTCTCTCAAATTATTTCCATTACTATCACATAGGATATCTCTCACATATCTTTCATTTTAAAGTTATTCGAGAGAAAAGCTTTCATCTCACGCAATATGCCAAAATCATTTGCAGCAAGCAAAATACCGTAAACATATAGAACTAAGAAAATAAAAATGTCCCACTGATCTTTTGATATATACACCGATCAATGGTGTTTTCTTGAAAACTAAAAGACTTTATGGTACCATTAAACTTGATGTACCATTGTTGTGAATCTTGTTTAAATCCATATATTGACTTTTTAAGTTTACACCTCATTTGACCTTTTCTTTCAATTGAAAAACCTTTAGGTCGATCCATATAAACTCCTTTCTCAAGATACTCATTTAGAAAGGTTGTTTTCACATCCATTTGATCTAAGTACTCTAAATCATAATAAGTCACTGATGCTAAAATAATTCTTAAGGAGTCTTTTTTAGAGATTGGTGAAAAATTATCTTTATAATCAATATCATCATTTTGAGTGTAACTTTAGACAATGAGTCTAGCTTTATATCGTTCTATATTGACATTTGTTTCATATTTGGTTTTAAAAACTCATTTACATCGAACTCATTTTGAACCTTTTGGCCATTCGACAACGTCTTAGACTTTGTTTTGTTCCATAGATTTCATCTCATCTTTCATGGATTTAGTCATTTATTAATCTCGTCTCCATTTATGGCTTGTGAAAACAAAACTAGATCTTTATTTATTCCAATATTAAAATCCGACTATTGCAAATAAATTACATAATCACCAGAAATGATTGATTTTCTCTCTTTGAGATCTTCTTAATGGGGTTATTTGTGTGGTTCATTTTTATTAGACCTTTGTGAGTTAGCTTCTTCTAGGGGTGTTTTATCAGTTAAATGCTGTGCAACATTATGAGGACATTCATTAATTGCCGGAACAATATTTGTGAAATTTGTGGATAAAGAAACATTTATAAATATAAGAAATTCTACACTAATTATTCTTATAATCATAACTTATTTTGAATCACTCTCACTAACTTCACCATTCTTATTCTTTAGATTATATTAAAGCACTTCGATTAAATTTATACAATACTTAGAAGGTTTAATTCTGGATCCAGTCCCTGTACTTTTCTGAACCTTGAAATTCACTCTTTTTATTTTTGTTTCTAAGAATCACATTGTTAATATGTTTTTCATTAAATTTAAAGATGTAATATTTAAATATTTAAAGTTTAATTTAAAAATTAAAACTCAATAGATAACATATATCCAAATTTAACACAAGTGAGTTAATAATGTTATCAATTGGATTTTAATTTTAAAATTTTAACAAGTAAAAGGGCTAAATTTCTAAGTTTTGAAGACACAAGGATTGCATACAGAATTAAACCTATTGAGAAGAAAACTCACTTCGTCTGATATAATATTTACATAAGATTGCCGCCGCATCTTTCGGTTTATCCTCGAAAAACATGCTCCTCTCCTGATCGATGATCGATGTACTTAATCCAACGGCTAGGATACTTCTTGATCCTCACACCCCCACTATTAGCTCCTGCATGAGCAACATGTAATCCCTGCCCTACCGGTAAGAACAAAGATCTCACGACACGTGTCCCTATTTCAAGCACCCCATGCCATCTAAACCCAGAAATGCCCCTATGGCATGCATTCTTGCATGCCAATACCGCACCGTCATGATTCAATTTAGCACACCTTAAAACCCTAGCGAAATCCTTTCGCTTTAAGTCCACGACCAGGAAATCCACATCGTGGAGCCCCTCCATCACTTCCTCCGCTTCTCCGACGATCACCGCCGTCGATGACACCGTCCCGGCTTCCTCCATGGCCTTGATGTAGCCCAATCTTGACCGTTCATCCGGGACTAAGCACACGTGTCTTCCGCACGTGTGAAGCGCCGCTACGGCGAGGCCTACGCTGGTTGCTATGGGACTCCCGTACGACCACGATTCCACTATCAGCTTTGAGTTCCAGCCGGCAGCCATGGCTGATAGGAACTCTGACACGCCTGGCTCTTTGAAATTTTGACACTGCAAATTAGCTAGCTATTAAAATACAAAAAGAAATAGATCCATAGGTAAAAGGCAATGGAAAAGGGAAACTTACTTACCAGTGCTTTAACAGTGTCTAGATAAGCTTTTGAAGCTATTTCTTGAGACCAAACCATCTGGATCATATCGCTCTTTATGAAATTTCTCCAGGTTTTTTTCTTTTTGGCGCTATCGATCTAGATTTTTTTTATAATGTATTTTTTTTTGCGGTGGAGTTGTTAGTTATAGCTTTTAAATGCTTGCAGGGTGGGTGCAGGAGAAAGGCCAACGTTGACATTCGCTTACAAAATTGGAAATTTAAAAAGACGTATAAACTTGCCCTTCCTTGTGAGATGATAACTGATAAGCAGTGCTAATTGCCTCACCACACTAAAATCACTAATATATTATAATATTCAGTCCAATTTAATGTCTCCACACTTGAGTTGAGATATAATGAATACAAAAAACATTCATCAAAATGTTTACCAACTACTTCAACACAAACTACAAACTAACAATACTAAAATTTATACATGACAATAGATTTCAGTACTCATATTTTTTTCCTTTTTGGTAATAAATAGAAGTTAATTACAAACCATTAATCACTGCTATACACATGCAAAGTTCCTAAATAATCCTGTTGAAGAATATCGATTAGTCGAGATGAATGGGAGTCTAACCATTGTCCATCATCACTCCACGTAATCTCAATTCTCACAAAAAAATAATATATAGTATAGCTATTTTTTTAATATTAATATCATTATAGTTCTTATAATATCTGTTCTTTTTTATACAATGTCTAGAATTACCTATAACTCCTCCTCAACCCTTAAATAAGAAGATAATGCGTTTCAGCATACTCAAACCCATAACATACTGCACAAATAATAATATCCACATCAATAAAGTCGATGATCGTTTGGCGTAATCTTAATTTTCATCTTAATGAATATACCAATTCAATTTTGATTGGTAATCATGCGGAGGAGGGGCAGGCCTTGTACTGGCAGTCCGGAATCGTACGTATAATCTAATTTTTGTCAACTCTTATACCCGACTTTACTTTTTTTCTTCTTGAATAATTGCTGACGTTTTTGTGTTTTTAAAATTTTCTAAAAATGCTTAATGATAAGTTAGTACTTAATGTTTATTTTTTTCTTTTGTATTTTGGAGGCCCAACCTTTAAAATTAAGTTAAAATGTTTGTTTTAGATAGAAAAGTTAATCAAATCATTAAAATTTTAACAAAACTTACGCGACAAATCACGTGATAATCTAGGTATACTTAATAAAAATTTTAAAAATAATAAAAATATTTAAAAATTTTAAAAATTTCATAAAAAAAATTCATTTCAGCGACGAAGCAATACCATAAAAATTTTAACATTTCAAATAAAATTTTTCATTCAAAACAAAGCAATTTTAGCAAAATGTGAAGGTTGAGGGTGAAGGTGATCTAAAGAAAAGAATTAGGGTCTAGATAATAAAATTAATAAACATTAAGTGCTAAATTTATAAATTATACCTTAGTATGATTAAAATCCGTTTACTTTAGTTGCAAGTGACAAATATAATTTGATTGGTCGGTTTGGACAGAAATGTTTAGTTTGATATGAATCAATAAATATTTAATGTGGAGAGAGAGGAAGACAAGAATGAGCTGGATTATACTTTAGGCAATGGCTTGCGCTTTAATTACTTTTTATGAATTTGACCTGCAAATTTTGAATTATATTTATATAGACCTCGTAGTAATTCAAGTTTTCCGGTCAAAGATTTGTTATGATTATTATTTATTATTCATTTCTTAATTATAAATCCTTTTTCTTTCCGATTCAGCACGCACATGAAGGAAAATATATCTATAAATCTAGGATATATTTTGAGATAATATTATAAATCAAATTTTGTATTATTCCCACGTCATTGATTTATTTTTTATATTTTGATTTGGTCAATTATAATTTTTATATTTTTTTATATTTAAAATTTTATTTTTAACCCAAACAACAACGGTTATATCCATTTGATTAGAATTTTGCTATTTGTCTTGTCCTATAGGTAAACTTGTAGGTTTACTTCAAATTTTCCAATTTTAAAATTTTAATCTTAGCATAAATGAAGACACTTAAATTTACTAATTAACTTTTTTTTATAAATAATACGTGAAAATCACAAGTTAAAATGACATTAAGCATATAATAATTTGTTTTCTACCTAAGATTTTGAAAACAGTACTATAATTCAATAAATTTAATAACTACCCTTTTGGTTTTAAAAAATAATTATTATTTAATCAAAATTAAAATTTTAAAAATACAATAACATAAAACAATCAAATTAAAATATAAAAATTAAACCCACAATCTAATATAAAAACTAATAATAAAATTTAACTTACGTAACAATAAAATCATATAAATAAATCAAAAGTCACAATTGGAAGAGAAGTGAAATGAAATGATAACACACAATTGCCTACTACTGTTACTGTTAAGATAAAGATAGTAGGCATTCCCCTACGGTACACTTAATCGACTCAAATCTATGTACCATACATACTTATATATAGAATGAAAATTCTATTTAGGCTTCTCTCTAGTTCAAACAATATCATGGATGTCATCAATGATATCACATGTATAGTGTTTTTTTCATATTTTAGAACAGGGTTGAGATTGATCAAAATCAACAGAATGATAGTCTGTCTCAATTTCATGACCTTCTATCTTTCTTACTCTTATCAGCATATTTGTCCTCCATCTATGAGCGGTCACTAGAAGTTGGCACTACAACTTCCAGATTTCAGAGGATTATCTTCTATCAAATTTCTTCCACATTAGCATTCATCATCAACCACCACATTAATAGACTCCATTACCTGTGTCCTATTATTGTAGATTTTATAAGCTCTACTATTCGTAGCAAACCACGGAAAAACACCTTGATCAAACTTGGAGTCAAACTTTCCTTGATGCTCTCGGTCCTTCAAACTGAAGTAGGCACTTCCAAAGACATGAAAGTATTTCACATTTGGTTTTCTACCCTTCGATAACATGTAAGGGGTGACTTGAGTCTTTGGCCTTAATGAACCCTAATGATGACATAGGTAGTTGTGTTAACAGTCTCAAGAGCAATACCCTTACTGTTTAGCACCACCCTAGCCATCTTGTACTGATATGTTTTTTTCTTCCTACAACTCCATTTTGTTGTGGAGTTTTTGGAGTAGAAAACTCATACTTGATCACTTCATTCTTATACTAATCAACAAAATCCTCATTTTCAAACTCCCTTTCGTGGTCGCTTCTTATCCTTCTGATCATTCCAATAACTCGACCCTTTTCATTCATCAAGATTTTGCACAGCTTCCTGAAGGCTTCAAAAGTGTCAGACTTGTCTCTAAAGAATCTCACCCATATGAATTTCAAAAAGTCATCTACGCAGACTATCACATACCTCTTGCCACCAATACTCTTTGTTTGTATAAAGCCTATCAAATCCATGTGAAGTAACTCTAGTGGCTCGAATGTTTGAACTTGAGAGACTTTCTTATGCTTCTCTCTGTGTTGTTTACCCTTCAAACAATTGTTGCAGACTTCAGGAACATCACCACTCAGTTTATGAACACCGCTAACAGCTTTGAATTGGATTAGTCTTTAAAGTCCTTTGTAATGCACATGGCCAAGTTTCTCATGCCATATTTCTAAGTTAAAGACACTTGCCTTGTGACACTTCACAGATTGTAGAACCTTGTAGAAATTATCAAAGCTCCTGACCCCTTCCATAATTTTCTCCTTTGTCTTGGAAAGACACTTTCCAACCATTTTTGGTGAAGTTGACCAACATCCTTTGGTCACACAGTTGGCTTATATTGACAATATTAGCTTTCAAACCATTCACCTATAACATATTTTTCAACCTAGGCAAACATGGAGTATCTAAAGTACCTTTTCTAATTATATCACCCTTATTTCCATCACCAAAAGTAACTCTCCCACCAAGATAATCTTCAAAGTCAACAATGGAATTCTATTTCTTTATCATGTGTCTTGAACAACTACTGTTGAAGTACCACACATCTTCATGAGAAACCTTCAAGGATCTATGTGCTACAAGCAAAACAACCACTGTTGAAATACCACACATCTTCATGAGAAACCTTCAAGGATCTATGTGCTACAAGCAAACACTTTGCTTGTTTTTTCCTCCAAACTTATTTCTATCTTCTAGTCGGTAAGCGGTTGTGTGTAGTTGGCACTTTAGTTGGCATTGAATGTTTCCACCTCAAATCATGTAACATATTGAAACACATTGGCCTAATATGTCGTGGTGTACCACAATAATGACGAATGATTCTAGAACGAGTAGATACCTTTTTATTCTTAATCATTATAGTCTTAGTTAGAGATGATTATGGGTCGAGCCTTAACAAAATTTTAGGCCCATTTTCTAGGCCTAAGCTTGATTCGGCCTGAAAAATGAGCCTAGATTTTTTTCCAAGCCCGACCTAGATAAAAATGCTAAAGCTCAAGCCTCGCCCAACTCGCCCGTATTAATTTTTTTATAATATTATTTTTATATAAAAACAAATTTAAAAAATATAATACATCAAATACACCAAAAAAATTTAAATAAATATTTTCCAACAAATTGAAAATGAATTAAAAAAAATATTTATACTTAAATAACATTAAAATATGTGTAACTTAACAAGCACATGCCTCTAAAATAATAGAAAAATTAACAATAAAACAACAATTATACAATATCAGATAGAGGTGTGCATGGGCCGGGCTGGGCTCAACTAAAAATTCAGGCCCGTTTGCTAGGCCCGGGCCTGGCTCGGGTGGAAAAATAGGCCTAAAATTTTGCCCAAGCCCGACCCGGCTCTCCCATATTAATTTTTATATAATTTTAAAATATATATAATACATATAAAATACTAAAAACATCAAAATAAATATTTCCCAACAAATTAAAAATAAATTTTAAAAAATATGTATACTTAAATAACACTAAGATAGATGCAACTTAACAAGCAAATGTCTCTAAAATAATAACAAAATTAACAAATGTCTTTAAACTAATAACAAAATTAACAATAAAATAAGTTTTATACAATATCCAAACAATAACAACAAAATAGTAGCAACATAATAATAAAATTGTAACACCCCAAACCCGGCCTAGATGTTATGGCTGAATCTGGCGATATCATATTGAAGTGTTTTTCGAAAACATAGTTTCATTGGAAAACCTATTCTATATTAAAGGAAATTTTAGGGTATTCTGTTCATTTAAAACTCAAGTCGTTTTTAGCAGAGTGTTGATCATATTAGTTTGTTACTATACTTTAAAACAATGTTTGATGCGGAAGCTTTTATAGCATGTTATGAAAACGTGGTGTTTTGAAAAGCATTTATCTTTTGAGAAACCGCGTCCTACTACTCTCAGATATGAATTAAACTAAGTAAAATCCCAAATTAAAAGTTAAAAATTTAAAGAGGCCTTATTACAAAAACAAATACCCAAATTAAATTTCTTGTAAGTAAAAAGTCAAATATAGAAGCAGGTGCGGTTGTGTGGCCACCTCCGAATCCCTCACAGCACTGATCCGCCTAAGACTGGGGATTACCATTACAGATAAATAGAGGGGTGAGTTTACGAAAACTCAGTATGTAACCCCATATAAGCAAATAGCCAATCATGCCATAGGCAAGTACAGTCTGGGCCTCAGCCCAAATCAATAACAGTTCAGTTCAATTGGGGCCTTAGCCCATTACAATATCAATATCAATGTAGGCCTTAGCCAGAAATCCTACCCAACCAGCCTCTACACTTCACTCCGTCCAGCCTACACTCAATGTGGGGATAAAATCGACCCACCTATCTCTACACTCAAAAAATTAGCACCGGTTGCGACACTAAACAGTATTTGCAGCAGAGCTACCAGTACAGTACACTTCTTCCAATCATAATAATCCCCTCCCCATGCAACATATCATACATGTATGCAATATATATATATATCATGGCATGCTCACATACAGTCATACATAACATAAGGCATACAATCATTTGATATCATAGGGGCATAATAGTCATTTTATATTAGTTTGGGGTCTAGGTATACTTACCGACCCACCAATAGGTCCACAGTCGTCTCGGGTGACCCATGCAACCTTAACAGTCAAACAGTAAAAATGGGCCCAAAGCTCATAATACGGGCCTATGTGGGCCCACACGCTCATGTGGCCCACATAGCCCAGAATTGGTCTCAGTCATATAAATTACACAGCTTGGCCCAATATTCTCGACACGTTCGTATGGTTTACCCGTGTGGGGCCTACAAGCCCATTAGGCCCACACGGCCCATTTCGGCCCATCATGGCCCAAAATGGCCTAAGACCATGAAATCGCTCATGGTGGCCTCAACAATCAAACGCCCACGGTTTATGCGTTCGGATTACCACACAAGCGAGCGCACACTCATGTAGCATCAATTGTTATATTTTTCGGCTTTTGCCGATTTACGATTTGGGCAGTGTTTACACACCTGTTTGCAAAAACGTGCGAATAACCAGCGAGCACCAAACCTACCTTGATTGAACAAATGTGGTCTAGCCCTCTTAGACCGCTGACGAAGGTTGATTACAAAATCCTTGACGAATATCTGCGTTACAAGCGGATTTGATTAGATAGAATTGTTTATACACATTATTAAATCCGCATGTGATAATTTATCGCACCATAGAACCCAAAAGTAAGGGAAAGAATGTTCGGCCTATTCCCACGAATGCAAGACAAAATACCCATATTGAACACGCTGATTAAGAATATCGTTACCTTCAATCGATTGATGAGAGAAAGGTTTTGAATGCTTCAATACCACTTGCAAACTCCTTCACTCCTTGAGAAGTTCTAAAACCGAAAGAAAATCCACACGTAAGGGAAGAAAGCCGAGAATAGGCAATAAGGGAAAAAGAGTATTCGGCTTTAGACAGTGTAAGAAAGGAAGACTTGATATGTATTAAGAGAAAACAGGAAGGAGTCGAGTGCTCTTACCTATTTGTCAAAGAATAATCCTTAAACTGAAGACGCAATAGGGATAGAAGAATGAAGTAATCCGCCTGGGTACCAACTAGAGAAAGATGGTAAGAGAAAATGGTTTAAGGGAGAAAATAGAAGAGAAATCAAATGAGGGGAAGAAGGTATATTCAGCCAACACAGAGTCAATTGGGAAAAGAAACGAAGAATAGGCAATTGAAAGAGGAAGAATTCGGCCAAAGAAATGGTTGTCAAAAAGAAAAACGAACGAGGTGAAATAGAACCCCTACCACATTCGGCCTTCAAGCAACAGAGGAAAAACAATTACAAAGCAAAACTCGAAATGAGCAGTATACCACTCTGGCCGAAATTCTTGAGTGCCCACAGACCAATTTCGGCACAACACTCCCTCTCTTCTCACCTCCATTGATTTTCACCTAAAATCCCTCCTGAAATCTCTCCACCCGATCACACCTCCCCTCAACCACTCAATTTGAATTCTTCTCTACCACTTCAGTGTTTCAGTCAAACTACGACACCCCCACGACACAGCAGCAAAATAAATACTCCATTACCCCCATCAAGATTCGAACCTCAGTCCACTGGCATAGGTAACACGCCACTTACCCCCTAGACCAGCAGACTTTTTATGTCTTGCTTTACCCACAATAATTTAAAAGCCCACTAACTATAGGCAAGGGTTTATTCCTTAAAAACAAAACTTTTTGCACATGCCCAGGCTTGAACCCAGGACTTCTCAAACACTCCTAAACACACCCAAATCACTTAACCACTGAAGCAGACAAGTATTTGTGTTACAAACATACAAAAATAAGTACTTAAATTTTGGGGCGTTACAAAAATGGTAGCAAAATAGGGAGAAAACAACAAGAAAATAATACTAAAAAAAGAGAGTATATTTTTTATCCTTTAGTGAATTAGGGCCGGGTCAGGCTGATCTTGAGCCAAAAATGCCTTACCCGAGGCTTGGCTCGTTTTTTAAATGGGTCTTATTTTTTTGTCCAAGCCAATTTTTCGGGCCTATATTTTTGCCCAAACCCTCCCACATTTCGGGTGGGCCTTCGGGTCGGGTCGGGTGGCCCCACCCATGAGCAGGTCTAATATCATAGCAGTAACAATAAAATATTAATATTATAATACCGAAATGGTAGCAAATTAACAACAAAACACAACAGCAAAATAGTATAAACAACAGCAAAACATAACAGTAGTGTTTTTTTTTTGCAAATCTAGGTCGGGCCTGAGCCAAGAAAAGCTTCCCTGAGGCCCGATCTGTTCAAAAAAGGGGCTTCATTTTCTGTCCAAGACCATTTTTCAAGCCTATGTTTCTGCCCAAACCCTCCCACTTTTTGGGTTGATAGTCTTAGTTGATCATTCACCAACTTTAGTCTGCTTGGATGCTTTCACACACACAACTAGACTCTCCATGAAAACTTTCCCTTTGTTGATAAATCTTAGTCCACCTCTTCCAAGTTCCCTTTTCTAAAGGAAAGTATTTCGTCCAACTTGCTAATCCTAGCATTGAACTTTTCAAGAAGCAATTTTGTTTCAGGCAACTCTTTTTTGTATTAACCAGATTATCTAACTCTTTGGTCAATAAAGACTCTTTAGCCTCAACCTGTTTGATCAACTTCCTATTTTCCTCATTTAGTTGAGTATTCTCCTATGATAACTGAGTAATCAACTCACATACTTGTTCCAACCGTCTTGTAAGTGTTCGGGAGCTTTCCATCAGAACCTCCATCAAAATCATCATCTACCTCAACCTCAAAACCATATAACACATTCAAACTAAAGGTAAAAAAGTTATTCACTTGTTCCTAATTATACCCAGAATTGCTAGAAGTGTCCTGATCATTCCATAGAGAACTTAATGCCTTCTTCATCTTCTTTAAAATGTTAACACACCCAGCCTAAATATGACCATAACCAAGACATTCATGAAACTAGATGCCCTTCTTCTTTTCTTTCTTAGTCTCCTCTTTGACAACAACACATTTTCTCACATTCTTAGAAGTGTTCTTTGATGTATTGGATCTAGATGTAGTATTTTTGTCCATGTACACTTGTAATTTTTTTGAACAGATTGCTTAATAAAAAAAAATTCATGGATTACAATAATATACTTTGTATAATTGGCCTCATATGGTTTTTGCATGTAAAACAAAATAGAAGAAAAATATTAGCTCACTGGTTGTCTAATGTTTAAACTAATACTAAGCGGTATTACGTGGTCGGATCGTAATACGAAAAGACAACTTGTATTTATAGACGAACCTAAACATGTCCTTAGTTTAATCAGAAATTATCAAACTGATTGAAAAACTAATATGTTGTCTATCAAGTCCAATTTTGGAGATGCCTTGTCTTGGGCATCGGAGCGGAAAACTCCCAAAAGATAGAGACATAGATGTGACTGACAGGACTGATAGTATATCAGATAGGCCCCAAGAAGAATAGATTCTAAATTCGTTTATGGATTTATTCACTTGTGACGTTCATAGTGTGGCATACATAAATTCTAAGTGGATGACAAACTATGTATCTGTGACTTGTATACTTTGATGTTAGTAAAAGCCTGAGTTCAAATAGATAAGGAACCGAAAGATGGTACGTTGGGTATACAACTTATGTAGTATGTAGCGTCATTCACAACAATGGAATTTATAGTTCGAGACATGGGTAAATGATATCCTCTTATTGGCTTTACATGGTTGATGAAAAGTAAAAGTAGCCACGGGTTGTTCGTCTTTGTAATGAATAACTTGATTACTATTTGATAGTAATTGACTTTTCATGAAAGAATATATAATAGTTACCATGAGATAAAATAAGAACATATTGGGAGAACGAATATTATCCAAGAGAGATTAAGGATATCCTATGAGGGTAACACACTTGTGACAATGTCATTGGACGAGCATTGATTGAGTTGTTTTCGTAATGGTATGTCATTGGGAAAGCTCAGTCAGAATACTATAGTAGAATGACTTCATGACTAAATGAGTTTATAATTAATAGGCGAAAAGCTGGAACTTAATTATAAATCATTTGAGTCTTAATTGCATATGTCCAATCGGTCACTCCGCTAGCTCGTTCAAACTAGAAATGAATTGCATGTTTAATTAAATGAATAGAAATGTTGAAAATGGAAAAATGGGAAACATTTAGAAATGATTATGGTTTTCTTCAAAGTGAAATTGAAAATGAAGAAACGGAATCATTTGGAAATGAATGAGGTTTTTTCCAAATTGAAAATAAAAATGATCTGAAAATAATTTTATGTTTTTCAAATTAAATGAAGTTTGAAAATGGAAATAAAACATCTAGTCATTGTGAACCGTTGAATGTAGAAATATTAAATATATTTTCTCATAGATTCTTTTATGGTAAAATCGTCATGATTTTAACAAAACTAGAATTGAGTTGAGAAGATTATTTAATGGGAAAAACATTAAGATGTTTATTTTGGGAAATAGAAAAACAAATCTCGAGTTGGATTGAATTATAAAATACTGAGCCAAAAGCCCAGGAAGTACTTGTAACTGGACCTGACATGTGAGAGGCCCAAAAGCCCCTCATGTAAAAGGGATGGACGGGAAACCCTAGTATTATTAACTAGGGTTGTCGCCCCCTATAATCCTAGATAAACTTGGAGTTCATTTTTCCAGTTGAAATAAACTTCTACAATTCAACAAGGGTTTTACCTCCTCTCCCTATAAATAGATGACACTGGTAGAGCTATTTAGACACAACTATAAGATATTGTTACTCTGCCCGAAAATAGAGAGAATTTATTCTCAACTATTAAATTTATTTTCCACAATAAAAATTTCTAGTCTTGTGTTTTGATACGAATCATTCGAGCTCACACTCGAAGCAGTTCATGATAAGAGAATAGCGAAGAAAGTCATTATTGAAAGTCGAAAATAAGGATCCGTCAATTTGAAAACATAGATGTGAATTCGTTTTAGGGTTTATTGCTATAAATATCACAAACTGACTTGGTTTTGAAAATTTTAATTTTTTGTTATGCAAGAAAATCGTTTTTGTAACACCCCTCACCCGTATTCAACACCGAAATAGGGTTACAGAGCATTACCAAACTTACAAGACTTTAAAATATACAATTCATATACAATTTATGAAACACCCCACACCCGGCCCACGAGCCTGAACCGGATCTGGTATGTTCCTTAAGTAAACCAGTTTTCAATGTCCTGAATAACTTAGAGAAATTTTGTGTAATTAAAAAAAAATCGTTTTGGGTTGGGCTTAAATTGGAACCCATTTAATAAATTTTGAAAATCCAACTAAAATAAGGTGACAAAATAATTTTAGGGTTTATTATTTTAAAAGAAATAAATTTACTTAACTTTAATCAAAAATAAATTGTATCATAATCAAATAAAAATAAACAGAAATAAAGAAAATCCAACTGGGCCTTATGGCCTTATTACATCATTCAAACCCAAAATAAAATTTAAAGTACTAAAATTATATAAAGTCCAAATTCTAAATAAATTCTTCAAGTGTTGCATGGCCACCTTTAGCTCCTGCCGACCCGGTCCATTACCGCTCATCACACGAAAAATAATTCCCCAACGGGTGAGTCCACAGACTCAATGTGTGTACTGATACTAATTTTCAACAAATCGGGCATACAAGTCATATCAATTTCATGTTCATACAAAATAAAGGATGATGCAACCCAAACCCAAGCCTATTTGTCCATCCGCTACACACACCACCCGTACCAACTGCATACACCGTGGGGACTACTAAGTCGACCCTCCATCCGCTACACACCATCGGCGATCATTTGCGATCGGCGTGCTCATCGCCCACTTTACGTTGTGTCTTTAGACACTATATTCGAATAATGTAACCGAAGTTACCATATTCAATTAATGGGACCGTAGCCACCATATTTCGTTGGTGTGACCAGAAGTCAAGACCTTCGTTGGTGAGACCGTAGTCATCACCTTCACTTTCTCCCTTCACATATATCCCAAATGCCCCAATTATTACATATCATTCATATCATACTTAAATTCACATTATGTCACTTTTGAGAATATAACACATTCATAATCCTATCAAAAGTAGGAATACGTGCACAGGTACTTTTGCCACATTTGTGGTACTTAGCCACATTCTCATTCTTATACACATTCATATATTAAAGCGATTATTGCCATAATATATATATTGAAAGTTAGTGTGAGTACACACTGATTTGCTTAATAGGTTCCTTGAAATCCCGAAGAACGATCTACCGATTTAGATCTCAAATCCTACATAAGTTAATCACTTTAAAAGACCATTCGCCACTTTTCCAAATACAACTAGGATTTGTATTACTTACCTTAAAATTTCCAAATCTGAAAAGGATTCCTTGCCTTGTATGTCCAGCTTGAAATCCCTATAATTATATGTTAATTTTAATCTCACATATATTCCATAACTTTTGACCAAATATGTGTATATCTTACCTTAGATTCTTGAATCCCGGATGATCTCTCCCTTGTAATCGATAGCACTAGAAATCCCGAAACACTCCCTATAGTTTCGGCCACAATAATAATAACATTAATCCCTATATTTCGGCTTAAAGAAGAGAATAAATCAATAACCACAAGATTCTTACCTTAAGTGTTGAATTCGACAGATCTATCCTGACACCACTTCAGAGATTCGGCTTTGGCAGAATTTCAGCTAGGTTGGATTTGGTTTTGAAAAAGAAGAAGAAGAAGAAAAGAAAAAGAAAGATGAGGCTAGAGAATTCGGCTAAACAAAAGAAAAGAGAAAAGAGCCCTAAAAATTTCGGCAGAGATGAGGAGGAAGCAAAAATTGATGAGTAGCCCTCCTGTCCTCCTTTTATAGCCGAAAATATCAGCCTAGGAGAGTCCCTTACTTGGCCACCACTCCTCTTTCATCATCTATTTTATTTAAAATAAACTAGAGAAAAATCCTTATTATCTCTTCCAAATAATCCAAATTAAAAATCCCTTATTTATCACTTTTTAATCATGTATTTATGGAATTAAAACACCTTTATTTCTAGAAACCAATGACGTCCACCTCAGCCTTCTGGAAGCAAAAAAATAAAACCTTCATTATTTGCTTTCCAAGTGACTCGAACTCAGGCCCATTCCTCCTGCATATGGCGCCATTTCCATAGACCCTTAAGTGGCATCTTCAGGCCACATTTCCAAGCCTGTTTGTGTGTCAAATTTCACCAACTTTTTCTTTTAAGGCCTCCTTGCCCTAATTTCCTATTTTAAACTTTAAAATTTGACATTTCTAGGTCATTTCCAAGTTTCCTAAAATTTTCGATCGGCTCTGTAAACTTGCCATTTTCTTACATTTCCAAGTTTCCAGAAATGTTCATTTCCATTTCCCATTTCCATTTCCATGCATTTCTAGGTTTCCAAAAATGTTCACTTTCCTCTTTTAAACTTAACATTTCCATACATTTTCAGAACATTTCCCTACATTTCCAAGACAAGACATTTCTTTACATTTCCTTACATTTCCATACATTCACATAACACATTCATACATAATTCATAAAACATGCCATTTTACCACATGGTTCCTTGTGTCATGCTTCACACGGAGTTTCTTTTCAAGCCTCATTTACCTAGCTCCCCTTTTTACTTAGAAACCAATAATTTTTCTAAGCTTTCTCTTCCATCCTAGAATTTTAAAAACCCTTAATACACTTCCAAACATTGCCAAAACCTACTAACTCATGAATTATGCACAAATGCATAAACCCTAATCTAGGATGTTACAATTTATCATTTCAAATACAATTTAATCACAAACCAATGATAATGTCCCTTTAACAAGCCTACAAGGCCTTAAACATGCATTAGAAATGGTTTGGGACTAAACTAATAACTCGAGAAATTTTTGTGACACTTAGAAAATTTTGCTTCAAACAGGGGACACACGCCCGTGTGGCTAGGCTGTGTGTCTCACATGGCTACCAGACACACCCGTGTCACAGGCCGTGTGAAAACAGGGGTAAATATTGACTTGGGTCACACGGCCAACCACACGCCCGTATGTCTAGCCCGTGCGCCCTTTGAAGTGGCCACACACGCCCGTGTGCCAGGCCGTGGTGTTAGACCGTGCCAAACCTGTAGGGTATACTGATTTATGCAACACGGCCAAGTCACATGCCCGCGTGCTTGGCCTTGTGCCAATTAAGGGGGTATACTGACTTGTACCACCCGTGTGTGAGGCCGTGTGGAGCATACTGACTTCATTTCAATTTCAACGCCAGAGGACACACGGCCGTGTATCATGATCGTTTGTCACACACGACTGAGACACATGCCTGTGTCTCTACCCATGTGGACAAAAATAGGCTATTTACCAAGCCATTTTGCCACCCCATTTGATACACACCTTCAACTACACATATGGCTCCAAAACAAAGCATAATAAGCAACTCAAGATAACCAAATCAAACATAATTCCTACCATTTCATCCAAGTATTTCTTAGCTTTAACCTCAATCACAACATCATCAATTCATTAACCATTTCTAAGTAACATTAAACACCTCACAAAGTAGCATTAGCACATCTATAAACATTTTCCAAACATAATTCATTTAGTACCAATTCACAAGCATGATACTAATTCCATAAACTTCATAACATAAGTCATATACTTATATTTACATACACTATGCTCAAACATACCAAAACAAGCGGCAAAGTTTCATGGCTATAAACACAAATCAAAACAAATACATTTACAAGCCATCTCAAATGGCAAAACTTACTAACAAACATGACCAACATGACTATAGTTCTTATACATGCCATATGATCCAACCATAAGTTCAAAAGTACCAAAATGATGGATGGATAGTATGACGTAGCCTCCGATGATCCCCAAATCCGAGCTAGCTTTGAATTCACTATAAAACACGGGAAAAACAAACAAAGTAAGCTATAAAGCTTAGTAAGTTCGTACTAAATATACTCAACAATTCATAATACACAAATCATCAATTTGAACCATTTAACACATAATTCATGATAATAACAAACCTTCCATATGCTTATTCATATGCTTATATGTAAATTCATAGCCTTTTCTATTTGAATTTCATACTTTACATGTACCTACCTGAACAAATTTGTAACGAACTCATACCTTTTCGGAATACTGTCGAATACTCGATATCTAGCACACTAAGTGCCAATGCATAGCCGAAGCTATTATAATCTCTCACACTAAGTGCCTTATATAGCCAAAGCTATCTCAGTCTCTCACACTAAGTGCCATATATAGCCGAAGCTATTCTGAATCGCACACTACGTGCCATATATAGCCGGAGCTATCTCGAATAGCACACTAAGTGTCATATATATCCGAATCATCGTCAAACATGACTACAATCTCATATACACAATTTATGCAATATTAAAGCATTTAAAGCATAATTGTAATAATGCTTATTACATATGAACTTACCTCGGATGCTAAAACGGTGAATCGAGTCGATTAGTCAATAACTTTATCCTTTCCCCTATCCAAGTCTGTATTTCACTTTTCTTGATCTAAACATATTCAAAATTAACTTATTCAATTATCTAATCATTCAATTTAGTCCAAAACACTCTTTAAGGCATATTTACACTTTTGCCCCTAAACTTTCACATTTTCACAATTTAGTCCTTTTTCCACAAAATCACAATTTAATGAAATTCAAGATTAACCCATGCTAGCCGAGTTACCATAATGCCCCTAGTAGCCCATAATTTTCATTTATTTCACCTTTTAACCACTAACTTTACACATTTCTCAATTTAATCCCTATTTTGCATTTTCACTAAAAATCACTTTACAAAACTTGTTTTTGTTTTATTTTATTAACTTAATTACATAAATTACTAAATTATCATTTAATTAAAACATCAAAATTCACTTAATATAAGCCCATAATTGTCTACCCACTATTTTAATGGCCTACTTACAACATAAGGACCTCTACTTTTAAGATTCATAGGTATTTGATACCTTTAGCTAATAGAATAGTACTTTTACACTTTACGTGATTTAGTCCTTTTTATCAAATTGACCAACCAAACGATAAATTTTCTTAACGAAATTTTCACACCATCATTCAATCATGCTGTAAACATTAAAATAATAAAAAAATAAATATTTGACCTCAGATTTGTGGTCCCAAAATTACTGTTTCGATTTGTCCAAAAACGAGTTATTACAACTCTCCCCTCCTTAGGGATTTTTGTCCCCGAAAATCTTACCAGTAAATAGGTTAGGGTACTGTTTTCTCATAGCTTCCTCGGGCTTCCACGTAGCCTCATCGATACCATGACGTTGCCATAAGACTTTTACTAAAGCTATGCATTTATTTCTCAATTCTTTGATCTCTTGAGCTAAGATTCTGATCGGTTCTTTGTTGTACGTCATATCAGGCTGAATCAATCTCTGTTGGAGAAATCACATGTGAGGGATCCGATCTATATCAATGCAACATTGACACGTGAAACACATTATGGTTCTTTTCTAACTCTGATGGGAAAGCTAGTCGATATGCCACTGGCCCTATTCTTTAAATGGTCTCGTATGGCCCGATGAAACGCGGACTCAACTTGCCTTTTCGACCAAATTTAAGGATTTTCTTCCACTAAGATACTTTCAAAAACACTGTGTTAACGATTTGAAATTCAATATCTTTTTGTTTTAAATTCGCGTATGATTTTTAACTATCTGAAGCTGCTTTCAAACAATCGCAAATTATTTTCACTTTTTCTTCGGTTTCTCTAATCAAATCAACCCCGTGATTTGTTTCTCGCTAAGTTCAGTCCAGTAGAATGGGGTTCTGCATTTACGACCATACAATGCTTCATACGATGCCATCTTTATGCTCGATTGAAAGCTATTATTATACGCAAATTCAACCAACGGCAAATATTTCTCCCAATTGCCTTCGAACTCTAAAACACAACATCGGAGCATACGCTCGAGAATCTAACGATCTCAACAATATACAAATCAGCTAATCTATAGAGTGAATAGTCAGTAGTACCGGAATAAAATGTGCGAATTTTGTCAATCGATCAACCACAACCCAAATTGCATCTTTCTTTTTCGGAGATAGGGGTAATCCTGATACGAAATCCATAGTCACTCTATCCCATTTCCACTTCGGTATCATCACAGACTAAAGCAAACCTGAAGGCACTTGATGCTCACTTTCACTTGCTGACAAACTAAACATCTCGATACAAACTCTAAAATGTCTCGTTTCATACTTGACCACTAATATAACTATTTTAAATCACTGTACATTTTAGTGCTTCCTAGATGTACGAATAAACAATCACTATGTGCTTCGTTTAAAATTTCTGAATAAGCTCGGTATTTCTCGGTACGCAAATTCTACCTCGGAACATTAAACAATCATTAGATCTGATTTGAAATTCTGAATCAGAAGTCGACTCACATTGAACTCGTTTAACTTGCAATTCTTTATCACATTTCTGGGCTTCACCGATTTGCTGAAGGAATAACGGTCTTGCTTTCAACTCATCTACAATCGAACCATCATCAGACAAAGCTAACTGTGTATTCATTGTACGCAAAGCAAATTATGACTTTCTACTCAAAGCATCAGCAACTATGTTCGCTTTCCTAGGATGATAATTTATCACTAACTTGTAATCTTTCAATAGTTCGAGCCATCTTCGTTGTCGCAAATTTAGATATTTCTGAGTCATAATATACTTTAAACTCTTATAATCAGTAAAGATGGGGCATTTTTTTCTGTACAAATGATGCCGCCAAATTTTTAATGCAAAAACTATAGCGGCCAACTCTAAATCGTGCGTCAGATAGTTCTTTTCATGCGGCTTCAACTGTCTAGAAGCATAGACTCTCACTTTTCCCTCTTGCATCAATACGCAACCCAAACCATTCAATGATGCGTTGCTGTAAATCACAAATTCTTTACCCGACTCAGGTTGACCCAATATTGGTGCCTTAGTTAACAATGCTTTCAATTGATCAAAGCTTTGTTGACATTTTTCGGACCATTCAAATTTTACATTTTTTTGTAACAGTCTGGTCATCGGTGTAGTAATCATTGAGAATCCTATAACAAAACGTCGATAGTAGCCCGCTAATCCCAGAAAGCTTCTGTCCTCAGATACATTTCTAGGTGGTTTCCAGTCAATAACCGTTAAAATCTTCCTTGGATCAACTCGAATGCCATCTGCCGAAACTATATATCCCCAAAATCCAACTTCCTAGAGCCAAAACTCACATTTGCTGAATTTAGCATACAATTGCTTATCTCTCAAATTTTGCAGCACAATCCTTAAATGCTCGACATGCTCAGACTCATCTCGTGAATAGATCAGAATATCATCAATAAACACAACAACAAATCTATCTAAATACGGTCTAAATATTCGATTCATCAAATCCATAAAAATGTCAGGAGCATTAGTTAGTCCAAAAGGCATAACAAGGAATTCATAATGTTTATACCTCGTTCTGAACGCAGTTTTCGGCACATCTGAGTCTTTAACTTGCAACTGATAATAACCAGATCTCAAATCAATCTTTGAAAATATTGTTGCACCTTTCAACTGATCAAACAAATCGTCTATTCTCAACAATGGATATTTATTCTTTTTCGTATCCTTATTGAGCTGATGATAATTAATACACATTCTTATTGACCCGTCTTTCTTCTTTACGAACAATACTGGTGCACCCCAGGGCTAAAAACTTGGTCGTGCAAAACCTCTATCTGTTAACTCTTGCAACTGAGCTTTCAACTCTTTCAACTCTGTCGGAGCCATTCTATACAGAGCTATAGATATCGGTGAAGTTCCCGGTACTAATTCAATAAAAAAGTCAACCTCTCTGATAGGTGGCAACCTTGATAATTCTTCAGGAAACACATCCGGATATTCACATACAACTGGCACTGATTCAATCTTTGATTTAGACACTTTTGTATCCAAAACATAAGCAAGAAAAGCTTCACAACCATTTCTCACACATCTCTGGGCTGACATAGACGAAATCACAACAGGCAATTCATTCGATTCATTTGATTCAATCCGAAGAATTTCATTATTCTGACACTTCAATTCTATAATCTTTTGTCTGCAGTTCACAATAGCATCATGTAGAGTCAACCAATCCATTCCTAGAATTACATCGAACTCGTCAAATGGAAAAAGCATCAAGTCAGCCAGAAAATAGTAACCCCGAGTCATTAAAGGATAGTTCTTCCAAACTTTATCAACTAGAACATACTTACTTAAGGGGTTCGATACTTTAATAAAAAACTCAATAAACTCGACAGGCAAACTCTTATTAGACACCAAATTCATATATATATATATACACGAATGATTCGGTCCAGGATCAATTAAAGCAATCACATTAGTATCGTAAAGAGAGAATGTACCGGTAATAACATCTGGAGATGATGCTTCTTCGCGAGCGCGAATAGCGTAGGCTCTAGCTGCTCTAGCCTCGGATCTCACAGTTGAGTCCCTAGTCATACCTCTACCATTGGATACATTTCCCGTATTCCTCGGTGGTCTCCCTCTCACAGTTGTATTGCTTGTTCTTGTGTTCTGAGATATTTCTTTTTCATTTACCTCGGGACAATCTTTGATAAAATGATCTCGTGAACCACAACTATAACAAGCTCTATTATTATTTTTCACCTAGAAATCTCCAAAATGCCGTCTTCCACATTGTTGACACTCATGTTTAACGTCTTTCACGTTGCCAACACTAGATACTGATTTGGCTTGAGCTTTAGGGCTGGTGTATTGCTTTCCGCGATCTCTATTCTGATATCCTACTGAAGTGGTAGATCGGTTAAAAAAATATTTGGATTCCTTCGACTAGGAATGATAAGGTTTACTTATCGATGTCTTCCTTGAGTCTCTTGCCTCTGAATCAGCGTTTCTCTTTTCTCGATTAAAGTCTTCAGCTTTGTAAGCCCGTTCAACTAACACAACAAACTCTTTCAAATCTAATATCTTGACCAGGAGTTAATATATTCGTTTAACCCTTCAATAAACTGCTTGCACATAATCTCTTCGGTAGAAACATACTCTCAAGCATATTTACTTAACCGCACAAATTCTTTCTCGTACTCGGTTACGGTCATACGGCCCTGTTTCAGTTCTAAAAATTCTTTATGCTTTTGATCAGAAAACCGTTGATTAATGTATATCTTTCAAAATTCATTCTGAAAGAATTCCCACGTAACTCTCTCCCTCGGTACCGCAGAAACTAATGTATTCCACCACTGATATGTGGTGTCTCTCAGAAGGGATATAGTACACTTTAAACATTCAGTCAGTGTGCAAGAAAGTTCATTAAACACTCTGATCGTATTTTCAAGCCAAAATTTAGCTCGCTCAGGGTCATCATCAACATTGGCTCTGAACTCTTTAGCCCATTTTTTATGGATCTTATCAACTGGAGGCTTGTTCAATCTTAAAAGCTAAACTTCTTGAGAAGCTACGGGAACAGTTTGGGGATTAGGAGGGGGTGGAGGTGGTTGAGCAGCCAGGTTCGTACGAATATATTGTGTGAACCACTTGTTCATCATTTGGATGAAGGCTTCTTTAGCCTCTCCTCCCTGACTGCCCATAACGGGTCTAGAATCAGACAGCGCTACCCCTTGAGCTGAATCAAGTGCAATACTTTCAATTTCATCAGCTATCGCTTGATTGGGATCCATTTGCTATATGAAAACACATTTTCAAATGTCAGGAGTCATCACACTATCACAGGTTATATAAGGCATGTATAGCTAGACTCTTACACATGCTACGTTTGTCCTAGAATCGACTAAAACGTAACTCTGATACCAATAAATATAACACCCCTCACCTATATTCAACGCTAGAATAGGGTTACGGAGTATTGCCGAACTTACAATACTTTAAAATACACATTTTATATACAATTTATCATTTCAAATACAATTCAATCACAACCAATGATAGTGTCCCTTTAACGAGCCTACAAGCCTTAAATATGCATTAAAAATGGTTTGGGACAAAACCGATAACTCAGGAAATTTTTGTGAAACTTAGAAAATTTAACTTCAAACAGGGGACACACGCCCGTGTGGCCAAGCCGTGTGTCTCACACGACCACCAGACACGCCCATGTCACAGGCCGTGTGAAAACAGGGGGTACATATGATAAACTGTAATATAACCATATTTTAATCCCACATTTAGCATACTTTTGGATGATTTAAGCCTTGAATTATGGAATTTGGTGCTCTTAATCCTTTGTTTTCATGTTTTATATTCAAGAGAGCACCAGAGGATGAAAAGAATGAGAAACGGGCTTAAAACGGAGTAAATGGGCCATATCACGAAATGAACATGGCCTGGGCCCAAGCCACACGGCCGTACCCCCTTAATAGACCTGAACACGGCCTGGCCACGATTAACACGGGCGTGTGCCATGGGCGTGTCCCTATCGTGACAAAGAAGAGTTTCATTCGGATTAGGGTACTTAGAGGCAAAGAAAGCCGTTCCAAAAGCCTATATAAACATCCTAGAGGCCAACCTTCAAGGGGGTCCAGTTAGGCGTCCAGTTAGGCTGAAGAGCCAAGCCTGAGAGGCCAGAACTGTGGAATTTACTCGAAGAAAAGCCAGTTGATTCATCTCAAGAAGCGGGAGTTATACTCAAGACGGAGGATCTTCCCTTCAAATTCCTTCAGGGGGTTTTAGGGTTTTTCTTATGTTTTGTTTTATATTTTCTTCTGAGATGTATTCTTTTATTGTTTTGAACTAAACCCCTCAAATACCTAAGGGGGATGAAACCTAAGACGGATCTTGTTATTATTTTCTGAACTATATGATAAATACTTGATTTGTTCTTAATTATGTGTTCTTAATTCTTCTTTGATATTTCAGGATATTAATTCAAGTATTGATGTGCTTAGGCAGTGGAGCAAAAGTCCCTGTTTAAGAGTAGATCTAACATAATTAAGCGGAGTTGATTGCAACCCTAGAAATAGGATGACAAAAATCTGCCGGATTAGGGTCAAACCTAATATGGGAGTCCATAGATCGAGTTAATGCAATTCTAGGGGTTTTAATTAGAAAGAAATTTTAATTAATCAACCTAGGGTTAGGTGTTAGTAGCCTCGAAAGAGGTATTAATATAAATTAGGAAATCCTACGGATCAAGTCAAGTGAATAAATTGTCTGGTTCGGAGTTAGATAACAAGTGAAGTCTAGGTGGATTCTTCCTCGGGTATTGTCTTAATCAATTGGTTTTTACCCACAAGTATTTTCCCCAATTCATTCTCTTTGTCTTTGCATTTTTAGCTTAATAGTTAGTTAATTTTAGATTAATTAATAATTCCTTTAATTCTTAGGCTAAATAATAAAAAGAAAGTTAGTATTAGTACTTTTAGTTACTTTGGGTTCGGCAATCCGGTCTTGCCACTAAACTATACTCCAGTTCGATAGGTGCGCTTGCCTCAATCGTTGTCATAGTTAGTTTCTAGGCTCGATCATTCTTTTTGATAAATTTTTAAGACTCTGACATAACGATCAAGTTTTTGGCACCGTTGTCGGGGAACTAAAATATTAAGAACACTTAATTTTTATTACTTTAGCCATATTATATTTTATTTTATTTTTGTAATTTATTTTTATTTTTATTTTTCTTTTAACTTTGCTAATTTTCCTTCTTTTTGTTCCTAGCAGGTACCTCTAGTTTATAACTAGAAGGAACCCGACAGGACCCCTGATTTACGACAGTGAAATAGAATGTACCGCTTTCAAAAATCAAAAAGATGTCACTGAATAATTATCAGTGGCAAGTCATGAGGACAAAGCCTACTAAAGCAGCTAATGTTTTCAACCTTGACGAGGTCACCATGTTATCTAACTAGGTAGAACTTTTAAATAAAAAAATTGATGGTTTGTATGGTTCTACGCAGGTACATCCAGTAATACAGTATGATACAAATGGAAAAGGGGTGAACAACACAAAATATCTATCCTACAACCCTAGAACAGAGAACGAACAAGTCAACTATATGGGTAACTATTCTAAACCTCAAAATAATCTTTATAGTAACACTTATAATGCAGGCTAGAGGTACCATCCTAATTTCTCGTGGGGAGGTCAAGGTAATCAAAGATCGCAACTTTCTTCAGGTTTTCAACAACCACCTCACCAGCAGGAAAAGAAGCCGCACCTTGAGGAGATGCTGAAAAATTTATAGCGGTGTCAGAAACTCGTTTACAAAACACCGAAACAGCACTCAAAAATCGAGAAGCATCGATTCAAGGGATCAAGAACCATTTAAGCCATCTTTCTAAGCTGATCTCAGAAAGACCATAAGGTATCTTACCTAGCAACACTGAAACTAACCCAAGAGAGCAACCTCAAGCCATAATAGCTCAGGATAGTGAAGGGTTAGATGAACCAAAATTGAAGCAAGAGAATGTGGTAGAGGAAGGTAAGGTTGAAGTAAGCCATGATAAACCAAACTCGGTAATTACAGAGTACTGACCTCGTGTGCCATACCCCAATGCAATAAAGAAAGACCACACAAAGGAACAATTCGGTAATTTTCTTAAACTTCCAAAGAAACTTCATATTAACTTGCCGTTTCTTGAAGTTCTTTCGTAGATGCCAGATTCAAGGAAATTTTTAAAAGAATTTTTGACAAACAAACAGAAGCTAAACGATACGTCGCATGTGGTGCTAAACGAAGTGTGCCCAGTAATTCTACGAAATAAACGACCACGTGAGCTCACATTTCGTGTAAGTGACGAAACGATCACTCTTCAAGTTTTTGACACGGCTAGGACATCAAGTATTAAAGGTGGAATCAATCACTTTAAAGTTGGGGACCAGGTACTGTCAGATGCAACTGACCTTCGAATAGTCGCTTTAGAGCTTAATACAAACGGTGCGACTCATTTTACAGCATGTAAGGTCTTTTCATACGGAACGGTCGAGGTAACACATTCTAATTTCGGCACTTTTGAGGTAAATATTACCCGACTCAAACCATATGTTGATAGAATTGATAGTAAGAAAAAGGAGTTTCGACTCCATGAACCACCATGGCCATACGAATAACAGGTAAGTCTAGCTCAAGACTTTAAACGAGCGCTTCTCGGGAGACAATCCGAGCACTAACCCCACTAATGTCCATATTTTCGAATTTTAGCATCTAACTAAAAACTAACCAAAACTTTTAGGTGTAGGTTTCCCTGCCACACGGGCTTGTACACGGGCGTGGCCATGACTGTGTGGACACCACGAATTTGCACACCAGTGTGGCAGAGACCGTACAAATCAAGGATGAAAGTTCCCCAAAACACAGATTGCGATAAAATGCCATGGCCATGCGATGCGGTCGTGGTCGAAACTGACTAAAGAACACTGGTATGTGACACGCCTGTCTTATAAGCCGTGGACGACACTGATTAAGCAACACGGGTGTGCGAACCCTTTATACGGGTGTGGGATAATTGTATGAAGGTCAACACGGCCGTGCGATTTGGCCGTGTGACATAACACGCCCAGCGCATGGGCATGGACCGCTCCTCTATTTGAAATCCCCTTCTTCTGTTCACTTTCCCCCCCTCCCCCAAAAGTCTTCGTCCCCTTTACCCTTTCTTTTTAAATGCATATTCATTTTCCATTTTCTACTTTTATTCTTATTTTTATTTTCTTTTTACTTTCTTTATTATTTTCTTCTTATTCTTCATGCCATTTAGATTTAGCTCAGGATACAATAAAATCAGGCCGGCTGCTTCGAGGATTCAATTTTAAAAGGTTCGAGTCGCTCCCCTAAGTTCACCTCTGCCAATTCCTATTCGATTCCTTTTCATTGACTCCATCCAAAATTCAAGAAGTTTCACTTCTCTCCCTATCTTATGATTTTATTACTATTTTGCTATTATCTATCTTTGTACATTGAGGACAATGTACATCTTAAGTGTGGGGAGGTTAACTATAGTATTATTTGAAAATCCCTGAATCATGTCTTGTTCGTAAGAAATTTTCTCATATTACAACTAGAATGAAATTTCTTCTGATTTATTATTTTTATTGATATGTTTTGGATTAAGGCATTGATAATTGTGCAGTGATGATTTAAACTTTAGGAGACTAGAGAATCAAGCATGATGAGTCTATTTTCAAAAATTAAAATTTTGTTAGGTTGTCTACCTGAATCTAATTATTACCTTGAAGTTTGAAATTTACAAGGTTGATATCAAAAACCCATAATTTTTCTTAGATTTTGAGCCTTTTAAAGCATACATTCTTTCTTGCTCACTTTTTGATTATGAGTGTGTCAACATTGATTTGTTATTCTAGAACTTGCTTTGATTATACATGTCAAGACCATATTAATTGATTTGATATACTGAGATGATAAAGGCACTTAGGATTTAACCCACTCACTCCACTAAAAGCCTACCCTCACGATTAACCCTTAGTGAACCCCTTTGATCCTAACAACCCTTTTTATTGACTCACCTACTAATATTAACCCAAAACCCGGTCTGTATTTGTTATCACCATTCCTCTTGACCACCCTTATATCGAGATTTGATTTTGAACAGTTTTCTAACTATGATCTATATTTCAGTTGTTAAAGTTCTTTCTCATTATCGACTTGATTTGTTCTTAAAAAAATTTGAAGTATATTCATTATTACTTCTATAATTAAGTGAGCTTACATATTTAAATTCCACATCTTGAAGAAAAAGCTCGTATTATTATTATTACAAGTTTTTCATTGATATAATTATTCAGGAGTAATTCATTTCTCTAGTTAGGTAAATTATCAATTCAATCTCGATTCTAACCCTCTAATTCAACCTTTATCCACACCTTTAACCTAAGCTCCATTACAACCCTTTTTAAAGACCTTTTGATTTGTGTATCATCTCATTTTACAGTGGTGGAGATTTGATTTTCAAGCAAGCTTATGGGATTAATTTTTCATGTTCGACTTTTGAGTGCTTAATTTTGAACCTTAAACACTTTGAGTGATTTGAATGAATCTTTAGTGAGGATGTTAACTCTTGTCAATTTTGAATTAAAAGTGATTATTTAGGTAAAGGGAAAACACCTAAATTTTCATGCTACAAAAACTATGCTTTTGATTGTTTGAATCTTTAGGATCTTTCTATTTAAATTATCAATGTATGAATCATCTATGAATTATGATGAAACATTATTGATGAATATTATGAATCAAGGAAGGTCATTTTAATTGTGAGTTGAGAATTTTGCTTGAGGACAAGCAAATGCTTAAGTGTGGGGGTATTTGATAAATCGTAATATAAACATATTTTAATCCCACATTTAGCATACTTTTGGATGATTTAAGCCTTGAAATATGGAATTTGGTGCTCTTAATCCTTTGTTTTCATGTTTTATATTCAGGAGAGCACCAGAGGATGAAAAGAACGAGAAACGGGCATAAAACAGAGTAAATGGGCCATATCATGAAATTAACACGGCCTGGCCACGATTAACACGGGCGTGTGCCATGGGCATGTCCCTGTCGTGACAAAGAAGAGTTTCATTTGGATTAGGGTACTTAGAGGCAAAGAAAGCCATTCCAAAAGCCTATATAAACACCTTAGAGGCCAACCTTTAAGGGGGGTCTAGTTAGGCGTCCAGTTAGGCTGAAGAGCCAAGCCTGGGAGGCCAGAATTGTGGAATTTACTCGAAGAAAAGCCAGTTGATTCATCTCAAGAAGCGGGAGTTATACTCAAGACGGAGGATCTTCCCTTCAAATTCCTTCAGGGGGTTTTAGGGTTTTTCTTATGTTTTGTTTTATATTTTCTTCTGAGATGTATTCTTTTATTATTTTGAACTAAACCCCTCAAATACCTGAGGGGGATGAAACCTAAGACAGATCTTATTATTATTTTCTAAACTATATGATAAATACTTGTTTTGTTCTTAATTATGTGTTCTTAATTCTTGCTTTGATATTTCAGGATATTAATTCAAGTATTGATGTGCTTAGGCAATGGAGAAAAAGTCCCTGTTTAAGAGTAGATCTAACATAATTAAGTGGAGTTGATCGCAACCCTAGAAATAGGATGACGAAAATCTGCCGGATTAGGGTCAAACCTAATATGGGAGTCCATAGATCGAGTTAATGCAATTCTATTGGTTTTAATTAGAAAGAAATTTCAATTAATCAACCTAGGGTTAGGTGTTAGTAGCCTCGAAAGAGGTATTAATATAAATTAGGGAATCCTACGGATCAAGTCAAGTGAATAAATCGTTTGGTTTGGAGTTAGATAACAAGAGAAGTCTAGGTGGATTCTTCCTCGGGTATTGTCTTAATCAATTGGTTTTTCCCCACAAGTATTTTCCCCAATTCATTCTCTTTGTCTTTGTATTTTTAACTTAATAGTTAGTTAATTTTAGATTAATTAATAATTCCTTTAATTCTTAGTCTAAATAGCAAAAAGAAAGTTAGTATTAGTACTTTTAGTTCCTTTGGGTTCGGCAATTCAGTATTGCCACTAAACTATACTACTGTTCGATAGGTGCGCTTGCCTCAATCGTTGTCATAGTTAGTTTCTAGGCTCGATCATTCTTTTTATAAATTTTTAAGACTTTGACATAACGATCAACATACTAACTTGGGTCACACGGCCAACCACATGCTCGTGTGTCTAGCCCGTGTGCCCTTCGAAGTGGCCACACACGCTCGTGTGTTAGGACATGTGTTAGGCCGTGCCAAACCTGTAGGGTATACTGACTTATGGAACACGGCCAAGTCACAGACCTGTGTGTTAGGTCGTGTGCCAATTAGGAGGTATACTGACTTGTACCACACGACTGATCACACGCCCTTGTGTGAGACCATGTGGAGCATACTGACTTTATTTCAATTTCAACACCAAGGGACATACAGCCGTGTATCATGACCATGTGTCACACACGACTAAGACACACACCCGTGTCTCTGCCCGTGTGGACAAAAATAGGCTATTTACAAAGCCATTTTGCCACCCCATTTAATACACACCTTCACCTACACATATGGCACTAAAACAAAGCATAATAAGCAACACAAGATAACCAAATCAAACATAATTCCTACCATTTCATCTAAGCATTTCTTAGCTTTAACCTCAATCACAACATCATTAATTCATTAACCACTTTTAAGTAACATTAAACACCTCACAAAGTAGCATTAGCACATCTATAAACATTTTCCAAACATAATTCATTTCAATCCAATTCACAAGCATGAAACTAATTCCATAAATTTCGTAACATAAGTCATATACTTTTATGTACATACGCTACGCTCAAACATACCAAAACAAGCCAAATTTCATAGCTATATACACAAGTCAAAACAAATACATTTACAAGCCATCTCAAATGGTAAAATTCACTACCAAACATGACCAACATGACCATAGTTCCTATATATGCCATATGATCAAACCATAAGTTCAAAATTACCAAAGTGATGGTTGGATAGTGTGACGTAGCCTCCGACGATCCCCAAATCCGAGCTAGCTTTGAATTCACTATAAAACACGGGAAAAAAAAACAAAGTAAGGTATAAAGCTTAGTAAGTAAATACTAAATATACTCAACAATTCATAATACAGAAATCATCAATTTGAACCATTTAACATATAATTCATGATAATAACAAACCTTCCATATGCTTATTCATATGCTTATATGTAAATTCATAACCTTTTCTATTTGAATTTCATGCTTTACATGTACCTACCTGAACAAATTTGTAACGAACTCATACCTTTTTGGAATACTGCCGAATACTCGATATCTCGCACACTAAGTGCCAATGCCTAATCGAAGCTATTATAATCTCGCACACTAAGTGTCTTATATAGTTGAAGCTATCTCGGTCTCACACACTAAGTGCCATATATAGTAGAAGCTATTCCGGATCGCACACTAAGTGCCATATATAGCTGGAGCTATCTCAAATCGCACATTAAGTGCCATATATGTAACAGCCCGATTTTGGGGCTAGTCAAAACAATGGTCTCGAGACCACTAATTTGAGGTTCAGGAAAAATTATTTGGTATTATTTTATATGTTATGGCACTAATATATGGCTATATGAAAAATTGGGTGCTTTAATTTTAGCAATTGAAGGTTTAATTGTGAAAAAGGACTAAATCGCATAAAGTGCAAAAGTTTCAAATTTCAAGCTAGAGGTGTCTAATAGTTAAAGGATATCAAAATGGAGGTCTTTAAAGTGAAATTAGGTCAATTGATTTGTGTTGGCCGGCTATATAGCTTAGGGAGACAAGAGCATTTAATTTTTGGTGAAATTAAGTAACAAAAGATGAATAAAATAAAATAAAAAGAAAAGCTATCATCTTTCACTATTCACCCTCCTTCTTCCACCAAAAATTGAAGAGAAAAATAGAGTTTTTGGGGTTCAAACTTTCAGCTAAGTTATCTCCTTGCAAGTAAGTGATTTTGATGATTATTTTTGAGGATTTTTGTACTTTTAGAGTCCCCAAAGCTTAAGCTAGCTAATGGGGGGACTAATTTGTTAAATGGTTGAAAGTTTAGGGAACTTGCCATGAGAGAGTTTATGCGGTTAGCTGATTTTTTATGGAAGAAAATGAATGTTAGTGAGATGAGAAACAACTTTTGTGAAAGGTGTTAGCATGAAAACACCTAAATAGGACTTGAATGTAAAGATTGAAAATGTGTAATAAATGCATGAAATAATTGAAATTATGAGTAGTTGTAAGAGTAATAAATGTTCAGCTAGGCTTGTTTAATGAGAAAATGTGATGAAGAATGATTTACGAGCCTAGGGGTAAAATCATAATTTTGCCAACATACAAGGGCAAAACGGTCATTTTTGCCTAAGTAGAGATTATGATGTATTATGGTGATAAAATGATTGAATGAGTGAATTTTTGTTGTTATAGACCAAGAAGAGCATGGAATCAACCTTGACCGAGGAAAAGGCAAGGTTACGGAATAGACCGCTGATTAACGCGCTTTGCTCCGAGGTAAGTTTATGTGTAAACGATGTATCTTAAATACATATGTTGTTACTTATTGGTGCATTGTATGATTGAGAATACTTACGATTTAAATGGATTGAATTTGGTAGAAAATGAATAAATTCCATATGAATGTTGAAATAAATATGTAAGTGTGGAATATTATCCGTACTAAATAATGGTGGGTTGTGTGCGATACCACTTTAAATATCCTTGTTGGTGGGCTATGTGCGATACCACCTTATTTCTTATTTACGATGGGCTGTGTGCGATGCCATCGTTTATATTATCATTTGGGGGGCTATGTGCGATACCACCGTAAATATTCTTGTTGGTGGGATGTATGCGATACCATCCTGTTAAAGATAAATGGTGGGCTAAGTGCGAAACCACCGAGTGTTTGGTATTACTAAGAATGGCTTAATTTGAAATTTTGATGTGTTGTTTCATGTGATTGTATGGTGATAAGTGCAGGGATGTATGTTAAATAGTAAGAGCTTTTGGTTTTTGATATGGTGGGAAAGTGGTAAGAGATGAATGAGTAAGCATGATCTTGGATTGTGATATGTTCTTACTCATTGTGAAATGCTATTTACAGATTAGCACATGTTATGATGCCTATTGTTTACATGTAAACTTACTAAGCTTAAAACTTACTCCCTTTCTTTTCCCTTGTTCTATAGTGACAAAGAGCCGAGTCGAGATACGAAGATAACTGGAAGATCACCACACTATCAGCTCATCTCAGTATATTTAGAATTAGCATTTTGAGATTGACATGTATAGGGGCTAGACTAGGTGAAATGTTTTGTTATTTTGGCCAAGTGTGTATTGGCTCCTTATAAATGAATTCTTTTGTACATGGCCATAGTTAATGGCTCAATACTATTAATCAATGAAAAGATGAGATTATTCATGATTGTGTAGGGTATATGATTGGGTTGATTCGTTATGAATTATGCTTGAATGAGTTAGGGTGATGAAAGAGCTTGGCAAATAGCCTTGTTCTTGTCCACACGGGTATGCACACGGGCACGTGTCTAGGCTGTGTATGACACATGGTCAATTGCATGGGTGTGTGATTAGGCTGTGTGTCCCTTTGCATGATAGAATTGCAAGTCTGTAAACTCAGTAGTAAACACACGAGTAGAAACACGGCCATGTGACTCAGCCGTGTGGGAGGCACAGCCATGGACATTGGCGTGTGCCCAGGCCGTGTGAAGTCTGTACCTTAAAATTGGAATTTAATTCGACACATGGTCTAAAGACACGGGCGTATGCCTTGGTCGTGTGATCATAGTGAAATGATGACGTCATAAGCAGAATGCCAAGGTTTTGGTACACGGGCTAAGACACGGGCTAGGGACATGGGCGTGTGTCCGGCCGTGTGAATTAAGTTAGTGTCGACCACGGGTGAGGAGCACGGGCATGTCTCAGGGGAACACGGGCGTGTCCCTTGAACAACACGGGCGTGTGGCCTCTATTAAGACAAAATTCTTCCTAAGAGCGTAAAAGTTTCCAATTTATTTTTGAAACCTTCCGGAAGTATGTTTAGGGTCTCGTAGGCCCATTATAAGGATGTTAGATGCGTGAATGGAAAAGTTTTAATTTGGAATGAAATTTGATAGTCCAAAGTTGTATGACCATGTGAGTTAAGTACAGTAACGCCTAGTATCCTGTTCCGGTGTAGAATACTGGTAATGGGTGTTACAATATATATCTGAATCGTCGTCAAACATGATTACAATCTCATATACACAATTTATGCAATATCAAAGCATTTAAATCATAATTGTAATAATGCTCATTACATACGAACTTACCTCGGATGCTAAAACGGCGAATTGAGTCGATTAGTCGATAACTTTATCCTTTCCTCGATCCAAGTCCGTATTTCACTTTTCTTGATCTAAATATATTCAAAATTAACTTACACACTCTTTAAGGCATATTTACACTTTTGCCCCTAAACTTTCACATTTTCACAATTTAGTCCTTATTTCACAAAATCACAAATTAATGAAATTCAAAACTAACCCATGCTATCTCAATTACCATAATGCCCCTAGCAGCCCATAATTTTCATTTATTTCACCTTTTAACCATTAACTTTACACATTTCTCAATTTAATCCCTATTTTGCATTTTTACTAAAAGTAACTTTACAAAACTTGTTTAACTATCAACAACTATTCAAAATCTATCATCAAACATCAATATACTCATGTATTCATCAATGGCATCATTCAAAATCTTTAATAATTTTGCAAATTAGTCCCTGGGCTAGCTAGACCTAGCTGCAACGATATCAAAAACGTAGAAATCATTAAAAACGGGACAAAAATCATACCTTAATTGAGCAAAAAGCCTTAGCCAAATGTTAGCCCTAAAATGGTGTTTTTTCTCCCTTATTTTCAGCTATAAGAAGATGAAAAGCACCCAAACTTTGTTTTTATTTTATTTTATTAACTTAATTACATAAATTACTAAATTATCCTTTAATTAAAACATCAAAATTCACTTAATATAAGCCCATAATTGTCCACCCACTATTTTAATGGCCTAATTACAACATAAGGACCTCTACCTTTAAGTTTCATAGGTATTTGGTACCTTTAACTAATAAACAGTACTTTTACACTTTACGTGATTCTGTCCTTTTTATCAAATTGACCAACCAAACGATAAAATTTCTTAACGAAATTTTCACACCATCATTCAATAATGCTGTAAAAATTAAAATAATAATAAAATAAATATTTTGACCTCAGATTTGTGGCCCCGAAACCACTATTTAGATTTGACCAAAAACGGACTGTTATAGTTTTTGAACCAGAATTTTTCCAATCATGAGTATTAAAGCGCCAGGTTGTGCTACGCTTGTAGTACAAACCGAGACCAAAATTCTCTCTCTTCTTTATGTATGATTATATTTGATAAGATGTGACATTCTTGTAATTGTATGCATGTTTGGGGGAATGTATGTGAATGAATGAATGTTATTGTTTTATTATTATGCATGATAAAATAATTTTTCCAAAGTTGTGATTCCTAGAAAATTAATTGTAATTTATTAATTTCTCGAGCATGTATATTTTAGATCGTGGACAATCATCTCCAAGAAGGGTTTTATTTTATTATTATTTTAGAATAAAATATGTGAGTCGGAAACGAACATAAGAATTTTGTAATATTTTTCCCAATGAAAGCTGGAGAAAAGAGACACATACAGTTCGATCGAGATTATGCAAACCCAACCCAATCAAACTGGAAAATGACCGAAGGTGGTTCGACAACAGGAGGTTGTCGGTGGTCCAACGATGATGATCGACAACAAGGTCGCCGACGGTGGTCTAGTCATGGCCGACGATTGGAAGCATCAACAACAAGGAAACGACGACAATAGAAACATGAACCGATATTGCAACAGAAGTCTGTGGTGGCAAAATTGAAGACCCAAAGTATGCTTTGGGGTGAATTTGTAATTTTTATTTTTTGGGGATTGAATCATGGAAATTTTTATTTATGAGATAAGCATGATGATATTCATATGATTGTGAAGGTATGTTCATGCATAGATATGATAAGCATTCCATATAGTTTAAGGAAGAATGCCACATGTACTTGTCATGCATATATTGATCATTCATGATTAAAACCGGACATTAAAAACCTTACATATTTTTAAAAATATTGAGTGGGAGAATGTCCCTAAATAAGACCTTCAGTTTCCATCAATGGTCTCTTGTGATGGCATGGAAATTTAACTACCCTAAGGTAGGATTATCATGTGGACCTCACAGAGGAGATTTCCTGAAAGTAAGCAGAACTATCATATAACTGTATTATAATTGGACTGCAACAACTCGTTTTTCAGTGGTTTCAAAACTACAAATTCGAATAATGACTCCTTAATTTTTATTATTATTTAAATCATATGAGTCAAATACAGTTTACATTGACTTTTGATTTAATAATACTTTGCTAATTGAACAAATAGTTAAGTATAAGTGGCATGTCTTTAAAGTCAAGTGGGTTCAAAAAATGAGGTATCGAGACGTTATTTCTGTAAACCAAGTCTATAAATATTTTTATTAAATATTTATGTAGTTATTATGTTGGCTTCTAAAGGTTTGGTTCGGAATTTTATTAATTAAATGGCTTAATTATTAAATGAGAGAGGACTTATATGGTATTTAGGCCATAATAAGTTTACATGGATGGTTTTGAGTTTATAATTAGTTATAATGTAGAGTTTTATTAAAGGGTAAAATTGTAAATAAGTACATAAAACTTAAACAAAATAAAAATAAAAGTATCATCATCTTCCTAAAGACTTTGGCCACCAAAATTGATAGGGGAAGAACACCATATCTAGGTTGAACATTCGACCAAGCCTGGTTTTAAGCATGTAAGTGCATTTTCCTCCCGTTTCTTGTAAATTTTATATTTTTGAGATCGTTGTAGTTTAATCTAGCTAACCCAGAGGCTATTTCATAAAACTATTAAAGATTTGGGATTTTCCATTTATGAATTTTAGTTTTTTTTAATTTATTTGTAAGATTTGTAAACTTAGTTGTTGTTTAGGACTATTTTATAAAGGAATTTTTTATAGTTTTAAACCTAGGGACTAATATGGAATTTTGTAAAAATCTAGCCTATTAAATTGTAATTTTTGAATGTTCAAGGGTTGTTGAGGGTTATTGTTCTGTTTGGTTTTGAATATTAGGGGTGAAATATGTGAATTTTAATAGTTTTGATTTTAAGGACTAAATTGAATAAAGTAGAAAATTTCAGGGAAAAATTGTAAAATGAAAATTAAAGGTCTCATGCATTGAAATGAGTTTGGCAATGTATTTGAATTCGATAAATTAATTTTAATCATTATATAGATCAAGAATTGAATCGTATGGAAGATAACAGGGGAAAAGGGAAAATCCCAGATTAGTCCCTATTATCGGTACCGATAACATATTCTAGGTAAGTTCATAGTATAGATGAATATATGTGTATATATGTATTTATAACTTGTGATATTAGAATTTGGTTAAATTGTGTTCAGGTTGAATTTTTATATTAAATTGAAATTATAAAATATTTATAATTAAAATACAGGTGATGAATGATTATTCGGTAGTTGGTGAATAATATGGTTAATTGATATTGAAATGAACTTAATTTATTTATAGAATATTTATGGATATTGTGGAAGTGCCTCTAATTTATGATGTTAAGAATTATGTTAAATGCCCATTTGAACGTAGTAAACGATTAGGACACGATTGGCATGTTAATAGGGTTAGAACGTGCACTTGTACAAGATTGCACTTTGGTGCCTCTGTTTGCACTTCAGTGCTCTCTGTTGTGTTTTGGGGAAACTTGTGTATTCCAATCATGTTGCTATAATTCATCGAGCTATGAAAATTATGATTAATGTTAAAATGACTTGTTATTTTCCATGATTATCCATTAAAAGGTTTGTATTAAAGTAATAATATGTTTGAATGTTTTATTTAGTATTGATGAAATTTAATGCCTATGTGATGTATATGAAGGTTTTGGTTAAACTGTTAATGAGCATGAATTATTTGAGGAATTAATCCTATACTAATTGTGTGAATTCTCGTACATGATTGTCAAGTTAAATTAATCTAAGCTATTTTAGTTTTTACATTGTTAATTGAGGTAAGTTGATTTGAATTTCATCTATGAACTTACTAAGCTATTTAAGCTTACTCTGTTTGTTCTTGTTTTTTGTAGTTAACATTTTGCAGAACTCGTTGGACGGATCAACTTCAAGGCTCACACTATCAAGCTTCTGTTTCGATAGCTTTTGATTTGTGGCATGTATATAGGGTTTTCAAGTTCTTGTTGAAATTGCAAGCTTGTATAAAGTTGTATATAAATTTAAGTTTGTGTTTCATGATTAAGCTTGTGATAAATGTGATGTAGCTAGATGAAATACCATGTTGACCCTATTTGGTGAGATGGTGTTTTATGCTATTTAAATGGAAACATGAGTTGGTATTTGGTGTTTTGAAATGATAATTTGTTTTGGTTTCTTAGTTGGAGAATAGATGTGGAAATGATCATTTAGATTTTTGGTAACTTATAGTTTTGGAATGAGTATGTTGGCCTTTGGAATGTTGGTATAAATGGAAGATTTTGACATATATTATTTGAGTCATAGTTTATGATTAAATGAGATTAACATGTTAATTATATCTTTGGTTTGAATTTTTGATGTTAATGTTTGAATTGAGGTGCCAATGAGGGCATATTTGTTAGGTATTTAGATTGATCGTGAATTGATATATTTTGGTATGTTTTGGCACAGTTTGATTAGATTTGAATGTTAGTTAATGCATGGTGATGTAATCATAAACCAACTAAAAATCTTATTCAAGTATACCTATCAATTAATAGTATAACTACGGTAAGCAAAGATATTGTTCCCACAAAGACTAAAAGTACTAGTATTTACAGTCTCTCTATTATTTAACTGATAAATTCGAGTGGTGGATTAAAAACTAAAATTAACTAAATTAATTAACTACGAACGCGACAAAAAACAAATCAGGAAAATAATCGAGTAAACAACCAAGAAGCGAAACAATACCCAGGAAAGAATTCACCTAGATTTCATTTGTCATTATCAATCTAAATTACACAATTCCTTCACTTAGTATCTTGATCCGTATAACTCCCTAAATTATGCAAATATCTCTCTTCAAGAATAAGAGCAACTGACTCTAAGTTGATTAATTGAAGTTTCTTCCTAATTCAAACCCCTATTATCACATTAACTCAATTTATATATTCCCTTATTAGATTTGACTTTAATCCGGTAGATTTATGTCGTCCTATTTCTAGAATTGCATGCAACTCCACTCAATTACGCTAGATTTACTCTTAAACAAGGTCTATTCCTTCTCTAATTTAAGCACATCAAACATGGATCAATAGTCTAGAAATATTAAACCAAGAATTAAGCACACATAATTGAGAACAAGATCTAAGTATGTATTGTGTAAAATAAAAATCAAAAGACATAATTCATCATAGGGTTCATCTCCCGTAAGTGTTTAGAAAATTAGTTCATGATCGCAAATAAAGACATTCCAAATATAGTATAACCATAAGAAACTCATAATAATCTCCAAAGAAATCAAAATGAAATCTTCAATCTTATTGGAAATCTAGTTCAGAATCTACTTCAATGGTGTTTTTCGAGTTGTTTTCTTGAGTATTCTATGACGGCTCTCTCCTATCTTCTTATCTTCGTCATATATAGGTCTTAGAATGCCAGAAAAACCCTCAAAATTGTGTTTTTTCGCTGTCCGGAGTTCAATTCACAAAATTTACATAGCTTGTCATATGGTCATATGGCAGCCCGTGTGGCTCTTGTAACTATCTCAGATTTTCGATTTTTGCCCGTTTTTCGCTCATTTTATTCCCAAATGCTTTCTCCTATGTATAGAAACATGAATTTAAAGGACTAGAAGTATAAAATTTATAATTTACATCAAATAATCACCCAAAAAAATTAAGAACGGGATTAAAACATGTTACTTTTAGCATTTATCACATGGCTTGGAACCTAAGAAAGGGTGTGTGAAATAGTTTTGTGTTTGAAGGTGTTTTTGGGTATACACGGCCTCTGACATGATCTGCCACACGGTCGTATGCCCCATACGGTCATATGACAAGGCTATATGGTTCTTTAATTTTTGGTGCAAGATTGTTCACACAGTCTTGAAGAGTTACACAATTTGGCGATATGGCCATGTGACCCTATATTCGAATTCTACACGGTCTGAGAACACAGACGTGTGATCCTATATTCAAATTGTACATGGTATGAGAACACAGACATGTGGAGTAGTGATACAGGTGTATGGAGTAACCACACGATCAAGCTTGGAGCCATACAGGTTGGTCCCTTTCACACGGCTGTTTGACCCTTGTTTACACATTTTACTTATTTTTTTGTAAAAGTTTTAATTTAACCCAGATTTGATCTCAGTTTGTTTTAAATGTTCCGTAAGCTTGATTTAGGTATTAAATTGATTGATTAGCATGGAAATGATTGATAATGAATTATTTGATCATTATTAAATGTTTTTTTCATGAAAGTTGTTCAAAGTTTATTGTCGCAACACCTTATAGCTCGGGTCGGGCGACCGGACCGAGTATAGGGTGTTACATACACTAGCCTTTTTAGTAGGTATTATCATGTGATATACCAAGAAATCCTGTCTTCTAAGAGGACAACTAGTCACAAATGCTACTCATTGAGATTATCCCAAGATGACTCAATCATTTCAACCCCTAAGACTCGTTTTCACTTTTTTGTGTAATAAGTAACATATTTTCTTCATTACAATTCATATATGAACATATTCAATTTTTCAGCATCATACCAATTATCAAGCTTATCGTCAATGACCTCTATTAACCTAACTCAGACTGGAACAGATACACGGATCATCCAACCAACACATTAGATTGGCAACTATATCCGAGTCAATCTGACTTGTTAATAGGGTACAAATGTTCAATTTCATATACTATTCAATACATATACCATGTTTCAATCATACGCATATTACAATTCAAATCATCATTTATATACATTTTTTTATATCATACCATAAAAGTAACAACCCGATTTACAACGGTGTCGAAAATAGTGGTTCCAAGACCACAAATTCGATGATAGAGTCAATAAATATTATTTATTAATATTTACAAGCTTGTTATAGTGTTTTATTTATTGTTAATTGGTAATTTCAATTAGCAAGTTAGAAATGATGTGTATGGACTAAATTGTAAGAATTAGCGATTAGCTAGTTAAATAAGTTTAATAGGAATTGATTAAGGTTTAAGGTGATAAATAACCACTCTTGCATGTTTTATCTGTTGTGTCAATGTCTGGTATAGACACTTGTTAATTTTCATTGATGGGTGAAAATTATACTGATTGGTGGTATAGATTGTAATGGATGGAAAGGGAATTTTCACTCTCATCTTCCTATAACAAAAGCATTGTTCTCTAAAGAAGAAAGCTCTATGTATTATTAGGCAATCGACCCTTGCATGTAAGTGAATTTGAAGTCTATTTGTAAGAATTTTATGTTTTTTAGATCTTTATATCTTGATTTACTAACATACATGCTCAATTTCAAAACTGTTAAAGTTGAAAAGTTGAAATTGATTAAATGAATGTGTTAATGTTTAGATTAAGAACCAAATCAACCCATTGATAACAGAGGAAAAAAAAGAACTCTTGGAATTGTCTCTGATATTCAGTTCTATTATTGTACTAGGTAAGTTCATAGGGTGTTGTTATGTTTATTCGTGAAATGTTTAAATGTGAATGTATATGGAAAAATGTTAATAAACTTGTATTGATAAGGTGAGACAGGTGTTGATCAATAAAAAGGAAGTTCTATTATGTTTATGGAGCCCGAATGAACAAAGGATACAATTGGCATGCCAATAGGGTTATTTGTACGTTGTATGGGGATAGAAGGGAGATGTGTAAAAGAAAAAGGAAACTGAAGTTTTCTGGAATCCTACATTTGTTGTGGATTTCCAAATTTAATCTCTATAGAGATTCTGACATGTTATCCGATGGAATAGCTCTTAAGAGCAATCTAGCATGTTATTGAGGGAGAATATTTAGCCTACGAGCTTTGGACTACGTGCAACTAGTGTATTATCGGATGGAATAGCTCTTATGAGCAAACTGGCGTGTTATCGGTTTGTTACCTGCATATCCCTCATGTTCATGTTGGTTTATCGGGCTGAATGTTTTCTGAATGGAAATTTTGATGGTAATGATTATATAAATTGAAATAAGGTAGGAATGCAAAATGAATGAATGGAATATGTTATATGTTTTAAAATGTACTTACCTTGCACTTGTGGAATATGTTGATAGGATAATGAAATTTTAGTAAAGTTATATATATACATGAATGTTCTGCGATGTGAGTTTAATGTTTTAAAATACCCTATGAATTTACTAAGCTTTTTAATGCATACTTCGTTTATTTTCCTTGTTCTTTTTCATTTTATTTTGACGGAACTCGGCAAGCGGATCCATCCATAGCTTGCACTATCCAACTCTTGTTTCCTTAGAATTATTTTTACACTCTATGTTGGGTTAAGTGGCATGTATATAAAGCTTAAAAGGTATAAATTTTTATTTTTTTTCATTGAATGTGTTATGAACAATGATGATATTTAATGATATATATATTCATTCATGATGCTTGTTTAAGTGTTTGGAGTAGACTATTAATATGCTTGAAATGGAAATGGATGCATGTATTGAATGTGTTAAGATATTTTGGTTAAATGGTAGACCTTTTAAACACAATGTTAGGCGGGAAATGATATGCGAACAAAGTGAATTCAAACAGTTGGTGTATTTTCCTAAAGGTAAGCCAATGTGGCGGACATGTTTTAATGAGGGGTCACAGCGCACGGAATAAGTACAAGGATATGGTAAACCATCTTCCGCTTTCAATTGACGGATAGCCATTTAAAGAAGTGGTTAATTGGTGGTAAGGTATTTAGCGGACTTCTTGTGACAGATAACGTTGGCGCATTTTGTTAAAAATAAATAAATGGGGTTTCCACTGAATTTATATACATGCCTAAATTTATTGAAGTTGTTCGAGTACTTGATCGATCCCATAAATGTTATAACCCTTACTCTATGTGTGTGATTAAATAAATTTATAATGATTTTACATATAGATTTCTTGATTATTGTGCATGTGAATGTCTCTGTTTTACTATAGCATCACGTAACTTAGTTCCGGTGATCAGTGCCGGGTAAGGGGTGTTACAATATATTTCTACTAAACTCCCATTACACATATCACAATTCAAGTATTACATGTTGCTTTCCATCTTATTCATTTTAGTCACCTATAATGATGTTCCATATCAAACTCAATCATAACATTTCATATTTTCAAAATATACTCACTTCAATGACTAATCAATCTATAAACATGCATATAAAATCAAATATTTCAATCCTGAACCATAAAAGTACAAATCGAGGTTTCGTGCGTCACTAATCGATGATTTTCGCTTTTCCTTTCACTCTCGACTATTCTGTGTTGTCTTTAGCTATAAGTAATCACAAAACATATCATACAATCAATTTCCATCAAATTTATAATCAAATACTAAATTATACATATTTTGCAATTTATTCATTTAGTCCCTAAAACCAAGTAACATAACTTTCAATTTAAGGCCTTGAATTTCTAACAGTTTCACGCCAATTTCATTCAATTCTCAATAATAGAAACTTTCAAAAGCTTTATTAGATTTATAAATTAGTAAATGGGCTACCTAAATCAAACTCCCATGATTTAATTTCAATAAATATCAAAGAAAAATTGGCTAAGGACTTACTTTAATTAAAGACTAAAAGCTTAAAACCCTTAGAAATGGTGTTTCCCCCTTTCTTTTCTCTTATGGCCAGTTGGAAGAGATGATGTTTTATCTCTCCATCCACCAAGTTGTACTTATATACTAAGATTATAGTTTAATTAGCCTTAATTAATCACATTTTATCTTAATTAACTATAATTTTCTTAATTAATCATTTGGAATCATTATCGTCCAACATAACATGTTTAACAATGGTTTATTAACCATTTTTGTGTAATACCCCTTTACTCGACCTATTGTCGGGTATGAGCAATAGGATGTCACATTCGTAGCCGAAGCAACTACGAATACAAAACATTTAATTTATAACACAATTCATGCAATAAGCAGTCCAGTATAAAAGCATGATATACAAGCTTTCCCAGGACCTATACAAGCTTACGTACGCTCTAAAGTTAACTCGAGATTGAAAAAGGACCAAATTGAAACATTTTCAAGATTTTTGAACATGTATCGATACCCTAGCCAGGTACTGATACCAATTTGAGCTTCGATTTTTGAAAAAATTTAAATAAAAATTAATAATCTCAATACCTTTTATAAAGTATCTGTACCTTTTTCAATGTATTGGTACTTTACACTGGTATTGATACCATTTTAAGGTTCGATGTTTTGAAAATAAAAGAAAAACCATCAAAGTATGGATACCCTTCTGAAGGTGTCGATATCTCATATAAAAATTATATAATTTTTATTTGGTACCTACTTCATTCTAATCCATTATCAACCATATCAAAACATCCCCGAAAAACATGTTCAAATCATGCCTAAACGTGCTCAAAAACATGTTCCAATCATACCTAAATAATAACTTACATCTTCATTACCAATCTCAAAAATTCAATCATCCATTAAATTATCATTTTCAATTCCCAAGATCATCATTCAACCCTTAACTACCTACTAACATGTTTCATACCAATCCATACTTCAAATATCATTACCAAAACATTACCAAAACATAGCTCATATGTTTATATGCACTCCAACCATTACCAAAACATGCCATTATCAATAAGCAATAACCATTCATATTACACTTTCATACCAAACTTGCATATACCATATATATACTCATCAATTTCCAAAATCACATTCCAAACATAGCTACATGTAAAAAGGACTCTACTAGGTACATCTCATTAAAGTAGCAAAGGAAAGTCACCAACTTTGTTGAGTCAAGGATTCTATCTGGATGTTGAAATCGATGCGCGGGATCTCGTATTTAACCTATCCTATGCACATAAAAAAAATCATACGTTGAGTAATAAACTCAATGGTATTTCTACAATTTAATTAATAAAGCATGAAATGAAACCAATGCATACAATCCATTTTGATTTCAAATATCAACTAATGTATGCACATCTAATTCAACGCTGATCCAATGTATCATTATAAACATATTCATATGCTAAAATATATACCAATTTCATTATATGAATTATACATATAGTAATTCAATTGATCAAACTATATGACTATTTCATGTCAACATCTTAGTGCTAATGATCTTAAAAAATCTATTCAATTTTGCAACACATGAACATAATACTCCATTTCTAAATCAAGTCAATTCAATAACATTTTTCCATATTGGCCCTCAGGCTTGTAAACTAGTTCGCATGATCTTTCACATGCTATCAATATTTGTATATCGTATATCATCTTTATAGTACCAATTCACAATATCAATTCATTTCATATACCCATTATCAACTTTAAAATTTGTACCCCAATTAACTTGACTCGGACCAGAACGGATACACGAACCCAACCAATTGCACCAATTTGGCACCTAATGCCTTATCGGACAATTCCAAAATAAATAAATTGCATCCAACGCTCATCGATAAAACCGAAGTAAAAATGTGCCCAACACTCATTGACTCATAGTCAAAGTAACCTATACTTGATCTATTGTTTGGCATGCCAACTATATCCGACTTAGCCCAAACAGTCAACAGGGTAACCATTACTCAATTCCAAATATAGCTCAATTTCACAATTCAGTATTTTCATTTCATCAACCAATCATCATTTTATATATATAACATCATAATTCATCCCAATACAAAGTAAATTTTATATTTACTTCAAGATACGATATTTTCAAATCTATTCAATTTAGTCCTCCATCTCAAATAAACAATCGAATCATATCAATTCAACTTGATTTATCAATTTCAGCTCACCTCATAATCATACCATGCAAAAAAAATATAGATTCAATAATTGGAGTGGTTCGAAATATAGAAATACAAACTGGACTCTTAGTTATTTGTTGACAACTTTAGCTTTTCCTTTCCCTCTCGAGGAATCTGGGTTGACATTAGTTACGGATTAACATAAACATACCATATCATAAACGTACAACTAGATATGCTCATGGTCGGGTCAGCCTGGGTTCGAGTCGAGCCATAACAGAATTTTAGGCCCAATTGTTAGGCCCAGGCTCGGCTCGAAAAGTAGACCTAAATTTTTGTCCAAACCCAGCCCACATTATAGATCTCAAGCCCGGACCCATATTAAATTTTTTTTGTTCTTATAACCCCAGAGAAAAGAACTGAGTTGAGTTAAAAATAAATAATAATTAAATAAACCTACAAGAGAGACAAAAATCAAATGAAGAATCAAGAACAATAGTTCATAAGCTTCTAACATGGTATGAAGCCAACGTATCACAAAACTCAAATGCACAGACAAGTTGATGCAATACAAGCCTTTCTAGAAAAAGTGATACAACAATAATACCTTTAGCATGATAAGGTAGCCATCTTGAGGTTTGCAATATACAGCGAAACCTAGTTTATATTTCTAAGAAGAGAACAAAGTTATTGTAAAAAATAATATCAGGCCTACAAAAGAGACAATGATCAAATAAAGAATTAACCATGGAAACATCCTATAGCCAAACAAATTTCCACACTATCATCTCCATTTCAAAAATTAGCAGACAAGGCAACTACTAAAGTATCAAACACGATTACCAATACATTACAATGTCTAAATACGATTTCATGTTTTATATTTTATAAAGAATCAAACATTAATTTATATAGTTTGAGATTGTCAAGAGATTAAAAATAAAATAAAGGTTCTACAACATCCAAACAATATTAAAAGCGGCAGTGGAACAAGATTAAAAGCAATAGCAGGACAACATTACAAACAACAATGAAACAACACTAAAAACAACCTGTAAAATGTAATCAACCAACCAACATATCCATATATCAACCAAAATTCCCAAATTTAAAGTGTAAAAAAAAAAACCAAAACTTTAAGCTGCCCCAAATGTAATAAAAAAAACAATTATCACGTTTGATTTGAGAATACAAACTTATTATGTGCTTATTATGCTTTCTCCTATAGCTCGACTATCTTTCTTCGACATTGTGTCCTTCGGGTTCTTTTTAATGCTAACAATCAATCTAGCTGAATGGAATAAGGGTAAATAATTTAAGCTGAAAATTAAAGTTACAAAGTTTTAGTCTTGAGAATAAGGACATTCTAACCCTTAACAATTACCCATTTTTCTAAAAACTTAAATCACATGTAAATTAGTATGAATCTCCAACACCCTATATCAATGGAAAAAAAACTACATAGCTTTTGAGACACTTTAACAGTGATTTCAAGCTTTAAATAATCGGGAACCTTTAAACAGTGAATTCCAACTCCTTAAATTAATGGCAAAAAAAAAGTTCAAGCTCTAAAAAAAATTTGTTAACTCCAGTAAAGTCGAAGAACCTTTAAATAACTAGTAATTCAAGCTTTTGAGACACTTTAATAGCGAATTCAAAACTTAAAATCCATGTATCTCTCATTTAAAGAATAGACCAAAGACACATTCTTTAACAATGAATTCAATATAACATTAAACATAAAAAAAACGATGCATCAAATGATTGAAGAACAAAAAGAACTCACCAATTAATCAAGAAATTAAAGAAGCAAAAACCCAATAAGAAATTTTGATTTGCTGGCAACTTCGAGGACAAGTAGGATTAAATATAGAAAAATTGAAAAAAACATAGATTCTCTTTGAAGAAAACATAGATTCTCTTGAAGCCACGAAGATACATGGAATTGGATGAGTGATCGTTGAAATCAGAGCTTTAAAATTTATAAAAAGAATGATCGAATCTGGAAACTAACTCTGACAACGATTAAAGACAAGTGTACCTATCGAACAGTAGTATAGCTTAGGCAAGACCGGATTGTCGAACCCAAAGGAACTAAAAGTATTAATACTAACTTTCTTTTTATTATTTAGCCTTAAAAATAAAGTAATCTAATGCTGACGACGACTAAGCTAAGAACAAAGACAAAAAGAACGAATTGGGAAATAACTTTAAGAAAAACTCAGTTGATCACGACGATACCCTTAGGAAGAATCCACCTAGACTTCACTTGTTATCTAACCCTGAATCATATGATTTATTTACTTAGCTTGATCCGTAGGACTCCCTAACGTATATTAAACCCTCCCTCAAGGTGAATAACGTCTAACCCTAGGTTAATTAGTGGAACTCTCGTTCTCTTATAATAACCCCCTAGAATGGCAGTAAATCGACCTATGGATTCCCATATTAGGTTTCACCCTAATCCGACAAAATCTCGTAACCCTATCTCTAGGCATTCGATCAACTCCACTTAATTATGCTAGATCTACTCTTAAGCAGGGTCTATTCCTCCTCCATCTAAGCACATTAGATTTGGATTAAGCATGCATAATTAAGAACAAACTAAGTAGTTATCATATAATTTAAAAATCAAATAACAAGATTCATCTAGGTTTCATCCCCTTCAGGTATCTGAGGGGTTTAGTTCATAACTAAATAAGAAAACATCTCAAGAGAAAAGATAAAATAAAACATAAAAAATCCCTAAAACTCCCTGAAGGAATTGAAGGAGAGCTCCGCCATCTTGAGTATAATTCCGGCTTCTTGGGATGGATCAACTGGCTAACTTCGAGTGGTTCCCACAATTCTGACCTTTCCATCTTGGCTTATTGGCCTAGCTCGACGCCAGTTTCGGCTTCTGCCGAACTCCCCTTTTAAGTTGCCCCATTGGGTGTTTATATAGACTTTGTGATACCTTACTTGGCCCCTAATGTAACAGCCCAATTTTAACCCTAATCGGAACAATGGTTTCGGGACCATTAATCTTAGTTAGTAGAATATTTTAATATTTTATTTTGAGTTTATGATCTATGTTTGAGCATGTGTTAAAATTTCGTGAGTCAATTTGCCCGTTTGTGTGTTTAATTTAAGGAAAAGGACTGAATTGCATAAGTGGTAAAAGTAGCTTTTATTAAATTGCAAAGGTTAAATTGATTTGTCTTCTTATATGTGAGGACTTAAGTTGTAAATTAATCAATTTGCATGTGGGCGGACGGCATTTGGCTTTAATATTATAATGATATGTTTTTATATACATATACTATATGTTAAAAGGTTATATTACAATATAAGTTAATAATATTAAATAAGAAAGACATGTTATTCATCATCATTTTTCACTCTTAAAAACCGAAACAAAAGAAAAGAAGAAAAGAAGAAACCTAAGCAACATTCGACCATTGTTGAGCTTAATCAAGGTATGAATCTAGCTCGGTTTTTGATAATTTTTACGTTTTTGAGATCGTTGCTTAGAAATCTTCAAGACCCATGCTTTAATTTTTGAGTTTGATGAATATTTTGAGTTGAGCCATTGATGATATTTGGTTGTTTAAGTTATTTAAGGATGAATTATGAAGTATATGTGTTAAATTAATATGTTTTGTCTTTAGGTTTTTGATGAATTTGAGTGTTTTGGATTAAATTGAAAAAATAAATTTTAGGGGGACTAAATGGTGAAATAAATGAAATGCATGAACTTGTATGAATGCTATGAACATTTGGCCCTTGAGGTGTGTGGCAAAATTTTGTGTAATTTGCATTTTGTGCAAATAGGTCTAAATGGTAAAGGTGTGAAATAATAGGGGCAAAATGGTAATTTTCCCATTTATGTGTTTTAGAACTAAATTGAATGTAAATGTGTTTGAATGAGCTTAATTTGAATGTGTTTAGATGAAGAACAAAAGGAGGTGGGATTAGATCGGGGAAAAACCAAATTGAACGACTAACCGGAAAGTTGAACTCATTTATATCCGAGGTAAGATTTTAAGCAATTGAGTTAATTAGAATTTATTTCTTTATATATGTTAATGTTTAAGAGTGATAAGTGTATTGAATTTGGATATGCCGAATAAGTCAATGAAGTTGATTAAAATTTGCATTAAGTGAAGTTGATTCGGTAATTGATTTGGGTAGTAGAGAACATATATTTTAAATTGTCTTGATGCAAGTAAGTGAATGAAGTAGTAAATGATGGTATGAATGAGTTCAAAGTGAGGCTAGTACATGTTGGTAATGTAGCCGAATAGGTGAGTTATATTGGGTATGAAAAAATATTTTATGCTTACATGTATGTATGATTACATGATTAATAGGGATTTGATTGTGAATGCATGTATATGAGTAATATGTTTCGATAAGCATGAAGTAACGGCTCTATGTGAACGATACGTTACGATAGATATGAAGTAATGGCTCTATGTGAGCGATACGTTACGATAGATATGAAGTAACGGCTCTATGTGAGCGATATGTTACGATAGATATGAAGTAACGGCTCTATGTGAGCGATACGTTACGATAAGCATGAAGTAACAGCTCTATGTGAGCGCTACATTGTGATAAGCATGAAGTAATAGCTCTATGTGAGCGAAACGTTACGAAAAGTATTATGTACTAACACCAAGTGTGTGAGATGTTGTTAAATCCTATTAACAATGTGCAGGTGTGAGGTTCGTTTTAAAGACTTCTATTATAAATGCAAATAATTATACAATATTGATTGAGTATATTATCCTATGTGTACACATGAATGAATAAGTTTGGGGTTGGTAAGTAAACTACAGGTAAGTATCATTTTTATAAATTTAAGAGTGATAGAAGTTGATGTTTAAAGTTGAATACTTGTTAAATATGTTTTATGTATATAAATTATTTAGAATGCGGTTATGTATTCAACTTTTGGAGGGTTTGGTTATTCGGTCTAATGGTTATAAATGAGTAAGGTTACTTATATATTTTATTTTGAATGAGCTTATGTGAATGGAAACTAATTGCTTAATTTTTACTAAGTTGTGGAAGCTTACTTTGTTTTTGGTTATTTTCTTAACTGCGTAGGTTACTTTTGGAAGCTCGACTTGTGCTCGGGAATCAACTCGGAAGCTCACCATACTATCATCTCTTATTGGTACTCTTTTGAAGTAGTAAACTTTGACTATTATGGCATGTATAGGCTTCTATTATGAACAAGATGTTTATAAAATGCCATGCGAAAATGGCTATGTTTCTATGCTTGGGATTTGTTTAAATATGCTTGATTTTAGTGCTAGTACTTGTGTATGTTCGGTTTTTGTTATAGGCTAATTTGGAAGTTTGCTTCTTGACATTATATATTTATATATATGTATGTGTGATATTCGAATGCGTGGGTATGGATCTGAGTGAGACATATAGTAAAATTTTAATTGTTGGATGGTGTTATGCTAAATTATGTATATGTATCTCATGTGAAGTTACGAAATGGCTATGTTATACTTGTTATGTATACATTAGATGAATCCAGTTAAAGACTAAACCATGTCATATACATGTGAATGTGTAAGTATGGTTGCAAATTGATATTGAATAACTTAGGTCACTTATATATGAATCTTAGGAAATTTGAGTAATCGGGTTGTGTCTTTTAAGGAGATTTAGCACTAATATAGTTAATGGTTTCGGCCATTAGTATGGTATTTGATCTATGTGTGAATTTATTTAGTAAAGTTTTGGTATTGTATAATAGTCTCAAATGTTCAGTATAATGAGGGTGAATCGAACAAAGGCAATACTATATCTTCGGCTATAGTATGAAAAATGACCAAATGAATAGTGTTTTAGTTACTTGAATGGAATTCATTTTTAAATGTTGTAAATGATATTAGTTGTGGTAAGTTTATTATCGGTTTATTACTAAATGAATGTACATGATTGCTCATGATATTATGCTTTGATTTTGAGATAATATATATATGAGTGTGTTGACTTGAAGTATGATGAGTGATGCCTCGTAACCCTAATCCGGCGACGGATACGGGTTAGGGGTGTTACACCTAAGTATCCTAATTAAAGTAGAATTCCTGCTAGGGTGTTTGAATAGACTTTGGAACGTGTTTCTTTGCCTCCAAGTATCCTTTCCCGAATGAAATTGCTCTTTCTAGCGACAGGGACACGGCCATGGCACACGCCCGTGTGAATCGTGGTCAGGCCGTGTTCTAGATGATCAATGAGGCACGGCCGTGTGGGCTTTAGTTCAGGCCATGTCAATTTTGTGATATGGCCCGTTTTATGTTCTTTTCATCCTCGGGTGCTTTCCTGGGTATAAGACGTGAAAAGAAAGGATTAAAAGAACCTTTTTACATAAATCGAGGAATAAATCATCCAAAAGCATACAAAATGTGGGATTAAAATATGTTATAATTACGGTTTATCAATGAGATTGACCAGCGGCACAGTGGGAAGGTGACGGCTGAAGGTTAGAGCGAAGAATAAGATTATAGTAGTGAGTGCCGGTGACAGAGGAAGTAGCAGCTTCACTGGCTGGTCAGCGGTACAATAACACCTAGGGATTTTTGGTGAAAATAGGAACTGATTTGGGGGATTTGGGAATAATGGTAAAAACAAAGGTACATGATTGTTGTATTGAAAAACACACATAGGGGATTAAAGGGGTAGGGCTGTTGTTTTGGGGAATATAATTTAATATTAAAAAATATTTAATTTACGCGGGTCAGGCCAGACACGGGCTAAAAAATACTTACCCAAGTCCCGGTCCATTTAGAAAACGAGCCTACTTTTTTGTCTAAACCCACTTTTCGGGCGGGTCTTCGGGCCGGGTGACCTGACACATGATCAAGTTTACATGCAACTAAATTCACAATCAATTTTAATTTTATACAAATTTTTCATTTTATTCAATTTAGTCCCCAAAACCGAGACTAACATAACATTCTACTTAAAACTCAAAATTGAAATTTAATTTCACTATTATTCATTACGAACCTCCAATTTTTTATTTCTACAACCAATTTTACAATTTATGCAGCTTAGTCTTAATGTACGAAACTATAAATTAGCTTTACAATTTAATCCCTTTTCACATCCAAGCTTAAAATATATCAAATTAATACCTAAAAATTTAAGAAATCATCAATGGAAACTTTCTAAAACTTTAACAGTTTTACAAATTGGTACATGGGCTAATTAAATCAAGCTCTCATGACGTCAAAAACATAAGATTACAAGAAAAAGACTAAATTGAGCAAACAAATTGAAGGTTTAAAACTTCCAACCCTAGGTCGACTCTTTTCTCTCCTTTTTCTTGCTATATTCAGTTTTCAAGAAATGAGAGATAAAATTTTCCTTTTTCTTTCCATTACATTGTTTTATTTTATATATTTTACATTCTAATTATTTTAATTTTAATTTTAATATTATTTAATCAAAAACATTCCACCTATCGTCCATTATATTTATAAATGGTCCGTTTTTCATTTTAGACCTTTAATTGCAATTTAAGTCATCAATTCATTTCCTAATTAAAAATTCACCCTCGAAATTTACTTGAAAAGTGGTGGGGATACTGGGATCTCATTGCCTCTTCTAATTCCCAGGTCGCCTCCTCCACACTGTGGTTGCGCCACAAAACTTTCACAAGTGGAATGCATTTATTCATCAATTCTTTAACTTCACGTACCAAAATTTCAACCAGTTCCTCCTCAAAAGATAAGTCAAGTTGAATTTTGATTTCTTCCACCGAAATAATATCAGAATGATCCAAATGATATCTCTTGAGCATGTATACATGAAATATGTAACACCCCATACCTGGCCTAGATGTTACAGTCGAATTATGCAAGTCACATTGCTAGATAAAGAAAAATATTGCTTCTTTTGAAGAAAACCAATTCTAGAGGGTTGAAAATTCCACTATCCCGCTATTTTGTAAAACACTTTAATCATGTCGAAAGACCAAGTTAAAATCTCCTATAATTATAGCACGCCAAAATCATTTTTAATGAAAACCTCAAACTTAGTTTGCAGTAGCAATTACTTAAAAACTTACTATTTCATTTTAGTCACCTTAGGAAGGATTATTAACCATTTCAGCTTTGGAAAAATGAACCATTTTAGTCCTAATGAACTAAACAAATCATAAATTGTCCAAAAGCTAACAACCCATAAAAAGTTCGAAATGTCCAATTTAAACAAATTAAAAAAATCATAAAATATTGTTTTACAAATGTGAAACTCGAGTCTCTAGTGATGTCGTCCAATGCTAAGCCGAAGGATTACCTGAAACAAAACATACAGAAATGTGAACTAATAGCCCAGTGTGCGATTTGGCCCATAGTCCAAAATCATACATTTCATATACATCAATTATATAACTGAATATCACATAATGCATTTATTCCAAATGTTTCATATCATATCAGATTCCATACAGTTTATAGCTTATCATACTATAACATAATATGCTAGATCATATCGGACATATCATATTAAACCATAACACTAATATCAAAACCTACCCCCATCCGCTACACATCATCTCCGTCTAGCCAATCACATCATATTGGACTACAAGAGTCCATCCATCCAATCACACCAATATGTGGCGGGATGCCACTTATATAGTTGAACGGAGCTACCATACATATAGTGTTCCGATCTAGCCGCCATATTTGCAGTATGTACTGCTATAAACACTTCCTCCATCATACATATCCCACCCCAAACATATACATATCATACATATGTCTTATACATATCATAATCACAAACAGACGGCATATTCCCATATAGCATACATAATTAATTTAACACATATTAAAACTATTAGTTTTATTCTAGTTTAACATATTTACCACGCTTTTAGAGTTATTCGCATGAACTTAAATACAAAACTTACAGTTTTTCAACCCTTACGACGTCATCAGACCCAAATGTTAATTCCCCTAAACGACCCTTAATTAGGCCTTAAGACTGTTCGAAAAGGCCCACACGGTCTGTAAAGATTCACCCAGCCGTGTGGAACACACGAGCTACACACAGTCTGCATAAATACCACACGGCCATGTGCTACACACGGCCACCACATACGGTCGTGTGCCTGGCCGTGTAGAAATTAGGCAGTTTTGCAACATCCTCTATTTTGCGATTTCAGTCAAGTTTCTAACAGATTTTTGGGTTGTTTTCACCCACCTAATTGCTTAACGCAATCTATCAGGAACTCACCAAACCTACAATCAATCATTCAAACGAACAAATTACATCCCAAAATCCTACTCCAAAATACCCTTTTTTCCATACAACACAGTTTCCAACAACGAGTTCAAACACTTACCCTTCACAACCAACGACCAAAACTAATAATTACACCACCGGAGGATCTTGATCCACTACTCATTTGCCTAAAAAAACTGAGGAACACTTAACAACAAACGAAACGGAACCAAACCTCAAAAATCAATCTTAATAAAGAACGATAGGAAAATTAACAACGAACTTACACTAACTTTTGCCTTTCAACTGAAATATATATTCTCACAAAAACACTCGAACAAGTAATAGAATTACCAAAACAGGGAAGGCCTCAAAAAATTGAAGAAAAACAAAAGGAATAGAAAGAGACAAAGAGCATCAAGAAAAGTGGAAGAAAATGTGAAAGAAACGTGATAGCAATAGAAGGGTAAACGGTTCACTAGGGAGTAATTTTAGGAATTTGAAGAAAAATCAAATTAAAACAGATTTTTGAGAATTTTAATAAAACTATATTACCTTACTAAAATCCCAAACTAAAAAAAATAACAACATCCCACACTTGCACACAATAGGACTCAAACTCAAGACCATGGGGTAAACCAATGCCTAACCGTTGAACCAGCAAGCTCATTCTTGTCACAACTCAACCAAGGAATTAAATTAAGCCTCAATGCATAAGCTTACCATAGAGTCAAAATTAATAAGGAAAAATCCTAAACAATGGAATTGAACATAAGACCTAAAACAAACTTCAAGGCACTTAAACCAATATACCAAGCCAAATTATTTAACAAGTATACACATTTAAAAATCCAAAAATTTGGGGCGTTACAAAATACATCGTCTATCTTCCGTAATTACGTCGATAAAGGTAGTCGATATGCCACTAGTCCAACCCTTTCTGTGATTTTGTAAAGTCCGATGAATCTGGGCTCAACTTTCTTTTACGACCAAACTGTAGAACTTTCTTCCAAGGAGAAACATTCAGGAATACCTATCTCCTACAGAAAACTTTGCATCTCTCTGTTTCAGGCTAGCATACGATTTCTTCTTATCAGATGATGATTTCTATCTGTCCCTGATCAGTTTAACCATACCTCCAGTTTTTTGAATCATTTCTGGCCCGACAATCTTTCTTTTATTTAATTCCAACCAACAAATGAACGTTTCGTACCATCAAACATACAATGCTTCGTACAAAACCTGTCGAAACCATTTTTATATTTTATGAAAAATGGGGATCGACTTAAAAAACGAAAATGGAGTCGCAACCAATCCCTTTTTGCTTAGGTGTGATCGGATCACCTTATAATACATTTTATTTCAAAACATTGATTTTGGCATACTAAATTCAAGAAAATGGGTTCGGGAGTCAGGGAAGGATTAGCACCCTCGTAACGCCTAAAATTGGTACCAGATTGATTAGTTATTGTTCTAATTTTGAAAATTCGAAAAGATTTGAAAACATGATTTCTTTAAAAACTTGAACGATTTGAGTTGGAACTTGAGATTGCTTTGTTCAAGTTCTGAAAGAATACAAACATCACATCTAGCACGTTAGGACATGATGTTTTAAACCTTCGTAGCCAACATCATCTCATGATTTACAAAATTCATTAAAAGAATATTTAGTTATTTAGTCAAACGGAAAATCGAAACCTAGCACGTTAGGGCACTATTTTCCGAATTTCTAAACATAAAACATTGTCTTATTTAAGAAAAACTTTTGGATAAAATGTAGTAATTAAATGAGATAGATATTTTTAAACAAAGATTTTAAAAAAATAACATTAAGTTATCAAAAAAAGTGCAATTTACTAAAGTTACAGGTCATATTAACAATTAGCACTAACATAAACAATTAAGTAAAAGAATGACAAGCAATAATAATAATGTTAAGGTAAACAAAGATAATGGATTCAAAAAAATTTAAAAAAAAATGAACAATCAAAATAAAAAAATATAGTGTAGATAATAGCAATTTTAAAAAAATCTATAAAAAAATTAAAAAAAATTATTCACAAGATTAAATTCATGTATAAAAAATAATAATATAAGGTAAATAATATACTCAAAACAATTAATGAATATTATAACAATTTTAAAAAAAAAAAGTATAAAAATGATATGGATAAATAAATAAAAGTTAAAAAAACGCATAAGTCAACCTAACTACTGCAATATGAGGATTCAACGAAATTCCTCCACCAAAATCTAACTCGAATGGAAGCAACTCAAAAAGAAACGAAGATGAGCGAAGAACAAAATAAGAACAAGCCACAGAAAATAAGAACGCAAAAGAGAGAGAAATTTGAGTGAATGCTCTTAAGAATTTTTTTTACTCAAAACTCAAGTGTGTTTTACAATGAAGAGAGAGGCCTCTATTTATAGTTGAGCCTCCCTAAATCCAACGGTACAGATCAATTACATCAACGGCTAAGATTAAAAGGTATCTACAAATTAAATCTCTAAGATTACAAAATCATATCTTCTAAGATTGCATATCATATCTAAGATTTGCATATCATATCTAAGATTGCATATCATATCTTCTAAGATTGTATACCATATCTTCTAGGATTGCATATCATATCTAAGATTTACATATCATATCTAAGATTGCATATCCTTGAAGATTGTGTTCCCATATACGTCAAGCTTGCAGATGGACCTTCAATCTTTTCAAGTAATGGGTCACTCTGATCGGGCCAAATGATATATTTTGGACTGGACTTAGACTTTGTTTTATTATTTTGGGTTTATTATTTTTTGTATGGGCCCGGGCTAAATTGGCCTATTACAGCTGCCCCTCTTTGCTCATTGTCGTGTAACGAGAATGGAGTAAAGACTATAAAAGGACCAATTTTGTCCGGTCTTGCCGAGCCTTAACTTCTTGATCCTCATCTTCTTCAAGTAGTCTCTAACCCAACTGCAACTTCAAAGAGATTGAATCAGTAGCTTTAATCTTATTCTCTATCGCAACTGGGGAGATAAGACTCGCTCTTGTAGATTTAATCCATCCCATCAGAATTTCGTGAAAGTGAGACTAGTATCTTTGATCTTGCTTCACTGCAATATTCAAGAAGACAAGATCTGTTATTTTCAGTCTGCTCCGCTGCAACTTCAGAGAGGTAGGCTAATATCTTTGATCTGCTTCCTGCAACTTCAGGAAGATAAGATCTGCTGTCTTCAGTCTACTCCGCTGTAAACTCAGGGAAGCAGGTTAATATCTTTGATCTGCTTCCTGCAACTTCAGGAAGATAAGATCTGCTGTCTTCAGTCTACTCCACTGCAAACTCAGGAAAGTAGGCTAATATCTTCGATCTGCTTCCTAGAACTTTAAGAAGATAAGATCTGCTGTCTTTAGTCTGCTCCGCTGCAACTTCAAGGAGGCAAGGCCAACATTTTCGATTTGCTTATTGCAACTTCAGAAAGATAAGATCTGCTGTCTTCATTCTCCTCCGCTACAACTTCAGGGAGGCAGGCTAATATCTTTGATCTGCTTCCTGCAACTTCAGGAAGATAAGATCTGTTGTCTACAGTCTGCTCCGCTGCAACTTTAGGGAGGCAAGGCTGACATTTTCGATCTGCTTCCTGCAACTTCAGGAAGATAAGATCTGTTATCTTCAGTCTGCTTCAGGGAAGCAAGCTAATATCTTTGATCTGCTTCACTGCAATTTAGGAAGCCCAAATCTGCTTATTTTTAGTTTGCTCCACTGCAAACTCAGAGAGACAAGATTGGTGTCTTCGATCTGCTTCACTGCAACTTCAGGAAGGCTAGATCCACTATTTTCAATCTGCTCTACTGCAAACTTAGGGATGCCAGACTGGTATCTTTGATCTGCTTCACAGCAATCTTAGAAAGACAAGATCTGTTATCTTCAATCTGCTCCACTGCAAACTCAGGGACGCCAAACTGGTACCTTCGATTCGATTCACTACAATCTCAGGAAGACAATAACTGCTATCTTCAATCTACTCTACTGCAAACTCAGGGATGCCAAACTGATGTTTTCGGTCCGCTTCACTACAACTTCAGGAATGCTAGATCTGTTATTTTTAATCAGCTCCATTGCAAACTCAGGGAGACAAGATCTGATGTCTTTGATTTGCTTCACTACAACCTCAGGAATGCCAAATCTATTATTTTTAGTCTGCTCCACTGCAAACTCAGGGAGACCAAACTAATATCTTCAATCTACCTTACTACATTGTCCTCTAGAGGACATAACCTATAGAATGGGTATATGCTTATGCCTAATAATTAGGATGCCTTGATCGAAATGAGTCAAATGCTCCTATTTAGACATGCTATGATATATGAATGCAAAAATGATATGAGAATGATTCTTATTTTAGGTATCATCATTCATTTATTCGTCAAGGTTTCATCTCCGTTCCTCACAAAGCATCAATCATATCTGCTCAAATAATTTGCCTATGGTAATTCGGAGTCCACTCCACTTGAACCTTGGGACATAAAGTTTGTACCTCCCACTGCAACTTCAGGGGAATAACATTTGGTTTTTACCATCCAATCTGTTACCACTCAGAGGTATAGAATTTGTATCATCTTCAATCAATTTGATCTGTTACACCATTCCCTGGGTGTAATGACCAGATGTATGTGCCTGAAATTTGCATAAATGCAGGGTATCATTTTTCTTTTCCCGAGAATGATCCCTTTTACACTTGGGTTGACATTGCTCGTTATTTGTCGATATGGTATCACCGACAAAATGTCTTATCCAATAAAAATCCGAAGAGATAATCATCTTTCAATGTTTCCAACCCTTAGGCTTGGTGAGTTCTAAACAATAGTCCTGTTTTAGATTCTCATATTTTTTAGAAGCTTCTAGAGTAATATGCGAAACTCCTTTTATGAAAGTATTATTAGTCCATTAATCGTTATTTCAATATAAAATGCTTGAAAAATATCACAATAATGGACGGGAAAGAAATTAATCAGGAGCATAGCTCAAAACAAATAAGTTAATCAAAGATAACCAAGGCAATAAAAGAAAATTGATTGGGGTGTATCTTGAAAAGAATAAAGTAATCAAAGATAGCCAAGGCCATAAAAGAAAATTGATTGAGGTGTATCTTGAAAAGAATAAAGTAATCAAATATAGCAAATTAAAAATGGGTAAGATAGAAGCTAAGTGCCCCAGATATCGCAGCCTGAACTTCTCTGCACAAACTTCTTGAGGACCATTTTGAGCTCAATATGTATTTATAGGATCCAGAGTACATTGTCAATGCCCCAAGACGTAGCATACTTCCTCATTGTTAATTCAAGCATAGTAAGACTACCACATGCTCTATCTTTGATCAAAATTTGAGCCACCCTTTTCGGGTTTTCAGCTCAAAACCCCTTTGGTCTCAAAGCGGCCTTTGTGGGTTTTCGCCTTGGCCTCTCCTTTTTTTTATCTCAAGGCGCCCTTTGCGGGTTTTCACCTTGGCCTTTCCCCTTTTAGGTAAAATACTTCTTGACTGAACCTGAATTCGCTGAATTGGGCAAGTCTTTGTCATCCATCTCAGTCAATATCAATGCTCTTTTAGAACAGGCCCTTTTTATTACATAAGGTCCTTCCCAGTTTGGCATATGCTTTCCTCATAAATCCTTTTGTATAAGAAAGATCTTTTTCAACATCAGGTCCCTTTCGTGGAATTCCCTAAGATGAACCTCGTAAGCTCGCATCATCTGGCCGTGATGGATAGCTTTTAACCTTTTTTCCTTCGATTAGGTTCAATTGGCAAAACTGATTCTATTCCAATGAGAAATGTGTTGCCCCAATGAAGGTTCTAACCGACATTCGATAAGACAGAGGGTAAATGGTAACTTCTTTATGTCAATATTTACAAGTCTCAGACATCTTTCCCATGATCCTTGTTTTATTGTTTTTGTTTTTATTTTTTCCTCTCTTTTTTGCTGCCTTTACTGCACTGTGATATGGTGTCTGATCTTGCAAACTTTTGAAATTGTCCCTTTTTCGCACTCTTTGTCGGTACCTGATTTTTTTTCTTTTTTGAGAATTTGATGACTATCGACCTTATAACATTGGCATATGAAGCTACTTCCACCCTCTTAGTGAAGTAAACGACGACCATGAAGATGAATCGATGTCGACTAGCAGCTTTTGACGAGATCAGCCCCATAACATCCATGCCCCACATATAGAAAAGTCTGTGAAGAAAATGGAAAAGTCACATAAATCTTGTCTTTTCAATTCAGAATTTGAGGTATAACTGATGCGATCCCCTTCCATGGTAAACCAACAGTACCTAATCCTCATGTTTAGCCCACATCTTAGTAGCCCAGGCATGTCTTGATATGATCATGCAAAAAACATCTTTGAATTCTTGAAAATAACTCAATGATGCCTCGCCTTATTTTTGTGGTGAGCTAGGCTTCGATCTTCACCCCTTTTCTAGGCTCGCAATATCCATTAACCCTATGTAAAGTAGGATCTATTTTTCATCATGTTCTACCATCCTTAACAAATTAAAAGATAGGTTACAATCTCTGTCATCTTCAAACTCCTGAGATCCCTCTAAACACATATCTTACTTGAAAGGAGACTCTGAGTCAATAGCGGCGCTGCTCACATTGTTGATATCTGGAGACATATTGTAGGTTCGAAGGAAGATTCCAAAGAATAAATGATTCAAAGAATGATTACTTGTATGGTTATGAATGAAGAATGAAAGAATACTTGAAAGAAAGTCCAAAGAACAAAATAAAAGAAAAAAAAACTAAGAACAATTGTTTGTACAGTATGAAATGAAGAATATTTGCTCAAAAAGATGCATTTTATTGAAATAAAAATTTCGGACACAAGCCTATTTCACAAAAGGGTTCTTATTGCCTCTAGGCTTAAGGCAACAAGCGTGTTTTGAATATTACTCTAGATTAGCTCTAAAAATACAGGGATCTCTTCCACAGTCCCATTATTCAAAACACTCCCAAGTACACAAGGGCTTGGAAACCTCGTTCCCTAGTTCCCTCTTTGCTTTTGATTTCTTCAAGGAGTCGTAACTTTTTTGTCTCCTCCTTTAATTATCGCATTTACTGCCTCGTCAAAGTGATCTGGTTCTGATGAAACGTCGAACTTCACAATTCCCATTTTAATGAACCTTTCGACCAACTTTTTAAATGTAGTACAGTTTTCAATTGAGTGACCCATTATTCCCGCGTGGTACTCGCATTGGGCATTCTCATTGTACCATTTTGGGAACAGAGGTTGCACGGGTTCCGAGTAGGACGAAGACACCACATGCACATCAAAAAGATTCTGATACAGCTCTTTATATGTCATCGGGATGGGTGTGAACTAGAGCTTTTTTGTATTTAGCCTCGAATTAGATTCCTGCCTTGAAGAGCCTTGATAGCTAGTGGTTACAGCCTTCGGTTGGCCTACTGTGACTGATTTGGGATTCATGCTCAGGATACTCACTTCATTTTCCTTGTTTCTCGTGGCTGATCTTTTGGCACTTTCTCCCGTGTCTATCCTCCCACTCCTTACTGCATTTTCAATCATCTCACCAGACATTACTATAACTGAAAAGCTTATGGTGGCGCTTCCCAAAATATGGTTAATGAATGGGGCTTTTAGAGTATTGATGAAAAGCATTGTGGTCTCCTTTTCTAAAAGCGGTGGCTGAACGTGTAGGGCAACTTCCCTCCATCTTTGTGCATACTGCCTAAAACTTTCATTTGATTTTTTCTCCATATTCTGTAAGGTGATTCTGTCAGGGGCCATGTCTGTCACATGACTATATTGCTTCATAAATGCTTGCGTTAGGTCTCTCCACGAATTAATCCTACCACGGCTCAGTTGATTATACCACTTGGATGCTGCCTCCACCAAACTCTCTTAGAAGCAGTGGATCAACAATTGATCATTATTAACATATCCAGTCAACCGTCTACAGAACATGGTAATATGAGTTTTAGGGCAACTAGTCCCGTTGTACTTATCGAATTCTGGCATTGTAAACTTGAAAGGAAGCACCAAATTTAGAACCAAACTCAGGTCCTTAGCATCAGTTCCATTGTGATTATCAGCATTTTCCAAGGCCTTGAATTTTTTTTCCAACCGTTTACAACGGTCCTCTAACTGCCTTGGCAATTCAGTTCTTGCCTCTTCTCTCTACTATATCCAAATCAGGGATAACAGGATTAGCTGGGTTATCTCCTGGGTTAGATCTTGAGCCAACTTGGAAGTTCATGGGCACTCCAGTATCAGCTTGATCTTGTTGAGGCCTAATCGTGACAGATGGCCTTTAAGGATGCACCTCAAGTTGTATCTATGCATGTGGTGGGGTGAAACCCGGAGGATAGTCTTCATTAACTTCTCCAGCATTAGTCATGGGGCCTTTTCCCTTGTCCATTGCCCCATTCAGTAGCTAAGTCATTTGAGCCACCATATTCCTTTGGGCTTCCATCATTTGTCCCCTCATATCTTGTTGAATCTTTGCCAATTGCTCTTGCAGCTGGTCTTGCATGTCTCTCTGGAACTATTCGAGTCTTTGATCCATATTTTTTTGTCTTAGCGCGAGTACCATAACGATGTTTAGTTTCCAGATTAACTTTCTCTCTTTCTCTCTTTTTCTGAAATAACTTCAACTAATTAGGGTCCTATGGACTTTAATATATATGATGCGATGTAATGCAAATGCATGAAATGAATGCAAAAAGAAAGAGAGGCGTTGATTCTGAATTCAATTCCATTAGAATAAATTTTCTAGAAAATAAATTCCTTTACATAAAACGGATATTTATACGGCCTTTCCCTCATATTCCAAGCGAAGACATTGATCTCTTCTTCTTATCTGGATATTAAGGTCCAATCTCGCGAACTTTCTAATAAATGTCTCTACTAGCTCTTTTTACTTGATCTGGGCCGCGACTCACTGCTCACTTATTTCCACAATACTCTTTAGCCTCTTCAAGAAAGCTAAGACATGGTGATTCTCGAATAGTCTTTGTCACCTTGAATCATTGGGCAATAAAGTCTTGTATTCCCTCACGGGCTATCAGTCTTCTCTCGTTGTATTTACTTGGACCATATTCGGACGATTGTATTATAATCCACTTTATCAAGAAATCCATTTTCTCATGACAAACTCTTCTATTTAGCAATCGAATTTGAATCAACACATCTTTTCTATGATGTGAATGCAATGCAATCAAAACAAAAGAGAACACGTTACCACAAGAGAAGTAAATAACAAAATAGGGCACCTATCTAGGTGACCACTAGGGTTTGGCATAGTTCTACCTAGGGTAAGCCCTTAGGTTCACTATATGCGGTTTAGTTCTAAATAAAAGGTACCTGAACCTGCAGATTCCTCAATCTTCACCCATTATAGGCTCATACAGATCGAGTTCAATTCAGGGGAATGCATTTCCCTATGGCTGCACAGAGATGAAAACCCCACGAAGACATAGGTACGAATGTATCCCGAAAGTGATCCACTATCCTGCACGGAGGTGAAAACCTCACGAAGGAGTAGCTTTTCACTCCCACTTAAAAGAGTGTGACCATAACGGTCACGCAATGTAATACAGAAATACTTTACAAGATTAGAACAACATGCAATAAAAAAGATCATAATTTTTCAAATCGGATTTTCAAATTTAGACAAAATGACAGGAAATAATAAATTTTACGGCTTGACTCTCTTATTATGTCCCCAGTGGAGTCGCCAAGCTGTCAAAACCATTTTTATATTCTATGAAAAACGGGGATCAACTTTAAAAACGAAAATGGAGTCGCCACCAATCTCTTTTTACTTAGGTGTGATCGGATCACCTTATAAAACATTTTATTTCAAAACATTGATTTTGGCCTACGAAATTCAAGAAAACGGGTTCGGGAGTCGGTTACGTACGAGGAAGGATTAGCACCCTCGTAACGCCAAAAATTGGTACCGGATTGATTAGTTATTGTCCTAATGTCGAAAATTCGAAAAGATTTGAAAACATGATTTCTGAACAATTTGAGTTGGAACTTGAGATTCCTTTGTTCCGAAAGAATACAAACATCACATCCAGCACGTTAGGACATGATGTTTTAAACCCTCGTAACCAACATCATCTCACGATTTACAAAATTCATTAAAAGGATATTTAGTTATTTACTCAAACGGAAAATCAAAACCCAGCACGTTAGGGCATTATTTCCCAAATTTCTAAATACGAAACATTGCCTTATTTAAGAAAAACTTTTGGATAAAATGTAGCAATTAAAGGAGATAGATATTTTTAAACAAAGATTTAAAAAAAATAACATTAAGTTATTACAAAAAGTGCAATTTACTAAAGTTACAGGTCATATTAACAATTAGCACTAACAAAAACAATTAAGTAAAATAATGACAAGCAATAATAATAATGTTAAGGTAAACAAAGATAATGGATTCAAAATTTTTAAAAAAAAAATGAACAATCAAAATAAAAAAAAATATAGAGTAGATAATAGCAATTTTAAAAGAATCTATGAAAAAAATTAAAAAAAATTATTCACAAGATTAAATTCATGTATAAAAAATAATAATATATGGTAAATAATATACTCAAAATAATTAATGAATATTATAACAATTTAAAAAATAAAAAAAAAGTATAAAATGATATAGATAAATAAAAAAAAGTTAAAAAAACGCATAAGTCAACCTAACTCCCGCAATATGAGGATTCAACGAAATTCCTCCACCAAAATCTAACTCGAACGGAAGCACCTCAAAAAGAAAAGAAGATGAGCGAAGAACAAAATAAGAACAAGCCACAAAAAATAAGAATGCAAAAGAGAGAGAAATTTGAGTGAATGCTCTCAAGAATTTTTATTACTCAAAACTCAAGTGTGTTTTACAATGAAAGGAGAGGCCTCTATTTATAGTTGAGCCTCCCCAAATCCAACGGTACAAATCAATTACATCAACGGCTAAGATTAAAAGGTATCTACAAATTAAATCTCTAAGATTACAAAATCATATCTTATAAGATTGCATACCATATCTTCTAAGGTTGCATATCATATCTTCTGAGATTGTATACCATATCTTCTAGCATTGCGTATCATATCTAAGATTTGCATATTATATCTAAGATTGCATATCCTTGAAGATTGTGTTCCCATATATGTCAAGCTTGTAGATGGACCTTCAATCTTTTCAAGTAATGGGTCATTCTGATCGGGCCAAATGATATATTTTGGACTGGACTTGGACTTTGTTTTATTATTTTGGGTTTATTATTTTTTGTATGGGCCCAGGCTAAATTTGCCTTTTACAGAACAATTTGAATACTCGACTGAAAATTATTATTATATGCAAATTTGACTAGTGGCAAATAATGTTCCCAACTTGATTCAAAATTGATAGCAAAAACTCGCAGCATATCCTCTAATATATGTATAACCCATTCTAATTGGCCATCAGACTAACAATGAAAAGTCGTCCTGAAATTTAACCTTGAACCTAAATATTCATGTAACTGTTTCCAAAATTTCGAGGTGAAACAAGGATCCCGATTAGAGATAATCGATGCAAGCACACCGTGTAATCTAACTATCTTGTGAATGTAAACTTTTGCTAACTTTGGGAGTGACCAATTAATTCTAACTGCCAGAAAATGGGTTGACTTCGTTAATCGATCAACTATCACCCAGATGGCATTCCTGTTTTTTGGAGATAAAGGTAGACCAACTACAAAATTCATAATTATTCGTTCTCATTTCCACTCTGGGATTGAGACAGGCTAAAGCAATCCAGTGGGAACCTAATTCTCAGCTTTTACCTGCTAACAAGTAAGGCATTTGGTGACATATTGGACAACTCTTATTTCATACCCAGCCACCAATATGTTTCCTGCAAGTCACGATATATTTTCACACCACCAGGATGCATAGCAATGGGACTATTGTGAGTTTCATGAAGTATCAACTCCATCAAATCAACAACATTAGGAACACAAATTTGACTACGAAATCTAAGGCAATCGTTATCATCTATACTGAAATTCTCAACACTACCTTGCTGAACCAATTTCTTTTCTATAACAACTTGGTATCGACAAGTTGTGCCTCTTTTATCTAATCATATACGCTAGTTTGATTTTCAATTTAGCCAACAAACTACAGTCATTGCTAATACTGACCTAGGCAAACATTGCCCATAATTCAACGTTGCCTTCCTACTCAATGCGTCAGCTACAACATTAGTTTTTCCATGGTGATAATCAATAACAAAGTCGTACTCTTTCAACAACTCGATCTAGCGACTTGTCTCAAATTCATCTCCTTTTGAGATAAGAGGTATTTAAGACTTTTGTGATCTGTGAAAATATGGCACTTTTCACTATATAAGTAGTGCCTCTAAATCTTTAAAGCAAAAACTACAATAGCAAGCTATATATCGTACGTTAGATAATTGCGTTCATGTTTTTTCAGCTATCGGGACGCATATGCAATCACTTTACCACCGTGCATCAGTACACAGCCTAAGCCATGCAACAAAGCGTCATTATAAACCACAAAATCTTTCCCTGATTCAAGTAAAGTTTAGATCAGTGCTTCGATCAATATCACTTTCAACTTTTCGAAACTTTCTTGACACTAATTGCTCTAAATAACCGACAAGTTCTTTTGTAGCACGTTTCATCATTGGTCCATCTTGAAAAATTCGTTCACGAATCTTTTATAATATCTGACTAAACCAAGAAAACTTCGAATCTTCAATTCAATTTTTGGTGCATTCTATTGAAGGATAGCTTCAATCTTTTTTGGGTCAATACAAATTCCTTCAGCCAAAATAACATTTCCCAAAAACAACACCTCGGGTAACCAGAACTCGTACTTACTAAGCTTCCCGTAAAGTTGAATTTCTCTCAATACTTGCAATATAATCATGAAATGTTTATTGTGTTTCGCTTCCGATCTCTAATATATCAGGATATCATCAATAAATACCACTACAAACTATTTCTTATTTCTAAAGTTAATTTTACAATTTATGTAATTTAGTCCCTAATGTAAAAACTATTAATCAGCTTTACAATTTAGTCCTTCTTCACATCCAAGCTTAAAACCTATCAATTTAATACCTAAAACTTCAAGAAATTTTTTATGTCAACATTCAAAGACTTTAAAAGTTTTACAAATTGGTACATAGTCTAGCTAAATCAAGCTCACATTGCCTCAAAAACATAAAATTACAAGAAAAGAACTAAATTTAACCAACCAATTTAAGGTTTAAAACTTCCAACCCTAGGTTGATTCTCTTATCTCCTTCTTCTTGCTATATTCAGTTTTGAATAAATGAGAAATACAAAGATTCCCTTTGTTTTGATTACATTATTTTATTTTATATATTTTACATTTGAATTAATTTAATTATAATTTTAATACTATTTAATCAAAAATATTCCACCTACTGTCCACTACATTTATAAATAGTCTATTTTCCATTTTAAACCTTCGGTTAATTGCAATTTAAGCCTCAATTCATTTCTTAATTAAAAATCTATAGCGATTGGACTTTACAATTTAGTCTTTTAACCCTAATTAACTATCAATTCGGCAAAAATTACCTATCCAAAATTCAAATCACCTATAACATAACTCCGTGCGAAAACGGCGTCCTAAAACTAAATTTTTTGATACCACTGAATTTCGAGTCATTACATTTGGTGCCTTGGATAATTGTAATTTAAATTTTTGAGCCATTTCCTAATTAAAAATCTATACCAATTGGAATTTATAATTTAGTCCCTATGCCTTAATTAATCATAATTTTTTCTAAATTACTCTTTCAAATTTCAATTCATTTATACACTAACTCCGTAAATATCCTTATTTAATATTTAAGGGCTAGGTTTACGAAAGTGGGATCCCAAAATCATATTTTCTGATACCATCGGAAACCATGTTGTTACACCTCTCTCATCAATTTAGAGTTTGAGTACTCTTCTCCAAGAGTAAATTGTATTTAGATAGGTTACACAACTTAGCATAAAACTCACTACTTGTCTAAGAATCCTGCATTCTCAAGGTCTTGAATTTAGTGGTCAACATTTACATCTTAGATTACTTGACAATATTAGTTCCTTCTGAATAGTTTGAATAATTTCCCAAGCTTCATTTGCCACAGTGCACTTGGAAATTCGTTTGAACTCTTTGATATTAATATCACAAAATATGACATACGGGGCCTTAGAGTTTGTATTTATAACTCCATCTTCTTAAGCCGTACATTCAACCTTAGCTTAGAAACCTTTCTAGCATCTGAATCAACAGTAAGAGCTTGCTAGCCAGTAAGAATAGAACTTCATGCTCTCTCATCAACAGGCTAGATATAGGCTTTTATTCTAGCCTTTGAGTAAAGATAGTTACAATTCTCAAGCATAAGGGGACAGGTACTAGAAGAACTTTCTATTGTTAGCAAACAACAAATCAGGTTTGACCACTAAATACATTAAGCTTTTGCCCTGATACCAATTATTGCTACCTTAAGTTACTTGTTTGCTTAAAATGAAAATTACAATGGAAGTGCTTAACTGCAATGGCCACTACGGCTTGGTATTACGCAAATAAAATAAAGAACATCAAAGGTTCATTTACACAGTTTGGTTTCCCTATGTTTGCGGAGCCTAGCTGAATGAGTAATTCCACTATATTTAATCCATAATACAACAAGCAGTTCACACTCTATCACTCCCCAAGCATAGAGATCTCTCCTTTGTACCTAAAGACTAGAACACTCACCTCCAAATCCTTCCCTTGAGAACTTGGGGAATAAACACTCAACGATGTTTGCAATTTAATTTGCACTCTCTCACAAAATAGTTTCACAATGAACAGGTTAGAATGCATTCAATAAACTCTCATACAAAATCTAGACAAGCCTCAAAGCATATATCAATTCCGGCTTGCTAATATAGAATCTAAGTGAATACAAAGTTACTCCATGGAAATAGTTATTAAATCATTAAAAATCAAAGCATAATTAATCGAAGATATGATTTCTAAAACAGTATAAAGTCTAGATTGATACTCCATATTTTAAGGGTTGATTTGTGTAATAGCCCGTTTTTTAGTGGTGTTGGAAACAACAGTTTCAAAACCCTATTTCTGATGTTCAAGCTCGTAAATATTAAATATTAATATTTACAAGGTTAGTATTAAATTTTATTAAAGTTTGGTCCCTTAATTTTGTCAATTAATAGTTAATTAAGGCATAAGGACTAAATTGTAAAAGTTATAAAAGTTTATTACTATAGATTTTTAAAAAGACCAAAGGACTAGATGAATAATTAAACCATTTTAATGGCTTCAAAAGGTGGTGGTGGATGTCATAACCCACTAATTTTAGTTAATTAGGCTTATTATTTAATTAATTAAAGTTTAATTTAATTAATCTTAATTAATCAAGGTTAAAATATAGTATATGAAGACTTGTTAGCGGATTTTTGCCATCTTTTTCCTTCTTTCTTCACCAAACAAGCATATAGAAAACCTAAGAAGCCATTTTGAAGCTTCAAAACAATCTATCTTTAAATTGTAAGTTTAATTAAGTTATTTTCTTGTAATTTTTTATGTTTTTGAGGTCATGGGAGCTTGATTTAGCTAGCCCATGTACCAATTTGTAAAACTGTTAAAGTTTTTGAAAGTTTCCATTGATGATTTCTTGATGAAATTGATGTTAAATTGTTATATTTTAAGCTTAGATGTGAAAAAAGGACTAATTTGTAAAGTGTAAATTGTTAGTTTTGTCCAAAAGAACCAAATTGCATAAGTTGAATATTTGGTGTGAAATTTCTATAATTATTGATAATAAAGGGTCCTAAAAGGATGTAATTGAGATCGATTTTGAAACCAAAGCTCAAATTTATAAGATATTGCAATTTCAATTTTAAGGGCTAAATTGAATAAAATGTAAAATTTTAAGGGCATTTGAAAAATAAAATTGAACTGATTCATGCTTAAAATAGAATGTTATAAGATTTTTGGAATTGATAAATTAAACCGAATTATTGGATAGATCAGGAATTGAACCAAATTGAAGATAATCGAAGAAAAGGCAAAATTATTAAATAGCCCTTGAGGATCCAACTTAATTGCTGATTTTCCAGGTAATTTCATATAACATGATTTTATTTAAATTTTTATGCATTTTAATTATGAATATGTGTATGTTTGATTGTAATTTGAATTATTTGCGATTTGGTACAAAAGGCGAGATATGGACTAAATTTTAAACAAATGGTTATACATGTTAAATATGTCCGAGTGGACGTAATAAAGGATAGGATATGATTGGCATACGAATAGGTTTATATGTGTGCTCATACGGTATATGTGATAATACGAGATAATTAGTTGTACGGAGATCATTACTGATTATATTGGGATCCAGCATTTGTTACGGATCATCAAGTATTGTATTCCTTTACGGAGACCCTGATGTAGTGGAGGGATGTATTCTTATATGATTATACGTATAGTTTTCTACGAGCTTTGCACTTCGGTTCCCCAGTGTGGTGTAGTTACTGCTCTGATTAGCAACCTGGTGTGGTGTAGTTACCCGTGTATTCGAATTTGTTCACTTGAGTTCATCAGGCTAAAAAGGTTGATGAAAAGTGAAAAATGGGAATGGAATGTTATGAGTTTGTTATCCAAAATTGTTAAATGTTTATTTGATTATGGGGAATGGTATTAAATTGGATTGATATATGTTTGAATTGTCATTTGATGTCATTATATGTTAACTCACCTTATTGATATGTGAATTGCTATGTTTAGACAAACTTTGCCAATTTAAATAGCTTCTTGTATCAAATTGTAAATTGAGGTAAGTTGATGTCTAATGCCTATGAACTTACTAAGCATTCGATATGCTTACCTCGTTTATTTTCCCTTTCTTTTGTAGATCATTTTGCGAAACTCGTCAGGTCAAATCAACTCGAAGCTCACACTATCCTATCACATATTTGGTATATGTTTAATCATTTTGAACCTTGGGTTTGTGGCATGCATATAGGTGTTTTGGAACAAACTTGAATGTATAAAGTCTTGATGATGTTTGAAAGTCATTTTGATCCATGGTATTGAACTTGATATGTATATATATGATCTAGATGTTGATATTTGTATATGGCTTGATGATTTAAAATAGCATGTTTTGAGTAAGGTTTAACAAAGGAAAGAAGATGATATTGAAGGACTAGTTGATTGGTTGAATGATTTGAAATTGAATAAGTTGTTTTGGTGTGTCTTGTGCTAAATTGAGTTATATCGAATTGGTTGAATGAAAATGATTGAATTGTCAGGAGAAACTAGTCAATAATGTACAAATTGTAAGGGTTGTGTGAAAGGCATGAAATAGGTACCAAATGGTTCATCTTTACCAAAAAAAGAGTCCACGTCCTGACAAGCAATCTTCCTCATAATGTTGGCCAACAGTGAGTCACGTCGCGACGTCAAGTGGTCTAAGGTCATGACGTGATAAACAATTTGGCGATGTCACGACGTTGGCCTTGGAACTTTGAAACTTTGCAATTTGGTTCTATTTCGTGCTCAGGTCAACAAAAAGGCTTTCGTGAGCCTGATCAAGACTCAATTTTGTTTGTTTAACTATAAATGAATGTATTTAGCTCTGAATTACATATGTACGCAAATATTTTATTGTAATTTGACTGTAATTGCTCCAACTATGAATGTGGCATCTCGTAGCTCAGAGCCGACGATTGGATTGGGCAAGGGGTGTTACAATTCGATTCACTCAAATCCAATCCAATCTTCAAACTCTAAGGATTGGTTTCCAGAAGTGAACCAAAGTGTCTTCAGTATAACAACACATAACCCAGTCCAAAGATTTTTTTCATTAAATTGTCAACTCAAATATGACAAGTATTTAAACTACCTTAGTGGCAGTCTATAGTTAGCATTATAGAGTGCCACTTAGCATTAGTCAACTCATCTTGCCTCGACATTATATAATGTTTTAGGATATTGAGTGTGCATATTCAAATTTTATATGTATAAATCATATGGATGAGTTATTTTGAATTGAATTAATTTATCAAGTTAATTAATGGCTTAATATATAATTTGATACCTTAGTTTAACATTTTTTAAATGAGGTATTTGTGTCTTTTTTCTATTGCGATACTTGTATTTGGCAAAAGTTAAACATTTTGGTACCTAGGGGGAATAGTATTAATTTTTTAGTGTTTAATTTGGGTTTTAAAGTTAATTCAATGAAAATTAATTACTAATAAAATTCTCCTTTTAGGCACCCAAAATAAAATATTGGCAATTTAGGCACCTACGTTACATAGTTTGTTCATTAAGGTCACTTCCGCTAAAAATTCTAACGGAAATCTAACATGGCATTTTTTTACATGTAAACCAATCATTAGATGCCACATGGCACAACTTATCGTTACATACCCCTTTAAACTTTAAAGGACTAAATATAATTTATCCAATACTAATTATTAACCAAAATGAAACATTTGGTTATTTTTTGGGTTTGGGTATGGATTTTGACCCACCCAGCAGTTTGATGGCCATCAACATCTTTTTTGCCCTTTAGCAAGGGAAAACACTCATCTTCGATTGTCGCCTTTCTTTTCAAAGTGGTGAGCCTTTAGCTTCTTATTGCGTTGTTGGATTGCAGGACCACCACCACCTTCTCTAAAAGGCATACCCATTAGGGTCAATAGCTTATGGCCTTCCTTATCATATTTGGTTGTTGTTATCATGCAAATATCCATTCCTCTAGGTTTACCAAGTGTATCAAACCCGACCTCTGGGAACACACGTTGTTCTTGAAATCCAATATTATAGTTTCCATGTCCATCAAAATTGTTAGGATTTAAACCTTGGAAATTCATTGTGCTAGGAAGCCCCAAGTTAATGAGTCGATCTAGGAATGAGTACCTAACCTGCCAAATTAGTCGCCAAAACAATACAACAGATGGTTTCCATGGCTATCTAATTTCGTTGGGTGGGTCAAAACCCAAACCCAAAAAATAATGAAATGTTTTATTTTGGTTAATGTTAGTATTGAATATATTTTATTCTAGTCCTTTAAAGTTTAAAGCGGTATGCAAAATTGTGTCATGTGGCATCTAATGATTGGTCCACGTGTAAAAAATGATATGTTAGATTTTTATTAGAATTTTTAATGAGAGTGGTCAAAATGAACGAACTATGTAACGTGGGTGTCTAAATTGCAAATTTTTTATTTTGGGTGCCTAAAATGAGAATTTTTTATATTTAGATGTATATTTATGTAGTTTACCCTTGTTATTATTACTAGTAAATTATGAATTTTCATCAAATCTACTTCAAACTCAAATTAAATACTAAAATGTTAACCTCATTTCTTTCAAGTATCAAAATATACAACTTTTGTTAAATATATATGTCATACTAAATCATAAAAAATACAAATATCAATTTAAAAAAATAAAATTTCAAATAGTATTAAACCTGAGGTTGGTGTAAGATATTAGTTTAAAAATTATATATTAGTAGGATAAGTATAGGCATCAATATCTAAAAAGCAAAGTATTGGTGAGAAGAGAGCATGACGATCATAACTATTATATTCTCAAGTTGGTAGTATTATTAGATTGATACAAGATGTCATGACAATGATATTGGTAGGTCAATGCCCCCCTCTACCAAGTAAGTTTTGGACTGATATAATATGTAATATGATTAAGGTGGTGGGTTTTAAACATATAATCAATAGCTTGGCTTATCATATATTGTCATTGAAAACATAAACTAGTTTAAAACTGACAAAGTTGTCGCCTTCATCATATGTTATTTCAACTGTTTCTTTTGGACCATTTCAACATCATATATGTGTGTTGGTAGGCTGCATTATTTACATAAATTCCCAGCAACTACAAAGGCATATTCCTTAACCAAATTGTGTCTATACCATGAAGCAGTACTGCAGCTAAACATTTCGTATTAATTTAATTTGAATTTTTTAAGATTTTGAAAAAGTTGTTATTATTAAAAGTTGAGGTTCATTGAAATTGTTAAGGATGACTCGTATTGTAGTCAAATTTGATAAATAATTTTTTAATTGAACTATGTTTATTTATTTCAATTAAATTCTAATTAGTCTAAATTATTTTATTATTATTTGACCTATGAATTTAGTCTATAAATAGGCTCTTTTACAATCTTAGAAAATATACCCATTAGATATTATTAGAACTCATAACATATTTAGAGAATTTTGTATTTACGTTTTGAGAGTTTTTTGTTTTTGGGTTTTCAGGGTTTAATTCTTATCTCTATCTTTTGTGCTCTTTGTTCTTTTACCATTATAGTAAAATTATTTTTACCCGTGATTTTTTATTCTCTTTAGAAGGATTTTTCCACGTTAAATTTGTGTGCTCAATTTCTCAATTTCTTCCACTATTTTTTACTTGTTGTTTAATTGGGTCGACCCCTAACAATAATAAAAGTTCATGGTTTTTATCTGTTGGTTTAATTAGGTAATTCAATTATTTTTAGGTTAAAATTCCAACTTTAACGACGGTAATTTTTCTTATTTAATATGCGCTGATTTTTTTTATATTCTAAATAAATAAAAGTAGATCATCCTAATGCTATCTATTTTATTTTTAATTTCGAAATTTTAGTGTTCTTACTTATTTGATTTAATAAATAAAATCTAATTTATAATTCTATCAAAGAAATTGGATTATATATATATATTTTTATATATTTTAAATAGTTTAGATGGTAAATTTAAAGTCCCTCGAACTTTGCTTACATCAAAGAAACTGAATTCTAATTGATAATCTTATCATAAGAGTATAGGGACTGAATTCTTGGCATTATAAGTAGAAGCTAAATTTTAAATGTGCAAAGAATATAGAGATTGAGAGCAAAATTAAATTCTTAATTTTATCAGCATCTTAGCCATTTCTTTTTAGAATAAATATCAAAATTATACATGAAATTTTGATTTGATTCAATTTTCAAAAATGACTAACAACATTATCAAAGTAGCACCATTTTATGTTGGATATTACATACACAAACAGTTATACTAATCAAATATGAAAATAAATAAATTTATTTATTTTCTTTAAATGTGTACAATTGAAACAAAATCAAATTTTCATATATACATATATGAAAAACAATACAAATTTCATATGTATAATTGTATTAAATAAGAATTAATACATCGATAGTAATAAAGTAAATAAGGTGCATCGAGTATGGACTTTAGCTAAAATAAATATTTTCTCTCTCCTGTGGAAACCCCTAAAAGTTAAGCCTAATTCCCACCTACCCTTATCTAGTTGGTCGCTGGCCCAAAGGCCAATCGCAGGCATTTTCATCCATCTTCCCACTTTGTCTTTGTCCACTCTGCCCTATATCTCTTTTCCTCCCCTCCCTTCCTCTCTCTTCTTCCTTTTTTTCTTCTCCCTCTTTCCTATCTCTTTCTGGCAATTAGTGTCCGGTGCCATTCATGCCACAACCTCCTCGTCGACATCACCCCTTTCCCCTTCCACTCCTCTCTTTCTTTCTTTTTTCCATCACCGCTTTGTTGTCCTCACTGACCACTTCTTTTTCAGGCTTGAGGACTGTTGATAATGCAAAAGAAAAGGGCAATCCCACATTGGTTCGGAAAAGGATTCGAGGGCTTAAATATAGCCTTTTTTTATTTGGGTGTACGAATATAAAAGTATTGTGTTAACCTAGGGGAAATGTCCATTACTCGATTACCACTGATTAAGGTGAATTTGCTTCTAAGGCAATGGTTCTTCCATGGCACAGTGATTACTTTATTATTTATATTTTTCCAACAATTGATCAGATTAATAACTTTTGACTTAGGGGTTTTCACTTGGCTTCTCCCTCTTAGGTGGTTTCTCCTTTGTTCCTTTTTTTTATTTTCTTTCCACCAAACAATCTTGGAAAGTCTCTATGTGTTGTTAGTCACTCCTTGTCGAGTTGGCTCTCCTTCTCCCCGCCCTTCACAAGTGGTGGTGCTTTCCTAAGTCCTTTCGAACTCCCCTCTAATAAACCATTTTGATTTAGGCTTCGATGGTTTCACATTTGCTTTAGCCTTTTTCCTCGAGGTACGTTAATCACTCTTTGATTTTTCGGTTGGAATGGGATGGCGTGAAGAAGCCAGTCAATTTGGTAATTGAAGCCATATTAGATAGTTTGCCCAAGATCTTGTTTTTCTTTTGGTCGATTCTTGGTGTTTCAGGTGCTTCATTTGTTGGGACATAGTCTCCCTAGTCAAAGGCGTTCATTCCGACAATGGTGATAGCAACCCCTCCCTAACCCTTGATAGTTTGTTCCTATGAGCTAGATTTCCTTGTGGGCTTTAAGTTCCTGTTGAGTAGGGTTTATGACCTTTGGGCTTTCTTGTTTTTTAGGCTTCTTGGGCCTATGCCTTTTGGGCCTTCGGGCCACCATGTACTTTTCTTTGTTTAATGGAATCTAAATGTTGAAAAGAAAGGTTAAAATATAGTTCAAGTCTTTGTACTCTTCCTACATTTAGAATTTAGTCCTACTATTCATATTCTAAAATTCAAATCCTATAATTAACACCACTAAAATTCTTTTGTTAAATTTACTAGTGTGATATCTTGAAATAAATAAATACTCACTTGGTGGTAATCATGTAACAAGAAAAATGTCGTAATGAACATGAATTTAACAAAATAATAAAGAATTTTAATAGTGTTAATAATAGAACTTGTATTTTTAAATCTGAAAAATAGAATGATTAAATTCCTTCAAATAAAAGTAGGAAGATTAAATTTTAGAAGTATGAAAAATGCATTGATCTAAGCATATTTTAATCCAAAAAATGTGCCAAATCGGGTTGAGTAGGGTTCTGTATGGGCTTTAGTGCCATCGGTATCCCTCTTAAGTTTGGATACAGTGGCTCAAAGCCAAATACGACTTCTGGGTATAGAAGATAAAGGATGATTGGAGTGCTGAAATCGGTGGGTTACTGTTAGTAATTCATGGCTTGAGTGAATTGGCTTTCAGTTTTCCCATGGACATGAAATGGCTAGGTGGTGTCTTAGTCTTTCTGGTCCCTCAACCATTTCACCTGCAATTTTTCATCACAACTTTATGATTATCCAATCACAATATACACTGCAAGGGCCTGTCACTGATTTCATAAGTTTTTGCAGAATCAACATTACTATTCAAAAAGTTTTTGAGCAGTGGGTGGGGTTGCTTTGGACTCATTCTTTGTCCATAAGCTAGTTGGCTATTTCTGCTGCTAGTGCCTGCCTGCAACATTTGCCCACCACATTGTTAGTATATATTTTTACTCTCCTTGGGGTCATTTTCCAACGATTTCACGTGCTGGTGCAACATGTTTCAGTCCTGGAATGGAGTAAAAAACGATAACATTCCTCCATTTCTCTTAGCAACTTGTGCATAAAAGTTCAATTGTCGTTTCTTTAAAAAGGAAAGAAAAAGCAGTCCCCAGAATGTCTTATCCATCCCTTAATTCCACGCCTATGTTACACTAGGGTATGAGTGTCCCATACAGGTATATATTCAACATTTTCTGAATGAAACAATATGATTATAAGATCATTTCTGTCTCCATATGTTACCTTCATATGTGTAGCCATGACTGGAACTTGGAAGACTTGAGACCATTAAAAAGTTAGTACAGAAAACAGCCTTGTTTCATTCAAATTGATTCATTTGAAAGGCAGGCAGGTTCATCTACCTTTGGTTCTTTTACATCAATTGCAACGAAATGATACAATACTTGAAACAAAGATACACTGACAGAGTTCCAAATCCTTAGTAAAGGACAAAGCTGTTAGATGAGATCAGTAAAACTAGTGCTTAAGTTATGGTATCAACCAGAGGTTAGTAATAGCCTAATTCCTGCCTGAAAGTTGAGGTAATAACTCTAAAAGAACTTCAACAACTGCTCATTAATGCACTCAATTCCTGTATCACATTGTCAATGGATGGCCTGTGGTAAGAAGATTCATGAATGCAAAGAAGTGCAATTCTACCAAGTCTAGTGGCTTCAGAATCTGAGTACTTTCCTTCAAGATTCATGTCGATAAGATCTTCAACTTTTGATGTCTCTGCAGCATGGCGGATCTGTTGCGTGATTTTTCGCTTTCCACTTAGTATCTGAAATACAATCATACCAAATGCATACACATCGCTTTTTTCGGTGAAACGGCCAGTTGTAGTGTATTCCGGAGCGAGGTATCCCATTGCAGCACTAGCCTTGAGAGTAGAGAAGACAATATCGTCTGCAACGAGTTTGTGCAGGCCGGAATCCGAGAGCAAGGGGTTGGATCGGTTGTCTATAAGCACTTTCTCTGCAGATAAATTCTGGTGAACGAGAGCCTGTTTGCTTCCTCTGCTTTCATGTAAATACCGAATACCTGCAAGCATAAAACATGCAACTGTTCCAATAAACTGCTTTAATAGAATATTTATATAAACATTCACATATTTAAGATAAACTGACCTTTGGCAATGCCATATATGATGGAAATCCTAGTGGACCATTCAAGAACCTTTCCATTTCCCTGCTTTACATCAAGATACTGCAACAGATTTCCATTTGGGACATAATTATAGATGAGAAAACACTCACCCCTGCCCTTTGAACAACAAAAGCCTCTCAACCTCACTAGATTTTCGTGTTTCAATGAAGTCAATATCCTGAGACCTTGCAGAAACTCAGATTCATCGGACTTGCAGCTTGTCTTGGCAATGCATTTAACTACAACAGCAGAACTATCTCTTAAGAAGCCCTTATAGATGGCTGAGAAATTACTCTTCCCCAACAAATTCGTTTCTGAGAAACACTGAGTCGCACGCTCTACTTCCTCTAAATTGAACATAAAGCTCTCAAAAACTTCCTGGGAAAACCCATTCCCACTCCTACCTTTGTCTAAAGGATCCCAACCATTAGAATACTCTAAACTAATTAGGGGCGAGGCACTTCTCCTGTTAACCTCCTTGACCTGGTCCGTGCTAAGCCGACTATCTGAACTATCGAAAGCACTCCCGATTTTCTGTTTTCTCCTACGGTACCATGCGAAAGTAAAAAGTGCTGCAACTGTCAACACAAGAGCAACACCAACAATGCCGGAGACCACACCGATTTTTGTACTACCGGATGGACTCAAGCAGTTAGCTTTGCTGCATTCAGTTGGTAAATCAGCAGACTCCGGGATATTCTTTTGGTTAAGGCCATTGGGTTTGAATGGTTCAGGTCTGCTTCTATATATCTTACTCGAATCCGCACAATCTTTCAAGTTAGGAAACCCAACACCACACAAACCAAGATTGTTTTCATATTGGAACCCAGCATGCAGCCTCTTCAAAACTGTATTTCATCCACAAAGATACTGATTTAAACACATGAAGACACCACACAATTTTAAGGATCAGTGTATAGAAAGACATAGAGTGAGTATATCACCTGGTGGGACATTGCCAGATAAGGTGTTGTTGCGGATGTCCAACACTCTGAGCATTGGAGCATTGGCTAACTTCACTGGTACCGAACCGAAAAGGTTATTAAAGCTCAAGTCCAGCCTCGTTAAGATCCCCAAATCCCCCAAACTTGCAGGGATTGCACCAGTGAGTCGATTATCTTGCAAAGCAAGAACAGTAAGCTTATGTAGAGATCCTAACTGTGTTGGTAAACCCCCAGTCAACCTATTGTAACACAGCTGAAGAACTGCAACCAGAAGAACCCAATGTTAATTATCATGAAAATTTTTCAATCGAATCCTTTAATTTCTATATGGATCCTACAAGGAAACAGATCTATAGAATATACATAAGAACACACACACACATACATTTAAAGTAAAAAAAAAAAAAAGGTTTTCTGAACACCTTGAAGATTAGTCAAGTTGCCAATATGAGGAGGAATCTCTCCGGACAAGTTATTGACATTGAGATACAAATCGGTGAGTTGACTCAGAGAAAGGATCTCCTTGGGTATCTCCCCACTCAACGCGTTGAAATGCAGATACAAACCGGTCAAGCTCCTGAGTCCACCAAGAGCCGGCGGAATCTGACCGGAGAGACCTTTCCCTTGCAGCGAAATGTTGACGACGCGGCCTTGTCCGTTGCATGCGACCCCATCGAATGAACCGGTGCTACAGGGGTCGGAGTAAGGCGTCCAGGAAGACAAGAAGCGGTTGTCAGGGTCCAAGGAGGCTTTGATTTGGAGGAGAAGGTCACGTTCAGTTGGTGAAGAGAGAGACAGGGGGAGGAGAGAGAGGAAGAGAAGGAAGAGGGACATGTTGGGATGGAAGAAAATGGGAAGGAAAGAGAGTGGGAAAAACCAGTTTCAGTGTAAGATTCGAACTTGTTATACATGATGGGCTTAAGTTCAAGTTTAATGGGAATCGTGCGGATAAAAAATTTATTTTATTTTTATTTTAAAATTTAACTCTCTTTCTTTAAATTTCTTTCTGGAGAAAATTAATGAAATATATTTTAATAGGATGCTGTTTTTGTTAGGTAAGGGATTTGAAATGGGGCTCACATCAGTCAACACTTTCTATGACTTTTAACAGTCTAATTCAGTGAATTATATGTTCTCAAAGCCCCACCAAAAATTAAATATTTACATTATTTTTAATTTTCAAATTGTTTTTAACATTAATTAACATTATTCTCCAAATCAGGTGGAGAAAGTGCAAGGGAAAGGGAAAGGAAAAGGAAACTTTTTCTATTCATTCATGGAAACTCTAAATCAATATTGAGTTTACGATGCTGTCGTGTGTGTATGTGATTCTAATAGAAGAATTGTTTAGGGTTTGTTAAAAACATTGGAGAGTAGAGAGGTAAGCTAAAAACATTTGAAGCTATATATGTGGTGACAAATTTGAGTAGAGCGTTGGAGCAGTGGGGAGTAGGAGTGATTATATAAATAGGAAATGAAGATGATAGATGATACTAGTATGATTAGCTGTAGACTGAGATTAAAAACGAAAAGCCTGCTACCTTTTTGGTAAAGTTAGGGGATGGTCATTTTCATCCCTTGAAAATTGTTATCGATGGAATGATGGGGTTTTGGGAAAGCTGAAGCTGCCCACCCATACCGGAACAGCTGGATCTACATATTGGTATGATTTCATTCACAAAATTATTTTTGTAACGCCTTGTTTCTGTTTTCATGTTTAAAAGGAAAAGTCAAAAAGTAATCTTTCAAAGGGAGCTTTTCCTTTTTCTTCTTCCATGGCTTGTTATGTTCATCACTTCATCTTGCTGGTGCGTTGGTGTGCGCGGTTTTCTTTTTAATTTGCGCCCGTTACAATCATCTTTAGGGTCGGATTTTGCTATTGAGGCTCGGGATCCCTTTGAATTTATGGGCTTCTCTTCCTCTCTTTATGTGTATTTTGATTCTCCATTCTCATGGTTTATTTTACCTAGTCAGTCAATCACATTAGTTGTTACTATTGTACCATTTAGGTATTGTGATCTTTTGCGAATGGCTTTGTGCTTGGGTTTTTACGGGTGTTTCTCTGTTTGATCTTTGTGTACCTTTTCATGTGCTTCTGGTTATCCGAAGATGTATTTCGAACTGTGGACTATCATTTGGTTGAAATTTCATATATGTTTCGCGAGTCTGAGGTGACATGTGCCTTGATCTTATTGTTGTTGTTGCCTAAACTATGAATGTCCTCTTCTAGAATTGTCGAAGGTCTTAGAAAGTTGACAATAGTCCATGCTCTAACGAACTTTATCTGTTCTTCCTAAATTCCGGTTTAGCATAGACAATTTGGTTCTTTCAATGACTTTATTAACAACCTATGTCTTATTCATATGTACATAGGAGGAGTTTGTTGGAAAATTTTATTATGAAGGGCGTTTTGTTGCAGAACGAAAATTTAATATTATTATAAAACTCAAACTTTTATTGTGTTATTTATGGTTAAAAAATTTCAAGTTTAATACATATATTTCAAGACTAGAGAGACTTGTCGAATTTTTTCTTTCTACGAATAATTTTCTCTACTCGAACCTCTTGTTGTTAAGAGAGTACACTCTTACCACTAATCGAATACAATGAAAAATAAAACTTTCCGGTGGGGAAAGCTCACTTTCTCTATGAGAACCAAAACCTAATCCACTATCACGAGTACTGTGAAAAATAAAATTTATTTGTAGCTTAAAACTTTCCTAAATTTTGGCAATGTATTCACGTATCAATGATGTGTGTAATCACAAGAGTTCTATTACAATGGTAAGAGAGGTGAAAATAATATTTTAATATAAAATTTAAAATCCACTTAGGATTCTATGTGGTGGGTATTGTAATAATTCGATAGTCAATAGTGTTGAAAAGTGTATTTTTGAGACTCCGTACTCGTAAATCCAACCCATAAGTATTTTATTTAAATATTGAGGCTAACTTAGTAGTTAATTAATTTTTGGATTAGTATCATGAAATTAGGAGTTATTAAGATATAGGGATTAAATTGCGTAAAGATTAAAAATTAAAGTGTAAATTAAAATAAATTAAAGGGACTAAAGTAACAATTGTGTCACTTAATTAATTTTTGTGTATAGGTGGCCGGCCATGGGCTAAGTAACATACATGTGTATATTATATAAATATATGTTATATATATTAAGTAATAATAAAAACAAATGAAAACAAATTAAATGAAATAGAAAGAAAGTGGAAAGAAAGAGATGAATGCATGCAAATTAGAAAAGAAAGAAAGAAATGAGAGAAACGGTCGCACGGTTAAGGGACAAAGGGGTTTAAATCCAAATTGGTTAGTGTAATTTAGTCATTTTCTTGTAATTTTTATATTTTTGGAATCCCGGTACCTAGGGCTACCCGGCCCATGTTGTAATTTTTAGTATTATTCAAGATTTTAGATGTTGACATTGTTGAATAGTTTAAGTATTAGGGATTAAATAGATAGTTTTTTAAGTTAGAAATGGAAAAGGACTAAATTGTGGAATAAATTGTTGATTTTGAGCAATAGGGACTAAATTGTAAAAATTTTGAAATAAGAGGTCAAATTGGAAAAGAGGTAGCTAAATATAGTTTAGAGTGAAATTAGTATAAAAATATAAAGTTAAATGTGAAGGTTAAAAACTAGTTTCAATTTAGGGACTAAATTAAAGAATAAGCAAAATATAGTGTGAAAATTGAAATTGAATATGAAATTGAAATGTGTAATATTAATGTGATTTAATTGTTTTATTCCGTAGCTAACGTCAACTGAAATCCTCGAGTAAACAAGGGAAGGATAAAATCGAGGTCGAATTGTTTGGAATTCACGGTTTGTGTTTCTATAATCTAAACTATGTTATAAATTATTGCATTTTGAATTGTTGCATATGGTAAGCATTTGAAGTTAGTACTTTTGTACTTTGAGATTGAATTGAATTCATAGTCGATTGGAATAGATTGATTTGGTATATTATGAATTTATTGAAAATATGAAGATTGAATCGAATATATGTATATATGTGATAATGTGTATATATGTGAAATTGAGATATTAGTTGTATTGAAAAGTGAAATGAAACCCTATTAACTGTATCGGGCTGAGTCAGATATAGATGGCATAACACAGGATATGAATAGTTTAGGGATTACTTCAACCTCGAGTCGATGAGGAATGGGTGCCAATTTGCTTCAATTTAACCGATGAGATATTAGGTGTCAATTTATATAGCATTGGGTGCAGTAATTACTTCAGATTTATCCGACTAGGCACTGGGTGCCAAACTGGTATGTTGGTTGGATCAGTATATCCGTCCGAGTCTGAGTTGTATTAATAGAGGAAAGTAAAATAATAATTTATGTGATTAATATTGAAATGAAAAATATGAGAAATGTAATATGAAATGATGAAATGAGATGTGAAACTTGAAATGAATTCAAATATTGATCAAAAAGATGAATCATGCCATTGCATGAGTTGAAATATTCAAATGTTATGTGAAATGCCTTTGATATATATATATACACTTTAACATGTGGAATTTAGAGGATGTAATAAAGAATGAGAAATTTTGTATTATTGATTTGAAACATAAGTGCATAATATTTCTTGTTGCATTCTTACACTTTGATTACTCATATCAAGTTAAATTGTTCAGATTATAGAAATACCACTGAGTTATACTCAACGTGTGGTTTTGTTTTCCATGCTCAAGCTAGGTACTTTTCGATTTATCACCAATTCAACATCAAACAATCCCGAGCTCAAATATGGTGATATCTTATTTTGTAATGGCATGTACTTAGGAAGTCTTTGGTTGATAGTTGGTTTGTTGATATGATGTTATTTTGGTCTCTAATGAAATGAAGATCATATGTAAATATGGTAGTGAATGAGGCTATATTGATATAATAGCTTAGCTCAATACTTTGGCATGTGTTAGTTAAAAGTTTAGTAGCTTAAGTAGCTAAGTGTTGGTCCAATTATGGTGAAATTTAGCATGAAGGAAAGCTTGAAGGGTTGATTGCTTGCTAGTGTCTTTGATGATATAACTTGTGGTACCAATGAGGGTACATTGGTTAGGCACTTAAAATAGATTGTTTTGGCTCGTTTTAAGCATGTTTAATCATGTTTTGAGTAGGTTAAATGATTGGTAAATGAGTTTCTTAGTGTTCAAGCAAGTAGGAAATGGTAAGCTTGAGTTTTAAGATACTTTTAGGTGCACACAGTCGTGTGTCACACACGGACAACACATACAGGCGTGTGACCCAAGTCAGTGAATTATACTGGCTGAGACACAACCATGTGTCCCAACTTCAAGAGTCACACGGCCTGGGGCATTCCACACGAGCGTGTGTCCCCTATTTTTAGGAATTTTTAAAAATGGCCCAAAACTTTCAGAATTATTTCAAATTAGTCCCTACCTGTTTTTAAACTATTTTTAGGGTGCCGTAGTTTCGAAATAGGGGTTGTAAGAGTAACTTTTACTCTGGATTGGAATAGATTAGCAAACCTAAATTAAGTTCATTCTACTGACATAATCAAAGATAAAAAAAATATAGTTGGAGTATGGACCAATACTTTGATGCTAATAATTGGAATAGTTTTGTATGTAACCAATTTATAGCATTCAAGAAGAGATAAATAGTGATAAAAGTATAGACATTGGAAGACCAAGTTTAGCATTGCATAGCATGATTCGTTATTCGATTGTTTAAGATTCTAGTATGAAAGTATTAGATCGTCTTGACTTGCCCCTATATATTATAATGTTAATGACTAGCTTACCTGTTTAATTATGATTGATTATTTGTTTTGATTTGTTAGTAATGCTTGTGACGCTAATCTGACGATGGAGATAGGTTAGGGGTGTTACAAGTAGCACATTCTGGTATCCCAAACCCAATGTGTTGCCCACTCTATCCTCTATGGGGTTTAGTTGAGCCTCTCATTTATTGGTTCAATTATATGTGTAGCCTGATTTTAATTTTTAGTTAAATCAAGCTCGTATAATTATTCAACCCTGTAACAGGCCCATTCTGCTCAGGCTTAAATAACAAACCAAAAAATATATAAATGTCCAGTTACAGTCCAAAAAACCATTTACAGCCCAAATATTATTCATGGCCCAATACCAGAACCCAACATCTAAAACAGCCTACCCAAAACTCACCTGACCCGAACTACCCAGACCCAAAACACTCGTGGCCCAAAAGGCCCAATGCCTAAACAAGTCTCAGTGGCTTAGGGTTTCTGAAACCCTAGGCGCCGCAAGCCTTCGCGCCGCAAGTGCTGCAGACACCAACCTCGATCACGCCGCCAGTCGCGCAGTAGCTTGAGCTAATCCCCCATCGTCGCCATGTTCTCCGCTTCCCACCTGCACAAACAAGGAAAAAACAGCAAGCAAATATGGCAAAACACATGTATTTCCTTTTTTAAATCTATTTTCGGGTTTATATAAACCCAAAAACTTGTAAAACAGAGGACACGATTCATATACGAACACATAGAGAATACTCAAATATTCATACAGAGAGAAATAAAATACAAGAAACTAGGTTACAAAGGTGATTTTCTCCGTTATTTTCATTCTATTTTCTTTTATTTTCAATCTATGCGCTTTTTTTTAATACTGTTTTTTTAAATAATAATAATAACAAAAAAGTTTTACCTTTCACGCCCGAGAAATGAAGTTTTCGGCCTCCGGCCGCCGGCCACGGAAGCGCATAAGGCGCGTGAGCACGTGGCCCATGATTCCGATGACCAAACCCCAACGGAGGAAAGAAAGGATCGAGAGAGTTTTAATTTTTTTTTAAAAAACTGTGGCCAAATGAATTTTTGGTTTGAAAATTGACCTATATAGCATTTTGAAAACGACGCCGTTTTCGCTTAAGCCAATAAGCGTTAAAACGACGTCGTTTAGAAGGCTAGGACCTGCGCGTTGACCCGACCCGGGGAGGATCTGCACGTTTTCATAAAAGGGTCTAATTATTGAATAAACCTTTCTGCATTTTTGTAAAATTCAATAACCTTTTTTTTTACTTTCAATTTTGGCCATAAAACTTACATTTTGTTTCAATTTAACCCTCGGACTGCTTTAAAGGCTAGAAATCAGACGATGTCGTTTTGGAAAGAAGTCATAATTGCCTAATGAGTCCTTACAATGCGATGTGCGTTTTAATTTAATCCATTTTTATTTATTTTATTGCTATTTAATCCTTATTCATTTTAAAACCTTTTTATTTTTTTTCTTTAATTATTCTAATACTATATGTAATTATACTATTAAAACATTATATTATATTATTTTATTATTTATATATTAATTTTGTATAAAATTCATATATTTTTATGTATTAACCTTATATATATTTAATTATTATTTATTTTATTTGGCTCAATATTATTTATATTATATGTTATTTTATAATTTGTATATTATTTATTACATTATACATTTTTTTATAATATATAGTATTATGTTATATTATATAATACTTCTAAAAGTTTTATTTTATATAAAATTTATTTATATTATCTAACATATTTTATTTATATTATTTATATGATGTATGTAATTTTATGATTAGTATATTATATATATATGTTTTTTTATATAAAACTATTTTATACTATTTACTAATTATTTTTAAATATAATCATTTATATATGTATTAAATTATTAAATTATATATATAAGTATTTTTTATTAATTTTTTTATTATATATTTATTATAAGTTTTTTTTTACTTTAAAATTTTTATTTATATATATATTAGATCATTTTAAAAATCATCATATTCTTTTAATTTTTTTTGTTTAAATATATTATTCCCGTTTCATTTGATTTTGTTATTTCGTGAAAGTTTTAATTTATTTTATATGTTTATTTATTTATGTCCTTTTTAATCGTTATTTTTGCTTCACATAGTTCTTTATATATTCTTTCATGTTATATTCTTTTATTATTTATTGTTAGTGTAATTTGTAGACATGTAGAATTGCTATTAAATATGTTTTAATGTATCCATGCAATGTTTTACTCAAACCATTTTTCTATAAAAATGCCCTTTAAATTGACGCATTTATTTCAAATAGTTTTAAAAAAATAAGGTGATATTTAATATTTGGGACTTCGAGAAAAATTGTGCCCTAATTCACTGGGTTTCGATTTTTATTGTTGAACTTAAAATATTAAGTATCCTTTTTTTTAAATTCATAAATTTTCAATTCAAAACTTATTCTCGGGAATTCAAAACGTTGTATCCTAACTTACTAGATATGATGTTTTGTGTCTTGAGATAAGAATTTTCTAAATAGAGGTAAGCCTAATTCCAAAGCCATGAAATTTTATATCCTAACTTACTGGGTATAATATTTTATTTCTTTGAGATAGGTAAGTCTCGATTTTATTTCTAATAAAAAAGGATTATATTTTAAATTTTTTTCAAATTTTCGATAATAGGACATGATTTTATCGATTGGGTACCAATTTTTGGGTGTTATGAGGGTGCTAACCCTTCCTCATACGTAACCGACTCCCGAACCCGTTTTCTTGTTTTTCATGGACCAAAATCAAATGTTTTAAAATAAAATGTTTTACAAAGGTGATCCAATCACACCTAAGTAAAAGGGATTGGTGGCAACTCCATTTCCGTTTTTTAAAGTTGATCCTCGTTTTTCAAATAAATTTTAAAAATAGTTTCGACAGCTTGGCGACTCCGCTGGGGACCAATAAGAGAGTCAAGCCGTAAAATTGATAGTTTCATGTCCTTATGTCTGAATTTAAAAATCTGGTTTAAAAATTATGATCCTTTTTTATTTACATGTGATTCTGTTTTTATAAAATATTTCTGCATTGCATTGCGTGACCGTTGTGGTCACACCCTTAAGTGGGAGTAAGAAGCTACTCCTTCGTGAGGTTTTCACCTCCGTGCAGGATAGTGAATCGCTTTCGAGATACATCCATACCTATGTCTTCGTAAATCTTTCATCTCCGTGCAGCTATAGGGAAATGTATTCCCCTGAACTGAACTCGGTCCATATGAGCCTATAATGGGTGAGGATCGAAGAATCTGTTGGTTCAGGTACCTCAACTTTAGAGCTAAACCACATATAGAAAACCTAAGTGCTTACCCTAGGAAGAGCTATACCAAACTCTAGCAATTACCCAGATAGGCGATTGATTATTTGCTTTATATTTTACTTCATGTTACTAATCAATTCTGTTTTATTTTGTTGCATGTCATTTCATATTTTAAAGAGATATCAATTTACGATCAGTTTTTAAATTAGAAAGCTGGTTACGGAGAACGAATTCCTTGATAAAGTGGAGGACAATGCAATCATCTGTAGGTGGTCAGAGCAAACACAGTTAGAAAAAGGAGATAACCTAGCCGAAGGGTACAAATCAGAGCTACGGGATTACAATCGCATCAGTGTGACGCAGAATAATCTTTAGGAATTAAGGGAGATATGAGATCAGTGGAGTAACGAGACCAAGCATCTGTTTTACTGCAGCTATGGGGATTTGCCGTACCTATTGGACATTAAGGTAGATGAACATCTGTTTTGAGCTATTTCCCAATATTGGAACTCTGCGTATAGTTGCTTTACTTTTGGAAGAGTTGATTTGGTACCTACGGTGGAGGAGTATACAACTCTATTGCGATATCCTAAGATTCAAGTTGATAAAGCTTACTCTAGGGCTCCTAATGTTCCAACCTTTGTGAGGAAACTGATGAATATTACGGGGATGAGCGAACAATGGGTCACAGCCAGAATCAAGCAAAAAGGTAAGTATAAGTGCATCTCATAGAAAGCTTTGAAAGATTTGATTTTAGAGTATCCTGATATGAAAAAGAAAGTCGATGTATTTGCTTTGAGTATATATGGATTAATGATCTTCCCTAGGGCATTGGGATATGTAGATGAAGCTGTATCAGATTTTTTTAATCGGCTTGACAAACAAGTCACACCTGTTCCTACGATCTTGGCGGAAACTTTCGATCATTGAGTGCATGTAGAAGAGCTAGGAAAGATAGATTTATAGGATGTGCACAGTTGTTGTTGGCTTGGTTCCATAGCCACTTCTGGAGAGCGGACAAGATTTCTTATCGGGTCTTCTCAGAAAATTACTCTCCATTAAAAGAGATAGTGGCTACTCCCAAGAGAGACGACATATCTGAAGAAAATTGGATAGGGCTTCTACGAAATCTCTGAGAAGAAGATGTTGAATGGAGAGCTCCTTGGATGGTTCCTGATGAAATTTTGTATCGATGTGGGAGTTTTGATTGGGTCCCTCTACTTGGAATTTGGGGAGCCATTGGATATGCGCCTTTGCTTGTATTAAGGCAATTCAGATTGAGGCAGTTTGTACCGGCTACATATGAATTAGCTCAAAGTGAGTTTTCATATAAAGGGGATAGCTACAAGAGAAGGGTTAAGGAGATTTCTAGTGCTTGGAATCAGACTCATCGCATGAAGAGAGTGGATGTAAGCCCAATGACGACCCCAGAGTATAGTGGGTGGTGGAGTAGGAGAGTCAATGACAACATCCTTGTGTCAAGTTAGGAAGACACTCAATCGATTGAAGAATTTTTACGTGTGGTCCCATCGGAATTGGAGATGATAAAATAAAATTTCGAAAGGAGGAATTTAAAGCTCGGAAAGAGGATAGAGAAGCTAGAAGAAGACAAGATGTACTTGAGGCTAGATGTAGATGTTCAGAAATCAGAAGCCGAGAAAGTAAGAAAGGAGAAAAGGAAGATTGAGGAATATCGAGATAGCTTGAAGATAGAATATAAGAAGATACGGCTGACAATGAAAAACGCTGGATTGGGAAAGACTTCGGAACAGTGGCAACAAGAGGTCCAAGAGGAAAAGGCCAAAGCTGATTATTGGAAAAGGAAATTTCAAGAAATGTAAGCGTAAAATGAGGCCCTAGAGAAGAGTTTGTCATAAAGTCGAAGTGAAAAAGAAGAATTAAAAGCTAGAGTGGCTGAACTGGGACGATCTCTTCATCACCATCGAAGCCGTAATTCCGCAATCGAGCTAAAGTCAAGTTTGAACAAAATTGAGGAAATGAAGGGTAAGATCGATGAGTTAGAATCATTATTGCCTAGCTGTGAACTTCGGATCGAGCTTTTTGAAACAAGAGAAGGGCATTGGAAGGAAGAGCTTCACAATTCTCATGATCAAGTTAGAAGTCGGGATTATCTCATGGGTGAAGCGATAGTCCAGATTCAAGAGGTAGCTGATCACCTACATACTTTGGCAGCACAGGCTAATACATTAAGCATAAAGTATGAGCTACAGTCAAATCGTGGCCAAGAGTTAGCTTTGTTGTTTAAGAAAATCAGAACTTTGGGCCTTAGGACGAAAGCATATTTGTAATTCGTTTTGTGTAAAGGATTTTGTTTTCTAATAAAGTTTTCTAAAATGAAGTTGAATCAGAATCGATGCCTCTTTGCATTCATGCATTTGCATTACATCATATCATATGCATTTAAGTCCATAGAGAGAGTCTAATTAGTTGAAATTATAACACAGAGAGAGAGAAAAAGAGAAGAAAAATCTGAAAGTTGAACATCATTACGGTACACGTACCAAATCAAATAAAATAGATCAAAGATTAGAACAATTTCAAAGAGACATGCAAGACCAAATGCAAGAGCAAATGGCAAAACTCCAACAAGAGATGAGGGACCAGATGTTGGAGGCTCAAAGGAATATGATGGCTCAAATGGCCCAAATGCTGAGTGGGGCAATGGACAAGGGAAAGGGTCCCATAGTTAACGCTGAAGACAATGACGATTTTCCTAGGGGATTCACTCCACCGCACGTGCAAACACAAGCTGAGGAATATCCCAGAAGGCCACCTGTCACGATTAGGCCTCAGCAAGGGCAAGCTGACACTGGAGTGCCCATGAATTTTCAAGTTGGTACAGGATCCAACCTAGGGGATAACCCTGCTAATCATGTTATCCCTGACCTAGACATAGCGACAGAGAGGCGATCAGAATTGAATCTTCAAGACAGTTGGAAGACCGCTGTAGATGGTTGGAAGAAAAATTCAAGGCTTTGGAAAATGCTGATTATCACCATGGTATTGACGCCAAAGACTTGAGTCTGGTTCCAGATTTGGTACTTCCTCATAAGCTCAAGATGCCAGAATTTGAGAAGTACAATGGGACTAGTTACCTTAAAGCCCACATCACTATGTTCTGTAGACGCATGATTGGCTATGTGAACAACGATCAACTTTTGATTTATTGTTTCCAAGACAGTTTAGTGGGGGCAGCGTTCAAGTGGTACAATCAACTTAGCCGTGCTAATATTAGCTCATGGAGAGACTTAGCCCAAGCCTTCATGAAACAGTACAATCATGTCACAGACATGACGCCTGATAGAATCATGTTGCAAAACATGGAAAAGAAATCGAATGAAAGTTTCAGGCAGTACGCGCAAAGATGGAGGAAAGTTGCCATGCAAATTCAACCACTTCTCCTAGAGAAGAAAACCACCATGCTGTTTATCAATACTTTAAAGGCACCTTTTATCATCCATATGATAGGAAGCACCACCAAAAGCTTCGCGGATATAGTGATGGCAGGTGAAATGATAGAAAATACCATAAAAGGTGGTAAGATTGAAGCGGGAGAAAGCACTAGAAGATCTGCTCCTAGAAAAAAAGACAACGAGGTGAACAATACGAGTACATACAACAAAGGGTACTTAAAGGCAGTTACTGCCAGTCAGCCGAAAGTAGTTACTGCCGAGCAATAAGGGTCGACAAGACAAGAATCAGGCCCCAGATGAAATTCTGAAAAGCTCCATTTTACGCCAATCCCAATGACGTATAAGGAGCTATATCAAAGTTTATTCGATACACGCGTAGTGTTCCTATATTATCTATAGATGTTACAACTCCCATATCCTAAATAGTATGACTCCAACGCTCACTGTGATTACCACGCAAAAATATCGAGGCATTCAACAGAAAACTGCACTGTCTTCAAAAAGGTAGTTGAGAGGCTCATCAAAATGAGGATTGTCAAGTTTGATAATATGCCCAGCGCGGAGAATCCATTACCCAATCATGGAGGCAAGGGGATAAATACGATTGGGGAAAATGTCGTGAGAAAGATTAAAGAGGATATCTCGGAGGTATAAACCCCATTGAGAATGGTGTGGAGAGAAATGGTAAGAAGGGGACTGATAGAATTAAGTTCTGAGGAAGGAGGTGACGAACCAATGAACTACTATGAGTTCCACAACGCTGAAGGACATGAGATTCAAGAATGTGCTAAGTTTAGGGTATTGGTACAGAGCCTTATGGACAATAAGGAGCTGGAGTTTCACGAAGAAGACTCAGAGGAAGGAAACATACATGCAACTGAAAGAGAGTTGACAAATCAAAAAGTTAATTATCTGAGGGTCATTATTTCCCGATCGAGAAACACAGAAGGCGAAGCACAAATCGCGCCTAAAGTTATAATCTAGAAACCTGTGCCCTTTCATTACAAGGATAACAAGATGGTACCATGGAATTACGATTGTAATGTGACGACGCCGGGAGTGGAAAACTCAGCTAGCACTTCCAAGGAGGTCCAAAGTGAGGGATTCTACACACGAAGTGAGAGGTGTTACGACTCGGTAAACGTTAGAACAGAATCAGCAAGATCAAAGACTGTGGCAGTTGAACCAGAGAAAGGACCTGGCGCCCTTATCAACGAACCTGTGAGGGAGGAAGAGGCTGATAATTTTTAAAATTCTTAAAGCATAGTGAATACAGCGTGGTAGAGCAGCTGCGCAAGCGCATATCGGTGCTAGCCTTACTCTTAAGTTCGGAAGTACATCATGAAGCATTGATGAAAGTACTAAATGAGACTTACGTGACTAAAGATATATATGTCAATAAACTTGACCAATTGGTTAGTAACATAAGTGCTGATAATTTTATTTCCTTCAGTGACGATGAAATTCCACCTGGGGGTATGGGATCAACCAAGGCCCTACACATAACTACTCGTTGTTAGGGATATACTCTGTAACACTCCTTACCCGTATTCAACGCCGGAATAGGGTACGAGGCATTACCGGAATTACAAATTTATTTATCAGACATTTTATTTCATCTAGCATTTATATTTGAAATCAATCAAAATCAAACATATTGTCCCTTAAATATATTTATTTTTATCGACATGTCTTACTTGAATTTATTACTCGTTTCATCATACTTAATTACCTTGTATTATCATATTAAAGATAATCACATATTTATATGTCATGATAAATATCATTCACTTGCCGTTTCTTCATAAACATAAAACAGTTAATTCATCATATCAATATTTCACGTACCATCAACTTATATTTCCTTATATCACATAATTAAGTTACACGAACTTACCTAGGTTAATTTGCAGAAATATCAAAATTCAGGGGCACTTTGGAAATTTTCTATTTTCATTGATTTTTCAGTCGATCTTAATCTAAATTAATAATTTCATTCAATTTTGCAATTTTAAATAATAAAATAATCCATTTCATGCAAATTGATCATTTCCACATTTTTACAAAATTAATCACAAAGTTTTACTTTTATTCAATTTAGTCCTTGAGCCTAAAACATTTCAAATTAGCCATACTACCTAAATATTCATACATATTTTCCTCCTCCTCCTCTCCATTCCACATCCTTAATGTATATAACATGCTATAAGTAACATTATCAATAATTTCATTAATTACTCATAAGTATATTCAAAACTGTCCATTTGAGTTATAGTCACTAAATTATTTATTTCCAGAGCTACAGAACTCCAAATGAAGAGCCGTTAATTTTTCCTGAAACTAGACTCACATATCTTCTTACCATAAAATTTTCAGAATTTTTTATTTAGCCAATTAGTACAGTTTATTCTTTAAAGTCACCCCTGTTCTGCTGTCTGGCAGTTCCGACCCTTCTTCACTAAAAATTAATTATCTTTTTATATAGAATTCAGATGATTTTATAGTTTATTTCTTCTAAAACTATACTCATTAAGGAATCTAACCATATAAATTATGTTCCCAAATTATTTTTATACAATTTTTGATGATTTTTCCAAGTCAGAACAGGGGATCTCGAAATCACTCTGAACCAGTGTTACCAAAATATAAATATCTCAAAATACAGAATTTCTTTTCTTTCTCTGTTTATTTCTTATGAAAATAGACTCAATAAGCTTTAATTTCATATCTCACTCAACTTCTAATTCCATTTCTACCATTTTTGGTGATTTTTCAAAGTTACCTTACTGCTGCTGTCCCAAAACTGTTTTCTTATAACTCATTTTAAAATTTAATCCTAATTAAGTTTACTTATTTTCTTAACTTAATTCATACTTTGTTTCTTCTTAAATTCCTTCCATATTCAACTTGACTATCTAATATTCATATTAAAACTTTAATTTCTAATTTCTTCCAAATTAATCCCCTCTAACTGACTTATAGCATACTTTACATTTTAATCCTCTTACTAATTCTAACTTAAATTTCATTCAATTTAATCCCTGATTCATCTTTTTCTTCAACATCAACTACACTTGAAAACCTAAAAACTCTCAAAATATCAACTTAGTTTCATCAAAATCTTGCTTTAAAGCTTCTAAAACATCAAAATTAAGTAAAAAGGGCTAAATTAACTTACCTATCATCTTCCAAGCTTCAAACTTTCTATTTTTCCTTTTTCTTTCTTTCTCCCCTATTTCTTCTCTGTTTCGTCTTACTCTCTGGTTCTTTTCTGTTTCTCCCCCCTTTTTTCCTTTTGTTTTTGTTTGTATATATATAATAATATAATAATATAATAATATAATAATATAATAATATAATAATATACTTAAAAAAAATCTCAGATTTTCATATTTAAACTGCCTCAACTTTACAAAATGGTATAATTGCCATTTTGGTCCTTCATAATTTCTTTTAATCTATAATTCAACTTTTACACATTTTTCAATTTAGTCCTTTTCATTTAATTACATATCCAAACGTTAAAATTTCTCAACTAAACTTTAATAATAACTTAATGACACTCCATCAATATTTTTAGAAATATTTATGGCTCACTTTATGAATTCGAGGTCTCAATACCTCGTTTTTGGCCCAATTTTTCTAATTAATTCTTTTAGTTCACAAAATTCACTAATTTTAAAATATTTCTAAAATTACACTTAACTTATAATTATCGATTAACAAAGTTTTCTAACTTTTTCGTCAGATTTAGAAATCTCGAATCACTGTTCCGACACTATTGAAATTGGGCTGTTACATACTCTACCGAGTGTGCTAATGGACAATGGATCAGTCTTAAATGTCTTACCGTTGTCGACTCTGAAAAGGTTGCCAATAGACAGTTTTCACATGAAGAAATGCCAGAACATAGTGAGAGCGTTTGATGGCACCGAGAGAAGAGTGATGGAAAGAATCGATATACCATTGCAAATTGGGCCAAACACGTATGAAGTGGATTTTCTAGTGATGGATATCAAGCCCTCGTACAATTGCTTGCTGGAAAGGCCCTGGATTCATTCGGCAGGGGCAGTGCCTTCATCCCTTCATCAAAAACTGAAACTGGTGACAGATAGTCGGCTGGTTACTATAAACGCAGAGGAAGACATCATAGCGACTGTTACCAATGATGTGCCATATGTAGAGACAAGTGAGGAGGCTATTGAGTGTTCTTTTTGGTCTTTAGATTTCGTCAACGCAACATTCATTTTGGAAGGAAATGAAGTTCCGGTACCTAAGATATCCAAGACCACAAGGATGGGCTTACAAATGATGGTGGGGAAAGGAGCCTTACCAGGAAAAGGACTGGGCAAACATCTCCAAAGGGAAGTTCAAGTGCCGATGCTGAAAGAACAGAGAGACTATTTTGGCTTGGGTTTCAAGCCAGATATTAGACAAAAGAAAAAAGAAATAAAGAAGAAGCAAGAGAGAAGAAGGGCACGGTTGAATGGGAAAGAAGTTAAATGAGAATCGGTGACATTCCCCCATATATCCCAGACCTTTGTATCCGGAGGGGTAATTCACCCTGAGAGAGGGTTATTGGAAAGTCCTCACATCAATACCAGACAGGAGGAAGGAATCGAACAAAGAAACCTTTTGGGCATTCGCTCTTATGAACCTGGAAGCGTTCTGAACAATTGGACTGCAGAGGAACTTCCTGTAGTTTTTAGAGATTATACAGAGTAATATTCAGAACGCTCTTGTTGTTTTTTAGCCTAGGAACAATAAGATTTCTTTTGTGAAATAGGCTCATGTTCAGAAATTGTTGTTTTAATAAAATATATTTTTGATAATTAACTTGAGCAAATATTCTTTCATTTTATTCTTTTGACTTTCTAATTTCATTCCAAATTTTTATTTCTCATTCATATCATGTGAATAGTTGTTCTCAAATTCATTTGTTCTTTGTACATTCTTTGGTACCCATCACAGGTCCCTAGATATCAATGATGTGAGCAACGATAATACAGATCCAGAGGTCCATTTTGAGCAAGACATGTGTTTAGAGGAATCTCAGGATTTTGAAGGTGACCGAGATTGTAATTATCTCCAGATTTGTTAAGAATGGTAAAGCAAGAGGAGAAACAGATCTTCTCCCATGAGGAGGAGGTAGAGAACATAGCCTTGGAGAAAGCAAATGTTGTGAAAATTGGGACGCGTATAGCTGAGAAGACAAAACAAAACCTTGTTAAGTTACTACGGGAATTCAAGAATGTCTTTGTATGGTCGTACCAAGATATGCCTTGGCTAAGTACCGACATTGTAGTACATCGTCTTCCCATAAGAGAAGAGTGCAAGCCAGTTTAGCAAAAGCTACGAAGAATGAGGCCTGATGTAATGTTGAAAATAAAAGAAGAGGTCCAAAAACAGCTTGATGTTGGTTTTCTACAAGTGGTCAAGTACTCGGAATGGGTTGCCAACATTGTTCCTGACCCTAAGAAGGACGGAAAGGTCCGAATGTGTGTAGACTATAGGGACTTAAATAAAGCCAGCCTAAAAGATAATTTCCCTTTGCCGCAAATCGACACATTGGTGGATAATACAGCGGGATATTCATTGTTTTCCTTCATGGATGGCTTTTCAGGATACAATCAGATCAAGATGCACACTGAGGATATGGGAAAAGCTACCTTTATAACACTGTAGGGAACCTTCTGCTATAAAGTAATGCCATTCGGACTAAAGAATGCTTGGGCAACATATCAAATGGCCATGGTAACATTGTTCCACGACATGATACACAAAGAGATTGAAGTATATGTTGATGATATGATTGCTAAATCTCGAACAGAAAAGGAACACATTGAAGTTTTGAAAAAGTTGTTTCTGAGGTTGAAAAAATTTCAATTGAAGCTCAACCCGGTAAAGTGCACTTTTGGAGCTCGGTTAGGGAAATTACTGGGTTTTATGGTCAGCGAGAAAGGAATCGAAGTTGACTCAAACAAGGTCAAAGCAATACAAGAATTGCCTCCACCACGCACTCAAAAGGAAGTCCAAGGTTTTCTTGGAAGGTTAAACTACATTGCTCGATTTATTTCACAATTAACTGAGAAATGTGATCCCATATTTTGTCTTCTCAAGAAACACAACCAAGGAGTATGAGACGATGAATGCCAAAGAGCTTTTGACAAAGTCAAACAATATCTGTCAAATACACCAGTACTATCTCTGCCTAATCCAAATAGACATTGATACTGTATTTGTCAGTATTCAATAACTCCATGGGATGTGTGCTTGGACAACACGATGAGTCAGGAAGAAAAGAAAAGGCGATATACTATCTCAGTAAAAAGTTCACTGATTGTGAAATGAAGTATTCGTTGATTGAAAAATTGTGTTGCACCTTTATTTAGACAACTAAGAGGTTGAGGCAGTACATGCTATATTATACTACCTGGTTAATTTTGAAGCTTGATCCGTTAAAGTATATGATGGAGTTCACTGCTTTGAATGGGAGGATGGCTAGGTGGCAGATTTTGCTGTCTGAATTCGATATAGTCTATGTGAACCAAAAGGCTATAAAAGGGAGCGCAGTAGCAGAATTTTTGGCTAGCAGAGCTTTGGAGGATTATGAACCTTTGAGCTTTGATTTCCCAAATGAGGAGCTGATGTATGTGGTAAATACTGAAGATTGTCTATGGAAGCTAAACTTTGATAGAGCATCAAATGCTGTGGGAAATGGAATTGGGGCAATCTTGGTATCCCCTAGTGGTGATTATTATCCAGTCACATGCAAATTGGATTTTGATTACACAAATAACATGGCGGAATATGAAGCCTGCATCATGGGAATTCGAGCAACCTTAGAACGTAAGATCAGAGTGCTAGAAGTATATGGAGATTCTGCCTTAGTAATCTACCAGCTTAAAGGAAAATGAGAGACAAGAGATCCTAAACTAATTGATTATCGAAAAATAGTTTTGGGATTGATTGAGAAGTTTGATGACATTACTTTTAATTATCTCCCACGTGATGAAAACCAGATGGCAGTTGCTTTGGCGACCCTGGCTTCTATGGTCAAAGTAAACAGGCCAGAGGATATGAGACCTATTCAGATAAGTATCTTCGAAGTTCCAGATCATTGTTATAATATGGAAGAGGAGGAAAAAGATGATCACCCTTGGTATTAGGATGTATTACGATATGTAAAAAATCGTGAATACCTGGAGCATGCCACTGAGAATGAGAAAAGGACTTTAAGAAAATTGGCCTCTGACTATGTTTTAGACGGGGATATCATGTACAAAAAGAGAAAAAATCAAGTACTATTGAGGTGCGTTGATTCAGTTGAAGCCAGAAAAATACTGAAAGAGGTTCATGAGGGCGTTTGTGGAACACACACTAATAGATTCACAATGGCCAGATAGATAATGAGATTTCGATATTATTGGTCCACCATGGAAAGTGATTATATCAACTATGCTAAGAGATGTAATAAATGCCAAATCTACGGAGATAAAATTCATGTGCCTCCGTCACCTTTGCACGTTATGACTTCCCCGTAGCCTTTTTCCATGTGGGGCATGGATGTTATTGGACCGATCTCACCAAAAGCTTTGAATGGGCATCGATTCATCTTCGTGATAATTGGTTACTTTATAAAATAGGTAAAGGCTGCTTCATATGCTTGCGTCACTAAGTCAGAAGTTAGTCGATTCTTGAAGAAAGAGATCATTTGTCGATATAGAATGCCCGAGAGGATCCTATCAGATAATGCACTGAACTTAAACAACAACACGATAGCAGAAATTTGTAGTCAATTTGGTATCAAACACCACAACTCGTCTCCGTATCGTCCAAAAATGAATGGGGCAGTGGAAGCAGCCAACAAAAACATCAAGAATATAGTAGGGAAGATGACTGAGACTTATAAGGATTGACATGAGAAACTACCGTTTGCACTCTATGCTTTTTGGACGTCCGTCAGAACCTCTATTGGAGAAACGCCTTTCTCGTTGGTCTATGGTATGGAAGCAGTTCTACTTATTGAAGTGGAAATATCCTCCCTTTGAGTTTTTTCAGAAATAAAGCTGGATGAGGCCGAATGGATCCAAGCTCGGTATGATCAGTTGAACTTAATTGAAGAAAATAGGCTAAGGGCTATTCGTCACTGTCAGATGTACCAAAAACAAATGATGCGAGCCTATGATAAGAAACTTCGCCCAAGAGAATTTCATGAAGGGGACCTTGTATTGAAAAAGATCATTCCCATACAAAAGGATTTCAGAGGAAAGTGGATGCCGAATTGGGAAGGACCATATGTGGTGAAGAAGGCTTTCTCTGGAGGAGCACTGATATTGACCTAAATGGATGGAAAAAGTTTACCCAATCCTGTGAACTCGGATTTAGTAAAGAAGTATTTTGCTTAAAAAGGAGAACAGGTCAAAGTGAAAACCCGCAAAGGGCGCTTGAGTTTCTAAAAAAAAATAGAGAGGCCAAGGCGAAAACCCGCAAAGAGCGCATTGAGACTAAAGGGGTTTTAAGTTGAAAACCCGAAAAGGGCGACTCAAATTCTGAATGGACATACAGTAATCTTGCTCTACTTGAATCAACAAGAAATGAAGTATGTTGCATATCGGGGTATCAACAAAGTACTTTGGATCTTCTAAACACATGTTAAACTCAAAGCAGTCTTCGTGAAGTTTGTATATAGAAGCTTAATCTGCGATATCTAGGGCATCTGATCTTTGTCCTATTCATTTTACTATCTTTGGATTCTTTTTCTTCTCAAAGATATGTTCTCAGTTAATTTTCTTTGTATTTTGGATAATTTATTCAATTTTAACTCTTTTTGAGATCAATTTATTTGTTACCCATTATTCATAAATGTGTTGCATTGAAATAATGATTGACGAACTAATAATTTCACAAAAAGAAGTTCTACATATTACTTTGGAAATTTTTAGATAAGACAAGGAACCAAAACAGGACAATTGTTTAGAATTTCCATGTGCATAGAAATATTTGAGGAAGAAGAGTCTGGATAGAGACTATTTATTTGGATTCTTTGTCCAAATGATAATTGGACCAAATAATGAGTTGATGTGATCAGATCATAACATTCGGGGAGTGGTGTGATGAACTAAGAAACCCTAAATTATGGTGGAATGGGTTGAATTTAAAATAAACCCTATACCTCAAAAATTACAGATGGGTCGGATTGAAAAAGTTTCAATTCCTATTGTGGTGCAAGCCTTGTATTCTCAAGATCCAAACGGAGATGACTCAGAAATTACATTGGGGCAAGCTTGTTAAGCAAAACATGATCGATGAACAAGAATGAAGAACAAATGAGTGATAACACCTAGAGCAGGAATCATACTCATAACATTTTTTGTATCATAGCAAATTTCATTAGGAGCATTCGATTCATTCCGATCATTGCATCATAATCCTAATCCTTTAAAAGGAATCATTTTCATAACATGTTACATGTAGCTAGAAGCATTTGATTCATTCTAATCATAGCATCTTTGTCATGTGACATAAACATACGAAATCAAATCTACAGGACATGTCCCTCAGTGGACGGTGTAGCAATATCGGTGAATTTGCAGATCTCATCTTCCTGAATTGCAGGAAGCAGATCGAAGACACCTTCAGTCTTGTCTCCCTGAAGTTGCAGCGGAGTAGACTGAAGACAAAAGATCTCATCTTCCTAAAGTTGCAGGAAGCAGATCGAAGACACTTTCATTCTTGTCTCCCTGAAGTTGGAGCGAAGTAGACTAAAAACAGAAGATCACATCTTCCTGAAGTTGCAGGAAGTAGATCGAAGACACTTTTAGCCTTGTCTCACTGAAGTTGCAGCGGAGTAGACTGAAAACAGAAGATTCCATCTTCCTGAAGGTGCAAGAAGCACATCGAAGACACATTCAGCCTTGTCTCCTTAAAGTTGCAGCGGAGTAGACTGAAGACAGAAGATCTCATCTTCATGAAGTTGCAGGAAGCAGATCGAAGACACTTTCAGTCTTATCTCTCTGAAGTTGCAGCGTAGTAGATTGAAAATAGCAGATCTTGTCTTCCTGAAGTTGCAGTGAAGCAGATCAAAGATAATAGATCTAGCATTCTTGAAGTTGCAGGAAGCAGATCGAAGACACTTTCAGTCTTATCTCCCTGAAGTTGCAGCGGAGTAGACTGAAAATAGCAGATCTTGTCTTCCTGAAGTTGTAGTGAAGCAAATCAAAGATAACAGATCTGACATTCTTGAAGTTGTAAGAAGCAGATCTAAGACATCAAATTTTGTCTCCCTTGAGTTTGCAGTGGAGCAGATCAAAAGATAGTGGATATCGCTTTCATAAAGTTACAGTGAAGCAGATTGAAGTTATCAGACTTATTTGAAATTGAGATGAAGTTCTAATACCATTGCATTAGAGTTGGAAGCTGTTTGAAGAGAACGAAGAAGACGAGGCTCGGCTAAGACCGGACAAAATTGGTCCTTTTATAGTATTTGCTCTATTCTCGTTTCACAACAATGAGCAAAGAGGGGCAGTTGTAACAGGCCAATTTTGCCCGGGCTTAAATAACAAACTAAAAAAAATATAAATGTCCAACTACAGTCCAAAATATTATTCATGGCCTAATACCAGAACCCAACATCTAAAACAGCCTACCCAAAACCTACCTGACCCGAACTACCCAGACCCAAAACACTCGTGGCCCAAAAGGCCCAATTCCTAAACAAGTCTCAGTGGCCTATGGTTTCTGAAATCCTAGACGCCGCAAGCCTTGGCGTCGCAAGTGCTGCAGACACCAGCCTCAGTCACGCCGCCAGTCGCGCCGCAGCTTGCCGAATCCCCCATCGTCGCCACGCTCTCCGCTTTCCACCTACACAAACAAGGAAAAAACAGCAAGCAAATATGGCAAAACACATGTATTTCCTTTTTAAAATCTATTTTCGGGTTTATATAAACCCCAAAACTTATAAAGCAGAGGACACAATTCATATACGAACACACAGAGAATACTCAAATATTCATACAGAGAGAAATAAAATACAAGAAACTAGGTTACAAAGGTGATTTTCTCCGTTATTTTCATTCTATTTTCTTTTATTTTCAATCTATGCGCTTTTTTTTAATACTGTTTTTTTAAAAATAATAATAACAAAAAAGTTTTACCTTTCACGCTTGAGAAATGAAGTTTCCAGCCTCTGGCCGCCGGCCACGGAGGCGCGTGAGGTGCGTGCGCACGTGGTCCGTGATTCCGATGACCAAACCCCAACGGTGGAAAGGAGGGATCGAGAGAGTTTTAATTTTTTTTTTTTTAAAACTGTGGCCAAATGAATTTTTGGTTTGAAAATTGACCTATATAGCATTTTGAAAATGACGTCGTTTTCGCTAAAGCCAATAAGCGTTAAAACGACGTCGTTTAGAAGGCCAGGACCCGCGTGTTGACCCGACCTGGGGAAAATCCGCGCGTTTTCATAAAATGGTCTAATTATTGAATAAACCCTTCCGCATTTTTGTAAAATTCAATAACCTTTTTTTTTACTTTCAATTTTGGCCCGAAACTTACATTTTGTTTCAATTTAACCCTTGGACTGCTTTAAAGGCTGGAAATCAGACGATATCGTTTTGGAAAGAAGGCATAATTGCCTAATGAGTCCTTACAATGCGATGCATGTTTTAATTTAATCCATTTTTATTTATTTTATTTCTATTTAATCTTTATTCATTTTAAAACCTTTTTATTTTTTTTTCTTTAATTATTCTAATACTATATGTAATTATTTTATTAAAACATTATATTATTTTATTATTTATATATTAAATTTGTATAAAATTCATATATTTTTATGTATTAACCTTATATATATTTAATTATTATTATTTATTTTATTTGGTTCAATATTATTTATATTATATGTTATTTTATAATTTGTATATTATTTATTACATTATACATTTTTATAATATATAGTATTATGTTATATTATATATTACTTCTAAAAGTTTTATTTTATATAAAATTTATTAATATTATCTAACATATTTTATTTATATTATTTATATTATGTATGTAATTTTATGATTAGTATAATATATATATTTATATAAAACTATTTTATACTATTTACTAATTATTTTTAAATGTAATCATTTATATATGTATTAAATTATTAAATTATATATAAGTATTTTTTATTAATTTTTTTATTATATATATTTATTATAAGTTTTTTTTTACTTTAAAATTTTTATTTACATATATATTAGATCATTTTAAAAATCATCATATTCTTTTTTTTTTGTTTAAATATATTATTCCCTTTTTATTTGATTTTGTTATTTCGTGAAAGTTTTAATTTAATTTATATGTTTATTTATTTATATCCTTTTTAATCGTTCTTTTTGCTTCACATAGTTCTTTATATATTCTTTCATGTTATATTCTTTTATTATTTATTGTTAGTATAATTTGTAGACATGTAGAATTGCTATTAAATATGTTGTAATGTATTCATGCAATGTTTTACTCAAACCATTTTTCTATAAAAATACCTTTTAAATTGACGCATTTATTTCAAATAGTTTTAAAAAAATAAGGTGATATTTAATATTTGGGACTTCGAGAAAAATTGTGCCCTAACTCACTGGGTTTCGATTTTTATCGTTGAACTTAAAATATTAAGTATCCTTTTTTTAAAATTCATAAATTTTCAATTCAAAACTTATTCTCAGGAATTCAAAACGTTGTATCCTAACTTACTGGATATGATGTTTTGTGTCTCGAGATAAGAATTTTCTAAATAGAGGTAAGCCTAATTCCAAAGCCATGAAATTTTATATCCTAACTTACTAGGTATAATATTTTATTTCTTTGAGATAGGTAAGTCTCGGTTTTATTTCTAATAAAAAAGGATTATATTTTAAATTTTTTTAAAATTTTTGACAATAGGACATGATTTTATCGATTGGGTACCAATTTTTGGGCGTTATGAGGGTGCTAACCCTTCCTCATACGTAACCAACTCCCGAACCCGTTTTCTTGTTTTTCATGGACCAAAATCAAATGTTTTAAAATAAAACGTTTTATAAACGTGATCCAATCACACCTAAGTAAAAGGGATTGGTGGCAACTCCATTTCTGTTTTTTAAAGTCGATCCTCGTTTTTCAAATAAATTTTAAAAATAGTTTCGACAAACCCAATAACTAGTTTATTATTCTCAAAATACTATTTATGTAATCAAAATTAATTAATTCAATTAAATTATTTTCTCAATCCAATTCTAATCCAGTCATTGTTTTAAGATATATGTGTAAATAAATTTAATTGTCCTATTTAGTAAAATTACGATGATTAATTAATTTAATTTTTACTTTAAACTTTAATTATTTAATTACAATTAATTAAATAATAATCCCAAAAGATTAAATTAGTTTCTAAGTCATCTCTTGTTCCTTTTCGAGAAAATGCATTTACTATAGATGGTAATTCATGCAACTTATTTATCTTTCACAGTTCTCATTTGTAACAATCCAATTTTCAGTGGTGTCGGAAAAAGTGATTTTAAAACTCCATTTTAGTAAATCAGGTCCGTAAATATTAAAAATAAATATTTACGGAGTTGGTATAAAGGTTTATTGGAGTTTGATCCTTCAATTTTTCCTATTAATTGCATAATTAAAGTATAGAGACTAAATTGTAAAAGTCTTATTGCTATAGATTTTTAATTAGCCAAAAGACCAAAATAGCAATTAAATCATTTCTTAACGAAAATTTAGTATGAAACTCGTAAATATTAAATTAATAATATTTACTAACTCTATTGTTGGAATTGTGATCCCGAAATCATTGTTTCCGACACCATTGAAAACGGGTTGTTACACTTCTTTATGTATGATTGCTGTGTACTTATTTTCTAAATTAGCAATCTAGTGGAGGGGGGGTTGTTGGAAATTGTAGATTGCAAATTCATTATATATTATTAATGGATCACTTAGTGCGATTCATGAGCACTTATTCGGATTAGAAAGTGATGATTCATTCATCCAATGGATACATTATGATTTCCATGGGACATGTTTCTTCAAAGAAGTATGTCTAATATGAAGGGCTATGGCTCTTCAATAGTGTCCATTGAGTGCATATAAATAGAGGGACTATGGTGTTCAAAAAGTTTATTATTATTACAATCAATTCAATTTCAGAAATTAAAGTAAGAGTTACGGAATTCATTGATTTTACTAATCAAAGGAATTCAAAAAGTTTCGTTGTATCCCAGGAGGACCTTTGTCTAAACCCTCTAGCAACTTTATGTAGGGGCAAATTGTTCTCTTTAGAAAGCGTCACATGTGCCTCAAAGTCTACTATTTTAATTCCATATCGTCTCTAGATCTATCATTTCCACTTAAAGTCTCCAACACCATCAACTACCAACTTTAAATCCTTCCACAACCATTTCCTCTTAAATGCCGATGGGCACCCATGGATGATAGAGAATACGAAATTCTTCATTGAATCGATATGTCGAATCCGAACATGCATGAATCGAAAATGATTATAAACAACTTCAACCCTCATAGAATCATTCCAAAGAACCCAAATCCTAGCAAACCCTCTAGCCTGCCTTAATTCTATGAGAGTATTAGAACTCTAATTTTTTATCAACTTAATTAAAACATTAATTATTTGAATTAAAGCATAACATTGGTAAAAAGTAAAAAGATTAAATTATGTCAAACTATACCCATAAGTAAATTATTGTACAGAGACAAAAAGATCATAACTTGACCAAGTAAAAAAACCATCATACATTGCTTCCTTGGATGTTTTCCCTTTTCCATTTCATTGTGTAGAATAAATCGTTGGATGACCTTTGATTATGAACCTCCAATGTCCAGTTTAAGGTGAATCTCAAATCAATTTTATTGAATTAAATATCTCGATTTTTTTTTTTTTTGATAATTCTCAAAATCAAATTTGAACTCAATTATGTGGGGACCTTTCTTTTATTATCATATTTCTCAGGACTCACTCTCTCGAGATGTAGGACAATCATGGTCCATGAGTGACCTCTTGCTCACCTCATTGTTGAATGTTGAGTGATGCTAAACTAAAAATTCATTTATTGATTTATTTTAAAAATACTCTTCTAGTATTTTGTTTGGGTGGCATTTCAAATTCCAAATCTTTTTTTGCTACATATAGGCTTTTATCATCATTTCACATTCTGGAAAAAGAAAAACCCAAAATGGGGATATTGGCCAATCATGATTGAATTTATGACTTTGTATTGTCAGATTTCTGTGTCACCAAAATCATACTTTCATTTTCTTCCCCATTCTTACTATCATTTAAAACCCACGCATAAAATCTTTGTAACCCTTTTTCTTTTTCCCAGCTTTTTAATAATACTTTTGCTCAGTTCCTTTCTAAAATTTGAAAATGGCACAACTGTTTTCAAGGGTACCTTTGATTCTCCTTGGACAAACAATGGTAACAAGACACATGAAGTTTCAAAAAGAAAAACCTGTAAATATTGGAACAGTGGATTATAATGCAAGTGCAACAACCGCCTAGGTTGAAGCAAATAATGCTAGACAAAGACAAATCTCTGTCTCTTAGTCTTTTTATTAATTATACCCATGACCCACCCCCGCTTTTGAATTGGGACTGTTCAGTGCATGACTAAATAGGGAAGTAGAGGGTGCGGAGTCTCTGCCCTTTCAACCATCTTTTGTTTTTAATTAAACCCTAAACATCTTTTCAGGTTTTTGTTTTTACTCCACCTTTCTCTTTTCTTTTTCTCCCTTATTATTATTAGCTAAATTCCTTTATTAATTTCTGTGTTATGAGTCAGCTTTGTATTTAGTTACTTTAATTTATCGATTAAATTAGAAATTTACTTAGACTATCGGTTTGGATGGATTGATTTGTGAATCAATTGAATCGGTCCATAGTATAGGTTGAACTATTTTTTAATTAATTTATTCAATTAAACTAAATAAAGTGGTTGAACAAATCGATGCAATTGAATTAAAAATTAATGGTTTAATTGACTCGGCTATTGATTTGATCCTAAAAACTTTACAATTTAACTCCTGTATCTTTCGAATATTAAAGTTTCAACCCTAACCCAAAAGGTAACAGTTTAATTTGGGTTAACAACTTACTCCTAACATGAAAAATTAATTTTAACTCTATTATTCCCTGATCCATTCTTATTCAAATTATGATGGTTGGAATTTTCTTATTTTAGTTTTATCCTTTAGGTTAATTTTGAAAAGAAAAAACCACATACCAACTAAATCAAACCAAAGTGAATTTCACTAAATCGGATGGGATTGATTTTTTTAGTTTTTAAAATATTAAAATATGGACAATTATCTTTTACACTGTGAGAGTGAAAGCGGAATTTGGTTGATATCACTTATTTTTAAAATATAATTAAAAAATATTTGATATTATATTGTGGAGTGTTTTTACTTCACTGATAAAATTATTACCCTTAAAATATTAAATATTAAATATTTTATACAATATTTTTAAATTATTTTCATATTTCTAATTTGTGAGCTGAAAATGAAACCGAATAAAATTCAAAATCAAAATATAATATTCTCGAGTTTTTTTCTCGTAGTAAAAAAAACAGTGTGAAATGGAAAGGAAGATATGGGTGTCCATTAAAATATACAAATATAGGAAGGCTTTGTGGAGGAGACGAGACAAGACAAGACAAGACAGTTTTACTTTTTCAAGATTCAACTCTTATTTTTATTAATACTATTCCCATCTTCAGGCCATGTGAACAACAACATCCACTGTGCCAAGGACATCGCACAATTCAAAGAGCCAATGCCCCATTCCCTTCTTACCAACGCTAAACGAAATGTCTTTTGTTATTTCTACATATCAAACAATCAACCTTAATTTCTTTCTCCCCTTAATACTATTAATTTTGTACACTTAAAAAAGTAAATTTGAATGGTATGCTTAATTTATTTTTTGTTTTATGTTATAATATTTAGTTTTATCATCGTAATTATTTTTATATTAACTGTAGATAAACATACTGTTTATCTAAATCTACCATTAATAATAATTTATTATCACCATTTTATATTTATATATATATAAAGGGAGAGAAAAAAAAATTATCCAAACTTAAAATTCGATGTCAATCATAATTTAATATCAATAAAAATATTTTTTTTTCATAAGTAATGAAGTATACATGTAGTAGCTGTCATGTTGATACAATTAAAATTTTAATAGTTTAGTTAATTGTTTGCAAAATGATTAAAAAAAGAAGACCAAATTGATAAAAAGTGATAAATGTTAAAAGATTAAATTTGTGATTGTATTTTTTAAATGGTTCAACAATACACAACATAGATGATAGTTATAAAGAAATTCACTAACCTATGTAGCCCATGATACAAAAAAAAAATCGTAGGCCCAATATGTAGGAAATGTCCAGTACATAAAAACTGAACCAGACAACCGCCGTGGTCAAAGGCCCAATAGGTTACTAGCAAAGGACCAGAATGAAAACCCTAACCCCAGCCTCCTTTACTACGTTCGTTGCTAAAAGCAAGCAAGAAAGGAGCAGAGGTCAAGTGACCGAGAGAGAAGCAGCCGTAAAGCTCGAAACTCTGCCGCCATGGGTCGTATGCATAGCCGAGGGTTTGTATTTGCTCCCGCTCTTCATTCAGATTTCCCTCTGAAAAACATTACTTCGATTGAATGATCTATATTTTTGTAGCTGCTTCATGATTTTATTGTTCTTTGCAGTAAGGGCATTTCCGCATCCGCTCTTCCGTACAAAAGAACTCCACCTAGTTGGCTCAAGATCTCCTCTCAAGATGTGAGTCGCTTGTTTTAACTGTGCTTATTTTAAAAGAATAAATTTGGATTATTTATGTTAAAATTTATGAGCCGAATTATGTTTAAAGTTGCTCTTTATATTTGAATAATTGAATTCTCAATACCCGTTTGATTACTATATAGCAGAGAAGAACCAGATATTATTATCAATGGAAGTTTCACTAATTGGTACCGAAAATGGTTATACTTATTGATCACAATACAACGATATACTCTGCTTAAAGTGTGAAGTTTTATCTTTAGGGTTTTAAGCTGGTCGCTTCGTGAAATTTTCAGGGTTTAAGTAGTAAAAATAACAAATGATATGATTAAGTGAAAAATCGAAGGCTGTTTAAAAGGAAATAAATCAACCATCCACATCATGAGCCTCGATGAAACCGAGCTCCATTTACATCAGCTAAAAGTAACTCAGTAATACTAACAGGTGGTACTTGAAAAACATGAATCCCTAAAGCTATATTATAAGCAGAATGTGCCAAGGAGTCTGCAACTTGATTACCTTCCCTGCAAATATGTTGAATTATCACCTCCCAAGGTTTTCCTAGCAAACTACGAATTCTCCTTGTGATTATCCTTTAAAAAAAAAAAAAAAAAAAAAAAAACTGAAGGCTGTTGGGAGAAATTTCTCAGTAGTTAACATTTAAGGTTAGTTATTTCACAATAATGTTTCTATATTTCGGGGATGTAGAATTATAATGACCATTTATTCTGGTGGATTAAATCTATCATTTTGTGAGGTATATATAGTTCAAGTTGTTTCAAGTTTCGGGTGTCTTACTTTCCAGTTCATATTAGTCTGGTTTATATATTCCACTAATGTTGCCAGAAATTTTAGTGCTAAATGGATGGAGTGTTAATAGTTGTTAATTCATCATTTGCTGAACTGTTTCTAATGGTTTCTCGTTAATGTTCTTAAGGCCTTTCTTTTCTGGGTTACATCCCTGAAATGTTGAGCTGCAAAACCCTTAATTTTTTTAGTTCATTCTTTCCTGAAAAGGAGTATGTAGGTTGTACACTTTTTAGGCAATATTGTATTTCATCTTTTAGGTGGAGGAGAACATTTGCAAGTTTGCGAAGAAGGGTTTGACCCCATCTCAAATTGGTGTCATTCTCCGTGATTCACATGGGATTGCTCAGGTGAAGAGTGTTACGGGCAGCAAGATTTTGCGGATACTGAAAGCCCATGGTATAACTTCATTGTCGTCATCTTATGTTGCATTTATCCTCTGATGCGAAGGCAAACATTCGACTCATCCATTTGTTAATTGTCAGGTCTTGCTCCTGAAATTCCCGAAGATTTGTACCACCTGATTAAGAAAGCTGTTGCCATCAGAAAGCATCTTGAGAGGAACCGCAAAGACAAGGATTCCAAGTTCCGGTTGATTCTGGTTGAGAGCAGAATCCATCGCCTTGCCCGCTATTACAAGAAGACAAAGAAGCTTCCACCCGTGTGGAAATAGTGTGTATTCCTATCCCTACTTCCTTTTGATATTGCTCGACATGTATAAATCACGGTTATTAGAGGCATTCTTTCTTATAAAACGGCCTCCAACATGCATGAAAACTGTTCCTTCACCATTCTTATTGCTCAACTCTCTTGATCTAAAGGTTGGTTGTAACATGTAAACCTTAATGTGCTTTTGCTTTTGCTTTTGCAGCGAGTCGACTACTGCCAGCACACTTGTGGCCTAAGGGAAGACACTGTTGGAACCAGCTTCTTGCGCTTCGATTGATGGACGCCTGGATATGGGTTGGAGTAGTAAAGTTTTAATTACATGCTATATTTATGCTTTTAAAGAACCAGTTCACATTATGGTTTGAAATTGAGATACTTAGGAGGGATAATATTATGTTTTGTGATCAGAATCATTTTTCTTGCCCCTTTAAAATGTGTTGACGTTTTGGATCTTATCTTCAAAATGTTGTTACGTGGATTTATGTTTCCGAACCTTATTTGTTTAGGGATTAGGGTTTAGTGAAGAAGCTGGAGCTTGACGGAATTTCACTTCTATAGAACTCAAGTCTGATTAGCTGCTTAAAATTAACCTTGTTTTTTTTCTGATGAGAAAATGAGTTTGATTTTAATATTGGATTCCAAACTTGATTATTTAGTTTGAGTTCAGATAGAAAATTTGCAATTAAAAATTGTCTGATATAGCTTGTTTAGGTTGAGTGAAAATCTGGAATTTCACTTTTAAAACTTGAGATAAAAGTTTTTGTGATGAAAAAATGAGTTTGGATTTGATACTGGATTTCAATTTCAATTATTATGTATGACTTGAAATTAAAAAATAAAATAAAAATGACTGTTACAGGTTGAAGCTTAGGAGAAATGATAACAATCTCTCTAACTCTCTTTTACTTCAGTTTTATATTGTAACTAAATTTGAATCTTAAGAAAAATTAAATATTTGATAAAATATATTTTTAATCCAATTTAGGAAATTTACCACATGTCAAGAAACTCAATAACCATTTTCATCAAATTTGTAAATATTTCATAACCAATTTTTTGAACTCAAAGGTTAAAATATGTTACTTACTTCAACATTTGAAGATTAATATTATTTTCTTCTTAATTTTATTGATACATATTTTGAAATAATAATAATAAAACTGACTAGGTAGTTATGTAACTAAAAAATTGATATTGTAATAAACTTAAATTTTAAAAAATAATTTTAACACTTAAATTTTGAAATTTGAAAAATAAAAATATTAAATCCATAAATAAAAATACAAGGATTAAAATTTAAATTTATCAAAAGTATAAAAGGTCATATAGTAGATTTTAACTAAAGTAAAATGAGATAAAAAAAATTCAGTACAACTGAAATCTGATTCAAGGGAGTTTTTTAAACGAGGGGGTCGAGCAAAAATTCAACGGATTCATTTTGTTGCCATTGTTAGTCTATATTTTTAAAGATGTTGGAATCCGTCAAATAAATCCTAATCTGACTTGTTAATAATTTAAAGGCAAAAATAAAAAATTAACCATAGGGCTTTTTCCTTTATCCATAAGCCCATTTAATAGCTGCGTCATCTGAGTCATTTGAGTCATCATATTTTTCTGAGATTCCATCATTTTATCCATCATGTCTTGCTGGATTTTAACCAGCTGCTCTTGCATTTGTGCTTGCATCTCCTTCTGCATTTGTTCCAACCTCTCTAATCTTTTATCCATTGCTTTAGTTTTTCTTCTTGTTTTGCCTAGGGTAGGCTCCTAGGTCTCTCTATATGTGGTTTGGCTCTAAAGTTGAGGTACCCGAACCAACAGATTCCTCGATCCTCACCCATTATAGGCTCATACAGACCGAGTTCGGTTCAGGGGAATACATTTCCCTATGGCTGCACGGAGATGAAAATCTCACGAAGACATAGGTACGGATGTATCTCGGAAGCGATTCACTATCTTGCACGGAGGTGAAAACCTCACGAAGGAGTAGCTTCTCACTCCCACTTAAAAGGGTGTGACCCAGCGGTCATGATGCAAAAGTATTCTACAAGACTCAAACCACAGCAATGACACAGACACATGCAGTAAAAGGATCATAATTTTTCAAATCAAATTTTCAACTTTCAACAAAAATACAGAAAATAATCAATTTTACAGCTTGACTCTCTTATTGTCCCCAGTGGAGTCGCCAAGCTGTCGAAACCATTTTTTTAAAGTTTGAAAAAACGGGGATCAACTTTAAAAATATGGAAATGGAGTCGCCACCGACCTTATTTTGAGGTGTGATCGGATCACCTTGAAATTGAAAACTTTGATTTATTAAAATATATTTTGGTCTACAAAAACTCGAGAAAACGGGTTCGGGAGTCGGTTACGTACAAGGAAGGGTTAGCACCCTCGCAGCGTCCAAAAATTGGTACCTAATTAATTACTTAATATCTTAATGTCAAAAATTTGAAGAGATTCTAGATTACGATCCGTTTGCTTAAGACACATTTGGACAGAATCATATTGGATGCCAAGACTTCTTATTTCGAAGAAATAAAATGTCGTACTCAGTAAGTTAGGGCACAACATCTTATATTCTCGAAATTAAACTTTTATGTATTTAAAAATTTTGATTTAAGAAAGAAAAGGATACTCGGTTGCTAGGATTTAACGAGAAAAAATCGGACCCCAGTGAGTTAGGGCACGATTTTCTCGCAGCTTCCAAACATGAGCATTGCCTCATTTTTAAAGCTAAGAAAACAAGAATGAAATCTTAAAAGAATATTAGGTTATTTGGTCAAACGAAAAATCGAAACCCAGCACGTTAGGGCACGATCTCTCGAATTTCCAAACACGAAACATTGCCTTATTTTAAAGCTAAAAAACACGAATGAAATCTCAAAAGGATATTAGGTTATTTGGTCAAACGAAAAACCAAAACCCAGCACGTTAGGGCATGATCTCTCGAATTTCCAAACACTAAATATTGCTTTGTTTTGAAGAATTTTTAAATGAGCGATTTTAAAATCAACTTATAAAGTATTTTATTCGGTTTGTTTGGATAAAAAAAACATTTGCACGAGTAAGTCGGTAATCTCAATTTCAATGCGATGATAAAAATAAAGTATAGTAGCAAGCATGGAATAACAATATATGGCAATGATGTTATGCAAAACAAATAGTTTCATGGAAGAACACATTAAGATAAACATAATGGCAGTGGTCTCACAACAACATCATGTAAAATGCTAATGATAATATTCAAAATCTTACGAATAATAAAAACAATTCTAAAAGAACTTCAAAGCTAATTACAAACACACATAATACTACATGAATGAGTTATATACAATTTGAAATTTAAAAACGTGATATACAAAATGATTTAAAAATGATACATAGTATAAATAACATATGTCTATAAAAATAATAATGTAGGGAGGTGTTGGAAATAAATAAAACATAATTTGAAATGAGGTCTTTAAAACAACACATATATATTTATATAGATTTAAAATGAAATATATATATATATATATAGATTTAAAAGGAAATACATACATAATATTATATGAAATTAAGAATATATGCATAAAGTAAGATAGTTTTAGGACAAGAAATAATACACAAGAGTATTTAAATTAGATATTATACAAATTATTGAAACAAAGAAATATACAAAAGAACATTTAGGAATTAAATATTTTTACAATAAATAAAAAATATATATAAATGAAAGTTTAAAACAAATTAAAACATTGTAAAATCAATAAAATAGTTCAAAATAATTTATTAAGACAGCTTCTAAAAATAAATAATGAATAAATTTTATAAACTTAAAAATACTTAATTGAAATAAGAATAAAATTAGCAGGCTATATTATAAAAATAATTTTAAACAGATTTAAGGACTAAATTAAAATGCGCATAAATAGTTAGGGATTAATCTAGCAAATATTTCAGTTAACCAAAACGCGGCGTTCTATCTAGACTAAATCGAAAAGGCGCGCAAATACTCGAGGTAAAATTAAAAGAACGAAATAGTTAAAAAGGACTCAATCAGATGTCAACACAAAATGGGGGGATCGAGTGCGCAATTACCCCTTCCACACGTAACCACGCGGATCCTCAGGGTGTTGGGTCGGGTTGAATCGGGTCAATCCACACGGCGCCGTTTTGGAGGCTATTGAGATGAGCCCAAACGACGTCGTTTCTTAATGTGATATTATCCCCAAAAGTCTGATTAAAACAGTCATCCATCCCTTTTTAAAACCAAAACCAAAACCCTAGCCCTTATTTCCTTCTTTCTTAACCGAAACTGACTCCAATCTCACCACCGGGCCACCACCTCAATCGGTGGTCGATGGCGAACAAATAGCCCTTTTGGGCGGACGTCCTTACATCACCGTAAACGGTGACTAGCGGAGCCTGAAGGTGTCCTTAAGACACACGAAAGCTAACAACCGTGGCATCGAAAATCCCCTTGCTTCGATTGCGGCGAAGAAGGCAGATTTCGACTCAAGGTAAGCCCCCCTTTTGCTTTACATACGCATACAAAAAGAGAAAGAAATGAAATCCATATCCAACGAAATAGATCTGAAAATTTAAAGAAATTCTAATTGAAAAATCACCTCCTCAAATCTGATTTATCTTTGTATTCTATATTCGTGAACAATGTTTTTTTGTAAGAACAGTCTGTCCCCCCCTTATACAATGATTTCATTTCGCTTTTTATATCCCCCCCCCCCCCAAAAAAAATATCAAAGAAAAAAAATCCTCTATATTACAAATTATTTTTTGCTTTTTTCTCTGTCATCTGCTGTTGTGGTTTGTTGTTTTCGCAAGTACGGAGGCATGCGTGGCTGTACGGAGGCCGTACGCGGAGAGGCGCGGCGCGCGTGTGGGGTGACTGCTGCTGCGCTAGAGAGTTCTAGGGTTCTGAAACCCTAATCTGACTTTGGGTCTTCCAAGCCTGTCCAGTATCGGGCCTAGGGAAATAGGGTCTTGTTTTTGGGCATCGGTTTTAGTTTAAGATTAGGCCCGTTTAGGTTAATGGGTGTGCTGATTGGTGTTTTGGGCCATTGAATATTGGGCTGTAATGGACATTTAATTATTGGACTTTTTTGGATCTTGTTTTTTTAATTTTGGTTTTAAAATTGGTTAATGGGCCCAGGCAAATTTGGGCTCTTACACATACAATTACATTAATTCAAGAGATTAACAATATCACAAGCTATGTCTTGTTGAAGAATCCCTAACAGTTCATTAGGAGGTTTATCAAAAGTTTGTATATTTAACTTTCATGTTAAATAGATCTTAGCCAATCGGTCCGTAACTAAATCTGATAGAGTTTGAATAGAAATATTAGATCATTTAGAATAAAGGTAGAGCTTATGTTTAAACATTCAAAGCTCAAGTTTAGTTTGACTCGATTTTAAATTTATAATATTTTATATTATATATTTTATAACACTAAAAGAATAAATTTATAATAAATATATAATTCTATTTATAATTATATAAAAAATTTTAAAAATAAAAACTATATAAAATTATTAAATATTAAATTAAAATAATATAAAATTAATATGGGCGAAATTAAAATGATTTGGATAAATTTTTTGCAAATATGAATTAAGTAAAATTTTAAGATGAAATATATTAATATAATTGATGCATCAACATCTCTATTGCGCTTAAATTCTATAAACCTAAAGAAAATTGGGAAAATTACGCAAAAGGGAAAAATACTTTTTAACCTTTTTATAGAACACCGTAATAACCAGAAAAGATTGTGGGAAGAGCCACGTGTAGCAAAAAGACCATTGCTCACGAGCGCAGCGCACCGTATCCTCGTCTCCTGCCGCCATTGTTACCCATCTTCTTCAAGCTTGGCATACCATCAAACTACCCTATATGTGGTCTAGTCTCACTAACGGTAGCATTCGAATTTTACGTTGTTGCATTACTCGTCGTCCAACCTTCCCCTCTCAACTTTCCAGGTTCCTTGCTCTACATCTCCTGGAGAACACAGTCCCCAATAACACTATGTCCTCCTCTTTTTCTTCTTTCGCTCATTCAAATAGAAGGTAATCTTCAAATTTGAGCGCAAATTCGTATCAATAATCTTATTTTTATTCATTTTGAATAAAATTTTCTCTTATTTTTTTGGTGGATTTGGCAGTGGAGGCAGAGGTCGAGATATGAAACATGATCGAGAAAGATCCAGAGGCCGTGGCGGCGGCGGCAGCAAGGACAAAATTGATGCTCTTGGTCGACTCTTGTAAGCGGCGTTGGACATTAAAACATTCTATCAATTCTTTTTATTTATTTATTTTATATACGATTAAATTGATTTATTCATTAATGTTTTGTTTTTGGTTTAATTTCTTTTAGGACACGAATTCTGCGACATATGGCTACTGAACTGAATTTGAATATGCGAAGTGATGGTTATGTCAAAGTTGAAGATTTGCTGAAGCTGAATATGAAAACATTTGCTAATATCCCTTTAAGGTCACACACTGTTGATGATATCAAAGAGGTAGAATTTGTAACAGCATTTCTTGTCTTTGTTCACTGTTGAATCCTGAGAATCCTTTCCTATTTTGATTGGAATTTTCTATCATTGCAGCATGTAACTTTTGTAGTTAAAATTGATGAAAATGGCTTCTTTAAATACTATTTGTTGTTTACTTAAAAGCGATCTTTGAGCTGTTACCAGTAGTAATTTAGATTCTTGGTCTCCAAAAATGTTGGTGTATAAACAATCATGAGAAGGAAAATGTTCATTTTGCAGCCAAAAGAAAATTCATGGTTTTTATGTTTATTGATTGTAGGCTGTCAGAAAAGATAATAAGCAACGGTTTAGCCTTCTTGAGGAAAATGGGGAGCTTTTGATACGTGCAAACCAAGGCCACACCGTCACGGTGATGAATCTTTCTTAAAAATTTATCAATTTCTTCATGCTTTATCTGAATTTTCACCTTAGATTATTCTTAGCTGTTGTTTTGAGCATCTTTATTTATGTCTATGCACTTCTAAGGAAGATATTGTATGTCACGTTGGCAGACAGTTGAGTCCGAAAGATTATTGAAACAAATCCTTTCAGCTGATGAAGTGCAATGTAAGAACATCTTGTCTCTTAGATCGATGGACTTGCTTTATGTGTTTTATTTTGCATAATCCTCTGGATTTTCCCTGAGATGATAGTTTGCGTACATGGAACCTATAAGAGGAATTTGGAATCAATTTTGGACTCGGGTTTGAAGCGCATGAAAAGATTGCATGTTCACTTCTCAAGTGGCTTGCCGACTGACGGTGAAGTGATTAGTGGTGAGATATCATGAAATTTCTCTTTACTGGTCCTCTGAACTTTGACATACGAACTCCTTCATTTTACTCTTTATTTTTAATATGCCAGCTCCTTATACGTGGCAAACTGCTTAGGGGTGTTACTATGTCTGTTATCTGCATTTCACCATAGGATTCATGCAAAAGATTATGAAAGGGGAATACTAAGATGCCGATATATAACGTGAATTTTAATTGATAATGGGAAATGACAAGCACTAATCGGCATAAATCGAGATTTAGTGAATCTAAATGCTGTAGAGGGCTTACGATGACTTGTATCTTTTACCCTCTTCAGGTATGAGACGAGATGTTAACGTTTTGATCTATCTTGATGTTAGAAAAGCTTTGGAAGGTAAGCATGCTTGCTTCTTTCAAGTTTCAGTTCGGTGATGATTCTATGAACCGAAGCAATAACTGCAAGTCATGTCTTTCTCACTTTTCTTTAGAGTCGTGGCTGAACATATATCGATCTGTTCTTGCCAAACTACGGTTCTTAAGTTGTCTTGCCTTGTTTTCTTGATGACTGCAGAAGGCATGAAGCTTTACATTTCAGACAACAAAGTGATATTGACTGAGGGTTTTGATGGGGTGGTACCTGTCAAGTACTTTGAGAAAATAGAATCATGGCCAGATAGAAAACCTATACCTTTCTCAAATGTTTAAAATTGGATGATGAAATGATAAGTTTATTTTTTTTTAACTCTCTTTTAAACCTGTGTGATGACCAATTTGTATTGGATCTGATAAAAGATGTTCATTTTGTTTGATATTACATCTTTGGCATCCATTTCTCTCCAACTTTTCATGCTGTTTAAGGTCGTGATTTGTTTTTTATTCTAATTGTGTTTAAGGTATTATGATCGTGTTGTGTTTTTGTTTCATAATTGCGTTTGAGGTATTCATGTTAATAACTGGATTTATATAAGTTTTGATATGTTGAGGGTGTCGATGTTGTGCTTTAGATAGTTTTTTGTCCTTGGTGTTCATATCCTTTTTCAAATTTAGGCTTATTACATTCATCTCAGATGATGAAATTTACCTTCTGCAATTTGTAGATCTCTGTCATGTTTGTGGTTTTGTTTGACATATTTAAGTATTCATATCATATATTTTTATTGTGTTCATATTCAAAATTCTCAGCTGCATCACATTCATCTCACATCATTAAATTTACATTTTACCATTTATATATCCATATTATGTTCGGTTTTATATAATTACATGAAATTTTGTGTCCATAATTATAATAATTATAATTTTAATTCATATATTTTTTTCATGTTTTAATTTTTTTTATATTGTCTAAATTAAGAAAAGAAATGGAAGTTTGGACTTGATTTCCATGGTCTTAGTATGTACCTTTGGGGTGTTATTTTGATTAAACTTTTTGTGTGCTTAGGCTATTTTAATGTGCTTTTGGTCTTTTTCGATTAATTAATATCAATGCATACTGATAAATTCCAACTAGTACATTGAAGCACATCAATAATGAGATGTACCAATATAATAAAAAGTAATGACTACCTTAGTTTGGTTTTCGGTTTCCATCTCTGATATAATGGTCTTCTTGTAACATCAAACCCAATTTTAGTTTTAAATATAAATTCCATTTCATCAATACACACCATTTATCTTACCTCCATTCCCAAAATCAGCTTTTAAATTATATCATTTTTTCCCTTATATACTTTTTTGTTAAAAATAATATTTTAACTATCTCATTTTATCTTAAAAATTGTAAGATATTATGTATTATATTCTATGTAAGATAAAATTAACTAAAATTAATAATTTAAATACTACTTTTAATATTTTAATTTCATGTGATGATATGATGGTCAATGGTGTTTACTAATTTAACTGTGGTTTGAGTTTGAATCGTGTTGGTTGTTTCAGTTTTGTCGTGTTATTGTAATTAAAAAAAATTATATACATAAATATGAAAAATTGATATAGTTTACTGTATAAAAAAATCTCAATTTTGAATTTTAATAAACAAAACGGTGAAAGAGGGTTAACTTAACCGAGACAACATCGGCTATCAGATAACATATATCGCGAAAAAAGTAAGCAAAAGGAAAACAGTGAACTCTCAAAGAACATTGAAATCTTTTTCTTAAACTCATCCTCCACCCCACCCCAAAAAAAAAAAAAAAAACCCTTTAATAGCATCCCGAGGAACCCAATTGCTTCAGATTTGGATTTCTCTTCCATTTCTTCTCTCTATTGTCAACTGCATCTCGTCGTTAAGGTTTTTTTTCCTATTGCTTATTTTCTGTACTTAACATGACATCTTCTGCTTTGATTCAAGCTTCCATTGTTAATTGTTGGCATGCTTGTGAGTTTTTTTTATGCCTGATCTGAAATTGATTTACTTCTAGCTATTGAAAGTTCTAAAAATATAGCTCTAATTGGAATCTCTTGTTATGATTTGTCTTAATGCCCACGGATTCCAAAATGTTTGAGTTAATGGGCTTGTAAATTTAGCTTGAAAAAAACCATGTATTGGATCAATCTATAATAATTCATTACTGCAAATCGTTCGTAATTCAATTTTATTTTTGTTGCAGCCCTTCTTAGGCTGTTCTTTGAGGTGCCATTTGAAAAAATTCCTCCCCCCCCCCCCCGCCCCCCAATAATGCAGCAGCTAGCCCGTGATAAAGTAAGATAATTGGCGCTGGAAGATCATATCTATTGTTGAAAGATTGATTAAGGCATGAAAGCTTGTGTTGGATGGCGTCGTTTCCTCTTCTGTTTCCCACTTATTTTCATCCTTCCTCATTTGTTTTCTGGTGGTTGTTCCTCTTTGCTACTAAATCATTCACTTGTGGGTTCTTCTAATGTCCTTTTTGTTTGTTATTGAAGACTTCAAAATGATTCTTTTTTTTTTTTTTTTTTTCATGTTTCCAGTTCTGGAATTGCACCAGAATCAAGCAGTCACAGATTCCCCCAAGGAAAACACGAAGAAGTTTGATGTTCAGAATTCATCAGGAGATGATGCCTCCAAGAAAATAACCAAGAAATTTGATCACCTGGTTCTTGGACCTGCTGCCGGAGAAGGCTTGCCCAACCGTTTGCAATGCCGAGGTTTTGACTATTTTGTTGTTGCTAGCACATTAATTTGATAAAGGGAACATTAGACTTGCATTCACTTCTAAAAACTGTAGATGTTATAATAACTGTTTTATGTGATTAGGAGTCTGTTTTGTAGACATTTGTGGCATCAAATTCCTTTTCTTTTTTCTTTCTAATTTGTGTCTGCTTGTTCATAAATATATGATGTTCCCATTGAAATCGAATGTTTAATGAAAGTAATTATTGAACGCTCAGATCCTAAGTTTTGTTGCTGTGGTATTCTATGAGTTTCTAATGTTTTCAATGTATTGCAGGAGTTAAAGCTCTCAACAAGACCCATTTTTCAAACCCTTCTCATGCCTCTAGTGTCGGTGATGGTATTGCCTTTGTCACTGTTTTTACCATTTACAACAACTCACCCGATGCTCTTGCGGATGGTAAACCATCAAACTTGGTCACTGTTGGGAATGCTTCATATAGTAAGCCAGAGCGATCTATGGCCATTTTGAATGTCTTCATTAAGTTCATTCAGGTAACTCTTCAGTTAAACATGATAGAGCTGCACCTGGCTTCCTTTTGGAAATGTCTGCTAGAGATATCTGTTAAATTGCTTGAAGTTCAGAGTCACATTCTGTTATCTATGAGCTTTTTAACATATCTTCCAATGTACTTTGGTATTATTGTAACTAGAGGTGATCATGGGCCGGGTTTGGGCCCAAACAAAATTTTAGACTCTTTTGCTAGACCTGGGCCAGTTTCGGCCCGAAAAATGGACATAAACTTTTACCCAAGCCCAGCCCAGATAAAATGTCAAAACCCAGAACCGACCCAATCTGGCCCGTAAAGAATATATAATACATAAAAAATACTAAAAATATTAAAATAAATGTTTTCCAACAAATTAAAAATAAATAAATAAAAAATGTATATTTAAATAACATCAAGATAGGGTGAAATGATAGCAAAATAGTAAAAAAAACAAGAAGAAAATAGAAAAAAAAAAAGGTAAAAAAAACAGAAAAAAAGTGCAGGTTTTTTTTTTTAAACATATTCGGGCTGGGTCGGGCCAGGCCTGGGCAAAAAAAGCCTTACCCAAGGCCCAGTCTACTTTCTAAATGGACCTTGTATTTTTTTGCTCAAGCCTATTTTTCGGGCTTATATTTATACCCAAATCCTCCCACTTTCCGGGCAGGCCGAGCAAGTCCAATTGTAACGTAAAGGATTAGTTCTAATTTGTATTTTGTATCTTGGATTCATTAAAGGAAACCTTGTGATAGAGTCCATTCTTGTAAGTTATTGAAGAATCTATATTCTCTACCTAATTTAGGAAGTAGGATTTAATTTATTAGCAGAGTTGTTGGATTCATTTAGGGGGTAAGCTTTACTTAAGTATGTTCTTTTATGATGCTTATATAAATAAGTTTTGTTATGTTTGGAGCTTAGGTATTGACTATTGAACAACTTCGATATTGATAACTATTGAGTATTGTTATTCTGGAGTATTTGTTATACATCACCTAGAGTCGATTATTTTGAAGCATCTATTCAACGGGGTTCTGTTTTAAAATCTTTCAGGTGAGAATGCCTCAGAGCAATGTTATTATTCTGACTGATCCAGAATCTGATTTCTCACTGCACCAAAACAGAGTTACTGTACTTCCCATTCAGGGTGAATATTCCCGAGACAAGTTGATGCTTCAAAGAATCAGGTCTTACATTGTAAGAGCACATTGTATTGATATATATAGGTAGAAAACTTTTGGTGTTAACTTATACTACGGGTAGAAACCCTAAATCTATAGTTTAATTATGAAGAACATTATCCTAATTTAGCTGCCAAACTGCCATTTTTCTATGTAGACATTTCTCGACATCAGGCTTGAGAAGCTGTCGCAGGAGCAGGGGCGTATAACTCATTTCATCTTTTCGGACTCAGATATTGCTGTAATTGATGACTTGGGTCAGATATTTGAAAAGTACCAAGATTTCCATGTGGCTCTTACCTTCAGGAACAACAAAGATCAGCCTTTGAATTCTGGATTTATTGCTGTGAGGGGTACACGTGATGGTATTTTAAGGTTGAGACCCTTTTTTACTCTCACAATATCTGTAGTGAACCTAGAAGAAACAATATATTTTTCTTTCCTCATGATATTTTGGCATCATGCCATCAGAATTTTCTCTGAAGAAGCTGAAAATGTGAAATTGCTTGCAGGGCTAGAACTTTTTTACAGGAAGTATTAGAAGTCTATAGTTCCAAATACATGAAGGCTTCCCGAATGCTTGGTGATCAGCTGGCCCTTTTCTGGGTCATAAAGTCCAATGCCTCTTTTGATGCAAAAAGATTTAGTAAAGCTCGGGCTTTTATCAAAGAGATCGGTGGTGCATCAGTGCTGTTTTTACCGTGCGCTACATATAATTGGACACCGCCTGAGGGTGCTGGCCAGTTTCATGGCATGCCTCTGGATGTCAAGGTATTTTAAGCCTTTCATGATCATTTTGGGTTCTAGCTGAGCCTGAAATTTAAATATGTTTTGTTCTGTAGTTGTTTCATGTATGAATATATTGTAATATTCATTTTACTGGATGTAGGTTGTTCATTTTAAAGGATCAAGGAAACGCTTAATGCTCGAGGCTTGGCACTATTTCAGCTCTTCTGCTGACATTTCAGATATGTTGTGCCTCATCTTGAAGAGTGGGAGAACAAAGTACGACTTTTGAGCAATTTCATTTGATTTTTGCATGGAATGAGTTAGCATGCTAGGTTATCCATTTAGGTGATACTTGATTTTCCCACGTTTTGATCGAACCTAATACATGAATACATTTAGAAGACAGCTTAGAGACTCGAGATTGTGGAAATGTACAATTTGCGAAAGTTTTCATCATTCATTTGAGAAACAAATGCAGTAGAAATATGTACAATTGTAGTTTTGGTTAAAGCAGATAAAGTGAATTTTTTCATGCCTCTCTAACCCGGGGATCAAACGTGTTAGACATTTTTCATTTTTTGCTATGCTGCCTCAACACTATTTCATATATACATCATTTCTAATTAACCCTGTAATTTTGTTTTGGCTACATAAAGCATGTTAAACCCTTACTTAAAAAGTCGCCATTTTTCATGAGGGATATTAATACATATATTTATTAAATGTTGAATTTAATAAATACTGAATTTGAATTATAAAAATTGTTTGATTTGTTGTTGGAAATTAAGTATTGAAAATAAAATATTTGTTCCATTAATTTTAATTTTAATATAAAAAATATGGGAAAAGTGAAGTGTTAAATGTAAAAAAAAATATATTTAACAATATCTAAACTAATAATAAAAATAATTAATTTAAATTATTGGAGTTTAAAACATAAAACATAATGTAAAAGATTATATAACATAAAAGAAAAAAAGTAAAAATTTTCATTAAGTGGTAAGTTTCCTTATCCATATCATCGGATTCTCATTGAAGAAAATCTATCCATTGGTGTTTGATATTATCTAATTATCACTTCCATGCTGAAAATATTAATTTTCTATGAAATGAATTTTTTCCATTTTCCTAAAGGTCAGCTTGGATTGCCTACTGGATCATGGATTCAAAAATGAAACATCATTGAATGCGATTCCTCGAGTTCAAAAGCTCACAAATACAAGTTATTCAAACCCTAAACACTAGTATTTTTGTCATTTCTTAAAAATGAAAATGCACAATAACTCAATACAGGCGACGGCATATCGTGTAATTGGAATTTACATAGCAATGAGACATGTTCACCAATCATCATATATGCTTTAGCAGTCATGAATTCTACAATGCCAACAATTACATTCCATGGGATAAGAAAAAAGAGGATTTTATGGTGTGCCCCAACCAGCAAACAATCTCCATTAATCACAAAAAAATCATCCTTTTTTTTTTATAGGTCATCATTAAAGATATATGAAACAACAAATAATCGAACGGAGAAATGTTCAAAACAATGATAAGAATGATAATGAACAAGAGGATCCTACCACAATATAAAACAATGAATCTATCCAGCAGCCTTGTTCCCACCAGAATAGTAGCTGAGATACCATCTTACAAATTTCTTCAACCCTGTCTGCAAATCGGTCGAGGGCTTATATCCAAGCTCCCTCTGAGCCAAGCTAATATTTGCATGAGTGAACCGGACATCTCCGTTCTGCGGCAGCTTCATAACATTCCTCTTTGCATCAACCTTTAAAAGCCTCTCCAAGATACTCACAAGATCCGAAACCGGGACAGGTGAAGTATTCCCCAAATTGTATACCCTAAATTGAGCAGGACCCTTCTTCTTCCCTCCACTCCCAGTACTCTTCTCAGCAGTATCCAATGCTGCTAAACACCCTTTCACAATATCCTCAATGTAGGTAAAATCTCTAGCGACTGTACCATGATTAGCTGCCTCGAATATTGATATGGTCTTCCCTTTCAAAATATCCCTAGTGAAGAAGAAATATGCCATATCCGGCCTTCCCCAAGGACCATAAACTGTGAAAAACCTCAATGCAGTTAATGAAAGACCATATATATGGTTGTAAGTATGTGCAATCTCTTCACCAGCTTTCTTAGTAGCAGCATATAAACTAGCAGGTTGATCGGTCCTATCTTTCTCAGAAAATGGAACTTTGCTATTAAGCCCGTAGACAGAGCTCGAAGAAGCCCACACAATTGCAGGTTGTGGATTAGCACATTTACAAGCTTCAAGTAGACTAACAAGACCAGCAATGTTGCTATGCACATAAGAGCTAGGATTTTCCATGGCATACCTGACACCAGCTTGAGCAGCCAAATGCAAAACGTGGGTAAATGGAACAACCTCGAATAGTTTCCTTAAAAGGGTCGAATCATTGATGTCTCCTTCCACAACGAAGACCCCAGTTCGGTCCAGGAGCGCTTGACGAGCTCTTTTCAATGAAGGGTCATAGTAGTCATTGAAACTATCAAGTCCAAGAACACCATCCCCACGCCTTTTCAAAGCGGTCGAAACATGGGTACCGACGAAACCAGCGGCTCCGGTAACCAAAACGGAGATTCCATTTCGGGAACGGATACGGGCAGATGAACGAACCCGTTTCTCCCAAGCGGGTCCACCCCAGTTGTGGGTACGGAGAGAACGGCGAGATGGGTCTTGAGGGATGGGATTCGGAGAAGGAGATCGAAAGAAGAAGATGAAGATCAAACCCAAGAAGATAAAGGACCAAAATGTGAGCTTCATAATAGAGGAATGCCAGTGCCACCTCGATTTATTGTGAATGTAAGGCGATTTTTCCATCTTGAATTTCCCTGGTGTGGATGGAATGTGTTTTAACATTAAACAAGGAGACAGGTCTTTGCAAGATTCAGAATTTAGATTTTCTTTGGTACAAAATTCTAGGGTTTTCGGAGAATCTTCTGGTTTCTTCAAAGGATGGGTTTTGTTTTTGTAGGTGGCTAATGGTTTGGGGTTTTATAGTTTAAAGCTCTTTCAATGGCTTCTAGAAAGAAATAAAAGAGATCAAGATTTGGTTTTTGTGCTGCAACCAAAAAAAAAAAAAAAAAAAAAAAGTGAAGTTTTAGAGAGGAGGAGGAGAAGAAGAAGAAGAAAAAAGTAGCGAAATTAATGAAAGGGGTTGATTTGATTCTTCAAATTGACTTGCTTAAAAATGGGATTTTTGTTCAATTTCGATTGCTACTAAATGAGGTAAGGAATTTGATTCGTTCCCACTTTTCATATCATACATCCCTAAATCTTCTGCACTTCCATTTATCCCTTCAGTCCAAATTAAGTCTGTTTGAGAAATTATTTTTCTACTTCCCAAATTAAAATTTTATTTTTAATAAAAAATAGTTATATATAAATTTTAACCATCAATCCTAAGCTTTAAATTGCGAAATCAGATGCTTAATTTTGGGAGCTTTAGGATATTGTTGAACATACTCCATTTTTATCTTTACAAATTAAAAACCTAGGAGATTTCACAAATTTTTTTTTTTTAACTTTTCTCAATTTTAGGTCATCTCTCTCATTCATCGTCAATAACTCAAATTCCTTTGTTTTATAATTATCATCTACAATCTTTTAATTTCACAAATAAAAAAAATTAACATACATTTTCATAATAAATAAGATAAATTTAGTTTTATTTGTGAAGAAGTATTAAATAATAAGTTTTTTTACCATAAAAGAAGTGGTATAAGTGTCTTCCTCTCATATTTAGATTAAATTTGAATCTTGAATTATAGTTGAGAAAATTTTATTTAAACGTTATCTTGATCCAAATAAGATTAACTGTAAAACGGATAATAATATACATAATTATATAAAAATAATAAACCAATGAATTTTAATTCAATATATAATATAAATAATAAAATTTGATTGTATATAATTGTAGAGATAATCTTCTCTTTTTGCTCAGTTGTCTAAGGTGGAGACTCTGAGTCTTGATTACTCAAGTTTAAGACCACCATTTGCAATTATATGCACGGGTTTCGAAATCTCACCATGTGTTTAATCTAATTTATTAATTTTTGTCTAGACTATAATTGGTGAATATATAAATGTAGAATTGATTTAAATTGAATTAGAATTTATTTATAATCAAGACAATATTACTCCTTAACCATTTCTAATATTAATAATTGATTTCTACCACAAAATTCACATACATATGACATATGTTTATGAGTGTTGAAGGAATAATTAAATATAAATGTCATTTTAAGGACTATATTTTATATTAATATCTGAATGTGTTAAACATAAATACCAAAGATGAATTAATGTAATTGTAAAATTGTTTTAGGGGATTCAAAGAATGGTAGAAAGATGTCAAAATCTAAATCAATGAACTACTTGACGAGTGTTGGAATTTGTGGATTTTAGTGCACTTTGATACAGAGTAATCAACGCAGCATTATTGATGCAGTTCAGCAGTCTCTTGTAATTTGCTTCTAAATAAATTAACAATAAACCAAGAATATATATATATATATATGCAGTCACTTGCAATCGTGTTGTAGGTAAGACCTTTTCACCACCAAACTAAAACAAGGGGAAGCTTAAGAAAGAATATGCTGATTTCCGAATACATTTGGAAAGTGCTGCAGGTACAGAATATGCTGATTTCCGAATACATTTGGAAAGTGCTGCAGGTACCTTATGTCATTGTTCCACAACACCATGTTCCTAAAATGGATCCTGTTGGAATCCAGACCAGACATGCCTAACAGCTAACTCCCTCTCCCTCCCAAATAAACTGATAATTTTGTTTTTATTAGAAAGTGTTGATGGCAATGCTTTGTCAAATGACTTTTTGATGGTATAAACGACAATATGGATAGGCAAATTGAGGACAAGATCTCCATCTACCATAAACTATCAATAGGTCAACAGCTTTCCTTCTTTCTCCACATTAATTTCTCATCCATTTTTGCCTTTATTCAATTGCTTATTTGGTCCAACTCCAATAAAAAATTATTCATTCTCTAATATTTTCATATAATATATATCAGACAAAAAAAGAAGTTAGGATATGAATGGTCAACTAAACCATGAGTAGAGTAGCAAATGACTCTTTAGTTGACACTAATGTCATGGGTCAAGGTGCAAAGCCCGTGACCATTGGACAAAATGCATCCCATGGAGGTCTATCAGTTAGATGAGACTCATTTGACCCACGAGGATTGACTTGATTCAAAGAATTGATGGAGAAACCTGTCTATTTGAAGCCTGGATGGCCTAATGAAGCAGATACGGAAAATTAGGCTACCTTGGTAAATAGGGAAAGTCATTTTAGAAGATATGTAATCTGATAAGATTTGATTTTGTAATCTAGGAGATTATGTAAATTCCTTAATTATAGATATGCTTCGATCTTGTCCGTCGATGTAATTCGATTTATACCGTCGGTTTGAAGGGAGCTCAACTATAAATAGAGAGCCTTCCCCTTAGTTGTAAATCATCCATTGTATAAATCATCCATTGTATCTAATATTTATTGAGTTAAATACTAAATTGAGAGCATTTACTGAAACACCTATCGTGTATTGTTTTTCTATGGCTATTTTGTTCTCCTGAGCATTCTTTTGGCTTGAGTTGCTTCTGCTATAAATTCTTAAGGCCGCACGGATTGCGATACTAAAAGTCTAGCTCCGTGACATTTGGTATTCGAGCTAAGGTTGCGAAGGAACCATTCGAGATGTCGAAAGAAGTTGCCAATTAGAGTGAGCCAATAGAGACCCGTGGCAGGGCCAAAAAAACGTTTCTATTAAGGGACATGCTGTCAGTTTTAGAAGAACAAGTGGTTAATCTTGAGGAGTCCATAGGGGATGTGAGGGAGACACTCGATGTGGTCGAAGGACACACAGATGGGTTTGATTCAATGAAGGATCAACTCAGAGAGTTTGTGTTGGAGTTTCACGAGACCAATGTGGAAAAGATGCAAGGGGCGCTGAATTCCACTAGGAATAAGCTGACAGAGAGGAACAATGCTCTCGAGGTCATGATGATGGCTTTGAAGGAGGAAACAATGGCCACAACGAGAGCTTTGAGCACAAGAATGAGGAGCTCGAGGGAGAGCTTACCTTGTGTCGAGCAGCCATGGATAAATGAGTAGTGTCAGGTGCAACACTCAATTGTGAGGTAGATGTCTCGAAGCTGAAAGAGTTTGCAGGGACACGGTCCGTGAGAGATGTGGACAATTTCTTGTGGAAAATGGAGCAATACTTCTAGGTCAAAGGCATCATGGACGATGCTATTAAGGTAAATACTACATCCATGTTTCTTACTAATTTTGTGCTTTTATGGTGGTGGAGCAGATCCACTAATAAAAGGCATAGTGAGATTGGGACTTGGGAAGAGTTCCAGTATGAGTTAAGGGCAGTTTTATCCAGAATATGCCAAGGAGGAAGCTTGGGCAAATTTGTGACGACTTACGCAACGAGGCACATTTGGGGAGTATGTGTAATGCCCTTAAAATCATCATCCTAAATTTTGTAAAGTGTTATATTCAGAAAGTATATAATTAAATTATCGAGTAAATAAAATAAAGTACATCAATGTTAGTAGAGGAAGGTACTGGATGATGGAGAAGATCCAAAAATAAATAAACAAATAATAAAATATATAGTATTATATTGTGAGATATAAATTTGAGGTATTGACTAAATTGTGAAAAAGTGAAAAGTGATGGAGTCAAAGTGTGAATATTCAAAAGTTGAGAGGTTACAGTGTAAATTCAAAAAGTTGAAGGACTAAAAGTGAAAGAAACCAAAAGTGAAAAGACATAAATGTAAATATAAAATTTGACCAGAGGCAAAATGGTCATTTAGCAAAATAATAAATAAATAAATAACTTTAAGAAAAATTACCAAATTGTCATTGAATATGGATGAATTATGGCTATTAGATTTGCTTAGCATTAAAGTATAAAATATGGGCTATTGGATTGCAATCATGATGCTGGTGATATTTTAAATAATATATTAATAATAAATAAATTAGATATTTTGATCATTGGTTATTCAATTCTACTATTTCACCCCAAAATCATGAGAATTTCTATGAGCATCAAAAAGGAAAATGGTAGTAAAGATCTTAGAGAGTATGCTCGTCAACTTAGAAGTAAGAAACTAGTAGATGGAAGTGAAGAAAAATAGATGAAAAGAGAAGGGTAGTGATGAAGTTGAGAAATAAATGGAAGAGAAGCAAAAAAGAAAAAATTCTTGTCAAAAGAGATAAGTTTTCAAATTAACCTTACTTGTATTTCAATGAGCTGAGTTAAATATATTGTGAATGAAAAGTATAAAATGTGTATTTTAATTTATACATTAGAGATAGAAAGTATTGATGAAGTATGACATGAAAAGACACTAAGTTTTTAAGTGAGTGAGTGAATATGATTTATAATTATGACAAGTATTAAGGTAAAGAAATGAATATGTTATCAATATATAAATACAAGTGATTAATTTGGACAGTAACTAAAAGTACAATAAATATATGTGATTAGATGAAAGTTAGTGCAAAAGAACCATGAGAAAGAAAATGTTTCTACTAAAATAGTTTTCGGACAGCAGAAGTAACTAAACTTTGAAAATCCATCAAAAATTTTAAAAATCGAATTAGAGGTTGAATCAAATATTGAATTAGAGTCTATTGAGTCTAGTTTTTCATAGAATAAACGATATAAGCAATGAAATTGTATATTATGATATGTAATAATTTTTGTAAGATAAGGTCACAAGGTTTTTTGTTCCTCTGTTTTAACTTTGAAAAATAACTATAAATTGTACAAAAAAGTAATTTTTATTAATACAAGCTTAGCGAGTTTATTTTCAAGGAAAACAAATGGAAACATAATACAAGTTTTGTACTAAAAGATAATTAATTTTTAGTGAAGAAGGGTCAGAGTTGTCTAGCAGCAAAACGGGGGAAAAATAAAGAATTTGTTGTATTAATTGACTTATGTGGAAATTTTAAAATTTTTATGGTAAAAATTTCATCGAGTCTAATTTCAAATACAACAATAAGATCCTAATTTCAAATTTTTTAGCTCAAGATATAAATAATTTAGTGACTATGACACAAGTTGACATATTTGATATGAACACATAAGTAAATAGTTGAATTATAGCTAATGTTACATATAAGCATGTCATACTAAAAGTTAAAGATTCTAACATATATACATAAAGGGTGTGGAATGGAGAGGAGGAGGTGGAAAAAATAATAATAAATGAATTTGAAATATTACAAAATGGTTATAAGTGACGGAATGATTAATACATGTGAGAATGTTTAAACAAATTGATAAAATAATAAGTGAATAATTGTTAATTGATGTGATTTTGGAATCTTGGCTAAAAGTTTATGAAGAATTAAATTAATTGGCATAATTTAGAAATAAATATGAAATATACATCAAGTGGGTAAACTACTTTAGAAAGTGAAAGTCTTCCAATGGACTTATTTGTAAAACTTTAATAATTGTGTTAATTTTATAAACTTGGTTATTTTTGATTAAATATCATGTTTTACTGAGCTACTTTAACTCATAAATAGTTCTGTCATAAATTCAATTATTACTAAAATGATCTTCAATAATCAAACAATATGATAAATCGATCTAAAACTTCTGTAGTTTCTTCAGCAACGAATGTGATATCCTAGTACCTTGTCGTGTAACATCTCAACCTGTATCTGTTGTCGGAATAGGGTTACAGAGTATTACCAGTAATTACAGAACATTTTTAGATAATTCGAGTAAATTATTGTTCATAGCAAACTTGTCCACTTGATTCATAGTCACTAAATTATTTATATCGTAAGCTACAGAATTTTAAATTAAAATCCACTTGATTTTTCCGAAACTAGACTCAAATGTATTTCTACCATAAAATTTTTAGAATTTATGGTTTAGCCAATTAGTACAGTAAAATCTTCAAATTTACCACTGTTCTGTTGTTTGATAGCTTCGACCTTTCTTTACTAAAAATTAATTATCTCTTTGTACGGGGTTTGGACGATGCTTCCGTTTGCTTCTATTGAAAATAGACTCATTAAGAGTTTAAGCATATAAATTTGAACCCCTAATCATTTTTTTGTTGTTGCAATTTTCGATGATTTCCAAAGTTAGAACAGGGGAACCCTAAATCATTCTGACATTGTCTCACAAAATTTATTATATCTCATAATTTATAACTCCATTGCTTACACCGTTTCTTCTATGAAAAACTAGACTCAATAAACTTTAATTTCATATTTTATTCAACCTCTATTCAATTTTTACAATTTTTTGTAAATTTTCAAAGTCAGACTATGCTAAGACATGCATAATCACCATATCATAATTTCATAAATATACCAAACCAATCATCATTAGCCATTGGAATGGCTAATGATGATTGGTTTGGTATATTTACAAGACTAGATTTAGTTGAATTAGCCTATACATGCCATTATAACCATAATTATTTTACCTTATACACTGAATGAACTGTTGGATAGTGTGAATGATCTCCGCCAAGCTTCCAATCCAGCGAGCATTCCGATTTACTATAAGACAGGGAAAAATAAAATGGAGTAAGCATATAATGCTTAGTAAGTCCGTATAACTTAGTAATAAACTTACCATCCATTCGTCATCAAAATAAACATAAAAGGGCATAATCAAACCATTTAATCTCACAAGCCCTATCACATATTCTCATCACCCTTGTTAGTCACATATTTCATATAAACTTTAAGAAACACATATATGAATTCATCAATATTTGGATTCCCATACTCACATGTTTTTCCACAACATGTATTCACATAACATATATACAATTTATTTCCATGTATTTTAGATATATTTTATTTTAATTCATTTCGAGTTCCAATATATTTCATGTCAGGACTTTACTCAATAACCAATTGCTCTATTGATAATCATTCGGGTAGTACACACAAGGTGTACTAATCTATTCTCATATGTGAATATATTCATCAAACCATTCCATGTTCATATATAAACATCTCACACTTCCATATTTCATTTCATGTAACATATTTTCATATTTCCACATATCATGTCTCAATCTATAACCATTTATCTCAATTTCATATTTGCTCATATTAGAACTTTGCCCGTTGAATTTATTTAAATTATTGATGGATTCTCATGTAGTATACTCATAGTGTACAAATCATAATCCGTCAATTCATATCCAGTAGTACCATTTAGGTACACTCTCGAGCCATATATTATGCAGCAGAATTACCAGTCCAGGCTAAATCCTTTATATGACAAAGAATTCTCTATAGAGTCCAATCTGGATTACCAGTCCAGGCTAAATGTAGTCAATTAGGTTTACCAGTCTAGGCTAAATCCTAATTGAAACATATGCTCGAGAGATCCATTTTGGATTACCTGTCCAGGCTAAATCCTTTCCATAACGAGATCAATGGATTACTCGTCCGAGTTAAATCCTTTCTACAACACATGCAGGACCTCATTTCATACAGGGAAATCACCACTATCCATCGATAATCATTATTCAACCGAGAGTTACCATTTATGGGATATTATCATTTATTGAGCTTTATTACATACAATTCAATTTAAGCATATTAACATACATAGTTAAGTTACACGAACTTACCTCGATAGTTGTTCGTGTACATAAAATTTATTAATTCGACATTTTCTCCTTTCCTCGCTCTAACTCCATATTCGGACTACTCAGATCTATACGAGTAAATTTAACATCAATTTAATGCAATTCATACTCAATTTAATCCAATTTACATTTTAAGAAAAATTAACATTTTGCCCCTAAACTTTTAATAAATGATGATTTCGTCCCTAGGCTCGAAAAATGAAATTCTTGCAATTTATTTCTTGTTCCAAGCCTAAATATTTTCACATATAACAATAGAAGCCCTTGAATTCCATGAAATTTCATAATTTTCCATAAATTCAACAACTTTACAATTTTATCCCTAATTCACTCAAAATTCTTTAATAAAGTACCTTTACATATCCATTAACATCTCAATTTCATCATCAAATAACTAAAATCATATGAACTTATCAATGGTATCTTCCAAAACTTCCAACAAAATCAAAAGCTAATGAAATAACAAGTTGGACCTAATTGTAAAATTTCAAAAACATAAAAATTTCAAAGAAAAAAAGCAAGAATTGAACTTACTTGAAGCTAAAATATGAAATACCAGCTCAAACCCTCTTCAATGGATGTTTCTTGACTGAAAATTGATGAAGAAAATGTCTAGAAACTATTAAAATAACATTTGGCCATATAAATTTTATTTTAATTCCAATTTTGTCCCTAATCACATGAATATCTTTGATTTTTTCACGTTATGCCGCCTCAGCCATTTAAGATGGTCTATTTTCCCTTTTAGTCCTCCTTTATTTACTATTAGGCTATTTAATCACTTTTGCAAGTTTTGCACCTTTTTCAATTTAGTCCTTTTTAATTAATTGACTATCAAAACGTTAAAATTTTTTGACGAAACTTTAATACTACCATATTGACACTCTGTAAATATTTATAAAAATATTTATGGCTCGGTTTATAACACCGAGATCTCGATATCTCTTTTTCTCAATTAATTGACCTAATAAATTTTTATAAACACAAATTTACTAATTCAAAAATCTTTTAAAAACAACATTTAACTCATAAATATTAAATAATAAAATTTATGAGCTCATTTGTCGGATTTAGTGGCCTCGAACCATAGTTTCTGACATCACTAAAATACGGGCTATTACAGGTCGGGTATGGGGGTGTTATAGTATGTACGAGAGTTCAGGGAACTCTTGCTCCAAATTTCAGATGTGAAAGAGAATGAGGCATTTCTTGCCTTCAAGAATGGGTTGAAGTTGTGGGTTAGACAGGAATTGGAATGTGGAGGAGTCCAAGAGCTGTCGAAAGTCATTACGTAAGCGGAGTCCGTAGTCAAGCTTAGTCTAGGGAAATATATGCTTGACTTCCAAGTTCGATTATGTAACACCCCAAATTCGTATCCGTCACTGAAACAGGATTACGGAGCATTACCGAAGATTTTAGAACAATCACAGATAATTGTGATATTTACTGTTGTCGAAGGTCATTACGTAAGCGGAGTCCGTAGTCAAGCTTAGTCTAGGGAAATATAAGCTTGACTTCCAAGTTCAAGGATGTAACACCCTTAACTCGTATCCGTCACCTGAACAGGGTTACGGAGCATTATCGAAAATTTCAGAACAATCACAGATAATTATGATATTTACTGTTCATAACAAAACTGTCTACTTGAGTTATAGTCACTAAATTATTTATATCTTGAGCTACATAATTCTAAATTAAGATCTGCTTGATTTTTCCGAAACTAGACTCAACTCAAATATCTTCCTACCATAAAATTTTCCAAATTTATGGTTTATCCAATGAGTACAGATAATTCTTCAAATTCATCCCTGTTCTGCTGTTTGATAGTTTCGACCTTTCTTCACTAAAAATTAATTATCTCTTAGTACGGGATTTGGATGATGTTTCTATTTGTTTCTCTTGAAATTAGAATTTAGAAATTAAACATATAAATTTAAACCCCCAAATATTTTTATAAAATTTTTAATGATTTTCCAAAGTCAGAACAGGGGAACCTAAAATCATTCTGACCTTATCTCACAAAAATTCAAATATATCATAAAATGAAATTCTTTTGCTTACACTGTTTCTTCTATGTAAAACTAGACTCAATAGGCTTTAATTTTATATTTTATTAAACCTCTAATTCAATTTTCACAATTTTTGGTGATTTTTCAAAGTTAGACTACTGCTGTCGTCCAAAACTATTTTAATGCTAATTTTACTCTTTCATGATTTCTTTGTATTAACTTCATTTAGACATACATAACACAAAAGCATATCCATAACTAGCCATTCCATAGCTAGTCATTATCAAATATTTACATGCCATTCATTGGCCAACTTAACCTATACATCAACAATAAAGACTTAAACATATCATTTTCTTACCTTCATATACATGCTCATAACATCATACTTTATCAAGTCCACACATACCCAATCACATTCAACATAACAACTTCCCACATGTATCATCTAATCTAATTTCATTAACATACCATTATAAACCACATCACACAATGACATTGGCATAGGCATATGAATAATTAATATGCTTACAACCCATTAGCCAATATAACCAATTTATATGGCTACATACCAAATCAAATCCTTAATCACTACAAGCCAATACATTTGGCCTTGTCATAATGACACATACACAAAATGATTAAGGCTGCCTTTGGTTGAGCGTTTAACATCAGTGAGGTGTAGTTGCGGTACCAACCTCACTGCATCTTTGCTTTGTTTGATTCGACATTCGGTCTGAGTGAAAATTGGTTTCAACCTCACTTCTTTGCTATTTGAAATGAATTTGAGAGATGAGAGCAGCAGTTAAAGGCAATTGGGGCAGTAGGTATTTTTAACAGGCAAAAATACCCATTTTTGAACATCTCCTTCAAATCTATGATTTCCTCTTCAGATAAATTTTCTGTAATTACCTGTTCTTCATCTTCTTTTTTCTCCATCTAGGTACTTTCCTCCTACTTTTTCTATTTTTCATCTTTAGAGTCGATATCGGAGGCAACTTCAGGTTCCATAGGATCACTGTTAAGCACAACGATTTTGTACCCTTTTGATACCTGCAAAATCAAGTATCAAGACGAGGTTCAAGCCCATGGTCAACGAAAATACAGGTTACCCATTTCTAATTATTCTTTTCGTGTTTGTTTTTACATGTTTTGTAATTCTGGTTTTTTTCCTTTGTTGTGACCACTGATCATGATCCAAGAAATTGTAAATTTGGCTTCTTTGTTTGTCGGTGTGTGAATTCATGAGTTAATTTCTTTGTTAATATTTGGTATGTTGATTGATAGGTGAGGTTTCAAAGGATCAAAGTTGTCTCTTCTCTTTATAATTTAAAGCTATTACTTTTCATGGTATTTGTGTTTATGAATGAGTTAGTAATGGTAGAGAACAAGTTTTAAAATTTTCTACTCATAATGTGGATTTGATTTAATTTGATTTTCTTATTAATTAAGACAGAATATAACAATCCTAGCATAATGAGGTACATATGTTAACTGAATTGGATCATATAACCTTAATTTCATTTTCCCCTTACTGTTTGTCGTGTCATATACTTGTCTTTGCATTTTTGTAGTTATTGGTGTGGAAAATTGGCCTGGTGGGTTTCAGATGATGACCAGCTAATGGAGTAAGGAGAGTTTAGAATTGACTCTGCCTAACTCTTTGGAGCTAGTCAATCATTGAGAAAGGAAATGGTAAAGTAGTGGAATAAGTTCAACGTCGTAGTAGACATCTAATGGAATTATCATCATTCCTATTAGTATAATTTTCCGTATTAAGTCATCTAAGATCTTTTGAGAGGAGTTGAGAAATTGAAACTATTTATTCCTATTTTATTGTTATGTGCTGCATATCAATGAATGCTCTTTACCGCTCGGCTCATTGGCAGTGCATCATGAAGTTCTTGGATCTCAATTTCACATCTTATATAGGAATCTCTCGATGTATTATGGGAAGCGATATCATTGGCCAAGTTCTTTCCTTATACTGGGCCTTGGTACAAAAAACTGCGCAGATCATTCATTGCACAATTTGTCTACTTTATGGATATAGCTACTTCAAAAGACTGCACTGGAAAGCGGTGGTTCCAAGTCTATTGGAGCGAAAGCAAACTTGATTCTTGCATTTGGAGCGGGGCTTGCATCGCTATTGTCACTCGGATGGGACATCACTTGGAAAGTTTCTTATGTTTCTATTTTGAATATATAAATGCTTCCAAGTTCCATCCATCAAAGCAAAAGTTGTACCCGTTTATTGCATAGTACATTGAGATTGAATTTTATGATGTAAAATGTGGAATCCTCTCCTACAATGTGCAATTGTGAGACTACCCTAGTACCATCTACACACTACACCTGGCGAGAATTCCATGTGGTCTAAAATTATGGACTTCTTTCCTTCCATTGGTTGTTGCAAAGTAAAATTGCTCTTTTTTACTATTTTCATGTAAATGTTGAGAGGAATAGAAGTTGGAACTATTTAGGCCATTGTGTGTTGGGTTTTGATAGTTTTAGCTTGGAAGTTCATAGACTTTTAATGTGTCTCCTTGTAGTTATTGAGTTGAACTTTTTTCAATTATGTGAGAACCGTTTAGCTGTTCTTTTCTGTATTGTTGTTTGAAATGGAATTCTTTGGTTAGTTCTTCATTTATTTTCCCTAGTACTAAATGTTAATACCTGCATTTACTGCTTTACAACCTAGAAGAAGCCTTTTGAGCATATCGAAATATTGTTTGGTTTTGATGGAAAAGTTGCTGCTACTTCCTAATTTATATTTATTACAGTTTATAAGTAGCTTCCTGTTGTAACTAAATTCACAGTTGTATTGACATTATTATTATTATTATTCTTTGAAATTTCTCTATTGCACCATTAACTTAATATTAGCAATTCCTTTTCATTCATTTTGAACCAAATTAGATCTTAAGAATTTTAGCATTCAAGAAAAAAGTAGATGTTTTACTTGCTCAAAATAGTGATTTTACAAAGAGGTGATTGTCCTTGGGAATCCCCACAGTCTGTGAAACTGTAATGGTGAAAAGCTGCAGGAATAGCTCTTTAGCTAATTGTGTTGTGCCTTACATTTTTGTGCTTGAATGTTTTTGCAGAGATGGAATTCACTTTTATGCTCATGAGATTTTATATTTCATGGCATTGATCATTGGGGCTAACTTTGTTGAAAATGGAATCCTTTCGTGGTTTTATTATATTGGCTTGCTTGCTTTCTTTTGTATCAGCTAATTTACAAGGTATGTGGTTATTCCTTGTCTGAATTTTCTTTTTCCTGGTCAAACATGCATACGCTGCACATGTGGAGGCAATTGTTCTTTGGTTTCACTTGGTGTGATAAATTTGATAATAGACATCTATATTTTTTTCTCATAATACTAGTTACTTCAGAGTTTTAGGTCTTTATTCATGCTAAAGAATTTAGATGTAAACCAAATATGTTACTTAGCCAGTAAGCTCAAATGGGAACACAATAAGATGCTAGAAGCTTTTCATTTCGCTTAATAAGCTTTAGATTTGGTTTCATATATGCTTTTAATCAAACTATATAATACTATATTTCCTCTATTGAGATATTAGCGGGTTGAGAAACTGATATATGCCTAAAAGTTATATTTGCTTGAATTCTAGGGAGAGACATATGGATGTCTAAACATGTGTGCATGTGTGAGACGTATAGTGAGATGATATTCCTCGGATAATCTTGTTTCTTTGTTCTATTGATTTTATATACCAACTCTTTAGGCCTGGTTTGGCCTGGTGTTATTTGTTTGCGTAATTGGATTATGAATATTCATATCATTTGTTTCAGGAGATGCTTTATTTGCGTTGAAGACTTCACTCCGTGCTTCACCCGATCAGTTGAGAGACTGGAACCCCAATCAAGTTAATCCTTGCACTTGGTCAAATGTTATGTGTGATCCTAGTAATAATGTCATTTCTGTGTAAGTAATTTGCTGTACTTTTTATTTTTCCTCCCTGACGGTTATTCATAGTTGTAAATATATGCATACATTATTTAATTGATTATGAAATATTTATTATTATTATTTTTTCATTCTTCTTCATTATATAAATAAATAGTTATCCTTATATCGTAATTCTGCTTTCAGGATGTTGCCATCCATGAACTTTTCGTGCTGTTGTCCCTAAAATAGGAGTTCGACAACACTTTCATCATTGTATGTATCGAACATATTCAATCAAACAGTATAGTTCAATAGTTTATGTTCTCCATGTGTTCATATATCTCTGTATACCATGTGTTCATCTTGTAGTTTTTTGCTACATTAGTCTTATTTGCATTCGTTTTTCTTTTTCTCCTTAGTTTTTTGCTAAAAAGACCAACACATGATGAGGATTTTCGACAATTTGAGAATATACCCGACATGCCAATCTCTTTGAGCCATTTTGATAGAGGTGAATCGAGTTCTTCTAATGATGAAAGTGACCTTGAAATTGCAATGTTAAGGAAACCATTGCAAATAGTTTAATGAATCAATATTTGTAAAAACAATTTTGTATCATAACCTAATTTCTAGTAATAATGAAACTTGTTATGTCTTATGTTACTATTTTTTTATTAAAAAATCATTCGTTTAGATACTTCAAAATTTGATCCAAGTATAATGTTACTATTTGCTAAAATAATATTTATCATTGTTATAAAAGAATATTTAACTATAAAAAATTAAAAATAATAATCATTTTATCTAATAAATAATTTAAATTGATTATATAATTTATTAAAATATTTATAATAAAATATTGGAAGATACATTTTAATATTTTATTAAATGAATTTATAAATTTACATATTTTAATAATTTTATATAAGTAAAATAATTTAAAACTTCTATTATATATCAATTCTAATCTGATGTCCTTAATAGTCATTTTATATTCTCACCTCACTGCTACAGCTGTGTTTGAATCCAAACACACATTTCACCATTGTTTCTAATCTCACCGCTATAGTAACTAATCTCACCGCCACCGCTGTTTTTAATCTCACCGGAGGTAAACGCACCGCCCATCCAAACTAAGCCTAAGTCCCTATACATGCCATAGGTTCAAAGGTTTGCATTCATTTACCCAACATGATAGCTTGATAGTGTGATAGCATCTCTGGCGATCTCCAACCCGAGCTAGTTTGGTGACACTATGAGGCATAGGAAAGGAAGGGGAGTAAACTATATAGCTTAGTAAGTTCACATGCAAATAAATAGCAACATAATCATGAATATCATACAATTAACATAACATAATTTACATATATGTCATCATAGTTTCATAGGCATAACTTACTCATTTTCAATCTTACCAAAAGTTCATCACATACCGAGCTCATTCATATGAATTTTTCGTACATACCTGTACCAACTCGTAACATATCATACTCTTTCTCATCTTTGGCATAATCTTTGGACTACCCGTTGAACCACTTGGAATACTAAAGGATACTCGAGAATCTCATACACAATGTACCATACCAACTCTATATCCCAGACATGGTCTTACATGGAAATCTCATATCGATGCCAATAGCCCAACTATGGTCTTACACGAAGTCTCATATCGACGCCATATCCTAGATATGGTCTTATACGAAATCTCATAATGATGCCATATCCCAGATATGATCTTATAGGTAATCTCAGTGACCCTAATGTCATGACATTTGTATCCTATTTATTCCTAAGGTTCAAACGGGATTTTTTTATTTGTCATATCATCGTCGATTGTATCCATATTGTCATTTATACAATTTATATATTAATAAAACATTTAAAATACAATTGTAACATTGCATTATTTACACATGAACTTACCTCGACACAAGAAGGGGAAAATTAGCCTAATCATCACATACTTTGTTTTTCCCCTGTTTTAGGTTCGAACCTCGATTTTATTGATAATCGAGCTTGAAAGCTTGAAAAACCCTAGCCATGGTTTCCTCTTGCAAATTTCGGCCAAGGAGGAAGATGGACAATTTTTTGGGTATTTATTTTGTTTATTAAATCATTTACTTACTAAATGACCAAAATGCCCCTAACTTAAAAATATTCTATTTCACCTATTTCATGTCCATTTTTGTCTAAAAAATTATCCAATTTAAAATTTCATAGCAATTAGACACCTCTAGCTTCTAGAACTCAAGTTTTACACTTTTTACGATTTAGTCCTTTTGACTAAATTGAGTGCCCAAACGTTAAAATTTTTGAAGGAAATTTTCACGAAATCATTCCGTAAAATTGTAGATCATAAAAATATAATAGTATTAAATTTTTCTTCGTCGGATTTGTGTCTCCGAAACCACTATTCCGACTAGACCCAAAATCGGGCTGTTATAGAGGAAAGGGCTGATAGTGGTGGAGACCACGAGGAAGATAATGATAATGGAAACGAAAATGGTGGTAATGGGAAACCACAAAAGGGGAAGAGGAAACCCAACAACTCGAAGGAGAAGATGAGCAAGATAAAATGCTTCATTTGTGACAATTCACATATATTGAAAAATTGTGCGAAGAGATCCATGCTTTCTGAGAATGACAAGCCGAAAGGTAAGGTTAAGAGACTTGGTTCGACGCAAGGGGTGTCAAAGCCAAGAAGGTCAAAGAGAGCGTAAGAAGTCAGTGGAGTGCTTCATGTGTTGTGGTTCGCATAGGTTGTGGAACTGTCCGAAGAAGTATATTGTCGAAGGGAACGATGGGTCAGACAAAGGGCCCATGATACTTGGTTTGATCGTGGGAAGAGTCGAAGCTAAGAAAGCAAAAAGGAACAAGAAGAAATAAGTTAAATGCTTCCTCTGTTGTGGTCCGCATGAGTTGCAGAACTGTCTAGAGCAATCTAAGTTATCTTGGTTAAGAGAAAAGCAATGAAGCTTGTTAAGTCATCAGAGAGGCTTTCACCCAAGGAAGAGGTGAGTTCTGCATCAGAATTTGATGAAACAGTAGCAATGCAAACATTGAAACTAAGATCAATGAGGCTTAATTATGGGAAAGCGACGAAGTTTGTTAAGTCATCGGAGAGGCTTCCACCCAAGGAATAGGTGAGTTGTGCATCAGACTTCGAGGAAAAAGTAGTGACACAAATATTGAAACGAGGATCATTTCTATTGAGTCATCGGAGGAGCTATCTATTGGAAAAAAATAGGTTTGGAAAATGCGGCGGAAAATAAATTTAGGGAAAAACTAGAGTTTTAAAAAATTTTCGAAACAAGATTTTGGTTGTGATATCTAAAGTAATAAACACTTAATCAAGATCGTACATTTTCAATTTGTCCAGGATGAGTGCTTCGACCGAGTAGTCTTATCCATTATCCTCAAGCTCACATCTGCCAAGTGTGGGCTCGCTTCGAATCAAACAAATTTTCACAAAAATTACCAATAGGGGTAATTTTGTAATTTATTTAAACTTTTGGGTCAAGTTGTAAATCAGAAAAATGTCTCTAAAATTTTCTAGAATAATCTCTTCAGATAATTTTCTCTCTACAACTTTCTCTTGAATTCAAGTGTGTGTAAATAATGACTCAAAGCTCTCTTTATATAGGGAGAGTTTAGAGAGTTTAACTATCATTAAACTTAATCACTTTAATATTAAATTTAATATTAAATCTTATTAAAATAATAGAATGTATATCTACAAAATAAACTTTAAATTAAATTTAATATTAAGATAATCACTTTAATATTAAATTATTAAAATAATACTAAGATAAGTATTAAATTAAATTTAAAATCAAACTATTAAAATAATATTATTTTTGGAATAGTTAATCTAAAATCAAATTCTTTGGTAGGGTTCTAGTAGGAACGTAACTCTTCCACTGCTCAACCACCGACAACCAACTATCGTTGGCCACTAGGACGTCGCCGTTGCAGCCACCAGCATTGTCGTGTCCGGTGGTGTAGGTGCAACACCCTTACGACACCCTAAGCCGGTTCGGCTGCTGTCGATTTGGTTCGGGTCAATGACGACCTGACCAGTCTGGTCTAGCCACTGGTTGGACTATTGGTCCGATTTCACATATCGGGCTTGGTTCAACTAGTTTTTGGGTTTTGGTCTCGATTTTGGGCTCCCGGACCTAGTTTATGATCTCAGGTCCAATTTTCAAGTTCAATTACCCATTGGGCCAATTACCTGACTTGAAAATTAACTTAAAAAAAATCATATTAGTTTTAGTTAATTTGATTAGTTTAATTTTACTTGATCACAATTAATTTTTCCAAAAAATTATTTAAATTTTCCAAATTAATTTTTTAAGAAAATTCTTTAATCAAATTCTCTATTTGAACAATTCTTACAGTCACCTAATTTAATTCCACATCGAATAAATTGACTCAATTAAATTATTCCTAAAGTCGTAGAATTTTTTTCTGATTCAAATGCAGTCCAATCGAGCTTTTGTTGAGCTAGCAGAGGGATCAATCGGACATATACAATTAGGCTCTAGTTATTACAATTATGCCTAGAAACATCGTTTCGATAATTCACAATTACTTAATTATGGGTTTAGTCTATAAGAAGTACCATGATTGAAAACTTCTTATTGTATACTCTTTATGAAAGCAATTCATCCAACTGCTTTGTCCAATGACCTTGTCATGTGTGTGTTACCCTCATATGATATCCTTGATTCCTTTAAGTTAAATTCATTCACTCAATACAATCCTATTTTATCTCATTGTCACCACTGTGTCTTCTTAATGATTAATATGATCACTGTAAAAAAATGACGGTGATAAATTGCTCGTTCGAGAACAAGCAACTTGTGGCCACTTTCCATATTTATCAATCCAGACAATGCCAATGAGAGGATATCATTAACTCTTAATTGAGCTATGAATTCCACTATTGCTGGTAAAGTCATGTCATACACAAGTCATGTACCCAACACTTATATCATCTTTAGAGTATAAGCCTTCACTTATATCAAAGCACATGAGTTGCATACGTATGGTCAGTGACTAACTCAGGATTTAGGTAAATCACAACATGAACGTCACAAGTGAATTAATTCACAAACGAATTCAGAATTAATTCATCTTGGGTCTAATCCAATGTATCATTCTACCAATGAATACATCTATGTTTTTACTCATGGAGTCAATTGCTCCGATAACCAAGACTAGTCATCTCCCCAATTGGAATCGTAGACGACATAATAATCCTTTTCAGTATTTGAATAAAATGCTCACTTTGATTCTTTTATGGGATTACAGACTCATTTACATTATCTACTGAAGTAAGTTGTCTTTCTCGCAATGTAAACATTTTTACAATGCCACTTATCTTCAGTTTGAACTTTGACAATCAATGAGCTAATATTTGTTTGTCACAATTTCGCTATGCATGCAAAATATATAGGACAAAAAATACAAAAGACAGAATAGTGAAATGTGAAATTAGCTTTATTTATTTATTCATCGTTCAAATAAATAGAAAACAGTTACATGTTTACTACAATATGGGTACAATTCCCAATACTATCACCTACGGGAGAGGTGGGTTATGCATCGGACTTCGAGGTAAAAGTAGCGATGCAAACTGGATAGCTGAGTCGAGTAAATGCAACGAGTGAGGTAAATATCAAACACTGTGGTAGTGTTTTACATTTTGACTTACCATTAGCTTGGCAAGAATGTAAGAACCCTTTCAAAGTTTTGAAGTGAGGAAGTCGAGGGGCTGTAGGCATGTCGAAGCTTAGTTGTGCGGATCAAGGGGATCCTGATCAAGGCAAGTTACAATGTGGCGAAGTAAGAGTGATGGGCTCTTGTGAGTGAGATATGCCAACGAGTGGAACGGATCGAGCTAAGAGGCGACGGAAGCTGAGGAAAAAGTTTTGAGGGATGGGATGACCCGATAGTGAGACTAGTTAAGAAAGAGTGATACATGCACGGATGGGGTGAAATTTATTAAATTCCATTCACCGAAGCTGCTAATTTTCAAGTTTTGAGGGATGGGATGACCCGATAGTGAGACTAGTCAAGAAAGAGTGATACGTGCACGGATGGGGTGAAATTTATTAAATTCCATTCACCGAAGCTTCTAATTTTCAAGTTTTGGAAATCAACAGACTTGAGACAAATTTTTGGATAGGATCTAGACATTTCTGGGTTGATATGTCTTCATGGTGTTCGAATATCTATCTTTTAGCTTCGAAACGCACTTTGAATCACTCGATTTCGAGTCTGATAGCTCAAGTTATGGCCATTTTAGTGAAGACTACGCTAGCAGAATTTCTAGACAGGATTATGACGGGAATTACGAGTTTCGAGCTTTTAACTCGAGTTTAAATCATATTGGGTTTGGGTTTTGGGCTTAATTTTTATTATATATGAGTCCAATATTGTATTTATCAGCTGTTATTATTTTATTATTCTGATATTTTAATAATTATTAAGTAGTTTAAGTTATTTAAGAGTTTTATGTCAACAAGAAAATTTAGTTTAAAACTACTTCTTGTTTAGATTAATTAGAGTTCTAGTATACTTAAAAGTTTTATTTATATTTATTTAGCTAGCTTATATATAAGCTTTTGCATTGTATACAAATCAGACAATTGTTTTTTATTAATAAAGTTTTAAACTCTAGGAGTTTGTTTCTTTGAGCAAGATTTCTTTCTTGTGATTGTTAGAAGTAGTTTTCTTCTCGATTTTCTTCAAATGTTCATGAGAATTCATTCTTCACCCTTCAATTTGCCAATGATTATTTCTTGGAGGGTTGATTATAGCAATTAATTGGGTTTGTTGGGATTTATATTTCAAAGGGTTCAAATGGACATTTATCCTTCTATCCATCATAGCCATCGATTTATTCAATCCATCTTCCACTTTTAAATTTCATCTATTATTTATATATTAATGTTTTTATTTGTTTTTTTATTCTCAAATTTCTTCTTTTACTATTTTTGATTTCTTTATTACTAAATTTGTTTATTTCTTCTTTTCAGATCATATCCAAATCTTTCTTTCTTCAATTGAACAACTTGAATTCGATCTGCTTCTGCGTCAATCTGTATCAAAGAGTTAAAGCATCGAGAAAGTTTCGAGACAAATCAAGTAAGTTCCATTCTGAAGGTGTAATGAAGGCATTGCGAGAATGGGTGGGGGAGAATGTCACAGGCCAAGATCCAAAGCACGTGACCATTGCACAAAATGCGTCCCATGGAGGTCTATCAGTTAGATGAGGCTCATTTGACCCACAAGAACTGGCCGGATTCAAAGAACTGATGAAGAAGCTTGCCTATTTGAAGCCTAGATGACCCAATGAAGCAAATATGGAAAATTAGGCTACCTTGGTAAATAGGAAAAGTAATATTAGAAGACATGTAATATGATAAGATTTGATTTTGTAATCTAAGAGATTATGTAAATCCCTTAATTGTAGATATGCTTTGATCTCGTCCGTCGATGTAATTCAATCTATATCGTCGATTTGAGGGGAGCTCAACTATAAATAGAGAGCCTCCCCTTCAGTTGTAAATCATTCATTCTATCTTGTATTTTTTGAGTTGAATACTAAATTGAAAGCATTTACTCAAATACCTCCAGTGCATTATTTTTCTGTGGTTATTATGTTTTATTGAGCATTCTTTTGGCTTGAGTTGCTTCCGCTATATAAATTGATGCCTTAAAGGAATTGTACTTGAATCCTCAATTGTTGAGAGTTAGACTAACTTAAGCGTTTTTGAAGAGAAGAAATTGCCTAAAGTCGCACAGATTGCGAGACTAAAGTTTAGTCCCGTGACACTAGGCCCTAGTTCAATCCTTATACAACCCATATCCCCTTCTAGTTATACGGAAAGATAGAATAAGCAAATTGGTTATTTTTAAAAGCCAAATTTACCGAAGACTACAAATGTATTCAGCTCCATTCTAACATAACAAGAAAGGCAAGCTAAATTAAAGCAACAAGTATTGCAAAACTCTACCCTACCTTTTGCTCCATACTGCTACTGATGAATCATAAGCAATAGAAGAAATTTTGATTCTGTTTCTTACCGAAACAAAAAGAGAGTGTGTCAAAATCAGAATGGTTTTGTCGGTGTAATCTCCAGCTGGAAACAACAAGTTTCTTCGGAGCCTTCTAACCAAGCCTAGCAAAGTTTCTTTTGCTGTTGCTACAACAACCTTGGGAAGGTAAACCAAATTCCTTTATATTCTCTTAGCTGGTGCACTTGCTCCAAACCAGCCAATGCCGATTGCCTTCCCTTTGGATCCAACAATCTTCCCCCCACCCAAATGTGATCCTGCCTCAGTACTGACCCTAACTGATGCAATAGATGGTAAAACACTTTACTTGTTAGCATCTGATTGCTCATCAAAGAGCTCCCATGAAACAAAGGAGACAGCCTTAATGACCTTTCCTCTCTTCCTTAGTTCATTAGCGTTTTTAGCAGCAATCTCCAACTCAAAACCAGTTCTAATTAGAATTACATCGGGGTTGTTGCCTGAAGAGTTGTCTGAAATAAAGTAGCCACCATTTTCAATCCCTTCAACAGAAGTTCCTACGAGTTGGGGCAACTTTTTTTGAGAGAGGGCAAGAATGGAGGGTGTTTTCCTCTTGAGGACAACAACCTTGTATGCACCAACAGTTTCATTTCCATCAGCTGGACGAAGCACCAAAACGTTAGGCATTGCACAGAAGCTTGCCAAGTGCTCAATTGGCTGGTGAGTCGGTCCATCTTCCCCAAGACCAATAGAATCATGGGTCATAACATATATAACTCCAGCTTGACTCATGGCAAAAATCCTAATGGCTTCTCTCATGTAGTCAATGAAGACAAGAAAGTAGCACAGTAAGGAATCAGACCAGGGCTGTGAAGGGCAATGCCATTACAAATGGCTCCCATTCCATGTTCCCTAACTCCAAACCTAACATTGCATTCCTTAAGGGTGTCCTTCTAGAAATCACCATACATTTTGAGCAAGGTCATGTTAGAAGAAGCAAGGTCTACATTTCCACCAAGAAGACCAGGGAGTACTTTTACGAGGGCATTAAGATTTTGTTGAGTGAGGTTTCGAGTAGCAACAGTTGGGCTCTCTGGAGTGTATGTCTGGATGTTACAAACAAAAAATGATCAAACGAAAGTTCTACATTCCAATATCATTAAACAACGGAAGGAGATTGTCTAAGAATTTACGTGTTTGACACTGTTTAGTAAAGAAATCAGAGGTGTACAAACCGGAAGTGCCTTCTCCTAGCCAGTTGGCAGTTCACCAGTGATGATTGACTTGAGCTCTGCAGCTTCCTCTCTGTACTTCTTCTCGTATTCAGCAAACTTGGCATTTCACTCAGCTTCAAGAGCGGTACCCTGAGGAACATGGCGACTCCAATGGCTGCAAAAATAGAAAGAAAGTTCGAACCCCAAAGCAAAAAGTGTAGTCCGATGCATAGGTTGCAACCTTGAATAATCACCTTACCCTTTAACATATCTTCAGGTACATGGAAAGGCTCAAATGGCAATCCAAGGTTTTTCCTAGTAGCATCCACTTGCTTGGCACCCAATGCACTACCATGAATACTTTGCGAGTTTGTCTTGTTCGGAGATCCATAACTAAAGGTGGCTGTCACTTGCGAAGAACAAGAAGAGAAAACGACTTCAACAAAAAGGACTTGTTGCACCACACAGTTTTTACAAGCCGAAATTCTGTCTATAAAATCAAAAAACAACGTCGAGCACAAATATGAAGAATGATGCACGATTTTTCAATTTTCATTATGTAAATGATGCAGCACCCTTAAAACAAAAGCTACAGTAAAGAAGTTAGTTTCAGTAAGAGTTACGAATCCTTAAATTTAAGATATATATATGATTCATATCACTGAAAAAACAAGAAGCAGGAATGGAAGCATTTTGAAAATGTCAATAGTGGGCTTGTCTTTGACAGCCTTTGCTTCCTTAATAGCAGCACGAATTTCATCATAGCCAGTGTTTCCATTCTTGACCAAATAACATGCCACCCAAGCCCCTCGAAACGCTTATCAATGCTCTCAGTAAAGGCAATTTCAGTATCACCATCAATGGAAATGCGGTTGTCATCATAGAAAGCTATAAGTTTCCCTAGTCCCCAATGTCCAGGAAGCGAACAAGAGCCAAGTGTTTCTCTGCAAAAGCCAATCCGACCGACCGCATTTGCAATACCTTGACCAAGAGGACCTGCATGGAAAGGAAATAGCCACATATATAAGAACACACAGACACATATACCCATTTTGCTTTCTATTGATGAAAACGAATACACTCATTGTTCTAAAAGGAGTTTAGCTAACCAGTTATGACTTCAACTCTAGGTGTTTCGAGTGTCGGGAGCTTTCCCATTGTCGGAAATTCTTCAAATCATCTTCCTAAAAGATAATGCAATAATCATAAATTTTAGTCCTTTGTACAAGAATCAAGGTTCTTTTTTTTTCTTTCTATCACTTTAACAATTAAAGCAACCATCAAGGACAACATGAAGAAAGAATAAAGGAATTTACCAAATAAGTATAAATACTCGTGGATTCATTGAAAGGAAGGGACACTGTCGTAGCCAGCGAGGTGAAGCACAGCATACTGTAACATACAACCATCAACTTCGCAAACCTTTTTAGTAACGTATAATAATACAGTTAAAGAAGGTAATGGTGTGAGGATGAGACAAGGTGGTTTTTTGCCTACTGCATTTAAATCATTTAATTTTATATCAAGTCGTATTTCTTTTTCATCCTTAAATAGAGCTGTATAAGAAATAAATTCGAAAAATAATTATTATTTGAAATACAAATCATTGCATCAAAATTATTTTACGTGTGCTGATAATCAGTAATCCCAATCCAAAATGAAAATTATCAAAATATGAATATATTCAAAATTAATAATAATGTGAAAATATATAACCACTATGTAAAGGACAAATGATTAACTCAGAAATCGTATAAAAAATAAAAATAATTAACACATAAATTAGTTTTAATCTCTCTATTATTCTCAACTTTAGAATTAATTTTTATATTTTAAATTGACATATTTTGATCCTATTTTTATAATGGTTTTGGTTAATACAAATAGATATATAGTGTGGTTAACTATTTTGATTAAAATGTTTATGTGATTTTTTCTTAAAAACACCACTTCTTTAATAATCAAAATTCTTAATTTTGGTTTCTTATTTATTAAATTTTATTATAGATAAAAATTGAAAACAAAATTAATGAAGTAGTTATTATATATAACTATTAGAAATTTAATTAATTAAAAAATATAAAATAATTGATGTGATTGTTTTAAAAAATTGAGTTAAAAATGTAAAGCGTGGCATTTTAATCGGATCATGGAAGGTAAGAAATTCACAGAAGCATTTTAAGCAGAGTAGTTAACAACATTGTAAAAGTAAAAAAAATTATAAGTTCATATTGTTAGAAGGAAAAAGAAATTGTTAAAAGTAAACTATTAAGGGCTAGTTTGACAATGCTGTGGAAAAGTGCTTTTGAGAAGTGCTTTTGAAAAGTTTAATTTAAAATTTGAGTGTTTAGCATTGCTATCAAAAAATACTTTTGAGAAATAAAATGTCCATTTTAGATATGTTATTATCAAGTAACAAATATACATTTAAATAAAATTTAAATTAGTTAATATTATTATATTTTAGTAAGAATATAAAAAAATTACTATAACTTGTTAATATTGTAATATATGAAATATAAATTTTAAATATTTTTAAGTAATAAATATTAATTACTTATAAAATTTAATTAGAATATATAAACTACATTTTAAATATTTAAATATAACCATAAAATATTTGTAATTAGTATTTTAAAAAATATTTTTTTATTTTTAATTAATGATTTTAACACATTTGTAATTAAGCACCAAGAAAAAAAAGTAAAAGTACTATATTATTGAAGGAGTAAAAAAGTAATTAAGTACTAAAAGTGCTTTTGAGAGAGGAAAAGCTAAAAATTTTAACTTCTCCTTTTCAAAAGTGCTTTGAAAAGCCAAAAATTCCAGCCAAAAGCAGTTTGTTCTACAAAGCTTTTCTTCCAAAATTTGGAGCCAGAAGTGCTTTTTTTAAGCACAAAAGAACAGGCCCGAAGCCGCATGCAGTAGCTGCGTTTGGAAAGTAGGTAGCCCTCATGGCTGAAAATATGATTATTTTATAATATTTGGTATATATTAAAAGTTATTAATTAAAATACTAAGAAAGTTTTACTAATTACTTCTTAAGAACATAAATTTATGAATTTATCCTTATTAAAAATAATATTTATGTATTTAATTTTTATAATAAAATTTATTCTTAAAAAATATTTAGATTAAATATTTAATAGTAAAATTTAATTGATAGTTTTAAAATTATTTTTTAATTTATAATTTTAAGTGACAGTAAAATTATTTCAAATTTGTCTTGCATATATATTTTTAGATATAATAATGCATGTATAAAATTAAGTACATATAAACTTGTTTTGAAATAAATTTAAAAAATACTTGAAATCACGTTTAACTAAAGGCTGACCTCTAAGAATATATATATATATATATAAAGGCTGATTCCAGATATTGCTGTGAGCAAAACTATAAATATTTTAAAAGTATATCATGCAAAAAGATTATGATTAAATAAGTGAACTAAACCTAAACCTTATTTTTCTTTTCCTTTTGCTTGTAAATATTAATAAAGACTATAATAAAATTAAATTTTCAATTAATATACCCAAAAATAAGAGAAAAACAATAGAAAATAAAGATAACATGTAAACAGATACTTAATAGATGGTTAAATATGCATATAAGAAAAATAAAATTTGCAAAAGATCCTTGGAAGTAATAGAGAAAATCAAGGAGGAGAAAGGAGACATTAGCTTTTATTTTATTTATTATTATTATTATTATTTTTTATGTTTATTAATAGACTAATACCCTAAACTAATATAAAATATGATTAATTTTGTCTTAATATATTTTTAACTTTCCAATCTATATGGGAAAGTAACTTTCCCACCTGTATCAAGGGAATCATATTGCCATGTTTATAAGAAAGTAACTCTCAAGAGACCAATGAAAGTAAATAAAACTTGAGATACCAAACGTTGAAATCAGTTTCCAACTAATTAAATTCCCAAGAAAGTGACCACTTTCCATTATACCAAACCTACCTTAATGTTAAAGCAGAAATCTTTTAATCGGACCAAAATAAATAAAAGATGGCAATATCAAAATACAAATGTGGAAGAAGGTTGTTGGGAAGTCTAACTTGCTTGAAATTCATGTTTTTAATGTTTTAAGATCTTGAGAAAATTTCATTGAACAGCTAAGATTTAGTAACACAAGCAAAAACAAGACCAAAGTTAGTAGAATACATATATATATGGCTAAAAGTTTGTAATATTTCACTATAAAGCAGATTTCTCATTTCTCAATTTTCAAGTCAAGGCAAGGCCCTCAGTTTGTAATCGATGGAAAAACCAGGTGCAGCATTCTCTAGTTTCATCTATATTTTACATCATTTTGATCCGTTTACAGCTCGAGGAGGAATTCCTGATCCCCCTAGCTGTAACAGAATACGCTGCTGATGCTGATCGAAGAGAAGGTGACTTGTCAATATATGCATACCGTTCATTACCGTTCCAGTACAAAACTATCCGATTTGTGCAAGTATGCGACCAGCTATCACCTACTCAGCATGGTTACACTACATAAGTCAAGCACTGTAACTATGGCAATGGTCAACCATACAACAATATGTGTGTGACTATGCATTTATATAACACCTAGGAAACTAGAAGTTTAAGCGAGAAGTATAGGTGATCGGGGTTGAGATTACCTAGTGCAAGAGCTAATTGAAAGGAGGCTTCTGTATGCTTAGTAGTCACCTGATTCAATAAAACAACCTGCCAAAAGGAGGTACGATAGAAATCAGTAAGCAAACAAGCAAAGGTGAAATCGTTATGTACCGTCCAATGAATTACAAAAACTAAAACAGCATGCATGATAAAAAAAGAAAGAAAAAAGAAAAGATGCATCATTGCATTTGAAAACTATGAATTTTACGACAAGAACAAACTAATCTCACCGCCAAGCTGAATCTTTTGGCAAGGTTCATTAACTTTAAAGCCATTCCACTGAGGACCCGGGTCCTAAGGGCCATATCATCAAAATCTTGGCGGAAATGGAAGGTAACACTATCCACAACAATCACCTTCACCTGTGACCATAATGACATATCTATTTAATGACCTGAGCAGGTGATTAGCAGCAGTGTTTACCAAAAAAAAAAAAATCCCAGAACAAATATAGCCTCAATAAAAAAGGAAAGGACCCAGCATAAAACTACTATACCTACATCTTTATGTTCTGAAAGGAACTTGTCTAAATAATTTATCAGGGCAATTTGCTCCGTATAACTACAAATGCGGAAATAAAATATGTTTTCCAGGATATCCTGAGGCTGCAATTTGATTTTGCATTCTTGGAAATCCTTCCTCAAGAATCTGTTATATTCTGACATATCTTCTATGCAAGCTTCAGCAATTTGAAAAGCACGCTCCACCATAAAACTGCCTTCCGTGTCTAAGTATCATATGATCACATTGTTAGCAACATAAATCCAATGGTAAACAGTGGAAAAACTTGCAGTGGTTTTTTATGAAAGTTACCGATATATATAGCCTTCCCACCCAGACCACCAAAATCATTTGGAATTTGGACATTAACTGCTATTTGAATCCTGTCAATAGAGACGGAATTACAGCAAATATAAATCTGAATGTAACATGCTAGCAAAACTTGATAAGAAGCAACAACTCCTACCCCAGCTGTGTTTTACCAATGCCTGGGACTCCACCTATCAACATAAAGATAATACTTTCACTACCAAAAGCAGTTGTCAATTTATACTTCAGAACAGAATTAACAATCACTGACAGTGATGACCAACCGATTTCAGTAACTTCTTTGCAATGTATTCCACCACCCAATATGTTATCTAGATCCGCAGAGGACGTAGTTATGTGCATCAATGATTCCTCATCATGGAGCATATCCCAGGCACTTTGTGCACCTGCCCACAATTGGGACGTGTCCAAAACTATAAGAAGTTAAACTGGCAATATAGGCATTGGAGAAAAGCAGGAATGCACGAGGGAAAGTACTAAATTTCAATCAACATCATTCTGAAAGGAACACGATAAGTTGAACTTCACCAAATAAAGTGAAGCTTGCCTGCACTAAAACTCTATAATAGACTAGAAAAATACCCTCAACGATTGAACAACTTGCATTCGAGGTTTCCGACCCCCTACTATGTGATACAACCTTCAGAATATTCATAGCTTCACTTTCGGAAACTTTTAATTCTGTATAAAAAAAGATAAATAGCGTTAGAAACATGAAACTCTGCAGAGGGAATACACTAATTCACACACAAAACAGACTTCTGTCGGGATTGAGGGTTGGGATGAAAGATAAATTGGGGAGTGGGGGCTTAAATGTAAGAGCCCTTGGTGTTTGGGAAGTAATTCAAGTTCGTTTGGTATTAAAAACAAACAGTTGGTAGGCTTGCATTAGCAAATACAAGGACCGCAGGATCGCGTGATGCAAAAGCAAAAAAAAAAAACAAAGAGCTAATCACCTCGAGCAAGGTCAGAGGAAGAGATGGAAGAAAGAGAAGAGAGGGAAGTGTAGCCAGCTGAGATTAGCTTCCCTCTTTGCGATGCTGAGATTGGTAGCCTCCATATTTCCATCTCTAGCTTCCTTGGCGCCCAATAACACTTCGGCGTAGCTTTTCTCTGGGCTAAATGCTCAAACCTTGACTTTTTATGGGTTGCTTAAAGTCAAAATTTGCAATAGGCTCAAATAGGGCTAAAACGCTTTCAATTAGGGTCAAATATAAGGGTTGGTTTCAAGAGAAGGCTGATTCAGATCATGTTATTGGGATATATAACCATAAAACATACATAAAAATGAGTTAAATATTTTTATATTTATTATAATTTATTTTTGTTTGAAATGCTTAAGATGATAAATTTCGCTCATCTATATCAATTATTAGTCAATTTTAATCATCATTTATAAGCAGTGGCGAAGCCAGAACAATTTTTTAGGTGGGGCCAGATAAAATTTTAATTTTTTATAGTTTATATCTTTATAATTTGTAAAGTATTAAATTGAATTTTTATAATTTTAGTGGGGCCAAAGTGTAATTTTACCTTACTAATTTAAAATTTTTAAAAAATTTTAAAGGCTTAAATAACAATTTTACATTTTAGAGGGGTCGAGGCCCATGCCAGCCCTCTAGCTTCACCCTTGTTTATAAGTATGATATTGACAATTTATAAATAGACCCTACATTATATTTTGAGTCAAGTGTCAGTTGTATTTCATTAAGCAAAAGATAAGGAAGTGTCTGACCAATAATTAAATGTAGAGGTACAATAAAGGCTATCTAAACCGGTAACTAAGTAAACACAAATAAACAAATAAATAAAGTAATATATATAGAGGTATCTAAACTTTTACCTACTCATTTCCTAAACTTTTTTTTGACCTAGTCAGTAATTTTAAGTCAATTTGGTACTTTTTTTTTTAGTGACTAACATCATTGAAAAGGTTAACAACCAAAAGTATGATGAAATGTGAGGTTACCACGTGTCTCCATACTATTAGTTATCAGTGTCACGTCAATATATTTTAATAATATTAGTCAAATACTTAAAAAGAGTATCATGTTAAATTTAGGTATAGGATAAGTTCAAAAATAAAATCAAGTAGCTCTGAATATATTAACCCATAAAACCTAAGCTTCCCCTCCTTCAAGCTAGGAGTTCAGGCGAAATACAACAAACCAAGGGAGGATCCAACAAATCTGCGACCATAATCTATGCTGTAGTGCTATCTACTAGAATTTCCAACACACATGCCTTTGCTTGACAAGCACAAATGCGAAACAGAAGAAGATAAGACGAGATCTAACCTGACATTCAATCAAAGATACAATGATTTTTTTAATAATGTGATTATTTATGATTTAGTGATTGTCTTAGTTGCACGATTATGATTTGCTTCAATTATTTTTTATTACTAGGTTCACGTAGCTTTTATCAAATATATGTTATTTGGAGACCATTATGCTCATCGTAAATTCTTTTTTAAAGCACTAATATATTATTTAAATGTGGTACATGTGTATGCCCTTTTCTTAACTCCACTTATATGTTCTGTAATTTGTTCTGGACATTAAAATATTCCATTGTAAGTTCCATATTTTTCTATTTTATATATTAGAAATATTATGTTTTGTGAGTCCAACTTTAATGTGAAAATGCTACTCTTCAGTTAGGCTTTTTTTGTTTGATTATGTTGTTTGTAACCATTTCTCGTTTTATTAGTGATCTAATTTGATCACGAAAAGTTAACTTAAAAATTCAATTGAATCTTATCTGAATTTAAATCCATCTCCACTTAATTTAATCATAAAATGTTAATAACCTGAATTCAATTTGATTTAAATCCAAATTGGTCCAAATTCAAAACGATTCATACCCAATAATATCTAAGCAACTAACTCAATATGACTAAAACTTAAATCCAAAATGATATAAATATGAAATGATTTCGACTCAAAAACTTAAATTTCAAACTTGAATGACCAAGCTAAAAACAATACCAAACTAAAGTTGACTTAATCCAGAAATAATCCAAATGTGGATGGGCTGCTTGGTTTTTGATTTGACTCTTTGAAAACTAGCATGCTTCTTCCCTAACTTGGAAATATATATCTTTTCCATCTTTTTTGTCTACCTGTTACATTCCTTTCTTCAATTTAGAATTGTGAAAAATAAAATAGAATGTCGGTAATGACAATATATCACAAAGAAAAGAGAAATAAAATAAAGAACACACAGATTTTATGTGGAAACCCTTTCGGGAAAAAATCACGGGCAGAAGAGAAGAAAATTCACTATATCGAATTCTAATTAATTACAAGAGGAATAGACTGTGTCTATTTATAGGCTTGTAAAGTCATATTCTAATAGGAGTGTAGTAAGATTGAAACACCTTATTCTAATCAATATATAAAATAGATGGAGTTTAATAAAGTTTTAAAAAGGCCTTATTCTAAAATAAAATAAAAGAAGTGTAGTTCTATATGAATTTTACTTTTATTTTATTTTACCATTGTATTTTATTTAAATAAGGATTCGTGTCACTTAATTCTAACAATCTCCACCTTGACACAAATTCTCAATGAACAACTTCCAAACTGTAAGCGAACATCAGTAGTACCTCGTAAGTATCTTAAAATCTACTGAACTGTTTTCCAATGTTCTTTACTGGGATTCGCCATGTATCTGCTAATCGCACTGATTGCATATGATAAATCTAGACGTGAACAAATCATAGCATACATTAAAGATCCCACTGCACTAGAGTATAGAACATGTGACATGTACTCAATCTCATCATCTAATTGTGGAGATAAAACCGATGAAAGTTTGAAATGGGCTGCTAAAGGAGTACTAACAGGCTTAGCACTCTGCATATTGAATCTGTAAAGAACTTTCTTAATATACCCCTTCTGACTTATGTACAATTTACTTGCTTTTTTATCTCTGAGAATCTCCATACCAAGTATCTTCTTTGTTGGTCCCAAGTCTTTCATCTCAAATTCTTCACTTAGTTGGGCTTTGACATTTCTTATCTCTCCTTTATCTTTTATTGTTATCAACATGTCATTAATATAAAGAAGTAGATACACAAAAGAACCATCACTGTTTTCTTAAAGTAAATACAACTGTCAAAACTACTTCTTTTGAAGTCATGAAAAATCATAAAGGAATCAAACCTTTTGTACCGCTGTCTTGGTGACTGTTTTAAACCGTAAAGGGGCTTTTTCAACAAGCAAACATAGTCCTTTTTTTTTGAGACTGTAAAACCCTTTTGTTGTTGCACGTAAATATCTTCCTTAAGTTTTTCATGCAAAAATACAGTTTTTACATCTAACTTCTCAAGCTCCAAATCATGCATGGCCACAATACCAAGTAAAGCTCGAATCGAACTATGCTTTAGAATTGGGGAGAACACATTTGTGAAGTCCACTCCTGAAATTTGACTGTAACCCTTTGCAACAAGCCTTGCTTTATATCTGGGTTCTTCAACTCCTGAAATGCTATTCGTTGTAAATGAGTATACGCAGGACACTCAAAGATTTTTAAATCAGAATAATTAGCAGGATTACCAGACCATACCTCTTATGGAGTATTTTTCTCAATGGCAACGGATGAAGATAGGTTAATCAAAAAACATGCAGTTGAGGCTACTTCTGCCCAAAACGATTTTGGTAAGTTCGCATTTAACAACATACATTAAAGCTTTTCCATGGTTGTTCTGTTCTTTCGTTCTACAACGCCATTTTGTTGTGGAGTATAGTGACCTGTCAAGTGTATCACGATCCCTTCTAACTTGCACAGTCTATTAAACTCATTAGAACAAAACTCTAAGTCATTGCCTGTGCTGAGGTATTTTATTTGTTTTCTCGTCTGTTTTTCAATCATAATTTTTCAAAACTAAAATGCAGAAAACACATCGCTTTTTTGCTTACCCAAAATTTTCTGAAGAAATCATCAATAAAAATTAGCATATAATTAGCTATACCTCTCAAAAGCACTCTAGATGGCCCCCCACAAATCAGAATGAATATATTCTAACGTTCCCTTTGTGTTATTGATTCCTCTGGTGAATTGAACTCTCTTTTACTTCCCAAAAACATAATGCTCACAGAACTTCAGTTTGCAGATTCCTTGCCTATCAAAAAGTCCTCTTTTGCTTAATTCTGTCATACTATTCTCACTCATACGCCCTAGGCGTATATGCCAAAATTTAGTAATATCATCATCTGACAAGGAAGAGGAAGCGACAGCTGCATCACCAGTAACATTAGAACCCTACAAAACATATAACTTGGTAGTCTTTCTCTGCCATTTCATCATAACAAGGGAACCTTTGAAAATTTTTAAAACCTCACTTTCAGCTGTGTATCTGTACCCTTTTGAATCAAAAGCACTTAACGAAATTAAATTTCTCTTCAATTCTAGAACATGTCATATGTCACTAAGTGTTCTGACAACTCCATCAAACATCTTAACTTTAATTGTTCCAACACCTGCGATTTTACACGAATCATTATTTTCCAAAACAACACCTTCAGACATTGTTTCGTAAGTTGTAAACCAATCCTGATTGGGACTCATGTGGAAGGTGCAGCCTGAATCAAGTATCTACTCTTCCCTCACTTTAGAATTGTTGACAAAAACAACTAGAAATTCACCATCACTGTAGTCTTCTACAACATCAGCTTCACCGAAATTTTCTAGTTGTTTTCCTTTTTGATTCGCAGCCTCCCTTTTAATCTTGTTCTATAGCTTATAGCACTCAAATTTAATGTGCCCTTTCTTCTTGCAAAAGTTACAAGTTTTACCTCTGTTTGAAGACTTCGATCTACCTTTAGATTTACCGCGAGAATTTCGTTCTTGTGTCCTTCCACAATCATTATCAGCATTCCGATCTTGTCTCCCACGAACAATGAGACCCTCTCTAAGAGTCGAGTTTAACCATAAGATGATTCATCTTATCATACGAGGTCAAAGAATCATAAACTTCATCAACTGTGAGAGACTCGCGGCTATATAAAATCGTGTCTCTAAAGGTTAAATAAGACGGGAGCAACGAACAAAATAGAATGAACTCTAGATCTTCCTTATCATACTGAACCTCTATGGCCTCCAAATTTGAGAGAATTTCTTTAAACACTATTAAGTGTTCGTGTACAGATGCACCTTCCTCCAAACGATGAGCATAAAGACGTTGCTTCATATACAACTTGCTTGTTAGAGTTTTCGACATACATATTTGTTTCAACCTCTTCCATAATGCAGCAGCGGTCTTCTCATTCATTACATCCTACAAAATTTCATTGGACAAATGCAGATGTAATTGTGTTAAAGCCTTTCGATCTTTACGCTTCTTCTCTTAATCTCTTAATGTCAAAGGCATCTTATATCCCTAGCAGGGCATCCTCCAGATCTATCTGCGCAAGAACTGCTTGCATCTTAATCTGCCACAACGCAAATCTGGTGTTACGATCCAACAGTGGAATTTCATACTTCAAAGACGCTATTACTGTGATCGAGATGAACAACCCGAAAGTTCGGATACCAATTTGTGAAAAATAAAATAGAATGTCGGTAATGACAATATATCGCAAAGAAAAGAGAAATAAAATAAAGGACACATATTTTACATGGAAACCCTTTCGAAAAAAACACGAGCAGAGGAGAAAAAAAATTCACTATGTCGAATTCTAATTAATTACAAGAGGAATAGGCTATGTCTATTTATAAGATTGTAAAGCCATATTCTAATAGAAGTGTAGTAGAATTGAAACACCTTATTCTAATCAATATAAAATAGATAGAGTTTAATAAGACTTAAAAAAACTTTATTATAAATTAAAATAAAAGAAATGTAGTTCTATATAAATTTTACTTTTATTTTATTTTACCACTGTATTTTATTTAAATAAGTATTCGGATCACTTATTTTTAACAAGAATTACATGGTTAATTGATGAAACAAAAGGTTCTCCAGAGAATATTGAAAGCATCATCATGCAGCTCTCCAATGGGTTTGAACATATTCGTATTCTGAATTGCGCCATTGTAACGAGCTACCTCAATTAACCATTAGATAGTTAAAGCTAAAGGATCATCACGACGTTAAATTTAGACCAATCGAGGATCTATGAAAACAAAATAGAGATATAAGCCTTGGGTGCATTTTGGGTATATGCATACTCTTGTATCATTGTTGTTGCAGTGAGGCTTGTACAAGAGATGTAAGCGATGGATGAACCCGAGCCCTTCTTAATGAGCGAGCGTCACTCCTGCCTTCGGCATATTCCTCCCCTAATGGCCACCTTGGCCGCAAATCATACTAGTGCAATGCAAACATGTGAAAATTCAAGTGAACTTTAGCTTATTTTTGCCTATAACCATGCACAACTTATAAAGCAAACCGAGTCATGTCATAAGATATTTCCCGCGTACCATGAAATTGTCTGGATCATTGGCAGGTGGTGGAGGATCATATCTTCCAACACGAAAGTTCTCAATGCCAGTCCAAGCAATCATCACACCTATTTCATACAAAAATTACGGCATTACTTGTCTACTTTTTTATTTATAACATCTAGTTAATTCCCTAAGGTTTAAACATTGGGTTTAGGCATTTATCCTAATACTCTAGAGCATTTGAACATTCTATATTTTTATCTTTCTATGCATACATACATGCATACAAGAATATAGACACATGCATAAACTTATAAGTTGACTAAAAATTACAGAAATGGAACTTACCATTGTCAGTGCAAAGGTTGGGGGGCGGACAGACAAGCTGCAGACTGTACTTATGAACAACCTGATCCAATTGAGCCCTAACATATTGATTTGATGCTACACCTCCAGACACTACCTGCAAGAAGCAACATGAGAACAAGGTCAGCATACACCAGTATGTGGCAGATTAACTATAAGAAGCACTCAGTACTATCAGTAGTAAATAAGATCAATACACATGTATTACATATAATTTACATCACCAGATGCTTTATGGAAGGTTCAATCTTCAATGCCCATTCAACTGCTCGTTCACACCTTTCTTCTAGATGCAACACAGCAACTCGCTGGGGTACAGATTTTAAGGTCTCATATATCAATAAATATATTTTAAAATTAATGAATAGATATAGAATTAAGATTGTGGTACGAAGAAGAAGCAAAAATGATGTAACCTGAAAAGAGGCAGCAATATCAGCTCGGGAACTTCTGTCTAGGCTACTTGCACAAGAAAGGGGAACCTTGGCATCACTACAACAAATGGGGATCTAGCAAAATTACCATGATAGATAAAAGGAGGAAGAGTTGATAATAAATTATAATAGATATCAGTAAGGTTTACATACATATTTCTGGATGCAATTGCTAGTTTCACTTGGGTCTTTAGACCGGCATATGAGAAATTGCAATCTTTATGCTGTTTCATTGGAATCTGAAAAGAAAATGAAGTGCAAATGTGAAACTCAGAAGAACTAAATGAAATGGTCAAAACCATATATAAAAAACAACAGAACCATCAAATATACATTCTAGAAAAGGTCAATACAGCCCTAAAAGAAAAACCTACTGAGAATCTAACTGATTCTGCATCACCCTCCTGAGCAAGTTGCTCAACAGCTGGCCCACCACTCTTCCTCATATCAAGGCCAAGCCATTTTGCAGTCTTGTCAAAAGCCTCACCAATTGCATCATCTATAGTGGTCCCAAGTTGAGTGTAATGACCAAGATCATGAGCAAGAACTAATAGATTGTGCCCACCTACAGGAAAAACAAGCAAGCAAGCAATGACTGTAACTCACAAACAGGAGTTTAGTAGGTAGCTTAACTAAATTTATTATTTGTTCCATGTCAATCACCAAATTGCTTAATCAGATGGGGAAGCACTTCCATTTTGAGTTATTAGCCAAGCAATTTCAGCATTCCGTAACTTATGCAAAGAGGAAAATTGCAGATGACAACTTTAATTACCCCATGTCACAAAGGGTTGCAGAATAATACTTTATTGCCCATGATGTTGTTACACATTACAGCCTAAATATGGATCACATTAACTAGCTAACAAGCAAAAATGTTTATGCAACGAATGTAAGCGACATAATGCTACAATGCCGGAAGCATGTACCTGATATAAGCAGTGCCAGGAAAGGAAATTGCAGCTCCTTTTCTATCAGCCTAGATAAGGAAGTAACAATGTCAGGTACTCATAAACAACATATGACTTCTCTTCTCATGTCTTACCTGAAGGCTACTTATTTAGAAGTGCTGGGGTGCATGCCTCATTCTAATCTATATATAGTCATTGCTTCAATACCTGGCCACTAGAGCATGAGCCTCCATGTGATGAACACTGATGATTGGTAGATTGAAGCTGCCAGCAACTCTCCTAGCTTTCTGCACACCAACTGCACAGAAATTGCATAAAAAATAGGTCGAAAGGGAAGGGTAACTTTGACCACAGTTTGAAGCAATGATTAACAATAAAGTTCAGCTTTTAAATAAAAAAAACCATTATTAATAATTACCTCGAAGGCAAAGACTTAAACCAGGTCCAATAGTAACAGCAACAGCAGATAGTTCCCTTTCAGTCAAGCTAGCTTTATCAAGTGCATCTTGCACAACCTGCACTTTATAATCAGTTTAAATTTTATTTTTGCATCACATTAATGATATAATTTGTTTGCAAATAAAATAAACTTATATGATACCTCATCAATGACTTGTGAATGTGCTTCTTCAGCCATTTTAGGAGCAACACCTCCATATCGAGCTAGCAAATCTGCCTTCATAGGGCCAATGTTAAAGTGAAAAGAAAAGGTATTCACTTCACTGCCATAAGAAAATAAAGATTGTAATTTTGCTGCTAATTGGAATAAGTACTTACCTGAGAAGACACAACTTGACTCAGAATTTCGCCATTGCCTCTCACCTAACATTCACCCAAATTTTCCATTTTTTACTCAAAGATAGTTTCCCATTGAAACATAGAGAACAGATAGTTTCCCATTGAAACATAGAGAACACCCATGAAGGAAAAAAATGAAAGAGGAAAGCGCGAAAAGAAAAGGGTGCTTACGATAGCGGCTGCTGTGTCATCGCAACTCGTTTCGATGCCAAGAACGACCAAATCGTCATCGAAGGATTTGGACGAAACGGGTCTTCTTGAAGTGGAAAAATGAGCTGCCGGCGAATTGAGTGAAGAAGGAAAACGAAGGAGAGGATAATTGAAGGGTCTTAATCGCGGTTGTTTATGGAATTTCAGTAAACTGAGGGCTTTAAATGTGAAGGGAATAAATATTGATGATTTTTGTACTAAATTTAGGCGGGAAAATGTTGAAGGAAGTGTTAACAATGAAGACACCATTTTCAGAGGGTATGAAGCTTAAAAGACGACTGTTAGCCAGTGGAGAAGGGATTATGAACGAACGAATGAATAATGAAGCGAGGAGGTCGCCGTCGTTATGTAACAACGCCACCGTTTTATCTACAAGCCCATCCTGATCCTGTGGCCAGTGAGTTCTTTACCCAAAATCCAGCCCAGTTGGCCCACCTAGGTTCATATTTCGTAAAACACATATTCTAGGGGGTTTTTTTAACATACTTTCCTAGAGTTAATTGTAGCTAGTGGGGATCAGTGGCCGGTCCTGTTAAGGCCCGGGTTCGACTTGAAAAATAAATATAAAATTCTGTTTAATTTTGATTTCGATAAAAATATTAAAATTTGAGTCCAACTCGACTCGGACATATTAAATCTTTAATTATTATTATTTTTGCATAAAACAAGTTTAAAAAATATAATACATCGAATAGATTAAAAACATTAAAATAAATGTTTCCTAATAGAAAGTATGTACCAAATTTTAAATGTCTATGTACCTATTACAAGACAATATCATTAAAATTTTGAAGAGATTTTTTTAACTATTTTAATCTATACTCCATGCTAAATCTAAGATACCATTTAATTCCAAATTAATAATTAATATAATACTAAAAATTACAAAATATTATGATCAAAGGGTCTGGCTCTTGGCACGGAATTTGTCTGTCACTCTGACACGGAAACAGGTCTTTTTCAATTGCACGTTTGTGTTTTAAATGAATCTTGACGACGGCGATCCTTCAGAAACATCTCTCCATCCGATCAATCAACGCACACAGAGAAACTTTCAGCCAATTCCTGCAACAATGGAAAGAGAATTTACGGGTTTAACAATAGAGAAAGAAGAAGAAATAGTCCTATAGTTCCAATCTGAGCCGAATCTGGAAATAGAAGAACAAACTTTTGTTTAGTGGGTTGTTTTTTAACAGCAAGCATCATCCACTATCCAGCAATGAAAAGCACTATGGCAAACCTATGGCACCCGATAAGAGGTATTCAAATTCGAGATCTTGGGAAAAACGTTTTCTGTTTCAATTTTATCATGTTATGGATATGGATCGTGTCTTGAAAGGGGCCCCATGGACATTCAATAATCATCTTTTGATCCTTCACAAGATTCAAAAGGGGGAGGATCCTTTAAAAGTTTCTCTAATCTATACGCCTCTATGGGTACAGATTCACGATATTCCAGTAGGGTTTTTCTTTGAAAGTCTGGCAAGGCAAATAGAGGATTTTTTGGGGGGAATTTATCGAATATGATAATTCAGATCTAAGGAAAGAGTGGAGGAATTTTATGAGAATAAGAATCAAAATGGACGTGAGGCAACCACTAAAAAGGAGAAAAAAGGTGTCTCTTGCAGGAATCTGTTCCTATATTAGATTTAAATATGAACGATTAACCCTTTTTTGTTTCTACTGTGGCCGTTTAGGCCATAGTGACTCTTATTGTGAAGCAAAAATGTTATTGGGAGTGGAAGTGGCTGACATGGGATGGGATCTATCTTTAAAAGCTCAATCTAAAAGAGCAACGGCTATGAGTAGTATATGGTTACGTGAAGAAGGAGATGTTGGAACAAACGCAAGTGGACGGAATAGACATTTTGTGGAAAGCAGGAAGTGGGTAGGAAGCAATATATCGACAGCCGGAGCCTCAATTGATCCAGTTTTGGGAATTAATTTGGAAGGTATTCGTCCTAATTCATCACAACAAGGGAGAAGTCCAATAGCAGAACAAACTACTTCGGCAATGGAGTATGATTTGGAGGAAAGGGCCTTTATTGGGGAGGAAGGTAAAAAAAGACAGCGATGAGAAAATGTAATTCAATCAAAAAGGGATACCAGCGACATGGGAGTAGCACGAAGCAGGAGTTTATTGGAAAATGATCATTTATTATCGGCGGCTGCCAAAAGGCAAGCTGACCGGTCGCAATGAAAATTTTAAGTTGGAATATCAGGGGTTTGGGGAACCTACGGACTATTCGAAGGCTTCGGCAAACGCTGAAGACACATAATCCCCAATTGGTCTTCTTTATGGAAACAAAGGTAAATAAAAGGCAGATGGAACAAGTGCGTAGAAGTTATGGATTTTTTAATGGCTTGGAGGTGGACCCGGATGGTACAAAAGGCGGTTTATGCTTGGCATGGAAAGAAGAAGTTTCTATCTCGATTCAGGGTTTTTCAAAAAGGCACATTGATGCACTAGTTGGCCAGAATAATGAACAGCAATGGAGAATTATGGGGTTTTATGGTTCTCCTTACGCACAGGAAAGAGAGGAATCATGGAATCTACTAAAAAGCTTACATCGCAATGAGGAACAATCTTGGTTAGTTTGCGGAGACTTTAATGAAATAATGTACGGGTTCGAGAAGAAGGGTGGGCTGCCTAGAGAGGAAAGAAGAATGGTAGATTTTCGAAATGCACTACAGGATTGTCAACTGATTGATGTTGGTTATTCAGGAAACTGGTTTACTTGGGAGAGGGGGAATTTGCCAGAAACAAATATTCGAGAACGCCTAGATAGAGGGGTGGCTAATGTGAACTGGATGTCCATGTTTCCGGAGGCTAATATTAAACACTTGCTGCACTCGACGTCTGATCACTGTCTGCTTTTAATAACTACAATTAAAGACGAACACACGAGTATTCGGGATACCTTTAAATTCGAAGCATGGTGGGTCTTGAAAGAAACCTTTGAAGCAGAAGTTAAGCGCATATGGGATTCGACCATAGGTGATTTAGTACAAAAACTAGATTATCTTAAAATGGGATTGAGGAGATGGGCTACCAGGATTAGGATATCCAGAAGACGAAAAAAAGAAGTCTTGACTTTAAAGTTGTCTGAATTGTTGGAAGCAGAAAGAACCGACGATAATTTAGCAGAGCTGATTGATACAAAGGTACAACTAAACTTTGAGATTGATAAAGATGAGAGCTACTGGGAGTAAAGGGCTAGAGTAAACTGGCTGAAGCTTGGGGATAGAAACACAACCTTTTTTCATAGTATTGCAACACAAAAACGGCGGACAAAATATCATCTAAAAGCTACAAAACTCAGATGGCAGAGAAACAGGGGATTTGCAAGAAATGGCAGAAATTGCTAGAGCATATTTCCAAGACTTATTCAAGGCTGGGGAAAAAAGGTCAGCCTGAACACCTCCTAACAGGTATTGAACAGTGTATTTCTAAAGAGGATAATAAAAGTCTAATGAAGCCATACATAAAGGAAGAGATTTGGAACGCATTGGCAAGTATGGGTGCTACAAAACCTCCAGGTGAAGATGGTTTTCCGGCAATTTTCTTTCAGAAATTGTGGCATATAGTGGAGGATGAGGTATCAACTTATTGTCTACAACAGCTCAATGGTGACATGGAGGTTAGTCAAATTAATACCACCCATATAGTCCTTATTCCAAAGAAAACGAGCCCAACTAATCTTGCTCATTTTCGCCCAATAAGCCTTTGTAATGTAATATATAAAATAATGGCTAAGGCTATAGCAAATCGATTTAGAGGAGTTTTGGAAAAATACATTGACAAAGCACAAAGTGCTTTTGTGCCAGGAAGATTAATTTCAGATAATGTATTAGTAGCATATGAAATTCTCCATACTCTAAAGAGGAAAAAATTGGGGAAAAAAGGCTGATGGCAATTAAATTAGATATGAGTAAAGCATATGACAGGGTTGAATAGGCTTTTTTAGAGGAAATAATGAGGAAAATAGGCTTTGAATCTAGATAGATTAGTTTGATCATGAAATGCATATCTATTGTCTCCTATTCAGTGGTTCTTAATAGATAAGCTGGAAGTACCTTTTATCCAATGAGAGGATTACGACAAGGCGATCCTTTAAGTCCATTTCTATTTCTGATATGTGGAGAAGGCTTATCTAGCCTAATGAGACTGGCACAGTAAGAAGAGAATTTTAAAGGTGTTAAAGCAAGCAGAAGAGGTCCTCAAATTTCACACTTATTATTTGCAGATGATTGGATAATTTTTGGAGAAGCTACGGAAAGGGGAGCTGGTCTATTAAAAAGGATTTTGCGGGAATATAGAATCTGTTCGAGGCAGATAGGCAATTTTGAAAAATCCACGATTTTCTTTAGCTCCAATACAAGAGTCGAAGAGAAGAGAATTTTTACTCGAATACTGGGTGTACGAAGCTCAAACGACCCGGAATGCTACCTAGGATTACCAAATATGGTGGGCAGAAAGAAAAAGGAGGCGTTTCAAAACTTAAAGGATAGATTTAAATAGAGAATTGATAACTGGAGCACAAGGCATCTATCGCAAGGGGGAAAAGAAGTTTTTATAAAATCTGTTCTTCAAGCTATCCCGACATATTCAATGGCATGTTTTCTACTTCCTAAATCTCTATGTTCCGATCTTGAAAATATTATTGCAAAATTTTGGCGGCAAAAAGGCCATGGTCAAAGGGGAATTCATTGGTGTACATGGAATGAGCTTTGCACTTCAAAGGAACAAGGGGGAATGGGCTTTCGTAGTCTTGACCAATTTAATATTGCTTTGTTAGCCAAACAGGGCTGGCGACTTATTAATTATCCCGATTCATTATTAGCGCAGGTTTTAAAAGTAAAATACTTTCCTAATTTAGATTTCATCCATGCACAGTTGGGTAATTTACCTTCTCTTACCTGGAGGAGCGTATGGGCCGCAAAAGGGCTATTGCGAAATGGGCTATGTTGGCGAGTTGGTAAAGGTGACCGGATTTCTGTTTGGAATGATCATTTGGATCCCGAGCGTTTTTATTAATCAAGCAAAGAACAACACCGAAAATTCAGAAATTGAATCAGTAGCAGATTTAATTGAAACATCAACACGTAGGTGGAAAAAGAGTTAATTGAGAATACCTTTCCAGAACAAATCGCTCAAAAGATATTACAAATTCCTTTGGCGGAGAATGAACACGAAGACTTCCAGGTTTGGCGAGGAGAACATTCTGGCGAGTTTACAGTAAGAAGCGCCTACAAACTATTACATGAGGCTATTTTGAATCTTAATGATTTATTATTACAGACTGAAGGAAAAAAATTCTATAGGAAACTTTGGAATTTACAACTTCCATCAAAAATCCTAATTACTATCTGGCGCGTATCCTGGAATTTCATTCCAAACTTTAAAAATTTGAGATCGCGCAAGGTGGTTCTCGATAGCTCTTGTCCTCGGTGTAGAAGCGCAGAAGAGAATGGAAATCACGTCTTCAGACAATGCCCTACAACAACAGAAATGTGGCAGAATCTTAATCTTTCATGGGTCATCAACTCAACCATTTTAGATCTGTGGAACTGGCTTACCTAGGTTTTTGACAAAGGAAACAGTGAGCAATATCGACTGTTCTGCTGCGCTATATGGTTTGCATGGAACTCCAGGAACAAATTTGTACATAAACGGAAAACAATCACAGGGAGGGAGTTGTCAAAGAAAGTTCGAAGTTACGTCGGAGAGATAGACAGATCAAACGAAGGAAAGCATACCTATGTTGATAATATACAACAAAGACAAAATACGAGAGCAACAGAAGCAACTATTTTCTTTGATGCAGCATACGATAGCAGAAATGCAACATCGGCCTCGGTCTAGTGGTGAAGGACGAAATGGATGAGTGGCTTGCTTCGAAATCGGTCATCCACTCAGCAATAGCGTCACCGTTCATGGCGGAAGCTCACGCGGGTCTACAAGCAATAAAGTTAGGGATTAATCTGGGGTTTCAATCTATATCTATCATAGGAGACTCTAAAACGGTTATCAAGAAATGCAACTCAACAGGCAAAGATAAGTCAGTCTTGGGAGCGATTATCAGAGATATACAGCAACATAGGCGGTTTTTTCAGGAAAGCCATTTTCGATTCGTCAAAAGACAGAATAATGGAGCAGCGATGTAGCAACAGAATCATTAAGAAGAAGAGAGGAAATTTACCTGGAAGAAGAAACCTTCTCGAGTCACCAGCATCAAAGAAAGGAAAATGGGCAACTAAATCCGGACTGAAGGAAGAGTGCAAAGACATAGAGAGGAAGGGATAGCAGATTTCAAAATCTCTTTGGGAAAGCTATCAAATTAATTGGCTGGTATGGGAAATAGGAAAGTCAGAAAATTAGTGGAAGCCAACTAATTTACACCGGTTGGATTTGATTTTGAAAGGACGTTTTTTTACTTTTTCTTTATTTTTCTGAACTATTCTATTTTACTTTGTTTTGGGCCATAATCATTGGGCCTTTGTTTTTTTACCAGCATTGGGTCTGCTTCTAGCAACCCATCTTATTGTTATGTTTTTCATTTTTATTAATAATAAAGCCAAACGGAATTATTCAAAAAAATAATAATTAATATAATACTACATTAACACTCCAATTAAATTGTTTTAAAATTTAAAGAGATATGATGCGATTAATATTATATTTAAATTTATTTATTTATAAAAGAATTTTGTATTATTAATTAACTTCAAAAGGTTAAGATAATTAAGCTCCTGAATGTTGTTTTTAATTTTACTAAGCATATTATTAAGATATTTATCAAATTTATATTGAAAAGTTAACAAAATACATTTTTTTAGTTGATTGCACCAACATTCTTAAACTATAATTTTCATTCTAAATTCAAATCGTTTTAATTAAATATTTAATTATTGAGGTTATAGCAATTGAATCCTTTTATTACTAAAATCGTTAATTTAACGGTTGACATGTCAAATTTTATGTGGCATAATTTAAAATGAAAATTTTAAGAAAATTGAATATTGAAAAAATAAATATTTTAAAAAAAATATTAGTTTTAAGATTTTCAAATATTTTAAAGAAGTTTTAGCATTCACTAATTTTTCTAGTTTTATTTTAGTTCTGATTTTTACTTTTAAATGTTATGCAATAATAATGGATTTATTTAAAATTTAATTACATAAAATTTGATGTATGGTTAAATTAACGAAAAATAAATAAATTGATTTATAGTTGGATCAAGGATTATAGTTTAGGGACTTTTTGTTATTGCCACAAAATACATAGTTAGGTATAGCATTAGCATCCAATTCCATCTTGTTTATAAGGAAAGGAAAATAAGTCCAGTTGTCAGGTCTTGACTGCCAAGGGTCCTCATAGGACATATACCAGAAGTGAACAATGAATTAATTACATCTTCTTGTCTTCTTCCATATTTTCATGCAATAACTGTCATCGCCAAATCCACAGTTAGTCAGAAAAGGAAACCTCATTTACTCACAATAACTCATAGTATCAGTAACCCCACCGGCCACCATCATCTCATCTCCTCCCTCCTCTCGTTGAATTTCGGATATGGAGACAAGGCAACAACCCTGCGTTGCTTCTTCGGTTATCACCAATGGCATTAAGGTATGGAATGTAACATGTTTCCTACCATGTTTCAAAGATTGTAGTAGGAACATGTTACATGAGTGTTTAAGACTTCTTTTCTGGTTTCTTTCTTTCTTATGTCTGCAACATCTCTTGTGGTTGCATGCAAGGACGATAGGCCGATAGCAAGAGACCAGATGGGAATTTGTGTACCAAGGATGGATCGCTTGATCGCTATGGCAGGCCAGCCATAAAGGATAGAACTGGAGGATGGAGATGTGCCATGTTTATATTAGGTAAGTTAACAGTCAGTAGGCTCAAGTTTTGTGACAATAACAAAAACAATGTTTTTTTCTTATTTTCAAAATTTAAAATTTTAGTTTTAATTTAGATAATAATGAAATTGGTGATGTCAAATTTTGTTATTAATTTCTTTTATGCTGTTTTATTTGTGTTTTTTTTTAAATACTCATTTGATTAATTTTTAATTTTTATATTTTTTGAATTTTAATTAAAATGATGTAACTTCCTTTTGAATATTATTTAAAACTACTAAGTTATCATGACATTATGTGCTTCCGTATGAATTTTCTTTTAAAAATGACAAATTTTAACTTAATGAATTTAATGGTTATATTTTTGGGTCATTATTAAAAGCTTCGAAATTTGAAAAGTATAATAATTAAAATTAGAGTACATAAATTAAATTAAATATGCAAGCTTTGCATATTACAAGGACTAATTACAAAATTTGACCATCCATTTAATTGAATGTATCAGCTTCGTCTTTTAGTACCATGTTGTCAACATGTGGTCCAAACTTTAAGACAAAAGAAGATGCTCTTTATTTGTCTCAGCCAGTTTTAAGTTACAGTAATGCTTACACATACATAATTGGGGTTTCATTGTTGGCTAACAGTAAATCAAGGACTGGTTACGTTTGCATTCGCGGCGGTGGAGGTGAATTTGGTTCTTTTTACAAAATCTGTTCTAAGACAATTTAATGCAGAGGCAGCCAACACATTCAGTAGGTGGATGAGAACTACGTACCTTTTCTCTTTAATGGGTGCTTTTCTAAGTGATCCCTACTTGGGAAGATACCTTACATGCGTCTCATTTCAGGTTCTCTACCTTATTGTAAGTAAGCCTCACACAATTATCATGTACTCAGTTCAGGCTTTAATGCACAAATTGAACTGATTTTGATTGGTTTTTGTTGTTGTTTTGGACAGGGGTTGATAGCACTATCGTTGGTCACACAATAGTCTCTACTAAAACCTCAAGGTTGTGGCAAACTAGGACAGTTATGTGAACCTCATTCATCAGCTGAAACTGCTGTATTTTATGTTGCTATATTTCTGATTGCTTTAGGAAATGGAGCCTCTGAACCTGCACTTGCTGCATTTGGAGCCGACCAGTTTGACGAGGAGGACAGCACGGAAAAACAATCTAAGAATTCATTTTACAGCTATTTTTATGTGGCCTTAAACATGGGATCTGTTGTGCGGAAGCGTGTAAAAGAATATAATTATTGTACTGAAAAATCACACTGAGTTCAATTCCCAGGAAAGAGAGATGGATCACGAGGATCGCTTAAGTACGGATCTTTCCTAGCTGAATATCCTCTATCGTAATTTAATAGCACAATAAATAACTACAATCACACTCACAAGAAATGAAAAATAAATAATAAAGAACACTGAATTTTAACGAGGTTCGCAAATTTCGCCACGTCCCTGGCACTAAAAATATATTTCACTCTAAAAATACAAGTGAAAATTTACAAATAGGGAGAGAGAACAATGCCTTAAGTAGAGAATGGCAAATTGTGGGATGAAGAAAAAATGAGAAATGGTTAGGCCTATTTATAGTTGAGGTTCAGTGGATCAATCTTGCAAAGTACCTATTCAAATAGGGACCAAAATTGCAATTATCCCTTTCCAAAAACAACTTTCGGTGCCTAACAAAAACTATTTGCTTCAACTTGTTATAGCCACCATCTTTGAAAAGTCAAAGATGGGCTATAGCCAATGGTTTCCCACATAGGGGACCCAACAAATCTCCCTCCAACTATGTGGGAATGCCTCCATTCCCGAGATCAAACAACATGCTTCAAACTTTCCTCTTGGTAAAGCTTCCCGTCAACATATCAGCACCATTATCATCAAGATGTATCTTCTCAAGCTCTAGCAGCCTTTTAGCTTCAAGAACATCTCGTATCCAATGGTACCAGAACATCAATATGCTTAGATACGGCATGAAAAGTTGGGTTCTTACCAAGATGAATAGCAGACTGGCTATCACAATACAGGACATACTTCTCCCGAGTAAAACCAAGCTCATGCATAAACTTCTTCATCCAAAGCATCTCCTTGCACGCCTTGGTTGTTGCAATGAACTCGATTGATGGTGGACAATGCAACACACTTTTGCAATCTTGATTGCCATGCCACGACTCCCTGCATAAGTGATCAAGTAACTCAAGTAGATCTCCTCGAGTCAATATCTCCCGGCCATGTCTCGAATCAGATAACCAACAAGAAAAGTTTCTCGTCGAAACAGAGTTTCATGTTGGAAGTGCCACGAAGATATCTCATAATCCACTTCATCGCATTCCAATGCTCTGCTGGGTTAGAAAAGAAAGCGATCGATTGTACTAACGGCATAAGCCAAGTCCGGCCTCGTACAAACCATTGCATACATCGACTCCCACTACCAAGAGTAAGGAAATTTCGCATCTCTTCCTTCTCCTTTCTCGTGGAAGGACTATGCTTAATACTCAATCTAAAAAGCGTAGCAAAGGAGTGCTCACCGCTTTAGCTTTGTTCATCTTGAACCTTTGAAGTACTTTCTCAATGTACCTCTCTTGTGATAACCATAATTTCTTGGCCTTTCTATCACGTGTCAACTTTATGCCAAGAATTTGCTTTCTTGGCCCCAAATCCTTCATTGCAAAGGATTTACTCAACTCTTGCTTCAACTTCTCAATTCTAGAAGCATTCTCGACCAACAATAAGCATGTCATCAACATAGAGCAAAAGAATTATAAAATCATCACGAGAAAATCTCTTAACAAATACACAATGATCAAGTAGTCTTCTTGTAGCCTTGCTCCCCATAACAGACTCAAACTTCTTGTACCATTGCCTTGGAGCTTGTTTCAAACCATACAAGCTCTTCTTCAATCTGCACACATAGTCCTCTCTTCCCTTGTGCAACAAACCCTCCGTCGCTCCATGTAAAGCTCTTCTTCCAAGTCACCATGAAGAAAAGCGGTTTTCACATCCATTTGTTCAACCTCTAAGTCATAACAGTGCCAAACTCGGTATGGTTCGATAGAAGACATCTTCACAATGGAGAAAATATTTCTTCAAAATCAATCCCCTTTTTCGAGTATAATAACCCTGACGACCAATCTAGCCTTGTATCGTGGAGATGAAGACTTTTCTTCTTGCTTCATCCCTGTAAACCCACCGATTCTTCAAGGCTCTTTTGCCCTGGGCGATTTCACCAACTCAAAGGTATGGTTTTCATGCAAGGATTGAAGTTCATCTTTCATCGCTTCAACCCAATCGATTTTTGCATTCACTCTCCATAGCCTCTTCATAACATTCGAGTTCTCCCCGTCGTTAAAAGAACATATTCATCGAGGAAGAATACTGATGTAAGATCTTCGATCTCTAGAAGACCTTGAAGTGGAACCTGCTTGGTGGAGCTATAGGTGCTTGTTGTTGATCGTTCACAACATCATCAATGGGAGCATCAAAGTCACCTATATTTCGATGGTCATCAAGTAACATCACTATACATATTATCCTCGTGATAGGAGTGGTGAAGAGTTTAGGAACCGGATTCACATCGACCAAATCACCATTGTCTTGTGAATTCGCTTTCTCCGTCTCATCAATGTCATCAATGGTCTGATCCTCAATGAAGACAACATCTCTGCTTCTCACGAGTTTCTTCTGAACTGGATCATAGAGTCTGTAACCAAACTCACCATCTAGACCATAACCAATAAAAATGCATTGTCGAGTCTTGACATCCAACTTGGATCTTTCATCCTTTGGAACATGAACAAATACTTTACAACCGAACACACGTGAGGTGATCATATGACACGTCTTTGCCAAACCAAACTCTATCCGGCACATCACCCGCAAAGGAACACTAGGAGACAGATTTATCACATGTGTTACAAAGATTCAAAGCTTCACCCAAAATGATCTTGGCGACTTTGCATCCGACAACAAACACATCGACTCTCTCAATCGGTGTTCGGTTCATTCTTTCACTAACCCATTTAAGCGTGGAGTCTTTGGTGGTGTTCTCGATGTCCGATTCTCGTCGCAGACAATACTCATGAAACGGGCCTGTGTACTCGCCTCCATTATCGCACGAATGCACTTCAACTTCTTCCCGTTTCTCTTTCAAGCGATGCATGAAATCTGTTTAAACACCTCAAAGACTTGATCTTTAGACTTCAAAGTGTAAACCCATAGCTTTCTCGAAGCAATCATCAATGAAAGTCACAAAATAAAGTGCACCGCCAAGTGACCTTACTTTTATCGGACCACACAGACATCCGAATGGACCAACTCTAGTAACTCGATCTTCTATGAGGAGGATGGCTCGAATGAAACTCTCTCTCGCTTTCTCGCTAGACAATGAGCACAATCCTTGATGAAGCATTCTTCAAAACGAAAGTTGATTCTTCCTTGCTAAATAGTTAAGCCCCTTTTCACTCATGTGATCGAGTCTTTTATGCCACAACTCGGTTGAGTGTCATTTATCTTGTCACATTCACCGCTCTCGAGAAGTCGACTTGCATCAAATATAAATTTGAGCTCTTCTTTCCTCGAGCCACAACCAAGGAGCCTTTAGTCACTTCCACCGCTCTTCATCGAAGGTGTTACGTAATCCTCATCATCAAGCTTTCTGCAGAGATCAAATTCAAACGGATATCCGGTGCGTGTCGACATCCTTGAGAGTTAACTTTGTTCCATTGATACTCACCAAGTGAACATCTCCCATACCAACAACGGAACCAAACCGTCATTACCCATCTTCAATACCCCAAAATCACCGGAGTATAAGATGTGAAGAAATCCTTCCTCGACGTGACATGTAGTGATGCACAAGATCAATCACCCAACTAGCCTCGTCACATGCTAAGTTGACCAAATTCTCATCACGAATGACCAATGATCTTCACGAGTAGCAAAGTAGCAACACGCTCGGATTTTTCATCATCGTTCCGATCGTGTTTATCACCACCTTTGTTCTCTTTCTTCCACTTGAAGCAATATTTTTTGATATGGCCTTTCTTGCCACAATAATTGCACTCAAGATTCTTGTATCTCGGTCTTGACTTGCTTCGGCTTTTATCTCTACCCTTTCCATCTTTGTCTCTGTTCCTCCCCGTTTCTCGGTAACTAGCACCTCGGATCGTGATGTAGAACCCCGAGATCGTCTTACGACCTCTTCATTCAACACACCACTCTTGGCCAAATCCAAGGTAATAATACCTGCAGGCGTAATTAATGAGCGAAACCGGAAAGTCTCCCAAGAGTCGGTAGAGTAGCAAGCAACCAAAGCCCTAAGATCTCGTCATCAAATTGGACACCCATACCAAGCAATCGATTCATCACGCTCCGAAATTCGCCACATGGTCACCAGGCGTTCCTTCTTTGTATTTCAACGCCATCATTTTCTCAAAAAAACAACTTGTTATTGCCGACCTCGAAGCATACAAGCTTTCAAGCTTCTCCCACAATGTTCGAGCATGTGTCTCCGATCAATGTGATTGTAAACATTTTCTTCAACAAATTGCCGAATAAAGCCACACACTTGTTGATGCTCAAATTCCCATTCTTCATCACTTTTCGAATCGGGTTTTGAGTAGCAAAGACCGGAAGATGCAGGCCTTCACAAATAACAAGTCCTTCATTTTATTCCGCCAAAGTTGATAATTTGTGCCATTCAACATAATCATCTTGCTCGTATTGATTTCCATAATTATTTGAAACAATAACCGAGCTTTGCTATTTTTCTCCTCAATCCCAACCATCAGATATCGTGAGCGATTGTCAGTATACTTAAATAGTACCGCAAACGATCGTACTCCAGTGCGAATCTAATCTAGCTCGTACCAATTGTTGTGCGGAGCGTGTAAAAGAATATAATTATTGTACTGAAAAATCACACTGAGTTCAATTCCCAGAAAGAGAGATGGATCACGAGGATCGCTTAAGTACCGAGATCTTTCCGCGAATATCCTCTATCGTAATTTAATAGCACAATAAATAACTACAATCACACTCACAAAAATGAAAAATAAATAATAAAGAACACCAGAATTTTAACGAGGTTCGGCAAATTTCGCCTACGTCCTCGGGCACTAAAAATATATTTCACTCTAAAAATACAAGTGAAAATTTACAAATAGGGAGAGAGAACAATGCCTTAAGTAGAGAATGGCAAATTGTGGGATGAAGAAAAAATGAGAAATGGTTAGGCCTATTTATAGTTGAGGTTGTGGATCAATCTTGCAAAGTACCTATTCAAATAGGGACCAAAATTGCAATTATCCCTTTCCAAAAACAACTTTCGATTGCCTAACAAAAACTATTTGCTTCAACTTGCTATAGCCACCATCTTTGAAAAGTCAAAGATGGGCTATAGCCAATGGTTTCCCACATAGGGGACCCAACAGGATCCTTGGTTGCTGAGACTGTTGGTATATATTCAGAACCTTGGGAACTGGATCTTGGGGTTCTGGATATGTGCTGCTTGTGCAGCGCTTGCATTTTGCTTGCTCTTGTGTGGGACGTTTCAGTACAGGCATTTCAAGGCGGTCGGAAACCCGATATCCAAATTCTCTCAAGTGATAGTAGCTTCCATGAGGAAAATGAACTTTCAAGTACCCCCCAATGGTGAAGGGCTTTATGAAGTTGAAAGGAAGCAAGGCAAAAATAATGAGGTCAGAAGAATACTTCACACCAATGGCTTCAAGTATGTTTTTCTTACAGCTTATGAATTTCTTAATTTGTTTAAATTGGATGTGGTTCTCAACGTCTTAAATGTTTGAATGGCAGATATCTTGATCGAGACGCCATTATCACCCCGGTCGACATGGTCGAACCAGCAAATCCATGGCATCTTTGCACCATCACACAAGTTGAAAAAGTGAAGTCCATTCTAATATTACTACCAATATGGTTCTGCACCGTTTTGTCCTCTGTAGTGTTCATACAAATGCTCTCTCTCTCTTTGTGGAACAAGGAACAGCCGTGAACACAACAACAATCTCAAACTTCCATATCCCACCAGCCAGCATGTTTGCATTCGACATAATAAGCACATCAACATTCATTCTATTGTATGACAAACTGATAGTTCCTTTATACATCAAGGTAACAAAAAGAGAACCCAAGCCACCATCCGAGCTACAAAAAATAGGAATCGGCATAGCCATGGCAATGGCAACCATGATAATCGCAGCCATCGTGGAGCAGCAAAGACTAAAACATGCCGATTCTAAAAACACGAGCGGTTTAAGCATTTCTGGCAGATCCCACAGTATGTGCTTGTGGGAGTGTCTGAAGCATTTGTGTACGTTGCCCAGATGGAATTTTTTGCGACACAAACACCTGATGGATTTTAAAGCTTGGGGATTGGGTTGTCGATGTCTTCTTCAGCAATGAGTAGTTATATATGTAGCATAATTTTGACGACAGTGATGGCCATTACATCTAGGAACGGGGAAGCAGGTTGGGTTCCACCGGATTTGAATGATGGACATTTGGATCGGTACTTCTTTTTATTAGCTGCATTGACTGCTATTAACTTGGTTCTTTTTGTTATTTGTGCTAAGAGGTATAATCCCATATCGTTTGAGAACAGAGCTGAAGACATGGAAATGGGGACACAGGAGCAAGCTAATGAAGCTTGAGCAAATAGGAGTTTTCTGTTTTTGTTTTTGGATCAAAGATCTATTTTCTATTAATATGAAAAAGAGAGGTTTTTCTAGGCTTAGTTTGGATGGCTAGGGCCACTAGTTTTGGTAAGATTGAAAATAGCAGTAGCGGTGGGATTAATTATTATAATAGTCAGATTAAAATTAATAATGAGATATACATTTGGATTCAAATACAATGATGACGATGAGATGGAAGTAAAAAATGACCATTAAAGACAGAATATTAAAATGATGGTACATAACTTGACTACATTACCAAAAAATGCCGGAAATTAAAAAAAAAAGTTATTGTTTACGTCATTTTCCCGAAAAATGACAAGAATATTTTAAGAAAATGCTTCCAGCTAGCAGTGTTTTCAGGTGAAATGCAAAAAAGTGCGTCCACGTGAAAGCGTTTTTAGCATATTTGTAGGAAAACGCTTCTAGTTGGAAGCGCTTTTGCCACATAAACTGAAAGCGCTTCCAGGTGGAAGCGTTTTCCCCCAGCAGTCAACACCACAATGGCTAATTAAATAGCCACTCCTCCATCACCCTTAATCGAACCATACTTAAGAGATGCAGCATTTTTGCACATGACCCTTATTGGTCAGGGGTGTAAATTGGACCCCACACTAGTAAGCACGTTGGTGGAAAGGTGGAGACCTAGGACGCACACATTTCACCTTCCATGCGAGAAGTGCACTATCACTCTGGAAGACATACAGTTAAAGTTCGGGTTTCTAGTGGATGGGCCGGTAGTGACTGGGTTAGTTCACGCAGCCTATTGGAGAGATGTATGCGAGCAACTTTTGAGGCGGATGCCGAATGTAACACCCCTAACCCGTATCCGATGCCAGAATAGGGTTACGAAGCATTACCGAACTTATAACTCAAACAATCATACAATTTGAATTCAATTCTCAAACCAATTAAAAATCCTTCAAATTCATTCATATAGTCCCTAATACAAGCCCTTGAGGCCCTAAATAGACATTAAAAATAGTTCAGGACTAAACCGAGCACTCAAGGAATTTTTAGAAAAACATGGAAAATTTTCAAAGTGTAGGGGACACACGCCCGTGTGGTCAGGTCGTGTGAGTGACACGCCCGTGTCTCAAGCCATGTGGGCATTGGAAATGGGATCACTTGGCCGTGTCCCAGCCCGTGTCCGACCCCGTGTAACTCACTGACTTGGGTCACATGGCTAGACCACATGCCCGTATGCCAGGCCGTGTACCTTGTGCTAGGCTGTGTACAAACTAGAGACTATACTGACTTGTGCCACACGGCCAAGCCACAGGCCCGTGTGCTAGGCCGTGTGAAGTTACTGACTTGAATTCTAAAGAAATATCATGGGACACACGGCCGTATCACTTGGCCGTGTGTCACGCACGGCTGAGACACACGCCCGTGTGGACAAAAATAAGCCATTTTCTAAGCCCTATTTCTCACCCGAATAGGTTCTAACCTATACACATCAATTTGCATATAACCATGGCATAATTGAGCATTCAAAACCAACCAATATCAAGTTTATATCATGTACTATCCACACATGCAACATGACATCCATAAGAACATTCATTTGACCATTTTTAAACATACCAAAAGCACTTTCAAAGTCTACCTAAATGGTCAATTACATATATAAGACATTGTGCCTAACTTAGCATGCATACACAGTGATAAACCCTAAATGTAACATGTTTTAATCCCATGCTTGGCTTGTTTTTGGATGATTTATTATATAGTTTAGTGAATTTGGTGGTCCTAATCCTTTAATTTCATGTTTCTATACTTAGGTGAGCATAGGGGAACAAAAGGAGTAGAAAACGGGCCAAAAATGAACAAAACGGGCTGATTTAAGGATCTACACGGCCAAGACCATTCCCACATGGGCTGAGCACACGCCCATGTGAGGCACATGAGCTGGTCGATATCGCTCCCTGTTTCGCAAACATGCGGAAAAAACCAATTTTTAAGGTTTCTGAGCATTCTAAAGTCTATAAATACACACTAGAATAGGACCTAAGGGGAGAAGCAGAGCTGAAGGAAGAAAAGACTCGAAGAACGCCAGCGGATTCAACTCAGAAGTAGGATCTCCTTCAAGACTGAAGATCTCCATTCAATTTCTCTCGAAGTTTTTGGGTTTCTTTATGTTTTGTTGTTTTCCTAATTTTGAGATGTATTCCTCCAAAAGTATGAACTAAATTCCCTAGATACCTAGGAATGATGAAACCTAAGATGGATCTTATTATTTGATTTTTTCTGAATTACATGATAAATATTTGTTCTTGATCTCAATTATGTATTCTTACTTCATGTTTTAATGTTTTCAGGATATCAATTCATGATTGATGTGCTTATTCAGTGGAGCAAAAGTCCCTGTTTAAGAGTAGATCTGGCATAATTGAGTGGAGTTGCATGCAATCCTAGAAATAGGATGACATAAATCTACCGGATTAGAGTCAAATCTAATAGGGGAATCCATAGATCGAGTTAATGCGACAATATGGGTTTTAATTAGAAAGCGATTTCAATTAATCAACCTAGAGTCAGTTGTTTTTATTCTCGAAAGAGATATTAACATAAGTTAAGGATTTCTACGGATCAAGACAAGCGAATAAATCGTTTAATTCATATTTAGAATAATAAGTGAAGTCTAGGTGGATTCTTTCCTAGGTATTGTCTCTCTCATCTGTTTTCTTCAATATTTTCCTACTTTATTCTCTGTTTTGTCTTAGTAATTAGATAAGTTAAAATTAGGTTAAAATAAATCCCTTCAATTTATTCGGCTAAATAATAAAAAGATAGTAACTACTAGTAATTTTAGTCCTTGTGGATACGATATTCCCGACTCACTATAGCTATACTACCATTCAATAGGTGTGTATGCCTTTGTCGTATTTTAGTTAGTTCGTGACATCATCACACAATCTCAATCTCAACCATTTGGTACCTTAAATACCAATTCACAAAACAAAGCATTCACATAGCAAATATACCCAACATATCATAAGGCCATTTTCACCTATTTACATATCAAAACATATACCATTTTCAAGCCAAATCAATTGGCTAAATACATAACAAAACATATAGGCCACATTAGTCAAAACACCTATACATGCCATTTAACCAAGATATACAAAATCCAAAGTACCAAAATTAGAGTTTGATAGTGCGACGCGATCTCCGATAACTTCCAAATCGAGTGACCTTTCGAATCACTATAAACACGGAAATTAAAATGGAGTAAGCAATTAAGCTTAGTAAGTTCGTATAACTATTAAATACAACTTACCAAATCATCCACAATTTAGTTAAGCGTAATTAAAACATAGGTAAATACCAATTCGGCCCAAAGCCTAACACATAATCACAATTATGTTAGCCATGTATAAATACATCAACTATGAATTACTTCCCGTAATTTCACATGAATACTTGAATTGGTTCGTATCAACTCGTATAACCTTGTATCATCATCTGTGCCTATTGAACCATTTGGAATACTATCGGATACTCGGATATCTCGCACACTAAGTGACAATACGTGGTCAAAACCACCTCTATCTCATATCTCATATAGATGCTCACTCTCGAGCCATCACTAGGTCTGCTCACACAAGCTGTCGGTCAATACGTAGCTACACGATGCTGCTCACACAAGCTGTAAAGTAACCGCAACACATGTCGGAAACTAAGCCACTGGTAGGACGTACAAGACCAACACCCAAAACACGGTAACCCCTAATGGCATGTTATTTGTATCCTATCTATTCCTAAGGTTCAACCGGGATCCATACATTGCTGATACCTCGTAGAGAATTTCAGTAGTATCGTATCATCACAATTATATCAATTAAGCATTTAAACACATATATGATTTAATGCTTGTTAACATACGAACTTACCTCGAATTAGTACGAAGAAAATCGACCAATTAATCCACTACTTTATCTTTGCCTCGATCTAATTCTGAACGCGGCTTTTCTTGATCTAAATCATGTTATGGGAAAATTACCATTTTGCCCCTATACTTTTGATTTTTTTACAATTTAGTCCCTAGGCTAGTAAAATGAAATTCATGCAAATTGATCTACACCCAAGCTTAGCCAAATTTTTAGGTGCTCATAGCAGCCCATACATTCCACAAATTTACACATTTAACACACAATTTTTACATTTCTCAATTTAGTCCCTATTTGATAATTTCATTAAAAATTCTTTAACAAAAGTTATTTATTTAACAAAAATGATTCATTTTCTTCCATTAAACTTCAAAAACAACTAACATGCTCTCATGGTAAAACCCTAGGCTTTCAATCATTTTACAAATTGGTCCCCTAGTTAGCTAGGGTAAGCAACAACGATCCCGAAAACATAAAAATCATTAAAAACAGACTCGAAAATCACTTACATGCAAGGATTTCTTCTAGCCGAAATTTCCAATCTCCAAAAGCCTATTTTTTTTCTTGTATTTTCGGTTGGTGGGATGAACCAAAAAGATGATAATTTTGTTCCTTTTATTTAATTAAGCTTTAATTACCTAATTACATTTTTACCCTTACCTAACTTTAAAATTTTCATAAATATCATGCCATGCACATCCACTAACTCAATTAGTGGTCTAATTACCATATAAGGACCTCCACTTTAAAGTTCTATAGCTATTTAACACTTTTAGCTAATAGAACACAACTTTCACACTTTACGCGATTTTGTCCTTTTTCACATATTGAGCTTACAAACGATAAAATTTCTTAGCAAAATTTTTATACCATAATTCTAACATATTGTAGATATTAAAATAATATTAAAATAAATTTTATGATTTCGGATTTGTGGTCCCGAAACCACTGTTTCGATTTCACTAAAAACGGGTCGTTACACCAGATACCATTTTTGGAGCCTGGATATATATGAATTAGCTAAGAAGAAATTTCGGTGGGCTCGATAAAGATTAGAATGAAGTCCAAAGAGAACAATGCGTTCGGACGTATATCCTTATGATTATCGGGGGTCTCCTAATGCCCGATAAGTCACAAAATCTCGTCCATTTAAGGGGGCTTCTAAAACACGTCAATTTTAGAGAAGCAGAAAACTCAAATGGAGGTCAGTCGTGTTGGCGACATTGTACTGAGAGATATGTCAGGCGGTGGCACAATAAAAAATTGAAATCGATGATTGCATGCTACTACTATAATCATGGGCGCGATACCGACTACTTTTTCTACGTCCTCGAGTGGACTACCCTTATACATTCCCATTCGTAATAAGATAAAATTCATTAGTTAAAATATTTACCATAATAAAATTATTTAAATTTTAAATTGTTGTGTTAACATATTATTTCAATAGGCGGAATCATGGGCCGAGTTACATGGGTTTACTTGACGAGCTTCGAGATATGCGGCTTCTGTTGACCAACAATCGGAAGCGGAGGTATGTATTTTTTAATTTTTAATTATATAATGTTAACGTAATTTTTATACCATAATTCTAACATATTGTAGATATTAAAAATAATATTAAAATAAATTTTATGATGTCTGATTTGTGGTCCCGAAACCACTGTTTCGATTTCACTAAAAACGGGTCGTTACACCATATACCATTTTTGGAGCCTGGATATATATGAATTAGCTAAGAAGAAATTTCGGTGGGCTCGATAAAGATTAGAATGAAGTCCAAAGAGAACAATGCGTTCGGACGTATATCCTTATGATTATCGGGGGTCTCCTAATGCCCGATAAGTCACAAAATCTCGTCCATTTAAGGGGGCTTCTAAAACACGTCAATTTTAGAGAAGCAGAAAACTCAAATGGAGGTCAGTCGTGTTGGCGACATTGTACTGAGAGATATGTCGGGCGGTGGCACAATAAAAAATTGAAATCGATGATTGCATGCTACTACTATAATCATGGGCGCGATACCGACTACTTTTTTTACGTCCTCGAGTGGACTACCCTTATACATTCCCATTCGTAATAAGATAAAATTCATTAGTTAAAATATTTACCATAATAAAATTATTTAAATTTTAAATTGTTTTGTTAACATATTATTTCAATAGGCGGAATCATGGGCCGAGTTACATGGGTTTACTTGACGAGCTTCGAGAGATGCGGCTTCTGTTGACCAACAATCGGAAGCGGAGGTATGTATTTTTTAATTTTTAATTATATAATGTTAACGTAATTTTTATACCATAATTCTAACATATTTTAGATATTAAAAATAATATTAAAATAAATTTTATGATGTCTGGTTTGTGGTCTCGAAACCACTGTTTCGATTTCACTAAAAACGGGCCGTTACACCAGATACCATTTTTGGAGCCCGGATATATATGAATTAGCTAAGAAGAAATTTCGGTGGGCTCGATGAGGACTAGAATGAAGTCCAAAGAGAACAATGCGTTCGGGCGTACATCCTTATGATTATCGGAGGTCTCCTAATGCCCGATAAGTCACAAAATCTCGTCCATTTAAGGGGGCTTCTAAAACACATCAATTTTAGAGAAGCAGAAAACTCAAATGGAGGTCAGTCGTGTTGGCGACATTGTACTAAGAGATATGTCGGGTGGTGGCACAACAAAAAATCGAAATCGATGATTGCATGCTACTACTATAATCATGGGCGTGATACCGACTACTATTTTTACGTCCTCGAGTGGACTACCCTTATACATTCCCACTCGTAATAAGATAAAATTCATTAGTTAAAATATTTACCATAATAAAATTATTTAAATTTTAAATTGTTGTGTTAACATATTATTTCAATAGGTGGAATCATAGGCCGAGTTACGTGGGTTTACTTGACGAGCTTCGAGATATGCGGCATCTGTTAGACCAACAATCGGAAGCGGAGGTATGTGCTTTTTAATTTTCAATTATATAATGTTAACGTAATTTTTATACCATAATTATAACATATTGTAGATATTAAAATAATATTAAAATAAATTTTATGATGTCGGATTTGTGGTCCCGAAACCACTAATTTGATTTCACTAAAAACGAGCCGTTACACCAGATACCATTTTTGGAGCCCGGATATATATGAATTAGCTAAGAAGAAATTTCGGTGGGCTCGATGAGGATTAGAATGAAGTCCAAAGAGAACAATGCATTCGGGCGTACATCCTTATGACTATCGGGGGTTTCCTAATGCCCGATAAGTCACAAAATCTCGTCCATTTAAGGGGGCTTCTAAAACACGTCAATTTTAGAGAAGCAGAAAACTCAAATAGAGGTCAGTTGTGTTGGCGACATTGTACTGAGAGATATGTCGGGCGGTGGCACAACAAAAAATCTAAATCGATGATTGCATGCTACTACTATAATCATGGGCGCGATACCGACTACTATTTTTACGTCCTCGAGTGGATTACCTTTCCCACTCGTAATAAGATAAAATTCATTAGTTAAAATATTTACCATAATAAAATTATTTAAATTTTAAATTGTTGTGTTAACATATTATTTCAATAGGCGGAATCATGGGCCGAGATACGTGGGTTTACTTGACGAGCTTCGAGATATGCGGCTTCTGTTAGACCAACAATCGGAAGTGGAGGTATGTGTTTTTTAATTTTTAATTATATAATATTAACATAATTCATTTAAAAATTAGTAGTAAAATAACTAAAATTTTTATTATTTTAATATAGTTTGAATGGTCGCCTTACTCCGATTTGGGAATTCTAAAATGTATCCCATCGGAATTCTTGGTCAACCCCAACATCTAGCATGCGAAGGTGCCATTAGTAGTGTACGCTACCGTGAAGATGCATGAGTTGGATAAAGTGTTACGGCAATTTGGGTTCTGACAATCGATTCCAGTGGCACCCAAAAACCTCGACGATTTGCATTCTGTTGACATACGGGGGAAGATGGATGAGAATTGGACTACATTCCACGCCAAATATATCAACATGTGGAACAATAGGTACGAGTTTTTACCTACTCGCGAGCTTATTATTGTTTCGGAGTTAGCCTGCTATCCGAAGTACATACTATGGTTTAGGGCAGACCACCGCATACGAAGAGGCCATGAAAATGCCTAGGAATCCAAGGCAAAGAGGCCACAACGGAGTTGACGAGGTGGGTTTATCGTCTACAACGACGCAAGAACTAACACCGATGGTCGCACCACCTCCTGGTCAGTATGACTCGAGTTATTCTAGTGCTTATACTAACCCCTTTTTTTTCATAAGCACCATACATTGCACCACATTTTCCTACTTCTACTTGGATGTCAGGTTTTGCTTATGGACCTTCGTCCTCGACATATTACACGCTGATGCCATCAACATTTTCGATGACTATGCTACCGACGATGACGTATAGGCTGTCTATGTTTGGCGCACCGATTGGAAGTCCAGTCGTTATGTCGCAAACACCTTTGGAATTACCATTCTACCAAGGTAGACCATCTTCGCAACCATTTATTCCTAGATCGGAGGATACACGATGGCAACCGAGGAGCAACCAATCGCAATCAACTACAGACGAAGACAAAGAAGATTAGAGGTGGAAACCACAACATGTACCGGAGGTTGAACCAAGAAGGAATCCGGCTCGCAACCATTGACCACCGCGATATGGCACACATTTTGACCAGGGATTGGATTGATTTATTTTATTTTTGTACTTGTCATGTAAATTTTTAAAACAAATACGCAATGTTTTTTATTATTATTGAAAACGTCATACCTAACGGGGTCGACAGAAGCACAGAATCGATATTTAAGGGACGATATTCTCATCTAGCTGGATCCGATGATTTTCTACTTAATTCTTGCCCAAAGTTTTGACAATTGTATGTTCTAGTTAAAAGCCAATCGCCCTAAGTTCTCTGATAAAAAAATGATCCAGCTCTCAGTGTCACGCACTTCACCGTTGTAATAAAAAACAGCATTAATTCATCCACTCATTTTCAATGAAATAACCTGTTCCACATGTTCGTAACAAAAAAAATCATGCAGAGAAATAATATTTTAATTAAATATGAACAACAAAAAATGATCCTTACTTTATGCAAATTGCGTGGTAGCTCCAAATTACCCCTAATATGTTGCGTGGTAGCTCCAAATTACCCCTAATATGCAAACTTCTCTTATTCTGATTTTCTTTCAATTTTCTTTGCTCATAAAATCCTTATGGCAATCAACCTTGAAATAGCTTGCTTTTATAGAACACAGGATGAGTGCCAACTGATTCAGAAAATTTTCTCGGGCTAGTAGGAGTTGAATTTCTTAGAGAGAAAGCACTCCACATAAAACGCTTTGTAACACCCCCTAAACCTAAATCGTTACCAAAATAGGGTTACGGAGCATTACCGGACCTTTCAGACATATTACTAACCTTACACAAATAAATAACAGACATATTGTAAAACATTCATAATGTCTCTTTTATGGACCCTTGAGATCCAAAATACGTGTTAAAAGTGAATCGGGACTAGTTCGAATGCTCGAGAAATTTTTCATGAAATTCAAAAAAAAATTTTACAAATACAGGGCTCACACCGTGTAGACCGGATCATGTGGGCTCAATATAACCCCTTTATAATCATCTAACCAACCCTGCAAACTTAAAACATACCCAATTCAAACCAATATCACAACCATTACAATTTTATATACAATTACACTTAAAACATATCAAGACAACAACCTGATAATCTATTCACTAAATATCCACAACATTAAGATTAGTTTAGAAATTTCATTCTATTTCCATTTCAAAGTTTAATATCATATGTGCCATTTTATCTTCTTATTCTATCATATGTCTATTCAAATAACATATGTCATCTATTACAACCAAAATCCACCATGACACATATACATAACCTAGGTACATGCCACCTTTACCAAAAAGAAATACATATATCACCAAGTTTCTGAAGTCGAGATCGACTCTGGATGCTAGACCGGATCGTTTAACTTCTACTAACCTGCGCATGGAAAACAATCGTACGCTGAGTATATTATACTCAGTGGTATTACTATAATTCAAATTTGTAAATCATGCAAATAAGTATACTTATTCAATTTATACTTTTATCCTATTAATAACTGATACATATTAAATCAATTTATTTAATAATAATAGTAACTTTTCAAACTTGTATCCAATTGAATTCATACAATATTTCACTATCTCAAAATTCATTCCATTCCCACATCTTATATCAATATTTCTTTCATTTCATATATAAAATTATTCAACAAAATTTATATTATCAAAATTTATTCATTTTCCCCTATTAACATGATTTGGACTTTGACGGATACACGTATCCAACCAAACACACCAATATGGCACCTAGTACCTCATAGGATAGTTCAAAACAATAAGTTGACACCCAGTGTCTCATCGGCGATGCCGAAGTAAGTTGGTACCCAGTACCTCATCGAATCTATCCGAAGTAATATAATGAATAATTCAAATTAGCATACACAATAGTTAAAATTTAGCATTTAATAATAAATAATTCAAATTATAGTAATACAAATCAGAATTTCTCCATAGTTACTCTCCGACAATCTTTTCCTTTCCTTTCTGAGCTGATGTCTCTGGTTCGATGTTAGCTGCGAAAATTAAAATTAAAATAATTTACAATCATTAATACAACAATTATTCACATCAAATACTTGAATTTCCTATTTAAATTTTACATTAATTCCAATTTAATCCTTAACCAAAATCATCTATTTTTCCATCCCAATTCATACCTTATTTATATTCAATTTTCAACCAAACTTAAACTTAACTCTCTAATTTTCATCATGAATACCTAATTTCGAATTTCTTTGCAATTTAGTCCCTAATACACAAAATTTATAGCCTATTCTACAATTTAATATTCTACAATTTAATCATTCTCCCACTTCTTAATTCAATCCCTAATTCACACTTTTACCCAACAAAATTAGTATCTAAAAATCTAATAACTTCCAAAATTTCAACATATATCTAGTAGTATTTTGTTCTAGGATCATAAAAACTCAAAAATTACAAGAAAATGACTTAAATTGACTTACCAATTTGAATTTGAACCTTTGAAGACCCTAAATTCTTTTCTTTCCTTTTCTTTCTTCTTTCACTCTGTTTCGTCCCTCACCTATTCTGTTTCTTTTGTTTTATTTCTTTTGTTATATATATAATATAATGTAATATTAATATAATAATAGAATAATATATTATAATAAAAATCTTAACTAAAAATCTTTGATATTTCAATGTTAAGCCTCAATTAACTAAAATGGCTTAATTTCCTATTTAGTCCTTTTTACTTTCTTTAATCTATAATTAAACTTTTGCCTCTATTACAATTTAATCCTTTTTCTTAAGTACTCCTAATTAAATCAAATTCACCTAACAATAACCTAATTAAACACACAACTAGCTTCGTAAATATTTACGAATTTGTTTTACTAAGATAGAGGCCCAACAACACATTTTTCTGATGTCCGTGAATTTTAGGTCATTACATTTCTCCCCCTTAATAAATTTTGTCCTCAAAATTTACCTGAAAAGAGATGGGGGTACTGAGATCTCATTGTTTCTTTTGGTTCCCATGTTGCTTCCTCCACCTTATGACTTCTCCACAATACTTTCACTAAAGGAACCTGTTTATTTCTTAACTCTTTTACTTCTCGAGCTAATATCTAAACCGGCTCTTCTTCATAAGATAAATCAAGTCGAATTTCTATATCTTCAGTAGAAAAGACATGGAAATGATCCGATCTATATCTCCGTAGCATAGAAACATGAAAAACATCATGGATTTTTTGTAGTTTCGGAGGTAAAGCTAGCCGATAAGCAACTGACCCAATTCTTTCCACAATCTCATATGGCCCAATAAAACGAGGGCTCAGTTTTCCTTTCCGACCAAACCTCAAGATTTTCTTCTAAGGTGACACCTTAAGAAATACTTTATCACCGACAAAATACTCTATATGCCGACGCTTCAAATCTGCATATGATTTCTGTCTGTCAAAAACTGCTTTTAATATCTCTCGAATCTTCTTAACCATTTCTTCTGTTTCTTGAATTAACTCCAGCCCAATTATTTTTTTTACTTAATTTCATCAAATATACAGACGACCGACATTTTCGACTATATAGAGCCTCATACGGAGCCATTTGAATACTTGATTAGAAACTATTATTATAGACAAACTCTGCCAATGGCAAATAATGTTCTCAACCTGATTCAAAATTAATGATACAAGCTCGTAGCATGTCTTCTAGAATCTGAATCACCCGTTCAGACTGTCCGTCAGTTTGCGAATGAAAAGCTGTATTGAAATTAAGTCGAGTATCCAAATACTCACATAATTGTCTCCAAAACCTCGATGTAAATTGCGGATCCCTATCAGAGATTATAGATAAAGGAATACCATGTAATCTCACATTCTCCCGAATATAAACCTCAGCAAGCTTCTGAAGTGAACAATCAGTCCTGACTGCTATAAAATGAGCCGACTTTGTAAACCGATCAACAATCACCCAGATGGCATTTTTCTTACTTGCTGATAATGGTAACCCTGTCACAAAATCTATCGTAATACAGTCTCATTTCCACTCGGGAATATTAATAGGCTGTAATAATCCAGTAGAAACCTGATGCTCTACCTTTACCCGTTGACAAGTCAAACACTTACTAACATATTCAACTATATCTCTTTTCATCCCTGGCCACCAGTACAACTTCCGCAAATTCTGGTACATTTTTGTTCCTCCGAGGTGTAAAGCAAACGCGCTATCATGTGCTTCTCGGAGAATCAACTCTTTTAACTCAGAAACAGCTAGAACACAAATCCGATTTCGGAACCTTAAGCAATCATGTTCATCAATGCTGAAATTTTCTACCATACTATTCTGTACCATTTCTCTTTTCTTCATCAACTTGTCATCCTCTAGCTGTGTTGCTCTAATCTGATCAAACATCATTGGTTTAACTCTCAACTTAGCCAACAAACTTCCATCATCACTGATACTGAGCTGTGCAAACATTACTCGCAATTCAACTGTAGCTTTCTTACTCAATGCATCAACAACTACATTTGCCTTTCCCGAATGATAATCTATAACATAATCATAGTCTTTTAGAAACTCAATCCACCGAAGTTGTCTCAAGTTCAACTCCTTTTGAGTTAAAAGATATTTGAGACTTTTGTGATTAGTATAAATATAACATTTCTCACCGTACAAATAGTGTCTCCAGATCTTCAATGCAAAAATTACAGCAATTAACTCTAGATCATGTGTCGGGTAATTACGCTCATGTGGTTTCAGTTGAAGAGATGCAGAAGTTATTACCTTTCCATCTTGTATTAACACACAACCCAAACCACTTAAAGAAGCGTCGCTATACACAACAAAATCTTTTTCCAACTCTGTCAAAGTCAAAATCGGTGCTTCAGTCAACATTTGCTTCAACATCTCAAAACTTTTCTGACACTGATCATCCCAAATAAAAGGAACATTTTTTTGTAACAGCTTCATCATCAGCAATGTTATTTTCAAGAATCCATTTACAAATCTTCTATAGTATCCAGCTAATCCCAAAAAACTACGTACCTCAGACACATTCCTCGGTGCTTTCCACTGAACAATTGCTTCAACCTTTTTTCGGATCAACTCTAATTCCATCTGCAGACACTTGCATCCCAAAAATATCACCTCCGATAACCAAAATTCACACTTGCTAAGTTTCTCATATAAATGTTTCTCCCGTAATATCTGTAAAATAATTCTAAGATGCTGATCATGTTCCGATTCTGAATTTGAATAAACCAATATATCATCAACGAAGTCCACCACAAGCTGATCTAAATATGGTTGAAAAATACCGTTCATAATATCTATAAAAGTGGCTGAGGTATTAGTCAATCCGAAAGGCATTACCAAAAATTCATAGTGGCCATACCATGTTCGAAATGTTGTCTTCGATACATCACTTTCTTTCACCTTTAACTGATAATAGCCTGATCTCAAATCAATCTTCAAAAACACAGAAGCTCCTTTCAACTGATCGAATAATCATCAATCAAGAGTTAACGGATATTTATTCTTGATCGTTACCTTATTTAACTACCGATAATCAATATAAAGTCGCATCAAACCATCTTTCTTTTTAACAAATAAGATCGACGCTCCCCACGATGAAATACCAGGTCGAATGAAGCCACGATCTAACAAATCCTGTAACTGTACCTTCAACTCTTTTAATTCTGTGGGTGACATACGATATGAAGGTGTTGAAATCAGAGCTGTACCAGGATAAACTTCAATCGCAAACTCAACCTCTCTGTCTAGTGGTAATCCCAATAGTTCTTCAGGAAAAGCATCAAGGAACTCACAAACAGTTCGAATTTTGTTGCATTGGCTTTCAACAGAATCAGAATTGATAACATAAGCCAAATAAGTTGTACAACCATGATGAAGTAGTTTATTAGCTTGAATCGCTGAAATGATACGTGTTGACCCACTAGTACAAAAACAATTTACCTTAATCTTGCCTCCATCTTCAGCCTGAATACTAAACTTCTTTTTATAACAATCTAAAACCATCCCATGCTTAGACAACCAATCTATTTCCAGAATTATATCAAAATCACCGAATGGTATTATCAGCAAGTCAACAGAGAAAATTCTATAATGTATCATTAACGGGCATCTTCGACATACTTGGTTTACGGACAATGTTTGTCCCAACGGACTAGACACCTCTATAGATACTCTAGACATTTTAGATTCTAACTTTCCCGACTCAACTAGTTTTGAATTAATGTATAAATGTGAAGTCCCAGGGTCAATTAAAGCATAAATAGTTTCTGAATACAGTAAAAATATACATGTTACCAAGTCATGAGCATCGTCTTATTCTCGAGTCAAGAATACATATGCTCTAACTAGTACTCTAGCCTCTGACTGCTGAGTAACTATATTGCTCCCTTTCCTTTCACATCCTCCTCTAGAAACTGAACAGCCTCTACCCGATCCTCTGCCTCTAACAGTAGATACTGACCTTTGTGATGTCACGGGTGCAACACTTTCACCTTTCGGGCAATCTCTAATAAAATAATTTGTAGAGCCACATCGGAAATAGCCTCTAGTTAATTTCCAGCATTCACCTCTATGTTTCTTCCTGTGGTGCTCACAATCTGGAATCTCAATGTCCCGAGATGGACCTCTCACGCTGCCAGTGGAGACTGTCGTCTGTTTCCCTCTACTTCTATCACCTCTGTCTGATCTAAAACTGGGTCTCCAACCACCGCGAGATTCTCTTGATCTTTTCGGTTGAGGATTTAAACTAGTAGTTCCGGTACGTTTCCCTGTCGATCGAGTAATTTCGGGCTTTTTATCGAGACCTAAAACTTGCTCCACCATTTTTGCTCTTTCAACCAAATATACAAATTCAGTAATCCAGTGAGATACCAACTGTACCTTTAATTCATCTCACAAACCCCGTAAAAACCATTTACAACTGTCAGCTTGTAACACCCCTTACCCGTATTCAATCCCGGAATAGGGTACGAGGCATTACCGGAATTACAAATTTTTTTGTTAGACATTTTATTTCATTTAGCATTTATATTTGAAACCAATCAAATTCAAACATATTGTCCCTTAAACATATTTATTTTTCTCGTCATGTCTTACATAAATTTATTACTCATCTCAACATACTTAATTATCTTATATTAACATATTAAAGATAATCACATATTTACATATCATGAAAAATATCATTCAATTATCTCTTCTTCATAAACATAAATCAGTTAATTCATCATATCAATATTTCACGTACAATCAACTTATATTCCCTTATATTACATAATTAAGTTACGAACTTACACAGCTAAATTTTGCGAGAAATATCAAAATTCGAGGGCACTTTAGAAATTTTCTATTTTCATTGATTTTTCAGTCGATCTTAATCTAAATTAATAATTTCATTCAATTTTGCAATTTTAAATAATAAAATAATCCATTTCATGCAAATTGGTTATTTCCACATTTTTACAAAATTAATCACAAAGTTTTACTTTTATTCAATTTAGTCCCTGAGCCTAAAACATTTCAAATTAGCCATACTACCTAAATATTCATACATATTTTCCTCCTCCTCCTCTCCATTCCACATCCTTAATGTATATAACATGCTATAAGTAACATTGTCAATAATTTCATTAATTACTCATAAGTATATTCAAAACTGTCCATTTGAGTTATAGTCACTAAATTATTTATTTCCAGAGCTACAGAACTCCAAATGAATAACCGTAAATTTTTCCTGAAACTAGACTCACATATCTTCTTCCCATAAAATTTCCAGAATTTTTGGTTTAGCCAATTAGTACATTTTATTCATCAAAGTTACCCCTGTTCTGCTGTCTAGCAGTTCTGACCCTTCTTCACTAAAAATTAATTATCTCTTCATACAGAATTCATATGATGTTCTCGTTTATTTCTATTGAAAATAGACTCATTCAGGATTCTAAACATATAAAATTAAGCCTCTAATTATTTTTCTCCAATTTTTTATGATTTTACAAAGTCAGAATAGGGGATCCCGAAATCCCTCTGAACCAGTCTTACAAAAATATAAATATCTCAAATTACAGAATTCCTTTGCTTTCCCTGTTTCTTTCATATGAAAATAGACTCCATAAGCTTTAATTTCATATCTCATTCAACTTCTAATTCCACTTCTACGATTTTTGGTGATTTTTCAAAATTACTCTAATGCTGCTGTCCAAAACAGTTTTGTTATAGCTTATTTTACAATTAAATCCTTTACCCAATTCTAACTTCAAATTCTTTCAATTAAACCACTAATTCATCTTTTTGTTCATCATATGCTATATTCAACAGCTTTAAAACTTCAAAAACTTCAACTTAAATTCATCAAAACTTTGTTCTAAAACTTATAAAGCATCAAAATTAAAAGAAAAGGACTAAATTAGCTTACCTATTAAACATCCAAGCTTTAAATCATAAATTTCTCCTTTTCTTTCTTTCTTTCTTTCTTTCTTTCCCCTGCTTTCGTCTTGTTCTCTCTTTCTTTTCTGTTTCAATTCTCTCCTTTCTCTCCCCCATTTTTTTTTCTTTCCATTTGTTTGTTTATATATAATAATATAATAATATAATAATATAATAATATAATATTAAACATAAAAAAAATCTCAGATTTTCTTCACAATAACCGCCTCAACTAAATAAAATGGCTTAATTACCATTTTGGTCCTTTATACTTTCTTTAATCTATAATGAAACTTTTACACCTTTTTCAATTTAGTCTTTTTTATTTAATTACATATCCAAACGTTAAAATTTCTCAACTAAACTTTAATAATAACTTAATGACACTCCATAAATATTTTTAGAAATATATGACTTACTGTATGAATTCGAGGTCTCAATACCTCGTTTTTGGCCCAAATCTTTTTTTTTAATTAATTCTTTTAGTTCACAAAATTCACTAATTTTAAAATATTTCTAAAATCACACTTAACTTATAATTATCGATTAACAAAGTTTTCTAACTTTTTCGTCAGATTTAGTAATCTCGAATCACTATTCTGACACTATTGAAATTGGGCTGTTACACAGCTTCTATCAGTACAAATTTTGAGGCATAACTGCTAAGTCTGGAAAATTCCCGTTCATAATCCACCACTGACATCTCGCATTGTTTCAACATTAAAAACTCTTGCTTTTTATCTTCTATGTACAGTTCTCCAACATATTTCTTCTGAAATTCTTTCTAAAATAAATCCCAAGTTACCTGCTTTGTCGGTAAATGTCGGATCACTGATTCCCACCATAATTAGGCTTCCCCTTGTAATAATGAGACAACACACAACAAACTCTCCCGGGGGGTACATTCTAACTGCTGTAAAACTCTCTTAGTTGACTCCATCCAATTTTCATCAGTGGATGGATCAACTCCTTTCAAACCTAAAAATTCAGTGGCACCGTATTTATGTAATTCTTTGATTGGGACCCGTCTAGTAGAAGAAGTAGATGTCATAGCAGGTGCAGTCCCTGCTACTCGTTGCAAGGCATCAGCTATAACTCTCAGTAAATGGGATTTATCTCTATCTCTAACATTTTCCCGTTCTATATTAGGAGGTTGATTACCTAATAGATTTACACTCGATGTAGCTGATTCTATTTCATCGAATTCTCTATCTCCGATGTACATTTCTTGATCTACATCAACCATATGTTCATTCGACATTTTAACTATAAAACAAAATAAATAATTATATCAGCATCCAAATCTCGACTCAGTTTCGACTCAACAGTGGCATGTACCTCTAGACTCATTTACGAGCTCGATTTAGTCCGAGAATCAGGTAAACCTGAATAGCTCTGATACCAACAATTGTTGAGTCTAGAGGTATTAAACTACATTTAAAACATATCAAGACACCAACCCGATAATCTATTCACTAAACATTCACAAGCAACATTAAGATTAGTTTAGAAATTTCATTTTATTTCCATTTTAAAGTTTAATATCATATGTGCCATTTTATCTTCTTATTCTTTCATATGTCTATTCAAATAACATATGTCATCTATTACAACCAAAATCCACCATGACACATATACATAACCTAGGTACATGCCATATTTACCAAAAAGAAATATATACATCACCAAGTTTCTGAGGTCGGGATCGGCTCTGGATGTTGGACTGGATCGTTTAACTTCTACTAACCTGCGCACGGAAAACAACCGTACACTGAGTATATTATACTCAGTGGTATTACTATAATTCAAATTTGTAAATCATGCAAATAAGTATACTTATTCAATTTATACTTTTATCCTTTTAATAACTGATACATATTAAATCAATTTATTTAATAATAATAATAGTAACTTTTCAAACTTGTATCCAATTGAATTCATACAATATTTCACTATCTCAAAATTCATTCCATTCCCACATCTCATATAAATATTTCTTTCATTTCATATATAAATTTACTCAACAAAATTTATATTATCAAAATTTATTCATTTTCACCTATTAACGTGATTCGGACTTTGACAGATACACAGATCCAACCGAACACACCAATATGGCACCTTGTGCATCATCGGATAGTTAGAAGCAATAAGTTGACACCCAGTGTCTTATCGGCCATACCGAAGTAAGTTGGTACCCAGTATCTCATCTAATCAATCCGAAGTAATATAATGACACCCAGTGTCTCATTGACTCGAAGTCAAAGTAACCCTGAACACTTCCAATCCTATGGCATGCCAACTATATCCGACTTAACTCGACTAGTTAATAGGGTATTAAAATCACTTTTCAACATCAAATCAATACATATTTCAAATAATCACATTTAATCATATTTTGATTCAATTCAAATCATTTTCCAACTTTCAATCAATTTTCAATTTAATTACACATATATATTCACTATTCAATCCAATTCACGTTCAACTCAAATATCAATACTTACCTTAAATTTCACTTATCATGCACATTAGTTAAAATTTAGCATTTAATAATAAATAATTCAAATTATAGTAATACAAACCAGAATTTCTCCCGAGTTACTCTCCGGCAATCTTTTCCTTTCCCTTCTGAGCCGACGTCTCCGGTTCGATGTTAGCTACGAAAATTAAAATTAAAATAATTTACAATTATTAATACAACAATTGTTCACATCAAATACTTGAATTTCCTATTTAACTTCTATCTTAATTCCAATTTAATCCTTAACCAAAATCATATATTTTTCCATCCCAATTCATACCTTATTTATATTCAATTTTCAACCAAACTTAAACTTAACTCTCCAATTTTCATCATAAATACCTAATTTTGAATTTCTTGCAATTTAGTCCCTATTACACAAAACTTATAACCTATTCTACAATTTAATCCTTCTCCCACTTCTAACTTGAAATTCTATTAATTCAATTCCTAATTCACACTTTTACTCAACAAAATTAGTATCTAAAAATCTAATAACTTCCAAAATTTTAACATATATCTAGTAGTATTTTGTTCTAGGATCATAAAAACTCAAAAATTATAAGAAAATGACTTAAATTGACTTACCAATTTGAATTTAAACCTTTGAAAACCCTAAATTCTTTTCTTTCTTCTTTCTCTCTGTTTCGTTCCTCACCTATTCTGTTCTTTTGTTTTTTATATATATAATATAATAATATATTATAATAAAAATCTTAACTAAAAATCTTTGATATTTTAATGTTAAACCGCCTCAATTAATTAAAATGGCTTAATTTCCTATTTAGTCCGTTTTACTTTCTTTAATCTATAATTAAACTTTTACTTCTATTACAATTTAATCCTTTTTCTTAAGTACTCCTAATTAAATCAAATTCACCTAACTAGAACCTAATTAAACACACAAATAACTTTGTAAATATTTTTAATAAATATTTACTAATTCATTTTACTAAGACAGAGGCCTGACAACACATTTTTCTGATGCCCGTGAATTTTAGGTCATTACACGCTTTTTCATTACATGTCAAAGAAAAGTACTGAAAGCGCCTCCAACAGGACACGTTTTCTTGCCACATCAATTGAAAACGCGTCCAGCTGGAGACGCTTTCAGCGTTTTTCTCTGACATGCACTAAAAAAGTGTCCTACATGGAGCGCCTTCTCTTTAAGAATTTCAACCCAAACTTTTAGCCACTCAACCATCACATATCCCGGGATTCCTAGGATATATTTTGTAAACCTATATCAATGTTTGAAAATAATGCACTGGAATATTTAATCAAATCGAGTAGTTCAAGTTCCGATTATGATGTAAATTGAATTTTGCAATTTAAATAATTTAAATATACGATTGGTGTAAATACGATGCCTCTAACAATCGAATTAAATAATTATTAACTTTACATCTCAAAAAATTATAAAAAATTTATATATATAAAAATTTTAAAAATTTATAATATATTAAAAATTTTAAAAAATAATATAAAAAATTAAAAATTAAAAAATATATAAAAATAAACCTTAAACCCTAAAATTCAAAAACCCTAAACCATAACCCTAATTAAAAAACTAAACACTAGCCCTAAATAAAACGTTACACGTGGAAAACGCTTCCAGCTAATAAAGTTTTTAGGTGAAATGCAGAAAAACGCTTCCACATGGACGCGCTTTTCTACCTTTCACCTGGAAATGCTGTCAACTTGGAAGTGTTTTCGTAAAATCGACTTGTTCCCATCATTTTTGGAGAAAATAGCCTAAACACGTAATTTTTTTTTATTTTCAGCATTTTTGGGATATTTAGTCATATAACCTCAAGAAAATATTAAACTTCAAAAAATGTATATATAATAAAAAATAAAAAATATCAAAATCATGTACATATTAAATAATAAAATAAATATAAATTATTAATAAAATTCAAAATTATACATATTTATTAATAAAATATATTAAAATGATTTGATATTAATATTATATTTATATAAAAATAAAATTAGAGGAAAAAAAGAAGTGGAAGGAGTAAAATAGAAATTAGCTCATCCCAGTGAGATTTTAATGTGTTGTATATATGAAAAAAAAATTTATTGGTTTAAAAACATTTTTAAGTTATTGTTTTAATTTAATTTCGTTATAATAAAAAGATAAAAAAATATTAATTAAGAAAACTTTGATTAGTATTTAAATTTTCAAAACTAACAATATAATTACTCAACTGTTAAGTGTCGTTAATGAAGTAACGTCATTTCATATGGTATGTTAAATATATCAACTCTTTTTATAGTAATCTTATTTTTCTGCTAAGATTTTGTCTGTTATAGAGAGTGATTGTTATATATAGAGGTGTTCATGGGCCGGGCCGAGCTTGGTTCGGGTCGAGCTCAACTAAAAATTTAGGCCCATTCATCGGGCTCGGGTCGGGCCGGGCTCAAATAATGGGCCTGAATTTTTTCTCAAGCCCGGCCCATATAAAAATGCTAAAATCCGGGCCCGGCCCAGCCCGCCCGTATTAAATTTTTATATTATTTATATAATTTTTAAATATATATAATACATCAAAAATACTAAAAAAATTAAAATAAATATTTCCCAACAAATTGAAAATAAATTTTAAAAAAATATGTAGACTTAAATAACACTAAGATAGATGTAACTTAACAAGCAAATACCTCTAAAATGATAATAAAATTAACAAATGCCTTTAAAATAATAACAAAATTAACAATAAAATAAGTTTTATACAATATTCAATTAATAACAACAAAATAGTAGCAACATAATAGTAATATGATAGCAAAATAGGGAGAAAACAACAAGAAAATAACATTAAAAAATAAAAAAATAGCAGTTATTTTTTGTCATTTAGTGAATTCGGGCCGGCCCGGGCCAAAAATACCTTACACGAGGCCCGGCCCATTTTTTAAACGGGCCTTATTTTTTGTCTAAGCCCATTTTTCGAGCTTATATTTTTGCCCAAACCTTCCCAAATTTCGATCGGGCCTTTGGCCCGGCCCGACCCATGAACACCTCTAGTTATACACTTATAACAACGTATTGTTATAAAATAATAATAGTTGTAAATCTACAATAGAATTAATATCGTGATAAAGAAAGTGAGAATTAAATCAAAAAAATTAAAAGATGTAAAATAGGTGCATGTATTACTGCTTTTATACATATTTTATTTTGTTAATTATGAAGTTTATATGAGTTGTCAAATTAAATTAATTAATTTATCATGAGTTATTAAATTCAAGTAATCAATTTATAAGTTTATGGTGTTCCAAATTTGATTAAGGAACTTAATAGTTTATTGAATTGATATCTTTAATTCCACTCATTAAACATTATTTCCATTAATAGAATATGATTAATAGATTTTTTTTCATGCGAAATTTAAACATTTTATTGAAATAATATTCTAATTAAGATTTTTTTAATAAATTACAATTAATAGGTTTAATTATATGAAATAGGTATAATTTTACTAAAATTTTCAACAATATATTATTATAGAGAACTAATTTAATAAAAAATGTATTTTATAACTATGAAATCTGTTATAAAAAATTAAAATAATATATTAAAAAAAACCCCAAAATATGAGACCTTTAAAATAATAATAATAATAATAATAAAAGAAGAAAACTTACCCCATCGTAATCATAGGGTTTGGCTTACTTTGTGATTGTCCTGGCGTACTGTGGACCGATGACCAGAACATAAACTTTACCAAAGTTTCCCAATGCTTTGCTTTGTCTGAAGATAATCCCCCCATTTTACCCGCCCAACATCTCCAGTCAGGTAAATTTCCTCATCCCGACAAAGCTAAACAAAATAATATTAGCAACCCAAAATTCTACACGCTTAACTGCCTTAACTTTTGGTCTTAATGTGTTTCAGTTTCTTGCATTTTTCTGTTTCTGCTTTAAAGTAAGGGCATTGAATAACAACCTTAAACATTTGTGTTGTTGCTGGAATCTTGTTTAAAGCTTTGATGGGGTTTGCTAATTGAAAAACATGTTTTTTGCCTTTTGTTTTTCTTTACTCAAATATGTGATCATGCGTTGGGAATCGTATTAGCTATCTAGGAATTCAGAGTGGGTGTCTCTGATTATTTTAGGATTAATTGTTGAAAAGTTTATCATTTTAGTTCTTGGAATATTGCCTTTCTCTACCTGGGGTTTGTGCCTGTGAGATGGACTTGAAATGATGAATGAGGGTGTTGTATTATTCACTATAATTTTATTTTTAACCATTTATTAATATTGTTTTCGTATTTTTTTTTCCGAAAATGTAATTTGTTAATTTCTATTGCTTTCAGGTTTTCAAGGTTATTATGGTTGCTGGATATAACCTGAAGAGGGCTCGCGGTCTTTTCAGGTATGCTCGGGAACTGTGTCTTCTGTTATACATGACATGCTACTATGTGTTCTCCTGAGGCGTTTGTTAACCAGAATCCGTGCCTAATGATTCAAAGGCACCGTGCAATAACAGTATTTCAAGCCTCTATATGTCTGAGTTATGTTTTAGATGTAGGAAACCCCTTTTTGTTGTATACAATTTTCAATTTCCAAGTTGCCATAGAGCAGAGCAAAATCAACCAAGTGATACTGTTAGAATTAAGACTGAGAACATGGCGAGTCTATTAAGTATTGAGATTGTTGTAGATTTGTATATAATCATGTCTCGATAGCAGTGCATTATGAAAGGCAAGTTTTCTTTTTATATATATATACACCTTTTTTTCAGTTGTTTTCGATCTTATTTTCACTTGCGTCCCCTCTGATATGTTCTAGATTTTATTGATAACATTGTTAAAACTTGTAGGTGTTGTAGTAGCAGTATGTTCTCTGCAAGAGTCCGTTATAAGTCTCCCATTGGTTTGTGACAGATATGCTACTGACAGGGTCAGAAGATACTCAACTCCGTGAAAGCAACAGCCAAAAAGTTCACCCTCAACCAATGGAAGACAGAATGAAGCAGAATCCAGAAGCTATGGAAGCTTTTATATCCGAAATATTTACAAATATTTCCTCCCTTAAGTCGGCCTATATTCAGCTCCAAACTGCTCATACTCCTTATGACCCTGAAAAAATTCAAGCTGCTGATAAACTTATAATTTCCGAGCTGAAGAATCTATCCGAACTAAAGTACTTCTACAGAGAAAACAACCCGAAGCCAGTGTCTGTTTCTCCTCAGGATTCTCACTTAGCTGCTGAGATTCAAGAGCAACAGAGCCTGCTGAGAACCTATGAAGTTATGGTAAAGAAGTTCCAGTCTGAAATTCAGAATAAGGATTCGGAGATTCGTCAGTTGCAGCAGCAAATTGAAGAGGCAAATCAGAAGAGAGTGAAGCTAGAAAAGAACCTAAAGCTTAGGGGGTTGTCTATGAAGGAATCTGAAGGCTCGGGGGAAGCAAACGGATTCTTCCCTGTGGATTTGACCCCTGAGCTCTTTGTATCAGCCGTTGAATCTGCTTTCAAAGCTATTCATGATTTTTCTAAACCATTGATCAACATGATGAAAGCTGCTAGCTGGGACCTTGATGCTGCCGCTAACTCGATCGAACCCAATGTTGTATATGCCAAGAGAGCTCATAAAAAATACGCATTTGAGTCCCATATTTGCCAGAGAATGTTCAGTGGGTTTCAAGAGGAGAATTTCTCAATTAATTTAGATAATCTTACAGTCAATAAAGAGAGCTTCTTCCACCAATACCTGACTCTGAGGGAGATGGATCCGTTGGACGTGCTAGGCCAGAATCCTGATTCCATATTCGGAAAATTCTGCAGGAGCAAATACCCTGCGGTCGTCCATCCAAAGATGGAAGCTTCATTCTTCGGAAACTTGGACCAACGGAATTATGTAATCGGAGGTGGGCATCCTCGGACTCCATTTTACCAAGCCTTTCTAAAATTAGCCAAGTCTATATGGCTTTTGCATAGGCTAGCTTGTTCATTCGATCCTAACGTGAAGATCTTCCAAGTTAAAAGGGGAAGTGACTATTCAGAGGTTTATATGGAAAGTGTAGTGAACAACTTGATAATGGATGAAACTGATGAGAAACCTAAAGTTGGGCTAATGGTCATGCCTGGCTTTTGGATTGGCGGCATCGTCATTCGGAGCCGAATTTATCTTTCAGGAATGAAGGTTAATGAGTAATTACAAGCTCTATGCCAAATCTTTGTTCCAGTACGTAACATCTATTAAGCGTGTGCAGTTTTCCTTTATAATGTGTTGTTATTGCTCTCTACTTCTGCAATTGTATCACAAGTAGCTCTTTATTTCTCGATCAATCGAACCATGTAATGTCATGATCCATGAGTATTCAGTCAATTGAATCAAACCGCATTTAGTCAAAGGATCATGTTTGAGTGAGGGCAAATTATCTTAATCCGATAAACGCTAGAGATTTTATAATCTAGAAAATATATGATTCAGGATTATTGATGAAAGATATGCCAAGATTCACGTTTGATTGATTTTGCCGAGAACCCACTCATCCACATGATCTCTTTCTGGTCAAAAGTCTATCACATCCTATCCTTTTTGCTCAATCAAATGAATATATGTACATGCACCAAAAAGTCAAACAACATTCCCCACATGCTCTTTTTCTATAATAAACTGCAAATAATATTGTAAAATCAAATGGGAATTTGTACAGATAAACCATGGATGATTACTATATATTTATACTGAGATTTGATTATATAAACTCGTTGTCTTGTAGCTCCAAAAACTGCGCACTCGGCGGCAATTTAACATAACCTGACACAGAATTATTCATAAACCATATTCTTATTTTATTCTCCTTCATTACCTCGTTACACAATTATTTGGCTCTTAATCCACGTAAACTGCAAGCTACCTATGGCTTCGCATGTGGCCAGCTCTCACTGTTCTTTCTATATATATATATATATGTTTATCCAACTTCAATTCTTCAATTTATAGTCTATATTTTTGAGCTTCACGTCCTGATCAATGGCTAAACTCAGCCTCTACCTTCTGCTCTTCTTTTTCTTCTTCTTTTGCATTAACATTGGCACGGTTGAGCCATTAAATAGAGCGGCACATTCTCAAGCTAGGACCTTCGTTGATGCGTCATGTCGGACCACACGCTATCCGGCCCTATGTGTTAAATGGCTCACTCGTCATGCTAGTTCCAATACACCACCAACCGCGCAGCAACTGACCCGTACGGCGTTGACGGTGAGCCTATACCGAGCTCGTCACGTGAGGTCGTACTTGGTGAAAGTGGCTAAAGAGCTCAAGGCAACGAAATCCAAGGAGTATCCGGTGGTGAGAGATTGCTTGGTGGAGATAGATGATAGTGTAAGCCAGCTTAGCCAATCGGTCGGAGAGCTTTGCCGATTGGACCCCACAGCTGAGATGATGAGCGATGACATGTATTGGCACATAGATAACGTTGATACTTGGGTTAGTACTGCCCTAACTGATGCTAGCAGTTGCGTGGATGAGTTCCCAGGGCAGAGGATGAGCAAAATGAAGGCCACCATTAAGAGCAAGGTGTTGAATGTTGCACAGTTAACAAGCAATGCACTGGCCTTATTTCACCGATATGCTGCTGCTGCCATTGAGAAACAGCCATAAGGTTGGCAGCTGGTTTTCTTTTTAGAATTTGAGCTTACCTTTGTATGTTCAATTGAAGTCGAAATATTTAAGTTTTTGTCTAATAAGACTATATATTTAAACAATGGTTATCTAAATCTTAATTTGCAAGTCTGAAAGTAGACGAAGAGGTTTAGGAAATGCTTCTGGGTTTAATTCTACAAAAACATCCTTCAAGTTTTAAATTAGTCATAAACTTCATACCCATTCTAATTGAGTCTAATTGAGTTTTTAAAGTATTAATAATGTATTAATCATCATATTTAAATACCCTAATGTCAGCTGAGGTGTTAAATACTAGCATAGATTTAAGTGAATCAAACTTTATACATGCTTATATCTATTACATGAATAATTTAAATTTGACATGTTGAAGAAAGAAAAATGCCATTAAAATTTCAGAGGTTATATATATATATATATATATATTTCACATCAGAGGCTTCATTGATATAGTATTCATAGTTTAAGGATTTATTTGAAAGGTTTTCAAGATTAAAAATTAAATTGAAATATGAAATGAGGATTCAATTAAAATTGGCGGGCGTTCGGAATGAAAAATAAATGGGCTTCAACGATGATGCATGGAGGCCCATACAAGTCGTTTTGAACAGACCAAACAAGCCCAAGTATAAAAACTTGACCCAAACTTAAGTGGAATTAAAATTGTAGGCAAGAAAAATATGAGAAAAAAACCCATATTTTTAGTTGTCTAATAATTATCCATTAACAAATTACTTTAAAAACTTCAAGATAACGAGTTTATGGAAAAATTAAATCAGATCATTGTCTTCAAAACGATTTGCAAACACATATGGTTAAGTTTGTACCATGATGATATCATATCTCTTTAGTCCTTTTATTATAGTTATTCGAGTCAAAGAATGATGAAATTAATGTTTTTTAAAAGTAGTCATCACTTGCGATTATCCTAATATCCAAACTATTGAGCTAAATGAAAACATAAGAATTTCACCATTGTCTATTTTAAAACTGAAAATAAATAGGTGAAAAAGTAGGCACCTTAAAACATAGAATTAGAAAAAACTAAACCCAGCCCCCAAACCATGAATATTCTTTTGCTTCATAATCTAAACTTGGTAGCAAGGAAGGGCTTTATATAGTCGTTAAACCTGTTGTTTCATTCTGGAAAAAAAGAAAAAAAGGGTCACTGTTATTATGTGTAGAAGCAGTATGCTATATAGGATGAAGAAACAATTAATAACATACAGTAGAAATTACATACCCATTGCCGTGGCAAAATGAGAGAATAACAATTAGAACAGCTAGACCTGCTAATACACCCACGATGAGGGCTACTGTTTTTCCAATATGATCCTCATCTTGGTGGGAGGAATCTACACACAACAATAACAAATCAAGATGTTCCATGCACTATATAGGGTACAAATTATATTCTTCTTCTCTATTTCATAATTGCATCTACTTTAGTCCATATTATTGAGAGATGAGAGGATAATTTTTGAAGAATATTTTTTCCATGCACTATATAGGGTAGAAATTATAATGGATTATTGAAATGTTCCCCTATGCCTTCCTTATTTTTTTTTTTAATGAGGCAACACGAATCATATGATTCTTATTCGAATTAAAGTAGGAGATGATGGCTGGAATTGACAATGTGATCATGCACAGATGTGTTCTTAGTACAGCATCGTACTGATCATAACAACAATAATCCCCACTAAATTATAACACAGTGCTTATGGCATGGATATAATAATATGAAGCTTTTTTTATTTTAATAATGGAGGCGGTTTTTTCTTTCGAAATGACGAGTATGTAGCATTTAGTGTTGATGATACCCCCTTAATGCCTTTTACTTTATAAAAGGATCACTTGTTGACTCTTGGCCCTTGTCTAATTATCTCTTAGTGAGTCAATGTCATGTAACCCTGGTTCTTCTACCCTAACAAACAGTTTCTAACCAAAAATGATCATACTATAGTTAAAAAGGATATGAAATGAACCTGCAGAAGAGAATTCTTGATAGTAGCCAGATGCCCAGTACCGAGCATAACACTGCCCCAAGAAAACATCAGCTGCCGCAGCTGATCCGCATAAGCTCTTCAGTTTCCCAACAGCATCCCCAAGGCAAGCGGAGCAATCACTCGAGCTCAAATCCCCCATACACTGGGAAAAACCCTCGACCATACCCGACGAACTGACTTTAAAACCAACACCCGCCTGCAAATCAGCTAACACTATATCTCTACGCCTAAAGAACTCCACGTCGTTATTAACACTACTTTTACTGCATTTCTTGAACTTTAGACTTGTATCGAGTGTCCCCAAGAAACTAGCACGGTCGTATCTTAAATAACAGCCTTCTAGTTGTAATGAAGCACCGTAGGAGTAAGGGCAAACCAAGCCTATCTGGTTAACGGCACTTTGCATGCATCTTGAGCAGTCGGGTCTCTGTAAATCACCCCTGCACTGGTATAAGCCATAGACGGTGGTTCCATCTGGCGGCGTTGAGCTTCCATTTCCGGTGGAATAGGTATTGTAGGAGACTTGAGAGGATGAGGTAACAACGAATGATAGAAAAGCGTTGAGGTTAGCTTCAAATGGAGTGTTGGGACCGTACTTTTCCTGAGAGCAACCACCATAGATGAAGATATGAGGTTTGACGAGAAGGCCATGACTGAGTCTGAGAGACAGGAAGAGAAAGAAGAATCCCAGGGCTGTGGAGTGTAAGTGAAGGCTCCCCATCATTTTTCTTTTGTGGCCCTGGATTCGTTTCTTCAATTTGGCATTGCTTTCTTTTGTTTTTGTTGGTGTAGGAGACAGTAAGTGAGAATGCTTTGCTTTTCCTTTTTGCTCATTCAATCATTCTTCAGTTCTGAGATTCCAATTAAGAAAGGGCCCATTTGGTCTTCATGGCTGCACCACAATATTTCTACTTCCATGTTCGGTAAGTAGTCATAAAGTCCAGCATATATATATATAGGTTTACTTTTATTTCTGACCCAGATTTGTATCATTGGAACTCGTAATAAGTGTCAAAACCATTTTAAAATTGGGTTTTGAAAAATGGGGATCGATTTTAAAAACAAAAACGAGAGTCGTCACCAATCCTTTTTACTTAGGTGTGATTGGATCACCTTGTAAAATGTTTTATTTTAAAAACATTCAATTTCGGTCCACAAAACTAAAAAAAGGGGTTCGGGAGTCGGTTACGTATGAGGAAGAGTTAGCACCCTCATAACGCCCAAAATTTGGTACCTAATCGATAAAATCATGTCCAAATGTTGAAAATAAGGAAAGTTAGAAAATATGATCCTTTTATTAGAAAGAAAATCAGGACTTACTTATCACAAAGTAATTGTAATGGCCTAAATTTAAGGTTATCGGAATAATGGTTTCGCAACCATAAATTCGATTTAAATAGAAATTTATTTCAATATATTTGCATGAATATTTATATGATAGGAAATATTTTTATAAATATTTATATAATAATATAATAATATATATTAAACTTTCGTTAGAAAATTTTAACGTTTGGGTAGGAAATTAAATGAAAAGGACTAAATTGAAAAAGGTGTAAAAGTTTAATTATAGATTAAAAGAAAGTATAAAGGACCAAAATGGAAATTAAATCATTTTGTCTAGTTGAGAAGGTTTATTGTGAAGAAAATCTGAGATTTTTATGTTTAATATATATTATTATATTATTATATAATAAAGATATTTTAATATATTATATTATATTGTTATTAAATATATTATAAAGAGAAAGTAAAAGAAAGAACAAAAAAGAAACAGAGAGTAAAGACGAAACAGAGAAGAAATAGGAGAGAAAGAAAGAAAAAGGGAGAATAGAGTTTTTAAAGCCTGGAGTTTAATTTGGTAAGTTAATTTAGTCCTTTTCTTTTAATTTTGATGCTTTATAAGTTTTAGAACAAAGTTTTGATGAATTTAAGTTGAAGTTTTTGAAGTTTTAGAGTTTTTGAATATAGCATATGATGAATAAAATGATGAGTTAGTGGTTTAATTGAAAGAATTTGAAGTTAGAATTGGATAAAGGACTTAATTGCAAAACAAGCTATAAGAAAACAGTTTTGGGACAGCAGCAGTAGAGTAAGTTTGAAAATTCACCAAAAATCGTAGAAGTGGAATTAGAAGTTTAGTGAGATATGAAATTAAAGCTTAGTGAGTCTATTTTCATATGAAAGAAACAAGGAAAGAAAAGAAGTTCTGTATTTTGAGATATTTAGAATTTTGTAAGACTGGTTCAGAATAAATTCGGGTTCCTCTGTTTTGACTTTAGAAAATCATCAAAAATTGAAGAAAAATAATTAGGGGCTTAAATTTATATATTTGGAATCCTGAATGAATCTATTTTCAATAAAAATAAATGAGAACATCATCCGAATTCTGTATGAGGAGATAATTAATGTTTAGTGAAGAAGGGTCAGAACTGCTAGATAGCAGAACAGGGGTGACTTTAAAGAATAAACTGTACTTATTGGCTAAACCAAAAATTCTGAAACTATGAGAAGAAGATATGTGAGTCTAGTTTCAGGGAAAATTAACGGTTCTTTATTTGGAGTTCTGTAGTTCGAGAAATAAATAATTTAGTGACTATGACTCAAGTAGACAGATTTGAACAAACTAAAAATAATAATAGAATTATAGAAAATGCTACATGTGAACATGAAATGTATTGAATTGATGATTGAATTTATTTATTTAGATCCGAAAAACTCAAATACGAAGCTAGATCGAGGAAAGGAAAAAGTCTCGGATTAGTAGATTTTGTAAATGAACTAGTATCAAGGTAAGTTCGTGTAACTTGAATTATATTCTTAAATGCTTGAAATGTATGTTATTGATGTGAAAATAATTTGAATGTTCATTATATGAAGATTGATGATACGTTAATATATCTGATAAAAAGGGAAAGAAATCCCGGTTGAATGAAAGGAAAATTCGATGGATCTCTGAAAAGGAATTGACGGTAAAAAGGATCTAGCCCGGACGGGTGATCCTATCTTGATATAGCCCTCCCGAAGAATATGTGGAAAATGGATTTAGCCCGGATGGGTAATCCGAATTAGGGTCTGAATTTAGCCTGGACTGGTAATTCAGATCCAAGCTCATTAGAGTATTTGTCGTTGCAGGGGATTTAGCCTGGACTGGTAATCCCGACAATACTCTATGAGTTTATATTACAGGGGATTTAGCCTGGACTGGTAATCCCGCTGTAAGGATGAGGTTCGCGGGAGTGTGCTCTCTGAAATGGAAATGTGCGCATATGAATATTAATTGACGGACCCGGATTTGTACACTAAAGTGTACCTATGAAAATCCATCGAAAATTCCAAGAAATTCAACGGGATAAATATGGAAAAAGAATAACAAGGAAATGGAAATCACGGTATTGATGAGCTCATCAATCATGGTGTGTATATTATTGATATATGGAAATTAATGGACTAACTTGAATGTTGAGTTTGTGATTGTTAGGATAATAGTGCATTGAATGGTTATATGAATGTTTAATGCATTATATTGAAATTATTAGGTAAGTATAATTCTTGTTGCATGGGCTTATTAAGCACAAAGTACTTACTCTGTTTTCCTTTCCCTTGTTTTGTAGTATTAAGAGCTCGGAGGTCGGATCGGTGGGAGACTCATCACACTATCAACCCCAAGATTTTGGTATTTTAAGAAACTTTATTTTGGAAATCAATGGCATGTATAAGCTAATAAAATAAATGTTAACATGAATGAGTATAAGGTCAGCCATTGATATGGCTTATGTGTTGAATTTATCTTATAAATATGCATGAATTTTATTTTGAAAATATATTGAATTGGAATGGTTTCGGTTTCAAAAAAAAAAAATTTGTAAACTCCGGTAATGCCTCGTACCTTATTCTGACAATGAATACGGGTAGGGGGTGTTACATTTGTTGGTATCAGAGCTACGGTTTAGCCGGTTCTAGGACCGATATAGCAAATACTGGATTAGCTATACATGCCATTTAAATTATTTTTGATAGTGTGATATCTCCGACCATTTAAATTGTGTTTTCCTTATAGTAATGTCATCCGACCGAGCTCAACTGAGGAAGTCTGGGAGTCATGCTCCTAGAAGACAAAAAAAGAAGAAACTAGCAGTAGAAGGCCTAGTATAGAGGGTTAAGGGGAGGAGGCAAAAATAGCCTTCTTTCAAATGATGAATGAATGGTTTACTCAGTACATAAGAACTAACCCTGTAGCAAAGTCAAGCTCCCCCTCCTGTTCCTCCACCGGTTCAGAGATTCCACAGGTGCAGTAATCGAATCTGTCGTAAAAGGAAAAGCTCAGGTTGATAAAATTCAAAAATATGGGGTAGAAAAATTTCAAGCAAATAGATTGATGATGATCCCGAACGAGCTGAATTTTGGTTAGAAAATACTACTCGGGTTTGGAGGAATTATCTTGCACGCTGTAAGAATGTTTGAAATGTGCCGTTTCACTATTAAAAGACACAGCTTACCATTGGTGGAATACTAAAGCTTCAGTTGTTCTGAAAGAAGAAATTACATGGGAATTCTTCCAGACCGAGTTCAAAAAGAAATATATCAGTCAGAGATTTCTTGATCAGAAAAGAAAAGAATTTCTTGAGTAAAAAACAGGCAATAGATCAAGATTCGAGTATGAAAGAGAATTTGTTCGGTTGAGTAAATATGCTCGAGAATGGGTGATCGGAAAGTGAAATGTGCAAACAATTCAAAGAAGGGTTGAATGAAGAAATTAAGCTCCTTATTGGAATTCTTGAAATTCGAGAGTTTGCTACACTAGCAGAGCGAGCTTATAAAGCAGAAGAATGGAGCAAAGAAAAGAAACAGGCTGAGAGGGAAGCTCGAATTTTTAGTAAAAGACCAATGGGAAAATCTCGGTTTCTGCTCCAAAGAAATTGAAGAAAGTACCAGGATCGTTCTACCTCAACCACTAGGTATTCGGATAGAGTGCGAGGTTCACAGCAAGACTAATTCAAGATCTTCCACTCCTCGGTGACCTGTTGGCGGTGTTGGTACCCTAAACCGAGATGCCGGTGATTGTAATAAAACTCATTTTAGTGAATGTCGATTTAAGAGTGGGGCTTGTTACCGATGTGGTTCTTTTGACCATTTTCTCAGAGATTGTCCAGAAAGAAGTGAAAAAGAAGCTAAATATATATCGAAGCCAAGTAATCCATCTTTGAGGGGTAGACTATCTCGACCATCCGGTAATGTCAGTAGTAGCCGATGAGCTACAAAAGATACTGCAAGTAGGCACGAGACACGAGCGCCTCCTAGGACATATGTCATTCGTATTGGAGAAGATGCTTCAAGCACCGATGCTATTATTGGTACATTTTCTTTACTCAAACCGATATTCTTGCATTAATTGATCCGGTTCTAACGATTCATATATATGTGTAAAACTTGTATGCGTTAAAGATTTATCTGTTGAACCCACTCGAATTTGTGGTTAAAGTCTCGAACCCCTTTGGCCAATCTATTTTGGTGGATAAAATTTGTAAAAATTGTCCATCGATGGTAAGAGGTTATTGTTTCTGGCCGATTTGATGTTACCGCCATTTCATGAGTTTGATATGATATTGGGCATGGATTGGTTAACTCAAAGCATGATGCGAGAGTAAATCAGAAATGTAAATATATTGTGTTGAAGTGTCGAATGGTGAATTACTTGGGTTAAATCGATCGCATGCAGAGGACTATCGATGTGATTTCGATTATTATCGCCGTGAGGTATGTCAAAAAGGGGTATGATGCTTTTCTTGCTTATGTATTAGATACCAAGGTATCTCGAGTCGAAGATTCAAGCAAATGGTGGTATGCGAATTTTTCCGATGTGTTTCCAGAAGAGTTACCAGGGTTGCCACCAGAAAGGGAAGTGGAATTTTCTATAGATTTGATTCTAGGAACTACTCCGATTTCCATAGCTCCGTACCGAATGGCTCCTACAGAATTAAAAGAATTAAAGACACGATTCTGAGAACTTGTTGATAGAGGTTTTGTCCGAATCGAGTCACCACCTTGGGGTGCTCCGGTTTGTTTGTAAAAAGAAAGATGGGTCTTTGAGATTGTGTATTGACTATCGGCAGCTCAATAAGGTAACTATAAAGAATAAGTATCCGTTGCCCCGGATTGATGATTTATTTGATCAGCTGAAAGGTGCTACGGTATTTTCAAATATTGATCTCCGATCGGGCTACTATCAGTTACGGGTAAAGGAGTCAGATGTGCCAAAGATAGCTTTCAGAACTAGGTACGGGCATTATGAGTTTCTGGTTATGCCATTTGGGTTGACTAATGCACCTGCAGTATTTATGGATCTGATGAATCGAATATTCAGACCGTACTTAGACAGATTTGTGGTAGTATTCATTGATGATATTTTGGTTTATTCTCGAGATGAAGAAGAACATACAGAACATTTGAGAATTGTGTTGTAAATTCTGCGATAGAAACAGTTATATGCTAAATTCAGTAAATGTGAATTTTAGCTTCAAGAAGTGGGTTTTCTTGGACATATTGTATCCGCTGAAGGCATGAGGGTAGATCCAAGTAAAATCTCAGCTATTGTCAATTGGAGTCCACCAAAGACTGTATCTGAAGTTAGAAGTTTCTTAGGTTTAGTTGGTTATTATCAGAGATTTGTACAGGGATTCTCTATGATAGCTTCTCCGATGACTCGATTATTGCAGAAAAATGTAAAGTTCGAGTGGACTGATGAATGTCACAGAGTTTCAACCGATTGAAAGATCTACTAACGAAAGCACCGTAGATAGTGCAAAACTGAACGGGTAAGGAATTTGTTATTTACTGGTGATGCCTCATTAAATGGTTTAGGTTGTGTCTTGATGCAAGAAGGTAAAGTAATAGCCTATGCTTCAAGACAACTTAAACCACATGAAAGAAATTATCTGGTACATTATCATGAGTTAGCTGCTATTGTTTTTGCATTGAAGATATGGCGGTGTTACTTGTACGGTGAGAAATGTCATATTTATACTGATCATAAAAGCTTGAAGTATTTGATGACACAGAAAGATCTGAATTTAAGACAGCGCAGGTGGCTTGAATTGATAAAGGACTATGATTTGATTATTGATCACCATCCGGGTAAGGCTAATATTGTGGCTGATGCTTTGAGTCGAAAATCTCTGTTTGCTTTGCGGTCTATGAATGCTCAATTGACTTTGGTTGATGATGGTTCAATCTTAGCTGAATTGAGAGCTAAACCAACATTTCTACAGCAAATATGTGAAACTCAGAAGAATGATGAGAAGTTACAGGTTAAACGGGCACAATGTGAGTCAGGTACTAATTCTGAATTTCAAGTTGGGATTGATGATTGTTTATTATTCAAAGGTAGGGCATGTGTACCCAAGAATTCAGAGCTCATACAGAAAATTTTACACGAGGCTCACAGTGGTACTATGTCTGTACATCCGGGAAGTAATAAAATGTATAATGATCTGAAAAAGATGTACTGGTGGCCAGGAATGAAACGTGATACCTCTGAATTTGTATCAAGATGTTTAATATGTCAGCAAGTTAAAGCTGAACATCAGGTACCTTCAGGGTTACTTCAGCCAATTACTATACCGGAATGGAAATGGGAAAGAATCACTATGGATTTTTATCGGGGTTACCGTTGTCTTCAAGGAAAAAGGATGCTATTTGGGTGATTGTTGATCGATTGACAAAATCAGCACACTTTATTCCGGTACGTATGGATTATTCTTTAGATAAACTGGCTGAACTGTACATATCTGAGATTATCAAGTTACATGGAGTGCCTGTCTCCATTATATCAGATAGAGATCCCCGATTTACGTCTCGTTTCTGGGACAAATTGCAAGAAGCCTTGGGTACTCAGTTGTATTTCAGTACTGCATTTCATCCTCAGACAGATGGCCAATCTGAGCGTGTAATTCAAGTATTGGAAGACATGCTCCGATGTTGTACACTAGAGTTTGAAGGTAATTGGGAGAGGTATCTACCTTTGATTGAATTTGCTTACAATAACAGTTATCAGTCCAGTATTAAAATGGCTCCATATGAAGCTTTATATGGTAGAAAGTGTAGAACACCGTTATATTGGACAGAGCTCAGTGAAAAGAAGATACATGGGGTAGATTTGATCCAGGAAACAGAAGAAAAAGTAAAGGTTATTCGGGATAGTTTAAAAGCAGCTTCCGATCGCCAAAAATCATATACCGATCTTAAACGAAAAGAGATTGAATTTCAGGTCGGTGACAAGGTATTTCTGAAAGTGTCTCCTTGGAAGAAAGTTCTCCGGTTCGGTCCAAAGGGTAAATTGAGTCCAAGATTTATCGGGCCACATGAGATCATAGAAAGAATTGGACCGGTCACTTATCGGTTGGCATTACCACCAGAACTTGATAGAATCCATAATGTTTTTCATGTGTCTATGCTACGACGATATCGGTCAGATCCTTCACATGTTATTTCTCCGATAGAAGTGGAGATTCAACCGGATATGAGTTACAGTGAAGAACCAATCAAGATATTGGCACGGGAAACAAAGGAGCTTAGAAATAAAAAAATAAATTTGGTGAAAGTATTGTGGCAAAAACACGGGATTGAGAAAGCGACATGGGAACAGGAGGAGGCAATGAGGAAACAAAATCCAAACCTCTTTACTGGTAAGATTTTCGAGGACGAAAATCCTTAAAATGGGGGGAGAGTTGTAATGGCCTAAATTCAAGGTTATCGGAATAATGGTTTCGCAACCATAAATCCGATTTAAATAAAAATTTATTTCAATATATTTGCATGAATATTTATATGATAGGAAATATTATTATAAATATTTATAAAATGTTAGTAATGTGGTATTAAACTTTCGTTAGAAAATTTTAACATTTGGGTAGGAAATTAAATGAAAAGGACTAAATTGAAAAACGTGTAAAAGTTTAATTATAGATTAAAAGAAAGTATAAAGGACCAAAATGGCAATTAAGCCATTTTGTCTAGTTGAGGAGGTTTATTGTGAAGAAAATCTGAGATTTTTATGTTTAATATATATTATTATATTATTATATAATAAAGATATTTTAATATATTATATTATATTGTTATTATATATATTATAAAGAGAAAGTAAAAGAAAGAACAGAAAAGAAACAGAGAGTAAAGACGAAACAGAGAAGAAATAGGGGAGAAAGAAAGAAAAAGGGAGAACAGAGTTTTTAAAGCCTGGAGTTTAATTTGGTAAGTTAATTTAGTCCTTTTCTTTTAATTTTGATGCTTTATAAGTTTTAGAACAAAGTTTTGATGAATTTAAGTTGAAGTTTTTGAAGTTTTAGAGTTTTTGAATATAGCATATGATGAATAAAATGATGAGTTAGTGGTTTAATTGAAAGAATTTGAAGTTAGAATTGGATAAAGGACTTAATTGCAAAACAAGCTATAAGAAAACGGTTTTGGGACAGCAGCAGTAGAGTAAGTTTGAAAATTCATCAAAAATCGTAGAAGTGGAATTAGAAGTTGAGTGAGATATAAAATTAAAGCTTATTGAGTCTATTTTCATATGAAAGAAACAAGGAAAGAAAAGAACTTTCTGTATTTTGAGATATTTAGAATTTTGTAAGACTGGTTCAGAATGAATTCGGGTTCCTCTGTTTTGACTTTAGAAAATCATCAAAAATTGAAGAAAAATAATTAGGGGCTTAAATTTATATATTTGGAATCCTGAATGAATCTATTTTCAATAAAAATAAACGAGAACATCATCCGAATTCTGTATGAGGAGATAATTAGTGTTTAGTGAAGAAGGGTCAGAACTGCTAGATAACAGAACAGGGGTGAATTTAAAGAATAAAATGTACTTATTGGCTAAACCAAAAATTCTGAAACTTTTATAGAAAGAAGATATGTGAGTCTAGTTTCAGGTAAAATTAACGGTTCTTCATTTGGAGTTCTGTAGTTCGAGAAATAAATAATTTAGTGACTATGACTCAAGTAGACAGATTTGAACAAACTAAAAATAATAATAGAATTATAGAAAATGCTACATGTGAACATGAAATGTATTGAATTGATGATTGAATTTATTTATTTAGATCCGGAAAACTCAAATGCAAAGCTAGATCGAGGAAAGGAAAAAGTCCCGGATTAGTAGATTTTGTAAACGAACTAGTATCAAGGTAAGTTCGTGTAACTTGAATTATAATCTTAAATGCTTGAAATGTATGTTATTGATGTGAAAATAATTTGAATGTTCATTGTATGAAGATTGATGATACATTAATATATTTGATAAAAAGGAAAGAAATCTCGGTTGAATGAAAGGAAAATTCGATGGATCTACGAAAAGGAATTGACGGTAAAAGGATCTAGCCGGACGGGTGATCCTATCTTGATATAGCCCTCCCGAAGAATATGTGGAAAATGGATTTAGCCGGACGGGTAATCCGAATTAGGGTCCAATTTAGCCTGGACTGGTAATTCAGATCCAAGCTCATTAGAGTAATTGTCGCTGCGGGGATTTAGCCTCGGGTGGTAATCTCGACAATACTCTATGAGTTTATATTACAGGGGATTTAGCCTGGACTGGTAATCCCGCTGTAAGGATGAGGTTCGCGGGAGTGTGCTCTCTGAAATGGAAATGTGCGCACATGAATATGAATTGACGGACCCGGATTTATACACTAAAGTGTACCTATGAAAATCCATCGAAAATTCCAAGAAGTTCAACGGGATAAATATGGAAAAAGAATAACAAGGAAATGAAAATCACGGTATTGATGAGCTCATCAATCATGGTGTGTATATTATTAATATATGGAAATTAATAGACTAACTTGAATGTTGAGTTTGTGATTGTTAGGATAATAGTGCATTGAATGGTTATATGAATGTTTAATGCATTATATTGAAAATATTAGGTAAGTATAATTCTTGTTGCATGGGCTTACTAAGCACAAAGTGCTTACTCTGTTTTCCTTTCCCTTGTTTTGTAGTATTAAGAGCTCGGAGGTCGGATCGGTGGGAGACTCATCACACTATCAACCCCAAGATTTTGGTATTTTAAGAAACTTTATTTTGGAAATCAATGGCATGTATAAGCTAATAAAATAAATGTTAACATGAATGAGTATAAGGTCAGCCATTGATATGGCTTATGTGTTGAATTTATCTTATAAATATGCATGAATTTTATTTTGAAAATATATTGAATTGGAATGGTTTCGGTTTCAAAAAAAAAAATTTATAAACTCCGGTAATGCCTCGTACCTTATTCTGACAACGAATACGGGTAGGGGGTGTTACAGTAATAAAGTACTTTACCCAATAAGTTAAAGGTATAGCACGTCATGACTTTGAAATTAAGCTCGTCTTTATTTTAGAAAATTCCTACTTCGAGACTCAAAACGTCGAACCCAATAAGTTAAGGCACAACACTTTGAATTCCCAAGAATAGGTTTTTTAAAACTTGAGATTTCTTTATTCCGAAGGAATATAAACATCACATCCAGTACGTTAGGACATGACATTTTTAAACTCTCGTAATTAAAGTTATCTCATGATTTACAAAACTTGTTAAAATGATATTTAGTTATTTAGCCAAACGGAAAGTCGCACCCAGCACGTTAAGGCACTATTTTCAGAATTTCTAAATACCTAAACATTGCCTTATTTTTTTTAGACATTTATATAAAATATTTGCAAAATACATTTTTTATTTTAAAATGATGATCCTAAAAATATCATGTTAATACAAACAGTAAAAATATGAAATAACCAAAAAAGAAATGATCATATTAAGGTAATCGTAAATAAATGGCAAAATATATATAAATAAAAAATAATAATAAATGTAAAAAATGTATACAGATATATTGAAAAGAAAAAATATATTTTAAGAATAGATAAATAATAAAAATATACTTATAATAATCTAATACATATAAAACTACATTAAAAAAAATATATTATATAATATAAATGATTTTAGATAAAACAAAATTTTTTATCAAAAAATAATATAAGATATAATATTATATAGTATAAAAAATATAAAAAATATATAATAACCAATATATTAATCTAAATAATCAAATAATAATAAGTAATAATAAAAATAAAAGCAATATGTAATAAGATATATAAATTTAATAGATTAATATACAAATAATAAGAATAAAAAAAATAGTATTAAAATAAAATTAAAAAAAGGGGTTAAAATAGCAATTAGACAGATTAAAAGGATTAAATCAAAAACGCGGGTTAAATATCAGGGTTAAAATGGAAATTAAGACTCCTTTTAAAATGGCGTCGTTCGGATTTTTACTTTTTAAAACAGTTTAAGGGACTTAATTAAAACAGAATGCAAATTTAGGGCCAATTTTATAAAAAAAAATAAAGTTTCCAATTAAACTGAATTGAGACACGTAAAACTGGGGAAGGACTAAAATGGAAATTAGCCCATTCAAGGAAAATCACGCGGATCTTTGTCGGGTTTGCGGGTCGGCACGCGGATCCTCTCGGTCAAAAACGACGTTGTTCTTCATCCTTTATAAAAGTTAGTTTGAATAAAAAAAAAGGTCATTTTAAAACTATTCTTAAAAAAAAAAAGCCGAAATCCTCTGAAAAGTCCTTCATCCACTCGCCACACGCGCATCCGTGGCCGGTGGCCGGAGGTATGAAACTCGTCCCTTTCTTTTCTTTTCTTTTTTGTTTTGTTATTTTGCATATATAACATGTAAAATAAAATAAAATAAAATAAAAACGAATAAAGAATCACCTTCATTAAAAAAAAAAAACTCTGTATTGTATTTTGAGTGTATTCGTGTATATCAGTGTATATCCCCCCCTGTATTACAGAACAATAGGGCTTTTATAGCCTTCAAAATAAAAAAAAAAAGGAAATAAACTGTTGTCATGTCTGCTGTGTTTGATTCCCTTTTTTTTACAGGTCAGGCAAGGAGATCTCGGGCGATGATGGCGTGATTCGGGCGAGGACTGCGGCTTGAGGCGTGATCGAAGGCTGGAGCTGATTGCGCCATTGATGTTGTGGCGAGGAATGCGGCGCGACTGTTGGGTTCCCACCGTTGCGGCGCGAGGGTTTCAGAAAACCCTATGTCGATTGGGTTCAGTTTAGGAGCTGGGCCATTTTGGGCTTGTCTGGTGGTGTTGGGTTAGTGGTTTAGGTCTGGGCTAAGGGTAACGGGCCTCAGTTTTGGGTGTTAGTTTCCGCATGGTTGTAATATGGACATTGGACATTTTGTATTTTTATTCTAATTTATTTTAGCCTGTTCAAAATTGGGCCCTTACAATAAGATTGTTGGTGCGATTGATATAGATATTTCCAAGCCATTTGCATTCATCCAACCCTTTCAAAAGTTAAAAAAAAGGGGTCTAGTATATGACTTGGTGCCAGCAGGAAGGGAGCAGATTGCTCTCGTATCAAGAAAATCAAATCACATATATCCCTACCCTACCCCTTTTAACTTTTAATAAAGGGAGGATAGGGTTTTTGAAATTAAATAAATTAAATTATTCATTTAAATAGAATATAGTAAATGGAATTAATTTTTGTAATTGGAAAAAGAATAATTTTATTTCCTTTAATTTTATATCGTGTTACTTTTATTTTTAATTTTATTTCAAATTTATTATAAAAATATTAAAAATTAAATCAAAGAATTTTTAATTAACTCAAAATATTTATTTTCTCACATGGCCAACAATCCAATATACAATTTCCGTGTCTTTTACTATTCTTAACCGGTATATGTTAATTTGAGTTTTTTTATACATATATTAAATGATAAAAATTGAAATGGATATCATAAACAATTTAATTTATCAACTTGGGTTTTAAATATTAATGCGTATTGAATTTTAAATTTGAGTAGATTAGGACTTTTAATGACACGTTTGGTTCACTAGAATGAAATAGGGCTGTAATAGAATTAAATAGACATAACAGTGATTTGGTTGGATGAAATGGAATGATTATTGTAATAATATTCATCTATTTGATTGGGAGGAATATATATGTAATAGTAAAAAAAAAAAAACTTCAAATGACAAATATGCTCTTTAATAAGTAAATTATATTTTATTTTTGTTAAAATCATTAAAAAACCAAATCGTTAAATATTGAAATGACAAATATACCAATTAGTTTTTTTTTTTTTTAACATCTAATTCAATTATATTTTAGTATACTTTATTGTATACTATTATTTTTGTATTTGCACATAACCTTATGTTTTATAAATTGAATATCGAATTATACCACTTACATACGTTTACTAAATATCCAACATTATATTCCGCTATAGTAACATTATATTTTTTCTTAATAGCATCGCTAGTATTGTTAAAGAGTGTTACTATCAAAATAAAAATATAGTTAAAGAAGTAGCACCAACGTAATCTAACAATCATCTCAGCATCTAGCTTAACATAACAAACCATGATTGGCTTTCAAGAGTCCAATTATAGTAGAAAATTCATTTACACATACAAAAAGTGACAATATTAGTATTACATACTTCCATGTCATTATATCATCCTACAATTACATACAAAAAAGTTATATTACTTCACCACCGCACGAATCACACATACAAATATTGACAACCTACAATTACATACAAAAGGTGATATTAGTTGAAAAATTCTCTAACTAAAAAGATAAATAATAGCAAAGATGCCACCATAATCAAGCTAAAACAACCATAATGCAGAAAGCTTCCAAAGCAAACCAATAATAAAGATGAAACATATTTAAATAAATTGAAACAAATTTAAATCAATTGTAGCAAATTTGAATCGAGTGAAACAGTTGTTAATATTTTTCATGCTTCTTGCTGCATTTTTCTGTTTTTTGTTTTTTGTTCTTTGTTCTTCTTGACTTAAAAACACTAACATTTTACCTTTAACTAGACAAATGAATCATGAATGTAGGTGTTATCATTTAAGATTTTAAAATTATATAAGTGATATCTATTGGAATCAAAGAGAGATGTGAAAAGGATAATAATGTTAAAAATAAGTGTTAAACTCAACCTGAAAGAAACAATTTTAAAGCTGGAGAAGGGAAATTCTAATCTTGCACAAGCTAAAAAGCCCAGATATGAAATATCCTATACTTTTCAAATGCTAATCATTTAAACACACACAAAAAAAATTGAGGATATTTCAGAGTGGATGAATAAACTAGTTCAAGTAAAGGAGAAAATTGGGAAAATTTAAAGAGAAATTTACAGAGGGAGAACAAAGGAAAATTGGGATATTACTTTCTGAGCTTTACTTGTTAATTTGTAAATCGAATCAGGTTTTCTTGGTTGCCTTTTTAGATTTTTCTTGTAAATTTCCTTTTTCCCTTTTTGGAAATCACAGGAACTACCATAATAAGCAAATCAAGACATACACAAACATCAAAAGTTGGATGATAAAGAGATTTACAGCCTCCATACTAAGACTAGAATTGAATGAGGTCGGTGGGTTTGAGATTTTCTAGTTAGGGAAAAAGGTCGGGAATAAATGAGGGAATAGATGGAATAAATTATTTTTTCTCTATTCGTTAGAGCGTTGAATTGAGATTTAGAAGGGGGACTAAGGAATGACTATTCCCGGCCCAACTATAATAGTGTGTTAAACAACCCCACCTATAATCTATAATCCATAATCCATCCAAACCAAACATTTGTTTTGGAGCGTTTTAATGTAGAAATCAGAATCGGACCTGAATGGAATAGTCATTCAGCCCAACCAAACATACTATAAGAGTATTAACTTTTAATAAGCATTTGGGTTGAAGATTGAAATTTTAGTTTGCATATGTAAATGGGTTATGGACTTATAGCCTTATGGCTTATGGTTTAATTGGTTTAAAATGTCAAAACTGAAAACTGACCCAATAAACAAATTAAACTGAATATGAAAATAGATAAAGCGAATAAATAAAAAATTTTGATTTTTTTATTTAGAATTTTCCTACATAAATGAAGCTATACTAAATTAGGCTTAAAGTAAATCAAAACATCTAATAAGAGAGAATCCAACAGGGCTTGTTGAATATATATATATCCAACAAGTAGGACGAATTTCTAGTATTGCAAGCCCATTTGTTCACTATTGTTTATTAGTAGGGAAGAGAAGTTATCCTAAAAAAAAGTTGTGATTCTTATGTTACTCGTCGATGAAGATATCCATCAACTTTGGATGAAATGCAATACAAAACTTTGAATCCACTATCAATCTAATCCACAAGAATAAAATGTGCATTGGGGTCAATCAAATAACAAAAATAGGTGGGATAATTTCTAACACAAACATCAAATCTAGCAGAGTTTAACACAATCTTCTCATTTGACTTGATCCTTTATATATCCAATCCTATTCATGTTGCCAAATAGTAATGGTCCAGGCTGCTTTATCTTATGCTTGCCATTACCCTATTACTTCATATACTCTTTAGTTTTACACGTTCAAGTTATAAAATCTGTTCATGAAAATAATTTCAATTTTTTTAATGTTGTTAGGATAATTTTTATCACCGTCTCAAAACTCGAATGAGTTTAGGCCGGATTCTAATGAGCTCGCTCTCCTGCGAGGTTACACGTGCATAAGGTCTTATAAATATGTGTTGTGTCTAGAGTAGGATACGTATTTATATGCATGAAGCATGTCATGCCAATGAACAATACCTATATCATATAAATATACATATACCACTACCTGAGAGAGATAGAGAAGAACACACAACAAATGTTTATATTCTAAATTATTAAAATATATTTTGATATCAATATTTTTTTAATAAAAATATATTTTTATTATTTAATTTAAATACACGTTCTAATCCAACTAAACCTACCATAGAAGCTAACTAGCCATGAAGGAATCATCTAAGTAAGTTGTGGTGGAATTTTTGCCACTAAAGGTGATATGATCACTGATTTCCACTATAACGTTTGGTCACTACTACCTTCACAAGATGCATGATAGGTACACCTATAGTGAGAATCACATTGTCAGCCTTTTGTGTTTTTGTATTTTTCTTTGAAATATCTAAAAAGAATGTTAAAGGTCGAATCAAATTAAAGATAAATTTTAGTAAAATTTTGCCTTTGAATTAAATTGATAAGATTTGTTCTGTACAGCTCCAAACTCAACCTATACATTATAGCCGAATCTAGAAATGTTACAAAGAAAAATTAGAAGTTCGACCATTTTTGTAACACCCTTAACCTGTATCCGTCGCTAGAACAGGGTTACGGAGCATTACCAAAATTTAAAGAATAATTACAGATATTTCACATCATTTACTATTCATGTCTGATACTAATCATATTGTCCCTTGAATGGGCCCTCGAGGCCCAATATAAACATTAGAATCAAATCGGGACTTAATTGGGATCTCAGAAAATTTTTCATGAAATTTCAAAATTTTTCCTAGATGCAGGGCTCACATGCCCGTGTGGCCAAGGGACACGCCCGTGTGACCCATTGACATGCCCGTACATCAAGCCGTGTCCTGCCCCATGTAACTCTCTGGCTTGCAGCACATGACCAAGTCACATGCTCGTGTGCTAGGCCGTGTTACCCATACAGCGGAGACACACGCCCGTGTCTCTGCCCTTGTGCTCAATTTTGAGCATTCTGTTTCTAAAATTTAAGATGCAGGGGACACACGACTAGACCACACACCCATGTGCTAAGCCGTGTGTCTCACACAGTCAAGACACACGCCCGTGTGGACAAAATAAAGCAATTTCCTAGCTTTATTTTTCACCCCTTTTAGCCTTGCGCCTACACCAACACTTATACACAATTTACCACATTCACCAACCACATTTTCATACCAAAATTTAAGTCTTATACATGTCAATTTATACTCATATATATTTAGATACCAAGTTCACATTTGTGCATATTGTATCAAATATGCTAATTTAATTCATTCATACATATCTCATTGTGATTTCTATTAATCAATCATTTTCAAACATATATCATGATATAGTCTTTTATACATAAACACCAAAACATGTTCATGACTAGCCATTCCAATAGCTAGTCATTAACAAATATTTACATGCCATTCCTTGGCCAATTTAACCTATACATGCCATTATAACCATAATTGTTTTACCTTATATATCAAATTGAGTTGATGGATAGTGTGAGTGATCTCCGTCGAGCTTTCAATCCAACGAGCTTCCGATTTACTATAGAACAGGGAAAAAAAACAGAGTAAGCATATAATGCTTAGTAAGTCTGTATAACTTGGTAATTAACTTACCAACTATTCATATTAAATATAAACATGTAAATCACAATCAACCATTCGTTCCCAAGCCCTAACACATATTCTCATTACCCTTGTTAGTAACTTATTTCATATAAACATCAAGAAACATATATATGAGCTCAGCAATATTCAGATTCTCATACAAATAAATTTTCCACATCATGTATTCACATAACATTTATACAATTTATTTCCATATTTTTCGGGTACATTCTATAATAATTCATCTCGAGTTTTAGTATATTTCATGTCATAACTTTGCTATTGTTCAACTAAAATATTGATAATCACACAGATAATACACTCGAGATGTAAAAATCTAATCTCATAGATGAATGTATTCTTCAAACAAATTTCCATGTTCATATATCATAATTTCATACTTCCATATTTTATATAACATCATTTTCATGTACTTCAGGCAGATACATGTAAAAACCCATTTTTTTCATATCTGGATTTTACCCGTTGAATTATTGAAAATATCGATGGATACCCAAGTAGTACACACAAAGTGTACAAATCAGTAAATTCGTCAATTCATATTTAGGAGTACCCATTAGGGCACTTAATAAGGAAACACACTCTCGAGCCACATATCATATAGCAGGATTACCAGTCCAGGCTAAATCCTAATTGTAACATATGCTCGAGAGGGATTATATCAGGATTACCCATCCGGGCTAAATCCTATCTGTAATGAGGTCAATAGGATTATTCGTCCAAGCTAAATCCCATCTGCAACAAATGTAAGACCTCATTCATTTTGGGAAATCACATATCCATCGATTTTTCATTTATTCAAACGGAATTTGATATTTATCAGGCAATTGTCGGGTATGTGATCAATCTCATATATTTATGCATTTATGCAGTCCAAACGCTCACATTCAGCTCAAGCATAAAATAACATTTTTATCAATTATCAGTTATCGGGTATTATCATATATTTCAGGCAGTTTCATTTGTCAGGCTTTAAAGAATATGTGATCATTTCATATAATTATGACATTTATACAATTTACATACACATCATTCAATTCAAGCATATAAACATATACAATTTAGTTATACGAACTTACCTCAATAAGTGTTCGCGTACATAAAGTCTACTAATCCGACATTTTCTCCTTTCCTCGTTCTAACTCCATAATCGGTTTATCCAGATCTATACAAGTAAATTTAAAATCAATTTAATGTAATTCATACTCAATTTAGTCCAATTTACACTTTTGGAAAAATTACCATTTTACCCCTAAACTTTTAATAAATGACGATTTCATCCCTAGACTCGGAAAATAAAATTCATGCAATTTAATCCTTGTTCCAAGCCTAACCGAATTTTTCATGTAATATTTGCAGCCCATATATTTCATAAAAATCAGAATTTTTCCATGGATTTCTCATTTTTATAATTTAGTCCCTAAATCAAGTTTTCATCAAAATTCACTTTGTAAAAGTTGTTTATCTATCAACACCATTTCATTTTCTACCATAAGTTTCATAATTTTAGCATATTCATCCATGGTAAAAATTCTATACTATGATATCTTTTCAAATTGATCCTAAAATAAATAGATTATCCCGATCTTAAAAATATAAAAATTACTAAAACGGGGGTTGAATACTTACCTAATTTGACCAAGAAAGCTTGCTTTCTCTTTCCTAGGGTTTCCATGCAAAATATTTGGGGAAGATGATGATAAATGATTATATTTTCATCTTTTATTATTTATCACCTTTATTTTTTTATTCTTCCAATTTTGTCCTTTTCTTTAATTTTATTTTCCATAGATGAATCATCATCCTTAATGACTAAGCATTTTTAATGGTCTAATTACCATATAAGGACCTTCAATTTAAAGTTTTATAGCTATTTAATCCCTTTAGCTATTAGAACTTAACTTTTGCACCTTGTACAATTTGGTCCTTTATCGATTTAAGCATGTAATCGGATTATAATAATATAGACAATAAAATAATATTATAATAAATTTTCTTTTTGGAATCGAATTTGTGGTCTCGAAACCACTATTCCGATTTCTCTAAAAATGGGCTGTTACAATTTTTCTTTCTGAAAACATCGAATATCTTTGTTACTAAAAGAGCCCACTTATTTAAGAAAAATGTGTTGTTATACTTGCTAGTTAAAAACCGTCAATTGTTTATGTTTTCAAAGTAAATCAAGTAATTTGTAGCAGACGTTCTTAAGACATTCTACTTTGGAAAAATCGAGTTTGTTTTCTCAAAAATGGTTGATTGCATAAAACAGTTGTTTTCGTAAAGTCGTTTTATCAAACGTCATGTTAGAAAAACCCAAATTAAAAAGAAAACCAAAAAGTCCAGAGAGTCCAAACTTTACAAAACACTTAACCCAAAAATTTAATTAAGTTTAATATAAATAAAAGTGGTTTACGGAAGAATGGACGTAACCGAGCTCTTGTCGCACCAACCGCCTAAGTTTGAGGGTTACCTAAAATTCTCAGACAATAGAAAGTGAGTTTTTATAACTTAGTGTGTAACTCATAAGAAACAAAATCTCATATTCAATTACATGGTAGAACAGATACAGACTTATTTCATAAATAAAATTAGAATCACATCAGAGTGGTACAAATACAGATATATATATCTTACCCCCATCCTCTACACACCAGCTCCGACCATCCCAACACACCATGTGGGGTATAAAACACCCACCCAGCCCTACACACTGCTTAGTGTCCATACAACACTTTTTGGAATAATCACAGCTGTGCTGCCAGTATAATGGCGAGATATTGCCTCAGACAGAACACTTCCTCTACAATACATATCCCGCCTTACAGCCAGATACAAACAGAATATCGGATATAACAGAATAATAGATACCAGAACGTATATAACATGCATGCTCGTATAACAGATCTTAAACATGTTTATACGTGTTAGGATCGTCCCGATTAAGCAACAAGTAAAAAAATAGCGGAATAAATTGAGAAATTGAACACACAAATTTAACGTGGAAAAACTCCTCCAAAGAGGATAAAAAACCACGAGCAAGATAATTTTACTATAATGGCAAAAGAACGAAGAGTACAAAAGATGGAGATAGAAACTAAACCCCGAAAACCCAAAAATAAAGAATCCTCAAAACGTAAACACAAAATTCTCTAAATGCGTTATGAGTTCTAATATCTAATGGGTGTTTTTTCTAGGGTTGTAAAAGAGCCTATTTATAGGCTAAATTCATAGGTCAAATAATAATAAAATAATCTAAACTAATCAGTGTTTGATTGAAACAAATAAACAAAGTTTAACTAGAAGACTACTTCTCAAATTTGACTGAAATAGGAGTCATACTTAACAAATCTCCACCTTGACTCATATTTCCACAACGTCATCTTTGCCAAAGCCCACCACGAGCCTATCTTGAACCATACAGGGAATTAACTGAGTCGAATCTGTGCTTAGAAACTGGAAGACTTCTAGCCTTCGACTTGTACACTGCCAAATTAAAATTAACTCTTGTTTGATTTTCACAAACACAGTGCCCTAACTTTTCAAAACCCGCATCCAAAAGAGAACCTCTCTTCAACGACACGGTCATACCTTTTTCCCTCCTATGACCAAGTTGCCTTCGCTCCGTATGAGTTGACTTCGACTCTGTAATGGACGAGGGATGTCTGATTTCACTAGTCACTGTAGAACCTTCCAGAATATAAAGACTTCCAGTTCTTTTACCTTTTAACAAAACAAGAGCTCCACGAGATACTTTAATGCCGCTCGACTCGATGTTGATTCTGCATCCTTTCAAGTCTAAAATACTCAAGAAGATGATATTTTTTCGTAAATCAGGTACATACCTGACATCTGAGAGTGTCCTAATCGTCTCATCGTGTATCCTAATTCTAACAGTACCAATACCAACTACCTTACTAGATGAATCATTTCCCATGCACATAACTCCACATTCAACCAAACTGTATGTGGAGAACCATTCTCCATTGCGACACATGTGGAAAGAACATCCCAAATCTAGGATCCACTCGGATGTGAGCTTAGAGTTATCACTCGTTGACACTAACAAGAAATCATCACTGCTTTCATCGACCAAATTATCACCAGCTACATCTTCCTCGTTACTCTCAGTAGCTTTTATTTCGCAGTTTATAATAATCTGCTTTGACGTGACCTAACTTTTTACAATAACGACACCTTTTGTCTCGTTTCATTGATACTGTCAAAACAGAAGCTTGCCTATCTGCCTTGCTATCCAAATGAAGCTCATTTTCGAGTTTGTTTCTACTCAACAAATGACCCTTCACATCTTCGAATGAGAGTTTGTCTCTGTCATAAATCAGGGTCTCCCTGAAAGACTTGTATGCAGGGAGTAAAGAGCACAATAATAGCATAGCCTGATCTTCATCGTCAATATGAACCTTAACATTCTTTAAATCGTTTAAAAGAGTAATGAACTGATTGATGTGATCTCTAAGAAGCTCACCTTCGTCCATGCGAAACGTAAATAGACGTTGTTTCAACACTAAACGGTTAGCCAGAGACTTAGTCGCATAAAGAGTTTCTAACCTTTTCCACAAGGCAGATGAGGTCTTCTCCATCAATACCTCTTGCAATACCGTATTCGCGAGGCACAACTGGATTGTAGACAAAGCCTTTTCATCAAACTCTTCCCATTCTGTTTTATTTAGATTCTCAGCCTTTTTCCCTATAACAACCTTTTTTCAAACCGGATTGAACTAGAATTGTTATCATCCGAACTTGCCACAGATCGAAATTTGTCTCACCATCAAACTTCTCAATTTCAAACCTTGTTGCTGCCATATCTGAATGAGCTGATCTATGGAAATTGAACTAGCTCTGATACCACTTGTTAGGATCGTCTCATTAAGCAACAAGTAAAAAAAATAGCGGAATAAATTGAGAAATTGAACACACAAATTTAACGTGGAAAAACTCCTCTAAAGAGGATAAAAAACCACGGGCAAAGATAATTTTACTATAATGGTAAAAGAACGAAGAGTACAAAAGATGAAAATAAAAACTAAACCCCGAAAACCCAAAAATAAAGAACCCTCAAAACGTAAACACAAAATTCTCTAAATATGTTATGAGTTCTAATATCTAATGGGTGTTTTCTCTAAGGTTGTAAAAGAGCCTATTTATAGGTTAAATTCATAGGTCAAATAATTATAAAATAATCTAAACTAATCAGTATTTGATTGAAACAAATAAACAAAGTTTAACTAGAAGACTACTTCTCAAATTTGACTGAAATAGGAGTCATACTTAACAATACGCAACAGATCAAACTTATTAACGTTATTTACATCAAGTTTCCTACTGTCAAATTCATAGATTTAATGCTAAATAGCTTATATAATCACATACCAAACCCTTGGATGGCCCATAGTCGATCGAGACGGCATGTACGACCCTAGGAAAATTTTCTAAAATTTGGGCCCATACGGCCCAAAATGGCCTAGACTGTATGCCGCACACGGCCGTGTGTTGTCGACAGGCCCTAATTTTGGCTTTCGCTGATCGTTGTTTTTCGAGTTTCTCGTTACACACCTGATTTGATTTTGTTACAACTGCACCCTCGAAGTAAACAATACCTAAAAATCGACAAATAAATGCCCAAAATCAATCTCAATCCCTCAATTTTCATCGAGCAACCACTTGACTACAATGCATTCATAAGCAATTTCAACAAAAAGGATTGCACTTGAACTATTTCAAACACTTACCCTTGATTGTGGACAGCACTCGCACAACTCCTAATTCATCGGAAGATTATTTGCTTCATGAACTTCACCTAAAACCAACCAATTGGTTAACATTGATACAAAACCCACCACATCTCAACACCATCGAAAATTAATGAAGAAAATTCTATAATACAAGAAAAGAAGAACGAGCCTTACACCAACCAAATAGCAATTAATACAATTGAACCCTCTACCAATTTGAATAGCAAGAACAAGGGAAATAAGGCACTTAAGACCAAAAAAGTCAAAAAGGAATTTTCTTTTCAAGATCTCACGCATTGCATAATGCAATAGATAAAAAAATATATATATAATTTGGGTACTTATACCACTAATACTAATAATATAATTGTTGAATACTCATAAAAAGTAATAAATTTGTTATGAAGTCATGACCATTGGATTAATATTTAGGAATCTCACATTGAGGAGGGATTGGAACTTTTTATTATATTAGTACATGCAATAATATAGGAACAAAGTGGATGCACTTTGTACTCCACCACGCTTCTTCCATGAAACCTCTTCAGTTTTTGTGGTTACCCATAGAGAGAGAAAAAAAATAAGTCTGGGGAGAGTTTAGTTTCAATGCGACGGAGAAACATTTAATTGTCCTACAACCTATTGTCACCGATCAACGTGGCCTTGTGAAGAATAGCATTCTGCCTAAATACGGGAAATGCGAAAGTCATAATTTATACTCCTTTATAAGAGTAAATATTGTAATTGAAAATTTTAATAGAAAGAGGGTCTAAAGTATATCAGAATATGTTGAATATATAATATCTTAAATACAATTTTAAATTATTTAATCTCACTATTTTCCCACGACAAAAGTGAGGATTTCCTCTCAAACTCAAACTTTTATTTATGATAGACTACCAACAATTAGATTTAAAAATTATTTATGTAAAACAATGAAAACGATTTATATCTTCTCAATATATATAATAATGAAAATGGATTATATCTTCTCAATATGTATTATTTAGAAAAATAAAGTCAAACTTTATGGTTGAAGGCATTTCTAAAATCATCACAACCACAACAAATATAATTAAATTGTGTTGAATGGTTTACTAGAGAAATCTGCGAATTATCATTTAAAATGATGAATTTCTTAATAAGTTCAAAATTGTCCTTAGTAGAAGTATTGTCTTTTAACTCTCCCATGTTTGAAAAAAAAAGTGAATCTAGAAAATGAGTTTCTTATTATATGCTTGAGGATGTAAACCATGCTTATTGAATACGATTGTACTCAAACTTGTTCTATAACTTATAGGTGAGAATGCTATCAATTGTTATTCTTTTAAGTTTCAATTATTAAAAAGAAAAATTATATTTTAAGCATTACATAGAAAAAAAAAAAGAATATGATAAATATATATAGTATATTTATGGTTTTTATATGAAAGATAGTAGCTTTTTAATTATTTACTAAAATAATTATGAATAAAATTTATGGCATGAGTGTGAGTTCAATTAAATCCACTAAGCCACCAAGTTTTCCTCACCCTGATGAAAACTAACTAATTATTATGGAATGATTAAAACACCTTAACATTCATAGATATTGAGTTACGTATAATTTAACTGCATTTAAGTTTTACGGATGAGGAGTTAAACCATGTTAAATACATCAGGATCTTGACAACTATGGGTGTTGGGTTCCTCTTTAATTAATATTTTAATCGCTTGGAAAACATAATCTTAATAAATAATTGAATTGCACTTTACACCTGCAAGTATCAAACTCTTCATTATTGTTTTTTTTTTTTTTCCTTTTTTGCTATGCCTACGGATACTGTCTCCCTAGTCCCATCATCTATTTTTTCATACAAACTAAAATGGTTACCTATAGACAAAGCCTGTCCCATTTTTTTTTTTTTTTTTTACTTTCAATTTGATTTTTTTAAACTCTATTATGGTTGTTTGAGGAATGAGAGTCATCATACTCAAGTTGCTATTGATATGGTGATTTTTATTAATTTATTATTTAAGCCAATATTTATTTGTTGTTAATTTTTAATTTTAGAATTAAATTTTTATTATGTTGAACATAAGATATATATTTATTTTTGTTTTCATTTACTTACTAAGATAAGAAATGAAACCTTTCAATTTAAGAAAACATCCCGATAATGAAGGAAGAGCAATGTCTACTAAAAGTACATTTACAATAAATGAGTTTTTTAAAGGTGGTTGTTGCTTACAGCCTTGGTGGAAAGGTGAAGACTACAGACTCCTCCTTCCACTTTCCTTGCGGTGAAACAACAATCACCTAGGAAGATGTAGCCTTAACCATAGGTCTTCCATTTGAAGGAGTTGTTATAACTAGTGTGGCTCAATTCAATTTTGAGTCATAAATGAGGATGTTAGTTGGCCATTATCCATTCGACATAGATGTTATTAATGGGGATCGAGTGAAGTTGTTTAATCGAATACATCGGTTAAGCATCCCCCAACAAACAATATAACTGATGAAAAGTTCAAACATTATGTTATAGTGTACATACTATACATCATCGGTGGAATGCTTATAGGAGATAAGTCTAGTAGTCCCTACTACTTAATGTATTTGTTTTTGCAGGAGGAACTCACTTTTGTCCCCATATATAGCTGAGGGTTTGCCTTACTGGCATTCTTATACCAAGCACTTAACAGATTGGCTTATTGAAAAATGAAAAAAATTAAACAATTATTGCACCCTCTTACAAGTATCAGCATAGATGCGAAGGTTATTCCACTAGCCAAAAGATACAAATATTTATATTTAACATTCAAGCTATACTTTCGAAGGATGTAATTGATAATGCGTACAAATTGAGAATAACATGACTAGCCTTTATAATACCATTGAATGATAGCACATTTATCAAGTGTGGTAGCAATGCAACATATGACAACCAATCCTGAGAGAGTTGAAGGATATAACAAGAGTTCGAAATGGCAAGAGGAAAGAAGTTTGGCAATTGAACTTGGAGAATGGATATAAGGTTGGCAAAAGCATCATCAATGTTTCATCATTGGATGTAACGTCCTAAAAATAGGGGTTTGGTATTTTTGCATTTTTGCATGTGTTGTGCTTGATAAGCTGGTTATTTCAGTGTGTTTGGGGGTCCTGGAAAGGCTCGGGTTCGAGCCTGGGCCCTGGTGAAATTTTGGTTTTGGGCATTTTAGGGGAGAGGACTGTTGGAGGCAAGGCTCAAGAGAAATTGTGGGTAAATTACTAACACAAAGGAGCTTGTGGTGGAGTGGTGTTGACGTCACTTGTGAAGCAAGGGGAGTGGGGTTCGAATCCCACATGCTGCAAATTGTGGCTTTTATTTTGTGCTAAGCAGGTGGAGGAAGTAGAGTTCAGCTTGGACTCTGCAAGAAAGTTGGTGACTCAGTCAAATTAGTTTGAATGAGTGATGGAGAGGAGTTTGAGGAGAGAATCGGGAGTGAATCATGAGATTTTGGGAGAGTGGAGGAGTTTGGCCGAAATTGGGAAGTGCATGGAGGGAAAATTTGGTCAAAGGAAAAGAAAGAGTAACGGGTCACTTGGTAGTATTTTCGGTAGTGGGTGGTGAGTGTGCCGTTTGTTTCAAGAGTGTCTATTGTGAGTTTTGACCCTTTTTTGCATTTTCGGTATTAGCACTTTGGGAAACATTGCTTCCTTTCTCTTTGTCGAAACCTCTAGTTGCTATTCTCTCTTTTTCTCATCTTTCTCTCTTGTGCACATTTTAGCCGAATCCCCCTCCTACTTATTGACTTCTTCTCTTTTCTTTGATCGATAGCCACCCTATCTACTTTGATCCTTGTGGCCGATTGCTTGGTGTTTTACTTGTGGGGGGCCGAATCTTTTTCTTCCAGTCGACTTCTCTTTGATAAAGGTAATGCCTTCTTCTCTTTTGTTCTTTACTCTTCTTCTCTTGGCTAAGCCGAATTTAATTACCCGTTTTTATTCTAAACTCCTTTTTGTTCTCTTTTGGGTAAGGGCCAAATCAAGTAACCCTTTGCTACCACTCATCATTCTCTTAGCCTTTGTTTTCAGAAGTTGATTGGTAAGTGGGTGTTAGGCCGAATATTGGTGGTAAGATTTTACTCTTGAGTTGATGTTTGTTCAAGCTGATAGGCTCCTATGTTTTTTTTAAGTTGGATGCGAGTTTTTATGGTTAACACTTCTTCTCGGTTTCAACATTTCAAGGGACTCAGCGGGTGTGAATCAAAGGAGCGTTTATACAATCCTCCCTTGCAGTGGAATTTTTGGATTTTGGGGGTAAGGAATGTAAAGTGCTTTAGCAATCACAATGTTGGAAGTTGTTGTTTTAAAACTAGCTGATAGTTTTGTATGCTTTAGGTGAGTCAGAGAGTGTCGGTGTTCGTATTCCAAGTCAGGTGTGTAATCTCACACCCTTCTGTTTGACTACATGTGATGACTTGTGAATCGGTCAAAAGCCGAAAAGTCAGAAAACCGGCATCTGTGCCACTCGAGCGTGCGAACGCTCGTAGTGGTAAAAGTGAGATACGAGTAGTGACGGTAAGTCATTGAGAGTGTCACGAGCACTCTCGCGACATTGGGGCTGTAACGGGCTTAACCGAGCCGATGCGGGCTTAACGGGCCCAATGTGTTTTTCGGCCCACATGGGCGATGAAAAATCGTCAAAGGGTAAGTACAGTTGTGAAATCTAGAAATCTGAGATTGAAACCATGCGAAATGGGCCACACGAGCGTGTGGGCCCGTTTGGGCCTGAGGTGGATTTTATGCTCACTAGTTCCGTAGAGACCCAAAAAAGGGTCTCGTGCCGCTCGAGGCGACAGTAGGCCTTCGGAAAGGCCGTTAATGTAAAATTATCGAAATACCCCTAGAGGGTAAATTACCGAAATACCTCTAGAGGGTAAATTACTGAAACGCCCTCTTTGGAAAAAATGACTGTTATACCCTTAGGGGCAGATATGGTATGTTTGTGTATACTTTGATTAATTTGCCATGATGATACATTATTGCATACACGAAATTATTATGCCATGACATGATGCATGGGGTTGGGTTATATTAATAGAGGAAGTTATCGCATCGTGGCCTTGCCACACATATTGTTACCGGGCGGCTCACAGAATATCACATTACTAGTGGCTCGGCCACATATACTGATACTGGCAGCTTTACTACGTTTATACTGGCAGCTCGACTGCATTTTTGGAGTGTAGCGGATGGGTGGGTCGATTTAGAAATCCCCACAGGAGTGTAAGGCTGGTGCGGGTGAAGTGTAGCGGATGGACTATTAGGTTGGGGGCTACATTTTCTGTTTGCATTACCATGATTTTGAGGCCGTGGGCCCAGATTGATACTGTATAGGGCTAAGGCCTAGATTGTTACTGCATAGGGTTTTGGCCCAATTTGATATCGTGTTGGCTTAGGCCCAGTTAATAATCGATTGGGGGGAATACACACTGAGTTCTCGTAACTCATTCCATTGTTTCAACCTTGCAGGTGATCCCCAGTGTTAGTGGATTTGGAGCTGTGGAGGACTCTATGGTGGCCATACTCCGGGAATTACTCTCATAAACTTAGTAAATTTACGTTCTGCTTTATTTTAGTTTAATTATTGATTTGGATTAATATTTTTGTAATAAGGCCATTGGTATAATTTCTTTTAAGTTTACCTTAATAACTGCTAGATTTATAAACACGTAGTTTTCTTAAAACAACAATAATTATTTTAAAAAATACCACATCTTCATAATCTACTGAAAATGATTTCTTCTATAAACAAGGTTTTCAATAATGGTAATAACAACGTTTTTACGATAACACCATAGAAGCAAATATGAATCACAAAAACAATTAAGCTCGAAGTTTTCCAAGAAAAATTCAGAGTTTTCAACGAGAATGCGGTTTTAAACAACTTATCCATGTGACATGCTAGATCCGGTCGTAATGTCTAGGCCGGGTTTGGGGTGTTACATTGGAGGTATGATCTAGTAATATCAGTTCCATATGGATATGTGATGTATGTTCACGTTACTAACTAAAAATACGACAAAAGCAAGTGCACATATCGATAAATAGTATAGCTACGGTGAATAAAACTATCATATCCACGAGGACTAAAAGTACTAGTAATTACCGTTTTCCTATTATTTAGACGAAAAATTGGAGTGATTGGTTTAAACTAAGATTTTCTAAATTAATTTAACTAAATAACTCAACAGAAAATAAATCAGGAAAATAATCGAATGATAACCAATAAGAGAGATAATACTCAAGAAATAATCCACCAAGACTTCATCTATTATTATGAATATGAATTAAACGATTTATTCACTTGGTACCTTGATTCGTAGAAATCCCTAAATTATGTTCATATCTCTTTTGAGAGTAAGAGCAACTGACTCTAGGTTGATTAATTGAAATTTCTTTCTAATTATAACCCATGTTATTGCATTAACTCAATTTATGGATTCCCTTATTAGATTTGACTCTAATTCGGTAGATTTATGTCGTCCTATTTCTAGGATTGCATGTAACTCTACTAAATTATGCTAGATCTACTCTTATATAGAGACTTTTCCTCGAGTATTTATCGCGTAAAATAGAAGTTAAATAATAGAATTCATCATAGGGTTCATCTTCTTAGGTGTTCTTCGAGTTATTTTCTTCAATATTCTCCAATGGAAGAAACTCATAAAAACTTCAAAAGAAATTAAAAGGAGGCATTCAATCTTGATGGAACTCTATTTCAGAGTTGGCTCTAATGGTCTTCTTCGAGTTATTTTCTTCAATATTCTTTGATGACTCCCTATTCTCTTTTTCTTTTTGGTATTTATAAACTTTAGAATGCCCATAAAGCCTAAAAATTGTATTTTTTCGCATGTTTGGGATGCAAATCGTGAAATTGATACAGTCTGGCACACGGCTGTGTGTCTAGCCCCTGTGGGAAGGCCCATGTAACAACCTATTGTTAGTGATATCGAAACAGTGGTTTAGGGACCACAAATTTGATGTCAAAAAAAATTTATTTTAATATTATTTTAATATCTATAGCATGATGGAATTATAGTATAAAAATTTCGTTAATAAATTTTAACGTTTACATGTTCAATTTGATGAAAATGACTAAATCGCGTAAAGTGTTAAAACTTGTGTTCTATTAGCTAAAGGTGTTAAATAGATATAGAACTTTAAAGTGGAGGTGTTTATATGGTAATTATTCCATTAAAAATGATAGTGGATGAGCATGGCTTGGAAATTTTGTTATTTTTAAAGTTAAGTAAGGTTTAAATGGTAATTAGGTAATAAATGAATGAAATTAAATAAAACACAAATGGTCATCTCTTTCATACTTACATGCAACGAAATTTACAGCAAAGAATGGCCATTGAGAGCTTGAAATTGTTGCAAAAGTTGTAAACTGTAGATGAAAGCTTATTGTATTAAAATGTCAGAATGGTGAGACTTTTCGTATAGAATCCGATGATTTGAGTGGGTTGCCTATTGTGATATCGACTATGTTAGCACAAAAGTATGTAAGAAAAGGTTGTGATGCTTAACTTGTATTTGTACTGGATACAAAAGTGTCTGAATTGAAGATTGAATCAGTGCTAGTGGTTTGTGAATATCCAGATGTGTTTCCAGAAGAGTGACCTGTGTTGCCACCAATCAGAGAGGTTGAGTTTGCTATTGAGTTAGTACCATGAACATCACTAATATTGATAGCTCCATACAAAATGGCTCCTACAGAGTTTAAAGCTCAATTGCAAGAGTTGACAGATAGAGGTTTTGCTTGACCGAGTTTCTTGCCCTGTGATCCACCAGTTTTATTTGTAAAGAAGAAAGATAGATCAATGAGATTGTGTATCGATTATCGACAGCTTAACAAGGGTATGATTAAGAATAAGTATCCATTGCAAATAATTGATGATTTGTTTGATCAACTAGAAGGTGCAACAATATTCTCAAAAATTGACTTACGTTCTATTTATTATCAGTTGCAGGTTAAAGATTTGAATGTGCCGAAAACTACATTCAGAACTAGGTATGGGCATTATAAATTTCTTGTTATGCCATTTGGGTTAACTAATGCACCTACAGTATTCATAGATTTGATGAATCAAATCCTTAAACTGTATTTGGACAGATTTGTTGTTTGGTCATTGATGATATCTTGATTTATTCCCGAAACGAGTCTGAACATGCTAAGCATTTGAGAATTGTGTTACAAACTTTGAGAGATAAACAACTATTTGTTAAATTCAGCAAATGCGAGTTTTGGCTCCGAAAAGTTGGATTTTTGAGACACATTCTTTCGGTAGAATGCATCAGAGTTGATCCGAGTAAGATTTCAGCAGTTGTTGATTAGAAACCACCAAGAAATATATCTGAGGTCAGAAGCTTTCTGGGATTAGCTAGCTATAATCGAAGATTTGTAAAAGGGTTTTGAATAATAGCTACACCGATGACTCGGTTATTGCAGAAAGGTGTAAAGTTTGAGTGGTCTGAGAAATGCCAACAAAGTTTTAACCAATTGAAAGCACTGTTAAATGACGTACCAGTATTGGTTCAGCCTAAGTCGAGTAAAGAGTTTGTGATTTTCAGTGATGCATAATTGAACTGTTTGGGATGTGTTATAATGCAAGAAGGCAAAGTGATAGCGTATGCGTCCAGATAATTAAAGCCACATGAAAAGAATTATCCAACACAAGACTTAGAGTTGGCTGCTATTATGTTTGCATTAAAGATTAGGCGACACCATTTGTTCTGTGAAAATGTCACATATTTATCGATCACCAGAGTTTGAAGTACTTGATGTCACAGAAAGATTTGAATCTGAGACAGCGCAGATGGCTTGAACTATTAAAAGATTATGAGTTACTGATTGATTACCATTCGGGGAAAGCGGATGTAGTCGCGGATGCTTTGAGTAGAAAATCCTTATTTGCGTTATGAGCGATGAATACGCGATTGACTTTGTCTGATGATGGTTCGATATTAGCCAAGTTAAAAGTTAAACCGAGCGAATCTGTAAAAATCAAAAATGTGATAATGAATTGTAAGATAATTAAGTACAATGTGAGTCGACTTCTGGTTCTAAACTTCAAGTTGGATCTGATGGTTGTTTATTGTTTCGAGGTAGAGTTTGTGTACCGAAGACTCCAAAGCTTATACAGAAAATTTTGCACGAAGCTCACAGTGGTAACTTATCCGTTCATCCTGGGAGTAACAAAATGTACAGTGATTTGAGACAAATGTACTGGTGGTTGGGTATGCAAGACCGAGCTATTCACTGTGGGGTGCTCCAGTACTTTTTGTAAAGAAGAAAGATGGGTCGATGAGATTGTGCATAGACTACAGACAGCTCAACAAAGTAATTGTGAAGAACAAGTATCCTTTATCGAGGATAGATGATCTATTTGATCAACTGAAGGGAGCTACGGTGTTCTCCAAGATCAACCTGAGGTCCGGTTATTACCAGTTGATGGTTAACGAGCAAGATGTACCGAAAACGACATTTCAGACGAGGTATAGCCATTATGAGTTTCTGGTCATGCCATTCGGTTTAACAAATGCTCCTGCGATTTTTATCAATGTAATGAATCGTGTCTTCTGATCGTATTTGGACAAGTTTGTGGTTGTCTTTATTGACGACATATTGATTTATTCTCGAGATCAGAGTGATCATGCAGAACATCTGAGAATTGTCTTACAGACCTTAAGAGACAAGCAGTTATATGCTAAATTTAGTAAGATCAAGTTTTGGCTTCGAGAGGTAGGATTTCTAGGACATATTGTGTCGGGTGAAGGTATTAGAGTTGATCCAGAAAAGATTTCGGCTATTGTGGAGTAGAGACCGCCGAGGAGCGTGTCAGAAGTCAGAAGCTTTTTGGGTTTAGCGGAGTATTATAGGCGGTTTGTGAAGGGATTCTCTATGATTTCTGCTCCGATGATGAAACTATTGCAGAAGGATGTTAAGTTTGAATGGACTGAAAAATGCCAACAAAGTTTTGAGAGATTGAAAATGTTGTTGACAGAGGCACCGGTTTTGGTACAACTTGAGTCGGGAAAAGAGTTTGTGGTCTACAATGACGCGTTGTTAAATGGTCTCGGTTGTGTGTTGATGCAAGAGGGTAACGTAGTCGCTTACGTCTCGAGGCAGCTAAAACCACATGAGAAGAATTATTTGACTCATGACTTGGAGTTGGCCGCAATTGTTTTCGCGTTAAAGATTTGGCGACATTACTTATATGGTATGAAGTATCGAATCTTCACAGATCATAAGAGTTTGAAGTATTTGATGGATCAAAAGGAATGAAATTTACGGCAACGACGGTGGCTCTAATTTTATTGGTGGCAGGGAATGAAAAGAGACATCTCGGAGTATGTAACAAGATATCTGATTTGTCAACAAGTGAAAGCTGAGCATCAAGTGCCTTCGGGATTACTTTAGCCAGTGATGGTTCCCGAGTGGAAGTGGGATCAGATTACCATGGATTTTGTTCCGGGCTTGCCTATGACTCTGAAGAAGAAAGATATTGTATGGGTTATTATTGATAGATTAACGAAGTCGACTCACTTTATACCTGTGCGTATTGATTATTCACTAGAAAAGTTAGTCGGATTGTATATTGCAGAAGTGGTAAGATTACATGGAGCGCCTGTATCTATTATCTCGGACAGAGACCCGAGATTTACTTCGAGGTTTTAGAAGAAGTTACAGGAGGCCTTGCGTACAAGGTTGAATTTTAGTACTGCATTCCATCCTCAAACTGACGGTCAGTCTGAGAGAGTAATCCAAGTTCTTGAGGATATGCTCTGATGTTGTGTGTTAAAGTTCGAAGCTAGTTGGGAAAGATATCTACCCTTGGTCGAATTTGCTCACAATAACAGTTATCAGTCGAGCATACAGATGGCACCGTATGAAGCCTTATATGGTCGTAAGTGTCAGACTCCCTTGTATTGGACCAAGCTGAGTAAGAAGCAAATTCATGGGGTTGATTTAGTAAAAAGCAAAGTGATCCGGGATAGTCTGAAAGCCACTTTGGACCGACAGAAGTCATACGGGAATTTGAAAAGAAAAGAAATTGAGTTTCAAGTGGGCGACAAGGTATTTCTGAAAGTGTTACCGTGGAAGAAAATATTGAGATTCATCGGGCCGTATGAGATTACCGAAAGGATTGGGCCAGTGGCATATTGGTTGGCTTTACCGGTAAAGTTAGAGAAATCTTGGCTCCGATATGTGTTCCATGTATCAATGTTAAGGCGTTATCGCTCCGATCCTTCGCATGTGATTCTGTAACAGCTTGATTTAGGGCCTAGTCGGAATAGTGGTGCGAGACCACGGATCCGATTTGAATTTATGAGTTTTTAAGGTTTATGCCATGTTTGCATGCTAGTGTGGGAGTTTCATGAAACAATTTTGTTAAATTGAGGTTGAATGGTCCAAAAGGACTAAATTGTAAAAGTTGCAAAATATGAGTTTCTAGAAGCTTTTTATATGAAATAGCTTTGGATTATTAATTAGAAGCCTTTAAATAGCAATTTGCCCAAATTATAATTTTTGGACAAAATTGGGCATGAGTTAGTAAAATGGAAATTTTTAAAGAGAAAGGCATTTTGGTCATTTAATCTATTAAATGATTAAAATGGGAAAAAGATGACAAAAATCTATTCATCTTCTTCCCAACATTGCCGAAATCTTCAAAAAACCCATAGCTAGGGTTTGTTCATCTTTCAAGCTTGCTAGTAAGTGCATCTTAGCCCCGTTTTTAATATTCTTCGTATTTTTTAAGTTCTCGTATTATGAATTAGCTATTTTTTAGCTATAAAATGAGCTAAGATGCATGTTCAAAAATCTACCCAGGAATGATATGCTTGTTAAATGATGTTTTATGGAAGTTTATGAGAGTTTGATGTTAGATAAACATCTTTTTCTAAGTGAATTTCATGAAAAATAAATATAGGGACTAGTTTGTAAAAGTTATGAGATTGATCATACATGGTAGAAATAGAGGGATTTTGATATTGCTATAATTGAGATTATTAATCAGCTAATCATTAAGTTTAAGAAAGTTGAATGAGAATCATTTTACGAGCTTTAGGGAAAAAGTGCAAATATGAGAAAGTTTAGGGGCAAAATAATAATTTTTCCAAAGTATGAGTAAAGAGTCAATTTAGTCAATGTGAGTTTTAAATGATCTAAGTTATTATTATAGATCAAGAAAAATGAAGCCCGGATCGAAACCGAGGCAAGAACAAAGTCGAGGACTAAATTGCATATCTACATACATTTTGTATATCGAGGTAAGTTTGTATGATTTCTAAGCTTTATTGATTTTTATCATTGAATTGCTTAGTATAATGTACACTATTACCATGGAATGTTTAATGCTATGTTAAACAAAGAAATCAATGAGATTAAGCATGAGAAAGTTCCGATTGAAGATGATTTACCCAGGATACTCGATCTACCACATGAAATGGGAAAGTCCGTATAAGACCAAGCCAAGGCATGGCATCGGCAATCAAGCAAGTTATCATGTAAGTCCAAGACAAGTCTTGGCTTTGAAGAGTTATTATGAGATGAAGACCCATATAAACCCAAGCCAAGGCATGGCATTGGTGAGTCTCCAAGCAAAGATGTCATGTAAGTCCAAGACAAGTCTTGGCATTGAAAAGCTAGCAAGAGATAAAGATCCCATGTAAGCCCAAGCCAAGGCATGGCATTGGTGAGAACAAGGAAGATTTCATGTAAGTCCAAGCCAAGGCTCGGCATTGACCAGTTCATGAGAAAGGATACCAAGTAAGACCATGTCAAGACATGGCAATGGTAAGTTTCGAAGGGAACACACAAGAAAGACTTCGTATAAGTCCATGTCAAGACATGGCCTCGAACCCAAGATGAGATATTCCATGTAAGACCGTATCTAGGATATGGCTTTGGCATCAAGTTATATATGGAGTGAGATTTAGTATCCTCGGTTATTCGCAGAAATTCATCGGGCAAATGAGTAAAGTTAAAATGAGATAACAAGAAAGATAAGTAAGAAAAGCTATTATCAAGTTGGAAATGAATATTATTCATATTATGAATGATGAACTAGAGATTATGATTATTATTGTAGAGTATGCTGATCTATGTGATCAAGTGATACAGATACCTTGTTTACCTCACGAGTATGAGACTAGTAAGCATCATGAATATGTAAGAATTAGTATGAGTAAGTAAGCTTTATAGCTGGAATTTATGATACCATTGTTTATGTCAAATGATTTATATTAATCAAGTATGTTGCTATATGCGTAATATGCAAACTTACTAAGCTAAATGCTTACGTCCTTTATTCTTTCTTTTCATGTAGTCCCGCCAAGCTAATCTCGTGGATCATTGTTATCGGAGCTCGGAGCACACTATCAATATCTATTTTGGTATAGCCAAGTTGAATTTATATTAAGTATGGCATGTATAGGAAGCATTTCATTTTGAGAATATATTTTAAGAAGAGCCAAAGTATTGGTTATTAAGTTTATTATTCTTTTGTATATGGCTAAATGATTGGCCTAAATTTGATTAAGTATGTATGTTTGTTGAAATCAATGGAGCATGTAGTATTGTTCATGAAATGTATTGAATTGAGTATGAGCTTGATTGTTTTTATTTCAGAGTGGCAAATGGCTTGGTAAATAACCTCTAAATGCCCACACGGCTGGACGTGTGTCTAGGCCGTACATACCCTGCACCTTTATATTTAAAGTCAGGATAGGCCACGGGCATATCCCACGGCCGTTTGTGTAAGCCGTGCATGACACACGGTGAGAGCATGGGAGTGTACCCCAGACCGTATGGTTAAGTCAGTATATCAAGGATTAGCACACGGTCTAAGCCCACGGGCGTGTCAAGGCCGTGTGAATACAGTCATTGTCGCCCACAGTTGGAAGACATGGGCGTGTCTAAGGGTACACGGGTGTGTTCCAAGTCACATGGGCGTGTGAACCCTACTTTAAAGAAAAAAAATTTTGATTAAGCTCCGAAAGTTTTCGAATACGTGTTTAAGGCCTCGTAGGCCCATGAAATGAATGATTAGACTACGAAAGAGAAATTTTTAAGTCGGAACAAAATTTTACAACCCGTAAGTGCATGTTTAAATGAGTTCAAGTATGGTAATGTCTCGTATCTAGTCCTAGCATCGGACCCTGGTATGGGGTGTTACAGATTCCTCCAACAGAAAATGAGATACGACCGGATATGACATATGAGGAGGAGCCGATTAAAATCTTGGCTCGAGAAGTGAAACAGTTGAGGAATAAGGATATAGCCTTAGTAAAAGTGTTGTGGCAAAAACACGGTGTAGAAGAGGCTACGTGGGAACCGGAGAAAACCATGAGAGAGCAATATCCAAACCTCTTTACCGGTAAGATTTTCAAGGACGAAAATCTCTAAAGAGGGGGAGAGTTGTAACAACCCAGTTTTGGGGCTAGTCGAAACAGTGGTTTCGAACTAATCTGAGTTTGAGGAAAATTATTTTGATATTATTTTATGTGTCGTAACATGTTTATAAGGATGCATGAGAATTTTGGTACCTTAATTTTAAAGATTGATTGCGTAATTGCGAAAAAGAACTAAATTGCATGAAGTGTGAAAGTTTCAAATTTCAAGTTAAAGGTGTCTAATTGTTAAAGGAAATCAAAATAGAGGTCTTTAAAGTGAAATTAGGCCATTAGATGTGTGTGGCTGACCATATAAGCTAGGGAGACAAGAGCATTAAATTTTGGTCAAATTTAGTGATATTAGGTGGTTATAATGAATAAAATAAGATAAAGAAAAGAGGAAACTATCATCATTTTCATTCTCTTCTTCCTCCACCGAAAATTTCAGCAAGGAATAGGGGTTTTGAAGCTTAAACTTTCAGCCAAGATATCCTCTAGCAAGTAAGTGATTTTAGAGGTTTTTCTTGGTGATTTTTGGGTTTTTGGAACCCCCAAAGCTTAAGCTAGCTAATGAGGGGACTAAGTTGCATTATGGTGGGAAGTCTAAGGACTTGCCATGAGGGTATTTATGTTATTAGCTGAGTTTTTATTAAAGAAAATGAATGTTAGGGAGATGGGAAACAACTTTTGTGAAAGGTGTTTGCATGAAAACACCTAAATAGGACTTAAATGCAAAGAATGAATTTGTGTCATAAATGCATGAAATGGTGAGAACGGTGAGTATTTGTAAGAGAAATAAATGTTCAGCTAGACTTGTTTATTGAGAAAATGTGTTGAAAAATAAATTACGAGCCTAGGGGCAAAATCATAATTTTACCATAATACAAGGGCAAAATGGTCATTTTTGCTCAAGTATAGACTTTGATGTATTATGATCATAGAATTATCTAAACGAATGAATTTTATTGTTATAGATCAAGAAGAGCGTGGAATCAACCTTGACCGTGGAAAAGACAAGGTGACGGATTAAATCATTAGTTAACATGTTTTACACCGAGGTAAGTTTATGTGTAAACAATGCATATTTTTCTAAACATTATGTTGCTAATTAGTGTATGGCATGATTGAAGACATGTGTGGTTCAAGTGGATTAAATGTGGTAGTCATTGAATAATTATTGTGTGAATGATGAAATAGTCTTATAAATGTGTAATGACGACACTTGTTAGTGGGCTAAGTGCGATACCACCTTGTTGCTTAATTACGATGGGCTACGTGCGATACCATCATCTATTTATCATTTGGTGGGCTATGTGTGATACCATCGTAACAAATCTTTTTGGTGGGCTATGTGCGATACCACCCTAATAAAGGCTGATGGTGGGCTAAGCGCGAAACCACCGAGTAATTTGACTATGAGTAATGGAATTAGAGATAGTGATGTGTTGTATTATGTGACTTTGTGATGCTAAGTACAGGGGAACCTGTTAATGAATGTATGCATTAAGCTTGTGATATGGTTGGAATGCGGGAATGAAGAAAATGAGTAAGCATGATCATGAATGTAGATTGTTTCTTGCTTTGTATGTAATGCTATGTAATTGTTTAATACATGTTATAATGTTATATTGTTTACATGTAAACTTACTAAGCTTAAAGCTTACTCCCCCTTTCTCTTTTTCCCTTGTTTTATAGAGTTTAAGAGTCAAGCTGAGATACGAAGATATCCAGAAGATCGCCCACATTACCAGCTCACCTCGGTATACCTAGACTTAATGATTTTGTACATGGCATGTACAGCGGCTAGACTAATTAGATTATTTTGTTATTTTGGCCAAAATGTATTGGCCCTTATTAAGATAATTATTTTGTATATTGCCATGGTTGATGGCTCACCTTATCATTTATGAAATTACAAAGTTATCTATGGAAGTTTATATTGAAATTATGAGATGTTTATTAGTATGTTGAATGGGTTCATGTAGTGTAAGCTATAAGGGTGCAAAGAGCTTGGCAAACAGCCTTGTTCTTGTCCACATGGGTAGGCACACAGGCGTGTGTCTAGGCCGTGTGTGACACAAGGTCAAGCCATGGGCGTGTGCCCAGGCGGTGTGAAGTCTGCACCTTGAATTTGGTATTTGAATTGTCACATAGTTGAAGCAAACAGGTGTGCCCAGGCCGTGGAGGATTAATCAGAGGCGACCACGGACCAGCCATCTGGGCGTGTGTCTAGGTCGTGCGACTCAAGTCAGTTTCGACCACGTGCGTCGAACACGGGAGTGTGAGATGATACATGAGTGTGTCATCTAGTCCACGGGCGTGTGACCCCTGTTTAAGTAACATTTATCTAAATGTGTCAAGGTTTCCAATTTATGTCTGATATTTTCCCGTGGTTAGTATAGGGCCCCATAGGCCCATTATAAGGAAGTTAGATGTAAGATTGAAAATGTTTGAAAAAGAAAATCCAGAATTTGCTAACTCAAAGTTGTATGACCAAGTGAGTCGAGTCCGGTAATGCCTTGTGCCCGATTCCGATACAAGATACGGGTAAATGGTGTTACATTTTTGGACAGTGAATTACACGGGCTACTCACACGATTGTGTAACTTGGTCACACAAGCGTGTGTCTCCTCCACATGGGCGTGTAGGCCTCCACACGGCCGGGGCACACAGCCATGTGGCCCTATTTTGCAGAATTTTTGTTTCAAGTCATAAACTGTTTGTTTTATGTTTGTGTGTAATCTAACCCTCGGTCAAGCCTCAGTAAGTATGTTTGGGGCTCGATTTAGTTTGGTTCGTGTATATATGTGCATTTGTGGGCTTTAATTTTATTGCTCGTTTATGTGATAAATAAGTAGGATTTTATTATTATTGTCGTAACTGAATATTAGAATACAAGTGTAATCAAATCTGAATCTGTTCAACTGGAAATGTTAATGTCCGTTTCTGTATGATGTCTGCATAATGTGTGCATTGTTGCATAGCATAAAAATTTTAGGATCTGGCTATGAAGAGAAGGAAGAGTGAATTGGCAGTTTTAATTGTGATACTTTTGTATAGCGATTTACCGCACTATATTATACGTATATCAGCTTAGCTGTATACAATTACTCAAGTGGCCTAGTTCTACGTTGCGATGTGTAGGGTGGATGAACCTATTATGATTCTATGTGGTGTGCATGGTGGACGTGCCTACCATAGCCTTTATGTGGTGTGTTGGATAGACGAAGTGGTGTTTGGCTGGTGGGGTGGGATTTTGACTTGTGCATCTGTTCGCATCTGAATATACGTCTATTTGTCAGAATATACATCTATTTGTGTGAACTTTTGGTTATTGACAATATATTTAATGTCATGAATATGTTCTGATTATTGCATATGATTGGAATATCATTTCTGTGGTTTGATATTATATTTGACATACCGATTGAAACTTTCATAAGTGATATTTTTATACATATGCTTGTTTGAAGTATTTATTGTGTCACTCTGTCTTTTGTCATCTGTTCATGTTTCGGGCTCACACTGAGCTCGCGTATCTCATCTCTGTAGTGTTTTTCCTTTCAGGTACATTCCGTGTTTTGGAGCTGGACTTGGCATACTAGAGGTCTCAGAGATATATGGTTTAATTTTGTTTAGGTAAAATCTCATAAGTTTTATACGGCTAATTTTAAGTAGGTTTGTAAAACGATTATATAAACTGTGGTACAAGTTTTATGGTGGACTTTTGTAAGGAATTATTTGGACTGAACTTTAGAAACTGTGGATTTTATTTCCAAATGTTTGACACCGGTTTAATATTGTTTCAAACATAATGAACAAAAAGGTTTTCTTGTTTTGAATTAAAGTTTTTGTTTCCACCACATTTAGTGGCCAATGTAACCTCCGAGATTCGGTCTAAACTTCTAAGCTGGGTTTTGGGGTGTTACGATATCTTGTAGTTGTATGCTTAGATAATGGTGTGATTGTATAATTCAATTTAAGCATTCATGTTTCATTATGTCTTTAAATGTTTAGATTATAGAAATATCACTAAGATTTCCTCAACGTGTGGTTTTGTTTCTCGTGCATAGGTTAGGTACTTTTCTTTTGATCGTCGACTCAGCATCCAACAACGATCCCGATCTCAAGTGCAGTGATATTTAATTTTGTAATGGCATGTACCTATGATGTCTCTATTGTTAGTCATTTTGAGAATAGGATGTAAATTGAGTTAATGTATGGGATGTAAATTGAGTTATATGTATAATGTTGGTTTGAGTATATGTTTATGTTTGAAGCCATAAGTTGGTATGTCGTTTTGATCAAGGGCTTGGTATGTGTTTGAACTTTATACCTAATGTCTTAGGTAGCTATATGTTAGGCTAAATTGAGTTATTTTGGCTTGCTTAAAATCTTGATTTGAATGAGGCATTATTGATATGTTTTGATGATATAAAGTGCGATACCAATGAGGGTACATTGGTTAGGCACCTAAGATGATTGTTTTGCATGTTTTGAGTATGTTTGATTATATTTTGAATAGGTTAAATGATTGGTTTTTGAGTTGTTTAATGCCCAAGCAAGTAGGAAATGGTAAACTTGTTGTCTAAGGTACATTTTTGGTCTACACGACTAGACACATGAGTGTGTGCCTTGGCTGTGTGAGACACACGGCTTGGCGACATGGCCGTGTGTCATCTGTTAAGTGCTTAGGGTGCGAGTCAGGTAGCACACGGCCTGGTACACGGGTGTGTGAGGTTATTTCGAGAGTTACACGGCTTAGTACACGAGCGTGTGACACGGCCGTGTGACCCTACTCAGTGAGTTACACGGGTAGAGACACGAGCTGGGACACAGCCGTGTGTCCCTATTTTAATTGTTACACGGCCTGAGACACGGGCGTGTGTCTCTGTTGTGTGACCCATGTGTTCAAATTTTTGTGAATTTTTCTTGGATTTTTCAAATGATTTCAAATTAGTCCCGATTTGTTTCTAAAGCATTTTTAGGGCCTCGAGGGCTCTATTTAGGGACGATATGTATATGTATGTATGGTTTAAGTTCTGTTTATAATGTTGAATGGAATTAATTATAAATGTTTCGATTGTTCATTAATGCTCGTAACCTTAATCCGTGACAAAGAAGTGTTAGGGATGTTACAAGTTGCCAAAGAGACCTCAATGCCCATGTGGATCAAGGTTAGGAGTAATGTTTTCCATCAGCAACAAATTACTGGACAATAAATTTTGTACCTACCATTCAACACTTACAAGGGAACTTCATGTCAAGATATCTTTGTAAAAATGCATTTCAAGAAATAAATTGAAAATAATAAAATATTTTATTATATTGAAGTAAACAAATGTATATTCACTTCATATGTTATTCTTTTCCTTAGTTGGGGATATATGAAAGTTTATTAATATTATTCTATAAAACATATCAAGTTAATTGCATAAGAAATTTTCAAACTATGACTCTAATTTTAAATTAGTCCTCAAAATTTAAAATATTCTAATTACATGCAAACTTATCAAGTCTTTTCTTTGTTAAAAATATTAATTTAACCGTTAAATGACAAGTTAAATCTTATGTAGCTAAATTTAAAATGAAAAAAATTATAGAAAAATAGAATGTTGTCGCATAATTGTTTTAAAAGTAAAACTGAAAGTAAAATAAAGCTAGAAAGAAATAAAAGTAAACGATAAAGCTTCTGTAAATGGTTTGAAACCTTAAAACTAATATTTTTAAAAAAAAATCAGTTTTTTACAATATTCATTTTTTTCTTAAAGTTTCCATTTTAAATTATGTCATTTAAGATCTAATGTGTCATTTAACAGATTGATTAATAATTTTAATAATAGAATGACTTAATTGATATAACTTCAATAGTTTAGGGATGTAATTAAAATAATTAAAATATTAATTTAAAATGAGGATCATAATTTAGTGGTATTTTTTGGATGAATTACAATAAGGGGAAAAAACTCGAACAATAAACACAACTAATGTAACTTGAACCCAGGCCATATCTGGGGTGGTGAACACCCTTGACCATCAGGCCATCACATGGGGTTCATAATTTAGTAATATTAATGGAAACATATCAAATTATTTAATAATTTTCTTAATTTATGCAAAGGATAATTGAATAGTAGTAGTAGAGGTGTACATGGGCCGGGCCAGGTTCAAGTCGAGCCCAACAAAAAATTTATGCTCGTTTGCTAGGCTTGGCCCAAAAAATGGGCCTAAAATTTTGCTCAAACTCGGCCCAGATAAAAATACTAAAATCCGAGCTCGACGCGGCAACATTAATTTTTATATTATTATTTTTATATAATTTTTTAAAAATATATATAATGCATCAAAAATACTAAAAACATTAAAATAAATGTTTCCTAACAAATTAAAAAAAATATGTATATTTTACTTAACAAGCAATTGTGAAAAGTAGTAACAAAATTAACAATAAAATAATAGTTATACAATATCCAAATAATAACAATAAAATAACAGTAACATAATTGTGAAATGGTAGCAAAATAGTGAGAAATAAACAAGAAAATAATAAAAGAAAAAAATAGTAAAAAGGAAACAGGTCGGGCCGGGTTCAAGCCAAGAAAGCCTTACCAGAGGCCCGACCCATTTTCTAAATGAGTCTTATTTTTTTCTATTTTTGGGCCTATATTATTACTGAAATTCTCTCACTTTTCGTGCAGGCTCGGCCCGGTCCATAGACAGGCCTAGGCAGTAAGAGTTGGGGTAAATATTTCCAAATATTTCATGGGCTTTAAGCTTAATTCTAGTTAAGTTAATGTAGTCATAGAAAAATATTATTTATTATAAAGCTATTTTAAATAAGGTACACATGTCCATAAGAAGGCCAACTAAAAAAAATTGGGCGGCAGGTTGAGGATGCCGTACAGAAAGTAGTACTTATCAACTACTGGTGATGCCCGCTGGTTTAATATCCTGCCACGCGTCAAATGCCGACAAGTTACGCGTACCTAAATCCAAATTCATCCATAATAAATAAGGTTAATCCAAATCCAAATTCATCCATACTAAGTTGAAAGCAATACATTTATTTCATTGATTAACACGATTCAAACAATTTGGCAGTGTTTTTAAAAATCATCCATTGGTTTTAAAACCCAATTTCTAGGCATTTCTTTATTCTCTTTGATTGGGCGGATTGAAATTAAAATGTCAAAAATAATTAGGGTTAGGAAAACATCTGTGTCATGATTAGATAGCCTCTTCTTTTTTTAAAAATATTTTCTATTAATTCACCATCACTAATTGTATATGTGATATCCAAACTTTGGGATAGTTTCTTTTTACAAAGTTTGATGTGAATTTATAATATCTAGTTCCAATTAGTATTCCAAAATCATAATCTGACATAAATATCATATAGTTTCTTAAATTTAAATTTTAACATTTAATTCTGCTCAAAATAACATTGTAAAATTTTGAAAGCACCCATAATAAAATTTATGTTAGAAAATTTAATGCTTAACAAATGGAAAGGATTAGAATTGATATATACCATCTCTTTGGATGGGCGACGAGATTAAAAGTAATAGTGATAGTGAAATTAAAATCAATGACAGAATGCATATTTGGATTCAATCACGACGGTAGCGATGAGATGAGAATTGAAAACAACCATTAAAGACATGAAACTAAAAGTGATATATAAGAAAATTTTGGAATTATCTAATATATATTAAATTATTAAATATATATACGAAATAGGAAATTGGGAATGGAGCGTAAGAAATATCGATTAAAATGAAATATGTTATATATATGAACTGAGCCCGGCCCGACCATCAGACCTGAACTATAGGATGATACCATAATTTACAAAGCAAACCACATACAAACATTAACAATTATTTCATTCCATCACGATTCATGTAATAATTTCATGCATAAAATAATATATAATCAAAACCAAGTCTCAGTCAAGCTTACACAAGTTCTTAAGTTGACACGAGCATGAAGAATGACCAATTTAAAAAATTTCAAAGTTTGAGAACCGGTATCAATACTCACCACAGGTACTGATACCATTTTCAGTTTCGAAGTTTCACGAATTTAGATAAAATACACAAGTATCGATACTTTGAATAAGGTACCGATACCCCTATTAGGAAGCATCGATATTGGTTTGGCATTCTTTTGTTTTGCAAAACTTATCAAAAATCACTAGTATGGAAACTTGGTGCCGATACTTCTTTTACAATGATCAATATCTAATTTTAGCATCGATGTCGTTTTCAACAAAATTCAGAAAAGTTGATAACTACCGATACCTTTACCTAGGGTATCGATACTTTTTCCCTAGAATGTCAATAATATCTCTTTTAGGTTCATTTTACAAATACAGAAAAAGAGAGGTAGTTATAATAAAGTAAATGAAATTATTATAAAATTATTTTAATCAGTATGTAGGTAAAACACGTTGATGAAAAGAGAAGAAAATGGCGAGAATGGAAATTTTATTTTATATGTTAACTATCAATATATGTAAATAATTATTAAAATAAATAATAATAATATTTAATTAATAAAATCATAATGACATACCTTTAATAATTTCATAAAAATCAAACAATTTAGAAATTTTATTAAATATACTATTTTTAATTTAATGAATTAAAAAAAACATTTTATTGTTATAAAAAAAAAGAATAATAAATTTAGAACCGGTTTCAGTCATCTAAAACGCTGTCCTGAATCCATAAGTTAAAGACAATGTTGGATGAGAAAATGAAGTAATGGTTGAAAAAGACTTACCCACCTTGAAAACAACAATTATTCTTTTTAAAATGATATGAAAATAGCTAAGTTGTGTGTGAAAATTTTAAAACCACAGAATAAAATATATAAATAAACCAAGAAATGAAAATTAATGTTTACTTTTCGTCCTAACCCATTTCACACGACACATTTCTTTATTACTCTATTCTAAACCATGCATCGGGTGGGGGTTGTTTGCTCTTCTCTTGTCTCAATAAGTGTAAAAGATAGTCATATATTTCCTTTTACGTACGGAGGCCTTCTGCATCTACCTTTTGGCTGCTTCCATGGGACATTATATACCTATATACGTATTGTACGATATACAAAAACTTTGATTACGTCAAAAGCCTTGACTTTCATATATCAACCTTTCTGTTTGTTCTTTGTTGGGTTGTTTGATCATGTCTCCCTATAGCTTTTGATTTAAATTTTATCATATGTATAGGAGTAAAGTTTAAAAAAATTTCATATTAAGAGGGGTCTAGCTCCCCCTAGATTCACCACCTCACATGTCAAATTAAATTATATGTTTTTATAATAGTAAAAATATAATTTCATCATTTTAATAGTATATATCTTTATAATTTTTAAAAGATTAATTTAAATTTTATCATTTTTGAGAGAGTTAAAGTACAATTTTACTATTATTAATTTAAAATTTTATAAATTATAAATAGTCTAAATAAAAAAAATATTCATATTAAGAGGGGTCCAGCTCCTAAATCCACCCCGTATGTTGTATAGATCAATCATGTATTATATGTAGTTTGTATTGTATTGTAATTACAATTATATTTGTAAACTCCTTCAAAATTTTCATTATTATATTAAATTGCATGATATTGAAAAGTAAAAATTAAACAAGTATGATTAAAATGATATTGTGCCCCTTGAAATATATTTAAAAAATCTAAAATATATTTCAAATTAACTTTATATATGTACAATTTAATAATTTCATTGTCCATTTTCTCATTTTATTAACATAACTCAAATCAAGTTTTGAGTAAATAAAAAAAATCTAACTATTTGATAGATCTATTAATATATATTAAACACAATAATTTATATTGTTAATATATACTTTGCCCTTTAAGTTTGATCATTTGTACTTAGTTGTTATCGACTTTTTTTTTTAACCTAACTGATACTTAAATTTGAAATCTATCACACACTCTGATATATGTTTTATAATATCGTTAGATTATGACGTGATACTAATAACCAATTATTCAATGACACGTGATAACTTATAAAATGACATATGATAAGCATTAATAAAAAGTTAAAAAAAAACTTTTAAAATATATAAATATATAAAAAATTATTTCACGTCACGAATGATTTGGTAATTTTATATAATTTACCAAAATTCTACTTAAACCAAAAATCCCTGCAAAACATCATTACCACAATCACTAAAAATAATAAATTTTCGTCGTCATCAACTTCTATATCTTTTTTTAACCACCAGCACCAGCCAAGGTTCAGCCTTTTTCAATGGTGGTGGCGCTTCCATACCATTTTCCTTCCACCGGTTCCAGCTGCGATACGAGTCTGGACCCTCTCGAACTCCGAGAACCGACAGGGAATGGTGATACCTCCTTGATGGCTAAACCCATACTCCTCTTCGGCTTCCCTTAATAGCTCGCCGAACAAAGGGTGGTTAAAATAAATAACCGGCACCAAAACTCTATGGTAATCGCCGTCTTTTTGGCCTATGTAGACGGCCAAGTGTCCTTTCGGAACTTCCGTAAGCTTCTCGTTGATTGGGTCTTGACCAATAGGAACGTAACCCGACCCGGGCTTTGATGAGCATATAGATTTAGCCCCTTTTGTCAAGCGTTGACCCCAACTAATGAGCTTCGAGAAAGACTTGGACTTACAAAACGATTCTGATTCTGATTGTGTCAGGCGACAGTACCCACGTGGGTTCCGAGCCTTGCGAATGAACCACCTCGAGATCCGGACAAACCGTTTTCCGATCTTGAAACCTCTTATCTTTCTCATCAGTTGTATCAGGTAGTAATCGGGACAACGTCAATAAAGAGGCTTTTGGCTCTGTTGTTTTTTTTTTTTTTTGGAGCGTAGAAGAAAAAGGACGGAAAAGGGATTTTTGTTGTATTAGGAAAAGGGCCAAGGATCAGCTATGGACATAGCAAGGCGAAAGAGTGTAAGGCAGACTTCAGAGAGAGAAGTTGGTATGTTTGACATCGTTACGCCTCTCACCAACCGAGTATTTCATTCGGAACCTGACACAAAATTCCTAGCCTCGTATTGTTTTATCTTTTGTTTCTCTGTAGAACTAAACTCAAGACCAGAGATAATAGGGATAGAGTAAGGGGACATAATGAAAGACTTGACTATAAATAAATACACAAAGCAAAGAAAACTCAAAGAGGTTGAAAAAAATGAAAGTGGGAGAAATTGAAAGGATGAACAAGAGTGAGAAAGAGAGGTTTAATCATAAAATAATAATCCATGAAAAATCTTTATCTTTTAAAATGAATTTCTATGTTTTTAATTTATATAGTTATTCATATAGTTGGTTATATAAAATTATTCTTTTGAAAATACTTACCGACCTTGAAAACAACAATTATTCTTTTTAAAATTAGAATAAAATATTAATTTTAAAACAATGAAGAGGATGAGCCGTGGGAATGCTTTGAAATGAAGTGACGAGGAAAATTGATGTTTACTTTTCGTCCTAACCCATTTCACACAACACATTTGTTTAATACTATAATTGTGAGTGTCGCCATTTGAATTTTAAACTAAATTGCAACTTCCACATAAAACCCAACCCAAACCTCTCATTCACCAGTTACTGCCGGGAGTTTTTTAATGCATGAAGTGGGGGATGTTTGCTCTCGTCTTGTCTGAAAAACAGAAAAGATTTTCTTATATTTCCTTTTACGTACAGAGGCCTGTACCTGCACCTTCTGCATCTACCTCTTGGCTGCTTCCAAGGGACATTATACGTATTGTACGATATACACAAACTTTGATTACGTCAAACTCTTGGCTGCTTTCATATATATCCACCTTTTTATTTGTTGGGTTGTTGATCATGTCTCCCTGATAGTTTTAAGATTTTAAGCGTTTATATTCGAGTTTTAAGTTATTTTAAATTTAAATTTCATCATGTATATAGAAGACTTATTCATGGGGTGAGTCGTTCGATCCAGATCAAAAGTTTGTTCGAAATGTGAGAGAGTTTAGAAAAAAATATAAGTCCAAAAATTGGGTTTGGACAAAAAATAAGACTCGTTTAAAAAATGGGTCAGGCTTTGAATAAGGCATTTTTGGCCTCGGCTTGGCTCGGCCCGAAATCATTAAAGGATAAAAAAATTTACTTTTTGTTTTTTGTTTTTTAATGTTGTTTTCTCCCTATTTTGCTACTATTTTACTATTATGTTGTTATTATTTGAATATTGTATAAAACTTATTTTTTTTGTTAATTTTGTTATTATTTTAGAGGCATTTGCTTGTTAAGTTGCATCTTTCTTAGTGTTATTTAAGTATACATATTTTTTAAAATTTATTTTCAATTTGTTAAGAAATATTTATTTTGATGTTTTTAGTATTTTTTATGTATTATATATATTTTAAAAATATATAAAAAATTAATATGGGTGGGCCGGGCCCGGGTTTTAGCATTTTTATCTAGGCCGGGCTTGGATAAAATTTTAGGCCCATTTTTTAGGCTGGGCCCGAGCCGACAAAAACTTTCCTAAGTTTTTAGTTAGGCCCGGCCTTAACCTGGCCCAACTCATGAGCACCTCTAGTGTATAGGGGCAAAGTCAGAAATTTTTTGGAGCAAACCTAAATTTTATTTTTTTATGATAGTAAAAGTACAATTTCGTCATTTTAATAATCTATATCTTTATAATTTTTTAAAGAATTATGGCTGATCTGTGGCATCCCATAGGAGGGATATGTATCTCAGACTTAAGAGAAAAACGGTATCTTTTTCAATTATTCCATGATGTTGATATGCAAATGGTGTTTTCTGGTACCCCTTGGTTTTTCAATAACCATTTGCTTATTCTGCAAAAAGTCTAAAGAGGAGAAGATTCGTCAGCCATATTATCAAATTTTACTGAAATTTGGGTCCAAATACACGACTTGCCTCCTGTAGTGACCCGATAGTTGAGTAACCGAAAAATATATTTTCGGTCTCCGTTTCCATAAAACTGAATCGTAAATAATTACTAAAAATATTTACGAAGCTAGTTAAAGCGTCTAATTGGGTTTTATTTAGGTGAATTTGACTTAATTAGAAGCATTTGGGGAAAAAGGATTAGATTGTAATAGGTGTGAAAGTTTAATTATAGATTAAAAGAAATTATGAAGGACCAAAATGGCAATTATGCCATTTTTAAATGATTGAGGCGGCATAAGTGTAAAAAAATCCTAAGATTTTTTGTGTGATAAAATAAAATATTATTTTATGTTAATATAATATAATACATAATAAGGTTAAAAAAAAAAAAAGAAAGAGAGAAAGAAAGAAACAGAGAAAAACGAAACAGAGAGCAGGGGAAAGAAAAAAAAAGAGAGAAAAGAAAGAAGAAAAGGAAAATTAAGGGTTTGAAGCTTGGAAGTTTAATAGGTATGTTAATTTAGCCCTTTTCTTTTAATTTTGATGCTTTATAAGTTTTAGAACAAAGTTTTGATGAATTTAAGTTGAAGTTTTAAAATTTTAGAGCTTTTGAATATAACATATGATGAACAAAAAGATAAATTAGTGGTTTAAATTGAAAGAATTTGAAGTTAGAATTGGGTAAAGGATTTAATTGTAAAATAAGCTATAAGAAAACTATTTTTGGACAGCAGCAGTAGAGTAATTTTGAAAAATCACCAAAAATCGTATAAGTGGAATTAGAAGTTTGATGAGATATGAAATTAAAGCTTATTGAGTCTATTTTCATATGAAAGAAACAGGGAAAGTGAAGGAATTTTGTAATTTGAGATATTTAATTTTTGTAAGACTGGTTTAAAGGGATTTCAGGATCCCCTGTTCTGACTTTGAAAAATCATAAAAAATTGGAGAAAAATAATTAGGGGCTTAAGTTTATATGTTTAGAATCTTGAATGAGTCTATTTTCAAATGAAATAAATAAGAAGGTCATATGAATTCTGTACAAAGAGTAATTTGATTCGTAGTGAAGAGAGGTCAGAACAGTCAAACAGTAAAACGGGGAAACTTTAAGAAAAATCTGGTATTGATTGGCCATACCAAAAATTCTGGAAAAATTATAGTAAAAGATATATGAGTCTAGTTTCAAGGAAAATTAACGGTTCTTCATTTGGAGTTCAGTAGCTCTGGAAATAAATAATTTTGTGAATATGACACAAAAGGACAGCTTTGAATAAGTTTATGAGTAAAGGATTAAATTGAAATGTGAGCAAAAGTAAGAAAGCATGAAATTATCATAAAATACATGTTTATTTTATTAAATAGTGCAGGAAATTATTTGATTATTTTTAACATATAAATGTTATGTGTTTATATGGAATTGAAGAAAAAGAAAAGGAAGGAGAGAACCGAATCGAAGAAAAAGGAAAAGAGAAGATTAAGGAGTGAAGGAAAAGGGACTTATATCACCTCAATTTTTTGTTGTAAGTACTACAAGAATTTTAAATTATTGTTATATATTTTTTTTTTGAAATTCTATGTGAATTATTTAAATATATAATATTCAGACTTTAAATGCCCAAGTAGACGAAATTAGAAACTTTGGGATATTAGTGGCATGCCATTAAGGAACTTTAGCGCGCTCTCTGATATTAGCACGTTGGTGCTCTCTGATTATTAGCACGTCAGTGCTCTCTGTTCATTTGTGCATCATAATGCACCTCTGTATTTGTTCCGTATATCCGGTGTGTTCTAGGAAGTCTACTTTGGGCCAATATTGTGAATTGAGAATAAAAGTGAATTCTTGATGTGTTAAGGCAAGTTTTATACCTTACTAAAGATAAGTTAAATTTATTTAAAGCAATGAACAATTGAAGAGACTTATATATGAGTAAATATGCGATAATTGATTGAGTTTAAAATATTCTCATTATGATTGTTTAATTAATTATTCTTGTAGTGCTTACTAAAGCCTTCAATCGGCTTAACGCGTTTATTTTAACGCGTAGGTACAAAGAGTCTAGAAGAGAAGTTCAACTAGAAGATTTCTCATCTCATCACATCTTGAAGACTACGAAGTAGGTACTATATTTTGTGTTAAAATGGCATGTACATAGGTGATATTTTGGTCACTTAAAACTACTACATGACTTTTGTTGTAGAAAGCGATATTTGGTATTTTAATGTTATAAGTAGAATCTAAATATGATTAAATATGAAATTGTATTAGTTAAATTGTTGGATTTTGGAATTGGTTGAATTGGTTATATACGGAATGAATACGGTTTTAATTGCGTGCGGGGGTGATATGTGAAAATAATGAAATGTTGCTTGAAATTTATATTAAACAAAATTTATATTTGCAAATTATCGATATGTAAGTAATGCCTCGTAACCTGTTAGATGATGGTTGGGGTTAGGGTGTTACATTTATTGGCATATCGAGCCTAGGTTTTACGAATTCTTGGGTCGAGTATGAGTCTATTTGTACATGCCATTTTATAAATTGATGTGATGAGATGAGTTTTAGTTATTTAATTGTGTAATTTATGAATATTGTAGAAACTTAAAGATGTCAAGTAGATCTCGTGAAGAGTCGAGAAAATGAAGTAGAGAGCGAGGCGCCAAACCTTGATAGGGAAAGAGATCAACATAGAGCCCAAGTTCGAAGTGAATCGAAGAAACTTAGGAATGATAGAGAGCACGAATTGGAAGAAAGAACTCAATCTGGCCGAACCAATACCGGCTAGAGAAGAAGAAATTCGATTGCAACTTTATTACGGACAATGAATCGATTATTGCGACAAGTTGTGAGAACTAATAATGCTCCATCTGTTCCACCACTATCTTCTCCTTTTATTGCTCCACATCCACAATCATCTATAACCGATCATCGATCCCCTTGGAGAAAATCGAGAAAATATGAAATTTGAAGAGTTTAAAGGAAAGAAAGAAGATGATGATCAGTGAGGGTGAGGAATGGTTTGAAACAGATCAAAGAATATTTGAAGAATTGCGATTATACTGGGGATGAAAAGTTGAAATGTGCGATATCTTTATTAAAGGGTGAGGCTTATCAATGGTGGACCACTATTATGAATATCCATCCCTGAGAGAAAATTAATTGGGATTTCTTTGTATACGAATTTAGAAAGAAATATGTGAGTCAACTTTATCTTGAGAAGAAGAAAAGAGAATTTACGGATTCAGCGAGAACAACATGTACATTCTTTGAATATGAGCGTGAATTTATCAGATTGAGTAAGTATGCAAAGGAATTAATAGCAAATGAAGTAGATATGTGCGAGAAGATTTGAGTGGGGATTGAATGAAGAGATTTATGTTCCTCTTATACCATTACATCTACAAGAATTTCCTATTTTGGTTGATAGAGCACAACGATTGGAAGAAGGGTTAGCTCGTTCAAAAGAAAAGAGTTTTGGGAAGAGACTAGCCACTAGTTCAAAGACCCCACCGTTTCCAAAAAGAGTGAGGATTTTAAAGATTCTAGATACACTTCTCCTCTTTGTTGGGCAAAGATCCCGAGTGAGACAAGACAAACTCAAAGAAACGACCTCTATGGGTAGTACAGGGGTTCTAAAAGAAAACCAACACCATCATCATGTGAGCCTTTGTGGGAGATATCATTGGGGAGAATGTCGATGATTTCTCGAGCTTTTTTCGATGTGGGTCAAAAGATCATTTAATCGAGAGATCGTCAGAAGATGTCGAGAAAGTGTTACGAGCGATGCATGTGAGGTAGCTCGGTTTCACGAAGAGGTAGACAACCTGGAATTTCGGTGGCACTAGTAGTGGTGCGAGATTGGTGAGGGAAACAAGCGATAGATCACGAATTAGAAGGCCTCGAACTTATGCTATCGAACACGAGAAGAGGAGACGCTCTCGATGTGATTCTTGGTACATTCTCTTTATTTGATTCTTACGTAATTGCATTAATTGATCAAGGGCACTACACATTCATATATATGCATTGCATTAGTGAAAGAAAGAGAATTACAAGTAGAACTTACGAATCACTGAAGTAGTAGTTACTAATCCTTTCGGGCAAAGTGAAAAAGTTAATAAAGTGTGTAGAAGATGTCCCTTAAAAATTCATGATTATGAGTTTCAGTGAGACCTTATAGCACTTACGTTTTATGAGTTCGATGTGATATTGGGTATGGGTGGTTGTCGAACATGGGGTTATGGTTGATTGCGAGAAGAAAAGAATTTCCTTGAGAACTTGGATGGAGCGAAGTGATTATAATCAGTGAAAAATATAGTGCAAGCGACAAATGTGGTGTATGCGCAATGAAGGCTTCTAAGATGATGAGAAGAGGATGTCTTCGCTTTTCTTGCTTATATTCTAGATACTCGTACACAAATGCTCGAGATTGAAAAGATACCAGTGGTTCGAGATTTTCTTGATGTGTTTCGGAGGAATTCTGGGTTTACCTCGTAAAGAGAAGTAGAGTTTGGGATTGAGCTAATTCGTGCCTTTGCACCGATATCAATAGCACCTTATCGGATGGCACCCATCGAGTTGAAAGAATTGAAAATGCGATTACAAGAGTTATTAGACAAGGGATTCATACGTCCTAGTGTATCACCATGGGGGCACAGTATTATTTGTAAAGAAGAAAGATGGGTCTTTGAGGCTTTGTATAGATTACCGTCGGTTGAATAAAGTGACTATAAAGAACAAGTATCCGTTGCCCGAGATTGATGATTTGTTTGATCGATTAAAAGGAGCTAGTGTATTTTCTAAGATTGATCTCGAGATCGGGGTATTATCGATTCTGGGTGAAAGAATCGATGTGTCAAAAAGCGCCTTTAGGACTCGAAGTGCGGTCATTATGAATTCTTGGTTATGCCATTTGGATTAACTAATGCTCCATTTGCTTTCATGGATCTTATGAATAGAATTTTTCAGCCTTATTTAGATCGGTTTGTGGTTGTATTTATAGATGACATTCTAGTGTATTCAAAAGGTGAAGAGGAGCATGATAAACATCTCCGAATTGTGCTCTGATTTTGAGAGAAAAGAAATTGTATGCTAAATTGAGTAAGTGTGAATTTTGGTTAAAAGAAGTTACTTTTTCAGGACATATAGTATCGTGAGATGGTATTGGGTAGATCCCAAGAAAGTAGAAGCTATACTTGAATGGAAACCACCAAAGAATGTGAATGAAGTAAAGAGTTTTCGGATTGGTGGTTACTATAGAAGATTTGTTGAGGATTTTCCATGATTGCATCTCCATTAATGAAATTGTTGCGAGAAAAATGTAAAATTTGAATGGGCGAGAAAAGTGTCGACAAAGTTTTGAAAAATAAAAAAGATTAATGTGAAGCTCTGTGTTGATTCAACGAGAATCTGGTAAGGAGTACGTGGTTTTCGGTGATGCTTCATACAATGGTTTGAAATGTGTGTGCTAATGCAAGGAGGAAAGGTAGTAGCATATGCTTCTAGACAATTGAAGCCACACGAAAAGAACTATCCGACGCATGATCTTGAATTGGTTTTGCGATGGTGTTTGCGCTAAAAATATGGAGACATTATTTATACGGGGAAAAATGTTATATCTACACTGACCATAAGAGTTTGAAGTATTTGTTGACTCAGAAGGATTTGAATTTGAGACAGAGAAGATGGGTTGAATTGATAAAGGATTATGATTTAATTATCGATTACCATCCAGGTAAGGCTAATGTTGTTGCTGATGCTTTAAGCCGAAAATCTCTATTTGCTTTGCGAGCTATGAATGCCCGATTGTCTTTGGTTGATAATGGTTCAATCATGGCTGAAATGAGAGCTAAACCGACATTTTTACAGCAAATATATGAAGCTCAGAAGAATGATGAGAAGCTACAGATTAAATGGGCACAGTGTGAGTCAGGTATTGATTCTGAATTTCAGATTGGAGTTAATGGTTGTATGTTATTCAAAGGTAGAATATGTGTACCTCAGAATTCAGAGCTCATACAGAAGATTTTGTACGAGGCTCACAACGGTATTATGTCAGTACATCCGGGGAGTAATAAAATGTATAATGATCTGAAAAAGATGTATTGGTGGCGAGGAATGAAAGCAGGATATCTACGAGTTTGTATCAAGATGTTTAATATGTCAAACAAGTTAAAAGTGAACATCGGTACCTTCAGGATTACTTCAGCCAATTACTATACCGGAATGGAAATGGGAAAGAATCACTATGGATTTTGTATCGGGGTTACCGTTGTCTCCAAAGAAAACGGATGCTATTTGGGTGATTGTTGACCGATTGACAAAATCAGCGCACTTTATTCGATGACGTATGGATTATTCTTTAGATAAGCCTGGTGAACTGATATATATCCGAGATTATCGGGCTACATGGAGTGCTGTCTCCATTATATCAGATAGAGATCCCCGATTTACGTCTCGTTTCTGGGATAAACTGCAAGAAGCTTTAGGTACTCAGTTGTATTTCAGTACTGCATTTCATCCTCAGACAGATGGCCAATCTGAGCGTGTAATTCAAGTATTAGAAGATATGCTCCGATGTTGTATACTAGAGTTTGAAGGTAATTGGGAGAGGTATCTGCCTTTGATTGAATTTGCTTACAATAATGATTATCAATCCCGGTATTAAAATGGCTCCGTATGAAGCTTTGTATGGTAGAAAGTGTAGAACACCATTATATTGGATGAGCTTAGTGAAAAGAAGATACATGGGGTTGATTTAATCCAAGAAACAGAGGAAAAAGTACAAGTCATTGAAATAGTTTGAAAGCGACATTTGATCGTCAAAAATCTTATCTTTGATCTTAAAAGAAAAGATATTGAATATAATGCGGTGAAAAAGTATTTTTGAAAGTGTCACCATGGAAAAAATTTCTCCGATTTGGGAAGAAAGGCAAGCTCAGTCCAAGATTTATTGGGCCGTATGAGATCTTAGAACGGGTTGGTCCAGTTGCTTATCGGATAGCCTTACCACCGGAATTGGATAGAATTCACAATGTTTTTCATGTCTCAATGTTACGAAGATACCCGGTCTGATCCATCTCATGTGATTACTCTCAAGTAATAGAAATTCAACCGGATTTAACTTATGAAGAGGAGCCAATTAAGATACTTGCTCGAGAGGTAAAGGAATTGAGAAACAAAGCGGATTCCGTTGGTAAAAGTGTTGTGGAGACATCATAATTCGGAAGAAGCAACATGGGAAAGAGAGGAAACAATGAGACATCAATATCCGCAATTGTTTACGTCGGAGTAAATTTCGAGGACGAAATTTATTAAGCGGGAGAATTGTAGTGACCCGATAATTGAGTAACCGAAAAATATATTTTTGGTCTCCGTTTCCATAAAGCTGAATCGTAAATAATTACTAAAAATATTTACGAAGCTAGTTGTGCGTCTAATTGGGTTTTATTTAGGTGAATTTGACTTAATTAGAAGCATTTGGGGAAAAAGGATTAGATTGTAATAGGTGTGAAAGTTTAATTATAGATTAAAAGAAATTATGAAGGACCAAAATGGCAATTATGCCATTTTTAAATGATTGAGGCGGCATAAGTGTAAAAAATCCTAAGATTTTTGTGTGATAAAATAAAATATTATTTTATGTTAATATAATATAATACATAATAAGGTTAAAAAAAAAAAAAGAGAAAGAAAGAAAGAAGAGAAGAGAAGCAAACAGAAGCAGAGAGCAGGGGAAAGAAAAAGAAAGAGAGAAAGAAAGAAGAAAAGGAAAATTAAGGGTTTGAAGCTTGGAAGTTTAATAGGTATGTTAATTTAGCCCTTTTCTTTTAATTTTGATGCTTTATAAGTTTTAGAACAAAGTTTTGATGAATTTAAGTTGAAGTTTTAAAATTTTAGAGCTTTTGAATATAACATATGATGAACAAAAGATAAATTAGTGGTTTAAATTGAAAGAATTTGAAGTTAGAATTGGGTAAATGATTTAATTGTAAAATAAGCTATAAGAAAACTATTTTTGGACAGCAGCAGTAGAGTAACTTTGAAAAATCACCAAAAATCGTACAAGTGGAATTAGAAGTTTGATGAGATATGAAATTAAATCTTATGAGTCTATTTTCATATGAAAGAAACAGGAAAGCGAAGGAATTCTGTAATTTGAGATATTTATATTTTTGTAAGACTGGTTTAAAGGGATTTCGGGATCCCCTGTTCTGACTTTGAAAAATCATAAAAAATTGGAGAAAAATAATTAGGGGCTTAAGTTTATATGTTTAGAATCTTGAATGAGTCTATTTTCAAATGAAATAAATAAGAAGGTCATATGAATTCTGTACAAAGAGTAATTTGATTCGTAGTGAAGAGAGGTCAGAACAGTCAAACAGTAAAACGGGGGAAACTTTAAGAAAAATCTGGTATTGATTGGCCATACCAAAAATTCTGGAAAAATTATAGTAAAAAGATATATGAGTCTAGTTTCAAGGAAAATTAACGGTTCTTCATTTGGAGTTCAGTAGCTCTGGAAATAAATAATTTTGTGAATATGACACAAAAGGACAGCTTTGAATAAGTTTATGAGTAAAGGATTAAATTGAAATGTGAGCAAAAGTAAGAAAGCATGAAATTATCATAAAATACATGTTTATTTTATTAAATAGTGCAGGAAATTATTTGATTATTTTTAACATATAAATGTTATGTGTTTATATGGAATTGAAGAAAAAGAAAAGGAAGGAGAGAACCGAATCGAAGAAAAAGGAAAAGAGAAGATTAAGGAGTGAAGGAAAAGGGACTTATATCACCTCAATTTTTTGTTGTAAGTACTACAAGAATTTTAAATTATTGTTATATTTTTTTGAAATTCTATGTGAATTATTTAAATATATAATATTGACTTTAAATGCCCAAGTAGACGAAATTAGAACTCTTTGGGATATTAGTGGCATGCCATTAAGGAACTTTTAGCGCTCTCGATATTAGCATGTTGGTGCTCTCGATTATTAGCACGTCGGTGCTCTCATTCATTGTGCATCATAATGCACCTCTGTATTTGTTCCGTATATCCGGTGTGTTCTAGGAAGTCTACTTTGGGCCAATATTGTGAATTGAGAATAAAAGTGAATTCTGATGTGTTAAGGCAAGTTTTATACCTTACTAAAGATAAGTTAAATTTATTTAAAGCAATGAACAATTGAAGAGACTTATATGTGAGTAAATATGCGATAATTGATTGAGTTTAAAATATTCTCATTATGATTGTTTAATTAATTATTCTTGTAGTGCTTACTAAGCCTTCAGCACGGCTTAACGCGTTTATTTTAACAGCGTAGGTACAAAAGAGTCTAGAAGAGAAGTTCAACTAGAAGATTTCTCATCTCATCACATCTTGAAGACTACGGAAGTAGGTACTATATTTTGTGTTAAAATGGCATGTACATAGGTGATATTTTGGTCACTTAAAACTACTACATGACTTTTGTTGTAGAAAGCGATATTTGGTATTTTAATGTTATAAGTAGAATCTAAATATGATTAAATATGAAATTGTATTAGTTAAATTGTTGGATTTTGGAATTGGTTGAATTGGTTATATACGGAATGAATACGGTTTTTTAATTGTGGGGTGATATGTGAAAATAAGAGAAATCTTGCGAAATTTATATTAAACAAAATTTATATTTGCAAATTATCGATATGTCCCAGTAATGCCTCGTAACCCTGTCCGATGATGGTTGGGGTTAGGGGGTGTTACATTTATTGGTATCGAGCCTAGGTTTTTCGAATTCTTGGGTCGAGTATGAGTCTATTTGTACATGCCATTTTATAAATTGATGTGATGAGATGAGTTTTAGTTATTTAATTGTGTAATTTATGAATATTGTAGAAACTTAAAGATGTCAAGTAGATCTCGTGAAAGAGTCGAAAATGAAGTAGAGAAGCGGGCGCCAAACCTTGATAGGAAAGAGATCAACATAGAGCCCAAGTCGAAGTGAATCAAGAAACTTAGGAATGATAGAGAGCTGAATTGGAAGAAAGAACTCAATCAAAATCAACCAATACCTGGCTAGAGAAGAAATTACGATTGCAACTTTATTACGGACAATGAATCGGTTATTGCAGCAAGTTGTGAGAACTAATAATGCTCCATCTGTTCCACCACTATCTTTCTCTTTTCTTGCTCCACATCCACAATCATCTATAACCAGATCATCGATCCCCTTGGAGAAAATCGAGAAAATATGGGGTGAAGAGTTTAAAGGAAAGAAAGATGATGATCCAAAGTGAGGTGAGGAATGGTTTGAGAACAGATCAAAGAATATTTGAAGAATTGCACGAGGTACACAGGGGATGAAAAGTTGAAATGTGCGATATCTTTATTAAAGGGTGAGGCTTATCAATGGTGGACCACTATTATGAATATCCATCCTGCGCAGAGAAAATTAATTGGGATTTCTTTGTATATCGAATTTAGAAAGAAATATGTGAGTCAACTTTATCTTGAGAAGAAGAAAAGAGAATTTCGGATCTCAAGCGAGAACAACATGTCTCATTCTTTGAATATGAACGTGAATTTATCAGATTGAGTAAGTATGCAAAGGAATTAATAGCAAATGAAGTAGATATGTGCAGAAGATTTGAGTGGGGATTGAATGAAGAGATTTATGTTCCTCTTATACCATTACATCTACAAGAATTTCCTATTTTGGTTGATAGAGCACAACGACTGGAAGAAGGGTTAGCTCGTTCAAAAGAAAAGAGTTTTGGGAAGAGACTAGCCACTAGTTCAGCACCCCCACCGTTTCCAAAAAGAGTGAGGGATTTTAAAGATTCTAGATACACTTCTCCTACTGTTGGGCAAAGATCCAGAATTCAGACAAGACAAATTCAGCAAACGACCTCTATGGGTAGTACCGGGGGTTCTAAAAGAAAACCAACACCATCATCATGTGAGCACTGTGGGAGATATCATTGGGGAGAATGTCGACTGATTTCTCGAGCCTGTTTTCGATGTGGGTCAAAAGATCATTTAATCGCAGATCGTCCAGAAGATGTCGAGGAAAGTGTTACTGAACGATTCTGTGAGAGAGGTAGCTCGGTTTCACGAAGAGGTAGACAACCTGGAATTTACGGTGGCACTAGTAGTGGTACGAGATTGGTGAGGGAAACAAGCGATAGATCCGAATTCGGAAGGCCTCGAACTTATGCTATCGAACACGAGAAAGAGGGAGACGCTCACGATGTGATTCTTGGTACATTCTCTTTATTTGATTCTTCTGTAATTGCATTAATTGATCCGGGCACTACACATTCATATATATGCATTGCATTAGTGAAAGAAAGAGAATTACAAGTAGAACTTACAGAATACGAAGTAGTAGTTACTAATCCTTTCGGGCAAAGTGAAAAAGTTAATAAAGTGTGTAGAAGATGTCCCTTAAAAATTCATGATTATGAGTTTCAAAGAGAGACCTTATAGCACTTACGTTTTATGAGTTCGATGTGATATTGGGTATGGACTGGTTGTCAGAACATGGGGTTATGGTTGATTGCAGAAGAAAAAGAATTTCCTTGAGAACTTCGGATGGAGACGAAGTGATTGTAACTGGTGAAAAATATAGTGCAATCGACAAATGTGGTGTATCGCAATGAAGGCTTCTAAGATGATGAGAAGAGGATGTCCGCTTTTCTTGCTTATATTCTAGATACTGTACAACGAATTCGAGATTGAAAAGATACCGGTGGTTCGAGATTTTCTTGATGTGTTTCGGAGGAATTACTGGGTTTACCTCAGAAAAGAAGTAGAGTTTGGGATTGAGCTAATTCCGTGCACTTTGCACCGATATCAATAGCACCTTATCGGATGGCACCCACTGAGTTGAAAGAATTGAAAATGCAGTTACAAGAGTTATTAGACAAGGGATTCATACGTCCTAGTGTATCACCATGGGGGGCACCAGTATTATTTGTAAAGAAGAAAGATGGGTCTTTGAGGCTTTGTATAGATTACCGTCAGTTGAATAAAGTGACTATAAAGAACAAGTATCCGTTGCCCAGGATTGATGATTTGTTTGATCAGTTAAAAGGAGCTAGTGTATTTTCTAAGATTGATCTCAGATCGGGGTATTATCAGTTACGGGTGAAAGAATCTGATGTGTCAAAAACTGCCTTTAGGACTCGGTACGGTCATTATGAATTCTTGGTTATGCCATTTGGATTAACTAATGCTCCAGCTGCTTTCATGGATCTTATGAATAGAATATTTCAGCCTTATTTAGATCAGTTTGTGGTTGTATTTATAGATGACATTCTAGTGTATTCAAAAGGTGAAGAGGAGCATGATAAACATCTCCGAATTGTGCTACAGATTTTGAGAGAAAAGAAATTGCATGCTAAATTGAGTAAGTGTGAATTTTGGTTAAAAGAAGTTACTTTTAGGACATATAGTATCGGTGAGATGGTATTGGGTAGATCCCAAGAAAGTAGAAGCTATACTTGAATGGAAACCACCAAAGAATGTGATGTAGTAAAAAGAGTTTTCGGATTGGTGGTTACTATAGAAGATTTGTTGAGGATTTTCCATGATTGCATCTCCATTAATGAAATTGTTGCGAGAAAAATGTAAAATTTGAATGGACGAGAAAAGTGTCGACAAAGTTTTGAAAAATTAAAAGCAAAGATTAAATGAAGCTCTGTGTTGATTCAACCGAATCACGGTAAGGAGTACGTGGTTTTTGATGATGCTTCATACAATGGTTTGGGCTGTGTGCTAATGCAAGGAGGAAAGGTAGTAGCATATGCTTCTAGACAATTGAAGCCACACGAAAAGAACTATCCGACGCATGATCTTGAATTGGTTGCAGTGGTGTTTGCGCTTAAAAATATGGAGACATTATTTATACGGGAAAAATGTTATATCTACTGCTGACCATAAGAGTTTGAAGTATTTGTTGACTCGGAAGGATTTGAATTTGAGGCAGAGAGAAGATGGGTTGAATTGATAAAGGATTATGATTTAATTATCGATTACCATCCGAGTAAGGCTAATGTTGTTCTTTGATGCTTTAAGCCGAAAATCTCTATTTGCTTTGCGAGCTATGAATGCCCGATTGTCTTTGGTTGATAATGGTTCAATCATGGCTGAAATGAGAGCTAAACCGACATTTTACAAAGCAAATATATGAAGCTCGGAAGAATGATGAGAAGCTACAGATTAAATGGGCACGATGTGTGAGTCGTGTATTGATTCTGAATTTGATTGGAGTTAATGGTTGTATGTTATTCAAAGGTAGAATATGTGTACCTCGAATTTGAGCTCATCTGAGAAGATTTTGTACGAGGCTCACAGCGGTATTATGTCAATTACATCAGGGAGTAATAAAATGTATAATGATCTGAAAAAGATGTATTGGTGGGCGGGAATGAAGCAGGATATCTCTCGAGTTTGTATCAAGATGTTTAATATGTCGACAAGTTAAAAAGTGAACATCAGTACCTTTTGAGATTACTTGACCAATTACTATACCGGAATGGAAATGGGAAAGAATCACTATGGATTTTGTATCGGGGTTACCGTTGTCTCCAAAGAAAAGCGGATGCTATTTGGGTGATTGTTGACCGATTGACAAAATCAGCGCACTTTATTCGGTGACGTATGGATTATTCTTTAGATAAATCGGTTGAATCAGTATATATCCGAGATTATCGGGCTACATGGAGTGCTGTCTCCATTATATCGATAGAGATCCCGATTTACGCCTCTCGTTTACGGGATAAAAGCGCAAGAAGCTTTAGGTACTCGGTTGTATTTCAAGATCGCATTTCATCCTCAGACAGATGGCCAATCTCGAGCGTGTAATTCAAGTATTAGAAGATATGCTCCGATGTTGTATACTAGAGTTTGAAGGTAATTGGGAGAGGTATACGCCTTTGATTGAATTTGCTTACAATATGATTATCAATCCGGTATTAAAATGGCTCCGTATGAAGCTTTGTATGGTAGAAAGTGTAGAACACCATTATATTGGAATGAGCTTAGTGAAAAGAAGATACATGGGGTTGATTTAATCCAAGAAAGCAGAGGAAAAAGTACAAGTCATTGAAATAGTTTGAAAGCGAAGATTTGATCGTCAAAATCTTATGTTGATCTTAAAAGAAAAGATATTGAATATAATGCGGGTGAAAAAGTATTTTTGAAAGTGTCACCATGGAAAAAATTTCTCCGATTTGGGAAGAAAGGCAAGCTCGGTCCAAGATTTATTGGGCGTATGAGATCTTAGAACGGGTTGGTCCGATTGCTTATCGGATAGCCTTACCACCCGGAATTGGATAGAATTCACAATGTTTTTCATGTCTCAATGTTACGAAGATACCGGTCCGATCCATCTCATGTGATTACTCTGAAGTAATAGAAATTCAACCGGATTTAACTTATGAAGAGGAGCCAATTAAGATACTTGCTCGAGAGGTAAAGGAATTGAGAAACAAACGGATTCCGTTGGTAAAAGTGTTGTGGAGACATCATAATTCGGAAGAAGCAACATGGGAAAGAGAGGAAACAATGAGACATCAATATCCGCAATTGTTTACGTCAGGAGTAAATTTCGAGGACGAAATTTATTAAGCGAGGAGAATTGTAGTGACCCGATAATTGAGTAACGAAAAATATATTTTCGGTCTCCGTTTCCATAAACCTGAATCGTAAATAATTACTAAAAATATTTACGAAGCTAGTTGTGCGTCTAATTGGGTTTTATTTAGGTGAATTTGACTTAATTAGAAGCATTTGGGGAAAAAGGATTAGATTGTAATAGGTGTGAAAGTTTAATTATAGATTAAAAGAAATTATGAAGGACCAAAATGGCAATTATGCCATTTTTAAATGATTGAGGCGGCATAAGTGTAAAAATCCTAAGATTTTTTGTGTGATAAAATAAAATATTATTTTATGTTAATATAATATAATACATAATAAGGTTAAAAAAAAAAAGAAAGAGAGAAAGAAAGAAACAGAGAAGCAAACGAAACAGAGAGCAGGGGAAAGAAAGAAAAAGAGAGAAAAGAAAGAAGAAAAGGGAAAATTAAGGGTTTGAAGCTTGGAAGTTTAATAGGTATGTTAATTTAGCCCTTTTCTTTTAATTTTGATGCTTTATAAGTTTTAGAACAAAGTTTTGATGAATTTAAGTTGAAGTTTTAAAATTTTAGAGCTTTTGAATATAACATATGATGAACAAAAAGATAAATTAGTGGTTTAAATTGAAAGAATTTGAAGTTAGAATTGGGTAAATGATTTAATTGTAAAATAAGCTATAAGAAAACTATTTTTGGACAGCAGCAGTAGAGTAACTTTGAAAAATCACCAAAAATCGTACAAGTGGAATTAGAAGTTTGATGAGATATGAAATTAAATCTTATGAGTCTATTTTCATATGAAAGAAACAGGGAAAGCGAAGGAATTCTGTAATTTGAGATATTTATATTTTTGTAAGACTGGTTTAAAGGGATTTCGGGATCCCCTGTTCTGACTTTGAAAAATCATAAAAAATTGGAGAAAAATAATTAGGGGCTTAAGTTTATATGTTTAGAATCTTGAATGAGTCTATTTTCAAATGAAATAAATAAGAAGGTCATATGAATTCTGTACAAAGAGTAATTTGATTCGTAGTGAAGAGAGGTCAGAACAGTCAAACAGTAAAACGGGGGAAACTTTAAGAAAAATCTGGTATTGATTGGCCATACCAAAAATTCTGGAAAAATTATAGTAAAAAGATATATGAGTCTAGTTTCAAGGAAAATTAACGGTTCTTCATTTGGAGTTCAGTAGCTCTGGAAATAAATAATTTTGTGAATATGACACAAAAGGACAGCTTTGAATAAGTTTATGAGTAAAGGATTAAATTGAAATGTGAGCAAAAGTAAGAAAGCATGAAATTATCATAAAATACATGTTTATTTTATTAAATAGTGCAGGAAATTATTTGATTATTTTTAACATATAAATGTTATGTGTTTATATGGAATTGAAGAAAAAGAAAAGGAAGGAGAGAACCGAATCGAAGAAAAAGGAAAAGAGAAGATTAAGGAGTGAAGGAAAAGGGACTTATATCACCTCAATTTTTTGTTGTAAGTACTACAAGAATTTTAAATTATTGTTATATATTTTTTTTTTGAAATTCTATGTGAATTATTTAAATATATAATATTCAGCTTTAAATGCCCAAGTAGACGAAATTAGAACTACTGGGATATTAGTGGCATGCCATTAAGGAACTTTAGCGCGCTCTCTGATATTAGCATGTTGGTGCTCTCTGATTATTAGCACGTCAGTGCTCTCTGTTCATTTGTGCATCATAATGCACCTCTGTATTTGTTCCGTATATCCGGTGTGTTCTAGGAAGTCTACTTGGGGCCAATATTGTGAATTGAGAATAAAAGTGAATTACTGATGTGTTAAGGCAAGTTTTATACCTTACTAAAGATAAGTTAAATTTATTTAAAGCAATGAACAATTGAAGAGACTTATATGTGAGTAAATATGCGATAATTGATTGAGTTTAAAATATTCTGTTATGATTGTTTAATTAATTATTCTTGTAGTGCTTACTAAGCCTTTCATGGCTTAACGCGTTTATTTTAACGCGTGTAGGTACAAAGAGTCTAGAAGAGAAGTTCAACTAGAAGATTTCTCATCTCATCACATCTTCGAAGACTACGGAAGTAGGTACTATATTTTGTGTTAAAATGGCATGTACATAGGTGATATTTTGGTCACTTAAAACTACTACATGACTTTTGTTGTAGAAAACGATATTTGGTATTTTAATGTTATAAGTAGAATCTAAATATGATTAAATATGAAATTGTATTAGTTAAATTGTTGGATTTTGGAATTGGTTGAATTGGTTATATCTGGAATGAATACGGTTTTAATTGCAGGGGGTGATATGTGAAAATAAGCAGAAATGCTGCCGAAATTTATATTAAACAAAATTTATATTTGCAAATTATCAGATATGTCCGGTAATGCCTCGTAACCCTGTTCCGATGATGGTTCGGGGTTAGGGGTGTTACATTTATTGGTATCAGAGCCTAGGTTTTCTGAATTCTTGGGTCGAGTATGAGTCTATTTGTACATGCCATTTTATAAATTGATGTGATGAGATGAGTTTTAGTTATTTAATTGTGTAATTTATGAATATTGTAGAAACTTAAAGATGTCAAGTAGATCTCGTGAAGAGTCAGAAAATGAAGTAGAGAGCAGGGCGCCAAACCTTGATAGGGAAAGAGATCAACATAGAGCCCAAGTTCGAAGTGAATCAGTAAACTTAGGAATGATAGAGAGCCTGAATTGGAAGAAAGAACTCAATCTGAAACTGAACCAATACCGGCTAGAGAAGAAATTCTGATTGCAACTTTATTACAGACAATGAATCAGTTATTGCAGCAAGTTGTGAGAACTAATAATGCTCCATCTGTTCCACCACTATCTTCTCCTTTTACTGCTCCACATCCACAATCATCTATAACCAGTCATCGATCCCCCTTGGAGAAAATCAGAAAATATGGGGCTGAAGAGTTTAAAGGAAAGAAAGATGATGATCCAGCTGAGGCTGAGGAATGGTTTGAGAACAGTCAAAGAATATTTGAAGAATTGCGATTATCTGAGGGGATGAAAAGTTGAAATGTGCGAGATCTTTATTAAAGGGTGAGGCTTATCAATGGTGGACCACTATTATGAATATCCATCCCTGCAGAGAAAATTAATTGGGATTTCTTTGTATCCGAATTTAGAAAGAAATATGTGAGTCAACTTTATCTTGAGAAGAAGAAAAGAGAATTTACGGATCTCAAGCGAGAACAACATATACATTCTTTGAATATGAACGTGAATTTATCAGATTGAGTAAGTATGCAAAGGAATTAATAGCAAATGAAGTAGATATGTGCGTAAGATTTGAGTGGGGATTGAATGAAGAGATTTATGTTCCTCTTATACCATTACATCTACAAGAATTTCCTATTTTGGTTGATAGAGCACAACGATTTGGAAGAAGGGTTAGCTCGTTCAAAAGAAAAGAGTTTTGGGAAGAGACTAGCCACTAGTTCAAAGACACCCCACCGTTTCCAAAAAGAGTGAGGATTTTAAAGATTCTAGATACACTTCTCCTCATTGTTGGGCAAAGATCCAGATCTGAGACAAGACAAATTCAAAGCAAACGACTTATGGGTAGTACAGGGGTTCTAAAGAAAACCAACACCATCATCATGTGAGCACTTTGTGGGAGATATCATTGGGGAGAATGTCGATTGATTTCTCGAGCCTGTTTTGATGTGGGTCAAAAGATCATTTAATCGAGATCGTCCAAGATGTCGAAAGTGTTACGTAACGATCTGTGAGAGGTAGCTCGGTTTTCGAAGAGGTAGACAACCTGGAATTTTCGGTGGCACTAGTAGTGGTACGAGATTGGTGAGGGAAACAACCGATAGATCCGAATTCGAAGGCCTCGAACTTATGCTATCGTAACACGAGAAGAGGAGACGCGCCCGATGTGATTATGGTACATTCTCTTTATTTGATTCTTCACGTAATTGCATTAATTGATCAAGGCACTACACATTCATATATATGCATTGCATTAGTGAAAGAAAGAGAATTACAAGTAGAACTTACAGAATACGAAGTAGTAGTTACTAATCCTTTCGGGCAAAGTGAAAAAGTTAATAAAGTGTGTAGAAGATGTCCCTTAAAAATTCATGATTATGAGTTTCCAGCAGACCTTATAGCACTTACGTTTTATGAGTTTGATGTGATATTGGGTATGGACTGGTTGTCAGAACATGGGGTTATGGTTGATTGCAGAAGAAAAAGAATTTCCTTGAGAACTTCAGATGGAGACGAAGTGATTGTAACTGGTGAAAAATATAGTGCACTGACAAATGTGGTGTCTGCAATGAAGGCTTCTAAGATGATGAGAAGAGGATGTACTGCTTTTCTTGCTTATATTCTAGATACTGCATAACGAATTCGAGATTGAAAAGATACCAGTGGTTCGAGATTTTCTTGATGTGTTTCGGAGGAATTACTGGGTTTACCTCCGAAAAAGAGAAGTAGAGTTTGGGATTGAGCTAATTCCGTGCATCGCACCGATATCAATAGCACCTTATCGGATGGCACCCATCGAGTTGAAAGAATTGAAAATGCGATTACAAGAGTTATTAGACAAGGGATTCATACGTCCTAGTGTATCACCATGGGGGCACCAGATTATTTGTAAAGAAGAAAGATGGGTCTTTGAGGCTTTGTATAGATTACCGTCGGTTGAATAAAGTGACTATAAAGAACAAGTATCCGTTGCCCGGGATTGATGATTTGTTTGATCGATTAAAAGGAGCTAGTGTATTTTCTAAGATTGATCTCGGATCGGGGTATTATCGCCACTGGGTGAAAGAATCGATGTGTCAAAAGCGCCTTTAGGACTCGTGACGGTCATTATGAATTCTTGGTTATGCCATTTGGATTAACTAATGCTCCAATTTTGCTTTCATGGATCTTATGAATAGAATATTTCACCTTATTTAGATCGGTTTGTGGTTGTATTTATAGATGACATTCTAGTGTATTCAAAAGGTGAAGAGGAGCATGATAAACATCTCCGAATTGTGCTCTGATTTTGAGAGAAAAGAAATTGCATGCTAAATTGAGTAAGTGTGAATTTTGGTTAAAAGAAGTTACTTTTCTGGGACATATAGTATCGGTGAGATGGTATTGGGTAGATCCCAAGAAAGTAGAAGCTATACTTGAATGGAAACCACCAAAGAATGTGACTGAAGTAAAGAGTTTTCTCGGATTGGCTGGTTACTATAGAAGATTTGTTGAGGGATTTTCCATGATTGCATCTCCATTAATGAAATTGTTGCAGAAAAATGTAAAATTTGAATGGACAGAAAAGTGTCAGCAAAGTTTTGAAAAATTAAAAGCAAAGCATTAACGGAAGCTCCTGTGTTGATTCAACCAGAATCTGGTAAGGAGTACGTGGTTTTCAGTGATGCTTCATACAATGGTTTGGGCTGTGTGCTAATGCAAGGAGGAAAGGTAGTAGCATATGCTTCTAGACAATTGAAGCCACACGAAAAGAACTATCCGACGCATGATCTTGAATTGGCTGCGCAGTGGTGTTTGCGCTAAAAATATGGAGACATTATTTATACGGGAAAAATGTTATATCTACATCGACCATAAGAGTTTGAAGTATTTGTTGACTCGAAGGATTTGAATTTGAGAGCAGAGAAGATGGGTTGAATTGATAAAGGATTATGATTTAATTATCGATTACCATCCGTAAGGCTAATGTTGTTCTTTGATGCTTTAAGCCGAAAATCTCTATTTGCTTTATGAGCTATGAATGCCCGATTGTCTTTGGTTGATAATGGTTCAATCATGGCTGAAATGAGAGCTAAACCGACATTTTTACAGCAAATATATGAAGCTCAGAAGAATGATGAGAAGCTACAGATTAAATGGGCACAGTGTGAGTCAGGTATTGATTCTGAATTTCAGATTGGAGTTAATGGTTGTATGTTATTCAAAGGTAGAATATGTGTACCTCAGAATTCAGAGCTCATACAGAAGATTTTGTACGAGGCTCACAACGATATTATGTCAGTACATCCGGGGAGTAATAAAATGTATAATGATCTGAAAAAAGATGTATTGGTGGCCGGGAATGAAACGGATATCTCTGAGAGTTTGTATCAAGATGTTTAATATGTCAGCAAGTTAAAGCTGAACATCAGGTACCTTCAGGATTACTTCAGCCAATTACTATACCGGAATGGAAATGGGAAAGAATCACTATGGATTTTGTATCGGGGTTACCGTTGTCTCCAAAGAAAACGGATGCTATTTGGGTGATTGTTGACCGATTGACAAAATCAGCGCACTTTATTCCGGTACGTATGGATTATTCTTTAGATAAAGCGTTTGAATCAGATATATCTGAGATTATCAGGCTACATGGAGTGCCTGTCTCCATTATATCAGATAGAGATCCCCGATTTACGTCTCGTTTCTGGGATAAACTGCAAGAAGCTTTAGGTACTCAGTTGTATTTCAGTACTGCATTTCATCCTCAGACAGATGGCCAATCTGGCGTGTAATTCAAGTATTAGAAGATATGTCTCGATGTTGTATACTAGAGTTTGAAGGTAATTGGGAGAGGTATCGCCTTTGATTGAATTTGCTTACACAATAAGCTTATCAATCCAAAGATTAAAATGGCTCCGTATGAAGCTTTGTATGGTAGAAAGTGTAGAACACCATTATATTGGACATGAGCTTAGTGAAAAGAAGATACATGGGGTTGATTTAATCCAAGAAACAGAGGAAAAGTACAAGTCATTCGAAATAGTTTGAAAGCAAACATTTGATCGTCAAAAATCTTATCTTGATCTTAAAAGAAAAGATATTGAATATAATGCGGGTGAAAAGTATTTTTGAAAGTGTCACCATGGAAAAAATTTCTCCGATTTGGGAAGAAAGGCAAGCTCACCCAAGATTTATTGGGCGTATGAGATCTTAGAACGGGTTGGTCCAGCTTGCTTATCGGATAGCCTTACCACCGAATTGGATAGAATTCACAATGTTTTTCATGTCTCAATGTTACGAAGATACCGGTCCGATCCATCTCATGTGATTACTCCCAAGTAATAGAAATTCAACCGGATTTAACTTATGAAGAGGAGCCAATTAAGATACTTGCTCGAGAGGTAAAGGAATTGAGAAACAAACGGATTCCGTTGGTAAAAGTGTTGTGGAGACATCATAATTGGAAGAAGCAACATGGGAAAGAGAGGAAACAATGAGACATCAATATCCGCAATTGTTTACGTCAGGTAAATTTCGAGGACGAAATTTATTAAGCGGGGGAGAATTGTAGTGACCCGATAGTTGAGTAACCGAAAAATATATTTTCGGTCTCCGTTTCCATAAAACTGAATCGTAAATAATTACTAAAAATATTTACGAAGCTAGTTGTGCGTCTAATTGGGTTTTATTTAGGTGAATTTGACTTAATTAGAAGCATTTGGGGAAAAAGGATTAGATTGTAATAGGTGTGAAAGTTTAATTATAGATTAAAAGAAATTATGAAGGACCAAAATGGCAATTATGCCATTTTTAAATGATTGAGGCGGCATAAGTGTAAAAAAATCCTAAGATTTTTTGTGTGATAAAATAAAATATTATTTTATGTTAATATAATATAATACATAATAAGGTTAAAAAAAAAAAGAAAGAGAGAAAGAAAGAAACAGAGAAGCAAACGAAACAGAGAGCAGGGGAAAGAAAGAAAAAGAGAGAAAAGAAAGAAGAAAAGGGAAAATTAAGGGTTTGAAGCTTGGAAGTTTAATAGGTATGTTAATTTAGCCCTTTTCTTTTAATTTTGATGCTTTATAAGTTTTAGAACAAAGTTTTGATGAATTTAAGTTGAAGTTTTAAAATTTTAGAGCTTTTGAATATAACATATGATGAACAAAAAGATAAATTAGTGGTTTAAATTGAAAGAATTTGAAGTTAGAATTGGGTAAAGGATTTAATTGTAAAATAAGCTATAAGAAAACTATTTTTGGACAGCAGCAGTAGAGTAACTTTGAAAAATCACCAAAAATCGTAGAAGTGGAATTAGAAGTTTTATGAGATATGAAATTAAAGCTTATTGAGTCTATTTTCATATGAAAGAAACAGGGAAAGCGAAGGAATTTTGTAATTTGAGATATTTAATTTTTGTAAGACTGGTTTAAAGGGATTTCAGGATCCCCTGTTCTGACTTTGAAAAATCATAAAAAATTGGAGAAAAATAATTAGGGGCTTAAGTTTATATGTTTAGAATCTTGAATGAGTCTATTTTCAAATGAAATAAATAAGAAGGTCATATGAATTCTGTACAAAGAGTAATTTGATTCGTAGTGAAGAGAGGTCAGAACAGTCAAACAGTAAAACGGGGGAAACTTTAAGAAAAATCTGGTATTGATTGGCCATACCAAAAATTCTGGAAAAATTATAGTAAAAAGATATATGAGTCTAGTTTCAAGGAAAATTAACGGTTCTTCATTTGGAGTTCAGTAGCTCTGGAAATAAATAATTTTGTGAATATGACACAAAAGGACAGCTTTGAATAAGTTTATGAGTAAAGGATTAAATTGAAATGTGAGCAAAAGTAAGAAAGCATGAAATTATCATAAAATACATGTTTATTTTATTAAATAGTGCAGGAAATTATTTGATTATTTTTAACATATAAATGTTATGTGTTTATATGGAATTGAAGAAAAGAAAAGGAAGGAGAGAACCGAATCAAGAAAAGGAAAAGAGAAGATTAAGGAGTGAAGGAAAAGGGACTTATATCACCTCAATTTTTTGTTGTAAGTACTACAAGAATTTTAAATTATTGTTATATATATTTTTTTGAAATTCTATGTGAATTATTTAAATATATAATATTCAGCTTTAAATGCCCAAGTAGACGAAATTAGAACTACTGGGATATTAGTGGCATGCCATTAAGGAACTTTTAGCGCCCTCGATATTAGCACGTTGGTGCTCTCTGATTATTAGCACGTCAGTGCTCTCTGTTCATTTGTGCATCATAATGCACCTCTGTATTTGTTCCGTATATCCGGTGTGTTCTAGGAAGTCTACTTTGGGCCAATATTGTGAATTGAGAATAAAAGTGAATTACTGATGTGTTAAGGCAAGTTTTATACCTTACTAAAGATAAGTTAAATTTATTTAAAGCAATGAACAATTGAAGAGACTTATATGTGAGTAAATATGCGATAATTGATTGAGTTTAAAATATTCTCGTTATGATTGTTTAATTAATTATTCTTGTAGTGCTTACTAAGCCTTCATCGCTTAACGCGTTTATTTTAACGCAGAGGTACAAAAGAGTCTAGAAGAGAAGTTCAACTAGAAGATTTCTCATCTCATCACATCTTCAAGACTACGGAAGTAGGTACTATATTTTGTGTTAAAATGGCATGTACATAGGTGATATTTTGGTCACTTAAAACTACTACATGACTTTTGTTGTAGAAAGCGATATTTGGTATTTTAATGTTATAAGTAGAATCTAAATATGATTAAATATGAAATTGTATTAGTTAAATTGTTGGATTTTGGAATTGGTTGAATTGGTTATATCCGGAATGAATACGGTTTTAATTGCGGGGGTGATATGTGAAAATAAGCGTAAATGTCTGCGAAATTTATATTAAACAAAATTTATATTTGCAAATTATCGATATGTCCCAGTAATGCCTCGTAACCTCGTTCGATGATGGTTGGGGTTAGGGTGTTACATTTATTGGTATCGAGCCTAGGTTTTCTCGAATTCTTGGGTCGAGTATGAGTCTATTTGTACATGCCATTTTATAAATTGATGTGATGAGATGAGTTTTAGTTATTTAATTGTGTAATTTATGAATATTGTAGAAACTTAAAGATGTCAAGTAGATCTCGTGAAGAGTCGAAAATGAAGTAGAGAGCGGGCGCCAAACCTTGATAGGAAAGAGATCAACATAGAGCCCAAGTTCAAGTGAATCAAGAAACTTAGGAATGATAGAGAGCCCGAATTGGAAGAAAGAACTCAAATCAAATCGAACCAATACCGCTAGAGAAGAAATTCGATTGCAACTTTATTACGCACAATGAATCGCTTATTGCGACAAGTTGTGAGAACTAATAATGCTCCATCTGCTCCACCACTATCTTCTCCTTTTATCGCTCCACATCCACAATCATCTATAACCTACCATCGATCCCCTTGGAGAAAATCGAGAAAATAAAAATATGGGGTCAAGAGTTTAAAGGAAAGAAAGATGATGATCCAAAGTGAGGTTTTGAGGAATGGTTTGAGAACGATCAAAGAATATTTGAAGAATTGCGATTATATGTGGGATGAAAAGTTGAAATGTGCAAAGATCTTTATTAAAGGGTGAGGCTTATCAATGGTGGACCACTATTATGAATATCCATCCTGCAGAGAAAATTAATTGGGATTTCTTTGTATCTGAATTTAGAAAGAAATATGTGAGTCAACTTTATCTTGAGAAGAAGAAAAGAGAATTTCTGGATCTGAAGCAGAACAACATGTCTGTTGCTGAATATGAACGTGAATTTATCAGATTGAGTAAGTATGCAAAGGAATTAATAGCAAATGAAGTAGATATGTGCAGAAGATTTGAGTGGGGATTGAATGAAGAGATTTATGTTCCTCTTATACCATTACATCTACAAGAATTTCCTATTTTGGTTGATAGAGCACAACGACTGGAAGAAGGGTTAGCTCGTTCAAAAGAAAAGAGTTTTGGGAAGAGACTAGCCACTAGTTCAGCACCCCCACCGTTTCCAAAAAGAGTGAGGGATTTTAAAGATTCTAGATACACATCTCCTCATGTTGGGCAAAGATCCGTAATCGGACAAGACAAACTCAAAGAAACGACTCTATGGGTAGTACAGGGGTTCTAAAAGAAAACCAACACCATCATCATGTGAGCAATCGTGGGAGATATCATTGGGAGAATGTCGATCGATTTCTCGAGAGCTTTTGTTTTGATGTGGGTCAAAAGATCATTTAATCGAGAGATCGTCCAAGATGTCGAGAAAGTGTTACTGACGATGCGATCTGTGAGAGGTAGCTCGGTTTCACGAAGAGGTAGACAACCTGGAATTTCTGGTGGCACTAGTAGTGGTACGAGATTGGTGAGGGAAACAACTGATAGATCTGAATTCCGAAGGCCTCGAACTTATGCTATCAGAACACGAGAAGAGGGAGACGCTCCTGATGTGATTACTGGTACATTCTCTTTATTTGATTCTTCTGTAATTGCATTAATTGATCCGGGCACTACACATTCATATATATGCATTGCATTAGTGAAAGAAAGAGAATTACAAGTAGAACTTACAGAATACGAAGTAGTAGTTACTAATCCTTTCGGGCAAAGTGAAAAAGTTAATAAAGTGTGTAGAAGATGTCCCTTAAAAATTCATGATTATGAGTTTCAAAGAGGACCTTATAGCACTTACGTTTTATGAGTTCGATGTGATATTGGGTATGGACCGTTGTCGAACATGGGGTTATGGTTGATTGCAGAAGAAAAAGAATTTCCTTGAGAACTTCGGATGGAGACGAAGTGATTGTAACCGGTGAAAAATATAGTGCACTGACAAATGTGGTGTCTGCAATGAAGGCTTCTAAGATGATGAGAAGAGGATGTACTGCTTTTCTTGCTTATATTCTAGATACTGCATAAACGAATCCTCGAGATTGAAAAGATACCAGTGGTTCGAGATTTTATCGATGTGTTTCGGAGGAATTACCGGGTTTACCTCCGAAAGAGAAGTAGAGTTTGGGATTGAGCTAATTCCGTGCATCGCACCGATATCAATAGCACCTTATCGGATGGCACCCATCGAGTTGAAAGAATTGAAAATGCGATTACAAGAGTTATTAGACAAGGGATTCATACGCCCTAGTGTATCACCATGGGGGCACCAGATTATTTGTAAAGAAGAAAGATGGGTCTTTGAGGCTTTGTATAGATTACCGTCGGTTGAATAAAGTGACTATAAAGAACAAGTATCCGTTGCCCAGGATTGATGATTTGTTTGATCAGTTAAAAGGAGCTAGTGTATTTTCTAAGATTGATCTCAGATCGGGGTATTATCGATTCTGGTGAAAGAATCGATGTGTCAAAAGCGCCTTTAGGACTCGAATGCGGTCATTATGAATTCTTGGTTATGCCATTTGGATTAACTAATGCTCCAGCTGCTTTCATGGATCTTATGAATAGAATTTTTCAGCCTTATTTAGATCAGTTTGTGGTTGTATTTATAGATGACATTCTAGTGTATTCAAAAGGTGAAGAGGAGCATGATAAACATCTCCGAATTGTGCTCTGATTTTGAGAGAAAAGAAATTGTATGCTAAATTGAGTAAGTGTGAATTTTGGTTAAAAGAAGTTACTTTTCTCGGGACATATAGTATCGGCAGATGGTATTGGGTAGATCCCAAGAAAGTAGAAGCTATACTTGAATGGAAACCACCAAAGAATGTGACAGTAAAAAGAGTTTTCGGATTGGTGGTTACTATAGAAGATTTGTTGAGGATTTTCCATGATTGCATCTCCATTAATGAAATTGTTGCAGAAAAATGTAAAATTTGAATGGACAGAAAAGTGTCAGCAAAGTTTTGAAAAATTAAAAGCAGCATTAACAGAAGCTCCTGTGTTGATTCAACGAGTAACCGTAAGGAGTACGTGGTTTTCGTGAATGCTTCATACAATGGTTTGGGCTGTGTGCTAATGCAAGGAGGAAAGGTAGTAGCATATGCTTCTAGACAATTGAAGCCACACTAAAAGAACTATCCGACGCATGATCTTGAATTGGTCTGCGATGGTGTTTGCGCTAAAAATATGGAGACATTATTTATACGGGGAAAAATGTTATATCTACACTGACCATAAGAGTTTGAAGTATTTGTTGACTCAGAAGGATTTGAATTTGAGACAGAGAAGATGGGTTGAATTGATAAAGGATTATGATTTAATTATCGATTACCATCCAGGTAAGGCTAATGTTGTTCTTGATGCTTTAAGCCGAAAATCTCTATTTGCTTTTGCGAGCTATGAATGCCCGATTGTCTTTGGTTGATAATGGTTCAATCATGGCTGAAATGAGAGCTAAACCGACATTTTTACAGCAAATATATGAAGCTCGTAAGAATGATGAGAAGCTACTGATTAAATGGGCACGCAGTGTGAGTCAGTATTGATTCTCGAATTTGATTGGAGTTAATGGTTGTATGTTACTCAAAGGTAGAATATGTGTACCTCGTAATTGAGCTCATCTGTAAGATTTTGTACGAGGCTCACAACGGTATTATGTCAGTACATCCGGGGAGTAATAAAATGTATAATGATCTGAAAAAGATGTATTGGTGGCCAGGAATGAAACGGGATATCTCTGAGTTTGTATCAAGATGTTTAATATGTCGACAAGTTAAAGTGAACATCAGGTACCTTCAGGATTACTTCAGCCAATTACTATACCGGAATGGAAATGGGAAAGAATCACTATGGATTTTGTATCGGGGTTACCGTTGTCTCCAAAGAAAACGGATGCTATTTGGGTGATTGTTGACCGATTGACAAAATCAGCGCACTTTATTCCGGTACGTATGGATTATTCTTTAGATAAACCGGCCGAATCAGATATATCCGAGATTATCAGGCTACATGGAGTGCCCTGTCTCCATTATATCAGATAGAGATCCCCGATTTACGTCTCGTTTCTGGGATAAACTGCAAGAAGCTTTAGGTACTCGGTTGTATTTCAAGATCGCATTTCATCCTCGATTGATGGCCAATCTGAAGCGTGTAATTCAAGTATTAGAAGATATGCTCCGATGTTGTATACTAGAGTTTGAAGGTAATTGGGAGAGGTATCTGCCTTTGATTGAATTTGCTTACAATAACAGTTATCAATCCAGTATTAAAATGGCTCCGTATGAAGCTTTGTATGGTAGAAAGTGTAGAACACCATTATATTGGACAGAGCTTAGTGAAAAGAAGATACATGGGGTTGATTTAATCCAAGAAACAGAGGAAAAAGTACAAGTCATTCGAAATAGTTTGAAAGCAGCATTTGATCGTCAAAAATCTTATGCTGATCTTAAAAGAAAAGATATTGAATATAATGCGGGTGAAAAAGTATTTTTGAAAGTGTCACCATGGAAAAAATTTCTCCGATTTGGGAAGAAAGGCAAGCTCAGTCCAAGATTTATTGGGCCGTATGAGATCTTAGAACGGGTTGGTCCAGTTGCTTATCGGATAGCCTTACCACCGGAATTGGATAGAATTCACAATGTTTTTCATGTCTCAATGTTACGAAGATACCGGTCTGATCCATCTCATGTGATTACTCCTGAAGTAATAGAAATTCAACCGGATTTAACTTATGAAGAGGAGCCAATTAAGATACTTGCTCGAGAGGTAAAGGAATTGAGAAACAAACGGATTCCGTTGGTAAAAGTGTTGTGGAGACATCATAATTCGGAAGAAGCAACATGGGAAAGAGAGGAAACAATGAGACATCAATATCCGCAATTGTTTACGTCAGGTAAATTTCGAGGACGAAATTTATTAAGCGGGGGAGAATTGTAGTGACCCGATAGTTGAGTAACCGAAAAATATATTTTCGGTCTCCGTTTCCATAAAACTGAATCGTAAATAATTACTAAAAATATTTACGAAGCTAGTTGTGCGTCTAATTGGGTTTTATTTAGGTGAATTTGACTTAATTAGAAGCATTTGGGGAAAAGGATTAGATTGTAATAGGTGTGAAAGTTTAATTATAGATTAAAAGAAATTATGAAGGACCAAAATGGCAATTATGCCATTTTTAAATGATTGAGGCGGGCATAAGTGTAAAAAAAATCCTAAGATTTTTTGTGTGATAAAATAAAATATTATTTTATGTTAATATAATATAATACATAATAAGGTTAAAAAAAAAGAAAGAGAGAAAGAAAGAAACAGAGAAGCAAACGAAACAGAGAGCAGGGGAAAGAAAGAAAAAGAGAGAAAAGAAAGAAGAAAAGGGAAAATTAAGGGTTTGAAGCTTGGAAGTTTAATAGGTATGTTAATTTAGCCCTTTTCTTTTAATTTTGATGCTTTATAAGTTTTAGAACAAAGTTTTGATGAATTTAAGTTGAAGTTTTGAAATTTTAGAGCTTTTGAATATAACATATGATGAACAAAAAGATAAATTAGTGGTTTAAATTGAAAGAATTTGAAGTTAGAATTGGGTAAATGATTTAATTGTAAAATAAGCTATAAGAAAACTATTTTTGGACAGCAGCAGTAGAGTAACTTTGAAAAATCACCAAAAATCGTATAAGTGGAATTAGAAGTTTGATGAGATATGAAATTAAATCTTATTGAGTCTATTTTCATATGAAAGAAACAGGGAAAGCGAAGGAATTCTGTAATTTGAGATATTTATATTTTTGTAAGACTGGTTTAAAGGGATTTCGGGATCCCCTGTTCTGACTTTGAAAAATCATAAAAAATTGGAGAAAAATAATTAGGGGCTTAAGTTTATATGTTTAGAATCTTGAATGAGTCTATTTTCAAATGAAATAAATAAGAAGGTCATATGAATTCTGTACAAAGAGTAATTTGATTCGTAGTGAAGAGAGGTCAGAACAGTCAAACAGTAAAACGGGGAAACTTTAAGAAAAATCTGGTATTGATTGGCCATACCAAAAATTCTGGAAAAATTATAGTAAAAGATATATGAGTCTAGTTTCAAGGAAAATTAACGGTTCTTCATTTGGAGTTCAGTAGCTCTGAAATAAATAATTTTGTGAATATGACACAAAAGGACAGCTTTGAATAAGTTTATGAGTAAAGGATTAAATTGAAATGTGAGCAAAAGTAAGAAAGCATGAAATTATCATAAAATACATGTTTATTTTATTAAATAGTGCAGGAAATTATTTGATTATTTTTAACATATAAATGTTATGTGTTTATATGGAATTGAAGAAAAGAAAAGGAAGGAGAGAACCGAATCAAGAAAAGGAAAAGAGAAGATTAAGGAGTGAAGGAAAAGGGACTTATATCACCTCAATTTTTTGTTGTAAGTACTACAAAAATTTTAAATTATTGTTATATATTTTTTTTTGAAATTCTATGTGAATTATTTAAATATATAATATTCACTTTAAATGCCCAAGTAGACGAAATTAGAACTCTTTGGGATATTAGTGGCATGCCATTAAGGAACTTTAGCGCTCTCGATATTAGCACGTTGGTGCTCTCGATTATTAGCACGTCGTTGCTCTGCATTCATTTGTGCATCATAATGCACCTCTGTATTTGTTCAGTATATCCAGGTGTGTTCTAGGAAGTCTACTTTGGGCCAATATTGTGAATTGAGAATAAAAGTGAATTATGATGTGTTAAGGCAAGTTTTATACCTTACTAAAGATAAGTTAAATTTATTTAAAGCAATGAACAATTGAAGAGACTTATATGTTAGTAAATATGCGATAATTGATTGAGTTTAAAATATTCTGTTATGATTGTTTAATTAATTATTCTTGTAGTGCTTACTAAGCCTTCAACGGCTTAACGCGTTTATTTTAACGCGTAGAGGTACAAAGAGTCTAGAAGAGAAGTTCAACTAGAAGATTTCTCATCTCATCACATCTTCGAAGACTACGGAAGTAGGTACTATATTTTGTGTTAAAATGGCATGTACATAGGTGATATTTTGGTCACTTAAAACTACTACATGACTTTTGTTGTAGAAAACGATATTTGGTATTTTAATGTTATAAGTAGAATCTAAATATGATTAAATATGAAATTGTATTAGTTAAATTGTTGGATTTTGGAATTGGTTGAATTGGTTATATCTGGAATGAATACGGTTTTAATTGCAGGGGGTGATATGTGAAAATAAGCAGAAATGTTGCCGAAGTTTATATTAAACAAAATTTATATTTGCAAATTATCAGATATGTCCGGTAATGCCTCGTAACCCTGTTCCGGTGATGGTTCGGGGTTAGGGGTGTTACACCTCCAAGGTTGATGACTGAAGCAATGGTTATGCAATTTGGTGAATTTTTTGGGAAAATTCTTAGAATATGATACTTCTATTCCGACTCTGGGCCTTAAAAAATTCATGCGCATTCATGTTCGATTGGACGTAACTAATCCGTTGAAATGAAAGAAAAAGATCCAGATTGGAAAAACTACGGCTGTTTATGCTCGTTTTCAATATGAAAAATTGAGTTTATTTTGTTTCATCTATGGCAAGTTGGAGCATGGTGAAAGTTATTGTCTTTTTCACCTCTGAATTGAGCCATCCAAATTTGTTTTTGGTTGGGATATTTCATTACAAGCAGTGGCGCGGCGATGTAACACGGTTGTGAGTAGGTGGCTCTGTGACGCCGATGGATCACAATGGAATAATGATATGGAAAGCATTAATCAGGGCAATAATTGGGCGAATAATATTGGGCATAATTTAAAGCGGGATTCGTGGAAACATTTTTCAAATCCCAATTTAATTCCTTCGAATTCCAGTAAACAAAACTTATCTAAAGGGCCTGACAATTGGCGTAATCTGGGCAGTGGGGTTTTGAAAGATAATGGCTTCACAAATGGGCCCACGGATCTGATGTTGGAGGAGGAGAATGATCCATTAGTTACCTTGAAAGGTAAAAAAGGGCAAAGGTTAGTGGATGGTTCATTAACTCTCATGGGAAATAATACGGAAGTAAGTTCTTTTGATTTAACGGCTAGCTCTGGTGAACAGAGCAGCCAAATGCAATGAAAATCCTAAGCTGGAACGTTCGTGGTTAGGGGAGATCACGAACTGTTCAGAGGCTCAAGAACAAATTGAGAGCTATTAATCCCCGGATTTTGTTTCTTAAGGAAACAAAATTAAGTCCTAAAAGGATGGAAGCGGTTAGAATGAAATGCTGGTTTGAAAATGGGATTTATATTGGGGCGTTGGGTTCAAAGGGAAGTTTATCTTTGGGTTGGAAAAGAAATTCTTTGATTCGACTTAAGAGTTTCTCTTCTTTTCGTATTGATGTTGAGGTTCACGACAATGAATGTGATGCAATTTGGAGACTAACTGGATTTTATGGGAATCTGGATGAAAGGAGCAGAAGCGAATCTTGTGAATTACTTAGACATTTGGGGCATAACCAAACAATACCTTGGGTTTTGTTGGGGGATTTTAATGAAATCACAAACTCTTTTTTTTTTAAAAAAGGGTGGTTGTCTAAGAGTTGAACGTCAAATGAATGATTTTCAAACGACACTGGAAGATTGTGGGTTTAATGATTTAAGTTATATTGGAAGGTGGTTTATGTGGGAGCGATGAAGGTTTTTGTCAACAAACATAAGTGAGAGATTGGATCGGGGAGTTGCATATTTGAATTGGGTGAATCTTTGTCCAAGCTACCAATTAGAACATTTGAGTCACTCTTTCTCAGATCATTGTCCTATTCTATTGAATACCATGGGAAAGCGGAGGAGTGATTTGTGTAATAAAGACAAAATTTTTTGTTTTGAGGCCAAATGGTGCTCAGAGAATTCTTTTGAAAAGGAGATAAAGATAATTTGGGCTGATTTTTCAGGAAGTGTTCTAGATAGGCTTGAGAGAATGGGCCAACAGATCCAGAAGTGGAGTAAAATTAGAAGTAGAAAGTAAAAAAAGAATCATGTGAATTTAAAAGAACGGCTAAACTATCTTTATAATTGGGAACGAACTGATGAAATCCTAACCGAAATTGTTGATGTTCAATTAGGCCTTAACTTAGAGGCTGATCAGGAAGAAATTTTTTGGGAGCAACAAGCCCGCGTCAATTGGCTGAAAAATAAGACATAAATACCAGTTATTTTCAAAAAGTAGCTGTTCAACGCCAGCTTCGTGGTCGAATTAAGGGGTTAAAAGGGGAGAATGGCACAAGGACTACCATGACTGAGAAGATGTTAAAGCTTGCTTCAGATTTTTTTGGTAATCTATTTTCAGCTTTGGAAATGGGTACAGATGAACCCTTATTTGAGTTAATAGAGGAAAGAATTACTATAGATATGAATGATAATCTGCTACAGCAACTTATTGGGGAGGAGATTACTTATGATGTCAAGTCGATGGCACATTTGAAAGCCCCTGGCATTGATGGCTTTCCCGCAATCTTTTTCCAAAGGTACTAGCATATTATTGGACCTGAAATTTCTAGTTACTGTTTATCTATTTTGAATGGTGAATCTGAAATAGGTGAGATTAATAAAAACCGTATTGTTTTGATTTCTAAAGTCGAAAACCCAAAAAAATTTTCACAATTTAGACCCATAAGTCTTTGTAATGTAGTTTATAAAATTATGGCAAAAGTCTTGGTGAATCGTATGAGTGTAATTTTTGGAAACTGTATTAATGAAGCTCAAAGGGCTTTCATCCCAGGAAGACATATTTTGGATAATGTGCTGATTACTTATGAGGTCATTCATTCACTGAAAATGAATAAGAAAGGAAAGAAAGGGAGTTTTGCGCTTAAACTCGATATGAGTAAAGCCTACGATCGAGTTGAATGGGATTTTTTGGCTGGAATGATTATGCATTTAGGTTTTCATGCTGATTGGATTGTTCTCATTATGAGATGTGTTTGTTCTGTCTCCTATTTTGTGAGTCTTAATGGATCGAACAGTGAGTGGTTCTCACCTTCAAGAGGTTTAAGACAGGGCGATCCACTCAGCCCTTATCTCTTTTTAATTTGTACTGAGGGATTTTCTACACTCCTTAATGAAGTAAAAAAAATAAAAGTCTGATGAGGGGCACTCCTATTGGAAGGGAAATGTTTTCGATCAATCACTTGTTTTTCGCGGATGACTGCATTCTTTTTGGAGACGCATCAAATAAGGGAGCTAGTGTGGGTCGAGATGTTATTCAGGAGTATGAAATGGCTTCGGGTCAACGAGTGAATTTTGACAAATCACTTATCTATTTTGGGGCTAATGTGGATACAAATGTCAAAGAAACCATAATGAATTTACTGGGTGTTCGGGTGGCTTCAAATTCGGAAAAGTATTTAGGATTGCCTATGATGGTTGGACGGAAAAAGACTTGGGCTTTTGCTAACTTTATTGACCGGTTTAGAAGACGAATTGAAGGTTGGAGCTTGCGAAACTTATCCATGGGGGGAAAGGATGTCTTTATTAAGTCGGTTTTTCAAGCTATACCGGTTTACGTTATGCAATGTTTTGCTCTATCAAAAATGTTATGTTGAAAACTTGAAGGCATAATGAATAAGTTTTGGTGGTCTAATAATAAATCTGCTAAGGGCATCCATTAGAGTTGTAACATCCCAGTTTAGAGCCTAGTCGGAATAGTGGTGTGAGACCGCAAATCTGAGGTATATGAATGAGTTTTTGAGGTTTATGCTATGTTTGCATGTTAGTGTGAAAACTTCATGAAGCAATTTTGTGAAATTGCGGTTGAATTGTCCAAAAAGACTAAATTGCAAAAGTTGCAAAATGTGGGATTCTAGAAGTTGTTTGTGTGAAATACCTTTAGAATATTATTTAGAGGTCATTAGATAGCAATTTACCCAAATTCTAATTTTTGGACAAAATTGGGCATGGATGAGTTAAAATAGAAAGTTTATCAAAAAGGGCATTTTGGTCGTTTAGCAATTAAATGATTAAAATAGAGAAAAGATGACAAAATTCATTCATCTTCTTCTTCAAAGCTGCCAAAATCTTCAAGAGCCATTGTTAGGGTTCTTCAAATTTTTCAAGCTAGCTAGTAAGTACATCCAAGCCCCGTTTTTGATATTCTTCGTATTTTTGAAGTCCTAGTAGCATGAATAAGCTATTTCTAGCTATTTGATGAGCTATAATGGATGTTAAAAAATGTGGCCATGTATGACATGCATGTATTTTGATGTTTTATTAAAGATTATGAAAAGTTGATGTAGTAGAAACATCTTTTGTTAAGTGATTTTCCATGAAAATGCATGTAGGGACTAGTTTGTGAAAGTCTTAAGTTTGGTCATACATGTGTGATTTAGTGAGAACTGATGAATGCTTTAGTTGAGTAAGTGATTCGACTAAGCATGAAAGGCTAGAAAGTTGAATAAAAATCACTTTACGAGCCTTGGGGCAAAAGTGTAATTATAAGAAAATTTAAGGACAAAATAGTAATTTTGCTAAAGTATGATATAAGGGTCAATTTAGTCAATTTGTGTATTGAATAAGCTGATTTATTCATTATAGATCAAGAAAGACAAAGCCCAGATCGAAACTGAGGTAAGAGTAAGGTGGTGGACTAAATTGCACATCTCTGTACTTTTGAGTACCGAGGTAAGTCTATGCATAAACAATGCATTCATACTTACAATTTGTTAATGCTAGCTAGTGTATAGCATGATTGATAATGATTGAGAACCTATGTTGAATGAATGTGGTAGAATTTGTGAATGGATGTATGATTTAGTAAATAGATATGTGAATGTGTAGGGATAATGCTAAATGGTGGGCTAAGTGCGATACCATCCTAAAACATATTGACGATGAGCTGGCTATGTGCGATGCTATCGTTAGGTATATCGTCTAGTGGACTATGTGTGAAACCACTATGATTACCTTTGTGGTAGGCTAAGTACGATACTACCTTATAAATTGATTGTGGTGGGCTAAGTGCGAAACCACCAAGAAATTAGCTGTGTGGTGGTATTATTAAGTTAATTAGTTGTGTGGTTGTATTATTAAGTTAATTAGTTGTGTGGATGAATTATTGAGAAATGATGTTGTGTTGTATACTGTGTAAATGTGATATTGAATGTAGGGGTGCATTTCAATGGTTATGAGTATGTGGCTTATGATGTGTTGGAAATGTGGTAAGGGATAGAAAGAGTAAGCATAGTTGTACATTATATGTTAGTATAATGCTAATTTTTGTTTAGCTTATACTATGATGCTTAATTGTTTATGTGTAAACTTACTAGGCTCAAAGCTTACTCTCTCTCTTTTCCCTTGTCTTATAGAGTGAAAGTGTTGAATCGAGACACGTGGATCAATTGGAAGATCGCCCACACTATCAGCACACTCTGGTACATGAGACTCAATGTTTTGTATATGGCATGTATAGAGGCTAGACAAGTTAGTGAATTTTGTTGTAAATGGTTAAGATGTGTTGGTCTTTAGATGGATGATATATTTTGTATAATGCCATAGTTGTTGGCTATTCTATATTATATGAAAAGATATAGTTATCTATGTGAGATTGCACTTTAATTTGAGTTGCTTATGGATGTGTTGAATGAGTGCTTGTTATGTATGCTAAAGGGGTGAAAAGAACTTGGCATATAGCTTTGTTCTTGTCCATGTGGATAGACACACGGTCGTGTGTCTAGGCCATGTGTGACACACGGTTAGCCCATGGGCGTGTGACTTGGCCGTGCGTCCCTTGCATGTTGGTCTTTTAAGTCAGAATTGGCCACGAGCTAGCCACACGGGCGTCTGTCTAGACTCTAGGCCGTGTAAGTGAAGTCAGTGTTCACCACGGTTGAGGAGCATGGGCGTGTGTCCTAGCAGTGGAGCATTGGCAGAATGCTTGGGTTTTTATGCACGGTTTGTGGACATGGGCGTGTGTGACTACACACGGGCGTATCTTATCTTCCACGGGCGTGTGAGCCCTGTATAAAAGAGAAAAATTTTAAGAATCGAAAAGGTTCCGGAATAGTCTCGAGAGCCATTGTGTGTATGAGTGAGGCCTTGTAAGTCGAGAAAGAGGTTACTGAGGTGACTTAAGAGAGTAGCCACGATGAGTCTAAGTGACGGTCATGAGGTTCTAATACAATAACTCCTCAAGCCTGGTTCCGGTGTAGAACCCGGGTAAGGGGTGTTACAAGAGTAATTGGGATGCTTTGTGTAAACCGAAAAGTGTTGGTGGGCTGAGTTTTAAAAAATACGGTTTTGTTTAATAAAGCCTTACTAGCAAAACAAGCTTGGTGTCTTTTATTCTAGCCCAATTATCTTCTAGCCAAAGTTTTAAAAGCCCGTTATTATCCTTTTTCTGATATATTATCAACAAAAATTGGCTCTTACCCATCATTTACCTGGAGAAGCATTTGCAGTGCTCAAGATTTGATTGCAGATGGAATTCTTTGGCGAATTGGTAATGGTGCTAGGGTAAATATATGGAATGATCCTTGGCTACCTGGAGCAGGGAACAACAGATTATCAGTTCAAAAAATTAATCTAAATTGGACGACAGTGGATCAGCTGATTGAGGCTGAGACCAATACTTGGAACAAGGATCTGATCTACAATATTGTTGATGATGATAATGCAACTTGTATTTTCTCCATTCCGATATCTGAGGTTAAATTAGAGGATATGCTAGTTTGGAAACATGAAGGCACTGGGGAATATTCAGTGAAAAGCGGGTATCGGGTCTTAGTTACAGAATTATTACAGAATTCTAGCTACATCTCTTTTAATGTTGAGGATTACAAGGATTTTTACAAATCTTTTTGGCCTATGCACATCCCAGCAAAAATAAAAATACATATATAGAGACTGTTTAATAATTTTTTGCCCTATTTCTATAATTTGCTTCAAAAAACTCTACGAGTTGAAGTCGACTGTTCCCTTTGCAATGCTGCCCCAGAGGATTCTGACCATCTGCTGTGGTCTTGTAGTATACTACAGCAGGTCTGGGTTTATCTTCAAATCAAGATTGCTCTAAACGATCGTACTTCGAACTGCAAAACTCATTTTGTTAATACTTTATTTGCAGCAGATGATCAAAACAAACAACTTATTGCAATTTCTATTTAGGCCCTATGGTATAGAAGAAATAAGTTGATTCATAAAGGAGTTAAATTTTCTTTGCAGGAACTGCTTGGATTTATTCAAGGTTATGGTCAAGAAATACGCTTAAGCCAAGAGAATATAGGAGTTTTTTATAGATCTCTGTCGAAAGAACTATGGAACCCCCCAGACATTGGTTTTATTAAACTCAACTTTGACGCAACTTTTCAAAACGACTCTAGAACTTTTACAACAGCAGTACTAGCTAAGAATCCTGAAGGATAAGTTGTAGGGGCAAAAACTTATCTTTTTGATGATGTTGTCGATACTTTTGTGGCTGAAGTGAGGGCGTGTGAAAGGGCTATTCTCTTTGCGGTTGAAATGGGCTTCCTGCGTCTGCTCGTGGAAGGGGATTCAATGCCAGTCATCAAAAAGCTCAAGACAAAGGGGGAAGATAGATCGATTCTTAGACCAATCATACAACATATTCGTATATTGGAAAATTCTTTTGAAAATGCATCTGACCTCTTTGTTCCCCGACTGGTTAATGGAGCGGCTCATACTTTGGCTTTGGAAAAAAGGAGAAGACAAATCTCTGGCATCTGGGTTGATGGGGTTTCGAAATCAGTCAAGATAATAGTGGAAAGGGATCTGATGGATTGGACCCAGAGTCACCAAGTTTCTTTCTAGATTTGCTTTGAAGATGGAGAAGGTTCTTTGAATCTCCATGGTTGGTTTCAAAGCTTTTGGCTTTTCTTCATTTGTGCTTATCTCAGAATTGTTTCTTCTACAAAAGGGGAAGGAAGATTTTATATAGTTACGAAGAAGAAAACATATAAATAATGTGAATTTTTTTCTAAATATGATAAAAATATTTAAAAAATACAAAATTCTATTTTAAAAAACCCTATAAATACCTGAGAGTTTTTATTAAATTTCTAACAATATAAAAAAATTTATAAAAATACCTTAATTTGTTTCTAAAATTATCTTTTTTATATTATTATTTTAAAATTAAAAATATATAATTACTAAAAAAAAGCATAACATCTAGGTTTATTTGAATCCGAAAATCTATTTATTTAGATTCATTCTAGACGTGAAATATTTTTTTACAAGTTTATATATTTAAAAAATTTTATTAATGCTTGCTATATTAGCCACATGTTTTAATATAAGATCATCACATGTTGTCGTATTATTGGTTACTAGTGTCACACTATCACATTCTAATAACGTTATAGCATAGGTCACAGGTACCAAAGTGTGGCGAATTCTAAGCTAGGTCTAAAAAAATTAAATACTAAAATATAAGTGTTTAAGTTTAAAGACAAATTATATACTAACCCCTAAGATGTGATAAATATATCAGATTAATCTAAATGATAAGTTTTGCAAAAGAAAGAAAATCTAAATGATGGGAAGAGTTAACCCCTTAGAGTTTTACTATTGGTGAAAAAAGAGTTACCTTGGGCTACTGTTTAGTTAGCTGAAATGACCATTTCATTTCCTGTGAGGTTTTTGGGCTACCTGAATATTCATATAAATCTTCTTCACGTTGACCCGAAAATAAAACATGCTTCTCTGTGGTAGTGGCCCAAAAAGACCCAGATCTAAACACAATGCGGATTGGGGGAGGGTAATTCAAAGGGATAAACTACTATTTTATCACTGAATTTGGAAAAATTTTCCAACTCAATCATTCAACTTTTTTTTTTTTTTTTTTTTGTCCACATCAATCTTGAAACTAGACTAATTTTCTCAATTTTGATCCTGTAACACTTAAAACGTTATAATTTTTAATAAAAAAAATTTAAGCAATAACGTGACACACATCACAAGATAAAGATTAAAAAAAATTATCAATTTCAGAAATTAAATGTGGCGCATTCGCGTGTAATGCTTGACAATGGCAGCCAGGTTGCAGTCATTAAGCTTCAACCCTAGAGCATAACAAACATACACATCCAAACAAAACGCACATAGGGCAGGCAAGAAAGGACATTAAGAAATCCCAAAACTAGGTTATCCACCTTAATTAGTCAAAAATGGTACTACAGCATTGTTACAAATAAAAGAAACCAGTGTCAAATCTAAACATACAGATAGCTTTCTGATATATGATTAGAACTAAACCATCAATGAATTAAATTAAGAAAAAACCAAGTCATTGCCACGACAAATGACAAATGAAAATAATTATCGTCATCTAAAGGGAGGTTGTAATAAAACCTGAGTACAACTATACCAGAGAAGGGCCAGAATCTCAGTTTGGTGGAAGAAACTAAGATACCATAAGCCGGAAGAAATGAGTTGGGGGACCAAAGGAATCTAAGAAACTGATCAATCCATAAAGAACAAAACTTTGCGGACAATATATTATATGTTTAAAATATAACATTAATGAGAGAAGCAATAGGAACCCAAAAAATTATTCTTTATATATAATTAAACAAATATAAAAGATACTCTAATCATAAAAAATGAAAATACGTTAAATGGCACTCAGTTTAGACTAGATCTGATCATGGGTCGAGTCTCTTGATCTGGCCCGAAAGTCCGTCCAAAATATGAGAGGATTTGAGTAAAAATATTTAGACTAGATCTAATCATGGGTCGAGTCTCTTGACCTGGCCCGAAAGCCAGTCCAAAATAAGAGAGGATTTGGATAAAAATATAAAGAGAAAATGAGTCGAGCCTCGAGAAAGCTTTTTTTGCTCGAGCTTGACTCAGGCTAAATTTGCAAGAAAAAAAAATACTTGCTACTTTTTGTTGCTGTTTTGTCACTGTTTTGGTGTTGTTTAGCTATTATATTGCTACTATTTTGTTGTTATTATTTAGATGTTGTATAACTCTTATTTTATTGTTAATTTTGCTACTATTTTAGAGGTATTATTTAAATATAAATAATTTTTAAAATTTATTTTAATTTGTTGAGAAACATTAATTTTAATATTTTTAGTAGATTTAATGTATTATATTTTTAAAATTTATTTTTATATAAAAATAAAAATATAAAAAATTTAATACGGGTGAACTGGACTAAGTTTGAATTTTAATATTCTTATCTAAACTGAACTTAAATAAAATTTTAGATTAATTTTTTAGATCGAATCAAATCCAAACCTAAAAAATAGGCCTAAAATTTTATTGATACTCCGCCTCAGTTACCCCATTGGCACATAATGATCTCTACTTTAGAGAGATACTCATGACATGAACATGATAAGGAAAAAGAAGCACCGATACTCTTCCAAGATTTGAAGGCTTGACTAACTTTCACTAACCCATTTATTATCACATTAATTAATACAACAAGGCCCATTAACTTATACATTTATGAGAAAATCAATTTTGTGCTTACTAATACATATAATAAATAATTGGGCATCTATATATAAATAGTATTGTATAAATATAAATGAATTAGATGATATCATTTTACTAGTATAATAATTTTGTGTGAATTTTAATGGCTAAATTTATTATTATTATAACAATTAAAATTATGTACAATTGACAAAATATTAATGTTGTGATTAATTGTTTTTAATTATTGATATTAAATTATTTAAAATTTTTTAAAAGATCCATTTATTTAAAATTTTTAGGATTATTTTCTTCCAAATTTCGTTGGTTAAAAAAATGCCATAAGGATTGCTTCATAGTAGCTTTAAATGTGCCAGCAATCTGAAGGAGCGAGTGATTAAGCATTTGAGATTTAAGGTTTCTTGACAATCAGATCCTCCCTCCTTATTGCTTCTTAAAACCTATGGGATAAGCTTTTTCATGTTTCCTTTTTATGCATCTTTTATAGTTCAAACCACACTTTAAATACATTGACCATAAAAAAGGAGAAAAAGCAAGTGTACCATTGAACATTTTATTAAAAATTCACGTCTTTGAAAATTAAAAGAGTAATAAAATATAAAGCAATTTCCAAAACTCTTTCTTTCCATTAGTGAAAACATAGAGGAAGGAGTTGGGACTTAGTGTTAACTCAAAGCAAAATCGTTTTTACATACAAAGGAACATCTGTTTGATGAAATTTTCGAAGTAGGTTTAGGGTTTGTTACATTAATTAATGACAAGAGAGTAATATAACAATTTAAATGGTTAGAGAGCTTAATATTTTTTCCTTAAAAAAAGTAGAGAGGGTTCTTCATTAAGATCAGCTGGTTTGTTCCCAGTAAACATGGGGATGTTTTTTAGATTTGAGACATGAGTATAGTGCTGTCTGATTCAGCTGTATCCACTAGACATGGTAAGTGTTACAGTTAAAAAGACAAAGGCTAAAGCCTGGTCATAACCATGTAAACGAGGGGACCATGGAACTAGTTTTCATGATTGGATTGATGGTAATGACATAAGCACTGGCATGCACCTTTAGTCCCCCCCTTCATTTACCAACCAATGTTTTACTGGTCGTTGCTACACATACATACATACATACATACAAATGTATTGGAAGTGATCAAGTGGCAGCAGCTGTGATGTTGGGATAGTTTCCTTGCTTCCAAGTGTTGAAACAAGTTCATAGCTAATTTTAAGTTTGTAAGAAAGAATGTAGTATAAGACAATAAATATTATGATTCATCATAATCCATCACCTGCTCTATTTAATTATACTATATATGTGATTTAATTAGGTTGTTTTTTCAAATCTAATGTCTAGAGTTATCCATAACTCTTTTCAATTTGTAAATAAGACCGCTTGAACGCATGTTCTCTTACACTGACAACAATGAATTTAGTCGTGTTCTTTAATTTTATTATTTTTAGTTCATGTATTTTTTAAATTTTTAAATTTTATTTTTGACTCAAATAATAACCTTTAGGTCTATTAACTAAAATAACTTAATTTTTTTTAGCATTATATGAAAATAACAAACTAATATGATATTACAAATATAATAATATATTTACTGCATAAGGTTTTGAAAATAGTAAAAATTAATTTAATAAATTCAACTGATGTTATTTAAATTAGTACTAAAATTTCATAATTCAAAAAGTAAATAAACTAAAAATTAAATCTATCACGTAAAACAAAAACTAATTATAAAATTTTACTTATAATATATATTTATTTTCCCTACAGAGAGTCGGCGGCAAGTAGAGATATATTTTTTTTTCGAATGGGAGCAAGTAGAGTTTATATTTAAAGGAAAAAAAAAAAAGAGTGGGATAATATCATGAAAATTTGGAGCATATTAGGTCAAAAAGATTGGATTTTTTATTGATATAATTAAGGATGAAAATGAAAATTTTAGAACCTCATGTGATGGCCTAATTATCAAGGGTGTTTATTACTCCAAATATGGTCTAAGTTTGAGTTACATCAGTTACGTTTGTTTGTTGTTCGGATTTTATCCAATTTTGTAATTAAAAAAATTATAAAGCTTAGAGTTGGACTTTGGATTATTTGTGGTCTCAACTGGTCAAAGGGTGTTGGGCCTTATTGAAACTGACCTTTTTAACTTTTTATTTGTAAACAATTTTCAGCCCAACTTAAACAACCTAATAAATTATAGCTTAGGGTTCGTTTGAATTCTGATAATATCTATAGAGTTAATGTCTAGAATTAATTGTTTGAAAAATTATTAAAATATTTTTTTGTAGTTAAAATAAATTATATTATTTAAGAATAATTTAATTTTTTAATAAAAATAATAAAATATTATAGATATGATGAGATTTGAACCATATCCTTATTAATTTTATTTTGTACACTTTATTACATTTATCAATTGTATATATTAATAATATTGTTGATTGAGTTGGTGTCACAAATTAACTCAACATCAACTTAGGATTGATTACAACATCATGATATAAACAATTGTATTAATTTAATATTCTTAATCTAATGTATTTATGTGTTTAAATTTCGTTTTACTCACAATTTAATCTATTTTTTAATTTTAATATTGTACATATTTCATGTGTTATTATTAATTTGTTCCAAAACATACATTTCATTATTTATTATATGTTATTTTTAAACATAATCATGTATTCTAATTACGTAGTTTCTACATGCATACGTATGTGATAAAATTTCTAATTAAAAATAGTAGTAAAAGTGATATTAATTATTATAACAATGAGATTAGATATCATAATAGTGAAATTTATATCAATAATGAAATATGTGTTTGGATTTAAGTCCAACGAAAAAAAACAATTAATGAAATAGAAATAAATAATTTCTTATAATATTTTATAGGAGAGAGATGTACTTTATATCAATGTAAGTCTAGTCTATTTATAAAGTAGTTTTGCAAATTTTTTATTCATATTTTAACAATTCAACAACATAGAGAATAGAAAGAACCAAGTGTTAAAAGGGAGGAGCTAGAAGAAGGGGAGGAGGCCGACCAAAGGATCCAAGGCTTCCCCCCAAGCTTGGCCATGTAAAGAGAGTAGAAGAAGAGAGGTTAAATGCTTTACTCTTTTTTTTTTTTTTATGAAAGAGGTAAAAGCCTAAGACAATAAGCATAACTCAATGACTAGTGCAAGGTACACAACCATCTTGCAGCAAGATACTCTCTAAGTCAGTTAATGCTACATCTAAAAAGGAAAATCGTAGCTCGACTCCTTCCTGAAATTGGCCAAGAAATTTGCTACTTTATTGGCCTCTCTGTTAACATAGCTGATGATGACAGTCCAATTGTTTTGACTCATTTGCTTAATACTTTTAACAACAGGAAGATAATGAATTTTTTCTACACTAAAGTTCAACAAGTTCATAGCAGTAATATTATTCGATTCTATCAGTAGCTTCCGATATTATGTTAGTGTTAGATCCGGTGCCCTATGTAACACCCCTTGCTCGATTAGATCGCCGGATCTAAGTTACAGGATGCTACAATCGTTGTTGGAACAACTACCGTCAAATTCATAGTAAAACAATCATTTTAAAACATTAATCATGTAAACAAAAATATTACAAACATTAAATATCATAAACAACCATTTTTCAGGTCTTATTCAAGCCTACGTATGCTCTAAAGTAAGCCCAAGACTGAACAAGGATCAAATTGCAACATTTTCAAAATTTAGGTCGACATCGCGACGTGAAGGAGTGCCTCGTTGCGATGTGACATACTAACTTGGCTCGTTGTGACAACGGGGTTCCTCATTGCGCTGTGGCTTGAAATCTAGATCTTGTTGTGACAACCATCGCTTGATATTGCGATGTGGATTCCGTTTTTGGCACAAATTAGGCTTTTTGGTATCTATTTCAAATAAACTAACCATTTAAAAATTTGGTGCATATTTGCATACTTGTATTTGCACAAAACCAACCAAAACACATACCAAAACATTCATTTAACCATTTCCAAAATCAATCAATCCAATATGCCTTAATTTGGCACCATTTCATACCAATTCAACTTATACAACTCAACCTATTCGAACATATACTTAACCATTCCATACCATCATTAAACCATACCATTTCACACTCAAACTTACCATTTAAATACTACTTATATGGTCTCAACACAACCAAATCATGTATAAATACATATATGAACATTAACATTTCATAATTCAAACATTAGCCAAATTCAAACCAAACTATCAAACTAAAGCTAACACATATATTAACGCCTATATACATGACACAAAATCGAACTTAAAACGATTAAAAAGTTACCGAATCAATAGGAGGATAGTGTGAGCTTCTAGATAATACGATCGACATGTTTCGCAAGTTGAAAATATAACAGCCCGTTTTCAGTGAAATCAAAACAGTGGTTTTGGGACCACAAATCTGAGTCTGTAAGGAAAATCATTTTAAAACTATTTTATGGTCTACCGTATTATAGGAATATTGTATAAAAATTTAGTTAAGAAAATTTTACCAATTACATGTTTAATTTATAAAAGGACCAAATTGCATGAAATGTAAAAGTTGAGTTCTAGTAGCTATAACTATCAAATAGCTATAGAATTCAAAATTTAAGTTCCTTATATGAAAAACAGACCATTAAGAGGAGTTATTAGATAAGTATGATGATTCATCCATGGAAAATTAAATAAATAAAATGACTAAATTATAAAGATGAAATAATAAAATATGATATTTTAATTAAATAAGACATATCATCATTTTATATCATCTTTCCCAAATTAAAGACATGGAAACCCTAGTTATGGGTGTTGAACTCAAGCAAGCCATTTTGCCTTAATTAGGTATGTTTTCTTGTCCTGTCTTTAATAATTTTCATATTTCCGAGATTGTAATAGCTTAATCTAGCTATCTCGGGGATTAATTTGTAAAGTTATCAAAGTGTTAGAATTTTGTTATGGATGAATATAGTTGAATTATGAAATTTTATGGTAGAAAATGAAAGCTTGTTGATAGATAAACAACTTTTGTAAAGGGAATTTTGATGAAATTATGATTAAGGGACTAAATTGAAAAGTTGTAAAATTCATGGAAAATTTTTGAATTTTGTGAAATACATGGGCTGCTAATGTTATATGTAAAAATTGGCTAGGCTTAGAATAAGGATTAAATTGCATGAATTTCATTTTTCGAGTCTAGGGACGAAACCGAAATTAATTAAAAGTATAGGGGCAAAATGATAATTTTGCATAAGATGTAAATTGGACTGAATTGGGTATGAATTGTATTAAATTGATGTTAAATTCATTCATATAGATCAGAATAGATCAAATACGAAGTTAGATCGAGGAAAAGAAAAAGTGTCGAATTAGTAGATTTTGCATACACGAACAATTATCGAGGTAAGTTCGTGTAACAAAATTGTGTATATTTATATGTTTTAATTTAATGTTGTACATTTGAATTGTGTAATTTCTATTTATATGAAATTGATTACATATCTAACAAAGCCTGATAAGTATTAAGTCCCGTTTGAATAAATGAAATTTTGATGGATACAGGGTTCCTGAATTGGTTGTGGTCCTGCATATGTTGCAGACACATCATAGCTCGAAAGAGCATCCAGTTATTAGCTCTCATGAGCATCCCGATATATGGCCTTCTTGAGCTTTCCGTTATATGGTTCTTACGAGCTTCCCGTTAATAGCTCTTCGGAGTTTTCCGATTAGTTGTGATTCTGCATGTGTTGTAGACACACCACAACTCTTATGAGCATCCCGTTATATGGCTTTCGTGAGCTTCCCAATTAAAGGCTCTTTGTGAGTTTCTTGATTAATGGCTCTCCGGAGCTTCCCGATATTGGCTCGTTTGAACTTCTCGATATATGGCTATCCGGAGCTTCCTGATTAATGGCTCTTCGGAGCTACCCGTTATTGGCTCGCATGAGCTTCCTGAATATGGCTCTTATAAGCTTCCAGTTATACAGCCCAGATAAGTTTCCTGTTATACAGCTCACATGAGTTTCCCGTTATATGCTCGAGAGAGGGCTTCCCGTTTATGTGCTCGTTTGAGCATTCCTGAATATGAATTGACGTATTACAATTTTATACACTTCGAGTGTACTACCTGTGTATCCATCGATATTTCAAATAAATTTAACGGGTAAAATTCTGATATGGAATAATCAGAACTTGAGATGAATTATTATGGAAATGTATATGTTATATGAATATATGATGTGGAAAACATATGTATATGAAAATTGTTACATGATGAGCTCATCATTGTTTTTTGATTTTCACATGAAGTACACGACTAACATGTTTCTTGAGGTTATATGTGTTTACTTTAAATGTAAATGAATGGTAAGTTAATTTCCCGTTATACGAACTTACTAAGCATAATATGCTTACTCTGTTTATTTTCTCCTGTTTTATAGTACTCGGAAGCTCGTTAAGGTTGGAAGCTGGTCGGAGACACATCACACTATCCATCGGCTTATTTCGGTACAAATATAAAACTAATTTTTGGTTATAATGGCATGTATAGGTTAAATAGCCAATGTTGGCATGTAAATGTTGTGGTTGTAACTAGCCATTGGAATGGATTGTGATGGACATGTTTTAATGTGAATATAAAAGGCTATATCATGTTTGATATGTGTTTGAAATGGTTGATTGATAGAATCATATTGATATATTAATGATTAAATTGAGTTAGTATATTTGATAAAATATGCATATATATGTGAATTTGGTAAGTTAGCTAAGTTTGTATACTTGGTTATAAGAGGTATTATATCATATATAAGACTTGATTTTGAATGAATTTGAATGTCTTGTATTGACCTGAGAATACGTTTAAGTGTTTATGTAGGCGACGACAAAATTGGGTGAGAAGTGTAACTTGGAAATAGCGTTATTTCGTCTACACGGGTAGAGACATGGGTGTGTGTCTCAGCCGTGTGTGACACACGGCCTAGCACATGGGCATGTGTTTTGGCTGTGTGTCCCCTGTATATTAAAAATTTCAAAATAGAATACGCAAAATTGATCACACGGCCTGGCACACGGGCTTGTGGTTTGGCTGTGTGACCCCTGCACATATTTAATGCAAAATATTATGTTCACACGGCCTAACACACAGGCGTGTGACTTGGCCATGTGACCTAATTCAGAGAGTTTCACGGGGACAGGCATGGGCTAAGACACGACTGTGTGCCCTATTTTGAATGTCCACATGGCCTGAGACATGGGCGTGTCTCTTGGCCGTGTGAACCACACAACCTGACCACATGGGCGTGTGTCCCCTGCACCTAGGAAAATTTTTGAAGTTTCGTGAAAAATTTTCTAAGTTTCTGGTTTAGTCCCTACTTGTTTCTAATGTATGTTTTGGGTTTCAGTGGCTCATATAAGAGACAATATGATTGATTTCTGGTATGAATGAGAAATGACATGAAATGTTTGTACTTGATCTATAAACCCCGATAATGCTCCGTAACCCTGTTCCGTCGATGGATATGGGTTAGGGTGTTACAGGAAATCTACAGGGAAAGGGAAAAACAACGAGGTAAACTTATTGAATGCTTAGTAAATCCATAAGCAGTAAACAACAACTTATCTCATTTTTACAATTTAATACAACTAGCTATTCAACTTGAAAATTTTGCCTAAACATGGCAACCACATATCAACAGAGTTCATCATATAACCAATCATATATTAAATTAAACATTTAACATTTCAATTCGATTCAATACCATTCACATGGAACCAAAGTTCAATATCATTTGCATGGAACCAAAGTTCAATATCATTTGCATAATTCAATCCACATTTAACCATTTGTAAACCAAACTCATATCATTTCATTGTCATTTTTCATTAGCCATTTAGCCCGATAAACTCTAATGAACAGATTTGGATACACGAGTAACTACACCACACCATGTTGCTCGTCAGAGCAGTAACTCCACCACACCAGGGCATCAAAGTGTAAAGCCTGTAGGCAAACATATATAATCGTACAACAATACATCCATCCACTACCCTAGGGTCTCTGTAGAGACATATAAAACTCGGTAATTCGCAACAAATGCTGGATTCCGATATAATTAGTAATAAACTCCATACAATTTTATAATCAATAATAAAGTACATACAATCACATACTTCGTATCATCACATATATCTCGTACTAGCACGCAATTAAACCCCTCCACTACACCAGGGTCTTTGTAGAGATATAAAACCCGGTAATTCGCAACAAATGTTGAATTATGATATAATCAGTAATAAACCCTGTATAATCACATACTTCGTATCATCACATATATCTCGTACCAGTGCGCAATTAAATCTATTGGCATGTCATTTGTATCCTATCATTTATTACGTTCACTCGGCCATATAAAGTTCATATAATTGTTTTTTACAATTTAGTCCACAACTCAGCTTTTGTACTAAATCGCAAATAATTCAAATTACAATCAATCATTTACAAATTCCTATTTCAAATACATAAAAATTTAAATACAATCATACCATATGGACTTTCCTAATTAAATCAGAAAATAAGTTGAATTGCAAGGATTAATTGATAATTTTGCCTTTTCCTCGCTTATACTCAGTTTTGTTCAATTGCTGATTGATACGATAATTCATTTCAATTTATCAATTCCAAATAGTTTATAACATCCTACTAAATGCATGAATCAGTCCAATTTTCAGTTTTTTGAATGCAAGTTTTTTATTTTATTCAATTTAGTTCCTAAAACTAAAATTGCTATTACTTTCAAATTTGAGCTTCAATTTCGAGATTGTTCTCAATTTCATCCTTCTATAACCTTCTATTATAAAAATTACAAAAATATTATACCAATTTCAAAATGCAGTTTAGTCCCTATGTTAAAAAAACTAGCAATTAAACTTTACAAAGTAGTCTTTTCATTTTTAAGCTTAAAATCTAACAATTTAGTACCAATTTCATTAAGCATTCATCAATGGGAACTTTTGAAAACTTTAACATTTTTGTAAATTGATACATGGGCTAGCTAAGTCAAGCTCTCATGACCATAAAAATATAAAAAATTACAAGAAAAATGACTTAATTGAACATACCAATTTTAGGTCGAAAGATTGAAGTTTTTGAAACACTAATTTTCTTTTCAAATTCGGGGAAGAAGAAGATGGATAGAAACATGATTTGTTTTCATTTTATTTTATTATTTATAGCTAGATTAATAATTAACAAATCGTGATTAACTTACCTAACCTTTAATTAATGCTTTCGATATTCTTCTTCAACATAAAGATGATTTGCCAAAGCCTTAAGAGATATTTCCTCATTCTTATGTTTGAGACTTTTTTGAAAGTCTTTCCGAGATGGATAAGTTTGTCTATAATGGAGGATACAACAATCATTTCATGCATTTTCACATCATATTGCTTAAATTGATTCAACATTTTTTCAATATCACGAAATTGCTCCGTAACAGAACGACCATCAATCATTGATAATTATTGAAACAACTAACAAGAAATTTCTTACTTGTAGCATTTTTGATCGCTGAAATCAGAGCTTTAAAATTATAAAAGAATGATCGAACCTGGAAACTAACTCTGACAAAGATTAAAGGCAAGTGTACCTATCGAACAGTAGTATAGCTTAGGTAAGACCGGATTGTCGAACCCAAAGGAACTAAAAGTATTAATACTAACTTTCTTTTTATTATTTAGCCTTAAAAATAAAGTGAAGTTGTTTTAATCTAAATTTAACGACGACCAAGCTAAGGACAAAGACAAAAAGAACGAATTGGGAAATATCTTGAAGAAAAACTCAATTGATCACGACGATACCCTCAGGAAGAATTCACCTAGACTTCTCTTGTTATCTAACCCTGAATCATATGATTTATTTACTTAGCTTGATCCGTAGGACTCCCTAACCTATGCTAAACCCTCTCTCGAGGCGAATAACGTCTAACCCTAGGTTAATTAGTAGAACTCTCGTTCTTTTATAATAACCCCCTAGAATAGCAGTAAATCGATCTATGGATTCCCATATTAGGTTTCACCCTAATCCAACAAAATCTCGTAACCCTATCTTTAGGTGTTCGATCGACTTCGCTTAATTATGCTAGATCCACACTTAAGCGGGGTCTATTCCTCCTCCACCTAAGTACATCAGATTTGGATTAAGCATGCATAATTAAGAACAAACTAAGTATTTATCATAAAATTTAGAAATCAAATAACAAGATTCATCTAGGTTTTATCCCCTTCAGGTATCTGAGGGGTTTAGTTCATAACTAAGAAAGAAAACATCTCAAGAGAAAAGATAAAACAAAACATAAGAAATCCCTAAAATTCCCTGAAGGAATTGAAGGAGAATTCTGCCGTCTTGAGTATAATTCTGGCTTCTTGGGATGGATCAACTGGCTAACTTCGAGCGGTTCCCACAATTCTGACCTTTCCGGCTTGGCTCCTTGGCCTAGCTCGACCCCCTTTCAAAGGTGGTGCTTAAGGGGTATATATAGGCTCTTGAAATAGGTTTCTTTGCCCCAAAGTATCCAAATCCGAATGAAATTACTCTTTGCCACGACAGGGACACGGCCATGTAACACGCCCGTGTGGATCGACTTCAGGCCGTGTTCGAATTTCTTAATGAGGCACGACCGTGTAAATCGGGGGAGAGGCCGTGTTCTAGATGCTCAACAAGGCAGGGCCGTGTTGTCTTTGGGCCAGGCAGTGTCGATTTCGTGATATGGCCCATTTACTCCGTTTGGGCCCGTTTTACGTTCTTTTCATCCTCGGGTGCTTTTCTGGGTATAAGACATGAAAAGAAAGGATTAAAAGCACTTTTTTACATAAATCAAGGGATAAATCATCCAAAAGCATACTAAATGTGGGCTTAAAATATGTTACTTTTACGATTTATCAATTTTTATCATGTATCTTGTCTTTAATTTGTCTCATAGTTTCTTAGCAATGACCTTGTTTTGGTAGATGTCGAACAAACCATTGGATAAACCATAGTTCTTTAGTGGTGACCTCGTTTTTGTCATTCTTGGGTTGCATCAACAAATTTGTTTTCATTCTCTTCCGATCTTGGACTATCCAAAACAAAAGCAATTTTCAAAGTTGATAGTAAGAAGTGCATCTTTTTCTGCCATCGCCGGAAATTGCCACCATCAAACTAGTCAGGCTTGAAAAAGTTAGAAACCAACTCCCTTAGTGTTCCACTTTCATGTGTTGTAGTAGCTATCATGGAAATGAATAGAATCTTAAAATTGTTAGTGCGAAACTTCGATGAAGAAAATTTCGAGCACACGAATGGAACACGAACAACAACTCTAACAAAAATAATGAAGCAATAGGATAAGGCTCTAATGTGTGTATCAAGCCACTATCTTTAAGTTTCTATTTGCCCCCACCTATACTTGGTGTGCAAATGAGTTTCAAGCAAATGAACATCAAGGATACAATGAAGCCCGGTGACTATTTAGGTTTTGCACTAACGAAAATAGTCCACTAAGCACTATGCAAAGTATAATAAGAAAATCAATTTCTATAAATTAAGAATTTTTGCAGTAATTCTTTATAGAACAATTTAATAATTATAGAAGATGGAGAAAGAATATGAAGAACCTTTTGAGAAGTTTTTGGTATATATTCCAAATGAAATCCGACTCCTATTTATAGGAACTCTCATGTCTCTTCATAGAGGCATAACTTCAAATAAGTGTCTTTTTTGAATAACCACATCTTTAAAAGAGACATTATTATTCAACTAATATCTCGTAACTATTCCAGTAATACTTGAATAGTTATAATTCTTTGTCAAAAATCAAGTGATATAACTCTTGATCAATAATTAAAAGACATTATACCCTTTCATTTATAATTATCGGAACACTATAAATATTTGAAAATGTTCCAATATGATAAATTATTAATTAATAACATTGTAAATCTATAAAATCATTGACTATAATTAAATAAATTAAAAATAACAAAAATCCAAGTTTTAAATTAAATATTCTAAGTAAATATTTGAAAATTATTTTTACTTTTTAATATTTGAAAATTATTTTTACTTTTTTTTCAGTACTTTTAAAATGTTATTTTATCCTCTCAATTATTTAAAAAATCAATAGATTTTTATTATAAATTAAATTACCTCTAATTTAATTAGTAAATGTGCTTTTTAATTATAAAAATATAAAACCACGTAAAACCACGTGGCGATATTGGAACTAGTGCATATATCAAATTACGAGTTTGGAAAAAATTGAACTGACAAAAATACCCTTTATTTTTCATTATATTATTAAATTCACATTTAAAAATAGTTATAATATTTAATTTAAAATTATTAGTTAAAAAATTGAAATAAAATAGAAGTGATAACCATACATTTAAAAATTTAATAGTTGTGCTAATTGCACATTTAAAATAATTATGATTTAAATTACAATTATTAATTAAAAAAAGTTGAGCTATTTTTAGAATAGAGTTATTACTTAATAGAACTCTAAGCATAAAATATAGTGAAAAAAAAAGTTGTGATAATTATAATTATAACTTACCATTATTAGTTAAAAATTATGATCTAAACAAAATTTGTGCTAATTTTATTATTTTTTTAAAAGTTAGTTAATTTTATTGATGCAAAATAGAGTTATTATTTGAATAGAATTATGAGCATAATAACTATCACTTAATTGATATTATAGTTAATTAATTATTATTGTGAATAATGTTACTTTGTATTAATTACATAAAATAAAACTAAATTGTATATTGGATACGTTTTAATTATTATTTGAAATTTTTTTGTTATAATATCTGAAGTAATAAATTAATTATATTAAATAATTTAAATACGAAATATTAATTTATTCTAACTAGTGCAATTAAAATTACAATATTTTAAAAAATTAATTATTATTAAATGCTTAAAATCATTTGCAACATATATTGAATGAGTAAAATCATTTGCAATAGTGACATAATTAATCAAAAAGTTTGTTATTAATTTTTTAAAAATCAGATGAAAAGATTGGCAAATCTTGATATATGTGTGAAAGATGGGCAATGAAGATTTAGAATAGCACCCTTGGATTAGATTTGAAAGTTGGAGTACTGGCTTCTTATTTCGTGTCAAATGGCAAATCCCACACCTAAAGCATTCAAGATTTTTAACCATTCAATACTTATGGTGATGATTTCCAATAAATTTTTTTTATGTACGGTTAACTTTATTTCCATGCATTATAAACTTAATATTAGTGCACTCAATTTTCTTTTGATAATGTCTGTGATCCAGCAGCTTGTTAGCTGAAAATGCTTTTACACGTACAACTAGAAAAAAGCAAAGCTTTAGAGCTCATAAATAGAAAGGCTTTTAACATTTATTAGTTGAAGTATTCAATGATTTCAATAAAAAGCATCTCTCAGATACCAAAATGCGAAGAGAAAGAAAGATTATTGCTTCCATATGTAATAAAAAGGATAATAAATTTACTTACACATATTAGCTAATGTATAAAGCCCCCAATAAGTAAGGGAAGATCATGAGCAGTTAATTGGGGAGATTAATTATATCAGGCCTTTTGCAAAGGGAAGAAAAATGGTAAAGGTTTGGTGAGAATTTGATGAATCATTTTTTGTCTAGGTATATGAAGAAGAGATAGAGAAGATAAATATGAAAATGGTGTTGAAAAACATTAGCTGAAAAGGCTAGTACAAATAGTAAATAATAGAAACAAAAGGACCTGATGATGATGATAAGGGGGAGGGTTTAACGCTGCATTGCTCAGTGCTGGCCGATGCAGTTGGGGCTGGCTGCTATTTCGTACCTTTTTTTTTTTTTTTTTTTGATGCCATCTCTCTCCCCAAGTCCCGTAAGCCTCTCTTTTTTTTTTTTTTTTTTTTTTCTGAAGTGACCTAAAACGCCTTCCAATGATCTATAATAAATTAATAATAATACCTCAGCAACCTTGTTTATTGCAAGTAATGGGCTTGTTTATTATGTTTTTATTCAGATTGTGGTTTGGTCCATTTTGAGAATGAATTTCAGTGCTTAATGGCATGGTAGGCAGACAAAAATTCTTTTCTTTTTTATCATCAATGATAGCAAAATCAGTATTTAGTTGAGCTAATCCCAGTGGTTGAAGGAAATGCATATTTAGATTTGTGAAAACACTGTTGAGAACAGTGAAATTTGCTGAGACCCCATCAAAGTCTTTTATTGTGTTGTAAAGGTGAATATATATATATCAGCAGCCTATGACTGCATGAACAAGGGGTTCATGCATGTATCTAAATTCCATAAAAACAAATTATTTTTCGAGGGGGAGGGGGTCACTTTCTAAACCCCAATACCACTTGCAACTTTTCTTTCACCGTTTTCCACCGAGAACTGAGAAAAAGTTGGGTGTTTCTGGTCTTGTCATTTTGCACTTAGCACAGGAAAGAGAGAGAGTGTGTGTGTGGCAGGAAGGAACTCAACCATTCACAAAGAACCAAATGGTTAGGTTTTTAGGGTTTTGGGGACGTGGGTTTTTAGTAATCAGCAATTAGAATAAGAAAGAAAAAGTGGTCAAACTCTAATATGGGTCCATGAATTATATGTAAGATGCAAATTTTAGTCCTCATATCTTTTCAGTTTTGAAACTTTAGTTATGATCCAAAAAGTAATGTTAAATTTATTATGTTAAAATTTGTTATTAGTTTTGCATTGTCCATAAGTTGTAGATTTAATAGTTGTTTTTTAATATATATACTTTTCGAATTTTAAAATATCAAATACGAACTCAAATAATAGTCATTAAATCTATCAATTAATATATCATGTAGCTATCGTTTGAGTATTATATGGAACTAACAACTTCACGTAATATTACGCATGTAATAATATATTTATCATATAAAATTTTGAAAAAATTTAGATTAAGACTAAAGTTTAAATAATTAAAATAAAGTACGAAGGTTAAATTCGCAACTCGAGTAAAGTATAAGGACTATTAGCAATATTTGACAAAAAAGAAGAAGAAGAAGAAGAAGATTGATGTATGAGTTTTAAGTATTATCACTATTCTATTACTTATGGTTTCAAAGTCCAGCCTTTCATTCATTCCAGTCCTGGCGTCCCATTTTCCAAGCCCCGCCTGTAATTAAAATATTCATTTCTTTTGTAATCTTTGTTTTACACTATAGTAGACTACATTGACGTACCAAAAATATATATATAAAAAAGACAGTGCACCTCTTTAAATGAGGCCAACCCAGCCCCCAGTGGCAGCAGCAGTTTGCCAGACGCCGTTTCTCTTTTCTTGCACCCTCTCTCTCTCTCTCTCTCTCTCTTTTTCTGCAATAATGGTGAGTCTACCATTTTCTTCATAAGCCCCTCTCTTCTTCAAAATTCAAACCCAAGAAAACCATGGTAACTGTTTCCTTTCCGTTCCATTTTTAATTTTTCAATTCTTGGGTTCATCTCACTTAAGCTAATTCAATTAGGTTTTTTTTTTTTTTTTTTTTTTTTTTTGCTTTTGTTTTTGCAGCTGTTTTCTTCACATCTACCTCGTTGGCTTCAAGTTCTTCTTACTGAGAAATTCTTCAACGCTTGCATAATTCATGAAGATGCCAAGAAAAACGAGAAGAATATATATTGCTTGGACTGTTGTATCAGTATTTGCCCTAACTGCTTATCCCCTCACAGCTCTCACCGCCTCTTACAGGTTCCAACATCTTTCAATTTTCTTCTTCTTCTTCCTTCCAATTCTTCATGAAAGCATGATTTCATGTTTTTTTGCAGATAAGAAGGTATGTCTATCATGATGTTATAAGGCTGGATGATGCAACAAGATTAATGGACTGTGCTTTTGTCCAAGTAAGTCATAATTCAGACATTCAAAAAGCATGTTCTTTTGAAAACCCTTTTTCTTTCTTTTTTTTTTTTTGGTTAATTGAATTACCCCTTCACTTTTTTTTTCTATGCATGCTTAGATATTCATGAAACTGTTGATTTATTCCTAATGAAAAAACGAAGCCTTTGCTAGAAAATTCGAGTCATGTAATCATTTCATTTGAGCATTGATTATCAACCATCTTACTGTAGACTTAACCAACTGATAAAATAACAGTGAAATTTCCAGAAAAAAAAAAAAATAGTGTCTGAATTATGAAAGAATATTTCGTTATTGTTCAATGATACTCACTGCTTCTCCATTTTTATATTTAGTCATACATAACAAATAGCGCAAAAGTGATATTTATAAACCAAAGGCCACAAACAAGACAGTTCAGAGGCTCCGGCAACTTCTGCAATACCTGCGACAGAAGCCTGCAAGACCCTTATCTCTTTTGCTCTCTCTCCTGCAAGGTTCCATTTTTTTCTTCTTTTTTAATCGTATAATTCCATAAACACCATCTCTCAACACCATAAAAAAAAAAACCCTCTTTTTTTCCAAGCAGGTTAATGATCTGTTAAGAACAGAAGATGGGGTTTCAAAGTTCCTGTTCGAGTGCAATTTCTTACCTTTACCAGAAGCGGGTTCGGAGGATTATGGTTTGGTGACACCGGACTCAGTCCTTGAACCATCTGGTTCGACCGGGTCTGGTGGGTACGGGGAAGTGTCACTCACATCCACTGCTACGACGGAAATTGTGAGAAAGAAGAGGAGTAGCTTAAAAGCATGTCGACCGACATGCCCTCCGACAGTATCCGAAGTTTCGGGAAGTTTGATGAACCGGAGAAAGAAAACTCCCCAACGAGCTCCACTCTATTGAATTTGATGGCCTAAGGAAATGAAAGCATAGAAAGATAGAGAGAGAGGTAAGGGAGATTGGGACATTGTTGGTATTTTATAATTTCATTTAAAAAGTCAAGTTACATAAGAAAAAATGATTGCCCCAAATCCCATTTTGTTCATGTAAAACTCTCCTCTCCTATTGCAATTTATTATTTTTTCTCCCTTTTACATAGTTATATTATATTATTGTGAGTAATACTTGTTTTATTCCGTTATTACCCTTTTTCTACTCTACGTTTTATTTTAGGTGGAGATAATTAAGGAAGATTAATAAGTGATATGTGTAAATTACAAATCCAGAACTGTCTCTTTCTGGTTCTTTTTCATGGCTTTATCTTTTTGGTTTCCTTGGACAGAATAGGGTCATTTTCTATTCTTTACTGTTTCCCATCCCCAATGTCTTGACTTGACTAGTCTAATATACTAATTTTGCTTGGAACTTGATATACATTAATTTAGTGATTAATAATATATACTTTATTTAGGGTATCTTCTTTTCATCTATATATATTTAGAATTATTAGGCTTGCTACTTTGAGATATGTGTAGACCACTCCCTCTACAGTTTCTTCTGCTTAAAAAGAGAAGAGATATACTGTTTTTACTTGATTCTTTTCCTTTTTAATTATTGGGGTTACAGATAAAAGGATAGCTTTTCATCAAATTTTCCAGGAAAAACTTAAGCTTTTTACAGTGCAATAGTGTATTACCCAGCTTAGTCGCTTTTTAGTTCAATAGTCATTTCCATTGTGTCAAACTTTTCCTTTTTCTATCCCTCTTTTCTAAAAAGGTAGCTAAAAAAACAGGTTTTTGTGTCTGGCTCTTCCATTCAAGATCTACGGCTAGATTGTTGACAAATTTCTCATCCACATAGCAGCAATGTTGAGCCATGCAAATAAGCTTAGCAAAAATATGAAATGCGACATCATTGGTTCAGACTTTAAATTTAATCGGGACTTTTGTAGACCAAAAAGAACATACAATGAGACAAGTACTTGGACAGGTAATAAGAATGGTGAGGTAGGTGTCAAGCATGTTCCTCCTGCAATGTTTTCTACAAATTCCAATGGACATTTCAATAATGTTGCAAGTTATCCATACTTGTCTAATTTTAGCTATTTTCAATATAGAAAAGAATGAACAGAAGAGACAGTAATGGCCATTATTTGGTTCTCTTTCCTCAAAATGTTACACCTTAATCCATTTCTTTACACAATAATTACTAGGACAAAAAAAGAAAAAAATTGAAGGTTCATGAGGATGTTGGGATATATGTCGTTGAGAAATGAAGGGTGTATAGTGTAGATAGGAGGGCTTTATTTGGTCACCTGAAGCAAGGACAAGTGTTTGGCATTTATTGATCCTCCCCAGCTGTGGGTTTCCGCCACGTATGAGGATGTGTATTGGCTCTTTGTCATTATCTGCACCCTGCAAATGAATACACAAGTTGTATAGCTTTCATCAGAACAAGCTTTGAATTTTGAAGCATGCATTGCCGACCTTTGTATTTAAAGAAGCAAATAAAAATCATAGAGTGTTTCAATTCCTTGGCTTTTGTATACCATAAATAAAATGGTCCCCAAAATGGCTACCATTCTTGCTTGCTCTAGCTTTTGCTTGCACAAGTGATGCAGTTAATCACCATCAATCTCATGTTTGTAGCAAAATTTATGTGCTGCTTCTTCTCTGCCTTGTATTGTAAATGCCATTGCTTGGCGTTGTTGATTGTTCAAAATCTCTGACAGGAAAAGGAATGAAGAGAGGGAATCGATTTTCTTTTCCTTCACACAATCTAAAAATGGGTCCAGAAGTTACAGTAAGGTTGCATTCGCATCGGCTGCCGTGTATTCACTATGGACCAAAGTAGGATAAAATGGATTATTATTTCACAATTTCTCTCAACACACCCTTTTCCTTTACCTTTTGTTTTGCAAAAATAAAAATCGCTGTTATTGTATAACCTAATTCTATAAGGCCTGGTCAGCTCCCACCCACTGTGTCCCCCTCTGCTTGCCTCAAGTGGCTAACCTGCACACTCACAAACCAAATCTGTGTACATACTTGTTTATCAGTTGTTGATGGATCTTGAAACCTTGGGCTTGATCCCCATGGTTCACTCTTTACCCTTATTATGGGATGGCACTTCCTGCATGGCAACTGAACATCCCCTCAATATGCTGCAAAGTTATTAGTATTTAGTACCCCCATCAACGGTCAAATTTGGTGTTGCTTTAAAATGTATCCATTGTTTGTTGGCCACTACCAGCGTTTAAAAATTTGAGTTAAAGGGCACAACATATTATATATGTACAATTTATGGACAAGTACCGAGTGGAAAAAACTGCTTGCCACATCCTGACAACTTGAAATGACCTGCTACCCATACAAAGAGTCAGACAACCATGACAATGATATACATAGAATAGAGAGCACCAGTGGTGAGAAATACCATATGTATCAGAAAAAAGTTATGGAGAATATTGGGAGCTAGGTTAGACTAAAACAATGCATGCAATTGCTGCGGTGCAAACTGATGTGTTTTAATGATCCCTATTATGGAACTGAAACCCATCTTTTGCCTTGAGCTTCCCATTGCATTTCTAGATGACACACACATCCCTCCATGCTGCTACCTCAATTTGTCAAGAAATTTATTAAACCACTTAAAAACCAACCCCCTTAAAAAAAAAAAAAAAAAAAAAAAAAAAGAATCCCAAGAAAATGTTACCCTCTTTATCGGCTTTGCATATCAAATTGTGGGTTCCGGATGGCTTCAGGTAGATTTAGCTGATACAAAGAAGATGATATTGCATCCTAACCCTGAACAAAAGCAACATCCTCACGCTACATCACAGGTGAAAATATCTTAAAGTTAGATGTACAGAGTTCTTAATACGTTCAAATTTGAACCATACTCGTAGCTATATAGTCTTTATAAATTCTACTGCTATTAACAGTGGGCTCTAGATAGCTTCTATTAATCCAGTTTCATATGCTAGTCCGGGACACTAGAAATACAAGATGCAATTCAACATTCATTAACCAAAGGCAGTTCAGTGAGGTTTCAGAAGAATGATGAAACGGTAATGTGCATTTCGAGTCTCACTAATGCCACCGAGGTGATAAGTCTCGGAAAAATTTAAATATTCCAAAAAAAAATAAATCCCACATTCTTTATGAAAATCTTGATACTCTTGTTTGTAATTCATCATATTTCATTGAACTAATATAAAATGATTTGAGAGGGTGGTTGCCTAAACTAGGCTTAAAAGATCAATATAATGTTGTGTGCAATAAATCACAATGTTTAGCCCTTTTGTTTCTGGATTTTTATTTTTATTTTTATTAGGCCTAGACAATTTGGCGAATAAAAAACTTTAAACATTTTTTAAAACTATTTTTGACTAAGTTATTTTTAAACAATAAAATTCCTATAAATACCATAGTTCATTTTCACTCCAACTACACTTAAAAACTCTATCATTCTTCTCTCGTTCCTCCGTTCCATCATTTTGAGATTGTTGAATAATTTTTTTAATGTGGTTTATTGTTGATTTCTGCTCCTTGAAAAGTTTGTTGAATCTTGAAGGTTACGTTATACGATGAAATATCATTAATGATAGTGTCCAACGTACCTTAAACTATTCAACTTGTATTCTTGATTCATCAACATGGTGCAATATTTGCCAACAATTTAATGATATTTTCATACTTAGATGTTACCTACAGTATCAATGCTCGTGGTCATTATTGCCATGATGCTATTTGTATATCATTTAAAACCCTTAATCTATTAGTTAGAATCAAATTAAATATCTTTAAAATATTTTTAAGTGTTACGAATACTCGAAAATAAGTTTTCAAAATACTTTGAATTATTTCAAATATTTTTGAATAAACCTAAAACACCCTTTAGAAGTGTTTCAAAATGATTTTCAAGCAAATTTTTAGATAAAGTATCGATACCTTAGCTTATGGTATCAATATTTTTCTCAAACAATCTCTAAAACAATTTTTAGAGGGATAAATTATTGATACCTAGACTTTTGGTACATTGATAAGGTAACCATAACTTGGCAAGTTAGAAGTCACATTACTTTCTAGAGGGGCAAATGATCAAAACTTGTTCTTGAGGTATTGATACCTTGCCCCAAAGTATCAATACCATAGCTTGGTGTCTAATATACCATATTGTTTTTAATGATTATTTGCTTGGAGTATCAACAGGGGTGAAGCCAAAAAAAAAAAATTTTAGGAGGGGCGAAATTAAATTTTAATTTTTAATAGCCTATATCTTTATAATTTTTAAAGGATTAAATTAAATTTTTTTATTATTTTTAGGGAGGCAAAGTGCAATTTTACCTTTACTAATTTAAAATTTTAAAATTTCTAAAGAGTCTAAATGGATAATTTTCCATTTTAAGGGGGCAGGGTCCCTACCAGTCCCCTAGATACGACACTGAGTATCAACACCTCCTTTATGGGCATTGATGAGTGAAAATTTGATATATGTATAGATGATTCTTTCATACTTACTTTAGTGTGTTTTCGAGTAAAACTGAATCCTTTTAGGTGTTTAATAGTTTGCGTGTCGAATTTAGGTATTGTTGTGTATTTTTTTTGTGTTTAATCTACTATTTTTAATGCTATTTTGGTTTTAGGAAGAAAATAATGCTTGAAAGTGTTAAATGGTTATGTAGGGGAGGCATTGATACCTCAAGTTGCAAAAAGACTTTTAAGGCACAAATAAATTGCTCCGAATGACTAGTTTTCCCTTCAACAACTCCAAAAGGCTAAAAATCAAAGAGAAACTATAAATAAGGTCTCCAAACGCTTAGGAAAAGGCAAGAGAACAATTATCAAAGATTTAGTCCTTAGATTTAAATATTCTTACTTTCATTCTTCTCATACTAATACTTTGTTCATAAACACTTGTCGAGTTTAATTTCATTCTTTATTCAAGTGTTTTATTTGTATTTGAAAGAGCTTAAATTTGTAAACACCCACCTTAGAGTGGTCTTTATTGTTTATATCATAGTTGAGTCATAAAAACTAGAAAGATTTTTATCTTAGCCTTAGTAAAAGATAGGGAGTTGTAAATGTTATACTTTATCATTGAAAGGTAACAATTTTAAAAGAGAAAATTGGAAAAATCCTTAGCAAAAAGGGTTAAGATATTGGAAGCAGACAATCGAGAGTGGAACACTATAAATCTTTGTGTTGATTTAATTTGAGCTTTGCAAACTTTATTTTAAGAGTTTTTTAAAAACCAATTCTACCACTTGTTTTGAACTAACATTAAAAATTTGTTGGAGAAAGCGTCTTACATTTTTAGGTTTTATTCTATCCTTGAGAAAAAGTTATTGTTAACTTTTCAAGCTTTGTTGTAAAGAAAAAGAGTTATACTTGAAGGAGGTGAGCAGAAGCAAAAGACATTTAAAAATATGGAGGAAATTTTAACTTTTCCAACAACTATGAAAGTGCTTGTGAAGAATAAGCCAATAATGTTGTATTTGACATCTATTCCACATTCAATAAGTGCTGCCAGAGCGACCAATGTATTACTTGAGTAGATGTTTACATGAAAGTGAGTTGAATTATTCACCAATAGAGACGCACTGTCTTTTCTTGGTTTTTGCTACTTAGAAACTCTGATACGTCCTAGCTAGTAAATTCATTATAGTAACCAAGCCCGATCCTATAAATTTCTTGCTCTCTAGACCATCTCTATAAAGAAGAATAGCAAAATAGCTCCTTTTGCTTTGTTGGATGAGTTGGACATTTCTGTTGCTCAATCAAAACCTATTTAGTCTTAAAGTTCACTTATCATCTCAAAATGGAGAAATGTTGAATTATTCCATGCCGAACGCATTCCATGAAGAAGTATGTTCAATATGAATGTAAAGGAAGGGGAATGGAAGCTATATTTTGATGGTTCTTCAACAACTTCAAGAGGAGGTGCAAAAATAGTTTTAATCCCACTAAGTAGAGAAGTCAATTCATGTATTGAGAGTTTTGAGTTAATCTCCTTTCATTTGAGTAGAAAAGAGATCTCCTTAGAAGGACAAGCAAAAGAATTAGAGGGCTCCTTTCATATTCAAGTAGAGAACCTATTTTTCTGACCATTAAATTAGATTTTCCTTGCACTAATAACCAATCCAAATATGAAGCATTGATCTTGGGTTTGCATACCACAAATGTTATTGGGATTAACAAAACTCTTGCTCAAGCTTTATAGAAGAAGTGTCAGAATGTAAGATTCGAGCATAACCCAAGATCTACAAATATGTATCCTGCTACTTTAGCTTCAAAAATTAACATTGAACCAAAATATTACTATGTCAGTGATAAAAAAGAAGTACTCTTAGAAATATCAGGAGAGAATTTATAATTATATTAAGAAAGAAAAGAAAATAAATAGTTTTATGTTTATAGTCAAATTTGTTAGTTAAAATTCTATCTTCTTTGTTTAATCAAAATCTTATTCTAAATTTAACACCTAGATATGTCGAGGTACTCCCTCGAAGATAAATATTTTGAAAAACATTTTTGAAGATGTTGAGGCCTTTAACTGTCCAAAACATTGAAGCTACATTCTTGTTTCAACATCTGTATGGACACTTATTTAGGACAACATAAGTGTAGTAAGTTTGCTGGCATTTTTGGCTTACTTCATCTAAATGATTATTTGATTAAAACAGGAAATTATTTTTACTTGGCTGACGAATTTTATTTCAAATAGAAGGAGTGGTTGATTAAATGCAAGCATTATTCTTATCCTTATTTTATTTGGAGGCTAAGCTTATTTGAATTTGCTTGGATATGAAAGAAGTTATGGGATGATTATTAGAGATAAATTTAGCTTTTAACTAAGAGTTTTAAGTTTTCAAAAAGTTATTGAAGAGCTCTTATATCCACCTATAAATAAACTGCATTTCCGCCCATTTTTGTGTGGTTGAAGGAGTGATTTTTGCTGGTTATATTTGTTTATCTTTACTTGATATTGTTGGAGAGTAAACCTTGTTGTAAGTGAGGTTGTTTCAATTACTATTGTTATAAGAGTAGAATAAAGTTCCGAAAGATTATTGAATAAAATCATTTATCATACAAGGCTCCACAAAATAATATTGATAAATCCCAACCAACTTTGTTTTCCTTTATTTTGATAAATAATATAAAATTCCATCATCTTCAAGTTTAATATTTCCAGTCCAATATCTATAAAAGCTTTTTCATATCACTTTCAAACCATATATAACAGTGGAGAAATAAAAATGAGTTCATTTGTAAATTTATTTAAACGTGACGCGATGCTTATGTATTTGTAAACACCTATTGGTTTAACAAAAAACTTATATTAAATTTTATTACATTCGTCTACGTGTATATTTAAGAATAACAAAATAAATAATAAATTGTTAATAACACCAAATATGCAATATATATAAAATTAAAATAAAATTTAGTCTAAATTGTGAGTAAAAAAAAAATTTAAATAGGTAAATACATTATATTAAGAATTTTAAATGCACTTTAATTGTTGATAATAGTCTTGACTCTTGAGTTGGTATCAAGTTGACTTGTAGCATTAATTCAATCAACAACATTATCAATACTAGATTTTGTCACACCCATGATGCGGGTGAAAGAAAATATTTTCTGTTAAAATTATTATCTTTTAAAATTTATTCAATAATGAATATAAGTGGAACGATAATAAACTTGTAATTTAACACTACTTAACACATGTTTGACCCTTGGATTTATAATTTTTAACTATTTTATTTCAAGATGATATAAAAATAAGAGAAAGTAAAAAGTGTCATAATAATAATATTAATTATAATTTTTTTAAAAAAAGTATTTTTATAATTTCATAACTGAGTTGGTGACTCAATTAAGAGTGGCAACACAGTAAAGTGTTTAAATGTAAGTATGTTAGATATACAAACAATGTGAGTGAAATAATAAATGATGTTTTGGTTGAAGTGGTAACAAAATAGACTTTACTGATGCTGGTCCTATGAGTCCAAATCTCAATATTTTTAACTATTTCAGGGATAAATCTTAAAACTATACATAAATTTTGGTCTAATGTGTAATTTTAGACATGAATTTTGATTTTGTATAATTTTATATATGAAATTTTGATTTGATCCAACACAAGTTATTAATACAATTATTGATATAGCATCATTTTATATTTATATATTATTGCATACACAAAAAATCATATTTATCTAGTATAAAAATAAATTGATATATTTATTTATTTATTTAAATGTGTATAATTGAATTAAAATTAAAGTTTGATTTATACATTTTAACCACAAATAAAGTTTTATGTGTATAATTACACCAAAACAAAGTTTATGTATGAAATTGTACATCAAACCAAATTAAAGTTTTCTTTCTATGGATATTTCAAGGAAGTAAATAATTTTTTTACATTATATATACATTTGTTGTGTTATATAGATGAATGAGATGTTGAAAGAGGAATTATTAATCATAGATTATTTACACATTCTTATTTATCTTTATCCCATTGCTATTTACTTAGAAAGTTATTAGACCTTTTAAGGGATTGATCATGGTACAATTTGCGCCCTACACTTATCAAGAGAGGACTAACCTAACCTATAAAAACTCTTCTCTAACTTTAGAGAGGGATGATCTCTCCTTTTATCCTTCTTACTCAATTTAAAATGTTATAATCTTCCTTTTATGCGTATGAACAATGGTCCAAAACCTTTTATTTTTCTTTTCTCTCAATAAAAATGAAATTTTTTTCTTAAATTGTTAGGCCTATTTGAGTATCAACAAATTAAATTGGATAACCTCCGATAAGATATAAAAAGCAATATATATATCACACGAATTGCATGCATGTAAAATGGCATTTCTTGAAAACGAAATCATGAACCATTCGAGACCTACATTTTCAATTTTCGGAACTTATTTCCGTTGTTCTCACTTTACCTAAACGCCAACGCTGTTTTTCCTTCACAGAAATTGCCAATTCAAGCGTAACTTGGCCAAAACTAATTTAATGACTGCCGTAGTATTTTGACTTGCATCTGCCCACTACTATTCCCAACTATTATATTCGCTTCATCTTTCACACCTAAACGAAATATAAAGAGAAAAGAATGGAGCAACATACACACACACATATTATCAATAGTAGAAGTTACACGTAGTTTGAAAAGATTAATGAAACATAAATATTTCTCTCCGAAGAACATATATATATGATCCATGATGAATATACACTAAATTTATAGAGGGGAAAAAAGGGCTTGTAAATCATTATAATCCATCACCCTATGTTATATATATAGTCATATATATAACTTGTTATGCCTATGCTGGAAAGATCAACATTTGACTTGAGCCCTAATATTTTAACTTTATGTTTTGCAGTTCTTGCGGGAGCTGGTAGCTTAGCTTTCTTTCCTCGACTCTCTGGACTAGCAAAGAAAATAAAACTTTTTTTTTTTTTTTTTTATATCAGTTGTGATGAGGAGGATGTATCTTTGGTGGTGAGTAATCCAAGTTAAAACCTGGATTTTTTTCGCCATGTTTCTTGTGAGGCACACGCCAAGAAACTGCAACACTTGGATTTTTTTTCTTCTCATTTTCTACTATTGTCTTATGGTACTTCACCTCAGCATCTTCCAGCTTTTGACTGACATTATATCCATGAGATTCCTCGATGCTTTCTTCTTTCATGGATCGGAGTTCCTTGGAAGAAGACGATTTCGCCTGTGATACTGTAACTGAGTTATTCTGTCGATCGTTCTTCATATCATTCTGCAAAACAAAAGGCCCCCAAACCCAAACGAAGTTAAATAATGCATGCGCACTATGTACAACAAAATAGCAAAACATTAGATGATGATTGTCATTGTATATTGGACCAACCTTGATGGAGAAGTGAAGTATATTATCGATCTTATGATGCTTACTGTCAACTGCAACAAGACGACGAGCACTGCACGCTTGCAGAGAAAGGCATAGAAGGAGAAGAAGAAAACAAGATGGGGTTGACATGTTAAGGCAAAGCAAGATGTGGTACTGGTAAGATCATCAAACGCAGCTATATCCTTCACTTAGAACATGCAGATGTATGAAGAGAAGCGACATATACCCCTCACCAGGGAAATTAGAGAAGCAACATAAGAGCTTGCTTTGGTGATTATATATCGAAAGGAAAAAGTATAAAAGGTAAGAAAATGAGAAGTAAGATAAATAAATTAAAGAAAGCTAATGCGTGCTTAGCTAGCTGATTGTGTGTTCCGAGGGACACTAGTTAAATCTCATGTTGCTTTTAATTCTAGTTAATTGCCTTTACCCACCATTTCATTCTTGGAAAACTTAAAACCGATGAATATTCTAATGCTAAAACTAAAAAAGTGGGAACCCTTTTTAGATCTTAGTCGATAGATCTTGGAGAATGCTGCAATTAATGACTGAAATGTCCCTATATAACCCCTAAAGAAAACGAAAATAATAAGAAATATATGTTGTTAGCTTCTTTTTAGAACAGTTTTAAGAAGATCGATGTTGGAACTCATTGTGAAGTAGCGAAATCCATAAGCATGAAGCAATATTATGTGTAGTTTGCCAACGCCACATGCACTCACAGCCATTTGCAAGGCTCCAAAAAGATTGAACAGTGAATGTGAAAATACACGTACGTCTGTCCTACAAAGCGGAAATGTGCGGGAGCGAGGTAGGACCATGCAACCAAGGAGACAAGGTTTCATGGACCACCACCACCACCTCTTCCTTCATATGTTGCGCGAAACACAAGGGTTCCCCCCCTTAACCGTCAACACCGGTCATACAATCTGAGTTGTTCAATTGCCACGTGGATTGAACCCCCCACCATGGCCGCCGAAATCCATTCCTTCCACTAGTGGTCCGACTCCTGGCAACGCCATTCTTAACCTTTTAAACCAACAGCATATCAAAGCCAAAAAGCAGGTCATCCCGAAATATGCACGCTGAGAGAAACCCAACCCTGGGTGGGGATGATACACAGATTAAATCTTCACATATTTCATTAATTCTCGTTAAAAATTCCAACTTCTTTTAATATTCAAATTTGATATATGAAGTTAAACCATCTTTATCTCTCGTTAACATAAATTGCTTTGGCATGACCTGCAGATAAACATTCTCGTGGTGAAAGCATGCATTGTGCCTTCATGTTTTGTTTGTATCATGCATTTGGAGTTTGAATGTTGGTGGTCTCGTGGGGGATGTTTATTTTTGTTGGGTTTAGAAGGGAGCGCCGGCGAGACAGGCTCGAGTTCCCAGAGGGATGGGGATTCGGGCAGGGGGCGTTGACAAATCGGATCCAATCGATATGTTTGGTAAAAGTCAAGCATTTTCGGTTGTCTCAGCCTCCCTTGTCTCCACGGCACCAATTTTATATTTATACGATGTACCATTGTTCTCCATGTTAACTATAGTATGATTCAAATACTCTAAACCAGGGGAATTTGTCAAACATCAGCCATCAGTGAAACTAATAAATGGGTTGAATTGTCAACTTTTACGGACAAAGCTAAGTAAAGGTTTATAACATTCTTCAATGAATTTGAGCAATAGTTCCGACATTTTAGATTGACATGGAATTATGTACGGAGAAACTATACACGTATAGACATTCCGAGGAATAATATCATATATTAGGCAGAATGCCACAATTATTAATTTATTCAATTAAATGTAAACTATAGCATGGAAATAAGGTCCCTGCATGATCTGCTAGCCAAATGTATTTTCTCCACTGTATGTAACATACAGAAATCCGTCTTCATCCTTTTTTTCATCATAGATAGTTGACATAATTGCTCCTGCATAACGATGATGGCTACTTAGCATATAGAAATTGAAAAGGTGAATATATTAACGTATAACATTATTCAAAGAGAAGAAATTAGCAAATTTTAATACCGGTCGGTGGGAGGACACCGTCCACAAATATGAAGATGGCCTTTTCAGCGCTCAGTTTAATTCTCTTCCGGATTACATAGATGAACTGACCAACTGTGAGGTCGGCAGGGACCAAGTATCTGTAAATTATTTAAATCAAATCATCTAAAAGATATCCATTACCTATATTTCAGTTGTGCCAAAGGAAATTGATCAATGGACTTAAAATGCAACCATACACATGGTTGCTAGCAGTTGCTAATAAATAATAATGAATGATAACAAGGAATAAGGTAAACTTGGCATGAAAATGTTGCTTACTTCTTCTTATCAATGTTAGGAATATCACTTCTTTCTGCCTTCTCCACAATCACCTAAAAAGCACATGCGCAAACATCAATAGAAGCAAAAATGGGGTATTACAATGTTATAAATTTCACTTTTGCCTTAAGTAGGGATGAAAAGCCAAACGTGAATAAACTGTTTTAAGCAGGCTCCATTTAAACAATTGCACAGCTAAATTATGAAGTCCTTTTCTATTGATAACTCAATCTGGGATAAAGACATCGTCTATTCTACACTTTCAAGTTCTTGAGTTACAACCCTTCCTCCTCCTTAAGAAGTTTTTTTCTTTTCTAGACTTGACAGGTAGGGGCAGGGGATTTCAGGCTCAGGTTTATCTTCATTAAGCTTTAAAATAGAAAATGTATTGATCACACATACCATTCCAGACCATTAGCTGTTCTACTAGTAGATATTGCTCTTATTCATCAAGTCACATCCACCAATAGATAAACATTGGTATTGGCAGGACTGAAATTGCTTTCTAGATATCATGACAGAAATAGAACTCATCTCTATTGCTCATAATCATCAAGTCAAACTCAACAAAGTGTATAATCGATGTTAACACAATAGATATCAAAATGCCGCAAAGACACCACGACAAGTCTTAAGAAAAAAGTCATCCATTAACATATATACTTAAAGCAAAAGTTAGACAAGCATTACAGGTGACGGCAGTGCAAAGCCCTGATTTAGGCTCAAAACTCTAAAGCTCATAGACGAGAAAAGAACTTACAACACAACAAAAACAAGACTTTTCAGTAAATTAGCCAATTGAATCATTTGATCCTTCGTTTGTACAAAAATCAATTATATATATATTAAAATGGATACCTAGAAAAAAATTAAGAAGCAGCAGAATGCACAAAGAATAGACAAGTGGTGGAACAATCATAATTATTCTTTAACATCAGCAAAGAAGAGAGGGAAAAGAAAAAAAAAAGTCAAAAGGGTGGAAAAAGACAAAGGTAAGGATGAATTCTTACTGGAATTCTATCAGGGTATTTTCCCCTGATTCTGGCAGCCTCAGCACACCTTTTCTCTGGATATTAAGAATCCATAAATTAATGAAAAGCAACCAAAGAATAGCTAATACATGATCAGCAGTAACATACCAAAATCATGCTCAATCTTGAAGCTGCTTTTAGTCATATCTACTGATATATCACTGCAGAACCATCAGGATGTAAAGTCAACTAATACCCTATTTTTAGACCTTACCGTAGACAAAAACCACAAACTTTAAAGTAGGACAACAATTCAAATTCAAGTTAAGATATCCTTTAATTCCAAATTAAATAAAAAAGAAAGAAGAAATAAGAATCCGATCATCATAAATTCAAGACAGTAAAGAAGAAGAAGAAGAAGAAGAAACCCAAACCATATTTGATATTGAGAAACCAAAAGAACAAGAATTCAAGATTTCTGTTTTTACCTCAGCAGATATAGAAAAGGCTGTGAGGATTGAATTGAAACAAAGAGATGAGATGATGAAGAAATCAACTAACCGATGGATGAGGTGGTGTTGTCTTGAAGATTAATATGAATGAGAAGATGATAAAAATAGGCGTTTATTTAAGATATGTTTTAGTTTGGGGGCATTTCTCCTCCAACTGGGCTAGGTTGCGATCCAAGTAACCGCCACGTCAGTCTCCTGCGGTATTTGGATTTTCTTCAATATTTATCCAATCTTGGAATTGTTCACTTCATTTTAGAATCATCCTTGGTGAGCAAATTTTACAGAATACTACACTGTTTCCAACACACCTCATGTGTTATTAAAATATAATTTTAATATTATATATGTATATATATTTGGATTAATATGTTTATATTAGGCTTAAATATTAAAATATCTGTAAAATACAAATTCAATACTCTTGGAATTTAGATTTTAATCCAATTTTAGTAATCAATTGAGTTCCTCCACTATAGTTTTCTTTTCAAGTCTTTAACCAACCGTTAAGTATTAATATTTGACATGGAAAATTTTATATGTAAAGAAAAGCTTACGTGAAGGATTTAATTAATTTTTTAAAATTATTTTATAAGGTAATTGCTCATTTATTTATTTTAGGAGACTTAAGTGGTTTCTAGAGATTATATAAAAATTCTTAAAAGTATAAAAATAATAAAATTTTATAAAAGGAGTGGTAATTTTAATTTTTTATATTTAATAAATTTTAATAACTTGTTTATGTTTTTATATTTGTCTACAGTTTTTATAATAATTTAGTAATTTTTAATAATTTTTAATACTTTTTTATAAAAATTACTACTCTTTTTTTTTTGTCACACATGTTGCCTTTCATCGTATCATCACCCTTTTAAAGCCACCAAACACAAATCATCATGGACTAGTTTACCATTTAGGTTTAAAAGTGTTGTGAAAAAGAAGTTTCAAAACGTGGTTTTGAAAAGTTTGAGTATTTATTATTATTGTCAAAAATATTTTTAAAAATATAAAATATCAATTTTTAAATATGGTGTTGTAAAGTGGAAGATTTAATGAGTAGATAAAAGATGTAGCTTCATTGAAAAGTACTTTCTAAAGACCAAAAACTAATTTTTTTGGCTTTCTGGTTTGGGATAAAAATTAAAATCCCAATTTAAAATCAAGGATTAATTTAAAAGCTATTTGTTTACTTTTTTTTTTTTTTGTTGAAAAGTGCTTTTCAACATCAATGGTTAACTAAGCTTATCTCAAATCCTTTACTTGACCCTCCATACCAAATTGATTACCATCAAACTTCAAGCTCCCTATAAAAATTTAATCCATACCTTTAAAATAACAAAAAAAAAAAAATCTTTAATTTTCCTATATATATATATATATTAAATTTTAAAACTTTTTTTATACTTTTAATAAAATTTTATAACTTTTTATTATTTTTTATAGATTTTTATCATTTTAATTATTTTTATATAATTTCTAAAATTTTATAATATTTATATGGTATTTTCATATATTTCATAAATTTAATATGTATTTTTTAATTTTTAAAATTAATGATATTTAATAAATTTTATAGATTTTCTATATTTTTTTAATTTTCAAAAAGCTTATAATATTTTAATAATTTCTAAGCTTAAATAATAAAAAATAATTAAGCCCTCCATGTAACACATCATCAACATTTTCATGTCATATGCTACGTCAACCGTCATATCACCTATCACATTAGCATTTAACAATCTATTAAGGGCTTCAATAAAAAGACATATTCAATAGTTCAATTAATTGCTAACTTTCAATTAAATGCTCATGATAATACGCTTAGTTGACATATTTTTATTATTTATTTTAATTAATTTTAGATATGAGTTCTACTTAATTTGGCATTTAATTAATCATTTTCTATGTAGGTATGATAATTATCCAATTTAGTGGAAAATGAGTCAATATGCAAATAGTATGGAAAATTTGACACAAGAGCTCAAATTGACGCATAAGATGAAAATTTTAATATTATTTCTATTATAACCTTTTGTATTTTAAACTTAACTTTTCTTTTTTTTTCTTTTTTTAATTTTAGAGCTTTAGTACGTAATTTAAATTATTAATATATATGTGCGCGCATTCGAATAGCAAGGAGAAAAGCAAAGTGGCGCACATTCAACACCATTCCATATAGTTTTAGGTTTTGTTTCTTTTTTGGTAGAAATACCAACATTACACTATTACAATATTAAACATAGACTAAAGTATTTATGAATTATTTCTATCCCTCAACAATAAATCACACATTAAACTTGGAGGCTCTTCAAAGTAGAGTAATCCTGAGACACCATTAGGAGCATATTTTGCCATTTGGTCGACAACTTCATTTAGAGATCTTGGAATATGAAGAAATTTGACTTTTCAATTTCGAGTTAACAATTGATGAATTAGGCGCAATTCTATCAAATTACTAATAGCGGCGCCACCAGATAAAATAAATTCCATTAAAAGTGCATTATCACACTCCACATCTATTTGTCTAAAATTCCTCTCCCAAGCTATACGCAACCCTTCTAAAATTACTCTTGCTTCAACTTTAAAAATGAAATCCTTACCAATCCTCATCAAAAAGCCACATAACTAGTTTGCATCCGAGTCATTAAACACTCCTCTAATAGAAGCATTAGAAACATTCAATGAACTTGCCCCATTTGTATTAAGCTTAACCCAACCTCTATCAGGTGGAGACTAACACCTGCCCGTTACCATTGGAATAGAAAGCAATGTATTGGTATTTGATCCCATGTAACTCCTCGCCCACACAACACCTGTATTATTCTGACTTTTCTAGAGCAACCAACATAGTATGAGAAAAAGAGTTTGCCATTCAACATCATTGCTTTTATAATGCCCTTTTGTGATAGCCTGAAATAGGGCCTAATCGGAACAGTGGTTGCGAAACCACGAATCCGAGATATAAAAGTTTATTACGATTAATTATTATGATTTACCGAATGATTAAATACACGTGTTAGAGTATCGATAAGAAATTTTATTGATTGCATGCTTAAATTGCCTATTAGGATTTGTTTGTAAAAGTTGCTAAATAGGGGTCCTTAAATGGTAATTAGACCATTATATTTCCATGGAAAAATGGACATACATAGATAAAAATAACTAAAGTTTTAATGAAGGGCATTTTAGTCATTCAGTATTAAAGAGAAATTAAAAGGGAAAAAGATGGCAAAATATGTCCATCTTCTTCAATAGGACAAAATTTCAAGGGTTCTCCATAGCTAGGGTTTGTTTCAAGCTTCCAAGCTCCATAGTAAGTGATTCCAAGCCCCATTTTTTATGTTCTTTACGTTTTTGGAGTCCCGGTAACTTGATTTAGCTTATACTAGCAATAATTTAACCTAGGATTCATATTTGGAAAAATACCAATAGGTGAAATGTGTTTATTTTGATGTCTTATGATAGAATATGAGGTTTTAAATTATGTTAAACAACTTTTGCTAAGCGATTTTAAGTGAAAACGAGTAAAACGGCTTAATCGGTAAAAATACCTAATTTTCATAAGTACATGTTAGAGTGAGAATTTGATGTTGTCATAGAAGGGAAAAATGATCAGCATGTCATAAAACATAAGAATAAGGGATAAAATTTAATTTTCGAGCTTTGGAAAAAAGTGTAAATATATGAAACTTTAGAGGCAAAAACGTAATTTTGCCAAAATGTTGTGTATGAATTGTATTTGAATGGAATGTTGATAAATGTATTAAATTGTGCTAATATAGATCAAGAAAGAAGGAATAGTAAAGGTGATCGGGGAAACGAGAAGGTTATAGACTAATTTACGAAAATAGTCGTTTTGCATCCGAGGTAAGTTATGTGTAAATAATAGCAATATACTTTTATAAATTGTGAATTATATTTGATATGTGAATTAATATTGAATGTGGAAGGAAAATTGTTCATGAATTATTCAAGTGATAAAGTGTTTAAAATAAGTGTTAAGAGTAAATTCCCAGTTGAACTTAGGAATAGAAGTGGATACAAGTGATATATCACTAGAGACCCCGTTGTTACAGTTGTTACAGTTGAGTCCCGAGTCTTTGGGTGATCTAGCATGTGTTGCGAGACACCGATGACTTGTGTGAGAGCAGCCCGTGGACATTTCCAGTGTTATTGATTAGTGGTAGCTTCAGCTACACTACAGTGGTGGCTTCGGCTACATATCAGTGTGGCACTTATGTGCTAATTCTCTACGTATCCGTGTATATTCCGAGTGTTCAATGAGATTAATAATAAATTAAAGTGAATATGAGATGAAGTGTGTATGCAGGTATAATTGAAAGAATGAGCATACGTGATAATGATTAAGGGCCAGTTTGGCAATGCCTTTGAGAAGTGCTTTTGAGAAGTGCTTTTGAGAAGTGTTTTTGAAAAATTTAAGTGTTTGGCATTGCTGTCAAAAAGTGCTTTTGAGAAGTAAAATGTCTATTTTAGACATGATATTATAAAGTAACAAATATGTATTTAAATAATGTTCAAATTAGTTAATATTATGATATTTTAGCAAAAATATAAAAAATAATTTATTATAATTTATTGTTAATATTTTAATAAATAATATTAATTTTAAATATTTCTAAGTAATTTATATTAATTATTTATTAAATTTAATTAGGATATATAAACTATATTTAAATATTTAAATATAATAATTAAATATTTTTAATTAGATATTGACACAATTGTATTATTTTAAAAATTATTATTTTTATTTTTAATGCTTTTAACGCATTTGTAAAACTCATATTAGATATTAACATAACATAGAAAACATAAATGTATCAAATTAAAATATTACATATATTTGGATTAAAGTTTCAAAAAGGGATAATATTTATATACCAAATATAAATACAAAAAATTTTACAATATCATTTACAATTTAAAGTGAATTCATTAAACTAGAAGCTATAGCATCTCTTGTTAATTCCATTTCAGAACCACTTAAATTGCTTGATTCACCGTCATCATCACCACCGTCGTCGTCGTCATCATCATCACTTTCTCGACCATGCGCATTTTCTGAATCAATAGTATTCTCATATGCCCAGTTAATATATTCGTATTCCATAAAATCTGCATCATTTCGACCGACATGTTTTCGGATAAAATTGTGTATCATCATTGTAGCAACAACGATCATCGTTTGCTTTTCAAAACTATAACTTGGCATATCCCTTAAAATGGCCCATTTTTTTTCAAAACACCAAAAGATCGTTCAATCACACTACGTAATGATGAATGTGAATGATTGAATATCTCTTCTTTACCGTGAATCTTTGGTCTACTCTCTACGAAAGTCAGGTAAATGATATCGCTGACCTCTATATGGTCCAAGATAACCTTTCATTTGAGGATATCCAGAATCAACAAAATAATATTTTTCTACATGTCATAATATAACAAACAATTAGTTCAATAATTTTTTTAATAAAAATTATCAATTAAAGAGCTTATACTTTATTTTTTTAAAAATCACATATAAATAAAATATCTAACCATTTGGTGGGTGCAGAAATTTGTATTTTGGATCTCGAATTGCATCAAGAAATATTCTAGTGTCATGTGTCGATCCTTCCCATCCAGCCATGACAAAGGTGAAACACATATTAAAATCACATACTGCCATAACATTTTGAGTAGGGATACCTTTTCTTCCAATAAAGGGAATTTGTTCATTTGGTGGAAGAATAGCGGCAATATGAGTACCATCAATTGCACCTATGCAATCCTGAACAAATAATCAATTAGTCTCGTGCATATTTTTAGTCGACCAAAAATATTAAAAATATAATAAGATAAAATTAAATTTTAACCTTAAAATGCGACATATATCTAGAATCATTACGTATTTGTTCGGGTATTGAGCTAAAAAAAGGATCTTCAGGTGCAATTAGATCAGTGACCATCCTTGAAACTTTCTCAAGCACAATTGCAAAGTATTGACTTATTGTTGATCCAGACCTTTGAAATCTTTCTCGACATTGGGAAACTTTTGCACCGGTGCCCAAGATGTATAAAAAAATTCCCAACATTTCAGTAGAAGATATGTTTCTTGAAGTTTGTAAGTTGTATCTTGTCTCCAAAACTCTCAACAAACTTGTGAATACCATTTTAGACATCCTAAAATTAATCATACAACGTGATTCGTGACCGTCAAGGATCTCTCGGATCCATGTCTCACCTGACTGTTTTGAATTCATGCATGGATGCTTCAATATATACTTCTCGTGATATAATTGCACGAAAGAAGATGCAACAAAAAATAATCGATTAAAACATTCCACGCGTTGTAAAATCTCTTTCTTTTCCCGTTCATCATCACTTTCATCACCGCTGTAATTCTCAACTATACTCATCACCTGTGAAAAAAATTGAACATCCAAAATCATATATAAACAACTATTGATAAAACTAATTTAGCATAAATAAGTAGAACATAAATTCAATATCCAAAGACCAAATATAGACAACTATTAATAAAAGTAGATTACACATAAATAAGTAGAACATAAATTAAATATCCAAAAACCAAACATAAACAGCCATTGATAAAACATAAATTCAATATCCAAAAACCAAACATAAATAACTATTGATAAAACTAGTTTAGCATTTTTTTTTAGTCACATAATAGATATCTCTAAACACTAGAAGATCAAAAAATTTTCAACTATCCTCCATTTTCGTCTTAAGCCAGAAAGATCTAATCTTGGGATTAATTGATAAAAACATAATTCGCTTGTCCTTATTGAGCAATAATCTAAGTGCAAAAAAGTATAGCAGACTAGTTTCTGGAACTTCTTCCGACATGCTGTCGAGCACTTTGACTGCTTCTGGAATACCATATGGATCCATAACAGGAGTCAAACTAGCTGTGGCTTGTCTCAAATTGTCAGCTGCATTGCATAATTTTTCTATTTGATTGGACAATCTTGCAGCCCCTCCAATTTGCTTTAAGGATTTCTTTCTTCCAGGTTTAAAATGTGAATTTGATATCTCAGGATTTTTTCTTTTTTGCCCGTTTCCATCAATTTGAACATCATTTGAAATGTGAACATCATTTGAAATGTGAATATCATTTAAAATGCGAATATCATTTAAAATGCGAACATCGTTTCTCACATTCTCTTCAAGTATTTCATTGTTAACATCCTCAAAAAAATCAGTACGGAGTGTACCAAAAGAAGATGCCCATGCTTTATCACCTGTTGCAACTATCCCCATGAACATTTGGTCCAACTTCCCTTCGAATTCAGGATCAATGCTCGATGTTTTAAATTTTTGAGCTTCAGGCACAACCTACATATAAAATGATAGTTTAATAACAGTAATTATCAATAACCTCATTGAAAAGAAAAAAAAAACAAAAATATTCAGAATTATTAATGTACCTTTAGCCTACTCTCCCACCAATCATCCGATGCATCAATGACTCTTTTTATAGAATCCCACCCTAGACCAGTATCTTCGCCTTTAAGTTTTTTCCAAGCTTTCCATTCTTTTTTTAAGGCGTCCCACCTATTTTTAAGTTGTCTTTGTGAAAAACCCTTGCCCGTTTCTTTCTCAAAGTTGGTCATTATTTTCAACCATCCATCTTTTGTGAAATGAGTACCAGGCCTATTGCCTTTCAATATCTCTTTAATACAAATATCACAAAATATTTCTGTCAATCTCTTATCCCACATTGCTTTCACTTTTTTCACCACTAACTTCAATCGCCGAAGTACTCATTTATTGTGTTTACAAACAGATTTGTTTCAGCCAAGCAATCAAGAAAATAAAATGTCACATAAAAACTTACATTTTAATCACGATACAAAAGTAGAACATCTTAATGTTAACTATGAAATCTTTTAATTGCAGGATAGGCCACATATGGCATGGACAGAAAATGACTAGTACACCAAAAATAATGAGAAATGTATGATATTTATTGTAGACCAAAATAATGCAATTCTCAAGCAAAACTAAATAACCTTAACCAAATATTTCATCACAGGTGCAATCTAAAAATTATTGCATCAATAAGCTCAAGCTCGAGTAATAAAAGATATTTGATTTACATTTTCCAGACTTGAAAATCAATGTCTGCAACATTTATTTTGCTCTAAATATTTTCTGAAATCTGCCATTTATATCTTGAAAAGAAAACACAATAAAATAAATAACTTGGTATCAATAAATTTCTTGTACTATATAGTCGGTGTCGAAACCATTTTTTAAACCGGGGATTTGAAAAATGGGAATCGACTTTAAAACATTGGGAGTCGCCACTAATCCTTTTTGTCTGGGTGTGGTCAGGTCACCTATAAAAATATTTTGGTCTGCGAAATCTAAGAAAACAGGTTCGGGAGTCGGTTACATGCAAGGAAGGGTTAGCACCCTTGCAACGCCCAAGGTTGGTACCAAATTGATTAATATTGTCCTAGTGTCGAAAATTTGGATAGTTTTTTTTTTTTTTAAAACGCAATTTCTTTGAAACAACTGGTGAAATATCCCAAACATGAGGTTCATTCACTCTAAAGGGACTAAATACTACACCCAGCACGTTAGGATGTAATATCTCGAACCTTCAAAGTCAAGATCCCATAATTTCAGAATCGTGTAATTTAAAAGGATATTTGATTATTTAGTCGAACGAAAAAAACAACACCCAGCATGTTAGGGCGCAATTCCTCGATCTTCCAAACATCGAACATTGCCTCGTTTTTTTATATGCAATCTTGAAATTGGTTCAGTGTGTGCTTTTAATCGAGAGAAAACCTTTGGAAAGGAGTCGAAATTATCTAAAACTTGAAAGCCTTTGGAAGAGAATTAATTACATCGGAATTGAACCTCAAGATTCACTCGTTTCAAAAGGATAAAAGCATCATACCAAGCACGTTAGGGTATAACGCATTTATACTCTAACACCGAGATCATCTTTGATTTTCAAAACACGTAAAAAGGGTATTTGGTTATTTAGTTGAACGAAAAATCGACACCCAACACGTTAGGATGTAATTTTCCGTACTTCTAAACACACAAATATTGCCTCGTTTTTCAAATATGCAATCTTTAAATTGGTTCCACATATATTTTTAATGTAATAAAATATTTAGAAAAGGCTTGAGTATGATGGAATTTGAAATACAATACAATAACAAGTAGCATGAATGTAGCGTTAAGCATGAAATAATATGCAAATTTAACATTATACAAACGAACATAATTATGGATATAATTTAACGCAGTAATATACGATAATAATATTTGAATGGCAAACTAATGTAAAATAAAATTTGGATGCTAACAAATGTGTTAAAACCATCGGAAAGTATTTAAAACTAATAATCTGCGAAACGATTCAAAAATCGGTGTAATAATTTGCAAGCAAATTTATGAAACAATTATCATAAAAAAATGTACATACATTCTAAAATATATACATACTAGCTTATATATACACTAAATTATGAAAGGAAATATATATCTATATATATAAGTAATTTTAAAAGAGATTAAATATATATAAATAGATTAAGAATATACATAAAATAAGATAGTTTTAATACATATTATATCTATATGCATAAAATAATACATAAGAGTATTTGAAATTAAATATTATACAAATTATTGAAATAAGGAAATATACAAAGGAATATTTTGAAAGCAAATATTTGTACAGTAAAATAAAAATATATATATATATAAATGAAAATTTGAACAAATTAAAACATTGTAAAATTAATAAAGGGTTCAAAGTGATTTGTTAAAATAGTTTCCACAAATAAATGATGAATAATTTTTTATAAACAAAATAAATACTTAATTGAAATAAAAATAAAATTGACAGGATGTTTTATAAAAATCTAACAGAGCTAAAGACCAGATTAAAACACACTTAAACAATCGGGGATTAAAACAGTTAATATCCGAACAAACAGAATGCATTGTAATAAACCGGACTAAATTAAAAAACTTGCATAAGTTACAGGGGTTAATCAAACAATAATAGCAACAGACAATGGGGTTAATTAAAAATAATAATAAAATGAAAGGGATTAAACACGAAATCCCCCATTAATTTGAGAAACACGCGGATCTTATCTTTTTTCGGGTCAGTTCCGGGTCGCGGCCTTATGCGACGTCGTTTCGAAGCCATGAGCAGAGACTCTAAACGACGACGTTCTCCTAATGCTTATTAACCCCCCTCCTAAATAGAAATCAAACATTTTAACCTTTGCGCTAAACCAAAACCCTAGCCCCCCTTTTCACATTTTCTCTCATCTCTCTAAGCCGCAAACCGAGACCCCATCTCAGAACCCAAACCAAAACCACCGTGAACAGCGCATAACAGCACATCAGGTGAGATTCTCTCCAACCTCGACCTTAAGGCCTCGAGCGAACCTTTCGTCTGTCTCCGATTATGACGGAGAAATAAACGGTGGTGTAGCTCTCCCTTTCGCCTAACCCCGATGACAACGGAGAAGACGAAGGGATTCGCGAAGGTATGCGTCCCTCTCCCTTCTTCCTCCTTTTTTGTTTTAATATATCAAAAGCAGAAAAGATAGGTATAGAAAAACCGATTCAAAAACAGTCGATGAGATAGAAGGGAAAATAACCTTTTTGTTTCAATCTCTGCTATATTTCGTATTGCTCTGTAATGTGTGCGTTCGTAAAATCGTGAAGAAAAAAAATTACATTTGTTGGGTTTTTCTTTATATAGCCGAAAAACGTAAAAAATACAATGCTATTATTCTATTTCTTTTTGTATTTACTGTCGTTTCTGTTGTTCTTTTGCTATTCGCTTGCAGGTACAAACGTGGCCGAGATGTGGGGATTCGTACAACACTGCAGCGCTGGAGGCAGTACGGAGGCGCGCTGGTGAAGGCTTGCACGTGGGTTGAGCGTGTGGCGCGAGCGGGGACACGAACGGTCGCGCGCGTGAAGGCACCCGTGAGGGCAGCTGAAACGGCACGGGAACGTTCTGGAAGTCCTCCTAAGTCTTCTGGAGCTTCAAACACATTGGGCCATTTGGGCCGGTTCTACAATTGGGTTTTGTAATTATTTGGGTTTTGTAATTGGGTTTTAATTTGTAAAAGGATTGTGGACTTTATTTAATATGTTTTTGGTTTATTTTGTATCTTGTTTTTGGTTAAACAGGGCCCGGGCGAAAATGGGCTCTTACAGTCGATTTTGCTATTTTCTAATAAAAAAATATATTTATAAAGTTTGTTTATGATTTTTTAAATGATTTTTAAATTTTAAATTAGCTTAATTAATTTTTTAAATTTATTATTAATGCCTTTTTGACTTTTTAACCTTGTTAATTTTGAAATTTTCTAGTTTACTTTTAGTAAAAGAGTAAGAGTCAAATTGAATAAATGTGTAAAGATTTATGGTTAAATTTGTTATTATACTTTGTATATAGACACCAAATTTTAATGGATGGATTGTTTTGCTCACTCATCAAATGTATAGAGATTAATTTACCTAATATTTCATTAAAGAGGCTAAAATATAATCCAAAATTATGAGAAGAATCTTCTAATTGCAGGATAGGCCACATATGGCATGGACAGAAAATGACTAGTACACCAAAAAATAACAAGAACTGTATGATATTTATTGTAGACCAAAATAATGCAATTCTCAAGCAAAACTAAATAACCTTAACCAAATGGCCAAAAAACATATCATTGGCCAAATAACCTTAACCAATTCCATCAAAGACCATAGAGCAAACCAGTTTTTAATGCACATACAAACAGAACAAAGAAATTGTAGAAGTCTACATACTATGTAAGCTGTTTGAAACAGAAAACAAGAAAGTACTAAACAGTTGAAAACTAAAAGGAATGGGTGTACGATATCTTTCTAGGCCGCAACAAAAGACAAACAAAAAAATCTGTGAGAGTGCTCATGCTCAAATTTATACATAAATCCAGCAGATACCCTGGTTTGCCTCCCTAGCATTCTATGCAGACAACTAAAATATAGTCATTTAATGAAAGGTGCAAACAATGATATGTCATCAATTTTGATAAAACAAACTGACCACAAATTGAACTCGATGAGGCAGCCACAAGATGTTTGGATACTTGAAACAAATAAAATAATTTATTGAAAATAAATTTATAAGTGCATCATCTATGACAAAAGTAATGCATAAATCATGTAGAAAGTTAGAAATCAAAGACTTGATGCATGCACCAGGTATCAAGAACAAGGAGCAGAGAATAAATAATCCACAGTTAAATAGCCTTCTTCTTTAAACTCCTGACAAACTCCTAACAAGAGCGAGTCCAGCTTTTGAAGAGTTCTTCCTAGCCAAACTTGCATTAATACTTAAAATGGTGAAAAGGAAGCTTACTTCAAATTTTAATCAAAAATCAACTGTAAGAAAGTGATAAGAACGAAGAAATCGGAAGATTCAAACCCATGAAGAAGAAAAAAAAAAGTTTGCCAAAACCTCAATTCCCTCAAATCAAAACAATAACCAACAGATAGAACAAAACCCAAATTAAAATAAACCGAAACATACCAGAAAATTGAAACAAACACTCACCAGGAACAAAACCGATTGATCGAATCCAACACTGCTCCTCTTTACAAAGAACCAGATCCAAAATCAGAGAAAAAGAGAAAAAGGGAAAAAAAGAGAAGTAGCGTCTATTTGGAGAAGAAATAATAAAAGGATAAAAATGTAAAACACCAGCAAAAGTCCTTTTCTCTGAGAAAAAGCTAAAATTTTTAGCTTTTTCATCTGTGAAAAAGTGCTTCTCTAACGTTAAAACAATTCACCCACTGGCCCTTGTTCTTTATTCCTTTTTACTGAAAAGGACTTTTGCCAAAAAAAGTCCATCAGAGATGGAGCAAAGAACGGGCCCTAAGTACTTAAACGTATGTGCAAGTGAACTGGTAAGATTGTACATGTGTACGTGATTAAATTTGCTAAGAAGGATATTAATTAATTGTATGTGAAAATGTTAATTATTGAATGAGTGCTTATTGTTTACATGTAACTTAATTGGATTGGAGATTGTCGGAGCCTTGTATCATACTACCAAGCCTTTACTTTGGTATATAAATGCTTTTGAAATTTTTGAAGTTATGGCATGTATAGGGATCAGATTATTTTGTATGGATACCTAAGTGATGTTTACTACAAAGAAAGTATGAAAAAGTAAAAATTTGCAATGAAACAGTTTTTTTGACAATAGCAGTAATGTGACTTTGAAAAATCACCAAAAATAGGAGAAATTGAATTAAAAAGTGAATAAGATATAGAATTAAATCTTATTGTGTCTACTTTCATATGAAAGAAACAATGTAAGCAAAGGAATTCTAGATTTTGTGATATTTGAAATTTAGTGAGACAAGGTCAGAATGGTATTTGAAGTCCCCTATTTAGACTTTAGAAAAACATTTAAAATTGTAAAAAAATAATTATGAGTTATAATTTATATTTCTAGATTCCTTAGTGAGTCTACTTTTAGTAGAAATAAGTAGGAACAACATATAAAAATTGTACAATGAGAAAATTGATTTTTAGTGAAGAGTGGTCAGAACCTTTGGACTGTGAAACAGGGAAGACTTTAATGAATAAATTGTACTAATTGGCCAAACCAAAAATTCTGAAAATTTTATGGTGAGAAAATATATGAGTCTAGTTTCAGGGAAAATTTATAGATCTAAATTTTGAGTTTCGTACTTGAGTTATAATTAAATTAATGACTGTTGTGCAGATGGACAAATTTATTGTGAATGATGAAATAAATTATTTTTTTTATACCCGAAGTAGTAAGATAAGTTAAATAACGCCTCATGCTTGACTCCGGCAATGGTCTCGAGTGTGTGGTGTTATACCTTTATTCTGCATATTCCATAGAAACCAATCACTAGTCTGCATAGTAAAGAAAACATTATGAGCTAACCTCGGCACCATAAAGACCCACACCGACTTTGAGAAAGGACAATTTTGAATTGCATGAATCCCAAATTCCACAGCATGATTGCACCTTGGACAATGACTCTTATAAGCCATATGTCGCCTAGCCCATTCTCTATTTGTCAACAATCTATCATTCCATAACAACCAAAGGAACCATTAAACTCTGTAGGAAGCCTTAACCTTGTAAAGACCCAAAATTTTAGGAATTTAATTGTGAGAATATGTAGTAATTAAATTTATGTATCTCTGGTTCTGTGCTTTGCTTTTGTGTTTAAGGTCTAAAGTTCAAGTTGCATCGTTAAAATTTTTGTGATTGTTTTTAAAACAACCTTCATCCATGTGTTTCGTAGTTAAGTCCAATTCTGGGTAAATCAATGTTAAGAATGAGCCTGCTGGTTCACTGGTTAAGTATCTGTTTGTATTCTGTTTAGTTCTGAGTTCAATTCCCATTGTATGCATTAGGAAATATTTTTTTGCAAATGCCGGAAGAAGGTGCTTAACTTAAAATAGTCTGAAAAATTTCTATCGTACCTTCTTCTTCTTTTTTTCTTTAAGTTTATTTCTTTTCCGGTTCTCCTTCTTTTCTTTTATTTTTCCTTTTACGATATTCAATTCTGCGTTAATTGGGAGTTCTTCGTTGCCTGTAAGGTCGACTGTACGATTATTGAGTAAGTTTTGTCGTTACTTTCCTCTCGTTTTGCGAGTTCCGTTGAGTTAACGATATTTTCTCGAAACGAGATTTTGCTCGATTGTGTGAACGTTTTATTTGATCATTCGATTGGTTACCTTTTTTAGGCAAGGATATTGCAAGAAATGTTATTTCGCCGTGTTAGTCTGATTTCTCCTGTTTTTTGCGAGGTGAGTATGCAAATTGAGTTGGGATTGTGTCGAAACTTTCAACATGATCTTGGCGGTAGGTTGATTTTGCTAAAATATTGAAATTGATGGTGCAATTGATTATTGAATGATTAAGTAGGTTCCGGGTAGTCTCCGCGTTGTTTCTCCGTCAAAGCAAAATCAAGTTTGTACTGGAAACATTAATTTGCAAGTTTCGATCGCCAAAAATGGTGGTTGTCGACGCCATACGGTCGAGCACATGGGCATGTGTCCAGGCCGTATGGGTGACCGTGTAACTCACTATTCATTGACTTGGGGCCACACAAGCAAGGCACACGGACATGTATGGCCATATTGGTACAAGGTTCACATAGGCAATGTAACACCCCTAACCCGAAACCATCGCCAGAATAGGGTTAAAAGGCATTACTGAACAATTAGAACATTTCACATCCATTTCACAACACAAAGTCTTTCCTCAATCAAACATATTCAATTATAATCATATAGTCCCTTAATAAGGTGCATGAGACCTTAAACACGTGTTAGAAAGAGGTCAGGACTAAACCGAGCACTTACAAAAAATTTCAAAAATTTAAACAATCTTCAACACTGCAAAAGTCACACGCCTGTGCGGTCAGGCCGTGTTCCTCACACGGCTACCAGACACGCCTATGTGTTCAGGCCATGCCAAAATAGGGTATACATACTGACTTGTCCACACGGCCATCAGACACACCTGCGTGCCATGGCCGTGTGAAATTAAGCTAACTACTAATTTGGTCACACGGCCACCAGGCACACCCATGTGCCACGGCCGTGTAACCTGCCCAGGCACACCTCAAAGTGGCCCTTGAGCCACACGGCAGAGACACACGCCTGTGTCCCTTGGCCGTGTATGCAAAATAGACCATTTGCAAGGCCAAAATGCCACCCACACTTGGGTCATACCTACAAGCTTCAAAGCAATACCAATTCATGCCTTAAAATGCATCTAAACATACCTTTTCATGTATCAATTATTCACCAACTATACCATCTAAACTAATAATCAATTTCATCTCACATTGGTTCAACCAAATTACCAAAATTCACATCTCAAACATATAGACCAAACATCATATAAACCTTCACTTTAAACCACAATATTCATCAACCATTTAAGCATGAAACATACCATATTCACCATTTACAAAGCTCACACTTAAAACCTACATCATACCACTTCCATGCCAAATCACATGGCAAGGATTAAACATTTTAAAACATGCCATATCAACTAGCCTATACATGCCATATTCAAATATACACATCTTCAAAAGTACCAAAATAAATTGCGGATAGTGTGATAGAGATGCTGACAATCCCCTGATCCGAGCTAGCTTTACTGACACTGTAAAACAGAGAAATAAATCACACGGTAAGCTTTCAAAGATTAGTAAGTTCGAAATACAATACAATTAACTCATTGAATCAAATCAATGTACAAATTGAACCATCACATAGATAATTTACCAATGATACACAAATTCAACTATATCTAATACTCACATAGCATTCCATTCATCTACTTTCTATTTCATCAACTACATAGGTATCATACATGCCTTTGCCAACACATAGTTACTCACCAACCATGCTACTTGTAACACCCCTTATCCGTGTTCGACGCCAGAACAGAGTATGAGGCATTACCGAAGAGTACGAAACACTTACAGATTATTTAAACCATTTATCGCTTAAATATTAAAATTTATTATAAAAGTTTCCTTTATCAGACCCTTAAAGTTCAAATCATGCATTGGGATTGGGTCAGGACTAAATCAAAATCGTATAAATTTTTTCTTAAAATCCTTAAGTTTATCTCATTTACAAGGTTCCCACGCCCGTGTGGCTCACATGGTTGAGCCTCAGGGCGTATAACTCTCTCGACTTGCATCTGTGGAGAAACTTGGGTCACACGGCCTTAGTACACGCCCGTGTTGCTTGGCCGTGTGGTAAAGTTAATTTTCACAAATTATGCTATTTTTCAAGCCATATTTCTCACTCATTTTATCCTTATTCTTCACCACATTTAATACATATAAAAACTAATTTAAGATATTCAATCGAGCCTTATACTTAATACGATTTGTTAGTCGTACACTTCAAATAAATAACAAGAAACATATATGGGCTCAATTCTCATTAAATTTCTCTTGTACTTGTACTTTTTCATCCTATGTATTCATATAGCTTATAACAATCGCACTCTCTGCTTACATTGCATGCAGCGATTCGACCCTTCTTCACTAAAAATTAATTATCTCTTTATACAAGATTCGGATGATGTTCACGTTTATTTCTGTTGAAAATAGACTCATTCAGGATTCTAAACATATAAATTATAACTCATAATTCTGTTAAAACTTTAAATATCTCAAAATGTAAACTTCCTTTGCTTGCTATGTTTCTTTTATATGAAAATAGACTCAACAAGATTTAATTCCATATCTATCTCAACTTCTAATTCAATTTCTACAATTTTTGGTGATTTTTCAAAGTTAGACAACTAACTGCTTTGCTGTCCAAAATCGCTTTAGTGTAACATGTTAATTTCTATTTTGTCCCTAATTCCACAATTCATACAATTCGGTCCTTCATGAATTAACCCCTCAATTGAGTTAATTTTCTCATTTAATACTTTTCTCTATCATTTTAAACTACTTCATAACCTTTGAAATCAGAATTTTAACACTAGGCCATAATTTCAAACTATTTCACAATTAGGTCCTAAAACCCATTTTCATCAATTTCACTTGATAATATCATCATATAACAAAATTAAAAACTCCAAATCAATATTTATTCATCATATTCTTCCAGTAATAATCCACATCAACTTTAAAAATTAGCTATAGAATCAAAACTAATGACATAGCAAGTTGGATCCAATTGTAAAAGTCCAAAACATAGAAATTTCAAGGAGAAAGCAAGAATTAAACTTACATGAAGCTTGAGTATGAAAACCACTTGAAGCTCTCTCCCATGGTGTTTTTCAATTGAAGAAAATGAAGAGAAATCAAGAGAAATCTAAATATTCTAATTTGATCCCCTTTTTATTTAGCTAATTTGTAAATTTTCCAATTTTACTCCTTTTCTTCTTTCTCTTCTCTTCTTCTTTCTTTCCTTTCCTCTTTCTTCTCTCGCGTTTTGGGTTTGTTTCTATTCTATCTCCTTTTTTTTTTTGTAATAATATAATATAATAATATAATAATATAATATAATAATATATATTAAACATAAAAATCTCGATTTTCTTCACAATAAATCATTCAACTAAACAAAATGGCTTAATTGCCATTTTGGTCCTTTATACTTTCTTTAATCTATAATGAAACTTTTACACCTTTTTCAATTTAGTCTTTTTCATTTAATTGCATATCCAAACGTTAAAATTTTCTAACGGAATTTTCATACTACCTTATTGACATTCCGTAAACATTCATAAAAATATTTATGACTCGGTTTATAACACCGAGATCTCGATACCTCTTTTTCTCGATTTCCTGACCAAATAAATCTTTATAAAACATAATTTACTATTTTAAAAATATTTTAAAAGCTACATTTGGCTCGTAAATATTAAATAATATAGCCTACAAGTTCATTTGTCAGATTTGGTGATCTCGAACCATTAATTTTGACATCACTGAAATTTGGGCTATTACACTACTCAACCGCTCGACTTTACATTTCGATCAACCTTTGCTATTCTTTTTATTTATTTGCACACTTAGTGCCAATTCATAGTCGAAACATAATTATCATCGCACACTTAGCGCCAATATGTTAAATTGAGCTTATGTCGGTATCGCACACACAGTGTCAAATAAATAAGCCGAAGCTTCTATCGTTTCGCACACACAGTGCTAATCACCTCTGTTTCGTTTCTAATTTTGCACACTTAGTGCCCTTTAATTCAATTCCGCACATAGCATTTCTAATCTCATAGTTATATATATATTCATTAAATTCACATCACATAGATATAGTTTTTAATTAGTATTATATCCGAACTTACCTCGGATGTCGAAGTACCGATACGGTCGATTAATCGAGTACTTTGTCTTTACCTCGATCTCGATTTGAACTTCTTATTTATTGGTCTATACACATTCAAATTCAACTCATTCAATCACCAATTCATTCAATTTAGTCCTCACACACATATTTAGGGCATTTTACAAAATAGCCCTCACATTTTTACATTTTGACACTTTAGTCCCTAATTCACAAGATCACAAAATACACCAAATTTCTACTCACATGAGCTTAGCCGAATTCTTCCCATGCTAATACAAGCCCACATATTTCATTTATTTCACATTTTACTCCTCCAATTTACACTTTTCTCAATTTAGCCCAATTTACTCAATCTCACCAAAAATCCAAATACAAACTATGTTAACCCAACACTAAGCTTTCATATTTCACCAACTAACATCACAAAGCTCACATGTTCATCAATTGCACATCTCAAAATCTCTATAAATTTCTAAAATTTAAGCATGGGTTTGAAAGAACACAAAGCAACAATCACAAAAACATAGAAATTATTAAAAATCGAGTTGAATTCACATACCAATTTGAGCCTAAGCTTGCCGGAACCTTCAAAGCTCACTAACCCTCCTTTCTTTTCTAATTTCGGTGGGTAGAAGATGAACACTCATCTAATTTCATGTTTTTATTTTATTATTATTACCTTATTAAACATTTTACCAATTTGCCCTTAATGAACATTAATAATAACAACCAATGCCATGCCATTATCATCCATTAACTATTTAATGGTGTAATATCAACATAAGGACCTCTCCTTTAATAAGCCATGTCAAATTAACACTTTAATAATCAGCACACAGCTTTTACATTTTACGCGATTAAGTTATTTTCTCAAATTAAACATACAATCAATAAAATCTTCACACAGAATTTTCACACAGGCTAATTCACATACTGTAAACACAGAAATTTATATAAAAATATTTTTTTGACCTCGAATTTGTGGTCTTGAAACCACTATTCCGACTAGGGTCTAAACCGGGTTGTTACAGGCAAGGGACACGGGCGTGTGTCCTGGCCGTGTAACTCACTGTCTGTGGTACAAAAACCACACGGCCAGGGACACGGGTACGTACCCAAGCCACACAGCCTATACATTTCAGTAGTGGAAAATCGATTTGTGGACATCCATCTCCAAGCTAGGCGATCCAGTCCTGCATCTGCGGATGGTGGCAACATAGTTATTATTTGTGTAACAATGTTATTCGACAGTAGAGTCCTTAATCTTGTCAAGTCCCAAGCGCCATTATCATATGCTACATCACATACACGTAAAGTATCATCATGTTGTACCATACCCTTATAAAAGGCTCTAAGAGGGCCGACTTGATGAAGCCATACATCATTCCAAAAATTTCCCAATTATCCATCACCTAACTCACAAAAGACATTATTAATTACCTCCTGCCAAACCTACATCAAGGACCTCCAAATAAAAAAAATAGTTACCTTTTTTAATGGAGATTGGCATCACTCCCTGAATATTATACTTATTCCTCAAAACTTGAACCCACAATACCACCGTATTAGTTACCTACATTAAGGGACACGAGTGTGTGTCCAGGCTGTGTAACTCACTGTCTGTGGTATAAAAATCACACGGCCAGGGACACGGGTGTGTACCCAAGCCACACAGCCTATACATTTCAGCAATGGAAAATCAATTTGTGGACATCCATCTCCAAGCTAGGTGATCCAGTCCTGCATCTGCGGATGGTGGCAACATAGTTATTATTTGTGTAACAATGTTATTCGACACTAAAGTCCTTAATCTTGTCAAGTCCCAAGCGCCATTATCATATGCTACATCATATACACGTAAAGTATCATCATGTTATACCATACCCTTATAAAAGGCTCTAAGAGGGCCGACTTGACGAAGCCATACATGATTTCAAAAATTTGCCAATTATCCATCACCTAACTCACAAAAGACATTATTAATTACCTCCTGCCAAACCTACATCAAGGACCTCCAAATAAAAAAAATAGTTACCTCTTTTAATGGAAATTGGCATCACTCCCTGAATATTATACTTATTCCTCAAAACTTGAACCCACAATGCCACCGTATTAGTAAGAAACTAGAATCCCAGTTTTAGCAAGAAGATTTTATTTTGGTCAGCTAGGTTCCTCAGCCTAAGTTATCCATTATCAGTTTGGTCCACAACAAACCTCCCAAGACAATAAAGTCAATTTTCTCGACTTTGAAGTAGAACCCCAGATAAATTGTGAGCTATTTTTTCAACTTCCTTACACATATATAAGTATATGATCTGCCACAAATCGATGTGACAAATTAGGCTCTTTCAACACACTTAAGGAGCTTTTTCTTGAGCAAAATAGAGTTTTTACTTTCAGTTTTTTTTTTTATTTTCGTATCTTTATATTTTTCGGGTACTAAATGAAAATCTCTCATTTTTGTCTATTTTTTTACCTAAATTAGCCAATAGTACCATTGAGAGGTCTAACGTATGTTTGAGTGATGTAGAGACTATCAAAGGTCGAAAATAAGCAAGAACGACATCTAGGGCAAGGGTATCTCGATATCTAGCCCCTAAAATCGTGATACCTTCGATAGTATAGAAGACCAATGAGAGACCCTTTAATGGTATCGATACATCTCATTGGGTATTGCAATATCCATCTCTCAAGGAAGACCCCAAAGTTCAATACTGCCCAAGTTATCGCAATAACCTCTTTTGGGTATCACGATATTGCCTTTTTCAAGGGGACAAACTTGGACAAAAAGCGCAACCTTTGTCCACCTGACACACCAATCACACAAGGCCCGTGTAGGGGAAATTTTGGCATCGAAAAGTTATTAGAACACCATTTAAAACAACCAAAAATTACTGAGAATGAGAGATACACATTAGCTTAGTTTTAGGTTTAGTTTTCTCTAGGTTTTCTTTAGTTTTTCTTTGCACTTTTCTAGAGTTTCTATTTTTCTCTTCTTCTACTTTAGATTAGAGTTTATTTATTTATTTTTACATTTACTTCTTATTCTTGTTGTTATTTATGTTAGATAAGTTAGTTAACAATGTAGCTAAGGTTTATTTACATTTCCAGTCCCTGTACCTTGCTTTCAAGAGTCTTTAAGCTTTAGTTTAATGTATTTCGGTTTATTTTACTTTAAATATGTTAAAGCTTGTTCCTTTTATGTTCCTTGCTTTAGATTTTGCTGTTAAATGCTTTTTGTTTCATGCTATTTAAGTTTTCTTGCATAAAAATCTCAACTGTTACATTTTTCTCAAGCTTTGCTTTCATGACTGCTTTATTTTCCATTGTTATGTTTATTTTCTTGACTTTGAGTATGTGTAGCTAAACCCTTAAAGAGGTTGGTTGATGAAAATAAGGATAAACTAAAATCTTTGGATAAAATACTAAATCATAAAAAATTAGACTATTTTGAATAGAATTAAGAACTTAGGTAGTGACGCTCCTAAGGGAATATTAAGATAAAGTGAGACCAGAAAGTAATCTTGTCGCCCACCGTTCGTTAGTCTTGGATTAACCGACAGGATCAAAAGATACCAGACTTAATTCATCTAAGTCGGGTAAATTGAGATCGGAAGATAAAATGGAGTCACTTGGTAATTTACGCGATTTATGTCCTTAATCCGAGATTTGGTGAACCACATCGAAGTCAACCAACCCCATTACTCATTTGCTGAAGAGCCTCTCTAGTTTACATTTCTTGCAATTTAGTCTTTAAAGTAAAATGTTTAATTTTCTTACAAACTCATTTTTTATGAATTATCGTAATATAAAATCATATTAGTAGCTATTTAGCCTCTATTGTGTATTCTAGTTATTGCTCAATCACCTCTTTTTTGGGGTTCGATCTTTGGAATACTTTGGTGTTTCATTGTAACACTATAAATAGTACAACTGACCTGTATGCTTGTAGTAAAACCGGACTTTAAAAATTATTTTATAAATTCATTGTTTTAATGCGCACACACGCAATCAGTCAGTATACGCACCGTGCACATGAAATAGTTAGGAATAGCTAAGAGTACAGATTTTAACTACATTATTCTCCAACCATTGATAACTTCTTGGTATCCCATCCATTAAGTTTGCTTCATACTTTAGGAACCACAAAATTGAACGTGTTCAGTGTCACCTTTTTGTGGAAAATAGGCATGCCAAGATACAAATCAAGATCATCTACACGTACGAAACCCACATCACTACAAATTTCTTTAACTAAATCATCCAAAGTATTAAGCGAAAGAACACTTGTGAATTATTCTGATTCACCTTTTGTCTTGAGAAGTGACAAAATGAACTTAAAATACTATTTACCATCATTGATTGCTCTTTGTCCGCCTTACAAAAGAGAAATAGGTCATTAATGAAGAAAAGGTGAGATATGGCTGGCCCCCTTTTTGACAAAAATAATGGTTTCCAACTTTTCTGTTTGATAGCTTTCTCGATAAGTTGTTCCAAACGCTCCATGCAGAGCACAAAAAGATAAGGTGAAAGCAGATCCCCTTGTCTTATGCCACAGGATGGCCAAAAAAGTTTTGTAACCGCGCCATTCCAGAGAACATGAAGGGATGATGTTGACACATAATTTAAAATCATCGTGATCAACAAACATGGTAGCCCAACTTCAACCAATGTGTCTTCCAAAAATTCCCATCTAATTCTATCATAAGCTTTTTCTAGATCAATCTTCAAAGCCATTCCCATCTTTCTACCTTTGAAATTGCATAGAATGAACAACCTCTTGTGCTATTACAATGTTATCTGATATACTTCTACTGAGAACAAAACTTGTTTGATTCTACTTAACAAGCTTTCTAATCATTGGCCTTAATCTGTTTAACAATTACCTTTGTAATAACCTTATATAAAACCGTACACAAGTTTATTGATCAAAATTGCGTAATTCTTTCCAGACTTGGAACTTTTGGCAGAAGTACCAATAAAGTTCTGTTAATCTACGAGTTCAACTAATGCCCCTCTAAAATTTTCCTCACCATACAACAAGCGAAACACCAAGTATGTTCCATTGTGACTGATAAAATCTGGCATGAAAATCATCAACTCCTGGTGCTTTTCATGAGGTCATTGTAAAAACTGCTTTGCAGATTTCCTCATCACCAATTCCCACTAAAAGACTATCTTTCTCAGTTTACGAAATCGAAGGAAACCTTCCTCGAAAAGGACATAATCCATTGATTGAGTAATCCGTAGGATAAAGGTACTTAAAAAAATGGACCATAATTTGTTGAAGGACTTCCGCATTAAAGCACCATTAATCATCATTCACTTAAAAACCTTTAACCTTTTTTTTTTGCTTAGCCATAGTACGACTATAAAATTACATTAGATTTCTATCATCACTCATAAGCTATTCCTCTCTTGATTTCTGAAACCATAACAACTCTTCATGCCTTCCATTTATTGTCGTAATTCCAATTCATGGTCACGAAGTCTTTTTCAGTCTCTAAATTCCAGAATTCCTTGCATACGCTCAAGTTTTGAAAACACACTTATTCCATTCTTGGACCTCTTTCTAGAAATGCTCCAAGTTCGTAAACACATCCAAACCATTCTTCCAACTACTACTAACAAGTTTCTTAAACTCTACATGAAAAAACCAATTAGCCAAACAACGAAAAGGTCTAGTACCTCTACTTTGCAATGAATTGAGGGAAACCAAAATCGATCGATGTTCTGATTTTAGATGATGCAAATTCCTTACTGAGCAATTTGGCGCAAAAGTATCCCAACCCAAATTACATATAGCCCTATTTAAGCGCTGTGAAAGATTACCTCTACTCCAGGTGAATCGAGGCCCTTAGAAACCTAAGTCACAAAGACCATTATCAAACATGAAATTCTAAAAACCATTACATCCACTTCCCACACTTGCTGCCCACCTGCCCGTTTCGAGGGCTCCAGAATAGAATTAAAATCTCCTGCTAGTACCCATGGATCCCCAATAATTTTAGTAAGAGAATCCAAATACTCTCATAACTTTATTGCACTGCTGGTTGTGGGCTACCATACACTGCTGAACACAAAACTTAGAAGGTCCTTGTTTGTTTCTCACCCTTATAAAAATCACATGCGGATGCAAATCTAGAATATCAACAAAGACATTATCACTCCAGAGAATCCAAATCCCCCCAGAAAACCCCTTCGTTTTAATTCTAAATGAATTTGCGAACCCAAGTTTTGTAATGATTCCATCTGCCTGAATACCACTAACATGTGTTTAAAAAAAGCAAATTACATCTGGGCAAATTTCTCTCCTATACTCAACCACGAAATTATGGAAACGGGGATGCCTTGTTCCTTAACAATTCCATAAAAAAAATTTTAAATCCATCAACCAACTAACAATAAAAATCACCAACAAGTCAACACATTTGCTAATCTCATTATTGCTAGTATCATTATCATCATCCAAAACTTCTACAACTGAAAGCAATACATCTGTCCGAAGATCAACATCGGGTCTTCATTCAATGCCACGTACAATATCCTTCATTGCCGCCGATAACTCCACCATAGGATTTGCGGAACCTCCTAGTTCGTAATCAGGCGGTTCGCTTCGTTGCACGTTATTGTCCTCATAATTTTGCACATTTGGGTTTGAGCACTTAGTACTTGACTCACCAAATTTAAACACACTGTTTTCTTTCCCTTTTGACGCATCATATTCTCCACTTTCAACCACCCGAACTGTCCCATGTTTGTTTCTGTCCAATTTCGACTGGAAATTTACAAGTAAAAAAATAAAACCTTTATTCTTAATATTTGGGACAAGAAGGCCCATTCCAGAATCATCATCAAATCCATTTCCCCCATTATTAATAGTTGACCCAATATTGGTAATAGTGGGTCGTAATACATTTGGACCTGCTCTAAGCTTACCTCCAACACAATCCATTTCCCATGAACTTTAGTTGTCCCTTTCTTCCTCACAAATGACTCTTTTTGCTCAGATTTCCTAGATTGCCCTTATAGTTTTAGGTTTTGTTAATTATATATATTGTTTAGAAGAATAAAAGGCATCGCCCAACCACCAAACATTGTTCCTTCTTTTCTTTTATTTATTTAATAAATTTTCTTTTAATCATTTTGATTTTCTTGTTCTTCAATTTATTAGTTGTTAGCTTTAATTTAGTTTTAGGTCAATAATTGGTTCGATATTTGAATCATAGGACTTCGAATTCACACTTAATATTTTTCACATCGGTATTAGTTAATTCTCCGATTTAGGAGATAGACTTAGTAGTCTCACTACGTCGTTTTAGCATCAAATCGAGAAAGGGCACCCCTTGATTAGTGTTGGACGACATACCATTGGTGAATTGGTACGATCCATAATTGTTGAGGCCATGGATTTGAGCTGGGTTCTAGTTCATAAGGCTTTCGAGGAATTAAATCGTGGAAAATGCTTTCAAGTTATTCGCTTTATAAGAGTTAGTTGTCGGACTATTCCCGCAGTTAATTAACTACTACGAAAGAATTAGGAGGTTTAAGGCTATTCCTCGATCTCTATAACTGACTTATCAATTGGAAGAGAAAATTCATTGTTTAGGATCAATTTGGAGCTGGTGTTAGAATTACGCTTGAGCCAAGAGTTTTCATTTATTTGTTTTATTTAGATTTAATTTTGTTTTACTTATTTTTATTTCATTTTCATTTAATTTCTATTATTTATTTTAGATTTAGATTTAATTTCCTCTTTTTTTAATTTTGCAGATTTCTCTAATATTGGTCATAAGAAATCGTAAAACTAATCATTCAAGTCTTTGTGGTATCGACCCTACTTTCTATACTACAAATTTAATTTATTTCTGATTTAGTCATAGGCATTTATTTTTGGTTGGTTCAACACCCATCAACTCAAAATGATTGCACTTTTCAACAAAAGATTCAAATTATTTTTAAATTAATTTTCAAAAGCTTTTTTAGTACCTAAGTTTTTATATAATTATTAGGAAAACCAATTATTTACATATAAATTTTTTAAATATTTTTTTTCAAATGTAAGTGTCTTACGTTTTTTTTTTCCTCAATTTATCATTTTAGTGACTTTTATAAATATATATTTTCAATCTCAAAGTAAATTATTTTAATATTTTAATCAAATAATTTGATTTGACTTATTTTTTAAAACATGTGATATGGCATATATAATTGACATTGTTTAATACAGTTGGACAACTATTATATATTTTTCTCCATTTTTATCTTTTCTTTAAAATAATTTTATGTACACTCACTCCATAATTAAAAGAAATTATTATAAAAATCTATATTTAATATGAAAACAGTGAAATAACATAATATAATTGAATAAGTGGTCAAATTGATCAAGTTATCGGTTTGTCGGTCCAATCAATTTAATTAAAAAATTATTAAAAAATCAAAAATCGAGGTTCAACTGGTTTTTAATCGGTTCAACCAGTTTAACTGTCAATTCAATCAATTTTTTATTCAATTCAATCGGTTCAAAACCAATTTTCAAACCAATCCCCTAATCCGGTTCACATAACATTAGAATATACAAGAGTAAAAATAGGAGGTATATAAATAATGAAAATAATTTTATTTAAATGAAAAAAATTGTATTTGATACGATCTCAGTTGTTGCTGTTCGAGTTGTAATAGTTGCCCAATCGAGAAATTGAGTAAGTCTCGTCTCGTTTTAAAGAAGGCTAGAAGAAGATAGAAAATAGGTTCAACAAAAGGGTTCAAAGATAGTTTAATGGAAAAGACGAATGGGTTTCGGCTAAGGGCTAAGATAGAACCACCAATAAGAGAATTGTTGACCCGTGTCTTATATAGCTCTTAGGTGATTCGATTTTGGGAAATTGATAAGGGAACCTTGACCCGCTATCTAGCAAGATAGGAACCAAAGGTATATTCGAACGCCACACTCGAAAGTGATAAGTTCGGAAACAAGGAATTGATGCCACAAAGCTAAGCTTCATAAGTCAGTCCAGTCCTAAAAAGAACAAAGAGAATTGAATTCTCACAAGAATAGAATAGTTCATCAGATGATCAAAAAGTCCTTACAAAATGAAATGAGCTAAATACTTATAGCCATTATATGAGCTAGCCGAATAGGCATTTTAGTGAGCTGAATGGACAGCAAATAATAGCTTAAGGAAATTGAACTTTCCTTGAAGTTTCCTAGGACGTCCTTTGAAGCTCCCAAGCTGGTGGAATTAAATGTTGAGCTGATCATTCACTTCAGGTTCGGCCAATAGGGAAGAACAAGCTTAATTATGTTGCTTTGATTAGTTGAACAGCATTGAGTAGTTTAATAGCTTCTTGAGTACTTCAATGGCCAATAGGTGTGAAAGGCCGAATATGAGCAGACCCTTAGGTGTGAATGCACATAACCGAATGGCCATTCCATGTGAAAAGAATTTCCAGCAATGTGAAAGCTTTCAAGCTGCTTGGGAGAGCTGGACGGTCAGCTTGGAAGAAAGCAAGCATCAGCTCTTTTGGCCATTGGTGTCCACGAAGAGGTGCTGGCCGTATCAATCATCAGTTGTCCATGTTCATGTTGTCCCATACATGTACCTAAAAACAATTTTAATTAAGCAAATTAAATCAGCTTAAGACATCATAAAGTCAGCTGCAGCTAGGACAAATTTAATTAATTAAATTCGGCTGGACATATTAAATAGCAACATGAAATAAATTTGTCCTAGACTTAACACATTAAAAATAGCTAATAATTATGTATTAACTAAGACACATTTAAACTGAACTAAAATGTCCAAAATTTTGACACATTAAAACGCAACTAATTATTTGAGCTGAACTTAACTATATTAACTAACTTAATTAAATAGCCAAGTTTATTCCAGCAGCTTAAAATGCATAAAATAAGATGAAATAAAATCAAGCTCAATGAGCTAGAATCAAGTCGAATTGAGCTCTATTGAGCTGGGTCGAGCTAGGTCAGCTTGCAAGAGGTTGCAAACTACACTTGGTGAGCTGGTCCAAGAGTGTTCAATGAGTCCGGCCACTTCCTCTCCTCATGCCCGATCAATATAACTTGCAAGGGCTTCTTGAAACTTCTTAGAACGTGTCCGAGAAATAGGACCTTGGGGCAGCTCTATGGGATCGGCAACAGCTTCCCTAGCTAGGATCGCATCAGTATTACTGATATAGCTTTAATGGGAGAGATTCACTACAATGATGTAAAACTAAAATTTTTTTTAAAGATCCAATTATTAAATTTATCGATATAATTGTAATTGACATTCGTGTAAGTTTTTGAATCTGGCTAATATCTCTAATATATCGATCTAAAATACTACATATATATAAATATTTATTAAACGGTTGAAAGCTTTTACTTAAAACAAATAGTTAAAAAATTTTAGTTTACTTCATGTTCGAGAATAAAATATAAAATATGACGATTGGATTATTAAAATATTAATCATTCTAAAAGATATATCGGTATAAGTAGATCACTTCTCAACTCTAATAATATTTATTTTGTAGTTCAACTTTTACAAAGTTGATGTAACCGAGTCAAAATCATAACAAACTTAGGTAGAGATTTTTTTTCATCAAACTTAGAAAGTATAGATATATAAAAGATGTGGAATATATTAAGAAAAAGAACAAAAAATGCATATTTCAGAAAGTAGAAGTCTAGAAATTATTAAATTACAACAGAAAGAAAAACGAAAAAGGGACCATCAGTAGAATTTGAGCTTTATTCTTATTATTAATTGCTTTTCCTTGTAGCAGCAATGGCAACTGTTCATTTCAGATCTTTCACCATCAATCTATTCTGGGATGAACAACAAATCCCAAATGGTTGGTAGGTCAGGTGCAAAGGAAAACAGGAAATTTTCTGGCACCAACACCTTTCAAAACTTTTAACTTTTTCTTCATATCATAACTTGCCTTTCTCATACAATGATGTTTTGAAATTGCTTCCTCAATTTCGCTTAACCTTTGGTTTTAACCGCAATTGATGCCTATCCCACAATAATGGGAGTGGTGTAAGAAAAAGTAAACAAGTTTCTTTGGGCACTCAAAGTTTGGCAACCATAATAACAGGCTGCCCGTAACTAGGCCCACCTAAATTTCTGAGTATTTTAGATACTATTCTGTATTTCTTTTTTTAAAATTTTGCTCATTAGAGGAATAAAGGTTACACACAGGCACAATCGAAACATAAAGGGCTGCAAAAAAAAGATACCATTAGCACAAACACCAAAGAACATGATGAAAGACTTTATCACCAACCACACGAAGTCAAAGACATGTCAAACCACAAACTTACTTGATTCAGATATGTAGCGACTTATTTCCACATCATCTACATTCCTATCAATTAAAAATAATTATATTATCTTTTTCCCATATCATATATATAATTAGTAAATAGAAATCATGAATGGTGTGTTAATTTTTAATTGATAGAGACCATAAATAATTTTATAAAGATGGTTTATAAAATTAAATTTTCGAATATAACTAGTATACAATTCATTGCTAATTTTATGTATTATTTTTCAATTTTAAGCTACGTTATTGAGATTTTTTATGGTATAAAAAATGTAGAAGGCTCATTAATAAAGTAATAAAATCAAATCGTTCCCTAAAGAGCATTTTTAACCAGTTAAGTATAAACTATTTACCTTTGTTTAATTCATATCAGTAAAATAGATTATAAATAGGATTAAAAATAAATTAAGTAATAAATATTTATTAAGCTAAAAAGCAAAAAGAATTGGTGGAAAAAAGAAGAAGCAATTATCGATCTAATTTACATAGAATTATAGTAAAAGGAAAAACACATTTTCCTTTTATCTCTTGAAATGCTAGAATCGTCCTTGGAGGAAAATCAAACACCTGCAGATTTTGTTTTTTGCCAATCCTAGTTTGGCTAAACAATTCGCAACCTGATAATGTTCCGTAGGAATGTATCACAAGTGAGACAAAATGCTTTGGATTCGTCTAATCAAAGCTGAGTTTGATGCATTGAAAACGCTTCCTTGAATGGCTTTAACAACCTCCAAGCTGTTTGATTGAATTATCACCTTGTCATGATCTTTACGTTCGATAAGCTTGTGACCTTCTAAAATGCCCCAAAGTTCTGCATAAAAAATCGAACACTTTCTTATATATTAGTTATACCTAAAGACTCAATCCCCATTCTCATCGCACACTACTCCCCCAGAAGTTGCATTTCCTGAATCCAATTGAACTGCACCATCGGTATTGATAAGAACCCAATTTCCAATTGTCTGTTCTCCAAAAGAAAGTTCGTAGTATCCATTCGGTTCATCACGAAAGGCCGAAAAATATTGTTTGGCTCAGCTATACGATACTTTGACTATCTCACTCGAATTCCTAGTTCTTCTTTGAAAAATAAAGAGATTACAGTTCTTCCAAATGCGCCAAGCAAGTAACCCAAAAAGGTACGCCAATTAGCTCCCTTCATGAATCATTGTATTGTCTTGCACATTAGAAAGAATTCATTCGTGTAAACTATTAGAGAAAAAATTCGTTAAATGGTTACTTGGAATAACCTGGTTCCTAGTCTTTTAACGCAGCACTCGACTGAGTAGTAAGTTTAGTGGACTAAACAGCTTGTTGTCAATTTTTCTTCATTGCCTCACTCCTCCAATCTTCATTTCAGACCTACAATGAACTCAGAAAAGCACAAATCAATTTAAACTAGATTTAATAATAATGAAAAATAAAAAAAATAAAATAAAATTAATATAAAAAATTATAAAATCTAATAAAAACAAAATTTAGTTTAAAAACTATACTAGAATAGTTATAAACATGTTTTGAAAGAAGAAAGTTTTTGTTGTCATTTTCTTTTTCAAGAAACGCTCGTCTTGCGCTAGCTTTGCGTTAGTAGCTTCATCTGGTTTTATTTTCTTTAATGTTTGGGTTGCATGAGATTTGGGATGTCTTGAGCAAAGAGAAAAGAACTTGACATCAGCAGCCCCCTTTAGTGATGAAAGATAAAAAATAGGAGGATGATAAATTTATTGAAAGTTAAATGGAATAGAAAATCTAGAGGCAAATTTCAAAGGCGAAAGGGTTACTAAATCAATTACAATTATTTAATAGGTCACTTACCTTTACACTTTATGAGAGAGTGTAAAGGGAGCTGTTATTACCAATGAGAGAGGAGTGCAAAATCTGGGCTTTTCAATTAATTCATGGCTAGCAAACCTCATCTTCACATTTTATTTTATTCATCACAGCTTTTATATCATATAGATTTTTTAACTGAAATTTGATGATCAATCACAGGGTAATAGGGAAAACATATTTCTTTTCTGTTCTTTTTCATTTTCCACGAATAATGTTCATAGGGGAGTACATATGCATATGTTGGAAGGAATATCATATTGTTAACTCTGAATCACTGTAAAATTAGGGCCCATTAAAGATTAATTTTTCGATTGGTAACTTTTCTCTTCAATAATGTTTTTCTTAAAATTTAATTTGAAATTTTAATTTGAAGGTATCAACAAAATTTTTATAAACAAATGAGATACTGGTTTTTACAAGTTATACAAGTTTAATTTGAAAAAGTTTAAATTTGATTCGGTAACTATTGAGTTGAGTTTTCAAATTTTTTTGAGTTTTTTATATTTTATACTATTAAATTATGTTATTATCCTTACTATATCTTATTAATCCTAATGTTAATCATTGAGTTACAACTTGAATATAAAAATTAACAAATCTTTTGCCTATTTCACTCCTCCTGTTGTCTTTGCACAACAACAGCAGTTTCAGTCCCTTGAAGCTTTGGATGAAAAGCCTCAAAATTTTCATTTTAATCCTCAGGTGATGATGAACCAAAATCAAGCTATGTTCATGCCACTTTCACCGCCGCCACCGAAGAGACTTAACTCTGGCTCAACTACACCAATTGGAATGGCAAACCAGCAGCTTCAGCAGGCAATAATCGACCAATTAATCCAGGCGGCAGAGCTGATCGAAACCCAGAATCCGGTTCTCGTGCAGGGGATATTGGCGCCGCTCAATCACCAGCTCTTTCCTGTTAGGAACCCCTTTTTAAGGGCTGCTTTCTCCTTCAAGGAGGTGTTACAGTTACTCCTTCAGTTGAACACTACGAAACACAACGGCTCTGAGACCTCTCCAATCGTTCAATTTGCCAGTTTTACTTGTAACCAAGCACTTGTTGAGATTTTTGAAGGGTGTAGTAGCATTCACATTATTGATTTCGACATTGGGTATGGAGGGCAATGGGCCTCTTTGATGCAGGAACTTGTTTGGAGAAATGGTGGTGCTCCTTTGAAAATCACTGTCTTTGCTTCTCTATCCAGTCATGACGATGAGCTAGAACTTAGTTTCACTCAGGATAATCTTAAGCACTTGGCTAGTGAAATCAACATCGATTTCGGTCTCAAAATAATGAGACTCGAGTCCCTGCATTCGAGTTCATGGCCGTTGCCTCGTCAGTTACATGAAAATAAAGCCATTGCTGTTAATCTCTCAATTGGTTCATTTTCTAATTACCATTCAACACTCCATCTAGTCCTTGGTTTTTTAAAGCAACTGTCACCCAAAATTGTGGTCTGTTTAGACAGAATGGATGCCTCATTTCCTTATCATATAATTCATGCCCTCCAATCTTATACCGGCATCCTTGAGTCCCTTGTTGCTGTGAATATGAATCTTGATGCCTTGCAAAAGATTGAAAGGTTGTTGCTTCAACATGATATCGAAAGGATTGCCTTGGGCCGACATCGGTCCCTGGAAAGAACACCCCCTTGGAGGACAATGTTTCTACACTATGGATTCTCTTCATTCAGTTTCAGTAACTTAACGGAGTCTCAAGCCGAGTGTTTTATACAGCGGACTCCGGTTAAGGGTTTCCATGTGCAGAAAAGGCAGTCTTCACTTGTTCTTTGGTGGCAGAGGAGAGTGCTAATTGCTGCTTCAGCTTGGAGTTGCTGAGTGAGTAGTGCAGTTTCTTTGATATTGGTTCAATCAATTCAACTTTGCTACCAATGTGCTTCATAACTTGCAACATTTAGTTCAGCCTCTGGTCCATGTATTAACAAAAGCTTAATTTATGCTTTGTTGTATTTTTCATCATGTACATTGGGGTGGATGCAAATAAATGGCATAACGTATTATGATATTATATGCATGCCAATATCAATATTAGTAATGCCATGAATTTGCTGCTGTTTGCTTAAATAAGTTGTTTTAATACCTCCCTTAATAAGATCACATGACATGGGTGTTTTACAATTCAACCTCACGACGAGACTTAAATTTAAGCGTTCAACATTAGGGTCTCAAACTTCCTAGTACAATTAATGTTTTCCTTTATTTAATTTTATGGGACACCCCATAAATTCTTTACTAGAGTTTAATGTTGAAGTCGTAGTGCAGCCAAGGAAGGTGACTGATTTGTCTCAACTCAAATGCTGCAATGTTGGGGACATTGAAACTGAAAATGTGACAAATCTCTCCCACTAAATAGGGGAGGGACCAGGGACAATGAATGGTCCTGATCGTACGTTAATGCATTGCAAGACTGGCATTGATGATGTCAGTCCAACGATCTATGGACAAAAATGGGGTCCCCTGGTTTGCCTATGAAGACAGTATGAGGGTTTTTTTATTGATAAAATATATAAAAAAAATCAAAATGTTATGTTGCTAAAATTAAGTACCAAAATGGTACATTTAAATGGGTGGAGGGTGGTGCACAGGCGGCACCACCCTCATTTTCTGACAGAAAACAGTAAAATAAAATAAAATAAAATAAAATAATAGTGACATGATGGGACAGGACATAGGTCGCGCCTATGGAAGAGGCAGCACTGGTGGAGGAGTTGGCAGAGGCGACATCACTTTGGCAGTGGATGGGATGGCTGCATGCTGAGTTAGTTTGTTTTGTGTGTTAGGGGACCTTATAATGGTCCCCAATTCCATTTTCTGCTGGTGGGTGAAGGAGAAGAAAGGGAAGGGGAAGAAAAGAAGAGAAGAAGAAGGAGGAGAAGGGGAGGGAGGGAAAGGAAGGGAAAAAGAAAGAAAAAAAGAGAAGGAAGGAGAAAGAGAAGGGAAAAAAAAAAGAAAAGAAAGGGTATTTTTTTTTTTGTTATAAATTAATGGATTAATGTTAATTTAATTTTTTTTGTTGTTATTATTGTTGATTTGATCTGGAATTAATTTTTTAAATTATTTTTGTAAGGTATTATTTGGTTAAAAAGAGTTATTAAGGTATATTTGTATTTATTTTATATTTTTATTCATTCATAATTTATTTTTAATTTAATGTTTATTGAAGTAAAAAAAGCATATTTATGTTATATACAAAGAATTTTTTATTATTTTATGTAATTTATTTGTTATGTGTGTTTTAGGTTTATTAGATATATTTTTTATGAAATTTATTTGGCATGTTATTATTTTGATTATTTTAATATTTTTTTATGTAGGTAAAAGATGAGACCATTGATATAGAATTTGAAATTTATGAGATAAATTAGAAATTAGTTTATATGTTCTAATTTTTTAAGATTTTATAATTGAGAATAAGAGTTTATGTTTTTAAATTTTATTTTATGTTTTTTATAAATATTAAAAATGAAATTTCTTTTGAACTTCTATGAAAAAAAATTATATTTTTTGACAATAATTAAGTTAGCGTGTTATTATATATATATTATATTTTAAATAAAAATGTTTACTTATTATCATTTTAAAATAATAATAAAAATATTCAAATTTATTATGTATCGTTTATATTATGTTTTTGTTATATTTTTTTTATTGGCATGTTATTTTTAGTATTTTAATAAAAAAATTTATTTATTATCATTTTAAAATAATAATAAAAATATTCATATTTGTTATATATCGTTTATGTTAAGTTTTTTTTATTGGCATATTATTTTTAGTATTTTAATATAAAATTTTTGTTTTTTATGTAGGTAAAAGATTAAACCATTGGGATAGAATTTCTGAATGAGACCATTGAGTTGGAGTTTGAGTTGAAATTTATAATATATATTTATTTTGTTAATATAGTATAGCAAATAATATGATGTGGAAAAAACTGTTTGGGTTTTTTTTTTGTAATTAAAAGTAATATATAAAATTTAGGTATTTTAATAAATATTTAAAATTCATTAAACTTTGAAATTAATAACCGAAATTTGTTATGAAATTGCAGGTATCACAATGGCTCCATTGATTAAGAACGATGGTCACATATCAAACATAATTAATAATATGGTAATGTATTGTTATTTGTTAATCACGGGTTCCCTTTAAAAAAGATCTACGTAATTTATGGAAATAAATTATGTTATTATAACTATTTTCTATAATTTACCACTGTCAGGGCCCGTACCGCGCATTAAGGGGTCGGGTGAATGGTTTAGGATATTCCCGGGATGAACGAATGATGTCATACTTAGAGTTAGCTAGATTCGAGTCAGCAGCATTGATCCGGTCGTTTGATTTGCGGTATGATTTAATATCTGCATTGGTCGAGCGTTGGCGCCCGGAGACCCATACTTTTCATTTGTCGTGTGGGGAGTGCACTGTCACTCCGGAGGATGTTGTATTGCAACTTGGGCTCCCAATCGATGGGAGTGCCGTAACGGGCGTAAGTGCGATAGCTGAGATGGCTACCCTTTGTTATAGCCTACTAGGAGTCTCGCCCATCGATGCTAACCCTTTGTTATAGCCTACTAGGAGTCTCGCCCATCGATGTTAAGTCCAATTTTAAGGGTTTGAAATTTTCATGGTTGAAAGCCAATTTTGAACATTTATTAATTAATGTCCCTGAGCATGAGGTGATGTGCGCAGCTCGAGCATACATTATGCATATTATAGGGGTGCACTGGATTTGCCGACCCCGAGCCCGAGCCACAACTAGAGGCCGAGTCTGAGTGATCGCATACAAATTCGGCTGATAGTTCTTATCATCCGGATTTTCTGGTCAATGACTATTTCCCAAGCTCACCAGGATACGGATACTATTTCGAGTTTGATATCTTTGGGTCGTATCCATTGTAGTATAGCACTCCTCCCGGCCCGTATCCAGCGTAGTACAACACTCCTCCCAGTCCATATCTACTGCAGTATGGCACTCCTCATGGGTCGTATCCACCGTAGTATGACACTCTTCCTAGGTCGTATCCACTGCAGTATGACACTCCTCCCGACTCAAGTTCATCGATGGCGTTCGTGGCATATGATTTTTCTTCCATGTTTCACACACCCTCACCTGTGACTGAAGAGGATGTTTATCGCCGCGATCACCCACAAGGTGAATGTCGGCCCTCGCAGAAATATACCCATTGGACCACATCATCAAACCATCAATTTTAGGGGTTTCTTGCGATTTTGATATTACAATGTTTGTACTTTTTTATTCTAAAAAAATATAAATCAAGAAAAAGACAATCTTTGTATATATTTAATTAGATTAATTGAAACTTTAAAAATTGGAACAAAATTTGTGGTCATAAATTAGTTTAATTGCAACATTACAACATTAAAACACTAAAACTTGTAACAAACTTAGTTTTGTAATATAAATTAAATACATTACAACATTAATTTAATTGGAACAAACTTTGTAATATGATTTTTTTATATAAATTAAATACATTACAACATTAAAAATTGGAACAAACTTTGTAATATAAAATTACATAAGCTCAATTCTTATCCAATCCTGACGATTGTCCAATATGATAGTTTCGCTGCGGGCATTTACTCCGATTATGACCAGCTAATCTACATAATCCACAACGCTTACTGTCGGATTTCTCCCTTATGTCCATTTCATTACGGATTCTTGATGATTGCGGACGACCTTTCAGATTCCTATCAACCCACTGTCTGGACAAGCTTGAAAGTCGTCGGAGGCACCTCCCACGTAGACAGGTCAGGCAGGATGGGGAACTCATTCTCCCAGACACGCAACGTGCGCTCGAGTGTATACAGATCATCGAAAAATTGTTCAACATTGAGTGAGACTTTAGCACACGCTGTAACGACATGCGCACATGGATAATGAAGTGTTTGGCATCTCCTACAATCGCACCATCTGTTCTGGAGATCAACTCCATAAGACCTAGGTGGTATACCGGGTCGACGACCGATGGTCTCCGTAACTCGAAATGTTTCAAGAAGTTGTGAATATACTTTTACATTCATCGACCTCACCATCCGACGGTTTGCAACCATTGCATCCCTGACATCTTCGACAAACACGTGTCCCGTCTCTATCTGGTTGACTTGTTGCTAACCTATTCTTGGCATCAAGGTAGCCAACCTGTAGAATATAGCCGAGAAGACAGATGAAATCAGAAGATGTTGTGTTTTTAATAACACAGCGTTGATCCCCTCCAGCAAGTTTATGGCCATTTGACCATAACGAAAGCCCTCGTCAAAACTTTGAGCCCATTGCCACGGCTCTATGGTATCCAACCACTGTCAAAAAGATGTGTTCGTTTGACCCTTCATGTCACTCTCAAGTCAAGTCATTCTTTGGCAGAAAATATATGGCTCTAGCTCGTGCGCTGTATATGTATTAAGAAAAGATAAGTTACAGTATTTCACTAAAACATGGATACTTATATTGAAAAGATAAGGTTATCCTTTACCCATTCTCACAACTTGTCTCCGCCAGTCTGTATTCTTATAATCTCGATGGAAGTTAGTTGCAATGTGCCGGATGCAATAAACGGATCTTCATGGTACACCAGAACGCCTAATGGCGGCAATTAATCATTTCCCTCTATCAAAGATGATACAAATATTGTCATTGCTAATAACATACCTCCGCAGGTTGGTAAGAAAGATTTCTCATGATTCTATGTTCTCCTTATCTATGATGGAAAATGCAATCGGGAGCATGTTCTTGTTGCCTCTTGAGCAACCGTAAGAAGTAAGATCTGTGTATATTTTCCATATAGCCAGGTCCCATCTACTTGTACAAACGGCTGGCAGTGGGGAAATGCGCGCACACATAGATCAAACGTCAAGAACATTCGATGGAAAATTTTTTTCCCGATTGTAGTTGGTCATCCGGGTTGTAATAAGGTTGTGTCTGTAAGTCAATGACAGTCCCCGGTACGTACTCTCACATAACAGCTATCCATCCCTGTAGCTCATTATGCGACGCATCGAAATCCCCGTACAATTGCTCCATGGACATCTGTTTAGCTATCCACGCCTTTTTGTATGATACTCGATACTGGAATTGTGCCTACATTTCGACAATTAGTACCGAAACTGTAATGGTCGACATGTCCTTCACCATTGGCATGATACACGTACAGATAGTTTTGGAATCAAGTTTTCGATAATCTTCTGTCATACGTGTTGATGTGTATGTGTGAGGCCCAACAAATTTTCATATCTCACACATCTGCGAATTTTGAATAAATGCAGCTCGTACTCGCCAATTGCAGCCTTCCGCCGAGTTCCAACACTCCCCAATATATAATGTCAGTTTAGACACTGTGACTTTGTAGTCCACTGATATATTCATGCTATACCACTTAATAGCAAATACACACTCTTCCTTACTTTCGAATCTCTAGCCAACAAACAACTCCTCAAGATCAGAATTTACGGCCAGTCGGTGAGCAAGAACTATTTCAGGGTACTCCGGGAGCTCAGTTACGTGCGCCGTATCGGGGTTTATGAGCAACATGTGTGGCCTAGGATTATTGTGTATCACAATACGTCGAATCTGGTTCCCGACTGAAAACGTGTTAATGTTTCCATCATCATTCACGTCTTCATCATCAATATCATCGAGGACCTCGTACACATCGGGATCATTATCACTATCGACCTCTTGATCACAAGGTTCACTACTATCGTATCCATCATCACCAACCACATTAATATCGGGTGTAACATTAAGATCGATATCGATCCTGCATATAGTCGATTCACTATCAACGTACGATATTGGAGCCACCATGCACGGTTCTTGAGCTTTATGTTCTTCACCATATGCAGTTAGATCTTCATTTTACTTCATACCGGCTAACTCAACAAATAAGTGAATCGGTACATTTTTGTCACTCTGATTCCCACAGTAAAAATCGATCATTGTCTCCATGTCATCGTAGTCTACAAGTTCCATTTCGGTGAATTTGATGGGATCTGTCGAAACTGGAAACTTGTAGAAAAGTTTCGAGACCCTTCTCCCACAACGTCTAACAAATTTTCATTAATTCTTCCTTTCATATCATCCAACGAGACATTTCTATTAAATCTCATTGCTATTTGTTGCCGACATCCAAATATACATTCAACGGTTATTGTCAAGATGATTCCATCGAAATAAACGCATACAAAAAACTGATTATCCATCTTCAATACTCAATATGTTAAAAAAGTAACAAAAAAAAAATCTCAAAATAATTTCGATCAGCATAAAAATACTTACTTAAAATTTTAATGAATAATAATAGTCCATTTCTAACAATATCAAATTTATTATCATTTCTAACAATATCTATGCCAAAAATATTTTCAGTATTTATCTATTTTTCTTGTTTTTATTACTAATTAACAATTATTTTATAATAGTTACTAACATAAAAACTTTCAAATATATTAAAATTTTTTACAAGATAACATTCTCAATAATCCAAACACAAAACTTACTAACAAATCACAATAAACAAAATAACTTTAAAACAAAACATAAAAATAACACAAAACAAACTATATAATACTAACAATTTTTTTCTTATCATAATCTATTATATTTGAAAATAACAATAAAAAAATTACATTTTCTTTCTTCTCTTTTCTTTCTTTCTTCTCTTCTCCCTCTCTTGTAAATTTTTCTTTCTGCTAAATTTTTTTCCAAACTGATACGAGCTGGATGGGGGAGTGGGGGGAAAACTATACTGGGTGTGTCGTCGATCTGACACCCTCCACTACTAAAATAATTTTTTTTTACTATATAGTGTCACCATTATTTTATTTTATTTTATTTTATTTTTTTGTTGTTTTCCATCAGAAAATGAGGGTGGTGCCACCTATGCAACACCCTCCACTCATCTAAATGTAACATTTTGATACTTAATTTTAGCAACATACCATTTTAGTTTTTTTTTATTATATTTTTCAATAAAAAACCCACAGTATGAAGAACATGGAAAAATGTCCAGTTTCAAATCACCTACAGACTACGCTACTGAAGTGTCTTTATCAACTAATGCATCGATTGAATCCCTGAAAATAATTTTTGGAAAATATTTTCTATATTTGTTTTATGTTTGTTTCATAAAAAATAAGCCTTTTTTCTTCTAATTATTCTCTAAAAAAGAGCTCCTTTATAAGAGATTTTATTTTTATATAAAAATTAACTTTCAATTTTAATATTATTATATTAATAATTTTTTTAAAATATTTAAAATTAATAAAATATTATCATTTTCAATATTAAACATACATAGTTAATTATCTATATCTAAACATATAATGAATTATTAATATAATTTATTATTTTAATAAATTATTTAATATTTCAGTTTTATTTTAATAATAAATTTTAAAAATAAAAATAAAAATAATATTCTTCATAAAAAATATTTCAATATTAATATTTTAATAACAAATATTTATTACAACTATAAATATATTAAGAATAAATGTTTTGTAGTATAAAAGTTAAAATATGTCATAGGTCTATGTACTCTTCACATATTTGGAATTTAGTGTCTGTATTTTTATTTTTAAGAATTTAGTCCCTCTACTTTTTAGATTTGAAAATCAAGTCCAGTTGTTAACATTGTAAATTTTGTTGATGTCACATTTTTAAATAAAAAATATTCGATATTCATGTAACTAAAAAATGACATTATAATTAGCATGAATTTAACAAACTATTTTTAATAATATTAACAACTGAACCTAAATTTTGATATCTTAAAAGTAGGACTAACCCAAAAATAAAAGTACATGGACTAAAATTTAAATTTACGAAGAGTACAATGACTTATGACATATTTAAATCTAGAATAAAAATATGAATATTTTAATTATATAAATATGAGTATTTATTTAAATAATGCTTAGTTTCATTTATCCCTTACAACTCTAATGTATTAATATGTATTCTCTTATATGTAATTTAAATGAAGTTTTAATTAAGTATTATTTATTATGAAGTTTATATAAGACATTGATTGTTATAAAATATTTTCTTATTATAAAATAAATTTTGATTTTCTTTTATAAAAAAATTGCACTATAATATTTTTTAACAAATATTTTCATGTCGTGTTTGTTTTATAAAAAATAATGTAAAATATAAATTTATTGACATAAAATAAACTCAATTAAATAATAAAAAGATAAGAAAATTTAAAATTTATACTTGTTAATTTGTTAAACAATAAAAAATATTTTACACAGATTAATCTAACTATCAAAAAATATTAATTTTTCTAAAAAGGCAAATCATTCATAAAAATTATTTTCAATGAAAAAAATCGTAAACTTTGAAAACATTACTCCCCAAATTACCTCAAAGTGGTGAGAGACTGACGCTACACCGTTGATCATCATCTGACAAACCATGGCAAAAATATTTCATCTCCTGATTCGATTAGTTAACCGTAACTGTACGGTTATACCTATAATAATTTCCCAAGAAACCAGTCATAAATTTGTTCTATAATATTTTTCATTGATGTAAGGTGAAAAGGAGTTATTGAATGCACTCTCTAAAAGCATCTTTTTAACCTAATTTAGTATTATTGATGAAGTTAAAAGAGGTTTTAAAATTGAAATAATAAAAAAAAACCGACTTTTTAATTGTATTAGAAAGTATTTAGAAGGAAAAAAAAGACCCTTTTATTGAACATAGTGTTTAATTTTTCGCTAAGAAAGTGTAATGATGAACAACTTTTTCATTAAGAAATCGAAGTAAGCAGTTTTGTGTTGAAGAAGGCAGGTCCTAGGAATACAGATCTGGGGATTCAGTTGTGATTGTTTGAAGAAGAAAGGTAGTGGGTCTTCTTCCAAGTTCAAAAACATGACTGGGTCTGGGTGGGTCACTAACTAGACCCTAATTCTGTAATTCAATAACCATTGCATTTTCTGGTTCATCTGATCCCCTTCTTTTCGGATAACAAATGGCTCCCGTATTCAAAGAATTAAGTATTGATATTTTATTTATGAGATAAATTTGCGATGATGCAATCTTTGATCTCACTCAACTTTAACAGATGCTTGCCCTTGCCCACCATATCTTCTCTCTTTCGTCCTCACTTTTTGGTTTTGCCTTCTTTGTTATTCTGCTTAGAAACAACGCCTTCATTGCGTTCCACACAACACCACATTTAAATATTTCATTGCATGAGTTTCTGCCTTTTTTTATACCAAAACTAAAAAGTAGGCACTCATGCTTGGAGTCCCTCCTTTAACTAAAACCTTAGAGGTAAGGTGTGGGCTTCAATTTCATCATATATGCATCTCATAACCTCTAAATTTAAAATAAAAAATATTATACTTTCTTTATAATCTTTAAATTTCTTTTCTAGGACCTTATAATAGTATCATATAATCACACCTTAATAACCATATTAAAAAAAAAAAGTTATTAAATTCTGAGACTAATATGAGTAAAAAAGTTCAAAGACCAAATTGGAAAAATACTACCAAGTTCATGGACTAACTAGTGCTTTATCCCTCATCTTATTATCATTACCTTGTTTACACATTAATTTCTAGGTTAAAATCTGCCATAGGTCCCTATACTCTTTACAAATTTAGAATTTAGCCTTTGTACTTTTATGTCTAAGGATTTAGTCACTCTTCTTTTTAGATTTTGAAATTCAACTCCAATTGTTAACACTGTTAAATTTTTTGTTAAATTTATTAGTGTGACATTTTCAAATTAAAAAAAATACTCACTTGGTGACAATGTAATTAAAAAAATGACCTAATGAACTTGAATTTTGAAATCTGATGAACTAAATTCATAAAAATAAAAAAAAAGTACAAAAACTAAATTCCAACTTTGTAAAGAGTATAGGGACATATGGCTGATTTTAACCTAATTTCTATTAGTTTTTAGGTAAAAACACCTCTCTATTACCTCTCAACTTTGATATTAAACAAATTGGAATAATTTAATCATTGTCAAATTAAAAAAATGAGCAATCACTATTAATATTTTTCATCAATTGTACATGACTTTGATTGGTATAGTAACAATTTTAGCCCTTGATGTTTATATATTTTGTATAAATATTGTAGGGTAAATGTATTATTATACCAATAAGAATATGTATAATAAATAAATAAATAAATAAAAACATTTACCTCACTTTAGAAATTACTAGGAATTAAATTGCTCGACAAATTGAGAACCAGACAGATCTTTTACCAATTTTTTACGTAAAAAAGACAAATTCAGGTCGACTCAGCCTGAATCGGTCCTGTACAATTGAAGGGTAAAATGGCAGTTGCAGAATTGTTCTTAAACAAGTTATTGGCCACAATTGTGAATTCCAGTTAATTCCTTTCCAATTGAAAGATCAACGCAGGTTAATACAATGAACAACAGTTGCTTCTACCTGTCATATTGGACATGATTTTCTAGCATACAAGCAGACCAGTAGTGAAGTGATACATTCAATAAGAGCTACAACTTAATCAATCGGTCAAATATTTGTTTCTTCAAAGTCTCCTACATTTCATTTTTCCGGCCGAAAAGAAAATGGTAATTTTCACCTTCATGTTCTTTTCAAGAGGTATCCCAAAATGACGCCAATTAAGCCAACAAGTATTACATACATGACCTTTTCTGGCTTTGCGTCTTAAGAGTTCCTGCAAATTAAAATTTCAATTTGAGGCTGCAATTAAGCTACTAACATAAACACTGTCGGTCTTGTATCGATAGAATTGTCGGCAGCAGTTTCTCTCTACTATTGTTCTAATTTTTTAAATCCCATTCTCGGGACTGATTTTCATGCTCCATTTCAACGTGAAGACAGTTTTAAGTTATTGATAGCTGGACAGTGGCCATGGATAATTGATGATGCACTATTATATCAGACATATTAGCAATTGGTCCTCAATGCCTTAACCTTGCGGGTACCAGTTACTTAGTTCAGGACAACAGATATTTAATAAATATTCCACAGTGCCCAGCAAGAAACTCTTAGGAAATTAGGAGTAAGTTACCAGTTCTTGCTGAAGGCTTTTATTTTGCTGAATGGCAGCGTTTTTTTCCTTGGCTAGCTTGGAAATGCGAGACCTTGCCTGTAATTAAGACTACTTTTCAGAATAAAAATGCCATGACAAAGCATCAGTCTACTTAAAATGAATAGCTTCAGTGACAAAGGAACATTGCCAGAATTAGCTACCGAGGTGATAGAGCCGCATCAAGTGCATTTGAGAAGTTAACACCAAAGGTAGAATTTTTTGAAAGGCAAACCCAGTAATCTTACTCAAAATGAACAAAATTCTTCTACAAGTTTTTACTGAACTTATTGGCATACATGGGTATGTACAAGCTAGCGTACCCCCAACATCAGAGTCCAGTACCCCAACACTTGGGGTATGCTGAGAAACATTCTTTAACTCTATGACAAGTGATGTTAAATGAACCATGTTTGATGACAAGTGATTTAGGGGGAAAATAGAAAGAAAAAACGAGTCAAGAAAATTTCCACCTCAAGATGCATCGTGCAAGTATGATTACCCGTATCATCAAATGTATTCTTCAACTTTATAATTTGAAAATTAATATACCATTTCCTAGATTATGCTTATTACGAAACGAAACCGCAATCATATGCATTCACTTCACTTCATTGGTTTATATAGAAATTGTTAAATATTCCTTTCAACAGCCGATAAGATTCCAATGGCAAAGCCAACAGTACCAACAAGAGTGAAAGAGAAAGAGAAGTTACATCCGATGAGTTGTGTTTAGGTTCATGCTGCCTGACGTGAGCTCTTGGCACCTGCAGGCACAATAATATATAACCACAACAAAACTCATTAACATTGGTTAAGGAGCAGACTGAAAAACACTAAAACCCGATGAATACTCACAGATGTAAATTCTGAAGCGTTCAAGCTACCGTTGTCCGAGACTGAAGCCATAGATGAAGAGCCTTCCTCGGATCCTTCTTGAACAGGGGAAGGAGGCTGAGGAGGTGCAAGATAAACAACCCTCAACTTGCACTCCTCAGCACGGTTCCCAGATTCCTTATTACACTAACACATTCGAAAAGCAAACAATTAGAAAACACAAAACCCAATTCTCAAATCTGATACAAAAGAGTATAGCATAGCAAATACCATCTCAGGAGTTATATCCTTTGCTGCGGTTCCGGGACTAGCAACCACACTCTGAAGTAAAAATTTATCCTTGCATTGCATATCGGGAGGTGCTTCCTTTTGTGCTTGCATTGTAACTGTTTCCGTAAATTAAACATTAGACACGATTAACTAAAATAATGATAGTTAAACGCAAACTCTGTGGCACAGAGAGAGAGACCAATAACGTTGCCCGTAGAGGCAGGCGGAACAACTCCAGTGTTGGGCCTTACACAGTACTTCTTTGGATTTGTCGTTTTGACCTGCGAAAAACACAACACATACACACAAAAAGATTATGTAGAAGATCAAGAATCTAAGTATTCTTAGGTTACAACAAAATCCCAGATAAAGAAGAAGGTTTTTATTTATTTATTATTATATACTTTGTGTCTTTATTTTACCATAATTACCTTAAAAGCTACATAATTGTTGGTCTTGTTGGACAAGTTTAGAGAACAGGAGATCTGCTTTCTCAGTTCAACTAATTCAGGAACAAGCAACAAATGTTAGAATTGGAAACAATTGACAACGCAGAAATGGAAATATTTTGAAAGGGAAAGTCAGTGGAAGATGTTTACAGGGAAATTGGAGCTCTTGAGGGTCGATGCCGAGAAGTTCGCCGGTGCTCATCGTGAGTGGATCGCGGACATGTTAGTTGAAGATATTAAATATAGGCCGCTTCCGGCGGCCCTTGAGGGTGGCGGTGGGCTTTCTAATCCTCCGGCGACGGAGGAAAGGGACGAATGGGAACTAGTGGGGTTTTTTACTAAAATAATACAAAAAAAAAAAATAAAATATCCAAAATGGCATGCCATTTGGATTATGTACCAAAATGGTACATCTAGGGTGGTCACGCCTATGCCAGAGGCGGCACCACTTTGGCTGCTGACACCAAACAGTTCTAAACAGTAAAACACTAAAATTTTAAAAAAAAAATATTGAAACTGAAATTTAAAAAAAAAACACGAAAAAGGAAAAAAAAAGCTGACGGACGGGACAGGACTCTGGTGGAGGGTCTACCACAGGCGGCACCGAAGGTACCTGTGGCAGAGGCGGCATCGGTCTGAAATGACTAGTCATGCATGCCATTTCGGCATCTTGTGGCCTTTGTGGTCCCCAAAATTTCAATTTCAGCAGCTGAGAAAGGAAAAGAAGAAGAAGAAGAAGAATAAGGAGACGGCGGTGCCTGAAAAAGAAAAGAAAAAGAGAGAAAGGAGAAAGAAGAAAGAAAGAGAGAAAGAGAAGAGAACAAAAAATAAAAGTAGGTATAATTTTTTTTTAAATAATGGAGGGGATGATTTGTTGTTATTATTATTGATTTTTATTTTATTATTTGTTGTTGTTAGTTTAGTTTTGATATTTTTAGATTAAGATTAGTAAAAAGTTTAAATAATATTTTAGTTAGTAGTATTATATTGTTAGTTATTATTATAATTAGTTAGAAAACCCTAAAATAATAATTTAGTTAGTTAGCTAGTAAATTGTTAGTTAGTTATTATTATTAGGATTAATAAAAAAATATAAATACTATTTTAGTTAGTAGTAGTATATTGTTAGTTGCCCTAAAAAAAGTAGTATATTGTTAGTTGTTATTATTATAATTAGTTAAAAAACCCTAAAATAATAATTTAGTTAGTCAGTATACGTTAGTTAGTTATTATTAGGATGAGTAAAAAGTTTAAATATTATTTTAGTTAGTATTATATTGTTAGTTATTAGTATTATAGTTAGTTAGTTAGAAACCTTAAAATAATAATTTAGTTAGTTAGTTAGTATATTGTTAGTTATTATGTTAGTTAAAAACCGTAATTATTATTTTAGTTAGTATATTGTTAGTAAAAAATTATTATTATCGTTAGTTTAAACGTAATTATTATTTTAGTTAGTATTGTTATTATTAGTTATTTATTAATATTGATATATATATATATATATTAAAAAACATTAAAATAATACATTTGAAACATTATGTACTAAAATAATATAAAATAAAATACGAAAATAGTATTTTTTTTATGTTTCGATTATGTTATGTTTTTGTTATATTATTTTTATTGGCATGTTATTTTTTAGTAATTTAATATAAATTTATTGTTTTTTATGTAGGTTAAAAATTAAATATCTGAGACGACAATGGCTCCATTGATTAGTAAAGTTCCACACATATCTGACGCAGCTAATAATATGGTAATGTATTATTATTTATTAATCGCGGGTTATGTTAACAAAATAGCTACATAATAAATTATGTTATAATAATAATTTTTTTCTGATTTAACACTGTCAGGGCTCGTACCGTGTATTAAGGGGCCGGGTGAATGACTTAGGAAATCTCCCAGATGAACGATTGATGCCCTATGTAAGCACCAATTTTGGCCCGAGTTCATTAACCCGAGGCCCAAAAACAAACAGAAATACTAGAACCCAAACTCGGGCCCATTAAAACCCAATGAAAATAGTCCAGTCTTTTTACAATCCAAATCTGAAACCAAATTAAACCAAACAAACCCATTTACAACCTAAAACGACCCAATTACTAGAACAAGCCCAAGATCTCGGCCCAAATACCAAACCTAAACCCTAGCCTAGCAAATAGCAATAAGCTCCACACATCAAGATCCACTCACTCGCCGCCGAACCTCCATCGGCCTCCACTCAGCGCACCATCGTCGCTCCACCTCTCCCTGTTTTCGGCCACCATCGTACCTGCAAAGAATGAATAAAAAAACAGAAGCAATAACAAATGGAGGAATAAACAAATATTGTAATTTTATTGTTTATTTTTTTTCTTTTAGGCTATAAAAGCCAAATGTAAAAAAGCATAAAGATGGGGGGGAATGAAAAAAGAGACAGATCCAGAAAAAATAAAAAAACAAGCCAGAGATCAAAAAATCTAATCAGACCAACAACATTCGAAGGTGATTTCGTTTTTTATTATTTCGATTTTCTTGTTCATCGATACGCAAAATCAGAGAGAACGAGGTGATTTCAAATCTTTTGTATTCGTTGTTTCGTTCTCTATTTTTTTTTTTTTTCACTCAAATAACACGTAAATATATATACATCTATATACATAAAAAAAAGGAAAAGAAATAGAAAAAACCTACCTTTTGCGAGGCACGGCGGCGCCACGGTGGTCCCCCTCGTCGGAATCTCCCTCCCTACACGCAGCTACAGAGAGAAAAGAGAGATATTCAAATTTTTTTTTTTTAAAGAGAAAGCTGAAAATGAATTTTTGTGGGGTTTTAGGGCCTTATATACTAAGGCTAAACGGCGCCGTTTCATGCAAAGGGGGGTCCGCGCGTTGACCCGGATCAGACCCAGGATCAGCGCGTCCTCTCCTGATGGGTTAATTGCGCCCCAGGCCCCTCCGCTATTTTACATTCTTGCAATCAGATTTTCAATTTCTTTAAATTTTGCCCAGAAGGTTTATCGTGTTCCCAATTTGGTCCCCACCCAAACGCTGCGTTCCGAGAATACGGAAAATTTTCCTTCGACCCCTCCAGATTATGCGCGCGTTGCAAATCTGCCCTACCATCTTTTATTTATTTCGAATCTCGCCCTGAAGTTTCGTTTTAAATCCGATTTAGTCCTATTTTTCCTTTTTAAATTGTATTATTATTAGTTTAGTATCATTATTATTATTTTTGTCATTATGTATTATTATTTTCTATATCATTATCTATTACTACTATTATTTACCTTATTATATTGTATATATTTGGCACTATTATTATTATTTTTGCTACCATGAGTAGTATTATTATTATTATATTATACTATACTATTATTATTACTAATTATTATTATTATATTATTATGTTGTACATATTACTATTATTATTATTTTACTATATTATCATTATTATTATTATTATTATTATCTTGTACATATTTTGTAATGTTATTATTATTATCACTATATTACTATATTATTATTATATTATTATTACTATTAGCATTATTATTATTAGCAGTAGTAGTATTCACATTATAATGTTTATTATCTTGATCGTTACTAATTCCACCATTATTGACATTGTTTTGTTTTTTTAAAATTTCTCGTTTTATTTTTTAATATTTTTATTTTTCTTTGTTTTTGTTTCGACATTTTTGTGATCATTTTCGTTTGCGTCATTTTATGTAAATCGATAGTTTTGAGATGGTCTTGGGTTCAAGGATTTAAGGTATTGTGCCCTAAAGTATTGGATGTGATATTTTATCCTTTGGAATGAGAAAGGCTTGATTTTTAATTCGAGAAAACTACGAGATAATCTTGGATTCGAAGGATTAAAATATCGTGTCCTAAAGCATTGGATGTGATACTTTATCCTTTTGAAACAAGAAGATCCCCATTTTCAATTTGAAAATTATGGGATGATCTCCAAACCGGGGATTTAAATTATCGCGTCCTAAAGCATTGGATGTGATATTCTAGTCCCTTGGGAACGAGAAAGTCTCAATTTGCGCTTTGGAAAACCACAAGATAATCTCGAGATCGAGGGTTTAAACTATCGTGTCCTAAAATATTGGACGCGACATTTTATTTCTTCGAAATGAGAAAATCTCGGTTTAATTCAAGAAAAGGCAAATATTTCTAAAAAAGGGTCAAGAACTTTAAATACCTTTAAAATTCCCAACTTTCGACATAAGGACATTAATTGATCAAATCGGTACCAATTTTGGGCGTTGCGAGGGGGCTAATCCTTCCTCGCACGTAACCGACTCCCGAACCTATTTTCTCGAATATTCGTAGACCTAAAAACACTGTTTTAGTAAATCAAATGTTTTATTAAAACAAGGTGATCTGATCACACCTAATAAAAGGTCGGTGGCGACTCCCGTTTTACTCATTTTCAAAACCCAAGTTCGATTTCCGTTTTGTCAAAAAAATGGTTACGACAGCTTAGCGACTCCACTAGGGACGTTTCGAGAGTCAGGCCGTAAATTGATTATTTTATGTCCTTTATCGAAAGTTTGAAAATTTGGTTTGAAAAATTACTACCCTTTTTGTTGCTTTTGCTTGTGTCATCGCATATGATTCTTCTTTTCTTGTGCATATTGCATGACCGTTATGGTCGCACCCTTAAGTGGGAGTGAGAAGCTACTCTTTCGTGAGGCTTTCACCTCCGTGCAAGATAGTGGATCTCTTTCGGGATACATCCGTACCTATGTCTTCGTGAGATTTTCATCTCCGTGCAGCCATAGGGAAATGTATTCCCCTGAACTGAACTTGATCCGTATGAGCCTATAATGGGTGAGGATTGAGGAATCTGCTGGTTCAGGTACCCTTACTTTAGAACCAAACCACATGTAGAGGGACCTAGGAGCCAACCCTAGGTAGAGCCACGCCAGACCTTAGTGGTTACCCGAATAAGTGTCTGAATATTTATCTTGAGATTATTCGTACATGGTACTAACTCGCGGTGTTTTATTGTAATTGCATGGCATTTCATCATGAAAAGGTGTTGATTCACATTCGGTTACTAGCTTAACATGGAAAAGGGATTTCTTGATAGAGTGGAAGATAATGCTACTATTCGAACATGGTCTGAAAGGATACAACGAGAGAAAGGAGATAGTCTGACTATGGGATACGAATCAGAATTGGGGAGCTTCACCCGTGTCAGCGTGACTCAAAATAGCCTGCAAGAACTGAAGGGGATATGGGACTCATGGAGCGATGATATGAAACAACTATGCTACTGTAGTTATGGGGATCTGCCTTATTTGCTTGATATCAAGGTGGATGAGCGCCTATTCCGGGCTATTACTCAATTTTGGAACCCCGCTTATAGTTGCTTTACTTTCGGGAAAGTAGATATGGTACCTACCATAGAAGAATACACGGCCTTACTTCGTTGCCCAAGTACTCAAACAAGTAAGGCTTATTCGAGAGCTGTAAATGTACCGACATTCGTAAGAAAGCTGATGAGCATTACAGGGATGAGTGAGCAGTGGATTACGGCTCGGATCAAGTAAAAGGGAGATTGTAAATGTATCCCTTGGAGACATTTAAGAGATTTCATCCTAGAGCAATCTGATATGAAAAAGAAGGTCGACGTTTTTGCCTTAAGCATCTACGGTTTGGTTATCTTTCCCAAGGCTTTAGGATATGTGGATGAAGCTGTCTCAGACCTGTTTGATAAACTGGATAAAGGGGTCACACCTGTCCCTGTAATCTTAGCCGAAACATTCCGATCATTGAGCGCTAGCCGAAGAATGGGTGAAGGGAGATTCATAGGGTGCGCGTAGCTTCTGCTATCATGGTTTCATAGCCACTTTTGGAAGATGAAAAAGGTCTCATGTAAAGTCTTCTCCAAGAACTACTCTCCTTTGGAGGAATTAATAACTACGCCAAGACGGGGCGACCTTTCGGAAGAAAAATGGATAGCAATTCTCCAAAATTTACAAGCAGAAGATGTTGAATGGAGAGCTCCGTGGATGGTCCCTGACAAGATCTTGTATCACTGTGGAGAGTTTGATTGGGTTCCTTTACTCGGGATATGGGGGGCTGTTGGGTATGCTCCGCTACTCGTAGCGAGGCAGTATCGATCAAGGCAATTCATACCTGCAACGCATGAGCTAGCTCAGAGTGAGTTTTCATACAAAGGCGATAATTATAAGAAGAGGATTCGTGAGATAACGAGTGCATGGACCCAAACCCGACGAATGAAGGGGTTCGCCGCAGGACCAATGACCACTCCCGAATATGACGAATGGAAGAATACAAGGATCAATGACAATATCCCGATGCCAAGCCAGAGGGATGCTTTGCCCATAGAAGAGCATTTACGAGTTGTCCCATCTGAATTAGAGATCATCAGAGAAGATTTCAAGAATAAAAGTCGGGAGTTAGGAAAGAAGATAGAGCAACTAGAAGAGGAGAAGATGCAGTTAGGACTAGACGTTGACATTTATAAGCTAAAAGCCGAGAAAGTAAGGAAAGGGAAGAACAAGGCTGAAGAAGATCTGGCTAGCCTAAAGATGGATTACAAGAAACTACGCACGTCAATCAGAACCGCTGGTTTGGGCAAGACATCAGAAGAATGGCGGCGAGAAGTTAAAAAAGAAAAGACTAAAGCTGACCAGTGGGAAAAGAAGTGCCAAGAGGCTCGAGTACGTGAGAATATTACGAAAAAGAGTCTGTTAGAAAGTCAAAATGAGAAAGAAAAGTTACAGACCCAGAGTGATAGAATTGGAAAAATCACTTCACTTGTATTGAAATCGCAAGTCGATAAATGAGTTAAGAGCCAGCCAAAGCAAGATCGAAGAATTGGAAAGAAAGACAGAAGAGCTCGAAACTGCATTGCAAAATAGTGAACGTCAAGTTGAACTTCTTAATGAACATTGGAAAGAACAGCTCTACCATTCTCAAGAACGGGTCAGAAATAGAAATTATGTAATGGGCAAAGCCGTGACTCAAATCCGAAAAGTGGTCGATCATTTGCAAACCTTGACAGTTCAGGCTGATGTGTTAAGTCTAATGCATGAGTCACGATCAGATCGAGGCCAAAATTTAGCTCGGTTTCTTAAGAAAGTTAAAGATTTAGGCATTAAGGCAAAGTCGTATGCATAATCATCCACTCTATGTAAAGAAGTTTGTTTTCCAGTAAAGTTAATCTAATGGAACTGAATCAAAACCAACATATTTCTTTCTTTTTACATTCATTTCACGCATTTGCATTGCATTTCATCCATTCGCATACATCACATCATTTGCATCAAAAAGGAGCCTAATTGGTTAAAATTGTGACAGAGTTTACCCTGGAAACCGACGAAAACCAACCTATCATACATTACTACAACACTCGTCGTAAGGCAAAAGCGATGGACCAAAGATACGAACAATTTCAGAAAGATATGCAAGAGCAGATGACGAAGTTTCAGCAAGAAATGAAAGACCAGATGATAGAGGCTCAACGGAATATGATGACCCAAATGACTCTGATGATGAATGGGATAACAAACAAAGGAAAAGACCTTACAACTAGTACCGGGGAAGAAAGCGAAGACCATCCCCCAGGATTTACTCCACCCCACGGAGTCTGGCCTCAAAGGGAATTTACGGGCCCAGAACCACCACCTGTACCCCCACCTGCCCGTCTAAGGCAAGGAGTATTCGCATCAAACCATGGAGCTAACCCTGTTGACCCTATTGTCCCAGATTTGGATGATCCTATGGAACTAGCCAAGTTAAAAATGAAGGATCGGGATGCTCAGGACAAGTACAAGGATTTGGAAGAAAGGCTCAGAGCAATAGAAGGAACTAGAGTCTCTTCCGCAATGAGTGCCAAAAGCTCGGTTTGGTTCTGCCCGGTCTTGCCTCCAAAATTTAAAAGCACGGACTTTTGAAAAATATGATGGAACAAGGTGTCCAAAGGCACATCTCACCATGTTTTGTCGAGAAAAAAATGGTGGTCATGAAGATGAAGACAAGTTGTTGATACATCGCTTTCAAGAGAGCTTGATCGGGTCGACCCGGTGGTATAATCACTAGGTAGAGAGATCCAATCATGGGATGACTTAGCTCTGACGTGCGAGCAATACAAGCACGTCTCTGACATAGCACCTGATCGCCTAACGCTACAGATGATGGAAAAGAAGCCATCAGAGACCTTTAGACAATATGCTCAAAGGTGGAGGGACGTCTGGGTTCAAGTAGAACCCCCACTGACCAAAACTGAGATCACAGTTCTTTTTATCAACACTTTAAGAGCGCCATTCTATGACAAACTGGTGGGAAGTGCCACGAAGGACTTCGCAGATGTCGTAATATCCGGAGAACTCATTGAAAACGGCATCAAGAACGGGAGGATGGAAGGGTCTGAGAGCTCGAAAAGGCCAATAAAGAAGAGAGAGCCTGAAACCTATATGGTAGGGACTGGAAACCACTACGCTTCTAATCCGTACCCAACTCAACCACGACCTCAGTTCCGTCCACCTCCAAATTTTTATTTTCCTCCTCAAAACCTCTACTATCAAACACCTCCTCCTTATCCCGTCTATGCCACCGATGTCCAAAGACCACTCACCATATTCTCACCAAATACCATGACCGCTCCGAGCCAACCCAAAAATGAACCGAGGCCGACAAGACCCAATCCCGAAAAACCTCAATTTACCCCTATTCCCATGCCATACGGAGAACTATGCCCAAAATTACTGGAGAAACAATTGATATCACCATATTACATTGCACCGTTGAAACCTCCATACCTTAAATGGTACGATTCAAATGCTAGTTGCATGTACCATGCTGGAAACCAGGGGCATTCCACAGATAACTGTCTAGCATTTAAAAGGAAGGTTCAAAGTCTTATTGATGCGGGCATTTTGCGGTTTGATGGAATCAATACTGTGGCCGGAAATCCGCTCCTTAACCATACGGAAGGGAACGTGAGTGTGGTGACAAAGGAAGATGGTCGGCGAGCTAAAAGTCGTGTCTCTGAAATAAAGACGCCCTTGGGGAAAATATGGGAAATAATGGCGGAAAAGGGTTTGCTCGGTCCACTTGACAAAAGTTCCAAGGAGGAAAATATAGAAGGTCAAAGTTTTTGTGTCTTTCATGGCATAGAAGGACATCACATCCAATCTTGTGAGGAATTTAAAGAGTTACTCCAAGATATGATGAACAATAAGGAGCTCGAGATCTATAATAAGAAAGAAGAGATCGATGAAAAGGATATATGTGCTTCTGAAGGTCCATCGTCAGGTCCCTCTTACAGTGCTGACCGACCTTTGATAATTTACTACGAAGCAAAGAAGGAAGAGGCGAAACCACAAATGATAATCAAAGTACCTTCTCCCTTCCCTTACATGGACAGCAAGGCGGTGCCTTGAAAATACGATGTCAACATTACCGCGCCCGAAGCTACGAATAGAAGTGTTGGCGAGGTGGGGCATTTTACTCGCAGCGGGAGATGCTATTCTCCCGAGGTGGTTGAGCCAAGTAAGAAGACCATTGGTTCAAATCAAAAAAGAAAGGCGTCAATGCACAAGACGGTGGTCGAGACTGAAACCTCGTCCGAACAGGAGATTAAAAAACTCGTGAACGAGGACGAAGCGTACGAATTTTTAAGGTTTATCAAACACAGCGAGTATAACATCGTAGAGCAATTAAATAAACAACAGGCAAAGATCTCAGTGTTATCTCTACTGTTAAACTCAGAACCACACCGAAACGCTTTATTAAGAATGTTAAACCAAGCATATGTGCCGAGCAATGTACCCGTTGAAAAGCTTGATAGATGGGCAAACAACTTAAACGCAGATAATTTCATCTCTTTCAGCGATGATAAAATACCACCGAACGGTAGAGGCTCTATCAAAGCATTACATATTACAACCTATTGTAAAGGTTACATAGTACCGAGTGTGCTTATTGACAACGGGTCTGCGCTCAATGTCATGCCTTTGGCCACGTTTTCCCGGATGCCAGTTGATATGTCTTATCTAAGACCTTGTCATTCTACAGTAAGAGCATTCGATGGGACACGACGAGAGGTCATGGGGAAGATTGAAATTCCTCTAGACGTGGGCCCATGTACATATGACGTAGAATTTCAGGTCATGGATATCTCGCCTTCATACAATTACCTCTTAGGGAGACCTTGGATCCATTCAGCTGGAGCAGTCCCTTCATCTCTCCACCAGAAAGTAAAGTTTATCATGGATAATCGCTTGATCGCGGTTGCTGGTGAGGAAGACATCGTTGCGTCCATCTCTACTGATGCGCCCTACATCGAGGTGAACAAAGACGCAGTAGAGTGTTCTTTCCGTTCCTTCGAATTCATCAATGCTACTTTTGTTGATGAAGGAAGTAAAGTCCCCACGCCCAAGCTGTCAAAGAATACCGAGATGGGAATCAAGCTGACTGTGGGGAAAGGAGCCAAAGCGAAGAGAGGTTTAGGAAGGTACCAGCAAGGAATGGCCAGAGCACTAAAACCGATACACCATAAGGCTCGATGGGGTTTAGGATTCAAGCCCGACACATGGCAAAGAAGGAAACAGTTACAGAAAGAGCAAGAAAGAAGGTTTGCGAGAGCCTCAGGTCGGGAATTAGAATGGGAGCCCATAACGTATCCGCCTTTGTCGGAAACATGTACATCGGTGGGAATCACATACCCGGGAAGAGATGATCCACAAAGCATGATGTCATGGATAGAAAGGGGCCTACAGGACTTCAGCATAAATGTCATTAACCAAGGGAATAATATAGTGGAAGATATTTCAGCGATACGCCTTTGTCCCCCTAGATTCAATCCGAACAATTGGACTGCCGTGGATCTCCTCGTAATTTCCAAGCCTCCTCCAAAGTGATGCTCAATACTTACTTTTGTATGCCCCTAAGCTGTAGGGGAAATCTGTTATGAGATTTTACGTTGTCTATTTAACTTTTAAATGAAACATGAATAAAGATGCATTTTGTCATGGTCTTTCCATTCTCATCGGTTCCATATTCATTATTTTTTTTAACCCATCCCTATATATCCCGTATCATCATATCACGTTTATAGGATCCGGTACCTTGATGTCTCTCTATAGTTTCTTCTTCATCTACTTTTCAGGTGCTCAGATATCAACGACATGAACAATCCTGTTACAAGTCCTAAAATCGACTTCGAGAAAGCCATTTGTGTGGGAGAATTCGAGGCTGAAGAAGATGCTGAAGATTATGTCTCCTCCCCAGATTTACTAAGAATGGTAGAACAAGAGGATGAACAGATTATGCCCTATCGAGAATCTATCGAGACAGTGAATTTGGGAAGCGAAGAAAGGAGGCAAGAGGTAAATGTTAGGAACTCCATGTCAGAGGACGCCAAACATGATCTGATTGCCTTGCTTCGTGAATACAAAGACGTGTTCGCATGGTCGTATCAAGATATGCCAGGTTTAAACGAAGATATAGTGGTCCATAGACTCCCATTGAAACCAGAATGCAAGCCTATCCAACAGAAGTTAAGGCGGATGAGGCCTGAAATGCTCTTAAAGATAAAGGAAAAAGTAAAGAAACAATTTGACGCTGGCTTCCTACAAATCTTTAGATATCCAGAATGGGTGGCTAATATAGTCCCAGTACCGAAGAAAGATGGCAAAGTGCGAATGTGCTTGGATTATCGTGATCTGAATCGAGCAAGCCCTAAAGATAATTTCCCGTTGCCACACATCGATACATTGGTAGATAACACGGCAAAGTATTCGTTTTTCTCCTTTATGGATAAATTTTCGAGCTACAATCAAATCAAGATGGCTCCCGAGGATATGGAGAAAACTACATTCACGATAATGTGGGGGACATTCTGCTACAAGGTGATGCCATTCGGACTAAAGAATGCCGGGGCAACATACCAGAGAGCCATGGTAACATTGTTTCATGACATGATGCACAAGGAAATAGAAGTCTATATCGACGATATGATCACCAAATCTCGAGGGGAAAGAGAGCATGTCAAGAACCTCCGGAAGTTGTTTAAAAGACTGAGAAAATTCCAATTAAAGCTTAACCCAGCCAAATGTACCTTCGGAGCTACCTCTGGAAAATTACTAGGGTTCATCGTTAGCGAGAAAGGTATCGAAGTTGATCCGGATAAAATAAAGGCCATACAGGAACTACCGCCCCCGCGTACACAAAAGGAAGTCAGAGGATTTCTAGGAAGACTGAACTACATCGCTCGATTCATTGCTCAACTCACCAAGCAGTGTGATCCGATTTTTCGACTCCTCAAAAACACAATCACGGAGAGAATGGAACGAGGAATATCAAGAGGCTTTTGACAAGATAAAGCGATATTTGTCTAGTCCCGGTGTTAGTACCACCAACTCCCGGAAGACCGCTAATACTATATCCGATCATTTGAAAACTCAATGGGTTGCGTCCCAGGGCAACATGATGAGTCCAAAAAAGAGAACAAAGCGATCTATTATCTCGATAAGAAATTCACGCAGTATGAAGCAAAGTATCCGTCAATCGAAAAATTCTGTTGTGCTCTGGTCTGGGCAACTCGGAGGCTCAGACAATATGTGTTGTATCATACGACGTGGTTGATTTCAAAGCTGGACCCAATAAAATACATGATGGAATCACCTGCACTCTCTGGAAGAATGGCACGATGGCAGATCCTACTATCGGAGTATGATATCATCTATGTGAATTAAAAGTCGATAAAAGGGAGCGCAATAGCTGACTTCTTAGCAACTTGAACAACAGAGGAATACGAGCCATTGAGATTTGACTTTCCAGACGAAGACTTGATATGCATTGCGGAAAAAGAATGTGAATCGTCGAAAGAGAAATTATGGAAGATGAGTTTTGATGGCACATCAAATGCATTGGGGCATGGGATTGGAGCAGTTTTAGTGTCACCAGAAGGGGATCATTACCCCTTTACTGCCAGATTAAATTTCTTCTGCACCAATAACATTGCAGAGTATGAGGCTTGCATCATGGGACTTCGCGCAGCTATCGAGCAGAACGTCAAGGTCTTATCAGTCTCCGGGGACTCGGCGTTGGTGATTTACCAATTCCGTGGAGATTGGGAAGTAAGAGACTCGAAGTTGGTCAAATATCGCGATCTCATTGCGGAATTGGTTGAAGAATTTGAAGAAGTGACTTTTAATTACTTCCCACGGAAGAAAACCAATTGGCTGATGCCCTGGCCACCTTGGCTTCAATGTTCAAAGCAAACCGAGAAACGGAAATAATGCCTCTCCAGATGAGCATATATGAGGCCCCTGCACATTGTTTTAGCATTGAAAATGAGGCAGATGGACAACCATAGTTCCATGATATCTTAGAATATATCAAGAATCAAAGATATCCCGAATAAGCAAACGAGAACGACAAAAGAACGATCAGAAGATTGGCAGCAGGATTTGTTCTCGATAGGGACATCCTATACAAAAGAGGGAAAGATCAAACGCTCTTGAGATGTGTAGATGCTGTTGAAGCCAGAAAGATACTCGAAGAGGTCCATGAAGGAGCTTGCGGAACGCATGCCAATGGCTTCACTATGGCCAGGCAGATTATGAGACTCGGTTATTACTAGTTGACAATGGAAAGCGACTGCATTAGTTACGCACGAAAGTGTCACAAATGTCGAGTTTATGGCGATAAAATTCATGCGGCACCTTCACCCCTTCATGTCATGACGTCTCCGTGGCCTTTTTCTATGTGGGGCATGGATGTTATAGGACCAGTTTCCCCAAAAGCTTCCAATGGACATCGATTCATTTTTGTGGTTATAGATTACTTCACAAAATGGATAGAAGCGGCTTCATTTGCTAATGTGACAAGGACAGCAATATGCAAGTTCTTAAAAAAGGAGATCATATGTTGATACGGTTTGCCTGAGAGAATTATCTCAGATAATGCTTTGAATCTGAACAACAAGATGATGAAGGAAGTGTGTGATCAATTTCAAATAAAACATCATAACTCCTCACCCTATCGTCCAAAGATGAATGGGGCGGTAGAAGCCGCTAACAAAAATATCAAGAAAATTATTGGAAAAATGACTGAGACGTATAAAGACTGGCACGAGAAGCTACCATTTGCTTTATATGCGTAGCGGACATGTGTACGGACCTCCACGGGGGCAACGCCTTTCTCGTTGGTCTATGGAATGGAAGCTGTACTACTCATTGAAGTTGAGATCCCCTCCCTGCGAGTCTTAATGGAGTCAAAACTAGAAGAATCGGAATGGGTTCGAGCTCGATATGACCAATTGAACCTGATTGAAGAAAAACGCCTAAAAGCAATCTGTCATGGACAAATGTACCAAAAAAGAATGATCGTCGCCCATGAGAGGAAGATGCGTCCAAGAGAATTTCGCGAAGGAGAACTCGTCCTGAGAAAGATTCTCCCGATACAAAAGGACTTCCGAAGAAAATGGGCATCGAATTGGGAAGGACCATACGTTGTAAAGAGAGCTTTCTCAGGAGGAGCTTTGATTCTCACTGAAATGGATGGGAAGGAGTTACCAAATCTGGTGAACTCAGATGCCGTGAAGAAATATTACGCCTAAAAAAAAAAGAGCGTCCTGATAAATAGAGAAGGCTTAGGATGAAAACCCGAAAGGGCATCCTAAGGAAGCAAATTTGGTCCAGAAAAGCAGGAATGGTTTGAACAAGGAGTCAAACGGCGAGATTATAGTATTGAAGCGGACTCTGAAGCTCAAGAATCTTCTACACGAAAAATCTTGCTCGAAAAAGATTCAGGATGAAGAAACATGGAGAAGTTCATGCGTCAGATATCTAGAGCACTTACGACAACTGAACTTGTTTTCCTTTTATAATGCTTTCTTAATCGAGTCATTCCTTGTCAATTTTCTTTGCTTGTTGCTTTTGAAATAAATAAAGATACGAGGAACACCTTTCATGCCTACTTTGCCATTTTCATGCATTTTATTTATGTTTCATTTTAGAGATAAATAGTGAAATTACACGCTCTAAACGAAAAGAATATTGAGCATTACCTGGATGAGAATTGGGTAAGTACGAGAGCCACAAAGCAAGGACAAAGTTCAACAGGGGGCAAAAAAAGAGGGGATATACGAGAAATATGGATTACTCGTAGAACTTGAGGACGGGTACAAGACCTGAGGAAAGTCAAGAGTCGAAGCAGTGAGTGCAGGTCACCATGAGAGTTAAAACAAGAAGAGACACACGACAAACAAGCCCAAGACACATGGCATAATCATGTAGGCATTTAAGACAAACACATGCATATGATGACATCATTACGCATCACACATACAGGTACACCAGTAAAGCAAGAAGCTTTGACAATAACTGCGCCGAACCAAGGAGAAAGAAGGCATCTGAATACCACCAGATGATACGTTTTCCAAAATCAACTCCTCAGGTCGCACGCTGAGGTGTTTTTAATCTCTGTTTTCTGTTTGCAAAAAAAATCAACTCCTCAGGTCACACGCTGAGGCATTTTTAATTTCTATTTTTCAATTTCTGTTTGAATCAACTCCTCAGGTCGCGCGTTGAGGCATTTCAATTTCTGTTTTTCAATTTCGGTTTGCAAAAAAAAAAAAATCAAATCCTCAGGACGCACGCTGAGGCATTTCAATTTCTATTTTTCAATTTCAGTTTGCAAAAATCAACTCCTCAGGTCGCACGCTGAGGTGTTTTTAATTTCTGTTTTTCAATTTCTGTTTGAATCAACTCCTCAGGTCGCACGCTGAGGCATTTTGGTTTCCATTCTTCAATTTCTATTCGCAAAAATCAACTCCTCAGGACGCACGCTGAGGCTTTTCAATTTCTGTTTTTCAATATTTGTTTGAATCAACTCCTCAGGTCGCACGCTGAGGCATTTTAATTTTCGTCTTTCAATTTATGTTTGAACCAACTCCTCAGGTCACACGCTGAGGCGTTTCAATTTCTGTTTTCAATTTCTGTCTTGAATTTCTGTTCTTCAATTTCTATTTTCAAGAATCAAATCGTATTACTCCGCCGAGGGTTGAGCCTCGAGTCACATGGGGAGGTACTTCCAGACGGAAGACTGAAGTCGCTTTGATTACAGGCCATATCTCTCGGAAGTAGCATTGGAGTAGACTGGAAGATCGAAACCGCCCTGAAGATAGCAAGGAAGCAGTTTGAAAAATTCAGATTTATTTCCTTGAAATCCCGGTGGAGTAGACCAAAGATAAGAACCTCTTCTGCCTGAAATCACATCGAAGCCAATCAAGGCACTAGCTACTGTACCCTTGAAGAAGCAATGGAATAGGAAATGTTATCTCCCTGAAGATATAACGAAACAGTGAAGCGGATCAAAGCAACGAGTTACAGTGGAGTTTGAAGCTGTTTGAAGAAGACGAGGACCATCAAGTCAAGGCTTGGCCAAAACCGGGCAAAATTAGTTCTTCTATTGTCTTTACTCTATTATCGTTTCACGACAATGAAGCAAAGAGGGGCAGTTGTAAGCACCAATTTTGGCCCGAGTTCATTAACCCGAGGCCCAAAAATAAACGAAATATTAGAACCCAAACTCGGGCCTATTAAAACCCAATGAAAATAGTCCAGTCTTTTTACAATCCAAATCTGAAACCAAATTAAACCAAACAAACCCATTTACAACCTAAAACGACCCAATTACTAGAACAAGCCCAAGATCTCGGCCCAAATACCAAACCTAAACCATAGCCTAGCAGCGCCGCAAGCCTCCACACGTCAGCATCCACTCGCGCCGCTCGAACCCTCCACTGGCCTCCACTCAGCGCACCATCGTCGCTCCACCTCTCCCTGTTTTCGGCCACCATCGTACCTGCAAAGAATGAATAAAAAAACAGAAGCAATAGCAAATGGAGGAATAAACAAATATTGTAATTTTATTGTTTATTTTTTTTCTTTTAGGCTATAAAAGCCGAATGTAAAAAAGCATAAAGATGGGGGGGAATAAAAAAAGAGACAGATCCAGAAAAAATAAAAAAACAAGCCAGAGATCAAAAAATCTAATCAGACCAACAACATTCGAAGGTGATTTCGCTTTTTATTATTTCGATTTTCTTGTTCATCGATACGCAAAATCAGAGAGAACGAGGTGATTTCAAATCTTTTGTATTCGTTGTTTCGTTCTCTATTTATTTTTTTTTCACTCAAATAACACGTAAATATATATACATCTATATACATAAAAAAAAAGGAAAAGAAATAGAAAAACCTACCTTTTGCGAGGCACGGCGGTGCCACGGTGGTCCCCCTCGTCGGAATCTCCCTCCCTACACGCAGCTGCAGAGAGAAAAGAGAGATATTCAAATTTTTTTTTTTAAAGAGAAAGCTGAAAATGAATTTTTGTGGGGTTTTAGGGCCTTATATACTAAGGCTAAACGGCGCCGTTTCATGCAAAGGGGGGGTCCGCGCGTTGACCCGGATCCGACCCAGGATCCGCGCGTCCTCCCCTGATGGGTTAATTGCGCCCCAGGCCCTTCCGCTATTTTACATTCTTGCAATCAGATTTTCAATTTCTTTAAATTTTGCCCAGAAGGTTTATCGTGTTCCCAATTTGGTCCCCACCCAAACCAGCTGCTCCGAGAGAGAATACGGAAAATTTTCCTTCGACCCTCCAGATTATATGGCGTTGCAAATCGCCTCTACCATCTTTTATTTATTTGAATCTCGCACTCAAGTTTCGTTTTAAATCCGATTTAGTCCTATTTTTCCTTTTTAAATTGTATTATTATTAGTTTAGTATCATTATTATTATTTTTGTCATTATGTATTATTATTTTCTATATCATTATCTATTACTACTATTATTTACCTTATTATATTGTATATATTTGGCACTATTATTATTATTTTTGCTACCATGAGTATTATTATTATTATTATATTATACTATACTATTATTATTACTAATTATTATTATTATATTATTATGTTGTACATATTACTATTATTATTATTATTTTACTATATTATCATTATTATTATTATTATTATTATTATCTTGTACATATTTTGTAATGTTATTATTATCACTATATTACTATATTATTATATTATTATTACTATTAGTATTATTATTATTAGCAGTAGTAGTATTCACATTATAATGTTTATTATCTTGATCGTTACTAATTCCACCATTATTGACATTGTTTTGTTTTTTTTAAAATTTCTCGTTTTATTTTTTAATATTTTTATTTTTCTTTGTTTTTGTTTCGTCATTTTTGTGATCATTTTCGTTTGCGTCATTTTATGTAAATCGATAGTTTTGAGATGGTCTTGGGTTCAAGGATTTAAGGTATTGTGTCCTAAAGTATTGGATGTGATATTTTATCCTTTGGAATGAGAAAGGCTTGATTTTTAATTCGAGAAAACTACGAGATAATCTTGGATTCGAAGGATTAAAATATCGTGTCCTAAAGCATTGGATGTGACACTTTATCCTTTTGAAACAAGAAGATCCCCATTTTCAATTTGAAAATTATGGGATGATCTCCAAACCGGGGATTTAAATTATCGCGTCCTAAAGCATTGGATGTGATATTTTAGTCCCTTGGGAACGAGAAAGTCTCAATTTGCGCTTTGGAAAACCACAAGATAATCTCGGGATCGAGGGTTTAAACTATCGTGTCCTAAAGTATTGGACGCGACATTTTATTTCTTTGAAATGAGAAAATATCGGTTTAATTCAAGAAAAGGCAAATATTTCTAAAAAAGGGTCAAGAACTTTAAATACCTTTAAAATTCCCAACTTTCGACATAAGGACATTAATTGATCAAATCGGTACCAATTTTGGGCGTTGCGAGGGTGCTAATCCTTCCTCGCACGTAACCGACTCCCGAACCTATTTTCTCGAATATTCGTAGACCTAAAAACACTGTTTTAGTAAATCAAATGTCTTATTAAAACAAGGTGATCCGATCACACCTAATAAAAGGTCGGTGGCGACTCCCGTTTTACTCATTTTCAAAACCCAAGTTCGATTTCCGTTTTGTCAAAAAAATGGTTACGACACCCTATTTAGTGCAAGCTGGATTCGGGTCAGCAGCATTGATCCGGATGTTTGACTTGCGGTATGATTTAATATCCGCACTAGTCGAGCGTTAGAGCCCGGAGACCTACACTTTTCATTTCCCCTATAGAGAGTGCACAGTCACTCTAGAGGATGTTGCAGTGCAACTTGGGCTCCCAATCGACGGGAGTCCCATTACAGGCGTCAGTGCGATAGCTGACCCATTTACACTTTGTCAGAGCGTACTAGGAGTCTCGTACAGCAATGATGAAGAAAATATTTCGAGTTTAAAATTTACATGGCTGAGAGCGAGGTATGAACAGTTATCAGCTAATGTCACTGAAGGCGAGTTGATGTGCGTTGCTCGAGCATACACTATGCACATCATAGGGGGTGTACTGATGCCTGATGCAAACAATAATAGGGTTCATATCATGTACTTACCCCTATTAGCTGATTTGAGCAATACTTGCTCGTATAGTTGGGGCTCCACAGTTCTTGCGATGTTGTACCATCAGCTTTGTCGGACGACAAAGCCAGCGGCCGTAGACATAGGCGGATGCCTTATACTATTGCAGTCTTGGGCTCTTTATCAGATGCCATTCTTGGCATCAGTTACCCACCAACCATACTTATATCCGCTAGTAAACAGATGATAAAATATAACTTGTTATTAATTGACAATTTCTTTATATTGATACTATTTGACTTGAAATTTATTTTTGTAGGTAGAGTATTTATCCGGGTATCGAGAGGTCGTACACTGTCTTGATATACCGGCTTATGATTGAACAACATGCCGGGGAAAGGGTAAGCGATTCCAATATTGGTTACGTGTTAGTTTGTATATCTTACTCACACCGTGTTAAATTTTAACAATGTTATTAATCGTGCAGTTTATATAGATGTCATATCATCGACCGGTAATTGCAGCCATTGTACCTCCGTCTGTCTATATTCATTCGTATATATGGTGCACAAACGCACCAATTATCAGTTTCAATGTAGTTGAGTGGTACCACGGGGATCGAGTGCTGCGCCAATTTGGTTGCGTCCAATATATCCCGGATCCGCCAGGCCAGGTGGGAGAGGTTCATTGCATAAATAAGAGAGGGAAACAGAGACTAGATTGGGGGGTTAAGCATCAGAGATTTATTGTGGAGTGGAATGATCGCATGTCCCAAATACCCCAGATGGATATGGCTTCTGATTTGCAACCTCCATTAGAGTACATACAATGGTACTCTAGTATGGGAAAGCCATATATACTCGGAGGGCAGTCGACTGTAGTCCCTTCACACATGCAGCGACATGGGGCATACGAGCCAGTGGCCGATATGGAGGCCAAGGCAGCTCCAGATCCTGATCCCGAGCCGAAGCCCGAGCCGGAGCCGGAGTAATCACATTCACATTTGGATGTACATTCGTATCATCCAGATATGCCGAGAAATGACTACTTCCCAGGCTCATCAGGAGGTGGATTCCATTATGGGTTTGATATATTTGGATCGTACACACCGCAGTACAGCACTTCCAGCTCGTATCCACTGCAGGACATCAGGCCTCCTGGGTCGTATCCACTGCATCAGGGCACTCCTTCTGGCTCAAGTTCATCGATGCCATTTGAGCCACATGATTTTTCGACCATGTTTAGCACACCCCCACCTGGACCCTCACCGGAGCCTGAAGAGGATGTTGGTCGTCACGGGCACCCACGACGTGAATGTCGACCATCGCAGAAGTATACACCTAGGACCACACCATCGAACCATCAATTTTAAGTACTTCTTGCGGTTTTGATTTTCCTCTATTTTGTATTTGTAAATATTATAATATTTGTACTTTATTTGTATAAAATTAACTTGATTAATTGGAGCTTTAAAATTTGTAACAAGATTTGACCATAACAAAATTTGTATAAGGCATTACGAATCAACAGTTTAATTCCAAACTTTCATATATTCACTAAAGTCACTCATGATTTAACATTAAAAACAAATTATTAATAATAATCATATCTAATTATATAATCATATTGTACATTTTAATAAGTAATCATATATGAATATTTAATACATTATACCATAGCCAAATATAAAATTAGTGTACATGAACATACACAACCAACCATAAAAGAGTAATCTCACTTGTCATTAAGTACATAATAAAATTATTGACCAAATATTCATGAAACACTTGTAATAACCAAGCCATTTTCGCATTTATTATTTTAACATTTATTATTTTACCCATATCGCACAAAATAAAAATCCATACAAATCCATATTCATAGAAATCCATACATGTCATTTGTTTTGAATTTCAGTCCCTAAATTTATTTATTTATTGCAATTAAGCTCTAATTAATCAAAATCACCAAAAATTTGAATACAAAACATGTTAATCTAAATAAGCTCAATTCCCACTCGTTCGTGACGATTGTCCAACATGATAGTTTCGCTGTAGGCATTTACTTCAATTATGACTGCCTAAATTGCATAATCCACAGTGCTTACCGTCGGATTTCTCCCTAATTTCCATTTCATTACGGATTCTGGATGATTGCGGATGGCCTCTCGGATTCCTGTGTAGCGCTCTGTCTGGGACAAGCTTGAAAGACGTCTGAGGCACCTCCCATGTAGACAGGTCGGGCAGGACAGGGAACTTATTTTCCCAGACACGCAACGTGCGCTCGAGCGTGTACACATTATCGACAAATTGTTCAACATTAAGGTTCGCTTTAGCACACGCTGCCATGACATGTGTACACGGATAATGGAATATCCTGCATTCGCACTGTCTGTTCCGAAGATAACTCCATAAGACCTAGGAGGCAAACCGAGTCGACGATCGATGGACTCCGTAACTCGAAAAGTTTCCAGGTGTCGTGAATATATTTCTACAGTCATCGACTTGCAATCTGACGGTTTTCAATCAATGCATCCCTGACATCTTCCACAAACACGTGTCCCCCATCCATCTGGTTGACTTGTTGTTCACCCATTATTGGCATCAAGGTTGCCAACTTGTAGAATGTAGCCGAGAAAACAGATGAAATCAGAAGATGTCGTGTTTTCAACAACACAGCGTTGACCCCATCCACCAAGTTTGTGGTCATTTGACCATAGCGAAAGCCTTCGTCAAAACTTTGAGCCCATTGCCATGGCTCCATTGTACCCAACCATTGACGAAAAGATTTGTTCGTTTGATCTTCCATGTCACTCTCAAGTCGAGTCATTCTTTGGCGAAATATATGTGACTCTAACTCGTACGCTGTATATGTTTTAATAAAAGATAAGTTACGGTAATTGGGTAACATAAAAACATTAAACTTATATTAAAAATATAAGGTTATCCTTTACCCATTTTCACTACTTCTCTCTTCCATTTTGCATTCTTATACTCTCGAAGGAAGTTAGCCGCAATGTGACGGATGCAATAAACGGATCTCCATGACACACCGGAACACCTAATTGCGGCAATTAATCATTTCCCTCTATCGGAGATAATGCAAATATTATCGTTGCTAATAACATACCTCCGCAGGTTGGTAAGGAAGAATTCCCAGGATTCCATGTTCTCCTTATCTACTATGGCAAATGCTATTGGGAGCACGTTCCTATTGCCGTCTTAAGCAACTGCAATAAGTAAGATCTGTGTATATTTTCCGTATAGCCATGTCTCATCCACCTGCACAAACGGCTTGCAGTGTGGAAATGCCCACACACATGGATCAAACGTCCAGAACATCCAATGAAAAATTCTTCTCCCCGGATGTAATTGGTCATCTGGGCCGTAATAAGGTCGTGTCTCTAACTCAATCACAGTTCCCGATACGTACTCCCGCATAGCATTTATCCATCCTTGTAGTTCGTTATACGATGAATCGTAATCTCCATACAATTGCTCCATTGCTATCTGTTTAGCTATCCACACCTTTCGATATGATACTCGATACTGGAATCGTGCTTGTATTTTAGCAATCAGTACAGAAACTTTAATGGTCGGCATGTCCTTCACCATTGGCATGATACACGTACAGATAATTTTGGAATCAAGTTTTCGATGATCTTCTGTCATACGTGTCGATCTACATGTGTGAGGTCCAACCAATTTTCGTGTCTTCCATATCTGCGAATGTTGAATGAATACAGCTCGTACCCGCCAATTGCAGCCTTCTGCTGCTTTCCAACATTTCCCAATATATACCGTCGGTTTAGACACTGCGACTTTGTAATCCACTAATATATCCATGCTATACCGTTTAATAGCAGATACGCACTCTTCTTTAGTTTCGAATCTTTGGCCTACGAATAACTCATGCTCAAAATTTACGGCCAGCCGGTGAGCAGGAACTATTTCAGGGTACTCCGGGAACTCAGCTACACGCGCTGCGTCAGGGTTTATGAGCGACATGTGTGGCCTAGGATTATTGTGTATCATAATACATTGCATCTGGTTATCGACCGAAGACGCGCTAATGTTTCCATCGTCATTCACATCTTCATCGTCAATATCATCAGGTATAGTCCATATCGGGATCATTGTCACTTTCGACCTTTTCCTCACAATGATCACTACTATCGTGTCCATCATCACCAACCACACCAATATCGGGTGTAATATTAAGGTCGATATCGATCCCATGTATAGTCGATTCGGAATCAACATACGATATTGGAGGCACCATGCACAATTCTTGAGCTCCATGTTCTTCACCATATACATTGATGTCTTCGTTTTGTTCAATACAGGCTAACTCAGCAAATAAGTGAATCGGTGCATTTTTGTTACTCCTATTCCCACAATAAAGAGCGATCATTTTCTCCACGTCTTCGTCGTCTACAAGTTCCATTTCTGTGAATTTGATCGGATCTGCCGAAACTGAAAACTTGTAGAAAATTCTCGAAATCGTTCTCCCACAACGTCTAACAATTTTTGCATTAATCCTTCCCTTCATTTCATCCAACGAGACATTTCTATTAAATCTCATTGCTATTTATTGCCGACATTCAAATATGCATCCAACGGTTGTTGTCAAGATGATTCCATCGAAATAAACGCATACGAGAAACTGATCATCCATCTTCAATATTCAATCTGTTAAAAAATAAACAAAATTTCTCAAAAAAATTTCGATCAGTAAATAATTTACTTAAATAAAAAAATTAATGTTTCAATATGCAATTTTTTTCATTCTTAAGCTCATACTATTACAGTTATCATTTTGCACATGAACAACATTTATATTTACATCTAACCACTTAAATTCAGTTCTACATTTTCTTCCATCTCCGATCTTGTATCTTTCTCTGGGAAATACTGTACAATCCAATTTAGAAATTCTTCATTCTCTTCATATTCATCTTCTACAATTCAATTTGGAAATTGCTCGGGATCTTCTTCCTCTTCAATCTTTATAACAGGTATTGAATTTAGAAATTCTCTTGGTAATTTCCTAACATTTAGTTTATCCATCCATGGTATGCTAGACACACTTTGTTTCCCAGTCAACTTCCGTGAGCCTATACTTTGCCGCACTATTTTCCTAGCTCCATAAGATATTATAAATTTCACAAAGCATATAACTAGATTCCAATAGGTTCGTGGTACCAATGTCTTCTAAAGTTCGTCTAAAATGATTTGATGGTCCCGTTCTATTAATGTCCTTCTAAAAGTTAAGTATTGCACTTTATTCTTCCTAATCATTTCATGACCATTCCACAACACTTCTTGCATCTTTTTATTTACGATAATAAGGTGTTGAACAATGTCTTCTTCTGGTTTCATTCTATAATCTTGCACTTCTCTCATTATCTTATCAACATTTTCCATTTGTGCTGAACTTATTATCTCATCAGGCAATACCAAATATGTTGCCATTTCTAACAATATCTACGGCAGAAATATACTAACATATTAATTATACTTACTAACAATATATTATTTTAGGGTTTTGATAAACATATTAATATACTAACAATATACTACCTAAAATATCATTTTAGGGTTTCTAACTAACAATAATAATAACTAACTAATTAACTAATATGATAATTAACCTCCTAATCCTAATAACTAACAGTAGTTATAAACTAAACTAACTAACAACATCAATTAATAAAAATAAAAATCAATATATATAATCATCATAATAATAACAACAACAAATTATCAACGCAATAACAACAATATCATCCATTATTTTTTTTAAAAATATATACCTACTTCTATTTTTCTTCTTCTTTTTCTTTTTCTTTCTCTCTTCTTTCTCATTTCTCTCTTTTTCTTTTCTTTTTCTGGCGTCGCCGTCTCCTTCTTCTTCTTCTTCTTCGTTTTCTCCTTCTCATTTCCCTTTCTCAGCTACTGAAATAGAAATTATTGGGGACCATTATAAGGTCCCCAAAGCCATAAAACGCCAAAATATATGACTGCTGCCGCCTCTGCCACTAGCACCATCAGTGCCGCCTCTGGCAATGGCACCTTTAGTGCCACCTGTGGCAGCCCATTGACCAGGCCATGTCAGTTTTCTCCTCGTTTTCATTGTTTTCACTTTTTTTTTTGTTTTTTGCGGTAGCAGATGGTCTGACACCAGGGTGGTGCCGCCTCTGACATAGGCGTGACCACCTTAGATGTACCATTCTGGTACATAATCCAAATGGCATGCCATTTTGGATATTTTCATTTTTTTTTGTATTATTCTAGTAAAAAACCGGAACTAGTGTTTGAGAAAGAGCTTAAAAGCAAGAACGTGGGAGGACAGTGATGTTTGTCAGTCTTAAATTTTTGACTTTGACTTCCGTGTTCCATATTTTACAATATCATGCGGTTCCATTTAGGGTTATAATTGTCTTTTCGTTATATTGATTATAATGTGGACTTTTTTTTTTTGATGAAAGAAGGAAAGATACAAAGTAAATAAATTAGACTTTCAAACGAGAATTCTCAAACAGTTTTAAGCCTAATCGCTTAATACGTACTATTTTGGCTAGACTATCAACAATTAAATTATACTCTTTGGGAATATGTTGAATTTCCCACGGCTTCATCCTTTTTAGAGTCTGATGAATTTTTCTGACTATAGTACAATTAGATCCATGATCGCATTAAGAGCTTCAATACTATTTGTTTTGATTAGGATCTTCTCGAAACGTCTATTCAAAATAAGGTTCAACCCATCCCAAAATCCATCAAAGCTCTACCTCTGTCACTGTACAGTTACCCAATTATAATATGGACTTTCTGAGTAAGTAGGTGGCAAAAATCAACTCAAACTTGAAAAGATGTAAAAGTAAAATGGACCAATTTTGGAAAAGCTAGATGATAAACCATAAATGTAACATGTTTTAATCCCATGCTTGGCATATTTTTGGATTATTTATTACATAATTTAGTGAATTTGATGCTCCTAATCCTTTAATTTCATGTTTCTATACTTAGGTGAGTATAGGGGAGCAAAAGGAGCGGAAAACGGGCCAAAATCAGACAAAACGAGCTGTCTTAAGGATCCATAAGGCCAAGCCAATCCCACACGAGCTGAGTACACGCCCGTGTGAGCCATACGGGCTAGCCACACGTCCATGTGCTAGCCCGTGTCGATATCGCTCCCTGCTTCTCTTTTACGCAGAAAAAGCCAATTTTTAGGGTTTCTGAGCATTCTAAAGTTTATAAATACACCCTAGAAGAAGATCTAGGGGGCACGTAGAGTAGAACGCAGAAAAGACTCGAAGCATGCCAACAGATTCAACTCAAAAGCAGGATCTCCTTCAAGACTGAAGATCTCCATTCAATTTCTCTCGAAGTTTTTGGGTTTCTTTATGTTTTGTTGTTTTCCTAATTTTGAAATGTTTTCCTTCCAAAGTATGAACTAAAATCCCTAGATACCTAGGGAGGATGAAACCTAAGACGGATCTTATCATTTGATTTTTCTGAATTACATGATAAATATTTGTTCTTGATCTCAATTATGTGTTCTTATTTCATGTTTTAATGTTTTCAGGATATTAATTCATGATTGATGTGCTTATTCAGTGGAGCAAAAGTCCCTGTTTAAGAGTAGATCTGGCATAATTGAGTGGAGTTGCATGCAATCCTAGAAATAAGATGACATAAATCTACCGGATTAGAGTCAAATCTAATAGGGGAATCCATATATCGAGTTAATGCGACAATAGGGGTTTTAATTAGAAAGAGATTTCAATTAATTAACCTAGAGTCAGTTTTTTTACTCTCGAAAGAGATATTAATATAATTTAGGGATTTTTACGGATCAAGGCAAGTGAATAAATCATTTAGCTCGGATTCAAAATAATAAATGAAGTCTAGGTGGATTCTTTCCTAGGTATCGTCTTTATCATTGGTTTTCTTCGAATATTTTCTCAATTCATTCTTTGTCGAGTCTTTAGTAATTAATTTAATTTTAGATTAAAAATAACCCTTCAATTTATAGGCTAGATAATATAAAGATAGTAAGTACTAGTACTTTTGGTCCTCGTGGATACGATATTCCCGACTCACCAGCTATACTATTATTCGATAGGTGCGCTTGCCTTTGTCGTATTTTAGTTAGTTCGTGACATCATCACTGGAGTACAAAAAAATGGAATCCAAATTTAAATTTGATATGGTAAATAAAATAAAAATAATGTATTTAAGTCTTTTTTTAGCAAATAATTAGTATAGTTGTCACGCTTTGAGTTGCGTTGATTATTTTTACTGTTAAATTATGGAGTGAAAATTTAAAAGTTAAAATATATTTTAAATCTCTATACATTCTATGCATTTGGAATATAGTCCCCTTATTTTATTTTTAGAAATTTAATCATTTTACTTTTTTGGATTAAAAATTTTAGATCTAATTGTTATCATTGTTAAATTTCTTCTACAAAATTCTAGTGTGATATTTTGAAATTATAAAAATTCATTTGGTAGTAATGTAATAATGAAAATAACATTTAAAATGTTAACATGAATTTGTTCTTAAAATACCCATTTGAATTCATCATAATAAAATAATTTTTTTTGTTGCGATAATATTCCTAAAAAAATTTGACATCAACATTTTTATTGAAATAGTTAACAATATTAAGTATTTAAACTAATTAATGATTATAAAAGTAGAACCAAATTATGTCAAAAATTAGAGTATATGAATTAAATTTCAAATTTCAACATATCATTTGGGCTAAAATTAAAATTTGACCATTATCTTATAATATAAAAAAAATGCAAGGTAAACTTAAAAAGGTGGGAAGCCACACAACAATTTCTAAGATTCTTAAATATAATTACGTAACATTTTAATTAAAAAATTAATTATCTATATTAATTATTTGGCGGGTTTTTTACCAAAATAATATAAAAAATAAAAAAATTCTAAAATGGTATACGAAATCAATTATGTACCAAAATGGTACAAATGGGGTGGTGTCGCCTCTGCCATTGGCACCCCCTCAACCACCAATTTCTTTTTTTTTAGCAATTTTTTTGAGGGACCTATTATGTAATTTTTCCAGTTTTGAGAAAAGGAAGGAAAAGTGTGCGGCTGTCACACCCAACTTTAAATTTGAATAATTGCCTTCTAAGCCCTCCATATTTATTATTTTCTTTTTATTCCACTTCAACTCACTATATTGTATTTAAACAAATCATTAATCTGTTTTTGTAGTTAAATAAGTCATTTACTTATGGTTTTTACTCATAAAATTTAAAAACTTGTTGATTAAATTTTAAAAACACAAAAATGATAATGTGTTATATAAACATGAGAATAGGGACAAAGTGGCATATCGAGTCTTTGCTCCCCCTCTCTGGATAATTAGAAAATTTTCAATTTTATCCCCTCCCAAAAATAATAATTCAATTGAAAACTTTTTAATTTTGTAGTAAAATAATATTTTAATCCTCCTAAAATTTAATAAATAATTTAAAGAAATTTATCATAAAATTTTTAGCTTTGCACCCTTCCTATATTTTATAAATTTATCTCAATCCCACGACATAAAATTTTCAACTTCATCTCTACAAGAAAAAAGTATAATAAAAGTTGTAGTATCATTTTGAATAAGTGTTGTAAAAAAGTATAATATGTTAATTTCAAGTGTTTAATATTATTATCGTAAAATTACGGTTGAAAGTTAAAATATCTATTTTAGACATAATGATGGAAAGTAAAAAAAAAATTTAATATAATGATATATGATATATATATTTTAAATATCTAAATTATTTGTAATATTTAATTTAAATATATAAATATATATTATTATTAATATAATATCAATTACTGTTAGTAATATAATAATAATTATTAAATCTATGCATATATGAAATTTGAAGAGTCCAAAAATGTATATCATAATGTTTACAATTTCCAAACATGTGCCCTAAGAGTGAAGTATTGTTAATTGTGTAAAGTAAAGCTAAAGTAAAGCTATTTTAACATTAAAGTAAAGCTATTTAAAAAATATAAACTAATTCACATCTTATTTTGATGTAAATTTAATGAGAATAATTTATTAAATAAAAATATATATTTAATTTAGTCAACAAGTTTTTAAATTTTATGAGTAAAAACCATAAGTAAAGGGCTTATTTAACTACAAAAATAGATTAATAGTTTGTTTAAACACAATGTAGTGAGTTGAAGGGGAATAAAAAGAAAATAATAAATAGGGAGGGCTTAGAAGGCAATTATTCAAATTTAAAGTTAGGTGTGACAGTCACACCCTTTTCCTTCCTTTTTCTCAAAACTAGAAAAATTGCATAATAGGTCCCTCAAAAAATTTGCTGAAAAAAAAAAGAAATTGGTGGTTGAGGGGGTGCCAGAGGCGGCACCAAAGGTGCCAGTGGCTAAGGCGGCACCACCCTATTTGTACCATTTGGTACATAATTGACTTCGTATACCATTTTAGAATTTATTTTTATTTTTTTTGTATTATTTTGGTAAAAAACCCTTACTTGACATACTTATTGGGCAAAAGTACACACCTTGTACCCTATAAGTGTGTCATGTCAGCAGCTGATAGGTAGTGTTAGGATTTTTAAATTTAGGTTTATTTAGGGTCATTTGATAAAAAAAATTTATGATCGTCCAATCGAAATATAAAACAATGAAAAAATTCAATGTTATTTATTTTGAGAATTCCGTGATAACCTTTTAATTTGAATTTTTTTTATCTCGTCTTTTCTATATCAAATGGCAGAGTCTTTATGTAAAATGAATGTCATTAGAAGCGTTATTTATTTATTTATATAGTCATGTTTGATTTTTTTCCAACGGTTTGAAAAATATTTCATATTCGGTAATAGAGTTTTCTTATAAAATGAAAACGATATGGAGAGGGCTTTTAGACTTAAATTTCAAGGAGAAAAATTGCTTGTTGAGGAGAAGATTTTTTATGTTAAAAATATGAAATTGTTTTTTTTTATTTGCTTGAACAAAGTTCGTAGTTGTTGTAGAAAACGAGCTATTTTAGCAAACTGATCTAAAAATATTAGATATTTATAAAAATGACCTAAGTTTAAAAATAATCACCAAAATAACCTGAAATAAACAGTAGATGGGATTTTGGCCTTTTAATGGTCGGCATCACCTGGTACTTTGGCCCCATGATTGCCTGATAATTGTGTTAGACTTTAAAAAATTGAATTTTTTGATTCTGACCTTCCAATGACCGGCACCAAGTATTTTTTTTTTAAAATCGTATCATACTGGTATAAAAAAAACGAGTATTTAAAAAAAATGATGCTGACCTATCAATGGCTGGCACAAGACTCAGTATTAAAAAGAAAAATTGTTCTAGCCTTCTAATGGCCGACACCAGGTACAAAAAAAAAAATCAAAACCAAAAAAAAAATTTGATTAGCTTGAAGTTAGGTGTGGATTATAAAATAACGAAGTCCAAAACCATTTTTTTTTAAATACTGAGTCTGCTGCAGGTCAGCATAGAAAATTATTATTATTTTAAATACTGGTAGTCTGGTGCCGGCCATTAGAAGGCCAGCACCTAAAAAAATTGAATTTTTTTATCGTACCTGGTGCCGTCCATTAGAAGGCCAGAACTATTTTTTTTTAAATACTGAGTTTGTTGCCGGCCATTGACAGGCCAGCACTAATTTTTTTTTTTAAAAAAATATTGAGTCTGGTGCTGGCCATTGACAGGCTAGCATCAAATTTATTTTTAAAAAAATACTGGTAGTCTGGTGCCGGCCATTAGAAGGCCAGAACCAAATTTTTTTTTAAATACTGAGTCTGGTGCAGGCCGGCACCAAATTTTTTTTAAAAATACTGATTTTTTGTATACCTATATGATATGATTTAAAAAAAAAAAATACCCTGGTAAAAACCAAAAAAATTAATTTTTTAAAGTCTGACACAATCATCAAGCAATCATGGGCCAAAATATCAGGTGGTGCCGACCATTAGAAGGCCAAAACCCCATTCTACTGCTCATTTCAGGTCATTTTGGTGATTGTTTTTAAACCTAGGTCATTTTTATAAATATTAAATTTTTTTAGGCCAATTTGGTAAAATAGCCTAGAAAATGTTGAAAAATTAACCCAACAAATTAAATTAGTTTAAGCAAATAATTACTTGTTGTTCTAAACTTATTTAAATTTGATTAAGAAATATGATATTTACATATTTATGTGTTAATAATTTATGTTGTAACAATATATATTAAATTATACGCTGAGTAATAATAATGTGTGGTTTTCACACGCATGAGTGTGACAGAATTTCTAGTATGAATAATGTTGTTAATTGAGTTAGTATCACAAATGAGCGTGACACCAACTCATGATTGATAAAGAAAACAATTGTTTAACAATGATAAACAATTGTATTCATTTAGTATTATTCATCTGATGCGTTTTTTGCTTAAATATTATTTTATTCACAATTTAATCTAATTTTTTATTTTTAATATCATGCATATTTCATATATTATTATTTTTAATTCTAAATCATATTTTTCATTATTTATTATATGTTATTTTAATAAAAATAAATTTTTAATAAAAAATAAAGTATACTTTTCATTATTTCTAAATTGCACGTTGTGATAAGATTTTTAAATTATATTTGTGTGATAAAATTTATAGTTATTATTTAAAATTTTGATTGAGTTAGTGTCACAAATTAACTGGACAACAACCTAATTAGAGAAATTAGGAAAATATATATTTAAAAAATAATCACTGATTAAACATAATAAGTTTAAATTTTTCAACTCCATCTGATGTGTGATATACAAATTGCTGGCAAGCTTATATCAAACCCTTTTTTTTTTTTTTTTTTTGAGGGACTGCTTATATCAAACCCTATTCACACATCTACGGGATGTTTATGTTGAATCAGACTTATGAAACAAATACTAACATTTCCTATATTAATCTATTCAATGTAAATAACATTTCTTACAAATATGTTCACTAGTTTTAGTAAGGAATGTATGATAAACATGTACATACGTCTTATTTGATTCGTATACTATCAAAGCCCAAAATTTTGTTTTTAACATTTTACTGGTGGGTGTTTAGTGTTGAGCATCAGAAGCAAAAGAAGAAACCTGTTGTTGACTAGCTCGAGCAGTAAAACCAACAAACCAAGCAACCCTCATGAGTTGCATACCAAGAACCAGTATCCACCAACAGACCAGGCCTCTGATTGAGTGCATCACCCATGCTGGTGCATCGATTTCAGCCCCGAGTTTCAATCCCCTCATCAGTTGCAACACACGGTAGCCCTCGTACACAATCGGAGTCACCAACCAAACCGGTGACTTCCAATGCCAGGTCAACATCTCAGTTAGCACCTGAACCGACAAAAGCAGCATGTAGGGACCCAATAGAACTGCAAATGGGAGGAAAGGCAGGTGAGGTTGCATGAAACCCCTTTGGGAAGCAAGAAGTAACATCAGAGGGATAAAAAATCCAGCCAAAGTTGCACCTAGGTTACATAACTGGTAATTGGAAGGAGACTTGGACTTGGAGACTTGTCTCAGGTTCATTGTCTTGGCACAGTAATCAGCCATGAGGAGAAAAAGGGTTGCACCCAGATGGAAGATGCAATCGAGTCCAATCAAGGAAAAAAGGCTGACCACATTTGGGCCAATGAATATAGTGGATATTGGCAACCATAGGGTGGGAACCATGCCTGTAATGAGAAGAAGACAAGGGCCAAACACCCAGATTGGCAACTTAAGATATCGAGCCTGTGCTGCTGCCAATGCCTGATCGGTCGTAGCTGTGAGATGATCAGCTTTAGTTGTTGGATCCTCAGCTCTATTCCCAGAACGAAGGGTTTCAAACAATTCAGATGGGTTTTCCAAGAAGTTATTACCAGATTTGTCAGTGTGAGCCGATGTGAGTGGTGAATGTTCCCATGGAGGTAACTTTGTGCAGCAAATAGAAGGGTATCGTCTGATGTGGATGCGATGGATGGCGAGCAAATGTGGCACCTTTGAGGATTTTAACAATTGTAAGCTGTTGGAACGAACCTGTGGAATTAGAGCAATGGACATTGTAGGAGGAGCTTGAGCTAAAGAAGCCATTCCTTGCTTCATATATGCGATGCTATGGTTCATCTTCAACAGCCTTCTTAAGATTATATGGTTTGCATTTCTCTGAAACATATACAAAAAACTTGAAATACTTGGGAAATAAATTCTTTCATTTTTCATTAATTTAGATCAGATGTTAAGAATTTCACGAAATACCAACGTAGAGTTTTTTTATTTTTTAAATATTAAAAAATTAAACCCAAAAAGTATCCATATCTCCAAATGAAACAACCACAATTGCATCAGACACTAACCAAGAAAAGGAAGAGAATTTTACAAATTATTGACACAATTCAATAAAATAAATTACATTAAAATACCTTTTGAGCAGCAGAAGAAAGGAAAGTAAATAAATAGTAGAAATGTAAGATCTACCTGGTTTAATAGAATCGAGAATTCTTGTGATATTCTTCCACATTTGTCATGGACGATTGAGATGGGGTTAATCCTATAAATCCCACAAAAATAATTCTTGTAAACTTGTCTCTAATGGAAGCTTCACTCCCCTTTCCTATTTACAATTTTAAGAAACAAGAGTAAGGAAAGGTTCATTTTTTTTTTCCTAGCCAAGAAAGAAAGATAGCAACTTCAGAGTTTCTTTTTTTCTAATTGACAGATCCCATTCCCAGAGAATGGAATTTGTGTCTTTCCAAATTATTCGGATTCAGTTAAAAACAATATATATTTGTTTTAATTATCGTGTGAACTTATATGATTGAGTATAGTTATAATTTTTATGGTAATTAGATATTTTTTATGCTTGAAGGTAGTTACTATTCCTCAAATTACTTTCCATTTTGATTTAAGATACTTTCAAGGATGTCTGCATAATCAAAGCCTAATGATGTTTCTAAGGGCAACTGATGCTAAGCAGCAACATAAACAACAATGAAGCTTTAACATTGAAATTAGCAGCAGCTACGAGCCGCAGAGCCCGAGACCAAGACCAAGACTGTAGTACTCTGTAGAGCCTCTTCTAGCTGGACGTACACGTACAGCAACATAGTTACTATGTAGTTGTCACAGGCTTCCAACACCCGGTAAGTGCATTTGCTTGATGCAGGGTTAATGGATTTCGTGGGTAAGTGAATTCAAATGACTAAATAGAAGGGACTGCCAGGGTCAAATTCAGCATCTTCTCCAATGGTTAAAAAAGGATGGAGATCACATGTGAGACTCAACCACTACTGCGGTAGTTTAAGGCCATTGGGTGTGTATGACTTGAAGCGTAATGAAATGATGGTGTTTGTAATGAACAAAATAAAGAAATAAAGAAATGATGGTGTTTGTAGTGTGAACCGAAGGAAATTGTCCATAAATGAAGAATTCTTCTGCTAAACTAACAACATTAGTAGTTTGTGAAAAGTTTAATTTAAGATTTAAATGATTATGGTGTTATAAGTAATTGTGGCTCTAAAAATAAGCGATGTAGAATAAATCCATAAGTGTAGATGATAAAAATAGAGCTTACTCCTGTTTAAGGGCATGATCCAACACAACAACTTATCCTCAAGCTAAGCTTTAAGTTCTTTAGTGGGTTTTTGATGATGATGTAGCGTTTGTTACAACTTTGAAGAAAAAAAGGAGCAGTGATAAAAGATCAGCATTGTTGACCTTCAACTCATAAGCCGGCGATGGGCAATGAGAATTAAGGGATGGATACTGGCAAAATAATACTTCCGTACTCTAAATTTTTATTTTGTTCGTTTTACCTTACTTTGTTTTCTTTATCTATTCTGGTACTTGATTATAATTGTGTTAGTTTCTTTCCTCACATGGCATGTCAATCAATCAAAAGCTGCCACATGATTGGTTGCTGAACTTTGACCAATTAGAGAGGCCTTTATGAGAAATTTTCAAATTTTATTTTTTTATTTTACAAAAAATCAAAATGTCCAAATACTTATTTTTTAGTGAATTTTTGAAAAATGTGGTTAATCCCTCCCGGCTAAAACAACGTGAGATTGTTTACTCTTGTTAATTATGACTCCTATTTTAGTCAAATTCAAGAAGTAATCTCCTAGTTAAACTCTATTTATTTGTTTCAATCAAACACTGATTAGTTTAGATTATTTTATTATTATTTGACCGATGGATTTAGCCTATAAATAGGCTCTTTTACAACCTTAGACAAAACACCCATTAGAGATAAGAACTCATAACACATTTAGAGAATTTTGTGTTTACGTTTTGAGGGTTCTTTATTTTCGGGTTTTCAGGGTTTAGTTTTTATCTCCATCTTTTGTACTCTTCATTCATTTGCCATTATAGTAAAATTATCTTTGCCGTGGTTTTTATCCTCTTTGGAGGAGTTTTTCCACGTTAAATTTGTGTGTTCAATTTCTCAATTTCTTCTACTATTTTTTCTTGTTCATTGCTTAATTGGGACGATCCTAACAGTGGTATCAAGAGCTAGTTCAATTTTCATAGATCAGCCCATTCAGATATGGCAGCAACAAGGTTTGAAATTGAAAAGTTCGATGGTGAGACAAATTTCAATCTGGGGCAAGTTCGGATGATGGCAATTCTAGTTCAATCCGGTTTGAAAAAGGTTGTTACCGGGAAAAAGCCCGAGAATCTAAATAAAAGCAGAATGGGAAGAGCTTGATGAAAAGGCTTTGTCTGCGCAATCCCGGTTGTGCCTCGCGAATACGATATTGCAGGAGGTATTGATGGAGAAGACCTCATCTGCCTTATGGAAAAGGTTAGAAACTCTTTATGCGACAAAGTCTCTGGCTAACCGTTTAGTGTTGAAACAACGTCTATTTACGTTTCGCATGAACGAAGGTGAGCTTCTTAGAGATCACATCAGTCAATTCATTACTCTTTTAAATGCTTTAAAGAATGTTGAGGTTCATATTGACGATGAAGATCAGGCTATGCTATTATTGTGCTCTTTACCCCCTTCATACAAGTCTTTCAGGGAGACCCTGATTTATGGCAGAGACAAACTCTCATTCGAAGATGTGAAGGGTAATTTGTTGAGCAGAGACAAACTCGACAATGAGCTTCATTTTGATAGCAAGGCAGATAGGCATGCTTCCGTTTTGATAGCATCAAAGAAACGAGACAAAAGGTGTCGCTATTGTAAAAAGTTAGGTCACGTCAAAGCAGGTTGTTATAAACTGCAAAAGAAAAGAGCTACTGAGAGTAATGAGGAAGATGTAGCTGGTGCTAATTTGGCCGATGAAAGCGGTGATGATTTCTTGTTAGTGTCAACGAGCGATAACTCCAAGCTCACGCCCGAGTGGATCCTAGATTCAGGATGTTCTTTCCATATGTGTCCCAATAGAGAATGGTTCTCCACATACTGATTCGATTGAAGGTGGAGTTGTGTGCATGGGAAACGATTCATCTAGTAAGGTAATTGGAATTGGTACTTTGTTAAAATTAGGATACACGATGGGACAATTAGGACACTCTCGGATGTCGGTATGTACACGATTTACGAAAGAATCTCATTTCCTTGAGTATTTTAGACTTGAAAGGATGCGAGAATCAACATCGAGTCGAAGCGGCATTAAAGTATCTCGTGGAGCTCTCGTTTTTTAAAAGGTAAAAGAACCGCGATCTTTATGTTCGGAAGGTTCTGATGACCGGTGAAATCGACGGCGTCCTCATACATTCTGAGTGAAGTCAACTCATTTAGAGCGGAGGCAACTTGGTCATAGGAGGGAAAAGGTATGACCAGTTTCGTAAAAAGAGAGGTTCTCTTTTGGATGCAGGTTTTGAAAAGTTAGGGCACTGTGTTCGTGAAAATCAAACCCGGGTTAGTTTTGATTTGGAAGTGTACAAGTCGAAGGCTAGAAGTCTTTCAACTTTTAAGCATAGAATCGATTCAGTTAATTCCCTGCATGGTTCAAGATAGGCTCGTGGCGGGCTTTGGCAAAGATGGCATTGTGGAAATATGAGTCAAGGTGTAGATTTGTTAATTATGACTCTTATTTTAGTCAAATTCAAGAAGTAATCTCCTAGTTAAATTCTGTTTATTTGTTTCAATCAAACACTGATTAGTTTAGATTATTTATTATTATTTGACCTATGGATTTAGCCTATAAATAGGCTCTTTTACAACCTTAGAAAAAACACCCATTAGAGATTAGAACTCATAACACATTTAGAGAATTTTGTGTTTACGTTTTGAGGGTTCTTTATTTTCGGGTTTTCGGGGTTTAGTTTTTATCTCCATCTTTTGTACTCTTCATTCTGTTGCCATTATAGTAAAATTATCTTTGCCCGTGGTTTTTTATCCTCTTTGGAGGAGTTTTTCCATGTTAAATTTGTGTGTTCAAGTTCTCAATTTCTTCTACTATTTTTCTTGTTCGTTGCTTAATTAGGACGATCCTAACAACTCTTTTAACTAATAACATAATATGAAAGGCAACACTTAATTTTTAAAAGGGCATAATTGAAAAAAAAAAAAAAAAAACCCAATATTTGGGGCTTTTGGTTTTGTGCTCTTGATCTTTTTATTTTTTGATTGACATTCTCAACATTATGATTTTTTAAGAAATCAACCCAGTTTTAACAGACAATGTGAGTTTACTGTTAATCAAACTGTAAGTCAACATAATAGCCCATGTGGCATGCCACATAAGCGTACGACGTCATAGATGATGTCATCTATTTAACACAAAATTTTCTCTCATTTTCTCTCTTGCCAAACACTATTTTTTTTTCTTCAAAACATATGGTTGGTTCATTTCATCTACAAGAATTTCCATGACCATGATTATAATCATGCTTTTGTGTAATTTTTGTAAACTCATATCACACTTTCAACTTAAAATCATTGTTTTTCCCCTCCGATGTCGGCTACCATTTTTCTCTCTTATTTTCTCTCTTGCCAAACACCAATTTTCTTCTTCAAAGCATATGGTTGGCTCATTTCATCTACAAGAATTTTCATTACCATGATTATAATCATGCTTTTGTGTAATTTTTGTAAACCCACTGTAACAGTCCGGTTTAGACCCTAATCGGAATAGTAGTTTCGGGACCACAAATTCAAGTCCAAAAAATATTTTAATATTATTTTCTGTGCCTATTGTATGTGATTAAACATGTTTTAAAGTTCCGTGGATTAATTTGTCTGTTTGTGTGCTTAATTTGATAAAAGGGCTAAATCGCGTAAAATGAAAAAGTGACTAATTAATGTGTAAGTGTTAATTTGTTAATGTCTTTATAATGAGAAGTCCTTAATAGGCAATTAGCCCATTAATAAAGTTAGTGGATGGCAAAGGACACGTATGCCCTTAATGTTTATATGTTTAGTAAAAGGTTAATTTAGTAAATGAAAATGACAATATATGTTATTATTAAACAAAACAAAAAGAAAAGTCATGTCCATCATTTTGGCTTATGCCGAATTTGAAGAAAAGAAAAGAAAGAAAACTAAGCTAGGGTATTCGGCCATTTGTGAGCTTGATTCAAGGTATGTTCTACTTCGATTTTTGATAATTTCTACTTTTTTGAAATAGTTGCTTCGTGTTCTTCAAAACCCATGCTTCAATTTTGTGAATTGATGAATATTTTGAAATGTTCCATTGATGAACACATGAGCTTTGTGATGTTTGATGGTGAAATATGAAAGATATGTGTTTGATTAACATAGTTTGTCTTTGGAGTTTTGATGAATTTGAGTAATTTGGTTGTAATTGAGAAAATGATTATTTGAGGGACTAAATTGTGTAATAAATGAAATATATGGACTAGTATGAAGCATGTGAAAATTCGGCTAGGCATGGGTAACTTGAAATTATGTGATTTTGTAATTTTGTGAAATAAGGACTAAAATGTGAAAATGTGAAAATGTGAGGGCTAATTTGCAAATTGCCCTAAATATGTGTTTTTGGATTGAATTGAATGATTTGATGAATAAATGGATTAAATTTGAACATGTATAGATCAATAACTGAAGAAAACGGACTTAGATCGCGGGAAATCGAAAGTAATTGAGTAGCCAAGTCCGTTTCCGTTAAACCGAATCCGAGGTAAGTCGATATACAAATAAATGTATTTAAATTGAATTATTTGTGCATATATGAAATTTGGATTTGCTATGAATATCAATTGAGATGGAATGTATGTGAAATCTGAGGATGCATTTATATCGACAAGTTGATAATGTCCAAGAATTCTCGTCTGAACCTAGGGGTAGATAGGATTGTATATGTCATGACATAGGTGTCCGATATGTGATATCATGTAAGACCACGTCTGGGACGTTGGCATCGATATGAGACTTACGTGTAAGACCATGTTTGGGACATTGGCATCGTATTGATTCGTGTAAGACCCTGTCTGGGACAGTGGCATCGATATTTGGTTACATGTAAGACCATCTCTGGGACGTTGGCATTGTACGACTATTCTGAGCATTTCGAGTAACCTATTAGATTCCGAACGGTTCAACGGGCAAGTTTGAGAAATAAATGTCTATGTGAAATGTATAAATGATTCAGGTAGGTTGGAAAGGTAAGTGTTCAAACGAGCTTACTAATGTGAATGTGTGTATAGATTTGATGAGATAATATGTGATTCAAGCTTGAATGAGCTATGAGTAAAGTGATATTTTGAGCTATGGAATGTAGGTAAGTAATGGCTAAACAAATGAGCCAAAGGATGTGTGATAAATTGCATATGATAAGCATTAATGTTGTTGTATCAATGTGGTTATGTGCATTTTATGCTAAATTTATTTGTATATGGTTTACTAAGCTTTTGAAAGCTTACTTTGTGTGTGTTTGCTCTGTTTTATAGATCGTCAAAGCTACTGAAGGCTCGGGAATCGTCAAGGATCGTCATTACACTACTCAAATCACATTTTGGTACCTTTTGAAAATGTATAGATATTAAAGTATTGCATGTATAGGCTAGTTATTTTGGAACATGCTGATATATGTACATGGCCATATGATATGACTAGACAAATGGTTGTGTTATGAATGTGTAGCCATGTCTTATAATGCTTAGTTTGGGTAAGGTTTGATGGCCAATGAAATGGATATAAAAATGGTAAGTTTATGGTGCATAGTAAGCATATATTTGATGAATGATTGCCATAAGAAAATGGTATGTTTGTGATGAAGTATGCTTAGAGATGATTGTTATTTAGTTGAGCTAATTGATGCATAAGTTGTGTTTGATATGCTTTAAAATGCTTGAAAAAGTTGGTTATTTTGTCATGAATTGAATTGGTATGATGCTTGTAGGGATTGCCCAAAGTGTGGTTGGCATTTTGGCCTTGAAAATGACCTATAATTGCCCACACGGTTGAGCACACGGGCATGTGGCTCGACCGTGTCCCTCGTGGTTGAAATTCAAAATAAGTCAGACTCAAGCACGTGCAAGACACACGGGCGTTTGACTGGCCGTCTGGATCAAGTCAGTATCGACCACGGGTGAGGCATACAGGCGTACCACGGTCGTGTGGACAAATCAGTATGTATACCCTGTTTTGACACGGCTTAGACACATGGGCGTGTCTGAGGCCGTGTGAGGTACACGGCCTGCCCACACGGGCGTGTGACCTTTGTTACTTTGAAAAATTTCTAAATTTTTGAGAATTTTTTAATGTGTTCGGTTTAGTCCCGGCCCCTTTCTTAGCATGTTTAAGGTCTAGAAGACCTATTAAAGGGACAATTTGATGTGATTTGATGAATTGTATTATGAAATGTCTGTAAAAGTTTTCGATTGTCCGATAATGCCTCTTAACCCTAAACCAGAAATAGTTACGGGTTAGGGGTGTTACACTCACACCACACTTTCAGCTTAAAATCGTTGTTTTTTTTCCTCCATTGTCGGTTGCCATTTTTTTCTCTTATTTTCTCTCTTGCCAAACACCATTTTTCTTCTTCAAAACATATGGTTGGCTCATTTCATCTACAAGAATTTCCATTATCATGATTATAATCATGCTTTTGTGCAATTTTTGTATACCCACACCACACTTTTAACTTAAAATCATTGTTTTTTTCCCCACTGTCGACTGCCATTTTTTTCTCTCATTTTCTCTCTTGCCAAACACCATTTTTCTTCTTCAAAACAAAACATCTGGTTACTTCTTTAATTTTGGGTTCAAGCAAAGCTAAACCCTATTCAACATTCACGTGTAAGCTTCTTCTTCTTTTTTTCTCTCTAATTCATTTACTGTTATCAAAATCTATTTAGTTTCTATTACTGGGTTTTTAAAAACCAATTATTTAGTGATCAAATTTTGTTCGTTTTGTTGGTTTATTTTGAGTTCTGATTAGTTTTTGAAATTGGGTTTTTAAAAATGAGGAAACCCACAAAAGAATCAGAGATGAACACGGAGTCAATCGGTCAAAACCTAATAAAAAAAAATCCATGGCTGGAATCAACAGTTAGAGGGGAAAAGAGAAAGAGGAAAGAAGAAAGAAAATGAAAATAAAATGAAATAGAGTTAAATAGATGACGTCATATATGACATTGTGCGCTTATGTGGCATGCCACATGGGCGACTACATTGACCTACAGTTTGATTAACGGTCAACGTGAGTTGATCGTTAAAAGTGGGCTAATTTCTGAAAAAATCGTAACGTTGAGAGTGTCAATCAAAAAATAAAAAAGTCAAGGCACAAAACTAAAAGCCCCCAAACGTTGAAGGTTTTTTTTTTTTTTTTTACAATTATACCTTTTAAAAATTAAAGACAGCTTTATACAACATTAAACTCTAACAAAATAAAACATTATAAACTTTTATACAAATATTATCATTGTAAAAAAAAAACCAATAAAAAAAGAAAGTCAAGCTTACACATATAGTAACGCATAATATTTTATATATAGATATTAAAGTGTAAAAATTAATAGAGATAATACAGTGACACATTTAGTTTTTGTTTTTGAATATGTTAAATATAATCATTATTTTGTCAATAATTATAGATATTATTGTATTAACTCAATACGTTTATTTTTACATTTCTCTATATTTCTAAAAATAAAAAGTACATTAGTCAATAAATAATTCGCTATCAAAGAATTTGTATTATTATTTAGTTTTCTATTAACACATAATTTTATATTCAAACATTAAAACAACTCTACCTCTCTTCCTATAAAAATTAAAATAAAAGAATAATGTAAATTTAGTATCGAGTTGAGACTAAATCAATCAAGAAAATTACTTAAATAATTTTACATATTTACAAAAAAAAACAATTTTTTAGAATATTTTTATTTTTTTCTTATTTGTAAAAAAAGATAAAAAATTTGTAAGTGTAAATAATATTTTTAAATATAAATTAATACATGATTATAAAATGAAAAATAACACAAATACGGTACGAATGTATAAAATTTTCATGATAAAAAATGAAAGAAAATAAAATAAATAACTTGAATTATTTACCCGAATTACCCAAAAAATACTTTAAATATAATAATTAGTTGTCTAATGACCAACCTCAAATTATAATCTGAGTAATCTCAAACAAAAGAATAGCATTTAAAGATAACAAAATATATTTTGTTAGAGTTTAATGTTGTACATAGTTTTGTCTTTAATTTTTAAAAATTAAGTGTAGCCTTTAAAAATTGAGTGTAGTCTTTAATGTTATTTAATAAGTTAAAAGAGTAATTAATATCCCACATCGCTTAAGAAAACAAAGTAAATGAGACTTAAGGTCTATATAAAGACTTATTTTATAAGTTTTATTTTCACAAGAAATGGCATAAAAAAAATAAAAAGATATTGGGGGCAAAAAGCGCTCCCAGCTGGAAGCATTTTCTTGCAAATACGCTAAAAACGTTTGATAATATTTTTAAAAAAAATTCAGTCTTTCTTTTTGCAGGTTAAAATTCTTAAACAATTTTAAACGACCATAAAAATTATAAAAAATTAAATATATAATTTTTTTATAAATTCATTCAAAATTATATTTTTTTTAAATTCATAAAAAATATATATTTTTCAAAAAAAACTAAGTAAAATTATTTTATTTAAAAAAATTAAAATTTCTTTCCACATTTGAAATTATCCTTTCTTTATAAATAATATATTTTAAACATTTTCTTCAATTTTTCCTGTTACTCTTTGATTTTTTTTTTTCAATTTCCTTATTCTCTACTAATTTGTTTCTATTTTCTTTTCTTTTCTTTTCTTCCTCTAGAACTAAACAAAATATTTTCTTTTTAAATTTTTATGTTCTTTAGTTTTAAAATTCTAAACCAAGGAGGAGGAGAGAATGTTATGAGAATTTATGAGATTTTGTAAATAAATTTGAAGAAAATTAAAGAACATTCATCAATAACCCAGTAATGCCTTGATTTAAGATGACAGACAAACATGCAAACAAATAAAATATTTAAATGAATACTTAAAATGGATATTCAACAAAAAAAAAAAAGGAAAGCGTCACTCATTTAATCCCAAAACCAATTAGAATATCAATAAACAAAAAAAAACCTCAAATTTGGAATTGTGAAAAAAAATCCCCCAAATCTGCAATAATTTTATTTGCTTATAAAAAACTACAAGAAAGGGATCTAAGGTACTTGAACCATCAACTCCTAACCCCCATCAACCAATCCTTTAATCATTTATAACATCAAGACCCTCAAACCCTATGGTTGCAAAAAATTATTTGACAAATGGTCAAATACCAACCACATGTTGCAGAATCGTACCCGAAGGAGGTTTGTTTAAACTAAATTAACAATATGGAAGAACACGTTAAACTAGGTCTAAATATATACTAATTTGTTTATCATATTACGTATAAAACTAAAATAAAGAATTTGCAGAAAAGAACTAAAGTGCATAAAAGACTAAAACACCAAATTAACAGTCAGATTAAGCAGACAAAAGGGCGATTAACTTTTGTGTTCATGATTAACTTATTTAGGAGGTTTTACTAATTAGCTAACAATTAACCTAATTGATACCTTTTGGCCTATAACTAAGTCAATTGATCGATTTAACTCACTTATCTTTCAACCTGATAAATTAAACCGGACTAGGTTGAACTGATGTTAAGTAGAATACCCTTTCGGTCTCATCAACCTAAATTACTTCTTAGAGTCATTAATTCCAGTGTTTGATCACATTCAACCTAAACCAACTAACCAATTTAGAAATCCTAAATCTAAGCTAACTGCTCCCACTTCGACCAATCAACCTTCTTAGGGTTTAGTTGTCGATCACTCTAAATGCAAACATTCCTACCTAGTTATAGAACATTCAAAAAAAAAATGAAAAATAAAATAGAAGGGAAAGTCTTGCTTAAAAATCCGAGAATGATTGGATGTGTAACAGCCCGTTTTCAGTGAAATCGGAACAATGGTTTCGGGACCACAAATTCGAGTTCGAAAAGAAAAAATATTTTAATATTATTTTATGGTTTGAATTATAATAGAAATATCGTATGAAAATTTTGTTAGGAAAATTTTTACCTATTGCATGTTTAATTGGTAAAAGGACTAAATTGCATGAAATGCAAAAGTTGAATTCTAGCAGCTATAAGTATCAAATAGCTATGGAATTCAAAACTTGAAGTCCTTATATGGAAAATGGACCATTAAGAGGGGTTAGTGGATAAGTATGATGATTCATCAATGGAAAAATTAAATAAAGAAAAGGACTAAATTGGAAAGATGAAATAATAAAAGATGATATTTTAAATTAAATACAAAATATCATCATTTTCATCATCTTTCCCAAATAAAAAAGATGGAAACCCTAGCCATGGAAACTGGGTTTTGAGAAAACTTATTTGGCTCAATTAGGTATGTTTTCTTGTCTCGTTTTTAATAATTTTTATATTTTTGAGATCGTAATAGCTTAATCTAGCTATCTCGGGGATTAATTTGTAAAGTTATCAAAGTACTAGGGTTTCTCCATGGATGAGTATGCATGAATTATGAAGTTTTATGGTAGAAAATGAAAGGTTGTTGATAGATAAACAACTTTTGTAAAGGGGATTTTAATGAAATTATGATTTAGGAACTAAATTGAAAAGTTGTAAAATTTATGGAAAAATTCTGAATTTTATGAAATACATGGGCTACTATTGTGACATATAAAAATTGGCTAAGCTTGGAATAAGGATTAAATTGCATGAATTTCATTTTTCGAGCCTAGGGACGAAATCAAAATTAATTAAAAGTATAAGGGCAAAATTGTAATTTTTCCTAAGGTGTGAATTGAATTGAATTGAATATGAATTAATGTTAAATTCATTCATACCGGATAGACCAAATACGGAGTTAGAATGAGGAAAAGAGAAGGTATCAAATTAGTAGATTACAAATACACGAACACTTGTTGAAGTAAGTTCGTGTAACTAAATTGTGTATATTTATATGTTTGAATTGGATATTGTATATGTGAATTGTATAAATTTTGTATGTATGAAATTTATCACATGTCCGATAATACCTGATAAATAATAAGTCCCGTTTGGATAAATGAGATTCTATGGATACAGGGTTCCCGAATTGGTCGTGGTCCTGCATATGTTGCAGACACACCATAGCTCGAAAGAGCGTGTCGTTATTAGCTCTCATGAGCATCCCGATATTTGTCCCTCTCGAGCTTCCTGTTATATGGTTCCTACAAGCTTCCCGTTAATAGCTCTTCGGAGCTTCCCGATTAAAGGCTTTTTGTGAGCTTCTTGATTAATGGATCTCCGGAGCTTCCCGATATAGCTCGTTTGAACTTCCCGATATATGGCTATTCGGAGCTTCCTGATTAATGACTCTTCGGAGCTACCCGTTATCGGCTCGTATGAGCTTCCTGAATATGGCTCTTATGAACTTCCCATTATACAGCCTGGATAAACTTTCTGTTACATGGCTCACATGAGCTTCCTGTTATATGACTCGAGAGAGGACTTCCTGTTTATGTGCTTGTATGAGTATTCCTGAATATGAATTGACAGATTACAGATTTGTACACTTCAAGTGTACTACTCGGGTATCCATTGATATTTTAAATGATCCAGCGGACAAAATCCTTATATGAGAAAATAAATGGATTCAAAGTGAATCATTACTTGTATATACATGAAGTATATGGAATTGATATATGAATAAAATAAGTGGAAAATTATGAACATGGAAACTTGATATTGTTGAGCTCTTACATGTTCCTTGACATTTGTATGAAATATGTGTCTAACATTGTTGATGAGGATATGTGCTAGGGCTTTTGGCCATCTTGCTTGAGTATGCTTTATATGCTTACCTTAATTTTGATTAAATGGTAAGTTAAATTTCATGTTATACGAACTTACTAAGCATTAAATAGTAGCAATAACCACTTTCTTGTTCTAGCAAGAGTGTTGGTCTTGCTCTTTTATTTTCAAAAACTCGTATACACTAAAACCAAAGTCTTATCCATTTGTAGATAGAGCTTCAATAGCAGCTAGGTCTAAAGAGAAGTTATGGGCATTACATTCATGCATAACTTCCATACCAAGTTTAGCACGGTTAATAATATCAGCCCAGGTATTAATTGCACGACCTTGACTATCAACTATGAATTGGTTAAAATTGAAACCGTTTAGGTTGAAAACTCTGTTTTATTTCCTCTATTTTATAGTAATTCAGAAGCTCAATTTAGTTGGAAGCTGGTCAGAGCAACATCACACTATCCCTCGACTCATTTCGGTATAATTAGTAAATTACTTTTGGTTATAATGGCATGTATAGGTGAAATTAGGCCATTAATGGCATGTATGTGATTATGGTTGTAATTAGCCATTGGAATGGCTTGTGATTAATGTGTTTTGATGTACATATATGGTATAATGTTATGTTTGATATGGGTGTTTAGTATGGTTAATTGATAGTAAACTTCATAAGTATGTCCATATGAATTTTTGGTCACATAGATAAGTTTGGATATATAGATTTATGAAGTGATATGTCATGTATAAGACTTGATTTTGGCTTGGTTTAAATGTCTTGGATTGGGTTGTGAAAGTGTTAAAGTGTTGATGTAGGTGGAATACAAATTGGGTGAGAAATATGGCTTGGAAATAGCCTTATTTTGTCCGCACGGGCGTATGTCTCAGTCGTATGTGACACACGACCTAAAACATGGGCGTGTGGTTTGGTCGTGTGTCCTTTGCATCTTTAAAATTTCAAAAAAGAATGCTAAGAATTGATCATATGGCTTGGCACATGGGCGTGTGGCTTGGTCGTGTGACCCTTGCACCTACATACGACCTAGCACATGGGCGTGTGACTTGGTCGTGTGACCCAAGTCAAAGTGTTACACGGGTATAGACACGACCGTGTGCCCCATTTTGAATGCCCACACGGCCTGAGACACGAGCGTGTCACTTGGCCGTGTGAGCCACACGGCCTGACCATACGAGCGTGTGTACTCTGCACCTAGGAAAAATTTTAAAATTTCGCAAAAAATTCTCTAAGAACCCGGTTTAGTCCCGACTTGTTTCTAATGTATGTTCTGGGCCTTTAGGGCTCATATAAGGGACTTTATGAATAATATCTGACATGAATGTTAAATAATATGAAATGTATGTTTTTGATCTATTTATTTTGGTAATGCTCCGTAACCCTGTTCTGGTGACAGATATAGGTTAGGGGTGTTACAGGATGATTGATTGCTTGAACCCACAAACAATTAATTCATTGTTGCTTTGGCGAAAATTGTAAAGAAAAATAAAGTAAACAGATAAATTAAAAAGAAGCTTTAATTGAAAAGAGCCAAGTCTTGTAACAACTTAAAGAAATCTTTCAAAGTAATTCTAAAACCATAACAATCTATGAAAAAAACTAAGAATAAACTAAAAACAACCCCATTAATCTGTTTTCTTGAGCTAATATTTATAGTGTTAATGTATTATGACCAATTTAGGTTGGCTAATTCTCACATTACATGTAACACCCTATACCTGATCTACTTTATCGGATCTGAATATAAGATGTCACAATACCTACATACTTAACAAAATTATACAATTCACGAAAGTCATACTGAATGTACCTTTTATCTTTATAAAATCCTTTCTAAGACAATAGATTTGAATAATACATTTATTGTTTGTCACAAACTTTCAAAGGTAAAATAAAACCTTACAACAAAGTGTTTGATAAAATAGACATATTCATAATGTATATTACTACTTGTCATTTGAAAAACATATTTATATAAATGTCTCTCTGTATGCATAATATTTCCCTTGGCCTACCAAAAGGCGCATATAAGTTCAAAGGAACTTAGTGTGTCTCACTCATTATTACCTTTTTACGGGGTCGTAGAATCTTTGACTCAAAGGCTTGGGTCCTTTCTTAAACTTTGGTGAATACTTTTTTGATTCCTGGTTGGCAAATAATCATGTGTCAATCTCTACACTTAACCACATTTTACACATTTCGCCCAATTGGCGGATCACTAACTTCACCCCATAATCCGAATCCTATTACACACTTTCTTTGTAGAAGGTAGTTGAAGGCACTCCTCAGAATGATACCCAACGGATGTTATTTTTTATGGATGCTTTTACAGGACCCAGCGATTATTAGTAGACCAGTTACATTGTGTATTAAGATTAGTCTAGACAATCAAACTTGCTTAGAAGAATATAACATTTTAATCCAAGTATTAGAATCCCATATAATGCCTTAGATATGCGTAGGTTTCCCATAATGATAGATTACAACTCACTACAACGGCTTTCCAAATGATACGTCTCAAAGGCTTTCTAGGTAATCCGTGTTTACAGTCCCAGTAGACCATCTCTGTGGATACCATGGGGATTCTCCCACATGGTCTTATACCTTCACGCCCTCTTGGCGTATTAACATATGATGCCATGACTATGGACTTTCCATAGATTTATTCAATGATTTGCCAGTCTAGTTAGCACAATAGCTATCTTATCGGAGGCTATACAATAGATCTCTATTTCACAGTGATTTATCTGTCCAGTTAGCAATATATCTGCCTTACCAAAGGCTACACAATATATTTCCTCTTCGTATTTATATCACAAATTCATTTGTATTGGACTTGTACCACCTCAAAGATCTTTTTACTTAGACTTTGACCATACACACACAAGTAAGACTGATTATTATCACCCACACATTTCAAAGTCGACATGCTAACTCTCTAACAAGAAAGACACTTATCATGCTACCTCATATTCAAACAACTTTTATTACTTATCTTTTACTTCTATACAGACATTTTCCTCAAAGAGATATACCTATCTATCGAGGTATCAACCATTTATTAAAATTAGAATGATATAAAAAATCCATTTTTAGAGACTCACTAGAGACTTACCTTTACCTAGGTCCGAAGCTTTTGTTTCGATAATTCTTCCTAATCTAAAAACAGCAGCAAAAAGGCAGAATCGTCTACTTATTAAACGAGATCCTAGTTTGGTCTTAAAGAAGAAGAAGAAGAGAATGTTAAGGTTAGAAAGAAGAACCTGAACATTAAGCAGATAGAAAAACCATATGAAATGTCTCCTTCCCATAAATATACTCTCTATCCCCTTGACTTCCCCACTAAATCCAGGGTAGGTACAAAAAATCGGTGAAGGTTTACTGTTGACCAGTCATAAGAAGGATTAAATCAATTTAATTGAGTCCTATTGAGAAATGACCAGCCATGTTTCTTGTGATGATTTGTTTAGTTGGATTATTTTAGTGTACAAGCAATCTTTCACACATGTTGTTACTTTACTATTTACTCTAATTTCTGCTCCTGTTGATGTAGGATCCCAAAGACTCCTAACCAAACCCGACACAAAATCCAATTTGATAGTACTCATGCAAATTGGGCACACCATATCTTGGCAGTGACTCACGTTCGGCGTGATAGTAAAGACAATTAAGTCTCCTACAACTTCCTTTTACACTTGACAAGGTCTTAGTGTTCAAACAAAACTTTGGGGCATACTGTTTAGATATGTATATCTCTTTGAGGAAAATATTTGTATAGAAGTAAAAGATGAGTAATTAAAAATAATTAAGTCTCCTACAAATTCCTCACACGCTTGACAGACTCACACTCACTCTCTTGGGCGTAATCTTTCTTCTCTTGGAAACATCTTGCGATTAATTTCTTAGATACCGCCAACGGGTGACTGCTTTAACGCTAATATGCGCCAATACTCTAACCTGCCATCAAGCCAATAGGGTGTTAGATTATGTTACCATAACGCGCCCAACAGCCTACATACCTACTCTACTCACCTTTTCAGATTCGTCAATTTTCAAGGTGTGACATTACAATTTAATGTTGGTTGTACAGACAAACACACCCTTTGTAGAAATTTTGGTTTGTTGGGCCCAATATTGCACCATTCCATACCAATGTTGTGACTTTATGAACAATTTTCTCGAATTTTTGATGTGGGTGAATGATGTGACATTGCTCCTTGATGTCACAACTTTGCCTTTTTTATGTCGCAAAATTTTCTCCAGTAGCTTACTTCGTGGATTTGAGTTGGAAAATCAGCTAAGTATTGAGGCTTTTTTTCATTGTCGTGACTTTCTCCTTGAATGTTGCGACATCCATGGCAGTCTATTAACTCATATGCTTAAGTTGTTGTCTTGCACACTCAATCAATTTGTTAGTTTTTCCTTAGGCCCGGATCGGCCTAAAAGATCATAAATAAACACAAAAGCTCAATTTATTCAATCTAAGCTTAAAACTAAATAAATCTGAAAATGAACATAAAATTACTTGAAGACAAGCTCCTTAAGTAACGAAAAAAGCTTAATTTGCCAAAATAAATTGTGGCAGATTAGTGATATGATGCGTATTACTTGGATGTGATAACACACAATAATAACGACTTGGAAATGGTTTTGTATTTGCCTTCTCTGATTGGTTTATTAATAACTATCTTCAAAAAGGCATTAGGAATTCAAGGAAATTTTCAGTAAAACTTTCAGTGTTTTCTCCTCTTTCTCTCTCATTTTCTTCTTTTATCTATCAAATCTTTTGTAACAACCTATTTTTTAGTGGTGTCGAAAACGGCGATTTTGAATCCCCAATTCCGACATTTGAGTCAGTAAATATTATTAATTAATTAATATTTATGAGTCTATTTTAGTATTATATTGAGTTTTGGTTTAGTAATTGTGTTGAATTGATTGTTAATTGTGGTACAAGAACTAAATCATATAATTAGTAAAAGTGCAATTTGTCATAGATTTTAATTAGCTAGGGACCAAAAGAGCCATTAGTCCAATTATCCTTAGTTGATAGTGGAATTTCATGTTGGCATCCACTTTAGTTTATTAATAGGATTAAGAGTAAATTAAATTTAAGTATATATAGTTAAATAATAGAAAGAAAGAGAAAAGGCTTCATCTTTTTCACTTCTCCATGACCGTTTCTTCAAGTAGCAAAGAGAGAGAAGATTCCTTAGGTTTTCAAGAGTTTTTCTTCAAATTAGTAAGCCATTTTTAGTCCATTTCTTGTAAATTTTTATGTTTTTGAGATCCCAAGAGTTTGATTTAGCTAGCCCAGTGATTAATTTATAAAACTATTAAAGTTTTTAAAAGTTATCATTGTTGATTTCTTGAAGCTTTTAGTGTCAAATGGTTAGATTTTAAGCTTAGGTTGTAACACCCTTAAGTCTGGTAGGAAGATATGGTGTGTATCAATCAGCCAGAAAAAATCCCCTCAATGGATTGGGGCGTTACAGACAGATTCAAATCTTTCGGCTTAACTTAAATATTTGAGAAATCCCCTTTTTAGTTAAAAACTTTTGTCGAAACCATTTTTAAAAGGTTTTGAAAAAACGGGAATCGACTTTAAAAAAACGGAAATGGAGTCACCACCAATCCCTTTTTACTTAGGTGTGATTGGATCACCTTGTAAAAACATTTTATTTTAAAACATTTGATTTTGGTCTACGAAAAAAAGAAAAGAAAACGGGTTCGGGAGTTGGTTACGTATGAGGAAGGGTTAGCACCCTCATAACGCCCAAAAATTGGTACCTAATCGATAAAATCACGCCCTAATGTTGAAAATTTTAAAAACTTAAGTATGATTTCTTTAATAAAAAAACTGAACAATTTGAGGTAAAATTTGAGATTACTTTGTTCCGAAAGAATACAAACATCACATCTAGCACATTAGGACATGATATTTTTAAACCCTCGTACCTAAAATCATCTCATGATTTACAAAATTTTATTAAAAGGATATTTAGTTATTTAGTAAAACGGAAAATCGAAATCCAGCACGTTAGGGCACTATTTCTCGAATTTCTAAATACCAAAATATTGCCTTATTTTAAAAAACATTTAGATGAAATATAGTAATTTTGCAAAAAAATGTATTTTATTCTAAACGATGATCCATATGAAAATATCATCATACATAAATATCAAAAGCAATCATAATATACTAACATTTCATATTAATATATGCAATAAAAGAAATAATAATATAAAATATGACTAATAATAATACCTACACTAAAGCAATTGTAAATAAATGAAGAAGTATAAACAAATATAATAAACAATAAATAAAAAAATAAGATTAAAAAACTACAAAATAAATATGAACACTTTTCATGTAGGTTGAACATTTTCATACAAATACATATATCAAATAATAAATACTAAAAAATAAAAAATATATATATACATATTGAGAAAATAAATAAAATACATTTAAAAATAAATAAATAATTTACAACTTTAAATAAAAACATATTTATAATAATCTAATACATATAAAACTACATTTTTAAGAAGAAATAATATATTTACAATATAAATAATTTTAGATAAGAAAAAATTTTAAAAATAATATAGGATATAATACTATATAATATACAAAATTTTAAAAATATATAATATAATAACTAATATATAAGTCCTAAAATAATATATAATAAAAATAATTAGACCAAATAAAATAATAAATAATAATAGTTTAAAATATATAAGGATAATATATAATAAAAAAATATACAAGTTTTATACTATTAATAAATTAATATACAAATAATAAGAGTAATATAATATTTTAACATGATAAAATAATTAAATATAGTATTAGAATAATTTAAAAAATAAAATAAAAATAAAAATAAAAAAAGAAAGGAGGAGTAAATAGCAAATAAATATAAATATAAAAGGAATAAATCGAAAATGCGCGTCATACTGTAGGGTCTAAAATAGCAATTATGCCAAATCTTAAAACGACAACGTTCTGATCTTAGCCTTTAAAGAGCCCGAGGATTTAATTGAAATAAAAAACAGACTTTCAGGGCTAATTTAATAAAAATAAAAATTTAAATTGGATTAAATTAAAACCAATAAAATTATAGAGGGACTGAAACGGTAAATTCCCCTTTTTAATAAAACACGCGGATCCTCCCCGGTTTTCGGGTCAACGCGCGGATCCTCTCTTAAAGCGACGTCGTTTTGGTCATTAACTGACCGCACCAAAACGGCATCGTTTCTTTGGCCTATATGAAACAGTTTTTTTTAAAAAAAAATCATTTAAACCATGTTTTAAAAAAAAAAAACTTTCAAAATCCTCTCAGACCTTTCCTCTCTCGTCCTGGTTCGATCACAGGAACCTAGGCCACGCGCTCCACGCGCCACAGTGAACACAGGGTCAAGGCCGAACTTCAAATTTTTAGTGTAGTCAAAAGGTAAACCCTTCCCTTTTATATATATATATATATATATATATATATATATATATATATATATATATTTAAAATAGTAATCATATGCGCAAATGTATAAAAAAATAAAAAAATAAAGCAGAATGAAATATTAAAAAGAATCACCTCTGTAAAATTTTTGTATTTTATTTCTCTGGATTTTATGAATATTTTTGTATTCTCTGTTTTTTTTAGTATCTATCCGTTCGTTTACAGATTTGATGGGTTTTTATAACCCAGAAAACAAAAAAGGAAATACAAAAAATTGTGTCTCGTTTGCCTTTTTGTTGCTCTTTCTTTCCTTTTTTGCAGTGGGAAGCACAGATCTCGGCGTGGGACGTCATTCGAGCGTGGATTGAGGCTGGACGAGGGGCTGATTTGTGGCGCAAGGGGAAGAGCTGCTGAGGCTTGCGGCGCCTAGGGTTTCAGAAACCCTAGGCTTCTGAAACTGTTTTGGGCCATGTAGGTTGGGCTAGAAATTGGGCTAGATTAAGTTTGGGTTGTAACGGGCTTCGGGTATTTAGATTTAGGTATTGGGTTCTGTTTTGGGTTTGGTGGTATTTGGGCCATTAAAATTGGGCTTATGTAAAACAGACTGTATAAATGGACATTGGTTTTATTTTTGTAGGCAAAATGGTTATTACAACTATTATTCTTCTCTTTTTTTTTATAACGCATCTTTTAAGAAAGTAATAGGAATTATACAAAAAAAGTTCTATTATCCAACCACTACCCAGCTTTGGCGTATGCATATAAAAGATAAGTTCATAAAATGCAAATCAAGGGAGTTTGGAGTACCCTTCCATAGTGAGGGGCAATTTTCTTTTTAAGATAGAAGAATACAAGCAACGAAGATAATTTCAAAAGTCAGATGCAAAACGTATACATATGTTATAACACCCCTCACTCGTCTCCGTCACCAAATTAGGGTTACGAGATGCTATGATAATTAGTAATTCAAAATCACACAATTCCAATTCAAAATTTAATTAAAACAATCATTAATAAACAAACATTAGTCAAACATGGTATTCATACAAAACGGAGTTTAAAACGAGCCTTAGAAAACAAAGAGTTTGACTCGAGTATGAAAAAGGACCACATTATAAATTTTACAAAACTTGAACAAAGTATCAATATAATTGAAATATGTATCGATATTTTTAAAAAAATTTATCAGTACTAGATGAAAAGTATAGATACTAAATTTACATTCTGTTAAATTTTAAAACTGTTCAATTGGTCTGGTATCGATACCTTGATCTATTTTATCGATACTTTTCTCAAGAATGGTCAAAATCATAAATTTAAAAGTTCAAACATGCTCAAATCATACACCTCTCATAATGATACATATATACACATATCTTACCTTTAAATATAAGCTTATAAACCTTATAATCTCTTATGCAACTAAATTATCATTAATCATTCAATATGCCATAAAGTATCAAAACGTATCAAAACATACCATTTGCCTAGATCTAACCAATATGCCATAAAGCACCATCACAAACAACATTTCAACCTAAAGTTCAACTTAATTTCTATCAATTCCACACTTAGCCAATTGCAATTCAAGGCATATTCATAAATTATCTTGACATTCAATGAAAATTCCAAGAAAGACGTAAACTAACCATTGTTCCAACACAAGTTAAGCTCAATATCACATTCAAACCTCTATATCAAGCCATGATCAACCATACTTTTAACCAACAAGCATACAACTTTTATACAATCCACATATCCCAAATTAAATGTTTCAAAGTCTACCGAAAGATAATTGGATAGTGTGATCTTCAACTTGATCCAATTGCTCGGTTCCACAAAACGAGATCTACAAGAAAACAGGAAAGCAACAGAGTAAGCTTTTATGAGCTTAATAAGTTAAGCTTTTATGAGCTTAATAAGTTTCACAGGTTGACATGTTATAACTTATCGTATAATCATAGTTTTATAATTAACAAAATCAATAACTATGTCAATCAAAACCATTCAATAGGTGAGTTTCATAAATATGAGTCATTTAATCATCTCATTTATATAATATCAACCATTATCAGGTCACGATATAATATCGGAAACCATGAACACATGTACAAGTCTTTCACAAGAAATCATAACTAAATATCAGTTACATATCATCATTAAGTCATTTAATCATTAAAAATTTAGCCCGATAAATAGTATAAACAGATACGGATACGCAGTTAGCCATCCAAGACACGTCAGAATGCTCAACTGAGCCAGTCCAACCAAGAACACGCCTAGGCACCAAGTGCCTAGCTCGTAGGCTAGCATCCCTGTAACATCCTAGATTACAGCCTATGCATTAGTATGTCTTATGTGTTATGGATGTGATGTGTGCATTTTTAGAATCTTGGAAATGTAAGGAAATGTCTTGGAAATGTAAGGAAATGCTTTAGAAATGTAAGGAAATGTCTTGTCTTGGAAATGTAAGGAAATGACTTGGAAATGTAAGGAAATGTCTTGTCTTGGAAATGTAAGGAAATGTCTTGGAAATGTAAGGAAATGCTTTAGAAATGATAAGTTTAAAGTTTAAAAGGGGGACATGAAGCAAGGTGGTCTTAAGAGGAATTGTATGCAAAACATGACACACAAATAAGCTTGGAAAAATGGCTACAAGGCGCCACTTAAAGGCCTAGCAAGTGACGCCACATACATAGGCAAATGGGCCAAGGATCGAGTCGCATGGGAAGCAAATAAAAGAATTTTATTTTTGCTACAAGGAGCAGAGAGGTGGACGGCATTAAGGCTCTTAAAAGAGGAGTTTTATTCTCTTTAAAATTTGGCAAATAGATAGATAATGATGGATTATTATTAGTATTATTTTTATTAAAGAGATAAAGCTATCAAAATAGAAGAGTGATGGCCAAGTAAGGGATTCTGATTTAGTAATTTCGGCTACTAGAGGAAAAGAGGGCCATTCATCATTCTTTCTCTCAACTCTTTTCTCTCTGCCGAATTTTCTAGTGCAACTCTTCTTTTCTCTCTTCTTTTTCTTTAGCCGAAATATTCCTCTCCCTGAATCCACCATTAACGATTTTCTCTAAAGCCTCATACACTCTCTTCTCCTCTCCTTTTTGATTCTCCAAAAGCCGAAACCAAGTTCCTTTAGCCATAGTCGAATCTTTGAGGGGCTTCTAGCAAGGATTTTCGATTTCTAAAGTAAGGGTAAGATCTCATTCGGTTTCATCCTTTTTTCTTTTAAGATTTGCCGAAATCTAGGACTAACCCCAGTAATATCTTGTTGCCGAAACTTTGAAGAGATCTTTCGGGATTTACTAAGTGTCGACTACAAGGAAGGAGAAGTTCTTTTCCTGAAGGTACACCATAGGCCGCGTGTTCCCTAGTTATTCGGTGAGTTTCGAGATTTAAAATCCACAAGGTAAGTGTCTATAGCATTCGGCCAAGGGCCATCTATGATGATTTAATGTTAGAATCGAATCTAACATATGTGTATAGGTATTTCGACGGATAATTAAGACAAGGGATACTTTTGGATTTGAAATCGCAAGGTGAGTGCATAAGTACAATCGGCCAAGGTCTATTTTGGTAATTAGATCTATTCTTTATTTGTTTAAAAGCGAAACTAATCAAGTTAAATGATCTAGCATTGGCCGATTGAAGGGAGGAGTAGCACAAAGTTTTCTGGATTTGATTTACAGTGAAATCGGCACCAAGGTAAGTTTTAGGTTACAACAATCCTAATAGGATTTGGTTTTATGGCCGAATGGTCTTCATTAAATTTTTAAGTAATGGCTGAATGTAGGGACTAAGGATTTAAGGCATTAGATCAGATTTTCGGGAATCTCAGTGAAAGCGATAAGTTAATCAGGTGTGTACCCCACACTATTTCTTAATAAGTTTTATGGCAATGTTTAATAAATATATGTATGTGATATTAAGAATGTGAAAAGTATGGCTAAAGTACCATGCAATGGTACAAAGTACTCAGGTACGTTTCCTACTCCTGCTAGGATTATGAATACATGTTAGATGTAACATGAGAACAATGATAAGAATGTGAAATTTGGCATGTTAATGCATAATATGTATGATATGGGGCATATGGGTTATTGAAAAGGGGAAGTGAATGTGGTGACCTAAGACCACGATATCTGAATGTGGTGACCTAAGACCACGATAACTGAATGTGGTGACCTAAGACCACGAGATCTGAATGTGGTGACCTAAGACCACGAAATTATAAGGGCGATGAGCACGTCGACTGTAGCGACTGCCTTCGATGGTGTGTAGCGGATGGAGGGTTGACTTAGTAGTCCCCACGGTGTGCAGGTTGGTACGGGGAAGTGTAGCGGATGGCTAATTAGGCTTGGGTTGGGAATGCATCATTAATTGTATACCATGATATGAATGTGTATTATTTGTTATGCCTGATTCTATTTGGACTTAGTGTTGTGTACACATTGAGTCTGTTGACTCACCCCGTTGTGGGAACATGTTTCAGGTGACGAACAGTGATGGACCGGGTCGGCAGGAGCTTATGATGGCCATGCTCAGCTTGAAGTTTATTTAATTTTGGGCTTTTATATTTTAAGTACTTTGAATTTAAAGGTTGGAAATTATTTGATGTAATAAGGCCATAGTTGAACCATTTTACATTTATTTTTATTTATTATGTTTATGAATCTTTATCTATTAAAGTTTAAGTAAATTTCTTCTAAACTAAACCCAAAATGTTTTGTCACCGTAAATAAAGGGATTTCCATATAAAATGAACCTGTTTTCAACTCAAGCCCAACCCAGTTCGAACTTCCTCCCAAAATCACTTCAAGTTTTCTCAAAGTGCAAATGAATTTGAACCGGTTTTTCCTAAGGAACATGCCAAATCTGGTCAAGGCTCGTGGGCCAGGTTTGGGGTGTTTCAATCCCTCTAGTAAAACGTCCTAGGCACCAAGTGTCAGGTCCCTAGGCTTTACATCCGCCCCCAGAAACATGCCAAAATCACTGTACATATAACTTGAAAATTCACAACAAAAGCTGGATTTCAGTATACTCAATGTATAAAATCAAGTCATGCATCATCATCTCATCATATATCAATCCCGTACAGCGCGCAAAATAACATATTGGCATGCTAATTGCATCCTATCCTATGTTCATCTAGGCTCAATACAAGTAATCGTATAACACTTTTCAATTCAATCCATTTTCTCATCTTCTACCAATTTGTAACAATTCAAGTATACATCCATATATATTAAATATACCGCAATTCAAAAATCAACATAATATTAGAAATTGTACCAAATTAAACCGCATTAACTTACCAGGGCTAAACATAAAAATTGTAATGTTAGGGACTAATGAACAATTTTTCCTTTTTCACAATTATCTATCGGCTCTTGATCTAAACAGTAATTTATTCAATTGTCAGCCCAAATACTTATAAATAATCCATTTAATGCATATGACTTCTTTATTGACATTTTTCACAATTGCCCTAATTTTTTTTGTATTTATTCAATTTAGTCCCTAAAATTGAAACAAGCTTAATTTCACAATTAATCCCTAACCCATATTATCAAATTTATTTCCATCCTTAATCAGCCCTCTAATTCTAAAATTTCACAAGAAAACCAAGCAAATTTCAACATTTTATCTATTTAGTCCCTAAACTCAAAATTATTCAAAATTACTTTACAAAATAGTTCAAATCCATCATCAAACTTCAAGCTCAAACATAAATATCAATAAAGCTTCAAGAACATCAATGGAAAGTTTTCAAAACTTTGAAATTTTTACAAAATAGTCCCTAATCTAGATAGATTAAGTTACAACATATCAAAAATGAAAAAAATTTACGAAAAAAGAAAGAAAAATGGACTTACATGCAATTGAATAAACAAAGTCGACACTTCTTTAAGTTTTTAACAATGGTTTTTGGTTGAAAAAAAATAAAAACAAAAGAAGAATATGACAGTATAACATTGGCTTCCTTTTTGTTTTATTAATTTATTATTTTACTTAATTTAATAAACATTTTAACCAATATAAAAATCAATTCTCAAAGTATATGACTGGCCATTAACATTAGAAATGGCTTAATTGCCATTTAAATCCACCCCATTTTACTTTAATACTCAATTAGCACTTAAACACTAATAGTGATTAAGTTTTACAGATTTTACGATTTAGTCCTTTTTTTTTCAATTAACTATCAAATCACTAAAATTTTCGGACGAAACTTCAATATACCTATATAGTAACTCTGCAAATATTTAATAAAAATATTTACGAGCTCGGTTTATAGAAACAAGGTATCAATACTTTATTTTCCAAAACCACTTGACTTTAAGGACAACTTATTTATACTATATTTGACGCGTAAATATTAAATAATAATATTTATGGATTCACTCATCGAATTTGTGGTCCCGAAACCATTGTTTCCGACACCATTGGAAAACAACCTGTTACATACGCCATTCGCCAAATAGTCAAGCATGATACAAAAATAAACAAGTGGCTCACTCGCAACCACAGCTCTGGTGTAGTCCCCTTCAATACCGATTCCTCTTCTACTAGAAATATGCCTGAAGAAGGATAAGTAACTGAGTAAGTTCAATTGAACTTAGTGAGTTCCAAAAATGACCGCAAAATAATTTACAGAAATACCGCTAATCAATAGGCATCGATACCCATAAGAAAAACAAACTTATTCGTGAGACTCTATCGTACAGGCACAATACCTCAATAATGCTATCTATAGTTCACTGGTAGAATCACTTTACCAATTTAAATATCACACAGTACACGAGCATTTACTGACTGCCAACTCATGCGTAACTCTCACAATTATACATTTTTACAAATGACCCTTACTTGTGTCAGCCTCGAACCCATAATTTACAATTCAAAATCACAATTCAGTCATATTCATATTTATATCATCCTTGTTAAGTTGAACACGCGTTCTCCCACAAGGTTGTGCCATGACCTGTCAATCTGGTTTGCAATATAACTGCCTTAACAGAGGCATCACAAAAAAATTTCCTTTTCATATTTTCACATATCAAAATTTTTCAGTACTGGGCTCATGCAACAAGGAGGGTGGTCTTACCTCAACAATGGCCATATTCACACATACAACATTAGTTTATTACACACGCATCCAAACACAACACATCGACTCATGTATAGTAAAGACAACTTAATACATATTATGGAAATATCATAACTCAAATGAAGTAAGAATGAACTCACCAACAAGGTTCAGAACATAATCTACTCTACTAGTCTTTTGCCTCGATTGCTTGGAACTTCATTAGCTTTTTCAGCTAAATAAGAAAAAAGTATAACCATTAAACCATTTATCTAATTTAATCATGCATACACTAATGCAAAAACGTAAATCCCATCGACAATAACCTAAGAGCTTTCCAAAAATTACCAGTAAGCTCGTACTTAGCAAAAGCGTTTTGACTAGCTACTAGAGCCTCTTTCATCTTCTCTAACGAAGATGCCTTAAAAATTTCCAGAGACTCAAAAAAGAATGCAGAGAAAAAAAGGTGAAACATGCTGGTTATCGGCATCCTTATATAGCACAAACAGCGAGGACAAAGCTTAGTGGGGGGAGGGGTCAGAAAATCCCACTATAGCCTTTGAAATCCGAGAATAGACTTGTCTAAAATTTTTGAGACCTAATCATCTACGAAACATAAATACTACCACTAATTAGCTTATTGAATAGTAAAAAATTGCTTTCACACTAAAACAAGTCAACTAAAAAATCATTCAGCTACCTAAACACATCAAGCTATCATCTACAGTGCTCTAGTTCAATCCCAACTAGGTCTCAACTAAACTCTAACAATACTTATTGAGCCATCATTTTCACGAAAAAAATCTATAGATCTGCAAACTAACAAGTTCACCATAAAGTATTTAGTCTTGGCAAATTCTTTCCCAATAGAGTCCGCCAAATGGCGAATTTCAGCAAGACGTTCCGCAAATGGGCACATTGTCGAAACCACGCAATACACCACCCTAACATTTAACGGATAATTCCCCAATCTCATCCTTTTTCTACCCTGACTTACTTAACTATACGAAAATGACATATCGATACGATCTACGTCTGGCGAGCTGTTACATAGATGTTAAAAAAGACTAGTTTGTAAAGTAATCTTGTTTGTTTTGTAAAAAGGAATAAAATGTAAAAATTGTAAATAGTGGGATGAGATTTCTATAATATTTAATGTTATTGAGTTATATAAGATGGATTTTAGATCAGTTTCAGAATCGAGACTCAAATTTGAAAGATATTGCAATTTTAATTTTAGGGACTAAATTAAATAAAATAAAAAACTTTAGAGAACGTTTGAAAACTGAAATTGATAGGATGTTATAAGGTAATTATAATTAATAAATTAAAATGAATTATCGTATAGATCGAGATTTGAATCAATTAGAGAATAATCGAGGAAAAAGTAAAATTACGGATTAGTCCTCGACGTTTCGTTTGTTACTTTTTTTGCCAGGTAAGTTCATATGGAACTTACTATGATAATTATGTGATGTTCAAATTATATTATAATGTCTATTAGTTTTGATTAATTGTAATTTGACGGTTTTGGCATCTAAAAGACTAAATCGTAAAGTATGAGAAATAAAGTATTACAAATGAATTGATGTGAAATATTTATATAATTGAATGGTACGTATATGATGATGTTACAAGGATTGAAACAATGTGAAATAGTAATAGTGATCGTGTGAACTTAGTAAACGATTAGGATACGAATTGCATGCCATTAGGGTTCAAACGAAAATAGAAATGGTTCAATTGAAAAGGAAAAATGGGTGTTTGATCAGGTATTAATATGATGGCATGAGATCCAACATTTGTTGCGCATTTTCTGAAGCTAGTGTTAGCAGCATCAAACTAGCTCGAATGAGCAACCCTGATTTGAAGCTAGTGTTAGCAGCCCGAATATGTCAGCTCATGAGAGAAAATTAGTCCTGTGTATTCGAGTTCAATTTGCTATAGTTCTATAGGTGAAAACAGAAGTCAAAAAGGAAGATAAATTGAATGAGTGAATTATGTTTGAATGAAATGTGTATAGAAATGGTTCATGATAGGTTGATACATGACATATGATGAATGTTAAACAAGTATTGAATCAAGTTATAAGTTTTTATCATGGAAATGATCTAACCTTAAATGTAATTGTTGATGTGTATATATGATCCCAAAGGATTGCTATGCTTATTTCAATAGGTTTTAATAACTTAAAATTGTTTAATTATCAAGGTAAGTTAAGTAATTTAATATGAACTTATTAAGCATTCAAAATACTTACATAGTTGTTTTTCATTTTCTGTAGATTGTCGGTTCGCGGAATATGTCGATTGCATCACATTGAAACTCATATTATCCAGCTCTAACTCGGTAGTCTTTTGATAATTTTAAGTCAGTTATGTGGCATGTATATAGGTGCTTATATATTTGTTAACTTTGAATTGATACTTGAGTTTAAACCTAAGTTGAATGTTGAATTGAATATGATAATGTTCATATATGTAGTTATGCTTAAATTGATAATGTGTTGAGACCTATGAAAGGTATTCAAATTGACAAAATTGACTTTAAAATAACATGGTTGAATGTTGGTGTGAATGATTAAAAGCATGATTGTATAAGTGAGGTTTGAATAGGTTAAATTCATAGTTTGGTGCCAAATTGTGGCATATTGGATTGATTGATTTTAGAAATGGTTAAACGAATGTTTTGATATGAGTTTTGTTTTCTTTTATGCAGGTTTTGCTATTCATTTAAGCACCATTTGAATTGGTTGTTAAGTTGACATGTAATAGGTACCAAAATGCAAGTATTTTCCAATTTGGCTCAGAGGTACTGATACCTTAGAGAGAGGTATCGGTACATTAGTGATTTTCTAGAATTTTTAAAACATCAAACCTAAAAATGGTATCGATACCTTGACAAGGGTACCTACATTTTTATTTCGATTTTTCTAAAACATCGAGAGCCAAAATGGTATCAATGCCTTTATGGGGTATCGATACCTATTTTGTAAACTTTGAAAACTTTACAATTTAATCCTTTTTCATGTTTGGCTCAACAATAGAGCTTTAGTAAGCTCGATTGAGTCCCAGAAAAGTTTATTTAACTTGTAATGACTACATTTATGGAATGTTTGAATGTTTAAGTGATTTATTTATAGTTTTTTTTTATGAAAGTTGTCTAGGAAACGATTGTAGCATCCCGTAACTCGAACTCGACGATCGAGTCGAGTGAGGGGTGTTACATCTTCCTTCTGTATCACCACCATGGTTGTAATAGCCAACCCATCAAACATAGGAAACCCAATGTTTCATATTTGTAAGGTTAATTTTTTTGAAACCCCATTGAGAGATCTGAGTGGTGAAGAAGTTCATCATACTAAGGAGAAACTATGGTCGAATTTACAAGATGATTCAATGGTCGGATCTTTAGATCAGATTTAGAAAAGTTCAAAAGTTGAAGGCATTTTTGTGGCTTTTAGGCAATTTTTTGAGAAATCTAATTTGAGCATTCAAAAGAGGGAATGAAGAGAAACAAATTGGTGCCATTTTCAGGCTAGGAAAGAGGCCAAACATGGTGGCACGACTAGCTATTGGCTAGGGTTGAGGGAGGAAGAAGGAGAAAAGAATATGAGGAGAAATGGGAGGAAAAGAAATCAAAAGAATCAACATTGAAAAAAGAAAAGGAAAAGGGGAAATGTATTGTTTTTATTTATGTTTTTTAGTTTAGAAAAAGAAAAGGGCAATTTTCATGCAAGCCATTCTTTCTTGACCCTTGACCATTCACCACTTTAATTGGGCTCACTCTGCCACGTGGCAATCATTCGGTGGTCTACATGGCAATTTTTGATCATTTTCTAACATTGTCAAACATGAGTACCAAAGTAACAGACAGAAAAAAATTATAGGTACCAAAACGAACAATTTGAAAGTATAAGTACCACATTAATAATTTTGTTAAAGTACAAGGATAAATCTTGCCATTATCTCTTTTTATGATTTATATATCTTTCATGTCTGTTTTATAGTTTATAAAAATTAATTCTTTTGAAGTTCATGATTATATTTTTTAACAATATTATTCATGATTATATTTTTTTAACAATATTATCTTCAAATTTTGAATTAGAATTTTCTTTTAGGAATATAATACGCTTTACCATTATATCTAACACATCTAAGTCCTCTTTTAATTCAAACTTTCAACCCCACCAATTGGGGTGTTAATTAATTAGACTACAAAATGGCAATGATTCTCACCAACCTAATTACCCTTTAGCTTGTCGTTGACCATGCTTAGTGATGTCCACGAAACCAACTAAAAATACGACAAAGGTAAGTGCACCTATTGATAAATAGTATAGCTACGGTGAGTAAAGATATCGTTCCCACGAGAACTAAAAGTACTAGGAATTACTATCTTTCTATTATTTAACTGATAAATTGAAGTGATTGAATTAAACTAAAATTAACTAAATTAATTAACTAAGAACTCGGCAAAGAACAAATCAGGAAAATAATCGAATAATAACCAAGAAACAAAACAATACCTAAGAAAGAACCCACCTAAACTGCATCTATCATTATCAATCTGAATTAAACAATTTATTTACTTAATATCTTAATTCGTAGAAATCCCTATATTATGCTAATATATCTCTTCAAGACTAAAAGCAACTGACTCTAGGTTGATTAATTGAAATTTATTTCTAATTAGAACCCCTATTATTGCATTAACTCATTCTATGAATTCCCCTATTAGATTTGACTCTAATCCGGTAGATTTATGTTGTCATATTTCTACATGCAACTCCACTCAATTATGCTAGATCTACTCTTAAACCGGGTCTATTCCTCCTTTAAATTAAGCACATCAAACATGAATTAATAATCTGGAAATATTAAATCAAGAATTAAGCACACATAACTAAGAACAAGATTCAAGTATTTATTGCGTAAAATAGAAATCAAAAGACAGAATTCATCATAGGGTTCATCTCCCTTAGGTATTTAGAAAATTAGTTCATAATCGTGAATAAAAACATCTCAAAGTTAGTATAACCACAAGAAATAAAGAAACTCGTAATAAACTTCAAAGAAATTAAAAGGAGATATTCAATCTTGATGAAAATCTACTTCAGAGTCGACTTCAATGGTGTTTTCCGAGTTGTTTTCTTCAATCTCCTCTAACGGCTCTCTCTTCTCTTCTTATATTTGGTATATATAAGTCTTAAAATGCCCCAAAAAACCTAAAAATAGCGTTTTTTCCGCTTATTTGGAGTTCGAATCATGAAATCCACATGCTCTGGCACATGGCCGTGTGGCATCCCGTATGGGAAGGCCCAGCCCGTGTGGCTCTTGAAATCTGCTCCAATTGTCTGATTTTCGCTCGTTTTGCTCCCAAATGCTCTCCTAAGTATAGAAACATGAATTTAAAGGATTAGGAGCATAAAATTTACCGTTTTGCATTGATTAATCACCCAAAATTGCATTAAGAATGGGATTAACATATGTTACTTTTGACACTTATCACTTAGCTCTTTTTCTCTCTACCTTTCATCATTATCATTAATGTCTTTAGCATCGATAGTTGTCAAAACCTTAGGAAAAAGTAGGGACCAATTGCCCCCAAGAAAGAAAAAGGTTCACTATAGTAAAGGAGTTTTTAAGTGGAAGTTCCAAAATTAAAACCTTATTTGCTTCAAAGACACCACATTGTCATGAATGTCCTAACTCTCTAAAATCTCATTAATAGTGGAGTAATTTCAAAAGAGTTACCTTTATTTGTTTGTGTTATCACTTAATAATGGTAGATAAAGCAGTCCTAATTGTCGTGGCTTAGATTTTACTTAGAGTTTGGAGGCATGGCAGCCCCTTTGCCTAGCCTACATGGAATAAGCAACTATTAAACGTTTTCTTTTAGAAAAAAATTACCTAAACACCTTTTTTTTTATATATGTAAGGGAAAAGGTATGAGTAAAGGTATCTTGAGATCGAATATACCATGTGATGATAACTAAGATTTCATTTCAATGAAAGTTTTTAAATATTACACTTACAAAAGCATCTCTAAACTTAATAAAAATAAGTTAAATTCTACTATTACTCAATTTATATAAGTTGTGAATTTGGACCCCTTATTTTAATTTGGTAAATTTCAATCAGTGTATTTTCAAATTTAAATTTTTTTGTCATGATTCTAATGGTAACAATTAAATCATTTAAGTCAAATGTTGCCATTTGTCTCGTGCTATAGATAAATTGTGAATTTAATTCTTATTCTTTAATTTGATCTTTTTTAATCCCTATATTTTTCAAAATTTAAAATTTTAATCTTTACTTAAACTATAGATATTAAATCAATTAACTAAAATGGTGTGACATTTTTTGTGAAAAATGAAAAATAAGAAGTTGATATAATATTACACAAATATCAATGTATTTATCGTATAAGATTTTAAAAAATATATAATTTAATTTAATGAATCCAATGGCTACATTTAAATAAAAAATTAAAATACAAAAATACAAAAATATAACAACTAAAAAAAATACCAAATTAAAATAGACAAACTATATACCCAACTTACCTACTATATACAACAACTTATCCTACATTAACCCAAATAATAGACGTTGTTAAATTAGAAAAGTATAAAGTTATTTACATTTAGTACATATTTATTGAAGGTGACTGAAAATTTAGGATACTTGCTTTAGCCAAGTTAAACCGGACACGTTCTTCTCTAGGTAAAAACAGGGGCTTTTGCTTCTTTCAATTTTAACTTTTCCTATCACTGGTTTTTCCACATAGAGAAAAAAAAAAAAAAAACTAGTACAGTTAGAAGTTAGAACAGAGTAGAACAATCGATGAAAAACATACAAGACAACCCCTTACATCCTAAATTTTACTGTAAAAAACAGGCAAAAAAAAATCTAAGATCCCAGAAACAGGTAAAATCAAACAAAATTATTTACCTTAGGATCAAACATTGTTGTAAACCACGAAAAGAAAATTTGTCCGTCACTTTATATGTTGTTGACTATTTAAGCATTAGGAACCCATCATCATCATCATCATCCACTGGAGCAGGAAGATTAAGATCTATAAAATTAACTACCAACTTCTTGGAACTTTTAACATAGGTTTGTGTTGTTGCTGCTGCTACATGAGACCTTTTATGCCCGCCAAGTGCTTGTCCAGACGAGAAGACTTTAAAACAAACAGGGCATTCATGTGTTTTCTTTTCTGTCATTGAACAAGTACTACCCACATTTTCTGGTGCTAACTCTGTTTCGTAAGCTTTGATCTTTTTGTGACTCGCTCTGTGTCCACCCAGTGCTTGGTACGAGTTGAAAACTTTGTTGCACGTTTCACATCTGTATTTCCCTCGTGTTGTTCTATTAAACTCTGCAGATTCATCTGTTTCTTCTTCTTCATCATCAATATCATCATGTTGAGCTACTTTGCTTTTCCGTTGGTCCCTTGAAAGCATCATAAGACAGAAAGCGACATCTTCTTCAGTTGTAGTGTCAGAGAGGGAAGTCGCCGGTTCAATTTCAGCCCAAGTCCGTTTTGATCGTTTCTGAGTTGGGTATTTGGACGACTCGGTCTCACTTTCTTTGCTTTGAACAGCAACTGAGTCTGCATCAACGAATTCAGGATCTACAAAGCGAATGCTTCTCTTTGGGTTCTCTCTAAGACCATAAAACTGCCCTTTTTCTTCCGATGAAGACGATGAATATGAAGGTGAAGCAGATTCTTGTTCAACGTTGGGAGGAATTGGAAGATTCAACATGTTAGACCTCAATTGAGTTTCTCCATTTGCAAAGCTTTTCAAGCAGAGCTGCTTACACTTGACTTTCTCCATTGCCAAAAACACACAGAAGCAGAGTTCAATAAACAGATCAGAAGTAGATATTTATGTTTATGTTTGTAAGGCTGTGGATTTTAAAGAAGCATAGAAAGGGAGTGGGAAGAAGAAATAAATTAGGTGAGAAGCCACTCCAGGATATATAGATATATATATATATATATATATACACAAAGATACAACAAAATTTTCAAAAAATAATAAATTAAAAAATGGGACTTCTTGTTTTGATTAAAAGTGCAATTTACTCTCTTAACAAGAAAAAAATATGAATAAATAAAGATTTATTTTTTTTAATGAAGGTAGCGAGCAGAGAGTGTCAATTGAAAATTTCAACACAAGTATTTTCGCATTCTGTTTGATTTGATCGGCCAATAAATAAAGATTCAATAAAAGCGTATGCAGGAAGGGAGAGAGAGGGACATGTAACATGGGAAGCAGGGGGAAGCCAGCCGTTGGCATGGGCCCGACCTCTTAAAATATAAAATTGTTATTTATGCATTTAAAATTTTTTAAAAATTTAAATTAATAAAGATAAAATTATATTTTGGTCCCCTTAAAATTATAAAAATTTAATTTAATTCTTTATAAATTATAAAGATATATAAATTATAAAAAATTAAAATTTTAATCCGACCCCCCAATTGTTCTGGACTTGGCCCGTTTCTTAATCGTCACTTCCTGACCTTGCCTTTTCTTACCAATGTAAAAAGAAAAAGGTATTTTAAGAATTAAAAATGAGATTACCAGGATAGACCGGTGGCTACATAATGCAATTTGCAATCAGTTGTACGAAGCCAAATAGAACTGCTCTGCTGGGTTTGATGGATCAATAAAGCAAAATATGAAACCCACAAGGCAAGGTTTCCGGCTCTACTAACACTACACTGTCAGCGTTGGTAGCTTGGCATGCCTGCTACTGCTGAAGCCGCATATTGCACTTTTGGGTTATTTCCACCATCGTAAAACACAAGTCAAATAAATATTAACAACTTAAACTTTGTTTGGGTTTAACTTTTTCTTTAATTTATCAATTTGGGAAAAGATAATATTGAAAGAGTTTGTGTTTTGTTGACTCAACTTGACATTAAATTTAATTGAGATTTAATGTGACTATTAAATATAAAAAACCTTTAAAACCAAAAAAATACTTTCCTTCAATTTTGGACTTTTTTGTGGGAATGGAAGAATGGGGAAATGGGTAAGAAACTAACTAACCAACCTCCCATTGAGGAAGGAGTTTTCTGTGGGGGAAGTAAATGCCGGGTTTGGAAAGACTCAGTCCCTATCCTACTGCTACTCCTATTGGCTGTTTTCCCCATTCATTCATGTCGACAAAATACACATTATTTTATAATTACAGTGCTTAATGACACTACTTGCAGTGTTGTGAGCTTTTAAGTTACTCTTCTTTCACTAGCGGTCGCTTCATCCTTTGTACAATTAGCTCTATTATATAGCTTGGGTACATCTGTTCTACTTCTAGACATCGCATTCATCGACCATCACTCTAACTTCAACTCATTTTTGCTATCTCATACTTACTAGGATCATGTTGGAGTCGGATAAATCACTGAAATTGACTGAATAGATGCATATTTAGGCTTAAAATATAACTATAATTTTATAGTTTGGACTCCACAACTGCAATTAAACCTTTGTAATTTATGCTACAAACTTTAAATAGGTTTAATTAAATTCCATTAAAATTATACTATTCAAATGACAATCCCGAGCTAACTTTAGATAGTTCCGTTAAAAAGAGATATAGGTTGTTCAAAGTAGTTAGAATTTATTTTTAAAAATGTCATAATTTAATGACATAAAATGAACCTAAATCTATTTTAAGGCTCAATGATGGGCAACGATAGTAAATTTATCATTCTTCAACAAATAGAAGATTTTTCGCAACTCAGCAAAATGCACGAAAAATATGCTGATAACGTCCCTAACAGTGGAAGAAACACCACATCCGCCATTCGCCAATCATTCAAATTTTTGTTGGTTGGGTTTAGATGGAAAAAAACAAGACGCCTGTTATAATTAATTTGGCCCTTCATTCTTTTTCTAACTTAGGGCAGTTCAACTGTTCTTTTTTTACTTACAGGTACAAGCCATATGAGTAACTTCCATGCATTTTCGTACAAATCGTAAAGGGATGGAGCGTATTATTGGATTTCATTAGTGATGAATAAAACTTGTGGGTGGCTACTTGAGGGAAGCATTTAAATAAGAAGAATTGGACGCATTCCCTGATATGGGGAAGTTTCCTTCCTACTTCCTAAATGATGGCTGGGAAAGTAAAGTAAATTAAAAGGTATTATTTTATGGTCACATGAAATAAAATTAAGAATTTCAGAGTACTGGTTACCAAAATGATGATATGATGGTATTACTCGTGAGTTATGTTTTTACTTGGCGCTGGGAATTTACTGTGCTCACAGATTGGACATGGATTTTATAACTAGTTTAAGAAATAGGGTTCGCTAGTTCTCAAGAATGGGCGCATTTGTCGACGGTTTATATCTCAATCCAGGGGCCAAGGGCCACAGTTGGGGCAATTTCCAAGCTCCATTTACACACCCAAAAGGTGTGACTCAATTTCAATGGAATTTTTATCACTTCTTTTCAGCTTCATATTAGCCTCTCTCATGCTTCTTTACAATAATTTATTGCAATATTTACGATCACCAAAACACACACACAAAAAATGAACTTTACCCCAAATTTCAGATTGGTCTTTAAAGTTTTTTTCCTTACTAAAAAACTGGTATATAATTTTGCATTGAGTCCAATAAGAACATATCATATATCACATTCTTATTATTTGGTTATATTATTTTTTAGAGAAATTATTAGGTACATTCTTCTCACCACATTAGCTATGGTTCCATGACATGTAAAATATTTTCATACATCATTAGATTTTTTTTTTGCCCACTCATCTATACCTACTCTCCTTCCACTTATTCTTCAACACCTTCATTCTCTTCTAATTACACATACCTGAAAAAAAAAATCAATTTTCAATTGCCTAACAAATTAAATCCAAAGTGGAAAGACATCCTACCAGATTTATTGATTTAAAAAACAGAATCCGACCAGATTCAAGCAAAATATTTTATTGGGGGTTAAGTGTTGGCAGGGATCAAATACTGACCTTCAGAAAATCAATACCTTTTGTATTATTTTTCTTATTTCTCCTTAGCATTTGTGTAGTAATACTTAAATCATTTTTGTCACATTACTTCTTTGAATTTGCACGGTAAAAAGTTCATTCTTAAAACGATATCTGAATATTACTTACCTGGTTTTGTAAGACCCAATAACTAGATGTTGTGATAAATTTATAAGTAACAAAATAATTTTAATAGTGTTAACAGTTGAAATTGAATTTTGAAATATGAAAAAGTAAAACGACTGAATTCTCAAAAATAAAATAAAAACTGAAATTCAAATTTATAGAGTACAAGAACTATATATTTTAACTTTTATAATATTAGTTTAAATATTTTAATATACTAATATACAATAGAACCAGATATATAATTCTTTTCTATTTTACTTTATTTTTATTCTTTTATGAGTTTTAATGCTATAAGTGTTCTCCATATTAATGCATATCTTCTACCAAATCTTCAAGGATACATTATCATAATTTGTTCCTCTTGATTGTATGTATTAGAAAATAAGTACTCCAATTTCTTTCGTAACAAGTTGAAGCCTAAAAGTAATGTCTTGGAGTAAGGGTGTGGTTGCACAAAAAATTAGCTCACCAACACATGGTGTCTTCATACCCTCTTACCTCAATCACATAAGGTTGACTAAAGTAACCTAACCTACAAGAAACGACACCTTATCAAAGTACACCCTTCAAATATCATTATTCATCAATGAAGAACTTTCGAAAACATTATCTCTATGCAATGTGACTTTTTCGTCATCATTTAGGGAATTTCACCATTTTCACCTTGAAGCCATTCTACACGCGTGTTACTTTTATTCCACCTATTCTTAAGAAATTTTTGGATTGCATAAAAAAATCTTGAATGTCCAGTAATCAAGTCTTTGTTCTTACGATCAAAATTATTTCCTTAAATTTTTTCTAGCATTAAATCTCACTTGTCATATACTAGATGCAATATAGCTTTTTCTTTATCAGCCTTGTAACACCCTTTACCCAACTTAATCGCCAAGATTGAGTATCAGATGCCACAACAATTTGCATATCGTAACACATTATAAATTATTATTTGAATACATGCTTATGAAACTCAAGACTTATAATTACTCTCTAACATTTATACACCCACCGTATTAGTTTCAATTTCATACCACCTGACACCATTATTGATATAACAGTTATTTAAAAGTTTACATTATTCCTTAATACAATTTTAAACAACTCTAACCCTGAGGCGTGGCCTCTACAGGTGCCCCTCTTTATACATAAACAGCTACACCATAACACTTAGCTTCTAGCAGAGTCTGGCTTGGTCTTTCTTGATCTCCAAGTCTTTATCTACCTTGCATTCAAGCAGCAATTATATAAGTTTGAAAGATCTTAGTGATATTTGTACATGGAATTTATGTAAATTCACATGAATCTTAATAGTTTTAACTCCCTATATTTCATAGGAGAATTCACGAACTTAGTTGACGAGGCCAGTGCCTAATTCATTCTAATTCGTCTATTGGCAGACATGGACCCTGATCATGTCACAACCATGTTCTTTCATGGATCTCTCCCCATCTATCGTTGTTCCTCATTCTTGATACTCGTGTTCATTACTTCTGGCTGACGACATTTGGCGTCTACCCAAGTAATTATCATAATTGCGGTCTTACCAGAATACAATACCTTATCTTCTTTAGGGAGCTAAAGCCCTCATTACAACACTATAGTACCTGCTATGTCATTCTTTACTCGAATATTTCATGAAGATTTCTACCCTTGGTAGATCGACAAGACCTTTACCATGTTTCACAATCCTGTTGGCCTTTACTTATCACTATTCTCTGGTGGATTTTATTGAGCATTCAAAATTGGGTTGGCATTCCCTCTCGTAAAGAATCTCATTTGTCTACAGGCCTTTCGATTGCCTTTTTGTCGACTTACATTTTAGGATTGTTCCTAATATAGCCTATTCCATAATTGTTTAAACGAAGTGGGGTCCGCGGCTTCGCTGGTAGACTCCTTTTTATTGCATATTACGTTTACTTTCCTACCTAAAAAGCCACTTCTCCCTTTCATCCTAGTTGGGTTGAGTCATTTCTTTGGTTCCACTCATCATTGCCTTTGGCAAAGTCCTCATTATCCGATAGCCTATATTCCTTAGATGCACTCAACTTATTCGTTCTTGTGACTTATTACACTAGTCACACCATAAACTCTACTTTAAACCTTGGCGTCTCTCCTGCGGACTTCTCATGTATAATCATGTGTTTAGTGGCCCGATGAACTACTCCATGTTTAGTGTCTCGAGAGACTCTCTATTGGTTGTCATAACTGAGCTATGGTCTTAAACCTTTTTACCTCCCTTGAGGTGTCGTCTCGAAAAACCTTATCGTTGTCGCAGTGTTATACGTCATGTCTCTTGGTGGGCTAAGGGATGTTACAATTATTACTAGATTTAGCTTTTTTTTTTATCATCTCCATTTGCTTCCAAAAAGGTGTTAGTTCGTTGGTTGTTGACATCTCTTTGTTTTTTTTTTATCAACTGTCTCACTATGTTTTTTTCTATATTATGAATCATAAGCAAGTAAAAGGAGAAAATATATAGCAAATTTTAAAGATATAATTTCAGTCGTATTCACTTTAATAAAAGTGAATTTCTAATGTAAAATTATTTGTATTTTTAACTTTATATAAAGTGCATTGATATTTTTTAAAAAAATTATTGTAAGAGGAGTGAGACTGATGCCTTAATATCTGTGTAACAGTCCGGTTTAGACCCTAGTAGGAATAGTGGTTTCGGGGCCACAAATCTGAGTTAGAAAAATATTTTAATATTATTTTCCGTGTCTATGATACATGATTAAGCATGTGTGAAATTTCTGTGAATTAATTTGTGTGTTTGTGTGCTTAATTTGAGAACAGGATTAAATCGCATAAATGGTAAAATGGCCTTCTATTTGATTGAGTGGCCTAATTAATGTTTCTTCTTATATATGAGGCCTTATGTTGTAAATTGGCCTTTTAGCAATGTAGTGGAGAATAACATATTGTTTTTATATTTATTAATTATGAAAGTTTAAATAACATAAAACATATTATATGACATAATAATAATAACAAAAGAAATAAGGTAGTGGAATGTTCATCCATTGTCCACTGAATATTGAATAAAAAGAAAGAAGAAAAGGTTTGAATATTTAGCTAGGTTTGATCCAAATTCAAGGTATGTTTTGCTTCGATTTTTGATAATTTTTACGTTTTTGCAATCGTTGCATTATATACTTCAAAATCCATGCTTCAATTTTGTGAATTGATGATGATTTTGAAATATGCCATTGATGAACACATGAGTTTTGTGATGTTTGAAGATGAAATATGAAATATATGTGTTAGATTAACATGTTTTGTCTTTGAAGTTTTGATGATTTTGAGTAATTTGACTTAATTGAGAAAATAATATTTTAAGGGACTAAATTGTAGAATAAATGAAATGTGAGGACTTGTATGAGCATGGGTAATATTTAGCAAAGCATAGGATGTATTGAATTATGTGTATTTTGTGATTTTGTGAAATAAGGACTACAATATCAAAATTTGAAATTGTGAGGGCTAATTTGTAAATTGCCCTAAATATGTGTTTTTGGATTAAATTGAACGAACTAGTGAATAAATGAGTTAAATTTGAATATGTATAGATCAAGAACCGAAGAAAATAGATTTAGATCGCGGAAAGTCGAAAGTGATTGAATAACTGAATCCGTCCGTTTACTCAAATCCGAGGTAAGTCGATATACAAATAAACGTATTTGAATTGAGTTATTTATGTATCTATGATATATATATTGTATGGTAAATGCTCAAAATAGAGTATATATGAAATCCGAGAATATGTCGACAAGTTATCAAGGTTTGAGAAGTCCCGTATGAACCTAGGAATAGATAGGATAACGTATACCATGACATAGGTTCCGAAATGAGATATTATGTAACACCACGTCTGGGACGTTGGCATTGATTTGAGATTTCGTGTAAGACCACGTCTGGACGTTGGCATCGATATGAGATTTACGTGTAAGAGCATGTCTGGGACATTGACATCGTATTGATTCGTGTAAAACCCTGTCTGGGACAGTGGCATCGATATCTGGATACATGTAAGACCACGTCTGGGACGTTGGCATTGTACGACTATTCCGAGCACTATGAGTATCCCATTAGATTCCGAACGGTTCAACGAGCGAGTCTGAGAAATGAATGGTTATATGTAATGTCCATCCGTTTCTGGTACATCTAAAGTATATGCTTTGAATAAGCATGAGAGGTAAGTTAACATGTACATAGATGTTTTGAGCAAAGTGTGATATGAGTATGTTTGACATTTGAGCAAAAGAGATGTTTGTGATATGATATGTTAGTATGAAATGGCAATCCAATTGAGCCAAAAAGAAACTTATGTGTATGGAATGAAAATATATTTATGAATTTGATTTGTCATGCTTATAATTTGATTATATGTTAAGTTTATTTGTATATGGCTTACTAAGCTTTTGGAAAGCTTACTTTGTGTGTGTTTGCTCTATTTTATAGATCGTCAAAGCTACTGAAGGCTCGGGGACCTTCAAGGATCGTCATCGCACTACTCAATATTGTTTTGGTACCTTTTGAAAGTGTATATACTAAGTATGGCATGTATAGGCTAGTCACCTTGAGTTATGTTTGAGATATTTATACAAAGCCATGTGATATGGCTAAATAAGTAGTTGTGCTATGAATGAGATGTTATACTATATGATGTTGGTTTTGGTATGATTTCATGCTTATGAAATGGTCTAGAATATGGTAAGTATACCAAAGCAATATGAGTATATATGTTTGATCAATGAAATGGTTATATGATTGGTAAGATGTAGATGTATCCTACTTGGTTTTGATTGTGAATTGGTTGAACTATTTAGCATATAAATTGGCATGCTTAGAAATGAGATTGAATGGGAAGATATGTTGATCATTTGACATGATTTTGGTTGCCAATTGTGTATGGGATAATGCTTGTATGAGCTTGTAGGGATAACCCAAGTGTGGGTGGCATTTTGGCCTTGAAAATGGCCTATACTTTCCCACATGTTTGAGCACACGGGCGTGTGGCTCGACCGTGTCCCTCGTGGTTGTATTTCAAAACAAGTCAGACTCGACCACGGACTGGACACACGGGCGTGTGACTAGCCGTGTGGTGCAAGTCAGAAGCGACCACGGGTGAGGCACATGGGCGTGTTCACGGCCGTGTGGACAAGTCAATATGTATGCCCTATTTTGACCCAGCTTAGACACACGGGCGTGTCTAAGGCTGTAGGAGGCACACGGCCTGCCCACACGGGCGTGTGACCTCTGTAACTTAGAAAAATTTTTAAATTTCTGAGAATTTTTGTATGTGTTCGGTTTAGTCCCGGCCCTATTCTATAGCATGTTTAAGGTCTCGTTGACCTATTAAAGGGACACTTTGATTGGATTCGATGAATTATATTATGAATTGTCCGTAAAAGTTTTCGATTGTCCGATACTGCCTCTTAACCCTAAATCGGCGATGGTTATGGGTTAGGGGTGTTACAATATGAGGTAATATAAATTTTATATAATTTATAACGTAACCAACAGTTCTATAATTTCTTAGTATTTTTAACTTTATGTGGAGTGTATTAATATTTCTAGTATAACTTCACATCATTACTATATTAAGAATTTCGGTTTATTAAATGCTTACTAATTTTCTAGTAATTATAAATAAATTCACAAAACATAAAATCATGGATTCATGCTTCATTCAAATAATTAATTACATAAATAACATACTTTACATGCGATCAATATGCATTTTTTTTTTCAAAATTAAACCAACTTTAGCCTTTGGAAAATATTTAGATCTCACCCATTTTTTTTATTCATGTTATTGATGCATGAGAATCTCAAACAACAGGAATATCAATAACATTATCCAAGTACCAAGACAATAGTAATAGTGACTGCCTCACCAACCCTCGGTGCGCCAGCACTGTCATTAAGCGAGAATCAACACTAAAACAACAATCAAAACCAAATAATCATGTGCGATGCTTGCAAGTGTGACAAGTCAATTGTAATATGATTTGTACAATAGGGTATAGGAGTACTCCGATGATCGAACCCAAAAGAGTCGGCAATTAAGTGAATTCTAGCTATAAACATGCCAATAAAAAGTCTAACCAACTACTCACTATATTGTAACGCCCCAAATTTTGGGCTTAGTGAATTGGGTTGTGGGCTTTGAGTCTCATAAATTTTTTTTAAGCAAGAAAATGACAAATGACATGTTGGCTTTAAGGGTTTAATAAACTTGGAGTGTCTAGGGGTGTTGGAGAAGTTCTGGGTTTGAACTTTGAGGAGAAGGAATTTTTAATTAATTATTAAAGGAACCAGGGTGGTGATTAGTTGGGCTTTTAAATAAAAATAGAGAAAAATGGCATAAAAGAGCCTTGTGGTGAAGTGGCTAAGGGATGCCACTTAGGGTATAGGAAGGTGGCGTTGTGGGCTAGCAAGGAGATCCTAGGTTCGAATCCTAGCTTAGTATTTTTAGGAGTTTAATTTTGGCCTTCTAGAAGGTTGGAAGTGGTGTGATGATGGACTCTAAGGAGAGTGATCAGAAGAGAAAAATTAGGAAAAAGATTAGGGAGTTATCGTGGAGAAAAATTAGGAGATAAGATATGTGGAAGAGGTTGAGTCGAATTGGGAATTTGGGGATAGGAAATTGGCTATAGGCTATAAATAGGTGTCGATTTTGGGGTTCTAGGCTAATGCCAAAATTGTTTTTCCCTTTAGCCGAATTCCTTATTTTTGAGTTGCCAAAACACTTTTTCTCTCTAAGTACTCAGAAGCCGAATTCCTTCTTTGCTTAATGATCTTCCATACGTTTTCTTCTCAAATTCTCTTTTGATACACCCTTGGTTTTAGCCAATTCCTTCTTCTTTCCTTCTTTTTATTTGTGCCGAATAACCCCATTCACTATACTAATCTCAAAAGCCGAATACCTCTTGAGCCAATTGCTTCTTGGGTAAGTATTCTCAATTATAGTTTAGGTGTTAGTCGAATGGTCATAGATAGGGAAAGAGGGACTTGTGTTGGATACAAGTCACCTATTATTTTGTTTTTAATGATTAAGAATGATGCAGATTTAGGAGATATGCGTGACTAGTGATCAAAGAAGAGCTAATAAGGCTGGTGTTTCAGGTAAGGTTAAGGTGAGACTTCGGATTTTGGTAAAGAATTCGATAAGTATTTGTGATTAATCTTTGAGTGATATCATTTGTAGGATCGTGTCTAAGGAGATCGCAGCGTGTTTTGTTATCAGGTGTGTACATACACTACACACACATTAGATCGGCAAAAGCTGAAATGTCGAAAAGTCGAAAGTTTTGGCTACGGCAGTATTGCGAGTGCGCAAACACTCGTAAGGAAAAATCAATACGTCATCAGAGGCCCCATGAGAGATCTCATAGGCTTGGGCCGTGTTTTGGCCAATCGGGCTAGAATGGGCAAAATGGGCCTGATGGGTCGTAGGCTCAAAATAGGTTAATTTGATGGTTTGGTAATAAGTGATGAACTAGTCATACTGGTTACATGGCTTAGAGTTGATTTGGGCCAGATGGATTATATAAATGTGATTGGGCCAGATGGCCATATGATTGTGATTTGGGCCTAGTGGGTCATACGAATGAGATTAGGCCTAGTGGGCCATAGAAACGTATGTGAATTTTTTTGGGCTTTGTAAGGGGTCTTGGGCTTAGTATTTGGTAAATTGCTTAACCTAACATAAAACTTTAATAATTTATTAAGTGCGACTGTGAACAAGTCATAAAGTTTAGGTGTGGCTACGGGCATATGCATGTCTAGGATTGGATCTAGGGAGAGCTTGGTACTGAAGCGGTCTTAATGACCCACCTCCTCTTCTTTGGAATCCTACCTGGTGCGTAGTGTCTGTTCATTTTAGCCACGAGGACTTGTTGACGGGCCAAGGTTCGTAATTAAGACCCATACTGTTAAGAATTACTGAAATACCCCTATAGGGTAGAATTACCGAAATACCCTTGATGTGTGAAATAACTAGAATACCCCTATGTGTTGAAGGTAAGATTTATGGATGTTACATGTACATTTGCTATATTCATTTGATATTCTGTTTAGGTTGCATATAGGTGGGAATTATGGAATGGAGGAAGTATATGAAGATCGCAAAGTTGCTTGACAACTGTGGATCCACCTATGGCCTTTTAAGCCCATTATATGATTAGCAGCTTTACTGCAATGTTTGGTAGTACCGCAACCGGGCTACCCTTGATGTGTATCGGATGGGTGGATCAATTTAGAAATCCCCACAGATGTGTTTCGGCAGGATGGAGATGATGTGTACCGGATGGATTATTTGGGGAGGGTTTGCACAGCATTGCATGTATGATATTGTTATGTTAATAATATGATATGTATGCTATTATTTTGACGAGGGTTGTACACACTGAGTTTTCGAAAACTCACTCCCTCTTTTATTTTTCTCAAGTAATCCTCAGTAGGCGGTTTGACGGATGAAGGGACTCAGAGGTGGCCAACTAGCAAGACGATTAGACCGATTTTTCTAAATGTCTAAATTCTAGATTTTAAGTTATTCACTTTAAGTTATTTATTTTTCGTATTGTAATAAGGTTTTCCCTCTAGTTATTATTCCATTACTTCTACTATGCATTGTAATTTTGAAACAGAAATTGGATTTATTTCTTTTAAGCGAATTTCAAGTTTTTGAAAATAGTTGTGTTTTAAGATCGAGCTTTCGCTTTTAAAGGAAATTTTTACATAGTAATAAGGAAATGGTTCTTGGCTACACCTCATTTTGAAAGCAAACTAGGTTTTACTTAACTTTTCCCTAGAAGGGTTTTCAATGAAAACAAGGTTTTCGCTAAAACACTTCAATGTGACACGCTGGATTCGGGCCTAACTTCAAGGTCGGGTTTGGGGTGTTACATATATGCTATAGTACGGAAGGTTATTCAAGAGTGTTATAATAATTAATTATCGAAAAATTGCAAAGGACTAAATTGTAAAAAAAACAAACTACACAACTATCAAATGAGAACAAATACGATAACAGAGAGTGGTTGTTTGATTTCCATGTGGTTGGTTGACTTTCAAATAGGATCTAAATTGCTATTACTCCTCAATTGGCTCCATTTTACCTCTTGACCTCAATTTTACCAATTTCAACAAATTAGTCCAATTTATCTCTCGACCTCATCAAATAACCCAAGACTTATCAAATTGGTGTCCAATAAGATCTCCTCTTAGTATGACTTATCTTGATTTTCCTTTAGGGGTGTCAATCCTTAGTTTTTAAATCTATTCAATTTAGTCAAGTTTTGCAATTTAGTCCCTAAACCAAAAGTCAATAACCCAACATTTCCATCAACCAACCCTTAAATATTTAGCTATTCATACTCATATTGAAACACAAAATCAATAAGAAATTAAATGAGAATAACATTAACTTAAACCTTAAGCAAATCAATAAAAACCCAAGTTTTCTTGTAAAAGCTTGGATATAAGAACAATGGAAGCAAGAAAAGTAAAAAACAACACTAAAGAAGTGGTTTTTAACAGAGAAAATGTAATAAAGCTAAATGGAATTCAATTAATTGATTAAATTGTAACTAGATAAGCAAATAAATCCTAACTACAGTAGTAACTAACTAAAAGAACCTAAGAAACACCAAAAAAATAAGTAAGAAATGAAACCCTAAACTATGAAAAAGAAAACAAAACCCTAAAAGATGAAGAGAATAATTCTAAAAATCTAAAAATGTGAAGTGTGTCCTCTGTTTCGGCCAATTTGGCCTATTTCAACAGAGTTCACGTTCAAAAATATTGACCAAATTGCCCTTAAATGTCTAATTTTGGTTGGGGGATATGTTGGACAAAGACTGCCCCTATGGTCATTTTTTGTCTCCCTCGACAGTGATATTGTGATACCTAGAACCAAGTATCGCAATATCAACTTTAGTCTTGAAATGGGGGTCCTTGGGTATCGTGATACCCTATGGCTTGTATCGCAATACCACTATAGTGGCTTGAACTTTCTTATTTCAACACTTTCAGGGGTATCACGACTTCCATGCTTTGATATCGCAATACCCCATTCTCGGTGATGTTCTCGTTCCATTTAGGCCACCGTGGGCTCCTTACATCATCCACCAACCTCGTTAGATGCCCCGAATGCCAATTGGTTATCTCAGGTCTCAGAATAGCATAAAACACACACTAATCACTTATTTGAGCAAAGAACTAAAAATAAGTAAAAGCGCAACAAAGTCATAAAAATTGCTCAGAAACAAGCTCTTTAAGCGTATTACAGAGCCTAATTTGACATATCAAATTACAATAGATCAAATATCAGGCACATGGTATGTTCATGGGAAACATGGAACATGCAGCACCATGACAATAATTGCAACAATGACCATGGGTATCGACAATACGGACAACATCCATGTACGAAACTATCCTTAAGATTGTTGAAAAATATTACACCATGTTGATGAATCGAAAATATGAGTTGAATAACTTGAGGCGTTTAAACATTGTCCTTAAAGATATTTCGCCTATAGCCTATCCTCCCAGAATTCAACAAGCTTTTCCATTACAAAACGGGATCAGGAATCAACAATAGTTCACATTAGAAAAATACTCAGCAATATCAAAAGGATGGAAAATACTAGCAAAAAGAGAAGGATATAGTTTTTAAGGTGTATGTATTATGAAAGTGAACTAGGATATTTACAGGACTTCAATTGGCTCAAAATAGCAAAGTAACTTGAGTAAAAAGTAGAATCTTTTTGTGGCCAACAAGTAAAAAGTATATTTGACTTAGCTAAAAATAGTTTAAAAATGGTTCAACGAATTTGGACTTGGCTAAATATAGTTGTTGCTAGTTAAGTAAATTACTTTTCTTGTACTCTTAAAAACTTAGTAAAAAAGATATCCAAAATCAAAAAGACTTGGACACCACGACATATCATGCATAGGAGAAATCCACTAATTTACGTTACACTAGCCTTTCAGGCCCAATTCTTGTATGCACGAATCCATTCTCTCAACTTTGTTCTTACTAGCCCAATAAAATATAATGGCTTATAAACAAGGGCCTAAAGGTTTTTCTTGAGGAATGTGAAATATGATTCTTTTGAAATATCTCAACTTTTCCAACATATTCAAGTCAAATCATTTACACAACATGAACTACATATCTAACTTATACTTAATCGTGCTATTTGTCACAAGTATTAAAATAATTAAACAATTACAATTCTAAAAATTGTAAATGGCATGATAAATATTCCTAACTATCAAATATGATACCTATATTCAACAAACTTAAATATCTGTAAATAAAACAAAAAAATGTGTAAATGCTAAAGAATAAAAATAAACTAGACCTCACAAACTTGAAAAATTAAAACTTCTGTTAGGTGTATTTATAATCTTATATTTTCTATTTAAAGGTTAAAATTTTGCATAAAAGCAAGGGAAAAAAACAAAAGTAACTTAATGAATTAAAGTAATTTTTTTAGGTTTTTGGGCAAGTCATAAACTTCAAGGGCATTTTTGGGCATATTCCCAACTTTTGTAATCTTCAAGTGCTAAAATAATTCAGATAGATATTTGATTCTCTCCAAAACAGTATACTATTTGCCCAAATCAAAGTTCTAAAGGTTGAGGTATGATTAAAACATTGAAATAGGATTAAGTTGAGATTTTTAAATAAATCCAAATCATAAAAACTTGTCAAAACTTAATCTTGTTGAGTGTTTCTGTGTATCCTTCTCATGTGTAATAGGCCAATTTTGGCCTAGCCCAATATCAACCAAACAAAATGAAAAAAAAAAAAAACAAAATAAACAGTCCATTTTATAGTTTTTTACAAGCCCAAATTTAGGCCCAAAATTCCGAGGCCCAAATGGCCCAAACACCTTAATGTTTCCAGCGCCGCAGAAGCCTTCCCCACGCGCACGCCACGCGCTTGCTCCTCCACGTTGGCCCACCTCCGTACAGCGCCACACACGCCCTTACCTGCACAAGAAAACAAATAACAGTAAAAAAGAAAGAAAAAAGAAAATGATGTACTATTATTTTATTTTTCCTATTTTGGCTTTAAAAGGACCGAAACAAACCATTGTATGGGGCTTTTTTTTTTCGAATGAGTACAAAAAATTGAAAAGAACAAAAAGAATACGAGATCCTTTTAAAGGTATTCACTACTTTGAGCATATATTCGAGTATTAAATATATAGTATTAGATAAACACTGTTAGGGTAGAAAATTTTACCCCTGTTTCGGGCAATCGAAAACCGAATCTGAGGAGTCGCTTGCTCTTCTTTGAATTTTGAGGGTGATTTGGTCATTCGGTTGTTAGATCTACACTTACGGCGTTTAAAAGGGATAAAATGGCCATTTTTGAGTATCCGACCACTGCGTGCGACGGCGGACGGTGGTGGAGTACGGCGGCTCAATGACGGAGCTTGGGTTGAACTTTGAGAGCAACTAAAAGGGTTTTTTCTTTTTTTTAGAAAGAGTTTTAAAAAATGATTTCAGCATCTACTTTTTACTATTTAAAACTGACCCACACGATGTCGTTTTGGAGTAGGTCACTTAGACCAAAACGACGTTGTTTTCTGGCCAAGACCCGCGCGTTGACCCGACCCGGGGAAGATCCTTGCGTTTTTTATAAAAGGGAAATTTATCTCCAGGGTCCCTCCGCATTATTTTTTTATACAATCTTATCCTATTCGTATTTTGATTTATTTATTTAATTTGACCCAACATTGTTCTGTGATCTCAATTTGGTCCTCAGGCCTTTTAAATACGGATATTAGAACGGAGTCATTTTGATGATCGAGTATAATTGCCCAATTGATCCCTCGTTTATGGCTCGCGTTCGAGTAGAGTCATTTTCTTCTTTTTATTTTTGATTTTGCCCCAGATTTCCGTTTTTAATTTAATTTAGTCCTTTTTATTTTATTTTTTTGTTATTTTGTCATTGTTTTAATATTGTTATTATTATTGATTATTTTTAATATTAATGTGAATAGTATTATTATATTATCATTATTACTATCAATTTTGATATTATTATTATTCTTGATATTATTATTACTATTATTTATTCTATTATTATTATTATTATTATTATTATTATTATTATTATTATTATTATTATTTAAACTACTATTATTGTTATTCTTATGATTATTATTACTTTTATGTATTTATTGTTACTATTATTATTTTTTTATTAACATATTTTCATTATAGTTTATTATTATTGTATTTTCGTTATTATTATTATTTTATTATCTTTAAATTATTGTATATAGTATTGACCAATTTATTAATTTACTATTAGCTTTTATTTTTGTTATTATTTTATTTTATTTTGTTTTGTTTACTTATTTATTTTTTTATTTTTATATAGATTGTTCATTTTAGTTTCTATTTTATTGTATTTCGTTTTACTTTTATTATTGTTATTTATATTTTATTGTCATCATTATTATTTTATACAAATTAACATTGTAATTTATTTTACATTTTATTATAAAATCATATCACATTTTATCCGATTTTTGGAAATAAGCAATTACTTCGTGTTCTAAGATTCGAAAGAAATCGTGCCCTAACTTACTGGGTTTCGATTTTTCTCATCGAGTCTAAAGAACTAATTATTTTTAAAATTAAAAATTTTAAGTTAAATAAAATACATATTATCGGGAATTCGAAAGTGTTGTGCCCTAACTCACTGGATATAACATTTCGTTATCTCGAGGTGAGGATTTCTAAAAACAAAGGCAATATTCTGTATTTGGAATCTTGAGAAATTGTGCCCTAACTTATTGGGCTTCGATTTTTCATCTGACCCAAATAACCGAATATCCTTCTTAAATTTAAATATATGAGTTTTGAAAGTCAAAAGACAAGCGTAGTTTCGGGGATTCGAAATGTCGTATCCTAATTCACTGGGTATGATATTTTATTCCTTTGAAATAAGTGGGTCTCAACATCCGGTTTAATTTACTCAAGTTTTCTTTAACAAAAAGGATTGTATTTTCGAATTTTTTCAAATTTTCGACATTAAGACATTAATCAATTAATTATGTACCAATTTTAGGCGTTACGAGGGTGCTAATCCTTCCTCGTACGTAACCGACTCCCGAACCTGTTTTCTCAAATTTCGTAGGCCAAAACTATCGTTTTAATAAATTAAAATGTTTCAACGATCGATCTTAAGGTGACCCGATCACACCTCAAAAAAGATTAGTGGCGACTCCATTTTCTTTTTTTAAAGTCGACCCCGTTTTCACCAAACAAAAAAATGGTTTCGACATCATTTATATGGCACGGTTCCATGATTTGACGTACTAGGATTAGGTAGGCCCCAATGCAGGTCAATATGTATCCTACTATAAAGTCAACACGTGTTTCCTGGATAGGGGTTCGCCTGCATGGTGATGCGAACCCATGTAGGCGAACTGTATGGTGGCGAACTACATATTAACAAGCTATGCTTCGTTGACTGGATTGTGGGTTGTTATGGGAACCGAGTCGGTCAGTCAGAGAATCGGGTCAAAGTGAATACATAATAAATCTCTAAGCTTCTTTTTCTACGAGTCTTTTACTTATTCTACGAATAATCAAAAAATAAATCAAAATAAAATAGTTAAACACTTAAACCGCAAAATTTTGGAAAATTTATAAACTAATTTGAATATATATCTATACAGGTGCTATATTAAATGTTGCCAAAGTCATATAAAATTACCAAAATTGTGTCAAGATTATGAAAATCATGTTATCATGATATAGGGGTAGCTTAAGAAAAAAAATATTGAGATAAATACATATACGTTTATTTTACTTTATTAACTCAAGTTCTTAGACGTCTAAAATTGAGTCGAAATGATTGTCAGTAATCTGCAATTCTATCGAAACATTTAAGCATTTTATCCATAATTATAGTTCAAGGTAGTAAAAGTATTTAGGCTTAAATTGGCCTCTAGTAAGAAAAGTAGTAATTAACAACGCTTTGCATTCTCTCTGCATATTTTATTATATTTCACCAGCTGTTAGTAATATAGACTTAAGTTAAACTGTTAGTTAGTTAGTACCAGTTAGTCTGTTAATTCTGTTATTTTCTCTTTTTTTTGTACGTTGTATAAAACCACATCTTTGCATGGTAAATAATACAATAAATGCAATTCCCTTACAGTCTTTTCTACATGGTATCAGATGTAATTTTTTTTCTCTGCATTTTCTTGCTTCCCAAACACTTCGTTTCTTTGATTTTCACCAGCTTTTTTCTTTCTAATGGCCTTCCATGATCCTACCCTACCTTCTAGTCTTTATTACCTTCATCTAAATGAAAATCTAGCCTTAATTTTGGTTTCTCCTGCCTTATCAAGCTCGAATTATCATTCTTGGTCTCGGGCAATGAAACTAGCACTCTTATCCAAGAACAAGCTTCAATTTGTTGATGGTTCAATCACTGTTCCGATCAAAACGGATCCTCTTTATCCAGCTTGGGAAAGATGCAACACTATGGTGATTTCTTGGCTGCATCATTCTATCTCGCCTTCGATCATGAATAGCATCCTTTGGCTCGATTTTGCTTATGAGATTTGGCGTGATCTTCGTGAACGTTTTTCTCAGGGAGATATTTTTCGCATTTCTGATCTCCAAGAAGAGATTTCTTCTTTCAAGCAAGATGATTGCTCGGTCACTGATTATTTTACTGAGTTAAAGATCCTCTGGGATGAGTTGTTGAATTTTAGACCCATTCCCTCTTGTTCTTGTCGCACACCTTGTTCCTGTGGTGTTTTTACTACACTTCAGAAATATCATGATAATGATTATGTCATTCGATTTCTTAAAGGCCTTCATGATCGGTTTGCTAGTGTTTGCTCTCAAATTATGCTCATTGATCCATTGCTTACGATTAATAAAGCTTTTTCTATGGTCCTTCAACAGGAACGTCATCTCACTACTGGATTTTCTTAAGTGTTTGTTAGTAACACAATGCGCCAACATTCTTCTTCCAAGAAATCTCAGGCAAAATCCTCTATTGATTCACGGCAATGTACTTTTTGTGGCAAATCCAGGCACACCGTTGATACATGCTATGAGAAGCATGGTTATCCATCTGGTTATAAGTCTCGTGGCCAGACTTCTCGTGTGCACAATGTGATTGATGATGGTGCTGCACAATCCTTGCAACCTTCACAGTCTGTTGCTACCTTGTCAACCGATCCTTGTGTTAATTTGACACAAGAACAATTACAACAGCTGCTCGCATTGCTTCCATCTTCAAACTCTACCTGCCCACCTCATGTTACCAACACTGCCTCTTCCCTCCACCAACCAACTTCTACATCTGTAGGTAACTCCTTTTCCTTTCAATCTCACTATTGGATTATAGATACTGGTGCAACCGATCATATTACACATTCTTTAGCCCTGTTTACCTCTTTCACTCCAATTCAACCTGTGCATATCACTCTTCCTAATGGCGCCAAAGTTTGTGCTCAATTTTCTGGTACAGTTATTTTTAATGATAGCATTTATATTACAAATATTCTTTATGTTCCTCACTTTGCTTTCAATCTCTTATCTGTCACTAAACTTACTGCCACCTTACCTTGTTCATTCACCTTTTATAAAACTTATTGTTCTCTGCAAGCCCTTCCAACTATGAAGATGATTGGTACAGCTAATGTTTTTCATGGTCTTTACATTTTGGACTCCCCAGCTCAAACCTTCTCCATTATTGTTCCAATTGTCTTGTCAGCCACCACCATCTCTTTTCATCTTTGGCACCATCATCTTGGTCACCTTTCTAATTCAATATTAAAGTTGCTTTCCTCTTATATTCCCTCTTTGTCTATAACAAATACTTCAGATTGTAAAGCTTGTCATTTGGCTAAACAAAAGAAACTTTCTTTTCCTGTAAGTAATTCTGTTTCAAATAAAAGTTTTGACCTTGTTCACATTGATATTTGGGGTCCGACTGATGTTGTTTCTATCATTGGTCACCGTTATTTTCTAACCATTGTTGATGATTTCAGTCGTTTCACTTGGATTATTCTATTAAAAGCCAAATCTGAAGTTTGTACTCATATTCAAAACTTTTATACACTTATTGAAACGCAATTTTCCTTAAAAATTAAGGTTTTTCGAACAGACAATGGTCGTGAATTTGATATTCCAGCTTTCTATGCTTCTAAAGGAATCATTCATCAAACTTCTTGTGTTGAAACCCCACAAAAAATGGTCTTGTTGAACGTAAGCATCAACATATTCTTAATGTTTCACGGGCTCTTTTGTTTCATTCTAATTTACCTAAGCACTTTTGGGGACATGCTGTGTTTATTATTAACCGTACCCCAACTCCTCTTTTGGATAATCTCACTCCTTTTGACAAGCTTTACCAAGCCAAGCCTGACTTTCAACATTTACGAGTCTTTGGCTGCCTTAGTTTTACTACAACTCTTACTGCCCATTGTCATAAGTTTGATCCTTGAGCCTGAGCGTGTACTTTTCTTGGGTTTCAGCCTCACATTAAAGGCCATATCCTTTTTGATCTGTTGTCCCATGTCATTTTTGTTTCAAGGAATATCATCTTTCATAAGTTAACCTTTCCTTTTTCTCCCAAACCGTCTCATTCCTCCACCCCGAAACTGAGTTTTGATCCTTCCACCACTTATGATTTGCCTTCTCAACACCAAGTTCCACCACCTTCTCAGCTCACTGTTACACCTACTCCTCCCTTACATTCTTCCAGGCCACCTCATACTCGAAAACCACTTTCTTATTTAGACCAATATCATTGTTCTTTCAGCAAAGCTGCTACCAATCATCTTCGATGTCCAACACCTTTCTCCAACCTTTATTCAACCCATTTACATTTTAGTTTTGCCATTAGTGCTTCTTCTGTCCCTAAAACATATTTATAGGCTAGTAAACATTCCCATTGGCGAGAAGCAATGCAGGCTGAAATTTCTGCTCTTGAACAAAATAACACCTGGATCATTATGGATTTACTTCTAGGCAAGAACGCAATAGGGTGTAAATGGGTTTATCGCATAAATCATAGAGCTGATGGTTCCATTGAACGTTACAAGGCTCGTTTGGTTGCTAAAGGGTTTACACAAACTGAGAGTGTTGACTATTTTGATACTTTTTCACCTGTAGCCAAGATCACCACTGTTCGCCTGTTACTTGCTATTGCTGCTTCTAAGAATTGGTATTTGCATCAGCTTGATGTTAACAACGCCTTTTTGCATAGTGATTTGAGTGAAGAGGTTTATATGCTTTTACCTCATGGTTTTATTTCATCAATGCCCAATGAGGTTTGCAAGTTATAAAAGTCCTTATATGATCTAAAGCAAGCAAGTCGACAGTGGTTCTCTAAGCTCACATCTGCTCTTACTTCTCTTGCTTATGTTCAATCTAGTTTTGATTTCTCCTTGTTCGTTAAAAAGGATGCTGTTTCCTTCACTGCTTTACTGGTTTATGTTGATGATGTCACCCTGGCTGGTGATAACTTGGATGAAATAACTCGAGTTAAAGCTTTTCTAGATTCTACATTTAAAATCAAAGACTTGGGTGTTCTAAAATATTTTCTTGGACTTGAGGTTGCTCAAAGCTCTACTGGTATTCTTCTTTGCTAACGAAAATGTACTCTAGACATATTGTCTAATTTTGATTTCTTAGATTGCAAGCCTGTTAAAACTCCAATGACTACAAAAATTTCTCGAGATGCTTCTGCGGAATTACTCCCTGATAACACCCTTTTCTAGAAACTCATTGGCCGACTTTTGTATCTGGTTTCTACTAGACCTGATATTGCTTTTGCAATTCAACAATTGAGTCAATTTTTGGACCAGCCTACAGTCACTCGTCTGCAAGCTGCTCGTCATGTTCTTCGTTACTTGAATGGCTGCCCTACTTTTGGCCTCTTCTTTTCTATTATTTACACTCATCTGCAAGCTGAATTGCAATTATTTTTGCTTGATTACAAACTTTGTACCTCAATTTTTGTTCAGCTAAAACATTTTATGGGTAATGGTAAGCAATAAATTGCTCCTAATATTATTCACTTCATTTCATAGAACCTGTAAATTATGGAAGAAAACGATTCTAAACCGAAATACTTATTGTCCAAACCACTATTAGACTTGCAGCCTGAACCCAATATAAGTCTACAAAATGCTCCTAAAAGTGGGCTCAAATGTATGCAAGCAAGGCTCGAAATTGTAAAATTAGAAAGAAAATAAAATGTCTCAATCATTCCATTATTTATATGACCCACCACACACATAGGTGAAAAAAATATATTAATTAAAATTTATATAAGAATTTTTTCAAATGTGAGATATTCATGGGTTGAGTCAAAGATATACTAATATTAACACATTTTACATTTGTTTAATTCCTACCCGAATTGATTATAGGATTCAAAATTGGGCCAAGCTCTCCAATATTTATATGGTGACCTAAGCTTTTTTTAAGCCTACCCATATTTATACTATTATTTAAATTATTGGCTAAGTTAATGTCATGGATCAATCAGATACCAACTTAATTTAGGAAATTTTTTAAAACATTCTTTCATATATAAAGTAAGTTATATTGTTCAACGGTACTTTAGTCTTTTTATTTGAAAAAAAATGAAAAATATGCAGATGGTGGGATTTAAACCCATGCCAATTGCATTAGAAAACCCTTAAATTTTCTACTAACCACGACTTTAATTTTACATTTTTTATACATTTTAATTTGATTATGCACACCTTATTACGTCCATCAAATTGCACATATATATAATGTTGTTGATTGAGTTGGTGTCATAAATTAACTCGACGCCATCTCAATTAGATTGATGAAACACCATGATAAATAATTGTATTCATTTAGTATTTTTAATCTGATGTATTTATGTGTTTAAATTTCATTTTACTCACAATTTAATTTATTTTTTCATTTTAATATTGTATATATTTCATGTGTTATTATTAATTAGATTCAAACCATACATTTTATTACTTATTGTATGTCATTTTTAAACATATCTGTATGTTCTAAATATATGATTTCTACACACATACACGTGTGATAGAATTTCTAGTTATTTTTATTTATTTTAAAAATGTATACTAATTTTAATTTTAATTTCAATTTTAATATTTAATATTTTTATTTATTAAAACTATATAGATGAATTAACATATTTTTTAATATTTATATTATAGTAGTTACAGATATAATATAATATAAACTTAGAAAGGAAAGGGGCTCAAGCCTTATATTTTTAAGTTTTAGTTCGAGCAATATTTTAAATAGACCTATTTCTTTTTCAAGTTTATTTTTGTCTAATATTTTTGCCCAACCCTTTTAATTTTTAAATGATACTTTGGGCTTGGATGTTAGCTCAACCCTTGAACTGGGTCTAGTACTATGTGTGAGTTTTTATTGATTTTATAAAAATTATAAAAGGGCAAAAACATCATCATAATGATATAAATTACTAAATAAAAAGCATGATTTTTAGTAATTTTTCAACTAAATTAATGTTTGAATGGTTTGTCACACCATTTCTGTAAGAGATCTTAAGTATAGTATAGATCAAACACCTTACTAAATTGATGTTATACTCTCAGGAAAAGCTCGAACGACCTTCAACAAAAAACTATACCTCAAACGGGCACAAGTGGATAGGTAAGAATACCTAGAAGCATAAGACATCTCTCTTTAAGTAACTCCACAAGATAGCCCTATAACTTCAAGCGAAGGGATGTTTCCTCGCAAAGGGGTTGCAGTCACCAAGCCTGGGCCATTGTTTACCAAAAACACAAGTTAAACAAATAAATTAAATCAAATATATAAAAAGAAAATACAACTAAGGATATGTATGTAATTTGATTAAACATAAACTCTCTAAGGTAAAAATAAAATATTTACCATGTAAGTTACAATAATTTACTTTTTTAGTGACTTATATTAAATAACTCTAAATTTAGACATCAATAAAATAGTTACACGTTATTAATTTTTAAAGACATACAAAGATATTATAGGCCCAACCATATATGATATTATCTCTAATTTAATTTAATATGTTTGCAGTTTTTTTCTCAAAATTGTAATTATTTTTAAGTAACTTAATTAAAGTTAAATTAAATTAAAATGATATCATATATGATTGGGTCTATAATAATCTTTTTATATCTTTAAAAACATATTATGTGCGACTATTTTATTTGTGCCTAAAATCCTTATTTTTTTTACAACTTTCTTAAAAAATAATTTCCTTAAAAAATTATAAATAGATTATTCTCTTGAAATATTTTTCAGTAATTTTTCATTAATGAAGTAAGGCAGCCAGAAAAAGAAGGGCAACAAATTATTGAACAAAATCAACACAAAAAAAGCTGATTATGTTTACACATTTAAACCCTAAAATGTTAATGAAAACCAGTTGGTGAAGGCTTCAACCTTGGGTGATAATTCGCATGCCAGCCTTTCATTCCACCCTCTCTGGCCGGATGAAATAGGGTGTCACATCATCTTATATATATTTTAATTATTTAATGATATTTTAACAATTTTTTCATGTTATTGATAAATAATTTTGGTAATTTTTTTAACCTGAACTCAAACCCTAAATTCTAAACTTGGTCTTTTGATTTAGAGTTTGGGGTTCGGATTTCAAGGTTCGAGGTTTAGGATCTAAGTTCAAAGTTCGGGGTTCAAGTTAAAAAAATTATTAAAATTATATAACAATGACAAGGAAAAAATTGTTAAAATGTCATTAAGTAATTGAAAAGAGTTACAAGATGACGTGGCACCCCTCTTTCATACAATTCTTTGATGCAATTTTTTCCACATCATCAATACATAATTTTGGTAATTTTTTAGACTTGAACCCAAAATCCTTAATTCTAAACCCGAACACCAAAGTTAGAATTTCAAATCTTAAACCCTAAATTAGAACCCAAACCTAGAACTTCGAACCTTAAACTCGGATATTAGCCTTTTGATTCAAAGTTTGAGATTCTGAATTTGAAATTCAGGTACGGGATTTAGAGTTCAAATTAAAAAAATTATCAAAATTATATATCATAACATAAAAAAATTATTAAAATATTATTAAATAATTTGAAAGGGATACTTGAAACTCTTTCTTCTGCTCCATATATCATTCTCTTCATGTCATACACACTTTAAATTTCGGAAGAAATAAAAAATAATTTAAAATACTTAATGTCCAATGCCCAAACCGTGATTAAACTTGCAGCCTTAAGTGCCCCAAAAGTACACTAAAATAAATGCGAGAAAGTATCGAAACCCTAACAGTGAAACAGGGACCAATAAAGAAACAAATTAATAAACAAAACAGACCATCATAAATGATAAATGCTTATTCTTTTTCCATATCTAAACCCTAACCCTAAAAAATAACAAAACCATTTGCTCAACGCTTCAACCATGGATGAGAATCAGCATGCATGGTCAATTCTCATCGATCAATATGTTTCTGAAAGCAAAGCAACCAACTGCATACATAATGATGAGCAACATCTGGCATATGACGTAAAACCACTGAACCTTCTTCCACGAATGCTTGATGTTGTCTAAAACCAATGCCTTGCACGATTCGCAATTGTAGCATAGTATATTTTGATCATTATCCCATGCCTTGCAATCAGGATTTTCACAGTACACTTGCCAATTCTCCTCCACCCAACGTGTTGGATTCACGTACGTAAACCCACATCCGTTTGGCGGCTTACAACAATCAGTCTGCGTTTAATATAAAAGTTATAATAATAATAATAATAATAATAATAATAATAATAATAATAATAATAGAACTCATAGCACAGTGGAGAGGTTTCATGAAATATGAAGGAATCGTACCTGAATAGGATTCAAGGGCTTTTGATGGAATTTGTTGAAACTAACATCCCAATACTTGGAATATAAATCACTGCAAACCTTGGATTCAACCAAACAGGTCTTGATCTTATTCCAATTCCTGTTGTTGTTAACTCGATTTTGAAGCCAGTTAGAGTAATCTCCCAGCCTGTACACTTTATATCCAGCACCGGGTAACAACCGCTCACCGCCTTTATTAGTCACCGCAAAAGCGAAAATAGTGAAAATGATGCCGCCTACAATGAGGAGAAACATGAGGACGTGGTAGACCCAGAGCATGCGTGGCAAGTGGTGGTAGAAGCAGGCCCCGATAAAGCCTGTCAAAGAGACAAGCAGAAGAAAGACTCCGAACCAGATAAGCGGCTTGTAGAAGAAACGGTCGCAGTCCGTTAAGGCAGCGTTTTCGCTTAGCAAGATTCCGACCAAGAGGATAGTGATTGAGAACAAGAATTTTATGATGTTGAGGATCCCCAGAAGTGAGTCGTTGGTAAGACTGAAAGATGACATGGGTGTGATGAGTCTTTTTTTCTGTTTGGATGATGGGAAAATCATATAAAAATGAAGGGAAACAAGCTACTTCAAGGAAGTGGTTCTGGGTGGATATAAATATGTAGGGTAAGAGTTAAAAATTGTCCGAGTATCAAACTCAAGATTGATATTAATTGGATATTTAAACACAAATTATGAGTTTGTGTAAACTTTTTAGACTCACCCTTAATTACAACCCTGCGTTATTTACAAAAAGATTTATGTTTTTTATTTTAATTTGGTCTTTAAACTTTAAAATATTTTAGTTACATCTTAAACTATTGATGTCATATCAATCAGAATATTGAAATCATTAAATGACATGTAAAATCTTATATAACATAATTTAAAATAATTAAAAGTTTAAAGAAAAATAGTATGTTGTCCCATAACTTTTAAAATTAAAAACTAAAAATGAAGTAAAACCGAAAAAAGGAGTGCAATAATTTTTTTAAAGTTTTGAAAACCTTAAAATCAAGATTTTTACAATATTCATTTTCTTTAAATTTTTCGTTTTAAATTATATCACATAGAATTTAAGACATCATTTAACGGCTAAATTAATGGTTTTAGTAACGAAAAGATGTTATTGATATAACATCAATAGTTTGAAAATAGAATTAAAATATTTTAAAATTTAAGGAATCATAATTTTTAATGCAATTAATTCTTATGAAAATGGCTTATAAGAAATAACATTTAGATGTATATAATATTATTGTGTTTTAGAAAATGAATCATATGTTTATGGAAAGTCAAAATTTGGATTTTAATTACATATATAAAGGTATAAAACAACCTTTAATTTAAAGATGAATTTTGTCCATTTTTCTCAAAAAGAAATCTTAAGTAGCACCATGATTTAGGCTGAAAAGAATGTTTCCTCACTTGTGTTTCTTTTTTCTTTTTTCTCAATGGGGAATAAAAGGAAATTACATTGGAACCAATATATTTAATTTAATTTAATCACATTCAAGGAAGGATGGTACTTTATTTTCATATTATTAATGCATTATAATATTTAATGTAAACAATACAATTAATTCATTAAAGTATATTTTAACATTCACTCTGTGAGTTTACACAATTTAGGTAGTAAATTGAAATCAATATTATTTTATTTACAAGATATAATGATTTATTTGATCCTTTAACTTAAATATATATATATTAGTCATTTATTTATATATTTTTTTGTCCTTTTTAACCCTTAAACTTTTGTGTTTTTTATTATCAAATTACCCCCAAATTAATGGAAAAGTTAACATTTTTACTTTACTGACGCATTAAAATTATAAAAAAAGTATAAAAATTATAAAAAAATATCTTTTAAATTTTAAAAAATTAATTAATTTATGACATGACATCCACGTGGCAATCTACGTGTATGTCATGTCACCAAAGTTAACAAAGGCTAAATTTTTTATCCATTTTTGAATTATTTGATAAAATATGTAAGTTCAAGAGTTAAAAAAATTAAATGGGAGACTAAATTAACTCTTTTTTTTGTAAAGTTGGAAGATCAAATAAGTCATTATGTCAATTTAAAAAATAATAAGTAAAATAAATATGGTTATTTATGTACTTATGTTAGCACAAGTTTCTTGTCCTTAGTTTTTATTAATAAATTGCTTAAGAACTTTTATTCAGTAATTTAGTAAAAATTACCTTTATTAATGTTTTAATTAATAGTCATAACCATTTATCTGTATATTATGGGATATTTATACTACAGTTAAATTTATGATTTAATTGGTGATTGAATACCAACTGAATTGGAATAATTAAAAAATTATTATTTTTATAAAGTTATATTATTATGTTTATTTTTTACATTTTTATCTAAAATCAGTGAATACTTATACTAAATGGGACTCAAAGTTAGATATGTGTTTTTAAACTTTCAATATAATAAACTATTAGTTCCTTTTATTTTTAGTAAGAGAAAGTAGCTTAGGCTAAAGGAATATCTAGCTTAATTAACAACAACTTTCGTAGACAACGCACGATGCATGTCTGCTTTCAAAATTTATCGCACAACGATAACTAGGTCATTAAAGGTAACCAATTGATTCAAACTACCTCTGGCCTCCTTCGCCATACACTCAGCAACTCTATTACAATATGTAGAGATGAGTCTAATTCTCACTTGCCAATTTTTTGCAACCCAAGTATGAACCAATACTTCATTTAGATGTTATATGAACATTTATGTCAAATATATACACCTTTTAATTTAATTATTACTTAAATGTGCAGCATAATATTGTCTCACTTTATCTCCCTTAACAGTTGGAGTTGATTCAAACCGAACTAAATTTTACTACTACGTGTATCTGGAAAAAGAAAAGAGAAACGGAATTACTCATACGATTAAAGCTATAATTCTTCCAAAAACATATGCAATCAAGCAATTAACACTTGAGTCTTGGAAGAATATGACACATGTTGACTTAAAACTCGCCAACACTACATTAATACACACGTGCTCTTAATTTATACGGATTATATCACCAAATTAGACTTTAAAATTAACAACTGATCTATAGGTTTTCCCAGGCTCCCATCCCGCCGGAATCACACCGGTGGCCACAATGGTGTTGCGAGAGTCGAGTGAGGTTAGCTTGATAGAGAAGGGAGCCCGCAACCGGGAACCGGCGTCGAGTTTCCAGACAGCACCCCAGGATTGTTGCATGGGTTGCCAGGTGTCAGAGTCAAGCGCCTGTTTCAGGTCAACAGAGGCAAGGTCACCATCTCCATCTTCGTATTCAATTAGGGTGGCGAAATAGTTAGGGTTGGAACCCGCATCGACGTGGAATGCAATGGTCGTTCCAGGATAGTTACATTCAACTCTGTAAACCCATTTCGTCAACAAACAGAATAATTAAAAAAAAAAAAAAAAAAAAAAAGATTGAATTCTTCAACTCTGCAAACCCATTTCGTCAAGGCTATAAAGACTTTCTATCCATTAAAGGTAGGTGAGGACTAAAACTAAATTCTTACTTTCTATATTGAATTTGCAAGACCCCAGCATCACGGAGCTTCTCAGCCTGACCAGACTTAGCCATGGCACCAAAAGAACTACCACTTAAATCGAAATGAACCGACTCTGAAACACAGCCGGGGCATTCATCTGTGATTACTACGGTCGCAGGGTTTCCCGAACAGGCTGAATTACTCGTGCATTTTACCTGAAATACACTTACATATGTATAAGTACACTACCATTAATGATAATATTGAAACCCTTTGCATGAGAGAGTAGTCTTAGTGCACCTCATAACAGGCACCACATCCTTTGCCAGATCTGTACAGAGAAGGGCCTCCAGCCGATACCAATGACGAAAATGGAGCTTGCGACACACTTCCTCCATAGCCACAAGATCCACCTACATTCATACACACAAAATGGTTAAACTTGAAGAAATAATCAAACAAAAAACATTAGTGTAAATGGTGACAATCATTGCCCATGCTGGTCATTACCATCACTTCCAGCCCCTGTGGGGCTGCCATACCATGTAGCGCCGGCTGGGGACCAATCATACTCAGATGCTGCCAACGAGACATTAAGGAGCTTAGGGTAGAATCCAAAGCAACCGTTAAATAAAACTGAAAATGTGACTCCAAAAGCTAAGAGGGAGCACATGTTTCCAAGAGTAGTGAAAGCCATGAACACAAACTTCGGTCCAAGAAATTAGCTAGTAGGTAGCAGAGAAGTTTCAAGTTTGGTGATGGCTCTAGCAGAAGAACTACAACGTATTTATAGAGCCAAGCGTAGTGCATGGTTTCTAATGCAACCACTTAGAAAATGACACGTGTAATAACAATGGAGGATTTAAGCATTATTTTCTTCAGGGACAAGTCAAAATGAAGATCCTTGAGATACGAAATAAGTAATAAACTATACTGCTTGATTAGACTTTTTGTAAGAAGGGATTTTTATAAAAAAAATTAGTAAGAAATAAAAATTTTGGTTAAATAATATAAAAGATTTTGAGGACATCAGCTAGAATAGGCGGCACCATTGCTTTTACTAAGATTAAAAGTGACATAAATACTAAACATAAAAGATAAGAATTTTGTATTATGTTCACAAGTTATTAATTAATCCAAAGGATCTATTGTGAAAATGAAGTATGTCGGGAAGTTTGCATGTATTTGTATTTTTATGTATATTTCATATACAGTGTAATACAGAAGCAATAATATTGTTTTATTTTGAGAATTTTTTCTAGATATACCCTAATAAGGATATACTTTGTTTATTAGTATACTTTACATGAGAAGGGTAAATAATTATTATTTTTTGATAAATTACAAGAGAAGAGCAAAGCATAATGCGACTTAAATCCAGATAACACTTGAGATGATGAACATTCTGACGATCGAGTCAAAAGATAAAAAATAATAATAATAACTGATGCATTAGCTTTGATTGAAGTCCATAAAGCATATTAACAGAGTCCAACATGTATAGATGAGGCAGATTTGGTTGTTTCCATCTGATTTTTAAAAGTATTCTTTGTGTTTTTAGACCCTTTGATATTCAATATTTACATTATATTGTATGTAGTAGAAAGAACAGCTATATTGTATTTAAATAAATAGATAAAACTTGTTACGACTTATGCAAATAAATATTGACAAAACCTTTTTTCTTTTGTGTGTGTGTGTGTCCTATGCAGGGTTTGTGTAATAAAGTTAGGACCCAATCGCCCACAAGCGGTTCTGTTTCAATATATGGGGACACGTTAGCAATAGATATATAGGTCCGTTTAAGAAGTTTAATTGCTTCTTCCGGTAAAAATACCACAGCAGCCCCAATGCTATATCTCATATTGTACTATAGTCCTTTTATTGAAAACTTTAAGTCAAATGGTCCTTTATACGTAGGATGAACTGAGCGAATGCCTATTTGGTGTTTTATATATATTTACTATTTGCCCACTACTAGTTTATTTACAGAAAATTGGCCCTCAACTTTTTATTAATGAAATATTCATAAAAATTAAAAAAAAATTAAAGAGCATAAATAAATACTGAAATTAGCCAACTGAATTGTTATTTTTTTGATATTCTAATATAATGCAGTATATAACTTTGTAAGCTTAACTAGCTCTCCTTCCACCAAATATTAATAATTTTAAAGGCAGCATATAAATATATGCACTCACAGTTTATGAGGTGTCACCATTTTCAGTTAAAATCTCTACGAGATATAAAATTAAATGTAAAATCTCAAAGCAGCTTCAACCTCAGTTCAAGCCAACTATGAGCTTATTTCTTATATAATTTTATAATAAAGAAATTTTTTTAAGTGTTTTTCTTTTTTAAAAATTACACACAAACACTGACATATTATAGTCTACAATTTAATCAAACAATGATTCATGTAAACTCTTATAATTTTTAAAATTTTATTTTTTCTAAAAAATAAACTCTTTTTTATTTTTTAAAATAGATTTTTAATGTGAATAGTTTTTATTTATGACTTTGTAACATTTTATATTTTTTAATTTATTTACTGACGTGTCATATATATATATATATAAGATAAAAATATTATCACAATTAGCAATGAAAGGTTGAGAGTCAATTTGCTTCAAATAAAGAAAAGTTAGATCAAAAGTTAAATTTGTTGCTATGTCATATTTAAAAGGTCAGAGTAAGTATTAAAGAGCACAATTTTAATGGAAAAAGAAAATCCATTTTCATTACGCAATCTAAAATATAAAATATAATACAGGGACTGATATGGTGATTTTACAGTTTTCTCTCGTCTTATCGTACATCAATTCAGTCTGAGTCCCCCCTAATTCATGGAACTACACTTAAATTAACTTCCAATTAAAAATCCCAAGCCACACAAGATTTGCGGCTTTAAAAGGCGAGGCAACGGAAAAACATGTTCGTTAATTTTGCCGTTGATGATGGTTAGGAGCCGTTGAACCATCCAAATCCAACGGTTCAGGAAATTATATTATTCAAATACGACGGCACGTAATATTTGGCGGGGATTTTGGGGCTTGTTAAATTTAAAAAAGAAAAAAAGAAGCGGTGACAATGAGTGATTGTGATCCAATGCTTTGTTTTACATGGAAATTAAGCTTTATATCTCTATGAAATTTGCTTCTACTTTTCTTCAATAAAACAATGAATCATTTCACTTAATGAAGGGAGTTTATTTTAATGGCTCACATGGTGAATCCTTAATTCCCAATAAGGATACACATGGCAATCACTTTCATGCTGAAGATATATACTTGGAACAAGAAGAAACCATTCTAATTTGAATTAAAATTCATGTCTTGTCCCAACAAATCTTTAAAATTTTTAAAATTTCAAATTGTTAATATTATTAATTAATGGGTTGGAATAGTTTTTTTTTTTAATAAAATTTACATGGTTAATATATTCATTTTAAACTAAAATTTATTATTTTTATTTCAATTTAGAATAGAACTAAAATTTGAAATAATAGGTGGTTATAGAAAACTAATTCATTGTAATGAGTGCGATTATGGAAAAATACATGATTGTAAAAAGTAAAAATAAAATTTAAATATAATAACGTTGAAAGTTATGATAAAATGTTGGTATAGAGAAAAACTAATAGCGTATAAGACAATGAAGCTAATTATGAAAGAAAAATATTCAGGTCTCTTTCTCTATCACACAAATGTGGGTCACAATACTCAATATTTTCATATCAATTCATAGTCTTTTCCAAGTGGATTTTGACAATAATGATAAATTATTCAAGAATTGCACATGCTTAGTTGAAATCAATTTTGTATTATTTGCTACATTAATCACAAAAACAGGATACGATTACGTTATTTGACATTGAAATAATGGATTGGAGTAGACATCCATGGTTTATAAATATGGTTCCTTTTTCCCCAAATCATTCAAATATTTAAGATTAAAAAACATTAGGGTAAATTATACTCTTAATCACTAAATTATAGGTAAATTTTATTGTACTTACTAATTAAAAAAATGTTACAATCTGATTACTAAACTTTTCGAATTGTTTTTTCTTTTTTGTCACTCAGCTGTGAAGTGGTACTTTTTTAGTTGGCATAATAATAATTGTAGTCCTCGACTTTTATATTTCTTGTCAATTTGACATTGGTTCAATATAGAAATTATAAAAATAAAAAAAAACTCTTAAAATAATATAAAAAGAATATTATATATAGAAATTCTAGAAAAATAAAATCTAGATAGTGTTGTTGTTGAAGAACTAAAATGTGGGAAATAAAGAAAATTATCATTCAATGAAATCTAATAACAAATAAAAAGCAAATAATATCTTCAAGTCAAGTTCCATGTCCTTGAAGAGCATCAGACAAAAGAGATTAATGTTTTTCTTTTCTATGTTTTATCAAAGAATGGGTATTGAACATTTCTATACAAATAATACAGAGAGAAAATCTAGAGAGTTTAAAAGCAATTTCTCTCATTTTCTCACTTTATCTATTTTTGAAATTTTTATTTATTTTTGTGTAGTAACCAATTTTGCCCGGGCCCAATACAGAATAGAGGCCCAAGTGATAAATCAAAAAATAATAAGCCCAAAAATAATATATAACAGTCTTTTGAATGTCCATTTACAAGAGAGCTCAAAGCCCAATAAACCAAAATAAACAAACAGAACAAAAATCCAAAAATAATAGTCCATTTACAGAACAAATTTGGAACCACATTAAAAACCAGATTAAACTAAGCCCAATTCAAACCCTACCCAATGGACCCAAAATCGCATAGGCCCAATGGCCCAAAATCTTAAGACTTTTCGGAACCCTAGGGTTCCCTCCCCACCAACCGCCGACCCTTCGTCTCCCCACTAGCCTCGGCCTAAGTGCCACCTGCCACCACCGCGCTTTGGCCACTCACGCGTTTCGGCCATCACGCACACCGCATTGCACCACGAGCACGTCCCCCAGCGTCTCGGCCTCGTGCGTTCACAACAACGCCCATATCCTCGCAAGAAGAATACACCAAGACAGCAGAGGCGAAAACCATCAGAACAAAGAAGTATGGAGAACATAGTTGAATAATAGTAAAAAAAGACTATATCCCTCGGCTATAAAGCCGCTTAAATTCGATGTAAAGAGGGTTCCCTTTTTTTTTTGTTTTTACGAAGTCTGAAAAATCAAAAAGCAACGAGAAAAAGAAAAAATATTCAAAGCAGAAACGTTTGTAAGCATTCGTCTTTCGGCAATTTTTGTTGAACTACGAACACTAGAAAGAAATCAAAAAAGAAATCAAAAAAATTGAAGGTTGATTGTTTTACTTTTTATGTCCGATTGTTGTTTACTGTCATTTGATTTTTTTTGTTTCCGTCGTTCTATTTTGTTAAGTTTCTTTTAAAAAAATAAAAACGAGAGCGAAAAAGGAAGACCTGACCAGAATCCTTTCGTAGCTCTATCGCCGGGGATCTCTTCCTTACCCTCGAAATCGGGCTAGAAGGGGTCGAGGGATTCGTGGTTTCGATGATGGTGAAGGTTTAAAGTCGGAACCTTCAAAACGCGTCTTCGAGCGGGGCAAGGATCCTATCTCCCTCCCGCTCGTTGGCGGCCGCCGGATGGTGGTGCGACGACGGTTTGAGATTCGGGTTTGAATCCTATCAAAAGAAACAATGGGAAGGAGGAGGCTACCTTGTTGGGTTGCTCCGTTTGAGAGCACAAAAAGGGGGCTGCGGCTGTTGAGTTTACAGGGAATGAAGGATAAAGTATTTTGAAATAGTTTAGGGTTTCTTCAATGCCTAATAAAACGGCGCCGTTTGGTCTTCAGGGATAACTGTGCATATCCCTTTTAAGGGATATTTGCGCGATGACCCCCCTGTTCTTTTTGCGCAACCGATTTCGGCCCAATTTAACTCTTTAAATCTACCCTATCAACATTACTCCGTTTTTAATTTGGTCCGCGTCCTAATCAGTATAAAACGCAGCGCGTATTGGCCGGGTCATTTTCTCAATCGATCCCCACAGATTTATGCATTCGACGCTATGGTCTCTGGCTCCCTTCTGGGGTTTATTTCGATTTCGGCCCCCACTGTTTCGTTCTGATATCAATCTGGTTTTTAATCTCTTTTAAAAAAAAAAAAGAGGGTCTATTTATTTATTTTTTTTCTCGAAGTTTTATTACTATTATTTGTTTATTTTGAATTTATTTTTTTCGTATGTTATCTTTATTAAACATTACATGTATATATTGTTTGTTTTAAAATTTTTGACATTATTACAAAAATATTTCATATATTATTTATTCTTTTTACTGTGTGTCCACCACTTTAAAACCTTTTTGTAAATTGTTTTAAATTGTTTCATGTAGTATTTCTTTTAAAATTGTGAAACTTATTGACCTTGGACTATTAATATTAACGTTTAAATTGTATAAGCCATATAGTTATTATTCATGCATGTTAATATTTTAGGTTAAAGATTCCAATATTGTGTATTGTATGTATTTCACCATTATGGCACCAAATTCATGTCATGTATGTTTGTTAAATTTCGTTGAGCATAACCTAAAATCTTTATGAATTTCATCCAAAATTAAAAAGTTTTCAGATAAGGCAATATTCTATATTTGGAAATTTGAGAGATCGTATCCTATGTGTTGGGTTTTGGTTCTCTCACTTCGCCAAAGATCGAATATCCTTTGGATAATTTTACGCATGGGTCTCGGGGATTAAGAGATGGTCTTGGATTCGAGGATTAAAATCGTCGTGTCCTATGTACTGGATGTGATATTTTATTCTCTCGAAACGGGAAAATCTTAATATTCAATTCGAGAAAATTCAAATATTTTCAAAAGAGGTCAAATTGTAAATTCTTTTTCAAAAAATTTTCAAACTTCCGACATGGGGATGATAATTAATCAATTTGGTACCAATTGTGGGCGTGACGAGGGTGCTAACCCTTCCTCGTACGTAACCGACTCCCGAACCTGTTCTCTCGAACACTCGTGGACCAAAAGCTCCGTCTTAATAAACTAAATGTTTTTATTAAAACAAAGGTGACCCGATCGCACCTAATAAAAGATCGGTGGCGACTCTCTTTTTTTTTTTTAAAAAAAAAGTCGATTCCCGTTTTTGTTAAAAAATGGTTACGACAGCTTGGCGACTCCACTGGGGACTCTGAGAGTCAGGCCGTAAATTGATTGATTTTTGTCCCTTTGATTGAAAAGTTAGAAAAATGTTTTGAAAAATCATGTTTCTCTTTGATGCATTTGTTTGTGCTATAGTGTCGAGTCTCGTGAAATATTTTGGCATTGCATTGCATGACCATTGCGGTCACACCCTTAAGTGGGAGTGAGAAGCTACTCTTTCGTGAGGTTTTTACCTCCGTGCAAGATAGTGGATCACTCTCGGGATACATCCGTACCTATGTCTTCGTGAGATTTTTATCTCCGTGCAGCCATAGGGAAATGTATTCCCCTGAACTGAACTCGGTCTATATGAGCCTATAATGGATAAGGATCGAGGAATTTGATGGTTCAGGTACCCTTGCTTTAGAACCGAACCACATATAGAGAGACCTAGGAGCCCGTTGTAGGTAGAACTGTGTAAACCCTAGTCGCTACCTTAAATAGAAGTTTGATCATTTCCTGTTTATTTTAAGTTCTTTTTGTACTTGATACTAACCTGTCGTGTTTTGCTTTTATTGCATGGCATTTCATCATAAAAAGGTGTTGATCCACATTCGGTTACTAGATAGAAAAGCTTAACATGGAAAAAGGATTTCTCGATAGAGTGGAGGATAATGCGGCCGTTCAGGTGTGGTCCTAAAGAATACAGCAAGAGAAGGGGGATAGCCTGACAGTGGGGCATGAATCAGAGTTATGGGATTTCACCCGTATCAGCGTGGCTCAAAATGATCTGCGAGAATTGAAGAAAATATGGGACTCATGGGGGAACGAGGACAAACAACTGCTCTACTATAATTACGGCGATCTGCCCTATCTACTTGATATCAAGGTAGACGAGTACCTACTCCGAGCTATTACCCAGTTTTGGAACCGTGCCTACAGTTGCTTCACTTTTGGAGAGGTAGATTTGGTGCCTACAATAGAGGAGTACACAGCTTTGTTTCGATGCCCGAGAATTCAAACTGATAAGGCGTATTCAAGGTTTGCAAATGTGCCGATGTTCTCAAAGAGGCTAATGAACATTACAGGGATGAGCGAGCAATGGATCACGGCCCGGATCAAGCAAAAGGGAGATTGTAAGTGCATTCCTTGGAAACACTTGAGGGACTTGATCTTGGCGCATCCTGATAAGAAGAAGAGGGTCGACGTCTTCGCTCTAAGTATCTATGGTTTGGTCATCTTTCCCAAGGATGTAGAGGATCTGGGCATATAGAGGATGTGGTTTCAGACCTATTTGATAAACTTGATAAGGGAGTTACGCCTGTCCCCGCAATTTTAGCCGAAGCCTTCAGATCATTGAACGCTTGCCGAAGGACGGGCGAAGGGAGGTTCGTGGGTTGTGCACAATTGTTGTTATCTTGGTTTCATTTCCATTTTTGGAAAAGAGAAAAGTTCTCATACAAAGTCTTTTTCGAGAACTACTCTCCTCTAGAGGAATTAGCGAGTGCACCAAGGCGGGACGACCTATCCGAAGAGAAATGGATAGCAATTCTCCAAAATCTGCAAGTTAAAGATGTAGAATGGAAGGCTCCGTGGGTGATCACGGACGAGATCTTGTATCGATGTAGAGGGTTCGACTGGGTTCCTTTACTCGGAATATGGGGAGCTGTCGAATATACCCCGTTACTAGTGATGAGGCAGTATCAATCGAGACAGTTCATACCTGTGACACATGGATTAGCCCAATGACAACTATAAGAAGAGAGTTCACGAAATATCGGATGCATGGACCCAAACCCGAAAAATGAAGAGACTCGCCATAGGGCCAATGGCGACCCCTGAGTACGATTGATAGTGGGGCAAAAGAATCAATGACAACGTCCTAGGGCCAATCCAAGGAAATGCTTGACTAATAGAAGAACAGCTGCAAGTAATCCCGTCTGAATTAGAGATTATCAAGCAAGACTTCGAGAGAAAGAGCCGGGAATTGGGTAAGAGAATAGAGCAGCTAGAAGAGGAAAAGATGCAGTTGGGGTTAGATGTCGACGTCCACAAGTTCGAGGCTGAGAAATTGAAAAAAGGAAAGAATAAGGCCGAAGAGGATTTGGATAGCTTAAAGACGGACTATAAGAAGCTACGCATGTCCATCAGAACTGCTGGTTTGGGCAAAACGTCAGAGCAATGGCGACGGGAAATTAAAGAAGAAAAGTCCAGAGCCGATCAGTGGGAAAAGAAATTCTAATATGCTCAAGTACGGAAGGACGCTTTGGAAAAAGGCCTGTTGGAAAGCCAAAGTGAACAAGAGAGGTTACGCGCCCAAGTAGCAGAATTAGAAAGGTCACTGCATCTGCACTGCAGTCGCAATTCAGTAGTCAAATTAAGGGCCAGTCAGGACAAGATCGAGGAGATAAGAGGAAAGATAGGGGAGCTCGAGACTGCATTACAAGATAGCAAAATTCGGGTTGAACTCCTTGAAGCAAACAACGAACATTGGAGGGAGCAGCTCCACCATTCTCAAGAACGGATCAAAAACAGATACTATGTAATGGGCGAGGCCGTGGCTCAAATCCGAGAGATGGCCGATCATTTGCAAACCTTGGCGGTTCGGGCTGATGCGCTAAGTCTGATGTACGAGTCAAGATCGGAGCGAGGCCAAAGCTTAGCTTGGCTTCTTAGGAAAATTAAAGATTTAGGCACTAGAGCAAAGTCGTATATGTAATCATCCGTTCTATGAAAGGAAATTTGTTTTCTAGTAAAGTTTATCTAATGGAATTGAATTAAATCAACACCTTTTGCATTCATACATGCATTTGCATTACGTTGCATACATTAGCATCACATCGCCATAATCATTTACTAAGGCTGAAATCGTATGCTACGTCACTGCAAATCTGGAATCACATCATCCCTATAGGACACGTCTAAGAACTAGAGCTATGGACGCCGAACTCAATGAGAGGATCGAAAGAATGGAAAGAATCCAGCAAGAGCTGCAAGAACGATTAGCAGTCGTGTCGCAAAGAAGAAGCAAGGGACTGATGATGAGATCCTGCGAGGAATCACTAGAGCATAAGGATCAAATGGCTAAAATGATGGAGATGTTGACGGCTCTGGCCAAAGAAAAAGGAATCACACAGAGTCCTGATATTACAGAACCCCACTCGAGGGTCAATCAGGATCCGCTCTATCCCCCAGGATTCACACCACCCCATGCTCATGCGACCCAAAGAGGATATCCTCAAGGGAACCCGACAAGCCTAGAACAACGACCCATACCACCTACTCATCTGGGGCAAGGTGTATTTGTATCAAACTCCGGAGATAATTCTGCTAATCCGATTATTCTGGATTTGGATGATCCGGTAGAAATAGCTAGGTTAAAGAGGGACGATCATGATGCTGAGGAAAAGTACAGGATCTTGGAAGAAAGACTCAAGGTGGTGGAGGGTACTGGAGTCTTCTCTGCACTGAGCGCCAAAGAGCTCAGTCTGGTGCCCGATCTGGTTCTGCCTCCAAAGTTTAAGGCGCCAGATTTCGAAAAGTACGATGGAACGAGATGTCCGAAGGCCAATCTTATCATGTTCTGTCGAAAGATGGCTGGTCACGTGAATGAGGAAAAGCTGTTAATACACTGTTTCCAGGATAGCTTAATCGGATCAGCCCTCCGGTAGTATGATCAACTCAGCACAGAGAGGATCCGGTCATAGAAGGACTAGCAACTGCATTCTGTGAACAATATAAGCATGTTTCTGATATGGCACCCGATCGACTAACGTTACAGATAATGGAAAAGAAGCCAACGGAGACCTTTAGACAGTACGCTCAAAGATGGAGGGACCTCTCAGTCCAAGTCGAGCCCTCACTAACTAAAAGTGAGATAACAGTCCTCTTTATCAATACCTTGAAAGCGCCATTTTACGACAAACTGGTGGGAAATGCCACGAAAGACTTCACCGACATCGTAATGTCTGGCGAACTCATCGAAAATGGCATCAAGAGTGGAAGGATGGAGGGTCCTGAAAGTTCGAAAAGGCCAGCACCTGTAAAGAAAAAAGATCCTGAAACCCATATGGTAGGGACCGGGAGCCACTATACTGCCAATCCGTACCTAACCCAACCACGACCTCAATTCCGCCCACCTGCAAATTTTTATTTTCCTCCTCAAAACCTCTACTATCAAACACCCCCTCCCTACCCCGTCTATGCCACTGATAACCAAAGACCATTTACCATACCCCCGCCAAATACTACGTCTGTTCAAAGTCAGCCAAAAAATGAACAAAGACCGACAAGACCCAACCCTGAGAGACCTCAATTTACCCCTATTCCTGTGTCATATGGAGAACTGTGCCCGAAATTATTGGAAAAACAATTAATCTCCCCACATTACATGGCACCACTAAAGCCCCCATTCCCAAAGTGGTACGATCCCAATGCTAATTGCATGTATCATGCTGGAAACTAGGGGCATTCTACAGACAACTGTATAGCCTTTAAGAGGAGAGTTCTAGGCCTTATCGACGCAGGGATTTTACGGTTTGACGGTACCGGTAATATGGCTGGAAATTCGCTCCCTAACCATACCGCAGGGAACGTGAATATGGCGACACAGGAGGACAGGTGACGAGCCAAGTGTTGTGTCTCCGAAATAAGGACACCTTTGATGAAGGTCTGGGAAATAATGACTGAGAAGGGTATGCTCGACAAAAGTTTCAAGGAGGAAAGCATGAAGAGTCTGAGTTTTTACGTCTTCCACGGCATAGAAGGACATCACATCTAATCTTGTGAGAAATTCAAAGAGCTACATCAAGGTATGATGGACAATAAGGAGGTTGAGATCTGCAATAAGATGGAAGAGGCCGATGAAAAGGATGTATGCGCCTCTGAGGGCCAATCATCAGGCCCCCCTTATAGCGCCGATCGACCTTTGGTGATCTACTACGAGGCAAAGAAGGAAGAGGTGAGACCAAAAATGATAATCTAAGTACCTTCTCCTTTCCCTTACAAGGATAGCAAGGCGGTGCCGTGGAAATATGATGTCAACATCACCATACCCGAAGCTACAACTAGAAACGTCAGCGAGGTGGGGCATTTTACCCGCAGTGGGAGGTGCTATTCCCCTGAGATGGTTGAGACAAAGAAGAAAGCCGTTGGCACGAGTCAGAAAGGGAAGGCACCAATACACGAGGCCGAGGGTGAGGTTGAAATACAATCTGAACAAGAAGCCAAGAGGCCCGTGAATGAGGATGAAGCGCAAGAATTCTTAAAGTTTATTAAGCACAGCGAATATAACGTCGTAGAGCAGCTGAACAAACAACCAGCAAGAATCTCAGTATTATCCCTGTTGTTGAACTCGTAGCCACATCGAAACGCTTTACTAAAAGTGTTAAACCAGGCGTATGTGCTGAGCAATTTACCCGTTGAAAAACTTGATAGATGGGTGAACAATTTAAATGCGGATAATTTCATCTCTTTCAGCGATGATGAAATACCACCAAACGGTAGAGGCTCTGTTAAAGCATTGCACATCACAACCGGGTGCAAAGGCTATATAATACCGCATGTGCTTATTGACAACGAGTCTGCGCTCAATGTCATGTCGTTGGCTACACTATCCAGGATGCCCGTCGACATGTCTTATCTGAGGCCTTGTCATTCTGCAATAAGGGCATTTGATGGAACACGTCGAGAGGTCATGGGAAAGATCGAGATTCCTCTGGAGGTGGGCCCGTGTACATATAATGTCGAGTTCCAAGTCATGGACATCGCACGTTCATATAATTGCCTTTTAGGAAAGCCCTGGATCCATTCCGCTGGAGCAATCCCTTCATCTCTCCATCAGAAAATAAAGTTTATTATGGATAATCGCTTGATCACGATCGCTGGTGAAGAAGACATTGTCGCATCACTCTCTACCGACGCACCCTACATCGAGGCAAACAAAGAGGCGCCAGAATGCTCCTTCCGTTCCTTCAAATTTATCAACGCTACATTTGTCGCCGAAGGAGACAGGGCTCTCACGCCCAAATTGTTAAGAAGCACCAAAATGGGAATCAAGTTGACTGTAGAAAAGGCGCCCGAGCAGGGAAGGGTTTAGGAAGACACCAGCAAGGGATAGCTAGCGCGCTAAAACCGATACACCACAAGGCTCAATACGGCTTGGGGTTCAAACCTGATGAATGACAAAGAAGGAAACAGTTGCAGAAAGATCAAGGAAAGAGGATTGCAAGAGCCTCACGTCGGGAAGTAGAATGGGAGCCTATAACGTACCCGCCCTTGTCGAAAACTTTTACGTCCGCAGGAATAGTGTACCCAGAGGGAGATAATTCACGAAACGCCCTGTTATTAGTTGAAAGGGATTTTCAAAACTTCAATATAAACGTCATTGACAAAATGGGTGATACGATGGAAGGTATTTCAAAAATACGCCCCGGTCCTCCTGGATTTATTTTGAATAATTGGACCGCTGAGAATCTCCTTGTAGTTTCTAGGGCCCCTCCAAAGTAATCCTCAATGACAACTTCCTGTATACCCCTAAGTTGTAGGGGAATCTGTTATAAGGGTTTGTGTTAGCTGTTTAGCATTTAAATGAACAATCAATGAAGATGCATTTTGTCATTGTCTCTCATTCTCATTGGCCTCATATTTATTCCCTCTTCTTATAGCTTGTCTTTATATATATTTCATGTCATGCCATAGAATCACATTTGTAGGTTCCAGTACCTCGATTTTCCTCTATAGTTTCTTTTTCATTTACCTTTCAGGTGCTCAGATATCGACAACGTGAACAATCCCGTTACAGATCCTAAAATCAACTTCGAGCAAACTGTTTGTTTAGGAGAATCCGAAGCTGATGAGAATGCTGAAGATTATGTCTCAACCCCTGACTTGCTAAGAATGATAGAACAAAAAGATAAACAGATACTTCCCCATCAAGAATCTGTCGAGACAGTGAACTTGGGAAGTGAAGAAAAGAGGCAAGAAGTGAAGATCGGAACCACCATTTCGGAGAACACCAAACACGACTTGGTCATCTTGCTTCATGAGTACAAAGATGTATTTGCATGGTCATGTTAGGACATGCCAGGATTGGGCGAGGATGTAGTGGTCCATAGGCTCCCACTAAAGCCAGAATGCAAGCCTGTCCAGCAGAAGCTAAGACGAATGAGACCCGAAATGCTCTTAAAAATAAAAGAAGAAGTCAAAAAACAATTCGATGCCGGCTTCTTACAAGTCTCCACATATCCAGAATGGGTAGCTAATATAGTCCCAGTGCCAAAGAAAGATGGCAAGGTGCGAATGTGTGTGGACTATCGCGATCTAAATCGAGCAAGCCCCAAGGATAATTTTCCCTTACCGCACATCGATACGTTGGTGGATAACACGGTAAAACATTCATTATTTTCTTTCATGGATAGATTTTCGGGTTATAACCAAATAAAGATGGCTCCTGAGGATATGGAGAAAACTACATTCGTAACGATGTGGGGAACATTCTGCTACAAGGTGATGCCATTCGGATTAAAGAATGCCGGGGCAACATATCAGGGGCCAATGGTGATGCTGTTCCATGACATGATGCACAAAGAGATAGAAGTCTATGTCGACGATATGATTGCCAAATCTCGAGGGGAAAGAGAGCATGTTGGAAACCTCACGAAATTATTTGAAAGATTGAGAAAATTCCAACTGAAGCTTAACCCAGCTAAGTGCACATTCGGAGCAACCTCGGGGAAATTACTGGGCTTCATCATCAGCGAGAGAGGTATTGAGGTTGATCCGGACAAGATAAAGGCCATACAAGAATTACCACCTCCACGGACACAAAAAGAAGTCAGAGGATTTCTAGGAAGGTTAAACTACATCGCTCGTTTTATTGCTCAGCTTACCAACCGATGCGACCCAATTTTTCGACTCCTGCGAAAACACAATCCTGGGGAATGGAATAAAGAACGCCAAGCTACTTTCGACAAGATAAAACAATATTTGTCTAACCCCCCAGTGCTAGTATCACCGACTCCCGGGAGACTGTTAATATTGTATCTGACGGTGTTCGAAAATTCAATGGGTTGTGTGCTGGGGCAACATGATGAGTCGGGGAGAAGAGAAAAGGCGATCTATTACCTCAGCAAGAAGTTCACGGAGTATGAAGCAAAATATCTGTCAATTGAAAAATTCTCTTGTGCTCTGGTCTGGGCAGCTCGAAGGCTCAGACAATATATGTTGTATCATACGACGTGGCTGATCTCAAGGCTGGACCCAATAAAGTACATGATGGAATCACCTGCACTCTCGGGAAGAATAGCACGATGGCAGATCCTATTGTCGGAATACGACATCATATATGTGAACCAAAAGTCGATAAAAAGGAGCGCGATAGCCGACTTCCTAGCAGCCCGAGCTACAGAGGAATACGAGCCATTAAGATTTGACTTCCCGGATGAAGACTTGATGTGCATTACAGAAAAAGAATGTGAATTATCAAAAGAGAAATTATGGAAGATGAGTTTTGATGGCGCATCAAACGCATTGGGGCATGGGACCGGAGCAGTTTTAATGTCACCAGAAGAGAATCATTATCCATTTACTGCCAGGTTAAACTTCTTCTGTACCAATAACATAGCGGAATACGAGGCTTGCATCATGGGGCTTCGCGCAGCTATTGAACGAGACATCAAAATTCTAAAGGTATCCGGGGATTCAGCATTGGTGATTTACCAAATCCGTGGAGATTGGGAAGTGAGAGACTCGAAGCTGGTCAAATATCACGATCTCGTTGTGGGTTTGGTCAAAGAATTCGAGGAAGTAACCTTTAATTACTTCCCACGAGAGGAAAACCAATTGGCTGATGCCCTGGCCACCTTAGCTTCAATGTTCAAAGCGAACCAAGAAACGGAAATAATGCCTCTCCAGATGAGCATATATGAAGCCCCGGCGCATTGTTTTAGCATTGAAAAAGAGGCGAATGGACAGCCATGGTTCCATGATATCTTAGAATATGTCAAGCATCAAAGATATCCAGAGCAAGCAAACGAGAACGACAAAAGAACAATCAGAAGAATGGCAGCGGGATTTATTCTTTATGGGGACATCCTCTACAAAAGAGGAAAAAATCAAGTGCTTCTGAGATGCGTGGACGATATTGGAGCCAGAAAGATACTTGAAGAGGTCCATGAAGGAATTTGTGGAACGCATGCCAATGGTTTTACTATGGCCAGGAAAATTATGAGACTTGGCTATTACTGGTTGACAATGGAAAGCGACTGCATCAGTTACGCACGAAAGTGTCACAAATGCCAAGTTTACGGCGACAAAATTCATACAACACCTTCGCCCCTCCACGTTATGACCTCTCCGTGGCCTTTTTCTATGTGGGGCATGGATGTTATAGGGCCAATTTCCCCAAAAGCTTCTAATGGGCATCGATTCATCTCCGTGGTCATAGATTACTTCACAAAATGGGTCGAGGCTGCTTCGTTTGCGAACGTGACAAAGACCGCGGTTTGCAAGTTCTTGAAAAAGGAGATTATATGTCGATACGGATTACCTGAGAAAATCATCTCAGATAATGCCTTGAATCTGAACAACAGGATGATGAAGGAAGTGTGTGAACAATTTCAAATAAAGCATCACAATTCCTCACCCTATCGCCCAAAGATGAAGGGAGCAGTAGAGGCTGCCAACAAAAATATTAAAAGGATTATTGGGAAAATGACCGAGACGTATAAAGACTGGCACGAGAAGCTACCATTTGCCCTATACGCATATCGCACATGTGTGTGGACTTCTATGGGGGCAACTCCTTTCTCTCAGGTCTATGGAATGGAAGCTGTACTGCCTATCGAAGTTGAGATCCTTTCTTTACGAGTCTTAATGGAGTCAAAACTAGAAGGAACAGAATGGGTTCAAGCTCGATACGACTAACTGAATCTGATCGAAGAAAAACGCTTAAAAGTAATCTGTCATGGACAGATGTACCAGAAGAGAATGATCACGGCCCATGACAAGAAGGTACGGCCAAGGGAATTTCGCAAAGGAGAGCTCGTGTTGAGAAAGATTCTCCCAATACAAAAAGACTTTCGAGGAAAATGGGCACCGAATTGGGAAGGACCCTATGTCGTAAAGAAGGCTTTCTCGGGTGGAGCTTTGATTCTCACAGAGATGGATGGGAAAGAGGTACCGAATCCAGTGAACTTAGATGCCGTGAAGAAGTACTACGCCTAAAAAAAGAAAAAAAAAGAAGGAATGAGAAAAGAAAAAGGAAAAAGATCAAGATGAAAACCTGAAAGGGCGTCTTGATTTTTTTTAAAAAAAAATCAGGATGAAAACCCGAAAAGGGCGTCTTGATAAACAAAATTAGGATGAAAACCTGAAAAGGCGTCCTAACGAAGGGAATTTGCACGTAAAGAGCAAGGGTGATTCGAACGGGGAGTCAACGGGCGAGATTATAATATTTGAAGCGGACTCGGAAGCTCAGGATCTTTTACGCAAGAAGCTTCACTCGAAGAGATTCAGGATGAAGGAACATGGAGAAGTTCATGCGTTGGATATCTAGAGCATTTATGACAATTGAATCTACTTTTTTTTTATGTTTTCCTTATCGAATCATTCTTTGTCAATTTTCTTTGCTTGTTGCTTTGAAATAAATACGAACGTAAGGCATTTCCTTCATATCTACTTGGCCATTCTCATGCATCTCGTGTTTGGTTCATTTAAATGGTAAATAGTGAAATTACATACTCTAAACAAAAGGAACGTTGAGCATTACCTGGATGAGAACCTGGTAAGTACAAGAGTCTCAAAGCAAGGACAAAAGTTCAACAAGGGGGCAAAATGGGTGATATATGAGAAGTGCAGATTACTCGTAAAACTTGAGGACGAGAACAAAACCTGAAAGAAAAGTCAAGAATCGAAGCAATGAATACAAGTCATCATGAAAGTCATAACGAGAGATACATGACAAACAAGCCCAGAGCGCATGGCATAATCATATAGGCATAAGAGCATTTAAGAAAAACATGTGCATATCATGACAACATCACGCATAACACATACAGGTACACCAATAAAGCAAGAAATTCTGATGATAGTTGTACCAAATCGAGGAAAAGAAGACATCCGAGTCCCACCAGATGATATGTTTTAAGATTCTGATTGCAAAAAAATCAACTCATAGTACGAGGGGTGAGTTAAGCCTCGGGGTACACCGAGGCACTTTTAATTTATGTTTGCAATTCCTCAGGTCGCACGCTGAGGTATTTTTAGTTTCTGCTTTTTAATTTCCGTTTGTAACTCCTCGGGTCGCACGCCGAGGTACTTTTAATTTCTGTTTGCAATTCCTCGAAGTCGTGTATTTGAGGTATTTTTAATTTTGCTTTTCAATCTCTCGTTTATAACTCCTCGGTCGCGCGCGAGGTACTTTTAATTACGTGTGCAATTCCTCAGTGTATATTTGAGGTATTTTAATTTACGCTTTTTTAATTCCGTTTGCAACTCCTCGGTCGCATGCGAGTACTTTTAATTCTGTTTGCAATTCCTCGAAGTCATGCGCGAGGTATTTTTAATTCTGCTTTTTAATTTCCATTTGCAACTCCTCAAGTCGCACGAGTACTTTTAATTTCTGTTTGCAATTCCTCAAGTCGCATCATTTGATGTATTTTTAATTTCGCTTTTTAATTTCCGTTTGCAACTCCTGTCGCACGCCGAGTACTTTTAATTCTGTTTGCAATTCTCGAAGTCGCACGAGGTATTTTTAATTCTGCTTTTTAATTTCCATTTGCAACTCCTCGGGTTGCATGAAAATACTTTTAATTTATGTTTGCAATTCCTCAGGTCGCACGCTGAGGTATTTTTAATTTCTGCTTTTTAATTTTTGTTTGCAAATCCTCGAGTCGCATGCAGAGGTACTTTTAATTTCTGTTTGCAATTCCTCAGGTTGCGCGCTGAGGTATTTTTAATTTTTGCTTTTTAATCTCCGTTTATAACTTTTCGGGTCGCACGCCGAGGTACTTTTAATTTCTATTTGCAACTCCTCAGGTCGCACGCTGAGGTATTTTTAATTTCTATTTTTCAATTTCTGTCTAAAAAAAACTGTCAAAAAAGGAAAAGAAAAAGAAAAATGAAGGAAGAAGGGGTAAACTCATATTGCGAGAAGAAGGAAACAGTTTGGAAAGTTCAGATTTCATCAAAGTCTCAATGGAGCAGTTAGGAGATCGAAGCTACACTTCTCTTCATGCCCTGAAGTCACATTGGAGCAAGTTAAACATAAACAAGATCGAGGAAAAGTAGATTGAAGCTACGGGTCATCTCGCGGGAGCAGTGGCAAAATGGATCAAAGCAACAAGGTTTGAAGACTGTTGAGGAAGACGAGAACCAATAAGCCGAGGCTTGGCCAAGATCAGGCAAAATTGGTTCTTCTATTGTCTTTGCTCTATTCTCGTTTCACAACAATGAACAAAGAGGGGCAGCTGTAGTAACCAATTTTGCCCGGGCCCAATACAGAATAGAGGCCCAAGTGATAAATTAAAAAATAATAAGCCCAAAAATAATATATAACAGTCTTTTGAATGTCCATTTACAAGAGAGCTCAAAGCCCAATAAACCAAAATAAACAAACAGAACAAAAATCCAAAAACAATAGTCCATTTACAGAACAAATTTGGAACCACATTAAAAACCAGATTAAACTAAGCCCAATTCAAACCCACCCAATGGACCCAAAATCGCAGAGGCCCAATGGCCCAAAATCTTAAGACTTTTCGGAACCCTAGGGTTCCCTCCCCACCAGCCGCCGACCCTTCGTCTCCCCACTAGCCTCGGCCTAAGTGCCACCTCTGCCACCACGCGCTTTGGCCACTACGCGTTTTGGCCATCACGCACACTGCACCACGAGCACGTTCCCCAGGCGTCTCGGCCTCCGTCGTTCACAACAACGCCCATATCCTGCAAGAAGAATACACAGCAACAGGGGCAGAAAACAACCAGGAACAAAGAAGTATAGAGAACATAGTTGAATAATAGTAAAAAAAGACTGTATCCCTCGGCTATAAAGCCGCTTAAATTCGATGTAAAGAGGGTTCCCTTTTTTTTGTTTTTTACGAAGTTTGAAAAATCAAAAAGCAACGAGAAAAAGAAAAAATATTCAGAGTAGAAACGTTTGTAAGCATTCGTCTTTCGGCAATTTTTGTTGAACTACGAACACTAGAAAGAAATCAAAAAAGAAATCAAAAAAGTGAAGGTTGATTGTTTTACTTTTTATGTCTGATTGTTATTTACTATCATTTGATTTTTTTTGTTTCCGTCGTTCTATTTTGTTAAATTTCTTTTAAAAAAATAAAAAATAAATACGAGAGCGAAAAAGGAAGACCTCAGCGGAATTGTTTCGTAGCTCTATCGCCCGGAATCTCTTCCTTACCCTCGAAATCGGGCTAGAAGGGGTCGAGGGATTCGTGGTTTTGACGATGGTGGGGGTTTGAAGCCGGAACCTTCAAAACGCATCTTCGAGCGGGGCAAGGATCCCATCTCCCTCCCACGCGTTGGCGGCCGCCGGATGGTGGTGCGACGACGGTTTGAGATTCACATTTGAATCCTATCAAAAGAAACAATGGGAAGGAGGAGGCTACCTTGCTGGGTTGCTCCGTTTGAGAGCACAAAAAGAAATTTGCGGTGTTGAGTTTCTGAGGAATGAAGGATAAAGTATTTTGAAACAGTTTAGGGTTTCTTTAATGCCTAATAAAACGGCGACGTTTGGTCTTCAGGGATAACTGTGCATATCCCTTTCAAGGGATATTTGCGCGATGACCCCCTGTTCTTTTTGCGCAACCAATTTTGGCCCAATTTAACTCCTTAAATCTACCCTATCAACATTACTCCGTTTTTAATTCGGTCCGCGTCCTAATCAGTATAAAACGCAGCGCGTATTGGCCGGGTCATTTTCTCAATCGATCCCCACAAATTTATGCATTCGACGCTATGGTCCCTGGCTCCCTTCTGGGGTTTATTTCGATTTATTTTTGTTTGCGTTCGATATCAATCTGATTTTTAATCTCTTTTTAAAAAAAAAAGAGGGTCTATTTATTTACTTTTTTCTCGAAGTTTTATTACTATTATTTGTTTATTTTGAATTTCTTTTTTTCGTATGTTATCTTTATTAAACATTACATGTATATATTGTTTGTTTTAAAATTTTTGACATTATTACAAAAATATTTCATATATTATTTATTCTTTTTACTGTGTGTCCACCACTTTAAAACCTTTTTGTAAATTGTTTTAAATTGTCTCACGTAGTATTTCTTTTAAAATTGTTTAACTCATTGACCTTGGACTATTAATATTAACGTTTAAATTGTATAAGCCATGTAGTTATTATTCATGCATGTTAATATTTTAGGTTAAAGATTCCAATATTGTGTATTGTATGTATTTCACCATTATGGCACCAAATTCATGTCATGTATGTTTGTTAAATTTCGTTGGGCATAACCTAAAATCTTTATGAATTTCATCCAAAATTAAAAAGTTTTCAAATAAGGCAATATTCTATATTTGGAAATTCGAGAGATCGTACCCTATGTGTTGGGTTTCGGTTCTCTCGCTTCGCCAAAGATCGAATATCCTTTGGATAATTTTACGCATGGGTCTCGGGGATTAAGAGATAATCTTGGATTCGAGGATTAAAATCGTCGTGTCCTATGTACTGGATGTGATATTTTATTCTCTCGAAACGGGAAAATCTTAATATTCAATTCGAGAAAATTCAAATATTTTCAAAAGAGGTCAAATTGTAAATTCTTTCAAAATTTTCAAACTTCCGACATGGGGACATTAATTAATCAATTTGGTACCAATTGTGGGCGTGACGAGGGTGCTAACCCTTCCTCGCACGTAACCGACTCCCGAACCTGTTCTCTCGAACACTCGTGGACCAAAAGCTCTGTCTTAATAAACTAAATGTTTTTATTAAAACAAAGGTGACCCGATCGCACCTAATAAAAGATCGGTTGCGACTCCCGTTTTTAAAAAAAAAAGTCGATTCCTGTTTTTGTTAAAAAATGGTTACGACATTTTGAATTTTCTAATTTTTTAAAAAGAATTTCAATTTTTATCATTTTATATATAATCAAGGTCAAATTGAAAAAAAAATATAAAAATTAAAGACTAAAATTGTTATTATACCAACTAAAAAAGTGTCACTTAACAATTAGGTGACAAAAAAATAATTTTGTAAAATACAGTGACCAAATTGTAATTCTTTTAGTTAAGTGACCGAAACGAAATTTTACTTGAAATTTAGTGTCTAATAGTGTAGTTTACCCAAAAAAGTAGAAAGAAATTCTTTTAAAAAAAAAACCCTTATCTCATATAACTAATATTTTTAATATAGTGAAAATGTAGATATGAGTTTTAATATTGTTTTCAAATAATATAAAAAGGCTTAAACTTCTTCAAACCGACATGATATATTCATCCATCTTTCTTCAAACCCTTACCCTATCTTGCTTGCTCTTTTTCTCAACTAAAGTTTTGCGTCTCATTTCGGCTATCATAAAATTTGGAAATTCATTGAAAGTTTTGATTAAATATATCAACTGTTTTCATTTACATGTTTCATTGATAAACACAAATGACTCTTCTTCACCCATTTCCAACTGTCCATTACCTTCTAATTTGTTTCATATGCCTTTAGAATAAGAAAACCCCCTCAAAAATCCACTATATGCATCATTTGATACCTACATTTCCTTGTATTTTTCCCTATTAGGTCATTTTACCTACAACAATTAAGATTGAAATTGATGAATAAGCTAGAATTTGAACCCAAGAACTTCAACCAGCAAAAGTTGTCTCTAATTAATCTTGGTCTAACTCTATCTTCTACTTAATGAAGATTGATAAGTTAATCTTTTTATTTTTATTTTTATTTGGTCACCATATTTTATGAAAACTACAAAGTTTTCCTTTTGATGGAAAACATATGAGCTTAAACCGTTAAAATTTTTTTTCCTAATTTGATGCATATAAATTGATGAGCTATTGATTTTGTTAAATTCTATGAATATAAATGGCTAAATTGTTAATTCTCAAGTTAACAATTTAATGGCATTATGTAATTTGTGATATTCAATTAGACTAATTTTTTCAATTTTTGTAAACTATAAAAACCAAATCCTAACAAAATTAAAATAAAAGAACTAACTTCGAAGTTTTCATAGTATGGAATTCAAAATTATACCAATTAAATTTAGGCACGTGGTATATTATTTCATCTAGGATGTATGTCGCCCTAGACATTTTATGGGGGCAATTGTAATGTTCAAAATTTAAAGAACTAATATACAAAATCTAATCTAACCTTTTGAGGACAACATTTACAATTTTTTTATATGACATCTATCGAGGGAGGTTGACTTTTTTTGAATTCTTTTTTTGAAAAAAAATGGCTGGATTATAAATAAAATAAACAAAGCCCAATTCTTTAAAGCCCAAACACAAACAAAGCAAAAAACTAACTCAGATAACCTAATAAAAAAACGTAAAAAAAGAAAAAGAAAAGTAACCCAACCACCCAAGTAGGGGTTTCCTTTTCCTTAACTATCTGAAAAAACAAAGTCCCTTCAGATTCCTTTTTTGTTTCTTGGAAAACCATCACGTATCTGCTCTTGTGCATATCAATTCATCTGAAAGAAGAAAAATAGTCTTCAAATTGGCCCAATATTTGCTATCTTGCCTTCACTCCGGTCACAACACTAATGCCAAAATCGTGAAACAACATGTGAGTCTCTTTTGTTTTCCGTTTTGCTTGCCCAAAGTGAGTATTGCCATCCATCTCCATTTCTAATCAGTTAAATTTCGATCTACAGGAAAAACCTAACCTAGCTGTCAATAATCCTCGTCAACTACCTCTTTTGCAAAAAAAAAAAAAAGGACCTCACTGACCAAATAAGATTCTGCATTTCTCTTTAACCCTTCTACAACTAGTAAATGTGCTACGCCATTCACTTGTCTCTCGCGCATGTTTAAAGACGCACGCTTGGTATCTTTCACAAATAGCCCTGGCGTTTAATATGTGAGAACCTATTACTCACATTTAGATTCCCTTTATTTGTAGCTTCTGAATCATCGATAAGGCATCCCCTTCTATCTCCACCATAGTAAGTCCCACATGCAACCCCATCTCAACTGCTGTAAACATGCCAATGCCTCAGCCGCAAATGGTGAAGGTTTGTTATCATGCAGTAAGCTTTTTGAAAATAACACTCTGCCAGTTGCATCTTTGATGATAATTTTAGAGCATGATTTATTATTTTGCTTACAAAATGTTGTATCAAAATTTATTTTAACAAACTGGTCCTTTGGTGCCTCCAATCATACTTGTACACCTTGTTTTACTGTTATTTCACCATTAATTTCTCCCAAATAATTCCTGATAAAATTTGCAGCCTCAAAGGTTGTTCTATGTTTGCCTTCATGCAGTAGTTGGTTTCTCTCAGTCCATATAGCCCACAAAGTACAACAAAAGATTTCACAAAGGTATTTTGAATTATTTTTGAAAAATTGATTCACCCAATCCTTAATGTGCATATTTGATAACATTGTTGGCTACCTAATGCTCAGCTGCTAGTAGATCTCCTTTGATTTCAGACAATCCCAAAACACATGTTCCACTATTTCGATTCTGTTCACATATCTAGGGCATTCTTGTATTCCCATTAATCTTTTGTAATTTAGATTAGCAAAAGTAGGCAAATAATTCTTTGTAATTCTTCATACTGTAATCTTTAACTTGGTGGGTAGATCCGATAGCCATAACTTGGCCCTATTTGTAGTTACCACATTATTTTCTTGTAACAACAATTTGTACACACTATGCACTGAAAATTCCATTGGCACCTCACCACCCCAAGCCAGGAAATCCTCATGTAGAAACTGTGTCAAAGGAATACTAAAAATTTGTTGGGCCTCTACATCGTCAAAAGTAGATCGCATAATTCCTTCTCTCCATTTCCTCGTAGTTGGACCAATCAAATTAGCCACGGTTTGTATACTTTGATTGGTAATAGGTTGTTGAATTTTGTAATTTGAATTCCTAGGAATCCAAGCATCATCTTTAACCAAAACTGTTGCCCCTTGATGGTCACTAATTTAACTATAAATACGATTAAAGTAAGCGCACCTATCAAACAATAGTATAGTTATGGTAAGTAGGGAATATCGTATCCACAAGGACTAAAAGTACTAGTAATTACCGTTTTTCTATTATTTAGTCGACAAATTGGAGTGATAGTTTTTAATCTAAATTTACTAATCTAATTTATCTAATAACGCAACAGAGAATGAAATAGGAAAATAATCAAAGATAACCAATGAGATAGACAATACCCAGAAAAGAATCCACCTAGACTTCACCTATTATTATGAATCTGAATTAAACGATTTATTCACTTGTGTCTTGATCCGTAGAAATTTGATGGGCATCGAAACCACCAAAAATAATTCCCACTAAAATAACTCTAAATAGTAGTAAAGAGTGGTAGTAGGGTCGAGTCCACAAGGATTGGATGTGGTAATCAACTTCTGTGTTCACTTATGAACAGAATATTCATCGTGACAAGGGTCGTGGCAAGAGTCGTGCCCACGACTCCAAACGTACCTACAACAAAAATAAATAAGTAAATCGTGGGGTTTGAGAATGTTTAAGAAAGTAAATAAATCAGCTTAAATAAACAATTGATGAATATTGAAAATAAATGTAAATTGGAAATAAATTTAGAATTTTGCAAATAAAAATAATAAGCCTTATCCTTAGACTCGGTAAATTCTGTATCAAGAATCAATCCTCGAAAATTAATAATCTCCTCCAAACGATAAGCTGGTTATAACAGTTAAGAACGTCCTAACCATCAATTCTTCCTCTCGTAGCTGGTTCCAGTACAACCTGCCAACCAACCCTTACCTATTATCTAACTGAGATACATGCATTCCCGATTCAAGATTCTGGCAGCCTTGCGTTTTAAAGAACCCAACTCGAATCAACGGCCTCAACCGCGCGGGTCATTTAAACCCGATCACTTCTTCATTGATTTGTTCTCGGAGATCCGAATACAGCACGACCGACTCGTTTCTCCAACTGTCAACAAACACGATTCCAACCCAACGTGCACTTTGACTTGAAATCAAGTTTAACCTTAAGGGATGATTGGTCTATCCCGATACTTAGGAAAAAATGAATACCGATTGGACAGATTTTTAGCATGAATTCGTATCTCATGATTCTCGACCAGAAAGAACATCGGCCTAAGGCTAAGATGAAATTTAGCGAAGCATGGATTTAATCATGCTTTATATGTTTTGAAAGGTAGGTTGATGATAATGGAGGAAATTGGGGAATGAAGGGTCTTGGAAGGCAATTAGCCCAATTTTATAAAAGCTAGCAAATGCGAATGAAAATGGCAGTAGCTTACGCCAATTGGAAAGAAAAGAGAAATTAATTCTATTCCAAACTGAAGTAGGAATACCAAAATTAATGGATGATTCCCAAAGAACATTAAGGCCCTATTTATATACATAAAACTTACTATTTTTGGCCTTAACTAATTTAACATAAAATAAAAAATAAAATAAAAAAATAAGAATTTTTCTATTTTTAGCTTTTTACAAAGTCAAAAATTCTGATGAGTCCTTGGCTTTTTCCACACTTGTAATTCGGCCTCATTTACTGATTTTATTTCAATTTGGTCTTTTTCTTCTTGTTTTTGTCTCTTAGCGTTCCAATTACGTCCCTGACAAGATTAAAACATAAAAGTACTAATTTAGTACGGATCAATTCAGAAATAAACCGAATTAAACACAAAATAACATGTAAATTAATATGTTATCAAATCCCCCTACTTAGCTTATGCTTGTCCTCAAGCATATTGTCCCTTCAATCATTAGAAATTATTTTATGATTTGTTTCAAATCGAGCATCTTTTCCACATCCATAATCAACGCAAACAACATAGGCAAAAATAAACAAATGCTCAATACATATAGTTTAACCAACAAGTGTCATAAAATTGAAATATGTGAACTAAATAATTTCACTAAATTGAGTTTGAATCCAAAATTTACAAGGCATTATTAATTAAAAAGAAATTTTTTTAAGACATTGTCAAACCTTTTTACGCGAACTAGGATGACAACCCAAGCATCCTTTCCCTGTTACTCAGTTCAAACAGTCTGTTTTTTTTTTTGGAAGGCTCGGTTAGCGGAATGTTTGCAAGTTATCGACTTGTCACTCTAACCTTTTTACACGAGATAAAATGACAACCCAAACACCCTATCCTGGTTACTCAATTCGGTCACGTTTTCGAAACTTTCACTCATGACTTGAGCCTTTATCTATTTATTCATTTTATTTATTTATTTATGTACAAGCAAATGTTTTTTCAATCAATCAATCAATTTATATGAAAAATCGAATTACATATACCAACCTTAAAACACAAATGTCAACTAATCTAGATACTTTGAACACTTTAATTCAAAATTTGTCCAATTGTCCAAATTGACTAAGTAATGAAATTAAAGGCTCAATGTTGGAATAAACTATCGAATAATTCTAGCATAAGATTGAACACATGTAAAAGAGAGACATGCAGCAAAAATCATGCATATTTACCATTTACTTACTTTTTCAATCCCCCTTACTTACTCTATGCTTGTCCTCAAGCATGTTTTATATACAATAAAGTTTAGTAACTCAAACAACAAGCAAAGAGAAAGGTTAAGAATACTCTCCAAGTGTTTCAATCGATGTTGTCGGCGTTGGGAAATAATTGTCAGCATTTAGCACGGTGTGCCCACGCCACCATCATTATCCGACTTTTGGAAAAATTCATAACCTCCATTACGTTTCTGAAAACAGCAAATTCACTGGATTAAATAAAAAATTATTTATTTACAACCTAAATCTTACTAAAACTCAAAATTAAATAAATGAAAATAAATTTGGGTTGCCTCCTAAAAAGCGCTTTTGTAACGATCATAAATGTTATCCGTTTGGCTCATTGAGAATTAATTTTTCCATCTCGTGCACTTGGATGTTCTTGCAGAAAAGTTTCAACCTTTGCCCACTATCCTTGAAACCCTTCTCGGATTCCCCTATCATTAGTGAATTGAGGTGTCTTTTAGATTCTCTGTTCAAGTTTGCATTTTTCTCTATCGGAATCCTTATATGCTTTGGAAATAGTTTCGGATCTAATTTCGAGGTGTTCATGACAGCTTCACGTATTGGTTTTTGGATCATCAATAATTCCTCTTGCTTCCTCTTGCTTAACATCGAGATCTACATTCTTGCAAGGTACAATTTATAACTTATCATTGGGATGTCCCATATGATCATAAACATTAAATCTAACCACTTCACTGTCAAATTCCATGGTGAGTGTTCCGCTCCAAACATCAACTTTCGTTTGCGCGGTACTCAAGAATGGTCTCCCAAAAAGTATCTCAGACGAATTGGATGAGTTGTCATCCTCCATGTCGATAATGTAGAAGTCTGCAGGAAATATTAGCTCGTTTACCTTAACAAGAATGTCCTCCAGCACTCCTTCCGGATGCACTACAGATCTATCTGCAAGCTGAATAATTACATTTGTTTCCTTCAAAGGTCCCGCATTAAGTAGTTTATAAATTGACAAAGGCATAACATTAATTGATGTGTCTAAGTCATACATGGTTTTTTTAATACTGACACTACCTATTTTGCAAGATATGGAAAACATACATTGGTTCTTACATTTAGGTGGTATTTTCCTTTGTAAAACAGCAGAGACATTTTCTCCGACACTCACCTTTTCATTGCCTAGGACCTTCCTCTCACTTGTGCATAATTCTTTTAAGAATTTTGCATACCGTGGAATTTGTTTAATCGAATCAAGAAGAGGTATGTTATCGATGATCTCCTTCTCTTCTCGCTCCTTCTTGCATTGGACTAGTCTTCCAGGAAACGTAGGTGGTACTGCAAATGATTTTTGTGGTATTAACTCCACTGGAGCCTTTGTGTCAAGTTTCTTCTTATCTCGACCAACGTCGTGGGCACGAATCGTGCCAAGTATGGGCTCCAAAACCTTCTTACTCCTCAACGTCATAGCACTTACATTGTGTCGAGGATTAGACTCAATCTGGGATGACAGCTTACCTTGGGACTCCAAACGGCTAATCGTGAGCGCGAGCTTGCTCACTTGCTTATCCAACTCCTGCAAATGCATGTCAATTTTTTGTTGAAATTTCTCAGTACTATTGGCTAGCCTTTCTATTATGGCTTCTAAAGACGACTTTGGGGGTGGTAACTGTTGATTTTGAGACGGCCTTTGTTGGTACAGTTGATTGAACCGAGGGTTCGACCCATAACTTAGATTCGGGTGATCTTTCTACCCCAGATTATATGAGTTCGAGTAGAGATCAGATCGCATTTGGGGCGGTCCTGGAAAGTTCCCAACAACATTTGCTTGTTCTGTCGAATCCTCATGTAAAATCGGACATGAGTTCGTCGGATGGTCTGGCTTAGCACAAATTTCAGACAACTATGCTGGACCGGTTTTATCTGCAAGTAAAGTTTGAACAACGTTAACAACATTAGTCAGCTTATCAATTTTATCTTCTAGAGATAGATAACTTAACCAATGAACCCGTCTCGTGGGTTCTGTGGCCGGTCGAAATTGTTGAGAGTTAGCAGCAATTATCGAAATCAACTCCCGCGCTCTCTGAGGAGTCATATTAACTAGTGCCCCTCCACTTGCAGCATCTATCATTTTCATTTCTGTCGGGAGTAATCCTTCATAGAAATACTGCAAGAATGACTGTTCAGCCAGTCCATGTTGTGGGCAACTTGCACACAACTTTTTGCATCGCTCCCAGTAATCGTAGAGCGATTCAATCTTCTTCTGACGGATTTCTATGATGTCCCTTCTTAGTTCAGCCGCTCGAGCTACAGGGAAGAACCTGTCAAAAAATAAACTAGACATGTCATACCATGTGTTAACAGATCCAGGGGGTAAATAAAATAGTAACTCTCTAGCAGAGTTGGCCAATGAGAAACGAAAAGCACGAAATTTGATTTGGTCTTCGGTTACTTCCTGAGGCTTTATGTGTAATATCCTAAATTAGGGGCTGTGCGTTGGAGCAAAATTCACGAGTCGATAGGCCTTAAGATTTGTTTTGATGAGTTTTAGGGGTTATTAAAGCTCGAGGATAAAAGGGGAGTGTTTTGAAAAATTTTGAAAATTGAGGGCTAAAGAGGAAAATTATGGAAGAAGGCCTTAAGTAAAATTTTGTAAGGCTTTGGACATGAAAGTCCAGGTAGTAAAGTGGCTTCCGCGTGCCACTTACGGTTTGGCACCAAGCATGGTCAAGGGTTCGAGTCTTAGGCGCGGCAAAAGCATTTTTTTCTTTTTGAAAAAAAGAGCCTTTGCATTAAAGGAGGCTTTATAAGAAAATTTAGAGTGGCTCATGTCACAAAAGGCGCTGGGGAGAGGTGGCTAGGACGCTAGCAATGAGAAGAGCTTCTTGGAGGTTGGGCGTTCGAGTCTCGATGGGCGCGCGCGGATGCTTTTATTTTTGCTTGGCGCTAGAGTATGGGAAGCCAGCGAAGAAAGGCTTAAAAGGAAGTCGCAACGCGTTTATGTCACGAAAGACGCACGGGCAGACTGGCTGGGGGCTTGGAGAGTTCTCTCCAGGTCTCGGGTTCGAGACACAGGAAATTCTTGTTGGGACTTTTTTTTTTCAGCGTGGGAAGGAGGCTGCATGGCTCCTTGTGCGCGTCTGCGACATAGTGTTCTTTGCTTGTTGTTTTATTTTATTTTAGTTGGGGTATGGGGTATTATTGTTTTATTATTTCTATTACTTATTATTATTTGTTTTCATAAGCTGCAGAGTATGGATACTATTTTAGTTTTAGTTTATTATTTTAATGGTGATGGTAGTTGATATATATTATTATTATTATTATAATTATTATTATTATTATTTTATATAGGAAGTATGGGTTTACTTTATTATTAGAAGTATGGGATTTTTATTTTATTAGTTTTATTATTAATTTATTAAAGGAAGCATGGGTTTTACTTTATTATTATTATTACTATTATTTTAACTTTTATTATTGTTATATGCGTGAGGTATATATGGGGATTAGTTTGGTTTTTATTTTATTATAAATGGTGATGGGGAGTTGATATATATATATATATATATTATTATTATTATTATTATTATTATTATTATTATTATTATTTTATGTATAGGAAATGATGTAGTATGGGGGGGATAGATTAAACAATGTCTTTGGTTTTTGGTGATGAAGCATGGCCGAATTCTTCATGTTGAATTTTCTTTCCTCCATTCTCGGTGCTTGGCCGTTTTGAGTAGTGCTTAGGGGTGCCAAAATTCATCTTTCTTCTTCTTTTCCTTCAAATTTTTGTCTTGGTAGAAAATGAGAAGGAGCATGGATGAAACGCATGCAATTTGTTGTTCCTTCTTTGCTCTTGGAGCTTAGCCGAATGTAGGACTCCTTAAGCTACTTTTCTTTTCTTCCCATAGTGTGCATGGCCGAATATTACAGTAAGTGTAGATCCCTTCTTCAACTAATTCGATTATGCGAGATCTCTTTTGCTTCTCTGTCGATACTTTCTTCAATCAATATTACTCGGGTTTTAAACCTCACTCTCGTTTTATATGGTAGCCGAAACCTGTGAACACCTATAGGAGGAGTCGAGCATCGGTGTTGAGGGGCCGAATCAACCATCAAGGTAAGGGTCGACTAACTCCTGTGGTTTGGAATGTAAGTTTTGGCCGAATGGCCTATGGGTTCTAAGAGTATGTCGAAAGCTTGAGGCTAAACCTTGCTAAGGTTGGCCGAATGTGTAGTGGCATAACTTGTGTTTCTTTACATGTGTCTACGTGAAGGACTAGTGAGGGAGCTCTCGAGACTTTGAGCATTTTGGTAAGCTAGGTAAGTGGTAAGTATGATATTCGGCCCTAGGCCATATTATGTGAATAAATGGTTGACCGATTTTTTGTCTATGGTAATTTAGGAAAATCGGCAGAAGTGTATAGCTAGCTTTCAGGATTCGAGATCGTTTTGTGTATCGATGGACGCAAGTGTTAGTCAAGAAGATAAAGGGGTAGCCCCTATCCCAAAGTTTAAAAGGAGAGCTGTCTCAGCGGTTCGGGATTAACCGCTGGGTGTGGGCGGCGTCAACAACAACAGAGGCAAGTAGCAAGTAGTATCGCAGGATAGCCGGATTGAGGGCATACTTATTTTGTTTGTGATCAGTGCGTAGTTATCATGACTTTGTTCTCTTGCTTGTTTATATGTGTTATTTGTATATGTATATGTTGTGCATGTTAAATTGAAATAAGGGCTAAGATGTTGGATACCCAAGGTGGGTGATCGTTTAATCGAGTGTGTAAGCTCTTACACACTTTATTAGTATAAATTGTTATTATAATGATATTTTATCACCTATCATGTAGTATCTTTGCCTTGTGGGCATAAGCTTGGTTTCAGGTAAGTCCCTAATACTCGATCTATGATATATGTTGTGTACGCCATCATCATATTTGTTAAATGTTATGCTATATACAAATGCATGATATATGGGATCATGATACTTGTTATGTGAGCATGATGATGTGGGATAAATGAGTGGAGCGATGATATTCGTGTGTCGAGCGGACACTAGTGTTTTGGTAACACATTGTGACTACTGATCACGAGGTTTGGTACCTCCAAAGGTTTGGCACCTCATAGCGTCTCTCGCCCCGTGGCTTAGTAGTACCACGCGTGGGTTGGCCCCATATTTGAGATACTGGATCGACGCCGGTGATTTGGTATCACACGATGGGTTGGCCCCATCATTTGATTGTGACTTGGGTCACCGGTGGTTTGGCACCACCAGTGGTTTGGCACCACAAGTATTGACGGATATCGTGACTTTAAGTCACCAGTGGTTTGGCACCACAAGTATTGACGGATATCGTGACTTTAAGTCACCAGTGGTTTGGCACCACCAGTGGTTTGGTACCACATGGGGTAGAAAAAGGAGCATGGATGGCTAGGTTGGGTTGCATAATTGCATGTCATACTAATATCTTATGTATGAACTGTGTGGATATGGGCTAAGCCCGTATGTGGAGGACATGTGTATTAACTACGTACTGAGTCTTGGTGACTCACCCCCTTTCCCTATCTTTTCAGGTGAGTCGATCGTGGAGACGGAGCCGGAGAGGACTCGAGGTGGCCATGCTTGTTCCTCGGTTTAGAAGTCTTATTTCGTACCATTAAAGTTTACTATTTGCTAAATTCGATTGGGTTGTAATATGGCCGCTTATTATTTTATTACTATTCATATGATTAAGTAGTTTTACCTTATTTCTAACGAACTTATGAAGCTCGTTAAGCGAATCGGTAAAAGCAACGTTTTCAAAATTAATACTCGTCACAGCGTTTTCAAAGAGCGTTACCATCGGGTAGCAAAATTTTACCAAGTTATCAATAACCCCGATACTTCTAAAAATCTAAATGATCAAATGGTTTCAAAGGAAAAGAAAAAGTTTTCAACTCAATCATGTTTATCAAACCAACCTATCTTAGTTTTAGCAAACACCGTTTTACAAATTCAGCAATAATTTTCAGATTTCCACTGAGAATCCGAATCTTTCAAAAATGTTTTTACTCCGTGACATACCAGATTCGGTCAAGGCTTGTGGGCCAGGTTTGGGGTGTTACAAGTTGGTATCAGAGCCCGGTTCAAAACTCGGCTGTGGGGGCCAAGGCCCAAAAATGTTTTCTTGATAGGTTTTTGTGGAATATTATGAAAATGGTTTGTTTTAAACAGCATGGCACCGAGTCTCCGGCACCGATCCGCTTGGGTAAGTAACTCTGACTATTGAGGTGATATGAATATGTCTCTGTTTATGAGCATGAATGTAACTTTCTGAATTAGAATAGCGAACTTGAACTGAACCCTTGTGTGATCGAAAGAACCACTTCTAAATACTTTATTTCATAAAATTGTTCGCGATTAATCAGTGGAACACATTTTCTATTGCATAAAACTTTTAAGTCAGATTGCGCGATAAGAAATGAGTTCTAGAGGACGTGGTCGAGGCGGAATGGCCGTTTCGGAACCAGTTAGGTCGGGCCAAGGGTCTGATAATGAGGTACCACCTCCACCACCAGTCTTCGGCAATGAGCGGCAAGATCAGTCGGGGGATGATGTTATATCTCAGGCGGTGCTGCGAGTTTTAGAGATGGTGGCTGGAGTGGGAGGAAATATGACAGCTCAAAAATCTGTTCCCGAGCGACTTCGAGCCAATGGAGCGAAGTTGTTCCGTGGTGTGTCCGACGTGGCACCCAAGATGCTGGTGAATATTGGTTGGAAGCAACGAAGGCGAATTATGGATGAGCTTGATCTGGGCCCTGAGGAAAAAGTGAAAGGAATGGTGGCGCTACTTCGCGACGAGGCGTATCAATGGTGGCTCACGGTTCGGGATAGTGTCACAGCTGAGAACCTCACTTGGGAGTATGTCAAGACGGCGTACCAGAAGAAGTATGTCAGTACTCACTACATTGATGCTCAGAGGAAGGCGTTTTTGGGGCTGGTTCAAGGGAACAAGTCCGTGGCGGAATACGAGGCTGAATTCCTAAGGTTAAGCCGATATGCTCGAGGAGTGGTGGCTACGAAGCATGAACGATATGTCCGATTTGAGGACGGATTAAGGGACGACCTGAGATTGTTGATAGCTCCTCGTCAGGAACAGGAGTTCGCGGTGTTAGTCGAAAAAGCTAAGGTAGCTGAAGGGATTAAGGACTCGATGAGACAAAACAGAGATAAGGATAGGAACCGGGATAGGAGAAATTTTGGACCGTCTGAATCACCTAAGGGTCTTCAGTAAAGACCGAGGATTGAAAATTTTGCTCGTGTGGCTAAGCCAACTGCGGGAAATCGGAGTTGTCCGTGTGCTCAGTGTGGAAGGTATCATGACGGCGAATGTTGGAACCGGAATAGAAGATGTTTTAGGTGTAAATCTAAGTCTCACTTGATTAAAGACTGACCTCAAGTGATGGATAGGGTGCGAGGTCAAGGACGTGGAACTCTAAGCTAAGATGCTAAAGGTTCGAATGTGAGGCAACCGAGGATGTGGTAGCAGGTGAGTTTCTTGTTATGGAATATCTTTTATTATTTGAGTTTTATAAGATCGGTTCATACTTGTACTATTGGTGAAGTGCTTGAACTTTGGAGGTGAACTTAGAAACTGTGCTTAGAAGGTAAGATAGTTCGTGTTTGTATGCTAGTGGAGTATGGAACCTTGAATACGAATCTCGAGATAGTATATAAGGAATGTGTTAGTTTTGTAGAATCAGAGTGTGCAGCATAAGCATGGTGCGGTGAATTGAAATGTACGGATGTTCGTTAGTAAGTAATTTCGAGGACGAAATTATTTTTAAGGGCGGTAGATTTGTAATATCCTAAATTAGAGGCTGTGCGTTGGAGCAAAATTCACGAGTCGATAGGCCTTAAGATTTGTTTTGATGAGTTTTAGGGGTTATTAAAGCTCGAGGATAAAAGGGGAGTATTTTGAAAAATTTTGAAAATTGAGGGCTAAAGAGGAAAATTATGGAAGAAGGCCTTAAGTAAAATTTTGTAAGGCTTTGGACATGAAAGTCCAGGTAGTAAAGTGGCTTCCGCGTGCCACTTACGTTTTGGCACCAAGCATGGTCAAGGGTTCGAGTCTTAGGCGCGGCAAAAGCATTTTTTTCTTTTTTGAAAAAAAGAGCACTGCATTAAAGGAGGCTTTATAAGAAAATTTAGAGTGGCTCATGTCACAAAAGGGCGCCTGGGAGAGGTGGCTAGGACGCTAGCAGCAGGAGAGCTTCTTGGAGGTTGGGCGTTCGAGTCTCGATGGGCGCGCGCGGATGCTTTTATTTTTGCTTGGCGCTAGAGTATAGGAAGCCAGCGAAGAAAGGCTTAAAAGGAAGTCGCAACGCGTTTATGTCACGAAAGACGCACGAGCAGACTGGCTGGGGGCTTAGAGAGTTCTCTCCAGGTCTCGGGTTCGAGACCTGGGGGCTGCTGTTGGGACTTTTTTTTTTCAGCGTGGGAAGGAGGCCTGCATGGCCCTTGTGCGCGTGCAGCATAGTGTTGCTGCTTTTTGTTTTATTTTATTTTAGTTGGGGTATGGGGTATTATTGTTTTATTATTTCTATTACTTATTATTATTTGTTTTCATAAGCTGCAGAGTATAGATACTATTTTAGTTTTAGTTTATTATTTTAATGGTGATGGTAGTTGATATATATTATTATTATTATTATAATTATAATTATTATTATTATTTTATATAGGAAGTATGGGTTTACTTTATTATTAGAAGTATGGGATTTTTATTTTATTAGTTTTATTATTAATTTATTAAAGGAAGCATGGGTTTTACTTTATTATTATTATTACTATTATTTTAACTTTTATTATTGTTATATACGTGAGGTATATATGGGGATTAGTTTGGTTTTTATTTTATTATAAATGGTGATGGGGAGTTGATATATATTATTATTATTATTATTATTATTATTTTATGTATAGGAAATGATGTAGTATGGGGGGGATAGATTAAACAATGTCTTTGGTTTTTGGTGATGAAGCATGGCCGAATTCTTCATGTTGAATTTTCTTTCCCTCCATTCTCGGTGCTTGGCCGGTTTTGAGTAGTGCTTAGGGGTGCCAAAATTCATCTTTCTTCTTCTTTTCCTTCAAATTTTTGTCTTGGCCGAAAATGAGAAGGAGCATGGATGAAACGCATGCAATTTGTTGTTCCTTCTTTGCTCTTGGAGCTTAGCCGAATGTAGGACTCCTTAAGTTACTTTTCTTTTCTTCCCATAGTGTGCATGGCCGAATATTCTGGTAAGTGTAGATCCCTTCTTCAACTAATTCGATTATGCCGAATCTCTTTTGCTTCTCTGTCGATACTTTCTTCAATTAATATTACTCGGGTTTTAAACCTCACTCTCGTTTTATATGGTAGCCGAAACCTGTGAACACCTATAGGAGGAGTCGAGCATCGGTGTTGAGGGGCCGAATCAACCATCAAGGTAAGGGTCGACTAACTCCTGTGGTTTGGAATGTAAGTTTTGGCCGAATGGCCTATGGGTTCTAAGAGTATGTCGAAAGCTTGAGGCTAAACCTTGCTAAGGTTGGCCGAATGTGTAGTGGCATAACTTGTGTTTCTTTGCATGTGTCTACGTGAAGGACCAGTGAGGGAGCTCTCGAGACTTTGAGCATTTTGGTAAGCTAGGTAAGTGGTAAGTATGATATTCGACCCTAGGCGATATTATGTGAATAAATGGTTGACCGATTTTTTGTCTATGGTAATTTAGGAAAATCGGCAGAAGTGTATAGCTAGCTTTCAGGATTCGAGATCGTTTTGTGTATCGATGGACGCAAGTGTTAGTCAAGAAGATAAAGGGTAGCCCCTATCCCAAAGTTTAAAAGGAGAGTTTGTCTCGGTTGGTTTCGGGATTAACCGCGCTTGGTGTGGGGGCGTCAAGAACAACAGCAGAGGCAAGTAGCCGTAGTATCGCTTTAGGATAGCCGGGATTGAGGGCATATATTTGTTTGTGATCAGTGCGTAGTTATCGACCGTTCTCTTGCTTGTTTATATGTGTTATTTGTATATGTATATGTTGTGCATGTTAGCGAAATAAGGGCTAAGATGTTGGATACCCAAGGTGGGTGATCGTTAATCGAGTGTGTAAGCTCTTACACACTTTATTAGTATAAATTGTTATTATAATGATATTTTATCACCTATCATGTAGTATCTTTGCCTTGTGGGCATAAGCTTGGTTTTCGGGTAAGTCCCCAATACTCGATCTATGATATATGTTGTGTACGCCATCATATCTTTGTTAAATGTTATGCTATATACAAATGCATGATATATGGGATCATGATACTTGTTATGTGAGCATGATGATGTGGGATAAATGAGTGGAGAGGCGGTGATATTCGTGTCAGCGGACACCGGTGTTTTGGTAACACATTGTGACTACGGTCACCAGAGGTTTGGTACCTCCAGAGGTTTGGCACCTCATAGCGTCTCGTCCCTGTGGCTTAGTACCACCGTGGGTTGGCCTCATATTTGAGATACGGGATCGACGCCAGTGATTTGGTATCACACGATGGGTTGGCCCCATCAGTTGATTGTGATTTCGGGTCACCAGTGGTTTGGCACCACCAGTGGTTTGGCACCACAAGTATTAACGGATATCGTGACTTTAAGTCACCAGTGGTTTGGCACCACAAGTATTGACGGATATCGTGATTTTAAGTCACCAGTGGTTTGGCACCACCAGTGGTTTGGTACCACATGGGGTAGAAAAAGGAGCATGGATGGCTAGGTTGGGTTGCATAATTGCATGTCATACTAATATCTTATGTATGAACTGTGTGGATATGGGCTAAGCCCGTATGTGGAGGACATGTGTATTAACTACGTACTGAGTCTTGGTGACTCACCCCCTTTCCCTATCTTTTCAGGTGCGTCGATCGCGGAGACGGAGCCGGAGAGGACTCGAGGTGGCCATGCTTGTTCCTCGGTTTAGAAGTCTTATTTCGTACCATTAAAGTTTACTATTTGCTAAATTCGATTGGGTTGTAATATGGCCGCTTATTATTTTATTACTATTCGTATGATTAAGTAGTTTGTACCTTATTTCTAACGAACTTATGAACTGTTAAGCGAATCGGTAAAAGCAACGTTTTCAAAATTAATACTCGTACGCGTTTTCAAAGACGTTACCATCGGGTAGCAAAATTTTACCAAGTTATCAATAACCTCGATACTTCTAAAAATCTAAATGATCAAATGGTTTCAAAGGAAAAGAAAAAGTTTTCAACTCAATCATGTTTATCAAACCAACCTATCTTAGTTTTAGCAAACACCGTTTTACAAATTCAGCAATAATTTTCAGATTTCCACTGAGAATTCGAATCTTTCAAAAATGTTTTTACTCCGCGACATACCAGATCCGGTCAAGGCTTGTGGGGCGAGTTTGGGGTGTTACATTATGCTTGTGCACACCATATGGAACTCTTTAAGGTGGGTGTGCAGATTTTCGTTCTGTAACTCACGGAAAGTGAGTAGTAAATAGATCAAACCCGACTTTAACTCAAACGGCGTCCCTCCTGTTGGGTAGGTTATACATAATAGTTGTTGTTCATCCAGTGCCGTAGCAAGTTGGCATATCGTTTGTTCAGCCATCTAGTTTGGTTCGTCGAACGAGAAAATTTCCTCGGTGTATGATATGGTTTCAATCCTAATTTGGTCGTTTACCACATCATATGACTTCTCTTCGCAGTTGTTGGGCCAATTTATCAATTTCTGGTTCAAACTCTAAAGTTCTCAGTTCTGATCAGGTCATAAGGTAAATAAACAAAAATTAAAAAAATATCTCTAATCCCCGACAACGACGCCAAAATTTGATGGGCCTCGAAACCACCAAAAATAATTCCTACTAAAATAACTCTAAATAGTAGTAAAAAGTGGTAGTAGGGTCGAGTCCACAAGGATTGGATGTGGTAATCAACTTCTGTGTTCACTTATGAACAGAATATTCGTCATGACAAGGGTCGTGGCAAGAGTCGTGCCCACGACTCCAAACGTACATGCAACAAAAATAAATAAGTAAATCGAGGGGTTTGAGAATGTTTAAGAAAGTAAATAATCTAATCAGCTTAAATAAAGTATTAATGAATATTGAAAATAAATGTAAATTGGAAATAAATTTAGAATTTTGCAAATAGAAATAATAAGCCTTAGCCCTAGACTCGGTAAATTCTGTATCAAGAATCGATCCTCGAAAATTAATATTCTCCTCCAAATGATAAGTTGGTTATAGCAGTTAAGAACGTCCTAACCATCAATTCTTCCTCTCATAGCTGGTTCCGGTACGACTTGCAAACCAACCCTTACCGATTATCTAACCGAGATACATGCGTTCTCGATTCAAGATTCTAGCAGCCTTGCGTTCTGAAGAACCCAACTCAAATCAATGACCTCAACGACGTGGGTCGTTTAAACCAAATCACTTCTTCCTTGATTTGTTCTCGGAGATCCGAATACAGCATGGCCGACTCGTTTCTCCAACTGTCAGCAAACACGACTCCAACAAAACGTGCACTTTGACTTGAAATCAAGTTTAACCTTAAGGGATGATTGGTCTATCCCCATACTTAGGAAAAAAATAAATACCGATTGGACAGATTTTTAGCATGAATTCGTATCTCACGATTCCCGACCGGAAAAAATACCGGCTTAAGGCTAAGATGAAATTTAGTGAAGCATGGATTTAATCATGCTTTGTATGTTTTGAAAGGTAGGTTGATGCTAATAGAGGAAATTGGGGAATGAAGGGTCTTGGAAGGCAATTAGCCCAATTTTATAAAAGCTAACAAATGTAAATGAAAATGACAGTAGCTTACGCCAATTGGAAAGAAAAGAGAAATTAATTCTATTCCAAATTGAAGTAGGAATACAAAATTAAGGATGATTTCCAAAGAACACTAAAGCCCTATTTATATACATAAAATTTACTATTTTTGGCCTTAACTAATTTAACATAAAATCAAAATAAAATCAGAAGTAAAATAAATAAAATAAGAATTTTTCTATTTTTGGCTTTTTACAAAGTCAAAAATTTTGATGAGTCCTAGGCTTTCTCCACACTTTTAATTCGGCCTCATTTTACTGATTTTGTTTCAATTTGGTCCTATTCTACTTGTTTTTGTCTCTAAGCATTCCAATTCCATCCCTGACAAGATTAAAACATAGAAGTACTAATTTAGCAGAGATTAATTCAGAAATAAACAGAATTAAACACAAAATAACATGCAAATTAATATGTTATCAAAATCCCTAAATTATGTTAATATCTCTTTCGAGAGTAAGAATATTTGACTCTAGGTTAATTAATTAGAATCTCTTTCTAATTAAATCCTCTATTGTCACATTAACTCGATCTATGGATTCCCCTATTAGATTTGACTCTAATCCGATAGACTTATGTCGTCCTATTTCTAGGATTGCATGCAACTCCACTCAATTATGCGAAATCTACTCTTAAACAGGGACTTTTGCTCCACTGAAATAAGCACATTAAACATGAATTAATATCCAAAAAATATTAAAACACGAAATAAACATACATGATTGAAAACAAGAATCAAGTATTTATCGTGTAAAAATAGAAATTAAATAATAAGATTCATCATAGGTTTCATCCTGCCTAGGTATTTAGGAATTTAGTTCATAATTCTGAATGAAAACATTTCAAAGTCAGAATAACCACATGACATAAAGAAACTCAATAAAACTTCGAAAGAAATTAAATGGAGATCTTCGATCTTGAGGGAGATCCGCTTCCGAGTTAATTCCAATGGCATTCTTTGAGTCTTTTCTTCGATCTTCTCTGAGTGCCTCCTTAGATATTCTTCTAATTGGTATTTATAGACTTTAGAATGCTCAGAAAGCCTAAAAATTTGGTTTTTCCGTATATTTGGGAAGCAGGGTGCGATATCGACACGGGCTGGCACATGGGCGTGTGGCCAGCCCATGTGGAAATGCCTAGGCCGTGTGGATCCTGGAAACAGCTCTATTTGTCCGATTTTGGCTCGTTTTTCACCCCTTTCGCTCCTAAAGGCTCTATTAAGTATAGAAACATGAATTTAAAGAATTAGGAGCATCAAATTCACTAATTTACATAATTAATCATCCAAAAACGCATTAAGAATGGGATTAAAATATGTTACTTTTACAACTTATCAAATATCCCCACACTTAAGCGTTTGCTTGTCCTCAAGCAAAATCCTCAACTCACATTAAAAAAAATATTTCTCAACTTGTAATTCCCATAAATAATGTCTCAAAATAATCCATAAATAATCATGCATGGGCAATTCAACTAAAAGAGCACTAAAGTCTCAAACAATCCAAGCTAAAATTTTTAAACACTAAAACATAGGTATTTCTCCTTATCTAAGTAATTACCTTTAACTCAAAATCGACAAAAATTGACATCCTCACTAAAGATTCACTCAAACCACTTAAAGTGTTTAAGGTCAAGAATAAGCACTCAATAGTCAAACATGAAAAGTTGTTACCATAGGCTTGCATGAAAAATCAAATTTCCACCACTCTAAAATGATATGATACACAAATCAAAAGGTCTTTAAGATGTTGTAATGGGGATTAGGTTAAGGGTGTGGAGAAAGGCCGAAAAAGATGGTTAAAATCGAGATCGAATTGATACATTACCAAACTAGAAAAATAACAAATGTTGAATTAAAAACAAGTGCAAAAATCAAGAACTATTCAAGAATAAGAAAATGAGCTTCTTCTCAAAATACGAATTTAACTGTTTAAACTCAATCATAGAACTAAAATAATAATATATATGTGTGTATTTTTTTTTTCGATTTCTTTTTCTTTTTCTTTTTTTTTTTACAATAAAAATAATTTAGGAAATCAAACAAAAGAGCATAGTTAGACAACTAACCAAATCAAATCTCGATAAAAAAGGAGTCAATAAAACGGGAAAAATTCTCAACGAACAAAAGATGATTTATGGGTTAACATTAATGGGTAATTTAAAAAATGGTGTGTTAGGCTCAATGGGGTTCACTAAGGGTTAATTATGTAGGTAGGCTTTTTATGGATAAGCGGGTTAAAACCTAAGTGACTTTATCATCTTAGTATATCAAATCAAAGGTGTGGTCTCGATAAGCATAATCGAAGCAAGTTCTAGAATAACAAATCAAATTTACACACTCAGAACCAATAAAAAATAAGCAAAAAATGGATGCTCTAAAGGCTCAAAATCTCACAAAAAATCATGGTTTTTGATGTCAATCTTGCAAATCTCAAACTTCAAGGTAGTACGTCAATTTAAAGAAACAACCAAAAAAATTTAATTACTGAAAAATAACTTATCATGCTTGATTCTCTCATGTCTTAAGTTTAAATCAACCAATACACAATTATCGGCAAATTAATCTAAAACACATCAATCAAAATTCCAAATCGACAAAAATTCATTCTAATGAAAGTATGAGAAAATTACTTAAATACAAAACATAATTCAGGGATTTTCTAATAATTATATAAATAACCTCCCCACACTTAAGATGTACATTGTCCTCAATGTACAAACAAATATAATCACAATATAAACAAAATATCATAAGAGAGGGAGAAAACTGAAACTGCCCTGAATATTGGATGAAATTGCCAGAATGGTGAAAAGAGGAATTATAGACAAATGTAGATGTAGTGCATGATTCCGAGCAAACTAATAAGAAAATAAACACAAATAGTCAAGAGGATTAAAGGGTTATAACTCGAGTAGAAACAACCATAAAAATATAGTTTAAAAGATAATAATTAAAAGAAGTACAAAAAATAAAAATAAAACAAAAAAATAACTAAAAAGAGAAATAAACATAAAATTAAATAAAATTAAAAAGAAAACAAATAAAATCAATGATTCTCATCGTTAGAGGCATCAGTAGGGTGAGTTACTGGTGTCGAAGAAGAGATGTAGAGGTGCTGATAGATCTACTGCAATGTCGCGTATACTATTGAACCTCTGAAAGCGTTGTTGCTTGAAGCGAGTGAACCGCTCAGACAGGTCCTCTAATGTAGCAGTAGAAGAAACAAGACGGTGACTCGAAAGTGGAGGATGAGATGGGTCCTCGTGATGGAAAGGAACATTATCAATTAAATCCTCGGGTTATTCTGAGAGTTAGAATGAAATAATCGATACTGAGGAGGATCGACTCCATGAAGCCGCTTGATTATCCTCATATGGGTCACGCTCGATATTCTTTGTAGAGACATATGGCCGACAAGTGTAACCGTAGAGGACTACTCCGGTGTGTTAAGGAGACCAAAGTGTCGAGTGAGTCGAGTCACATAAGGGCCTAAATAGATAAGACCCTTTCTATTGCGGTATGTCTGATGGCAGAAAGCGAGGGCGATGAAGTAGGCTAAATAATAAATATGTTCGATGGTCATGCTCCATAAAAAATATGCATCGATGGTACTGATGACTCCGGTGCTCTTTTTCCTACCAGTCAAAGTATGAGCTAAAAAGGCATGAATATACTGTAAAATCGAAGGGAAAGAAGTCACCTTCGAGCGACTCGCGTCATAAGGTGTCGTACTCGCCGTAAGATTTACCCAGCAACTAGTGGATGTGTCGATGTAGGCAGGAGAAGTTCTCGGCACTCATAAACTCCTTAGTGTATTGTCCCAAAGCAGCGCCGAACTCAGGGACACTCGTATGGCATACCAAGCCGCCAAGTCGGAAAGTGATGGTGCCCGACTCGTCATGAGTCATCATCACATGCTAGAGAGTAAATGTAGACCAGAACTCCAAAATCAACTCCGTGTAAGTGGGTGCGATGATAGAGAAGAATCGGTCCCATGGGGCTGTGGCAATAAAGGCACGCACATGATCAGCTAATTAAACCGTCTTCAAAGTGGCCCAATCAATACATCGCCCTAAGCCGAGTGGTCGCAGTCGAGGTAGCTGAAATAAGTCCTCCTAGGGACTTGCTGAAAATTGAATATAGGGGTGGTGGGCCTCAGCGGAGGTGCTTGAGGAGAAGGTCGCGCCAGGGATCTTTCACTTTTTCGAAGCGGGGACGGCGACCTTTGAACTTACTACGTGTGTTCGTTATGGTGTCCCGCAATAAAAGATGACCAAAAATGACTTCAGTATTCAATGTAAAGGGATGGATCAATGTAATGGAATAATTCAAATAGGGATAAGGCAAAAGTTAAATCCAATCAAAAAGTATAAGATTAAACGTGTAGCTAAACACTAAAATCCAATCGATGAATAAAATAAGCAGGAAGGAGATAAGAGTAAGGGAAAAAAACAATAATAATAATATAATTATAGAAGAGACTACGAAGATGAAGAAAATAAACTCATAGTAATAAAATAAGTAATAAGAAGATTAATAATATAAGTAGTAATCAAATCTAGTAGAAATAAAAATTAGAAGCTAATATTAAAACAACTAAGAATAAAATTACTAAAGAGAATAAATAAAGATAATAATAAATAAATAAAAATAAGAACATTGAGTAAGAAAATAAAATAATTAATTAATTAATTGAAATTAAAGAAAAGAGAAATAATAAAATAACAAAATAATAATAATAATAATAGGGCAAAAAAGTGCAATCGACGGTGGAAATGGTGGTGGTTCTGACAGGATGGTCAGAGGTGTGCGACGATAGAGTTTGAAAGAGGGCTGCTGCGAGGGAATAGGGGCTCGAGAGTTGGTTAAGGGAAGAGGGGAAGGAAAAAAGGAGAAGGGTTCGGGATGGGTTCAACGAGGTAAAGGGAAAAATCGGGACGGTGGTGGAGGTATGGGGTCGAGCTTAGGAAGGGTGGATGGGGGCAAAGGGAAGAAAGGGAGAAGGAAAGGGGTGTCGGGGTGCGGGGGTTGTCGACGGGAGGAAAACGGCGGTCGGAATAGGGGAAGAAAGTGGGAGCGACGGCTAGAGGGGTAGTTGAGGGAGAAAAGGCCAAAAAGGACATCGTGCGGGGGTAGCCGAAGTTGGAAGGAGGTCAGACGGTGGCGGTTAGGGTCTAGAGATGAAAGTTTGGGGGAGATGAAAGTAAAACAAAAAATTTAAGATTTGAAGGTTAAATGGGTGACACGGACGTGTGAGGCCTGTGTTGGGCCACACGGTTGTGTCACATGCCCGTGTGGTTCCTTTTCAGTCCATGTGCATTTTAAAAATATAGGCCCAGTCTTCACACGGCCTTGGACATGCCTGTGTGTCTAGGCCTGTGCAACTTCTTTCGCTTTTCCTACGCCTAACTCTCTAATTTCGAAAAAAATTGAAAAAAAATAACGTAAAAATAGAAATTAAATAAGAAAATTTATCATGGGTTTCATCCTCCCTAGGTATCTAGGGAATTTAGTTCATAATCTTGAATGAAAACATCTCAAAGTCAGAATAACCACAAGACAAAGAAACTCAATAAAAATTTAAAAAAAATTAAATGGAGATCTTTGATCTTGAGGGAGATCTGCTTCCGAGTTGATTTCGATGGCGTTCTTCAAGTCTTTTCTTCGATCTTCTTTGAGTTCCTTCTTAGATATTCTTCTAATTGGTATTTATAGACTTCAGAATGCTCAGAAAGCCTAAAAATTGAGTTTTTCCGCATATTTGGAAAGGAAGGTGCGATATCAACACGGCTGGCACATGGGTGTGTGGCCAGCCCGTGTAGAAATGTCCAGGCCATATGGATCCTAGGAGCAACTCTATTTGCCTGATTTTGGCTTGTTTTTCGCTCCTTTCGCTCCCAAAGGCTCTTCTAAGTATAGAAACACGAATTTACAGAAGTAGGAGCATCAAATTCACTAACTTACATAATTAATCATCCAAAAACGCATTAAGAATGAGATTAAAATATGTTTCTTTTACAGCTTATCACCCTTGTACCAATTCTCCAACACATCCCAAACGCAAGAATGTCCTTTATGGCTTACACACTTTTCCAGGTATAAGAAGGTAAACTCCCTAAACTTGACTCTAGAAAGTTTATATTCGGAAAATATTTTTGCCTTTAGCGGTCTTGCTAACAAAAAATTCAGATAATTAATCAAACACCAACCTTGTTTCGCAAGCAAAGCCAAATTAAACTTCGTTAGGCAACAGAATCCCATACCTCCATACTTTTTTAGTTCATATAACTATTTCCAATTGCACTAATGAATTCCACATTTATTATTACTTTTGTACCACCAGAAATTACCAATAATATTTTCTAACTCCACACATAAAGAATTTGGGAATAGAAAGCATAAAATGGAATACATAGGAATGACTTGAATTGAATATGTAGGAATGACTTGAACAGATTTAATGAAAATATCCTTACCTCCTTGGGAGAGATGCCGAATACTCTACCTACTTATCTTCCTTCCCATTCTATCTTTCAATGCTTGAAAAGCTTGTTGTTTTCCACCACTCACTATATTTGGCAACCTCAAATATTTTTCCGGTTCCATAGACATCCTAACATTAAGGATTTGTAAAACCAGTTGTTTATCCTAATACTAACATCAGTGTTGAAGAAAGCCATAGATTTGTCAAATTTAATCACTGCCCCTAGTTTTCTTCATACTCCTTTAGGATGCCTTTTATAATACTAGCTCCTATGCTAGTCACTTCCCCAAATAAAATGTAATCATCTGCAAACATTAGGTGGGTTATTTGTGGCCCATTTTAACTAATTCTTGCCCATTGCACCAATCCCTCCTATTTAGCAAGTCTCATTAGTGCTGAAAGACCTTTACTGCAAAATAAAAATAAGTTCGGACTCAATGGATCTCCTTGTCTCAACCCCTTTTCGGGCTTAAAATTTTCACCCAATTCACCATTAATAATGATAGAGTACGATATTAAATTAACACACTACATTATAAACTCTACCCAAGGTCTTGTGAAACCCATTTTCAGCATCATTTTCTCAATAAAAGGTCATTCCACCCAATCGTAAGTCTTGCTCATGTCCAATTTCAATGCCAAGCAACCATTTCTCCCCATCCACTTTTTTTAAAAGCATGTAACATTTCATAAGCTAGGAGCACATTATCTGTAACGAGTCTACCATGCAATAAAATACTTTATGCTTCATAGATGCAAGACTCAAGAATCTTTTGTAACATATTCACTGCTATCTTTGCAATAATCTTATACAGCACTGTACAGAGACTAATTGGTCTGAATTTTTCAAACTGGTGGGATTGTCCACTTTTGGAGTTAAGGCAATATTCTTTTTATTTAGCGTTTCCAACATTTTACCCCCATTCAGAATGTCTAGACATAAAGCACAAATATTTTCCCCAACTATATACCAATACCTTTGAAAAAAATAAAGCAGGAAAGTCGTCCTCACCCAAAGCTTTTGTACGACCCATTGTTTTCAAAGCTTCACATATTTCCTCACCTTTGTATTAGGCCATCAATTCCCTTTACATACTATCGATAACATATACCTTGACTCCTAACAATAAATGATCTATATTACCAATACCTTTAGTCTAGAAGAGATCAGGAAGTGATTTCACACCACACTCTCCATTTCAAAATGTTTTATAACCAGTCGACCCTCTTCATTTTGCAGCCCATTTATCCTATTTTTGCGATGCCTATATGAAAAAAAATTTATGGAAAATGAGGTGTTTCGATCTCCCATTTTCAACCAATTTTCCCTCACTCTCTATTTCCAATATCTCTCATCTTTCTCTGCCTCTAGATTAAAATGCAGTTTCATATCGATAAATTCGGCTAACATCCTATCAATTCTCTCTTGATTATCCAACTCTTACAACCTTTTACCAAGTTTCTTAGTCAATTCACCTCTTTTCGATTTCACCCTATCAACCTTATTCTTTAATCTCGTACTTATCGTCCTTAATTTTTTAGTTAAATCTCCTGAACTATTCTCCCACAATTTCTTTATTTCGAGTTTGCAGGAATCTTCCATGCTCCACCAGACCTCAAACCTAAACTATTTTTTCCTCCCTAAACTCCTTTTGATTAGTTTGAATAAGTAGTAGACAATAATCAACAAAAGAATTAGGCAAGTGGTTTAGAGAAAATAAGGAAACAATTGCACCCATTCTACCATCGAAATACCTCGATCAAGTCATTTTCTAATATTAGCCTCTAGTAGATTTCCTTTCCAAGTGAATTAAGAATGCAAAAAACCAATATCCTTTAAACAACATTCTCCAGAACTTTCTAAATTCTTCCATTCGACCTTCCTCCCTCGGAACACCCCCACTCTTCTCATATGCAAATAAAATTTCATTAAAATCCCCACTTATAAGCCAAGGTAAATCTAGGATCTTTTGAGATTTTTTAATAAATTTCAAGACTCTGCTCTATTTTTGCTGTTAGAGGCTCCATAAAATCCCTTCTATCTCTAAACTAGACCCCCTGACTCTCTTAAGTCTCGACATCAATATGGTTTTTTGAGAAACTATGAAGAGTAACTGAACAAACAACTCTCCATCCCAAACTTGAACCCCCATGTTCCTTCTTCTGACACATCAATTCTACACCAATAATCGCATGCCATCCTTACATTTTCCATCCTGTCGGTACTAAGCATTGTCTCTATAAAAAAGACAAGTTGGGGATGATAAGTCTTCAGCATGTGTTGTAGTCGATGAACTATCCGCGGATTCCCCAAACCGTGAACTTTCCAATTGATCATTTTTATGGCGTCTAGTAGGCTTGCCTACAACAATATTTTCCACACGATTCAATGAACTCGAAATTTTGGAATTCATGTTTTCAGACCTAGGCCTCTTCTTTCCTTCCACTATCTCTAATGGATCCATAGTCATGTTCCATTGATGCTAAACCCAGCCCATTAGCCACTCATTCCCTGCCAAACTCTTGTTGACAAAATAGACCCTTCAAATTAAATCCTAAAATAAAATTTATCTTCTGTCAATTATCTTTTTTCTTATCCACCCTAAGATGGTTCCTCAAATTTTGCGTTCCCATATTTGCCCCACCAAATCCATCATCTCCTTTTCAGAGTCAAATACTACCGCCGACAGATGCTCTTTTTTTCGGCGCACACAATGAGAGATCCCACCCCAGTTGCATCTATTTTCCCTCGTGGTTGAGCCGAACAGGACAAAAGCTATCACCATGGCCTAACACACCACAAATGAAGCAAAATAACGTTAATTTATCATATTTAAAAGTAGCATACATATGTGTTAAAGGTGATAAAATTAATTTATTCTTCCTCTTTAGCGGATTTTGGACATCCAATTACATCTGAATCCTAAAAAAATTCTCTATTCCCCCACTCCCCTACAACGTATCATATTCAATAAATTTGCCAATAAAGTTCCCAAATTACCTTGCCACCACTTCCGAAAATGAACCCGATGGCAAATCATGCACTTGGACCCACAAATTCGCAAACACTAAAGGGATCTACATCGGATCCTCATCTTCTTTCAACCAATGAATGATTAACAAATGATTATTAAAAGTCCACATTGCTCCATTTTCCACTCGCGCAATATCCACATCGTGGAAAAAACTTGAAAAGATAGCATTTTTCCTTCAGATCTGAGATTTGTACCCCTCTAAGAGGATGCTAAAGGTTGGCCATAGTATTCCTCATGGTTGGGAAATGTACCACACTAGCAGTCAAACAACAACCCACAAGACACAGATCATAGGTCGATTTTTTAGTTCTTCATCACCAGCAACACTCCATCCATCTTCTTCTCCATCAACAATACTCAAGTTCTTCATACCCCATATCCATTCGATTTGATTGCTATCCAACCAGTATACTCGACTCAAAGAAAACTAGAGAAACCCTCACAGCGAAACGCTAAAAACATAAAAATCAACGTAAATAACCAAAAAGCCAAAGACGTGCCAATAGGCAGTCAAGAGCGTGCCAAAAGGTAAACTTTTCAAAATAATTTTTAAAATGTCATTTATTTACAATTGGTCGACCCCTGTCAATATTGTCCTTGAGTTGAGCTGAGATTTTATTTTCCAACTTTACGAGATCTTAACTGCTTGAAAAGGCCACTTGGAGCGTAAGGCCACAGAGCGAGAGAACCCTGTTGGATTAGACCAACCAAAAGAAATGGTGGTCATTTGCCTATGGTATAGGGTTTGAATCCCCCAACCAATATAGGATTCAGGTCATTAGAGGGGAGGCAAAGTACCACTTGATCTAGTGATCAATTAAGTGGTTTGTCAGCTCTGAACAGAGGACATGTTAAAAACTTCTTTAAAAGAAGTTAAGTCTTCCCTCAACAATATCTTTCAATATTTGATAATCACATATAATCTTGACCATTTTAGAGTGGAATTAGAATAGGCTCAAATAAAAAAAACCTCTAATTATTTTCTCTTTTATAAAACTTAAAATCTTGGAACACCATATAACCATGAGAATCAAGAAACAAAACTAAAATGAAAAAGTAAACACTAAGAATGAAAACAGTGACGAAGGAGAGACAGAATTTAATAGCACAAGGGCTTGTTCCGTTAAACTCAAAAATCGCACATTTATACCGTAGATTGGAGCCCAATAATCTGGTGAGGATCCTTGGTATGCTGCACCATTCAACTCCAAACAGGAACCTTTTAGGGCCTCAAAGGTTCATAAATAATTAGCCTTTCACTTTGGTATTTAAAGCAACGGGCCAATGGACCAACAAATGCGCAAAAGATTATATTAGTATTACTGTTCAACGTCACACACTTAGCCCATCTTGCCCAATAAACTTGCCTCTTCCCTTTTATCCAATTGATTAAGTTGACATTTTCATATAGCTTATTTAATTGAGTAACAATTCATCATATTGAGTTGGTCAATCGATTTTTTTCCCTAGTAAGATTTGGTGTTTGATATAAATTTGAGTTAAGTTCAGCGGTTAGATTGGATTTGTAAATTAAGTACAATTATTCATATTATAAATAAGTTATGAAATTCAAACTAATAATTGATTGAATTGATTACTTTAAACCTAACTTTAATTGATGAACCTTTCTCCCTCCTCCTTCCTCCTCTCTGCTTTTTCCTTTCATCCTTTCACAAGCCTATAAAATATAAATTAATGAATAAACCTATTTCCAGTTAAAAAAAGTAGTCTGGAAAAAACTAAATCATTCATCCCATACTCCATTATTTTACTCTCTGTGAGATGTAAAAAAGAACTTACACATTGATAAGTGTTAATAATTTATAATTAAGGAAGTAATAAAAACAAAATAGGTTAAAACTTGCTATTAGTCTCTATTTCTATAAATTATTTTCTTACTCTTTCAATTTAAATGAAATTTTATCAATTTAATCAATTATATATCATGGATAATCTAACTAGAATTTTAAATTTTGATGGAAAATTTTTATAATTTAATTAATTCAACTTATATTTTTAAACAAAACTAATTTTTTTAAACTTTTTAACGATGAAATCTTAAATTTTGTGAAATAAAAAAATTAACAACGAAAAAAAATTAAAGAAATACATTTATGTTGTGCCCATTAATAGAAAGTAGTGGAAAAGACTCATAAGCTACCCTCGACTAGTGTAGAGAGTGGAGACATTGCCGCCTTTCTTTTAAACTCATGTCATTGTCGTCTTCCACCAAGCCAAGCTTCCACCTACCTTCCTTCTATCTCTGCGTGATAAGATAATTATATCATTAGTTAGGAAATAAGATGAGTTTCTTTCCTAATGGAAATGACACCCTTTTTGTTTTAGCCTACCCTACCATCCAACAATAAGGAAATAAAAATTGGGTTGTGGATTTAATTTTTATATTTTAAATTTTAAAATTTTAATTTTGATTTAAATGATATTAATTAAATTTTAATATTTTTAAAATTTTATACGAAAAATATATTATTATATGTGCAATTTTATGTTAGTTTATTTTTACATAATACTTATAAGAAATTAAGTCATTTAGTTATGATTTAAAGGCTTAAATTTTAAAAAATATATTAAATTAAAGATTAATATCGATTAAATTCACAACTTATATTCATAATGTGAGGATAATAACAAATTTTGATAAATGAATTTAATTGTTATTTTTAGGTTAAAATTAAAATTTAAGAATGCAAAAAGGATAAAAACTAAAATTAAAAATAAATGATTTCTTTTGGGGAATCAAGTTGGTAGATGATCATGGTTAGACTTAGAGGACTAACCCTTTTCACCTACTGCAGCATCTTAATGATAGCATTATTTAGCTCCCAAGTGCCCCACTTGACGGGCACCTTGAATTAATAACGCCCACTTCTTTATATGTAAATTGACCCACAATTGATAATGCCGAAGCATAGAAAATAATGGGTGAAAACTTTAGATTATGCATAATTTCAAAGACTGATGTAGGCCTTCACTTTTGCTTTAAATAAAGAATAACTTTGTTACATAAAATCAATGTTCTGAACACAAGTTTCAACTAACTCGGATGATGATGAGAGCTCAACTGGCCTTAACTTTAAATCTATATTCATGTTTTTGTATTAAAAGCTTTTCAAAATTAATTGAGATTTTGATATTAGTACCAAAGCTTTTTTTTTTTTAATATATGTAAATTATTTGAGCAAAAATGGAAAACATGGGAATAGTATTAACAAATAATATATTACTTGTATTCCATTTCTTAAGCAGAAGACATACAATATGGTTTATACATCACTCCTCTGTATGGCCCCCAACTTCAAAGTTGAAACAAAACAATCACATATTTATACATCAAATATGTACACATAATAAAGTAAAAGGGAAAAAAAAAAAAAGCAACCCTATTAATTACAACAAAATGCGAGAAATGGAGTTGTATCTTTCTTGTTCAACTTGTTTGGATTTGATATCTTCAGCACACCTTAGAGTCCTCTCAATGTGGTATCCTCCGCCAATGCTCACTTCCCTCTCCAAGTGACTGCAGTAGCTCTCGAACACTCTCACATTTACATGCAGTTTGAAACCCATCATGAACAAAAATTCAACCTCCAACTTGTTCAGTTCCTTGGTCGTCAACCCTCCTACTCGTGCAAAGTACGAATTTCTGTAATTCCTACCAAACAGTACCAATACTATTAGATTAATACTCTACGCATACTTTGAAGATAATGGGAAGGGGGAAACTAGACTATAACTATACTCACATGTCTTCAACATACTTGGAAGCCACCATGATGATGGTAATGAGGAGCCTATGTACGTTCCTAGCATTAATCCGGAACCCTGGATTTGCTTGGCGAAACCGATCCATATATACATATGCCACCACATAAACGGATGGTCCGGCTTTGGTGTATCGGAAGATTCTTTTTAGGTAGGATTGAATCGTCATGTCTGGTGTCTCCTGGCACTCGAAAACTCTGCTGTTGAAATCTTTTGCCAATGCCCATTTACAGTTCTTGGCTATCCTTTCGTTTCTTGCCATTGTTCTCTCAATAAGAGAAGCCAGGACTGATATCACCAGTGGGGTTTTTGCATCATTCTGATAGGAGTAAGAGTAGAGATCGGATCGAAGCTTTCTTGGAGAGATTGTAAGGGAAGATGCAGTCATTTCTATGAGTTCAAAATGTTACGAAAATAATAAGCGTGAAATATAAAGAGGAGGAAAATGAAGGGATACCCAGGCTGTGTGATGTTTAATGAGTATTTATAGCAGGGGGGCCGCCGTTGAGTTGGTAATGTAAAAAAAGATGGGGTAGTGAATAAAGTAAGAGAGAAATGGTATTAGAATTTAAGCAACACCTCGATATGTTCAAATAAAATTTTAAGTTTGAATCTTATTAATATTAAATACTGATAAAAAAAAAGATAAAAAAAAAAAGTTGTAATTCACTCATGTAGGGTAGAAAGTCGAATGAAAAGGATGAAAAAAAAAATATAAGTTTTAAGTTTGAATCTTATTGATATTAAATATTGATAAAAAAAGAAAAGGTGTATTTCACTCGTGTAGGGTAGAAAGTCGAATGAAAAGGATGAAAAAGGAGTAAGGAGGAAGAGGATTAACTTGGATAGACCCCTTTATCTTGTGTACATAAATTTATATAATGAGTTATCCTTTATTTAATATGTCATGTGATAGATCGAGTAATTGTATTAATAAAATAGAGGATAAAGACTATATGCCAAATGAGTATTGTTATTACAAGTTGGTTGTCATTATGTTATGTGTTGTGGCTTGCTCGTGTTGTAGGTTGTCTTACTCTAACTTCATCATCGTTTGAAGCACTAGATGATAAGTAGACTCATTTATCTTTTAGCAAAAAATCTTAACTGAGTTAATTTAGATGGATGATATTTTAAAAAAATTCACCATAATAAATTTGATATATGTCTTAAAACTTTTATGAAAAAAAAATTAAAATAATTAACTAATTTAATAATATGATCCAATTTAAATTTAAATTTAATCAAAATTCAATTGGAAGGTGGGTGGAAGCCAAGCTTCTATCAGTACACTTTTGCAAAATATTTGAGTGATTCCTCCGAGCAAAGGCGGAGTTGAAAGTAGAGACAAAGCAGCTAAGCTTTTTTCCACATTAAAAAAATAACCCATTTTTGTGTAATCTGGAACTATATATATCCAGTGGTGGAATAAAAAAAGAGGCCGCCGACAGCAGGTTGAAGGGAAAGGATGGGCATTGAAAGAGGTGAGTAGGTTCGTTTGGACCCATAAGAAGTACTAGACGGCATTTATAGTTTGTAGATGTACTTGTAAAGGCCTTGAGATTCGTGTCTTCTGAAATCCACAAAAGCCTCCAGTGTCCTATTGAACTCCTTGTGTGTTACACGTGCAGTGGCTTGGTTTATGTTAGATATTTGACTCCTCTACCAAATGACATCAAAATCTTAGCTTTCTACTTGTACCACGTGCATGATCTGAGATTAGAATCTCCACTTGATTTGCATCTTACTTGAACCAACCGACACTAAATTCACCTTCTCCCGCAACTGGTATCTTAAGGATAATAATGTCTTTGACATATAACATCAGTGTATCTGAATGATGATAATGGCCTTAAAGGAAGTATTATAACCATTAGTACAATATAAAGAAAGTATGTTTTGTACCTATGCAAGTGGCGAAACCCTAAAACATTTCAACATTATGATTAATCACCATTGGACAGAGTTATTACTTATTAACAAACTCATATAAGTTTGGGTTTATATTTGAATCTTTAATACTTAGTGAGGGATTCTGGGGTGTAGCGTCTGCTCCACCAAAAAAAATATATCTTGCCAAAATTTGTGGTTAACTGTAAATTTCGAAGTCCTTTGTCCCAAAAAAATAAATCCAAGTACCATAAACCCCAGTCCATTCATTTCTCTTGTGTATTTTATCAAATTCTACTTAGAATTTATTTACTTGGAAGGCAGTCACTGACCCATCCCATTCTTCACTCAAAAACAGTATCAAAATTCCGACTCCAAAATCTCGCCTGAGCCACAGTTTTGTTGCAAATAAATTCCCCCCACAATTTTTGTTGTATCACTATCTTGTTTTACAAATTTGAAGAGAGAGAATTACATCTATATAGTTTAAACTTCGATATTTTATTAAGGTTAGAAGGAGAATTACATCAATATAATCTAAACTTTGATTTTTCATTTAAGGGTAAACCCTGGTTATCGATATGCTAACAAACGGATCATTTATTAGAAACAGAACTTTTTTCAAACCTAAATGACTATGATAGCCTACCCAAGTTGTGCTACAACGGCCACAATGATTTCAGCCAACTTTTAACCTCTATGTATATACGGAATTTGGGCTTTATTAACAAATAAATACCATATCATCAACACATCAACCTCAACCCAATGGGGGCATTAATTGTTTGCAACAACAGGGAGCAGCCATCAATTCAAGGCCCATGCTGGGATGGGAAAGCATATGTTTAGCCCAATTTTGTTATTAATCCCTATACTATGTGTAAATTGAAGATTTAGTACTTTATTTCAATTTTGTCAATTTTAATCCATGTATTTTTTTTAAATCTGGAAAATTCAGTCATTAGCAATTAAACTTATTAACTCAAGTTCTGCTATTAGTCTATGTGTAAGTTATGAGATTTAATTATTTTTTATGTAATTTTATCATTTTTTTGTAACGACTCGATAGTCAGGGGTGTCGGAGAGTGTATTGCTGGGACTCTGTTTCTACAAACTAGACCCATAAATATTATTATTAAATATTTACGGAGTTATATTAGAGACGAATTAAATTTTGGATAAATATTTTTTATAAATTTAAGAGTTATTAAAGTATAATGATTAAATCGCGTAGGTACTAAAAGTTGAATTATAAATTGAAATAAATTAAAGGGGTTAAAGTAGCAATTATACTTTTGTTTCTTTTAAAGTCGCCGTCATGAGTTAATAAATTATGCATGTGTATATTATATATATGTTATATAATTTAAGTTAATTTTAAAATATACATATTATAATAATAGTAATAATAAAAAGTAGTGGTAGAAAGACCATTTTACCAATAAAAGCTCATTTTCTACTTTATTTACAAGAATAAACCACTTGTTTCATTATTTACCGGAATTGGCCGAAAACACTAAAGCGCGTCCACATATGAGCGTTTTAAAGGGAAATTCCAGCAAAACTTGTCCTTGAGGGAGCAATTCTGCCATGTCAGCAAAAAATGTGCTGACGTGGACGCGCTTTCCTGACATGGAAAAACGATCCCTTAGGGATGCATTTTAGCCCGTGTTTTTGACCCCCAACGGTCATTTAAAATTTTTACCGTTGGGGGTCTAAAGGAAAAAAAAAAAACTATAAAAACCCCTCATATTTTTTTCACACAAACATTTCTTCCAAAAGCTCTCAAATTTCTCCCTAAATTTCTCGAAGCTCTCTTTAATTAATTATTTCCTTTAATTTTTTTCTAAATTAGTAATTTTTTTAATAATTTCAAAGATATTTGATCATGTTAGCAATGGCCAAAGAATTAATTCGTCTCGATTATAAACATATCTCCATCGAACAAATGAAAATGGTAAGGGTTAATTTCAATTTTTGAATACTATTTAATATTTTTTTCATTTATGTAATTTTAATTCATTTTAATTTTATAATTTTTTATAACAGTCTGTAGATCGGGTGTTACAATGTTATATTAGTAATATGTCTGGTCTTCCATCACCATTGATAGAAAATTACTCGAGGAAAACAGGTTTTTGGCACGTGGCAAATATGGGTCGGGGGTGCAAGTTGGACCCAAAACTCATCAGTGTGTTCATTGAGAGGTCGAGACCTGAGACGCACACATTTTATCTTCCATGCGGATAGTGTACCATCACTTTGGAGGACGTGCAATTACAACTGGGATTGCTGGTAGATGGGTCCGTACTCACCAGGTCCCCTCAATCTGCTGATTGGGGAGTCATATGCTACGATCTTTTGGGTACGGTTCTGGATAATATTTACGGAGGTCAGATCGAGATTGGTTGGTTATAAGACACATTCCCGAAGCCAGGGAATGGCTCGACTGAAGTAAAAAGAGTACGATATGCTTGGGCATACATCTTTAAGATCATTAGAGGTTATTTGATGTCGGACTTGCCACGAAACCTCGTAAATTTGATGTGGCTGCTGAAACTCGTTGATTTTAGAGCAGCTGGCAAGCTTAGTTGGGGGTCTGTCGTGTTGGCAACATTGTACCGAGAGATGTGCGGGGCGACAAAACCAAATAAAGCCAAAATTGAATGTTGCCTATCACTACTACAATCATGGGCTCGGTTTTGCCTTTCAATTTTACGTTATTGAATGAACCATCCATATACATTCTCACTCATAACGAGGTAAATTTTATATTAGATTTTACAATTATTATATAGATTTAAAATATAATTTTACACTAAAAATTTATTTAATTAGGTGAAACCATTCGGCGAGTTATGGTGGAATACCTATCGCTCTTGAAGATATACGGATTCTATTAGAACAACGGTCAGAAGTGCATGTAAGTATTAAATGAAATATATATACATAACATAGTCATTTCGTATTTAGTATTTAGTATTATGTATTTAACTAATATTTTTATTACGCTCATATAGTTTCAATGGACACAATACGAGGATCTAGCAATTCGGGCAGTAATTCCGGATGAATTCTTTCAAAATTCAAACATTTGGCATGTTAAAGTCCCATTAGTCAATTATGCTGTTGTCGAGATGCACTAGACAGATAGAGTGTTGTGACAATTTGGATTCCGACAACCAATTCCCGTGACACTTGAGGTGCTTGATGATGAACATAAAATCAACTTACGGCAATTGAATACACATTGGCCGGTATTCTTCTCAAAATATATCGACATTTGGGAAAATCGGTATGATCATATACCTACTCACGAACCAATCATCGTTCCGGAATTAGCGTGCGCGCCGGGTTACATGCCATGGTTTAGAACCCATGACAAGCTATATTTGCTCTCGGAAGAGTAGAGACATCAGCAAATCCGTGTAGAAAGGGAACGACAAGGCCCTTTAAATCCAAGGAAAATGGATGACGAGACAGGCCCATCAGCAGCACCCATACAATCAATGAGCCCAATGCCTCAAGCGACAACGCCCACACTACAGCCCCTTCAAATTGTGCCAGGTGCGTATCCTAGCCCTTATATGTATCTAACCCTTATATGTTTCCTTTTCCTAATTCTATAGCAGGTTGAATGCATGGCCTGGTGCATCTTCTTTCTCGATTACTCTGACTCAATCGATAATAAATAGGCCATCGTTGCAAGAGGGATTGCACGAGGCACCGTCAAGGAGCTCATTTCATTTCCAATCCCCGTCGCCTTATGGGATTCAAATACTTCCACCGTGGGTGATGCAAACACCTTCGCATTATTTATTTATCAAGATGGGTCATCCTTCCAACACCCACAACCAGAACAACCACAACCCTCGCTGGAACAACCACAACCCCCAGCGGAAGCTAAACTAAGAAGGAATCCAGTGCGTAACCGTCAACCACCTCCATGTGGCACTGATTCCGACCGACACATACATTGATTTTTTTAATATATTTGTACAAACTATTTTTATATTGTTTTATTTAATAAAATAAATTTTATTATGAATATTTTAATAGTAAATTATTTTTATATTTTGTCCTATTTAATAAAATAGAAGTTCTTTTGAATAAGGCAATAGAAATAATGCAACATAATTTCAATTAAGAAATTATCAACTATTTCGATTTGTATGACATGGGTTCTTACACCATTCGCACAACTTCTGTTGGTTCGTTCTTTCCCAGATATCCATATTATCACGTATTCTACTCGAGCAAGGTCAACCTTTTGGTTTGCGACGCAATTTTTTGTCCGGTAACAACTTAAATGGAGCAAGCGATACAGATGATCACTTACATTCATCTAGGACCGGTGGGAATACGTGTCTCTACACATTGTACATGTACTCTATTTTGTACACTTCATCGACATAGCTCATGGGATCCAAACGGAGATTCTGACAAGCTGCAATTGCATAAGCGCATGGATAACGAAATGCGTCAAACGTCCCACAGTCGCAAGTATTATTTCTCAAGTGTACACGATATCATCTGCTGGTAATACCTTGGTTTGGTCTGTTGAACTCCGTCACACGAAACCATAGGTTGTCGCGATCATGACACACTGTGTGTATGGTGTTGGCCCGCACCTTCGCTTTGTTAATTTCTTACAATACCTTCCGGTATCATACATGGCCTCCCTGCATTTGGCTTTTATAACTCACTGCTCGCTTTGTAAATAGTGTCGCCAAACGAAAATATTTCTCCCACACAACCAAGGTTATCAGCAAATGACACGTTCTTTTTAGAACATAATTTTTGCATTTAGCCAGGTTTGAGGTCATATGACCATATTGTAGACCGCCGTCGTATGCTTGTGTCCACTGATCGAAAGGTATATTACAGAGGTAGTTTGTGCCTTAATCGTTAACTTACAGCAAAATCACCAACATCTCATGAAAACGGTCCTTATTGATCTCGTACCCTGTCAATATAAGTTGATAGCGAAAATTACATACCATTATTCCATTCAGAATAAATTGAATATTACAAACGAAATTATATTAGTAGAAATTAAATATTCATGTTGGTCACTTGTCGTTGTTCAGTGTAGACCGATATTGCCCGTAGTAGTTGGACGCAACGTGCCTTAGACAATACCGATGGTGTGTGTGATCTCATTGGCTTCCCTGTTGCTCAATTATAGCTAGTATTCCAGTGCCCCGATTTGATATAATGCAGATATCAGGTTGGGGGCAGACATGCCTCCTCAACCTAGAAAGAAAGAAATCCCAGTCGTTACTTGACTCCCCCGATGTTATTGCAAATGCAATTGAAAGGATTCTCCCATTGCCATCCTGTGCTACAGCTAGCAATAACCGATGGGTATATCTACTATACATAAAGGTACCGTCAATTTATACCAATGGCTTGCAGTACACAAATGCGCCCTAGCATTACTTAAAGCTCTAGAACAGACGCTTGAACACTTAGCATTCATGGAGCAAGCGATCGTTATAGTACGCAGTTAAGCAATCTAGGATGTACCTCTACAACACCTAACACTACTGTCACACCTCATTATATGAAGCGTCCTACCCACTATACATCTTTTCCAACGCCTTTTGCTTAACTATCCAAGCCTTGTGATAAGAGAGAGTGTACCTCAATTGGCTACGAATATTGGCAATTAAGACCGACACAGAAGTTCTGGGATTCACCTTCACCATCGGTAGTATTAAGCTAGCTATCATATCTGAATCCATCTTAAGATGATCTTGTAAAACACCTATCAATAAAGTACGTTAAATAATGCAACATTAATTAATAACAATATTATTCAAAAACCCTAAACACCCAGTGCTACTGTACCGACAACACAGGTATGTAGACCTTTGTACTTCTTTATCTCTCATAAGTCTGTCTTTTTCCTAACCGAAGTTATCATTTTTCATGAACATGTACTGTCTTGCACTGTACACTTGGACTCGAACTTATCGAATTTAGATTTAACCACGTAGTAGTTAACCCTGTTCATGATGCTATATTGTTTCAATGCACTAAGAAAACTATCATTACTGGAAAACTTCTTATCAACTTCCAATTTACCCGAATCCAACGGCGAACTTGTATGGTCACGCCTTCTGTGTAGTAGATTTAGAAACTCTAATGCATTATCTGCTAATAAATTGGCATTATGTATGTGGGTTGGAGGTGAGTACCCCGTGAATTGTTGATCTTCTTTTCTTCATCTAAACCCCGTTTACCGTCTTCAGGTTCGGTTGGAACATGTTTCGATTTAGAAAATAATGCAACTACTACACCATTAAGGCCGGGCTCTCAAAGTGGATTCACATCAGACTAATCATCCAATCCATCATTATCTGCAACGTAACATCCCCAATCAGATGTGAATTGCCAACCACTAGAAGTTGATGTCATTCCCCAATACGTATTTCCAACATCGAATATTGACCTATTGAGGTGCATGTCTCATCTACTAACCGAGTTTTGTATAGGAGTTATATATTCTATACTGTGTCCAAACACAGGCGCTTCCGTGTTTTGCCTTCCACTAACGGAGTGTCGGGCAGAGGTCGTGTATTCATCTCGAACAACAATAGATGTTGAAGTAGTAAATGCTTCATTTAGATGAAACTTGTACATATAACTTAAGATAGGGTGATCCACTAGCGAGATAAGTCTGCACGATTGCCTCTAAGCTACGACCATCATTGATATCAAATTAGCCATATGTCACGTGATCAACCAAAGCACAAAATCGATACTTAATAGACGAAACTCTCATTGGAGTTGTTTCGAAGATTTTGCACTTAAGTCTTTTACGAAGTCATGTCAAATCTATGTTCTAGTTAAAAACCAGTCACATTGTGTTCTCCGATAAAAAACAACGTTGTTCTCGGTATCACAGACCTCACCATCATAGTAAATAACAACACTAATACGTTCACTTATCTTCAATTTTTATTCTGCTTAGCCTTTCTAATTTTTCTTGCTGTAACTTATGCAACATGAAAATGAAATTTGGCTCATTTATAGTTTAAGGCCAAACAGGAACTATTGTAGAAAAAGAGTATCCATGTGGGAGCTTTTTTTAGTAATTTTGCTAACAGTGCATCTTGTTTGAATCATTTTTTATACTCTTTTTTAGAACCGTCTTCTCAAAATTATTTTTTTCAGGAACTATTGTAGAAAAGGAGCATCCACGTGGGATTTTTCTTCAGTAATTTTACTGACAGTGCATCCCGCTTGAAGCGTTTTTTACACTATTTTTTCAGAACAGTCTTTTCAAAATTATTTTTTCAAGAACTACTGTAGAAAAAGAGCATCCACGTGAGAGTTTTTTTTAGTAATTTCTGACAGTGCATCCTACTTGAAGTGTTTTTGACATTATCTTTTCAGAACCATCTTTTCAAAATTAATTTTTCAGAAACTACTGTTAAAAAAACAAAATCCTTCTTATCAATATATTTTTTTCTAAACCCTAAACCTAAACCCTTTTACAAAAACCATAAAAGCTAAACACAAAATTATTTTTTAAAAAAAACCTAAACCTTAATTTAATTAATTTTTCTTAAAAACCCTAAACCTTAATTTAATTAATTTACTTAAAACCTAATTTAATTAATTTTTTAAAAAAATTCTAAACCCTAATTTATTTTTTAAAAATTCTTAAACCTTAAACAAATAAAACCCTAAATAATTTTAACAAAACATTAGCCCTAACCCATAAACCCTAAGAACTAAACATGCAAATAGCCCTAACCCTAGAAAAACACAGGCTAAAACGCGTCCCTAAGGGAGAGTTTTGCCATGTCAACAAAGCGCGTCCACGTCAATGCGTTTTTTGCTGACATGGTAAAATCTCTCCTTTAGGGACGCGTTTTGCTGGAATTTCTCCTTAAAACGCTCCTATATGGACACGTTTTAGTGTCTTCGGCCCATTCCAGTAAATAATGAAAAAAGTGGCCCATTTTTGTAAATAAAGTAGGAAATGAGCCTTTATTGGTAAAATGGTCGGTAATAAACAACCAAACCATTTCTTTTCTTTTATTCTAACATGCAAAATAAATTTAGGAAGGAAAAAGAGAAAGAAACGCATGGCACTTAGGGGTTTTAACCTTCCAACTTCAATTGGTTAGTCAATTTAGTCCATTTTATTGTAATTTTTACGTTTTTGGAATCCTGATACTTAGAGCTACCCAGCCCATGGTACAATTTTTAGTATTGTTTAAGATTTTAGATTTTTCCATTGGTGAATAGCTGAAGTATTGGGGATTAATTTGATAGATTCTAAAGTTAGAAGTGAAAAGGGGCTAAATAGTGAAGTTAATTGCTGATTTTGAGCAATAGGGACTAAATTGTGAAAATTTGTAATATAGAGGTAGAATTGAAGGGAGCTAAATTTAACTTAGAGTAAAATTTATATAAAAATTTAAGGTTAAATATGGGTATTAAAATTAGTCTCGATTTAAGCAAAATATAGCAGAAAAATTGAAATTCTTGTTAATTGGATGCTATGTTATTAATTAATTTTAATTATTTTATTCCATAGCAAACGTCGTTCCAAAATCCTCGAGTAAGAAGGGGAAAGACAAGGTCGATGTCGAGTAGCTCGAAATATACATTTGTGTTTCTATAATCCGAATTAAGTTATAAACTATTACATGTTGCATTGTTATGTATGGTAAGCATTTAAGGTGAGTACTTTTGTATTTTGAGATTGAATTGAATTCATAGTTGATTTGAAATATTTTGAGATTGAATTGAATTCATAGTTGATTTGAAATGTATTGATTTTGTATATTCTGAAATATATTGATTATGTGAATATTGAATTGACTATATGTGATAATGTATATATATGAAATTGAGACATTTGTTATATTGAAAAGTGAAATGAAACCCTATTAACTATTTCGGGCTGAGTCGGATATAGATGGCATACCATAGGATAGGAAGAGTTCAGGGATTTCTTCGACCTCGAGTTGATGAGGCACTAGCTGCCAATTTGCTTCGGTTTAACCGATGAGACACTGGGTGTCAACTTATATAGCACTGGATGCAATTATTACTTTGGATTTATCCGATGAGGCAGTGGGTGCAAAACTAGTGTGTTGGTTGGATCGATGTATCCGTTCGAGTCCGAGTCGTGTTAATAGGGAAAATAAACGATAAAATCGATGTGTTCGATATTGAAATGACATGGTTGAGAAATCGAAATGAGATGTGAAATGAAATATGAAATGGTAGGTTGTTGTGAATATGGATTGAATTATGAGAAATGAAATCATGAATTGGAAGTAGAGATGAAATATGCCATTGAATGAATTGGTTTCTCAAATGCCATATGAAATACTATTGCCATGTACTAAAATTTGTGAACTCTATTGAATGTGAATAAAGAATGAGTAAGTTGACATTATCAATTTGATACATATGTTTTATAACATTACTTATGCATATCTATATCTTAACTATTCATATCAAGTTTAAATTATTTGGATTATAGAAATATCACTGAGTTATTCTCAGTGTACACTTTTGTTTTCTGTGTGCAGGTTAGGTATTTTCAGCTTATCGTCGACTCCGCATCCAAAAACAATCTGGAGCTCAAGTGTGGTGATGTTTTATTTTGTAATGACATGTACTTAGGGGGTCTTTTGGAATGATGTTGTTTTGTTAATATGATGGTGTTTTGAATTCTATGTGTAATGATGTTTATATGTGCATATGGTTGAGAGTGAAGCTATGTTTTAATAGGTTAGCTTAGTTGATAATTTGGTATGAATGTGAATGAAATAGTTGATGCCTTGTTATGTGTTGGAAATATGAAATGTGGTACCAATGAGGGTACGTTGGTTAGACACCTAAGATGATTGTTTTAGCACATTTTGAACATGTTTAATGGTGTTTTGAATAGGTTAAATGGTTGGTAAATGAGTTGCTTAGTGTCCAAGCAAACTCGATTTGGTAAACTTGAGTTTTATGGTACATTTAGGCACACACGGCCTGAGACACGGTCTGTCACACGGCCGTGTGACACACACGGTTTGAGACACGGCTGTGTGTCCCAACTTCAAAAGCCACACAGTCTGGGATGTTACACATGATCATGTGTCCCCTGGTTTTAGGTATTTTTTAGATTTGCCCTAAACTTTCAGAATTGTTCCAAATTAGTAGCTTTTTCTAGGGATCTGTACGCTCGTATTAGGGACTGCAAGAGTAACTTTTACTCTAATTTAGAATGAAATAGAAAATCTAAACTGGATGAAGTAGGTTGTTGTAACATCCCGAATTAGGGACTAGTCGAAACAGTGGTTTTGAGACCACGAATTCGAAGTAGAAATAATTATTTTATGATTATTATAAGGTCTATGATATGTTTATATGCTTGTGTGAAAATTTCATAAAGAAATTATATGTCTAGGGTGCTTGATTAGACTTTAATGACTAAATTGAATAAATTACAAAATATGAGTTCTAGAAGTTTTTAGTATGAAATTGAATTGGATTTTCAATTAGAAGGTCTTAAACAGCAATTTGACGAAGTTCTAAAATTTTGAACAAAAATGGGCTTGGATGGATAAAATTTCAAAGAAAGGCCAAAAGAACATTTTGGACATTTGGTCATTAAATTTCTTATCCATCTTTTACCTATGGCCGAATATTGCATGGGAGAAGACATGGTTAGGATTTTCAAGCTTCCAAGCTCAATAGTAAGTGCATTCAAGTCCCGTTTTTATGTTCTTTACATTTTTTAAATCCCGGTAACATGCTCTACTCATTTCTACCATTATTTTGAGCTATGGTTTATGTTTAAAAATTTACCCATGAATAGTATGCATGTATTTTGATGTTTAATGGTAGAATATGGAGGCTCGGTGTGTAATAAACGACTTTTGCTAAGTGATTTTCGGTAAAAATGCTTAAAAAAGACTAAATTGTAAAAGTTATAAATTAGTCATAAAAGGGTGATTTAGTGAAAATTGGGGGCTGCCGTAGTTATGAAAATGATCCGGCTAGGCTTGAAATGCAAGGAAATTGAATAAAAATCATTTTACGAGTATTGGGGCAAAAGTGCAAATATGTGAAAATTTAGAGGTCAAAGTGCAAATTTGTAAAAATATGATTTTTGGACCCATATGAATAATGTGACTGATTAGTAGGCTAAGTGTGATATAGATCAAGGAAATCGAGATTCGGGCTTAAATCAGGAAAATACAAGGTTATGGACTAAAATGGTAAATTATTGTTTCTAGATCCGAGGTAAGTTTGTATGTAAATAATACATCGTTTTTATTTATGTTTTAATATTTTGTTATATTATATGAGATATGGTTGAATATGGAGTAATTATTTGATGTAAATTATGAATTGTGATTGATTATGGATGAATTGGTAAAATGATGAAAAGTGAGAATTCCCGGTTGAACCTTCGGAATAGAAAAGATACTAATGAGGTAGCTAGGTCACATGTGTGGTACTAAGTGTAGGCCACTATGTGCACAAGAGAGCTACAAGATGGTTTTAGGTCACGTGTGTAGTACTAAGTGCAGGCTACTACGTGTATCAGACGGATAGGTCGCATGTGTAGTACTAAGTGCAGGCCACTCTGTAAGTGATGGTTTTGGTCACATGTGTAGTACTAAGTGTAGGTTACTATGTGCACCAAATAGCTTCGGCTACAAGGGTGGTACTATGTGCAGGCCACCGTGTATCTGTTATTATTTCGATGAGTTCAACGGGAAATTTACTAAGTGAAAATACATGTGATTGTGAAACGACTAAGTGTAATTGAATATGATTATATGATGAATAAGTGTAGGTATAAGTGTGAAAATTTATGAACAATGTACTCAATATTTGATCGAACCTTCGGTAAGATGAAATAGAATAAGTGAAATTATGAGAGAGTAAATTTAGCAACAAAACAGTTTTGGACAGCAGCAGTTGTGTGACTTTGAAAAATCACCAAAAATGGTGGAAATCGAATTAGAGGTTGAATAAGATATGAAATTAAAGCTTAATGAGTCTATGTTCACATAAAAGAAACGGTGTAAACAAAAGAATTTCATATTCTGTAATGTTTGAATTTTTTTGAGACAGGGTCAGAATGATGTCAAAATCCCCTATTCCGACTTTGGAAAATAATTAAAAATTTTAAAAAAAATCATGGGATAAAATTTATATCCTTGAATTTCTTAATGAGTCTATTTTCAAGAAAAATAAACGGTAACATCATTCGAGTTCTGTACAATGAGATAATTAATTTTTAGTGAAGAAAGGTCGAAACTATCATACAACAGAACAGGGGATATTTTAAAGAATAAACTGTACTTATTGCCTAAACCAAAAATTCTAAAAATTTTATGGTAAGAATATATGTGAGTCTAGTTTCAGGGAAAATTAACGGATCTTAATTTGGAGTTTTGTATCTCCAGATATAAATAATTTAATGACTATGACTCGAGAAAATAGCTTAACCAGAATTTGAATAAATAGAAAGAATATGAAAATAGCATGTTATCGCATTGCTTATTATTTTCATGCGAGCTTACTAAGCGTAAAGCTTACTCCCTCCTTTCCATTTCTTTTAGTTTTGTCAGGTCAGCTCAGGGTTGGAGATCGTCGGAAGTAGCATCACACTATCGAGCCATTATCCTTGAGTATTGGTATGTGTATGTTAAATGTTTTCAATTGAGTGGCATGTATAGGGACTTAGTTTTTCTATGATGGATGTTGTTTTGATTAGCCAAATGTATTGACTTATATTGATTTGTTGATTATAGCCATGAGATGTGGCTTATAATGATTTTGGCTTGTAAGCCTATTTGTCCGTGGTATGTGTTTATGTCTTGTTATGTGGTATAAGTGATTAAATAGATGACAAGGCCAAATGTATGTGTGTGCATGTAAAGATGACAAAAAGGCTTGGAATTTAGCCTAAGTCTTGACCACACGGGTAGAGACACGACCGTGTGTCTCAGCCGTGTGGAGGACACGACCTCTGGCCATGGACGTGTGCCTTGGCCGTGTGCCCTTAAACGGTTGCTGACGTCACAAACAGAGAGTTACACAGGCTGAGGACACGGGCGTGTCCCAAGAAACACGGGTGTGTGTGACTACACGGCCCAACCCACACGGGCTTGTGACTCTCGAAAGCAAGAAAATTGGTTAAGTTGCCCAAAGATTTTCAAAGTTCTCAGTTTAGTCCCGAACCACCCCGATGTATGTTATAGGTTTCGAAGGCCTGTATAAGGGACGATATGCATGTGTTTGAAAAGTTTTAATTTTGGGCGAAATTTGGTAACCCGATTTTGTATGATTGTGAATGTTTAAGTCCGGTAACGCCTCGAACCCTGTCCCGGAGTTGGATACGGGTGAGGGGTGCTACAGTTATTCTACTAATATCATTGAAGGTAGTAGTAGTCGAAGTATGGTTCAATACTCTGATGCTAATATTTGGAATAATCTTGTTATGAATCCAACTTCTAGCTTTCAAGAGGGGGTAAATATTAATAAGAGTGTAAACAGTGGAAGACTAAGTTTAGCATTGCATAGCATGATACACTATTCGATTATATAAGACACTATTATGAAAGTATTAGATTGGCATGATCTGCTCTTGTATATTATGACGATATTAGTTAGCTTATAATACTGCTTGTGATGTAATTAAATGTTCTGATTGGTTAGTGATGCCCGTGACTCTAATTCGATGACGGAGAGGGGTTAGGGGTTAGAGGTGTTACATTTTTTGTGTTTATACTGTTCGAGTTTTGAAATATCAGTCTTGATATAAATTGTAGTTGTTAAACCTATTAATTAAAATGACATGATTTTAGTGTAGAATTTGGTAAAATTTTGTATAGTAAATTTTGTTGTTGTAGGTTCATACATGTAGCAAAAATAAGGTATAGTCATGCAATCAAAATCAAGGGAAGAATTGAAGTTGAAATTGTTAGGGATCGTGTAGGATCTAGTACTTTAAGTGTAGTATTTTCATCTAAATACACTTGTAATTTTTCGAACAGGTTGGTTTGTAAAACTATTAGTGAATCACATTAATACTTTATATATTGTCCTCACATGGTTTTTGCATGCAAAGCAAAATGGAAGCAAATGTTGCTCACTAGTTGTCTATTATTTAACTAATTAGTGGTATTACGTGGTCAAATCGTAATACAGAAAGACAACTTGTATTAGTAGACAAACCTAAATATGTCCTTACTCTAATCGAAAATGAGCAAATCGATTGAAAGACTAATATGTCGTCTATCAAGTCCAATTAGGGAGATGCTTTGTCTTGGGAATCAAGCGGATGACTTCCATAAGATAGAGACATAGATGTGACTGACTGGATTGAACATCAGACTGAACCCAAGTAGAATATATCATGAATCCATTTATGGATCTATTCTCTTATGACGTTTATAGTGTGACATACTTAAATCTTGAGTGGATGGTGGGTTATATATGTGTGACTCGTATACTTTGATGTAAGTAAAAGCTTGAGTTTGAATAGATAAGGAACTGAAGGCTAGTGCGTTGGGTGTATGACTTCTTTAGTACGTGGTGTTATTCAAAACAGTGGAATTCATGGCTCGAGACATGGGTAAATGATATCCTCTCATTGGCATTACATGGTTGATGAAAAGTAAACATGGCAATGGGTCTTTTGTTTTTGTGAGGAATGACTTAATTACTATCTGATAGTAATTGATTTTTTATGAAGGAAAATGTAATGGTTACCATGAGATAAAATAGGATCAGTTGAGAAAACAGATATTGTCCAAAAAGGATCAAGGATATCCTATGGGAGTAACACACTTATGACAACATCATTGGATGAGCACTGAGTAGTTGCTTTCGTAATGGTATGTTGTTAGGGAGAGCTCAGTCAGATAGTATAGTGGAATGACTTCGTAACTAAATGAATTTATAATTAATAAGCAAAAAGCCAGAACTTAATTATAAATTATTTGAGCCCTAATTACATATGTTCAATTGGTCCATTCGCTAGCTCATTGAAACTAGAAATAAATTGCGTGTTTGAATCAAAATGAATTGAATTGATGGAAATAGAGAAATGGGAAAGATTCAAGAATGGTTATGGTTTTTTTTTCGAAATAGAAATAGAATCATTTGGAAATGAATGTAGGTTTCTAAAATGGAAATGGAAATAGAAATGATTCATTTGCAATTCTGCATGGATTACTTAAAAATGATAAGAAGAATGAGTTTATGTTTTTGAATTATTTTGAAGCTCGAAAATGAAAATAAACCATTCGTCACAATGAACATGTTGAGTGGTGAATACGAGGCACACTCCACAGAAATGTTGTTGCAAAGAGCAAAGGCTATTAGTTTAAACTTAATTCTTTGATGTCCTTTTAAAACAATATTGACATATTTTCAACTAGTTAATAGTGGTATTGTAGGCAGCCACATCAGTTCTATTTGGAAGAAAAAATTATAATTTTTTTATTAATTTTGTTTATAATTTTTAAAATTTAAAAGGGTTAAATTGATTTTTTTAATTTATTATTAAGGTTTTTTAATCTTTTGGTTTTATTAATTTCAAAATATTTTAATTTACTTCCAATAAAAGAATAAGGATCAGATTGAATAAATATGTAAAAGTTGAGAGCTAAATTTATTATTATACCTTATATACAAACACCAAATTTTGACGCAGTGCATCGACCTTACCTTTTGGTATAAGATTTTATAATTTAAGCTAAATTTTAATATTTTATATCTTAATTGTTGTTATATATTTTAAAAGTTTCTGTAGAAAAGGAACTACAACAAAATATATATTAAATAATATCCATATAAATAAATAGACCACCACTCTCATTTTCTGGAAGCCACCAACCAAACTCACTGATTTTCACAGTCACATACAAAAGAAAAAAGAGAGTAGTTTTAATATATATATAAAATTGTCAAGATCTTACATTTTTTCTGAAGTAAAATTTCAAATCCTTTGAATTAATCTCTAAAAAATATCAAATAGCTTTAATACTCTTAAAAAGTAATTTTTTTTTGTTAGAAGCATATTCTAAATAATTAAAAGGTTAAAAATTTTTAAAAAAAATCTTAAATTTATAAACCCAACAAAAAATCCAAAAGAATTTACAATTAAGAAAATTCAACAACAAGGTGATGTGGTGTAAATAATGAATTAGGTTTTGTTTCTCATTACTTGTGAAAAGCAATTTTGTAAACATATAATTTTTGAAGTCAAAATTTGTTTTCATGCTTTTGGGAAGTGTATTTTTTGAGCGAAATGATATTTTTAACTCTTATTTATAGTCCAATGTATTTTATGGAGTATTGTATACAATTATTTTCCTATTGAATTTATTTCAAATATATAACATTATTTATTTAAAATTACAATTATTATATTTTAATAATATTTAAAATATAGATTATATATTTAAATTAAATTTTAAAAATATTTAAAATTTGTATTTTCATATAAAAAAATTAATAATGAGTTATAAAAAATTATTTTTTATATTCTTACTAAAACATCATAATATTTACGAATTTAGACATTATTTAAATACATATTTTCACTTTATAATATCATATTTAAATTAAAAAATTATTTTTAAAAAATACATTTTAATAAATGATAAACACTTAAACCTTAAAACCAAAATTTTGGAATGCATTTTTTCAAAAATAGTGAAGCTAGTGAAATCAGATTGGTGTATTTAAAGGCCAAACTAATATTAAAATTAAGTTTAGTTAAATAAGTGGGGTTAGACCCAAAACAAAGTTTTGAAACTTAATTGTTAAATGAATGGACTATGCTCGAAATTTTGGGATAATCCATGTATAAAATTATAAGAGAGGAAATTGGGGAGTCACACTATTTTTATTTTGAAATTTTTTAAGTTCAAAAACTATACAATAAAATATATTTTATTGAAATAAAATCAAAATCGAAAATTTAACAAAACAATTCCAACTTACAACTCATCATAAGGTTCCGAATTTAAAAGACAGGCAAAACGCCATACACGTAATTGCGAGAAATTGGCTTTGCCCCGACCCAGTATTACTTAAGTTTAAAGCAGAAGCAGTGGTTGCTTGGGTTTATATGAACTTAATTAGGCAGGTCCAATAAATTGCAGTAAAAATGGAAAAGGAAATTCCAACTACCAGTCGCAGCGCAGGAGATATATAAGCAAGATTGGGTTAAATGCAGATGTTGAACATGGAACCTCATTTTCTGTGTATTAACACTAACGGACCTACAAGCCTTCATTAAACGATGCTTCCAAATCTGAAGCCATTATTTGTTTCACTATCTCGAAATGAAAGTATCCATGAAGCTCTCAATCTCGTAATACTACTCTCTGTATTTTGAACTACATATGCAAGCCAAATGATCTCCTCCTTTTTATTTTTATTTTTAAACTATCCTTAGAGATTCCTATTTTAAGGGTTGTCTTGGGATTGTCAGGTTTGTTGATGGATGAGCCGATGGTGGTACTACAAAGTTAAGGAGTTGTGCTTGGATGGAAGTTGATGATGATGGTGAGTGAAGAAGGGTGGAGGGTTTTGCATGGTTTCGGGCTCGAGTTCAGACTTCTGGCTTTTGAGATAACAAAAAATAAATTAAAATGAAGACAAAAACCAAATCTTAAAACTTTGAATTTATCCAAATTTCGGCTCAAAATGAAATCTGGATTAACTCCAAATCGAAAAGAGGTTAATGTTCATTAGGTTTTTTTCTCTTAAAAAAGGAAGAATAATTTGAAAGAAGGGAAGAATAAACGTGACAAAAAGTAGAAAAATGAAAAAAAAGAAGGAAAATGGAAAAAGGGAATGTGTGAAAATATATTAAAATTTAACAAATTTAAGTATATTTTTATAATTTCTAATAATTTTTAAGTATATATATTTTTGAATTTTTTATTAATGCTTAAATTTTTTTTGATTTATTTAATTTTTATAATCGGGACTATATTGATAAAATGTGTAAATATTAAGAATTAAATTTGTTAAACTTTTTAAAATTAGAATCAAAACAACAAAATGAATAAATATTTAGGGTTATGTTTGTTACTATCCAATAAAAAATTGCGTTCGCATTTTGCTAGGTGAATAAATAACTAGAATTTTAAATTTACTTGACGAGAGTTTAATTAAGTCTTAACTCGGTTGGCAAAAACATTTTTATCAATTGAGGATTTGGGGTTGAGGGCAGTAAAACGTCAATATCCTTCTATTAATTGTACCTGATTTTGATTGATATAATAATAAATTTAGTTTTCGATATTTATATATCTTGTGTAAATGTTGAAAGAATGTGAAAATTTTGGCGAGATAAATTTAATAAAAAATTAGGACTAAGTTGACAGAATATGTATATATTACGAGTTAAATTAATTAAATGAAGACTAAATTGATAAAATGTGTAAAATTTTAAAAGTTAAATTTATTATTATTAATTAATTAATTTTGAAAACAAGTAAAAATTGTTTAGAAAAAGAGGAAATTAGTTGTGAGGAATCATAAAGTTTTATTACCTTTATTTCTCATCGGGGAGCTAAGCTGGTGGCAAGAACTGAAGAGGTTGAAACAAAATCTTATCCACAAATAAAGTGGGTTTTCACACGTTAAAAGAGACAAAGCTAATAAGCTTTTAAAGTACACCTCCAGTTATTATGGCAAACGCAATCCAACACAATGCCAATCCCTGTAATATCAAATACCTCAGAAAAAGTTCTCTTTTTTCTTTTTTGAGAGAGAGTCAAGTAATTACTCGGTAATCTTGCTTAGGATTAAGTGTGTTTTTTTTAATTTATTTAAAAAATTAATTAATCCATCTCAGCGAAGGCTTTACATTAGATTTTCCAAAATTTATTTAAAATATCCATCCATGCACTTACAAAATGCCAGATTCACCAGAACCACCAAACTCGCACAAGACAAACCCTAACCCGCTTTATCCCTAATTTTGGCCATTATTACCGTCAGGACTTGAGGTTAAAGCCACCCCCACCACCAAATGCCCAGGGGAGGCCAAGTTGCATAAGTTACTCAAACCTTTCTTACCAGACATTTGGTTCAGAGACCAAACTCTAAAGCATGTTATTTACAAGATGCAGCTTCATTTGCACCGTCCTCTCAGCAGCACCCCATCTACTTCTCCACCATCCGAGCCTGATTTAACATCCTTTCAGTCCTTTTCCTTCGATCCTTCCGCACCAGATTACACCTCCCTCCTCTCCGACGAACTCCTCCTCAATATACTCTCTAAGCTTCCCATCTCTCAACATGTCTCTAATTCCTTGGTCTGTAAACGTTGGTTGCACCTTCACGGCCGATTGGTGTACTCCCTTAAAGTTGCAGATTGGTCCTTTGTTACTTCGGGTCGGGTATTTACCCGGTTTCCCAATCTCACCGATTTGGACCTCGTTCGTTCGTGTATTCAGATGCCGAAGAGCACTGGCATTATAGTAACCCACAAGACTATGTCGGTTCATGTCGATACTCATTTCATTCTCGACGGATTTCTCGAAGAAACGGCGTTGTTGCCATCGAATGCGGTGGACCAAGGGCTTAGAATGATAGCCGGAAAGTACCCGAATTTACAGAGATTGGCGGCGACCGGGGCAAGCGAAGAAGGGTTGTTGAGAATAGCAGAGGAGTGTCCTACATTGCAAGAATTGGAGCTTCATTGTTGCGGGGATTTGGCTTTGAGAGGTATTGCAGGGATTAAAAATTTACAGGTAGTGAAACTAATGGGGTTCATTGGTGTGTTCTACAATTCAACGATTTCAGATATTGGGTTAACGTTATTAGCTCAAGGGTGTAGAAGGTTAGTTAAGCTCGAGCTTTGTGGGTGTGAAGGTAGCTATGATGGGATTAAGGCGATAGGACAATGCTGCCAAATGCTCGAAGAATTGACCCTTTCTGAACATAGAATGGATGGTGGGTGGTTAGCTGGGCTTTCGTTTTGCGGGAATTTGAAGACTCTGAGGCTTAGGTCTTGTAAAAGGATTGATAAGAGTCCAGGGGCGGATGAGCATTTGGGGTCCTGTTTGACTCTTGAAGAGTTGCATCTGCAGGGCTGTCAAATTCGGGACAAGCAAAGTGTTAAAGCTTTGTTTTTGGTCTGCGAGAATGTTAGGGATATTGTGTTACATGATTGTTGGGGTTTGGAGGACGATGTGTTTAGCCTTGCAAGTATTTGTAGGTACGAGACTCCTTTCTCATTTCCAATAGCATTGTTTCTTTTACTTGGATTTATGCTTCATGTGATATATACATCTATAGGATGATCGAGTAAATTAGCTGACAGTTTCCTGTGTTAGATTGTTTGCAATCATTGATTCCTATAAGCTACCTTTTGTTTGTTTCATAATGCATTGTTATTGTGTAGGAAACTGGTGATTTTATTAGAGAATAGTGTGTCAACAGAGCTGAGAGATAAAAATTAGTGGATGAGGTTTTGAAGGGTTTCTTCTTTTAAACAAGGGACCCTTTTAGTCTTGCAATTTGTCGAGAAAATTTGTGTCTTTGATGGTTGATTTAATCTTATAGTCATCTGCACTAATATAGCAATTAAATTTCCGGAGGGTTCAGAATTGGATTCCTTCCAAATGACCATGTAGGCATTCCCTTCCTCTTGATACTCAATAGGTTGAAATGTCTCAGTCATCTGCCTTGGCATGGCTTTGAAATCCCAGTTTTGTTCCGGCCTGTTGATTTTTGTAGATAATCACGATGCTATCTCATTTAGTTTTCTGCTCCTCACATTCGAAATCCGACTGTAGATTTATATTTCTTTTTCCTTGTCTCCACTTTATAGGAGAGTGAAGCTTCTTTCTCTTGAAGGATGCTCGTTGCTAACTATCAAAGGTCTGGAGTTGGTAGTGCTTTCATGGAAAGAGCTTCAACGATTGAGAGTGATGTCGTGCAACAATATCAAGGATGCTGAAGTCACACCTGAACTGGTAACCTTGTTTTCTGTCCTGAAAGAGTTGATATGGAGACCAGATTCCCGTTCTCTGCTATCATCGAATCTTGCAGGGACCGGAATGGGAAGGAAAGGTGATAGATTCTTCAAGAGATCAAAGGATTGATTGTGCTGCCTATTTCCATACATCTAGGTTTGATGTAGTTAATGCACATATGAACCAAATAGTAGTAGTACTGCAAAGAAAATGCGATAGAAACACGACCCTTGGGATTCTACAATCACCATCCATGCTTTAAGTGTAGATGGTGAAGCAAGAATTTCTTTGATAAATGTGTTTTTGGTGCCTGGGAATGTTGTACCGTGTAATTTTTCATTGAGGTTAGATTTTTTAATTTTATTAACAAGTAGAGTCATCTGACTTGTTAGTTGATGTAAAACACAAGGGTTAATGATGTAGTTTACACAGTTTTATGCTCTTTGTTCAAACTCACTGTAATTAGGATCATTTTGATTACCTTTATTTATGGAATAAATGATCTTTTTATTTAGGATAAATGTTAGAGATGCTTTTGTTTTTTTTTTCTTTTAAATATTTTATATTCATATTTCGTAAAAAAAAAAAAAAAAAAACTAAGCATCTCAAATGGAGCTTTATCAAACAAATAAAACATATGTGATTAGCAAAAGTAAATCATTGTCACACATTAACATCATTAGCAGGGCAAAGTCAGAAAATTCTTTTAGGGGTTGAAATTAGATTATAGTTTTTACGATAGCCTATTTTTTAATAGTTTATATTTTTATAATTTTAAAAATTTAAATCAAAATTTTATCTTTTTAGAAGATTAAAGTATAATTTTACATTTATTAATCTAAAATTTTAAACTGTCTAAATGAAAAAAATTTTATTCGATCCTTGCCTGCCCTTAGTTACGCCCTGATCATTAAATCTGTGACGTGGGTATGCGAGTGAACACCTTCAATTAATGGGTCAAATATTGCAATATTGCAATATTGCAGTTCTACCATATAATCTTTTTTAAGTAGTAGGAATGGCAACGGGACATGTAATTGTTTTTGGTTCCCAAAGTCCCAATCAAAATTTTATCATAATTTATCCTAAATTTTACTTAAAGGTTTCAAATTTGATCTAAAAAATTTTTTCAACAAAAAGTTAATTGGAAAACGTTCTTACTACTCCAAATTTATTTATTTTTAAAATAAATAAATAAAAAGATGCTCCCGTCGGATCTAACCCTGATCCGATTTGGATTATTTTTGCTATCCCTAAGAAATAGGATCTAATTTTGGAATCAAATCTTAAAATGTGTGCTTATTTTGCGAATTTTATACTTGTTACCTACCATATTTACATATTTTTACATTGAATTTGGAGTTAAAAGAGAAATATCAGTAAGGTAAAAGTATCACGAATATTATTATATTATGAGTTAAATTATATTTTACCTCTTCAACTTAAAAAAATGAGCAAAATAGTTTCTATATGTTATATTAAATAGCAAACTAGTCTTTCTGTTAAAAATTCTATCTATTTTTATAATTAAAAACTAGTCCTGATGTATGTCAGAATGAGAAACATGTGACATGTATGTGTAATTATCTGATTCTTTTGTTAGTTACGCTTTTTTTTAATAATAAAAATAGATAAATTTTTTATAGAAAGAACTAATTTACTCTTTAATTTAAAGTATAAAGATTAATTTACCTTTTCTTAAACAAAAGGAATTAAATGTAATCTGACTCTTAATATAAAAGTCTGTATGGTATTTTTACTTAATACTACTGGCGCAAAAAGGGGAAAATGGATATAAAATTGGGTCAACCAGGCCCATACAGGTTTGGCCTAGTTAGCCTACACAATCGTACGCGTTGGAAACAATTTCACAGTGGCCAGTTTTTCTATAGGAGTATACGTGGCCGAAATTGATTGGCCAGTGGTGCGTGGAAATACCCAGCAGCGCCGTCCCTAAAAATCGAAGCATGAAGCCCACAAATTGTGTTCAAAGGGGGAGTATATAGTCAAAAAGATATTAAACAGTCGTGTCCAAAAGCTTGCGAACTCATATCCGAATTCCGAGTCGACTCAGGCGAGTTTCTCTTCCCCCTCTCTTTCATCTTCCATTTTATTTTCATTGTTGCATGTTTATAAAAACGATGGTTCTTATCTCCTACTGGCATCCATACACAATAAGATCGATCCACTAGATTGCTTGCATGGAGATCTGGTTTTCAGATCTGATTCTTTTACATCGTTTTTTATGTGTTGTTTCGTAAGATCTTCAAGTTTTAGCTTTTGGAAATTCTTCATGTATGCTTCTCATAGGATTTGGAGCATGCATAAACGTCTAATTGAAGTTTGGTGGATTGATTTCAATGATTTTCTTTTTTCTGCAATTTAATTTGGCATAATTCAATTGGACTAGACCATAAAGATTTTAATTCAAGTTTTGATGGTTTTGAATTGATCATAGATTACAATTATTCTATTGGATTTAGTTTGAACATGGTTTATGATTATTTAGCTTAATTGATTAATAGTTGTGGAGCTTTGTGAAAGTTTGGATATCTTTGCGACTTCTTAAAACTATCTATACTCTATATTGATCCCCTCTGGCCTTTTGGCAACAATCTTGTTTTGTTCCTTGAAAATTTCTTGTTATTTTCTTGTCCTCCGTTTGGAAGTTTGGATTTTGGATTTCATTTATTATTTAATAAGAATAAAATGCATAATATATGAACAAATTAGTTGAAATTAAAAAAAATTAGGAAATTCAATATAATATATATTAGATGGATTTGTCAAATCCAAAATATTTTAACAATTTTAAATTCATTACTATTCAAATCTATGGATTTGAGAAATTAATGTAAATGTTACATTTTTATTTAGTTTACTAGATTTAAAATCCGTAACATCTTCCAACATTGGTATAAAAAAGAGCTTTGAAAAAAATTCATGTCATGCACATACTCGTATCAAAAACTCATTTTTGTGTGAACATAGTATATGTATTGCATATAGCATGGCAGGGCAGTCATTCTTCACTATGCTCCCATCAATAAAATTTAATTAATAAATATTCAGATATATATATATTGATTCTGAAAACACCGATTGTCTAAATTTTGATCTAGTATTGAAAATAGAAGTTGGTTGTCATATAGGAATGGCAACTGGAACAGCACCACCAAGAGGAAGTGCAGCAGCAGCTGCAAACATGCGGAGGAGGAGAACGACAAGCGGTGCAGGTGCCTCGGGAGGAGCTGCTGGCACGATGCTTCAGTTTTACACAGATGATGCTCCAGGGCTGAAGATCTCTCCAAATGTGGTGCTTGTCATGAGCATTGGTTTCATTGCTTTTGTTGCCATTCTCCATGTCATGGGCAAGTTGTATTTTGTTCGTAAGGAGTAGGGAGGGGCTTTCCTCAATACCTGTATTAACAAGTACGAAACAAAGATCAATGTTGTAGTTTGCAGTTTTGCTTAATAAATGGATTTTGATTTGATTTCTCCAATGTTTGGTGTATTGTGAAGTCCAACTTGATCCTTGTTTATGCTCAACTTGGTCCATGCAGTGGTATGTTTTTTTTTTAATCAAGTTTTACTGTTTATGCTCAAATATGTTAGGTCTGGAGTCATCTCTGGGAAGTTTTTGAGATTGTAGTGACTACTAGCCTTCATATTTTTTTTGGAAGTATCCGAACCCATATTTTTGTGATTTTATCTCCATTCCATTCAATTTAATTCAAATTTGCTTCTAAGATCTTATAAAATTAAGAATTAAAATAAAAAAACTGAAATATTTTATAAAATTAAGAAATTGTTACAAATGATAATTCATTATGTTTGTCCATAATTCCTTAGAAATAAGTATGTAAAAGACTGTAAATGAACCCAGGAAAGTAACAACTATTGTAACAACTATTATCTTATATTATGTTTAGGAAAAAAATCATTTATTAAGGAAAGCAAAATGCAAGTATCCAAGTCAATAGGCTCACTCCATACGCATACGCAAAACATTGAGTAAACTCTTCGGGCAAGACGGAAGGGGAATTTCGTCCCACCAGAAGATAGACACTGAAATTGTGTCTTCAATAGTGAACAATTGTAAATCAGTATACCAAGCTCAAAAGCATCACTCGACTTGCGCAAAAGCGCATTGACTATCGTCAAGCAATCCGACTCTAATATCACATTATCGAGCAGTATAGATTTTAACTAAGAGAGCATCTCATGGATTGCAAATGCTTCTGCTAGACAAGGGTTTAAAAGGGCTTCCTCAAATTCGGGAAAACACTTCACAACATGGTCATTGTAATCACATACTACCGGTGCAAATCCAACAGCCCCGTTTTGCTCCAAATGAGCTGCATCAACATTACATTTGTAGCAGCCCACAGGAGGGCGACCATTCATCCAAGTCGCCGCCAGCAGCTCCCGAACCTGTCTAAAAACAGCCAACAATGTCCGGCTGCGCAGCAGCGAACATACTCGTGGGTTACTGCCAATTATGCAGAAATGCATCATCCATTCGCACCAGATTCGTCGCAGACGAGTCTTCCCCCTTCCACACCAGCAGGTTTTGATGCACCCATAAGAACCATACCAGAATGAGGCATCGCTGCGTGTGACCAAGCACAGTTGTGAGAAACTCGATCAGTAGACTCACAACCTGGGGAAAAGCAACCGCTTTCCAAACAGCTCACGCCTTGGGGCAAAGTAGTAGGACATGGTCTAAGTCTTCGGTGCCCTCACAACTTGAGCACAAAGGAGCCACCGAAATGCCCTTCTCCACTAGTTGAAATTTTGAGATCCATATTAAATCGTACATATATTAAATCCTTTAAGATCCATGTTGAAATTTTAGGATTTTAATTTTAATTTTTGATTTTGGTGTTTTTGGGTAGAATTCAATATATATTTACGAAAAAAAGGTTTTGGTATGAATTGTTTTAATGCAATCCATAGAAGTTGCTTTGGCTTTGTTTGGCCTGGCCTTCTTTTCTTTTTGCCTTTTCATTATTCTTTCTCTGTTTCGCCTGCTCTCATGCGGTTTCCCATTGTTCACTACGGCTAAAAAAAAAAAAAAAAAAAAAAAACTAATTTTGTTATTTCACTGTGAGTCTTGTATATACAGTATGGTTGGAGTTCGAAAACCACAAATGGAGATTTTTTTTTTTATTTTTAAAAAATTATAATAATTTCCGATGGTTATGAATTGTTATGTTTTTTTATTTAGTTTTGAATGTGTTTAATTTCGTTGGCAGCATTTGATTTTTTATTGTTGCGGCTTTAAGGTAAATATAATATTTGATTTTATTGTAAAACTTTTGGTAATTGTGTATCTACGGTTTTAATTGTTTTTGCTTTGGCTGTGGAGACAGTACTAGTTCATTGACATTTATCATTGCGGTCTATATGTTTAATAATAAATGGATTTCATGCTAATCAGTTTAATCATATATTTAGTTTTGGAGTTATATGTAGATGCAAAGTAAGTCGGTAATTTTTTTTATTATATGCATATACATATCAATGAATTTAAGGGAATAATGCATGACTTTATTTTGCATCAATTGATATGGTTATAAACTTTGGTTGAATTTAGTTTTAACATATATGGTTTTGAAAAAAAAATCACTTAAAGATTAAGGTTTTCAGTTTTTTTTTATTGTACTATCTAGACAACCTTATTTTGGATTATTTTGGAGACTATAAAGTAATAAAAAAGTTTTGACTTAAACTGTTATGGAAATTTTAGATTTGAATATTGATATATTTATACATATTTTAAAATAACTTAATTGAAATAATAAGTCGCCAAAGTGACTTTTGATACTGGAATTATTTTATTTTAAAATATAAAAGGTTGTGTGCATGTAACTTAAGCTACGTTAATGTTGATTGGCGCAAAGGAAGGTTAATAGTAACATAATTACATTTGCAACTATGGTAATAAACATGTGACGATTATTCTGTTTTACATATGAGCAGTAAATCGGCCCAAAGGAAGATGTAACAGCCCAATTTCCGTGAAATCGGAACAGTGGTTTCGGGACTACAAATTCGAGCCGAAAATAAATTTTTATTTTATTTTATTATATGGACCGTATTATGTTAGAAATGTCATGTGAAAATTTTGAAAAGAAAATTTTATCGATTATGTGCTTAATTACGAGAAGGACCAAATCACATAAAATAAAAAAGTTGAATTCTAGTAGCTATAAGGATTAAATAGCTATGGAATTCAAAACTAGAGGTTCTTATATGGTAATTAGACCATTAAAGAAAAGTATATAGATATTTTGGTGACTCATCCATGGAAATATAGAAAAAGGGCAAGGACTAAATTGGAAAGTGAAATATTTTAATTAATTAAAAGATGATAAAAAGGAATATCATTTTATTTTATCATCTTCTTCCCCAAAAATACATGGAAACCTAGGAGAGAGAAAAGAAACTTTCATGGCCAAATTGGGTAAGTTTCCTTGTCTCGTTTTTAGTAATTTTGATATTTTTGAAACCGAGATAGCTTAATCTATCTATTTGGGGGATTAATTTGAGAAGTTATCAAAGTATGGAAAATGGTTCATGGATGTATATGCTGAAAATTAGAAATTTATGGTAGAAAATGAAAGGTTGATGATAGATAAACAACTTTTACAAAGTGATATTTTGATGAAAACATGATTTAGGGACTAAAATGCAAAGTTGTGAAATTTGATGAAAAATTCTGAATTTTTATGAATACATGTGCTGTAAATTTTGAGATGAAATTTTGGTTAGGCTTGGCATAGGGAGTAAATTGCATAAATTTCATTTTTCGAGCTTAGGGACGAAATAAGAATTTATGGAAAAGTTAGGGGAAAATAGTAATTTTTCCTAGGATGAAAATTGAGTCCACTTGAATGTGAAATATGATAAATTGATGTTAAATTTACTTGTATAGATTCTGGTAGACCAAATTCGGAGCTAGAACGAGGAAAAGAGGAAAATATCGGATTAGTAGATTTTACATACATGAACACTTGTCGAGGTAAGTTCGTGTAACTAAATTATGTATATTTATATGCTTGTATTGAATGTGTTTATGTGTGAATTATTTGAATGTTATAAATATGAACTTTGTTACATGATCAAGAATACTTAACAAAAGTTATGTCCTGTAAACATATTCGAGAAATACCAGATAAATGATAATGCCTGATTTAAATGATAAAAGGTTATTCTTGTACTTGGTTTGAATATTGAATGTGATTAAAAGAATTATTGTATACGATTGTGATTATTAGATGAAATAATCACATGAGTAATTATGTTCGAAAAAATGTTAAATCCCGTTTGAATAAATGAAAATCGATGGATATGTGATTTCCCGAAATGAATGAGGCCCTGCATTTGTTGCTAGTGGGATTTAGCTTGGTCGAGTAATTCTATTGACCTCATTTCTAAAAGGATTTAGCCCGGACGGGTAATCCTGATATAAGTCCTCTCGAGCATATGTTATTGATTGGATTTAGCCCGGATGGGTAATCCAGATCAAACTCTTTAGCATATGTCATAAAAAAGGATTTAGCTTGGACTGGTAATCCTGTTGTTTTTGTATATGTGGCTTGAGAGTGTACTATCTGAAATTGTACCTTATAGGTACCATTGGACATGAATTGACGAATTCTGATTTGTACACCTCGAGTGTACTACTTATGTATCCATCGATATTTTAAATAAATTCAACGGGTAAAAGTTCTTGACATGCGAAGATACGAATAAGAAATGAGTTATTACACATATCGGCCTGAAATACATGAAAATGACGATACGTGATGATTGATATATGAAAACATGAGATGAAGATATTTGTACATGGAATTCATTTAATGAATATGTTCATCCTTGATTATAGACTTGTACACTTTGAGTGTGCTATTATTCGGGTGACATTGATATTTCGAGTAATATGAGTAAAGTTCTGATATGAAATAATCTGAACTCGAGATGAATTACATGAAATTATACTTGTAATATAAAGAGATGATTTATGCATGTTAAATGGATACATGTTGTGGAAAGCATTTATGCCTAGAAACTTAATCGTTGTTGAGCCCATATATGTTTTGATGTTATTATAGAATATTTGACTAACAAGGGCAATGAGGATATGTGTAGGGCTTGAGCCGAATTGATTGAATGTGCCTTACTTAGTTACCTCAAAATAAAATGAATGGTAAGTTAAGTATCATGTTATACGAACTTACTAAGCATGTAATGCTTACTTAGTTTTATTTCCCTATTTTAGAGTAAATCGGAAACTTGCTGGATTGGAAGCTTAGCGGGGATCACTCACACTATCCATCGGCCCATGTCGGTATAATATGGTAAATTCAATTGTGGTTATAATGACATGTATATATTATATTGGCCATATTGCCATGTATATGTAAATGGTTATCGTAATCTATCCATTGGAATGGCTAGTGATGATTATGTTTTGGGACTTGTATATATATGTTTAAGTTTATCTTATGGAGATAACATAAGTGTTTATTATTGATTGATTGAGAAACGTTAAATAAGTATGTTTATAAAAGGAAGATTAAAAACATGAATGCATGTAACAATATATTATGTTAGATGTTACAAATTGCTTGAATTCAATGCTTGGAATGGTTGGTATTTAGATGCAAGTTTGGTGCAGGATTTTGGTATGATTTTGGGTGAGAAATGAAGCTAGAAATGACTTTGTTTTGTCCACACGGGCAGACACACGGGCGTGTATGACACACGGTCGGGTACATGGGCGTGTAGTTAGGCCGCGTGTCCTCTGCACCTTTATTTTGAGAAACAGAATGCTTAGAATTGAGCTCACGGGTAGCGACACGGCTGTGTGTCTCAACCGTATGTGCTACACAGCCTACAACACGGGTGTGTGTCTTGGTCGTGTGAAACCTGCATCTAATTTTATGAAAATTGAATTAACTACATGGCCTAGTGCACGGGCGTATGGCATGGCCGTATGCACAAGCCAGAGAGTTACACGGAGTCGAACACGGCGTGCAACATGAGCGTGTTCTAGGGTCACATGGGTGTGTCCCTTAGACCACACAGGAGTGTGAGCCCTCCACCTTGGAAAAATTTTGAAATTTTGCAAAAAAAATTTATTGTTTCCGATTTAGTCCTGACTCGATTCTAATGCTTATACTGGGCCTCGAGGGTCTATTTAAGGGACGTTATGAATAATCTCAAAAAATGAACAATAAGTGACATGATTTATTTGAAAATATTCTGAAAGTTTTGGTAATACTCCGTAACTCTGTTCTGACGACGGATACGGGTTTGGGTTGTTACAGAAGATTTATTATTCGACATGTTCTTATTGTCAATGTTTGATTACTACACCAAGATATCACTTACAAGTTAATATTTTTGTCCAAAGATGAAATATTAATAGAGTGTCCGGTATCTTGAGATGGGGTTTACCTTTAGTCAAAGATTATTTTAGTTTAAATTTGAAGTATTATTTGAGGTTGTTTTAGATTTATTCAACTATTATTATATTTGCCAACATCATTGTATGTTGTTTTGGGAAATATATATATACATACATATATACTATTATCTTTAAATATGATTGAAAGATGGAATTAAGAGAAATGTTTTGAAACAAATAAATTCAAATTTTGGCTTTGGAATTTAATTAAGAATGTCTAATATTTTAAATAGATTAGTCGAAACAAAATGCCGTCAAAATGACCTCTTTTACGTATATTAGTTTATTTAAAATATCAAGATGATTATATATTTTTGTGATTCATGTATTTATTAATTGACCCAAAGGTAAGTTAATATTGATAGAATTTCAACGATATTTGTGGTGATAAATGTGTGACAATTATAAGGTACTTTATGTGAGTAATATGTTAGTCCAAAGATTAATTCATTGTTTGACTTAATTTATTATCAATGTTTGATTGCTACAATAAGAGTACCGCTTACTGTTAATATTACTGTCCAAAGACGTGATATTAATGTTGTGCATGGTATTTTGAGATGAGATTACCCATTATCTTGAATTTATTGTTTACTTATGAATATTTATGTTAGCTTTTTTTTTTTGTTCTATATTCATCCAGTTCATCTTCTGCTGCCATAATATCTGCTATTATAAATTCTATACCCATGCTTAATGGGACTAATTTAGTGAATGAAAAAGACACTTACTTGTAGTGCTTGGCTGTATGAATATAAACCTTACACTAAGGGAAGAACAACCCACACATCTTATTGCGGAAAGCACCCCTTATGTTAAAAGAGATTTTGAGAGGTGAGATCATTCAAACAGCATGAGTCTAATGATCATAAAGCACATCATTCTAGAAACCTTTAGGGGCATAGAATCTAAAAAGATTAATCAGACTAAGTGTTTCCTTGATGAAATTGAAAGATGTTTTGCTAAAAACGATAAGGTTGAGATGACATCACTTCTGACTTCTTTGATGTCTATGAAGTATAAGAGTCAAGGAAACATGAGGGAGTACATTATGGAGATGTTTCATGTTGCCTTAAGACTTAAGACACTTAAGATCGAGCTTTCTAAGGAATTGCTTGTTCTTATGGTTTTGGTATCGCATCCTGCACAGTTTAACCAATTTAAAATTAGTTACATCTGTCATTAGGAGAAATGGACTCTAAATGAGCTCATTTCTTATTGTGCGTAAAATGAAGTAAGGTTGAAACATGATAAGTATGAAAGTGCTCATTTGGCCAGTGCTTCTAAAGACAATAGCTTACATTCTAGATAGAATACCCACTAAAACAGTTGCAAAAACAACTTATGAGCTTTGGACAGGTCAAAAGCCTAATCTAAAACACTTTCACATTTGGGGATGTCTAGTTGAAGCAAGACCCTATAGGCCACACGAAAAGATATTGGACTCCAAAATAGGAAGCAACTACTTTATTGGTTATTTTGAGTGATCTAGGGGCTATGAGTTTTATGATCCCACAATTAGAAATTTTGAGACGGGAACTACAATATTTTTTAAGGATATTGAGTTTGGAGGGAGAAATAAGGTTAGAGACATTGCTTTTGAGGAGGAATTGGATTCTAACTTAATTCCTGCTATCACTTTTGACGATGTTTAGGTTCTCATACCTATCATTGATCAAGAAGTGAATCAGAACTTTAATAAGACAATGTTGAACAACTCCCTATTCAAGATGAGGTAATTGTTTCAGAAGAACAAACTCAACAATCTCAACAATCTCAAGAATGAATGTCATTAAAAAGGTCCACTAAAGAAAGGGTTATAATGGCTTTAGTGGAATATTTTGACCATAAACTGCATTAGATGAATGTTAAGTTAATAGTTTCTTAATGGTAGCATTGATCATACATTTATATGGTGCAACTAGAAAACTTTGTGTCTAATGATGCAAAGTTAATGATTTGCAAATTAAAGAACTTTATCTATGGGTTTAAGCAGACTTCTCATCAATAGTATAACAAATTTTACCAAATGATTATCTCATTCGGTTTAGAGATGAATTTGGTTGATAATTGTATATACCACAAGTTTAGTAGGTGTAAGGTTCTGTATTTGGTTTTATACGTTAATGACATACTGCTTATCAATAAAAAGGCAAGTCTTGACTAATACCCCAATAATGATTTTGAGATTAAGAAAATGCATAAGATTCTCTATGTCTCAAGAGTGGGCAGTCTATGTATGTTTAGGTTTATACACATTCGAATATGGTGTACATTGTTGGAATGTTAGGCAGATATTTAAGCAACCTTGATTTAGACCCTTAGATAGCATCTAAGAGGGTTATGAGGTATCTTCAGAGAACAAAAGATTACATGCCCACATATCAGAGGTCTGATAAGTTAGAGACTATCAAGTATACATAATTCGATTTTGATGGAATATTGATGCAAAATTTTGTCACTAAGGTGCAAATTGTGATAGACTTTAAGTTCCTAGTTTTGATGGAATATTGATCCAATAACAACAGGAGCACATCAAAGTCAAAACACATAGAATTTAAGTTCTTAGTTGTTAAAGTAAAAGATCAGAGTGGTTAGGTGCCTATGAAGCATATTGGGACAAACTCCATGATTGCGAATTTGTTTACTAAAGGACTACCACTCAAGGTTTTTCATGAGCACACTACTCATATAAGTGTAATGTCATTTGAGAATATTTGGTTTTAGTGGAAGTTTGTACTTTTTAATGCTTTTATGCTATAGACACATTTTGAGTTATTTCAGTTTATGAATATTAAGTTTATTTTCTGCAAAAATAAAGTTTATTTGGTTTATTCACACTTTAATTTTGGTAATGTTTGATCTCACTAAGCTTTAAGGAGGACTAGTTGGAAATAAACATGTTAAAATCATATTGCATGTAATTTCCATGCTACACATCCATACTTGATCTATGTTATTTGGTTGTGTTAATATACGTGATCAGGGATGGATTTAGTTACGATATATGCAATGAAAGTCTCCTTGGTTCTATGTTAACATAATTAATGGACGAGATTGTTCGGAATACCTTTTTGGATATGATTGTGAAGTTTTGAGCTCATAAGGTTATCTAATGACATGTAATTATAGAGTAATTAATATATGTGGTCCAAGTGGGAGATTGTTGGAAAATATGGACATCACATTTATAATAAGGGTAATTACATGTTATTATTTACTATCATAATACGTTAGCCCAAATTAAAAGTGATCTAATATGGTTAAGGTTTATTGGACTTTAATTATTAAATAAAGTATGGGTCAAATATGTATAGATACTCTAGTAACTAATTTCTAATTAATGATGGGCTGATTAGAAATTAGGGTTAATTTGAAAAAGTTATATATTAGGGTTATGGTCCCCAAATTACATATAAGATAACTTTTCTAACATCCCATCTTTAGAAAAGAGACAGCCACCTTCTCTTGATTACTTATGTGCCAATTCGGAAGATCAAAACCGCAAGATCCATAGATTTCAAGAAATCAATGAATTCAAGTACTTTTCCTCATCTAGTTTTATTCTTGATTTATTTTAGATGATTTGACATGATAGATCCTAGTTGATGCTTTGTAAAGTTTTATATAAGATATTATTTTACGGTTTTAACATCATTCATAACATTAGAAAACAAAGATAAGGCCACCATGTAGTTGAACTTAACTGTGTATTGACCACTTCTGTCATAGTGCCAAACCAACTGATCGACTGGAGAATGATAGCTGATTGGGTTTTGTAGTACCCACTCTGCATCAGTAGGTGGAAAAAGCTCGTGAATATACTCCTATTCCAAGAGCGCACAACGTCTTTGAACAAATCAGCTACCCGCATAACCTCCATCCCCATTAATGGAATTGAGTCAACATAGAAGTTATTGTCATCGTTAAGCTACAGATCATGAAACACAGTGAATGTCCTGCCCATTGCCCACACGTCACCTGGTCCCCCTAGTAATCAACTGTTTCGCTAAAAATATGCTACGCCACACGAAGGATGGGTTACTACACTCACTAGCTTTAAGAAAGTTACCATCGGAGAAATATTACGCTTGGATAAAAATGAGTAACTAAAGCATCAAGATGATATAACTCGAGTAGCTTAATTACCCAATAAAGCCAAATTGAAGCAGTGTAAAGCACAGAACCCCATCCCTTCAAATTTCTTCAATGCACATAATCGATGCCAAGAAGCCCATCGAATTCCTTTTGACCCATCACTCGCCACCCCTACCAGAATCGGTTCATCAGCTTTTGCAGCTCATCACATATACTACAGGGAAACAAAAATACCTTTATACAGTTGTTGAGTAATTTTCTTGCATCGTATTAAGGTATGGAACACCCCTATACCTGGTTCGACCCAAGGAACTTGATATAGGAATATTACATTTGGTGCCAAAGTGATTTCGGCTAATCACTAATATATTTGAACATTAAAAAAAATAAATTTTTTATAATTTATATTTTAGTCCCTACTACTTGAAACACACCTGATCTTCCTAAGTACATGCCATTCTATTCAAAATTTTGAAACATACCCTCTTGGCACTTGGAGATGTGATGAGATGGATGCTCACAACCTCAATTGCAACTCTTCAAAATCACTGTACCTAATCTGTGCACAAAAAAAAAAAAACTATACGCTGAGTAAAAACTCAGTGGTATTTCTATAATCCGAATATTTAAAAACAATATAATATAATATAATAGGCACAATTAAATTATAAGGACATATTAATGTCTAGTATCATAACTATCATTTTTCATTTATTAAATAATATCCTAATTCACATAATTGCTATATAAATGATTATTCACATATCAGCCATATTTATTCGTACAATGGCATCAGTCATGCAATACTCAATTCATGAATACATCATTTCATACCATTCTCAATTCATGAGTATATAACTCATATATTCCATGTATTGCCAACATATTTCACATTCTATTTTCAATTCACTATATCACTTCCATTTCTCATACCATGCCATTTCAATATCAATTATAAAACATTATTATTTATTTACCCCTATTAACACGACTCGGACTCGGACGGATACGCGAGATCCAACCAACCACACTAGTTTGGCACCTAGTACCTCATCGGATAATTCGAAGTAATAAATTGACACCCAGTGTCTCATCGGCTAAACCGAAGTAAATTGGCAGCCAGTGCCTCTTGAATTAATCTGAAGTAGTAAATTGGCACCCAGTGTCTCATCGACTCGGAGTCGAAGAAATCCCTGAAATCTTCCAATCCTATGGCATGCCATCTCTATTCAACTCAGCCCGATGCAGTTAATAGGGTTTAATTTCACATTTCAGATATAATCAATATCCAATACTGATTTTTCATATAATCACATAATTACACATATAATCATTTAAATTCAAAAATCAATCCGTTCAATATATATATCTACCAATTCAAGTCATTCAATCAATTATCAAAATATCAATTACTTACCTCAACACTTACCATATACATTAAATAAAAATTATAACAATTAATAACTAGTTTCAGATTATAGAAATACAAACCGGAAATTCCGAGCTATTCCTCGTTGACTTTACCTTTTCCTTTTTTAGTCGAGGATTCCAGTACGACGTTAGCTACGGAATTGAAACAATTAAAATTCATGAATACAACACAATTCAATCTCATATTTAATAATTTAAATTTTACTCAATATTTACCTAAATTTCAATTTAGTCCCTAAACCGAGTCTAACTTTATTTCTTCACAATTAATCTTATATTTTCATACAAATTCTACTTTAAACTAAATTTAACTCCCTATTTTCACTTAAATCCCAAAATTTTGATTTTTCACAATTTAGTCCCTAATACTCAAAATTTACAATTTATTTTACAATTCAATCCTTTTTCATTTCTATCTTAAAAATCTATCAATTTAGTCCCTAATACTAAAATTATTCAACATAGACAACACTTAAAAACTCAATAATTTCTAAAATTTTGGCATAGGTCGGGTAGTATTTAACACCGGGATTCTAAAAATATAAAAATTACAAGAAAATGGAGTAAATTGACTAACCAATTAAGCTTGGAACTTTGAAACCCTAATTTTTTCTTCTTTTTTTCTTTTCTTTCTTTTTCTCCCTGTTTCGTTTGGCTTTCTCTGTTTCTATTCCTTTTCTTTCTTTCTTTATTTCATTTACTTAATTATTTTATTATATTTAATTAATTATTATTATATTATATATATTTACTTAAATATTAAATAATATATATTTTATTAATATATATACATATGTATATTACTTTTACACATGTAATCACTATTACCATCCACTTGTTGGAATAAGGCTTAATTGCTTCTTTAGTCCTTTTAATTTTTCTTTAATCTATAATTCAACTTTCACCCTTTATGCAATTTAGTCCTTTTACCTAATTACTTCTAATTTAAGCAAATTCACCTAACCAAAACCTAATTAACTACACAAAATATTTACGAATCTGATTTACGGTAACGGAGTCTCGAAAATGCACTTTCTGACACCCGTTACTATCGGGTCATTACATTATACATGTTCCTATTGCTACTATTATAGCTCACAATATGGCCCACTTTTTTGTCTCAACCTTTGGGCCGGTGGTACTAACATTCCCGATCCCTGGTGTTGACATTCTCTGGGTCTGCTTTGGCTTATTGGACGCTTGCCTGCGGAGCACGCAGTCCTTTCTGATCCTGGGACTAATTCTCCCAGCAAACCTCACACCTGCTAGTCACGAGCAGGGATCCCTTGCAGGGCTCGCAATGAAACACCCCACACCCGGCCCACGCCCGTTACCATTATCATTACTTCTAGTTGCACCTTGACCCCTCTGTGGTTGCTGGCCATCCTTCCTGAATTGACCACGTCCTTGATCCTCAGCTTGAGTCCTTGCCAACTTCCGCGGACAATCCCTGACACGGTGATCCAACGATCCACACTCAAAGCACCCCCTACTTCCCGCCAAACATTCTCCCGAGTGGGACTTCCCGCATCTAACACACTGAGGTGGCCACTGAGCAGGCTTTGTGGCTCTTTCTGGTTCCCCAAATCTAGCCCTCTTCTCCACATTACTGCCCGATCCAGGCGATCCAAAGCCTCTCTTCTGTTTATTCCTATCATGTTTTTGTCTTACGGTCTCCTTGATCCCTTCGGCTACCTTAGCCTTTTCCACTAGAGACAAAAAATCACGAACCTGCTGCGGAGCTATCAGCAACCTTAAATCATCTCTAAGCCCGTCCTCAAAGCGGACGCAACGCTCATGTTCAGTAGCCACGATGCCCCTAGCATACCTACTCAACTTTAAGAATTTCGCCTCATATTCCGACACTGACTTAGTTCCTTGCACCAATCCCAGAAAAGCTTTCCTCTGAGCATCAGTATAGCTGGTGCCCACATACTTCTTCTGAAAAGCAACTCTAAAGTAATCCCACGTAAGATCATCCGTCGTGGCACCATCTCGAACAGTGAGCCACCACTGATATGCTTCATCCTTCAGAAGTGACACTACTCCTTTCAACTTCTCCTCATTAGTCAGGTCAAGGTCGTCCATGATCCTTTCCGTTGATTCTAACCAGTATTCTGCTGCACTAGGTGCCACTCCCGACACACCCCGGAACACTTCAGCTCCGTTAGACCGAATTCGCTCGGGAACAGAATTTTGAGCTCCCAGATTCCCACTAGCCCCAGCCACCAACTCCAAGACTCGCAATACCGCTTGCGATACTGCCTCACCACCGGTCTGATCCTGCTCCTCATCTCTAAAAGTAGGAGGTGGTGGTGGCGGTGGCACCTCGTTTTCAGAACCTTGACCGACCGACTGTGGTTCGGACAAATCATCCTACCCCTACCGCGTCCACGGCGTCCACGTCCTCTAGAACTCATTCTATCTACCGCGCTTTTAATCTGATTAAGAAAATTTTTATGCGTTAGCATTTGTTCCACTTTATTATTCGCGAAGAAATTTTATGAAGGAATTTTAGTTAGAGATTCTTTCGAGCAAACAAGGTTTTAGTCTTCTATCCTAGTTCACACAAGGGAGTACATACATCCATTCCCTAATACTTTCCATACCTATTCGCTCCTCGGACATTTCTGTCCATTTCTAACCCAGGGGTATTTTCGTCATTCCCTACAGGGGTATTTTCGTAATAGAAGAAGTTGTAAAATTTTAATAAAACAAATCACTTTGAAATTCCCCAAAACTGGAGGATGTTTTCAAAAATTGGCAAAATTTAAAGATATGGCATCGTTTTGGAAACCAGGGGTATTTCGGTAATTTTGTCAATCAGGGGCAATTTTGTAATTTTGATAAATCGGGGATATTTCCAACAGTTGTAAAACTTCGAGGGTTCCCTTTTTGAAAACTTTCCCTTTCAAGTGGTGATGTTTGTAAAGATTTTCAAAGATCAGGGTCATTTCGGTAATTTTACAATTCGAGGGCGTTTTCGTAATTTTCCAAAACCAAAATATTTTATTGATGATGATCAAAGTAGAGTTGTTGAATATTTGCAAAATAATTGAAATCTTTGTGCAAAACCATTGAGTTGATAGTTTATGAATCAAGGGCATTTTAGTAATTTTACCCCCTAAGGGCATTTCTGTAATTTTCCACAAATCAAGTTTTTCGAGAAAAACGTTGTAAAAATAATGTTCTCGGATTTGAAAAAGTTATTGTACAAGTTTTGAAAACATTAGGGTTTGTTGTTTCATTCTTTTTCAAAAACGCGGCTAGTTCCCTTTCGGGTTTTAGTCATTATGTTAAGCCTATGACCAAGCCTTCTTAGTCAGGGTGAACCAAAGCTACGCACCAGGCAGGATTCGAGTGAAGAGGAGGTGAGTCATGCGGACTACTTAAATACCAAGCTCTCACTGAACCTTTCTAGACATGCGCACAGAGGTTGCCACACCACTGAGCCCTCTGAGTTAGGGTGAACCGAAGCTACGCACCAGGTAGGATACCTGCGAAGAGGAGGTGAGTCACGAGGACTGCTTAAATACCAGGCTCTTTCGGTTCCACTCCTAGACATGCGTACAGGGGTTACCACACCCTAGCTCAGTGACTAAGTCATAGGTTGGTTTAGTGTATTAAGTCTTATGTGTTTTGTGTTTGAGTAGTCTAATCCTAGAGTTCAAGTTCCTATCATACTATTCTATGTTCCATGCCTTTTTTACCCTTCTAATGTTCATAACATAATTCACATAATCACCCAAATGGTTAGGGGTACTTACCTGGTGGACTGCGGGTCGGAGACTTAGGTGCCATGCCAGAGAACCTGTTTAATTTCAAAAAAAAATCATTTGGCTCGCTTTGAAAACGTTTTGGGCCTTAGCCCACAGGCTGAGAGTTTAAAACTAGGCTCTGATACCAAACTGAAACACCCCACACCCGGCCCACGAGCCTGAACCGGATCTGGTATGTTCCTTAAGTAAACTGGTTTTCAAATTCTTGGTCACTTAGAGAAAAATTGTAAATTTTAGAAAATATTGTTTTGGGTTGGGCTTAAATTGGAACCCATTTAATAAAATTTTGAAAACCCAACTTAAATAAGGTGACAAAATAATTTTAGGGTTTATTATTTTGAAAGAAATAAATTTACTTATCTTTAATCAAAAATAAATTGTATCATAATCAAATAAAAATAAACAGAAATAAAGAAAATCCAACTGGGCCTTATGGCCTTATTACATCATTCAAACCCAAAATAAAATTTAAAGTACTAAAATTTAATAAAGTACACTTTCTAATTAAATCCTTCATGTGATGCATGGCCACCTTTAGCTCCTGCCGACCCGGTCCATTACTACTCATCACCTGAAAAATAATTCCCCAACGGGGTGAGTCCACAGACTCAATGTGTACACAGTACTAATTTTCAACAAATCAGGCATACAAGTCATATCAATTTCATGTTCATACAAAATAAAGGATGATGCAACCCAAACCCAAGCCTATTTGTCCATCCGCTACACACCACCCGTACCAACCTGTACACCGTGGGGACTACTAAGTCGACCCTCCATCCGCTACACACCATCGAAGGCAGTCGCTGCAGTCGACGTGCTCATCGCCCACTTACGTTGTGTCTTTAGACACTATATTCAAATAATGTAACCGAAGTTACCATATTCAATTAATGGGACCGTAGCCACCATATTTCGTTGGTGAGACCAGAAGTCAAGACTTCGTTGGTGAGACCGTAGTCATCACCTTCACTTTCTCCCTTCACATATATCCCAAATGCCCCAATTATTACATATCATTCATATCATACTTAAATTCACATTATGTCACTTTTTCGAATATAACACATTCATAATCCTATCAAAAGTAGGAATACGTGCACTGGTACTTTTCGCCACATTTGTGGTACTTAGCCACATTCTCATTCTTATACACATTCATATATTAAAACATAATTATTGCTATAACATATTGAAAGTTAGTGTGAGTACACACCTGATTTGCTTAATAGGCTCCTTGAGATCTCGAAAATCCCAATCTATAGTTTAGATCTGCTGTTGCCTATATTCGGCCATTATAAAAGACACATTAATAACCTTATTTGGTTTGAAAACCAAATCCTAGTAGGATTTGTATTACTAACCTTGTTGCCGAATTAGATGATCAAATCCCAAAAATTTGCTAGTATTCTTTTTTTTTCTTGAAATCGGCTAACACTAGATCATGTAACCATGTGAGTTTTCGGCTTTTGAAATAATAGGAAATAATCCTAAATATTTAAAAAAACAAGCCTTGGCCGAATATCACTTACCTTACAAATTCCAAATCTGAAGAGGATTCTTTTATATGCTTGTCAAAATCCCCATAACTTTGTATTAGATTAAATCTAACTTTGAAAATATGAATCATAACCTTTAACCAAATATTCATTCCTCTTACCTTAGATCCTTGATCCTTCTATTCAATAATGAGGGAAACCCTTTTGATGTTGTGGTTGATTGCTCCTTTACTTAGAATCAACAAGGATTCGGCTTTGACAGAAGAATCAGAGAAGAAAATAGAAGAAGAGAAGAGAGGGATTTTACTTGAAGAAAAATTCGGCAGAGAGGGGGAGAGAGCTAGGAAAATTTCGGCAAAGAAGAAGCAAAAGTGAATGAGTAGCCCTCCTGCCCTCCTTTTATAGCCAAAGTTATCAGCCTAGGAGTCCCTTACTTGGCCACCACTCCTCTTTTTGATAATATTATCTCTTTTATTTAAAAGATAAAAGCCTTTAATCCATCAATTATCTCCTCAATTATCTCCTTAGAAAATAATCCTTTATTTATCTCTTATTATTCACATATTTATGTGAATAAAACTCCTTTATTTATCTCTTATTATTCACATATTTATGCAAATAAAACTCTTCCTTTTCTAGAAACCCATGCCGTCCACTCAAATTCTTCCTGGAAGCAAAAATTAAACTTATTTATTTGCTTCCCAAGTGACTCGAACCCAAGCCCAACAGCTCTTGCACATGGCGCCATTTCCATAGGCCCTAAGTGGCATCTTCAGGCCACTTTTCCTAGCCCGTTTGTGTGCCAAATTTCTCCAACTTTTTCTTTTAAGGCCCTCTTGCCTTTATTTCCTATTTTGAACCTTAAAATTTGACATTTCTGTATCATTTCTAAGTTTCCTAAAATTTTCGATCGGCTCTGTTTATTTGCCATTTTCTTACATTTCAAGTTTCGAGAAATGTTCACTTTCCATTTTTGAATCATTTCCTTACATTTCCTAGTTTCCATAAATGTTCACTTTCCTCTTTATTCCTTTACATTTTCAGGACATTTCCCTACATTTCCAAGACAAGACATTTCCTTACATTTCCTTGCATTTCCTTACATTTCCTTACATTTCCTCACATTTCCTTACATTTCCTTACATTTCCATACATTCCATACATTTCCTTACATTTCCTTGCAATTTCTTACATTTCCCTACATTGCCTTACATTTCCATACATTTCCACACATTTCCACACATTTCCATACACTTCCATACATTTCCATATATTTCCATACATTTCCTTTTTTCTAGAATTCACATAACACATTCATAATTCATAAAACATGCCATTTTACCACATGGTTCCTTGTGTCATGCTTCACACGGAGCTTCTTTTAAAGCCTCATTTACCTAGCTCTCCTTTTTACTTAAAAACCAATAATTTTCCAATGCTTTCTTCTTCCATCCTAAAATTCTAAAAACCCTTAATACACTTCCAACACTGCCAAAACCTACTAACTCATGAATTATGCACAAACGCATAACCCCTAATCTAGGATGTTACACGCAATCTCTTTCGCGGTCATAGCTCGCTATCTCATCCTTGCGAGGCTTACGCAAGCTACCATTGCAGGCTTCTCGCGCGAGCTATGTAACAGTCTGATTTTACTCTAATCAGAACAGTAGTTTTGGGACCACAAATCTGAGTCAATGAAATGTTTTAATATTATTTTCTGTGCCTTTAGTATGTGTTTAATCATGTGTTAAAGTTTCGTAAGTTAATTTGATCATTTGTGTGTTTAAATTGAGAAAATGATTAAATTACATTAAATGCAAAATTTTCAAGCTATTTGTTGAAGCACCTATGTGTAGTGGCTTTTAAGGATGGAGGCCTTATGAGGCAATTAAACCACTATTTAGTTAGTGGATGGTTAAAAGACATTGATGGCCTTATATACATATGTTATATATGTTTTATTATAAGGATAATTTTGTAAGTAGGTAAATAATATTATAATAAATAAAAGAAACAATTGAAAGATGATAGTCATCATCTTATTTTAGCCAAAATTAGCAAAGAAAAGAAAGAAATAAGTCAAGCTAGGTTTCGACCATACACAAGCAAAATTAAGGTATGTTTTGACCTTGGATTTTGATGATTTTTATGTTTTTGAGATTGTTTCTTAGTCTACTATCAAGCCCATGTTGTAATTTGAAGAATTGATAATATTTTGAGATGTGCCATTGATGAAATAGTGAGCTTTGTGATGAGTTTAGGTGTGAAATGAAAGCTAGGTGTTTAGTGAACATGTTTTGTTCTTGAATTTTTGATGAATTTAGCTAATTAGGGCTAAATTGTGAAAATAGTATTTTGAAGGGCTAATTTGTGAAATAAATGAAATGTTTGGACTTGTACAAGATACATGAGCATTCGGCTAAGCATGTGTATATGGTGATTTTGTATATTTGATGTTTTGTGAAAAATGGACTAAATTGATAAAATGTGCAAATGTGAGGGCTAAGTTGTAAATAGCCCTAAATGTATGTTTTTGGATCGAATTGAATAAGTTGATGAATAAAAGGGTTAAATTTATATATGTATAGATCAAGAACCGAAGAAAATGGGCTTAGATCGCGGGAAAGCGAAGGTAGTCAAATAACCGAGTCCGAACGAATATCCAAATCCGAGGTAAGTCAATATACAAATAAATGTATTTGCATTGAACTATTTATGTATATATAGAATGTGAAATGATATAAATATCTATTGTGATGGAATTATATGAAATAAGAGTTACGAATAAGTCGACAAGTTGATAATGTCCGAGAAGTCCCGTTTGAACCTAAGAATAGATAGGAAGTACGTATGTCATGACATTGGTGTCTGTTATGTGATATCATGTAAGACCACGTCAGGGACATTGGCATTGATTTGAGATTTCGTGTAAGACCACGTCTGGGACGTTGACATCGATATAGATTTACGTGTAAGACCATGTCTAGGACATCAGCATTGTACTGATTCGTGTAAGACCCTGTCTGGGACAACGACAATAGCATCTGATTACATGTAAGACCAAGTCTGGGACGTTGGCATTATACGACTATTCCGAGCACTCTGAATAACCTATTAGATTTCGAACGATTCAACGGGCAAATCCGAGATATGAACGTCTATGTGATTTGTATATCTGTATCAGGTGCGTTTGATATGTACACTAAGGGTGTATCAAAGGTAAGTACCTATATGAACTTACTAATATGAATATGTGAAATGGAGTGATGACACAATATGTGGGAATATGCTTGAATGAGCTATGTGTATATGTGATATTTGAGTTGAAGAATTTGGTAAGAAATGATTAAGCATATGAGCCAATGAATATGAAATGAATTTGCTATGAGAACTATAAATGACATCTTATCAAACTAAATATGTGTATTATATGCTAAGTTTATTTGTATATGGCTTACTAAGCTTTTGAAAGCTTACTTTGTGTGTGTTTTCTCTGTTTTATAGATCGTCAAGGCTACTGAAGGATCGGGGACCTTGAGGATCGTCATCACACTACACAAACTCATTTTGGTACCTTTGAAATATGAATATAGCTAGATATGGCATGTATAGGCTAATCATTTTGGACTATGTTGAAATGTGTATAAATCATGAGATGTGGCTAGTTTAATGTTGGTAGTAAGCATGTGTGAATATGTTATATGGTGCAAGTGTTGGTATGGCTTGATAGCAAAATTAAATGGTCAAGGCTAATGTAAGCATATGAATGCATTATGAGTATGATTGAATGATCAAAGAAATAGTTATAAGAAAGGTAAATGTGGATGAATCATGCTTGAATATTTGTATGCGTTTTAGTTGTGTAAAATTGGCATGAAAGGAAATGAAATTGAATATGGAGACTTGTCGATTTTTGGCATGTCTTTGATTGTCAATTATGTATGATATGAGTTGGTATATTTTTTGTAGGTATGACCCTTATGTGGGTGGCATTATGGCCTTGCAAATGGCCTATTTTGCCTACACGGTTGTGGGACATGGGCGTGCCTGGTAGCCGTGTGAATAAGTTAGTAGCTAGCCTAACTTTACACGGCCATGGTACACGGGCGTGCCTGATAGCCGTGTGGTTAAGTCAGTAACTAGCCTAATGTTATATGGCCATGGCACACGGGCGTGCCTGGTGGCTGTGTGGATAAGTCAGTATACATGCTCTGATTTGGCACGGCCAGGACATATGGGTGTGTCTAGTAGCCGTGGAAGGCACACGGCCTGCCCACACGGGCATGTGACCTCTGTAACATAGAAAAGTTTTAGATTTCTGAGAACTTTCATATATGCTCGGTTTAGTCCCGACCCTATTCTGAATCATGATTAAGGTCTCAAAGACCTATAAAAGGGACACTTTGATTATGATTCATGATTTGTATCACTAAATGTCTGTAAAAGTTTTCGTTCTGTTCGGTAATGCCTTTAACCCTAATCCAGTGATGGATACGGGTTAAGGGTGTTACAAGCTATCTTTGCGAACATCTAGCATTCTCACGAGATCCTCAGCTGGCTATGCTTGTAAGCGAACATTCTTCTTCCAGGTCGGGTTCATTTGGGTCGGAGATCCAGATCCTATCGGCCACTTCAAAGTTAGCAATCAACTTAACACTTAATCATATGCGTTCACAGCTATAGTTCTTACAATTCCCCATCTCCTTTCATCATAATTTCATGCCATTAATACTCAAAATCACCATTTAAATGTCATTCAAATTATCTCATTTGACATTCAAAACATGACACTATGCTACATACATTTCATACCAAACTTTATATGCACTTAAAGTACCTTTTATCTCTCAATCAACTTAACCATTATGCATCATTAGCAACTATGTTAAAACTTATTAAATAATGAATAATCACCATGACAATTGGAAACACGAAAATTTATATACTTTTTCATGCCCTTTTTAACGCAAATTCATGTGGTTTCGAGTAAATTCTTGTCAGAAAATAATCAAATATTATAAAATAATTAAATTGTGCTAAAAATATGAACATGATGAATTTTAATTATTTTTGCTGTTAATTTTGATTTATTTTGATTATTTTCGACAGAAACGCACAAAGGGCAAAATTTTAGCCTTGTTGCCATCCATTCCACCTAATCCTAATGCCCAAAATTTAGCTAACTTAAATTAAAAGAATTGTGCTCCATGAAACTTAAATTTGGGCCCCTTACTCCCTTGTGTGGCGACACCTCCTAAGATTGGGCCATAAGCCCACTTTGGTATTTTAAACATAGATACTACCTTTTAAACCCTATAATGCCCAAACAGATAATTTTAATCAAGGCCTTTGCCTAATTCTGAGCCCAATTTGGAACCCTATTACTTAAATAAACATATTAAACATATTCACCCATTAAACGCATAGGCCCAAAAATTCAGGATGCTACAGTTCTACCCCCCTTAAAGAAATTTCGTCCTCGAAATTTCCAACTAACTATTAATCGTATTACCTAAGTCTCAGCTGCGCACTCCAATTCTAAACCCAAAATAAACACTTAGTAAACTATGGTAGAGTACGCACCGGTATTCACATCTAGAGCGTCCTCGTCCCCTTGTACTCATGCTATCGGTTCGCGTTTATCTGATTAAAATTTTTTATGAGTTATTGGTTTTCTTCCACTGATTATCCACGAACAGTCTTATGATTAGTAGTTTTAAGAGTAGATCTTTCGAATTCGCAATTCAGTCTCAAGTTCACCTTTCCTAGTTCTATAAACTACAGACATTCAACAATCAACATAAAGACAACAGTCAATACATAGGGGTATTCTCGTTATTCCACTACCCAGGGGTATTTTCGTAATTTATCTTACAGGGATATTTTCGTAATTTTCTAAAATAGGGTTCATTGGTGATTTTGTGAAATAAGGGAATTTTGGTAATTTACAATTCGAGGGTATTTCAGTAATTTTGAAATCTGGGGTATTTCGGTAATTTGAAAATTTGGGGGTATTTCAGAAATTTTGAAATCCGAGGGTATTTCGATAATTTTGAAAATCAGGGGTAATTTAGTAATTTACAAATCAGGGGTACTTTTGTCATTTTGCAAATCAAGGGTAATTTGGTTATTTTACAAATCAAGGGTATTTTGGTCATTTTACAAGTCAGGGGTATTTTCAAAAATTATTTTTACAAAACTAAGAGGGTATATATATATATTTTAAAACAAGGGTATCTTGGAGAATTTGATTTCAAAAGAATAATAGTAGTGTTCAGGTGTTTGTGGGTTTTTGGTTGTTGTCGTGTGCTGTATGTGTTTTTTTTTTCTTAAGGAAAAATTTTGTTGACTTTGTAAATCGGGGTATATTTGGAAATCATGGTATCTTGGTACTTTTTTTTTTTCAAAATAAGGGTATTTTAGCAATTTTGTAAAAATAATGTGGTAGTCCCTTTCGGTTTTAATTATAGATTTTGGCCGTCAACAAATCCTCGTGGCTAGGGTGAGCAGTCCACCACGCACTGTAGGGTTCCAGTGAAGAGGAGGTGAGTCACTAGGACTGCTTAAGTACCAGGCTCTTCCGAATCCAATCCTAGACATGCGTATGTCTGTTGCCACACCCTAGTCTTGTGACTCGTTCACGGGTTTGTTTAGTGAATTTAAGTCTTATGAGATTTAAGGAGTTGTTTCAGCTAAGCCTAGAGTCCATCAAGTTATAGTCTAAATAGTCTACGTCCCACAACGGCCATCAAGCCCACATACATATATAACACACAAGGAGTTCAGAATACTTACCTGGCGGACTTTGGGACGGAGACGCAGGTGCTATACTGAGCTAACAGACCTGTAATCCTTTAAAAACATATATGTTTCAAAAGCCCATTTTCAGAAAACGTTTTTAACCCAAAAACCCCAGAGTCAATTTTTGAACCGGGCTCTGATACCAATTTATAACACCCCAAATCCGACCCAAACACCACGACCGGATCTGGTATGTTACTAAGAAAATTCTTGGAAAACATATCGTATTTTTTAGAAAATATTTTTCTGAAGTTTATCCTTTTATTCGGGAAAAAAATAAATAGTTGATAGTTTAAATAAAATATGCCTTAGTTCAATTAAAATAAATATTGAAATAACTAAAAGTAATAAAAGCCCATAATAAAACAAAATATAAACTAGTGGCCCATGGCCTTATTACAACGAGATTTAAAACCCATTAAAAAATATAAAATAATAAACTAGAGTCTTTTTCTTTGAATCCAAATGTTCTTTTGCATGGCCACCTTGCGCTCCTCTCGGCCTTTCTGGCCCGATGCACTAAGTGCTACGAAATATTAATTAATTGGTTGAGTCGCGAGACTCAGTGTGCAACCCTCATGCACCATTAGATTTGGGCCTTAGCCCCATGAAACAATATAAACAGTTTAATATACATAATAAAAATTAATATGCAAGCCAAACCTAAATCCTAGGTTTCCATCCGCTACACGCCCCCGTACCAGCCATTCACACCATTGGGGATTTCTACAATCAACCCACACCGCTACACACCATGATGGCAGTCATGCTACTCATCCACATATGATGGCCGAAGCCTTTATAACATATAATGGCCAAAGCTCGTATAACATTTAATGGCCGAAGCCCGTATAACAGTTCACGGCACTAGCCGCTGCATCAAATCACGGTAAAAATCGCTACACATATAACGTATAACTTCCTCCTTTCATCAACCCAACCCATGCAATCACATACAAGCATTTTACTTATAACATTTAAACAAATTATTTACTAACCTGGTGATCCGCTTTTACCCTCCTTGGGCTTTCATCAATAAACCGAGATATTGGCAATTATCAAAACATATAAATCTTATGATCATGACTTTTTCTGATTAGATCTAGATGGTGGGGAAGTATTACACACCTGATATCGTGAAATCTACTATCCTTAGTGTAAAGCCTTGCTCAAAAGCCGGAAAAATTGTGAAAATAGGCCTATTCTATATTCGACCATGGTTAGTATTCTACCCGATTTTATACATATAAATAAACAAATCCTCTTACCTTGAAATCCCGAAAGTAACACGATTCTATAACTTAGAGATCTATGCGATTGGCCTCCTTCTTCAAATCCCGGAATGCCGAAAAGAAGAGTGAAATAAGAGATTAGTTTCTAATAGCCGTTCGGCTAAGGACTTTTGAAAAGCTGAAAGAACATTGAAATCCCAAAATCAATACTTACCTATTGTTTCCTTCAAGATTCAAAGACACCCGGGCACCATGAAGCAATTCAAAGACAATCACGACAAATGAGATCTAGGGATTTCAATTTTTAGGAAAATCCCGGAAAAAGTATGAATAAGAGAAGGCTGATGTGTCTTTGGCTTTTAAAATACTTGAGTGACGAGTTTCGGTTTCTGACAGGAAAAGAGAAGAAGAAAAGAAAACAAGGAAGAGACTCGAAGATTTCGGCTAGGAAGAAAAAGAATGGAAAGAGTTTCGGCTTTTGAATCAAAGTGAAGATGAGGGGATAGGCTTAAAGATTTGGCTTTTTGCAGAGAATGAAGAAGAAGATGGAACTTTAGGAGTTTAGGCTTTTACTCTCGAGAAGAAGAGAAAAGAATGAGAGAAAAACCCAAATGCTTAGAAATTGAAGAAATATTTCCTATTTATAGAAATTTGGCATTTACCTAACCTTGCAGATAAATCCTATCTTTTCTCCTTTATCTTAATCTACTAGCTCATCTAAAAGAGACTTAATTATCTCTAACTCCTCCCTCCTTTAGCAGCATATTATCCACATATTTTAATCATTAAAATCCCTAAATTTTAGCCTTTATCTACTTATTATCCACATAAAATAAATTCCTAAATAATAGCCTTTATCTACTCATTATCCACATATTTTAAACATTAAAACCCTTAAATTTTAGCCTTGTTGCCATCCATTCCACCTAATCCTAATGCCCAAAATTTAGCTAACTTAAATTAAAAGAATTGTGCTCCATAAAACTTAAATTTGGGACCCTTACTCTCTTGTGTGGCATCACCTCCTAAGATTGGGCCACAAGCCCACTTTGGAATTTTAAACATAGATATTACCTTTTAAACCCTATACTGCCCAAACAGATAATTTTAATCAAGGCCTTTGCCTAGTTCTGAGCCCAATTTGGACCCCTATTACTTAAATTAACATATTAAACATATTCACCCATTAAACGCATAGGCCTAAAAATTCAGGATGTTACAAAGATTTCGGCTAAGAAGAAAAAGAATGGAAAGAGTTTCGGCTGTTGAATCAAAGTGAGGATGAGGGATTAGGCTTAGAGATTTCGACTTTTGCAGAGAATGAAGAAGAAGATGGAACTTTAGGAGTTTTCGGCTTTTACTCAGAGAAGAAGAGAAAAGAATGAGAGAAAAACCCAAACGCCGAAATTGAAGAGATATTCCCCCTATTTATAGAAATTTCGGCACTTACCTAACCTTGCAGATAAGTCCTATATTTTCTCCTCTATCTTAATCTACTAGCTCATCTAAAAGAGACTTAATTATCTCTAACTCCTCCCTCCTTTATCAGCATATTATCCACATATTTTAATCATTAAAATCCCTAAATTTTAGCCTTTATCTGCTTATTATCCACATAAAATAAATTCCTAAATAATAGCCTTTATCTGCTTATTATCCACATATTTTAAACATTAAAACCCTAAATTTTAGCTTTGCTGCCATCCACTCCACCTAACCCTAATGCCCAAAATTTAGCTAACTGAAATTAAAAGAATTGGGCTCCATGAACTTAAATTTGGGCCCCTTACTCCCTTGTGTGGCGTCACCTCCTAAGATTGGGCCACAAGCCCACTTTGGTATTTTAAACATAGATACTATCTTTTAAACCCTATAATGCCCAAACAGATAATTTTAATCAAGGCCTTTGCCTAATTCTGAGCTCAATTTGGACCCCTATTACTTAAATTAACATATTAAACATATTCACCCATTAAACGCATAGGCCCAAAAATTCAGGATGTTACAGTTCTACCCCCCTTAAAGAAATTTTGTCCTCGAAATTTCCAACTAACTATTAATCGTACTACCTAAGTCTCACTACCATGCTTTTGCTGCGCACTCCAATTCTAAACCCAAAATAAATACTTAGTACACTATGGTAGAGTACGCACCGGTATTCACATCTAGAGCGTTCTCGTCCCCTCGTACTCATGCTATCGGTTCGCGTTTATCTGATCAAATTTTTTATTATGAATTATTGGTTTTCTTCCACTGATTATCCACGAACAGTCTTATGATTAGTAGTTTTAAGAGTAGTTTTTTTGAATTCGCATTTCAGTCTCAAGTTCACCTTTCCTAGTTCTATAAACTACAGACATTCAACAATCAACATATAGACAACATCCATACATCCACACTCAAGACATAGGGGTATTCTCGTTATTCCACTACCTAGGGGTATTTTCATAATTTATCCTATATGGCTATTTTTGTAATTTTCCAAAATAGGGTTCATTGGTGATTTTGTGAAGTAAGGGAATTTTGGTAATTTACAATCCAAGGGTATTTTGGTAATTTTGAAATTCGGGGTATTTCGATAATTTTGAAATTCGGGGGTATTTCAGAAATTTTGAAATCTAGGGGTATTTCGGTAATTTAGTAATTTACAAATCAGGGGTACTTTGGTCATTTTGCAAATCAAGGGTAATTTGGTAATTTTACAAATCAGGGTATTTTGGTCATTTTACAAGTCAGGGGTATTTTCAAAATTTTTTTTACAAAACTAAGGGGGTATATATATATATTTAAAACAAGGGTATCTTGGAGAATTTGATTTCATAATAATAATAATAGTAGTGTTCAGGGGTTTGTGGGTTTTTGGTTGTTGTCGTGTGTTGTATGTGTTTTTTTTTAAGGAAAAAATTTGTTGACTTTGTAAATTGGGGTATATTTGCAATTCATGGTATCTTGGTACTTTTTTTTTCAAAATAAGGGTATTTTAGCAATTTTGTAAAAATAATGTGGTTGGACCCTTTCGGGTTTTAATTATAGATTTTGGCCCCTCAACAAATCCTCGTGGCTAGGGTGAACAGTCACTACGCACCAGGTAGGGTTCCAGCGAAGAGGAGGTGAGTCACTAGGACTGCTTAAGTACCAGGCTCTTCCGAATCCAATCCTAGACATGCGTATGTCTGTTGCCACACCCTAGTCTTGCGACTCGTTCACGGGTTTGTTTAGTGAATTTAAGTCTTATGAGATTTAAGGAGTTGTTTCAGCTAAGCCTAAAGTCCATCAAGTTCTAATCTAGATAGTCTACGTCCCACAACGCCCATCAAGCCCACGTACATATATAACACACAAGGAGTTCAGAATACTTACCTGGCAGACTTGGGCCGGAGACGCAGGTGCCATGCCGAGCTAACAGGCCTGTTTATCATTTAAAAACATCCATGTTTCAAAAACCCATTTTTCGGAAACTTTTTGAGCCTAAAACCCCCAAAATCGAGTTTTGAACCGAACTGTGATACCAATTTGTAACGCCCCAAACCCGGCCCAAACACCACGACCGGATCTGGTATGTCACTAAGAAAATTTTGAAAAAACATGTCGTATTTTCAGAAAATATTTTTCTAAAGTTTATCTTCTTATTCGAAAGAAATTTAATAGTTGATAGTTTAAATAAAATATGCCTTTATAAATTAAAAACCCAAATTTAAAAACAAGCATTAGTTCAATAAGAATTTAAATAACTAAAAGTAATTAAAGCCCAAAATAAAAACAAAACATAAACCAGTGGCCCATGGCCTTATTAAAAATATAAAGTATTAACTTGAGTCTTTTTGCTGGATCCAGATGTTCTTTTGCATGGCCACCTTGCGTTCCTCTCCAGCCCGGTCCGAAGCACTAGGTATCACCTGAAAGGTTAATTAATAGGGTGAGTCGCGAGACTCAGTGTGTAACCCTCATGCACCACTAGATTTTGGCCTTAGGCCCATAAAACAGATTAATAATTTCATTTATAAAAAAATACCAAATAATATGCAAGGCACAACCCGTTTGCCTAGATTTCCATCCGCTACACACCCTCGTACCAGCCATTCACACCATTGGGGATTTCTATAATCGACCCACACCGCTACACGCCAAGATGACAGTCATGCTGCTCATCAACATATTATGGCCGAAGCCCTTATAACAGATCACGGCATTAGCCGCTACAACATATAACAGATCACAGAATAAATCGCTACACATATAACGTATAACCTCCTCCTTTCATCAACCCAACCCATGCAATCATAAAATCAATATACTTTTATCATATAAAGTCAAAACATTCACTGACTTGGTGATTTGCTTCACCCTTTTTGGGTTTCCAACATTAAACCGAGATATCGGCATTTATCACAACATATAAACTTGTGAACATACATTAATAATCAGATCTAGATGGTGGGGAAGTATTACACACCTGATATCGTGAAATCCAATATTCTTAGTCGATGTCCTTGCTATCCAGATCTATTATCCTCAATCTATAGCCTTGCTCAAAAGTCGGAAAAATTACGAAAATAGGCCTCTCCTATATTCGGCCATGGTTAGTATTCTACCCGATTTTATATATATAAATAAATAAATAAATCCTCTTACCTTGAAATCTCGAAAGTAACATGATTCTATAACTTAGAGATCTATGCGATTGGCCTCCTTCTTCAAATCCCGGAATGCCGAAAATAAGAGTGAAATAAGAGATTAGTTTTTAATAGCCATTAGGCTAAGGACTTTTGAAAAGCCGAAAGAACATTGATATCCCAAAATCAATACTTACCTATTTTTTCCTTCAAGATTCGGCACAAACAAACTCATTTGAAGAGAATTCGGCAACTTCAGGAAGTGAGTTCCTAGGGATTTCAGCTTTTAGGGAAATCCCGAAAAAAGTATGAACAAGAGAAGACTGATGTCTTTGGCTTTTAAAATACTTGAGTGAATAGTTTCAGTTTCTGACAGGAAAAGAGAAGAAGAAAAGAAACAAGGAAGAGAATTGTAGATTTCGGCTAAGAAGAAAAAGAATGGAAAGAGTTTCAGCTTATGAATCAAAGTGAGGATGAGGGATTAGGCTTAGAGATTTTGGTTTTTGTAGAGAATGAAGAAGAAGATGGAACTTTAGGAGTTTTTTGCTTTTACTCAGAGAAGAAGAGAAAAAAATGAGAGAAAAACCCAAATGCCGAAATTGAAGAGATATTCCCCCTATTTATAGAAATTTCGGCACTTACCTAACCTTGCAGATAAATCTTATCTTTTCTCCTTTATCTTAATCTACTAGCTCATCTAAAGGAGACTTAATTATCTCTAACTCCTCCCTCCTTTATCAGCATATTATCCACATATTTTAATCATTAAAATCCCTAAATTTTAGCCTTTATCTGCTTATTATCCACATAAAATAAATTCCTAAATAATTGCCTTTATCTACTTATTATCCACATATTTTAAACATTAAAACCCCTAAATTTTAGCCTTGTTGCCATCCACTCCACCTAACCCTAATGCCCAAAATTTAGCTAATTTAAATTAAAAGAATTGGGCTCCATAAAACTTAAATTTGGGCCCCTGACTCCCTTGTGTGGCGTCACCTCCTAAGATTGGGCCACAAGCCCACTTTGGTATTTTAAACATAGATACTACCTTTTAAACCCTATAATGCCCAAATAAATAATTTTAATCAAGGCCTTTGCCTAATTCCGAGCCCAATTTGGACCCCTATTACTTAAATTAGCATATTAAACATATTCACCCATTAAACGCATAGGCCCAAAAATTCAGGATGTTACACCACTTGTGAAGGTATGGTTCTATTTCATCCGTTTCAGCCTTATGCGTAGTTCACACGGGACTACAATTTCATTAGAGCGAATTGTCCTATTATACTCGATTTTAACTGGAAAGACCATTGATGTGGGCAAAATCATTCTGAGAGAGATGCGAAATTGTGCCGTTAGACGGTCTGGCCCTGCCTATTTCCCCTTTACGATCACAATTCTATGCTTAAAAGCAAAACTCCTTGCGGATGTAAAGAAGACAGAGTATAGTCAAGGCACAATCACCGATTGGGACCTCTACTGTGAAACACCCCATACCCGGCCCACGAGCCTTGACCAGATCTGGTATGTTCCTCGATGTAAACCGGTTCAAATTCGTTTGCACTTTGAAAAATCTTAAGTGATTTTGGGAGAAAGTTCGAGTTGGGTTGGGCTCGAGTTGAAAACAAGTTTATCTTATATTGAAATCTCTTTATCTTAGATGTCAAAACATTTAGGGTTTAGTTTAAAAGAAATTTACTTAAACTTTAATTGATAAAGTTTGTAAACATAAAAATGAATGTAAAATAGTTCAACTATGGCCTTATTACATCAAATTAAACCCAAAATAAAATTCAAAGTACTTAAAATATAAAGAGTCCAAAATAAAGAAAAATCTGAACTTCACATGGCCACCACTAAGCTCCTGCCAACCCAGTCCATCACTGTTCATAACCTGAAAAATGTTCCCACAACGGGGTGAGTCAACAGACTCAATGTGTAACCAACACTAAGATGTAACAATTCAGGCATACATTATCATGTCACATATCAATACTTATAACAGATAAAAATAATGATGCAACCTGAACCCAAACCTATATGCCATCCACTACGCATCACCCGTACCAACCTGCACACCATGGGGACTACTAAGTCAACCCTCCATCCGCTACACACCATCGAAGGCAGTCACTGCAGTCGACGTGCTCATCGCCCTTATGAGTATTCGTGGTCTTAGGTCACCACACTCAGATATCGTTGTCTTAGGTCACCACATTCAAATATCATGGTCTTAGGTCACCACATTCACTTCCCCTTTTCAATAACCCATATGCCCCATATCATACATATTATGCATTAACATGCCAAATTTCACATTCTTATCACTTATCACATGTTAAATATAACATATTTCATAATCCTAGTAGGAGTAGGAAACGTACCTGAGTACTTTGTACCATATCATGGTACCTTAGCCACATTCTTACACTTTCATATTAACACATATATCAAGTTTAAGCCATAAATCTATTAAGATTAGTGTAGGGTACACACCTGATTAGCTTAGCAACTTTACTTCAAATCCTAAAAATCCGATCTAAAGCCTTAGATCCTTAGTCCCTACATTCGGCCATTACTTAAAAATTTAATGAAAACCATTCGGCCATAAAACCAAATCTTATTAGGATTGTTGTAACCCAAAACTTACCTTGGTGCCGATTTCACTATAAATCAAATCCCGAAAACTTTGTGCTACTCCTCCCTTCAATCGGCCAATGCTAGATCATTTAACTTGATTAGTTTCGACTTTTTAAACAAATAAAGAATAGATCTAATTACCAAAATAGACCTTGGCCGATTGTACTTATGCACTCACCTTGCAATTTCAAATCCCGAAAGTATCCCTTGTCTTAATTATCTATCGAAATACCTATACACATATGTTAGATTCGATTCTAACATTAAATCATCATAGATGGTCCTTGGCCGAATGCTATAGACACTTATCTTGTGGATTTTAAATCCCGAAACTCACCGAATAACTAGGGAACACGCGGCCTATGGTGTACCTTCGGGAAAAGAACTTCTCCTTCCTTGTAGTCGACACTTAGTAAATCCCGAAAGATCTCTTCAAAGTTTTGGCAACAAGATATTAATGGGGTTAGTCCTAGATTTCGGCAAATCTTAAAAGAAAAAGGATGAAACCGAATGAGATCTTACCCTTACTTTAGGAATCGGCAATCCTTGCTTGAACCTTTAACAATATTCGGCTATGTAGGCTAGAAGGATCTTGATTTGGCTTTTGATTGGTAGAAAGAAAAAGAAAGAAGAATAAAGATGGAGGATTCAGCTAGAGTACAAGGTATTTCGGCTTGGCAAAAATAAAAGAGAAGAGAGGAGCTATTTGCTAGAGAGAAATTCGCGAGAGAGAGAGTTGAAAGAAAGAATGAATGGCCCTCTTTTCCTTTAGTAGCCGAAATTACTAACTTAGAATCCCTTACTTGGCCATCACTCTTCTATTTTGATAGCTTTATCTCTTTAATTATCACCTAAAATAAAAGATAATTCAGCAACTATCCTTACTTAGCTGAAATTATTAAACTCAAAGTCCCTTACTTGGCCATCACTTCTCCCTTATTTTCCTAATTAAAGAATAATTCCTCATTTATCATCTTTTATCCTTAAATAAAATAAAAGGGATAAAACTCCTAAAATTTAGCCATGTGCCGTCCCCCTATTCCCTCTTATTGACGCCACTTAGCAAAATAAAGGCTTTAAAATTTTACTCTCCACGCGACTCGAACACAAGTCCTTCCCCCTAGCATGTGGCGTCATTTCCAGAGCTCTAAGTGGTGCCTCCAAGCCACTCTTCCAAGCTCATTTGTGTGTCAAATTTTCCTACATTTCCTCTTAAGACCACCTTGTTTCATGTCCCTCTTTTAAACTTTAAACTTAACATTTCTTAAGCATTTCCTTACATTTCTATGACATTTCCTTACATTTCCAAGACAAGACATTTCCTTACATTTCCAAGTCATTTCCTTACATTTCCAAGACAAGACATTTCCTTACATTTCCAAGTTTCCAAAAATGTTTACTTTCCTCTTTTGAAACTTAACATTTCTGAAGCATTTCCTTACATTTCCAAGTTTCCAAAAATGTTCACCATACATTCATAACACATAAGACATACTAATGCATAGGCTATAATCCAGGATGTTACATACTGAGTGGCCGGTGATTCTGTTCTTCAGCAATGAATTGAAGAAAATGAGGATCCCGAAGAAGCAGAAGATGAACCCACAGAAATCCCGCCAGAGCAATCAACTGAAGTCCCTCATAAGGCAGAATCAATGGAACCAGAAGCTGAACTTGATATCGAGCCTTCAATGTTTAGAGCTCCACCGCCTAGCCTAGATCTTTGTGATGAGCTGTTAAAGCTGATGGACTTAATGTAGCACTTGCAATGGTAGCAACACGCATACTGGAGATATGCAAAAATAAGAGATGACTCGATGAGGAGTGCCCTCAAGAAAATTTATAATGACCCATTTATTCTTGTGCCTGAGTTTCCAAATTTCATATTTGAACCATAGGTGTCATCATCGAAGAAGGAGTAAGGCGATTCATGCAAAGATAATACTAATGGAGCAAAAGATGAGTCGAATTCGGAAGGATTGGTGAACAAATAAAAAAGGGGAGGACTTCAACTTTCGTTTATTTCTTTCTTAAGTATTTTAGGATTAGGGCAATTAGGAATTTTTATTTTTGCACAATAAAACAAGAGATAGGAATCATGAATAAAATCTGAACAGGTCACAAAAGTTAAAGTGTGCTAATAGATATATACATGTCTAGGATTGGAATGTAGAAAGAGCCTGGTACTTAAGCAGTCAATTTGACTCACCTCCTCTTTTCTAATTATCCTACCTGGTGTATAGTATCTATTCACTTTAAACAATGAGGACATTGTTCATTTTAAGTAGGGGGACCGAAAATTTGAATTGATTCCACTCAGAATAAAATTTTCTTTTAGTTATGATTAGGATATATTTTGTTCAATAATTAGAAATTTTGTTAAGTATGCTGAACTTCAGTATTAGTAAAGTTCTATTATTTCAATAATTTATTATGTTAGCTTAATAAATATGTGAATGTATTTTTAATAAAGCATGTAAATTTGTACCATAAAATTTTTTTAGTTCCCTACGAAAAAATTAGGCATGCATGAAAGCTTAAGTCTTTAGAATTGACTTATTAATTTCTTGAGGCGAAATCCTAGGAAGCATGGAATATTGAAGATGATTTAGGCAAACTTTTGTTTGGACCGTTTGAGCCTTTCAAGCCAACCCTGATAAAATTATCCTTTGAAACCCAATTTTGAGACTATATGGCCTAATTTTATTCAGACCTATGCAATATTTAGCCATCAATTTTCTCTTCAATATTTCTAAAATTGTCCCAAACACTAGACTCAGTACTATTCAGGATATCGTTCGAAAATAAGTTTGGGGGAGTTGAAAAGAAGTATCAATTGCTCAAAAAATTATAGTACATGAAGCAAGTGCTCGAGTTTGAGCTTGAATTTCGAAAAAAAGAAGAAGAAGCATGTACTCAAAATGAAATAAGTGATCGAAAGAGCATAAGTTGGGTATCAAGGATGGAAGTTTCGAAGGTTCGAAGTTAAGCTGAGTCTAGGGTTTAAAGCTAAAAAGTTGTCTATCTTTTACCTACCCCTAAGCCCTGCCACGTTACAACCTGATTAAAGACCTATTGATTCAAAATTCCAATGTTACCTACATTAGTGGAGAGAAACTGCTATGTTCAACATATGAAGGCATTAGTTAAGCTTAATGATTGCATTTCACTTTTTGAATAAGGAATTAAAACCAAACTGGTAGTGAAGAACATGTCTTTATAAAAGAAACATTTAGTCTAATTTCGCTAGTATGATAATTGTTGGAGGTAATTTGAACGATATGAAAGCTTAAGTAGCATAATTATCAAATTTCTTATCTTTGAGCCTAAATATATTCAATTCATAATTTTGAGAAGAAAGTTTTTCTGAAGGAATTTTTCAAAGGTGTTTCTGAGAAAATTCTTTTCAACTTTGTGCATTACTCGGGACGAGCAATGAATTAAGTTTGGGGGTGTGGAAACACGAAAATTTATATACTTTTTCATGCCCTTTTTAACCCAAATTCATGTGGTTTCGAGTAAATTCTTGTCAGAAAATAATCAAATATTACAAAATAATTAAATTGTGCTAAAAATATGAACATGATGAATTTTAATTATTTTTGCGGTTAATTTTGATTTATTTTGATTATTTTCGACAGAATCGCACAAAGGGCAAAAATCAGTTCGGCAGACACTGCTCGAAGAATAAAACTGAGAAGCGATTTGAAGTGTCAAGGCGACTCTATTTCCAGCCCAAGACGGTCCAATTATGAAGATTTAATCATAATATAATTAATTTTAATTTATTCCCAATATAATTTGGGCTAAATAAATTATTTTTAATTAAATATGGAAAAGGGGCCCAGTTGAACCGCATTAGTTGAACCGAACCGATTGAACCGAACCAGCCACCAATTGGGCAGCCCAAACCGTCCACAATGAAGGCCCAAATCAGCTTATTTGCTGATTAATTCAGCTTGCAAAGTAGCCCTTGAAGATCCTTCAAATCCCATTCAAACCCCTCCAAAATTCAAGGTTTTAAAGATTTGCCCATGCTATATTTAGCAAAGTTGAATTCTTCAACTTTGCCACATGGGATGGCCTGCCAAGGGAGCCTCTTTTGCTGCTGTTATTTGATATTTTTAGCAGCCTTGAATACCTATAAATACAGCCCCTAGATGCTCATTCAAAACACACCTCAAGCCTTCACATTCTCCTCTCTCATTTTCTCTCAATTCCCCATTTTCCCTTTTCCCTTCTTGGTGTTCTTGTGCCGATTTATCCTCTTGGAAAAGAGGGGTTTTTCTAGCCATTTGAAGTAGCAATTGAAGTGTTCATAATCCCCTTTGATAGCCAAGGACAACGAAGAACGAAGAAGGGATCAATTAGACAAGCCACGGAGAGCCACCGGATTCGTTTCTTGTTTCCTATCTCTTTAAATTATTTGTTGTTGTTTTGACAAACATGCTTATGAATATTCATGCTTTTGAAATTTTTAATTTAATCAATTTAGCTTCAATTTAATTCGTGTTGATTTGGTTTCATTTCGCTCTCTTAGATTATTAAAATTGTGTTTATGCTGTTAAAAGCCTTGATTAAATGTTTGATTTAGTAAAATCATGTTAAGTTATCTGGCATTTTAATTGTTTAGATAGCTAATGAATTAATTATTTAAACGCATTGAAATTGTAATTAATGGATACAATACTTAATCTGTGCATGTTTAATTCTTCGAAGGTAGCTGAAGATTAAATTAGCATTGTATTTGACGATACATATGCCTTGCATAACTTGCAGGATTTTTGTGATTAAATTGTTTCAAGGTAAAAATACTTTGTTACTTCACATGATCTTTTATAGGCTTGTTAGGATGAATTAATCGTTTGCATCGACATAGGAATATGCGAGAGATTGTTTAATTTAATAAGTATGTATGTGCAATAACATGCTTACTAGTAGAAGTCTGTTTAATCGTTCGAATTTGCATAGAAATATGTACAAGAGATGAATGGATTTTTATTTGTAAGTATGTTCATAAGTTAGAAAATTACCGAGTTGCCATGTTTTAACAAGTATAAACACGAGCTTAATAATTCTAAGGTAAGAACTGTGATTAATCCAACACAATTATGTCATCTTGATTAAAATTAGTTTTTGAAATCGTGCATTAGAACTTGTTTTATTTTATTTTCTTACTTTGTTTTTCTTTTAGTTTTTAAATATTCCTCAAAACCAATTATTTTTCTGTCACCAAAGTGTTTGAACCATTTTCATATATAATTCTTTTACAGTCCCTGTGGGTACGATAACTCGACATTTACTTGTCACTTTATTACTTATTACGATTGTGTACACTTGCACATTTCCACCGTTCCAACAATCTCATCACAATAGCTCAATCATTCACATTCAAACATAGTCATTCAAATCAATACTAGATACATATCATATGCACATTTCAAAATCAAAACATACATTCATATAACCATTTAAACATACAACCAATATGCCCTCATTGGTACCAACAAAGTGTTAACTCAAGTCATATACAAATCATGTCTTAACCATTGCATACCACAAACTAAATCATGTGAATAACATCATTCAAACTTGCCATTATCATTAACCTTTTAAACACCAAACTTGACATAAACCATACCACACATATCAAGTTACCAAATAAACTTTTATACAAACATAACCATTCAAAACTCAAACCACAATCAAGAACCAAAGTACCAACATTCAAAATAGACCAAAAATGAATCGCCTATACATGCAATAAAATCAAGCTTTAAACAATTAAAAGATTACCGAAACAACATCATGATAGTGTGAGCTTCTCTACGATCCACTTGACACGTTTCGCTAGTTGACAATCTACAGGGAAAAGGAAATCGATGGAGTAAGCATTACAAGTGCTTAGTAAGTTCACAATTATCAAAATAAAAACTTAAATGCTTATTAAGTTCACAGTTATGAAAATAACAACTTACCTTATTTTATGAATTTAAACAACAAATTATTTAACTTAACGATTTTACCTAAATCCGGCAACCCTATATCAACAAGGTGAGTTCATTCCATAACCAATTCATATAATAATCTGAACATTTAACATTTCAAATAATTTTAATACCAATCGCATGGAAATCAACAACTCAGTACCATTCATAACATTCCCATCAACATTTCAATTCACAAATACAATTAAAAGTCTCAATAGTACACATGTATCAATGTATACAAGCTTCAATTAATCAATCTAAGGATTATATCGTACCATTTCATTTTGTTGTCAAAAGTACATCTAATTTCAATATGATGATAGTTATTATTCCATTTTATTGCTCAAATTCTGTGTCAAATTCATAGATTTACCACATTTCCATATGGCCCCTTCGACTCATATATCTAATACGTTTGATCATTCATACTATCGATATTCATATATATATGTCATTAATCAACTTTGTATTACCATATCAGAATTATCAATCCAGATTATATCTCACAAGTTAAATATCACATTACTTTCCATTTCATATCTATTTGATTCCTCAATTATCAAATAACACTTTTCATTTCAGATTTTCAATCTCATGATTTCGAGGACGCTATCATCATTGTTTCATTTATACTTATCCTGCTCTTTACCATTTATATCACCTATTAACTCGACTCGGACTTAGACTCAGACAGATACACGGATCTAACCAACATACCTAAGGCCTCATCAGATAAACCCGAAGTAAATAGTTTGCGCTCAACGCTCATTAATAAAATTGACACCCAGTGTCTCATCGGTAAAACTGAAGTAATTTGGCACCAAGTGCCTCATCGAATCGTATTCGAAGTAACCCTAAACTCTTCCTATCCTATGACATGCCAACTATATTCGACTCTACCTGAACAGTTAATAGGGAAACCATTTTCAACTTCCATTATAAGCCAATTTCTCAGTTGAGTTATATATGTGCAATACTAATTCGTTAATACACATAAATATACCAACACAATTCTCCTCAATAAAAAATAAATTTTGCATTTACATCAATATACAACAATCTCATATCAATTCAATTTAGTCCTTACCATAAACAATCAATTAATTCCATACTAGCACAATTCGATCAATTATAATCAATTACCAATTCATTTTTATTCCAGATATCAATTCATCATTATAAGATTTAACCATGAACTTATCATTTTTATATGTTTTAATTCATAACTCACCCGTTGTACCAATTTGTGCACAATTCAAACTGTTATCAAACAATTAAAATTTCACAAATAAAATATAAAATAATTTAAATATAATTATACTATGAGAACTTTCTTGATCAAAACAACAAGAAAACAACTCTCTAAGGACTGATCAATAATTTTTGTCATTTTCCTCGTTTTTCTTCAATCTGGTCCAATTTTCGATCTATTCAATAATTCAATTCAATTTATCAATTCAAAACACCTTATTTCATCCTATTATAAGCATATCATTTTAATTTTATTATTTGAATGCCCCCTAAAATTTTACATTTTATTCAAATTAGTCCATAGAACCAAACTTATCACATCTTTTTAATTTGAACTCCAAAAACCCACTTCAATTATGCCCATACAAAGCCTCCTATTTATAACAATTTTAAAAAATTTAATACGAATTTCAAGATAATTATAATTTAGTCCCTAAACTCAAAACTAACAAAATTTACTTAACAAATTAATCCTATTTTATTTCTAAGCTTCAAAGTCTACCATTAAAAAAAAAAAATTCTTCAATTAACATCAATGGAAATTTTAGAAATCTTTAATAGTTTTGAAAGCGGATAGACGAGTTAGTTGGACCTAATTGCAATAATATCAAAAACATAAAAATTACAAAAAACGGACCTCAACTAAACCTCTATGCAAGCAAAACACTTTGTTCGAAGCTTGAGCTCCTTCAATGGCATTTTTGGTTCTTAATATTCGGTAGTGGTGAGCAAAAATGGTGATGACTTCTTTTGTTTTATAATTTTAACCTTTATTATATTATTTTAACTTAGTTTAATTAAATTTTCAAATATAAAATTTCAAATAAACTATATACTAACCAACCACTAGCTATAAATAGGTTAATTTCAAACTTAAAACCCTTAACATTAATTAATTTAGCCTTTTAACAAATAAAAACAAATGTCGATTAAATTTTTATAATTTTACGATTTGCCCCTTTTTTCTTAATTAACTATCAAATCATCAAAATTTTTGGACCAAACTTAAGTTCACCTATATAAAAGCTCTGTAAATATTTTTAAAAAATATTCACAGGCTTGATTTACAAAAAATGAGGTCCCAAAATCTCATTTTGTAAAACCACTTGACTTTTGGTACGCAACACTTGTGCCTCGACTAACTTACTAATTAAGAAAATCTATTAAATCACAATTCAATATTACATTGCATATGTAACATCCTAGATTAGGGGTTATGCGTTCGTGCCTAATTCATGAGTTAGTAGGTTTTGGCAGTGTTGGAAGTGTATTAAGGGTTTTTAGAATTCTAGGATGGAAGAAGAAAGCTTTGGAAAATTATTGGTTTTTAAGTAAAAAGGGAAGCTAGGTAAATGAGGCTTTAAAAGAAACTCCGTGTGAAGCATGACACAAGGAACCATGTGGTAAAATGGCATGTTTTATGAATTATGAATGTGTTATGTGAATTCTAGAAATAAGGAAATGTAAGGAAATGTATGGAAATGTATGGAAATGTAAGGAAATGTATGGAAATGTATGGAAATGTAAGGAAATGTACGGAAATGTGAGGAAATGTATGGAAATGTAAGGAAATGCAAGGAAATGTAAGGAAATGTCTTGTCTTGGAAATGTAGGAAATGTCTGAAAATGTAAAGGAATAAAGAGGAAAGTGAACATTTATGGAAACTAGGAAAATGATTTAGAAATGATTCAAAAAAGGAAAGTGAACATTTCTCGAAACTTGGAAATGTAAGGAAATGTCAAGTTTCTGAGCGAACGAAAAATTTTGGAAACTTAGAAATGACTTAGAAATGTCGAGTTTTAAAGTTTAAAAGAGGAAATTAAGGCAAGTGGCCTTAAAAGAAAAAGTTGGTGAAATTTGACACACAAACAGGCTTGGTAAAGTGGCCTGAAGATATCACTTAAGGCCCAGGTAGGTGACGCCACAAGCTAGGCAAGTGGGCTTGAGTTCAAGTCACATGGGAAGCAAATAAAAGAAGTTTTATTTTTGCTTCTAGAAACACAGAGGTGGACGACACAAGGCTTGCAAAAGAGGAGTTTTATTCTCTTTAAATTTCGGCTAAATAGGAGATAAATAGTAGATTTATTTAGATTATTTTCAAGAGATCATTGTGGATTAATTCCTTTTATTTTTTTTAATGGATAAAAGAAGAGATAATAGAAGGATTATTATTATTAATTCAAAGGATAAAGTTATCAAATAAAGAAGAGTGGTGGCCAAGTAAGGGATTCTGAGTAGTAATTTTAGCTATAAAAGGAAGGAAAGAGGGCTACTCATCAATTTTTCTTCTTCCTCTTCTCTCTGCCGAATTTTTTAGGGCTCTCTTCTCTTTTCTTTCTAATCCCTCCAAAAGCCGAAAGTTGTGAGAGCATCATTTAGCCATAGCCGAATCTCTGAAGTGGTGTCAAGAAGGATCTGTCGATTTTAATATAAAGGGTAAGGATCTATAATCATAATTGAATTCCTTTCTTTTAAGTCGAAAGTTAGTCTAATCCCTCCTCAATCTTATTGATCGAAATATGGAAGGTGAATTTCGGGATTTTAGATCTAAGGTATTTCGGCATCTCCATTAATCAGGAAGAGAGTTTCGGGATTTAAAGAGTTAAGGTAAGAAACTATAAGATTCGGCCAAAGGCCATGCTTTATGTTTTGAGGATTAGATTAAATCTAACGTAAGGTTATAGGAATTTCGACACTACTAGGAAAACAAGGATCGGCCAGATTTGTTGGTGTCCCAATAGGCAACAAGGTAAGTTTAAGAATACTAATCCTACTAGGATTTGGATTTATGGTGAATGGCTTTTTATTAAATTTGTAAGTGATTAATCAAATGTAGGGATTAAGGATTTAAGCAGTAGATCAGATTTCGAAATCTCAAGGAATTTGCTAAGCGAATCAGGTGTGTACCCCACACTACTTTATAATATGTATTATGGCTATGTTTATTAATATATGTGTTATTAAGTATATGAAAGTGGCTAAAGTACCATGATATGGTACTAAGTACTCAGGCACGTTTCCTACTTCTACTAGGATTACGAAATATGTTATATTTAACATGTGAAAAGTGACATGAATGTGAATTTAAGTATGATATGCATAATATGAATAATATGGGGCATTCGGGTTATATGAGAAAGGGGAAGTGAATGTGGTGACTTGGTCTCACTATCGAATGTGGTGACTTGGTCACATTATCCGAATGTGGTGACTTGGTCACATTATCTCGAATGTGGTAACCGGTTACATTTATCCGAATGTGGTGTCTCATGACACAATTATCAGTGGCTATGCCACGAATTTATATGGGCGATGAGCACGTCGATTCGCAATGGCGCGCTTCGATGGTGTGTAGCGGAAGGAGGTTGACTTAGTAGTCCCGACGGTGTGATTTGGCAGTGCGGGGGTGTGTAGCGGATGGACAATTAGGTTTGGGTTTGGGAATGCATCATAACTTGTATTTTATGTTTTGAATGTGTAACTATTGTATGCTGATTCTATTATGATTTAGTGTCGTGTACACATTGAGTTTGTTTGACTCACCCGTTGTGGGACCATGTTTGGTGATGAGCAGTGATGGACCAGGGACTGGCGGTAGATTTCAGTGGCCATGCTCAACATGAAGTTTATATTTTTATGGACTCTTGAATTTATTTTAGTACTTTGAAATATTTTGGAAACTATTTGATGTAATAAGGCCATAAGGCCATGATGAACGATTTTATTTCTACTTGTTGTTTTATTGTGTTACAAATTTTGATTAAGTTAAAGACTAAGTATTTTATTTTTAAAATATACTCTATATGTTTTATCACTTAATATTAAAAAGGGGTTTTCTAATATAAAAATCCAGTTTGTTTTCAAAACAATATTTCTTTCAAAACACACTTTTCCCAAAGTAACAAAAGAACTTTGAACCGGTTTACTTGAGGAACATACCAGATCCGGTCCAGGCTCGTGGGCCGGGTGTGGGGTGTTTCAGTTTGGTATCAGAGCCTAGTTTTAAACTCTCGGCCTGTGGGCTAAGGCCCAAAACGTTTTCAAATCGAGCCTAAGTAAGTTTTATGAAAATATTTTTGGAAATAAGCAGGTTTTGGCATGGCACCCAAGTCTCCGACCCGCAGTCCACCAGGTAAGTACCCTTATCCATTGTGTGATTTATATTATGATGTGTAGAAGGGTAGAAATGGAATGGAACATAGATTAGCATGATAAGCACTTGAACCCTAGGACTAGTTAACCAACACTTACATAAGACTTAATGCCTAATTAAACAAACCTATGACTAGTCGTAGGAGTTAGGGTGTGGCAACCATTGTGCGCATGTCTAGGATTGGTTTGATGGGAGTTTGGTACTTAAGCGATCAGCGTGACTCACCTCCTCTCCACTCGAATCCTGCAGTGCGTAGCTACGATTCACCCTAACCATGAGGACTTATTCATAGGCTAAACACAATAATTAAAACCCAAAAGGGACTAGCCATGCAGTTTTATAAAACTCCTAATTTTAAAATCCCTCAATTACCCTTTTAATTGTAGTAAAATATTATTGTGAAAATTTTTCCAAAATATCTCTGATTTACAAAATTACAAAAATGCCCCTGGTTGTAAAATTACTAAAATGCCCTTGGTTTCTAAAATTCCAATATTACCCTCGACTTTTAAAATATTCTTACTTTATAAAAATATCAGAAAATTCTATTTTTGCAAAATGTTAAGATACCCTGATTTGGAAAATTACGAAATTGCCCCTAACTTATAAAATTACCAAAATGACCCTAACTTCCAAAATTTTTGCAATATCACCAAAATAGAAAGCAAATTCACAAAAAGAACCCTCAAAGTTTTGCAACTTTTGAAATATCCCTGATTTACTAGATTTTACAAATTTACCCCGATTTGTGAAAAATTACCAAAATACCCCCGATGTCTAAAATTACCGAAATGCCCTCAGATTTCAAAATTTCCAAAAATACCACGGGAACGCGAAATTACCAAAATACCTTTATTGAAAAAATCACCAAGGAACCTTATTTTGAAAAATTACGAACATACCCCGATAGGACAAATTACGAAAATAACCCTGGGTAGTGGAAAAACAACAACAATGAAAACTACAATATTTCTCTGAAAGTTCATAATTGGTTGATGAATGTGAACGTGACTTTCTGAATAGTGAACTTGAACTGAGAACTTTGTTTGATCGAAAGAACCACTTTTAAACATCTCTTTTCATAAAACTGTTCGCGGTTAATCAGTGAAACAAAAGTTTTGATGCATAAAACTCATTAACCAGATTAAATCACGACGTTAGAAATAAGTTCTAGGGGACATGAACTTAGAGATTGTGCCTAGAAGGTGTGATGGCTCTATTAAGATCAGAGTGCGCAGCGTAAGCATAGTGCGGTGAGAAGGATTTATCGATTTGTTAGTAAGTAATTTCGAGGACGAAATTATTTTTAAGGAGGGTAGAACTGTAACATCCTAGATTAGGGGTTATGCGTTCGTGCCTAATTCATGAGTTAGTAGGTTTTGGCAGTGTTGGATGTGTATTAAGGGTTTTTAGAATTCTAGGATGGAAGAAGAAAGCTAAGGTGCAAGGGAGTGCAGGAGGGAAGAGGTTCGAGTAACGCTGGGCGCATCAAAGACTTTTTATTTTTTTTTGCGTCAAAAAGGGAGCTGGGCTAAAAAGGCCTTAAAAATAAATGGCAAGGTTTTAGGACATAGAGATGGGCTTGATAAAGTGGCTTAAGGACGCCACTTAAGGCTTGGGAATGACGCCAACAAGGGTCTGGAGTTCGAGTCTTGTTGGCAGCAGGAAGGAGTTTTTATTTTGCAAGTTGGCGTTAAGGGTAAAGGAAGTCTTAAAAGAATTTGTGGCGGGTTTATGTCATAAAAACTGCCACGGCAGAGTGGCTTGGAGCGCTATATGGGGCTTGCGGCAACAAGGGCCTTGGTTCGAATCCCGTTGGCGGCAGGGGGTGTGTTTTTATTTTGCTTTAGCGTTAGGACAAGGGGGAGCTTGGGAAAGAGGTGTTAAAAGAAGTTGTGGTGAATTATATCACAAAGAGGCGTCTTGGCGAGTGGTGAGGCGTTATCTGCAGTGAAGCTCCAGCAGGTCCCGGGTTCAAGGCGCGGGAGCAGCAGTTGGGTGTTTTAATTTTGGCTTTTGGCGCCAGGAAAGAAGGAAGCAGTGGACGACACTTGGGACTTCCAATTGGAGGCGGATTCTAAATCTTCTATCAAATTTCGGCTAGATAAGTAGTAGATAATTGTTAATTTATTTTTATTTAGATTATTCTTTTTATAGGTAGATAAGAGATGATTTAGGAGGGATTAATGATGGATAATTTTTATTCTATTAATTAAGGTGGATTTATTTTAAGTTGATAAATAGAAGATAATTATAGATTTATTTTATATATTTTGAATATGTGTTCAAGAGTTATTATAGGAGAAGGAAGTGGAATTTGAGAGGAGGTAGGAGTGCCGAAATTGAGTAGTATAAATAGGGGTGACCGTCCTTTAACTATTCTTTTCTTCATTTTATTTTCCTTGGCCGAAAATTGTTCCTCTAATTCTCTCTTTGAGCCAAATTACTTCCAACTTCTTCTCCCTATTCTTTCTCTTTTCTTCAACTTTCATTCTACATATTTTCTTGGATAGCCGAATAACCCCTTGCCATTTAGAAGCCATAGCCAAATTCCATAGTGTCCTCATTCTCTCTTCTTGTCGCAAGACTTAAGAGCCGAAAGCGTTAGTGTGAGTCTTTCTTCTAGCCTCTTCAAGTAACGTGTAGTGGTAAGTGTTTTCACCTTTCATAATCGGCTTTCTTTTCTCTTCTTGGTGGTGCCAAAATCAAGGGTAGGACCTTGATTTTTAGGAGTGGCCGAATGGGCTTAGGGCCATATTAATGCGTTTCTTTTGTGTGTTGACGTTAGGGACCGTTAAAGAAGCTTATAAGGATTCGATTACAGCAAGGTAAGCCATTGTAGTTTCGGCCTAAGGCCATATTTTGTCTTATAAGTGTGACCGATTTGACTATGATGGAATAGGGACAAATCGATAGTGGTTAAGAGGAACTTTCGGGATTTCTATTCGTTTTGGGTAAAATTATTCGATAAGCCCTTGGATTCGTTATGTTAGATTATAATATGGATGATTAACCGTTTGATGCTAATTAAGTGTTGTCGATGGATTCGAGTGCTAGTCAAGGAGGACAAGGGATAACTCCTATCCCTAAGTTTAAGAGAAGAGCAGTCTCTGCAGTTTGGGATTGGCCACCAGGGTGTGGACCAGCGTCAGAGCAGCAAAATAGGTAGATAGCCGTAGTATCACTTAATGATAGCGTCGATCTTGAAAGCGTAGTTCTACAAGTAATCAGGTGTGTGATTAACCCACCGTTTTCTAGGTTTTTGTGTTATATCTATATGTGTTAAAGTTGTGCTAACTAGTGCAGTGGAAATTGTGATATGGATACCTTCAAGGGGTATGTCGATAGTACGGTAAGTATCGAATCTGATGAACTGTGATTATTGATGTGAATATGTGATAATATGCTAAATGACATGTACATGCATTATCATGGCATTATTTTATGTTGCATGTGCATGGGTGGGATATGAAAGAATGACAGGGTGTACTTCGAGTACGTGGTTTGATGTTAGCCTTGAGCTATATCGTGGATTGACGTTGACTGAGGTCACGTTGTGGATTAATTGCGATTAAGTTTGCGTGGTTTGATGAGTAGCTCTGTGCCTCATCGTGGTTGATATAAGCTATGTGCTATATCGTGGTTGATGAGTGACTATGTGTCCCATTGTGGTTTTGGTGTTAGCTACGGCTACATCGTGGATTGGCGCTGACTGAGGTCGCGTTGTGGATTATTGTGCTTAATTGCACGTGGACGGCATTGAATGCCTTTTGGAGTGAAAAGAGAGAGGCGATTTAATAAATCCTGGTGTGTGGTAAATTTGGATAAGGGGTGTGTGTAGAGGATGGACCCTAGGTTTGGGTTGGGCTTCATAATTGCGTGATTTCGTATGAGAACATATGTGGAAATGGGCCAAGCCCAATATGATATGTAGATTAATGTGATATGAGTATTTAATGTGAAAATGGGCCAAGCCCAGTGATATGTAGGTTAATATGAAAAGGGCCAAGCCCAGTATATGAATGTGGATCAGTGTGGAAATGGGCTAAGCCCAGTATGTGGAAATTATGTGGTTAACTACCCTATTATATGAATGTGATATGAATATGGGCCAAGCCCAGAATGTGATAATATGTGAATATGTTAATTTTTATCTGATATATGGGATAATATGTGGTTAACATGTGGGTGGAATTCGAGTGGTTTAATTACACACCGAGTGCAGTATGACTCACCCAATTATTTATCAAACATCGCGGTGATATGATGATCGGACCGGGTTGGAGTGGATACGAGGTGGCCCATGCCAGAAGATGTTTTGATTATTTCAATCAGTTTATTATTAAGTATTTTGGTTTAATTATTTATTGTAATAAGGCCCATTAAAGTATTTAAGTATTTTTATTAAGTATTATTATTATTATGTTCCATTATGGATTGACAATTTAAATATTAATTGCAAATGATTTTATTTTCTTAAGTATGTATAATAAAGTTTTGAATCCGGTATTTTTATAACAATTTAATTTTTACTTAGAATATTTTAAGTCACGAAAATGTTTTATTAAAGGCAACAAATTTTTAACGGTTTTTACTCTTAGGTAAGAATATTTTCGAACGTGTTCCGCAGTGGCATTTCAAATTCGGTCGTAGTGAATGGGCCGGGTTTGGGGTGTTACATGTGAAGTTTACTCCAAAATCTAGAGGTGATCTTGGATGTTGATCATAAATGATATTTAATGGAACTCTGTGCAATTCATTATTCTTTGATACATACAACTCAACCAGCTTTTTGAACAGTAATCTATTCTGATCGGAATAAAGTGAGTCAATTTCATTAGTCTGATAATAATAATTTAGATCAAGTCCTTATTTCATGACATCAAAGGTAGTCTAGATATGAAATCTATCATGACTCGCTCTTATTCCCATTAAGAAATCATAACAGACCGTAACCATTTAGATAAGATATAATTTGATAATTAGCTTTGAACTATTGACATACTAGACATCTTAGTAGAAAACTATGAAATTTTACGTTTTATTCTCAACCATTAGTAACTCTGTCTCAAGTCATTATACATTTTTTTCGCTACCTGATTGAATCAAATTGACACTGTTATAAGCCTCTTATAATATATCTAGTAAAATCTCTAAACTATTCAGCACTCATACTTGATTTAGGAAATATAAACTATTATCACAATCTATACTGAAATTAGTAATCTAATCATTCTGATCTGTTCCTATTTAGCTAACAAATTTGAATATTTTATTTGCATCTTACAAATTCTTTGAAGAAATAACAGTTTAACTCTCAGCTCTGTAATAATCAAACTAGCATAATTCAAGATCATCTGAGTAAAACATTACAGTAAACAATGAATTCTTTCCTTGATTTATGCTGAATCTGTATCAAAACTTCTGCCAATAAAGTTTTCAACTGGTCATAGTTCTGTTGGCACTTAATCGACCAAACAAATTCGGCATTTTTTGTAATAGATTTGTCATTGGAAATACCATTATCGAGGAATTATTAATAAATCATCTATAGTACACATTTCTAAGTACTAGGCATGCTCTGAATCAGTTTTATAAAATATGAATATATTATTAATGAAAAAGACAAGAACAAACCTGCCAAAATGTGGCTGTAAAACTTGATTCATTAGATCCATAAATGTTGCGGGAGCATTAGTCAATCTGAGAGGTACACCTAGAAACTCTTAATGTTCGCAACGGGTTTTGAATACTATTTCCAACATATCAACATTTTTAACTCGTAATTGATAATAACCAAAGATGATATCAATATTCAAAAACACTATGACAACTTTCAGTTGATCAAATAAATAATCAATATGAGACGAAGAATAATTATTCTCAATCTCATCGACCCATCTTTATTTTTCACAACAGAAAAGGTGTGCTCCAAGGCGATACACTCATTCGAATAAAATCTCTGTTGATTAATTCTTGCAACTGAGCTTTTAATTCTTTTAATTCAATTAAAGTCTATCTATACAGAGCAATCAAAATTGAAGTAGTCCCTGACACTATTTCTATAACAAACTTGACTTCTCACTCTGACAGTAAACCCGATAATTATTTTGGAAAAACATCTGTAAACTCACAAACTATCGTTACCTGATTAACTTTCATTTCTGATACTTTGGAATCCAAGATATAAGCTAAAACACATTACAATCCTTTTTGAATCAATTTCTGTGTGGATATTGCTGAAATCATATTTGAAACACAATCATACTTAACAAATTCAACAAAATTTACTTTACCATTCTGGCAATCTCAAACCAATTCATTTTTGTTTGTAATTCACTATAATGTTGTATACATTCAACCAATCCGTCCTTAGAATAACATCAAATTTATGAAAAGACCGTAACATCAAAACAATAAGAGAGTCATAAGCCTAAATCTTCAGTGGACACTGTTTGCATATCAAGTCGATTATTAGTTGACTCAACCGATAAACTCTACTCTATTGCTAACATAATACATATATATAAATGTATCAACATAGGGTCAAATAATGCATACTCAGTAATATTAAAGATAAAAAAAGGTACCAACAACATCATCAGGAGCTGTGGCCTCATCGCATTCACGAAGTGTATAAACTCTGGTCGGAGCTCAAGCTTTAGATCAAATCATTGTGTCTTTTATTCTGCTTCTATTGACTCTAGTTGTGCCTCAAATTCTTGGCCGTCTATTTCTTGTAGAAGTAACAGCAGTCTTACATTCTGATTTCTGTTCAAATTAGTTCAATTCAGGCAGTTTTTCTTATAATTATTTAAAGATCCGCATATGAAATAGAACTCGTCTTTCAGTCTACAAATCCCAAGATGATTCCATCCAAAATGGCTGCAATCAAGTCTATTTACATTTATGACACTACCCGCACTTGCTACTAAAGTTATCAGTGTCTCACTTTACTCTGCTTCATTCTATCTCTGCCAGAAAACCTTGATAGCACTGAAAACGACTACTCGATTCTTTCATTTTTCTTTGGTGAGGAAGTAGAAATCGTTCTAAATATATTTCATTTATTGAAGCCTTGAACTCTTTTCTCGCTCTGTTTCTCATGATAACAAATTTCTTCCATTTCGATAAAATAAAATTACAAACTCACGAAATTTCATTACACTCACAAGTATTTTAATCTCACTATTCAATCCATCTTTGAAACAAATACACAATTCCTTTCCTATCGGCACCATCATACGAGCATATTTACTCAGCTGAGCAAACTATCGCTCGTATTCTGTAACTGATCTGTTTCCTAGCTTCAACTCAAGAAATTCTTTTTTCTTCTTGTCTAAATATCGTTTGCTGACATTTTTTTCCAGAATTGAATTCGGAAGAAATCCCAATTAACCCATTCTTTTGATACCATAGTAATTAAATTCAACTACCAGTGAGAAGTCTCCTTACGTTACACCTCAGATAATCTTTGGAAGAACACAACATTTCATCTAAAACCTTGTGTTTTCTAACCAATGTTTGGCTCTTGTAACATCCTGGATTATAGCCTATGCATTAGTATGTCTTATGTGTTATGGATGTGATGTGTGCATTTTTAGAATCTTGGAAATGTAAGGAAATGTCTTGGAAATGTAAGGAAATGTCTTGTCTTGGAAATGTAAGGAAATGACTTGGAAATGTAAGGAAATGTCTTGTATTGGAAATGTAAGGAAATGACTTGGAAATGTAAGGAAATGTCTTGTCTTGGAAATGTAAGGAAATGTCTTGGAAATGTGAGGAAATGCTTTAGAAATGTTAAGTTTAAAGTTTAAAAGAGGGACATGAAGCAAGGTGGTCTTAAGAGAAAATGTATGTGAAATATTACATGAAATTGGGCTTGGAAAAGTGGCTACAAGGCACCACTTAAGGCCCAGGTAAGTGACGCCACATGCAGGGGAGATTGGGCCAAGGTTCGAGCTGTAGGGGAAGCAAAATAAAAGTTTTATTTTGCTGCAAGGATGGACAGAGGTGGACGGCACATAGGCTATATTTTAGGAGTTTAAAATCCTTTTATTTTTATTATTATTTAGAGATAAAAGGTGTGATAATAAGGATAAGGGATAATGATGGATTAATTCTATTAATTTAAAACAAGGTGATAATTAAAGAGATAAAGCTATCAAAATAGAAGAGTGATGGCCAAGTAAGGGACACTAAGCCTAGTAATTTCGGCAAAAGGAGGAAAACTAAGGCCATTCATCATTCTTCCCTCTCTTTTTCTCTCTCGCCGAATTTCCTAAGCAATATTCTCTCTTCTCTTTTATTTTTGCCAAGTGAAAACACCTTGTGTTCTAGCCGAATCCTCCATCTTTGTTCTTCTTTCTCTTTTCTTTCTAAATCCATTCAAAAGCCAGAAGTAAGCCTTTTTAAGGCCATAGCCGATTATTCAAGAAAGCCGAAATCAGGTTCTTTCCAACCTATAGCCGAATATCTCAAGTGGCATCAAGAGGAAGTCTTTGTCATCGACTTCACAAATAGGGTAAGGGCCGATTATTATCTTGATCATTCCTTTTCTTTATAGCCGAATGTTAGAAACTAACCTTAATAATCTTGGCCAAAACTTTGGAAAAAGGTTTCGGGATTTGCTAGTTGTCGATTTCAAGGGGAGTATCTTTCGGGATTCATCCAAGTCAACTATTTCGAGATTTAAGGATCAAGGTAAGACAATAAAGTATTCGGCCTTAGGCCATTTTTATTGAGATTTAATGTTAGAAATTGATCTAACATGTGGCTATAGGGATTTCGACATACACCTAAGACAAGAGATCAATTACGGGATTTAAGATTTGGAAGGTAAGTACATATGTACATTCGGCTAAAGCCTAGTTTAGTATTTTGATTTGTTTCTTAAATGTTTAAAAGCCGGAAACTAACCAAGTTAATGGATTTAATGTTGGCCGATTGAAGGAAGGTATAGCACAAAGTTTTCGGGATTTGATTTATAGTGAAATCAGCACCAAGGTAAGAATTCGATTACAATAATCCTAATGGGATTTGGTTTTATGGCCGAATGGGTTTTCATTAAATTTCTAAGTGTTGGCCGAATGTAGGAGTAAGGATCTAAAGTGTTAGATCGAGTTTTCGGGTTTTCAGAAACGTTAATACCAGGTGTGTACCCCACACTAATCTTAATAGATTTATGGCTTAAACTTGATATATGTGTTAATATGAAAGTGTAAGAATGTGGCTAAGGTACCATGATATGGTACAAAGTACTCAGGTACGTTTCCTACTCCTACTAGGATTATGAAATATGTTATATTTAACATGTGATAAGTGATAAGAATGTGAAATTTGGCATGTTAATGCATAATATGTATGATATGGGGCATATGGGTTATTGAAAAGGGGAAGTGAATGTGGTGACCTAAGACCACGATATTTGAATGTGGTGACCTAAGACCACGAGATCTGAATATGGTGACCTAAGACCACAATATTTGAATGTGGTGACTTAAGACCACGATATCTGAGTGTGGTGACCTAAGACCACGAATACTCATAAGGGCGATGAGCACGTTGATTGCAGCGACTGCCTTCGATGGTGTGTAGCGGATGGAGGGTTGACTTAGTAGTCCCCACGGTGTGCAGGATGGTACGGGTGATGTGTAGCGGATGGCATCTAGGTTTGGGTTCGGGTTGCATCATTTTTAATTTAATGATATATGAATATGTATGTTATGAAATGCCTGAATTTATTTGGACTTAGTGTTTGTGTACACATTGAGTCTGTTGACTCACCCCGTTGTGGGAACATTTTTCAGGTGATGATCAGTAATGGACCGGGTCGGTAGGAGCTTAAAGGTGGCCATGCTTAGCAAGTAATTTTATTTGGACATTTTATTTTTATTTAAGTATTTTAAATTATTTGGGTTTATTTGATGTAATAAGGCCATAGTTGAACTATTTACATTTATTTTATTTATTATGTTTACAAATTTTTATCAATTAAAGTTTAAGTAAATATCATTTAAACTAAACCCTAAATATTTTGACACCTAAGATAAAGGGATTTCAATATAAGATAACCCTGTTTTCAACTCGAGCCCAACCCACAAACAAACTTTCTTCAAAACACACAGTTTTCCAAAGTAATAAAAGAATTTTTAACCAGTTTACTTCGAGGAACATACCAGATCCGGTCCGGGCTCGTGGGCCGGGTGTGGGGTGTTTTAGCTCTGGTTGAATCATCACCCACTTTACCGCCAAAGTCTTTGACTATGCATAATCGAACTTTATCAATAGAAAAATTGTGAATATTTTATCGTATAGGGCTTTAAGGACGAGGGGGTGAAGGTCGTTTAGCCACGAAATTGACTCTCATATACGCGTTAAACATATCACTTATCATATTAAGAAAGGTATGGTGAGCCTCTTCTCTAGGCTCTTGAAACTTGAGCACATTATGAATAGCCCCTTGATTAATGGCTAGAACATAACTCTGTATTTCGTTGGAATCTGCTCGATTGTGTTCAATTGACATCTTTGATATATAATAAAATAAGTCAAAATAATCGGGAATCATTGCAATATCATAGCTTATAAAGTGACTTAATAAATGCTACGTTCAGTCCTAAATTCGACTAAACTGTAACTCTGGTACCACTAAATGTAACACCCCAATATTTTACCCTTTATGCAATTTATTCCCTAAATTTGAAACTTTCAAATTAACCACATTTAAACCCAATTCATGCTAGCAGAATTTCCTATAATCCTGTCCAACCAATATTTATCACCTTTTCGCAAAAATTTCATGCAACTTTAATTTTTTAATAAATTAGTCCTTCCACTTTAAAAAAACCACTTTACAAATAATCCTATTTAACTATCAAGCTTATGAATCTACCATCAAACCTCAAAAACATCATAAATTCATCAATGCCATAAATTAAAATATTTAACCATTTTACAAATTAGTCCCTAGATTAGCTAGATTAAATTGCAACTATTTCAAAGACGTAAAAATTACTAAAAATTGTAACATCCTGAAATTGGGCCTAGAAGAATTGGGCCCAATGGGCCTTGGACGTAGGAGTGTTTAAAATTTTTGAGAACAAGAGAATGACATTATTGCAAATTGGATTTATTAGTTAAGTGAATTTGGAAAGTTACGAGGTTTCTAGGAAGTTCTGGGTTCAAGTTAGACTATAGGTAAATTTTTGTATTTGAGCACTTAAGGGGAGAAGGCAAGTGGCATCAAGACTTAAGGAAATAAGTGTGCATTGTGGAGTGTACTAATGGTCTGAGGTTCGAATCCCATCTATTGCAAACTTTTTGATTAATTTTTTGTGCTTCTCTTCCATGTGTTAGTCAAGGCTAATTATGGTAAGGAAGACTTTTTAATTTTTGGAAAGATGGCTAAGGAATATGGTAAGGAGGAAGACTAGGGAAAAAAAGGGAAAGAAATGAAGGAAAATGGTAAGAGAAGGGAACATGTTGGCATATAGTGTGGAAGGTGTTCTGGAAAGACTTTATTTCGGTCAATGTTCATCTTTTTGGAAAAGATGAATACAAGGTTTTGGTTAGGGAAATAGGGGGAGCCGAATTTCTCTAGCTCCTCCCTTGCATTTTCACATTGTTTTTGGGGGTCATTTCATTCTCCTTTCTAATATTTTGGTTCTTTTGATTGCATTCCCTCTTGGCTGAAACTTCAATTTGCCTATTGACTTCTACTCTTTTCTTCTCAAACATTCTCTTTTATACACCATAACTGAAACATCAACTTCATCTCATAGTCGAAATTTTGTTCTTGTGGTTGCCGAAGCTTCTTTGCCTTCTCGGGTTTTTGGTGGTTGTAAGGTAGTATTCTTCCTCTTCTTTTATTTCCTTCTTGTTTCTCTTTTACTCCCTCTTCTAAAATCGATTATTCACCCTGTTCTTTGACCAAGGCCGAATCTATTCTTTGCTACTTCCATCTTCTTGGTTCTCTTGGTGTATCGGTAGAGTGTTAGCTTATACTCTCATCATCTTTCTAGCCGTTGGCTTTTGGAAGGAAGTTTGGTAAGTAGGTCTTAAAGTACTTTATCGGAGGGCTAATCAATCACCTATCCCTCGTAATAAGAGACTCGGATTGCTGGTAAGTGATATAGATTGTTAATCAATCGTAATACTTGATTGAAGTTGTAAATTGGGCTTTGGACTAATTGTTGACCGATTGTACCTTTAGGTGCCGCGAAGAGTAGCGTGTTACGGATTTTTGAATAAGGTGTGTAATCCCGTACCTTTCGAATACATGTTTGAAATGGTGTGTAATCTTACACTCCTTTGAATGTTTGCATGAAATATTTTGTGGTTCAGTCGAAATACCGAAGAAAACTGGAAACCAGCATTCGTGATCTCTCGGGCGTGCGTAAGTTCGTAGTCGTAACCATATTTTGCAATGAAATAGTTTTGGTTAATAGCAGTGATGTGATTTTGAAAAAACACGAAAAATAGGAGAAAAGAGATTAAAAAGAAAATAAGATATTGAATTAAATCTTACTGTGTCTATTTTAATATGGAAGAAACAGAGAAAGAAAAGGAGTTTTATATTCTGTGATATTTTGATTTTAGTGAGACTGGTTCTGATTGACTTCATGGTTCCCTGTTCTGTCTTGGAAAAATTGTATAAAATTGTACAAAGTGAATTATGAGTTATAGTTTATATGTATAGATTCCTTAGTGAGCCTATTTTCAATGAAAACAAGTGGGAGCAGTATATGAAAATCGTACAGTGAGATATTTGAAATTAAGGTAAGAGAGGTCAGAATCATTGGACAGTGAAAAAAGGGAAACTTTAAAGAATAAACTGTACTAAATTGTTAAGCCAAAAATGCTGGAAAAATTGTAGTAAGAAGATATATGAGTCTAGTTTCAAGGAAAATTTACAGATTTAGATTTTTAGATTCCTAACTCGAGTTATAGTCAATTTGGTCAGTATGACGCAGATGGACAGTTTCAATTTTTTATGCCCAAATTAGTAGTTAAGTTTGGGTGGCGAATTTACCAAAATACCCTTGGAGGGTAAATTACCGAAATACCCCTGGGTTGCGAGATTTCTGAATTACCTTCGATGGGTAAAATTAGCGCTTTACTGATATGCCCTTATGGGCTGATTTACTGAAAATGTCCCTACGAGCCGATTTACCAAAATGCCCCTATGGGTTGAATTATAAAAATGCCCTTACGGGCCGATTTACCGAAATGCCCCTATGGGTCAATTTGATAGATTGTTATAATGGGCCGATATGCAAAGTGTTATAATGGGTCGATTTACCGAAATGTCCTTATGGACTGAATTACCAAAATGCCCCTATGGGCCGAATGATCGTATTGCTTTAATGGCTGATTCATAAAAAGTATTCAATAGGTTAATGGATGTTATTTTTATATGGATGTTTTACGATTATGTATGATGCATCTTTACATATTGCATGGGATGGGAAAATTTGAATGAAGAGAAGTATAGACCGGTGGCATTGCCACAAATTCTGATAATGGCTATGTGCCAATGTAAGCATGGCTTTGTGCCATCGTGAATAAGGCCATGTGCTGACTATATTACCGTATATGAATCTGGTGGCTCAGCCACAAATATTATAAAAGGCAGCTTGACTGCAAATTGGAGAGACTGGCGGGGTGGGTTGACTTGATCCCCACAAGAGAGATTGGCTGGTACAGGGTAGAGATTGGCTAGATGGGATGGGTTGCATACATTCTTACATTTGTCTCAATTATTTATTATTTTTTATATGGGCTCAGGCCCAAGTTTTTGCTAAACGGGTTCAAGCCCAGTGGACAACGGTAAGGGGATTATACACTGAGTTCTTGTAACTCACCCCTCATTTTCCTTAACCCTTGTTGGTAATGCTCCGTGATGAGGACTTGGGGCCATGGATGACTCAGTGGAGGCCATACTTTTGGAATGTTATTTTCAGACTTCAGTAAAATTCTTTTCTGTTTTATTTAGCTGCTTTTACTATTTCGGGTTTTTAAGTTGTAATAAGGCCTCTAGACTATTTTTATTTTGCTTTATGTTTGAGATGTTTTTATTATTTTTCTTAAATTGTTTAAAAAGGGAATTTTCTAAAAATATAAATAATGGTTTCCAAAAATTGATGAATAAATGGATTTTATAGTAAACTTTTACAAATGATTTAACTCGAATTCTCTTTCAAAATTATCTACGACATTTTCAAAAGTCACGGTTTGTAACACCCCAAACCCGGCCCATACGTTTCGACCGGATCTGGTATGCTACGGGTTGTACATTGAAAACTTTTGCTTCGTTGGTTTTAGAAATCGTAAGTTAATTAGACAATATTTAAATAAATAGGTGACCTTTTGAAAATAAAACCTTGTATTATTATTATTTTGAATAATTAAACCTTTTGACAAAATTTCTTAAGTTGCAAATATTAAAAACTACTTAGGTGAGTATAAACTATGGGGCCTTATTACATAAATATTCGCAAAATAAAAACAAAAAACTTAAAGAAAATCAAAAATAGTCTAAAGAAATAAAACTTGATGGCCCCTCGAGTCTGTCTCGGTTCCCATGTCCATGATCTATTGCTCAACTGAAAAGTTAGGGAAAATAATAGGGTGAGTCACCAAGACTCAGTGTGTAAATCCTGAAAACGCATAAAAGGCTTGGGCCCACAAACACATTATGAGCCCTGGCCCATACACAGTGACAACAATCATAATTACATGAAAATAATGAATGATGCATAGCCCAACCCAACCTAGAATTCCATCCTCTGCATACCAACCCGTACCAACCATCACACCTTGGGGATTTCTACAATCAACCCTCCATCCACTACACACCATAACGATAGCCGTATTGCCTATTCCTTATCAATCAGGAATTTTAACGTGGTTTTCTACCACCGATCACCATGTGACCAATCATGCTCTTCCCCTTTCCATATCAAACCCATCCCATGCATATATTCATGCAAAATCAAACAATATACTACCTAAGAGATTACAGTTTTTCACATACATCGATACACATAGAGAAGTTTCTATGGTTACATACCTGGCATCCTTTACTGCGCCTCTACTTTCGGGTAACCCGATTTACATTCATCTGACCTATTTTCTGGCTTTTAGCCATCACATATATATATACATACAGATTATTAGTGCGTTAGAGATCTACACACTTGATTACTGATAGAATGATACTTTCTATGTCGACGCTACCCGTAGTCGACACAACTGCTATCTGCCTAAGATGTTGTTCAGAAGTCGGTCCACAACCAAGTGGCCAATCTTGAACGGCAGATACCACTCATTTCTTAAACTTAGGGATTCTCTCCTTTGCCTGATCCATATTTAATTCCATCACAAGTCCTTGTCAGAACTGCTATCACAATTTATGATCGTTAATCCTCATCATAAAGTTAAGATCTTGCATATAATAAGTGAATCTAGTAAAAATCTAGGGAAAATCTTCTTACCTTAAAATCCCAAAATTGGAGACTAACCTTTTTCGGCTTTTAGATCTGGATGACCAAGTTTCCTTCAAATCCTGGAATGCCGCCCAACCTTAACACAGGGGATTCGGCTAGCACTAGAGAGAAGATTCGGCAATGCCAAAGGAATAGATTAAATGCCGGAAGAATAGAACTATCTCACAAATGGGATGAATAGAGAAAAACTATAGAGATTTCGGCTTTTTAGAGAAATCGACTCAAGAGAAAAAGAATGGAGGAGAGAGTGAAAGGAGAGGTTTCGGCTTTTGAAGAAATTGAAGAAAAGAGATTGTAGAGGGAAAGGCTAAGAATTTCGGCACAAAGAGTGAAGAGGAAATTAGGGTTTAAATGCCAGAATCAATGAGATATCCCTTCTATTTATAGAAATTTCGGCTTGTACTGCTTAAAACCGAAAACGCCCTTCCTGATAACTAAAAGTCAAGCTAATAAAAAGGGAAAATTCGGCACTCCTTATCCATGAAGTAGCCAAATTCTTTACTTCTCTAGGTGGTGGATTTTCGGTCATCACCTTGCCTTGCAGATAGCTCCTATCTTTTCTCCTTTTTATTATCTATATTATCAATTATAAAATCCACATAAATCCTCTTATTTTTGAGCCTTGTTGCCGTCCACTCTACCTAACCCTAATGCCAAAATTTACCTAACTTAAATTAAAAGAATTGGGCTCCATAAAACTTAAATTTGGGCCCCTTACTCCCTTGTGTGGCATCACCTCCTAAGATTGGGCCACAAGCCCACTTTGGTATTTTAAACATAGATACTACCTTTTAAACTCTATAATGCCCAATCAGATAATTTAACCAAGGCCTTTGCCTCGTACTGAGCCCAATTTGGACCCCTATCACTTAAATTAACATATTAAACATATCCTCTCATTAAAAGCATAGGCCCAAAAATTCAAGATGTTACACGGTTTTAAAGCTCACTACCTCGATTTTTGATTCATCAAATGATCTTTCAAAATAGCTGTATTTTATCAAATATTTACATACAAAACTTGTTTACTTAAACACAACCAAGTAACGCCTATTTTTAGTAAGAATCACATGATGTTTTACGTTTTCCTCATGGTTTTAAAGTTCAATAGTTTGATTTCCGATACATCAATCAACTTCTCAAAATTTATATTTTATCGAATAGTTATAAATCAAACTTGCTTTCTTAACTATATTATATTAATGTCATTCTTTAGTACATTCATAAGTTCTCAAAACATTTTCTTCATGTGACATACCAAATCCACTCGTAACGCATGGGCCGGGTTTAGGGTGTTACAAAATAACCCTGGGGGCATACACATGCAATGGATGAAAGCTTCCATCAAACAAAAAATGGCTTCTCTTCTTGAATGATGCATTCAGTTAAGAGAAAAATAAAATGGGAAAAGATGATGACACTTTTTTCATGTGTTTTTGTTTTATTATGATTTAAATATAAAATATCTTATTATTATAATAAAGACAACACAAACCGTCCACTAGTTTAATAATGGGCTAAATACCATTTAAATCCCTCAAACCATGGTTTCATAGCTATTTGACTCAAGTAAACTAATAGTGATTAAGTTTTACGACTTTTACAATTTAGCCCTTTTGCTTTAAGTAACTATCCAAATGTTAAAATTTATGGAAAAAATTTCAATACACCTAGATAAACACTCTGTAAATATTTTAATTAAATATTTATGGGCTCGATTTATAGAAACAAGGTCCCGATACCTCATATTTATAAACCACTTGACTTTAGGGACAAACCACTTGAACTTAACTATTCATTCAAATATATAAAATTATCAAATCAAAATTTAATATAATATTATATTTGACTCGTAAATATTAAATAATAATATTTACAAACTCACTCGTCAAATTTGTAGCCTTAAAACCGCTATTTCCAACACCACTAAAAAACAGACTGTTACAGTGTCAGGTACTAAAACGGTACGTACAAGGTTCCGTAATTGATCTAAAAATAGAGCTTGCATATTACCGCGATCACTTGGTTCATGGGAAATGATTTTTCTATTTTTTTTGGACTTTCAAGCAATGCATAACAACATTTCGGTACTATAAGCCATTGGTACAAATTGACGACATATTCATGTACAGGAGATACCAGCATCAGTTGTTGTTGGCTGTTGCACTAGATGGTAATTGAAAATTCTTGCCCATAGCTTTTGTAATAACATCTAGATAATCCAGAGATGATTGAGATTTCTTTTTAACTAATTTGAGAAGGCATATTGTGCCGCAACCATATATATGCATCATTTTTGACAGGGGAATTGGAACACAGGCTATAATTAATCGGCATGAAAGCCTCTTGGACCGTGCACACCATAGGTATTGTATAAGGAAAATATGGTCAAAATGCATAGGCCGATACTAAGGATGCAGTGTGACACCCCTAAACTCGTGTCCATCGTCGGAATAGGGGTACGAGGTATTACCTGTAATAGCCCGATTTTGGTGCTAGTCAGAATAGTGGTTTCAGAACCACTAACCTGAGGCTGGAGAAATTATTTTTAATATTAGTTTATGTGTTATAGCATGATTATATGAGTGCATGAAAATTTTGGTGAATTAATTTTAGTGATTGCATGCTTAATTTTAAAAAAGAACTAAATCGCATAAAGTGAGAAAGTTTTGTTCTACAAGATAAAGGTGTTAAATAGCTATGGAACCTTAAAGTAGAGGCCCTTAATGAGTAAATAGACCAAAAAAATTATGGTGGCTGGACATGGAAATTTTAATTGGAGACAAAGTCATAAAATTAGGTGACATTAGGTGACTTGTCTAATAATAAAATAAAACAAAAAGGAAAGGCTATCATCTTTTCTTCTCTCCACTGATTTTTCTCTAAGAAAACAGCCATGGAAGCTTGAAAATTTTCAGCAACTTACAACCCTTGCAAGTAAGTCATTTTGATGGTCATTTTTGTTGATTTTTGTGTTTTTGGAACCCTTTTAGCTTAATCTAGCTAATGAGGGGACTATTTTGCACTATGGTTGAAAGTCTAGGGTTTTTCCATGAGAGAATTAATGTTGTTTGCTAAATTTTTATGGAAGAAAATGAATCTTGGTTGTTTAATAAACAACTTTTGTGAAAGGATTTTTCATAAAAACACCTAAAAGGACCATTTTGTAAAAGTTATAAAATGGGTAGTAAATGTATGAAATAATTGGAACTGTGAGTTGCTATAAGAGTGATAAAGGTTTGGCTAGGCTTGTTAAAGGAGGAAATTTGATTAAAATCATTTTACGAGCCTAGGGGCAAAATTATAATTATGTGAAAGTCTAAGGGCAAAACGGTAATTTTACCAAAGTAGGAGTTTTGGAATGTCTTGATTAATGTGGTGATTAAGTTAGTAAATTTTCTCATTATAGATCAAGAAAAACGGAGTCCGGACCTAGACTAGGGGAAAACCAAGCTATTGGACTAAATCGAACTAGTCGCCTATATTTTGTATGCCGAGGTAAATTGTACCTGAATAATACAACTTTATTGTTATTATGTATTGAACAATTAATATGGCATAAAGTGTATGATTATTGTTGTGAATATGCATGATGAGAATTTATGTAGTAAAAACTCCCGGTTGAACCATAGGAATAGATTGTATATCCATGCTATGACATTTGGGTGATATGTGTGCTAGTGTAAGACCATGTTTGGGACATGGCATCAGCCACATTAAGAGTGCTAGTGTAAGACCAAGTCTGGGACATGGCATCGGCGTTGATATGTGTGCTAGTGTAAGACCGTGTCTAGGACATGGCATCGGCCATGTTGTGAGAGCCAGTGTAAGACCATGTCTGGGACATGGCATCGGCATTGAGACAAGAGCTAGTGTCAGACCATGTCTGGGACATGACATCAGCATTTTACCCTCTTGTGTGAGATTTATCAGATATGCTATAGTATTCCAAATGGTTCTACTAGTTATTTAAAGCTTATGATAAATATATGAAAGGATATAATCATGTTGTGAGTGGTACATGTCCTTACTCGAAACTCATGAGATATGAGCTTAGTTATGATGCCTTAATGGTAAGGATGAAATTGACTAAGTTCTATTGATGAGAATGATTTCGGAACGATCTTGTAATCTTTGGCTTATATTTGTGATGTGTAAATATGTAGTAAATCTACCGTTGTTAAATCAAGAATGATGTGCTGGTTTATAATATGCTATGTGTTTAAAGATGCATGGTTGATGTTGTTACTTATTTACATGCAACTTACTAAGCTATGTGCTTACTCCCTTCCTTTCCATTTTCTTATAGTATCGCCAAGCTAGATTCGAGATCGAAGGACGTCGGAGGCTCGATCACACTATCAATTAAAACATTTGGTATAGTTAGATTTATCATTTTGAGTATGACATGTATAGGGACTTGGTCTTTTGTCAAGTGTCATATTGTTTTGGCCAAATGTGTTGGCTTGCCTTGAAGATTAATTCATTTTGTATAAGGCCATGGATGATGGCTAATATTTATTGTTGATTTATGCAAATGATGATGTTTTTCATGATTGAACAAATTGCATGGTTGAGTAATTGGTATACTAATGCATGAATGAGTAGGTAGCATGATTGAATTGATAAAGTATGTGATAATTTTTGCATGTGAATGGAGTGTAGTGGCCTTGATGTGTGTATGTCTTGGATGTGGCTTATGTTGGTGCAAGTAAGGGTGGCAAAAAAGGCTTGGTAAATAGCCTTGTCTTTTTTGTCCACACGGGTAGACACAAGGGCGTGTGTCTAGGACGTGTGTGACACACGGTCTGCCCCATGGGTGTGTAGTCTGGCTGTGTGTCACCTGCACCTTAATTTGGTAAAACAAAATGCCTATTAGTAACCACACGGGCTGAGACATGGCCGTGTGTCTCAAATGTGTGGAAGACACAGCCATAGGACATGGGCATGTGCCCAGGCCGTGTGAAGTCTTCACTTCTAATGCGAAATTAAATTCGCCACACAGCCTAGCACACGGGCGTGTGCCTTGGCCGTGTGACCCTAAAATGTTGCTGATGTTAGAAATAGAATGTCAAGGTTTTAGCACACAGGTTGAGACAAGGGTTATGTCATGGCCGTGTGAGGGACACAGGTGTGTTCCAGGCCGTACGACATCCTGACTTTTCACGAAGCACAAGTCAGGCGTGCGCATGGGCTAAGGACATGGCCATATTTTGAGACCACACGGGTGTGTCGCCTTTTCACACGGGCGTGTGCCCTATTTTTAATGGAATTTTCTAATGTTTATGATAGTGTTCTGTTTAACCCCTAACTGTTCCTAAAGCATGTTTTGGGCCTCGTAGGCCCATATTAAGGATGTTAAGAGGAAGTTTGAAAGGTTTTGAATTTGAATGAACTTTTACAACTCAAAATTTTATGTTTGTATGCGTTGAAGTAAGGTAAAGCCTTGTACCCTATACCGGCGTCGAATACGGGTCAAGGGTGTTTCATTACTGATCAAAACTCAGCTTATAACTCATAATTTTTATTCATAATTGAATATCACATAATCAACATCAAACACAGTCATATCGTCCCTTACAAGGCTCATCGAGACCTTAAAACATGCTTAGAAGTGGTTCGGGACTAAACTGATCACATTAGAAAACTTTGAGAAAACTTTAAAATTTTTCATGCATATAAAAGCCACACGCACGTGTAAACAGGCCGTGTGCCTCACATGGCCACCAGACACGCCCAAGTCTCAGGCTATGTGAAAACAGGGCATACATATTTACTTGGCCACACGGCCAACCACACGCTCGTGTGCCAGCCCGTATGCTATACACGGCCAATAGACATGCCCGTGTGTCTATACCGTGTAACTGACTGTCTTAGTTAATTAAGGTGCAGAGGTCACATAGTTGAGCCACACGCTCGTGTGCTCAGCTGTGTGGCATGAAAATAGGCTTGGTTTAAGCCACATTTTCCATCTAACTTTCTAACACCTACACAAGAGCAAATGGTACAATTTCTAAACTCAATTGCCAACCAAAACAATCTCAATTTATGCATAATTCAAGATATGCCAATACAATCATTTCATTTACCCAAACATGTATCAAATAACATGATCATGACTTTAACTCATACTCATTTCATGCCATTACAAACACTTCCAGTTCATCATTCAAATTTATGCCATTTACTTAGTCAATTATCACAACAAGACATGACCATATTTTAACCAACTCATCATTATAAAACCAAGCTACAATCATACCATTTCTCAAGCTGTAATCCACCATATGTCTATTAGCCAAAAAAACAACCCTATGTCATCACCAACTTCATATCAAGCATGCCTAAGTACAAGGCAATATATAAATATCATATAGCACATATCAATCTCACATCTCAAGCTAATCTACATGGCAACTTCACAATAAGCTTTACACTAATAATTAGCCAAATCTCATGGCTAAAAAAAAAAATACATCAAACACATAGGCATCAATTGCTAATATTACCAAATTCCACTACCACATTCATAATCAACCATCTCAAATAACCAAATACATTTCCAACCATAATATCAAATACCATAGCCTATAAATGCCATATAACCAAGTCATAAAGGGTATAAATATCGAAATCATTAGCCAGATAGTGTGATTCGATCTCCGCTGACTTCCAATCTGAGCGAACATCCAAATCACTATAAAACATAGAAAAACAACACAAAATAAGCTATAAAGCTTAGTAAGCTCATATCTTAATAAACTTAATATAACAAATAATTTCAATTCAATGTTATAAGCATAATATGCTATCTCACATGCCAAAACACAACTTATCTCAAGTTTATATCATGATTTCATATCAAATCATCACCATTCAATAATATACTTACTTACTTACTAACTTTAGCTTTCACAAGCTTATTCAATTCAATTCACATATAACATTCAATTCTCACTTTCATATAGCCAAATGAGCACATTTTGGGAAATAACATATTTAATCACATATCATCACTTATATTCATACTCACATTTCATTCTCAAGATTCATATAGCATCTGTCATACCTGAATCATATAACTCATTCATATAGTCATTTGCTTCTCGACTTTGCCTGTTGAACCATTCGAAATTGATAAGGATACCGGGATAGCTCATAAAGCTCGTAGAATGCCATATCCCAGATATGGTCTTACATGTTATCATATATCGATGCCACTGTCCCAGATAGCGTCTTACACGAAATCATATACGATGCCAATGTCCCAGACATGGTCTTACACGTAATCTCAGATTGATGCCAATGTCCCAGACATGGTTTTACACGATATCACATCTCGAAATCTTATGTCATGACATATGTATCCTATTCTATTCCTATGGTTCGTACGGGGCTTTTGGACGTCGTAACACTGTCGATACTTCCTTGTATTAACATATTTTGCTTCTCAAACAATTCAATATCATAAAAAAACATATATAACTTAATCATAATACATTTATTTGCATAACCACTTAGCACTGAGTTCAATTTCATAAATAATAAGCACTTATAACACAATTTCATAACGTTTATTAACATACGAACTTACCTCGTTCGTTGAAACGACAAATTAGGTCAATTTGTCGATAACTTTAGTTTTCCCCCGATCTAGATCTGAATTTCGCTTTTCTTGATCTAGATATATTCAAAATTAACTTATTTATTTATTTAATCATTCAATTTCATTCAAAACACGCAATTGGGCATTTTTAAACATTAGCCCCTAAAGTTTATGCGCTTTAGTCCTTATTACAAAAATACACAAAATTCACAAAATTACTTAAATACCCTTTCTAGCCAAATTACCAAAGTAGCAGCCCATATTTTTTTATTTATTTCACATTTCAATGTCATATTTTACACATTTCACAAATTAGTCCGAAATTGACATTTTCACTCAAAATTACTTTATTAAACATGAAAATCTATTAATACATATTTACTTTTCATCATCAAACACAAAAATCATCAAGCTTTCAACAATGGCAAAACACAAAATCATCATCGAATATGAAAATCAAGGTATGGGGTAGCTAAAACACAAAGCAACGATCTCAAAGACATAAAAATTATAAAAAAACTGATAAACCATAATTTACACATATTTTAACCCCATGCTTAGCCTAATTTTGGATGATTTTCCATTGAATTTGATAAATTTGATGAATTTGATGCTCCTAATCTCCTAATTTCATGTTTTATACTCAGGAGAGCTTAGGGAGTCGAAAAGAATGAGAAACAGGCCAAAAAGGAATAAAATAGGCCTACACAGCCTGGACCACCACACACGGGCAAAACCACACGGCCATGTGTGGCAAGCCGGATCGAACACGGCTTGGGCTATCGACCACGGGCGTGTCACACGGGCGTGTCCCTGCCGAAATAAGGATGAATTCTATTTGGAATAGGATAATTGTTGGCCAAGAAAGGCATCTCGAGGCCTATATAAACATCCTAGGAGGCAACCTAAAAGGGGGACGTCGACTAGAGGTCAACAGAGAGTCAGATAAGACGGTGAATAGACACCGAGTAGAAGGAGAAAATACTCCAAGACAGTCGTCAGGAACAACTTAGGAGAAGGATCTCTATCAAGACTGAGGATCTCCCATCAAGTTCCTTAGGAGTTTTTGAGTTTTCTTATGTTTTGTTGTTTTTCCTCTTTTATGATGTTTCCCTCATTTAGTATGAACTAAACCCCTTAAATACCTAAGGGGATGAAACCTAAGATAGATCATATTATTATTTGATTTATGAGATAAATACTTGTGCTTATTCTTAATTGTGAGTTCTTATTCTTGTTTCGATAATTTAGGTTATTGATTCAAGTCGAACGTGCTTATTCAGTGGAGCAAAAGTCCCTGTCTAAGAGTAAATCAACACAATTAAGCAGAGTTGATTGCAACCCTAGAGATAGGGCGACGAAAATTCATCGGATTAAGGTCAAACCTAATAAAGAAATCCATAGATTGAGTTAATGCAACAATAGGGGTTTAAATTAGAAAGAGATTTCAATTAATCAACCTAGAGTCAGTTGTTAATAGCCTCGAGAGAGGTATTAATATAAATCAGGGATGTAACGACCCGAAATTGGGCCTAGTAGGATTGGGCCCATTGGGCCTTGGGCGTAGGAGTGTTTAAAATTTTTGAGAACAAGAGAACGACATTATTTCAAGTTGGACTTATTAGTAAGGTGATTTTGGAAAGTTACGAGGTTTCTAGGAAGTTCCGGGTTCAAGTTAGGCTATAGGTAAGTTAGGCTATAGGTAAACTTTTGTGTTTAAGCAATTTAAGAAGAGAAGGTAAGTAGCATCAATGCTTAAGGAATTAAGTGTGTATTTTGCTAGCATAAGTGAGCATATGGCAAGGAGGTTGTGGAGTCAAGTGGAGAGCATGGAGGGAAGGGGTTCAAATCCCATCTTTTTCAAATTTTGGATTTGTTTTGTGTTCCTATTCCAAGTGTCGGCCATGGTCCTAATTATAGTAAGGGAGACTTTTTGTTGATGGAAAGATGAATAAGAAAATATGGTAAGGAAGACTCTTTAATTTGGGAAAGAAGACTAAGGACATGGTAAGGAGGAAAGCAAGGGAAAAATAAGGAAAGAAATGAAGGAAAAAGGTATGAGAAGGGAACATGTTGGCCTATTATGCGGGGGATGTTTTGGAAGGAATATTTTGGGTCAACACTCATCTTTTGGAAAAGATGATACATGGTTTTGGTAGGGGGGAGCCGAATTTCTCTGGCTCTCCCTTGTATTTTCACATTTTTGGGTCACTTTTTCTTTACCTAATATTTTGTTTCTTTTGGTTACACTTCCTCCTTGCCGAAATTCCCTCTTCTTCTATAGTGTTCCTTCTACTCATCTTTTCTCTCTTTTTATCCAATTATAGCTAGTACAACTTGAGCCGTGTGTTGCAAATCTCTTCTTGGCCGAAACCTCTACTTCTTTTTTCCCTCATAATCTTCAAGTGGTTGATTCCATTCTTCTCATCTCTCGGTTTCCATTGCAGTGTGTCCCAAAACCAAATAGTGGTTCTTACGTTTTGCTGTTGTGCCGAATCTTTTCTTCCATTTGACTTTTCTCTGAGTTAAGTTAAGCCTAAAAACTCTTTTGCCAATTCTTTTGATAATCCAAGGGTAAGGATCGTTAACATCAGTTGCAGTAAAGGAGCGTGTGGTGGTAGTCAGAAGGCGGGGTTGAATATTGGGACTGTGTAGAGGGAGATCACGTAGTGATAAGTGATTTAAGTGTAAGTAATATGTTCGGTATGAAATCTTTTGGAAATCCGAGGCTAACTTTTGGTTGGTATTATTCTAGGGTCAACGAAGAGGGGTTCTTTAGGAAATTGAAATCAGGTGTGTAATGCCAAACCCTTCCGAATACATGTTGAAATGGTGTGTAATCTCACACCTCTCTAAATGTTTGCATGAAATGTTCTATGATTCAGTCGAAATACTGAAAAGCCAGAAACCAGTATAACTGACCACTCGGGCGTGCGTATGTTTGTGGTGGTAACCATATTTTGCAATGAAACAGTTTTTGGTTAGCACCAGTGGTGTGATTTTGAAAAATCATAAAAAATAGGATAAAATAAATAAGATATAGAATTAAAGCCTATTGTGTCTATTGTTATATGAAAGAAACAGAGTAGGAAGAGGAATTTTATATTCTGTGATATTTTAATTTTAGTGAGACTGGTTCTAAATGACTTTGTGGTTCCCTGTACTATCTTGGAAAAATCATTCAAAATTGTACAAAGTGATGAGTTATAATTTGTATGTATAGATTCCTTAGTGAGCCTATTTTCAATAGAAACAAGTGGGAGCAACATATGAAAATTGTACAGTGAGATATTTGAATTTAGGGTAAGAGAGGTCAGAACCATTGGTTAGTGAAACAAGGGAAACTTTAATGAATAAACTGTACTAAATGGCTAAGACACAAATTCTAGAAAAATTGTAGTAAGAAGATATATGAGTCTAGTTTCAAAGAATATTTACGGATCTAAATTTCGAGTTTCCTAGCTTGAGTTATAGTCAATTTAGTCAGTATGACGCAGATGGACAGTTTCAATTTTTATGCCCAAATTAGTAGTTAAGTCTGGGTTGCGAAATTACCAAAATACCCTTAGAGGGTAAATTACTGAAATACCCCTAGGTTGCGAGATTACCGAATTACCCTTAGTGGGTAAAATTACCGATTTACCAAAATGCCCCTATGGGCCGAATTACAAAAATGCCCTTATGGGCCTATTTACAAAAATGCCCCTATGGGTTGATTTGCTAGAATGCCTTAGTGGGCCGATTTATCAAAGTTCTATAATTGGCCGATTTACCATAATAAATCACTGGATTAATGATTGTTGGTTATATTTGTGGATATTATGCTTTTTTATGTATGTTGCATTTACATAATTTGCATGGGATGGGAAAAATGATAAAGAGAAGTATAGCTTGGTGGCATTGCCACAAAAATGTTTGTTATTATGTTTCATTATGATTTCGGTGGCTTGGCCACAACAAGAATATATTACAAATGGCAATTTGCCTGCAATTGGTGTGATTAGCGGGGTGGGTTAACTTGATCCCCACAGGTGTGATTGGATGGTACGGGGGTGTGTTGGTTGGATGGGTTGCGTTGCATACATCGCACATATATAGATATATATATATATACATATATCGTATTATGTAAATGGGCTTAGGCCCAAGATTTTGCTATATGGGTTCAGGCTCAATGGACAAAGGTAAGGGGATTATATACTGAGTTCTAGTAACTCACCCCTTTTTCTTAATTCTTGCAGGTAATGCTCAGTGATGTGGACTTGGGCCATGGATGACTCGGTGGAGGCCATACTTTAGAAATGGTTTTTATTGAACTTTAGATTTCTATTTTCGTTCACTTTATTACTTTTACTATTTTGGGTTTTTTTTTTAATGTTGTAATAAGGCCTCTGGATTATTTTATTTTTGCTTTATGTTTGACGTACTTATTATCTTGCTTAAATTGTTTTAAATGGGAATTTTTCTAAAAACTTAAATAAAGATTTTCCAAAATAGATGGATTTCATAAGAAACTTTTTCAAATATTTTAACTCGAAAATTTTCTCTCGAATTATCAACAATATTCTCAAAAGTCATGGTTTATAAGATCTCTAGTTCAAATTATCAATTTATCAATCAACCTTCGAGGTTAGTAGTACTTTATCAAATATTTCAAATCAAACTTATTTTCTTGATTATAACAAAATAATACCTATTTTAGTTCGAATAAAGAGGATTTAACATGTTTTTCTCATGTGACATGTCAGATCCGGACATAACGCATGGGCCGGGTTTGGGGTGTTACAAGGGATTTCTATGGATTAAGCCAAGTGAATAAATTGCATGAATCAAAAGTAATAAGTGAAGTCTAGGTGGATTCTTCCTTAGGTATTGCCTATCTCATAAAAGTTGTCCAAAAATATTTTCCCAATTTACTCTCCGTCGCGTTTATAGTTAGTTAGTTAATTTTAGATTAAAAATCAAATTCCCTTAATTATTAGGCTAGATAATAAAAAGATAGTTAATACTAGTACTCTTGGTCCTTGAGAATACGATATTCCAGACTCACCACAGCTATACTACTGTTCGATAGGTGCGCTTGCCTTTGTCGAAATAATAGTTAGTTTCGAGCTCCATCAAGTTTTTGGCGCCATTTTCGGGGACTAAGATATTAGGAACGCTAAATTTTTATTACTTTAGCCATTCTTATTTTATTTGCAATTTATTTTTGTTTCTAGTTTACTAACTTTTCCCCTTCTTTGCTTCTGGCAGGTAATTCTAGTTTCTGACTAGAAGGAACCCGTTAGGACCCTTGATTTTTGACAGTGATATAGAAGGTACCATTCGCAGAAATCAAAGAGAAACATTTATTATTACATTAATTAAGATTTTAAAAACTAAAAAAATGAAGTATTTGAGAAAAATTACAAATAAAAAATTCATCTACGTCTGGAATGTGTACCATAACTAGGTGGGCCTCGAGAATTGTAACAGCTCGTTTTTCAGTGGTGTCAAAAACAGTAGTTTCGGGGCCACCAAATCTGACGAGTAAGTTTGTAAATATTATTATTTAATATTTACGAGTCAAATATGGTTTTTAAAATATTTTTGATAGATAATTTATTTTTCATAAACGATTTATTTATTTCAAATGGTAAGACCCTATGGTCAAGTGGATTTAGACAATAAGGTATCAGAACCTTGTTTCTATAAACCGAGTCATAAATATTTTTATAAATATTTACGAAGTTTCATTAAGATAGTATTAAAGTTTCGTTGAAAAGTTTTAACGTTTCCATAGATAATTAATTAAAAAGGACTAAATCGTAACAGATGTAAAATTTGATCATCATTTGATTTGAGTGATTCAATGGCTTATTGAATAAAGGAAAAGAGACTTAAATAGTAATTAAACCATGGTTAAAGTTTCCAAGTGGTGGTTTCATGATTGAATGCACTAGCTTCTGGAATATTTGTTCTTTTAGTCCTAATTAGTTTAGGATTAAATTGTAAATAAATTTATTTAGTTAGAATTTAATTTAATTAAAGGACCAATTGTGAAATGAAATATTTCTTAGATGGTAATTATGCCATATATTTATGTGATGGACAAATATGGACATGGAATTGGTGTTTTATTTAATTATTAACCAAGGTTAAAATGGTAATTTGATAAATTAATTAAATTAAACAAAACATAAGTAAAATAGTGGTTTTCATCTTCTTTTTTCTTTTTTCTTTTTCAACTGAATGAGGCCATGGATATACCTTGAAGCTTCGACCAAGCTTCCATGTATGCATATAAGTCCATTTTAGCCCCGTTTCTAATAATTTTTATGTTTTTGTGATCGTTGCAACTAGTTCCAACTAGTCCATACCTTCAATTTTGAAATTGTTTAAGATTTTGAATGATTCGATTAATGAATCTATGTGATTTTAGTTATTAAATGATGGATTTGAAATGTTGTGGAATATCCTAGATTTATGGCTTATGCATTTGTGCTTAAATTGTGTGAAATAGCAAGTCTTATGTGTTTTGAATGTGTTATGTGAATTTTTAGAACCTTGGAATGTAGGGAAATGCTTTAGAAAATATTCGATCATAAGTTCAATTTAAATGGTAAACTCAAAGAACTCAGCTTTTACCTTTAACTTGTAAATTTCGAAATTTAACAGTAAAGTTTTATAAAACCTAGACTTCAAAAATAAACTTGTTTTCAGCTCGATCCCAACACAAAATAGAATTTCTTTCAGAACCATCCAAATTTTTCCAAAGTATCCAAGAAGTTTTGAACCGTTTTACTCGAGGAACATACCAGATCCTGTCAAGGCTCGTGGGCCGGGTTTGGGGTGTTTCATGTTGGTTGATATTTAAAAGTATTTTATTAAGTAATTTTGATGGATTTTTTAATTACGGACTAAATTGTTGAAATAGTAAAATACAAGGATTTTTTTTAAATTCTCGCAAAAAAGGCTAAAATGGAGGCTATGAATATTCATCTAGTGGGAAATTACAATAAAAATGGTTAATTTGCATGTTTTAGGCTCATGGACTAAATTGAATAAAAGTAAAATTTTAAGTGCAATTTTGAGAAAATCTCAAAATGACTAAATTGTATAAAATATATTGCTTTAGTGTTTGAATTAATAAATTGAATAGAATTATTAATTTAGATCAAAATCGAGTGGAAAATCGAGGAAAATGAAAAATTACCAAAAAGCCCCTGTACATTGTTATTTCTATAATTTAGCCCAGTAAGTTCGTTTACAATTATTCTTAATTGTATTGAATATTTCATACTATTTCATTATTTTTTAAATCTTAAATTTCATTTAGCTATGTTTTAAGAAATTGAAACGTAGCATTAATTCGGGCTTTGTGCCTAGTAGGCTTTGTGCCGATGATATTCGGGCTCTGTGCCTAGTAGGCTTTATGCTGGTGGAATTGTATCAGGCCTTGAGCCTAGTAGGCTTTGTTTTGATGTGTTATATAGATAACTGGTATGGTAAATATTGTTTCAATTATCCGATGTTTTATTTGGTTTAACATGCATGAAAAAGGAAAAGTAAGGTATGTGTTTCAAATGAACTATGTCATGAAATTATAAAAACGATTGAAACAATAAATTTATAATTAGAATGTAAATAGAATAGTTTATAATCTTATGAAAAGATTAATGATTATGTATTACGACTTATAAATCCCAATATGTTATATATGAAAGGTGCATGTGATCTTTGAATATACTCAATTGTGAGTTGAATGGTGTTCAATAGGTTTATACTAAATTTAAAGTATTAGTGTTGAATCATGTTTAATCTATGTATTATAGTATTGAAGTGATAAGTTATGTTTCATGTTCTACGAACTTATTAAGCATTCATTGCTTACGTAATTGTCTTTCTCTTACTTTATAGATTATCGGAAGCTCGATCGAGTTGGAAGCTTGTTGGAGACCTATCACACTATCCAATGATTATATTGGTAGGTTCAAATGTCTTGATCGAGGTTATAATGACATTTATAGGTGGATTTGTGTATAAATAATCTAGTGGTTGTGCTGGTATGTATAAGTATCATTATGTTTAATGTACTAATAGTATCTTGGTGGTTGATGTTAATATGGTTGTTTGGTATGTTTGCAATATGGTTGATTAAGGTATGCTTGAATATGAAATTTAGTTAATTATGTTTGTATGAAAAATGACCAATTGGGTATATGTTGGAGTAGTTCAATGTGGCCGATTATGGTATAACTTGGTATGGAATGAAGCAAAATATATGCGGAAGAGTTATGATAAAATATGTATAATTTTAGGTATATGTGTGTTTGAGATGCATGAGAATAATGGTTTAAATGGTAAGTTATATTGACATGGTATAAGTCAATTATGGAATGTTTTAAAATGGTAGCAAGGTGACCAATTATGCATATGTTTGGTTAAGTTGGATGCTTGCTTTTGAGGTGCCTTATATGGGATATTGGTTGAATGAAATTTGGTCATTTGAATTGGTCTTATTATGCATGTTTTAGGTATGTTTTAATGCTTGATTGTGTGCGCAAATGACTTGTAGGTGTGTACATGAATTGGGTGAAAGAAATGGCTTGAATTTGACCTTTTTCTTGTCCACACGGCCTTAGACATAGGTGTGTGTCTCAGCCGTGTGGGTCACACGGCTGTGTGACCATTGCAGTTCAATTTTTTCTAAGTTTTTCCTTAAAGTTTCATATGTTTCCAATTTAGTCCCAAATCATTTTTTAAAGTGTTTCTAAAGCCTCGAGGGCTCGAATTAAAGACGTTGAATGTTCTTGAATGAAATTAGAATATGTATTGCATTGATGTATGAATTGAATGGTTTACTGTTCCATTTGTTCGGTAATGGTCCGTAACACTGTTCTGAAGATGGATACGGTTAGGGGTGTTACATTTAGTGGTATCAGAGCTATGGTATAGTCGATTCTTGGACTGAATGTAGCATGCATGGAGTCTTGAAATACATGCCATTATATAACCTACGATAGTATGATGTCTCCTGACTCTGATGAGATTTGTTTCACTTTTAGACAGAGATGCTTTCCAACCGAGCTAATTCTTGTAACATCCTAAATTTATGGGCCTATGCATTTAGTATAAGGATAAGTTTAAATAGGATAATTTAATTGATAGGGGTCTAAATTTGGGCTTAGAATTAGGCAAAAGGCCCAGATTAAATTATTTTAAGGTGGCATCCTAAACAATTAAAAAGGAACAAGTTTTGGGTCACAAGGAGCCCATGTTTTTAGGCCAAATTCATCACTTTAAATGAAGAGAGGGTGACGCCACACACAAGGAATTAGGGGCCCAAGTATTAAGTTTAATGAGGCCCAAATCTTTTAATTTAAGTGAGTTAAATTTGGCATTAGGGTTAGCAGAGGTGGACGGCTATAAGGCTATAAAATAGGAGAATTTATGTGGATTTTTAAGTGATAATATCATAGATAAAAAGGAGAAAAATTAGGAGCTTATCTCCAAGGGAAGTTTTGGCCGAAAATCCACCACCTAGAGGAGTGTAAAATTTAGCTACTGCATGGCAAAGAGGGTGTCGAATTTCTCCTCTCTTTTAGCTTGAATTTTAAGGGCGTTTTCAGTTTTTAGTAGTAGGTGCCAAAATATCTATAAATAGGGGGGTAGCTCCTTGTTTCTGACACTGAAAACCCTAAAATCCTCTCCCTTTATGCCAAAATTCCCTAGCCTCTCCCTCTCCAATTTCTTTTCTCCAATTTCTTTAAAAGCTGAAACTCTTCTTCACTTTTTCCTTCTTGTGCCGATTTCTCTAAAAAGCCGAAGCATCCATACTCTTTTCTTCTATTCATCCTATTTGAGAATTAGTTCTATACTTTCGGCATTTAAATCTTCTGTTGGTATTGTCGAATCCTCTCTCTAGTGTTAGCCGAATCTCTTATGCTAAGGCGACAATTCGGGATTTGAAGGAAGCTTAGTCGACTAGATCTAAAAGCCGAAAATCATAAGTCTCCAATTTTGGGATTTTAAGGTAAGAAGATTTGTTATTCAAATATATAAAATTGGGTAGAACACTAACCATGGCCGAATGTAGGAGAGGCCCTAGTTTCACATCATTCCGGCTTTTTGAAGCAAAGCTGTAGATCAGTTTAGCGAGGGTATCAACATTAATCAAGTGTGTAGATCTCTAACACACTACTAATAAACTTGTATGTATATCTATTTATGCATGTTATGGGCTAAAAAGCCGGAACAAGGCTGTATAGACAGTTGAATGGAACCCTAAAAGGGTTAGGCAAGGATGCCAGGTACATAAACATGGAACTCCCTATGTGTATCGAAAAATATTTAAGTTGCATGATGTTTTCTTATGTATGTATGCATGGGGTGGGAATGATGGTAATTGAAGGGGAAGTGCATGATAGGTCACTTGGTGATCGGTGGTAGAAATCCCACATAATATAAATGTAAGGTCACATAGTGATCGGTGGCTATGCCACGTTTAAGGATTCCTACTTGATAGGAATAGGCAGTTCGGCTGTCGTTTTGGTGTGTAGCGGATGGAGGGTTGATTGTAGAAATCCCCAAGGTGTGATGGTTGGTACAGGTTGGTGTGTAGAGGATGGAAACCTAGGATGGGTTGGGTTATGCATTCCTTATTGTTTATTATGTGATTATGAATGATGCCTTCCTGTATGGGCCAAGGCCCATAATGTGTTTGTGGGCTCAGGTCGATGTGTGTTTTGTGATTTATACACTGAGTCTTTGTGACTCACGTTTTCCTTTCTCCACTCTTCAGATGAGCAGTAGATCGTGGATATGGGAGCTGAGACGGACTCGAGGGGCCATCAAGTTCTATTTCTACAAGTTATTTTCTTTTGGGATTTCTTAAAGTTTAATTTATTTCATTGTTATTTCGAGCCCATAATGTGTTTGTGGGCTCAGGTCGATGTGTGTTTTGTGATTTATACACTGAGTCTTTGTGACTCACGCTTTCCTTTCTCTACTCTTCAGATGAACAGTAGATCGTGGATATGGGAGCTGAGACGGACTCGAGGGGCCATCAAGTTCTATTTCTACAAGTTATTTTCTTTTGGGATTTCTTAAAGTTTAATTTATTTCATTGTTATTTCGAGAATATTTATGTAATAAGGCCCCTAGTGTTCATTCAACTCAGCAGTTATCAATGTTAAGCAACTTATGAATTTTATGATAAGGTTTATTTATACTTAATAATAAAAATACAAAGAGATTTATTTTCAAAAAGTCTCTCATTTATTCAAATTTAATTAACTTGTTTTTTCAAAATGCGATAAAGTGTTATGTGTTCGATAACATGCCAGATCCGGTCGAAACGCATGGGCTGGGTTTGGGGTGTTACAATTCTGATAATATTGAAAGAGATATTCAATAATGTTGAAAGCGATATTCAAGTGTCTTATTAAAGGTTGCTAAGGATGAGTAAAGACTCATTGTAACATCCTAAAATTGGGGTTATTCGTGTTTGCATTATTTTGCCTGAGTTGAATTGCTGTAATATTATTTATGGAATGATGAGGCTTAATTAGGGGTCTTGAGTTGACTGGGGATAGTAGAAAATTTTATTTGGAAGCTTTAAAGGTAGGGGAACCTTAGTAGGTAGGGGTTACAAGTTAAAGTAGGGAACATTTGACCACAAGATGGGTTGGCCCCATCAGATTATTTGTGACCTATGGTCATCAGTGGTTTTGACCACAACGATTAATTATTTGCGACTAAGTCCCAGTGGTTTGGTACCACCAGTGGTTTTGACCACATTTGATATATTGTGACCTATGGTCATCAGTGGTTTTGACCACACGATGGGTTGGCCCCATCATTTAAATTGTGACTTTAAGTCATCAGTGGTTTTGACCACACGGGGTAGAAAAGGAGTATGGATGGCTAGTTGGGTTGCATGAGCATGTTATTAATAAATTGTGTATGAGATATATTTTCCGGGTAGGGGATTTACACACTGAGTCTTGGTGACTCACCCCTTCCCTTAACCTTTTGCAGATGAGTAGATCGCGGAGACGGAGCCGGATGGACTCGAGGTGGCCATGCAGTGAAATTTTGATATGAATGAACTTTAAACTTTAGTTATTTTATTTTACTGTTGGTTAAATTTTATTTCGGATGTAATAAGGCCTCCTAATACTTTACTTTGTTATTTTACATATTTTGGATATTTAGTTTTAAAACTATTTTTTTTAATATTGAATTAAATACACATGTTTCCTCAAAATTAAATCGTGAAATGTTTAACGTGTCATCGGGCACACCTGAATCTGTAACAAGCTGACTTGATGATTATTTTTTTAAAATAAACCTAAGTATGATTTTTATACACCACAACTGTTTTAAAAGACACAATCTTTTCTCAAAAAGTTAACCCAGTTTTAAAGAGTTTTACAAAGCGTTTTCTCTGTAGCACTCCAAATTCGGTCGTATTGTTTGGGCCGGGTTTGGGTTGTTATAAAATTGGTATCAGAGCCCAGTTCAAAGCTCGGCTGGAGGCCCAAGGCCCAAAATGTTTGGTTTTATGTTAGTAGGCCTTATTGAAATGATTTGAAATGCTTTTGGGTTTTGAACGGCATGGCCCGAGTCTCCGGCACCGATCCGCCCAGGTAAGTGTTCCTAACTTTTGTATGAATTATTTTTACGCAAAAGGGTAGGAAGCGCGAACGTAGATAGACTCATAGGAACTTGAACCCAGGATTAGGCTACTCAAACACACAAAACAAAACATAAGCTTTAATGAACTAAACCAACCTATGACTTAGTCACTGAGCTAGGGTGTGGTAACCCCTGTACGCATGTCGAGGATTGGATCCGAAAGAGCCTGGTATTTAAGCAGTCCTCGTGACTCACCTCCTCTTCGCAGGTATCCTACCTGGTGCGTAGCTTCGGTTCACCCTAACTCAGAGGGCTTAGTGGTGTGGCAACCTCTGTGCGCATGTCTAGAAAGGTCTTGGTGAGAGCTTGGTATTTAAGCAGTCCGCGTGACTCACCTCCTCTCCACTTGAATCCTGCCTGGTGCGTAGCTTTGGTTCACCCTGACCAAGAGGGCTCGGATATAGGCTAAACATAATGACTAAAACCCGAAAGGGAACTAGCCATGTTTTTTGAAAAAGGAAGAAAACAACAAAACACTAGTTCTTCAAAACTTTCAAAATTACTCTTTTGAATTTGAGAACAACCATTTTTACAACGTTTTTCCCGAAAAATTTGATTTGTGAAAAAAAATTTACAAAAATGCCCTTAGGGGTAAAATTTCCAAAACACCCTTAGTTCATAAAATATCAACTCAATGGTTTTGCCTAAAATTTCAATTATTTTATAAAAATCCAAAACTCTACTTTGCAAATCATCAATAAAATAATTTGGTTTTGGAAAATTACGAAAACGCTCACAATTTGCAAAAATTACCGAAATGACCCTAGTTTTTGAAATCTTTACAAACATCATCGCTTGAAAAGGAAAACACTCAAAAGGACCCTCAGAGTTTTACAACTGATAGAATATCCCTGATTTATTGAATTTACAAATTACGTCTGATTGACAAAAATTACCAAAATACCCCTGGTTTCCAAAATGATGCCATATTTTTACAAATTTTCAGAAACACCCTCCAGTTTTGGGAATTTCAAGGTGACTTGTTTTATTAAAGTTTTGAAACCCCTCAGATTTCAATGACGAAAATACCCCTGTAGGAAAATGATGAAAATACCCTTGGGTTAGAAATGGGCAGAAATGTCCGAAGAGCGAATAAGTATGAAAGGTATTAGGGAATGGATGTGCCCTTCTGTGTGCACTAGGATAGAGGACTTAAAACCTTGTTTGCTCGAAAGAATCCCTGATTAAACTTTCTTCATAAAATTTCTTCGCGACTAATCAAGTGGAACAAACGCTGATGCATAAAAATTTTTCTTAATCAGATTAGAAGCGCAGTAGTTAGAATGAGTTCTAGAGGACGTGGACGCCGTGGACGCGGTCGGGGTAGGATGACCGTGTCGGAACCCGTCAGGTCGGGTCAGGGTTCGGAGAATGAAGTACCACCGCCACCACTACCTCCCACTTTTAGAGCTGAGGAGCAGGATCAGACCGGTGGTGAGGCAGTATCGCAAACGGTTTTGCGAGTCCTTGAGATGGTGGCTGGGGCTAGTGGAAATTTGGGAGCTCAAAAATCTATTCCCGAGCGACTCTGATCTAATGGAGATGAGGTATTCCGGGGTGTGTCGGGCGTGGCACCCAGTGCAGCGGAATACTGGTTAGAATCGACTGAAAGGATCATGGACGATCTTGACCTGATTGAGGAGGAGAAGCTGAAAGGAGTAGTGTTGCTTCTAAAGGATGAAGCGTATCAGTGGTGGCTTACGGTTCGGGATGGTGCTACGGCAGATGATCTGACTTGGGAGTACTTCAAAACTGTTTATCAGAAGAAGTATGTGGGCACCAGCTATATTGATGCTCAGAGGAAAGCCTTTTTGGGATTAGTACAAGGAAATAAGTCGGTATCTGAGTATGAAGTGGAATTCCTGAGGCTGAGCCGCTATGCTCGGGGAGTTGTGTCATCTGAACATGAACGGTGTGTCCACTTTGAGGACGGACTTAGAGATGAGTTGAGGTTACTGATTGCTCCACAGCAGGAGCGTGAGTTTGCTGTTCTGGTGGAAAAGGCTAAGGTAGCTGAAGGGGTTAGGCAGTCGGTTAAACGAAACCAGGATCAGAATTGGAATAAGAGGAGCTCTGGACCTTCAAAGTTTTCTGGTAATCAGCAAAAGAGGACAAGGTTTGATGGGCCGGATCAAACTGCTAGGCCTGCTGCTGCCAATATTCAATGGCCGCCACAGCGTGCTCGGTGTGGCAAACCTCACAAGTGGGAGTGTTGGACTGGAAATCGAGGATGCTTCGAATGTGGGTCTATGGAGCATCGAGTTAGGGACTGTCCGAAGAAAGCAGCTAGACTGAGATCTAAAGGTCAGGGTCAGGCACTAAACAGAAGGGATAACCAACGGCCTCAGAGGGGTCGCGGTAATGGTAGGGGAAGCAATGGATCTAATCGAGGTCGCGGAATTCAGGGCAGAGGGGCAGGCAATACTGAGGCTAGACAACCTGGGTTAGTCTATGCCGCGAGGCGTCAAGAGGAGGGCGACGCACCGGATGTCATAACCGGTATGTTCTTGATTTTTGATGTGCCTTATAATACCCTGATAGACATTGGCTCAACCCATTCGTACATTGCTAGTAGTGTAGTGGAAATTTTGCATCTAGACTCTGAGCTCACTTCTAGAAAGATGACTGTACTAAGCCCCCTAGGTCACTCTGTAGAGGTAAGTAGACTTTATAGGGACGTACCCCTAGAACTCCAAGGGGTCATATTTTTGGCTAACTTGATGGAACTACCATTTCGGGAGTTCGATCTAATCCTCGGGATGGACTGGCTAGTAAAGTATCAGGCTAGCCTGGATTGCGCGACTAAGCGCATGGTGTTAAGGACTGAAAAGGGTGATGAGGTGGTGATGATAGGTAAAAGGAGAGATTGCCTATCCAACGTGGTGTCTGCCTTGTAGGCTGAAAAGATGGTCAGAAAAGGGTGTGAAGCGTTTGTGGTTCGAATATGTGCCTTTGAGGCTAAGGAGTCAGCAGTTGGAAAGGTTCAAACAGTAAGGGAATTTGTTAATGTGTTCCCAGAAGAACTTCCGGGTCTGCCTCCAGATCGGGAAGTTGAATTCGGTATAGACTTGTTACCCGGAACGGCACCTGTGTCTATAGCCCCGTACCGAATGGCACCAAAGGAATTGGTAGAGCTAAAGGCTCAAATTCAGGAGCTCTTGGATAGAGGGTTTATTCGACCAAGTATATCTTCGTAGGGAGCACCGGTGCTGTTCGTCAAGAAGAAAGACGGTTCAATGCAGATGTGTATCGACTACCGTCAAATAAACAAGTTAACGATCAAGAATAAGTATCCGTTGCCTCGGATTGACGACTTGTTCGATCAACTGAAGGGTGCCTCGATGTTTTCAAAGATAGATCTTAGGTCGGGTTATCATCAACTTAAGGTGAAGGAGGTTGATGTCCACAAGACGGCATTCCAAACTCGGTATGGGCATTACGAGTTTCTGGTGATGCCATTTGGGTTGGCCAACGCGCCGGTAGCGTTCATGGACTTAATGAATAGAGTGTTTCAGTAGTACTTGGATCAATTTGTCGTGGTGTTCATAGACGACATATTGGTTTATTCAAGGACAGAGGAGGAGCATGAGATGCATTTGCGTACAGTTCTACAAGTGCTAAGGGAGAAGCAGTTATATGCCAAATTCAGTAAATGCGAATTTTGGCTTAGAGAGGTGGCATTCTTAGGTCACGTAGTGTCGGCTGAAGGGATTAGGGTAGACCCTCGCAAGGTGGAAGCGGTGTGGGATTGGAAACCGCCTAGGTCAGTGGCAGAAATCCGAAGTTTCTTGGGTCTAGCAGGGTACTATCGAAGGTTTGTGGAAGGGTTCTCCTTAATCGCAGCATCGTTGACTAAGTTACTAAGGAAAGGTGTTCCATTTGTATGGTCGGAGAAGCAACAAGAAAGTTTTGATAAGCTAAGAAAGATTCTGATGGAAGCTCCGGTTTTGGTACACTGACGAGCGGGGAAGTTGTTTCTGAGCATCGTGATGCATCCCATACTGGTTTGGGATGTGTGTTGATGCAGGAAGGCAAGGCAGTAGCCTATGCATCACGTCAGTTAAGATCACATGAGGTTAACTACCCAACGCACGACTTGGAGTTAGCAGCGGTCGTCTTCGCTCTAAAAATATGGAGGCATTACTTGTATGGGGAGAAGTCGATAGTCTACACAGATCACAAAATTTTGAGGTTTCTTCTGACTCAGAAGGATCTAAACCTGAGACAGCGCCGATAGATTGAATTGTTAAAGGACTATGACTGTTCAATTGAGTACCATCCGGGTAAGGCTAACGTAGTGGCTGACGCGTTAGGCCGGAAGGTCGTGACGGACTTAAGAGCGATGTTTGCTCAGTTGAGTCTATATGACAATGGAAGTCTTTTGGCAGAGCTTCAGGTTGAGCCAACTTGGATTGAGGAGATTAAGGAAAAGCAGTTAGTGGACGAAGGGTTGAATGCTAAGAGGGTGCAAGTTCAGGGTGGTGGTTTAGAAAGGTACAGTCTCTCTAGTGATGGAGTGCTATGTTTTCAAGGGCGAGCCTGTATGCCGAAGGATGTGGAATTGAGACAAAGAATTCTCCAAGATGCACATAGCAGCCCATACGCTATGCATCCTGGAGGAAGCAAGATGTATGGTGATTTACGGAAACAGTTCTGGTGGCCGGGGTTGAAGCGTGAGGTAACTGAATTTGTGGGGAAGTGTCTGACGTGTCAGCAGGTTAAGGCTGAACATCAGTTGCCATCAGGGCTACTTCAACCAGTGAAGATCCCTCAATGGAAATGGGAGAGGATCACTATGGATTTCGTCAGTGGGCTACCCCTCACGCCCAGCAAAAAGGACGCAGTTTGGGTGATTGTGGACCGTCTGACTAAGTCAGCTCACTTCATACCGGTAAGGGTGGATTTTCCTCTTCAGAAGCTAGCTAGGTTGTATGTGGCCAAGATAGTAAGATTGCATGGTGTGCCAGTATCGATCATCTCGGATAAGGATCCCAGATTCACATCAAGGTTCTGGAAAGCGTTACATCAAGCTTTGGGTACACGATTGTATTTCAGTACAGCTTTCCATCCACAGTCTAATGGGCAGTCGGAAAGGGTTATACAGATCTTAGAGGATATGTTAAGAGGATGCGTCTTGGAGTTCAGTGGTAGTTGGGAGGAGTATCTACCGTTAGCGGAATTCGCTTATAACAATAGTTATCAAGCGAGTATTCAGATGGCTCCATATGAAGCACTATATAGACGGAAATGCTGTACTCTTACGTGTTGGACGGAGTTGGGTGAACGACAAGTTTTGGGTCCAGAGTTGGTAATAGAAACTGAGGATAAAGTCAAAGTGATCCGGACTCGTCTTAAGGAAGCATTAGATAGGCAGAAATCCTATGCTGATCTAAAGCGCAAGGGAATGGAGTATGCTGTAGGTGATAAAGTCTTTCTGAAGGTGTCGCCTTGGAAAAAGGTACTGAGATTTGGGCGAAAAGGGAAGCTAAGCCCAAGGTTCATTGGGCCATATACGGTGTTGAAGCGAGTAGGACCGGTAGCTTATCAGCTTGAGTTGCCGGCAGAACTGAATCAGATCCATGACGTCTTTCATGTGTCAATGCTTAGACGGTATCAGTCGGATCCATCGCACATTGTGCCAGTGGCAGAGATTGAGGTAAAATCAGACTTATCTTTCGAAGAAGAACCAATTCAGATCTTAGATCGAGATGTCAAGGTTCTACGTAGGAAGTCAGTGCCCTTGGTGAAAGTACTATGGCGGAACCATGGTGTAGAAGAAGCTACGTGGGAACCCGATGATGTGATGCAGCAGCAATACCCCCATCTTTTCTGATCAGGTAATTTCGAGGCCGAAATTATTTTTAAGGGGGATAGAACTGTAACATCCTAAAATTGGGGTTATTCGTGTTAGCATTATTTTGCCTGAGTTGAATTGCTGTAATATTATTTATGGAATGATGAGGCTTAATTAGGGGTCTTGAGTTGACTGGGGATAGTAGAAAATTTTATTTGGAAGCTTTAAAGGTAGGGGAACCTTAGTAGGTAGGGGTTACAAGTTAAAGTAGGGAACATTTGACCACAAGATGGGTTGGCCCCATCAGATTATTTGTGACCTATGGTCATCAGTGGTTTTGACCACAACGATTAATTATTTGCGACTAAGTCCCGGTGGTTTGGTACCACCGATGGTTTTGACCACATTTGATATATTGTGACCTATGGTCATCGGTGGTTTTGACCACACACGATGGGTTGGCCCCATCATTTAAATTGTGACTTTAAGTCATCAAAGTGGTTTTGACCACGGGGGTAGAAAAGGAGTATGGGTGGCTAGTTGGGTTGCATGAGCATGTTATTAATAAATTGTGTATGAGATATATTTTCCGGGTAGGGGATTTACACACCGAGTCTTGGTGACTCACCCCTTCCTTAACCTTTGCGAGATGAGTAGATCGCGGAGACGAGCCGGATGGACTCGAGGTGGCCATGCAAATGAAATTTTGATATGAATGAACTTTAAACTTTAGTTATTTTATTTTACTGTTGGTAAAATTTTATTTCGGATGTAATAAGGCCTCCTAATACTTTACTTTGTTATTTTACATATTTTGGATATTTAGTTTTAAAACTATTTTTTTTAATATTGAATTAAATACACATGTTTCCTCAAAATTAAATCGTGAAATGTTTAACGTGTCATCAGGCACACCTGAATCTGTAACAAGCTGACTTGATGATTATTTTTTTTAAAATAAACCTCAGTATGATTTTTATACACCACAACTGTTTTAAAAGACACAATCTTTTCTCAAAACGTTAACCCGGTTTTAAAGAGTTTTACAAAGCCTTTTCTCTGTAGCACTCCAAATTCGGTCGTAGTGTTTGGGCCGAGTTTGGGTTGTTACACTCATACAGGTAAGAGAAAAAGTTCATAATGTTATGTTGATAATGAATGTTATGTTTTGTGTATTCTTGAGAGTCAAATTTAGAGGCCTTACGATCTTCACCTCCTCACCCTCAAAATATAATACAACGGAAAGGAGATATTAGATTTTTTCTAAAGATATTTCGAGATACGCAATGTCACTGTTAAAGAAGAGGTTATTCACGGGTAATCGATTTATTCAGGTATGGTATCCAAAGAACGGATGAACCAAAATTTATTCTGAATTGATTTCTTTAGTGAATAGGATAATATGATATTATTGATTACTTTAGTAGTCAGTGGAATAATGTTTGAATTGCAAAGGTATCTGAATGCAGTTGTTATGGCCGAGTATATTACAATGATCTCTTTATCATTCAATATGGGTTATATATTTCGAAAATTTAGAAGAGCTTTATATTTTGGAGTTCTTTATCTCGACTATCTTATTGTTCTTATTGTTTAATCTATTGAACATGGTTCATCTGTAAAAAATATTCATTGGCTGGAAGTAATTACATCTATTACAGTTATAATTCCTATTGGGATTGTAACAGCCCGTTTTTAGTCAAATAGGAATAATGGTTTTGGGACCACAAATCTGAGTTCAAAAAAATTATTTAATATTATTTTAAGTGTTTACAGCATGATAGCATGTATGTGTGAAAGTTTCGTGAAGTAATTTTATCGTTTGAATGCTTAATTCAGTAAAAAAGTCTCGTAAAGTGTAAAGGTACAGTTCTATAAGCTAAAAGTGTTTATTAGCTATGGTTTTTAAAGTGGGGGTCTTCAAATGGTAATCAAACCATTTGAAATGTGAGTGGACATTTATAGGCATTATTTATGCATGTTTTAATGGTTTTATTATAAGGTTAATATAGTGAAATTGATTATTAATGATAAATTAAATGAAACAAAACATGAATATCATCATTTTTAGTTCATCTTCATCGAAAATGAAAAGATAAAGAAGCCATGGGAGTTGTTAAGGTTCGGCCAACATGATTTCATGCATGTAAGTACAATTTTGCTCGGTTTTTTATGATTTCTATATTTTTGTGATCATTGTATCTAATACTAGCTAGTCCAGGGACTATTTTGCAAAAATATTAAAGATTTTGAATGATGCCATTGATGAATATATGTGTATTTTGAAGTTTCTTGATATATTACGAATGCTTGTTGATAGATATACAAGTTTTGTTAAGTGATTTTTATTGAAAATGCAAAATAGGGATTAACTTGAGAAATATGTAAAGTTAGTGGTTAAAATGTGAAATAAATGAAAAATATGGGCTGCTAGCAGCATAATAGTAATTCGGCTAGCATGGGTATATTTGAAATTTCATTAATTTGTGATATTATGAAATAAGGACTAAATTGTGAAAAATGTGAATGTTTAGGGGCAAATGCGTAAAATAGGCCTAATGTATATTTTGGATTGAATTGAATTAATAGTTGATAAAATAAGTTAAATTTGAATATGTTTAGATTAAGAAAGGAGAAATACGGACCTGGATCGGGGAAAAGATAAAGTACTCGATTAATAGACAATTTCATCGTTTTTAAATCGAGGTAAGTTCGTATGTGATAAATTTTAATACAAATGTATTTTTTATGCTTTGATATTGCAAGAATTGTGAATACGAGACTGTGGATATGAACGATAGTGATTCGACGGCGATTCGACATTCGAAATCCCGGTTGAACCTTAGGAATAGTTTAGGATGCTAGTGACATGTCATTAGGGGATAAAATGAGTTGGCTTCGGGCCATGATATAGCATTTTGTGTGCGAGATAAACCGATTTGGCTTCAGGCCATGCATATTGGTTGATTTGGCTTCGGGCCATGGTATTAGTATTTTGGATAAGTTACATTGATTTGGCTTCGGGCCATGGTATATGTACTTATCGTGTGAGACCTATGAGTATCCGACTTCTATTCTGAATGGTTCAACTGGTAAATGAAAGACGAGAATGTGTACGAGATTTGTACAAGATGGTACAGGTATGTGCTTAAACTATTTTAGCATTGAGTTGGAGAAATGATGATGAAAATATAAATTTTTATGAATGATTATTTGAAAGGTTTGATAGCTAATGTGAGCTACATGTTGGTGTATTCAAATTGTTAAATTATATTTATATGATTGCATTAAGTTTATTTCATACGAGCTTACTAAGCTTTATAGCTTACTTTGTGTATTTTCTCATGTTTTATAGTGATATCAAGGCTAGCCCGGATTTGAGGATCGCCGGATATCGCTTTACACTATCCACCTATCACTCGGTACCATTGAACTTTGGTATTTTAAGTATATGGCATGTATAAGGACTTTGAGTCATATTGATTTTGTTTTGGTAATGATTTTGGCCAATTGAATTGGCTTGTAAATGTACATGTTTTGGTTTGTATATATAGCCTTAAGTAATGGCTTATTTGGGGATTATTTTGGTATGCTTGAATCTTGAACTGATATATGTGTTTATGCTTTGTGATAGAAATTGTATGATGGTTGGGTGATGCTTGATGGCTATAGGTATTATAAGTGTTTAAATGGTTGAATTGTGGACATTGGTAAGCTTGTGATATAGGCCGAATAATGCATATTTGGATTTGGTCATTTTGATGCTTGAGTAATTGGTATTTGGTATGTTTAAATCAAGTAAAACATGAGTTTATGAGCATATTGGTTGTTAGTATTGGAAATGATATGATTAAGCTTTGGTTGTAGTTAAAATAGATGTTCATTTATGCTATGAATTTGTACCATTTTGGGTTATGTAGGTACATACAAATTTGGGTGGCAAATTGGCTTGGTAAATAGCCTATTTTTGTCCACACGGCCAAAGAAAGGAGCGTGTGTCTCAGCCGTGTGTGACACACGGTCAAGTACACGGCTGTATGACCCCTGGTGTTGAAATTGAAATGAAGTCGGTATGCTCCACACTATCTTACACACGGGCGTGTGATCGGCCTTGTGGCATAAGTCTGTATACCCCATCATTTAAACATGGCCTAGCACACGAGCATGTGACTTGGCCGTGTTGCATAAGTCAGTATACCCTATAGGTTTAGTGATAAACCATAAATGTAACACCCCTTACCTGTATCCTATGCTGGAACCGAGTATGAGGCATTACCAGACTTAACAATACATTTTGTCAAATTTATTAACACATATATAAAATGACTTAGTCAAGTCCCTATACATGCCATAAGTTAAATCATTTATAAATAAAGATACCCATAGATAGCTTGATAGTGTGAAGCGATCTCCGACGACCTCCAACCCGAGCTTGTTTAGTAGGACTCTGTAACATGGGAAAGGAAAGGGACTAAGCTTATAAAGCTTAGTAAGTTCACATGTAAAAATAATAAGCATTAGCAATGAATTTAGCTTGCTACTAAGCTGTCATAACTTGCATAAATAATGCTAAGTTCTTACTTTCACAACTTACTCATTTGTAGCCTTATCAAAGCCTCAACATGAAAAATCCTTATAACAAGTTCTCAAATTGATACAATCATTAAATCACATGCTTATACCTTATTACTCATGTTCACATTAATCTGTCTACTTGAATCACTGTCACTAAATTATTTATTTATTGAGCTACAGAGCTCCAAATTTCAAACCAATAAATTTCCCTAAAACAAGACTCACATATCTTCATACCATAAAATTTCTAGAATTTTTGGCTTAGCCAATTAGTACAGTTTATTCATTAAAATTTCCTCTGTTTCACTAATCGACTATTCTGACCACTTTTTACTATGAATCAATTTTCTCCTTGTGCAGAATTCAAATGATGTTATAATTTCTTTTATTTGAAACTAGACTCATTAAGGAATATAAAAATATAAATTATGTCCCAAAATTATTTTTTTACAATTTTTAATGATTTTTCCAATTCAAAATAGGGGATCTCGAAATCACTCTGAACCAGTCTCACAAAAATCTAAATATCTCAAAGTACAAAATTTATTTGCTTTCTCTGTTTCTTTCATATGAAAATAGACTCAATAAGATTTAATTCAATATTTCTTCCAACTTATAATTAAATTTCTACTATTGTTTGTGATTTTTCAAATTCACGTCACTGCTGCTGTCCAAAATAGTTTTATTGTAAATTTTGCTCTCACTCACTTTAGTTGTATTCATTACTTACGTATAACAATATTTCCAATTTTCGATTACATATCGAGCATATTGCTCATATGTTACACATGCATATACCTACACTTATCACTATAATCCACACATAATTTCACTTAATCGATTTTCCCGCTGAACTCATCGGTAACCTTACCAAAGGCTCAGAATACAAATGGCTCCTTACTTAATAGCTTGCTTACATACCTGCAACATTTCATTTAACACATGAGTACTCTTTCATAATATAGGCATATTGCCAATCATGTCATAAAGTGTCACAAGCATAATTGAAAACTCATCACTTACTTAATACTTGATAATCTCAATTACTTACAATCTTAATATTAAATAAGCCTTAAATGCATACCTGTACTCTTTCTTCAAGTTCTAACCTTGTCATTTCTTTGACCTACTCTTTGGACTACTCGGGAACCTTTTCCTTTTTGAACTTACCATTGCCATGTCTTGACATGGTCTTACGTGGTATGTAATATTCGGGATTTAGGGGTTATGCATTTTCACTTGAATATACTTGGTAGCATGCTTGTGTGTGATTTGTATGTGTTTTGGGGGCTTCGGGAATCTGGGGATGTAGGTAGGAGTTATAGAAAAATATTTGATTTGAAGCATGGAAAGGGGAACTAAGCAAGCTAGGCCTTAAGAAAATTTGTGTGGGGGTTAGGACACAAATAACCTAGTGGTAAAGTGGGTGTAAGGCGCACTTAGGGCCTTGAGAAGTGATGCCACAAGCAGAGGAAGGAGCCTAGGTTCGAGAGCAAACATTGTAGCATTTGGAGCTTTTATTTTTGCGGCAAGGAGGTGCGGTGTTGGGCGGCACAAGGACTCGAGGAGATGAAGGCAAGACTTAGTCAAATTTATTTGAAATTCGGCTAAGAAGGGAAGATAAGGGTTGACTCATTCAAACTTATTTGAATGAGAGGTGAAGAGAGGAATTAGGAGAAAAATGTGGGATTTGAGAAGAGGGTGAGAGTTGGCGCCAAAGGAATTTTTTGATGACAATTTACGTCATGTAGGTAGGGGGGAGTAGCCGAAATTGTTTAAGGGGTTTAGATGCTTTTCGGGTCTCTTTTCTTTCTCTTATGGTGTGCCGAAAGTGGTAGCAAGAAAATTTTCAAAGTTTATTTGTGCTGGCCGAAACATCCAAAGACCATTAAGGTTATTTGCTTTTCTTTATTCTTTCTATTTGTTTGCTTGTAAGCCGAAGCTAGTCTCTCCCTTCTCTTCTCTTTTACCTTACTTAGGCCGAAACCTCTCTCTCTCAGTTCCACCATTGCCGCAACTTCTTAAACCTCCACTCTCTCCTCTCCATTCTTTTGTTAAGAGCCGAACCTATCTAGTAGAAAAATCCCCTAAGCCGAACCTTAATTTGAGCCTCACCACCATTCTCTTCTTCTTCTTCTCACGATTTCTTCTGTCAGGAAAAGCCAAAGTCTTTCTTAATCATAGCCGATTGCTCGGTAACACTAAAGCCGAATCATATCACCATCTAACCGATTCCCTCATATATTTCTTCTTCAAGTCGGTCACTCTTCTATAGTAGCCGAATCTCTCTGTGTTCCAAGCAAGGGCGTTCAATTGATTTCGGTAAGGGATCCTTGTCATTTAATTTTCTTTCTTTCTCATTTGGTTAGCCAAAATCTAAGGAAACTAATTCCTATTCTCTTTGGCCGAAACCATGAAGGTCAATTTCGGGGTTCTACTGTAACCGACGATTTGGGGGAGATCATTCGGGATTTGAATATCCAAGGTAAGCAAAGTATGACCTTAGGCCGAAGGCCATTTACTTTTACTCATCAATATTAGAATCGAACCTAACATAAAGCGTGTAGGGATTTCGACAACTTCGGGAGCATACAATTTTCGGGATTTAAGCAAACAAGGTAAGGGATATTAATATTCGGCCAAGGCCATATTACTTTTGAGGGTGGTCGATTCTAACTATGATATTTTAGGAGGAGTTCGACAGTGATAAAGAAGGAGTCTCGGGATTTAGATCTATTTCGGTAAGGGTGTTTAGGTTATAAATTTTATTCGTTTAGATCTCGTATGTTGATTAATCAGTTTTGATTAAGTGCTTCTCAATGGATGCGAGTACCAATGGAGGAGAGAAAGGGGTAGTCCCTACCCCTAAATTCAAGAAACGCTCGATTTCTGCCGTTTGCGATTGGCCACCGGAGTGTGGGCCAGCATTGGAAAGGGATAAGCAGTTCATTGTTATCCCTGCTAGCGAGAGTGTCGGTATCAATAGTATCGTTCTCACTATTATCAGGTGTGTAGCCCTACATAAATTCCTGATAGATTGATAGTATTAATGTTAGCATGTGTTAATAAGATATATGTATGATTATGGCTACGGGTACCATTCAGTGGTACATTGTATTCAGGTACGTTATCCCCTAACACTATGTATAAACATTTGTTATGAAATATATGTGAGTTCGCTATGAATTATGGGGTAAGGTATGTTGCATGATATCTGAACAATATGTATGTTTCATGGGCATATGGGTGATAATGATAAAGGGGAAGTGTTCCGGTGGTTTTTACCACATTATCCGATGACTTATGTCATATATTATGTATCCGCTGACTTATGTCACATATTATGAATCTGGTGACTCTGTCACATTATCTGGTGGCCATGCCACGATTGTAAGGGCGATGTGCAGTTGACTGCAGCGATTGCCTTCGAGGGTGTGTAGCGGATGGAGGGTCGATTTAGTAATCCCCACAGTGTGATTGGCAGGTACGGGTGGTGTAGAGGATGGATATCTAGGTGGGCTCGGGATTGCATTTCATTATACATGTACATGTGCTTTAATATGATATGATTCGACATGCTATGTTATGGGCTTATGGCCAAGAATGATTAAAATGGGCTTTGCCAAAATGCTAAGATTAAGGCTATGATTGATTGGGCTTTTAGTGTAACTGTTACACATTTAGTCTGTTGACTCACCCTTTGTGGGATAACTTTTGCAGGTGATACTTAGTGATATGGATCGGGTCAGCGAGGACTCTGTGGTGGCCATGCTCAACTCTGCATTTTCGAGTTTTCTTTTAATTTAACTTATCACGTTTCTTTTATGATTTCGGGATTTATTTTGGGTTATGTTTTATTGTAATAAGGCCACTACTAGCTGTTCATTTATGCGTTTTAAATTTTTATTCTGCTACGATCAACATCAAATAAATGACTAAATATTTTTCGTAAAACAACTTAAATTGTTTTGACACCTAAACACCTTTGGTTTCCAACTTAATAACACGCTCTAAAATTTTGGTATATCTCTCAATCTAACATTTCTAAAACATGAAGATAACGTTTTAATGAGATACAACCTTATTTAACAACACGGTTTTCAACAGGATCATAATACAAATCTATTTTCCTCGAAACCAACATATTTTCCAAGATGACAAGAACGAGTTTTACTTCGGGAACATGTCAGATCCGGTCAGGGCTTGTGGGCCGGGTTTGGGGTGTTTCAACTTGGTATGAAAGCCCAGTTTTAAACACTCGGGCTTGGGTTTTGAAGCCCACAATGTTTTCAAAATTTGAGCTAAAATGGGTTTTTGAAAATTTTTGGGTTAAAATGGTTTTATGGAAGCATGGCGCCTAAGTTCTCGGCCCAGGTCTGCCAGGTAAGTTCTATTATTGATGAATTGATTTCAGTATGCTGATGGATGATACTTTAGTTAATAGGTCTAGGAAACTATTTTCTAGAGACACGGACCCTAGGTATATGTGTACTCCTACGGAAAAACCACTGATTAAATCTCTGTTGCATAAAACTCTCTTTAAACAAAAAGTGAAAAGACTCTAATGCATAAAAAGTTCGTAAAACAGGTAAGACGCGACGTAGACATGAGTTCTAGGGGACGTGGTTACAATGCTCGTGGACGCGGCAGAGGCAGAATGACTGTGTCGAAACTAGTTGGGTCTGGTCAGGGTTCCGAAAATGAGGCACCGCCACCGGCTGTAGGGGCAGAATTTTAGGAGCAGACAGGAGGAGATGACACGGTATCACAGGCTATGCTACGAGTTTTAGAGCGAGTGGCAGGAGCTAGTATGGGAAATAGGGCTCGAAAGTCAGTATCTGAGAGAATTAGATCAAATGGAGCCGAGGTTTTTAGACGAGTATCTAGGGTAGCTCCGAATGTAGCGGAGTATTGGTTAGAGGCAGTCGAGAGGATCATGGATGATTTGGACTGCGCTGCTGAGGAGAAGCTGAAAGGTGCTGTTTCGCTGCTTCGAGATGAGGCCTAACAGTGGTGGCTCACTGTCAGAGAGGGTACCCCTGCAGATCGAATGGATTGGGGGTATTTTAAGACTAAGTTTGAGGGGAAATACGTTGGAGCTAGATACATAGACTCGCAGAAAAAAGCGTTCCTAAATCTAGTGCAAGGAAGTAAGTCTGTAGCGGAATATGAAGCGGAGTTTCTATGGTTAAGCCGGTACGCCAGGGGAATTGTGTCTACTGATTACGAGCGGTGTGTTAGATTCGAGGATGGACTGAGAGATGAGCTGCGAGTGTTGATTGCTCTGCAGCGGGAAAGAGACTTTGCAGTCTTAGTGGATAAGGCTCGGATAGCTAAAGAAGTTAAGTGGACTGAAAGACAGAACCGAGATAGAGGTCAGAATAGGAATAAGAGGAACTATGGGTCTTCAGGGTCATCCGGGAATTTTCAAAAGAGACTTAAAGTTGATGGGCCGCGAAGTCAGCAGGTTGTAGTGGGAGGACAGTACCGTACTTGTGACCAGTGTGGAAAGATGCACCTGGAAGAATGTTGGAAAAAGACAGAGGGATGTTTTAAGTGTGGATCCAAAGATCATATGATTAGGGATTGTCCAGTGGATACAGATAGGAACCGACCAGCAGGCCAGGGTTTTTATCCGGCTGACAGAGGTGGACAGCAGCCGTTGAGGGGTCGTGGTACAAATGGCAGAGGTAATGGTTCTGGCAGAGGTCGCGGAACACCAGGCAGAGGAGGTGGTAACACAGAGGCTAGACAGCCGGGTCTGGTATATATAGTTCGTCGGAGGGAAGATGGTGACGCACCTGATGTCATAACGGGTACGTTCCTTATTTCTGGATTACCCTTTATTGCTCTGATAGATATAGGGTCAACTCATTCATACATTGCTAGTGAGGTATCTGGAACTCTGCATGTGAACTCTAAGATTGTACCTAGGAAGATGACTGTACTTAGTCCTTTAGGGCAATCCGTAGTAGTAGACAAACTCTGTAAGGGAGTGCCTTTAGAAGTTCAGGGGACACAGTTTCTGGCTGACTTAATGGAATTGCCATTCAGGGAATTTGATCTAGTCTTAGGCATAGACTGGTTAGCAAAGTACCGTGCGAATGTGGATCGTGCTGTTAAGCGTATGTCATTGAGAACTTTTGACGATAATGAGGTTGTGGTCACGGGCGAGAGACGGAATTAGTTGTCGATTGTAGTATCTGCCCTTAAGGCAGAGAAGATGGTAAGAAAGGGATGTGTAGCTTTTTTGATGATTGTTAGTGCCTTGAAGGCTAAGGAAGAAGCTGTAGAAGGGGTCAGGACGGTAAATGAATTTGTGGATGTTTTTTCGGAAGAACTTCCAGGGTTGCTTCCGGATCGTGAGGTGGAATTTTGGATTGATTTGTTGCCTAGTACAGTGCCAGTATCTATTGCTCCGTACAGAATGGCACCAAAGGAGTTGGTTGAGCTTAAGGCTCAGATTTAAGATTTGCTTGATCGTGGGTTTATGAGACCCAGTGTGTCTCCATGGGGAGCACCGGTCCTATTTGTGAAGAAGAAGGACGGGACTATGCGTATGTGCATAGATTATCGACAGTTGAATAAGTTGATCATCAAGAACAAGTACCCTTTGCCGAGGACCGATGACTTGTTCGATCAGCTTAAGGGAGTTGTGGTATTTTCAAAGATAGATCTGAGGTCAGGGTATCATCAGCTTAAGGTGAAGGAAGCGGATATCCATAAGACAGCTTTTCGGACAAGATACGGGCATTATGAGTTCTTAGTAATGCCGTTCAGATTGATGAACGCCCCAACTGCGTTCATGGATACGATGAATCGGATTTTCCAACCCTACTTGGATCAGTTTGTCGTTGTGTTCATAGATGACATTCTAGTGTATTCCAAGTCTGAGGAAGAACATGATGAGCATCTCCGGGTAGTATTGCAAGTGTTAAGGGAAAAGAAGCTATATGCCAAGTTCAGCAAGTGTAAATTTTGGCTGAGGGAAGTTGCGTTCTTAGGGCATGTGGTCTCTGCAGAAGGGATAAGAGTAGACCCTCGGAAGATTGAGGCAGTGTTAGATTGGAAACCACCTAAGTCTGTGGCTAAGGTTCGCAGTTTCTTGGTGTTAGCAGGCTACTACAGAAGATTTGTAGAAGGGTTCTCATCAATAACGGCACCTCTGACGAAATTTTTGAGAAATGAGGTACCTTTCGTTTGGACAGATAAGCAGCAGGAGAGTTTTGAGAGGCTTAAGAAGGTTTTGACAGAAGCTCCGGTTCTGATTCAGCCTGAGGCAGGGAAGGATTTTGTGGTATATTGTGATGCTTCACACACAGATTGGGATGTGTTTTGATGCAAGACGAGAAGGTAGTCGCTTATGCGTCTCAACAATTAAGGCCATATGAGGTTAATTATCTGACGCATGACTTGGAGCTGGCTGCAGTGGTCTTCGCGTTAAAAGTGTGGAGGCATTATTTATATGGAGAGAAGTCAGTAATTTACACAGATCACAAGAGTCTGAAGTATCTGCTGACTCAAAAGGAGCTGAATTTGAGACAGAGAAGGTGGGTGAGTTGTTGAAAGACTATGATTGTTCCATAGAGTATCACCCGAGTAAGGCAAATGCAGTGGCAGATGCCCTAAGTCAGAAAGTAGTGTCGGATCTGAGGGCAATGTTTGCACATCTTAGTCTTTATGACGACGGAAGTTTGTTAGCAGAGTTGCAAGTAAAGCCGACATGGTTGAGTCAGGTGAAAGAAAGTCAGTTGGCAGATGATGATCTAAGTGCTAAGCTACGGCAAGTTCAGAATGGGGAATTGGTAAACTATGGTGTGAAAAGTGATGGAGTGCTGTGTTTTCAGGGCAAGGTCTGTATGCCGAAGGATGAGGAATTAAGGCAGAGAATTCTTCAGGAGTCGCATAGTAGCCCTTTTGCTATGCATCCTGGAGGTAGTAAGTTGTACAGGGATCTACGGGATCAGTTTTGGTGGCCTGGCCTTAAGCGGGAAGTTACAGAATTTGTAGGGAAGTGCTTAACGTGTCAGCAGGTCAAAGTTGAACACCAAGTACCTTCGGGATTACTTCAGCCATTAAAGATTTCGCAATGGAAGTGGGAGAGAATTACTATGGACTTCGTTAGTGGGCTTCCCCTTACGCCTATTAAGAAGGACTCAGTGTGGGTAATAGTGGATCGGTGACGAAGTCTGCACATTTCATACCAGTGTGGGTTCACTATTCTCTGCAGAGGTTAGCGAAGTTGTATGTGGCAGAAATTGTGAGGCTGCACGGAGTGCCGGTGTCGATTATTTCGGATAGAGATCCGAGGTTTATGTCTCGGTTTTGAAAAGCGTTACATCAGGCTTTGGGCACCAGATTAGACTTCAGTACAGCATTTCATCCGCAGTCGGACGGCCAATCTGAGCGGGTAATTCAAGTGTTAGAGGATATGTTAAGGGGTTGCGTGATAGACTTCAGAGGAAGCTGGGAGGAGTTCTTGCCTTTGGTAGAGTTTGCGTACAACAACAGCTATCAAGCAAGTATTCGGATCGCACCGTACCAAGTGCTGTATGGACGGAAGTGTTGCACTCCTACATGTTAGACAGAATTGGGGGAACGTCATGTTTTGGGTCCGGAGATTATGGCAGAATCTGAAGGAAAGGTTAAGGTAATTCGAGCACGGTTAAAAAAGGCATCTGACAGGCAAAAGTCGTACGCAGATCTTAAGCGGAAGGACATAGAGTTTGCTGTGGGAGATCAGGTGTTTCTAAAAGTTTCGCCGTGGAAGAAAGTGATGAGATTTGGTCGCAAGGGAAAGTTAAGTCGTAGGTTTATAGGACCTTATCAGGTTTTGAAGCGGGTTGGACCAGTAGCATATCAGTTAGAGTTGCCTTCGGAATTAAAGCAGATGCACGATATGTTTCATTTTTCAATGCTACATCGTTACCGGTCGGATCTATCTCATGTAGTGCCAGTTGAGGAGGTGGAGTTAAGACCAGATTTGTCCTACGGGGAAAAGCCAATTCAGATTCTGGAGCGGGATGTGAAGGTGTTACGGAGGAAATCAGTTCCTCTAGTCATAGTGTTATGGCGTAACCATGGATCGGAAAAAGCTTCGTGGGAGCCGGAAGAGGCAATGCGGCAGCAATACCCTCACCTATTTCAGCCAGGTAATTTCGAGGTCGAAATTATTTTAAGGGGGTAGAACTGTAATATTCGGGATTTAGGGGTTATGCATTTTCACTTGAATATACTTGGTAGTATGCTTGTGTGTGATTTGTATGTGTTTTGGGGGCTTCGGGAATCTGGGGATGTAGGTAGGAGTTATAGAAAAATATTTGATTTGAAGCATGGAAAGGGGAACTAAGCAAGCTAGGCCTTAAGAAAATTTGTGTGGGGGTTAGGACACAAATAACCTAGTGGTAAAGTGGCAGAAGGCGCCACTTAGGGCCTTGAGAAGTGATGCCACAAGCAGAGGAAGGGGGCCTAGGTTCGAGCAGCACAGGTAGCATTTGGAGCTTTTATTTTGCGGCAAGGAGGTGCAGTGTTGGACGGCACAAGGACTCTGAGGAGATGAAGGCAAGACTTAGTCAAATTTATTTGAAATTCGGCTAAGAAGGGAAGATAAGGGTTGACTCATTCAAACTTATTTGAATGAGAGGTGAAGAGAGGAATTAGGAGAAAAATGTGGGATTTGAGAAGAGGGTGAGAGTTGGCCGGCCAAGGGAATTTTTTGATGACAATTTACGTCATGTAGGTAGGGGGGAGTAGCCGAAATTGCTTAAGGGGTTTAGATGCTTTTCGGGTCTCTTTTCTTTCTCTTATGGTGTGCCGAAAGTGGTAGCAAGAAAATTTTCAAAGTTTATTTGTGCTGGCCGAAACTTCCAAAGACCATTAAGGTCATTTGCTTTTCTTTATTCTTTCTATTTGTTTGCTTGTAAGCCGAAGCTAGTCTCTCCCTTCTCTTCTCTTTTACCTTGCTTAGGCCGAAACCTCTCTCTCTCAGTTCCACCATTGCCGCAACTTCTTAAACCTCACACTCTCCCTCTCCATTCTTTTTGTTAAGAGCCGAACCTATCTAGTAGCAAAATCCCCTAAGCCGAACCTTAATTTGAGCCTCACCACCATTCTCTTCTTCTTCTTCTCACGATTTCTTTTATCAGCAAAAGCCAAAGTCTTTCTTAACCATAGTCGATTGCTCAGTAACACTAAAGTCGAATCATATCACCATCTAACCGATTCCCTCATCTATTTCTTCTTCCAGTCGGTCACTCTTCTATAGTAGCCAAATCTCTCTGTGTTCCAAGCAAGGGCGTTCAATCGATTTCGGTAAGGGATCCTTGTCATTTAATGTTCTTTCTTTCTCATTTGGTTAGTCGAAATCTAAGGAAACTAATTCCTATTCTCTTTGGCCGAAACCATGAAGGTGAGTTTCGGGGTTCTACTGTAGCCGACGATTAGGGGGAGATCATTCGGGATTTGAATATCCAAGGTAAGCAAAGTATGACCTTAGGCCGAAGGCCATTTACTTTTGCTCATCAATATTAGAATCGAATCTAACATAAAGCATGTAGGGATTTTGACAACTTCGGGAGCAGACAATATTTTCGGGATTTAAGCAAACAAGATAAGGGATATTAATATTCGGCCAAGGCCATATTACTTTTGAGGGTGGCCGATTCTAACTATGATATTTTAAGGGGAGTTCGACAGTGATAAAGAAGTAGTCTCGGGATTCAGATCTATTTTGGTAATGGTGTTTAAGTTATAGATTTTATTCGTTTAGATCTCGTATGTTGATTAATCGGTTTTGATTAAGTGCTTCTCAATGGATGCGAGTACCAATGGAGGAGAGAAAGGGGTAGTCCCTACCCCTAAATTTAAGAAACGCTCAGTTTCTGCTGTTCGTGATTGGCCACCGGGGTGTGGGCCAGCATAGGAAAGGGATTAGCAGTTCATTATTATCCCAGCTAGCGAGAGTGTCGGTATCGATAGTATCGTTCTCACTGTTATCAGGTGTGTAGCCCTACACTCAATTCCCGATAGATTGATAGTATTAATGTTAGCATGTGTTAATAAGAAATATGTATGATTATGGCTACGGGTACCATTCAGTGGTACAGTGTATTCAGGTATGTTATCCCCTAACACTATGTATAAACATTTGTTATGAAATATATGTGAGTTCACTATGAATTATGGGGTAAGGTATGTTGCATGATATCTGAACAATATGTATGTTGCATGGGCATATGGGTGATAATGATAAAGGGGAAGTGTTCCGGTGGTTTTTACCACATTATCCGGTGACTTATGTCACATATTATGTATCTGGTGACTTATGTCACATATTATGAATCTGGTGACTCTGTCACATTATCTGGTGGCCATGCCACGATTATAAGGGCGATGTGCAGTTGACTGCAGCGACTCCCTTCGAGGGTGTGTAGCGGATGGAGGGTCGATTTAGTAATCCCCACGGTGTGATTGGCAGGTACGGGTGGTGTGTAGAGGATGGATATCTAGGTGGGCTCGGGATTGCATTTCATTATACATGTACATGTGCTTTAATATGATATGATTCGACATGCTATGTTATGGGCTTATGGCCAAGTATGATTAAAATGGGCTTTGCCGAAATGCTAAGATTAAGGCTATGATTGATTGGGCTTTTAGTGTAACTGTTACACATTGAGTCTGTTGACTCACCCTTCGTGGGATAACTTTTGTAGGTGATACTTAGTGATATGGATCGGGTCAGCGAGGACTGTGTGGTGGCCATGCTCAACTCTGCATTTTCGGGTTTTCTTTTAATTTAACTTATCACGTTTCTTTTATGATTTTGGGATTTATTTTGGGTTATGTTTTATTGTAATAAGGCCACTACCAGTTGTTCATTTATGCATTTTAAATTTTTATTCTGCTACGATCAACATCAAATAAATGACTAAATATTTTTCGTAAAACAACTTAAATTGTTTTGACACCTAAACACCTTTGGTTTCCAACTTAATAACACGCTCTAAAATTTTGGTATACCTCTCAATCTAACATTTCTAAAACATGAAGATAACGTTTTAATGAGATACAACCTTATACAACAACACGTTTTCAACAGGATCATAATACAAATCTATTTTCCTCGAAGCCAACATATTTTCCAAGATGACAAGAACGAGTTTTACTCAGGGAACATGTCAGATCCGGTAGGGGCTTGTGGGCCGCGTTTAGGGTGTTTCATGGTATCCTTGCCTTATGAACTCACCAATGCCATACCTTGGTATGGTCTTACATGGGACCTTTTCCTTATAGTAACTCATCAATGCCATGTCTTGACATGGTCTTACATGATTTCCTTGCCTTATATAACTTATCAAAGCCATGCCTTGGCATGGCCTTACATGATGTCCTTATCTTACCAAATGCCATGTTCCAAACATGGTCTTGCATGGTATCCTTTTCTTACCAAATGCAATGTTCCAAACATGGTCTTACTTGGTATCCTTGTCCTAGTGCCAATGAAACATCTTGATGTGGTCTTACATGGAGTCCTTAATCAATGCCGATGCCATGTTTTGACATGGTCTTACACGAGATCCTTGCCTTACCAATACCATGTCTTGACATGGTCTTACATGGTATCCTTAATCGTCAATTCCTCCTTAAATGCCATATTATGAACATGGACTTTTCCGTCAATTCTTCCTTAATTGCTATGGTATAGCCATGGACTTTGAGATATCAATGCCTTGTCAAGTCATAGCTGAAACATACTTGCTCAAATTCTCAAGGTTAGTCGCATAACTCAATAATAACATTACTAATAACAATAATTGCATAATAATAAAATGCTACTCAACTTACATACTTACATTCTAAATCTCATCATATCATCAACTTAACTTATTCTCATCAAACTATGCTAGTCAATACTTTCTTGTTATCATACAAAGCCATAATACAAAATATGGTCTAACATATAAATTATACAAGTTCTCTTTCCAATATCGAATTATTATTGAACATTAATCATTATATTTGAAACTCAATACTATAGTATTTATGGCCAAAAGATCAATTTATCATTCAAATATGCATAATTAAATGCTTATTAAACATATGAACTTACCTCGATACCAAAACGGCCATTTTACCAACTTTCCCAATTTTTAATTTTCCTCCCGTTCTAGGTCCAAATCTCATTTTTAGGGGTCTAAAACATCATATTTCACTTATTTAATTAATGTACTATTCAAAACAGTCCTTAACTCAACTTTTGCAAAATTACAATTTTGCCCTTAAACTTTTACATATTTACACTTTTGTCCCAATACTCGAAAATTAAACTTCAGCCCTTGTTCTTATGTTTTATAACATGCTGATCATTTTTATCTTCTATGGCAACATCAAATTCTCACTCTAACATGTACTTATGAACATTAGGTATTTTTACCAATTATGTCGATTTACTCGTTTTCACGTAAAATCGCTTAGTAAAAGTTGTTTAACATTATTTCAGCCTTCATATTCTATCATAAAACATCAAAATAAACACATTTCACCTATGGGTATTTTTCCAAATATGAACCCTAGGTTAAATTATTGCTAGAATAAGCTAAATCAAGTTAATGGGACTCAAAAAACGTAAAGAACATTAAAAACGGGGCTTGGAATCACTTACTATGGAGCTTGGAAGCTTGAAAAAAACCCTAGCTATGGAGAACCCTTGTAATTTCATCCTAATGAAGAGGATGGACATATTTAGCATTTAAATTTTGTTTTTAATTCATTTAATTCACTAAATTACCAAAATGCCCCTTAAAAAATCTTTTGAAACATACCCATTCATGTCCATTTTTGTCCACTAACTTAGCCAATGGTCTAATATCATTCAAAGACCTCCAATTTAAAATTTCATAACAATTGGACACCTCTAACATGTAGATCTCAACTTTTGCACTTTTTATAATTTAGTCCTTTTGACTAAATTGAGTGCCCAAACGTCAAAATTTTCGAATGATATTTTCACGAAATCATTTCGTGAAATTGTAGACCATAATAATATAAATAAAATAAATTTCTCAACATCGGATTTGTGGGCCCAAAACCACTGTTCCATTTAGGCCTTATTTCGGGATGTTACAATAAGTATAACATATTTTAATTCCATGCTTGGCATATTTTTGGATGATTTATGATGGGACTTAGTGAATTTGATGCTCCTAATCCCTTCAATTCATGTTTCTATACTTAGGAGAGCATTTGGGAGCAAAAGAAGTGAAAAAGGGGCCAAAAATCGGAGTTTTCAGGATCCACACGGGCTGGGCACATGCCCATGTGAGCCACACGGCTGGCCACATGCCCATGTGCCAGCATGTGTCGATTTTGCACCTTGCTTCCCTGTTACATGGAAAAACCCAATTTTTAGGGTTTCTGAGCTTTCAAAAGCCTATAAATACACAGCAGAGGAAGACCTAAGGGAGGACAGAGAGTAGATCGAAGAAATTACTTGAAGGAAGCCGTCGGATTCATCTCAAAAGTAGATGCACTCCAAGATTGAAGAATTCCATCAAGTTCTTTAGAAGTTTTTGGGTTCGTTATATCTTGTTGTGTAACGCCCCCAGACCCGACCCAGACATTATGGTCGAATTCGGTGATGTCACATCAAAGGGATAATTCCAAAACGACTTTGTTTAGTTAAATTTATGTTCAGTAGGAAATCAGCATAGTTAAAAACTTAAGTTTAAGATTTAGAAACCCAAAGTCCTTGCAACCTGTTAAGTTATGAAGAAAGCCCATCTTTTAAGAAAATGTCCACATGTTATAGTTATTTCGAAAACCATGTTAAACTTTAGAAATTTATTTAAGTTTAATAATTTGGCAGTTGAAACAGTAATAAAACCCAAAGGTAAAGTCAAGTTGGAGATACTAGGCCTTATTATATCCCAATGTAAATAAAATAAAGTCATTCGAAACAAATAAACAAAAACTTCTAAGTATCTTACAGTGTGGCCATCTTCGAGTCCTCTCCCACGTCGAGCCATCTACTGAGAGTTACCTAAAACATTAATTAAAAGGGTGTGAGTTTCGAAACTCAGTGTGTACGACCCTTGGTAATCCAATCAACATGCAATTATCGCATTGGGCTTAAGCCCTATCAAAATAGGTGGTCTTGGGCCCTAGCCCACAATGACCTCATATCACATCAGTATCACATGAATGCAATGCTCCCATCCCAAATCCAACCCTGCACTCCATTTCCCTTCCAACCCTACACTCCTGTGGGGATATAAATATCATCCCACCCATCCCTACACTCCAAAGGTAGCACCAACAGCGGAACTACTTGTAACACCCCAATCCTGGCCTAAACACCACGACCGGATCTGGCATGTCACTAGGAAAGAATTTATAAGGTATTACAAAATTCAAAAGATTTTTAAGTCCTTTTTAAGACCCCAAGTTTTGTGGTTCAATTGAAAACCCATTATTCATTTAAGTTAAAATTTAATTTGCCAAAACCTTGTGTTTAGGTGACATTTGAAAACACCCGTTGCTACGTTTGATTAAGCTAGAGGTATGTTGTGGAAATCCGTTTGTAAAATCGTTAATTAAGTTAAATATAAAAAAAACTTTATTTGCATTTCGGCGAATAAAATATCTTATCAATTATCTTAGATTTAAAGCGTGTAAAACTTAAAACCGAAATTTTAGACCGAATTAGTAGTGGCCTTATTACAGCATAGAATCCCAAAAATTAAAGATAAATAATGTTCTAATTTAAAAGAAAAAAAAACCGTGCATGGCCACCTCGTAGTCCTCTCCGGCCCGGTCCACTGCACTATGTATTACTTGTAAAGATGTTAAGCAAACAGAGTGAGTCAAAAGACTCAGTGTGCAATTTCCAAGCACCTTTTTTGGGCTCAAGCCCACCACTTACCATTTGGGCTTTAGCCCCTTTTCATAATCATATCGGGCGAAGCCCATTTGAAATTAGATTAGGCCTTAGCCCACAGTACAGAATAGCAGGATAACATATGCAAGATGATACAGAACCCAAACCCAGCCTTAATATCCATCCGCTACACACCACCCGTACCAACCAATCACACCAATAGGGATTTCTACAATCAATCCTCACCGCTACACACCATCAATGGCAGTCATGCTGCAGTTAGCTGCTCGTCGTTAGAAATTGTGACAGAGTCACCAGGCTGAAATGGCATAGCCACCAGAAACAGAGTTGTCACAGAGTCACCAGGCTGAAATGGCGTAAGCCACCAGAAACAGAGTTATGACAGAGTCACCAGGCTAAAATGGTGTAAGCCACCAGATATACTTCCCCTTCCATTCATGGCATATCCCCTCATGCAACATAAAATCATGATGTATGCATGCAACATATTTCAACATGTAACAATTGCTCAGAGTGCACTAATAATCATGTCAGTACAACTACATATTTATCACAGATAAAAGTCACTAACCTGATGTCCTGCTTTTACTCACCATATGTAAAAGAACAGCTAATGCCGAAGTTTCGGCATTTAACAGAGTATAAACATACTTAAAAGTAACAGTAAAAAGGTGTGAATATTACACACACATATCAGAGAGAACTAACCTCTTAATACTATCGACACTCTCGTAAGAGAGAAATGACCGCAATCGCCTATTCTCGCTCGATGGTGGTCCACAACCCGCCAGTGCTTGATCTCGTCATCGCCGATCATCGCACATTGCTTAAACTTAGGGGCTAGGACTATGGGTCCAACCCCCTTCTTTGCTTGACTGGTTTTCGATTCCATGAAAGAAACCTTGGTCAGAAGACCGGGTTAAGGCATTGAAGAATATGAAAATGAGAACACACATTCAAACGAATAGGTTCCTTACCTAGATTGACAGAAACCGAAAGCTTCAGGCTTGGATTAGGAGATCGATTGAGTACCTATATAAATACCATGTAAGAATCAGTTTGAAAGAAATAGATTAGAAAAAGTGGCCTTTCGGCCAAACGAGTGGTATGTACCCCCTCACCTTGATCGTCCACAACCGATTGTCCCCCAAAGACTCCTCAAACGCTGGCCAGATGTAGAAAGAATATGACGACGAGGCCCCTCCTACATTCGGCCAATGTACCCACTAACAAGATTAATACCTTCGGTTTGACAACCAAAGAGAAAAAAAGAGAGAGAATCGAAAGGGGAGGAGAACACTTACCACAACTAAGAAGAAACAGAATACAGCAATCTTCTGAGATAAGAACGAATGAAGGAGATGAACACACAAGAGGGATTCGACTAACAGGAACAATAAGAACAAAGGAAGAAGAATAAATTCCGGCTTTGAAAAGGAACAAATGAAAGATATGAGAGACAAGTAGGTGTTTCAGATTTGAATAGATGTGAAAGAAAACAAAAGGTGAATCACCAAGGTGTAGGTTCAAGATTCGTCTATGAAGAAACAATTGAGAGAAAAAGATGAAATGGAGAAAGTGGTAAAAGGGTTCGGCTAAGGGGTTATCAAATGCAAAACACGTTTGAACAAAAGAAGAAGAGAATGGTTTCGGCTTTAGATGGTGAAGAAATGTACTCACGTTACCAAAAATGCAAAAGAGGAGGGAGAAGATGGTTTCGATTTTTAGCTGAATGAAGAATCAACAATAGTCTTTGGAGTTTCGGCCAACAAAGAAAAGAACCAAAAGTTGCCAAAATGCACAACAGCCAATGCCGAAAAGATAGAGCTCACCACACCAAATTGCTAAACACTTCAAAAATTTCGGCACCTATACTCACCAAAACCGAATGCCACCACCTTCTTGACCGAATTGCCCCCCCAACACAACCAAAAATTTAGCCACTCCCCTTCACATCCCTACATTCACTCTTGAACACCCGTTTGAATCAATTTGAATAATTCAAACTCCACCTTTCTCTCTTGGCCACCTATTCAAAACATTTGACCAATTCAACACCCACTCTTCAAGGTCCCTAGCCGAATCCATCACCCCTCATCCTGACGCCAAAAAGAATTCCCAAAATGTGAACTATGCAACTCGAACCTGCTTCCTCACTGCTCCCTGTGGCATCACTCACCTGCCTCTTAAGTGGCGCCCCTTTGCCACTTTACTATTGCACTTTTTGTGTCATCACAACACAATTAAATACCCTTAAGGCCTACCTCAGCTAGCTCTCCCCTAAGATGCCTAAAAGTAAAATTTTCACCCAGGCTCAAGCTCAACCCCGAGCCTTTCCGGGGACCCTAAACATGACAATTAGCAGATAGAACATACCAAACACACAGAATCATAATAAATGCAAAGCCCCTAATTCCCGGATGTTACACTACTCAAACGTTGCAGTAAGGCTGCTAAGCATATAATGGGCTTAAAGCCACTGGTGCATCCACGGTCGTCAAGCGACTATGCGATCCTCACATATCGTCCTCCGTATCATCAAACCCGCCCAAGTACAACATATATCTCATGAATGCAACATACACATTATCACACGTTAAGCACCTAGGGGTATTTAGTCATTTCACTACCTAGGGGTATTTTCATAATTCTACCTTACAGGGGTATTTTTGTAATTTCTTTCATCTTGAGTTTTAGTTATGAACTTTGGCCCATCAACAATTCCTTGCGGCTAAAGTGAACAAACACTATGCACCAAGTAGGATCCTAGAGAAGAGGAGGTGGGTCACTAGGACCGCTTAAGTACCAAGCTTTCACTAGATTCAATCCTAGACATACATATGTCCATTGCCACACTCTAACCTAGCGACTTGTCCACAGACATGTTTGATTATTAAATTAAGTTTTATGCTATTTAAGAATTTATCAGAACTAGGCCTAGAATCAATTAAAACTCTAGCATGCATTTCGAAAATCCCATAAGGCCCACTAAGCCCAATCATGTTTATGTAACCCATTAGGCCCGATCATAATCAAATCATACAACCATCTATATCAATCCATCATTCAATTTCACATGTCAACTCTTGTCGATTTGGGCTCACGAACTTGGCAGGCACATTTAACCCTGTCTGGCACGGTCGGCCAAATAGTGGCCTGAGACCATGAGATCACTCTCTTGGCCCCGGTAATCGTATCAATGTACCTACACCAATGTTCGCATGCTCGTGTGGTTTCCGGTGCCAACCTTTTGGTTTTTTGGCATTTCAAGTTTTTCGGTATTTCGGCTTTTGCCAATTTGTCGTGTGTGAAGTGTATGTACACACTTGGTTACTGCGACGTACTACACTATCCTCAGCCTTGAACCTACAACCAATACCAATCTCCAATCAATACACACTTAACTATAGTATTTACCTAAAAACTGAAGCCTTACCATAACCTTACCGTGTGCCACCAGTTCTAGTAGCCCTTCCTTAGCCACTATTCGCGTAGATCTTCCCCCACACATATACTGTCAACAATCAAGTGAATCATATTCCACACAAGTCACCCCTATAAGCCATACTTACATTCGACCATTCACTAATCTGCAACTGAGACGAGTACACTTACCACTTGCTAACGATCCTTACTACGCTTACGATCTTTGAACCCTACCCTTGTTAATACAAGGTTAACGACAAGGAGAACTTAGATAGCCCTTCGGCTTTTAACAAAACACACTAAGGAGGTTGACCGAGTACTTACCGAATCCCACCCTTGATCCTATGGCCTAGATAGCTACTGAACGAGATCCGGCTTTTAACACTTGATCAACAGATTTGTGATGGGGGAAAACAACAAAGAAACAGCACAAGTAGGGATTTCGGCAAAAAAGGATAATGGTAATTCGTCAATGAAAGAAAAAGAATGAGGGGAAGAAAAGAAAAAAAAATAATGAAAACCCAAAAAACCCTTCAAAGAAATTCGGCACCCCCATTTTATAGCCAAAGCCAAAACTACCTTCCCCCCCAGAGTCCAATTCGGCACCAATACATCCACACCTCAATCCCCTATATTTTTTCTATCTTTACCTTAAATTTCTCTACTGAACACTCCCCTCCAGAGTCTACTCCAGCGCCACTACCTTTCTTCCATGTGCAAAAATAAAAACCCCTCAATTTACCACTCTTAAGCCTCGAACCTTGGACCTTTTCACCTGATAATAACGCCACCTTGTAGCTCCCCAAGTGACGCCACCTTGCCATTGGACTACAGACCCAATTGTGTCCTATTTTTTCCTTAATTTGTTTAAGAGGCCCAATACATGAGACTAGGGTCCACTAAGGCAAAAATTAAAATTTTCCCTATCGTCTTCCCTATCCCCAAGACTTCAAATAACCCTCAAAGCCCACATGCTAATTGTCATTTTCTTGCTCACTTAAAAATTTTCTGAGACCCAAAGCCCAAAGCCCAACTCTACTAGGCCTAAATTCGGAGCGTTACATGTTGCTTTCTTTATTCTGAGATGTTTTCCCCCTACTTTATGAACTAAACTCCCTAAACACCTAGGGAGGATGAAACCTAGATGAATCTTATTATTTAATTATCTGAGTTACATGATAAATACTTGTTCTTGTTCTTAATTATGTTTCTTAACCCTTGCTTTAATATTTTCAGGATATTAATTCAAGTTTAATGTGCTTATTCAGTGGAGCAAAAGTCCCTGTTTAAGAGAAGATCTAGCATAATTAAGCGGAGTTGATTGTAACCCTAGAAATAGGATGACATAAATATGCCAAATTAGAGTCAAATCTAATAAGGGAATCTATAGATCGAGTTAATGCGACGATAGAGGTTTTAATTAGAAAGAGATTTTAATTAATCAACCTAGAGTCAGTTGTTTTTAGTCTCGAAAGAGATATTAACATAATTTAGGGATTTCTATGGATCAAGGAAAGTGAATAAATCGTTTAATTCAAAGTCAGAATAATAAGTGAAGTCTAGGTGGAATCTTCATTGGGTATTGTCTTTTTTCATTGGTTTATTCGATTACTCTCTTCATTCTCTGTCGCGTTCATAGTTAATTAGTTAGTTAAATTTTAGATTAAATAGATCCCTTTAATTATTAGGCTAAATAATAAAAAGATAGTTATTACTAGTAATTTAGTCCTTGAGGATACGATATTCCGAACTCATCAAAGCTATACTACTATTCGATAGGTGTGCTTGCCTTTGTCGAAATATTAGTTAGTTTCGAGCCCATCAAGTTTTTGGCACCGTTGCCGGAGACTAAGATATTAGGAACACTTAATTTTTATTACTTTAGCCATTTTTATTTTTATTGCAATTTACTTTTATTTTTATTAACTTTTCTTTTATTTGCTTCTAGCAGGTATCTTTAGTTTATGACTAGAAGGGACCCGTTAGGACCATTGGTTTTTGACAGTGAGATTGAAAGTATCACTCGCAGAAACCGTATAGAAATAAGGCTAAGTCTACAGTATATAGAAGAAGAACAAGAGGACGACACCAATAGTACCGAGGAGATGGCTAATAATAATTCGCTACCTTCTGTGGTTGCCGCAAATCCTGCTCCTCGTACTATGTATGATTATGCCAAGCCCAATGCAAACGGAGCAACTCCTTTTACGGTACTAAATATCTTTCCACACGGTACTCTCGAGGTAAATCATTCTAAATTAGGCACCTTTAAGGTAAATAGTACTCGACTTAAACCTTACTTTCATATTAGAATTGATAGCAAGAGAGAGGAGTGTCAACTCCTCGAACCACCATGACGATACGAATGAGAGGTAAGTCGAGTTTAGACTCTAAATAAGCGCTTCTCGGGATGCAACCCGAGCACTAACCCTACTAATTAGTTTATTTTTACTTCTTTTCATGTTTAAATGCAGGTTTTTGACCTACACGGCCTGGACACACGGGCGTGTCCTTGGTCGTATGGAAACAGGGCTAAAATTTTCCCCAAAAATCAATAGAGACACAACCTTAAATTCAACCACACAGGCGTGCGACACGGCCGTGTGGACCACAAGGCCTGGACACACAGGCGTGTCCTAGGCCGTGTGAAACCTGGAACAAATTTTTTTAAATTTTAAAACAAGTCAGAGAATACACGGGGCAAGGCACATGGCCGTGTGCTAGACACGACCTAGCCACACGGGAGTGTGGGAGGTCACACGGGCGTGGGAAAAGCAAAGGACGATATACATGGCCGTGTGAAGACTGGGCTATTTTTTTCCTCTCGACGAACACGGGTTGAAAACAAGCCACACGGGCATGTGACACAGCCATGTGGCCCAATAGGGACCCTCACACAACTATGTCACCCCATAAAAACCCTAACCCTTTTTCTCTTTTTTTATTTTTTCTTCTTGTTTTATCTTATTTCTATTTCTACTTTTGTTTTTGTTTTTGTTTTTATTTTATTTGTCTTTTATGCTTCTTATTATCTTTTAAAAACTTGTCTATTATATTTTGAACTATATTTTAGTTATTATGGTTGTTCCTAATTGAGTAATCCTTTAATCTTCTCCACCAGTTTTGTTTATTTTCTTAATAGCTTGCTCGGAATCATGCACTATATTTAGCCTTCTCTACAATTCCGCTAGTCACTAATTTGAGGACTTCATCCAAATCCAGGGTAGTTTCACTTCTCTCCCTTTCTTATGATATTCTACTTATACTGTTATTATATATATTCATACATTGAGGACAATGTATATCTTAAGTGTGGGGAGGTTATTTATATGATTATTAGAAAATGCCTGAACTATGTCTTGTATTCAAGTAATTCTCTCATTTTACTATTAGAATGAATTCTTATCTATTTGTGATTTTTATTTTTATGTTTTAGATTAAATTCATAGGTAATTATGCATTGATTGCTTAAACTTTAAGACATTAGAGAATCAAGCATGATAAGTCTATTTTCAGAATAAAAAAAATAGCTAGGTTGTTTCCTTAAATTTAAATATTACGTGAAGTTTGAAATTTGAAAGATTGACATTAAAAATCATAATTTTTGTGAGATTTTGAGCCTTTAGAGCATACACTTTTCTTGCTCACTTTATTATTGGTTATGAGTGTGTCAATATTGATTTGTTATTCTAGAACTTGCTTCGATTATTCATGTCGAGACCACACTTTTGATTTGATATATTGAGATGATAAAGGCACTTAGATTTTAACCCACTTATCCCATTAAAAGCCTACCTTCATAATTAACCCTTAGTGAACCCCTTTGAGCCTAATAAACCGTTTCATGATCTACCCTTAATATTAACCCATAACTCATTCTTTTTGATTCATTGAGAATTTTTCCTATTGTATTGACTCCCTTTTTGTCAAGATTTGATTTGGTCAGTTGCCTAACTATGTTCTTTTGTGTCAGTTGTTAAATTATCTCTTTTTATCCACAACTAAAAAAAAAATAGAAGTGAAAAAAAAAGTAAAAGTAAAAAATATATATATGTACATTTATTTTAATTATTACTAGTTCTAAGTTATTTGAGCTTAAACGGTTAATTTCACATTTTGAGAAGAAGCTCGTGTTATTATTGATAAGTTTTCAATTGATGTAATTATTCAGTATTTGTTTATTTTTCTAGTTAGGTAAATTGTCAATTCAACCTCGATTTTAACCTTTTTCAGCCTTTATCCACACCTTTAACCCAAGTCACATTACAACCCTTTAAAGACCTTTTGATTTGTGTATCATTTCATTTTATAGTGGTGGAAATTTGATTTTCATGCAAGCATATGGTAATAACTTTTCATTTTTGACTTTGGAGTGCTTAATTTTTGAACCTTAAACACTTTGAGTGATTTGAGTGAATCTTTAGTAAGGATGTCGAATCTTGGCGGTTTTGAATTAAAGGTAATTATTTAGACAAGGGGAAATACCTATGTTTTCATGCTTTAAAAATATGTGACTTGGATCGTTGGAATCTTTAATGCTCTTTTAGTTAAATTATCAATGTGTGATTATTTATGAATTATGATAAAACGTTATTGATGAGAATTATGAATTGAGAAAGCTTAATTTTAATTGTAAGTTGAGGATTTTGCTTGAGGACAAGCAAATGCTTAAGTGTGGGGATACTTGATAAACCATAAATATAACATATTTTAATTCCATGCTTGGCATATTTTTGGATGATTTATGATGAGAATCAGTCAATCTGATGCTTCTAATCCCTTAAATTCATGTTTCTATACTTAGGAGAGCATTTGGGAGCAAAAGGAGCGAAAATGGGCCAAAATCAAAGTTTTTAGGATCCATACGGGCTGGGCACACGCCCATGTGAGCCACACGGGCTGGTCACATGCCTATGTGCCAGCTCGTGTTGATTTCGCACCTTGCTTCCCTGTTATGCGGAAAAACCCAATTTTTAAGGTTTATGAGCATTCAAAAGCCTATAAATACACACCAGAGGAAGAACTAAGGGAGCACAGAGAGTAGATCGAAGAAACTACTCAAAGGAAGCTGTTGGATTCATCTCGGAAGCAACTCCACTCCATGATTGAAGATCTCCATCAAGTTCTTTAGAAGTTTTTGGGTTCTTTATGTCTTGTTGTTTTCTTTATTCTGAGATGTTTTCCTCCTACATTATGAACTAAACTCCGTAAATACCTAGGGAGGATGAAACCTAGATGAATCTTATTATTTAATTATCTGAATTACATGATAAATACTTGTTCTTGTTCTTAATTATGTTTCTTAACCCTTGCTTTAATATTTTTAGGATATTAATTCAAGTTTAATGTGCTTATTTAGTGGAGCAAAAGTCCCTGTTTAAGAGAAGATCTAGCCTAATTAAGCGGAGTTGATTGCAACCCTAGAAATAGGATGACATAAATCTACCGGATTAGAGTCAAATCTAATAAGGGAATCCATAGATCGAGTTAATGTAACGATAGGGGTTTTAATTAGAAAGAGATTTCAATTAATCAACCTAGAGTCAGTTGTTTTTAGTCTCGAAAGAGATATTAACATAATTTAGGGATTCCTACCGATCGAGGCAAGTGAATAAATCCTTTAATTTAGAGTCAGAATAATAAGTGAAGTCTATGTGGATTCTTCCTTGGGTATTGTCTTTATTCATTGGTTTATTCGATTATTCTCTTCACTCTCTGTTGCGTTCATAGTTATTAGTTAGTTAAATTTTAAATTAATATAAATCCCCTTAATTATTAGGCTAAATAATAAAAAGATAGTTATTACTAGTAATTTTAGTCCTCGAGGATACGATATTCCGGACTCATCAAAGCTATACTACTGTTCGATAGGTGCGCTTGCCTTTGTCGAAATATTAGTTAGTTTCGAGCCTATCATTTAGCACGGCCTAGCACACGGCGTGTGGACACTTCGAAGGGCACACAGGCTAGACACACAGGCCTGTTGTTGGCCGTGTGACCCATGTCAGTAATCTCACTTGTTTGGACACGGGGTAGGACACGGACTGGGACATGGCCATGTGTTCCCATTTCAAATGTCCACACGACCTGTGACACGGGCGTGTCTGGTGGTAGTGTGAGACATACGGCTTGGCCACACGAGCATGTGTCCCCTGTTTTTGACAAATTTTCTAAGTGTTCTAAGAATTTCCAAAGTTATCGGTTTAGTCTCGAACCACTCCTAAAGCATGTTTAGGGCCTTGTAGGCTCGTACTAGGGACATATTGATTGAGATCGAATGATGAATGTTTATATTGAGAAAATGTATGCTAAAAGTATGTGTAAATGTGTTGTAAGTTCGGTAATGCTCTGTAACCCTATTCTTGCATTGAATACTGGTGAGGGGTGTTACATTTATTGGAATCAGAGCTACGGTTTAGTCGATTCTAGGACTAACGTAGCGCATGCGAGAGTCTAGCTATACGCCATATATAACTGGTGATAGTGTGATATCTCCCGACTCTGATGAGATTTGTCTTACTTAGACAGAAATGCTTTTCGACCGAGCTAGTTCTGATGATATTGAAAAGGATACTCAAATATCTGTGTAAAAATGTGTCTATGATGAGTTGAAACTCATAAAGGTATGAATAAAAGTTCATAATATTGTGATGATGATAAATGTTATATTATATGTGTGTATGTATGAGAGTCAAATTTTGAGGCTTTACAATTTTCACCCCTCACCAGAATAGTATTATACAATAAAGTTCTCAAGATTCAGATTAGATAAGCTCATAAGTGTGAAATCAAGAGTTCAAGAGTTGAATGATTTATAATGTGGTCAAAGATGAGAATGGGTTATCGAGTAAAGATAGTTCTAGAAGAGATATCAGATTACTCTAAAAATCATCCGAATTACGCGATGAGGCTGTTAAAGAAGAAGTTAGTCTTGACGAATCGACTCATTCAGGTATAATGTCTCAAGAATGTATTAACTGGAAATTTTTTTGAATTGATTTGTAACACCCCAAACCCGGCCCATAAGTTTCGACCGAATCTGGTATGCTACGGGTTGTACATTGAAAACTTTTTCTTCGTTGGTTTTGAAAATCGTAAGTTAATTAGACAATATTTGAATAAATAGGTGACCTTTTGAAAAACAAACTTGTATTATTATTATTTTGAATAATTAAACCTTTTGACAAAATTTCATAAGTTGCAAATATTAAAAACTAAGCAGCGAAATATAAACTATGGGGCCTTACTACATAAATATTCCAAAAATTAAAACCTAAAGAAAAGCCGAAATAATATATAAAAATAAAAACTTGATGGCCCCTCGAGTCCGGCTTTGCTCCCATGTCCACGATCTACTGCTCATCTGCAAAGTTAGGGGAAAATAATAGGGTGAGCCACCAAGACTCAGTGTGTAAATCCTGAAAACACATCAAAGTCTTGGCCCACAATCCTGAAAACACATTGTCGATGTGGCAAAGCCACCGATCGCTATGCGACCTTCTTCCCCTTCATCATATAAATCCCATCCCATGCATACATACATGCAAAATCAAACACTGTATTACCTAAGAGATTTCAGTTTATTGCATACATCGATACACATAGAGATTTCTATGATTACGTACCTGACATCCATTGCCTAACCCTTTTAGGGTTTTATATGACTGTCTACATAGCCACTTCTCAGCTTTTTAGCCATAACACATAAATTACAGTTAAAGAGTGTGTTACAGATTTACACACTTGATTACCGTTAGAACGAGATCCTCTAAATCGACGCTATCCGTAGCCAACACCACCGCTATCTTGAAATCTCGAAAAGTGATATGAGATTCAGGGACTAGTGTTTCCGGATTTTAGATCTAAGAGATCTTACTAGAGAAGATTCGACTACTCCCAGAGGATTCCGGGTTTTTGCAAAAATCAGGAAGAGAAGAAGAAATCTAAGTGGATTCGACTTTTTGGTTGAAGAAATCAGTAAAAGGAAATAGGGGTATTCGGCTATGGAGATAAGAAGATAGTTCAAGGTTTTGACTGTTGAAAGAAAAGATGTTGAGAAGATTGAAAGGTTTCGGCTTCTGAAGAAATCAAAAGAAAATATAACATCCGAGATTTAGGGGTCTTGCATTTTAGTTCATATTTATGTGTTAGTATGCTCTGTATGCTGTGTGAGTGTGTTTGGGGGCTTCGGGAAATCTTGGGGTTAAGTTTAAACTTTAGTGAAACTTTGGTTTGACGCTGATAAGGGGAGAGCTAAGGGAGCTAGGCCTCAAGGGATTGAAGGTGGTGTTCTTTGACACAACAAATGGAGTGGTGGAGTGGCAAGGGGACGCTACCTTGGGTGCAGGAGAGGTTGCGTCAAAGGGAGTTGCAGGGGGAAGGAGGTTCGAGTTGCATGAACTACATTTTGGAGGTTATTTTTGCGTCAAAGAGGGGAGGTGTTAGAGGTCGGCTAGGACACTTCAAGGATAAGGTGTTGATTGAGTAAACAACTCAAATGTGTGGTTACGAGGGGAGATAGAAGTTTGAATTATTCAAAATTGTTTGAATAAGTGTTCAGGAGGAAAAAGTGGAGGAAAAGAAGGGATTGGGTTGGTGTGTGTGTGTAGCCGAATCTTGTAGTGGCTAAGGGGTGAAGGAGCATTCAGTTTTGAGGGGGAGCTAATGCCGAAATTGGGTGCTAGTGGGGTGTGTAGTGCGAAATTTAGTCTTTCTTTTCTTTCTAGCTTCTCATCCTCTCTTTTGTGCCAAAAACACTTAGCATCTCAACTTTCTTTCGCTCTTGTTGACCCTTAGCCGAAACTTAGATGACCATTAAGGTCACTTTCATTCATCTTTTTCTTCTTATCTTCAAAAGCCGAAGGTGTCACATTTCTCCCTTTTTCATTTCAAGTCTTCATCTTCTTTCTTGAAACCTCTCTAGCCGAACCTTTCTCTTCACTTTCTCCTATAGCCGAACCTCTTAACCTCAAATTTTCTCTTCTTTTCTTCCACCAATTTTTTCATCATCAAAGCCGAATAATTTTTCTATACCTTGGCTGAATCTCCCATTCACCATTTCTTTTCTCTTTTTCGTCCATACTCTTTCTTTTCTTCTTCTATTGTATTTATTTCTCCAGTTATATCTCTTGGTCGAATCTGTCAGAGCCTATAAAGGGGGCGTCATCGTTCATCTCCTATCAATCTTCTCAATCGGGATAGTAGTAGTGGTAAGGGTTCATTATTCTTTTTAATCATTCTCTTTTCTTTCTTTGGTTTTTAAAACCAAAGGCTTAACCTTGTTCTCATGTGTGGCCGAATCTATGAAGGGTTGATTTCGGGATCTCTGTTGGGCTAGCGTTAAGGGAGTAAGGGATCTTTCGGGATTTGATTGATGAAGGTAAGGAGGATGTACTTTTTGGTTCGGCCAAAGGCCATTTCTTTTATCCATAAGTGTTAGAGCCGAATCTAACAAGGCTTATGCAGGGGATCTCGACAACTTTTAAGCTCAAGGGTATAGCTTTCGGGTTTTGGTCGACTGCGGTAAGGGTATTCTTTTATCAAGTGTTCTTTTGGGTTTCGTTTAGATCTGAATCAATATCTTAACTCGGTCTTCTGACTAAGATGCTATCTGATGGATGCGAACACCAGCCAAAGAGAGAAAGGGGTTGGACACGTAGTCCCTACCCCCAAATTCAAGAAGCGGTCGGTTTCAGTAGTTCGTGATTGGCCATCAAGGTATGGGCCAGCGTCAGAACAGGATCATAGACAAATAGCGGTAGTGTCATTTAGTGACAGTGTCGACATAGAGGGCGTGGTGTTACGGGTTATCAGGTGTAATTAACACATTGTTTGCTTGCTTTAATTAAAATATGTATTATGAGTGGTAGTCGAAATAGTGGCTGTGGTGATGCTATTACCTAATTTGGGTAATCCGGTAACCAGGTTAGTATACTACCGATGTTGTGGATGTGGTTAAATATTGTGGATACATGTAAGCATGTCATATATACCTATCTGGTATGTTCATACGTTATATTGCCATATCATTATAATATGCTGCATGTGCTTGGGGTTCGGGATATATTGGATAAGGGGAAGTGTGTACATTTATGTACGTGGATTAATGATGGCCTCGAGCCTCATTGTGGAATGATGATGACCTTGAGTCTCATCGTGGATATTTGTGATTTAATCATGTGGATCAGTGGCTAGACCATAAAGTAGACTTTGAGCAATGTTCTACCAAACAGGTGTGTAGCGAATGGAGGGTCAATTTAGTAATCCCCAGGTGTGTGGTGGATGGATATACAGGTGGTGTGCAGCGGTTGGATACTAGGTTGGGTTGGGTTAACATTTTGCATTATTATGCGTGGTATGTGGTTGATGTGGATTTGGGGCCAAGCCCATTTGTGGAAACATGTGGATTAATTGCGCACTGAGTCAGTTTGACTCACCTATTTTTCCTAAAAACAATGCAAGTAATACATAGCTCTTTGGACCGGGCTGGAGGGGGTTCGAGGTGGCCATTCTGAAGTTGTTTTATTACTATATCTATTTTTGCACTTTTCATTACTTTTTGGGATAAATTCTATTGTAATAAGGTCGCTCTAAATGTTTTGAGATGTTATGGTTTTTCTTTTAAGTCGGATTTATTATCGGTTAACTAGTTAAAAAGTGATTTTTAAAATGTCTTTAACAAAGGGGCAATTCAAAGAAGGTTATGTTAAATTTTAGATCGCTTATAAGCAAAAGTTTATTTTCCAAAAATTCAAGCATGAATAAACGATTTTGAACCTCATACAACCCAAAAATTTTAATTGTCATCAATTTGCTTAGCGTAAACGAGAAACTCTTTTAAACGAAGTATTTGGTTTAGAATTTGAGAGTTATTATTTTCTCACCATCGAACAGAACCCTTTTCAACATTAGTCCTAGTAACATCCTAAATTTGGCCGTGGTGGTTTGGGCCGGGTTTAGGGGGTTACAATTTGGTATCAGAGCCCAGATTTTTAACTCGACCTTTGGGTTTTGAGGCCTACAACGTTTCTAATTTTTGTTTAAAGATAGCTAAAAGAAATTTTCCTTGGAATGGACTTTTGAAGGCATGGCACTCGAATCTTCTGGCCCAGGTCTACTAGGTAAGTCCTCTGACTGTATAAATGAATTGAGTGGAAGTGTATATATGATGCATTATTGTGGATATTGTTATGGATGTTAGAATTTAGGGTATTCTCTCTAGAGACTGAAACTTTAGGGATGTGTGCTCTTTAGGAAAGAATAACTTGAAATTCTATATCATAAAACTACTCTTTTAATCAAACAGTGGAAAGAAAGCTAATGCATAAAATTTCTTAAGTCAGATTAAAACATGACTATAGACATGAGTTCTAGGGGACGTGGTCGTAACGCACGTGGGCGTGGTAGAGGCAGAATGGCTATATCAGAACCAGTTGGGTCTGGTCATGGATCAGGGAATGAGCCGCCATCGCCAGCTGCTGAAGCTAAGTTTCAAGATCAGACGGATGGAGACGACGCAGTGTCTCAGGCTATGCTGCGGGTTTTGAAGAGAGTTGCGGGAGCAAATTTCAGTACTGAGACCCGAAAATCAGTTTCTGAGTGACTCCGAGCGAATGGAGCCGAGATATTTAGGGGTGTCTCGGGGGTAGCTCCGAATGTGGCGGAGTATTGGTTAGAGGCAGTCGAGAGGATCATGGATGACTTGGATCGCCTGGTGGTGAGAGAAGTTGAAGGGTCTTTGTTTCTTTACTTCGAGGATGAGGCACACTGTAATATCCGGGATTTTAGGCTTATGCATTTTTGCTCAAATATATGTGGAAGCATGCTTGTGTGTATTTTGAATGTGTTTTATGAATTTTTAGAACTTTAGAGTATAGGTGAATGTCTTAGAAATTATCAGATTTTAAGTCTTGAAGTGGAGTTAAGCTTGATAGGCTTTAAGAAAATTTATAGGGAAAATTAGACATAAAAATGGGCTTGTTAAAGTGGCAAGGAGGCGCCACTTAGGGCCTTAGTAAGTGACGCCACAAGCAGGGTAAAAGGGCCTAGGTTCGAGCAGCAAAGGAAGCAAAAGGGAGTTTTTATTTTGCAGCAAGGATGAGCAGAGGTGGACGGCATAGGGAGACTGAGGGGAGGAGTTGCAGATGTGATTGAATTCCTTTCAAAATTCGGCTAAAGGGAGGTGATAATTGTTGTTTTATTTAAATTATTTTGAATGAGTAGGAAGAGAGAAAATAGGAGAATAACAAGGGATTGGATAGAAAGATGAGGATTTGGCCGAATAGGGGGATCTAGGTGTGGTATTTTCAGCAAAAGGGAGGAGAGTGAAGCCATTTGTGTTTTCTTCTTTTCAATTGAGCCTCTACCGAAATTTTTTCTCTGTTGAATCTTCTCTTCTCCTTTTATTTTGTCAAAGCCGAAAACACAAGTAAGCCTAGCCAATTTCTTCATCTTTTTCTTCTTCAAGTTAATCACTCTTCCATATAGCCGATTTGACCATAGCACTGAAAGCCGAAATATTTCTTGTGCTAGCCGAATCTTCATTTATCACCATTGCCGAATTGCTCAACCTTTCTTTTCTTCTTTTCACAATTTTCCAAAAGCCAAAAGTAAGTTCTTCCCAGACCATAGCCGATTGTTCATTAAACTCCAAAAGCTGAAACCAATTGATCAACATCTAGCCCATAGCCGAATATCTCTATGGGTTTAAAAAAAGGTGCAGTCGATTTCAACAGTAAGGGTAAGGATTCAATTGTCATCGTTTTGTTTCTTTTCTTTTAGCCGAAATCAAGACTCTAATCCTATTAATGTGCTTTGGCCGAATACTTGAAGGGGAATTTCGGGATTCCTATTGTAGCCGACTTCAAGAGGAGATCTTCGGGATTTCTAGATCTAAGGTAAGCAAGGTTGTTCTTAGGCCGAAGGCCATTTATGGTGTTCATTAAGTGTTAAAATCGGATCTAACATAGATCATGTAGGTATTTCGACATCTCCATTAACAAGATAGCGATTTCGGGATTTAGATCCGCAAGGTAAGAGGATACGAATATTCGGCCAAGGCTATATTGAGTATTAATGTCTAGCCGATTCTAACTTTGATTTTTAGGGAGGAGTATAAGCTGTTTCGGTAGACTTTCGGGGTTCAGTGAAAGCGTTAGTACCAGGTGTGTAACCCTACACTAACTCCTAATAGATCTATGGTATTGGTATTAATATATGTGTTAGTGAAACTATGAAAATATGGCTAAATGTACCTTTCAATGATACGGTGGATTCAAGTACGTTATCCATTAATGCTCTGTTAATAATATTGTGAATAATGAACATGACGCATATGAGAATTTGTTACGAATGTGAAATAAGAAAAATTGCATTATTTCTGCATGTTTGTATGACACATGGGCATACGGGTGATATTGAAAAGGGGAAGTGATCTGGTGGTTCTTAACACAAAATCTGGTGACTCATGTCACATAATCTGAATGTGGTGACTTATGTCACAAATTGTTAACTGGTGACTCTGTCACAGTATCTAGTGGCTATGCCACAATTTATAAGGGCGATGTGCAAGTCGTCTGCAGCGACTGCCTTCGATGGTGTGTAGCAGATGGAGAGTTGATTTAGTAATCCCCACGGTGTGATGGCAGGTACGGGTGATGTGTAGAGGATGGATATCTAGGCTTGGGTTCAGGATTGCATCATTATTTATATTTGTTATATATATATGATTTGATATGCCTAAATCTTTTGGGACTTTGTGTTGGCTGTTACACACTGAGTCTGTTTGACTCACCCCTTTGTGGGATATCTTTTCAAGTGACACTCAGTAAATGGACCGGGTCGGCAGGGACTTAGTGGTGGCCAATGCTCAGCTCAGTATTTATTTATTTTGAGACTTTACAATTAAGTTTTGGATTTATTTTGGGTTTTGTTTTGATGTAATAAGGCCATTACTATTAATTATTTTATGCATGCATTTTATTTGGTTTATTAAGATACGATTATTATTAAATCAAGATTAAATTATTTTTCTTTAAATTAAATTTTTAAATGTTTGACACCTGAACACAAATGATTTTCAATTTAAAAGTAAATTCTTAAACAACTCGGTATTTCTTTTAACTTATAGTTTTCGAATACGAAGATAAAGTTTTAATTAATTATAGACTTCTATAACGACACTGTTTTCAATTTAATCACAACTCAAATCCATTTCTTTTCAAAAAGGACCCAAGTTTTCTGAACTAACAAACAAGCTTTTGAAGTATTTTACTCGAGGAGCATGCCAGATCTAGTCGAGGCTCGTGGGCCGGGTTTGGGGTGTTTCAGTTTGGTATCAGAGCCCAGTTTTAAACTCTCAGCCTTGGGTTTAAAGCCCATAATGTTTTCAAAATTAAGCCCAGACAAGCCTTTGTGAAAATTTTTGAAATTGAGCAAGTTTTTAGGCATGGCACCTAAGTCTCCGACCCGAAGTCCACCAGGTAAGTACCCCTAACTATTGTATGAATTATTGTATGATTGGTATGTGGGTATAATGGGAACGTAGATTAGTATAATAAGTTATTGGACCCTAGGATTAGTTTACCCCAACACAAGAATTACATAAAAATTTAAGGCCTAATTAAACAAATCTGTGAATAAGTCGCCGAGTTAGGGTGTGGCAACCATTGTGCGCATGTCTAGGATTGGATTCAGGGAGAGCCTGGTATTTAAGCAGTCCTAGTGACTCACCTCCTCTTCGCTCGAATCCTACCTGGTGCGTAGTGACGGTTCACCCAAACCAAGAGGACTTATTCATAGGCTAAATTCACTAAGTAAAACCCGAAAGGGACTAGCCATATTTTTTATAAAAATCTTAGTTTTTAAAATAATCAAATCAACCCTTTGATTGTAAACCCTATTTTTAGATTTTGAAAAACAAAATTTTTCTGAAATATTCCCGATTTACAAAATTACCCAAATACCCCTGGTTTGTAGAATTACCCAAATACCCTTGGTTTATAAAAATTACCATATTACCCTCCACTTTTATTAAAATATTCTTACTTTACAAAAATACCAAGAATCCCTATTTTTTCAAAATATCAAGATACCCCTATTCAGAAAATTACCAAAATACCCCTATAGGACAAATTACAAAAATACCCCTGGGTTTGGAACGGACGAGGATATTCTAGAGGTGAATGTGTGTAGTAAATACTATGGAATGAATGTGTTTCTCTGAATTAGGGTAGGAAACTTGAAACGAAAACTCTAAAATGATCGAAAGAACTACTACTAAACTTCTTTTCATAAAATTGTTCGCGTATAATCAGTGGAACAAGATACTAATGCATAAAATTTCTTAAATCAGATTAAATCGTGATCGTAGACATGAGTTCTAAGGGACGTGGTCGTAATGTGCGAGGGCGTGGTAGAGGCAGAATTACCGTATCGAACCCGTTAGGTCTGGTCAAGGGTCCGAAAATGAGGTACCACCACCCCCACCACCAGCTGCTGGAGTTGAGCGTCAAGATCAGACTGGGGATGATGTAGTATCGCAGGCGGTGTTGCGGGTTCTTGAGATGGTGGCTAGAGCAGGTGGAGGTATGGGAGCTTGGAAATCTGTACCTGAGCGACTCCGAGCCAATGGAGCTGAAGTGTTCCGTGGTGTATCTGGTGTGGCACCCAGTACGGCTGAGTATTGGTTGGAGGCGACAGAGTGAATTATGGATGAGCTGGATCTGACTGCTGAGAAGAAACTGAATGGAATGGTGTCGCTATTTCGTGATGAGTCATATCAATAGTGGCTCACGGTGCGGGATGGTGCTACAGCGGAGGATCTCACTTGGGTGTATGTTAAGGCGGCGTATCAGAAGAAGTATGTTGGTACTAGTTATATTGATTCGCAGAGGAAGGCATTTTTGGGGCTGGTTCAAAGGAATAAGTCCGTGGCGGAGTACGAGGTGAAATTCTTAAGGTTGAGTCGGTATGCTAGAGGGATCATGCCTACGGAGCATGAGCGATGTGTCCGGTTCGAGGACGGACTGAGGGATGACCTGAGGTTGTTGATAGGTCCACAGTAGGAGCGGGAGTTTACCGTGTTGGTGGAGAAGGTTAAGGTAGCTGAAGGGATTAAGGACTCTGTGAGACAAAATACAGATCGAAATAGGAAAAAGAGAGGTTTTGGATCATCAGGATCATCTAGGAATGTTCAAAAGAGGCCTAGAGTTGATGGGCCGCAAGATCAGCAGGTTGTTACAGGAGGGCAGTATCGTACTTGTGCTCAGTATGGAAAGATGCACCTAGGAGAGTGTTGGAAGAAGACGGGGGATGTTTCAAGTGTAGGTCCAAGGAACACATGATTAAGGACTGTCCTATGAGAATCGACGGGAACCGACCAACAGGTCAGGGTTTTAATCAGGATGGAAGAGGTGGATAGCAGCCACCGCGGGGTCGTGGTCCGATTGGCAGAGGTAATGGTTCTAGAAGAGGACGTGGAACACCGGGCAGAGGTGTTGGTAATACAGAGGCAAGACAGCCGGGTCTAGTGTATGCAGTTCGTCAGAGGGAGGATGGAGACGCACTGGACGTCATAACCGGTATGTTCCTTATAGCTGACAAGCCTTACTTTGCTTTAATTGATGTTGGCTCGACCCACTCTTAGTAAGCCCGTTAGGTCAAACTGTAGTGGTGAACAAGATATTTCGGAGTGTACCTCTAGAGATTCAGGGAGTGGTATTTCCTGCCGACTTGATGGAACTACCTTTCAGAGAATTTGATCTCATTCTTGGCATGGACTGGCTAGTGGAATATCGGGCTATATTGGATTGTGCAGCTAAGCGAATAGAGTTCAGGACCCCGGAGGATGAGGGGATCATTATGATAGGAGAAAGAAGGAACTACTTGTCTAACGTAGTCTCCGCACTAAAGGCTAAAAAGATGGTTCGAAAAGGGTGCAAGGCATTTTTGACCTTCGTCAGTGCATTGGATGCAGAAGAAGGGGGAGTTAGTGGAGTTAGGACAGTAAGGGAATTTGTGGATGTTTTTCCTGAGGAGTTACCTGGGATACCCCTGGATAGGGAGGTGGAGTTCGGAATTGACTTGCTGCCAGGTACAGCTCCTGTGTCAAGTGCTCCGTACAGAATGGCACCAAAGGAGTTGGTTGAGCTCAAGGCTCAAATCCAAGAGTTGCTTGATCGTGGTTTTATACGACCCAATGTGTCTCCATGGGGAGCACCAATCTTGTTTGTGAAGAAGAAGGACGGGACTCTGCATATGTGCATAGATTATCGTCAGTTGAATAAGCTGACTATCAAGATCAAGTACTCATTGCCAAGGATAGACGACTTGTTCGATCAGCTCAAGAGGGTCGCGGTGTTTTCAAAGATAGATCTAAGATCTGGATATCAACAGCTTAAGGTGAAGGAAGCAGATATCCATAAGACAGCTTTCCGGACAAGATACGGGGATTATGAGTTCTTAGTAATGCCGTTCAGATTGACGAACGCCTGGCTGCGTTCATGGATATGATGAATCAGGGTTTTCAACCTTACTTGGATAGGTTTGTCGTTGTGTTCATAGACGACATCCTAGTGTATTCCAAGTCTGAGGTGGAACATGATGAGCATCTCTGGATAGTGTTGCAAGTGTTAAGGGAGAAGAAGCTCTATGCCAAATTCAGCAAGTGTGAATTTTGGCTTAAGGAAGTTGCGTTCCTAGGACATGTGGTGTCTGCAGAGGGGATAAGGGTGGATCCTCGGAAGATCGAGGCTGTGCTAGACTGGAAACCACCTAAGTCTGTGGCTGAGATTCGTAGTTTCATGGGATTAGCAGGCTACTACAGAAGGTTCGTGGAGGGGTTCTCATCGATAGCCGCACCTTTGACAAAGTTGTTGAGAAAGGAGGTACCTTTCGTATGGACAGATAAGCAACAGGAGAGTTTTGAGAAGCTTAAGAGGGTTTTGACTAAAGCTCCGGTTTTAATTTAACCTGAGGCAGGGAAGGATTTCGTGGTGTACTGTGACGCTTCTCACACAGGACTAGGATGTGTTCTGATGCAAGACGGGAAAGTAGTTGCTTATGCGTCTCGGCAATTAAGGCCGCATGAGGTTAACTACCTGACGCATGATTTGGAGTTGGCGGCAGTTGTCTTTGCTCTTAAGGTATGGAGGCATTACCTATATGGAGAAAAGTCAGTGATCTACACAGACCACAAGAGTCTTAAGTATTTGCTAACTCAAAAAGAGCTGAACCTAAAACAGCGAAGGTGGGTGGAGTTATTAAAGGACTACGATTGTTCCATAGAGTATCACCCGGGCAAGGCGAATGTGGTAGCAGATGCCCTAAGTCAGAAAGTAGTGTCGGATCTGAGGGCGATGGTTGCAAACCTTAGCTTGTATGACGACGGAAGTTTATTGGCAGTATTGCAAGTTAAGCCGACATGGCTGAATGAGGTGAAAGAAGGGCAGTTGGTAGACGATGATCTGAGTGCTAAGTTGCGGCAAGTGCAGAATGGGGAGTTAGAGGATTATAGTGCTAACAGCGATGGAGTATTGTGTTTCAAGGGTAAGGTTTATGTGCCGAAGAACGAGGAGTTAAGGCGGAGAATTCTTCGGGAATAGCATAGTAGCCCTTATGCTATGCATCCTGGAGGTAGTAAGTTGTACAAAGATCTACGGGAACAGTTTTGGTGGCTTGGTCTTAAGAGGGAAGTTACCGAATTTGTAGGGAAGTGCTTAATGTGTCAGCAAGTTAAGGCTGAACACCAAGTTCCGTCGGAACTGCTTCAGCCGATAAAGATTCCGCAGTGGAAGTGGGAGAGAATCACCATGGACTTCGTTAGTGGGCTTCCTCTTATGCCTACTAAGAGGGACTCGGTATGGGTGATAGTGGATCGATTGACAAAGTCCGCGCATTTCATTCCAGTACGGGTTGATTATTCTTTGCAAAAGTTGGCAAAGTTGTATGTGGCAGAAATTGTGAGGTTGTATGGAGTACCGGTATCAATTATTTCAGATAGGGACCCAAGGTTTACGTCTCGATTTTGGAAAGCACTACATCAAGCTTTAGGCACCAGATTGGATTTCACTACGGCGTTTCATCCGCAGTCGGACGGCTAGTCTGAGCGAGTGACCCAAGTGTTAGAGGATATGCTAAGGGGCTGTGTGATAGATTTCAGAGGAAGTTGGGAAGAATACTTGCTCTAGCGGAATTTGCTTATAATAACAGATATCAAGCCAGTATTCGGATGGCACCGCATGAAGCGCTGTATGGACGGAAGTGTCGCACTCCTACATGTTGGACAGGATTGGGGGAACGTCGAGTTTTGGGTCCAGAGATTGTGGCAGAATCTGAAGATAAGGTTAAGGTAATTCGGGCACGGTTAAAGGAGGCATCTGATAGGCAGAAGTCATACGTAGATCTTAAACAGAAGGAAATAGAATTTGCTGTGAGAGATCAGGTGTTTCTTAAGGTTTCACCTTGGAAGAAGGTTATGAGATTCGGTCGCAAAGGGAAGTTAAGTCCCAGGTTTATAGGACCTTATCGGGTATTAAAGCGAGTTGGACCAGTGGCATACAAGTTAGAGTTGCCTTTGGAGTTGAAACAAATGCACGATGTATTCCATGTTTCTATGCTACGTCGTTACCAATCGGATCCATCTCATGTAGTTCTGGTTGAAGAGGTGGAGCTAAGGCCAGATTTGTCCTACGAGGAAGAGCCGATTCAGATCTTAGAGCGAGATGTGAAGGTATTACGGAGGAAATCAGTTCCTTTAGTCAAAGTGTTATGGTGTAATCATGGAGCGGAAGAAGCTTCATGGGAGCCGGAAGAAGCAATGCGACAACAATACCCTCACTTATTTTAGCCAGGTAATTTCGAGGTCGAAATTATTTTAAGGGGGGTAGAACTGTAATATCCGGGATTTTTGGGCTTATGCATTTTTGCTCAAATATATGTGGAAGCATGCTTGTGTGTATTTTGAATGTGTTTTATGAATTTTTAGAACTTTAGAGTGTAGGTGAATGTCTTAGAAATTATCAGATTTTAAGTCTTGAAGTGGAGCTAAGCTTGATAGGCCTTAAGAAAATTTATAGGGAAAATTAAACATAAAAATGGGCTTGTTTAAGTGGCAAGGAGGCGCCACTTAGGGCCTTAGTAAGTGACGCCAGAAGCAGGGTAAAAGGGCCTAGGTTCGAGCAGCAAGGGAAGCAAAAGGGAGTTTTTATTTTGCAGCAAGGATGAGCAGAGGTGGACGGCATGGGGAGACTGAGGGGAGGAGTTGCAGATGTGATTAAATTCCTTTCAAAATTCGGCTAAATGGAGGAGATAATTATTGTTTTATTTAAATTATTTTGAATGAGTAGGAAGAGAGAAAATATGAGAATAACAAGGGATTGGATAGAGAGATGAGGAGTTGGCCGAATAGGGGGATCTAAGTGTGGTATTTTTGGCAAAAAGGAGGAGAGTGAAGCCATTTGTTTTCTTTTCTTTTCAATTGAGCCTCTGCCGAAATTCTTTCTCTGTTGAATCTTCTCTTCTCCTTTCATTTTGTCAAAGCTGAAAACACAAGTAAGCCTAGCCGATTTCTTTATCTTTTTCTTCTTCAAGTTAATCACTCTTCCATATAGCCGATTTGACCATAGCACTGAAAGCTGAAATATTCCTTGTGCTAGCCGAGTCTTCATTTATCACCATTGCCAAATTGCTCAACCTTTCTCTTCTTCTTTTCACAATTTTCCAAAAGCTGAAAGTAAGTTCTTCCTAGACCATAGCCGATTGTTCATTAAACTCCAAAAGCCGAAACCAATTGATCAACATCTAGCCCATAGTCGAATATCTCTGTGGGTTCAAAAAAAGGTGCAGTTGATTTCAACAGTAAGGGTAAGGATTCAATTGTCGTCGTTTTATTTCTTTTCTTTTAGCCGAAATCAAGACTCTAATCCTATTAATGTGCTTTGGTCGAATACTTGAAGCGGAATTTCGGGATTCCTATTGTAGCCTACTTCAAGAAGAGATCTTCGGGATTTTTAGATCTAAGGTAAGCAAGGGTGATCTTAGGCCGAAGGCCATTTATGGTGTTCATTAAGTGTTAAAATCGAATCTAACATAGATCATGTAGGTATTTCGACATCTCCATTAACAAGATAGCGATTTCGGGATTTAGATCCGCAAGGTAAGAGGATATGAATATTCGGCCAAGGCTATATTGAGTATTAATGTCTAGTCGATTCTAACTTTGATTTTTAGGGAGGAGTATAAGCTGTTTCGATAGACTTTCGGGGTTCAGTGAAAGCGTTAGTACCAGGTGTGTAACCCTACACTAACTCCTAATAGATCTATGGTATTGATATTAATATATGTGTTAGTGAAACTATGAAAATATAGCTAAAGGTACCTTTAAATGGTACGGTGGATTCAGGTACGTTATCCATTAATGCTCTGTTAATAATATTGTGAATAATGAACATGACACATATGAGAATTTGTTACGAATGTGAAATAAGGAAAATTGCATTATTTCTGCATGTTTGTATGACACATGGGCATACGGGTGATATTGAAAAGGGGAAGTGATTTGGTGTTTCTTACGACAAAATCTGGTGACTCATGTCACATAATCTGAATGTGGTGACTTATGTCACAAATTGTTAACTGGTGACCCTGTCACATTATCTGGTGGCTATGTCACAATTTATAAGGGTGATGTGCAAGTAAATGCGCAAAGAAGCGCTTCGATGGTGTGTAGCGGATGGAGGGTTGATTTAGTAATCCCCACGGTGTGATGGCAGGTACGGGTGATGTGTAGAGGATGGATATCTAGGCTTGGGTTCGGGATTGCATCATTATTTATATTTGTTATATATATATGATCTGATATGCCTAAATCTTTTGGGACTTTGTGTTGGCTGTTACACACTGAGTCTGTTTGACTTACCCCTTTGTGGGATATCTTTTCAGGTGACACTCAGTAAATGGACCGGGTCGGCAGGGACTTAGTGGTGGCCAATGCTCAGCTCAGTATTTATTTATTTTGAGACTTTACAATTAAGTTTTGGATTTATTTTGGGTTTTGTTTTGATGTAATAAGGCCATTACTATTAACTATTTATTAAGATACGATTATTATTAAATCAAGATTAAATTATTTTTCTTTAAATTAAATTTTTAAATTTTTGACACCTAAACACAAATGATTTTTAATTTCAAAGTAAATTTTTAAACAACTCAGCATTTCTTTTAACTTATAGTTTTCAAATACGAAGATAAAGTTTTAATTGGTTATAGACTTCTATAACAACACTGTTTTCAATTCAATCACAACTCAAATCCATTTCTTTTCAAAAAGGACCCAAGTTTTCTGAACTAACAAACAAGCTTTTGAAGTATTTTACTCGAGGAGCATACCAGATCCGGTCAAGGCTCGTGGGCTGGGTTAGGGGTGTTTCACTACCAGTGGTGGCTCACTGTCAGAGAGGGTGCTCCAGTGGACCGAGTGGATTGGGGTTTCTTTAAAGTAAAGTTTGAGGGAAAGTATGTCGGGGCCAGTTACGTAGATGCACAAAGGAAGGCATTCTTGAACTTAGTGCGAGGGGGTAAGTCAGTAGCTGAGTATGAGGCCGAATTTTTGCGACTGAGCCAGTACACTCGGTGAATTGTTGCAACTGATTACGAGCGCTGTGTGAGATTTAAGGATGGGCTGCGAGATGAGCTGCGGGTGTTAATCGCTCCTCAGTAAGAGAGGGACTTTGCTACTTTGGTAGAAAAAGCTCTGATAGCCGAGGAGGTTAAGCGAACTGAGAGACAGAACAGAGATAAGGATAGAGGCAGGAATAAGAGGAGTTTTGGATCGTCAGTATCATCTAGGGGTTTTTAGAAAAAGCCTAGGGTTGAGAGTTCTGCTCGCGCTCCTGTGCCATTTACTGGAAGTCAGTTTCGACCATGTGCTCAGTGTGGGAGGTCTTATGTAGGAGAGTGCTGGGGAAGGAATAAAGAGTGTTACAGGTGTGGGTTGAAGGATCATTTGGTTAAGAACTGTCCTTAAGACATGGATAGGACTCGAACAGTTGGTCAGGGGTATGTGCAGCCAGGAAGGGGTGGTCAATAGATGTCAAGGGGTCGTGGTCTGAACAGAGGAGGGAATGGTTTTGGCCGAGGTCGTGGAGCATCGGGCAGAGGTGCTGGGAGCTGAGATGCAAGACAGCCTGGATTGGTTTACGCAGCCAGACGTCGTGAGGAGGAGGATGTATCAGATGTAATCATGGGTACGTTTCTCATTTTTGGGTTACCCTTTACTGCTTTAATTTATGTAGGGTCGACTCACTCTTACATTGCTAGTATGGTGTTTGGAACCTTGAATGTGAACCCTGAAATTGCCTCTAGGAAGATGACTGTACTTAGTCCTTTAGGCCAGTCAGTAGTGGTAGATAAACTCTTTAGAGATGTGCCTTTAGAAGTTCAGGGGGCAGTGTTCCCGGCTGACTTGATGGAGCTACCGTTTGGAGAATTTGACTTGATCCTAGGTATGGACTGGTTAGTAAGGTATCGTGCGAATTTGGATTGTGCTGCTAAGCGCATGTCGTTGAAGACTCTTGGGGACGATGAGGTTGTGGTGATAGGTGAGAGGAGAGACTACTTGTCTAATGGAGTGTTTACTCTTAAGGCAGAGAAGATAGTGAGGAAGGGTGCTTGGCTTTCCTAATGTTTTTAGTGCTTTGGATACAAAGGAAGCTGCTGTGAGGGAGGTGAGAACAGTGAAGGAGTTTGTGGATGTTTTTCTGAAAGAACTTCCAGGGTTGCCTTCGGATCGTGAGGCAGAGTTTGGAATCGACCTGCTGCCGGGTACAGCGCCGGTGCCCATCGCTCCTTATAAGATGGCACCGAAGGAGTTGGTTGAACTTAAAGTCCAGATCCAAGAGTTGCTAGATTGCGGTTTTATTCGGCCCAATGTGTCTCCACAGGGAGCACCGGTGTTATTCATAAAGAAGAAGGACGGATCTATGCGTATGTGCATAGATTTCTGCCAATTGAATAAACTGACGATCAAGAATAAGTACCCACTGCCGAGGATAGACGACTTGTTTGATCAGCTCAAAGGGGCTGCGGTGTTTTCGAAGATAGATTTGAGGTCGGGATATCATCAGCTTAAGATGAAGGAAGCGGATATCTATAAGACGGCTTTCCGGACTTGATACGGGCATTATGAATTCCTAGTAATGTCGTTTGGGTTGACGAACGCCCCAGCTGCGTTCATAGATATGATGAACCGGGTTTTCCAACCCTATTTGGACCAGTTTATCATTGTGTTCATAGATGACATCCTGGTATATTCCAAGTCAGAGGAGGAGCATGATGAGCATCTTCGAGTAGTGCTGCAGATCTTAAGGGAAAAGAAGTTGTATGCCAAATTTAGCAAGTACAAATTTTGGTTAAGAGAAGTTACTTTTCTGGGTCATGTGGTATCTGCAGAAGGGATAAGAGTGGATCCTCGGAAGATTGAGGCGGTATTGGATTGGAAACCACCTAAGTCGGTGGCAGAGATTCGCAGTTTCTTGGGGTTAGTAGGCTACTATAGAAGATATGTTGAAGGGTTTTCTTCGATAGCAGCACCTTTGACTAAGTTGTTGAGAAAAGAGGTACCTTTTTTGTGGACGGATAAGCAGCAGGAGAGTTTCGAGAAGTTTAAGAGGGTTTTGACAGAGGCTCCAGTTTTGATCCAGCCTGAGGCGGGGGAAGATTTTGTGGTGTATTGTGATGCTTCCCATACGGGGTTAGGTTGTGTACTAATGCAGGAGGGGAAGGTTGTTGCTTATGCGTCTAGGCAGTTGAGGCCAAATGAAGTCAACTATCCGACGCATGATCTGGAGTGGGCTGCAGTGGTCTTTACTTTGAAGGTATGGAGGCATTATTTGTATGGAGAGAAGTCGGGTGATCTACACGGACCATAAGAGTTTAAAGTATCTGCTGACTTAGAAGGAGCTGAATTTGAGACAGCGTAGGTGTGTGGAGCTATTAAAGGACTATGACTGCTCGATTGAGTACCACCCGAGTAAAGCGAATGTGGTGGCAGATGCGCTAAGCTGAAAAGTAGTGGCGGATTTGAGGGTGATGTTCGCTCATCTTAGTCTTTATGAGGACGGGAGTTTGTTAGCAGAGCTGCAGGTAAAGCCAACATGGTTAAGTCAAGTAAAAGAGAAACAGTTGGTGGATGAGGTTCTGAGTACGAGACTTCTACAAGTACAGAATGGGGGATTAGAGGACTACAGTGTGAACAACGATGGAGTTTTGTGTTTCTGTGGAAGGGTTTGTATTTCGAAGGATGTGGTGTTGAAGCAGAGGATTCTTTGGGAATCGCATAGTAGCCCTTACGCTATGCATCCTGGAGGGAGTAAGTTGTATAGGGATTTATGGGATTAGTTTTGGTGGCCTGGTCTGAAGCAGGAAGTTACGGAATTTGTGGGGAAGTGCTTGACATGTCAGCAGGTCAAAGCTGAACACCAAGTACCTTTGGGACTGCTACAGCCAGTGAAGATTCTGCAGTGGAAGTGGGAGAGAGTCAAGATGGATTTTATTAGTGGGTTTCCTCTTACGCCTACTAAGAAAGACTCGGTATGGGTGATTGTGGATCGGTTGACAAAATCCACTCATTTCATACCTGTTCGTATCGACTACACTCTGCAGAGGTTAGTGAAGTTGTATATGGCAAAAATTGTGAGGCTATATGGGGTGCCGGTATCGATCATATCAGATAGGGACCCTAGATTTATGTCACGATTTTGGAGGGTGTTACATCAAGCATTGGGCACCAGGTTGGACTTTAGCACATCGTTTCATCAGCAGACGGATGGCCAGTCTGAAAGGGTAATTCAGATATTGGAAGATATGTTAAGGGGGTGTGCTATCGACTTCAGAGGTAGTTGGGAGGAATTCTTGCCTTTAGCAAAATTCGCTTACAACAACAGTTATCAAGCTAGTATTCAGATGGCACCGTACAAAGCATTGTATGGGTGAAAGCGCCAGACTCCTACTTGTTGGACAGAGCTGGGTGAACGTCATGTTTTGGGTCTAGAGATAGTGGCAGAATCAGAAGAAAAGGTTAAGGTAATTCGGGCACGGTTGAAGGAAGCATCTGACAGACAGAAGTCGTATGCGGATCTTAAGTGGAAGGAGATAGAATTTGCAGTGGGTGATCGGGTGTTTCTGAAAGTTTCGCCATGGAAGAAGGTGATGAGATTTGGATATAAGGGTAAGTTGAGTCCTAGGTTTATAGGGCCTTATCGGGTTTTAAAGCGAGTTGGACCAGTGGTGTATCAGTTAGAGTTGCCTCGAGAATTGAAGCAGATGCATGATGTGTTCCATGTTTCGATGCTATGTCGTTACCGATCGGATCCGTCTCACGTGGTGCCAGTTGAGGAAGTTAAGCTGATACTAGACTTGTCCTATGAGGAAGAGCCAATTCAGATTTTGGAGCGAGATGTGGAGGTGCTACGGAAGAAATCAGTTCCTCTTGTCAAGGTGTTATGGCGGAACCATGGTTCAGAGGAAGCTTCATGGGAGCCAGAGGAGGCAAGGCGACAGCAATACCTTCATCTGTTTTGACCAGGTAATTTCGAGGCCGAAATTTCTTTAAGGGGGTGGAACTGTAACATCCGGGATTTAGGGGTCTTGCATTTTAATTCATATTTATATGTTAGTATGCTCTGTATGCTGTGTGAGTGTGTTTGGGGGCTTCGGGAAACCTTGGGGGTTAACTTTAAGCTTTAGTGAAATTTTGGTTTGAAGTTGATAAGGGGAGAGCTAAAGCAGCTAAGCCTTAAGAGATTTAAGGTGGTGTTCTTTGACACAACAAATGGAGTGGTGGAGTGGCAAGGGGACGCTACCTTGGGTGCAGGGGAGGTTGCGTCAAAGGGAGTTGCAGGGGGGAGGAGGTTCGAGTTCCATGAACTGCATTTTGGAGGTTGTTTTTACGTTAAAGAGGGGAGGTGTTGGAGGTCGGCTAGGATTCTTCAAGGATGAGGTGTTGATTGAGTCAACAACTCAAATGTGTGGCTATGAGGGGAGATAGAAGTTTGAATTATTCAAACTTGTTTGAATGAGTGTTCAAGAGGAAAAAGAGGAGGAAAAGAAGGGATTGGGTTGGTGTGTGTGTGTAGCCGAATCTTGTAGTGGCTAAGGGGTGAGGGAGCATTCAGTTTTGAGGGGGAGCTAAGTGTGCCGAAATTGGGTGCTAGTGGGGTGTGTAGTGTGAAATTTAGTCTTTCTTTTCTTTCTAGCTTCTCATCCTCTCTTTTGTGCCGAAAACACTTAGCATCTCAACTTTCTTTCTCTCTTGTTGACCCTTAGCCGAAACTTAGAAGACCATTATGGTCACTTTCATTCATCTTTTTCTTCTCATCCTCAAAAGCCGAAAATGTCACATTTTCTCCCTTTTTCATTTCAAGTCTTCATCTTCTTTCTTGAAACCTCTCTAGCCGAACCTTTCTCTTCACTTTCTCCTATAGCCGAACCTCTTAACCTCAAAGTTTCTCTTCTTTTCTTCCACCACTTTTTTCATCATCAAAGCCGAATAATTTTTCTATACCTTGGCCGAAACTCCCATTCACCATTTCTTTTCTCTTTTTCTTCCATACTCTTTCTTTTCTTCTTCTATTGTATTTATTTCTCCAGTTATATCTCTTGGCCGAATCTGTCAGAGACTGTAAAGGGGGCGTCATCGTTCATCTCCTATCAATCTTCTCAATCGGGATAGTAGTAGTGGTAAGGGTTCATTATTCTTTTTAATCATTCTCTTTTCTTTCTTTGGTTTCTAAAACCAAAGGTTTAAACTTGTTCTCATGTGTGGCCGAATCTATGAAGGGTTAATTTCGGGATCTCTGTTGGGCTAGCGTTAAGGGAATAAGGGATCTTTCAGGATTTGATCGATCAAGGTAAGGAGGGTGTACTTTTTGGTTCAGCCAAAGGCCATTTCTTTTGTCCATAAGTGTTAGAGCAGAATCTAACAAGGCTTATACAGGGGATCTCGACAACTTTTAAGCTCAAGGGTATAGCCTTCGGGTTTTGGTCGACTACGGTAAGGGTATTCTTTTATCAAGTGTTCTTTTGGGTTTTGTTTAGATCTGATTCAATATCTTAACTGGGTCTTCCGACTAAGATACTATCTGATGGATGCGAACACCAACCAAGGAGAGAAAGGGGTTGGACACGTAGTCCCTACCCTTAAATTCAAGAAGCGGTCGGTTTCAGTAGTTCGTGATTGGCCACCAGGGTGGGGGCCAACGTCGGAGCAGGATCGTAGACAAATAGTGGTAGTGTCATTTAGTGACAGTGTCGACATAGAGGGCGTGGTGTTACCGGTTATCAGGTGTGTAATTAACACACTGTTTACTTACTTTAATTAAAATATGTATTATAAGTGGTAGCCGAAATAGTGGCTGTGGTGATGCTACTACCTAATTTGGGTAATCCGGTAACCAGGTTAGTATACTACCTATGTTGTGGATGTGGTTAAATATTATGGATACATATAAGCATGTCATATGTGCCTATCTGGTATGTTTATACGTTATATTGCCATATCATTATAATATGCTGCATGTGCATGGGGTTTGGGATATATTGGATAAGAGGAAGTGTGTATATTTATGTACGTGGATTAATGATGGCCTCGAGCCTCATTGTGGAATGATGATGACCTTGAGTCTCATCGTGGATATTTGTGATTTAATCACGTGGATCAGTGGCTAGACCACTAAGTGGACTTTGAACAGTGTTCTGCCAAAGAGGTGTGTAGCGGATGGAGGGTCGATTTAGTAATCCCCAGGTGTATGGTGGATGGATATACGGGTGGTGTGTAGCGGTTGGATACTAGGTTGGGTTGGGTTAACATTTTGCATTATTATGCGTGGTATGTGGTTGATGTGGATTTGGGGCCAAGCCTATTTGTGGAAACATGTGGTTTAATTGCGCACTGAGTCGGTTTGACTCACCTTATTTTTCCTAAAAACGATGCAGGTAATACATGACTCTTTGGACCGGGCTGGAGGGGGGTTTGAAGTGGCCATGCTGAAGTTGTTTTATTACTATATCTATTTTTGCACTTTTCATTACTTTTTGGGATAGATTCTATTGTAATAAGGTCGCTCTAAATGTTTTGAGCTGTTATGGTTTTTCTTTTAGGTCGGATTTATTATCGGTTAACTAGTTAAAAAGTGATTTTTAAAATGTTTTTAACAAAGGGGCAATTCAAAGAAGGTTATGTTAAATTTTGGATCGCTTATAAGCAAAAGTTTTTTTTCCAAAAATTCAAGCATGAATAAACGATTTTGAACCTCATACAACCCGAAAATTTTAATTGTCGTCAATTTGCTTAGCATAAATGAGAAACTCTTTTAAACGAAGTATTTGTGTAACACCCCGAACCCGGTCAACACACCACGACCGAATTCAGTATGTTACGGAGTGAAAATATTTTGAAGGAAACAAGTTGCCGATTTACCTTAGTGAAAAATTGTTATCGAAAACCTTTTTGTCGTTTTGAGTTTGGAAGAAAACCCTTTTGAGAAAAACATTTGTCGTTTCTAGTTTTGGAAAGTCGTTTGGTTTTACGGAAACCCGAATGAGTTATTATAATTAAGTTAAAAACCATTTTTTATTTGAACCTGATGTAAAACTTAGTTCGGAAAACAATTAAGCTAACTTGGTATCATCATGTGTATATTATTACCCGATGGTAAAGTTTGAAAAATCTCGATAAGAGGTATAATTTTTAAAAATTAATTTTTACCGGTTATTTGTGCAAGCTAGGTTATTCAACTTAAGCATAATATAATAAACATAAAAGTAGATAAATAAAACCCAAAATAATAACCTTAGCGGCCTTATTACAAATCCAAAACCAAATTTAAATAAAACATAAACCGAAATAAAAGTTTAAAACGAAACCCGAAAGCAAAGTACATGGCCACCTCGAGTCCTTCCCTGCTCCATATCCGCGATCTATGCCTCATCTGCAAAAATGTAAGGGAAGGGGTGAGTCACCGAGACTCAGTGCATAAATCCCCATCCCGATAATAGCAATTACACAATTCATAAGTAATTATGCAAATCATGCAAACCCCACCTAACCATCCGAACTCTTGTGTCTACCCCGTGTGGTCAAAACTACTGGTGACCGTAGTCAAAAATAATATAGGTGTGGTCAAAACCACTGGTGACCGTAGTCACAAATCATATGGTGGGGCCAACCCACCGTGTGGTCAAAACCACTGATGACAATCCCGTAATCAACATGTGGGGCCAACCCACTGTGGAACCAAACCACTGGGACGAGTCACAATAATCCTTGTGTGGTCAAAAACACTGGTGACCGTAGTCACAAGTAATATCCGTGTGGTCAAAACCACTGGTGGTCAAAACCACTGAGACTTAGTCACAATTATTATGAAAAGCAGGGCCAACCCACTGTGTGGTCAAAACCACTGGTGACAGTCTAAATCAATGTTTCCCCCTCCTCTTAACATACCCATCATCATGACCATATTAACCGTGGCATGTTATCATGTTAAGATGCAAATATCACATAGCATAGCATAATACAATGGTATAACAACATATATCAATAACCAAACAACAGGGGACTTACCCAGAGTCCACACTCATACCCGTAAGGGTAACACACTGATTTCAATAGCTATTTTGGCATTTAACAGTAAACATAATTAACACATTACTAATGAAGTGTGTAAGAGTTACACACCTGGCTACTTGCGAGTCTAACGAATCCCGAAACTAAGATCTACCCACGATGTAATATCCTGGGTTAGGGGCTATTTTTGTTATGGCATGTTTTGCATATGTTGGTGTGCTAGGTTGCTATTTTTATGGTTTAGGGGCTTAATTGTAGGCTAGGTGTATGCCTGAGTGTATGGAAAAATTTTAATTTTTGGCTTTATATGAGGGGAGCTGAAAGGAGCTGGGCCATATGTGTTTTATTGGGTGTTTTGGATCACAAAAATAAGGCTAGCAAAGTGGCAAGTGTGACGCCACTGGGAGCTAGTGTTTGACGTCAACCTCAAGGAGTGGAGGTCCAAAGTGTTCGAACAAAGCAGATTCCTCTATTTTGGTTTTATTTTTGGACGGCATGGGGAAGAGGTTGAGAGCAACTTGAATTCCTCCTATGACTTGGTCTTCATTTTCAAATGGAAGGTGGGGAGTGAAGATAGGAGGGTGACTTGGTCCACACATTTCAAATGAGTGAGGGGAGTTAATGGAGGATTTGGCCGAATGTTGGGGAGTGGGGGAGAGTTTGGCGGTTTTGGGAAGTGGGGAGTGAGTAGGCCGAATGTTCCTTGTGAGAGGTAGTGCATATTCGGTCATTAGGAGACCAAACCAAATTCTCTCTTTTGAAAACACCAAAGCCGAAATTCTAAAGGATTCTCTCAAATTTTTCTTCACTTCTTGAAAACCGTAAGACCAAAGCAAGCATTGCCGTTTTCTTCTCATTTCTTTTGCACTTAACCGATTGTGCATTTGTTCTCTCAACATCTTTTGGTAGCCGAATTTTACCCTCCCAAAAACACTTTCTCCATTCCTTTCTTCTTAAATCGAAAGCATCTACCTTGTGCATTTTCTTTTCCTCCCTGAACCTTGGTCGTTCTTCTTCTCCTTCTTCTTGAACATATCTTTTCTTTTGTTTCATTTTGAGACTTTAGCCGAACCCTCCCTTGGTAATTGCCGAAATTTCCTTCTAGCCTGTGTTGTCATTTTGGCCGAATATCAGTGAAGGGTGGATCTTGGTTGGTTGTTCAATCTTTGAACAAGGTAAGTGGCTGGCCGAATGGCCATCTTTCCCTCTTGTGTCCTCCAGTGATTATGGATGGGTTAAGGGCCGAATATGGCAATTATAGAAGGATGTTAATTGTGTTCGTTGTAGGGTCTTTTAATTGCGGAAGCAAGCAAGAGGAGCCGTTTTTTCGTTAACTTAAGAGTGGTAAGTGTAGTAAGGGGTAAGTAATTGGTTGTTGTTAGTTTAATCTTCTGGTTTCGATTAAGTCATGAATGATAAAGGATTAACTGCTATTCTTTTCAAGGTGGAGGCCGATTGTCTTAGAAGGGCCATTGTGGTTCGGGTTGGTAGGAAACCAAACCAGTAGCAAGGTAAGGGCTCAACGCTAACCCTTGTGGTTCATTTGGTTATGGCCGAATGGTCTTAGTGCCTAACCCCTATGTTGGCCGATTGTAGGAGCTAGTCATCAAGGGCCTTAGATTGTTTTCGTTGGGATTCTAGACTCGTATTTACCAGGTGTGTAAACTAACACACTTCCGTTTAGTAATATGATTGTTAACCTGTGTGATGATTAAAGAAACAGTGATGTTTGATACGATACCCTAATGGGTATGATTCTGGACTCGGGTAAGTCAGTATTACTATTATGAGTTTAATGATGATCTATATGTTACCATGGATTTGTGGATATATGTGACACGGGATATAAGATTAGACATAATAGCATGAGATGCATGATTGTATGATATGCATGATTACATGAGTATGGTATGTTGATGGGTGATACGAGTGAGAGGAGCGAAGTGGTATTTTGTCGACGAGCACCAAGTGTTTTGGTAACACAACTTTGTGACTTTGGGTCACCAGAGGTTTGGCACCTCCAGAGGTTTGGTACCTCAGCGTCTCGTCCCTGTGGTTTGACCACCGTGGGTTAGCCCCACTTGTGAGATACGGGATTGACGCCAGTGATTTGGTATCACACGATGGGTTGGCCCCATCACCCGATTTGTGACTACGGTCACCAGTGCTTTGGTAGCACATTGTGTCTTTGGGACACCAGAGGTTTGGCACCTCATTGCGACTTGTCCCTGTGGTTTGACCACCGTGGGTTGGCCCCACTTGAGATATGGGATCGTCTGCTAGTGATTTGGTATCACACGATGGGTTGGCCCCATCATCATTGGATTCGTGACTTTGGTCACGGTGCTTTGGTAGCACAATTGTGTCTTTGGGACACCAGTGGTTTGGTACCACATTGACGGATATTGTGTCTTTGGGACACCAGTGTTTTGGTAACACATTGTGACTATATGTCACCAGTGGTTTGGTACCACACGGGGTAGAAAAGGCGATATGGATGGTTAGGACCGGGTTGCATTAATTATGTTGCTATGTATGAGGTGTGTTAGTATGTTGTTTCATCGGGAGAGCGGGATTTATGCATCGAGTCATTCGACTCACCCTCTCCTTTAACATTTCAGGTGACACTTAGACGCGGACATGGAGCCGGATGGACTCGGGATGCTCATGCCATCTTTGAATAAAAGTTTTACTCAGACATTACATTTTGGGTACTTAGTTATTTACTTCCGGTTGGATTTTATTTCGGATTTGTAAAAGGCTTTTAAATTATGCCTTATGATGTTATGTTTTAAGTTAGATTTTTTTACATGCTTTAACAAAATAATTGAGTTAATTTGCTAAAACTTAATATGACAACGATTTCAAAATTTCCACGATATGTTTTCAACTATACCATCGGGTATCACACTGACTTTATAAATGAATGAAAATCCATTGTCTCCCAACTTGAAATCAAATTTTTTTTTTACTAAGATTAAATGTTTTATTAACGAAATTAAACAACTGTTTTTTTTAAACGGAACAAAGTTTTATGAAATCTATTTAGTGCAACCTCAAAATTTTCAAACTCGTTTTTCCCGTAACATACCAGATTCGGTCGTGGTGTTTGGACCGGGTTTGGGGTGTTACAATTGTGGTATCAGAGCCAAGTTTAAAAGCTCGGCTGTGGGCCTGAGACCCAAACTGTTTTCAAAAGTCTGTTTTAAATGTTTTGGGTTAAAGACATGGCATGGTTTACAAGGCATGACACCGAGTCTCCTGCACTGGCCGCCTGTAAGTAGTTCTAAACTCTTCGTGAATTACTATTTGTAGAAGGGTAGGTGATATGGAACGTAGTTAGATTTATAGGACTTGAACCACAGGATTAGGTCACTCAAACACTCGAACTAAAGCATAAGATTTAAAGCACTAAACCAATCTATGACTCACCACGGGGCTAGGGGGTGTGGTAACTCTGTTACACAAGTCTAGGAGAGGATCAGGGAAGAGCTTGGTATTTAAGCGATCCTCGTGACTCACCTCCTCTTCGCAGTATCCCACACAGTGCGTAGCTCGAGTTCACCCCGACCAAGAAGGCTCGGTCATAGACTTAACCTAACGTCTAAAACCCGAAAAAGGAACTAGCCATGTTTTCGAAAATACAACAACAACCCTAATGTTTTCAAACTTTTTGCAATAAACTCTTCCAAAACTGGGAATGTCACTTTTACAACGAATTTCTCGATTTGTGAAAATTAAAAAAAATGCCCTTAGGGTAAATTTACTAAAATGCCCCGGTTTATAAAATCTCGAACGCAATAAATTTGTACGAAATTCAAACACTCTGTTTTACAAAATATCAATCGAAAATTTTGATTTTGGAAATTTACGAAAACGCCCTCAGTCTGTGAAAATTACTAAAATACCCCTGGTTTCCAAAACGAAGTATTTTACAAAATTTTCAAAGAACACTCTCAAATTTTGGAATTCCAAAGTGACCAGTTTTACGTAAAGTTTAAAATATCTTTTATTACGAAAAAATACCCTGTAGGAAAAGGACGAAAATACCTTGGGCTAGAAATGGGCAAAGAATGTCAGAAGAGTGAATAGGTATGGAAAGGGTTAAGGAATGGATGTATGATCTCTTTTGGGTGAATAGGATAGAAGATTGAAACCTTGGTTGCTCGAAAGAACCCCGATTAAACTCCATCCATAAGATTTCTTTGCGGTTAAGAAAGTGGAACGATACTAATGCATAAAAATCTTCTTAATCGAATCGTAAACGAGATCGTTTAGTCATGAGTACTCGAGGTGGACGTGGCTGTAATACTCGTGGTCGAGGTCGAGGTAGGATGACGTTTCGAACCCGTAGGATCCGTCAAGGGTCGAAAATGAGATCTGGGATTCGCCACCAGTGGAGGTGGTGAGTACCAAGATCGATCGGGGCGATGCGGTGTCACGAGCGTCTTCGCGGGTGTTGGAAAGAGTAGCTGGTGTAGGTGGTGGTGCAGGAGTTTGGGAAATCTGTTCCTGAGCGACTCCGGGCTAATGGGGCCGAATTTTTCCGAGGTGTATCGGGTGTTGCTCTAGCACCGCTTGAATATTGGTGGAGGCAACCGAGCGGATCATGGATGATCTGGACTTGACGGTACCAAGAGAAGTGAAGGGCATCGATCGCTTCTTCGGGATGAGTCATATCAGTGGTGGCTCACGGTTCGGGATAGTGTGGCCGCAGAAGATTTGACATGGGATTATTTCAGAGCTGCATATCAAAAGAAATACATCGGGGCTAGTTACATCGACTCCCAGCGAAAGGCATTTCTGAGGCTTGTTCAGGGGAGTAAATCAAGGTCGAGTACGAGGTGAGTTCCTCGGCCGAGTAGGTATGCCGTGGGCATTGTAGCCACCGAGCATGAGAGGTGTGTTCGTTTCGAGGATGGTCTGCGAGACGAGTTGAGGCTGCTGATTGCTCCACAGCAGGAGCGCGAGTTTGCTGTCTTAGTTGAGAAGGCTAAGGTAGCCGAGGGTGTTAAAGAGTCGGTAAGACAGAGCATGGACAGGAGTAGGCTTAAGAGGAGCTTTGGGTCTTCTCGGATCGCCCGTAATCCGCGAGAAGAGGCTAGACCGAAGGGGCGTAATCGATCGCTAGGTTTGTTCTCGCCAGCGCGGGACCGCCGCATGTAATCGCGTGGGAAATCTCATTGGGGTGGTTGTTGGGTGGTGGAAAAGGTTGCTTCGAGTGTGGTTCTCTGGATCATCGCATTAGGGACTGTCCGCGTAGGATGGCCAGGATTCAGTCTGAGAGTCAGGGCCGTAATCAGTTCAGAGGTAATGGACCGCCACCACAGAGGGGCCGTGGTAATGGCAGAGGTGGTAATGGATTTGGTCGAGGTCGTGGAGCACCGGGCAGAGGTGCGGGTAGTTCTGAGGCACGACAGCCTGGTCTGGTGTATGCAGCTAGGCGCCGCGAGGAGGGCGACGCACCGGGACGTAATGTCGGTGATACGTTTTGATTTTTGGTTCTCCCCTATACGCTTTAATTGACTTGGGTTCCACGCATTCGTATGTTGCTAGTAGTATAGTTGAGACCATGGACTTAGACTCTAAAGCGCTTACAGGCAGATGACCGTATTTAGCCCTCTAGGTCACTCAGAGTCGTAGATAAGCTATATAAGGATGTACCCTAGAACTCCAAGGGGTCATTTTTTGTCGCTAATCTGATGGAACCGCCGTTTGGGGAGTTCGACCGATTCTTGGGATGGATGGTTGGTTAAGTACCAGTGCCAAGGTGGATTGCGTGGCTAAGCGCATGGTTCTATCGATCGATAAGGAGATGAAGTGATTATGATAGGTAATAGGAGAGATTACTTATCCAATGTGGTATCGGCATTAAAAGTCGTAAAGATGGTCGGAAGTCGTGAAGTGAAGTATATGGTTCATGTGTATGCCTTGGAGGCTAAAGAATCTTTGTTGAGAAGGTTCGCAGATTGTTAAGGAATTTGTGGATGTGTTTCGGAGGAGCTTAGGGTTTGCCACCGGATCGTGAGGTAGAGTTTGGGATAGATCCGCTACCGGTGGACTGCGCCAGTGTCTATTGCTCCATATAGGATGGCACCAAAGGAATTGGTGGAGCTTAAGGCTCAGATTCAGGAGCTGTTGGATCGAGGCTTCATTAGGCCAAGTGTTTCACCGTGGGGAGCGCCGGTATTATTCGTCAAGAAGAAGGACGGTACGATGCGGATGTGTATCGATTACCGCCAACTGAATAAGCTGACGATTAAAAACAAGTATCCGTTACCACGGATAGATGACTTGTTTGATCAGCTGAAAGGTGCATCGGTGTTTTCGAAGATCGATTTGAGGTCTGGGTACCATCAGTTGAAAGTTAAGGAAGCGGATATCCATAAGACAAACAGCGTTTGGACTCGACGGGCACTACGAATTCTCGTAATGCCGTTCGGGTTGACTAACGCCCGGCAGCTTTTATGGATATGATGAATAGGTTGTTTCAAGAAGATCCGGACCGTTTTTTGTCGTGGTTTTTATTGACGACATCTTGGTTTACTCAAGGTCGGAAGAAGAGCATGATGCACACTTGAGAGTGGTGTTGCAAATTTTGAGGAGAAGCAACTCTATGCTAAGTTCGGTAAGTGCGAGTTACGCTTAGTGAAGTGACGTTTTTGGGTCATGTAGTATCAGCTGGGGGGATTAGAGTAGATCCTCGGAAGGTTGAGGCGGTTTTGGATTGGAAGCCTCCTAAGTCAGTCGCTGAGATTCGGAGTTTCCTGGGTTTGGCAGGATACTACCGAAGATTTGTTGAGGGTTTCTCGTTAATTGCAAAGACCGATGACTAAGTCATAAGAAAGGGAGTTCCGTTCGTTTGGACCGAGAAAGCAATGAGAGTTTTGATAAGTTGAAGAAGATCTTGACTGAGGCTCCTGTTTTAATTCAACCTGAGGCTGGTAAGGAATTCACAGTGTATTGCGACGCATCTCATACGGGATTGGGTTGTGTGCTGATGCAGGAGGGTAAGGTTGTGGCTTACGCTTCTCGGCAGCTGAGGCCACACGAGGTCAACTATCCGACGCACGATTTAGAGCTAGCAGCCGTAGTCTTCGCTCTAAAAATCTGGAGGCATTACTTGTGCGGTGAGAGATCAATAGTCTACCACAGATCATAAGAGTCTGAAGTATCTATTGACTCAGAAGGATCTGAATTTGAGGCAGCGTAGATGGGTTGAGTTGCTCAAGGACTACGACTGTTCGATTGAATATCATCCGGGCAAGGCTAACGTGGTGGCAGACGCGTTGAGCCGTAGGGTTGTTTCGGACTTAAGAGCGATGTTTGCCCATTTGAGTTTGTATGACGACGGGAGTATTCTGGCAGAGCTGCAGGTTAAGCCTACTTGGGTTGAGCAGATCAAAGAAAGCTTGATTAGAGGATGAGGTTCGAGTGCGCGAAGGTTACAAGTGCGAGAATGGTGGTTTGGAGGGTTACTGACTTGTCTAGTGATGAGGTTTCGTGTGTTTTCAAGGTAAGGCTTGTATGCCTAAGGATGTTGAGTCGAGGCGAGAAGATCCTTCGGGCGCACATGCAGATCCTTATGCTATGCATCCCGGAGGTAGTAAGATGTATAGGGATCTTAAAGAGCGATTTTGGTGGCTGGCTTGAAGAAGAAAGAGGTGACAGAGGTTGTTGGGAAATGTCCGACTTGTCGCCAGTCAAGGCTGAACATCGATTGCCGTCGGGTTTGCTTGACTGTGAAAATCCTCGATGGAAATGGGAAAGAATAACTATGGATTTCGTCGGTGGTTTATCGCTTACGCCAAGCAAGAAAGATTCGATTTGGGTTATTGTGGACCGTCGACTAAGTCGGCCCATTTCATTCGGTGAGAGTGAACTATTCACTTCAGAGATTGGCGAAGCTTTATGTGTCGAGAGATAGTAAGGCTACACGGTGTACCGTTTTCGATAATCTCGGATAGGGATCCCGAGTTTACGTCGAGGTTTCGAGAGCGTTGCATCGAGCTCTGGTGCGCGCTTGGATTTCAAAGACGACTTTTCACCGCGATCGGCGACGGCAATGTAAAGGGTCATTCAGATCTTGGAAGACATGCTTTGAGAGGTTGTGTTCGGACTTGAGGCGGTTGGGAAGAGTTTACGCCGTTAGCCGAAGTTCGCCTATAACAAACAACTACCAAGCAAGCATCAAAATGGCACCATATGAGGCGTCAGATGGTAGGAAGTGTCGCTCACCTTCATGTTGGAAAGAGTTAGGTGAACGTCAGTTGTTGGGACCCGAGTTGGTTACTGAGACCGAGGACAAGGTTAGGTTGATCCAGGCTCGTTTAAAGGAAGCTTCGGACCGGCAAAAGTCTTATGCCGATCTTAAGCGAAGAGATATAGAGTTCGCTGTGGGAGATCGGGTCTTCTTAAAGGTCTCGCCTTGGAAGAAGGTGCTGAGGTTTGGCAGAAAAGGCAAGCTAAGTCCGAGGTTTATTGGGCCGTATAAGGTATTGAGACGAGTTGGACCAGTGGCGTATCAGCTTGAGTTGCCAGCGGAGCTTAGCCAGATTCACGATGTTTTTCACGTGTCGATGCTTCGACGGTACCGTTCAGATCCATCACATGTAGTAGCGGTGGAGGAGATCGAGGTAAATCCAGATTTGACCATGGAAGAGGAACCTGTGCAGATTCTTGATCGGGATGTGAAGGTCCTGCGTAGGAAGTCTGTGCCTCTGGTTAAGGTACTTTGGCGGAACCATGGCGTGGAAGAAGCTACGTGGGAACCCGAGGATGTGATGAGACAGCAATACCCGCAACTCTTTTGACCAGGTAATTTTGGGGCGAAATTATCTTTAAGGGGTAGAAGCGTAATATCACGGGTTAGGGGCTATTTTTGTTATGGCATGTTTTGCATATGTTGGTGTGCTAGGTTGCTATTTTTATGGTTTAGGGGCTTAATTGTAGGCTAGGTGTATGCCTGAGTGTATGGAAAAATTTTAATTTTTGGCTTTATATGAGGGGAGCTGAAAGGAGCTGGGCCATATGTGTTTTATTGGGTGTTTTGGATCACAAAAATAAGGCTAGCAAAGTGGCAAGTGTGACGCCACTGGGAGCTAGTGTTTGACGTCAACCTCAAGGAGTGGAGGTCCAGTGTTCGAACAGCAGGATTCCTCTATTTTGGTTTTATTTTGGACGGCATGGGGGAAGAGGTTGAGAGCAACTTGAATTCCTCCTATGACTTGGTCTTCATTTTCAAATGGAAGGTGGGGAGTGAAGATAGGAGGGTGACTTGGTCCACACATTTCAAATGAGTGGAGGGGAGTTAATGGAGGGATTTGGCGAATGTTGGGGAGTGGGGAGAGTTTGGCCGGTTTTGGGAAGTCGGGAGTGAGTAGGCCGAATGTTCCTTGTGAGAGGTAGTGCATATTCGGTCATTAGGAGACCAAACCAAATTCTCTCTTTTGAAAACACCAAAGCCGAAATTCTAAAGGATTCTCTCAAATTTTTCTTCACTTCTTGAAGCAAGTAAGACCAAAGCAAGCATTGCCGTTTTCTTCTCATTTCTTTTGCACTTAGCCGATTGTGCATTTGTTCTCTCAACATCTTTTGGTAGCCGAATTTTACCCTCCCAAAAACACTTTCTCCATTCCTTTCTTCTTAAATCGAAAGCATCTACCTTGTGCATTTTCTTTTCCTCCCTGAACCTTGGTCGTTCTTCTTCTCCTTCTTCTTGAACATATCTTTTCTTTTGTTTCATTTTGAGACTTTAGCCGAACCCTCCCTTGGTAATTGCCGAAATTTCCTTCTAGCCTGTGTTGTCATTTTGGCCGAATATCAGTGAAGGGTGGATCTTGGTTGGTTGTTCAATCTTTGAACAAGGTAAGTGGCTGGCCGAATGGCCATCTTTCCCTCTTGTGTCCTCCAGTGATTATGGATGGGTTAAGGGCCGAATATGACAATTATAGAAGGATGTTAATTGTGTTCGTTGTAGGGTCTTTTAATTGCGGAAGCAAGCAAGAGGAGCCGTTTTTCTGTTAACCGAGTGGTAAGTGTAGTAAGGGTAAGTAATTGGTTGTTGTTAGTTTAATCTTACGGTTTCGATTAAGTCATGAATGATAAAGGATTAACTGCTATTCTTTTCAAGGTGGAGGCCGATTGTCTTAGAAGGGCCATTGTGGTTCGGGTTGGTAGGAAACCAAACCAGTAGCAAGGTAAGGGCTCAACGCTAACCCTTGTGGTTCATTTGGTTATGGCCGAATGGTCTTAGTGCCTAACCCCTATGTTGGCCGATTGTAGGAGCTAGTCATCAAGGGGCCTTAGATTGTTTTCGTTGGGATTCTAGACTCGTATTTACCAGGTGTGTAAACTAACACACTTCCGTTTAGTAATATGATTGTTAACCTGTGTGATGATTAAAGAAACAGTGATGTTTGATACGATACCCTAATGGGTATGATTCTGGACTCGGGTAAGTCAGTATTACTATTATGAGTTTAATGATGATCTATATGTTACCATGACTGTGGATATATGTGACATGGGATATAAGATTAGACATAATAGCATGAGATGCATGATTGTATGATACGCATGATTACATGAGTATGGTATGTTGATGGGTGATACGAGTGGAGGAGCGGTGGTATTTTGTCTTGACGAGCGAGCACCAGTGTTTTGGTAACACAACTTTGTGACTTTGGGTCACCAGAGGTTTGGCACTCCAGAGGTTTGGTACCTCGGCGTCTCGCCCTCGTGGTTTGACCACCGTGGGTTAGCCCCACTTTGAGAGATCTGAGATTGGCGCCCGGTGATTTGGTATCACCACGATGGGTTGGCCCCATCACCGCATTTGTGACTACGGTCACCGGTGCTTTGGTAGCACATTGTGTCTTTGGGACACCAGAGGTTTGGCACCTCATTGCGACTTGTCCCTGTGGTTTGACCACCGTGGGTTGGCCCCACTTGAGATATGGGATCGTCTGCTAGTGATTTGGTATCACACGATGGGTTGGCCCCATCATCATTGGATTCGTGACTTCGGTCACCAGTGCTTTGGTAGCACAATTGTGTCTTTGGGACACCAGTGGTTTGGTACCACATTGACGGATATTGTGTCTTTGGGACACCAGTGTTTTGGTAACACATTGTGACTATATGTCACCAGTGGTTTGGTACCACACGGGGTAGAAAAGGCGATATGGATGGTTAGGACCGGGTTGCATTAATTATGTTGCTATGTATGAGGTGTGTTAGTATGTTGTTTCATCGGGAGCGGGATTTATGCACTGAGTCATTCGACTCACCCTCTCCTTTAACATTTCAGGTGACACTTAGACGCGGACATGGAGCCGGGATGGACTCGGGATGCTCATGCCATGCTGAATAAAAGTTTTACTCAGACATTACATTTTGGGTACTTAGTTATTTACTTCCGGTTGGATTTTATTTCGGATTTGTAAAAGGCTTTTAAATTATGCCTTATGATGTTATGTTTTAAGTTAGATTTTTTACATGCTTTAACAAAATAATTGAGTTAATTTGCTAAAACTTAATATGACAACGATTTCAAAATTTCCACGATATGTTTTCAACTATACCATCGGGTATCACACTGACTTTATAAATGAATGAAAATCCATTGTCTCCCAACTTGAAATCAAATTTTTTTTTACTAAGATTAAATGTTTTATTAACGAAATTAAACAACTGTTTTTTTTAAACGGAACAAAGTTTTATGAAATCTATTTAGTGCAACCTCAAAATTTTCAAACTCGTTTTTCCCGTAACATACCAGATTCGGTCGTGGTGTTTGGACCGGGTTTGGGGTGTTACACACGAATTGATAGAACTCGAAGATCCAAACGCTTGCCTTCACCTTTCCTATAATCGGCCAACACCATCTCATTAAGAACATAGCCATTCGGTTTAACCAAGAAATCCCGAAGGAAGAGGTAACGCAACCACATGATCACTCTTACCTTAACACCTTTCGACCTCCACACAAAACCCAAAGTCACACGATGGCAAGTCTCCCCCCTACAATCGGCCAAATACTATTATCATAGGATTAAACCTTCGATATTTTAACATAATTAGAGATGTCGAAACAAATAGAAGCACTTACCCCCACACTAACGAAACTGACTAAAAGTGATGACGAATAGCCAACGCCGAATCTGCTGTCACAAAACCTGAAAGAACACTTATGAGTACCAAAGGATTCGGCTTTTAGAGGCATAAGAACCATGCACAACAGATGCCGAAATCTGGCTTTTGTTACCATATGAAACAATGGAGGGAAAGGATAAGGGATGAGAGATTCGATCACAAGACTAGGAACTTACCTTCAAATGCCGGAGTCGACCCACGAAACAAAGAAAAGATGAAAAGAGAACGATCTCACTTAGTTGGTATTCGGCCAATATGTCAGAAAAGAAAAGGAGAAGAGTAACAGAGGTTTCGACTTTTAGGATTAATAGGCTTCTAGTTTCGGCTATGGCCAAGAGATGAGAAAAGAGAACAAATTTCGGCACAAAAGAGATTCGGAGAAGAAGAAAAAATCCCAAGAGAGGTGATATGATGCTTTCGACTTGGCACAAAAGAAAAGAACCTAGAGGAGATTCGGCTATGGCCTTTTTGAGAGGAGAAGAAAATGAGGAACTAACATAAAGAGAATGTAACCTGAAGCTCACTCAGCCACCTATCTAACTAGCTCACCAAAACCGAAAAAGCAAAAAACCCACACTCCACATTTTGCCATAACCCCTTCCCAAGCTTCAAAATCGAATGCTTCCCAAACTCACACCACAACCAAAAATTTAGCTAAACACATCCTACTCCCCTCAAACACATGTCGTCCCCTTCATCCCTCATTGAATTCCTCTCATCCACTCATTCAAATGAATTTGAATTAGTCAACCTCCTATAATTCTTCCTCTCCACACATTTTGAATTCATTGACTCAATCCACATCCATCCAACAGAGTCCTTCTTGAGTCCATCTCCTCCTTGCTCCTGGCGTCAAAAATAAATGCACAAGGGGAGATTTCTGCAGCTCGAACCAAGGCCCTCTTAGCTCCCTGTGGCATCACCTCTTCAAGGCCTTAGTAGCGCCTCCCTTGCCACTTGTCCACTAGGATAGTTGTGTCACAACACTCCAAGAATATCTCTTAACCTCTAACTCCTTTAGCTCCCCTTCCAAGTACCTAAAACTAAAATTTTTGCCATGACTCCAGCCTAACCTGAGGTCATGCTTGGACCCCAAAACACCCTAACTAGCACAATAAACATATTATCACATGCAACACACAAAAATGCAGAGACCTCGATTTAAGGATGTTACAATTTGGTTTAGAATTTGAAACTTATTATTTTCTCACCATCAAATAGAACCCTTTTCAACATTATTCCCAGTAACATCCTGAATTCGCCCGTGGTGGTTTGGGCAGGGTTTGGGGTGTTACAGAAAAGAACTTGTAGAGGGAGACTGAGAATTTCGGCACAGGGAAAGAAGAAAAGAATAGGGTTCCAAATGCCGAAATTGATAAGCTATCCCCCCGATTTATAGAAATTTCGGCACTTACCTATCAAAAACCGAAAGTGCCCTTTCTGATAACTAACAACTAATCCAATAGTAGGGGAAATTTTGGCACCCCTCTAAGAGATGGAAATTCGGCCACCTCCTAGCTTACTGGATAATTCCTAAATTTTCTCCCTTATATACATCTGATCACTCATCCTCAAGTGTCATGGATAACACTACCTCTTCCTTCCTTTATCAGCACATTATCCACCTTATTATCACATTAAATAAATTCCTAAATTTAAGCATCATTCTTTGAACTCCACTCTTTGCTATTATAAATGCCGAAAATATTTAAAATAAAAGGTACCAGGCGACTCGAACCTTGGACCTTCAATTGACGCCAACTTCCTTCCCTCTTAGTGGCGCCATTTTGCCACTGGGCCACAAGCCCATTTGTGTTTTAAAACACATCTAATATCTTTAATGCCCTAACTTAACAAGCTTTCCACTAAAGTGTTCAAACAAGAATTTTAACTATAGCCTCGGCCCAAACCTGAGCCCATTCTGAACCCCTAATACTCAACTTAACTCATTACACATATTCACCCATTAAATACATGGGCCCAAAAATTCAGGATGTTACATGATTTTCGTTGGTGAATGGAATAATGTGGGATTAGTGATGACTATAATAGTCAGTGGAATCATGTTTGAATTGTAAAGATATCCGAGTGCAGTGGTTATAATTTAGTAGATTATGATGAACTCTTCTGGGTATTCTATGTGTTCATTCATTCTTAGATATATATGTAGCTGTTCATTTTCGGATGATATTCTTGTCTATTGAGAACGCTAATTAATCATATTGTTAGATGAAAGCATTATGGGTTTAGTTTGTATATGATCGGCATTGCTTTATCTTTCTTTGGTATTCTATTCAATTACATTCGGTAGAAAATTGACGGTAAAATCCATATGATGCTAGTATTCTATTTCTACTGGTTGTTGCTCTACTTTATATATATGGAAATTATATTGCTTCTGTCACAATTGATTTTAGTTCGTATGAGTGGTGTTTTTCTTTTAAATTTTATTTGGGATATTATCGAAATCTTTATAATCTGGGTTGTATTCTCGAAAATTCAGTATAGCTTCACATGTTGGACTTCATTATCTCAGTTTTCTTATCATTCTTACTATTTAATGTAACACCCCTAACCCGTAACCGTCATCGGAATAGGATTAAGAGGTATTATCGGACAAACGGAAACATTCACAGACATTTCATATCGTAATGCAACAAAATGAATCAAAGTGTTCCTTAAATAGGTCTACAAGACATTAAACATGCTTTTGAAATGGGCCAGGACTAAACTGAACACATACGAAAGATCACGAAAATTTAAAAATTTTTCAAGGTTATAGAGGTCACACGCCCGTGTGCCTCACCCGTGGTCGCTACTGACTTCACCACACGGCCAGTCACATGCTCGTGTGTCCAGCCCATGGTTGATCCTGACTTGCCTTGAATTATAACCACGAGGGACACCGTCTATCCACACGCCCGTGTGCTCAACCGTGTGGGCAAATATAGGCCTTTGCAAGGCCAAAATGCCACCCACACTCAAGGTCATCCCTAAAATCATATCTCAACATCATTCCAACTTAATTCATACCAAAATAACCAATTAATTCAAGCATTCAAATGTATAACTAGCACTTTTCATTTACCTATCTACCAAATCTCATGACTAAGTTCATCTACCATTCACAAGACAATTTAAACAAGTTAAACAAAGACTTATCTTAACCAAAATCGTACCCACAATATCATAAACATAGTAACCATATTTTGCATATACTAAGCCAAGACCAAATTGCTCAAACTAACCTGTTAAGCACAAAGCCGAGTATACGTAAAACCAAATATAAACATAGTGATTAAGCCATTTCCGCATGGCTATATATATATTGTAACACCCCTAACCCGTATCCGTCGCTAAAATAGGGTTAAAGGCGTTACCGGTATATAGGTCAACAAGACCTTAATCATGCTTTAGAGTAGGGCCGGGACCAAGCAGAACACATACAGAAATTCTTGGAAATTTAAAACTTTTCTAAGTTATAGATGACACATGCCCGTACGGGCAGGCTGTGTGCCTCCCATGGAAACCAAACACACCCTGTGTCCCGGCCGTGCCAAAATAGAGCATGTGTTCTGTCTTCTCCACACGGCCACCAAACACTCTCTTGTGCTAAAACCGTGTAATCTTAGGCAATATACTGACTTATTCACATGGGTACTAGGCACATCTGTGTACCATGGCCGTGTACATTTGAGATAGCTACTGACTTAATCCCATGGTCACTAGGCACGCCCGTGTGCCACAACTATGTGGGCAAAATAAGCCATTTGCAAGGCCAAATTACCACCCACACTTGGGTCTATCTGTAATATCCCGGGTTAGGGGGTTATTTTATTGTTGCATAAAATGACATGTGTTGGTGTGCTATGTTGCTGATTCTATGTTTTAAGGGCTTAGTTGTGAGCTAGAAGTAAGCCCGAGTGTTAGGAAGAATTTTTGTTTTTAGGCTTAAGTGTGAGGAGCTAAGGTAGCTGGGGGGTTCTTAAATTAATTTTGGTGTTTCTGAGCACAAAAGAGGAGCTGGTGGAGTGGCGGGTGAGACGCCACTAAGGGCTTGTGAGTGTGGCGTCATTTGCAGAAGGGAGAGGTCCTGAGTTCTAGCTACAGTGTGCTTCTATTTTTTTGCTTCCATTTTGACGCTAAGGGGGTTGGACATTGACCAAGTCAAACCGTTTGAATAAAGGGTGGAGAGGGAAAAGTGGAGGTGGACTTGTTCAAATTGTTTGAACGTGTGGATGTGAGTGCATGGGGATTTGGCGAATTTTAGGGAGGTTGGAGGGGAAGTGACGGCTTGGTATGGGGGAGGGAGTAGTGCCGAAATTCATTAGGCAACTTTGTGCATTTTCGGCCAAAAGCATTTGGTAAACAAAGTTCTCTTTTTGTCAAAAGCTATCCGAAATTTCATAGGTGTTTCTCCATTTTTTTTCTTTGAAACCGAATTTGCTTTGCTCTTTTGTTTGGTGTGTGGCCGAATGCTCTCTCCTCTACCATCTTCTCCTTCTCCATTTTGTTAAGCCGAATTTAACCTCTCTCCCTCTCAAACTTTCTTTTCTTTCTCTTTCAAAACCTTGTGCAGAAACCCCTTTCCTTCTAGTCATTATGTTTTCTTCCTTGTGTGAGACCGAATCTTCTTCTTCTTTGTTTAAGCCTTGGCCGAATATTGGTGATTGTTGGGTGCTGTTTCATTCGGTTGGTGTTAGGTAAGGCTTGGCCGAATGGTCATTTAATTCTCTTCTTTTTCCTAATCGACTTGGGTTTGAGTTGAGGCCGAATTTAGCATTGGTTGAGGAGGGGAACTAATCTCTTGTGTAATCAACTTTTGTTATAGGACAATTGGATTTTTGGATACAATCAAGTGGAGCCTTCGTTCTTTGATTAACTATTTGGGTAAGTGTTGGTAAGGGCCAGTTCTATTAGTTGATTCTTTTATCTCCTTTAGCCAAGTTAATTAAGGATTAATGGTTCTTTTTTTAGGGTGGTGGCCGATTGTCAGAGGGACCATTAATTGGTTCGGGTATTGGTCAGAACCAAACCAATAGCAAGGTGAGGGTTATCGACAAACCCTTTTGGATTAAATGGCTATAGCCGAATGGTCTTAGTGCCTAACCCCTATGTTGGCCGAATGTTATAGGAGCCTGATAATTGAGGGACTTAGATCGTTCGTTGGGATCTTTAGGCTCGTATATACGAGGTGTGTAAACTAACACACTGATACTTAGTAATGTTATTAATAAACCTGTTTGCCTGATAAAAATCATAACAGTGTGATGGATAATTGGATGCCCAAATGGGGTATGTGTACGGATCCAGGTAAGTTTATCTTATTATGAGTTCTATTGTGATACCGTGATATTATGATTTATGCTATGTATGCTATAGGATGCATTATGGGGCATGTTGGCATGTATTACTTGATTTGCATCGATATGACATGTTGGGTGATTTGAGAGGAGGGGGATATGATATCCGTGTCTTTGGGACACTGTGACTTTGGGTCACCAGAGGTTTGGCACCTCCAGTGGTTTGGTACCACAGATGATATTTCGTGACTTTGGGTCACCAGAGGTTTGGCACCTCAGCGTCTCGTCCCAGTGGCTTAGCACCACGGTGGGTTGGGCCCGCTGATTGATTATACTGGGATTGACGCCGGTGATTTGGTATCACACGATGGGTTGGCCCCATCATCGGATTTGTGATCGCGGTCACGGTGGTTTGGTACCACATGTGTGTTTGGGACACCAGAGGTTTGGCACCTCATTGCGACTCGCCCCCGTGGTTTGACACCACCGTGGGTTGGCCCCACATGTGAGATACGGGATTGTCGCTAGTGATTTGGTATCACGCGATGGGTTGGCCCCATCATCGGATTATTCGTGACTTTGGGTCACCAAAGTGGTTTGGCACCACACTTATGGATATCGTGACTTTGGGTCACGGTGGTTTGGCACCACCGGTGGTTTGGTACCACACGGGTAGAAAAGGAGATACGGATGGTTAGGATCGGGTTGCCTTAATTGTGTTGCTATGTATGATGTGTGTTAGCCTTTGTTGCTTTATCGGGAGCGGGATTTATGCATCGAGTCATTCGACTCACCCTCTCCTTTGACATTTCGGGTGACTCGAGACGCGGACATGGAGCCGGGATGGACTCGGGGTGCTCATGCCGTGCTTAATAAAGTTTTACTCAGACTCTATCATTTGGGTACTTTAGTTTTATTACTTTTATTTGGGTCTTACTTTGGATTGCAAAAGGCCTTTAAATTATGTTTTATGATGTTTATGTTTTAAATTAGATTTTAATATGCCTTATCAAAATAATTGGGTTGAAATTTTTACTAAAACTGGGAAAGATGATGTTTTCAAAATTTTAACGCAATGTGAACTTAAATGATTTTCAAATCAAACACGGTTTTCTGTTAAGTTCAAAAAATGTTTTATGTAACACTAAGAAACTATTGAAGTTTTAAATAGAATAAACTCGTTCTAACCACACATGTTGACTACGTTTTCAAAAAAAAAAAAGTTTTTCGGGTTTCAAATACACCATTGATTTCAAACAAGTCTACTCTAAGTTCTTCAAATACACTTCATGGTGGAGAGTTTTTCATCCAGGTTTAAAACGAAAAAAACCTAAACCTCTTAAGTACGTTTTCCCCGTAACATACCAGATTCGGACGTGGTGTCTTGTCCGGGTTTGGGGTGTTACAATTGTGGTATCAGAGCTACGTTCAAAAGCTCGGCTGTGGGCCTGAGGCCCAAAATGTTTTCAAAAGTTTGTCTTAAGTGTTTTGGGGGTTAAATGCATGGTTTATAAGGCATGGCACCGAGTCTCCAGCACTGCCGCCTGTAAGTTGTTCTAAACTCTTTGTGAATTACTATTAGTAGAAGGGTAGGTGGTATGGAACGTAGATAGATCTATAGGACTGAAACCCTAGGGTTAGATTACTCAAACATCCAAACCAACCATAAGACTTAAAGCACTAAACCAATCTATGACTTAGTCGCTGAGTTAGGGTGTGGTAACTCCGGTATGCATGTCTAGGAGAGGATCCGGAAGAGCCTGGTATTTAAACAGTCCTCGTGACTCACCGCCTCTTCGCAGGTATCCCACCTGGTGCGTAGCTCGAGTTCACCCTGACCAAGAAAGCTCGGTCATAGGGAACTAGCCATATTTTCGAAAAAGAATGAAACAACAACAACCCTAATGTTTTCAAACTTTTGCAATAAACTCTTTCAAAACTGAGAGTGTCACTTTTACAACAATTTTCTCGAAAAACCTGATTTGTGGGAAGTTACAAAAATGCCCTTAGGGGGGTAAAACTTACTAAAATGTCCTCGGTTCATAAAATATCAACTCAATGATTTCGCCCAAAATTCCAATGATGATACAAAATTCAAAAACCTGCTTTACAAAATATCAATCGAAAATTTTGATTTTGGAAATTTACGAAAACGCCCTCAGTTTGTAAAAATTACCGAAATACCCCTGGTTTCCAAAAAGATGTTATAACTCTAAATTTTACAAAATCTTCAGAAACACCCTCCAATTTTGGGAATTTCAAGGTGACCGGTTTTACGAAAGTTTTAAAATTTCTTTTATTACGAAAATACCCCTGTAGGGAAAATGACGAAAATACCCCTGGGATAGAAATGGGCAGAAATGTCCGAAGAGCGAATAGGTATGGAAAGTAATAAGGAATGGATGCATGAACTCCTTTGTGTGAACTAGGATAGCAGATTGAAACCTTGTTTGCTCGAAAGAATCCCTGATTAAAGCTATATCCATAAAATTTCTTCGCGAATAAGAAAGTGGAACGATACTAATGCATAAAAATTTTCTTAATCAGATACGTAGAGCGTTTAGTCATGAGTACTCGAGGCGGGCGTGGTCGTAATACTCGTGGTCGAGGTCGGGGTAGGATGACAGTTTCTGAACCCGTAGGATCTGGTCAGGGGTCAGAAAATGAGATACCGGCACCACCAGTAGGGGGTGGTGAATTTCAGGATCAAAGCCGGGATGACGCAGCGATGTCACGAGCGATCTTTGCGGGTTCGGAAAGGGTAGTGGAGTAGGCGGAGGAGCTTGAAAAATGCGTGCGAACGACTCCGGGCAAACGGGGCTGAATTCTTTCGAGGTGTTTCTGGTGTTGCTCCCAGCACTGCTGAATATTGGCTGGAGGCGACAGAGCGGATCATGGATGATCTGGACCTTTCTGCTGAGGAGAAGCTAAAAGGGATTGTATCGCTTCTTCGGGATGAGTCATATCAGTGGTGGCTCACGGTTCGGGACAGTGTGGCAGTAGAGGATCTGACATGGGATTATTTTAGTAGGCGTGCACTGAGAAAGTACATCGGCGCTAGTTATATCGATGCGCGCAATGTAAAGGCATTCTTGAGGCTTGTTCGGGAGTAAGTCTGCTTTTCGAGTATGAGGTGAGTTCTTAAAGCTTAGTCGGTATGCTAGGGGTATTGTGGCGACGAACACGAGAGGTGTGTTCGTTCGAGGATGTCTCGAGAGACGCAGTGAGATGGCTGATTGCTCCACAGCAGGAGCGTGAGTTTGCCGTCCTAGTTGAGAAGGCCAAGGTGGCCGAGGGTGTTAAGGAATCGGTGAGGCAAAACACGGATAGGAACCGTCATAAGAGGAGTTTTGGATCTTCCGGGCGTCGGGTAATCCCGAAGAGGCTAGACCGAGTGGGCCGAACCAGTCACAGTAGGCCGCTGTTTGTTGTTAGCGAGGACCGCCGCTATGTAATCTGTGGAAAATCTCATTGGGGAGGTTCTTTGGGTGGAGGAAAAATTTGTTTTGAGTGTGGTTCTCTAGATCACCGTGTGAGGGATTCGTCCGCGTAAGTTGGCTAGGATTGGTCCCGAGAATCGGTAATGTCGATTCCGGTAATGGACCGCCACCGCATGAGGGTCGTGGTAATGGCAGAGGTGGTAATGGATTTGGTCGAGGCCGTGGAGCACCGCAGAGGTACGGTAGTTACGAGGCACAGCGGCTGGTTTGTTTGGTGTATGCCGCGAGGCGCCGAGAGGAGGCGCGCGACCGGACGTCATCACCGCAGACGTTTTTGATTTTTGGTTCTCCCTATACCGCTTTGATTGATTTGGGTTCCACGTATTCTTATGTTGCTAGTAGTATAGTTGAGACCATGGACTTAGACTCGAGAGACTACTCCTAGACGGATGATCTGCATTTTTAGCCCTCTAGGTCACTTTGTAGTCATAGATAAGTTGTATAAGGATGTACCCCTAGAACTTCAAGGGGTAGTGTTTGTGGCTGATCTGATGGAACTGCCGTTTGGGGAGTTCGATCTGATTCTTGGGATGGACCGTTGGTTAAGTACCTGTGTCAAGGTAGATTCTTGCGGTTAAGCGCATGGCTCTAACGACGGATAAGGGTGATGAGGTGATTATGATAGGTAATAGGAGAGATTACTTATCCAATGTAGTATCTGCATTAAAAGCGGTAAAGATGGTCAGGAAGGGATGTGAAGCGTATGTGGTTCATGTGTATGCCTTGGAGGCTAAGGAGTGCTGTAGAGAAGGTGCGAGCAGTTAAGGAATTTGTGGATGTGTTTCGGAGGAGCTCCGGTTTGCCACCGCACCGTGAGGTAGAATTTGGAATAGATCATTACCGGTGGATCGCGCGCGGTGTCTATTGCTCCATATAGGATGGCGCTAAAGGAATTTGGTGGAGATTAAGGCTCGATTCAAGAGTTGTTGGACCGAGGCTTCATCGGACCAAGTGTTTCACCTTGGGAGCGCCGGTACTCTTCGTCAAGAAGAAGGGCGATGCGATGCGGATGTGTATAGACTACCGCCTAACCGAATAAGTCGACGATTAAAAACAAGTATTCGTTACCACGGATAGATGACTTGTTTGATCAATTTGAAAGGTGCGTCTGTATTTTCAAAGATCGATCCGAGGTCCAGGTACCATCGGTTGAAAGTTAAGGAAGCGGATATCCATAAGACAGCGTTTTTCGGACTCGATGCACGGCACTACGAATTCACTCGTAATGCCGTCGGGTGACTAACGCCCGGCAGCTTTTATGGATATGATGAATAGGGTGTTTCAGTGAGATCTGGATCATTTCGTCGTGGTTTTTATTGACGATATCTTGGTATATTCAAGGTCAGAAGAAGAGCATGATGCACACTTGAGAGTGGTGTTGCAGATTTTGAGGAGAAGCAACTTTATGCTAAATTCAGTAAGTGCGAGTTCTGGCTTAGGGAAGTGACGTTTTTGGGTCATGTAGTATCAGCTGAGGGGATTAGAGTAGATCCTCGGAAGGTTGGGGCAGTTCTAGATTGGAAACCTCCTAAGTCAGTGGTGGAGATTCGGAGTTTTCTGGGTTTGGCAGGATACTACTAGAAGATTTGTAGAGGTTTCTCGTTGATCATGACATCGATGACTAAGTCATTAAGGAAAGGAGTTCATTCGTTTGGGTGAGAAACAGCAGGAGAGTTTTGATAAGTTAAAGAAGATCTTGACTGAAGCTCCTGTTTTAATTCAACCCGAGGCTGGTAAGGAATTCACAGTGTACTGCGATGCATCACATACGGGATTGGGTTGTGTGCTGATGCAGGAGGGTAAGGTTGTGGCTTACGCTTCTCGGCAGCTGAGGCCACACGAGGTCAACTATCCGACGCATACGATTTGGAACTAGTGGTGTAGTCTTCGCCTTAAAGATTTGGAGGCACTACTTGTACGGAGAGAGATCGATAGTCTACACAGATCATAAGAGTCTGAAGTACCTATTGACTCAGAAGGATCTAAATTTGAGGCAGCGTAGATGGGTTAAGTTGCTCAAGGATTACGACTGTTCGATTGAATATCATCCGGGCAAGGCTAACATAGTGGCGGACACGTTGAGCCGTAAGGTTGTTTCGGACTTAAGAGCACTGTTTGCCCATTTAAGTTTGTATGACGACGGAAGTATTTTGGCAGAGTTACAGGTTAAGCCTACTTGGGTTGAGCAGATCAAAGAGAAACAGTTAGAGGATGAGGTTCTGAGTGCGCGGAAGTTGCAGGTGCAAGATGGTGGTTTGGAGGGTTACAGTTTGTCTAGTGGCGGGGTGTTGTGTTTCCAAGGTAAGGCATGTATGCCTAAGGATGTTGAACTAAGACAGAAGATTCTGCAGGACGCACATAGCAGTCCTTATGCTATGCATCCTGGAGGTAGCAAAATGTATAGAGATCTTAGAGAGCGATTACCGTGGTCGGGTCTCGAAGAAGGAGGTGACAGAGTTTGTCGGTAGGTGTTTGACTTGTCAGCAGGTCAAGGCGGAACATCAATCACCGTCAGGGTTGCTTCAACCGGTGAAGATTCCTCAGTGGAAATGGGAAAGAATAACTATGGATTTCGTCAGTGGTTTACCGCTTACGCCAAGCAAGAAAGATTCAGTTTGGGTTATTGTGGACCGTCTGACTAAGTCAGCCCATTTCATTCCAGTGAGAGTGGATTATTCACTTCAGAGGTTGGCAAAGCTTTATGTGTCAGAGATAGTGAGGCTGCATGGTGTACTAGTTTCGATTATCTCGGATCGGGATCCCAGATTTACGTCGAGGTTTTGGAGAGCATTGCATCAGGCTCTGGGTACGCGTTTGGATTTCAACACAGCATTTCACCCGCAGTCTGACGGGCAGTCGGAGAGGGTTATTCAGATCTTGGAGGATATGCTGAGAGGTTGTGTTCTGGATTTCAGAGGTAGTTAGGAGGAGTTTCCACCGTTAGCGGAGTTTGCCTATAACAATAGCTACCAAGCAAGCATTAAGATGGCTCCATACGAGGCGTTGTTCGGCAGAAAGTGTCGCTCACCTACGTGTTGGACGGAATTAGGTGAACGTCAGATGTTGGGACCCGAGTTGGTTGCTGAGACCGAAGACAAGGTTAGGTTGATTCAGGCTCGATTAAAGGAAGCTTCAGATCGGCAGAAGTCATATGCCGACCTTAAGAGGAGAGATATAGAATTCGCTGTGGGGGACCAATTTTTCTTAAAGGTCTCGCCATGGAAGAAGGTGCTGAGGTTCGGCAGAAAAGGCAAGTTAAGTCCGAGGTTTATTGGGCCGTATAAGGTGTTGAGACGAGTAGGACCAGTAGCGTATCAGCTTGAGTTGCCAGCAGAGCTAAGTTAGATTCACGACGTATTTCACGTGTCGATGCTTCGGCGTTATCGTTCGGATCCGTCGCATGTTGTGGCAGTGGAAGAGATCGAGGTAAACCCAGATTTGACTTTGGAAGAGGAACCTGTGCAGATTCTAGATCGGGATGTGAAGGTTCTGCGCAGAAAGTCTGTGCCTTTGGTTAAGGTACTTTGGCAGAATCATGGAGTGGAAGAGGCCACGTGGGAACTCGAGGAGATGATGAGACAGCAATACCCGCAATTCTTTTGACCAGGTAATTTCGAGGCCGAAATTATTTTAAGGGGGGTAGAACTGTAATATCCCGAGTTAGGGGGTTATTTTATTGTTGCATAAAATGACATGTGTTGGTGTGCTATGTTCTTTGATTCTATGTTTTAAGGGCTTAGTTGTGAGCTAGAAGTAAGCAGAGTGTTAGGAAGAATTTTTGTTTTTAGGCTTAAGTGTGAGGAGCTAAGGTAGCCTGGGGTTCTTAAATTAATTTTGGTGTTTCGAGTACAAAAGAGGAGCTGGTGGAGTGGCGGTGAGACGCGCCACTAAGGGCTTGTGTGAGTGTGGCGTCATTTGCGAGAGGGAGAGGTCCCGAGTTCTAGCTGCAGGTGTGCTTCTATTTTTTGCTTCCATTTTGACGCTAAGGGGTTGGACATGGACCAAGTCAAACCGTTTGAATAAAGGGTGGAGAAGGAAAAGTGGAGGTGGACTTGTTCAAATTGTTTGAAGCGTGTGGATGTGAGTGCATGGGGGATTTGGCCGAATTTTAGGGGAGGTTGGAGGGGGAAGTGACGGCTTGGTATGGGGGGAGGAGTAAAAGAAATTCATTAGGCAACTTTGTGCATTTTCGGCCAAAAGCATTTGGTAAACAAAGTTCTCTTTTTGTCAAAAGCTATCCGAAATTTCATAGGTGTTTCTTCATTTTTTTTCTTTGAAACCGAATTTGCTTTGCTCTTTTGTTTGGTGTGTGGCTGAATGCTCTCTCCTCTACCATCTTCTCCTTCTCCATTTTGTTAAGCCGAATTTAACCTCTCTCCCTCTCAAACTTTCTTTTCTTTCTCTTTCAAAACCTTGTAAGCCGAAACCCCTTTCCTTCTAGCTGTTGCGTTTTCTTCCTTGTGTGAGACCGAATCTTCTTCTTCTTTGTTTAAGCCTTGGCCGAATATTGGTGATTGTTGGGTGCTGTTTCATTCGGTTGGTGTTAGGTAAGGCTTGGCCGAATGGTCATTTAATTCTCTTCTTTTTCCTAATCGACTTGGGTTTGAGTTAAGGCCGAATTTAGCATTTGTTGAGGAGGGGAACTAATCTCTAGTGTAATCGACTTTTGTTATAGGACAATTGGATTTTTGGACACAATCAAGTGGAGCCTTCGTTCTTTGATTAACTATTTGGGTAAGTGTTGGTAAGGGCCAGTTCTATTAGTTGATTCTTTTATCTCGTTTAGCCAAGTTAATTAAGGATTAATGGTTCTTTTTTTAGGGTGGTGGCCGATTGTCAGAGGGACCATTAATTGGTTCGGGTATTGGTCAGAACCAAACCAATAGCAAGGTGAGGGTTATCGACAAACCCTTTTGGATTAAATGGCTATAGCCGAATGGTCTTAGTGCCTAACCCCTATGTTGGCCGAATGTTATAGGAGCCTGATAATCGAGGGACTTAGATCCTTCGTTGGGATCTTTAGGCTCGTATATACGAGGTGTGTAAACTAACACACTAATACTTAGTAATGTTATTAATAAACCTGTTTTTTCGATAAAAATCATAACAGCAGTGTGATGGATAATTGGATGCCCAAATGGGGTGCAATGGTACGGATCCGGGTAAGTTTATCTTATTATGAGTTCTATTGTGATACCGTGATATTATGATTTATGCTATGTATGCTATAGGATGCATTATGGGGCATGTTGGCATGTATTACTTGATTTGCATCGATATGACATGTTGGGTGATTTGAGAGGAGGGGGATATGATATCCGTGTCTTTGGGACACTGTGACTTTGGGTCACCAGAGGTTTGGCACCTCCAGTGGTTTGGTACCACAGATGATATTTCGTGACTTTGGGTCACCAGAGGTTTGGCACCTCAGCGTCTCGTCCCAGTGGCTTAGCACCACGGTGGGTTGGCCCCTGATTGATTATACTGGGATTGACGCCCGGTGATTTGGTATCACACACGATGGGTTTGCCCCATCATCGGATTTGTGACTACGGTCACCAAAGTGGTTTGGTACCACATGTGTCTTTGGGACACAGAGGTTTGGCACCTCATTGCGACTCGTCCACGTGGTTTGACACCACCGTGGGTTGGCCCCACATGTGAGATACTGGGATTGTCGCTAGTGATTTGGTATCACGCGATGGGTTGGCCCCATCATCGGATTATTCGTGACTTTGGGTCACCAGTGGTTTGGCACCACACTTATGGATATCGTGACTTTGGGTCACCAGTGGTTTGGCACCACCAGTGGTTTGGTACCACACGGGGTAGAAAAGGAGATACGGATGGTTAGGATCGGGTTGCCTTAATTGTGTTGCTATGTATGATGTGTGTTAGCTGTTGTTTTTATCGGGAGCGGGATTTATGCACTGAGTCATTCGACTCACCCTCTCCTTTGACATTTCAGGTGACTCGTAGACGCGGACATGGAGCCGGGATGGACTCGGGGTGCTCATGCCGTGCTTAATAAAGTTTTACTCAGACTCTATCATTTGGGTACTTTAGTTTTATTACTTTTATTTGGGTCTTACTTTGGATTGCAAAAGGCCTTTAAATTATGTTTTATGATGTTTATGTTTTAAATTAGATTTTAATATGCCTTATCAAAATAATTGGGTTGAAATTTTTACTAAAACTGGGAAAGATGATGTTTTCAAAATTTTAACGCAATGTGTTTTAAACTATACCATCGGGTATCTCACTACGTTTTGATATAAAGTGAACTCAAATGATTTTCAAATCAAACACGGTTTACTGTTAAGTTCAAAAAATGTTTTATGTAACACTAAGAAACTATTGAAGTTTTAAATGGAATAAACTCGTTCTAACCACACATGTTGACTAAGTTTTCAAAAAAAAAAAAGTTTTCCGGGTTTCAAATACACCATTGATTTCAAACAAGTCTACTCTAAGTTCTTCAAATACACTTCATGGTGGAGAGTTTTTCATCCAGGTTTAAAACGAAAAAAACCTAAACCTCTTAAGTACGTTTTCCCCGTAACATACCAGATTCGGACGTGGTGTCTTGTCCGGGTTTGGGGTGTTACACTATCCTACAAGAAAATATACCAGTTCATTTCATGCACAATTGACAACCAAAAACATGTCAAACTAATCAACAAAACTTTGCATCCAATCTCAAATCCAAACATGTCAATTTGCACAACTAAAACACATATACATCCAAGAATAATACATCTAAGTATAATACATCCATGTACTTACCATTTCCTTGACCATTTCATTAGCAATCAATTCATACTAAGCTTTGCATTATATAACATAGTCACTCAAACTTATAGCCAACATATATCTAGCCACATCTCATGGCTACAAATACCCATTTCAAACATCATCGAAAATGACTATCCTATACATGCCATATTTAGCTATATACATATTTCAAAGGTACCAAAATGAGTTGAGTAGTGTGATGATGACCCTCGACGGTCCCGAGCCTTCAGTAGCTTTGACGATCTATAAAACAGAGAAAACACACACAGAGTAATCTTTCAAAAGCTTAGTAAGCCATATACAAATAAACTTAGCAGACAATGCTCATAACCATATTGATACAATAACAATAGTGGTTCTCATAGCATATACATCTCACATAGAGTTTGGCTCACTTACTTAGCCATAACTTATCACATTCTTCATCTCAAATACCACATATACACATAGATCATTTAGGCATAATTTCACATATCATCTAATCATTCCATTACACATATTCATCTTAGTAAGTTCATATAGATACCTTTCGTACGCACTTAGTGTACATATCAAACATATCTGAAACAGATATACAATCACATAATTGTTCGTATCTTGGATTTGCCCGTTGAACTTTTTGGAATCTAATAAGACATGCAGAGTGGTCGGAATAATCGTACAATGCCAACGCCCCAGACGTGGTCTTACATGTAATCAGATATTGATGCCACTATCCTAGACAGGGCCTTACATGAATCAATACGATGCCAATGTCCCAGACATGGTGTTGCATGTAAATCTCATATCGATGCCAAAGTCCCAGACGTGGTCTTACACAAAATCTCGAATCAATGCCAACGTCCCAGATGCGGTCTTACATGATATAACATAACAGACACATATGCCATGACATAGTTAATCCTATCTATTCCTAGGTTTGCACGGGACTTCTCGGATGTTAGCACTATGTCGATCTTATCTCGTAATTCATGTATACAGCATCTCATAGGCATTCATCATTACCAATAGTTATATGAACATACATTATTCAATACAAATACATTTATTTGTATATTGACTTACCTCAGATTCAGATATTCGTTCGGACTCGATTATTCAACTACCTTCGATTTCCCGTGATCTAAGTCCGTTTTCTTCGGTTCTTGATCTATGCATATTCAAATTTAACCCTTTTCTTTAACAACATATTTATTTCAATTCAAAAACACACATTTAGGGTTATTTGCAACTTAGCCTTTACAGTTGAACATTTTATCATTTTAGTCTATTTTTCTCAAAACATCAAATATACAAAATTACCATATAACTACGCTTAGCCAAATGCCCATATATCTCATACAAGTCCAAACATTTCATCAAATCCCTAAACCCTAAACCCTAAACCCTCAAATTGTTATTTTCATAATTTAGCCCTAATTAGCTAAATCCATCAAAAGTTCAAAAACAAAACATGTTCATTTAACACATATCTTTCATTAAGCACCTAAACTCATTACAAAGCTCACCATTTCATCAATGGAACATTTCATAAGCATCATCAATTCTTCAAATTACAACATGGGCTTTAAGCAACAATCTTAAAAACATAAAAATGATCAAAAACTAAATTCAAAACATACCTTAATCAAGGCTTACAAGTGCCGAATGTGTGAAATCTTTTTAAACCCTTATTTCTTTTGATTTTCGGCAAGAAGATGGATAGAATGGCTTATTATTTTAGCCTTTTGTTTTATTATTACCTTATTATTAATCTAGTTACTAAATTAACCTTATACTAAACATATGTACATATAAACATTAAGGGCATTTATGTCCTTTATCCATCCACTATCTAAGTATTGGCATAATTGCCTCATAAGGCCACCACTTTAAAAACCACATCACATAGGTACTTTAACAATTAGCATACTAGTTTTGCATTTAATACAATTTAATCCTTTTATCAAATTAAACATACAAACAAACAAATTAACTTACGGAACTTTAACACATGCTTATTCACACATCAACGGCACAGAAAATAGTATTAAAATATTATTCAGGCTCAGATTTGTGGTCCCAAAACAACTGGCACTGATTTAATGTTCTTTTTAAACACTTTCGAATCAATTACATAAGCAAAGTAGGCTTCATATCCCTTTTTTATATAACTATGAGCTTTTAATACAGATATCACAGCAGGCAAACCATTCAAATCACTAGACTCAACTCTAACTATTTCATCATTCGAACATCTCAGATCAATAGTCTTTCTTTTACAGTTCACAATAGCATCATGCAATGTCAACCAATCTATACCCAGAATGATATCAAACTCATCAAATGGTAATAGCATCAGATCAGCAGGGAAACAGATATCTCGAAACATTAACGGACAGTTTTTGAATACTTTGTCAACCAGAACACTTTTACCTAAAGGGTTCAAAACTTTTATAACAAACTCAGTAGACTCTATAGGCAAAGTCTTACTGGATACTAAGTTCATGTATATATACGAATGTGTAGAACCAGGGTCTATCAATGCAATCACAGAAGTATCACAAAGTATAAATGTACCCGTTATAACATTTGGAGATGAAGCTTCCTCACGAGCTCGGATAGTATACGCTCTGGTAGGTGCTCTAGCTTTAGATCTCGTGACATTATCTCTCATAGTTTTTTGACCACCACTGACATTTCTTACATTTCGGGAAAGTCTACCCTTTCCTGAAGCATTATAAGATCTCAAATTTTGGGCATTTTCTGGTTCAACAGACTCTGGTAATCACGGATGAAATGTTCTAATAATCCACATCTGAAACAAGCTCAGTCATTCAATCTATAGCTTCCTAGATGTCTTTTTCCACAATGTTTACATTCAGTTTTCTCGGATCAGACATTTCCAACACTTGCTATTAAAGTTGCTGGAGTTTTGGATTTCATTTGTGACCTAGCTCGATCTCTATTCAAATGTCACACATTAACCTTTGAACGACTATGCTCATCTTAGAATTTCTTCAAAGTAGACTGAAATGATTTACTCGAAATCTTTTTCTCACCTCTCTAGCTTCAGACTCAGCTTTCCTTTTATCTTTCCCAAGTGCCTCAGCTTTGCATGCTCGGTCAACGAGTAAAATGAACTCTTTTATTTCCAGAATCCCAACAAGTAAACGGATGCCTTCGTTAAGACTGATCGCTGTAAATCAGAGTTTTAAAATTTATAAAAGAATGATCAAAACCTAAAAAATAACTCTGACAACAATTAAAGGCAAGTGTACCTGTCGAACAGTAGTATAGCTTAGGCAAGACCGAATATCGAACCCAAAGGAACTAAAAGTACTAATACTAACTTTCTTTTTATTATTCAGCCTAAAAAATAGAGTGAAGTTGCTTTAGACGAATAGGAGAATACTTTGAAGAAAAACTCAGTTGATTACGATGATACCCTCAGGAAGAATCCACCTAGACTTCACTTATTAATTAACCCTAAATTATATGATTTCTTTTACTTAGCTTGATCCATAAGACTCCCTAACCTATATTAAACCCTCTCTCGAGGCGAATAATGTCTAACCCTAGGTTAATTAGTGGAACTCTCGTTCGCTTATAGTAACCCCCTAGGATAGCAGTAAATCGATCAATGAACTCCCACATTAGGTTTCACCCTAATCCGGCAAAATCTCGTAACCCTATCTCTAGGCGTTCGATCAACTCCGCTTAATTATGTTAGATCTACTCTTAGGCAGGGTCTATTTCTCCTCTACCTAAGCACATTCGATTTCGATTAAATAAGATAATTAAGAACAGACTAAGTAATTATCATATAACTTAAAAATCAAATAAAAAGATCCATTTAGGTTTCATCCCCTTCAGGTATCTTAAGGGTTTAGTTCATACTGAACAAACAAAACATCGCAAGAGAAAAGATAAAACAAAACATAAGAAAATCCTAAAACTCCCTAAAGGAATTGAAGGAGAATTCTGCCGTCTTGAGTATAATTCCAGCTTATTGGGATGGATCAACTGGCTATCTTTGCGTTATTCCCTAACTCTGACCTTCTCAGTTTGGCTCGTTGGCCTAGCTTTGACGCCGGTTTCGACTTCTGCCAAACTTCCCTTCAAGTTTCCCCATTTGGGTGTTTATATTGACTTTATGCCTTACTTGGCCCCTAAGTATCCTAATTTAAGTAGAATTCCTACTAGGGTGTTTGAATAGGCTTTGGAATGTGTTTCTTTGCCTCCAAGCATCCTTTCTTGAATGAAATTACTCTTTCCAGCGACAAAGGCACGGCCATGGCACACACCTGTGTGAATCGTGGCCAGGCCATGTATGGATTTTTAATGAGGCAAGACCGTGTTTATCGGGGTCTAGGCTGTGTCGATTTCATGAATTGGCCCATTTACTCTGTTTTTGGCCCGTTTTGTGTTCTTTTCATCCTCGGGTGCCTTCCTGGGTATAATACATGAAAAGAAAGGATTAAGAGCACCTTTTTACATAAATCGTGGGATAAATCATCCAAAAGCATACTAAATATGGGATTAAAATATGTTACTTTTACGGTTTATCAAATACCCCCACACTTAAGCTTTTGCTTGTCCTCAAGCAAAATTCTCATCTTACAATTAGAATAAACTTTCCATAATTCATAGTTCTTATGAACAATGCCTTATCATAATTCATAGATAATTTATACATGGATAATTCAACTTAAAGCGTCCTAAAGATTCAAATAAGATAAGTATTGTATTTGTAGCATGAAAACATAGGTGCCTCCCCTTTTCTGAACAATTACCTTTAATTCAAAATCGACAGGGATTGACATCCTCACAAAAGATTCACTTAAATAACTCAAAAAGTGTTTAAGGTTCAAAGTCAAAGAATCACTCATAAGTCGAACTTGAAAAGTTAATCCCATAGGCTTGACTGAAAATCAAATCTCCACCACTGTAAAATGAGATGATAAACAGATCAAAAGGTCTTTGTCAGGGTTGTAATGGGGCTAGGGTTAAAGGTGTGGATAAAGGCTGAATTAGAAGGTTAGAGTCGAGATTGACTTGATAAATTACCTAACTAGAAAAAATGAACTTAATCTTACATTAATTAAAAACTAATAATACGAGCTTTTTCCTTGAGAATTGGAATTTGAACATGCAAGCTCACTTAATCATAGAACTAATAATGAATATACTTCGTTTTTTTAAGAATAAACTATCATAATAATAAGAAAAAAAATTTACAACTGAAATATAAAATCAAATCTCCACAAAAAGGGTAGTTAAAAGAATTGGTGATAACAAATACAAAGGGTTTTTGGTTAAAATTAGTAGGTGAGTCAATCAAAAGGGTTGTTAGGCTCAACGAGGTCCACTAGGGGTTAATTATGAAGGTAGGCTTTTTAGTGGAGTAAAAACCTAAGTGCCTTTATCATCTTGGTATAACAAATCATAACTGTGGTCTTGGCATGTATAATTAAGGCAAGTTCTAGAATAACAGTTCATAGTTGACACACTCATAATCAAAAAAGTGAGCATGAAAAAGAATATATGTTCTATAAGACTCAAGATCTCACAACAATTATGGGTGTCTTTGACATCAACCTCGTAAATTTCAAACTTCAAAGTAATATTCAAATTCAGGTTAACAACCTAAAGTTTTTAAATTTTTGAAAATTAGACTTATCATGCTTGATTCTCTAGTATTCTTCAAATTTAATCATCAATGGACAATTAACTATGACTTAATCCAAAACATATCAATAAAAATCATAAATCAAAGAAATTTCATTCTAATCATAATATGAGAAACTTACTTTAGAACGAGGCATAATTCAGGGATTTTCAAATAATACTATAGTTAACCCCCCCACACTTAAGATGTACATTGCCCTTAATGTACAAAGATGGATAAAATGACAATATAGTGAGAAAACCAAAAGATAGGGAGAGATGTGAAACTTCCTAAATTTTTGGATCAAGTCAATGAAAAGGAACCGGATAGGATTGGAGGTGATCGTGGGGAAGCTCTCGAACCGTTTGAAATTGAATCCTCAAAGCTGCCGGTCAAATTTTATTGTGCCCTAAGCTAAATCTAAATATCATAAAGAATAAGAAGAAAATAAAGTAAAGAAATAATAATAATGAAATGAAAATAAAATTAAAATAAAAACAAAAATAATGGAAAATGAAAGACAATTAGAAAAAGGGAGAATGATGTTTAGATAGAGATATAACCCGTGTTTTGGGATTTTGAATTTTTAGTGCGTTCGGGGTGTTCGGGCACGGCCGTGGGTAAAGTGGCACGCCCCTTCACACGGTCATTTAATATGGGCATGCTCCTCCCGTGATCGATAAGTCAGAATGTTGGCACGGTTGGAAGGCACGGTCGTGTTCAGCCCGTGCTGCATCACCCATGCCTGTGTACGTCAAGTTTTTCTTTTGGCACGGTCATTCTGCACGGGCGTGTCTTACCCGTGTTCAATAAGTCAGTAGCTTCACATGGGGCGGCGGCACGAGCGTGGACTATTATCGTTACCCGTGTTGGGAAAAGAGATTTTTTTGTATCGTGCACGGCTACTGGCACGCCCGTGGTTCATCCCCTAGTTTCTACACGGCCACGGGCACGCCCGTGTGTAGGGCCGTGTGGCCTAGAAATCTGTTCTTTGGTTGTTTATGGTTAGGTGCTAAAAACAAAAAGAAAAGAAAAAAATGAAAAAATAAAAAAAATAAATAAAAATGTAAAAATGGGGTTACTGCTCGGGTTGCCTCTCGAGAAGCGCTCGTTTATAGTCTTAAGCTAGACTTTACCTCTCATCCGTATGGTCATGGTGGTTTGAGGAGGTGAAAATCCTTTCCCATGCGATCACTTCGGTTATGGATATATAGTTTAAGTCGAGTAATGTTTACCTCAAAAGTGTCGAATTTAGGATTGCTTACCTCGACTGTGTCGTATAGAAAGACATTAAGTACCTCAAAAGTGATTTCTTCGTTTGCCTTGAGGTCTAAATTGGTGATTCTAGGGTCTTCCTTATTCAGCAATACTTGATCCCCTAATTTGATGTGAGTTGTTGTTCCTATCAGCTCGTTTGGGGTCTCCTTCGGTTTCACTTTGTGCAGTTCCTGTTCCTCTTTGATTTGTGTTTCCTCCTCTTTTTGTTTGTCAACCCTAAGGCTTTGTTCCTAGGTATTTTTTGTTTGTTGGCACGAGGTCTAAGATCTAGCTCAGCTAAGTGATTTCGTAATGATTCCTGTAAAAAAGGTTTGAACCAAATGGTTATCAATAAAATTATCATTCGTACCTTTATTACTCGATGTCCTAGCTGAGTCAAGAGCTTGAAGAGTGGTTGTTTCGTCGTCTACACGAAGTGTGAGTTCACTGAATTCTTCCTCTGTGTGGTCTTTCTTTATTGCATCAGGATATGGCACACGAGCTTGGTACTTTGTATTTATCGGGTTTGGTAAATCATGGCTTACCTCAACCTTACCTTCACTTACCATAGTTTCTTGCCTTGGGTTAGATTCCACTAACAATTCACTGTTATGAGCTTGTACTGCTTGGGGCCCATGATTCGGCTCAGGTTTGTAGCCTTGTGGTATTCCTGTGGTGAAAGTTGAACAATTTGATTATCAACTGAATTTACTTTCTCACCTTCATCACTTGATGTCTTGGCCGAGTCAAAAGCTTGTAAACTAATTGATTCGTCACTTACACGAAGAATGAGTTCTCCTGTACCAACATTAATTTTAGTCCTGGCTGTTGCTAGAAAGGGGTTTCCTAAAATTAAAGGAATCGAATTATCCTCATTCATGTCTAAGAGAACAAAATCTACTGGGAATATGAATTTATCAATTTTGATTAGAACATTTTCTATTATACCCCTAGGAATTCTGATAGTTTTATCAGTTAACTGAATGCTCATCCTAGTTTGTCTGGGTTTCCCTAGACCTAATTGTTTAAACATTTTATAAGGCATAACGTTTATGCTTGCCCTTAAATCAGCTAACACATTATCAATAGTTAAACTACCAATTATGCATGGAATTGTAAAACTCCCTGTGTCTTTTTGCTTCTGCGGTAGTCTGTTCTGTAACATTGCTGAGCATGATGCGTTTAATTCCACGTGGTGCTCCTCGTCTAATTTGTGTTTGTTTGTCAAGAGTTGTCTTAAAAATTTCCTCGAGTCTGGCATCTGAAAAAGAGCTTCAAGAAGAGGTAAGTTAATATGTAATTTCTTTAAAAGTTTAAGAAACTTATCGAACTGTTCTTCTGAATCGTCTCTTTCTAATGCTTTGGGGTAAGGTATGCGAGGTTGATACTCCTTAATTACCGGTTTCGGCTTTTCTTGCGTTACCTCTATTTTTTTTGTCTACCTTGTTTTCTTGTTGCGAGATGGGTTTGTCTATCTCTGCATTTTGAATTTGCTCCTTTGGATTAATCTTAGTGTTAATTGGTAGATGTCCTTGCGGTCGTTAGGACATTAACTTTGCAAGTTGTCTGACTGCCTTAGTGATTTCCCCAACTTGGCTCTTGATCTCTTCAATCGATGTTCGTTGGTTTGTTTCAGTGTCGCTTGGCAAGCTTTCTTGTGGTTGTTCTAAGATCAGCTTAGCAGGCTGACCTAACTGATACTTGATCCCTTGAATCGATGCTTCTTGTTTTGTTTCTATATTTTGGCAGCATGTTTCGGTGTTTGCTATGAATTTTTCCATCATCTGTTCAAGGTTCGACTTATCTTCCTGTTGGTGAGGTGGTTGTTGAAAATTTGGAGGAAGTTCTTGTCTTTGGCTACTTTGATCATTCCACGAGAAATTGGGATGGTACCTCCAACCTGCATTATAAGTGTCATTATAAAACTTATTTCGAGGTCTAGAGTAGTTACCCATATAGTGGACTTGTTCATTCTCCATGCCATATCCGTAGGGTGGGTACTCAGGATTCGCCACGCCTCCTAGATTCGAATCGTATTGCATTGCTAGGTGTACCTGCGAGCGGCTACACAAACCATCGATCTTTTTATTCATCATCTCTAACTGGGTAGATAACCTGGTGAACACGTCGTGGTCGAAGGCACTGGCTGCTTTAGTAGGAATTGTCCTCATGACTTGCCACTGATAATTATTCAGTGCCATCTTTTCTATAGACTAAAATTATCTGCCAAAAGCAAAATAGAGGAAAAATTAGCAAAGTAAAAATAAAAATAAAAAAATAAAAATGAAAATAAATTGTAATAAAAAAATGGCTAAATTAATAAAAATAGAGCTTTCATAATATTTTAGTTCCCCAGCAACGGCGCTAAAAACTTGATCGCTGCAAATCAGAGTTTTAAAATTTATAAAAGAATGATCAAAACCTGAAAACTAACTCTGACAATGATTAAAGGCAAGTGTACCTATCGAACAGTAGTATAGCTTAGGTAAGATTGGATATTGAACCCAAAGGAACTAAAAGTACTAATTCTAACCTTCTTTTTATTATTCAGCCTCAAAAATAGAGTGAAGTTGCTTTAGACGAAGACTAAACTAAGGACACAAAGACAAAAAAGGACGAATAAGAGAATACTGTGAAGAAAAACTCAGTTGATTACGATGATACCCTCAGGAAGAATCCACCTAGACTTCACTTATTAATTAGTCCTAAAATATATGATTTCTTTTACTTAGCTTGATCCGTAAGACTCCCTAACCTATATTAAACCCTCTCTCGAGGCGAATAACGTCTAACCCTAGGTTAATTAGTGGAACTCTCATTCACTTATAATAACCCCCTAGGATAGCAGTAAATCGATCAATGGACTCTCATATTAGGTTTCACCCTAATCCGACAAAATCTTGTAACCCTATCTCTAGTCGTTCGATCAACTCCGCTTAATTATGTTAGATCTACTCTTAGGCAGGGTCTATTCCTCCTCCACCTAAACACATTCGATTTGGATTAAACAGTATAATTAAGAACAAACTAAGTAATTATAATATAACTTAAAAATCAAATAAAAAGATCCATCTAGGTTTCATCCCCTTCAGGTATCTGAAGGGTTTAGTTCATAATGAATAAACAAAATATAGAAAGAGAAAAAATAAAACAAAACATAAGAAAATCCTAAAACTCCCTGAAGGAATTGATGGAGAATTCCACCGTCTTGAGTATAATTCCAGCTTCTTGGGATGGATCAACTGGCTATCTTCACATTATTACTTAACTCTGACCTTCTCGGCTTGGCTCCTCGACCTAGCTTTGACGCTGGTTTTGGCTTCTGCCCAACTCCCCTTCAAGTTGCCCCATTGGGTGTTTATATAGACTTTGTGATGCTTTACTTGGCCCCTAAGTATCCTAATTTAAGTAGAACTCCTACTAGGGCGTTTGAATAGGCTTTGAAATGTGTTTCTTTACCTCCAAGCATCCTTTCTCGAATGAAATTGCTCTTTCCAGCGACAGAGGCACTGCCATGGCACACGCCCGTGTGAATCATGGCCAGGCCGTGTTTGGAATTTTATTGAGGCTCGGCTGTGTTTATAGGGGTCCAGGCCGTGTTGATTTTGCGAATTGGCCCATTTACTCTAATTTGGGCCCGTTTTGTGTTCTTTTCGTCCTCGGGTGCTTTCCTGGGTATAAGACATGAAAAGAAAGGATTAAGAACACCTTTTTACATAAATCGTGGGATAAATCATCCAAAAGCATACTAAATGTGGGGTTAAAATATGTTACTTTTACGGTTTACCAAAGACCATCTTCGAATATTTTGCACACTATTGCCTCAGTGGATACACATTCACGAGCATACTGACTCTGTCTCACAAACTCGTTTTCATATTCCGTAACAGACATACGACCCTGTTTCAATTCTAGAAATTCTTTCTGTTTCTGATTAATAAATCTCTCACTGATGTATTTCTTCCGGAGCTCAACTTGAAAGAAGTCCCATGTGACCCGCTCTTTTGAAACAACAGAAATCAAAGTTTTCCACCACTGATAGGCTGCATCTCATAATAGTGAAACAACACATTTAATATTTTCCTCCGGAGTTAAAGACATCTCATCGAATACTCGGATAGTGTTTTCTAACCAGAACTCGGCTTTCTTGGAACCATCATCACTAGTAGCCATGAACTCTTCAGCCCTATACTTGCAGATTTTGTCAACCGGAGGCTTATTCAAGAGATTCGAATACATAACCGGTGGTACAACTGAAGTCTGAGGGGGATCAATCGGGGGCGGAGGTTGTGAAATAGTCGAGTTATTTTTTAACAAACTCAGTGAACCACTCACTCATCCTCTGGAAGAAAGCTTGTTTAGCTTCTCCCTCTTGACCACTCATAATCAGTTTCGAATCAGATGGAGCAGCGCGGGAGCAGGCGTATTACTTTCTACATCGTCAGCTATGTCTCTTTCGAGATCCATTACTATACATAAAACACATTTCACACGTTAGGACAGTTCAGATATATGGCATGTATAGCTAGATTCTAACACGCTACGTTAGTCCGAGAATCGACTAAACCTGGCTCTAATACCAATCAAATGTAACACCCCTAACCCATATCCGTCATCAGAATAGGGTTAAAGGCATTATCGAATAGATCAAAAACTTTTATAGACATTTTGTAAAACAATTCACCAATCACAATCAAAGTGTCCCTTATATAGGTCAACAAGACCTTAATCATGCTTTAGGGTAGGGTCGGGACTAAACCGAACATATAGAAATTCTTGGAAATTTAAAACTTTTCTAAGTTATAGAGGACACACGCCCGTGTGGGCAGGCTGTGGGCCTCCCACGGCAACTAGACACACCCATGTGTCCTAGCCGTGCCAAAACAGAGCATGCGTTCTGACTTCTACACACAGCCATCAAACACGCCCGTGTGCTAAGGCCGTGTACTCTTAGGCAATATACCAACTTATTCACACGGCTACTAGGCACGTCCGTGTGCCATGGCCATGTACATTTGGGATAGCTACTGACATAATCCCACGGTCACTAGGCACGTCTGTGTGCCACAATCGTGTAGGCAAAACAGGCCATTTGTAAAGCCAAATTACCACCTACAGTTGGGTCTATCATACAAGAAAATATACCAATTTTTCATGCATAATTGACAACCAAAAACATGTCAAACTAATTAACAAAACTTTGCATCCAATCTCAAATCCAAACATGTCAATTTGCACAACTAAAACACATATACATCCAAGCATAATACATATAAGTATAATACATCCATGTACTTACCATTTCCTTAACCATTTCATTAGCAATCAATTCTTACTAAGCTTTGCATTATATAACATAGTCACTCAAACATATAGCCAACATATATCTAGCCACATCTCATGGCTACAAATACCCATTTCAAACATCATCCAAAATGACTATCCTATACATGCCATATTTAGCTATATACATATTTCAAAGGTACCAAAATAAGTTGAGTAGTGTGATGATGATCCTCGACGGTCCCAAGCCTTCAATAGCTTTGACGATCTATAAAACAGAGAAAACACACAAAGAGTAAGCTTTCAAAAGCTTAGTAAGCCATATACAATTAAACTTAACATAAAATGCTCATAACCGTATTGATGCAATAACAATAATGGTTCTCATAGCATATACATCTCACATAGAGTTTGGCTCACTTACTTAGCCATAACTTATCACATTCTTCAACTCAAATACCACATATACACATAGCTCATTTAGGCATAATTTCAAATATCATCTAATCATTCCATTACATATATTCATCTTAGTAAGTTCATATAGATACTTACCTTTCGTATGCTCTTAGTGTACATATCAAACATACCTGAAACGGATATACAATCACATAATCGTTCGTATCTCGAATTTGCCCGTTGAACCTTTTGGAATCTAATAGATATGCAGAATGGTCAGAATAATTGGACAATGCCAACGTCCCAGACGTGGTCTTACATGTAATCAGAAATCGATGCCACTGTCCCAGACAGGGTCTTCACGAATCAATACGATGTCAATGTCCCGGACATGGTCGTATACGTAAATATCATATCGATGCTAACGTCTTAGACGTGGTCTTACATGAAATCTTGAATCAATGCCAATGTCCCAGACGTGGTCTTACATGACATAACATAATAGACACCTATGTCATGACATAATCCTATCTATCCTAGGTTCGTACGGGAATTCTCAGATGTTAGCACTATGTCGATCTTATCTCATAATTCATGTATACAACATCTCATAAGCATTCATCATTACCAATGGTCATATGAACATACATAATTCAATACAAATTTATTTATTTGTATATTGACTTACCTTGGATTCAGATATTCGTTCGGACTCGGTTATTCAACTACCTTCGCTTTCCCACGATCTAAGTCCATTTTCTTTGATTCTTGATCTATACATATTCAAATTTAACCCTTTTATTTACCAACATATTCATTTCAATTCAAAAACACACATTTAGGGTTATTTGCAACTTAGCCCTTACATTTGCACATTTTATCATTTTAGTCCATTTTTCTCAAAACATCAAATATACAAAATTACCATATAACTATGCTTAGCCGAATGCCCGTGTATCTCATACAAGTCCAAACATTTCATCAAATCTCTAAACCCTAAACCCTCAAATTGCTATTTTCACAATTTAGCCCTAATTAGATAAATCCATCAAAAGTTCAAAAACAAAACATGTTCATTTAACACATATCTTTCATTAAACACCTAAACTCATAACAAAGCTCACCATTTCATCAATGGCACATTTCATAAGCATCATCAATTCTTCAAATTACAACATGGGCTTGATAGTAGACTAAGCAACAATCTCAAAAACATAAAAATTATCAAAAACTAAAGTCAAAACATACCTTAATCAAGGCTTACGAGTGCCGAATGTGTGAAAGCTTTTTAAACCCTTATTTATTTTGATTTTCAGCAAGAAGATGGATGGAATGGCTTATTATTTTAGACTTTTATTTTATTATTATCTTATTATTAATCTAGTTACTAAATTAATCTTATACTAAACATATGCACATATAAACATTAGGGGCATTTATGTCCTTTATCCATCCACTACTTAAGTATTGGCATAATTGCCTCATAAGGCCACCACTTTAAAAACCACATCACATAGGTACTTTAACAATTAGCATACAAGTTTTGCATTTAATGCAATTTAATCATTTTATCAAATTAAACACACAAACAGACAAATTAACTTAAGAATCTTTAACAAATGCTTATTCACACATCAACGACACAGAAAATAGTATTAAAATATTACTCAGACTCGAATTTGTGGTCCCGAAACCACTGTTTTGACTAGGGTCTAAACTGGACCGTTACGTATATAAATAGATACAAACCCAAAATTAAACTTTCCATCTATGCTATACATGCCAGATGCCCATATACACCATAACAAAATACCGAGATAACAGTCGATAGTGTGATAGGCTTTGCTGACGATCCTCGACCTCGTAAATTGACTTTAAAAACTATAAAACAGGAGCAAACAAGAACACACACAGTAAGCTACTTAAGCTTAGTAAATCATAAGCCAAAAATATATATATGACAACAAATACATATTAACAATTTGCAAACAAAGACAAATTTGCACAATATTGGATACAAGTCATCATACACTACCATCACACATTTTACTTTCACATACGTATATCATATGGCCAAACCACTTATATGCTCAAATATGTTTGTAACAGTCCGGTTTATGATATATGATTAAGCATGTGCTAAAGTTTCGTAAGCTAATTTGTTTGTTCATGTGCTTAATTTAACAAAAGGATGGAATTGCATTAAATGTGAAAGTTGCTTGCTATTTGTTAAAGTATCAATGTGTTGTGGCTTTATTAAGGTGAAGGCCTTATGTTGTTATTATACCAAATTATAGATAGTGGATGGATAAAAGTCTTAAATGCCCATATTGTATAATTGTTTTATTTATATGAATAAAGGCTATTTTGGTAATTGAATTATTAACATTAGATTAATGAAACAAAAGATGAGTGTTCATATTTTATTTCTCTTCTTTTGACCGAAAAACACAAAGAAAAAGAAAGCTTTGAAGCCTACCATATTCGGCTACTTACAAGCCAAATTCAAGGTAAGTTTTTAGTTGGTTTTCGATAATTTCTACGTTTTTGCAATCGTTGCTTTGAGAGCTATAAAACCCATGTATTAATTTTGTGTATTGAAGATGTTTGTGAGATATGCCATTGATGATATGTTGAGCTTTGTGTTGATTTATGGTGTTAAATGAAAGATTTGAGCTAGGCGAACATACTTTGTTCTTGAATTTTTGGTGAATTTAGCTAATTTGGGCTAAATTGAGAAAATAGTAGTTTGAGGGAATAAATTTGAAATTTGATGGAAAATATTGACTTATATAGTCCCTAGGGAGATTCGACTATGTATGTGTGTGAAAAAACTTGTGAATTTGATGTTTTGAGAAAAATAGACTAAATTGATAAATTGTGTAAATATGAGGGTTAAATTGTAAATAACCCTAAATGTGTGTCCTTGGATTTAATTGAATGAATTAGTGAATAAAAAGGGTTAATTCTGAAGATGTTTAGATCAAGAACCGAGGAAAATGAGCTTAGATCGCGGGAAAGCGAAACTAACCGAGTAGCCGTTTCCGTTTCAGCTAAACTGAATCTGAGGTAAGTCATTATGCAAATAAACATATTCGTATTGAAATATGTATATTCCTATGACCATTTCTATAGATGAATGTTTACAATATGGTCTGTATATGAAATCCGAGATAAGATCGATATAGTGACAATGTTTGAGAAGTCCCGTACGAACCTAGGAATAGATAGGATTAGCTATGTCATGACATAGGTATTGGTTCTGTTGTATCATGTAAGACCACGTCTGGGACGTTGGCGTTGATTTGAGATTTTTTGTAAGACCTCGTCTGGGACGTAGGCATCGATATGAGTTCTACGTGTAAGACCACGTCTGGGACGTTGGCATCAATTTGATCTTTATGTGTAAGACCATGTCTAGGACATCGACATCGTATTGATTCGTGTATGACCCTGTCTAGGAAAATGGCATCGATATCTGAGTACATATAAGACCTCATCTAGGATGTTGGCATTGTACGACTAGTCTGAGCTTTCTGAGTATCCTACTAGATTCCTTATGGTTCAACGGGCAAGTCTGTGATATGAATGGCTAAGCAAATAGTGAATCCATTTCAGGTACGTTGATTCATACACTAAATGTGTATATAAGGTAAGTTCCAATGTGATCTTGCTATGATGATTATGTACATTTGAATAACAATATGAAATGTGTTAGTAAGTATGAAAGAGCTTTGTGTATATGAGACTTTTGAATTGATGAATGCGGCAAATATGGCCAAGGATATGGTTTAACATATACATGTGAGAAATACCATATGAATATGAATTGTGCCAATGATCTATATGCTTAAATGTTATTCATGTTAAGTTTATTTGTATTATTACTTACTAAGATTTTGGAAAGCTTACTCTGTATGTATGATTTCTCTGTTTTATAGGTCATCAAAGCTACTGAAGGCTCGAGACCTTCAAGAATCATCATCACACTATACAACTTGTTTTTAGTACATTTTGGAAATATATTTTGCTGGATATGGCATGTATGGGCTAGTCTTTTGTATTTATAAATGAAGTGAATTTAGCCATGTGATTTGGTTAGCTATATGTTGGTATTATGTCTAGATGAATGTGGTATATGAAGTATACTTTGATATGGTTGCAGCATGTGAATTGGTCAAGTTTTTGGGTAAGCATTTGGATGAATTATACTTGATATACATATGTTTTGATCTTGGAAGTTAGCATGGTTGAAATGGATATTGATTATTTAGATTGAATGGTTGTTTTGATTGTCTAGTATGCATGTAATGTGTTGGTAAATCTTGCTTGTAGGTATGAACCTAGTGAGTGACATTTTGGCCTTAAAAATGGCCTATAATGTCACACGGTTGTGGCACAAGGGCGTGCCTAGTAACCGTGGGCTAAGTCAATAGCTAGCATAAGAGTACACGGCCTTGGCACACAGTCGTGTCTACTGCCTAGTAGCTGTGTGATTTTTGGCAGGATCGACCACGGCCTGAGCACATGGGCGTGCTTAGTGGCCGTGGAAGATAAGTCAGTTTCGGCCACGGGAAGGACACACGGGGGTGTCTAGCAGTCGTGGGAGGCACACGGCCCGCCCACACGGGCGTGTAACCCTTGAAACTTAGAAAAATTTTAAATTTCTGAGAATGTTTGTATGTGTTTCAGTTTAGTCCCGACTCGATTTATAAGCATGTTTTAGTTCTCGTTGACCGAAATAAGGGACGCTATGAATGTTTTTGATTTGATATATGAAAAATTGCTTGATTTAGTTTCCGATCTGTCTGGCAACACTCTTAACCCATTTCGACGACGGACTCGGGATAGGGGTGTTACATTTGGTTGGTATCAGAGCTACGGTTTAGCTTATTCTCAGACTAACATGGCGTGTCAGAGTCTTGCTATACATGCCATATATCTGAATTGTGATAGTGTGATGAATCTTGACGTATAAAATGTGAATTTTATATAGTAATGGATCCCGAAAGAGCCGTAGCTTACGACGTAGAAAGTAATGCGCCTGCTCCCGCGCAAGGGACAACGCATTCTGATTCGAGACCGGCTACAAGCGGTCAAGAGGGAGAATCTAAACAAGCTTTCTTCCAGATGATGAGTAAGTGGTTCACTCAATTTGTAAGGAATAACCCGATTGTTTGACAACCCCTACCCCCGGTTAATCCCCCTCAGACATCTAATATACCTCTGCCTGCAAATCTAAATTCATGGAAAAAGCCTCCGGTTGACAAGATCCGCAAGTATAGGGCTGAAGAGTTCCGAGCTACTAATGATGATGATGCTGAAAATGTTGAATTCTAGTTAGAAAACACGATCCGGGTATTTGATGAGATGTTTTTGACTCTGGAAGAATGTATAAAGTGTGTTGTATCATTACTCTGAGATGCAGCTTGTCAAGGGTGGAAAACTTTGATTTCTATTGTTCCGAAAGAGCAAGTTTAATGGGACTTCTTTCAGAGTAAGTTCCGGAATAAATATATCAGTAAAAAATTTGTCGATCAGAAATTAAAGGAATTTCTGGAACTAAAACAGGGCCGAATGACTGTTTCGAAATATGAACGAGAGTTCGTGAGATTGAGTCAGTATGCTCAGGAATGTATATCATCTGAAGCAATAATGTGCAAAAGGTTTGAAGATGGTCTTAATGAAGACATTCGTTTGTTAGTCTGGATTTTAGAAATAAAAGAGTTCGTTACACTCGTTGATTGAGCATGCAAAGCTGAGGCACTTGGGAAAGATAAAAGAAAAGCTGATTCTGAAGCTCGAGATATGAGAAAGAGATTTAAGAGTAAATCATTTCAGTCTGCTCCGAAAAGATTCAGAGATAATCAAAGTCGTTCCAGAGATAATATGGGACATTTGAACAGAAATCAATCTAGACCGCAAATGAGTGCCAAAACCCCAGTAACTTCAGTGGCCAGTGTTGGTAATGTTAGATTCGAGAGACCTGAATGTAAATATTATGGAAAAAGGCATCCGTGAAGCTGTAGATTAAATAACAGAGCTTGCTTCAGATGTGGATCGCTTGATCATTTTATCTGTGATTGCCCTGAGTTTGTCGAGCCAGAGACTGTTCAGAATCTAAGATCTGATAATGCGCTTGTGAGAGGTAGACCTTCGTAGAATGTAAGAAATGTCAGTGGTAGTTAGAGAACTACAGAGACAATGTTTCCAAGTCTGAAGCTAGAGTGCCTGCTAGAGCGTATGCTATTCGAGCTCGTGAGGAAGCTTTATCACCAGATGTTATAACGGGTATTTTTACTCTTTATGATACTTCTGTGACTGCTTTAATAGACCCTGGTTCTACGCATTCATATATATGCATGAATTTAGTATTCAGCAAAACTTTGCCTGTAGAGTCTACTGAGTTTGCTATAAAAGTATCGAATCTCTTAGGTAAAAGTGTCTTTGTTAACAAAGTATGCAAGAATTGTCCGTTAATGTTTCGAGATATCTGTTTCCCTGTTGATCTGAGGCTTTTGCCATTTTATGAGTTTGATATTATTCTGGGTATGGATTGGTTGTTTTTGCATGATGCTATTTTGAACTGTAAAAGAAAGACTATTGACTTGAGATGTTGGAATGATGAGATTGTACGAGTTGAGTCTAATGATTTGAATGGATTGCCTATTGTGAAGTCTATTTGAAAAGCTCAATGTTATGTGAAAAAGGGTTATGAGGCATATTTCGCTTATGTGATTGATTCGAAAGTATTTGAAAAGAAAGTTGAAGCAGTGCTTATTGTTTGTGAGTTTTCTGACGTATTTCCTGAAGAGTTACTGGGTTTACCTCAGATTCGTGAAGTCGAATTTGGTATTGATTTACTGCCTGGTACTACACCTATATCTATAGCTTTGTATTGAATGGCACCAACAAAGTTGAAAGAGTTAAAGTCACAGTTGCAAGAATTGATAGATAGAGGGTTTGCTAGACCGAGTTTTTTGCCTTGGGGTGTGATCGCTGAAATCAGAGATTTAAAATTTATAAAAGAATGATCAAACCTGGAAACTAACTTTGACAACGATTAAAGGCAAGTGTACCTATCGAACAGTAGTATAGCTTAAGCAAGACCAGATATCAAACCCAAAGGAACCAAAAGTATTAATACTAACTTTCTTTTTATTATTTAGCCTTAAAAATAAAGTGAAGTTTGTTTTAATCTACACTAATGACAACTAGACTAAGGGAACTAAGACAAAAAGAACGAATTGGGAAATACTTGAAGAAAAACTCAATTGATCATGACGATACCCTTAGGAAGAATCCAACTAGACTTCACTTGTTATTTAACCCTGAATCATATGATTTATTTACTTAGCTTGATCCGTAGGACTCCCTAACCTATACTAAACCCTCTCCCGAGGCTAATAACGTCTAACCCTAGGTTAATTAGTGGAACTCTCGTTCTCTTATAATAACCCCCTAGAATAGCAGTTATCGATTTGTGGATTCCCAAATTAAGTTTCATCCTAATCCAGCAAAATCTCGTAACCCTATCTCTAGGCGTTCGATCAACTCCGCTTAATTATGCTAGATCTACTCTTAAGTAGGGTCTATTCCTCCTCCACCTAAGCACATCAGATTTGGATTAAGCATGCATAATTAAGAACAAACTAAGTAATTATCATAAAATTCAAAAATCAAATAATAAGATCCATCTAGGTTTCATCCCCTTCAGGTATCTGAGGGGTTTAGTTCATAACTAAGAAAGAAAACATCTCAAGAGAAAAGATAAAACAAAACATAAGAAATTCCTAAAACTCCCTGAAGAAATTGAAGGAGAATTCAGCCGTCTTGAGTATAATTCTGGCTTCTTGGGATGGATCAATTGGCTAACTTCGAGTGATTTCCACAATTCTGACCTTTCCAGCTTGGCTCCTTGGCCTAGCTCGCCCTCCCTCAAAGGTGGCACTTAGGGGATATATATAGGCTCCTTGGAATGTGATTCTTTCTCCCAATGTATCCTTTTCGGACTGAAATTGCTAATTCTGACGACAGAGGCACGGCCATGTAGCACGCCCGTGTGGATCGACTTCAGGCCGTGTTTAGATTCTTTAATGAGGCACGGCTGTGTAAATCGGGGGAGAGGCAGTGCTCTAGGTGATCGGCGAGACACAGCCGTGTGGTCTTTGGGCCAGGCCATGTCGATTTCATGCTAAGGCCCATTTTACTCTGTTTTGGGCTCGTTTTACATTTTTTTCATCCTCGGGTGCTTTCCTAGGTATAAGACATGAAAAGAAAGGATTAAAAGCACCTTTTTTACATAAATCAAGGGATAAATCATCCAAAAGTAAGCTAAATACGGGATTAAAATATGTTATAATTATGGTTTATCAGGGTGCTCCTGTTCTATTTGTGAAAAAGAAAGATGGCACGATGAGAATGTGCATCGATTATCGTCAGTTGAATAAGGTGACTATAAAGAATAAATATCCATTGCCCCGAATAGACGATTTATTTGATCAGTTAAAAGGAGCTACTGTATTTTCTAAGATTGATCTGAGATCGGAATACTACCAGTTGAGAGTTAAAGATTTAGACATTCCGAAAACTGCTTTCAAAACGAGGTACGGGCATTATGAGTTTTTAGTTATGCCGTTTGGACTAACCAATGCTCCTGCTATTTTTATGGATATGATGAATTGAATTTTTAGGCCATGCCTAGATCGATTTGTAGTGGTGTTCATAGGCGACATCTTGATTTATTCACGTGATGAAAATGAGCATACCGGGCATTTGAGAATTGTGTTGCAAACTATAAGAGAAAAGAAATTGTATGCAAAATTTAGCAAATATGAATTCTGGTTACACGAGATTAGTTTTCTAGGATATATTGTGTCAGCTTCTGGAATTCGTGTTGATTCGAGCAAGATTTCTACTATTCTGAATTGGAAACCTCCGAGAAATGTATCTGAAGTCTGTAGTTTTCTGGGTTTAGCTGGTTATTATCGTCGTTTCATAAAAGGATTTTCAGTGATAGGTACTCCGTTGACTAGATTACTTCAGAAAGATGTTAGATTTGAATGGTCAGATAAATGCCAGGGAAGTTTTGATCAGTTGGAAACTCATTATGAAGCTCGAGTGTTAGTCTGACAATCGGGTAAAGAATTCGTTATATACAGTGATGCTTCATTAGATGGTCTGGGATGTGTTTTGATGCAAGAAGGCAAAGTTGTAGCTTATGGTTCGAGACAATTGAAGCCACATAAAAAGAACTATCCGACTCACGACCTTGAGCTAGCTACGATTGTGTTTGCACTTAAGGTTTGGCGCCATTATCTATACGGTGAGAAATGTTATGTGTTTTCAGATTTGAACCTCCGTCAAAGAAGATGGTTAGAGCTATTAAAAGATTATGAGCTTGTGATAGATTATCATCCGGGTAAAGCGAACGTTGTTGCTGATACGTTGAGTAGAAAATCATTGTTTGCACTACGTGCTTTAAATGTTCAATTAGATTTTTTTGATGATAGTTCTGTGTTTGCTGAATTAAAAGCAAAACCATTGTTTATACAAAAGATATGTGATGCTCAGAAATTTGATAATGAGTTATTAGCGAAACGAGTTCTGCGTGATTCGAACTCTGAATCTGAATTTCGGGTTGTTGATGATTGCTTGAGTTTCTGAGGTTGTATCTGTGTTTCGAGAAATTCGGAGTTGATTCAGCTGATTTTAAGTGAAGCACATAACAGTTGTCTATCTGTTCATCCGAGAAGTACAAAGATGTACCATGATCTGAAACAACACTATTGGTGGTTTGGTATGAAAAGAGACATTTCTGACTTTGTTTCGAAATGTTTAATCTGTCAACAAGTGAAAGCTGAACATCAAGTTCCATCTGGGTTGCTACAATCGATTCTGATTCCCGAGTGGAAATGGGATAGAGTAACAATGGATTGTGTTTCCGGTTTGCCTCAGACTCTGAGAAAGAAAGATGCGATTTGGGTTATAGTTAACCGATTGACGAAATCTGCCCATTTTATTTCGGTAAGTTCTGACTGATAAACCGTAAATATAACATATTTTAATCCCACATTTATTATGCTTTTTAAAGATTTAAGCCTTGTTTTATATAAAAAGGTGCTTTTAATTCTTTCTTTTTATGTCTTATACCCAGGAAAGCACCCGAGGATGAAAAGAACACAAAACGGGCCTAAAATGAAGTAAATGGGCCTTTCCACGAAATCGGCACGGCCTGGGCTAAGGACCACACGGCCGTGTTTCGATGAACACCTGCAGCACGGCCTCATCACCACCGCACATGGTCGTGCCAAAGCAGAAGTCCGAACACGGTCAGGTCTCGATTTGCACGGGCGTGTGACAAGGCCGTGCCTCTATCGCTGGAAAGAGCAATTTCAATCGAAAAAGGATACTTCGGGAGAAAGAACCGCATTCCAAGAGCCTATAAATATACCCCAAGTACCACCTTTTAAAGGGCGCGAAAGCTAGGCCAAGGAGCCAAGCCGAGAAGGTTAGAGTTAGGGAGTAACGCGAGGATAGCCAGTTGATTCATCCCAAGAAGCTGGAATTATACTCAAGACGGCGATATTCTCCTTCAATCCCATCAGGGAGTTTTAGGATTTTTCTTATGTTTTGTTTTATCTTTTCTCTTGTGATGTTTTCTTTTTTCATTATGAACTAAATCTTTCAGATTCCTGAAGGGGGATGAAACCTAGACAAATTTTATTTTTTGATTTTTAAGTTATATGACAAATTACTTAGTTTGTTCTTAATTATGTTTCTTAATCCAAATCCAATGTGCTTAGGTAGAGGAGGAATAGACCCTGCCTAAGAGTAGATCTAACATAATTAAGCGGAGTTGATCGGGCGCCTAGAGATAGGGTTACGAGATTTTGCCAGATTAGGGTGAAACCTAATATGGGAATCCATTGATCGATTTACTGCTTTCTTAGGGGGTTATTATAAGCGAATGAGAGTTCCATTAATTAATCTAGGATTAGACTTTATTCACCTCGAAAGAGGGTTCAGCATAGGTTAGGGAGTCTCACGGATCAAGCTAAGTAAAAAAAATCATATAATTTAAGGTTAGATAATAAGAGAAGTCTAGGTGAATTCTTCCCGAAGGTATCATAAAAATCAACTGAGTCTTTTTCAAGTTATCCCCAAATTCATCTTTTTGTCTTTGTTTCCTTAGTTTAGTTTTCGTCAATTTAGTTTAAAAGCAACCTTTATCTTAGTTAGGTTAAATAATAAAAAGAAAGTGAGTATTAATACTTTTAGTTCCTTTGGGTTCGATATTCGGTCTTGCCTAGGCTATATTACTGTTCGATAGGTACACTTGCCTTAATATCGTTGTCAGAGTTAGTCTTCAGGTTTGATCATTCTTTTATAAATATTTAAAACTTTGATTTTACAGCGATCGCTGACTATTCACTTGATAGATTAGCCGAGCTTTATATTTCTGAGATTGTTAGATTTTACGGGGTTTCACTATCTATTATGTCAGATAGGGATCCGAGGTTTACATCGAGGTTCTGGAAGAAACTGCAAGAAGCTTTAGGCACGAAACTGCATTTCAGTACAGCTTATCATCCGCAAACAGATGGTCAATCTGAGCGAATCTGTAACATCCAGGTTTTAGGAGTTATGCGGTTAATGCATAATCTATGTGATGGAAGGCTTAGTGTGTGTTTGGATAAGTTTTAGGGGTTTTGAGAACCCAAGGATGCAAGAGAAAGTCTTGGAAAAATATTGGATTTAAGCTTTTAAAAGGGGAGCAAGGCTAAGGAGGCCCTAAGAAAATTTGGAGGGACTTTTGGACATGAAAGAGGGCTTGATAAAGTGGCTTGAAGGCACCACTTAAGGCCTTGGTGGGTGACGCCATGAGCAGGAGAGAAGGGCTCAGGTTCGAGTCTTGATGGCAGCATAAAGGGTGCTTTTATTTTTTTGCTTTTGGCGTCAAGAGAGGGGAGGAGAGTTGGACGGCAATTGGGACTTTCAAATGGATGAGGATGAGGCTTGGTTTTATTTTAAATTTCAGCTAAGAGTAGAAGATAATTGTTGTTTTATTTATTTATTTTGAATGGGTGTTACAGAGATAAAATAGGAGATTATCAAGGGATTTGATAAGGGGAAAAGCTAGTGGCCGAATATAGGACTCTAGGGGCTTGAATTTTCGGCTTTGAAGTGTGGCAAGGGAGTGCCGAATTACCTTTTATGAACATTCATCTTTTTCTTTCTCTTTTAGTGCCTTGCCAAATTTCCTCTCTTCCTATTCTCTTTTCTTTCAAACCCAATTCATTATCTTTTCTTGAATGGCCGAATGACCCCTTTGTCATTCGAAAACCTTAGCCGAATTTGGTAGCCTTCTATGTCTCCTTTTTGTTGAGATCATTAAAGCCGAAATCTCTCTTAAACTTGCCATTGCCGAATTCTCTTAGCCCACTTTTATAACTCTTTTCTTCCATCTATATCTATTTTTAGGAGATAGCCGAATGTTCCAGCACCATTTGAAAAGCCTAGCTGAATCTCAAAGTGCCTATTTTCTCTTCTTTGCCGCAAGCCTTAAAAGCCGAAACAGTTAGCCGAAATCTATTCTCTTTTAGTCTTCACAAGCAAACGTTAGTGGTAAGTATTTCCTTAGGAATCAGTTTTGGATTCTTCTCTTTTGGTAGCCAAGATCGAATGTTTGGCCTTGGTATTTAGGTTGGCCGAATGTTTATAGGGCCTTTACCTTGTGTTTCTTTTGTATGTAGTTAGCGTTAAGGAGCAGTAAGGAGTTCTTCGGGATTTGGAAGCATCGAGGTAAGGGGTATGTAGCATTCGGCCATAGGCTACTTTCTAATGCTTTTTGGTATGGAAGCCGATTCTAATAGTTGTTAAGCAGGGATTTTGACAACCCCATAGACAAGAGGTGGTTCTCGAGATTTAGGTAAGTAGAGAAGGTGACTTGTGATATTCGGCCATAAGGCCATTTTGTTTATTAGTGATGACCGATGGTGTACTATGGTTCTTAGGAGCAAATTGACAGGAACAAGTGGTGTTTCGGGATTCAAGATCGTATTCGGTAAGGGTATTCTATAAGTTTGGATTTGGTTGGTTTTGGTTATAACTTTAGTATCTAATCTAATGTTCTGATTAAGTGTTGTTGATGGAGGCGAATGCTAGTCAAGAGGGTAAAGGGATAGTTCCTATCCTAAAGTTTAAGAAGAGATCAGTTTCTGCTGTTCGGGATTGGCCACCAGGGGGTGGGCCAGCAGCAGGAGAAAGTTATAGGCAGATAGCTGTACTTTCGATTAGTGATAGCATCGGGATAGAGAGCGTAATGCTTCAAGTTATCAGGTGTGTGGTTAGCCTACTGTTTTCCGGGATATATGTGATATATTGCATGTGTATGTGTATGTGCTAATATGTGCAGTGGCAGCTAGGAAATGGAAACCCTTAAGGGGTATGTTGATAATCAGGTCAGTATGAATCTGATGCAAGTATGGGTATGAATGTGTATAAGTGTGTATATGCCAATAAAAATGTGATTGTATTACTGAATAACATGTACATGCATCATTCATCTTGTCATTATTATATGTTGCATGTGCATGGGATGGGATATGAATATGAAAGAAGGTACGGGTGTACTTCGAGTACGTGGTTTGGTGTTAGCCTTGAGCTGCATCGTGGATTGGCCCTGACTGAGGTCGCGTTGTGGATTACTTGTGATTAAGTTCACGTGGCTTGATGAGTGGCTCTGTGCCCCATCGTGGTGGATATAGGCTTTGTGCCATACCGTGGTTTGATGAGTAGCTATGTGCCTCATCATGGTTGATGTTAGCTACAAGCTGCATCGTGGACGGCATTAATTGCCAAATTGGTGTGTAGCGGTTGGAGGGTGATTTAGTAATCCCCTGGTGTGTGGTGGCTGGATGCGGGGGTGTGTAGAGGATGGACCCTAGGTTAGGTTGGGTGCACCTTGCATAATTATATCTGATATGTGTATTTGATGTGGAAATGGGCCAAGCCCAATATGTGAATGTGGATTGGTATGGAAATGGGCCAACCCCAGTATGTGGAATTATGTGGATAAATTGCCTTATTATCTGATATGTGGAATCAAGTGGTTACTTACCTTATTATCTGATAAGTGGTATGAATACGGGCCAAGCCCAAAATGTGAGATTATGTGAATAAGTTGCCTTGTTATCTGTTATGAGGGTTGATATGTGGTTTGATTTGTGGGTGGAATTCAGTGGTCTAATTGCACACTGAGTCTGTTAGACTCACCCAAATTTTTACCAACATCACAGGTGATATATGATGATCGGACCGGGCTGGAGTGGATACAAAGGTGGCCATGCAGAGGACATTTTATTCATTTTATTCAGTTTATTATTAAGTACTTTTGATTTATTATTTATTGTAATAAGGGCCTCCTAAAGTTTTAAGGTTTATTATTATGTTTTAGTTGGATGAAGAATTAAATTACTATTTGGAAAGTTATTTAAGGCTTTTGAAGTTTACATTATTATAGAGCTAATAATGGAAAATATTTTTGAATCAATTTATATTATAATAACTTATATAAAAGTTTTAAATCCAGGAATTCGTGACAACAACGTGTTACTCGTAATTTTAAATATTCAATGTTTTATAAATTGCAACAAATTTTTATGTTTTCACCCTTACGTAAATTGTCTTTTCAAACGTTGTCCGCAGTGGCATTCTAAATTAAGTCGTGATGTATGGGTTGGGTTTGGGGCGTTACAGTTTGGTATCAGAGCCCAGTTCAAAACTCGGCTTTGAGGGTTTTTGGCCCAAAAACGTTTTTCAAAGATGGGCTTTTTAAAAATATAGGCTTTTATGAAATTTTTCAGGTATTCTGGCATGGCACCTGTATCTCCGGCCCGAAGTCCGCCAGGTAAGTACTTGTAACTACTGAAGTGATTTGTATATGTGAATTTGATGGGCAATAAGGGAACGTAGATTAGTAGATTAGGGCTATTAAACCCCTAGGACTAGTCTACTCCAACACAAAAAAATGCATAAGACTTAAGTGCAACCAAACAAACCTGTCAGTAAGTCGCCAAGTCAAGGTGTGGCAACAGTTGTGCGAATGTCTAGGAATGGATTCAGTAACTTGGTATTTAAGCAGTCCTAGTGACTCACTTCCTCTTTACTCGAATCCTACCTGGTGCGTAGTAGTGGTTCACCCTAACCAAGAGGACTCATTCACGGGCTAAATCAATGATTAAAACCCGAAAGGGACTAGCCGTATTTTTATAAAAACCCTAGTTTTTAAAAATCAGCAAACTACCTTTTTGAATTATGAAATTTATCTATTTTGAAAATTTTCCAAAACATTTTCGATTTGCAAAATTACCTAAATACCCCTAGTGGTAAAATTACCAAAATACCCTTGGTTTCCAAAATTACCATACTACCCCCAATCTTAATAAAATTTTCCTACTTTGCAAAAATATTAGAAACCTCTATTTTGCAAAATATCAAGGTACCTTGATTTGGAAAATTTACGAAATTACCCCTGATTTACATAATTACCAAAATAACCCTGATTTCTAAAATTTCTGCCATACCTCTGATTCGAGAAAATTTTCAAAAGTACCCTCGAGTTTTGAAAATTTCAAAGTGCTCTGATTTATTAAGATTTTCAAATCAACCCCGATTTATTACCAAAATACCCCTGTAGGAGAAATGACGAAAATACCCCTGGGTTAGGAGCAGACGAAAATGTTCAAACGATGAATATATATAGTAGATATTACTAAATGAATGTGATTCTCTGAATTAGAATAGTGAACTTGAGCTGAAACTTCGATTGATCGAAAGAACTACTTCTAAAATGCCTTTGCATAAAACTGTTCGCGGTTAATCAGTGGAACAAATTACTAATGCATAAAACTTTTTAATTAGATTAAATCGCGACGTTAGATATGAGTTCTAGAGGACGTCGAATGACAGTATCGGAACCAGTGGGGTCTGGTCATGGGTCAAAAAGTGATGTGCCGCCGCCAGCAGTGGGCGCGGAGGATCAAGATCAGGCAGGAGGGGATGACGCGGTATCATAAGCTATGCTACGAGTGCTACAGCAAGTGGCAAGAGTTGGTATGGGTAATGGAGCTCGGAAGTCAGTATCGGAAAGACTTAGGTCGAATGGAGCTGAGATTTTTAGAGGAGTATCCGGGGTAGCTCCGAATGTAGTGGAGTATTGGTTAGAGGCAGTCGAAAGGATTATGGATGATTTGGACTGCACTGCTGAGGAAAAGCTGAAAGGTGCTGTCTCGTTACTCCGAGATGAAGCTTATCGGTGGTGGCTCACTGTCAGACAAGGTGTCCCTGCAGATCGATTGGATTGGGAGTATTTTAAGGTTAAGTTTGAAAGGAAGTACGTTGGAGCTAGTTACTTAGGCTTGCAGAGAAAAGCATTTCTAAACTTGGTACAAGGAAGTAAGTCGGTAGCAGAATACAAAGCTGAATTTGTACGGTTAAGTCAGTACGCCAAGGGGATCATGGCTACTAATTATGAAAGGTGTGTTAGATTCGAAGATGGGTTACGGGATGAGTTACGAGTGTTGATCGCTCCGCAAAGAGAAAGAGACTTTGCTGTTCTAGTGGAGAAAGCTCGAATAGCTGAAGAAGTTAAGAGGACCGCGAGACAGAACCGAGAGAAGAATAAAGATTGGAACAAGAGGAGTTTTGGACTGTCAGAAGCATCGGGAGAATTCAAGAAAAGACCAAGGATCGAAAATTCTGTACGTGCACCGGTACCAGTCGCTGAGAATCGGAGTCGTCCATGTGCTCAGTGTAGGAGAGCTCATGCAGGAGAATGTTGGGGAAATAGTAAGGAATGTTTCCGGTGTGGATCTAAGGCTCACTTGGTTAAGAATTGCCTTCAGGCAGCGAGGGGTCGTGGTCCGAACCGTGGAGCGAATGTTTCTGGCCGAGGTCGTGGAACACCAAGCAAAGGTGCTAAGGGTTCAGTTAAGAGACAACCAAGATTGGTTTAGGCAGTCAGCCGTTGCGAGGAGGAAGATGTGCCAGATGTAATATCGGGTACGTTCCTTTTTCCTGGAATACCCTTTATTGTTTTGGTTGCTATAGGGTTAGCTCATGCTGGTGTTGTTAAGTGTAGTGCATGAAGCCTTGAAACTGAACTTAGAGGCTGTGCCTAGAAGGTATGATAGTTTTATTACGATCAGAGTGCACAGCATAAGCGTAGTGCCGTGAGTGGGAGTGCACGACTGTTAGTTTAGCCAAGTAATTTCGAGGACGAAATTATTTTTAAGGAGGGTAGAACTGTAACATCCAGGTTTTAGGGGTTATGCGGTTAATGCATAATCTATGTGATGGAAGGCTTAGTGTGTGTTTGGATGAGTTTTAGGGGTTTTGAGAACCCAAGGATGCAAGAGAAAGTCTTGGAAAAATATTGGATTTAAGCTTTTAAAAGGGGAGCTAGGCTAAGGATGTAACATCCTGAAAAGGGCCTATGCATTTTCGGTTTAATTGTACGAAATGACATGTCTTACGTGTTATGAATAAATTTTGAACATTTTTGGAAACTTGAAAATGCATGGAAATGATTTAGAAATGAACATTTTTGGAAACCTGAAAATGTATGGAAATGTTAAGTTTAAAAATGGAAGGTGAACATTTTTGGAAACTAGGAAAACTAAGGAAATGACTTGGAAATGATTTAAAAATGGAAAGTGAATATTTCTGGAAACTTGGAAATGTAAGGAAATGTCAAGTTTAAAGAGCCGAACGAAATTTTAGGAAACTTAGAAATGACTTAGAAATGTCAAGTTTTAAAGTTTAAAAGAGGAAACCGAGGCAAGGTGGCCTTAAAAGAAAAAGTATGTGAAATTTGACGCACAAACAGGCTTGGAAAAGTGGCCTGAAGATGTCACTTAGGGCCTATGGAAATGGCGCCACATGCAAGGTGTTGGGCCTGAGTTCGAGTCACTTAGGAAGCAAATAAAAGAAGTTTTATTTTTGCTTCCAGAAGCCAGAGGTGGACGGCACAAGCTTTCTAGAAAGGAAGAGTTTTATTCTCTTTAAATTTCGGCTAATAAGAGGATAAATAGTAGATTTATTTTAAATTATTTTCAAGAGATAATTGTGGATTAATTCCTTTTATTTTTAATGGATAAAAGAAGAGATAATAGAAGGATTATTATTATTATTATTAAGGAGATAAAGTTATCAAATTAAGAAGAGTGGTGGCCAAGTAAGGGATTCTGAGTAGTAAATTCGGCTATAAAAGGAAAAAAATAGGGCTACTCATCAATTTTTCTTCCTCTCCTTCTCTCTGCCGAATTTCTTAGTGCTCTCCTCTCTTCTCTTCTCTTTTTATTTTGTCAAGCCGAAATCTACTTCTTCTTTATCCACCATTGCCGATTCTTTAAGCCTCAAGAATCAAAAGTGTTGATACACCTCTAGGCCATAGTCATCTAGTCTTCAAGACTCTATAGCCAAATCTTTGAGGAGCTCCAAGCATAGGTGCTATCGATTTCTCCAAGTAAGGGTAAGATCTAGACTTAGTTTCCATTCTTTTCTTTTTAAGCCTGTCGAAATTTAGGGACTAATCCCTCATATTGTATTTTGGCCGAAACTATGGAAGGGAATTTTGGGATTTAGTGGTGGTCAACTACAAAAGGAGATCAGTCGGGATTTTCAAAGATCTAAGGTGAGGCAATCGATCTAAGGCTATTTCTCATGATTAAATGATTGGAAATTAGATCTAATATATATGTCTATAGGGATTTCGACAGAGGTATAAAAGGATTCCGGGATTTGAGAATTTCAAGGTAAGTCCCTATATACATTCGGCCAAAGGCCATGTTTTATGTTTTAATGTTCGATTAAATCTAACATATGGTTAAAGGTATTTCGACAATTCCTAGGAAACAAGGATCAATTTGGGATTTGTTGGTGTCCAAATCGCGACAAAGAAGGTAAGTTTTAAGAATACTAATCCTACTAGGATTTGGATTTGTGGCCGAATGGCTTTTTATTAAAGTAGTAAGTGATTAATCAAATGTAGGGATTAAGGATCTAAGCATTAGATCAAGCTTTTCGGGATCTCAAGGAATTTGTTAAGCGAATCAGGTGTGTACCCCACACTAACTTTTAATACGATTTATGGCAACATTTAATATAAGTATGTATAAGTATGAATAAGAATGTGAATATGGCTAAGGTACCTTATTGTGGTACAAAGTACTCAGGTACGTTTCCTACTCCTACTAGGATTATGAAATATGTTATATTTAACATGTGAAAAGTGACATGAATGTGAATTTAAGCATGGTATGTGTAATATGAATAATATAGGGCATTCGGGGTATATGAAAAAGGGGAAGTGAATGTGATGACTTCGGTCTCACTATCTTAATGTGGTGACCTCATTTACATTATCTGAATGTGGTAACTTCGGTTACATTATCTGAATGTGGTGTCTCATGACACAATTATCTGGTGGCTATGCCACAATTTTTATATGGGCGATGCACGCCGATCATTGTTGCGCGCTTCGATGGTGTGTAGCAGATGGAGGGTTGACTTAGTAGTCCCCACGGTGTGCAGATTGGTACGGGGATGTGTAGCGGATGGCATCTAGGTTTGGGTTCGGGTTGCATCATTATTTTTTTATCTGTTATATGTATTGATATGTGACATGATAATGAATGCCTGATCTATTAAATTTTAGTGTTGGTTACACATTGAGTCTGTTGACTCACCCCGTCGTGGGAACATGTTTCAGGTGAAGAAAAGTGATGGACCGGGTCGGCAGGAGCTTAGTGGTGGCCATGCAAAGTTCAGATTTTCCTTATTTTTGGACTCTTGTTATTTTAAGTATTTTATAATTTTATTTCGCGTTTTTATTTGATGTAATAAGGCCACAACTGAACTAAGTTATTTTCTATTTTATTCGCTTTGTTTCGACATTTTTTATTTATTAAAGATTAAGTCAAATTTGATTTAAAATAAACTTTCAATATTTTGTCACTTGAAACAAATGTGCTTTTAATACAAAACAAACTTGTTTTCAACACAAGCCCAACCCAAAACGATATTTTTTTTTTAAAAATCGCACAAGTTTTTCCCAAGAAACAAACGAACTTTGAATCGGTTTGCTTGAGGAACATACCAGACTCGGTCCAGGCTCGTGGGCCGGGTGTGGGGTGTTTCAAAGGAGGCCTTAAGAAAATTTGGAGGGACTTTTGGACATGAAAGAGGGCTTGGTAAAGTGGCTTGAAGGCGCCACTTAAGGCCTTGGTGGGTGACGCCATGAGCAGGAGAGAAGGGCTCAGGTTCGAGTCTTGATGGCAGCATAAAGGGTGCTTTTATTTTTTTGCTTTTGGCGTCAAGAGAGGGGAGGAGAGTTGGACAGCAATTGGGACTTTCAAATGGATGAGGATGAGGCTTGGTTTTATTTTAAATTTCGGCTAAGAGTAGAAGATAATTGTTACTTTATTTTATTTATTTTGAATGGGTGTTAAAGAGATAAAATAGGAGATTATCAAGGGATTTGATAAGGGGAGAAGCTAGTGGCCGAATATAGGACTCTAGGCACTTGAATTTTTGGCTTTGAAGTGTGGCAAGGGAGTGCCAAATTACCTTTTATGAACATTCATCTTTTTCTTTCTCTTTTAGTGCCTTGCCAAATTTCCTCTCTTCCTATTCTCTTTTCTTTCAAACCCAATTCATCATCTTTTCTTGAATGGCCAAATGACCCCTTTGTCATTCGAAAACCTTAGCCAAATTTGGTAGCCTTCTATGTCTCCTTTTTGTTGAGATCATTAAAGCCGAAATCTCTCTTAAACTTGCCATTGCCGAATTCTCTTAGCCCACTTTTATACCTCTTTTCTTCCATCTATATCTATTTTTAGGAGATAGCCGAATGTTCCAGCACCATTTGAAAAGCCTAGCCGAATCTCAAAGTGCCTATTTTCTCTTCTTTGCTGCAAGCCTTAAAAGCCGAAACAGTTAGCCGAAATCTATTCTCTTTTAGTCTTCACAAGCAAACGTTTGTGGTAAGTATTTCCTTAGGAATCGGTTTTGGATTCATTAGTGGTAAGTATTTCCTTAGGAATCGATTTTGGATTCTTCTCTTTTGGTAGCCAAGATCGAATGTTTGGCCTTGGTATTTGGGTTGGCCGAATGTTTATAGGGCCTTTACCTTGTGTTTCTTTTGTATGTAGTTAGCGTTAAGGAGCAGCAAGGAGTTCTTTGGGATTTGGAAGCATCGAGGTAAGGGGTATGTAGCATTCGGCCATAGGCCACTTTCTAATGCTTTTTGGTATGGAAGCCGATTCTAATAGTTGTTAAGCAGGGATTTCGACAACCCCATATACAAGAGGTGGTTCCCGGGATTTAGGTAAGTAGAAAAGGTGACTTGTGATATTCGGCCATAAGGCCATTTTGTTTATTAGTGATGACCGATGGTGTACTGTGGTTCTTAGGAGCAAATTGACAGGAACAAGTGGTGTTTCAGGATTCAAGATCGTATTCGGTAAGGGTATTCTATAAGTTTGGATTTGGTTGGTTTTGGTTATAACTTTAGTATCTAATCTAATGTTCTGATTAAGTGTTGTTGATGGAGGCGAATGCCAGTCAAGAGGGTAAAGGGATAGTTCCTATCCCGAAGTTTAAGAAGAAAATCGTTCTATTTGTTGGGATTGGCCACGAGTGTGGGCCAAAGAAGCGGGGAGAAAGTTATAGGCAGATAGCTTTACTTTTGATTAGTGATAGCATCGGGATAGAGAGCGTAGTGCTTCAAGTTATCAGGTGTGTGGTTAGCCTACTGTTTTCTGGGATATATGTGATATATTGCATGTGTATGTGTATGTGCTAATATGTGCAGTGGCAGCTATGAAATGGAAACCCTTAAGGGGTATGTTGATAATCAGGTCAGTATGAATCTGATGCAAGTATGGGTATGAATGTGTATATGTGTGTATATGCCAATAAAAATGTGATTATATTACTGAATAACATGTACATGCATCATTCATCTCGTCATTATTATATGTTGCATGTGCATGGGATGGGATATGAATATGAAAGAATGTACGGGTGTACTTCAATTACGTGGTTTGGTGTTAGCCTTGAGCTACATCGTGGATTGGCGCTGACTGAGGTCGCGTTGTGGATTACTTGTGATTAAGTTCACGTGGCTTGATGAGTGGCTCTGTGCCCCATCGTGGTGGATATAGGCTTTGTGCCATATCGTGGTTGGATGAGTAGCTATGTGCCTCATCGTGGTTGATGTTAGCTACAAGCTACATCGTGGAAAGCATTAATTGCCAAATTGGTGTGTAGCGGTTGGAGGGTGATTTAGTAATCCCCTGGTGTGTGGTGGCTAGATACGGGGGTGTGTAGAGGATGGACCCTAGGTTGGGTTGGGTGCACCTTGCATAATTATATCTAATATGTGTATTTGATGTACAAATGGGCCAAGCCCAATATGTGAATGTGGATTGGTATGGAAATGGGCCAAGCCCAGTATGTGGAATTATGTAGATAAATTGCCTTATTATCCGATATGTGGAATCAAGTGGTTTATTACCTTATTATCTGATAAGTGGTATGAATATGGGCCAAGCTCAAAATGTGAGATTATGTGAATAAGTTGCCTTGTTATCTGTTATGAGGGTTGATATGTGGTTTGATTTATGGGTGGAATTCAGTGGTCTAATTGCACATTGAGTCTGTTAGACTCACCCAAATTTTTACCAACATCGCAGGTGATATATGATGATCGGACCAGGCTGGAGTGGATACAAAGGTGGCCATGCAGAGGACATTTTATTATTAAGTACTTTTGATTAATTATTTATTGTAATAAGGGCCTCCTAAAATTTTAAGGTTTATTATTATGTTTTAGTTAGATGAAGAATTAAATTACTATTTGGAAAGTTATTTAGGGCTTTTGAAGTTTACATTATTATAGAGCTAATAACGGAAAATATTTTTGAATCAATTTATATTATAATAACTTATATAAAAGTTTTAAATCCGGGAATTTGTGACAACAACGTGTTACTCGTAATTTTAAATATTCAATGTTTTATAAATTGCAACAAATTTTTATGTTTTCACCCTTACGTAAATTATCTTTTCAAACGTTTTCCGCAGTGGCATTCTAAATTTGGTCGTGATGTATGGGCCGTGTTTGGGGCATTACAGAATCTTTCAGATTCTCAAAGATATGTTAAGATGTTGTATACTTGAGTTTAACGGTACGTGGGAACAGTATCTGCCATTGATTGAATTTGCATACAATAACAATTATTAGTCAAGTATCAAAATGGCACCTTATGAAGTTTTGTATGGACGTAAATGTCGTACACCTCTGTATTGGACTGAGCTCAGTGAAAATAAGCTACGTGGGGTTGATTTGATAAAAGATTCAGAACAGAAAGTGAAACTGATCCGAGATTGTTTGAAAGCAACATCTGATCGACATAAATCTTATGCGGACTTGAAGCGAAAAGATATAGAATTAGAAATCAACGACAAAGTATTTCTGAAAGTATCACCATGGAAAAAAGTACTCTAATTCGGACGTAAAGGCAAGTTAAGTCTGAGATTCATCGGACCATATGAGATCATTGAACGAGTTGGGTCTGTTGCATATACACTAAGTTTGCCTTCTGAATTAGAAAAGATCCATAATGTATTCAATCCTATCCGTCACATGAGATTATTCCATCTGAAATTGAAATCCGATCTGATATGAATTTTGAAGAAGAACCGATTCGTATCTTAGCTCGTGAAGTAAAAGAGTTGAGGAATAAGAAAATTTCGTTAGTGAAAGTACTATGGAATTGACACGGAATAGAAGAGGCAACATGGGAATCAGAAGATTCAATGAGACAACAATATCCGACTCTGTTTAACGGTAAGATTTTTGGGGACGAAAATCCCTAAGAGGGGAATTGTAAAAGTTCGATTTATACCCTAGTCAGAACAGTGGTTTTGGGACCACAAATCTGAGTCTGTATAATATTTTAATATTATTTTTCCGTGCCTATGATATATGATTAAGCATGTACTAAATTTTCGTAAGCTAATTTCTCTGTTCATGTGCTTAATTTGACAAAAGGATGAAATTGCATTAAATGTGAAAGTTGCTTGCTATTTGTTAAAGTATCACTGTCTTGTGGCTTTGTTAAGGTGGAGGCCTTATGTTTTTATTATACCAAATTATAGATAGTGGATGGATAAAAGTCTTAAATGCCCATATTGTATAATTGTTTTAATTATATGAATGAAGGCTATTTTGGTAATTGAATTATTAACATTAGATTAATGAAATAAAAGATGAGTGTTCATCTTTTATTTCTCTTCTTTTGACCGAAAAAAACAAAGAAAAAGAAAGCTTTGAAGCCTAGCATATTCAGCTACCTACAAGCCAAATTCAAGGTAAGTTTTTAGTCAGTTTTCGATAATTTCTACGTTTTTGCAATCGTTGCTTTGAGAGCTATATAACCCATGTATTAATTTTGTGTATTGAGGATGTTTGTGAGATATGCCATTGATGATATGTTGAGCTTTGTGTTGATTTATGGTGTTAAATGAAATATTTGAGCTAGGTGAACATATTTTGTTCTTGAATTTTTGGTGAATTTAGCTAATTAGGGCTAAATTGAGAAAATAGTAATTTGAGGGACTAAATTTGAAATTTGATGGAAAATATGGACTTATATAGTCCCTGGGGAGATTCGGATATGTATGTGTGAACAAATTTTGTGAATTTGATGTTTTGAGAAAAATGGACTAAATTGATAAATTATTAAAATATGAGGGTTAAATTGTAAATAGCCCTAAATGTGTGTCCTTGGATTGAATTGAATGAATTAGTGAATAAAAAAGGTTAATTTTGAATATGTTTAGATCAAGAATCGAGGAAAACAGGCTTAGATCACGGGAAAGCGAAACTAACCGAGTAGCCGTTTTCGTTTCAGCTAAACCGAATCCGAGGTAAGTCATTATGCAAATAAATGTATTTCTATTGAAATATGTATATTCCTATGACCATTGCTATAGATGAATGTTTACGATATGATCTGTACATGAAATTCGAGATAAGATCGATATAGTGACAATTTTCGAGAAGTCCCGTACGAACCTAGGAATAGATAGGATTAGCTATGTCATGACATAGGTATCGGTTCTAGTGTATCATGTAAGACCACGTCCAGGACGTTGGCGTTGATTTGAGATTTTGTGTAAGACCTCGTCTGGGACATAGGCACCGATATGAGTTCTACGTGTAAGACCACATCTGGGACATTGGCATCAATTTGATCTTTACGTGTAAGACCATGTCTGGGACATCGGCATCTTATTGATTCGTGTAAGACCCTGTCTGGGACAGTGGCATCGATACCTGAGTACATATAAGACCTCGTCTGGGATGTTGGCATTGTACGACAAGTTCGAGCTTTCTGAGTATTCTACTAGATTCCTTATGGTTCAACGGGCAAGTCTGTGATATGAATGGCTAAGCAAATAGTGAATCCATTTCAGGTACGTTGATTCATACACTAAATGTGTATATAAGGTAAGTTCCGATGTGATCTTGCTATGATGATTATGTACATTTGAATAACAATATGAAATGTGCTAGTAAGTATGAAAGAGCTTTGTGTATATGAGACTTTTGAATTGATGAATGTGGAAAATATGGCCAAGGATATGGTTTAACATATACATGTGAGAAATATAATATGAATATGAATTGTGCCAATGATCTATATGCTTAAATGTTATTCATGTTAAGTTTATTTGTGTTATGACTTACTAAGCTTTTGGAAAGCTTACTCTGTGTGTATGATTTCTCTGTTTTATACGTAGTCAAAGCTACTGAAGGCTCGGGACCGTCAAGAATCATCATCACACTATACAACTTGTTTTTGGTACATTTTGGAAATATATTTTGCTAGATATGGCATGTATAGACTAGTCTTTTGTATTTGTCAATGAAGTGAATTTAGCCATGTGATTTGGTTAGTTATATGTTTGTATTATGTCTAGATGAATGTGGTATATGAAGTATACTTTGGTATGGTTGAAGCATGTGAATTGGTCAAGTTTTTGGGTAAGCATTTGGATGAATTATACTTGATATACATATGTTTTGATCTTGGAAGTTAGCATGGTTGCAATGGATATTGAATGTTTAGATTGAATGGTTGTTTTGGTTGTCTAGTATGCATGTAATGTGTTGGTAAATCTTGCTTGCAGGTATGACCCTAGTGAGTGGCATTTTGGCCTTGAAAATGGCCTATAATATCACACGGGAGTGCCTAGTGACCATGGGCTAAGTTAATAGCTAGCATAAGAGTACACGGCCTTGGCACACGGTCATGTCTACTGCCTAGTAGCCGTGTGATTTTTGGCAGGCTCGACCATGGCCTGAGCACACGAGCGTGCTTAGTGGCCGTGGAAGATAAGTCAGTTTCGACCGCCGGAAGGACACACGGGGGTGTCTAGCAACCGTGGGAGGCATACGGCCAGCCCACACGGGCATGTAACTCCTGAAACTTAAAAAAGTTTTAAATTTTCGAGAATGTTTGTATGTGTTTCGGTTTAGTCCCGACCTGGTTTATAAGCATGTTTTAGATCTCGTTGACCGAAATAAGGGACGCTATGAATGTTTTTGATGTGATATCTGATAAATTGCTTGATTAAGTTTCCAATCTGTCTGGTAACACTCTGAACCTATTCCGGCGACAGACTCGGGATAGGGGTGTTACAATGTTAACATATATATATATCATATTCATATACATAATATCAAGTCAAATAACCAATTGACCTTATTTTCACAATTTGGTATAAGTACATACCTAAGCCTTTTAATTCGGTTTCACATTTAGTCTTAACTTTACATTGCCCGTTGAACCGTTCAGAATTAAAAAGGATACGTGGATAGTCAGAAGCTTGTACAATGCCAACGTCCCAGACGTGGTCTTACATGTAATCACATATCGATGTCGCTGTCCTAGACAGGGTCTTACACAAATTAAATACGATGCCGATGTCCCAGACATGGTCTTACATGTAAACACAAGTCGATGCCAACGTCCCAAACGTGGTCTTACACGAACACACATATCAGATATCCTATGTCATGACATATGTATCCTAACTATTCCTAGGGTTTGCACGGGACTTTAAGACATTGAATCTCGATTACATCGAACTCTTAATATAGTTCCCTATATCAAAATCACATTTGGCCAAAGTACACAAATATATATATTCGAATAATGCAATTCATCAATAACATTTGTATATTCTCAATTTAACAACATTTAAATGCTTATAAACTTACCTCGGATGTTGTCGAACGGTTTAATCGGTTATTCGTCTACTTTCGATTTCCCCCGATCTAATTCCATTTTCTTTCGTTCTTGATCTAAATGAATTCAAATTTAACTAATTTAACCATATATTCATTCAATTTAATCCAAAAATGCATAAATGGGAAAATTACCATTTTGCCCTTAACATTTCACACTTTTTGTAATTTAGTCCTTATTGCATAAAACACAAAATTCACAAAATTTACTTACACCATAGCTAGGCCGAATCTTCCTATTGTCCATCTAAGTCCACACAATTCATTTATTTCACATTTTAGTTCCTCAAAATATTATTTTCACAATTTAGTCCAAATTACCCAAAATTATCAAAAATTTCAAGACAAAACATGTTAATTCAAAACATATCTTCCATATTCTATCATCTAACAACAAAAATTACATGAATTCATCAATGACCCAACTTAAAATATTGATCAAAATAAAAAATTACAACATGGGCTTTGTAGATTTCGTAGCAACGAACTCAAAAAACATAAAAATTATCAAAAACTGAAACAAAAACTAACCTCAATCAAGACCTCCAATGGCCGAATATTTGAATCTTTCAAACCAAATTTTTCTCTTCTAGTTTCGGTGATGAAGAATGAAAACATGGCTTATTATTATTTTATGTTTTATGTTAAATTAACTTATTAAAAATATTACATATTTAACCTTTAGTATTTAATAATTATAACATGTAATTAAGGTCATTTTAGACCATATGTCGTCTACTATCATTAATAGTGGGCTAATTGCCTTTTAAAGGCTTTGCATTATAAAGACATTATCAGATTAGCACTTACATTAAGTAGCCAATTTCACATTTTACGCGATTAAGTGCTTTTTCTTAATCAGACACTCAAATGACGAAATTAAAACACAAAAATTTAACACAAGCAAATTCACACATAATAAACACTGAAAATAATTTTCAAATATTTTTCGGACTCAGATTTGTGGTCCCAAAACCACTATTCTGATTAGGGTCAAAATCGGGCTGTTACAACTCTCCCCCCTTAGGGATTTTCGTCCCCGAAAATCTTACCGGTGAATAGGTTTGGATAACGCTCTTTCATTGTATCCTCTAACTCCCAAGTTGCCTCTTCAACACCGTGCTTATGCCACAGTACCTTAACTAACGAAATTTTCTTATTTCGCAATTCTTTAATCTCACGAGCCAAAATACGAATCGGTTCTTCTTCACATGTCATATAAGACTTAATCTCAATTTCTGTCATACTAATCACATGTGAGGGATCAGATCGGTATCTACAGAGCATCGAAACTTGGAATACATTGTGAATCTTTTATAACTCAGGTGGTAACAGCAGTCTATAAGCAACTGGCCCGATACATTCTATAATCTCATATGGTCCAATAAATCTCGGACTCAATTTGCCTTTACGACAGAATCTGAGTATTTTCTTCCACGGTAAGACTTTCAAAAAGACTTTATCTCCAATCTGAAACTATATATATTTTCTTTTCAAGTCTGCATATGATTTCTAACGATCTGATGCTGTTTTCAGACTATCACGAATCACTTTCACTTTCTGTTCAGTCTCTTTGATCAAGTCAACCCCGTGTATCTTATTTTCACTGAGCTCAGCCCAATACAAATGTGTATGGTATTTTCGACCATACAAAGCCTCGTAAGGTGCCATTTTGATACTAGATTGAAAGCTACTATTATAAGCAAATTCAATCAAAGGTAAGTATCGTTCCCATGTACCTTCAAACTCGAGAATGCAACATCTCAACATATCCTTAAGTATCTGAATGATTCGTTCAGACTGACCATCTGTCTGCAGATGGAAAACAGTGCTAAATGTAGTTTCGTACCTAAAGCGTCTTGCAATTTCTTCCAAAACTGCGATGTGAACCTCAGATATCTGTCTGAAACGATAGAAATAGGCACTCCATGTAATCTCACTATCTGAGAAACATATAATTCAGCCAATTTATCAAGTGAATAATCTATGCAAATCGGAATAAAGTGAACTGATTTAGTCAATCTATCCACAATAACCCAGATCACATCTTTCTTGCTCGGTGTTAACGGTAAACTAGATAAAAAATCCATCGTAACTCTGTCCCATTTCCACTCAGGTATCATGATCGGATGAAGTATCCCAGAAGGTGCTTGATGCTCATCTTTTACTTGCTGACCAACTAAACATTTCGAAACAAAGTCAGAAATGTCTTGTTTCATACCAGACCACCAATAGAACTGTTTCAGATCATTATACATTTTTGTGCTACCCGAATGAACAAATAACTGACTGCTGTGAGCTTCGTCCAAAATCATCTAAATCAACTCTGAGTTTCTCGGAACACATATTTGGTTTTTGAATCTCATACAACCATTTCCATCAACTCAGAATTCAGATTTAACATTCGTTTCACACTGAACTCGCTTTGCTATCAGATCGTTATCAACTTTCTGAGCATCACAAATTTGTTGAGCAAATAATGGTCTTGCTTTCAATTCGGCTATTATTGAACCATCATCAGACATAACCATATGCGTATTCATTGCACGCAAAGCAAATAATGATTTTCAACTTAAAGCATCAACAACAACATTAGCTTTTCCCGGATGATAGTCAATCACTAGCTCGTAGTCCTTTAACAACTCTAACCATTGGCGTTGTCTCAAATTTAGATCTTTCTGAGTCATTACATACTCCAAACTTTTATGATCAGAATAAAGATGAAATTTCTCACCGAACAGATAGTGACGCCAAATCTTCAATGCGAATACAATAGCTGCTAATTCCAAATCATGTCTCAGATAGTTCTTTCGTGCGGCTTCAGCTGTCTCGAGGCATAAGCTATGACTTTGCCTTTCTGCATTAAAACACAACCCAGACCACTCAAACATGCATCACTATAAATGACAAATTCTTTACCCGATTCTGGCTGAACTAACACTGGAGCTTCGGTCAAAAGAGCTTTCAACTGATCAAAACTTTTTTGACACTTTTCTAACCACTCAAACTTAACATCTTTCTGTAACAACTTAGTCATCGGTGTTGCAATCATAGAGAAACCTTTCACGAACTGTCTATAATAACCAGCAAGTCCCAGAAAAGCTTCAAACTTCAAAGACATTTCTCGGAGGTTTCCAGTTAAGTATAGTTGAAATTTTACACGGATCAACCCAGATACCCGATGCTGATACAACATGGCCCAAAAAAATGACTTCGCGTAACCAAAATTCACATTTACTAAACTTTGCATATAAATGTTTATCTCGCAAAGTCTGTAACATAAGTCTTAGATGTTCGGCATGCTTGGTTTCATCACGAGAGTAGATCAAAATATCATCTATGAATACTACCACAAACTGATCCAAATACTATCTGAAAATCCAATTCATCAAGTCCATGAAACCAACAGGTGCATTAGTAAGTCCGAAAGGCATGACCAGAAACTTGTAGTATCTATATGTCATTCGGAAAGCAGTCTTTGGCACATCAGAGTCTTTAACTCGCAACTGATATAAGCCTGATCTCAAATATATTTTCGAAAACACCGTAGCTCCTTTCAACTGATCAAACAAATCGTCAATCCGTGGCGATGGATACTTATTCTTTATAGTCACCTTATTAAGCTGTCTATAGTTGATGCACATTCTTATAGTTCCGTCTTTCTTTTTCACAAATAAAACTGGTGCGCCCCAGGGAGAGAAACTCGGTCGTGTAAAACCTCTATCTGTCAGCTCTTGCAACTGAGCTTTCCTATAGGTGACATTTTGTACGGGGCTATCGAAATCGGAGTCGTCCCCGACACTAACTCAATACCAAGCTCAACTTCTCGAATAGGTGGCAAACTCAGTAACTCTTCAGGAAACACTACGGATACTTACATACAATAGGTACTGATTCAATCTTCTTTTCAGTCACTTTAGATTTGAGCACATAAACAAAATAAGCTTCACAACCTTCTCTCACATATTTCTGAGCTAACATTGAAGATATCACTACTGGTAAACCATTCAGATCATTAGATTCAATCCGAATAATCTTATCATTCTGACACCGTAAATCAATAGTCTTTTGTTTGAAATTCACAATAGCATCATGTAGAGTTAGCCAATCCATACCCAGAATTATAACAAACTCGCTGAATGGTAACAACATCAAATCAGCTGGAAAACATGAATCTCGAATCATCAATGGACAATTCTTGCACACTTTATCAACCAAAACACACAGGCCTAAGGGGTTCGATACTTTAATCACAAACTCAGTAGACTCTACAGGTAAAGTTTACTGGATACTAAAGTCTCACAAACATAAGAATGAGTTGAACTAGGATCAGTCAATGCAACAACACTAGTATCATAGAGAGTTAAAATACCAGTAATAACATCCGGGGATGAGGCCTCCTCACTTGCATGAATAGCATAGGCTCTGGCAGGTGCGCGAGCTTCAGATCTAACAGTTGTATTTTTGGTCCCTCTCTGACTGCCACTCACATTTCCCGTATTTCTAGGTGGTCTACCTCGAGCTGTAGTGTTACCCGATCTCATATTCTGTATCGAATTTCGCTCCACTAACTCTGGGCACCCACGAATGAAATGATCCATCGATACATTTAGAATAGGCCCGATCATGCAATCTGAAACTGTCGGGATGTCATTTACCACATTGTTCACACTAGGGTGGATTTGATCTGACATTACCCACACTGGCTACTGAGGTAGCTCTCGAGTTCACAGGTGGTCTATCCCGATCTCGTCTTGAATAACCTGCAGTAGTCTTTGAACGGTTGGCATCATCTTGGAACTTCTTTGATGTCGACTAGAATGACTTACTGAATGGTCTCTTACGTGAATCTCTAGCTTTAGAGTCAGCTTTTCTTTTCTCTTTCCCAAGCTCTTCAGCTTTGCAAGCTCTTTTAACAAGTACCATGAATTCTTTTATCTCAAGTATGCCAACTAACAGTTTAATGTCTTCTTTCAGTCCATCTTCAAATCTTTTACACATAATAACCTCTGTCGAAACACATTCTCTAGCACACCGACTGAGTCTCACAAATTTCTGCTCATACTCGGTCACTGTCATCCGACCCTATTTCAATTCAAGAAATTCTTTGCGTTTCTGATCAATGAACCTCTGACTGATATATTTCTTATGGAACTGTCTGAAAGAATTCCCAGGTCACTCATTCTTTTAGAACCACCGATACTAGTGTATTCCACAACTGATATGCAGTGTCCCGTAGCAGAGATATAGCAAATTTTAAACACTCATCAGGGGAGCAAGATAACTCTTCAAACACTCGAATAATACTATCGAGCCAGAATTTAGCTTGCTCAGCATCATCATCAGTAGCTCTGAACTCTTCGGCTCTATGTTTTATAATTTTATCAATAGGAGGCCTGGGTAATATCAACGGATCACTCACTTACAGGTATCGAAAATGGATTAGTGGGAGGTGGAGGTTGTTGTGCAGCCAGATTAGTCCGGATATACTGAGCAAACTAGTCGTTCATCATTTGGTAAAAGGCTGGTCTAGCCTCTCCTTCCTGTTACTCGAAGTCGGTCGAGATTCAACCGGTGCTGTCCCTTACACGGGAGCAGGCGCTATACTCTTAACATCATCAACTACGGCTCGATCAAGGTCCATTACTATACGAAAACACATTTTCAGATGTTAGAAGTCATCACACTATCGGAGTATATAATATGGCATGTTGATAAACCGTAAAAGTAACATATTTTAATCCCACATTTAGTATGCTTTTGGATGATTTATCCCTCGATTTATGTAAAAAGGTGCTTTTAATCCTTTCTTTTCATGTCTTATACCTAGGAAAGCACCCGAGGATAAAAAGAACGAGAAACGGACCCAAAACGGAGTAAATTAGGCCAAGAAAGAAATCGACACGGCCTGGACCAAAGGCCACACGGCCGTGCCTCACCGAGCTACTAAAACACAGGCTGACCCCCGATTTACACGGCCGTGCCTCATTAAAGAAATCTGAACACGGCCCAAAGATAATTCACACGGGCGTGTGACATGGCCGTGTCCCTGTCGCTGGAAAGAGCAATTTCACTTAGATTTGGATAATTAGGGAGAAAGAAAAATATTTCGAAAGCCTATATAAACCCCCTAAGTGTCAGCTGAAAGGGGGTAGTTAGCTAGGCCAAGGAGCCAAGCCGAAAAGGTCAGAATTGTGGGAATCACTCAAAGATAGCCAGTTGATCCAGCTCAAGAAGCCGGAGTTCTACTCAAGACGGCGGATTTCTCCTTCAATTACTTCAGGGAGTTTTAGGGATTTCTTATGTTTTGTTTTATCTTTTCTCTTGAGATGCTTTCTTTATTTGCCATGAACTAAACCCCTCAGATACCTGAAAGGGATGAAACCTATGATGGATCTTGTTATTATTTTCCAAGTTATATGATAAATACTTAGTTTGTTCTTAATTATGTGAACTTAATCCAAATTTGATGTGCTTAGGTGGAGGAGGAATAGACCCTGCCTAAGAGTATATCTAGCATAATTAAGCGGAGTTGATCGCACGCCTAGAGATAGGGTGACGAGATTTTGTCGGATTAGGGTGAAACCTAATATGGGAGTCCATAGATCGATTTACTGCTATTCTAGGGGGTTATTATAAGAGAACAAGAGTTCCACTAATTAAACTAGGCTTAGACGTTATTCGTCTCGAGAGAGGGTTTAATATACGTTAGGGAGTCTTACGGATCAAACTAAGTAAATAAATCATATGGTTCAGGGTTGATAACAAGTGAAGTCTAGGTGGATTCTTCCTGAGGGTATCGTTTAAATCAACTGAGTTTTCCTAAAGTTATTTGCCCAATTTAGTCTTTAGCTTAGTAGTTAGATAGACTTGGATTAAACAACAACTTTATATATTTTAGGCTAGATAATAAAAAGAAAGTTAGTATTAGTACTTTTAGTTCCTTTGGGTTTGATAATCCAGTCATGCCTAAGCTATACTACTGTTCGATAGGTACACTTGCCTTTAATCGTTGTCAGAGTTAGTTCCAGGTTCGCTCATTCTCTTTTATAAATTTAAGACTCTGATTCACAGCAATCAAGTTTTTTTGCGCCATTACCGGGGAACTAAAATATTAAGAAAGCTTTATTTTTATTACTTTAGCCATTCTTTTTTATTTAGTGCAATTTATTTTCATTATTTTTATTTTTACTTTACTAATTTTTCCTCTATTTGCTTTTGGCAGATAATTTTTGTAATATCCTGGATATGGGCTTATGCATTTTGCTTAATTTTATAAAATAGCATGTCTATTGTGACATGGATGTGTTGTGTGCATTTTTGGAACCTTGGAAATGTAAGGAAATGTCTTGTCTTAGAAATGTAAGGAAATGTCTTGGAAATGTAAGGAAATGTCTTGGAAATGTAAGGAAATGTCTTGTCTTGGAAATGTAAGGAAATGTCTTGGAAATGTAAGGAAATGCCTTGGAAATGTAAGGAAATGCCTTAGAAATGTTAAGATTAAAAGAGGGAACTAAGGCAAGGTGGTCTTAAGAAAATTTATGGAGGAAATATGACATGAAATTGGGCTTGGAAAAGTGGCCTGGAGATGCCACTTAGGGCTTTGGAAATGACGCCATATGCTAGGGGAAGGGCTTGTGTTCGAGTCGTGTGGGAAACATAATTCCAAGGCTTTTATTTTGGGCTTGTGACGTCAATAAGAAGGAGTGGGGAGGGACGTCACTTAGGCTAGTATTTAGGAGCCTTTATTCTTTTATTTTTAAGAGATAAAAGGTGGATAAATGAGGGATTAATTTAATTAATTTGAACAAGAGATAAAGGAGAAAAAGGAGGAAGTTGATAAGAACTAAAGAGTTGGCCGGCCACAGGAGTATATGGTTGGTAATTTCGGCTTTGCTAGGATAGTTGTGCCGAAATTTATCATTCTCTTCATCCCTCTCATTTGTGCCGAAATTTTCACTCTTTCTCCTCTCTAAACCTCTTCTACTTCTTCTCTCTTTAATCCTGACTAGCCGAAATATTCTCTGAGATAGTTGAATCCTTATTCCACCATTGTCGAATTCTCTAGTGACTTCTTTTCCTCTCTTTTATTTTGTCAACACCGAATATATCAATAATCTCTTGTGAAACCGATTTCTTTTAAGCCTCAAAAGCCGAATCTTTGTGGCTTCAAGCAAGGGTGTCGTCGACTGTGGTATTAAGGTAAGAACAATGGATTTTTGTTGTTCAATCTCTTTTAATCGAGATCTAGGAACTGATTCTCTTGTTGTCCCTTGGCCGAATATTAAAGGAGGAATTCCGGGATTTTTGATAGTCGTCGACTACAAGGAGAAAGGTTTCGGGATTACAAGGATTTAAGAGGCTAAGGCCAGGTGACTATTATCGGGATTAATACCCACAAGGTAAGTGATTATAAGGTTCGGCCAAGGCCTATTTTAGTACTTAGATTTATTTCTTACCTATTCAAAAGCCGAGAACTAACCAGATAGGAGTTTTGGTGATTAGCCGATTGCAAGGGTGAGCATCACAAAGTTTCGGGACTTGATCCTTAACTCTATTCGGCAACAAGGTAAGATGTTTTAATCCTTCGGGATTTGGTTGATTAGTCGAATAGGCTTTTACTAAAAGTACTAAGTGTGGCCGAATGTAGGGATTAAGATCTAAAGTGTAGATCGGGATTTCGGGAGAATTTCTAAGTGAATCAGGTGTGTACCCTACCCTAAGTTTTAATATTTTCATGGCTATGTTTTAAATTGAATATGTTAATAAGATTGTGAAAATATGGCTAAAGTACCATGCTATGGTACAAAGTACCCAGGTACGTCTCCTACTCCTACTAGGATTAGGAATATATGTTAAATATAACATGTGTTTAATGATAAGAATGTGAATTAAGGCATGATGTGCATGATATGTATGATATGGGGCATTTGGGTTATATGAAAAAGGAGAAGTGAATGTGGTGACTTCGGTCACATTATCTGAATGTGGTGACTCTGGTTACATTATCTGAATGTGGTGACTTCGGTCACATTATCTGAATGTGGTTGTCACATGACACAAATATTATATGGTGGCTATGCCACGAAAATTATAAGGGCGATGAGCATGTCGTCTGCAGCGGTAGCCTTCGATGGTGCGTAGCGAATAGAGGGTCGACTTAGTAGTCCCCACGGTGTGCAGGTTGGTACGGTAGACTTGTAGCGGATGGCTATCTAGGTTTGGGTTCGGGTTGCACCATTTTAATTTAATGATATATGAATATGTATGCTATGAAATGCCTAAATTTGTTAAGACTTAGTGCTGCGTTACACATTGAGTCTGTTGACTCACCCCGTTGTGGGAACATTTTTCAGGTGATGATCAGTAATGGACCGGGTCGGCAGGAGCTTAGTGGTGGCCTTGCCCAGCAAGGAAATTATTATGTGGACTCTTTATTTTTCTAAATCCTTTAAATTTCATTTTGTGTTTTTATTTGATGTAATAAAGCCATAGTGAACTATGTTATTTTTTGTTTTATTTACTATGTTACAAAATTTTATTTATTAGAGATTAAGTCAATTTACTTTCAAATAAACTTTAAATATTTTGTCACTTGAAATTAAATGGGTTTCAATATAAAATAAATTTGTTTTCAACTCGAGCCCAACCCACCAGCAAACTATCTTCAAAACACACAGATTTCCAAAGTAATAAAAGAATTTTTAACCGGTTTACTTCGAGGAACATACCAGATCCGGTCCAGGCTCGTGGGCCGGGTATGGGGTGTTTCAATTTGGTATCAGAGCCTAGTTTTAAACTCTCGGCCTGGGGTTTAAGGCCCAATACATTTTCGAATCGAGCCCCAATAAGTTTTATAAAAATATTTTATGAAATCAGCAGGTTTTTCTGGCATGGCACCTAAGTCTCCGACCCGCAATCCACCAGGTAAGTACCCCTATCCATTGTGTGATTTATAATATGATTTGTAGAAGGGTATAACTGGAACGTAGAATAGAATGATAGGTACTTGAACCTTAGGACTAGTTTACCCCAACTATTACATAAGACTTAAGTGCCTAATTAAACAAACCTATGGCTAAGTCGCCGAGTTAGGGTGTGGCAACCATTGTGCACATGTCTAGGATTGGATCCGGAAGAGCTTGGTACTTAAGCAGTCCTAGTGACTCACCTCCTCTTCGCTGGAATCCTACCTGGTGCGTAACTTCGGTTCACCCTAACCAAGAGGTCTCAGTCACAGGCTAAACTCAATAACTAAAACCCGAAAGGGAACTAGCCGTATTTTTATAAAAACCCTGGTTTTAAAACTCTTAAAATTACCCTTTTAATTTGTGAGAGCTATTTTTACAAAATTTTTCGAAAAATTTCCGATTTATAAAAATTACCTAAATACCCCTGGTTGTGAAATTACAAAAATGCCCTTGGTTTATAAAATGTCCAAACTACCCACAGTTTTATCAAAATTTCCTTACTTTATAACAAGTCCAAAAACCCTAATTTGCAAAATATCAAAATACCTTGATTTTGGAAAATTACGAAATTGCCCTTAACTTGAAAATTACCAAAATGACCCTAATTTCCAAAATTTTTGCAACATCACCATTTTGGAAAACAAATTCTCAAAAAGAACCCTCAAAGTTTTGCAAATTTTGAAATACCCCTGAATTATTAAGCTTTACCAATTTACCCTGGTTTATTACCAAAATACCCCTGAGTTTCAAAATTCCCGAAGTACCCCCGGATTTCAAAATTTCCAAAAATACCCTTGGGAATGCAAAATTACCAAAATACCCTTATTGACAAAATCACCAAGGAACCATAATTTGAAAAACTACGAAAATACCCCTGTAGGACAAATTACGAAAATACCCCTAGGGTAGGAATAGACAAAAATAGAGAAATAGAGAACGTGTGTGAATGAATGTTTGAATGAATGTGCTCCTTTGAATTAGGATAGAAAACTTGAACCCTGATTGATCGAAAGAACTACTTCTAAACTTCTTTCATAAAATTTCTTCGCGGATGGATAATCAGTGAAACAAATATTAATTCATAAAATTTCTTAATCAGATTAAAGCACGAATGTAGACGTGGTCGAAACGTACGAGGACGCGGTAGAGGTAGAATGACCATGTCGGAACCCGTGAGGTCAGGTCAAGGATCTGAGAATGAGGTACCACCGCCACCCCCACCCCCAGCTTTTGGTGCTGAGCAGCAGGATCAGACGGGGGTGATGCTGTGTCGCAGGCTGTGTTGTGAGTTCTTGAGATGGTGGTGGGAGCAAGTGGAGGCACGGGAGCTCGGAAGTCTGTACCCTAGCGACTCCGAGCCAACGGAGCTGAGGTGTTCCGTGGAGTGTCAGGAGTGGCACCCAGTACCGCTGAGTATTGGTTGGAATCAACTGAGCAGATTATGGATGAACTGGATCTGACCCCTGAGGAGAAGCTGAAAGGAATGGTGGCATTCCTACACGATGAAGCGTACCAATGGTGGCTCACAGTTTGTGATGGTGCCACAGCTGAGCATCTGACGTGGGACTATGTTAAGATGACTTATCAGAAGAAGTATGTCGGTACCTGGTATACTAATGAGCAAAGGAAGGCATTTATGGGGCTGGTTCAAGGGAACAAGTCCGTGGTAGAGTATGAAGCTGAATTTTTAAGGTTAAGCCGATATGCTCGAGGAGTAGTGGCAACGGAGCATGAACGATGTGTCCATTTTGAGGACGGACTAAGGGATGATCTAAGGTTGTTGATAGCTCCACATCAGGAGCGGGAATTTTCTGTGTTAGTCGAGAAGGTAAAAGTAGCTGAGGGAATTAAGGACTCCGTGAGCCAGAACTCTGATCGGAGCAGGCCGAACAGAGGCTTTGGATCGTCAGGATTATCTGGGAATAAAAGGCCTAGAGTTGATGGGCCGCGAGGCCGCAAGTCGCTACTGAGGAGGCGATGATCGCACTTGTGACCGGTGCAGGGAAAAACACTTAGGGAGTGTTGGAAGAAGACCGGAGGATGCTTTAAGTGTGGGTCCAAGGACCATATATTCAAGGACTGTCCTATGAAACCAGATGGGAATCGACCAGTAGCTCAGAATGTTAATCAGGCTGGTAGAGGTGGACAGCAGCTTCAGTGGGGTCGTGATCCAAACCATGGAGGGAATGGTTCCGGCCAAGGTAGTGGAACACGAAACAGAGGTGCTGAAGGTTCAGAAGCGAGGCAGCCAAGGTTGGTTTATGCAGTTGGTCGTTGAGAGGAGGAAGATGTGCCAGATGTGACAACGGGTACGTTCCTTGTTTCCGGAATACCCTTAATTGCTTCAATTGTTGTAGAGTTTTCTTGTATTGCTAGTGAAAGTGTTCGAAGCCTTGCAAGTGAACTTAGAGATTGTGCCTAGGAAGTATGATAGTTTTATAAGATCAGAGTGCACAGCGTAAGCATAGTGTAGTGAGTAGGAGTGCAATTAGCTAAGTAATTTCGAGGACGAAATTATTTTTAAGGAGGGTAAAACTGTAATATCCTGGATATGGGCTTATGCATTTTGCTTAATTTTATGAAATAGCATGTCTATTGTGACATGGATGTGTTGTGTGTATTTTTGGAACCTTGGAAATGTAAGGAAATGTCTTGTCTTGGAAATGTAAGGAAATGTCTTGTCTTGGAAATATAAGGAAATGCCTTAGAAATGTTAGGTTTAAAAGAGGGAACTAAGGCAAGGTGGTCTTAAGAAAATTTATGGAGGAAATATGACATGAAATTGGGCTTGGAAAAGTGGCCTGGAGATGCCACTTAGGGCTTTGGAAATGACGCCATATGCTAGGGGAAGGGCTTGTGTTTGAGTCGCGTGGGAAGCATAATTCCAAGGCTTTTATTTTGGGCTTGTGACGACAATAAGAGGGAGTAGGGGGGACGAAACTTAGGCTAATATGTAGGAGCCTTTATTCTTTTATTTTTAGGAGATAAAAGGTGGATAAATGAGGGATTAATTTAATTAATTTGAACAAGAGATAAAGGAGAAAAAGGAGGAAGTTGATAAGAACTAAAGAGTTGGCCGGCCAAGGGAGTATAGGGTTGGTAATTTCGGCTTTGGTAGGATAGTTGTGCCGAAATTTATCATTCTCTTCATCCCTTCTCATTTGTGCCAAAATTTTTCACTCTTTCTCCTCTCTAAACCTCTTCTACTTCTTCTCTCTTTAATTTTGACTAGCCGAAATATTCTCTGAGATAGCCGAATCCTTATTCCACCATTGTCGAATTCTCTAGTGACTTTTTTTCCTCTCTTTTATTTTGTCAACACCGAATATATCAATAATCTCTAGTGAAACCGATTTCTTTTAAGCCTCAAAAGCCGAATCTTTGTGGCTTCAAGCAAGGGTGCCGTCGACTGTGGTATTAAGGTAAGAACAATGGATTTTTGTTGTTCAATCTCTTTTAATCGAGATCTAGGAACTGATTCTCTTGTTGTCTCTTGGCCGAATATTAAAGGAGGAATTCTGGGATTTTTGATAGTCGTCGACTACAAGGAGAAAGGCTTCGGGATTACAAGGATTTAAGAGACTAAGGCTAGGTGACTATTATCGGGATTAATATCCACAAGGTAAGTGATTATAAGGTTCGGTAAGGCCTATTTTAGTACTTAGATTTATTTCTTACCTATTCAAAAGTCGAGAACTAACCAGATAGGAGTTTTGGTGGTTAGCCGATTGCAAGGGTGAGCATCACAAAGTTTCGGGACTTGATCCTTAATTCTATTAGGCAACAAGGTAAGATGTTTTAATCCTTCGGGATTTGGTTGATTAGTCGAATAGGCTTTTACTAAATGTACTAAGTGTGGCCGAATGTAGGGATTAAGATCTAAAGCATAGATCGGGATTTCGGGAAAATTTCTAAGTGAATCAGGTGTGTACCCTACCCTAAGTTTTAATATTTTCATGGCTATATTTTAAATTGAATATGTTAATAAGATTGTGAAAATATGGCTAAAGCACCATGCTATGGTACAAAGTACCCAGGTACGTCTCCTACTCCTACTAGGATTAGGAATATATGTTAAATATAACATGTGTTTAATGATAAGAATGTGAATTAAGGCATGATGTGCATGATATGTATGATATGGGGCATTCAGGTTATATGAAAAAGGGGAAATGAATGTGGTGACTTTGGTCACATTATCTGAATGTGGTGACTCCGGTCACATCATCTGAATGTGGTGACTTCGGTCACATTATCTGAATGTGATGTCACATGACACAAATATTATATGGTGGCTATGCCACGAAAATTATAAGGGCAATGAGCATGTCGCATGTAAAGCTGCGTGCGTCTTCGATGGTGTGTAGCGGATGGAGGGTCGACTTAGTAGTCCCCATGGTGTGCAGGTTGGTACAGGAGACGTGTAGTGGATCGCTATCTAGGTTTGGGTTTGGGTTGCATCATTTCAATTTAATGATATATGAATATGTATGCTATGAAATGCCTAAATTTGTTAAGACTTAGTGCTGTGTTACACATTGAGTCTGTTGACTCACCCCGTTGTGGGAACATTTTTCAGGTGATGATCAGTAATGGACCGGGTCGGCAGGAGCTTAGTGGTGGCCTTGCCCAGCAAGGAAATTATTATGTGGACTCTTTATTTTTCTAAATACTTTAATTTTCATTTTGGGTTTTTATTTGATGTAATAAAGCCATAGTGAACTATGTTATTTTCTATTTTATTTACTATGTTACGAAATTTTATTTATTAGAGATTAAGTCAATTTAATTTAAAATAAACTTTAAATATTTTGTCACTTGAAATTAAATGGGTTTCAATATAAAATAAATTTGTTTTCAACTCGAGCCCAACCCACCAGCAAACTATCTTCAAAACACACAGATTTCCAAAGTAATAAAAGAGTTTTTAACCGATTTACTTCGAGGAACATACCAGATCCGGTCCAGGCTTGTGGGCTGGGTATGGAATTTTAGTTTATAAAGAAGATGGCACTGAATAATTATCAGTGGCAAGTCATGAGGACAATTCCTACTAAAGCAGCCAGTGCCTTCAACCTTGACGTGTTCACTAGGTTATCTAACCAGCTAGAGATGATGAATAAAAAGATCGATGGTTTGTGTAGTCTCTCGCAGGGACATCCAGTAATGCAATATGACTCGAATCCAGGAGGCGTGGTGAATCTTGAGTACCTACCCTACGGATATGGCATAGAGAACGAACAAGTCCACTATATGGGTAACTACTCTAGACTTCAAAATAATTTTTATAATGACACTTATAATGCAGGTTGGAGGTACCATCCCAATTTCTCGTGGAATGATCAAAGTAGCCAAAGACAGGAACTTCCTCCAAATTTTCAACAACCACCTCACCAACAGGGAGATAAGTCGAACCTTGAAGAGATGCTGGCAAAATTCATAGCAAACACAGAAACACGCTATCAAAATATAGAAACAAAACAAGAACCATCGATTCAAGGGATAGAGGATCAGTTAGGTCAGCCTGCTAAGCTGATCTTAGAACAACCACAAGAAAGCTTGCCAAGCAACACTAAAACAAACCAATGAACATCGATTGAAGAGATCAAGAGCCAAGTTGGGGAAATCACTAAGTCAGTGGAACAACTTGCAAAGTTAATTTTCGAACGACCGCAAGGATATCTACCAAGCAACACATAGATTAACCAAAAGGAGCAAATCCAAGCCATACAAGCTCATAACAGTGAAAGGTTAGTGGAATCTGACCCAAGGCAAGAACCTGTGGTAAGTGAAGGTAAGGTTGAGGTAAGCCATGATTTACCAAACCCGGTAAATACAAAGTACCAAGCTCGTGTACCATATCCCGAAGAAATGAAGAAGGACAACACAGAGGAACAGTTTGGTAAGTTTCATAAACTTTTAAAGAAATTGCATATTAACTTACCGTTTCTTGAAGCTCTTTCGCAGATGCCTGATTATAGAAAATTTTTAAAAGAGCTGTTGACAAACAAATGGAAGCTAGACGAGGAACCGCATGTGGAATTAAACGCAGTATGCTCAGTGATAAACCATAAATATAACATATTTTAATCCCACATTTATTATGCTTTTTGAAGATTTAAGCCTCGTTTTATATAAAAAGGTGCTCTTAATCCTTTCTTTTCATGTCTTATACCCAGGAAAGCACCCGAGGATAAAAAGAACACAAAACGGGACTAAAATGAAGTAAATGGGCCTTTCCACGAAATCAACACGGCGGGGCCAAGGACCACACGGCCGTGTCTCGACAAACATCTGGAGCACAGCCTCATCACCACCGCACACGGCTGTTCCAAAGAAGAAATCTGAACATGGTCAGGACTCGATTTGCACGGGCGTGTGACATGGCCATGCCTCTGTCGCTGAAAAGAGCAATTTCTGTCGAAAAAGGATACTTTGGGAGAAAGAATCGCATTCCAAGAGCCTATAAATATACCCTAAGTACCACCTTTGAAAGGGGATCGAAAGCTAGGCCAAGGAGCCAAGCCGAGAAGGTCAGAGTTAGGGAATAACGTGAGGATAGCTAGTTGATTCATCCCAAGAAGTCGGAATTATACTTAAGATGGCGGAATTCTCCTTCAATCCCCTCAAGGAGTTTTAGGATTTTTCTTATGTTTTGTTTTATCTTTTCTCTTGTGATGTTTTCTTTTTACATTATGAACTAAACCCCTCAGATACCTGAAGGGGGATGAAACCTAGACAAATTTTATTATTTGATTTTTAAGTTATATGACAAATTACTTAGTTTGTTCTTAATTATGTCGTTTAATCCAAATCCAATGTGCTTAGGTAGAGGTGGAATAGACCCTGCCTAAGAGTAGATCTATCATAATTAAGCGAAGTTGATCAGGCGCCTAGAGATAGGGTTACGAGATTTTGCCGGATTAGGGTGAAACCTAATATGGGAATCCATTGATCGATTTACTGCTTTCCTAGTGGTTATGATAAACGAACGAGAGTTCCACTGATTAACCGAGGATTAGACGTTATTCACTTTGAGAGAAGGTTTAGCATAGGTTAGGGAGTCTTACGGATCAAGCTAAGTAAAAGAAATCATATAATCTAAAGTTAGATAATAAGAGAAGTCTAGGTGAATTCTTCCCGAAGGTATCATAAAAATCAATTGAGTCTTTTTCAAGTTATCTCCAAATTCATCTTTTTGTCTTTGTTTCCTTAGTTTAGTTATCGTCAATTTAGTTTAAAAGCAACCTTTATCTTAGTTAGGTTAAATTGAAACACCCCACACCTGGCCCACAAGCCTTGACCGGATCTGGTATGTTCCTCGATGTAAACCGGTTAAAATTCTTTTGTTAATTTGGAAAATAGTGTGTTTTGAAAGAAATGTTGCTTTGGGTTGGGCTCGAGTTGAAAACAAATTCGTTTTATATGGAAAACCCCTTTAGTTTTAGGCGATAAAACATCTAGAGTTCATTAGAAAGTAAATTTACTTAATCTTTAACTTAATAAAAATTTGAAAACATAATAAAACATTGGAATAGTTCAACAGTGGCCTTATTACATCAACATTCAAAATTCAAAATAAATCCAAATACTTAAAATGTAAAAGTCCCAAAATTAAATAAACTTCAAGCTGAGCATGGCCACCACAAGTTCTGCCGTCCCGGTCCATCACTGTTCACACACGAAACATGTTCCCACAACGGGGTGAGTCAACAGACTCAGTGTGTAACCAACACTAAGATTTAACAATTCAGGCATACATTATCATGTCACATATCACTACATATAACAGATAAAAAAAATGATGCAGCCCGAACCCAAACCTAGATGCCATCCGCTACACATCACCCGTACCAACCTGTACACCATGGGGACTACTAAGTTAACCCTCTATCCGCTACACACCATCGAAGGCTGCCGCTACAGACGACACGCTCATCGCCCTTATAATTTTTGTGGCATAGCCACAAGATAATATTTGTGTCATGTGACACCACATTCAGATAATGTGACCGAAGTTACCACATTCAGATAATGTGACCTAAGTCATCAGATTCACTTCCCCTTTTTCATATAACCCGAATGCCCCATATCATACATATCATGCACATCATGCCTTAATTCACATTCTTATCATTAAACACATGTTATATTTAACATATATTCCTAATCCTAGTAGGAGTAGGAGACGTACCTGGGTACGTTGTACCATAGCATGGTACCTTAGCCATTTTCACATTCTTATAAACATGCTCATATTAAATATTGCCATAAATCTTATTAAAAGATAATGTGGGGTACACACCTGATTCGCTTAACAAATTCACTGAAATCCCGAAACCCCGATCTACGCTTTAGATCCTTTAGTTCCTATATTCAGCCAATGCTAAGTGTTTTAAACAAAAAGTCATTCATCCACTTAATAATATCCCAAAGGATTAACATAACCAAAATCTTACCTTGCGGCAGATTCACTTCCTAATCAGATCCCGAAACTTTGTAGTGTTTCTTGTATTCGGCTAGCACTAAATCACTTTACAGATTAGCTTCCGGCTTTTAATCGAATAAAAACATATCTAAATACTAGAATAGGGCCTTGGCCAAATATTAGATTCTCTTACCTTGTGAATCTCAAAACCCGAAAACAACCACTTGCTTAGGGAGTTGTCGAAATACCTATAGGCTCATATTAGATCCGATTTCAACCTTAAACATAATAAATGGCCTTTGGCAGAATATACATATGACTTACCTTGGTTGACTAGATCCCGAATAATTCTTCTTATAGCCGACTATAGCCAAATCCCGAAAGATCCCTTGTAGTTTCAGCTAAAACAACAATAGGGATTAGTCTTGAACTTTCGGCTAAAAGAAAAATAATGAAAAGATGACAAGAGAATCCTTACCCTCAATAATGAAATCGGCAATCCTTTACTTGAATCCACACTCTATTCGGCTATAGCCTAGATCTTAACAAGCTTTCGGCTTTTGGAACTTAGCAAGAAATCGGCTAGAAGTTATCTGTGTTGTCGATTTTATCAAAAGAAAAGAGAGGGAAAAGAATAACTAAGGAATTCAGCAATGGTGGAATAAGGAGAAGGGAAATTCGGCAAGACTAGGGAATCTTACTCTCAGCTTTTTGGAGAACTGAAAAGAAAAAGAAAAGGGTTGCAGAGAGAATTCGGCAGAGGCTTTCAAGAAAATAATGCAGAATGGCCTCTCTTTTCCTCCTATTGCCGAAATGATCAGGCCAAGACTCCCTTACTTGGCCATCACTCCCATATCCTTATCACCTTACTCAAAAATAATATAATTAATCCCTCATTTATCTCTTGAAAATAATCTAAAATAAATCATCACTTATCTACTCCTTAGCCGAAATTTTAAAAGGATTAAAACTCCTCTCTTAATGCCTTAATTCCGTCCATTACCTCTTCCGCATGGCGCAAAAATAAAACTTTTATTTGCTTCCCTCATGACTCGAACACAAGCCCTCCTTGCACAGTGTATGGCGTCATTTCCAGAGCCTTAAGTGGCACCTCCAAGCCACTTTTCTAAGCCCAATTTCATGTCATATTTCCTCCATAAATTTTCTTAAGGCCACCTTACCTTAGTTCCCTCTTTTAAACTTTAAAACTTAACATTTCTAAGGCATTTCCTTACATTTCCAAGACATTTCCAAAACATTTCCTTACATTTCCAAGACAAGACATTTCCTTACATTTCCAAGATATTTCCTTACATTTCCAAGACAAGACATTTCCTTACATTTCCAAGACATTTCCTTACATTTCCAAGACAAGACATTTCCTTACATTTCCAAGACATTTCCTTACATTTCCAAGGTTCTAAAAATGCACACAACACATTCATATCACAATAGACATGCTATTTCATAAAATTAAGCAAAAATGCATAAGCCCAATTTCAGGATATTACATAAATAATAAAAAGAAAGTGAGTATTAATACTTTTAGTTCCTTTGGGTTCGATATCCGGTCTTGCCTAAGCTATACTACTGTTTGATAGGTACACTTGCCTTACAATCGTTGTCAGAGTTAGCCTCCAGGTTTGATCATTCTTTTATAAATATTTAAAACTCTAATTTTACAGTGATCACTCAGCAATGTTGCAAAATAGACTACCACGAACGTTAAAAGATCCAGGGAGTTTTACAATTCCATGTTTAATTGGTAGTTTAACTATTGATAATGCGTTAGTTGATTTAGGGGCAAGCATAAATGTTATGCCTTATAAAATGTTTAAACAACTATGTCTAGGGAAACCTAGACAAACTAGGATGAGCATTCAATTAACTGATAAAACTATCAGAAGTCCTAGGGGTATAATAGAAAATGTTCTAATTAAAATTGATAAATTCGTATTCCCAGTAGACTTTGTCATTTTAGACATTGATGAGGACAATTCAATTCCTTAAATTTTAGGAAGACTCTTTCTAGCAACTGCCAAGACTAAAATTGATGTTGGTACAGGAGAACTCATTCTTCGTATAGGTGACGAATCAATCAGTCTACAAGCTCTCGACTCAGCCAGAACATCGACTGATAAAGGTAAGAAAGTAAATTTAGTTGATAACAAATTTGTTCAACTTTCATCACAGGAAACACCACGAAGCCACAAACCTGAGCTGAATCATAGACCTCGTGCCAATAAAGAAGAATTATATGAGGAACGAAGCCTTAAGGTCGACAAACTAGAAGAGTGGAAGACACACTTTAAAGAGAAACCAAAACCGCACGAAAAAAAACCGAAGGAATCCCCAGACAAGACGATAGGAACAACAAATCACTTCAAAATAGAGGATCAAGTATTAATGAATAAGGAAGACCCTCGAATCGCCAATTCAGACATAAAGACAAATGAAGAAATCACTTTTGAGGTACTTAATGTCTTCCTATATGAGACAGTCGAGGTAAGCAATCCTAAATTCAGCACTTTTGAGGTAAACACTACTCGACTTAAACTTTATATCAAAAATCGAGTTGATCACATGAGAAAGGATTTTCACCTCCTCAAACCACCTTGACCATACAAATAACAGGTAAAGTCTAGCTCAAGACTTTAAACGAGCGCTTCTCGGGAGGCAACCCGAGCATTAACCCTACTAATTAGTTTAGTTTTATCTCTTTTCATATTTAGGCGCAGGTTTCCATACCCACACGGCCTTGCACACGGCCGTGGCTGTGGCCGTGTGAACACCAGGGGTCGGCACAAGGGCGTAGACCGTATCACTATTTAATTATTTACTTTTATTTTTATTTTATTTTTATTTTCATTTTTATTTTCATTTTTATTTTTATTCTTATCTTTGGTTTTTTTATTCTTTTATTTTTATATTCTTTATTATTTCCTTTTTATTATTTATGTCATTTAGATTTAGCTTAGGACACAATAAAATTTGACCGGCTGCTTCGAGGATTCAATTTCAAATGGTTCGAGACGCTTCCCCACGTTCACCTCCAATCCTATCCGGCTTCTTTTCATTGACTTCATCCAAAATTCAAGAAGTTTCACATCTCTCCCTATCTTTTGATTTTCTGACTATATTGTCATTTTATTTATCTTTGTACATTGAGGGCAATGTACATCTTAAGTGTGGGGGGTTAACTATAGTATTATTTGAAAATCCCTTAATTATGCCTTGTTCTAAAGTAATTTTCTTATATTATGATTAGAATGAAAATTTCTTTGATTTATGATTTTTATTGATATGTTTTAGATTAAGTCATTGATAATTGTGCATTGATAATTAAATTTGAAGAATACTAGAGAATCAAGCATGATAAGTCTATTTTTTTTCAAAAATTAAAAATTTTTCTAGGTTGCCTACTTGAATTTGAATATTACTTTGAAGTTTGAAATTTACATGGTTGACATAAAAAACCCATAATTTTTTTGTGAGATTTTGAGCCTTATAGAGCATATATTCTTTTTCTTACTCACCTTATTGATTATGAGTGTGTCAACATTGATTTGTTATTCTAGAACTTGCATTGATTATACATGTCGAGACCACACCTATGTTTTGATATACAAAGATGATAAAGGCACCTAGGATTTAACCCACTTACTCCATAAAAAGCCTACCCTCATAATTAACCCTTAGTGAGCCCCGTTTAGTCCTAACAACCCTTTTTATTGACTCACCCACTAATTTTAACCCAAAACCCTTTGTATTTGTTATCTCCATTCCTTTTTAACTACCCTTTTGTCGAGATTTGATTTTGAACAGTTTCCTAACTATGTTTTATATTTTAGTTGTAAAGTTCTTTCTTTTGTAACGAGAGTTTGTTCTTAAAAAAAAAGTATATTCAGTATTAGTTTTAGGAAGAGTGAGCTTATACAGTTAAAGTCTAATTATCAAAAGAAAAAGCTCGTATTATTAGTATTATAAATTTTCAATTGATGTAAATTATCTTAGATCAGTTTATTTTTCTAGATAGGTAACTTGTCAATTCAATCTCGATTCTAACCTCTAATTTCAGCCTATATCCATACCCTTAACCTAGCCCCGTTACAACCCTGTTAAAGACCTTTTGATCTGTTTGTCATCTCATTTTACAGTGGTGGAGATTTGATTTTCAGGCAAGCCTATGGGATTAAATTTTCAAGTTAGACTTATGAGTTATCTTTTAACTTTGAACCTTAGACACTTTTTGAGTGACTTGAGCGAATCTTTTGTGAGGATGTCAATCCTTGTCGGTTTTGAATTAAAGGTAATTATTTTGATAAAGGGAAACGCCTATATTTTCGTGCTACAAATGTATGACTTATCTTGTTTTGAATCTTTAGGACTCTTTTAGTTGAATTATCCATGTATAAATTATCTATGAATTATGATAAGGCATTGTTGATAGGAATTATGAATTATGGAAAGTTCGTTTTAATTGTAAGTTGAGAATTTTGCTTGAGGACAAGCAAAAGCTTAAGTGTGGGGGTATTTGATAAACCGTAAACGTAACATATTTTAATCCCACATTTAGTATGCTTATGGATGATTTATCCCTCGATTTATGTAAAAAGGTGCTTTTAATCCTTTCTTTTCATGTCTTATACCCTGGAAAGCACCTGAGGATAAAAAGAACGAGAAACGGGCCCAAACTGGAGTAAAGTGGCCAAGGAAGAAATTGACACAGCCTGGACCAAAGGCCTCACGGCCGTGCCTCACTGAGCTACTAGAACACGGCCTGACCCACGATTTACACGGTCGTGCCTCATTAAAGAAATCTAAACACGGCCCAAAGACGATTCACACGGGCGTGTAACATGGCCGTGTCCTTGTCACTGGAAAGAGCAATTTCACTCGGATTTGGATACTTAAGGAGAAAGAAACGTATTTTGAAAGCCTATATAAACCCCCTAAGTGTCAGCTGAAAGGGGGGCAGTTAGCTAGGCCAAGGAGCCAAGCCGAAAATGTAACATCTTGGATTATAGCCTATGCATTAGTATGTCTTATGTGTTATGGATGTGATGTGTGCATTTTTAGAATCTTGGAAATATAAGGAAATGTTAAGTTTAAAAGAGGAAAGTGACCATTTTTGGAAACTTGGAAATGTAAGGAAATGTCTTGTCTTAGAAATGTAAGGAAATGAATTGGAAATGTAAGGAAATGTCTTGTCTTGGAAATGTAAGGAAATGACTTGGAAATGTAAGGAAATGTCTTGTCTTGGAAATGTAAGGAAATGTCTTGGAAATGTAAGGAAATGTCTTGGAAATGTGAGGAAATGCTTTAGAAATGTTAAGTTTAAAGTATTAAAAGAGAGGGAAGCGGGTGGTGGTCTTAAGAAAATATCTAGGGAAATAAGACATAAGAACCAGCTTGGTAAAGTGGCTACAAGGCGCTACTTAGAGCCCATATAAGTGACGCCACATACAAGGGGTGAGAGCCTAGGTTCGAGCCACAAGGTAAACAAAAGGAGCTTTTATTTTTCGGCATTAAGAGGGAGAAGTGGACGGCATTAAGGCACAAGGGAGGTGTTTTATTTTTGTTAAAGGCAAATAGATGGATAAATGATGGATAATTATTGGTATTATTAATTAATATAAGAGATAATTGAAGGATTATTTCTATTAATTTTAAATAAGGAGATAAAAAGGAAAATAAGGAAGAGTTATGGCCAAGTAAGGGAGTCTTGGCCTAGTAATTTCGGCAATAAGATGAAAAGAGAGGCCATTCTGTATTATTTTCTTTTCTTGAAAGTCTCTGCCTAATTCTCAAGCAAAAACTCCTCTCTTCTCTTTTATTGTTGCCAAGACGAAAATACCTTGTGTTCTAGCCGAATCCTCCATCTCTATTCTTCATCTTCTTCTTTTTCTTCTCCAATCCAATCCATCAAGGAAGCCGAAACCAAGTTCTCTCTAGCCATAGCTGAATTCCTCTGAGAATCTAAGTAAGGGAGCAATCAACTACAGCATCAAAAGGGATCTTTCGAGATTTTGACTATTGTCGACTACCAGGGAGAAGAGACTACTTTTCGGGATTTAAAGATCCAAGTTATTTCGACAACTCCCTAAACAAGTGATTCTTTCGGGATTTAATAAGTGTCAACTACAAAAAAGGAGAAGTTCTTTTCCCGAAGGTACACCATAGGCCGCGTGTTCCCTAGTTATTCGGTGAGTTTGGGGGTTTAAAATCCACAAGCATTGGCCGATTGAAGGGAAGAGTAACACAAAGTTTTCGGGACTCGATTAAGTAGTGAAATCGGCACCAAGGGAGTTAAGGATCTAAGGCAGTAGATCGGATTTCGGGATTTCAGTGAATTTGTTAAGCGAATCAGGTGTGTACCCTACACTAATCTTAATAGATTTATGGCTTAAACTTGATATATGTATTAATATGAAAGTGTAAGAATGTGGCTAAGGTACCATGTTATGGTACAAAGTACTCAGGTACGTTTCCTACTCCTACTAGGATTATGAAATATGTTATATTTAACATGTGATAAGTGATAAGAATGTGAAATTTGGCATGTTAATGCATAATATGTATGATATGGGGCATATGGGTTATTGAAAAGGGGAAGTGAATGTGGTGACCTAAGACCATGATATTTGAATGTGGTGGCCTAAGACCACGAGATCCGAATGTGGTAACCTAAGACCACGATATCTGAATGTGGTGACTTAAGACCACGATATCTGAGTGTGGTGACCTAAGACCACGAATACTCATAAGGGCGATGAGCACGTCGCCATCGGCAATGATCGCTTCGATGGTGTGTAGCGGATGGAGGGTTGACTTAGTAATCCCCACGGTGTGCAGGATGGTACGGGTGATGTGTAGCGGATGGCATCTAGGTTTGGGTTCGGGTTGCCTCCATTTTAATTTAATGATATATGAATATGTATGATATGAAATGCCTGAATTTATTTGGACTTAGTGTTTGTGTACACATTGAGCCTGTTGACTCACCCCGTTGTAGGGAACATTTTTCAGGTAATGATCAGTAATGGACCGTGTCGGTAGGAGCTTAAAGGTGGCCATGCTCAGCAAGGAATTTTATTTGGACATTTTATTTTTATTTAAGTATTTTAAATTATTTGGGTTTATTTGATGTAATAAGGCCATAGTTGAACTATTTTACATTTATTTTATTTATTATGTTTACAAATTTTTATCACTTAAAGTTTAAGTAGATTTCTTTTAAAACAAAGCCTAAACGTTTTGTCACCTAAAGTAAAGGATTTTAATAATGGAATAAACTTGTTTTCAACTCGAGCCCAACCCGACACAATCCTTCTTTCAAAACACACAAGTTTTTCCTAAGTAACAAAAGAATTTGAACCGGTTTTCATCGAGGAACATACCAGATCCGGTCAAGGCTCGTGGGCCGGGTTTGGGGTGTTTCCGAAAAGGTCAGAATTGTGGGAATCAATCGGAGATAGCCAGTTGATCCATCTCTAGAAGCCAGAGTTCTACTCAAGACGGCGGATTTCTCCTTCAATTCCTTCAGGGAGTTTTAGGGATTTCTTATGTTTTGTTTTATCTTTTCTCTTGAGATGTTTTCTTTATTTGTCATGAACTAAACCCCTCAGATACCTCAAGGGGATGAAACCTATGATGGATCTTGTTATTATTTTCCAAGTTATATGATAGATACTTAGTTTGTTCTTAATTATGTGAATTTAATCCAAATTTGATGTGCTTAGGTGGAGGAGGAATAGACCCTGCCTAAGAGTAGATCTAGCATAATTAAGTGGAGTTGATCGCACGCCTAGAGATAGGGTGACGAGATTTTGCCGGATTAGGGTGAAACCTAATATGGGAGTCCATAGATTGATTTACTGCTATTCTAGGGGGTTATTATAAGAGAACGAGAGTTCCACTAATTAACCTAGGCTTAGACGTTATTCGCCTCGCGAGAGGGTTTAATATACGTTAGGGAGTCTTACAGATCAAACTAAGTAAATAAATCATATGGTTCAGGGTTGATAACAAGTGAAGTCTAGGTGGATTCTTACTGAGGGTATCGTCTAAATCAACTGAGTTTTCCTAAAGTTATCTCCCCAATTTAGTTTTTTTTTATCTTTGTGTCTTTAGCTTAGTAGTTAGATAGACTTAGATTAAACAACAACTTCATATATTTTAGGCTAGATAATAAAAAGAAAGTTAGTATTAGTACTTTTAGTTCCTTTGGGTTCGACAATTCGGTCTTGCCTAAGCTATACTACTGTTCGATAGGTGCACTTGCCTTTAATCGCTGTCAGAGTTTGTTCCAGGTAAGATCATTCTCTTTAATAAATTTAAGACTCTGGTTCACATTGATCACATGTATAGCTAGACTCACACGCGCTATGTTAGTACTAGAATCGACTAAACCATAGCTCTGATACCAATCAAATGTAACACTCTTAACCCGTAATCTTCGTTGGAATAAGGCTAAGAGGTATTACCAGACAAACAGAAACATTCACAGACATTTCATATCGTAATGCAACAAAAAGGATCAAAGTGTTCCTTAAATAGGTCTACACGACCTTAAACATGCTTTGAAATAGGCCGGGACTAAACCGAATACATACAAAAGATCATGAAAATTTAAAACTTTTTCAAGGTTACAGAGGTCACACGCCCGTGTGGCTAGGCCGTGTGCCTCCCATGGCCTCAGACACGTCCGTGTGTCTAAGTCGTGTCAAAACAGAGCATACATATTGACTTGTCTACAGGGTCGTGGACATGCCCGTGTGCCTCACCCGTGGTCGCTACTGACTTCATCATACGGCCAGCCACACGCCCATGTGTCCAGCCCATGGTCAATCCTGACTTGCCTTGAATTACAACCACGAGGGACACGGTCGAGCCACACGCCCGTGTAGGGAAATATAGGCCATTTGCAAGGCCAAAATGCCACCTACACTTAGGTTCATCCCTACAATCATATCTCAACATCATTCGAACTCAATTCATACCAAAATAACCAATTAATTCAAGCATTCAAATGTATAACTAGTTTTATTTACCTATCTACCAAATCTCATGACTAAGTTCATCTACCATTCACAAGACAATTTAAACAAATTACACAAAGACTTATCTTAACCAAAATCATACCTACACAATCATAAACATAGTAACCATATTTTGCATATACTAAGCCAAGACCAAATTGCTCAAACTAACCTATCAAGCACATAGCCAAGTACACATAAAACCAAATTTAAACATAGTGATTAAGCCATTTCTGCATGGCTATATATATACATACATACCCAAAATCTGTAACACCCCAAACTCAGCCCAAAACACCACGGCAGAATTCAGAATGTTACGGGAAAAGAGGTAAAAATGAGTTGTAATTTTGGAGATGGAATTAGACTTTAAATTTGGAAAAGCTATCTTTTCAAGGCTTGCCGTTAAGTAATATATGTTTGCCAAAATAAAACAGGTGTCCGAGTTGTAAAAAAAATTCGATTCTTATCTGTACCGGTTTTGCGAGAAAACGTTGCTTTTAAGTAATTGAAACCCATTTTATGTCTCCGTGTCGAAAATATTTTAATGTCACCATTTAAAAATTATTACGCAGTAAATCTAACTTAAAACCATAACATTTTGAAATGTTTAGAGTGGCCTTATTACAAAAATGAAATGACCCAAAGTAAAACTAGCAGTTTAAAATAAAAATTTATGAAAACAACTCCTGCATGGCCACCTCGAATCCCCTCCAACCCGGTCCATCGAATCATGTGTCACCTGCATTGTTTTTAGGAAAGATAGGGTGAGTCAAACCGACTCAGTGGGCAATTATACAACACAGTTTCCACTAATGGGCTTGGCCCCACAACCACATCCACCAGCATACCATGAGCAAAACAGAAATGCAATATGATAGCCCACCCAACCCAGTATCCATCTGCTACACACCACCCGTACATCCATCTAATACACACCTAGGGATTACTAAATCGACCCTTCATCCGCTACACACCTCTTTGGTGGTCTATGCCGACGGACACACTGCTCAAAGTCCACTTAGTGGTCTAGCCACTGATCCACGTGATTAAATCACAGATATCCACGATGAGACACAAGGTCATCATCATTCCACAATGAGGCTCGAGGCCAACATTAATCGTGACAGAGTAACCCACTTATAGATATGCATTTCCCCTTGCACATGCAGCATAATATGAGAGATGGCAACACATGCATCATAATATAATGAGATGGCAGAGTAACCGATTATGAACACATCCGTATACACATATATCACATGCTAACATGCATCCATAAGCATTTATCCTCAATTTCGATGTAGTTAGTATACTAACCTGGTTACCGGATTACCCGATGTGGGTAACAACACCACCACAACCACTATTTCAGCTACCACACGTAATACAGATATATTTTATTAAAGCCATTAAGAAAACAGTGCGATAACCACACACCTGAAAACCTGAAGAACTAGACTATTGATCTCCCTAACGTCCTCACTCGAAGAGACTACAGCGATCTGCTTGTCTTTTTTCGACGCTGGCCCACACCCCGGTGGCCAATCCCGAATCACAAATGCATCGCGCTTATTGAACTTAGGGGTAGGGACGCCGTGTCCAACCCCTCCCTTTAACTAACTGATACTTGATTCCATCAAATAAAATCTTGGTCAGAAGACCCGGGTTAACACGATGAATAATATTATACGAAAACCAAAAGAACACCTAATGAAAGAACACCCTTACCGACGTCGACTCAAATATCGAAGACTATTCGCGTGAACCTTAAGGTTGTCGAAATCCCTACATAAACCACATTAGATTCGGCTTTACTACATATGAACAAAGGAAGTGGCCTTCGGCCGAACATTATGGTCTCCTTACCTTGCTCGATCAAATCCCGAAAGATCTTCCCCCTTAACGCTGGCTACAAATGAAAGGCATAAAATCAAGCCCTCCACGGATTCGGCCACACACAAAAGTAGAGTTAGACTCTTGGTTTCGGCAGACCAAGGAGAAAGAAGAAAGAAAACTTAACAGAGAAGAGAACCCTACCACTACTACTAGAAACCGAATCGAGAGGGTTGCTAGAAGATGAACGACGCCCCCTTTAGAGATCAACGCATAAAGAAGAACCACCACCTAAAGATATTCGGCTGTTACAGATTCGGCCAAGAAAATGAGGCTGAAGGAACAAACAAGATAGAAGAGAGAAAAGAAGAATAGAACGAAAGAGAGAAAGCTAAGGATGAAGGAAAGATTCGGCCAAGGTTTTTATGCAAAGAGGAGTTATTCGGCTTTTGAAGTGAAGGTTTAAGGCTACCAAATTTGAGAAGAAAAAGAGGAGAAAAGAGAGAAGTGTGATTCAGCTTCAGAGAAAAGAGAAGAGAAGATGGACAAAAATGCACCAAATAGTTCTCTCACTTTCGGCTTTAGACTATAGGAAAAGAAAAAGGCAGAAAATGAATTACCCTTGGTGACACTTTCGGCAAGACTAGAGAAGAAAGAAAAAAACTCAAAAGAAGGAACAAAAATGGCCACACACCCTACCACAACACCCTATTTCGGCACCTAAGGCCCCCTAACCGAACCACTCTCCCCATGGCCGAAAATGCCACCCCTAGAACCCCAAATTCGGCCAACTCTCTAGCCCCTCTCCTCATCCCTTCATTCTCTCCTAAATTTCCTCCCCTCCACTCATTCAAATGAGTTTGAATGATTCAAACTTCATGCTTGACTCTCCACCACTCATTCAAGATGTTTGACTCTTTCAAACCTCCTACACTCAAGTGTCGCAACCGAAACCATCTCTTCACTCTCCATGCGCAAAAATGAACTCCAAAAATGCTATCCTTGCAGCTCGAACTCCCATCCCTTTGAACTCCCTCCTTGCAGCCTCAACCCCCCTTGCTCCTAGGCGTCACCTTGCCACACCACCACTCCACTTGTTGTGTCTTTACTCACCATATTTTATCCCTTAAGGCCTAGCTCCACTAGCTCTCCCCTGAAAGCTTAGAACCCAAAAATTTCACTAAGGCTCCTACCTAACCCCAACGTTTCCCGAAGCCCCCAAATGTACTTAAACAGTCATGCAACACACAAGAGCACATAAACACGAGAAAAAATGCCAGACCCCTAAATCCCAGATGTTACAAAATCAAACTTTCCATCTATGCTATACATGCCACATGCCCATATGCAACATAACAAAATATCGAGATAACAGTCGATAGTGTTATAGGCTTTGCTGATGATCCCAGAGCTCGTAAATTGAATCCAAAATCTATAAAACAGTAAGCTACTTGAGCTTAGTAAGTCATAAGCCAAAAACATATATATGACAACAAATACATATTAAAAATTTGTAAACAAAGACAAATTTGCACAATATTGAATACAAGTTATCATACACTACTATCTCACATTTTACTTTCACATACATATATCAGATGTCAAAACCACTTACATGCTCAAATATATTAACACACACACACACACACACACACACACACACACACACACACACACACACATATATATCATATTCACATACATAATATCAAGTCAAATAACCAACTGACCTCATTTTCACAATTTGGTATAAGTACATACCTGAGCCTTTTAATTCGGTTTCACATTCAGTCTTAACTTCACATTTCCCGTTGAACCGTTTGGAATTAAAAAGGATACGCGGATAGTCAGAAGCTCGTACAATGCCAACGTCCAAGACGTGCTCTTACAGGTAATCACATATCGATGCCGCTATTCCAGACAGGGTCTTACATGAATTAAATACGATACCGATGTCCCAGACATAGTCTTACATGTAAACACAAGTTGATGCCAACATCCCATACGTGTCTTACACGAACACACATATCGGATATCCTATGTCATGACATATGTATCCTAACTATTCCTAGGGTTCATACGGGACTTTCAGATGTTGAATCTCGATCAGATCGAACTCATAATATAGTTCCCTATCTCAAAATCTCATTTGGCCAAAGTACACAAATATATATATTTGAATAATTTAGTTCATCAATAACATTTGTATATTCTCAATTTAGCAACATTTAAATGCTTATAAACTTACCTCGGATGTTGTCGAATGGTTTAATCGACTATTCGTTTACTTTCAATTCCCCCGATCTAATTTCGTCTTCTTTCGTTCTTGATCTAAATGAATTCAAATTTAACTAATTTAACCACATATTCATTCAATTTAATCCAAAAATGCATAAATGGGCAAATTACCATTTTTCCCTTGACATTTCACACTTTTTTACAATTTAGTCCTTGTTGCATAAAACACAAAATACAAAAAATTTACTTACACCATAGCTAGGCCGAATTTTCCTATTGTCCATCTAAGTCCACACATTATTTAGTCCCTCCAAATATTATTTTCACAATTTAGTCCAAATTACCCAAAATTATCAAAAATCTCAAGACAAAACATGTTAATTCAAAACATATCTTCCATATTCTATCACCTAACAACAAAAATCACATGAATTCATCAATGACCCAACTCAAAATATTGATCAAAATAAAAAATTACAACATGGGCTTTGTAAATTTCGTAGCAATGAATTCAAAAACATAAAAATTATCAAAAATCGAAACAAAAACTAACCTCAATCAAGACCTCCAATGGCCAAATATTTCAAGCTTTCAAACCAAATTTTTCTCTTCTAGTTTCGGTGATGAAGAATGAAAACATGGCTTATTATTATTTTATGTTTTATGTTAAATTAACTTATTATACATATTACATATTTAACCTTTAGTATTTAATAATTATAACATGTAAATTAAAGTCATTTTAGACCATATGCCGTCTACTTCATTAATAGTGGGTTAATTGTTTTTTAAGGGCTTTGCATTACAAAGACATTATCAAATTAGCACTTACACATTAACTAGCCAATTTCATGTTTTACGCGATTAAGTCCTTTTTCTTAATCAGACACTCAAACGAAGAAATTAAAACACGAAAATTTAACACAAGTAAATTCACACATAATAAACACTGAAAATAATTTTAAAATATTTTTTGGACTCGGATTTGTGGTCCCAAAACGACTATTCCGGTTAGGGTCAAAATCGGGTTGTTACATTTAATGTATCAAATACTGCTCGTGTGTAAAGGATATTCGGTGATTAGAAATAATTATATTTATTATGGTTATAATTTTTAGTCTGATCATGGGAGCATGGTGATGTTGATCTTAGGTTTTTCTAGTTTTTGTGAAAGGGGTTGACATTGGCAAAAGTTGTAACACCCCGAACCCGGCCTAGACGTTATGGCCGAATCTGGCGATGTCACATAAAAGCAATTTTGAAAACGATACTAACTCAATAAAACTTTAAGCTCATAAACCCTTTTTTGCTTTCATATAATTCTAATTAGATCTTCAAATAGTCGACTTGCTTTAAAACATATCATTTTAGCGGAATCTTAGAAAAACCGTTGCGTTTAAGGGAAACAGTTCACATTTTTAGAAAACCTTATTTTCAGTAACCCGTTGTTTTGAAAGAAAACTTTTTGTCAAATCCGTTTAAGATTTTAGAAACCAGTGCCTTTTGGTAAAATCTGTGTTATACCATGTCTTGCAGTTATAAAGTCATGAAATCACAGTCTATCCTGAATTAAAATCAAATAGTCCGAATTACATAAAATAAACCCAGATTAAACTAGAACATAAAGCGTTATTGTACTTATAACCAATTCAAACATGTGGTCACCAAAAGGCTCCGTAGCACCGATCCGACTAACTCTGTGGATTACCTGTAAACATTAAACATATAGGGGTGAGTTTTTGTAAACTCAGTGTGTAACCCAATAGAATTGAGCATGCACACAACCAGAAAATCAGAATCAGATAGACATAGATTCAGGCCTAAGCCCATTACAGTCACGAATGCATGTTCAGGCCTAAGCCCATCTCAGATACAGATACAGTTATAAAGTCATCATCAGAAATCAGATATCCTGCCTCCATCCTCTACACACTATCTCCGACCATCCCAACACACCATGTGGGGTTTAAAACACCCACCCAGCACTACACACCATATTGTACCGATGTGGCACATAACAGATATACGCAGCCATGCTGCCAGATGATAGACAAAACTGCCTTTCAGAACACTTCCTCCATTATAACAATCCTACCCCAATAAAAGTAAAAAAACAGGACATGCATACAGAATTACATATAATACATGCTTAACATGCTTATAAAAATAGACAGCAGATATACATGGCACAAACATGCTCAAAACAGTACAACAGTCTAGCAGAACACATAGTTTTAGGGTTAGTAAGCCTTTAACGACCCTACGGTAGGTCCACAGTCGATTAGGACGAGCTGTGCGACTCTACAGAAAATTTTAGTATAATGGGCCCACATGCTCGTGTGGATCACACGACCTGGCCCAAATATCACAGGCTCGTGTGGGCCCACATGTCTGGGTGGCCCACACACCCATTTTGGCGTATCCTGTGTGGCCCACATGGCCACACCCCAGCTATCACATGGATGTGTCTTGCGTACAACCTGGCCTGCATTGATCACACCGACGATACGACCTACCATACAATCGTGTGGCGTCTACAGAGGGGTTTTTTGGCTTTCATCAAATCCCCTTTTTTTGCATTTTGGGTACACGCCTGTTACGTTTTTTGATGTGAAAAATACTCCCGAGCTTCCCGACAGCCTAAATAGTGCCCAAAAACACCACATTAGCCAAAAAGAACGACACTAAATCAAACTACAGCTAATTAAATAACTCCAAAAACCCCTAAAACCCTTACTTTCAAACGAGAAGCGAAGCCTCCAAACAAAAAGAGTGTCGATTAGCAGCCTGCAGCCCCTTGAGTAGCACCTAAACAAGAAAATAACACTTTGCTAAACTCGATTATCGAATTCCATACTTCAAGACTTCAAGAGAACTTACCTATAGAACCCAACCGTGAAGATTCGCAAGATAGAAAAGTAAATAAAAAGAACAGGAACGTCGATCAAAAAGTGGTAATTGGAAGAAGAAAATTTTGGGGAACTACGTAAGAAAAATTACCGGGAATTTTTTGGCATAAGGGAAACCAAAAAGAAATAAAAATAAAATAAATTCACAGAAAAAGCCCATAATCCCCTAATAACATCCACTACTTAGAATTCCAACTGCACCGAAACACTTGTGCAGAACTGACAAAAATAAATACCCGTGCTTGCGTAGGGATTCGAACACAGGACCTTCAATACACCAACACCCTTACTACTCGAACCAGCAGGCTCATTCTAATAAGGAACTACAGGCAATTTAATATAAGCCCATTGAATAGAGATAGGGCTTAAATCCAAAAAATACCCAAAATTTGTCGAAAGTAGGGCTTGAACTTGGGACCTCACACATACACCCAGCACACTTAACCACTGAAGAAAATGCATAGTTGAGTCAAACAGTTACATAAATAGAAATAGAAATATTGGGGCATTATAACTCTAACCCCTAAAAGAAATTTGACCTCAAAATTTACCTGATCAGAACATGAGGTTACAGTTGACGCATCGCGTCCTCAGGTTCCCATATAGCCTCCTCAGTGCTATGATTCCGCCACAGCACCTTCACTAAAGGAATGGACTTGCTTCTCAGAACCTTAATGTCTCATTCCAGAATCTGAACAGACTCTTCCTCAAAGGTCAAGTCTGACTTAACCTCGATCTCCTCAATCGAGACAGCATGGGATGGATCTAAATGGTACAATCTCAACATCAAGACGTGAAACACATCATAGCCCCTGCGTTGCACACTAGAGCTGTACCCAAAAGAAGCTCAATCCCAAATTCCGCTTCCCTATTCGGTGGTAATCCCGGTAACTCCTTAGGAAAGATGCTGGAAAGTCCTTTACTGTTCTGATGTTCCCAACAGAAGGGTCGACAGAATTTGAAACACTTACATAGGCCAAGTACGCCTCACATTCTTTCCGGACCAGTTTCTCAACCACTAGAGCGGAGATCACTTGTGACAAATAGTCTTAACGCTCACCAATCATAACCACTTCCACATCATCCTTGGTCCTCAGAACGACCCTTTTAGATGCGCAGTCCAAATTGACTCGGTGCTCCACCAACCAGTCCATACCCAGAATCAGGTTGAGCTCTCCAAACGGAAGCTCCATCAAATTAGCCAGAAATATCTCCCCTTGAACCTCTAACGGGACATCCTTATACAACTTACTAACTTGAATAGACTACCCCAACAGACTTATCATAGTAACCTCACTAGAAGTACTTTCAACTGATAACCCCAGATTTCCAGAAACAGAACAGGCTATATAGAAATGAGTATATTCTAGGTCTATTAGAGCAAAGTAAGGTACATCAAATATAAGGAACGTACCGGTGATGATGTCAGGAGCATCTGTGTCCTCTCGGTGACGTGCAGCATAAACCAAAGTAGGCTGCCTCGCCTCGATCTAACCAGCACCTCTGCTTAGTGCTCTCTATCCATGATCCAAACCATTACCATCGCTAGCCTGTTCTAACATATAGGTTTGTGCAAGTGTACACAGTCGTTATCAAGTAATAAGTAAGTATCGAGTTATCGTCTCCAAAGGGATTGTATTTGTGCTAAGTCACTTAATTTGTAAAATTATATTAACAATTTGGTAAATAAAAACATAATATAGTTGAGAAGTGGCGATTAAAATATATTAAACTAATTGCTATGATCCCTAATGTAGATTATCCTAAGTATGCAAACTTGATAAACCGTAATATATACATATTTTAATCCCACATTTAGCATACATTTGGATGATTTAAGCCTTGAATTGTGAAATTTGGTGCTTCTAATACTTTAATTTCATGTTTTATACTTAGGAGAGCACTGGAGGATGAAAAAGAACGAGAAACGGGCCTAAAATAGAGTAAATGGGCCAAATTACGAAATTGACACGGCCTAGGCCCAAGACAACACGGCCGGGTCTCCTTAACAGACCCGACCATGGCCTGGATACGATTCACATGGGCGTATGCCATAGGCATGTCCATGACATGATCTGTTTGAATTCTATTCGAAATAGGGTACTTAGAGGCAAAGAAAGACATTCCAAAAGCCTATATAAACACCCTAGAGGGCCAACATTCAAGAGGGCGTCCAGTTAGGCCGAAGAACCAAGCCAGAGAGGCCAAAATTGTGGGATTTACTCGAAGAAAGCCAGTTGATTCATCTCAGAAGTCGGAATCATACTCAAGATGGAGGATCTTCCCTTCAATTTCCTTCGGGTGGTTTTAGGGTTTTTCTTATATTTTGTTTCATATTTTCTTCTGAGATGTATTCTTTTATAATTATGAACTAAACCCCTCAAATACTTGAGGGGGATGAAACCTAAGATGGATCTTGTTATTGTTTCCTAAACTATATGATAAATACTTGATTTGTTATTAATTATGTGTTCTTAATTCTTGTTTTAATATTTTAGGATATTGATTCAATTATTGATGTGCTTAGGCAGAGGAGGAATAGACCCTGTCCAAGAGTAGATCTAGCATAGTTAAGCAAAGTTGATCGAAACCCTAGAGGTAGGATGACGAAAATCTACTGGATTAGGGTCAAACCTAATATGGGAGTCCATAGATCGAGTTAATGCAATTCTAGGGGTTTTAATTAGAAAGAGATTTCAATTAATCAACCTAAAGTTAGAGGTTAGTAGCCTCGAGAGAGGTATTAATATAAATTAGGGAATCCTACGGATCAAGTCAAGTGAATAAATCGTCTGGTTCAGAGTTAAATAACAAGTGAAGTCTAGCTGGATTCTTCCTCGGGTATTGTCTTAATCAATTGTTTTTTCCCACAAGTAATTTCCCAAATTCATTGTCTTTGTCTTAGCATCTTTAGCTTAGTAGTTAGTTAATTTTAGATTAAATAACAAATTCCTTTAATTCTTAGGCTAAATAATAAAAAAAAAATTAGTATTAGTACTTTTGGTTTCTTTGGGTTCGACAATCCGGTCTTGCCACTAAACTATACTACTATTCGATAGGTGCACTTGCCTCAATCATTGTCACAGTTAGTTTCTAGGCTCGATCATTCTTTATATAAATTTTTAAGACTCTGACACACGATCAAGTTTTTGGCGCCGCTGCGGGGAACTAAAATATTAAGAACTCTCAATTTTTATTGCTTTAGCCATTTTTATTTTTGCAATTTACTTTTATTTTTATTTTGCTTTTAACTTTACTAATTCTTCTTTTTTTTTTGCTTCTGGCAGGTAATTCTAGTTTATGACTAGGAGGAACCCGTCAGGACCCTTGATTTTTGACAATGAAATAGAACATACCGCTCGCAGAAACCGAAGAGATGTTACTGAATAATTATCAGTGGTAAGTCATGAGGACAAAGCCTACTAAAGCAGCTGATGTTTTCAACCTTGACGCGGTCACCATGTTATCTAACCAGGTAGAGCTTTTAAATAGAAAAATTGATGGTTGGTATGGTTCTACGCAGGTACATCTGGTAATACAGTACGATACAGATGGAAGAGGGTTGAACAAAATAGAATACCTATCCTACAACCCTAGTACAGAGAATGAACAAGTCAACTATATGGGTAACTATTCTAGACCTCAAAATGATCTTTACAGTAACACTTACAATGCAGGTTGGAGGTACCATCCCAATTTCTCTTGGGTGGTCAAGGTAATCACAGACCGCATCTTCCTCCAGGCTTTCAACAACCACTTCACCAGCAGGAAAAGAAGCTGAGCCTTGAGGAGATGCTAACGAAATTTATCTCAGTGTCAGAAACACACTTCCAAAACACCGAAACAGCGCTTAAAAATTAGCAAGCGTCGATTCAAGGGTTCGAGAATCAAGTAGGTCAGCTTGCTAAGTTGATCTCAGAAAGACCACAAGGTATCTTGCCTAGCAACACCGAAACTAACCCAAGAGAGCAACCTCAAGCAATAACTGCTCACGATAGTGAAGGGTTAGATGAACCAAAATTGTAGTAAGAGAATGTGGTAGAGGAAGGTAAGGTTGAGGTAAGCCATGATAAAACAAACTCAGTAATTACAGAGTACCAACCATGTATGCCGTACCCCAATTCGATAAAGAAAGACCACACAGAGGAATAATTCAGTAAATTTCTTAAACTTTCAAAGAAATTACAAATTAACTTGTTGTTTCTTGAAGCTCTTTCGTAGATGCCAGATTCAAGGAAATTTATAAGAGAGTTTTTGACAAACAAACGAAAGTTAGACGATACGTCGCATGTGGAGCTAAACGCAAATCTTGACACAGCTAGGACATCGAGTATTAAAGTTGGAACCAATCACTTCAAAGTTGGGGACCGTGTACTGTCAGATGCAACCGACCCTCAAATAGCCGCTTCAGAGCTTAATACAAATGGTGCGACTCTTTTTTCTGCACGTAAGGTCTTTCCATACGGAACGGTCGAGGTAACACATTCTAATTACGGCACCTTTAAGGTAAATGTTACCCGACTCAAACCATATGTTTATAGAATTGATAGTAAGAAAAAGGAGTTTCGACTCCGTGAACCACCATGGCCATACGAATAACAGGTAAGCCTAGCTCAAGACTTTAAACGAGTGCTTCTCAGGAGGCAACCCGAGCACTAACCCCACTAACGTCCATATTTTTGAATTTTAGCATCTAACTAAAAATTAGGCAAAATTTTTAGGCGTAGGTTTCCCTACCACACGGCCTTGCACATGGGCGTGGCCGTGGCTTTTGGACATCACAAATTTGTACACGAGCGTGGCAGAGACCATGTGAATCAAGGACAAAAATTTCCCAAAACTCGAGCTGAGATAAAACGCCATGGCCGTGCGATGCGGCCGTGGTCGAAACTGACTAAAGAACATGGGCGTGTGACACGCCCGTGCTTATAAGCCGTGGGCAACACTGGTTAAATAACACGGGCGAGCGAACACTTTATACGGGCATGGGAGAAATACATAAAGTTTAACACGGCAGTGCGATTCGGCCGTGTGACATAACACGCCCTATGGGCATGGGCCGTTCCTCTATTTAAAATCCCCTTCTTCTATTCACTTTCCCCCCCAAAGTCTTCGTCCCCTTTCCCCTTTCTTTTTAAATGCATATCCATTTTCCATTTTTACTTTTATTCTTATATTTATTTTATTTTTACTATCTTTATTATTTTCTTCTTATTCTTCATGCCATTTAGATTTAGCTTAGGATACAATAAAATCAGCCCAGCTGCTTCGAGGATTCAATTTCAAACGATTCAAGGCGCTTCCCCACGTTCACCTCTGCCAATCCTATCCAGTTTCTTTTCATTGACTCCATCCAAAATTCAGGAAGTTTCACTTCTCTCCCTACCTTATGATTTTTTTAGTATTTGGCTATTATCTATCTTTTTACATTGAGGATAATGTACATCTTAAGTGTGGTGGGGTTAACTATAGTATTATTTAAAAATCTGTGAATTATATCTTGTTCTTAAGTAATTTTCTCATATTACGATTAGAATGAAATTTCCTTTAAATCATGATTTTTATTGATATGTTTTGGATAAGTCATTGATAATTGTGCAGTGATGATTTAAACTTTAGGACACTAGAGCATCAAGCATGATGAGTCTATTTTCAAAAATTAAAATTTTGTTAGGTTGTCTACCTGAATCTAATTATTACCTTGAAGTTTGAAATTTACAAGGTTGATATAAAAAACAAAACCCATAATTTTTATGAGATCTTGAGCCCTTTAGAGCATATATTCTTTTCTTGCTCACTTTTTGATTTGATATCCAGAGATGATAAGGCACTTAGGATTTAACCCACTCACTCCACTAAAAACCTACCCTCACAATTAACCCCTAATGAACCCCTTTGATCCTAACAACCCTTTTATTGACTCACCCACTAATATTACCCCAAAACCCATCTTGTATTTGTTATCACCATTCCTTGACTCCCTTTTTGTCGAGATTTGATTTTGAGCAGTTGCCTAACAATGTTCTATTTTTTAGTTGTTAAAGTTCTTTCTCATTATTGTAATGATTTGTATTTTTTTTAAAAAATATCAAAGTATATTCATTATTAGTTCTATAATTAGGTGAGCTTATACATTTAAATTCCACACCTTGAAGAAAAAGCTCATATTATTAGTATTACAAGTTTTCAATTGTTGTAATTAATTAGGATTAGTTCATTTTTCTAGTTAAGGAAATTGTCAATTCAATCTCGATTCTAACCCTCTAATTCATCCTTTATCCACACCTTTAACCCGAGCCCTATTACAACCCTTTTTAAAGACATTTTATTTGTGTATCATCTCATTTTGCAGTGGTGGAGATTTGATTTTCAGGCAAGCCTATGGGATTAACTTTTCATGTTCGACTTTTGAGTGCTTAATTTTGAACCTTAAACACTTTGAGTGATTTGAGTGAATCTTTAGTAAGGATATCAACTCTTGTTGATTTTGAATTAAATGTGATTATTTAAGTAAGGGGAAACACATATATTTTCATGTTACAAAAACTATGACTTTGGTTGTTCGAATCTTTAGGACCCTTTTACTTAAATTTTCAATGTATGAATTATCTATGAATTATGATGAAACATTATTGATGAATATTATGAATCAAGGAAATTCATTTTAATTGTGAGTTGAGAATTTTGCTTGAGGATAAGCAAATGCTTAAGTGTGGGGGTATTTGATAAACCGTAATATATACATATTTTAATCCCATATTTAGCATACTTTTGGATGATTTAAGCCTTGAATTATGGAATTTGGTGCTCCTAATCCTTTAATTTCATGTTTTATACTTAGGAGAGCCCCATAGGATGAAAAGAATGAGAAACGGGCCTAAAACGGAGTAAATGAGCCAACTTACGAAATTGACACGGCCTGGGCCCAAGACCACACGGCCATGTCTCCTTAACAGACCCGACCACGGCCTGGATAAGATTCACACGGGTGTGTGCCATGGGCTTGCCCTTGAGGTGGTCTGTTTGAATTCTATTCAGGATAGGGCACTTAGAGGCAAAGAAAGACAGTCCAAAAGCCTATATAAACTCCCTAGAGACCAACCTACAAGAGGGCGTCAGTTAGGCCGAAGAGCCAAGCCAGAGAGGCCAGAATTGTGGGATTTACTCGAAGAAAGCCAGTTGATTTATCTCAAGAAGGCGGAATCATACTCAAGACGGAGGATCTTCCCTTCAATTTCCTTCAGGGGTTTTAGGGTTTTTCTTATGTTTTGTTTCATATTTTCTTCTGAGATGTATTCTTTTATAATTATAAACTAAACCCCTCAAATACCTGAGGGGGATGAAACTTAAGACGGATCTTGTTATTGTTTTCTGAACCATATGATAAATACTTGATTTATTTTTAATTATGTGTTCTTAATTCTTGTTTTAATATTTCAAGATATTGATTCAATTATTGATGTGCTTAGGCAGAGGAGGAATAGGCCCTGTCCAATAGTAGATCTAGCATAGTTAAGCGCAGTTGATCGCAACCCTAGAGATAGGATTACGAAAATCTGCCGGATTAGGGCCAAACCTAATATGGGAGTCCATAGATCGAGTTAATGCAATTCTAGGGGTTTTAATTAGAAAGAGATTTCAATTAATCAACCTAGGGTTAGAGGTTAATAGCCTCGAGAGAGGTATTATTATAAATTAGGGAATCCTACGGATCAAGTCAAGTGAATAAATCGTCTGGTTTAGAGTTAAATAACAAGTGAAGTCTAGGTGGATTCTTCCTCGGGTATTGTCTTAATCAATTGGTTTGTCCCACTAGTATTTTCCCAAATTCATCCTCTTTGTCTTAGCATCTTTAGCTTAGTGGTTAGTTAATTTTAGATTAAATAACAAATTCCTTTAATTCTTAGGCTAAATAATAAAAATAAAGTTAGTATTAGTACTTCTAGTTCCTTTGGGTTTGATAATCTTGTCTTGCCACTAAACTATTCTACTATTCGATAGGTGCTTTTAACTTTACTAATTCTTCTTTTATTTGCTTCTGGCAGGTAATTCTAGTTTATGACTAGGAGGAACCCGTCAGGACCCTTGATTTTTGACAATAAAATAGAACATACCGCTCGCAGAAACTGAAGAGATGTCACTGAATAATTATCAGTGGCAAGTCATGAAGACAAAGCCTACTAAAGCAGCTGATGTTTTCAACCTTGACGCGGTCACCATGTTATCTAACCAGGTAGAGCTTTTACATAGAAAAAATTGATGGTTGGTATGGATCTTCGCAGGTACATCCGGTAATACAGTACGATACAGATGGAAGAGAGGTGATCAAAACAGAATATCTATCCTACAGCCCTAGTACAGAGAATGAACAAGTCAACTATATGGGAAACTATTCTAGACCTCAAAATGATCTTTACAGTAACACTTACAATGTAGGTTGGAGGTACCATCCCAATTTCTCGTGGGGTGGTGAAGGTAATCACAGACCGCGACTTCCTCCAGGCTTTCAATAACCACTTCACTAGCAGGAAAAAAAAAGCTGAACCTTGAGGAGATGCTAACGAAATTTATCTCGATGTCAGAAACACGCTTCCAAAACATTGAAACAACGTTTAAAAATTAGCAAGCGTCGATTTAAGGGCTCGAGAATCAATTAGGTCTGCTTGCTAAGCTGATCTCAGGAAGACCACAAGGTATCTTGCCTAGCAACACCAAAACTAACCCAAGAGAGCAACCTCAAGCAATAACTGCTCACGATTGTGAAGGGTTAGATGAACCAAAATTGTAGTAAGAGAATGTGGTAGAGGAAGGTAAGGTTGAGGTAAGCCATGATAAACCAAACCCGGTAATTACAGAGTACCAACCACGTGAGCGGTACCCCAATGTGATAAAGAAAGACCACACAGAGGAACAATTCGGTAAATTTCTTAAACTTTCAAAGAAATTACATATTAACTTGCTGTTTCTTGAAGGTCTTTCGCATATGTCAGATTCAAGGAAATTTTTAAGAGAGTTTTTGACAAACAAACGGGAGTCAGACGATACGTCGCATGTGGATCTAAACGCAAATCTTGACACAACTAGGACATCGAGTATTAAAGTTGGAACCAATCACTTCAAAGTTGGGGACCAGGTACTGTCAGATGCAATCGACCCTCGAATAGCCGCTTCAGAGCTTAATACAAATGGTGTGACTCCTTTTTCTGCATGTAAGGTCTTTCCATACGGAACGATCGAGGTAACACATTCTAATTTCGGTACCTTTGAGGTAAATGTTACCCGACTCAAACTTTATGTTGATAGAATTGATAGTAAGAAAAAGGAGTTTCGACTCCGTGAACCACCATGGCCATACGAAAAATGGGTAATTCTAGCTCAAGACTTTAAACGAGAGCTTCTCGGGAGGTAACCCGAGCACTAACTCCACTAACGTCCATATTTTCGAATTTTAGCATCTAACTAAAAACTAGTCAAAATTTTTAGGCGTAGGTTTCCTTACCACATGGCCTTGCACACGGGTGTGGTCGTGGCTGTTTGGACATCACAAATTTGTACGCTAGCGTGGCAGAGACCGTGCGAATTAAGGATTAAAATTTCCCAAAACACGAGCTGCGATAAAACGCCATGGCCGTGCAATGCGTTCGGGGTCGAAACTAACTAAAGAACACGAGAGTGTGACATGCCGGTGCTTATAAGCCGTGGGCAACACTGATTAAGTAACACGAGTGAGTAAAGACTTTATACGGGTGTAAGAGAAGTGCATAAAGTTTAACATGGCTGTGCGATTCGGCCGTGTGACATAACACGCCCAGGGTATGGGCATGGTGTACTATCCTTAAAACGGGGTCTTTGCATTTTAATTGCTTGCATGTAGATAGTTTGGATGTCGTGTTAGTTTGGGCTATTTTAGGGTCTAGGCATGAGCCAGGGTAGGCCAGAGCTGTAGGGTAAATTTGCGTTTTTGGCACTTTGAAGGGGGGAGTTGATTGAGCTGGGTGTTAAAGGTAGTTGTTGCTAAGTTTTGACACAAGAATTCAAATGGTGGAGTGGCAAGAGGCGCCACTTAGGAGGCAAGGGAGTGACGCCTCATGTGAGCTGGAGAGCCTTGGTTCGAGCTGTGGAAATCTCCTTTCTACCTGTTATTTTTGACGCCAAGACCAGGGGAGTTGTACTCAGGATGGACTTTGGTGGATGACTGTTGAAGGAGTCAACAGGTTCAAATGAGTGGAAGAGAGGAAATTTAGGGATTTGAATCATTCAAACAGATTTGAATGAGTGGTCAGGAGAAATTTGTGGAGATGGACATGGGAGCTTAGAGTTGGTCGAATCTTGAACTCTATATAGGAAAAGGGAATCGGTTTTTGGGTGCTAGTTAGAGGAGGTGGCCGAATGTGGTATAGGCTTTGGTGAGGTGTGGCATTCGGCTAGTTAGAAAGCACTTAGGGTCTTTTTCTTTTACTTCCTTTTGTGCCAAATTGAACCACTCCTACATTTCACGTTGTGGATTTGCTTCTTCTTTTCTTCTCTCAATTTCCCTTGTGCCAAAAAACACCTAAGCTACTCTCCTCTTTTCTCATCTTTTGACAATAGCCGAAACCCCCAGTGGATTCTCTTCTCTTTTCCTGTTGTGGTAGCCGAATCTTTCTACCCTATCTTCCTCTTTTGTTTTCAAAAGCCGAATTACCCCTCCCTTTTCTTGTGATTTCTTTTTGTCTCTTCCTTTGGCCATAGCCAAATTTCTCCTACTCTTTTCTTTCTATCTTTTTCCTAAAACCAAATTTTCACTTTCTTTTCTCATCCATCTTGTTACTCTTTTCAAAACCCCCTTGTTAGCCGAACCCCTTGAATCTCATCACTTTGGTTTAAGTCTTCTTTCAATCACCAAAGGCCGAAGATCGCATTTTCTGTGGCTTTTAGCCGAAACCTCTTAGATCTTAAAATCATTTGATGAGTTGTTTTTCCCGAAAGATATTTGTTCTAGCCGCATCTATTGCTCATCACTTATTCATCTTTCTCTCTGATTTGCCGAATTTCCTCTCCTTCTGTGCTAGTGCCGATTTCATTTAGAGGCTAATCGAATCTCCTATTAAGGTTAGTAGCGATTGCTTTTGGATCTTTATCTTTCTCTTCCAGGTTTTTTTGCCAAGCCGAAGGCTACTTGGCTTCATGTGTAGGTGTTTGGCCGATTGTAGGTGGAAGGGTGGACGCATTCTTTTGGAGATCTCAGGGTTCGTTGCTTTGTGGATCACGACTAAAGCCTCGGAATAGTCAGTCTAGGTAAGGGCCTTGGCCTTAAGCGGTAAATCTCATTAGTTGTTTTCTCTGCTTTAATCCGAATTAATGACTAAGGTGTATTCATGGACTCGAATGCTAGCCAAGCGCTAGGAGGGTTGGATCGTGAACACGATCCCTAGGTTCAAGAAAGAGGGTGTGCAATTTTGTTCGCGATTGGCCACGGGTTGCGGGCGATATCGAGCAAAGTAGTAGGCGGATAAGCGGTAGTGTCAGTTAACCACAGTGTCGACGTAGAGAGTGTTGTATTACGGGTAATCAGGTGTGTAACTCTTACACACTTCATACTTTACTATGTGTTATCTTGTATACTGTCAAAAGCTAGAATAACTGTTGAATTCGATAAGTTACCCTTGTGGGTAAAAGCGAGGAGTCTGGGTAAGTCCACTTTGATTGGCTAACGTTAAATGCCTCTGTTAAATCTGTATATGCCATCTTACATAATTTCTGAATGTTAAGCATAACTATTTTGCCTTGAAGATCATGTTCATAAAAATGGGTGATGAGAGGAGGGGGCAGGTATGATTTTAGATTGTCACCAGTGGTTTGGTACCACACAGTGGGTTGGCCCCGCTTACTATAATATTGTGACTAAGTCTCAGTGGTTTGGCACCACCAGTGGTTTGGTACAACATATATCTTTCTTTGTGACTCGTCTCAGTGGTTTGGTACCACAGTGGGTTGGCCCCACATATCGATACGGGATTGTAATCAGTGGTTTGGTACCACAATATGGGTTGTCCCCACACATGATTATTTGTGACTTCGGTCACCAGTGGTTTGGTACCACATATATTATTTGTGACTACGGTCACTAGTGGTTTGGGACCACCAGTGGTTTAGTACCACACGGGGTAGATTCAAGAGTTTTGGATGGTTAGGTTTTGGGTTGCATGGCATACATATTCACTTATGAAACTGTGTAAGGGCTTATTACCTTCGGGATGGGGATTTACATACTGAGTCTGGGTGACTCACCCCTTCCTTTACATTTTGCAGATGATTCTTTGATCGCGGATATAGAGCCGGGATGGACTCGAGGTGGCCATGCACGATATTTTGGGTTATTGTTTTAAATTATTATTTTGAACTTAGTTTACTTTAAATTTGGTTTTTTGTTGTAATAAGGCCACTAAATTTTACGTTTGGGATTATTGATCTGTTTGAATTTTCACTAAATTTTGTTTCGTTATTAACGGCATGCCTAATAAACCTATAAAATGAATGTTTTCCAAAACATTTACAAATTATTGAGATTTTCCAAAACTTTACCATTGGGTAAACAGCAAACATGTAGTAACAACAAAGTAATTAAATTTTCTTTAAAACTAGTTTCGAAATGAATACAGCAACTTACTTTAAACAATTTGGCTTCTCATAAAACCAAAAGTTTTCCTTAGAATTAGAGACGACCGCCTGTTTTTTTTTTCAAAAATGATTTTCTGTGACAACTCAGATTCGGTCGTTGTGTTTTGGACAGGTTTGGGGTGTTACAATTTTGGTATTACAGGCTGGTTCAAAAGCTCGGCTATGGGCTTGAGGCCCAAAATGTTTTCAATAGAATGTTTACGAAATGATTTTGAAAGAAAATGCATATTTTGGGAAAGCATGGCACCTGAGTCTCCGGCACCAATCCGCAATGGTAAGTCCCCTAACTGCTACTTTTATGGTTTAAATAATTGTGATATGGATGCTAGTGATTGGAATTCACTTTAGAGACTGAAATCGTTGGGCTGTGTAAACTTTGCAAGGACAACTACTATAATAAATTGTTCATAAAACTGTGTTGTAATAACAGTGGAATAAAGCTAATACATAAAATTTTTAAATCAGATTAATTCATGAACGGTAGTCATGAGCACCCGAGGACGTGGGCGTAATACACGTGGTCGTGGTAGAGGTAGGATGATTGTGTCGGAATCGGTAGGGTCTGGCCATGGGTCAGAGAATAAGGTACTGCCGCCACCAGCTGAGGCCGCAGAGGTCCAAGGTCAGAATGATGGTGATGACGCGGTGTCGCAGGCGATGCTGCGGGTCTTGGAGAGAGTTGCAGGTGCAGGCATCAGAACGGGGGTCCAGGAAATCTATGTCCGAACGACTCTGAGCCAACGGGGCAGAAGTATTAGGGGTGTTTCTGGTGTGGCTCCCAGCACATCTGAGTACTGGTTAGAGGCGACCGAGCGTATAATAGACGATTTGAATTTTACGACTGAGGAGAAGTTGAAAGGATAGTGTCTCTTCTCCAGGATGAGTCTTACCAGTGGTGGCACACGGTCAGGGATGGTACGATGGCCGATGATATCACCTGGGATTTCTTTAAAGTGGCTTATCAGAGGAAATACGTCGGGTCTGGTTATATAGATGCGTAGTGTAAGGCGTTCTTGAATTTGGTCCAGGGGAATAAATCAGTATCGGAGTATGAGGCAGAATTTCTGCAGTTAAGTCGTTATGCTCGAGGTATCGTGGTTACAGAACACGAGCGCTGTATCAGATTTGAGGATGGGCTGAGAGATGAGCTGTGGGTGTTGATTGCCCCACAACAGGTGAGAGAATTTGCTATCCTGGCAGAGAAGGCCAAGATAGCTAAGGAGGTGAAGCAGTCGGTGAGACAGAATCAGGGTAGAAATTGGAATTAGTGTAGTTCTGGGTCATCAGGGTCTGTCGGGAATTCGTAGAAAATGGCTAGATTTGGTGGGCCGAGTTGAGCTGTAAAGCCTGTTGCTACTACTTAGTGGCCATCACGGTGTGCTCGATGTAGGAAGTCCCATTCGGGGGAGTGTTGGAAAGGAAACAGAGGGTGCTTCGAGCGTGGGTCAATGGAGCACCGGGTAAGGGATTGTCCACGTAAGCTAGCTAGGACAGTCTGAGGGTCAGGGGCGTGTTCAGTTTAGAGGTGGTGGACAGCAACCACGAGAGGGTCGCGTTCGGCGAGGAGGCAATGGTTACGGGCGAGGCCATGGAGCACCGGCGAGAGAGTCTTTGGGAGCTCAAAGACAAGACAACCTGGGTTGGTCTATGCTGCGAGGCGTCGAGAGGAGGACGAAGCACCGAACGTTATAACCGGCACATTCTTAATTTTTGTACTGCCTTATACTGCTTTGATAGATGTTGGTTCGACGCACTCCTATGTTGCCAGTAGTATAATGGGAACTATGAACTTAGCCTATGAGATTTCTGCTAGGGAGATGACTGTAATTAGCCTTCTAGGTCACTCTGTAGAAGTAAAAAAACTGTATAGGGATGTACCCCTAGAACTTCAAGTGGTAGTGTTTCCGGCTGATCTGATGGAACTGCCATTCGGGAAGTTCGATTTGATCTTAGGGATGGACTGGCTAGTGAAGTATCAAGCAAGTCTAGACTGTGCGGCTAAACGCATGGTGTTGAGAACGATTGAGAGTGAAGAGGTGGTGATGATCGGTGAAAGGAGGAACTATTTAGGTAATGTGGTATCTGCTTTGAAGGCCGAGAAAATGGTGAGGAAAGGATGTGAGGCATTCATGGTTCATGTTTGTGCATTGGAGGCCAAGGAATCAACTGTGGGGAATGTCCGAACGATGAAGAAATTTACCGATGTATTCCCAAAAGAGCTTCCAGGTCTGCCCCCGGATCACGAAGTTGAGTTTCGTATAGATCTCTTACCGGGAACCGCGCCAGTGCCTATTTCTCCATATAGGATGGTGCTGAAGGAGTTAGTGGAACTGAAAGCGTAGATTCAGGAGTTGTTGGATCGGGGTTTTATCCGGCCGAGTGTATCACCTTGGGGAGCACCCGTACTATTTGTTAAGAAGAAGGACGGAACAATGCAGATGTGTATTGATTATCGTCAGCTGAATAAGTTGACGATTAAGAACAAGTACCCATTACTAAGGATAGAAGACCTGTTTGACCAGCTTAAGGGAGCATCAGTCTTCTCTAAGATTGATTTGAGGTCGGGGTATCACCAGCTTAAGGTAAATGAGGCTGATATCCATAAGATGGCATTCCGCACTCGTTATGGGCACTATGAGTTCTTAGTAATGCCATTTGGGTTGACCAACGAGCCAGCAGCGTTCATAGACATGATGAATCGGGTTTTTTAGCGGTACTTGGACCGGTTCATCGTAGTGTTTATAGACGACATTTTGGTGTACTTGAAATCTGAGGAGGAGCATGATGCGCATCTACGTGTGGTTTTACAGATTCTGAGGGAGAAGCAGCTATTCGCAAAGTTTAGTAAGTGCAAGTTCTGGCTAAAAGAAGTAACCTTCTTAGGTCATGTGGTGTCCGCTGAGGGGATTAGAGTGGACCCTCGAAAGATTGAGGCGGTATTAGACTGGAAACCACCTAAGTCGGTGGCAGAGATTCAGAGTTTTCTGGGTTTAGCAGGGTATTACAGAAGATTCGTGGAAGGGTTTTCTTTAATTGCAGAGCCATTAACCAAGTTATTAAGGAAAGGGGTTCCGTTTGTGTGGTTAAACAAGCAACAGGAGAGTTTTGAGAAGTTAAAGAGGATTCTGACAGAAGCTTCGATTTTGATTCAGCCTGAAGCAGGGAAAGAGTTTACGGTTTATTGTGATGCGTCACATACTGGATTGGGTTGTGTACTGATGCAAGAGGGGAAAGTAGTGGCGTATGCGTCTCGGCAGTTGAGACCTCATGAAGTGAATTACCCGACGCATGACCTGGAGTTGGCTGCAGTGGTTTTCGCACTGAAAATTTGGAGGCATTACTTGTACGGGAAGAAGTCTATAGTCTACACGGATCACAAGAGTTTGAAATTACCTCTTGACTCAGAAGGAATTGAATTTGAGGTAGTGAAGGTGGACCGAGTTGTTAAAAAACTATGACTGCTGGATTGAATACCATTCGGGTAAGGCTAACGTAGTGGCTGACGCGTTGAGCCGCAAAGTGGTAGCAGGCTTGAGAGCAATGGTCGCCCACCTTAGTCTGTATGATGACGGAAGTCTGTTAGCAGAACTGCAAGTGAAGCCGACATGGGTAAATCAGGTCAAGGAGAAACAGCTAGTGGATGAAGTCTTAAATGCTTGATGTTTACAAGAATAGAATAGTGGATTAGAGGGGTATAGCTTGAGCAGCGATGGAGTGTTGTGTTTCCAAGGGAAAGTTTGTATGCCAAGAGATGTAGAGTTAAGGCAGAAGATTCTTCAGGAAGCTCATAGCAGCCCATACGTTATACACCCTAGAGATAGTTAGATGTACCGGGATTTGCGGGAACAGTTTTGGTGGCCGGTTCTAAAGCGAAAAGTAACGAAATTTGTAAGTAAGTGTCTGACGTGTCAGCAAGTCAAAGCTGAACATCAGTTACCTTCGGGTTTGTTGCAACCAGTAAAGATTCCGCAATGGAAGTGGGAAAGGATTACGATGGATTTTGTCAGTGGGCTACCCCTTACGCCTAGCAAGAAGGATTCGGTCTGGGTGATTGTTGATTGTCTGACAAAGTCTGCTCATTTTATACCGGTTCGAGTGGATTACTCACTCCAAAGGTTGGCTAAGTTATATGTGGCGAAAATTGTGAGACTACATGGAGTGCCAGTGTCAATTATCTCAGATAGGGATCCTAGATTCACGTCAAGATTTTGGAAAACGTTGCATCAGGCATTGGGTACAAGGTTGGATTTCAGTACAGCGTTTCATCCGCAGTCAGATAGGCAGTCGGAGAGGGTGATTCAGATCTTAGAAGATATGTTGAGGGGTTGTGTCTTGGATTTCAGAGGTAGTTGGGAAGAATTTCTACCTTTGGCAGAGTTCGCGTATAACAATAGCTACCAAGCAAGTATCCAGATGGCACCATATGAAGCATTATATGGACGGAAGTGTCGTAGCCTTATGTGTTGGACAGAGTTGGGTGAACGTCAGTTGTTGGGTCCAGAGTTGGTTGCTGAAATAGAAGATAAGGTTAAGCTGATTCGAACTCTATTGAAGGAAGCTTCGGATAGGCAATAATCTTATGCCAATCTTAAGCGAAGGGATATAGAGTTTACAGTGGATGACAAGGTTTTTTTGAAGGTGTCATCGTGGAAGAAAGTGCTGAGATTTGGTTGGAAGGGCAAGCTGAGCCTTAGGTTTATCGGGCCTTATACGGTGTTGAAGCGTATGGGACCAGAAGCTTATCAGCTCAAATTACTATTAGAGTTGATTCAGATCCATAATGTGTTTCATGTTTCCATGCTTAGACGCTATCGTTCAGACCCATCTCATGTTGTGCCAGTGGAGGAGATTGAAATGAGCCCAGATTTGTCTTTTGAGGAGGAACCAGTACAGATTCTTAATCGAGATGTCAAAGTCTTATGTAGAAAATCAGTTCCTTTGTGAAGGTGTAATGGCGGAATCATGGGACAAAAGAGGCCACGTGGGAGTCAGAGGATGTGATGCGGCAGCAATACCCTCAACTCTTTTGACCAGGTAATTTCGAGGTCGAAATTATTTTTAAGGGGGTAGAACTGTAACATCCTTAAGACAGGGTCTTTGCATTTTAACTGCTTGCATGTAGATAGTTTGGATGTCGTGTTAGTTTGGGCTATTTTAGGGTCTAGGCATGAGCCAGGTGTAGACCAGAGCTGTAGGGGAAATTTGCATTTTAGGTACTTTGAAGGGGGGAGCTGATTGAGCTGGGTGTTAAAGGTAGTTGTTGCTAAGTTTTGACACAAGAATTCAATGGTGGAGTGGAAAGAGGTGCCACTTAGGAGGCAAGGGAGTGACGCCTCATGTGAGCTGGAGAGCCTTGGTTCGAGCTGTGGAAATCTCCTTTCTGTCTATTATTTTTGACGCCAAGACCAGGGGAAATGTACTCAGGATGGACTCTAGTGGATAATTGTTGAAGGAGTCAACAGGTTTGAATGAGTGGAAGAGAGGAAATTTAGGGATTGAATCATTCAAACAGATTTGAATTAGTGGTCAAGAGAAATTTGTGGAGATGGACATGGGAGCTTAGAGTTGGCCGAATCCTGAACTCTGTATAGGAAAGGGGAATCAGTTTTTGGATGCTAGTTAGAGGAGGTGGCCAAATGTGGTATAGGCTTTGGTGAGGTGTGGCATTCAGCTAGTTAGAAAGCACTTATGGTCTTTTTCTTTTACTTTCTTTTGTGCCGAATTGAACCACTCCCACATTTCACGTTGTGCACTTGCTTCTTCTTTTCTTCTCTCAATTTCCCTTGTGCCAAAAAACACCTAAGCTACTTTCCTCTTTTCTCATCTTTTGACAATAGCTGAAACCCTAGTGGATTCTCTTCTCTTTTCTTGTTGTGGTAGCCGAATCTTTCTACCCCATATTCCTCTCTTGTTTTCAAAAGCCGAATCACCCCTCCCTTTTCTTGCGATTTCTTTTTGTCTCTTCCTTTGGCCATAGCCGAATTTCTCCTACTCTTTTCTCTCCATCTTTTTCCCAAAACCGAACCTTCACTTTCTTTTCTCATCCATCTTGTTATTCTTTTCAAAACCCCTTTGTTAGCCGAACCCCTTGAATCTCATCACTTTGGTTTAAGTCTTCTTTCAATCACCAAAAGCCGAAGATCGCATTTTCTGTGGCTTTTAGCCGAAACCTCTTGGATCTTAGAACCATTTGGTAAGTTATTTTTCCCAAAAGATATTTGTTCTAGCCACATCTATTGCTCATCACTTATTCATCTTTCTCTCTGATTTGCCGAATTTCCTCTCCTTCTGTGCTAGTGTCGATTTCATTTGGAGGATAATCGAATCTTCTGTCAAGGTTAGTAGCAATTTCTTTTGGATCTTTATCTTTCTCTTCCGGGTTTTCTTGCCAAGCCGAAGGCTACTTGGCTTCATGTGTAGGTGTTTGGCCGATTGTAGGTGGAAGGCTAGACGCATTCTTTTGGATATCTCTGGCGTTCTGTTAGCCTGTGGATCACGACTAAAGCCTCGGAATAGTCGGTCTAGGTAAGGGCCTTGACCTTAAGCGGTAAATCTCATTAGTTGTTTTCTCTGCTTTAATCCGAATTAATGACTAAGGTGTATTCATGGAATCGAATGCTAGCCAAGCGCTAGGAGGGGTTGGATCTGTGAACCCAGTCCCTAGGTTCAAGAAGAGGGCTGTGTCGGCTGTTCGCGATTGGCCACCGGGTTACGGACCAGCATCTGAGCAAAGTAGTAGGCAAATAGCTGTAGTGTCGGTTAACGACAGTGTCGACGTAGAGAGTGTCGTATTACGGGTAATCATGTGTGTAACTCTTACACACTTCATACGTTACTATGTGTTATCTTGTATACTGTCAAAAGCTGGAATAACTATTGAATTCGATAAGTTACCCTGTGGGTAAAAGCGAGGACTCCGGGTAAGTCCACTTTGACTGGCTAACGTTAAATGCCTCTGTTAAATCTGCATATGCCCTGTTACATTATTTCTGAATGTTAAGCATGACTATTTTGCCTTGAAGAGCATGTTCATAAAAATGGGTGATGAGAGGAGGGGGAAGGTATGATTTCAGACTATCACCAGTGGTTTGGTACCACACAGTGGGTTGGCCCCGCTTACTATAATATTGTTGCTAAGTCTTAGTGGTTTGGCACCACCAGTGGTTTGGTGCCACATATATCTATCTTTGTGACTCGTCCCAGTGGTTTGGTACCACAGTGGGTTGGCCCCACATATCGATACGAGATTGTCATCAGTGGTTTGGTACCACAATGTGGGTTGGCCCCACACATGATTATTTGTGACTTCGGTCACCAGTGGTTTGGTACCACATATATTATTTGTGACTACGGTCATCAGTGGTTTGGGACCACCGGTGGTTTTAGTACCACACGGTAGTAGGTCAGGAGTTTCGGATGGTTAGGTTTTGGGTTGCATGGCATACATATTCACTTATGAAACTGTGTAAGGGCTTATTACCTTCGAGATGCGGATTTATACACTGAGTCTGGGTGACTCACCCCTTCCTTTACATTTTGTAGATGATTCTTAAATCGCGGATATGGAGCCGGGATGGACTCGAGGTGGCCATGCACGATATTTCTGGTTATTGCTTTAAATTATTATTTCGGACTTAGTTTACTTTAAATTTGGTTTTTTGGTTGTAATAAGGCCACTAAGTTTTACGTATGGGATTATTGATCTGTTTGAATTTTCACTAAATTTTGTTTAGTTATTAACGGCATGCCTGATAAACCTATAAAATGAATGTTTTCCAAAACATTTACAAATTATCGGGATTTTCCAAAACTTTACCATTGGGTAAACAGCAAACATGTAGTAACAACAAAATAATTAAATTTTCTTTAAAACTAGTTTTTAAATGAATACAACAACTTACTTTAAACAACTCGGCTTTTCATAAAACCAAAAGTTTTCCTTAGAATTAGAGACGACCACCTGTTTTTTTTTTTCAAAAATGATTTTCCCCTGTGACAGCTCAGATTCGGTCGTTGTGTTTTGGCCGGGTTTGGGGTGTTACACATGGGCCGTTCCTCTATTTTAAATCCCCTTCTTCTGTTCACTTCCCCCCCCCAAAGTCTTCGTCCCATTTCCCCTTTCTTTTTAAATGCATATCCATTTTCCATTTTTATTTTTATTCTTATTTTTATTTTCTTTTTACTTTCTTTATTATTTTCTTCTTATTCTTCGAGCATGATGAGTCTATCTTCAAAAATTAAAATTTTGTTAGGTTGTCTACCTAATTCTAATTATTACCTTGAAGTTTAAAATTTACAAGGTTGATATAAAAAACAAAACCCATAATTTTTGTGAGATCTTGAGCCCTTTAGAGCATATATTCTTTTCTTGCTCACTTTTTGACTATGAGTGTGTCAACATTGGTTTGTTATTCTAGAACTTGCTTCGATTATACAAGTTGAGACCACATCATTGATTTGATATACAGAGATGATAAAGGCACTTAGGATTTAACCCACTCACTCCACTAAAAACCTACCCTCACAATTAACCCCTAGTGAACCCCTTTGATCCTAACAACCCTTTTATTGGCTCACCCACTAATATTACCCCAAAACCCATCTTGTATTTGTTATCACCATTCCTTGACTCCCTTTTTGTCGAGATTTGATTTTGAGCAGTTGCCTAACTATGTTCTATTTTTCAGTTGTTAAAGTTCTTTCTCATTAGTGTAATGATTTGTTTTTTTAAAAAAATCAAAGTATATTTATTATTAGTTCCATAATTAGGTGAGCTTATACGTTTAAATTCACATTTTGAAGAAAATGCTCGTATTATTAGTATTATAAGTTTTCAATTGATGTAATTATTTAGGATTAGTTTATTTTTCTAGTTAGGTAAATTCTCAATTCAATCTCGATTCCAACCCTCTAATTCATCCTTTATCCACACCTTTAACCCGAGCCCCATTACAACCCTTTTTAAAGACCTTTTATTTGTGTATCATCTCATTTTGCAGTGGTGGAGATTTGATTTTCAGGCAAGCCTATGGGATTAACTTTTCATGTTCAACTTTTGAGTGCTTAATTTTGAACCTTAAACACTTTGAGTGATTTGAGTGAATCTTTAGTGAGGATGTCAACTCTTGTTGATTTTGAATTAAAGGTGATTATTTAGGTAAGGGGAAACACCTATATTTTCATGCTACAAAAACTATGACTTTGATTGTTCGAATCTTTAGGACCCTTTTACTTAAATTATCACTGTATGAATTATCTATGAATTATGATGAAACATTATTGATGAATATTACGAATCAAGGAAATTCATTTTAATTGTGAGTTAAGAATTTTGCTTGAGGATAAGCAAATGCTTAAGTGTGGGTGTATTTAATAAACCATAATATATACATATTTTAATCCCACATTTAGCATACTTTTGGATGATTTAAGCCTTGAATTGTGGAATTTGGTGCTCCTAATCCTTTAATTTCATGTTTAATACTTAGGAGAGCACCTATAACACCACTATCCCGTGTCCGTCGCCGGATTAAGGTTAGGAGCGTTACCAGACATATCGGAAACATTCATAGACAACATCATACATTCAATCATCATGCTCAGACATAATGTCCCTTAAATGGGCCCTCGAGACCTTAATCATGCTTAGAAGTTGGGTCGAGGCTAAATGAAACACATATGAAACGTCATGAAAATTTTAAACTTTTCTAAAATACAGGGGAGACACGCCCGTGGGAGGAGACTATGTGCCCTCCACGGCTACTAGACACCCCTGTGTGTCCTTTCGTGTCTTGAAGTTTAGAGTGTATTTTGAATGTGTTTTATGAATTTTTAGAACTTTAGAGTGTAGGTGAATGTCTTATAAATTATCAAATTTTAAGTCTTGAAGTGGAGCTAAGCTTGATAGACCTTAAGAAAATTTATAGGGAAAATTAGACATAAAAATGGGCTTGGTAAAGTGGCAAGGAGGTGCCACTTAGCGCCTTAGTAAGTGATGCCACAAGCTGGGTAAAAGGGCCTAGGTTCGAGCAGCAAGGGAAGCAAAAGGGAGTTTTTATTTTGCAGTAAGGATGAGCAGAGGTGGACGGCATGGGGAGACTGAGGGGAGGAGTTGCAGATGTGATTAAATTTCTTTCAAAATTCGGCTAAAGGGAGGAGATAATTGTTGTTTAATTTAAATTATTTTGAATGAGTAGGAAGAGAGAAAATAGGAGAATAACAAGCGATTGGATAAAGAGATGAGAAGTTGGCCGAATAGGGGGATCTATGTGTGGTATTTTTGGCAAAAGGGAGGAGAGTGAAGCCATTTGTTTTCTCTTCTTTTCAATTGAGCCTCTACCGAAATTCTTTCTCTGTTGAATCTTCTCTTCTCCTTTCATTTTGTCAAAGCCGAAAACACAAGTAAGCCTAGCCGATTTCTTCAACTTTTTCTTCTTCAAGTTAATCACTCTTCCATCAAAGTAGATTTGACCATAGTGATCGAAATTTGAAATATTCCTTATGCTAGCCGAATCTTCATTTATCACCATTGCTGAATTGCTCAACCTTTCTCTTCTTCTTTTCACAATTTTCCAAAAGCCAAAAGTAAGTTCTTCCTAGACCATAGCCGATGGTTCTTTAAACTTCAAAAGCCGAAACCAATTGATCAACACCTAGCCCATAGCCGAATATCTCTGTGGGTTCAAAAAAAAAAAACGTGCAGTCGATTTCAGCAGTAAGGGTAAGGATTCAATTGTCGTCGTTTTATTTCTTTTCTTTTAGCCGAAATTAAGACTCTAATCCTATTAATGTGCTTTGGCCGAATACTTGAAGGGGAATTTCGGGATTCCTATTGTAGCCGACTTCAAGAGGAGATCTTCGGGATTTCTAGATCTAAGGTAAGCAAGGGTGATCTTAGGCCGAAGGCCATTTATGGTGTTCATTAAGTGTTAAAATCGGATCTAACATAGATCATGTAGGTATTTCGACATCTCCATTAACAAGATAGCGATTTCGGGATTTAGATCCGCAAGGTAAGAGGATATGAATATAAGGCCAAGGCTATATTGAGTATTAATGTCTAGCCAATTCTGACTTTGATTTTTAGGGAGGAGTATAAGCTGTTTCGGTAGATTTTTAGGGTTCGGTGAAAGCGTTAGTACCAGGTGTGTAACCCTACACTAACTCCTAATAGATCTATGGTATTGATATTAATATATGTGCTAGTGAAACTATGAAAATATGGCTAAAGGTACCTTTCAATGGTACGGTGGATTCAGGTACGTTATCCATTAATGCTCTGTTAATAATATTGTGAATAATGAACATGACGCATATGAGAATTTGTTACGAATGTGAAATAAGGAAAATTGCGTTATTTCTGCATGTTTGTATGACACATGGGCATACGGGTGATATTGAAAAGGGGAAGTGATCTGGTGGTTCTTACCACAAAATCTGGTGACTCATGTCACATAATCTGAATGTGGTGACTTATGTCACAAATTGTTAACTGGTGACTCTGTCACATTATCTGGTGGCTATGCCACAATTTATAAGGGCGATGTGCAAGGCGTCTGCAGTGACTGCCTTCGATGGTGTGTAGCAGATGGAGGGTTGATTTAGTAACCCCCACGGTGTGATGGCAGGTACGGGTGATATGTAGAGGATGGATATCTAGGCTTGGGTTCGGGATTGCATCATTATTTATATTTGTTATATATATATATGATTTGATATGCCTAAATCTTTTGGGACTTTTGTGTTGTTGTTACACATCTGAGTCATGTTTGACTCACCCCTTTGTGGGATATCTTTCAGTGACACTCAATTAAATGGACCGGGCCGGGAGGACTCGATGGTGGCCAATCCTCAGCTCAGTATTTATTTATTTTGAGACTTTACAATTAAGTTTTGGATTTATTTTGGGTTTTGTTTTGATGTAATAAGGCCATTACTATTAACTGTTTTATGCATGCATTTTATTTGGTTTATTAAGATACGATTATTATTAAATCAAGATTAAATTATTTTTCTTTAAATTAAATTTTTAACTATTTGACACCTAAACACATATGATTTTTAATTTAAAAGTAAATTCTTAAACAACTCGGCATTTCTTTTAACTTATAGTTTTCAAATAAGAAGATAAAGTTTTAATTAATTATAGACTTCTATAACGACACTGTTTTCAATTCAATCACAACTCAAATCCATTTCTTTTCAAAAAGGACCCAAGTTTTCCGAACTAACAAACAAGCTTTTGAAGTATTTTACTTGAGGAGCATGCCAGATCCGGTCGAGGCTCGTGGGCCGGGTTTGGGGTGTTTCACAAACATTATAAGCATGAATCAAATAAATATTATTTAATCAAAGCTTAAATAAAATTAAGCTAACATTGTTGTAAACAAGAACAAAGAACACATAGAAAACATCTTTAGATTAAATTAAAGAAAGGAAAGATTAAACCCAATTCAGAGTGGCTGTCACCCAAGACTCTGACTGACGAGGCTCCTTCGTACCTTTGCTTTGCTCCTTTGCTAATGGCTCTCAAAGGTGGCCGACCAAGGGTTCTTTAAGAGGCTTAATTGCTAAAATCTCTATGAAAAGATGATGCTAGCGTGGAAATGGAAAAGGCTAAGAGAATTTGGAGAGAAGAGCGAATGATGAATAATGAGAATGAATGAGGAATGATTGAGGGATGATGAATGAGGGAATGAAAGGGTCGTATTTATAGGTGAGGAGAGGGGGATAGTTTGCTAAAAACAGTGGATGTTAACCTCTTCAAATCTCCTCAAATTGTGGCTGGCCATGCTCAGTGGCTTTTGACTTGATTTTTAAGCAATTTTGGATGCCACATAACTCAGGACTGAGACTCAGTCAATCGTAAATCTTCGGGCAAATCTCTAATTTCTTCAACACTGCAAGGACCTTGTGTAATTAAACCAAAGAATGGTTTAAATGGATAGCCATGTGTAGCCGAATATTAGGTTGACATGGTCTCCAATTTGGACGGTTTTGTAATCCAGCAAAGCTATCAGACCTGTCCAGAATAAATCAACAAGTTAAAGGACCAAAGAATAAAATTTATCCAATTTAATTAATGAATTAAAACCCAAATTATTAATGAAATATTTTAAAATGAATTATCAAATATAATTTTATATTTTATTATTTAATTTAATCATGCATGGCCCACTTTATGTCTTAAAAAATATAATATATTCAAATTAATATAAATTAAGCCATTTATTGCATGAAAACTATATAATAAAGCATAAAATCACATTTTAATAATTCCTATGTCCTAATTTCATATTTTCACATATTTCATTAATTTATTAAGCAATTACTTAGTTTTAACAATGAATTTAAGTAAAAAGGTGATAAATTACATAGGAAAAATCCTATAAATTTTTCCGTTTACACCCCCAAACTTAAATCATTGCTCATCTCGAGTAATGTTTATGCGCAGCAAAAGGTCTTGCTAAGGCATAATTGCTAATTGTGTAAGCAACATCAATCTTTGTCCCATAATCATGCATTAATAACTTCATGCTTATCGATCTTCTTTATTAACAAGTAATTCATATACAAACATTCCTTAAGATTATACTAAGCTTCAAAATATGCCAACATGAGTCATAGTTTGCATGTATGTCACAACCATAGATAACATTCTTCATTCAACATAATTTCCTATCAATCAAGCAAATAATCACAAGGATTATTTATGATCTTCATATGTTGAACTTAGGACTTCCTCTCCACTAATGTAGGTGACATAATCATCAAATCAATAGGTCTTTTATAAGGTTGTAATGGGGCTCGGTTAAAGGTAGGGATTTTAAGAGATGGGACATTTCGGTTTTAAAAATCTTAACCTTTAACGTTGTCTTGGTTATCTCGTAATACAACCTTTTTCTTTAAGTGAACCTTTGAACACCCCCAAACTTATTTTGAACTCAAGCTCATACATTTTCCTTTTTGGAGACTGAGCAAACTTTTCTTCGCTCTTTTTTTATTTTAAGCATGAGCATATACATCTTTATGAAAATTTCCTCAAATGTTGACTCCCAAGACAACTTTAGTTAAGATAGGTGCACAAAATTAGGATAACTTTAAAAAGATGGTAATTGGCTTATAATGTAGGCTCATTGCAAAAAAAAAAAAAAAGGCCTTTAAGCTCAAAATTACAGTTTCAAGGGTCTAATATCATAGGGTTGGCTTGAAAAGGCTCAAACGGTCTAAAGAAATAGTGCCTATATCATTTTAGATTTTTATGTCCCCTAGAATTTCGCCTCAAGAAAGTTACTAAGTCAATTCTAAAGATATAAACCTTCATTCATGCCTACTCTCAAAAGAAGCTAAGTTTTCATGGCAAACATTACTAAGGCTAAGATCATACAAGCATTCCATTCTTTATGATAACATACTTTCACTTAGATAAAATCATCATTCATACTTGCATACAAACTATCTCAGTGATCGTGTGTCAGAGTCTTAAAAATTTATATAAAGAATGATCGAGCCTAGAAACTAACTATGACAACTATTGAGGCAAGCGCACCTATCGAACAGTAGTATAGTTTAGTGGCAAGACCGGATTGTCGAACCCAAAGGAGCCAAAAGTACTAATACTAACTTTCTTTTTATTATTTAGCCTAAAATAAAAGTGAATTGTTATTTAATCTAAAATTAACTAACTATTAAGCTAAAGATGCTAAGACAAAGAGAATAAATTTGGGAAAATACTTGTGTGAAAAACCAATTGATTAAGACAATACCTGAGGAAGAATCCACCCAGACTTCACTTGTTATCTAACTCTGAACCAGACGATTTATTCACTTGACTTGATCCGTAGGATTCCCTAATTTATATTAATACCTCTTTCGAGGCTACTAACGTCTAACCCTAGGTTGATTAATTGAAATCTCTTTCTAATTAAACCCTTTAAATTGCATTAACTCAATCTATAGACTCCCATATAGGTTTGACACTAATCCGGCAGATTTTCGTCATCCTATTTCTAGGGTTGCGGTCAACTCCGCTTAACTACACTAGATCTACTCTTAAACAGGGGCTTTTGCTCCACTGCCTAAGCACATCAATACTTGAATCAATATCCTAAAATATCAAAACAAGAATTAAGAACACATAATTAAGAAAAAATCAAGTATTTATCATATGGTTCAGAAAACAATAATAAGATCCGTCTTAGGTTTCATCCCCCTCAGGTATTTGAGGAGTTTAGTTCATAATCATAAAAGAATACATCTCAGAAGAAAATATAAAACAAAACATCCGAAAAACCCTAAAACCCCCTGAAGGAATTTGAAGGGAAAATCTCCGTCTTGAGTATAACTCCAGCTTTTTGAGATGAATCAACTGGCTTTCTTCGAGTAAATCCCACAATCCTGGCCTCTCTGGCTTGGCTCTTTGGCCTAACTGGACGCCCCCTTGAAGGTTGGCCTCTAGGGTGTTTATATAGGCTTTTGGAATGGCTTTCTTTGCCTCTAAGTACCCTATTCCAAGTGAAAATCAAACAGGTCACGTCAGGGACATGCCCATGGGACACGCCCGTGTGAATCGTGTCCAGGCCGTGTTCGTTTCTGTTAAAGAGGCACGGCCGTGTGGTCTTGGGCCCAGGCCATGTCGATTTCGTAAGTTGGCCCATTTACTCCGTTTTAGGCCTGTTTCTCGTTCTTTTCATCCTCCGGTTTTTCCTAAGTATAAAACATGAAATTAAAGGATTAAAAGCACCAAATTCCACAATTCAAGGAATAAATCATCCAAAAGTATGCTAAATGTGGAATTAAAATATGTATATGTTACGATTTATCAAATACCCCCACACTTAAGCATTTGCTTGTCCTCAAGCAAAGTCTCAACTCACAATTAAAATGAACTTCCTTGATTCATAATATTCATCAATAATGTTTTATCATAATTCATAGATAATTCATACATTGATAATTTAAGTAGAAGGGTATTAAAGATTCAAACAATCAAACTCATAGTTTCTGTAGCATGAAAATATAGGTGTTTTCCCCTTACCTAAATAATCACCTTTTAATTCAAAATTGACAAGAGTTGACATCCTCACTAAAGATTCACTTAAATTACTCATAGTGTTTAAGGTTAAAAATTAAGCACTCAAAAGTCGAACATGAAAAGTTAATACCATAGGCTTGCATGAAAATCAAATCTCCACCACTGTAAAATGAGATGATAGACAAATCAAAAGTTCTTTAAAAAGTGTTGTAATGGGGCTCGGGTTAAAGGTGAGGATAAAGGCTGAATTAGAAGGTTATAATCGAGATTGAATTGATAGTTTACTTAACTAGAAAAATGAACTAATCCTGTAACACCCCAAACCCGACCTAAACGTTACGACCGGATCCGGTATGTCACAAGGAAAGGTTTTTTTTTTTTTTTTAAGAACTTTGCAAAATCTAAAAGAGAAACATTCTTCATGTTTTGTTAACCTTTTTAAAATCAAATTCAGTCTTAAGGTTTCCTTGCAAAAAAAATTTTATGAGCAATCGAAAACAGGTTCTGTATTATGAAAACTGATAAACGGTAAAAGTAACATATTTTAAGCCCATATTTAGCATGCTTTTGGATGAATTAAGCCTCGATTTATATAAAAAGGTGCTTTTAATCCTTTGTTTTCATGTTTTATACCTAGGAAAGCACTCGAGGATGAAAAGAACAAAAAACAGACACAAAACGAAGTAAATGGGCCATATCCTGAAATCAACACGGCCTGGACTTAAGCCCACACGGCCGTGCCACGTCAATCAACTAGAACACGGCCCGACCTCGATTTACACAGCCGTGCCTCATTAAAGAAGTCTGAACACGGCCTGACCATGATTTACAAGGGCGTGTGCCATGGCCGTGTCCCTGTCACTGGAAAGAGCAATTTCATTCGGGAAAGGATACTTGGAGGCAAAGAAACACATTCCAAAGCCTATTCAAACACCCTAGTAGGAATTCTACTTAAATTAGGATACTTATGGGCCAAGTAAGGAATCACAAAGTCCATATAAACACCCAAGGGGGCAACTTGAAAGGGGGAGTTGGGCAGAAGCCGAAACGGGCGTCGAGCTAGGCCAAGGAGCCAAGCCGAAAAGGTCAGAATTGTGGGAATCACTCGAAGTTAGCCAGTTGATCCATCTCAAGAAGCCGGAATTCTACTCAAGATGGCGGATCTATCCTTCAATTCCTTCAGGGGGTTTTAGGGATTTCTTATGTTTTGTTTTATCTTTTCTTCTGAGATGTTATCTTTATTCATTATGAACTAAACCACTCAGATACCCGAAGGGGATGAAACCTAGATGAATCTTATTGTTTTATTTTTGAATTATATGATAAATACTTAGTTTGTTCTTAATTATGCATGCTTAATCCAAATATGATGTGCTTAGGTGGAGGAGGAATACACCCTGCTTAAAAAAAGATCTAGCGTAATTAAGCGGAGTTGATCGAACGCCTAGAGATAGGGTTACGAGATTGTGCCAGATTAGGGTGAAACCTAATATGGGAATCCATAGATCGATTTACTGCTATTCTAGGGGGTTATTATAAGAGACCGAGAGTTCCACTAATTAACCTAGGGTTAGACGTTATTCGCCTCGATAGGGGGTTTAATATACGTTATGGAGTCCTACAGATCAAGCTAAGTAAATAAATCATATAATTCAGGGTTAGATAATAAGTGAAGTCTAGGTGGATTCTTCCTAAGGGTATCGTCATGATCAATTGAGTTTTTCTTCAAGTTATTTCCCAATTCATTCTTTTTGTATTTGTCCTTAGCTTAGTCATCATTAATTTAGATTAAAACAACTTCACTTTATGTTTAAGGCTAAATAATAAAAAGAAAGTTAATATTAATACTTTTAGTTCCTTTGGGTTCGACAATCCTGTCTTGCCTAAGCTATACTACTGTTCGATAGGTACACTTGCCTTTAATCATTGTCAGAGTTAGTTTCTAGGTTCAATAATCCTTTTTATAAATTTTAAAGCTCTGATTTCAGCGATTAAGTTTTTGGCGCCGTTCTCGGGGAACTAAAATATTAAGAAAGATCTATTTTTATTACCTTAGCCATTTTTTTATTATTTCAATTTATTTTTATTATTATTATTTATTATTATTATTTTTTATTTTGTTAATTTTTCCTCTATTTTGCTTTTGGCAGATAATTTTAGTCTATAGAGAAGATGGCACTGAATAATTATCAGTGGCAAGTCATGAGGACAATTCCTACTAAAGCAGCCAGTGCCTTTGACCTGGACGTGTTCACTAGGTTATCTACCCAGCTAGAGATGATGAATAAAAAGATCAATAGTTTGTGTAGTCTCTCGCAGGTACTCCCAGTAATGCAAATATAACTCGAATCCAGGAGGCGTGGCGAATCCTATGTACCCACCCTACGGATATGGCATGGAGAACGAAAAAGTCCACTATATGGGTAACTACTCTAGACCTCAAAATAATTTTTATAATGACACTTATAATGCAGGTTTGAGGTACCATCTCGATTTCTCGTTGGATGAACAAAATAGCCAAAGACTGAAACTTCATCCATATTTTCAACAACCACCTCACCAACAAGAAGAGGGGTCGAACATTGAAGAGATGCTGACAAAATTCATGGCAACACAGATACCCGTCTCCAAGACACTGAGAAAACATTTAAAAGTCAACAAACACCGGTTGAAGAGAACAAGAACAGATTAGAGGAAGTTACTAAGTCAGTAAGGGAAGTCACTAAGGCAGTCGAACAACTTGCAAAGTTAATATCCAAACGACCGCAAGGACGTCTATCAAGTAACACGGAGATTAACCCACTGGAGCAAATCCAAGCCATCACAGCTCATGATAGTAAAAGGTTAGACGAACCCATCTCAAAACAAGAAAATGAGGTAGAAGAAGGTAAAGTTGAGGTGACACAAGAAAAGCCAAAATCGGTAATTAAAGAATACCAACCTCGCATTCCTTACCCCAAAGCATTAAAGAGAGACGATACAGAGGAATAGTTCGGTAAGCTTCTTAAACTTTTAAAGAAATTACATATCAACTTACCTCTTCTTGAAGCTCTTTCGCAGATGCCAGACTCTAGAAATTTTAGGGAGCATTACTTGAAAAAGCAAAGGATAGACGAGGAATCACATGTGGAACTCAACGCAAAGTGCTCGGCAATTCTACAAAATAGACTACACCAGAAATTAAAAGATTCAGGGAGTTTTACAATTCCATGCATAATTGGCAGTTTATCTATAGAAAATGCGTTAGCCGATTTAGGGGCAAGCATAAATGTTATGCCTTATAAACTGTTTAAACAACTAGGTCTAGGGAAACCCAAACAAACTAGGATGAGCGTACAATTAACTGATAAAACTATCAGAATTCCTAGGGGTATAATAGAAAATGTTCTAATCAGAATTGATAAATTTGTATTCCCAGTAGACTTTGTCGTTTTAGACATGGATGAGGACAATAATATTCCTTTAATTTTAGGAAGACCCTTTTTAGCAACTGCCAAAGCTAAAAATGATATCTATGCAGGTGAACTCATATTTTGAGTAGGCGACGAGATAGTCACTCTTCAAGCTCCTGACTCGGCCAGAACATCAAGTGATAAAGAATACCAACCTCGTGTGCCATATCCCGATGCAATAAAGAAAAACCACAGAGAGGAAGAATTCGGTGAACTCACACTTCGTGTAGACGATGAAACAATCACTCTTCAAGCTCTTGACCCAACTAGGACATCGAGTAATAAAGGTACGAATGATAATTTTATTGATAACCATTTGGTTCAACCTTATTTACAGGAATCATCACGAAATCACCTAGCTGAGCTAGATCTTAGACCTTATGCCAACAAAGAAGAATTAGATGAGGAACGAAGCCTTAGGGTCGACAAACTAGAAGAGTGGACAACACAATTTAAAGAAGAACTGGAACCACATGAAGTGAAACCAATAAAAACCCCAGACGAGCTGATAGGAACAACAAATCACATCAAAATAGAGGATCAGGTATTGTTGAATAAGGAAGACCCTCGAATCACCAATTCAGACATCAACGCAAACGAAGAAATCACTTTTGAGGTACTTATTGTCTTCCTGTATGGGACAATCGAGGTAAACAATCCTAAATTCAGCACTTTTGAGGTAAACACTACTCGACTGAAACTTTATATCAAAAATCTTGTTGAGCGCATAAGAAAGGATTTTCACCTCCTCAAACCACCTTAACCATACAAATAACAGGTAAAGTCTAGCTCAAGACTTTAAACGAGCGCTTCTCGGGAGGCAACCCAAGCACCAACCTTACTAATTAGTTTAGTTTTTCTTTTCATATTTAGGCGCAGGTTTCCACACCCACACGGACTTGCACACGGCCACGGGTCGGCACAAGGGCGTGGACCGTATCACTATTTACTTTTTTTTTATTTTCTTTATTATTTTCTTATTTTTTTTCATGCCATTTAGATTTAGCTTAGGATACAATAAAATTAGGACGGCTGCTTCGAGGATTCAATTTCAAACGGTTCAAGGCGCTTCCCCACGTTCACTTCCAATCCTATCTGGTTTCTTTTCAATGACTTCATCCAAAATTCAGGAAGTTTTACTTCTCTCCCCATCTTATGATTTTATGATTATATTGCTTTTATTTATCTTTGTACATTGAGGACAATGTACATCTTAAGTGTAGGGGGTTTAATTATAGTATTATCTGAAAATCCCTGAATTATGCCTTATTCTAAAGTAAGTTTCTCATATTATGATTAGAATGAAATTTCTTTGATTTATGATTTTTATTGATATGTTTTGGATTAAGTCATATTAATTGTGCATTGATGATTAAATTTGAAGAATACTAGAGAATCAAGCATGATAAGTCTAATTTTCAAAAGTTAAAATTTGAAGAATACTAGAGAATCAACCTGAATTTGAATATTACTTTGAAATTTGAAATATACGAGGTTGATATCAAAATACCCATAATTTTTGTGAGATTTTTAGCCTTATAGAGCATATAAATTTTTTCATGCTCACTTTCTGATTATGAGTGTGTCAACATTGAACTGTTATTCTAGAACTTGCCTTGATTATACATGTCGAGACCATAGTTATGATTTGATATACAGAGATGATAAAGGCACTTAGGTTTTAACCCACTTACTCTACTAAAAAGCTTACCTTCATAATTAACCCTTAGTGAACCCCGTTGAGCCTAACGACCCTTTTTATTGACTCACCCGCTAATATTAACCCAGACCCTTTGTTTTTGTTATCACCATTCCTTTTTAATTACCCTTTTTGTCAAAATTTGATTTTGAACAATTTTCTAACTATTTTCTATATTTCAATTGTAAAAGTTCTTTCTTATCATTATGATAGTTTGTTCCTAAAAAAAAAAAGAAAAAAAAAACAAACAAAGTATATTCATTATTAGTTATGTGATTAAATGAGCTTATACGTTAAATTCCAAATGTTGAAGAAGAAGCTCGTATCATTAGTATTATTATTTTCCAATTGATGTAATTATTTAAGATTAGTTCATTTTTAAAGTTAGGAAATTTATCAGGTCAATCTCGATTCTAACCTTCTAATTCAGCCTTTATCCACACCTTTAACCCTAGCCCCGTTACAACCTGTTAAAGACCTTTTGATCTGTTTGTCATCTCATTATTCAGTGGTGGAGATTTGATTTTCAGGCAAGCCTATGGGATTAACTTTTCATGTTCGACTATTGAGTGCTTAATTCTAAACCTTAAACACTTTGAGTGAATCTTTAGTGAGGATATCAATCCTTGTCGATTTTGAAACAAAGGTAATTATTTAGATAAGGAAAGACACCTACGTTTTCATGACTTATATTGTTTGAATCTTTAGGAATCTTTGAAGTAAATTATCCATGTATAAATTATCTATGAATTATGATGAGACATTGTCAGTAGCAATTATGAATCATGGAAAGTTTGTTTTAGTTGAAAGTTGAGAATTTTGCTTGAGGACAAGCAAAAGCTTAAGTGTGAAGGTATTTGATAAACCGTAAAAGTGAGTAAATGGGCCATATCCCAAAATCGACACGGCCTGGACTTAAGCCCACACAGCCTTGCCACGTTAATCAACTAGAACACGACCTGACCTCGATTTACACAGTCGTGCCTCATTAAAGAAGTTCGAACACGGCCTGGCCATAATTTACACGAGCGTGTGCCATGGCCGTGTCCTTGTCGCTGGAAAGAGCAATTTCATTCAGGAAAGGATACTTGGAGGCAAAGAAACACCTTCCAAAGCCTATTCAAACAACCTAGTAGAAATTCTACTTAAATTAGGATACTTAGGGGCCAAGTAAGGCATCACAAAGTCTATATAAACACCCAAGGGGGCAACTTGAAAGGGGGAGTTTGGCAGAAGCCGAAACGGGCGTCGAGCTAGGCCAAGGAGCCAAGCCGAAAAGGTCTAAATTGTGGGAATCACTCGAAGTTAGCCAGTTGATCCATCCCACGAAGCTGGAATTCTACTCAAGACGGCGGAATTCTCCTTCAATTCCTTTAGGGACTTTCTTATGTTTTGTTTTATCTTTTCTCTTGAGATGTTATCTTTATTCGTTATGAATTAAACCCCTCAGATACCCGAAGGGGATGAAACCTAGATGAATCTTATTATTTGATTTTTGAATAATATGATAAATACATAGTTTGTTCTTAATTATGCATGCTTAATCCAAATATGATGTGCTTAGGTGGAGGAGGAATAGACCCTGCTTAAGAGAAGATCTAGCGTAATTAAGCGGAGTTGATCGAACGCCTAGAGATAGGGTTACGAGATTTTGTCGGATTAGAGTGAAACCTAATATGGGAATCCATAGATCGATTTACTGCTATTCTAGGCGGTTATTATAAGAGACCGAGAGTTCTAGTAATTAACCTAGGGTTAGATGTTATTCGCCTCGAGAGAGGGTTTAATATACGTTAGGGAGTCCTACGGATCAAACTAAGTAAATATATCATATAATTCGGGGTTAGATAATAAGTGAAGTCTAGGTGGATTCTTCCTAAGGGTATCGTTGTGATCAATTGAGTTTTTCTTCAAGTTATTCCCAATTTGTTCTTTTTGTCTTTGTCCTTAGCTTAGTCATCGTTAATTTAGATTAAAACAACTTCACTTTATTTTTAAGGCTAAATTATAAAAAGAAAGTTAGCATTAATACTTTTAGTTCCTTTGGGTTCGACAATCCGGTCTTGCCTAAGCTATACTACTGTTCAATAGGTACACTTGCCTTTAATCGTTGTCAGAGTTAGTTTTCAGGTTCGGTAATCTCTTTTATAAATTTTAAAGCTCTGATTTTGGCGATCAAAAACTGAAAACTTCTGATATTCTGAAACATGATATTTTGGAAACAGTGTTTGTGGGTTTAAGAAAAATTTCTGAATTTAATTAATTATTCGCTTGTCATCTTTTGTTAACACTTGAAAAAAAAATGATTGTTTATGTTTTTATTTTAGAAAAGCTCTACATTTGACATCTCATAAAATATGTATTAACAGCATAAATTCAAAACCCAAATTAAAGTTTCGGAGGCCTTATTACAAAACAAAATCCCAAATTAAAATAAGTTTAAATAAAGAAAATGAAATTTACGTAAGAAGTAATGCATGGCCACCTCGAAGTCCACCTCGGCTCCAAATCTGCAACTAAGAGTTACCTGTAAAACTAGGCAGACGGGTGAGTCAACAAGACTCAGTGTGTAATTCCCCTTACGAATGCAAGCTGGGCCTAAGCCCACAGAACACATGGCATATTAAAAATTATGCAATGCAGCCCAGCCTAACCTAGTTTTCCATCCTCTACATCTCTTGAATCAGCCAAACACCTGTGGCACCAAGCCACTGTGGTTCCAAACCACTGTGACAGAGTCACTGATAAATGTTTATGTAGGGCCAACCCACTGTGGTACCAAACCACTGCGACAGTCACTGATAAATATATGTGGGGCCAACCCGCTGTGGTATCAAACCACTGTAACAATCACTGATATGTATATATGTGGTGCCAAACCACTGTGGTACCAAACCACTGTGACATAGTCACTAATAAAAATATGTGGGGCCAACCCACTGTGGTACCAAACCACATTGACAAAAGTCACTGAATCACACTTCCCCTTTCAATCATATCCCAATCCCATGCAATATGACATAATAATTCATGAATGTAGTATGTCATGTATGCAAAACATATATCAGATATAACGTATGAAATGAATTACCATGTAACATCCTATATTAGGGGTTATGCGTTTGGAGCATAACTCAAGTGTTAGTATGCTTTAAGTGTGGTTGGATATATTTTAGGAGTTTTTGAGAACTTTAGGTGAAGGGGAAAAACTTTGGAAAATATTAGAATTTTAAGTGAAAAGGGGAAACTAGGCAAGAAGGCCTTAGAAGAATTTTGTGGAGTTTAGGACACAAGAAATTAATTGGCAAAGTGGCTTGAGGCGCTAAGGTGCAAGGGAGTGCAGGAAGGAAGAGGTTCGAGTAACGCGGGGCGCATCAGAGACTTTTATTTTTGCGTCTGGAAGGGGAGCAAGGCCAGGGAGGCCTTAAGGAAAAAATCCTAGGCGTGTTTGGCATAAAGCAAAGCCATGGTAAAGTGGCTTCCATGCGCCACTTAAGGGCTGGAATGACGCTGGACAAGGGCCTTGGTTCGAATCCGTTAGCGGCATGGGCGTGTTTTTATTTTGTTTTGGCGTTAAGGCAAGGGGGAGCTAGGAAAGAGGTCTTAAAAGAAGTTTTGGTTGATTCATATCACAAAAACGCCATGGCAGAGTGGCTTTGGGCGTTGTATGCGACTTGCGGTAATGAGCTCCAAAGCAGTGCGGGGTTTGAGGTGAGTGGTGCAAGGAGTGTTTTATTTTTATTTTTGCGTCGATTGGAAGGTGGTGGGGACGACATGTGGACTTCTTTGGATGAAGATAAAGGCTTGGTTAATCCTATTAAAACTCATATTCATGATAAGGTAGGATAAATGTGGCTTTATTTATTTTATTTATTTTAGTTTAAATGTTAGGATAAGAGAAAAAGATTGGCTTATTCAAATTATTTTTGAATGAGTTTGGGAGGGGAAAAATAGGTGCCGAATTGTGTAGTATAATTAGAGAGTGGCCATCTTTTGTTAGTTCCTTTTTCTTTTTAATTTTTTTCATTGTGCCGAAATTCCAAGAAGCAAAAAGGCTATTTGTGTTTCTTCTTCTCCTCTATTTATTAGCATTAGCCGAATCCTATAAGCTTCTTTCTCTTTTCTTTGCTTGGCACCCAAAAGAAACATTATAGCCGAATACACTTTCTTTTTCTTGTGAACGACTTTTCCATCAATATTTGAAGGGCTTAATTGAACCTTGTAAGTACCATACTCCCATTTATATTTTATTTTTATTAAAGAGCCATAGCCGATTATTAAAGTGCCTTTATTCTTATTCTTTTGTCGCAAGTCTCAAAAGCCAAGAATCAAGCATTTTCTCTCCTTTGTCGACTACACACTCTCTTATGCTTCAAGCGTGTGATTTTGGTAAGTATTGCCTATTCTAGCAATCGGTTATAGGTTTCCTTCCATTTGGGTAACGAAAGCAAGTGAGTAAGGCCTTGATTTCTAAGGTTGGCCGAATGAGTATAGTGGCATAACTTTGTATTTCTTTTTGTATGTGTTAGCGTCAAGGTGCATTGAAGGAGGTCTTTTCGGGATTTGATTTAAGCAAGGTAAGTCAAGGTGATAATTCGGCCATAGGCCATATTTGGTAAATAAGTGATAACCGATTCTGACTGTGGCCATTTAGGAATTTCGACAAAGGTAATCAGAAGCTTCCGAGATTCGATTCGTTGGTAAGAATATTTAGTAAGTATAGTTTAGATTTGGTATATTTAGATTATGATGTTATCGGTTAACCGTTTGGTTCTGATTAAGATATCATTAATGGACATGGATGCCGGTCAAGAAGGTTAAGGGAAAGTCCCTATCTCGAAGTTTAAGAAGAGATCAGTTTCTGCCGTTCGGGATTGGCCACCGGGGTGTGGGCCAGCAGCAGGAGAAAGCTATAGGCAAATAGCTGTAGTTTTGCTTAACGATAGCACCGGGATCGAGAGTTTAGAACTTCAAGTAATCAGGTGTGTAGTTAGCCTACCGTTTTCCGGGTTATATGTCTATATGTATGGGATATATGTGTGTTATGAATGTGCTAACTAGTGCAGTGGAAATTGTGATATGGATGCCCTCAAGGGGTATGTCAATAATCCGGTAAGTATCAAATCTGATGAATGTGACTATTGTTATGAATATATGATAATATGTTAAATAACATGTACATGCATTATCATGGCATTATTTTATGTTGCATGTGCATGGGTGGGTTATGAAAGAAGGACAGGGTGTACTTCGAGTACGTGGTTTGATGTTAGCCTTGAGCTACATAGTTGATTGACGTTGACTGAGGTCACGTTGTGGATTAATTGCGATTTAGTTCGTGTGGTTTGATGAGTGGCTATGTGCCTCATCATGGTTGATATCGGCTATGTGCCATATCGTGGTCGATGAGTGACTATGTGTCCCATCGTGGTTTTGGTGTTAGGTACGGCTACATCGTGGATTGGCACTGACTGAGGTCGCGTTGTGGATTATTATGCTTAATTGCACGTGGACGGCATTGAATGCCTTTTGGAGTGAAAATGAGAGGGTGATTTGATAATCCCCTGGTGTGTGGTAGGCTGGATAAGGGGGGTGTAGCGGATGGACCCTAGGTTTGGGTTGGGCTTCATAATTGCATGATTTCGTATGTGAAAATATGTGGAAATGGGCCAAGCCCAATATGATATGTGGATTTATGTGATATGAGTATTTAATGTGAAAATGGGCCAAGCCCAGTGATATGTGGATTAATGTGAAAAGGGTCAAGCCCAGTATATGAATGTGGATCAGTGTGGAAATGGGCTAAGCCCAGTATGTGGAAATTATGTGGTTAACTACCCTATTATATGAATGTGCTATGAATATGGGCCAAGCCCAGAATGTGATAATATGTGAGTATGTTAATTTGTATCTGACATATGGGATAATATGTGGTTAACATGTGGGTGGAATTCAGTGGTTTAATTACGCACTGAGTCTGTATGACTCACCCAATTATTTATCAAACATCACAGGTGATATGATGATCGGACCGGGTTGGAGTGGATATGAGGTGGCCCATGCAGAAGACGTTTTGATCATTTCAATCGATTTCTTATTAAGTACTTTGGTTTAATTATTTATTGTAATAAGCCCGATTAAAGTATTTGAATTTTGTTATGTTTAAGTTAGATTTATAATTAAGTTAATATTTTGTAAGTTAAATTTTTAAAAGCTATGTATATCTCAAAAGTCATACTAAAGTTTTGAATCCGGTACTTTTATAATAATTTGAATTTTATTTTCCTAGAATGTTTTAAATTACGAAAATGTTTTATTAAAGGAAACAATTTTTAACGATTTTTACTTTTAAGTAAGAATTCGAACGTGTTCCGCAGTGGCATTTCAAATTCGGTCGTAGTGAATGGGCCGGGTTTGGGGTGTTACATACCATCATAATCAGATAAACAAAATACAACATAATCAAGCTAATCAACCTCTAAGGGTATAACAATGATTTTACTCACCGAGGGTGTTTTGGTAATTTACCCTTCCAGGGGTACTTCGGTAACTTACCTACCAATGGTATTTCGGTAATTTCGCACCTGGCCCCAAGCGACTCGGCTACCATTTTCGGTAATTACACTCGTGTGGCCCATTTAGCACCAATCTAGCCACATAAATGACATTCACCTAGTCTAGCCCAATATATAGTACACAATCAAACAATTTACTCATATGGGCCCACTAGCACATTGGGCCCACTTGGCCCTGTTCGGCCCATCGTGGCCCACACAGCTTCAACCTACAAGAATACTTAAGATGGCCTCAACTATCGCGTCGAAGCCCCCACACGTGCACTCGTATGCTCGTGTGGCTACTATCACCGTGTGACCGGCATTTCGGCATTTGCCGCTCTACAACTAAGGTAGAGAGAAATACATACCTTATAGGAATCTGAAGCTCCTAAACAGCGCTCCGAAAGCTCCTATGCCCAAACGCCCACCAAGGTATATTAACTTTCCCCACAGAATGCTCTATATATGGCTAGCTTCTCACCTTCTTTCTTTGTATCTTTCTGATGTGGGATCCCTTCGTTAGCAGAGTTTAAATCCAACTCAAACTCTTGCCGTCCAATCCGCAAAATAAATACTCCCTTGCTTGTCATGAGATTTGAACCCTTGCTCCCTTCAATAGCTTAACACTCCACTTGCCACCAAGCCACAAGCTCCTCTTGTGTCTAAATTCATGCGCAACTAAAGATAAGTATATGGCCAAAGTCTAAATCCATTTAATAAAATAATCTAAAAGAAAAGCAAGTGCCACGACTTGAACCTTGGACCTCCTTCCTTCCTTGTGGCGTCACCCCCTTGTCTCTTATGTGGCGTCACTTTGCCACTACACCACACACTCCACTTGTGTCATTTTTCTCCACATTTTATTCTTAAAGCCTACCTACTAACTCCCAGGGTTTTATTCACCTAAAACTAAAATTTTTCCTAAGCCCAGGTTTGATCCTAAAACTTCATAGAAGCCCTCTAACCTTCCAAAATCACTCACCTAATAGGTTCAACTAGCATTAGAGCCGTTCTCTTATTGTCAAAATTTTTAAACGCTCCCACACCTAAGGCCCAATGGGCCCAATTCTACTAGGCCCAAATTCAGGTCGTTACAAATCCTAAATAACTACATCAATTGAAAACTTGTAATACTAATAATACGAGCCTTTTCTCAAGATGTGGAATTTAAACGTATAAGCTCACTTAATCATAAAACTAATAATGAATATACTTCGATTTTTTTAAGAACAAATCAATACAGTAATAAGAAAGAACTTTAACAATTGAAATATAGAACATAGTTAGGCAACTTCTCAAGATCAAATCTCGACAAAAAGGGAGTCAAGGAATGGTGATAACAAATACAAGATGAGTTTTGGGGTAATATTAGTGGGTGAGTAAAAGAAAGGGGTTGCTAGGATCAAAGGGGTTCATTAAGGGTTAATTGTGAGGGTAAGCTTTTTAGTAGAGTGAGTGGGTTAGATCCTAAGTGCCTTTATCATCTCTGTATATCAAATCAATAATGTGGTCTTGACCTGTATAATCGAAGTAAGTTCTAGAATAACAAATCAATGTTGACACACTCATAATCAAAAAGTGAGCACGAAAATAATGTATGCCCTAAAAGGCTCAAAATCTCACAAAAATTATGGGTTTTTGATATCAACCTTGTGAATTTCAAACTTCAAGGTAATAGTTAGATACAGGTAGACAACCTAACAAAATTTTAATTTTTGAAAATAGACTCATAATGCTTGATTCTCTAGCCTCCTAAAGTTTAAATCATCACTGCACAATTATCAATGACTTAATCCAAAACATAATAAATAAAAAAATCATAAATCAAAAGAAATTTCATTCTAATCGTAATATAAGAAAATTACTTAAGAACAAGATATAATTCAGGGATTTTCAAATAATACTATAGTTACCCCCCCACACTTGAGATGTACATTGCCCTCAATGTACAAAGGTAGAGAATAACAATATAGTAGAAAATCAAAAGATAGGGAGAGAAGTGAACTTCTTGAATTTTGGACGAATTCCTTGAGAATGAGACTTGTAGGGAAGAAGTAGATGAAAGGCATGATGAACTAAGCAGAGGTGAAGGTATGTGAAAATATTCCAGTTCCTTAGTAGCACCTTGAACCTTTTGGAACTGCAGAGTCATCAGTAACTTTTTTAGGTGGTTTTGTTATGGTATTTACTTGAAGATTAGACAGTCGGAGTTAAAAGAAATTGGACTTTTACTAATAAAAGTTTTGAATAAAATAAAAGGTAAAGGTGTGAACTAACAAATTATAATAAAAGGGTACATGAAAATCAAATAAAAGCAAAAATAAAAATAAAAATAAAAATAAAAATAAAGATAAAAATAAAAATAAAAAGGACTCAAAAGTCCTTGTCATCGGTTGGATTGCGAGGTGGTGAAGGCGGTGATATGTGAAAGTGATGGAAAATCTGCTGAAGAGTCGCCTTAATGCCGTCAAATCGTCGAGCGGTGTCATTGAATTGTTGAGTACAGTAATGATCGAACTGAGTGAGACATTCAGAGATGTCTGAAAGTAAAGTAGTCGTATGAACTGGGCGAGGGCTCGGTTGTGTTTCCTCATGTGGGTGTGGGACGTCATCAGTAATGTCCTCAGGATCCTCCTCTTCGGTGGTATGGACTAGCCGATATTAGGGAGGATCGGTCCTACATCGACGCTGGATCATCCTCATGTGTAGCATCGTCTGGATGCCCTGTGGGGACATTTGACCTATCAGTGTGAGTGAGGAAATCTGATCGGTGGTGTTGAGGAGCCCAAAATATCGAGCCAAGCGTGTGATGTATGGACCCATAGATATGACCCCTCTCCTATGTTACTCTGTCTGGTGTTGAATGGCATGAGCTATGAAATAGGCTAAGTCGAAAATGTGCCCGTTGGCCATGAACTATAGGAAGTAGGCGTCGTGAGTGTTGACGACGCTGGTGCTCTCTCGCCTATCTGTCAGTGTATGAGCTAAGATAGCTTGTAGGTACCTCAGGGATGGGGCGAGAGTCGTCGCCTTAGAGCGACTGGGGTCATAAGTGGCTGTGTTGGGGGCTATATTGTACCAACATCTCGCGGGGGAGTTATGGATGTGGCGATGGAGCTTCATAAGATCATGTTCTCTTCGAAACTCATCTGTGTATAGGCCCAGAGCAAAGCCATATACGAAAAAGAAAAGGATCCTCCCAAAAATAGTTTTTCACATCAGCAAAGAATCGCTTCTTTTGATGATGTGTTAACCTTTTTGGTAGGGTGTTAGCAACTAGCTAATTTGCAATATCTGCAAACCAGGGTACCTTGGAGTTAGATATAGCGAATAGTTGTTCTTTAAGAAATGAGTCATTTATCTCACTCTCATTTATTTCTTCAATATGTGGATTTTCAAGCCTAAAAAGATGATCTGTTGCAAGATTTTCAGCTCCTTTCTTATTCTGAATTTCTAATTCAAATTCCTGTAAGAGTAAAATCCATCTTATGAGTTGAGGTTTTGCATCAGATTTAGTTAAAAGATAACGAAGAGCTGAATGGTCAGTGTAAATGACAACTTTAGATAATATCAAATACTGTCTAAATTTGTCAAATGCAAAAACCACAGCTAGTAATTCTTTTTCTATGGTGGTGTAGTTTTCTTGTGCGGCCGTCAATGTTTTGCTAGCATAATAAATTGGTTGAAAATGCTTATCTCTCCGCTGTCCCAAAACTGCACCTACTGCAAAATTACTTGCATCACACATTAGTTTAAAGGGTAAGTTCCAATCAGGTGCAATTATTATTGGAGCATTTATTAATTTATCTTTGAGGATATTAAATGCATCTAAACATTCCTAATAAAAATTGAAAGGTACATCTTTTTCTAGTAATTTTGTTAAAGGCTTAGCTATTTTAGAAAAATCCTTAATAAATCTTCTATAAAATCCAGCATGTCCTAAAAAGGTTTTAATAGCCTTAACTGAACTAGGAGGAGGTAATTTTTCTATGGTTTCGACCTTTGCTTTGTCTACCTTAATCCCTTTACTAGAAATTTTATGTCTTAACACAATCCCCTCTCGAACCATAAAGTGACATTTTTCCAATTTAAAACCAGGTTCGTTTCCTCACATCTTATTAGAACTCATTTTAAATTTTTAAGGCAAAGATGAAAAGAATTACTGAATACCGAAAAGTCGTCCATAAATACCTCCATAATTTCTTCCACAAGTTCGTCAAAGATGGCTAGCCTGCAACACTGAAAAGTAGCAGGAGCATTGCATAACCCAAAAGGCATTCTACAATAAGCAAACGTACCGTATGGACATGTAAATGTTGTCTTTTCTTGATCCTCAGGGGCTATTGGAATTTGGAAGTAGCCGGAGAGTTCATCCAGGAAGCAATAGTACATATGCCCAGATAATCTTTCTAACATCTGATCAATAAAGGGCAAAGGAAAGTGATCTTTTCTGGTGGCGTCGTTCAACTTTCTATAGTCAATACAGATTCTCCAACCTGTGACTGTTCTTGTAGGAATCAATTCATTCTTTTCGTTAGCTACAACCGTCATGCCTCTTTTCTTTAGAACGACCTGCACAAGACTTACCCAAGTACTGTCAAAAATAGGACAAATTATTCCAGCATCTAGAAGTTTAATTACCTAAGCTTTAACAACTTCTTTCACGTTGGGATTCAATCCTCTTTGAGGTTGCACACATGGTTTATACTCTTCTTCCATTAAAATTTTGTGGGTGCAAAACGATGGGCTTATTCCTTTAATGTCAGAAATTTTCCAAGCTATGGCTCTTTTATGTTCCCTTAGTACCTGTAGCAACTCGTCTTTCTCTTTGGGTTCCAGTTCTGAAGAGATAATAGCTGGTAGCGTAGAATTATCCCCGAGAAATGCATATTCTAAGTGGTTTAGCAACTATTTTAATTACAATTTTGGTGGCTTATCAATAGAGGGTTTTTGTTTTAGTTCATCGTTGATTTTAATGCCCTCTTCTTTCTTTTGTCTAGAGGTAGATGTATTCAACTCATCGATATCAACATCTTCCCCCTCACCTTGGGTAAGACACAGTTCCATTGTGTCGTCATGTATGATTTCCTGCAAAGAATCTTGGATAAAATGATCAATGGAATCAATAAAATAACAGGAATCATCTTGTTCTCCGGAATATCGCATAGCATCGTAAATTGGAAAAATGATTTCCTCGTCGCCTACCCTTAGCGCAAGTTTACCATCACCTACATCAATAACAGCTCTAGCAGTAGCTAAAAAGGGGCGTCCCAAAATTAAAGGTACCTCAATATCTTCATCCATGTCGAGCACAACAAAATCAATAGGAAATATAAATTTATCCACTTTTACCAGAATATCTTCAATAACTCCCCTAGGATATTTAACAGATCTGTCAGCTAATTGAATATTCATCCTAGTGGGTTTTGGTACCCAAGACCAAGTTGCTTAAACATTTTATAAGGCATTAAATTAATACCGGTGCCTAGATCAGCTAATGCTTTCTTAATATTTAAACTACCAATTAAACAGGGAATAGTGAAACTTCCTGGATTGTAACACCGCAAACCTGGCCTAGACGTTACGACCGGATCTGGTATGTCACTGATAAACCGTAAAAGTAACATATTTTATGCCCACATTTTGCATGCTTTTGGATAATTTAAACCTCGATTTATGTAAAAAGGTGCTCTTAATCCTTTCTTTTCATGTCTTATACTCAGGAAAGCACCTAAGGATGAAAAGAACGTAAAACAGGCTTAAAATGGGCCAAATGGGCAAATTCACGAAATCGACACGGCCTGGACTTCAAGCCAGATGATCGTGTCTCATTAAATTACTAGAACACGGCCTGGACCCTGATAAACACGGCTGTTCCTTATTAAAAGTCCAAACACGACCTGGCAACGATTCACATGGGCGTGTGCAATGGCCGTGCCCCTTTCGCTAGAAAGAGCAGTTTCATTCGAGAAAGGATACTTGGAGGCAAAGAAACACATTCCAAAGCCTATTCAAACACCCTAGTAGGAATTCTACTTAAATTATGATACTTAGGGGACAAGTAAGGCATCACAAAATCTACATAAACACCCAAGGGGGCAACTTGAAAGGGGAGTTCGGTAGAAGCCGAAACGGGAGGCGAGCTAGGCCAAGGAGCCAAGCCGAAAAGGTCAGAATTGTGGGAATCGCTCGAAGTTAGCCAGTTGATCCATCCCAAGAAGTCGGAATTATACTCAAGACGACGGAATCCTCCTTCGATTCCTTCAGGGAGTTTTAGGGATTTCTTATGTTTTGTTTTATCTTTTCTCTTGAGATGTTTTCTTTCTTAGTTATGAATTAAACCCCTCAGATACCTGAAGGGATGAAACCTAGATGAATCCTATTATTTGATTTTTGAATTATATGATATATAATTAGTTTGCTCTTAATTATGCATGCTTAATCCAAATCTGATGTGCTTAGGTGGAGGAGGAATAGACCCTGCTTAAGAGTAGATCTAGCGTAATTAATCGGAGTTGATCGAACGCCTAGAGATAGGGTTATGAGATTTTTCCAAATTAGGGTGAAACCTAATATGGGAATCCATAGACCGATTTACTGCTTTTCTAGGGGGTTATTATAAGAGAATGAGAGTTCCACTAATTAACCTAAGGTTAGACGTTATTCGCCTCGAGAGAGGGTTTAGCATAGGTTAGGGAGTCCTACGGATCAAGCTAAGTGAATAAATCATATGATTCCGGGTTAATTAACAAATGAAGTCTAGGTGGATTTTTCCTGAGGGTATCGTCGTGATCAATTGAGTTTTTCTTCAAATATTTCCCAATTCGTTCTTTTTGTCTTAGTGTTCTTAGTCTAGTTGTCGTTAATTTAGATTAAAACAAACTTCACTTTATTTTTAAGGCTAAATAATAAAAAGAAAGCTAGTATTAGTACTTTTATTTCCTTTGGGTTTGATATCCGGTCTTGCCTAAACTATACTACTGTTCGATAGGTACACTTGCCTTTAATCGTTGTCAGAGTTAGTTTTCAGGTTCGACCATTCTTTTATAAATTTTAAAGCTCTGATTTCAGTGATCAAGTTTTTGGTGCCGTTGCCGGGGAAATAAAATATTAAGAAAACTCTATTTTTATTACTTTAGCCATTATTATTATTGCAATTTATTTTTATTATTATTGTTAGTTTTTTTTTTTTTTACTTTGCTAATTTTTTTTTTATTTGATTTTGGCAGATAATTATAGTTTATAGAGGAGATCGCACTAAATAACTATCAGTGGCAAGTTTTGAGGACAACGCCAACAAAAGCCGCCAGTGTTTTCAACCTCGACGTACACCCAATAATGCAATATGACTCAATCTAGGAGGCGTGGCGAATCCTGAGTACCCACCCTACGAATATGGCATGGAAAACGATCAAGTTCACTATACGGGTAACTATTCTAGACCTCAAAATAATTTTATAGTGACACTTATAATGTAGGTTGGAGGTACCATCCCAATTTCTCGTGGGATGATCAAAGTAACCAAAGATCGGAACTTCTTCCAGATTTTCAACAACCACCTCACCAATAGGAAGATGAGTCGAACATTGAAAAGTTGCTGACAAAATTCGTGGCAGCCACAGAAAACTGCTTCCAAGAGACTGAGAAAACACTCAAAAGCAATGAGAATCGAGTCGGGGAACTTACTAATTCAGTCAAGGAAGTCACCAATGCAGTCAAACAACTCACAAAGCTAATATCAGAACTACCACAGGGAAGCTTGCCAAGCAATACTGAAACTAACCAGAGAGAGCAAAATCAAGCCATTTACGATAGTGAAGGGTTAGATGAACCAAACCCAAGGGTAGAACCTGTGGTAAGTGAAGTAAAGGTTGAGGTGTGCCATGATTTACCAAAACCGGTAATTACAGAGTACCAACCTAGTGTGCCATACCCCAATGCAATAAAAAGACCACACAGAGGAAGAATTCGGTGAACTCACACTTCGTGTAAACGACGAAACAATCACTCTTCAAGCTCTTGACTCAGCTAGGACATCGAGTAATAAAGGTACGAATGTTAATTCTATTGATAATCATTTGGTCCAACCTTCTTTACAGGAAGCATCACAAAATCACTTAGCTAAGCTAGATCCTAGACCTCATGCCAACAAAGAATAAATACATAAGGAACAAAGCCTTAAGGTTGACAACTACAAGAGCAAGAAACACAAATCAAAGAGGAACAGGAACTGTAACATCCTTAAAACAGGGTCTCTGCATTTTGTATGTGTGCATGTGTATAGTATGGTTATCATGTCAGTTGGGCTATTTTAGGGTGTAGGCATAAGCCAGGGGTAGGCCAGAGCCATAGCAAAAATTTTCTTTTTGAGCACTTGGAAGGATGGAGTCGGACGGGGGCAGGAGTTAAGGGAAATTAGTAGGGTGTTTTGACACAAGAATCCAAGTGGCAAAGTGGCAAGGGAGGCGCCACTTAGGGAGAAAGAGAGTGACGCCTCATGTGAGTGGATGGAGCCTTGGTTCGAGCTACGGGAATCTCATTTTGGGCATTCTTTTTGACATCATGACAAGGAAGAGTTGTGCTCAGGATGGACACTGGTGGACGGGTGTTGAAGGAGTCAACAGGATTTGAATGTGTGAAAGAGAGAAGATTTAGGAGTTTGAATCATTCAAACCCGTTTGAATGATTGGATGAAAGAGAAGCAAGGAGAGAAAGAAGGGATTGAGTTGGAGTGTGTGTTAGCCGAATTTTGGTAGTGGCTAAGGTGTGGTGGAGCATTCGGTTTTAGAGTTTGGGGAGGGGTGTGCCGAAATTCAAAGGGAAGCTAGCTTAGGGTGATAGTATATAGTGTTTTCTCGGCAGCTGGTGTGTGCTTCACATTTTGTTGTAGTTTTGCTTTCATCTTCTCTTGTGCCTAAAATCACCTAGCATTTCAACTCTTTTCTCTCTTCTGACTCATAGCCGAAACCTAGAAGACCATTAGGGTCACTTTTGTTCATCTTTTCTTCTCACTTTCAAAAGCCGAAAATATCACACCTTCCTCTCTTTTCACTTGAGTTTTCATTATCTTTCTTGAAGCCTCTCTAGCCGTATATTCTACATTGGATTGGGTTGTTCTTTTCCTTTCTTTTCATAAAAACCGAAATCACTCTCATATCCTCTTGAAGCCAAAAACCCTCTGTAGCCTGCCGAAACATCATTCTTCATTTTCTTCTCTCTCAAAAGCCATAGCCGAAATCACATATTCCATTCTTTCTCGTCATCTTTTCATTCCTTGGTTGCCGAAACCTCTGTCACTTTCCGTTCCTCTCTTCAAGCACTTGGGCCGAATATCAACTTTTAGAGATCACCCTTCTTTTCATTTTCTCTGTGCGTAGTGGAGCACACTTCGGCATTAGGGGTAAGTACTTGGCACTATGGCCGAATCTCTTCCATCTCTATTCCCTTCCCTCTATCGTTTTTATAGGGAGAAAAGTCGAGATTTGACATCTATTTTGGGTAGTTCTTTAGCCGAATTCCCTTGGCTCTTATAATCGTTTCTTCAGTTCTTGTAACAGTAGATCATCGTTATCTATCCACTCCCAATCGATTTTGCTAGTGTTGTGGTAAGTGTCCCTACCGTTCAATCTTTTCTTATTGCGTTAAATGCCAAAGGCAGTAACTAAATCTTGTAGGATCTTGGCCGATTGAAGGGTGTCAAGGAAGGCTTGGTGTTAGTCGACTGGGTACTCGATCAATGGTTTGGTCTGAGTCACTGAATCTCCGGAATTTGTCAATCTAGGTAAGGGATCTATTCATTCGGGTTTATACCTCTATTTGTCGTTATTTTGTTGCTTTAATCTGAGGTAGTGACCAAGGTGTGTTATGGACTCGAAGGCTAGCCAAGCGTTATGAGGGGTTGGATCTGATACCTCAGCCCTTAAGTTCAAGAGGAGGGCGGTGTCGGCTGTTCGCGATTGGCCACCTGGGTGTGGGCCGGCATCTGAGCAAAGTAGTAGACAGATAGCGGTAGTGTTGGTTAACGATAGTGTCGACATAGAGAGTGTCGTATTACGAGTAGTCAGGTGTGTAACTCTTACACATTTCATACGTTAATATGTTGTTATCTTGCATGATGTCAAAAGCCGGAATAACTGTAGGAAATGGTAAGTTACCCTTGTGGGTAAAAGCGAGGACTGCAGGTAAGTCCACTTTGATTGGCTAATGTTAAATGCCTCTGTTAACTTTACATATGCCATGTTACATTATTTCTGAATGATAAGCATGACTATTTTGCCTTAAAAAGCATGTGCATAAAATGGGTAATAAGAGGAGGGGGAAGGCATGAATCTCAGACTGTCACCAGTGGTTTGGTACCACACAGTGGGTTGGCTCCGCTTATTATGATATTGTGACTAAGTCTCAGCGGTTTGGCACCACCAGTGGTTTGGTACCACATATATTTTTGTGACTCGTCCCAGTGGTCTGGAACCACAGTGGGTTGGCCCCACATAACAATATACGGGATTGTCATCAGTGGTTTGGTACCACAAAGTGGGTTGGCCCCACACATGATTATTTGTGACTTCGGTCACCAGTGGTTTGGTACCACATATATTATATGTGACTTTGGTCACCAGTGGTTTGGGACCACCAGTAGTTTGGTACCACACGGGGTAGATTCGGGAGTTTCGGATGGATAGGTTTGGGTTGCATGGCATACATATTCGCTTATGAAACTGTGTAAGGGCTTAGTATCTTTGGGATGGGGATTTGCATACTGAGTCTCGGTGACTCACCCCTTCCTTTGTTGGAACGCCGATACCCCATGGCGCAGCAGAATAAAATTAGATCCGCGATCCAAACCATGGATCCATGTGAGGAGGAAATCGGGGGTGAAATAAAGGTTTGAAATTACCAAAACTTCAATGAGTAGACAATGACGCCTTGACAACAAGAGTTTTGATCTATTGTCGAATCAAGCCACAACCTTTTATCGATGTCGGCTCTCACGTGATCCACCCGGTTTGACTATGAGCGGAAGAAATCTCCAAAACTATTTTGAGGTTTATTTGCTTGACAACCGCTAGACCTAACAAGCAATCTATTAGGGTTTTTCATAAGCTTTGCCTCTTTTAAATACCTTTTATATTGGATATCCTTTTAATTGGGCCTTTTATAATGGGTATCTTTTTCATTGGGCCCATTATTTGGTATCCTTTTAATACCCTTTTATAATTGGTATCTCTTCAATGTATCATAAGATTAAATAAATACAATAAAGTTTTTAAACAGAAAATTATAATTACATTAATTATATCCGAAAATTATAATTACATTAATTATAATAAGGATTTTGGTAAACTATATTTATTTAAATTTATATATGAATCAAATTCATATATTAATAGAATTATGTTGTCATTATGTGTACAACATCCTTGTACATATAATATGTTCAATATTTGATTGCCCAATTAAATTAATTCTTTAATTAATTTAATTCATGTGACAACTAAAAATAATACCAATTATATTTTATTCCGTTCATTTAAACCATAGGGTGTAACCCTGTAGGTTCTTGCAACGTTAGCAGTAATAATAGAACGATTCTAATGTCACAAACAATGAGTGGCATCTAGCAATGCATCATTGCTACCTAAGTTACAAGAAGTCATGATTCCACATAACCTTTTTGTGATTAACCTTTCATACATTAATCCTTAAGTCCTTTATCTCTGGAATGGACACAAGTCATGGAATAGTCACACTTGTATAGTCCATCCCATGTTTCTTGATATCTTGAGTAGACTATGATATACAAATTAGTATGACATCTCATGTCAACTTATTTGAGCATGGCCATGCATTTCTAGTCTCACTCAATCAAGTGGCCTAAGATATTACTCCCATTATGTAGGAGGGACTTATCCTATATTGATCAACCATATCCCTCTACATAGATTGTGGTATATCCAACATCAGTCTTTATAGAACAACCAATTACGGTGTACATTTGATCAGTATCAAAATATACAACTCACGATGTTGAGATAATAATTATCTCAAGTCGAGGATCATATACATATTAATCACTATGAGTAATGTTGTGACAATTACATAATAATCCAATAAACATACTCATAACGGGTCAATCCAATATGTTGTTCTCTAACACACATATTCATGCATTGATTTTGACAATCCACATCAATGACAACTCTTTATCATCAATCAACTACATGTTAGTCTTAATGCATTATTGTTGTCCTAGTCAACAATAATACTCGACTAGGATCTTTTAAGAATAATCATATTATTCTTAGGACATTATTTTAAAGCAGTTTATTTATACACACGTAAAGAAAAGCGAAATAATAATGACAACGCTTTATATTAATAAACATGGTAAATTAAGTATGTTATTACAACCATCTCATGATTGGTCTTTGGGCATACTCTTACAATCTCCCACTAGCACTAAGACCAATCACTCATATATCTAATACCAAGTGACTTAGTGTGACGATCATGCTTCTGCTGTGTCAGAGGCTTGGTCAGGGGATCAGCAATGTTATCATCTCAAGGTACTCGCATATCTCTACATCCCTCGATCGATAATCTCTCGAATAAGATGGTAGCGTCTAAGTATATGTTTGGATCATTTGGTGAGATCCGGGGTTCCTTAGCTTGTGCAATAGCTCCATTGTTATCACATCGGAGCTCTATAGCATCGATATGCTAGGCACAACCCTAGTCCGAAGAATGAACTTCTTGATCCAAACCGCTTCCTTTGTCGCCTCACCGGTCGCAATATACTCGGCTTACATGTAGTAATCACATCGCATTTTGCTTTGAACTCTTCCAGCTCACAGCACCACCATTAAGGCAAAACACAAAACCTGATTGCGATCGAGAATCATCCTTGTCGGTTTTGAAGGCGGCATCAGTGTAACCTTTTACACTTAACTCTTCCTCACCTCCATATAATAGGAACGTATCCTTAGTTCTTCTTAAGTACTTAAGGATACTCTTGATCGTGGTCCAAATGACCTTCACCGGGATCTACTTGATACCGCTTCGTCATACTTAAGGCATACGATACATCCGGACGGGTACATAACATAGCATACATGATAGATCCAATAAGCGGAAGCATATGGAATTTTACTCACGCTCTCTCTTGTGGAGTTGAAGGACACATTTCCTTCGAGAGTGAAATACCATGTCTCATAGGTAGAAATCCTCTTTTAGATTCTTCCATCTTGAACCTTTTCAAGACTTTATCTATGTATGTACTTTGGCTTAGACCTAGTAGTCGCCTTGATCTATCTCTATAGATCTTGACTCCTAAGATATAAGTGGCTTCGCGCCAAGTCCTTCATAGAAAAACAACTTCTTAACCAAGTCTTAATAGACTGCAAAGTAGGTTTGTCATTTCCCATGATAAGTATGTCATCCACATATAGTACCAAGAATGTGATAGTGCTCCCACTAACTTTCTTGTAAACACATGGTTCATCTTCATTTTTGACAAAACCAAACTCTTTGATTGCATCGTTAAAACGAAGATTCCAACTTCGAGAAGCTTGCTTTAATCCATAAATGGATCTTTGTAGCTTACATATCTTTCTAGCATCCTTTGGATTTACAAAACCTTCAGGTTGTGTCATGTACACATCCTCTTCAAGTTTCCGTTAAGGAAAGTCGTTTTGACGTCCATCCGCGATTTCATAATCATGAAATGCAATTATGGCGAGCAAGATCTCGATGGATTTAAACATAGCTACAGGAGAAAAGGTTTCATCATAGTCAACACCATGAATTTGGCGAAAACCTTTAGCGACTAATCGCCCTTTGTATGTTTGTACATTACCATCCATGTCCATTTTCTTTTGAAAACCCACTTGCACCCTATAGGTTTAACCCCTTCGGGTGGGTCAATCAAGGTCCATACTTGGTTTTCATACATGGAATCCATCTCAGATCTCATGGCCTCAAGCCATTTCTCAGAATCTGGGCTTGTCACCGCTTCTTGATAAGTCCTAGGCTCATCTTGATCTATAAGAAGAACGTCACCATGCGTTGTAATGAGAAATCCATATCTCTCAGGTGCACGGCGTTCTCTTAAAGATCTGCGCGGTGGTTGTGTTTCTACAGCAGTTATTTGTTCCTCAATTTCTTGTGGAATTTCTTTGTTGTTCAATCTCTCGGTTTGATGGTATCTTGTGATTCTCGAATTTCTTCAAGTTCAATCTTTCTCCCACTTCCTTTTCTAGAAGTAAATTCTCTCTAGGAAGACACCAGTCCAGAGCAACAAACGCTTTTTTGTTCTCAAAGTGGGATTAAAGAAATAATATCCTTTGGTTTTTTTGGATACCCCACAAAATTACACCTTTTCAGATTTGGGTTCAAGCTTAGTAGACGTCGACGTTTAACATAAGCTTTCACAGACCCCAAATTTTCATAAAAGACATACTAGGACGTTTTCGGTCCACATCTCATATGGCATCTTTTGAACCGATTTAGATGGAACTCGATTTAGTGTGAAAGCAAATTGTCTCAAGTGCATGTCCCCAAAAAGAAGTCGGTAGATTAGCATGACTCATCATGGATCGAACCATGTCTAACAAAGTTCGATTTCTTCTCTCGAGATACTCCATTCCATTGAGGAGTACCGGGAGGAGTAAGTTGTGAGACAATCCCACATTCTTTCAAAAGATCATCAAACTCTAGGCTCAAGTACTCTCCACCTCGATCAGATCGAAGTGACTTGATAGTTTTGCCTAGTTGATTTTGTACTTCATTTTTGAATTCCTTGAACTTTTCAAGGGACTCGGACTTATGGCGCATGAGATAAACATACCCATATCTCATCGAAATCATCCGTGAAAGTAATGAAGTAGTGAAATCCACCTCGGCTTGTGTATTTATGGTCCACATACATCGAATGTATTAGGTCCAATAAATCACTAGCCTCGTTCACTTTTACCAGTGAAAGGAGATTTAGTCATTTTTCCCAATAAGCAAGATTCACATACTTCAAATTGTTCAAAAACAAATGAATTCAAGAGACCATCTTTATGGAGTTTGGATATGCGCTTCTCACTTATGTGGCCCAAACGACAATGCCAAAGATAAGTTTGATTTGAGTCATTTATTTTAGATCTTTTAGTATTTATGTTGTAAATGGGATTCGTTTGATCTAAAATATAGAGGCCATTAATTAATTGTTTGAACCATAGAAAACATTATTGAGATAAAATGAACAACAATTATTCTTAATAATTATCTCAAAACCAATTTTGTCTAAACAAGAAATTGAAATAATGTTTTTAGTCAAACTGGGCACAAAATAACAATCCTCTAAACATAAATCAAGTCCACTAGGCAAAGATAAAGTATATGTTCCCACAAATAATGCAAACAACTTTTGCCCCATTTCCAACTCGTAAGTCCACATCTCCTCTAGCCAAAGTCCTACTCCTTTGTAGTCCCTGCATGAAGTACAAATATGAGAACCACAACCAGTATCTAATACCCAAGAAGTAGTAGTTGATAAATTAATATCAATAACATAAATACAAGCAGACATTCCGCTTGCTTTAGCCTTCTTGACTTCTTCAAGATAGACAGCAGGCGCCGTTTCCAATGTCCAACCACACCACAATGAAAACAGTTTCCTTCCTTAGACACCCCACCTTTAGGTTTCAAAGTGTAGCCTTTCCTTTTCCAAATTTGGGCTTACCTTTGCCCTTGGGCTTTGTTTGAACTTTGGCCTTTCCCTTGCCCTTGTTATTACGGACCATCGGTATGGGCTTGGGTCCAACCCTTTTCAAGTTGCCTTCAGCGATTCGTAACATACCGAGCAATTGTGGTAGAGTCTTGTCAATTTCATTCATATTGAAATTGAGGACAAATGGCTGTAGCTATCCGGCAACGATTGCAAAATAACATCGATGGCCAACTCTTGGCTCAATGGAAACCCAAGCTTAGATAGGCTTTCAATATAGCCAATCATCTTAAGGACATGAGGTCCCACTGGGCTTCCTTCACCAACTTACATTGGAATAGGGCTTTAGAGATATCAAACCTCTCTTGTCGTGCTTGCCTCGATAAAGTTCTTTCAGTGCTCGATCATATCATAAGCAACCATGTCCTCATGTTGCTTCCAAGTTTCGAGATTCATAGTGGCAAGCATAAGACATCCAACATCTATCATGTCATCGAGATACTTCTTGTAAGCGTCTCTATCACCCTCGAGGCATTAGTGGGTGGTTCATTAGGAAGTGGTTGTTCAATGACATATAATTTCCGTTCTTGTTTAAGGACAATCCTCAAGTTACTGGAACCAATCAAGAAAATTCAAACCATTCAATTTGTCCTTCTCAAGGACCGATCGCAATGAGAGTGTGCTAGTGTTTGCAACCATAATATATCTACAACAATTAAATATGCATGTGAGTAAATTTACCAATTTTATATCAATCATTAAAAGACTTTATTAAATGATATTCCTACTATTTTATTTCAAAATTAATAACCTCGTATATTAATTTGAAAAAACTTTCTCAAAAGTATTTCTAGTAGGTTAAGGATCCATATTTCACCACCTCTTAAGTCACTTTGGCTTTACTCTTAAGATTATGGTTATTTAGGTAAGCAACATTTGCTAATTACATCATATGTAACTCCTAATATTTGGTGAACAACTCATGTTCTAATCATCTTATGATTTATCCAATTCACTTGCCTCTAGGTTTCTAATCCTATTAGAGTAACTTAGTTAAGTCATTAACCAATTTTTACCAATGAATATCACTTGTTTATTCTTCGCGTTTAACCAAGATAAATACTAGTACTTTGCTTTGGCGGAACCTACATAGTATTGATCGAGGCTTTAACGAGGCAAAATTGGAAAGCCATGTTGACTTAATATTTTAATAGAGGGATTTTATTAAGATTGTTCCATCTCACCAATTATGGACTACATTAGTCCATTTAGTCTTTAATTGATGTCATCAATTAACGGGTTTTATTATTATCAAGTTTTAATATATATAATTGGCATGCTTTAGACATCCATAGCATCTCATACATGAATAAATAAAGCAATAAATAAATGCAATAGTTATAGCCCATAAACTAAGGTGGTTCAACCCAAGCCAATGGGAAAACCAAAAAGAAACCTAAAGGTGTAAGCCAATTCACAAGCTATCATTCTCAATCATTGTCCCACCTTCCTTCTCGTTTGGCCCACAAAGCAACTCTTGCAAATTACAATATGCGTAAACTTCGTTTTACATACGAGGGAATAAGATGAGAAGAGAAATACAATAGAATAGTAGTAAGGCACGACACGCAGGCCGTATTTAAAAAAAATACAACCTTTTATCGAATGTGTCATTGGGCTATAACTATGCATTTCAAACACCGTGCATGTCAAAAATAGCATACATAATTCTATAGATATATATTTAAGGTGAATTATAAAATATCCTTTCAACCTTTTGTGGCCCATCAAGTTTATAAATTTCTTTTATTAACAAATTTTTTGCGAGGGTCTGAGGATGTCGGAGGAAGCGGGCCGAAGGCCCGCGGCCGGAGCCATCCTCAGATCCTCATCCCCGGGGGTGCGGGGGCGGAGCCCCCGCGTCATAGACTGTCAGAGCACAGGCGAGCCCTGCTGATGCGAATCGCATATACCCACCAAATGAAACCTCACGATTTGATAACTTTTTATCAACAGAATCGTGTTTTTAGGATTTTAATCCTTGAGGTTTCATATCGGAACAACCCTTGTTCCATTAGCCAGTTAACACTTACTGGAAACTATAAATACCTCCGTCACATTATTACAGATTTGTTAATAATTAACAGTAATAACATAAAATCAAGTAGGCCACAAAACCATGATTAACATTTAATCAATTACCGAAAGGAACAGTTATCAGGTTATGCTTAAACGATTTAAACAATCAAAAATACAATAAGATCAAAACATGAATCTCATACAATTGCATCACCCAAGTATTTAAACCCGAGTTCGTATCACACAAGTGGCTCTGATACCACTGTTGGAACGTCGATACCCCATGGCGCAGCAGAATAAAATTAGATCCGGCGATCTAAACCATGGATCCATGTGAGGAACGAATCGGGGTGAAATAAAGGTTTGAAATTACCAAAACTTCAATCGAGTGAGACAATGACGCCTTGACAACAAGAGTTTTGATCTCATTGTCGAATCAAGCCACAACCTTTTATCGATGTCGCCTCTACGTGATCCACCCGGTTTGACTATGAACGGAAGAAATCTCCAAAACTATTTTGAGGTTTATTTGCTTTGACGGCCGCTAGACCTAACAAGCAATCTATTAGGGTTTTTCATAAGCTTTGCCTCTTTTAAATACCTTTTATATTGGATATCCTTTTAATTGGGCCTTTTATAATGGGTATCTTTTCATTGGGCCCATTATTTGGTATCCTTTTAATACCCTTTTATAATTGGTATCTCTTCAATGTATCATAAGATTAAATAAATACAATAAAGTTTTTAACCAGAAAATTATAATTACATTAATTATATCCAGAAAATTATAATTACATTAATTATAATAAGGATTTTGGTAAACTATATTTATTTAAATTTATATATGAATCAAATTCATATATTAATAGAATTATGTTGTCATTATGTGTACAACATCCTTGTACATATAATATGTTCAATATTTGATTGCCCAATTAAATTAATTCTTTAATTAATTTAATTCATGTGACAACTAAAAATAATACCAATTATATTTTATTCCGTTCATTTAAACCATAGGGTGTGACCTCAGAGGTTCTTGCAACGTTAGCGAGTAATAATAGAACGATTCTAATGTCACAAACAATGAGTGGCATCTAGCAATGCATCATTGCTACCTAAGTTACAAGAAGTCATGATTCCACATAACCTTTTTGTGATTAACCTTTCATACATTAATCCTTAAGTCCTTTATCTCTGGAATGGACACAAGTCATGGAATAGTCACACTTGTATAGTCCATCCCATGTTTCTTGATATCTTGAGTAGACTATGATATACAAATTAGTATGACATCTCATGTCAACTTATTTGAGCATGGCCATGCATTTCTAGTCTCACTCAATCAAGTGGCCTAAGATATTACTCCCATTATGTAGGAGGGACTTATCCTATATTGATCAACCATATCCTCTACATAGATTGTGGTATATCCAACATCGATCTTTATAGAATAACCAATTACTGTGTACATTTGGTGTATCAAAATATACAACTCACGATGTTGAGATAATAATTATCTCAAGTCCGAGGATCATATACATATTAATCACTATGAGTAATGTTGTGACAATTACATAATAATCCAATAAACATACTCATAACGGGTCAATCCAATATGTTGTTCTCTAAACACACATATTCATGCATTGATTTTGACAATCCACATCAATGACAACTCTTTATCATCAATCAACTACATGTTAGTCTTAATGCATTATTGTTGTCCTAGTCAACAATAATACTCGACTAAGGATCTTTTAAGAATAATCATATTATTCTTAGGACATTATTATAAAACAGTTTATTTATACACACAGAAAGAAAAACTGAAATAATAATGACAACGCTTTATATTAATAAACATGGTAAATTAAGTATGTTATTACAACCATCTCATGATTGGTCTTTGGGCATACTCTTACATCCTTTACATTATGCAGATGATTCTTAGATCGCGGATATGGAGCCGGGGTGGACTCGAGGTGGCCATGCACGATATGTCGGGTTATTATTTTCAATTATTATTTCAGACTTAATTTACTTTAAACTAGGTTTTTGGTTGTAATAAGGCCACTAAATTTTACAGTTGGGATTATTTATCTGTTTGAATTTTCACTAAATTTGGTTTAGTTATTAACGGCATGCCTATTAAACCTATAAAATGAATGTTTTCCAAAACATTTACAAATTATCGGGATTTTCCCAAAACTTTACCATTGGGTAACGGCAAACATGTAGTAACGACAAGTTAATTCAATTTTCCTTAGAACAAATTTTGGAATGAATTTAATAATTTACTTAAAACAACACGGATTTTCTTTAAATGAGAAGTTTCTTTTTAATTTAAAGACGACAACTTGTTTTCAAAAACATTTTTCTTTCCTGTGACATACCAGATTCGGTCGTAGCATTTTGACCGGGTTTGGGGTGCTACAATTTTGGTATCAGAGCCTGGTTCAAAAGCTCTACTGTGGGCCTGAGGACCAAGATGTTTTCAATAAGGGGTTACAAAATAATTTTGATGGAAAATGCATGATTTGGGAAAGCATGGCACCTGAGTCTCCGGCACCAATCCGCAACGGTAAGTCCCCCAAACTGCTGTTATTATTGTTTGATGATGGTGATATAGATGCTAGTGATAGGAACTCACCTTAGAGACTGAAACCTATAGGGCTATGTGAACTTTGCGAGAACAACTACTATAGAAAATTATTCATAAAATTATGCAGTAATAAACAGTGGAAAAAAAAATAACTCATAAAATTCTTAAATCAGATTAAATCGTGAACGCTAGTCATGAGCACTCAAGGACGTAGACGTAATACGCGTGGTCATGGTAGGGGTAGGATGACTGTGTCTGAACCGGTAGGGTCTGGCCATGGGTCAAATAATAAGGTGCCGCCGCCGCTAGCTGAGGGCGTAGAGTTCTAAGGTCAAACGGATGGTGATGACGCGGTGTCGCAGGCGATGCTGCGGGTCCTGGAGAGAGTTGCTGGTGTAGGCGTTGGAATGGGAGCTCGAAAATTTGTGTCTGAACAACTCCGAGCCAATGGGGTAGAAGTGTTCAGGGGTGTTTCTGGTGTGGCTCCCAATACAGTTGAGTACTGGTTAGAGGCGACCGAGCGCATAATGGACGATTTGGACTTTATGGCTGAGGAGAAGTTGAAAGGGATAGTGTCTCTTCTCCGGGATGAGTCTTACCAGTGGTGGCTCACGGTCAGGGATGGTACGATGGCCGATGATATCACCTAGGATTTCTTTAAGGTGGCTTCTCAGAGGAAGTACGTCAAGTCTGGTTACGTAGATGCGCAGCGTAAGGCATTCTTGAATTTGGTCCAGGAGAGTAAGTCAGTATCTGAATATGAGGCAGAATTCTTAAAGTTGAGTCAATATGGCCGAGGTATCGTGGCTACGGAACACGAGCGTTGTGTCAGATTTGAGGACTGGCTGAGAGATAAGCTGCGGTTATTGATTGCCCCACAGCGGGAGAGAGAATTTGCTGTCTTGGTGGAGAAGGCCAAGATAGCTGAGGAGGTGAAGCAGTCAGTGAAGCAGAATCAGGATAGAAATTGGAATAAGAGGAGTTCTGGGTCATCAGGGTCTACCGGGAATTCCTAGAAAAGGGCTAAATTTGGCGGGCCGAGTCAAGCTGCTAAGCGTGCTGCTACTACTCAGTGGCTACCACGGTGTGCTTGATGTAGGAAGTCTCATTCGGGAGAGTGTTGGACAGGAGGCAGAGGGTGCTTCGAGTGTTGGTCAACGGAGCATCGAGTAAGGGATTGTCCATGTAAGCTAGCTAGGATGCAGTCTGAGGGTCAAGGGCGTGTTCAGTTTAGAGGTGGTGGACAGCAACCACAGAGGGGTCGTGGTTCAGTCAGGGGAGGTAATGGTTCTGGACGAGGCCGCGGAGCACCGGGCAGAGGTGCTGGGAGCTCAAAGGCAAGACAGCCTGGGTTGGTCTATGCTGTGAGATGTCGAGAGGAGGGCGACGCACCGGACGTCATAACCGGTACGTTCTTAATTTTTGGATTACCTTATACTGCTTTGATAGATGTTGGATCGACGCACTCTTATGTTGCTAGTAGTATAGTGGGAATTATGAACTTAGCCTATGAGACTTCTTATAGGGAGATGACAGTAATTAGCCCTCTAGGTCATTCTGTAGAAGTAAACAAACTGTATAGGGATGTACCCCTAGAACTTCAAGGGGTAGTGTTTCCGGCTGATCTGATGGAACTGCCATTCAGAGAGTTCGATTTGATCTTAGGGATGGACTGGTTGGTGAGGTATCAAGTGAATCTTGACTGTGCAGCTAAGCGCATGGTGTTGAGGTCTGTTGAGGGTGAAGAGGTGGTAATGATAGGTGATAGAAAGAATTACCTATCCAATGTAGTGTCCGCTTTGAAGGCCGATAAAATGGTGAGGAAAGGATGTGAGGCATTCATGGTTCATGTTTGTGCTTTGGAAGCCAAGGAATCAACTGTAGAGAATGTCCGAACAGTGAAGGAATTTACCAATGTATTCCCAGGAGAGCTTCTGGGTCTGCCTCCGGATCGCGAAGTTGAGTTTGGTATAGATCTGCTACCCGGAACCGCTCCAGTGTCTATTGACCCATATAGAATGGCGCCGAAGGAGTTGGTGGAGCTAAAAGCATAGATTCAGGAGTTGTTGGACCGGGGTTTTATCTGGCCAAGTGTGTCACCTTGGGGAGCGCCCGTGCTTTTTGTTAAAAAGAAAGACGGAACAATGCAGATGTGTATTGATTACCGCCAGCTGAATAAGTTAGCGATTAAGAATAAGTATCCATTGCCGAGGATAGACGACCTGTTTGACCAGCTTAAGGGAGCATCAGTTTTCTCTAAGATTGATTTGAGGTTGGGGTATCACCAGCTTAAGCTAAAGGAGGCTGATATCCATAAGATGGCGTTCTGTACTCGTTATGGGCACTACGAGTTTTCGGTAATGCCATTTGGATTGACCAACGCACCAGCAGTGTTCATGGACATGATGAATCAGGTTTTTCAGCTGTACTTGGACCGGTTTGTCCTAGTGTTTATAGACAACATTTTGGTGTACTCGAAATCTAAGGAGGAGCATGATGTGTATCTATGTGTGGTTTTGCAGATCCTGAGGGAGAAGCAGCTATTTGCAAAGTTTAGTAAGTGCGACTTCTGGCTAAAAGAAGTAACCTTCTTGGGTCATGTGGTGTCAGCTGAGGGGATTAGGGTAGATCCTCGGAAGATTGAGGCGGTATTGGACTGGAAACTACCTAAGTCTGTAGCGGAGATTCAGAGTTTTCTGGGTTTAGCAGGATATTACAGGAGGTTTGTGGAAGGGTTTTCCTTGATTACAGCACCGTTAACCAAGTTGCTGATGAAAGGGGTTCCATTTCTATGGTTAGACAAACAGCAAGAAAGTTTTGACAAGTTAAATAGGATTCTGACAGAAGCTCCAGTTTTGATTTAGCCTGAAGCAGGGAAGGAGTTTACGATTTATTGTGATGCGTCGCATACTGGTTTGGGATGTGTGCTGATACAAGAGGGGAAGGTAGTGCGTATGCGTCTCGGCAGTTGAGACCTCACGAAGGGAATTACCCGACGCATGATCTGGAGTTGGCTGCAATAGTTTTTGCTCTGAAATTTTAGAGACATTACTTGTATGGTTAGAAGTCTATTGTGAACACGGACCATAAGAGTTTGAAATACCTCTTGACTCAGAAGGAATTGAATTTGAGGCAGCGGAGGTGGATCGAGTTGTTGAAGGATTACGACTGCTCGATTGAATACCACCTGGGTAAGGCTAACGTAGTGGTGTGGCGACGCTATTGAGCCGTAAAGTAAAGTGGTAGCAGACTTAAGAGCAATGTTTGCCCAGCTTAGTTTGTATGATGACAGAAGTCTGTTAGCAGAATTGCAAGTGAAGCCAACTTGGGTAAACCAGGTTAAGGAGAAACAACTAGTGGATGAAGACTTAAGTGCTCGATGTTTGCAAGTGCAGAATGGTGGATTAGAGGGGTATAGCTTAAGCAGTGAGGGTGTGTTGTGTTTTCAGGGAAAGGTTTGCATGCCGAAGGATGTGGTGCTGAGGCAAAAGATTCTTCAGGAGGCACATAGCAGTCTGTACACTATGCATCCTGTAGGTAGTAAGATTTACCGAGATTTGCGAAAATAGTTTTGGTGGCTGGGTCTGAAGCGAGAGGTAACAGAGTTTGTAAGTAAGTGTCTGACGTGTTAGCAAGTCAAAGCCGAACATCAATTACCTTTAGATCTGTTGCAGCCGGTTAAGATTCCGCAGTGGAAGTGGGAAAGGATTACTATGGATTTTGTCAGTGGGCTACCCCTTACGCCTAGCAAGAAGGATTCAGTTTTGGTGATTGTTAATCGTCTGACAAAGTCTGCTCACTTCATACCTGTGTGTGTGGATTACTCACTTCAGAAGTTGGCTAGACTGTATGTAGCGGAGATTGTAAGGTTGCATGGGTTGCCAGTGTCGATTATCTCAGATAGGGATCCTAGATTTACGTCAAGATTCTGGAAAGTGTTGCATCAGGCATTGGGTACAAGGTTGGATTTCAGTACAGTGTTTCATCCGCAATCAGATGGGGAGTCGGAGAGGGTGATTCAGATCTTAGAAGATATGTTAAGGGGTTGTGTTCTGGATTTCAGAGGTAGTTGGGAAGAATTTCTATCATTGGCAGAGTTTACGTATAACAATAGCTACCAGACAAGTATTCAGATGGCACCATATGAAGCATTATATGGATGGAAGTGTCGTACCCTTACGTGTTGGACAGAGTTGGATGAACGTTAATTGTTGGGTCCAGAGTTGGTTGCAGAAATAGAGGATAAGGTAAGCTGGTTCGAGCTCGTCTGAAGGAAGCTTCGGATAGGCAGAAATCTTATGTCGATCTTAAGTGAAGGGATATAGAGTTTACAGTGGATGACAAGGTCTTTTTGAAGGTGTCGCCGTGGACGAAAGTGCTAAGATTTGGTCGAAAGGGCAAGCTAAGCCCTAGGTTTATCGGGCCCTATCGGCTGTTGAAGCGTGTGGGACCAGTAGCTTATCAGCTTGAGTTACCATCAGAATTGAGCCAGATCCATATCGTGTTTCATGTTTCCAAGCTGAGACGCTATCGTTCAGATCCGTCTCATGTTGTGCCAGTGAAGGAGATTGAAGTGAACCCGGATTTGTCTTTTGAGGAGGAACCAGTGCAGATTTTGGATCAGAATGTCAAGGTATTGCGTAGAAAATCAGTTCATTTGGTAAAGGTGTTATGGTGAAATCATGGAATGGAAGAGGCCGCGTGGGAACCAGAGGATGTGATGCGGCAGCAATACCCTCAACTCTTCTGGCCAGTAATTTCAAGGCTGAAATTATTTTTAAAGGGGGTAAAACTATAACATCCTTAAAACGGGGTCTCTGCATTTTGTATGTGTGCATGTGTATAGTATGGTTGTCATGTTCGTTGGGCTATTTTAGGGTGTAGGCATAAGCCAGGGGTAGGCCAGAGCCATAGCAAAAATTTTCTTTTTAAGGACTTGGAAGGATGGAGTTGGACGGGGGCAGGAGTTAAGGGAAATTAGTAGGATGTTAGGACATAAGAATCCAAGTGGCAAAGTGGCAAGGGAGGCGCCACTTAGGGAGCAAGGGAGTGACGCCTCATGTGAGTGGATGGAGCCTTGGTTCGAGCTGCAGGAATCTCCTTTTGGGCATTCTTTTTAACACAGGACAAGGGAGAGTTGTACTCAGGATGGACACTGGTGGATGGGTGTTGAAGGAGTCAACAGGATTTGAATGTGTGGGAGAGAGAAGATTTAGGAGTTTGAATCATTCAAATCCGTTTGAATGATTGGATGAGAGGGAAGCAAGGAGAGAAAGAAGGGATTGAGTTGGAGTGTGTGTTAGCCGAATTTTGGTAGTGGCTAAGGTGTGGTGGAGCATTCGATTTTGGAGTTTGGGGAGGGGTGTGCCGAAATTCAAAGGGAAGCTAGCTTTATCTTGTAGGATCTTGGCCGATTGAAGGGTGTTAAGGAAGGCTTAGTGTTAGTCGACTGGGTACTCGATCAGTGCTTTGGTCTGAGTCACTGAATCTCTGGAATTTGTCAATCTAGGTAAGGGATCTATTCATTCGGGTTTATACCTCTATTTGTCGTTATTTCGTTGCTTTAATATGAGGTAGTGACTAAGGTGTGTTATGGACTCGAAGGCTAGCCAAGTGTTAGGAGGGGTTGGATCTGAGACCCTAGCCCCTAAGTTCAAGAGGACGGCGGTGTCAGCTGTTCGCGATTGGCCACCTAGGTATGGGCCGGCATCTGAGCAAAGTAATAGATAGATAGCGGTAGTGTCGGTTAACTACAGTGTCGACGTAGAGAGTGTTGTATTACGAGTAATTAGGTGTGTAACTCTTACACATTTCATACGTTAATATGTTATTATCTTGCATAATGTCAAAAGCCGGAATAACTGTAGGAAATGGTAAGTTACCCTTGTGGGTAAAAGCGAGGACTGCGGGTAAGTCCACTTTGATTGGCTAACGTTAAATGCCTCTGTTAACATTACATATGCCATGTTACATTATTTCTGAATAATAAGCATGACTATTTTGCCTTAAAAAGCATGTGCATAAAATGGGTAATGAGAGGAGGGGGAAGGTATGAATTTCAGACTGTCACCAGTGGTTTGGTACCACATAGTGGGTTGGCCCCGCTTATTATGATATTGTGACTAAGTCTCAGTGGTTTGGCACCACCAGTGGTTTGGTACCAAATATATTTTTGTGACTCGTTCTAGTGGTCTAGAACCACAGTGGGTTGGCCCCACATAACGATATACGGGATTGTCATCAGTGGTTTGGTACCACAAAGTAGGTTGGCCCCACACATGATTATTTGTGACTTCGGTCACCAGTGGTTTGGTACCACATATATTATTTGTGACTTCGGTCACCAGTGGTTTGGGACCACAAGTGGTTTGGTACCACACGAGGTAGATTCGGGAGTTTCAGATGGATAGGTTTGGGTTGCATGGCATACATATTCGCTTATGAAACTGTGTAAGGGCTTAGTATCTTCGGGATGGGGTTTTGCACACTGAGTCTCGGTGACTCACCCCTTCCTTTACATTATGCAGATGATTCTTAGATCGCGGATATGGAGCCGGGGTGGACTCGAGGTGGCCATGCACGATATTTCTGGTTATTGTTTTCAATTATTATTTCGGACTTAATTTACTTTAAACTAGGTTTTTGGTTGTAATAAGGCCACTAAATTTTACGGTTGGGATTATTTATCTGTTTGAATTTTCACTAAATTTGGTTTAGTTATTAACGGCATGCCTAATAAACCTATAAAATGAATGTTTTCCAAAACATTTACAAATTATCGGGATTTTCCCAAAACTTTACCATTGGGTAACGGCAAACATGTAGTAACGACAAGTTAATTGAATTTTCCTTAGAACAAATTTTGGAATGATTTTAGCAATTTACATAAAACAACACGGGTTTTCTTTAAATGAGAAGTTTCTTTTTAATTTAAAGACGGCAACTTGTTTTCAAAAATGTTTTTCTTTCCTGTGACATACCAGATTCGGTCGTAGCGTTTTGACCGGGTTAGGGGTGTTACAGGAACCGCACGAAGTGAAACCGAAGGAGCCCTCAGACAGGCTGGTAGGAACAACGAATCACTTCAAATTAGGGGATCAGGTATTGTTGAATAAGGAAGACCCTCAAATCACCAATTTAGATCTCAAGATAAACGAAGAAATCACTTTTGAGGTACTTAATGTCTTCCTATACGGCACAGTCAAGGTAAGCAATCCTAAATTCAACACTTTTGAGGTAAACATTACTCGACTTAAACTATTTATCCATAACCGAAGTGGTCGCATGAGAAAGGATTTTCACCTCCTCAAAACACCATGACCATACGAATGAGAGGTAAAGTTTAGCTTAAGACTATAAACGAGCGCTTCTCGGGAGGGAACCCGAGCACTAACCCGATTTTTACATTTTTATATTTTATTTTTATATTTTATTTTATTTTTCCTTTTAGCACCTAACCATAAACTAGCCAAAGAGCAGATTTCTAGGCCACACGGCCCTACACACGGGCATGCCTGTGGCCGTGTGGGAGCCAAGGGATGAAACATGGGCATGCCAGTAGCCGTGCACGACATAGAAAAATTTCTTTTCCCAACACAGGTGGCGATAATAGTCCATGCCCGTGCCGACGCCCCGTGCGAAGTTACTGACTTGTTAAGCGCGGGCTAAACACGGCCGTGCTCGAACACTCTGAACGCGCTAAAAATTCAAAATCCCAAAACATGAGCTACATCTCTATTTAAACCTCATTCTCCCTTTTTCTAGTTGTCTTTTATTTTCCATTATTTATTTTTATTTTTATTTTTATTTTATTTTATTTTATTTTCATTTCATTATTATTATTATTTTTACTTTATTCTATTTTATTTTCTTCTTCTTATTCTTTATGATATTTAGATTTAGCTTAGGATACAATACAATCAGACCGGCTGCTTCGAGGATTCAATTTCAAACGGTTCGAGACGCTTCCCTACGTTCACCTCTACTCCTATCCGGTTTCTTTTCATTGACTTCATCCAAAATTCAGGAAGTTTCACTTCTCTCCCTATCTTATGATTTTTATGATTATTTTACTATTATCCATCTTTGTACATTAAGGGCAATGTACATTTTAAGTGTGGGGGGGTTAACTATAGTATTATTTGAAAATCTCTGAATTATGCCTTGTTCTAAAGTAAGTCTTTCATATTATGATTAGAATGAAATTTCCTTTGATTTATGATTTTTATTGATGTGATTTGGATTAAGTCATTGATAATTGTGCATTGATGATTAAATTTGAAGGATACTAGAGAATCAAGCATAATAAGTCTATTTTTCAGAAATTAAGAATTTTTTCTAGGTTGTCTACCTGAATTTGAATATTACTTTGTAGTTTGAAATTTACGAGGTTGACATCAAAAACCGATAATTTTTTGAGAGATTTTGAGCCTTATAGAGCATATATTCTTTTTCTTACTAACCCTATTGATTATGAGTGTGTCAACATTGAATTGTTATTCTAGAACTTGCATTGATTATACATGTCGAGACCACACCTATGATTTGATATACAAAGATGATAAAGGCACCTAGGATTTAACCCACTTACTTCATAAAAAGCCTACCCACATAATTAACCCCTAGTGAACCCCGTTTAATCCTAACAACCCTTTTTATTGACTCACCCACTAATTTTAACCCAAAACCCTTTGTATTTGTTATTCCCATTCCATTTTAACTACCCTTTTGTCGAGATTTGATTTTGAACAGTTTCCTAACTATGTTCTATATTTCAGTTGTAAAAGTGCTTTCTTACTATTATACTTAGTTTGTTCTTAAAAAAAAAATAAGAGAGTATATTTAGTATTTGTTCTATAATTAAGTGAGCTTATATGTTTAAATTCCAAATATTGAAGAAAAAGCTCGTATTAGAGTATTGGTATTTCAACTTTTCATTTACTTATCATTAGTTCGTATTTCTAGTTAGGTAATTTGTCAGGTCAGTCTCGAGTCTAACCTTCTAATTCAGCCTTTATCCATACCCTTAACCTAAGCCCCGTTACAATCCTGTTAAAAGACCTTTTGATTTGTGTATCATCTCATTTTACAGTGGTGGAGATTTGATTTTCATGCAAGCCTATAGGATTAACCTTTCATGTTTGACTTATTGAGTGCTTAATTTTGACCCTTAAACACTTTGAGTGATTTGAGCGAATCTTTAGTGATGATGTCAACTCTTGTCGATTTTGAATCAGAGGTAACTATTTAGGTAAAGGGAAACGCCTATGTTTTCATGCTATAAATGTATGACTTTGATTGTTTGAATCTTTAGGACTCTTTGAGTTGAATTATCCATGTATGAATTCTCTCTGAATTATGATGAGACATTGTTGATAGAAATTATGAATTATGGAAAGTTCGTTTTAATTTTAAGTTGATAATTTAGCTTGAGGATAAGCAAAAGCTTAAGTGTGGGGGTATTTGATAAACCGTAAAAGTAACATATTTTAGGCCCACATTTAGCATGCTTTTGGATAATTTAAGCCTCGATTTATGTAAAAAGGTACTCTTAATCCTTTCTTTTCATGTCTTATACTCAGGAAAGCACCAAGGACGAAAAGAACGTAAAACAGGCTTAAAACGACCAAATGGGCCAATTCACGAAATCGACACGGCCTGGACTTCAAGCCACACGGTCGTGCCTCATTAAATTACTAGAACATAGCCTGGACCCCGATAAATACGGCCGTGCCTCATTAAAAGTCCAAACACGGCCTGGCCACGATTCACACAGACGTGTGCCATGGCCATGCCCCTGTCGCTGGAAAGAGCAATTTCATTCGGGAAAGGATACTTTGACTCAAAGAAACACATTCCAAAGCCTATTCAAATAACCTAGTAGGAATTATACTTAAATTAGGATACTTAGGGGCCAAGTAAGGCATCACTAAGTCTATATAAACACCCAAGGGGGCAACTTGTAACATCCTGAATTTTTGGGCCTATGCGTTTAATGGGTGAATATGTTTAATATGTTAATTTAAGTAATAGGGGTCCAAATTGGGCTCAGAATTAGGCAAAGGCCTTGATTAAAATTATCTATTTGGGCATTATAGGGTTTAAAAGGTAGTATCTATGTTTAAAATACCAAAGTGGGCTTGTGGCCCAATCTTAGGAGGTGACGCCACACAAGGGAGTAAAGGGCCCAAATTTAAGTTTCATGGAGCACAATTCTTTTATTTTAATTTAGCTAAATTTTGGGCATTAGGATTAGGTGGAATGGATGGCAACAAGGCTAAAATTTAGGGGTTTTAATGTTTAAAATATGTGGATAATAAGCAGATAAAGGCTATTATTTAGGAATTTATTTTATGTGGATAATAAGTAGATAAAGGCTAAAATTTAGGAATTTTAATTATTAAAATATGTGGATAATATGCTGATAAAGGAGGGAGGAGTTAGAGATAATTAAATCTCTTTTAGATGAGCTAGTAGATTAAGATAAAGGAGAAAAGATAGGATTTATCTGCAAGGTTAGGTAAGTGCCGAAATTTCTATAAATAGGGGGAGTATTTCTTCAATTTCGGCATTTGGATTTTTCTCTCATTCTTTTCTCTTCTTCTTTGAGTAAAAGCCGAAAACTCCTAAAGTTCCATCTTCTTCTTCATTCTCTGTAGAAAGCTAAAATCTCTAAGCCTATCCCCTCATCTTCACTTTGATTCAAAAGCTGAAACTCTTTCCATTCTTTTTCTTCCTAGCCGAAATCTTCAAGTCTCTTCCTTGTTTTCTTTTCTTCTTCTCTTTTCTTGTCAGAAACCAGCACTCTTCACTCAAGTATTTAAAAAGCCAAAGACACATCAGCCTTCTCTTATTCATACTTTTTCTGGGATTTTCCTAAAAGCCGAAATCCCTAGATCTCATCTCCTTTGATTACCGAATTGCTTCTGTGGTGCCTGCTTGTGCCGAATCTTGAACGAAACAATAGGTAAGTATTGATTTTGGGATTTCGGGATTTCAATGTTCTTTCGACTTTTCAAAAGTCCTTAGCCGAATGGCTATTAGAAACTAATCTCTTAATTCATTCTTCTTTTCGGCATTCCGGGATTTAAAGAAGAAGGCCAATCGCATAGATCTCTAAGTTATAGAATCGTGTTATTTTCGGGATTTCAAGGTAAGAGGATTTGTTTATTTATATGTATAAAATCGGGTAGAATACTAGCCATGGCCGAATATAGGAGAGGCCTATTTTGCAATTTTTTCGACTTTTGAGCAAGGCTTTACACTAAGGATAGTAGATTTCACGATATCAGGTGTGTAATACTTCCCCACCATCTAGATCTAATCATAAAATCCATGATCATAAGATTTATATGTTTTGATAATTGCCAACATCTCGGTTTATTGATGAAAGCCCAAGGAGGGTAAAAGCCGATCACCAGGTTAGTAAATAATTTGTTTAAATGTTAGAAGTAAAATGCTTATATGTGATTACATGGGTTGGGTTGATGAAAGGAGGAAGTTATACGTTATATGTGTAGTGGTTTTTACCGTGATCTGATGTAGCGGCTAATGCCGTGAACTGTTATACGGGCTTTGGCCATCAAATGTTATACGGGCTTCGGCCATTATATGTTATAAGGGCTTCGGCCATCATATATGGATGAGCAGCATTACTGCCATCATGGTGTGTAGCGGTGTGGGTTGATTGTAGAAATCCCCAATTGTGTGAATGGCTGGTACGGGGGCGTGTAGCGGATGGAAACCTAGGATTTGGGTTGGGCTTCCATATTAATTTTTATTATGTATATTAAACTGTTTATTTTGTTTTATGGGGCTAAGGCCCAAATCTAATGGTGCATGAGGGTTGCACACTGAGTCTCGCGACTCAACCAATTAATTAATATTTCAGGTAGCACTTAGTGCATCGGACCAAGGCTAGAGAGAGAGCGCAGGTGGCCATGCAAAAGAACATTTGGATTCAGCAAAAAGACTCTAGTTTATTATTTTATATTTTTTAATGGGTTTTAAATCTCGTTGTAATAAGGCCATGGGCCAGTAGTTTATATTTTGTTTTATTATGGGCTTTTATTACTTTTAGTTATTTAATTTTTTTTATTTTAATTAAACTAAGGCATGTAATTAAGTTTGGTTTTATTTTACAAAGGCATATTCTATATGAAATATATTTGGGCTTTTCAGAAAAATACGACATGTTTGAAAAAAATTTTCTTAGTAACATACCAGATCCGGTCGTGGTGTTTGGGTCGGGTTTGGGGTGTTACACAACTTGAATGGGGAGTTCGGCAGAAGCCGAAACGGGAGGCAAGCTAGGCCAAGGAGCCAAGCCAGAAAGGTCAGAATTGTGGGAGTCGCTCGAAGTTAGCCAGTTGATCCATCCCAAGAAGCAGGAATTATACTAAAGACGGTGGAATCCTCCTTCAATTCCTTCAGGGAGTTTTAGGGATTTCTTATGTTTTGTTTTATCTTTTCTTTTGAGATGTTTTCTTTCTTAGTTATGAACTAAACCCCTCAGATACCTGAAGGGGATGAAACTTAGATGAATCTTATTATTTGATTTTTGAATTATATGATATATAATTAGTTTGTTCTTAATTATGCATGCTTAATCCAAATCTGATGTGCTTAGGTGGAGGAGGAATACACCCTGCTTAAGAGTAAATCTAGCGTAATTAAGCGGAATTGATCGAACGCCTAGAGATAGGGTTACGAGATTTTGCCGGATTAGGTGAAACCTAATATGGAAATCCATAGATCGATTTACTGCTATTCTAAGGGGTTATTATAAGAGAACGAGAGTTCCACTAATTAACCTAGGGTTAGACGTTATTCACCTCGAGAGAGGGTTTAGCATAGGTTAGGGAGTCCTACGGATCAAGCTAAGTAAATAAAGCATATGATTCGGGGTTAATTAACAAGTGAAGTCTAGGTGGATTCTTCTTGAGGGTATCATCGTGATCAATTGAGTTTTTCTTCAAGTATTTCCCAATTCGTTCTTTTTGTCTTAGTGTTCTTAGTCTAGTTGTCGTTAATTTAGATTAAAACAAACTTCACTTTATTTTTAAGGCTAAATAATAAAAAGAAAGTTAGTATTAGTACTTTTAGTTCCTTTGGGTTCGATATCCGGTCTTGCCTAAACTATACTACTATTCGATAGGTACACTTGCCTTTAATCGTTGTCAGAGTTAGTTTTCAGGTTCGATCATTCTTTTATAAATTTTAAAGCTCTGATTTCAGCTATCAGCCACATGGAAAGGTTGTTTAAAGAAACTTTGCGAGTGTTTAAAAATTTTGAGCTTCGCTTTCATTTTGAAAATTAGATTTGTTTTTAAGGTTTCCTTGCAAAATGTTGTGAATAATATTAACTACTGAAAACTTGTTTTATAATACGAGAATCGAAGTCGGTGGATTTCAGGATATGATGTTTTTGAAAAAAATTATCGTAGTTTTAAGAAAATCCCGAGTTTCGTTTTTTATAACTTGTAAACCATTTGTTAGTGTTTTGGAAAGTGGTTACTTACGTTTTTAAGAAAACTCCATTCTGAACATTTCATAACAGGTAGTCAATGCTTTAAAACAAAAACCAAAATAAAATCTTAGAGGCCTTATTACATAACAACTTCCAAATTAAAACAAGTTCAGAGTAATGAGAAACGAAGTTTATGAAAGAAATAACGCATGGCCACCACAGAGTTCTCCTCAGCCCAAATCCTCAAGCTAGGGATTACCTACAAAATTAAGCAGAGGGGTGAGTTACGAGAACTCGGTGTGTAATCCCCCACACAATCAATAACTGGGCCCGAACCTAATCAGATACCAACTGGGCCTTAGCCCTTACGAAATCAAAATGGGCGAAGCCCTTACAGAAATGAACTGGGCCTTAGCCTTTATGGAAGAAACTGGGCCTTAGCCCCATGGTATAGCAGATAATGAATGCAATGCAATGCAACCCTGCCTAGCCTAGTAATCCATCCACTACACACCACCCGACCAACCAAAACACACCAGTGGGGATTTCTACAATCAACTCTCATCCGCTACACACCATCGATGGCAGTCACACTGCTCATCGTCAAAATTGTGACAGAGTCACCGAAATATATGTGGCATAGCCACCGAAATAATGTGAAAGAGTCACCGAAATACACTGCCCCTTTTCATTATTATCATATCCCAAACCCATGCAACATATTATCAAAATGTGATGAATGCAAAACTTATATCAATGCACACCAGATAATCAGAACACATATATAATCATGCTAAGTTATTCGAATGGCATAGTCATAAATGTTACTTACCTGGTATTTCCAACCTTACCCACAAGGGTATCTCAATTGCCATTGCGGTTATTTCGGCTTTTAGCCAATACTCATATTAATACTAAACAAACAAATGAAGGTGTATGAATTACACACCTGATTACGCGGAAGACTAAACACTCCTGATCGTCGTCACTCTCACTAACACGAACAACTACTATCTGTCTATTCTATCCGATATCGCCTCTCTTCCACAACCCGGTGGAAAATTTTGAATAGCTGACACAGCACGCCATTTGAACTTAGGAGTGGAGACTGTCCGCTCCCTTTTGGCTCCTTAGTCGATACCCCATTAGAACGGCTACCACTCGCCTCCATGAAGAAAATCTCGTCAATAAGGTATCACAGTGAAACTACAGTTGTCTAACAAAGAGGTTTGGTTATGGCAGAGTAAAACAAAAAGGAAATGATAGCTAAGAGACCAAAGAGATGACTCCTTACCTTGATAAATGAGGAATTGCACCGCCACAGATTCGGTTACAGGATGTTCAGCCTATCTAATGAGAGTCTATCACGAATCAAAAAAAGAGCAGGGTCACAACGTGACGGAGTAAACAGTTACGAAAGAGAGGAACCAAATTCAGTTTGATGATTTAGAAGATGAGTGTTTGGCTTCTTTAGGAGAAGTAAGAGAAATGAAAAGAATAATAAATAATAAAATGAAGAGAACCATACCTTGAACAGAGAGATGCTGAATGGAACCCAAGGCAATTCGGCACTGGCAGAAATAATAGAAGCAATCCAAGTTCGGCTATGAAGGCTCAAAGAAATGAAACTCCAATATTAATCAGAGGATTAAGAAAAGAATGATCGATAGAAACAAGTAGGAGATGAATAAAAGAGATTCGGCTTAAGGGAAAAATGGAAAAGCAGTGAAGGAAAAGTAAAGTTTCGGCTATGTCGAAAATAAAAAGGAGGGAGGAAGAGATGGAAGTTGGAGAGAAAAGATGAAAAGAGTGCACGAGTGGTCACTCTCTAAAGGTTCGGCTATACCACAATATGAGGAAAATGGATGAAAGAAAGAAGAAGAGAGGTTTTGACAAGAGCAAAAATAACCCGAAATGCACCTAATTTGCACCAAAAGAAAAGGAGAGGAACACGAAAAGAGTCTAAGAGAATTTCGGCACTCGCTCTTCCTCAAAACTAAAAATGATCCTCCCACAACCCACAACCGAATTTCACCCCCTCCAAGCTCCCACATTCGGCCAAACTCCTCCTCTCTCCCCACATCCCACGGTTTTCTCTTCAACTTACGATCCATCCACCAATTCAAATTAGTTGACCACTTCAAACTCCCCAAGCTTCTGTCCTCCATCCATTTCAAATTGTTTGACTCATTCAACAACCACCATGGTAGAGTCCCAGCCGAATGCCACCTCCTCACCAACCTGGCACAAAAATTAAAGCTATACAATGCAGCAGATGGGATTCGAACTCCTCCTCCTTTGCTCTACTAGTGACGCCACAACCACTCCATCTTATGCTCACTTTTGAGTCATCAACCACAAATAAATATCCTTAAGGCCTGCTTCCACTAGCTCACTCCCTTTTGCCCAAAAAGCAAAATTTTACCAAGCTCTGGCTCGAACCCGAGCCTCCCCAGGACCCCCAAACACACCTAAATAACAAGCTAATCGAGCCAAACACATAGAATAGCGCAAAATGTAGAACCCCTAATTCTAGGATGTTACAGTTCTACGCCCTTAAAAAACTTTTCGGCTTTGAAATTTACTTGATTAAAAGAGGTGAGGGTATTGCTGTCGCATCACATCTTCCGGCTCCCACGAGGATTCCTCTGAACCGCGATTACGCCACAACACTTTGACCAATGGAACCGACTTCCTTTTCAATACCCTAATATCCCGGTCCAAGATCTGCATTAGTTCTTCTTCAAAAGTAAGATCAGGTCTTACCTCAATTTCTTCCACCGGCACTACGTGAGATGGATCTGAACGATAGCGCCTTAGTATTGAAACATGGAATACATTATGTATCTGACTCAGTTCCGAGGGTAACTCAAGCTGATAAGCCACTGGTCCCACTCGTTTCAACACTCGATAAGACCCGATGAATCTAGGGCTCAACTTGCCCTTCCGTCCAAACCTTAAAACTTTCTTACAATGTGAGACTTTCAAGAAGACATGATACCCTACTTAAAATTCTATCTCCCTACGCTTCAAATCTGCATACGATTTTTGCCTGTTGGAAGCTTCCTTCAGCCGAGCCCGAATCAACTTAACCTTTTCCTCAGTCTCTAAGATCAGTTCCGGACCCATCAACTATCGCTCACCCAACTTTGTCCAGTAGGTAGGGGTACGACACCTATGACTATACAATGCCTCGTAGGGTGCCATCTGAATGTTGGACTGAGAGCTGTTGTTGTACGCGAATTCAGCCAACGGCAGTTAATCTACCAAACTACCTCTAAAGTCAATCATACAGCCCCTTAACATGTCTTTCAGGATCGAAATTACCCTTTCTGACTAACCACCAGTCTGTGGGTGAAACGCTGTGCTGAAGCCTAGCCTTGTACCCAAAGCTTCATGCAATGCCTTCTAGAACCATTATGTAAACCTAGGATCCCTGTCTGATATGATAGACATAGGTACCCCATGCAATCTCACAATTTCTACCACATACAGCTTGGCTAACTTCTATAACGAATAATTGATACGAACCTGTATGAAGTGTGCAGACTTAGTCAACCAATCAACGATTACCCATACTAAATCTTTCTTAGTAGGCGTTAGGGGTAGCTCACTAACAAAGTCCATTGTTATCCTCTCCCACTTACAAAGTGGAATCTTCACCAGTTGCAGCAACCCCGAAGGCAACTGATGTTCCGCCTTCACTTGCTGGCATGTCAAACACCTACTCACAAAGTCAGTAACCTCCCGCTTCAGCCCTGGCCACCAATACAGTTTGCGTAAATCTCGATACATCTTACTTCTACGGGATGCATAGCGTATGGGCTACTATGCGCTTCCCGTGGTATCATCTGCCTCAACTCAGAGTCCTTCGGCATACAAATTCTTCCACAAAAACATGATGCCCCTTCACTGCTCAACCCAAAATCCACTGCCTGTCCTCTTTCCACTTGCTGAATCTGAGAACCCAACGATTCATCCAACAATTGCTTTTCTTTAATCCGACTTATCCATTCAAGCTTTCCTTGAAGTTTGGCTAACAGGCTACCATCTTCATAAAGACTGGGATGAGCAAACATTACTCTCAAATCTGATATCACTTTATGACTCAACGCATCTGCCACTACATTAGCTTTACCCGGGTGATATTCGATTGAGCAATCATAGTCTTTCAGCAATTCTAACCACCTTCATTGCCTTAAATTCAACTCCTTCTAGGTAAGGAGGTATTTTAGGCTCTTATGGTCGGTATAGATGCTCGACTTTTCTCCATACAGATAGTGTCTCCATATTTTCAGGGCGAACACCACAGCAGCTAGTTCCAAGTCATGAGTGGGATAGTTCATCTCTTGCAGCCTTAGCTGACGAGATGCATACGCTACTACCTTCCCTTCTTGCATCAACACGAAACCCAGACCTGTGTGCGATGCATCACAGTAGACGACAAACTCTTTCCCCGTCTCTAGCTGAATCAACACCTGTGCTTCAGTCAGAATCTTCTTTAACTTCTCAAAACTTTCCTGTTGCTTATCGGCCCAAATAAACGGTACCCTTTTTTGTAACAACTTGGTTAAAGGTGCAGCAATCAGTGAAAACCCCTCAACAAATCTTCCTAGTACCCAGCCAAACCAAGAAAACTTCAAATTTCAGACACTGACTTCGGCAGTTTCCAGTCCAAAACAGCTTCGATCTTTCGAGGATCAACCTTAATCCCCTCGGCAGAAACAACATGCCCCAAAAAGGTCACTTCTTTTAGCCAAAATTCACACTTGCTGAATTTGGCATACAGTTGCTTTTCCCTTAAAATTTGCAGCACAACCCGAAGATGAGAATCATGCTCCTCCTCCGTTCTCGAATACACCAAAATGTCTTTTATAAACACTACCACAAACCAGTCTAGATAGGGTTGGAAGACCCGATTCATCATGTCCATAAAAGTGGCTGGTGCATTTGTTAACCCGAATGACATCACTAGAAACTCGTAATGCTCATATCAAGTTTGGAACGCAATCTTATGAATATCCGACTTCTTGACCTTTAGCTTATGATACCAGATTTTAAATCTATCTTCGAGAAAATCGAAGCTTCTCACAGCTGATCGAACAAATCATCAATTCTTCGTAACGGGAATTTGTTCTTAATAGTCAACTTGTTCAGTTGATGATAGTCAATGCACATTCGCATTGACCCATCCTTTTTCTTCACGAAAAAAACTGGCGCTCCCCACGGAGATACACTTGGTCGGATAAATCCCCAGTCCAATAGCTCCTAGATCTGAGCCTTTAGTTCTGCCAGCTCCTTCGGTACTATCATGTAAGCGGCGATGGACACCGGAGCCGTTCCTGGCAATAACTTAATGCCAAATTCAACCTCGTGATCTAGGGGCAATCTTGGAAGTTCTTCAAGAAATACTTCTGAGAACTCCTTTACAGTTTTAACATTCTCAACCGACAACTCCTTGGCATCAAAAGTACTAATGAAAGCTAGGAACGCCTCGCACCCTTTTCGCACCAACTTTTTAGCCTTTAATGCAAAAACCACATTGAACAGGTAGTTCATCCTTTCTCCTATCACAATTACTTCCTTATCCCCTAGAGTTCTCAACACCATAGGCTTAGCAGTGCAATCCAAGTTCACTCGATGCTTAACTAGCCAGTCCATGCCTAAAATCAAATCGAACTCGCCGAACGGCAATTCCATCAAGTCTGTTGAGAAAACAACTCCTTGCACTTCTAAAGGCACATTCCTAAATAGTTTGTTCACTACTACAGATTGTCCTAGAGGGCTGGAACTGTGGGAATGTGCAAGTGTACACAATCGTAACAAGTAATAAAGTGACAAGTAAATGTTGTCGTACCCACAGAGACTGTAAAAGAATTATTTATGAAAATAATTTCAAACACTTTGGTGATGGAAAAACTATTTGATTTTTGAAAACTATTTGAAAACTAAGAGAAAAACAAAGTAAAATAAAATAAAATAAAGTTCAAGTGCACGATTTCAAAAACTGATTTTAATCAAGATGATATAATTGTGTTGTATTAATAACATTTCTTACCTTAGAATTATTAAGCTGGTGTTTATACTTGTTAAAACATAGCAACTTGGTAATTTGCTAACTTATGATCATACTTACAAATAAAAATCCATTCATCTCTTGTACATATTTCTATGCAAATTCGAACGATTAAACAGACTTCTACTAGTAAGCATGTTATTGCACATACATACTTATTAAATTAAACAATCTCTCGCATATTCCTATGTCGATGCAAACGATTAATTCAACCTAACAAGCATATAAAAGATCATGTGAAGTAAAAAAGTATTTTTACCTTGAAACAATTTAATCACAAATATCCTGCAAGTTATGTAAGGCATATGTATCGTCAAATACAATACTAATTTAATCTTCAGCTACCTTAGAAGAATTAAACATGCACAGATTAAGTATTGTGTCCATTAATTACAATTTCAATGCGTTTAAATAATTAATTCATTAGCTATCTAAACAATTAAAATTCCAGATAACTTAACATGATTTTACTTAATCAAACATTTCATCGAGGCCTTTAACAGCATAAACACAATTTTAATAATCTAAGAGAGCGAAATGAAATCAAACCAACACGAATTAAATTCAAGCTAAATTGATTAAATTAAACATTTCAAAAGCATGAATATTCATAAGCATGTTTGTCAAAACAACAACAAATAATTTAAAGAGATAGGAACTAAGAAACAAATCCGGTGGCTCTCCGTGGCTTGTCTGATTGATCCCTTCTTCGTTCTTAGTTGTCCTCGGCTATCAAAGGGGCTTATGAACACTTCAATTGCTGCTTCAAATGGCTAGAAAAACACCTCTTTTCCAAGAGGAGAAATCAGCACAAGAACACTAAAAAGGGAAAAGGGAAAATGGGGAATTGAGAGAAAATAAGAGAGGAGAATGTGAATGCTTGAGGTGTGTTTTTTAATGAGCAGCTACGGGCTGTGTTTATACATGATCAAGGCTGCTAAAAATAGCAATTACCAGCAGCAAAAGAGGCTCCCTTGGCCGGCCATCCTATGTGGCAAAGTTGAAAGATTCAACGTTGCTAAATATAGCGTGGGCAAATCTTAAAAGCCATGAATTTTGGAGGGGTTTGAATGAGGTTTTGAAAGATCTTCAAGGACTCCTTTGCAAGCTAAATTAATCAGCTAATAAGCTGATTTGGGCAATCATTGTGGACGGTTTGGGCTGCCCAATTGGTGGCTGGTGCGGTTCAACCAGTGTGGTTCAACTAGCCCTTTTTTCCCATAATTAATTAATAATAATTTATTTAGCCCAAATTAAATTGGGAATAAATTAAGATTAATTATATTATAGTTAAATCTTCATAATTGGACCGTCTTGGACTGGAAATAAATTTGCCTTGATCTTCAAATTGCTTTTCGGTTTTGTTCTTCGAGCAGTGTCTACCGAGCCGATTTTTGCCTTTTGTGCGAATCTGTCGAAAATAGTCAAAATTAAACAAAATTCACTATAAAATTAATTAAGATTCATCATGTTCATATTTTTAGCAAAATTTAAATATTTTATGATATTTAATTATTTTCTGACAAGAATTTACTCGAAACCACATGAATTTGGGTCAAAAAGGGCATGGAAAAGTATATAAATTTTCGTGTTTCCAAGGGCTAATCACAGACATTTCTCTGTCAGCAATCTCAGATTTAATACCCAGAGTCCCGGACACTGCACAAGCAACATATGAATGTGTAGACCCAATATCTATCAAAGCTATAAAGGGTACACCAAATATAAGGAACGTACCAGTTATGACGTCCGGTGCGTCGCCATCCTCAGGCTGTCGAGCTGCATAGACTAACCCCGACTGTCATGCATCTGTATTACCAGCACCTCTACCCGGTGCTCCACGACCTCGACCAAATCCATTTCCCCCTCTGACCGGACCACAACCCCTCGGCGACTACTGACCACCTCTTCTTGCTTGAACAATTCCCTCACCTATCGTCCACACCCTAGTAACCTCTTGTAGACAGTCCTTTAACAAATGATCCCTAGATCCACACTTGAAGCATCCTCCAGTTCTTCTCCAACACTCCCCCGGATGTATTTTCCCACACAAAGCACACTATCGAGTCTATCCAACAGCAACAGGCATCGCAACTCGGCCTGGCCCATCAAACCTAGGCCTCTTTTGGAACCCCCAGTAGACCATGACGTCCCAAAAATTCTCTTATTTTTGCCCCTATCTTTATCTCGGTTCTGCCTCTCAGAACACTTCACCTCTTCGGCAATCTTTTCCTTCTCAACCAGTATAGTAAAATCCCTTTCCCACTGTAGAACTATCAGTACTCGCAGCTCATCTCGTATACCATCCTCGAATCGAACACAACATTCATAATCAGTTGCGACGATACCTCGAGCGTAATGGCTTAGGCGAAAGAACACCGCCTCGTATTGACCTACAAATTTACCCCCTTGAACCAGATTCAGAAATGCTTTCCTCTGGGCGTCCACATAGCTCGCCCAAACATAGTTTCCCTGGAACACTGTCTTAAAGAAGTCCCAGGTGATACGGTCTGCTGAAGTACCTTCCCCCACTGTGAGCCACCACTGGTACGCCTCATCGCGTAGGAGAGACACTACTCCTTTCAATTTATCCTCCACTATGCAATCTAGATCATCTATGATTTGTTCGACTGCTTCCAGCCAGTACTCAGCTACATTCGGGGCCACGCCAGAAATACCCCTAAATATCTCAGCCCCATTTGCCCGAAGTCACTCAGGTATAGATTTTCGAGCTACCGATCCAGTACTTACACCAGCAACTCGTTCCATGTAACATCCTGGATTATAACCTATGCATTAGTATGTCTTATGTGTTATGGATGTGATGTGTGCATTTTTAGAATCTTGGGAATGTAAGGAAATGACTTGGAAATGTAAGGAAATGACTTGGAAATGTAAGGAAATGTCTTGTCTTGGAAATGTAAGGAAATGTCTTGTCTTGTAAATTTGAGGAAATGTCTTGGAAATGTAAGGAAATGTCTTGGAAATGTGAGGAAATGCTTTAGAAAATGTTAAGTTTTAAAGTTTAAAAAGAGGAAACTAAGGCAAGGTGGCCTTAAGAAAATTAATAGAGGAAATTTGACACAGGAACGGGCTTGGAAAAGTGGCAAGGAGGCACCACTTAAAGCCCAGTAAGTGACGCCACAAGCAAGGGGAAAGGGGCCTAAGTTCGAGTCACATGGGATGCAAATAAAAGAATTTTATTTTTGCTACAAGGAACAGAGAGGTGGACGACACTAAGGAACTCAAGGGAGGAGTTTAATGCCTTTTAAAATTCGGCAAATAGATGGATAAATAATGGATAATTATTGGTATTTTTTTAATTAAGGGATAAGAGATAATTAAAGGATTATTTCTATTAATTTTAAACAAAGTGATAAAGATAAGAGAAGTGATGGCCAAGTAAGGGAGTCTTGGCCTAGTAATTTCGGCAATAAGAGGAAAATAAGGCCATTATTCATTTTTCTTCCTTCCTAGTCTCTACCGAATTCTCTAGTAAGCTCTCTTCTCTTCTACCTTTTGTTAAGCCGAATAATCCCTTCACAAAATCAACTATTTCCGATTCTCTAAGCCTCAACACCCTCTCTTTTCTTTTCTTTATTAAAGCCGAATCTCTTGTGCACCTTATTCTTTTCTTGTTCTCTCAATCTCTCAAAAGCCGAAAGTTGTGAGATCATCATCTAGCCATAGCCGAATCTCTGAAGGTTGAAGTGAAGGTGCAATCGATTTCTTCAAATAAGGGTAAGATCCAAATTTGGTTTCCATTCTGTTATATTTTAGACTATCGAAATTTAGGGACTAATCCCTATTATTAATCTTGGCCGAATTATGGCAGGGAGGTTTCAGGATTTAGGTGTTGTCGACTTCAAGAGAAGATCTTTTGATATTTTTAAGATTCAGGGTAAGATGATATTCGACCATAGGCCATTCTTAATGTGTTTAAATGTTAGAATTAATCTAACATATATCCATGGGGATTTCGACAGACACCTAAGGCAAGGGATACTTTTCAGGATTTGAGAATTTCAAGGTAAGCGTACTCACACATTCGGCCAAGGGCCTATTTTAGTATTTAGACTTGTTTCTCATTATCTTAAAAGCCGAAAACTAACCTATGAAGAGATCTAGTGCTTGGCCGAATACAAGAAGAAGCATAGCAAAGATTTCGGGACTTGATTAGTAGTGAAATCGGCACCAAGGTAAGTTTTGAGTTACTACAATCCTAATAGGATTTGGTTTTATGGCCGAATGGTCTTCATTAAATTTTTGAGTGATGGCCGAATGTAGGGAGTTAAGGATCTAAGGCAGTAGATCAGATTTCGGGATTTCAGTGAATTTGTTAAGCGAATCAGGTGTGTACCCCACACTATCTTTTAATAAAATTTATGGCAATATTTAATATGTGCATGTTTATAAGAATGTGAATATGGCTAAGGTACCGTGTTATGGTACAAAGTACTCAGGTACGTTTCCTACTCCTACTAGGATTATGAAATATGTTATATTTAACATGTGAAAAGTGATACGAATGTGAAATGCATGACATGTATGATATGGGGCATATGGGTTACTGAAAAAGGGGAAGTGAATGTGGTGATCTAAGACCACGATATCTGAATGTGGTGACTTCGGTCACATTATTTGAATGTGGACTTAAGACCACGATATCTGAATGTGGTGACTTTGGTCACAATTATTTAATCTGGTGGCTATGCCACGAATATTTATAAGGGCGATGAGCACGTTGACTGCAGCGACTGCGTTCGATGGTGTGTAGCGGATGGAGGGTTGACTGAGTAGTCCCCACGGTGTGCAGGTTGGTACGGGTGATGTGTAGTAGATGGCATCTAGGTTTGGGTTTGGGTTCGGGTTGCATCATTTTTTTAATGATTTATGAATACGTATGTTATGAAATGCCTGAATTTGTTAAGACTTAGTGTTGTAGTACACATTGATTCTGTTGACTCACCCTGTTGTGGGAACATTTTTTTCAGGTGATGAACAGTGATGGACCGGGGTCGGCAGAAGCTTAGGGATGGCCATGCTCAGCAAGAAATTCATTTTAGTTGGATTACTTTATTTTACTTTTATTTACTATGTATGAATTTTTATCAATTAAAGTTTAAATAAATTTCTTTTAAACTAAACCCTAAATGTTTTGACACCTAAGATAAAGGGATTTCAATATAAGATAACCCTGTTTTCCACTCGAGCCCAACCCAATTCGAACTTTCTCCCAAAATCACTTAAAGTTTTTCAAAGTGCAACGAATTTGAACTGATTTTTCTTAAGGAACATACCAAATCTGGTCGAGGCTCATGGGCCGGGTTTGGGGTGTTTCAATTTGGTATCAGAGCCCATTTCAAACTCTTGGCTTGAGGTTTAAGGCCCAAAACGTTTTCAAAGCGAGCCCAAATAAGTTTTATGAAAACATTTTTTGAAATAAGCAGGTTTTTTGGCATGGCACCCAAGTCTCCGACCAGCAGTCCATTAGGTAAGTACTTCTACCCATTTGTGTGATTTATAGTATGATGTGTAGAAGGGTAGAAATGGAATGGAATGTAGATTAGCATGATAAGTACTTGAACCCTAGGACTAGTTTTCCCCAGCATTTACATAAGACTTAAGTGCATAATTAAACAAACCTGTGGTTAAGTCGCCGAGTTAGGGTGTGGCAACCATGGTGCGCATGTCTAGGATTGGATCCGGAAGAGCCTGGTACTTAAGCAGTCCTAGTGACTCACCTCCTCTTCGCAGAATCCTACCAGTGCGTAGCTACGGTTCACCCTAACCAAGATGACTCGATCCACAAAGCTAACGCAATAACTAAAACCCGAAAGGGAACTAGCCGTATTTTATAAAAACCCTAGTTTTAAAACTCTCAAAATTACCCTTTTAATTTGTGAGAACTATTTTTACAAAATTTTCTGAAAAACTTTTGATTTACAAAAATTACCAAAATACCCCTAGTGGCGGAATTACAAAAATACCCCTGGTTTCTAAAAATTACCGTACTACCCCGATTTCAATAAAATTTTCCTTACTTTATAAAATGACCAAAAATTCTAGATCACAAAATATCAAAATATCTTGATTTTGGAAAATTATGAAATTGCCCTTGACGTACAAAATTACCAAAATGATCTTAATTCCCAAAATTTTTGCAACATCACTATTTTGGAAAACAAATTCTCAAAAATAACCCTAAAGTTTAGTAAAATCTGCAATACCCCTGATTTATTGAGCTTTACAAATTTACCCTGGTTTATTACCAAAATACCCTTGAGTTTCAAAATTATCGAAATACCCTCGGATTTATAAATTTCCAAAAATACTCTCGAGAATGCAAAATTACCAAAATACCCTTATTGACAAAATCACCAAGGAACCATATTTTGAAAAATTACGAAAATACCCCTGTAGGACAAATTACGAAAATACCCCTGGGGTAGGAATAGACAAAACTATAGAAATAATGAATGTGTGTGATGGATGTTACTGAATGAATGTTTGGATGAATGTGCTTCTCTGAATTAGGATAGAAAACTTGAACTTTGATTGATCGAAATAACTACTTCTAAACTTCTTTCATAAAATTTCTTCGCAGATAATCAGTGAAACCAGTATTAATTCATAAAATACCTTAATTAGATTAAAGCGCGAACGTAGACATGAGCTCTAAAGGACGTGGACGTAACGTACGAGGACAAGGTAGAGGTAGAATGACCGTGTCGGAACCCGTTAGATCAGGTCAAGGATCTGAGAATGAGGTACCGCCACCACCACCACCCGCTGTTGATGCTAAACAGTAGGATCAGATGGGAGATGACGCTGTATCGCAGGCTGTGCTGCGAGTTCTTGAATTGGTGGCTGGTGCAGGAGGAAATTCGAGAGCTCGAAAGTCGGTACCTGAGCGACTTCATGCCAATGGAGCTGAGGTATTCTGTGGCGTATCTGGTGTAGCACCCAGTACAGCCGAGTATTGGTTGGAGGCAACCGAGCGCATTATGTATGAGCTCGATATGACCCCTGAGGAGAAGTTGAAAGGAATGGTGGCACTGTTACGCGATGAAGCGTATCAATGGTGGTTAACAGTTCGGGATGGTGCCACAGCTGAGGATCTAACCTGGGAATATGTTAAGGCCGCATATCAGAAGAAGTATGTCGGCACAAGGTATACTGATGAGCAAAGGAAGGCTTTTCTGGGACTAGTTCAAGGGAACAAGTCCGTAGCAGAGTATGAAACTGAATTTTTAAGGTTAAGCCGGTATGCTCGAGGAGTAGTGGCAACGGAGCATGAGCGATGTGTCTGTTTTGAGGACGGACTAAGGGATGATCTAAGATTGTTGATAGCTCCACATCAGGAGCGGGAATTTTCTGCGTTAGTCAAGAAGGCAAAAGTAGCTGAGGGAATTAAGGACTCCGTGAGGCAGAACTCTAATCAGAGCAGGCCGAACAGAGGCTTTGGATCGTCAGGATCATCTGAGAATAAAAGGCCTAGAGTTGATGGGCGCAAAGGCAGCAAGTCGCTACAGGAGAGGCGATGTCGCACTTGTGACCAGTGTGGGAAGAAACACTTAGGAGAGTGTTGGAAAAAGACCGGAGGATGCTTTAAGTGTGGGTCCAAGGATCATATGATTAAAAGATCGTCGCGCAGGATCCGAATAGGGCTCGGACAAAGCAGAGTCAAGGTTGGGGCGACAGTGCAGAGGTGGTCAACAAGCGACAAGGGTCGTGGTTCGAACCATGGAGGGAATGGTTCCGGCCAAGGTCGTGGAACACCAAATAGAGGTGCCGAAGGTTCTGATGAGAGGCAACCAAGATTGATTTATGCAGTTGGCCATCGCGAGGAGGAAGATGTACCAGTTGTGACAACGGGTACGTTCCTTGTTCTGGAATACCCTTTATTACTTTGCTTGTTATGAATTAGCTCATTCTTGTACTGCTGGTAAAGTGCCTGAAACCTTGCATGTGAATTTAGAGATTATGCCTAGGAAGTATGATAGTGTTATTAAGATTAGAGTGCGCAGCATAAGCGTAGTGTGGTGAGTAGGAATGCAGTTAGCCAAGTAATTTCGAGGACGAAATTATTTTTAAGGGGGGTAGAACTGTAACATCCTGGATTATAGCCTATGCATTAGTATGTCTTACGTGTTATGGATGTGATGTGTGCTTTTTTAGAATCTTGGAAATGTAAGGAAATGACTTGGAAATGTAAGGAAATGTCTTGTCTTGGAAATATAAGGAAATGTCTTGTCTTGGAAATGTAAGGAAATGTCTTGTCTTGGAAATGTAAGGAAATGACTTGGAAATGTAAGGAAATGTCTTGGAAATGTGAGGAAATGATTTAGCAAATGTTAAGTTTTAAAGTTTAAAAGAGGAAACTAAGGCAAGGTGGCCTTAAGAAAATTAATAGAGGAAATTTGACACAAGAACGGGCTTGGAAAAGTGGCAAAGAGGCACCACTTAAAGCCCAGTAAGTGACGCCACAAGCAAGGGGAAAGGGGCCAAAGTTCGAGTCACATGGGAAGCAAATAAAAGAATTTTATTTTTGCTACAAGGAAGAGAGAGGTAGACGGCACTAAGGAACTCAAGGGAGGAGTTTAATCCCTTTTAAAATTAGGCAAATAGATGGATAAATGATGAATAATTATTGGTATTTTTTTTAATTAAGGGATAAGAGATAATTAAAGGATTATTTCTATTAATTTTAAACAAAGTGATAAAGATAAGAGAAGTGATGGCCAAGTAAGGGAGTCTTGGCCTAGTAATTTCGGCAATAGGAGGAAAATAAGGCCATTATTCATTTTTCTTCCTTCCTAGTCTCTGCCGAATTCTCTAGTAAGCTCTCTTCTCTTCTACCTTTTGTTAAGCTGAATAATCCCTTCACAAAATACACTATTGCCGATTCTCTAAGCCTCAACACCCTTTCTTTTCTTTTCTTTATTAAAGCCGAATCTCTTGTGCACCTTATTCTCTTCTCGTTCTCTCAATCTCTCAAAAGCCGAAAGTTGTGAGATCATCATCTAGCCATAGCTGAATCTCTGAAGGTTGAAGTGAAGGTGCAATCAATTTCTTCAAATAAGGGTAAGATCCAAATTTGGTTTCCATCCTGTTATATTTTAGACTATCAAAATTTAGGGACTAATCCCTATTATTAATCTTGGCCGAATTATGGAAAGGAGGTTTCAGGATTTAGGTGTTGTCGACTTCAAGAGAAGATCTTTCGGGATTTTTAAGATTCAGGGTAAGATGATATTCGGCCATAGGCCATTCTTAATGTGTTTAAATGTTAGAATTGATCTAACATATATCCATGGGGATTTCAACAGACACCTAAGGCAAGGGATACTTTTCGGGATTTGAGAATTTCAAGGTAAGCGTACTCACACATTTGGCCAAGGGCCTATTTTAGCATTTAGACTTGTTTCTCATTATCTTAAAAGCCGGAAACTAACCTATGAAGAGATCTAGTGCTTGGCCGAATACAAGAAGGAGCATAGCAAAGATTTCGGGACTTGATTAGTAGTAAAATCGGCACCAAGGTTAAGTTTTGAGTTACTACAATCCTAATAGGATTTGGTTTTATGGCCGAATGGTCTTCATTAAATTTTTGAGTGATGGCCGAATGTAGGGAGTTAAGGACCTAAGGCAGTAGATCGGATTTCAGGATTTCAGTGAATTTGTTAAGCGAATCAGGTGTGTACCCCACACTATCGTTTAATAAAATTTATGGAAATATTTAATATGTGCATGTTTATAAGAATGTGAATATGGCTAAGGTACCGTGTTACAGTACAAAGTACTAAGGTACGTTTCCTACTCCTACTAGGATTATGAAATATGTTATATTTAACATGTGAAAAGTGATAAGAATGTGAAATGCATGACATGTATGATATGGGGTATATGGGTTACTGAAAAAGGGGAAGTGAATATGGTGATCTAAGACCACGATATCTGAATGTGGTGACTTCGGTCACATTATCTGAATGTGGTGACTTAAGACCACGATATCTGAATGTGGTGACTTCGATCACAATTATTTAATCTGGTGGCTATGCCATGAATATTTATAAGGACGATGAGCACGTCGACTGCAGCGACTGCCTTCGATGGTGTGTAGCGGATGGAGGGTTGACTTAGTAGTCCCTACGGTATGCAGGTTGGTACGGGTGATGTGTAGTGGATGGCATCTAGGTTTGGGTTCGGGTTCGGGTTGCATCATTTTTTTTAATGATATATGAATACGTATGTTATGAAATGCCTGAATTTGTTAATACTTAGTGTTGTAGTACACATTGAGTCTGTTGACTAACCCCGTTGTGGGAACATTTTTTTCAGGTGATGAACAGTGATGGACCGGGGTTGGCAGAAGCTTAGGGATGACCATACTCAGCAAGAAATTCATTTTAGTTGGATTTCTTTATTTTACTTTTATTTACTATGTACGAATTTTTATCAATTAAAGTTTAAGTAAATTTCTTTTAAACTAAACCCTAAATGTTTTGACACCTAAGATAAAGGGATTCCAATATAAGATAACCCTGTTTTCCACTCGAGCCCAACCTAATTCGAACTTTCTCCCAAAATCACTTAAAGTTTTTCAAAGTGCAATGAATTTGAACCAGTTTTTCTTAAGGAACATACCAAATCTGGTCGAGGCTCGTGGGTCGGGTTTGGGGTGTTTCATTCCAACACCCGCAGTATCGCTTGGGACAAAGCATCGTCCCCTCTGGTTCTATCCTAGGACCCTGCTTTAGCTATTAGTGATGCTGGCACTTCACCTTCCGGCGCATGTTTAGATTTTGAGGACCCAGCCTCAGCCGCGCGTACCACATCCACGTCCACTTGTGCTCATGTTTGCTAGCTCGAATTAAGCTGATTAAAAATTTTATGGATTAGCATTTCATTTCAATGTTTATTAACAATGTCTTATGCAGAGTGAGTATAGTAGTTGTTTTCGCGAATCGAATTTCCTAATGTCTCAGTCTCTAAAGTTTTAACTCTTACAGTTAGCAATCATAAAACATTGATTCTAACATCATTTCATAATAACAAACAAAGCCAGAAGACATACAGATTTGGTGTCAGTGACTCGGGTGCCATACTTCCAAAAGACATATTTTTCTAAACCATATTTTCAACCAATTTTGGAAAAAGGTTGTCGAACCCAATCCACACCCGAGTTTTGCAACCGGGAAGGTTGTGACACCTTAAAACTGGCCTAAATGTTACGATCGGATCTGGTATGTCACATGGAAAGGTTGTTTAAAGAAACTTCGCGATTGTTTAAAATTTTGAGCTTCGTTTTCATTTTGAAAATCAGATTCATTTTTAAGGTTTCCTTGTAAAATGTTGTAATAATATTAACTACCGAAAACTTGTTTTATAATATGAGAATCAAAATCGGTGGATTTTAGGATGTGATGTTTTTGAAAACAATTATCGTAGTTTTAAAAAAATCCCGAGTTTCGTTGTTTATAACTTGTAAACCGTTTGTTAATGGTTTGGAAAGTGGTTACTTACATTTTTAAGAAAACTCCATTTTGGACATTTCATAATAGGCAATCAATGCTTTAAAACAAAAACCAAAATAAAATCATAGAGGCCTTATTACATAACAACTTCCCAAATTAAAACAAGTTTAGAGTAATGAGAAACGAAGTTTACAAAAGAAATAACGCATGGCCACCACAGAGTTCTCCTTGGCCCAAGTCCTCAAGCTAGGGATTACCTACAAAATTAAGCAAAGGGGTGAGTTACGAGAACTCAGTGTGTAATCCCCCACACGATCAATAACTGGGCTCGAACCCAATCAGATACCAACAGGGCCTTAGTCCTTACGAAATCAAAATGGACGAAGCCCTTATAGAAACGAACTGGGCCTTAGCCCTTACGGAACAAACTGGGCCTTAGCCTTATTAGCATGGTATAGCAGATAATGAATGCAATGCAATACAACCCAGCCCAGCCTAGTAACCCATCTGGTACACACCACCCAACCAATCAAAACACACCGGTGGGGATTTCTACAATCAACCCTCATCCACTACACACCATCGATGGCAGTCACATTGCTCATCGTCGAAGTTGTGACAGAGTCACTGAAATATATGTGGCATAGCCACCGAAATAATATGACAGAGTCACCGAAATACACTGCCCCTTTTCATCAGTATCATATCCCAAACCCATGCAACATATTAGCATAATGTGATGAATGCAAAACATATATCAATGCACATCAGATAATCAGAACACATATATAATCATGCTAAGTTATTCGAATGGCATAGTCATAAATGTTACTTACCCGGTATTTCCAACGTTACCCACAAGGGTATCTCAATTGCCGTTGCGGTTATTTCGGCTTTCAGCCAATATTCAAATTAATACTAAACAAACAAATGAAGGTGTATGTATTACACACTTGATTAGCGAAGGACTAAACACTCTTGATCGTTGTCACTCTCACTAACACGAACAACTACAATCTGTCTATTCAGATCCGATGTCGTTTCTCTTCTACAACTCGGTGGAAAATCTCAAACGGCTGACAACACATGCCATTTGAACTTAGGAGTGGAGACTGCGAGTCCGCTCCCTTTTGGCTCCTTAGTCGATACCCCATTAGAACGGCTACCACTCGCCTTCATGAAGAAAATCTCGTCAATAAGGTATCACAGTGAAATGGCAGTTGTCTAGCCAAGAGGTTTGGTTATGGCAGAGTAAAATGAAAAGGAAATGATAGCTAAGAAACTGAAGAGATGACTCCTTATCTTGATAAACGAGGAATTGCACTGACACAGATTCGGCTACAAGATGTTCAGCCTATCTAACGAGAGTCTATCACAAATCAAAAAAAGAGCAGGTCACAACGTGATGGAGTAAACAGTTACGAAAGAGAGGAACCAAATTCAGTTTAATGATATAGAAGATGAGTGTTCGGCTTCTTTAAGAGAAGTAAGAGAATTGAAAAGAATAATAAATAATAAAAAAAAGAGAATGTTACCTTAAACAGAGAGACGCCGAATGGAACCCAAGGCAATTCGGCACTGGCAAAAATAATAGAAGCAATCCAAGTTTGGCTATGAAGGCTCAAATAAATGAAACTCCAATATTAATCAAAGGATTAAGAAAAGAATAATCGATAGAAACAAGTAGGAGATGAATAAAAGAGATTCGGCTTAAGGGAAAAATTGAAAAGCAGTGAAGGAAAAGCAAAGTTTCGACTATGTCAAAAATAAAAAGGAGGGAGAAAGAGATGGATGTTGGAGAGAAAAGATGAAAAGAGTGCACAAGTGGTCACTCTCTAAAGGTTCGGCTATACCACACTGTGAAGAGAAAGGATGAAAGAAAGAAGAAGAGAGGTTTTGACAAGAGCAAAAAAAAAACCCAAAATGCACCTAATTTGCACCAAAAGAAAAGGAGAGGAACACGAAAAGAGTCTAAGAGAATTTCGGCACTCACTCTTCCTCAAAACCGAAAATGCTCCTCCCACAACCCCCAACCGAATTTCACCCCCTCCAAGCTCCCACATTAGGCCAAACTCCTCCTCTCTCCCCACATCCCACGATTTTCTCCTCAACTTACTCTCCATTCACCAATTCAAATTAGTTGTCCACTTCAAACTCCCCAAGCTCCTCTCCTCCATCCATTTCAAATTGTTTGACTCATTCAACAACCACCATGGTAGAGTCCCAGTCGAATGCCACCTCCTCACCAACCTAGCACAAAATTAAAACTCCACAATATAGCAGAAGGGATTCGAACTCCTCCCCCTTTGCTCTACCAGTGACGCCACAACCACTCCACCTTATGCTCACTTTTGAGTCATCAACCACAAATAATTATCCTTAAGGCCTGCTTCCACTAGCTCTTTCCTCTTATGCCCAAAAAGCAAAATTTTACCAAGGCTCTGGCTTGAACCCGAGCCTCCCCATGACCCTCAAACACACCTAAATAACAAGCTAATCGAGCCAAACACATAGAATAGTGCAAAATGCAGAACCCCTAATTCTAGGATGTTACATAGATCTTTTAATTTGGTTGGTAGCTTGTTTTGGAGAATGGTTGAACATTCTTCATTAAGTTCCACTGTTGATATCTCTTCAAACTTCCTTCTATTTGTTAGGAGCTCTTTTAGGAATTTTGCGTATGTCGGCATCTACAAATTAGCTTCAACAAAAGGTAAGTTAATATGTAACTTTTTAAAAAGTTTAAGAAATTTACCGTATTGTGCATCTAATCGGTCGTTCTTCAACTTTGTCGGATATAGGATTGGTGGTTTACATTCTTCGCGAACTAGTGTTACATTCTCAACTTTTTCATCTTTTAACTTATCAGTTTCGTGTGGTATCTTGTTTTTTGTTTCAACTAACTCCTTTCCACTTCTTAGTGTAATTGTGATAAACCGTAATATGAACATATTTTAATCCCACATTTAGCATACTTTTAGATGATTTAAGCCTTGAATTGTGGAATTTGGTGCTCTTAATCCTTTAATTTCATGTTCTATACTTAGGAGAGCACCGGATGATGAAAAGAACAAGAAATGGGCCTAAAACGGAGAAAATAGGCCTAAGTACGAATTGTACTCGGCCTGGGACCAAGACAACACGGTCGTGCCTCCTTAACAGACCTGAACACTGCCTGGCCACGACTTACATGGGCGTGTGCCATAGGGCGTGTCCCTGACGTGACCTGCTTGAATTTCACTCGGATTAGGGTACTTAGAGGCAAAGAAAGCCATTCCAAAAGCCTATATAAACACCCTAAAGGCCAACCTTCAAGGGGCGTCCAGTTAGGCCGAAGAGCCAATCCAGAGAGGCCAGAATTGTTGAATTTACTCGAAGAAAGCTAGTTGATTCATCTCAAGAAGCCGGAGTTATACTCAAGACAGAAGATCTTCCCTTCAATTTCCTTCAGGGGGTTTTAGGCTTTTTCTTATGTTTTGTTTTGTATTTTCTTCTGATGTGTTCTTTTATAATTATGAACTAAACCCCTCAAATACCTAAGGGGGATGAAACCTAAGACGGATCTTGTTATTGTTTTCTGAACTATATGATAAATACTTGATTTGTTCTTAATTATGTGTTCTTAATTCTTTCTTTCATATTTTAGGATATTAATTCAAGTATTGATGTGCTTAGGCAGATAAGGAATAGACCCTATCTAAGATTAGATCTAGCATAATTAAGCGAAGTTGATAGCAACCCTAGAGATAGGATGACGAAAATCTACCAGATTAGGGTCAAACCTAATATGGGAGTCCATAGATCGAGTTAATGCAATTCTAGAGGTTTTAATTAGAAAGAGATTTCAATTAATCAACCTAGGGTTAGACGTTAGTAGCCTCGAGAGAGGTATTAATATACATTAGTGAATAAATCGTCTTGTTCAGAGTTAAATAACAAGTGAAGTCTAGGTGGATACTTCCTCGGGTATTGTCTTAATCAATTGGTTTTTCCCACAAGTATTTTCCCCAATTCATTCTCTTTGTCTTAGCATCTTTAGCTTAATAGTTAGTTAAATGTAGATTAATTAATAATTTCTTTAATTCTTAGGCTAAATAATAAAAAGAAAATTAGTATTAGTACTTTTGGTTCCTTTGGGTTCGACCATCCGGTCTTGCCACTAAACTATACTACTATTCAATAAGTGCGCTTGCCTCAATTGTTGTTATAGTTAGTTTCTAGGCTCGATCATTCTTTTTATAAAATTTTAAGACTCTGACACACGATCAAGTTTTTGGCGCCTTTGCCGGGGAACTAAAATATTAAGAACGCTCAATTTTTATTACTTTAGCCATTTTTATTTTTGCAATTTATTATTTTTATTATTTTTATTTTGCTTTTAACTTTGCTAATTTTGCTTCTTTTATTTGTTCTTAAGCAGGTACCTCTAGTTTATGACTAGAAGGAGCCCGACAGGACCCCTAATTTACGACAGTGATATTAAAGGTACTATTCGCAGAAATTGTAGAGAGATAAGGTGAAGCTTAAATTACATAGAAGAAGAGCAAGAAGTTGAAACCAATACCATCGAAGAGATGGCTGAGAATAATCCGCTACCTCCAGAGGTGGCCGAAGACCATGCTCCTCGAACTATGTATGATTATGCTGAACCTAATTTAACAGGAACTGAGTCAAGTATTGTTAGACCTGCTATTGCTCCTAATAATTTTGAACTGAAACCTAACACAATTTAGATGATACAACAATTTGTTCAGTTTGATGGTTTTCAGGATGAAGATCCAAACAATCACTTGGCAAATTTCCTAGAATTTTGTGATACTTTCAAAATAAATGGCATTTTTGATGATACCATCCGTCTTCGGTTATTTCCCTTTTCTTCAAGGAATAAAGCCAAACACTGGTTGCATTCTCTTCCACGAGGATCAATCACTACATGGGAACAAATGACCGAAAAATTTTTATTAAAATATTTTCCTCCGGCTAAAATGGCCAAGTTAAGGAATGATATCTCTTTTTTGTGCAAATGGATTTAGAAACACTTTATGATGCATGGGAGAGATATAAAGATCTACTAAGAAGGTGCCCACATCATGGATTTCCCTTGTGGCTACAGGTCTAAACTTTTTACAACGGTGTGAACCCCTCAACTAGGAAGTTAATCGATTCAGCCGCCAGTGGAACATTGAACAAGAAAACACCCGAGGCTGCTTACGAATTCATTGAAGAGATGTCATTGAATTACTATCAGTGGCAAGTCACAAGGACCAAGCCAACAAAAGTAGCCAGTGTTTTCAACCTCGATGCAGTAACCATGCTATCAAATCAGGTAAAACTGATAAACAAAAAGATTGATGGTTTATGTGATTCTTTGCAGGTAGATCCAGTTATGTAGTGCAATACGAGAGGAGATTGGAGGAATAATACAGATTATCCACCTTACAACCTGAGCGCTGAAAACGAACAAGTTCACTATATGATTAACAATTTTATACCTCAAAATAACCCTTATAGTAACAGTTACAATTCAGGTTGGAGGAACTAGTCAAATTTCTCGTAGGGTAGTCAAAGAAACCAAAGAAAACAATTCTACCCACAAGAAAAGAAGCCAAACCTTGAAGAAATGCTGATTTATAAAGGTGTCAGAAACCCGTCTTCAAAATGCCGAAATAATATTGAACAATCAACAAGCATCAATTCAAGGGCTTAAGGATCAAATTGAACAACTAACTAAGTTAGTTTCTGAAAGGCAACTAGAAAGTTTACCTAGGGAAAAAGAGCAAGTGAAAGCAGTTACACTAAGAAGTGGAAAGGAAATGATTGAAACAACGAAGAAGATACCACATGAAATAGATAAGGCAAAAGATGAGGGACTTGAGAATGTAACGCTGGTACGCGAAGAACGTAAACTACCAATCCCATATCCTGCAAAGTTGAAGAAAGACCGATTAGATGCACAATATGGTAAATTTCTTGAACTTTTTAAACAGTTACATATTAACTTACCTTTTGTTGAAGCTATTTCACAGATGCTGACATACACAAAATTCCTAAAAGAGCTTCTAACAAGTAAAAGGAAATTTGAAGAAAAATCAACAGTGGAACTTAATGAAGAATGTTCAGCTATCCTCCAAAACAAGCTACCAACCAAATTAAAAGATCCAGGAAGTTTCACTATTCCCTGTTTAATTGGTAGTTTACATATTAAGAAAGCACTAGCTGATCTAGGAGCTAGTATTAATTTAATGCCGTATAAAATTTTTAAGCAACTTGATCTTGGGGAACCAAAACCCATTAGGATGAGCATTCAATTAGCTGACAGATCTATTAAATATCCTAGAGGAGTTATTGAAAATATTCTGGTAAAAGTTGATAAATTTATATTCCTTGTTGATTTTGTTGTGCTTGACATGGATGAAGACATTGAGGTACCTTTAATTTTGGGGCGCCCTTTTTTAGCTACAGCTAGAGCAATTATTGATGTAGGTGATGGTAAACTCGCATTAAGGCTAGGCCACGAGGAAATTATTTTCCAAATTTACGATGCTATGCAGTATTATAGAGAACAAGATGATTCCTGTTATTTTATTGATACCATTGATCATTTTATTCAAGATTCTTTGCAGGAAATCATACATAACAACATGATGGAACTGTGTCTTGCCCAAGGTGAGGGGGAAGATAATGATTCCGATGAGTTGAATTCTAATACATCCACCTCTAGACAAAAGAAAGAGGAGGACATTGAAATCAACGACAAATTTAAACAAAAACCTTCTATTATGAGCCACCGAAATTAGAATCAAAATAGTTGCCAAAACACTTAGAATATGCATTCCTCGGGGATAATTCTATGCTACCAGTAATTATCTCTTCAGAACTGGAACCTGAAGAGAAAGACGAGTTGCTAAAAGTACTAAAGGAACATAAAAGAGCCATAGCTTGCAAAATTTCTGACATTAAAGGAATAAGCCCATCATTTTGTACCCACAAAATTTTAATGGAAGATGAGTATAAACCATGTGTGCAACCTCAAAGACGATTAAATCCCAACGTGAAAGAAGTTGTTAAAGCTGAGGTAATTAAACTCCTAGATGCTAGAATAACTTATCCTATTTCTGACAGTACTTAGGTAAGTCCTGTGCTGGTCGTTCCAAAGAAATGAGGCATGACTGTTGTAGCCAACGAAAAGAATGAACTAATTCCTACAAGAATAGTCACAGGTTGGAGAGTCTGTATTGACTATAGAAAGTTGAATGACACCACCAGAAAAGATCACTTCCCTTTGCCCTTTATTGATCAGATATTGGAAAGATTATCTGGGCATATGTACTACTACTTCTTGTACAGACTCTCCCGGCTACTTCCAAAACCCAATAGCCCCTGAGGATCAAGAAAAGACAACATTCACATGTCCATACGGTACATTTGCTTATCGTAGAATGCCTTTTGGATTATGTAATGCTCCTACTACTTTTCAGCGCTGCATGCTAGCTATCTTTGATGAACTTGTGGAAGATATTATGGAGGTATTTATGGACGGTTTTTCAGTATTTGGTAATTCTTTTAATCTTTTCCTTAAAAATCTAAAACGAGTTCTAATAAGATGTGAGGAAACGAACCTTGTTTTAAATTGGGAAAAGTGTCACTTTATGGTTTGAGAGGGGATTGTGTTAGGACATAAAATTTCTAGTAAAGGGATTGAGGTAGACAAAGAAAAGGTTGAAACCATAGAAAAATTACCTCCTCCTAGTTCAGTTAAAGCTATTAGAAGCTTTTCAGGACATGCTGGATTTTATAGAAGATTTATTAAGGATTTTTCTAAAATAGCTAAGCTGTTAATGAAATTACTAGAAAAAGATGTACCTTTGTTTAGATGCATTTAATATCCTCAAAGATAAATTAATAAATGCTCCAATTATAATTGCACCTGATTGGAATTTACCCTTTGAACTAATGTGTGATGCGAGTGATTTTGCAGTAGGTGCAGTTTTGGGATAGCGAAGAGACAAGCACTTCCAGCCGATCTATTACGCTAGCAAGACATTAACGGCTACACAAGAAAATTACACCACCACAGAAAAAGAATTGCTAAGTGTGGTTTTTGCATTTGATAAATTAAGACAGTATTTGATATTATCTAAAGTTTTCATTTACACTGACCATTTAGCTCTTCGTTATCTTTTAACTAAATTCGATGCAAAACCTCGACTAATAAGATGGATTTTACTCTTACAGGAATTTGATTTAGAAATTCAGGGTAAGAAAGGAGCTAAAAATCTTGCAGCAGATCATCTTTGTAGGCTTGAAAATCTATATATTGAAAAACTAGATGAGAATGAGATAAATGACTCGTTTCCTGAAGAACAATTATTTGTTATATCTAACTCCGAGGTACCTTGGTTCACAGACATTGCAAATTACTTAGCTGCTAACATCCTTGATCATTGTTTTATGCGATGTCAAAGTCTTAAAATTTATATAAAGAATGATCGAACATGGAAACTAACTACGCACCTATCGAACAATAGTATAGTTAAGGCAAGACCGGATTGTCGAACCCAAAGGAACCAAAAGTACTAATACTAACTTTTTTTTTATTATTTAGCCTAAGAATAAAATGAATTTTTATCTAACCTAAAATTAACTAACAACTAAACTAAAGAATCTAAGACAAAGAAGAATGAAATTGGGAAAATAACTTTGAGGAAAAACCAATTCATTAAGATGATACTCAAGGAAGAATCCACCTAGACTTCACTTGTTATCTAACTCTGAACCAGACGATTTATTCACTTAACTTGATCCGTAGGATTCCCTAAATTATATTAATCCCTCTCTCGAGGCGACTAACGTCTAACCCTAGGTTGATTAATTGAAATCTCTTTATAATTAAAACCCCTAGAATTGAATTAACTCGACCTATGGACTCCCATATTAGGTTTCACCGTAATCCAGCAAAATTTCGTCACCCTATCTCTAGGCGTGCGATCAACTCTGCTTAATTATGCTAGATCTACTCTTAGGCAGGGACTTTTTCTCCTCCACCTAAGCCCATCATACTTGAATTAATATCCTAGAAATATCAACACAAGAATTAATAACACATAATTAAGAACAAGTCAAATATTTATCATATAGTTCAGCAAACGATAACAAGATTCATCTTAGGTTTCATCCCCCTCAAGTATCTGAGGGTTTAGTTCATAATAATAAAAGAAAACATCTTAAAAGAAAAGATAAAAAAAAAAATAAGAAATCCCTAAAACCCCCTGAAGGAATTGAATCCGTCTTCTTGAGATGAATCAACTGGCTATATTCGAGTAAATCCCCACAAGTTTGCCCTCCTTGGCCTAGCTAGACGCCCCCTGACTAGAGCCTTGGGTTTCCCCCGACAAAAGCCCTGGCAGAAGGCTTCTGCCAAACTCCCCCTTTAAGTTGCCCCCTCGGGTGTTTATATAGGCTTTGAGATGCCTTACTTGGTCCCTAAGTATCCTAATCCAAGTGGAATTCCTACTAGGGTGTTTAAATAGGCTTTGGAATGTGTTTCTTTGCCTCCAAGTATCCTATACCGAGTAAAACTCCTCTTGGCCACGGTAGGGACACTCCCATGGCACACGCCTGTGTGAATCGTGGCCATGCCGTATCCAAGTCTGATAAGGAGGCACGGCCATGTGGTCTTGGGCCCAGGCCATGTTGACTTCATAATATGGCCCATTTACTCCATTTTGGGCCCGTTTCTCGTTCTTTCTATCTTCTGGTGCTCTCTTGGGTATAAAACATGAAAACAAATTATTAAGAGCACCAAATTACACATTTCAAGGCTTAAATCATCCAAACGCATGCTTAATGTAGGGTTAAAATATGTTACTATTACGATTTATCAATCCTACCAAAAAGGTTAACACATCATCAAAAGAAGCGATTTTTTGCTGATGCGAAAAATTATTTTTGGGAGGATCCTTTTCTTTTCCGTATATGTGTAGATCAAGTAATTTGGAGATGTGTTACAAAGGCAGAAGCAAGCAAAATCCTAGAAAATTGCCACTCAGGACCTTCAGGAGGACATTATAGCTGGATTAAGATGGCACATAAAATACTCGAATCAGGTTTTTATTGGCCAACTCTGTTTAAAGATGCCAACATGTATGTTGTTTCATGTGATAAATGCCAAAGAACAGGTTATATCTCTAAACGTGATGAAATGCCTCAAACGTATATGCTATCATGTGAAATATTCGATGTATGGGGTATTGATTTTATGGGTCCATTTCCTAGTTCATTTGGAAATAAATACATCTTAGTAGCAGTAGATTACATGTCAAAATGAGTGGATGCTCAAGCTTTATCTACTAACGATGCTAGAGTAATAGTGAGGTTTCTTAAGAAACTTTTCTCTCGATTCGGAACACCCAGAGCAATTATTAGTGATAGGGGTACTCACTTTTGTAATACTCAATTTGATAAAGTCTTAAAAAATATGGAGTACACGAAAGACTGTGCATTAAAAGTATACAATGCTTTATGGGCCTATAGAACAGCGTTTAAAACTCCCATAGGAACATCCCCATACAAATTTGTCTATAGAAAAAGTTGTCATCTACCATTTGAGTTAGAGCACAAAGCTTTTTGGGCTATAAAATTCTTAAATTACGATCTTAAAACTGCAGGTGAGGAGAGGATGATGCATTTGAATAAGCTAGATGAATGGCGAGCTAATACCTATGAGAACTCACGATTATAAGGAGGCAACAAAGCGACGCCATGATGCTCATTTAAAGCAATCAAAGCAATTCTAAAGTAGGAGACTTAGTCCTATTGAACAATTCAAGGCTCAAATTGTTTCCAGGAAAGCTGAAATTAAGATGGTCAGGTCCATTCGTGATTAAAACTATTTTCCCCTATGATGCAATCGAGGTAACTCATCCAACTCGTGGCACATTCAAGGTAAATGGTCAGCGACTGGAAATTTATAATGGTGAAGATTTTAGGGATATGAGAGAGGAGCTTCGGCTCCATGAACTTTTATTTAGAAATGAAAACAGGGTGAGTCTAGCTTAAGACTTTAAACGAGCGCTTCTCGGGAGACAACCCGAGCACTAACTTCACTAATGTCATATTTTAGATTTCTAGCATCTAACTACAAACTAACCAATTCAGTAAAGCATAGGTTTCCCCACCACACAGCCATGCACACGGGCATGGCCATGGTCGTGTGAACACCACGAACAGGTACATGGGCGTCGCAAAGATGGTGTAAAAACAGGACAAAAATTTCCCCAAGACACGGGCTCCGACTAAATGACACGGCCGTGCGATGCAACCGTGGTCAAAACTGACTAAGGAACACGGGCTGTGAGAAATATACACGCCAGTGCGATGTACCCGTGGCTAATATTGATTAATTGACACGGGCGTGTGACATGCCCGTGCATCCAACTTGTGGTCAATTCTGAGTAAACGACACGGTCGTGAAACATGCCTGTGCTCTAAGGCCATGGTCGAAACTGACTTACGAACACGGGCGTAGGACAATAGACACGAGCATGGGAGAACCGAACAAGGCTAGGCATGCCCGTGCGATACAGGCGTGGGACATAACATATGCGCGCCAGACCCCTGAACATTCGAAACGCACGGGCTAGAAATGATTTACACAGGCGTGTGACACACCCGTGTACCCTTATTTATATATAAACCCCACACTATTCATCATCTTTTTCCCCCAAATTCTCCCTCCCAAACACTAGCCGTGAGATGAGTGTCCCACAGTTCGGAGCTGCTCTGGGACTCTATACTGACAAATTCATGGAGGATAACAAACTCGAGGACCTCCATCGCCACATCCATAACTCCTCCTCGAGATGTTGGCACAATATAGCTCCCACCTCAGCCACTTATGACGCTAGTCGCTCCAAGGCGACAACTCTCGCTCCATCCCTGAGGTACATACACGCTATTTTAGCTTATACACTGACAGGTAGGCGAGAGAGCACCAGCGTCGTCAACATTCACAACGCCTACTTCTTATGGTGCATGGCGAACGGGCACGTTTTCGACCTAGCCTATTTCATAGCTCGTGCCATTCAACATTAAACGGACCAACATATGAGACGGGTCATATCTATGGGCCCATAAATCACACGCTTGGCTCGATATTTTGGGCTCCTTAACACCGTCGCTCAAATCTCCTTACTCACACTGGTAGATCAGATGTCCCACAGGGCATCCAGATGATGCTACACATGAGGATGATCCAACGTCGACGTGGGACCGATCCTCCCTAATATCAGCTAGCACCTACCACTAAAGAGGAGGATTCTGAGGACATTACTGACAATGTCCCACACCCACATGAGGAACCACAACCGAGCCATCGACCAGTTCATGCGACTGCTTCACTTTTAGACATCTTTGCACGTCTCACTCAGTTCGACCATTACTGTACTGAACAATTCAATGACACCGCTCGACGATTCGATGGCATTGAGGCGACTCTTCAACAGATTTGTCATCACTTTCACAAATCACTGCCTCCACTGCCTCACGATCCAACCAATGATGAGGACTTTTGAGTGCTTTTTAATTTTAGTTCTATCTTTAATTTTAATTTTGTTTTTGTTTTTGCTTTTATTTGATTTTGATGTGCTCTTTTATTATAATTTGCTGGTTCACACCTTTACTTTTTATTTTGTTCTAAACTTTTATTACTGAAATTCCAATTGATTTTACCTCTGGCTGTCTAATCTTCGAGTAAATATCATAACAAAACCCCCTAAAAAGTTACTAATGACTCTGCAGTTTCAAAAGATTCAAGTTGCTACTAAGGAACTGGAATATTTTCACATACCTTCACATCTGCTTAGTTCATCATGCATTTCATCTGCTCCATACCTACAAGTTTCATTCTCAAGGAATCCATCCAAAATTCAGGAAGTTTCACTTCCCTCCCTATCTTATGATTTTATTACTATATTGTTATTATATATCTTTGTACATTGAGGGCAATGTACATCTTAAGTGTAGGGGGTGAATATTTATTTCGAGAAAGTGCCTAACTTTCTGCATTATTCTCAAATCCCTAAATTATGCCTTGAATTATGCCTCGTTCTTAAGTAATTTTCTCATATTATGATTAGAATGAATTTTGTTTGATTTATGAATTTTATTGATATGTTTTGGATTAAGTCATCGATAATTGTGCAGTGATGATTTAAACTTTAGGAGACTAGAGAATCAAGCGTGATGAGTCTATTTTCAAAAATTAAAATTTTGTTAGGTTATCTACCTAAATCTAATTATTACCTTGAAGTTTGAAATTTAATAGGTTGATATCAAAAACCCATAATTTTTGTGAGATTTTGAGCCTTTTAGAGCATACATCCTCTCATGCTCACTTTTTGATTATGAGTGTGTCAACATTGATTTGTTATTCTAGAACTTGCTTTGATTATACATGTCAAAACCACATCATTGATTTGATATACAGAGATGATAAAGGCACTTAGGAATTAACCCACTCACTCCACTAAAAAGCTTACCCTCACAATTAACCCCTAGTGAACCCCTTTAATCCTAACAACCTTTTTTGTTGACTCACCTACTAATATTAACATGAAACCCATTTTTCTATTTTTTATCACCATTCCTTGACTGCTTTTTTTGTCGAGATTTGATTTTGAGCAATTACCTAACTATGTTCTATATTTCAGTTGTAAAAGTTTTTTTTCCTTTACTTGATTTGTTCATAAAAAAATAAAAAAATTAAAGTATACTCGTTATTAGTTATATGATTATTGAGCTTATATGTTTAAATTCCACATCTTAAAGAAAAAGATCCTATTGTTAATATTACAATTTTTCAAATTATTCAAGTATTAGTTTCTTTTTTCTAGTTAGGTAAATTGTCAATTCAATCTCGATTCTAACCTCCTAATTGAACCTTTATCTACACCTTTAACCCGAGCCCCATTACAACCCTTTTTAAAGACCTTTTGATTTGTGTATCATTTCAGTTTACAGTGGTGGAGATTTGATTTTCAGGCAAGCCTATGGGATTAACTTTTCATGTTTGACTTTTGAGTGCTTAATTTTGAACCTTAAACACTTTGAGTGATTTGAGTGAATCATTAGTGAGAATGTCAACTCTTGTCGATTTTGAATTAAAGGTGATTATTTAGGTAAGGGAAAACACCTATGTTTTGTGCTACAAAAACTATGACTTTGATTGTTTGAATCTTTAGCATCCTTTTACTTAAATTATCAATGTATGAATTATCTATGAATTATGATGAAACACTATTGATGAACATTATGAATCAAGGAAGTTCATTTTAATTGTGAGTTGAGAATTTTTCTTGAGGACAAGCAAATGCTTAAGTGTGGAGGTATTTGATAAACTGTAATATCTGTAATATGGACATATTTTAATCCCACATTTAGCATACTTTTGGATGATTTAAGCCTTGAATTGTGGAATTTGGTGCTCTTAATCCTTTAATTTCATGTTTTATACTTAGAAGAGCACCGAAGGATGAAAAGAACAAGAAACGGGCCTAAAATAGAGAAAGTAGGCCTAAGTACGAATTACACACGGCTTGGGCCCAAACCACACGGTCGTGCCTCCTTAACAGACCTGAACACGACCTGGCCATGACTTACACGGGCATGTGCCATAGGGCGTGTCCCTGACGTGACTTGCTTGAATTTCACTCGGATTAGGGTACTTAGAGGCAAAGAAAGTCATTCCAAAAGCCTATATAAACACCCTAAAGGCCAACCTTCAAGGGGCATCCAGTTAGGCCGAAGAGCTAAGCCAGAGAGGCCAGAATTGTGGAATTTACTCAAAGAAAGCCAGTTTATTCATCTCAAGAAGCCGGAGTTATACTCAAGATGGAAGATCTTCCCTTCAATTTCGTTCAGGGGGTTTTAGGCTTTTTCTTATGTTTTGTTTTATATTTTATTCTGAGATGTATTTTTTTATAATTATGAACTAAATCTCTCAAATACCTGAGGGGGATGAAACCTAAGACGGATCTTGTTATTGTTTTCTGAACTATATGATAAATACTTGATTTGTTCTTAATTATGTGTTCTTAATTCTTGCTCTGATATTTCAAGATATTGATTCAAGTATAGATGTGCTTAAGCAGAGGAGGAATAGACCCTGTCTAAGAGTAGATCTAGTATAATTAAGCGGAGTTGATAGCAACCCGATAGGATGGAAAAAATCTGCCGGATTAGGGTCAAACCTAATATGGGAGTCCATAGATCGAATTAATACAATTCTAGGGGTTTTAATTAGAAACAAATTTCAATTAATCATTCTAGGGTTAGACGTTAGTAGCCTCGAGAGAGGTATTAATATACATTAGGGAATCCTACGGATCAAGTCAAGTGAATAAATCATCTGGTTCAGAGTTAAATAATAAGTGAAGTCTAGGTGGATTCTTCCTCAGGTATTGTCTTAATCAATTGGTTTTTCCCACAAGTATTTTCCTAAATTCATTCTCTCTGTCTTAGCACCTTTAGCTTAATAGTTAGTTAATTTTAGATTAATTAATAATTCCTTTAATTCTTAGGCTAAATAATAAAAAGAAAGTTAGTATTAGTACTTTTGGTTCCTTTGGGTTCGACAATCCAGTCTTGCCACTAAACTATTGTAACATCCTAAAATCGGGGTCTCTGCATCTTGCATGTGATAATATGTTTTTGTGCTAGTTTATGGTGTTTTGGGGTCCAGGCATGAGCTCGGGGTAGGCCTGAGTTATGGTAAAAATTTCTGTTTTAGGAACTTGGAAGGGGGAGCTAAGGGAGTTAGGTGTTAAGAGATGTTGTTGGGGTGTTTTGACACAAATAAGCCAGTGGAAAAGTGGCAAGGAGGCGCCACTTAGGCACAAGGGAAGTGACACCTGAAGGGTGTGGGGAGAGCTTATGTTCGAGCTACGAAGATCCCCTTTCTGCTATTTATTTTTGACACCAAAGCTAAGGAGGTAGTGTGTTCGGGATGGACTCTCTTGGATAAGGATGGAAGAGGTCAACAAATTTGAACAGATGAAGGAGAGGAAATTGTGGAGTTTGAACTTTTCAAACTCATTTAAATGTGTGGCCATGAGAATTTTGAGGAATCGAGTAAGGGAGCTTAGTGTTGGCCGAATGCCAAACACTAAGGGTGATGGAGGAAGTCGGTTGAGGTAGCTAAGGGTATGCCGAATTTCATTAGTAGTCTAGGGGAGCATTTTCGGCTAGTTTAGAAAACTTTCTTCTTCTTTCGTTTAGAGTCAAAATCAAAACCTCACCTGCATCATTTTCTTTTTCTACTTTCGGCAATTGGGGAGCTTTGGCAGAATCAATCTTGCTATTTCCTTGAAGAGCCGAAACTCTGCTTTCATTCTCTTTTCTCTCTTTTCGATTCACTTATTTTTAGCCGAAACTATTACCCCTTCTTTTCTCCTCTTTGGATTTCTTCTTCCCTTATCTCTTGAAACATAATCGTAGCATCGTACTATTCTCCTCCCCAAATTCTTGTCAATCCTTGGAAGAGCTGAATCTTTCTTCTTGTTGGGGTAAGTTGTTCTTTATTCTCTCAAATATTGCTTAAAGTCGAAACTCTCTAACTCTGTATCTTTACTTTCGGCCTCTTGCAAACCCGAATATCAATTGGCCATGATCTATTTATCTCCCATCTTACGTTTCTCTTAATCCTCTTAGGCCGAAACTTATTTGTCTTCTTTGGGTTTCATAGCCGAACCTCAACCCTTAGGGTGTGGTTCGTTCTCATTTGGCAGCATAACATGTTGGTCGGGTTCCTTCTCAAACGTGGTAAGTGTCTTCCTCTCGTTTTGAATCTACCTTCTCTTCTTTCAAATGTCAAAGGCATTAATCTGGTATTATGAGTCCTTGGTCGATTGTAGGGGGAGACTTGTCATCGCATGGCTTTGGGTTTTTCGTGGAGATCAAAAGGTGTTAAGGTAAGAGTGGTCATTTGGTTGCGTTATCTCTTCCTTCAGGATTTCTTAATTAAGCCGAATGGCTATTTTCTTAATGATATGGTGTTGGTCGAATATAGGAAAGGTGAAGGCAAGTGATTGGATTTCCGGGTTTCTCTCGATTCGTGGGGTAGATCTTAGTTTCGGGATTCGTTAGACTCGCGAGTAACCAGGTGTGTAACTCTTACACACTTCATTAGTGATATGTATTTTGTGTATTTTGTGATAAGCCGAAAAACTGTAGTAACTAAATATGTACCCTTGTGGGTAAGAGCAAGGACTCCGAGTAAGTCCCCTATCGACTGATTATTGATAAAGTTGCTATGTTATTTGCTTATGCCTTGCTATGTGTTATATGAATGCAAAACATGATAATATGCTATGAGATATATGTTCATGTCGTTGGGAATGATGAGAGGAGGGGGAAGATTGATTTAGACTGTCACCAGTGGTGCTGACCACACAGTGGGTTGGCCTCACATGTTGATTACGGGATTGTCATCAGTGGTTTTGACCACACGGTGGGTTGGCCCCACCCATGTTATTTTTGACTACAGTCACCAGTGGTTTTGACCACACTTATATGATTTGTGACTACGATCACCAGTGGTTTTGACCACACGGGGTAGACTCAGGAGTTCGGATGGTTAGGTTTGGGTTGCATGATTTGCATATTAACTTATGAAATGTGTAAGTGCCTTGTTATTATCGGGATGGGGATTTCTACGCTGAGTCTCAGTGACTCACCCCTTCCCTTACATTGTACAGATGAGGCATAGATCGCGGATGTGGAGCCGGGGTGGACTCGAGGTGGCCATGCACTTTGCTTTCGGGTTTTGTTTTAAACTTCTATTTCGGTTTTTATGTTTTCTTTGAATTTGGTTTTGGATTTGTAATAAGGCCGCTAAAATTTATTATTTTGGGTTTTTATATGCTTTTATGTTTTATCATATTATGCTTAAGCTAAATAACACTGCATGCCTAAATAATCTGTAAAATTTACGTTTTCAAAAAATTATATCTCTTTTCGGGATTTCCCAAACTTTACCATCGGGTAGTAATAAACGAATGATGATAACAAGCTAACTCAAACTTTCTCCAAACTAAGTTTGATTCTATGTTCGACGACAAAACGGTTTTCAACTTACACTTAAACGAACGAAGTCAGATTTTTCTCAAAATCAAACGGTTTAATCAAAAATGAGAGTTGATAAATGGTTTTTAGAAGAGCTTTCCCCTTTCAATCAAACTTTAAACGACAAGGTGTTTAATAAGCATTTCTTTTCAAAAATTTAACTGGACATCTTGTTTGTTCAAAATATTTTTACTCTGTAACATGCTGGATTCGGTCGTAGCGTGTTGACCGGGTTTGGGGTGTTACAACTATACTACTGCTTGATAGGTGCGCTTGCCTCAATCATTGTCATAGATTGTTTCTAGGTTTGATCATTCTTTTTTATAAATTTTTAAGACTCTGACACACGATCAAATTGCTTCACCTGCTCTTTTTCCCTAGGTAAACTTTCTGGTCGCCTTTTAGAAATTAACTTAGTTAGTTGTCCAATTTGATCCTTAAGCTCTTGAATTGATACTTACTAATTGTTCAATATTGTTTCGGTAGTTTGGAAACAGGTTTCTGACACCTCTATAAATTTTGTCAGCATCTCTTCAAGGTTTGACTTCTTTTCTTGTGGGTAGAATTGTTGTCTTTGGTTATTTTGACTACCCCATGAAAAATTGGGGTGGTTCCTCCAACTTGGATTATAAGTATTACTATAAGGGTTATTTTGAGATTTAAAATTGTTACCCATATAGTGAACTTGCTCGTTCACAGCGGTAGAGTTGTAAGGTGGATATTCTGTGTTGTTCATCCCTCCCCCATTCATATTGCACTGCATAACTGGATGTACCTGCAAAGAATTACATAAACCATCAATCTTTTTATTTAACAATTCTACCTGGTTTGATAGCATGGTTACTGCGTCGAGGTTGAAAACATCGGCTGCTTTCATTGGCTTTGTCCTTGTGACCAGCCACTGATAGTTATTCAGTGACATCTCTTCAATGAATTCGTAAGCAGCCTCAGGTTTTTTATTATTCAGGGTTCCGCTGGCGGCTGAATCAATCAATTGCCTGGTTGAGGGGTTCACACCGTTGTAAAAAGTTTGGACCTATAGCCACAAGGGTAATCCATGGTGTAGGCACCTTCTCAATAGATCTTTGTATCTCTCCCATGCATCGTAAAGTGTTTCTAAATCCATCTGCACAAAAAAAGAGATATCATTCCTTAACTTGGTCGTTTTAGCCGACGGAAAATATTTTAATAAATTTTGTTTCAGTCATTTGTTCCCATGTAGTGATTGATCCTTGTGGAAGAGAATGCAACCACTTTTTAGCTTTATTCCTCAAAGAAAAAGGAAATAACCGAAGACGGATGGCATCATCAGAAACGCCATATATTTTGAAAGTAACGCAAAATTTTAGGAAATTCGCCAAGTGATTGTTTGGATCTTCATCCTGCAAACCATCAAACTGAGCAAATTGCTTATCATCTGAATTATGTTAGGTTTTAGTTCAAAATTATTTGCAGAAATAGCAGGTCTAACAATACTTGACTCAGTTCCTGTAAAATTAGGTTTAGCGTAATCATACATAGTTCGAGGGGCATGATTTTCGACCACCTCTAGATGAAGCGGATTATTCTCGGCCATCTCTTCAGTGGTATTAATTTCGTTCTCTTGCTCTTCTTCTATGTAGTTTAAGCTTCACCTTATCTCTCTAAAATTTCTGCGAGCAGTACCTTCAATATCACTGTCGTAAATTAGGGGTCCTGTCGGGTTCCTTCTAGTCATAAACTAGAGGTACCTGCTAAGAACAAATAAAAGAAGGAAAATTAGTAAAGTTAAAAGCAAAATAAAAATAAAAGTAAATTGCAAAAATAAAAATGGCTAAAGTAATAAAAATTGAGCATTCTTAATATTTTAGTTCCCCGGCAATGGCGCCAAAAAATTGATCGTGTGTCAGTCTTAAAAATTTATATAAAGAATGATCGAGCCTAGAAACTAACTATGTAACAGCCCGATTTAGGGCCTAGTCGAAACAGTGGTGCGAGACCACGGATCCAAAGTAGTAATATAAGTTTTTAAGGTATTGAGATATTTGCATGATATTATGACAGTTTCATGTAGAAATTTTATGGAAATTTCCATTAAAGGGTCCATTAGGACTAAATTGAAAAAGTTGCAAAATATGAGTTTCTAGAAGCTTTTTGTATGAAATAGATTTAGAATATTAATTGGAAGTCCTTAAATAGCAATTTCCCAAATTATAATTTTTGGACAAAAATGGACTTGAGTTAGTAAACGGTGAAATTTTAAAGAGAAGGGCATTTTGGTCATTTATCAATTAAATGATTAAAAAGGGAAAAAAAGATGATAAAAATTCTTATTCATCTTCTTCCTTGTGCCGAAAATTGGAGAGAATCCATAGCTAGGGTTCTTCAAATTTTTAAAGCTTGCTAGTAAGTGCATCTTACCCGTTTTTAATATTCTTCGTATTTTTAGAGTCCTCGTATTATGAATTAGCTAATTATAGCTATAAGTTGAGCTAGAATTCATGTTTAAAAATCTACCCATGAATGACATGCATGTTAAATGATATTTTATGGAAGATTATGAGAGTTTGATGTTAGATAAACATATTTTTCTAAGTGAATTTCATGAGAAATGCTAGTAAGGACTAGTTTGTTATTATTATGAAATTTTTCATACATGGTAGAAATAGTGAGAAATTGTTATTGCTATAGTTGAGACAATGAATCAGCTAAGCATGAAGTTCATAAAAGTTGAATAAAAATGACTTTACGAGCCATGGGCCAAAGTGTAATTATGAGAAAGTTTAGGGACAAAATTGTAATTTTGCCAAAGTATGTGTTAAGAGTCAGTTTAGTCAATGTGAGTATTAGATGATCTAAACTATTATTATAGATCAAGAAAAATGAACCCCGGATCAAAATCGAGGCAAGAATAAAGTCGAGGACTAAATTGCATATCTACATACATTTTGTATATCGAGGTAAGTTTGTATGATTTCTAAGGTTTATAATTACTATCATTGAATTGCTTAGTATAATGTACATTATTACCATGGAAATGCTTAATGCTATGTTAAATAAAGAAATCAATGAGATTAAGCATGAGAAAGTCTCGATTGAAGTTGAATTACTTAGGATACTCAATCTATCACATGAAATGAGAAAGTCTGTATAAGACCAAGCCAAGGCATGGCACCAGCAATCAAGCAAGTTATCATGTAAGACCAAGACAAGTTTTTATCATTGAAGAGTTATTATGAGATGAAGACCCATATAAGCCCAAGCCAAGGCATGGCATTGGTGAGTCTCCAAGTAAAGATTTCATGTAAGTCCAAGCCAAGGCTCGGCATTGACCAGTTCATGAGTAAAGATACCAAATAAGACCATGTCAAGACATGACAATGGTAAGTTCCCAAGGGAACACACAAAGAAGACTTTGTGTAAGTCCATGTCAAGACATGGCATCGATATCGAGATGAGAGATCCCATATAAGACCATATCTAGGATATGGCTTTGGCATCGAGTTATAGTTGGGATAAGATTCAGTATCCTCGGTTATTCGTAGAAATTCATTGGGCAAATGAGTAGAGCTTAAATGAGATAGCAAGAAAGTTAAGTAAGCAAAGTTATTATTAAGTTAGAAATAAATATTATTCATGTTATGAATGATGAATTAGAGACTATGATTGTTATAGTAAAGTATGTAGACCTATGTGATCAAGTGATACAGGTACCTTGTTTACCTCACGAGCATGAGACTAGTAATTATCATAAGATATTAAGAATTAGTAAGAGTAAGTAAGCTTAAATAGCTGAAATTTAAGATGCCATTGTTTATGCCAAATGGTTTATATTAAACAAGTATGTTGCTATGTGCATTATATGCAAACTTACTAAGATAAATGCTTACGTCTTTTATTCTTTCTTTCCATGTAGTCCCTCCAAGCTAATCTCGTGGATCATTGTCATCGGAGCTCAAAGCACACTATCAATCGCTATTTTGGTATAGCCAAGTTGTTTATATTAAGTATGGCATGTATAGGAAACATTTCATTTTGAGAAAATGTCTTAAAAAGGGCAAAAGTATGGGCTATCAAGTTTATTGTTCTTTTGTATATGACTAAGTGATTGGCCAAGATTGACTAAGTATGTATGTTTATTGATATCAATGAAGCATGTAGTATTGTTCATGAAGGATGTCGTAATTTAAGTTGTTAAATTGAGCATGAGATTGATCTTGATTTCGGGGTGGTAATTGGCTTGGTAAATAGCCTTCAGGTGCCCACACGGATAGGCACACGGGCGTGTGTCTAGGCCGTGCGTCCCCTGCACCTTAGTACCTTAAGTCAGAATAGACTACGGGCTAATCCCACGGCCGTTTGTTTAGGCCGTGTGTGACACGCGGTTAGAACATGGGCATGTGCCCCAGGTCGTGTGAATAAGTCAGTATATCAAGGTATAGCACACGGTCTAAGTCCATGGGCGTGTCAAGACCGTGTGAAATTAGTCAGTGTCGACCACGGTTGGAAGACATGGGTGTGTCTTAGGGGTACACGGGTGTGTCCCAAGCCACATGGGCATGTGACCCCTGTTTTAAGGAAAAGTTTTCGATTAAGTTCTGAAAGTTTCCAGATATTTGTTTAAAGCCTCGTAGGCCCATGAAATGTATGATTAGACTAAGAAAGAGAAGTTTTTAATTCTAAACAAAATTTTACATCCCGTAAGTGCATGTTTAAGAAAGTTCAAGCATATTAATGTCTCGTATCCGGTCTTAGCATTGGACTTAGGTATGAGGTGTTACAAACTATGACAATGATTGAGGCAAGCGCACCTATCGAACAGTAATATAGTTTTGTGGCAAGACTGGATTGTCGAACCCAAAGGAACCAAAAGTACTAATACTAACTTTCTTTTTATTATTTAGCCTAAAATAAAAGTGAATTGTTATTTAGTCTAAAATTAACTAACTATTAAGCTAAAGATGCTAAGACAAAGAGAATGAATTTGGGAAAATACTAGTGCGAAAAACCAATGGATTAAGACAATACCTGAGGAAGAATCCACCTTGACTTCACTTGTTATCTAACTCTGAACCAGGCGATTTATTTACTTGACTTGATCCGTAGGATTCCCTAATTTATATTAATACCTCGTTCAAGGCTACTAACGTCTAACCCTAGGTTGATTAATTGAAATATCTTTCTAATTAAAACCTCTAGAATTGCATTAACTTGATCTATGGACTCCCATATTAGGTTTGACCCTAATCCGGCAGATTTTCGTAATCCTATTTCTAGGTCGCTATCAACTCCACTTAACTATGCTAGATCTACTATTAAACAGGGACTTTTGCTCCACTGTCTACGCACATCAATACTTGAATCAATATCTTGAAATATTAAAACAAGAATTAAGAACACATAATTAAGAACAAATCAAGTATTTATCATATGGTTCAGAAAACAATAACAAGATCAGTCTTAGGTTTCATCCCCCTCATGTATTTGAGGGGTTTAGTTCATAATCATAAAAGAATACATCTCAAAAGAAATATAAAACAAAACATAAGAAAAACACTAAAACCCCCTGAAGGAATTTGAAGGGAAGATCTTCGTCTTGAGTATAACTCCGGCTTCTTAAGATGAATCAACTAGCTTTCTTCGAGTAAATCCCACAATTCTGGCCTCTCTGGCTTGGCTCTTTGGCTTAACTGTACGCCCCCTTAAAGGTTGGCCTCTAGGGTGTTTATATAGGCTTTTGGAATGACTTTCTTTGCCTCTAAGTACCCTATTCTGAGTAAAATTCAAACAGGTCACGTCAGGGACACGTCCATGTCACACGCCCGTGTGAATCGTGGCCAGGCGATGTTCGGTTCTGTTAGAGAGGCATGACCGTGTGGTCTTGGGCCCAGGCCATGTCGATTTTGTAAGTTGGCCCATTTACTCCATTTTAGGCCCGTTTCTCGTTCTTTTCATCCTCCGGTGATTTCCTAAGTATAAAACATGAAATTAAAGGATTACGAGCACCACATTCCATAATTCAAGGAATAAATCATCCAAAAGTATGCTAAATATGGGATTAAAATATGTATATGTTACGGTTTATCACTCTGTAACAAAAAATATATCTAAACATTCATTTATTAAAACATACTTATGAAAGAAATGATTGAAATACTTGAAAAAAATTAAAAGTTTGAGCAATTTATTTGCCTTAACCCCTTTTAAAAAGAAGCAATGTCCTCATTGCAAGAACAAAGTAATGAATGAAAACTGAACACCAGGTAGGGTTGTAAATAAAGAGAGGTAAGTCATTAAGGCTGCTTAAATACCAAGTCTTCCCTAATAACCCAATCCTAGACATGTTCATTCCGATTACCACATCACTTAGTCTTATTCTTTCTAAAGAAGTGTTAAGTTTGTTCATGCTTACTATGTTTTATTCTACAGAAATTAAATCCTAATTACGAAAGAAATAAATTCCTAAAGACCTAAAAATAATTAAGTAAATAACAAGACAAGAATCACCCCTTTTATTTTTCTGACTCATTCCCCTTGTATTCTTTAGCTCCATCTCTGCTTGCATCGTCAGTATCTTCTGTCCATGTCTCAAAGATAGAATATGGGAACTCAGGAACAAAAGTATCAGAGATATTCTTAAAAGTATTCTGAATTGAGTCATCTCTAATTTTTCATATTTCCAGTAAGTTTGTTGTTGATTGTGCATGAACTTGCACATATCCATCAAAATTGACAACTCTGATTTCCTTAAAGTCCTTGCAGAAGTCAGCATGAGAGTTGTATATTCAGGTTCAACACTTAGCTTGACTAGTTCTTCTTCTGGCTCAACCCTTAGTTCAGGAATGTTCGGTTCCTTATCAGATTATTCCTCTTCAGTGTCTGTAACTAAATTAGCTTCAGTTTCAATTCCATCTGTTGACTCCTCAGTATCCAGCTCAGTTGGCTCTTCTTGCTCGCCTTGATTTAGCTCATGTACCCTCTCTACTAATATTTCAAGATCATAATTTGTAATGCATCCTTGAATATATCGCCCCTTCATATTTGCTTGTGTTTTAACACGGGCCTTTAAACAAAGCGAATTGATTAATGATGGGAAATAATCACTTCCTGCCTTCTTTTTAGGAAAATCGTGAATCTCCTTGAGGATACTTTTCCCAACATTAATGGACTTTTCTGTCAAAATTTCATATAACAAAAGCATCCGTTCAATCGAGATGGTGGAACTATGTGAGATAGGCATAAAACTGTAGCGAGCGAAATAAAACCATACCTTTGCTACTAGTTTTAAGTATTCTCTTCGACAAGAATGACTCCCATACTTTCTTATAATCCATTAGGATCCCGGATTTGTCACAACATCAAGCACTGGCTGAAGAAAATCCCAATTGATATTGTTCATCATAAGGTAGTACTTATCTTCTTCAACATCAGGTAAATTAAACAAATCATTGATGGACTTTGAAGTAAGAGGTACCTTTTTCTTTTGAACGATGACTTCAGCAGCATCTTGCGTAGTCAAACTAGCATAAAATTCTCGAACTAGTTTATTATCGGCAAGTGAAAGAGCATTTTAAAATCGTTCCCACTTGAGAGCATTAATTTTCTTTCTAATCGGTATAGGAATAACCATCAAATCATTACTATTCAAGTCAAAACCTTTTTCTGGCATCATAGGTTGATGCTTGAAGATTGAATCAAATCTCTCTTTCACTTCTTCATCGATCAAAATCGAGTTTTCGGTAGTCTTTGAAGATCTGGTTCTTTTGCGGGACATGCTATCTTTTCCCGAAAATTTTGGCAAAGTTTCTACACAAGAGAGAAAAGAGAAATTGGCAAAGTGGGTAGAACTTGCTATGGCAAAAATCTTGCGATAGTAAGGATGGTGCGACGGCGACGACGATGTGCGACAGTAACGGTGAGGTGCAGTGGCGACAATGGTGTTCGATAACAATGGCGATGCTTTGACAATCTCTTTACGGCGGCAATAGGGAATTTCGGCAAAAAGGGAAGAGAACTAGGGTTTTTTCGAGATTTGAGGTTGACGGCACAAAAGGGAGATTTAGAAAATTTTAGGGTGTAAGCAAATTGCTTTTAGGGATATGAAAATTAGTAGAATGGAAAGGGGTTTATATAGGGAAAAAATTAGGGCAACATGTAGCAAAAATTTGGCTACATTAGGGTTACTTGGGCGGCAAGCACTGGGTGTGACGGCAAGGCATGGATTTTTCCCTCCTTTTTGTTGTCGTGGGCCTCAAACTCAGACTGTATCTTACTAAAAAAATTTGATTAGTACTTGGGCCAAATTTTATCCCTTTTATTAACATAAAAAATTAAAATTTAAACAGAACGAATGAAACTTAAAAATTTTAAATCTTAAATAGAAAATTTCTTCTTAACAAATTACATTAAATTAATTCCCAAGAAAGGTTGGAGGGGTCACAGAGGTCCCGCTTAAGTTCCAATATCCTTAGATAGAATTAATTAAATGTAATAAGTTAAGAAAATAAGTTCTAATTATTTATTTATTTACAAAATGAGTTCATGAAAAATTAAGGGTCTATTAATTTGAACAAGGATTCAACTCGCTCAACGCCCATATTCCTTCTTGTGGTACCCACACGGCCATGGCCATGGTCGTGTGTAAGGACGTATGGGTATAGAGAACCTGCTCCTAAACATGAAAAGAAATAAACTAAACTAATTAGTAAGGTTAGTGTTCGGGTTGCCTCCTGAGAAGCGCTTGTTTAAAGTCTTTAGCTAGACTTACCTCTCACTCGCACAATCATGGTGGTTTGAGGAGGTGGAAATCATTTTTTCATGCGATCACTTCGGTTGTTGATATATAGTTTGAGTCGAGTAGTGTTTACCTTAAAAGTGCTGAATTTAGGATTAGTTACCTCGACTGTTCCATCTGGGAAGATTTTGAGTACCTGAAGTGATTGGTTCCGCCCTTAATACTTGATGACCTAGTCGTGTCAAGAACTGTGTTTAGCTTAACATGCGATGTATCGTCTAACTTCCGTTTGCTTGTCAAAAAGTCTTTAAAAAATTTCCTTAAATCTGGCATCTGCAAAAGAGCTTTAAGAAACGACAAGTTAATATGTAATTTCTTTGGAAGTTCAAGAAATTTACCGAATTGGCCCTTTGTGTGGTCTTTCTTTATCGCATTGGGGGACGACTCACGTGGTTGGTACTCTATAATTATCGGGTTTGGTTTATCATGGCTTACCTCAACCTTACCTTCCCCTACCACATTCTATTGAGTCAATGTTGGCTCATCTAACCCTTCACTATCGTGAGCATTTATTAATTGAGGTTGCTCTCTAGGGTTAGTTTCGGTGTTGCTAGGCAAGATCCCTTGTGGTCTTAGCAAGCTGACTTAACTAGTTCTTGATCCCTTGAATCGATGCTTCTTGATTTTTGAGTTCTGTTTCAGTGTTTTCCAAATGAGTTTCTGACACCGCTATGAATTTTGTTAGCATCTCCTCAAGGTTCGGCTTCTTTTCCTATGGGTAGGGCTGTTGTTGAAAGTTCGGGAGGGGTTGTTGTCTTTGATTACCTTGACCTCCCCACGAGAAATTAGAGTGGTCCCTCCAACCTGGATTGTAAGTATTACTATAATGGTTATTTTGAAATTTAAAATTGTTACCCATATAGTGAGCTTGCTCATTTTCTATGCCATATCCATAGGGTGGGTACTCACGATTGACCACGCCTCCTAGATTCGAGTCATATTGCATTACTGGGTGTACCTGCGAGAGACTATAGAAATCATCAATCTTTTTATTCATCATCTCTATCTGATTTGATAGCATGGTGACTGCGTCGAGGTTCAAGACACTGATTGCTTTAGTAGGAATTGTCCTCATGACTTGTCACTGATAATTACTTAGTGACATCATTTTTGGTTTCTACGAGCGGTATGTTCTATTTCACTGTCGTAAATCAGGGGTCCTGTCGGGTTCCTTCTAGTCATAAACTAGAGGTACCTGAAAGGAGTAAAAGAACAAAAATTAGCAAAAATAAAAAATAACAAAGTAAGAAATTGCAGAAAATAAAAATTGGCTAAATTAATAAAAATTACGCTTTCTTAATTTATAAAAAAGAATGATCGAGCCTAGAAACTAACTGTGACAACGACTTGAGGCAAGTACACCTATCGAACAGTAGTATAGCTTAGTGGCAAGACCGGATTGTCGAACCCAAAGGAACCTGAAGTATTAATACTAACTTTCTTTTTATTATCTAGCCTAAGAATTAAAGGAATTTTTATCTAATCTAAAATTAACTAACAACTAAGCTAAAGATGCAAAGGCAAAGAGAATGAATTTGGGAAAATACTTTGGGAAAAACCAATTGATTAAGACAATACCCGAGGAAGAATCCACTTAGACTTCACTTGTTATCTAACTCTGAATCAGACGATTTATTCACTTGACTTGATCCATAGGATTCCCTAAGTTATATTAATACCTCCGTCGAGGCAACTAACGTTTAACCCTAGGTTGATTAATTGAAATCTCTTTCTAATTAAAACCCCTAGAATTGCATTAACTCGATCTATGGACTCCTATATTAGGTTTCACCCTAATCCGAAAAAATCTCGTCACCTTATGTCTAGGCGTGCGATCAACTCCGCTTAATTATGCTAGATCTACTCTTAGGCAGGGACTTTTGCTCCTCCACCTAAGCACATCACACTTGAATTAATATCCGGTAATATCAAAACAAGAATTAAGAACACATAATTAAGAACAAATCAAGTATTTATCATATAGTTCAGCAAACGATAGCAAGATTCATCGTAGGTTTCATCCCCCTCAGGTATCTGAGGGTTTAGTTCATAATCGTAAAAGAATACATCTCAAAAGAAAAGATAAAACAAAACATAAGAAAAACCTTAAAACTCCCTAAAGGAATTGAAGAGAGATCCTCCATCTTGAGTATAACTTCGGCTTCTTGAGATGAATCAATTGGCTATTCCTCAAGTAAATTCCACAATTTTGGCTTCTCTGGCTCAGCTCATTGGCCTAGCTGGACGCCCCCTGAAGCTTGGCCTCTAGGGTGTTTATATAGGCTTTTGGAATGGCTTTCTTTGCCTCTAAGTACCATAATCTGAATGAAACTCTTCTTTCTCACATCTGGGACACGCCCATGGTACACGCCCGTGTGAATCGGGGTCAGGCCATGTTCGAGTCTATTTTGAAACACCCCAAACCCGGCCCACGAGCCCTGACCGGATCTAGTATGTTCCTCGATGTAAACCAGTTCAAAATTCTTTTGTTACTTTGGAAAAAAACTGTGTGTTTTGAAAGAAAAATTGTTTTGGGTTGGGCTTGAGTTGGAAACATGTTTATCATATATTGGAACCCCTTTTATTTTAGGTGACAAAACATTTAGAGTTTATTTAAAATAAATTATTCAATGATTAATTGACAATAATTCTTAACATAATTAAATAAAAGAAAAAAACAAAGTAGTTCACTATGGCTTATTACATCCAAATAAATCCCAAGATTAAATTCAAAGTACTTAAATAAAATAAAAAGGTCCAAAATATAAATAAATTTCCTTGCTGAGCATGGACATCCCTAACCTTCTGCCGACCCAGTCCATCATTGATCGTCACCTGAAAAAAATAATCCCACAACGGGGTGAGTCAACAGACTCAATGTGTAACCACAACACTAAGCCTTAACAAGTTCAGACATATCAAATCATTCAGATTCATAAATCATTAAATTAATATGATGCAACCCGAACCCAAAACCTAGATAGCCATCCGCTACACGTCACCCGTACCAACCTGCACACCGTGGGGACTACTAAGTCAACCCTCTATCCGCTACACACCATCGAAGGTTGCCACTGCAGACGACATGCTCATCGCCCTTATAATTTTCGTGGCATAGCCACCAGATAATATTTGTGTCATGTGACACCACATTCAGATAATGTGACCGAAGTCACCACATTCAGATAATGTGACCGAAGTCACCACATTCAGATAATGTGACCGAAGTCACCACATTCACTTCCCCTTTTCATATAACCCGAATGCCCCATGTCATACATATTATGCACATCATGCCTTAATTCACATTCTTATCACTTTTCACATGTTAGATTTAACATATATTCATAATCCTAGTAGGAGTAGGAAACGTACCTGGGTACTTTGTACCATTGCATGGTACTTTAGCCATATTTTCACATTCTTAATAACACATTTAACTTAATCATTATCATAAACCTATTAAGACTTAAGGAAGGGTACACACCTGGTATGCTTAATGCTTTATGAAAATCCCGAAATCCCGATCTAGCTTTAGATCCTAATCCCTTGCTGCCGATTTCACTGCTAACCAAATCCCGAAACTTTGTAGACCTTTTTCCTTGTAATCGGCTAACCTTAAATCCCTTCATAGGTTAGTTTTCGGCTTTTAATCGAATAATAAAAACATATCTAAATACTAAAATAGAGCCTTGGCCGAATGTTAGATTTACTTACCTTGTGAATCTCAAATCCCGAAAAGAAATCTCTTTGGCTAAGAGGATGTCGAAACCTATAGGGTACACGTTAGATCCACTTCTAACATTTAATCATAACAAATGGCCCTTGGCCGAATATCAGGGCTCTCTTACCTTGATTATCTAAATCCCAAAATTGCTTCTTGATCAATGGAGATACCGAAATCCCTACACACATATGTTAGATCTGATTTCCAATCACTTTATGAACTTAATCAAGTGGCCTTCGGCCTAAACCATACTTTTCTTACCTTAGATCTATAACTCCCGGAGGATCTCTTCTCCCTAGTAGTCGACAATAGAAAAAATCCTGAAAGATCCTTTGTAATTTCGGCCAAGAGACACAAATGGCATTAGAATCTTAATCTTGGACTTAAAGAAAAGAAATATAATGATAATAATAGATCCTTACCCTTACTAATGAAATCGGCAATCCTTTACTTGAATCCACACGCTATTCGGCTATGGCCTAGATCTTAACAAGCTTTCGGCTTTTGGAACTTAACAAGAAATTGGCTAGAGGTTATCTGTGTTGTTGGTTTTATCAAAAGAAAAAAGAGGGAAAAGAGTCACTAGGGAATTCGGCAATGGTGGGAGAAGGGAAATTCGGCAAGACTAGGAGCTCTTACTCTCAGCTTTTTGGAGAATTGAAAAGAAAAAGAAAAGGGTTGCAGAGAGAATTCGGCAGTGGCTTTCAAGAAAAAGAAAATAATGCAGAATGGCCTCTCTTTTCCTCCTATTGCCGAAATTACTAGGCCAAGACTCCCTTACTTGGCCATCACTTCTCCCTTATTTTCCTCCTTATCTCTTTACTTAAAAATTAAAGAATAATCCCTTATTTATCTCTTGGAAATAATCAAAAATAAATCATCATTTATCTACCCCTTAGCCAAAATTTTACAAGAATTTAAACTCCTCCCTTAATGCCTTAATGCCGTCCATTACCTCTTCCCTATGACGCAAAAATAAAACTTTTATTTGCTTCCCTCACGACTCGAACACAAGCCCTCCTTGCACATGTATGGCGTCATTTCCAGAGCCTTAAGTGGCACCTCCAAGCCACTTTTCCAAGCCCAATTTCATGTCATATTTCCTCCATAAATTTTCTTAAGGCCACCTTGCCTTAGTTCCCTCTTTTAAACTTTAAAACTTAACATTTCTAAGGCATTTCCTTACATTTCCAAGACATTTCCTTACATTTCCAAGACATTTCCTTACATTTCCAAGACAAGACATTTCCTTACATTTCCAAGACATTTCCTTACATTTCCAAGGTTCTAAAAATGCACACAACACATCCATATCACAATAGACATGCTATTTCATAAAATTAAGCAAAAATGCATAAGCCCAATTTCAGGATATTACATGTTTGATGAGGCACGACCGTGTGGCTTGGGCCCAAGCCGTGTTGATTTCGTGATATGGGCCATTTACTCTGATTTGGGCTTGTTTCTCATTCTTTTCATCCTTCGGTGCTTTTCTGGGTATAAAACTTGAAAAACAAGGATTAAGAGCCCCAATTTACACAATGCAAGGCTTAAATCATCCAAAAGCATGCTAAATGTAGGCTTAAAATATGTTACTATTACGGTTTATCATAGCTCCAATGGCATAGTCACTTGCATCGCACATCAACACAAAAGGTGAGTTCCAATTAGGTGTAGCGATTATTGGGGCTGAGATTAACCGCTTCTTTAAATATTCAATAGCTTCCAAACATGCTTTGTTGAAATCAAACATTGTATCTTTCTCTAACAACAAACACAACGGTTTAGAAATTTTCAAGAAATATTTGATAAACCTTCGGTAAAAATCGGCATGGCCTAAGAAACTTCTGACTCCTTTCACATTCATTGGGACCGATAATCTTTCAATTACGTCCACCTTTGCTTTATCGACTTCAATTCCTTTCTTTGATAGCTTATGACCTAAGACAATCCCTTCCTTGACCATAAAATGACATTTTTCCCAATTAATGATGATAAACCGTAATATGAACATATTTTAATCCGACATTTAGCATACTTTTGGATGATTTAAGTCTTGAATTGTGCAATTTGGTGCTCTTAGTCCTTTGTTTTCATGTTTTATATTCAAGAGGGCACCAGAGGATGAAAAGAATGAGAACCGGGCCTAAAAGGGAGTAAATGGGCTAGATCACGAAATCGACACGGCCTGGGTCCAAGACCACAGGGCCGTGCCTCCTTAACGGACCCGAACACGGCTTGCCCATGATTCAGACGGGCGTGTGCCATGGGCGTGTCCCTGCCATGACAAAGAGGAATTTTACTCGGATTAGGGTACTTAGAGGCAAAGAAAGCCATTCCAAAAGCCTATATAAACACCCTAGATACCAACTTCAGGGGGCGTCCAGTTAAGCCGAAAAGCCAAGCCAGAGAGGCCAGAATTGTGGAATTTACTCGAAGAAAGCCAGTTGATTCATCTTAAGAAACCGGAACCACACTCAAGATGGGGGATCTTTCCTTCAATTTCCTTCAGGGGGTTTTAGGGTTTTTCTTATGTCTTGTTTTATATTTTCTTCTGAGATGTGTTCTTTTATCATTATTAACTAAACCCTCAAATACCTGAGGAGGATGAAACCTAAGACGGATCTTGTTATTGTTGTCTGAACTATATGATAAATACTTGATTTATTCTTAGTTATGTGTTCTTAATTCTTGCTTTGATATTTCAAGATACTGATTCAAGTACTGATGTGCTTAGATAGAGGAAGAATAGACCCTGTCTAAGAGTAGATCTAGCATAATTAAGCGGAGTTATCGCAACCCTAGAGATAGGGTGACGAAAATCTGTCGGATGAGGGTCAAACCTAATATGGGAGTCCATAGATCGAGTTAATGCAATTCTAGGGGGTTTTAATTGGAAAGATATTTCAATTAATCAACCTAGGGTTAGACGTTAGTAGCCTCAAGAGATGTATTAATATAACTTAGGGAATCCTAAGGATCAGGTCAAGTGAATAAATCGTCTGGTTCAGAGTTTAAATAACAAGTGAAGTCTAGGTGGATTCTTCCTCGGGTATTGTCTTAATCAATTGGTTTTTCACACAAGTATTTTCCCAAATTCATTCTCTTTGTCTTAGTATCTTTAGCTTAATAATTAGTTAATTTTAGATTAATTAATAATTCCCTTAATTCTTAGGCAAAATAATAAAAAGAAAGTTAGTATTAGTACTTTTGGTTCCTTTGGGTTCGACAAACCGGTCTTGCCACTAAGCTATACTACGTTCGGTAGATGCCCTTGCCTCAATCGTTGTCATAGTTAGTTTCTAGACTCGATCATTCTTTATATAAATTTTTAAGACTTTGACATAAGGATCAAGTTTTTAGCGCCGTTGCCGGGGAACTAAAATATTAAGAACGCTCAATTTTTATTACTTTAGCCTTTTTTTTTTTTGCAATTTATTTTTATTTTGTTTTTGACTTTGCTAATTTTCCTTCTTTTATTTTTTCTTAGCAGGTACGTCTAGTTTATGACTAGAAGGAACCCGACAGGACCCCTAATTTACGATTATGATATTGAAGGTACTATTCGCAGAAATCATAGAGAGATAAGGCGAAGCTTAAATTACATAGAAGAAGAGCAAGAAGTCGAAACCAATACCACCGAAGAGATGGCTGAGAATAATCCGCTACCTCCAGAGGTGGCCGAAAATCATGCTCCTCGAACTATGTATGATTATGCTAAACCTAATTTAACAGGAACTGAGTCAAGTATTGTTAGACCTTCTATTGCTGCAAATAATTTTGAACTGAAACCTAACACTATTCAGATGATACAGCAACTTGTTTAGTTTGACGGTTTGCATGATGAAGATCTAAACAATCACTTGGCGAATTTCCTAGAATTTTGCGATACTTTTAAAATAAATGGCATTTCTGATAATGCCATTCGTCTTCAATTATTTCCCTTTTCTCTAAGGAATAAAGCTAAATAGTGGTTGAATTCTCTTCCACGGGGATCAATCACTACATGGGAACAAATGACCAAAAAATTTTTATTAAAATATTTTCCACCGGTTAAAATGGCCAAGTTAAGGAATGATATCTCTTCTTTTGTGTAGATGGATTTAGAAACACTTTACGATGCATGGGAGAGATACAAAGATTTATTGAGAAGGTGTCCACACCATGGATTACCCTTGTGGCTACAGGTCCAAACCTTTTACAATGGTGTGAACCCCTCAACAAGACAATTGATTGATTCAGTTGTCGGTAGAACTTTGAACAACAAAACACCTGAGGCTGTCTACGAATTTATTGAAGAGATGTCACTGAATAACTATCAGTGGCAAGTCACAAGGACAAAGCCAAGAAAAGCAGCCAATGTTTTCAACCTCGACACAGTAACCATGCTATCAAACCAGGTAGAATTTTTAAATAAAAAGATTGACGGTTTATGTGATTCTTTGCAGGTACATCCAATTATGCAGTGTGATACGAATGGAGGAGGGGTGAGCAATATAGAATATCCACCTTACAACCCGAGTGTTGAGAATGAGCAAGTTCACTATATGGGTAACAATTTTAAATCTCAAAATAACCCTTATAGTAATACTTATAATCCAGGTTGGAGGAACCACCCTAATTTTTTATGGAGTGGTCAAGGAAATCAAAGACAACAAGACCCTCCAAAATTCCAACAACAGCCCTACCCACTGGAGAAGAAGCTGAACCTTGAGGAGATGCTGAAAAAATTCATAGCGGTGTCAGAAACACGTTTGCAAAACACCGAAACAACACTTAAAAATCAACAAGCATCGATTCAGGGGATTGAGAACCAAGTAGGGCAACTCGCTAAGCTGATCTTTGAATGACCACAAGGCAGCTTTCCAAGCAACACTGAAACTAACCCCAAGGAGCAACTTCAAGCCATAACTGCTCACAATAATGAAGGGTTAGATGAGCCCAAGGTAAGCCAAGAGAATATGGTAAAGGACGGTAAACTTGAGGTAAACCATGATAAGCCAAAACCAGTAATTAAAGAGTACCAACCTCATATACCATACCCCAATGCGATGAAGAAGGAAAACGCAGACGAATGATAAACCGTAAAAGTAACATATTTTAATCCCACATTTAGCACACTTTTGGATGATTTATCCCTCGATTTATGTAAAAAAATGTCTTCATCCTTTCTTTTCATGTTTTATACTCAAGAAAGCACCCGAGGATGAAAAGAACAAGAAACGGTCCTAAAACGGACCAAATTAGGCTTAAGTCTTAAGCCCACAAGGTCGTGCCTCATTAAAAAGTCTGAACACGGCCTGGCCAAGATTCACACGAGCATGTGCCATGGGCGTGTCCCTGTCGCAGAAAAGGAGTTTTACTCGGATTTGGATACTTAGAGGCAAAGAAACACATTCCAAAGCCTATTCAAACACCCTAGTAGGAGTTCTACTAGAATTAGGATACTTAGGGACCAAGTAAGGCATCTCAAAGCCTATATAAACACCCTAGGGGACAACTTAAGAGGGGGAGTTCGGCAGAAGCCTTCTGCCAGGGTTTTTGTCAGGGCGATTAGCTAGGGCAAGGAGCCAAGCCAAAAAGGTCAGATTTGTGGGAATCACTCGAAGATTGCCAGTTGATCCATCTCAAGAAGCTGGAATTCTACTCAAGATGGCGGATCTCTCTTTCAATTCCTTCAGGGGGTTTGATTTCTAATGTTTTGTTTTATCTTTTCTTCTGAGATATTTTCTTTTATAATTATCAACTAAACCCTTAAGATACCTGAAGGGGATGAAACCTATGACGAATCTTGTTATCATTTTCTGAACTATATGATAAATACTTGATTTGTTCTTAATTATGTGTGCTTAATTCTTGTTTTGATATTTCGCAGATATTAATTCAAGTATGATGTGCTTAGGTGGTAGAGCAAAAGTCCCTGCCTATTCATGGATCTAGCATAATTACAGCGGAGTTGTTCACGCGCCTAGAGATAGGGTGATGAAATTCTGCCGGATTAGGGTGAAACCTAATATGGGAATCCATAGATCGAGTTAATGCGATTCTAGGGGTTTTAATTAGAAAGAGATTTCAATTAATCAACCTAGGGTTAGTCGTTATTCGCTTCGAGAGAGGGTCTAATGTACATTAGGGAGTCCTACGAAACAAGTCAAGTGAATAAATCATCTGGTTCAGTGTTAGATAACAAGTGAAGTCTAGCTGGATTCTTCCTAAGGGTATCATCTTAATCAACTGAGTTTTCCTCAAGTTATTTTCCCCAATTCATTCTTTTTGTCTTTGCGTATTTAGCTTAGTAGTTAATTAAAATTAGATTAAACAACAACTTCACTTATTTTAGGCTAGATAATAAAAAGAAAGTTAGTATTAGTACTTTTAGTTCCTTTGGGTTTGGCATTCCGGTCTTGCCTAAGCTATACTACTGTTCCATAGGTGCACTTGCCTTAAGTCGTTGTCAGAGTCTTACACGAATTAATACGATGCCAATGTCCCAGACATGGTCTTACACGTATGTCTCATATCAATGCCAACGTCCCAGACATGGTCTTACATGATTAAAATAGAACAGATTCCTATGTCATGACATAGCTAATCCTATCTATTCCTAGGTTCGTATGGGACTTCTCGGACATTGACACTAACTCAACCTTATCTTGGATCTCATGTACAGATCATCTCATAAGCATTCATAGTTAACAATAATCATATGAACATACACAGTTTGAGACAAATACGTTTATTTGCATAATGACTTACCTCAGATTCGATTTACCGGAAATGGAAACGGCTACTCGGTTACTTTCACTTTCCCACGGTCTAGCTCCATTTTCCTTGGTTTTTGATCTATACATATTCAGAATTAACCCTTTTATTCACTAACTCATTCAATTTAATCCAATGACACGCATTTAGGGCTATTTGAAAATTAACCCTCACATTTGCACAATTTATCAATTTAGTCCATTTTTCTCAAAACATCAAATTCACAAAATCATCTTTTAACCATACTTAGCTGAATGTTCATACATCTCATACAAGCCCATATTTTCCATCAAATTTGCTATTTAGTCCCTAAAATTGCTATTTTCTCAATTTAACCCTAATTAACTAAATTCATCAAAAATTTAAGAACAAAGTATATTCATCTAACACATATCCTTCATTTAACATCATAAAACATCATAAAACTTACCATTTCATCAATGGCACAACTCACAAATATCATCCATACACAAAATTGAGACATGGGTTGGATAGTAGACTAATCAACAATCTCAAAAACATAAAAATCATCAAAATTCAAATCAAAATCATACCTTAATTTGAGCTTACAATGGCCGAATAACCTAGCTTCTTTCTCTTTTCTTTTCTTTGGTATTTTCAGCACTAATGATATGAATATCATCACCATTTTTCATGTTTTGTTTTATTAACTATCTTATTATTATACATTTTACTATATTAACCTTTTAATAACATGTTATAACATATAGTTCAAGGTCATTTTTGACCTTAGCCGTGCACTAACTTATGAATGGCTTAATTGCCATATAAGGCCTCCAACTTTACAAAGCCACAACACATTGGTACTTTAACAATTAGCATGCTAGTCTTGCACCTGATGCAATTTAATCCTTTAATCAAATTAAACACATAAACGAAAAAATTAGCATATGAAACTTTACCACATGCTTAATCACTTATTAAAGACATAGAAAATAATATTAAAATATTTTACTGACTAGAATTTCTGGTTCCAAAACCACTGTTTCGACTAGGGTATAAACCGGACTGTTACAGATACAATAAGGAATCCCATGATGAGGACACTTAGGAAGTAACTCCTTGAATCGCTCCCAAGCCTCGTTCCTCAACTTAGAGCTTTTGCTAGGTGGAAAATACTTAACCAAAAATCTCTCTGCTAATTCTTGCCATGTAGATATGAAACTTGGTGGCAATGAATTGAGCCATGCTCGGGCTTGATCCCCCAACGAGTACAAAAACAACTTCAACCTCAGTGCGTCTTCAGTCACACCGGCTATCTTGAATGAATCACTCACCTCCATAAACAATCGAAGGTGGAGATGTGGAACTTCTGTGGGCAAACCACTAATTTGGCCCACCGTTTGTAGCATTTGAAACATCACTGGTTTCAATTCAAAATGGGTTGCCTCAATATCTGGCCTTTTAATTCTTGGATTTAACTCACTAAAAAGCGGCACAACATATTGTCTAATGCATGGATCCCTATCATCGGCAATGAGGATGGGATTTCGTACACGATCGGCTTCATTACCTTGGTCTTGATGATTTTCAAGCTCTATCTCGACTTGTCTCTGAGTTGTTCGTTCACGTCTTCTTTGTCTGAAAGTTCACTTAATTTCAGGGTCTACAGGGAGTAAATCAATAATTCGATCTATGCTTATAAACACCTGAAAAGAAAATCACAAAAATTAAAAAGAATAAGTTAGTAATGTTAAAAATGAATCAAATTGAAAATAAATAATTTCACGAAAAAAATTGACTATGGCAACAGTTGACAATCCCCGGCAACGGCACCAAAAACTTGTAACATATAGGTTTGTGCAAGTGTACACAGTCGTTATCAAGTAATAAGGAAGTATCGAGTTATCATTTCCACAAGAATTGTATTTGTGCTAAGCCACTTAATTTGTAAAATTATATTAACAATTTGGTAAATAAAAACACAATATAGTTGAGAAGTGGTGATTAAAATATATTAAACTAAATTCAATGATCTCTAATGCAGATTATCCTAAGTATGCAAACTATATGAATGAAATAGATTTTAGCAAAACTAAACACAATTTGCAACAATTATAACATAAATAAAGTAGGACAATTACTTTAATTAATCTCATTTTATTATCAACATGCTTAATAACATTTGAAAAACATTCCATGTCAACTCGATCTTTCATGAGTTTGGAAACCACATTAGGTCTTTTCGAAATCCTTTACTTAGTAAAGACGCATTTTACTGATCCTTATTTACTAAGGGTTTCTTAGCATCCGTGTGAGGTAACAGGGACGTGTCAGGTTTGAAACAGTTTAATCACACAAATCTAAAAACTATGCAGATAATAGAGCTTGGTTGGAGTTGTTATGCAACCTACAATTTAATCGGGTCAGGATTTAAATTAGCCATCATCTAGTCAGGATCGCTTAGCTAATTCAGGTGCATTTCAATCACGTATGAACAACATACAGACTTGATTTTAATTGAAAACATGATCGATTGAGCCACAAACATTATAAGCATGAATCAAATAAATATTATTTAATCAAAGCAATTGTCCTAGCTTAAATAAAATTAAGCTAACATTGTTGTAAACAAGAACAAAGAACACATAGCAAACATCTTTAGAAAAATAAAAGAAAGGAAAGATTAAACCCAATTCAGAGTGGCTGTCACCTGAGACTCTAACTGACGAGGCTCTTCCGTTCCTTTGCTTTGCTCCTTTGCTGATGGCTTTCCAAGGTGGTCGACTGATCGCTGTAAAATCAGAGTTTTAAATATTTATAAAAGAATGATCAAACCTGGAGACTAACTCTGACAACGATATTAAGGCAAGTGTACCTATCGAACAGTAGTATAGCTTAGGCAAGACTGGATATCGAATCAAAAGGAACTAAAAGTATTAATACTCACTTTCTTTTTATTTTTTAACCTAAATAATATGAAGGTTGCTTTTAAACTAAATTGACGACAACTAAACTAAGGAAACAGAGACAAAAAGATGAATTTAGGGATAAATTGAAAAAGACTCAGTTGATTTTTATGATACCTTCAGAAAGAATTCACCTAGACTTCTCTTATTATCTAACCTTAAATTATATGATTTCTTTTACTTAGCTTGATCCGTGAGACTCCCTAACCTATGCTAAACCCTCTCTCGAGGTGAATAACGTCTAATCCTAGGTTAATTAGTGGAGCACTCGTTCGCTTATAGTAACCCCCTAGGAAAGTAGTAAATCAATCAATGGATTCCCATATTAGGTTTCACCCTAATCCGGCAAAATCTCGTAACCCTATCTCTAGGCGCCCGATCAACTCCGCTTAATTATGGTAGATCTACTCTTAGGCAGGGTCTATTCCTCCTCTACCTAAGCACATTGGATTTGGATTAAGAAACATAATTAAGAACAAACTAAGTAATTTATCTTATAACTTAAAAATCAAATAATAAAATCTGTCTAGGTTTCATCCCCCTTCAGGTATCTGAAGGATTTAGTTCATAATGTAAAAAGAAAACATCACAAGAGAAAACATAAAAAAAAAAAGAAAAATCCTAAAACTCCCTGACGGGATTGAAGGAGAATTCTACCGTCTTGAGTATAATTTTGACTTCTTGGGATAAATCAACTGGTTATCCTCGCGTTACTCCCTAACTCTGACCTTCTCGGCTTGGCTCCTTGGCCTAGCTTTCGCCCCCTCTCAAATATTTATAGGCTCTTGGAATGTGATTCTTTCTCCCCAAGTATCCTTTTTCGACTGAAATTGCTCTTTCCAGCGACAGAGGCATGGCCATGTCACGCGCCTGTGCAAATCGAGACCTGACCGTGTTCATTGAGACACGGTCGTGTGGTCCTTGGCCCAGGCCGTGTCGTTTTCGTGGAAAGGCCCATTTACTTTGTTTTAGGCCCGTTTTGTTTTCTTTTCATCCTCAAGTGCTTTCCTGGGTATAAGACATGAAAAGAAAGGATGAAAAGCACCTTTTTATATAAAACGAGGCTTAAATCTTTAAAAAGCATAAAAAATGTGGGATTAAAATATGTTATATTTACAGTTCATCACCGACCAAGGGTTCTTTAAGTGGCTTAATTGCTAAAATATCTATGAAGAGATGATGCTAGTCGTGGGAATGGAAAAGGCTAAGAGAATTTGGAGAGAAGAGCGAATGATGAATAATGAAAATGAATGAGGAATGATTGATGGATGATGAACGAGGGAATGAGAGAGTCTTATTTATAGGTGAGGAGAGGGGGATAGTTTGCTAAAAATAGTGGATGTTTGATCGTGTCTGTCGAGTCTTAAAATTTATAAAAAGAATGATCGAACCTAGAAACTAACTCTGACAACGATTTGAGGCAAGCCACCTATTGAACAGTAGTATAGTTTAGGCAAGACCCGAATGTCAAACCCAAAGGAACCAAAAGTACTAATACTAACTCTCTTTTTATTATCCAGCCTAAGAATTAAGTGATTGATTTATCTAATCTAAATTTAACTATCAACTAAAGTAAAGATGCAAGGATAAAAAGGATGAATTGAAAAAATAACTTGAGAGAAAACCAATTGATTAAGATGACACCCAAGGAAGAATCCACCTAGACTTCTCTTGTTATCTAACTCTGAACCAGACTATTTATTCATTTGAATTGATCCGTAAGATTCCCTAAGTTATATTAAACCCTTTCTCGAAGCGAATAACGTTTAACCCTAGGTTGATTAATTGAAATCTCTTTCTAATTAAAACCCCTAGAATCGCATTAACTTGATCTATGGACTCCCATATTAGGTTTCACCCCAATCCGGCAAAATCTCGTCACCCTATCTCTAGGCGGGTGATCAACTCCTCTTAATTATGCTAGATCTACTCTTAAGCATGGACTTTTGCTCCTCCACCTAAGCACATCATACTTGAATTAATATCCCGAAAATATCAACACAAGAATTAAGAACACATAATTAAGAACAAGTCAAATATGTATCATATAGTTTAGCAAACGATAACAAGATTCATCTTAGGTTTTATCCCCCTCAGGTATCTGAGGGTTTAGTTCATAACAATAAAAGAAAACATCTCAAAAGAAAAGATAAAAAAACACATAAGAAATCCCTAAAACCCCTTAAAGGAATTGAAGGAGAGATCCGACGTCTTGAGTATAACTCCGGCATCTTGAGATGGATCAACTGGCTATCTTCGAATGATTTCCCACAAATCAGACCTTTCTGGCTCGGCTCCTTCACCTAGCTCACCGTCCTCTTCTAGGTTTTACTTAGGGGGTTTATATAGGCTTTTGCAATGGGTTTCTTTGCCCCTAAGTATCCTTTTCCGAATGAAATTGCTCTTCTCCACGACAGGGACATGGCCATGGCACACGCCCGTGTGAATCGTGACCAGGCCGTGTTCGGACTTTTAATGAGGCACGGCCGTGCGGTCTTAGGCCCAGGCCGTGTTGATTTTTTTTTTTAGCCCAATTTAGTCCATTTTAAGCCCGTTTCTTGTTCATTTTGTCATTGGGTGCTCCCCCGGGTGTAAAACATGAAAAGAAAGGATTAAGAGCACCAAATTACATAAATCGAGGCTTAAATCATCCAAAAGCATGCTAAATGTGGGCTTAAAATATGTTACTTTTTCGATTTATCAATGTTAACCTCTTCATATCTCCTCAAATTGTGGCCAGCCATGCTTAGTGGCTTTTGACTTGATTTTTGCTTGATTTTTAAGCAATTTTGGATGCCACACAACTCAGGATTGAGACTCGATCAATCGTAAATCTTCGGGCAAATCTCTAATTTCTTTAACACTACAAGGGCCTTGTGTAATTAAACCAGAGAATGGTTTAAGTGGAAAGCCATGTGTAGCCGAATATTGGTTGACTTGGTCTCCAATTTGGACGGTTTTGTAATCCAACAAAGCTATCAGACCTGTCCAGAATAAATCAACAAGTTAGAGGACTAATGAATAAAATTTATCCAATTTAATTAATGAATTAAAACCCAAATTATTAATGAAATATTTTAGAATGAATTATTAAATATAATTTTATATTTTATTATTTAATTTAATCATGCCTGGCCCACTTTATGTCTTAAAAAATATAATATATTCAAATTAATATAAATTAAGCCATTTATTGTATGAAAACTATATAATAAAGCATAAAATCACATTTTAATAATTTCTATGTCCTAATTTCATATTTTCACTTATTTCATTAATTTATTAAACAATTACTCGGTTTTAACAATAGATTTAAGTAAAAAGGTGATAAATTACATGGGAAAAATCCTATATATTTTTTCGTTTACACCTGTCCACGGCCCCTAGGTGGCTGCTGGACAACCCTTTGAAGATGAATGAAACCCGGAGCCTACGTCTGATCTGCCTGCTGCGGACAGTCTCTGATACAGTGCTCTAAAGATCCACATCTCAGATAGGCCCCAATCCTCCTCCAACACTCGTCCGGATGGTGCCTACCACAATCACCACAAGGCTACAACCAAGCTGAAGTAACAGAGGCCCCCACTCTAATTGGACCATCAGATCTGGCCTTTTTCTTAGGCCTCTGCACTGAACTCGAGGGTTTTGAATCTCTCTTATTCTTACCCCTCTCCCTATCTCTATTCTGGTGCTCCGTGCATTTAACATCCCCAGTGATCTTCGCCTTTTCTACCAGAATATAAAACTCGCACTCCCTCTCTAGAGCAATCAGAACCCTCAGATTATTCCTTAGGTCGTCATCAAACCTAACGTACCTCTCATATTCGGACACCACCATGCCTCGAGCGTAGCATCTTAACCTCAAAAATTTGGCCTCATATTTGCTTTGAAATTTAGTCTTAAAGAACTCCCAAGTCAAACGGTTAGACGGAGTGCCCTCCTTAACTATTAACCACCACTGATATGCTTCGTCGTGAAGCAAAGAGACTACACCCTTTAATTTCTGCTCATAGGTACAATCCAGATCATCCATAATCCTCTTAGTGGCTTTCAACCAGTATTCAGTCACATTAGGGGCGACTCCTATGACACCCTTAAACAACTCTGCTCCATTAGACCGGAGTCACTCAGTTACCAACCCTTGACCCCCAGATCCAGAACTGGGTCCAGCGACCCTCTCCAATATCCTCAGCATGCCTTGGGATAGTGCGTCTGTAATATCCTTAGATTGGGCTTATGCATTATTGCTTAAATTATATGGAATAGCATGCCTTTGTGTGTTATGCATGTGTTAGGTGAATTTTATGAACTTTAGAGAATAGGGAAATGCCTTATAAATTAGTAGATTTTAAGTTTAAAAAGAAGAAGCTAGGCAGAGGGGGCCTTAAGAAAATATGTAGGGGATATATGACATACTAACGAGCTTGGTTAAGTGGCTTGGAGGTGCCACTTAGGGCCTCTGGAAATGACGCCACAAGCAGGAGTAGTTGGGCCAAGGTTCGAGTCGCATGGGAAGCTAAATAAAGGTTTTTATTTTCGGCAATGAAGGGAGGATATGGACAGCATTAAGGCACTAAAGGATGAGTTCTATTCTCTTTAAAATTCGGCTAGATAGATAGATAAATGTGGATTTATTTTTATTTATTTTATATGATAAGATAAGAGATAAATGAGGAGATTAATAAGGGATTTTGATAAGGAGTTGAGGTGGTGGTCGAATAGGGGGTTCTTTGGGTGGTATATTCGGTCAGGGAGGGGGGCTTAAGTGCTGAATTTTGTTTTTTCTTCCCTTAGTCTCTCTTGCCGAAATTTTGTAGCCAAGAAAATCCTCTCCTTTTTCTCTTTTGTTTTGCTAAAACTGAATATTCCTTACTCAAGATCCACCATTGCCGATTTCTCCTATGTCCCATTCTAGCCGAATCCTCATCATCAATCTTCCTCTTCTACTTTTCATAATCTCCCCAAAAGCCGAAAGCGAGTTCCTTCTAGCCATAGCCGAATTTCTTTGTGGATTCAAGCAAGGGAGTAGTTGACTACAACATTAAGGGTAAGATCCATTGTTATTCGATCTCAAATCTTTTTCTTCTTTTAGTCGAAAGTTAAGGACTAATCCCATTAATTTTCTTGTTGTCAAAATTTGGAAGGATCTTTCGGGATTTCTAGTATAGCCGACTTCTAGGTGAGGTTTCGGGATTTACAAATCCAAGGTAAGTTATGTGACATTCAGCCATAGGCCATTCTATTATGTTTTAAGGTTAAGATAGATCTAACATGAAGTCATAGGGGATCTCGACATCATTAAAGAAGCAAGGACCACTTGGTGGGAATTGAAATCGCAAGTCGACAGTGGTATACAAGGATTTTAGAAATTGAAAACGGAAGGTAAGAGCACCTATACATTCGGCCAAGGCCCTATTTACCAACTTAGATCTATTTCTTAATTGTTAAAACCGAAAACTAACCATTTAGGTGATCTAGTGGTGACCGATTACAAGAAGGAACATAGCAAAGTTTCGGATTTGACTAGTGATCAAATCTAAGAATAAGGTAAGGGTTTTGGTTCTGATGAAATCTTTCGTGAATTGACTGTTTAGCCGAAAGGCTTGTTGCTAACATGTTTGGGGTTGGCCGAATATAGGAATTAAGGATCTAAAGCATTAGATCGGGTTTTTTCAGGAAATCAGTGGAACGATAAATATATCAGGTGTGTACCACACACTAAACTTCACTAGATTACGACTTAAATTAAATTATATGTGTCTTAATAATATGAATGTGGCCAAAGGTACCATGCAGTGGTACAAAGTACTCAGGTACGTTCATTTACTACTACTGTAATTATCTCGTTATGAATATATGATATGGCACGTACGTGAACAGTGAAAGGAATGTGAAATAAGGCATGATAATGCATGATATGTATGACATGGGCATTTGGGTTATATTGAAAGGGGAAGTGAATGTGGTGACTTCGGTCGCATTATCTAAATGTGGTGACTCATGTCACAATTATTTTATCTGGTGGCTATGCCATGAATTTTATAAGGGCAATGAGCACGTCGACTGCAGCGACTGCCTTCGATGGTGTGTAGCGGATGGAGGGTTGACTTAGTAGTCCCCACGGTGTGCAGGTTGGTACGGGTGATGTGTAGTGGATGGTACCTAGGTTTGGGTTCGGGGTTGCATCATTTTATTTAAATATTATATGAATATATATATGATCTGATATGCCTGAATCTGTTTGGATTTAGTGTTGGTTACACATTGAGTCTGTATGACTCACCCCGTTGTGGGATTATTTTTCAGATGACGATCAGTGATGGACCGGGTCGGTAGGAGCTTAGTGGTGGCCATGCTCAGTTTGGATTTTATTTTATTTTGGACTTGTTTTATTTTAAGTATTTTGGATTTAATTTGGGGTTTCGTTTTCGATGTAATAAGGCCATAGTATGAACTGTCTTATGCATGCTTTTATTCAATTTTAAGATGTTACAAATTTTTATCAAATTAAGGATTAAGTAAATTTTATTTTTAAAAATAGCTCTAAGTGATTTGGACACCCTAAAACAAATGGTTTTCAATTTATAATAAACTTTAAAATAACTCGACATTTCTTTGATTTAAAGTCTTATAAAAACTTGGATTTCAAGAATCAACTTATTTCCAACTCGAGCCCAACCCAAAGAAATTAAAATTTCTCTCAAAACCACACAAATTTTTCTTAAGAAACGAACAGACTTTCAAATGTTTTCTCAAGGAACATACCAGATCCGGTCAGGGCTCGTGGGCCAGGTTTGGGGTGTTTCAGCTTGGTATCAGAGCCCAATTTTAAACTCTCGGCCTAGGGTTTAAAGCCCACAATGTTTTAAAATTTAGGCCCAAATGGATTTGTGAAAATTTTTATGAAATTGAGCAGGTTTTCTGGCATGGCACCTAAGTCTCCGACCCGAAGTCCACCAGGTAAGTACCCCTATCTATTGTGTGAATTATAGTATGAATTGTAGAAGGGTAGAAATGGAACATAGATTAGGAAATTAAGTACTTGAACCCTAGGACTAGTTACCCCAACAATTACATAAGACTTAATGCCTAATTAAACAAACCTATGGCTAAGTCGCCGAGTTAGGGTGTGGCAACCATTGTGCGCTTGTCTAGGATTGGATCCGAAAGAGCCTGGTACTTAAGCAGTCCTAGTGACTCACCTCCTCTTCACTGGAATCCTACCTGGTGCATAGCTACGGTTCACCCTAACCAAGAGGACTCAGTCACAGGCTAAACACAATAACTAAAACCCGAAAGGGATTAGCCGTATTTTTATGAAAACCCTAGTTTAAAAATCACCAAATTACCCCTTTAAATAGTAGTAGAAACTTATTTCGAAAAATTTTCAAAGAATTTTTGATTTGCAAAATTACCTATATACCCCTGGCTATAAAATTACAAAAATGCCCTTGGTTTATAAAATGTCCAAACTACCCATAGTTCATATCAAAATTTCCTTACCTTATAAAATGTCTAAAAACCCTAATTTGCAAAATATCAAAATACCTTCATTTAGGAAAATTTACTAAAATACCCCTGATTTACAAAATTACCAAAATGACCCCCGATTTCTAAAATTTCTGCAACAACACCTATTTGGAAAACAAATTCTCAAAAGAACCCTAAGTTTTGCAAATTATGACACACCTTTGATTTCTAGAGATTTTTTCAAATTGACCAGATTTATTACAAAAAATACCCAAAGAGGACAAATTACGAAAATACCCCTAGGATAGGAATAGGCAAGGAGGTTCGAACAGTGAACGTGTGTGCTACGTACTACTGAATGAATGTTTGGATGAATGTGTTTCTCTGAATTAGGATAAAAAAAAAACTTGAACGAAAACTTTGATTGATCGAAAGAACTGCTATTAAACTCCTTTCATAAAATTTCTTCGCGAATAACCAGTGGAACAAGGACTAATGCATAAAATTTCTTAATCAGATTAAAACGCGAACGTAGACATGAACTCTAGGGGACATTGTCGTAATGTGCGTGGACGCGGTCGAGGCCGAATGACCGTGTTGAAACCCGTTAGGTCGGGTCAAGGATCTGAGAATAAGGTACCACTACCACCAATTGTTCGTGCTGAACAGCAAGATCAGATGGGAGCTGATGTTGTATCGTAGGCTGTGCTGCGAGTTCTTAATATGGTGGCTGGTGCTGGAGGAAATATGGGAGCTCGGAGGTCTGTACCCGAGCGACTCCGAGCTACTCGAGAGACTCCGAGCTAACGGAGCCGAGGTGTTCCGTGGTGTATCTGGTGTGGCACCCAGTACGGCTGAGTATTGGTTGGAAGCAACCGAACGCATTATGGATGAGCTGGATCTGACTCTTGAGGAGAAACAAAAAGGGATGGTGGCACTGCTACGTGATAAAGCATATCAATGAAGGCTCACAGTTAGGGATTGTGCCACGGCTGAGGATCTGACCTGGAAGTATGTTAAGGCAGCATACCAGAAGAAGTATGTTGGCACGCGTTACATTAATGTGCAGAGAAAAGCATTTCTGGGGCTGGTGCAAGGGAATAAGTCCGTAGCAAAGTACGAAGCTGAATTCTTGAGGTTGAGCCGGTATGCTCGAGGAGTAGTGGCTACGGAGCATGAGCGATGTGTCCGATTTGAGGACGGACTTAGGGATGACCTGAGGTTATTGATAGCTCCACACCAGGATCGGAAGTTTTCTGCGTTAGTAGAGAAGGCTAAAGTGGCTGAAGGGATTAAGGATTCAGTGAGGCAGAATACGGATCAGAATAGGCTAAAGAGGGGTTTTGGGCCGTCAGGATCATCTGGGAATGTTCAAAAGAGGCCTAGAGTTGATGGGCTGCGAGGTCAGCAAGCTACTATAGGAGCGCAGTACCGTACTTGTGATCAGTATGGGAAGAAGCACTTAGGTGAGTGTTGGAAAAAGACAGGGGGATGCTTTAAGTGTGGGTCCAAGGATCATATGATTAAGGACTGTCCTATGAGACCAGATGGGAATCGACCAGCAGCTCAGAATGTTAATTAGGCTGGTAGAGGTGGACAGCAGCCTCAGTGAGGTCGTGGTCCGAATAACAGAGGAAATGGTGCTAGCAGAGGATGTGGAACACCTGGCAGAGGTGTTGGTAATACAGAGGCAAAACAGTCGGGTCTGGTTTATGAGATTCGTCGAAGGGAGGATGGAGACGCACCGGACGTCATAACCGGTACGTTCCTTGTATTTGGTAAACCTTATGTTGCTCTAATTGATGTGGGCTCGACCCATTCCTATGTTGCATGTAGTGTAGTTGAAACACTAGGCATAGCCTCTGAACTTTCTAATAGAGAATTGACTGTAGTAAGCCCACTAGGTCAAACTGTAGTGGTAAATACAATCCTTCGGAGTGTACCTCTAGAGATTCAGGGAGTAAACTTTCCAGCTGACTTAATGGAACTACCCTTCGGAGAATTCGATCTCATACTCGGCATGGATTGGCTAGTAGAACCTCGGGCCGTATTGGACTGTGCAGCTAAGCGAATGGAGTTGAGGATCCCAGAGAATGAAGTATAGTTATGATCAGAGAAAGAAGAAACTACTTGTCTAATGTAGTTTCAGCACTTAAGGCAGAGAAGATGGTGCGGAAAGGATGCAAGGCTTTCTTGACTTTTGTTAGTGCGTTGGATACTAAGGAAGGGGGAGTTAGTGGAGTAAGGACAGTAAGGGACTTTGAAGATGTGTTTCCAGAGGAATTACCTAGAACACCCCTAGATAGGGAAGTGGAATTCGGAATTGACTTGCTACCAGGAACAACTCCTGTGTCAATCGCTCCGTATCGAATGGCACCAAAGGAGTTGGTGGAGCTTAAGGCTCAAATCCAAGAGTTACTTGATCGTGGGTTTATCCGACCCAGTATGTCTCCATGGGGAGCACCGATCTTGTTCGTGAAGAAGAAGGATGGAACTATGCTTATGTGCATAGACTATCGTCAGTTGAATAAGCTGACCATCAAGAACAAGTATCTTTTGCCAAGGATCGATGACTTGTTCGATCAGCTGAAGGGGGCAGCGGTATTTTCAAAGATAGATCTACGGTCGGGATATCATCAGCTTAAGGTGAAGGAGGTGGATATCCATAAGACGGCTTTCCAAACAGGATAGGGGCACTATGAGTTCTTAGTGATGCCGTTTGGATTAACGAATACCCCAGCCGCGTTCATGGATATGATGAACCGGGTCTTTCAACCCTGCTTGGATAGGTTCGTCGTTGTGTTCATCGACGACATCCTAATGTACTCCAAGTCTGAGAAGGAACATGATGAGCATCTCCAGATTGTGTTGCAAGTGCTAAGGGAGAAGAAACTTTATGCCAAATTCAGCAAGTGTGAATTTTGGCTCAAGGAAGTTGCATTCTTAGGGCATGTGGTATCCGCAGAAGGAATAAGGGTGGATCCTCGAAAGATTGAGGCAGTGTTGGATTGGAAACCATCTAAGTCTATGGTGGAGGTTCGTAATTTCTTGGGATTGGCAGGCTATTACAGAAGGTTTGTAGAAGGGTTCTCATCAATAGCCGCGCCGTTGACGAAGTTGTTGAGAAAGGAAGTGCCTTTCATATGGACAGATAAGCAATAGGAGAGCTTTGAGGAACTTAAGAGGGTTTTGACTGAAGCTCCGATTTTGATTCAACCTGAGGCAGGGAAGGACTTCGTGGTGTATTGTGACGCTTCTCATAGAGGATTGGGATGCGTATTGATGTAGGATGGGAAAGTAGTTGCTTATGCGTCTCGGCAATTGAGGCCTCATGAGGTTAACTACCCGACTCATGACTTGGAATTGGCAGCAGTCGTCCTTGCTCTTAAGGTATAGAGGCATTATCTTTATGGAGAAAAGTCGGTGATCTACACAGACCACAAGAGTCTTAAGTATTTGTTGACTCAGAAGGAGTTAAACTTGAGGCAGCGAAGGTGGGTGGAATTATTGAATGACTACGATTGTTCCATAGAGTATCATCCGGGTAAGGCGAATGTGGTCGCAGATGCTCTAAGTCGGAAGGTGGTGTCAGATTTGAGGGCGATGTTTACGCATCTGAGTTTGTATGACGATGGAAGTCTGCTGGCAGAGTTGCAAGTCAAGCCGATGTGGTTGGATGAGGTAAAAGAGAGTTGGCAGATGAGGATTTAAGTGCTAAGATGCGACACGTTTAGAATGGTCGTTTAGAGGATTACAATATGTCCAGTGAAGGAGTGTTGTGTTTCAAGGGCAAGGTTTGTATGCCTAAGAATGAGGAGTTAAGGTAGAAGATTCTTTAGGAATCGCATAGTAGCCCTTATGCTATGCATCCCAGAGGTACTAAGTTGTACAGAGATCTAAGAGAACAGTTTTGGTGGCCTGGTCTGAAGAGGGAAGTTACGGAGTTTTTCAACAAATGCTTAACGTGTCAGCAAGTTAAGGCTAAACACCAGGTTCTGTCAGGATTACTTCAGCCAATCAAGATTCCGCAGTGGAAGTGGGAGAGAATCACCATGGACTTCGTTAGTGGGCTTCCCCTTACGCCTATTAAGAAGGACTCGGTATGGGTAATAGTGGACCGGTTGACCAAGTCCGCTCATTTCATTCCGGTAAGAGTTGATTATTCTTTGCAGAGGTTGGCAAAGTTATATGTGGCAGAGATTGTAAGGTTGCATGGAGTGCCGGTGTCAATTATCTCAGACAGGGACCCAAGGTTTACTTCTCGGTTTTGGAAAGCGCTACATCAGGCGTTAGGCACCAAATTGGATTTCACTACGGCTTTTCACCCACAGTCGGACGGGCAGTCTGAACGAGTGATCCAAGTGTTAGAAGATATGTTGAGGGGCTGTGTGATGGACTTCAGAGGTAGTTGGGAGGAATATTTGCCTTTAGCAGAGTTTGCCTACAACAACAACTATCAGGCCAGTATTCGAATGGCACCGTATGAAGCATTGTATGGTCGGAGGTGTCGAACTCCTACGTGTTGGACAGAATTAGGGGAACGTAGAGTGTTGGGTCCGGAGATTGTGGCAGAATCTGAGGAGAAGGTTGAGGTAATTTGGGCACGGTTAAAGGAGGCGTCGGATAGGCAGAAGTCGTATGCGGATCTTAAGCGAAAGGAAATAGAATTCGACGTGGGAAATCGAGTGTTTCTTAAAGTGTCGCCTTGGTAGAGGGTGATGAGATTTGATCGCAAAGGGAAGTTAAGTCCGAGGTTTATAGGACCCTATCGGGTATTAAAGCGAGTTGGACCGGTGGCATACCAGCTAGAACTGCCACCAGAGTTGAAGCAGATGCACGACGTATTCCATGTTTCTATGCTACGTCATTATCGATCGGATCCATCTCATATAGTTCCGGTTGAAGAGATGGAGCTAAGGCCAGATTTGTCCTACGAGGAAGAGCCGATTCAGATCTTGGAGCGAGATGTGAAAGTGCTACGACGGAAATCAGTTCCTTTAGTCAAACTGTTATGGCGTACTCATGGATCGGAAGAAGCTTCATGGGAGCCGGAAGAGGCAATGCGACAGCAATACCCTCACTTGTTTTAGCCAGGTAATTTCGAGGTCGAAATTATTTTAAGGGGGTAGAACTGTAATATCCTGAAATTGGGCTTATGTATTATTGTTTAAATTATATGGAATAGCATGCCTTTGTGTGTTATGCATGTGCTAGGTGAATTTTATGAACTTTAGAGAATAGGGAAATGCCTTAGAAATTAGTAGATTTTAAGTTTAAAAAGAAGAAGCTAGGCAGAAGGGGCCTTAAGAAAATATGTAGAGGACATATGACATACTAACGAGCTTGGTTAAGTGGCTTGGAGGCGCCACTTAGGGCCTCTGGAAATGACGCCACAAGCAGGAGTAGGTGGGCCAAGGTTCGAGTCGCATGGGAAGCTAAATAAAGGTTTTTATTTTCGACAATGAAGGGAGGATATGGACGGCATTAAGGCACCCGGTCCATCATTGATCGTCACCTGAAAAAAATAATCCCACAACGGGGTGAGTCAACAGACTCAATGTGTAACCACAACACTAAGCCTTAACAAGGTCAGACATATCAAATCATTCAGATTCGTAAATCATTAAATTAATATGATGCAACCCGAACCCAAAACCTAGATAGCCATCCGCTACACGTCACCCGTACCAACCTGCACACCATAGGGACTACTAAGTCAACCCTCTATCTGCTACACACCATCGAAGGTTGCCATTGCAGACGACATGCTCATCGCCCTTATAATTTTCGTGGCATAGCCACCAGATAATATTTGTGTCATGTGACACCACATTCAGATAATGTGATCGAAGTCACCACATTCAGATAATGTGACCGAAGTCACCACATCCAGATAATGTGACCGAAGTCACCACATTCACTTCCCCTTTTCATATAACCCGAATGCCCCATGTCATACATATTATGCACATCATGCCTTAATTCACATTCTTATCACTTTTCACATGTTAGATTTAACATATATTCATAATCCTAGTAGGAGTAGGAAACGTACCTAGGTACTCTGTACCATTGCATGGTACTTTAGCCATATTTTCACATTCTTAATAACACATTTAACTTAATCATTGTCATAAACCTATTAAGCCTTAAGGAAGGGTACACACCTGGTATGCTTAATGCTTTATGAAAATCCCGAAATCCCGATCTAGCTTTAGATCCTAATCCCTTGCTGCCGATTTCACTGCTAACCAAATCCCGAAACTTTGTAGACCTTTTTCCTTGTAATCGGCTAACCTTAAATCCCTTCATAGGTTAGTTTTTGGCTTTTAATCGAATAATAAAAACATATCTAAATACTAAAATAGAGCCTTGGCCGAATGTTAGATTTACTTACCTTCTGAATCTCAAATCCCGAAAAGAAATCTCTTTGGCTAAGAGGATGTCGAAACCTATAGGGTACATGTTAGATCCACTTCTAACATCTAATCATAACAAATGGCCCTTGGCCGAATATCAGGGCTCTCTTACCTTGATTATCTAAATCCCGAAATCGCTTCTTGATCAATGGAGATACCGAAATCCCTACACACATATGTTAGATCTGATTTCCAATCACTTTATGAACTTAATCAAGTGGCCTTCGGCCTAAACCATACTTTTCTTACCTTAGATCTATAACTCCCGGAGGATCTCTTCTCCCTAGTAGTCGACAATAGACAAAATCCCGAAAGATCCTTTGTAATTTCGGCCAAGAGACACAAATGGCATTAGAATCTTAATCTTGGACTTAAAGAAAAGAAATATAATGATAATAATAGATCCTTACCCTTACTAATGAAATCGGCAATCCTTTACTTGAATCCACACGCTATTCGGCTATGGCCTAGATCTTAACAAGCTTTCGGCTTTTGGAACTTAACAAGAAATTGGCTAGAGGTTATCTGTGGTGTTGGTTTTATCAAAAGAAAAGAGAGGGAAAAGAGTCACTAGGGAATTCGGCAATGGTGGGAGAAGGGAAATTCGACAAGACTAGGAGCTCTTACTCTCAGCTTTTTGGAGAATTGAAAAGAAAAAGAAAAGGGTTGCAGAGAGAATTCGGCAGAGGCTTTCAAGAAAAAGAAAATAATGCAGAATGGCCTCTCTTTTCCTCCTATTGCCGAAATTACTAGGCCAAGACTCCCTTACTTGGCCATCACTTCTCCCTTATTTTCCTCCTTATCTCTTTACTTAAAAATTAAAGAATAATCCCTCATTTATCTCTTGAAAATAATCTAAAATAAATCATCATTTATCTACCCCTTAGCCAAAATTTTACAAGAATTTAAACTACTCCCTTAATGCCTTAATGCCGTCCATTACCTCTTCCCTATGGCGCAAAAATAAAACTTTTATTTGCTTCCCTCACGACTCGAACACAAGCCTTCCTTGCACATGTATGGCGTCATTTCCAGAGCCTTAAGTGGCACCTCCAAGCCACTTTTCCAAGCCCAATTTCATGTCATATTTCCTCCATAAATTTTCTTAAGGCCACCTTGCCTTAGTTCCCTCTTTTAAACTTTAAAACTTAACATTTCTAAGGCATTTCCTTACATTTCCAAGACATTTCCTTACATTTCCAAGACATTTCCTTACATTTCCAAGACAAGACATTTCCTTACATTTCCAAGGTTCTAAAAATGCACACAACACATCCATATCACAATAGACATGCTATTTCATAAAATTAAGCAAAAATGCATAAGCCCAATTTCAGGATATTACATGTTTGATGAGGCACGACCGTGTGGCTTGGGCCCAAGCTGTGTTGATTTTGTGATATGGGCCATTTACTCCAATTTGGGCTCGTTTCTCATTCTTTTCATCCTTCGGTGCTTTTCTAGGTATAAAACTTGAAAACCAAGGATTAAGAGCCCCAATTTACACAATGCAAGGCTTAAATCATCCAAAAGCATGCTAAATGTAGGCTTAAAATATGTTACTATTACGGTTTATCATAGCTCCAATGGCATAGTCACTTGCATCGCACATCAACACAAAAGGTGAGTTCCAATTAGGTGTAGCGATTATTGGGGCTGAGATTAACCGCTTCTTTAAATATTCAATAGCTTCCAAACATGCTTTGTTGAAATCAAACATTGTATCTTTCTCTAACAACAAACACAACGGTTTAGAAATTTTCAGGAAATATTTGATAAACCTTCGGTAAAAATCGGCATGGCCTAAGAAACTTCTGACTCCTTTCACATTCATTGGGACCGATAATCTTTCAATTACGTCCACCTTTACTTTATCGACTTCAATTCCTTTCTTTGATAGCTTATGACCTAAGACAATCCCTTCCTTGACCATAAAATGACATTTTTCCCAATTAATGATGATAAACCGTAATATGAGCATATTTTAATCCGACATTTAGCATACTTTTGGATGATTTAAGTCTTGAATTGTGCAATTTGGTGCTCTTAGTCCTTTGTTTTCATGTTTTATATTCAAGAGGGCACCAAAGGATGAAAAGAATGAGAACCGGGCCTAAAAGGGAGTAAATGGGCTAGATCACGAAATCGACACGGCCTGGGTCCAAGACCACAGGGCCGTGCCTCCTTAACGGACCCAAACACGGCTTGCCCATGATTCAGACGGGCGTGTGCCAAGAGGAATTTTACTCGGATTAGGGTCTTAGAGGCAAAGAAAGCCATTCCAAAAGCCTATATAAACATCCTAGAGACCAACTTCAGGGGGCGTCCAGTTAAACCGAAAAGCCAAGCCAGAGAGGCCAGAATTGTGGAATTTACTCGAAGAAAGCCAGTTGATTCATCTTAAGAAACCGGAACCATACTCAAGATGGGGGATCTTTCCTTCAATTTCCTTCAGGGGGTTTTAGGGTTTTTCTTATGTCTTGTTTTATATTTTCTTCTGAGATGTGTTCTTTTATCATTATTAACTAAACCCTCAAATACCTGAGGGGGATGAAACCTAAGACGGATCTTGTTATTGTTATCTGAACTATATGATAAATACTTGATTTGTTCTTAGTTATGTGTTCTTAATTCTTGCTTTGATATTTCAGGATACTGATTCAAGTACTGATGTGCTTAGACAGAGGAAGAATAGACCCTGTCTAAGAGTAGATCTAGCATAATTAAGCGGAGTTATCGCAACCCGAGAGATAGGGTGACGAAAATCTGTCGGATGAGGGTCAAACCTAATATGGGAGTCCATAGATCGAGTTAATGCAATTCTAGGGGGTTTTGATTGGAAAGATATTTCAATTAATCAACCTAGGGTTAGACGTTAGTAGCCTTGAGAGATGTATTAATATAACTTAGAGAATCATAAGGATCAAGTCAAGTGAATAAATCGTCTGGTTCAGAGTTTAAATAACAAGTGAAGTCTAGGTGGATTCTTCCTCGGGTATTGTCTTAATCAATTGGTTTTTCCCACAAGTATTTTCCCAAATTCATTCTCTTTGTCTTAGCATCTTTAGCTTAATAATTAGTTAATTTTAGATTAATTAATAATTCCCTTAATTCTTAGGCAAAATAATAAAAAGAAAGTTAGTATTAGTACTTTTGGTTCCTTTGGGTTCAACAAACCGGTCTTGCCACTAAGCTATACTACGTTCGATAGATGCACTTGCCTCAATCGTTGTCATAGTTAGTTTCTAGACTCGATCATTCTTTATATAAATTTTTAAGACTTTGACATAAGGATCAAGTTTTTAGCACCGTTGCCGGGGAACTAAAATATTAAGAACGCTCAATTTTTATTACTTTAGCCTTTTTTTTTTGCAATTTATTTTTATTTTCTTTTTAACTTTGCTAATTTTCCTTCTTTTATTTTTTCTTAGCAGGTACGTCTAGTTTATGACTAGAAGGAACCCGACAGGACCCCTAATTTATGATTATGATATTGAAGGTACTATTCACAGAAATCATAGAGAGATAAGGCGAAGCTTAAATTACATAGAAGAAGAGCAAGAAGTCGAAACCAATACCACCAAAGAGATGGCTGAGAATAATCCGCTACCTCCAGAGGTGGCCGAAAATCATGCTCCTCGAACTATGTATGATTATGCTAAACCTAATTTAACAGGAACTGAGTCAAGTATTGTTAGACCTTCTATTGCTGCAAATAATTTTGAACTGAAACCTAACACTATTCAGATGATACAGCAACTTGTTTAGTTTGACGGTTTGCATGATGAAGATCTAAGCAATCACTTGGCGAATTTCCTAGAATTTTACGATACTTTTAAAATAAACGGCATTTCTGATAATGCCATTCGTCTTCAATTATTTCCCTTTTCTCTAAGGAATAAAGCTAAATAGTGGTTGAATTCTCTTCCACGGGGATCAATCACTACATGGGAACAAATGACCAAAAATTTTTTATTAAAATATTTTCCACCGGTTAAAATGGCCAAGTTAAGGAATGATATCTCTTCTTTTGTGCAGATGGATTTAGAAACACTTTACGATACATGGGAGAGATACAAAGATTTATTGAGAAGGTGTCCACACCATGGATTACCCTTGTGGCTACAGGTCCAAACCTTTTACAATGGTGTGAACCCCTCAACAAGACAATTGATTGATTCAGTTGTCGGTAGAACTTTGAACAACAAAACACCTGAGGCTGCCTACGAATTTATTGAAGAGATGTCACTGAATAACTATCAGTGGCTAGTCACAAGGACAAAGCCAAGAAAAGCAGCCAATGTTTTCAACCTCGACACAGTAACCATGCTATCAAACCAGGTAGAATTTTTAAATAAAAAGATTGACGGTTTATGTGATTCTTTGCAGGTACATCCAGTTATGCAGTGTGATACGAATGGAGGAGGGGTGAGCAATATAGAATATCCACCTTACAACCCGAGTGTTGAGAATGAGCAAGTTCACTATATGGGTAACAATTTTAAATCTCAAAATAACCCTTATAGTAATACTTATAATCCAAAGTTGGAGGAACCACCTAATTTTTATGGAGTGGTCAAGGAAATCAAAGACAACAAGACCCTCCAAAATTCCAACAACAGCCCTACCCACAGGAGAAGAAGCTGAACCTTGAGGAGATGCTGAAAAAATTCATAGCGGTGTCAGAAACACGTTTGCAAAACACCGAAACAACACTTAAAAATCAACAAGCATCGATTCAGGGGATTGAGAACCAACTAGGGCAACTCGCTAAGCTGATCTTTGAATGACCACAAGGCAGCTTTCCAAGCAACACTGAAACTAACCCCAAGGAGCAACTTCAAGCCATAATTGCTCACGATAATGAAGGGTTAGATGAGCCCAAGGTAAGCCAAGAGAATGTGGTAAAGGACGGTAAACTTGAGGTAAACCATGATAAGCCAAAACCAGTAATTAAAGAGTACCAACCTCATATACCATACCCCAATGCGATGAAGAAAGAAAACGCAGACGAATGATAAACCGTAAAAGTAACATATTTTAATCCCACATTTAGCATACTTTTGGATGATTTATCCCTCGATTTATGTAAAAAAAATGTCTTCATCCTTTCTTTTCATGTTTTATACTCAAGAAAGCACCCGAGGATGAAAAGAACAAGAAACGGTCCTAAAACGGACCAAATTAGGCTTAAGTCTTAAGCCCACAAGGTCGTGCCTCATTAAAAAGTCTGAACACGGCCTGGCCAAGATTCACACGAGCATGTGCCATGGGCGTGTCCCTGTCGCAGAAAAGGAGTTTTACTCGGATTTGGATACTTAGAGGCAAAGAAACACATTCCAAAGCCTATTCAAACACCCTAGTAGGAATTCTACTAGAATTAGGATACTTAGGGACCAAGTAAGGCATCTCAAAGCCTATATAAACACCCTAGGGGACAACTTAAGAGGGGAGTTAGCAGAAGCCTTCCTGCGCGGGGTTTTGTCGGGCGATTAGCTAGGGCAAGGAGCCAAGCCAAAAAGGTCAGATTTGTGGGAATCACTCGAAGATTGCCAGTTGATCCATCTCAAGAAGCTGGAATTCTACTCAAGATGGCGGATCTCTCTTTCAATTCCTTCAGGGGGTTTGATTTCTAATGTTTTGTTTTATCTTTTCTTCTGAGATATTTTCTTTTATAATTATCAACTAAACCCTTAAGATACCTGAAGGGGATGAAACCTATGACGAATCTTGTTATCATTTTCTGAACTATATGATAAATACTTGATTTGTTCTTAATTATGTGTGCTTAATTCTTGTTTTGATATTTCGCGGATATTAATTCAAGTATGATGTGCTTAGGTGGTAGAGCAAAAGTCCCTGCCTATTCATGCATCTAGCATAATTACAGCGGAATTGTTCATGCGCCTAGAGATAGGGTGATGAAATTCTGCCGGATTAGGGTGAAACCTAATATGGGAATCCATAGATCGAGTTAATGCGATTCTAGGGGTTTTAATTAGAAAGAGATTTCAATTAATCAACCTAGGGTTAGTCGTTATTCGCTTCGAGAGAGGGTCTAATGTACATTAGGGAGTCCTACGAAACAAGTCAAGTGAATAAATCATCTGGTTCAGTGTTAGATAACAAGTGAAGTCTAGGTGGATTCTTCCTAAGGGTATCATCTTAATCAACTGAGTTTTCCTCAAGTTATTTTCCCCAATTCATTCTTTTTGTCTTTGCGTCTTTAGCTTAGTAGTTAATTAAAATTAGATTAAACAACAACTTCACTTATTTTAGGCTAGATAATAAAAAGAAAGTTAGTATTAGTACTTTTAGTTCCTTTGGGTTTGGCATTCCGGTCTTGCCTAAGCTATACTACTGTTCCATAGGTGCACTTGCCTTAAGTCGTTGTCAGAGTCCTACACGAATTAATACGATGCCAATGTCCCAGACATGGTCTTACACGTATGTCTCATATTAATGCCAACGTCCCAGACGTGGTCTTACACAAAATCTTAAATCAACGCCAATGTCCCAGACGTGGTCTTACATGATTAAAATAGAACAGATTCCTATGTCATGACATAGCTAATCCTATCTATTCCTAGGTTCGTATGGGACTTCTCAGACATTGACACTAACTCAACCTTATCTTGGATTTCATGTACAGATCATCTCATAAGCATTCATAGTTAACAATAATCATATGAACATACACAGTTTGAGACAAATACGTTTATTTGCATAATGACTTACCTCAGATTCGATTTCTAGGAAATGGAAACGCTACTCTACACTTTCACTTTCTCGCGGTCTAAGTCCATTTTCCTTGGTTTTTGATCTATACATATTCAGAATTAACCCTTTTATTCACTAACTCATTCAATTCAATCCAATGACACACATTTAGGGCTATTTGAAAATTAACCCTCACATTTGCACAATTTATCAATTTAGTCCATTTTTCTCAAAACATCAAATTCACAAAATCATCTTTTAACCATACTTAGGTGAATGTTCATACGTCTCATACAAGCCCATATTTTCCATCAAATTTGCTATTTAGTCCCTAAAATTGCTATTTTCTCAATTTAACCCTAATTAACTAAATTCATCAAAAATTCAAGAACAAAGTATATTCATCTAACACATATCCTTCATTTAACATCATAAAACATCATAAAACTTACCATTTCATCAATGGCACAACTCACAAATATCATCCATACACAAAATTGAGACATGGGTGGATAGTAGACTAATCAACAATCTCAAAAACATAAAAATCATCAAAATTCAAATCAAAATCATACCTTAATTTGAGATTACAATGGCCGAATAACCTAGCTTCTTTCTCTTTTCTTTTCTTTGGTATTTTTAGCACTAATGATATGAATATCATCACCATTTTTCATGTTTTGTTTTATTAACTATCTTATTATTATACATTTTACTATATTAACCTTTTAATAACATGTTATAACATATAGTTCAAGGTCATTTTTGACCTTAGCCGTGCACTAACTTATGAATGGCTTAATTGCCATATAAGGCCTCCAACTTTACAAAGCCACAACACATTGGTACTTTAACAATTAGCATGCTAGTCTTGCACCTGATGCAATTTAATCCTTTAATCAAATTAAACACATAAACGAAAAAATTAGCATATGAAACTTTACCACATGCTTAATCACTTATTAAAGACATAGAAAATAATATTAAAATATTTTACTGACTCGAATTTCTGGTCCCAAAACCACTGTTTCGACTAGGGTATAAACCGGACTGTTACAGATACAATAAGGAATCCCATGATGAGGACACTTACGAAGTAACTCCTTGAATCGCTCCCAAGCCTCGTTCCTCAACTTAGAGCTTTTGCTAGGTGGAAAATACTTAACCAAAAATCTCTCTGCTAATTCTTGCCATGTAGATATGAAACTTGGTGGCAATGAATTGAGCCATGCTCGGGCTTGATCTCCCAACGAGTACAAAAACAACTTCAACCTCGCGTCGTCTTCACCACACCGGCTATCTTGAATGAATCACTCACCTCCATAAACAATCGAAGGTGGAGATATGGAACTTCTGTGGGCAAACCACTAAATTGGCCCACCGTTTGTAGCATTTGAAACATCACTGGTTTCAATTCAAAATGGGTTGCCTCAATATCTGGCCTTTTAATTCTTGGATTTAACTCACTAAAAAGCGGCACAACATATTGTCTGATGCATCGATCCCTATCATCGGCAATGAGGATGGGATTTCGTACACGATCGGCTTCATTACCTTGGTCTTGATGATTTTCAAGCTCCATCTCGACTTGTCTTTGAGTTGTTCGTTCACGTCTTCTTTGTCTGAAAGTTCACTTAATTTCAGGGTCTACAGGGAGTAAATCAATAATTCGATCTATGTTTATAAACACCTGAAAAGAAAATCACAAAAATTAAAAAGAATAAGTTAGTAATGTTAAAAATGAATCAAATTGAAAATAAATAATTTCACGAAAAAAAATTGACTATGGCAACAGTTGACAATCCCCAGCAACGGCACCAAAAACTTGTAACATATAGGTTTGTGCAAGTGTACACAGTCGTTATCAAGTAATAAGGAAGTATCGAGTTATCGTTTCCACAAGAATTGTATTTGTGCTAAGTCACTTAATTTGTAAAATTATATTAACAATTTGGTAAATAAAAACACAATATAGTTGAGAAGTGGTGATTAAAATATATTAAACTAAATGCAATGATCTATAATGCAGATTATCCTAAGTATGCAAACTATATGAATGAAATAGATTTTAGCAAAACTAAACACAATTTGCAACAGTTATAACATAAATAAAGTAGGACAATTACTTTAATTAATCTCAATTTATTATCAACATGCTTAATAACATTTGAAAAACATTCCATGTCAACTCGATCTTTCATGAGTTTGGAAACCACATTAGGTCTTTTCGAAATCCTTTACTTAGTAAAGACGCATTTTACTGATCCTTATTTACTAAGGGTTTCTTAGCATTCGTGTGAGGTAACAGGGACGTGTCAGGTTTGAAACAGTTTAATCACACAAATCTAAAAACTATGCAGATAATAGAGCTTGGTTGGAGTTGTTATGCAACCTACAATTTAATCGGGTCAGGATTTAAATTGAGCATGCACATTTCAATTATGTGTCAATTAGCCATCATCTAGTCAGGATCGCTTAGCTAATTCAGGTGCATTTCAATCACGTATGAACAACATACAGACTTGATTTTAATTGAAAACATGATCGATTGAGCCACAAACATTATAAGCATGAATCAAATAAATATTATTTAATCAAAGCAATTGTCCTAGCTTAAATAAAATTAAGCTAACATTGTTGTAAACAAGAACAAAGAACACATAGCAAACATCTTTAGAAAAATTAAAGAAAGGAAAGATTAAACCCAATTCAGAGTGGCTGTCACCCGAGACTCTAACTGACGAGGCTCTTCCGTTCCTTTGCTTTGCTCCTTTGCTGATGGCTCTCCAAGGTGGTCGACTGATCGCTGTAAAATCAGAGTTTTAAATATTTATAAAAGAATGATCAAACCCGGAGACTAACTCTGACAACGATATTAAGGCAAGTGTACCTATCGAACAGTAGTATAGCTTAGGCAAGACCGGATATCGAATCAAAAGGAACTAAAAGTATTAATACTCACTTTCTTTTTATTTTTTAACCTAAATAATATGAAGGTTGCTTTTAAACTAAATTGACGACAACTAAACTAAGGAAACAGAGACAAAAAGATGAATTTGGGGATAAATTGAAAAAGACTCAGTTGATTTTTATGATACATTCAGGAAGAATTCACCTAGACTTCTCTTATTATCTAACCTTAAATTATATGATTTCTTTTACTTAGCTTGATCCGTGAGACTCCCTAACCTATGCTAAACCCTCTCTCGAGGTGAATAACGTCTAATCCTAGGTTAATTAGTGGAGCACTCGTTCGCTTATAGTAACCCCCTAGGAAAGTAGTAAATCAATCAATGGATTCCCATATTAGGTTTCACCCTAATCCGGCAAAATCTCGTAACCCTATCTCTAGGCGCCCGATCAACTCCGCTTAATTATGGTAGATCTACTCTTAGGCAGGGTCTATTCCTCCTCTACCTAAGCACATTGGATTTGGATTAAGAAACATAATTAAGAACAAACTAAGTAATTTATCTTATAACTTAAAAATCAAATAATAAAATCTGTCTAGGTTTCATCCCCCTTCAGGTATCTGAAGGATTTAGTTCATAATGTAAAAAGAAAACATCACAAGAGAAAACATAGAAAAAAAATAAGAAAATCCTAAAACTCCCTGATAGGGTTGAAGGAGAATTCTACCGTCTTGAGTATAATTCGGACTTCTTGGGATAAATCAACTGGCTATCCTCGCGTTACTCCCTAACTCTGGATAAATCAACTTCTTGGGATAAATCAACCGGCTTGGCTCCTTGGCCTAGCTTTTGCCCCCACTCAAATATTTATAGGCCCTTGGAATGCGATTCTTTCTCCCCAAGTATCCTTTTTCGACTGAAATTGCTCTTTCCAGCGACAGAGGCACGGCCATGTCACACGCCTGTGCAAATCGAGACCTGACCGTGTTTATTGAGACACGGTCGTGTGGTCCTTGGCCCAGGTCGTGTCATTTTCGTGGAAAGGCCCATTTACTTTGTTTTAGGCCCGTTTTGTTTTCTTTTCATCCTCGAGTGCTTTCCTGAGTATAAGACATGAAAAGAAAGGATTAAAAGCACCTTTTTATATAAAACGAGGCTTAAATCTTTAAAAAGCATAAAAAATGTGGGATTAAAATATGTTATATTTACAGTTTATCACCGACCAAGGGTTCTTTAGGAGGCTTAATTGCTAAAATATCTATGAAGAGATGATGCTAGTCGTGGGAATGGAAAAGGCTAAGAGAATTTGGAGAGAAGAGCAAATGATGAATAATGAGAATGAATGAGGAATGATTGATGGATGATGAACGAGGGAATGAGAGAGTCTTATTTATAGGTGAGGAGAGGGGGATAGTTTGCTAAAAATAGTGGATGTTTGATCGTGTCTGTCGAGTCTTAAAATTTATAAAAAGAATGATCGAACCTAGAAACTAACTCTGACAACGATTTGAGGCAAGCCACCTATTGAACAGTAGTATAGTTTAGGCAAGACCCGAATGTCAAACCCAAAGGAACCAAAAGTACTAATACTAACTCTCTTTTTATTATCCAGCCTAAGAATTAAGGGATTTATTTATCTAATCTAAATTTAACTATCAACTAAACTAAAGATGCAAGGATAGAAAGGATGAATTGAGAAAATAACTTGAGAGAAAACCAATTGATTAAGACGACACCCAAGGAAGAATCCACCTAGACTTCTCTTGTTATCTAACTCTGAACCAGACTATTTATTCATTTGACTTGATCCGTAAGATTCCCTAAGTTATATTAAACCCTCTCTCGAAGCGAATAATGTCTAACCCTAGGTTGATTAATTGAAATCTCTTTCTAATTAAAACCCCTAGAATCGCATTAACTTGATCTATGGACTCCCATATTAGGTTTCACCCCAATCCGGCAAAATCTCGACACCCTATCTCTAGGCGGGTGATCAACTCCTCTTAATTATGCTAGATCTACTCTTAAGCATGGACTTTTGCTCCTCCACCTAAGCACATCATACTTGAATTAATATCCCGAAAATATCAACACAAGAATTAAGAACACATAATTAAGAACAAGTCAAATATGTATCATATAGTTTAGCAAACGATAACAAGATTCATCTTAGGTTTTATCCCCCTCAGGTATCTGAGGGTTTAGTTCATAACAATAAAAGAAAACATCTCAAAAGAAAAGATAAAAAAACACATAAAAAATCCCTAAAACCCCCTAAAGGAATTGAAGGAGAGATCCGACGTCTTGAGTATAACTCCGGCTTCTTGAGATGGATCAACTGGCTACCTTCGAATGATTTCCCACAAATCAGACCTTTCTGGCTCGGCTCCTTCACGTAGCTCACCGTCCTCTTCTAGGTTTTACTTAGGGGGTTTATATAGGCTTTTGCAACGGGTTTCTTTGCCCCTAAGTATCCTTTTCCGAATGAAATTGCTCTTCTCCACGACAGGGACATGGCCATGGTACACGCCCGTGTGAATCGTGGCCAGGTCGTGTTCAGACTTTTAATGAGGCACGACCGTGCGGTCTTGGGCCCAGGCCGTGTTGATTTTTTTGGCCCAATTTAGTCCATTTTAAGCCCGTTTCTCGTTCATTTTGTCATTGGGTGCTCCCCCGGGTGTAAAACATGAAAAGAAAGGATTAAGAGCACCAAATTACATAAATCGAGGCTTAAATCATCCAAAAGCATGCTAAATGTGGGCTTAAAATATGTTACTTTTTCGATTTATCAATGTTAACCTCTTCATATCTCTTCAAATTGTGGCCAGCCATGCTTAGTGGCTTTTGACTTGATTTTTGCTTGATTTTTAAGCAATTTTGGATGCCACACAACTCAAGATTGAGACTCGATCAATCGTAAATTTTCGGGCAAATCTCTAATTTCTTTAACACTGCAAGGGCCTTCTGTAATTAAACCAAAGAATGGTTTAAGTGGAAAGCCATGTGTAGCCCAATATTGGTTGACTTGGTCTCCAATTTGGACGGTTTTGTAATCCAACAAAGCTATCAGACCTGTCCAGAATAAATCAACAAGGTAGAGGACTAATGAATAAAATTTATCCAATTTAATTAATGAATTAAAACCCAAATTATTAATGAAATATTTTAAAATGAATTATTAAATATAATTTTATATTTTATTATTTAATTTAATCATGCCTGGCCCACTTTATGTCTTAAAAAATATAATATATTCAAATTAATATAAATTAAGCCATTTATTGTATGAAAACTATATAATAAAGCATAAAATCACATTTTAATAATTTCTATGTCCTAATTTCATATTTTCACTTATTTCATTAATTTATTAAACAATTACTCAGTTTTAACAACAGATTTAAGTAAAAAGGGGATAAATTACATGGGAAAAATATAATATATTTTTTCGTTTACACCTGTCCACGGCCCCTAGGTGGCTGCTGGACTACCCTTTGAAGATGAATGAAACCCGGAGCCTACGTCTGATCTGCCTGCTGCGGATAGTCTCTGATACAGTGCTCTAAAGATCCACATCTCAGATAGGCCCCAATCCTCCTCCAACACTCGCCCAGATGGTGCCTACCACAATCACCACAAGGCTGCAACCAAGCTGAAGTAACAGAGGCCCCCACTCTAATTGGACCATCAGATCTGGCCTTTTTCTTAGGCCTCTGCACTGAACTCGAGGGTTTTGAATCTCTCTTATTCTTACCCCTCTCCCTATCTCTATTCTGGTGCTCCGTGCATTTAACATCCCCAGTGATCTTCGCCTTCTCTACCAGAATAGAAAACTCGCGCTCCCTCTCTAGAGCAATCAGAACCCTCAGATTATTCCTTAGGTCGTCCTCAAACCTAACGTACTCTTATATTCGGACACCACTAATCCTCGAGCGTAGCATCTTAACCTCAAAAATTTGGCCTCATATTTGTTTTGAAATGTAGTCTTAAAGAACTCCCAAGTCAAACGGTTAGACGGAGTGCCCTCCTTAACTATTAACCACCACTGATATGCTTCATCGTGAAGCAAAGAGACTACACCCTTTAATTTCTGCTCATAGGTACAATCCAGATCATCCATAATCCTCTTAGTGGCTTTCAACCAGTATTCAGTCACATTAGGGGCGACTCCTATGACACCCTTAAACAACTCTGCTCCATTAGACCGGAGTCACTCAGTTACCAACCCTTGACGCCCAGATCCAGAACTGGGTCCAACGACCCTCTCCAATATCCTCAGCATGGCTTGGGACAGTGTGTCTGTAATATCCTGAAATTGGACTTATGCATTATTGCTTAAATTATATGGAATAGCATGCCTTTATGTGTTATGCATGTGTTAGGTGAATTTTATGAACTTTAGAGAATAGGGAAATGCCTTAGAAATTAGTAGATTTTAAGTTTAAAAAGAAGAAGCTAGGCAGAGGGGGCCTTAAGAAAATATGTAGGGGACATATGACATACTAACGAGCTTGGTTAAGTGGCTTGGAGGTGCCACTTAGGGCCTCTGGAAATGACGCCACAAGCAGGAGTAGTTGGGCCAAGGTTCGAGTCGTATGGGAAGCTAAATAAAGGTTTTTATTTTCGGCAATGAAGGGAGGATATGGACGGCATTAAGGCACTAAAGGATGAGTTCTATTCTCTTTAAAATTCGGCTAGATAGATAAATAAATGTGGATTTATTTTTATTTATTTTATATGATAAGATAAGAGATAAATGAGGAGATTAATAAGGGATTTGATAAGGAGTTGAGGTGGTAGCCGAATAAGGGGTTCTTTGGGTGGTATATTCGGTCAGGGAGGGGGGGTTAAGTGCCGAATTTTGTTTTTTCTTCTCTTAGTCTCTCATGCCGAAATTTTGTAGCCAAGAAAATCCTCTCCTTTTTCTCTTTTGTTTTGCTAAAACTGAATATTCCTTACTTAAGATCCACCATTGCCGATTTCTCCTAGGTCCCATTCTAGCCGAATCCTCATCATCAATCTTCCTCTTCTACTTTTCATAATCTCCCCAAAAGCCGAAAGCGAGTTCCTTCTAGCCATAGCCAAATTTCTTTGTGGATTCAAGCAAGGGAGTAGTTGACTACAACATTAAGGGTAAGATCCATTGTTATTCGATCTCAAATCTTTTTCTTCTTTTAGTCGAAAGTTAAGGACTAATCCCATTAATTTTCTTGTTGTCGAAATTTGGAAGGATCTTTCGGGATTTCTAGTATAGCCGACTTCTAGGTGAGGTTTCGGGATTTACAAATCCAAGGTAAGTTATGTGACATTCAGCCATAGGCCAATCTATTATGTTTTAAGGTTAAGTTAGATCTAACATGAAGTCATAGGGGATCTCGACATCATTAAAGAAGCAAGGACCACTTGGTGGGAATTGAAATCGCAAGTCGACAGTGGTATACAAGGATTTTAGAAATTGAAAACGCAAGGTAAGAGCACCTATACATTCGGCCAAGGCCCTATTTACCAACTTCGATCTATTTCTTAATTGTTAAAACCGAAAACTAACCATTTAGATGATCTAGTGGTGACCGATTACAATAAGGAACATAGCAAAGTTTCGGGATTTGACTAGTGATCAAATCGGCAATAAGGTAAGGGTTTTGGTTACAGTAAATCTTCAGGAATTGACTGTTTAGCCGAATGGCTTGTTGCTAACATGTTTAGGGTTGGCCGAATATAGGAATTAAGGATCTAAAGCATTAGATCGGGTTTTTCAGGAAATCAGTGGAACGATAAATATATCAGGTGTGTACCCCACACTAAACTTCACTAGATTACGGCTTAAGTTAAATTATGTGTGTCTTAATAATATGAATGTGGCCAAAGGTACCATACAATGGTACAAAGTACTCAGGTACGTTCATTTACTACTACTGTAATTATCTTGTTATGAATATATGATATGGCACGTACGTGAACAGTGAAAGGAATGTGAAATAAGGCATGATAATGCATGATATGTATGATATGGGCATTTGGGTTATATTGAAAGGGGAAGTGAATGTGGTGACTTCGGTCACATTAAGTGAATGTGGTGACTTCGGTCACATTATCTAAATATGGTGACTCATGTCACAATTATTTTATCTGGTGGCTATGCCACGAATTTTATAAGGGCGATGAGCACGTCGACTACAGCGACTGCCTTCGATGGTGTGTAACGGATGGAGGGTTGACTTAGTAGTCCCCACGATGTGCAGGTTGGTACGGGTGATGTGTAGCGGATGGTACCTAGGTTTGGGTTCGGGGTTGCATCATTTTTTTTAAATATTATATGAATATATATATGATCTGATATGCCTGAATCTGTTTGGATTTAGTGTTGGTTACACATTGAGTCTGTATGACTCACCCCATTGTGGGATTATTTTTCAGGTGACGATCAGTGATGGACGGGGTCGGCAGGAGCTTAGTGGTGGCCATGCTCAGTTTGGATTTTATTTTATTTTGGACTTGTTTTATTTTAAGTATTTTGGATTTAATTTGGAGTTTCGTTTTCGATGTAATAAGGCCATAGTATGAACTGTCTTATGCATGCTTTTATTCGATTTTAAGATGTTACAAATTTTTATCAAATTAAGGATTAAGTAAATTTTATTTTAAAAATAGCTCTAAGTGATTTGGACACCCTAAAACAAATGGTTTTCAATTTATAATAAACTTTAAAATAACTCGACATTTCTCTGATTTAAAGTCTTATAAAAACTTGAATTTCAAGAATCAACTTATTTCCAACTCGAGCCCAACCCAAAGAAATTAAAATTTCTCTCAAAACCACACAAATTTTTCCTAAGAAACGAACAGACTTTCAAATGTTTTCTCGAGGAACATACCAGATCCGGTCAGGGCTCGTGGGCCAGGTTTGGGGTGTTTCAGCTTGGTATCAGAGCCCAGTTTTAAACTCTAGGCCTAGGGTTTAAAGCCCACAATGTTTTAAAATTTAGTCCTAAATGGATTTGTGAAAATTTTTATGAAATTGAGCAGGTTTTCTGGCATGGCACCTAAGTCTCCGACCCGAAGTCCACCAAGTAAGTACCCCTATCTATTGTGTGAATTATAGTATGAATTGTAGAAGGGTAGAAATGGAACATAGATTAGGAAATTAAGTACTTTAACCCTAGGACTAGTTACCCCAATAATTACATAAGACTTAATGCCTAATTAAACAAACCTATGGCTAAGTCGCCGAGTTAGGGTGTGGCAACCATTGTGTGCTTGTCTAGGATTGGATCCGAAAGAGCCTGGTACTTAAGCAGTCCTAGTGACTCACCTCCTCTTCGCTGGAATCCTACCTGGTGCATAGCTACGGTTCACCCTAACCAAGAGGACTCAGTCACAGGCTAAACACAATAACTAAAACCGAAAGGGATTAGCCGTATTTTTATGAAAACCATAGTTTTAAAATCACCAAGTTACCCCTTTAAATAGTAGTAGAAACTTATTTCAGAAAATTTTCAAAGAATTTTCGATTTGCAAAATTACCTATATACCCCTGGTTGTAAAATTACAAAAATGCCCTTGGTTTATAAAATGTCCAAACTACCCATAGTTCATATCAAAATTTCCTTACCTTATAAAATGTCTAAAAACCCTAAGTTGCAAAATATCAAAATACCTTCATTTAGGAAAATTTACTAAAATACCCCTGATTTACAAAATTACCAAAATGACCCCCGATTTCTAAAATTTCTGCAACAACACCTATTTGGAAAACAAATTCTCAAAAGAACCCTAAGTTTTGCAAATTATGACACACCTTTGATTTCTAGAGATTTTTTCAAATTGACCCCGATTTATTACCAAAATACCCCAATAGGACAAATTACGAAAATACCCCTGGGATAGGAATAGGCAAGGAGGTTCGAACAGTGAATGTGTGTGCTACGTACTACTGAATGAATGTTTGGATGAATGTGTTTCTCTGAATTAGGATAAAAAAAAACTTGAACGAAAACTTTGATTGATCGAAAGAACTGCTATTAAACTCCTTTCATAAAATTTCTTCGCGAATAACCAGTGGAACAAGGACTAATGCATAAAATTTCTTAATCAGATTAAAACGCGAACGTAGACATGAGCTCTAGGGGACATGGTCGTAATGTGCGTGGACGCGGTCGAGGCTGAATGACCGTGTTGAAACCCGTTAGGTCGGGTCAAGGATCTGAGAATAAGGTACCACCACCACCAATTGTTCGTGCTGAACAGCAAGATCAGATGGGAGATGATGTTGTATCGTAGGCTGTGCTGCGAGTTCTTAATATGGTGGCTGGTGCTGGAGGAAATATGAGAGCTCGGAGGTCTGTACCCGAGCGACTCCGAGCTACCCGAGTGACTCCGAGCTAACGAAGCCGAGGTGTTCCGTGGTGTATCTGGTGTGGCACCCAGTACGGCTGAGTATTGGTTGGAAGCAACCGAACGCATTATGGATGAGCTGGATCTGACTCTTGAGGAGAAACGAAAAGGGATAGTGGCACTGCTACGTGATAAAGCTTATCAATGGAGGCTCACAGTTAGGGATGGTGCCACGGCTGAGGATCTGACCTGGGAGTATGTTAAGGCAGCATACCAGAAGAAGTATGTTGGCATGCGTTACACTGATGCGCAGAGAAAAGCATTTCTGGGGCTGGTGCAAGGGAATAAGTCCGTAGCAGAGTATGAAGCTGAATTCTTGAGGTTGAGCCGGTATGCTCGAGGAGTAGTGGCTACGGAGTATGAGCGATGTGTCCGATTTGAGGACGGACTTAGGGATGACCTGAGGTTATTGATAGCTCCACACCAGGAGCGGGAGTTTTCTACGTTAGTAGAGAAGGCTAAAGTGGCTGAAGGGATTAAGGATTCAGTAAGGCAGAATACGGATCAGAATAGGCTAAAAGGGGTTTTGGGCCATCAGGATCATCTGGGAATGTTCAAAAGAGGCCTAGAGTTGATGGGCCACGAGGTCAGCAAGCTACTATAGGAGGGCAGTACCGTACTTGTGATCAGTGTGGGAAGAAGCACTTAGGTGAGTGTTGGAAAAAGACAGGGGGATGCTTTAAGTGTGGGTCCAAGGATCATATGATTAAGGACTGTCTTATGAGACCAGATAGGAATCGACCAGCAGCTCAGAATGTTAATCAGGCTGGTAGAGGTGGACAGCAGCCTCAGCGAGGTCGTGGTCTGAATAACAGAGGAAATGGTACTAGCAGAGGATGTGGAACACCTGGCAAAGGTGTTGGTAATACAAAGGCAAAACAGCCGGGTCTGGTTTATGCGGTTCGTCGGAGGGAGGATGGAGACGGACCGGATGTCATAACCAGTACGTTCCTTTTATTTTGTAAACCTTATGTTGCCCTGATTGATGTGGGCTCAACCCATTCCTATGTTGCATGTAGTGTAGTTGAAACACTAGGCATAGCCTCTGAACATTCTGATAGAGAGATGACTGTAGTGGTAAATACAATATTTCGGAGTGTACCTCTAGAGATTCAGGGAGTAAACTTTCCAGCTGACTTAATGGAACCACCCTTTGGAGAATTCGATCTCATACTCGGCATGGATTGGCTAGTAGAACATCGGGCCGTATTCGATCTCATACTCGACATGAAGTATAGTTTTGATCAGAGAAAGAAGAAACTACTTGTCTAATGCAGTTTCAGCACTTAAGGCGGAGAAGATGGTGCGAAAAGGATGCAAGGCTTTCTTGACTTTTGTTAGTGCGTTGCATACTAAGGAAGGGGGAGTTAGTGGAGTAAGGACAGTAAGGGACTTTGAAGATGTGTTTTCAGAGGAATTACCTGGAATACCCCCAGATAGGGAAGTGGAATTCGGAATTGACTTGCTACCAGGAACAACTCTTGTGTCAATCGCTCCGTATCGAATGGCACCAAAGGTGTTGGTGGAGCTTAAGGCTCAAATCCAAGAGTTACTTGATCGTGGGTTTATCCGACCCAGTGTGTCTCCATGGGGAACACCGGTCTTGTTCGTGAAGAAGAAGGATGGAACTATGCTTATGTGCATAGACTATCGTCAGTTGAATAAGCTGACCATCAAGAACAAGTATCTTTTGCCAAGGATCGATGACTTGTTCGATCAGCTGAAGGGGGCAGCGGTATTTTCAAAGGTAGATCTACGGTCGGGATATCATCAGCTTAAGGTGAAGGAGGTAGATATCCATAAGACGGCTTTCCGAACAGGATACGGGCACTATAAGTTCTTAGCGATGCCGTTTGGATTAACGAGCGCCCCAGCCGCGTTCATGGATATGATGAACCGGGTCTTTCAACCCTACTTGGATAGGTTTGTCGTTGTGTTCGTTGACGACATCCTAGTGTACTCCAAGTCTGAGAAGGAACATGATGAGCATCTCCGGATTGTGTTGCAAGTGCTAAGGGAGAAGAAACTTTATGCAAAATTCAGCAAGTGTGAATTTTGGCTCAAGGAAGTTGCATTCTTAGGGCATGTGGTATCCGCAGAAGGAATAAGGGTGGATCCTTGAAAGATTGAGGCAGTGTTGGATTGGAAACCATCTAAGTCTATGGTGGAGGTTCGTAATTTCTTGCGATTGGCAGGCTATTACAGAAGGTTTGTAGAAGGGTTCTCATCAATAGCCGCGCCGTTGACGAAATTGTTGAGGAAGGAAGTGCCTTTCGTATGGACAGATAAGCAATAGGAGAGCTTTGAGGAACTTAAGAGGGTTTTGACTGAAGCTCTGGTTTTGATTCAGCCTGAGGCAGGGAAGGACTTCGTGGTGTATTATGACGCTTCTCATAGAGGATTGGGATGCATATTGATGTAGGATGGGAAAGTAGTCGCTTATGCATCTTGGCAATTGAGGCCTCATGAGGTTAACTACCCGACTCATGACTTGGAATTGGCAGCAGTCGTCCTTGCTCTTAAGGTATAGAGGCATTATCTTTATGGAGAAAAGTCGGTGATCTACACAGACCACAAGAGTCTTAAGTATCTGTTGACTCAGAAGGAGTTAAACTTGAGGCAGCGAAGGTGGGTGGAATTAGTTAAGGACTATGATTGTTCCATAGAGTATCATCCGGGCAAGGCGAATGTGGTCGCAGATGCTCTAAGTCGGAAGGTGGTGTCAGATTTGAGGGCGATGTTTGCGCGTCTGAGTTTGTATGACGATGAAAGTCTACTGGCAGAGTTGCAAATCAAGCCAATGTGGTTGGATGAGGTAAAAGAGAGTTGGCAGATGAGGATTTAAGTGCTAAGATGCGACAAGTTCAGAATGGTGGTTTAGAGGATTACAGTATGTCCAGTGAAGGAGTGTTGTGTTTCAAGGGCAAGGTTTGTATGCCTAAGAATGAGGAGTTAAGGTAGAAGATTCTTCAGGAATTTCATAGTAGCCCTTATGCTATGCATCCCAGAGGTACTAAGTTGTACAGAGATCTAAGAGAACAGTTTTGGTGGCCTGGTCTGAAGAGGGAAGTTACGGAGTTTGTTAGCAAATGCTTAACGTGCCAGCAAGTTAAAGCTGAACACCAGGTTCCGTCAGGGTTACTTCAGCCAATCAAGATTCCGCAGTGGAAGTGGGAGAGAATCACCATGGACTTCGTTAGTGGGCTTGCCCTTACGCCTACTAAGAAGGACTCAGTATGGGTAATAGTGGACCGGTTGACCAAGTCCGCTCATTTTATTCCGGTAAGAGTTGATTATTCTTTGCAGAGGTTGGCAAAGTTATATGTGGCAGAGATTGTAAGGTTGCATGGAGTGCCGGTGTCAATTATCTCAGACAGGGACCCAAGGTTTACTTCTCGATTTTGGAAAGCGCTACATCAGGCGTTAGGCACGAAATTGGATTTCACTACGGCTTTTCACCCACAGTCGGACGGGCAGTCTGAACGAGTGATCCAAGTGTTAGAAGATATGTTGAGGGGCTGTGTGATGGACTTCAGAGGTAGTTGGGAGGAATATTTGCCTTTAGCAGAGTTTACCTACAACAACAGCTATCAGGCCAGTATTCGGATGGCACCGTTTGAAGCATTGTATGGTCGGAGGTGTCGAACTCCTACGTGTTGGACAGAATTAGAGGAACGTGTAGTGTTGGGTCCGGAGATTGTGGCAGAATCTAAGGAGAAGGTTGAGGTAATTTGGGCACGGTTAAAGGAGGCGTCGGACAGACAGAAGTCGTATGCGAATCTTAAGCGAAAGGAAATAGAATTCGACGTGGGAGATCGAGTGTTTCTTAAAGTGTCGCCTTGGTAGAGGGTGATGAGATTTGATCGCAAAGGGAAGTTAAGTCCGAGGTTTATAGGACCCTATCAGGTATTAAAGCGAGTTGGACCGGTGGCATACCAGCTAGAACTACCACCAGAGTTGAAGCAGATGCACGACGTATTCCATGTTTCTATGCTACATCGTTATCGATCGGATCCATCTCATATAGTTCCGGTTTAAGAGATGAAGCTAAGGCCAGATTTGTCCTACGAGGAAGAGCCGATTCAGATCTTGAAGCGAGATGTGAAAGAGCTACGATGAAAATCAGTTCCTTTAGTCAAAGTGTTATGGCGTACTCATGGATCGGAAGAAGCTTCATGGGAGCCGGAAGAGGCAATGCGACAGCAATACCCTCACTTGTTTTAGCCAGGTAATTTCGAGGTCGAAATTATTTTAAGGGGGTAGAACTATAATATCCTGAAATTGGGCTTATGTATTATTGTTTAAATTATATGGAATAGCATCCCTTTGTGTGTTATGCATGTGTTAGGTGAATTTTATGAACTTTAGAGAATAGGTAAATGCCTTAGAAATTAGTAGATTTTAAGTTTAAAAAGAAGAAGCTAGGCAGAGGGGGCCTTAAGAAAATATGTAGAGGACATATGACATACTAACGAGCTTGGTTAAGTGGCTTGGAGGTGCCACTTAGGGCCTCTGGAAATGACGCCACAAGCAGGAGTAGGTGGGCCAAGGTTCGAGTCGAATGGGAAGCTAAATAAAGGTTTTTATTTTCGACAATGAAGGGAGGATATGGACGGCATTAAGGCACTAAAGGATGAGTTCTATTCTCTTTAAAATTCGGCTAGATAGATAGATAAATGTGGATTTATTTTTATTTATTTTATATGATAAGATAAGAGATAAATGAGGAGATTAATAAGGGGTTTGATAAGGAGTTGAGGTGGTGGCCGAATGGGGAGTTCTTTGGGTGGTATATTCGATCAGGGAGAGGGGCTTAAGTGCCGAATTTTGTTGTTTCTTCCCTTATTCTCTCTTCCCAAAATTTTGTAGCCAAGAAAATCCTCTCCTTTTTCTATTTTATTTTGCTAAAACTGAATACTCCTTACTCAAGATCCACCATTGCCGATTTCTCCTAGGTCCCATTCTAGCTGAATCCTCATCATCAATCTTCCTCTTCTACTTTTCATAATCTCCCCAAAAGTCGAAAGCTAGTTCCTTCTAGCCACAGCCGAATTTCTCTGTGGATTCAAGCAAGGGAGTAGTCGATTACAACATTAAGGGTAAGATCCATTGTTATTCGATCTCAAATCTTTTTCTTCTTTTAGTCGAAAGTTAAGGACTAATCCCATTAATTTTCTTGTTGCCGAAATTTGGAAGGATCTTTTGGGATTTCTAGTATAGCCGACTTCTAGGTGAGGTTTCAGGATTTAAAAATCCAAGGTAAGTTATGTGACATTCGGCTATAGGCCATTCTATTATGTTTTAAGGTTAAGATTAGATCTAACATGAAGTCATAGGGGATCTCGACATCATTAAAAAAGTAAGGACCACTTAGTGGGAATTGAAATCGCAAGTTGGCAGTGGTATACAAGGATTTCGGAAATTGAAAACGCAAGGTAAGAGCACCTATACATTTGGCCAAGGCCCTATTTACCAACTTAGATCTATTTCTTAGTTGTTAAAATCGAAAACTAACCATTTAGGTGATCTAGTGGTGACCAATTACAAGAAGGAACATAGCAAAGTTTCGGGAATTGACTGTTTAGCCGAAAGGCTTATTGCTAACATGTTTGGGGTTGGCCGAATATAGGAATTAATGATCTAAAGCGTTAGATCGGGTTTTTCGGGAAATCAGTGGAACGATAAATATATCAGGTGTGTACCCTACACTAAACTTCACTAGATTATGTCTTAAATTAAATTATGTGTGTCTTAATAATATGAATGTGGCCAAAGGTACCATGCAGTGGTACAAAGTACTCAGGTACGTTCATTTACTACTACTGTAATTATCTCGTTATGAATATATGATATGGCACGTATGTGAATAGTGAAAAGAATGTGAAATAAGGCATGATAATGCATGATATGTATGACATGGGCATTTGGGTGATATTGAAAGGGGAAGTGAATGTGGTGACTTCGGTCACATTAAGTGAATGTGGTGACTTCGGTCACATTATCTGAATGTGGTGACTCATGTCACAATTATTTTGTCTGGTAGCTATGCCACGAATTTTATAAGGGCGATGAGCATGTCGACTGCAGCGACTGCCTTCGATGGTGTGTAGCGGATGGAAGGTTGACTTAGTAGTCCCCACGGTGTGCAGGTTGGTACGGGTGATGTGTAGCGGATGGTACCTAGGTTTGGGTTCGGGGTTGCATCATTTTATTTAAATATTATATGAATATATATATGATTTGATATGCCTGAATCTGTTTGGATTTAGTGTTGGTTACACATTGAGTCTGTATGACTCACCCCGTTGTGGGATTATTTTTCAGGTGACGATCAGTGATGGACCGGGTCGGCAGGAGCTTAGTGGTGGCCATGCTTAGTTTGGATTTTATTTTATTTTGGACTTGTTTTATTTTAAGTATTTTGGATTTAATTTGGGGTTTCGTTTTCAATGTAATAAGGCCATAGTATGAACTGTCTTATGCATGCTTTTATTCGATTTTAAGATGTTACAATTTTTTATAAAATTAAGGATTAAGTAAATTTTATTTTAAAAATAACTCTAAGTGATTTGGACACCCTAAAACAAATGGTTTTCAATTTATAATAAACTTTAAAATAACTCGACATTTCTCTGATTTAAAGTCTTATAAAAACTTGGATTTCAAGAATCAACTTATTTCCAACTCGAGCCCAACCCAAAGAAATTAAAATTTCTCTCAAAACCACACAAATTTTTCCTAAGAAACGAACAGACTTTCAAATATTTTCTCGAGGAACATACCAGATCCGGTCAGGGCTCGTGGGCCGGGTTTGGGGTGTTTCAGCGTCACCCCCAGTCGAATGACTCTGAGAGCCAGTCTCAGTAGCAGGTGACATAGGTGTCTCACTAGTGTCTAGATTCGGCATGCTGTCCAAAGATGAAGACTCAGATTGAGCCCCTCTACGACTTTTACCTCGGCCTCGAGTACTACGTCCACGGATACCTCGTGCGCTCATTGAATTTTGAAATTATCTACATTAACGATTTTATGCATCAGTTTCGATATTTATTAACATATATTTTATGCAGAAACTTTCAGAAGTTCAGAGTATTTCAGATATTTCAGTCTCTAAATGTTTCACTACAGTTTCAGAGAGTATTAACTAATAGTTTTTTTAAAGTAACTATTTACAGTTTTTCAGAATAATCTATCTAAATTTCAGAATACTAACAGGATCGGCGCCGGAGACTCGGTGTACCACTCACATAATCAGAGTGTTTAAAATCATTTGAAAACCAATTCTTTAAAACCAAATTTTGAAACCCAAAATCCACAGCCAAGTTTTATGACCTGACTCTGATACCACTAAATGTAACACCCCGAACCCGGCCTAGACGTTATGGCCGAATCTGGCGATGTCTCATAAAAGTGATTTTGAAAATGGTACTAACTCGATAATACTTTAAGCTCATAAACCCTTATTTGCTTTCATATAATTCTAATTATATCTTCAAATAGTCGACTTGCTTTAAAACATATCATTTTAGCGAAAGGTTAGAAAAATCGTCGCGTTTAAGGGAAACTGTTCATATTTTTAGAAAACCTTGTTTTCAGTAACCCATTGTTTTGAAAGAAAATTTTTTGTAAAATCCGTTTAAGATTTTAGAAACCCGTGCCATTTGGTAAAATCTGTGTTATACCACGTCTTGCAGTTATAAAGTCATGAAATTACAGTCTATCCCGAAATAAAATAAAACAGTTTGAATTACATAAAATAAACCTAGATTAAACCAGAACATAAAATGTAATTGTATTTATAACCAGTTCGAACATGTGGTTACTGAGGGGCTCCGCAGCACTGATCCGCCTAACTCTGTGGATTACCTGTACAGATTAAACAGATCGGGGTGAGTTTTCGTAAACTCAGTGTGTAACCTAACAAAATTAAACATGCACACAACCAGAAAATTAGAATTAGACAGATATAGATTTGGGCCCATTACAGTCACGGATGCATGTTTGGGCCTAAGCCCATCTCAGACACAGATATAGTTATACAGTAATCATCAGAAATTAAATATCCTACCCCCATCCTCTACACACCATCTCCGACCATCCAAACACACTATGTGGGGTTTAAAATACCCACCTAGCCCTACACACCATATTGTAACGATGAGGCACATAACAGATATACGTGATAAACCATAAAAGTAACATATTTTAAGCCCACATTTAGCATGCTTTTGGATGATGTAAGCCCTGAATTGTGTAATTTGGTGCTCTTATATCCTTTATTTTCATGTTTTATACTCAGGAGAGCACCCAATGACGAAAAGAATGGAAAACGGTCCTAAAACTGAGTAAATGGGCCATATCACGAAATCCACACGGCCTGGGCCCAAGACCACACGGTCGTGCCTCATTCAATAGGCTCAAACATGGCCTGGCCACGACTTACACAGACGTGTGCCATGGGCGTGCCCCTGTCTCAAGAAAGAAGAGTTTCACTTGGATTTGGATACTTAGGGGCAAAAAAACATATTCAGAAGCCTATATAAACACCTTAAGTATGACCAGAAAGGGGGGACCCAAGGCCTTAGTCAAAGGCTGTCCGGTTAGGCTAGAGAAGGCAGATTTGTGGAGAATTACTCGAAGATAGCCAGTTGATCCATCTCAAAAAGTCGGAGTTATACTCAAGACGGAGGATCTCTCTTTCAATTCCTTCGGAGGGTTTTTAGGGATTTTTTATGTTTTGTTTTATCTTTTCTTTTGAGATGTTTTCCTTTATTATTATGAACTAAACCCTCAGATACATGAGGGGGATGAAACCTAAGATGAATCTTGTTATCGGTTGCTAAACTATACGATGAGTATTTGACTTGTTCTTAATTATGTGTTCTTAATTCTTGTGTTGATATTTCCGGGATATTAATTCAAGTATGATGTGCTTAGGTGGAAGAGCAAAAGTCCTAGCCTAAGAGTAGATCTAGCATAATTAAACAGAGTTGATTGCGTGCCTAGAAATAGGGTGACGAGATTTTGCCAGATTAGGGTGAAACCTAATATGGGAGTCCATAGATCGAGTTAATGTGATTCTAGGGGTTTTAATTAGAAAGAGATTTCAATTAATCAACCTAGGGTTAGACGTTAGTTGCCTCGAGATAGGGATTACTATAACTTAGGGAATCTTACGGATCAAGTCAAGTGAATAAATCGTCTGGTTCAGAGCTAGATAACAAGTGAAGTCTAGGTGGATTCTTCCTTGGGTGTCGTTTTAATCAATTGGTTTTTCCTCACGTTATTTTCCCAAACTCATTCTTCTTTGTCTTAGAGTCTTTAGTTTAGTAGTTAGTTAATTTTAGATTAGATAACAAATTCATTTAATTCTTAGGCTAACAAATAAAAAGAGAGTTAGTATTAGTTCTTTTGGTTCCTTTGGGACTCGACATTCCAGTCTTGCCTAAACTATACTACTGTTCGATAGGTGCGCTTGCCTCAAATCATTGTCATAGTTGGTTTCTAGGTTCGATCATTCTCATTTATAAATTTTAAGACTTTGACATCGCAAAAACAACGATCAAGTTTTTGGCGCTGTTGCCGGGGAACTAAAATATTAAGAAAGCTTAATTTTTATTACTTTAGCCATTTTTTTATTGCAATTTATTTTCATTATTATTTTTTATTTTTATTTTTTTTACTTTGCTAATTTTTCCTCTATTTGCTTTTGGCAGTGAAACACCCCAAACCCGGCCCACGAGCCTTGACCAGATCTGGTATGTTCCTTGAGTAAAACGGCTCAAAACTTCTTAAATACTTTAGAAAATTTGGATGGTTTTTGAAAGAGATTTTACTTTTGTGTTGGGCTCGAGTTGGAAACAAGTTTATCTTATGTTAAAAAGCATTTGTTTTAGGGTGTCCTAAACATTTAGAGTTTTTATATATATATATTTTTTAAATAAAGTCACATAATGTTTAATTTGCCAAAAATTTGTAACATAATAAATTCAAATAAAAAGCATGCATAAAACAGTTCATACTATGGCCTTATTACATCAAAATTTAAAACCCGAAATAAATCCAAAGTATTTAAAAATAATACATGTCCAAAATTAAATAAAATCTCGAACTGAGCATGGCCACCACTAAGCTCCTGCCGACCCGGTCCATTACTGAGCGTCACCTGAAAAATATTCCCACAATGGGGTGAGTCGTATAGACTCAGTGTGTACAACCAATACTACGTCCCAACAGTTTAGGCATAACAGTCCATACAAGTACATATAGCAGAAATAAAGATAATGATGCAAACCTGAACCCAAACCTAGGTACCATCCGCGACACATCACCCGTACCAAACCGCGCACACCGTGTGGGACTACTAAGTCAACCCTCCATCCGCTACACATCATCGAAGGCGCGTGCGTCACGCACGATATGACGTGCTCATCGCCCTTATAAAATTTGTGGTATAGCCACCAGATAATTATTTTGTGACATGAGTCACCACATTCAGATAATGTGACCGAAGTCACCACATTCAGATAGTGTGGTATAAACCACTAGATCACTTCTCCTTTTCATATTCACCTATATGCCCCATGTCATACAAATCATGCAATTATCACGGTTTATGTCTTATTTCACGTTCTTAGCCAAATTCTTATTTAGGCCACGTTCACGATTCATAATGCTATAACAAGTTTCGGAGAGTAACGTACCTGAGTACTTTGTACCATAGTATGGTACCCTTGGCCACTTTTCATATTATTATTAACATCTGCATTAAAATAAAACCATAAATCTATTAGGACTTAGGGTAGGGCTACACACCTGGTATTAACACTTCCCTGAAAACCCGAAAACCCGATCTAATGCTTTAGCTCCTTAATTCCTACATTCGGCCAACCTTAAGCACTTTAGCAAAAAGCCATTCGGCTACATGATCAAATCCCAAAGGATTTAACGCAACCAAAATCTTACCTTGCTGCCGATTTGATTACTAATCAAATCCCGAAACTCCACGATATCTCTTCCTTGCAATCGGCCCCCACTAGACCACATAACAGGTTAGCTTCCAGCTTTTGAATAATGAAGAAATAGATCTAAAACACCAAATATGGCCTTGGCCGATTGTACATGTTCACTTACCCTTAGATTTTAAAACCCGAAATTGCGACTTGCACTTGGTGATGTCGAGACCCCTATAAGTATATTGTTAGATTCGGTTCTGACACTTAACCTCAATAAATGGCCCTTGGCCGAATACATACTGCTTACCTTGAATACCTCAACTCCCGAAAGAACACCGTTATGCTGGTTACAACCAAAAGAAACACATTAATATGGCCTTAGGCATATTCGGCCATCTTTAGAAATCAAGGCCTACCCTTGATTTCGGCACACCAAATAAGAAAAGATAAACTAATTGCTAAAAAGAATACTTACCACCAACGTATGCTTGAAGATACTAAAAGAGGAAAGATTTCGGCTACTCTTCCGGCTTTTAAGACTTGCGACAAAAAGAAAAGAATAGCTTACTTTGAGATTCGGCTATGGCTCCTAATAGAAATAGGATATTCGGTTATCTCAAGGAACACAAGAGGAAGGGTATGAATCTTTTTAGGGGTTACGGCAAAGATGAACTAGGGAGAAGGAGGTTTCGGCTAGAACAAATAAAAGAAAAAGAAAACTTTGAGAGAGGTAAAGTGGAAATTCGGCTAGAGGAAGAGATGGGGAAGAAAACAAAAGAAAAGATGAATACTTTGCTTCTCAATTTCGGCTACCTACTCAAACTCTAGCTTCTCCTTGCTTTTCTCCTCTTTTTCCTCTTATTCACTTATTTAAAATAATTTGATTAAAACAATAATTATCACCTCCCTTAGCCGAATTTTAAAAAGAGTTTAATCCTAACTAAAGCTCATCTAAATGAAGTCCCTATGCTGTCCACCTCTTTCCCTTCTTGCCAAAAATAAAAGCCCCCAAAATATTTCTTCCCTTGCTGCTCGAACTTAAGACCTGCACCATGCTTGTAGCGTCACCCATTGGGCTTTAAGTGGCGCTTCCTTGCCACTTTTCCAAGCCCGTTCCTGTGTCATATTTCCATTACAATTTTTCTTAAGGCCACTTTGCTTCAGTTCCCTCTTTTAAACTTAAAACTTACTATTTTCTAAAGTTCTTAAAATTCATGAAACACATTATAACACCCAAAGGCATGCTATTTCATAAAATTAAGCAAAATGCACAAGCCCAATTTCTGGATATTACAGTTCTACCCCCTTAAAATAATTTCGTCCCTCTCAAATTACCATTTGAAAATAAGTGAGGTGTTGTTCTGTTGTCGATGCTTCTTCCGCTCCCCTGAAGCTTCTTCCGATCCATGGCTACGCCATAACACTTTGACTAAAGGAACTGATTTCCTTCGTAGCACCTTCAGATCTCGTTCCAAAATCTGAATCGGCTCTTCCTCGTAGGATAAATCTGGCCTTAGCTCCACCTCCTCAACTGGCACTACATGAGATGGATCCGATCGATAACGACGTAGCATAGAAACATGGAATACGTTGTGCATCTTCTTCAACTCCAGTGGCAACTCTAGCTGGTATGCCACAGGTCCAACTCGCTTCAATACTCGGTAAGGTCCTATAAACCTGGGACTTAACTTCCCTTTCCGACCAAATCTCATTACCTTCTTCCATGGCGAAACCTTAAAAAACACTTGGTCTCCTACAGCAAATTGTATTTCCTTCCATTTGAGATCTGCATATGACTTCTGCCTATCAGAAGCCTCCTTTAACCGTGCCCGAATCACCTCAACCTTCTCCTCGGATTCCACCACCATCTCTGGACCCAAAACTCGACGTTCCCCTAATTCCGTCCAACACGTAGGAGTGCGACACTTCCGTCCATACAGTGCTTCATACGATGCCATCCGAATACTGTCTTGATAGCTATTGTTGTATGCAAATTCCGCTAGAGGCAAATATTCTTCCCAACTTCCTCTGAAGTCTATTACACATCCCCTCAACATATCCTCTAACACTTGGATTACTCGCTCAGATGCTCGTTCGATTGTGGATGAAAAGCCGTAGTGAAATCCAATCTGGTGTCTAAAGCCTGATGTAGTGCTTTCCAAAACCGAGACATAAACCTTGGATCCCTATCTGAAATGATTGACACCGGCACTCCGTGCAATCTCACAATCTCCGCCACATACAATTTCGCCAACTTTTGCAAAGAGTAGTCAACTCGCATTGGAATGAAATGCGCGGATTTTGTCAACCGATCTACTATTACCCATACTGAGTCCTTCTTGGTAGGCGTAAAGGGAAGCCCACTAACGAAGTCCATGGTAATTCTCTCCCACTTTCACTACGGAATCTTAATTGGCTGAAGCAATCCTTACGGAACTTGGTGTTCAGCCTTAACTTGCTGACACGTCAAACATTTGCCGACAAATTCTCAGAATCTCCTCTTAAGACCAGTGCCAAAACTGTTCCCTTAAATCTCTGTACAACTTACTACCTTCGGGATGCATAACATAAGGGCTACTATGCGATTCCCGAAGAATTCTCTGCCTAAGTTCCTCATTCTTCAACATACAGACCTTACCCTTGAAACACAATAGTCCCTCATCATTAATGCCATAATCTTCCAACTCTCCATTCTGCACTTGCTGTAACTTAGCACTTAAATCCTCATCCACCAACTGACTTTCTTTTACCTCATTCAACCATGTCAGCTTGACTTGCAACTCTGCCAACAAACTTTCGTCGTCATACAAACTCAGATGTGCAAACATCGCCCTCAGATCCGACATCACTTTCCGACTTAGGGCATCTGCGACTAGTTCGCCTTGCCCGGGTGATACTCTATAGAACAATCGTAGTCTTTAAATAACTCCACCCACCTTCGCTGTCTCAGGTTCAACTCCTTCTGAGTCAACAAGTACTTAAGGCTCTTGTGGTCCGTGTAGATCACCGACTTTTCTCTATAGAGATAATGCCTCCACACCTTAAGAGCAAAGACCACTGCCGCCAATTCCAAATCATGCGTCGGGTAGTTAACCTCGTGCGGCCTTAATTGCCGAGACGCATAAGCGACTACTTTCCCATCCTGCATCAGTACGCATCCTAATCTTGTATGAGAAGCGTCACAGTACACCACAAAATCCTTTCCTGCCTCAGGCTGAATCAGAACTGGAGCTTCAGTCAAAACCCTCTTAAGCTTCTCAAAGCTCTCCTGTTGTTTATTCGTCCATACGAAAGGTACTTCTTTCCTCAACAACTTTGTCAAAGGTGCGGCGACCGATGAGAACCCTTCCACAAACCTTCGGTAGTAGCCTGCCAATCCCAAGAAACTACGAATCTTAGCCACAGACTTAGGTGGTTTCCAATCCAGCACTGCCTCAATCTTTTGAGGATCCACCCTTATTCCTTCTGCGGATACCACATGCCCTAGGAAAGCCACCTCCTTAAGCCAAAATTCACACTTGCTGAATTTGGCATAAAGCTTCTTCTCCCTTAGCACTTGCAACACAACCCGAAGATGCTCATCATGCTCTTCTTCAGACTTGGAGTACACTAGGATGTCGTCGATGAACACAACGACAAACCTATCTAAGTAGGGTTGAAAGACCCGGTTCATCATATCCATGAACGCGGCTGAGGCGTTCGTCAACCCAAACGGCATCACTAAGAACTCAAAATGCCCGTATCTTGTCCGGAAAGCTGTCTTATGGATATCTGCCTCCTTCACCTTCAACTGATGATATCCAGACCTTAGATCGATCTTTGAGAACACTGCTGACCCCTTCAGCTGATCGAACAAGTCATCAGTCCCTGGCAAAGGATACTTGTTCTTGATGGTCAGCTTATTCAACTGACGATAATCTATGCACATACGCATAGTTCCGTCCTTCTTCTTCACAAACAAGACCGGTGCTCCCCACGGAGACACACTGGGTCGAATAAACCCACGATCAAGCAATACTTGGATCTGAACCTTGAGCTCAACTAACTCTTTTGGTGCCATTCTGTATGGGGCAATTGACACAGGAGCTATTCCTGGTAGCAAGTCAATTCCAAATTCCACCTCCCTATCCGGGGGTATTCCGGGTAATTCCTCTGGAAACACATCTTCAAAGTCCCTTATAGTTCTAACTCAACTAACTCCCCCTTCTTTCCCATCCAACGCACTTACGAAGGCTAAAAATGCCTTGCACCCTTTCTGAACCATCTTATCAGCCTTTAATGCTGAAACTACGTTAGACAAGTAGTTTCTTCTTTCTCCTATCATAATTATCACCTCATCCTCCGGGGTCCTTAATTCCATTCGTTTAGCTGCACAATCCAACACAGCCCGATGTTCCTCTAGCCAATCCATGCCAAGTATGAGATCAAATTCTCCGAAGGGTAATTCCATTAAGTCGGCAGAGAATAACACTCACTGAATCTCTAGAGGTACTTTCTGAAATATCTTGTTCACCACTACAGTTTGACCTAATGGGCTTACTACAGTCATCTCCCTATTAGAAAGTTCAAAGGCTATGCCTAGTGTTTCCACTACACTACATGCAACATAGGAATGGGTCGAGCCCACATCAATCAGAGCAAAATAAGGCTTGCCAAAAATAAAGAACGTACCGGTTATGACGTCCGGCGCGTCTCCATCCTCCCTTGGACGAACTGCATATACCAGACTCGGCTGCCTTGCCTCTGTATTACCGACACCTCTGCCAGGTGTTCCTCGTCCCCTTTCAGCACCGTCACCTCTACCATTCGGACCACGACCTCGCTGAGGCTGCTGTCCACCTCTACCAGCCTGATTAACACCCTGACCTGCTGGGCGGCTCTCGTCTATCTTAATGGGACAGTCCTTAATCATATGATTCTTCGACCCGCACTTAAAGCATCCTCCCGTTTTCTTCCAACACTCCCCTAAGTGCATTTTTCCACATTGATTACAAGTATAATACTGCCCTCTTGAACCAACTTGCTGGCCTCGCGGCCCATCAACTCTAGGCCTCTTTTACACATTCCCTGACGATCTAGACGACCCAAACCTCTCTTCTGTCTATTCCGATCGGAGTTCTGCCTTACCGAGTCCTTAATTCCCTCGGCTACCTTAGCCTTCTCTACTAACGCCGCAAACTCCCTCTCCTGGTATGGAGCTATTAACAACCTCAGGTCATCCCTTAGTCCATCCTCGAAACGAACACATCGCTCATGCTTCGTAGCCACTACTCCTCGAGCATACCGGCTCAACCTTAGGAATCCAGCTTCGTACTCTGCTACAAACTTATTCCCTTGAACCAGCCCCAGAAATGCCTTCCTCTGCACATCAGTATATCTGGTTCCAACATACTTCTTCTGATACGCCGCCTTAATATACTCCCAAGTCAGATCCTCAACTGTGGCACCATCCCGAACTGTGAGCCACAATTGATATGCTTCGTCGCGAAGTAGTGCCACCATTCCTTTCAATTTCTCTTCAGCAGTTAAATCGAGCTCATCCATAATTCGCTCGATTGCCTCCAACCAATACTTAGCCGTACTGGCCGCCACACCAGATACACCACGAAACACCTCAGCTCCATTGGCTCGGAGTCGCTCGGGTACAAATTTTCAAGCTCCCATATTTCCTCCTGCTCCAGCCACCATCTCAAGAACTCGCAGCACAGCCTGCGATACAGCATCATCCCCCGTCTGATCTTGTTGCTCAACACCAACAGCTGGTGGTGGGGGTGGTGGTACCTCATTTTCACACCCTTGACCCGATCTAACGGGTTCCGACACGGTCATCCTGCCTCAACCGCGTCCTCGCACATTACGACCACGTCCCCTAGAGCTCATTTCTACGATCACGCTTTAATCTGATTAAGAAATTTTTATGCATTAGTCATTGTTCCACTGATTACCCGCGAAGAAATTTTATGAAAAGAAAGTTAATAGGGGTTCTTTCGATCATTCAGAGTTTCTAGTCTTCTATCCTAGTTCAGAGAAACACATCCATTCAATGATTTGTACCACATACATTCACTATTCCAACATTTTAGTAAAATAGGGGTAATTTCGTAAATTTCCAAATCAAGGTACCTTAGTATTTTGTAACGATAAAGTTTTTTGATATTTTTGCAAAATCAGAGAATGTTATTGAAATCGGGGTAGTATGGTAATTTTGGAAACCAAGGACATTTTAGTAATTTTACCACTAAGGGTATTTAGGTAATTTTGTAAATCAGAAATATTTTAGAAAATTTTCAAACTAAGTTTTGCTACAATCTAAAGGGGTAATTTGGTGATTTTAAAACCGAAGTTTTTACGAAAATACAGCTAATCCCTTTCGGGTTTAGTTATTGGGTTTAGCCCGTGAATGAGTCCTCTTGGTTAGGGTGAACCGTAGCTACGCACCAGGTAGGATTCCAGCGAAGAGGAGGTGAGTCACTAGGACTGCTTAAGTACCAGGCTCTTTCGGATCCAATCCTAGACATGCGCACAATGGTTGCCGCACCCTAACTCGGCGACTTAGTCACAGGTTTGTTTAATTAGGCTTTAAAGTTTTATGAATTCCTGTGTTGGGGTAAACTAATCCTAGGGTTCAAGTATTTAATATACTAATCTACGTTCCATTTATACCCTTCTACAATTCATAATGTAAATCACACAATTGATTAGGGGTACTTACCTGGTGGACTTCGGGTCGAAGACTTGGGTGCCATGCTAGATAAACCTGCTCAATTTCACAAAACTTTCACAAAAATTCATTTGGGCCTAAATTTTAAAACATTGTGGGCTTTAAACCCAAAGCCGAGATGTTAAAACTGGGCTCTGATACCAAGCTGAAACACCCCAAACCCGGCCCACGAGCCTTGACCGAATCTAGTATGTTCCTTGAGTAAAACGGCTCAAAACTTCTTGAATACTTTAGAAAATTTGGATTGTTTTTGAAAGAGATTTTACTTTTGTGTTGGGCTCGAGTCGGAAACAAGTTTATCTTATGTTGAAAACCATTTGTTTTAGGGTGTCCAAAACATTTAGAGTTTTTATTTTTTTTAAAATAAAGTCACATAATGTTTAATTAGCCAAAAATTTGTAACATAATAAATTCAAATAAAAAGCATGCATAAAACAGTTCATACTATGGCCTTATTACATCAAAATATAAAACCCAAAATAAATCCAAAGTATTTAAAATAATACATGTCCAAAATTAAATAAAATCCCGAACTGAGCATGGCCATCACTAAGCTCCTGCCGACCCGGTCCATTACTGAGCGTAACCTGAAAAATATTCCCACAATGGGGTGAGTCACACAGACTCAGTGTGTACAACCAATACTAAGTCCCAACAGTTTAGGCATAACAGTCCATACAAGTACATATAGCAGAAATAAAGATAATGACGCAAACCCGAACCCAAACCTAGGTACCATCCGCTACACATCACCCGTACCAACCTGTACACCGTGGGGACTACTAAGTCAACCTTCCATCCGCTACACATCATCGAAGGCAGTCGCTGCAGACGACGTGCTCATCGCCCTTATAAAATTTGTGGCATAGCCACCAGATAATTATTTTGTGACATAACATTCAGATAATGTGACCGAAGTCACCACATTCAGATAGTGTGGTATAAACCACCAGATCACTTCCCCTTTTCATATTCACCCATATGCCCCATGTCATACAAATCATGCAATTATCACGGTTTATGTCTTATTTCATGTTCTTAGCCAAATTCTTATTTAGGCCACGTTCACGATTCATAATGCTATAACAAGTTTCGAAGAGTAACGTACCTGAGTACTTTGTACCATAGTATGGTACCCTTGGCCACTTTTCATATTATTATTAACATATGCATTAAAATAAAACCATAAATCTATTAGGGCTTAGGGTAGGGCTACACACCTGGTATTAACGCTTCCCTGAAAACCCAAAAACCAGATCTAATGCTTTAGCTCCTTAATTCCTACATTCGGCCAACCTTAAGCACTTTAGCAAAAAACCATTCAGCTACATGATCAAATCCCAAAGGATTTAACGCAACCAAAATCTTACCTTGCTGCCGATTTGATTACTAATCAAATCCCGAAACTCCACGATATCTCTTCCTTGCAATCGGCCCCCACTAGACCACATAACAGGTTAGCTTCCAGCTTTTGAATAATTAAGAAATAGATCTAAAACACCAAATATGGCCTTGGCCGATTGTACATGTTCACTTACCCTGAGTTTTTAAAACCTGAAATTGCGACTTGCACTTGGTGATGTCGAGATCCCTATAAGTATATTGTTAGATTCGGTTCTGACACTTAACCTCAATAAATGGCCCTTAGCCGAATACATCCGCTTACCTTGAATACCTCAACTCCGAAAAAAAGAACCGTTCTACTGGTTACAACTAAAAGAAACACATTAATATGGCCTTAGGCATATTCAGCCATCCTTAGAAATCAAGGCCTACCCTTGATTTCGGTACACCAAATAAGAAAAGATAAACCGATTGCTAAAAAGAATACTTACCACCAACGTATGCTTGAAGATACTAAAAGAGGAAAGATTTACCGCTACTCTTAGGCTTTTAAGACTTGCGACAAAAAAGAAAAGAATAGCTTACTTTGAGATTCAGCTATGGCTCCTAATAGAAATAGGATATTCGGTTATCTCAAGGAACACAAGAGGAAGGGTATGAATCTTTTTAGGGGTTACGGCAAAGATGAACTAGAGAGAATGAGGTTTCGGGTAGAACAAATAAAAGAAAAAGAAAACTTTGAGAGAGGTAAAGTGGAAATTCGGCTAGAGGAAGAGATGGGGAAGAAAACAAAAGAAAAGATGAATACTTTGCTTCTCAATTTCGGCTACCTACTCAAACACTAGCTTCTCCTTACTTTTCTCCTCTTTTTCCTCTTATTCACTTATTTAAAATAATTTGATTAAAACAATAATTATCACCTCCCTTAGCCGAATTTTAAAAAGAGTTTAATCCTAACTAAAGCTCATCTAAATGAAGTCCATATGCCATCCATCTCTCTCCCTTCTTGCAAAAAATAAAAGCCCCCAAAATATTGCTTCCCTTGCTGCTCGAACTGAAGACCTGTACCATGCTTGTAGCGTCACCCACTGGGCTTTAAGTGGCGCCTCCTTGCCACTTTTCCAAGCCCATTCCTATGTCATATGTCCCTTACAGTTTTTCTTAAGGCCACTTTGCTTCAGTTCCCTCTTTTAAACTTAAAACTTACTATTTTCTAAGGCATCTATCTACCCTCTAAAGTTCTTAAAATTTATGAAACACATTATAACACCCAAAGGCATGCTATTTCATATAATTAAGAAAAATGCACAAGCCCAATTTCTGGATATTACAGTTCTACCCCCTTAAAATAATTTCGTCCTCGAAATTACCTAGCTGAAATAAGTGAGGGTATTGCTGTCGTATTGCTTCTTCTGGCTCCCACGAAGCTTCTTCCGATCCATGGTTACGCCATAACACTTTGACTAAAGGAACTGATTTCCTTCGTAGCACCTTCACATCTCGTTCCAAAATCTAAATCGGCTCTTCCTCGTAGGATAAATCTGGCCTTAGCTCCACCTCCTCAACTGGCACTACATGAGATGGATCCGATCGATAACGACGTAGCATAGAAACATGGAATACGTCGTGCATCTTTTTCAACTCCAATGGCAACTCTAGCTGGTATGCCACTGGTCCAACTCGCTTCAATACTTGGTAAGGTCCTATAAAGCTGGGACTTAACTTCCCTTTCTGACCAAATCTCATTACCTTCTTCCATGGCAAAACCTTAAGAAACACTTGGTCTCCTACAGCAAATTGTATTTCCTTCCATTTGAGATCAGCATACGACTTCTGCCTATCAGAAGCCTCCTTTAACCATGCTCGAATCACCTCAACCTTCTCCTCGAATTTCGCCACCATCTCTGGACCCAAAACTCGACGTTCCCCTAATTCCGTCCAACACGTAGGAGTGCGACACTTCCGTCCATACAGTGCTTCATACGGTGCCATCCGAATACTGTCTTGATAGCTATTGTTGTATGCAAATTCCGCTAGAGGTAAATATTCTTCCCAACTTCCTCTGAAGTCTATTACACATCCCCTCAGCATATCCTCTAACACCTGGATTACTCGCTCAGATTGCCCGTCCGATTGTGGATGAAAAGCCATAGTGCCTCAAATCGTTGTCATAGTTGGTTTCTAGGTTCGATCATTCTCATTTATAAATTTTAAGACTTTGACATCGCAAAAACAACGATCAAGTTTTTGGCGCTGTTGCCGGGGAACTAAAATATTAAGAAAGCTTAAATTTTATTACTTTAGCCATTTTTTTATTGCAATTTATTTTCATTATTATTTTTTATTTTTTATTTTTTTTACTTTGCTAATTTTTTCTCTATTTGCTTTTGGCAGTGAAACACCCCAAACCCGGCCCACGAGCCTTGATCGGATCTGGTATGTTCTTTGAGTAAAACGGCTCAAAACTTCTTGAATACTTTAGAAAATTTGGATGGTTTTTGAAAGAGATTTTTCTTTTGTGTTGGGCTCGAGTCGGAAACAAGTTTATCTTATGTTGAAAACCATTTGTTTTAGGGTGTCCAAAACATTTAGAGTTTATATATATATATATATTTAAAATAGAGTCACATAATGTTTAATTTGCCAAAAATTTGTAACATAATAAATTCAAATAAAAAGCATGCATAAAACAGTTCATACTATGGCCTTATTACATCAAAATTTAAAACCTGAAAAAAAATCCAAAGTATTTAAAATAATACATGTCCAAAATTAAATAAAATCCCGAACTGAGCATGGCCACCACTAAGCTCCTGCCGACCCGGTCCATTATTGAGCGTCACCTGAAAAATATTCCCACAATGGGGTGAGTCATACAGACTCAGTGTGTACAACCAATACTAAGTCCCAACAGTTTAGGCATAACAGTCCATACAAGTACATATAGCAGAAATAAAGATAATGATGCAAACCCGAACCCAAACCTAGGTACCATCCGCTACACACCACCTGTACTAACCTGCACACCGTGGGGACTACTAAGTCAACCCTCCATCCGCTACACATCATCGAAGGCAGTTGCTGCAGACAGTGTGCTCATCGCCCTTATAAAATTTGTGGCATAGCCACCAGATAATTATTTTGTGACATGAGTCACCACATTCAGATAATGTGACCGAAGTCACCACATTTAGATAGCGTGGTATAAACCACCAGATCACTTCCCCTTTTCATATTCACCCATATGCCCCATGTCATACAAATCATGCAATTATCACGGTTTATGTCTTATTTCACGTTCTTAGCCGAATTCTTATTTAGGCCACGTTCACGATTCATAATGCTATAACAAGTTTCGGAGAGTAACGTACCTGAGTACTTTGTACCATAGTATGGTACCCTTGGCCACTTTTCATATTATTATTAACATATGCATTAAAATAAAACCATAAATCTATTAGGACTTAGGGTAAGGCTACACACCTGGTATTAACGCTTCCCTGAAAACCCAAAAACCCGATCTAATGCTTTAGATCCTTAATTCCTACATTCGGCCAACCTTAAGCACTTTAGCAAAAAGCCATTCGGCTACATGATCAAATCCCAAAGGATTTAACGCAACCAAAATCTTACCTTGCTGCCGATTTGATTACTAATCAAATCCCGAAACCCCACGATATCTCTTCCTTGCAATCGGCCCACACTAGACCACATAACAGGTTAGCTTCCGGCTTTTGAATAATTAAGAAATAGATCTAAAACCCCAAATATGGCCTTGGCCGATTGTACATGTTCACTTACCCTGAGATTTTAAAACCCGAAATTGCGACTTGCACTTGGTGATGTCGAGATCCCTATAAGTATATTGTTAGATTCGGTTCTGACACTTAACCTCAATAAATGGTCCTTGGTCGAATACATACTGCTTACCTTGAATACCTCAACTCCCGAAAGAACACCGTTACGCTGGTTACAACCAAAAGAAACACATTAATATGGCCTTAGGCATATTCGGCCATTCTTAGAAATCAAGGCCTACCCTTGATTTCGGCACACTAAATAAGAAAAGATAAACCGGTTGCTAAAAAGAATTCTTACCACCAACGTTTGCTTGAAGATACTAAAAGAGGAAAGATTTCTGCTACTCTTCCAGCTTTTAAGACTTGCGACAAAAAGAAAAGAATAGCTTACTTTGAGATTCGGCTATGGCTCCTAATAGAAATAGCATATTCGGTTATCTCATGGAACACAAGAGGAAGGGTATGAATCTTTTTAGGGGTTACGGTAAAGATAAACTAGGGAGAAGGAGGTTTCGGCTAGAACAAATAAAAGAAAAAGAAAACTTTGAGAGAGGTAAAGTGGAAATTCAGCTAGAGGAAGAAATGGGGAAGAAAACAAAGAAAAGATCAATCCTTTGCTTCTCAATTTTGGCTACCTACTCAAACACTAGCTTCTCCTTGTTTCACTAGCTTCTCCTTGTTTTTCTCCTCTTTTTCCTCTTATTCACTTATTTAAAATAATTTGATTAAAACAATAATTATCACCTCCCTTAGCCGAATTTTAAAAAGAGTTTAATCCTAACTAAAGCTCATCTAAATGAAGTCCCTATGCCGTCCACCTCTCTCCCTTCTTGCCGAAAATAAAAGCCCCCAAAATATTGCTTCCCTTGCTACTCGAACTTAAGACCTGCACCATGCTTGTAGCGTCACCCACTGGGCTTTAAGTGGCGCCTCCTTGCCACTTTTCCAAGCCCGTTCCTGTGTCATATTTCCCTTACAATTTTTCTTAAGGCCACTTTGCTTCAGTTCCCTCTTTTAAACTTAAAACTTACTATTTTCTAAGGCATCTATCTACCCTCTAAAGTTCTTAAAATTCATGAAACACATTATAACACCCAAAAGCATGCTATTTCATATAAGTAAGCAAAATGCACAAGCCCAATTTCTGGATATTACAGGCAGATAATTTTAGTTTATAGAGAAGATGGCACTGAATAATTATCAGTGGCAAGTCATGAGGCCAATTCCTACTATAGCAGCCAGTGTCTTCAACCTCGACGTGGTCACCAGGTTATCTAACCAGCTAGAGATGATGAATAAAAAGTTTGATTGTTTATATAGTCTCTCGCAGGTACACCCAATAATGCAATTTCACTCGAATCTAGGAGGTGTGGCGAATCCTGAGTACCCACCCTACGGATATGGCATGGAGAACGAACAAGTCCACTATATGGGTAACTATTCTAGACATCAAAATAATTTTTATAGTGACACTTATAATGCAGGTTGGAGTTACCATCTCAATTTCTCGTGGGATGATCAAAATAGCCAAAGACCAGAACTTACTCCCAATTTTCAACAACCACCTCACCAATAGGAAGAGGAGTCGTACCTTGAGGAGATGCTGACAAAATTCATAACAGCCACAGAAACACGTTTTCAAAATATAGAAACAAAATTTGAAGCATTGACACAAGAGCTCAAGGATCAATTAGGTCAACTTTCTAAGCTGATCTTAGAACAGCCACAAGAAAGCTTGCCAAGCAACACTGAGACTAACCCAAATGAGTAAATTCAAGTCGTAACAGCTCATGACAGTGAAAGGTTAGTGGAATCTAACCTAAGGCAAGAGCCTGTGGTAAGTGAAGGTAAGGTTGAGGTAAGCCATGATGTACCAAACCCGGTAATTACAGAGTACCAATCCCGTGTGCCATACCCCAATACGATAAAGAAAGACCACACAGAGGAACAACTCAGTAAGTCTCTTAAACTTTGAAAGAAATTTCATATTAACTTACCGTTTCTAGAAGCTCTTTCGCAGATGCCAGATCCTAGACCTCCGTGTCGATAAAGAAGAAATTCATTAGGAACGAAGGTTTTGGATCGATGAACTAGATGAATGGAAGACACACTTCATAATGGGACAACCCAGCATAAGATAGGAGATCAGGTACTCAAAATCTTCCTAGATGGAACGGTCGAGGTAACACATTCTAATTTCAGTACTTTTGAGGAAAACATTACTCGACTTAAATTTTATATCAATAACCGAATTGATCGCATGAAAAAGGATTTTCTCCTCCTCAAACCACCATGACCATACGAATGAGAGGTAAAGTCTTGCTTAAGACTATAAATGAGCGCTTCTCGAGAGGCAACTCGAGCATTAACCCAATTAATTTTTACATTTTTTATTTTTTACTTTTATTTTTCCTTTTAGCACCTAACCATAAACTAACCAAAGTACAGATTTCCATACCACACGGCCTTGCACGTGGCCGTGGCCGTGGCTGTGTGGCCACCACAGGAAGGTACAAGGGCGGGGCCAACTACCAGATCCATAATTTCTATTTAACCCCCTTCTTCCCTTCTTTTTTCCCGTTATCTTTCTTCTTTCATTTTCCATTATTTACTTTTATTTTTTTATTTTTTTATTTTCTTTATTATCTTCTTCTTATTCTTCGTACCATTTAGATTTAGCTTAGGATACAATAAAATCAGGACGGTTGCTTCGAGGACTCAATTTCAAATGGTTCGAGACGCTTCCCCATGTTCACCTCCAATCCTATCCGGTTTCTTGTCATTGACTTCATCCAAAATTCAGGAAGTTTCACTTCTCTCCCCATCTTACGATTTTATGGTTATTTTGATATTATCTATCTTTGTACATTGATGACAATGTACATCTTAAGTGTGGGGGGTTAATTACATATTATTTGAAAATCCCTGAATTATGCCTTATTCTAAAGTAAGAATGAAATTTCCCTGATTGATGATTTTTATTGTTATGTTTTGGATTAAGTCATTGATAATTATGCATTGATGATTAAATTTGAAGGATACTAAAGAATCAAGCATGATAAGTCTATTTTCAAAAATTAAAATTTTGTTAGGTTGTCTACCTAAGTCTAATTATTTCCTTGAAGTTTGTGAGATTTTGAGCCTTTTAAAAGCATACATTCTTTCGTGCTCACTTTTTATCATGAGTGTATCAACATTGATTTGTTATTCTAGAACTTACATCGATTATACATGTCGAGACCACACCTTTCATTTGATATACAGAGATGACAAAGGCACCTAGGTTTTAACCCACTCACTCCACTAAAAGCCTACCTTCATAATTAATCCCTAGTGAACCCTGTTTAATCCTAACAACCCTTTTTATTGACTCCTACTAATATTAACTCAAAACCCTTTGTATTTGTTATCACTATTCCTTTTGACTACCCTTATATCGAGATTTGATTTGATTAGTTACCTAATTATATTATTTCAGTAGTTAAATTCATCCTTTATTATGTAATGACTTGTTCTTAAAAAAATCGAAGTATATTCACTATTAGTTCTATGTTAGCTGAGCTTATACATGTAAATTCAAAATCTCGAAGAAAAAGCTCGTATTATTAGTTTTCAATTGATATAATTATTTAGTAGTAGTCACATTTCTAGTTAGGTAATTTGTCAGGTCAATCTCGATTCTAACCCTCTAATTCAGTCTTTATCCACACCTTTAACCCAAGCCCCGTTACAACCCTGTTAAAGGCCTTTTGATTTGTCTATCATCTCATATTATAGTGGTGGAGATTTGATTTTCATGCAAGCATATGGGATTAACTTTTCATGTTTGACTAGTGAGTGCTTAACTTTGAACCTTAAACACTTTGAGTGATTTGAGTGAATCTTTAGTGAGGATGTCAATTCTTGTCGATTTTGAATCAGAGGTAATTATTTAGGTAAGGGAAAACACCTAACGTTTCCATACTATAAAAACTATGACTTTGATTGTTTGAATCTTTACGACTCTTTGAATTGAATTATCCATGTATGAATTATCTTTGAATTATGACGAAACTTTATTAATGAATATTGTGAATCAGGGAAGTTTGTTTTAATTATAAGTTGAGAATTTTCCTTGAGGACAAGCAAAAGCTTAAGTGTGGGGGTATTTGATAAACCGTAAAAGTAACATATTTTAAGCCCACATTTAGCATGCTTTTGGATGATTTAAGCCCTGAATTGTGTAATTTGGTGCTCTTAATCCTTTGTTTTCATGTTTTATACTCAGGAGAGCACCCAATGACGAAAAGAACAGAAAACGGGCCCAAAACTGAGTAAATGGGCCATATCATGAAATCCACACGGCTTGGGCCCAAGACCACACGGTCGTGCCTCATTCAACAGGCTCGAACATGGCCTGGCCACGACTTACACGAGCGTGTGCCATGGGCGTGTCCCTGTCATAAGAAAAAAGAGTTTCACTCGAATTTGGATACTTAGGGGCAAAGAAACATATTCAGAAGCCTATATAAACACCCTAAGTATGACCAGAAAGGGGGGACCCAAGGCTTTAGTCAACGGTTGTCCGGTTCGGCCAGAGAAGGTACATTTGTGGAGAATTACTCGAAGATAGCCAGCTGATCCATATCAAAAAGTCGGAGTTATACTCAAGACGGAGGATCTCTCCTTCAATTCCTTTGAGGGGTTTTTGTAACAGCCCAATTTAGGGCCTAGCCAGAATAGTGGTGCGAGACCACGAATCCGAGGTGAAATTATGAGTTTTTAAAGTTTATATTATGTTTGCATGCTAGTATAAAAGTTTCATGAAACAATTTTATTAAATTGAGGTTGATTGGTCCAAAAAGGACTAAATTGCAAAAGTTGCAAAATTTGAATTTCTAGAAGCTTTATGTAAGAAATAGCTTTAGAATATGAATTATGAGCCCTTAAGTAACAATTTGCCCAAAAATTAATTTTTGGACAAAATTGACCTTGAGATGGTATTATAGAAATTTTTAGTAATAAGGGCATTTTGGTCATTTGTTTAATAAGTGGTTAAAATAGGAAAAAGATGATAAAAATCTCATCATCTTCTTCCCCCATTGTCGAAAGTTGAAGGAAGCCATAGCTAGGGTTCTTCAATTTTTCAAGCTTGCTAGTAAGTGCTCCTAAGCCCGATTTTTGATATTATTCGTATTTTTGAAGTCCCGATAGCATGAGTAAACTATTTTTTAGCTATTTGATGAGCTAAGATGTATGTTTAAAAATGTACCCATGAGTGACATGTAAGCTAAATGATGTTTTATGGGAGTTTATGAGAGTTTGATGTTAGATAAACATCTTTTCTTTAATGAATTTCATGAAACATGATAGTATGGACCATTTTGTAAAAGTTATAAAATTGGTCATACCTATTGGAAATAGAGAGAATTGATGATTGCTATAGTAGAGAAAATGATTCAGCTAAGCATGTAGTTTAAGAAAGTTGCATGAAAATCATTTTACGAGCCTTGGGGCAAAAGTGCAAATATGAAAAAGTATAAGGGCAAAATAGTAATTTTGCCAAATTATGAGTTATGAGTCAATTTAGTCAATATGATTATTAAATGATCTATTTATGATTATAGATCAAGAAAAATGAAGCCCGAATCAAAACCAAGGCAAGAACAAAGTCGAGGACTAAATTGCATAACTACATACATTTTGTATATTGAGGTAAGTTTGTATGAGTTCTAAGCTTTATGATTTTATCATTTAATTGCTTAGTATAATATACATTATTATCATGAATGATTTAATGATATGTTGAACAAAGAAGTCAACAAGATTAAACAAGAGAATGTCCCGATTGAAGATGAATTACCCGGGATATACCGTCTATTACATGAGATAAGAAAGTCCGTATAAGACCAAGCCAAGGCATGACATCGGTAATCAAGCAAGTTATCATGTAAGCCCAAGGACTCGAGCTTGGCATTGATCAAGTTATCAAGCAAGTTATCATGTAAGCCCAAGGACTCAAGCTTGGCATTGATCAAGTTATCAAGTAAGTTATCATGTAAGCCGAAGGACTCAAGCTTGGCATTGATCAAGTTATCAAGCAAGTTATCATGTAAGTCCAAGGACTCAAGCTTGGCATTGAATAAGTTATCATGTAAGACCAAGGCAAGCTTGGCACTGATTCAAGAAGAGATCTTCCATATAAGTCCATATCTAGAGTATGGCATTGGCATGAAGTACATGACAAGAGATCTAGTATTCTCGGTAGTTCATGAAAATTCATCGGGCAAATGTGTAAGCTAAAATGTGAAAACAAGAATGTAAAGAAAGCATAGCTATTACTTAGTTGAAATTGAATATTATTGATGTTAGGATTGATGAGTTTGAAGACATAATTATTAGGTTTAAGTATGCTGATCAATGTGATCAAGTGATACAGGTACCTTGTTACCTTACAAGTATGAGATTAGTGAGTACCATGAGACAAGTAAGAATCATGTATGAGTAAGTAAGCTTTATAGATGAGATAATGATACCATTCTTATGTCAAATGGTTTATCTAAAGCAAGTTTATTTATTACGTGTTATTCATGCAAACTTACTAAGCTAAATGCTTACGTCTTTGATTGTTTCTTTCTATGTAGTCCCGCCAAGCTAATTTGTGGATCATTGAAGTCGGAGTTCGTAGCACACTATCAACCCTTATTTTGGTATAGCCAAACTATATTACTAAGTATGGCATGTATAGGAATCATTCATTTTGAGAATATCTTTTGTGTAATGCCATTGTATAGGCTATCAAGTTTATTATTCTTTTTGTATATGGCTAAGTGATTGGCCACACTTGTTTAAGTTGTTTGTATATAGATATCAATGAAATACGTAGTATTATTCATGAAAATTGTTATTAATGAATTGTATTTTGAGTTGGGTTGATCTTAATTTCAGGGAGGCAAATGGCTTGGTAAATAGCCTCTAGTTGCCTACACGGTTAGACACACGGGCGTGTGTCTAGACCGTGTTAACCCTGCACCTTAATGTTTTAAATAAAGTTAGACCATGGTCATTTTACATGGCCGTGTGTAAGGACCGTGTAAGACACACGTTCAAAGCATGGGCGTGTGCCCAGGCCGTGTGGTTGAAGTCAGTATATGACCTAAAAGTACACGGCCATGGCACACGGGCATGCCTAATGACCGTGTTGGTATAGTTAATATAAACAAGGATCGGTACATGGGGGTGTCTAAAAGCCGTGGAGGGCACACGGTCTCCTCCCACGGGCGTGTCTCCCCTGTATTTTAGAATGATGATTGAATGTATGATTTCGTCTGTGAATGTTTCCGATCTGTCTGGTAACGCTCCTAAGCTGAATCTGGTGATGGACTCGGGATAGGGGTGTTACAGTTTTAGGGATTTCTTATGTTTTTTTTATCTTTTCTTTTGAGATGTTTTCCATTATTTTTATGAACTAAACCCTCAAATACCTAAGGGGGATGAAACCTAAGATGGATCTTGTTACCGGTTGCTAAACTATATGATAAATATTTGACTTGTTCTTAATTATGTGTTCTTAATTCTTGTGTTGATATTTCCGGGATATTAAATCAAGTATGATGTGCTTAGGTGGAGGAGCAAAAGTCCCAGCCTAAGAGTAGATCTAGCATAATTAAGCGGAGTTGATCGCGCGCCTAGAGACAAGGTGACGAGATTTTGCCGGATTAGGGTGAAACCTAATATGGGAGTCCATAGATCGAGTTAATACGATTCTAGGGGTTTTAATTAGAAAGAGATTTCAATTAATCAACCTAGGGTTAGACGTTAGTTGCCTCGAGAGAGGGATTAACATGACTTAGGGAATCTTACGGATTAAGTCAAGTGAATAAATCGTCTGGTTCAGAGTTAGATAACAAGTAAAGTCTAGATGGATTCTTCCTTGGGTGTCGTTTTAATCAATTGGTTTTTCCTCATGTTATTTTCCCTAATTGGTTTACGATCCCTTGAATCGCTGCTTGTTGATTTTTAAGTGTTGTTTCAATGTTTTGCAAACATGTTTCTGACACAGCTATGAATTTTGTCAGCATATCCTCAAGGTTCGGCTTCTTCTCCTATGGGTAGGGCTGTTGTTGGAAGTTTGGAAGGGGTTGTTGTCTCTGATTTCCTTGACCACCCCATGAAAAATTAGGGTGGTTCCTCTAACCTGGATTAAAAGTATTACTATAAGGGTTATTTTGAAATTTAAAATTGTTACCTATATAGTAAACTTGCTCGTTCCCAGTGCTCGGGTTGTAAGGTGGATAGTCTGTATTGTTCTTCCCTCCTCCATTGGTATCACACTGCATAATTGGATGTACCTGCAAAGATTCACATAAACCATCAATCTTTTTATTTAAAAGTTCTACCTGGTTTGATAGCATGGTTACTGTGTCGAGGTTGAAAACACTGGCTGCTTTTGTTGGCTTTTTCCTTGTAACTGGCCACTGATAGTTATTTAGTGGCATCTTCTCAATGAATTCGTAGGCAGCCTCAGGTGTTTTGTTGTTCAATAATCCACCGGCGGCTGAATCAATCAATTTTCTTGTTGAGGGGTTCACACCGTTGTAAAAGGTTTGGACCTGTAGCCACAAGGGTAATCCATGGTGTGGACACCTTCTTAATAAATCTTTGTATCTCTCTCATGCATTATAAAGTGTCTCTAAATCCATCTGCAAAAAAGAAGATATATCATTCCTTAACTTGGCCGTTTTAGCCGGTGAAAAATAATTTAATAAAAATTTTTCAGTTATTTGTTCCCATGTAGTGATCGACCCTCGTGGAAATTTAACGACTGTTTAGCTTTATTCCTTAAAGAAAAAGGAATTAACCGAAGATGAATGGCATCATCAGAAACGACATTTACTTTGAAAGTATCGCAAAATTCTCAGAAATTCGCTAAGTGATTGTTTGGATCTTCATCCTGCAAACCATGAAACTGAACAAATTGCTGTATCATCTGAATAGTGTTAGGTTTCAGTTCAAAATTATTTGCATCAATAGCAGGCCTAACAATACTTGACTCAGTTCCTGTTAAATTAGGTTTAGCATAATCATACATAGTTCGAGGAGCATGATTTTCGGCCACTTCTAGAGGTAGTGGATTATTCTCAGCCATCTCGTCGGTGGTATTGGTTTCGACTTCTTGCTCTTCTTCTATGTAATTTAAGCTTCGCCTTATCTCTCTACGATTTCTGCGAACAGTAACTTCAATATCACTGTCGTAAATCAGGGGTCCTATTGGGTTCCTTCTAGTCATAAACTAGAGGTACCTGCTAAGAAATAAAAGAAGGAAAATTAGCAAAGCTAAAAGCAAAGAAAAATAAAAATAAAAGTAAATTGCAAAAAAAAAAATGGCTAAAGTAATAAAAATTGAGCGTTCTTAATATTTTAGTTCCCCGGCAACGGCGCCAAAAACTTGATCATGTGTCAGAGTCTTAAAATTTTATAAAAAGAATGATCGAGCCTAGAAACTAACTATGACAACGGTTGAGGCAAGCGCACTATCGAACATTAGTATAGTTTAATGGCAAGACCAGATTGTCGAACCCAAAGGAACCAAAAGTACTAATACTAACTTTCTTTTTATTATTTAGCCGAAGAATTAAGGGAATTATTAATTAATCTAAAATTAACTAACTACTAAGTTAAAGATGCTAAGACAAAAAGAATGAATTTGGGAAAATACTTTGGGAAAAACTAATTGATTAAGACAATATCCGTGGAAGAATCCACCTAGACTTCACTTGTTATTTAACTCTGAACCAGACGATTTATTCACTTGACCTGATCCGTAGGATTCCATAAGTTATATTAATACCTCTCTCGAGGCTACTAACGTCTAACCCTAGGTTGATTAATTGAAATCTCTATCTAATTAAAACCCTTAGAATTGCATTAACTCGATCTATGGGCTCCCATATTAGGTTTGACCCTAATCCGGTAGATTTTCGTCATCCTATCTCTTGGGTTGCGATCAAATCCACTTAATTATGCTAGATCTACTCTTAGACAAGGTCTATTCCTCCTCTGCCTAAGCACATCAGTACTTGAATGAATATCCTGAAATATCAAAATAAGAATTAAGAACACATAATTAAGAACAAATCAAGTATTTATCATATAGTTTAGAAAATAATAACAAGATCCGTCTTAGGTTTCATCCCCCTCAGGTATCTGAGGGCTTAGTTCATAATGATAAAAGAATACATCTCAGAAGAAAATATAAACCAAAACTTAAGAAAAACCTTAAAACCTCCTGAGGGAAATTGAAGGGAAGATCTTCCGTTTTGAGTATAACTCCGGCTTCTTGAGATGAATCAACTGGCTTTCTTCGAGTAAATCCCACAATTCTGGCCTCTCTTGCTTGGCTCTTCGGCCTAACTGGACGCCCCCTAAAGGTTGGCCTCTAGGGTGTTTATACAGGCTTTCGGAATGGCTTTCTTTGCCTCTAAATACCATATTCCGAGTAAAATTCAAATAGGTCATGTCAGGGACACACCTTATGGCACAAGCCCGCGTAAGTCGTGGCCACGCCGTGTTCAGGTTTGTTAATGAGGCACGACCGTGTGGTCTTGGGCCTAGGCGTGTCGATTTTGTGATTTGGCCCATTTACTACATTTTTGGCTCGTTCTCGTTCTTTTCATCCTTTGGTGCTCTCCTAAGTATAAAACATGAAATTAAAGGATTAAGAGCACCAAATTCCACAATTCAAGGCTTAAATCATCCAAAAGTATGCTAAATGTGGGATTAAAATATGTATATATTATGGTTTATCAAATACCCCCATACTTAAGCATTTGCTTGCCCTCAAGCAAAATTCTCAACTCACAATTAAAAATGAACTTCCTTGATTCATAATATTCATCAATAATGTTCCATCATAATTCAAAAATAATTCATATATTGATAATTTAAGTAAAAGGATCTTAAAGATTCAAACAATCAAAGTCATAGTTTTTGTAGCACGAAAAATATAGGCTTTTTCCCTTACCTAAATAGTCACCTTTAATTCAAAATTGACAAGAGTTGACATCCTCACTAAAGATTCATTCAAATCACTCAAAGTGTTTAAGGTTCAAAATTAAGCACTCAAAAGTCGAACATGAAAAGTTAATCCCATAGGCTTGCCTGAAAATCAAATCTCCACCACTGCAAAATGAGATGATACACAAATAAAAGGTCTTTAAAAAGGGTTGTAATGGGGCTTGGGTTAACGATGTGAATAAAGGCTGAATTAGAAGGTTAGAATCGAGATTGAATTGACAATTTACCTAACTAGAAAAATGAACTAATCCTAAATAATTACATCAATTAAAAACTTGTAATATTAACAATACGAGCTTTTTCTTCAAGGTGTGGAATTTAAACGTATAAGCTCAATAATCATATAACTAATAATGAATATACTTCGATTTTTTTTAAGAACAAATGAAGTACAATAATCAGAAAGAGCTTTAAGAACTGAAATATAGAACATAGTTAGGCAACTGCTCAAAATCAAATCTCGACAAAAAGGGAGTCAAGGAATGGTGGTAACAAATACAAGATGGGTTTTGGGGTGATATTAGTGGGTGAGTCAATAAAAGGGTTTTTAGGATCAAAGGGGTTCACTAGGGGTTAATTGTGAAGGTAGGCTTTTTAGTGGAGTGAGTGGGTTAAATCCTAAATGCCTTTATCATCTCTGTATATCAAATCAATAATGTGGTCTTAACATGTATAATCGAAGCAAGTTCTAGAATAACAAATCAATGTTGACACACTCATAATCAAAAAGTGAGCGCATGAAAATAATGTATGCTCTAAAAGGCTCAAAATCTCACAAAATTTATGGGTTTTTGATATCAACTTTGTAAATTTCAAACTTCAATGTAATAATTAGATTCAGGTAGACAACTTAACAAAATTTTAATTTTTGAAAATGGACTTATCATGCTTGATTCTCTAGTCTCCTAAAGTTTAAATCATTACTGCAGAATTATCAATGACTTAATCCAAAACATATCAATAAAAATCATAAATCAAAATAAATTCATTCTAATCATAATATGTGAAAATTACTTAAGAACAAGGCATAATTCAATGTATAATTCAGGGATTTGAAAATAATGCAGAAAGTTAGGCACTTTCTCAAAATAAAAATTCACCCTCCATACTTAAGATGTGCATTGCCCTCAACATACAAAGATATATATGAAAATTAAGAGAGAGGGAGAGGTGAAACTTCCTGAATTTGGATGGCTTCCTTGGGTTAGGAGTGTCGTGGTGTGGTGGCCGCCGACAATCTCTACGCTAGATGAAGAAATTGGGAAGCTCGTGAAGAATTAGCTAGGAAATAATAATAATAATTCAAAATATACTAAATATATATTTAAAGACAAGAAAGAGAAAGAGAAAGAGAATAGAAAGTAAAATAAAATTAAAAGAAGAGATTAATGGACCGAAAAGTCCTTATTGTTAGATGGTTAGTGAGGTGGGTGTGATTTCTAAAGCTGTGGTGTGTGATTCCCAGGCAGCCTTTAGAACCTAAATCAAAGAAAATGAAAGAAAATAGATTAAACTAAGTAAAAGAAAACTAAAGAAAAGGAAAATAAAGGAGAAGGGAAAATAAAAAGAAAATTTAAATGGACTCAAAGGTCCTTTTCCTGTCGAGTTAATGAAGCGGCCGACATGAACTTATGTATATCGATCTCGTAGAGGGAGACTGTGCTAGGATCCTTCCGCTTCTTCGACATGGATATGGTTAGATCTAAAGTTAGAGGGAATGAAATAAATGAGAATGAAAAAGAAAGGGAATGTAAGGAGTGTGGAAGAGAAAGGAGTTGAGAGTAGGTGAGAAGGGGAGAGGGGTGTTTTAAATAGAGATTTCTAGTCTGGTACATCCACACGCCCGTGTATTGTGGGCGTGTCGAGTCACACGGCCGTGTCGCACGGCCGTGTTGTGCTTTGTTCATTTCTCCCACGCCTATGTGCAGGTTTCCTTGCCCATGTTGATAAAACAGTGTCGGCCACGGCCATGGTGTTTGGTTGGAGCCCGTGGCTTGCAGATATTTTTCGTCTTGTTTCGTACTATCCCTGCCATGCTAGTACGTACATCTATAGTATCCACACAGCCACGGCCACGGCCCTGTGCAAGGTCGTTTGGTATGGAAATCTACACTTTGGTTAGTTTATAGTTAGGTACTGAAAAGGAAAAATAAAAGTAAAAATAAAAATGTAAAAATTAATGGTGTTAGTGCTCGGGTTGCCTCCCGAGATGCGCTCGTTGAAAGTCTTAAGCTAGACTTATCTCTCATTCGCATAATCATGGTGGTTGAGGAGTTGAAAATCCCTTCTCATGCTATCAGTTCTATTATCAATATATAGCTCGAGGCGAGTAGCATTTACTTTAAAAGTGTCGAATATAGGATTTCTTACCTCGACTGATCCGTATGGGAAGACATTGAGTACCTCAAAAGGGATTTCTTTGTTTGTATTAAGGTCTAAAGGGGAGATTCGAGGGTCTGTCTTATCTAACAATACCTGATCTCTGATCTTAAATTTTTTTGTCCCACAGAATGTCATTGGTTTTGCTTCGTGTATTCCTAGTTTCTCCTTGAAGTATATCTTCCACTCGTCTAGCTCATCGATCTAAAGCCGTCATTCCTCATGAGTTATTTCTTAGCTGTCATGAGGTATAGGATCTGGCTCAATTGTGTGGTACATCCCCACACCCGTGTACTGTGGACGTGTCGAGTCACACGGTCGTGTTGTGCTTTGTTCGATTCTCCCACACCCATGTGCAGGTCGCCACGCCCGTGTTGATAAAACAGTGTCGACCACGGCCGTGGTGTTTGGTTGGAGCCCGTGGCTTGAAGATATTTTTCGTCCCGTTTCGTACTATCTCTGCCATGTCAGTACGTACATCTGTAGTATCCACACGGCCACGGCCACGACCGTGTGGTATGGAAATCTGCACTTTGGTTAGTTTATAGTTAGGTACTGAAAAGGAAAAATAAAAGTAAAAATAAAAATGTAAAAATTAATGGTGTTAGTGCTCGGGTTGCCTCCCGAGAAGCACTCGTTGAAAGTCTTAAGCTAGACTTATCTCTCATTCGCATAATCATGGTAGTTTGAGGAGTTGAAAATCCTTTCTCATGCTATCAGTTCTATTATCAATATATAGCTCGAGTCGGGTAGCGTTTACTTTAAAAGTGACGAATATAGGATTACTTACCTTGACTGTTCCGTATGGGAAGACATTGAGTACCTCAAAAGGGATTTCTTTGTTTGTATTAAGGTCTGAATGGGAGATTCGAGGGTCTGTCTTATCTAACAATACCTGATCTCCGATCTTAAATTTGTTTGTCCCACAGAATGTCGTTGGTTTTGCTTCGTGTATTTCTAGTTTCTCCTTTAAGTGTGTCTTCCACTCATCTAGCTCATTGATCTGAAGCCGTCGCTCCTCATGAGTTATTTCTTTGTTTTCATGAGGTATAGGATCTGGCCCAGTTGTGTGGTTCTGTGGAGCTTCTTGAAAAGAAGGTGTAATTGAATGGTCATTAATAGAATTTATGTTCTCACCTTGATTATTTGACGTCCTAGCCGAGTCAAAAGCCTGAAGACTGATTGATTTGTCACCTACACAAAGTATGAGTTCACCTGCGCTGACATCAATTAAGTAGTAGTTGCTAAAAAGGGTGTTCCTAAAATCAAGGGGAACTATTGTCCTCATCCATGTCTAAAATGAAAAAGTCTACTAGGAATACGAATTTATCAATTTTCACAAGAACATTCAATTATACCCCTAGGAATTCTAATAGTTTTATCAGCTAATTAAATACTCATCCTAGTTTGTTTGGGTTTCCCTAGACCTAGTTGTTTAAACATTTTATAAGGTATAACGTTTATACTTGCCCCTAAATCAGCTAAAGCATTACCAACAGATAAACTACCAATTAAGCATGGAATTGTAAAACTCCCTAGATCTTTTAATTTTTGTGGTAGTTTATCTTATAGCATTACTGAGCACACTGCGCTTTGTTCCACATGCAATTCCTCGTCTAACTTCCGCTTGTTTGTTAAAAGCTCTTTTAAAAATTTCCTTGAATCTGGCATCTGCAGAAGAGCTTCAAGAAACGGTAAGTTAATATGTAATTTCTTTAAAAGTTTAAGAAATTTACAGAATTGTTTGTCTGTGTTGTCCTTTTTTGTCGCATCAGGCTAGGGTATACGAGGTTGGTACTCTTTAATTACCGGTTTTGGCTTCTCGTGACTTATCTTGACCTTACCTTTCCCTACCAAATTCTCTTGGCGTAATTCGGGCTCATATGGCTTGAAGTTGCTCCTTGGGGTTAGTTTCAGTGTTGCTCGGCAAGCTACCTTGTGGTCATTTAGAGATCAGCTTAGCGAGTTGCCCTAATTGGTTCTTGATCCCTTGAATCGATGCTTGTTGATTTTTAAGTGTTGTTTCGGTGTTTTGAAAACGTGTTTCTAACACCGCTATGAATTTTTCAGCTTCTCCTCAAGGTTCAGCTTCTTCTTCTGTGGGTAGGGCTGTTGTTGGAAGTTTGGAGGGGCTTGTTGTCTCTGATTTCCTTGACCACTCTATGAAAAATTGGGGTGGTTCCTCCAACCTGGATTATAAGTATTACTATAAGGGTTATTTTGAGATTTAAAATTGTTACCAATATAGTGAACGTACTCGTTCTCAGCGCTCGGGTTGTAACGTGGAGATTCTGTATTGCTCACCCTGCTCCATTCGTATCACACTGCTTAACTGGATGTACCTGTAAAGAATCACATAAACCATCAATCTTTTTATTTAAAAATTCTACCTAGTTTGATAGCATGGTTACTGTGTCGAGGTTGAAAACATTGGCTGCTTTTGTTGGCTTTGCCCTTGTGACTTGCCACTGATAGTTAATCAGTGACATTTCTTCAATAAATTTGTAGGTAGCCTCAGGTGTTTTGTTGTTCAAAGTTCTGCCGAAAGTTGAATCAATCAATTTTCTTGTTGAGGGGTTCACACCATTGTAAAAGGTTTGGACCTGTAGCCACAAGGGTAACCCATGATGTGGACACCTTCTCAATAAATCTTTATATCTCTCCCATGCATCACAAAGTGTCTCTAAATCCATCTCCCAAAAGAAGAGATATCAATCCTTAACTTGGTCATTTTAGCCGGCGAAAAATATTTTAATAAAAATTTTTCTGTCATTTGTTCCCATGTAGTGATCGACCCTCGTGGAAGAGAATTCAACCACTATTTAGCTTTATTCCTCAAAGAAAAGGGAAATAACTGAAGACGAATGGCATCATCAGAAACGACATTTATTTTGAAAGTATCACAAAATTCTAGGAAATTTGCCAAGTGATTGTTTGAATCTTCATCCTGCAAACCATCAAACTAAACAAATTGCTGTATCATCTGAATAGTGTTAGGTTTCAGTTCAAAATTATTTACAGCAATAGCAAGCCTAACAATACTTGACTCAGTTCCAGTTAAATTAGGTTTAGCATAATCATACATAGTTCGAGGAGCATGATTTTCGGCCACTTCTGGAGGTAACAGATTATTCTTAACCATCTCCTCGATGGTATTGGTTTCGACTTCTTGCTCCTCTTCTATGTAATTTAAGCTTCGCCTTATCTCTCTATGATTTCTATGAACAGTACCTTCAATATCACTGTCATAAATCAGGGGTCCTGTTGGGTTCCTTCTAGTCATAAACTAGAGGTACCTGCTAAGAAATAAAAGAAAGAAAATTAGCAAAGCTAAAAGCAAAGAAAAATAAAAATAAAAGTAAATTGCAAAAATAAAAATGGCTAAAGTAATAAAAATTGAGTGTTCTTAATATTTTAGTTGCCCGGCAAGGGCGCCAAAAACTTGATCATGTGTCAGAGTCTTAAAATTTTATAAAAAGAATGATCGAGCCTAGAAACTAATTATGACAACAACTGAGGCAAGCGTACCCATCGAACATTAGTATAGTTTAGTGGCAAGACCGGATTGTCGAACCCAAAGGAACCAAAAGTACTAATACTAACTTTCTTTTTATTATTTAGCCTAAGAATTAAGGGAATTATTAATTAATCTAAAATTAACTAACTACTAAGCTAAAGATTCTAAGACAAAAAAATGAATTTGGGAAAATACTTGTGGCAAAAACCAATTGATTAAGACAATATCCGAGGAATAATCCACCTAGACTTCACTTGTTATTTAACTCTGAACCAGACAATTTATTCACTTGACCTAATCCGTAGGATTCCATAAGTTATATTAATACCTCTCTCGAGGCTACTAACGTCTAACCCTAGGTTGATTAATTGAAATCTCTTTCTAATTAAAACCCTTAGAATTGCATTAACTTGATCTATGGGCTTCCATATTAGGTTTGACCCTAATCCGGTAGATTTTCGTCATCTTATCTCTAGGTTGCGATCAAATCCGCTTAATTATGCTAGATCTACTCTTAGACAAGGTCTATTCCTCCTCTGCCTAAGCACATCAGTACTTGAATCAATATCCTGAAATATCAAAATAAGAATTAAGAACACATAATTAAGAACAAATCAAGTATTTATCATATAGTTCAGAAAACAATAACAAGATCCGTCTTAGGTTTCATCCCCCTCAGGTATTTGAGGGTTTAGTTCATAAAGAATACATCTCAGAAGAAAATATAAAACAAAACATAAGAAAAACCCTAAAACACCTTGAAGGAAATTGAAGGGAAAATCTTTCGTTTTGAGTATAACTCCAGCTTCTTGACATGAATCAACTGGCTTTCTTCGAGCAAATCCCACAATTCTAGCATCACTGGCTTGGCTCTTCGGCCTAACTGGATGCCCCCTAAAGGTTGGCCTCTAGGGTGTTTATATAGGCTTTTGGAATGGCTTTCTTTGCCTCTAAGTACCCTAATCCGAGTGAAATTCAAATAGGTCACGTTAGGGACACGCCCGTGTAAGTCGTGGCCACGCCGTGTTCAGGTTTGTTAAGGAGGCACGCCGTGTGGTCTTGGGCCTAGGCCGTGTCGATTTCATGATTTGGCCCATTTACTCTGTTTTTGGCCCATTTCTCGTTCTTTTCATCCTCCGGTACTCTCCTAAGTATAAAACATGTAATTAAAGGATTAAGAGCACCAAATTCCACAATTCGAGGCTTAAATCATCCAAAAGTATGCTAAATGTGGGATTAAAATATGTATATATTACGATTTATCAGGCATCGACAGAAGGGGTTTTTTAGCTTTCGTCGAATCCCATTTTTCTGCGTTTTTGGTACACACCTGGTACGTTTTTTAATGTGAAAAATACTCATGAGCCTCCCAACAGCCTAAATAGTGCCCTATAACACCACATTAGCCAAAAGAAATGACACTAAATCAAACAAAAACAAATTAAATAACTCCAAAAACCCCCCAAAACCCTTACTTTCAAATGATAAGCAAAGCCTCCGCACAACAAGAATGTCGATCAGCAGCCTCTAGCCCCTTGAGCAGCACCTAAACAAGAAAATAACACTTTACTAAAGCCGATTATCAAATTCCATACTTCTAGACTTCAAGAGAACTCACCTACATAACCCAACCGTGAAGATTCGCAAGATAGAAAAGCAAACAAAAAGCAAAGGAATGACGAGCAAAAAGTGGTAATTGGAAGAAGAAAATTTAGGGGAAAAATGTAAGAAAAATTACTAGGAATTTTTCGGTAGAAGGGAAACCAAAAAGAAATAAAAATAAAATAAATTCATAGATATAACCCACAATCCCCTAATAATCTCCACTACTCAGAATTGCAACTGCACTGAAACACTTGCGCAGAACTGGAAAAAATAAATACCTATGCTTGTGTAGGGATTCGAACACAGGACCTCCAACACACTAACACCCTTACCACTCAAACTAGTAGGCTCATTCTGATAAGGAACTACAGGCAATTTAATATAAGCCCATTAAACAGAGATAGGACTTAAATCCAAAAATACCCAAAATTTGCCGAAGGCAAGGCTTGAACTTGGGACCTCACACACACCTAGAACACTTAACCACTAAAGCAGATGCACAGTTGTGTCAAACAGTTACAGAAACAGAAATAGAAATATTAGGGCATTTATAAACGGTGGAAGCTCAAGTTTAAATTTGTATAATGGTTTTCTTTTCTCAGGTAAGCTTGATTAAGGTCAATGAGTTAAATCGGGATATTATGATTCGTTGAGCTGATGCAGTTTGTAAAGATCTTTGACTAGTATTTTGAGGGAATTATGAATGATTGTATGTTTGAGTTGTTCCAACAACATGAAGAAGAGATTACTTTGAAATGTTATTATCTAATAGATAAGATCGATTCAGTTGCTTTAAATTTGAGCGGGTTAATTAGTTGAAGAATAGATTGAGTTATATGCATTTAAGTTTATCCTCAGGTATGGAAATAATTTTGTGCATTCACGGGTAAATAGACTGACAGTTTGAATGAAGAATTCATTTTCTAGAAAACATGATACACAAATATATCTATTAGATTTTTTTTAATTGAAAGACGTTATTATGAGAAAGTTGTTCTGATTGATAAAGTTATCGCGCTTGTGAAGTTTGAATGGTCTGATACTTCTTAACAAAGTTTTAAATAGTTAAAAGCATTATTAACCGAAACACTAGTTCTGGTTTAGCCTGAATCGGATAAAGAATTTGTGATTTTCCATGATGCGTCATCGAACGGATTGGGATGTGTTTTAGTACAAGAATGTAAAGTGGTAGTTTATGCTTCCAGATGATTAAAACCATATTAAAAGAATTATCTAACACGCGACTTAGAGGTTGCTGCCATTGTGTTTATGTTGAAAATTTGATGACATCATTTGTTCGACGAAAAATGTCACATAATTACCAATCACGATAGTTTAAAGTAGCTAACATCACAAAAAGATTTGACTCTGAGATAGCATTGATGGCTTCAACTATTGAAATATTGTGAGTTCGTTATTGATTAACCTTTGGGGAAAAGCAAATATAGTTACCGATGCTTGAGTAGAAAATTTTTGTTTACTTTGTGAATGATGGTTATACGATTGACCTTGAAATGATGGCACAATCTTAGCCGAGTTAAAAGCTAAAATGATGTTTTCATTGCAAATCTAAGAAGCTCAGAAATGTGATACTGAATTGCAAGCGACACGAGTACAGTGTGAATAGACTTCTGATTCTAAATTTCAGGTCAGTCCTGATGACTGTTATAATTATTCCTAGGTAGAATTTGTGTACTGAAGAATCCAGAGATTATACATAAAATTTTGCACGAAGCTCACAGAGGTAGCTTTCCTTTTCATCCGGGGAGTACTAAGATGTATAATGATTTGAGGTAGAAGCACTAAAGGTCAGTTATGAAAAGTGATATTTCTGATTTTGTGTTTAGACGTTTGATTTGTCAACAAGTTAAAGCCAAATATCAAGTGTAGTTAGAACTATTACTGGAGTGGAAAATGAGATAGAGTTATGATAGACTTCGTATCGGGGTTACCCTAATCTCTGAAAAGAAAGATGCTATATAGGTTGTTATTGATCAGTTGATGAAATCTGCATATTTATTCCAGTATGTATATATTTCTCATATGGTAGATTTGCTGAGTTATGTGTTTCTGAGATTGTCAGGTTATACAGAGTGACAGTCTCCATTATTTCGAATAGAGATCCGAGGTCTAAATCGCGATCACGAAGAAAGCTACAAGAAGCTCTGAGTACACGATTGTATTTTTGCACTACAATTCATCCTCAGATCAATGATAAGTATGAGAGATTGATTAGATTCTTGATGATATGCTTCTTTACTATGTTTTAGAATTCAAAGGTAACCGGGAAAAAAGTTTACTGTTGGTTGAATTCAAGTATAATAATAATTTTCAATCGAGTATAAGTGTAATATCTGGGATTTATGGCTTATCCATTAATGCTAAATTGTATGAAGTAGCATGCCTATGTGTGTTCTGATTGTGTTGTATGAATTTTGTGAACCTTAGAATGTAGGAAAATGCCTTAGAAAATATTAAGTTTTAAGTCTTGAAGTGGAACTGAAGCAGAGTGGCCTTAAGAGAAATTGTAGGGAAAAGTAGACACAAAAATGGGACTCTTAAAGTGGCAATAAGGCGCCACTTAAAGCCTCTGTAAATGACGCCACAAGCAGTTAAAAGGGCCTAAGTTCGAGTCACTAGGGAGGCAAAAAGGGAACTTTTATTTTGCTGCAAGGATAAGCAGTGGTGGACGGCACAGGGACTGTAAGTGGATGAGCATTAAGTGTGTTCAGATACCTTTTAAATTTCGGCTAAAGGCAAGGATAATTCTTGATTTTATTTAAATTATTTTGAATGAGTAGGAAAGAGGAAAAATAGGAGAAAAGCAAGGAAAGGCTAGTGTTTGAATGTTAGCCGAATTTAGGAGAGGGAAGTAAGTGAGGCAATCGGTCATGCTAAGGGCATTATGTGTCGAAATTTCTCCTCTTCTCATCTTTGTTTCATTTGTGCCGAAATTCCCAAAGAGAGAACAACTTGTGTTCTTTTTCTCTCTTCTTCCTTTTTGCTACTCACTGACATAGCCGAATCTCTCTGCAAATCATTCTCTTCTCTTTTCAATCCTTCAAAAGCCTAAAATAGGATTCCCCTAGCCCTTGCCGATTATTCCTAAGTTCTATACTTTTCTTTTCACTCTTGTTGAAGCCGATTTCTTAATAAGCCCCAAAAATCGAAATCTGTTGATTAACATCTAGCCATAGCTGAATTTCTCTGTGGATTCAAGCATGGGAGCAGTCGACTACAGCATTAAGGGTAAGATCAGATGCTATTCAATTTCTTTTCTTTTTCTTTTAGTCGAAAGTTAAAGACTAATCTTATTAATGTATCTTGGCCGAAACTCTGAAGGAGGGTTTCAGGATTCTGTGATTGCCGACTACAAGGGGAAGACCTTCGGGATTTTAAAGATCTAAGATAAGTTATGGGTATATTCGGCCAAGGGCCATTTGTTGAGATTAAAGGTTAGAGTTGAATCTAACATATTGCTTGTAGGGATTTCGACAGATTCCAAGAGTAATTAGCAATTTCGGGATTTAGATCCATAAGGTAAGTGTATGTGACATTCGGCCAAGGCCATAGTTGATGTTTCGGATCTGTTTCTTATTTGTTCAAAAGCCGAAATTAACCGGTTAAGTGATTTAGTAGTTGGCCGATTTCAAGGGAGAAATAGCACGAAATTTTGGGATTTGGTTGGTAACCCAATCGGCAGCAAGGTAAGGATTTTGGTTGTCATAATCCTTCGGGGTTTGATTATCTGGCCGAATGGATTGTTGCTAATATACTTAGTATTGGCCGTATGTAGGAACTTGAGATCTAAAGCATTAGATCGGGATTTTCATGATTTGAGTGAACTCGTTAAGTAAACCAGGTATGTACTCCACACTAACTCTTAATAGAATTATGGCATCAATTTAATATATGTGTTTATAATAATGTGAAATTGTGGGCAAAAGTACCATACAATGGTACAAAGTACTCAGGTATGTAACCTTAATATTATGTTGACAAATGATATGGATGTTTGGAATATGGCACATATGTGAATATTAATAAGAATGTGAAATAAGGCATAAGGCATGATATTACATGTTTTGTATGACATGGGGCATATGGGTTATATGGAAAGGGGAAGTGATCTGGTGGTTTATACCACAATATCTGAATGTGGTGACTCATGTCACGAAATCTGAATGTGGTGACTTATGTCACAAAATAATATCTGGTGGCTATGCCACAAAATTTATAAGGACGATGAGCACGTCGTCTGCAGCGACTGCCTTTGATGATGTGTAGCGGATGGAGGGTCGACTTAGTAGTCCCCACGGTGTGATGGTTGGTACGGGTGATGTGTAGCGGATGGTTACCTAGGTTTGGGTTCGGGATTGCATCATTATCTCTATCTGTTATATATATGTATGATATGATATGATATGCCTGAATCATTGGGACTTAGTGTTGGTTATACACACTGAGTCTGTTTGACTCACCCTGTTGTGGGATATTTTTCAGGTGACACTCAGTAATGGACTGGGTCGGCAGGAGCTTAGTGGTGGCCATGTTCAGCTCAGATTTTATTTTATTTTGGACTATTTATTTCTAAGTATTTTTGGATTTATCTTTGGGTTTTGTTTTGATGTAATAAGGCCACTAGTATGAACTGGTTATGCATGCATTTTATTATTTCTGTTATGAAACGGTTATTATAAAATCAGGATTAAACAACTGTTCCTAAAATAAATGTTAAATGTTTTGACACCTAAACATAAATGATTTTCAATTTAAAAGATAATCTTTAAACTCAGCAATTCTTTCTAACTTGTGGTTTTGGAATATAAAAACAAGTTTTTAATAAATCCCCGATTTCAAGAGTAGCAATGTTTTCAATTAAACTCAACACACATCAAATCTTCTCCAAAAATTACCTAAAGTTTCTAATCAAACAAACCAGTTTTGAACCATCTTACTCAAGAAACATACTGGATCCGGTCAAGGCTCGTGGGTCGGGTTTGGGGTGTTTCAGCTTGGTATCAGAGCCCAATTTTTAAACTCTCGGCCTTGGGTTTAAAGCCCATAACGTTTTCAAAATTAAGCCCAAATGAATTTTGTGAAAGATTTTGTGAAATGAGCAGGTTTTCTGGCATGGCACCTAAATCTCCGACCCGAAGTCCACCAGGTAAGTACTTCTAACTGTTGTGTGATTTATAGTATGATTTGTAGAAGGGAATATCGGGAACGTAGATTAGCATAGTAAGTTATTGAACCCTAGGATTAGCTTACCCCAACACAGACTTACATAAAACTTTAAGGCCTAATTAAAACAAACCTGTGGTTAAGTCACCGAGTTAGGGTGTGGCAACCATCGTGCGCATGTCTAGGATTGGATTCAAGAAGAGCCTGGTATTTAACCAGTCCTCGTGACTCAGCTCCTCTTCACTCGAATCCTACCTGGTGCGTAGCTACGGTTCACCCTAACCAAGAGGACTCATTCACGGGCTAAATTCAATAATTAAAACCCAAAAGGGACTAGCCGTATTTTTATAAAACCCTAGTTTTAAAATCACCAAATCACCCCTTTGATTTGTAGCAAAATTATTTTGAAAATTTTTCCAAGAGATTCCTGATTTACAAAATTACCCAAGTACCCCTGATTGTAAAATTACTAAAATGCCCTTGGTTTATAACATTACCATACTACCCACAATTTTTATCAAGATATTCTTACTTTACAAAAAAAATGTCCAAAAACCCCACTTGTAAAATATCAAGATACCCTGATTTGGAAAATTTACTAAATTACCCCTGGAGTACAAAATTACCAAAATAACCCTAATTTCCAAAATTCCTGCCATACCTTTGATTTGGGGAAAATTTCCAAAATACCCTCGAGTTTTGAAAATTTCAAAGTACCTTTGATTCATTAAGATTTTCAAATTGACCCCGATTTATTACTAAAATACCCCTATAGGTAAAATTACGAAAATACCCCTGGGATTAGAACAGACGAAAATATTCGAGTGATGAATGTGTGTGAAGTATATACTATCGAATGATTGTGTTTCTCTGAACTAGGATAGAAATTTAAAATGAAAACTTTGATTGATCGAAAGAACTACTACTAAACTTCTTTTCATAAAACTTCTTCGCGGATAATCAGTAGAACCATGACTAATGCATAAAATTTCTTAATCAGATTAAAGCGCGATCGTAGAAATGAGTTCTAGGGGACGTGGTCGTAATGTGCGAGGACGTGGTAGAGGCAGAATGACCGTATCGGAACCTATTAGATCGGGTCAAGGGTCTGAGAATGAGGTACCACCACCCCCACCACCAGCTGTTAGTGTTGAGCAGCAAGATCAGACGGGGGATGATGCAGTATCGTAGGCGGTGCTGCGAGTTCTTGAAATGGTGGCTGGAGTAAGAGGAAATATGGGAGCTCAGAAATCTATACCCAAGCGACTCTGAGCCAATGGAGCTGAGGTGTTCCGTGGCGTATCTGGTGTGGCACCCAGTACAGCTGAGTATTGGTTGGAAGCGACAGAGCAAATTATGGATGAGCTGGATCTGACTGCTAAGGAGAAACTGAAAGGAATGGTGTCTCTACTTCGTGATGAGGCATATCAATGGTGGCTCACAGTTCGGAATAGTGCCACAGCTGAGGATCTCACTTGGGAATATGTTAAGGTGGCGTACCAGAAGAAGTATGTGGGTGCTAGTTATACTGATGCACAGAGAAAGGCATTTCTGGTGCTGGTTCAAGGGAACAAGTTTGTAGCAGAGTACGAGGCTGAATTCTTAAGGTTGAGCCGGTATGCTCGAGGAATTGTGGCTACGGAGCATGAACGATGTGTCCGGTTTGAGGATGGACTTAGGGATGACCTAAGGTTGTTGATAGCTCCACAGCAGGAGTGGGAATTTACCGTGTTGGTAGAAAAGGCTAAGGTAGCCGAAGGGATTAAGGACTCTGTAAGGCAGAATACTGACCAGAATAGGCAAAAGAGAGGTTTTGGATCATCAGGATCATTTGGGAATATTTATAAGAGGCCTAGAGTTGATGGGCCGCGAGGTCAGCAGGCTGTGACAGGAGGGCAGTATCGTACTTGTGTTCAGTGTGGAAAGATGCACCTAGGAGAATGTTGGAAGAAGACGGGAGGATGTTTTAAGTGTGGGTCCAAGGAACACATGATTAAGGACTGTCCTATTAAGATAGATGGGAGCCGACCCACAGTCGGGGGTTTTAATCAGCCGAAGAAGGGGACAAAGGCCTCGGCGCTGGGTCGTGGTCCGATTGGCAGAGGAAATGGTTCTGGAGGAGGACGTGGAGCACCGGGCCGAGGTGTTGGTAACACAGAGGCTAGACAACCAGGACTGGTATATGCAGTTCGTCGGAGGGAAGACAGCGATGCACATGATGTTATAACGGGTACGTTCCTTATTTCTGGGTTACCCTTTATTGCTTTGATAGACATAGGGTCAACTCATTCCTATGTTGCTAGTGAAGTATCCGAAACTCTGCATGTGAACTCTGAGACTGTACCAAGAAGATGACTATACTTAGTCCTTTAGGGCAGACTGTGGTAGTAGATAAACTCTTTAAGGAAGTGCCTTTAGAAGTTCAGGGAACGTAGTTCCCAGCTGACTTAATGGAACTACCATTCAGGGAATTTGATCTAATCTTAGGCATGGATTGGTTAGTGAAGTACCGTGCGAATGTGAATTGTGCCACTAAACGCATGTCGTTGAGAACTCTCGACGATAAGGAAGTTGTGGTGATGGGCAAAAGACGGAACTATTTGTCGAATGTAGTATCCGCTCTTAAGGCAGAGAAGATGGTAAGGAAAGGATGTCCAGCTTTTCTGATGTTGGTCAGTGCCTTGGATGCTAAGGAAACAAGTGTTGAAGGGGTTAGAACGGTAAGGGAATTTGTAGATGTCTTTCCGGAAGAATTACCTGGAATACCTCCGGATAGGGAGGTGGAGTTCGGAATTGACTTACTATCGGGAACAGCTCCTGTTTCAATTGCCCCGTTCAGAATGGCACCGAAGGAGTTGGTTGAGCTCAAGGCTCAGATCCAAGAGCTACTTGATCGTGGGTTTATTCGACCCAGTGTGTCTCCATGGGGAGCACCGGTCTTGTTTGTGAAGAAGAAGGGCGGAACTATGCGTATGTGCATAGATTATCGTCAGTTGAATAAGCTGACCATTAAGAACAAGTACCCTTTGCCAAGGATAGACGACTTGTTCGATCAGCTTAAGGGGGCCGCAGTATTCTCAAAGATAGAACTACGGTCTGGATATCATCAGCTTAAGGTGAAGGAGGCAGATATCCATAAGACAACTTTCCGAACAAGATAGGGCATTATGAGTTCTTAGTAATGCCGTTCAGATTGACGAACACCCCAGCCGCGTTCATGGATATGATGAACCGGGTTTTTCAACCCTACTTGGATCGGTTCGTCGTTGCGTTAATAGGCGACATCCTAGTATATTCCAAGTCTGAGGAAGAACATGATGAGCATCTCTGGATGGTGTTGCAGGTGTTAAGGGAGAAGAAGCTCTATGCCAAATTTAGTAAGTGTGAGTTTTGGCTGAAGGAAGTTGCGTTCTTAGGACATGTGGTGTCTGCAGAAGGAATAAGGGTGGATCCTCGGAAGATTGAGGCAGTGTTGGATTGGAAACCACCTAAGTCTGTGGTTGAGGTTCGTAGTTTCTTGGGTTTAGTAGGCTACTACAGAAGGTTCGTAGAAGGGTTCTCATCGATAGCCGCACCTTTGACGAAGTTGTTGAGAAAGGAGGTACCTTTCGTATGGTCAGATAAGCAACAGGAGAGCTTTGAGAAGCTTAAGAGAGTGTTGACTGAAGCTCCGGTTCTGATTCAGCCTGAGGCAGGGAAGGATTTTGTAGTGTATTGTGATGCGTCTCACACAGGATTAGGATGCGTATTGATGCAAGACGGGAAAGTAGTCGCTCATGCGTCTCGACAATTGAGGCCACATGAGGTGAACTACCCGACGCATGACTTAGAATTGGCGGCAGTGGTCTTTGCTCTTAAGGTGTGGAGGCATTATCTATATGGAGAAAAGTCAGTGATCTACACAGACCACAAGAGTCTTAAGTATCTGTTGACTCAGAAGGAGCTGAATCTGAGACAGCGAAGGTGGGTGGAATTATCAAAAGACTACGATTGTTCCATAGAGTATCACCCGGGCAAGGCAAATGTAGTGGCAGATTCCCTAAGTCGGAAAGTCGTGTCAGATCTGAGGGCAATGTTCGCACATCTGAGCTTGTATGACGATGGAAGTTTATTAGCGGAGTTGCAAGTCAAACCGACATGGTTGAATGAGGCGAAAGAAAGTCAGTTAATGGATGAGGATCTAAGTGCTAAGTTACGGCAAGTGCAGAATGGGGAGTTGGAAGATTATGGTATTAATGATGAGGGAGCATTGTGTTGCAAGGGTAAGGTCTGTATGCCTAAAGATAAGGACCTAAGGCAGAGGATTCTTCAGGAATCACATAGTAGCCCTTATGCTATGCATCCTGGAGGTAGTAAGTTGTACAGAGATTTAAGGGAACAGTTTTGGTGGCCTGGTCTTAAAAGGGAAGTCACAAAATTTGTAAGGAAGTGCTTAACGTGTCAACAAGTTAAGGCTGAACACCAAGTTCCGTCAGGATTGCTTCAGCCAATCAAGATTCCGCAGTGGAAGTGGGAGAGAATCACCATGGACTTCGTTAGTGGGCTTCCCCTTACGCCTACTAAGAAGGACTCGGTATGGGTGATAGTGGACCGATTGACAAAATTCGCGCATTTCATTCCAGTACGGGTTGACTATTCTTTGCAGAAGTTGGTAAAGTTGTATGTAGCAGAAATTGTAAGGTTGCATGGAGTGCCGGTATCGATTATTTCAGATAGGGATCCAAGCTTTACGTCTCGGTTTTGGAAAGCTCTGCATCAAGCTTTAGGCACCAGATTGGATTTCACTACGGCATTTCATCCACAATCGGACGGTCAATCTAAACGAGTAATTCAACTGTTGGAAGATATGTTGAGGGGCTGTGTGATAGATTTCAGAGGAAGTTGGGAAGAATATTTGCCTCTAGCAGAATTTGCTTACAATAACAGCTATCAAGCTAGTATTCGGATGGCACCGTATGAAGCGCTGTATGGACGGAAGTGTCGCACTCCTACGTGTTGGACAGAATTAGGAGAACGTCGAGTTTTGGGTCCAGAGATTGTGGCAGAATTCGAGGAGAAGGTCGAGGTAATTCGGGCACGATTAAAGGAGGCATCTGATAGGCAGAAGTCGTACGCAGACCTTAAGCGGAAGGAAATAGAATTTGATGTAGGAGATCAAGTGTTTCTTAAGGTGTCGCCTTGGAAGAAGGTGATGAGATTTGGTCGCAAAGGGAAGCTAAGTCCCAGGTTTATAGGACCTTATCGGATATTGAAGCGAGCCGGACCAGTGGCATACCAGTTAGAGTTGCCACCGGAGTTAAAGCAGATGCACGATGTATTCCATGTTTCGATGCTACGTCGTTATCAATCGGATCCATCTCATGTAGTACCAGTTGAGGAAGTGGAACTAAGGCCAGATTTGTCCTACGAGGAAGAGCCGATTCAGATTTTGGAACGAGATGTGAAAGTGCTACGGAAGAAATCAGTTCCTCTAGTCAAAATGTTATGGCGTAATCATGGATCAGAAGAAGCTTCGTGGGAGCCGGAAAAAGCAATGCAACAGCAATACCCTCACTTATTTTAGCCAGGTAATTTCGAGGTCGAAATTATTTTAAGGGGGTAGAACTGTAATATCCGGGATTTATGGCTTATGCATTAATGCTAAATTGTATGAAGTAGCATGCCTATGTGTGTTCTGATTGTGTTGTATGAATTTTGTAAATCTTAGAATGTAGGAAAATGCCTTAGAAAATATTAAGTTTTAAGTCTCAAAGTGGAACTGAAGCAGAGTGGCCTTAAGAGAAATTGTAGGGAAAAGTAGACACAAAAATGGGCCTGTTAAAGTGGCAAGGAGGCGCCACTTAAAGCCTCTGTAAATGACGCCACAAGCAGTTAAAAGGGCCTAGGTTCGAGTCACTAAAGAGGCAAAAAGGGAACTTTTATTTTGCTGCAAGGATAAGCAGTGGTGGATGGCACAGGGACTGTAGGTGGATGAGCATTAAGTGTGTTAAAATACCTTTTAAATTTCGGCTAAAGGCAAGGATAATTCTTGATTTTATTTAAATTATTTTGAATGAGTAGGAAAGAGGAAAAATAGGAGAAAAGCAAGGAAAGGCTAGTGTTTGAATGTTAGCCGAATTTAGGAGAGGGAAGTAAGTGAGGTAATCGGTCATGCTAAGGGCATTATGTGCCGAAATTTCTCCTCTTCTCATCTTTGTTTCATTTGTGCCGAAATTCCCAAAGAGAGAACAAATTGTGTTCTTTTTCTCTCTTCTTCCTTTTTGCTACTCACTGACATAGCCGAATCTCTCTGCAAATCATTCTCTTCTCTTTTCAATCCTCCAAAAGCAGAAAATAGGATTCCCCTAGCCCTTGCCGATTCTTCCTAAGTTCTATACTTTTCTTTTCACTCTTGTTGAAGCCAATTTCTCAATAAGCCCCAAAAGCTGAAATCTATTGATTAACATCTAGCCATAGCCGAATTTCTCTGTGGATTCAAGCAAGGGAGCAGTCGACTACAGCATTAAGGGTAAGATCAGATGCTATTCAATTTCTTTTCTTTTTCTTTTAGCCGAAAGTTAAAGACTAATCTTATTAATGTATCTTGGCCAAAACTCTGAAGGAGGGTTTCGGGATTCTGTGATTGCCGACTACAAGGGGAAGACCTTCGGGATTTTAAAAATCTAAGGTAAGTCATGTGTATATTCGGCCAAGGGCCATTTGTTGAGATTAAAGGTTAGAGTTGAATCTAACATAGTGCTTGTAGGGATTTCGACAGATACCAAGAGTAATTAGCAATTTCAGGATTTAGATCTATAAGGTAAGTGTATGTGACATTCGGCCAAGGCCATAGTTGATGTTTCGGATCTGTTTCTTATTTGTTCAAAAGCCAAAATTAACCGGTTAAGTGATTTAGTAGTTGGCCGATTTCAAGAGAGAAATAGCACGAAATTTCAGGATTTGGTTGGTAACCCAATTGGCAGCAAGGTAAGGATTTTGGTTGTCATAATCCTTCGGGATTTGATTATCTGGCCGAATGGATTATTGCTAATATACTTAGTGTTGGCCGTATGTAGAAACTTGAGATCTAAAGCATTAGATCGGGATTTTCAGGATTTGAGTGAACTCGCTAAGTAAACCAGGTGTGTTTTCCACACTAACTCTTAATAGAATTATGGCATCAATTTAATATATGTGTTTTTAATAATGTGAAATTGTGGGCAAAGGTACCATACAATGGTACAAAGCACTCAGGTACGTAACCTTAGTATTATGTTGACAAATGATATGGGTATTTGGAATATGGCACATATGTGAATATTGATAAGAATGTGAAATAAGGCATAAGGCATGATATTGCATGTTTTGTATGATATGGGGCATATGGGTTATATGGAAAGGGGAAGTGATCTGGTGGTTTATACCACAATATCTGAATGTGGTGACTCATGTCACGAAATCTGAATATGGTGACTTATGTCACAAAATAATATCTGGTGGCTATGCCACAAAATTTATAAGGATGATGAGCACGTCGTCTGCAGTGACTGCCTTCGATGATGTGTAGCGGATGGAGGGTCGACTTAGTAGTCCCCACGATGTGATGGTTGGTACGGGTGATAAGTAGCGGATGGTTACCTAGGTTTGGGTTCGGGATTGCATCATTATCTCTATCTGTTATATATATATGTATGATATGATATGATATGCCTGAATCGTTGGGACTTAGTGTTGGTTATACACACTAAGTCTGTTTGACTCACCCCGTTGTGGGATATTTTTCAGGTGACACTCAGTAATGGACCGGGTCGGCAGGAGCTTAGTGGTGGCCATGTTCAGCTCAGATTTTATTTTATTTTGGACTATTTATTTCTAAGTATTTTTGGATTTATCTTTGGGTTTTGTTTTGATGTAATAAGGCCACTAGTATGAACTGGTTATGCATGCATTTTATTATTTCTGTTATGAAACGGTTATTATAAAATCAGGATTAAACAACTGTTCCTAAAATAAATGTTAAATGTTTTGACACCTAAACATAAATGATTTTCAATTTAAAAGATAATCTTTAAACTCGGCAATTCTTTTTAACATGTGGTTTTGGAATATAAAAACAAGTTTTTAATAAATCCCCGATTTCATGAGTAGCAATGTTTTCAATTAAACTCAACACACATCAAATCTTCTCCAAAAATTACCCAAAGTTTCTAATCAAACAAACCAGTTTTGAACCGTCTTACTCAAGGAACATACCGGATCCGGTCAAGGCAAGCGCACCTATCGAACAATAGTATAGTTAAGGCAAGACCGGATTGTCGAACCCAAAGAAACCAAAAGTACTAATACTAACTTTCTTTTTATTATTAGCCTAAGAATTAAATGAATTTTTATCTAATCTAAAATTAACTAACAACTAAATTAAAGACTCTAATACAAAGAATAATGAAATCGGGAAAATAACTTTGAGGAAAAACCAATTGATTAAGATGATACCCAAGGAAGAATCCACCTAGAATTCACTTGTTACCTAACTTTGAACCAGACGATTTATTCATTTGACTTGATCCGTAGGATTCCCTAAATTATATTAATCCCTCTCTCGAGGCGACTAACCTCTAACCCTAGGTTGACTAATTGTAATCTCTTTCTAATTAAAACCCCTAGAATTGCATTCACTTGACCTATGGACGCCCATTTTAGGTTTCACCCTAATCTAGCAAAATCTCATCACCCTATCTCTAGGCGTGCGATCAACTCCACTTAATTATGATAGATCTACTCTTAGGCAGGGACTTTTGCTCCTCCACCTAAGCACATCATACTTGAATTAATATCCTGGAAATATCAACACAAGAATTAAGAACACATAATTAAGAACAAGTGAAATATTTATCATATAGTTCAGCAAACGATAACAAGATTCATCTTAGGTTTCATCCCCCTCAGGTATCTGAAGGTTTAGTTCATAATAATAAAAGGAAATATCTCAAAAGAAAAGATAAAAGAAAACATAAGAAATCCCTAAAACCCCCTGAAGGAATTGAAGGAGAGATCATCCGTCTTGAGTATGATTCCGGCTTCTTGAGATGACTTGAGTATGATTCCGGCTTCTTGAGATGAATCAACTGGCTATCTTCGAGTAAATCCCCACAAGTCTACCCTCTTTGGCCTAACTGGACGCCCCCTGACTAAAGCCTTGGGTTCTGACTTCTGCCGAACTCCCTGCTTAAGTTGCCTCCTAGGATGTTTATATAGGCTTTGAGATGCCTTACTTGGCCTCCAAGTATCCTAATCCGAATAGGATTCCTATTTGGGTGTTTATATAGACTTTGGAATGTGTTTCTTTGCCTCCAAGTATCCTATTCCGAGTAAAACTCCTCTTGGCCGCAGCAGGGACATGCCCATGGCACACGCCCGTGTAAGTCATGGCCAGGTCATGTTCGAGACTGTTGAATGAGGCACGGTCATGTGGTCTTGGGCCCAGGCCGTGTGGATTTCATGATATGGCCCATTTACTCCGTTTTGGGCTTGTTTCTCATTCTTTTCATCCTCCGGTGCTCTTCTGAGTATAAAACATGAAAAAAAAAGGATTAAGAGCACCAAATTACACAATTCAAGGCTTAAATCATCCAAAAGTGTGCTAAATGTGGGATTAAAATATGTTACTTTTACGGTTTATTAGGTTGTAAATGACGAACTCTGTTATATTGGACGGAACTTAGTGAGAAAAAGATACACAAGGTTGAATTAATTCGTGATTCTGGAGAAAAAAGTGAAAGTGATTTGCGAAAATTGAAAGCAGCTTTAGATAGACATAAACGGTATGCAGATTTGAAACGTGAAGATATTGGATTTCAAATTGGCGACAGATTGTTTCTGAAAGTTTCACCCTCGAAGAGGATTCTTCGTTGTGGTCTCAAAGAGAAGTTGACTATGTAATTTATTGGGTTGTATTAGTTTATTGATAGAGAGGGCCAGTGACAAACCGACTTGAATTACCATCAAATTTAGAATGTGTTTCTATTATTTATGTTGCGATCAGACCATTAGTATGTAATTTCTCTGACAGATGTTGAGAATTAGTCAGCATGTCAGATAACGAAGAACCGATCTGAATTATAACACGTGAGATTAAAGAGTTGAGAAATAAACACATAGCTTTAGTGAAAGTCTTGTGGAAACGTCATGGTGTCGAAGAGACTATGTGGGAACCCGAGGAAGCTATGAGAAAACAGTACCTTAACCTATTCACTGGTAAGATTTTCGGGGACGAAAATCCCTAAGAGGGGAGAGTTGTAACAATTCGTTTTTAGTCAAATTAGAATAGTGGTTTCGAGACCACAAATCTGAGGTTAAAAAATTATTTAATATTATTTTAAGTGTTTACAGCATGGTAGCATGTATGTGTGAAAATTTCGTGAAGTAATTTTATCGTTTGAATGCTTAATTCGGTAACAAAGACTAAATCGCGTAAAGTGTAAAAGTACAATTCTATAAGCTAAAAGTGTTTATTAGCTATGGTTTTTAAAGTGGGGGTCCTCAAATGGTAATTAAACCATTTGAAAAGGAGTGGACATTTATGGGCATTATTTATGCATGTTTTAAAGGTTTTATTATAAGGTTAATATAGTAAAATTAATTATTAATGATAAATTAAATGAAACAAAACATGAATATCATCATTTTTTGTTCAGCTTCACCAAAAATTAAAAGATAAAGAAGCCATGGGAGTTGTTAAAGTTCAGCCAACATGATTTCATGCATGTAAGTACAATTTTTATCGGTTTTTAAAGATTTCTATGTTTTTGTGATCATTGCATCTAGTACTAGCTAGTCCAGGGACTATTTTGCAAAATTGTTAAAGATTTTGAATGATGCCATTGATGAATACATGTGTATTTTGAAGTTTCTTGATAGATTATAAATGCTTGTTGATAGATATACAAGTTTTGTTAAGTGATTTTTATTGAAAATGCAAAATAAGGATTAAATTGAGAAATGTGTAAAGTTAGTGGTTAAAATGTCAAATAAATGAAAAATATAGGCTTCTAGAGGCGTAATAGTAATTCGGCTAGCATGGGTATACTTGGAATTTCATTAATTTGTGATTTTATGAAATAAGGACTAAATTGTGAAAAATGTGAAAGTTTAGGGGTAAATGTGTAAAATAGCCTTAATGTATATTTCGGATTGAATTGAATAGATAGTTGATAAAATAAGTTAATTTTGAATATATTTAGATTAATAGAGGAGAAATACGGACTTGGATCGTGTAACACCCCTCACCCGTATCCAACATCAGGATAGGGTTCGAGGCGTTACCGGACTTAAACATTCACAATTATACAAAACCGGGTTACCAAATTTCACCCAAAATTAAAACTTTTCAAACACATGCATTTAACGTTGTCATCTATTTAATCACTTATACATCTCATGGCTATAATCAACAAATCAACATAAGCCAATACATTTGTGATAAACCGTGTCTCGATGAACACCTGGAGCACGGCCTCATCACCACCGCACACGGTCGTGCCAAAGCAGAAATCCAAACACGGTCAGGTCTCTATTGGCACGGGCGTGTGACATGGTCGTGCCTCTGTCGCTGGAAAGAGCAATTTCAGTCGAAAAAGGATACTTCGGGAGAAAGAATCGCATTCCAAGAGCCTATAAATATACCCCAAGTACCACCTTTGAGGGGGGAGCGAAAGCTAGGCCAAGGATCCAAGCCAAGAAGGTCAGAGTTAGGGAGTAATGCGAGGATAGCCAGTTGATTCATCCCAAGAAGCCGGAATTATACTCAAGATGGTGGAATTGTCCTTCAATCCCATCAGGGAGTTTTAGGATTTTTCTTATGTTTTGTTTTATCTTTTCTCTTATGATGTTTCCTTTTTACATTATGAACTAAACCCCTCAGATACCTGAAGGGGGATGAAACCTAGACAGATTTTATTATTTGATTTTTAAGTTATATGATAAATTACTTAGTTTGTTCTTAATTATGTTTTTTAATCCAAATCCAATGTGCTTAGGTAGAGGAGGAATAGACCCTGCCTAAGAGTAGATCCAACATAATTAAGCGGAGTTGATCGGGCGCCTAGAGATAGGGTTACGAGATTTTGTCAGATTAGGGTGAAACCTAATATGGGAATCCATTGATCGATTTACTGCTTTCCTAGGGGGTTATTATAAGCGAACAAGAGTTCCATTAATTAACCTAGGATTAGACGTTATTCACCTAGAGAAAGGGTTTAGTATAGGTTAGGGAGTCTCACGGATCAAGCTAAGTAAAGAAATCATATAATTTAAGGTTAGATAATAAGAGAAGTCTAGGTGAATTCTTCCTGAAGGTATCATAAAAATCAACTGAGTCTTTTTCATGTAATCCCTAAATTCATCTTTTTGTCTCTGTTTTCTTAGTTTAGTTGCCGTCAATTTAGTTTAAAAAACAACCTTTATCTTAGTTAGGTTAAATAATAAAAAGAAAGTGAGTATTAATACTTTTAGTTCCTTTGAGTTCGATATCCGGTCTTGCCTAAGCTATACTACTGTTCGATAGGTACACTTGCCTTAATATCGTTGTCAGAGTTAGTCTCCAGGTTTGATCATTCTTTTATAAATATTAAAAACTCTAATTTCACAGTGATCAAGTTTTTGGCGCCGTTACTGGGGAACAAAAATATTAAGAAAGCTCTATTTTTATTACTTTAGCCATTATTTTATTCGCAATTTATTTCTTTTGTTTTCTTAGGTTAACTTTTAAATTTTTCTAATTTTTATTTTCTATTTTCTATTCCTTTCTCTTTTCTAGGTACCTCTAGTTTATGACTAGAAGGAATCCGAGACGACCTTTGGTATACGATAGCGATATCGAAGTAACCGCTCGTAGGAATCGCAGGGAAACCAAGCGAGCCCTAGATTACACAGAAAGAGAGGAGGAAAATAGATCCAATCCTACTGAAGGGATGGACGAAAACAACCCACCACTATGCATTGTAGGAGATCAAAATGCTCCACGTACAATGTTTGATTATGCAAAACCGCATTTAACCAGGAGCAGAATCTAGTATTGTTAGGCCTGCTATAACTGCTAACAATTTTGAATTAAAGCCTAACACAATACAAATGATTCAACAGTTTGTTCAATTTGATGGTTTGTAGGACGAAGATCCAAACATGCATATAGCTAATTTTTTGGAGTTCTGTGATACCTTCAAAATAAATGTTGTTTCCGATGATGCCATTTGTCTTCGGTTATTCCCTTTTTCGTTGAGGAGTAAAGCCAAATAGTGGTTAAACTCATTACAATGAGGGTCAATCACTACATGGGATCAAATGACCGAAAAGTTTCTGATGAAATATTTTCCACCAGCCAAAACGGCCAAATTACGTAATGATATCTCTTCTTTTGTGCAGATGGATGTAGAGACACTATACGACGCATGAGAGAGGTTCAAAGATCTCTTGAGGAGGTGCCCACACCATGGTTTACCCCTGTGGCTACAAGTCCAAACCTTCTACAACAGAGTAAACCCCTCAAGAAGGTAACTGATAGATTCAGCCGCCGGTGGAATGCTGAACAACAAAACTCCTGAAGCAGCCTACGAGTTCATCTAAGAGATGTCATTAAACAACTATCAATGGCAAGCTTCGAGGACCAAACCGACAAAATCGGCAGGAGTTTTCAACGACCATGCTATCAACACAACTAGAGATGATGAATAAAAAGCTTGATAGTTTGCATTCTTCACAGATACATCCAGTCATGCAGTGCGACCCTAGTGCAACTGTGGCAAATCCTGAGTACCCACCCTACCAACCAGGAACAGAAGATTAACAAATGAACTATATTGGTAATAATTTCCGATCTAATAATAATCCTTATAGTAACACTTACAATCCAGGTTGGAGGAATCACCTAAATTTTTTGTGGGGAGGACAAGGCAATCAAGGAAATCAAAGGCAACAACCCTCCCAAAACTTCCGAAATCAGCCTTATCCACAAGACAATAAGCTAACCATCGAGGAATGTATCCAAGAAGCTGACAGAATAATCAAAAGCAATGAAAACCGAATGGAAGAACTTGTTAAGTCAGTCAAGGAAGTAAGTAAAGCCGTTGAACAACTTGTAAAGTCAATGTCAGAACGACTACAGGGACGCCTACCTAGTAACATCGAAATTAATCCTAAGGAGCAAATTCAAGCTATCACACTTCAGGATAGCAAGGAGATAGATATACCCAACCCAACTCCAAAAAGTAAGGTAAACGAAGGTACAACAGAGGTAGTACAAGAAAAGCCAAAACCAGTAGTCAAGGAGTACAAACCTCGCATACCTTATCCCGCAGCATTACAAAAAGACGATTCAGAGGAGTAGTTCGGTAAGTTTCTTAAACTTTTAAAGAAATTACATATTAACTTACCTCTTCTTGAAGCTCTTTTTCAGATGCTAGACTCGAGGAAATTTTTAAGACAGCTCTTAACCAACAAACGCAAAATAGATGAAGAGCACCACGTGGAACTTAACGCAACATGCTCATCAATGTTACAAAATAGACTACCAAGAAGTAAAAAGATCCAGGGAGTTTTACAATTCCATGTTTAATTGGTAGTTTAAATATTGATAATGCGTTAGCTGATTTAGGGGCAAGCATAAATGTTATGCCTTATACATTGTTTAAGCGACTAGGTCTAGGGAAACCAAAACAAACTAAGATGAGTATTCAACTAGCGGATAAAACTGTTAGAACCCCTAGGGGAATTATTGAAGATGTTCTCGTAAAAATTGATAAATTTGTTTTCCCAGTAGATTTTGTTGTTTTAGACATGGATGAGGATAATTCAATCCCCTTAATTTTAGGTAGACCTTTTCTAGCAACTGCCAAGACTAAAATTGACATTGCCACAGGTGAGCTCATACTTTGTGTAGGTGACGACTCAATTAGTCTTCAAGCCCTTGATTCAGCTAGGTCGTCAAGGAATCAAGGTGAGCAAGAAAATTCTTTCGATAATCATTTAATTTCACCTTCATTTCAGGAACCTCTAAAAAAGAGAACGGTTGAAACAGATCCTCAGTTCAGTGCCAACAGAGAAATAACTTAAGACGAACAAAGGACCCAAATCGATGACCTAGATGAGTGGAAAACACACTTCAAGGAAAAACTAGGGTTACGTAAGGAAGAACAGGAAACACAGGTCAATGAAGAGCCGGCTCCACACAATGTAGAACCAGAGGAACCACCACAAGAACTTATGGGGACATCAAATCACTATAAAATAAGAGACCAGGGCCTTTTAGATAAAGCCGACCCCACATCACTACAACAAACTCGAAGGAAAAGAGTGAACTCCTTCTTGAGGTACACGATATCTTCCCACAAGGAATAGTCGAGATAAGCAATCCAACATTTGGCACTTTTAAGGTAAACGCTTCTCGACTCCAATTTTGTCATAAAACTGAAAATATAGACATGAGGGAGGATGTTCAAACTTTCAAACCTCCCTAAAATTTTCAAATATAAGGAAAGTCTATCTTAATACTATAAACGAGCGCTTCTCGGGAGGCAGCCCGAGTACTAACACTACTTTTTTTTGCAATTTTATTTTATTTTCTCTTTTTCTTTTCTTTTTTTCAACTAACCCACAAGTGCAGAATCCCAGATCACACGGCCTTACACACGGCCGTGTCCGTGGCCGTGTGGACCACCAAAACCACCACCCTGACAGGGCAGAGGCCGTGCAGTTAGCCCAACCACCACCTCAATGTCACAGATCCAACCACTCTCAACACGGACACTGACAGATATGGCATGGCCGTGGCACCAACCGTGTGAGGCTATCGATTTCCATACCACAGACAGAACATGCCCATGCCACAAACCGTGTGAAATTACTGAGGTTATTGACTTATCGAGCACGGGAAAGACACGCCCGTGTCAGACATCCGTGCCTACAAGAAAAACATCAAGAGCACGGGTGTGGAAGGATCAAGCACGGGCATAGGGTGACAACACCATCTATAACACGGCCGTGTGAGGAGGCCATGTCATTCGACACACCCTGGGACCACGGCCGTGGGGAAGCAGAACATTTGAGAATCTATTTAAACCCCTCACCCTTTTCTCTTTTCCCCATCTGATTTCATCCCTATTTTCTTTGTTTTTCAGTCTTCTTCATCTCAGATTCTCCACTTATTAAGGCTCTAGATCCTTAAGCAAGCCAACACCATGCCAAAGAAACGGAGAAAGCTAGGCATAGGCGCCTTAACAAAGAACATGAGTTCATGCCGGCAACTTCGTCTCAACACCAAGACAAGGACCTATGAGATCATTTATCTCTCGTTTCACATTTATCTTTTCCTTTATTTTCCTTCTTTTGCCCTATCTTATACTTAATTTATTTTATTTTATTTTAGTTTCTAAGTGTCAGGTTCTAAAAGCTGCTTGGGAATCATGCCACTTCTACCACTGCCAGCACCTCCGTCGCCTTAGAAGTCACACCCACCTCGCGAACCACCTACCAATAAAGATTCTCAAGCCCCTTTATCTCTTAGCCTTAGTGTTTTTTCCTTCTTAGTCTCTTTCTCTTTATCTTTATCTTTCTTGTCTTTATTTATATACTTAGTTTATTTTTATTAGGTCTTAATAAAGCCTGGCTACTTCTTAAAACGCTACCCAATTTCTTCATCTAGTGCAGGAACGTTATCCCAACTGACCATCACCGCCACCAAAGACACTCTGTAACATCCTGAATTAGGGGTTATTTTTGATTGTATTATTGTGCATATGATTGGATTGCTGTGATGCTATTTGTGGTGTAATAAGATTTAGCTATAGGCCTTGAGTAGGCTCGAGTGGTAGAAAAATTTCACATTAAGCTTTAAGAAACAGGGAGCCAAAGTAAATAGGGGTTAGGAGTTTTAAAAAGGGAATATGAGACACAAATAAGGCCTAGGAAAAGTGGCAAGGAGGTGCCACTTAAGTTCTAGAATTGACGCCACCAAGAGGAGCAAGGGAGCCTAGGTTCGAGTAGCAGAATTCCTCTTTCTGCTTTTTATTTTGACGGCAAGGGAGGGGAGAGTAGTGCTCAACTCAAATTCTTTTAGATAAGAGGGATTATATTTGAACAATTTTAAACGGTTGGCCAAGAGTGATTTAGGGAGTTTGCCGAAATCCAGGACTCCTTGTTGAAGAGGAGTAAGTGAATTGGAGACTAAGGAAGGGGGCTAGATGACAATTTCGGCTAGCAAGAATCAAAAGCCGGGAATTCTTTTCTTTTGTTTAAGCACCTAGCCGAAATTCTTTAGACCTAAACCCATTATTTTTTTTGAACTTTATTCTCTTTTCTTTTTCTCAAGTGAATAGCCGATTCTTCCCTACTCTCTCATCTCCCATCTATTTTTCTTCTTCTTTTCTTCTTTATGCTCAAAACTGAAACCCTCTCTACCCTTCTCTTTGCTGAATCCCCTATCTCCCTTTCCATTATTTCCTTCTTATCCTCTAGCCGAATCTACTCCATTCTTTTATCGAAATCTCCTTCCTCCTACTAGATCTACTTTGGCCGAATATTAGGTGGGCATAGATTCTTTTCGAGATTTCTTCTTCAATCGGTTTGTAAGGGGTAAGTGATTGCCGAAACCCCCTCTTATATTTTCTTTTTCTCTGTCGACTTATATGAAGGGAAAAGTCAAAATCCGGCATTTGTTGATGGTTTGGCTAACTGCTTTTGAAACCGATTTCTCATAAGGTACTCCGGGATTTTGAAGCCATCGATCTAAGCCTCCTTTCTCTGCTAATCGATTTGGTAAGTCTATAGTAAGGAATTCTCTTTAGTCTACCCATTAGATACTTGGAAAAGCCGAAAGCTAATTGTTGTATAGATCTAAGGTTTGGCCGATTGCAAGGAATCCAGTGTGTGGCTTCGAGATTTGGTTGGAAACCAAATCGGTTCAAGGTAAGTGCCACAAATGAGCCTTCGGGATTTCCACAAATGAGCCTTCGAGATTTAGTTATTATAGCTGAATAAGCCTATGTCACTAACTTTGATGTTGGCCGAATATAGGGTCAAAGGATCTAGCGCAGTAGGTCGGATCTTCGGGACCTAGGACTCGTGTTAGTAACAGGCGTGTACTTACACACTTCATAACTAATAAATTGTTAATAAACTGCATGTGTTATACCGGGTCTGTGTAGATCTGGATTGATACCGTAAGGGTATGAGCAAGGATTCGGGTAAGTCCGTTTCGATATGAGCTTGTTATATGATGCATGTTGATGCATGACATATTTGGTATATGTGGTATATGAAAATATGGCCTTTAATAAATTCAGTGTGTTATTATTTAAGCATGATTGGCATGATTTCTTTTATATGCACATTGTATTGTGGTGGGTGATATGAGTGGAGGGGGAAGTGATATCCGTGTCTTTGGACACCAGTGGTTTGGTACCACATTTCGTGACTTTGGGTCACCAGAGGTTTGGCACCTCATAGCGACTCGTCCCAGTGGCTTAGCACCACAGTGGGTTGGCCCTACGGTTGATATTACGGGATTGTCGCCAGTGATTTGGTATCACACGTGGGTTGGCCCCACAATTTATTATTCGTGACTTTGGGTCACCAGTGGTTTGGCACCACAATATTGATGGATATCGTGACTTTGGGTCACCAGTGGTTTGGCACCACCAGTGGTTTGGTACCACACAGGGTAGAAAAAGGAGTTATGGATGGCTAGGTTGGGTGCATGCTATACTTAACTATGATTTGTGTAAGCTATTGCATTAATCAGGAGAGGGGTTATACATTGAGTCTTGGTGACTCACCTTCTCCCTTAACTTTTTCAGGTGACTCGTTGATCGCGGATGAGGAGCCGGATGGACTCGAGGTGGCCATGCAATGGAAAACTTGGGTTAAATAGACTTTGGTTTATTTTCATGTTATTCTTATTTTATTTGTTCGAGTTGTAATAAGGCCTCCTAAAATTACGCTTCGATTGTTTTACATGCTTTGGATGTAATTTTTAAAACAGGATTAAACTAAATTACTTAATGGCTTTAATACTTTAACCACATGTTTTCCTAAATACAAAGTGCGTTGTTCTTTTCGTACCATCGGGTACATTGACAAAATTGGTACCAACACGACGTAATTGATTTCTAAATAACAAAGCAAAGTGTTGGTTTTCAGACATACACCTCTTTTCCTACTACCTCAACCCAAGCCACAATTTTTTTCAACAGTTGAATCGGTAAACGGGTTTTTCTCCAAACGTTTTCCTCTGTGACATACCAGATTCGGTAGTAATGTTTGGGCCGGGTTTGGGGTGTTACAAAATTGGTATCAGAGCCCAGTTCAAAACTCGGTTGTGGAGCCCAGGGCCCAAAATGTTTTTGGTAGGCCTCTGTGAAATATTATGAAAATGGTTTTTGTTTTGAAGAGCATGGCATCGAGTCTCCGGCACCAATCCGCCCAGGTAAGTATCTCTGACTGTTCTGTGAATACTTGATAGGGGTAAATGGGTAACTTGGGAACGTAGACTAAAGGAGTAGGAACTATTGAACCCTAGGAATAGTATACCCCAATATAAGAATTGCATAAGACTTAATGCCTAATTAAACAAACCTGTGGCTAAGTCGCCGAGTTAGGGTGTGGCAACCATGGTGTGCATGTCTAGGATTGGATCCGGAAGAGCCTGGTACTTAAGCAGTCCTAGTGACTCACCTCCTCTTCGCTAGAGTCCTACCTGGTGCGTAGCTACGGTTCACCCTAACCAAGAGGACTCAGTCGCAGGCTAAACTCAATAACTAAAACCCGAAAGGGATTAGCCATGTTTTTATGAAAACCCTAGTTTTAAAAAAATCACCAAATTACCCCTTTAAGTAGTAGCAAAAATTTATTTTTGGAAAATTTTCAAAATATTTTCGATTTACAAAATTACCAAAATGCCCCTAGTGGCAAAATTTCAAAAAAATGCCCTTGGTTTCTAAAATTACCGTACTACCCCGAATTTAATAAAATTCTCTTACTTTACTAAGTATCCAAGAATCTTATTTTGCCAAATATTAAAATATCCCGATTTGGAAAATTTACGAAATTACCCCCGATTGACAAAATTACCAAAACAACCCTGGTTTCCAAAATTTCTACCATACCTCTAATTTGAGGAAATTTTTGAAAATACCCTCCAGTTTTGGAAAATTTCAAAGTACCCTGATTTATTAAGATTTTCAAAATTACCCTAATTTATTACAAAAATACCCCTGTAGGAAAATGACGAAAATACCCCTGGGATAGAAATAAGACAGAAGGTGATAGAATAATTAAATGTGTGTGGTAGGCGCTACTGAATGAATGTGCATCTTTGAATTAGGAAAGAAGACCTAAAACTTTGATTGATCGAAAGAACTACTTCTAAACTCTTTCATAAAATTCCTTCGCGGATAATCAGTGAAACAAGGACTAAATTTATAAATCTTTTTTTAATTAAATCGCGACGATAGAAATGAGCTCTAGAGGACGTGGCCGTCGTGGACGTGGCCGTCGTGGACGCGGCAGAGGCAGGATGACTGTGTCAGAACCCGTTAGGTCAGGTCAGGGTCTAAGAATGAAGTACCACCGCCACCATCACCCCCAACTTTTGGTGTTGGAGCAAACAGGATCAAGCGGGGTGAGGCGACGCATCCGGTGTCTTTGCGAGTTCTTGAGATGGTGGCTGGAGTAGGTGGAGGTATGGGAGCTCGAAAATTTGTACCCGAGCGACTCCGAGCCAATGGAGCTGAGGTGTTCCGGGGTGTATCGGGTGTGGCACCCAGTACGGCTGAGTATTGGTTGGAATCAACTGAGAGGATCATGGATGATCTAGATCTGACGGCTGAGGAGAAGCTGAAAGGAGTGGTGTCGCTTCTCAAGGATAAGTCATACCAGTGGTGGCTCACGATTCGGGATGGTGCTGCGGCGGATGATCTTACTTGGGAGTACTTCAAAACAGCATACCAGAAGAAGTATGTGGGGACCAGCTACATTGATGCGCAGAGGAAAGCATTTTTGAGGTTGGTTCAAGGGAATAAGTCTGTGGCAGAGTATGAAGCAGAATTTTTAAGGCTGAGCCGCTATGCTCGGGGAATTGTGTCAACGGAGCACGAACGTTGTGTCTGTTTTGAGGACGAACTTAGGGATGATCTGAGGTTACTGGTTGCTCCACAGCAGGAGCGTGAGTTTTCTGTCCTAGTGGAAAAGGCTAAGGTAGCCGAAGGGATTAAGGAGTCCGTGAGACAGAACCACGAAAGGAACAAACAGAAGAGAGGCTTTAGATCGTCTGGATTGGGCAATAATGCACAGAAGAGGGCTAGGTAAAGTGGGCGAATCAGCGGGAAGGCCCATGACTACTATGAGACCAGAAGCTCGGTGTAATCGCCAGAGGAAATCACCTTGGGGAGGATGTTGGACTGGTGAAAAAAGATGCTTCGAGTGCGGGTCATTGGATCACCGTGTAAGGGATTGTCCTCGTAAGTTAGCTAAGAATCAACCAGAGGGTCAGAACCGTGCTCAGGCTAAAAACGAGGGACCACCACCACAGAGGGGTCATGGTAATGGTAGAGGAGGCAATGGTTCTAGTCGAGGCCGCGGAACACCGGGCAGAGGTGCAGGCAATACAGAGGCAAGACAGCCTGGGTTAGTCTCCACGCAATGAGGCGCCGAGAGGGGTGACGCTTGGGACGTCATAACCAGTACGTTCCTAATTTTTGGATTTCCATATGTTGCATTGATTGATGTGGGTTCGACGCATTCGTATGTTTCTAGTAGCATAATAGAGACTATGAACCTAGACTTTGAGACTACTTCTAGGGAGATGACAGTAATTATCCCTTTAGGTCACTCTATAGAAGTAAATAAATTATATAGAGATGTACCCCTAGAACTTCAAGGGGTAGTATTCTTAGCGGATTTGATGGAGATGCCGCTTGAGGAGTTCAATCTGATTCTCGGAATGGATTGGCTGGTGAAGTACCAAGCCATTTTGGATTGCGCGGCTAAGCGCATGGTGTTGAGGACAATGGAAGGCGAGGAGGTGGTAATGATAGGTATCAGGAGGGAATATCTATCAAATGTGGTCTCCGTACTGAAGGTAGAGAAAATGGTCAAGAAGCGTTGTGAGGCATTTCTGGGTCGAATATGTGCCTTGGAGGCTAAGGAGTCAGCAGTGGAGAATGTCTGAACAGTGAGGGAATTCGCTGATGTACTCTCAGAAGAACTTCCGGGTCTGCCTCCGGATCGGGAAGTTGAATTTGGTATAGACTTGTTGCCCAGAACGGCGCCAGTGTCTATGGCACCATACTGAATGGCGCCGAAGGAATTGGTGGAGCTGAAGGCTCAAATCCAGGAGCTGTTGGACCGAGGGTTTATCCGACCAAGTATATCTCTGTGGGGAGCACCCGTGCTGTTTGTTAAGAAAAAGGACGGTACAATGTGGATGTGTATAGACTACCGCCAACTAAACAAGTTAACGATCAAAAACAAGTATCCATTGCCTCGGATTGATGACTTGTTTGATCAACTTAAGGGTGCATCAGTTTTCTCAAAGATAGATCTTAGGTCAGGATACCATCAACTTAAAGTGAAGGAGGTTGATGTTCACAAGACGGCATTCCGTACTCGGTATGGGCATTATGAGTTTTTGGTGATGCCGTTTGGGTTGACTAACGCACCGGCAGCATTCATGGACTTAATAAATAGGGTGTTTCAGCAGTGCTTGGATCAGTTTGTCGTAGTGTTTATAGACGACATATTGGTGTACTCAAGGACGGAGGAGGACCATGACATGCATTTGCGAGTAGTTCTACGAGTACTGAGGGAGAAGCAGTTATTTGCCAAATTTAGTAAGTGCGAATTTTGGCTTAGGGAGGTGCCTTTCTTAGGTCACGTAGTGTCAGCTGAAGGGATTAGAGTGGACCCTCGCAAGATTGAAGCGGTGTTGGATTGGAAACCGCCTAGGTCGGTGGTAGAAATTCGGAGTTTTTTAGGTCTGGCAGGATACTATCGGAGATTTGTGGAAGGATTTTCTTTGATCGCGACACTGTTGACTAAGTTATTAAGGAAAGGGGTTCCATTTGTATGGTCAGAGAAGCAGCAGGAAAGTTTCGACAAGCTAAGGAAGATTTCGGCGAAGCTCGGTTCGCATGCACACTGAGGCGAGGGGAAGTTATTCACGGTATACTATGATGCATCCCATACTGGTTTGGGATGTGTGTTGATGCAAGAGGGGAAAGTAATGGCTTATGCATCCCGACAGCTAAGACCGCATGAGGTTAACTATCCGACACACGACTTGGAATTAGCGGCAGTAATCTTCGCTTTGAAAATATGGAGGCACCACTTGTACGGAGAAAAGTCGATAGTCTACACGGATCACAAAAGTCTGAGGTATCTTTTGACCTAGAAGGATTTGAACTTGAGGCAGTGCCGATGGATTGAGCTGTTGAAGGACTATGACTGTTCAATTGAGTATCATCCGGGCAAGGCTAATGTGTTGGCTGACGCATTGAGCCATAAGGTTGTGTCGGACTTAAGGGCGATGTTTGCTCACCTCAGTCTGTATGACGATGGAAGTCTTTTGGCAGAATTGCAAGTTAAGCCGACTTGGATCGAGGAGATTAAGGAGAAACAGTTAGTAGATGAAAGTTTGAATGCTCAGAGATTGCAAGTTCAAGATGGTGGTTTAGAAGGTTATAGTTTGTCTAGAGACGGAGTACTATGCTTTCAAGGGCGAGCTTGTATGCCGAAGGATGCGGAATTGAGACAAAGAATTCTTCAGGATGCACATAGCAGCCTATACGCTATGCATCCTGGAGGTAGCAAAATGTACCGAGATTTGCGAAGATAGTTTTGGTGGCCAGGGCTGAAGCGTGAGGCAACTGAGTTTCTGGGGAAGTGTCTGACGTGTCAGCAGGTCAAGGCTGAACATCAGTTGCCATCAGGGTTACTTCAACCGGTGAAGATCCCTCAGTGGAAATGGGAAAGAATCACCATGGACTTTGTCAGTGGGCTACCCCTTACGCCTAGTAAAAAGGACTCAGTTTGGGTGATTGTGGATCGACTGACCAAGTCAGCTCATTTCATACCGGTGAGGGTGGATTATTCGCTTCAGAAGCTAGCAAAGTTGTATGTGGCCGAGATAGTAAGGTTGCATGGTGTGCCAGTATCAATTATCTCGGATAGGGATCCGAGGTTCACGTCAAGGTTTTGGAGAGCTTTGCATCAGGCTTTGGGAACGAGGTTAGACTTTAGTACAGCTTTTCACCCGCAAACTGACGGACAATCGAAAAGGGTGATTCAGGTCTTGGAGGATATGCTAAAAGGCTGTGTTCTGGATTTCAGTGGTAGTTGGGAGGAGTATTTACCGTTGGCAGAATTCGCTTATAACAATAGTTATCAAGCGAGTATCCAGATGGCACCATATGAGGCACTGTATGAACGGAAATGCCGTACTCCTACGTGTTGGACGGAATTAGGTGAACGACATGTGTTGGGTCCGGAGTTGGTGACAGAAACTGAAGATAAAGTTAAGGTGATTTGGGCTCGTCTCAAGGAGGCGTCGAATAGGCAGAAGTCTTATGCCGATCTTAAGCGCAAGGAAATGGAATATGCAGTGGAAGATAAAGTTTTTCTGAAGGTGTCACCATGGAAGAAGGTATTGAGATTTGGCCGAAAAGGGAAGCTAAGCCCTAGGTTTATCGGGCCATATACAGTGTTGAAGCGAGTGGGACCGGTAGCTTATCAACTCGAGTTGCCGGCAGAGTTAAGACAGATTCATGACGTCTTCCATGTGTCAATGCTTAGGCAATATTGGTCAGATCCATCACACATTGTGCCGGTGGCAGAGATTGAGGTAAACTCAAACTTATCTTTCGAGGAGGAACCAGTCTGGATTTTGGATCAGGATGTCAAAGTGCTACGTAGGAAGTCAGTACCTTTGGTGAAAGTACTATGGCGAAACCATGGTACGGAGGAGGCCACGCAGGAACCCGAGGATGTGATGAGACAGCAATACCCCCAGCTCTTCTGATTAAGTAATTTCGAGGCCGAAATTTATTTTTAGGGGGGTGGAACTGTAACATCCTGAATTAGGGGTTATTTGTGATTGTATTGTTGTGCATATGATTGGATTGCTGTGATGCTATTTGTGGTGTAATAAGATTTAGCTATAGGCCTTGAGTAGGCTCGAGTGGTAGAAAAATTTCACATTAAGCTTTAAGAAACAGGGAGCCAAAGTAAATAGGGGTTAGGAGTTTTATAAAGGGAATATGAGACACAAATAAGGCCTAGGAAAAGTGGCAAGGAGGTGCCACTTAAGTTCTGAAATTGACGCCACCAAGGGGAGCAAGGGAGCCTAGGTTCGAGTAGCAGAATTCCCCTTTATGCTTTTTATTTTGACGGCAAGGGAGGGGAGAGTAGTGCTCAACTCAAATTCTTTCAGATAAAAGGGATTATATTTGAACAATTTTAAACGGTTGGCCAAGAGTGATTTAGGGAGTTTGCCGAAATCCAGGACTCCTTGTTGAAGAGGAGTAAGTGAATTGGAGACTAAGGAAGGGGGCTAGATGACAATTTCGGCTAGCAAAAATCAAAAGCCGGGAATTCTTTTCTTTTGTTTAAGCACCTAGCCGAAATTCTTTAGACCTAAACCCATTATTTTTTTTGAACTTTATTCTCTTTTCTTTTTCTCAAGTGAATAGCCGATTCTTCCCTACTCTCTCATCTCCCATCTATTTTTCTTCTTCTTTTCTTCTTTATGCTCAAAACCGAAACCCTCTCTACCCTTCTCTTTGCCGAATCCCCTATCTCCCTTTCCATTATTTCTTTCTTATCCTCTAGCCGAATCTACTCCATTCTTTTGCCGAAATCTCCTTCCTCCTACTAGATCTACTTTGGCCGAATATTAGGTGGGCATAGATTCTTTTCGAGATTTCTTCTTCAATCGGTTTGTAAGGGGTAAGTGATTGCCGAAACCCCCCTCTTATATTTTATTTTTCTCTGTCGACTTATATGAAGGGAAAAGCCGAAATCCGGCATTTGTTGATGGTTTGGCTAACTGCTTTTGAAACCAATTTCTCATAAGGTACTACGTGATTTTGAAGCCGTCGATCTAAGCCTCCATTCTCTGCTAATCGATTTGGTAAGTCTATGGTAAGGAATTCTCTTTAGTCTACCCATTTGATACTTGGAAAAGCCGAAAGCTAATTGTTGTATGGATCTAAGGTTTGGCCGATTGCAAGGAATCCAGTGTGTGGCTTCGGGATTTGGTTGGAAACCAAATCGGTTCAAGGTAAGTGCCACAAATGAGCCTTCAGGATTTAGTTATTATAGCCGAATAGGCCTATGTCACTAACTTTGATGTTGGCCGAATATAGGGTCAAAGGATCTAGCGCAGTAGGTCGGATCTTCGGGATCTAGGACTCGTGTTAGTAACAGGTGTGTACTTACACACTTCATAACTAATAAATTGTTAATAAACTATATGTGTTATACCGGGTATGTGTAGATCTGGATTGATACCGTAAGGGTATGAGCAAGGATTCAGGTAAGTCCGTTTCGATATGAGCTTGTTATACGATGCATGTTGATGCATGACATATTTGGTATATGTGGTATTTGAAAATATGGCCTTTAATAAATTCAGTATGTTATTATTTAAGCATGATTGGCATGATTTCTTTTATATGCACATTGTATTATGGTGGGTGATATGAGTGGAGGGGGAAGTGATATCCGTGTCTTTGGACACCAGTGGTTTGGTACCACATTTCGTGACTTTGGGTCACCAGAGGTTTGGCACCTCATAGCGACTCGTCCCAGTGGCTTAGCACCACAGTGGGTTGGCCCTACGGTTGATATTACGGGATTGTCACCAGTGATTTGGTATCACAGGTGGGTTGGCCCCACAAATTATTATTTGTGACTTTGGGTCACTAGTGGTTTGGCACCACAATATTGATGGATATCGTGACTTTGGGTCACCAGTGGTTTGGCACCACCAGTGGTTTGGTACCACACGAGGTAGAAAAAGGAGTTATGGATGGCTCGGTTGGGTGCATGATATACTTAACTATGATTTGTGTAAGCTGTTGCATTAATCGGGAGAGGGGTTATACACTGAGTCTTGGTGACTCACCTTCTCCCTTAACTTTTTCAGGTGACTCGTAGATCACGGATGAGGAGCTAGATAGACTCGAGGTGGCCATGCAATGGAAAATTTGGGTTAAATAGACTTTGGTTTATTTTCATGTTTTTCTTATTTTATTTGTTTGAGTTGTAATAAGGCCTCCTAAAATTACACTGCGATTGTTTTACATGCTTTGGATGTAATTTTTAAAACAGGATTAAACTAAATTACTTAATGGCTTTAATACTTTAACCACATGTTTTTCCTAAATACAAAGCACGTTGTTTTTTTTCGTACCATCGGATACATTGACAAAATTGGTACCAACATGACGTAATCGATTTCTAAATAACAAAGCAAAGTGTTGGTTTTCAAACATACACCTCTTTTCCTACTACCTCAGCCCAAGCCACAAATTTTCTCAAAAGTTGAATCGATAAACGGGTTTTTCTCCAAACGTTTTCCTCTATGACATACCAGATTCAGTCGTAATGTTTGGGCCGGGTTTGGGGTGTTACACACTCATTCGGGAAAACATCCACAAATCAGGGAGTAATTTTTCTCCCTTCTCTTTTGATTTATCTTTCAACTAACATTATCTATCTTTGTACATTGAGGGCAATGTACATCTTAAGTGTGGGGGGGTGAATAGTTATTCTGAGAAAATGCCTAATTTTTCATTATTCTCAAACCCTGAGGATAAATTGTGCCTAACTTCTGTCTGCATTGTTCTCAAATCCCTGAATTTAATCTTGTTTTAGAGTAATTTTTTCATATTACTAATTAAGATGAAATTTCTAATGATTTGTGATTTTTATTGATATGTTTTGGAATAAGTCATAGTTAATTGTGCATTGATGATTAAATTTGAAGAATACTAGGGAATCAAGTATGATAAGCCTAATTTTCTAAAAATTAAAATTTTAGGTTGTCAATCGGAATTTGAATATTATCCTGAAATTTGAGATTTACAAGGTTGATGTCAAAAACACCCATAATTTTCATGAGAATTTGAGCCTTACAGAGCATACATTCTTTTTCATGCTCACTTCTTGATTATGAGTGTGTCGACTATGAATTGTTATTCTAGAACTTGCGTCGATTATACATGTCAAGACCACAGTTATGATTTGGTATACCGAGATGATAAAGGCACTTAAGTTTTAACCCACTTACGCTACTAAATAGCCTACCCTTATAATTAACCTTTAGTGAACCCCGTTGAGCCTAACAGCCCCTTTTATTGACTTACCCGCTAATTTTAACCCAAAACCCTTAGTATTTGTTATCACCCTTTATTTTGACTACCCCTTAATCGAGAGTTGATTTGAGCCAGTTATCTGAGTTTATTATTCTGGTAGTTAAATTTATCTTGTATTTAGTTTTTTCTTAAAAAAAATTCAAAGTTTTCAGTATTAGTAATATGTAAAGTGAGCTTACACAATCAAAGACTATTTCCCAAAAGAAAAAGCTCGTATTAGTAGGATTTTTTATTGTTTTCAGTGATGTAATTATTATCTTAGAAATTTTTAGGTAGGTAACTTATCAATTCAATCTCGATTCTAACCTTCTAATTTCAGCCTTTATCCACACCTTTAACCCTAGCCCCGTTACAACCCTAACAAAGACCTTTTGATCTGTTTATCATATCATTTTACAGTGGTGGAGATTTGATTTTCAGGCAAGCCTATGGGAATAACTTTTCATGTTTGACTTATGAGTGCTTAATGTTGACCCTTAAACACTTTTTGAGTGATTTGAGTGAATCTTTTGTGAGGATATCAATCCTTTTCGATTTTGAATTAAAGGTAATTATTTAGATGGAGGGAAACACCTATGTTTTTCGTGCCACAAATTTATGACTTATCTTGTTTGAATTTTTAAGAATCTTTGATTTGAATTATCCATGTATAAATTATCTATGAATTAGGATAAGGCATTGTTGATAGGAATTATGAATCATGGAAAGTTCATTTTAATTGTAAGTTGAGAATTTTGCTTGAGGACAAGCAAAACCTTAAGTGTGGGGGTATTTGATAAACCGTAAAAGTAACATATTTTAATCCCACATTTAACATGCTTTTTAAAGATTTAAGACTCTTTTTATATAAAAAGGTGCTTTTAATCCTTTCTTTTTATGTCTTATACCCAGAAAAGCACCCGAGGATGAAAAGAACACAAAACAGGCTTAAAACGAAGTAAATGGGCCTTTCCGCGAAATCGACACGGCCTGGGCCGAGAACCACACGGCCGTGTCTCGATGAACACTTGGAGCACGACCTCATCACCACCGCACACGGCCGTGCCAAAGCAGAAATCCGAACAGGGTCAGGTCTCAATTTGCACGGGCGTATGACATGGTCGTGCCTCTGTTGCTGGAAAGTGCAATTTCAGTTGAAAAAGGATACTTCGGAGAAAAAATCGCATTCCAAGAGCCTATAAATATACCCGAAGTACCACCTTTGAGGGGGGAGCGAAAGCTAGGCTAAAGAGCCAAGCCAAGAATGTCAAAGTTAGGGAGTAACGTGAGGATAGCCAGTTGATTCATCCCAAGAAGCCGGAATTATACTCAAGACGGCGGAATTCTCCTTCAATCCCATCAGGGAGTTTTAGGATTTTTCTTATGTTTTGTTTTATCTTTTCTCTTGTGATGTTTCCTTTTTACATTATGAACTAAACCCCTCAGATACCTGAAGGGGGATGAAACCTAGACAGATTTTATTATTTGATTTTTAAGTTATATGATAAATTACTTAGTTTGTTCTTAATTATGTTTTTTAATCCAAATCCAATGTGCTTAGGTAGAGGAGTAATAGACCCTGCCTGAGAGTAGATCCAACATAATTAAGCGGAGTTGATCGGGGGCCTAGAGATAGGGTTACGAGATTTTGTCAGATTAGGGTGAAACCTAATATGGGAATCCATTGATCGATTTACTGCTTTCCTAGTGGGTTATTATAAGCGAACGAGAGTTCCATTAATTAACCTAGGATTAGACGTTATTCACCTCGAGAAAGGGTTTAGCATAGGTTAGGGAGTCTCACGGATCAAGCTAAGTAAAGAAATCATATAATTTAGGGTTAGATAATAAGAGAAGTCTAGGTGAATTCTTCCTGAAGGTATCATAAAAATCAACTGAGTCTTTTTCAAGTTATCCCCAAATTCATCTTTTTGTCTCTGTTTTCTTAGTTTAGTTGTCGTCAATTTAGTTTAAAAAACAACCTTTATCTTAGTTAGGTTAAATAATAAAAAAAAAAATGAGTATTAATACTTTTAGTTCCTTTGGGTTCAATATCCGGTCTTGCCTAAGCTATACTACTGCTCGATAGGTACACTTGCCTAAATATCGTTGTCAGAGTTAGTCTCCAGGTTTGATCATTCTTTTATAAATATTTAAAACTCTGATTTCACAGTGATCAATTTGGCTAATCACAACAGCATCCATCATAGAAAAACTAAGTCTTTTTACATACCACTCACTTGAAACATTTAACATACACATGCCAATACTCCTAGGATAATGGCTCGATAGTGTGATGCTGCCTCCGACAATCTCCAACCCTGGGTTGACCTGACAAAACTAAAATAAATGGAAAGGAGGGAGTAAGCATTACGCTTAGTAAGCTCGCATGAAAATAATAAGCAATGCGATAACATACTATTTTCATATTCTTTCTATTTATTCAAATTCCAGTTAAGTTAGTTTCTCTATTCATAGTCATTAATTATTTATATCTGGAGCTACAGAAATACAAATTAATATCCGTTAATTTTTCCTGAAACTAGACTCATTTATCTTCTTACAATAAAATTTTTAGAATTTTTGGCTTAGCCAATTAGTACAGTTTATTCATTAAAGGTTCCCCTATTTTACTGTTTGACTATTCAGATCTCTCTTCACTACGAATCAATTTTCTCCTTGTACAGAGTTCATATGACCTTATTATTTTGTTCATTTGAAAATAGATGCATTCAAGATTTCAAGCATATAAATTATATCCCACAATTATTTTTGTACAATTTTTAATGATTTTTCAAAGGCAGAACAGGGGATCTCATAATCATTCTGAACTAGTCTCATAGAAATTCAAATATATAAAAATATACAAATCATTTGTTTTCTATATTTCTTTTATATGAAAATAGACTCAATAAGATTTAAATAAATATCTCATCCAACTTATAATTCAATTTCTACTATTTTTGGTGATTTTTCAAACTCATGTCACTGCTGCTGTCCAAACAGTTTTATTGTAAATTTTGCTCTCACTTTCACTTTAGTTGTGTTCATCACTTGCCTATATCAATCTTTCCAATTTCTGATTACATATCGAACATATTGTTCATACATACATTTGCCATATTTCTCAATTGGTCACATTCACACTTGTACTTATTCATAACATGATCGTATTCAATTACACTTAATCGTTACACAATCAGATGTATTTTCACTTAGTCAACTTCCCGTTGAACTCGTCGGAATAATAACAGATACACGGTGGCCTACACATAGTACCACTCTTGTAGCTGAAGCTGTCTGGTACACATAGTAGCCTGCACTTAGTACTACACATGTGACCAAAACCATTACTTGCACATAGTGGCCTGCAATTAGTACCACACATGTGATCGAAACTATCGGGTACGCATAGTAGCCTGCACTTAGTACTACACATGCGACCTATCTGTCTGGTACACGTAGTAGCCTGCACTTAGTACTACACACGTGACCTAAAACCATCTCATAGCTCTCTTGTACACATAGTGGCCTACACTTAGTACCACACATGTGACCTAGCTACCTCATTCGTATCTTTTTATTAGAAGGTTCAACCAGAATTCTCACTTTTCAACATTTTACCAATTCATAAATTTTCATGCCATCATTTTATACAACTATCATACATTCATAAAACATGCATTTAGGCATATTATGGGTTTACTTTAGGTTATTTGAACTTACTTGTCGAAATCTCGTCAGGTACAACCGTGTAACAACTCATACAACTCATGTAATATTAATTTAACATTCAATTCATGGAACATTAATTTGCCATTCAATTTCACATAACACAATAAACATCACATTTTCCATACCACACATCAACTTCTCATAAACATATTAAATCATATAATTTATATCATATCAATAGAGAATTACAATTCAAGCATGGTGTTGCATTATTATTAACACATGAACTTACCTCGAATGCCGAAACGACCATTTTACCAACTTTCCCGATTTTTTATTTTCGTCCAGTTCTATGTCCAAATCTCATTTTTCGGGGTCTAAAACATCACATTTCACTTATTTAATTAATGTACTACTCAAAACAGTCCCTAACTCAAACTTTGGCAAAATTACAATTTTTCCCCTAAACTTTTCCATAATTACGATTTTGACCCTAGGCTCAAAAATTAAACTTTATTCCTTTTTCTTATATTTTATGACATGCTGAACATTTTTCCCTTCTATAGTAACTTCAAATTCTTACTATAACACATAATTATGAACAATAACAACTTTTACCAATTAGCTCGTTTTAACCGAAAATCACTGCGTAAAAATCGTTCGTCTACTCATAAACATGCATAATCTACTATCAAACATCAAAATACACAATTATCATCATGGGTAAAATTTTTGACTTTAATTATATCTCAAAATATGGTTAGAAATAGGTAGATTAAAGTACAAGGATTTCAAAAATACGAAAATCAATAAAAACGGGACAAGAACGAACTTACTATTGAGCTTGGAAAGGTTGGAGAAAACCTCAACCATGGTTTCCATGGTATTTTCAGTAGCAAACTCAAAAGAATAAAGAAGATGACATCTTTTTTTTTGAGGCTATTTTGGCTTTATATGCCAAATTACTAGAATACCCTTAATGCCTTAGATATTTTACCACACAAGCCCATTTTTGTCCAAAATATTAGAATTTGGTAAAATTACTATTTAAGGGCTCCTAATTCATAATCCAAAGCAATTTCATACAAAAAGCTTCTAGAACATGCATTTTGCAACTTATTCAATTTAGTCCTTAAAGTCTAATCGAGCACCTTAGACATATAATTTCTTCATGAAATTTTCACACAAGCATGTAAACATATCATAGACCTTATTATTTCTACTTTGAATTCATGGTCTCAAAACCACTGTTCCGACTAGGACCTAATTCGGGATGTTACAAATTGGGAAAAAGATAAAGTACTCAATTAATCGACAATTTCAATCGTTATTAAACCGAGGTAAGTTCGTATGTGATAAATTTCAATACAAATTTATTTTATATGTTTTGATATTGCATGAATTGTGAATACGAGACTGTGGATATGAATGATAGTGATTCGACGATGAGTCGACATTCAAAATCCCGGTTGAACCTTAGGAATAATTTAGGATGCTAGTGTCATATCATTAAGGGATATAGTGAGTTGGCTTCGGGAAATGATATAGCACTTTGTGTGTGAGATAAACTAATTTGGCTTCGGGCCATGCATATCGACTGATTTGGCTTCAGGCCATGATATTAGTATTTCAGATAAGTTACCTTGATTTAGCTTCGGGCCATGTAGAGGTACTTATCGTGTGAGACCTATGAGTATCCGACTTCTATTCTGAATGGTTCAATAGGTAAATGAAAGACGAGAATGTGTATGAGATTTGTACAAGATGGTACAAGTATGTACTTAAACTATTTTAGCATTGAGTTGAATAAATGATGATGAAAATATAAAGTTTTGTGAATGAGTATTTGAAAGGTTTGATAGTTAATGTGAGCTACATGTTGGTGTATTCAAATTGTTGAATTATATTTATATGATTGCATTAAGTTTATTTCATACGAGTTTACTAAGCTTTATAGCTTACTTTGTGTATTTTTGCAACACCCCTAACCCTTGTCCGTCACTGGATTAGGGTTAAAGGCGTTGCCAGATAGATCAAAAACGTTTATAGAAATTTCATTCAAACATTCGTCAATCACAGTCAAAGAGTCCCTTATATTGGTCATCGAGACCTTAATCATGCTTTAGAGTAGGGCCGGGACTAAACCGAACACCTACGAAAAATTTTTGGGAATTTAAAACTTTTCAAAGTATCAGGGGTTACACGCCCGTGTGAGCAGGCCGTGTTCCTCCCACAGCTTCTACATACGCCCATGTGTCTTTCCCGTGGTTGAATCTGACTCTACTCCACGACCATCAAACACGCCCGTGTACCTTGGCCGTGGTCAATTCTGACTTGGCTCCAAGGCCACTCAGCACATCCGTGTGCCAAGGCCGTGTACTCTTAGCTAGCTACTGACTTAACGCTACGGTCACTAGGCACGCCCGTGTGCCATAACCCTGTGACATTATAGGCCATTTGTAAGGCCAAAATGCCACCCAACAAGGGGTCAAACCTACAAGAAAATACCAATACAATCTATGCACCTTTAATAACCATGAACATGTCAAAATATTCAATCAATCTCTACATTCAAATCCAATTCTATTTATATCAAAATTACAAGACTAACTCTCCTAGAGACACAAGCATAGTTTAACCATTTACTTACCCATAATCTTGACCATCTCAACATGCTATTTAACCATACCAAAACATACATTATATAACACATTCATCAAAACATGTTACCAACATATCACTAGCCAAATCACATGGCTAAGTTCACATCTCATACTTATCCAAATAATTAGTCTATACATGCCATATCTAGCTATATACATTTCCAAAATGTACCAAAATAAGTTGAGTAGTGTGATGACAATCCTCGACGGTCCCTAAGCCTTCAGTAGCTTTGACGATCTATAAAACAGAGAAAACATACACACAGAGTAAGCTTTCCAAAAGCTTAGTAAGTCATATACAAATAAACATAACATTCAATAAATACAACTCATTTAATACATTGGTACTTATAGTTTTCATAACCAATTCATCATATGATCTTTGGCACATTTGTTTACACAAAGCTTACCACAACTTCAATTCATATATCACATAAGTACTTGGCTCATTCAAGCATAATTTCATATATCATCTCATTAATCCATTATACATAATCATTTTAGTAAGATCATATAGATACTTACCTTGTACATACACTTAGCGTATAAATCAACGTACCTGAAACGGATTTACAATTTACATAGCCATTCGTATCACATACTTGCCCATTGAGCCGTTAGGAACCCAATAGGATACAGAGAAAGCTCGGAATAGTCGTACAATGCCAACATCCCAGACGAGGTCTTACATGTACTCAGATATCGATGCCACTGTCCCAGACAGGGTCTTACACGAATCAATACGATACCGATGTCCCAGACATGGTCTTACACGTAAATCTTATATCGATGCCAATGTCCCAGACGTGGTCTTACACGAAATCTTATATCGATGCCAACGTCCTAGTCATAGTCTTACACGAAATCTCAAATCAACGCCAACGACCCAGACGTGGTCTTACATGATAAAACAGAATAGATACCTATGTCATGACATAGCTAATCCTATCTATTCCTAGGTTCGTACGAGACTTTTCAGACATTGTCACTATATGGATCTTATCTCAGAATTCATGTACAAATCATATCATAAGCATTCATCATTAACAATAGTCATATAAACATACACAGTTCAATACAATTACGTTTATTTGCATGATGACTTACCTCGGATTCGATTTAACGGAAATAAAAACGGCTACTCGGTTACTTTCTCTTTACCTTGATCTAAGTCCGTTTTCCTCAGTTCTTGATCTATACATATTCAGAATTAACCCTTTTATTCACTAACTCATTCAATTCAATCCAAGGACACATATTTAGGCTATTTGTAAATTAACCCTCACATTTGTACAATTTATCAATTTAGTCCATTTTTCTCAAAACATCAAATTCACAAAATCATCTTTTAACCATGCTTAGCCGAATGTTCATACATCTCATACAAGCCCATATTTTCCATCAAATTTGCAATTTAGTCCCTCAAATTGATATTTTCTCAATTTAGCCTTAATTAGCTAAATTCATCAAATTTTCAAGAACAAAGCATGTTCATCTAACACACATCTTTCATTTAACACCATAAGTCATCATAAAACATATGAGTTTATCTAAGTCTCAACTCACAAACATCATCAATTCTCAAAATTGAAGCATGGGTTACATAGTTGACGAAGCAACGATTACGAAAACATAGAAATTATCAAAAACCAATCAAAAACTAACCTCTAATTAAGCTTGATAGTAGTGAATATTAGAAAGCTTCAAACCCCTTTCTTTTCTTTGTATTTTCGGTGGAAATATGAATGCATTCATGTCCATTTCATGTTTTGTTTTGTTATAAACATAATATTAATCTAATTACCTAATTAACCTTTTATTAAACATAAGAAACTTATATTCATTAAGGGCATACTAGTCCTTTAACCATCCACCAACTAACTATTGGTTTAATAACAATATAAGGCCTACACCTTAATAAGCCACAACACATAGGCACTTTAACATATAGCATACAACTTTCACATTTAATGCAATTCAATCTTTTTGTCAAATTAAACACACAGACAGACAAATTAGCATACGAAACTTTACCACATACTTAATCACTTAATAAGGACATAGAAAATAATATTAAAATACTATACAGACTCAGATTTGTGGTCCTGAAACCACTGTTTCGACTAGGGTACAAACCAGACTGTTACAATTTTTCCGTGTTTTATAGTGATATCAAGGCTAGCTCGAATTCGAGGATCGTCGGAGATTGCTTCACACTATCCACCTATCACTCGAAACCTTTGAACTTTGGTATTTTAAGTATATGGCATGTATAGGGACTTTGAGTCATGTTGATTTTGTTTTGGTAATGATTTTGCCAATTGAAATGGCTTGTAAATGTACGTGTTTTGGTTTGTATATATAGCCTTAAGTAATAGCTTATTTGGGGATTATTTTGGTATGGTTGAATCTTGAATTGATATATGTGTTTATGCTTTGTGATAGGAATTGTATGATGGTTGGGTGATGCTTGATGGCTATAGGTATTATAAGTGTTTAAATGGTTGAATTGTGGACATTGATAAGCTTGTGAAATTGGCCAAATAATGCATATTTGAATTTGGTCATTTTGATGCTTGATAATTGGTATTTGGTATGTTTTAATCAAGTAAAACATGAGTTTATGAGCATGTTGGTCGTTAGTATTGGAAAAGATATGATTAAGCTTTGATTGTGGTTAAAATAGATGTTTATTTATGCTATGAATTTGTACCATTTTGGGTTATGTAGGTACATACAAATTTGGGTGGCAAATTGGCTTGGTAAATAGCCTATTTATGTCCACACGGGCGTGTGTCTCAGTCGTGTATGACACATGGTCAAGTACACGACCGTCTGACCCCTGATGTTGAAATTGAAATGAAGTTAGTATGCTCCACGCGGTCTCACACACGGGCGTGTGATCGGCCGTGTGGCACAAGTCAGTATACCCCATAATTTAGACACGGCCTAGCATACGGGCATGTGACTTGGTCGTGTTTCATAAGTCAGTATACCCTACAAGTTTGGTACGACCTAGCACACGGCCTGGCACACTGGTGTGTGTGGTCACTTTGAAAGGCACACGGGCTAGACACACGGGCGTGTGGTTGGCCATGTGACCCAAGTCAGTAAGCTTACTTGTTTGGACACGGGGTAGGACACGAGCTGGGACACGGCCATATGTTCCCATTTCGAATGTCCACACGACCTGTAACACGGTTGGCCTGGCCACACGGGCGTGTGTCCCCTGTTTTTGACAAAATTTTCTAAGTGTTCTAAGAATTTCCAAAGTTATTGGTTTAGTCCCGAACCACCCCTAAAGCATGTTTAGGGCCTTGTAGGCTCATACTAGGGACATATTGATTGAGATTAAATGATGAATGTTTATATTGAGAAAATGTATGCTAAAAGTATATGTAAATGTTTTGTAAGTCCGGTAATGATCCGTAACCTTATTTCAGCGTTGAATACGTGTGAGGGGTGTTACAGGGATCATGGGAGCATGGTGATATTAATCTCAGATTAATAAAGGTTATGTTACTGCACTGGTTGTTACTGGAACTACATTCGGTTTTCCTCTTTTGTTTCGGAGTGCATTAATGATGGTTGAGATATTGTTTTATCTACACGGTTATAACGTTAGTCTTATTAAAGCACTATGGTTTTAATTCATCTGATTGTTGTGGCTTCGGTATGATTCAAAGCTTCGATGTTAATAACTGAAATAGTTTTATTATATAGTTCCTTTCTAATTTTCATGAAAGAGATAGGCAACAACAAAAGTATAGATGTGGAAGATTGAGCTTAACCTTGCATATTGGTTCTCATTCCTCAAGTAATCTCGATTTATGTCAACGATTCAAAGTAAAATGCCCTATTTTAAGTTAGTTAATGCAGTTTGTGATGATCTTTGGTTGGTACTCTGAGGAATGTACGATAGACAGTATATCTAGATTATCTTGATAGCAAGAAGAATGAATTATTCTGAAATGTTACTATTCGATTGATAGATCGACTCAATTGTGTTAGTCAGAACGGGTTATTGATTTGAAAAGTTAGGTAAGTTGTTTATATTCGAGCTTATTTCTCAATTTGAGAATAAATTTTACGGATTCAGGGGTAAATTGACGGACGGTCAGAATGAGGGATTCATATTCTAGAATACATAATACAGAAATATGTCTATCAAATCAGCTATAATCGGGAAATGTTATTATCGGTTAAAGTCGTCTCGATAGTTGAAGCTATCGTGCTTGGGTTAAATGATGTTGTTTGAAGCTTTCCAAGTAATGGAACATTTATCAGTTAAAAGTTACTGATGCAGATGTGTCAGAAGCATCAGTTAGAGTCTGTTATGAAAAGTATGATCTTTGGTTAAACGTTATGAAAATTTAATGTATCTAGAATCTTGTGATTTGGATTTTTTGGTATGTTTCGAATGAAGATTACTGGGATTTTGTAATAGCCCGATTTTAGCTAAATCAGAATAGTAGTTCCGGAACCACAAATCTGATGTCAAAAAATTATTTTAATATTTTTTGGTGTTTACAACATGTTATTTGATATGTGTAAAAATTTCGTGAGCAAATTTTATCGTTTAATTGCTCAATTTGAGAAAAAGGACTAAATCGCGTAAAATGAAAAAGTTGCATTCTAATTGTTAAAGGTGTTTAATTGCTATGATTTATTAAATTAAAGGTCTTTATGTTGTAATTAGACCATTATAATAATGGGTGGACAATTATGGACAATGTTTAAGTGATTTTTTTTATTAATTAAAAGGGTAATATAGTAAATTGGTTAATAATTAAGATAAAATATGTTAACAAAAGAAAAAGCTTTCATTTTCTCTTGTCATCACCGAATTTCAAAGGAAAAAGAAAGGGTTTGAATCTTTTAAATTTTGGCACACTCCTAGCTTGATTAAGGTACGATTTTAGCTCGATTTTTTATGATTTTTATGTTTTTGTAATCGTTGCAGCTTAATCTAGCTAGCTCGTACCTTTAATTTTGAAAATGTTAAAGATTTTTAGAGTTTCCATTGATGAGTTTGTGTGTTCTTTGGTGTTTGAAGATGAAATATGAAAGCTTGATGATAGATTTTTCATGTTCTGTAAAGTGATTTTTGATGAAAATGCATAATAGGGATTAAATTGTGAAATATGCAAATTGAGTGGTTGAAATGTGAAATAAATGAAAGTTTTGGGCTGCTAGAGGCTTATAAATAATTCGGTCAACCATGGGTTTTGATGAATTGTGTGAATTTTGCGTATTTGTAAAATAGGGACCAAATTGATTAAATGTGAAAGTTTAGGGGCTAATGTGTAAAAATGACCAAATGAGGATTTTTGGACTAAATTGAATGAGTAGATGAATAAATGAGTTAATTTTGAATTCATATAGATCAAAAAAGAAAGAATTTGGATTTAGATCAGGGGGAAAGCAAGGTTGTCGAGTAGTCGACCCGATCCGTCAATTCCAAATACGAGGTAAGTTCGTATGCAATGAGCTTATATTTAATTGTATTTTATATGCTTTGATATAGCATGAATTGTGATTATGTGATTACGGACAAGTTCGAGAACGATTTGACAGTAATTCGAAATGATTTGACTATGATTTGGTATTAGAGAATCTCGGTTGAACCTTAGGAATAGTCTAGGATGTTAGTGACATGTCGTTACGGTATTGAGTTGGCTTCAGGCCGTGGTGTAGGCACTTCGGAGGTAAATTGCCTTGATTTCACTTTGGGCCATGGTATAGGTACTCCAGAGATAAGTTACCTTGATTTGTCTTCGGGCCATGGTATAGGTGCTTGTTGTATGAGACTCTTGAATATTCGACTTCTATTTCAAATAGTTCAACGGGAAAATGAAAGTTATGGACAAGAAAGAGATTGGTACGAGTAGGTACAGGTATGTACGTAAAGTTTATAAACATTGAATCTATGAAATGGATGAATTTTTTGTAAGTTAGTGAATGAATGATCGAATGGCTTGAGATTCAATGTATTTTGTTATCTTACATTTATATTATTTGAATTGTGAATGATTGGTGAAGTTGCTCATTACGTTAATACGAACTTACTAAGCTATGAAGCTTACTTCGTGTTATTTTTCTATCTTTTATAGTGAATCAAGGCTAGCTCGGATCCGAAAGTCATCGGGAACATCATCACACTATCAAACATCTAAGTTGGTACTTTTGATTTGATTAAATATGGTATATGGCATGTATAGGCTAAATGTGGTATTTTGGTTGTGATTATAGCCATGAGATTTGGCTTGTAAATGTATATGATATGGTTTGTATATTTACCCATGAGTGATGGCTTATTTTGGCATGTTTGGTATGAATATGGTTATGGTTTATAATTGCTCAAATGATAAATTATTTTGTGAAGTATAAATGCTTAAGAAATGCCTTGATGAGGTATGAATTTAGATGTTGTGTTGATTATTTATAAGGAAGTTATGTAACGCCCCAAAAATATTTAATATTTATTTTTGTATGTTGTGACACAAATTTGTATCTGCTTCAGTGGTTAACTGTTCTGGGAGTGTCTGAAAAGTCTTGGGTTCAAAACTTAGCTTGGGCAAAATTTTGTTTTTATTTGAGTAAACCCCTATCTTTAGACAGTAGGCTTATAATTAAATAATTGGAAAAACATGACAGAATGGGCCTGCTGGTCTAGTGGTTAAGTGGAGTGTTAAGTGTGCTAAAGGTCTTGAGTTTGAGTCATGGCGTTGTAGGAGAGTGTTTTATTTTGCTTGGTGTCGTGTAAGTATTTGAGTGTCAGTAGAATTCTAATACGTGTGGGCGGTTGGAGTGTTTGAAGGGTGTAGGGTGTTATGGCCAAATTTTGGGAGGATATTATGCAGAGTTTTAAGGATTGTTTAGTGTTGGAACTGAATTCGAATTACCCTTGGTACTCAAAATTTCGGCAAGGTTCATTTTGGTTGGTGTTTTTGCTTTCTTTTTCTCTGCTTTTTTTTTTGCCGAAGAAGTTTACTCTAACTTTTCTTCTGCTGCTGATTTCTTCTTTTCTACCTCCTATCACTACCATTTTGTTCTTTGGGGTCTTTTTCAACCATAGTTCAGTCTTTCTTTTTCTTCTTTTCCAAGACTTGTGACGTTAGTGTCCCTCTTTTTCCCTAGGTTGCTGATTTCTTTTTCTCTCTTATCTCCTTGGCCGAACCTCTATTGATCCTTTCTATTCTACAGAAGTGTTATTGTCCTCTCTATTGCACTTTCCTCCCCTTTTCACGCCTCTTTTTTGATAAACCAAGCCTTATCCTCATCATCTCGGTGACTCGCGTTCGTGTTGGTAAGTTGAAATCGTTTGATTCTAATTTATTTGCAAGCATCCGTTGGATGGCGGGCTCGTTTCTGTATTAGGTGAAGTCTAAGAATTTAAGGTCAGCCAATCGGTGTTCTCATACTGCAGAATCATATTTTCGCTCTAAGGTAAGCGTGCCGTTGGTCTTTTTGAGAATGGCCCTTTTGTTGGTATAAGTTGTGTACCATTTCAACTGACTAATTTGCTGACTATCTGGTTAATTTTAGGTGTGAGTTATCTCAAAGTGTGGTTTAGCTTCAACGAAATAAGGTGTGTAACAGTACTCTACAAACGATATCGGCAAAATGCCGAAAAGTGTGTAAACACAACTCCACAAATGAAAATCGACGAAAAGCTGAAAAGTAAATCTGTCGACACTACACGGGCGTATGGCCACTCGTGTCGCAGCCTGTGTAACTGAACACGAGCGTGTAGTCGACAAGGCAGGTCATGTGCGATTTCATAGGCCGGGCCGAATTGGGCCGTGTGGGCCTCACACGAGCAAACCATACGAGCATGTGAAAATTTTTGGGCTAGGCCGTGTAATCAACACGATCAAGGCCATTTTAGGCCGTGTGGACCACACGAGCGTGTGGGCCTACATGGGCCAGCAACATAGGCTCGAGGGCCTATTTTCACTATTTGGCTACTAAGGTTGCACGGGTCGCCCGAGTTGACTGTAGACCTACTGTTGGATCGGTAAGCTTACTTAGACCCCTAATTGACTGAATGACTGATATGCCTCTGTGTGATATATTTATATATATGCACATGTAAGGCTATATTTTAGCATGCTATGTAGACTGTACTGAATACATACACGATACTCTGATATGACATGACATGATGGCATGATGCATTGCATGGGGATGGGTTGTTATTGATCGGTGGAAGTATACTGAAAGGCTTCGAGCCTAAATTATTGGCAGCCCAGCTGCATACCACTGTATAGTGCTGCATTCGGTACTCTCTAGAGTGTAGGGATGGGTGGGTTGATTATATCCCCACATAGAGTGTATGGTTGGACGGAGATAGAGTGTAGAGGCTAGATGGGTAGGACTTGTATACTATTTCATATGTTACTGCACTGACTAATGATTACTGTAATGGGCCAAGGCCCAAGCACATGATTGTTCGGTACTGAGATGGGCCAAAGCCCAAATTGATATTGTCACTGATACTGAAAAAGGACTTAGGCCCAGACTGTGTTTGTTTTTTGTCTGTTCACTATTATGGGATTACACACTAAGTTTTTCGTAAACTCACACATCTGTTTTACTGTACAGGAAATCCCCAGTCATAGGCGGATCGGTGCAACGGAGGACTCAGCGGTGGCCACACGACCTATCTAATTTGATTTAGTATTTTATGATTTCGACTTAATTTTTTGGGGTATTTTATTGTAATAATGGCCTGTGGATTTATATTTTTAATTTGGGATTTTATTTTGGGCTTGGTTTATAACTGCTAGTAGTAGGAAAAGCTGCGAGTTTTCAGAAAGACAAATGTTTTATCAAAATTTCCTCAAATACACAATAGGTTTAAAAGCTTCCACAATAAATGTCGCTTTGAAAATTAATAATGTTTTTAAAAATAAATAACTTTTCAATTATTCATGCTTTAAAAATGAACGTCCCATTTTTGACTCATCATTGAATAACACAAAGTGATTAAATAGAAAGGAGGATTTCAACGACAACATATTTTACGGAAAACACTTCAATGTGACATCGCCAAATTCGGCCATAACGTCCAGGCCGGGTTTGGGGTGTTACAAGTTATGTATGTGTGAATTATGGTAAATGAACCATATTTATTGATATTGTTTTGGCATGTATTTGGTTAAGTAATTGGTGGTGAATTGAGAATTGGAATAGATAAGAGTATAATGGTATGAAATGTGCATTTGGTTGATGATTGATAAACCGTAATTATAACATATTTTAATCCCGTATTTAGCTTACTTTTGGATGATTTATCCCTTGATTTATATAAAAAGGTGCTTTTAATCCTTTCTTTTCATGTCTTATACCCAGGAAAGCACTCTAGGATGAAAAGAACGTAAAACAGGCCTAAAACGGAGTAAATGGGCCATATCACGAAATTGACACGGCCTGGCCCAAAGGCCACACGGTCGTGCCTTGTTGAGCATCTAGAACACGGCCTCTCCCCGATTTACACGGCCGTGCCTCATTAAGAAATTCAAACATGGCTTGAAGTTGAGCCACACGGGCGTGTGCCATGGCCGTGCCTCTGTTGCTGGAATGAGCAATTTCAATCGGAAAAGGATACTTAGGGAGAAAGAATCACATTCCAAAGAGCCTATATATATCCCCTAATTGCCACCATTGAGAGGGGGGTCGAGCTAGGTCAATGAGCCAAGCCGGGAAAATCAGAATTGTGGGAATCGCTCGAAGTTAGCCAGTTGATCCATCCCAAGAAGCCGGAGTTATACTCAAGACGGCGGAATTCTCCTTCAATTCCTCCAGGGAGTTGTAGGTATTTCTTATGTTTTGTTTTATCTTTTCTCTTTAGATGTTTTCTTTCTTAGTTATGAACTAAACCCCTCAGATACCTGAGGGGGATGAAACCTAGATGAATCTTGTTATTTGATTTCTAAATTTTATGATAAATACTTAGGTTGTTCTTAATTATTCATGCTTAATCCAAATCTGGTGTGCTTAGGTGGAGGAGCAATAGACCCTGGTTAAGAGTAGATCTAGCGTAATTAAGTGGAGTTGATCGAACGCCTAGAGATAGGGTTACGAGATTTTGTTGGATTAGGGTGAAACCTAATATGGGAATCCACAGATCGATTTACTGCTATTCTAGGGGGTTATTATAAGAGAACGAGAGTTCCACTAATTAACCTAGGGTTAGACGTTATTCGCATCGAGAGAGGGTTTAATATAGGTTAGGGAGTCCTATGGATCAAGCTAAGTAAATAAATCGTTTGATTCAGGTTTAGATAACAAGTGAAGTCTAGGTGGATTCTTCCTGAGGGTATCGTCGTGATCAATTGAGTTTTTCTTCAAGTTATTTCCCAATTCGTTCTTTTTTTCTGTGTCCTTAGCTTAGTCATCTTTAATTTAGATTAAAACAAACTTCACTTTATTTTTAAGGCTAAATAATAATAAAAAAAAGTTAGTATTAATACTTTTGGTTCCTTTGGGTTCGATAATCCGGTCTTGCCTAAGCTATACTACTGTTCGATAGGTACACTTGCCTTTAATCGTTGTCAGAGTTAGTTTCCAGGTTCGATCACATTCATTATAAATTTTAAAACTCTGATTTCAGCGATCAATGATTTTGGCTACCTAATTGTATGATGAAATGGTACTATTTTGGTTGTTTAGGTAAGCATGAGTTGGGGTGGCACATTGGCCTTGCAGTTGGCCTATTTTTATCCACATGGGTAGAGACACGGGCGTGTGTCTCAGTCGTGTGTGATACACAGTCTTGTTACACGACCGTGTGTCCCCTGGTATTGATATTAAATTGAAGTCAGTATGCTCCACACGGTCTCACACACGGGCGTGTGACTGGCCGTGTGGTACAAGTCAGTATACCCCCTAATTGGCACACGACCTAGCACACGAGCATTTGACTTGGCCGTGTTGCATATGTCAGTATAGTCTCTAGTTTTCACAAGGCCTGGCATACGGGTGTGTCTTCGGCCGTGTGATGCAAGTCAGTATGTATGCCCTATTTCCACACGGCCTGAGACAAGGGCGTGTTGAAGCCGTGTGAGGCACACGACCTATTCACATGGGCGTATGACCCTTGTATTGATGAGAAATTTCTAAATTTTCCAAAAAAATTTTATGTTATCGATTTAGTCCCGAACCATTTCTAAAGCATGTCTAAGGCCTCATAGGCCCTAATAAGGGACAATGTGATTGTGTTGAATGGTATTTGAGTATGAATGCATAAATGTATGAGTTATGTATGTTATATGATGTATATTGATCGGTAATGCCTCGTCACCCTACTCCAGGGACAGATATGGGTTAGGGGTGTTACAGATTTTCTCAATAGTTGTGCTAATGATGATAAAGTTAAGATAGGAGAGCATCAAAGCTATTCAGTTAAGTCCAAGTATAGTATCAAGTTCTACTATGAGTTCTGATTCGAGATGAGTTATGATTAATTTATTGAGGACTACCATTAAGAATAGGAAAGAAAGATTCGATGTGATGACTATTATCAGGTGAGAAATTTCGAGGACTAAATTTTCATTAGGGGGAGAGTTGTAACAACCCATTTTTCAGTGGTGTTAGAAATAGTGGTTTCGAGGCCACCAAATCCGACGAGTAAGTTCATAAATATTATTATTTAATATTTACGAGTCAAACATGGTTTTTAAAAGATTTTTAATTGATAATTTATGTTTTATAAACTATTTATTTATTTCAAGTGGTAAGACCCTATGGTCAAGTGGTTTTAGAAAATGAGGTATCGGGACCTCGTTTCTATAAACTAAGTCATAAATATTTTTATAAATATTTACAAAGTGTCATTAAGGTAGTAATAAAGTTTCATTGAAAAATTTGAACGTTTCGATAGAGAATTAATTAAAAAGGACTAAATAGTAAAAGATGTAAATTTTGATCATCATTTTATTTGAGTGATTCAATGGCTTATTGAATAAAGGAAATGGGACTTAAATGGTAATTAAACCATGTTCAAAGTTTCCAAGCGGTGGTTTCATGATTGAATCCACTAGCTTTTGGATTATTTGTTCTTTTAGTCCTAATTAGTTTAGGATTAAATTGTAAATAAGTTTATTTAGTTAGAATTTAATTTAATTGAAGGACCAATTGTGAAATTAAATCTTCCTTAGATGGTAATTATGCCATATATTTATGTGACGGAAAAATATGGGCATGGTATTGGTGTTTTATTTAATTATTAACCAAGGTCAAAATGGTAATTTGATAAATTAATTAAATTAAACAAAACATAAGTAAAATAATGGTTGTCATCTTCCTTTTTCTTTTGTTTTTCAACTGAATGAAGCCATGGATATACCTTGAAGCTTCAACCAAGCTTCCATGTATGCATGTGAGTCCGTTTTGGCCCCGTTTCTAATAATTTTTATGCTTTTGAGATTGTTGCAACTAGGTCCAACTAGCTCGTACCTTCGATTTTGAAACTGTTTAAGATTTTTAATGATTCCATTGATGAATCTATGTGATTTTAGTTATTAAATGGTGAATTTGAAATGTTGGTTGATATTTGAAAGTATTTTATTAAGTAATTTTAATGAATTTTTCAATTAGGGACTAAATTGTTGAAATAATAAAATACAAGTATTTGTTTTGAAATTATTGTAAAAATGGGCTGAAATTGAGGCTATAAATATTGGCTAGTGGGAAATTGCAATAAAATGATTAATTTGCATGTTTTAGGCTCAAGGACTAAATTGAATAAAAGTAAAATTTTAGGGGCAATTTTGTAAAAAATGTCAAAAATGAATAAATTGCATAAAATGTATTGTTTTACTGTCTAAATTAATAAATTTAATGAAATTATTAATTTAGATCAAGATCGAGCAGAAAATTGAGGAAAATGAAAAATTACCAAAAAGCTTTTGTACATTGATATTTCTACAATTTAGCCAAGTAAGTTTAAATATGATTATTCTTAATTGTATTTAATATTTCATACTATTTAATTATTTGTTAAATCTTAAATGTCATTTAGCTATGTTTTAAGAAATTGAATCGTAACGTTAATTCGGGCTTTGTGCCTAGCAGGCTTTGTGTCGGTGATATTCGGGCTTTGTGCCTAGTAGGCGTTGTGCTAGTGTAAATGTATCAGGCCTTGAGCCTAGAAGGCTTTGTTTTGGTGTGTTATATAGATAACTAGTACGTTAAATATTGTTTCAATTATCCAATGTTGTTTTATTTGGTTTAACAGGCATGAAAAAGGAAAAGTAAGGTATGTGTTTCAAATGAACTATGTCATGAAATTATAAAAAGGATTGAAATGGTAAGTTTATAATTAGGATGTAAATAGAATGGTTTATAATCTTATGTAAAGATTTATGATTATGTATTACGACTTATAAATCCCAATATGTTATATATGAAAGGTATATGTGATCTTATTGAATATACTCAATTGTAAGTTGAATGGTGTTCAACAGGTTTATACTAAGTTTAAAGTATTAGTGTTGAATCATGTTTAATCTATGTATTATAGTATTGAAGTGACTTATGTTTCATGTTCTACGAACTTATTAAGCATTCATTGCTTATGTAGTTGTCTTTCTCTTACTTTACAGATTATCGGAAGCTCGATCGGGTTGGAAGCTCGTCGGAGACATATCAAACTATCCAGTGATTATATTGGTAGATTCTAATGTCTTGATTAAGGTTATAATGGCATGTATAGGTGGATTTGTGTATAAATAATCTAGTGGTTTTTTCTTTTTTTGTATGTATAAGTATCATTATGGTTAATGTACTTATAGTATCTTGGTGGTTGATGTTAATATGATTAAGTTGATGCATGATTTTATGACCAAAGAGGTAAGTTTGGCATGTTTGCAATATGGTTAATTAAGGTATGCTTGAATATGAAATTTAGTTAATTGTGTTTGTATGAAAAATGACCAAATGGGTATATGTTGGTGTAGTTCAATGTGGTCGATAATGGTATAACTTGGCATGGAATGAAGCTAAATATATGTGGAAGAGTTATGATCAAATATGTATAAGTTTAGGTATATGTGTGTTTGAGATGCATGAAAATAATGGTTTAAACGGTAAGTTATATTGACATGCTATAAGTCAATTATGGTATGTTTCAAAGTGGTAGCAAGGTGACCAATTATGCATATGTTTGGTTAAGTTGAATGCTTGCTTTTGAGGTGCCTTATTTGGCATATTAGTTTAATGAAATTTGGTCTTATTATGCATGTTTTAGGTATGTTTTAATGCTTGATTTTGTGTGCAAATGACTTGCAGGTGTGTACTTGAATTGGGTGAAAGAAATGGCTTGAATTTGGCCTATTTCTTGTCCACACAGGCGTGTGTCTCAGTCGCGTGTGACACATGGCCATGCAACACGATCGTGTGTCCTTTGTAAGTTTCAAAAGGTAGCAAGTTAGTCAATTACACGGCCTGAGACACGGGTGTGTGTCTAAGCCGTATGAGTCACACGGCCATGTGACCCTTGCAATTAAAATTTTTCTAAGTTTTCCTTAAAGTTTCATATGTTTCTGATTTATTCCCAAATCATTTTTTAAAGTGTTTCTAAAGCCTCGAGGGCTCGAATAAAGGACGTTATGAATGTTCTTGAATGAAATTAGAATATTTATTGCATTGATGTATGAATTGAATGGTTTACTATTCTGTTTATTCGGTAATGCTCTGTAACCCTATTTCAATGAAGGATACAGGTTAGGGGTGTTACAAGTATGCTTAGGGTTTCGTCGAACAAGTTAGGGTTTTGACTCCTCATATTCTTTATCTTAATCTTCACCTTGACCTTGATGTTGATCTTTATCTTCATCTCCTTCTTCCGTGGTTGATTTTGTTTGGGTCCTGAGAGCCTATCGTACATCCCCCATTGTATTAATAGGTTTTTACGAAGATGACTCACCTAGATTGAACAACGATGCTAGGGGTGTTTGCAACACTATCAGTGTATAACTGTATAATGTCGCCTAACCCAGTTGCTGATAAAAGGTGGGAATTGTGCACAATCTTAGATACATAGAAGTTGTTGGTGACATCAACGTGTAATATGGTCTAGTGGATGGAGGTGGTGTGAAAAATAGACTTGGAGAAGGTGTTGATGTAGTGAATAATGGTGCATGCTTTGGTGCTTGTGTAAAGAAATTGGATTAGCACAAAAAAAAAACCATACTAGTCGGGAGGTTAACACCTATCGGGTCCTCTGTGGAGCTAGAGCAGATGTTGATCCCCCATAGCATGTTCTCCTGACCTACGATTGCTGGGCGCTCGTCTTAACCTTTTACAATGACATTGCCTACTCCTTTCTACATCCGAAAGTAGATATGACTTGTCGTTATACTTGAACCCATTCATGTAATCCAGAGATGTCACCAACTCTGGTGTGAGAAATGGATCACATGTTGGCAAGTAATTGTACCTAAGCTGCCACATCTCGATATACTTCTTATGGAATCTTGATCAATCTTTCTCGAGTCTCTCCTGCAAGTCGATCTCGTGCAGTTCGTCGAGATCCTGGGGTAGCGGTGGAACAAATTGTGACACCCAAACTGTCACATCAGCCCGTCAAATTTGTGCATATCGACTGTTGCAAAAACGATTAATGGCACTTTGACGTGCTAGATATTGCAATTGGCCAAAAATTTGGTTGGGATGCATTCTTGTATTCTCAAATTCGCATATGGCATCCATTCAAATTGCAAAATGAGTATATAAATTTTAACATGTACCTAATGTTTAATTTCAAATATTGAATTAAATATTATATAACTTTAAATTTCATAAACTAACCTTCTCTTCCGATTATTGATCTAACGCTAGCCGTATATCCTCGAGCTCGGTCGGTATACCTGTACGTCTCGTGCAATTGTTCCACTTATTCAAATAATATGTTATTTCAAAATTACAAAAATGAAAAAAATATAAGGATAATGATATTATCAAATGGATTTTACCATATTACGAGTGGGAATTCATAAGGAGGTCCACTCGGGGTAGTAAAGATAGTAGTCGATACCATGCTTACAATTGAAGAAGGAGCATGCAATCGCTGATTTTAACTTTTCTGGTTTCGTCACTCGATATATCTCTCGGTACAATATCACCAACATCAATGATTCCCAACTAATTTGTCCCGCTTCTTTCAAGTTTGACTATTAGTACTAGCCACCTTAAATGTACCAGATTTTGAAATTTATCTTGCATAAGCAGACCCTCGATCAACCTCAAGATACGTGTGCGAATTGTTCTAATTCAACGTCACTCGCGAAGGTGTCGATATGTTTGAACTTCTCCTCCAACCATCCCATCTCGATTCGACTACCCCTAAACTTGTTCAACACCTCCATAGTAGTTGCTCGCATGTTGCGCTTCAATCAACACTTGCCACTGCCCCCATAATGACTTCCCTATCAATCGGTAGACCAAGTTGTGAACCAACGTTGTAACACCTTATACCCCGTCCAGACGCCTGGCCCGAGCTACAGGTTGTTACCACAATATTTAATAGCCTGGTTTATACCTTAGTCAGAACAGTGGCTTAGAGACCACAAATCCGAGGTCGGAATAATATTTTAATGTTATTTTTGGTGTTAATTATATGTGATATAGCTTGTGTGAAAATTCTGTGTGATAAATTTATTGACTGTGTGATAATTTTATTGACTGTGTGCTGAATTAGAGAAAGGACTTAATTGCATAAAGTGTAAAATGCTGTGTGTTGATTTATGAGTACTTAATTGTGGTTGGCTTTTTAAGGTGGAGGCCTTATGTTGTTATTAATCCAATTTTAAGATAGTGGATGGTTAAATGACTAGATAACCATAATGTAAATTTATCTTATATGACTAATAAAAGGGCAAAATTGGTATTTGAATATTAAGTTAATTTATAATAAAATAAAGCATCAAAATAAGCCATTTTCTATCCATCTTTGTACCGAATATTGAAGAAAGAAGAGAGGTTTTAAGTTTTGGTAATTTCGGCTAGCAATTGGCTTGATTCAAGGTTAGATTTTGCTCAGTTTTTATTAATTTTTACATTTTTGTAATCGTTGCTTTGTGCTCTACAAAACCCATGCTTAAATTTTGTGAATTGATGATATTTATGAAATGTGCCATTGATGAAATGATGAGATTTATGGTGAGTGTTAGTGTTAAATGAAAGATATGTGTTTAATGAACATATTTTGCTCTTGAATTTTTGATGAATTTAGCTAATTAGGGCTAAATTGAGAAAATAGCATTTTGAGAGGCTAAAATGTGAAATAAATGAAATGTGTGGATTTGTACGAGATATAAGAGTATTCGGCTAAGCATGGGCATATGATGATTATGTGTATTTGATGATTTTATGAATTAAGGACTAGTGAAAATGTGAGGGCTATTTTGTAAAATGCCCTAAATAAGTGTGTGTGGATTACATTGAATGGTTATGTGATTGAATGGATTGAATTTGAATGTATATAGACCAAGAAAGGAGAGGTTCAGATCGAGACCGAGGCAAAGATAAAGTGCTTGACTAATCGATCGTTTTGGTATATTTTGACATCCGAGGTAAGTTCGAACATAATTCGTATATTTAGCTATGAAATGAATGCTATGATATTATTGAATTATGAATGTTATGTGAGAGCTTGAGTTACGTGGCACTAAGTGTGCGTAATTAAAAATGAAACCGAGATGATTAGCACTGGTTGTGTGAAATAATATAAGCTCCGGTTTTGTGGTTGGCACTGTGTGTGATATTAATTTAAGATCGGTTGATATAGATGCACTAAGTGTGCGATGATGAATTGAGTTTTGGTTAATGATTTGGGCACTAAGTGTGCGATTGAGCTGAAGAAGGGATGAGAGTTGATAGGAATGAAGTAGTGAGAGTTGAGTAGCATATGTTATCAATAACTAAGTGTTGACTAAGGTACGTTCGGAACCTATGTGGTTGATGAAATTATGATCGAGATTATGGAAGGTTAAATTGAATATATATTAGCTTGTATGGTATGGTATATATGTGTTTGTGAAATAATCCATGTGATGGTTGGTTTTAGTATAATGATTTATGTTACGAACTTACTAAGCTTTGAAAGCTTACTGTGTGATTTATTTCTCTACTTTGCAGTTTCAGTAAAGCTAGCTCGGATCCGGAAATTTTCAGCATCTCAATCACACTATCAGCAATCTATTTTGGTATTTTTGGAAAGATGTATATAGTTGAAATATGGCATGTATAGGCTAGTTGTTTTGAAGCATATTTGAGATATGTATATAGCCATGTGATGGGGCTAGTTATATGTCTTATGAATGGTATGGCTTGTTGGTAATGAGAATGTCTTATGAATGGTAAACTTAATGATGATTTGATGCTAGTATGATCTAATAAATTTGAGGATGAATTATGTTTGGTATTGAATGTGTTCTAGTTGTGCAATTTAGTTTATAAGTTGACATGATTAGAAATGAGATTGGATGAGAGGATATGTTGATCACTTGTCATGAAATTGGTTGCCAAATTGTGTATGGAATTATGCTTAAATGTGCTTGTAGGATTGACCCTTGTGTGGGTGGCAAATTGGCCTTGAAAATGGCCTATTTTGCCTACACGGTTATGGCACACGGGCGTGTCTAGTGACCGTGGGTAAAGTCAATAGCAAGCTTAAGAGCACACGGTCATGGTACACGGACGTGCCTAGTAGCCGTGTAAATAAGTCAGTATATGGCCTAAGAGCACACGGCATTAGCACACGAGCATGCCTTGTGGCCGTGTGGAGAAGTCAGAATACTTGCTCTATCTTGGCACGACCTGGACACATGGGGGTGTCTGGTGATCGTGTGAGGTACATAGCCTGGTTGCACGGGCGTGTGACCTCAACAGATTTGATGAATATTTGAAATTTTGAAAACATTCGTAAGTGTTTGGTTTAGTCCCCACCCCTCTCTAGCATGTGTTAAAGGTCTCGTGGGCCTCAATAAGGAGCTATTTGTTTATGTTTTGATATGTTTTGATAATGATTGACTTTGTATCGTAAATTGGATGTGAAATGATTCGATTGTTTAGTAATGCCTCTTAACCTTATTTCGGTGACAGTTTTGGGATAGGGGTGTTACATTTTATTGGTATCAGAGCTATGGTTTAGTCGATTATCAGACTAACGTAGTGGATGTGAGTCTAGCTATACACGCCATATATGAAATTGCGATAGTGTGATGAATTCTGACAGTTATAAATGCATTTTCATATAGTAATGGGTCCCGATCGAGCAGTTGCTGATGACGTAGAGAGTAACGCGCCTACTCCCGCTCAAGGGACAGCGCCGACCACATCTCAGCCCAATGATAGTGATGAGGGAGGAGAGGCTAAGCAAGCCTTTTTTCTGTATAATGAGTGAGTGGTTTTCGGAGTTCGTTCGAACGAATCCGGCTACTCCACAACCTCCACCCCACAAGTACCTGTTGTGCCACAAGTTGTAGATCCGATCAGATTGAATAAACCTCCTGTGGACAAGATTCGTAAGTATGGGGCCGAAGAGTTTAGGGCCACAACTGATGACGATGCTGAGCGAGCTGCGGTATTCGATGAGGTGTCGTTGACTCCTGATGATTGTATCAAGTGTGCAGTTTCTTTGTTGAGAGATACAGCTTATAACTGGTGGAAGACGTTGAGATCCATGGTCCAGAGAGAGAGAATCACCTGGGATTTCTTTCAAGTTGAGTTCAGAAAAAAGTATATGTTAGATCGCCGGCACCCCCATGGCGTAGCAAAATAAAATTAATTCCGGTGATCCAAACCATGAATCCATGTGTAAGGAACGAATCGGGGTGAAATAAAGGTTTTGAAAATACCGAAACTTCAATCTGAGTAGACAGCGATGCCTCGGCAACAAGACTTTTGATCTACTATCGAACCAAGTCGTAACCTTTTTCTGATGTTGGCCTCTACGTAGTCCACCCGGTTTGACTATGAACGGAAGAAATCTCCAAAACTGTTTTGGAGGTTTATTTGCTTGAAGGCTGCTAGACCTCACAAGCAATTTTTAGGGTTTTTTTCTCTCTCAAATCTGTCTTAACCTATTACTTTTTATAATTGGTATAATGAATCATAATTAAAAATAAATAAATATAATAATGTTTTAATCGAAAATTATAATTACATTAATTATATCTGAAAATTATAATTACATTAATTATAACAAGGATTTCGGTAAACTATATTTATTTAAATTTATTTACGAACCAAATTCATATATTAATAGAACTATGTTCTCATTATGTGTACAACATCCTTATACATATAATATGTTCAATATTTGACTGCCAATTAAATTAATTCTTTAATTAATTTAATTCATGTGACAACCAAACACAATACCAACTATGTTTTATTCCGTTCATCTAAACCATAGGGTGTGACCCTGTAGGTTCTTGTAACGTTAGCAATAATACTAAAACATTTCTAATGTTACAAACAATGAGTGGCATCTAGCAACGCATCGTAGCTACCTAAGTTACAAGAAGTCATGATTCGATATAACCTTTTGTGATTAACTTTTATGCATTAATCCTCAAGTCCTTTATCTCCGGAATAGACACAAGTCATGGAATAGTCACACTTGCATAGTCCATCCCATGTTTCTTGATATCTTGAGTAAACTATGATATACAAATTAGTATGACATCTCATATCAACTTATTTGAGCATGGCCATGCATTTCTAGTTTCACTCAATCAAGTGGCCTAAGATATACTCCTATTATGTAGGAGGGACTTATCATATATTGATCAACCATATCCCTCTACATAGATTGTAGAATATCCAACATCAGCCTTTATAGAACTACCAGTTATGGTGTACGTTTGACTGTATCAAAATATACAACTCACGATGTTGGGATAATGATGATCTCAAGTTTGAGGATCATATACATATTAATCACTATGAGTAATGTTGTGACAATTACATAATAATCCAAGAAACATACTCATAGCGGGTCAGTCCAATGTGTTGTTCTCTAACACACATATTCATGCATTGATTTTGACACTTCATATCAATGACAACTCTTTATCATCAATTAACTACATGTTAGTCTTAATGCATTATTGTTGTCCTAGTCAACAATAATACTTGACTAAGGATCTTTTAAGAATAATCATATTATTCTCAGGACATTATTATAAAACAATTTATTTGTACACACAGAAAAAAAAACTGAAATAATAATGACGATGCTTTATATTAATAAACATGGTAAATCAAGTATGTTAGTACAACCATCTCATGATTGATCTTTGGGCATACTCTTACAGTATATCAGTCAACGATTTATTGATCAGAAACGTAAAGAGTTTCTAGAGCTAAAACAAGGTTGTATGTCAGTTACTGAGTACGAATGGGAGTTTGTGAGATTGAGCCAATATGCGAGAGAATGTGTTTCAACTGAAGCTACTATGTGTGAACGCTTCATAGAAGGGTTGAATGAGGACATTAAGTTGTTGGTTGGGATACTGGATATAAATGAATTTGTTGTGTTAGTCGAAAGAGCATGCAAAGCCGAGGAGCTTAGTAAGGAAAAGAAGAAAGCTAATTCTGAACTTCGAGATGAAAGAAAAAGATTGATGAGTAAATTTTCTCAATCCTCGACGAAGAAATTTAGAGATGCAAGCAATCGTTCAAATGCTTCATTTGGACATCCGAGTAGAGATCGTTTGAGACAAAATGTTGGTTCAAAAGCTCAATTCCCGATTGAATCAAGTGTTGGCAGTGTTAAAAGTAGTAAGCCTGAGTGTAGACAATGTGGGAGACGACATGTGGGTGAATGTTAGGGTAAGTATAATAACCGAACTTGCTATAAGTTTGGATCACGAGATCACTTTATTAGAGATTGTCCAAAGTTGGCTGAGGAAGAAAATGTTCAAAATGAAAGACTGAGTAATGTGAAGGCTAGGGGTAGACCACTTAGAAACTCCGGAAATGTAAGTGGGAGTCAAAGAGGAACTACCGATACAACTGTGAGATCGGAGGCGAGAGCTCTTGCCCGAGCCTATGCTATACGAGCATGAGAGGAAGCGTTATCCCCAGACGTCATCACTGGTATTTTTACTCTTTTTAATACTGATGTGATTGCATTGATAGATTCGGGTTCAACTCATTCCTATGTGTGTGTGAATCTAGTATTGAATAAGACTCTACCTGTTGAGTCTACTGAATTTGTGGTTAGAGTGTCGAACCCCGTAGGCAAGTGTATCTTGGTGGATAAGGTGTGCAAGAATTACCCATTGATGTTTTGTGATATATGTTTTTCGACTAATTTGATGTTACAACCATTCGATGAATTTGATATAATTCTGGGTATGGACTGGCTCACTCTGCATAATGCCATTGTGAATTGTAAAAGAAAGAGTATTGAATTAAGAAGTCAGAACTGTGAAATAGTTCGAATTGAATCTAGTGATATGAAGGTGTTACCAGCTGTTGTATCCGCGATGAAAGCTATGAACTATGTGAGAAAGGGTTACGAAGCTTACTTAGCATATGTGATTGATACAAAAGTGTCAAAAAAATGAGTTTCCAGATGTGTTTCCCAAAGAACTACCAGGATTACCTCCAATTCGGGAAGTTGAATTTGGAATTTGGTTAGTGCCGGGAACTACTCCCATTTCGGTAGCACCATATAGAATGGCACCGACAAAATTGAAAGAGTTAAAGTTTCAGTTGCAAGAGTTAACTGATAGAGGATTTGCTCAACCGAGTTTCTCGCCCTAGGGTGCTCCTGTATTGTTTGTGAAAAAGAAAAACAGCACTATGAGAATGCGTATTGATTACCGACAGTTGAATAAAGTGACAATAAAGAATAAGTATCCGTTGCCTCGTATTGATGATTTTTCTGATCAGTTGAAAGGAGCTACAGTATTTTCTAAGATAGATTTGAGATCGGGCTACTACCAGTTACGAGTCAAAGAGTCTGATGTACTGAAAACTGCTTTCAGAACGAGGTACGGACATTACGAATTCTTATTGATGCCTTTCAGACTAACAAAATGCTCCTGCGGTGTTTATGGATCTGATGAATCGGATATTCAAACCATATTTGGATCGTTTTGTTGTGGTGTTCATTGATCATATTTTGATCTATTCGTGTGATGGGACACAGCATGCCGAGCATTTGAGAACCGTGCTACAAACTCTGCGTGAGAAATAGTTGTATGCAAAGTTTAGCAAATGTGAGTTTTGGTTGCATGAGGTTGGTTTTCTGGGGCATATTGTATCAGCTACCGGGATATGGGTTGATCCGAGTAAAATCTCTACTATATTAGAATGGAAGCCTCCGAGAAATGTGTCTAAAGTCCGTAGTTTTCTGGGACTAGCAGGATATTATAGACGGTTTGTGAAAGATTTCTCGATAATTGCGACTCCATTGACGAAGTTTTTACAGAAAGATGTTAGATTCGAGTGGTCAGAAAAGTGCCAACAGAGTTTTGAGCAGTTAAAAGTGTTGTTGACAGAGGCGCCAGTGTTAGTTCAACCGGAATCGGGCAAAGAATTCATAGTTTACAGTGATGCCTCGTTGAGTGGTTTGGGCTGTGTGCTGATGCAAGAAGGGAAAGTCATTGCTTACGCTTCGAGACAGTTAAAGCCACATGAAAAAAATTACCTAACGCATGATCTTGAATTGGTTGCGATTGTGTTCGCATTGAAGATTTGGCGTCACTATCTATTTGGGGAGAAATGTCACATCTATACTGATCATAAGAGTTTGAAGTATTTGATGACTCAGAAAGAATTGAATTTGCGACAGAGAAGATGGTTAGAGTTGTTGAAAGACTACGAGCTTGTGATAGATTACCACCCGGTAAAGCTAATACTGTAGCTGATGCATTGAGTCGAAAATCATTATGTGTTGTAACAGCTCGATTTAGGGCCTAGTCGGAACACTGGTGCGAGACCACAAATTCGAAGTAGTAATATGAGTTTTTAAGGTAATTGAGATGGTTGCATGATATTATGAAAGTTTCATGAAGAAATTTTATGAAAATTTCTAGTAAAGGGTCCATTGGGACTAAATTGAAAAAGTTGCAAAATATGAGTTTCTAGAAGCTTTTTGTATTAAATAGCTTTAGAATATTAATTAGAAGTCCTTAAATAGGAATTTGCCCAAATTATAATTTTTGGACAAAAATGGACATAAGTTAGTAAATGGGGAATTTTTAAAGAGAAAGGCATTTTGGTCATTTATCAATTAAATGATTAAAAAGGGAAAAAGATGATAAAAATTCTTATTCATCTTCTTCCTTGTGCCAAAAATTGGAGAGACTCCATAGCTAGGGTTCTTCAATTTTTCAAGCTTGCTAGTAAGTTTATTTTAGCCCCGTTTTTAATATTCTTCGTATTTTTGGAATACTCGTATTATGAATTAGTTATTTTTAGCTATAAGATAAGCTAAGATTCATGTTCATAAATCTACCCATGTATGAGATGCTTGTAAAATGATATTTTATGGAAGATTATGAGAGTTTGATGTTAGATAAACATCTTTTTCTAAGTGAATTTCATGAAAAATGCTAGGAACGACTAGTTTGTTAATATTATGAAATTTGTCATACATGGTAGAAATAGTGAGAATTTGTTATTGCTATAGTTGAGATAATGAATCAGCTAATCATGAAGATTAAGAAAGTGGTATGAAAATTATTTTACGAGCCTAGGGGTAAAAGTGTAAATATGAAAAAGTTTAGGGGTAAAATAGTAATTTTGCCAAAGTATGAGTTGAGAGTCAATTTAGTCAATGTGAGTATTAAATGATCTAAATTATTATTATAGATCAAGAAAAACGAAGCCCAGATCAAGAACAAAGTTGAAGACTAAATTGCATATCTACATACATTTTATATATCGAGGTAAGTTTGTATGATTTCCAAGCTTCATGAATATTTTCATTGGATTGCTTGTTATGTTGTTAAATATACATTACTTTCATGAGAATGTTTAATGGTATGCTATACAAAGAAATTAATGAGATTAAGCATGAGAAAGTCCCGATTGAAGTTGAATTACTTAGGATACTCGATCTACCACATGAGATAAGAAAGTCCGTATAAGACCAAGCTAAGGCATGGCATCGGCAATAAAGCAAAGTTATCATGTAAGTCCAAGACAAGTCTTGGCATCGAAGAGTTATTATTAGATGAAGACCCATGTAAGCCCAAGCCAAGGCATGGCATTGGTGAGTCTCCAAGTAAAGATGTCATGTAAGTCCAAGACAAGTCTTGGCATTGAAAAGATATCATGAGATAGAGATCCCATGTAAGTCCAAGCCAAGGCATGGCATTGGTGAGTAACAAGAAATGTTTCATGTAAGTCCAAACCAAGGCTTGGCATTGACCAGTTCATGAGTAAAGATACCAAATAAGACCATGTCAAGACATGGCAACGGTAAGTTCCCAAGGGAACACACAAGGAAGACTTTGAGTAAGTCCATGTCAAGACATGGCATCAATACCAAGATGAGAGATCCCATGTAAGACCCTATCGAGGATATGGCTTTGGCATCAAGTTATATGTGGGATGAGATTCAGTATCCTCGGTTATTTATAGAAATTCATCAGGCAAATGAGTAAAGCTTAAATGAGATAGCAAGAAAATTAAGTAAGCAAAGCTATTATCAAGTTGAAAATGAGTATTATTCATGTTATGAATGATGAATTAGAGATTATGATTATTATAGTAAAGTATGCTGATCTATGTGATCAAGTGATGCAGGTATCTTGTCTACCTCACGAGCATGAGACTCGTAAGTGTCATGAGATATGTAAGAATCAGTAAGAGTAAGTAAGCTTAAATAGCTGAAATTATGATGCCATTGTTTATGCCAAAGGGTTTTTGTTAAACAAACATATTGCTATGTGCATTATATGCAAACTTACTAAGCTAAATGCTTACTTCTTTTATCCTTTCTTTCCATGTAGTTTCGCCAAGCTAAACTCGTGGATCATCATTATCGGAGCTCAAAGCTCACATGTGCCTTGCAAGCTATGAATACTCAGAAAGATTTGTGTGATGATAGTACGGTTTTGGCTGAGTTGAAAGTAAAGTCGATATATGTACGACAAATTTGTGATGCCCAAAAAAGTGATGTTGAAATGATGGCTAAACGAACTCAATGTGAATCGAATACTAAATTAGAATTTCGAGTTGATAGTGATGATTGTTTGAGATTTAGAGATCGGATTTGTGTTCCAAAGAAATCAGAGTTAATTCAGATGATTTTGAATGAAGCTCACAATAGTCATTTGACTGTTCATCCGAGGAATACGAAAATGTACAATGACTTGAAACAATTTTATTGGTGGCATGGTATGAAACGAGACATCTCTGACTTTGTGTCGAAATGTTTAATTTGTCATCAAGTTAAAGTTGAACATCATGTTCCGTCTGGATTGTTGCAACTGATTATGATTCTTAAGTGGAAATGGGAAAGAATCACGATGGACTTTGTATCGGGATTGCCTTTATCTCCGGGAAAGAAATATGCAATCTAGGTGATAGTTTGAAGAATGCAAAAAAAGAAAAAGTCAAAAGTTTGAAGTCTGTTCAAAGATCAAACACCATATTATAGAGCAACGAAGGCAGCCAAAAAAAGAAAAACAAAAAAAAAACAACAAAACAAGGATTGTAGAAAATGTGACCGAGACTTGTAAGGATTGGCATAAAGAAGTTACTATTTATCTTCTATGGTTATCAAATGTTGGCCAGGATTTTTGTCGGGGCAGCATCTTACCCATTGGTTTATGGAATGGAAGCATTGTTGCCTATTAAACCTAATCGAAGAAAATGTTAAAAGTTATCCATCATGGTCATATGATGCAAGCTTATGACAAGGATGTTTATCCTAGAGAATTCCATGAGGGGAACTTGATCTTTCTTTTACAAAAGGATTTCAGAGAAAAGCGGATGCCAAACTGGGAAGGACCTTATGTGGTAGAGAAGGCCCGTTCGGCGAATTCAGGTTCAAGGAGGAAGTATTTTACCTGAAAGGAGAAAGGCCAAGGTGAAAACTCGTAAAAGGCGCATTGAGTTCAAATTCAAATTCAAAAAAAAAAAGAAAGAAAGAAAGAAAAAGAAAAAAGAAGGAGAGGCCAAAGCGAAAACCCGCAAAAGGCGCTTTGAGACCAAAAGGGTTTTGAGCTGAAAACCCAAAAAAAGGCGGCTCAAATTTTGATAAAAAAATAAGGCATGTGGTAGTCTTGCTATGCCTGAATTAACAATAAGGAAATATGTTGTGTCTTGGGGCATTGACAAAGTACTTTGGATCCTCTAAACACGTATTGAGTTTAAAATGGTTCTCAAGAAGTTCAAACAGAGAAGCTCAGGCTGCGATATCTGGGGCACCTAGCTTCTATCTTACCCATTTTTTTGAATTTGCTTTGTTCTTTTCAAGATACACCCAATCAATTTTCTTGGTTATCTTTTATAACTTATTTGTTTCGAGCTATGCTCTTGATTAATTTTTTTTTTTTGTCCACTAATCTTTTTCAAGCATTTTATATTGAAATAATGATTATTGGACTAATACTTTCATAAGAGGAGTTTTGCATATGACTCTGGAAGCTTCTAAATAATATGTGAATCTGAAATAGGACTATTGTTTAAAACTCACCAAGCCTAAGGGTTGGGAATATTGAAAGATGATTATCTTTTTAGATTCTTATTAAATAAGACATTTTGTCGGTGATACCATTTCTATAAATGACGGGCAATGTCAACCCAAGTGGAAAAGGGGATCATTCTCAAGAAAAGAAAAATGATACCCCGCATTCATACATCTGGTCATTACGCCCAGGGAATAGTGTAACAGATCAAATTGATTGAGGATGATACGAATTCTATACCTTTGAGTGGTAACAGATTGTATAAAATGTTATTTCCTTAAGGTTGTAGTGGGAGGTACAAACTTTATGTCCCAAAAGGTACAGTGGAAGGGACTCTGGAATTACAGTGGGGCAAGCTTGCTGAGCAGAATGATTGTTTCTTTGGGTTTTCTGTCCAAGATACTAGCTGAACGAGAAAGCATGGTAGCGCATCAATGATAGAACCTTGATGAACTATGAGCAATGACAACCCATAAGAATCATTCTCACATTTCCAATTAGGAGCATTTGATTCATTTTGATCATTGTATCCTAATCGTTGTATAAAAAAACAAAAGAGGAAATCATTCTCATGACATTCTGTATTCATGCAAACGTCATCCCTAATATCATTTAGTTAGGAGCATTAGATTCATCCCGATCATACATCCTAAATCATCATTCTCATGACATTCTACATTCATGCAAACATCATCCATAATACATTCAAGTCTACAGGACATGTCCCCTAGAGGATGGTGTAGCAACATCAGTGAATTCACCAGTCTTATCTGTTGGACCAGCAGGGGAATAGGTCAAATATTGTAGATCTTGTCACCCTAAGCAGTAGTGGAACAAGATCGAATAGTGAATTTTATCTCCATTAAGCAGCGGAGTAGATTTAAGCCATCAGTCTTATCTCCCTCGAGATGGTAGGAGAGCTGGCTGAAGATTGAAGTCTTCTTGAAGATAGTAAGGAAGCAAATTAAAAAGTTTATATTTTGTTCCCTTAAGATGGTAGCGAAGCAAACTGAAGATTGAAGTCTTCTTGAAGATAGTAAGGAAGCAAATTAGAAAGTTTAGATTTTGTTCCATCAAGAAGGTAGTAGAGCAGGCTGAAGATTGAAGTCTTCCTGAAGATAGTAAGGAAGCAAATTAGAAAGTTCAGATTTTATTCCATCAAGATGGTAGTGGAGCAAGGTGAAGATTGAAGTCTTCCTGAAGATAGTAAGGAAGCAAATTAGAAAGTTCAGATTTTGTTCCATCGTGATGGTAGTGGGGCAGGCTAAAGATTGAAGTCTTCCTGAAGATAGTAAGGAAGCAAATTGGAAATTTCAGATTTTGTTCCATCGAGATGGTAGTGGAGCAGACTGAAGATTGAAGTCTTCTTGAGATAGTAAGGAAGCAAATTGGAAAGTTCAGATTTTGTTCCCTCAGGATGGTAGTGGAGCAAACTGGAGATTGTAGATCTGGCATTCCTGAGGTTGCAGAAAGTAGATCGAAGACATTAGTCTGGCATCCCTGAGTTTGCAGGGAGTAGATTAAAAAGCAGATTTGGCATTCCTGAAGTTGCAGGAAGCAGATCGAAGACATTAGTCTGGCATCCCTGAGTTTGCAGGGAGTAGATTAAAATAACAGATTTGGCATTCCTAAAGTTGGAGGAAGCAGATCGAAGACATTAGTCTTGCATCCCTGAGTTTGCAGGGAGCAGATTAAAATAGAAGATTTGGCATTCCTGAAGTTGCAGGAAGCAGATCAAAGACATTAGTTTGGCATCCCTGAGTTTGCAATGAGCAGATTAAAATAACAGATTTGGCATTCCTAAAGTTACAGGAAGCAGATCGAAGACATTAGTCTGGCATCCCTGAGTTTGCAGAGAGCAGATTAAAATAGCAGATTTGGCATTCCTGAAATTGCAGGAAGCAGATCGAAGACATTAGTCTGGCATCCCTGAGTTTGCAGGGAGCATATTAAAATAGCAGATTTGGCATTCCTGAGGTTGCAGGAAGTAGATCGAAGACATTAGTCTGGCATCCCTGAGCTTGCAGGGAGCAGATTAAAATAGCAGATTTGGCATTCCTGAGGTTGTAGGAAGTAGATCGAAGACATTAGGCTGGCATCCCTGAGTTTGCAGGGAGCAGATTAAAATAGCAGATTTGGTATTCCTGAAGTTGCAAGAAGCAGATCGAAAATATCAGATCTGGCATTCCTGAAGTTGCAGGAAGCAGATCGAAGTCATTAGTTTGGCATCCCTGAGTTTGCATGGAGCAGAATAAGATAGCAAATCGGAAATAGTAGATATGGCTTTCCTGAAGTTGCAGAAATGTAGATTGAAGCTATCAGATTTATTTGAAATCAAGATGAAGTTCCAATATCGTTGAAGTTGTAGCGGGGCTGGAAGACATTTAAAGAAGACGAGGACCAAGAAGACGAGGCTCGGAAAAGACCGGGCAAAATTGGCCTTCTAATGTCTTTGCTCTATTCTCATTTCACAACAATAAGCAAAGAGGGGCAGCTGTAAGAACCCAATTTTGCCCGGGTTTAGAAATAAACCAAAATAAAAATAATAATGTCCTTTTACAGTCCTTTACAAAGCCCAAAATTTAATTTACAAATGGCCCAAATACTAAAACTACTCAGCAACCCAAATTAGACACACTAACCCAAAACAAATTGACCCAATACCTAAAACCCGAAGACCATTACAACCCAAACCAACAAACCCAAAACATACGGGGCCCAAAATGGCCCAAATCTTAAATAGCAACAGAGAACCCAGGGTTTCTGGGAAACCCTAGGCACCGCAAGCCTTGCACCCAGCCCCTTTGCGCCACAAGCCATGCCCTCGTCAAGCCGCGATTCGCACGCGGATAACGCCCCATCGTCGCCGCATTCTTCTCGTCTACCTGTAAAAGAAGAAAGAAACAACAACAAAAACAGAGCAAAACATGGCAAAAAATTTCTTTTCCTTTTATTTTTATTTTTTCGGGTTATAAAAACCCCAAGGATATGTGTAACATCCTGACAAGGGCCTATGCATTTTCGGTTTAAATGTACGAAGTGATATGTTTTATGTACTAGGAATAAATTTCGAACATCTTTGGAAACCTAGAAATGCATGGAAATGGAAATGAACATTTTGAAACACTGAACATTTTGGAAATGATTCAAAATGGAAAGTGAACATTCTCGAAACTTGGAAATGTAAGAAAAATGGCAAGTTACTGAGCCGATTGAAAATTTTAGGAAACTTAGAAATGACCGAGAAATGTCAAGTTTTAAAGTTTAAAATAGGAAATTAAGGCAAGGTGGCCTTAAAAGTAAAAGTTGGTAAAATTTGACACACAAACAGGCTTGGAAAAGTGGCCTGAAGATGTCACTTAGGGCCTAAAGAAATGGCGCCACATGCAAGGTGTTAGGCCTGAGTTCGAGTCACTTGGGAAGCAAATAATGAAAGTTTTATTTTTGCTTCCTGATATCGAGGTGGGGCGACCTTTGGTTTCTAGAAAAGGAGGTGTTTTATTTTCATAAATATGTGAATAATAAGTGATAAATATTGGATTCTTTTTAATATGATTATTGAGGAGATAAATGATGGATTAAACACTTTTATTTTTAAATAAAGGAGATAATATTATCATAAAGGAAGAGTGGTGGCCAAGGCAGGGACTCTTGGCCTAGTAATTTCGGCTAAAGGAGGAGAATTAAGGCTATTCTCTCATCTTTTCTAAGCTCTGCCGAAAATTCCCTAGCAAAACTCTCTCTGCCGAATTTTCTTCTCCTCTTTTCTTCTTCTCTTTTCTTCATCTGTCAAGCCAAAACCCTTTTCTTTTGATCCCTGACTAAAACTCCATAGCCGAATCTCTGTGACTCTAGGCAAGGAAACAATCGATTAAAGGCATTAAAGGTAAGGTTAAGCACTATTCAAATTCTTCTCTTTTCTATCTGCCGAAAGAGAAGGGTCTAATCTCTATTCCTGTTTTATGGCCGAATCTACAAGGGATCTATCAGGATTCTACAACTGTCGAATACAAGGAGGAATCTTTCGGGATTCAAGGATTTAAGGTAAGTAAACATTATGTATTCGGCCAAGGAACTCAGATCTGTTTCTTGTGATTTTCAAAGGTCAAACTAACCATGCTTAATGAATTTAGTGTTAGCTGATTTCAAGGAAAAGGATAACTAGCAATTTTTGGGACTTGATTTACAATCATCCAATTCGGCAACAAGGTAAGTAATACAAATCCTACTAGGATTTGGTTTTTAAGCCAAATAGGTTTGTTAATATGTTTTAATGATTGGCCGAATATAGGAGTTAAAGATCTAGATCGGTAGATCGTTCTTCGGGATTTCAAGGAATCTATTAAGCGAATCATGTGTGTACCCATACTAACCTTCAGTACGTTATATGGCAATCATTAATTATATGATCATACATAAGAATGTGAATGTGGCTAAGTGCCCTAATGTGGTACAAAGGTACTCAGGTATGTTTCCTACTTCTGCTAGGATTACGAATATGTTATGTTTTTAACATGTGAATAAGTAACATGAATGAGAATCCAGTAGGTTACGCATGCTATAAAATATATGGGGCATTCGGGTTATATGTGAAAGGGGAAGTGAAGGTGTTGACTTCGGTCTCACCATCTGAATATGGTGACTACGGTCACATAGTTTGAACATGGTAACTTCGGTTACATTATCTGAATTTGGTAACCGGTTACATTATCCCGAACATGGTGTCTATTGACACAATTATCCGTGGCTATGCCACGAAATTATATGGGCGATGAGCACGTCGATCGCAAATGATCGCTTCGATGGTGTGTAGCGGATGGAGGGTCGACTTAGTAGTCCCACGTGTGTGACCAGCAGTGCGGGGTGTGTAGCGGATGGACAAATAGGCTTGGGTTTGGGTTGCATCATCATTTATTTGTATATGAATATGAACTTGATATGAACATGTATGTTTGATTTGTTGAATGTTAGTATTGTGTGCACATTGAGTCTGTTGACTCACCCCATTGTGGGACTATTTTTCAGGTAATGAGCAATAATGGACCGGGTCGGCAGGAACTAAAGGTGGCCATGCACAACAAGAAAGGATTTTTATTATTTGGAACTGTTATTTTTACTAAGTATTTCAAGTTTCTAAGTTTGGGAATTTATTTGATGTAATAAGGCCGAAGAGGCCATAGTTTTATTTCGTTACTTTTATTTTCTTTTAACTACTATGTTATGACTTATTTTATATTTTAAGTTTAAGAAAAATTATTTCTTTAAAAGTAAACCCTAAATTGTTTTGTCACCTTAAATTAAATGGAGTTCCAAATAAAACTAATGGGTTTCCAACCTAAGCCCAACCCAAATCGATATTCTTTTCTAAAAATTACACAAACTTTCTTTAAGTAACAAAGCATTTTGAAACTGATTTTCTTAAGGAACATACCAGATCCGGTTCAGGCTCGTGGGCCGGGTGTGGGGTGTTTTAGTTTGGTATCAGAGCCCAATTTTTAAACTCTCGGCCTGTGGGCTAAGGCCCATAACGTTTTCAAAGAGAGCCAAATGATTTTCTTTGAAACGAAGCAGGTTTTCTGGCATGGCACCTAAGTCTCCGACCCGCAGCCCACCAGGTAAGTACCCCTAACTCTATGTGTGATTATGTGATTTATGAATTGAATAAGGGTAGAAAAGGCATGGAACGTAGAATAGTATGATAGGAATAAGGAACCCTAGGACTAGTTTACTCAAACACCAAATGCATAAGACTTAATGCACTAAACAAACCTATGGCTAAGTCACTGAGCTAGGGTGTGGTAACCCTTGTACGCATGTCTAGGATTGGATCCGGAAGAGCACAGTATTTAAGCGATCCCTAGTGACTCACCTCCTCTTGCGCAGAATCCTACAGTGCGTAAGCTTCGGTTCACCCTAACTCGGAGGGCTCGATGGTGTGGCAACCTGCGTGCGCATGTCTAGGAATGGTTTCGGTGAGACCTTGGTATTTAAGCAGTCCGCGTGACTCACTTCCTCTTCACTCGAATCCTGCCTGGTGCGTAGCTTTGGTTCACCCTGACCATGAGGGCTCGGTCATAGGCTAAACATAATGACTAAAACCCAAAAGGGAACTAACCATGTTTTAAAAAAAAAAGAGAGAGAACAAACAACAAACCCTAGTTTTAAAACTCTTAAAACTTTCTTTTAAATTTGTAAAAACTATCTTTACAAAATATCCCGAAAAATTTTTGATTTGTGAAAATTACAAAAATACCCTTGGTGGCAAAATTACCAAAATGCCCTTGGCTTATAAAATGTCCAACTACTCAACAGTTTTACCAAAATTTCATTATTTTATAAATGCTCAAAAACTCTAATTTGTAAACTATCAAAAATACCTTGACTTTGAAAAACGTTACAAAATTGCCCTAACTTACAAAATTACCAAAATAACCCTGATTTCTAAAATTTTTGCAACATCACTGTTTTGGAAAGTACAATTCTCAATAAGAACCCTCAAAGTTTTGTAACTTTTAAAATATCCCTGATTTATCAGATTTTACGCATTTATCTCGATTTGTGAACAATTATCGAAATACCCCCGAGGTCAAAAAAATTACCGAAATACCCCTGAATTTTAAAATTTTTCCAAAATTACCCCGGGACTTTAAAATTTCCAAAATACTTTCGACAAAATCATCGAGGAACTTTTTGTTTTGAAAAATTACGAAAATGCCCCTGTAGGACGAAATTACGAAAATACCCCTGGGTAGTGGAAAAACAACAACGATGAAAATTACAATGTTTCTCTGAATGAACGAAAGTTCATAATTGTTTGATGGATGGATGAATGAATGAAAGACTGTGTGCTTGTGTGAATACGAAAGAACCACTCCTAAAACTCTTTACATAAAACTCCTTCGCGGGTAAACAAGTGAAACAAAAGTACTAATTCATAAAACTTCTTCATCAGATTTCGACGATTGAAATGAGCTCCAGAGGACGTGGTCGTCATGGACGAGGTAGAGGAAGAATGACTGTGTCAGAACCCGTTAGATCGGGTCAGGGTTCTGACAATGAGATACTACCGCCACCACCACCCCCAGCTGTTGGTGTTGAGCAACAAGCTCAAGCGGGGAAGATCTTTGTGTTGCGGTCAGTCTTTGCGAGTTTTGGAATTGGTGGGTCAGTGCGGGGAGGAAATTCAGGAAATCGTAAGTTAGTGCCTGAACGGCTCCGAGCTAATGGAGCCGAGATGTTTCGAGGAGTGTCTGGAGTGGTGCCCAGTACAGCTGAGTACTGGTTGGAAGCAACGGAGCGCATCATGGATGAGCTTGATCTGACCCCTGATGAAAAGTTGAAGGGGATGGTGGCATTGTTACGCGATGAGGCGTATCAATGGTGGTTAACTGTGCGGGATGGTGCCACGGCTGAGGATCTGACCTGGGAGTATGTTAAGGAAGCATACCGGAAGAAGTACGTGGGAACCAGGTACATTGATGAGCAAAGAAAGCTTTTTGGAGTGGTCCAAGGAAACAAGTCGATTCTGAGAATATGAGGTGAATTTCGAGGTTGAGCCAGTGCTTCGAGGTGTTGTGGCGGCGAGCATGAGCGCCGTGTCCGTTTTGAGGACGGGCTAAGGGATGATCTCGAGATTATTAATAGCACCGCATCGGGAGCGGGAATTCTCTCGCTTTGGTAGAAAAGGCCAAGGTGGTCGAGGAATCAAGGACTCTACAAAGCAAAGCTACAGATAGAAGTAGGCCCAAGAAAAGTTTTGGGTCATCTGGAAAAGTTCATAAGAGGCCTAGAGTTGATGGGCCGCAAGGTCAGCAAGCTGGATTCGAAGGGCGGTATCGTCCTTGTGAGCATTGTGGAAAGAAGCACTTGGGAGAGTCTTTGGAGAAAGACGGAGGATGTTTCAAGTGTGGGTCCAAGGACCATATGCTTAAGGATTGTCCCAAGCAACCAGATGAGAGCCGGCCGGCAGCTCAGAATGCTAGCCAGGCAGGTAGAGGCGGACAGCCTCAACGGAGTCGTGGTTCGGCCAACCGAGGTAATGGTACTGGCAGAGGCCGTGGAGCACAGGGCCGAGGTGCTGCTAATGCTAAAGCAAGGCAACCGAGTTTGGTTTATGCGGTTGCTGGAGGGAGGATGGAGACGCGCCGGATGTTATAACCGGTACGTTCTTCATATTTGACAAGCCCTATTTTGCTTTAATTGATGTGGGCTTGACCCATTCATATGTTGCATGTAGCGTAGTGGAAACAATAAGCCTAGACTCTGAATTTTCGGGTAGGCAGATGACTGTAGTAAGCCCATTAGGCCAAACTGTAGTGGTAGATAAGATCTTTCGGAATGTACCCCTAGAGATTTAGGGAGTGAATTTTTGGGCTGACTTAATGGAATTACCTTTTGGAGAGTTTGAACTTATACTCAGAATGGATTGGCTAGTAGAGCATCGAGCTGTGTTGGATTGTGCGGCTAAACGTATGGAACTAAGAACCCCGGAGGATGAGGTAGTAGTGATGATCGGAGAAAGGAGGAACTACTTGTCTAATGTAGTTTCGGCACTGAAGGCTGAGAAGATGGTTAGGAAAGGGTGCAAGGCGTTCTTAGCCTTCGTAAGTGATTTAGGTGGGAAGGAAGAAGGTGTTTGGGGAGTTAGAACCATAAGGAATTTTGAGGATGTATTTCCAGAGGAATTACCAGGAATACCCCCAGATAGAGAGGTGGAGTTTGGAATAGATTTGCTACAGGGAGCAGCTCTCGTGTCAATCGCTCCTTCTGGGATGGCGTAGAAGGAGTTGGTGGAGCTCAAGGCTCAAATTCAAGAGTTGTTGGATCGTGGGTTCATCTGACCCAGTGTGTCTCCGTGGGGGGCACCGGTCCTCTTTGTGAAGAAGAAGGACGAAACTATGCGAATGTGCATAGATTATCGTCAGTTGAACAAGCTGACCATTAAGAATAAGTATCCTTTGCCAAGGATCGATGACTTGTTCGATCAGCTGAAGGGGGCCGCAGTATTCTCGAAGATAGATTTAAGGTCGGGATATCATCAGTTAAAGGTGAAGGAGGCAGATATCCATAAGACCGCTTTTAGGACAAGATATGGCCACTTTGAGTTTGTGGTGATGCCGTTTGGGTTGATGAACGCTCCAGCCGCATTTATAGACATGATGAATCGGGTTTTCCAACCCTATTTGGATAGGTTTGTCATTGTGTTCATCGATGATATTCTGGTGTACTCGAAGTCAGAAGAGGAGCACGATGAGCATCTCCAAGTTGTGTTGGAAGTGTTAAGGGAAAAGAAGCTTTATGCCAAATTCAGCAAGTGTGAATTTTGGCTTAAGGAGGTGGCATTCCTAGGACATGTGGTATCCGTCGAAGGAATAAGAGTGGACCCTAGGAAGATCGAAGCAGTGTTGGATTGGAAACCACCTAGGTCCGTGGCTGAAATCTGAAGTTTCTTGGGTTTGGCAGGCTATTACAGAAGGTTTGTGGAAGGATTCTCGTCTATAGCCGCGCCTTTAACAAAGTTGCTAAAGAAGGAAGAACCCTTTGTATGGACGGATAAGCAACAGGAGAGCTTTGAAAAGCTTAAGAAAGTGCTGACGGAAGCTCCAGTGTTAATTCAACCGGAAGCAGGCAAGGGTTTTGTGGTGTATTGTGACGCTTCGCATACGGGGTTAGGATGCGTGCTATTGCAAGATGGTAAAGTGGTCGCGTATGCGTCTCGGCAACTAAGGCCTCATGAGGTTAATTATCCAACCCATGACTTGGAACTAGCAGCAGTGGTTTTCGCCCTTAAGGTTTGGAGGCACTACCTTTATGGAGAAAGGTCAATTATCTATACTGACCACAAGAGCCTTAAGTACTTGTTGACTCAGAAGGAGTTGAACTTGAGGCAATGAAGGTGGGTGGAGTTGCTGAAGGACTACGACTGTTCGATAGAATATCATCCGGGCAAGGCGAATGTAGTGGCTGACGCCCTAAGTAGGAAGGTGGTGTCGGATCTAAGGGCCATGTTCGCCCACTTAAGCCTATATGATGATGGAAGCCTGTTGGTAGAGTTGCAAGTCAAACCCACATGGCTGAAGGAAGTGAAAGAGGGACAGTTGGTGGATAAGGATCTAAGTGCTAAGTTCCAGCAAATGCAGAACGGAGAATTAAAGGACTATAGCGTTAGTGATGAAGGAGTATTGTGCTATAAAGGAAAAGTCTGTATGCCGAATGACGCAGAGTTAAGACGAAGGATTCTTCGGGAGGCGCATGGTAGCCCTTATGCCATGCATCCCGGAGGCACTAAGCTGTATAGGGATTTAAGGGAACAATTTTGGTGGTCTGATTTTAAACGGGAAGTTACTGAATTCGTGGGAAAATGTCTGACGTGTCAGCAAGTTAAGGCTGAACACCAAGTCCCATCGGGATTGCTTCAACCAATCGAGATTCCCCAATGGAAGTGGGAGAGAATTACCATGGACTTCGTTAGTGGGCTTCCCCTTACGCCTACTAAAAAGGACTCGGTATGGGTGATAGTAGACCGTTTGACCAAGACCGCGCACTTTATCCCAGTGAGAGTGGACTATTCTCTTCAAAAGCTAGCCAAGTTATACGTGGCGGAGATCGTAAGGTTACATGGAGTTCCGGTATCGATCATCTCCGACAGAGATCCAAGGTTTACGTCTCGGTTTTGGAAGGCACTTCACCAAGCTTTAGGCACCAAGTTGGACTTCACTACTGACTTTTCATCCACAATCAAATGAGGCACCGAGCGGGTTATACAAGTGTTGGAGGATATGTTAAGGGGTTGTGTTATGGAATTTTGAGGAAGTTGGGAGGATTATTTATCTTTAGCTGAGTTCGCCTACAACAACAGCTATCAGGCTAGCATTCGGATGGCACCATATGAAGCATTGTATGGTCGAAAGTGTAAAACTCCTACTTGTTGGACCGAGTTTAGAGAACGTCGAGTTTTGGGCCCGAGTTAGTGGCGCGGCCAAGAGAAAGTTGAGTTAATTCGGGCACACGGTGAAAGAAGCCTCTCGATAGGTAGAAGAAAACGCACTTGAGACCTTAAGCGGAAGGAAATAGAGTTTGAAGTGGGAGATCAAGTATTTCTGAAGGTCTCACCATGGAGGAAGGTAATGAGGTTCGGTCGCAAAAGGAAGCTAAGCCCAAGGTTTATAGGGCCCTATAGAGTTCTGAAGCGAGTTGGGCCACTGGCATACCAGTTGGAGTTGCCGCCAGAGTTGCAGCAAACGCACGATGTATTCCATGTGTCTATGTTACGTCGTTACCGATCGGATCCGTCCCATGTGGTACCAATCGAAGAAGTGGAGCTAAGGCCAGACCTATCCTACGAGGAAGAGCCGATTCGAATCTTGGAACGTGATGTGAAAGTACTACGAAGGAAGTCAGTGCCTCTAGTCAAAGTGTTATGGCGCAATCATGGATCGGAAGAAGCTTCGTGGGAGTATGAAGAGACAATGCGACAGCAATACCCTCAACTATTTTAGTTAGGAAATTTCAGGGATGAAATTTTGTTTAAGAGGGGTAGAACTGTAACATCCTGACAAGGGCCTATGCATTTTCGGTTTAAATGTACGAAGTGATATGTTTTATGTACTAGGAATAAATTTCGAACATCTTTGGAAACCTAGAAATGCATGGAAATGGAAATGAACATTTTGGAAACTGAACATTTTTGAAAACTGAACATTTTTGGAAATGATTCAAAATGGAAAGTGAACATTCTGAAACTTGGAAATGTAAGAAAAATGGCAAGTTTCTGAGCCGATCGAAAATTTTAGGAAACTTAGAAATGACCGAGAAATGTCAAGTTTTAAAGTTTAAAATAGGAAATTAAAGCAAGGTGGCCTTAAAAGTAAAAGTTGGTAAAATTTGACACACAAACAAAGCTTGGAAAAGTGGCTGAAGATGTCACTTAGGGCCTAGAGAAATGGCGCCACATGCAAGGTGTTGGGCTGAGTTCGAGTCACTTAGGAAGCAAATAATGAAGGTTTTATTTTTGCTTCCTGCATATCGAGAGTGGACTGGACCTTGGTTTCTAGAAAAGGAGGTGTTTTATTTTCATAAATATGTGAATAATAAGTGATAAATATAGGATTCTTTTTAATATGATTATTGAGGAGATAAATGATGGATTAAACACTTTTATTTTTAAATAAAAGAGATAATATTATCATAAAGGAAGAGTGGTGGCCAAGGCAGGGACTCTTGGCCTAGTAATTTCGGCTAAAGGAGGAGAATTAAGGCTATTCTCTCATCTTTTCTAAGCTCACTAGAAAAATTCCTAGCAAAACTCTCTCTGCGAATTTTTTTCTCCTCTTTTCTTCTTTTCTTTTCTTCATCTGTCAAGCCAAAACCCTTTTCTTTTGATCCCTGACTAAAACTCCATAGCCGAATCTCTGTGACTCTAGGCAAGGAAGCAATCAATTAAAGGCATTAAAGGTAAGGTTAAACACTATTCAAATTCTTCTCTTTTCTATCTGCCGAAAGAGAAGGGTCTAATCTCTATTCCTGTTTTATGGCAGAATCTACAAGGGATCTATCAGGATTCTACAACTGTCGAATACAAGGAGGAATCTTTCAGGATTCAAGGATTTAAGGTAAGTAAACATTATGTATTCGGCCAAGGAACTCAGATCTGTTTCTTGTGATTTTCAGAGGTCAAACTAACCATGCTTAATGAATTTAGTGTTAGCTGATTTCAAGGAAAAGGATAACTAGCAATTTTTGGGACTTGATTTACAATCATCCAATTCGGCAACAAGGTAAGTAATACAAATCCTACTAGGATTTGGTTTTTAAGCCAAATAGGTTTGTTAATATGTTTTAATGATTGGCCGAATATAGGAGTTAAAGATCTAGATCGGTAGATCGTTCTTCGGGATTTCAGGGAATCTATTAAGCGAATCAGGTGTGTACCCATACTAACCTTCAATACGTTATATGGCAATTATTAATTATATGATCATACATAAGAATGTGAATGTGGCTAAGTGCCCTAATGTGGTACAAAGGTACTCATGTACGTTTCCTACTTCTGCTAGGATTACGAATATGTTATGTTTTTAACATGTGAATAAGTAACATGAATGAGAATCCGATGAGGTTATGCATGCTATAAAATATATGGGGCATTCGGGTTATATGTGAAAGGGGAAGTGAAGGTGTTGACTTGGTCTCACCATCGAATATGGTGACTACGGTCACATAGTTTGAACATGGTAACCGGTTACATTATCCGAATTTGGTAACCGGTTACACATTATCGAACATGGTGTCTATTGACACAATTATCCAGTGGCTATGCCACGAAATTATATGGGCGATGAGCACGCCGATCGCAATGATCGCCTTCGATGGTGTGTAGCGGATGGAGGGTCGACTAAGTAGTCCCCACGGTGTGACTGGCAGGTACGGGGGTGTGTAGTGGATGGAAAAATAGGCTTGGGTTTGGGTTGCATCATCATTTATTTGTATATGAATATGAACTTGATATGAACATTTATGTTTGATTTGTTGAATGTTAGTATTGTGTGCACATTGAGTCTGTTGACTCACCCCATTGTGGGACTATTTTTAAGGTAATGAACAATAATGGACTGGGTCGGCAGGAACTAAAGGTGGCCATGCACAGCAAGAAAGGATTTTTATTATTTGGAACTGTTATTTTTACTAAGTATTTCAAGTTTCTAAGTTTGGGAATTTATTTGATGTAATAAGGCCGAAGAGGCCATAGTTTTATTTCGTTACTTTTATTTTCTTTTAACTACTATGTTATGACTTATTTTATATTTTAAGTTTAAGAAAAATTATTTCTTTAAAAGTAAACCCTAAATTGTTTTGTCACCTTAAATTAAATGGATTTCCAAATAAAACTAATGGGTTTCCAACCTAAGCCCAACCCAAATCGATATTCTTTTCTAAAAATTACACAAACTTTCTTTAAGTAACAAAGCATTTTGAAACCGATTTTCTTAAGGAACATACCAGATCCGGTTCAGGCTCGTGGGCCGGGTGTGGGGTGTTTCAATATGTAAAAACAAGGAGGGGCAAGGATACGAACACCCAGAGAGAATAGGCAAAAAAGACATAAATAGTGATACGCAAACAGTTACAAATATACAGAGAAATTTTTTTTTTTTTGGTTTACGAAGGTGATTCACATTCTATTTTCTTATTATTTTTACTTTTATTTTCTCTGTTTCATGCATGTTTATTTATAAAACAATATTGAAATAAAAGAAAAGGACGAAATTTCATACCTGAGAGCCGCCGTGGGCGACGGCGGGTAGGCGCATGTAGTGCGTGGAGTGCGACGGCCCCCCTTATCAGAGTCCTGGCCTAAAGGCCAAAGGACAGAGAGTTTTCAAAACAAACTCAGTTTTTTTTTCTTCTGAACTGATAAAATGATTTTTTTTTTTATTAATTTTGTAACTTATATAGCAACGGTAAAACGGCGTCGTTTATGCTTAGGCCAATAAGCATCTATACGATGCCGTATAAAGCTTTCAACCTGAACCCGACCCGATAGACTAGAAGATCCGCGTGTTTTTTTTTTGTCAATGGTCTATTTACGGAATAGGTCCTTCCGTATTTTTTAAATTTACAATCATGTCCAATAGCATTTTTCTGTATTTATAATTTAGCCCTAAAACTTACATTCTGTTTCATTTTAATCCTCGGGCTCTTTAAAAGATGAAAATTAGAATGACGCCGTTTTGGAAAGGAGGTATAATTACCATATTAGTCCCCGTGTTTTAACATGCGTTTTGATTTAGTCCTTTTTATTTATTTTATTACTATTTAACCCTTGTTTCTTTATTTATTTTTAATTTTCTTATTTTATTCTATTTTAAATTATTTTAATATTATATTTAATTATTTTATCATATTAAATATTCTATATTATTTTCTTATATTTATTAATTTATTAATAGTACGAAATTCATATATATGTATATATTTTATATGTATTATCTTTATATATTTAATTATTATTATATATTATTTTTCTTGGTTTAATATTTTATATATTATTTTATAGTTTATATATTATTTATTATATTTTTTTAATTTGTATATTATATAGTATTATAGTATGTTATTTTTTCTATTTATATTTTATAACCTATTTTATTTACATTATTTATTACCTATGTAATTTTTATGATTAGTATATTATATATATATGTTTTTTTTATTGTATACTGTTTACTAATTATTTTTATAATCATTTATATATATTAAATTATTAAATTATATATTTGTTATAAATTTTTCTTGTTATATACTTCTTTATTATTTATTTAAAACATTGTTTATATATGTTAAATAGTTTTAGAAATTGTCATATTCTTTTTCCTATTATACTGTATATTCAATGCTTAACATAACTCTTAATTTATTTATTCATGTTATATTATTCTTTATTATTTATTGTTAGTATAATTTGTAGTTATGTAAAATTGCTATTAAATATATATGTTGCCATATCTACTCCAAAACCATTTGTTTCATAAATACATTTAATTACATTTATGCAAAAGCTTTTAAATACAACGATATATGATATTTGGGGACTTCGAGAGAAATTATACCCTAACTTACTGGGTTTTAATTTTTCCTCGTAGAACTTAAAATATCAGGTATCCTCTTTTTTTGAAACCTATAAATTTTAAATAAGAACTTATCAATGAGAATTCAAAATTGTCGTGTCCTAACTCATTGGATATGACGATTTGTCATCTCGGGATAAGAATTTCAGAAAATAAGGCAATGTTTCGTGTTTGGAAGTTCGAGAAATTGTGCCCTAACGTGTTGGGTTTCGATTTTTCGTTCGTCCAAATAACTACATATCCTTTTAATGAATTTTGTAAATCATGAGATGATTTTGGTTACTAAAGTTTAAAACATCATGTCCTAACGTGCTGGATGTGATGTTTGTGTGCTTTCGGAACAAAGGAATCTCCAATTTCAATTTAAATTGTTCAAATTTTTAAAAGAAATCATGTTCCCAAATCTTTTTCAAATTCTCGACATAAGGACATTAATTAATCAGTTGGATACCAATTTTTAGGCGTTACGAGGGTGCTAACCCTTCCTCGTACGTAACTGACTCTCGAACCTGTTTTCTGGTATTTTGTGGACCAAAAAAATTAATGTTTTGAAGTAAAACATCTTATAAGGTGATCCAATCACACCTAAGTAAAAAGGGATTTGTGGCGACTCCATTTTTCGTTTTAAAGTCGATCCTCGTTTTTAAAATCAATTCAAAAATGGTTTCGACACAGGTGAAAGCAATAGTTCCTAGTCACCCGTCAGGGTTGAACCCACACGAATCATTTGCCTGGCCTTGGCTTAATATTATTGTATTCTCGAGTTTGCAACATATGCAGGAGCTCGGAACCTAAACTTGTATTCTCGAGTCTGCAGCACATGTAGGAGATCAGAACCTATTCTTGTATTCCCAAGTCCGCAACACATGCAGGAGCTCAGAACCTGCGCAAAAATCATAACCTTGTATACAAGACTTTTACTAATTTCATCAAGATTTAATCTCAAATCATATCATTTAGCAAAAATCCATTTCAATTAGATTATATTCTAAATTTGTATACAAGTTCATAACCAAATTCAAGCTTTCAATAAACACAATTACACATTTAAATTATAATTCAACATCAAATTAAACTTATGTATACGGTATAAACTTACCTGATAAAACGGTACTATTTTAGCTAATAGGGACTATTCGACAATTTTTCCTTTTTCACCTAAATCAACAACTTGATTTAAATGATATTTAAGATTCAAAATATCAATACCAATATCAAAATAATACTAAAACTCATGTTTATAATCTTTTAATTTCATTTTATATAATTTTCCTAAACTTTTACATTTTATTTAATTAAATCCCTAAAACTGAAACACATATAATTTTCACAATTGAACTTCGTTTTTCATTCCAATTTAAATATTTCCTTCTATAGCCCTCAAAAATCCAATTTTATAGAAATTCAAAGTCACTTTTGACATATTCACAATTTAGCCCCTAAATGCAAAATTAACAAAATTTACTTTATCAAATAACCCTTAAACATTACATAGCTTCCAAATCTACCATTTTCTATAAAAAAAACATATAAGATTCATCAATGACAAATTTTAAAATCTTTAACAGTTTTAAAATCAGAGATACAATTTAACCAAACTGAGTTGCAACGATCTCAAAAATATAAAAATTACAAGAAACTGATTAAAATCTACTTACCAAATTTGAAGAAAAAACTTAGCCGAAAGCTTGGTTTAGTCTTCCATGAAGAATCATTGGTGAAGGGGAAAAAGAAAGATCATCATGTTTTTACCCCTTTTGTTTAATGTTTTATATTATTTTACTTAACCAATTAATTTAATTTAACATTAAAATAACATATAATTTAACAAATAACAAGCATTGACCATCCACCCAAATTCAAAAGGTTGGTAAATTGCCACTTTAGATCTTAAACAAACATTAATGATGCATTTTAGCTAAATAAAATCAATAGTGTTAAACTTTTGTAACTTTTACGATTTAGTCATTTTTCCTTAATTAACTAGCCAAACGTCAAAATTACCGGACCAAAATTAAATACACATATATAATAACTTCATAAATATTTAACAAAAATATTTATGGGCTCGATTTTTAGAAATGAAGTCTCGATACCTCATTTTTCAAAATCACTTGACTTTAGGACCGAACCACTTGTACTTAACTAATTATCCAATTAAATAAAATTATCAAATCAAAATTCACTATATCATAATACTTGACTCGTAAATATTAAAAAATAATACTTATAGACTCACTCGTCGGAATTGCTGTCCCGAAATCACTATTTTCGACGCCACTGTAAAACAGATTGTTACAAACGTGCTTGAGTGTAATTGTACACTCACTGCAGGGAAGATGAAATGTGTGTGTCTCGGTTCTCCATCTCTCCACCAAAGCATTGATAAGTAGGGGATCCAATTTAGTCCTCCCGAGCATGCGAGCCACGTACAAGAATCCCACATCTCGCAAGTGTCCATGAATGATAACCGGTGCACTCACACTTAAATTGTGTATGTATGTCTCCAAAATCCGATCTTTGGCCTAAGTATATAAACATAAAAAAAATTAAAAAGTAAGAATGTTAATAACATAATAATTAACTAATTAAAATTAAATAATTTAATAATATTTTCTTACCATTTGTAATTGGACATCGAACATGTGCTTGTCATCCAAATGGATAAATTAATTTTTCATTTTACAAATTATAAGGAATAAAATAAAATTGAATAGAATAGGATTGAGAGAAAGATTTAAAACGAAATTATTGAGAGAATAGGTTTGAATGGAAAAAAAAATGAAGTTTAGAGGGGTTTATATAGGAAAAATATGACTGTTGGGGGATGTAGCCGTTGAAATTGTGATGGGGGAAATGTTATCACTGCTTGAAAACGCGTCCTGTAAGATGCGTTTTCAATTTCCCTATTCAAAAACGACTTATTCTCATAAATAAATAAAAAAAGACCTAAATTCTTAAATTTTATAAAAAAGAGACATATTTTTATAAATTAAACATTGTTTTTATATGTAAAATATTTCAAAATTATTTAAAATACACATACTAAAATATATAATACTAAAATTTACCACACCCATGATATGGATGGAAAAATTAAATATTTTACATATAAAAATTATATTTACTAAAAACAATTATATCAAACATAATTAATTGATTTTATATACTAGATTTACTGTACTCACAATGTAAGCGAAAAATAGTGATATTTAAAATAAATATTTTTATAAAATTAAAATTTAAAATACTCTCAATGTATGTAGAAAAAACAAATATTTGACATATAAAAATCATATATAAAGAAAATTTTATTAAAAAAATTAGTTGATATTTAAAAATATATATATTTAACATAATATATATAAAAATTATTTTCATTATATAATTACATATTTATTATTTTGTCTATATAAATAAAGAATTTATTAATTAAAAAATAAAATAAAATAATTAAAAACTCGAAAATAACATGCTTTTTAATAATAATAATAATAATAATAATAATAAGAAAGAGCTTGAATCATTCATTAGTAAAAAAACCCAAATAAACATGAGATGAGACCCAACGATAGAAAATACAAGCATTTAACCAATAAATTAAAAAGCAAAATTGTTAAAAGAAAATGCACTTAGTATAAAGTGTTTTTTGAAAAGCATTTTTCATAAGCAAATTTCTTTATTGAAAGTGGCAATTTTCACTAATTTTGCCCTATTGTAATACACATGTATAAATAATTTTTTTGTCATATTATTAGACTAACAACCAAATCAATCATTAATTTTATAACAAAAATAATAATTCCAAAATATAAAAATAAGACATTTTAGTAAATATATTGAACGGAGCAATAAAAACTGAACAACAACTTGTCTCTAATTTTGATTTTGAAAAAAAAAAAAAAAAAGTTGCAAGATTGGAGTGGGTGAAGCATATCATTAGCTTCCCAGTATTTGTCTTCCAAAACTATGCTTTGTATACTTTTAGTTTTTTAATCTCATATTTTTAAAACTTAATTTTATTCATTCCTAAAGAAAAGTTATACATTTTAATCTCATTATGTAAAAGTTACACGTGAAAGGGGAAAACGCCATTATTTTTGTGAGCGGTCCGTTATCAGCTGCCACTGCGTTGCGGTGCGTCACGTGGAAATTCACGCTCATAAAAGCAATAAATGGTAGGGTAGCTGAACTGAAACCCAAATATTTAATGACTTTTTCTTTTTTCTTGTTTTATTAAGAATAAAATTCCTAAAGATTAAACTAAACAGAAACGCCAAAAAACGGACGTTTGATGGTGAAAGTGAAACAAACCGAGTCAAAGGGCTCCAAACAATAGCACCCCTATTCAACGTGATTACCCTCACTTTTACACCTCAGCACACCTGTTGTCGGTGCTGCTGACGACACACTTGCTCTTGCTGCCGTCTCGTCGACTGCTCCTCCTTCTGCCGCCGCAGCTCCAACACCTTCCGGTGGGAGTTCGAGTGTTGAGTCAGCACAAATGTCGGACTCGCGGCGGGTCTGTATTCGGGCACTAGCCGACCCGATTTATACCGGACCCCACACGCGTTGCACAATGTCTTCGGTCCTAATGGCCCCGTCCGCCACTGTGGGGTCTTCTCCGACGCGCAGTGTGAGCATCGCCTCATCCCTTCTACCGCTGCCGGGGATGCTTGACGTTGGATTTCCCTTTTCGTCTTTGTTTTTCCCGTTAAGGTACCTGCCGCTCCAGACGTCGGCGTCGTCCAGTTTGTGCCGTTCAATGTTGTCACCGCTCTGGAACGCTTGCTCCGAGCTTTGCTTGAAAACGACGAGTTATCATTTCTAGGGTTAAGGATTCCGGGGAGCGAGTATGAGGGGAAGTCGGTGAAGGAATCTTCAACGAACTGCGACAACCACTCCAGCTCAGCCACGTCATCACTCTGCAAACAAAAACCACAACAATATATGTAATCGTGCATGCTAGTAAAAATAAATATAAAGTAAGAAAACGAACATGGAATTGGTTATTACGGGAAGGCACATATCGTGGTTAAAGTCTAAGGAGAAAGAGGGAGTGAGGGCGGCAGAGGAGGAGGAAGCGGCGGAAGCGTCGCTGAAAGGGGTCGCAGAAGGAGGGAACTGATCATGGCTGGTGGCGGCCGAAGCAGAGGGAAAAAACTCATCGTTGGACAAATCCAAAAGATCATCAACATCTAATTGTTCCGAAGTTGAAATCCCATAGATATCCATCTTTTTATACACCCCCCAAAAAACTGATCTCTCAGCTAGATATCCATCTTTTTATACACCCCCCAAAAAACTGATCTCTCAGCTCTCTTTCCCTCAAAAGAACGAGCCAGAGAAAGGAGAGAGGCAGAGGTGAGTGATATATGGATGGGAAGAGGGGGCAGAGGAACGTGCAAGATGACTACAATTTCCTTTTTTTCTTTTTTTAAAAAATTGGGATCTATAATTTAATATATAAAATAGATAAAAGAGTCATATAGTAAATGAATTAATCCCTCATGCATGCATGTGTTTGTGTATAGTTTATAATATACTATACCATAGTAAATATTAAATTAATCGTGGTAGTAAATAGGAACAAATACATGGATGTGGTTATCATTATATTTACATATAAAATATGTAATTATCGTTAGTATGGCACCGATGGTTATAATGTATTTTTATTGAAATTGTTATGGGTATATAATTTTAAATTTTATCTAATATTTTTTAAAATATTTAATTGATGTAATATAAAAATATTAAATAAATAAATTTCAAATTTAAATATTTATTCAGTATATAAAATATTCAATAAAATATTTTATAAATAAAAATTCCTCATTCATTAAACCAAAAATCATCGTATACCTTAAACAACGAAATTATTCACAACAAAATCATCTTATATACTAATTATATTAGATGAAAGCTCCATAAAAACTTACACAAGCATTTAGGGATTTCGCCTGTTTTTTCTTTCTTTTCATTCTTATATAAGATCTTTACTTTTTTTTTTATTATTGATTAATTTTGATACTTTAAATTTTAAAGCTTATAACTTTACATTGGTTGAAGTTTAATCTTTAAAGTTTAAAATTGATAAGTTTTAATTGTTAAAGCCTAACTTTTTATTATTTATTGTTAAAAAATAATATTTTTATATATAATTAACATTATTCATATACTAGTCGGTACAATGTTTTAATTGAAGCGATCAAAGTTACGCAAAATGAGTCGGTGCAAATCACATAGCCAAAATTTTCATCAGTTCAAATTGTAAAGGTTTCTGAATTTTCTACTTTTAACCTTTAGGTTCTTGCAACAATAAAAATGCTAATAGTATATATATTATAAAATGTGTATTTGTTTATATAACTTTCTTTTATGAAAGCAATTATATATAAATTGAAATTTATTGTGAAAAAATAAAATAAAATTTTAAAAATAAATAATAGAATGGATAGTATTTTTTAAATGTTAAGTTAATTGAATTAAAACTAGAATTTTTATCACACATGTATGCATGTAAAAATAAGATATATTAAATAATGTAATGTAATACTTGAAATTAATAATAATAACATACCTATGCAACATGCAATAATAATAAAGTGTGCATAATAAAATTAAAATGTATAAAAAGTTTTGAAATAATTTTTTGGTTGAGTTGTAAATTTAAGATTTTATTAATGTAATTGATGTACGGTTCAAATTCTACCATATCCATAATTTTAATTTTTAAAAAATTAAAAAAATACTAAAGTACACTTAAATAGTATAACTTATTTTAAATACGAAGTGATATTTTAGTAATTTTTCTATGGGTGACTTGAGACACTAACCGAATTAGGATTTTAAATAATAGTATATTGATCTGTAAGTAGATAGTATTTTAGATGAGTGGAGGTTTTTAAAAGAGTAGATATATATATTTATAAAAATTATGATATTATTATTGTTTTTAAGAATTGGTGTTATTTGTGAACTTTGAATAGTAAATAAAGGTATATGCAATGGTGAATTAACACAAACGCAGAAATGGGAAGAGGGTAAAGGTAGTTATGTTATATTCATCCAGCATTTACCTTGTGATTAGGTTTATACAAAACATAATTTACTCATCCACACATGCTCCTTTCAACATTAGTGGTTCTTCTGTCACTCCTCTTAATTAAAATGAAATGTAACAAGTTGATATATAATTATTTTGTTTACAGTTTCCAATTTACATTAAAACAATGCATATTTGAAGGGAGTGCTTCGTTAGTAAATACTAAATAGCTTGCTTCATGTTTCAGAAGCGAGCAAACAGATGCATGGAGGTCGGCCGGCAGGCACTGCAAAGATAGCTGTAAGGGACCACTTTTTTCAAAAGAAATAATTTTTATATAAATATCAAAAAGTTTTGCTTCATGTTCACGTTGGGTGAGATTATAGTTTTATTATACCCACCATTCACTGTGAGTGAGAGCAGATTTTTAACCTAATTACTACTACCCACAACTGCCATTTCCTTTCTCATTTGGAAAGTACAAACCCGTACATTGCACTTGAACTAAGAAATGGGTTTCTTCCTATTTTCTCCATTCATCTTTTTATCTCTCTCAATTCAATTGTGAGTAACAATCTATTTCTCTCTAATATTTTGTGGTAATTGATTAAATAAGTGAAAGGTTTTCAAAATTAAGAAACATAATTGTCAGTAATTCTTTATTAACTTAGAAGCGATGACAAAAGTATAATCCTACAATTTCCTTTTTATATTCTGTATAACCCTACATTAGATCAGGGATTCAGACATGATTTTTTTTCCTTAACCTTAATAATTTGTTTCATCATTTACCTCATGCACATGGCATGCCGTCAGTATACGTAACACTTTCAGGATAAAAGAATTGGGGCGGTGAAATTTTTAATTCCAATACCAATTTCAAACACTATCAAATGTTTCATTACAAAAACTTATTTTTGATTATTTACTGCACCTAACCACTTATTTATTTCTATTGCTGAAAATTTTATACTTAGCTGGACTAAAAGAAAAACCAAACATCGACACCATTGGATTTTCTATTTTTAGGCTTAAGAGTTCAAAACCCTATATTTTTCAAAAAAAAAAAAAGAAGTTAAATCCTTCGAAAAACATAAAAATATATTAATTAAACCTTTTCGTTGTTGATTATTAGTGTTAAAAGTATTGTTAGTTATTATTATGTTAATGTGATTATCCATTCAACATAGAGCCCTGCCTTATCAACAAAAAATAAAAATAAAACTATAAAATTATTAAAAAATTAAGTCAATAATAAACTTGAACAAATGAATGCTCGTGTTCATTTGAATATTTGAACATTCATTCTGTTCGATTTCATTTAATACTTTATTTCTTGAATTATAAAAGGGATAAATACTAAATTTATAGATAAACTTTATTTTAAATGTGCAATTTAATATATGAATTTTGATTTAGTAGAATTACACACATAAAATTTAAATTGTGATTCATATATATACATAAAGTTTTAATAATTTTTTAATAATTATCATGTATTATTTCAAAATTTTATTTTTTCATAAATTAAAAACTATGTCTAAAATATCCAAACAAATAAATTTAAATAATTCTAGACTTGAATTTTAATATATATGTTTTATATTTTTGTTAGTGTTGCAGTACAATAGCATTTTTACTGTTTGATTGGATATGTTTTTGGCAAAGAGATTTTGAGAGCTTTTTAAACCGGCTTTATTCCGTAAGCAGCTGGTAAAATAAAAAGGTAATTAGAGAAATAAAGACAAAGTGGTGGGGATAGATGAGCAAAACAGATCATAGAAAAACAGAGAAGAGCTTTCGCCATTGGTGGAAGCGATATGGAATCACGTGAAATGAAAATTAATTTTGGTGATCCCGAAGCAACACCACGGCACGTGGATAGCCATGTGGCTGTAACTAAAAAAAATATACTCAAATCATAATCCATAGCATAAAACAGTATACTGCTACCTTATCGTATGTGACATGACCATGATGGAATTAGTTGTAAACTTGTGACTATTGTGTTATATATATACATATATATATATTTCCAAGAAACAAAAATTTATGGTTAACACAAGCTAATAAAAGCTTTAGATGCTTAGGCTGTCCATTGTCTACTTTCCTTTTCTCGTTGCCTGTTGTCTGTGGTCTTTTGATAGAAGGATATAAAAGGGAGGTGAATGTACCTCAAGATGAACTTCCATCCTATAATGGTTAGGCCAAAGATAATGTTCATGTAACAGCTCGACTTAAGGTCTAGTCGGAATAGTGGTGCGAGACCACAAATCCGAAGAAGAAATATGTGTTTAAATGATTTTATAAGACCTATGAGGTATTTGCATGATAGTGTGAAAATTTCATGAAGGAATTTTATTAATTAGTGAATAAATTGTCCATTGGGACTAAATTGCAAGGATTAGAAAATATGATATTTTAGAATATTTAAATATGAAATAGAATTATAAAAATTATTAGAGGTCCTTATTTAGAATTAGACCATTATAAAGATGGACAAAAATGGACATAGGAAGGAAAAATCTCAAGAAAGAGTCATTAAGGACATTTTTGTCATTTGGTTAATTAAAGAATTAAAAGGGAAAAATAAGCCAAAATCATGTCCATCTTCTTCCTTCTTGGTTGAAAATCACAAGGAACCATAGCTAGGGTTTTGTCCAACTTTCAAGCTTCATAGTAAGTGCATACTAGCCCCGTTTTTAATGTTATTTGTATTTTTGAGATCTTCGTAGCTCAGTTTAACTATTTCTAGCTATATTTTGAGCTAGGGTTCATGTTCAAAAAATTTAACCATGTATGACATGCATGTATTTTGATGTTTTATGGAAGATTATGAAAGTTTGATGTAGGATAAACATCTTTTTCTAAGTGATTTTCATGAAAAATCCATGTAAGGACTAAATTGTAAAAGTTATAAAAATGGTCATACATGAGTGAAATAGTAGAAATTGAAGGTTGCTATAGTTGAGAATATGATTCGGCTAGGCTTGAATTACAAGAAAGTTGAATGAAAATTCTTTTACGAGCCTAGAGGCAAAAGTGCAATTATGATAAAGTTTAGGGGCAAAAATGTAAGTTTTGCCAAAGTATGAAATATGAGTCAATTTAGTCAATGTAAGTATCAAACAAGTTAAATTGTTATTATAGATCAAGAAACATGAAACTCGGACTGAAATTGAGGCAAGAACAAAGTCAGGGACTAAATTGCACATCTACACATATTTTGGAGTATCGAGGTAAGTTTGTATGAATTTAAGGCTACATATGTTTTTATGTTTAAAATTACTTATTATGTTGTATAATGTACATTACTTCTATAAAGTTGATTATCAATGTCTAATAAGGAAATCAATGAGAACATGTAAGTAAAAGTCCCGGTTGAAGATTCGGAATAATGAGGATACCTATGTCACAACATGAGAAAAGGAAATCCCATGTAAGACCATTTCTGGGACATGGCATCGACACCCAAGGAATGTAGGTCCCGTATAAGACCATGTTTGGGACATAGCGTCAGCACCGAACGTAGATCCTGTGTAAGACCATGTCTGGGACATGGCATCAGCATCGAATAAGGAAGGTCTCGTATAAGACCATGTTTGGGACATGACATCGACACCATACAAGGAAGGTCCCGTGTAAGACCATGTCTAGGACATGGCTTCGACACCAAAGGAAGATCTCGTGTAAGACCACGTCTAGGACATGGCATCGACATCGAGTTAAGAAATCCCGTGTAAGACCATATCTGGGAAATGGCATCAACATCATGAGGCGATTCCATGTAAGACCATATCCGGGATATGGCATTGGCATCGAGACACATGTTTGGTAAGATTGAGTATCCTCTGATATTCCGAGTCATTCACGGGGAAAAGAGCCAAGTATGAAAGAGGTAACGAGAAAGCTAAGCAAGTAAAGATATTAATAAGTTAAGTTATTCAAGGTTGATAAAGAGCTTTATTTAAATTAAGAAACATGTAGACTTGAGTTTATATTTATATTAGAGAAAGTGCTAATCTATGTGATTAAGTGATACAGGTTCCATGATTAAAATACAAGTATGAAATTATTATGTAATATGTGATAAGAAAGGGTAAGCATGAGTCAGTAAGCTCAAGCACTTGAGATTTATGTTGTTCTTGTTTCATGATGGATGAGTTATTATGAGAAAATATGTTGCTATATGAATTTCATGCAGACTTACTAAGCTATATGCTTACTTCTCTCTTTTCTTTCTTCCTTGTAGTTTCGCCAAGCTAGCTCGGGGATCATATGTAACACCCCTAACCTGTGTCCGTCGCCGGATTAGAGTTACGGGTATTACTAAAGAATATTATCTCTTTAGAACTTACTTATAAGAATGAATACACATAATCATAAATTTTTATCCCATATGACCGAATTATACAAAGTCATATTTAAAAAAAAAAAATTCCATATATGTTACAAAGCTTCAAAATAAGTTTGATAGATCCCAAACACACATCTAGATCAAATAATCACCTATAGATAAAACCATATATATATATCATAGACATGCTCATATACCATATTCGAAAATAAGCCCAAAATAATCGATTCCTTAAACATTTTAATAACAAATGCATTTTTCTCATGAAGCTTAGCCAAATACATACATGTATTGCATAACCAAAATTTTAACTCATGACATTGACAAAACTGCATACACGCACACTCTTTTCTAAATGATACTTAACTAACACCTTAATTGCTTTAACTATGTCATCTCTATTTATAATGCTAAGCATGTAAACATTTCACAAGTTATATAACTTATTCATATTTTACAATTATAACTCAAATCATATTCATATCAACTTTTATATATTCGAATACCTAACCTATCCCTAGATAATTAAGCTTAATACAATATCATGAGATCAACCCAATGGTACCATTTTATAACCGAATGCATACCTAAGCATAGCAAGTTTTTATAATTTATTAACCAAATTAAAGTAGCCATATTTCTAATTATTAACCTATCACTTATACACATAAATAAGATTCAGCCTTAAATTATCAAGTTAATCATCAAATAATGAAATATATAAACACATTATGACATATACCTATTATACCAGTTCATAAATTGCCTAGTCCACATCCAATCACAAACGATAATTCATGTCATGAGCAAATCATATCATCAAAACACAAGAACAAAGTTTAATCAAAATAGGTAGCCATTTTTGCATGGCTAAGTATATATATATACACGATTAAACATCATTAGTTAAAACAACTTAGTCTAGCCTATACATGCCTTTTTGAATCCAAAACCAAGTTATTCAATACCAAAAGGAAAATGATAGTGCGGTTGACTTCTTCAAGGATCCTTCGAGTCCATAGCTTGAACCTAAAATCTATAAAACAAAGGTAGACAAGAACACACACAATAAGCTTGCTAGCTTAGTAAGTCTCAAGCAATATTTATGACATATACACATATACTTAACAATTTAGCTTCCATTCTTGCGGCAATTAGCATAAATAATTCAATACGAGTTTCACCTAGCCAAATATTAGTCATATCCTTAATCTAATCAATAGTAGTTTATCACATGAATTTATACAATAACATTTCATATGTACAACCTATGCATTTGAAGATTTCAAGTTACAGAAACATGTCATAATTTCGATCTCATTGCACATCATATCCATAACTGAATTTTTAAGTATCACAAATATATGTCTATACCTCAATTTCTCATATATATATAAATCATACCAATCAATGATAAGCCTAATATCATGAGATAAAATTCAATTCGAATCATTAATTTCATCACATCACAATTAGCTCATATAAAAGTAAACTAACTTACCTTACTACTTACCAATATAATAAACTGATTTCCTTTTTCTTTTTAGAGCTTATAGCTCATTCTACTACGTATATACATCTCAACTTATTTGACTCTCAAATTCTCTGTTATGGCGTATCACCGGCAAAAAGCCTGCTAGGCATTAAAGCCCGAAATAAATCACCGGCACGAGGCCTACTAGGCAATAAGCCTGAAATAAATCACCAACACGAGGCTGCTAGAGCACAAAGCCCGATATATAACAGCAAGCACAAAGCACGCTAGGCACAAAGCTCGAAATAAGTCACCAAGCACTAGGCTCATTTGGGCAATAAGCCCGAATATGTCACGCAAGACGAGGGCACGCTAGGCAATAAGCCCGAATATGTTTATCAAATCAATTCATTAACTCACATTTCTTATCATATACATCACTATCAATTCATATTCACAAAACCAATTCACTTGTCAAGCCAAATATACTAATTCATATTGTCTTGCAAAACATAATCATCCCAAAATAGAATATACACACATTGGCTAACACCTATATCTTACTCAATTTAATCAAATAATTTCATTTCACATTTTCATAATTATTCATTTAACGAACTTTAACTTAAGAACTTACCTCGACTACTAAATTTAACCGCGTATCTTGACTATTCGATAACTTTCAACTTCCCCCGATCCAAATTCGTTTTTCTTTGTTCTTGATCTAAACATATCAAAAATAATCTCATTCAAGAACATTTCATTTCAATTTAGTCCCAAAACACATAAATGGGCAATTTACTATTTTACCCCTAATGTTTCACATTTTTCCAATTTAGTCCTATTTGCATAAAACACAAAATACACATATTTTGCACATAATACTCTAGGGCCGAATCTTCAATACCTTCATACCAAGGCATACATTTCATTTATTTTGCAAACAAGTCCCTCAAAAATTTTATTTTTACAAATTAGCCCTAAATACTCAAATTTACTAAAATTTCCAATACAAAATATACTAATATTTAACATATCTTCAAAATAAAATTATCAAACATCAAAAACTACATGAACACATCAATGGCTGAATATCAAACATGCTTAGATTCAAAAATTTCAACATGGGTAAGCTACCGTTCGAGGCAACGATCTCAAAAATGTCAAAATTAACAAAAACCGACTAAAAACTCACCTTGAATTTTAGCCTAGAAGTGCCGAAAATCAAAGAATCCCAAAGCTTATTTCTTCCTTCAATATTCGGCCATGAGAGAGTGAAAAAGATGATGGCTTTGTTTATGTTATTTTAACATATATTATAAGTAATTATTCAATTACTAATTTAACCTTTAATATAAAATAAAACTAACATATATCTTAAGGTTATTATTGACATAAGCCACCCACTAACTCAAAAATGGGTTATTTACCCTTTTAATGCTCCTCTTTAAAAAGCCATCATCAAATAGGCACTTTTCACTATAGCTTGAGACTTTTAAAATTTACGCGATTAAATCCTTTTTGTCAAATTAAGCACCCAAACGATGAAATTTTTCTACGAAACTTTCACACATTTTAATTCACATATAATAAACACAAAATAAAATATTAAAATATTTCTCGAACTCGGATTCGTGGTCCCAAAACCATCATTCCGATTAGGGTCAAATTCGGTCTGTTACATCATATACATCGGAGCTCGGATCACACTATCAATCATTATTTTGGTATAGCCAAGTTGTTTTTATTTTAAGTATGGCATGTATAGGGATTGTGTCATTTTGAGTTATATCATATTGGGAGCCAAAGTGTTGGCTATTAAGGTTACTATCCTTTTTGTATATAGCCAAAGAAATTGGTTAATATTTGTTAAGTTTCATATCTTATTGATGATGAGTTTCATGAATTCTACAAGTGACGTTTCAAGGGTTATTCATAGTGTATAAAGGCCATTTTATGTACTTGAGTTGGTATAAGTGTGTTGATGTTTCAGGGTGACAATTGGCTTGGAAAATGGCCTCTAAGTGTCCACACGGGTAGACACATGGGCATGTGTCTAGGCCGTGTGTGACACACGGTCAACCTCTATGGGTGTGTTGATAGGCCGTGTGTCCCCTGCATTTAATTGCGAGAATTCAATTCGTCACACGGGCCAGCACACGGGCGTGTGCTTAGGCCATGTGCTCCTTAAGGGATTGCTGATGTCATAAACAAAATACCCCTAGTTTTCACATACTGGTGAGGACACGGGTGTGTCAGGCCGTGTGAAGGACACGAGCCATTGACATGGGCATGTGTCTGGCCGTGTGAAAACCCCTGTAGGTTTGAAATAAAAATAAATTCTACACGGGCTAGGGACATGGGCGTGTACGACACACACGGCCTGCCCACACGGGCGTGTCCCAAGTCACACGGGCGTGTGACCCCTGTATAGGCAAAAATTTTCAAAGAATGTAAAAGTTTTCTGATTGAACTCTGAAACCTTCCGGATGTATGTTTAAGGCCTTGTAGGCCAATGATATGTATGTTATGATTAAGAAGGAGAAGTTTTACATTGGAAGGAAATTTATAGCCCAATACTTCATGTTCAAGTAGGGTTAAGCACGGTAATGCCTCGTATCCTGTCCTGGCGTCGGACACGGGTAAGAGGTGTTACGGTTCACCCATTTTGGATTCTTTCGTATTAACATACAATATTTGATATTATGAGATTTGAGAATCATGAAAATATAATGTAGAAAGAGAATTTTGGCCTGTAATTTATTGGTTGATTTGAAGCTTTTAATAGAAAACAATTGGCTCAATATTTGATTACATGTCTCCACGCATGCACACATTACATCTAAAGAGAGCTGCTCAAATAAAGGGTTACTATTACTCATCTAGAGGTTCAAACTAGGGTGAGTTGTATGGGTAAACAACTCTTAGCCACCAAGCCAACTAAGAGAGTTTAAGGATATTCATTAGTACCAAATTTGAGTCAACCCCAAATTATTTTTTGGGGTATTATTGATTTCAGCTTCCTCCTCTTCCTATTGCATGAGGCTTTGATTACTCGAGCCTTGCTTCCATTGTCGAATGAGAATGAATCAAACTCCTTGACCTTATCGGTTGGCACCTTCTCTGTAATGCCTAGAAAGTTTATTCGCTCTTGTACACTTGCTATGGCCAAAAAGTGTATTGGCTCTTCTACACTTTCATTTAATATTGGTTTAGGCTCTATGTTAGTGGTTAGCTCATCTTTCACTTCTACATTTATGGTTAGTTCCGTTGCTATGTCAATTGGATCAGAGACCATTTCAACTATGTTCAACTCATCCATATGACCTTCAGTTACAAGCTCCGATTGAATCTCACCATAAATCTCATCATGGTCATCGATAATACCATGGTTCTTATGATCCGAGTTATGAGCGTCAGACATGTCCTCTTTCTCTGGAGGCCATGCTTCGAATATTTCTTGCATCATTTTAATCATTGTGCCATCATGTCTGACATATTTAATAATACCTTAGAGTTGTTAATTTTAGTGGTTTCATGTGAAGGCATCTCACACGAATCATAGGGAGGCTTGCCTGAATGTTCGGGCGTATCATGATCTTCTCTAAGCACCTCATAAAAATTACCAGTGAACTCATGTGGTTGTTCGACTATATCAGTACCTTGGTCATTATTCCACTTGTAGCAGCCCGATTTAGTGGCTAGTCAGAACAATGATCTCAGGATCACTAATTCGAGGTTAGATAAAATTACTTTAATGTTATTTCATGAATTAGAGCATGGTTATATAGATGCATGAAAATTTTGGTGTTTTAATTTTAGCAATTTTAGGCTTAATCACGAAAAAGGACTAAATCGTATAAAGTGTGAAATTCTATTTTAGTTGTTGGAGGTGTCAAATAGCAATAAAATTTTTATTGGAAGCCTTTGATGTGCAATTAGACCTATCTAGAGGTCATGGCCGGCCAAGGGGACAAAGGTATTAAAATTTGACAAGGGTTGGTAACATTAGTTGACTAAATGAATAAATTTAGATAAAATAAGCAAATGCTATCATCTTTTCATTCTCTTTTCTTTCACCCACCAAAAATTTTAGCAAGAATAGAGTTTGAGAGCTTGAAATTTTTAGCAACATATCTTCCTTACAAGTAAGTCCTTTTGGTGATTATTTTTTATGGTTTTTGTACTTTTGGAGTCCCCAAAGCTTAAGCTTTCTAAAGAGGGGACTAATTTGCAATATGGTGAAAAGTTTGGAGTTTTTCCATGAGAGCTTGTATGTGAATTGCTGCATTTTTATGGAAGAAAATGAGTCTTAGTTGTTAGATGAACAACTTTTGTAAAAGGTGTTGCCATGAAAACACCTAAATGAACCATTTTACAAAGGTTGTAAAATTGGTAGTAAATGTGTGAAATGTTGGGTTTTGATGATAACCATAATAGAAATAAATGTTCAACTAGGCTCATTAAATGTAGAAATTTGATTAGAATTGATTTTTGAGCCTAGGGGTAAAATGGTCATTTTGCCAAAGTGTAAGGGCAAAATAGTAATTTTTCCAAATCATGATTATTAAAATGCTTTTATTAATGTGATGGTTGAAACAAGCTAATTTGCTATTATAGAGCAAGATGAACCAAGAATCAACGTTGATCGGGGCAAGAATAAAGTCTCGGACTAGATCGACGATCTAGCTTATTTTGAAATCGAGGGAAGTTTGTATGTGATAAATTCAACATTTATGCTAGTATGTTTAAAAATGTTGGATGTTATAATGATATATGATATTCTATGAAATTAAGTATTTGGTATTGAATGAGAAAGTTGAGATGTTAAAGTCCTAGTTGGAATATAATGAATGTGAAAACACTATCATCGAGACATGAGATGGATGAGGTCCCGTGTAAGACCATGTCGAAGACATGGCCTCGACACCGAATTGAGATCCCGTATAAGACCATATCTGGGATGTGGCTTCGGCATTGAATATGAAAAACCGTATAAGACCATATCCGGAATATGACATCGGTATTCAGAGATGATCCATGTGAGACCACATCCGAGATATGGCATTGGCTTCGTGTTTATGCTAATGATAATGAATATGCATCTTTGAGTATTCCTAGTGATTTATTGGGACAAATAGATCTTCTTGGAAATAGAAATGAGAATTGTATTAAAGTCGTGTGAATGAGTGAATACAGGTACCTATGAGAAATTCACAAGGAATGTTTTCGATATGTGGCATGGTATGTTCTAAATAAGAACAAGTACGAGTAAGTATGGCAAAGTGATTAGAACTTTGTATGGTTATCTACTGCTATGGATTGATGTCATTATGGGCTTATTGTTGCTATTTATTTTCATGCAAACTTACTAAACTTTATGCTTACCCCTCTCATTTCCCTTTTCCTTGTAGTATTGCCAAGTTAACTCGAGAAGTTGCGGACGTCAGAGTTGGGGATCACACTATCTACTACTTTTGGTATAGCCAAATTAGATTTATTTTGAGTATGGCATGTATATGATTTGGGTATTTTGTTAGGTTGTATTTGTTAGCCAAAGTGTTGGCTATGCATGATATCAAAGTCATTTTGTAAATGGTCATTGGAATTGGGCCAATACTTGATAAGTTTATATATATATTCAAGGATTATGTAATTCATGAAATGTATGTTGTGTGGATGCTTTGATTTGAGTTCTTAGAATTGTTTTGGGGTCATGAGTTATGCCAAATTGAATTGGTATAGGCATGGTTACTATGTAGGGTGGCATTTGGCTTGGGATATAGCCTTTTTAATGTCCACACGGGTAGACACACAGGCGTGTGTCTAGGCCGTGTGTGACACACGGTCAGCCCTTTGGGTGTGTTAATCGGCCGTGTATCTCCTTGCATGTTAGAATTACAAGTCAGTATGCTCAGTAGTAAACACACGAGCAGAGACACAGCCGTGTGGGAGGCACGGCCAGGAACATGGGCATGTGCCTAGGCCGTGTGAAGTATGCACCTGAAGTTAGGAATTTAATTTGACACACGGTCTAAGGACACGGGTGTGTGCCTTGGCCATGTGACCATAGTGAGATGATGATGTCATAAACAGAATGCCAAGGTTTTGGCACATGAGCTAAGACACGGGCATGTCGAGGCGGTGTGAGGGATACAGGATACTGACACGGACATGTGTCTAGCCATGTGAAATAAGTCAGTGTCAACCACGGGTGAAGAACACAGGCATGTCTCAAGGGCACACGGGCGTGTCCCTTGAACAACACGGGCGTGTGGCCCCTGTTTAGGCAAAATTTTTTCTAAGTGCATAAAACTTTCTAATTAATTCCTAAAACCTTCCGGAAGTATGTTTAAGGCCTCGTAGGCCTAGGATGAGTATGTTATGGTTTGAATGGAAAGTTTTTAAGACGAAACGAAATTTTATATCCTGAAATGTCATGTTTAAGCAAGTTGAGTTAGGTAATGCCTCGTATCCGATTTCGGCTTCGAACACAGGTAAGGGGTATTACACCATTGGTGCGTTGAGGCTTCGTTTCCACGTTGACTTATCTTGATCATGAGTAATTCTTGATTCTCCATAATTTCCCATTCTTCATATACTCCCTCCTCGTATATTTCGTCATCAAAGATCATCTCATTGTTAGACCACATGTAATCAATTTCATCCATAATCAAGAGATCTTTGCTGCCTTAGTCTCTATGAATTAGTGATCGACTAAACAAATGTTCCTCTCCTCTAAGGCATATACTAAAATTGAAAAAGAAAAAAGAAAGAAGTTATTAAACTAAATTAGTAAAGTTAAAAATACGCATCGTATCTATAATTCAAAAATTTCCTAATTATTCTATTGAATGCAAAGATTAAAACTAATTTAATAATGTTTCCTCCCCGGCAACGCGCCAATAACTTGATTGCCTTCAGACGTATCAACGTCCAGAGTGTGAATACTGCTACTAAATATATGGAATTTGAGGCGGTGTCTGCAAGTATAGGGATCAGGTTGTGATAAAGAATGAGATAGATGAATGTGGAAGCGGATCGTAAAGTTTGTCAAATTCGTGAATTTATGCTAAATCTCTAGGTGAACATAAACTGAAACAAGAAACAACGAAAACAAATTAGTTGTCACAAAGGAGAGTCAAACGAAAATAAATCAAAAGAAAGATGAACCGATTGGTAAAGAGTCCAAAAAAGAATGAATTAGGGTTTCTTGGAAGGAAAGAAATTGTCCTTGGACCTCAAGAAAATACCTCAACTAGATCTGGAAAAAATAAAACACAAACAGATTTGTTAGAAGTGGTTTTAAAGACAAAAGCAAACTGTTTTTTGCAAGAATGTTTGAAACAACAAGAAAAGATTAAAACTTCTAATTTTGATGTGCTTCTTAATAGAACAAGATAAGACAACTTCTTTCTTGAAACAACTTTAACCTAGAATGAAAATCAATAAAATCAGCAAGCCAACATAGCAAGAACTAACTTAAATAAGCAAGAAACAATAAATTAAGGATAAAAAATAGAAGATAACGTCCTAAGAAGCCTTGGAAACATTGAGAATACACAAATCCTTTCAATGGCTCTAATTCCCCCTCCAAGAAAGAGATCTTGGCAAGAAAAAGCTTGAAAATGATTCTTAAAACCTGAAAGATTGTTAAAATAGGTTCTAAAAGAAACTCAAGAGCAATTCTTGAAGAAAAACTCAAAGAGAATTATTATTAACTCAAAAAAATAAATCAATTGTATGTGTATAAGGGTGAACATCCATGCTACTTATAGGCCCCCAAAATAAGTTTTCCTAACCTTAATGGAGTAACTAACATGACATCTCATCAAATAAAAAAAATAATTCAAAATGTGGACTTTTAATAGGAATTCAACCAAATGAATTAAATGGGCTCCTTGGGCTGAAATCTGACATGATGATCCATCTATTAAAATAAAATTAGACTTATAGTTTAAATATTTTACAATTTGGGCCATTTTGATAATTTGGCCTGATATTCAATTAAATTACTTTTCAAACTTCATGATGGGCTTGTAGACATCTTAATGGGCCATTTTTTAAAAAACTTGGTCTTGTGATCCGTTTGCTCTCAAAATTGGCTCCTTCAAGCTCATACTTGAAATCCAATGCGCGTTGGTTATAAGATTCGATTTCTTGGAACAAGATTTCCAAGATTTGAAATCTTGATTTTCTTGATTCTTGAAATTGTCCGAAACAACAAAATTGGACCAAGATTCGGTTTCTTAATTTTCTTGAAAACAAGAAAGTGAATCTTGATTTTCTTTTTCGGTCATGTACGCATCTAGAGCCTTGGTAACAGAGTCTTGGATGGTCCTGTTCAATCTTGCTCGGATTTTCTTGGCCTTCGACCTCATTATTAGGCTTTGAGGTAATGTAAGCCTATCACATCCATGGGTCTGAAATTGGGCCTTAAGACTCGCATCAGGTTGTAGTATAGTTTGTTTACAACAAAACACTTTGCTAGTATTTTGAGGATTGTACCCGAAGTAGGCTAGTACTAAATTAATTCTAACCTAAACATCAATAGATCTAATTAGTATTTTAAATAAACTATATGACGAATAAACATAAATAAAAGGGTTTTTGGTTTTTATAATTAAAGAACTAAAATAACATAAATAAAAGAAGTCTTTAGAAAACTAGATTATAAACTGAATCAAACGTAAGCATGGGTAATTAGCTCACTTCAGTAATCCTCATCAACTGTCGCTTTGGGTTCCTCGTCAATCAATTAGTCACTATCCCATCAGGATCTTTTGATCTTCAATTAAAATAATGAGTCGACAATAACTACTTATCTTAAGACCTCACAGTCCAAATCTTCTTGGGGTGAAGGTGTTCATAGATAGGACATACCAATTTTATGTTAATTTCCACCTTGAGACTTCATAGAGTTGTTAGGCCTAGGGTTTAGGTTTTTTCTCTCTCAACCAGCTGATCTATTGAGTAAGCTTATAAAACAGTTAATTGATAATACTTTCACTGGCTAATCCCCAATAAGAGGATTAGTTCTGTAACACCTCAAGCCCGGCCTAGACGTTATGGTCGAATCTGGTGATGTCACATGATAGTACTTTTGAATTCGCAACGACGCTAAGACCTTTTCTCCGTTCAAACTACTCTTCATTATCTTATGTTAACTCCAAATCGTGTCATTTGTTTTCAAAATATTATCCATTTTCAAAACGTTATTTATTTACAAATCTTCATTCATTTCCCAAAACGTTATACTTTGCGAAATCTTTTAAAACAACTTGCGTATGCATAGTATTTTGATAAAACATTCATCTTTTTTGAAAACCCAAGTTTCTCCTACCACTAGCAGTTATAAAACATACAGCAGTATAAAATCCAAATTTAAACCAAAAATCCGTAGAGGCCATTATTACAGAAAAATACCCACATAAACTTAAAATCATGATTAAGTATCAAACAGTATAGAAGGAGTCATGTGGCCACCGTTGAGTCCTCCACCGCACCGATCCGCCTATTTCTGGTGATTACATGTACAGATTAACAAAAGGGTAAGTTTTCGTAAACTCAGTGTGTAACCCCCAAACAAAACAAATAGTCAATATACAAATAATCACAGTCTGGGACTAAGCTTTATTTCAGTATCAGTATCAGTCCATTTTAGCCCTTAGCACATTTTAGTAACAGTATGCATTAGGGCCTTAGCCCATCACAGTACAGTAACAGTAATAGATATGCAATCAGAAAATCCTACCCAACCAGCCTCTACATTCCATCTCCGTCTAACCCTGCACTCCATGTGGGGATATAATCAACCCACCCATCCCTACACTCCAACTAGTACTGAGTGCGGCACTAGATAGTAATTTGTAGCTGTGCTGCCAGTAAATTAGGCTCGACGCCTTTCAGTACACTTTCTCCAATCAATGTCCACCCATCCCCATGCAATGCATCGTACAGTTATGTCATGCCCAATCATGGTATATCACATATATACAATACAGTACAAACACCATGCTCAATATACATTCATATATATATATCAAGTATGGATATAACAGTCATTCAGTTAGGGGTCTAGGTAATCTTACCGACCCTACAGTAGGTTCACAGTCGTCTTGGCTGACCTGTGCAACCTTAGTAATAAATAAGTGAAAATAGGCTCACGCGCTCATGTTGTCTGCTCGTGTGGGCCCATACGTCTGTGTTGCCCCCACAGCCCAATTTGGCCTCCACACGGCCTAGCCCAACATCCCACATACCAGTTTGGTTCACTCGTTTGGTCCACACGGCCCAATTGGTCGAGCACGTGTCTCGTACGCGGCCCCGACGGCCATCAATCGGTCGTGTCATGTGCCCGTGTCATGCACATATGGCCTGGTTCGTCGATCACACGACCATGTCCCTTCACACGGCCTAGCACACAACCTACCACATACCCGTGTGGCGTCAATAGTATGCTTTTTAGTCTTTTTGCCGAGTCACGTTTTCAGTGTTTCAGGTACACACCTTATTCTGATTGAAGCCCAAACGATCACTGAGCACTCTAATACCTTCGATCGAAAACCAGCAAATTCTACAAGCCTAACTCGCTGATCGGGAATGATGAACAGTCCCTTGATTAGTTCGTAAACATCCAAAGAAACCCCTCTTAACCGATAATCAGAAAAACATTAGAGTTTAACAATAAACAAAACTTACCGAACAGAGAAGTGCAACCGTAGCACAATAGAAACGGATTGGAAAAGAAAATAAAATAAGAATGGGTTTGGAAAAATAGATTTCTGGCAATAGAGAAGGAAGAAACTCAATGAGAAATTTGGCAGAGTGACGGGAACAACAAACTTTAGAAGGAATAGAACAAAGATCCAAAAATTCAGCAGAGGGAGTGAAGAGAATTACGTCAGAAAGGAGAGGGAAACTTTTGGGGAATTCAAAAATAACAAAAAGATTTATTCATTTGACTTGATCCGTAAGATTCCCTAAGTTATATTAAACCCTCTCTCGAAGTGAATAACGTCTAACCCTAGGTCGATTAATTGAAATCTCTTTCTAATTAAAACCCCTAGAATCGCATTAAATCGATCTATAGACTCCCATATTAGGTTTCACCCTAATCCAGCAAAATCTTGTCACCCTATCTCTAAGCGCGCGATCAACTCCACTTAATTATGCTAGATCTACTCTTAAGCAGGGACTTTTGCTCCTCCACCTAAGCATATCATACTTAAATTAATATCCTAGAAGTATCAACACAAGAATTAAGGACACATAATTAAGAACAAGTCAAATATTTATCATATAGTTCAGAAAATGATAACAAGATTCATTTTAGGTTTTATCCCCCTCAAGTATTTGAGGGTTTAGTTCATAACAATAAAAGAAAACATCTCAGAAGAAAAGATAAAACAAAACATAAGAAATCCCTAAAACCCCCTGAAGGAATTGAAGGAGAGATCCTCCATCTTGAGTATAAATCCAACTTATTGAGATGGATCAATTGGCTATCTTCGAGTGATTTCCACAAATCGGACCTTTCTGGCCCGTCTCCTTGGCCTAGCTAACTGCCCCCTTCTAGGTTAAACTTAGGGGGTTTATATAGGATTTTGCAACGGTTTTCTTTGCCCTTAAGTATCCTTTTTTGAGTGAAATTGCTCTTCTCCACGACAGGGACACGGCCATGGCACACGCCCGTATGAATCGTGGCCAGGCCGTGTTCAGACTTTTAATGAGGCACGGCCGTATAGTCTTGGGCTCAGGCCATGTCGATTTCTATTTTGGCCCAATTTAGTCCATTTTAAGCCTGTTTCTCGTTCTTTTCATCATCGGGTGCTCTCCTGGGTATAAAACATGAAATGAAAGGAGTAAGAGCACCAAATTACATAAATCGAGGCTTAAATCATCCAAAAGCATACTAAATGTGGGCTTAAAATATGTTACTTTTTCGGTTTATCAAATACCCCAACACTTAAGCTTTTGCTTGTCCTCAAGCAAAATTCTCAAGTCACAATTAAAACAAACTTCCTCGATCTATAAACTTTATCAATAATGTTTCATCATAATTCAAAGATAATTCACACATGGATAATTCAATTCAAAGAGTCTTAAAGATTCAAACAATCAAAGTCATACATTTATAGCATAAAACATAGGTGTTTCCCCTCATCTAAATAATTACCTCTGATTCAAAATCGACAAGGGTTGATATCCTCACTAGAGATTCACTCAAATCACTCAAAGTGTTTAAGTTTCAAAGTTAAGCACTCAAAAGTCGAACATGAAAAGTTAATCCCATAGGCTTGCATAAAAATCAAATCTCCACCACTGTAAAATGAGATGATACACAAATCAAAATCTAACATCCTGAAAAGGGCCTATGCATTTTCGGTTTAATTGTACGAAATGACATGTCTTATGTGTTATGAACATTTTTGGAAACCTGAAAATGTATGGAAATGTTAGGTTTAAAAGAGGAAAGTGAACATTTCTGGAAACTTGGAAATGTAAGGAAATGTCAAGTTTAAAGAGGCAAACGAAAATTTTTGGAAACTTAGAAATGACTTAGAAATGTTGAGTTTTAAAGTTTAAAAGAGGAAATTAAGGCAAGGTGGTCTTAAGAGAAAAAGTATGTGACACGCAAGAAGGCTTGGAAAAGTGGCCTGGAGATGCCACTTAGGGCCTCTGGAAATGGCGCCACATGCAAGGGAATTGGGCCTGAGTTCGAGTCACGGGGAAAGCAAATAAAAGAAATTTTATTTTGCTTCCAGAAGAAGTGAGGTGGACGGCACAAGGCTATAATTTAGGAGCCTTTATTCTTTTATTTTTAAGAGATAAATAGTGGATAAATAAGGGATAAATAATGGAATTATTTTAGATTATTTTCAAGAGATAAATGAGGAATTATTCTTTAATTAGGAAAATAAGGGAGAAGTGATGGCCAAGTAAGGGACTTTAAGTTTAATAATTTCAGCTAAGTAAGGATAGTTGCTGAATTATCTTTTATTTTTGGAGATAATTAAAGAGATAAAGCTATCAAAATAGAAGAGTGAAGGCCAAGTAAGGGATTCTAAGTTAGTAAATTCGGCTATATAAGGAAAAGAGGGCCATTCATCATTCTTTCTCTCAACCCTTCTCTCTGCCGAATTTCCTAGAGCATTTGTTCTTCTTCTTTTTGTTAGCCAAAGCCGAAAATTCAAGATATCACCATTAGCCAATTTCTTTTCTTTCCAATCAATCAAAAGCCAAAACTTTGAGGGGCTTCAAGCATAGGTGCTATCGATTTCTTCAAGAAAGGGTAAGAACAAGTTTTGATTTCTATTTTTTTCTTTTAGATTTGTCGAAATCTAGGACTAATCCCATCAATATTCTTATTTGCCGAAATTTGGAAGGATTCTTTCGGGATTTTTGCCATAGTCGACTATAAAGGAAAAGATCTTCGAGATTTGACCATCAAGGTAAGTCATATCTGACATTCGGCCAAGGGCCATTGATTGTGATTAAAGGTTAGAAGTTGATCTAACATGTGGGTTTAGGGATTTCGATGGTGAAGCTATAACCAAGGATAATTTCGGGATTTAAGATCCTTAAGGTAAGTGACTATGAATATTCGGTCAAGGCCTATTTTAGTAGTTAGATCTATTTTTATGTGTTTTAAGCCGAAAACTAACCGATTCAAGGGATCTAGTGATTAGCTGATTTCAAAGGGGAAGAATACAAGTTTCCAGGATTTGATTAAATATCAAATCGGCAATAAGGTAAGTTTTAGTATACTAATCCTACTAGGATTTGGATTTATGGCTGAATGGCTTTTTATTAAATTAGTAAGTGATTAATCAAATGTAGGGATTAAGGATCTAAGCGGTAGATCAGATTACGAGATCTCAAGGAATTTGCTAAGCGAATCAGGTGTGTACCCACACTATTTCATAATATGTTTTATGGCTATGTTTAATTAATATATGTGATATTAAGAATGTGAATATGGCTAAGGTACCATAATGTAGTACAAAGTACTCAGGTACCTTTTCTACTCCTACTAGGAATATGAAATATGTTATTTGTAATATTCTCAACATGAGAATAATAATGTGAACTTTGGCATATTAATGCATATTACAAAATGGGGCATATGGGTTATTGAAAGGGGAAGTGAATGTGGTGACCTAAGACCACGAACACGGTGACCTAAGACCGTGGTATCTGAATATGGTGACCTAAGCCCACACTAATCTGAATGCGGTGACCTAAGACCGCGATATCTGAATGTGGTGTCCTAAGACCACAAATGCGGTGACCTAAGACCGCGATATGGAGTGTAGCTGAAGGAGGGTCGACTTAGTAGTCCCCACGGTGTACAGGTTGGTACGGGGGAGTGTAGCGGATGGCTTATTAGGTTTGGGTTTGGGAATGCATCATAATTTGTATGCTATGATATGGATGTGTAATATTTGTTATGCCTGATTCTGTTATGATTTAGTGTTGTGTACAAATTGAGTCTGTTGACTCACCCCGTTGTGGGACCATGTTTCAGGTGATGAACAGTAATGGACCGGGACGGCAGAACTTGTGGTGGCCATGCTCAACATGAAGTTTTATTTTTATGGACTATTAAATTTTAAGTACTCCGAATTATTTGAATTTACTTGATGAAATAAGGCCATAAGGCCATAGTGCACTATTTTATTTCTGTTTTTATTTATTATGTTACGAAATTTTTATTAAGTTAAAGATTAAGTAATTTACATTAAAGGTGTTCTATATGTTTTATCACCTAAAATTTAAAAGGGTTTCATAATAAAACGATTTTGTTTTCTACTCAAGCCCAACCCAAAACAATATTTCTTTCAAAACACACTATTTTCCCAAAGTAACAAAAGAACTTTGAACCGGTTTACTTGAGGAACATACCAAATCTGGTCAAAGCTCGTGGGCCGGCTTTGGGGTGTTTCAGTTTGGTATCAGAGCCCGTTTCAAACCCTCGGCCTAGGGGTTTAAGTCCCAAAACATTTTCAAATCGAGCCCAAATAAGTTTGTGAAAATTTTTATGAAATAAGCAGGTTTTTTCTGGCATGGCACCCAAGTCTCTGACCCGCAGTCCACCAGGTAAGTACTTCTATCCATTTGTGTGATTTATTGAATGATCTGTAGAAGGGTAGAAATGGAATGGAACGTAGATTAGCATGATAAGTACTTGAACCCTAGGATTAGTTTTCCCCAACACTTACATAAGACTTAAGTGCCTAACTAAACAACCCTATGGCTAAGTCGCCAAGTTAGGGTGTGGTAACCCCTGTGCGCATGTCTAGGATTGGATCCGGAAGAGCCTGGTACTTAAGCAGTCCTAGTGACTCACCTCCTCTTCGCAGGAATCCTACTTGGTGCGTAGCTTCGGTTCACCATAACCAAGAGGACTCGGTCATAGGCTAAACGCAATAACTAAAACCCGAAAAGGAACTAGCCGTGTTTTTATAAAAACTCTAGTTTTAAAACTCTTAAAATTACCTTTTTAATTTGTGAAGACTATTTTTACAAAAAAAATTTTCCGAAAAATTTTCGATTTATAAAATTACAAAAATACCCCTAGTGGTAAAATTACAATAATGCCCTTGGTTTATGAAATTCCCAAAATACCCACAATTCTTATCAAGATTTCATTACTTTATAAAATGTTCAAAAATCCTAATTTGCAAATTATCAAAAATACCTTGATTTTGGAAAATTATGAAATTGCCCCTAACTTACAAAATTACCAAAATGACCCTGATTCCCCCAAAATTTTTTTTTTTTGCAACAACACCGTTTTGGAAAACAAATTCTCAAAAAGAACCCCTAAGTTTTGCAAATTTTGAAATACCCCGGAATTATTAAGCTTTACAAATTTACCCTGGTTCATTACCAAAATACCCCTGAGTTTCAAAATTATCGAAATACCCCTGGATTTCAAAATTTCAAAAAAATACCCCGAGAATGCAAAATTACCAAAATACCCTTATTGACAAAATCACCAAGGAACCATATTTTGAAAAATTACAAAAATACCCCTGTAGGACAAATTACGAAAATACCTCTGGGATAGGAATAAGGCAAAGAGTGTTCGAATAGTGAATGTGGGTGGTAGATACCACTGAATAAATATGTCTCGGTTGATGAATGTGAACATAGCTTTTTGAATAGTGAACTTGAGCTGAGAACTTTGTTTGATCGAAAGAACCACTTTTAAACATCTCTTTGCATAAAATTTGTTCACGGATAAACAGTGGAACAAAATTTCTAATGCATAAAACTCTTTAATCAGATTAAATCGCGGCGTTAGAAATGAGTTCTAGGGGACGTGAACTTAGAGATTGTGCCTAGTAAGTATGATGGTTCTATTAAGATCAGAATGCGCAGCATAAGCGTAGTGCGGTGAGTTAAGATGTACGATTATTCGTTAATAAGTAATTTCGAGGACGAAATTATTTTTAAAGAGGGTAGAACTGTAACATTCTGAAAAGGGCCTATGAATTTTCGGTTTAATTGTACGAAATGACATGTCTTATGTGTTATGAACATTTTTGGAAACCTGGAAATGTATGGAAATGTTAGGTTTAAAAGAGGAAAGTGAACATTTCTGGAAACTTGGAAATGTAAGGAAATGTCAAGTTTAAAGAGGCAAACGAAAATTTTTGGAAACTTAGAAATGACTTAGAAATGTCGAGTTTTAATGTTTAAAAGAGGAAATTAAGGCAAGGTGGCCTTAAGAGAAAAAGTATGTGAAATTTGACACATAAAACAGGCTTGGAAAAGTGGCACGAGATGCCACTTAGGGCCTCCGGAAATGGCGTCACATGCAAGGGGATTGGGCTGAGTTCGAGTCACAGGAAAGCAAATAAAAGAAATTTTATTTTGCTTCGAGAAGAAGTGAGTGAGGTGGACGGCACAAGGCTATAATTTAGGAGCCTTTATTCTTTTATTTTTAAGAGATAAATAGTGGATAAATAAGGGATAAATAATGGAATTATTTTATATTATTTTCAAGAGATAAATGAGGAATTATTCTTTAATTAGGAAAATAAGGGAGAAGTGATGGCTAGGTAAGGGACTTTGAGTTTAATAATTTCGGCTAAGTAAGGATAGTTGCTGAATTATCTTTTATTTTAGGAGATAATTAAAGAGATAAAGCTATCAAAATAGAAGAGTGATGGCCAAGTAAGGGATTCTAAGTTAGTAAATTCGGCTATATAAGGAAAAGAGGGCCATTCATCATTCTTTCTCTCAACCCTTCTCTCTGCCAAATTTCCTAGAGCATTTGTTCTTCTTCTTTTTGTTAACCAAAGCCGAAAATTCAAGATATCACCATTAGCCAATTTCTTTTCTTTCCATTCCATCAAAAGCCGAATCTTTGAGGGGCTTCAAGCATAGGTGCTGTCGATTTCTTCAAGAAATGGTAAGAACAAGTTTTGATTTCTATTCTTTTCTTTTAGATTTGTCGAAATCTAGGACTAATCCCATCAATATTCTTATTTGCCGAAATTTGGAAGGATTCTTTCGGGATTTTTGCCATAGTCGACTATAAAGGAAAAGATCTTCGGGATTTGACCATCAAGGTAAGTCATATCTGACATTCGGCCAAGGGCCATTGATTGTGATTAAAGGTTAGAAGTTGATCTAACATGTGGGTTTAGGGATTTTGACAGAAGCTATAACCAAGGGATAATTTCGGGATTTAAGATCCTTAAGGTAAGTGACTATGAATATTTGGTCAAGGCCTATTTTAGTAGTTAGATCTATTTTTATGTGTTTTAAGCCGAAAACTAACCGATTCAAGGGATCTAGTGATTAGCTGATTTCAAAGGGGAAGAATACAAGTTTTCAGGATTTGATTAATTATCAAATCGGCAACAAGGTAAGTTTTAGTATACTAATCCTACTAGGATTTGGATTTATGGCTGAATGGCTTTTTATTAAATTAGTAAGTGATTAATCAAATGTAGGGATTAAGGATCTAAGCGGTAGATCAGATTACGAGATCTCAAGGAATTTGCTAAGCGAATCAGATGTGTACCCCACACTATTTCATAATATGTTTTATGGCTATGTTTAATTAATATATGTGATATTAAGAATGTGAATATGGCTAAGGTACCATAATGTGGTACAAAGTACTCAGGTACCTTTCCTAGTCCTACTAGGAATATGAAATATGTTATTTGTAACATGAGAATAAGAATGTGAACTTTGGCATATTAATGCATATTACAAAATGGGGCATATGGGTTATTGAAAGGGGAAGTGAATGTGGTGACCTAAGACCACGAACACGGTGACCTAAGACCGTGGTATCTGAATGTGGTGACCTAAGACTACGATGAATCTGAATGCGGTGACCTAAGACCGTGATATATCGAATGTGGTGACCTAAGACCACAAATGCGGTGACCTAAGACAGCGATATGGAGTGTAGCGGAAGGAGGGTCGACTTAGTAGTCCCCACGGTGTACAAAGTTGGTACGGGGAGTGTAGCGGATGGCTTATTAGGTTTGTGTTTGGGAATGCATCATAATTTGTATGCTATGATATGAATGTGTAATATTTGTTATGCCCGATTCTATTATGATTTAGTGTTGTGTACACATTGAGTCTCATTGACTCACCCCGTTGTGGGACCATGTTTCAGGTGATGAACAGTAATGGACCGGGACGGCAGAACTTGTGGTGGCCATGCTCAACATGAAGTTTTTATTTTTATGGACTATTAAATTTTAAGTACTCCGAATTATTTGAATTTACTTGATGTAATAAGGCCATAAGGCCATAGTGCACTATTTTATTTCTGTTTTTATTTATTATGTTACGAAATTTTTATTAAGTTAAAGATTAAGTAATTTACTTTAAAGGCATTCTATATGTTTTATCACCTAAAATTTAAAAGGGTTTCATAATAAAACGATTTTGTTTTCTACTCGAGCCCAACCCAAAACAATATTTCTTTCAAAACACACTATTTTCCCAGAGTAACAAAAGAACTTTGAACCGGTTTACTTGAGGAACATACCAAATCTAGTCAAAGCTCGTGGGCCGGGTTTGGGGTGTTTCACAAAAGGTCTTTAACAGGGTTGTAACGGGGCTTAGGTTAAGGGTATGGATATAGGCTGAATTAGAAAGTTAGAATTGAGATTGTCCTGACAAAGTACCTAACTAGAAAAATGAACTAATCTTAAATAATTACATCAATTGAAAACTAATAATACGAGCTTTTTCTCTTTGAGAATTGAAATTTGAACATGTAAGCTCATAACTAATAATGAATATACTTCGTTTTTTTTAAGAACAAGTCAAATAATAATAGGAAAGAACTTTTACAATTGTAATATAGAACATAGTTAGGCAACTGTTCAAAATCAAATCTCGACAAAAAAGGGTAATCAAGAAGAATGGTAATAACGAATACAAATGGCTTTGGGTTAATATTAGTGGGCAAGTCAATGAAAAGGGTTGTTAGGATCAAATGGGCTCACTAAGGGTTAATTATGAAGGTAGGCCTTTTAGTGGTGTAAGTGGGTTAAATCCTAAGTGCCTTTATCATCTCTGTATATCAAATCATAGGTGTGGTCTCGACATGTATAATCAATGCAAGTTCTAGAATAACAAATCAATGTTGACACACTCATAATAAAAAAATGAGCAAGAAAAAGAATATATGCTCTATAAGACTCAAAGTCTCACAAAAAATTATGGGTGTTTGATATCAACCTTGTAAAATTCAAACTTCAAGGTAACATTCAGATTCAGGTAGACAACCTAAAAAAAAAATTATTCTGAAAAATAGAGTTATCATGCTTTATTCTCTAGTATTCTTCAAATTTAATCATCAATGCACAATTATTAATGACATAATTTAAAACATATCAATAAAAATCATCAATCAAGGAAATTTCATTCTAATAATTGTGCATTGATAGATAATAGCATTTAGTAGATAATCAAAAGAGAGGGAGAGAAGTGAAACTTCCTGAATTATGGCTAAAATCTTTTGGAGGATGTGGAAAAAATGTTGGAGGTGCCATCTTTTGTTGTGGTGGTTACTGACGAGCTCTGCGCTAGATGAAGAAATTGGGGAGCTTGTGAAGAATTAGCCAGGAGTTATTAAGACACATTTAAAATAAACTAAATATATAATTAAAGACAAGAAAGATGAATAGAAAGAAAATAGAAAGTAAAATAAAATTAAAATAAAAGATGGATGGACTGAGGGGTCCTTATTGTTGGATGGTTCGCGAGGTGGGTGTGACCTCTAAGGTTGCGGAGGTGCTGGCGGTGGCGGAAGTGGCGTGATTCCCAAGCAGCCTTTAGAATTTCGAAGGCTGCGGAGGTGGTGGTCTTGGTTCCCAAGGTGTGATTCCCTAGTAGCCTGAAGAACCTGACACTAAGAAACTAAATTAGAATAAACTAAATTAAGCATAAGATAGTTAAAGAGAAGGAAAGTAAATGAGAAGATAAAATTAAAACAAAAGATAAATGGTCTCAAAAACCCTTGGCTTGTCGAGTGGATGAAGCGGCCGGCATGAACTTATGTAGATCGGTCTCCCACTGGGAGACTGTGCTCTTATTCCGCCGTTTCTTCGACATTGAGTTTTTGAGGATCGGTGATTGGGGAAGGGTTAAATAAAAGAGATATGGAGGGGAGAATTCTAAAGAATAGGATGGAAGAAAGGGGATGGAAAGTGGTTGAGAGGAGGGGGGAGGGGTGGTTTAAATAGACTTTTCAAGTTAGGTACATTCACACGCCCGTGTCTTGTGGGCGTGGCATCTCACACAGCCATATCGCAAGGCCGTGGTGGGCTTTGTTCATTTCTCCCACGCCCATGCTCATGTCGCCACGCCCGTGTGCGATCAAACAGTGTCGACCATGGCTGCATCACACGGCCGTGGGGTTTTGTCGGTGCCCGTGGGGTGGTGGTTTGAGTCCATGACTCAAAGATTTTATTTGTTCTGACTTGTACCGTCCCTGCCATGTTAGTACGGAGATTCGTAAAGTCCACATAGCCACGACCACGGCCGTGTGACTTGGAAATCTGCACTTGGTTAGTTTATAGTTAGGTGCTTTAAGGAAAGAATTAAGATAAATAAAATAAAAGTGAAAAATATAAAAGTTAATGGGGTTAGTACTCAGGTTGCCTCCCAAGAAGCGCTCGTTTATAGTCTTAAGCTAGACTCTCCTCTCATTTGTATATTCATGGTGGTTTGAGGAGTTGAAAGTCTTTCCTCGTGCTGGCAGTTACATTATCATGATAGAGTTTAAGTCGAGAAGCATTTATTTTTAAAGTGCTGGACGTAGGGTTATTTACCTCGATTGTCCCGTATGGAAAGACATTGATCACCTTGAAAGGGATTTCCATGCTGGTGTTAGGATCAGGAGGGGACACTCATGGATCTGCTTTATCTAGTAATACCTGATCTCCTATTTTGAACTTGTGATTCTCGTAGGGTGGCTTTGGTTCTGCTTTGGGTATCCCTAGTTCTTATTTAAGATGCGTCTTCTCCTTTTTTATTTCATCAATCTGAATCCCTTGTTCCTCATGAGTTATTTCTTTATTGGCACCGAGTTCAGGATCGGGATCATGTTGTGGTGTTTCCTGAAAAGAAGGGTTAACATAATAGTTATCAATAGAATTTACCTTCTCACCTTGGTTATTCGATGTTCTAGCTGAATCGAGGGCTTGAAGAGTGACTGGCTTGTCACCTACACAGAGTATAAGTTCGCCTGCATCAACATCGATTTTAATTCTGGCAGTCGGTAAGAATGGTCTTCCTAAAATTAGGGGGATCGTGTTGTCCTCATCCATGTCTAAAATGACAAAGTCTACTGGGAATAGGAATTTATCAATTTTCACAAGTACATATTCAATAATACCCCTAGGAACTCTAATAGTTTTATCAGTGAATGCTCATCCTAGTTTGTTTGGGTTTCCCTAGACCTAGTTGTTTAAGCAATTTATAAGGCATGACATTTATGCTTGCCCCTAAATCAGCTAACGCATTATCAATAGATAAACTACCAATCAAGCATGGAATTGTAAAACTCCCTAGATCTTTTAATTTCTGTGGTAGTTTATTTTGCAACATTGCTGAGCACCCTGCGTTCAGTTCCACATGTGACTCCTCGTCAATCTTTCACTTATTTGTCAACAGCTTCTTTAAAAATTTCCTGGAATCTGGCATCTGTGAAAGAGCTTCAAGAAATGGTTAGTTAATATGTAATTTCTTTAAAAGTTTAAGAAACTTACCTAACTGTTCCTCTGTATCGTCTTTTGTTAATGCTTGAGGTTATGGTATGCGAGGTTTGTACTCTTTGATTACTGGTTTCGATTTGTTATTGACCTCAACCATATCTTCTTCTACTACCTTCTTTTGTTCTGAATTAGGCGAGTCTAACCCTTCATTATCTTGAGCTGTTATGGCTTGAACTTGCTCCCTTGGGTTAGTCTCGGTGTTGCTCGGTAGTCTTCCCTGTGGTCTCTCAGAAATCTACTTAGCAAGTTGCCCGAATTGATCCTTGAACTCTTGTGACAATGCCTCAAGTTTTGTTTCTACCTTCTGGAAACGTGTTTCTGAGGCTACTATGAAGTTTGTGAGGACCTCTTCAAGGTTCGACTTCTTTTCCTGTGGGTAGGGCTGTTGTTGGAAGTTTTGGGAAGGCTGTTGTCTTTGATTTCTTTGACCGCCCCATGAGAAATTGGGGTGGTTCTTCCAACCTGGATTATAAGTATTACTATAAGGGTTATTGTTAGAACGAAAATTGTTACCCATATAGTTCATCTGCTCGCTTTCCATGCCTTGTCCGTAGGGTGGGTACTCAGGATTTGCCACTCCTTCACTTGTGTCGCACTGCATAACTAGATGTGCCTGCGAAGAACCATGGAAACTATCAAATTTTTTATGTAGCAATTCTACCTGATTTGATAATGCGGTTACTGCGTCAATATTGAATACTCTGGCTGCTTTGGCTGGCCTTGTCCTTGTAACTTGCCACTGATAGTTATTCAGTGACATCTCCTCTATAAACTCATAGGCCGCTTCAGGAGTTTTGTTATTCAGAGTTTCGCCGGCAGCTGAGTCAATTAGTTTCCTTGTTGAAGGATTCACACCATTGTAAAAAGTTTGGACCTGTAGCCACAAAGGTAATCCGTGGTGTGGACACTTCCTTAACAAGTCTTTGTATCTCTCCCATGCATCGTAAAGTGTCTCTGAATCTATCTGCATAAAAGAAGAGATATCATTTCTTAATTTGGCTGTTTTGGCTGGTGGAAAATATTTTAATAAAAATTTTTCGGTCATTTGATTCCATGTAGTGATTGACTCTCGTGGAAGAGAATGTAACCACTGTTTGGCTTTATTTTTCAGGGAAAAGGGAAATAACCGAAGACAGATGGCATCATCAGAAACGCCATTTATCTTGAAGGTATCACAGACTTCTAGAAAATTTGCTAGGTGTGTGTTAGGATCCTCATCCTGCAAACCATCAAACTGAACAAACTATTGTATCATCTGGATAGTGTTAGGTTTCAATTCAAAATTATTTGCAGCAATAGTAGGCCTAACAATACTAGACTCAGTTCCTATTAAACCAGGTTTAGCATAATCATACATAGGACGTGGAGCATGATGTTCGGCCATCTCTGGAGGTGGCAGATTATTTTCAGCCATCTCTTCTGTGGTATTTATTTTGGCTTCTTGCTCTTTGTCTATGTAGTTTAAGCTTCGCCTTATTTCTCTGCAATTTCTACGAATGGTACCTTCAATATCACTGTCGTAAAGTAAAGGTCCTGTCGGGTTCCTTCTAGTCATAAACTAGAGGTACCTGAAAGGAAAGAAAGAAAGAACATTTAGTAAAGTAAAAAAAACAAAAATAAATTGCAAAAATAATAAAAAATGGCTAAAGTAATAAAAATTAAGCTTTCTTAATATTTCAGTTCCCTGGCAACGGTGCCAAAAACTTGGTCGTGTCTGTCGAGTCTTAAAATTTATAAAAAGAATGATCGAACCTGGAAACTAACTCTTGACGATGAATTGAGGCAAGCGCACCTATCGAACAGTAGTATAGTTTAGGCAAGACCGGAATGTTGATCCCAAAGGAACTAAAAGTACTAATACTAAGTCTCTTTTTTATTATTTAGCCTAAGAATTAAGGGATTTATTTATCTAATCTAAATTTAACTATCAACTAAACTAAAGATGCAAAGACAGAAAGGATGATTGAGAAAATAACTTGAGAGAAAACCAATTAATTAAGACGACATCCAAGGAAGAATCCACCTAGACTTCACTTGTTATCTAACTCTGAACTAGACAATTTATTCATTTAACTGGATCCATAAGATTCCTTAAGTTATATTAAACCCTCTCTCGAAGAGAATAACGTCCAACCCTAGGTTGATTAATTGAAATCTCTTTCTAATTAAAACTCCTAGAATCGCATTAACTCGATCTATGGACTCCCATATTAGGTTTCACCCTAATCCGGTAAAATCTTGTCATCCTATCTCTAGGCACGCGATCAACTCCGCTTAATTATGCTAGATCTACTCTTAAGCAGGGACTTTTGCTCTTCCATCTAAGCACATCATACTTGAATTAATATCCTGGAAATATCAACACAAGAATTAAGAACACATAATTAAGAACAAGTCAAATATTTATCATATAGTTCAGAAAACGATAACAAGATTCATCTTAGGTTTCATCCCCCTCAAGTATCTGAGGGTTTAGTTCATAACAATAAAAGAAAACATCTCAGAAGAAAAGATAAAACAAAACATAAGAAATCCCTAAAACCCCCTGAAGGGATTGAAGGAGAGATCCTCCGTCTTGAGTATAACTCCAGCTTTTTGAGATCCATCAACTGGCTATCTTCGAGTGATTTCCACAAATCGGACCTTTCTGGGCCGTCTCCTTGGCCTAGCTAACCGCCCCCTTCTAGGTTATACTTAGAGGGTTTATATAGGCTTTCGGAATGGGTTTTTTTGCCCCTAAGTATCCTTTTCTGAGTGAATCCTATCCAACTCCGGAGGTAACTCAAACTGGTAGGCAACTAGTCCCACTTGCTTCAGAATACGGTAAGGCCTAATAAACCTAGGGCTCAACTTGCCCTTACGTCCAAACTTCAGTACCTTCTTCCATGGCGAGCCCTTGAGAAAGACAAGAGCCCTTAAAAAAAACAAAGTCCCCCACTAAATACTCAATCTCTCGATGCTTCAGATCCACATAGGACTTCTGTCTATCTAATGCCGCTTTCAGTCGATCTCGAATCAATCTAACTTTGTCCTCAGTATCAGAAACTAGTTCAGGGCCCAAAGCACGTAGCTCACCCAACTCAGTCCAACATGAAAGAGTGCGACACCTACAACCATATAATGTCTCGTAAGGTGCCATCTGAATGCTAAACTGATAGCTGTTGTTGTGAGTAAACTCTGCTAGCTGCAGGTAATCCTCCCAACTGCATCGAAAGTCAATCACACAACTTCTCAACATATCCTCCAGCGTCTGAATCACCCTCTCTGACTGACCGTCAGTCTGAGGATGGAACGCAGTATTGAAGTCCAATCTTGTACCCAGAGCTTCATGTAGCCTTTTCCAGAATTGAGACATGAAACGAGGATCCCTATTAGATATTATTAAAATCGGTACCCCATGCAGCCTCATTATCTCAGACATATACAGCTTAATCAGCTTCTGTAGAGAGTAGTCAATACGAACAGGTATGAAATTGGCGGACTTGGTCAATCGATCCACGATGACCCATACTGAATCGTTCTTAGTGGGTGTGAGGGGTAACCCATTAACAAAGTCCATAGTCACTCGCTCCCGCTTCCAAAGTGGAATCTTAATTGGCTGAAGCAACCCCGAGGGTAACTGATGCTCAGTGTTAACCTGCTGACATGTCAGACATTTACCCACAAAGTCTGTAACTTCATGCCACCAATATAACTCGCGAAGGTCTCGGTACGTCTTATTTCTGCCAGGATGCATAGCGTAAGGGTTACTATGCGCCTCTCACAGTATAGACTGCCTCAACTCGGTATCATTCAGTACAAAGATTCTCCCATAGAAACAGAGTACCCCTTCACTATTTAGTCCAAAATCCACATTATTCCCACTCTCAATCTGTCGAAAGCGAGGACCCAAAGACTCGTCCCCCAACTGTTTACCCTTAATATGTTCTATCCACGTCGGTTTAACTTGAAGTTCGGCCAACAGACTACCATCATCAAATAAATTGAGACTAGCCAACATCGCCTTCAGATCAATCACAGCCCTATGGCTCAGTGCATCGACCACCACATTAGCCTTACCAGGATGGTACTCGATCGTACATTCGTAGTCCTTAAGTAGCTCAATCCATCTATGTTGCCTAAGATTCAGCTCCTTCTGAGTGAGAAGATACTTGAGGCTCTTATGATCAGTATAGATGATACACTTCTCACCGTACAGATAATACCTCCAGATTTTCAATGTAAATACCACCGCAGCCAATTTCAAGTCATGCGCCGGATAATTCGCCTCATGAGTCTTAAGCTTACGAGACGCATACGCTACCACCTTACCCTCTTGTATCAATACACACCCCAAATCGACATGTGATGCATTGCTATTGATGGTAAACTCTTTTCTAGACTCTGGCTGTATCAGAACAGGGGCCTCCGTTAGTACAGTCTTGAGCTTCTCCAAGCTCTCTTGCTGCGCGTTAGTCTAGTTAAACGGCACACCTTTACGTAGCAGCTTAGTCAAGGGTGCAGCGATTAGTGAAAACCCCTCTACAAACTGTCGATAATACCCTGCCAGTCCCAGAAAACTACGAATCTTGGATACAGTCTTAGGCTGCTTCCAATCCAAGACAACCTCATCCCCTCAGCGGAAACCACATGTCCCAGAAATGTTACTTCAAGTAACCAGAACTCACATTTACTGAACTTGGCTTATAGTTGTTTCTCTCGCTAAGTTTGCAGAACCACTCTGATGTGTTCATCATGCTCATCCTCAGTCCTCGAGTACACCAGTATTTCATCAATAAATACCACTATGAACTGATCCAGATAGGGTTGAAACACTCAGTTCATCATATCCATGGCTGTCAGTGCATTAGTCAGTCTAAATGGCATTACTAGGAACTCATAGTGACCATAGTGAGTCCTAAATCCCATCTTATACACGTCGGCCTCCTTAACTCTTAAATGGTGATACCCTGATCGGAGGTCAATCTTGGAGAAAACTGAAGCCTATTGAAACTGGTCAAACAAATCGTCTATCCTCGATAGGGGGTACTTATTCTTGATGGTCAACTTATTCAGTTGTCGGTAGCCAATACACATATGCATGGATCCATCCTTCTTTTTCACGAACAGAACTGTTGCTCCCCACGAAGACACACTAGGTTGGATGAACCCACGATCTAGTAACTCTTGAAAATGAGCCTTAAGCTCCACAAGCTCCTTCGGTGCCATTTTATAAGGAGCAATGGACACCAGAGCTGTACCAGGAAAGAGATCAATCCCAAACTCTACTTCACAGTTCAGAGGTAACCCAAGTAGCTCATCAGGAAAATCCTTAACCGTTCTGATATTTTTAATTGAAGAATCCCCAGCATTTGAAACACTGACGTAGGCTAGATACGGCTCACATCCCTTACGAACTAACTTTTCTACCCTCAGTGCATAAATCACATTTGTCAAGTAGTTTTGACTTTCCCCAATTACAAATACCTTGTTGTCCTCCTCAGTTCTCAATACAACCCTTTTTGTGGCGCAATCTAAGCTCACTCGGTGCTTGACTAACCAGTCCATTCCCAGTATTAAATTGAACTCCCCAAAAGGCAGTTCCATCAGATCAACCATAAAAATAGCCTCTTGAACCTCTAGGGGAACATCTCTAAACAGTTTGCTAACCCTTATTGACTGCCCTAATGGACTCAGTACTGTGACCTCAGTCGTAGTGCTCTAAACCAGTATACCCAAGTTTTTAGATACGGTACAAGCTGTATAGGAGTGAGTGTATCCTATATCTATCAGTGTAGTATAAGGTACATTATAAATAAAGAACGTACCTGTGATGACGTCTGGAGTATCTCCATCCTCTCAGCAACGAGCAGCATAAACTAGAGCCGACTGCCTTGCCTCAGTGTGACTAGCACCCCTGTCCGGTGCTCTCTAACCACGACCTAAACCATTACCACCCCTGGCCTGACCACGACCTCTCGGTGGCTGCTGAACTACTTTTAGTGGTGCAGTACCCATGCCAGAAGCTTGAATCTGATTGGACCTCCGCGGGCAGTCTCTAATATAGTGTTCTAATGAACTGCATCTCAAACAAGCCCTAGTTCTTTTCCAACACTCACCTGATGGCATCTACCACAGTTAGTACACGGTGGCTGTCCAGTAGTAGCAATAGGAGCCCCAACTCTGGTCAGCCCATCAACTCTGGCCTTTTTCTTAAGCCTTTGAACGGAACTCGGGGGCTCCGAATTCCTCTTATTCCTACCTCTGTCTGTTCTGGCGCTCAGTGCGCTTCACTTTTTCTACGATCTTTGCCTTATCGACCCGTACAGCAAAGTCTCAATCCCTCTATGGAGCTATCAGTACTCAGATTATCCCTAAGGCCATCCTCGAAGTGAATGCATCTCTCATACTTGGTCGCCACCATACCACGCGTATAGCAGCTTAGTCGCAAAAATTCAGCATCATACTCGGCCACTGATCTATCACCCTGGGTTAAATTCAAGAACTCTCTCCTACGAGAATCCACGTAACTAGCCCCCACATATTTTCACTGAAAGGCAGCCTTAAAGAACTCCCAGGTCAATCAGTCGGGGCTGAGTGCCCTCCTTAACAGTGAGCCATCACTGATATGCCTTATCTCGAAGCAGCGATATTGCACCCTTTAATTTTTGCTTGGGGGTGCAGTCCAGGTCGTCCATATTTCTCACTATGGCATCTATCCAGTATTCAGCCACAGTAGGGGCAACTCCAGCAATACCCCTAAAAATCTCGGCTCTATTGGACTGGAGTCGTTCCGTAACCGACCCTCAGCCTCTAACTCCAGTATTGGGCCCAACGACCCTCACCAGAATCCTTAACACGGCTTGGGACAGTGCATCATCCCCAGCCGCTTGATCATGAGACCCAGACCCAGTTTTAGTAATAGGCAACACCGGCGTCTCGCTAGTGTCCAGATTGGGTAGGTTACCAAAAGATGAGGACCCTGCTCGAGCCCCTATATGGCCTCTACCACGGCCTCTTGTACCCCGTCCGCGAGTACCTCGTGTGCTCATTATCTAATAGCGTTTTATCTGTATTAACAATATTAAGCATTAGTTTACAGTTCTAGTGTTTATTAATAGATATTTTATGAAAACAGTATCAGAAGTTTAAAGTTTGTTCTGTACATCACAGTGCTATCAGTGTCTATCTGTTTTACTACAGTATCAGTATACACTAACTTGAGTTTTTTCAGCTATAGTAGTCTCGGTATATACTACCTATAACAGTTCAGTCAAAAACATATAACAGTTTCACATAGCAGTTTCAGAGAACTTACTAGTTCGGCGCTGGAGACTCGGTGTACCACATATCCAGTAAAAATATTTCAACTATTAGAAAATAGTTCTTTACAAACCCCAAATTTTAGTTGAGTTTTGTAACCTGGCTTTAATACCACTAAATGTAACACCCCAAACTTGACCTAGACGTTATGGCCAAATCTGGCGATGTAAAATGATAGTGCTTTTGAACTCGCAACGATACTAAGACCTTTTCTCCGTTCAAACCACTCTTCATTATCTTATGTTAACTCCAAATCGTGTCATTTGTTTTCAAAACGTTATCCATTTTCAAAACGTTATTTATTTACAAATTGTCATTCATTTCCCAAAACGTTATACTTTGCGGAAGCTTTTAAAACAGTTTGTGTGTGCATAGTATTTTGATAAAAAATTCATCTTTTTTGAAAACTCGAGTTTCTCCTACCACTAGCAGTTATAAAACATAAAGCAGTATAAAATTCAAATTTAAACCAAAAATTCGTAGAGGCCATTATTACAGAAAAATACCCACATAAAATCATGATTAAATATCAAGCGGTATAGAAGGAGTCGTGTGGCCACCACTGAGTCCTTTGCCGCATCGATCCGCCTATGTCTAGGGATTACCTATATAGTTAATAGAAGGGTGAGTTTTCGTAAACTCAGTGTGTAACCCCATACAAAACAAACAGTGAATATACAAATAATCACAGTCTGGGACTAAGCCTATTTTAGTATCAGTATTAGTCCAATTTGGCCCTTAGCCCATTTCAGTAACAGTATGCATTAGGGCCTTAGCCCATCACAGTAAAGTAACAGTAACTAATATGCAATCAAAAAATCCTACCCAACCAGCCCCTACATTCCATCTCCGTCCCACCTAACACTTTATGTGGGGATATAATCAACCCACCCATCCTTACACTCTAAATAGTACCGAATGTGGCACTAGACAGTAATTTGCAGCTATGCTGCCAGTAAATTAGGCTTGAAGACTTTCAATACACTTACTCCAATCAATGTCCACCCATCCCCATGCAACACATCGTACAGTTATGTCATGCCCAATCATGGTATATCACATATATATAGTACAATACAAACAATATGCTCAATATACAGTCATATATATATACATATAAAATATGGACATAACATTCATTCAGTTAGGGGTATAGGTAATCTTACCGACCCTACAGTAGGTTCACAGTCACCTCGGGTGACTCGTACAACCATAGCAATAAACCGGTGAAAATAGGTTCACACACATATGTTGTCTGCCCGTGTGGGCCCATACGCTCGTGTGGCCCCCACAGCCCAATTTGGCCTTGGTTGTATGGATCACACGACCTAGCCTAACATCCCACATGCCCGTGTGCTTCACCTGTGTGGCCCACAGGCCCAATTGGTCGAGTTCGTGTCTCGTACATAGCCTCGTTGGCCATCACTCGATTGTGTCATGCACCCGTGTCATGCGCGCATGGCTTGGTTCGTCGATCACACGGCTATGTCCCCTCACACGGCCTACCATACGACTTACCACATACTAATTTGACGTCGCCAATATGCTTTTTCAGGTTTTCGTCGAGTCATACTTTTAGCTTTTCAGGTACACACCTGATTCCGATTGAAGCCCAAACAATCATCGAGCAGTCCAATACCTTCGATCGAAAACTAGCAAATTCTACGAGCCTAACTCGCTTATCGGGACTGATGAACAGTCCCTTGATTTGTTTGTAAACATCCAAGAAAACCCTTCTTAACTGATAATCAGAAAAACGTTAGAGTTTAACAATAAATAAAACTTACCGAATAGAGAAGAGCAACCGTAGCACGATAGAAACGGATTGGAAAAGGAAACAAAATAAGAATGGGTTTAGAAAAATAGATTTTCGGCAATAGAGAAGAAAGAAACTCAATGCAGAAATTCGGCTGAGTGATGGGAACAGCAAACGTTAGAAAGAATAGAACAAAGAGCCAAAAATTCAGCAGAGGGAGTGAAGAGAATAATGTCAGAATAGAGAGAGAAACTTTTGGGGAATTCGAAAATAAGAAAAAGAAACAAAATTTTGGATATTCCCCCACTCAACCACATCAGTCTTTTAGCTAAACCAAAACACTCACACGGCACAAGCAGCAAAAATAGTGCCCAAGTACAAACTCGAACACAAGACCTCATTCACACCAACACTCCTTAATCACCAGGCCAGCAGACCCATTCTGTTGTAAAATTCCCAACTTTAAAATAAAAGCCTACTGAACAAGAGCAAGGCTTTATTCACATAAAAACAAAAATTTTGCTCAAGTCAAGGCTTGAACCCAAGACTTCTCAAACACTCCCAGAACACTTAACCATTGAAGCAAACAGTCAGTTGTGTCACAAATATACGAGAATAATTGTAAAGGATTTATGGGGCATTACAAGTTCCTCATGGAATCAATAAACATCATAAACTTGATACTGGATATACGCATAAAGAATAAAACAAGAGTAGAGTTTAAAGAATCTTGTTTCTATTTGATATATAAAGTGCTAAAATCCTTAAACGTTTGATTGCGTCTACAAATCAAGTTCTCCCAAGAACATGAATGAAAAGAGCTGAAACGGAGTCTAAACCCTAAAAGAAAGAAAAATAAACAGAAAACTATATTTTACAAAGGAAACTAGTAATATGAAAAGTTGTCCTTTAACAAGTGCTTAAGAGCCTATTTATAGATTTAGGGTTGTCGTCGTCCTCAACCCAAGGTCAGCTTATGCTCTAGTATTTAACTTTTGATTGTGCGGATCGAAACACCCCTGGCTCATAGGTGTTTCTCGTTCAGGATCGATGTCGTGAAACCCTGATGCTTGTGTCGTGACATCGAAAATAGTATGCTCAGGTTCAGGGTAGCTTTAAGGGTGTGTTACGACATCCAATGACTGTGTCGCAACACCAAAGGTAGTTTGGATTCTTGCATTCTGCTCCTTATGTTGTGACATTGAACTTCTCATGTTGCAACACAACGATTAGTATTGAGTTTGTACGTCCTCTAATGGTCTCCTGCACACTCACTAAGTACATTAGCTCACCTTTAGGCCTCATTCGGCCCCTTAGGTCAATAAAATACTCCAAATACACTTTTTATTGGATTTAAACTAGACTATACAAACTTAACTAAAACATAATAAAAACGCTTATATTCAAGCTCCTCAAGTGTGAAAACTAGTTTAATCTGCTACACCAAATTACAACAAATTAGACACTAAGGCTAACTTAACTTGAGCATCAATTTCAAGACTTTGCTTTAACATAAATAGAGTCTTTTTAAGTTATTCAAGTCATTTCTAGACTTCCATTAAAATTTGGTTACAAATAAGGACCATTCGGGGCTTATTCGGGTCAAAACAAGGTAAATAGGGTCAATGTCACGACACTGAAAATAGGTGTCACGACGTTGACTGATGTCGCGATGCTAATCTTCTGATGTCCCGACACCAAGAACAAATTACTCTATTGACTTCAATGTCACACACTAACTTGTGCTATTGCGTCAAAGACAGATTACCCAAAACATAACTGAAACTCCTAAAACTAAATTAAAATTATCTTCAAACATTTCATAACATTTATAAAACACTTTTAGGACTCAAAATATATCAAATTATCATTCAAAAATCTCAGATAACACATGAGTATATCCATCTAAAGAAAATTATCCCAAATTACATTATGATATTAGGCATATATGACATGGTTTTGAAACTACTTAGTTACTTTACAAAAAAAATTCATATTTTTTCTAATCCTATGTACAATCTACTCTATTACCATTTCAAAAAATGCATTCAAGACGATATTTACCCATGCATTCAAAATAACACGTTAAGCTTGTGAAAGCTTAGTAGTAATTAGAATTCTAACTTACCTTTTTGTTCAATATAGTATATCAGTATATAAGTACTTAAATAATAAATTATCACACCCAATTTTCTTTAAAGTCAAAAAATTAGGAATAATTAGGGGTTAAATTGAAAGAAATCTTAAGTCGGCGGTTTCTACGAGAAAGTCAGTAAAACATTAGTGGCTGATTTGGACATAATTAAGTTCTAACTCTGGTTTAGTTGGATGAGAATTGACTTGTAACCTCCCAAACCTGACTTAGACGTTAGGCTAGATTGAGAAGGCTACATTAGCCACTGAAATGGCTAAGCTAACTTACGCTACTTTTGAAGACCTTAAGTAAAATCATTTTAGAGAAAAACCGTAGTTGTACTTCTGTTTTAGTTTAAAACATTCATTTATTAGGACAACTGTACTTAGGATTCATTTTATTGTTGATAGTGTTGTTTTAGAAAAAAACTGTTTGCTTGTTGCTCTTCTTTATCAAAACTCGATGTTAAACTAATGCAATAGAAAAAAAAAAATCATTTTTCATGTCATTTTGGAAATCTAGTTGCCTTATTGATTTTTTTCAAAAACGGTGCCTTTGTAATGTAGTGGAAATTAGGGAACAATGTCAAATTTTACTTCGATATCATGCATTTTTTGATTATTATGCTTGAGTAATCCATGCATGCAAAAATCCTCAAACGAAAAGTTATCAAGCCACAGAGCAGAAATAATTAAAAATTTACAAACCAAAACCAATAGAGACTGATTAATACTTTATTAAAAATAGTTCGAGGTCCAATGTGATTCTTCATATGCTGAGTCTGGTCCTAATTTCAAGGTTTACCTGAAAGGTTAAACATTATGGAGGGTGAGCTTATGAAAGCTCAGTGTGAGTCGGATAGTTATTTAAATAGACATAAATATCAAATACAGTGAAACATGTTAGCAATAATACAAGAACACAAGACCATCATTGGAGTTTCATATCATTATATAGCCGTTATCAAATTGATGTCAAATGGTGTGTGAGCATGGGTCATCATTCATTCGAGTAACAATCATTAATTTTGATACCATTCAATACAACACAATACAATACGTAGTATAAATCAATAACATTCGAGTATGTCGTGAGCATGATGCCATGCAAAAATGCTCCTACCCAAACCATCCATTACACACCACGAGTTCCTGAAAACTCGTTTGCCAAACTCCAACGAATGCGAGCAAAGCTCGATGTGGTAAAATCACCGAATAACAATAATGCAGTAAAATTGTCGAATAACAAATAATGTGATATAATCGCCAATCCACTAGATACTCCAAATACAGTGAACTGACTACGAATAAATTTGTACTTAATATATCACCGATACTCCACGGAACTCCTCTATCAACCACAAAATATCCCATCCTAATGCACATGCAATATGTCATACAATCTCATACATAACCATAATTTAATACTTTTCACATTTAATTGACATGTTCAACATGCCCTCAATAATTGAATACTTTCTGTGAATGGAGTCAATGTTTCAACTTTCAAATTACCATTAAGATGGTATCATTCAACATTGCACAATTTCACATACTTTTACGAATTTCCAATATGCATGTATAGCAACCTTTTCAATATAACATAGCAAATTTTCCATGCAATTATATCATGCATAAAATCGTATTTCAGAAAATCATGCTATATATACAACCAATCTCATACCAAATAACACAATCATGCATCACAACGTCAATCACATAACCACACTATCAAACTAGCAACTTTGCTAACACATCAAAATTTTTGGACTCGAAACGTACCTGGCTCAGCCACTTACAAAATTAATTATTTGGCTATTAAGCCAATCCAATCAGCAAGATAAATCATCAAATATATCACAAAAATTAACATTTTTAATTAAGTTTTTGAGTTTAGGACCCACACCTTATTTTACGTTTTTTTCTTAGCACATTAGTGAACCTTTCAATTTCCTTAATAAACCTTAAAACAAACATAAATTAAAAATCAATATAAATTCAATCAATTCACCTCTTAAATAGCTCCCTAGAAACCTAATTATGGTTTCAGACCAATAGACACAATTACAACTATTTTACGAATCCAAACTAGTTAGATTTCTTACACTGTTTTGATACGAATCGTATGCGCAATAGTCTTTCGACTTTACAGTTGATTTGGGGCGTTCGGGTCAGCATCTCAGAAATTTAAATACTGGAAAATAAGTAGCCAATATTGATTAAAATCCTTCATTTAATCAATCCATAACCTCTACCCAACAACCATGTCGAAACAACAAACTAGTTTACATGTAATCGCACTTACACTTCCTGATTTGTGAGATCCAAATGACCAATTGATCAAGAACGTTTTTATTCCTAATTTACATGTGAATAAAGGATGTTTAGGATGGTTCAAGAACTCAAATTAATGATGGAAATAGATGGGAAAGAATTTAGAAACAAAATAGCCCCTTTTCTTGCACCTAGGAGCGCCCACCACAACTAATGGTAGCAAAATTGGGGCTGATTTAAGAATAATTTTGAGATCCATTTAAAATCTGGAAAAATAACTTTAAAATTCCCCCAAATTTCAAATCTAGAAATTTAGGTTTTTAATTGACAAGATTAATCAATAAATTGAAAGGAAACAAGAACTTACACAAGCTAGGTGAAAGGGGCAGCAATGGCACTTCTTGGAAACGATAGGCATCGATCTTGGAGACTCAAGATTTCAGATTTGGGGCTTATTTAATTAGAGAAAAATGGAAGCAATATGATGGAGGAGATGATGCAAAATCTTGTGACAAAAAGAAAAGAAAATGATGATAAAACTAGATATTATGGGCGACGGCAACAATGGAGAAGGGAAAAAAAATTGAAGATGAAAGAAGAGAGAAGAGGCAAGGAATGACTAGGGTGAGTAGAAATAGAATAAAAGCTAATTATTTTTGTGTAAAATTAACATTTATACCTAGGTTTACACAAGCATGGACAAAACACACGTTAAAAACAAAGGATTTTGTAAAAATTAATTATTTTGCATAAGAAAGGATTTGAACTTGGGACGTCAATTTAATTTTTTTGCTTTTCCATTTATCAATTAACCACTAGGCAGTTTCATTATTCTTGAAATGATTTTGCAATATTCATTTTACAAATAAGTCGTGTCACATACTAGGGTATGAGGCAAAATTTACAAAATAATAAAAATAGTGCGGTAGAAAGGATTTGAACTTAGGTTTCAAGGAACGTTTCACTAACACTTAACTAAAAAACCAATACCTCATTTATTTCCTAAAAAGGCATAGATAATCTCAAAATTTAGGGCATGACCTGTAACATCCTGGAAATGGGCCTATGCATTTTTGATTTAATTATACGAAATGGCATGTCTTATGTGTTATGAATGTATGGTGAACATTTTTGGAAACTTGGAAATGTAAGGAAATGCTTCAGAAATGTTAAGTTTCAAAAGAGGAAAGTAAACATTTTTGGAAACTTGGAAATGTAAGGAAATGACTTGGAAATGGAAGGAAATGTCTTGTCTTCGAAATGTAAGGAAATGACTTGGAAATGTAAGGAAATGTCTTAGAAATGTAAGGAAATGCTTTAGAAATGTCAAGTTTAAAGTTTAAAAGAGGGACATGAAGCAAGGTGGTCTTAAGAGAAAATGTATGTGAAATATGGCATACAAATAGCCTTGGTAAAATGGCTACAAGGCGCCACTTAAGGGCCTAGTAAGTGACGCCACATACATAGGCAAATGGGCCAAGGATCGAGTCGCATGGGAAGCAAATAAAGAATTTTATTTTTGCTACAAGGAGCAGAGAGGTGGACGGCATTAAGGCTCTTAAAAGAGGAGTTTTATTCTCTTTAAAATTCGGCAAATAGATAGATAATGATGGGTTATTATTAGTATTATTTTTATTAAGAGATAAGAGATAATTGATAATTAAAGAGATAAAGCTATCAAAATAGAAGAGTGATGGCCAAGTAAGGGATTCTAAGTTAGTAATTTCGGCTACTAAAGGAAAAGAGGGCCATTCATTCTTTCTTTCAACTCTCTCTTTGCCGAATTCTCTCTAGCAAATAACTCCTCTCTTCTCTTTTATTTTTGCCAAGCCGAAATACCTTGTGCTCTAGCCGAATCCTCCATCTTTATTCTTCTTTCTCTTTTCTTTCTTTATACCAATCAAAAAGCCGAAATCAAGATCCTTCTAGCCTACATAGCCGAATATTGTTAAAGGTTCAAGCAAGGATTACCGATTCCTAAAGTAAGGGTAAGATCTCATTCAGTTTCATCCTTTTTCTTTTAAGATTTGCCGAAATCTAGGACTAACCCTATTAATATCTTATTGCCGAAACTTTGAAGAGACCTTTCGGGATTTACTAAGTGTCAACTACAAGGAAGGAGAAGTTCTTTTCCCGAAGGTACGCCATAGGCCGCGTGTTCCCTAGTTATTTGGTGAGTTTCGGGATTTAAAATCCACAAGGTAAGTGTCTATAGCATTCGGCCAAGGGCCATCTATGATGATTTAATGTTAGAATCGAATCTAACATATGTGTATAGGTATTTCGACAGATAATTAAGACAAAGGATACTTTCGGGATTTGAAATCGCAAGGTGAGTGCATAAGTACAATCAGCCAAGGTCTATTTTGGTAATTAGATCTATTCTTTATTTGTTTTAAAAGCCGAAAACTAACTAGTTAGGAGTTTTGGTGACTAGCCGATTACAAGGGCGTGCATCACAAAGTTTCGAGACTCGATTCGTAAGTCAATCGGCAGCAAGGTATGTTTTAAGTGTACTAATCCTACTAGGATTTGGTCTTATAGCCGAATAGGCTTTTTGCTAACATATTAAGGTTGGCTAAATGTAGGGATTTAAGATCTAAAGCATTAGACCAAGCTTTTCGGGATTTAAGTGAACCGCTAAGTTAATCAGGTGTGTACCCCACACTAATCTTAATAGATTTATGGCTTAAACTTGATATATGTGTTAATATAAAAGTGTAAGAATGTTGCTAAGGTACCATGATATGGTACAAAGTACTCAGATACGTTTCCTACTCCTACTAGGATTATGAAATATGTTATATTTAACATGTGATAAGTAATAAGAATGTGAAATTTGGCATGTTAATGCATAATATGTATGATATGGGGCATATGGGTTATTGAAAAGGAGAAGTGAATGTGGTGACCTAAGACCACGATATTTGAATGTGGTGACCTAAGACCACGAGATCTGAATGTGGTGACCTAAGACCACGATATCTGAACGTGGTGACCTAAGACCACGATATCTGAGTGTGGTGACCTAAGACCACGAATACTCATAAGGGCGATGAGCATGTCGACTGCAGCGACTGCCTTCGATGGTATGTAGCGGATGGAGGGTTGACTTAGTAGTCCCCACGGTGTGCAGGTTGGTACGGGTGATGTGTAGCGGATGGCATCTAGGTTTGGGTTCAGGTTGCATCATTTGTTTATATCTGATTTATGAATGTGTATGTAATATGATAATGTATGCCTGAATTGTTAAATTTTAGTGTCGGTTACACATTGAGTCTATTGACTCACCCCATTGTGGGAACATTTTTTTTCAGGTGATGATCAGTAATGGACCGGGTCGGTAGGAGCTTAAAGGAGGCCATGCTCAGCAAGGAATTTTATTTGGACATTTTATTTTTATTTAAGTATTTTAAATTATTTGGGTTTATTTGATGTAATAAGGCCATAGTTGAGCTATTTTACATTTATTTTATTTATTATGTTTACAAATTTTTATCAATTAAAATTTAAGTAAATTTCTTTTAAACTAAACCCTAAATGTTTTGACACCTAAGATAAGGGGATTTCAATATAAGATAACCCTATTTTCAACTCGAGCCCAACCCAATTCAAACTTTCTCCCAAAATCACTTAAAGTTTTTCAAAGTGCAAAAGAATTTTGAACCGGTTTTTTTCGAGGAACATACCAGATCCGGTCAAGGCTCGTGGGCCGGGTGTGGGGTGTTTCATGACCACTCTCGGTTTACTAACCCTCGATTTTTGGGATGTTACAATTCTCCTGTCCTTAAAGAAATTTAGTCTTCGAAATTTTCTTAGTCATAGAATCTGTTACCCCTTTCCTTCAAATCGAGCCACCATGCTTTCACTACGCAACTCTGATTTCCAATGCAATTCCAAACAATGCGTCTCTTTAAATTCCCAACAGATATCTTGTAGATCTAATTACGAAAATGTTACTAACAGATTCCTCTACCCTAATTCTCAATTTTAATTGCAACTCTACTGGATGATGCTTACAAAAATATCTACAAATCGAAACCCTAGCTGATCTAATAGTTTCTCCAATAATAACTACTAAAATATTTCATTGAGGTCTGGCTCCTTTGGACCTCTTTGTAACATCCTAGAATTAGGGGTTCTGCATTTTGCGCTATTCTATGTGTTTGGCTTGATTAGCTTGTTATTTAGGTGTGTTTGGAGGGTCTTGGAAGACTCGGGTTCGAGCCAGAGCCTTGGTAAAATTTTAATTTTTGGGCATAAGGGGAGAGAGCTAGTGGAAGCAGGCCTTAAGGATAATTATTTGTGGTTGATGACCCAAAAGTGAGCATAAGGTGGAGTGGTTGTGGCATCACTGGTAGAGCAAAGGGGGAGGAGTTCGAATCTCATCTGCTGCATTGTGGAGCTTTAATTTTTGTGTCAGGTTGGTGAGGAGGTGGCATTCGACTGGGACTCTACCATGGTGGTTGTTGAATGAGTCAAACAATTTGAAATGGATGGAGGAGAGGAGCTTGGAGAGTTTGGAGTGGTCAACTAATTTGAATTGGTGGATGGAGAGTAAGTTAAGGAGAAAATCATGGGATGTGGGGAGAGAGGAGTTTGGCCGAATGTGAGAGCTTGGAGGGGGTGAAATTCGGTTGTGGTTGTGGGAGGAGCATTTTCGGTTTTGAGGAAGAGTGAGTGCTGAAATTCTCTTAGACTCTTTTCGTGTTCCTCTCCTTTTCTTTTGGTGCAAATTGGGTGCATTTCGGGTTATTTTTGCTCTTGTCAAAACCTCTCTTCTTCTTTCTTTCATCCTTTCTCCTCATAGTGTGGTATAGCTGAACCTTTAGAGAGTGACCACTCGTGCACTCTTTTCATCTTTTCTCTCCAACATCCACCTCTTCTTCCTTCCTTTTTATTTTTGACATAGCCGAAAATTTGCTTTTCCGCCATTGCTTTTTCATTTTTCCCTTAAGTCAAATCTTTTTTATTCATCTCCTACTTGTTTCTATTGATCATTCTTTTATTAATCCTCTGATTAATATTGGAGTTTCATTTCTTTGAGCCTTCATAGCCGAACTTGGATTGCTTCTATTATTTCTGCCAGTGCCAAATTACCTTGGGTTCCATTCGGCTTCTCTCTGTTCAAGGTAATATTCTCTTCTTTTTATTATTTATTATTCTTTTCATTTCTCTTACTTCTCTTAAAGAATCCGAACACTCATCTTCTAAATCATCAAACCAAATTTGGTTTCTCTCTTTCATAACGTTTACTTTATCACTTTTGTGATTCGTGATAGACTCTCGTTAGTTAGGTCGAACATCTTGTAACCGAATCTGTGGCGGTGCAATTCCTCGTTTATCAAGGTAAGGAGTCATCTCTTCGGTCTCTTAGCTATCATTTTCTTTTCGTTTTACTCTACCATAACGAAACCTCTTTGTTAGACAACTGTCGTTTCACTATGATACCTTACTGACGAGATTTTCTTCATGGAGGCTAGTGGTAGCCGTTCTAAAGGGGTGTCGACTAAGGATCCAAAAGGGAGCGGACTTGCAGTATCCGCTCCTAAGTTCAAACGGCATGCTGTGTCAGCCGTTCAAGATTTTCCACCGAGTTGTGGAAGAGAGGCGACATCAGATCTGAATAGATAGATCGTAGTTGTTCGTGTTAGTGAGAGTGACGACGATCAGGACTGTTTAGTCCTTCGAGTAATCAGGTGTGTAATTCACACACCTTCATTTGTTTATTTAGTATTAATATGTGTATTGGCTAAAAGCCGAAATAACTGCAACGAAAATTGAGATACCCTAGTAGGTAAGGTTGGAGTTACCAGGTAAGTAACACCTATGACATTGATATATGTGTGTTCTAATTATCTGATGTACATTGATATATATGTCTTGCATTCATCACATTATGATAATATGTTGCATGGGATTGGGATATGATATTGATGAAAAGGGCAGTGTATTTCGGTGACTCTGTCACATTATTTCGGTGGCTATGCCACATATTTTGGTGACTTTGTCACATTATTTCGGTGGTTATGCCATATATATTTAGGTGACTCTGTCACAATTTCGGCGATGAGCAGCGTGACTGCCATCAATGGTGTGTAGCGGATGATGGTTGATTGTAGAAATCCCCACCGGTGTGTTTTGGTTGGTCGGGTGGTGAGTAGCGGATGGATTACTAGGCTGGGCTGGGTTGCATTACATTGCATTCATTATCTGCTATACCATGCTAATAGGGCTAAGGCCCAGTTTGTTCCGTAATGGCTAAGGCCCAGTTCGTTTCTGTAAGGGCTTCGCCCATTTTGATTTCGTAAGGGCTAAGGCCTAGTTGGTATCTGATTAGGTTTGGGCCCAATTACTGATCGTGTGTCAGATTACACACTGAGTTCTCGTAACTCACTCTCTGCTTAATTTTGTAGGTAATCCCTAGCTTGAGGATTTGGGCCGATGAGAACTCTATGGTGGCCATGCGTTATTTCTTTCGTAAACTTCGTTTCTCATTACTTTGAACTTGTTTTAATTTGGGAAGTTGTTATGTAATAAGGCCTTTAGGATTTTATTTTGGTTTTTGTTTTAAAGCATTGACTGCCTATTATGAAATGTTCAAAATGGAGTTTTCTTAAAAATGTAAGTAACCACTTTCCAAAACACTAACAAACGATTTACAAGTTATAAACAACGAAACTCGAGATTTTCTTAAAACTACGACAATTATTTTCAAAAACATCACATCTTGAAATCCACCGATTTCGATTCTTGTATTATAAAACAAGTTTTTGATAGTTAATATTATTCACAACATTTTGCAAGGAAAGCTTAAAAACGAATCTGATTTTTGAAATGAAAACGAAGCTCAAAATTTGTAAACAATCGCGAAGTTTCTTTAAACAACCTTTCCATGTGACATACCAGATCTGGTCGTAACGTCTAGGCCGGGTTTCGGGTGTTACATTTTGTGGTATCAGAGCCCAGTTACAAAACTCGGCTGTGGATTGGGTTCGACAACGTTTTTCCAAAATTGGTTGAAAATATGGTTTTGAAAAATATATATCTTTTGGAAGTATGGCACCCAAGTCTCCGGCACCAAATCTTTAAGTCTTTTAGCTTTGTTTGTTATTATGAAATGATGTTAGAATCAGTGTTTTAGAACTGCTAGCTTTAAGAGTTAAGACTTTAGAAACTGTGACATTAGGAAACTCGATTCGCGAAAACAACTACTATACTCACTCTGCATAAGACATTGTTAATAAACATTGAAATGAAATGCTAATCCATAAAACTTTTAATCAGCTTAATTCGAGCTAGCGAACATGAGCACAAGAGGACGTGGATGTGGTACGCGAGGCCGTGGTAGAGGCCGGGGTGCTGAGGCTGGGTCCTCAGAATCTAGACATGTGTCGGAAGGTGAAGTGCCAGCATCACCAGTAGCAGAAGCAGGGTCCCAGGACAAAACCGGAGGGGACGATGCTTTGTCCCAAGCGATGCTGTGGGTGTTGGAACTGGTTGTTGGGGCAAGCACTGGATCGGTAGCTCGAAAATCTATACCTGGGTGATTTTGGGCAAATGGGGCTGAGATATTTAAGGGTATTTTTGGCGTGGCCCCGAATGCTGCTGAGTACTGGCTGGAAGCGGTCGAACAAATCATGGATGATCTAGATTGCACAGTGGAGGAGAAATTGAAAGAAGCAGTTTCTCTCCTACGTGATGAGGCGTACCAGTGGTGGCTCACAGTGAGGGAAGGTACTTTAGCAGACCGTATCACCTGAGACTTCTTTAAGACAGCATTCCAGGGAAAATATGTTGGGGCAAGCTATGCGGACGCCCAGAGGAAAGCATTTTTGAATCTGGTTCAAGGGGGTAAATCTGTGGCTGAATATGAGGCAAAATTCCTGCGCCTAAGCCGTTACGCTCGAGGTATCATCGTAACTGATTATGAACATTGTGTTTGATTCGAGGATGGTCTGTGAGATGAGCTACGAGTACTGATAGCTCCGCAGCGGGAAAGGGATTTTTCTATACTGGTTGAGAAGGCAAAGATTGCCAAAGAGGTGAAGCATTTTGAGAGGCAGAACCGAGATAAAGACAGGGGGAGAAATAAGAGAAGTTTTGGGACATCAGGGTCTACTGGGAGGTTCCAAAAGAGGCCTAGGTTTGATGGGCCAGGCCGAGTTGCGATACCTGTTGCTGTTGGACAGACTCGACAATGTGCTTTGTGTGGGAAAATACATCTGGGGGAGTGTTGGAGAAGAACTGGAGGATGCTTCAAGTGTGTATCTAGGGATTATTTGGTAAAGGACTGTCCACAAGAGGTGACTAGGGTGCGTACGGTAGGTGAGGGAATTGTTCAAGCAAGAAGAGGTGGTCAGCAGCCGCCGAGGGGTCGTGGTCCAGTCAGAGGGGGAAAATGGATTTGGTCGAGGTCGTGGAGCACCGGGTAGAGGTGTTGGTAATGCAGATACAAGACAGCGGGGTTAGCCTATGCAGCTCAATGGCGTAAGGATGGCGACGCACCGGACGTCATAACCGGTACGTTCCTTGTATTTGGTGTACCCTTTGCAGCTTTGATAGATTTTGGGTTTACTCATATGTTTCTTGTACTGTGTTCGGGACTCTAGGTATTAAATCTGAGATTGCTGATAGAGAAATATCTGTGATTAGCCGTCTAGGACAATCTATAGTAGTGAACAAACTATTTAGGAATGTGCCTTTAGAAGTGCAAGGAATTGTTTTCCCGACAGACTTGATGGAATTGCCGTTCGGTGAGTTCGATTTGATTTTAGGCATGGACTGGCTAGTTAAGCATCGAGCGAACTTAGATTGTGCTGCTAAGCGTATGGTGTTGAGAACTCCAGGGGATAAGGAAGTAATTGTGATAGGAGAAAGGAGGAACTACCTGTCCAATGTGGTTTCTGCATTAAAGGCTGAAAAGTTGGTGCGAAAAGGGTGCGAGGCTTTCCTAGCTTTCATCAGTGTTTTGGATGCCAAGGAGTTGTCGGTTGAGAATGTTAGAACTGTAAAGGAGTTCTTAGACGTATTTCCTGAAGAACTTTTGAGATTGCCTCCTGATCACGAGGTTGAATTTGGCATTGAGTTATTGCTAGGAACGGCTCCGGTGTCCATCGCCCCTTACAAGATGGCACCGAAGGAGCTGGCAGAACTAAAGGCTCAGACCCAGGAGCTGTTGGACCGGGGATTTATCCAACCAAGTGTATCTCCGTGGAGAGCGCCGGTTTTGTTCGTGAAGAAAAAGGATAGGTTGATGCGAATGTGCGTTGACTATCGTCAACTGAACAAGTTGACTATTAAGAACAAATACCCGCTACCAAGAATTGACGATTTGTTCGATCAGTTGCGAGGAGCTTCAGTTTTTTCAAAGATAGATTTACAATTTGGGTATCATCAGCTAAAGCTTAAGAAGTCAGATATTCATAAGACTACATTCTGAACTCGATATGGGCATTACGAGTTTCTAGTGATGCCGTTCGGGTTAACAAATGCACCAGCCGCTTTTATGGACATGATGAACCGGGTCTTCCAACCCTATTTAGACTGGTTTGTGGTAGTGTTTATAGACGATATTTTGGTGTATTCGAGAATGGAGGAGGAGCATGATTCTTATCTTCGGGTTGAGCTGCAAATTTTAAGCGAAAAGTAACTGCATGCCAAATTTGGCAAGTGTGAATTTTGGCTGAAAGAAGTGACCTTTTTGGGGCATGTTATTTTTGTCGAGGGGATTAGGGTTGAACCTCAAAAGATCGAAGCTATTTTGGACTGGAAACCGCTGAAGTCAGTGTTTGAAATTTGAAGTTTTCTTGGTTTGGCTGAGTACTACAGAAGATTCGTTGAGGGGTTTTCACTGATTGCTGCACCTTTAACCAAGTTATTATGAAAAGGGGTACCATTTGTTTGGGCCGATAAGCAACAAGAAAGTTTTGAGAAGTTAAAGAAGATTCTGACTGAAGTGCCGGTGTTGATTCAGTCTAAGGCGGGGAAAGAGTTTGTTGTCTACTGTGATGCATCGCACACAGGTTTGGGTTGCGTGTTAATGCAAGAAGGGAAGGTAGTAGCATATGCATCTCATCAGCTAAGGCCGCATGAGATGAACTATCCCACTCATGACTTGGAACTAGCTGCTATGGTGTTCTCCCTGAAAATATGGAGACACTATCTGTATGGAGAAAAGTCGATCATCTATACCAACCATAAGAGCCTAAAATACCTCCTTACCTAGAAGGAGTTGAATTTAAGGCAATGGAGGTGGATAGAATTGCTGAAAGACTATGATTGCTCAATCAAATATCACCCGGGTAAGGCTAACGTAGTGGCAGATACGTTGAGTCTTAAAGTGATATCGGATTTGAGAGCAATGTTTTCTCATCTCAGTCTTTATGAAGATGGTAGTCTGTTAGCCGAACTTCAAGTGAAGCCTGCATGGATAAGTCAGATTAAAGAAAAGCAATTGTTGGATGAATCGTTGGGTTCTCAGATTCAACAAGTGGAAAGAGGAGAGGCAGTAGATTTTAGGTTGAACAGTGAAGGGGTATTATGTTTTCGTGGAAGAATTTGTATGCCGAAGGACTCTAAGTTGAGGCAGATGATTCTACGGGAAGCGCATAGTAGCCCATACGCTATGCATCCCGGTAGAAGTAAGATGTATCGAGATTTGTGCGAACTGTATTGGTGGCCAGGGCTGAAGCGGGAGGTTACTGACTTTGTGAGTAAGTGTTTGACATGCCAGCAAGTGAAGGTAGAACATCAGTTGCTTTCGGGGTTGCTGCAATCGGTGAAGATTCCACTTTGGAAGTGGGAGAGGATAACAATGGACTTTAATAGTGGGCTACCCCTAACGCCTACTAAGAAAGATTCAGTGTGGGTAATCGTTGACCGGTTGACTAAGTCTGCACACTTCATACCAGTTCGTATCGATTATTCGTTCTGAGAAGTTAGCCAAAGTTTGTATGTGGCGAGAAATTGTGAGGTTGCATAAATTTTGTGTCTCATCATATCAGACAAGGATCCTAGGTTTACATCACAGTTCTGGAAGGCATTGCATGAAGCTTTGGGAACAAGGCTAGACTTCAGCACAGCGTTTCACCCACAGACTGATGGTCAGTCGGAAAGGGTAATTCATATCCTGGAAGACATGTTAAGGGGCTATGTGATTGACTTTAGAGGTAGTTGGGAAGATTACCTGCCGTTGGCTGAATTCGCGTATAACAACAGCTATCAGTCCAGCATTTAGATGGCACCCTACGAGGCGTTGTATGGTCGTAGGTGTTGTACCCCTACCTGCTGGACAGAGTTGGGTGAGCGACAGTTGATGGGTCCGGAACTGATCTCAGAGACTGAAGAAAAGGTTAAGTTGATTCGAGTTCGGTTGAAGGAAGCTTCCGACAGGCAAAAATCGTATGCAGATTTGAAACGTAGGGAGATAGAATTTTCAGTAGGGGATCGCATCTTCTTAAAAGTTTCACCTTGGAAGAAAGTTTTAAGGTTTAGACGGAAGGGCAAGTTGAGCCCCAGATTCATCGGGCCTTAGTGAGTGTTGAAACGAGTGGGACCAGTGGCTTATTAGCTTGAGTTACCCCCGGAGCTGAGTCAGATACATAATGTATTCAATGTTTCAATGCTAAGGCACTTTTGTTCAGATCCATCTCACGTAGTGCCGGTGGAAGATATTGAGGTAAGACCCGATCTGTCTTTTAAAGAAGAACCAGTGCATATCTTGGACCGGGATATTAGGGTATTGAGAAGGAAGTCGATTCCATTGGTCAAAGTGTTGTGGTGTAATCACAGTTCAGAGGATGCCACGTGGGAGACGGAAGATATGATACGACAGCAATACCCTCACCTCTTTTAATCAGGTAAATTTCGTGGCCAAAATTTTTTTAAGGGGGTAGAACTGTAACATCCTAGAATTAGGGGTTCTACATTTTGCGCTATTCTATGTGTTTGGCTCGATTAGCTTGTTATTTAGGTGTGTTCGGGGGTCCTGGGGAGGCTCAGGTTTGAGCCAGAGCCTTGATAAATTTTTTCTTTTTGGGCATAAGGGGAGAGAGCTAGTGGAAGCAGGCCTTAAGGATAATTATTTGTGGTTGATGACTCAAAAGTGAGCATGAGGTAGACTGGTTGTCGCGTCACTGGTAGAGCAAAGGGGGAGGAGTTCGAATCCCATCTGCTGCATAGTGGAGCTTTAATTTTTGTGCCAGGTTGGTGAGGAGGTGGCGTTCGGCTGACTCTACCATGGTGGTTGTTGAATAAGTCAAACAATTTGAAATGGATGGAGGAGAGGAGCTTGGGGAGTTTGAAGTGGTCAACTAATTTGAATTGGTGGATGGAGAGTAAGTTGAGGAGAAAATCATGGGATGTACGGAGAAAGAAGGAGTTTGGCTGAATGTGGGAGCTTGGAGGGGGTGAAATTCGGTTGGGGGTTGTGGGAGGAGCATTTTCGATTTTGAGGAAGAGTGAGTGCCGAAATTCTCTTAGACTCTTTTCATGTTCCTCTCCTTTTCTTTTGGTGCAAATTGGGTGCATTTCAGGTTATTTTTGCTCTTGTCAAAACCTCTTTTCTTCTTTCTTTCATCCTTTCTCCTCATAGTATGGTATAGCTGAACCTTTAGAGAGTGACCACTCGTGCACCCTTTTCATCTTTTCTCTCCAACATCCACCTCTTCCTCCCTCCTTTTCATTTTCGACATAGCCGAAACTTTGCTTTTCCTTCACTGCTTTTCCATTTTTCCGTTAAGCCGAATCTCTTTTATTCATCTCCTACTTGTTTCTATCGATCATTCTTTTTTTAATCCTCTGATTAATATTGAAGTTTCATTTCTTTGAGCCTTCATGGCCAAACTTGGATTGCTTCTATTATTTCTGCCAGAGTCGAATTGCCTTGGGTTCCATTCGGCTTTTCTCTGTTCAAGGTAATGTTCTCTTCTTTTTATTATTTATTATTCTTTTCATTTCTCTTACTTCTCCTAAAGAAGCCGAACACTCATCTTCTAAATCATCAAACCGAATTTGGTTCCTCTCTTTCGTAACTGTTTACTCCATCAAGTTGTGACATTGCTCTTTTTGTGATTCGTGATAGACTCTCGTTATATAGGCTGAACATCTTGTAACCGAATCTGTGGCGGTGCAATTCCTCGTTTATCAAGGTTAGGAGTCATCTCTTCGGTCTCTTAGCTATCATTTCTTTTTGTTTTACTCTGTCATAACCAAACCTCTTTGTTAGACAACTGTCGTTTCACTGTGATACCTTACTGACGAGATTTTCTTCATGGAGGCGAGTGGTAGCCGTTCTAAGGGGGTATCGACTAAGGAGCCAAAAGGGAGCGGACTCGCAGTCTCCACTCCTAAGTTCAAACGGTATGCTGTGTCAGCCGTTCGGGATTTTCCACCGGCTTGTGGAAGAGAGGTGCCATCAAATCTGAATAGACATATCGTAGTTGTTCGTGTTAGTGAGAGTGACGACGATCAAGAGTGTTTAGTCCTTTGCGTAATCAGGTGTGTAATTCGCACAGCTTCATTTGTTTATTTAGTATTAATATGTGTACTGGCTAAAAGCTGAAATAATCGCAACAGAAATTGAGATACCCTAGTGGGTAAGGTTGGAGTTACCAGGTAAGCAACACCTATGACTACGCCATACGAATAACTTAGCATGATTTATCTGTGTTCTAATTATCTGATGTACATGGATATATATGTCTTGCATTCATCACATTATGATAATATGTTGCATGGGATTGGGATATGATATTAATGAAAGGGGCAGTGTATTTCGGTGAATCTGTCACATTATTTCGTTGGCTATGCCACATATATTTCGGTGACTCTGTCACAATTTCGGCGATAAACAGCGTGACTGCAATCGATGGTGTGTAGCGGATGAGGGTTGATTGTAGAAATCCCTACCGGTGTGTTTTGGTTGGTCGGGTGGTGAGTAACGGATGGATTACTAGGCTGGGCTGGGTTGCATTGCATTGCATTCATTATCTGCTATACCATGCTAATAGGGCTAAGGCCCAGTTTGTTCCGTAAGGGCTAAGGCCCAGTTCGTTTCTATAAGGGCTTCGCCCATTTTGATTTCGTAAGGGCTAAGACCTAGTTGGTATCTGATTGGGTTTGGGCCCAGTTATTGATCGTGTGTGGGATTACACACTGAGTTCTCGTAACTCACCCCTCTGCTTAATTTTGCAGATAATCCCTAGCTTGAGGATTTGGGCCGAGGAGAACTCTGTGGTGGCCATGCGTTATTTCTTTCGTAAACTTCGTTTCTCATTACTTTGAACTTGTTTTAATTTGGGAAGTTGTTATGTAATAAGGCCTCTAGAATTTTATTTTGGTTTTTGTTTTAAAGCATTGACTGCCTATTATGAAATGTTCAAAATGGAGTTTTCTTAAAAATGTAAGTAACCACTTTCCAAAACACTAACAAACGGTTTACAAGTTATAAACAACGAAACTCGGGATTTTCTTAAAACTACGATAATTGTTTTCAAAAACATCACATCATGAAATCCACCGATTTTGATTCTCGTATTATAAAACAAGTTTTCGGTAGTTAATATTATTCACAACATTTTGCAAGGAAAGCTTAAAAACGAATCTGATTTTTGAAATAAAAACGAAGCTCAAAATTTGTAAACAATCGCGAAGTTTCTTTAAACAACCTTTCCATGTGACATACCAGATTTGGTCGTAACGTCTAGGCCGGGTTTGGGATGTTACACTCTTTAAAGGTTGCAGATTTGGACCAGTGGAAGCAGATTATTTCCTTTTCAAACTTTATTATTTTCTTTCTCTTGTTCTCTAAGCGTTTACTCTCTTCCTCCATCTTAGTTCTTTCTACCATAATCTTGAAAACCTTTTCTAAGACTCCAAACATTGCTTGAGACACTGCATCATCCCCAACCTCCTGGTTTTCATCTTCAGAAGTAGGCGTAATCACGAAGTAATTCGTCTCAAGATTAGGCACAATTCCTTGAGAAACAAATGACTCAACTTGGGTAGCTCAACACTAAGCCCCATTGTTTCTCATTCTGTGGTTGTTCATTATGTATCCTACGATCTTAAGTTTGATCTACAGTTTTAGAAAAAATAATCACTAGCTAACTTCCGTCATTTTTCAGTTTCCTATCTTACAAATTTCAAAGAAAAATTAAATATTAAATATTTCAGTTCTATTTCTATAGTAATACACCTCAAGTATTTACCTATAATTTAACAATAACTTTTCTATGGCTATCGACATCGGAGTGTTGGACCTATTTTTCTTTGTAGAATATCATTTTCAAATTTCTCTGTGGCTTGTTTTTCCTAAATTTTCCCTTTTTCATGTATGCATTCATGCATAATCATATTTTAAAATTGGAACTCAGTTCGATGTTTTGAACCTAGGATCTGATACCACTAAATGTAACCTCTCAAATGGCCTAGACGTTATGGTTAGATTGAGAAGGCTACATTAGTCACCGAAATGGCTAAGCTATCTACGTTACTTTTGAAGACCTTAAATAAACTCATTTTAGAGAAAAATCGTAGTTGTACTTTTGTGTTAGTTTAAAATATTCTTTTATTAGGTCAACTGTACTTAAGATTCATTTTATTGTTGATAGTGTTGTTTTAGAAAAAAAAAACCATTTGCTTGTCGTCTTCTTGTAAAAACTCGTTGTTAAACTAATGCAACAGAAAAAAAACCAATTTTCAAGTCATTTTGGAAACATAGCTCGGTGTAAGACCACAGCTTGACTATAGCAACAAATGGATTCCTCTAAAACATTAAACATGGGGTAAAAAATCTATAAAACCATAGCTTGGCTATGGAAACATATAGAGTTCACCAGGACATTAAACATGGGGTATGACATATAAGACCATAACTCAGCTATGGCAGTATATGGAGTTCACCGAGACAGTAAACATGGGATAGCCTATTAGGACAATAAAAATGGGGTAACTTCTAGGGCGGTAAATGTGGAAAGATCACGCAAACGATGAAAAATGCGAGAGTTGATCAGTGATAGCTAACCAGCGGGGTTGAGAGTCTACCGAAAAAGGAAAAGGTAACAAAAATGGGACAGGTTTGCTAAAACGGTAGGTAAGAGGCCGATAGGGTATAGGAGGTTAATCCAGATGGAATCAGTTATGGGAGTGAAGTACTAATAATGCCATGTGTATAGACAAATGAAAGAGGAATTAACTAAGGATCGCATATAAATATTTTCCATTAAGAACCATTGAGAACTACTCAAAAGAAACTCTATGTAACACCCCTATCCCATCTCCTTTGCCAGATTAAGGTTACAGAGTATTACCGATCAAAACAAAATAATTTCTTTCATAACAGAAATAATTAGACAAATTGAATGCTAACTTTTAACAATTGAATATAGTCATATAAAAAATAAACTATGGGCTTTAAATTGAGCCAATAGGGCCCTAACAACAGTTTGGGAACAATCTGGGATCAAATCGAAACAAATAAAAAAAATAAAAAACATGAAAATTTTGAAAACAGGGGTCAGACCATGTGAACATTCAATGTCTAGACACATGGCTGTGTCTCAACCTGTGTGTCTGTCCATGTGGGTATTTGAAATAGGGCCACACAACTGTGTCGCAGGCCGTGCCACAAGCTGAATTGAGACACACGATTGCGTCACAGGCCGTGTGAAACCTGCACTTAAAATAATAAATACACACGGCCATGTGGGGTCACCATGTGTGGCACACGCCGTGTGGTAGCCTGTGTCCCAGGCCGGTGCTCCATTTTTAACCCTTACATCAAGCCAATTCAAGCATCATTTCTTGCACAACAAGACATACCATAACTAGCCTATTTTACATAGTTAAAAGCACATTGAAATCACAAAATACATGCAAAATATTCATGTAGGCACCTCTATTCACACACTCATTCAATTCAAGAACAAGGTTATAATTAAGGAATAAGCTTTGTCTTTAGTTAACCATTCATGCCTAAAACCATCTATCTAATTGACCAAAATATGGGCATAGTCAACAAGTAACCATTTCAAAACATCTTCATCAAATATATATATCATTTGGGATCAACTTGTTTATAACCAACACAAGTACACTTCCAAAACCAAGCACATTACTAGATATACCAAAATAACTTAACAATTTACATATTAACAACAAAACACATATATGCATACCACATCCCAAAATAAAAAATAAAAGCTACTAAGATGGATGGATAGCGTGAGCTCCAAATCGATCCATGCAGTCAATTCGCAAAATGATAACTACAAAATAACCACAAATGAACAAGTAAGCTTAAGAAGCTTAATAAGTTCATAGTTTAAACATCATTTAAACTTACCTTAACCAAGTTAAATAAACAAGAAGTTAATTTCTATCTCCTGATAACCAAATACAAGTTCACAACTTATTAGTATTTATTCATATATAACATAACAACACCTTTCCAATAATCAATCAATTCCATCAATCAAGTTATCTCAATGTAACCATCCACACACACACACACACACACACACACACACACACATATATATATTTTCATTCCAACATTCATAACTTATAATAAAGGATGAGAAGGATAAACACGAAAGCGGATCGTAAAGTTTGTCAAAGTCGTGGATTTGACTTAGAGCTCTAGACGTTTAGAAAGAAACTTGGACTTTGACACAACCTGAAACAAAATTGAATCCAAGTCAGATAAAACAATTAAAATAAATAACTAAAATAAAATAATAAATTAAAGATTAAGGAAGCGAATAAAGAAGATAAACAGAAAGATAGAACGTGGCGTGTAGAAGTCCTAAGAAGCCTTAGAAACACGAAGAATCCACAACCCCCTTTAAGCGGCTCTAATTTCCCTTCCAAGATAGAAACCTTGGCAAGAAAAAGTTTGAAGATGATCCCCACAATCTAAAAAGATTGTTAAAACTCTTCTAAATGAAACTCAAGAGAAATTCTTGAAAAGAAAAACCCAGAGAAATTTATAACTCAAAAGAGAAATAGAATAATAATGAATTGTCTCAATTGAGTACAATGCAAAGGCCTATATATAGGATAGCTAAATAAATCTAAATAAAACTCTTAAATATACTAGAACTCTAATTTAAACTAAACAAGAAGTAGTTTTAAACTAAATTTTCTTGTTAACATAAAACTCCTAAATAATTCAAAATACTTAATAATTATAAAAATTTCGGAATAAAATAATAAGAGATGACAAATACAATATTGGGCTCATATGTAATAAAAATTAAGCCTAAAACTCAAACCCAATATGATTTAAACTCGAATTAAAAGCCCGAAATTCATAATTCCCGTCATAATCCCGTTCAGAAATTTTGCTCGTGCAGTCTTCACTAAAACAGTCATAACTTGAGCTCCCAAACTCAAAATCGAGTGATCCAAAATGCGTTTCAAAGCTAAGAGATAGATCTTCAAATTCCATGATGACATCTCAACCAAGAAATGCCAGGATCCCATCCAAAATTTCGTCACAAGTCTATTGATTTCCCAAGCCTGAAAATTGGCAGTTTTGATAATTGTAATCTAATAAATTTCACCCCATTCGTGCATGTATCAACTTAAAAATGTCATAAATATGAAATAGTATTAAGTAAGTAATTAAAATATAAATCAATAAACACTTATCCCGAAGAACTATAGTAACTTGACTCAGATACTCGAGTAACTACACCACACCAAAGGCATCACAGATGTGTAACAGAGGTACCGAAATGCAAACAGAAGCATGATTGTGCAATCAGAGGCACCGTAGTGCAAATAGAGACACTGAAGTGTAAATAGAGGCACTAAAGTGTGAACAGATGCACTGAAGTGCAATCCCGTGCAAGCGCGCATACTAACCCTATTAACATGCTAATCGTATCCTAGTCGTTTACTACGTTCAAACAGGAAATTAACCGAATTCATCACAATAACACAGTAGAGGCACTTCCATAATATTCACACCTATGATTTTCATTCTAAGATTTCATTATTATGATTACATCCATTTCTCAACAAATACAAAGTCCATTCATACTTATTAGTAATCAATACACAATTCACATTTCAAAATAAAATATTTAACTAATTCATAACAACATCAATTTAAATGTAATACAAATTAATTCATTTATACTATGAACTTACCTACAATCCGCAACTAGTTTCTTCGCAAGGATTACTCCGTAATTTTTCCTTTTCCTCAGTTATTGTCTTTTTGACTCGGTTCTTGATATATATTGTAATTAAATTCACATACCTTATCAAACTATTTCTATGCATATGACCCTTAAATTTTCATTATTAACATATTTTCCCTAAACTTTTACATTTCTCACAATTTACTCCATAAACCTGAAATTCCAAATTTAACAAAATTTTACAATTTTCAATGCTAGATGAATTTCTTTCTAAACTAGTATAGTCCCTAATCATTCACAATTCATAAGATTTCTATGTAAACTTTAATATTTTATCAACTTAATTATTTAACTAAAAACTAACAAAAATCACTTTACAAAATAATCTTAATCAACAATCGAGACTACAAATTCATTATTTAATATCAAGAATAAATAAGAGTCATCAATGGAAAAATCCAAAATCCTTAACAGTTTCAAAAACAAAGCTACGAGTTAGTTAGACCTAGTTGTAACGATCTCAAAAACATAAAAATTATAAGAAACGGGTTTGAAAATCATACCATGCAAGCATAAGAGAGAAGACCGAAGCTTGAAGGATAATTTCCTTGAAGGTTTCAATTTTCAAATAGAGAAATAAAGATAATGGTCATTTTTAATGATTTTACTATTTTATTATATCTTTTATCATTATAATTATTAAAATTTTAATTTATAAAAGTATAAAACTCACCTAATAGCCATCCCATATATATAAAAATGGTATATTTACAATTTAAATACTTCATTTTATGATAGCTAATCCATTTGATCTTTATAATTCAATAGCGATTAAATTTTACATTTTTTACAAATTAGTCCTTTTGTTTTAATTAACTAAGTAAACTATAAAATCAACTAACCAAATCTTAATATGATAATCATATGACCCTAAAAATATTAAATACCTATAAATTAGAAACTCATTAGCCAGAATTTTGATCCTGAAACCATTGTTTCTGACACCACTGAAAAATGGGATATTACATTTTGCACGTTAGAAGAAGACCTTGGATGTTTAACAAGAGATTTACTCCTAGTATAAGGTGATCGATCGTCAAATGCAATAATTAATTCGGGTCAATTTCGTACTTAAGGAGCTTGTTTTCTAAGCAATTTAGGATTTAACTTTACGTTTTCAGTAATTAGGCTTTAGGTTAGGAAGTTAATAAAAATAAGTGTTTTTAACACATTTTGTAGGTGTTGTAACCTAATAGGTCAACACGAGCCTTAGGTTGTCCTAATTGGTTCAATTGAGTGTGTAGGATGGAGATAGAAAGACCTAATTGACGTAGAGGCAAAGGTTGAGTGATACACAAGCTTCCCAGGACGTCAAAGCACCAAAAGAATGAGACAAGGAAGTAATTAGGTGTCGTGTCATGCCACGCAAGGGGTGTGACGTAACATAGAGCTAATGTGTTGTCCAAGTATTTTGGGGTTATATTCATCTGCACAATCAATCTTATACGAAGACATAGGATGTGCCGAAGACCTAAATTAGGCTGCCAACACCTCTACAAATAAGACATTAGGGGTTGAATGTAATCAAGTCGTCCTAGATGCCTTAAAAAACCCTCGTAGTTTAGAATTAGTTTTAATTTATTTTCTTTTCAGCTATTTAAGTACTTTCTTATTTTTCTTCTTGAATTAGTTTTGGTCTAAGGATTTGCCTACTTAATTAAAGTATTCAGTTTATATTTTTCTTTGTATTCTTTTTATTTTGTTATTCTAATTGAGAGATTTGTTACTCCGTTTCCCATTCGATATGCAATCCACGATTATTCAAATCTCTTTTCTTTTTTGAATCGATTGTATTTCTCACATGGTTTATTCAATCGAAGTTGAGATTATGAATAGCATGAGTAGCTAAATCCCTTAGGGGAGATTAATGAGTGGATGGGGATGTGATTAACGGAGGATTTGGGATTTCTAAAGATGGATTAGTTGGTATAAATTATGTGTTCTTAAACTATTTGGCTTGACAACCATAATAAGTTATCATAGGATAGACGAGGTCGGAAGATAAGTCAAATTGAGTAAATCGTAATTGATCCTAGTTGAGAAAGTGAGGTCGAGAGATAAGAGAGTATCAACCAGTTGATTAAGTTAATTAAAAGTTGGGAGGTAATAATTGCTTAATTGGTGACTAATCCACTATAACACCCCAAACCCGGCCCAATCTTGGTTGTTACGGATTTAAAGTTTAAAACTTCACTTTAAAGGGTTTTCCAATCTTAGTTGATTTGTAGAAGTATTCGTTGAATAAGTGACAAATGGAGAACACTTTTGTAGCATTTTTTTTATAAAACTTCTTGTTTGAAAAGCCCATTTTATTTCTTTTTATAATTAAAACTTTGAACATAAATTGATAAATGTAAACATCATCAAATATAGATCAAAACATTAAGCTAAGGAGGCCTCATTACAAAAATAGTACCAATAACTCATAACTTAAATAAACACCCGAAATAGTCTAAGAAAATAAATAACTTGATGGCCCCTCGAGTCCGTCTCGGCTCCCATGTCCACGATCTACTGCTCATCTGAAAGAGTAAAGGAGAAATGAAAGGGTGAGTCACCAAGACTCAGTGTATAAATCCCGAAACACACAATGACCTGAGGCCCACAAACACATTATGAGCCCAAGCCCATACATAAAGGCAACAATCATAATTACATGATAAATAATAAATGATGAATAGCCCCACCCATCCTAGAATTCCATCCTCTACCCACCAACCCGTACCAACCATCACACCTCGGGGATTTCTACAATCAACCCTCCATCTGCTACACACCATGACGACAGTCGTACTGCCTATTCCTATTAATCAGGAATCATTAAACGTGGCATAGCCACCGATCACTACGTGACCTAACGCTTGAATTTGTAGTTTCACCGCCGATCACCAAGTGACCTATCATGCACTTCCCCTTCAGTATCATAGTCCCGTCCCATGCATACATACTTGAAAACAAGAAAATAGGCTTTCACATATATCGATACTCATAGAGAGGTTTCTATGATTACGTACCTGGCATCCTTTGCAAACCCTTTTTCAAGTTTTATTCGACTGTCTACACAGCCTCTTTCCGGCTTCTAGCCCACAACATATAAATTACAGTTAAAAAGTGAGTTAGAGATCTACACACCTAATTACAGACAAAAATGAGACTCTCTATGTCGACGCTATCAGAAGCCGAAATGACTGCTCTCTATCTAAGATGTCATTCCAAAGCTGGTCCACAACCCGGTGGCCAATCTCGAACTGCTGACACTGCTCGTTTCTTAAACTTAGGGATTGGTTTTACATATCCAATCCCCTTCTTTGCCTGATTGACATTTGATTCCATCAAAAACCCGTATCAATTGCTACCATTACAACATATGGTTAAGATCACAATTACGATAGCGAATCTAGCGAGAATCTAAAGAGAACCCCTTACCTTGAAATCCCGAAAAGAGAGATATGAGATTCAGAGACTAGTAGTTCTGGCTTTTAGATCTGAGCGATCTACTTCAATTCCCGAATATCGCCCAACACGTAAACATAAGAAACCAACAATCCATTAGCCTTTCGGCTTTATCTTCTAAAAACCGAAAGAGAAATAGAATAGATCAGAGGAAATCGACACCTACCTTTACAGAGATTTCGGCAACTCCTAGAAGATTTCAGCTTTTAGTGAAGAGATCGGCAAAAGAGAAAAAACAAAGAACAATGAATATTTGGCTTATAGAAAAAGAATGGAGAAGAGAATTAAAATCAAGAGTTTCGGCTTTTGCATAAAAGTGAAGATGAGAGAATGGGATTTAGGGATTTTGGCTTTGGCAGAGAATGAGAGAAAAGATTTAAAAGAATGGGGTTCAAATGCCGAAATTGAAGAGATACCCCCTGTTTATAGAGAATTTCGGCACTTACCTATCAAAAACTGAAAATGCCCTTCCTGATAACTAACAACTAATCCAATAGTAGGGGAAATTTCGGCACCCCTCCAAGAGATGGAAATTTGGCCACCTCCTAGCTCACTGGATAATTCCTAGATTTTCTCCCTTATCTACATCTGATCACTCATCCTCAAGTGGCATGGCTAACACCACCTCTTCTTTCCTTTTATCAGTTACTTTATCATCCATATCATCCACATTATCCATCAATTATTCTTCCTAATTTCAAGCATTCTAACTGACTCCAACTCTACTCTCCCTTGACGCCAAAATTAATTAAAATAGATGGGTAATGCGACTCGAATCTTGGACCTCCCTCACTGCTTATCACGCCACCTTAAAGCCCCTAAGTGGCGCCACTTTGCCACTAGGCCACAAACCCATTTGTGTCTTAAAACACAGATAACATCTTTTGAGCCTTATCCTATTGGCTTTCCACTAGAGTGCCCAAACAGAAAATTTTAACTAAGGCCTCGGTCCAACCTTGAGCCCAATCTAAACCCCTTAAACCTTTTAATTAACACATTAAGCGTAACACACATCAAATGCAAAGGCCCATTAATTCAGGATGTTACTGTTCTACCCCTTTAAAGAAATTTCGTCCTCGAAATTTCCAACTACAGAAACAGTTGTACAACCTAACCTACAACACTATGCTCACGCTGGGCACTCTAATTCTAATAACCCTCTATTCAACAACTCCTGAATCTGTGCTTTCAATTCCACCAACTCCTTTGGCGCCATCCTATACGGAGCAATAGATACTGGCGCTGTTCTTAGAAGAAGATCAATACCGAACTCTACTTCACGATCCGGGGGTAATCCCGGAAGCTCTTCTGGGAAAACATCAGGAAATTCCTTCACCGTCCTAACGTCCCCAACAGTTAGTTCCTTGGCTTCCAGAGCCCGAACAAACATTAGAATTGCCTCGCATCCTTTTCTCACCATCCTTTTTGCTCTTAAGGCAGACACAACATTTGATAAACAGTTCCTCCTTTCACCTATCACCAACACTTCGCCTCCTTCGGGAGTTTTTAACACCATACGCTTGGCTGCACAATCCAAGTTTGCTTGATACTTCACTAACCAATCCATTCCTAAGATCAAATCGAACTCCTCAAACGGCAGTTCCATTAGATCAAGCCAAAAAGCTACCCTTTGAACTCATTCTACCGATTCGCGTTTATTTGATTAGAAATTTTATGAATTATTAATTTCTTTCACTGATTAACCACCAACAATCTTATGGACAGTAGTTTCAAGAGTAGTTCTTTCGAATTCGAAATTATATCTACGGGTTTCAGTCTCAAGTTTGTATTTCCTAGCTCTAGTAACCACATACATTCAACCATCACACATCAATGTATAAGTAGCATCCATGAACTCACATTCATCACATAAGGGTATTTTTGTCACTTCACTACCCAGGGGTGTTTCTATAATTTTATCCTACAGGGGTATTTTCGTAATTCCTCAAAAATACGGTATTCTGGTTATTTTTTCGAAATAGAGATATTTTGATATACATTTTTTTTAAACAGGGGTATTTTGAAAATTTTAATTTTTTCCAAATCGAGGGTATTGTGGAAATTTCACAAATTTCGATAATTTTGTAAACTGGGTACTTTTGTAAATCCAGGGGTTTTCGGTGAATTCTCAGAACATGGGTATTTGGGTAATCTTGCCAACCGGGGGGTGTTTCGGTAATTCCACAAATTTTGGTAGTTTTACAAATCTAGGGTGTAGCACCCCAAACTCGGTCAAAACGCTACAACTGGATCTGGCGTGCCACGGAAAAGAAAATGTTTTTGAAACCGATTTGTCGACTTATTTTAGATAGAAACCCGATGCAAGATTTTAGAGAAAACGTCGATGTATTTTGTATCGTGTAAAACATGTTGAAACTTGGTTTGAAAACTTAGTTGTCATATTGTTACTCCGTATTAATTACTTAGTCAGTGAACATTTTAGAAAATAAGTATTTAATGAGGTTTTGAAAACACCCAACTCATAATTCTAAGTATGCTTAACAAAGGTTAAAGAAACAATTAGATAAAACATCCCAAAATAAAACTAAGGCAACCTTATTACAAAACAGAAAACCAAAATTCGAATAAAATGACCAAGTCCAAATAGAAAATACTGAAATATACGAAATGCTGAGCATGGCCACCTCGAGTCCACTTCGGCTCCATATTCACGATCTAAGTCTGATCTGCAAAATGTAAAGGAAGGGGTGAGTCACCGAGACTCAGTGTATAAATCCCCATCCCAACAGAAATTATGCTCTTACACAAATTCATACAACAATATGCAAGTCATGCCACCCATCCAACCTAAGTATCCATCCGGGGCTCCCAAATCTACCCCTTTTGGTACCAAACCACTGGTGGTGCCAAACCACTGAAACTTAGTCACAATTTTATAACATGTGGGGCCAACCCACTGTGTGATACCAAATTACTGGTGACAGTCTAATATATCATACTTCCCCCTCCTCTCATCACCCACAACACATATTTATGGTAACGACATCAGTATGATCATGCTTAACATACCAAACTATGTATACAAAATAAAATGCTTTCATAGATCACATTCATCGCAAGTGATAATAACAACTTACCCGACATCCACGCTTTTACCCACAAGGGTATTTTAGTAACCATTGCTGTCATTCTGGCTTTTTAACAACACCCAACATTAGCATATTAAGTAAGAAAGTGTATAAGAGTTACACACCTGGTTTTTGTACTAACACTTTTACTGCCTCTACGCTACTGTCACTCGAGACTTCTATTATCGGCCGCTACGATCTGCTTCCGATGTTGGCCCGTACCCCGATGGCCAATCTCGCACTTCTGACACAGATCTCTTCTTGTATTTTGGCGTTGGGTTTACAGATCCAACCCCTCTTACTGCTTGACTGCCATTAGCGTCCATAACAACCCCTTGGTCACTAAACCAATCTAACCGATGAGATCTAATAAATAAACATAGTGTTTAAACGAAACTCTTACCTAACTGTCGGATCCCAAAAGCTTTACCACGTCACCACACTACCTACATTCGGCCATCACCAAAATATTAAATCCATCCCTTAAACACAACCAATTTAGCCCATATGACTTTCGGTCAAATGGCAAATAGACAAGAAAGGCCATTCGGCCGAACCTACCATCAACCACCTACCTTCAGCCTCTTTCCAAATCGGCACAGGGAACTTTAATGAGACAGATTCGGCATCTAGGGGCAGAGAGTGAAATCGACAGACCTTTGAACAAGTGTTTTGAGTTAGCACTTAATAAAAATAGAGGAATCATAGAGGAAAGAAATCCCAAAACTAACCAGATCACTAAGGAGTATTCGGCTTATGGTGCACCTTCGGGAAACAGAGAAACCACCTTGACAATTCGGCTATGGAGAAAGGGATATGCACAGGGAAAATTCGGCTTTTAGAGGTATAATGGAGAGGAGAAAGGTGATAGGGAGTTTCGGCCATAAGAGAAAAAATAAGAAAAGAATTTCAGCTTTGAGAGAACAGAGGAAAAAGTGAGAAAAAATAATTGGAAAAAGATGATACTAGCCGCCCAAATTTCGGCAATACACATATATGCACAGAGTTGGAGTTTCGGCCAACTCTCCCATCTCCTGATACCCTTTATCTCATCTGATAACTTAATCCCTATCTCACCTTTAGAAGAGGCCAACTTAGAACCAACTCTTCCCTCTTAATTATCAGCTTTTAATTACTAAATTAAAAAGAAATAAAGCTCCTAAATTTTAGCCATTGTGTTGTCCATCCCCTTCCCTCCTATGTGCCGAATTTTGCCCCAAAACACTTGGGCCCAAACGGTAATACTTGGCCCAAATGCCTCCCCCTTTTGACGTTACCTACATGCCCCTTGCAGCATCACTAAATTTTGGGCCTCAAGCCCAACTTACTACCAAACACAGGTACTTACTTAAATTATAAACTAACACTATTTATAAGCAATTTAACCTAGGTTTTAAGCCCAAACCCGAGCCCAATACACACCTCAAGGCCTTATCCTGCTAACTTAACCATGCAACATACCAAATGCACAGACCCACAGAATCAGAATATTACAGTTCTACCCCTCTTAAAATAAATTTCGACCTCGAAATTTACCTGGTCAGAAAAGTTGAGGGTATTGCTGCAGCATAATATCTTCCGGCTCCCATGTGGCTTCCTCCGATCCATGGTTCCGCCATAATTCCTTTACTAAAGGAACAGATTTCCTACGCAAAACCTTAACATCCCGATCTAAGATCTGCACTGGTTCCTCCTCAAAAGATAAGTCTGGATTCACCTCTATCTCCTCCACTGGCACAACATGTGATGGATCCGAGCGATAGCGTCTAAGCATGGAAATATGAAACACATCGTGGATTTGACTCAACTCTTTTGGCAACTCAAGCTGGTACGCCACTGGTCCCACTCGCTTCGACACATAGAGCCCAATAAATCTAGGGCTTAACCTGCCTTTCCTACCAAACCTCAGAACCTTTTTCCACGGTGACACCTTCAAGAAAACCTTGTCACCTTTAGGAAACTCTATATCCTTCCGTTTAAGATTGGAATAAGACTTTTGCCTGTCCGAGGCTTCTTTTAAGTGAGCTCTAATCACCTTTACCTTATTCTCTGACTCTGTAACCAGCTCCGGACCCAACAACTGTCGTTCTCCTAACTCCGTCCAGCCGTAGGGGTACGACACTTCCGACCATATAAAGCTTCATATGGAGCCATCTTAATACTCGCCTGATAACTATTGTTATGCGCGAATTCCGCTAACGGTAAGAATTCTTCCCAACTACCCTTGAAATCTAAGACACATCCCCTTAGCATGTCCTCCAAAACTTGAATCACCCTCTCCGACTGTCCATCTGACTGGGGATGGAATGCCGTAATGAAATCCAATCTTGTACCCAATGCCTGGTGCAAAGCCTTTCAGAACCTTGACGTAAATCTAGGGTCTCTATCAGAAATAATCGACACTGGCACCCCATGTAACCTCACAATCTCCGCTATATATAATTTTGCTAACTTCTGAAGAGAATAATCTGTACGCACAGGTATGAAATGAGCCGACTTTGTCAAACGGTCCACAATTACCCAAACTGAATCCTTCTTGGTCGGCGTAAGAGGTAGCCCACTTACAAAATCCATTGTAATCCTTTCTCACTTCCATTGTGGTATCTTAATCGATTGCAACAATCCCGAGGGTAACTGATGTTCAGCCTTGACTTGCTGATACGTCAGACACTTACCCACAAACTCTGTTACCTCACGCTTAAGGCCCGGCCACCAAAACTGCTCCCGTAAATCTCGGTACATCTTACTACTTCCCGAATGCATAGCATAAGGACTGCTATGTGCCTCCTGCAAAATCTTCTGCCTTAACTCCACATCCTTAGGCATACACATTTTTCCCTGAAAACATAACACTCCATCGCTGCTCAGACTATACCCTTCCAGTCCACCATTCTGTACTTGCAAACATCGAGCACTTAAAACTTCATCTTCCCGCTATTTTTCCTTAACCTCATCAATCCATGTTGGCCTCACTTGCAATTCCGCTAACAGGCTTCCGTCATCATACAGATTAAGGTGGGAAAACATGGCTCTTAAATCTGCCACCACCTTACGGTTCAAGGCATCCGCTACCACATTAGCCTTTCCTGGTGGTACTCAATCGAGCAGTCATAGTCCTTTAACAGCTCAATCCACCTTTTTTGCCTTAAATTCAACTCCTTCTATGTGAGAAGGTACTTCAAACTCTTGTGATCTGTATACACTACCGACTTCTCTCCATACAAATAATGTCTCCAAATTTTTAACGTGAAACCTACTGCAGCCAATTCCAGATCATGCGTCGTGTAGTTCACTTCATGAGGTCTTAACTGTCGGGAACCGTACGCTACCACTTTCCTTTCTTGCATCAGCAAACAACCTAATCCTGTGTAGGATGCATCACAATAAACCGTAAATTTTTTTTTGGCTTCCGGTTGAATCAACACCGAGGCCTCCGTCAAAATCCTTTTTAACTTCTCAAAACTTTCCTGTTGCTTGTCTGACCACACAAACGGAACCCCTTTTTTTAGCAACTTGGTTAACGGTGCTGCAATCAGAGAAAATCCTTCCACAAACCTCCGGTAATACCCTGCTAATCTTAGAAAACTTTGAATCTCTGCCACAGACTTCAGTGGCTTCTAATCCAAAATAGCCTCAATCTTCCGAGGGTCCACCCTAATCCCCTCGGCTGGTACCACATGACCCAAAAAGGTAACTTCCTTCAACGAAAACTCGCACTTACTAAACTTTGCGTATAAACGCTTCTCCCTAAGAATTTGCAATACCACCCGCAAATGCGCGTCATGCTCCTCCTCCGACTTCGAGTACACCAAAATATCATCGATAAATACTACGACAAATCGGTCCAAGTACCGCTGGAACACCCAGTTCATCATATCCATAAACGCTGCCGGTGCTTTTGTCAACTCGAACGTCATTACCAAGAATTCATAGTGCCCATATCAAGTACGAAACGCTATTTTTTGGATATCCGCCTCCTTTACCTTAAGTTGGTGATACCCCAACCTCAAATCTATCTTGGAGAAGACCGATGCTCTCTTAACGTCAATTTATTCAGCTGACGGTAGTCTATGCACATTTGCATTGACCCATCCTTTTTCTTAACAAAGAGCACAGGTGCTCCCCATGGTGAAACACTTGGCCGGATAAAACCCTGATCCAGTAACTCCTGAATCTGCACTTTCAACTCCACCAATTCCTTTGGCGCCATCCTATACGGAGCAATAGACACTGGTGCTGTTCCCGATAGAAGATCTATACCGAACTCCACTTCACGATCCGGGGGCAAACCCGGAAGCTCTTCCAAAAGGACATCGACAAAGTCTTTCACCATTCGAACATTCCCCATTCCTGATTCCTTAACTTCCAAGGCACAAACGTAGACCACAAATGCCTCAAATCCTTTCCTTACCATCTTCTCCGCCTTTAACGCGGACACCATATTAGATAAGTAATTCCTTCTCTCTCCTATCATCACCACCTCTTCACCCTCGATCGACTTCAGCACCATACGCTTAGCTGCACAGTTCAGCTCTACCTGGTACTTTACTAACCAATCTATTCCTAAGATTAAATCAAACTCCCCGAAAGGTAGTTCCATCAAATCCGCTTGAAACACGACCCTTTGAAGTTCTAGGGGTACATTCTTATACAGTTTGTCTACTACCACAGAGTGTCCTAGAGGGCTAACTACTGTCATCTTCCTAGCTGCAGTCTCACTAAGTTCAAAGTTTCCGCTATACTACTAGCAACATATGAGTGTGTCGAACCAACATCAACCAAAGCAGTATAAGATAACCCAGAAATTATAAACGTACTGGTTATAACGTTTGGTGCGTCGCCCTCCTCTCGATGTTTGGCTGCATAGACCAATTCAGGCTGTCTAGCATCAGTACCTCCAGCACCTCGGCCAGGTGTTCCTCGGCCTCGCCCGTTACCATTACCACCCCTCGCTGCACCTCAACCCCGCTATAGCTGCTGGCCATCCCTCCTGAATTGACCACGTCCTTGACCCTCAGCTTGAATCCTAGCTAACTTCCGTGGACAGTCCCTTACCCAGTGCTCTATTGACCCACACTCAAAGCACCCTCTATTACCAGCCCAACACTCTCCCGAATGAGACTTTCAACATCGAGCACACTGGGGTGGCCACTGAGCAGCAGCAGGCTTTGCGGCTCTATCTGGTCTACCAAATCTAGCCCTCTTCTGTGAACTTTCAGCAGACCCTGATGGCCCAAAACTCCTTTTATCCCTACTTTTGTCCTGATTCCGCCTCTCGGTTCGCTTCACCTCCTCAACTACCTTGACCTTTTCCACGAGAACGGTAAATTCCCTTTCACACTGAGGTGCAATTAACACCCGCAGCTCATCCCTTAGCCCGTCCTCGAACCTAACACAGCGCTCATGTTCTGTAGCTATCATACCCCGAGCATACCTACTTAATCTCAAAAATTCAGCCTCGTACTCGGGTACTGACTTATTCCCTTGCACCAAATTCAAGAACGCCCTACGTTGCCCATCAATATAACCAACCCCTACATACTTTCTCTGATAGGCTGCCCTAAAATAATCCTAGGTGATATCACCGGTCGCTGCACCATCTCGGACCGTGAGCCACCACTAATACGTCTCATCCCGGAGGAGAGACACTATCCCTTTTAACTTCTCCTCAGCCGAGAAGTCTAAATCATCCATTATCCGTTCTGTTGCCTCTAACCAGTACTCAGCCGAGTTGGGAGCCATTCCAGAAGCTCCCCTAAACACTTCTGCTCCGTTAGCCTGGAGTCGCTCAGCCACGGATTTCCTAGCTTCTAAACCCGCGCCTGCCCCAACAACTCTCTCCAAAACTCGTAATACTGCCTGGGATATTACATCATTATCACCGCCTAATCTCGAAACTCGGCTCCTCCGACAGATTTGGCAAAGACATTTCGCACTCCATGGCGGACCTTGCTTGCTCTGACAAGGTCATCCTACCCCTACCCCGGCCATGCGGTGGATGTCAACGACCTCGTGTACTCATTCTTCCCATTCGCGTTTATCTGGTTAAGAATTTTATGTATTATTAATTCTGTTCACTGTTTATCCACGAGTAATTTTATGAAGAATAGTTTTAAAAGTGATTCTTTCGAAGTCGAATCTACCTAGAGTTTCAGTTTCAGGATTATCTCCTAATTCTAAGTGCATTCATCACACAAACAACATCCACAGACCATATTCAACGTGTAGGGGTATTTTCGTCATTTCACTACTCGGGGGTATTTTCACTATTTTAACCTACAGGGGTATTTTCGTAAATTTCAAAATATGGTCTCGGGTGATTTTAAGAAAGAAGGGTATTTTGGTAATTTTTTCAACTCGGGGGTATTTCAATAATTTTGTAAATCTGAGGGTATTTCGATAATTTTACAAGTCAGGGGTAATTTGGTAATTTCACAAACCAGGATATTTTGGTCATTTTTTAAATCTAGGGTAGTTTTCACAAATCCAGGGGTAATTTGGTAATTTCAAAACTAGGTATTTTTTTTACAAAACAGTGTGGCTGGTCCCTTTCGGGTTTTAGTTGTAAGTTTTGGCCTATCAACATGTCCTTGTAACTAAGGTGAATAGTCACTATGCACCAGGTGGGATTTTAGTGAAAAGGAGGTAAATCACTAGGACTGCTTAAATACCAAGCTTTCCCTGAATCCGTTCCTAGACATGTATATGCCTATTGCCACACCCTGTCATAGCTAAAGTGAACAGTCACTATGCACCAGGTAAGATTCCCGTGAAGAGGAGGTGAGTCACTCAGACTGCTTAAATACCAAGCTCTTCCGGATCTACTCTTAGATATGTATATGCTTGTTGCCACACTTTAGTCTTGTGACTCATTTACAGGTTTTGTTTAATAAAGTTAAGTCTTATGGATTTGAAAAGTTGTTTGTCTAAGCCTAGAGTCCATTAGTACTATCATGCTTAACTACGTATAAAGCCCACAAAACCCAACAAATATATCACAGCAAAAGTTAGGGTACTTACCTGGATGGATCGGTGCCGGAGACTCAGATGCCATGCTTTCTGGAAAAATAATCATTTCACAACCCTTAAAACATATTTTGGACCTTAAACCCACAGTCGAGCTTTTGAACCTGGTTCTGATACCAAAATGTAGCACCCCAAACCCGGTCAAAACGCTACAACTGGATCTGGCGTGCCACAGAAAAGAAAATGTTTTTGAATGTCGACTTATTTTAGATAGAAACCCGATGCAAGATTTTAGAGAAAACATCGATGTATTTTGTATCGTGTAAAACATGTTGAAACTTGGTTTGAAAACTTAGTTGTCATACTGTTACTCCGTACTAATTACTTAGTCAGTGAACACTTTAGAAAACAAGTATTTAATGAGGTTTTGAAAACACCCAACTCATAACTTCTAAGTATGCTTAACAAAGGTTAAAGAAACAATAAAACATCCCAAAATAAAACTAAGGTGGCCTTATTACAAAATAGAAAACCAAAATTCAAATAAAAAGACCAAGTCCAAGTAGAAAACACTGAAATAAACGAAATGTTGAGCATGGCCACCTCGAGTCCACTCCGGCTCCATATCCACGATCTAAGTCTGATCTGCAAAATGTAAAGGAAGGGGTGAGTCACCGAGACTCAGTGTATAAATCCCCATCCCAACAGAAATTATGCTCTTACACAAATTCATACAACAATATGCAAGTCATGCCACCTATCCAACCTAAGTATCCATCCGGGTCTCCCAAATCTACCCCTTGTGGTACCAAACCACTGGTGGTGCCAAACCACTGAGACTTAGTCACAATTTTATAACATATGGGGCCAACCCACTGTGTGATACCAAATCACTGGTGACGGTCGGATAGATCATACTTCCCCCTCCTCTCATCACCCACAACACATATTTATGGTAACGACATCAGTATGATCATGCTTAACATACCAAATTATGTATACAGAATAACATGATTTCATAGATCACATTCATCGCAAGTGATAATAACAACTTACCCGACATCCACGCTTTTACCCACAAGGGTATTTTAGTAACCATTGTCGTCATTCCGGCTTTTTAACAACACACAACATTAGCATATTAAGTAAGAAAGTGTGTAAGAGTTACACACTTGGTTTTCGTACTAACACTTTTACTACCTCTACATTACTGTCACTCGAGACTACCACTATCGGCCTACGATCTGCTTCTGATGTTGGCCCGCACCCTGATGGCAAATCTCGCACTCCTGACATAAATCTCTTCTTGTATTTTGGTGTTGGGTTTACAGATCGAACCCTTTTTACTGCTTGACTACCATTAGCGTCCATAACAGCCCCTTGGTCACTAAACCAATCAAACCGATGAGATCTAATAAATAAACACAGTGTTTAAACGAAACTCTTACCTAACTGTCGGATCCCAAAAGCCTTTATAACCACGTCACCACACTACCTACATTCGTCCATCACCAAAATATTAAATCCATCCCCTAAACGCAACCAATTTAGCCCATATGACATTCGGTCAAATGGAAAATAGACAAGAAAGGCTATTTGGCCGAACCTACCATCAACCACCTACCCTCAGCCTCTTTCCAAATCGGCACAGGGAACTTTAATGAGACAGATTTGGCTTCTAGGGGCAGAGAGTGAAATCGACAGGCCTTTGAACAAGAGTTTTGAGTTAGCACTTAATAAAAATAGAGGAATCGCAGAGGAAAGAAATCCCGAAACTCACCAGATTACTAAGGAGTATGCAGCTTATGGTGCACCTTCGGGGAACAGAGAAACCACCTTGACAATTCGGCTATGGAGAAAGGGATATGCACAGGGAAAATTCGGCTTTTAGAATTATAATGGAGAGGAGAAAGGTGATAGGGAGTTTTGGCCGAAAGAGAAAAAATAAGAAAAGAATTTCGGCTTTGAGAGAACAGAGGAAAAAGTGAGAAAGAATAATTGGAAAAAGATAATACTAGCCATCCAAATTTCAGCAATACACACATATGCACAGAGTTGGAGTTTCGGCCAACTCTCACATCTCCTGATAGCCTTTATCTCATCTGATAACTTAATCCTATCTCACCTTTAGAAGAGGCCAACTTAGAACCAACTCTTCCCTCTTAATTATCAGCTTTTAATTACTAAATTAAAAAGAAATAAGGCTCTTAAATTTTAGCCATTGTGCCGTCCATTCCCTTCCCTCCTATGTGCCGAATTTTGCCCCAAAACACTTGGGCCCAAAAGGCAATACTTGGCCCAAATGCCTCCCCCTTTTGACGTCACCTACATGCCCCTTGCAGCATGACTAAATTTTGGGCCTCAAGCCCAACTTACTACCAAACACAGGTACTTACTTAAATTATAAAATAACACTATTTATAAGCAATTTAACCGAGGTTTTAAGCCCAAACCCGAGCCCAATACAAACCTGAAAGCCTTATCCTACTAACTTATCCATGCAACATACCAAATGCACAGACCCACAGAATCAGGATATTACATAGGGTATTCAGGGAAATTTTCACAAATCAAGGGTATTTCAGAAATTTTACAAAACTAGGAGTACTTTTAGTAATTTTGTGAAATAGGGTGGCTGGTCCCTTTCGGGTTTTACTTATAAATTTTGGCCCGTCAAATAGTCCTCGTGGCTAAGGTGAATAGTCACTACGCACCAGGTAAGATTCCAGTGAAGAGGAGCTGAGTCACTAGGACTGCTTAAGTACCAAGCTCTCCCTGAATCCAATCCTAGACATGCGTATGCCTATTGCCACACCCTAACCCATCGACTCGTTCACGGGTTTGTTTCGATAGATTAAGTCTTATGAATTTAAAGAGTTGTTTTAACTAAGCCTATAGTCCATCAATGCCTAACATACTAGTCTACGTCCATCAAGCCCATCAAGCCCACATACATATCACATCCAAAAGTTTAGAGTACTTACCTGCTTGGATCGGGTGCCGGCAGACTCGAAGGCCATATCTTCCTCCAAGACATCTTCCTCAAAGTCACATCAACTTTACAAAACATTACTAGACCCATTTTACAGCCCTAGTTTTGAACTGGGCTCTGATACAAAAATTGAAACACCCCAAACCCGGCCCAAACGCCATGACTGGATCTGGTATGTTACGGGTTTAAAGTTTAAAACTTCACTTTAAAGGGTTTTCCAATCTTGGTTGATTTGTAGAAGTATTCGTTGAATAAGTGACAAATGGAGAAAACTTTTGTAGTATTTTTTTATTATAAAACTTGTTGTTTGAAAAGCCCATTTTATTTCTTTTTATAATTAAAACTTTGAACATAAATTGATAAATGTAAACATCATCAAATATAGATCAAAACATTAAGATAGGGAGGCCTTATTACAAAAATAGTCCCAATAATTCATAACTTAAATAAACACCCGAAATAGTCTAAGAAAATAAATAACTTGATGGCCCCTCGAGTCCGTCTCGTCTCCCATGTCCACGATCAACTGCTCATCTAAAGAGTAGATGAGAAATGAAAGGGTGAGTCACCAAGACTCAGTGTATAAATCCCGAAACACACAACGACTTGAGGCCCACAAATACATTATGAGCCCTAGCCCATACATAAAGGAAACAATCATAATTACATGATAAATAATAAATGATGAATAGCCCAACCCATCCTAGAATTCCATCCTCTACCCACCAACCAGTACCAACCATCACACCTTGGGGATTTCTACAATCAACCTTCCATCCGCTACACACCATAACGACAGCCGTACTGTCTATTACTATTAATCAGGAATCATTAAACGTGGCATAGCCACCGATCACTATGTGACCTAACGTTTGAATTTGTGGTTTAACCACCAATTACCAAGTGACCTATCATGCACTTCCCCTTCAGTATCATAGTCCCGCCCCATGCATACATACTTGAAAACAAGAAAATAGGCTTTCACATATATCGATACTCATAGAGAGGTTTCTATGATTATGTACCTGGCATCCTTTGCAAACCCTTTTTCGGGTTTTATTCGACTGTCTACACAGCTCTTTCTGGCTTCTAGCCCACAACATATAAATTACGATTAAAAATGTGTTAGAGATCTACACTGACATTAGATAAAAACGAGACTCTCTATGTCGAAGGTTATCGAAAGTAAAACGATCGCGCTATCTGTCTAAGATGTCGTTCCGAAGCCTATCCACAACCCGGTGGCCAATCCCAAACTGCTGACACCGCTTGTTTCTTAAACTTAGGAATTGGTTTTACAGATCCAATCCCCTTCTTCGCCTGATCGACATTTGATTCCATCAAAAACCCTTATCAGTTGCTACCATCACAACATATGGTTAAGATCACAATTACGATAGCGAATCTAGCGAGAATCTAAAGAGAAGAGATATAAGATTTAGAGACTAGCAGTTCCGGCTTTTAGATCTAAGCGATCTACTTCAATTCCCGAATATCGCCCAACACGTAAACATAAGAAACCAACAATCCATTAGCCTTTCGACTTTATCTTCTAAAAATCGAAAGAGAAATAGAATAGATCAGAGGAAATCGACACCTACCTTTACAGAGATTTCGACAACTCCTAGAAGATTTCAGCTTTTGAGAGGATCAAAAAGAGAAGATGATAGGAAGAGATCTATGTAGATTCGACTTTTACTGAAGAGATCGGAAAAAGAGAAAAAACAGAGAACAATGAATATTTGGCTTATAGAAAAAGAATAGAGAAGAGAATTAAAATCAAGAGTTTTGGCTTTTGCATAAAAGTGAAGATGAGAGAATGGGATTTAGGGATTTCAGCTTTGGCAGAGAATGAGAGAAAAGCTTTAAAAGAATGGGGCTCAAATGCCGGAATTGAAGAGATACCCCCTTATTTATAGAGAATTTTGGCACTTACCTATCAAAAACCAAAAGTGCCTTTCCTGATAACTAACAACTAATCTAATAGTAGGGGAAATTTCGGCACCCCTCCAAGAGATGAAAATTCGGCCACCTCCTAGGTCACTGGATAATTCCTAGATTTTCTTCCTTATCTACATCTGATCACTCATCCTCAAGTGGCATGGCTAACACCACCTCTTCCTTCCTTTTATCAGTTACTTTATCATCAATATCATCCATATTATCCATCAACTATTCTTCCTAATTTCAAGCATTCTAACTGACTCCAACTCTGCTCTCCCTTGACGCCAAAATTAATTAAAATAGATAGGTAATGCGACTCAAACCTTGGACCTCCATCACTGCTTATCACGCCACCTCAAAGCCCTTAAGTGGCGCCACTTTGCCACTGGGCCACAAGCCCATTTGTGTCTTAAAACACAGATAATATCTTTTAAGCCCTATCCTATCAGCTTTCCACTAGAGTGCCCAAACAGAAAATTTTAACTAAGGCCTCGGCCCAACCTTGAGCCCAATCTGAACCCCTTAAACCTTTTAATTAACACATTAAGCGTAACACATATCAAATGTAAAGGCCCATTAATTCAGGATGTTACATTCACTCTAGACCCCTAATCCAAAGTTCGTTGCAAACCTTGAAGCGAGTTCATCTTTCTGATTGGTTTATCGATTTATTTTGTTTTTTATTTTCTTTATTTATTTCTTTTCATTAGTTATTTATTTTTATTTCTCTAATCTATTTTATGGTCCATCGTAATACAGGAATTAACTATTACCATTAAGACTAATTATTGTAAACAAATATTTTTATTATTTATTCTATCCTCCCTTGAGTATGCTCCTCGGAATACTTCCAGTATTTTGTTGTACAACAATATTACAATTTAACATGTGCACTTGCAGATACTGCTGTTCTTAATTCTTATATTTTGGTGTTATATTTATTCTATAAACGACAACTCATTTATAAGCGGTCATAAGGCCTCGATGATATTTTAGTTATAGAGGGAGGATCAATTGTATGTACTCCGGATAGTCAAGTTTGTAAAAAGTGAAATAGTTAGGACCTAAGGACAGAAAGAGGTTCTAATAGGGATTATTTAAGTGACAATTATGCTTGTCAAGACTATTCCTCTTTGAGGGGAAGCTATTGTGGGGACAATCGTCATAGAGTTAGTTCCACAGAGGACCATCACATAAGCGAAATTATAAACCCAAAAGGTTGTTCAGGTAATAGTCTGCTAGATACTGTAGGCTAGAACGATTCACTACAGACGGACATGTTACATCCTAAAAGAAAGGTATAACAAATAAGGCAGATGACGAGGAAATAATCCAAACAACTTTACAACCTGGGTAGGATTGGATGAGATTCAGTTTGCTAGAGTGGCGCGGGTTCAATTAGTTATCCTAACTGATGGGATGACAACAAGTCCTTTGAGACTGCAATAAGAAAGGACCCGCTAAGGCTAGTTGATTTGGAAGGTAAGCCAAGGAAGGTGTAATGACCTAAAGCCAGTGGTACGAAAAGTGTGGTTTTGGGACTCCATTTTCGTAAACCAGACTCGTAAATATTTTTATTAAATACTACAGATTTATAGTTAAAGTGAATTAAATTTTGGCTAGGTAATCTCGTATAATTAGTGTTTAATTTAAGTACAGAGACTAGAACGCTTAAAGGGTAAAAGTGAAATTTGCTAAGAATTATAATTAGAACTTAAAATAAAAGGGGTTTAAATAGAAATTATACACTAAATTACAATTATATGACTGATTAATGAATTATATAGATATGTTATATTATAAAACATTAGTTAAAATTAAATTATAAAATGAATTTTATATTAAAACAAATAAATTAGTAGGGGTGAAAGAGAAAGCCAATTTTTGCTTCATTCTCTTTTCATTTCAAAGCAAAAAGAACAAGGGGGAGAGCACATGACATAAGTGTTTGAATATTTCAAGCTCAATTTGGTTGGTTTATGTAACGCCCCAAAAATATAGGGTCTTTAATTTTTCATGCCCTGACACAAATTGCTTGTCTGCTTCAATGGTTAAGTATTTTGTGTATGTATGGGGGTATTTAGGAAGCTTGGATTCAAGTATGGCCTTTGGAAAAATTTGATTTTTGCTCTTTTGGGAAACCTGGATGTTTGCTTAAAGGGTATATCTATATTAAGTTGTGTTTTATGACACAAGAGATCTTGTGTTGTGGTGGTAAGTGACGTGTTGAGCATGCAAGAGGGAGGGGGTCCGAATCACATGGCATGCAAGTAGGAGGTTTTATTTTATGACTCTGTGGCGTGAGAGGTAGATTTTGATTCAAACTCTACAGAGGTGGTTGGAGACTTGGTCATCAAATTTGAATGGATTTGAATGGGATGTTTGGAGTAAATCAAGGAGAAATCAGTGGAGAGTTTTGAGGGATTGAGGTGTTTGGGGGAGTCATAGCCGAATTGGGTAGCTAGAGGAGGGGAATTTCGACTAAGGGAGCTGATTTAGTGCATTTTTGGCATTTGAGGAGAGGGTAGAAGCTGAATATTTTCTCTGCCATTTTGAGTTTTCTTTCTTTTCATTTTGGGTTTCCCTCCCTTTTGGTTTTCGTGCGTTTTTGCATTTTGACCATTCGAGTCCTTTTCTCATTTGATATTATTTTTCCCAAGTTCTTTTTGTTCACTTTTCCAGAATCTAACACATCAAGTGTCGAATTTTGATTACCACTTTGCTTTTCTTTTCCTCTTTCGACATTCCATTAGGGGATGACAAAATTTTCTATGGATAGTCCTTTGAAGTCGAATTCATCTGTCCCTTCGTTTCATTCCTTTTCCTTCTCTTCTTGAATAGGTTTTCCTCTGTCCTCTAAGTGTCTCTTTTCTTCTCTGACCTTCTCAGTTTGTGGGGCGTTGATCAAATCTTTAACACTCTTCTTCTCTACTTTGAATCTGTGAGTGTTTTGTCGAAGGGTAGGTGTTCTTAATTCTTTTCTGGTGACCAAGGGTTGATTTTCTTCTTATAGCTGAATGCTCATCTTCTTGTACTTTGATTACCGAAATCATGATCCTTTCCTTTTGGTGTGGGGGTTGTTGGTTTCTAGGTTTTCAGTGAAGTGAAGGTGTAACACCCCAAACCCAGCCCATGCGTTGTGACCGGATTCGACATGTCACATGAGAAAAATATGTTAAGACCTTTTTATTCGTACGTAAATGGGTATTGATTTGCTAAAATCAACAAAACAAGTTTGATTTGAATTATTTGATAAAATATTACTAACTTCGAAGATTTATTGATAAATCGATAAATTTGAACTAATGATTTTACAATCCGTGACTTTTGAAAATATTGATGAAAATTTGAGAGAAAATTTCTGAGTTAAAATATTTGTAAAAGTTTATTACGAAATCCATTTGGGAATCCATTTTAGAAAATCTTTATTTAAGTTTTTAGAAAAATTTCCATTTAAAACAATTTAAACAAAATATATAAGTGCGTCAAACATAAAGCAAAAATAAAATATTCCAGAGACCTTATTACAACATAAAAACTCAAAATAGTAAAAGTAGTAAAATGAACGGAAATAGAAATCTAAAGTTCAATAAAACCCATTTCTAAAGTATGGCCTCCACCAAGCCATCCATGTCCCAAGTCCCACGTTACTGAGCATTACCTGCAAGGGTTAAGGAAAACGGGGTGAGTTACTAGAACTCAGTGTATAATCCCCTTACCGTTGTCCACTAGACTTGAACCCATTTAGCATCATCTTGGGCCTAAGCCCATTTACAAAATAATAGATAAATGAGACAAATGTAAGAATGTATGCATCCCATCCAGCCAATATCTCCCCTGTACCAGCCAATCTCTCCTGTGAGGATCAAGTCAACCCACCCCGCCAGTCTCTCCAATTTGCAGTCAAGCTGCCATTTATAATATTTATGGCTGAGCCACCAGATTCATATACGATAATATAATCGGCACACAGCCTTAATCATGATGGCACAAAGCCATATTTAAAATTTGTGGCAATGCCACCGGTTTACACTTCTCTTCATTCAAGTTTCCCATCCCATGCAATATATAAAGATGCAAAATAAATAGTAACATATAATATTCACATATAGAAACAACCATTAATCTATAGAATATTATTAATGAATCAACCCATTATAGCATTTTGTAATAATTCGGCTCACTAAAGCTTTTTAACGATTCGGCCCATAGGGCATTTCGATAATTCGATCCATATGGACATTTCGGTAAATCGGTCCATAGGGACATTTCAATAAATCGGTCCATAGGGACATTTCGATAATTCTAACAACTTTAATGCCGATTTTGTCAAATCTATAGAAATAATGTACTTTAAGCCAATTTCTCGTTTAATGCAAATTTTACGATTATTAGTCGTATAATAATAACAAGCAACTATCAAACATGTTACCGAATCTTAATCCACGGATTTACAGTGTAAGATTACACACCTGATTACGGTAAGTATTAAACTCTCTTAATCGTCGGCACCTATGACAACATAACACTTGATTAATCTAGTGAATGAGATTTTTATTAATCCAAAACTAAACCGAGCGATCTAAATTACTTACTCTCAAAATCGTGAACAACTACGATTTGTCGATTCTCACTGGATGATGGTCCACAACCCGATGGAAAATCTCGAATCGCCGATACCGCCCTTCGTTTAAACTTAGGAGTAGGAATTGCAAATCCACTCCTCTTCAGTTCTCCGATCGCATTTCCTGTCGTTTCAGTACGACTAGCCTCCATCGGATAAAATCTTAGTCAAAACGATATTACGATATATATCAATTGTCTAAGGACAAAGGGTTCAGCTTACCACTAAATAAGGAGAGAATACCGAGTGACTTCGCCCCTACCAACATAATCGATTAGCCAAGCTTTCAATTCGATTAACACAATAACCAAGTAGTGGTATCGAATGGACTATGAAAAGGTTCCTTACCTTAATCGATGATAATCCCGATTCCCACCAAATGGCTTATGACTGGAGATTATTAGGAAAAGATGTGGTATTTGGCCAATCCACTTAAATACTACAAATAGAAGATTATCAAAATGTGAGGGAATATGAGGGACACCATTTCGGTTTTAGAATCAAGATGAAACAACCAATAATGAGGGACTCTCATTCGGCTAAAGAGAAAAAGAATGAAAACATTTGAATAAAAACACTTACCCGGTTTAATCAAGAAAGAAAAGTCCAACTTGTAAAATGGAGAAGATGATCAATATTTGGCTTTTTGAATAGAAAAACAGTGGATGAAATGATCGAAAGAAAAGAAAGGATGAGGGAGGAGTGCTTTGATAGTTTCGGCTAACAAAAGAAAAAAATGAACAATAGTGGATTGAATGTTGCGGCAAAACAAAGAAGTAAGATGAACAATTAGGCTAAGTGTTTCGGCTATCAAAGAGAGAATGACCAAAATGCATTGAGGTTATGGCCAAAACAAAGGAGAAACATGCTCAAGTGAACTAGGAGGTTTCGGCCAAGAAAGGAGAGAGATGAATTTGGAAAAGTGACACAAAATGGCCAGAGAGAAAAAAAAATATACCTCACCAAAACTATCAAAATACTCCTAGCAAAATTTGGCTACCCTCTTTCCCCGCAAAACCGTGTATACCTTACCAAAAGGGTCAAAAATTGACCACCAACACTTTCCAAAACATCACCCACGATATAAGCCAACATGTCCCCTGCTCTTGCCTTTTCTTTTGATTATTTCCTTCATTATCCCTTATTTTCCTCCATACCATATTTCTTTAGCCACCTTTCCATAATTTAAAAAGTCTTACTTACCTTATATAAGCCTTGGCCAACACTTACCTTATTAATGCAAAAATTTAATCAAAATACTTGCACTAGGTGGGATTCGAACTCCACCCCTCAAGGCCATACATGGAACGCCACACCACTCCTCTTCTAGCTTCTCTTGTGCTAGCAAAATGCACATTTATTTCCATAAACATTGACGCCACTTACCTTCTCCCCCTTAAGGGCTTAAACACAAAAATTTTGCTAAGGTCCAATTCAACCCCGAGCATTCTTAGGACCCCTAAACATACACAATTAATATTTTAACTAGTCTAACGCAAGAAATAATGCACCAACATAAATTCTAAATTTTAGGATGTTACAGAAGGAGGGTCTCAAGGTAGTCACCGAAATCGTTTTCTTATCACACGATTTGAGGTAAGCGTTTTGGTCTAGCACTTTGGGGTTGGCCAATACCCTATCTTTGGATTTGGGCTTTTGTTAATGTTAGTTATCGATTCAGGTTCTAGATCGTACGTTTTAAGTAATGGATTCTTTTGTTAATACAATATTTCGGCAGGAAGGGGTGCAATCCTTTTTCGAGTAACATCGTTAGCGGGCCAAGCCACACTTTGGTTAAGGTGAGTGTCAATGCCGTTCTTTTGGGATTAAGAGGAAGTGATGGGTATTAACACTAACCGAAAATATTGATTGATGAAGGCGTTGGACTCGTGAGTAGTACGCTCGACTTCGCTAATAGGTGTGTAATCATTCACCCAGTATTGTACTGTTAAATGCTGGACAATGGTGTATTCACACCCCTGTGCTACTGTGAATCGGCAAAAGCCGAAACTTTGGCATCTGAGGGCTCACAAGCGTGCGAACTCTCATAGGGATAAATTGAGCCACAATCATTGGTGACAGATTGTAGACGCCGCCACAAATGTTCTCGTGGGCTTAGGTCGTAATAGGCCTCGTTGGGCTGAAATGGGCCATGTGGGCCCAATAAGCTCATGGGTCTCACATGGACGAAATCCACGGTAAGTGACTAATAATGGATTGGACTCCAAAGTTCACATAGCCGTGACGAAACGTGGACTGAACGGGCCACACGAGCATTTGGGCTCACTTGGGCCGACTAATGGGCCTTGGGCCCAATTACACTGTTTTGGCCATATAGGTTATCTAAGTCGTTCGAGATGACTGCAAACCCTCTGAAGGGTCGTTACCAGTGCCGAGACCCAAAAATTAGTAAAATGACCGAAATACCCGTAGGGTAGAATTACCGAAATACCCTTGTAAAGAAAAATTACCGTTTTACCCCTAACCGACGAGATGACCATTATATCCCTAGTGGTAGGTTATGTAGATGTGTGTATGATATCTATATGACTTGTTATGAATATGACATATCACATACACATAATATTTAAGACACGACATTTTGCATTGGGGTTGGGATTTTGATTTGGAGGAAGTACTGTACTAGTGGCTCTGCCACGTTTTTCCTGTTCTAGTGGCTTCGCCACGTATTCTGATTTTAGTGGCTTGGCCACGTTTACTATTTTTAGCAGCTATGCTGCGATATTTGTGTGTTGGTTGGGTGGGTCGACTTAGTCCTCACAAGAGGTGTTGGTTGGTACGGGTGGTGTGTTGGCTAAATTGGGTTGGGTTGTATCACTGTTCTACACTGTTACTGTATTGGGCTAAGGCCCACACTGTACTGTTACTGAATAGGGCTTTGGCCTAGACTGTTACTGCATGATAGGGGATTACACACTGAGTTCTCGTAACTCACCCCTTTTCTTTTAACTGTACAGGCAATCCCCAGCCTTAGATGATTTGGAGCTGCGAGGGACTCGAAGGTGGCCACATGTTCGCGAGTATTTTATTTTATACCTAGCTTTTTAAATAATTTATTTTGGGGTTGATATTTATGTAATAAGGCCATTCGAGGTTTTAACTTCTTACTTCAACCTGCTAGATTAAGAAACGCGGGTTTTTAAAATAATAACTATTTCAAAAGACAATCACGCATTTCAAATTTTAAAGTTTACAACAAGAAAAGCTTCCACGATTTTTAATTCAGATTAATAAACTTGTAACAAATGATATGACCAATAATTAGTCAACATGTTTTGATTTTACAACACCAACGTTTTCAATAATAATTAGTTAAAAAGGATTTAAAACTTTAGTCACGAACTTTCATCGACAAGACCAGTTTTCAAATCAACACTTTGATGTGACATGTCAGATCCGATCGTAGTGTCTAGGCCAGGTTTGGGGTGTTACAGTTCAATTTAGTCATTTTCTTGTAATTTTTATGTTTTCAGAATCTCGATAGTTCAGGCTAGCTGACCCATGTCATATTTTTTTGATACTGTTAAAGAATTAGGATATTACTGTTGTTGAATAATTGAATCTTGAGGTGTTATTTGGATAGATTTTAAGTTTATAATTGATTAAGGACTAAATTGTAAAGACAGTTGATGATTTGTGAAATAAGGACAAAAATGCACAAAATGTGAAATTTGTGGTGGAATTGAAAAATAGGAAGTTGTATAGGTACTCTAGTGAATTCGACTTTAAATTAGAGGGTTAAATGTGAAAGTGATGTTAATCCTAGTTTTAGTGACTAAATTGAATAAAACGCAAAAGTTGCATAATTTAGCAATTGAATGTGAATTTCGATTTCTATTGATAATTTATTATATTTGTTTTAATCTGTAGCTAACGTCGACCTGGATCCCTCAAAAAATAAAGGAAAAGATAAAGTTTTTGACAATTAGCTCAGAGTCCATGATTTGTGTTTCTATAATCCTATTTCAATTGTTGCATATAAGCATTGTATTATATGGTAAGTTTATAGGGTGAGTTAGTTCTTTGGAAATATGATAAAATGCTAAATTTATTTGAACGAATATGATTGAATGGTTGGTCGTGAAAATGGATTTAATTTGATAGTTTTGAAGATAATGTATATTGAATTATATGTCGAATTGAATTGATATGAGAAATGAATAATGTTGATAGATGCATGATAATGGATTATGAATTGATAGAAATTGGGATTTGTTATTGAGGATTTAGTTTATGAATTGATTCGGTGAATATGTTACCCTATTAACTATTCGGGTTGAGTAGGGTATAATTGGCATGCCATAGGATAGGAAGAGTTCAGGGTTATATGACTACGTGTCGGGGAGTGCTGGGCACCCCATTTTTCGGTTATACCGACCAATTCTGGGCATATTTATTTGTTGGTCTTTACCAACCAGCACAAGGCGCAATTATTGTTATGGATTTATCCATCAGGCACTGGGTGCCAAATTGGTGTGTTGGTTTTGATCAGCGTATCAGTCCTAGTCTGAGTCATGTTAATAGAGAACTAAAAAGGGAAAATATAACCACGATGGTGAAACATTTGAATTAAAGATGAATATAAACTTTGAATGTATTCAATGGTATATTATGTGATGGAATGTGCTAGTATATGATTTGAATTACCAAATGATATATGAAATGAATTTCCCATGTTCTAGTATTGGTAATAATGTGATAGTTTTGAGACAGGAATAAGTGAATTGGTATATAGTAATGGCTACCTTGCATCTCATTATTTATGCTAACTTATGTAACATTATGTGTTAGATTAGATATTAATGTTCAGATTACAAAAGTACCATTGAGTTATACTCAGTGTGCGGTTTTTTTTTCGTGCGCAGGTTAGGTACTTAGTGATTCAATCATCGACTCAGCATCCAGCGGCAATCCTAGACTCAAGTGTTGGTAATGTGCTCATTTTGGATCTTGGCATGTACCTAAGAAGTCTTTTTGTTATTATAATCATTTTGTATCTTAATGGTATTTTTGGATATTATGTATAAAAGTGTATGTACTTGTGTGTTGGTAACAATTATGTGGTTGATTTCTGGACAGGTTGTTTAGGTTATATGCTAAATGGTCTAATGGTTGAGAAAAATATTATGCTAAGTGATGTGTTTTGGGTGATGTTTGGAATTAGTATGATGGATGATATACTTAGGCGATGCCTTAGAAATGATTTGGCAAGTTTGATGTTATATTTATTCTTTGCTTGAAAGGATTTGGTAGTTCAGTATCAAGGTTAAAAGGCTAATATGAAATCAAATGGGAAATAATGAATGGTTATTTTATGTTTGAAAAGTTGATGGTTAATAGGCCATTAGTGATTATTGAATTAGTATTTGTATGCTCTTTTGGTTGTGCTTGATATAATGAAAAAGGTTGAAGTGCCTTAAAGGCATATTGGTATTGTTGTATACATATTCATTTGGTTAGCGTTAAATTGTGAATTGAGGTGCCAATTTTGGAATATTGGTTAAGCACATAGGATGGTGATTTTAAATGATGGTTTTGGCTTGTTTTGATTTGCTTTTGAAGTGGTTGAGTATGGTTTAAAACGGCTGACTTGTAGCCTAAGTGAATTATGCAAGAAAACTTGTTTTGAAAGGTAACTATAGGCTCACATGGCTTGAGACACAGCTTGGCACATGACCATGTTCCATACACTGGCTCATGGCACGGATGTGTGGTGTGTAAAAATTTGGGTGATTTTGGTGCACATGGTAACAGTTAGTTACACGGTCTAAGAACACGACCGTGTGGCCTACCTCACATGAGCTTAGCTTTTGCACATAGTTAGTGACACGGTCGAGTGGTTCATCACACACGTGTTTTACTTTCGCACACAGCTAGGGACACTTCCATGTGACCCCTGTATGTAGAATTTTTCCTACCTTTTTAAATTTGTTTCAATTTGATCCTTAATAATTGCCTGCTTAGTTTTAACCTTATATAAGCTCGATATTAAATTGAAATTGATTGAAAAAAATGTTAAATTGATTGTTCATGAATGATATGATAATTAATTGAAATTTAATTTTTAATTTGTTTGAAAATGGTTAGTATTTGTTTGTAACATTCTATTACTCGAGTTTGATGACCAGACTGGGTAAGAGGTGTTATAGAAGGCTTAACAAAAAGGACCCTTAAATGGAAGTTTAGAAGGACCACCCCGCAAGTATATGGCGAAAAAGAAAGGATAGGAGAAGAAAGAGCAGAGTTAGCAATCATTGCGAGACATTGGAAAAGTCACTAAAACCAATAAGATGGTTATAGGATTGACCAGGGGGAGATTGCTTAGGATTGACCAGGGGGAGATTGCTTATTGATCTATCCTCAAATAGACGAGTTTGGAAAATGAATCAGAGTTTTCCATCCCAGATTAAAATAAATCGTCCCTAATCTATGTTTAGTTTCTTTTCATAATAATACTTCTGCAAGATGGGGTTTACTTTTAAGTATTGCAATACAGAAGCTCACTAGGTTCTATTGAACTGTAACGCCCCAAAACCCGGCCTAGAAGTTTAGACCGAATGCCAGAGGTTACATTGATCACAGAAGTGATCTGAAAACAATTTTACAAATTGGTTTGTTGGAATCTCGTTTCGAACACAATTTGCTAAAAACGTACAAAACCATTTAACCATTTAGGACTCAAAACAAAAAGTTTAAATTACATCAAAATCATTCAGAATTAAAATTCCGCTGTTTCTAGATTTCATTACAAAAGCAATTTACAAAAACCCAAAATAAATTTGTACCACAGTTCGTATAGATTTTTACAGTCCAAAATAGTTCACAAATTTTAAAAAAAATGAAGAATCATTTTATTAGCCCGAATTAAAACGTATAACTCCGAGACCTATAGTATGTCGAGCCTAGCTTCAGATTACGAGCGTACCTAAAGGGAGAAAACTAAGGAATGAGCTACACAAGCTCAGCGTGAGTCTGAAACATCACAAATGACGGAAAGCAGAGTGACAAGACAAATAGTCTAGAAACAGAATATGAACACAAACCGTACATGGAAACTCATCCGAATAACCCATCAACAAGTTGATACCGAAACACACCAAACACGTATCATCACAGACACTGCATTTCTTAGTACCATAACACTAACATAAACACTCGAACAATCAATCACATATAATAAGACATATAATCAGATGCGTATGAATGCAACAAGTCAAAAACCCACCCCACCAACTGAACACCTTTCCGATCACCCTACACATCACATATGAGCTAATTAAGCCCAACCAACAATGCACACCACATAGGACCTCGAAAGGCCCATCCACCCTACACATCACATACGTGGAACTAAGCCACTCAAATCATAATATGCAGCTGAGCCAACATATGTATAGTACAGTGCAGTAAACTGCTATACAGGTGTATTGCAGTTAAAACTGCCAAATCAGATCATACTTCCTTCTCTTCGCAACCAAACCTAGAATTTTATGCAAATGTATGTATGCAAACAGATCACCAATAGACTTACAGAAGTAATGTAAACAACTTACAGTCAGACATACACTTCAGTCAAATAGAATCAGAGGTGCACATATTCAATTGATCAGATTTGGAATCAGTTAGGGCTGTACTTATTTACGAGGTAGCATCACACAACATTTAAGCAAACCGTTAAATTAATGCTATGATTACAAACAACACATAAAACCGGGCTGGAATAGGGTCCCAACCACCCTTACTAAGGCCTATCTGAGGGTCAAAACACACATGAACACAAACAAGTCAAAATCGGACATAGAATGAAAATTTACGAAGCAGGTCCATATAGCCATGTGCCCCAGCTATGTGGGAGGTGCCTAGGCCGTGTGAAGGTTTACACGCCCATGTGAAGGGTACACACGCCCGTGTAGAGGGAACATACGCCTGTGTGAGCAGCCCGTGTTACTCACTGTCCAAAAGTGCTAAAATTAAGTGCAGAGTAGACAGGGCCATGTGGCTAAAGGACATAGACGCCCGTGTGGAAATTAAAAAAAATCCCCAAAACATAGCCACATGGCCGTGTGGCACCAAAAATAGTTTAAAAACCCTAATTCCCAATTTCACATGGTCGTGTGAACTGCCCATATGCGGCATGCGCCTGTTGGCCATCAGTGTGGTCACGAAACCACACTGAAATAGGCTGAAAATGTGCTTTTGGCAACAAAACCAGCCCCTAACCTTTGGCAGTTCAGAGATATACCAAAACATATGGATTTTCATACAATTCAATAGCAAAACAACACATCGATTAGTCAATTTTAGAAACACACGAAATATGTTGAGTTTCATAGAACCAAATCAGAATTTCATTAATGAAAATGAAGAGTTTTCAAACCCACACCTTAGAATGAATATCGAGCACCAAGAATCGTTCGACTCTCTCCACCAAGCGGATTTGGAAACCTCAATTAGACATACCAATTTATAAGAACTTCAATTTAACAGTAAATAGAAAACGTAAGAAATTCTAACAATACCCAAAAACAAAGCGTACCTTTTACACTTCTGAATAAACAAATACACATAGAAAAAACCCCTTTGTCAGACAACAAATAACGGAAGAAGCAAAGAATTAAAAGAAATTGATTTTTTGGGAAGAAAGAAGAAGGAAAAAAAAAAGAACAAGAATGTTTAGAAAGAACTAAAAATGGGGAAAGAACGTGAAGTAGTTGAGTATTTTTTTTTTTGAGATAAAAAATAAAAAATAAAACTAATAAGTAAATGTTTTAAAACTTAAAACATATTTAAGATGAAGAACAAAATAATTTCTCAAAACACACACATGAGGATTTGAACCCAGAAACCAAAGGTACCCAAACACTACCAACCACCGGACCAGTAGGCCCATTCTAACATCAAAACGCGAAAACAAAACCAAATGTCTGATCTAGCCACTGACCCTACCTAGAAATCTCAAAACTTCTAACCTCAAATTCCAGGGTGTTACATGAACTTACAAAATTTTGGTCTATGTTTGTTGGACTAGTTCGGCGATTAAGGACCTTAAGGTGGGATCAAGCCAGACTGTGTTAGATTAATGATCATCATCAATTTGGTGTCATGCACTTAGGAAGGGGTACTTTCAGAGGCTTGTTGATAGACTAAAACGATTTAATGGTGACACGCCATACCCAGACTCGACAATTAGGTTAGGTAAGGGTGTTACATAAATATTATAAACATGGCTACTAAAAACTACTTAAAGATAAAGACTGATATGGGCAATACGGATAAATAACATCATTTCACTTACCAAATTTTCTTCATACGTTTTCATTTAATAATCAACCCATTATAGACTTGAGTGAACAAAAAGGATATATGGAATATAATCATGAAGTACATGAGCACGTAAATGCTAGGTTAGCATGAACACTAATAGCGTTAGAAAACAAGCACTGGAGTGCTAAATTCATGAGCACGCTAAGTAATTCCTAATTGATAAGAAATTGAAAGGGAGAAGTGGAAGAAGATGTATTCAAGTTGTACGACTCAAGAAATAAGGATTTGGATTTGACTTGAAAGAAGAAATACAAAATTTAGAAATTAAAGAAAAAGAAAACACTAAAAGAAGAAGTTTAATAAATAAGAATAAATATTCAAAATAGTAAATAAATAAATAGACGAAATTTTAAAGTGGAAGATGAATCAAATAAACTAATGGATGTGATGGATAGTTGGATATATGTCCAATTGAACCCTTTGAGATATAAATCCTAACAAATTGTAACACCTCAAACCCGGCCTAAACGTTACAACCAAATCTGGTATGTCACATGGAAAGATTGTTTAGAGAAACTTTGCAATTTTAAAAAACTTTTCATTTTGTGTTTTCATCTTGACAATTAAATTCAGTTCTAAGGGTTTCTTACCAACTTTTCATTAAAAAGAGAGTAATAGTCGTAAACAGGTTTTGTGATACGAAAGCCGAAATTAGGGGATTTTACAGACGTGACATTTAAAAAAAACAGTTTGTGTAGTTCTAGGAAAATTTCGAGTTTAACTATTTGTTTGCTTATTTACCATGTGTCATTATTAAAAGAAATGTTTGTTTCCACTTTGTTTAGAAAACTCCCAATTTAACGTTTGATATAATATAAATTACCGTAATAAGTTGAAAACCAAATTATAAAATCCCGGAGGCCTTATTACATAACAAATTCCCAAATTAAAAGTAAGTTTAAATAAAGGAACGAAATTTACGAAAGAAGCACTGCATGGCCACCTCAAGTCCTCCTCGGCTCCAAATCCTTAATTGTAACATCCCAAACCCGGCCTAAACGTTACGACCAGATCTGGTATGTCACATGGAAAGATTGTTTAGAGAAACTTTTAGTTTTGTGTTTTCATCTTGACAATTAAATTCAGTTCTAAGGGTTTCTTACCAACTTTTCATTAAAAAGAAAGTAATAGTCGTAAACAGGTTTTGTGATACAAAAGCCGAAATTAGGGGATTTCACAGACGTGACATTTAAAAAAAATAGTTTGTGTAGTTCTAGGAAAATTTCGAGTTTAACTATTTGTTTGCTTATTTACTGTGTGTCATTATTAAAAGAAATGTTTGTTTCCATTTTGTTTAGAAAACTCCCAACTTAACGTTTGATATAATATAAATTACTGTAATAAGTTGAAAACCAAATTATAAAATCTCGGAGGCCTTATTACATAACAAATTCCCAAATTAAAAGTAAGTTTAAATAAAGGAACGAAATTTACGAAAGAAGTACTGCATGGCCACCTCAAGTCCTCCTCGGCTCCAAATCCTCAACTAGGGGTTACCTGCAAAATTAAGCAGAGGTGTGAGTCACCAAGACTCAGTGTGTAATTCCCCACTGAGCATAACTGGCTCACCACCAGAAGCACATTGGGCCTTAGCCCTCACAACATGGCATATTTAAAAGTGTATGCAATGCAACCCAGCCCAACCTAGTATTCCATCCTCTACATCACCTGAACCAGCCAAAACACCTGTGGCACCAAGCCACTATGGTGCCAAACCACTGTGGTACTAAACCACTGTGACAGAGTCACTGATATATATATATGTGGTACCAAAACATTAAAATAATGTGGCATAGTCACTAATATATGTGGTACCAAACCACTGAATTACACTTCCCCTTTCAATCAATATCATATCCTAAAGCCCATGCGACATATTATCATATCGTGATGAATGCAATCATAATTCCAATGTACAGCAGATAATCAAATCATACATATATTTATGCTATGTTATACGTACGACAAAGTCATAAAGGTACGTACCTGGTGTCACCAACCTTACCCACAAGGGTATCTCACTGTCGATACAATCGTTTCGGCTTTCAACCATTATAGTTATTAATGCAAAATAATAAAAGAAGGTGTGAGCATTACACACCTGATTACGCGAAGAACTAAGCACTCTAGATCGTCGACACTCTCACTAGCGGGAATAACAGTGATTTGCCTATCCCAAACAGATGTCCGCTCTCTACCACAACTTGGCAGAAAGTCTCGAACCACCGACACAGCACGTCGTTTGAACTTAGGAGCAGAGACTACGAGTCTACTCCCCTTCGGCTCCTTTAACGCTATCCCTTTAGGTTGGCTAGCACTCGCATCCATGAGAGAATCTTGATCAATACAGTACTATAACAAAAATAACGATTGTCTAACAACGATGTTTGATCATGGCAGAGTGCAACGTTAACCGTATAGAATCCAGAGAAAACTCCTTACCTTAATAAATGAGGAACCGTACAACAACCGATTCGTCCTCGAGTCAGAGATGAGTTGCGAGAGAGACAGAGATTCAATCTAACAATCAAAGGTTACTCTTAAATATTTCGACTTAAAAGAGAAGAGCAAAGAAAAAGAGATAACGAAAGAAAGAATGTGTTACCTAATATTCAAAAGAAGCCCAAATAAGAGATTCGGCACTTAACACCAATGATGAATCGAAATGGGAAGATATGATTCGGCAACTAACAAACCCTCAAGTCTCAGTCCACCAAATGATCGGTTAATGGTGAATGATATAGAAGAGGATACAAAAGAGAGAATGATGAGAAGTAAGTTTCGGTTAGAAGAATAGAAAAAGAAGAAACAACATGAAAAGAGAACAAATGGGCAAGCCGAGGTTCGACTATGGAGAAAAGAGTGTAGTAGAAGAAGAAGAAAATTTGAACGAAAAGGAAGATAGTGAGGGAAGATTCGGCTAACAACAAGGAAATGGTTCGGTTATGGAGAAGAAAACGAATGATAAGAAATGGGAAATAGAGGTTCGGCTATGGTGTAGAGAAGTCACAGGTAGATTCGGCCAAGAGTGTTTTTGGTATTGAAGGGAAAGCAATGTATGAATGGGTAAGGGAAGGTTTGACAACAAGAACGAAAAGATGAATAGAAGTTGAAAAGAGACAAAAAGAAATATGAAAGAAGAAACCTTAGATGCATTAGAGAATTTTTGGCACAACACCCAAAAGAAAGTTTCGGCAATTATTGAGACAACTAAAAGTGAAACACGATTGACCAAAAAGAAGAGAATGCTCCTCAAACACACAAAAGCTAAGAAAATGCTTCCACGATTTCGGCACACACTCACATGACCCAAAACTGAAACACTCTCACAAAAAGACCCCTTCCATGACCGAAATTCTCCCCTCAAGGACCCCCCACATTCGGCCAACACCTCCATCACACACCAAATCCCTTGTTTTGCTCCACCAATTTCTCCCTATCACCCTTTCAAATTGGTTTGACCAATTTAACTCCTCAATCACCTCTCATCCATCCATTCCAAATGATTTGACTTATTCAAACTCCTCCTAGAAGAGTCCCAGCTGAATGCCAACACTTCACCATCTTGAGCACAAAAAAATAATAATATTCCACAGTGCAGCAGATGGGATTCGAACTTCTCCCCCTCTGCTCCTACAAGTGACGCCACACCACCTTACCACTAACTCCTTTTGTGACATCAAACACAAATGAATATCCTTAACGCATACTTCCCCTAGCTCTCCCCCCTTATGCCCAAAAACCAAAACTTTACCAAGGCTTTGGCTTGAACCCGAGCCTCCCCAAGTGTAACATCCCGAATTAGGGCTTAGTCGGAACAGTGGTTTGGCCACAAATCTGACATAAGAAAATTTATTTTTTATTATATTTTTATGGTCTACAATTTCATGGAACGATTTCGTGAAAATTTCGTTCAAAAATTTTGACGTTTGGCCACTCAATTTAGTCAAAAGGACTAAATTGTAAAAAGTGCAAAACTTGAGTTCTAGAAGTTAGAGGTGCCAAATTGCTATGAAATTTTAAAGTAGAGGTTCTTAAATGGTAATCAGCCCATTGGTTAAATTGTTGGACAAAAATGGATAAGGTATATGTTAGATAAGATATTTTTTTAAGGGCATTTTGGTCCTTTTGTAAATTAAATGAATTAAAAACAAAATTAAAATGCCAAATTTGTCCATCTTCTCCATATGGACGAAATTTACCAAGAGAAGACATGGCTAGGGTTTTCTCAACTTTCCAAGCTCATGATAAGTCCATTCTAACCCCGTTTTTCAAGTTATTTACGGTTTTGGAGTCCCGACAGTTCGATTTAGCTTATGATACCAATAATTCATGCTAGGGTTCATCTTTGGAAAATTACCCATAGGTGAAAAGTGTTTATTTTGATGTTTTATGGTAGAATATGAAGCTTGAAATTATGTTAAACAACTTTTACTAAGCGATTTCAAGTGAAAACGAGCAAAACGACATAATCGATAAAAATACCTAATGTTCAAAAGTGTATGTTAGAGTAAGAATTTGATGTTTCCATGGAAGGAAAAAATGATCAGCATGTTATAAAACATAAGAATAAGGGCTGAAGTTTAATTTTCGAGTATTGGGGCAAAAGTGTAAATATGTAAAAGTTTAGGGGTAAAATTATAATTTTACAAAAATTGAGTTAAGGACTGTTTTGAATAGTACATTAATTAAATGAGTGAAATATGTTGTTATAGATTAAGGAAAACGAGGTTTGGAACTAGAACGAGAAATTGACGAATAAGTCATTTTCACCGATTTTGCTTTCGAGGTAAGTTTGTATGTAAATAGTGCATCGTTTTTACTTACGTTCATATTTTGATAAATGGTATGAACTGTGGCTGAATATTTGATGTAATTGACAAAATACCGACAAGTGAGAAATTTCCCGGTTGAACCTTAGGAATAAAAATGGATACGAGTGACATGTTCACTAGAAACCTATGTGAAATCTAAGTGAAATAAGTGATCCAGGTGCTGGTCCATACGTTCTACCGGTGGCTGAGTTATCCAGCATGTGTTATGGATACTCGACAGCTTGTGTGAGTAGCACTGAGTAGTTACGTATTGATCGACAGCTTGTGTGAGCAGACCCGAGATTGTGATTATGTGAAACGGGTGCTGGTCTTGTAAGTTCTACCCGGTGGTCGGGTAATCCCGCATGTGTTGCGGATGCACCGGCGACTTGTGTGAGTAGCACTGAGTAGTTACGTATGACCGACAGATTGTGTGAGCAGACCCGCGAATGTGATAGCTCGAGAACGAGCCTATGTATGATAACTGATGTGAAGTAGCTTTGGCTACAAGTGTGGCACTATGTGCAATATTCTGATGTATCCGTTAATATTTCGATGTGTTCAACGGGAAATGACTAAGTGTAAATGACTGTGATTATGTGATGAATAAGTGTAGGTATATGTGCATAAACTTATGAGCAATGTGCTCGATATGTGATCGAACTTTGGTAAGATTGATACGGAATAAGTGTTACAATGAAAGTTACTATATAGAAAACATGAAAGAATGAAATTTAGAAATAAAACAGTTTTGGACAGCAGCAGCTATGTGTCTTTGACAAGTCACCAAAAATGGTGGAAATTGAATTATAATTTTGATAAGATATGAAATTAAAGCTTATTGAGTCTATTTTCTCATAAAAGAAATGGTGTAAGCAGACTAATTTTATATTCTGAGATATTTGAATTTTGGTGAGATAGAGTCAGAATGATTTCGGAATCCCCTATTCTGACTTTGGAAATTCATTAAAAATTGTACAAAAACAATAATGGGATAAAATTTATATCCTTGAATTTATTAATGGGTCTATTTTCAATAGAAACAAGCAGTAACATCATTTTAGTTCTGTACAATGAGATAATTAATTTTTAGCGAAGAAAGGTTGAAACTGTCAGACAACAGAAAAGGGGATACTTTAAAGAATAAATTGTACTTATTGGCTAAACCAAAAATTCTGAAAATTATGGTAAGAAGATATTTGAGTCTAGTTTTAGGGAAAATTAACGAATCTTAATTTCAAGTTTTGTAGCTCGAGATATAAATAATTTAGTGACTGTGACTTGAATAGACAGCTTGCTCCAAACTTGAATAAATAGTGAATTTGAATGTAGATATGATTGTGTTATTTTGTAAACATGTTAAATCCATTTCTTATTATTTACATACTTACTTACTAAGCTTTTTAGCTTACTTCCCTTCGTTTCCCATATCTTATAAGGTTGTACGCTAACTCGAGTTGGAGACCGTCAGAGATGTAATCACACTATCAAGCTATCATCGTGGGGTAAAAGTGAATACAAACCTCTTAAGTTTATGGCATGTATAGGGACTTAGTCATTCGTATATGCCCTAATTAGTTTGGCCTAAAGTGTTGGCCTTTAATATTTAGCAGTTCATTTTGTATAATTTGGATGAAATTTTATGATTCAAATTTAATACGTTTACAAGTTTATGTGTTTTGGTAATGCCTCGTACCCTATTCCGGTGTTGAATACGGGTAAGAGGTGTTACATTTAGTGGTATCAGAGCCAGGTTTAGTCTATTCTCAGACTAACATAGTGTATGTGAGTCTAGCTATACATGCCATATTACTACTCGTGATAGTGTGATATCTCCCGACTCTGACGAAATTGTTTTGTTAAGACAGAGATGACTTCCAGCCGAGCTATTTTTTGATAATGCTGATAATGATATTGAAATGATTGAGATGTGCTTATGATGTGTCGAAATTTGGAAAGGTATGAATAGAAGTTCATGATATATATGTGTTAATGTACGAAATGAGATAACCACAAGTTGAGAAATGTGAAAAGTGGAATGAAATGAAAGTTTATATGGTGATAACCCCATCCATGTTTGTTTGGCATGCATATGATGTTATGTACCCAGCATATTTGATTAAGTGAGTACAATAAGTAAATTTACTCAAATTGACAGAATGTGTGTTTATGTACACTTGTTTGAATAAGATAATCGAAAAAGTTCGTGTAACATGACTATGTATGTTAATTAGCTTGAAGTGAATTATGTAATTGTGATTATATGATGTTGGTGATGAATACAAAGTCATATGTATGTATTTATGAGAGTTAAGTCAGAATTTTTACGACCTCACCCCTTTACCAATGTTGTTTTATAACGAAATTTTCACGAAATCGTTCCGTGAAATTGTAGACCATAAAAATATAATAAAAAATAAATTTTCTTACATCGGATTTGTGGTCCCGAAACCACTGTTCTGACTAAGCCTTAATTCGAGATGTTACACCAGGACCCCCAAACACCTAAATAATCAGTAAAATAGGCCAAGCACATAAAATAGCACCAAAATGCGAACCCCTAATTCTAGGATGTTACAGTTCTACCCCCTTAAAGAAATTTCGCCCTTAAAATTTACCTAGTTAGAAGAGATGAGGGTATTGCTGTCAAATTGCCTCTTCCGGCTCCCACGTGGCTTCTTCTGAACCATGATTACGCCATAATACTTTGACCAACGAAATCGACTTCCTCCTCAACACTTTAACATCTCGATCTAAGATCTGCACTGGTTCTTCCTCAAAAGACAGGTCTGGTCTCACTTCAATTTCTTCCATCGGCACTATGTGAGATGGATCGAACGATAGCGCCTCAACATTGAGACATGGAGTACATCATGTATCTAACTCAACTCCGGAGGTAACTTAAGCTGATAAGCCACTGGTCCCATACGTTTCAACACTCAATAAGGCCCGATAAATCTAGGGCTCAACTTGCCTTTCCGTCCAAATCTTAAAACCCTCTTCCAAGGTGAAACTTTCAGAAAAACCTGATCACACACTGAAAATTCTATTTCCTTACGCTTCATATCTGCATACGATTTTTGCCTATCGGAAGCTTCCTTCAATCAAGCTCGAATCAACTTAACCTTTTCCTCCACCTCTGAGACCAATTCCAGACCCAACAACTATCGCTCACCCAACTCTGTCCAGCAGGTAGGAGTACGACACTTACGACCATACAACGCTTCGTAGGGTGCCATCTGAATACTGGATTGATAGCTATTGTTGTACGCAAATTCTGCCAATGGTAAGAAATCCTCCCAACTACCTCTGAAGTCAATTACACAGCCTCTCAACATGTCTTCCAGAATCTGAATTACCCTCTCTGACTGACCATCAGTCTGTGGATGAATCACCATGCTGAAATCCAGTCTTGTACCCAACGCTTTATGCAACACCTTCCAGAATCGTGATGTAAACCTAGGGTCCCTGTATGATATGATAGACACTGGTACACCATGTAACCTCACAATCTCTGCTACATACAGCTTGGCAACTTCTGTAGTGAGTAGTCGATACGAACCGGTATGAAGTGAGCAGACTTCGTCAATCGATCGATAATCTCCCATACCGAATCTTTCCTGGTAGGCGTAAGAGGTAGCCCACTAACAAAATCCATCGTTATCCTCTCCCACTTCCAAAGTGGAATCTTCACTAGTTGTAACAACCCTGAAGGCAACTGATGCTCTGCCTTTACCTGTTGACACATCAACCACTTACCCACATACTCGGTAACTTCTTGCTCCAGACCTGGCCACCAAAACTGTTCACGCAAATCTCGATACATCTTACTCCCACGGGGATGCATAGCGTATAGGCTACTATGCGCCTCCCGCAGAATTATCCGTCTTAACTCAGAATCCTTCGGCATACAAACCTTTCCACGAAAGCATATACCCCTTCACTGCTCAGACCAAAATCTTCTGTCTCACCACCTTCCGCTTGCTGAAGTCGAGAACTTAACAATTCATTTGACAACTGTTTCTCTTTAATCTGACTTACCCACGAAGGCTTCACTTGAAGTTCAGCTAACAAGCTCCCATCTTCATACAAACTAAGATGAGCAAACATTACCCTCAATTCCAATATTACCTTACAGCTCAACGCATCCGCCGCTACATTGGCTTTACCCGAGTGATACTTAATCGAGCAGTCATAGTCTTTCAACAATTCAATCCACCTCCGCTGCCTTAAATCAACTTCTTCTGGGTAAGGAGATACTTCAGGCTCTTATGATCGGTGTAGATAATTGACTTCTTTCCATAAAAGTAGTGTCTCCAAATCTTCAGAGCGAACACTACCGCAGCTAACTCTAAATCATGAGTGGGATAATTCACTTCATGTAGTCTTAATTACCGAGATGCATACGCTATCACCTTCCCTTCTTGCATCAACACACGTCCTAACCCTGTGTGCGACGCATCACAATATACGACAAACTCCTTTCCAGCCTCAAGCTGAATCAACACTGGTGCCTCTGTCAAAATCTTCTTCAACTTCTTAAAGCTTTCCTGTTGTATATCAGTCCATACAAACAGTATCCCTTTCCATAATAGCTTGGTTAATGGTGCAGCAATCAACGAGAATCCCTCAATGAACCTTCTGTAGTACCTAGCTAACCCAAGGAAACTTTGAATTTCTGCTACTGACTTCGGTGGTTTCCAATCCAAAACAGCTTCAATATATCGAGGATCAACCCTAACCCCTCGGCAGACACAACATGCCCCTAAAAAGGTAACTTCCCTCAACCAAAATTCACACTTGCTGAATTTGGCATACAGTTGCTTCTCTCTCAAAATCTGCAAAACTATCCAAAGATGCGAATCATGCTCCTCCTCCGTCCTTGAATATACCAAGATATCGCCTATGAACACTACGACAAACCGATCCAGGTAGGGTTGGAATACCCAGTTCATCATATCATTAAACGCAGCTGGTGCATTCATCAACCCAAACGGCATCACCAAGAACTTGTAGTTCGAAAAATAGTCTTATGAATATTCGCCTCCTTGACCTTTAACTGATGATACCCCGACCTCAAGTCTATCTTGGAAAAGACCGAAGCGCCCCGCAGCTGATCGAATAGGTCGTCAATCCTTGGCAATAGATATTTGTTCTTAATCGTCAACTTATTCAATTGCCTATAGTCAATGCACATCCGCATCGACCTGTCCTTTTTCTCAACAAACAACACCGGCGCTTCCTATGGTGACACACTTGCTCGGATAAAACCACGGTCCAACAATTCCTGAATTTGAGCTTTAAGTTCTACCAGCTCCTTTGGCGCCATCCTATATGGGGCAACGAACACCGGAGCTGTTCCCTAAAGTAGATCAATGTTGAACTCCACCTCGCAATCCGGAGGTAACCCTGGAAGCTCTTCTAGAAAGACGTTCGAGAACTCTTTCACCGTTCTAACATCTCTACAGACAATTCTTTGGCCTCCAAAGCACTGATGAAAGCTAAGAAAGACTCACACCCTTTTCGCACCATCCTTTCAGCCTTTAATGCAGACACCACATTGGACAGGTAATTTCTCCTCTCACCTATTACCAGCACCTCCTTATCATCGGGAGTCTTCAATATCATGTGCTTAGCAGCACAATCCAAGTTTGCTCGATACTTAACCAACCAGTCCATGCCTAAAATCAAGTCAAATTTGCCGAACGGCAATTCCATCAAGTTAGCCGGGAAAACAATCCCTTGCACTTCTAAAGGCACATTTCTAAAGAGTTTGTTCACCACTACAGATTGTCCTAAAGGGCTAATCACAGTCATTTCTCTAGGAGCAACCTCAGATTCTATACTCAAAGTCCCTGACACAATACTAGCAACATATGAATGTGTAGACCCAATATCTATCAAAGCTGTAAAGGGCACACCAAAAATAAGGAACGCACCGGTTATGAAGTCCGGTGCATCGCCATCCTCTCGACGTCTAGATGCATAAACAATCCAGGCTGTCTTGCATCTGTACTCCCAGCACCTCTGCCCAATGCTCCATGCCCTCGACCAATTCCATTTCCACCTCTGGCTGGACCACGACCTCTCGGCGGCTGCTACCCACCTCTTTCGGACTGTGCATACCTCTGACCTTCTGACCGTGCCCTGTCTGACTCTTGTGGACAGTCCCTTATCCGACGATCCATAGATCCACACCTGAAGCATCCTCTATTCCTAACCCAACACTCCTCCGAATGAAAATTCCTGTATCGAGCACACGGTTGAGACCGACCAACAGCAACAGGCACCGCAACTCGACCCGGCCCCTCAAATCTAGGCCTCTTTTGGAAACCCCCAGCAAATCTTGACGACCCAAAATTCCTCTTATTCCTACCCCTATCCTTATCCCGATTCTGCCTCTCAGATCGCTTTACCTTTTCGGCTATCTTTGCCTTCTCAACCAGAATAGCAAACTCTCTTTCCCGTTGTGGAGCTATCAGTGCCCGCAACTCGTCCCTCAGACCATCCTCAAACCAAACACAATGTTCGTAATCAGTTGCGACGATACCGCGAGCATAGCGGCTTAAACGCAGGAACTCCGCCTCATACTCAGCCACTAACTTATTCCCCTGGACCAAGTTTAAAAATGCCTTCCTCTGAGCGTCCACATAACTCGCTCCAACATACTTTCCCTGGAACGCTGTCTTAAAGAAGTCCCAGGTAATACGATCCGCTGATGTGCCATCCCTTACCGTGAGCCACCACTAGTATGCCATAAATCAGGGTCTCCCTGAAATACTTGTATGAAGGGGGTAAAGAGCACAATAATAGCATAGTCTGATCTTTATCGTCAATATGAACCTCAATGTTCTTTAAATCATTTAAAAGAGTAATAAATTGACTGATGTGATCTTTAAAAAGCTCACCTTCATTCATGCGAAACGTAAATAGACGTTGTTTCAACACTAAACAGTTAGCCAGAGACTTAGTCGCATAAAGAGTTTCTAACCTTTTCCACAAGGCAGATAAGGTCTTCTCCATCAATACCTCCTGTAATACCGTATTCGTGAGCCACAACTAGATTGCAGACCATGCCTTTTCTTCAAGCTCTTCCCATTCTGTTTGATTTAGATTCTCAGGCTTTTTCCCGGTAACAACCTTTTTCAACTCAGTTTGAACTAAAATTGCCATCATCTGAACTTGCCACAGATTAAAACTTATCTCACCATCGAACTTATCAATTTTAAACCTTGTTGCTGCCATCTTTGAACGGGTTGATCTATGAAAATTGAACTAGTTCTGATACCACTTGTTAGGACTGACTTGATTAAGCAACATGTAAAAAAATAGCGGAATAAATTGAGAAATTGAACACACAAATTTAGCGTGGAAAAACCCCTCCAAAAAGAATAAAAAACCCATGGGAAAAGATAATTTTACTATAATGGCAAAAGAACAAAGAGTACAAAACATGGAGATACAAACTAAACCCTGAAAACCCGAAAATAAAGAACCCTTAAAACGTAAACATAAAATTCACTTAATGTGTTATGAGTTCTAATCTCTAATGGGTGTATGTTCTAAGCTTGTAAAAGAACCTTTTTATAGGCTAAATTAGTAGGTCAAATAAACTATGCTAATAAATGCTAAATATATTATACTAATAAATACTAAATCTTCTAGAAAGAAAATATATTTTGTTTAACTTGACAATCTCTTAGAATTTGGGTCACACAACTCTAACACAACAAACAGAATAAGTATAACTCCATATGTAGCCAACGTACATAATCAAATCATAAGTATGTATAATGTATATAGGTGTTCATTTTCTCTTTATTCAGACAATTATCAGTTTCAAATACGAAGTCAGAACAGAGGATATTTGTTACAGTTATAGAACATATACGGATATAGAACAAATCAGGTACATATGAAGTTTCCTACCCCCATTCGCTACACACCATCTCTGACCATCCCAACACACCATATAGAGTATTAATGTAACACCTCTTACCCGTATTCGACGCTGAAATTAGGTACGAGGCATTACCGAACTTAACTCACTTGAACGTACAACTTTAGGCTATAAGATTTCATTCCAACTTAAAAGTTTCCACTCCCTTTCAAAACATTCTCATTATAGGACTACGAGGCCTTAAACATACAAACGGTGGGTCTCAGAATCAACCTGGGAACTTTTGTAAACTTAGAAAAATTTTGCCTTAACAGGGCCACACGCCCGTGTGAAATGGAACACACCCATGTCCTCAGCCCGTGTGGAATTTATTTTCTTTTCAAACCTATAGGAGTTTTCACACGGTAAGACACACGCCCGTGTCCTTCACACGGCCTAGACACACTCGTGTCATCACATGTGTGTGAAAACCTAGGTTTTCTATTTATGACGTCAGTAACTAAATAAGGGGCACACGACCTAGGCACACGCCCTTGTGTCTAGCCCGTGGTCAACACTGACTTGCAACACTAACATGCATGGGACACACGGCCTGGTCACACACCCATGGGGATGGCCAGGTCGTCACACACGCCTAGACACACGCTGGGTGTGCCTACCGTGCAGAGCGGAGAACAAGGCTATTTGCCAAGCTCTTTTTATCACCCTAACTCATACAACATCAATCACATTCAACCATTTACCAAGCAACTCAATCATGTATCATACACATTCATGAATAACCTCATCTTTTCATATATTAATAACAATAAGCCATCAACTATGGCTATTTAAAAGGTTCTTTTTTTAAGAAGCCAACACACTTGGCCAAAATATCAAGACATATCACTAAGCCTAGCCCCTATACATGCCATACACAAAATGCTAAGTCTAGATATACCGAGATGAGCTGATAGTGTGGGTGATCTTCAAATTGTCTTCGTATCCTGAGCCGACTCTCTGACACTATAAAATAAGGGAAAAGAAAGGGAGTAAGCTTTAAGCTTAGTAAGTTTACATGTAAACAATAAGCATCATCACATATGCTAATCAATCAATAACATCACATACTAAGCAAGAACAATTCACATTTCCATAATCATGCTTACTCATCTCATCTCTTACCACATTCCAATCACATAACAATTATATTGCTTACAATTGCTTGTACATAATCCCTGCACTCACCACCACAAAGCAACATAAAACCTTTACTTATACCATTTCTCGATGAACCCCTTAGAATAATACTATGTACTCGGTGGTTTCGCACACAGCCCACCGTTAATCAATAATAGGGTGGTATCGCACATAGCCCACCAATAAGAGTAATTAAGGTGGTTTCGCACATAGCCCACCAAATGATAATATAAACAATGGTATGCACACACAATCCATCGTGAATAAATAATAAGGTGGTATTGCACACAGCCCACCGAAAATGATGATTACGGTGGTATCGCACACAACCCACAAATTAATCATTACGGATATTTTCCCGTGCTTACGTATCTATTCTGAAGTTCATACGAGACCTACTCACCATCTATCAATTTCAATCATAATTTGTCTCATTCATACAATACACCAATAAGTAACAACATATGTATTAATGATGTATCATTTACACATAAACTTACCTCGGTGCAAAATGTGTTAATCGACAACTTAATCAGTAACCTTGCCTTTTCCCTGATCAAGGTTGTTTCCACACCCTTCTTGATCTATAATAATAACATTTACTCATTTAATCACTTTATAATTCATGATACATCAAAATTTACACATAGCCAAAAATGACCATTTTGCCCTTATATTTCGGCAAAATTATGATTTTTCCCCTAGGCCTGTAAATCGTTTTTCATCACATTTTCTCATTAAATAAACCTAGTTGAACATTTATTTCTCTTACAACGACTTACAAAACCAATTATTTCATGCATTTATTACACAAATTTAACCTTTACTAATAGGTCCCATTTAGGTGTTTTCATGGTAACACCATTCACAAAAGTTGTTCCTTAACTCACTAACATTCATTTTTCTCCCATAAAAACTCAGCAAACAACATGAAAACTCTCATGGCAAGTCCCTAACCTTTCAACCATTTTGCAAAATAGTCCCCTCATTAGCTAGCTTAGGCTCTGGGGGTTCCAAAAGTACAAAAATTATCAAATAAAATCACCAAAATCACTTACTTTCAAAGGTGAGAAGTTGCTGAAAATTTTGGCTTCCAAAACCCTTCCCTAGCTGATATTTTCGGTGGGAAGAAGATGAATAAAATGGGTGATATCATCCTTTATTTATTTTATTTATTTCCTTAAATTAAACCACCTAATCCAACCACTTGACCAATTTTGACTTTATTTTGTCGCCTATGGCCGGCCACCTATTCTCTATGGGTCTAATTTAACTTTAAGGACCTCCAATTTGATATTCTATAACTATTAGACACCCTAGCTTGTAAAATAGAACTTTCGCACTTTATGCGATCTTGTCCTTTTTCACAATTAAGCATTGAATCGCTAAAATTAAAGCACCAAAATTCTCATGCATCCTTATAATCATGCTATAACATGTAAAATAATATGAAAATAATTTTCTTCAACTTCGGGTTAGTGGTCCCGAAACCACTGTTTTGGCTAGCCCAAAAATCGGGCTATTACAATTAAATATCTATCTAGCCCTACACACCACATAGTGTGGGTATAACACGTTTCAGAATGATTACAGACTAGTTGTCAGATCAGTATGCGATAAATCGCCAGAATCAGATACAGATTTGTTGCTCAACCACTCAATTCAACAAATCATTAAACTGCCAACACTTCCTTCTTTATATCATTCCCACCCAATGTAGATACAAATTTTAAATGCCAGATATCAAGGATGTACATACCGTTGTCCAACTACAATTAATAATCAGATAATACAGATCATTTAATAGTTATCACATCAACTATACGTACAGGTAATCAATAATTTAATCTCAGAATATTGAATATCAAATTATACAGTCTAATTCAAATCATACGGACCCTACGGAAAGCCTATGCTTGATTCGAACGACGCTTACTGCATTAGGTAAAATCTCAATATTTTAGCCCACATGTTCGTGTGGATTCACACGGCCTGGGTGTTTGGCCCATGTGGTCTACACGGGCTAGCACACGGTCGTGTGGCTTAAAACAGTAAGTTACACGATCTGGCACATGGCCAAGCACATGCCCGTCTGACTCACAACCCCTTACATGACCTGGATGCAAGACAGTGGCTCACACGGCCGTGTGGCATTCGGAGCCATGTTTTCCAGCATTCGAAACTTATAGAAACTCAAGTTTTTGTTACACACCTAGTATGATTTCGATGTAGAAGCACTCAGAATAAGTCCAACACCTAAACATGACAACCAAAAGCCAAGTAAGCAATTATTCGTAACGGAACGCTAGGATTAGCGTACAAACCCAAAATCATGTAAAAAATTGACATAGAACCTCGACTCGAAGATCACTCGATTACCTCGCACGAAAAAGTGAATTACAGAGCAAACACATTGGGGGGACATTTTTCGCAAGAACGAATTTTCTAACCCCAAAGCAAAATAAAAAATTTTTTCGAAAACAAAAGAGAACACGATAGAACTTACGTAATAGCCTTTAAACTGACGCAAGGAACAATGTAGAACTCCCAATACAACCACTAACAATTTAAGGAAGCAAGTAAAAAGAAAAAAAAAAGAAAAGAAAAGATGGGAAGAATAAGAATAGTAAAACCAATATAAAAAAGCGTTGATGTTTAAAAAACCTAAACTAATAAAATATATTCTCTTTACTTACGCAGAGACTCGAACACAAGACCAAAGGGTATACATAACTTAACCATCGAACCAACAAGCTCATTCTTGACACAGAATTAAACTTGAGTCACTAGTTTAAGTATAGGGATTAAGTCAAATTAAAACATAATAAGAAAACTTTCCAACAGTAAGATTCGAACCCCTAACCCTGAACATATATGTAGAAGACTTAACCATAGATATAGAGACTTAATTATTGTCAGATATTAACAGATAAACATTCAAAAATTGGGGGCATTACAATGTATCATTCCCCTTTTCGTCGAAAATATTTGTCCTCGAATCTTGGCTTTGGCAGAACAAGAAAGAATCTTTATCATAGGCGGAATGGTTTAATAGATCTTGTAACACCCCAAACCCAGCCTAGAAGTTATGACCAGATCTGGCATGTCACATGAAAGGGTTATTTAAAATCTGTGCGTTTGTTAAAAATTTTGAGTTTAGATATATATTCGCTGGTAATCCTTTACTTAACATTTTGGAAAACGATTATTAAGGGTTTAGGAAATTCCCGTATTGAACATTTAATAATAATAGGCAGTAATCAAATTAAAAGCTAAACCAAATAAAATACCAAATTTAAAGTAATAGTGGCCTTATTACAAAATAAAATCCCGAATTAAAATAAGTTCAAAGTAAAACAAAGTTTACAAAAGCAATCGTAATGCATGGCCACCACAAGTCCGCCTCAGCTCCTAAATCCGCGATCTAAAGATTACCTGGAAAAATAAGCAAAGGGGTGAGTCACCGAGACTCAGTGTGTAAATCCCCGTCCAGTTGAGCTTTGAGCTCTCACACCAATCATATATTTAGCATGTCTGTAATGCAACCCAATCAACCTAGTATCCATCCCCCATATCTCCGGAATCTACCCAATATCTGTGGCACCTAGCCACTGGTGGTACCTAACCACTGGTGGTTCCAAACCACTGGTGACAAAAGTCACAAATAATCATATATGGGGCCAACCCACTTGTGGTACCAAATCACTGGTGACAATCCCTAATATCCATACGTGGGGCCAACCCACTGTGGTGCCAAACCGCTCGGACGAGTCACAGAAATAATATATGTGGTATCTAACCACTGGTGGTTCCAAACCACTGAGACTTAGTCATAAAATATAATATGTGGGGCCAACCCACTTGTGGTACCAAACCACTGGTGACAGTCTAAAAGAGATCATGTTTCCTCCCTCTTCACATCATACCCCAGCCCATGCAACATGTCATGACATAATAATTCGTGTATGCAGTATGACATGTATGCAAAACATATATCAAATATAAGTATAAGATGAATTATCATCATAGCCAGATAGACATAATACAACATAATCAAGCTAATCAACCTCTAAGGGTATAACCGTAATTTTACCTAGTAAGGGTATTCTCGTAATTTACCTATCAAGGGTATTTCAGTAATTTCACACCTGCAATGGCCTTTCCGAAGGCCTAATGTCGCCCCGAGCGACTCAGCTACCATTTCCGGTCGTACCGGACTATTGGGCCTAAAACCCGATTCTGACCCATTCGGACCCACACGCTCGTGTGGCCTACCTAACACAAATCTAGCCACGTATATGAGATTCACCTAGTCTAGTTCACTATATACTACACCATCATACATTTTATTCAATTGGGCCCACTTTGGCCCATCATGGCCTAAGCAGCCTCAACCCACAAGAATACTGCTGATGGCCTTAACTATCGTGTCAAAGCCCCACACGTGCGCTTGCACGCTCGTGTGGCTACTATTGCAGTGATCGGTACTTCGGCATTTGCCGCTCTACAGCTAGAGTAGAGAAGTACACACCTGATAGGAATCTAGTGCTAATCCGCGCTCCGACCACTCCTATGCCCAAATGCCCTCCAAGGTGTATTCATCCTCCTCCTAGAATGCTATATATATAGCTAGCTTCTCACCTTCCTTCTTTGTATCTTTCCGATGTGGGATCCTTCCATCAGCAGAGTTTAAATCCAACTCAAACTCTTCCGTCAGCATCATGCAAAATAAATACTCCCTTGCTTCTCATGAAATTCGAACCCAGGCTCCCTTGCAACATAATCCACGCCGCTAACCACTTGGCCACAAGCTCCTCTTGTGTCTTAAACCATGTGCAACTAAATATAAATCTATAGCCAAATACTAAGGTCCATGTAAAAAGAAAACCAAAATGCAAGAGCCAAGACTTGAACCTTGGACCTCCTTCCTTCCTTGTGGCGTCACCCCCTTGCCTCTTATGTGGCGTCACTTTGCCACTACACCATACACTCCACTTGTGTCATTTTTCTCCATATTTTATTCTTAAAGCCTACCTACTAACTCCCAGGGTTTTTTTCACCTAAAACCAAAATTTCCCTAAAGCTAAAGTTTGATCATGGGACTTCATAGAAGCCCCCTAAACTTCCAAAATCACTCACTTAATAAGTCCAACTTGTGCTAAAGTCGTTCTCTTATTCTCCAAAAATTTTAAACGCTACTACGCCCAAAGCCCATTGGCCCCAATTTTTCTAGGCCCAATTTCAGGATGTTACAGATCTCCTCTTAAAGGATCAACAAATTCTTGACAGAATGAAATAAGTCCACTAAACAAATTCAAGTTAGGGTTAGTGAAAACATAATCATTCTTTTCTTTTAGATAGGTTCTCTCTTTCTTTTTATTCTCTTTTTTAGTGTGAATTGAACTTTCTAATTTTACCTTGTAGAAATTTTCACTCACCAAAATTGGACTACTAAATCAAATTTTATTGCTCAAGCTCTTTTGTCTCTTAGTCTTTTCACATGAATCATCCTCACTTCCCTTTAACCCCTCAAAAAAGTATTGTATATCTAATTCATAATAATACAACTCTTTAGGAGGATAATTAAGGTCTAAATCATCCAAATTTAGAGACTTTAGGAAATAATTCTTACTATAAACTTTTTCCTATTCACAAAGTTCACTATCACTATCATCATAGTCCGCACTATTACTATCAACTTCTTCGATATCAACTTTGAAATAAGGTGCAATGTTAGATTTAGACTAAAAAATAGGCACAAAACCATACTTACTGTCTTTACAAATGGCTTCACTCGAAGTTTTTTTTGCTCATTTATATCATCATCATCAATGATAACAATAGACGAAGACCCCTCAATAGGCTCTGTGTCATACTTACATCCCTGAGCTTGCAAGGATGTTTTGTGAAATGAATATGTTGGACATTCAGAGGCTTTATGATCTTACGCATTACACCACATACACTTTCTAGCTCATTCTCTTTGTTTTGCCATAATTCATTTAAGCTCGCAGAAGATGCAATGTTTTTTTTTTTTGTGGCAATGTCTTTTTTGACAAGTCCCTGAATAATAGATGGTTGAACGACATTGGAAAAAACATGTCCATGAGGGTTTTTTTACAAATATGACATCTAAGCTTTGTCTAAGGTTTATCATTGTTAGTTTCTATTCGAGCCAAAGTTTGGTTGAAATTTTTTTTAAACCGCCTTGTGATGAAGGACTTGAGCTTGCAATATGTAGAACTTATTTTCCAAATGCTCTTGCACCTCTTTGAAATCTTTCCAAAGTTCATCGAACAGTGCTGTAAGTTGGTCCATGGTAACCATGGATGGATCATGCTCTTCATCCTTACTATGTGTAACATCCTAAAATTGGGGTTATCTGGGTTTGAATTATTTTTCTTGTGTTTGAATTGCTGTGATATTATTTGTGGTGTAATAAGACTTGATTAGGGGTCTTGAGTAGGCTCGGAATAGTAGAAAATTTTATTTGGAAGCTTTAAGGATAGGAAGCCTTAGTAAGTAGGGGTTACAAGGTTAAAAGAGGGAACTTTTGACACTAAAAATGCCTTGGAAAAGTGGCAAAGGGAGGCCATTTAGATGCTAGAGTTGACGCCACAAGGAGCAAGGGGGAGCCTATGTTCGAGTCGCGAAAATTCTCTTTTTGGTCTTTATGTTGGACGGCAATAGGGGGGAGAGATTTTCTCATTTTGAACTCAAGGATAATAAGGATATTATTAAGATATTATTTGGATTTAATTAGATTTAATTTTGATTAATCTTAAGAAGATGGCAAGGAGAAAAAGTAGGCATTTGAGTATTCAAATTATTTTGAATAATTTTAAACAATTGGTCAAGAGCAATTCAAGGAGGTTCTTAGAAATTTTGAACTCTTCATGGGAAGAGTGGACGGCAAGCATAGGGAAGTCGAATTTTCCTTAAACTATCTATTCATCTTTTAGTTTTTTTTCTTTTCTTCATTTTGCAAGTAGCCGAAATTCTCTAGCTTTTGCATCTTTGATTTTTTCCTCTCCTTTCTCATTCTCTCAAGCCGAAAACTATTTTCTTTTCTTAGTCTTTGCCGAATCCCCATCTCCTTCTCTCCTTCTCTTTTCTTCCTCCATTGGCCGAATACTCTCCACTCTTGGCGACCGAACCTCCTATTCCCTTTTAATTTATTTTTCTTCCCCTCTAGCCTAATATACTTCTCATCTTTGTGCCGAAATTCCTTTCTCCTATTTTGAAGCACCTTGGCCGAATATTAAAAGTAGTATAGATCTCTTTGGATTCCCGTTGTCAATCGATTTGGTGAAGGTAAGAAGTGCCGAAACTCTCCTCCTATAATTCTTGTTCTCTGTCGAATTGGTTGAATGAAAAAAGGACCGAGATATACTGATGGTTGGCTAATCTTTCTCTCGAAACTGATTTCACCTAGGACTCCGGGGTCTCAAAGCAGTAGATCTGATCCTTCATTCTCTGTCAATTGAACTTGGAGTGTGGTGCCTAATATTCAAAGGCATTTAGGTAAGGTTTCGGGTTCACAAGAAACCCCTTTAGAATTAATTTGGTTTGGCCGAATAGGCCATGGCACTAACCTTGTGTTTGGCCGATTATAGGACAAGGAAGTCTAGTGTGGCCGATTTGATTCTTCGGGATTTAGGGCTGTCGATTGGCATCAGGTGTGTACATACACACTTTATAATTAATTAACTGTGCTAAATTCATTATGTGTGTTAATCGGGAATGATGTAGATCTGGATTTAATACCATAATGGTATAAGCAAGGAATCAGGTAAGTCCTTGTCGTTATGAGTTCTTTTGATGCTTTTGGGAAGCATGAAACATTTGTATGTGTGGCATATAATGTATGGCCAGTGATAAATCTGTTGGATGTTGTTAAATAAACCTATTGCCATGATTTCTGTATATGCACATAATTGATTACTGTGGGTTGATGAGAGGAGAGGCGGTGATATTCGTGTCGGCGGACACGGTGGTTTGGTACCACATTTCGTGACTACGGTCACGGAGGTTTGGCACCTCGGAGGTTTGGCACCTCATAGCGTCTCGCCCCATCGGCTTAGTACCACGATGGGTTGGCCCCAAGGAATATATTAAGGGATTGGCGCGGTGATTTGGTATCACACGATGGGTTGGCCCCATCATTTGATTGTGACTTCGGGTCACTAGCGGTTTGGCACCACAAGTATTGACGGATATTGTGACTATAAGTCACCAGTGGTTTGGCACCACCAATGGTTTGGTACCACACGGGGTAGAGAAAGGTGTTTGGATGGTTAGGTTGGGTACATATTGAGCCTGTGCATGTTAATTTGTTATAATTGTGTATGAGATTGCTTTAAACCGGGGGAAGGGTTACACATTGAGTCTTGGTGACTCACCTTCTCCTTTAACATTTTTCAGGTGACACGTAGATCGCGGATGAGGAGCCGGATGGACTCGAGGTGGCCATGCAGTGGAAAATTGAATTAAACGAACCTTGAATCTTATTTTATCTTATTTTATTGTTGGTTTTATTTTAATCAAGTTGTAGTAAGGCCTCCTAGAATTGTTTTTATTTTATTATTTTACATGTTTTGAATAATTTGGTTAAACTATTTTATGATATTAAAATAAGTACACATGGTTTCTCAAATTCAATCGCAACATGTTTTATCGTGCCATCGGGTACATTTGAAATCTATAACAACTTGACTTAATAAATATTTTTAAACATACTAAGTATGGTTTTAGCAAGACAATTGAAGATGAAAGGTTTTCGACAAAACTTAAATCGGCTTAAAGGGATTTTTACCAAAATGTTCACCTTGTAACAACCCAGATTCGGTCGTAATGTTTGGGCCGGGTTGGGGGTGTTACAAAATTGGTATCAGAGCCCAGTTCAAAGCTCGGCTGTGGGGGCCCAAAGCCCAAAATGTTTTGGTAAGCCTTGTGAAAATGTTTTTTTGTTTTAGACAGCATGGCAGCGAGTCTCCGGCACCAATCCGCCTAGGTAAGTACTTCTGACTCCTTTGTGAATTATTATCTGTAGAAGGGTAGGTATGGGACGTAGATAGCATGATAAGTACTTGGAACTTTAGGACTAGTTTACCCCAACGAAATACATAAGACTTTAAGTGCCTAATTAAACCAACCTATGACTAAGTCACTGAGCTAGGGTGTGGTAACCCCTGTACGCATGTCTAGGATTGGATCCAGAAGAGCCTAGTATTTAAGCAGTCCTAGTGACTCACCTCCTCTTCGCAGTATCCCACCACAGTGCGTAGCCGGTTCACCCTAACTCAGAGGGCTCAGTGGTGTGGCAACCTCTGTGCGCATGTCTAGGAATGGTTTCGGTGGGAGCTTGGTATTTAAGCAGACCACGTGACTCACCTCCTCTCCACTCGAATCCTACCTGGTGCGTAGCTTTGGTTCACCCTGACCAAGAGGGCTCGTTCATAGGCTGAACATAATGACTAAAACCCGAAAGGGAACTAGCCATGTTTTTAGAAAAAGAAGAAAACAACAAAACCCTAGTTTTTCAAAACTTTTAAAATCACTCTTTCAAATTTGAGAACAACCCTCTTTACAACTTTTTCCGAAAAATTTGATTTGTGAAAATTACAAAAGTGCCCTTAGGGGGGATAAAATTACCAAAATACCCTTGGTGCATAAAACGCCAACTACTCAATGGTTTGCCCAAAATTTCATTATTTTATAAATACCTAAAAACCCTACTTTGCAAATTATCAAAAATTCTTTGGTTTTGGAAAATTACGAAAATGCCCTCAACTTGCAAAATTACCAAAATGACCCTAGTTTCTAAAATTTTTGCAACATCATCGTTTTTAAAAAAAAAGGGAAACTCTCAAAAAGAACCCTCAAAGTTTTACAACTGTTAAAATATCCCTGATTTATTAAATTTACAAAATTGCCCCTGATTGACAAAATTACCAAAATACCCCTGGTTTCCAAAAAAAATTCTGCTATACCTTTAATTTGGCAAATTTTCAAAAATACCCTCCAGTTTTGGGAATTTTAAAATGTCTTGATTTATTAAAAGCCCTCAAAATTTCTTTTATTATGGAAATACCCCGGTAGGAAAATGACGAAAATACCCCGGGGATAGAAACGGACAGAAATACCCGAAGAGTGAATAGGTATAAAAGGTATTAGGGAATGAATATGCTCTTCTGTGTGAACTAGGATAGGAGACTTAAAACTTTGATTGCTCGAAAGAATCCCTGTTAAACTCTTCTCATAAAATTTCTTCGCGAATAACCAAGTGAAACAAAGTACTAATCCATAAAAATCTCTTAATCAGATTAAAGCGCGATAGTTAGAATGAGCTCACAGAGGGCGTGGACGTCGTGGGACGCGGTAGAGCGGGATGACCATGTCAGAACCCGTTAGGTCGGGTCAGGGGTCAGAGAATGAGGTACCACCGCCACCACCACCCCCAACTTTTGGAACTGAGGAACAGGATCGGACGCGGGAGGGCGAAGCGATCAAGGCGTGTTGCGAGTCCTTGAGATGGTGGTCGGGCTAAGCGGAGGAATGGGAGCTCGAAATCTGTTCCCGGCGACTACGATCCAACGGGTGAGGTATTAAGGGTGTGTCAGCGTGGCACCGGTCTGCGCGGAATCTTTGGTTAGAATCGACTGAGAGAATTATGGATGATCTCGATCTGACAAATGAGGAGAAGCTGAAAGGAGCAGTGTCACTTCTAAAGGATGAGTCATATCAATGGTGGCTCACGGTTCGGGATGGTACTACGGCAGATGACCTTACTTGGTAGTATTTCAAAGCTGCTTATCAGAAGAAGTACGTGGGCACCAGCTATACGGATGTGCAGAGGAAAGCTTTTCTGGGGTTAGTACAAGGAAATAAGTCTGTGTCTAAATATGAAGCGGAATTCTTGAGGCTGAGCCACTATGCGCGGGGAATCGTGTCAACTGAGCATGATCATTGTGTCCACTTTGGAGACGGACTTAGGGATGAGTTAAGGTTGCTGATTGCTCTACAGCAGGAGTGGGAGTTTTCTGTCTTGGTGGAGAAGGCTAAGGTAGCCGAAGGGGTCAAGGAGTCCGTAAGATAGAACTATGGTAGAAATAACCTGAAAAGAGGATTTGGGTCATCTGGATCGGGTGGTAATGCACAGAAGAGGGCTAGGCAGAGTGGGCCAAATAAGACAGGGAGGCCCATGGTTACTAATTAGAGACCAGCTCAGTGTAATCGCTGTGGGAAGTCACATTGGGGAGGATGTTGGACCGGTGAAAGGGGATGTTTTGAATGTGGATCTTTGGATCATCGTGTAAGGGACTGTCCCCGGAAGTTAGCTAAGAATCAGCCAGAGGGTCAGAACCGTGCCCAGGTTAGAAATATAAGACCACCACAGAAGGGTCGTGGTAATGGTAGAGGAGGCAATGGTTCTAATCGAGGTCGCGGAATTCCGGGAAGAGGGGTAGGCAACACAGAAGCAAGGCAACCTGGTTTAGTCTATGCAGCGAGGCATCGCGAGGAGGGTAACACACCGGACGTTATAACCGGTACGTTCCTAATCTTTGGTCTTCCATATGTTCCATTAATTGATGTGGGTTCGACGCATTCATACGTTGCTAGTAGTGTGGTAGAGACTATGAACTTAGACTTCGAGACTACTTCTAGGGAGATGACTGTAATTAGCCCTTTAGGTCACTCTGTAGTCGTAAACAAGCTTTATAGAGATGTACCCCTAGAACTCCAAGGGGTAGTGTTTGTGGCTGATCTGATGGAACTGCCGTTTGGGGAGTTCGATTTGATCCTTGGAATGGACTGGTTGGTTAAGTATCAGGCAAGGTTGGATTGCGCTGCTAAGCGCATGGTTCTTACTATGGCTGAGGGTGATGAAGTGGTCATGATAGGTAATAGAAGGGATTACCTATCCAACGTGGTGTCTGCCTTGAAGGCTGAGAAGATGGTCAAGAAGGGTTGTGAGGCGTTGTTGGTTCAAATCTGTGCCTTGGAGGCTAAGGAGTCAGCAATTGAGAAGGTCCGAACTGTAGGGGAATTCGCTGATGTGTTCCCAGAAGAACTCCTGGGTCTGCCTCCAGATCGGGAAGTTGAATTCGGTATAGACTTGTTACGGGCGGCTTTGTGTGTCTATAGCACCGTACCAAATGGCACCAAAGGAATTGGTGGAGCTAAAGGCTCAAATTCAGGAACTCTTGGATCGAGGGTTTATTCGACCAAGTATATCTCCGTGGGGAGCACCTGTGTTGTTTGTCAAGAAGAAGGATGGTTCAATGAGGATGTGTATCGACTACCGTCAGCTAAACAAGTTAACGATCAAGAACAAGTATCCGTTGCCTCGGATTGATGACTTGTTTGATCAACTAAAGGGTGCATCGGTGTTCTCGAAGATAGATCTTAGGTCGGGTTATCATCAACCTAAGGTAAAGGAGGTTGATGTTCACAAGACAGCATTCCAAACTCGGTATGGGCATTACGAGTTTTTGGTGATGCCATTTGGGTTGACCAATGCACCGGCAGCATTCATGGACTTAATGAATATGGTGTTTCAACAGTACTTGGATCAATTTGTCGTGGTGTTTATAGATGACATATTGGTTTACTCAAAGACAGAGGAGGAGCATGACATGCATTTGCGTATAGTTCTACAAGTACTGAGGGAGAAGCGGTTATATGCCAAATTTAGTAAGTGCGAATTTTGGCTTAGGAAGGTGGCTTTCTTAGGTCACGTAGTATCAGCGGAAGGGATTAGAGTGGACCCTCGCAAGGTGGAAGCGGTGTTGGATTGGAAACCGCCTAGGTCGATGGCAGAAATTTGAAGTTTTCTGGGTCTAGCAGGGTACTATCGGAGATTTGTGGAAGGATTCTCTTTAATTGCAGCGCTATTGACTAAGTTATTAAGAAAAGGAGTTCCATTTATATGGTCGGAGAAGCAGCAAGAAAGTTTCGATAAGTTAAGGAAGATTCTGACGGAAGCTCCAGTTCTGGTACAGCCTGAAGCAGGGAAGTTGTTTACAGTTTACTGTGATGCGTCCCATACTGGTTTGGGATGTGTGTGGATGCAGGAAGGGAAAGTAGTGGCCTATGCATCCCGTCAGTTAAGACCGCATGAGGTTAACTATCCAACTCACGACTTGAAGTTAGCGGCAGTAGTCTTCGCTTTGAAAATATGGAGACACTACTTGTATAGGGAGAAGTCGATAGTCTACACGGATCACAAAAGTTTGAGGTATCTCTTGACACAGAAGGATCTAAATTTAAGGCAACGTCGATGGATTGAGCTGTTAAAGGACTACAACTATTCAATTGAGTACCACCCGGGCAAGCCTAACGTGGTAGCTGACGCGTTGAGCCGAAAGGTCGTGACGGACTTAAGAGCGATGGTTGCTCACCTCAGTCTATACGACGATGGAAGTCTTTTGGCGGAGCTGCAGGTTAAGCCAACTTGGATCGAGGAGATTAAGGAAAAGCAATTGGTGGATGATGGTTTGAACGCAAGGAGGTTGCAAGTTCAAGATAGTGGGTTAGAAAGGTATAGTTTGACCGGTGATGGTGTACTATGTTTTCAAGGACGAGCATGTATGCCGAAGGATACGGAGTTGAGACAAAGAATTTTCCAAGATGCACATAGCAGCCCATACGCTATGCATCCTGGAGGAAGCAAGATGTATGGCGTTTTGTGGAAGCAGTTTTGGTGGCCAGGGTTGAAGCGTGAGGTAACTGAATTTGTGGGAAGGTGTCTGACGTGTCAGCAGGTAAAGGCTGAACATCAGTTACCATCAGGGTTACTTCAACCAGTGAAGATCCCTCAGTGGAAATGGGAGAGGATCAATATGGATTTTGTCAGTGGGCTACCCCTCACGCCCAGCAAGAAGGACGCAGTATGGGTGATTGTGGACCGTCTGACTAAATCAGCTCACTTCATACCGGTGAGAGTGGATTATTCTCTTCAGAGGCTAGCAAAGTTGTATGTGGCTGAGATAGTAAGATTGCATGGGGTGCCAGTATCAATTATCTCGGATAGGGATCCAAGGTTCACGTCGAGGTTTTGGAAAGCGTTGCATCAGGCGTTGGGTACACGATTGGATTTCAGTACAGCTTTCCATCCACAGTCTGATGGACAGTCGGAAAGGGTCATACAGATTTTAGAAGATATGCTAAGAGGATGCGTTTTGGATTTTAGTGGTAGTTGGGAGGAGTTTCTACCATTAGCTGAGTTCGCCTACAACAATAGTTACCAAGCGAGTATTCAGATGGCACCATACGAAGCACTGTATGGACGAAGATGCCGTATTCCGACGTGTTGGACGGAATTGGGTGAACGACAAGTTTTGGGTCCAGAGTTGGTGACAGAAACTGAGGACAAAGTTAAGGTGATTCGGGCTCATCTCAAGGAAGCGTCAGATAGGCAAAAGTCTTATGCTGATCTTAAGCGTAAGGAAATGGAGTATGCGGTAGGAGATAAAGTTTTTCTGAAGGTGTCGCCCTGGAAGAAGGTATTAAGATTTGGGAGGAAAGGGAAGCTAAGCCCAAGGTTCATCGGCCCATATACAGTAGTGAAGCGGGTAGGACCGGTAGCTTATCAGCTCGAGCTGCCGGTAGAGTTGAGTCAGATTCATGATGTCTTTCATGTGTCAATGCCAGACAGTATCGATCAGATCCATCGCACGTTGTGCGATGGCGAGATTGAGGTAAACTTCGGATTTATCTTTCGAGGAAGAACCGATTCGAGATCTTAGATCGAGATGTAAAGGTTCTACGTAGGAAGTCAGTACCTTTGGTGAAAGTGCTATGGCGAAACCATGGTGCAGAGGAAGCCACATGGGAACCCGAGGATGTGATGCGGTGATACCCCACCTCTTCTAGTCGGGTAATTTGAGGTCGAAATTATTTTAAGGGGTAGAAGCGTAACATCCTAAAATTGGGGTTATTTGGGTTTGAATTATTTTTCTTGTGTTTGAATTCTTTGTGATATTATTTGTGGTGTAATAAGACTTGATTAGGGGTCTTGAGTAGGCTCGGAATAGTAGAAATTTTTATTTGGAAGCTTTAAGGATAGGAAGCCTTAGTAAGTAGGGGTTACAAGGTTAAAAGAGGGAACTTTTGACACTAAAAAGGCCTTGGAAAAGTGGCAAAGGGAGGCCATTTAGGTGCTAGAGTTGACGCCACAAGGAGCAAGGGGGAGCCTATGTTCGAGTCGCGGAAATTCTCTTTTTGGTCTTTATGTTGGACGGCAATAGGGGGGAGAGATTTTCTCATTTTAAACTCAAGGATAATAAGGATATTATTAAGATATTATTTTGATTTAATTAGATTTAATTTTGATTAATCTTAAGAAGATGGCAAGGAGAAAAAGTAGGCATTTGAGTATTCAAATTATGAAACACCCCAAACCCGGCCCACGAGCTTTGACCAGATTTGGTAGGTTCCTCAAGTAAACCGGTTCAAAATTCTTTTGTTCCTTAGGAAAAATTGTACGTTTTAAAAAAAATTGTTTTTTTGGGTTGGGCTTGTGTTGAAAACAAACTGGATTTTTATATTAGAAAACCCCTTTTTAATATTAAGTGATAAAACATATAGAGTATATTTTAAAATAAAATATTTAGTCTTTAACTTAATCTAAATTTGTAACATAATAAAACAACAAGTAGAAATAAAATCGTTCATCATGGCCTTATGGCCTTATTACATCAAATAGTTTCTAAAATATTTCAAAGTACTAAAATAAATTCAAGAGTCCATAAAAATATAAACTTCATGTTGAGCATGGCCACCACAAATCTGCCGTCTCGGTCCATCACTTCATTCATCACACGAAACATGGTCCCACAGCGGGGTGAGTCAAAGCAGACTCAATGTGTACACGACACTAAATCATAATAGAATCGGGCATACAATAGTTACACATTCAAAACATAAAATACAAGTTATGATGCATTCCCAAACCCAAACCTAATTGTCCATCCGCTACACACCCCCGCACTGCGGTCACCACCGTGGGACTACTAAGTCGACCCTCCATCCGCTACACACCATCGAAGGCGATCATTTGCGATCGGCGTGCTCATCCCCCATATAAAATTTGTGGCATAGCCATCAGATATAATTGTGTCAAGAGACACCAGATTCAGATAATGTAACCAAAGTTACCACATTCAAATAATGTGACCGAAGTCACCACATTCAGATAGTGAGACCGTAGTCATCACATTCACTTCCCCTTTTTCATATATCCCGAATGACCCATATTATCCATATCATGCATATCATACTTAAATTCACATTCTTATAAAGTTTCACATGTTATAAATAACATATTTCATAATCCTAGTGGAAGTAGGAAACGTACCTGAGTACTTAGTACCATATCATGGTACTTTAGCCACTTTCATATACTTAATAACACATATATTAATAAACATAGCCATAATACATATTAAAAAGTAGTGTGGGGTACACACCTGATTCGCTTAGCAAATTCCTTGAGATTTTGAAATCTGATCTACTGCTTAAATCCTTAATCCCTACATTTGATTAATCACTTACTAATTTAATAAAAAGCCATTCAACCATAAATCCAAATCCTAGTAGGATTAGTATTCTTAAACTTACCTTGTTGCCGATTGGGACACCAACAAATCCCGAAACTGATCCTTGTTTTCCTAGTAGTGTCGAAATTCCTATAACCTTATGTTATATTTAATCTAATCCTCAAAACATAAAGTATGGCCTTTGGCCGAATCTTATAGTTTCTTACCTTAACTCTTTAAATCCCGAAACTCTCTTCCTAATTAATGGAGATGCCGAAATACCTTAGATCTGAAATCCCGAAATTCACCTTCCATATTTCGATCAATAAGATTGAGGAGGGATTAGACTAACTTTCGGCTTAAAAGAAAGGAATTCAATTATGATTATAGATCCTTACCCTTTATATTGAAATCGACAGATCCTTCTTGACACCACTTCAGAGATTCGGCTATGGCTAAATGATGCTCTCATAACTTTCAGCTTTTGGAGGGATTAGAAAGAAAAGAGAAGAGAAGAGAAGAGAACCCTAAGAAATTCGGCAGAGAGAAGAGGAAGAAGAAAAATTGATGAGTAGCCCTCTTTCCTTCCTTTTATAGCCAAAATTACTACTCAGAATCCCTTACTTGGCCACCACTCTTCTTTATTTGATAACTTTATCCTTTGAATTAATAATAATAATCCTACTATTATCTCTTCTTTTATCCATTAAAAAAATAAAAGGAATTAATCCACAATTATCTCTTGAAAATAATCTAAATAAATCTACTATTTATCTCCTATTTAGCCGAAATTTAAAGAGAATAAAACTCCTCTTTTGCAAGCCTTGTGCCGTCCACCTCTGTGTTTCTAGAAGCAAAAATAAAACTTCTTTTATTTGCTTCCCATGTGACTTGAACTCAAGCCCACTTGCCTAGCTTGTGGCGTCACCTACCTGGGCCTTAAGTGATATCTTCAGGCCACTTTACCAAGCCTGTTTGTGTGTCAAATTCTTCATATTAATTTTCTTAAGGCCACCTTCCTTAGTTTCCTCTTTTTAAGCTTTAAAACTTGACATTTCTTTTCATTTCCAAGTTTCCAACAATTTTCGTTCGGCTCTTTAAACATGAAATTTCCTTACTTTCCAGAAATGTTCACTTTCTTTTTTTGAATCATTTCTAAATCATTTTCCTAGTTTCCATAAATGTTCACTTTCCTCTTTATTCCTTTACATTTTCAGGACATTTCCCTACATTTCCAAGACAAGACATTTCCTTACATTTCCTTGCATTTCCTTACATTTCCATACATTTCCTCACATTTCCTTACATTTCCTTACATTTCCATACATTTCCTTACATTTCCTTACATTTCCTTACATTTCCATACATTTCCATACATTTCCTTACATTTCCTTACATTTCCATACATTTCCATACATTTCCTTATTTCTAGAATTCACATAACACATTCATAATTCATAAAACATGCCATTTTACCACATGGTTCCTTGTGTCATGCTTCACACGGAGTTTCTTTTAAAGCCTCATTTACCTAGCTCCCCTTTTTACTTAAAAACCAATAATTTTTCCAAAGTTTTCTTCTTCCATCCTAGAATTCTAAAAACCCTTAATACACTTCCAACACTGCCAAAACCTACTAACTCATGAATTAGGCACGAATGCATAACCCCTAATCTAGGATGTTACAGTTCTACCCTCCTTAAAAATAATTTCGTCCTCGAAATTACTTACTAACAGTCGTACAATCCTTCTCACCGCACTATGCTTACGCTGTGCACTCTGATCTTAATAGAGCCATCATACCTTCTAGGCACAATTTCTATGTTCACGTCCCCTAGAACTTATTTCTAACGTCGCGATTTAATCAGTTACTTGAGTTTTTGCATCAAAACTTTTGTTTCAGCGATTAACCATGAAACGATTTATGAAAAGAGATGTTTAAAAGTGGTTCTTTCGATCAAACAAAGTTCTCAGTTCAAGTTCACTATTCAGAAAGTCACGTTCACATTCATCAACCAATTATGATCTTTCGTTCAATCAGAGAAATGTTGTAGTTTTCATTGTTGTTGTTTTTCCACTACCCAGGGGTATTTTCGTAATTTTGTCCTATAGGGGTATTTTCGTAATTTGTCAAAATAAGGTTCCTTGGTGATTTTGTCAATAAGGGTATTGTGGTAATTTTGAAATCCCGGGGCCTTCCGGTAATTTTGAAAATCTAGGGGTATTTCGGTAATTTTTTTACAAACTAGGGTAAATTTGTAAAGTTTAATAATTCAGGGGTATTTCAAAATTTGTAAAACTTTGAGGGTTCTTTTTGAGAATTTTAATTTCCAAAACGGTGATGTTGCAAAAATTTTGAAAATTAGGGTCATTTTGGTAATTTTGTGAGTTAAGGGCAATTTCGTAAAAAAAAATTTTTCCAAAATCATGGTATTTTGATAATTTGCAAATTAGGGTTTTTGAACATTTATAAAGTAATGAAATTTTGGTAAATTTGTTGGGTAGTTGGACATTTTATAAACCAAGGGTATTTTTTGTAATTTACCACTAGGGGTATTTTTTGTAAATTCATAAATCGGAAATTTTTCGAAAAATTTTGTAAAGATAGTTTTCACAAATTAAAGGAGTAATTTTAAGAGTTTTAAAACTAGGGTTTTTATAAAAACACGGCTAGTTCCCTTTCGGGTTTTAGTTATTGGGTTTAGCCTGTGACTAAGTCCTCTTGGTTAGGGTGAACCGAAGCTACGCACCAGGTAGGATTCCTGCAAAGAGGAGGTGAGTCACTAGAATTTGCTTAAGTACTGGGCTCTTAGGATCCAATCCTGACATGCGCATTGGGGTTGCCACACCCTAACTCGGTGACTTAGCCATAGGGTTGTTTAGTTAGGCACTTAAGTCTTATGTAAGTGTTGGGGAAAACTAATCCTAGGGTTCAAGTACTTATCATGCTAATCTACGTTCCATTCCATTTCTACCCTTCTACACATCATACTATAAATCACACAAATGGATAGAAGCACTTACCTGGTGGACTGCGGGTCGGAGACTTAGGTGTCATGCCAGAAACCTACTTATTTCAAAAAAATGTTTTCATAAAACTTATTCGGGCTCACTTTTGAAAACGTTTTGGGCCTTAAACCCCTAGGCCGAGGGTTTGAAACTGGGTTCTGATACCAAACTGAAACACCCAAAACCCGGCCCACGAGCTTTGACCAGATTTGGTATGTTCCTCAAGTAAACCGGTTCAAAATTCTTTTGTTCCTTAGGAAAAATTGTACGTTTTAAAAAAAATTGTTTTTTGGGGTTGGGCTTGTGTTGAAAACAAACTGGATTTTTATATTAGAAAACCCCTTTTTAATATTAAGTGATAAAACATATAGAGTATATTTTAAAATAAAATACTTAGTCTTTAACTTAATCAAAATTTGTGTATAATAAAACAACAAGTAGAAATAAAATCGTTCATCATGGCCTTATGGCCTTATTACATCAAATAGTTTCTAAAATATTTCAAAGTACTAAAATAAATTCAAGAGTCCATAAAAATATAAACTTCATGTTGAGCATGGCCACCACAAGTACTGTGTAGTCGGTCCATCTTTATTCATCACCTAAAACATGGTCCCACAGCAGGGTGAGTCAAAGCAGACTCAATGTGTACACGACACTAAATCATAATAGAATCAGGCATACAATAGTTACACATTCAAAACATAAAATACAAGTTATGATGCATTCCCAAACCCAAACCTAATTGTCCATCCGCTACACACCCCCGCACCTGCCAGTCACACCGTGGGGACTACTAAGTCGACCCTCCATCTGCTACACACCATCGAAGGGAGTCGCTGCAGTCGACGTGCTCATCCCCCATATAAAATTTGTGGCATAGCCACCAGATATAATTGTGTCAAGAGACACCAGATTCAGATAATGTAACCAAAGTTACCACATTCAAATAATGTGACCGAAGTCACCACATTCAGATAGTGAGACCGTAGTCATCACATTCACTTCCCCTTTTTCATATATCCCGAATGACCCATATTATCCATATCATGCATATCATACTTAAATTCACATTCTTATAAAGTTTCACATGTTATAAATAACATATTTCATAATCCTAGTGGAAGTAGGAAACGTACCTGAGTACTTAGTACCATATCATGGTACTTTAGCCACTTTCATATACTTAATAACACATATATTAATAAACATAGCCATAATACATATTATAAAGTAGTGTGGGCTACACACCTGATTCGCTTAGCAAATTCCTTGAGATTTGAAATCGATCTCTCGCTTAAATCCTTAATCCCTACATTTGATTAATCACTTACTAATTTAATAAAAAGCCATTCAGCCATAAATCCAAATCCTAGTAGGATTAGTATTCTTAAACTTACCTTGTTGCCGATTGGGACACCAACAAATCTCGAAACTGATCCTTGTTTTCCTTAGTAGTGTCGAAATCCCGAAACTCTCTTCCTAATTAATGGAGATGCCAAAATACCTTAGATCTGAAATCCCGAAATTCACCTTCCATATTTCGATCAATAAGATTGAGGAGGGATTAGACTAACTTTCGGCTTAAAAGAAAGGAATTCAATTATGATTATAGATCCTTCCCCTTTATATTGAAATCGACAGATCCTTCTTGACACCACTTCAGTGATTCAGCTATGGCTAAATGATGCTCTCACAACTTTCGGCTTTTGGAGGGATTAGAAAGAAAAGAGAAGAGAAGAGAACCCTAAGGAATTCGGCAGAGAGAAGAGGAAGAAGAAAAATTGATGAGTAGCCCTCTTTCCTTCCTTTTATAGCCAAAATTACTACTCAGAATCCCTTACTTGGCCACCACTCTTCTTTATTTGATAACTTTATCCTTTGAATTAATAATAATAATCCTTCTATTATCTCTTTTTTTATCGATTAAAAAAATAAAAGGAATTAATCCACAATTATCTCTTGAAAATAGTCTAAATAAATCTACTATTTATCTCCTATTTAGCCGAAATTTAAAGAGAAAAAAACTCCTCTTTTGCAAGCCTTGTGCCGTCCACCTCTGTGTTTCTAGAAGCAAAAATAAAACTTCTTTTATTTGCTTCCCATGTGACTTGAACTCAGGCCCACTTGCCTAGCTTGTGGCGTCACCTACCTGGGCCTTAAGTGATATCTTCAGGCCACTTTACCAAGCCTGTTTGTGTGTCAAATTCTTCATATTAATTTTCTTAAGGCCACCTTGCCTTAGTTTCCTCTTTTTAAGCTTTAAAACTTGACATTTCTTTTCATTTCCAAGTTTCCAAAAATTTTCGTTCGGCTCTTTAAACTTGACATTTCCAAGTTTCCAGAAATGTTCACTTTCTTTTTTTGAATCATTTCTAAATCATTTTCCTAGTTTCCATAAATGTTCACTTTCCTCTTTATTCCTTTACATTTTCAGGACATTTCCCTACATTTCCAAGACAAGACATTTCCTTACATTTCCTTGCATTTCCTTACATTTCCATACATTTCCTCACATTTCCTTACATTTCCTTACATTTCCATACATTTCCATACATTTCCATACATTTCCTTACATTTCCTTACATTTCCATACATTTCCTTATTTCTAGAATTCACATAACACATTCATAATTCATAAAACATGCCATTTTACCACATGGTTCCATGTGTCATGCTTCACACGGAGTTTCTTTTAAAGCCTCATTTACCTAGCTCCCCTTTTTACTTAAAAACCAATAATTTTTCCAAAGCTTTCTTCTTCCATCCTAGAATTCTAAAAACCCTTAATAAACTTCCAACACTGCCAAAACCTATTAACTCATGAATTAGGCACGAACGCATAACCCCTAATCTAGGATATTAGAAATTATTTTGAATAATTTTAAACAATTGGTCAAGAGCAATTCAAGGAGGTTGCCGAAATTTTAAACTCTTCATGGGAAGAGTGGACGGCAAGCATAGGGGGGAGTGCCGAATTTTCCTTAAACTATCTATTCATCTTTTAGTTTTTTTTCTTTTCTTCATTTTGCAAGTAGCCGAAATTCTCTAGCTTTTGCATCTTTGATTTTTTCCTCGCCTTTCTTATTCTCTCAAGCCGAAAACCATTTTCTTTTCTTAGTCTTTGCCGAATCCCCATCTCCTTCTCTCATTCTCTTTTCTTCCTCCATTGGTCGAATACTCTCCACCCTTGGTGACCGAACCTCCTATTCCCTTTTAATTTATTTTTCTTCCCCTCTAGCCGAATATACTTCTCATCTTTGTGCCGAAATTCCTTTCTCCTATTTTGAAGCACCTTGGCCGAATATTAAAAGTAGTATAGATCTCTTTGGATTCCCGTTGTCAATCGATTTGGTGAAGGTAAGAAGTGCCGAAACTCTCCTCCCATAATTCTTGTTCTCTGTCGAATTAGTTGAATGAAAAAAGGACCGAGATATACTGATGGTTGGCTAATCTTTCTGTCGAAACTGATTTCACCTAGGACTCCGGGGTCTCAAAGCAGTAGATCTGATCCTTTATTCTCTGTCAATCGAACTTGGAGTGTGGTGGCTAATATTCAAAGGCATTTGGGTAAGGTTTCGGGTTCACAAGAAACCCCTTTAGAATTAATTTGGTTTGGCCGAATAGGCCATGGCACTAACCTTGTGTTTGGCTGATTATAGGACAAGGAAGTCTAGTGTGGCCGATTTGATTCTTCGGGATTTAGGGCTGTCGATTGGCATCAGGTGTGTACATACACACTTTATAATTAATTAACTGTGCTAAGTTCATTGTGTGCGTTAATCGGGAATGATGTAGATTTGGATTTAATACCATAATGGTATAAGCAAAGAATCAGGTAAGTCCTTGTCGTTATGAGTTCTTTTGATGCTTTTGGGAAGCATGAAACATTTGTATGTGTGGCATATAATATATGACCAGTGATAAATCTGTTGGATGTTGTTAAATAAACCTATTAGCATGATTTCTGTATATACACATAATTGATTACTGTGGGTTGATGAGAGGAGGGGGCAGTGATATTCGTGTCGACGGATACCAGTGGTTTGATACCATATTTCGTGACTACGGTCACCAGAGGTTTGGCACCTCCAGAGGTTTGGCACCTCATAGCGTCTCGTCCCAGTGGCTTAGCACCACAGTGGGTTGGCCCCACGGAATATATTAAGGGATTGACGCTAGTGATTTGGTATCACACGATGGGTTGGCCCCATCATTTGATTGTGAATTCGGGGCACTGGTGGTTTGGCACCACAAGTATTGACGGATATTGTGACTATAAGTCACCAGTGGTTTGGCACCACCAGTGGTTTGGTACCACACGGGGTAGAGAAAGGTGTTTGGATGGTTAGGTTGGGTACATATTGAGCCTGTGCATGTTAATTTGTTATAAATTGTGTATGAGATTGCTTTAAACCGGGGGAAGGGTTACACATTGAGTCTTGGTGACTCACCTTCTCCTTTAACATTTTTCAGGTGACACGTAGATCGCGGATGAGGAGCCGGATGGACTCGAGATGGCCATGCAGTGGAAAATTGAATTAAACGAACCTTGAATCTTATTTTATCTTATTTTATTGCTGGTTTTATTTTAATCAAGTTGTAATAAGGCCTCCTAGAATTGTTTTTATTTTATTATTTTACATGTTTCGAATAATTTGGTTAAGCTATTTTATGATATTAAAATAAGTACACATGGTTTCTCAAATTCAATCGCAACATGTTTTATCGTGCCATCGGGTACATTTGAAATCTATAACAACTTGACTTAATAAATATTTTTAAACATACTAAGTATGGTTTTGGCAAGACAATTGAAGATGAAAGGTTTTCGACAAAACTTAAATCGGCTTAAAGGGATTTTTACCAAAATGTTCACCTTGTAACAACCCAGATTCGGTCGTAATGTTTGGGCCGGGTTGGGGTGTTACACTATGTGTACGTACCATTATTAGAGGTTGAAATAAAAAACACTCAAAAAAAAATGTTGATCCAAGAAAATTAAACTATCGTTATACACTCGCAATAAGAAAAACAAACAACTCTAAGAGATAAAGAAAAGAAGTTAAGATTTTTTGGCTTGTAACTTTTAAAGAGTAATCAAATTCAACAATATTCAAAAAGATGTGGGATCACTCTCTAACAAAGTTGACCTAAGGCTCTAAGAAGCCAAAGGAGAGGTAACTGTTTACATACCTATTAACACAAGAAGGAAAAATATGTTAGAATGTGTAATAGAATAAAAAAAGCTAAAAACAAAAGAAAATCTAATGCTAGAATCAAGGAAAATAAACTACTCAACCGACAATCCAAAACATTGGAAAACAACTTAAATTTTTTGTTCATGGTGTTTCCGATGTGCCAAAATCACGAAAATGAAATTGAAATATCTTTATATGATAAATATCATTTTTGAAAATTCTTGGCACAAAAGTCAGCCCAAGATTTTTTTTAAAATTTTTTCGATATTTTTAAAGACTGTTTAAGTAAAATTCGCAAAACAGTTTGAATAACACAAGGAAACAACTAAAAAATGCCCAAATCTATACCAAAGGATAAAGGATTTAATAGAGAAATGAGGCGGAAGAAGGATTAGGATTGTATTCAAGTTGTTCGACTTGAGGAACAAATATTTGGATTTGACCTGAAAGAAGAAATAAACAAATTTAGAAATTAAAGAAAACGAAAAAAACTAAAAGAAGAAGTTTAAGAAGTAAGTATAAATATTCAAAATAATAAATAAATAGACGAAATTTAAAAGTGGAAGATGGATCGAATAAATCGATGGATATGATGGATAGTTGAATATGTGTCCAATTGAACCCTTTGAGATATAAATCCCAACAAGCTCAATTAATGACTCTCATCAACCCTTCAAAAAATGAGTTCCCATGAATTTTTGAAGAAAATCTAGAAGAAAACTATTTTTAGAAATCACAAGGAAAATATATCTTGCACAAAGAAACTAACTCCAAAGTTGAAAACTTTATTAATGAAAACAATTGTGTGTTAATGATCAATGAATAAGCCTTTATATAAGCTAGCTAAGTACATCCAAATAAAACTCTAAAGTATACTGGAACTCTAATTAATCTAAATAAGAAATAATTTTAAACTAAACTCTATTGTTTGACTAAGAAACATAGAACTCCTAAACAACTTAAAATACTTAAATAATATCCAAAGTTCGGAATAAATAAATAATAAAATAATAAAACCGTATAAATAAAATATTGGGATCATATATAATAAAAATTAATCCAAAAAAATGAACTCAATATGATTTAAACTAGAATAAAAAGCCCAAAACTCATAATTTTCGTAATATTCTTATCCAGAAATTTTGTTCGTGCAGCCTTCATTTAAAATGGTCATAACTTGAGCTCCCGAACTTGAAATCGAGTGATTGAAGGTGAGTTTTGAAGCTAAGAGATAGATATTCGAATGTCTTAAAGACATATCAACCAAAAAATGTTTGGATCACATCCAAAAAGTTGTATCAAGTCGACTGATTTCCCAAACTTGAAACTTGGCAACTTTGGTGCATGAAATTTAATAAATCTCACCCCATCCGTGCATGTATCACTAATGACATGCCATCTATATCCCACAAGTTCAAAACTTTTCTACAATGGCTTTAACATTATTATAGATCCAATATTCATCACAAGCACAATCAAGTTTCATAATGTCATAATCAACAACAACCTTATTCATTTACTACTTCCTTAAGTTATCCACATATTTATTAGGTTACAAATACTCAAATTCATGAAAATAACACTTACTTTAGCATAAAATTTGAAAAGCCTAATTAAGTAAGAAGAATTCTAAAGCACTTACAAATTTGGCTAAATTATACTTCCTTCAAGCTTTACTTGTTTTCCCTTGTCTAAACTCCTTATAACTTCTTCCTTGTCTTTCTCTTCATATCAATATCATAAAATATAATATATAAATATTCTTAATCTACAACACTTTCATGCTCAAATAATCAAACTAGACATGAAACTATTACTAAATCATGAAGATCTTACTATAAAACATTAGTTTCTCATTTTATCCAGATTTTCTCTCTCTTCAAACATGTGCTTTCCACTTCCAACTTGAAAACTAATCTTGCTAGGTTGTGGGTAACTTAATTTAGCTAAAGTTTCTATGGATATTTGATAGTTTTGAACTTGGAAAGGCCTTTAATGGATATGGAGGACCAAACTGTAAAAAAATAAGAAAAGTTTTCTTTCTCTCTAATGGTGTAACATGAACAAGGAAAAAGATGAAGAACTCTTTCCATCATTCCGCTAAAATATCTTTAATATTTTAATAAAATAAAATAAAATAAGTCAATTTACTATAATAATAGTAATGATGATGAAAATGAAATATTATTATAACAAAAAAAATCTATCCATCATACATATCCACTTGATCTTGATAAAATTGCTCTCCATGTCCTCACATATTTCACCACTAATTCTATTTAATCCTTTTATACATTCAATTTCTCACCTTGACCCCAACATGTTGGTAAACTTTATAATTTATTCTATATCCCGGATTAATATTTCTCAATACATCAATTTTTTACATTTTCTCTAGACTCTTACTACCTTCTCCACTAACACTTATAAATCTCATTTTATTTATTCCAAAAAGTTCGACTCATAATTACTCAAAAAAATATTGTTATGACCAATAGATTTCGGGGATATTACAATATTAGCATGGTTATATAAAAAATTTAAATTTTTTTTAAAAATCACTCTAGGTTCTCAACCTTACCAACACAAGTAAAGTTTCATCAAGAAAACTATTTATATTTTTATTACCTTATCAATAATTGTTATTTTAAAAAAACATTGCTTAACTATTTATATATATATATATATATATATTATTTTTCACATATATAATAAGTGAACCATAGGGGTAGTTGTTAGCTCAATAAATCAACCAAATTAGCCAAGAGGAGGGGGTGAATCAACCTTTTAAAAATTTGTGGAAGCATAGAGAACACAATGATTTATAGTGGTTCAACCCCAAATGCCTACTCCACGACCTTAGATTTTCAAAAATAACAACTTATCCAAATTCACTAATTTGATCGACCTTTGAGGACAAGGTTTAACCTTGCAACTCCCTTAAGATTTCTACACAAATCTTAAGACACAAACCCTCTCAAAGAGAAATAAACAAACAAACAAAAGCATAATCCTTACAAGATCAAAGTGTTTTCCAATTGAGCACAAAAACAAAGAAAAACACTTGAGCTGAATGAAAACAATTAATGTTCACAAGTGCATATACAAAACATATAAAGAAAAATTGAGCTCTAAGGTTGATAGAATGACACTTTAAGCTTTTTGATCTCTTTTATTGTTTTTGAACCTTTGGAAACTAGTATTTATAGTCCCAAATTAATTTCCAACCGTTATGGTTGTTGAGATATTGAATAGAGCCATTGGGGATGAAAATATTAGTGTATTTATGTCACCTACAACATGTATCGATACTTTTTGATAGGTATTGATACTATTTGCATTTAATGAAATAGTTTAGTGACTTTTATCCCTATTTACATCGATTCCAAATGAAATTTATCGATACATGATAAAAGGTATCGATACTTTTTTATGGGTATCAAAACCTGTTGTTGCAGGTGACATAAATGCACTGGTATTCTCATCTCCAAAAAATCTATTAAATATCCCAACAACCGCAATGGTTGGAAATCAATTTGGAACTATAAATACCAGCTTTCAAAGGTTCAACAACAACAAGAGAGATTAAAAATCTTAAAGTGTCATTATATCAAACTTAAAGCTCAAATTTTCTTTATTTGTTTTCTGTATACACTTGTGAGCATTAATTGTTTTCATTCAACTCAAGTGTTTTTGTTTTTCTTTGTTCTTAATTTTCAAACACTTTGATCTTGTAAGGATTATTTATTTTTTTTCTTGTTTGTTTCTCTTTTAGAGGGTTTGTGTATTAAGATTTGTTTAGAAATCTTAAGGGAGTTGTAAGGTTAAACCTTGTCCTCAAAGGTTGGTCAAATTAATGAATTTGGGAAAATCCTTAGTTGTAGAAAGCTAAGGTAGTGGAGTACACAATTGGGGTCAAACCACTATAAATTATTGTGTTCATTGTTTCATTCTTTTCTCTTTGCTTCCACAAATTTTTAAAAGGCCAATTCATCGAGCTAACAATTGGTATCAAAGCTAGTGTCTAAAGATGGTCTAACAACTAAGAGAAAATCCTTGAGGATGCTCATCAATCATCAACTCAATCCACAAAGAATGACATCCACTTTCGAGTCTGTTTTCTGTGGAGAATCTCGATCTATCTCAAAGCTTCCTTACTTCAATGGTGTAAATTATTCTTATTGGAAAACAAGGATAATGTTATTTATTAAAGTGAACGACCTAGCGACTTGGGATATCATCATGGCTGGCCACTCCATCCCCTTTAAACAATAAGGAGAGCTTCTAGCTCCAAAGAGCAAAAAAGAATGGAAAAAAGAAGATAGTGTAACACCTCTAACTCGTACCTGTCGTCGTAATAGGGTTACGTAGCATTATCGAAAGTTTACATCAGAAAACATTCAAAATTCAAAACATATCATAAATCATAACAATAAAAATCAAACTCATACATATTTTCCCTTATACGAGCCCTCGAAGCCCTAAAAACACATTAAAAATGAATCGGCACTAAATCTGAAACATATAGAATTTTTAGGAAAAAGATAAAAATTTTCACACTGCAGGGGCCACGCGACCGTGTGGACATTCGAAGTAGGGACACACAGCCGTGTCCCAGCCCATATCCGTGCCCCTGTAACTATCTGACTTGGGTCACATGGCCAAGCCACACACTCGTGTGTCAGGCCGTGTAACTCTCGAAATGGCCTCACACGCCCGTGTTCCAGGCCATGTGCTAGGCTGTGTAACTGCCTGACTTGGAACCCTTTGAAACCTACAGGGGACGCATGGTTGTGTCTCATGGCCGTGTGTCACACACGGTTGAGACACACGCCCGTGTCTTAAACTGTGTGGACAAGAATTTTGCAATTTTTATACCATTTCCTTTACCCAAATTATACACACACATACAATATATTTGTACCTATCTCAAGCACTCAAAGTGTACCTAAAATATGCATAATCAAGCTAGAACAAAGTGTTACCAATTTATATAACCAATATGCCTTAAGGCAACTCAATCACAAGTTATCAAATTAAGTTAAAATATACATATACTTATCCATTTATCAACTCAATATTTGCTACTTAATTCCATACCAAACCATATCACATTGGCCACATTCAAACATACCAAAAAGGGCCATTTAGAACATGTATTCAATTGACCATTCTAACACACACCATTTAAGCACCAAAATACAAAAATGTTAACAATCACAAGGCCATATATACATGCCAACATAACAACCAACCAACTACCAAAAATACCATATTTACAAGCCAAACATATTGGCCATTTCGTCAAAAATGCCATAATAACCAAAACTTAAAAACATCAAAATCTACTGATATAGCTAATGGATAGTGTGGTAGGTCTCCGATGAAACCTAGGGAAATGAACACAAGGTAAACATATAATACTTAGTAAGTTCGTAACTCATAATCGATGCTTAACAATGCAATGTATAAGCTTGAAATAAATATGGATCCAATCTAACACAAGTTTGGCACAAGCCTAAGCATCACCAACAACCCAAATTAGTGCTTAATCACATAAATTCAATATCAACATATGATAAAATAAATTTCATAAGTTTAAAACATATAAATCCATACTTCCTGCAATCATGCATCCACATGTTACCTATCTTTCATAGTAATAGTAAATTGCATCAAAAACTCTTACTAAAGCTCACTCAAAGTAAAATCACGGTAGTTATCACCATCACTTTTTATAATCGATAGCCCAAGTTATCCCTTTTCATAATTTGATTGTCGTCACCATCCCTTTTGAAACACCCCTTACCCGTAACCAACGTCGGTACAGGGTATAAGGCTTTACCTTACTAAAGCACATACTATCATACTTTTCCAAGTCATAAAAGTTCATTCAAATTTAAAACTTTTCAAACTTTATCTTAAAACACTTAGTATGAGCCTACGAGGCCCAAAACACACTTTAGAAATGGTTCGGGATCAAACCGAGTTCTTTAGAAAACTTTGGAAAATGTCACTAAAAAAATAGGGGCACACGCCTATGTGGAAAGGCGACACGCCCGTGTGACCTAATAACATGGCCATGTTGAAGGATCGTGTAACTCACATGGCCTAAGCATATAGGGACACACCTGTGTCTCATGCCTGTGTGGATTTGTTTCTCAATTCAAACATATAGGGATTTTCACACAACTTGGCACACGCCCGTGTCCATGGCCCGTGTCCCCCACACGGCCATGACACGCTCGTGTTTCGGCCCGTGTGCAAAAACCTTGACATTCTATTTCTAACGTCATCATTCATTTAGGGTCACACGGCCAAGGCACACACCCGTGTGCTAGGCCGTATGGCGAATTTAATTTCGTATTTAAGGTGCAGACTTCACACGGCCTAGGCACATGCCCATGTCCTAAGGCCATGTCTTCCACACAGTTGAGACACACGACCGTACCTCAGCCCGTGTGGTTACTACTGGGCATTCTTTTTTACCAAATTAAGGTGCAGGGGGACACACGGACAAACTACATGCCCATAGGGCAGACCATGTGTCACACACGGCCTAGACACACGCCCGTGTGTCTACCCGTATGGACAATAACAAGGCTATTTACCAAGCCATTTTTCCCACCCTTAAGCTATTTATCAAGCCCTTTTTGCCACCCTTACTTGCACCAAAATAAGCCACATCAAGCAAGACCAATTCACACATGCTTTATTAATTCCATCACACATCCTACTCATTCATGCATTAACATAATAAATACTCAACCATGCAATTTGCTCAATCATGAGAAACGTCATCATTTGCACATATCAATAACAAGTATTAGCCATCATCCATGCCCTTATACAAAATAAATTCATTTTCAAGGCAAGCCAACACATTTGGCCAAAACAATATGAGACTTGTAACAGCTCGGTTTATACCCTAGTTGAGTAGTGGTTTCGGGACCACAAATTCAAATTAGAAAAAATATTTTAATATTTATTTTTGGTGTTTACAGCATGTGATTATAAATGTGTGAAATTTTCGTGAGCTAATTTTATCGTTAGGGTGGTTAATTTGATAAACGGACCTAATCGTGTAAAATGTAAAAATTATGTGCTAATTATTAAAGTGCTTATTTGTTTGATTAATTGAATATGAGGTCTTTATTATGTGATCATACCATAGCTAGTGGATTATGACATAAATGGTCATCTATTATATGATTTTGTAATGTTTTCATTAATGGAATTAAAGTAATTTAGTAAATAAGTAATATTAAATAAAAACAAAACCATATGTTCATCTTTTCCGAGGGAGTTCCATCGAAATTAAAAGCTTAAGAACACCATTTCTAGGGTTCAAGCATTTGGCATTTATATTGCTCAATTAAGGTATGTTTTGAGCCCGATTTTTGATGATTTTTATGTTTTTGTGATCGTTGCTTTGAGTACTAGCTGGCCCGTGCCACAATTTTTGAAAGTATTGATGATTTTGAAAGTTTCCATTGATGAATTCATGAGTTTTATGATGTTTGATGATGAATTATGCAAGCTTAGTGCTTGATATACATGTTTTCGAAAGTGATTTTTAACAAAAATGTCAATTAGGGATTAAATTGAGAAAAGTATGAATTGGGATGTTAAATTTTGTAATAAATGAAAAATATGGGTTGTTAGGGACCTATAGAGAATTCAGCTAAGCATGGGTCACATTGAATTTTGTGAATTTTGTGTATTTATAAAACAGTGACTAAATTGCAAAAATGTGAAATGTTAAGGGCTAAAATGAAAATTGCCCATTTATATGTTCTTGGATGAAAATTGAATGAAATGTTGAATAAGTTAATTTTGATATTAATTAGATTGGCAAAAGCAGAATTCAGATCTAGATCGAGGGAAAGTTAAAATATCGGATTAGTCGACTTAATTTGTTGTTACTGCGAATGAGGTAAGTTCGTATTTTAATAGACATTACAAAATCATGTTTTAAATGCATATTATTTGTATGATTGAATTCAATGCCGAATGGTAATGTAAATATATATGTTATTATGATATTAAATTGTTTGAGAAGTAGAGTATATGAATACGAGAAAACATCGACAATGTGATGACATCTAAAGGCCCCGTACTAACCCTAAGAATAGTAGAGGATACATATTTCATGACATAGGATTCCGAGATATGGCTTCGTGTAAGACCACATCTGGGACGTTGGCATCGACTTGTGTTTACGAGTAAGACCATTTTTGAGACATTGGCATCGTATTTGATTCGTATAAGACCTTGTCTGGGACAGTGGCATCGATATATGATTACATGTAAGACCACGTCTGGGACGTTGGCATTGTACGAGATATTCCGACTATCCAAGTATCCTTACTGATTCCAAATGGTTCAACGACGTTTCGAGAAATAAGTGAATAAGTGAATGACATTCCGATTCAGGTATGTTGAAATGTATACAATATTTGATAATGAAAGGTAAGTATATATGTGCAAAGAATGTTATGTGATGTGTTTGCAAATGAATTGTGAATATGTGCAAATGAAACATGAACAAGTGTAACACCCCAAACCCGGCCTAGACGTTACGACCGGATCTGGCATGTCACATGAAGGAATGTCTAAAAACTGTGCGTTCGTTAAAAAGTTCGTATTCTTTATATTTATTGTAAAAAAAAATCGAGTTTAAGTAATTTTGAATAAGAAGCGATTTATTAACATTTTAGCAAAATCCAGAATTAAAATTCCATCAATAATAAGCAGGAACCAAATTAAAAGCTAAAATCAAATAAAATACCATAGGCCTTATTACATAACTGAATCCCAATATAATAAGTTCAAAATAAAGCAATGTAGTTTACAGAAGAAATAGTAAGGCATGGCCACCTCAAGTCCACCTCAGCTCCCAAATCCGCAATCTAACGATTACCTGTAAAATTAAGCAAAGGGGGTGAGTCATCGAGACTCAGTGTGCAAATCCCCATAAATGCAATCTGGGCCTTAAGCCCACAGAATGAAGCATATTTAAACATGTATGCAATGCAGCCCAGCCCAACCTAGTTTTCCATCCTCTACACACCACCCGTACCAGCCAATCACACCAATGGGGATTACTAAATCGACCCTCCATCCGCTACACACCCTCGAAGGCAGTCGCTGCAGTCAACTGCACATCGCCCTTAATACGTGGCATAGCCACCAAATAATGTGACAACGTCACCGGATACAGAATATTGTGACATGAGTCACCAGATACATAATATTGTGACATGAGTTACCGGATTAATGTGGTAAAACCACCGGAACACTTCCCCTTATCATTATCATATCCCAAAGCCCATGCAACATGACATAATAATTCGTGTATGCAGTATGTTATGTATGCAAAACATATATCAAATATAACATATGAATTACTATCATAATCAAATAACAAATTGCATCATAAACAAGTTAATCAACCTCTAAGAGTATAATCATAATTTTACCTACCAAGGGTATTTTTGTAATTTACCTTTTAGGGGTACTTTGGTAATTTACCCTGTCGAGGGTATTTCAGTAATTTCGCACCTGCAATAGCCTTTCTGAAGGCCTAATGTCGCCTCGAGCGACTCAACTACCATTTTCGGTCTTTACAGGACTATTGGGCCTAAAACCCGATTCCGGCCCATTCGGGCCCATACACTCGTGTGGCCCATCTAGCACTCAATCTAGCCACGTATATGAGATTCACCTAGTCTAGTTCAATATATACTAAGCAATCATACAATTTACTCATATGGGCCTACGGGCCCATTGGGCCCACTTTGGCCCATCGTAGCCCAAGCAGCCTCAACCCACAAGATTACTAATGGTGGCCTCAACTATCGCGTCGAAGCTCCACATGTGCGCTCGCACGCTCGTGTGGCTACTATTGTTGTGTGACCGGCATTTCGGCACTTGCCGCTCTACAACTAGAGTAGAGAAGTACACACATCTGATAGGAATCTAGTGCTAAACCGCGCTGCGACCACTCCTGTGCCCAAACACCCACCAAGGTATGTTAACTCTCCTCCTGGCATGCTCTTTATATAGCTAGCTCTTCACCTTCATTTTTTGTGTCTTTTCGATGTAGGATCCCTTCGTCAGTAGAGTTTAAATTCAACTGAAACTCTTACCGTCCAATCCGCAAAATAAATACTCCCTTGCTTCTCATGAGATTCGAACCCAGGCTCCCTTGCAACATAATCCACGCCGCTAACCACTTGGCCACAAGCTCCTCTTGTGTCTTAAACCATGCACAACTAAATTTGAATCTATAGCCAAATACTAATGTAACACCCCAAACCCGGCCCACAAGCCCTGACCGGATCTGGTATGTCACTGCGGAAAAACGTTTGAGAAGATTCGACTTAAAGATAAAATCATGACAACTTATTGAGTTTGTAAAACATGGACCATTTAAAATCTTAAGTAAAGTGTGGTGTTTATAAAAATATCCGGATTAAAACCTTAATATATATTTTAAGATAAAGTTTGCCGAAAATAAACTGATTTCAAAATAATAATTCAATCGTCAATTTTCTTTAACATAATAAAAATACTCAAATAACTTAATTGGGCCTTATTATAATAAATACTTATTCAAATACTGAAAATACGGAAAATGATAAATTCTATTAAATAAGGAAAACAACTTCTGCATGGCCACCTTTGTATCCACTCCAACCCGATCCGATCATCATACATCACCTGCGATGTTGGTAAAAAGTTGGGTGAGTCATACAGACTCAGTGTGTAATTAATCCACTGAATTCCACCCACATATTAACCACATATTAACCCATATATCAGATAACAAATATCATATTCACATATTATCACATTCTGGGCTTGGCCCATATTCAAATCACCTATCAGGTAACAGGGTTATTAACCGCATAATTTCCACATATCGGGCTTGGCCCATTTCCACATTAATTCATATCACATGTTGGGCTTGGCCCATTTTCACATATGTTCACATACAAAATTATGCAATTATGAAGCCCAACCCAGCCTAGGGTCCATCCACTACACACCCCCGTATCCAGCCTACCACACACCAGGGGATTATCAAATCACCCTCCCCTTTTCACTCCAAAAGGCAATCAATGCCGTCCACGTGCAATTAAGCACAATAATCCACAACGAGACCTCAGTCAACGCCAATCCATGATGTAGCCGTAGCTAACATCAAAACCACAATGAGACACATAGTCACTCATCAACCACGATATGGCACATAGCCGATATCAACCACGATGAGGCACATAGCCACTCATCAAGCGACGCGAACTAAATCGCAATTAATCCACAACGTGACCTCAGTCAACGTCAATCCACGATGTAGCTCAAGGCTAACATTAAACCACGTACTCGAAGTACACCCTGTCCTTCTTTCATATCATATCCCACCCATGCACATGCAACATAAAATAGAGACATAATATAATGATGCATGAGCATGTTCATCAAGCATATCATCATGTATTCATATTAATAATCACATCTCATCGGATTAGATACTTATCGGATTATCTACATACCCTACGAGGGTATCCATATCACAATTTCCACTGCACATGTTAGCACATACATAACACATACACATATCACATACATACACATATATCCCAGAAAACGGTAGGCTAACTACACACCTTATAACTTGAAGAACTACACTTTCGATCCCGATACTATCGCTAAGCGATACTACAGCTATTTGCCTACTTTGCTGTTCTGACGCTGGTCTACACCCCGGTGGCCAATCCCGAACTGCAGAAACGGATCTCTTCTTAAACTTCGGGATAGGAGTTATCCCTTGTATTCCTTGACTAGCACTCGAATCCATCGACAACACTTAATCAGATCAAATGATTAAACATCTATGTTAAAATCTAACATAACGAATCCAAGGGCTTATCGAATAATCTTACCCAAAACGAATAGAAATCCTGAAAGCTCCTCTTAACCACTGTCAATTTGCCCCTATACCATCATAGTCAAATCGGTCACACTTATAAAACAAAATATGGCCTTAGGCCGAATACTAGCAACCACTTACCTTATTTATCCAAATCCCGAAAAATTACTTCTTGCTCTTAGACTGTCGAAATCCCTATTAACCACTGTTGGAATCGGCTTTAGGCACTTAATCCATAAAAATGGCCCTTGGCCGAATAGTACACATCACCTTACCTTAATCTCTGTAAATCCCGAAAGACTCCTTTAATGCTCCCTAACGTTGGCACAAGAGAAACACATTAATATGGCCTTAAGCATATTCGGCCATTCTTAGAAATCAAGGCCTACCCTTGATTTCGGCATACCAAAAGAAAGAGAGAAGAAACCAACTACTTAATAGGAGTACTTACCAACGTTTGTTTAGAGAGACTAAAAGAAAGTAGTCGAAGGCACCTTCTTTGATGATTCGACTTTTGAGACCACAAGAGAAGAAAAAGAGATGTTGATGAGGCTCACTAGAGATTCGGCTTATGCTCTAAATAATGACTACACATTCGGCTATGGCTCTCAAAAGAAGATGGGGTATTCGGCTATTCAAGAAATAAAAAGAAAGGATTTGGGGTTGAAAGAAAATAAAAGGAAACAAAGAGGAGAGGAGTAAAGGAATTTCGGCAAAGCAACACTAAATAAAAACTAACAATTTTCGGCACTTAACCCCCTCCTTATGACCGAATTTACCAACACCAAGAGCCCCTCAATCGGCCACTACCTCTCCCCCTTATCACATCCCAAAATTCTCTCCAATATTATCTCTTTATCACCAACTTAAAATAAATAAAATAAACAATAATATCCCTTACTAATATCCCATTTAATCTCTTATCCTATCTCCTAAAATAAATAAAAACAAAATCACATTTAATCTAAATAAAACCATAATTATCCTATATTAAAATAAATAAATAAAACTACAATTATCTTATATCTACCAACTTAAAGTAAATAAATAAAACTACACTTATCCTACTCTTAGCCGAAATTTAAGAGGAGAAACAAGCTTAATCCACACCCAATTAGAAGTCCATTTGCCGTCCAACCTCTCCCTTCCCTGCCTTGACGCAAAAGCAAAAATAAAACCACCCCTTCCTTGCTGCTCACAAGCCTCGAACCCGCGATCTGTTGGAGCCCTTGGATGCAAGCTGCAGATAACGCCCCAGCCACTTTGCCAAGGCACTGTTTGTGATATGATTCACCCAAAATTTCTTTTAAGGCCTCTTTCTGAAACACCCCAAACCCGGCCCACGAGCTTTGACCAGATTTGGTATGTTCCTCAAGAAAACCGGTTTCAAATTCTTTTGTTACTTAAAGAAAACTTGTGCGATTTTAAAAAAAATATTGTTTGGGTTGGGCTTGTGTTGAAACAGACTCGATTTAATTTTGGAAACCCCTTTATAATATTAAGTGATAAAACATTTAGGATTTAGTTTAAAGAAATTTTTACTTAAACTTTAATAAATAAGGTTCCTAAATATAATAAATAATATTAAATGTAAAATGATTCAACTATGGCCTTATGGCCTTATTACAACAAATAATTTCCAAATAATTCAAGTACTTAAAAACTAATAGTTGCATAAAATAAAGACTTCATGTTGAGCATGGCCACCACAAGTTCCGCTCGTCTTGGTCCATTACTATTCATCACTCAAACATGGTCCCACAAGCGGGGGTGAGTCAAAGCAGACTCAATGTGTACACGACACTAAATCATAATAGAATTAGGCATACAAGAGTTACACATTCAGAACAATGAATACAAGTTATGATGCATTCCCAAACCTAAACCTAATTGTCCATCCACTACACACCCCCGTACCTGCCAGTCACACCGTGGGGACTACTAAGTCCACCCTCCATCCGCTACACACCATCGAAGGCAGTCGCTGCAGTCGACGTGCTCATCGCCCATATAAAATTTGTGGCATAGCCACCAGATAATTGTGTCATGAGACACCACATTCAGATAATGTAACCGAAGTTACCACATTCAGATAATGTGACCGAAGTCACCACATTCAGATAATGTGACCGAAGTCACCACATTCAGATAGTGAGACTGAAGTCACCACATTCACTTTCCCTTTCTCATATAACCCGAATGCCCCATATTATTCATATTATGCATATCATACTTAAATTCACATTCATGTCACTTTTCACATGTTAAATATAACATATTTCGTAATCCTAGTAGAAGTAGGAAACGTACCTGAGTACTTAGTACCATATCATGGTACTTTAGCCACTTTCATATACTTAATAACACATATATTAATAAACATAGCCATAATACATATTATAAAGTAGTGTGGGGTACACACCTGATTCGCTTAGCAAATTCCTTGAGATTTCGAAATCTGATCTACTGCTAAAATCCTTAATCCCTACATTTGATTAATCACTTACTAATTTAATAAAAAGCCATTCAGCCATAAATCCAAATCCTAGTAGGATTAGTATTCTTAAACTTACCTTGTTGCCGATTGGGACACCAACAAATCCCGAAACTGATCCTTGTTTTCCTAGTAGTGTCGAAATTCCTATAAACTTACGTTAGATTTAATCTAATCCTCAAAACATAAAGCATGGCCTTTGGCCGAATAGGACATTTCCCTACATTTCCAAGACAAGACATTTCCTTACATTTCCTTGCATTTCCTTACATTTCTATACATTTCCTCACATTTCCTTACATTTCCTTACGTTTCCATAAATTTCCATACATTTCCTTACATTTCCTTATTTCTAGAATTCACATAACACATTCATAATTCATAAAACATGCCATTTTGCCACATGGTTCCTTGTGTCATGCTTCACACGGAGTTTCTTCTAAAGCCTCATTTACCTAGCTTCCCTTTTTACTTAAAAACCAATAAATTTTCCAAAGCTTTCTTCTTCCATCCTAGAATTCTAAAAACCCTTAATACACTTCCAACACTGTCAAAACCTACTAACTCATGAATTAGGCACGAACGCATAACCCCTAATCTAGGATGTTACACTTTCCCTAGCTCCCCCTTGTCTTAATGCCAAAGCAAAATAAAAACACGCCCATGTCGCCAACGGGATTCGAACCAAGGCCCTTGTCCAGGCGTCATTTCCAGGCCCTTAAATGGCGCATTGCAGCCACTTTACCAAGGCGCTCTTTGTGTCCAAAAGCGCCTATAACTTCCCTTAAGGCCTCCTTAGCCCAATTCCCTTTTCTTAACGCCAAAAATAAAATAAAAGCCCATTTGCTTCCCACGTTGCTCGAACCCTTCCCCTTGGCACTCCCTTTGACGCAAGCCTTCCAAGCCCCAAGGTAGCGTCCCAAGCCACTTTGCCACATGACTTCCTTGTGTCATAAATCCCACGCAAATTCCTTAAAGCCTCTTTGCCTATTTTCCTCTTTTCACTTAATATTCCAATATTTTCCAAAGCTTTCCCTTCCATCCTAGAATTTTAGGAACCCCTACAAATACATCCCAGCACACACTAAAGCATGCTAACACTTGAATTATGCACTAAATGCATAATCCCTAATCTAGGATGTTACAGTTCTACCCTCCTTAAAAATAATTTCGTCCTCGAAATTACTTACTAACGAATAATCGTACATCTTAACTCACCGCACTACGCTTACGCTGCGCACTCTAATCTTAATAGAATCATCATACTTCCTAGGCACAATCTCTAAGTTCACGTCCCCTAGAACTCGTTTCTAACGTCGCGATTTAATTAGATTAAAAAGTTTTATGCATCAAAATTTTGTTCCACTTATTAACCCCGAACAATTTTATGAAAAGAGATATTTAGAAGTAGTTCTTTCGAGCAAACAAAGGTTCAGTTCAAGTTCACTAATCTAGCTCAGAGTATTACATTCACATTCATAAGCAGAGACACATTCATTCGCTACACTTCTATGGTCATTTCAGTCCTTTCCCACTCTAGGGGTAATTTCGTCATTCGTCCTATAAGGGTATTTTGGTAATAAATTAGGGACAATTTGAAAATCCCTACAAATCAAAGATATTTCAAAATTTACAAAAACTCGAGGTTATCTTGAAAATTTGTTTTCCAAATCAGTGGTGTTGCAGAAATTTCAGAAATCGGGGTCATTCTGGTAATTTTGTAAGTCAGGGGTAAATCAGTAATTTTTCAAATCAGGGTATTTCAATATTTCACAAAATAAGGTTTTTTTTTGGTATTTTTGTAAAACAAAAATTATCTTTGCAAAAGTCGAGGGTAGTATGGTAATTTTAAAAGCCAAGGGCATTTTAGTAATTTACAACACAGGGGTATTCCGTAATTTTGTAAATCAGAGATTTTTTGGAAAATTTTCACAACAATCTTTTACTACAATTAAAAGGGTAATTTAGGGATTTTAAAACTAAGAATTTTATAAAACTGCATGGCTAGTCCCTTTCGGGTTTTAATTATCGGGTTTAGTCCGTGAATAAGTCCTCTTGGTTAGGGTGAACCGTAGCTACGCACCAGGTAGAATTCGAGTAAAGAGGAGGTGAGTCGCTAGGACTGCTTAAATACCAAGCTCTTACTGAACCCACTCCTAGACATGCGCACTGTGATTTACACACACTTAACTCGGCGACTTAATCACAGGTTTGTTTAATAGTCCTTAAGTCTTATGCACTTGTGTTTGAGTAGACTAGTCCTAGGGTTCAATAGCCCTAATCTACTAATCTACGTTCCCATAAAAGCCCATACAGTTCACATATTCAAATCACTTCAGGAGTCAGAAGTACTTACCTGGTGGACTTCGGGTCAGAGATACAGGTGCCATGCTAGAATAACCTGAAAAATTTCTTAAAAATCCATATTTTTTTTTGAAAAGCCCATTTTTTTAAAGCATTTTTCGGGCCTAAAACCCTCAAAGCCGAGTTTTGAACCGGGCTCTGATACCAAACTGTAACACCCCAAACCCAGCCCACAAGCCCTGACCGGATCTGGTATGTCACTGCGGAAAAATGTTTGAGAAGATTCGACTTAAAGATAAAATCATGACAACTTATTGAGTTTGTAAAACGGGGACCATTTAAAATCTTAAGTAAAGTGTGGTGTTTATAAAAATATCCGGATTAAAACCTTAATATATATTTTAAGTTACTTTGCCGAATTTGCACCTTATTTTCTCTTTGACAAAAGCCGAATTCTCCTAAGCCTTCCCCACTCTTCTATTTCGTCTTTCTCCAACTCCAAACATGTTCTTTGTGTTAGCCGAATGTGCAATCACCATTTGTTGAGCCATAGCCGAATATTTATTTGGAATCCCTTGTCACCTCTTTTCTTCTTTTGTTCTCCTCAAAGCCGAAAGTTGGAGATATAACTCTATTTCTTGGTTGTGGCCGAACCTAGGAGGGTGATTCGGGAAGTTGTTCATACGTAATAAGCAACGTGTGCAGTGGTAAGTGTATTCACCCTTAGCAGTCGATTTGGGTTCTTATTCTTTTGGTGTACCAAAATCAAGGGTAGGCCTTGATTTCTAAGGTTGGCCGACTGTGTATAGCGGCATAACTTTGTGTTTCTTTTGTATGTGTTAACGTCAAGGTGCATTAAGGGAGATCTCTCGGGATTCGATTCCTCAAAGTAAGCCCAGGTAGTTTCGGCCAAGGGCCATGTGCATGGATTATTGTATTAAGTTGATTCTAATAGTGTTAGCAGGGATATTGACAACTTCAAGAGCAAGCAAACACTTCGGGGTTTGGTAAGAGACCAAATCGGCATTAAGGGAGGAGGAAAAACCTCGCTCATTGTGTTAGATTCAAGTAGTTCGAGATTTCGCTAAATAGTAAGGTGTGTGATTAACCCACCGTTTTTCGGGTTTTTGCTATATCTGTATGTGTTGATTGTGTACTAACAAATGCAGTAAAAGTTATGAGATGGATACCCTGGAAAGGGGTATATCGATAATCAGGTTGGTATTATCTATCGATAAGAATGTGAAAGTGCCGATGTGAATGTGACTATGCCTATAAAAATGTGATTGTCTGCCTTAATAACATGTGCATGCATTTATTATTATGCCACTATTACATGTTGCATGTGCATGGGTTGGGATATGATATGAAAGAAGGTATGGGTGTACTTCGAGTACGTGGTTTGATGTTAGCCTTGAGCTACATCGTGGATTGACATTGACTGAGGTCACGTTGTGGATTAATTACGATTTAGTTCGTGTGGCTTGATGAGTGGCTATGTGCCTCATCGTGGTTGATATCGGCTATGTGCCATATCGTGGTTGATGAGTGACTATGTGTCCCATCGTGGTTTTGGTGTTAGCTACGGCTACATCGTGGATTGGCGCTGACTGAGGTCGCGTTGTGGATTTTTGTGCTTAATTGCACGTGGACGGCATTGATTGCCTTTTAGAGTGAAAAGGAGAGGGTGATTTAACAATCCCCTAATGTGTGGTAGGCTGGATACGTGGGTGTGTAGCGGATGGACCCTAGGCTGGGTTGGGCATCATAATTGCATAACTTTGCATGTGAATATATGTGAAAATGGGCCAAGCCCAGTATGTGATGTGGATTAATGTGAAATGGGCCAAGCCCAGTATGTGGAAGCATGTGGTTAATTCCACTATTATAAGAATGTGATATGGTTATGGGCCAAGCCCAATATGTGGACTCTATATGTGAATGAATGGCATTCTTATATGTCATAAGATGTGGATATGGGCCAAGCCCAATAAGTGAACACATGTGAGTAAGTTGCATTACTATTTGTTATATGGGTTATTATATGGCTTGACATGTGGGTGGAATTCAGTAGACTAATTGCACACTGAGTCTGTATGACTCACCCAAATTTTATCAACATCGCAGGTGATGCTTGGACCGGGTTTGGAGTGGATACAGAGGTGGCCATGCAGAAGCAGATTTCCATGCAGAAAGATATTTTAATTAATTAAGTATTTATATTTTCAGTATTTCTGATTAAGTGTTTATTGTAATAAGGCCCACTAAAGTATTTAAGTATTTTTATTAAGTATCTTTATTATTATGCTTTATTATGGATTGACAATTGAGATGCTATTTGCAAATGGTTATATTTTTCTCAAATTTATGTATAATAAAGTTTGAATCCGGATATTTTTATAACAACTTAATTTTTACTTAGAATGTTTTAAATTATGAAAATGTTTTATTAAAGGAAACAAGTTTTTAACGGTATTTACTTTTAAGTAAGAATATTTTCAAACGTTTTCCGCAGTGGCATTTCAAATTTGGTCGTAACGAATGGGTCGGGTTTGGGGTGTTACAACTAAAGTCTATTTAAAAAGAAAACTAAAATGCAAAAGCCAAGACTTGAACCTTGGACCTCCTTCCTTCCTTGTGGCGTCACCCCCTTGTCTCTTATGTGGCGTCACTTTGCCACTACACCACACACTCCTTTTGTGTCCTTTTCCTCCCTATTTTATTCTTAAAGCCTACCTGCCAACTTCCACGGTTTTTTTCACCTAAAACCAAAATTTCCCCAAAACCAATATTTGATCCTGGGACTTCATAGAAGCCCTCTAACCTTCCAAAATCACTTATCCAATAGGTCCAACATGCACTAAAGTCGTTCTCTAATTTTTTTTACACTATTACGCTTAAGGCCCATCAGGCTCAATTCTGCTAGGCCCAATTTCAGGATGTTACAACAAGTGAATAAGATATGATTTATAAAGTAGCATATGTGAAATTGTCAGATACTATATGAATGAAAGGTGAATTTGGACATAAGTGATGATATGTGATTTAATATATTATTTCCCATAATGTGCTCATTTGGTTATATGAAAGTGAGACTTGAATATTATATGAGAATCGAATTGAATAAACTTGTAAAAGCTAAAGTTAGTAAAGTAAGTAAGTATATTATTAAATGCTGATGATTTGGTATGAAATCATGTTATAAACTTGATATAATTTGTGTTTTGACATTTGTGATAGTATAGTGTGCGTATGACATTGTAATGAATTCATTTGTTATATTAAGTTTATTAAGATACGACCTTACTAAGCTTTCAAAGCTTACTCTGTGTGTTTTTCCTATGTTTATAGATTTTCAGAGATTTGCTCGGGTTGGAAGTCGGCGGAGATTGCATCACACTATCTAGTTAATGATCTCGGTATTATATCCTTTATAACTTGGTTATATGGCATGTATAGGCTATGGTATTTGATATTATGGTTGGAATGTATTTGGCTATTTGAGATGGTTAATTATGAATGTGGTTGGGGAATTTAGTATATTTTGATGAACTTGATATTGGCTAAATAGCTTAGAATTGTTATGAGATTTGCTTGAAATGATCTAAGTGTATATGGCCATTTTAATAATGGTTTAGGTTATTCATATGATCATTTGATAGATGATGAGTATTTGCTTAAGATATACATAAAAATTGAGTTGATGAATTGGTTCATGTTTGAGGTATGGATTGATGTTTGAATTGGGAAATATTGTATAAATGAAATAGGTTATATTGATGATTATAGCTTGTGTATTTGGAAATGTTTTGGATGCCTATTAACGGTGTTGAAATGGTACAAAATGATGTGGTTTAGGTATGCATGAGGAGGGTGAGAAATATGGCTTAAACCAAGCCTAATTTCGTGCCACACGGCTTGAGCACACGGGTGTGTGTCTCAACCGTGTGACCCCTACTGCTTAAATAAAACAGGTCAGTGTGTTACAAGGCCTAGACACACGGGCGTGTCTGGTGGCCGTGTGACCAAGTCAATATGTATACCCTGTTTCCACACGGTCTGTGACACGGACGTGTCTGGAGACCGTGTGAGCCACACGGCTTGTCCACACGGGCGTGTGAAGTTTGAAAATGTGAAAATTATTCTAAGTTTCAGAAATTTTTGTATATGTTCGATTTAGTCCCAAACCACTTCTAAGCAGGTTTTAAGGCCTCGTAGAGCCTCATAAGGGACAATATGACTATGGTTGAATAACATATGTATTTGAATGTCTAAATGTATGAGATATGTTTATGTTATGAAGTGAGTGATCGGTAAGACCTCGTAACCCTATTCTGATGACGGATAAGGATTAGAGGTGTTACAACACTTAACAAAATACCAAGTCCCAATACATGCCATACTCAAAATGGTAAATCTAACTATACCAAATGTTCAGATTGATAGTGTGATCGATGCCTCCGACATCTGTTGATCCCCAAGCTAACTTGGCGGCACTATAAGAAAATGAAAAAGAGAGGAAGTAAGCATAAAGCTTAGTAAGTCGCGTGTAAATAATTATCAACAATTTCTATGCATTATCATACTCATAGCATATCATAAACTTGCACCAAATTCTCATATAATTAAAGGCATAACTTACTCATTTTCATCCTTACTAATCATACAACATAAATCGAGCTCATTTTTCATGAATTTCGTGTAGGTACTTGTATCACTTACAACATAGTCGTAACTTTTCTCACTTTTGACACAAACTTTAAATTTCCCGTTGAGCCAATTGGAATACCAAAGGATACTCGACAAGCCTCACACAAGAGGGTACGATGTCGATGCCATGTCCCAGACATGGACTTACACTAGCTCACAGATCAAGGCCGATGCCATGTCCCAGACATGGTCTTAAACTGGCTCTCATATCAACGTCGATGCCATGTCCCAAACATGGTTTTACACTGGCTCTCATAATGTGGCCGATGCCATGTCCCAGACATGGTCTTACACTAGCACACATATCACCCAAATGTCATGGCATGGATATCTAATATATTCCTAAAGTTCACCCAGGAGTATACCACATCATATTCGTCATGCATTTTCATAACAATAATCAAACATTTTGTCATATCAATTGTTTAATGCATAATAACAATAAAGTTGTATTATTTGCATACAACTTACCTCAGTATACAAAATATGGGCGACTAGTTTGATTTAGTCCACTATTTTGGTTTTCCTCCAGTCTAAGTCCGGATCCCATTTTTGTTGATCTATAATGAAAACATTTACTCATTTAATCACCACATTAATCAAAACAATTCAAAATTCATACTTTGGTAAAATTACTGTTTTGCCCTTAAACTTTCACAAAATTACGATTTTTCCCCTAGGCTTGTAAAACGATTTTCATCAAATTTTTTCATTAACCAAGCCTAGCCGAATCTATTTTAAACTTATAGCAACTCACAATTCCAATTATTTCACACATTTACTATCCATTTTATAACCTTTACAAAATAGTCTTTTTAAGTGTTTTCATGAAAAATCCTTTCACAAAAGTTGTTTATTAAACAACCAAGATTCATTTTCTTCCATAAAAATTCAGTAAACAACATGAAGACTCACATGGCAAAACCCTAGATTTTCAAATATTTTGCAAAATAGTCCCCTCATTAGCTGGATTAAGCTATAAAGGTTTCAAAAACACAAAAATCATCAAAAATAACCATCAAGATGACGTATTTGCAAGGATTAAAGGTTGCTAAAATTTTCAAGCTTCCATGGCCCTTTTCTTGAGTGAAAATTGGTGGAGACGAAAGAGAGAATGAAAAAAATTAAAACTTTCTTTTATTTTATCAATTAAGTCACCTAATGCCACCAAACCTTTGACTTTTCAATTTCTTTGTCTCCATGTTTAGCCACTAATCACTTTGGGGTCTATTCATTCAATAAGGACTTCTAATTTAATGTTCCATAGCTAATTAACACCCTTAGCTATTAAAACAAAACTTTCACCTTTTGTGCGATTCAGTCCTTTTTCAAAATTAAGCATGCAATCACTAAAATTAATTCACTAAAATTTTTATGCACTCATATAATCATGCTATAACACATAAAATAATATTAATAATAATTTCTCTGACTTTGGATTAGTGGTTCCGAAACCACTGTTCCGACTAGCCCCAAAATCAGGCTATTACACCTTTTCATAGTTTATGGTCGTCACCATCCCTTTACATAATTCAATAGCTGAAGCTATCCCTTTTCATAATTCGATGGTCGTCACTATCCCTTTTCATAATTCGATGGTCGTCACCATCCTTTTTCATAATTCGATAGTCGAAGCTATCCCTTTTCATAATTCAGTGATCGTCGATATGCTGTTGAGTTTTTCCGCTGAGACATAACTTGATATCATATTATAATAGCATTTAAAACACAATTTAAAACGCTATTTAAACATACGAACGTACCTCGACGATGAAATGTAGAAACGAAGTCAATTAATTCGAAGTTTTCTCTTTGCCTCGATCTAAAGCTGTACAAGATCTATCTCGATCTAAATGAATAAATTCAATTAATTTCATAGTCATTCTATTCAATTAAATCCAAATTCACATTTTTACAAAATTATGCTTTTGCCCATAATGTTTTGATTTCTTTACAATTTAGTCCTTAAGCTTGTAAAATGAAATTCATGCAATTTCATCCCTACCCAAGCCTAGCCGAATTTCATATAGGCTCATAGCAGCCTACACATTTCATTATTAAACAAATTACACCATCAGTATTTCTTATTTTTTAATTTAATCCTCATTTGACAATTTCATCAAAAATTACTTAGCAAAAGTTGTTTATCTAACCACAAAAGTTCATCATCTTCCATCAAACCTCACAAATAAAATGTGTAACAACCCGATTTTGGGGCTAGTCGGAATAGTGCTGTCGGGACCGCTAATCCGAGGTTGAAGAAAATTATTTTTGTATTATTTTATATGTTATAGCATGTTTATAGGGATGCATGAAAAGTTTGGTGCTTTAATTTTAGCAATTGTATGCTTAATTTTGAAAAAAGACTAAATCGCATAAAGTTTGAAAGTTCTATTATACAAGGTAGAGATGCCTAATAACCATAGAATATTAAACTAGAGGTTCTTAAAGTGCAAATAGTTCATTAAAGGTGTGTTCCATAGGAAACAAGGGAGACAAGAGCATTAAATTTTGGTCAAATTTTGGTGAAATTAGATGATAAAAAAATGAATAAAATAAGCTAAATGAAAAAGATGTTGTCTTTCACTATTCATGCTTCTTCTCCACTGAAAATTGAGAGGAAATAAGGGTTATTGGAGTTTAAATTTTTAGCAACACAAATCTCTTGCAAGTAAGTGATTCTAGGGTCTTTTCTTAATAGTTTTTGTACTTTTGGAACTCCTATAGCTTAAGCTAGCTACTGAGGGGACTATTTTGCAAAATGGTTGAAAGTTTAGGGACTTTCCATGAGAGTGTTGATGTTGTTTGCTGAGTTTTTATGGAAGAAAATGAATGTAGTGAGTTAAGGAACAACTTTTGTGAAAGGTGTTACCATGAAAACACCTAAATGGGACCTATTAGTAAAGGTTGAATTTGTGTAATAAATGCATGAAATAATTGGTTTTTTGAGTTGTTGTAATAGAAATAAATGTTCAACTAGGCTTGTTTAATGAGAAAAATGTGATGAAAAATGATTTATGAGCTTAGGGGCAAAATTGTAATTTTGCCAAAAAAAAGGGCAAAATGGTCATTTTTGCCTAAGTAGAAATGTTGATATATCATGAATTATAAAGTGATTGAATGAGTAAATTTTATTATTACAGATCAAGAAGAGCGCGGAAACAACCTTGACCAAGGAAAAGGCAAGGTTACGGACTAAATCGTCGACTAATACATTTTGCACCGAGGTAAGCTTATGTGTAAATGATACATCTTTAATACATGTTATTACTTATTGGTGCATTGTATGAATGAGATCGATTATGATTGAGATTGACTGAAATTGATAGATGGTGAGTAGATCTCGTATGAACCTCGGAATAGATAAGTAAGTGCGAAAAAATATCCGTAATGATTAATTAGTGGGTTGTGTGCGATACCACTGTAATAATCCTTTTTGGTGGGCTGTGTACGATACCACCTTATTACTTATTCATGATAGGCTGCGTGCGATACCATCGTTTATAATATCATTTGGTGGGCAATGTGCGAAACCACCATAAATATTCTTGTTGGTGGGCTATGTGCGATACCACCCTATTATAGATTAACGGTGGGCTATGTGCGAAACCACCAGGTACATAGTATTATTTCGAGGGGTTCATCAAGAAATGGTATGGGTAAATGTTTCATGTTGCCTTGTGGTGATGAGTGTAGGGAATGTGTACGAGCAATTATGAGTAATATAATTATTGTGTGATTAGAATGTGGTAAGAGATGAGATGAGTAAGCATGATTATGGAAATTTGAATTGTTCTTGCTTAGTATGTAAAGTTATTGATTGTGTAGCATATGTGATGATGCTTATTGTTTACATGTAAACTTACTAAGCTTAAAGCTTACTCCTTTTATTTTTCCCTTGTTTTATAGTGTTAAAGAGTCAGTTCGGGATACGAAGATAATCGAAAGATCACTCACACTATCAGCTTATCTCGGTATATTAGCTTTAGCATTTTGAGTATGGCATGTATAGGGTCTAGACTTAGTGAATGTTTTGTTATTTTGGCCAAGTGTGTTGGCTCCTTTAAAGATGAACACTTTTGTAAATGGTCATATTTAATGGCTCATTATCATTACATATTTGTAAAGAAGAGGTTATTCATGAAAGTGTATGATGCATGATTGAGTTGCTTGGTAAATGATTGAATGTGATTGATGTTGTATGAGTTAGGGTGATAAAAAGAGCTTGGCAAATAGCCTTGTTCCTGTCCACACGGGTAGGCACACGGGCGTGTGTCTAGGTCGTGTGTGACGCACGGTCAGTCCCATGGGTGTGTGACCAGGCCGTGTGTTCCCTGCATGTTAATGTTGCAAGTCAGTGTCGACCACGGGATAGAAACACGGACGTGTGCCTAGGCCGTGTGCCCCTTATATGGTTGCTGATGTCACAAATAGAATACTCAGGTTTTCACACACGGGTGAGGATACGGGGGTGTCTAGGCCGTGTGAAGGACACGGGCGTGTGTCCGGCGGTGTGAAAACCACTGTAGGTTTGAATTGAAAAATAAATTCCACACGGGCTAGGGACATGGGTGTGTATGACCACACGGCCTGCCTACACCGGCGTGTCCCATTTCACACGGGCATATGGCCCTGTTAAGGCAAAAAAATAATTTAGTTTACAGAGGTTCCCGGTTTGATTCTGAGGCACTCCGTCTGCATGTTTACGGGCTCGTAGGCCTATAATAATAATGTTATGAAAGTGAATGAAAGATTTTATATTGGAATGAAATTTGATAACCCAAAGTTGTATGTTCAAACGAGATAAGTCCGGTAATGCCTTATACACAGTTCCAACGTTGAATACAGGTAAGGGGTGTTACATTTAGTGGTATCAGAGCTATGGTTTAGTCGATTTTCCGACTATCGTAGCGTATGTAAGATTCTAGCTATACATGCCATAAGTACATATTGATAGTATGGTGACTTCTGACAATTCTAAACTTTGTTTTTATATAGTAAATTGATCCTGACCGAGTGGCTGCTGATGACACTACTAGTAACGAGCCGACTCTCGCGCAAGGGACCGCGCCTGTAGAAAGTAGACTCGAGACTATGGGTCAAAGAGAAGAGGCTTGGGAAGCCTTTCTCCAAATGATAGGTAATTGGTACACGGAGTATGTACGAGCGAACCCTAATGCTCAACCTCCTCCACCCCCTCATATACCTCAGCCAATTCTTGTGGATCCTCAAGGTATAGATTTGGTGAGAATGACCAAACCCCCGGTTGATAAGATTCCAAAGCAAGGAGCCGAAGAATTCAAAGCTAATATAGACGATGACCCTGAGAGGGCGGAGTTCTGGCTTGAGAACTCAATGCGGGTATTCAATGAACTCTCCTGCACACCTGAGGAGATCTTGAAATATGTCGTGTCATTGTTGAAGGACTTGGCATACCGATGGTGGAAAATGTTGACATCAGTAGTTCCAAGGGAAAGAGTTTATGGATCAGAAATGGAAAGAATTCTTTGAATTGAAGCAAGGAAAGATGACTGTGGCGGAGAATGAGCACGAGTTTGTTAGACTCAGCAAGTATGAGCGAGTTTGTTAGACTCAGCAAGTGTGCACAAGAGTGTGTGTCTACAGAAGCTATCTTGTGCAAGAGATTTGAAGACGGGCTGAATGAGAAAATCAGACTTCTTGTTGGAATCTTGGAGTTGATAGGGCATGCAAGGACGAGGAGCTGAATAAGGAAAAGAGAAAAGCTATGATTGAGGCCCGAAATGCAAGGAAGAGACCGATGAGTAAATCGTTCCAAGCTCAATCAAAGAGATCCAAGGAAATAAACCCTCGGGCGCCTGCTTTAGTTGGGTATTCACACCAAGATCCAGGTAATATATATTCGGGCTCGAGGGTTCAAGCCACCTCGATGGCAAGTGTGGGCAATCCAAAGTCAAATAAATTGGAGTGTCCAAACTGTGGTAGACAACACACTGGGAGTGTTGGAGAAATAACCGTAATTGTTACAAATGTGGTTCGTCCGACCATTTCATCCGGAATTGTCCAGAGAGGGAAAAGAAGGAAAGAAAGCAACAAATAAGATCAAGCATTGTGTCTTCGAGCGGTAGATCACAAAAGAACCCGAGAGGTGGGACTAGTAGTAGAGGTGCGCTTAAAGACTCTGCTGTGAGGTCGGAGGGTTAAGCACCTGCAAGGACTTATGCCATTCACGCTCGTGAAGAGGCATCATCTCCAGATGTGATAACGGGTACTTTTTCTCTTCATGATATCTCTGTTGTTGCTTTGATTGATCCGGGGTCTACCCATTCTTATATTTGAATGAAATTGGCATCTAGCATGAGTATGATTATTGAGTCTACAGAATTTGTAGTAAAGGTGTCAAACCCGTTAGGCAAACATGTGCTAGTTGACAAGGTGTGTAGGAATTGTCCTTTGACAATTAAAGGTTATTATTTTCCGGCAAATCTTATGTTGTTTCCGTTTGATGAATTTGACTTGATTCTTGGTATGGATTGGTTGACTGCTCATAATGTTTTAGTGAATTGTGGAAGTAAGTTTATTGAATTGAAATGTGTAAATGGAGATGTCATTCGAGTTAAATCAGGTAGATCGAATAGTATGCCTATGATAATTTCATCTATGGTAGTCGAGAGATACTTGAGAATAGGATATGAGTCCTATCTCACCTTTTTGCTGAATACTCAAGAGTCAGAGGTACAGATTGAATCAGTGCCAGTGGTATGCGAGTATCTAGATGTGTTCCCGAAAGAGTTACCCAGATTGCCTCCAGTTAGAGAAGTGAGTTTGGGATTGAGTTAGTTCCAGGTTCGGCACCTATTTCATTTGCTCCATATCGCATGGCACCATTAGAGTTGAAAGAATTGAAGGTTCAGCTGCAAGAGTTAACGGACAAGGGTTTTGCAAGACCGAGTTATTTACTGTGGGATGCTCCGGTACTTTTTGTGAAGAAGAAAGATGGGTCGATGAGATTGTGCATAGACTACAGACAACTCAATAAGGTGACAGTAAATACTAGGTATCCTTTACCAAGGATAGATGATCTATTTGACCAATTGAAGGGAGCTACGGTGTTCTCTAAGATAGACCTAAGGTCTGGTTACTACCAGTTGAGGGTTAATGAGCAAGATGTGTCGAAAACTGCATTTCAGACAAGGTATGGCCATTATAAGTTTCTCGTCATGCCATTTGGCTTAACGAATGCTCTTGCGATTTTTATGGATCTAATGAACCGTATCTCCTGACCGTATTTGGATAAGTTTGTAGTTGTCTTTATCGATGACATATTGATTTATTCTCAGGATGAGAGTGGACATACAGAACATCTGAGAATTTTTTTGCAGACTCTAGATACAAGCAGTTGTATGCTAAATTCAGCAAAAGTGAGTTTTGGCTCCGAGAGGTCGGATCCTTAGGACACATTGTGTCGGGTGATGGCATTAGAGTTGATCCGAGTAAGATCTCAGCTATTGTGGAGTGGAAACTGCTAAGGAATGTGTCAAAAATTAGAAGCTTTTTGGGTTTGGCGGGTTACTACAGATAGTTTGTCAAAGGGTTTTCTATGATTGCTACCTCGATGAAGAAACTGATGCATAAAGATGTTAAGTTTGAATCGACAAAAAAATGCCAACAGAGTTTTGAAAAATTGAAAGCATTGTTGACTGAGGCACCAGTTTTAGTATAACATGAGTTGGGGAAAGAGTTTGTGGTCTACAGTGATGCGTCATTAAATGGTCTCGGCTGTATGTTGATGCAAGAGGGTAAGGTAGTAGCTTACGCCTCGAGACAGCTAAAACTTCATGAGAAGAATTATCTGACTCATGATTTAGAGTTTGCTGGGATAGTCTTCACTTTGAAGATTTGGTGTAATTATTTATATGGTGAGAAGTGTCGAATCTTCACCGATCATAAGAGTTTGAAGTACTTGATGGAACAAAAGGATTTGAATTTACGACAACGACGATGGCTCGAATTATTAAAGGATTATGAGTTAGTAATCGATTACCATCCGGGGAAAGCGAATGTCGTCGAGAATGCCTTGAGCAGAAAATCCCTGTATGCTTTGAGAGCTATGAGTACGAGCTTAGCGTTGCTATTTATTCAGCAGATATGTGAAGCTCAAAAAAATGATAGTGAGATGCAAGCTAAGAGAGCTCAGTACGAGTCGAGAAGTGACTCTGATTTTCGGATGAGTTCAGATTGTTGTCTGATGTTTCATGACAGGGTTTGTGTACCTAAGGATGATGAGTTTATCCGAAAAATTTTACATGAAGCGCACAGTGGTTGCTTGTCAGTACATCCGGGCAGTACGAAAATGTACACTAATTTGAAGAAATTGTATTGGTGGCCGGGTATGAAAAGAGACATCTTTAAGTCTGTTACAAAATGTTTGATCTTTCAACAAGTGAAAGCCGAGCATCAAGTACCTTCGGGATTACTTCAACCAGTGATGGTTCCTGAGTGGAAATGGGATCGAATCACCATGGATTTTGTTACGGGGTTACCCATGACTCTGAGAAAGAAAGTTGTTGTATGGGTTATTGTGGATAGATTAACGAGGTCGGCTCACTTTATACCGGTGTGTGTGAATTATTCACTTGATAAGTTGGCCAAGTTGTATATTGCTGAGGTGGTTAGATTGCATGGGATGCCTATATCTATTATCTCAGATAGAGATCCGAGATTTACTTCGAGGTTTTGGAAGAAATTGCAGGAAGCCTTGGGTACAAGGTTGAATTTTAGTACTGCGTTCCATCCTCAAACCAATGGCCAATCCGAAAGAATGATTCAAGTTCTTGAGGATATGCTCCGATGCTGTGTGTTAGAGTTCGAATGTAGTTGGGAAAAATGTCTACCTTTGGTCGAGTTTGCCTATAACAACAGTTATCAGTCAAGTATACGGATGGCACCGTACGAAGCTTTATATAGTCGCAAGTGTCAGACTCCCTTGTATTGGACCGAGCTTAGTGATAAGCAAATACACGAGGTTGACCTAATTAAGAGACTGAAGAGAAAGTGAAAGTGATCCGTGATAGTCTAAAAGCTTCTTCGGATAGAAAGAATTCATACGCGAATTTAAAAAGAAAAGAAATCGAGTTTCAGGTGGGCGACAAAGTATTTCTAAAAGTATCCCCGTGGAAGAAAATAATGAGATTTGGTCGAAATGGCAAATAGAGTCCGCGATTCATAGGAGCGTATGAGGTTATTGAAAGGATTGGGTCAATAGCATACCGGTTGGCTTTGCCGATAGAGTTAGAGAGAATACATAACGTGTTCCATGTGTCGATGTTACGGTGATATCGTTCTGATCCTTTGCATGTGATCCCTCTAACAGAAATTGAGATACGATTGGACATGACTTATGAAGAGGAACCAATTAAGATATTGGCTCGAGAGGTTAAACAGTTGAGGAACAGGAGCATAGCCTTAGTAAAAGTGTTATGGAAAAAACACGGTGTGGAAGAGGCTACATGGGAACTGAAAGAAGCCATGAGGGAACAATACCCCAACTCTTTTACTGGTAAAATTTTCGGGGACGAAAATCTCTAAAAGGGGGAGAGTTGTAACAGCCGATTTTGGGGCTAGTCAAAATAGTGGTGTCGAGACTGCTAATCTGAGGTTGAAGAAAATTATTTTGATATTATTTTATGTGTTATAGCATGTTTATAAGGATGCATGAAAAGTTTGGTGCTTTAATTTTAGCAATTGTATGCTTAATTGTGAAAAAAGACTAAATCGCATAAAGTGCAAAAGTTCTATTATACAAGGTAGAGGTTCCTAATAACATAGAATATTAAATTGGAGGTCCTTAAAGTGCAATTAGGCCATTAAAGGTGTGTTGGCCGGCCATAGGAAGCAAGGGAGACAAGAGCATTAAATTTTGGTCAAAATTTGGTGAAATTAGGTGATAAACAAATTAATAAAATAAGCTAAATGAAAAAGATGTCATCTTTCACTATTCATTCTTCTTCTCCACCGAAAATTGAGAGGAAATAAGGGTTCTAGGAGTTCAAATTTTCAGCAACACAAATCTCTTGCAAGTAAGTGATTCTAGGGGCTTTTCTTGATAATTTTTGTACTTTTAGAACCCCCAAAGCTTAAGCTAGCTAAAGAGGGGACTATTTTGCAAAATTATTGAATGTTTAGGGATTTGCCATGAGGGTGTTCATGTTGTTTGCTGAGTTTTTATGGAAGAAAATGAATGTAGTGAGTTAAGGAACAACTTTTGTGAAAGGTGTTACCATGAAAACACCTAAATGAGACCTATTAGTAAAGGTTGAATTTGTGTAATAAATTCATGAAATAATTGGTTTTGTGAGTTGTTGTAATAGAAATAAATGTTCAACTAGGCTTGTTTAATGAGAAAATATGATGAAAAACAATTTACAAGCCTAAGGGCAAAATCGTAATTTTGCCAAAGTAAAAGGGCAAAATGATCATTTTTGCCTAAGTAGAAATGTTGATATATCATGAATTATAAAGTGATTGAATGAGAAAATTTTATTATTATAGATCAAGAAGAGCGCGAAAATAACCTTGACCGAGAAAAAGGCATGGTTACGGACTAAACCGTCGACTAATACATTTTGCACCGAGGTAAGTTTATGTGTAAATGATACATCTTTAATACATGTTATTACTTATTGGTGCATTGTATGAATGAGATTGATTATGATTGAGATTGATTGAAACTGATAGATGGTGAGTAGATCTTGTATGAACCTCGGAATAGATACGTAAGTGCGAAAAAATATCCGTAATGATTAATTGGTGAGCTATGTACGATACCACCGTAATCATCCTTTTTGGTGGGCTGTCTGCGATACCACCTTATTACTTATTCACGATGGGTTGTGTGTGATACCATCGTTTATAATATCATTTGGTGGGCTATGTGCGAAACCACCGTAAATATTCTTGTTGGTGGGCTATGTACAATATCACCCTATTATCGATTAACGGTGGGTTGTGCGTGAAACCACCAGGTACATAATATTATTCCGAGGGGTTCATCGAGAAATGGTATGGGTAAATGTTTCATGTTGCCTTATGGTGATGAGTGCAGGGAATGTGTATGAGCAATTGTGAGCAATATAATTGTTATGTGATTGGAATGTGGTAAGAGATGAGATGAGTAAGCATGATTATGGAAATGTGAATTGTTCTTGCTTAGTAAGTGAGGTTATTGATTGTTTAGCATATGTGATGATGCTTATTGTTTACATGTAAACTTACTAAACTTAAAGCTTACTCCCTTTCTTTTTCCCTTGTTTTATAGTATCAAAGAGCCGGTTCGGGATACGAAGATAATCAAAAGATCACTCACACTATCAGCTCATCTCGGTATATTAGTTTTAGCATTTTGAGTATGGCATGTATAGGGTCTAGACTTAGTGAATGTTTTGTTGTTTTGGCCAAGTGTGTTGGCTCCTTTAAAGATGAACACTTTTGTAAATGGTCATATTTAATGGCTCATTATCATTATATATTTGTAAAGAAGAGGTTATTCATGAAAGTGTATGATACATGATTGAGTTGCTTGGTAAATGATTGAATGTGATTGATGTTGTATGAGTTAGGGTGATAAAAAGAGCTTGGCAAATAACCTTGTTCCTGTCTACACGGGTAGGTACACGAGCGTGTGTTTAGGTCATGTGTGACGCACGATCAGTCCCATAGGTGTGTGACCAGGCCGTGTGTGGCCTACATGTTAACGTTGCAAGTCAGTGTTGGCCACGGGCTAGAAACACGGGCGTGTGCCTAGGCCGTGTGCCCTTTATATGGTTGCTGACGTCACAAATAGAATACCAGGTTTTCAGACACGAGTGAGGACACGGGCGTGTGTCCAGCAGTGTGAAGACCCCTGTAGGTTTGAATTGAAAAATAAATTCCACACGCCGGCCTGCCCACACGGGCGTGTCCCATTTCACACGGGCATGTGGCCCTGTTAAGTCAATTTTTTTTTGTAGTTTACAGAGGTTCTCGGTTTGATTCTGAGGCCCTCCGTCTTCACATTTACGGCCTCGTAGGCCCATAATAAGAATGTTATGAATGTGAATGAAAGATTTTATATTGGAATGAAATTTGATAGCCCAAAGTTGTATGTTCAAGCGAGATAAGTCCGGTAATGCCTCATACCTAGTTCCGACGTTGAATACGGGTAAGGGGTGTTACAAAATGAATTCATTCATGGCAAAACACTAGTCTTTTAACAGTTTTGCAAATTAGTCTCTGGGCTAGCTAAATTAAACTGCAACGATCCTAAAAACATAAAAATCATTAAAAACGGAACCAAAATTCACTTACATGCAAGGATACAATGACCAAACCTTCAAATGCACTTCAATGGAGTTTTTCTAATAACCCGTTTTTAGTCAATTGGAATAGTGGTTTCGAGACCAAAATCTAATGTCAAAATAATTATTTTATTATTTTAAGGTCTAGGGCATGATAATATGATTGTGTGAAAATTTCATTAAGAAATTTTATCATTTGAGTGGTTAATTTAATAAAAAGGACTAAATTGGCGTAAAGTGTAAAACTTATGTTCTATTAGCCAAAAGTATTAAATGGCTATGAAATTAAATAGTAGAGGTCCTTATGTTGTAATTAGACCATTATTAAAGTGGGTGGACAATTATGTGCATGGTTAATTGAATTTTAAAGGTTATTTTAAAAGGTTATTAACGTAACTTGATAAATAATTGAAAATGTAAAAGAATTAAAAGATGAAAAGGTTGTCATCTTTCTTGTTTCCTTCAACCATGGCCGAAATACTCCATTAAAGGGGAAAGTACGTTCGGTCAAGCTACTTCTTTGCATGTAAGTTCATTTTTGTTCCGTTTTTAATTATTTCTATATTTTTTATATCGTTGTAGCTTAATCTAGCTAGCCTAGGGACTAATTTGTAAAATTGTTAAAGATTTAGGGTTTTGCCTGTAACATCCTGAAATTGGGCCTAGTAGAATTGGGCCCAATGGGCCTTGGGCGTAGGAGTGTTTAAAATTTTGAGAAAAAGATAATGGCATTATTTCAAGATTGGACTAATTAGGAAGGTGATTTTGGAAAGTTATGAGGTTTCTAGGAAGTTCCGGGTTCAAGTTGGGCCTTAGTATAAATTTTGTGTTTAAGCCTATTAAAGAGAGATAGTAAGTGGCACTAAGGCTTAAGGAAATAAGAGTGCATTTTGTTAGCACAAGGAGTCTATTGGTAAAGGTGGAAAGTGGCATGTGGAGTGTACTAACTTGGATTCGGGGATCGTCAGAGACTTCATCACACTATCCTACTATCACTCTGGTACTTTTAATCTTAAGTATTTTGAGTATATGGCATGTATACGATCACTGATTACCGTCTACATCACTGATACTGTTACTGTGATGGGCGTAGGCCCTAGCACATCTAATACTGAAACTGAAATGGGCTTAGGCCCTGACTGCATTTAACTATTTGTTATTTGACTATACGCATGTTTTCTGTGGGGATTACACACCGAATTTATGTAAACTCACCCCTTTTTGTTTTATCTGTACAGGTAATCCCCAGACTTAGACGGATCGGTACGACAGAGGACTCGACTGTTACCACATGATTTTTGAATTATTTTAATTTTAGTTATGGTATTTATTTCCTATTTATCTTCTAGGTTATTTTCGATGTAATTGGACTTTTGGACTGTTGCTTTTACTTTGGATTTTCACTATTTTCATGGATTTCTAACTATGAAACTCGGTTTCATTAAAAACTACGTTTTCCTAAACGCGATTAATGTTCTTCAAATATCACGGTTTTAAAATCTTCCGGTACACAAAATATTTTTAAATGAATCCAACTCATTGAGAAAGTGATTTGGAATTGTTAAGAGATAGATAGAGGTTAATAAACGGAAAAGGTTTAAGGTGATAAATTCATTTTCAAATTGCATCCCATATGACATTGCCAGATTCACCCATAACGTCTAGGCCAGGTTTGGGGTGTTACAGGAACAAACTAGATGAGAGTGGTAACATAGTGAGGAACAAGGCTAAACTTGTTGCTCAAGGTTACACTCAAGAGGAAGGAATAGATTATGATGAGACTTAGGCTCCTATAGCTAGAGTAGAAGCCATTAGAATGCTTTTAGCCTTTGTGTGCTTCAATGATTTTAAATTATATCAAATGGATGTTAAACATGATTTTCTAAATGGGTTTATAAGTGAAGAAGTGTATGTTAAACAATCACTTGGTTTTGAAGATTCTAAATTTTCAAACCATTTTTTCAAACTTTCTAAAGCTTTATATGGTTTAAAACAAGCTCCTAGAGCTTAATATGAAATATTGTCAAATTTTCTTGTTGAGAAAGGTTTTTGTAAAGGGAAGGTTAACACTAATGTTCTACTAGTAGTAAAAATTTATGTAAATGATATTATTTTTGGTGCTATTAATGATTCCTTTTGTGAATAACTTTCAAAGTTAATGCAATGTGAGTTTGAAATAGACACGATAAGAGAGTTAAATTTCTTTTAGGACTCCAAATCAAGCAAAGGAAGGATGACATCTTCATCAATCAAGCCAAGTATATAAGGGAGATGCTTTAGAAGTTTGGGATGGATATCCTCAAACCACAAGATACACCTTTGAGCCCTTCTACAAAGCTTGACAAAGATAAGAAAGGTAATGGTGTGTATAAATGATTTTGTATTCAAATAATTTTATGCACTTTAATGTTTTTAAAATTCTTTATGACTTCAAATTGATTGAAAAAACATGTATAAATGATTTCTATGTCTTTTATATGTATCTAGTAAGGGGGAGTTAAAGTTGCATGTTTAGTCTATATTGACCAATATGGTCTAATATGCACTTTTTTATGCCTTAGAATATGCTTAAGTAGACTTCATTTGGTGAAATTAATCATTTTTTGATGAATTTATGATATTTTATGATTCATATGCATCATGGCTTAATCTATGCTATCACGTATACTAAATCATTAGAAATAGCAAAAACAACTTTTTAAATCAGATAAGTACTTTTTAAGGCCTTAGAATTGTGTTCTGCGATGTTTTCTGCACTTTGAAACCAAATTAGGCACTTTAGGATCAATATTTTAACAAAATTATCGATACCAAAGGAAAAGTATCGATACTTAACTATAAGTATTGATACCATCATGATTTTAAAACAACTTACAACATTATTGAACACATTTGGGCAGAACTTTTCTTATTTTTTCTCTACCAAAACTCTTAATCCTTTCATACAAAATTTTCAAATCCTTTTTAATCTTCAAAATTTCTTAAACAACATTATCCAAACTCCCAACATTACTAAGGATTCAACACTCTCACATTAATTTTTCATCATTTCAAGGTAAAAACTCACCTTTTTTATTTCGAAAATTACATTTTGTTTGTGTTAATTTTTGTTTAAATATTATTTTAGGATGATTTTGAAACATATATATTGTTGTATTAATGCAAGGGGTTTGCCCAACCAAAAAATTTCTTCTAAAATTTTTCCTTAAACCCTAGGCCACTAAGTGTTTGATAAAATTCCCGAACAAAAATTCTAAGTAGTATAGTGTGTCTTAGGATTCTAGTTTGTCAATATGCCTTTAAAGAAATGATCTCGTACTGATGCCTCTTTGTGCAACCCACCCAGTGGCCAAAATGATTTTTTAAATGAATGCTTCAGAAATTCTGCCAAGAGAATGCATTTTAATACATATTTTTCAACTCACAAAGTTAACTTGATGCTTGATTTAGACTCATTAGCTGATTTTAACTTTGCTTATCTCCAAAATTTAGTCGATTGGCATTGGATTGATTTTTTGAGAATTCGATCTTCTATCTATGTCAACCTTGTTCGAGCATTTTATTTGAATGCTTTGCTCAAACACGATCCGATGGGTGAGACCGTTATTGTTATAAATTCTTTTCTTATGATCACTCCCATATGTATCATTCTTGATGATTTCAGTGAATTTTTAAAACTTCTTCCCAATGGTGAATCAAATGAGAAGGGTCTCTCTAATCCCATTCTAGTCGTTCCTAGCTCAAATGCTTCAGAACTTAACCTTCATGATCGTTTTCTTCATTTGATTCTTACATGGATTTTACGCTCGATTTTAAAACATGCTATCCTTTGATCCATTGATTATTGGTGGATTGAAAGGTTTCAAACAAATAGGCATCCTGACCTTGCTTTAATTATGTTCGATGATATCACTAAGGTCACAGGGAAGGAGTTTACTAGCTTTATTACATTTCCGTTTGGAACCTACCTTTCATGCATTTTTAAACACCTTAATATCCCTACTCAAGGCGATCCTCCTTTAGCCACACATACACCACTAAGCTTTGGTGCGTTGCGACATGCCGGCTACAAGAAGGACCCTCGTATTGGTCAATGGGTTAAGGGTGCTCAACCCAAAATCCATGAGGATGAGGATGAAGATGTTGGTGGCACTCCCGATTCAATTCCATCTCAAGAGCAAGTTCCACCTCCTTCATTTGCTCCATCGCAAGAACAAAAATTCTCGACTGACACTCTAGTTATACTTATAGCTATATTATGTCTCAATTCCCTCTACCTCCACCACCTTAAAGAGAGCTAGGACTCATCTTGCATATCATGCATTCTCATAATTTACTTTGATACTTAAAATTGTTCTTCTTTTTTCTATTTCAATGTCTTTTGTTTGTTATTGCACTTCAATGTTTATTTGGTATTTTTGAGATACCCATGAGTTTGACGTTAGTTCATTGCTTTTTATTTTCTTTATCTTATTGAACTAACTGTTTGTTTCTTTCCCTTGAGCTTTATTTGTTTATTTTTTATATAACAAAAAAGGAGAGAAAGAAAGGTAAATTGGTTGATATTATTTCTTTTATAGGTGAGCAAAACTCGATTTAACTCGAAAAAAATTTTAAAAAAATTCAAATTTTGAGTTAAACAAATCGAGTTATTCGAGTCAACTCGAATTTATTTTAAATTTCGAGTTCGAATCAAGTTTAACTTTCGAATTCGAATAATTAGAATAAACTAAATATCAAACTATAGTATTTTACATTTTTACCCTAAACTCACAAACTTTTTTTTACTTTTACTCCCATCCCACCCTCCATCTACTCCAAACCCATTTTCCCCCAATTTTTTTGACTATTTTCCCCCATTTACTTTCACCCCAAAATTTTACTCCCCCAACCCTCAAAACTTTTTATTTTCCCCTTAAACTTTTACTTTTTACCCTTTACCCTAAATAAAAAATCATCAAAAAAAATCTCTAAACCTAAATAGTAATAATTTTATTTATATCTACTATTTATATTATTAAATTAAATTTCACATTTTGTACTTTTTATATTATTGAATTGTTTAATCATATTAAATCTTTATAAATTCCTGTTAAAATTGAATTATTGATAATGCCATAAAATATTTGTGTTAAATTTTATGTTGGTATAAAATATTTGTGTTAAATTTTATGTTGGTATCAATTTCACATTTTATATTTAAGATAACTTTTTATTAAAAAATCACATTTTTTTATATTTAATATATTTTTTAATTTCAAAATACATAGTGACAAAAATCAGAAGATAATTGAAACAACTAAGCAAGCAAAAAGACTAACCCATATATAAAAGATTAATAAAAAAATTATGAGGAGATTAAAGTTAATAACAAATTTGATTACAGTAAGTAAATTTGATTACGGTGTGTGATAGTGGCTATAAGGACCCAATGTCATTTGTTAAAATTTAACTCGAACAAATATATTTGATTCAATTCGAATTTCATCTCACTCGACTCAATTTGAGAAAATTTCAATTTGAATTAGGATGATAAAATAGAATTCGTCAATTAAATTAACTCGATTTTTTCATTCGATTCGATTGAACGCTCACTTCTAATTTCTTTAATGGAATATCTAGTTAATTTATCTCAATAATTTTGTGACCAATTTTTTAAACCCTAAAATCTAGCCCTTGATTAAAATTGAACTTTAAAAAGGGGGAGTAGCTTAATCAAAAACAAATTAACCAAAATGTTTTGTGATATCAAAAGGGGGAGATTGTTAAACCAAACTTTATTTGATAAATTATTTTGATATAACAAATAAAATGTTTTTTAGAATAAAGATGATTTTTGAATAAAGAATTAATCTCAAAGTAAAATCCTTCTCAAAGTCTTTCTATAACTCCAAATACTTTGAAAAATAATTTGAACACTGAGAAATATTTTAGACAAGTTCAAAACCCTTCAAATATTTTAAACAAAGTGAAAAATTGCTCCCTAAACAAAAAAAAAAAAACGATACTTATCAATAAGTATCGATACCCATACATTTTTATCGATGCCTTTATTAGTATCGATACAGCTTTTGTGTTCTAACTTCGAAGAAATTTTTAAGCAAACACATTGAGTATCAATACTTATAATTAAGTATTGATACCTTACAATTTTATGGATACCTTGGTTCGTATTGATACGGATTTTGCATTCTAACTTCGAAGGATTTTTGAACAAGCACATAAAGTATTGATACTTTTTTATAACTATTGATACTTTTTTATAGGTATCGATACTATTAGCATTTAATGCAACAATTTAGTGACTGTTAGCCCTATTTCCATCGATACCAAAGAAAATTTATCGATACTTGATAAAAGGTATTTTTTTATGGGTATCAATATTTTATGTGCTTGTTCAAAAATCCTTCGAAGTCATAATGCAAAATTTGTATCGATACGAACCATGGTATCAATAAATTTGTCTAGGTATCTATACTTAATTATAAGTATCGATGATGTGTTTGCTTAAAAATTTCTTTGAAGTCAGAATACAAAAACAGTATCAATACTAGTAAAGGTATTGATAATAATGTATGGGTATCCATACTTATTGATAAGTATTGATTTTTTTTTTATTTAGGGAACAGTTTTTCACTTTGTTTAAAATGTTTGAAGGCTTTTGAGCTTGTCTAAAATATTTCTAAATGTTCAAATTACTTTTCAAAGTATTTGGAGTTTTAAAAAGACTTTAAGATGGATTTTACTTTGTTAGATCAAAATAATTTATTAAACAAAGCTTAGTTTAACAGTAGTTCATGTTAAGTTTAAGTAAATTATTCTAAAAAGAAATGTTTTTTTTCTTTTGAAGTTACAATTTAAAACCATGTCTATAGTTACTACCAAAATCAATCATTGCAAGGACTGAATTAAATAATTAACGTGGTCTTTGGAATTGGAGTGAATTGGGAACCGACTAAGGTACTGGTTTGAAGCAAGAGGTTGGGTCAATTGACTCGCGAACCCATAGAGACCGGTTGAATCAGGCTAAAAATTGTTTCAGTTGACAATTGAACCGATTTTTGCATTTTCAGTTTTTATGATTTTTTTATCGAACTGTTTGGATCGAAAAATCAATCGTATGATCAGTTTGACCACCGTTCCAGTTGTGAAAACCTTGATAATTAATTTAATAAAATAATTCAACTCAAATTAACTTGCTTACACCAATAAGTGGTTGGAAGAAGTGGAGTGGATTTCTTCCTCAGACATTTGGACTGAGTTTGAATTATGAAGTCATCACTATTGGGAGGATTTTATTTAAATGCCACCTTAACCCAAAATAATATTACTGTCTGACCTTGAAATAGACAAGGACACTTGTGATTATTAAAAAAAAAATTACACATAAATTGCACAAGAAAACTCCAACATGTAATCTTAAAATTTCAAAACATTAACCTTACTATAAATTATATAATTAGTTATCTTACTTGTATATGAGCTGATTGTATATATTTATTAAAATATGCTTTATTAATTTATTTAAGTATTTTTCAATAAATTGCAATGTTGTAATTTGATAAAGAAATTTGTAAACCTAAAGAATTAGTAATTTGGAAAAAAAATTAAGTAAAATTTTAAAACAATAGTTAACATGTTTAATTAATAATGTACGTACGAGTCTTCTTTGTCGTAACCAGATTTAGTCTAGCAAAAGTCTAGGGTTTTTACAATTGGTTAGTTGTGTGATTGGAGGTTTTATTGGCGCCAGCAAAGGAAAATTTCTTTAGAAAAAGGGATATTAGCGAAATCCTTTCAAAAAGATTGAATTTTGTAGGTTCAAAATTCTTACATAACCAGGAAAAGTTGAATTTGTAGAAATATGTCAAAGGAGTTATCGATGGAGAAAGAGTTTGCAAAATTAAGCCTTGAGGAAGAATAGGACGAAAGCCTGCAGTTTGCGACAGAGGCGAGGCCATAGAAATCAGTGTATGGGATGTGTGTAGTTGGATGTTGACTTACAAAAAGTGTGGTTAATTTCCTTACACTAAAAAACACAACGACTCATTTATGGCACCCGTTGGGAGGAATCCAAATTTTTTATCTAGGTGAGAAACGCTATCTTTTTCACTTCTTTTATGAGGTTGATGTGGAGCGAGTGATGAGTGGAACGCAATGGACCTTCAATAATCACCTTCTTTTGCGTCACAGATTAAAAGAAGGGGATGGCCCAAATTTAGTATCGTTAGTTTATGCGAATTTTGGGTGCAAGTTCATGATCTTCCACTAGGGTTTTTCTCTGATTGTGTGACGCAACAATTGGGAGTTTTGTTGGTAAATTCCTGGAACATGATACAAATCAACATAATCAAGGTTTTAGGAATTTTTTGCATATCTGAGTCTAGATAGATATCAAAAAACCATTAAAGATGAAGAAAAAGATTATTATATCTAAGTCAAATTTTGTTTACATGAAACTTCAATATGAAAAATTGTCTCTTATTCGCTTCTTTGTGGGTGTTTGGGGCATGGTGATAGGTTTTGTCAAATGAAGATTAACCTAGGTTTAAAAGAAGTAGAGTATGGGTAGGATATATCATTAAGGGTACAAGCGAGGCGAATAAGTACCACCCCAAGCGTATGGTTAAGGGAAGAAAATTTGTGGACACGATTGGAAAAACAGTAGCTATGAATAATAGTAATGAGGATTGTAGTTTTGATTCACGACATAACTCGGGTTTTATTACCCAAACCTTAGAGTTTAATTTAGAAGGTAGAAAGAGGCAAGATAAAGGAAAAAGAATACTATTGATAAGTGAGGAGAAGAAGGAGGATATAAAATAAGACAGTGAGGAACTACCATTGGATAATGTTGAAGGAAATAAAATGTATAGGTCAAATGATCATGTACAAAGTTGAGTTAAGCTTAGAGCAGAATGTGGTTTAGGATAACAACAGGGAACAAATTGCACTAACCAAATATCGACAGCTGCCAATAGGCAAGCCGACCAGATACAATGAAAATCTTAAGTTGAAACATTCATGGATTAGGGAGTCCGCAAGGCGTTAGAAGGCTTCAACATATGTTGAAGTTGTATAGTACCCAAGTGGTCTTCTTTATGGAGACAATAATGGACCGTAATCAGATGGAAAGAGTTAGGCGACAGTGTGATTTTCACTTTGGCATCGATGTGCCAACAGTTGGAACGCGTAGTGGGCTGAGTCTTGGATGGAAGGAGTAGATATCTGTGAGTTTGAAAAGTTTCTCCAATAACCATATTGATGTTGATATTGAAGATAATAAAGTACGAGCTACATGGAGAATGACTGGATTTTATGGGGCACCGAAGGCACGATGGGGGAGTGTGACATAAGACCTTTTAAAAAGATTAGGTAGAGAGCAAGTTACGTCATGGTTGGTCTGTGGTGATTTTAATGAGATTTTATATTTATTTAAAAAAAGAAAGAGGTTTGCCTAGAAATGAACGTCGTATGGAAGATTTTAAAATATCCCTTCTTGTGTGTCGACTTGAGGATGTGGGTTATGTTGGGAAGTGGTTTACATGGGAGAGAAGGAACCTCCTTAAAACAAACATTAAGGAACGCCTTAATAGAGGAGTGGCAAACATATAATGGCTCAATTTATTTCCTGAATATACAATTCGACATTTGTCAAATTCTTTTTCAGACCATTGCCCTTTACTTATCCAAACCAAGCAAGAATAATTGAGTATAAGAAAGTGATGGTTCAAATTTGAAGCGTAGTGGACCGTGGAGATATCATGTGAAAATGAAGTGAAGAGGCTATTGGAGATGAGTAAAGGAAGGGTGATGAAGAAATTGGAATTTGTAGGTAAAGGTTTACAAAGATGAGCAATGTGGATAAAGAAATTACGGAAAAGGTTGTCAATGAAGCTACTTATTCGAATTGAGGAATTGAATGGGATGAAAAAAACATATAAAAATTTGGAGGAACTTATTGATGCTAAAATCCGTTTAAATCTTGAAATTGAAAAAGAAAAAAGGTATTGGGAGCAGTGAAAAAGGATGAATTGGTTGAAAGAAGAAGATAAAAACACTAAATTCTTTCATAATGTTGCATCACAGAGAAGAAAAGCAAATAAGATAAAAAAAACTTGAGAATGAGCGTAGCCAAATTATTATGAATAAAAGCAAGATGGCAAAGGTGGCAAGGAGATATTTTGAAGAGATGTTTTCGTTAGGAGAAGTCGGTAATCTTGAGTACATATTGTCAAGAATTGAATCTCGTATCTTGGATAGTATGAATCAAGCTTTAACAAAAAATTATACTAGGGAAGAAATTACCTTAGCTCTTAAAAATATGAGACCCACCAAAGATTCTGAGAGTGATTGGTTCCCAACTATTTTCTTCCAAAAGTATTGGCACATTATTGGATAGGAGGTTGGAGATTATTGTCTTAATGTTTTGAACAGGGAAGGGTCGATTGAGGAAATTAATATGACAAACATTGTCTTTATACCCAAAGTGACGAGCCCAACCAGCCTTAAGAATTTTCTGTTGGGAAATGTAATCATACTGTAGTAAACATGTAACTATTTTCTATTTATTTGAACAATGAATAAATAAATAAATTTAATTTCACACTTCAATATAATGTCTTTTATATTTATGTTTTTTATATTTTACATGCATAGTAAAATTGTGACAAGTAAATATTAACTCATTGATGGTCTAAAGTTCAAACTGAAGATAAGTGGCATTGTAAAGAACATTTACATTGTGGAAAAAACAACTTACTTTAAAAGATAATCTAAATGAGCCCGTAATCCCGTAAAAGAATCAAAGTGAGCATTTGATTTAAATATTGAGAAAGATTATTTGTCGTTTACAATTTCAATTGGGGAGATGGCTAGTCTTGACCATTGGAGCAGTTGACTTCACGAGTAGAGACATAGATGTATGCATTGGTAGAATGATACATTATACTGAACCCAAGATGAATTAATTCTGAATCCGTTTGTGAATTCATTTGTAACGTTCATGGTATGATTTACTTAAATCCTAAGTTAGTCACTAACCATGCGTCTGCAGCTTATATGCTTTGATATAAGTGGAGGCTTATGCTCTAAAGAAGATCAAGCCTAGAGTCGGTATGTTGGGTACATAACTTGTGTATGGCATGAGTTTACTAGAAACAGTGAAATTCATAGCTCAATTAAAGAGTTAATGATATCCTCTCAATGGCATTATGCGGGTTGATAAATATAAAATGTGACCACGGATTGTTCGTTCTCGAACGAGCAATTTATCATAGTTATTTGTTGATAGAGGTCATATTAATCATTAAGAAAACACAATGGTAACAATGAGATAAAATAATATTGTATTGAGTGAAGATGTTTAACTCAAAGAAATTAAGGATATCATATGAGGGTAACACACACATGATAAGGCCATTAGATAAAGTAGTTGGATGAATTACTTTCGTAAAGAGTATACAATAAGAAGTTTTCAATCATGGTACTTCTTATGTACTGACTCCATGACTAAGTACTTATGAATTATCGAAACGATACTTCTAGACATAATTGCAATCACGATAGCCTAATTGTATATGTCTAATTGGTCCCTCTTCTAGCTCAACAAAAGCTCGTTCGGACTATATTTGAATCAAAAGAAAATTCTACGACTTTGGGAATAATTTAATTTTTGTCGATTTATTCGATGTGAAATTAAATTAGATAGTCGTAAGAATTGTTCAATTAGAGAATTGATTAAAATTTTTTCTTAAAAAATTAATTTGAAAAATCTAAGTGATTTTTGGAAATATTAATTTTGATCAAGTAAAATTAAATTAACCAAATCAATTAAAATTAATATAATGATTTTGAAAGTTAATTTTCAAGTTAGACAATTGGCCCAATAAGTAATTGACTTTAAAAATTAGACCTAATACTGTAAATTGGGCCCGGGAGCTCAAAATCGAGACCTAGACTCAAAAACTGATTGAACCAAGCCCGGTATGTGAAACCAGGTCGACGATCCAATCAATGGCTAGACCGATCGATCGGGTCGTCACTAACCCAGACTAAATTGGCAGCAGTCGAATTGGCTCAGGGTACCATAAGGGTGTTGCACCTGCATCATCGAACACAGCAGTTGAGCAGTGAAAAAGTTAAGGCAACAACAGCATCCCGATGTCCGGCAACAATTTTGTAATCAGTGGTTGAGCAGTGAAAAAGTTACACTCCTACTGGGACTCTACCAAAGAATTTGATTTCAGATTATTTCAAAAATAATATTAATTTAATATTAAAGTAGTTAAGTTTAATCATAGTTAGACTCTCTAAACTCTCATGCATTAGGTCATTATTTTAAACATACTTGAATTGAAAAGAAAGTTGTAGAGAGAAAATTCTCTAAAAGAATTATTAAAAAAAATTTATAAAAATATTTTTTTAATTTACAACTTGACCCAAAAATTTAGAAAAATTATAAAATTACTCCACTACTAATTTTTTTGAAATTTTTTTTGATTCAAAGCGAGGCCACACTCAACAAACATGAGTTTGAAGATAATGAAGAAGACTACTCGATCGAAGCGCTCATCCTAGACGAATCGAAAAAGTACAATTTTGATTAAGTGTTTATTACTTTAGACATCACAACCAAGATCTTGTTTTGGAAAAAAAATTAGAACTCATGTGTTTCCCTAAATTTATTTTCTGTTGCGTTTTCCAAACTCATTTTTCCAACATTTTCGACTAATTAGCCTCTGTACAGTAATTTACAAAATTATTTCAAAGGCAGTGACAAATCGTCTCCAAAAAGTTCTAAATGCATGTATCAATAAAGCCTCAAGTGCGTTCGTGCCAGTAAGGCTCTTTACGGACAATATTTTGCTAGCTTTTGAATTAATGCACTCCATAAAACATAAAAGAATGGGCCAAAATGGGAGCTTAGCTTTGAAGCTCTATATGAGCAAAGCATATGATTAGGGGTGTGCAAATTTCGAGTAAAATCAAATTAATTCGATTAACCGACTAAATTCGATTAATCGGACAATTAACCGAATTAATTCGATCAATGGGCAGTTAATAATTTTTTAGAAGTTCAGTTAACGATTAATTCGATTCGAAATTGATCGATTAACCGAATTAATAGAATTTAATAAATAATATTATAATATATAAGTATTCGGTCAATTCAATTAATTTTTTGAAAATATAAATTAATGGGTCGATTAAGTTGGTTAATTTTTTTATATGTTTCATACTTGTTTTAACTAAAAATAAAGATATATATATAAATTTCAGTTAATTCGATTAACCGATCGAATTAACCAAAAAAATTCGGTTCAATTATTTCTTTTTAAAAATATTTTAATTCGATTAACGGTTAAAGGTTTAAAAAGGTCAATTAATTCAGTTAATGGTAGCTCGAGTCAGTTAACCGGTCAGTTAACAGATTGAATACCCCTATGTATGATAGGGTGGAGTGGGAGTTTCTGGAAACAGTTGACACAAAAAATGGGCTATGTGGATTCATTGGTGTCTTTAATCATAAGGTGTGTTACAATAGTTAATTATTTGGTATGCATGGATAATGAGATGGGAGAGCGCTTCAAGCCAATGAGAAGGTTGCGTGAAGGTGGTCCTCTAAGTCCCTACGGATGTTACACTACCTATTCTTAATTTGCAGTGAAGGACTTTCGTCATTAATGAGGCTAGCCTTATGGGAAAGAACTATTAAAGGAGAAAAGGTTTGCCGACAAGGACCAACTATTATGCACTTACTACTTGCGGACGACTATTTTATTCGGGGAGACTACGAAAAGGAGAGCCAATAACCTTAAAACCATATTACAAAAGTATGAAATATGTTCAAGCCAATGTATAAAACTTCAATAAGTTTATGGCTTTTTTCAATTCAAATGTCCCAGAATAGATGAGGGAACAAATTGCGAATATATTGGGCGTACAAACTTCAAGAAACCCAGAAACATATTTAGGTCTACCAAATATGGTAGGAAGGGATAAAAAGAAAACTTTCCAACTTCCAAAGGATAGAATGATCAATAAAGTCAAAAGGTGGAGTACAAGGTTTTTATCAATGGGAGGGAAGTGTTCATTAAAGTCGTGTTACAGGCAATTCCTACCGACTCTATGGCATGTTTTTTGTTGCCAAAATCTTTTTATGTTGAATTAGAAAACATTATGGGACAGTTCTGGCGACAAAAATGGCACGATAAATGTGAAATTCATTGGTGCGAGTGGAGGAAGCTTGGTAATTTAAAAGAGGAAAGTGGAATGGGTTTTAGATGCCTTTCTAAGTTTAATGTGGCACTTTTAGCAAAGCAAGGCTATAGTTTGATTTGTTATCCGAATTCATTATTAACAAAATCATTGAAAGCAAAGTACTACCCACATTTAGATTTCTTGCAAGCAAGGTTGGGGAAGTTACCATCCTTTACCTGGAAAAGCTTATGGTCAGCAAAAGGTCTCCTTGAGAAAGGGATGGGTTGGAGAGTAGGGTCTGGAAAGCAGATATCAATTTGGAATGAAGCATGGGTCCCTAGCACTGAAGATTATAAGATTCAATCATCATATGTTAATTAAAATTTAGTTTATGTTTCGGACTTAGTTGAACAACATTCAAATTGTTGGAAGGAGTCAATAAGAAGTACCTTTCATCCTAAAGACACTAAAAGGATTTTGTGCATTCCCCTACCCGTTGAGAAAGAAGCTGATAAGATGGTGTGGCAAGAAGCCTCGGGGGTTTACACAGTTTGAAATAGTTACTGTCGAGACCTCCCCTCGGCTCTTGAAAAGGGCGTGGATCGAACTTGGGTTTTTAAAAATGATAAAACGTGGGAGTCGCCACCAATCCTTTTTGCTAAGGTGTGATTGGGTCACCTTGAAAAGTAGTTGTTTTAAATAAACCATTTAATTTATTAAAACAACGATTTTGGTCTACGAAGTTTAAAGAATTAGGTTCGGGAGTCAGTTACGCACGAGGAAGGGTTAACACCCTCGATACGCCCAAAAATTGGTACTTGATTGATTATCTAATGTCTTGATGTCGAAAATTTGAAAATTTGAAAGAATTAAAAAGATCCCTTTTTATGATGATGTCAACTGATAGTTCTTAAAGAAATCAAAGATATATACAAAGGGGCTATTCCGTCTTGAGGCAAAAATGTCGTATCCAATACTTTAGGACACCCCTTTTGACCATCGAGACTAAACTTCCCTTTTTTATTTATAAATTTACTTTAAGGGACATTCTATTATTTAAAAATGGACGAGAGAATCGCGAACCCAATACTTTAGGGCACGTTTTCCTGAACCTCTAAATATAGAACGTTGCCTTGCTTTTAGAAAAACCTTACTTGAATAACAAAACACCATGTCCAATGCTTTAGGAGATGACATTTTGAGTTCCAAAAATAAGCCCCTTTTTGTAAAAATATACTTGTTCGAAAGGATATTCGGGCATTTAGATTAAACGAGAAAATTGCAACCCAATGCTTTAGGGCATAATCTCTCGAAGCTTAAAAACAGAACATTGCCTCGGTTAAGAAAATCTTACTTTGGAATATCAAAACATCACATCCAATGCTTTAGAACTGACATTTTGAATTCCCAAAAATAAACTTTTTGTTAAAATGTACTTGTTTGAAAGGATATTCGGATATTTAGATTAAACGAGAAAATTGCAACCCAGGGCACAATCTCTCAAATTTCTAAATAAGGAATATCACCTTCACGAAAAGAAGCCATTTTATATTAATATGACACGCATTTACAATAAAATGTAAAAATAAGTTGCAATACTGATATACGTGGTGACACGAAACAAGTGCGTTAATATGGATAACAATAATGGAAGCGAAGAGTAAAATGAATGGGAAAAGAATATAACAGAAATAATAATAAAACTAAAGCAAATAATAATAAGCATATATACGTCATAATACAATAATAGAAATAATAATGTCATAATAATAATAATATAACAATAAAGAAAAATAATAATAATAAGATAACAGTAATAATAATACCCAAATATGTACAATGAATAATAATATAAATATAGTGCTACTAATAATAATAATAATAATACGTATTAATATAGACGTGATAAAAATTATATAATAATATTAGTAATAATACGCGGTATATATAACATACGAGTACGAATATAATAATGATAGCGGTAATGAAATTAGTATATACAAATAATAATGTAACGATAATAATGCAAAATATATAAGATAATAATATAGTAATAACAATAGTAAAATACTAAAATAATAACATAATAATAATAATAGTAATAATAAAAAATATATACACTATACTAATATAATAATATAACAACAATATAACAATAATAATAATAAATATAATAATAATAATAAATAATAATAATGGCGCGAAATATGTGCAATATAAGAATAATATAAATATAGTGATAATACTAAACATATAATAATAACATAATAATAATAGGATAATAATAATAATAGTAATAATAATAATAATGATAAAATATCGATAATACGTGCATGTAAAACATATATATAATATAAAGAGGTAATATGCAAGTAAATAAATAGTAAGCTGACGAAAATAAAAGTATAACAATAAAAGAGGTAAGCAACAATAAAAAAAACAAAAATAAGTGCATAAACAAAATAATAGCAACAATAGAAAATAGTAATAAACATTAGAAATAATAGTGAAAGTGATGATAATAGGACAATACATTAGTAAAATAACAGAATAACCAAAAAGGGAAGTAAATTGGGCTTAAAATAAAGTATGGAGACTAATTTGGAATAAATAAAAAAAAAAGAAGGGGGAGAGGTTTTATTGTAATGCGTTAAAAACACAGGGGACTAAAATGGGTAATAATCCTCACGATGCTGTGCTGTTTCAAGCTGGCAAGCGCGGACTAAATCAAAAATGAAATAAAATGACAGGCCAAATCGCGAAAAAAAAAAAAAAAGAAATATGGGATAGGACCTAATCTGATGTATTTGCAAAAAAAAGAGGGACCAAGCGCGCAATTATCCATTTTAAGGGATATGCACAGACTTCCTTTAGGCTAAACGACGTAGTTTCATTGAATATTAAAATAACCCCCAAATTTTATGATTTTAACCTACATTTTCATTCAAACACAATGACAAACAAATCCTCCCTTCCTCTCCACTCTCATCTCTTTTTATTCTTCTCTGCAGGAATGGGGTGGGAGATTTCAATGATCAGTCCCCATGCCACGACACCATGCCGCCGAAACACGGAAAAGGTAATTTTCTCCTCTTTTTTTATCCTTTAAATATTTATGTACAGTATATATTTGCAAACGAAAGAAAGGAAAAAATAAAAATAAAAAATACCTTGAAATTTTTGTTCTGCTTTGTTATTTTGTGTTTTGAATCGCTTTTTTTTTTTTTGATTGATTGAAAAAAAAAGGGTCCTGATTACATAGTTTCATTCGGCTTTTATAATAGAATATTGAATAAAAATACAATATTTTTGTGCTCTTTGCTATTATTCTTTGTCATTTGTCTTTTTGCGTAGTGGGGAGCAAAAGGGAATGGAGGAGGCGTGAAGCAGCACTTGGTGGTGATGGCGACAAGCGGTCGTGGGGCTAGGGTTTTTGAAAACCCTTAAAAATGTGGGCCTTTTGGGCTTTGTTTGTTATTGGGTTTTATTTGTATTGGGCCTTGGTTTGTAACAGGCCCGGGCTAATTTGGGTATGTACAGTTACAAAACATTATTATAGAATGATCGGGACACAAATTTACAACTCAACCAAAGTCACTATAAACTTATGTACAAAAAGCTATGGCATGTGGAGTTACCCTCAAAAACAAAAATCATGGTATGGAAAACCATTAATAATTTTCTACTTACTCAAACTAATCTATTCCATCACAGACTGGTAAGCTCAGCAAACTATATGAGATGCCTAAGGAGTGAAGAGTCGACAGAGCATGTGTTTAGAGACTATCCATTCGCAAATGATGTTTGGACCAGACTAGGAATCGGGTGGTCCCTGAAGCAAAATCAACTACAGTATAAGGATTGGATTCAGAATTTATTTGAAAGAGAGTCTAACCAAAGAATTAGAACAATAGTGTGTGCAATATGGGCATTGTGGACAGACAGGAATAAACTTATTCACGAAAGGAAGATGCAAACAAGTGCTACTCTGACTCATTTCATCATTGACTATTTACGAGAGTGGATGGGGTTACTAAGAGATAACCTATCAGCAAACTGGTGAATGAAAGCTGGAGACCACCAGAGGATATCAATGTTAAAATCAACTTTGATGCTGCATTTGGCAAGCAACATAAGAGGTCATGCACAGAAATAGTGATTAGAAACTCTAGTGGTCAAGTTTTAAAAACAAAAGTTCATAATAACAGACACATACCATCGACGTTTGCTGCAGAAGCTCTCGTTTGTGTTCAAGCGGTCAGGTTTGGGGCGGAGTCGGGGTTTTTGATAGTTGAGGTCGAAGGAGGCACGCTATCAGTTATTAAGAAGATACTTTGCGAGGATGATGACAGATCTGAAATTAGGTCTTACATTTTAGATGCTAAAAGATTAAAGAGTTACTTTATTAATTGTAGATTGAAGCATGAAGGAAGACAAATGAACAGAGTAGCACACATTTTAGCGAAAGAAGGGCTAAGTGATGAAGGGAATGCTTATCTGGTTAATGGTCTCTCAAAATCTGCAGCCTGGGCTGTGAAGGAGGAGTGGATAACCGTCAGGCCCGGAGTAGGAAGAAGGAAGCAATGAGATTTTGTTCTGAAACAATTCAGAACGAAATTTTTTGAAACGAGTTTTTTGACATTTTGAGAATCGAAGAGAGTTTTTGTGTGAAGGTATTCTTGTTCCAAGTTGCTAAACACTGGTGCAACTAATTAACGAGTTAATTCGCTCATGGTAGGGATGCCTGAATCAGAGGTGGGTTTGGTTTGTTGACGGATTTTTCTAGAGCTTGGAAATGAAGAAATGGTGAAGAGGAGAAAATGGTTCGTCAAAATGATGACTAGCTGTGAGTAGACGTTAGGGTTTTGGTAGGATATTTGTTTGTTCAGGGACTGGGTTTTTTTTGACATTTTAGGATTGGGCTTGTTTTGCTTTTCTTTTAGGTTTCAGTTTTGTATTTAGGTTGGTTTGTTTTTTTCTTTTTTGGTTGATATTAATGAAAGGCCAGTTTATTTCCAAAAAAAAAATAATAATGATGTACAAAGCAGTGAAATGTTAATTTAATAGAAGGAGCAATAAATTTTTCTTGTAAATTAATAATATTTTATTTTATGAAACAAACTTCAAATTACATTCTCAAATGCAAGAATCACTCTCCCACCAATTACATTCTCAATAAAATGACAACTTTTTATCATACCAAAAGATGCCAACTTAGGGCTCCTTTGGATGCCCGTTTTCCTCGATGTGGTGAGATTGGTAACCCAATCTCACCTGAAATCTTGTTTGGTTCAAACATCACGTTTACCAAAATTGTCTGAAACTCATCGATCTCCAAAAACTTCATGAAGGTTTGAGTAGCAATTGAACCCACCCGGTTGAAGTTATTTTTAATGAGACAAAAAAACCATTTACCTTTGGTTATCCCCTCTCGATCGATCTATTTTCTCTTTCACATTTTCCTCCCAAAAAATTCCATTCCATTCTATTGAGATTTCCTCCAAAAACCCTTAACCTTACATCTGGTTCAAAGATCACGTTGAGATTTCGATGCTAGTGTTGAGCAATGATTGAATGGATCTTTGTTTGGATTAAATGGAAGTGAGGAGAAGTTGAGAAATCGACGGAAAATAAACAAGTTACGCATATCGATCAAGAATGAGGATAGAGAGAGTAACGATATCGAACACGAGTGAAGGGAGGAGGAGCAAAGAAGCGGCGGTGGCAAAGCAACTAGTTTTGCCTTTCCTTTTCGAGCCGATATCGAGCAACGACAAGCCAACTAAAATTCGTTTCCGGTATTCTTCGCAATCTTTTCATCATCAATTATGAACAAAAAAAAATCAGTTATAATTCTTATGTTATTTTATTAATTTGCTTCTTTGATTTTGTTTTTCTATTAATAGGATTCTATTTTTATGTGGAAATAGAAGAGATGGAAATGGAGAAAGAGCAAGGACTGGAATGGATCGAAGCTCAAAAGATCGAAATTAGTTTGGACCTTGCAGTTGCTGGCAAGAACCAGCTTGAATTCCTCGCTGCTGTCAATAGGAACCGTTGGCTCTTTGGGTCTTTTTGGGTGATAACTTTCATGACTCAATTTCTTGATTGTTGCTAAATCATCATTTTTACCATTTTCAAATTTTGGGTCTTTTTGGGGATTCCATTTTGTTTAAGTTTCTCCAAGTTTTGCATTTGATTCCTACCTTAAACCCTTTTAATTGATGTGCATTTTTAATCAAAATTTGGGTTGTTGATTTTTTTAGATATGCTAATTTTTAGGTACAATGCTTCTTGGCTTGCCTTGCTAGCCAAATGTTATGAACAACCCATTTTGGAAGGGCCTTTGGTTTGTTCCTCTTGATTGTGAATGGATTTGGCATTGCCATAGGCTAAACCAGTATGTCTCTAAAGTGAAATTTTTGCTTGTTTTATTTTTGTAAGTTGAAGTTGGGATTTTCTTGTCTCTTTAAATCGGGTTCGTTACAAGTCCATTGTGAAGAACTCTATGGGAAGATCCTAGACAAGTACTAATGTTGTGTCGTCCCTTCGATGCGCATGTAAAGCGGCAAACCGAAAAAATTTGGAGCAGACTTTATCCGAATGGCGCTTATGAATTTGATTTCACCAAAGCCTTGTTTGAAAATGCCTCAAACACTTTACGGACTTGAAAAACACACTTGAATATGATCTAGTTTCAATTTGTTAAAAGCGAGTCCTTATAAGTGAAGAGATCTCTTATAAGTATTCTTGAGAGAGGAGCTTCGGTTTTGTGTTTTTTTATTGATTTTAGGTTAGATTCCAAATGTTTTTAAGTTTAAAACAACATTAGAACAGAGAATCATATTTGAGAAAGAGCGATTTCTCAAAGCTTTAGGTGAGTTGTAGAGTGAGAGAGTCTTGAGATTTATGATGGTTCTTGATGATTTTTAATAGAGTTGAAATGTTTTTAAGCTCCAAATCTTAGTTATAATGTTAGATTTTAGTTTGGTAAATATAGATTCAGGATTAGATAGTGTCTCACTCTATCGAATTGCATCATTTTCTAATTTGTTTTATTGATTTGATGTTGAAAATGAAACAAAAGAAGATGAAAGTCTGAAGGCGAAAGCAAAAGAGAAAGTAATGGAGGCTTAGTTTTAGTTTTTGCATTCTAATTTTCGTTATACTTGATGTTATGCTTTCATCAAAATTAATTGTTTAGGAACCGATTTTATGTTGTATGTATTGAATGATTACTTTGGTAAGCATCTTGTTATGGGTTAAGTACAAGTTAAATAAATAGAGAATTGTGTGTGTGATGTTGCTCATAGTGAAGCCTTGAATGGTTAAATGATAAATAATGTTGTTCTTTGGAATGTTGATATGTGTTTGGTTGATAAATAATTGGAAATACATGTTCAAACTTTTGAATAATCCTATTAAATGATTTTGGATAATTCTTGTGTATAGTTGATATGTCATAGGATATATAGAGTTCTATAAAGTTAGATTATATAACAATCCTTCATGTTGAAACACGGCATTTGTACACAATGTTAGAATCGGGATAGCCATGGATTTTATTGCAAATGAGATTTCTTTGTCATTCTATCTTTCATCGTTTCCATCGATTTGTTAGAAGATTTGCATGCCAAGGTCATGATGAAACACATTGATATTGTAGGTGTTTTAAATCATATGAAAAAGCAATTGTTGAAAAGTGTTCCTAAATTACCTAATTCATATTCCCCAAAAAGGATAAATGTTTTGGGGAACAAAACTTTTAGGCTTTAGTTCCTAACTCTATATTTATTGTGCGAGATATGTCATTCTTTTCTTCTTTTGCAGTTTGGCTTCATTGTTGTTTAAGATAAAATTATCAAGCGTATTTAATTTTGTATAAAAACATTAATTGAATTTTTTTCAAAGTTATGATGGGTCATTCACTCAATCGATGATAAGGGTTATTTTCATCGATGGTTCACTTACGGTATGTTCTTCTTGCTAGTTCCTTCGTTGCACATTTATGACATCATCCCTTCATATTGTTTTCATTTTATGGCATCTTAACATTACGATAATATGGAATTACAAATTCCATATGTTGACTGATGCTCAGTTTTTATTGGATTGTTGCCCAGGGTGTGCAATCGGAAAATGGTTCCTTGGTCTACTATTTGCACGGCTATAAACCATATGCTCTTTGGGGCTCTAATGGGTGTTGATGGGCAATGCATTGGTCAACGACCATATTATTCATCGAGGATATTTTCAGACCTCCTGTTTCCTATGCATCGAAGCCATGCCTTGTTACTCATAGGATTCAACATATCTTTGGAGATGTTTCAAATGGAATCCTTGATGGTTTTGGAAATGTAAAATATGGTTACAGCTCTGCTTTTACAAAGTCAAATGGTTTCAACTCAACAAAATCTAATGGCCTTGGTACTAAACTATCGAAATCTACTTACGCTCAAACCCTAACAAACCACTAAAGCAAGGTACTTTAAGTGTTTTGGGTTTATTCATTATGGATATTATTGTGTTTTTATTAGCAAAGCTATTTCTTGATTTTATTCCTAGTTTATGCTAGGCATATGGTTTAAATTATTTTTATTATAAAACATGAATAGTATACATTGCATATATTGTTAAATGGTGGAAACATCTATGTGAATGGTTCTTTTGATGTTGGATTAGCATATTTGATTTAACCCCAAAATTATGATTAATTAATACATGGCCACACTTTCTCAATGGACATAGCCTTTATATGCTACCCATTTGTCGGTGTATCGATTGTGCTTTGCAAAGCGAAGGAGAACTATTACACTTTTACCTCTTCTTTCGTAATTATTTTACGATACCTATCCCAAGTCCTATCATTATGTTCTAGATTGTTATATGATTTATACGGTTGAAATTCGCTTCCATGATGTAATCAATTTGTTTGGAGCTAATTTTAACATCATTAGATCATAGTGAATGGTTTTCAAATTTTGCAAATTTTTGCTCCTTGGGATTTCAACATTTTAATTATCCGAGTTTATGTTACTGAGGGCCTCATTCGAGTTACGATCCATCATGCAGGATCTTATAGGGGATACTAGTTTAAAGTAGACACTTTGCATCAATTTCGAAAACAATATTTTATATACTTATGACATGAAAATTTCAGCTTATTTTACATGTATATCATAAAATACTAGTTAAATCTCATGAATTAATAAATTAATGTTACTCAAAAAGATTGGAGTATGCAATATCTAAATGAAATGTATGTACTCGAGTTTTTATTTGTTTTTCGCAGCGGAAAACAAAGAACAAACGAAAGATCTGAAGCGACATCCATTTGAACCGGAGAAGCGATAGCATTTTGTTTATTCAAAAAGATCGATTTTTGGAGATCAAATTCATTTTTCTTCTTGTTCAAACTTCTTTGTATTGTTTTCCTTTTCTCCTTAATTTTTGCTAAAAAAACTAACATATATAATCCGGGCTAATGTATATGGCATAGTGCTTATTCAAGTAATGAAGTTAATCTTTACATCAATCGGGTTACATTTGCTTTTCTTCCTCTCTTGTCTAAATCCCAACAGATGTGATTTGCGGCTCTTCCTTTTAGCATTGATGACCAACTCAAGGCTCGACATTGCACGTTTAGATACTTCAAAATTTGATCCAAGTATAATATTACTATTTGCGAAAATAATATTTATCATTGTTATAAAATAATATTTAACTATAAAAAATTAAAAATAATAATCATTTTATCTAATAAATAATTTAAATTGATTATATAATTCATTAAAATATTTATAATAAAATATTAGAAGATACATTTTAATATTTTATTAAATGAATTTATAAATTCACATATTTTAATAATTTTATATAAGTAAAATAATTTAAAAACTTCTATTATATATCAATTCTAATATAATGTCCTTAATAGTCATTTTATATTCTCACCTCACCGCTTACAAATTGCGTTTGAATCCAAACACACACTCTACCATTGTTTTTTTTTAATCTCACCGCTCTGATGTCCAATCTCACCGCTACAGTAACTAATCTCACCGCCACCGCTGTTTTTAATCTCACCGGAGGTAAACACACCGCCCATCCAAACTAGCCCTTAGTTTACATAATGCATACATGACAACATAATATATTGCCCACTATCAAATTATTAGAGTGCGAACACATTTGCTTCTTACCATTTATATATTTTATATTGTAGTATTATATATACATGGGTAAACTACAATATTAATTACTCTAAATAAGGGTTGTTTCTATTTTAGACACTTCAATTTTTTTTATTAATTTGGGCACCCAAAAAATAGAAACTTATCAAATTGGTCACTTCACCATTAAATGGTAACAAAATATTAACTATGCATTTCTACAATTTTTTTTTGAGTGACTGAAATAGGAACAATTTCTATTTAAAGTGACTAAAAGACTAGTTTATTTCTAATAAAAAAAGGCTAATTTATTTTTTTTAAAAAGTGAAAACGCATAGTTAACATTTCGTTACCATTTAACGGTAGAATGACAAATTTGATCAATTTCTTCAACGTTGATAACTAGATTAATAAAATTATCTTTGAGTGAACAAAATAGAAATAACCTCCATTTAGAGGGACTAACAAGATAATTTATGTTCTTAATTTAATTTTCTAACGATGATAATAAAATTAAAAAAATAATTTTTAGGATGATTATAATAACAACTATCCCAATTTAAAATGATGAACAATTAATTTACCCCATATAAGAATTGATGATGAGGTTTGAATTTATTTCCGAGCATGTTTTTAATATTGCAGTACTTAATGTGTAGACATGGGCCTCATAAATACCCCGAATAATGCAAGTTAGACAACTAATTTAAGGGGCCAAGAAACCGCAATTCCTGTGAGCACGTGACTATGATACTCGCTATGCAGACAAGATTTTCATTTCTTAGTATTAATTACTAATTAAGAAAATAATCTTTTTCATCCTCTTTTCTGGTATTTTCTATGCGATCATGCTCTAACTAAACAACCCATATATGTCCCAATCTCCAACCAACAATAATAAAGTTAGTTACCCTAAAAGATCATTTATTTATGCATGAAATTTAGGAAAATTTTACAAGATTCTCAAATAAAAATTTAATTGACCAGAAATCTATCAAATTAATTCCATGATTTTTTTTAGCATTATATAATTTAGGAACCAACCTTAGCCTAAGATGCTAATAAATAATAACTTTCTCATTCCTACTACTATGGGCAACTAATTCAATTAGTTAAAAAAACAAATCTTTTACCGTTCCGTTTTAATTTCGTCCATACCCCCATTGTAACCATGGGGTTTTATGTATTTAAGCACTAAGCCGACATGGCGTGTGAAAAAGATATATGTTCAAATAGCTTGGGCCCTTGGGTGTTTGTCGACTTCATTGGAAGCCCTCTTTTTGCTTGCTTCAGCTTCGGGAATTGGGGACCCTCATTTTTTGCGCACATGTTGTGATGGTTGTCAGCCATTTGTTTAATGTAATTCCATTCCACAGACAATAATCTTTGCATACCTCTCCTCAGCTTATTTATATGAAAAACAAAGGATAGATGGGTAGATTACACGGTATAGTGCATTGACAAAATGTTTATCATTTCAGCACGGTGTAGGTTATGAAGTACCAATTCGTAGGAAGTGCAGAGTTTAGGTAGTATCAGGGTTTGGACCCAAGCTATCACTCAGCCAGATGTAGTGAGTCCCGCGGATGATTGTGATTCACATGGTAGGTGTATGGGGACCTCATTCATATGTAGATGAAATTAATTTCATGGAAGCATGATACGACTCAAATTTGATGGTGGGTGTCGTAGGTCCACCAAAAGCAGCCACTTTTTATTGCAAAAACTGTACGTCTGTCTCCCTCCATAATGGTGTTTTTCTGTTCTGTACCTTAAAGGGTTGCTGGTACCGTATAAATCGCCCGAAATACATAAGCAAGAGTGCCGGGTGTTGGGCTTGTGGGCACATGATCTTGATGAGTGAAATGAAAGGGAAAAAAGAGGAGCCAATTTAGAGGGGGATTTTAGCCTTAAGATGCTGCCTGGACCCCCTCCCATAATAGGTGTCACCTTCGACTACACACTGATGCACATACCCACCAAAAATTTTTTTTTTCGCGGGGGAGGGGGGGTTATATATGTCAATTTGAGTGGTATAGATTGATTAAAATGACACTTGAAAATTAGCTGATTGCAAATCGGAACAGCCAAAATACATAATTCCCACACGTACTTCACGTTGAAAAAAAAAGAAAACCAGTAATTAAGTTTGTCCTTTGGTAAGATCGCTTTAGCTTGTAATACATGACACGAAGACTTTTTTTTTTTTTTTTGGTCAGAACATGACATGAGGATGACTTTTTGATTTTTCAACTAATTTCTTTGTTCATGGATGATTTAATCTTTTTTCCGAAATTTTCATTTTTTTCAAATAAATTATTAGGATCAACACGATTAAACAACAAGTAAAAAAAATAATAGAATAAATTTAGAAATTGAACACACAAATTTAACATGAAAAAAATCCCTCCAAAGAGGATAAAAAACCATGGATAAAGATAATTTTACTATAATGACAAAAGAACGAAGAGTACAAAAGATGGAGATAAAAACTAAACCTCGAAAACCCAAAAACAAAGAACCTTCAAAACGTAAACACAAAATTCTCTAAATGTGTTATGAGTTCTAATATCTAATGGGTGTTTTTTCTAAAGTTGTAAAAGAACCTATTTATAGGCTAAATTCATATGTCAAATAATAATAAAATAATCTAGACTAATAAGAGTTTGATTGAAACAAATAAATAGAGTTTAACTAGAAGATTATTTCTCAAATTTGACTAAAATAGGAGTCATACTTAACAAATCTCCACCTTAACTCATATTTCCACAACGCCATCTTTACCAAAGCCCGCCACGAGCCTATCTTGAACCATGCAGAGAATTAACTGAGTCGAATCTGTGCTTAGAAACTGGAAGACTTCTAGCCTTCTATTTGTACGCTGCCAAATCAAAACTAACCCGGATTTGATTTTCACAAACAGAGTGTCCTAACTTTTCAAAACTTGCATCCAAAAGAGAACCTCTCTTCAACGAAACAGTCCTCCTATGACCAAGTTGCCTCCACTCCAAACGAGTTGACTTCGACTCTGTAACGGGCGAGGGACGTCTGATTTCACTGGTCACTATAGAACCTTCCAGAATATAAAGACTGCCAGTTCTTTTACCTTTTAACAAAACGAGAGCTCCATGAGATATTTTAATGACGCTCGACTCGATGTTCATTCTGCATCCTTTCAAGTCTAAAATACTCAATAAGATGAGATTCTTTCATAAATCAGGTACATACTTGACATCTGAGAGTGTCCTAATCGTCCCATCGTGTATCCTAATTTTAATAGTACCAATACCAATTACCTTACTAGATGAATCATTTTCCATGCGCACAACTCCACCTTCAACCGAACTGTATGTGGAGAACTATTCTCTATTGGGACACATGTGGAAAGAACATCCTGAATCTAGGATCCACTCAGACGTGAGCTTGGAGTTATCGCTCGTTGACACTAACAAGATATCATCATCGCTTTCATCAGCCAAATTAGCACCAGCTACATCTTTCCATTACTCTCAGCAGCTCTTTATTTCGCAGATTATAACAATCTGCTTTGACGTGACCTAACTTTTTACAATAGCGAACCTTTTGTCTCGTTTCTTTGATGCTACCAAAACGAAAGCTTGCTTATCTGCCTTGCTATCCAAACCAAACTCATTGTCGAGTTTGTCTCTACTCAACAAATGACCCTTCACATCTTCGAATGAGAGTTTGTCTCTGCCATAAATTAGGGTCTCCCTAAAAGACTTGTATGAAGGGGGTTAAGAGCACAATAATAGCATAGCCTGATCTTCATCGTCAATATGAACCTCAACATTCTTTAAATCATTTAAAAGAGTAATGAATTGACTGATGTGATCTTTAAGAAGCTCACCTTCGTTCATGCGAAACGTAAATAGACGTTGTTTCAACACTAAACGGTTAGCCAAAGACTTAGTCACATAAAGAGTTTCGAACGTTTTCCTCAAAGCGTATGAGGTTTTCTCCGTCAATACCTCCTGCAATACCGTATTCGTGAGGCATAACTAGATTGCAGACAATTCCTTTTCATCAAGCTCTTTCCATTCTGTTTGATTTAGATTCTCAGGCTTTTTCCCGGTAACAACCTTTTTCAAGCCAGTTTGAAGTAGAATTGTCATCATCCGAACTTGCACAGATTGAAATTTGTCTCACCATAGAACTTCTCAATTTCAAACCTTGTTGCTGCCATATCTGAATGGGCTGATCTATGAAAATTGAACTAACTCTGATACCACTTGTTAGGATCGACCCGATTAAGCAACAAGTAAAAAAAAAATAGCGAAATAAATTGAAAAATTGAACACACAAATTTAACATGGAAAAACCCCTCCAAAAAGGATAAAAAAACCACTGGCAAAGATAATTTTACCATATAAACAGTTGTTGGATATTAAACAGCCCCATAACTGTGTGAAACATTCATTAATCAGTTCCTGAGAGAGGCTTAGAAAAGTCAAACGGGTTCTGGCCATGACTGTGACACATACTGATCCATCAGGAATTGTTTTCTTGCTCTTATCTGACTTGATGTTACGAGTATCGATTCAATTGAAGAATAAGCTAGTCCTTTTACAAAATATTTAAAAGTGCGTTTATCTTTTTGTATAATTTAAATTTAAAATGAATCTAAACAAATAAATACATTTTATGGGATTTAAAAAAAAAGAAACATTTCGATTTCAAACAACTCAACCTTGCTATTACAATCAAAATCCCATTTGCCTTTTACATCAATATTTTATAAGTTTATTTTTTTTACGTAATAATTTTTATTTGCATCATAAACGTTGTATAAATAATCTTTGTTGGATCAATGATATTTCAATGGGCTTGAGAAATCATTCAAAATTTTGTAGAGAATTAAATATATATAAATTATGAAATTAAAAAATTATAGTAAGAACAAGAGAAAAAATAGATAAAAATGAAAGGATATTTCATTTTTTACTTGGAATACAATAAACTTATACATGCATTCTATTTATAAGATTTCATACGTTACAAAAACATAAACTAGAGAATTAAGACACCCTATAATTCATTATGGGTTACAAGATAATAAATTCTTAGGGGGTTTTGGGAGTTCTATGGACATTTGTTTATCAATGGATTTACAATAATCTCCCTTGGATGTCCATCAATGAAAATGTGCCTCGTTAAAACCTTATTAGAAAAATCCCGTGGGACAAAAATCTAATGAAAGAAAAAGAGTACACAATCTCTTATTAAAAGTTGCCTCATTAAAAACATTTACTTGGAAAACCCAATGGGACAAAACCTTGGTTAAAAGAAAAGAGTACGACGTGTTTTATACTCCTCTTAATAGCAACATCAAATTGTTCTTTGAGCCATCGTACTCCAATCTTGTATACTAGTTTTTAAAATATTGTGGTTGATAATGCCTTGATAAAAAGATTTGTCAAATTATCACTAGAATGAATTTGTTGAACTTCTACATCACCTTTCTTCTCAAGATCATAGTAAAGAATAATTTTGGTGAAATATGTTTCGTTCTGTCACCTTTGATGTAACCACCCTTCAATTAAGTTGAAACACCCTATACCCGGCCCACGAGCCTGGACCGGATTTGGTATGTTCCGCAAAGTAAACCGGTTAAAAATTCTTTTATTACTTTGGAAATCTGTGTGTTTTGAAGATAGTTTGCTGGTGGGTTGGGCTCGAGTTGAAAACAAATTTATTTTATATTGAAACCCATTTAATTTCAAGTGACAAAATATTTAAAGTTTATTTTAAATTAAATTGACTTAATCTCTAATAACTAAAATTTCGTAACATAGTAAATAAAACAGAAAATAACATAGTTCACTATGGCCTTATTACATCAAATAAAAACCCAAAATGAAATTTAAAGTACTTAGAAAAATAAAGAGTCCACATAATAATTTCTTGCCGGGCATGGCCACCACTAAGCTCTGCCGACCCGGTCCATTATTGATCATCACCGAAAAATGTTCCCACAACGGGGTGAGTCAACAGACTCAATGTGTAACACAAAGACTAAGATTTAACAATTCGGGCATACATTATCATGTCACATATCAATACATATAACAGATAAAAATAATGATGCAACCCGAACCCAAACCTAGATGCCATCTGCTACACATCACCCGTACCAACCTGCACACCGTGGGGACTACTAAGTCAACCCTTCATCCGCTACACACCATCGAAAGCGATCATTTGCGATCGACGTGCTCATCGCCTTTATAAATATTCGTGGCATAGCCACCAGATTAAATAATTGTGACCGAAGTCACCACATTCAGATATCGTGGTCTTAAGTCACCACATTCAGATAATATGACCGAAGTCACCATATTCAGATATCGTGGTCTTAGATCACCACATTCACTTCCCCTTTTTCAATAACCCATATGCCCCATATCATACATATTATGCATTAACATGCCAAATTTCACATTCTTATCTCTGTTCACATATGAGTCATAACATATATTCATAATCCTAGTAGGAGTAGGAAACGTACCTGAGTACTTTGTACCACAATATGGTACCTTAGTCATGTTCACATTCTTATACATACTTGTATTAAATATTGCCATAAATCGTATTAAAAGATAGTGTAGGGTACACACCTGATTCGCTTAACAAATTCACTGAAATCCCGAAATCCGATTTACTGCCTCAGATCCTTAACTCCTTACATTCGGCCATCACTCAAAAATTTAATGAAGACCATTCGGCCATAAAACCAAATCCTATTAGGATTGTAGTAACTCAAAACTTACCTTGGTGCCGATTTCACTACTAATCAAGTCCCGAAATCTTTGCTATATTCCTTCTTGTATTCGGCCAAGCACTAGATCTCTTCATAGGTTAGTTTCCGGCTTTTAAGATAATGAGAAACAAGTCTAAATACTAAAATAGGCCCTTGGCCGAATGTGTGAGTACACTTACCTTGAAATTCTCAAATCCTGAAAAGTATCCCTTGCCTTAGGTGTCTGTCGAAATCCCCATGGATATATGTTAGATCAATTCCTAACATTTAAACACATTAAGAATGGCCTATGGCCGAATATCATCTTACCTTGAATCTTAAAAATCCCGAAAGATCTTCTCTTGAAGTCGACAACACCTAAATCCCGAAACCTCCCTTTCATAGTTCGGCCAAGATTAATAATAGGGATTAGTCCCCAAATTTTGATAAATCAAAAATATAAGGAATGGAAACCAAATTTGGATCTTACCCTTACTTGAAGAAATCAACAGCACCTTTGCTAGAAGCCCCTCAAAGATTCGGCTATGGCTAAAGGAACTTGGTTTCAGCTTTTGGAGAATCAAAAAGGAGAAGAGAAGAGAGTGTATGAGGCTTAGAGAAAATCGTTAATGGTGGATTAGGGAGAGGGATATTTCGGCTAAAGAAAAAGAAGAGAGAAAAGAGGAGTTGCACTAGAAAATTTGGCAGAGAGAAAAAGGAGAAGGGAAGAATGATGAATGGCCTTTTTTTCCTCCTTTTGCCGAAATTACTAGGCCAAGACTCCCTTACTTGGCCAACACTCTCATATCCTTATCACTTTATTTAAAATTAAAGAAATAATCCTTTAATTATCTCTTATTTCTTAATTAAAAATACCAATAATTATCCATCATTTATCCATCTATTTAGCCGAATTTTAAAAGGGATTAAACTTCTCCCTTGAGTTTCTTAGTGCCGTCCACCTCTCTGCTCCTTGTAGCAAAAATAAAATTCTTTTATTTGCTTCCCATGCGACTCGAACTTAGGCCCCTTTCCCCTTGCTTGTGGCGTCACTTACTGGGCTTTAAGTGGTGCCCCCAAGCCCGTTCTTGTGTCAAATTCCCTCTATTAATTTTCTTAAGGACACCTTGCCTTAGTTTCCTCTTTTAAACTTTAAAACTTAACATTTTCTAAGACATTTCCTTACATTTCCAAGTTTCCAAACATGTTCACTTTCCTCTTTTAAACTTAACATTTCCAAAGTATTTCCTTACATTTCCAAGTTTCCAAAAATGTTCACAATACATTCATAACACATAAGACATGCCATTTCGTATAATTAAATCAAAATGCATAGGCCCATTTTCAGGATGTTACATAAGTTATACATGTTGCATTATCATCGTATAAGATAGTTGACATCTTTTCATTTAGAGGCATATCACATATCTTCTAGATATATTGGGTCAACAACCTTAGCCAAACATACTCTTAGCTTGTTTTTTTGCATGATTTGAAGAGGCAGTAAATATCCCATTTGAGATCGATCTTTATGTGGATTTGATAAATATCCAGCACCAGTATAGCCAACTGATAGAGATCCTGAATCACTTGAATAAAATAACCCTATACCAACAGTTCCTCTAAGATATCTAAATACATGTTTAATTTCATTCAAATGTCTACATGTTAGAGAAGAACTAAATCCTGTTAACAAGCTTACACTGAATTCTATATTAGGTCTTGTATTGTTTGCAAGATACATCAATGCCTCTATGGTACTTAATGTTGGATCTAGTGCCTTAAGTATACTATTTTCGTCTATGTACACTTGTATTTTTTCGAGCAATTGGTTTAATAAAATTATTCATAAATTACATTAATATCATTTGTATATTGTCCTCAATATTTTTTGCATACGAAGCAAAATTGAAGCAAATATTAGCTCACAAAAAACAATCTAAATTAGTAGATGAACCTAAACATGTCCTTAGTCTAAACGAAAATGAGCAAATCGATTGAAAGACTAATACACCGTCTATCAAGTCCAATTGGGGATTAAGCATCAAAACGAATGACTCCCAGAAGATAGAGACATAGATGTGACTGACTAGGTTGACAGTACATCAGACAGGACCTAAGTAGAATAGATCCTGAATCCATTTATGGATTTATTCACTTGTGACATTAATAACTCTTAAAAAGAGTTATATTTCATGCCTTTAGACCTAGCTAATTGCTTGTACTTAAGTAAATTTTGTTGCATTTTAGGACATTTTAGTTAGCAATTTTAATATTGCATTAGGACTTGAACTGTGTTGGGATTAGATGCTTTTAATCGCTTACGATGGAGTTTTTTGTGTGGTACGAACAGGGCTTGGAATGAGGAAATAAAAGAGTGAAGTTTTGTCAGGGTAAAGTGCAAACAGTTTGCCAGCACGAATGCTGTGGCAATGCTAGGAAGACCAAGTCAACATTTTTCGCGTAACAGTCCCAGTTCAAATTCAAACTTGTACCAGATAAATCCCTCTAAAAGAGGAAAAGATAATCACGAGTTGTTAGTCAACCCTAGCCTAATCTATCTATAAAAGTCGATAAAGGGGACCTCACAAAGGGCAAAAAAAGTGAGAGATATCCTTAGGCGTGAATGAGGGTCCGGCTATGCAAAGGACAGGAAGTCGAAGGTAGTCCTTTTTAGCCATCATAAGACGCTCTGCTACCGAAGTGTGGAATGGGCAAGCAAAAGCTGCTTTCCAAAGTTATTCTGTTATTTCCATTAGTGTTCCTTTGAAAGATTGAATTAAAGTAGTTGCATGCAAAAATTAAAGTAGTTGCATGCAATGTCAGATAATATTTTGGTTTGGAATTTTATTTCTTAGCCCATGAGCTAAATCTCATAAGGTTGGGATTACTTTCGATGAAACCTTAAACTATTTTTATGGATGCAGTATATCTCTAATTTACTTTACTGTTTCATTTTATTGTTCTTATTTCTTAATTAAAATGCAAACAATCTTTAGACATAGACTTAATTAAAATGCAAACAATCTTTAGACATAGAAGAATATTCGCATACTTATAAACTGATTCTAATTCTGAAAGGGTTAGATTGGTTGGATTAAAATTAAATGAAATGAGCAAGTATTCAATAGACACTTGTAGTCGGCTCTAGACATGGAGTCTTAATGAAACACCCCACACCCGGCCCACGAGTCTTGACCGGATCTGGTATGTTCCTCAAGAAAACCGGTTCAAATTCGTTGCACTTTGAAAACTTTAAACTGATTTTTGGGAGAAAGTTCGAATTGGGTTGGGCTTGAGTTGATAACAAGTTTGTTTTATATTGAAAACCCATTTGTTTATGGTGACAAAATATTTAAAGTTTATTTTTAAATTAAGTTGACTTATTCTTTAATAAATAAAAATGTCATAACAAAGCAAATAAAGCAGAAAATAACATAGTTCAGTTGTGGCCTTATTACATCAAATAAAAACCCAAAATAAAATTTATAAAGTACTTAAAAGAAATAAAGAGTCTAAATTAAATAAAACTTCAAGCTGAGCATGGCCACCACAAGTTCTCGCAGTCCAGGTCCATCACTTTGTTCATCACTCAAACATGTTCCCACAACGGGGTGAGTCATGCAGACTCAATGTGTACACAACACTAAGTCCAAATAGAATCGGGCATATCAAATAATACACATTCATATCATAGTATACAATTAATGATGCATTCCGAACCCAAACCTATATGCCATCCGCTACACATCCCCGCACTCAACTGCGCGCTGCGGGGACTACTAAGTCGACCCTCCATCCGCTACACACCATCGAAGGCAGTCGCTGCAGTCGACGTGCTCATTGCCCATATAAAATTTGTGGCATAGCCACGGATAATTGTGTCATGAGACACCACATTCGAGATAATGTAACGAAGTTATCACATTGGGCATTATGTGACCAGAAGTCACCACATTCGGATAGTGAGACCAAAGTCACCACATTCACTTCCCGTTTTTCATATAACCCGAATGCCCCATATTATTCATATTATACATGTCATACATAAATTCACATTCATGTCACTTTTCACATGTTAAATATAACATATTTCGTAATCCTAGTAGGAGTAGGAAACGTACCTGAGTACTTTGTACCACTTTATGGTACCTTAGCCATACTTTTCACATTCTTAATATCACACATATTTATTAAACATTGCCATAAAACATATTAATAATTAGTGTGGGGTACACACCTGATTTGCTTAACAACTTCACTGAAAATCCTGAAATCTGATCTACTGCCTTAGATCTCAAGTTCCTACATTTGATTAATCACTTACTATTTAAAAAAAAAACCATTCGGCCATAAATCCAAATCCTAGTAGGATTAGTACACTAGAACTTACCTTATTGCCGATTGACTTAAGAATCAAATCCCGAAATCTCTGCTATACTCTTCTTGCATTCGGCCAAGCATTGAATCACTTAAACAAATTAGTTTCGGCTTTTCAAACGATTATGGAATAGATCTAGATATTAAAATAGGCCTTGGCCGAATATACCTATGTGCTTACCTTCTGAATCTTGAATCCCGGAATTGATCTCTTGGCTTATGTATCTGTCGGAATCCCTATAGCCACATGTTAGATCAATTTCTAACACTTAATCACCATTAAATGGCCTATGGCCGAATATCAGATGTGCTTACCTTGTGGATTTCAAATCCCGAAAGTATTCCCTTCTTGAAGTCACAACACCTAAATCCCGGAAAACCCTTCATAGATTCGGCCAAAGCACCTTACTTGAATTAGTCCTAGATTTCGACAAGTCTTTAAGAATAAAAGAATGGAAACCAACTTGTTCTTACCTCTATTGAAGGAATCGACAGCACCTAACTTTGTCAACACAAAGGTTCGGCCTTGAAACTTGGAGAATAGTCGGCTATGGTCACCAACACAGGGGATTCGTCTTTAATAAGGAAAAGAAAAGAGAGGGTGTTGAGGCTCAAAGATTCAGCAATGGTGGATTAAAGAAAAAGTAGATTTCGGCTTGTCAAAAAAAAAAAAAGAAAAGAACAGAGGATATTGCTTAGGGAAAATTCGACAGAGAGTAGGAGAAAAAAGAGTGAATGAAGAATGGCCTTACTCTTCCTTTCTTAGCCGAAATTACTAGGCTAGAGTCCCTTACTTGGCCACCACTCTTTCTTATTTTGATAACTTTATCTCCTTAATTTAAAAATTAAAGAATAATCCTTATTTATCTCTTGAAAATAATCTAAAATAAATCCTTTATTTATCCCCTTATTAGCCGAAATTTAAAGGGAATAAAACTCCTCTTTTAAAAGCCTTGTGCCGTCCACCTCTCTGCTTCTGGAAGCAAAATAAAAATTTCTTTTTATTTGCTTTCCATATGACTCGAACTCAAGCCCAATACCCTTGTATGTGGCGCCATTTCCAGAGGCCCTAAGTGGTATCTCCAGGCCACTTTTCCAAGCCTGTTTGTGTGTCAAATTTCACATACTTTTTCTCTTAAGACCACCTTGCCTTAGTTTCCCCTTTTTAAACTTTAAAACTTAACATTTCTATGACATTTCCTTACATTTCCAAGTTTCAAAAAATTTCGTTTGCCTCTTTAAACTTGACATTTCCTTACATTTCCAAGTTTCCAGAAATGTTCACTTTCCTCTTTTGAATCATTTCCTTACATTTCCAGGTTTCCAAAAATGTTCACTTAAAACTTAACATTTCCATACATTTCCAGGTTTCCAAAAATGTTCACTTTAAACTTAACATTTCCATACATTTCTAGGTTTCCAAAAAAATGTTCAAAGTACTTTCATAACACATAAGACATGTCATTTCGTACAATTAAACCGAAAATGCATAGGCCCTTTTCAGGATGTTACAGTTCTACCCCCTTAAAATAATTTCGTCCTCGAAATTTCCTAACTAAAATAATTGAGGTATTCTTGGCGCATTGCCTCTTTCCGGCTCCCCACGTAGCTTCTTCCGATCCATGATTGCGCCATAACACTTTGACTAGAGGAACTGTCTTCCTCCGTAGCACTTTCACATCACGTTCCAATATCTGAATTGGCTCTTCCTCGTAGGATAAGCCTTGCCTTAGCTCCACTTCTTCAACTGGTACCACATGAGATGGATCCGATCGGTAGCGACGGAGCATGGACACATGGAATATGTCGTGCATCTGCTGCAACTCTGGTGGCAACTCTAACTGATATGCCACTGGTCCAACTCGCTTCAACACTCGATATGGCCCTACAAACCTTGGGCTTAACTTACCTTTGCGACCGAACCTCATCACCTTCTTCCAAGGCGAGACTTTCAGAAACACTTGGTCTCCCACTTCAAACTCTATTTCCTTCCGCTTAAGGTCTGCGTACGACTTCTACCGGTCAGAGACTTCCTTTAAACGTGCCCGAATTATCTCAACCTTCTCCTCAGTTTCTGCCACTAGCTCTGGATCCAAAACTCGACGTTCTCCTAACTCAGTCAAACAAGTAGGAGTTCGACACTTCCAACCCTACAATGCTTCATATTTTGCCATCCAAAGGCTAGCCTGATAGCTGTTGTTGTAGGCGAACTCTGCTAAACGCAAGTAGTCTTCCCAACTTCCTCAGAAATCCATCACACAGCCTCTCAACATATCCTCCAACACTTGTATAACCCGTTCAAACTGCCCGTCTGATTGTGGATGAAAAGCCATAGTGAAGTCTAACTTAGTGCCTAAAGCTTGATGAAGTGCTCTTCAAAATCGAGACGTAAACCTTGGGTCTCTATCCAAAATGATTGACACCGGTACTCCATGCAACCTCACAATTTCCGCTACATATAGTTTGGCCAACTTCTGAAGAGAATAATCAACCCTTACCGGGATGAAGTGTGCGGACTTGGTCAGACGGTCTACTATTACCCATACCAAGTCCTTCTTAGTAGGCGTAAGGGGAAGCCCACTAACGAAATCCATGGTGATTCTCTCCCACTTCCATTGTGGAATCTCGATTGGCTGAAGTAATCCTGATGGAACTTGGTGTTTAGCCTTAACTTGCTGACACGTCAGGCATTTTCCCACGAATTTCGTAACTTCCCGTTTAAGATCAGGCCACCAAAACTGTTCCCTTAGATCCCTGTACAACTTAGTGCCTCCGGGATGCATAGCATAAGGGCTACTATGCGCCTCCTGAAGAATCTTCTGTCTCAACTCCTCGTCCTTCGGCATACAGACTTTTCCTTTGTAGCACAATACTCCTTCATCATTAACGCCATAATCCTCTAATTCTCCGTTCTGTACTTGCTGCAACTTAGCACTTAGGTCCTTATTAGCCAACTGCCCCCTTTTCACCTCATTCAGCCATGTGGGCTTGACTTGCAACTCTGCCAACAGGCTCCCATCATCATACAGACTCAAGTGTGCGAACATAGCCCTTAGATCTGACACAACCTTCTGACTTAGGGCATCAGCCACTACATTTGCCTTGCCCGGGTGGTATTCTATCAAGCAATCATAATCCTTTAATAATTCCATCCACCTTCGCTGCCTCAAGTTCAACTCCTTCTGAGTCAACAAATACTTAAGGCTCTTGTGGTCTGTGTAGATTATCGACCTTTCTCCATAAAGGTAGTGCCTCCAAACCTTAAGAGCGAAAACCACTGCTGCCAACTCCAAGTCATGGGTTGGGTAGTTAACCTCATGCGCGCCTTAAGCGCCGAGACGCATAAGCGACTACTTTTCCATCTTGCATTAGAACACGACCTAATCCCGTATGCGGCGTCACGAAGACACCACGAAATCCTTTTCGCCTCGGTGAATCGGAGCTGGAGCTTAGTCAAGACCTTCTTAAGCTTCTCAAAGCTCTTCTGTTGCTTATCCGTCCATACAAAGGATACTTCGGATCTCAGCCACGGACCTAGGTGGTTTCCAATCCAACACTGCTTCGATCTTCCTAGGATCCACCCTTATACCTTCTGCGGATACTACATGTCCTAAGAATGCCACCTCCTTAAGCCAAAATTCACACTTGCTGAATTTGGCATAGAGCTTCTTCTCCCTTACACTTGCAGCACAACTCGGAGATGCTTATCATGCTCCTCTTCAGACTTAGAGTACACCAAGATATCATCGATGAACACAATGACGAACCTATCCAAGTAGGGTTGGAAAACTTGGTTCATCATATCCATGAATGCGGCTGGAGCGTTCGTCAACCCAAACGGCATTACTACAAACTCATAATGGCCGTATCTTATCCTAAAAGTGGTCTTATGGATATCTGCCTCCTTCACTTTCAACTGATGATATCCCGACCTTAAGTCTATCTTCGAGAATATCGCAAATTTCTTCGGTGATCAAACAAGTCATCAATCCTTGGCAAAGGATACTTGTTCTTAATGGTCAGCTTATTCAACTGACGGTAATCTATGCACATACGCATAGTTCCGTCCTTCTTCTTTACAAACAGGACCGGTGCTCCCCATGGAGACACACTGGGTCGAATGAACCCACGATCCAACAACTCTTGGATTTCAGCCTTGAATTCAACCAACTCCTTTGGCGCCATTCGGTATGGAGCGATTGACACAGGAGCTGTTCCCGGTAGCAAGTCTATTCCAAATTCCACCTCCCTATCTGGGGGTATTCCTGGTAATTCCTTCAAAAATACATCTTAAAAGTCCCTTACCGTTCTAACTCCACTTACACCTTATTCCTTTCCACCCAACGCACTTACGAAGGCTAAAAATACCTTGCACCCTTTCCTAACCATTTTCTCAGCCTTTAACGCCGAAACTACGTTAGACAGGTAGTTTCTTCTTTCTCCGATCATTACTACTACTTCATCCTCCGGGGTCCTTAGTTCCATTCGCTTAGCCGCACAATCCAACACGGCCCGGTGCTCTACTAGCCAGTCCATTCCAAGTATGAGTTCAAACTCCCAAAGGGTAGTTCCATTAAATCACCGGAAAGTTCACTCCCGAATCTCTAAAGGTACACTCCGAAAGATCTTATCCACCACTACAGTTTGGCCTAATGGGCTTACTACAGTCATCTACCTATCAGAAAGTTCAGAGTCTAGGCCTAGTGTTTCCACTATACTACATGCAACATAAGAATGGGTCGAGCCCACATCAATTAAGGCATAATAAGGCTTGCCATAAATAAAGAACGTACCGGTTATAATATCCGGCGCGTCTCTATCCTCCCTACGGCAAACCGCATAAACCAAACCTGGTTGCCTTGCCTTAGCATTAGCAGCACTTCTGTCCTGTGTTCCACGTCCTCTGCCAGCACCATTACCTCTGTTATTCGAACCACGACCTCGTTGAGGTCGCTGTCATTCGCTCTACTAGCCTCGGCTAACATTACGAAGTGTTGATCGACTTTCATCTGGTTTCTTAGGATAATCCTTGAGCATATGGTCCTTGGACCCACACCTAAAACATCCTCCTGTCTTTTTCCAGCACTCCCCTAAGTGCTTCTTTCCACAATGCTCACAACGACGATACTGCCATCCTGTAGTAGCTTGTTGACCTCGCGGCCCATCAACTCTAGGCCTCTTTTGAACCTTCCTAGATGACCCAAAACCTCTTTTTGGCCTAATCCGATCCATAGTCTGCTTTGTAGCATCCTTAATTCCCTCGGCCACCTTGGCCTTTTCTACTAAAGCAGAAAATTCCCGCTCCTGATGTGGTGCTATCGACAATCTCAAATCATCCCTCAAACCGTCCTCAAATCGAACACACCGCTCATGCTTGGTTGCCACTACTCCTTGAGCATACCGGCTTAACCTCAAAAATTTAGCCTCATATTCCGCAACGGACTTGTTTCCTTGAACCAGCCCCAGAAAAGCTTTCCTTTGTTCATCAGTGTACCTGGTTCCAACATACTTCTTTTGATACGCTTCCTTAACATAGTCCCCAGTCAGATCCTCAGCTGTGGCACCATCCCGAACAGTTAACCACCATTGGTACGCTTCATCGCGTAGCAGTGCCACCATTCCTTTTAACTTCTCCTCAGGGGTCAGATCAAGTTCATCCATGATACGCTCGGTTGCCTCCAACCAGTACTCAGCTGCACTGGGTGCCACTCCAGATACTCCACGAAACATTTCAGCTCCGTTGGCACGAAGTCGCTCAGGTACCAACTTCCGAGTTCCCGAATTTCTTCCTGCACTAGCCACCAACTCCAAAACTCGCAGCACAGCCTACGATACAGCATCATCTCCCGTTTGAGCTTGCTGCTCAACACCCACAGTTGGGGGTGGTGGTGGCGGTAGTATTTTATTGTCAGACCCTTGACCCGATCTAACGGGTTTCGATACGGTCATCCTGCCTCTACCGCATCCTCGACAACCACGTCCTCTAGAGCTCATTTCTAACATCGTGATCTGATTAAGAAGTTTTATGAATTAGTCTTTGTTTCACTTGATTACCCGCGAAGAAGTTTTATGGAAAGAATTTTAGGAGTGGTTCTTTCGTATTCATATATACACACAGTCTTTTCATTCATACATCCATCAATCAGTTATGAACTTTCGTTCATTCAGAGAAACGTTGTGGTTTTCATTGTTGTTGTTTTTCCACTACCCAGGGGTATTTTCGTAATTTGTCCTACAGGGGTATTTTCGTAATTTTTCAAAAGAAAAAGTTCCTTGGTGATTTTGTCAAAAAGTATTTTGGTAATTCTAAATTCCTGGGGTATTTTGGGAAAATTTTGAAATCCGGGGGTATTTCGGAAATTTTGAATCTCAGGGGTATTTTGGTAATAAACCAGGGTGAATTTGTAAAGTTCAATAATTCTGGGGTATTTCCAAATTTGCAAAACTTTGAGGGTTCTTTTTGAGAATTTGTTTTCTAAAACAGTGATGTTGTAGAAATTTTGGAAATCAGGGTCATTTTGGTAATTTTGTAAGTTAGGGGCAATTTTGTAATTTTCCAAAATTAAGGGTTTTTGATATTTTGCAAATAAGGGTTTTTGAACATTTATAAAGTAATGAAATTTGGATTAGAACTGTGGGTAGTTTGGACATTTTATAAACCAAGGGTATTTTTGTAATTTCATCACTAGGGGTATTTTTGTAATTTTATAAATCAAGGAATTTTTCGGAAATTTTTTTTTGTATAAATAGTTCTCACAAATTAAAAAGGTAATTTTAACAGTTTTGAAACTAGTTTTTTTTTCTTTTTATAAAAACACGGCTAGTTCCCTTTCGGGTTTTAGTTATCGTGTTTAGCCTATGACCGAGTCCTCTTGGTCAGGGTGAACCAAAGCTACGCACCAGGTAGGGTTCGAATGAAGAGGAGGTGAGTCACACAGACTGCTTAAGTACCAAGCTCCCACTGAAACCATTCCTAGACATGCGCACAGAGGTTGCCACACCTACTGAGCCCTCTGAGTTAGGGTGAACCGAAGCTACGCACCAGGTAGGATTCCTGCGAAGAAGAGGTGAGTCACTAGGACTGCTTAAATACCAGGCTTGTAATATCCTGAAATAGGGGTTTGTGAGTTTGGAAAATAACTCGAGTGTATTAGGCCTCAATAGTGGTTTTGATGTGTTTTTGGAGTTCTTAAAACTCCCGGAATAAAATGGGACACTTTTGAAAATTTTGAAAATTTAGGGTTTAAAATGGAAAATTGGTTGAAGAGGCCTTAATAATAAAAATTGTGAAGTTATGGACATGAAAGTCCAGGTAGCCAAGTGGCTTCCGTATGCCACTTAAGATTCGGTGCCAAGCATGGGCAAAGGTTCGAGTCTCGTGTGTGCGGCATAAGCATTTTATTTTGAAAAGGGGCGCTGTTTGGAAGAAGGCTTTAAAAGAAAATCACGATGGTTTCTGTCACAAAAAGGCGCCTGGCCGAGTAGCTAAGACATTTGCAGTATGGGGGGCCTCTCGAGGTCGAGTGTTCGAGTCCCAGGGATCGCGCGTGATGCGCTTTATTTTCATTTTAGCGTTCAGGCCTAGGAAACTGGCAAGGTATGGGGTTAAAAGGATTTCCGATGCGTTTGTTAGCATGAATTGAACCTTGGCCGAATGGTTAAGGACCTTGCTGGGAACTGCGACTAGGCGGACTCGCGTTCGAGTCCTGGATTCCGCGCTTGAAGCATTTTATTTTTAGCGCTAAAGAGAAGGGAGCCAAGGCAAGGATAGTTTAAAAGGAATTCGCAATGAGTTATGGCATGAAAGTTCAGTAGCGGAGATGGCAGGGCGCTTGGGCATGTTGCTTCAGGTCTCGAGTTCGAGACTTTGAAGGCGCACTTGGTCCCTTTTATTTTTACGCCGACGTGGAAGGCCTTGCATGGCCCATGCTGCGCATGCAGTTTTTGGAATAGGCATACACGCATGCTTGTGGGTGCTGCCCCATGTTGTTGCATTTTATTGTTTTTTTTAAATGATAGTTATTATTTTATTGTATAGAAAATGGTGTTGTTTGGGTAAGGTGATGGAATAAGGATTTAATAATTTTTATTGGTATTTGATGTTTGAAATTTCAAATGGATATGGGAAATTAAGTGAAGCATGGCCGGCCATTTGCTTATCAAAGCATGGCCGAATTTTCACACTTCAATTTCTTTTCTTTTTGTGTCTTGACCGAAAATGGAAGGAGTTGGCCGGCGTGGGAATAATTTAGCATGCCAAATTCAATTCTTTCTCCCCTATTTTGAAAGCATGGCCGAATGTGGCTTTCCTTGGAGCATTCATTCCCGGGTTTGATTTAGGCTGGGGGATAGCCTTTGCCTTGTTTTGCTTCCTTCCTTCTTGTGTTCTTAAGAGAGAGAGTGAGAATTAGAGCAAGTTGAACTTGATCTTAAAGAAGCTAAAAAGAAAGAGACCTAAGGCTTGAGTACGATTTTTGGTAGGAGCTTGAGAGTTCTCGGCTAGCTATGCGTTTGCATGGTTTCTTTCTTTAGCCGAATCTCTATTATGGTGCTATTTGACTGTGTGTTTGAAACCCTCCTTTCTCTTCAAAGCAATAATGGTAAGTAATCTCTCCTTAGCAATTATTTTTCGCTTCATCTTTTTATGGTGTGCCAAGAACAATGATTGTGTGTTGGTCTAAGGTTGGCCAAATGTGGGTGAATGCCATAACCTTGTGTTCCTTGGTATGTAGCCAGCGTAAAGGGACCTTGGAGGGATCTCTTGGTTTCGAATAAGCAAGGGGTGACTGAATGTATAAAAGACCATAATGATGTGTTCTTTTCTGTGAAGCTAGCATTGAGGAGCATCAAAGGAGTCTCTCGAAAGTAAAATTTCTCAAGAGACCTCGTCAAGCAAGGTAAATGGCAAGTATGACATGCAGCCAAGGGCCTTTGTTCATAAATTTGTGTATTAGCCGACCCTAACCTTGTTTTAAATAGGAATTTTGATAACTTCGGGAGCAAATCTACGAGAACAAGTGGGGCTTCGGGATCGAAATGAGCTAGGTAAATCACTTATAGTATTCGGCCTAAGGCCATGTTTTTGATACTAAGTGTGACCGATTTCGGTTATGTGTTCTAGGACTAATCGATAAATAATGAAGCTTGGGACTTTAGTTGATGTTAGAATCGATAAATCGAATATCGCTTTAAACAGGTGCGTAGTTATCGCACTGTTCTTCTGCTTGATATATATGTTGTAAGTATTATTTTATGTAAACGTATGAGATGTGCATGTTAGCCGAAATAAAAGCAAAGCAAGTATGGATACGAAGGTAAGTGATCGAAAAATCAAGTTAGTGACTACGATAGAAACCTGTCAGTGAATTGCGAGAAAAAGTGATTATTGATGAATGTAAAATAAAGTGACGACATGTAATGTGTATTGTTCTAAATAACATGTGACCATGATAGATCAAATATACATATTTGTTTCGTACGAATGTTGTTATGGTACATATACGTACGCATGAGACATGTGATGTGACTATTGGAGAAAAGGTGTACATTATGTGAGTGTTCTAATGCTAACCTCGTGCTACATTCGTGGTTGTTTATTGGTGAACCGATTGATATGTGAGATTTTATGGGATCGGTGGCTTAGCCACGACCTTAAGAAATAGTGTGCAAAAGAAAGATATGTAGATCACTTGTGGATTGGATTGTGTAATTGTATAATCATATTTATAATATTGTGTATTCATAATGGCATATTTATAATTGTATGTTATATATGTATGTATTGTGTGGATATGGGCCAAGCCCAAATGTGAGGACATATGTATTAACTATGCACTGAGTCTTGGTGACTCACTCTATATTTATTAAACCTTTCGTGTGTGGCGTAAAGCTTGGACCGGGTCGGAGAGGATACAAAGGTGGCCATGCCAAAGTGGATTTTCATGCAAAGGAATCTCTTGTTTAATGATTTAAATATTTACATTATCTGTATTTTGATTAAGTGTGTATTGTAATAAGGCCCACTAAAGTATTTCAGTCCATTTATTAAGTATCGTTATTATTATGCCCTAATATGAAAGGTTGATTACAAACGGTTTTATGTCCTCGAGAAAAGCTCGAATCCGATATTTTTATAATAAATTTCGATTTTCACTTAAAATATTACAAGTCGCGAAAATGTTTTATTAAAGGAACAAAATTTTCATCGGTTTTTACTGTTAAGTAAGAATGATTTTGAAAGTATTCCGCGGTGACATTCAAATTCGGCCGGAGTAAATGGGCCGGGTTTGGGGTGTTACATTTTGGTATCAGAGCATGGTTCAAAACTCGGCTTTGAGGTTTTGGGCGAATCTGCTTTTTGAAAGTGGGCTTTTCAAAATGTGAACTTTTATTTTGGGCTTGTTCTCGCATGGCACTGTACCTCAGGCAGAAGTCCACACAGTAAGTACCTCTGACTATTGAGGTATATTGAATATGTGAACTTTATGGCATAATTGGGCTTGTAGATTAGAAAATTTGGGCTATCGAACCCTAAGACTAGTCTATTCGAAAACAAGTGCATAAGACTCGAAAACTGAAATGACCCTAGAGGTGTAGTAAATGAATGTGTCCTCGCTTATGAGCGTGTGTGTGACTCTCTCGAATTAGAATAGCGAACTTGAACTGAACCTATGTGTGATCGAAAGAACCACTTCTGAATACTTTATTCCATAAAATTGTTCGCGAATAATCAGTGGAACAAATTTCTAATGCATAAAACTTTTAAGTCGGATTGCACGATAAGAGATGAGTTCTAGATGACGTGGTTGAGGTAAAATGGCCATATCGGAACTCGTTAGATCGGGTTAAGAGTTTGATATGAGGTATCACCTCCACTACCAGCCTTTGATGATGAGTAGCAAGATCAAACAAGGGATAATGCTGTATCGCGGACAGTGCTGCGAGTTAGGGATGGTGGGTGGAGAGGGAGAAATATGAGAGCTCGAAAATTTGTTTCCGAGCAACTTTGAGCCAATGGAGCAGATTTGTTCTGTGATATATATCAGGCGTGGCACCCAGTGTGATTGAATAATGGTTGGAAATAACCAAGTGAGTTATGGATGAGCTCATTTTGAGCCCTGAGGAAAAAGTGAAAGAAATGGTGACGCTACTTCGCAACGAGGCGTATCAATGGTGGCTCACAGTTGAGATAGTATCACAGCGGAGGACCCCACTCGGGAGTATGTCAAGACGGTATACCAAAAGAAGTATGTCAGTACTTATTACATTGATGCTCAGAGGAAATGTGTTTTTGGGACTAGTTCAACGGAACAAGTCCATGGCGAAATACTGAGTTAAATTCCTAAAGTTAAGTTCGATATGATCGAGAATTAGTGACTACAAAATAATGAATGATGTGTTCGGTTTAAGGACGGATTAAGAGACGACCTGAGACTGTTGATAGTTCCTCAACAGGAACGGGAATTTACTGTGTTAGTCGAAAAAGTTAAGATAGATGAAGAGATTAAAAACTCGATCAGATAAAATAGAGATAAGAATACTGAACCGTGATAAGAGAAATTTTGATTTGATTAAATTATTTGAGGATTTTGAGAAAAGACCGAGGTTAAAAGTTTTGCTCATGTGACTAAGCCAGCTATGGGAAAACGGGACCGTCCGTGTGCTCAGTGTGGAAAATACCATGTCGGCAAGTGTTGGAACCAGAAATTGAGAATGTTTTAAGTATAAGTCTATAAGCAATTGAATATTGTTAAGGTTAGTTATAACCTTGTGTACATGTTGGAATCTCACAGTTATAAATATAGTACAAGTGATATGTGGATAGACTATCTATCATGAAATATTATTGAAGTGATAAATACAAGTGATGTGAATTATATGGTTTATAATTTTGGTCACTTGTAATGTGATTCAAATGGTGATAATCTTATATTTAGAGCTTTGATGCCTAGAGCTTTGTGCCGGTGTATATTTGAGCTTTGATGCCTAGCGAGCTTTGTCTTGGTGTATATTTCGGGCTTTGATGCCTAGCGTGCTTTGTGCTTGGAGTATATATTTGAGCTTTGATGCCTAGCAGCTTTGTGCTTTGTCTTAGGTGTGTATTTGGGCTTTGATGCCTAGCAGAGCTTTGTGCTTGGTGTATATTTCGAGCTTTGATGCCTAGTAGGCCTTGTGCCTTGGTGTGTGTATTCGAGCTTTGATGCCTAACCTGGCTTAATGCCGATGATCCGCTATAATAGAAAATTCATGAATCACATACAAGATGGAACATGTTTGTTACCACAAGCTAAATGTTCGGATAAGTGCAAGTCTTTCGTACTTGCAAGGAATAAGGAAAGTTGGTGAGTTCCCATTTGAGTTAAATAAGATGCGATATAGTTGAAGCTTGTAAGACTTTTAAAATGTGCAATTGATCTTACCATTGATGTGTATGGTATCCGTAATGGAATTTGAGCTTGAATATGTTTATGAAGAAGTGGCCACATGTGAAAATGCTAAATGTGAAAAAGTTTGAAATGTGTTTGCATATGTGTACATTTGAGTATATGTGATCGATATACGGTGAATTGAAATGTGCGGATGTTTGTACATAAGTAATTTCGAGGACGAAATTATTTTTAAGGGGGGTAGAATTGTAATATCCCGAAATAGGGGTTTGTGAGTTTGGAAAATAACTCGAGTGTATTAGGCCTCAATAGTGGTTTTGATGTGTTTTTGGAGTTCTTAAAACTCCCGGAATAAAATGGGACACTTTTGAAAATTTGAAAATTTAGGGTTTAAAATGGAAAATTGGCTGAAGAGGCCTTAATAATAAAAATTGTGAAGTTATAGACATGAAAGTCCAGGTAGCCAAGTGGCTTCCGTATGCCACTTAAGGTTCGGCGCCAAGCATGGGCAAAGGTTCGAGTCTTGTGTGTGCGGCATAAGCATTTTATTTTAAAAAGGGACGCTGTTTGGAAGAAGGCTTTAAAAGAAAATCACGATGGTTTCTGTCACAAAAAGGCGCCTGGTCGAGTGGCTAAGACGCTTGCAGTATGGGGGGGCCTCTCGAGGTCGAGTGTTCGAGTCCCAGGGATCGCGCGTGATGCGCTTTATTTTCATTTTAGCGTTGGACACAGGAAGCTGGCAAGGTAAGGGGTTAAAAGGATTTCCGTCGCGTTTGTTAGCATGAATTGAACCTTGGTCGAATGGTTAAGGACCTTGCTGGGAACTGCGACTAGGCGGACTCGCGTTCGAGTCCTGGATTCCACGCTTGAAGCATTTTATTTTTAGCGCTAAAGAGAAGGGAGCCAAGGCAAGGATAGTTTAAAAGAAATTCGCAATGAGTTATGGCATGAAAGTTCGAGAGCGAGAGATGGCGGCGCTTGGGCATGTTGCTTCGTGTCTCGAGTTCGAGACTTTGAAAAGCGCACTTGGTCCCTTTTATTTTTACGCCGGCGTGGAAGGCCTTGCATGGCCCATCTTTGCGCATGCGATTTTGGAATAGGCATACACGCATGCTTGTGGGTCTTTGCCCCATGTTGTTGCATTTTATTGTTTTTTTAAATGATAGTTATTATTTTATTGTATAGAAAATGGTGTTGTTTGGGTAAGGTGATGGAATAAGGATTTAATAATTTTTATTGGTATTTGATGTTTGAAATTTCAAATGGATATGGGAAATTAAGTGAAGCATGGTCGGCCATTTGCTTATCAAAGCATGGCGAATTTTCACACTTCAATTTCTTTTCTTTTTGTGTCTTGACCGAAAATGGAAGGAGTTGGCCGGCGTGGGAATAATTTAGCATGCCAAATTCAATTCTTTCTCCCCTATTTTGAAAGCATGGCCGAATGTGGCTTTCCTTGGAGCATTCATTCCCGGGTTTGATTTAGCTGGGGGGGATAGCCTTTGCCTTGTTTTGCTTCCTTCCTTCTTGTGTTCTTAACCGAGAGAGAGAGAGTGAGAATTAGAGCAAGTTGAACTTCAGTCTTAAAGAAGCTAAAAAGAAAGAGACCTAAGGCTTGAGTACGATTTTTGGTAGGAGCTTGAGAGTTCTCGGCTAGCTATGCGTTTGCATGGTTTCTTTCTTTAGCCGAATCTCTATTATGGTGCTATTTTGTTGTGTGTTTGAAACCCTCCTTTCTCTTCAAAGCAATAATGGTAAGTAATCGTCCTTAGCAATTATTTTTCGCTTCATTTTTTATGGTGTGCCAAAAACAATGATTGTGTGTTGGTCTAAGTTGGCCAAATATGGGTGAATGCCATAACCTTGTGTTCCTCGGTATGTAGCCGGCAGTAAAGGGACCTTGGAGGATTTCTTGGTTTCGAATAAGCAAGGGGTGACTAAATGTATAAAAGACCATAATGATGTGTTCTTTTTCGTGAAGCTAGTATTGAGGAGCATCAAAGGAGTCTCTCGAAAGTAAAATTTCTCAAGAGACCTTGTCAAGCAAGGTAAATGGCAAGTATGACATGCGACCAAGGGCCTTTGTTCATAAATTTGTGTATTAGCCGACCCTAACCTTGTTTTAAATAGGAATTTTGATAACCGGGAGCAAATCTACGAGAACAAGTGGGGCCGGGATCGAAATGAGCTAGGTAAATGACTTATAGTATTCGGCCTAAGGCCATGTTTTTGATACTAAGTGTGTGACCGATTTCGGTTATGTGTTTTAGGGACTAATCGATAAATAATGAAGCTTGGGACTTTAGTTGATGTTAGAATCGATAAATCGAATATTGCTTTAAGCAGTGCGTTGTTATCGTGATCGTTCTTCTTACCGCTTGATATATATGTTGTAAGTATTATTTTATGTAAGCGTATGAGATGTGCATGTTAAGCGAAATAAAAGCAAAGCAAGTATGGATACTAAGGTAAGTGATCGAAAAATCAAGTTAGTGACTACGATAGAAACACATCGATGAATTGCGAGAAAAAGTGATTATTGATGAATGTAAAATAAAGTGACGACATGTAATGTGTATTGTTCTAAATAACATGTGACCATGATAGATCAAATATACATATTTGTTTCGTACGAATGTTGTTATGGTACATATACGTACGCATGAGACATGTGATGTGACTATTGGAGAAAAGGTGTACATTATGTAAGTGTTCTAATGCTAACCTCATGCTACATTCGTGGTTGTTTATTGGTGAACCGATTGATTTGTGAGATTTTTATGGGATCGGTGGCTTAGCCACGACCTTAAGAAATAGTGTGCAAAAGAAAGATATGTAGATCACTTGTGGATTGGATTTCGTAATTGTATAATCATATTTATAATATTGTGTATTCATAATGGCATATTTATAATTGTATGTTATATATGTATGGATTGTGTGGATATGGGCCAAGCCCAAATGTGAGGACATATGTATTAACTATGCACTGAGTCTTGGTGACTCACTCTATATTTATTAAACCTTTCAGGTGGCGCGTAAAGCTTGGACCGGGTCGGAGAGGATACAAAGGTGGCCATGCCAAAGTGGATTTTCATGCAAAAGAATCTCTTGTTTAATGATTTAAATATTTACATTATCCGTATTTTGATTAAGTGTGTATTGTAATAAGGCCCACTAAAGTATTTCAGTCCATTTATTAAGTATCGTTATTATTATGCCCTAATATGAAAGGTTGATTGCAAACGGTTTTATGTCCTCGAGAAAAGCTCGAATCCGATATTTTTATAATAAACTTCGATTTTCACTTAAAATATTACAAGTCACGAAAATGTTTTATTAAAGGAACAAAATTTTCATCGGTTTTTACTGTTAAGTAAGAATGATTTTGAAAGTATTCCGCGGTGACATTCAAATTCGGCCGGAGTAAATGGGCCGGGTTTGGGGTGTTACAAGGCTATTCCGGATCCAATCCTAGACATGCGCACAGGGGTTACCACACCCTAACTCGGTTGACTTAGCCATAGGTTTGTTTAGTTAGGCAATTAAGTTTTATGTATTTGTGTTTGAGTAGACTAGTCCTACGGTTCAAATACCTATCATACTATTCTACGTTCCATTCCTTTTCTACCCTTCTATAATTCACATAATCACACAGATGGTTAGGGGTACTTACCTGGTGGACTGCGGGTCGGAGACTTGGGTGCCATGCCAGAAAACCTGCTTATTTTCAGAAATACTTCCATAAAACTCATTTGGCTCGATTGGAAAATGTTTTGGGCCTTAGCCCACAGGTCGAGAGTTTAAAACTGGGCTATGATACCAAACTGAAACACCCCACACCCGGCCTACGAATCTTGACCGGATTTGGTATGTTCCTCAAGAAAACCGGTTCAAATTCGTTGCACTTTGAAAACTTTAAAGTGATTTTTGGGAGACAGTTCGAATTGGGTTGGGCTTGAGTTGATAACAAGTTTGTTTTATATTGAAAACCCATTTGTTCATGGTGACAAAATATTTAAAGTTTATTTTTAAATTAAGTTGACTTATTCTTTAATAAATAAAAATGTCATAACAAAGCAAATAAAGCAGAAAATAACATAGTTCAGTTGTGGCCTTATTACATCAAATAAAAACCCAAAATAAAATTCATAAAGTACTTAAAAGAAATAAAGAGTCCAAATTAAATAAAACTTCAAGCTGAGCATGGCCACCACAAGTTCTGCCGTCCCGGTCCATCACTGTTCATCACCTGAAACTTGTTCCCACAACGGGGTGAGTCAACAGACTCAATGTGTACACAACACTAAGTCCAAATAGAATCAGGCATATCAAATAATACACATTCATATCATAGTATACAATTAATGATGCATTCCCGTACCCAAACCTATATGCCATCTGCTACACATCCCCGTACCAACCTGCACACCGCGGGGACTACTAAGTTGACCCTCCATCCACTACACACCATCGAAGGCAGCCGCTGCAGTCGACGTGCTCATCGCCCATATAAAATTTATGGCATTGCCACCAGATAATTGCGTCATGAGACACCACATTCAGATAATGTAACCGAAGTTACCACATTCAGATTATGTGACCGAAGTCACCACATTCAGATAGTGAGACCGAAGTCACCACATTCACTTCCCCTTTTTCATATAACCCGAATGCCCCATATTATTCATAGTATACATGTCATACATAAATTCACATTCATGTCACTTTTCACATGTTAAATATAACATATTTCGTAATCCTAGTAGGAGTAGGAAACATACCTGAGTACTTTGTACCACTTTATGGTACCTTAGCCATACTTTTCACATTCTTAATATCACACATATTTATTAAACATTGCCATAAAACATATTAAGAATTAGTGTGGGGTACACACCTGATTTGCTTAACAACTTCATTGAAAATCCCGAAATCTGATCTACTGCCTTAGATCTCAAGTTCCTACATTTGATTAATCACTTACTATTTAAAAAAAAAAACCATTCGGCCATAAATCCAAATCCTAGTAGGATTAGTACACTAGAACTTACCTTATTGCCGATTGACTTAAGAATCAAATCCCGAAATCTCTGCTATAGTCTTCTTGTATTCGGCCAAGCATTGAATCACTTAAACAAATTAGTTTCAGCTTTTCAAACGATTATGGAATAGATCTAGGTATTAAAATAGGCCTTGGCCAAATATACCTATGTGCTTACCTTCCGAATCTTGAATCCCAGAATTGATCTCTTGGCTTATGTATCTGTCAGAATCCCTATAGCCACATGTTAGATCAATTTCTAACCCTTAATCACCATTAAATAGCCTATGGCCGAATATCAGATGTGCTTACTTTGTGGATTTCAAATCCTGAAAGTATTCTCTTCTTGAAGTCACAACACCTAAATCCCGAAAAACCCTTCATAGATTCGGCCAAAGCACCTTATTTGAATTAGTCCTAGATTTCGACAAGTCTTTAAGAATAAAAGAATGGAAACCAACTTGTTCTTACCTCTATTGAAGGAATCGACAGCACCTAACTTTGTCAACACAAAGGTTCGGCCTTGAGACTTGGAGAATAGTCGGCTATGGTCACCAACACAGGGGATTCGTCTTTAATAAGGAAAAGAAAAGAGAGGGTGTTGAGGCTCAAAGATTCGACAATGGTGGATTAAAGAAAAAGTAGATTTCGGCTTGCCAAAAAAAATAAAAAAGAACAGAGGATATTGCTTAGGGAAAATTCGGCAGAGAGTAGGAGAAAAAAGAGTGCATGAAGAATGGCCTTACTCTTCCTTTCTTAGCCGAAATTACTAGGCTAGAGTCCCTTACTTGGCCACCACTCTTTCTTATTTTGATAATTTTATCTCCTTAATTTACAAATTAAAGAATAATCCTTATTTATCTCTTGAAAATAATCTAAAATAAATCCTTTATTTATCCCTTTATTAGCCGAAATTTAAAGAGAATAAAACTGCTCTTTTAAAAGCCTTGTGCCGTCCACCTCTCTGCTTCTGGAAGCAAAATAAAAATTTCTTTTTATTTGCTTTCCATGTGACTCGAACTCAGGCCCAATACCCTTGTATGTGGCGCCATTTCCAGAGGCCCTAAGTGGCATTTCCAGGCCACTTTTTATTTGTGTGTCAAATTTCACATACTTTTTCTCTTAAGACCATCTTGCCTTAGTTTCCCCTTTTTAAACTTTAAAACTTAACATTTCTATGACATTTCCTTACATTTCCAAGTTTCCAAAAATTTTCGTTTGCCTCTTTAAACTTGACATTTCCTTACGTTTCCAAGTTTCCAGAAATGTTCACTTTCCTCTTTTGAATCATTTCCTTACATTTCCAGGTTTCCAAAAATGTTCACTTAAAACTTAACATTTCCATACATTTCCAGGTTTCCAAAAATGTTCACTTTAAACTTAATATTTCCATACATTTCCAAGTTTCCAAAAAAATGTTCAAAGTACTTTCATAACACATAAGACATGCCATTTCGTACAATTAAACTGAAAATGCATAGGCCCTTTTCAGGATGTTACAGTCCAGGTTTCCAAAAATGTTCACTTTAAACTTAACATTTCCATACATTTCCAGGTTTCCAAAAAATGTTCAAAGTACTTTCATAACACATAAGACATGTCATTTCGTACAATTAAACTGAAAATGCATAGGCCCTTTTCAGGATGTTACACTTAATCATACAAAAGGAACCCATGTGAGATACCTAAAAGCCTATAGACACGGACAATATAACTTGAGGTTTTGCTCTCGCGAGAGGCAGGCCATTTTAGAACTCTTCTGTGCAGTAAAGTAGATATGATTTTGCCAAGGCATTATTGACAATCAGGGTCAATTCTGGGTAATATTGACCTTCCGAATTAACATCACTCTATCCTTATTCTTTGTTGCAGTACTTTGTCACAGCATATTTAGTTGCTTATTTCTTTGTTTACATTCTATGTGGATAATCACTCTTATTATTGCCATTGCATTTCGGCTTTCACTTTTGCCATATCATTTCCAATTTACTCATCAATTCCATCTATCGTGTACATCATCATTCCTTTGAATTATCAATGCATACTTACCTAAGTTTACCATAGCATTTTATTCATCAGTCTTGCCATAACATTAACCAGATTATAATAACTTGACCACTTTTGTGCCTCAATTTGATCCTCATGGGAACGATACTCACTCATCACTTTATTACATGAACTGACATGTATACTTGCACAAAATTGTATATAATTTTACATGTGACAAGTTTTTAGCGTCGTTGTCGGGGATAAAAAATTTGGTGAAATTTGATTTGGTTATTTGACTTAGTAGTTTTATTTAACTTAGTGTATATACTTTTTACAGGTTTGCCATCAATGCATAAGAAAAGGCATTCCTGCTAACACAGAATACCTTTTTGATCTGGAGATTGACAAAACCTTGCGGAGAATGAGAAAAGAATTGAGAAAATGTTTGTAAATAGGAATGATCTTAATGGTAATCCAAATGATCGCAATGAAAATCATCCCATTAGACGTATGGTGGATAAATGAGATAGGCCAATTAGAAAGCATACCGTTCCAGTGTTGGATGACTTGAATCTAGGGATAGTCAGACCAACCATACAAGCTCAACAATTTAAGTTGAAATTGATAATGTTTGAGATGTTACAAATAGTAAGACAGTTCGGTGGACTACCCACTGAAGATTTGAGATTACATTTAAGACTCTTTCTAGAAGTATGTAATAAATTCAAACAGAAAGGTGTTCCTAAAGACGCCTTGAAGCTTAAGCTGTTTCCATATTCCTTAAGAGATCGTACGAGAGCATGGCTGAATACTTTGCCGTCAAGAACAGTAGCATCATGGAATTATCTTTGCTAGAGATTCTTACTATGATATAATCCGCCTACTATGAATGCTAAGTTGAGAAATGATATTACGTCTTTTCGGAAGATAGAGGACGAGACGCTATATGAAGCTTAGGAACAATTTAATGAGTTAATTCGAAAATGTTCGATGCATAGATTCCAATACTGGACTCAAATGGAGATGTTTTACAATAGGTTGAATGCGCACACAAGGATGGTAGTTGATGTGTCTATCAATGGTACTTTGTTAGACAAAACTTATAATAAAGCATACGAGATCTTGGAAAAGATTTCCAACATTATCAATACCTGGCCATAAGAGTTGAGACGGGTAAGAGAGCTGCCAGTAGTATTGAGCTTGATACAATCACTTTGTTAACGACCCATGTATCTTCTCTAGCTAGTATGATTAAAACCGTGAAAAATCCAACTCTAGCCCATGAAATGAAATCAATAGAGTTGTCATGTGTTTATTGCAAGGAAATTATATGTTTGACAAATGCCCTTCAATCCCAACATCAGTATACTATGTAATTCCAATCGAAATAGAAATCCATATTCCAACACCTACAATTCAGGGTGGAAGCAGCATCCGAAGTTTAGTTTGGATAATCAAGGTGCGGGAAACTTAAACAATGCCGCAAGACAGATTGTCAACAATGCATCACCTAGTTATGTTCAACCTATGCTGAGGAAAAATACCCAATATGTTCAAGCATCATCTCCTATTTCTATTGAAGTTTTGTTAAAGGAATATATGGCCAAGAATGATGCTATAATTTAGAGTCAGGCCGCATCTCTCTGAGTGCTTGAAAATCAAGTGGGGCAAATAACGAATGCTCTAAATTCAATGCCACAAGGAGCATTGTCGAGTGATACTGAGAATTCAAGAACATAAGGCAAGGATCATTGCAAAGCAATCACTCTTAGAAGTGGGACTCAGTTGGATGAAGTTGTTCAACATGCCACAGCAAATGAAGACAAATCTAGCCGCAATCAGGAAAAGATTTTAAAACCTACTGAACGACAAAAAACACCTGAAAAGGGTGAGCAGCAAAATGCTGTGGTAGAATCAGATCATGTTGTCAATAAGAATGCCGCAACAAAATAATATCAGCAACCTTGAGGGAGACCACCTCTACCTTTTCCACAGTGATTCCATAATTCCAAACAAGATGCTCAATTTAAAAGATTTTTTGAGGTTTTGAAGTAACTCCATATTAACATACCGCTAGTCAAAGCTTTGGAGAAAATGCCTAATTATGTGAAATTCATGAAAGATATATTATTGAAGAAATGTAAGTTGGGAGAATTTGATACTGTTGCTCTTACCGAAGGATGCACAATAATGTTGATGAATAAGCTGCCTCTAAAGTTAAATGACCTAGGGAGTTTCATTATCCCATGTTCAATTGGAAATCATTATGTAGGAAAATCATTGTGTGGTTTAGGAATAAGTATAAATCTAATACCTATGTCTATTTTCAAGAAGCTAGGAATTGGGAAAGTGATACCTACCATAGTAACTTTACAATTGGCTGACCGATCTTACACCCATCCAGAAAGTAAAATTAAAGATGTATTGGTAAAGGTGGATAAATTTATCTTTCCTGTAGATTTTCTTATTTTAGAATGTGAAGCTGACTATGATGTACCAATTATTCTTAAAAGACCGTTTCTTGCTACTAGCAGGACCCTAATTGATGTACAAAAAGGCGAGTTAACCATGAGAGTGAATGATCAGCATGTTACTTTTATTGTGTTTAACGCGTTAAAATGTGCGGAGGAGAATAAGGAATGTCACACCATTGGCTTAATAAAAGCAACAGTGGACGAATTCGTAAAATTTTGCTACGACAATTTTGACAGTGAAAACGATTTGATGGAACAAGGTGACATAGTAAGTTTTGAAGAGCTTGGTAAATTTATGGAAGCCTAGCCGATAATGGAAAGGCCATGGAAGAAATTTGAATCCCTAGATTTATTAGAACGATCTTTTAAGCCTCCTAAACCATCTGTAGAGGAATCTCTCATTCTAGAGTTAAATCCTCTGCCACAACATTTGAATTATGCGTATTTGGGAAATAAAAGTACTTTTCCAGTCATAATTTCTTCTAAGCTAACACTTGAACAAGAGGACAGGGTTTTAGAAGTGTTATGGCGATCTAAAATAGCACTAGGTTAGACCCTTGCCGATATCAAGGGAATTAACCCAACATTTTGTATGCATAAAATTTTATTGGAAGATTTTCATAGCGAATCCATTGAACAACAGAGATGACTGAATCCAATTATAAAGGAAGTTGTCAAGAAAGAAATTATCAAGTGGCTTGATGCTGGCATTATTTACCCAATTTTTGACAGCTCGTGGGTAAGTCCTGTGCAATGTGTACCCAAGAAATGGGGTGTCACAGTAGTAAGTAATGAAAACAATGAGCTCATACCGACTTGTACTGTTACGGAAGGGAGAGTGTGTATGGACCATTGTAGGCTTAACAAGGAAACTAGGAAGGATCATTTCCCTCCCATTCATCAATCAAATGTTGGACATATTAGCTAATAAGGCCTTTAATTGCTTCCTAGATAGTTATTCAGGATATAATTAGATTACCATAGCACCTGAAGGTCAAGAGAAGACAACTTTCATGTGTACATATGACACTTTTGCATTCAGGCGGATGCAGTTCGAGTTATGTAATGCCTCAGCAACTTTCCAGTGCTGAATGATGGTCATATTTTTAGACATGGTGAAAAATTTCCTTGAAGTTTTTATGGATGACTTCTTTGTGTTTGAAAATGATTTTGAATATTTCTTAAGAAATTGGAGATGGTTTGTCGTTGTAAAGAAACAAATCTAGTATTAAAATGGGAAAAATGTCATTTCATGGTCCGTGAAGATATTATCCTTGGACATAGGATGTTATAATGAAGAACTGAAATGGACAAAGCAAAAATAGAAGTGATTGAAAAATTGCAACCGCCCACTAGTGTTAAAGGTATTAGATGTTTTCTAGGACACGCAGGATTTTACAGATGATTTATCAAGGATGATGTTTTCTAGGACACGTAGGATTTTACAGAAGATTTATCAAGGATTTTTCAAAAATATCTAAACCCTTGTTTACTTTATTTGAACAAAATAAACCTTTTAATTTTGATGATCAATGTTTGCAGGCTTTCGAAGCACTCAAAAAGCGACTTGTAGCAGTACTGTTTGTGGTTACTCCAGAATGGACATTGTTGCCCTTTGAACTCATGTGTGACGCCAGTGATTATATTGTGGAAGCAATTTTGGGTCAAAGAAGAAACAAGGTACTACATGCAATATATTATACTAGTAGGATATTGGTAGAGACTTAGCTTAATTATACCAGTACAGAGAAGTAATTACTGGCAGTGGTCTTTGCATTCAACAAATTATGTTCTTATTTAGAAGGAACAAAGGTCATAGTCTACACAGATTACTTGGCTATCAAGTACTTGGTACTGAAAAAATATGCCAAGCCGAGTTTGATTATTGGATACTCTTGTTACAATAGTTTGATTTGGAAGTTAGAGATCGGAAGGGAACCGAAAATCAAATGACTGATAATTTGTCAAGAACAGAATCAAGGAATGAGGATGAAAGCAAGAAATATATTAAGGAAGAATTCCTAGATGAACAGTTGCTCATTGCCAAGGCATTACCTTGGTACACCGACATAGTAAACTTCTTAATAACTGGTGTAATTCCACCTCACTTCAATGCCCAAAGAAAACGAAAGTTTCTTCATGATGAACCATTCCTATTCAAGAATTGTGCAAATCAAATAATTTAGAAGTGCATCCCAATGATGAGATGCATAATGTCTTACAACATTGTCACTCAGCCCCATATGGAGGACATTTTGGAGGGATGAAAATAGCTACCAAGGTACTTTAGTCGGGATTCTATTGGCCAAATTTATTTAAAGATTCTCATGAATTTTATAGGTCGTGTGACCATTGTCAAATAACAGGAAATGTGTCTAGGAGACAAGAAATGCCATTACAAATAATATTGGAGATTGAATTGTTTGATGTATGGGGAATAGACTTTATGGGCCCGTTTCCTCTATCCATGGGCAAGCTATACATACTTTTAGCAATAGACTATGTTTCTAAGTGGGTAGAAGCAGTAGCCCTAGCCTCTAATGATGCTAAGTCGGTATTGAAATTTTTCTATAAGAACTTTTTCACATGATTCGGTATACCGAGAGCCATTATCAGTGACGAAGGATCCCATTTTAATTGCAAACTAATGGCCAATACCTTGCACAGGTATGGGGTGAAACATAAAATTGCCACAGCATATCACCCTGAAACAAATGGCTAAGCTGAAATTTCTAATAGAGAAACTAAACAAATTCTGGAAAAAGTGGTGAATCCATCTCGAAAAGACTGGTCTACTAGATTGGATGATGCTCTATGGGCATTCCAAACTGCATTTAAAACACTGCTTGGGATGTCACCTTTTAAAGTTGTTTAGGGTAAGCCATGTTATTTACTTATTGAACTTGAGCATAAAGTGTTTTACGCGATTAAGAAGTTGAACATGGATTGGGCTACTACTGGCAACAAGAGATTGCCAGAATTGAATGAGACGTAATAGTGTCAAACACAAGTATATGAGAATGCTCGTCTATATAAGGAAAAGACCAAGAAATGGCATGATGCCAAAATTTTACCAAGGCAATTTGAACCTGGAGAGCAAGTATTATTGTTTAATTCCAAGTTCAAATTATTTCTTGGTAAGTTAAAATCTCAATGGTCAGGACCTTTTGAAGTAATTCAAGTGTATTCACATGGTGTTGTTGTTGTTAAAGACCTAAGAACAGGGGCTACATTCAAGGTTAATAGACACGCTTGAAGCATTATTGGGGTGCTCCTATAGAGCATGACAAGCAAAACGTTAGCCTTCGTGACGTTAAATTTTTGTTAGTTAGTTTTTTTCCGTTTTATTTCCCAGTGCATTTTTATTTTTATTCTCTTATTTTTAATACAATTTCATTTCTGTCTTTATTATTATAAACATGAGCAAAATAAAAAAAGAGTAGGATTTGTTAGTGTATACAGAGAAGTAGTTTGCCGCAGCATTACAAAAAAAACATTATGCCATGACAAACTAAATGATGCGGTGTTAATAAAAGAGTTGACCGATTAGAAAATTCCAAAGGAAAGATTTTTCAGGTAGTTGCATTTAGTAAATATTGGGAAACCCAAAGTATGAAACCCATAATGTAGGGCTCGCTTATTTCATTTCCCCCCCCAAAGTCTTTTCTGTTTTTAACTTTTCCTCCACGTCATAACCCTTCTCCCTTACGTTTCCCATTCCCAAAAAATGTCATCATTATCCCTTTTTATTCTCTTCAACTAGTTCATGTTTCCCACTTCTCACGAAGTTCACATTTTTACGGTTCTCTCTTCTTCAACCTCTCTATTATTTGATGTCTACTCCATTATGTTCCTTTTTGTTTCCCTAACCTTCTCTTCATGGCTAGTGTAAGGAGTACTTTTAAAACAGCAGAATCTTCACTCGCTGGCACCCTGCAACCAAATATATTCTTCAATACTACTGTAACCACAAGATATTCAACTAATATTCTAAAATGACCATTTTGTTTTGAACAAGGATTTTTATTGAAGGATGAACCCCAAATAGGGTACGATGAATCGGTATTCTTGATTGTTGAAAATCACAACTAGAGCAAATTTTGTCTACACCTAGGAGATGTTGTGGGTAAAGTGGTAAGAGAGTTTTATGCTCATGTAAATTCCCCTCATTCTCCCTTCATTTATGTGTGGGGTAAATTTGTACCATTCGACGAAGACCATATTAATGCCCAGTTCAGTATTGAGGAGGTTAGAGATGAACATTTTGAAATTTCTGAGAATGTTACACCGGAGGGGTTGGAAAAAGTATTAAAGGATTTATGTGTTAAAGCAACACAGTGAATTATTTCAAGCCATGAGTGTTACACGGTTGAAAAAGCTGCATTAAAACCAATTGGAAAGGTGTGGTACCACTTTTTAAGGAGTCATCTTATGCCATCTACGCATAACATGACTATTTTGAAAGAAAGAATGTTGCTATTTCATTCTATTCTACAAGCAAGACAGATAAATGTAGGGAAGATTATCTTCCAAGAGGTCCATAAGTGTGTTGATAAGAATGATGGGAGTTCGAATTTTCCTTCCCTTAAATCTGCCCTATATAAGATGGCAAATGCGCCTTTAGTTGATGCTGAGGATGTTACCCCCAATAAAGGTGGGATAACGCAATCAATTTTTGCCAAGCTATAAGGAACCGAGTTTGCCACAACATGTAACACCCTAAACTCGACCCAGAAGTTAGGCCTGAATCTAGCGTGTCACATTGAAGTGTTTTTTGAAAACCATGTTTTCATTGAAAACCCTCTTTAATATTTAAAAACTAAAGTCTTAGTTTGTGTTCGTTCAGTTTCAAAATGTGGTTCATTGAAAAGTTAATCACTTTTAAAAACGTTATTAACTTCGTTGAAAATCTCTTTTAGTTACGGAAGCTAATTTAAGATAAAGAAGTTTAAAACATATGTTTTAAAAACAGTAATTGGGTTGAAAACTCGTCCACGTCTAGCAGATATAAAACGTTACAAAACCCCAAATTCAAAATTAAATCTAGAGAGGCCTTATTACAGAAATTAAAACCCAAAACGGAATTTAAAACATATATAAAGTCCAACGCATAACAGCATCAGTCGTGTGGTCACCTTTGAGTCCCTCGCAGCACCGATCCTCCTAAAGCTGGGGATTACCTGCACAGTTAAAAACGCGGTGAGTTTACGAAAACTCAGTGTATAATCCCCTTACTATAGTAACAGTTAGTATACAGAAACAGAAACCGAAACAGTCTGGGCCAAAGCCCTTTAACAGTAATAGTACAGTCTAATTCAGAGCATATGTAGGCCAAAGCCCACAACAAAATCATTTGGGTCACAGCCCATACCAGAATTAATTGGGCCCAGCCCAAACCAATGCAGAATAAGTGGCCCTAACCCAGTACAATGACAAATCTCATAAACAGATATCCAATAGTATGAGGATGCATCCCACCCCGATCCAGCCCACACACCACCCGTACTAACCTTACACTCCTGTGGGGATAAAATCAACCCACCCAGCCAATACACCAAGCTTAGCACCGGTTGCGGCACTAAGTCAACAGAACGGCTCGGCGCTGTGGACAGAACGACTAAAAGCCATAAATATCGTAGCAACGTTGATAGTTAGCAAAACTGCTAAAAGCCATAAAAAGAATGGTTATAAACCATAATCAGGATGGCACAAAGCTATCAGTAACTGTAATAAGTTTGGCACATAGCCATCAGCGACGGTAATATAATCAGCACACAGCCACGGGTAATTATGATTGACACAGAGTCATCAATATATATGTTAGGCACATAGCCACGGGTAAATACGATTGGCACAAAGCCATAATCAAGATGGCACAGAGCCATATTTAGGTTGGCACAGAGCCAAAATCAGATTACCCGGCTTTAAGCCGCCCGTCGGTCCATAGTTGTCTCATGCGACCTGTGCGACCTTAACAGATCAATACTGGATCCACAATCGTCTCATGCGACCCGTGTGACCCTATCAGAACTTCCTCCGTATCAATGTCCCAACCCCATGCAATATGTCGTGTATGTCATGCTCAATCATTACACGTGTATGCAAAATGGCCATGCTCAGTAATAATCATTTACACACATATTAAAAGCATATCAGTCACACGACCATAGTCAAGTCAATTAAAACGCAGTCATACGATCACAGTCAAATCAGTCAAATTCATATTCTAAGTCAGTCAGTTACCCACAAGGGCAAAATAGTCATTTTACCCTATAAGGGTATTTTTGTCATTTTACCTTATGGGGGTATTTCGATAATTTTGCAAATTGGGGGTATTTCAGTAATTTTGCAAACTGGGGGTATTTTAGGAATTTTGCAAACCGGGGGTATTTCGATAATTTCACAAATTAAGGGTATTTTAGTAATTTTCACAAATTAGGGGTATTTTGGTAATTTCACAAATTGGGGTATTTTGGTAATTTCACAAATTGAGGGTATTTCAGTAATTTCACAAATCAAGATTATTTTGATAATTTTAAAAATCGGGGGTATTTCGGTAATTTCACAAATCGAGGGTATTTTGGTAATTTCACAACTCAAGGGTATTTTGATAATTTCACAAATCGAGGGTATTTTAGTAATTTCACAAATCGAGGGTATTTCAATAATTTCAAAAATTAGGGCTATTTCAATAATTTCAAAAATCGGGAGTATTTCGATAATTTCACAAATCAACGGTATTTTGATAATTTTACAAATCGAGGGTATTTCTGTAATTCTACCCTATAAAGGTATTTCGGTAATTCTACTACTTTTGGGGTTTTGGCACTGATAACAACCTTTCTGAGGGTTTGCAGTCGTCTCGAACGACTCAGATAACCTATATGGCCAAAATAGTGTAATTGGGCCCAAGGCCTATTACTCAGCCCAAGTGGGCCCACACGCTTATGTGGCCCATTCAGCCCACATCCCGTCACGGCTATGTGAACTTCGCAGCTCAATCCATTATTAGTCACTTACAGTGGATTTCGTCCATGTGGGGCCCATGAGCCCATTGGGCCCACATGCCCATTTTGGCCCAACGAGGCTCGTTACTACCGAAGCCCACGAGAACATTCGTGGCAGCCTCTATAGTTTGTCACCAATGATTGTGGCTCAATTTATCCCTACGAGCGCTCGCACACTCGTGAGCCCTCAGGTGCCGAAGTTTTGGCTTTTCGGCTTTTGCCGATTCACAATAGCACAAGGGTGTGAATACACCATTCTCCAGCATTTAACAGTATAATACTGGGTGTATGATTACACACCTTTTAGCGACCTCTTGCGAAAATCCAACAGCCCCAACCTTGGTAAACATGAGAATAGCCTTTAACCTTAAAATCGCTTGGCTAGACTCCCACAATTTATGATTTACCACACACTACATAACCACAAATTTCGTTAGAGGGTTGAATAAGGATGCAGTCTACACCCACCACATAAACTTGAGAAAAATAGGGAACACTTACCAAATCCCTCAGAACCGAAATCTACCTTAAAGGAGTGGCACATGCGGATGGAGTATTGCGTTCAATCTAAGAGTGAGTAAACCGAAAGAAGATTATTGAATAGCAATAACGATAATCCTAAAAGAGAAACCAGCAAAGTAACAAGAGACAATCCACTTGCTTACCCCAATATTCAGCTTTGGTAACAAGGAGAAAAAGTAATATTAGACTTGCAACAAAATGAACGTTTGAGAAGGTCTAGGCAGTGATCGGCTTATCAGAGTTTTAGAAGGAGTGAGGAGAAGGTAAGGTATTCGGCTATTCACAAGAAGAGAGGAACAGAAGAACTTACTTCAATTTAGTGAAAAGAAGAAGAAGAAGTAGAATCCCAATCGGCAAAGAGAAGATATGCAGAAGAAAAGAAAGGTTTCAAGGGGAGAAATTGACACTTGTATTGGTGTTTGGAAGAAGTAAATAACAGTTGGGAGAAAGAAAAAGTCGAAGAGAGAAAGACCCGAATGGTCAAATATACTGCATGAGACGCCATAAAGAGATATATACCCGAAACAAAAAATAGAAAATCCCGAAATTGCAGAGAAAGAATCTAGCTTCTACATTCTCACCAACTGCCAAAATGGCACCAAATGACATACCCTTAGCCGAAATCCCCCTACTCAACTCTCCCAAATTTAGCTATGACTCCTTCACATCCCAACTCCTTCAAACTCTCCACCGATTTCTCCTTGATTTGCTCCCAGCCTCCCATTCAAATCTATTCAAATTTGATGATCAAGTCTCCAACCATCTCTGTAGAGTTTGAATCCAACTCTACCTCTCTCGCCACAAAGACATAAAATAAAACCCCATTTTGCATGCCATGGGATTTGAACCCACTCCCACTCACATGCCCCAACACGCCACTTGCCACTAGGCCACAAACTCTCTTTTATCACATTTTAACTTTAATTAACTAGAAGGTCTAAAGTCCAGGTTCCTTTAAAAGAAAAAACAAAATAAATTGCAAGAGCCAAGACTTGAACCCAAGCTCTCTTGCAACCCTAATGATGCCACAACCACTAAACCACATGCTTCCTTGTGTCATTTTTTTAACACAATAATTTAAAAGGCCTACATCCAAGCATCCAGAGTTTTATCCAGTTAAAACCAAAATTTTTGCTAAAGCCCAGGTTTGAACTCAGGACTTCTCCAACACTTTTTAGGGCCCTTAACCACTAAAGCATACATTTAATTGTGTCATTTCCTTGCACAATTAAATACTTATGTATAGCCTCCTTACTGATCCATACACAACATCCTATACTTCTAGGCCCAAAATTCGAGGCGTTACACAACATCCTAACACAATCAAGCTTCCCCTACCACACGTATTCCCACAGTAATATTTCTCAACTCTCATGACTAGAAAATCTTGACTTCTCTGAAATAGTTAGAACAAAGGTTGTCTCTGTTTAAGGTGCAGAAATACCAGATGATGGAAGATTTGGAACAAAGCAATGAACGGCAGGCTTAGTACTAGTCATATGTGAAAGATAAGGATTTGGCATTGAGAAGATCCCTCCGAAAAAATTTTTCGAGACCCATGCCAGAGTTTCATACTTTCCCAGTTGCTTTGCTCTGGTTTAAGGAGTGCGGAAAAAAGCCAGTTCCTCTCGCTACCAAACCTGACCTTGTGATTGAAGGAGTCACTATAAATAAAAGAAACATTGTTGAGGAGAAGTTAGAAAAGTCAACCTCTGCCAAACTAGAGAAAGAAGTAGAAGAAGGAAAGGAAGAAAAAAATGTCCCTACCAATATAGCAGCTACTACAACTGAAAAAGGTAAAACTCATGAACCGGCATCTTCACCCATCTCCATGACTGCACAGGATCAAGCAAATGATCAACTGATCGATGAACTAACGGAGACCAACAAAGAAGGTAAGGAAGTTGACCTACGAAAAAAGAAGATGCGATACAAAGTCAGTGCTCGCAAGTCCACGAGAAAGAATTAAATGAAGTGCCAACATTCCAGTGCAAGGAAGTTTTGTTTTTCTCTCATGTATTGCATAATTTATTTTCACGTTTGTGTACAAATTCATACTTGTTATATACTGTTTATGATTTTACATGCATTGAAGACAATGCATACCTTAAGTTTTGGGGTGTATTGTGCATCTAGGTTGCATTTTGTATGTTCATTTTGGTATATAGGATATTTTTCCATGGTATAATAACTATTGAAATACTGCTTTGCCTATAAGAAGTACAATTTTTATTCATGATGTTTGATGATGAGCTTAAAATTTTTTTTCGATATACCTAGAAAAGGTAACAATGGATTGGGTGAAGTTAGCTTAAGCTATGTTGCTTGCAAATTGATTTCTAAAAATGGGATGTCATATACTCTATTTTTATATGGATTTTAAAAATATAGTAAGTATCTTTTTAATGCCTTTGGGGATTTTTGAAACCAAACATTAGTTAATTTCCATGGCATTTTGTTTAAATAAGTATGTACTCCAATGCTTAGAGTTTCTAAATAGGTCAGCATCATTTTGTTTGCTCCATTGTGCTGTTGATTAGAAAACTAAGAGTGTGTGGTATAACTCTAGGGGCATTCTGCTGTAGCAAAAGACTGAGTAGCTAAGGAGGTAGTTGTATGCTCCATCTATCTTTTTAATTACAAGCCTCAGCTTCACGAGTGACTTTTGGTTTAAATTGTGACATGATTGAGTACTCAACAATTCATTGTATGCTCCATCGTGATTGTTAAGTCAAAAAATTTTATGACATGCTAAATTCCCTAATAATAAAGAATAAATATATGAAAATGTGAATAATATATTTTGATATCGGCTTAAAGCAAGTGACTTTTGTTTAGGTAACGAATGAACTAAGTAAATAAAAAGATATTTGCTATAGGAAGAAAGAAAGAATGCATGGGTACATAGGAAATTTTATTTTTAGAGAGAAATTTTTGCACTACTTTTGCTAAATAAACCTTTGAAATTCGAATCAGTTTTAGAAAAAGAGAGGATTGCTGAGAATAGAGATATAAATTGTTTTTTGAATACCTAGGCAGTACGAGAAAGTTTTTTTTTTTGCCAAGACAAAATGGGTGCGTTTATGCATTTAGACTGTTTGTATACTTATAAACTAATTCTAATTCCGAAAGGGTTGGATTGGTTGGATTAAAATGAAATGAAATGAGAAAATATTCGATAGACACTTGTAGTCGACTCTAGACATAGTCTCTATCATACAGGAGGAAGCCATGCGAGATACCTAAAAAGCCTATAGACACAGGCAAGGTAACTTGAGGTTTTGCTCTCGCGAGAGGTAGACCATTTTAGAACTCTTCTGTGCAGTAAAGTAGATACAATTTTTCCAGGGCATTATTGACAGTCATGGTCAATTTTGGGTAATCCCGACCTTCTGAATCAACATCACTCTATCCTTATTCTTTGTCGTAGTATCTTTGTCACAACATATTTAGTTGTTTATTTCTTTGTTTCCATTTTATTCGGATAATCACTCTTGTTATTGCCATTACATTTCGGCTTTCACTTTTGCCATAGCATTTCCAATTACTCATCAACTCCATCTATCGTGTACGTCATCATTCCTTTGAATTATCAATGCATACTTACCTTAGTTTACCATAGCGTCTTATTCATCAGTCTTGCCATAGCATTAACCAGATTATAATAACTTGACCACTTTTGTGCCTCAATCTGATCCTCGTGGGAACGATACTCACTCATCACTTTATCACTTGAATCGACATGTACACTTGCACAAAATTGCATATAATTTTACACGTGATAGACATTCATAGTGTGGCATACCTTAATCATGAGTGTATGATGGATTATATATGCGTGACTTGTATACTTTGATGTAAGTAAAAGCCTGAGTTAAAATAGTTACGTAACTGAAAGATGGTGCGTTGGGTATACAACTTCTACAATATGTAACATCATTCAAAATAGTGGAATCCATAGCCCAAAACATGGGTAAATGATATCCTCTCATTGGCATTACATGATAGATGAAAAATAATTGTGGTCATGAGTCGTTTGTCTCTATTATAAATGACTTAATTACTATTTTATAATAATTGAGTTTTCATGAAGGAAGATGTAATGGTTATCATGAGATAAAATAGGGTTGTATTGGGAGAACGAATTTATCCCAAAGATATTAATGGTATCCTGTAAAGGTCATTTATGAAAAGGTCATTGAAAGAGCATTGATCGAATAGCTTTCGTAATGGTATGTAATTAGGAAGAGCTCAGTCACGATACTATAGTGGAATGACTTAATAACTGAATGAGTTTATAATTAATAGGAAAACTTTGAAACTTAATTATAAATCATTTGTGCCCTAATTACAAATGTACAATCGGTCCCTCCGCTAGCTTGTTAAAACCATAAATAAATTGCATGTTGAATCAAATGAATAGAAATTGGTAGAATTGATAAAGTTAGAGAAATAAGTTACATTAAGAAATGAATGTGGTTTCTCACTTAATATGGAAATTTTATTTAATTTTTTCAAATTATTATTTAATTAACTAATGTTCGAATATAGAATTAAATTAATTGATCAATTTGAATCCATTGAAAGTAGAAATTAAATATATTTTCTCATAGATTCTTTTACGATAAAGTTGTCATGATTTTTATAGAATTAGAATTGAGTTGAGAAAATTATTTAATTGGAAAATTAATTTGTTTAAATTAGTTTAATAGATAATATTTATTTTGGGAAATAGAAAAGACATGTATTATGTTGGATAAAATTATAAAGTGGTCGGTTAAAAGTCTAGAAAGCATAAATATTTGGACCTGATGCAGGAGAGGCCCCAAAACCCCTCATAACAAGTATGATGGGCATTCGCCCAATGGTGATGACGACCCGACAACAGCGTCAACCATGATGGCAACGAAATTTTGTGGAGACGATAGTAGTTCGATTGCAGATCCCTTTGGTGTTTTTTCAAGTCATTTGTGGTTTTGGGGGAAAACCTAGAAATCAAGATGTTTGGCTTTCAACCAGAAGACCCAAAGTATGTTTTGAGGCAACCATTTTTTTTTATTTTTTTTATTTTTCTATGATGGAATCATGGAAACTTTGACTATCCAAATTCATTTAATTTTATGATTTTATATGATAGCATGATGATATTTAAATTGACTGCAAAATTATGTTCATAAATATGTATGATAAGCATGGCTTATAGTTTAGGAAAAGAATGTCACATGTACTTGTCATGCATTTATTAATCATTCTTGGCTGAAATCAAACATTAAAAACCTAGTATGTTTTAAAAGATTGAGTGGGAAAAGGTCCCTAACAAGACCTACGTCCTCAATCAATGGTTTCTTGAGATGACATTACACTTTAACTACCTCACAGTAGGATAGTCATGTGGATTTCACTGGGAAGATTTCCTAAAGAAAGAAGAATTATCTTGTAGTAGAATGATAGTTGGCTGGCCATGTAACAGCCCGATTTAGGGGCTAATCAAGATTAGAGAAAATTATTTTCATGTCATTTTATGAGTCAGAGCATGATGGTATATGTACATGAGAATTTTGGTACTTTAATTTTAGCGATTTCATGTTTAATTGCAAAAAAGGACTAAATCGCATAAAGTGTGAAAGTTCCATTCTATAAGCTAAAGGTACCAAATAGCCATAGATTGTAAATTTGAGGTCTTTAAAGGGAAATTTAGCCCTTTAAAAAGGCTTGGCCAGCCATAGAATATCATAGAAGATAAAGATGGACAAAAAAATTGGTCAAAGTAGTTGATTGTTGGTGACTAATTTGACTAGTATTAATTAAATAAGGAAAGAAAAGATATCATCTTTTCTCCTTCACTCTCCCACCAAAACTTAGCAGCAAATAGAGAGTAGAAAGCTTGAATAAAATTTCAGCACACTCATCTCTTTACAGGTAAGTGTTCTAGTGATCTTTTCTTGAAAATAGTTGTACTTTTGAGACCCCTAAAGCTTAAGTTTTCAAATGAAGGGACTATTGTGCAATATGGTGAAAATTTTAGAGTTTTTCCATGGGGGCTATCATATTTGCTGCATTTTTATGGAAGAAATTTAGTCTTAGTTGCTAGATGAACAACTTTTGCGAAAGGTGTTGTCTTGAAAACACCTAATTGGACCTTGATGAAAAGGTTACAAATTTGTAGTAATTATGTGAAATGTTGAGTTTTGATGATAGCTATAAGAGTATTAAATGTTCACCTAGGCTTGTTGAAGGTAGAAATCTGATTAGAATTAATTTTTGAGCCTACGGGCAAAATAGTTATTTTGCCAAAGTCTAGGGGCAAAATAGTAATTTTGCCTAAGCATGATTATTGAAATGATTTTATTAATGTGGTGATTAAAATGAGCTAAATTTCTATTATAGAGTAAGAAGAATAGAGAATCTGCCTCGATCGAGGAAAGAACAAGGTCTCGGACTAGACCGACAAGTTAGCTTATTTTGAAATCGATGTAAGTTTGTATGTGATTAATGCAACATTTATGTTAGCATAATTGAGAATGCTTTGTATCATATTGATGCATGATGCTCTATTAAATTGAGTAGTTAATGTTGGATGAGATGTTGTGGTCCTAGTGGACTATAATGACTATAAAAATGTTATCATCGAGATGAGAAATGAATAAGGTCCCGTATAAGACCATGTTCGGGACATGGCCTAGGCACCGAATTGAGATTTTCGTATAAGACCATATTCAGAATATGGCTCCGGTAATGAATATGAGAATCGTATAAGACCATATCCGAGATATGGCATTGATACTTGATGTGAAAGTTCATATAAGACCATATCTGGGATATGGCATTGGCATTTAGAAGTGACTCCATATAAGACCACATCGGGGATGTGGCATTGGTTTTGTACCTACATGAATGACGATGAATATGCGTCTTTGACTATCCCTAGTGATTAATGGGATAAGTAGATGAGTTTAGAAGTAGAAACGAGAATTGTACTAAAGTCATGTGAATGAGTGAATATAGGTACTCATGAATAAGTCACGAAGAAACGATTACGATGTGTAGCACGGTATGTGCTAAATAAGGGCAATTGTAAGTAAGTATGGCAAGAAGCCTATGACTTGTGTATAGTTAGTTAATGCCTTGGATGGATTATATATCAAGCTTATTGTTGCTATTTATTTCCATGCAAACTAGCTAAGCTTTATGCTTACCCCTTTCATTGCCCTTTCTCCTTGTAGAATTTCCAAGATAACTCGAGGAACGAGGACATAGGAGTTCAGGAATCACACTATCGACATCATTTTGGTGTAACAATTTAGACTTATTTTGAGTATGGTATGTATAGGAATCGAGTATTTTGTTAAGTTGTAATTGTTAGTCAAAGTGTTGGCTATGTATGCTACTAAAGTCATTTTGTAAATGGTCTTAAGTTAGGCCAATACTTGGCAAATTCCTATGCTTGAATGAAGATGAAATTCTTGAAGTATATGCCTTGTGTTTGGATGTGCCTTTAGGTTTTGAGTTATGTTGACTTGAATTGGAGTATGTATGTATGCAACTTAGGGTGGAAAAAGGGCTTGTTAGGTAGCCATCAAATTGTCCACACGGGTAGACACATGGGCATGTGTCTAGGCCGTATGTGACACACAGTCAGGCCTATGGGCATGTGGATTGACCTTGTGTCCCCTTGCATGCTAGAATTGTAAGTTAGTAAGCCTTGTAATAACCACACGGTTATGTGTCTCAGCCGTGTGGGAAGCACGGCCTAAGACATGGGCGTGTGCCCAGGCTGTGTGAAGTCTGCACATTAATTGTGGAATTTAATTCAACACACAGGCTAAGGACATGGGCGTGTGCCTTGGCTGTGTGACCATAGTGAGTTAATGATGTCATAGTCAGAATGACAAGGTTTTGGGACACTGGTGTGTTAAGGCCGTGTGAGGGACACGGGCCAGAAACATGGGCGTGTGTCCAACCGTGTGAAATTGGTCAGAATCGACCAAGGTGGAAGACACGGGCATGTCTTAGGGGCACACGGGCGTGTCCCTAGACCAACACAGGCGTGTGGCCCCTATTTTGAAGAAAAGTTTTCTAAGCTCGTAAAAGTTCCCGGATAGATTCTGAAACCTCTCGGAGGTATGTTTAGGGCCTTGTGGACCATGAATGAGCTAGTGATGGGTTTAAATGAAATTTTATAGCCCTATTTTAGACGTTTAAGTAAGATAAGTTAGGTAATGCCTTAAATCCGGTTTCGGCTTTGGACACGGGTAAAGGGTGTTACAGGCCACATTGTAGCTATTATCATGTGATATAAGAAGAAGTTTTTCTTTAAAGAGGACAACTAGTCATAGAATGTCACTCGGTGAGATTGTCCCATGATGACTCATTTGTGGTACATGACGTGATAAGTGTTGAGTTGATTATTATACACTCAAGATTTTCTAGTTAAGTATCTTCCCACAAAGCTCTACTTAAGTTAGAATGATGGTCAAACGTTAGACGGTTATTAGTATGTGTGAATGTCTATGGAATTAGGTTCATGTATTAATTAGATGAAAATCTATGTTCTTACTAGTTGAGTAAGATTCCTCCACAGTAACATAATTCAATAGGTGTAGGAATTATCGTTGCAATGGCTTACAAATGTTTTCAATGTTTAATGTAAGATGCATGCATCATGTCAATGCATGTCATATGTTGCAAGACATTTTATTAATATTTTCTAAATATAAAGATATTAATGAATGAATATTTTATTTTTTTTTAGTTTGAAAAATGACACCTACTCCCTTACTAAACATACTTACTGATAACAAACTGAATGGAACTAACTATAAGGAATGAAAAAGGAACCTCATGATTATTTTGAGCTATGATAAACTCAAAATGATTTTTGGTAATAAATGCCCACTGACAACTCAAGCAGAGGCTAGAAAACGCTAGGAGGAGTCTAATGAGATAGCTTATTTCTATATGTTGGCAAGTGTGACTAGCACCCTCTATAAGCAACTAGAGAGTTGTAAGAGTGTCAAAGCGATTCTAGGCAAACTAAAGGACATGTTCGAAGGCTAAGCTGTCCTGGTTCGACAGTTGGCTATAACTAGTTTGATAAATGCCCAACAAAATCTTAACACTCCAGTAAAATACCATATGATCACTTTTATGGGATAATTTACTGAGGCTGTGAATAATGAGGCCAAGTTGGACTAGACCACACAAATAGAGATGGTGTTTAAAAGCTTTTCCAAGGATTTTGTAGGCTTTAGGGCCACATATAACCTTGAAAACAAGAATTTGACGCTTGCACAAATTATGAAGGAGTTACAACCCTATGAATTAATGTTAAATGGTGGTCAACTGGTCTGAAAAACCAAAGCAAATTTAGCGATTGCTTCTTCCTATAAAGTGAAGGGAAAGCACACTATAAGAAACAAGGCTAAGTTCTTTGGGCCACCTAAAGTGGAAGGAAGAGAACCAATAAGCCTAAAGACATATCTAAGTCTAAATGTTTTTTTTTTGCAACAAGAGAATTTTAAGGCTAATTGTAAAGAGTGGAAGGGTTACTTAGCTGATAAGGGCAATGGTATGGAACTCTTTATGTTAGAAGTTTTCTTTGTGGAAGATACAATAGACCACTAGGTCGAATTTAAGCCACTAATTATGTGTGTGTTTCTCTATATGGTTTTGAGGAAACAAAAGATCTTAGACATAATAGTCTATCGCTGCGGACCGAAAATAGGACAAGTGTGACAACTGAAGTAATGGGAGATGCATATCTTTATTTTGATAATTTTATGAAGATTATTTTGAAAGACGTTTTTTTTTGTACCAAGTTTCAAAAGAAACTTAATTTTTATTGTATGTTATTTAAAGATGGCTTGCTCGTGAATTTTAATAATAGTTTTGCAATATTTAGAAATTGTATTCTTATTTATAACAAATGGATGTCTAATAATCTCTATTTTATCAAATCAAAGATGTATACACTTATTGACACTGAATTAATGAATAAAAGACTTAAATATTCTCAATCAAATAAGGCGTACTGATAAACCGTAATAGTAACATATTTTAAGCCCATATTTAGCATGCTTTTGGATGATTTAAGCCTTGAATTGTGTAATTTGGTGCTCTTAATCTTTTGTTTTCAGGTTTTATACTCAGAAGAGCACCGGATGATGAAAAGAACGAGAAACGGGCCCAAAACGGAGTAAATGGGCCATATCATGAAATCAACATGGCCTGGACCCAAGACCACACGGCCGTGCCTCATTCAACAGTCTCGAACACGACCTGGCCACAATTCACACGGGCGTGTGCCATGGGCGTGTCCCTGCCGTGACAAAGAGAAATTTCACTTGGATTAGGATACTTAGAGGCGAAGAAACACATTCAAAAGCCTATATAAACACCCTAAGTATAACCTAAAAAGGGGGAACCCAGGGCTTTAGTCAGGGGGCGTCCAGCTAGGCCAAAGAGGGCAGATTTGTAGGGATTTACGCGAAGATAGCCAATTGATTCATCTCGAGAAGCCGGAATCATACTCAAGACGGAGGATCTCTCCTTCAATTCCTTCAGGGGGTTTAGGGATTTCTTATGTTTTGTTTTATCTTTTCTTCTGAGAAGTTTTCTTTTATTATTATGAACTAAACCCTCAGATACCTGATGGGGATGAAACCTAAGATGAATCTTGTTATCATTTGCTGAAGTATATGATAAATATTTGACTTGTTCTTAATTATGTGTTCTTAATTCTTGTGTTGATATTTTCGAGATATTAATTCAAGTATGATGTGCTTAGGTGGAGGAGCAAAAGTCCCTGCCTAATAGTAGATCTAGCATAGCTAAGTGGAGTTGGTCGCGCGTCTAGAGATAGGGTGACGAAAATCAGCCGGATTAGGGTCAAACCTAATATGGGAGTCCATAGATCGAGTTAATGCAATTCTAGGGGTTTTAATTAGAAACAGATTTTAATTAATCAACCTAGGGTTAGACGTTAGTCGCCTCGAGAGAGGGATTAATATACGTTAGGGAATCCTACGGATCAAGTCAAGTGAATAAATCGTCTGGTTCAGAGTTAGATACAAGTGAAGTCTAGGTGGATTCTTCCTCGGGTATTGTCTTAGTGAATTGGTTTTCTCTCACAAATATCTTCCTCAATTTCATTCTTCTTTGTCTTAAAGTCTTTAGCTTAGTAGTTAGTTAATTTAGATTAAACAACAAATTCCCTTTATTTTAGGCTAGATAATAAAAAGAAAAGTTAGTATTAGTACTTTTAGTTCCTTTGGGTTCGACAACCCGGTCTTGCCTTAACTATACTACTGTTCGATAGGTGCGCTTGCCTCAAATCATTGTCATAGTTAGTTTCCAGGTTCGATCATTCTTTATATAAATTTTAAGACTTTGACATCGCAAAAAAACAACGATCACATACCTTTGCCATTTGAGACTTGGTGATACTAAGCGGGAAAAAATTACTAGACTTGTCAAAGATGACACTTTAATTTCACCTAAAGAAGTTTATCTTCCACAATTTAAATATTGCTTGGAAGGAAGGATGATGATGTAGTCTTTTATTGACAAAGGAATGGGGGCTGTGAAACCTTTAGAACTTGTGCACATCGACGTATGTGGCCTCATGAATGTTAGTGGAAGAGGTGGTTATGATTATTACCTAATGCACCACAAAAGTGAAACCATTGATAAATTCAAAGATTTTTGTGCAGAAGTGGAAAAACAACTAAGTTTTCCCATAAAGACACTTTGGTCTAATCGAGATATGGAACATTTATCAGATGAGTTCTTAGGGTATCTCATAGAGAATGTGATATTATGTCAATTAACCATACCGAGAACTCCACAGTAGAATGGTGTGGTAAAGAGAAGAAATCGAACTTTGTTAGACATTGTTCGTTCAATGTTGTTAAGTTATTCGAAGTTGCTAATATCCTTTTAGGGATATGACCTACAAACGACTTCCTATATTCTAAATGATGTGCCAACTAAGGTCGTATTTACTACTCCATATGAATTGTGGCACGAAAAGATGTTGCATCTAAATTATTTAAGGATTTGGGGATGTCCAGCCTACGTATTGGTTAAAGATGTAATGAAGTTGGATTCACAAATAGGATTGTGCATGTTTGTGGGATATCCTAAGGGAATGAAGGGTGGTTTGTTTTATAACCCGAAAGAGCAAACAGAGGTAGTGTTGATTCATGCTACTTTCCTTAAAGAAAGTTACATGAGAAACTTTAAACCTCGAAGTAAAGAAGTACTCGAGAAACTTTCAGGAAATACACAAATCTTACTGGTAGACCTACAAACAATCAGTAGCATAGAGAGCTTCATCCCAGTGGGAAGGTCTATTGCAGGTCTGAGTTCTTCCATTTTGGCTGACGTGTTCTAAATACTAAATTTACCGAATAGGAAAATGATGACCCACTCACATTTGATGAAACGATAAAGAGTGATGATTCCAAGTTTTGCGAAATAGCTATGAATAATGAAATGCATTTTATGCAATTCAAATCAGTGTAGGAACTTATAAACTTACAAGAATGGATAAAATTCATAGGGTGTAAGTGGTTCTAAAAGAAGAAAAGAAATACCAATAGAAAAATGAAACATACAAGACTAAAATTGTAGCAAAAGGTTATGCTCAAGTTAATTGATCGTTATGTTAGAGTCTTAAAAATTTATATAAAGAATGATCGAGCCTAAAAACTAACTGTGACAACGATTGAGGCAAGTGCACCTATCAAACAGTAGTATAGCTTAGTGGCAAGATCGAATTGTCGAACCCAAAGGAACCAAAAGTACTAATACTAACTTTCTTTTTATTGTTTAGCCTAAGAATGAAGGGAATTGTTATTTAATCTAATATTAACTAACTATTAAGCTAAAGATGCTAAGACAAAGAGAATGAATTGGGGAAAATACTTGTGGGAAAAACCAATTGATTGAGACAATACCCGAGGAAGAATCTAGCTAGACTTCACTTGTTATTTAACTCTGAACCAGACAATTTACTCACTTGACTTGATCTGTAGAATTCCCTAAGTTATATTAATACCTCTCTCGAGGCTACTAACGTCTAACCCTAGGTTGATTAATTGAAATCTCTTTCTAATTAAAACCCCTAGAATTGCATTAACTTGATCTATGGACTCCCATATTAGGTTTGACCCTAATCCGGCAGATTTTTGTCATCCTATCTCTAGGGTTGCGATCAACTCTGCTTAATTATGCTAGATCTACTCTTAGACAGGTCTATTCCTCTTTTGCCTAAGCACATCAATACTTGAATCAATATCCTGAAATATCATAACAAGAATTAAGAACACATAATAAAGAACAAATCAAGTATTTATCATATAGTTCAGAAAACAATAACAAGATCCCTCTTAGGTTTTATCCCCCTCAGGTATTTGAGGGGTTTAGTTCATAATTGTAAAAGAATACATCTCAGAAGAAAATATAAAACAAAACATAAGAAAAACCCTAAAACCCCCTGAAGGAATTTGAAGGGAAGATCCTCCGTCTTGAGTATAACTCCGGCTTTTTGAGATGAATCAACTGGCTTTCTTCGAGTAAATTCCACAATTCTGGCCTCTCTGGCTCGGCTCTTTAGCCTAACTAGACGGCCTTTGAAGGTTGGCCTTTAGGGTGTTTATATAGGCTTTTGGAATGGCTTTCTTTGCCTCTAAGTACCCTAATCCGAATGAAATTCCTTTTTGTCATGGCAGGGACACGTCCATGGCACACGCCCGTGTGAATCATGGCCAGGCCATGTTCGGGTCTGTTAATGAGGCACGGCTGTGTGGTTCTGGGCCTAGGTCGTGTCGATTTCGTTCTTTGGCCCATTTACTCCGTTTTAGGCCGTTTCCCGTTCTTTTCATCCTCTGGTGCTCTCCTAAGTATAAAACATGAAATTAAAGGATTAAGAGCACCAAATTCCACAATTCAGGGAATAAATCATCCAAAAGTATGCTAAATATGGGATTAAAATATGTATATATTACGGTTTATCAAATACCCCCACACTTAAGCATTTGCTTGTCCTCAAGCAAAATTCTTAACTCACAATTAAAATGAACTTCCTTGATTCATAATATTCATCAATAGTGTTCCATCATAATTCAAAGATAATTCATACATTGATGGTTTAAGTAAAAGGGTCTTTAAAGATTCGAACAATCAAAGTCATAGTTTTTGTAGCATAAAAACATAGGTGTTTTCCCCATACCTAAATAATCACCTTTAATTCAAAATTGACAAAAGTTGACATCCTCACTAAAGATTCACTCAAATCACCCAAAGTGTTTAAGGTTCAAAATTTAGCACTCAAAAGTCGAACATGAAAAGTTAATCCCATAGGCTTGCCTGAAAATCAAATCTCCACCATTGTAAAATGAGATGATACACAAATCAAAAGGTCTTTAGAAAGGGTTGTAATAGGGCTTGGGTTAAAGGTGTGGATAAAGGCTGAATTAGAAGGTTAGAATCGAGATTGAATTGACAATTTACCTAACGAGAAAAATGAATTAATCCTAAATAATTACATCAATTGAAAACTTGTAATACTAATAATACGAGCTTCTTCTTCAAGATGTGGAATTTAATGTATAAGCTCACTTAATCATAAAACTAATAATGAATATACTTCGATTTTTTTAAGAACAAATCATTACAATAATGAGAAAGAAATTTAACAACTAAAATATAGAACATAGTTAGGAAACTATTCAAAATCAAATCTCGACAAAAAGGAAGTTAAGGAATGGTGGTAACAAATACAAGATGGGTTTAAGGTAATATTAGTGGGTGAGTCAACAAAAGGGTTGTTAGGATCAAAAGGGTTCACTAGGGGTTAATTGTGAGGGTAAGCTTTTTAGTGGAGTGAGTGGGTTAGATCCTAAGTGCCTTTATCATTTCAGTATATCAAATCAATGATGTCGTCTTGACATGTATAATCAAAGCAAGTTCTAGAATAACAAATCAATGTTGACACACTCATAATAAAAAAGTGAGCACGAAAGAATGTATGCTCTAAAGGGCTCAAAATCTCACAAAAATTATGGGTTTTTGATATCAACTTTGTAAAATTCAAACTTCAAGGTAATAATTAGATTCAGGTAGACAACCTAACAAAATTTTAATTTTTGAAAATGGACTTATCATGCTTGATTCTCTAGTCTCCTAAAGTTTAAATCATCACTGCACAATTATCTATGAATTAATCCAAAACATATCAATAAAAATCATGATTCACAGGAAATTTCATTCTAATTAGTAATATGAGAAAATTACTTAAGAACAAGACATAATTCAGGGATTTGAGGATAATGCAGAAAGTTTGGCACTTTCTCGAAATAAATATTCACCCCCCACACTTAAGATGTACATTGCCCTCAATGTACAAAGATATATATATGAAATTTTAAAAGAAAGAGAGAGGTGAAACTTCCTGAATTTGGATGGCTTTCTTGACTTGGGAGTGTTGTGGTGTGGTAGCCGTCGACAATCTTTGCGCTAGATAAAGAAATTGGGAAGCTCGTAAGGAATTAGCCAAGAAATAATAATAATTCAAAATATACTAAATATGTATTTAAAGAAAAGAAAGAGAAAGAGAGAGAAAATAGAACGTAAAATAAAATTAAAAGAAGAGATTAATGGACCAAAGAGTCCTTATTGGTAGATAGTTAGCGAGGTGGGTGTGATTTCTAAGGCCGTGGTGTGTGATTCCCAAGCAGCCTTTAGAACCTAAATTAAAGAAAACGAAATAAAATAGACTAAACTAAGTAAAAGAAAACTAAAGAAAAGGAAAATAAAGGAGAGGAGAAAATAAAAAGAAAAGTTAAATGGACTCAAAGGTCCTTTTCCTGTCGAGTTAATGAAGCGGCTGGCATGAACTTATGTATATCGGTCTCACAGAGGGAGACTGTGCTAGGACACTTCCATTTCTTCGACATGGATATGGTTAGATCTAAAGTTAGGGGGAATGAAAAAAATGAGAATGAAAAAGAAGGGGAATGTAAGGAGTGTGGAAGAAGAAGAATGGGGAGTAGGTGAGAAGGGGAGAGGGGTGGTTTTAAATAGAAATTCAGGTTTGGTACATCCCCACGCCCGTGTATCATGGGCGTGTCGAGTCACACGACTGTGCAGTGGTTTATTCGTTTCTCCCACACCCATGTGCAGGTCGCCACGCCCGTGTTTCTAAAATAGTGTCAGCCATGGCCACATTGCACGGCCGTGGTGTTTAGTTGGGGCCCGTGGCTTGAAGATATTTTTCATCCTATTTCGTACTATATCTGCCATGTCAGTACGTAAATCCGTAGTATCCATACGGCCACGGCCACGGCCGTGTGCAAGGCCGTGTGGCATTGAGATCTGCACTTTGGTCAGTTTATAATTAGGATCTAGAAGGAAATATAAAAGTAAGAATAAAAAATGTAAAAATTAATGTGGTTAGTGCTTGGGTTACCTCCCGAGAAGCGCTCATTTAAAGTCTTAAGCTAGACTTACCTCTCATTCACACATTTATGGTGGTTTGAGGAGTTGAAAGTCCTTCCTCATGCTATCAATCCTATTATCGGTATGTAAATCGAGTCGACTAGCGTTTACTTTAAAAGTACCAAATGTAGGATTACTTACCTCGACTGTTCCGTATGGGAAAACATTGAGTACCCTAAAAGTGATTTCTTCGTTTGTATTAGGGTTAGGAGGAGGTATGCGAGGGTCTGCCTTACCTAACAATACCTGATCTCCTATCTTAAACTTGTTTGTCCCACAAAATGGCGTTGGTTCTGCTTCGTGCATTCCTAATTTCTCCTTGAAGTGTGTCTTGCACTCGTCTAGTTCTTCAATCTGAAGCCTTCGTTCCTCATGAGTTGTTTCCTTGTTGGCATGAGGTATAGGATCTGGCTCAGTTGTGTTGTTCCGTGGTGCTTCCAAAAAAAAGGGTTAACAGAATGGTCATTAATAGAATTTATGTTCTCACCTTGATTACTCGACGTTCTAGCCGTGTCAAGAGCCTGGAGATTGATTGATTCGTCACCTACACAAAGTATGAGTTCACCTGCGCTAACATCAATTTTAGTCTTGACAGTTACTAAAAAGGGTCTTTCTAAAATTAAAGGGATACTATTGTTCTCATCCATGTCTAAAACGATAAAGTCTACTGGGAATATGAATTTATCAATTTTTACGAGAACATCTTCAATTATACCCCTAGGAATTCTAATAGTTTTATCACCTAATTGAATGCTTATCCTAGTTTGTTTAGGTTTCCCTAGACCTACTTGTTTAAACAATTTATAAGGCATAACATTGATGCTTGCCCCTAAATAAGCTAAAGCATTATCAATAGATAAACTACCAATTAAACATAGAATTGTAAAACTCCCTGGATCTTTTAATTTTCGTGGTAGTTTATTTTGCAACATTGCTGAGCACACAGCGTTTAATTCCATATGTGATTCCTCGTCTAACTTCCGTTTGTTTGTTAACAGCTCTTTTAAAAATTTCCTTGAATCTGGCATCTGCGAAAGAGCTTCAAGAAAAGGTAAGTTAATATGTAATTTCTTCAACAGTTTAAGAAATTTACCGAATTGTTCATCTATGTTGTCCTTCTTCATCACATTGGGGTATGGTATACGAGGTTGGTACTCTTTAATTACTGGTTTTGGCTTCTCATGACTTACCTCGACCTTACCTTTCTTTACCAAATTTTCTTGGCTTAATTTAGGCTCATCTAACCTTACACTATCCTGAGCTGTTATGGCTTGAAGTTGCTCTTTTAGGTTTGTTTCAGTGTTACTTGGCGAGCTACCTTGTGGTCGTTCTGATATTATCTTAGCAAGTTGCCCTAATTGGTTCTCGATCCCTTGAATTGATGCTTGTTGATTCTTATGTGTTGTTTCGGTGTTTCGAAGATGAGTTTCTGACACCGTGATAAATTTTGTCAGCATCTCCTCAATGTTCGACTTCTTTTCCTGTGGGTAAGGTTGTTGTTGGAAGTTTGGAGGAGGTTGATGTCTCTGATTTCCTTGACCACCCCATGAAAAATTGGGGTGGTTCCTTCAACCTGGATTGTAAGTATTACTATAAGGGTTATCTTGAGATCTAGAGTTATTACCCATATAGTGAACTTGCTCGTTTTTAGCGTTCAGGTTGTAAGGTGGATATTCTGTATTGTTCATCCCTCCTCCATTCGTATCGCACTGCATAACTAGATGTACTGCAAAGAATTACATACGCCATCAATCTTTTTATTTAACAGTTCTACCTGGTTTGATAGCATGGTTACTGCGTCGAGGTTGAAAACACTGGCTGCTTTTGTTGGCTTTGTCCTCATGACTTGCCACTGATAAATATTCAGTGACATCTCTTCAATGAATTCGTAAGCAGCCTCAGGTGTTTTGTTATTTAGGGTTCCGCTGGCAGCTGAATTAATTAATTGCTTGGTTGAGGGGTTCACACCATTATAAAAAGTTTGGACCTATAGGCACAAGGGTAATCCATGTTGTGGGCACCTTCTTAATAGATCTTTGTATCTCTCCCATGCATTGTAAAGTGTTTCTAAATCCATCTGCACAAAAGAAGAGATATCATTCCTCGACTTGGCCTTTTGGCCGGCGGAAAATATTTTAATAAAAATTTTTCGGTCATTTGTTCCCATGTACTGATTGATCCCCGTGGAAGAGAATGCAACCACTACTTAGCTTTATTCCTCAAAGAGAATGGAAATAACCGAAGACGAATGATATCATCAGAAACGCCTTTTATTTTGAAAGTATCACAAAATTCTAGGAAATTTGCCAAGTGGTTATTTGGATCTTCATCCTGCTAGGTTTCAGTTCAAAATTATTTGCAGCAATAGCAGGTCTAACAATACTTGACTCAGTTCCTGTTAAATTAGGTTTAACATAATCATACATAGTTCGAGGGGCACGATTTTCAACCACATTTGGAGGTAGCAGATTATTCTTGCCATCTCTTCAGGGGTATTAATTTCGTCTTCTTGCTCTTCTTGTATGTAGTTTAAGCTTCGCCTTATGTATCTACGATTTTTGTGAATAGTACCTTCAATATCACAATCGTAAATTAGGGGTCCTGTTGGGTTCCTTCTAGTCATAAACTAGAGGTACCTGCTTAAGAACAAATAAAAGAAGGAAAATTAGCAAAGTTAAAAGCAAAATAAACATAAAAGTAAATTGCAAAAAAAAAATGGCTAAAGTAATAAAAATTAAGCATTCTTAATATTTTAGTTCTCCAGCAACGGTGCCAAAAAACTTGATCGTTATGTCAGATTCTTAAAAATTTATATAAAGAATGATCGAGCCTAAAAACTAACTGTGACAACGATTGAGGCAAGTGCACCTATCGAACAGTTGTATAGTTTAGTGGCAAGACCGGATTATTGAACCCAAAGGAACCAAAAGTACTAATACTAACTTTCTTTTTATTAATTAGTCTAAGAATTAAGGGAATTGTTATTTAATCTAAAATTAACTAACTATTAAGCTAAAGATGCTAAGACAAAGCGAATGAATTGGGGAAAATACTTATGGGAAAAACTAATTGATTGAAACAATACCTAAGGAAGAATCTACCTAGACTTAACTTGTTATTTAACTCTGAACCAAACGATTTATTCACTTGACTTGATCCGTAGGATTCCCTAAGTTATATTAATACCTCTCTCGAGGCTACTAACGTCTAACCTTAGGTTGATTAATTGAATCTCTTTCTAATTAAAACCCATAGAATTGCATTAACTCCATCTATGGACTCCCATATTAGGTTTGACCCTAATCCGACAGATTTTCATCATCCTATCTCTAGGGTTGCGATCAACTCCGCTTAATTATGCTAGATCTACTCTTAGACAGGTCTATTCCTCTTTTGCCTAAGCACATCAATACTTGAATCAATATCCTGAAATATTATAACAAGAATTAAGAACACATAATTAAGAACAAATCAAGTATTTATCATATAGTTCAGAAAATAATAACAAGATCCCTCTTAGGTTTTATCCCCCTCAGGTATTTGAGGGGTTTAGTTCATAATTGTAAAAGAATACATCTCAGAAGAAAATATAAAACAAAACATAAGAAAAACCCTAAAACCCCCTGAAGGAATTTGAAGGGAAGATCCTCTGTCTTGAGTATAACTCCGGCTTTTTGAGATGAATCAACTGGCTTTCTTCGAGTAAATTCCACAATTCTGGCCTCTCTGGCTCGGCTCTTTAGCCTAACTAGACGACCTTTGAAGGTTGGCCTTTAGGGTGTTTATATAGGCTTTTGGAATGGCTTTCTTTGCCTCTAAGTACCCTAATCCGAATGAAATTCCTTTCTGTCACGGCAGGGACACGTCCATGGCACACGCCCGTGTGAATCATGGCCAGGCCATGTTCGGGTCTGTTAATGAGGCACGGCCGTGTGGTTCTGGGCCTAGGTCGTGTCGATTTCGTTCTTTGGCCCATTTACTCTGTTTTAGGCCTGTTTCCTGTTCTTTTCATCCTCTGGTGCTCTCCTAAGTATAAAACATGAAATTAAAGGATTAAGAGCACCAAATTCCATAATTCAGGGAATAAATCATCCAAAAGTATGCTAAATGTGGGACTAAAATATGTATATATTATGGTTTATCATTAATCCTCATATTGTTCTCCATTGTGACAACTCTCGATTACGAGGTTTAACAAATGGATGTCAAGACAACGTTCTTAAACAAAATCTTGAAAAAAGCATCTATATGATGCAACCCACCAGATATATGGCTAAAGGAAATGGGTATAAAGTTTACAAAATGCTTCGATCCATATATTGACTTAAAAAAACATCCCCCGCTCATGGAATCAAAGATTTGATCAAGTGATCAAAACTTTTGAATTTGATCAAAACTTTTGGATTTGAGTAAAATGTAGATGAACCTTGTGTTTATCAACATATTGGGGATGGAAGGGCTTTCTCATTCTATATGTTGATGTCATTTTACTCATTGGAAATTATGTAAGGACATTTTCATCGGCTAAATTATGGTTAACTCAATAATTTAGCACAAATGACTTAAGAGAAATTAATATTTTTCTAGGTATCCGAATCCTAAGGGATCAAAAGATAGTGGAAGAAAGAGATAACATGAAAAAGGTTCCTTTGTAGTAGAAAGTCTCATGTATGTTATGTTATACACGTGTTTAGATATCTATTTCGCATTAGGGTTGGTAAGTTGATATCAGGCAAATCTTAGTCCAAGACACTGTCTAGTAGTTAAGTGTATTCTCAAGTATTTGCAAAGAATGAAAGGTTATAATATGTGTATTCCAGAGGAGACCTTACTTCTATCAGATATACCGATTCTAACTTCCAAATGTGTCAAGATTCGAGGAAATCGACATTGGTTTGTTTCTTTATCCTAGGTGGTAGGACTGTAGTGTGAATAAGTGTCAAGCAGGATTGCTCTGCTAGCTTCTCTATAGAAGTCAAATATGGGGTATGGAAAAGCCATGACACTATAACAGTGCAGATATAGCTTATCGCACCCTAGCTTGCGTACACCAGGGCTTAAAAATATGCAATTAAATATGAGATTTGTACGGTGTCTGCCAGTGTACAGGTCAAATTGTAATATATTTTATAATTGCAACGAAATATTTCAAAAGTATTATGAGGATCATACTCAAGAGAGGTTTGTTTAAACTAAATTAACAGGAAATATGAACACACTAGCCTAGGTCTAAATAGCTATTGATTCACTAATCGACCTGATGGAACTAAAACGGGCTCGGTTGAATTGGTTCTCAACATAATACCCTTTCGGTCTCATCTACCTAAATTACTTCCTAGAGTAATCAATTTCAGGGTTTTATCACATTCAACCTAATCCAACTAGTCAGTTTATGAACCCTAAATCCAAGCTAACCACCCCCACTTTAGTCAACGAACCTTCCTAGGGTTTTAGTTTTTGGCCATTCTAAATGCAAACATTCCTACCCAATTATAACACATTCAAATAAATGCAAAATAAAATAGAAGGATAAGAGTTGCTCAAGAATCTGTAAATCTGAAAGTTGTCATTGAATGAATAATTGCTTGAACCCACAAACAATGATTGATTGTTAATTTTGATAAGGACACGTGTGGAACTAGATTACAAGTTTGTCTGAGTCACGAATTAGCCTAAGGTTCTAGACGAATGAAAGAGGACTTTGAGTTTGACACAACCTGAAATGCAAATGAATCCAAGTCAAATCTAAGAATTTAAAAGGGCAACAATTAAAAAAAAGTAATAAAAAGATAAAAAAAATCCAAATTAAAGATTAGAAACAATGAAACAAGAACAAAAAGTAATAACAAAGAAACGAAACAAGATAGATGGAAGAAGATGGAGATGGCATGTAGAAGTCCTAAGGAGCCTTGGAAACCAGATGAATCCACAACCCCTTTCAAACGACTCTAATTTCCCCTATAAAAAAAAACTTGGCCAGAAAAACTTGAAGATAATCCCCACAATCTGGAAAGATTTTTAAAACTCTTCTAAAAGAAAACTCAAGAGAATTTTTTGAAAAGAAAAACTAAAAGAGAATTTTATTGAATCAAAGAGAGAAGTTACTGAATGAATTGATGAATTGTGTAAAATGAAGAGGTCTTTATATACGCTAACTAAGTACATCTAAATAAAACTCTCAAGTATACTGAAACTCTAGTTAATCTACACAAGAAGCAGTTTTAAACTAAATTTTCTCATTGACATAAAACTCCTAAAAATTCAAAATTCAGAATAAATAAATAATAAAATAATAAAAATTAATAAATAAAGTATTGAGCTCATATATATAATGATTAAGCCTAAATATAGAACCCAATATGATTTAAACTCGAATTAAAAGGCTGAAACTTGTAATTTCCATAATAATCTCGTCCAGAAATTTTGCTCGCGTAGTCTTCACTAAAACAATCATAGCTTAAGTTCCCAAAATTGAAATTGAGTGATTCAAAGTGCATCATGAAGCTAAGAGATAGATCTTCAATTAATATAAGACATATTGACCTTGAAATTTCTATATTCTTTCCAAAAATGCACAACAAGTCAAATAATTATAATGGCTAGGCGTGTGGGCTTGATTGGGATCCTTGAAGTGTAACGCCTAAGCTTGTTAACATCTTCCACATGGGCTTGGCATCACGGATTGAGAGTTTAAGTCCATGAACAAGATTGGCCCCATCTAGTTCATCTTTTTTCACACCCAGGTTTCTCTAACGACTCGAATTTAAAGGAACTTTGGGAGTTAATTGAGCAAAGTATTAAGTTGGCGGGATCTATTATAATTTTTGGAAAAGTTTGTGACTCTCGAAAAAATAATTAGATTTCAATTCTAGTTTGGTTAGATTGGAACCGACTAGTTCCTTAGTGGGGGACAAAATAATTAGCAATGGTTGGCTAGGGTGGACTGTGGAAACTATGTTAAATTAGGATATAAATATATATATGTATACATGTGTAAGGGAGAAAGGAATTCTCCTTAATTAGTTTGTAACCTTTTTCTTCCTTGAATTGTCTTCTTCAATTGTTCTGAAGAAGAGGAGAACTTAGGAGAGCTCTACATGGAGTAGAAGTTGTAAGAGTTAAAGTCTAAAAATAGAGAAATTGAGAAACTTGTAAGCTTCTTAACTTTTTTTGTTCGAGAATTAGGGAAAGAAGGAGGGCAAAGACTCCTAATAGGTTTCTGTAAACTGAGTTCTGGGTTTTAAGGCTTAAATGACTTTGAATTAATCGATATAAATGGTTGACATGTAACACCCCAAACCCGGCCTAGACGTTATGACCGGATCTAGCGTGTCACATCAAAGTGATGTTTGAAAACTATGCTTTCATCAAAAACCCTTCCTACAATTTACAACTTTCTACCATTTAAAACCTCAGATTTCGTTGCTTACTTATTAAAACTCGATTTACACAAAGACATTCTCTCACAGAATATTATTATTTTTAAAGCCTTGTTTGTTGCAGAAGTTTAATTCAAAATAGTTGCAAATACGTGATATTTTGAAAACAGTAGTTATTGTTTTAAAATCCCACGTTTAATAGACTATGAGGTTGAAATTTTAAATAAACACCAAATAAAAGTTAAAAATTCCAAATGGCCTTATTACAAACTTATCAACCTAATAAATTAATCTAAAATAAAATAAAGTTGCTAGGTTTAACTTTAAGCCAATCGGATGTGTGGCCACCTCCGAGTCCCTCGGAGCTCCAAATCCTCTAAGGCTGGGGATTACCTGCACAGTTAAAGAAAAGGGTGAGTTACGAGAACTCAGTGTGTAATCCTCTAATACGGTCACAGTCTGGGCCTAAGCCCTATTCGGTAACAGTCTGGGCCTAAGCCCTAAATCATATCAATGCAAACAGACATGTAACCCAATCCGTAAAAGCCAACTCACCACCCGTACCAACCATCTCTCCATGTGGGGACCAAGTCGACCCACCCAGCCAACACACCGTACGTACCAACCAGCTCTCCATGTGGGGACCATGTCGACCCACCCAGCCAACTCTCCAATAATGCAGCCTAGCTTCTAACAACTATAAATTGGGTGGAGGGACCAAGCCAAATACTGTCAGATCCCAGAGGTAGGTGCGACAATTGTTTCATGTATATAAAGGGGGCACCCTTAAAGGTCACACCTCCAGGTTTAAGTCGAATATATTTGTATTAAATTTTATATTTAAATTTTACAAATAGATGTTGGAGTCAAGGTTGTAATAATTAATCACTAATTCTGTATAAGTTTTAATAATGGTTAGATTTTGAAATTTAAGTTGTTCAAGTATGTAACCAAAGTAGAATTAAAAATATCGATAATTTATTTGGGTCATTGTACCATCTGGTAGTCGGACCTGATGATTCGGTCGAGTATAGGATGTTACATTTTTGCTCCGTATTAAACTCCAAAGTTTATTGTCTTGGATCTTCAACTTTCTTCTCGAAATTTCTTCGTGATAAAGTCTTGAATGAATAGGTTGAGCTTTGACTTCAACTAGTTGGATTTGGATATTGTGATGTAGCCTTGAGAGAAACTAAGCTCATCATGTCCATGGGCCTGAAATTAGGCCTTGTGACTCATATCATAGTTGGTGGAAAGCGTAACAGAAAATAAAGTGAACGACTAAAAACTGAAAAGAAACTTGAATTGAAAATATCAAAGTACTTGAACAAATATTGAAAGAAATCTACTAATCTACTAACAAACCCTAAAAAATATTAGAAAGAGCTAAAAACTAACTAAATGAAATCTCTAATATGTTTTTTTAAGATAATATATACAATGCTTATTTATTTTGACCAACTTGGGTCGACTGATTCCAATATTACAAGTTAATATTGTAACACCCCAAACCCGGCCTAGACGTTACGACCGGATCTGGCATGTCACATAAAAGGAATGTCTAAAAACTGTGCGTTCGTTAAAAAGTTCGTATTCTTTTTGAAACTCCGCGTTTTGTGGTTTGTTTATAAAAGCCGATTCATTTAATGCCCACTTTACAAAGTTGTTATTAATTTGAATAAAATTGTATTTGTTGTGAAAATTGAATTTAAGTAATTTTGAATAAAAACGGTTTATTATCATTTCAGGAAAATCCCCTATTAAACATTAAATAATAAACAGTAACCAAATTGAAAGCTAAAACCAAATAAAATACCAAAGGCCTTATTACATATCAAAATCCCAAAATTAAAAGTAAGTTTAAATATAAGAAACGAGTTTATTTGAGAAAACATTGCAAGGCCACCACAAGTGCGCTTTCGGCTCCCCAAATCCACGGGCCTAATGATTACCAAACATTTAAAAGAGGGGTGAGTTTTGAAAACTCGGTGTGTGTTTCCCCTTACGAGTGATAACTGGGCCTAAGCCCACAAAAGCAGATTGGGCCTTAGCCCTCACAATAACATACTCGGCCGAAGCACACATAAATCAAATTGGGCCGTAGCCCTAATATCACAGTATAGCAGATAACACATGCCAAATGATGCAAAACCCATTCTTCAGTCATATTCGGCCATAAGCCCATAACATAGCATATCGAACCATAGCATATTAAATCACATGTACATATAAGAATGACAATGCAGTCCCGAACCCACCTAGGTATCCATCCTCTACACACCACTCGTACCTGCCAATCACACCGTGGGGATTAGTAAATCGACCCTTCATCCGCTACACACCATCGGCGCGATCGCTGATGAGCCAATCGCACATCGCCCTTATAATCGTGGCATAACCACCAGATAATGTGACAAAGTCACCGGATTCATAATACGTGACAAAAGTCACCGAATACATAATATGTGACATGAGTCACCGGATAATATGGTAAAAACCACCGGAACACTTCCCCTTTATCAATATCACCCATATGCCCATGCAACATACATATTATTCAGATATTATGCAATGTGTCATGTATGCAAAACATATATCAAATATAAGAATAACATGAGTTACCATCATAATCAGATAGACATAAAACAACAAAATCAAGCTAATCAACCTCTAAGGGCATAATCGTAATTTTACCTACTAAGGGTATTTCCGTAATTTACCCACCAAGGGTATTTTCGTAAATTCACACCTGCAATGGCCTTTCTGAAGGCCTAATGTCGCCACTAGCGACTCAGCTACCATTTCCGGTCGTACCGGACGTTTGGGCCTAAAACCCAATTTCGACCCATCCGGGCCCACACGCTCGTGTGGCCCACCTAGCATGAATCTAGCCACGTATATAAGTTCCACCTAGTCTAGTTCAATATATACTAACCAATCATACAATTTACTCATATGGGCCCATGGGCCCATTGGGCCCACTTCGGCCCATCGAGGCCCAAGCAGCCCCAACCCACACGAATACTACACGATGGCCTCAACTATCGCGTTGAAGCCCCACGCAGGCTTCGCACGCTCGTGTGGCTACTAATGCCGTGTGGACCGGCATTTCGGCATTTTGTCGCTCTACTGTACTAGAGTAGAGAAGTACACACACATGATAGAGAGTCGGTGCTAATCCGCGCTCCGACCACTCCTGTGCCCAAACGCCCTCCAAGGTATGTTAACTCTCCTCCTGGAATGCTCTTTATATAGCTAGCTCTTCACCTTCATTCTTTGTGTCTTTCCGATGTGGGATCTCCCTTCGTCAGTAGAGTTTAAATTCAACTGAAACTCTTGCCGTCCAATCCGCAAAATAAATACTCCTTTGCTTCTCACAAGATTCGAGCCCAGGCTCCCTTGTAACATAATCCATGCCGCTAACCACTTGGCCACAAGCTCCTCTTGTGTCTTAAACCATGCGCAACTAAATATAAATTATGGCCCAAATTCTAAGATCCAAGTAAAAAGAAACCAAAATGCAAAAGCCAAGACTTGAACCTTGGACCTCCTTCCTTCCTTGTGGCGTCATCCCCTTGCCTCTTATGTGGCGTCACTTTGCCACTACACCACACACTCCAGTTGTGTCATTTTTCTCCATATTTTATTCTTAAGGCCTACCTGCTAACTTGTAACATCCCAAAAATGGGGTTATTTTAAATTTAGTTATTTTTCCTGTAAGAACTATTGCGGTATTATTTATGGAATAAATAAGCTTAATTTAAGGCTTTGAGTGTGCTCGGTTTGATGGAAAAATTCAGTTTTTAACTTAAAAGGTAAGGAGCCTTAGCAGAAGGGTGTTAAAAGAATAAGTGGGGATAATTTGACACTAAAAAAGCCCTTGGTAAAGTGGCAAAAGAAGCCCACTTAAGAGCTAGCATGTGACGCCACATTAAGGGAAGGGAGAGCCTTGGTTGAGTCACAAGGATCCCTCCTTTTTGCATTATGGATGGGATCGGCACTTGTGGAGAGTTTTCTCTCCTTTAATTCTTTTTATTTTGGATAATAAAGGGTTATTATTATTATTATTAAGGGATAATTTAAGCATTTTAAATTAGTTTTAATTTGCTTAAACCTTTTGATAATACAAGATATATGATAATTTCATCAAGGATATTATTTAAATTAAAAGGGATTATTAGGTGATTAATTCAAAATTATTTGAATTAAAATGAATGAGTGGCCAAGAGCAATTCAAGGAGATTAATGGAGTTTGAACTCTTTGGGTAATAGAAGTGACTGGCAAGGCAACTAAGGGGGCCGAATTCTATTTAAGGCTCCTAGCTATCATCCTATTTTTCCTTTTCTTCACTATTGAGCATAGCCGAATTCTTTAGAGAGAAACTTTGTTATTTTTACAACGTGTTCCAAGGTTCCAAAACTCCAATCTTTGTCCCTCTTTGCCGAAATTCCATCCTCAAGTCCCTCTTCTTCTTTTCTTTCTTTGGCCGAACATTCACTTCTTATTACCGAAACTTCATCCCTTCTTCCATTATTTTTCCTTGGCCAAATACACCCCTGCAAAGGTCGAAAGTCTTTTCTCTTACTTGGAGGCACTTTGGCCGAATACCAAAGGTGGTACAGGACGTTTCGGGACTTTCTTTCCAATCGGTTGAGAAGGTAAGGGGTTCTAACCGAATGTTTAGTGTTCACTCTTATGATCTATCGATTTGGACTTAAGGAAAAGCCGAAATTCGGCATAAGCTAATGATGGGTTAATCTTGTTGGTTGAAGCCGATTTCACCTAGGACTTGGGATCTCCACGCGATAGGTTGAATCCTTCAAACCTATAGCAATCGATTTTGGGGGTAAGTAATGGTAAGATTTACATTGGTTAGTTATTTGATATTCATTTAAGCCAGAAGGCTACTAATGGGAGTTATTGCAATGGCCGATTGTAGGGGAGCAAAATAAATAGTTTGATGACTAGTACTCAAGGGCATTAGGTAAGGCTTCCAAGTTAAATCTTAACCCCTTTTTGGTATTTTGGTTTTGGCCGAATAGGCCTTTGAGCACTAACTTTGACAAATGGCCGAATATAGGGGCAAAGACTTGAGTGTGGCCGACTTCTCTTTTCGGATTTAGACTCCTTGTTGGTGACAGTGTGTGTACATACACACCATATAGCTTATTAACTATGTTAAGTAATGTGAATGTTATCTTGATTTATGTAGCAATGGCTTGAATACCATAACGGTATACGTGATGAATCAGGTAAGTACCTGTGCGCATGATTTCGATATTTTATGCTTTTGGGAAGCATGTTGTGATAGTACATATGATAAATCAGATATGATCATTGACCATGTGGGTTGATTGAGTGGAGGGGGCAAGATTGATCGTGGCCGACGGGCACCGGTGTTTTGGTAACACTGCTGTGACTACGGTCACCAGAGGTTTGGTACCTCCAGAGGTTTGGTACCTCATAGCGACTTGTCCCTGTGGTTAATACCACCGTGGGTTGGCCCCACTTGAGATATGGGATCGTCTGGCAGTGATTTGGTATCACACGATGGGTTGGCCCCATCACCCGATTTGTGTCTACACGGACACCGGTGCTTTGGTAGCACATCGTGACTATATGTCACCAGTGGTTTGGCACCACCAGTGGTTTGGTACCACAACGGGGTAGACAGTGGCGTATGGCTGGCTAGGTTGGGACACATGATAACTTGCATAATTAATTTGTTATATGTTGTGTATGAGTATGTTTAAACCGGGGAAGGGTTACATATCGAGTCTTGGTGACTCACCTTCTCCTTTACATTTTTCGTGTAACGAGTAGATCGCGGATGTGGAGCCTGGTGACTGACGAGGTGGCCATGCAGATGAATTTAAACCGAATGGGTTTTGGCTTTAGTTATTTTAATCTTTAGTTGATTTTATTTTGAATGTAATAAGGCCTCCTAACTCTTTAGCTTTGTTGTTTTTATATATTCTTTGAATAATTTGCTTAAACTATTTTTATCAATATTACATTGAATGAACACGTTTTCTCAAAGTAAACGAAAATGTTTTATCGTGTTGTCGTCGGGCACATTTAAAACTCTAAAACAACTTGACCCAAATGATTTCCAAATTTAATCTAAGTAAGGTTTTATTAAGTCCACTAAAAAGAAGGGTTTCCAAAATTTAAGATGGTTTCAAAAAGGAACTTCAAAAATGTTTTCCCCAGAATATGTGGACCAGATTCGCCATAGCGTTTATTTGGGTTTGGGTCGTTACAAAATTGGTATCGAGCCAGTTCAAAGCTCTGGTGTGTGGGGCCCAAGGCCCAAAAATGTTTTAAAAGGCCTTATGAAATAATTTTTGGATTTTGAACAAAGCATGGCCCGAGTCTCCCAGACCGATCCGCCTGTAAGTACTTACGAACCTCTTGGTGAATTATATTCAGTAGAAGGGTAGGAAGTATGGAACGTAGATAGACTTATAGGACTTGAACCCTAGGATTAGATTACTCAAACACATGAACCGAACATAAGACATTAAAGAACTAAACCAATCTATGACTTGGCGGTGAGCTAGGGTGTGGTAACCCCCAGACGCATGTCGAGGATTGGATCGGAAGAGCTCGGTATTTAAGCGATCGTGTGTGACTCACCTCCTCTTCGCAGTATCCTACCCAGTGCGTAGCTTCTGTTCACCCTAACTCGGAGGGCTCGGTGGTGTGGCAACCTGCGTGCGCATGTCTAGAAAGGTTCGGTGAGAGCTTGGTATTTAAGCGGTCCGCGTGACCCACCTCCTCTTCACTCGAATCCTCGCACAGTGCGTAGCTTTGGTTCACCCCGACCAAGAGGGCTCGGTGGCCATAGGCTAAACCTAATGACTAAAACCCGAAAAAGGAATTAGCCATGTTTTGAAACGAACGAAACAACAACAACTCAAATGTTTTCAAAACTCTTGCAACAACTCTTTCAAATCAGAAAACCTCATATTTACAATGTTTTCCTAGAAAAACTCAAATTTTTGGAAAATTACAAAAATGCCCTTAGGGGTAAAATTACTAAAACGCATACGACTCATAAAATATCAGTTCAATGGTTTTGCTCAAAAATTTCAACTACTTTACAAATATCCAACAACTTAGCTTTGAAAATCAACACTGAAATATTTTGGTTTTGGAAAATTACGAAAACGCCCTCAATTTGTGGAAATTACCAAAATGACCCTGATCTTTGGAGAACTTTACCAACATCACTATTTGGAAAGGAAAACTTTCAAAAGGACCCTCAAAGTTTCACAACTGTCGAAAATATCCCTGATTATCAAATGACAAAATTGCCCCTGATTGACAAAATTACCAAAATACCCCTGGTTTCAAAACGATTACAATTTTACAAATTTTCATAAATATCCTCCAGTTTTGGGAATTTCAAAACGACCTACTTTACTAAAGTTTTAAAATTTCTTTTATTACGAAAAATACCCTGTAGGAAAAATGACGAAAATACCCTCAGGTTAGAAATGGCGAAATGTCCAGAAGAGTGAATAGGTATGGAAAGCATTAAGGAATGGATGCATGAACTCTTTGTGTGAACTAGGATAGAAGACTGAAACCTTGTTTGCTCGAAAGAATCCCTAATTAAATTCTGTTCATAAAATTTCTTCGCGAATAAGAAAGTGAAACAAATGCTAACACATAAAATTTTCTTAATCGATTAAAAGCGCGATAGATAGAATGAGTTCTAGAGGACGTGGACGTCGTGGGACGCGGTAGGGGTAGGATGACGTGTGTCCGAACCCCTCGTGTCAGTCAAGGTTCGGGAAAGCGAGGTACCATCGCCACCGCCGCCTCCCACTTTCGTGGTGAGAGCGGGACGGGCCGGTGGTGAGAGCTATGTGTCGCAAGTCGCTTTTGCGGGTTTTGGAGATGGTGGCCGGGCTGGTGGGAATTTGGGAGCTCGGAAGTCGTTCTCGAGCGAAGTCGGGCCTAACGGGCCGAGGTATTCCGTGGTGTCTCGGAGTGGCACCAGTGTTGCAGAATATTGGTGGAATCTACGGAAAGGGTCATGGATGATCTCGACTGACCGAGGAGGAGAAGCCGAAAGGGCGGTGTCGCTTCTAAAGGATGAAGCGTACCAGTGGTGGTCGATTGTCGGGATGGAGCGCGCGGTGAGGATCTCACGTGGGACTACTTTAAAACGGCCTTTCGGAAGAAGTATGTGGGCACTAGTTACACCGATGCTCAAAGGAAAGCCTTCCTAGGTCTAGTGCAAGGAACTAAGTCGGTGGCCGAGTATGAGGCGAGTTTTTAAGGTGAGTAGGTATGCCGGAGGAATCGTAGCCACCGAAACAGTAGCGCTGTGTCCGCTTTGAGGGACGGGCTCGAAGATGATCCGAGATTACTAATTGCCCCGCCGCAAGAAGTGCGTGAGTTCTCATCTCTTGTGGAGAAGGCCAAGGTGGGTAGAAGGGGTTAAGGAGGTCGTAAGGCAAAACTATAGCAAGAATAACCGTAAAAGAGGATTTGGGTCAGCTAGATCGGGTAGCACTAATGCTCGAAGCGGGCTAGGCAGCAGTGGGCCAAATCAGACCAGCAGAGCCCACGGCTACTAATCAAAGGCCGACTCGATTACTGCAAATTGTGGAAAAACCCATTGGGGAGGTTGTTGGACCGGTAACAAAGGTTGTTTTGAGTGTGGGTCTTTGGAGCATCGGGTAAGGGACTCGTCCTCAAAAAGCGACTAAGGATCGCCCGGAAGGTCGAATCGCGCGCCGTGGCGTAAATGTTGGACCACCACGAGAGGGTCGGGGTAATGGCAGAGAGAAACAATGGTTTCAACCGAGGTCGTGGAACCCAGGCGAGGTTCGGGTAACATGAGGCTAGGCACTGGCTTAGTCTATGCAAATGTGGGCGCGAGAGAGGAGACGCACCGGACGTCATAACCGGTACATTTCTAATATTTGGTTTACCCTATGTTGCATTAATTGATGTGGGTCTCGACGACTCGTACATTGCTAGTAGTGTGGTAGGAACTATGGACCTAGACTCGAGACTACTCTTAGGAAGATGGTGTGCTAAGCCCCCAGGACACTCTGTAGTAGTAGACAAACTTTATAGAGATGTACCCCTAGAACTCCAAGGGGTCGTATTTGTAGCCGATCTGATGGAACTACCTTTCGGAGAGTTCGATCTGATCCTTGGAATGGATTGGTTGGTTAAGTATCAGGCGAATTTGGATTGCGCGGCTAAGTGCATGGTGCTTAAGGCGGTGAGGTGATGAAGTGGTTATGATAGGTGATAGAAGGAATTACCTATCCAATGTGGTGTCACCTTGAAGGCCGAAAGGATGGTCAAGAAAGGTTACGAGGCATATTTGGTTCGAATCGTGCTTTGGAAGCTAAGGAGTCGATAGTTGAGGTTCGAGCGGTTGGGAATTTATCGGCGTATTCGGAAGAACTTCCGTGTCCGCCTCCGGATCGGGAAGTTGAATTCGGTATTGACTTGCTACCCGGGCGGCACGTGTCTATAGCCCCATACCGAATGGCACCAAAGGAATTGGTGGAGTGAAGGCTCAAATTCAGAGCTCTTGGATAGAGGTTCATTCGACCAAGCATATCCCCGTGGGGGAGCACCAGGTGCTATTTGTCAAGAAGAAGGGCGGGTCCATGCGAATGTGCATCGACCATCGTCGATTAAACAAGTTAACGATAAAAACAAGTATCCTTTGCCTCGGATCGATGACTTGTTTGACCAACTGAAGGGTGCCGCAGTGTTTTCAAAGATAGACCTTAGGGCGGGCTACCATCAACTAAAGGTGAAGGAGGTGGATGTCCACAAGAGGCGGCATTCGAACTCGGTATGGACATTACGAGTTTCGTAATGCCATTCGGGTTGACCAATGCGCGGCGGCGTTTATGGACTTAATGAACAGGGTATTCCAGCAGTACCTAGACCAATTCGTTGTGGTATTCATTGACGATATCTTGGTTTACTCTAGGACGGAGGAGGAGCATGACAAGCATTTGCGAATAGTGTTGCAAGTACTAAGGGAGAAGCGATTATATGCCAAATTCAGTAAGTGTGAATTTTGGCTAAGGGAAGTAGCTTTCTTAGGTCACGTAGTGTCGGCGGAAGGGATTAGGGTAGACCCTCGCAAGATTGAAGCGGTATTGGATTGGAAACCGCCTAGGTCAGTGGCGGAAATCCGAAGTTTTCTGGGGCTAGCGGGGTACTATCGGAGATTTGTAGAAGGATTCTCTCTGATCGCAGCACCGTTGACGAAGCTACTAAGAAAAGGAGTCCCATTTGTGTGGTCGGAGAAGCAGCAAGAAAGCTTCGATAAACTAAGGAAAATTTTGACGGAAGCTCCGATTTTGGTGCAGCCAGAGGCAGGGAAGTTGTTCACCGTTTATTGTGATGCGTCCCATACTGGATTGGGATGTGTGCTGATGCAGGAAGGGAAGGTAGTAGCCTATGCATCACGTCAGTTAAGACCTCATGAATTGAACTATCCAACGCACGACTTGGAGTTAGCAGCAGTCGTTTTTGCTCTAAAGATATGGCGGCATTATCTTTATGGGGAGAAATCGATAGTTTACACAGACCATAAGAGTCTGAGGTATCTCTTGACCCAGAAGGATCTTAACTTGAGACAGCGTCGGTGGATCGAACTTTTAAAGGACTATGATTGTTCGATCGAGTATCATCCGGGCAAGGCCAACGTGGTAGCTGACGCGTTGAGCCGGAAGGTGGTGACGGACTTAAGAGCAATGTTTGCTCAGTTGAGTTTATATGATGATGGAAGCTTCTTAGCAGAACTTCAAGTTAAGCCGACGTGGATGAAGGAAATTAAGGAAAAACAATTAGTGGATGAAGGGTTGAATGCTAAGAGAGCACAAGTTCAGGATGGTGGTTTGGAAGGATATAACCTGTCTAGTGATGGAGTGTTATGCTTTCAAGGGCGAGCGTGTATGCCAAAGGATGTGGAGTTGAGGCAAAAGATTCTCCGGGATGCACATAGCAGCCCCTACGCTATGCATCGGGAGGAAGCAAGATGTATAGAGATCTTAGAGAGCGTTTTGGTGGCCTAAGCTAAAGCGTGAAGTAATGAGTTTGTTGGTAAGTGTCTAACTTGTCAACAAGTTAAGGTGAACATCGATTGCCGCCGTGGGTTGCTTCGGCCGGTGAAGATTCCCAATGGAAGTGGGAACGGATCACTATGGATTTTGTTAGTGGGCTACCCTTTACGCCCAGTAAGAAAGACGCGGTTTGGGTAATAGTAGACCGGTTAACTAAGTCGGCTCACTTCATACCGGTGAGGATGGATTTCTCTCTTGTAAGCTAGCTAAGGTCATGCGTCTCGGAGATAGTAAGATTACATGGGGTTCCAACATCAATCATCTCGGATAGGGATCCCAGGTTCACGTCAAGGTTTTGGAAAGCCTTGCATCAAGCTATGGGCACACGGTTGGATTTTAGTACCGCTTTCCATCCACAGTCTGACGGACAATCGGAAAGAGTGATACAGATCTTGGAGGATATGTTAAGAGGTTGTGTCTTGGATTTCCGTGGTAGTTGGGAGGAATTTCTACCGTTAGCGAGTCGCCAACAACAATGCCTACTGTGCAAGTATCCAGATGGCTTCGTATGAGGCACTATATGGACGAAAATGTCGTACTCCGACATGTTGGACAGAATTGGGTGAACGACAGATTTTGGGTCCAGAGTTAGTGATAGAGACGGAGGATAAAGTCAAGGTGATTCGGTCTCGTCTTAAGGAAGCCGGATAGGCGAAATCCTATCGCGATCTTAAACGCAAGGAGATGGAGTATCTTTGTGGGAGATAAGGTTTTTCCGAAAGTATCGCCTTGGAAAAAGGTGTTAAGATTTGGACGAAAAGGAAGCTAAGCCCAAGGTTCATCGGCCCATACGGTGATTAAGCGTGTTGGACCGATGGCGTCATCAGCTTGAGTTACCGGCGAACTAAACCAGATCCATGATGTCTTTCACGTATCAATCGCCGAGACGGTATCGGTCGGACCCATCATCGCACGTAGTGCCGCCGATGGCGTAAATCGAGGTGAATCGGATTTATCGTTTGAGGAGGAACCGATTCGGATCTTAGACCGAGATGTGAAGGTTCTACGTAGGAAGTCAGTGCCCTTGGTGAAGGTGCTGTGGCGGAACCATGGTACAGAGGAAGCTACGTGGGAACCCGAGGATGTAATGAGGCAGCAATACCCCCACCTTTTCTAGTTAAGTAATTTCGGGGACGAAATTTATTTTAAGGGGGGTAGAATTGTAACATCCCAAAAATGGGGTTATTTGAAATTTAGTTATTTTTCCTGTAAGAACTATTGCGGTATTATTTATGGAATAAATAAGCTTAATTTAAGGGTTTGAGTGTGCTCGGTTTGATGGAAAAATTCAGTTTTTAACTTAAAAGGTAAGGAGCCTTAGCAGAAGGGTGTTAAAAGAATAAGTGGGGATAATTTGACACTAAAAAGCCCTTGGTAAAGTGGCAAAAAGAAGCCCACTTAAGAGCTAGCATGTGACGCCACATTAAGGGGAAGGGAGAGCCTTGGTTCGAGTCACAAGGATCCCTCCTTTTTGCATTATGGATGGACGGCACTTGTGGAGAGTTTTTCTCTCCTTTAATTCTTTTTATTTTGGATAATAAAGGGGTTATTATTATTATTATTAAGGGATAATTTAAGCATTTTAAATTAGTTTTAATTTGCTTAAACCTTTTGATAATACAAGATATATGATAATTTCATCAAGGATATTATTTAAATTAAAAGGGATTATTAGGTGATTAATTCAAAATTATTTGAATTAAAATGAATGAGTGGCCAAGAGCAATTCAAGGAGATTAATGGAGTTTGAACTCTTTGGGTAATAGAAGTGGACGGCAAGGCAAGGCAACTAGGGGGCCGAATTCTATTTAAGGCTCCTAGCTATCATCCTATTTTTCCTTTTCTTCACTATTGAGCATAGCCGAATTCTTTGGAGAGAAACTTTGTTATTTTTACAACGTGTTCCAAGGTTCCAAAACTCCAATCTTTGTCCCTCTTTTGCCGAAATTCCATCCTCAAGTCCCTCTTCTTCTTTTCTTTCTTTGGCCGAACATTCACTTCTTATTACCGAAACTTCATCCCCTTCTTCCATTATTTTCCTTGGCCAAATACACCCCCTTGCAGTCGAAAGTCTTTTCTCTTACTTGAGGCACTTTGGCCGAAAAGTACCAAAGGTGGTACTGGGGCGTTTGGGACTTTCTTTCCAATCGGTTGAGAAGGTAAAGGGTTCTAACCGAATGTTTAGTGTTCACTCTTATGATCTATCGATTTGGACTTAAAGAAAAGCCGAAATTCGGCATAAGCTAATGATGGGTTAATCTTGTTGGTTGAAGCCGATTTCACCTAGGACTTTGGGATCTCCACGCGATAGGTTGAATCCTCCAAACCTATAGCAATCGATTTTGGGGGTAAGTAATGGTAAGATTTACATTGGTTAGTTATTTGATATTCATTTAAGCCGAAGGCTACTAATGGGAGTTATTGCAATGGCCGATTGTAGGGGAGCAAAATAAATAGTTTGATGACTAGTACTCAAGGGCATTAGGTAAGGCTTCGGGTTAAATCTTAACCCCTTTTTGGTATTTTGGTTTTGGCGAATAGGCCTTTGAGCACTAACTTTGACAAATGGCCGAATATAGGGCAAAGACTTGAGTGTGGCCGACTTCTCTTTTTGATTTAGACTCCTTGTTGGTGATGTGTGTACATACACACCATATAGCTTATTAACTATGTTAAGTAATGTGAATGTTATCTTGATTTATGTAGCAATGGCTTGAATACCATAACGGTATATCGTGATGAATCGTAAGTACTGTGCGCATGATTTCGATATTTTATGCTTTTGGGAAGCATGTTGTGATAGTACATATGATAAATCAGATATGATCATTGACCATGTGGGTTGATTGAGTGGGAGGCAGTATTGATCGTGCGGCGGGCACCGGTGTTTTGGTAACACTCGTGACTACGGTCACCAGAGGTTTGGTACCTCCAGAGGTTTGGTACCTCATAGCGACTTGTCCCTGTGGTTAATACCACCGTGGGTTGGCCCCACTTGAGATATGGGATCGTCTGCCAGTGATTTGGTATCACACGATGGGTTGGCCCCATCACCCGATTTGTGTCTCACGGACACCGGTGCTTTGGTAGCACATCGTGACTATATGTCACCAAAGTGGTTTGGCACCACCGGTGGTTTGGTACCACAACGGGGTAGAGCAGTGGCGTATGGTCAAGCTAGGTTGGGACACATGATAACTTGCATAATTAATTTGTTATATGTTGTGTATGAGTATGTTTAAACCCGGGGAAGGGTTACATATCGAGTCTTGGTGACTCACCTTCTCCTTTACATTTTTCAGGTAACGAGTAGATCGCGGATGTGGAGCCAGGGTGACTCGAGGTGGCCATGCAAATGAATTTAAACCGAATGGGTTTTGGCTTTAGTTATTTTAATCTTTAGTTGATTTTATTTTGAATGTAATAAGGCCTCCTAACTCTTTAGCTTTGTTTTTTTTTATATTCTTTGAATAATTTGCTTAAACTATTTTTATCAATATTACATTGAATGAACACGTTTTCTCAAAGTAAACAAAAATGTTTTACCGTGCCGTCGGGCACATTTAAAACTCTAAAACAACTTGACCCAAATGATTTCCAAATTTAATCTAAGTAAGGTTTTATTAAGTCCACTAAAAAGAAGGGTTTCCAAAATTTAAGATGGTTTCAAAAAGGAACTTCAAAAATGTTTTCCCTGTAACGGACCAGATTCGGCCATAGCGTTTGGGCCGGGTTTGGGTCGTTACATAACTTCTAGGGTTTTTTTTCACCTAAAACCAAAATTTCCCCAAAGCCAAAATTTGATCCCGGAACTTCATAGAAGCCCTCTAACCTTCCAAAATCACTTATCTAATAAGTCTAACTTGTATTAATGCCGGTCTCAAAAATTTTAAACGCTACTGCGCCTAAGGCCTATTGGGCTCAATTCTCCTAGGCCCAATTTCGGGATGTTACAAATATCGGTCATACGAACAAAAACACCCTTTGTAGAAATTCTGGTTCGTCGGGCCCAATGTCACGACATTCCAGACAATGTCACGACTTTGTGGGCAGTTTGTTCAGTTTCTAACATGGGTTGAATGTTGTGACGTTACTCCTCGATGTTGCGACTTCGCCGATCAATATCACGACTTTGTGTCTAGTAACGTGCCTCGTAGGTTTTAGTTGGTTTCGATTTCAATGAATGGAAGCATCAAAATGGTTAAAGCATAAAACTAGTTTGACATAAGATGTTTTTCCCTACTTACCCTCAAGGTATCTTTTAGCTTGCCTCATTATATCTCATTTCCTTACCTTTTTTTCCTTTTGAAAATATAAAGACTCGGTACAATACTCATGAGTACCGTAAGCTTAGCAAGTTTTAGTGCAATATGAATGAAAAATTCCCTAAGCATATATGTGATTTTTCATTGATCACATTTTAATTATTTCACTCTTTTTCACCCATGATTCTTTGAACCCATTCTATGATTTTATTTCTCTCGCTATGGTCTATATTCTCTATAAAGGACCAGAAATGCCTTACTTACATATCATTAGGAAATGCATTAACATAAATACAATAGTAAGAAGGGGTACTACAAAAGTGTGTAAACTATAAAAACAGGTCAAAATGGATTGTCCCACACTAGCACTTTCACGTAATAACTTTACCAAAGGTGATCCTATTACCGGAATAGCTTCTAGAACGCCTGTTACGATTTTGACTGCCTAATAACCAATTTGGTCCTGAGGCAAGGAATAACCTATTACGCCAAAAGATGCGGTCAACACACCCAGAACCACACCTGTAACCCAAGTTAATTCGCGAGGTTTTTTAAAACCACCAGTGAGATAGACACAAAATACGTGCAGGATCATCATTAAGACCATCATACTTGTCGACCATCGATGAATTGATCGGATTAACCAACCAAAGTTATCTTCAGTCATTATGTATTGAACAGAAGCAAAAGCCTCAGTAACAGTTGGGCGATAGTAAGAAGTCATAGTAAATCCTATAGCTACTTGTACTAAAAAACAAGTAAGCGTAACTCCTCCTAGACAATAAAATATGTTAAAATGATGAGGAACATATTTACTAGTTATATCATCTGCAATCGCCAGAATTGTAACACCCCAAACCCGGCCTAGAAGTTAGGCCCAAATCTGACGTGTCACATGGAAGTGTTTTTCAAAACCATATGTCTTGTTGTTAAAACTTATTTGAAAGTTAAAACCTTTTTGTTAAAACTCAAAATTACTTAAGCAATTGTTGTCCACTTGAAAACGTAACTACCTATAAAACCTTATCTGTTGTGGAAGCACATTTAAAATAAATAATTTACGAAAAGGTGATGTTTAAAAAAATGAGTTGCGAAGCATTTTGAAAACGTTGCAGAAACTTAGTGTTTAGAAGACAGTTATCATTTTGGAAATCATATTCCACATTTAGAAGTTAGAAAACATCATAAATAAATGTCAGAAATAATAAATTTGGCACATAGCCATCAGCGACGGTAATATAATCGACACACATCCACGGGTAATTATGATCGACACAGAGTCATCAATATATATGTTAGGCACATAGCCATGGGTAAGTACAGTTGGCACAAAGCCATAATCAAGATGGGATAGAGCCATATTTAGGTTGGCACAGAGCCATAAATATCGCAGAAAGGCTGAAAGCATTGTATAGAACGGCAATGGGCCGTACACTTCCTCCATAACTTTGTCCCAACCTATGCAATATGTTGTGTATGTCATGCTCAATCATTACATGTGTATGCAAAATGGCCATGCTCAGTAACAATCATTTAAACATGTAATAAAAGCATATCAGTCATACAACCACAGTCAAATTAGTCAACTCATAGTCTAAGTCAGTCATTTACCCACAAGGGCAAAATAGTCATCTTACCCTATAAGGGTATTTCGGTAATCCTACCCTTCAGGGGTATTTCAGTAATTCTACCCTACAGGGGTAATTCAGTAATTCTACCTTACAGGGGTATTTTGGTAATTTTACAAATCGAGGGTATTTCGATAATTTTACAAATTAAGGGTATTTCGGTAATTTTACAAATCGAGGGTATTTTGGTAATTTTACAAATTAGGGGTAGTTTGGTAATTTTGCAATCTGGGGGTAATTTAGTAATTTCACAAACTGGGGTATTTTGGTAATTTTACAAACTGGGGGTATTTTAGTAATTTTGCAAACTGAGGGTATTTTGGTAATTTTACGAATCGGAGGTATTTCGGTAATTTTACAATCTGGTGGTATTTCGGTAATTTCACAAACTGGGGTATTTCGATAATTTTGCAAATCGGGGTATTTCGATAATTTCGCAAACTGAGGGTATTTTGGTAATTTCGCAAACCAAAGCATTCTAAACAAAGATAACGATGCGAATGGGCCTAGGGCCCATTCTCGGCCCAAATGGGCCCACACGCTCGTGTGGCCTATTTAGCCCAAATCTAGTCACAGATATGAGATTCACATAAACCGGTCCAATATCTACTACACAATCATACAATTTATTCATATGGGCCTACGGGCCTATTGGCCCCACATAGCCTGTAACACCCCTTACCCGATTCTAACACCGAGATCGGATACTAGGCATTACCATGTTTAATCTTACTTAACGCTTCGAAACGGGCTATAAAATTTCATTTAAGCGTATCTCTTACTTAAACTCGGCCTACGAGGCCTTAAACATGCTTCCGAGAAATATCAGAATCTTTCCGGGAACTTTCACGAGTTCGAGAAACCTTTTTAACAAAGCAGGGGCCATACGCCCGTGTAGGCCTAGGAACACGCCCGTGTGCCCCTAAGGCATGCCCGTGTCTCCCTCCTGTGGTCGACACTAACTAATTTCACACGGCCTTGACACGCTTGTGTCCTTGGCCCGTGTGTAAATCTTTAGCATTCTGACTTATCCACACGGCCTATACACACGCCCGTGTACTTCAACTGCGTTGTGATTCAAAACCCAAGTGCAAAGTGTAGACTTCACACGGCCTGGACACATGCCCATGTGCTAGCCGTGTCTCCCACATGGTCTAGACATACGCCCGTGTGTTTACCCATGTGGACAATTATCAGGCTATCTACCAAGCCTTTTTTCACCCTACATTGCATACATTCATATGCTATTTCAAAACATTCTCAAATCATTAATTAAAACACATGAATTAACACATTTGATTCATAAAAATGAAGTCTTCCTCCCATACATTGGGTAGAACTATTTCTCGTACAATTTCAATCGACTTTTGTTGTCATCTATGTCTATATATAATCGTCCCATAAGTTATTTAGGCCAACACATTTGGCACATTAACAATGACTTAATCAACCTTAAGTACTAGCCCTATACATGCAATAACTCATAGGGACTTGATACCTCATACCAAGTGTCTGCTCAATAGTGTGAAAACATTTCCGGCGATCTCCAACTCGAGCTAGCTAAATTAACCTATAAGAGATGAGAAAGGGAGAGGAGTAAGCAATATTGCTTAGTAAGTTTATCTACATAAACTGACAAATACGGATATTCATTGAATAAAGGTAGCCGCAAAGTATTATACTGAGTTTTTCCCATTAATTCATGGTTACTTACTCAACCACTTTTGAAGCTTACTCATTCTATCTCTTACCACATTCTTACCATGCCACAAGCCAATTGCTAATTTAATTATTACACATTCTTGCACTGATCACCACAAGATCATATAAAACAACACATCAAGCATTTTCAATAAGCCACTCATACTACTAATCTCTCGGTGGTCACACACTTAGCCCACCATTAATCTCTAATAGGGTCGTATCACATACAGCCCACCAATCATTTATACTTATGGTGATTTCGCACTTAGCTCACCAATCATTTATAAGCGATAGTATCACACACAGCCCATCGATTACTAATTAATCAGGTGGTAACGCATATAGCCCACCGATAATAATATAATTGATGGTATCTCACACAGCCCATCATTATCATCAGTAAGGTGATGTTGCACATAGCTCACTGTTATTTTACATTCATGGATAATAATCCATATGTATATCTCTATTTCAAATGTTCATCTGAGAACCCCCTCACACACTTCTATTCTTACTTAACTTTCTACAATACTCATTCGCATTCACACAATGCATTAGTAAATCTATCTCATACAACTAAGGTGTATTGATTACACAACCTACTAGAGGTTCATCATATACTGAATTCATCTCAATTCAGTTCTAATCACATACTTGTACTTCGTGTGGTACAATCACGTACTTTCTCTTTTTCAACATACCTGTTGAATCACTCAAATTGTTAAATAACTCTCTTGAGTCTCATACACATAGTGTCACAATGACATTGTACCCCGGTAAGGTCTTACTTGCATTAACATATCGATGCCATGTCCTTGACCTGGCCTTATACGAATTCTTACACCGAGGCCATATTCCAATATGGTCTTACTCGAGGCCTTAACTATTATCATATCATGCTATATACATTTCCCATTACTCTTAGATTCAATTCTCTTGTCATTTCATCAAGAGATGTTTTATACATTCATATGGTAAATATGCATTTCATACAACATCGGAATATTAACTCGTATGTAATTGCAATGTTTGCACATGAACTTACCTCGATGTCGAAAGAGCCGAAAGGGACCTTTTTGCCCACATTTCTCTTTTCACCTGTTCTAGGTCCAAAACTCATTTTCTTTGATCTAAAACAATGGAATTTACTGATTTAATCACTTATAAATCATAATATACCATCATCTACACTTTAGGAAAAATGACTATTTTGCCCCTACAATTTGGCAAATTTTACGATTTTACCCCTAGGCTCGTAAATAATTTGTTATCACATTTTCTTGTTAAAAAGCCTAGATGAACATTTAGTCCTCTTATAACTATTCACAATTCCATCAATTCCATGCCTTAATGAACAAATTACAACCTTTTCATTTTAGTCCCAATTAGGTGTTTCCATGACAACACCTTTCACAAAAGTTGTTTCTCATCATCCTATCATTCATTTTCTTCCATGAAAATTTATCAAACAACATAAACTCTCTCATGGCAAGTCCCTATACTTTCAACCATGTTGCAAACTAGTCCTCTCATTAGCTAGCTTAAGCTTTGTGGACTAAAAAAAAAAACAAAAATCATCAAAAACAACCATCAATTTGACTTACTTGAAGAGAAAATGAGTTGCTGAAATTTCAAGCTTCCAAAGCCCTCTCATGGCTGATATTTTCGGTCAGAGAAGAAGACCAAATAAAAAGATGATAACTTTTGCTTATATCATCTTTTTTTAATTCATTTTCTCCAACTAATATCACCAACTTTTGACTACAATAAATGCACTTGTCCCTTACGCACCCTATGGCCGGACAACTCAATTAACAAGGCCAATTGCACATTTAGGACCTCCAATTTATAATCCATAGCTATATGAAACCTCTAGCAAACAAAATAGAACTTTCCCACTCTATGCGATTTAGTCTTTTTTTTTCGCGATTAAGCAAGAAATCGCTAAAATTAAAGCATCAAAATTTTCATGCATCATAATGAACATGTTTTAACACATAAAATAACATGAAAATAACTTTTTCTAACCTTGAATTAGTGATTCCGAGATCACTATTCTGACTAGCCCCTAAATCGGGCTGTTACATGGCCCCTTTCAGCCCATCGTGGCCCTAACAGCCTAAACCCACAAGAATACTCATGATGGCCTCAATTATCGCGTCGAAGCTGCCACACGTGCGCTCGTACGCTCGTGTGGCTACCATCTCCATGTGATCGACATTTCGGCATTTGCCGCTCTACAGTTAGAGTAGTGCGAAATACACACCTAATAGGAATCTGAAGCTAATCCGCGCTCCGACCACTCCTATGCCCAACGCCAACCAAGGTACGCTTACTCTCCTCATAGATCGCTCTATTTAAAGCCAGCTTCTCGTCTACTCTCTCGCTAGCTTCCCGATGTGAGGTCCCTCCTTTAGCTGAGTTTAATTCCAATAAAAACTCTGGCCGCCCCAACTTAGCAAAATAAATATCCCTTTGCTTGACATGAGATTTGAACCTTTGCCCTCTCCTATGCTCTAGACGCTACATGCCACCACAACACAAGCTCCTTTTGTGACTTAAAACATGCGCAACTAAATACAAGCCTATGGGTCAAAGTCTAAGCTTATTTAAAAAGAAATCAAAAAGAATTGCAAGCGCCAAGACTTGAACCTTAGACCCGTTGCATCCTCTATGGCGTCACTTCCTTGTCTCCCATGTGGCGCCATTTGCCACTAGACCACAACTCCTTTTGTGTCATTTTTCTCCATATTTTATTCTTAAAGCCTACTTACTAACTCCCAGGCTTTTATTCACCTAAAACCAAAATTTTTCCTAAAGCCCAGGTTTGATCCCGAGACTTCATGGAAGCCCCTAACCTTCCAAAAACACTCACCTAATAGGTCCAACTTGCATTAGGGCCGTTCTCTTGTTCTCAAAAATTTTAAACGCTCCCATGGCCAAGGCCTAATAGGCCCAATTCTACTAGGCCCAAATTCGGGTCGTTACATGAATTTTGAGGTGCTCTTCAAACCAATCATAGACATTATTGAGATAGATAAACCAATAGGACCCCCCGAGAACCGTATATGAGAATTTCATCTCGTACAGCTCAAACAAAAACACCCAAGTAATAGTTGAAATGGCTATGGAATAGAAAGTTTGAAACTTCTTAATCTTTTCATTCAATTTTATCTGAAGACACAAAAGAGTGAAAATCCGAAAGCTCTTTTTTGTAGTTGTAATTATAATGCCAAAAAATAAAGTCGGCTCAGTCATCTTTATGTTGACCGTTACAGGCCTCTTGAATCTTCTATTTACCTACTTATTTCTTTTTCTTTGCTTTGATTTTTTTTTTGTATGAAATGTGGCTTTATTCTTGTTTTCTTTCTTTTTGAGAGGAATTCTCTTGTTAAGACCCAATGAATCAATTGAAACTTCAGATTCATACCAGAACCGCGATGATTCAATAAAACCTTCAAACTAAGTCCAAAGATTCTTTGAGTAAGAACCATTGGATCATCACTTATTCAATCAATAGAATAGATATAATAAATAAAAATACAAAGAAAAGAAAGGTTTGTCCTTTGATCAAAATAAGCATAAACTAAATGAGAGTTTGAAAGAATTAAAAATCTTTCGATTTATAAATAATATAACTCTTTCTTTGAATTTCTTTTTGAGTCCGGCCTCGAGGTTTTAATATTAAGTATGTATCATAGTTCAAATACTTTGTGATCCATTTCATATATTCCGTGCTCCAGATACTAGAATGACTATCCGACGTGATAAAACTATCTCAATCAAGATGACAAACCCATTTTCTATACTATCAATAGGATCAATTATAACAAGTCACACACTCATATTCCGAAAATATAGAAACAAATTAATTTTGCGATCGAACTACTGAAATAGAATGGGGCTAAAAAAATTTGAGAACTAAAAGTTTCACTTTTTGTATTGAAAAGCGAGGCTTCGTGATTCTTGTGAATCTAATTCACTGAAGTTCCATCCAGTAAAACGGAAGAATTATAAATCTCCAAAATAATAGATAAGAATATCGCAAATAAAGCCATTGCGACACCCATCAAAGGAGTCGTTCCCCATCCAAAGGCTACCTTACCATATTCCAAATTCAATGGTTTCAAAAAATCCCCTACAACAGTTCGTCTTGGACCAGATCTAGAACTACCCTCAACGGTTTGTGTAGCCATAAATCTTATTTTGTATTCAGTGAGATCTGTTAACTTTGTATATTATTTCATTGTAAACAAACAATCTTATCATAGACCCATTGTGATCTTGAAATTATAAAATAATAGAAACAGCAACCTTAGTCGCCATCTCTATATCTGGTTTACTTGTATGTTTTACTGGGTACGTCTTATATACTGCTTTTGGGAAACCCTCTCAAAAATTAAGAGATCCATTCGAGGAACACGGGGACTAATTGAAGTAATGAAAAATCATTTCATTTTTTTAGTTAGAATTTTAGGCGATTTTCGAAAAAAGATAGTGAAAAAAAATCCCTAGAGTAGATACTAAGAGGAATGTATAAACCAATGCTTCCATAAATTTGTAATATCCAGGATTTAGGGGTTATGCATTTTCACTTGAATATACTTGGTAGCATGATTGTGTGCGATTTGTATATGTTTTAGGGGCTTCGGGAATCTTGGGATGTAGGTAGGAGTTATAGAAATATATTCGATTTGAAGCATGGAAAGGGGAGCTAAGCAAGCTAGGCCTTAAGAAAATTTGTGTGGGGGTTAGGACACAAATAACCCAGTGGTAAAGTGGCAGAAGGCGCCACTTAGGGCCTTGAGAAGTGATGCCACAAGCAGAGGAAGGGGGCCTAGGTTCAAGTAGCAAAGGTAGCGTTTGGAGCTTTTATTTTGCGGCAAGGAGGTGCAGTGTTGGACGGCACAAGGACTCTGAGGAGATGAAGGCAAGACTTAGTCAAATTCATTTGAAATTCAGCTAAGAAGGGAAGATAAGGGTTGATTCATTCAAACTTATTTGAATGAGAGGTGAAGAGAGAAATTAGGAGAAAAATGTGGGATTTGAGAAGAGGGTGAGAGTTGGCCGGCCAAGGGACTTCTTTGATGACAATTTCGGTCATGTAGGTAGGGGGGAGTAGCCGAAATTGCTTAAGGGGTTTAGATGCTTTTCGGGTCTCTTTTCTTTCTCTTGTGGTGTGCCGAAAGTGGTAGCAAGAAAATTTTCAAAGTTTATTTGTGTTGGCCGAAACATCCAAAGACCATTAAGGTCATTCGCTTTTCTTTCTTCTTTCTATTTGTTTGCTTGTAAGCAGAAGCTAGTCTCTCTCTTCTCTTCTCTTTTACCTTGCTTAGGCTGAAACCTCTCTCTCTCAGTTCCACCACTGCCGCAAGTTCTTAAACCTCACACTCTCCCTCTCCATTCTTTTTGTTAAGAACTGAACCTATCTAGTAGCAAAATCCCCTAAGCCGAACCTTAATTTGAGCCTCACCACCATTCTCTTCTTCTTCTTCTCACGATTTCTTCTGTCAGCAAAACCCAAAGTCTTTCTTAACCATAGTCGATTGCTCAGTAACACTAAAGCCAAATCATATCACCATCTAACCGATTCCCTCATTTATTTCTTCTTCAAGTCGGTCACTCTTCTATAGTAGCCGAATCTCTTTGTGTTCCAAGCAAGGGTGTTCAATCGATTTTGGTAAGGGATCTTTGTCATTTAATTTTCTTTCTTTCTCATTTGGTTAGCTGAAATCTAAGGAAACTAATTCCTTTTCTCTTTGGCTGAAACCATGAAGGTGAGTTTTGGGGTTCTGCTGTAGCCGACGATTAGGGGGAGATCATTCGGGATTTGAATATCCAAGGTAAGCAAAGTATGACCTTAGGCCGAAGGCCATTTACTTTTGCTCATCAATATTAGAATCGAATCTAATATAAAGCATGTAGGGATTTCGATAACTTCGAGAGCAGACAATAGTTTCGGGATTTAAGCAAACAAGGTAACGGATATTAATATTCGGCCAAGGCCATATTACTTTTGAGGGTGGCCGATTCTAACTATGATATTTTAGGGGGAGTTCGACAGTGATAAAGAAGGAGTCTCGGGATTCAGATTTATTTCGGTAAGGGTGTTTAAGTTATAGATTTTATTCGTTTAGATCTCGTATGTTGATTAATCGATTTTGATTAAGTGCTTCTCAATGGATGCGAGTACCAGTGGAGGAGAGAAAGGGGTAGTCCCTGCCCCTAAATTCAAGAAACGTTCAGTTTTTACTGTTCGTGATTAGCCACTAAGGTGTGGGCCAGCATCGAAAAGGGAGAAGCAGTTCATTGTTATCCCTGCTAGCGAGAGTGTCGGTATCGATAGTATCGTTCTCACTGTTATCAGGTGTGTAGCCCTACACTAAATTCCCGATAGATTGATAGTATTAATGTTAGCATGTGTTAATAAGAAATATGTATAGTTATGGCTACGGGTACCATTCAGTGGTACAGTGTATTCAGGTACATTATCCCCTAACACTATGTATAAACATTTGTTATGAAATATATGTGAGTTCACTATGAATTATGGGGTAAGGTATGTTGCATGATATCTGAACAATATGTATGTTGCATGGGCATATGGGTGATAATGATAAAGGTGAAGTGTTCCGGTGGTTTTTACCACATTATTCGGTGACTTATGTCACATATTATGTATTCAGTGACTTATGTCACATATTATGAATCTGGTGACTCTGTCACATTATCTGGTGGCCATGCCACGATTATAAGGGCGATGTGCAGTTGACTGCAGCGACTACCTTTGAGGGTGTGTAGTGGATGGAGGGTCGATTTAGTAATCCCCACGGTGTGATTGGCAGGTACGGGTGGTGTGTAGAGGATGGATATCTAGGTGGGCTCGGGATTGCATTTCATTATACATGTACATGTGCTTTAATATGATATGATTCGACATGCTATGTTATGGGCTTATGGCCAAGTATGATTAAAATGGGCTTTGCCGAAATGCTAGGATTAAGGCTATGATTGATTGGGCTTTTAGTGTAACTGTTACACATTGAGTCTGTTGACACACCCTTCGTGGGATAACTTTTGCAGGTGATACTTAGTGATATGATCGGGTCAGCGAGGCCTGTGTGGTGGCCATGCTCAACTTTGTATTTTCGGGTTTTCTTTTAATTTAACTTATCACGTTTCTTTTATGATTTCGGGATTTATTTTGGGTTATGTTTTATTGTAATAAGGCCAGGCCACTACTAGCTGTTCATTTATGCGTTTTAAATTTTTATTCTGCTACGATCAACATCAAATAAATGACTAAATATTTTTCGTAAAACAACTTAAATTGTTTTGACACCTAAACACCTTTGGTTTCCAACTTAATAACACGCTCTAAAATTTTGGTATACCTCTCAATCTAACATTTCTAAAACATGAAGATAACGTTTTAATGAGATACAACCTTATAAAACAACACGATTTTCAATAGGATCATAATACAAATCTATTTCCTCGAAACCAACATATTTTCCAAGATGACAAGAACGAGTTTTACTCAGGGAATATGTCAGATCCGGTCGGGGCTTGTGGGTTGGGTTTAGGGTGTTTCTACTTGGTATCAGAGCCCAATTTTAAACACTCGGCCTTGGGTTTTGAAGCCCACAGCGTTTTCAAAGTTTGAGCCAAAATGGGTTTTTGAAAATTTTTGGGTTAAAATGGTTTTATGGAAGCATGACACCTAAGTTCTAGGCCCAGGTCCGCCAGGTAAATTCTCTTATTGATGAATTGATTTCAGTATGCTGATGTATGATACTTTTGTTAGTAAGCCTAGGAAACTATTTTTCTAGAGACACGGACCCTAGGTATATATGTACTCCTACGGAAAAACCACTGATTAAATCTCTGTTGTATAAAACTCTCTTTAAACAAAAAGTGAAAAGACTCTAATGCATAAAAATTTTGTAAAACAGATAAGATGCGACGTAGACATGAGTTCTAGGGGACGTGGTCGTAATACTCGTGGACGCGGCAGAGGCAGAATGACTGTGTTGGAACCAGTTGGGTCTGGTCAGGGATCCGAAAATGAGGCACCGCCACCACCGGTGTGAGGGCGAATTTTAGGAGCGATGCGAGGAGGAGATGTCGTGGTATCGCGCGCAGCTATCTTTGCGAGTTTTAGAGCGAGTGGCAGGAGCTAGTATGGGAAATGAGGCTCGAAAGTCAGTATCTGAGAGACTTAGATCAAATGGAGCCGAGGTTTTTAGAGGAGTATCTGGGGTAGCTCCAAATGTAGCAGATATTGGTTAGAGACAGTCGAGAGGATCATGGATGATTTGGACTGCACTGTTGAGGAGAAGCTAAAAGGTGCTGTTTCGTTGCTTCGAGATGAGGCCTACCAGTGGTGGCTCACTGTCAGAGAGGGTACCCCTGTAGATCGAGTGGATTGGGGGTATTTTAAGACTAAGTTTGAGGGGAAATACGTTGGAGCTAGCTACATAGACTCGTAGAGAAAAATGTTCTTAAATCTAGTACAAGGAAGTAAGTCGGTAGCGGAATATGAAGCAGAGTTTCTGCGGTTAAGCCGGTACGCCAGGGGAATTACGGCTACTGATTACGAGCGGTGTGTCAGATTCAAGGATGGACTGAGAGATGAGCTGCGAGTGGATTGCTCTGCAGCGGGAAAGAGACTTTGCAGTCTTAGTGGATAAGGCTCGGATAGCTGAAGAAGTTAAGCGAACTGAAAGACAGAACCGGAATAGAGGTCAGAATAGGAATAAGAGGAACTATGGGTCTTCAGGGTCATCCGAGAATTTTCAAAAGAGACCTAGAGTTGATGAGTCGCGAAATCAGCAGGTTGTAGTGGAAAGACAGTACCGTACTTGTGCTCAGTATGGAAAGATGCACCCGAGAGAATGTTGGAAAAAGACAGGGGGATGTTTTAAGTATGGATCCGAAGATCATATGATTAGGGATTGTCCGATGGATACAGATAGGAATCGACTAGCATGTCAGGGTTTTAATCTGGCTGGCAGAGGTGGACAGCAGCCGTCGAGGGGTCGTGGTACGAATGGCAGAGGTAATGGTTCTGGTAGAGGTCGCGGAACACCAGGCAGAGGAGGTGGTAACACAAAAGCGAGGCACAACGAGTGCGGTATATGCGATTCGTCGGAGGAAGATGGTGGCCTTTTTGATGTATATAGCGCACGTTCCTTATTTCTGGATTACCCTTTATTGCTCTGATAGATATAGGGTCAACTCATTCATACATTGCTAGTGAGGTATCTGAGACTGTACCTAGGAAGATGACTGTACTTAGTCCTTTAGGGCAACCAGTAGTAGTAGACAAACTCTTTAAGGGAGTGCCTTTAGAAGTTCAGGGGACGCAGTTTCTGGATGACTTAATGGAATTGCCATTCGGGGAATTTGATCTAATCTTAGGCATGGACTAGTTAGTGAAGTACCGTGCGAATATGGATTGTGCTGCTAAGCGTATGTCATTGAGAACTTTTGACGATAATGAGGTTATGGTCACGGGCGAGAGACTGAATTACTTGTCGAATATAGTATCTGCCCTTAAGGCAGAGAAGATGGTAAGAAAGGGATGTGTAGCTTTTCTGATGATTGTTAGTGCCTTGGAGGCTAACGAAGAAGCTGTAGAAGGGGTCAGGACGGTAAACGAATTTGTGGATGTTTCTCGGAAGAACTTCCAAGGTTGCCTCCAGATCGTGAGGTGGACTTTGGGATTGATTTGTTGCCTGGTACAGCGCCAGTATCTAACGCTCCATACAGAATGGCACCAAAGGAGTTGGTTGAGCTTAAGGCTCAGATTCAAGAGTTGCTTGATCGTGGGTTTATCCGACCCAGTGTGTCTCCATAGGGAGCACCTGTCCTATTTGTGAAGAAGAAGGGCGAGACTATGCGTATGTGCATAGATTATCGGTAGTTGAAAAAGCTGACCATCAAGAACAAGTACCCTTTACCGAGGATCGACGACTTGTTCGATCAGCTTAAGGGAGCTGCGGTATTTTCAAAGATAGATCTGAGGTCAGGGTATCATCAGCTTAAGGTGAAGGAAGCGAATATCCATAAGACAGCTTTCCGGACAAGATACGGGCATTATGAGTTCTTAGTAATGCCGTTCGGATTGACGAACGCCCCAGCTGCGTTCATGGATATGATGAATCAGATTTTCCAAGCCTGCTTGGATTAGTTTGTCGTTGTGTTCATAGACGACATTCTAGTGTATTCCAAGTCTGAGGAAGAACATGATGAGCATCTCCGGGTAGTATTGCAAGTGTTAAGGGAAAAGAAGCTATATGCCAAGTTCAGCAAGTGTGAATTTTGGCTGAGGGAAGTTGCGTTCTTAGGGCATGTGGTTTCTGTAGAAGAGATAAGAGTAGACCCTCGGAAGATTGATGCAGTGTTAGATTGGAAACCACCTAAGTCTGTGGCTGAGGTTCGCAGTTTCTTGGGGTTAGCAGGCTACTACAGAAGATTTGTAGAAGGGTTCTTATCAATAGCGGCACCTCTAACCAAATTGTTGAGAAAGGAGGTACCTTTCGTTTGGACAGATAAGTAGCAAGAGAGTTTCGAGAGGCTTAAGAAGGTTTTGACAGAAGCTCCGGTTCTGATTCAGCCTAAGGCAGGGAAGGATTTTGTGGTATATTGTGATGCTTCACACACAGGATTGGGATGTGTTCTGGTGCAAGACGGGAAGGTGGTCGCTTATGCGTATCGACAATTAAGGCCACATGAGGTTAATTATCCGACGCATGACTTGGAGCTGGCTGCAGTGGTCTTCGCTTTAAAAGCGTGAAGGCATTATTTATATAGAGAGAAGTCAGTAATTTACACAGATCACAAGAGTCTGAAGTATCTGCTAACTCAAAAGGAGCTGAATTTGAGACAGCGAAGGTGGGTGGAGTTGTTGAAAGACTATGATTGTTCCATAGAGTATCACCCGGGTAAGGCAAATGTAGTGGCAGATGCCCTAAGTTGGAAAGTAGTGTCGGATCTGAGGGCGATGTTTGCACATCTTAGTCTTTATGACGACGGAAGTTTGTTAGCAGAGTTGCAAGTAAAGCCGACATGGTTGAGTCAGGTGAAAGAAAGTCAGTTGGCAGATGATGATCTAAGTGCTAAGCTACGGCAAGTGCAGAATAGGGAATTGGTAAACTATGGTGTGAACAGTGATAGAGTGCTGTGTTTTCAGGGCAAGGTCTGTATGCTGAAGGATGAGGAATTAAGGCAGAGAATTCTTCAGGAGTCGCATAGTAGCCCTTTTGCTATGCATCCTGGAGGTAGTAAGTTGTACAGGGATCTACGAGATCATTTTTGGTGGCCTGGCCTTAAGCAGGAAGTTACAGAATTTGTAGGGAAGTGCTTAACGTGTCAGCAGGTCAAAGCTGAACACCAAGTACCTTCGGGATTACTTCAGCCAATAAAGATTCCGCAATGGAAGTGGGAGAGAATTACTATGGACTTCATTAGTGGGCTTCCCCTTACGCCTTCTAAGAAGGACTCAGTGTGGGTAATAGTGGATCGGTTGATGAAGTCTGCACATTTCATACCAGTGCGGGTTGACTATTCTCTGCAGAGGTTAGCGAAGTTGTATGTGGCAGAAATTGTGAGGCTGCACGGAGTGCCGGTGTCGATTATTTCGGATAGGGATCTGAGGTTTACGCCTCGATTTTGGAAAGCGTTATATCAGGCTTTGGGCACTAGATTAGACTTTAGTACATCATTTCTTCCGCAGTCGGACAGCCAATCTGAGCGGGTAATTCAAGTGTTAGAGGATATGTTAAGGGGTTGCGTGATAGACTTCAAAGGAAGCTAGGAGGAGTTCTTGCCTTTGGTAGAGTTTGTGTACAACAACAGCTATCAAGCAAGTATTTGGATGGCACCGTATGAAGTGTTGTATGGACGAAAGTGTCGCACTCCTACGTGTTGGACAGAATTGGGGGAACGTCATGTTTTGGGTCTGAAAATTGTGGCAAAATCCAAAGGAAAGGTTAAGGTAATTCGGGCACGGTTGAAAGAGGCATCTGACAGGCAAAAGTCGTACGCAGATCTTAAGCGGAAGGACATAGAGTTTTCTGTGGGAGATCAGGTGTTTCTAAAAGTTTCGCCGTGGAAGAAAGTGATGAGATTTGGTCGTAAGGGAAAGTTAAGTCCTAGGTTTATAGGACCTTATCGAGTTTTGAAGCGGGTTGGACTAGTGGCATATCAGTTAGAGTTGCCTTCGAAATTGAAGTAGATGCACGATGTGTTTCATGTTTCAATGCTACGTCGTTACCGGTCGGATCCATCTCATGTAGTGCCAGTTGAGGAGGTGGAGTTAAGACCAGATTTGTCCAACGAGGAAAAGCCAATTCAGATTCTGGAATGGGATATGAAGGTGTTATGGAGGAAATCAGTTCCTCTAGTCAAAGTGTTATGGCGTAACCATGGATCGGAAGAAGCTTCGTGGGAGCCGGAAGAGGCAATGCGATAGCAATACCCTCACCTATTTTAGCCAGGTAATTCTGAGGTCGAAATTATTTTAAGGGGGTAGAACTGTAATATCTGGGATTTAGGGGTTATGCATTTTCACTTGAATATACTTGGTAGCATGATTGTGTGTGATTTGTATGTGTTTTGGGGCTTTGGGAATCTTGGGATGTAGGTAGGAGTTATAGAAAAATATTCGATTTGAAGCATGAAAAGGGGAGCTAAGCAAGCTAGGCCTTAAGAAAATTTATATGGGGGTTAGGACACAAATAACCCAGTGGTAAAGTGGCAGAAGGCGCCACTTAGGGCTTTGAGAAGTGACGCCACAAGCAGAGGAAGGGGGCCTAGGTTCGAGCAGCACAGGTAGCCTTTGGAGCTTTTATTTTGTGGCAAGGAGGTGCAGTGTTGGACGGCACAAGGACTCTGAGGAGATGAAGGCAAGACTTAGTCAAATTCATTTGAAATTCGGCTAAGAAGGGAAGATAAGGGTTGACTCATTCAAACTTATTTGAATGAGAGGTGAAGAGAGGAATTAGGAGAAAAATGTGGGATTTGAGAAGAGGGTGAGAGTTGGCCGGCCAAGGGACTTCTTTGATGACAATTTCGGTCATGTAGGTAAGGGGTAGCCGAAATTGCTTAAGGGGTTTAGATGTTTTTCGGGTCTCTTTTCTTTCTCTTGTGGTGTGCCGAAAGGGGTAGGAAGAATATTTTCAAAGTTTATTTGTGTTGGCCGAAACATCCAAAGACCATTAAGGTCATTTGCTTTTCTTTCTTCTTTCTATTTATTTGCTTGTAAGCGGAAGCTAGTCTCTCCTTTCTCTTCTCTTTTACCTTGCTTAGGCCGAAACCTCTCTCTCTCAGTTCCACCATTGCTGCAACTTCTTAAACCTCACACTCTCCCTCTCCATTCTTTTTGTTAAGAGCCGAACCTATCTAGTAGCAAAATCCCCTAAGCCGAACCTTAATTTGAGCCTCACCACCATTCTCTTCTTCTTCTTTTCACGATTTCTTCTGTCAGCAAAACCCAAAGTCTTTCTTAACCATAGCCGATTGCTCAGTAACACTAAAGACGAATCATATCACCATCTAACTGATTCCCTCATCTATTTCTTCTTCAAGTCGGTCACTTTTCTATAGTAGTTGAATCTTTCTGTGTTCCAAGCAAGGGCGTTCAATCGATTTTGGTAAGGGATCCTTGTCATTTAATTTCCTATCTTTCTCATTGGTTAGCCGAAATCTAAGGAAACTAATTCCTATTCTCTTTGGCCGAAACCATGAAGGTAAGTTTTGGGGTTCTGCTGTAGCCGACGATTAGGGGGAGATCATTCGGGATTTGAATATCCAAGGTAAGCAAAGTATGACCTTAGGCCGAAGGCCATTTACTTTTGCTCATCAATATTAGAATCGAATCTAACATAAAGCATGTAGGGATTTGGACAACTTCGGGAGCAGACAATAGTTTCGGGATTTAAGCAAACAAGGTAAGGGATATTAATATTCGGCCAAGGCCATATTACTTTTAAGGGTGGCCGATTCTAACTATGATATTTTAGGGGGAGTTCGACAGTGATAAAGAAGGAGTCTCGGGATTTAGATCTATTTCGGTAAGGGTGTTTAAGTTATAGATTTTATTCGTTTAGATCTCGTATATTGATTAATTGGTTTTGATTGAGTGCTTCTCAATGGATGCGAGTACCAGTGGAGGAGAGAAAGGGGTAGTCCCTACCCCTAAATTGAAGAAACGCTCGGTTTCTGCTGTTCGTGATTGGCCATCGGGGTGTGGGCCAGCATTGGAAAGGGATAAGCAGTTCATTGTTATCCCTGCTAGCGAGAGTGTCGGTATCGATAGTATCGTTCTCACTGTTACCAGGTGTGTAGCCCTACACTAAATTCCCAATAGATTGATAGTATTAATGTTAGCATGTGTTAATAAGAAATATGTATGATTATGGCTACGGGTACCATTCAGTGGTACAGTGTATTCAGGTACGTTATCCCCTAACACTATGTATAAACATTTGTTATGAAATATATGTGAGTTCACTATGAATTATGGGGTAAGGTATGTTGCATGATATCTGAACAATATGTATGTTGCATGGGCATATGGGTGATAATGATAAAGGGGAAGTGTTCCGGTGGTTTTTACCATATTATCCGGTGACTTATGTCACATATTATGTATCTCGTGACTTATGTCACATATTACGAATTTGGTGACTCTGTCACATTATCGTGGCCATGCCACGATTATAAGTGGCGATGTGCGATTGATGCAGCGTGCGCGCCGAGGGTGTGTAGCGGATGGAGGGTCGATTTAGTAATCCCCACAGTGTGACTGGCAGGTACGGGTGGTGTGTAGAGGATGGATATCTAGGTAGACTTGGGATTGCATTTCATTATACATGTACATGAGCTTTAATATGATATGATTTGACATGCTATGTTATGGGCTTATGGCCAAGTATGATTAAAATGGGCTTTGCTGAAATGCTAAGATTAAGGCTATGATTGATTGGGCTTTTAGTGTAACTGTTACACATTGAGTCTGTTGACTCACCCTTCGTGGTATAACTTTTGTAGGTGATACTTAGTGATATGGATCGGGTCAGCGAGGACTGTGTGGTGGCCATGCTCAACTCTGCATTTTCGGGTTTTCTTTTAATTTAACTTATCACGTTTCTTTTATGATTTCAGGATTTATTTTGGGTTATGTTTTATTGGAATAAGGCCACTACTAGTTGTTCATTTATGCGTTTTAAATTTTTACTCTGCTACGATCAACATCAAATAAATGACTAAATATTTTTTGTAAGACAACTTAAATTGTTTTGACACCTAAACACCTTTGGTTTCCAACTTAATAACACGCTCTAAAATTTTGGTATACCTCTCAATCTAACATTTCTAAAACATGAAGATAATGTTTTAATGAGATACAACCTTATATAACAACACGGTTTTCAACATGATCATAATACAAATCTATTTTCCTCGAAACCAACATATTTTCCAAGATGACAAGAACGAGTTTTACTCAGGGAACATGTCAGATCCGATCGGGGCTTGTGGGCCGGGTTTAGGGTGTTTCAAAATTCGATTATGATTTACAATTATAGCTTCCGTACCTATTTATTTGGAATGATATCCCGAATAAAATAAAGAAAGAACAAGAATCAAAGAAAAGGCAATGACTTAACTCAAGATTTTTCCAGCAGCTTATGGCAAATCACAAATAGGAGTAGAAGCGAAAAATAACAAAGCAATCTTGCATCAGACTACTTGTCTTCTTGTAGTTGGATCTCCAAGTCTTTGGAATACTCCAAATTCCGCTTGAGCATCCAAATCTGGATCAATACCGGCAAAAACATCTCTGAATAGGTTCTAGCACCATGCCAAAAGTGTCCGAAGAAGAAAAGCAAGGCAAACAAAGCATGCCCAAAAGTAAACCAACCCCTAGGACTGCTGCGAAAAACACCATCGGATTTCAAAGTAGCACGATCTAATTCAAAAATATCACCCAATTGAGCATGTCTAGCATATTTTTTTCACAGTTGCTGGATCACTATAACTCACTCCATCACCATAGAACTCAACAATTACACCTACTTGTTCGACACTATATGTAACATCCCGAATTTGGGCCTAGTAGATTTGGGCCTATAGGGTTGTAACACCCCAAAAAAATCCCGAAACTTTAAATATCTGTGCACTGAGGTTGGTATGTATGAGCAGCACTTAGAATATTAATTTTATGGTATTATTGGGATTATTTAAAGTCTTAGAGATAGGGATGGTGATAAACCGTAAAAGTAACATATTTTTAGCCCACATTTAATATGCTTTTGGATGATTTATCCATTGATTTGTGTAAAAAGGTGCTCTTAATCCTTTCTTTTCATGTCTTATACTCAGGAAAGCACCAAAGGATGAAAAGAACGTAAAACGAGCTTAAAACGGGCTAAATGGGCCAATTCACAAAATCAACACGGCCTGGACTTCAAGCCATACGGTCATGCCATGCCTAATATCTAGAACACAGTCTCTTCCTCGATTCACTCGGCTGTGCCACAAGTTAGAAATCCGAACATGGTCTGGAGTCGAGCCACACGGGCGTGCTACATGGCCGTGCCTCTGTTGTCAGAATGAGCAATTTCAGTCAGAAAAAGATACTTGGGGAGAAAGAATTGCATTCCAAGAGCCTATATATATCCCCTAAGTACCACCTTTGAGGGGGCGTCAAAGCTAGGCGCAGGAGCCAAGCTGAGAAGGTCAGAACTAGGGAATAACACGAAGATAGCCAGTTGATCCATCCCAAGAAGCCGGAATTATACTTAAGACAGCGGAATTCTCCTTCAATTCCTTCAGGGAGTTTTAGGATTTTCTTATGTTTTGTTTTATCTTTTCTCTTGCGATGTTTTGTTTATTCATTATGAACTAAACCTCTTAGATACCTGAAGGGGATGAAACCTAGATGAATCTTTTTATTTGATCTTTAAGTTATATTATAATTACTTAGTTTGTTCTTAATTATGTTGCTTAATCCAAATCTAATGTGCTTAGGTGGAGGAGGAATAGACCCTGCCTAAGAGTAGATCTAACATAATTAAGCGGAGTTGATCAGGCGCCTAGAGATAGGGTTACGAGATTTTGCCAGATTAGGGTGAAACCTACTATGGAAATCTATTGATCGATTTACTGCTTTCCTAGGGGGTTATTATAAGCGAACGAGGGTTCCACTAATTAACCTAGGATTAGACATTATTCGCTTCGAGAGAGGGTTTAACATAGGTTAGGGAGTCTCACGGATCAAGCTAAGTAAAAGAAATCATATAATTTAGGGTTAAATAATAAGTTAAGTCTAGATGGAATCTTCCCGAGGGTATCATCAAAATCAACAGAGTCTTTTTCAAATGATCCCCAAGTTCGTCTTTTTGTCTTTGTTTCCTTAGTTTAGTTGTCGTCAATTTAGTTTAAAAATAACCTTCACCCTAATTAGGTTAAATAATAAAAAGAAAGTGAGCATTAATACTTTTAATTCCTTTGGGTTCGATATCCGGTCTTGCCTAAGCTATACTACTGTTCGATAGGTACACTTGCCTTTACTTATTGTCAAATTTAGTCTCCAGGTTTGATCATTCTTTTATAAATATTTAAAACTCTGATTTTATAGCGATCAGATGGCCATAGGGAAAAATTTATTTTTTCTTACTTTAGTGGACCCTAGTCTCAGGCATTAGGCCTCTGAAGCAGATTAAGGGGAAAATAGGACACAAATGGGCTTGTGGTCCAGTGGCAAGGTGGCGTCACTAGGGGAGCTACAAGGTGGCTTGAAGAGGTCCAAGGTTCGAGTAGTGGTAAGGTGTTTTTGGAATGTTTATTTTGCATAGTAGACAACCAGAGTTGTGTGGAATTTGGACTCTTTTATTGAAATGTTTGAATTGGTCTTGTGAGCTATTAAAGGAGGGACTTTCGGATGATATAAGGAAAATATCATGGAGAAAAATTAGAAGATGAGAGGTGGGAAGAGTTGGTGCTGAATTGGACTGTGGGGGAAGGTAGGATTCAACTATTGGCTATAAAAGTAGGTACCGAATTGCTTTGAGAGTTTCCTTGGGTTCCATTACATTTCTTTTTCTCTCCCTTAGCCGAATTCTTCCATTTGTCGAAATTTTGGTTTTCTCTCTAGCCAAATTCCCCATACCTTCTCTTCTTAAACTCCTTCTCTTGTTCACCTTTAGTTTTAGCCGATCACTTCTCCTCTTCTTCTCCCTATTGGTGCCGAATTGTCTCTGTCACCATACTAATCTCAAAATCTGAATTTAAGCTACAGGATCAAAGGAGGATTTCGGTAAGTGCTTAGTTGATCTTTTTGGTGAGTTTTGTTAAAAGTTGAAGGGCTATCTAAGCCCTCATTGTCGTTAACTTTGTATTAACAAGGGTGAGGTTCAATAATCACAAGCGTGGTAGGTAAGGACCATTAACGAAAGGTAAGTGCACTCGTCCCGATAGTGGTTTAGTAAATGGCCAAATGTATTATGGCTCAAAGGGGTGACTTATGTGGAATATGGGTCACTTGATTTTGACGATGTATGTTTGGGTGCAAATCTAGAGGATAATTGCAAATAGTAGCTAAGAAAGGGCTACTAGAACGTGTGGCACACGGCAAGGCTACAGTGAGGTTTTGGTTTCTGTTAAAGTGTATATTAAGTTATGATTAATCGTTAGGTGTTGTCGATTGTAGGTTCCTGATTAAGGGGTTTGCAGCACCCGTGGTAACCAGGTGTGTACAAACACAACACACACATACCGGCAACGCCGAAAAGCCGAAAGGCCAAAAGTGGCTAAATGAGCCCGGTGGGCCTTGAGGCTAAGTTTGATAAAATGGATTAATTTGATTATATGAATTGGGTTAGGCATGCATGTTACATGATCTGGAATTTTTTTGGGCCTAATAGGCCATATGGATGAGATTTGAGCCTAATAGGTCGTAAGGATGTGATTTGGGCTTGATAGGCTTTATGGGGACGTAGAAAAGTATGCTAGGGTTTAATGGACTTTAGGACTAGTTTTGAACAACTCTTAAACTGCATAAGACTTAATTTAATAATTAAACATGTCCGTGGACAAGTCACTAGGTTAGAGTGTGGCAACGGACATATGCATGTCTAGGATTGGATCTAGTGAGAGCTTGGTACCTAGGCAGTCCTAGTGGCCCACCTCCTCTTCTCTGGAATCCTACCTGGTGCATAGTGTCAGTTCACTTTAGCCGCAAGGACTCGTTAATTGGCCAAAGTTCATAACTAAAACCCGAGAGGTACCAAATACCCCTAAATTTGTAAAATTACTAAAATACCCCTGATTTGAAAATAACCAAAATACCTTTAGTTTGAAAATTACTAAAACATCCTTAGATTTATAAAATCACTAAAATAGCCCCGGATTGTGAAATTACTAGAATACCCTTGGTTTGTAGAATTACCAAAACATCCCTGATTTACGAAATTTCTGAAGTGCCTCTGCTTTGCAAAATTACCTAAATACCCCTGTAGAGTAGATTTACGAAATACCCTTGGGTTGTGAAATGACAAAAATACCCCTATGTGATGAGTATGAGTTTTGTGGATGTTACTCATGTGCATGTTGCATTCATATGATATTCTAATTAGGATGCATATGGGTGGGAATTATGGTACAGAGGAAGATTTGAGGATCGCATAGTCACTTGACGACCATGGATCCACCGGTGGCTTTAAGCCCATTATATGATTAGTAGCTTTGCTGCAACGTTGAGTAGTGCCGCTGTGAGTGCTACCTTTGGTGTGTAGAGGATGGGTGGGTCGATTTAGAAATCCCCACAGGTGTGTAGGGTTGGATGGGAAATGGTGTGTAGCGGATGGATTTTTGGGAGGGTTTCGCATTACTTTGTTGCATATGATATGATAAGATATGAGGTCATTGTGGACTAAGGCCCAAGACCACCGATTTGAATAGGGCTTAAGGCCAATGTGAATATTTGTATGTTGATTTGATTGCCATGGGTTGTACACATTGAGTTTCGAAACTCACACACTTTATTTAATGTTTCAAGTAATCCTCAATAAACGGCTCGACGTGGGAGAGGACTCGGAGATGGCCACACAACAAGATGTTTAAATTTTTTTTATTTTTATTTATTTGTTTCAAAGGACATGGTTTTAGTTGCTTTACTTTCGTTGGATGTAATAAGGCCTTGTACTTTGATTTGATTTTAAATTTTGGGTTTTGTTGTTTCAACTGTTTACTTAGTCATTACACCTAAGTAAATTTCTTACGTTTAAACTTGGTTTCCAGAATACTTAAAATTATAAAATGGGTTTTTTTTCATTACTTAACAAGACGTAAGGATTTTGGGCTTTTGGGCCCTAAAATTTAACTTAGCAAAATTGTTTTGAAACATGCCTTTGATGTGACACACCAGATTCGAACCTAACTTCTAGGCTGGGTCTGGGGTGTTACATTTAGTGGTATCAAAGCCCGGTTGCAAAGCTCGGGCTGTGAAATGGGCCTTAGATTTTGGGTTTTAAAAAAAATTTACAGGATTCTTGAAGTGTGGTTCACCGAGCCTCGACGTCGAGCCAAGTTTTTTGTACTACATTTGTTTAAATTACGAAACTGTATAGATAATTGGCTACTTAAAAATAGGCTTTTAAAGATTAAAGCCCTAGGAAACTTAAGCCTATAGTGGATTCTCAACCGCGTAATAACTTTAAAAAAAATGTTACTCGTATAAGACATGTGCCCTAAACAAGTCGAACTATGTACTAATTACATAAATTTTTTAATTCAGAAATACGCAACGATGAGCGCTAGAAGAGGTGCAAGAGGCCGTGGCAGAGGCTGTGGAAGTGTTAGGGCTGGGCCGTCCGAGTCAGGCCTTGTTAAGGATCTTAGAAAGGATCGTTGGGCCCAATAATGGTATGGGGAGTCGTGGGTCAATTGTGGAGTGACTCTGAGCTAATTGGGCAGAGATTTTCAAAGGAGTAGCGGGGGTGGCCCCGAGTCTGGCGGAGTATTGGTCGGAAGCTACTGAAAGAATAATGGACGATCTGGATTGCACGGCTGAAGAAAAGTTAAAAGGGGCGATATCCTTACTTAGGGAGGAAGCCTATCAGTGGTGGTTGACCATAAAGGAGGGAAACCAACCGGAGCAGATCACTTGAGAGTTCTTCAAATCGGCATTCCAGGGGAAATACATTGGAGCGGCCTATGTGGGTTCCCGAAGGAAGGAGTTTTTGAGTCTGACTCAGGGAGATAATCCAGTAGCAGAGTACGAGGCTGACTTTCTGTGCCTCAGTCGATATGCCAAGGGGATAGTAGCAACAGAGTATGAAAGATGCGTACGGTTCGAGGATGGATTAAGGGGTAACCTTAGCGTGCTTATAGCTCCATAGAGGGAGCGAGATTTTTCAATTTTGGTGGAGAAAGCAAAAACAGCGGAGGAGGTAAAGAGCACGGAGCGCAGCAACCGAGAGAAAGAGAAGGGCAAGAACAAGTGGAATATGGAACCTACGAGAGCCAGACAAAGGCCTATGAGAAGGGCCAGAGTGAATGGGCCGGTTAAAGCTGTGGCCCCTGTTGCTGCTGTAGATAATGGAATACCACTTTGTGCTGAGTGTGGGAGAAGGCATCCGGACGAATGTTGGAGGAGGATGGGAGCATGTTTGGGCTGTGGATTTATGGAGCATAGGGTTATGGAGTGCCCAAGAAGGCTAGATCAGGAGTGAGCTGATGGTAGAGGTAATTTTTAGCCTCAGAGGGGTGGTCAACAACCACCAAGGGGCCATGGACAAGCTAGAGGCGATAATGGTAATGAACATGGTGGTGGAGCACCAGGTAGAGGTGCAGGTTATGCTGAGGTGAGGCAGCCAACTTTGGTCTATGCAGCACGTCGCCAAGGGGACGAAGACGCTCCAGATGCGAATAATGGTGCATACCCTTCCGTAGTATACTGAGTGTTTATTTTGGCTTTAGAATTAGAGTGCGCACGAAAGCATAGTGGTGAGACTTGGGTAGTACGATTGATAGTTAGTTGGAAATTTCGAGGACGAAATTTCTTTAAGGAGGGTAGAATTGTAACGTCTCGAATTTAGGCCTAGTAGATTTGGGCTTATTGGGTTGTAACGCCCCAAAAAAATCCTAAAACTTTAAATTTCTATGCACTGAGGTTGGTATGTATGAGCAGCACTTAGAATATTAATTTTAAGGTATTATTGGGATTATTTGAAGTCTTAGAGATAGGGACGGCCATAGGGAAAATTTTATTTTTTCTTGCATTGTGGACCCTAGTCTCAGGCATTAAGCCTCTTAAGCAGATTAAGAGGAAAATAGGACACAAATGGGCTTATGGTCTAGTGGCAAGGTGGCGTCACTAGGGGAGCTACAAGGTGGCGTGAAGAGGTCCAAGGTTCGAAACTTATCTCAAACTTGAATAAATAAAATTGTACGCCAAGACCCACTTATCTCAAAGAAATAAATTGTCACACCCAATGAGTTAGGATGCAACATTTCAAGACTTCGAAACTAAGCTTGCCTTTATTTGTAGAAAATCCTTACCTCAAGACAACAAAACATCATATCCAATAAGTTAGGACACAACATCTCGAATTCTCGAGAATAAGTTTTGATTTGAAAATTATGGGTTTCGATTTCAAAAAGGGATACTTGATTTCTTAAGTTCAACGAGAAAAATTGAAACCCAGTGAGTTAGGGTACAATTTTTCTAAAAGCCCCTAAATATTATGTATCACCGTATTTTTTTTAAAAAAAAAACTTTTGAATAAAATGCGACAATTTAGCAAAATGTATTTTTATTTAAAACAATGATTCAAGTAAAATATTGCATTAATACATTACGAAACATAAATACCAAAAATAATTTACGAAAATTACATGATATACTAAAATTTAATACTAACATAGATAATTAAGAGGAAGAATAACGTAAAATAGCGAATGATACAGGAAATAAAATGATTATACTAAGGCAAACATAAAAATAATAAGCAAATAAAAGAACATGAATAAACAAATAGGAGATACAAAGTAGTAAATAACAAAAAAAATATGCGGAAGATAAAAAACTACCAAATAAATATGAAACTTTACATACAAGATCAAATATAAAAGTAAAATAAAAATATAAGATAAACGACATATACCAAATAAGAAATGGATACTAAAACATTTTTTTTTAAAAAAAAAACATATATGTAAAAAAATGATATGGCAAAATCTAAAATGGATATTTAGATATACATAATAAAATAAATATATATTTTAAATAAATAATATATAAAAAAAACTTTGAATATATAAAAAATGTACAAGGGATAACTTATAATAAATATATAATATAACAACTTACTATATATAATATATTTATTTAAAATAAACAATACATAGAAAACTTTACATTAATAATAAATCAAATTAAATAATATACAATATACAAATTTTAAAATAATACATAATATGATTAAAGCAATACAATATATAATAAATAATATACAACAAAATAAAAAAATAGTAATATGTAATAAAGCAATTTTATAAAAAAGTTTAAAATAAATAATATATATACAAAGTATTAAAATAAATAAATAAAATAATAAACTAAAAGAACTAAATCAGATTAAAAATAAAATAAAAAATGAAAAAAAAAGATTAAAACTAAATTTAAACAAATTCTAGGGGTGAAATTTTAGAAAAAGAATAAGACCAAACTAGGGACCCAATTGAAACGCATGCCCCGAAGGAGGGAGCCCTATTCCCAAAACGATACCGTTCCAGCATCTGCCTTAAAATGGCCTTAAGGACCAAATTGAAACAAAGGCCATAATTTAAGGCCAAATTGAAAATAAAGAAAGATGCAAATTGGACATAATTACAAAATTGCAATAATGCGGAAGGGCTTATAGAGTAATTAGACCCTCTAACAAAAACACGCGGATCCTCCCCGGGTATTGGTCAACACGCAGATCTTGGCCCTTAAACGACGTCGTTTTAGTGGTTATTGACTTAAGCAAAAACGGCATCGTTTCTATGTTTCTATATAAATAATTTTTATACAAAAAAATTCATTTGAATCTGTCTTAAAAAAAATTTGAAAATCCTCTCAATTCCTCCCTTCCTCCGTCTGGATTCTAATCATCGGACCTGCGCCACACGCGCCACCGTAAACACCGCCGTATACTGCGGTCAGAGACCAGAGACTTCCGTTTTTCAATGTAAATCGAGAGGTAACCCCTTTTTTACTTATTTCTAGTAGCATTAGAGAAAAAAAAACCGCTTCGTATGTCTGTGCATGTATTGAAAATGAAATGGAAAAGAAAATTAAGCAAAATAAGACTGTCAAAAATCACCTCTGACTTTTGAAGAATTTGTGTTCTAATTTCCGTATTCCAATATGCCCTTTTTACAGATTACATTAGGATTTCTATAGCCCCAAAATAAATCAAAATCATAAATACAAAGGTACTGTCTTCCTATGCTTGCTATTTCTGTTGTGTTTTCTTTCCTTTTGAAGGTGAACGGCGAAGATGGGGGCGCGATTCTCACGCTAATGGCAGCGTGATGTCCGACGAGGAGGGTTGATATGGAAGCGGTGGCGCAAGACCCTTGCTAGAGTTTTCCAGAAGCTGAAAATTGTTTATGTTTTGGGCCAAATGGGCTGTGAAATTTGGGTTAGGCTTTATGTAAATTGGCCTAGGGTTTTAGATTTAGGTTGTGATGTATTTGGGCTTATTTAGGTTTTGGGCCTGTTTGGTGGTTAGGTAATTTTGGGCTATGTAAATGGACTGTGGAAATTTTATTTGGTTTGTTATTTTTGGTTTTTGTATTTATTTATTTGTATGGTTTGTGGGCCCGGGCAAATTAGGCCTATTACACCTGCCCCTCTTTGCAATTGTCGTGTAACGGGAATAGAGCAAAGACTATAAAAGGACCAATTTTGCCCGGTCTTGCTGAGTCTTGACTTCTTGGTCCTCGTCTTCTCCAAATGGCTTCCAACCCAACTGCAACCTCAGGGGTATTGGAATTTCAACTTAACTTTACTTCTCTGCAACTTCAGAAGTATTGGACTATCTGTTCTACTTCTTTTTCAAGGAAATAAGTCTGACGGCTTCAATCTACTTCACTGCAACTTCAGAAAAATAAGATTTGCCATAAGATTTACTTTCTTCGATCTGCTCCACTACCACTTCAGAGAGGTAAGGCTAGTGTTCATGATCTTTTTCGCGGCAATTTTAGGAACACAAGATCTGCAATCTTTAGTTTACTCCGCTGCAAACTTAAGGAGGTCGGGCTGTGGTCTTCGATTGCTTCACTGCAACTTCAGGAAGGCCGGATGTGCTATCTTTAGTCTGCTCCACTGCAAACTCAGGGAGACAAGGTTGATGTCTTCGATCTACTTCATTGCAACTCTAAGAAGGCCAGATATGCTATTTTACTCTGCTCCACTGCAACTTTAAGGAGGCAAGGCTGACATCTTCGATCTGCTTCCTGTAACTTCAGGAAGATAAGATCTTTTGTCTTCAGTCTGCTCCCTATAAATTCAAGGAGACAAGGATGACATCTTCGATCTGTTTCCTGCAACTTCAGGAAGATAATCTATTGTCTTCAATCTGCTCCGCTATAAATTCAGGGAGACAAGGCTGACATCTTCGATCTGCTTCCTGCAACTTCAAGAAGATGAGATCTGTTGTCTTCAGTCTGCTCCGCTGCAAATTCAGGGAGACAAGGCTGACATCTTTGATCTGCTTCCTGCAACTTCAGAAAGATGAGATCTATTGTCTTCAGTCTGCTCGGCTACAAATTTAAGGAGACAAGGCTGACATCTTCGGTTTGCTTCCTGCAACTTCAGAAAGATGATCTATTGTCTTCAGTCTGCTCTGCTGCAAATTCTGGGAGACTAGGCTGACATCTTCGATCTACTTCTTGCAACTTTAGGAAGATGAGATCTGTTGTCTTCAGTCTGCTCCGCTACAAATTCGGGGAGACAAGGCTCACATCTTCGATCTGCTTCCTGCAACTTCAGGAAGATGATCTGTTGTCTTCAGTCTGCTTCACTGCTACTTCAGGGAGACAAGGCTGACATCTTTGATCTGCTTCCTACAACTTCAGGAAGATGATCTATTGTCTCCAGTTTGCTCCGCTGCAACTTCAGGGAGGCAAGGCTGAAAGCGTCAATCTACCTACTACATTGTCCTATAGAGGACATGACCTGTAGAAAGGGTATATGCTTATGTCGAATGACTAGGATGCCCTGATCGAAATGAATCAAATGCTTCTAATTAGACGCGCTATTATATATGAATGCAGAAATGTAATGAGCATGATTCCTACTCAAGGTGTTTTGTTCTTCATCCTTGTTCCTCTCGAAGTATCAATCATATTTTGCTTAAATAATTTGCCTCATGGTAATTTCAGAGTCCGCTCCACTTGAACGTTGGGGACACAAGGCTTGTACCGCCTTCAAACCATCCCACCACGATTTATAGGAATCGAAACTTTCAGCCCGTCCCTACTGCAATTTAAGGGTACAGTATTTGTTTCAACTCAAATCCATTCTACTGCAATTCATGGGTTTTGAATTTTTCCCCATCAATTTGGTTTGTTACCATTCCCCTAATGTTATGACCCGATGAATATGCCTGTAAAATAACATGGCTTATTTTCGTCACAACAACTCGTTCGTTTGTCCAATTACCATTTGGACAGAGAATTCAGATAAATAGTCTCTATCTAGACTCCTCTTTTCAAATATTTCCAATCCTTGTTCATTGAAATTCTAAACAATTGTCTTGTTTCAGTTTCTTATATTATCTAACATTTTCCAAAGTAATATGTAGAACTTCTTCTGTGAAAATATTATTAGTTCATCGATCATTATTTCAATGGAACATGCTTATGAATGGTAATAATGGACAACAGATAAATTGATCTTGAGGATAGTTCGAACTGAATAAATTATCAATAAAAAAGGAAATTAACTAGGAAAACATTCTTGAGAAGAAAAAGAATCCAAAGATAGTAAATTGATATGGATAGGACAAAGACTAGGTGCCCTAGATATCGTAGATTGGGCTTGTTTATACAAACTCCATGAAGACTGCTTTGAGCTTAACATGCATTTAGAAGATCCAAAGTACTTTGTTGATGCCCCGATATGTAACATACTTCATTCCTTGTTGATTCAAGTATAGCAAGATCACTGTATGCCCTTCAAAATTTGAGCCGCCCTTTTCAGGTTTTCAACTCAAAACCCCTTTGGTCTCAAGGCGCCCTTTACGGGTTTTCGCCTAGGCCTCTCCTGTTTTTCTTTTTTTTTTTTAAGATTTAAAGTGCCCTTTGTGGGTTTTCACCTTGGCCTCTTCTCTTTTTTAAGCAAAATATTTTTTAACTAAATCCGAGTTCACAGGATTAGGTAAGCTTTTCCCATCCATTTCGGTCAAAATCAGTGCACCTCCAGAGAAAGCCTTCTTCACCATATATGGTCCTTCCCAATTCGGCATCCATTTTCCTCTGAAATCCTTTTATATGAGAAGGATCTTTTTCAATACAAGGTCCCCCTCGTGAAAGTCTCTTGGGCGAACTTTTTTATCATAAGCTCGCATCATTCTGGATCCATTCCACTTTATCTCTGACAAAACTCGAAGAGAAGGTATCTTTACTTCAATAGGTAGGACTGCCTTCATCTCGTAAACCAATGAGAAAGGAGTTTCCCCAGTAGAAGTTTTGACGGACGCTCGATAAGCATAGAGTGCAAATGGTAATTTCTAATGCCAATCTTTATAAGTCTTAGTCATTTTCCCTACTATCTTCTTAATGTTTTTATTGGCCGCTTCCACTGTCCCATTCATTTTTGGGGTGTTTGATCTTGAATTGACTGCAGACTTCTGCTATCGTGCTGTTGTTCAAGGTCGGTGCATTATTTAATATGATCCTCTCGGGCATTCCATATCGATATATGATTTTCTTCTTCAAGAACCGGCTAACTGCTGACTTAGTAACACTAGCGTATGAAGCAGCCTCCACCCATTTCGTGAAGTAGTCAATAACCACAAAGATGAATCGATGCCTTCAAAGCTTTCGGTGAGATCAGCCCAATGACATCCATGCCCCACATGGAAAAAGGCCATGGAGAAGTCATGACGTGCAAAGGTGAAGGCGGTACTTGAATTTTGTCTCCATAAATCTGGCATTTATGACATCTTTTGGCATACTTGATACAATCTCCTTCCACGGTGGACCAATAGTACATGAATCTCATTATTTGTCTAGCCATTGTGAATTTATTAGCATGTGTTCCACAAACGCCCTCATACCTTCTTCCAAAATTTTCCTAGCTTCAACAACATCAACACATCTCAATAGTACCTGATCTTTCCTTCTTTTGTACAAGATATCCCTATCTAAAACATATTCATAGGCTAATCTTCTTAACGTTCTTTTGTCATTCTTAGTTGCATGATTAGGGTACTCATGATTTCTTACGTATCGCAATATATCATGATACCAAGGGTAGTCATCCTTTTCCTCCTCTTCCATGTTACAACAATGAGCTGAAACTTCAAAAATACTCATCTGAATAGGTCCCATATCTTCTAGTTTGTTTACTTTAATCATAGAATCCAGAGTTTCCAAAGTATCTGCCATCTGGTTTTCATCACGTGGGAGATAATTAAAAGTGATGTCATCAAACTCCTCAATCAATCCCAAAACTATTTTTTGGTAATTGATCAATTTGGGGTCTCTTATCTCCCATTCACCTTTAAGTTGGTGAATTACTAATGCAGAATCTCTATATACTTCTAGCACTCTAATTTTACGCTCTACAGCTGCTTGAATTCCCATGATGCATGCTTCATACTCTGCCATATTATTTGTGCAATCAAAATCCAATTTGCATGTGAATGGATAATGATCTCCACTTGGGGATACCAAGACTGCCCCAATTCTATTTCCTACAGCATTTGATGCTCCATCAAAGTTTAGCTTCCACAGATACTCTTCATTAGTTGCCACATACATTAGCTCTTCATTGGGGAAATCAAAGCTCAAAGGTTCATAATCTTCTAAAGCCCTGCTAGCCAAAAATTCTACTATTGCGCTCCCTTTTATAGCCTTTTGGTTCACATAGACTATATCAAATTCAGAAAGCAAAATCTGCCACCTTGCCATTCTTCCATTCAAAGTAGTTGACTCCATCATATACTTTAATGGGTCAAGTTTTGAAATTAGCCAGGTTGTATGATATAGCATATATTGTCTCAACCACCGAGTTCTCCAAATCAAGGCACAACACAATTTCTCAATTGACGAATATCTCGTTTCACACTCAGTGAACTTTTTACTGAGAGAATATATCGCCTTTTCTCTTTTTCCTGACTCATCATGTTGACCAAGCACACATCCCATGGAGTTATTGAACACTATCAAATACAGTATTAATGGTCTATCTGGATTAGGTGGAGATAGTATTAGGGCATTTGACAGATATTGTTTGACTTTGTTAAAAGCTTTCTAGCATTCATCGTCCCATACGCCTTGGTTGTGTTTCTTAAGAAGATGAAATATGGGATCACATTTCTTAGTTAGTTATGAAATAAACCGAGCAATGTAATTTAACCTTCCAAGAAAACCTCGAACTTCTTTTTGAGTGCGTGCTAGAGGCAATTCTTGTATAGCTTTGACCTTATCTGAGTCAACCTCGATTCCTCTCTCACTAACTACGAAGCCCAGTAATTTCCCTGACTGACCTCCAAAAGTACACTTTGCTGGGTTGAGATTTAACTGAAATTTTCTCAATCTCAAGAACAACTTCTTTAAAAATTCAATGTCTTCTTTTTTTGTTCGAGATTTGGTGATCATGTCATCAATATATACTTCAATCTCTTTGTGCACCATGTCATGGAATAAGGTTACCATGGCACTTTGATATGTTGCTCCTGTATTCTTTAACCCGAATGGCATCACCTTATAATAAAAGGTACCCCACAATGTTATGAAAGTAGTTTTCTCCATATCTTTAGGATGCATCTTTATCTGATTGTATCCCGAAAAAACATCCATGAAAGAAAACAGTGAGTATCCCGTCGTATTATCTACCAACGTGTTAATATGAGGCAAGGGGAAATTGTCCTTTGGGCTGACTTTATTTAAATCCCTGTAGTCTACACACATCCGAACCTTTCCATCCTTCTTAGGGACAGGAACAATATTGGCAACCTACTCTGAGTATTTGACCACTTGTAGAAAACCAGCATCAAACTATTTCTTGACTTCCTCTTTTTTTTTTAACACCACATCAGGCATCATCCTTCGTAGTTTTTGCTGAACTGGCTTGCATTCTTCTCTTATGGGAAGGTAATGCACTACAATATCAGTACTTAGCCTAGGCATATCTTGGTATGACCATGCAAAGACGTCTTTGAATTTCCACAATAACTCAACGAGGTCTTGCTTTGTCTCTTTGACTATGTGTGTTCCAGTTTTCACTACCTTCCCTTCCTCTAAGATTACTTTCACTACCACCTCTTTATGGGGTAAAATTTGTTTCTCCTTTTCTTCTACCATCCTTAACAAATTCAGAGGCAAGTCACAATCTCTGTCACCTTTAAAATCCTAAGATTCCTCTAAACGCATGTCTCGCTCAAAAGGGAATTCTGAATCTGTAATATCATTGCTTATGTCATTGATATCTAGGGACTTATGGTAGGCACAAAGGAATGTACAAAGAACAAATGAATTCAAGAACAACTATTCACATGATATGAATGAGAATAACAAAAATTTTGGAAGGAAGTTAGAAGATCAAAAGAATGAAAAAATATTTGCTTGAATTGATCATCAAAGATGTATTTTATTGAAACAAAGATGTCTGAACATGAGCCTATTTCACAAATGAAATCTTATTACTTTTAGGCTTTAAAGAAATAAGTGTGTTCTGAACATTACTCTGTGTAATCTCTAAACACTACAGGAAGTTCCTCTGTAGTCCAGTTGTTCAAAACACTTCCAAGTTCATAAGGACGAATGCCCAACAAGTTTCTTCGTTTAGTTCCTTCCTTGTGTATGGCATTGATATGGAGGTTTTTGTTTCTCAACAATCCTGTCTCGAAGTGAATTATCCCTCCTGATACAAAAGTCTGGGATATGTGAGGGAATGCCATTAATTCCCACTTGACTTCTTCCTCACTCAACCGTGCTCTCCTTCTCTCTTGCTTCTTTTCCATCTTTTTCTTCTTTTGTTTAACATCTGGCCTAAAATCCAAGCCAAAATAATCTTTTTCTCTTTCAGCATCAGAACCTGAATCCTTCTTTGGAGATGTCTACCCAATCCTTTTTCCGGTAAGGCTCTTTTCCCCACCATCATTTGCAAGCCCATACTCGTGGTCCTGGATATCCTAGACACCGAAACCTCATTCCCTTCCAAAATGAATGTTGCATTCACGAACCCTAAAGATTGAAAGGAACACTCAATGGCCTCCTCATTTGCCTCTAAATATGGCGCGTCGTTGATAACAATTGCTATGATGTCCTCTTCAGCATTTATAGTAACTAGCCGATCTTCCATTACTAGTTTCAATTTTTGATGTAATGATGAAGGCACTGTTCCTGCCAATGTATCCAGGGCCTCCCTAACAAGCAATTGTAGGAGGGCTTGATGTCCATTACCAGAAAATCTACTTCATATATGTTTGGTCCAATCAACAAAGGTATGTTGATTCTTTCCATTACTCTTCTCTCAGTGCCATCAAATGCTCTCACTATGTTCTGGCATGTTTTTATGTGAGAACTGTCTATAGGAAATCTATTCAGTGTAGACAATGGTAAGACATTCAAAGCCGATCCATTATCGATTAACACACTTGGCAGAGTATATCCCTTACAACGAGTAGTGATGTGCAGAGCCTTAGTCGATCTCATGCCTCCAGGTGGAATTTCATCATCACTGAAATAAATAAAGTTGTCGGCACTTATATTACTAATCAGACGGTCAAGTTTGTTGACAGATATATCTTTGTAACATAGGTTTTATTCAACACTTTCATCAATGCCTCACGATGTACTTCTGAGCTTAAAAGCAATGCTAGCACTGATATGCGAGCCGGTTGTTTGCGCAGTTGCTCTACCACACTGTATTCACTGTGCTTCAAGAATTTTAGAAATTCTTTAGCCTCTTCCTCCTTTACTGGTTCATTGATAGTGCCTCAGGTCCTTTCTCTCATTTAATTGCTAAGGTCTTTGATTTCACTGGTTCTGTTTTGACGTTTACTGAGTCGTAACGCCTTCCACTACGTGTGTAAGATCGTTTATTTTGGTCCTCCTTGGAGTTGCTAGCTAGGATTTCCCTTCATGGTATTGTCACATTACAGTCGTAATTCCAAGGTACCATTTTGTTATCCTTATAAGGAAAGGAAATAGGTTTCTGGATTACGACCTTTGCTGCCATTTGTGCTCCGCCTTTCGTGCTTCTTGGTTAGGAGATTATGACCCTCGGATAATTGACTTTTTAGTTTGTCAACTCTCCTTCTGTCGCACATATGTTTCCTCCCCCTGAGCCTTCTTCATAAAATTCCAATTCCTTATTGTCCATAAGGCCTTACACCAAGACCCTGAACTTAAGACATTCCTGGATCTTATGCCCTTCTACTTTGTGGAACTCACAACAGTCCCTTACTCCTTCACATCCTTCCACAGAATCCGATACTATCAATCCTTTTTCTACCACTTCTCTCCAAACAATTCTCAACAGGGTTTTTACATCCGCAATATCCTCCTTGATCCTTCTCACGATACTTTTACCAATCGCATTTACCCCTTTATCTCCATGGTTAAGTAATGGATTTTCTACACTTGGTGTATCATCAAACTTTATGATCCCTATCTTAATAAGTCTCTCGACTACCTTTTTAAAAGCAGTGCAGTTTTCTATTGAATTCCCTGGTATTCCTGTATGATAGTCACATTGAGGGTTTGAATCATACCATTTGGGATATGAGGGCTGTAATAGTTTTAGATAAAATGGGGACACCACGTGTGCGTCAAATAAACTTTGATACAACTCCCTATACATCATTGGGATTGGCGTAAATTGGAGTTTTTCATAGTTTTGCTTTGTACCTGATTCCTATCTTATCGAATCTTGTTGCCCAGTGGTGATTACTTTTGGTTGGCTAACAGTAATTGCCTTCAAGTCCCTTTGTTATATGTGCTCGTATTATTCACCTCATTCTTCTTCTTTTTTGGAGCTGACCTTTTGGTGTTTTCCCCTCCTTCTATCCTGCCACCCCTTATAGAATTTTCAATCATTTCTCCCGCCAATACTATATCCGCAAAGCTCTTTGTGGTACTTCCTATCATGTGAGTAATGAATGGGGCTTTTAAAGTATTGATAAAAAGTATTGTAGTTTTCTTTTCTAGGAGCGGTGGCTGAACTTGCATGGAAACTTCCCTCCATCTTTGTGCATACTGCCTGGAGCTTTTGTTTGATTTCTTCTCCATGTCTTGCAAGGTGATTCTATCAGGCATCATGTCTGTCACATGATTGTATTGTTTTATAAATACTTGTGCTAGGTCTCTCCAGGAATTAATCCTAGCACGGCACAATTGGTTGTACCACCTGGACGCTACCCTCACCAAGCTATCTTGAAAATAATGGATCAACAGTTGATCATTATTAACATACCCAGTTATCTATCCCATTGTACTTCTCAAATTCTGCCATTTTGAACTTGTGAGGAAGCACCAAATCTGGAACCAAGGTCAAGTTTTTAGCATCAATTCCATGGTGATTATTAGCGTTTTGCAAGGCCTTGAAATTTTCTTCTAACCATCTACAATGATCCTCTAACTACCTTGGTAATTTAATTCTCGTCCCTTCCCTCTCCTTTATATCTAAATCAGGGATAACAAGATTAGCAGGGTTATCTCCTGGATTAGATCCTGAGCCAACTTGGAAATTAATGGGCACCCCAGTATCAGTTTGACCTTATTGAGGCTTAATTGTAACAGACGGCCTTTGAGGATATGCTTCAGGTTGTATTTGTGCATACGATTGGGTAAAACATGGGGCCTTTTCCCTTTTCCATTGTCCCATTTAGTAGCTGAGTCATTTGAGCCACCATATTCCTTTGGGCTTCCATCATTTGTTCCCTCATATCTTGTTGGATCTTTGCCAACTGTTCTTTCAGCTGGTCTTGCATGTCTCTTTGGGACTGTTCGAGTCTCTGATCCATATTTTTTGTCTTAGCACGTGTACCATAACGGTGTTTAGTTTCCAGATTAACTTTTCCTTCTCTCTGTCTCTGTAATAACTTCAACTAATTAGGGTCTTTCTATAGATTTAAATGCATATGATGTAATGCAAATGCATGAATGCAAAAAAGGCATCGATTTTGATTCAATTTCATTTAGAAACCTTTATTAGAAAACAAAATCCTTTACATAAAACAGACTACAAATATGTTTTCGCATAATGCCCAAAGTCTTAACTTTCCTAAACAACAAGGCTAACTCTTGACCACAATCTGGCTGCAACTCATATTTCATGCTCAACGTATTAGCCTGTACTGCCAGGGTCTGTAAATGATCAGCTACCTCTCGAATCTGAGCTATGGCTTCACCCATGAGATAATCCCTATTTCTAACTTGATCATGAGAATGGCGAAGCTTTTCCTTCCAACGCCCTTCTCTTGTTTCAAAAAGCTAGATCCGGAGTTCACAGTTTTGTAATGCCGATTCTAATTCTTCGATCTTACCATTCATTTCCTCAATCTTGTTTAGACTTGACTTTAACTTGGTCACAGAATTACGACTTCAATGGTGATGAAGAGGCCGTCCAAGTTCAGCCACTCTAGCTTTTAATTCTCCTTTTTCATTTTGGCTTTCTGCCAAACTCTTCTCTAAGGCCTCGTTTCGCGCTTGCATTTCTTGAAACTTCCTCTCCCATCGGTCAACTTTGGCCTTTTCTTCTTGAATCTCTCTTTTCCATTGCTCCAACATTTTTCCCAATCCGACGTTTCTCACTGATAGATGCAATTTCTTGTAATCCACTTTCAAACTACCCAGGTCTTCTTCGACTTCATTCTTTCTTTTCTTTAATTTCTCGGCTTCTAACTTTTGAACATCAGCATCTAACCTCAAATACATTTCTCTTCCTCTAACTGTTCTATCTTCTTCTCAAGCTCTAAATTCCTCCTTTCGAACTATTGCCTTATGATCTCTAGCTCTGATGGGACCACTTGCAAGTATTCCTCTCTTGATAGGGCGCCTTCTAGATTCAGCTCAGAGATGTTATCATTAATCCTTCTAATCCTCTGTTCGCTGTATTCTGGGGTCGTCATTGGGCCTGCGGATAATCTCTTCATCCTATGAGTTTGATTCTAAGCACTAGAAATCTCCTTAACCCTCTTCTTATAGTTATCCCCTCTGTATGAGAACTCACATTGAGCCAGCCTATGTGTTGCTGGTACGAACTGTCTTAATCCATATTGCCTTAGTACAAGCAAAGGAGCATACCTAACGGCTCCCCAAATTCCAAGTAAAGGAACCCAGTCAAAACTTCTACACTGATAAAGAATTTTGTCGGGAATCATCCAAGGATCCCTCCACTTGATGTCTTCCTCTTGAAGGTTTTGAAGGAGTGCCATCCAGTTTTCCTCAAACACGTCTTCTCTCCTTAGTGTAGCCACTATCTCTTTTAATGGAGAATAATTCTTAGAGAAAACCCGATAAAAAACTTTCTCCACCTTCCAGAAATGACTGTGGAACCAAGCTAATAACAACTGCATGCATCCAATGAACTGACCCTTGCCTGCTCTCCGACATGCATTCAAAGATCTGAACGTCTCAGCTAAGATCGCAGGTACAGACGTGACCCTTCTATCAAGTCGATTGAATAAATCAGTGACTGCTTCATCTACATGACTTAGAGCTTTAGGGAAAATTACCAAACCATAAATACACAAGACAAAGACGTCAATCTTCTTCTTTACATCTGGATGCGCTAAGATCAGGTCCCTCAAACTCACCCAAGGAATGCATTTACCCTCATCTTTCTTCTAAATTCTGGCTACAATCCACTGTTCACTCATCCCCATGATATTCATTAACTTCTTCACAAAATCTGGGACATTAGCGGCCCTAGAATAAGCTTTGTCGACTTGGATCCTTGGACAGGAAGCAAGGTTGTATATTCCTCCACCGTGGACATTAAATCTACTTTCCCGAAAGTGAAACAACTATAGGCAGGGTTGCAAAACTGAGTCAGCCCAGAACAGATGCTTACGTTGATATCGAGCAAGTAGGGTAGATCGCCATAATTATGGTAGAACAACTGCTTAGCCTCATCATCTCACTAAATCCATATTTCTTTCAAATATTGGAACTCATTTTGCGTCATACTAATATGAGTGAAATCCCATAGTTCCGACACATACCCTTCAGCTAAGCTATTCCCTTTTTCTAATTGTGTTTGCTCTGACCACATGTAGGCGACTGCATTGTCTTCCACTTTATCAAGAAATTCGTTCTCCATAACCAACTTTCTAACTAAGAAACTGACTGTGAATCGACACCTCTTAAAATATGAAATGACATGCACCAAAATAAAGCACAACAAGTTAGTACCATGAAAGAAAACATAAAGCAAATAAAATAAACAAACACATATCTGGGTGACCACTAAGGTTTGGCATAGTTCTACTTAGGGTGAGTCCTTACGTTTTCTACGTGTGGTTTAGCTCTAAAGTTAAGGTACCTGAACCAGCAGATTCCTCGATCCTCACCCATTATAGGCTCATACGAACCGGGTTCAGTTCAGGGGAATACATTTCCCTTTGGCCATGCGGAAGTGAAAACGTCACGAAGACATAGGTACAGATGTATCCCGGAAGCAATCCACTAGCCCATGCGGAGGTGAAAACCTCACGAAGGCATAGTTTCTCACTCCCACTTAAAGGTGCGTCCACAATGGTCATGCAATGCGATGTGCGCAAGAAAGTAACAATCATATACAATGACACAAACAAATGCAACAAAAGGATCGTAATTTTCAAATTTTCAAATAGAATTTTTAAATTTTCGACAAAGGACAGAAAATAATTAATTTTACGGCTTGACTTTCTTATTAGTATCCTCAATGGAGTCGCTAAGCTGTCGAAACCATTTTTAATTTTTTTTTAAAAAAAAATAGGGATCGACTTTAAAAAAACAAAAACGAGAGTCGCCACCGATCTTTTTTTTTTTTTTTGCTTAGGTGTGATCAGATCACCTTATAAAACATGTTTTTGTTTTATTTAAAATATTTATTTTGGCCTATGAAATTCAAGAAAATGGGTTCGGGAGTCGGTTACGTACGAGGAAGGGTTAAAACCCTCGTAACTCCCAAAAATTGGTACGTAATTGATAAACTAATGTCCTAATGTAGAAAATTTAAAAAATTTAAAATACGATCCTTTTTATTTGAAAGAAAACTTGAATAAATCAAATTGTACGCCAAGACTTACTTATCTCAAAGAAATAAAATGTCACACCCAATGAGTTAGGATGCAACATTTCAAGACTTCAAAACTAAGCTTGCCTTTATTTGTAGAAAATCCTTACCTCGAGACAACAAAACGTCATATCCAATAAAGTAGGACACAACATCTCGAATTCCCGAGAATAAGTTTTGATATTAAACTTATGGGTTTCGATTTCAAAAAGGGATACATGATTTCTTAAGTTCAACGAGAAAAATTGAAACCCAGTGAGTTAGGGTACAATTTTTCTCGAAGCCCCCCAAATATCATGTATCGCCATATTTTTTTAAAAAAACAAAACTTTTGAATAAAATGTGACAATTTAGCAAAATGTATTTTTATTTAAAACAATGATTCGAGTAAAATATTGCATTAATACATTACAAAACATAAATACCAAAAACGATTTACGAAAATTACATGATATACTAACATTTAATACTAACATAGATAATTAAGAGGAAGAATAACGTAAAATAAAGAATGATACATGAAATAAAATGATTATACTAAGGGCAAACATAAAAATAATAAGCAAATAAAAAAACATGAATAAACAAATACGAGATACAAAGTAGTAAATAACAAAAAAAATATGCGAAAGATAAATAACTACAAAATGAATACGAAACTTTACATACAAGATCAAGTATAAAAGTAAAATAACAATATAAGATAAATGACATATACCAAATAATAAATGGATACTACAACAATTTTTTTTTAAAAAAAACATATATGTAAAAAAATGATATGGCAAAATCTAAAATGGATATATAGGTATACATAATAAATTAAATACATATTTTAAATAAATAATTTATAAAAAAACTTTGAATATATAAAAAAATATACAAGGGATAACTTATAATAAATATATAATATAACAACTTCATATATATATAAAAAAATAATATATATTTAAAATAAACAATACATAGAAAACTTTACATTAATAATAAATCAATTTAAATAATATACAATATACAAATTTTAAAATAATACATGATATGATTAAAGCAATACAATATATAATAAATAATATACAACAAAATAAAAAATAGTAATATGTAATAAAGCAATTTTATAAAAAAAGTTTAAAATAAATAATATATATACAAATTATTAAAATAAATAAATAAATAAATAATAAATTAAAAGAACTAAATTAGAATAAAAATAAAATAAAAAATTGAAAAAAAAAGATTAAAACTAAATTTAAACAAATTCTAGGGGTGAAATTTTAAAAAAAGAATAAGACCAAACTAGGGACCCAATTGAAACGCATGCCCCGAAGGAGGGACTAACTGGGCAAATATGCCCTATTCCTAAAATAATACCGTTCCAGCATCTGCCTTAAAATGGCCTTAAGGACCAAATTGAAACAAAGGCCATAATCCAGGGCCAAATTAAAAATAAAGAAAGATGCAAATTGGACATAATTATAAAATTGCAATAATGCGGAAGGGCTTATAGAGCAATTAGACCCTCTAACAAAAACACGCGGATCCTCCCCGAGTATCGGGTCAACATGCAGATCTTGGCCCCTAAACGACGTCGTTTTAGTGCTTATTGACTTAAGCAAAAACAACGTCATTTCTATGTTGATATATAAATCATTTTTATACAAAAAATTTCATTTGAATTTGTTTTAAAAAAAAATTTGAAAATCCTCTCAATTCCTTCCTTCTTCCGTCTGGATTCTAATCATCGGACCTGCGCCACACGCACCACCGTAAACGCCGCCATATACAGCGGCCGGAGGCCAGAGACTTTCGTTTTTCAACGTAAATCGATAGGTAACCCCTTTTTTACTTATTTCTAGTAGTATTAGAGAAAAAAAACCGCTTCGTATGTCTTTGCATGTATTGAAAATGAAATAGAAAAAAAAATTAAGCAAAATAAGACTGTCGAAAATCACCTCTTACTTTTGAAGAATTTGTGTTCTAATTTTTGTATTCAAAGATGCCTTTTTTACAGATTACATTAGGGTTTTTATAGCCCCAAAATAAATCAAAGTAATAAATACAAAGATACTGTCTTGCTATGCTTGCTGTTTCTGCTGTGTTTTCTTTCCTTTTGCAGGTGAACGACGAAAATGAGGGCGCGATTCTTGCGCTAATGGCGGTGTGATGTCCGACGAGGAGGGCTGGTATGGAGGCAGTGGCGCAAGGCCCTTGCTAGGGTTTTCCAGAAGCTGAAAATTGTTTATGTTTTGGGCCAAATGGGCTGTGAAATTTGGGTTAGGCTTTATGTAAATTGGGCTGGGGTTTTAGATTAAGGTTATAATGTATTTGGGTTTATTTAGGTTTTGGGCTTGTTTGGTGGTTAGGTAATTTTGGGCTATGTAAATGGACTGTGAAATTTTTATTTGGTTTGTTATTTTTGGTTTTTGTATTTATTTATTTGTATGGTTTGTGGGCTCGAGAAAATTGGGCCTATTATAGCTGCCCCTCTTTGCTACTGTCGTGTAACGGGAATAGAGTAAAGACTATAAAAGGACCAATTTTTCCCGGTCTTACTGAGTCTTGACTTCTTGGTCCTCGTCTTCTCCAAATGGCTTCCAACCCAACTGCAACCTCAGGGGTATCGGAATTTCAACTTAACTTTACTTCTCTACAACTTCTCCAACTTTAGAAGTATTGGACTATCTGTTCTACTGCTCTTTCAGGGAAATAAGTCTGAAAGCTTCAGTCTACTTAACTGCAACTTCAGAAAAATAAGAATTGCCATAAGATTTGCTTTCTTCGATTTGCTCCACTACCACTTCAGAGAGGTAAGGCTAGTGTTAATGATCTGCTTTGCTGCAATTTTAGGAAGACAAGATCTGCAATCTTTATTCTGCTCCGCTGCAAACTCAGGGAGGTCAGGCTGATGTCTTCAATCTACTTCACTGCAACTTCAGGAAGGCCAGAACATGTAACACCCTAAACCCAGCCTAGACGTCATGACCGGATCTGGCATGTCACATGGAAGGGTTGCTAAAGATAGTTGCGTGTTTGTTAAAATGTTCGTATTCTTTTTAAAATTTCGAGTTTAGGTGTTTGTTTATAGAAACCCGTTTAACTCAATGTCCATTTTAGAAAAGTTGTGATTAATTTGAAAATTGCTTTTATTAGGATATTTGAGTTTGATTTGTTGGTAAAATCTTGTTTATAACAGAAATCAGCTTCAGTGAATTTCGGACATGTGATATTTTGAAAATTGTTTCGACGTTTAGGAGAACCCAGTGTTTAATCAATTATAGTTTGAAATATCATTCGTTAACATTTTGGAAAAACAACAGGTATTAGGGTTTTAGGAAAATCACGTATTAAACATTTAATAATAAGAAAAACTGAGTTAAAAGTTAAAACCAAATAAAATACCAAAGGCCTTATTACAAAACATAAACCCAAAATAAAAATTTAAAGTAAAGTAAAATAGGATTTACTAAAGAAACGATGTATGGCCACCACAGAGTCTGCCTCGGCTCCAAATCCTCAATGTTGGGGATCACCTGAAAAAAATTAAACAGAGGGGGGTGAGTTACGAGAACTCAGTATGTAGTCCCCTAATCGAACATCAACTGTGCCTTAGCCCTAGCAGAAACAAACTGGCCTGAGGCCCTTACAGAATCAAATTGGGCCTTAGCCCTAATAGCATGGTAAAACAGATAATGTATGCAATGCAACCCAGCCCAACCTAATATTCCATCCGCTACACACCACCCGTATCCAGCCTAACACATGTGGGGATTTCTATAATTGACCCTCCATCCACTACACACCTCAATGGCAGTCACGCTGCTCATTGCCGAAATTATGGCAGAGCCATCAGAATATCGAAATATACGTGGCATAGCCACCGGAAAAATATGACAGAGTCACCAAAATATGTGGTAGAGCCACCGAAATTCACTTCCCCGACCATCAACATCATATCCCAATCCCATGCAACATAACATGACATAATAATTTAGTGCATGCATGAACGTACCAATATAACAGATAAACAGAATACACAGTCATGCTAAATCTACCCAAAAGGGTATAATCATAAATTTACTCACCTGGGCCATTTCCGAACTCACCCACTAGGGGTATCACAGTAGCCTACCCTTTAAGGGTATCTCGGCTTTAGTCTGACACACAGTATAATACACAAAAAATGAGTAAAGGTGTGAGACTACACACCTGATTACGTAAAGAACTAGACACTCCCGATCGACGTCACCCTCACTAGCGCAAACCATCACGATTTGCTTGTCCAAATTTGATGTCGACTCCCTTCCACAACCCTGCGGGAAAACCCAAATTGCTGACACCCCACGCCGTTTGAACTTGGGAGAAGAGACTCTGAGTCCACTCCCCTTAGGCTCCCTTAACGCAACCCCCTTAGATCGGCTATCACTCGCCTCTATGAAGAAAGTCTTGATCAGTAAAGTATCACAGTGAAAGAATGGTGGTTATCTAACAAGAAGGTTCGGTTATGGAAGAGTAAAACGAAAAGATAATAGTCGCAAAGAAACCAGAGAGAGAACTCCTTACCTTGATTAATAAGGAACCACACAACAACAGATTCGGCTATGGAAATAGACCGAATTGAACCTTAGATCGAAGAGAAGTCGACTGAAGAGAGATTCGGCTCTGACCAAAAGAGAACAAGGCAGTTTTAGATTACAACAAGTGGTTAAGGCTCGACCTAGCCTAGCCAAGAGAAGAAAGAACCAAAAAGAAATATGAACGACAGAGAAAGAACCCTTACCTTAGTATTAAGAATGAGCCAAATGGAATAGCAAGAATCGGCCCTAGCAGCAAGACCCAGAACTCTTGATTCGGCTATTGGCAATATAAGAGAGAAGTCGATTTAAAAGATGAAAAGAGAAACTCAGTTGATGAAGAAAGAGTAGTATGAACACTGAAAAAGGAGAGGGCATTCCGGCTACCAACAAATGAAGAAGAAACTAAAAAAAGAAATAAGTGAAGGTTCAGCCGACGGAGGGAAGGGCAGAAAGACAATGAAGAAGAAAAGAGGTTTCGGCTAAAGTGTAGCTAAAAGAAGTAGGCTTCAAATGGAAGAAGGAAGGGAATTCGACTATATTGAGAACAAAAGAGGAAAAAAAAAGGACGAAATTTGAAGAGAAAAGATGAAGGAAAAAGAATGCAAAAGTGGTCAACTTCTATAGATTCGGTTAACACTCAAATGAAAAGAAAAGATGGAGAAGAATAGTTGAGAGGTTCGGTACAAGCACAAATGAATAAGGAGACCCGAAATGACACCTAGAAACGTCACACTACTCACAGAAAAAACCAAAAAGGAGCTTAGCAAATTCGGCACCCCACACAACACACATGACCAAAAATGCTTCTTCACAGCTCCCCACTTTCAACCAAACACTTCCACACACCCACTCCCACGATTCTCTCATTGACTTACTCCCCCACTCTCTCACCAACACTCATTTGAAAAGCTTGACCAAGTCCAACTCCTCAATCTCCTCTCCACCCTCCATTTAAACCTGTTTGACCAATTCAAATCCTCCTTGGTAGAGTCCCACGCCTACTCCACCACCTCCTTACCTTGGACACAAAAATAAAGCTCCTTGTTGTAACAGATGGGATTCGAACACTCTCCCCCCTTCCATGCTCCCCTATGATGCCAACCACTAGGCCACCTTGCTACTTGTGACACTCAGATACAAACAATTATTCTTAAGTCCTTCCTTTACTAGCTCTTCCCCCTTAAGTGCCCAAAAATCAAAATTTTACCAAAGCTTTGGCTCGAACCCGAGCCTCCCCAGAACCTCTAAACACACCTAAATAACAAGCTTAACTAGCCAACAATAGAATAAAGCAAAATGCGGAACCCCCTAATTTAAGGATGTTACAGATCTGCTATCTTTAGTCTGTTCCACTGCAAACTCAAGGAGACAAGGCTGATGTTTTCGATCTACTTCATTGTAACTCTAGGAAGGCCAGATCTATTATTTTAGTCTGCTCCACTGCAACTTCAGGGAGGTAAGGTTGACATCTTCGATCTGCTTCCTGTAACTTCAGGAAGATAAGATCTTTTTTCTTCAGTCTGCTCCCTACAAATTCAAGGAGACAAGGCTGACATCTTCGATCTGTTTCCTGCAACTTCAGGAAGATGATCTGTTGTCTTCAGTCTGATCCATTGTAAATTCAGGGAGACAAGGCTGACATCTTCGATCTGCTTCCTGCAACTTCAGGAAGATGAGATCTGTTGTCTTCAGTCTGCTCCGCTGTAAATTCAGGGAGACAAGGCTGACATCTTCGATCTACTTCCTACAACTTCAGGAAGATGAGATCTGTTGTCTTCAGTCTGCTCCGCTACAAATTTAGGGAGACAAGGCTGACATTTTCGATTTGCTTCCTGCAACTTTAGGAAGATGATCTGCTATCTTCAGTCTGTTCCGCTGCAAATTTAGGGAGACAAGGCTGGCATCTTCGATCTGCTTCTTGCAACAAAAGGAAGATGATATCTGTTTTCTTCAGTCTGCGCTGCTGCAAATTTAGGGAGACAAGGCTAACATCTTCGATCCGCTTCCTGCAACTTCAGGAAGATGATCTATTGTCTTCAGTCTGCTCCGCTGTAAATTCAGGGAGACAAGGCTGACATCTTCGATCTGCTTCTTGCAACTTTAGGAAGATGATCTGTTGTCTTCAGTCTACTCCGTTGCAACTTCAGAGAGACAAGGCTGACATCTTCGATATGCTTCCTGCAACTTCAGGAAGATGATTTATTGTCTTCAGTCTGCTCCGCTGCAACTTCGGGGAGGCAAGGCTGAAAGTGTCAATCTACCCTACTACATTATCCTATAGAGGACATGACCTGTAGAATGGGTATATGCTTATGCCGAATGATTAGGATGCCCTGATCGAAATGAATCAAATGCTCCTAATTAGACGCGCTATGATATTTGAATGCAGAAATGTAATGAGCATGATTCCTACTCAAGGTGTCATCACTCATTTGTTCTTCATCCTCGTTCCTCTCGAAGTATCAATAATATTCTGCTTAAATAATTTGCCTCATGGTAATTTCAGAGTCCGCTCCACTTGAACCTTGGGGACACAAGGCTTGTACCGTCTTCAAACCATCCCACCACGATTTATAGGAATCAAAACTTTTGACTTGTCCCTCTTTGCAATTTAAGTGGTGCAGATTTGTTTCAACTCCAATCCATTCTACTGCAATTCAAAGGTTTTGAATTTTTCCCCATCAATTTGGTTTGTCACCATTCCCCAAATGTTATGACCCGATGAATATGCCTGTAAAATGACATGGCTTATTTATGTCACAACAACTCGTTATTTTTTCCAATTACCGTTTGGACAGAGAATTCAGATAAATAGTCTCTATCTAGACTCTTCTTTTCAAATATTTCCAATCCTTGTTAATGGAAATTCTAAACAATTGTCTTGTTTCAGTTTCTTATATTATCTAGAAATTTCCAAAGTAATATGTAGAACTTATTCTGTGAAAATATTATTAGTTCATCAATCATTATTTCAATGCAACATGCTTATGAATGGTAATAATAGACAACAAATAAATTGATCTTGAGGATAGTTCAAACTTAATAAATTATCAATAAAAAAGGAAATTAACTAGGAAAACATCTTTGAGAAGAAAAAGAATCCAAAGATAGTAAATTGATATGAATAGAACGAAGACTAGGTGCCCTAGATATCATAGATTGGGCTTCTATATACAAACTCCATGAATACTGCTTTGAGCTTAACATGCGTTTAGAAGATCCAAAGTACTTTGTTGATGTCACGATATGTAACAGGAACAAGAAACTGACATCTGATAAATAGTAAATGTAAATTATTTTAAGCTCGCATTTAGCATGCTTTTGGGTGATTTAAGCCATGAATTATGTAATTTGGTGCTCTTAATCCTTTGTTTTCATGTTTGAGACTCAAGAGAGCACCAGAGGACGAAAGGAACGGAAAATGGACCCAAAACGGGGTAAATAGACCATATCAAGAAATCTACACGGCCTAGCCCAAGATCACACGGCCATGCCCCATTCAACAGGTTTGAACACAGCCTGGCCACGACTTATACGGACATGTGCCATGGGCGTGTCCCTGTCACAAGAAAGAAGAGTTTCACTCGGATTTGGATACTTAGGGGCAAAGAAACATATTCAAAAGCCTATATAAACACCCTAAGTATGATCAGAAAAGGGAGGACCCAAGGCTTTAGTTAGGGGGCGTCCAGCTAGGCCAAAAAGGACAGATTTGTGGAGATTCACTCGAAGGTAGCCAGTTGATCCATCTCAAGAAGCCGAAATTATACTCAAGACTGGATGATCTCTCCTTCAATTCCTTCAGGGGGTTTTAGGGATTTCTTATGTTTTGTTTTATCTTTTCTTCTGAGATGTTTTCTTTTATTTTTATGAACTAAACCCTCAAATACCTGAAGGGGATGAAACCTAAGATGAATCTTGTTATTGTTTGCTGAACTATATGATAAATATTTGACTTGTTCTTAATTATGTATTCTTAATTCTTGTGTTGATATTTTTGGGATAGTAATTCAAGTGTGATGTGCTTAGGTAGAGGAGCAAAAGTCCCTGCCTAAGAGTAGATCTAGCATAATTAATTGGAGTTGATCGCGTGCCTAGAGATAGGGTGACGAGATTATGCCGGATTAGGGTGAAACCTAATATGGGAGTCCATAGAACGAGTTAATGCAATTCTAGGGGTTTTAATTAGAAAGAGATTTCAATTAATCAACCTAGGGTTAGATGTTGCTCACCTCGAGAGAGGGATTAATATAACTTAGGGAATCTTAAGGATCAAGTCAAGTGAATAAATCGTCTCGTTCAGAATTAGATAACAAGTGAAGTCTAGGTGGATTCTTCCTTGGGTGTCGTCTTAATCAATTGCTTTTTCTTCAAAGTTATTTTCCCAATTTCATTTTTCTTTGTCTTAGAGTCTTTAGATTAGTTGTTAGTTACTTTTAGATTAGATAAAATTCACTTTAATTCTTAGGCTAGATAATAAAAGAGAGTTAGTATTAGTACTTTTGGTTCCTTTGGGTTCGACATTCCGGTCTTGCCTTAACTATACTATTGTTTGATAGGTAAGCTTGCCTCAAATCATTGTCATAGTTAGTTTCCAGGTTTGATCATTCTTTTTATAAATTTTAAGACTTTGACATCGCGAAAACAATGATCAATATCGTGATTTGGATTGAATCCCAATGAAAAAAATAGATCAATGAAAAGTTTGTGCTATAAGTTTAGCTAATTTTTTCTATATTATAGATTATAGGAAAACGGGCCAAAACTTATCTTTCTTTAATTTCATTTTGAATTTCATTTTATTTTAAAAATGTAAGAAAAAGCCCATTCGTTAGAAATTAGAAGTTAGAAAAGGCACACTAGAAAAAATGAAGAATGGCTGGAATCTACACATTGATTTTTTTTTTTTTTAGCAATTTTTGTTGAACCGTATGCATCAAAAGGTGCTTGTATGGCTACTAAGGGATACAATTTTATCCTAAGCAACCAAATTTATCGAGAAAGGTTACTTTTTTTAGTCCAAGAGGTTGATAGCGAGATCTCGAATCAATTTATTGGTCTTATAGTATACCTCAGTATAGAGAATGATACCCAAGATCTGTATTTGTTTATAAATTCTCCTGGCGAATGGGTAATACCAGGAGTAGCTATTTATGATACTATGCAATTTGTGCAACCAGATGTACATACAATATACATGGGATTGGTTGCTTCAATGGGATCATTTCTCCTAGCCGGAGGAGAAATTACCAAACGTTTAGCATTCCCTCACGCTCAGCGCCAATGAGTTTTTTTTATTTGATGGAAATAAAAAAGAAGACTATGCCTTTGCCATATGAAATATGAATTAGTAAGTAATAATAGCATGGCACTTCGAATTTGATATGAATTTTTTTTATTTCTTTTTTTTTTCAAAATATTAGATTATGTATCGAAAGAGTAGTATGAGAGAAAGGGCATTTCCAATTTTATCTTAGCTGTCGTGGGCCCATCTCAGCGTCACAAAATTTTTTTCTTTTCACATCAAAGGCTATTAACAATATTTATAACAATATTTATGTTATAAAATAAAAGAGTACGAAAAAAAAGACTATTTTTTTCTTTCTTTTTTTTTTTTAAAAAAAAGAAACTTTGGGATTGCTGAATCACAGACGAAATAAATATATAAAGAAATGGAGCCCTCATAGGATTTTTGAACTTTTTTGAAAAAAAAGAACGGTGGTAATTGGATTATTTAATGATCTGGGTCTAATAGACGCTCTCTATATTTTCTTTTTTTCTTTTTTTTGATGAAAGAAAAAAGAGAATTCCATTGTAAAGCTGTATGCAATGCACAAAAAATGCTTGTACGGTTGTTCAATTCTATCTTTTTTTTCTTATTATTCTTTAGCTATTTTTAGCTATTCTTCTCGCCTCATTATGTGAGTTAGAAGAACCTTTTATTATGTTATATCATCAGGGTAATGATCCATCAACCTGCTAGTTCTTTTTATGATGCACAAACAGGAGAAGTTCTCCTGGAAGTGGAAGAACTACTAAAATTTTGCGAAGGCCTCACAAGGGTTTATGTACAAAGAATGGGCAAGCTCCTATGGGTTGTATTCGAAGACATGGAAAGAGATGTTTTTATGTCAGCAACAGAAGCCCAAGCTCATGGAATTGTGTATCTTGTAGCGGTTAAATAAGTTAAATAACAAATAGCAATAGCAACTATTTAACACCAATCCATAATTTAATTAAGATTGATTTAATGCCTCTTCTTCCTTTCCTTCTTAACTTAAGCCTAAGGGGTTAATATTTTATTAATCTATTAAATATAAAAAGAAGTAATTTAGAATCATCTGGTTAGGATCGATCTAAACCAATCTATTATGTATATGATTCAGTATGCCAACTATTAAACAACTTATTAGAAATGCAAGACAGCCAAGTAGAATGTCACGAAATCCCTTGCTCTTGGAGGATGTCCTCAGCGTCGAGGAACATGTACTAGGGTGTATGTGCGACTTGTACAGATCATGGGCTGAGAAAAAAGAAACAACTTTTTAAGTATCAACGATACGTACCAGTGAATAGAATGGGGTTCGTCCGTTGATTATCTAAAAAAGATAGATCTACCATATCCTTTTATTGTGTATGAAATTTATGGTTTCCATTTGCGCAAATCCAATCTTGGAATTTAAGATGAGAAAAAATTCCCCATTGGTAGCAAATGCTTATCCATTAAGCGGGGAAAATCCTATTTAAAAAGCAAAAATATTATGCTTCGACTCTTGCAAAGAACGGACTAACAGGGTCAGCTGCCCAATTAATCCTCATCCTTACATACCGTTACTGTTTAAGATAGATCTCGTTGTGAAAGATCTATTACGGGAATATTTATGAGTAGAGCCGAAGAGTGTGAACTATACAAGTTACCAATTAAATGAAGGAATGAGCTCCAGTGTATAGAGAGGACCTCACCATTTAAGAAGTAACCATAGAAACGATGGAACCCACTATTTATTTATCCATTTCTATTTACTCCTTTATTTTAGTTAATATGCTTTTTTTGATACTAGGTATCAATACAATTTCTTATTTCAAGGCAAAATGAAATGCCTAGAAAAAAGGAAAAATCGTGGTCAGGACAGTTAGAGTAGCAAAAGCCATTGGAATTTTTATTTTATACATTGGAAGAATCCATTTTGTTATTAATAGACTAGAAAAGAATAACTGAAAGAAAGAATTAGTTATTCATCAAAATTTCTTTTATTCAATGACCAGAATTAAACAGGGATATATAGCTCGTAGACGTCAAAAAAAAATTAGTTTATTTTCATCAAGCTTTTGAGGGGCTCATTCAAGACTTACTCGAACTATTACTCAACAAAGAATTAGAGCTTTGGTTTCGGCTCATCGAGATAGAGATAGGAAAAAAAAGGGATTTTCGTCATTTTTTGATTACTCGAATAAATGTAGTAATTCGCGGAATGGAGGTATCCTATAGTTATAGTAGATTAATACACAATCTGTACAAGAAACTGTTGCTTCTGAATCATAAAATACTTGCACAAATAGCTATCTCAAATAGGAATTGTCTTTATATGATTTCCAACGAGATTAAAAAAATAAGGAGATCGGAAGGAATCCAATGGAATGCTTTAAATGAAATGGGGTTCCCTCGAGAATGAACTCGGGGAAGGTAGAGTAGAAATTAATATGATAAAAAATTTTGATTCTGATAAGGTCATCAAAACAAGATGAGCGACGACACTCAATACAAAAAAAGATTTTTTTTCTTTCCCAACCGAATTCTATTCTTTTGAACGGGTAAGCCTATTTATTTCTGGATCTAAGAGCATTAGTTCTCATGGTCGACTCGCTTCTTTCAAACTGTTTCTCATTATTAAGAAAGGGTAATGTAACACCCTAAACCCGACCCAGACGTTACAGCTGAATCTGGCAGTGCCATATGAAGTGCAATATTGGAAATGTAGTTCTCATAAAACTTGTTGAAATAGCCCTCTTAGTTAAAACTCATTAAGCCCTTTTAAGTTATTTATTCAAAAAAATTTGTAGTTACACTTGAAAACTTGATCATTGCGGAAGCTTACTTTTTAAATTAATTGTTGTAAAGCCGTGATGTTTTTGAAAACAGATATCTTTTAAGAAAACCGTGCCCTAGTTCTATCAGCTTCAAAATGTAATTAAATAATCCCAGAATTTAAGTTTAAAAGTTGAGTACAGGCCTATTACAACCTAATATAAAATAATAATTAAGGTAAATCAAATCCAAAGTAATTTTAAATGTGTGGTTGTCTCCAAGTCCCTCACAGCACCGAACCGTCTATCCCTAGGGATTACCTGTACAGTAAAACAGTTGGGTGAGTTTACGAAAACTCAATGTGTAATCCCAATAATAATAACAGTAACATACAAAAATAGTCTGGGTTTGAGCCCATTTCAGCAACAGGGACAACCTGGGCCTGAGCTCGTTTCAGAACAGAAGCAGTATGGGCCTTAGCCCAAATCAGTACAGTAACAGAATAATCAAGCATGCAAGAATCCTACACATCCAGCCTCTGCACTCCATCTCCGTCCAACCCTACACTCCATGTAGGGATAAAATATCGACCCACCCATCCCTACACTCCAAATAATTGTACCGATGCGGCACTAAACAAAAATATGCAGCAGAGCTGCCAGAACAATACACTTTCTTCAATCATATATACCTAACCCCCATACAATGCAACATACGTCAGTGACATGCTATATCATAATGTTATGCATGTATTCAGATCATAACCATATATATATGTCATCTTATGGCACACATAATCATCCATACATCATATAAGGTCAAAACAGACATTTTACCTATGGGGGTATTTTGGTCATTTTACCCCTTAGGGGTACTTCAGTCATTTTTATCAGTTTGGGCCTAAGTACTCTTAGGCCCATCAGTAAGCCGCCGGTCGTCTCGAGCGACTCATGCACCATAATAGTGCAGACAGTGAAATTGGGCCCAAGCCCATCAAGCAAGCCCATGTGGGCCCACACGACTGTGTGGCCCACCAAGCCCAAAATTTGGCTTAAGCCATGTGTGCGTCGCAGCCGAGCTAGTAATACCCACCTAACGATAAGTTTCACTCGGACGGGCCCAAGGGCCCATTTCGGCCCAAGCCCATGAAATTGCTCATGGTGGCCGTTTCTCAATGTAGGCCCACATTTCATGGGCTCGGCTGATCCAATGTGCGTTTGTAGGCCCATGTGGCCAAAAGCCCAATCTTTCAGCTTTTCAGCTTCCCAGCATTTCGGCATTTTGGCTTTTGCCGTTATAGTCTATACAGTGTGAAAAATTCACTTTATCAGCGTTTGCGCCTTTTACCATTTGCAGGGTACTGTCACACACCCTTTTCAGCTTTTAAGCCTCTTATCATTTACGGAAAACAGTTACACACCTATTCGTGATAACGAGTGAACAGTTCATCGCCTAAAGCCTACATTCATTCAAGATATACAGTTAGTCTACCAATCGTTAGGGTTCATCAACACTTAATTCCCAAATCGCCAAACACCATAGGTGCGTCCTTCCCAGTCCTCTCGTACTAGGGAAAGGTCCTCTCAATGCTCTAACGCCCACACCGAATATAGATCGAACTGTCTCACGATGTTCTGAACCTAGCTCACATACCGCTTTAATGGGCGAACAGCCCAACCCTTGGAACATACTACAGCCCCAGGTGGCGAAGAGCCGACATCGAGGTGCCAAACCTTCCCGTCGATGTGAGCTCTTGGAGAAGCTTGAACGAACGAATATGGCTTAATGCTCTTAGGTTGCTGGCAAAAATCGATCACCCAATCTTTGCCAATTAACTATATCAACAATAGACCTGTCAATTAGGATTGTTCATATATGTGGCCTACATTCACAAATGTAAGCCTACAGAACACAAACAATATTCGGCCTATACTAAAAGAAGGTAAGATAACACATTTACCTTAATTGAACAATGAGAGAAACAGGTTTAGATTGCTTCAACAACACTTGCACTCCTTCACTTCTCGGGAAACCTAGAAACCCAATAGACTACACATCACGAGGAAGGGATCAAAAGTCAGCAATCAGAGGACAAGAAGAAAGAGCATTCGGCTTTAAGCTAAAAGTAAAAGACTACACTTGAACACATACCGATTGACAGAAAACTCTTGCCACACTGAACAATTCACCAACTGCAGTGTAAGGCAGTAACCAATAACTGTAGAACCAACAGAAAAGGGATGAAGGGAAAAAGGATATACGGCACTACTCAAGGGAGAAGGAAGAAATGGTATTCGATTTAGGGTACTAGGATGAGCATGTTAGAAAGGATAAGAAAACTGAAAGAAAGAAAGAGAAAAAAAAGGCCAAAGTAGAAAAATACCCGAATGGCTAATGCGTAAAACGGATACCAAAACAAGCTTGAAACCAAAAGAGATAAAAAGCATAAGAGGAATAGCTACAGAAAAACAAATAAACAAAAGCTAGACAATTTCGGCACTATGTGCCTATGACCGAATTGGCACCAAAGGAAATCCTACTTTTGGCAAACACTACCACTCCCCTACTCCTTGATCCACTCCTAAATCTCTCCACAATATCCTCCTTATTTTTCTCCTCATATCACTCCACAAATCACTCAACATCTAATTCAAATTGCCTACAACCACCTCGTTACCAATTCAAACTCAGTGTTCCAGTCCAACTCCAGCTCCTACACGGCTTAGGTAGTAAAAATAAATATTCCTTGTTGCTGCTCCAACACTCAAACCTTGGATCTCATGCACCACTCCACACGCCACTACCACTGGGCCAACAGGCTATTTGTGTCATAAATTCACCATAATTATTCTTAAAGCCTCCAAGCTAGAATCAAGGTTCTCTTAAGAGAAAAACTAAAATTTTGCTAGAGCCTAGGTTTGATCCCAGGACTTCTTAGACACTCCTAAACACTCCAAATCACTTAACCACTGAATCCGAAAATCATTTATGTCATTTTCTTGCACACATAAATTTTATGTGTTCCCGTGCTCAAGACTTATTTCCTTCTAGGCCCAAATTCGAGGCGTTACAATTCACCCCTCCTTAAAGAAATTTCGTCCCTGTAATTTCCAACTATCAGAATAGTCGCACCACACAGACTTCACCACCACGCTCCCGTTGCGCACTCTGATTTCAAAACATTATTACAGCCTCTTGAACCACGTCCGTGTGTATCTCTTGTGCCCATTTTCTATTTGTTTTTTATCAGAACTAACAGTTTTATGCAGATCGGTTACAGTTTCAGTGTTTATTAAGATATATATTATGGAAAGCAGTATCAGTATATAAGAGTTTGTTTTCGTAGATCGTAGTCTTACTACAGTTTTTAGTTTCCTATAGTTACATTTTGCTCTATCTAGAGTGATATGGTCAAATTTCTAAAGTAGCCATAATAATTTGTAACATCCCAAAATTGGGCCTAGTAGGATTGGGCCCAATGGGCCTTGGGCGTAGGAATGTTTAAAATATTTGAGAACAAGAGAACGACATTATTTCAAGTTGGACGTTCTAAGAAGGTAATTTTGGAAAGTTATGGGGTTTCTATGAAGTCTCGGGTTCAAGTTAGGCTATAAGAAAATTTTATGTTTAAGTCTTTAAGGAGATAGAGTAAGTGAGCTTAAAGCTTATGGAAATAAGTGAGTAAATGGTTAGCATAAATGAGCTATTGGTAAATAGGGTATGGCATCAAGTGATGGACTTTAAGGGAAGAGGTTCAAATCCCATCGTGTGCAATTTTTGACTTTTATTTTTGCATTCCTTCCTTAGTGTCGGCCAAGGTATATATATGGCAAGGTTGACTTCTTTATTTTTGGTATGGTGGCTAAAGGAATTAAGGGAAGGTTGAGGTTGGGGAAATGAATCACAAGGAAAAGGCAAGTAAGGGGAATAAGTGGCTTATTTCATAGAGAATGTTATGGAAAGCATGGTTGGCAAAATTTTGACTCTTATGGCAATGCATGTGGATGGTTTTAGGGGTAGATAGGTAGCTGAAATTTTACTTTGGCTTTTGGTAAGGTCTTGGTATTGTTTTGGCCAAAATTCCTTTATGTAACTTTTGTGTCATATTTTGTTTTCTCTCCAAACGTTCTCCTCCTTGCTGAATTTTCAAGCCTTGAGTGTGCATATTTTCTTTCTTTCTTTCTTCTTGCCGAATGTACCTAAGCCATTGAGACCATATTGCTCTCTTTTCTTTTTACAAAATTTTCCAAACACCTTTCTTCTTCCTCTCAAATCAATATTTTTCATAATCGAATATTAATGTCTGTTTTTACCCCATAGCCAAATATCATTGTTCATTTTCCCTTATAGCTGAATCTTCCATCTCATCCATATTTTCTTCTCAACCGTATTACTACTCTGATAAATCGGTAAGTGATTCATTTCAACATTTTATTTTTTTCTTCCTCTTAGTGTCGAATCTATGCCTTGGTTTGGGATGGTCATATTGACCGAGACCATCATTTTATTCTACTCTCTCAAACGAGATCACTCTCCCTTTTATAGCATTCTAGTGGGAAGCGAACATCATTTTAGCCTTAAGTCAAACGGAGAAATCGGATCCAATATTTATAAGGTAAGGAGTTCTTATGGATTATTGATATTATTCAATATTCGATTGGTTGCTAACGGAGTAATAATTTGAAATAATCGACTATATGTTTTAGGGACAAATCACTCGATATATTCTACCTTCGGACATAGTGGTAAGTGATTCAAGTGTAAGTGATACGAAATCTTTTGGAAATCCGAGGCTAACTTTTGGTTGGTATTGTTCTAGGTCATCGACGAGTGGTTCGTTAAGAAAACGAAATCAGGTGTGTAATCCCGTATCTTCCGTATACATGTTTGAAATGGTGTGTAATCTCACACTTCTCTGAAAGTTTGTATGAAATATTCTGTGAATCGGTCGAAATACCGAAGAAAACCAAAGACCGGCATCCTTGATCACTCGGGCGTGCGTATGATCGTAGTGGTAATCGTATTTTGAAATAAAACAGTTTCAATTAGAAGCAGTGATGTGTTTTTGAAAAATCATGAAAAATAGGAGAAAGGGAATTAGAAAGTGAATAAGATATCAAATTAAAGATTACTGTGTCTATTTTGATAAAAAAGAAATGGAGAAGGAAAAGAAATTTTATATTCTGAGATATCTTAATTTTAGTGAGACTGGTCCTAAATGACTTTGTGGTTCCCTGATCTGTCTTGGAAAACTCGTGTAAAATTTTTCAAAGTGAATTATGAGTTATAGTTTATATGTATAGATTCCTTAGTGAGTCTATTTTCAAAAACAACAAGTGGGAGCAACATATGAAAACTGTACAGTGAGATATTTGAATTTTGGGTAAGAGAGGTTAGAACCATTGGACAGTGAAACAAGGGAAACTTTAAGGAATAAACTGTACTAAATGGTTAAGCCAAAAATTCTGGAAAAGTTGTAGTAAGAAGATATATGAGTCTAGTTTCAAGGAAAATTTACGGATTTAGATTTCAAGATTTCTAAGTCAATTTATGGTCAATTTAGTCAGTGCGACGCAGATGGATATATCTTTAAATTGTTATGCCCAAATTAGTAGTTAAGTCTGGATTGCAAAATTATCGAATTACCCTTAGTGGGTAAATTATCGAATTACGAAATTGCCCTTACGGGCCGAATTATGGAAATGCCCCTAAAGGGCCGAAATACGAAATTACTTATGGGCCGAATGGACATATTGATTAATGGGCCAATCTGATATTTTGCTAAATAAGCCAATCTGATATTTTGCTAAATGGGTCAATCTGATATTTTACTAAGTGGGCCAATCTGAGATTTTGCTAAATGGGCCAATCTGATATTTTGCTAAATGGCCCAATTTGAAAATTTGCAAAATGGGCCAAGATGATATTCTACTTAATGGGCCAATTTGATAAATTGTTATAATGGGCCATAATTTTTGTAAGAAAAATCTGAATAAATTATTGTGATTTGTTATGCATTATATACATGATTTGCATGGGATGGGATAATGATGAAGAGAAGTTCTGATAGCTCTGCTACATAATTCTGGTGGCTCTGCCACAAATCTATAAAGTGGCAATGCCACGTAAATTCTGTTAATCTGGTTGCTTGTCCACAATTATATTTGATATAAATGGCTTAATGCTTGCGATTGGTGTGTTGGCGGGGTGGGTTGACTAAAGATCCCCACAGGTGTGCTGGTTGGTACAGGGGTGTGTAGCGGATGGAATACTAGGTTTGGTTGGGAATTGATTTCATATGCATATTATATTTGATACATTATTGTTGTTGTAAATGAGCTTAGGCCCAAAATATTGCTAATGGGTTCCGGCCCAATGGATAACGGTAAGGGGATTTCACACTGAGTTCTTGTAACTCACCCCCTTTCTCTTAACCCTTGTAGGTAATGCTTGATGATATGGACTTGGGCTATGGATGACTCAAGGGAGGCAATACTTCAGAAATGGTTTATTTGGACTTTAGACTTCTTTCTCGTTTATTTTATTACTACTTTGGGTTAAATGTTGTAATAAGGCCTTTGGACTATTTTTATTTTGCTTTATGATTGGGATGTTTTTATTATTTTTCTTAAATTGTTTAAAAAGGGAATTTTCTAAAAACTTAAATAATGGTTTCCAAAATCGACTAACAAATGGATTTCAAAATAAACTTTTACAAATACTTTTAATACGGATATTTTCTCTCGAACTATTAATGATATTTCCAAAAGACTCGGATTCTCTTTCGAATTTTCAACGTCATTTTCAAGGTCACGGTTTTTAAGATCATTAGTTCAAATATATCGATTTATCAATCAAATCTTCAAGGTTAGTAGTATTTTATCAAATCAAACTTGTTTTCTTGATTTTAACAAAGTAATATTTTAGTACGAATAAAAAGGGTTTAACATGTTTTGCTCGCGTGACATACCAAATCCGCTCATAACGCATAGGCCAGGTTTGGGGTCTTACATACTTCCTAACTTACTGCATTTCAATTTCTAAATAGACAAAGGTATTCAAAAAACTTATGGATTTGGCGCCGGAGACTTGGTGTGCCACACTTTACAGAAGAAATATCTCAAACCCTTCACATATTGAAAAACAACTTATTGAAATCCAAAATTTGAAAACCCATTCCACAATCGAGTTTTGCAACCTGACTCTGATAACACTAAATGTAACGCCCCAAACACGGCCCAGATGTTACGGCTGAATTTGGCAATGCCACATTGAAGTGTAATTTTGGAAACGTAGTTCTCGTAAAACTTGTTGAAATAGCCCTCTTAGTTAAAACTCATTAAGCCCTTTTAAGTTATTTATTCAAAAAAAATTTATTGTTACACCTGAAAACTTGATCATTGCGGAAGCTTACTTTTTAAATTAATTGTTGTAAAGCCGTGATGTTTTTTGAAAACTGATATCTTTTAAGAAAACCGCGCCCTAGTTCTATCAGCTTCAAAATGTAATTAAATAAACCCAGAATTTAAGTTTAAAAGTTAAGTAAAGGCCTTATTACAACCCAATATAAAATAATAATTAAGGTAAATCAAATCCAAAGTAATTTTAAATGTGTGGTCGTCTCCAAGTCCCTCGCAGCACCGAACCGTCTATGCCTGGGGATTACTTGTACAGTAAAACAGTTGGGTGAGTTTACAAAAACTCAGTGTGTAATCCCAATAATAATAACAGTAACATACAATAACAGTCTGGGTTTGAGCCCATTTCAATAACAGGGACAGTCTGGGCCTGAGCCCATTTTAGAACAGAAGCAGTATGGGCCTTAGCCCAAATCAGTACAGTAACAGAATAATCAAGCATGCAAGAATCCTACCCATCCAGCCTCTATACTCCATCTCCGTCCAACCCTACACTCCATGTAGGGATATAATATCGACCCACCCATCCCTACACTCCAAATAACTTAACCACTGAAGTAGACAGTCATTTATGTCATTTTCTTGCATACATAAATTTCATGTGTTCCTGCCTCAAGACCTATTTCCTTCTAGGCCCAAATTCGGGGCATTACAGGTAACGAAGATAAAATACGAGCTTGTTTTATAGCAATAGTGATTAATCATTGTTGTTTTAAGGTCAATCTATTTACTCGCCTAGATAATATTTTTCCTTGTTCACTAACAAAATCGACTAATTAAATTCATGTTTCTATAATCAATTCGATCCCCCGATTGGATTGTGGGCAAATGCCTATGAAAAGATCGCTTGGATTTATCCATGATTTCTTTATTCCTTATTTCTAAAAAAAATCCTATCCCTATCTCTATTTCTAAAATCTTATTTTGAAAATTTAAATTATAGAATTAATATAATAAATAGGATTTGGTTTGTTTATTTTATTATTATTATCATTTAAATATATAAATAATATAAATAATATAATAATATATAAAGAAAATATGTGTTATATATATAACTAATTATATACTTATACTTAATATATTATATGCCTATTGTCATATTTTCATATTCTCGGGAAGTGGTGACATATGAGCACTTGATTCGATTTATTTCTTTATCTCCTCGTGAATTGTATGTTTGTAACAATAGGGATAGAATTTCTTCAATTCCAATCGACTGGGCATATTGTGCCTATTTTTTTGAGTAATATACCTGGAAATACCCGTTGATTCCTTATTAACGTCGTTTCGAACACAACTGGTACATTCCAAAATAATCGTTACTCGGACATCTTTAATCTTGGCCATGAACCTCCTTTGAGTTTTTAATTCACCCAAATTTTCTATTTTCTGATCAAAAGAGAAGAAGAAAGGAATGAAGAATTTGTTCTTTTTTTACAAATTTGATGTTGATAAATCCACAGATCTAGAAATTCATTTCCGACACTTGAACATTCTCAAACTATTTCTTTTTAAGAACCAAAAAGGTTTGTGCAAAAACAATAGATGCCAAGAAGAACAAAAGACCTTGGACCCGTAATGGGTCTTGAAGTACTATTTCTGCATCCCCCTAGCCAAATCCACCCACATTAGGATTAATTGTTAATGGTTGATCTAGTTTGATAGATTCATGATAAACCGTAGAAGTAACATATTTTAAGCCCATATTTAGCATGCTTTTGGATGATTTAAGCCTTGAATTATGTATTTTGGTGCTCTTAATCCTTTGTTTTCATGTTTTATACTCAGGAGAGCACTGGATGATGAAAAAGAATGGAAAACGGGCCTAAAACAAAGTAAATGGGCCATATCACGAAATCCACACGGCCTGGGCCCAAGACTACACGGCCGTGCCTCATTCAACAGCTTCGAACATGGCCTGGCCACGACTTACGCGGGCGTGTGCCATGGGCGTGTCCCTGCCGCGGCCAAGAGGAGTTTTACTTGAATTTGGATACTTGGAGGCAAAGAAACACATTCCAAAGCCTATTCAAACACCCTAGTGGGAATTCTACTTGAATTAGGATACTTAGGGGCCAAGGAAGGCATCTCAAAGTCTATATAAACACCCAAGGGGGCAACTTGAAGGGGAGTTCGGCAGAAGCCGGAACGCAAGGCTTTAGTCAGGGGGCGTCCAGCTAGGCCAACGAGGGCAGATTTGTGGAAATTTACTCAAAGATAGCTAGTTGATCCATCTTAAGAAGCCAGAATTATGCTCAAGACGGAGGATCTCTCCTTCAATTCCTTCAGGGGTTTTAGGGATTTCTTATGTTTTGTTTTATCTTTTCTTTTGAGATGTTTTCTTTTATTATCATTATGAATCAAACCCTCAGATACCTAAGGGGGATGAAACCTAAGATGAATCTTGTTATCGTTTGCTGAACTATATGATAAATATTTGACTTGTTCTTAATTATGTGTTCTTAATTTTTGTTTTGATATTTCTGAGATATTAATTTAAGTATGATGTGCTTAGGTGGAGGAGCAAAAGTCCCTGCCTAAGATTAGATCTAGCATAATTAAGCGGAGTTGATCGCGCGCCTAGAGATAGGGTGACGAGATTTTTCCGAATTAGGGTGAAACCTAATATGGGAGTCTATTGATCGAGTTAATGTGATTCTAGGGGTTTTAATTAGAAAGATATTTCAATTAATCAAGCTAGGGTTAGACGTTACTCGCCTCGAGAGAGGGATTAATATAACTTAGGGAATCTTACGGATCCAGTCAAATGAATAAATCGTCTAGTTCAGAGTTAGATAACAAGTGAAATCTAGGTGGATTCTTCCTTCGATGTCGTTTTAATCAATTGGTTTTTATTCCAAGCTATTTTCCCAAATTCATTCTTCTTTGTCTTAGAATCTTTAGTTTAGTAGTTAGTTAATTTTAGATTAGATAAACAATTCATTTAATTCTTAGGCTAAATAATAAAAAGAGAGTTAGTATTAGTACTTTTGGTTCCTTTGGGTTCGACATTCCGGTCTTGCCTAAACTATACTACTGTTCGATAGGTGCGCTTGCCTCACATCGTTGTCATAGTTAGTTTCCAGGTTCGATCATTCCTTTTATAAATTTTAAGACTTTGACATCGCATAAAACAACGATCAATTCACCTTCTGAAACAAGAAGTTCTGGTCCTGGGGGGATAATATCAACCACTTGATATCCATCCAAGGCATCCATTATGGTTATTTCGTACCCCCTTTTTCTTTTCCTATGATTTTGCTTACTATACCTTTTGCCGTAGCATTATAAACAGTATTGTTACTTTTGTTCCAGTCAGGATAAATCTGGACCCTTCCTCTGTTTCTACCTTGACCCTTCCTCTGTTTCTACCTATGTATATAGGATTTTTAAAGAAATGAACATCCTTATTACTAGCAAGGTCTAGGGAAAGAATAGGAAAGGTGATTTCACTATATTTTTACAGGAATAGGACCTATCACAAGAATATTTTTCTTAGTGGGGAGATAGTTCTGAAGACACAGAATGCCTATCTTTTCTTTCATCTTAGGCGAAATACAATCAAGCCCGGCTAACTCAAACCCCTCTGGTAAAATAAGAACAGCACCCACATTCAAAGTCCCTTTCTTACCATTAGCAAGAACTTGTTTCAGTTGCATATCATATGGAATTCTAACAACTACTTCAAATACAGTATACAGTATCAAGAAGTATCGCTTGTGGAACCTCGATATCCATGGGTTTATTCGCTAAATGGCAATTGGCACATACAATATGCCCAGTTGCTTCTCGTGGATTTTCGTACCCCTGCTGTGCAAAAATGGGATATGCATTTGAAATAGAAGCCCGGTTATTATATAGATCATGAGCGATACGGAAATGGATCGAGTAATCTCCTCCTTTATCCAAGAAAAAGTATTTCTAGTTTGCATGGTCCAATCATTGATCCCAAAAATTTCTACAATAAAATTAGGTAGGTCACTAATATAGTTCCCTAGCCATGATTCTACTATTTACTTTTACTGAAAACTGAAAAAAATGACTAAAACAGAGGAGAAATTGTATTCTCCTGAAGGGTAGAAAGAGTAAAGTAAGTACGAATTTGCATGCTTTGCTTATCTCGAAAGTAAGAAAGATTATAACTGAATCCGTGGATTATTTTTCAGTCATTCATTGAATGATAAATAACTACAAGTGACGAAGATACATGATTTAAATAACGAAAGATCCAATATTTAAAAATTGTATCGAGAATGACTGGAAAGGTAAAAACAAGACCAGATATAATTTGATCATTATGAGCAAATCCAAAATCTTTGTAGATAGAGCCAATTATTAGTTCCCAACCGTGGGGCGAATGAAATCCTATACATAAATCTGTTAATAAAAGAATAGAAACAGCTTTTATTGTGTCACTTAAATTAGATAGGAATTCTTGAACCCAAGAGTTAAGAATAAGAAGTTCTTCATTCCCCAAAATAGAATAACCACTTAGAATAACGAAATAGATTAGATGGGTCGAGAAGTGCAAAATCGTATGGATATGATCCTCATTGTGCAGCTTGATCAATTGGATCGTTTCTTTTTGGATTCCTATACGAAGCTTTTGTAGATGTGTTTCCGAGTATTCTTTTATCATTTCGTCCAACAGGAAAAGTTCCTCTACTTCTATGAATTGTTCTAGAATACTCTTTTCTTGAATATCATTCAAAAAAGTTTTGGATTGCCTAGTATCCCACCAATTAGTAATCCAAGATTTCAGGCTTTTATTAAATGAAAGAGAGATCGACCAGGGCAAAAATACTATAGATGCAAGATATAGAAGGGGAGTGAATACTTTCTTTTTTGCCATTTTTTCATCTGTGAGTTGTTAATGAACCCACCTCATTTGTTGACTTTATGTGATCTAATCTTTCTATCAAACATGCCTTTCATTATTTTATAAAGTAGGGGCCCATGAATCTATTCTCTTTTTTCTTTTTTGATTCAGTGTTTAGCCGTTGAATCTAATTGAATCTAAAAAGAATACAGAATATAGAAAATAAGAATCCACTTTAAATTTGAATGCAATATATATATATTATTGTGATATTGTTATTGTTTCCAGATATCTCAATTGATCAAATTCGAAGCAAGTGCCCTCTTTTGATAACTGCCCGAAAGAACCGCTTCAAATAATAAAGGTTGTTCTATTCAAATTTTGAGACGAAGGAGCACCCTATCTATATCAAGATCGCAATCAAATATGTCAAAATTTTTTGCGGGTTATCTAAACTATATATAGTCTACAGTCCAGCACTAATTGAAAAAAAAATTTAGGAAAAATATTATGCTGATAAAAAATGAGTGACAAAAAAAGACAAAAAAGTTAACATTACATTTATCATTATGTTATAAGAAAGAAATCCACTTGTTTAGTTCTTTAGTTCTTAAGGAGCAAAAAAGAAATGATAAAAGGCGAGGGGCCGATTGAGAAAAGAAAAGTGGAGAAAATTTACAAGATATGACCTATCTGTATCTAACGTATCAACTCCAAATATTGAAAATAAAAAAGTGAAAGTCTTTATTTCGAAATACTTTGATATATGAGATGAATCAAGTATTTCGATTTCTTGCTTATTTTGTTACTAAATTAAGTTGAGCGGTTTTCCATTCACAGACGCATAAAAAACTATTTTGGTGGACCAAAAAAACAATTTTTTTATGTTATAACTCTTTCGTATACGTCCGCTTTGGTTTGAATGGGCATTCTGAAGAAACTTCAGTTTAGTTCTGTTATAGAAAAAAAAGGATTCTTGGATTGAGCTTTTTCCTCCCGGCAAGAAAGCTTTTATTTTGCAATTCATTTCAAAAGATTTCAATCGGTACACACAAAAAATAGGCCAATTCAGCAGCTTTTTATTCAATTTCGCGCGTATTCAAATTCTCATCAGTACAAGTTAAGTGAACGCCCCCCTGGCCTCTGATTTCCATATAAAGGACATGGCGAGCATAAATAACCTCTTTAACTTCTATTCTGATGGACTGAATATCTTTCATAAGGAATCGTAGAAAGATGCAATGATTTTTTCCAAGAAAACCTCAATGAAAAATACAAACTATTCCCTCCTTTCTATCATATCGATCATAACCATTGCCTACATTCCAAAAAATCATGCACCACAAATAGGAACTAATAAAGATGTAACACCCCAAACCCGGTCAACACACCACGACCGAATCTGGCATGCTACAGAGTGTAAACATTTTGAAAACACAAGTTGCCGAATACTTTCTAAGGAAAACTCTTTTATCGTTTAAGGTTTAGAAATCCCCGCTTAAAATGATGTTGAAATCGTGTTGTAGTCGTTTTAAAACTCATGTTTGAAAATCCACTTGTTGTTACAAATCTTAGGAAACATACTATACTTGTTAAAAATGGAGTGCGATGAGGATAATCAAGTTTAAAGCCATTTGCATTTGAAGTTGTTGCAAATTAAAAATTGTAAAAACATCCAAGTTACCTTTATTCTTTATTATCTTGTGAACATTGTTACCCGATAGTAACGTTTGAAAAACCCGAATAGGTATAGTCTTGAAAACATTGCTCTTTACCGGTTATTAAATAAGTCAATGAATCCAACATATGTATATCATAATCAAAATAAAAGCAGGTAATTAAAAACCTAAAATAATACTTAGCAGCCTTATTACAAAACCCAAAACCAAATTTAAAGAAAATTAATAAAACCGTAAATGTAGTTTAAAGTTAAAACCCAAAATATAGATGCATGGCCACCTCGAGTCCTCCCCGGCTCCATGTCCGCGATCTATGCCTCATCTGCAAAATATAAGGGAAGGGGTGAGTCACCGAGACTCAGTATATAAATCCCAAACCCGATAGTTCAAGCACTTACACAGATCATCAGTAAAACATGCAAATCATTCAACCCCATAACCTAACCATCCGATCTCCTTTATCTACCCCGTGTGGTCAAAACCACTGGTGGTCAAAACCACTGATGACCGAAGTCACAATATCATATATCGGTGTGGTCAAAACCACTGGTGACCGTAGTCACAAATCAAGTGATGGGGCCAACCCATCGTGTGGTCAAAACCACTGATGACAATCCCGTATCAATCATTTGGGGCCAACCCACTGTGGTACCAAACCATTGGGACGAGTCACAATATCCATATGTGGTCAAAACCACTGGTGACCGTAGTCACAAATCTCATCAATGTGGTCAAAACCACCAGTGGTCAAAACCACTGGGACTTAGTCACAAATAATTTATCAAAGACGGGGCCAACCCGTCGTGTGGTCAAAACCACTAGTGACAGTCCAAAATAAATCATCCCCCTCCTCTCATCAATCCCACCATCATGTCCATATCAATCGTGGCATAATAACATATAATGATGCAAAATAACATATGGCATAACATTTAACAGTGACATGATAGCAACTATCGAGAATCCATAATCAGGGGACTTACCCGGAGTCCACACTCATGCCCACAAGGCATAGCTACCGGTTACAATGGCTATAATAGTAACACAATATACATATACTACTAACAAAGTGTGTAAGCGTTACACAGCTGCCTATTCGTAGATCTAGCAAAATCCCAAACTACGCAAACTAACGAGATCCCGAAACATTGCTTTTCCCCCTTCCTACAATCGGCCAATACTTGTTAGTAACCAAAAGCCCATTCGGCTAAACTAGCAATCCCAAAGGATATGTCGCACAAAGGTAATACTCACCTTAATGCCGATTTGGTTTCCTACCAAATCCCGAAACTTTGTGATGAATCCCCCTCGCAATCGGCCCAAACACTAGCACACACAAAGGTTAGCCTTCGACTTTTGAACAAATAAAAACTAGATCTAAACGTTAGACCCCTTACCTAGATCGACCACCAAATCCCGAAGATAGGTTGTACTCCTCCCTTAATGACTGCCTTGGCTTTGAAACACCACAGATCGGCACCCCCTATTGGTGTTAAGGGTTTCAGCTATTAACATGAAACAAGAATGAAGTTTTAAGATCCCGATTAGTAACGATTGAAGAAAAGAGAGAGACCAATAAGATTCGGCATTAACCAAATCAATCAAGAAGAGAAGAAGAATAGAAAGTGTACCTACCAGAAGATTCGGCTATAATCCCCAAAAGAAAGAGATAAATTCGGCAAAGAAGAGAAAACGCAAGAGAAGAGAAACTGATGAGTAGAGTATTCGGCTTTTCAAGAAGTGGCTACCAAGTTCGGCTCTTCAAAGAAAATGCACAAAAGATTCGGCCAATTACAAGAAATGCCGAAAAAAAGAAAAGAAAGAAAAAGCACTTTGAGGTTCGGTTTTGACACAAAACAAAAATGAGAAGAGCTCTCTAAGCTAGCCGAAATACACCCCTTACCTGGCCACTGAAATTCGGCACAACCCAAGCTCCCAAACCGACTACTCCTCCTCCTCAAAGTTCAAAATTTGGCCAACACTTCAAATGAGTTTGAAATAATTCAAACTCCTAAATTTCCTCCCTTCCATCAGTTCAAATTCGTTTGAATGAGTCAAACTCCACAATTTTCCCCTCTCTATCCATATCTCCTAGAGTCCATCCTGAGCACTCCACCTCCTAGCTTGTGGCGTGAAAAAGAATGAGCAGAAAAGGGATTTCTGCAGCTCGAGCCCAAGCACTCCCTTCCCTGCATGTGGCGTCATTCTCAAAGCCCTAAGTGGTGCCTCATTGCCACTTTACCAAGCCCATTCTTGTGTCTAAATCCTCCAATAAATTCTCTTAACTCCTATCTCACCTAGTTCCCTCTTCCCAAGCACTAAGACAAAATTTTTAGCCCTAACTCAGGCCTAACCCATGGTTATAACTAGACCCCAGAACATAATAGATAACCATAATAGACAATTCATCACATGCAACACAAGCAAAATGCAGAGACCCCGATTTAAGGATGTTATAGTTCTACCCCCCTTAAAAATAATTTCGGCCTTGAAATTACCTGGTCAGAAGAGTTGAGGGTATTGCTGTCGCATCACATTCTCTGGTTCCCACGTGGCCTCCACCGTACCATGGTTCCGCCATAACACTTTCACCAAGGGAACTGACTTCCTACGCAGAACTTTGACATCCCGATCCAAGATCTGTACTGGTTCCTCCTCGAACGACAAATCTGAGTTTACCTCTATATCCGCAATTGGCATAACATGCGACGGATCTGATCGATAGTGCCTAAGCATGGAAACATGGAAGACGTCATGAATCTGACTTAACTCAACTGGTAACTCGAGCTGATAAGCTACCGGTCCCACTCACTTCACCACTGTATACGGCCCGATAAACCTAAGGCTTAGCTTCACTTTTCGCCCAAATCTCAACACTTTCTTCCATGGCGATACCTTCAGGAAGACCTTATCACCCATTGCATACTCTATATCCCTGCGATTAAGATCGGCGTAAGACTTCTGCCTATCCAACGCTTCCTTAAGACGAGCCTGAATTACCTTAACCGGACCCAACATCTGTCGTTCACACAGTTCTGGACCCAACGATCCTCTGTTTCTGCCACCAACTCCGGACCCAACATCTGCCGTTCACCCAGTTCTGTCCAACACGTAGGAGTACGACATTTCCGTCCATACAGTGCCTCATATGGTGCCATCTGAATACTCGCTTGATAACTATTGTTATAAGCGAACTCTGCCAAAGGTAGATACTCCTCCCAACTACCGCTGAAATCCAGAACGCAACCTCTTAACATGTCCTCCAGAATCTGGATTACCCTCTTAGTATGTCCATCCGATTGCGGATGAAAAGCCGTGCTGAAATCCAACTTCGTACCCAGAGCCTGATGCAAAGCTTTCCAAAACTTCAACGTGAACCTGAGATCCCTATCCGAAATGATTGACACTGGCACTCCACGCAACCTTACTATCTCCGCCACATACAACTTGGCTAACTTCTGGAGCGAATAATCATCCTTTACCGGTATAAAATGAGCTGACTTAGTCAAACGGTCCACAATCACCCAGACTGAGTCCTTCAGTAAGGGGAAGCCCACTAACGAAGTCCATCGTAATCCTTTCCCACTTCCATTGCAAAATCTTTACTGGCTGCAATAGCCCTGACGGCAACTGATGCTCAACTTTAACTTGCTGGCATGTCAAACACTTGCCCACAAACTCTGTTACTTCCCATTTAAGACCTGGCCACCATATCTGTTCCCTCAAATCACGATACATCTTACTGCCTCCAAGATGCATAGCGTATGGGCTGCTATGAGCTTCCTGAAAAATCCGCTGTCTCAGCTCGACGTCCTTAGGCATACATACCTTCCCCTGAAAACACAGTACTCCATCACTGCCCAAGCTGTAACCTTCGAACTCACCACTCTGCACTTGCAACCTCCGAGCACTTAAAACATCATCTGTCAGCTGTCTCTCCTTAACTTGATCAATCCAAGACGGCTTTACTTGTAATTCTGCCAGAAGACTCCCGTCGTCATAAAGACTAAGGTGAGCAAACATCGCTCGCAAGTCCGCTACCACCTTACGGCTCAATGCATCAGCTACCATGTTAGCCTTACCCGGATGGTACTCAATCGAGCAGTCATAGTCCTTCAACCATACGATCCATCTTCGCTGCCTCAAGTTTAAATCTTTCTGAGTCAAGAGGTATTTTAGACTCTTGTGGTCCGTGTAAACTATCGACTTTTCCCCATACAAGTAATGCCTCCAAATCTTCAAGGCAAAAACCACTGCAGCCAATTCCAAGTCGTGCGTCAGATAGTTACCCTCATGAGGCCTCAACTGTCGAGATGCATACGCTACAACTTTTCCATCTTGCATCAGCACACACCCTAAGCCAGTATATGATGCATCACAATTGACTGTGAATTCCTTCCTCGCCTCTGGCTGAATCAAAACCGGAGCCTTAGTCAAATCTTCTTCAACTTGTCAAAGCTTTCCTGCTGCTTCTCAGACCACACAAACGGGACCCCTTTTCTCAATAGTTTAGTCAACGGTGCTGCGATCAAAGAAAAACCTTCTACAAACCTTCTGTAGTATCCTGCCAAACCCAGAAAACTCCGAATCTCTGCGACCGACTTAGGTGGTTTCTAATCCAACACTGCTTCGATCTTACGAGGATCCACCCTAATTCCCTCAGCTGATACTACATGACCCAAGAAAGTTACCTCCTTAAGCCAAAACTCACACTTACTAAACTTGGCATATAACTGCTTTTCCCTCAGAACCTGCAGAACCACTCGAAGATGCGCATCATGTTCCTCCTCCGATTTCGAGTACACCAAGATGTCGTCTATAAACACTATGACAAATCGATCCAAATACGGCTGAAACACCTGATTCATCATGTCCATAAATACTGCCTGCGCATTAGTCAACCCGAATGGCATTACCAAAAACTCGTAGTGCCTATACCGAGTACGAAATGCCGTCTTATGAATATCAGCCTCCTTCACTTTGAGTTGATGATACCCTGACCTGAGATCGATCTTAGAGAAAATTGACGCACCCAAGTTGATCAAACAAGTCGTCAATCCTGGGCAACGGATACTTGTTCTTTATTGTCAACTTATTCAGCTGGCGGTAGTCTATACACATCCGCATTGTACCGTCTTTCTTCTTAACAAAGAGCACAGGTGCTCCCCAAGGCGATATACTTGGCCGGATGAAACCCCTGTCCAACAATTCCTGAATCTGAGCCTTTAACTCCACCAATTCTTTCGGCGCCATCCTATATGGAGCAATAGACACTGGCGCGATTCCCGGTAACAAGTCTATACCAAACTCAACCTCGCGGTCCGGAGGCACACCTGGAAATTCCTTTGGAAATACATCAGCAAATTCCCTCACGATTCGGACACTCTCCACAGCTGAATCCTTAACTCCCAAAGCACAGACATGTACCATGAATGCCTCACAACCTTTCCTAACCATTTTCTCCGCCTTCAGTATAGAAACCACATTGGATAAGTAATCTCTCCTATTACCTATCATCACCACCTCTTTGCCTTCCACCGTCTTCAACACCATGCACTTAGCTGCGCAATCTAAACTGGCCTAGTACTTCACTAGCCAACCCATCCCGAGAATCAGATCGAACTCCCCAAATGGCAGTTCCATCAAGTCAGCCAACAACACGACCCCTTGAAATTCTAGGGGTACATCCCTAAACAGTTTACTTACTTCTACAGAGTGACCTAGAGGGCTTATCACTATCATCTTCCTAGAAGTAATCTCAGAATCTAAGTTCATGGTTTCCACTATGCTACTAGCAACATACGAGTGCGTCGATCCCACATATATCAAAGCATTATATGGTAGTCCAAAGATTAAAAACATATCGGTTATGATGTTCGGTGCGTCGCCCTCCTCTCGACACCTCACTACATAGACCAATCTAGGCTGTCTTGCCTCTGTACCAGCTGCACCTCTACCCGGTGCTCCACGATCTCTACCAGATCCATTACCTCCCCTGGCTATACCACGGCCCCTCTGAGGCTGCTGACCATCCCTCCTGACCTGAGTACGATTCTGATCCCCAGACTGCAACCTAGCTGACCTCTGTGGACAATCCCTCACTCGATGACCCATCGATCCACACTCAAAGCAACCTCTGTTTCCAGTCCAGCATTCCCCCGTGTGAGACTTTCCACACCGAGTACATCGTGGCGGCCATTGAGTACTAGCAGCAGTAGGCCTAGCAGCTGGACTCGGCCCACTAAATCTAACCCGTTTCTGCAGATTCCCGGTAGACCCAGATGATCCAAAATTCCTTTTGTTCCAACCGTTATCCTGATTCCGTCTTACCGACTGTTTCACTTCCTCAGCAACCTTGGCCTTTTCCACTAAGACCGCAAACTCTCTTTCCTGCTGTGGGGCAATTACCATCCGTAGCTCGTCTCTCAGCCCATCCTCAAATCTGACACAGCGCTCATGCTCCGTGCCCACAATACCACGTGCATAGCGACTCAGCCGAAAAAATTCTGCCTCATATTCCGATACAGTCTTATTACCTTGGACCAAATTCAGGAATGCCTTGCGCTACTCATCAATGTAGCTAGCCCCTATGTATTTCCTCTGATAGGCTGCTCTAAAGAATTCTCAAGTGATGTCATCTGCTATCGCTCCGTCCCTACCCGTGAGCCACCACTGATATGACTCATCCCGGAGCAGAGATACAATCCTCTTCAGCTTTTCCTCAGCTGAAAAATCCAGGTCATCCATGATGCATTCCCTTGCCTCCAACCAATATTCTGCCGCACTAGGTGCCACGCCGGATACGCCTCTAAATACCTCTACATCATTAGCCTTGAGTCGCTCGGTCACAGATTTCCAAGCTCCTGTTCTAACACCTGCACTCGTAACCCTTTCTAGTACCCGCAGCACAGCCTGTGACACTGCGTCTTTACCACCCGTCTGATCCTGATATTCTGCGCCCACAGCTGGCGGCGGTGGTACCTCATTTTTCGACCCATGTCCAGACCCTACCGGTTCTGAGACCGTCATCCTACCCCTACCTCGTCCACGAGTGTTACGCCAACGCCCACGTGTACTCATGTCTACTGATAGGATACGAGCTGATTAGAAGTTTTATGCGTTAGACTTTTATTCCACTATCTATTAAGGCACAGTGTTGTGAGAAGTTTAATCAGAGATTGTTTCGTAAGTACATCCATCCTATAGTTCAACTCTCTAGAGTAGTCCCTACTACTATTTAGTCATACCAATATCACCATAATCACATCATCAAAAGTAACAGTTTGAGGTACTTACCTGGGCGGATTGGTACCGGAGACTCGGTGCCATGCTTTCACCACTGTACTTTTTCCCATAAAAGCCTTTCATAAACTATTTTAAAACATTTTTGGGCCTCGGCCCACAGCCGAGCTGTTGAACCTGGCTCTGATACCAAAATTGTAACACCCCAAACCCGGTCAACACACCACGATCGAATCTGGCATGCTACGGAGTGTAAACATTTTGGAAATAAAAGTTGCCGAATACTTTCTAAGGAAAACTCTTTTATCATTTAAGGTTTAGATATCCCCGCTTAAAATGATGTTGAAATCGTGTTGTTGTCGTTTTAAAACTCATGTTTGAAAATCAACTTGTTGCTACAACTCTTAGGAAACATACTATACTTGTTAAAAACGGAGTGCGATGAGGATAATCAAGTTTAAAACCATTTGCATTTAAAGTTGTTGCAAATTAAAAATTGTAAAAACATCCAAGTTACCTTTATTCTTTATTATCTTGTGAACGTTGTTACCCGATGGTAACGTTTGAAAAACCCGAATAGGTATAGTCTTGAAAACATTGCCCTTTACCGGTTATTAAATAAGTCAATGAATCCAACATATGTATATCATAACCAAAATAAAAGCAAGTAATTAAAAACCCAAAATAATACTTAGCGGCCTTATTACAAAACCCAAAACCAAATTTAAAGAAAATTAATAAAATCGTAAATGTAGTTAAAACCCAAAATATAGATGCATGGCCACCTCGAGTCCTCCCCGGCTCCATGTCCGTGATCTATGCCTCATCTGCAAAATATAAGGGAAGGGGTGAGTCACCGAGACTCAGTGTATAAATCCCCAACCCGATAGCTCAAGCACTTACACAGATCATCAGTAAAACATGCAAATCATGCAACCCCATAACCTAACCATCCGATCTCCTTTATCTACCATGTGTGGTCAAAACCACTGGTGGTCAAAACCACTTGTGACCGAAGTCACAATATCATATATCGGTGTGGTCAAAACCACTGGTGACTGTAGTCACAAATCAAGTGATGGGGCCAACCCATCATGTGGTCAAAACCACTGATCACAATCCTGTATGAATCATGTGGGGCCAACCCACTGTGGTACCAAACCACTAGGACGAGTCACAATATCCATATGTGGTCAAAACCACTGGTGACCGTAGTCACAAATCTCATCAATGTGGTCAAAACCACCGGTGGTCAAAACCACTGGGACTTAGTCACAAATAATTTATCAAAGACGGGGCCAACCCGTCGTGTGGTCAAAACCACTGGTGACAGTCCAAAATAAATCATCCCCCTCCTCTCATCAATCCCACCATCATGTCCATATCAATCGTGGTATAATAACATATAATGATGCAAAATAACATATGGCATAACATTTAACAGTGACATGATAGCAACTATCGAGAATCCATAATCAGAGGACTTACTCGGAGTCCACACTCATGCCCACAAGGCATAGCTATCGGTTACAATGGTTATAACAGTAACACAATATACATATACTACTAACGAAGTGTGTAAGCATTACACACCTACCTATTCGTAGATCTACCAAAATCCTGAACTACGTGAACTAACGAGATCCCGAAACGTTGCTTTTCCCCTTCCTACAATCGGCCAATACTTGTTAGTAACCAAAAGCCCATTCAGCTAAACTAGCAATCCCGAAGGATATGTCACACAAAGGTAATACTCACCTTAATGCCGATTTGGTTTCCTACCAAATCCCGAAACTTTGTGATGAATCCCCCTTGCAATCGGCCCAAACACTAGCACACACAAAGGTTAGCCTTCGACTTTTGAACGAATAAGAATTAGATCTAAACGTTAGAGCCCTTACCTAAATCGACCACCAAATCCTGAAGATAGGTTGTACTCCTCCCTTAATGACTGCTTTGGCCTTTAAACACCACAGATCGGCACCCCCTATTGGTGTTAAGGGTTTTGGCTATCAACCTAAAACAAGAATGAAGTTTTAAGATCCCGATTAGTAACGATTGAAGAAAAGAGAGAGACCAATAAGATTTGGCATTAACCAAATCAATCAAGAAGAGAAGAAGAATAGAAAGTTTACCTACCAGAAGATTCGGCTATAATCCCCAAAAGAAAGAGATAGATTCGGCAAAGAAGAGAAAACGCAAGAGAAGAGAAACTGATGAGCAGAGTATTCGGCTTTTCAAGAAGTAGGAGGATGAAAAAGAAAAATGGAATTGAAAGGAAGAGATTCGGCAAAGGGAGAGTGGGAGAAATTTCGGCACAAGGAGATTGAGAAAAGAAAAGATGGAATAGAAAGAAAATGGAGAAGGAGATGTGAGTGGTCAAGTTTCAGCTTGAGCTAAATAGGAGAAGAAGTGCACAAGAGGTGGATTCGGCAATAGGCTAACCAAAGAAAACCGAAAAGAAAAGGGAGAGAATGGCTACCAAGTTCGGCTCTTCAAAGAAAATGCACAAAAGATTCGGCTAATTACAAGAGCTGTCGAAAAAAAAGAAAAGAAAGAAAAAGCACTTTGAGGTTCGGTTTTGACACAAAACAAAATGGAAAAGAGCTCCCTAAGCTAGCCGAAATACACCCCTTACCTGGCCACTGAAATTCGGCACAACCAAAGCTCCCAAACTGACTACTCCTCCTCCCCAAAGTTCAAAATTCGGCCAACACTACAAATGAGTTTGAAATAATTCAAACTCCTCAATTTCCTCCCTTCTATCAGTTCAAATTCGTTTGAATGAGTCAAACTCCACAATTTTCTCCTCTCCATCCATATCTCCTAGAGTCCATCCTGAGCAATCCACCTCCTAGCTTGTGGCGTGAAAAAGAATGAGCAGAAAAGGGATTTTTGCAGCTCGAATCCAAGCACTCCCTTCCCTGCATGTGGCGTCATTCTCAAAGCCCTACGTGGCGCCTCATTGCCACTTTACCAAGCCCATTCTTATGTCTAAATCCTCCAATAAATTCTCTTAACTCCTATCTCACCTAGCTCCCTCTTCCCAAGCACTAAAACAAAATTTTTAGCCCTAACTCAAGGGTTATAACTAGACCCCAGAACACAATAGATAACCATAATAGACAGTTCATCACATGCAACACAAGCAAAATACAGAGACCCCGATTTAAGGATGTTACAAAAGAGGCCTACGATCCCATAAAAAGATATCATGGTTCTTTTTGGAAAAGAAAACTATTTGCTAAGACGAAAATAAAGATATCAAATTCCTACCAAGATAAGTAGAAGTTTCAACTAATAAAAACCCTAATGACCAAAAAAAAAAAAGGATAAAGGCCCAACAGAAATTGCTTGTTTTTTGAGATCCCACTATAAATTCTATCCATATAGATTCTGATCGCTAACTCATACATACTAGATCCAGTTGCATTTTATTTGAATTGAGAGAATAACCAAAAAAATTCGACTTTACTTTTTTTGTTTCCGAAGTAACTCTCATCAACTAGTACTATATTGATATGAACTTTTCAAAGGAATTCATCAAATTGCTTCGATCTAAAATCATCCCCTTTATATGATCGCCTATACGGATCTACTAGATATATAGACTTTAATTTCATACATTTGTTCGGTATCGATCCACTTGCTATAATTCATTTAACCCTATACCATGTTTACGCATGCATAAGAGGGGCTTTTTCATTTATGTTCGATTCAGGTAAGCTGGATGTTATATGATATTCTACTAAATAGGTATCCATGACATCTAAGTCATGAAAAAAAATAGATAAGATTGGTCTTGGCCCCATTGAATCTAAAAAAATCTTAGTTTTTTGAACATACAAAGATAAAGAAGCCATTGCAATTGCTGGAAATACTAGGCCTACTAAAGGCACAAAAATAGAGGGAAAACTGCTGAAAGTTATCATAAAATGGGTACCTCAATTTAATATTTGTACTTGTTATTGTTATATTGTTTAGTTAGAAATATATCTTATAACGATTATATTATAATTCTATATCACACTAATTATATCTAAATACTAAGTATATCTAAGTGAGTCTATATATCTAATAAATATCTAATAAGTGCAAGGAATGTAGAATTAAATAAAAGGACTTGCCCATCTTTCTAAATAAAATAGGTGTATATGATAAGATAATCCACTTTTATTATCTTACTTTATTCTTAATTTTCTTATCATTCTATTGTTCTTGTCTTCTAATTTGAATTTTTGAATTTAATAAAGAAAGAGTTTATTACAAATTGTCGAAAGATTCGATTCGTTAGAATCTGATTAGTAAAAATAGAATTTTCGGGAGATATAGAAAGATGCAAAACTCTATATTTCTATTCTATTTTTTCTCTATTTAAATTATATACATACGCAATAGAGGAAGATAAAATTCGTTCTATTTGTCTCTTCAAATTCGAATTACATTTCACAAAAGGAAAAATTCACTTTATCTTGATGCTAGAGGTTTCCTCATTAGTTATATCGGTTAATGATAATAATAATTATCCACATAATTTGTTTTTTGAAAATTCCTTTTTTGTCACAAAGTCAAAGCCCATTATGCGGGCTTTGACTTTGATTCTGATAAACTAACTAACTACCTTTTCACTACAAATAAAAAAATTTCACTTAAGACTCTACTTGATTGAATTTTGATTCAAAGGAAAAAATGTAACACCCCAAACCCGGCCCATGCATTTCGACCAGATCTGGCATGTTATCGAACACATAACACTTTATCGCATTTTGAAAACATGAGTTAAATTAATTAAATTTGTATAAACGAGAGATTTTTTTTTTTTTTGGAAAATAAACCTCTTTGTATTTTTGTTAATAAATGTAAATAAACCTTGTGGTATATTCATAAGTTGCATAACATATAAAACTCCTAAGTTGAATAAAAGCTAGGGGCCTTATTACATAACTGTTCCTCAAATAACAATAAAACAAACTTAAAGAAGTCCTAAAGAAAATATAATTTGTAGAAATAGAACTTGATGGCCCCTCGAGTCCGTCCCGACTCCCATGTCCATGATCTACTGCTCATTTGGAGAGTAGAGAAAAGGAAAGCATGAGTCACTAAGACTCAGTGTATAAATCTCAAAGCACACAACGACCTGAGCCCACAAACACATCATGGGCCCTGGCCCATAAGGCATCAATCATAATCATACATCAAAATAATAAATGATTAATAACCCATCCCATCCTAGGGTTCCATCCTCTACACACCAACCCGTACCAACCATCACACCGTGGGGATTTCTACAATCAACCCTCCATCCGCTACACACCATAAAGATAGCCGAACTGCCTATTCCTGTTATTTAGGAATTATTAAAAGTGGCTTAGCCACCGATCACTATGTGACCTTACAATTAAATTATATGGGTTTTCTACCACCGATCACCAAGTGGCCTATCATACACTTCCCCTTCAATATCTTCATTCCCACCCCATGCATACATACATAAAGAAAACATCATGCAGACTTATATATTTTTCGATACACATAGGGAGTTCTATGTTTACATACTTGGCATCCTTGCCTAACCCTTTTAGGGTTCCATTCGACTGTCTATACAGCCTCATTCCGGCTTTTTAGCCCATAACATTTAAAAATAGTCATACATACAAGTTTATTAGTAGTGTGTTAGAGATCTACACACCTGATTACCGATAAAACGATGCTTTCTATATCGACGCTATCCTTAGTCGACACAACTGCTATCTACCTAAGGTGTTGTTCAGAAGTCGATCCACAACCAAGTGGCCAATCTCGAATGGCAAATACTGCTCTTTTCTTAAACTTAGAGATTTTCTCTTTTGCCTGATCCATATTTAATTCCATCACAAGTCCTTATCAGAACTACTATCACAATATTTAATCGTTAATCCTCATTATAACATTAAGATCTTGTATATAATGATGAAATCTAATAGAAATCTAGGAAAATCTTCTTACCTTAAAAATCCCGAAAGTGGATACTAACTATTTTTGGCTTTTAGATCTAATTGACCAAGCTTCCTTCAAATCCCGAATTGCCACCCATCATAAAACCATTAAACTATTAGCTTTCAGCTTTTGCTTTTCAAAAATCGGGAATAAATTATGAAAACTAATCAAAAAATGACACTTACCTTAGCATAGAAGATTCGGCTAGCACTAAAGAGAGGATTTGGCAATACCAATGGAAGATTTAAATGCCGAAAGTGTAGAACTAATTCTGAAATAGGATGAATAGAAGAAAAGACCATGGATGCTTCGGCTTTTTAGAGAAATCAGCACAAGGAGGAAAAAGTCGAGAAGAGTTTCGGCTTTTGAAGAAATTTGGAGAAAAGAAATTGGAGAGGGAGAGGCTAGAGATTTTCGGCACAAGAAATGAGGAGAGAATTAGGGTTTTAAGTGTTAGAATCAAGGAGCTATCCCCCCTATTTATAGGATTTTCGGCACCTCCTGTACAAAACCGAAAACGCCCTTCCTAATTAATTAAAATTCAAGCTAAATAAAAGGGAAAATTCGCACCCTTTGCTTTGCCATCTTTGAGTGATTTTTTTACTCCTCTCAGTGGTGGATTTTCGGCCATCACTCTCCTTGTAAATAGGCTCCTATCTTTTCTCCTTTTTATCTTCTATATTATCAATTATAAAATCCAAATATATCTTCCTATTTTTAAGCCTTGTAGCCGTCCACCTCATCAAGTCTTAATGTCGAAATTTAACTCACTTAAATTAAAAGATTTGGGCTTCATTAAACCTAAATTTTGGGCCCCTAACTCCTTGTGTGTGGCGTCACCTTCTAATTCCCTTACAGTGCCACCTTTTGTTGGGCCACAAGCCCACGTTGGTATTTTAAACATAATTACCACTCTTTTAACTCTATAATGCCCAATCTAATAATTTTAACCAAGGCCTTTGCCTAATTCTGAGCCCAATTTGGACCCCTATTACTTAAATTAACATATTAAACATATTCACCCATTAGACACATAGGCCTAAAAATTCAAGATGTTACAAAAAATCGTGGAGCTGGACTAACTCACTCAGAACACCTTTTAAAGGATTACGTGCTACGATTGGATCGAATAAACCCTTATGGAATAAATATTCAGTAGCCTGTGAACCTTCCGGTATTATTTTATTCAATGTTTTCTAAATTACTCTTTTACTCGCAAATGCAATATAGGCATTGGGTTCAGCAATAATGATATCCCTCAACATACCAAAACTCGCGGTCACTCCACCAGTAGTAGGAGATGTAAGAATTGGTACATAACATAACTTTTTATTTGATTGATAATCATATAAAATGGAAAATAGTTTAGCCATTTGCATCAAGCTCAAACTTCCTTCTTGCATGCGTGCTCCTCCGGAAACACACACTAGAATAAGAGGTAAAAAATTATTGGTAGCATATTCGATCAAACGGGTGATTTTCTCGCCTACTACGAATCCCATACCCCCCATAAACTGAAAATCCATAACCCCAATTGCTATAGGAATACCATTTAGTTGACCCGTGCCTGTTTGAATAGCCTCAGTTAATCCTGTCTTTCTTTAATAAAAATCAATACGATCTTTATAAAGCTCTTCTTCAGACTGAAATTCAATGGGATCCAAAGAGATCATGTCTTCATCCATAGGACCCCAACTGCCTGGATCAATCAAAAGTTTGATTCTATATGAACTCTTCATTTTCAAATGATATCCACATTGTTCACAAATATTTATTTTTGAATTAAGCGGTTTCTTATAATTTACTCCATAAGAAATTTCGCATTCGCATTGAACCCACAAATCCTTATATAGATCGAGATCATTAGAACTTTTTTTAGAGTTAAATTATTACTGTAACATCCTTAAATCGGGGTCTATCTATTTTTGTGTGATTGCATGTGATAAGATGCTTGTTGTGCTAGTTTAGGGTGTTTTGGGGTCTAGGCATGCTGAGTCATGGCTAAATTTTTGTTTTATGTACTTGGAAGGGAGAGCTAAGGAAGTTGGGGGTTAAAAGGAATTGTTGGAGTGTCTTGACACAAATAACCTAGTGGTAAAGTGGCAAGGGAGGCGCCACTCAGGTACAAGGAAGGTGACGCCACTTGTAGGAAGGAGAGCTCAGGTTCGAGCAGCAGAAATCCCATTTCTGCTTATTGTTTTTGACGCCAGGAACAAGGAGGTAGTGTGCTCAAGATGGACTCTCTTAGAAAAGTGTTGAAGGAGTCAACACATTTGAAGGGTGTGGATGAGAGAAATTTAAGGAGTTTGATGTATTCAAACTCATTTAAATGGGTGGTCAAGAGAATTTCAAGGAGAAAACAAAGGGATGGAGAAGGGGAGTGTTTAGCCGAAATTTAGAAGGTGTTTTGGGCAAAAGAGCAATCGATTTTGGGTTTCTTTGGTGGTGGCCGAATGTGCTTTGGGAAGTAGCTAAAGTCGGCTAGCTAGGGGAATGTTTTGGAACTCTCCCTCTCAATTCTTTTTCTTCTTTGTGCAAGTCTTAGCCGTACTCTTCTCTTCTATTTTGTGCCAAGCTGAAATCTCTCCTAGATAACATCTCATATTCGGCTCTCTTTTACTTCTCTTGTTGGCCGAACCCACTTGCTTGCCTTTTGCCACTTTCATTCCATCTTCTTGTTATTCCCTTAAGAAGCCGAAACCTTTTCTCTTCTTTTTCGAATCCATCCATTCTTGTTTCATTTTTCTTCTCCATCTTTTCCATTTTCAAGAAGCCGAAACCTTTGTTTACTTTCTTCTATTCCCTTCAAAGTGATTGGGCCAAATATCCTTGGCCTTATTTCTCTTCTCTTCTCACGTGTTCTAACCCCTTTGGAGTGCCAAAATCTATTTTTTTCTTTTGGGTTATAGCCGAATCTTCCTGATGAGTATAACTTCTTCTTCTTTTTCTCAATCGATTTGGTTAATGACAAAATCTCACTTACCATCTTCTCTTTTATTTCTCTATTCGTTATAGATCGGAATCTTAAACTCTTTTTCTTGTTCTATATTGGTGAAGTAGCGAAATCCCTAACATCATTAGGGTGTGCAGAACCTTGGTGGTTAGTGGCCGAATCTGTCAGTAAGGTTGGAGTGTAGCCGTATTCAGTAGATCTTCAGGATTTGGTTGTCGATCTAGGTAAGGGTTCTATAGTTTCGGATCTTCTTATTCTTTCAAAAGCCGAAGGCTACTTGTTTATGATGTTTAGTGCTTAGCCGATTATAGGGGGAGGTGGCCATCGCGTCACTTCGGGATTTACTTAAAGATCGAAAGGTGTTAAGGTAAGGGTGCTATCTCTGTGCGTTATATCCTTCTGGATTTCTAGTTAAGCCGAATGGGTTCTTGTTTATTAATAAGGTGTTGGCCGAATACAAGAAGGGAGGAGGCAAACATTTGGGATCTTCGGGTTTCTATCGGTTTGTAGGTAGATCGTAGTTTCGGGATTTTGCTAGATCTACAAGTAGTCAGGTTACACACTTTATTACTAATATGTGTTAATTATGTTTACTGTTAAAAGTCGAAATAGCCATTGAATCTAGTGTTCTGCTTTGTGGGTATGTGCGTGGACTCCGGATAAGTCCCTTATCGATTGATTACCGACATGTGCTATTATTCCATTGGATTATGCTATGTTATGTGATATTTGCATGTTAAACACGATATTTATGCCATGGAAAATATGTTCACTGATGTGGGTATGATGAGAGGAGGGGGAAGGATGATTCTAGACTGTCACCAGCAGTTTTGACCACATGGCGGGTTGGCCTCGCTCTTGATACTATATTCGTGACTAAGTCTCAGTGGTTTTGACCACACATGGATTATTGTGACTCGTCCCAGTGGTTTGGTACCACAGTAGATTGCCCCCACATGTTGATTACAGGATTGTCATCAGTGGTTTTGACTACACGGTGGGTTGGCCCTACCATGTGATTTGTGGCTACGGTCACCAGTGGTTTTTACCACACTATATGATTTGTGACTACGGTCACCAGTGGTTTTGACCACCAGTGGTTTTGACCACACGGGGTAGACACAGGAGTTTAGATGGTTAGGTTGGGTTTGCATGATTTGCATAATTACTTAAGACTTGTGTGAGTGCTTGTTATTCTCGGGATGAGGATTTATGCACTAAGTCTCGGTGACTCACCCCTTCCCTTATATTTTGCTGATGAGGCATAGATCGCGGATATGGAGCCGGGGATGACTCGAGGTGGCCATGCACTTTACTTTCGGGTTTCGTTTTAAACTTTAATTTCGGTTTACATTTTCTTTAAATTTGGTTTTGGATTGTAATAAGGCCGCTAAGTTATTATTTTGGGTTTTTATTTATCTGCTTTTGTGTTATCATATTATGCTTAAGTTAAATAACCTTGCATGCTCAAATAACCGTTAAAAATCAATGTTTTCAAAATTTACTTCTTATCGGGATTTTCAAAACTTACCATCAGGTAATAATCTATACAAGATGATAACAAGATAACTTAAATGTTTTTCCAATCTAAGTTTTCTTCAAGATCAAAAGCGAACAAGTTTTAATTTAATTATGATCAACTCACTCGAGTTTTAATCGAATCGCATGATTTTCCAAAAATTGAAACGGTAAGCGGGTTTTCCAAAAATGAGTTTTCTGGGTTTTAAAGCAACAAAAATGTTTTCAATAACACTTTAAACGGGTTTCTGCTAAACTCAAAACATCAAAGGGTTTTTCGATAAAGGTAAATTGGCAGTCTTGTTTTATTCAAAATATTTTCACTCTGTAACATGCCGGATTTGGTCGTGGTGTGTTGACCGGGTTTGGGGTGTTACAATTTTGGTATCATAGCTAAGTTTAAAAGCTCGGCTGTGGGCTCGAGGCCCAAAATATTTTAAAAGGGGATTTCAAAAGGTTTAGTTTGGAAATACGTGGTCTGGAAAGCATGGCACCGAGTCTCCGGCACCGATCCGCCCAGGTAAGTACCCCTAATTATTGGTTATTGTTTATATGGTTGTAATGATGATGCTATGACTAAATAGTAGTAGGGAGATACTTTAGAGACTTGAACTGTAGGATGGTATGAACTCGCGAAACAATTCTCGTATTAAACTATTCATAAAACTGTGCCTTAATAACAGTGGAATAAGTCTAATGCATAAAACTTTTAATCAGATCAACTCGTATTAGTAGTCATGAGTGCATGAGGACGTGGGCGTAACACACGTGGACGAGGTAGGGTAGGATGACAGTGTCGGAACCGGTAGGGTCTGGACATGGGTCAAAAAACGAGGTACCACCGTCGCCAGCTGTGGGCGCAGAATTTCAGGATCAGACGGGTGGTGATGACGATGTGTCGCAGGCGATAATGCGGGTTCTGGAGAAAGTTGTGAGTGCAGGCGTTGGAGCAGGAGCTCGGAAATCTGTGTCCGAATGACTCCGGGCTAATGGTGCAGAGGTATTCAGAGGTGTATCTGGCGTGGCTCCTAGTATGGCGGAATATTGGTTGGAGGCAATGGAACGTATCATGGATGACCTAGATTTTACGGCTGAGAAGAAGCTGAAGGGCATAGTATCTCTTCTCCGAGATGATTCATATCAGTGGTGGCTCACAGTTAGAGATGGAGCAATGGCTGACGATATCACATGGGATTTCTTTAGGGCAGCTTATCAGAGGAAATACATCGGGGCTAGCTACATCGATGCGCAGCGTAAAGTGTTCCTGAATTTGGTTCAGGGAAATAAGTTAGTATCGGAATATGAAGCGAAATTCAGCCGGTGAGTCGTGCAAGACGTGGTATTATGGGCACAGAGCATGAGCGTGCGTGGTCAGATTTGAGGATGGGTTGAGAGATGAGCTGCGGATGTTGATTGCTCCACAGCAGGAGAGAGAATTTGTAGTCTTGGTCGAGAAGGCCAAGGTGGCTGAGGAAGTGAAACAGTCAGTAAGACGAAACCAGGATAAGAATTGGAATAAGAGGAATTCTGGGTCATCTGGGTCTGCCAGAAATCAGCAGAAAAAGGTTAGATATGGTGGGCCGAATCAAGCTGCGAGGCCTTCAGCTGTTAATACTCAATGGCCGTCACGGTGTGCTCGGTGTGGGAAGTCTCACACGGGGGAATGTTGGACTAGAAACAGAAGGTGCTTCGAATGTGGGTCAATAGAGCACCGAGTGAGGGATTGTCTGCAGAGGTCAGCTAGGCTTCAGTCTGGGAATCAGAATCGTACACAGTTTAGGAGGGATGGTCAGCAACCATAGAGGGGCCGTGGTTCGGCCAGAGGAGGTAATGGTTCTGGTAGAGGCCGAGGAGCACTGGGCAGAGGTGCAGGTAGTACAGAGGCGAGACGCCTGGATTGGTCTACGCAGCGAGCCGTCGAGAGGAGGGCGACGCACCGGACGTCATAACTGGTACGTTGATAATCTTTGGACTACCCTATATTGCTTTAATAGATGTTGGTTTGACGCACTCGTATGTTGCCAGTAGCATAGTGGAAACTATGAACTTAGACTTTGAGATTACTTCTAGGGAGATGACAGTAATAAGCCCTCTAGGTCACTCTGTAGAAGTAAATAAACTGTATAGGGATGTACCCATAGAACTTCAAGGGGTAGTGTTTTTGGCTGACTTGATGGAACTGCCACTTGGGGAGTTCGATCTGATTCTTGGGATGGATTGGCTAGTGAAGTACCAGGCCAGTTTGGATTGCGCGACTAAGCGCATGGTGTTGATGACAGTTGAAGGTGAAGAGGTGGTGATGGTAAGTAATAGGAGAGATTACCTATCTAATGTTGTATCTGCACTGAAGGCTGAGAAAATGGTGAGGAAAGGATGTGCGGCGTTTATAGTGCATGTCTGTGCTTTGGAAGCTAAGGATTCAGCTGTAGGGAGTGTTCGAATGGTGGGGGAATTTGCCGACGTATTCCTAGAGGAACTTCTGGGTTTGCCTCCGGACCGTGAGGTTGAGTTCGGTATAGACTTGTTACCCGGAACCGCGCCAGTGTCTATTGCCCCATATAGGATGGCACCGAAGGAATTGGTGGAGTTAAAGGCGCAGATTCAGGAAATGTTGGACATGGGTTTCATCCGGCCGAGTGTATCTCCTTGGGGAGCGCCTGTGCTCTTTGTTAAAAAGAAAGACGGTACAATGCGGATGTGTATAGACTACCGCCAGCTGAATAAGTTGATGATCAAGAACAAGTATCCATTGCCCAGGATAGACGACTTGTTTGATCAGCTTAAGGGTGCATCGGTTTTCTCTAAGATAGATCTTAGGTCGGGGTATCATCAAATCAAGGTGAAGGAGGCTAATATTCATAAGACGGTGTTTCGTACTCGTTATGGGCACTACGAGTTTTTGGTAATGCCGTTCGGGTTGACCAATGCGCCGGCAGCATTCATGGACATGATGAATCGAGAGTTTCAACTGTACTTGGATCAATTTGTCGTAGTGTTTATAGACAACATTTTGGTGTACTCGAAATCTGAGGAGGAACATGACGCGCATCTTCGGGTGGTTTTACAGGTTTTGAGGGAGAAGCAGTTATTCACCAAGTTTAGTAAGTGCAAGTTCTGGCTTAAGGAGGTAACTTTCTTGGGTCATGTAGTATCAGCTGAGGGGATTAGGGTGGATCCTCGAAAGATTGAGGCAGTGTTGGATTGGAAACCGCCTAAGTCGGTAGCAGAGATTCAGAGTTTTCTGGGTTTGGCAGGATATTACAGAAGGTTCGTAGAAGGCTTCTCTTTGATTGCAGCACCGTTGACCAAAATTTTAAAAAAAGGGGTTTCGTTTGTATGGTCGAAAAAACAGCAAGAAAGTTTCGACAAGTTAAAGAAGATTTTGACAGAAGCTCCGATTTTGATTCAGCCGGAAGCAGGGAAGGAATTCACGGTCTATTGTGATGCATCACATACTGGCTTAGGGTGTATACTGATGCAAGAGGGAAAGTAGTGGCATATGCGTCTTGACAGTTGAGACCTCATGAGGGTAACTACCTGACACATGATCTGGAATTGGCTGCAGTGGTTTTCACCTTGAAGATTTGGAGGCATTACTTATATAGGGAGAAGTCGATAGTCTACACGGATTACAAGAGTCTGAAGTACCTCTGGACTCAGAAGGATTTGAATTTGAGGCAGCGGAGGTGGATCGAGTCATTAAAGGACTACGACTACTCGATTGAATACCATCTGGGTAAGGCTAACGTAGTGGCTGATGCGTTGAACCACAAGGTGGTAGCGGACCTGAGAGCAATGTTTGCTCACTTTAGTCTGTATGACGACGAGAGTCTATTGTCAGAATTGCAAGTAAAGCCGACTTGGGTTGATCAGGTTAAGGAAAAGCAGCTTGTGGATGAAGTTTTGAGTGCTTAGAGGTTGCAAGTGCAAAATGGTGAATCAGAAGGTTACAAATTGGGTAGTGATGGAGTACTATGTTTTCAAGGGAAAGTATGTATGCCGAAGGACGTTGAGTTGAGACAGCGAATTCTTCAGGAAGCTCATAGCAGCCTATACACTATGCATCCCGGAGGTAGCAAGATGTATCGAGATTTGAGGGAACAGTTCTGGTGGCCGGGTCTTAAGCGAGAAGTAACTGAGTTTGTGGGTAGGTGTCGACGTGCCAGTAAGTCAAAGCTGAGCATCAGTTACCGTCAAGTCTGTTGCAGCTGGTAAAGATTCCGCAATGGAAGTGGGAAAGGATTACGATGGATTTCGTCAGTGGGCTACCCCTTACGCCTAGCAAGAAGGATTCAGTTTGGGTAATTGTGGATTGTCTGACTAAATTAGCTCATTTCATACCAGTTCAGGTTGATTACTCACTCCAAAAGTTAGCCAAGTTGTATGTGGCAGAGATAGTAAGGTTGCATGGAGTGCCAGTGTCAATTATCTCGGATAGGGATCCCAGATTCATGTCACAGTTTTGGAAAGCTTTGCATCAGGCATTGGGTACGAGATTGGATTTCAGCATGGCTTTTCATCCGCAGTCTGATGGACAGTCAGAAAGGGTAATCCAGATTTTAGAAGATATGTTAAGGGGTTGTGTTCTGGATTTCAACGGTAGTTGGGAGGAGTATCTTTCATTGGCAGAATTCGCGTATAACAACAGTTATCAAGCGAGTATTCAGATGGTACCATATGAGGCATTATATGGACGGAAATGTCATACTCTGACGTGTTGGATAGAACTGGGTGAACGGTAGATGTTGGGTCCAGAATTGGTTGCGAAAATAGAGGATAAGGTTAAGGTGATTCGGGCTTGTATGAAGGAAGCGTCGGACAGGCAGAAGTCTTACGCTGATCTCAAGCGCAGGGATATAGAGTACGCAGTGGGTAACAACGTCTTTCTGAAGGTATCACCGTGGAAGAAAGTGTTGAGATTTGGTCAGAAGGGCAAGCTAAGCCCTAGGTTTATCGGGCCGTATATGGTGTTGAAGCGAGTGGGACCAGTAGCCTATCAGCTCGAGTTGCCAGCAGAATTAAGTCAGATTCACGACGTGTTTCATGTTTCAATGCTTAGGCGCTATCGATCAGATCCGCCACATGTTGTGCCAGTTGAGGAGATAGAGGTGAGCTCAGACTTGTCTTTCGAGGAGGAACCAGTGCGGATTTTGGATTGGGATGTCAAAGTTCTACGTAAGAAGTCAGTACCTTTTGTGAAAGTATTATGGCGGAACCATGGAACGGAGGAGGCCACGTGGGAACCAGAAGATGTGATGCAGCAGCAATACCCTCAACTCTTCTGACCAGGTAATTTTGAGGCCAAAATTATTTTTAAGGGGGTAGAACTGTAACATCCTTAAATCAGGGTCTCTGCATTTTTGTGTGATTGCATGTGATAAGATGCTTGTTGTGCTAGTTTAGGGTGTTTTGGGGTCCAGGCATGCTGAGTCATGGCTAAAATTTTTGTTTTAAGCACTTGGAAGGGGGAGCTAAGGAAGTTAGAGGTTAAAAGGAATTGTTAGAGTGTCTTGACACAAATAACCTAGTGGTAAAGTGGCAAGGGAGGCGCTACTCAGGTACAAGGAAGGTGACGCCACTTGCAGGAAAGAGAGCTCAGGTTCGGGCAGCTGAAATCCCATTTCTGCTTATTGTTTTTTATGCCAGGAACAAGGAGGTAGTGTGCTCAGGATGGACTCTCTTGGATAAGCGTTGAAGGAATCAACACATTTGAAGGGTGTGGATGAGAGAAATTTAAGGAGTTTGAAGTATTCAAACTCATTTGAATGGGTGGTCAAGAGAATTTCAAGGAGAAAACAAAGGGATGGAGAAGGGGAGTGTTTAGCCGAAATTTGGAAGGTGTTTTGGGCAAAGGAGCAATCGGTTTTGGGTTCCTTTGGTTGTGGCCGAATGTGCTTTGGGAAGTAGCTAAAGTCGGCTAGCTAGGGGAATGTTTTGGAACTCTCCCTTTCAATTCATTTTCTTCTTTGGGCAAGTCTTAGTCGTACTCTTCTCTTCTATTTTATGCCAAACCGAAATCTCTCCTAGATAACATCTCATATTCGGCTCTCTTTTACTTCTCTTGTTGGCCGAACCCACTTGCTTGCCTTTTGCCACTTTCATTCCATCTTTTTGTTATTCCCTTAAGAAGCCGAAACCTTTTCTCTTCTTTGCCGAATCCATCCATTCTTGTTTCATTTTTTTTCTCCATCTTTTCCATTTTCAAGAAGCCGAAACCTTTGTTTACTTTCTTCTATTCCCTTCAAAGTGATTTGGCCGAATATCCTTGGCCTTATTTCTCTTCTCTTCTTACGTGTTCTAACCCTCTGGAGTGCCGAAATCTATTTCTTTCTTTTGGGTTATAGCCAAATCTTCCTGGTGAGTATAACTTCTTCTTCTTTTTCTCAATCGATTTGGTTAATGACGAAATCTCACTTGTCATCTTCTCTTTTATTTCTCCATTCGTTATAGATCGGAATCTTAAACTCTTTTTCTTATTCTATATTGGTGAAGTAGCGAAATCCCTAACATCATTAGGGTGTGTCGAACCTAGGTGGTTGGTGGCCGAATCTGTCAATAAGGGAGGAGTGTAGTCGTATTCAGTGGATCTTCGGGATTTGGTTGTCGATCTAGGTAAGGGTTTTATCGTTTCGGATCTTCTTCTTCTTTCAAAAGCCGAAGGCTACTTGTTTATGATGCTTAGTGCTTAGCCGATTGTAGGGGGAGGTGGCCATCGCGTCACTTCGGGATTTACTTAAAGATTGAAAGGTGTTAAGGTAAGGGTGCTATCTCTGTGCGTTATATCCTTCGAGATTTTTGGTTAAGCCGAATGGGTTCTTGTTTATTAATAAGGTGTTGGCCGAATAGAGGAAGGGAGGAGGTAAATGTTTGGGATCTTCAGGTTTCTATCGGTTTGTGGGTAGATCGTAGTTTCGGGATTTCGCTAGATCCGCAAGTAGTCAGGTGTGTAACGCTTACACACTTCATTAGTAATATGTGTTAATTATGTTTACTATTAAAAGCTGAAATAGCCATTGAATCCAGTGTTGTGCTTTGTAGGTATGTGCGTGGACTCCGGGTAAGTCCCTTATCGATTGATTACCGAGATGTGCTGTTATTCCATTGGATTATGCTATGTTATGTGATATTTGCATGTTAAACATGATTTATGCCATGGAAAATATGTTCACTGATGTGGGTGTGATGAGAGGAGGGGGAAGGATGATTCTAGACTGTCACCAGTGGTTTTGACCCCATGGCGGGTTGGCCCCGCTTTTGATACTCTATTCGTCACTAAGTTTCAGTGGTTTTGACCATACATGGATTATTGTGACTCGTCCCAGTGGTTTGGTATCACAGTGGGTTGGCCCCATATGTTGATTATGGGATTGTCATCAGTGGTTTTGACCACACGGTGGGTTGGCCCCACCATATGATTTGTGGCTACAGTCACCAGTGGTTTTGACCACACTATATGATTTGTGACTACGGTCACCAGTGGCTTTGACCACTAGTAGTTTTGACCACACGGGGTAGACACAGGAGTTCGGATGGTTAGGTTGGGTTTGCATGATTTGCATGATTACTTATGACTTGTGTGAGTGCTTGTTATTCTCGGGATGGGGATTTATGCACTGAGTCTCGGTGACTCACCCCTTCTCTTATATTTTGCAGATGAGACATAGATCGAGGATATGGAGTCGGGGAGGACTCGAGGTGGCCATGCACTTTACTTTCGGGTTTTGTTTTAAACTTTAATTTCGGTTTACATTTTCTTTAAATTTGGTTTTGGATTGTAATAAGGCCGCTAAGTTATTATTTTGGGTTTTTATTTATCTGCTTTTGCGTTATCATATTATGCTTAAGTTAAATAACCTTGCATGCTCAAATAACCGGTAAAAACCAATGTTTTCAAAAATTTACTTCTTATCGGGATTTTCAAACCTTACCATCGGGTAATAATCTATACAAGATGATAACAAGATAACTTAAATGTTTTTCCAATCTAAGTTTTCTTCAAGATCAAAAGCGAACAAGTTTTAATTTAATTATGATCAACTCACTCGGGTTTTAATCGAATCGCATGACTTTCCAAAATTTGAAACGGCAAGCAGGTTTTCCAAAAATGAGTTTTCTGGGTTTTAAAGCAACAAAAACGTTTACAACAACACTTTAAACGGGTTTCTGCTAAACTCAAAACATCAAAGGGTTTTTCGATAAAGGTAAATTGGCAGACTTGTTTTATTCAAAATATTTTCACTTTGTAACATGCCGGATTCGGTCGTGGTGTGTTGACCGGGTTTGGGGTGTTACAATTACCATTTTCACGAGTTATTATATCGAAATTCTTACCTTCACTACTATTTCCACCTTCGCCGCAAATGTAATTATAAATATAATTATCATTGGAATTGTCACTACCACTTAAAATGGAACTATCAATACATATTTGAGAACGAAGATAAGAGTCAATACAACTATTAATGTGATTATTCTAACCATATTTATTATCATTATCATACAAGTTAAAATGATAGTGAGGCTCATCATTTTTTGATCCATTATTCATATAACTAGAATTATGATAACTAAAAAAAAAAAAAAAAAAAACTTTCTAGTTCACTCAAAAAAGAATGATCATTGTTAAGCTCAAAAATCTGATTTTCACTGTCAAAATATATGGAATAACAGTCTTGATTAATATCCCTAATTAAAAAGGTGTCATCATAAATGAAATTTCGAATGTCTTTGATGTCAACTAAATGATCAACCTTACTGTAATAACTAGAGTTGTCGATACAATCATGAATGTTTTTATCCGTATCATTTCTAGTCGGGTCTTCATTTACAGTAGTATTTTCAACAGGACCAAGGCAGCTATCCATTGATTTACTTAGCCCACATATGTATTCTAATTCCCCTTAGAAAAGATCAAATTGAACCATGATTTTTCCATAGAGCTTTCTTGTCTCTATTTCCATGAAAGTACAGTAGATGAATAGTTAGTCGATGAAAAATCAATTGAATATTTTATTTCCTATTAGAATACGCATACTAGATACAATCACTAGGGTTATTAACGAACAATGAGTGAATATTGAAAGAAACGATTCTCTTTTGTAAGAACCTGGAGTAGTAGTTCATTATATATGATAGAGCTCTTTTTCTTTTGAATTAGAAATATCAATTTTCAATTCGAAATAGTGATTTTCCCCATGTTGTGTAAAATTCGCACTGAAAAAATTTAAAAAAGAAAATTTTCTCCTATCAAGAACTTTTTGTGTAAAATCTCATCTACTAATACAATACAATAATTTTCTATTCCAACACGGAGCCAAAAGGACAACATATAGGATGGGTAGAAGAAGTTGTGATGCTTGGCTCGATTCATGATCCGAAACCGTGGTATATAAGATAGAAAAAAATATGCCAATCCTAAGGATCCATACATAGGATTAATTATGGACCCAGGAGAAAATTTGAGTTGTTTTTAGTCTTTTATTTTTGTATTTAAGATATTGTATGTCTAGATAAAAATGTATCTATAAAAAATACAGACAATAGAATCGACTCAATCTTTTTAGTAAAAGATTGGGCCGATTTTAATTGCAATTCAACTAACCGATAGTAATTACTAGATTACAAAGTATCCATTGCTTCGAATTCAAATTTGATTTATGAAGCTACTTTATCTAATTTATCCACTGCGTTGAATTCAAATTTGATCACCTTCCATACTTCACAAGCAGCAGCTAGTTCAAGACTCCATTTGCTAGCCTTGCGGATAATTTCATTACCCTCGCGGGCAAGGTCACATCCCTCATTACGAGCTTGTACACATGCTTCTAAAGCTACTCGATTATCTACGGCACCTGGTGCATTTCCCCAAGGGTGTCCTAAAGTTCCTCCACCGAATTGTAGTACGGAATCATCTCTAAAGATCTCAGTCAAAGCAGGCATATGCCAAACGTGAATACCCCCCGAAGCTACGGGCAGAACACCTGGCATAGAAACCTAATCTTGAGTGAAATAAATACCACGGCTTCGATCTTTTTCAACAAAATCATCAAGTAGTAAATCAACAAAGCCCAAAGTTATGTCCCTTTCTCCTTCAAGTTTACCTACTACTGTACTAGTGTGAATATGATCTCCACTAGAAATATGTAAAGTTTTAGCTAGTACATGAAAGTGCATGCCATGATTCTTCTATCTATCAATAATTGCGTGCATTGCGTGATGGATGCAAAGAAGTAGACCATTATCTCGGCAATAATGAGCCAAGCTAGTATTTGCAGTGAACCCACCTGTTAAGTAGTTGTGCATTATGATAGGAACTCCCAATTCTCTAGCACACGCGGCCCTTTTGATCATTCCTTCACATGTACTTGCAGTAGCATTCAAGTAATGCCCTCTGATTTCACCAGTTTCAGCCTGTAATTTATAAATTGCTTCGGCACAAAATAAGAAACGGTCTCTCCAGTGCATAAATGGTTGGGAATTCACATTCTCGTCATCTTTGGTAAAATCAAGCCCCCCGCGTAGACATTCATAAACTTCTCTACCGTAGTTCTTAACGGATAACCCCAATTTAGGTTTAATAGTACATCCTAATAGGGGGCGACCATACTTGTTCAATTTATCTCTTTCAACCTGGATGCCGTGAGGCAGCCTTGGAAAGTTTTAATATAAGCAGTAGGGATTCACAGATCCTCTAGACGTAGAGCGCGTAGGGCTTTGAACCCAAATACATTACCCACAATGGAAATAAACATGTTAGTAACAAAACCTTCTTCAAAAAGGTGTAAAGGGTAAGCTACATAACATATATATTGATCTTCTTCTCCAGGAACGGGCTCAATGTGGTAGCATCGCCCTTTGTAACGATCAAGGCTGGTAAGCCCATTGGTCCACATGGTTGTCCATGAACCAGTAGAAGATTCAGCAGCTACCGTGGCCCCTGCTTCTTCAGGTGGAACTCCAAGTTGAGGAGTTACTCGGAAGGCTGCCAAGATATCAGTATCTTTAACTTCATATTCAGGAGTATAATAAGTCAATTTATACTCTTTAACACCAGCTTTGAATCCAACACTTTCTTTAGCCTCTGTTGGTGGTGACATAAGTCCTTCCCTACAACTCATGAATTAAGAATTCTCGCAACAACGTCTACTCAATATAGATGAGGAGCTAATGAAACCTTTTCGAAGAAATCTTTCAAAAAATTATCAACGAATCTGAAAGGTTCCTTATTAGACCATGGCATTTGATTCGCCAAATACATCATTATTCTATATTCTTTCATATGTATGGCGCAACCCGATCCGTGTTTTTCAAGTTTATAATTCCTTACTTTTTTTTTTTTGAATCAAAATTCTAAATGCAAATGAAATAAATGAAATAGAAATAGATAAATAATATAAAAATAATATTAATATAATATTCTAATATATTATAAATAAAATATATAAATATATTCTAATTCTAATATATATTAGAATATATATAATAGAATAGATAAATATATAATAGAATTAATATTCTAACATCTAATATAAATTAGATATTATATATTATAAGCTCAATAATAAGAAATAAGAAATTCACCATTGACAGTAATATATGTTGTATATGTAAATCCTAGATGTGAAAACAGGCGTAATTCGACCCTGAAATGAAAAAAAAAAGGGAATATAGATGGAAAATGGGGAGAGAGGTTGGACATAAAGTAAAAAAAATCGATATGCTAAAATAAAATATGAAATGAAATTGAAACAAGGCTAATGAGATAGAAATAAGGAATCATAAATAGAGTTCAGGTTCGAATTCCATAGATAATATGGATGGTGTTGCCTATAATGATGGAAAAATGAAAGGCTCTCCCAAAATTTTTATTTATCCACTTTCTATTTTGAAAATAGGTTGGTTGAACTTAAAAATTCCTTCATTGAATAAGGAAACAATCCAATTGCATGCACTTGAATTGGATGGGACCAATTAAATTGAGTGCTAACCCCCATTTCTTATTGAATTAACCAATCAACCTCCTGTCGAAGATTTATTCTGTATTCGATAATTTTGGGAAAAATTTGACATGTTTCACTTTATTATGAAAATAAATCCTAGTACTTTTGTTCCTGGAGTTTCCACGCTTGAAAAAGAAAATCTGGGGCGTATTTCTCAAATCATTGGTCTAGTACTGGATGTAGCCTTTCCCCGGGCAAGATGCCTAATATTTACAAAGCCCTAGTAGTTAAGGGTCGAGATACCGCCGATCAACAAATTAATGTGGAGGAAAAATAGGACTATTTGGGGGGGGGCTGGTGTAATGCCCCAAATTTGGGCCTAGAAGAATTGGGCCTCTTGGGCATTGGGCTTTGGATTTCAAAAATTTTTTTTAAGTGAGCGAGAAAAATGACAATTGGCATGTGGGCTTTGAGGATTAATAAATTTGGAGTGTCTAGAGGTGTTGGAAAAGTCCTGGGATCAAGTAAAGGTATAGGAATGTAACACCCCAAACCCGGCCCAAAAACACCACTGCCGAATTTGGAATGTTACGGGAAAAGAGGTGAAAACGAGTTGTTATTTTGAAGATGGGATTAGACTTTATATTTGAGAAAAACTATCTTCTCCAAGGTTGTCATTAAGAATTAGTAATTTACCGAAAATAAAATAGATGTCCAAGTTGTATTAAATTTGATTCGTTGTTTGTGCCGGTTTTGTGAGAAAACGTTTGCTTTTAGGTAGCTTGAAACTCATTTTATGTTTCCATGTCGAAAATATTTTAGTCTCATATTTTTAAAAGTACTAAGTAATAAATCCAGCTTAAAACCATAAAATCCTGAATAGTTAGAGTGGCCTTATTACAAAAACGAAATAACCCAAAGTAAAACTAACAGTTTAAAATAAAATGAACGAAAACAACTTCTGTATGGCCACCTCGAATCCCCTCCAACCCGGTCCATTGAATCATGTGTCACCTCCATTGTTTTTAGGAAAAATTGGGTGAGTCAAACCGACTCAGTGTGCAATTAAACCACATGATTCCACAAATGGGCTTGACCCCAAATCCACATCAAACCACATACCATGCATAATGATGCAATATGTTATCCCAACCCAACCTAGTATCCAACCGAAACACACCACCCGTATATCCATCCACCACACACCTGGGGATTACTAAATCAACCCTCCATCCGCTACACACCTCTTTGGTAGTCTATGCCGACGGCACACTGCTCAAAGTCCACTCAGTGGTCTAGCCACTGATCCACGTGATTAAAATCACAAATATCCACGATGAGACTCAAAGTCATCATCAATCGACAATGAGGCTCCGGGCCGTCATTAATCGTGACAGAGTCACCCACGTACATAAATGTACACATTTCCCCTTTATTCAACATATCTTGAACCCCATGCACATGCAGCATAATATAATGAAATGGCAATATAACATATGAACATACCAGATATGCATATATGACATGCTTACATAGATCCACAATTATTAACCACACCCTCAACATAGGTAGTATACTAACTTGGTTACCGGATTATCCAATATGGGTAATAACACCACCAAAGCCACTGTTTCGGCTACCACACACAACACATACATTTAAATTAAAGCAAATAAATAAACAGTGTGTTAATTACACACCTGATAACTCGCAATACCACGACCTCTATGTCGACACTGTCGCTAATTGACACTACCGCTATTTGCCTATGATACTGCTCCGACGCTAGCCCACATCCTGGTGGCCAATCCCGAACCGCTGAAACTGACCGCTTCTTGAATTTAGAGGTAGGGACTAGTCTCCAACCCCTTTCTCTCCTTGGCTGATACTCGAAACCATCAATAAAATCTTTGGTCAGAAGACCCGGGTTAAAACGTTAAATCAGATCTATACAAACTAAACAATATCTTAATCGAATATCCTTACCACAATTGACAACACCCGGAGAGTCTATCCTTGAACCAAGAGATTGCTAAAATCACTACATAAACCATATTAGATTCAGCTCCAACACTTATGGACAAAAGAAGTGGCCTTCGGCCAAATGTTATATCTTCTTACCTTGATTGATCGAATCCCGAAAGATCACTAACACCCTCCTTAACCCTGGCTTCAAACAGAAGAGACACAAAGTTAAGGCCTTTATCAAGATTCGGCCACACTCAAGAACCAAAACTAGGCTTTTAGTTTCGGCAACCAGAGAAAGAAAAGAGAAAGATTAAAAAGAATAACGAACCCTCACCACTACTACTAACCCGACTAAGAAAATTGATAGGAGATGAACAACGACACCCCCTCTACAGGCTCTGACAGATTCGGCCAAGAGATATAACTTGAGAAATAACCACAACAAAAGAAGAAAAGAAAGAGTAGAGACGAAAAAGAAGGGAATAATGGTGAATAGAAGGTTCGGCCAAGGTTCTAATGACTAGGAGGGTTATTCGGCTTTTGAGATTAAGGTGATTGGTGGAAAAGAAGAAGAAGAGAAGGTTGAGGTTTGAGAGGTTTCGGCTATGGTGAAGGCGAAGAGTATATTTCGGCTTTTAGAGAGTGAATAGAAAAGAGGAGAAAGAGTTGCAAAGAGAAAAGCAAGATGCACAAATGGTCTCTCACTTTCGGCTTTTGGTCATATGGAGAGAAAACAATTGAAGAGCTTTTGACAACACTTTTCGGCACAAGACTACAGAAGGGAGAAAATGCAAAAGATGCACACTACAACCACTAAGCAAATTCAGCACCTACCCCCCTCTAACATGACCGAAAATGCCACCGCCTAGAGCCCCATAATCGGCCAACTCTTACACCCCTCTCCACATCCCTTGTTTCACTCCTAACTTTCCTCCCCTCCTCTCATTCAAACAGGTTTGAATGATTCAAACTTTCCACCTTACTCCCCACCACTCATTCAAAATATTTGACCCAATCAAACTTCCACCTTTCAAGTGCCATTGCTGAATCCACTACCTCCCCTCTTTTGACGCAAAATACAACCCGAAATGCTACCCATGTTGCTCGAACCTCCTCCCCATTGGAACTCCCCTTGACACAACTCTCTTGCACTCCAAATGACGCCTCCTTGCCACTCCACCACTCCACTTGTTGTGTCACTGAACACCACATTAAATCCCTTAAGGCCTAGCTCCCCTAGCTCTCCCCTTCACAGCTTTAACCAAAAATTTCACTAAGGCTTAGACTTAACCCCAAGGTTTCCCGAAGCCCTCAAACACACTCAAACAGTCATGTATCACACAAGAACACACAGATTCAAGATACATGCAGGACCTCTAAATCTCGGATGTTACAGTTCTACCCCTTTAAAGAAATTTCGGCCTTGAAATTACCTTGTCAAAATAGGTGAGGGTATTGCTATCGCATTGCCTCCTCCGGCTCCCACGAAGCTTCTTTTGAACCATGGTTCCGCCACAACACCTTGACTAGAGGAACTGATTTCTTTCGTAGCGCCTTCACATCTCATTCCAAAATCTGAATTGGCTCCTCCTCATATGACAAGTCTGGCTTAAACTCAACTTCCTCAACTGGCACCACGTGAGATGGATCCGATCGGTAACGACGTAGCATCAAAACGTGGAACACATCATGCATCTGTTTCAATTCCAGAGGCAACTCTAACTGGTACGCCACTGGTCTATCTCAATTCAAAACCCGATAAGGCCCTATAAACCTGGGACTCAGCTTACCTTTACACCCAAATATCATCACCTTATTCCATGGTGAAACTTTCAGGAACACCCGATCACCTACTGCAAATTCTGTCTCTTTTTGCTTAAGATCCGTATACAATTTCTGTCTGTCCGATGCCTCCTTCAACCATGTTCGAATTACCTTAACCTTTTCTTCCGATTCTGCCACCAACTCTGGACCTAAGACATGGCGTTCACCTAACTCTGTCCAACAGGTAGGAGTGCGACCCTTCCGCCCATACAATGCTTCATACGGCGCCATCCGAATACTTGCTTGATAACTGTTATTGTATGCAAACTCTGCTAAAAGCAAGAATTCTTCCTAACTACCTCTGAAATCGATAATGCAGCCTCTCAACATATCCTCTAACACCTGAATTACCCTTTCAGACTGGCCATCCGTCTGCAGATGAAATGCTGTACTAAAGTCCAACCTGGTGCCCAATGCCTGATGCAACACCCTCCAAAATCGCGACGTAAATCTAGGGTCCCTATCTGATATGATTGATACTGGCACCCCATGTAGTCTCACAATTTCTGCTACATACAGCTTTGCCAACCTCTGTAGAGAGTAATCAACACGAACAAGTATGAAACGAGTGGATTTTATCAATCGATCCACAATCACCCATGCCGAGTCTTTCTTAGTAGGCGTAAGAGGAAGCCCACTAACGAAATCCATCGTGATTCTCTCCCACTTCCACTGCGGAATCTTCACTGGTTCCAGCAACCCCGAAGGCACTTGGTGTTTAGCTTTGACCTGCAGACACGTCAAACACTTTCCCACAAATTCCGTAACTTCCCGCTTCAATCTAGGCCACCAAAACTGATCTCATAGATCCTTATACAACTTACTCCGTCTAGGATGCATAGCGTAAGGGCTACTATGCGATTCCCGAAGAATCCTCTGCCTAAACTCCACAACTTTTGGCATACAAACCCTGCCACGGAAACACAAAACTCCGTCGCTGTTCACACTGTAGTCCTCTAATCCCCCATTCTGTACTTGGAAAAGTCTAGTACTCAGAACCTCATCCACCAACTGTTTCTCTTTTACCTGACTTATCCATGCCGGCTTCACTTGTAGTTTGGCTAACAAACTCCAGTCATCATACAGACTAAGATGAGCGAACATCGCCCTCAGATCCGGTACTACTTTCTGGATTAACGCATCTGCCACTACATTCGCTTTACCCGGGTGATATTCAATCGAACAGTAATAATCTTTTAACAGCTCCACCCATCTTCGCTGTCTCAAGTTCAGCTCCTTCTGAGTCAGCAGATACTTTAAACTCTTATGGTTAGTATAGATCACCAACTTCTCTCCATACAAATAATGTCTCCACACTTTCAAGGCGAAAACCACAGCAGCCAACTCCAGGTCATGAGTGGGATAGTTAACTTCATGTGGTCTTAACTGTCGAGACGCATAGGCAACAACCTTCCCTTCCTGCATCAACACACAACCTAACCCCGTATGAGAAGCATCACAATATACAACAAAAACTATCCCTACTTCAAGCTGAATTACAACCGGAGCCTCAGTTAAAACCCTTTTTAGCTTCTCGAAACTCTGCTGCTGCTTGTCCATCCACACAAAAGGTACCTCCTTTCTCAACAGCTTAGTCAAAGGTGCTGCTATAGAGGAAAAACCTTCGACAAATCTTCTGTAATAACCTGCTAATCCCAAGAAACTGCGAATCTCCGCCACTATCTTAGGTGGTTTCCAATCCAATACCGCCTCAATCTTCTGAGGATCCACTCTTATCCCTTCCGCAGATACCACATGTCCGAGAAAAGCAACTTCTCTTAACCAAAACTCGCACTTACTAAATTTGGCATACAGTTTCTTCTCCCTTAAAACCTGTACCACTATCCGAAGGTGCGCATCATGCTCCTCCTCTGACTTGGAATATACCAGAATGTCGTCTATGAACACCACGACGAACTGGTCCAAATAGGGTTGGAAAACCTGGTTCATCATATCCATGAATGCAGCTGGGGTGTTTGTCAACCTGAACGATATTACCAGGAATTCATAGTGCCCGTATCGAGTCTAAAAAGTTGTCTTATGAATATCCACTTCCTTCACCTTAAGCTGATGATATCTCGATCTCAAATCTATCTTCGAAAAGACCGCAGCCTCTTTAAGCTGATCAAACAAGTCGTCTATCCTCGGTAATGGGTACTTGTTCTTGATCGTCAATTTATTCAACTGGCGGTAATCTATGCACATACGCATAGATCCTTCCTTCTTCTTTACAAACAACACCAGTGCTCCCCATGGAGACACACTGAGTCGAATGAAATCACGATCTAGAAACTCTTGGATCTGGGCCTTAAGCTCAACTAACTCCTTCGGTGCCATCCTGTAAGGAGCGATGGACACCGGCGCTGCACCCGGTAGCAGGTCGATTCCAAACTCTACCTCACGATCCAGAGGTAACCCTGGAAGTTCTTCTGGAAAGACAACCTCAAACTCCTTCAGTGTTCTAACCTCCCCCACAGCTGCTTCCTTTGCATCCAAAGCACTAACAAACATTAAGAACGCCAAGCACCCCTTCTTCACCATCTTTTCCGCTTTGAGAGCAGACACTACACTAGACAGGTAGTCTCTCCTCTCACCTATCACCAAACCCTCATTGTCTTCGGGATCTTTAATGACATACGCTTAGTAGCATAGTCCAAATTCGCACGATACCTTATTAACCAGTCCATGCCTAGGATCAAGTCAAATTCTCTGAACGGCAGCTCTATCAAGTCAGTCGGGAACACTGACACTTGAACTTCTAAAGGCACATCTCTAAAAAGTTTATCTACCACTACTGATTGCCTTAAAGGACTAAGTACTGTCATCTTCCTAGAGACAATTTTAGGATTCATATTCAAGGTTCTAGACACCATACTAGTAATATAGGAGTGAGTCGACCCGACATCAATTAAAGCAGTAAAGGGTAACCCAAAAATGAGAAACATACCCGAGATAACATTTGGTGCATCCCCCTCCTCACGACGTCTGGCTGCATAAACCAACATAGGCTGTCTTGCATCTGAGCTCCCAGTACCTTTGCCCGGTGCTCCACAACCTCGGCCAAAACTATTCCCTCCACGGTTCGGGCAACGACCCCTCGACACCTATTGACCACCCCTTTCTGGCTGCACATACCTCTGACCTACTGTCTGAGTCCTAGCCATGTCTTGAGGACAGTTCTTAACCAAATGATCCTTTGACCCGCACCTGTAACACTCTTTATTCCTTCCCCAGCACTCTCCTACATGAGACCTTCCACATTGAGCACACGGATGAAACTGATTCCCTGCAGCAGTCATAGAAACGCGAGCAGGACCCTCAACCCTAGGCTTTTTCTGAAAACCCCCAGATGACGCTGACGGTCCAAAACCCCTCTTATTTCTGCCTCTGTCTTTATCTCTCTTTTGCCTCTCAGTTTGCTTAACCTCCTCGGCTATCCGAGCTTTTTCCACCAAAGTAGCAAAGTCCCTCTCCCGCTGAGGAGCTATCAACACCCGCAGCCCATCCTCAAATCTCACATAGCGCTCGTAGTCAGTAGCAACAATTCCCCGAGCGTATCGGCTCAGCAGCAAAAATTCGCCTCATATTCTGCTACTGACTTACCCCCTTGCACTAAGTTCAAGAATGCCTTCCTCTATGCATCCACGTAACTAGCCCTGACGTATTTCTCCTCAACTTAATCTTGAAGAAACCCCAATCTACTCAGTCTGCCGGAGTACCCTCTCTGACGGTGAGCCACCACTGGTAGGCCTCATCCTGAAGTAAAGAAACAACGCCCTTCAACTTTTCCTCAGCTGTGCAGTCAGGGTCATCGATGATCATCTCAACTGCCTATAACCAATACTCTGCCACATTCGGAGCTACCCAAGAGACACCCCTAAATATCTCGGCTCCATTCGCTCGAAGTCGTTCAGACACGGACTTCCGGGCCTCAGTACCCATATTAGCTCTCGCAACTCTCTCCAAAATCTGCAACATAGCCTGCGACACCATTTCGTCTCCACCCGTTTGATCCTGAAACTCTGCTTCCGCAGCCGGTGGCGGTGCCTCATTCTCCGATCCCTGACCAGACCTATCTGGTTCCGACACAGTCATCCTACCTCTACCACGCCTACGCGCATTACGACCATGTCCCCTACTACTCATGTCTATTGTCACGTCTTAATCTGTGTTAAGAAGTTTTATGCATTAGCTTTCTTTCCACATATTGATTAAAGGAGTAGTTTTATGACATAGAATTTCAAGTTATTCTTTCGTAGAGCACATACATCCCTAAAGGTCTCAGTCTCTAAAGAGAATATCCTAAATTTTAACATCAATAACAATATCCATCACAATGCATCACTTAACCACCTCCATTCAATTCATTTAACAGTCAGAAAACTTACTTGGTAGACCTGGGCTAGAAGATTCGAGTGCCATGCCTTCACTGATCCATTCCTCTTAAAAATTCCTTTTACCCACTTTTGAATACCAAGTTTGAAAATGTTGTGGGCCTCAAAACCCAAAGGCCGAGTTTAAAATATGGGCTCTGATACCAAATTGTAACACCCCAAACCTGGCCCAAAATACCACGGTCGAATTCAGAATGTTACGGGAAAGGAGGTGAAAACGAGTTGTTATTTTGAAGATGGGATTAGACTTTATATTTGAGAAAAACTATCTTCTCCAAGGTTGTCATTAAGAATTAGTAATTTACCGAAAAAATAGATGTCCAAGTTGTATTAAATTCGATTCGTTGTTTGTGCCGGTTTTGTGAGAAAACGTTTGCTTTTAGGTAGTTTGAAACTCATTTTATGTTTCCATGTCGAAAATATTTTAGTGTCATATTTTTAAAAGTACTAAGTAATAAATCAAGCTTAAAACCATAAAATCCTGAATAGTTAGAGTGGCCTTATTACAAAAACAAAATAACCCAAAGGAAAACTAACAGTTTAAAATAAAATGAACGAAAACAACTTCTGCATGGCCACCTCGAATCCCCTCCAACACGGTCCATCGAATCACGTGTCACCTGCATTGTTTTTAAGAAAAATAAGGTGAGTCAAATCGACTCAGTGTGCAATTAAACCACATGATTCCATAAATGGGCTTGACCCCAAATCGACATCAAACCATATACCACGCATAATGATGCAATATGTTATCCCAACCCAACGTAGTATCCAACCGCTACACACCACCCATATATCCATCCACCACACACCTGGGGATTACTAAATCGACCCTCCATCCGCTACACACCTCTTTGGCAGTCTATGCCGATGGCACACTGCTCAAAGTCCACTTAGTGGTCTAGCCACTGATCCACGTGATTAAAATCACAAATATCCATGATGAGATCAAGGTCATCATCAATCCACAATGAGGCTCGGGGCCATTATTAATCGTGACAGAGTCACCCACGTACATAAATGTACACACTTCCCCTTATTCAACATATCCCGAACCCCATGACATGCAACGTAATATAATGAAATGGCAATATAACATATGAACACACCAGATATGCATATATGACATGCTTACTTAGATCCACAATTATTAACCACACCCTCAACATAGGTAGTATACTAACCTGGTTACCGGATTACCCAATATGGGTAATAACACCACCACAACCACTGTTTCGACTACCACACACAACACATACATTTAAATTAAAGCAAATGAATAAACAGTGTGTTAATTACACACTTGATAACTCGCAATACCACGACCTCTATATCGACACTGTCGCTAATCGACACTACCGCTATTTGCCTACGATCCTGCTCTGACACTGGCCCACACCCTGGTGGCCAATCCCGAACAGCTAAAACTGACCGTTTCTTGAATTTAGGGGTAGGGACTACGTGTCCAACCCCTTTCTCTCCTTGGCTGATACTCGAATCCATCAACAAAATCTTTGGTCAGAAGACCCGGGTTAAAACGTTAAATCAGTTCTATACGAACTAAATACTATCTTAATCGAATATCCTTACCATAATTGACAACACCAGGAGAGTTTATCCTTGAACCAAGAGATTGCCGAAATCCCTACATAAACCATATTAGATTCAGCTCCAACACTTATGGACAAAAGAAGTGGCCTTCGGTTGAACGTTATATCTTCTTACCTTGATTGATCGAATCCCGAAAGATCACTAACATCCTCCTTAACGCTGGCTTCAAACAGAAGAGACACAATGTTAAGGCCTTTATCAAGATTCGGCCACACTCAAGAACCAAAACTAGGCTTTTAGTTTCGGCAACCAGAGAAAGAAAACAGAAAGATTAAAAAGAATAACAATTACCACTACTACTAACCCGGCTGAGAAAATTAATAGGAGATGAACAACGACACCCCCTCTACAGGCTCCGACAGATCCGGCCAAGAGATATAACTTGAGAAATAACCATAACAGAAGAAGAAAAGAAAGAGTAGGGACGAAAAAGAAGGGAATAATGGTGAATAGAAGGTTCGGCTAAGGTTCTAATGACTAGGAGGGTTATTCGGCTTTTGAGATTGAGGTGTTAGTGGAAAAGAAGAAGAAGAGAGGGTTGAGGTTTGAGAGGTTTCGGCTATGGTGAAGGTGAAGAGTATATTTCGGCTTTTAGAGAGTGAATAGAAAAGAGGAGAATGAGTTGCAAAGAGAAAAGCAAAATGCACAAATGGTCTCCCACTTTCGGCTTTTGGTCATATGGAGAGAAAACAATTGAAGAGCTTTTGACAACACTTTTCGGCACAAGACTATAGAAGGGAGAAAACGCAAAAGATGCACACTACAACCACTAAGCAAATTCAGCACATACCCCCTCTAACATGACCGAAAATGCCACCGCCTAGAACCCCATAATCAGCCAACTCTCACACCCCTCTCCACATCCCTTGTTTCACTCCTAACTTTCCTCCCCTCTACTCATTCAAACAGGTTTGAATGATTCAAACTTTCCACCTTACTCCCCACCACTCATTCAAAATATTTGACCCAATCAAACTTCCACCTTTCAAGTGCCATTGTCGAATCCACTACCTTCCCCCTCTTGATGCAAAATACAACCCAAAATGCTGCCCATGTTGCTCGAACCTCCTCCCCCTTGGAACTCCCCTTGATGCAACTCCCCTGCACTCCAAATGATGCCTCCTTGCCACTCCGCCACTCCACTTGTTGTGTCACTGAACACCACATTAAATCCCTTAAGGCCTAGCTCCCCGAGCTCTCCCCTTCACAACTTTAACCAAAAATTTCACTAAGGCTTAGACTTAACCCCAAGGTTTCCTGAAGCCGCCAAACACATTCAAATAGTCATGCATCACACAAGAACACACAGATTCAAGGTACATGTAGGACCCCTAAATATCGGATGTTACAAGGAAAAATTTTGGTTTTAGCCCCAAGGGAACTGTGACTTTAGTCATTAGGCCTCTTAAGTATATTAAGAGAAAATAGGACACAAATGGGCTTGTGGTCCAGTGGAAAGTGGCATCACTTGGGAGCTATGAGGTGGCGTGTGTGAAAACTGAAGAGGTCCAAGGTTCGAGCAGGAGGAGTGTATTTTAGAGTGTTTTATTTTACATAGGTGGACGACAAGAGTTGTGTTGGTTTTGTACTCTTGCCGTGGAGAGTTTATAGGAAGCAGGACTGATGGATGTGGTGGAGATTTCAAATAAGAATAAGGTATTATCAGAGAGAAAAGATAAGAGATGATGAGGGTGAAGTGTTAGGGCCGAATAGGACTGTGGGGGGAAGGTAGTTCTGCTTTGGCTATAAAAGAGGGGTGCCGAAATCCTTAGAAGGGGTTCTTGGAGTTTCCATCTTTCTTTCTCTTTTTTTTTTCACCTCATCCTTATTTTCTTCCATTACTGAATACCGCCACCCCTGTTTGCTGAAATCCATGTTTGCCAGAATCCCTGTTTGGCAAAATCCCTATTTTCTGAAATCCCTGTTTGTCGAAACCCCTTCTTATGTCGATTCTTTGTTGTTTGTTCCTCCACCTCAATCGATTAGTATCTACACTTAATCATGTTTGGAAGCCGAATCTTCAAGTAGATATCTACGCCGCAGGATCAAAGGAGAATTTCGGTAAGTGCTTAGTTAAACTTTTTGGTGTGTTTTGTTAAAAGCCGAAGGGCTATCTAACCCAATACTTGTCGTTAACCTGTATTAATAAGGGTAAGGCTCAACAATCGCAAGCGTGGTAAGTAAGGATTGCTAACAAGGTGGTAAGTGTTCTCGACTCAGTTATGGTTTAGTAAATGGTCGAATCTAATGTGGCTCATAGGGGTGACTTATGAACAGTATGGGTCACTTGGTTTTGACGATATAGGTGTTTGGGTATAGATTTAGAGGATAATCGCCGATAGTAGCAAAGAAAGGGCTACTAGAACATAAGGCACACGGTAAGGGTACGGTGAGGTTTCGATTTTTGATAAGTATGTATTAAAGCCTTGGTTAATCGTTAGTAATGTCGATTGTAGGATCGTGACTAAGGGATTTGCAGCATGTGTGGATACCAGTTGTGTACAAACACTACACAAATGATATCGACAATGCCGAAAAGCTGAAAAGCCGAAAGTGGCTAAATGGGCCCGGTGGGCCCTAAGGCTAGGTTTGATGAGTTTGTTTGGTTTGGTGTATGAATTGAGTTTGTCAAGCATAATACTTGATCTGGAATTGTTTTGGGCCTAACGGGCCATAAGGATGTGATTTTGGCTTAGTGGGCCGTAAGGATGTAATTTGGGTTTGATGGGCTTTATGAGGACGTAGTCCAGTATGCTAAGGTTTATGGACTTTAGGCCTAGTTTAAACAACTCTGAAATTTCATAAGACTCAATCTAATTAAACATGTCCATGAACAAGTTGTTGGGTTAGAGTGTGGCAATGGACATACGTATGTCTAGGATTGGATCTAGGGAGAGCTTGGTACTTAAGCGGCCCACCTCCTCTTCTTTGGAATCCTACCTGGTGCGTAATGTCTGTTCACTTTAGCCGCGAGGACTTGTTGATGGGCCAAAGTTCATAACTAAAACCCGAGAGGGACCAAATACCCTTATATTTGTAAAATTACTAAAATACCCTTATGTGTGTAAAATTACTAAAATACCCTTATATTTGTAAAATTACTAAAATACCCTTATGTTTGTAAAATTACTAAAATACCCTTATATTTGTAAATTACCAAAATACCCCTAGATTTGTAAATTACCAAAATATTTTGCAAAAGTACCAAGATACCCCCATTTTGCCAAATTACCAAAATACCCCTATAAGGTAGAATTACGAAAACAAAACCATCAAAAGCATACCAAAATAACCATTCAAACCTTACATTCAAAACCAATCCCAACTATGACAATCTCAAGGATTAAGTCTCATATCATTACAAGACTAATTCATGCATTTGCTCATTCAAAACTTGGCCATTCCACATTCTTTCACCATACCAAAAGATGCATCCTATATCACATTCATTTAAGCAAAGTTTCAACTCCTAAATAGCCAAATCACATGGCTAAGATCACATAACTTGTTATACCAAAATACTAGGCTATACATGCCATATCTAGCTTTATACATTTTCAAAGTGTACCCAAAAAGAGATTGGCAGTGTGATGATGATCCGTGATGGTCCCGAGCCTTCAGTAGCTTTGACGACCTATAGAACAGAAGAAACATACATAGAGTAAGCTTTTCAAAGCTAAGTGAGTCATAATACAAATAAACTCAGCATGAAAAACATATATGCACATAAGTACAAAGGCATATCTCATTTACTTAGCAAACCATCACATATATGCTTAGGTTCATATATTTGGCCATAATGCCACATTCATTACTTCAGAAATCATATGTATAAACATAGCTTTCCATACCCATTTTAACATCTCATTCACATTCTCATATTCATCCATTCCTTTCTTCTAATCAGAGTCATATAGGTACTTACCTTGTATACACATTTAGTGTATGTGCAACGTACCTGAGCTGAACATTCATTTACTTAATCTATCAGAGCTCGGATTTGATATTCATATCTCAGACTCGCCCGTTGAATCATAAGAAATTCAGTAAGTTACTCAGAAGCTCAGAATAATCGTACAAAGCCATCGTCCAAGACGAGGTCTTACACATAAACTGATATGTAAGCCAACGTCCCAAACGTGGTCTTACACATAAACAGATATAGATGCCAACGTCCCAGACGTGGTCTTACACGTAAACAGATATTGATGTCAACGTCCCCGACGTGGTCTTACACGTAAACAGATATTGATGCCAACGTCCCCAACGTGTTCTTACACGTAAAACAGAACAGATACCTATTCCTAGGTTCGTATGAGGCTTCTCAGACTTAGTCAATAAACCGAACTTATCTCAGAATTCAATTATAGAATTTCTCATAAACATCCATTAATCAAATGAACATGTATAAATTCATATAAGTACATTTATTTGCATAGTGACTTACCTTGAATTCGGTTTATCGAAACGAAAACGGCTATTCGTTTACTTTCACTTTCCCGCGATCTAAATTTGTTTTCCTCGGTTCTTGATCTAAACATATTCAAAATTAACTCTTTTATTCACTAGTTCATTCAATTCAATCCCAAGACATACATTTATGGCTATTTGAAATTTAGCCCTCACTTTTGCACATTTTATCAATCTAGTCCATTTTTTACAAAACACCAAATTCAGAAAATCCATACGTATACATGCTTGGCTGAATACATATGCATCATATACAAGCCCACATTTTTCAGCAAATTCACAAATTAGTCCCTCAATTTACCATTTTCTCAATTTACCCCTATTTAGCTAAATTTATCAAAAATTCAAGAACAAGGTATGTTCATCTAACTCAAATCTTTCATTTAACACCAAAAATCATCAAAAAGCTTAACATAGCATCAATAGCATTTTACACAAACATCATCAATTCAGGAAATTGAGACACGGGTTTGAAAGCTCTCGAAGCAATTGTAAAAACGTAAAAATTATCGAAAACCGATAGAAAAACATACCTTGAATTCAAGCTTAGAAGTGCCAAAAATCAAAAGAAATAAACCCTCACTTCTTTCTCTAATATTCGGTCAAAAAGATGAAAATGAGAATGGCCATTTTTCATGTTTTTATCACTTATATCATACATAATAATTCATTTACCTTTTTTGCCATTTAAAACAAATTTTTATAACATAAATAACAAGGTCATTTTTTACCATAATCACCCACTAACTTAATAGTGGTTAAATTGCCATTTAAGGCCATAACTTTAAAAAGCCACAACACTTTAATACTTTATCAATTAGCAAGAAAATTTCACATTCAATGCATTTTAATCCTTTTGTCAAATTAGTCACACAGACGGTCAAATTACCTTACGAAAATTTACCATATACTCAATCACCCATCAACAGCACAGAAAATAATATTAAAATAATATTTGGACTCAGATTTGTGGTCTTGAAACCACTGTTCTAACTAGGGTATAATCTTGACTGTTATAATTCTCCCCCTTAGGGATTTTTGTCCCTAAAAATCTTACTGTTAAATAGAGTCGGATATTGCTGTCTCAATGAATCCTCAGGCTCCCACGTAGCCTTTTCAATTCCGTGTCGATTCCACAGTACTTTTACTAACGAAATTTTCTTGTTTCTCAACTCTTTCACCTCACGAGCTAAGATACATATCGGTTCCTCTTCATATGACATATCAGGTTGGATTTCAATCTCAAATGGGGCAATCACATGTGACGGATCAGATCGATATCTACGGAGCATCGAGACATGAAATACATTGTGTATCTTTTCTAGCTCATTTGGCAACTCTAATCTATATGCAGCAGGCCCGACACGTTCAGTAATCTCATACGGCCCGATGAACCTCGGACTTAATTTGCCTTTATGCCTGAATCGAAGCACTTTCTTCCATGGAGACACTTTCAGAAATACTTTGTCACCGATTTCAAATTCTATATCTTTACGTTTCAAGTCTGCGTAAGATTTCTGATGATCAGATGCTGCTTTCAAGCAATCTCGGATCTGTTTCACTTTCTGTTTTGAATCTTTTATCAGATAAACCCCGTGTAGCTTATTTCCACTGAGCTCAGTCCAATACAGAGGTGTACAACATTTATGTCCGTACAAATCTGCATATTGTGCCATTTTGATACTCGATTGAAAACTATTATTGTATGCAAATTCAATCAAGGGCAGATACTATTCCCATGAACCATTAAACTCAAGTATGCAGCATCTCAACATGTCCTCCAGAATATGAATGGTCCATTCAGACTGACCATCTGTCTGCGGATGATAAGTTGTACTGAAATGTAATTTCGTGCCCAATGCTTCTTGCAGTTTCTTCCAGAATCTCGACGTAAACCTCGGATCTCTATCTGACACAATAGATAGCGATACTTCGTGCAATTTCACAATCTCAGAAATATAAAGCTCGGCTAACCTGTCAAGTGATAAATCAGATCTTATCAGGATAAAATGGGCAGATTTCGTCAGTCGATCAACTACAACCCATATAGCATCTTTCCTTTTTGGAGTCAGAGGCAAACCAGAAACAAAGTCCATTGTTACTCTATCCTATTTCCACTCCGGAATCAGAATCGGCTGAAGTAATCCAGATGGAACTTGATGTTCGACTTTGACTTGTGACAGACTAAACATTTCGAAACAAAGTCAGAAATGTCTCGTTTCATACCAGACCACCAGTAATGTCATTTCAAATCATGATACATTTTAGTACTTCCTGGATGAACAAAAAAATTACTTTTATGAGCTTCACTTAAAATCAACTGAATTAACTATGAATTTCTCGGAACACAGATACAATCTCGGTATCTTAAACAATCATCAACAACTTGAAATTCAGATTCAAAATTTATTTCACATTGAGCTCGTTTTGCTAGCAACTCATTATCAAATTTCTGAGCATCACATAACTGTTGTAAAAATAGCGGTTTTGCTTTTAATTCAGCTATCATAAAACAGTCATCAGACAATTCCAACTGAGTACTCAAAGCTCGTAATGCAGACAATGATTTCCTACTCAGAGCATCTGCAATAGCATTTGCTTTTCCCAGATGATAATCTATTACAAGCTCGTAATCTTTTAACAATTCAAGCCATCTTCTTTGTTGTAAATTCAAATCTTTCTAAGTCGTCAGATATTTCAAACTTTTATGATCTGAAAACACGTGACATTTCTCACTATACAGATAATGGCACCAAGTCTTAAGTGGAAACACAATCGCAGTAAGCTCAAGGTCATGCGTCAAATAATTCTTCTCATAAGGCTTTAATTGTCTCGAGGCATAAGCTACAACTTTGCCTTCCTGCATCAAAACACATCCTAGACTGTTTAACAAAGCATCACTGAATACAACAAATTCTTTACCCGATTCTAGCTGTACTAACACTGGGGCTTCTGTTAATAGAGCTTTCAACTGATCGAAACTTCTTTGACATCTATCCGACCATTCAAATCTAACATCTTTTTAAAGTAACCTAGTCAATGGAGTAGCTGTTTTCAAAAAGCCTTTTACGAATCTATGGTAATAACCAGCTAAACCTAGAAAACTGCAAACTTCAGATACATTTCTCGGAGGTTTCCAATTCAGAATAGCAGAAATCTTACTCGGATCTATTCGGATTCCAGAAGCTGACACAATATGTCTCAGAAAGCTAACCTCGTGCAACCAGAATTCACATTTGCTAAATTTCTCATACAATTACTTTTCTCTCAAAGTTTGCAATACGATTCTCAAATGCTCAGCATGCTCAGCCTCATCACAAGAATAAATCAAAATGTCATCAATGAATACGACAACAAATCGATCTAGGTACGGTCTAAAAATTCTGTTCATCAGATCCATAAAAACAGCAGGAGCATTGGTTAGTCCAAATGGCATAACTAAAAACTCATAACGCCCGTACCTCGTTCTGAAAGCATTCTTTGGAATGTTTGAATCTTTCACTCTCAACTGGTAATATCCCGATCTCAGATCAATCTTGGAAAACACAGTAGCTCCTTTCAACTGATCAAACAGATCATCAATTCTGGGCAACGGGTATTTATTCTTTATTGTCACCTTATTCAACTGACGATAATCAATGCACATTCTCATCGTGTCATCTTTCTTTTTCACAAACAAAACAGGAGCTCCCCTAAGGCGAGAAACTCGGTCTACCAAAACCTCTATCAGTCAATTCTTGCAATTGTGACTTTAACTCTTTCAATTCTGTTGGTGCCATTCTATACGGACCTATTGAAATAGGTGTAGTACCGAGTAGCAACTCAATACCAAACTCAACTTCACGAATCGGAGGCAAACCCGGCAATTCTTCAGGAAACACATCAGAAAACTCACAGACAATAGGCACTGACTCAACTTTCTTTTTAGACACTTTCGTATCAATCACATAAGCAAAATATGCCTCATAACCCTTTTTCACATATCTCTGAGCTTTCAAAACAGATATCATAGCAGACAAATCATTTAAATCATCAGACTCAACCCGTACAATTTTGTTATTCAGACCTCTCAAATATATAGTTTTTCTTTTGCGATTCACACACAAAGATCATGCATAAACAACCAATCCATACCCAAAATAATATCGAATTCATCAAATGGCGTGAAGCATCGATCAAAGAGAAAAGCAGATATCTCGAAACATTAACGGGCAGTTCTTGCATACTTTGTCAATAAAGACACTTTTACCTAAGGGGTTCGGTACTTTTATAGTAAATTCAGTAGACTCTATAGGCAAAGTCTTGCTAAACACTAAATTCATGCATATATATGAATACGTAGAACCAGGGTCTATCAAAGCAATCACAGAAGTATCATAAAGAGTAAAAGTACCAGTTATAACATCAGGTGACGAAGCTTCTTCTCGAGCTCAAATAGCATAAGCTCTGGCAGACGCTCTAGCTTCAGATCTGGCAACATTATCTCTCATAATTCTCTAACTACCACTAACGTTTCTTACATTCTTCGAAGGTCTACCTCTCACAGATGCATTTTTAGATCTCAAATTCGGAATAGATTTTGGCTAGACAGGCTTAGGGCAATCACGTACAAAATGATCAAGTGATCCACATCTGAAGCAAGCTCTATCGTTAAGTCTACAACTTTCCGATGTCTTTTTCCACAATGCTTACATTCAGGTCTTTCAGATCGAGCATTACCAACACTGGCCACTGAAGTTGCTGGAGTTTTATAACTCATTTGCGGTCTAGATTGATTTCTGTTCGGATGTCCCACACTATCTCTGAAACAACTTTTATTATCTCTGAATCTTTTTGGAGTAGACTGAAATGATTTACTCTGAAATCTCTTTCTCATATCTCAAGCGTTAGACTCAACTTTTCTTTTATCTTTTTTGAGGGCTGTAACTTTGCAAGCTCGGTGAACAAGTGTAACAAATTCTTTTATTTCTAAGATCCCGATTAGCAAACGAATATCTTCATTGAGGCCACCTTCAAATCTTTTGCACATTATGGCTTCGGATGATACACATTCTCGAGCATACTGACTCAGTCTAATGAACTCTCGTTCATACTCCATAACAGACATACGGCCCTATTTTAGTTCCAAAAACTCTTTTCATTTTTGATCAACGAATCTCTCACTGATATATTTCTTTCGGAACTCAATTTGAAAGAAGTCCCATGTAACTTGTTCTTTCGGGACAACAGAAATCAAGGTCTTCCACCACTGATAAGCTGCATCTCGAAGCAAAGATACAACACACTTTATACATTCATCCAGAGTAAGGGACATTTCATTAAATACCCGAATAGTATTTTCTAACCAAAACTCAGCCTTTTCAGCATCATCGTTATTAGTAGCTCGGAATTCTTTAGCCCTACACTTGCGGATCTTGTCAACCGGAGGTTTATTCCACAGATTCAGATTTGCAGTCGGGGGTATATCAGATGTTTGAGGGGGATTAACCTGGGGCAGAGGTTGCGAAACAGTCGGATTGTTCTTAACAAATTGAGTGAACCATTCACTCATCATTTGGAAGAAAGCTTGTTTAGCTTCTCCCTCTTGACCGCTCGTAGCCGGTCTCGAATCAGAGGGCACTGTCCCTTGCACGGGAGTAGGCGCATTACTTTTTACGTTGTCAGCTACGGCTCTTTCGGGATCCATACTATATAAAAATCACATTTTACACGTCAGGATTCATCACACTATCACAATTCAAATATATGGCATGTATAACAAGACTTTGACACGCTACGTTAGTCCGAGAATTGACTAAACCATAGCTCTGATACCAACCAAATGTAACACCCCTAATCTGTAACCGATGCAGGACTAGGGTTAGAAGCGTTACCAGATAGATCAGAAACTTACAAATCATTTCATACATTACATTCATCATTTACAAACAAAGTGTCACTCAAATGAGTCATCAAGACCCTAAGCATGCTTATAAACCGAGTCGGGACTAAACCGAAACACATACAGAATTTTTCCAAAATTTAAAACTTTTCTAGATTACAGGGGAGACACGCCCGTGGGAGGAGACCGTGTGCCTTCCACGGCTTCTAGACACCCCTGTATGTCCTTCTGTGTCTAGCTACTGACTTGGTCCCCACGGCCACCAGGCACGCCGTGTGTCCTAACCGTGGTCCTATTCTGACTTCCCCACCACGGCCACCAAGCACACCAGTCTGCCATGGCCGTGTGCTCTTAGCTAGCTACTGACTTACACACCACGGCCAAATGACACGCCCGTGTCAAGGCCGGGTGATCCTAAACTGCATCTTACAATTCACCCATGGTTTATAGGCATCCCCATGTGCCACAACCGTGTGACATTATAGGCCAACTACAAGGCCAATATGCCACCCACAAGGGTCATACCTACAAGCCATATTCAACAAGATATTTCATGCACATAAAACCATCAAAAGCATACCAAAATAACCATTCAAACCTTACATTCAAAGCCAATCCCAACTATGACAATCTCAAGGATTAAAACTCATATCATTATAAGACTAATTCATGCATTTGCTCATTCAAAACTTGGCCATTCCACATTCTTTCACCATACCAAAAGGTGCATCCTATATCACATTCATTTAAGCAAAGTTTTAACTCTTAAATAGCCAAATCACATGGCTAAGATCACATAACTATTTATACCAAAATACTAGCCTATACATGTCATATCTAGCTTTATACATTTTCAAAGTGTACCCAAAAAGAGATTAGTAGTGTGTTGACGATCCGTGATGGTCCCGAGCCTTCAGTAGCTTTCACGACCTATAGAACAGAAGAAACGTACACAGAGTAAGCCTTTCAAAGCTTAGTAAGTCATAATACAATTAAACCCAGCGTGAAAAACATATATGCACATAAGTACAAAGGCATATCTCATTTACTTAGCAAACCATCACATATATGCTTAGGTTCATATATTTGGCCATAATGCCACATTTATTACTTAATCTATCAGAGCTCGGATTTGATATTCATATCTCAAACTCACCTGTTGAATCATAAGAAATTCAATAAGTTACTAAAAAGCTCAGAATAATCGTATAGTGCCATCATCACGGACAAGGTCTTACACATAAACGGATATTTATGCCAACGTCCCAGACGTGGTCTTACACGTAAACAGTTATTGATGCCAACGTCCCAGACGTGGTCTTACACGTAAACAGATATTGATGCCAACGTCCCCAACGTGGTCTTACACGTAAACAGATATTGATGCCAACGTCCCCAACATGGTCTTACACGTAAACAGATATTGATGCCAACGTCCTGGACGTGGTCTTACACGTAAAATAGAACAGATACCTATTCTTAGATTCATACGAGGCTTCTCAGACTTAGGCAATATACCGAACTTATCTCGGAATTGAATTACAGAATTTCTCATAAGCATCCATTATCAACATTAATCAAATGAACATGTATAAATTCATATAAATACATTTATTTGCATAGTGACTTACCTCGAATTCAGTTTATCGAAACGAAAATGGCTATTCGTTTACTTTCGCTTTCCCACGATATAAATCCGTTTTCCTCGGTTCTTGATCTAAACATATTCAGAATTAACTCTTTTATTCACTAGTTCATTCAATTCAATCCCAAGACATACATTTAGGGCTATTTGTAATTTAACCCTCACATTTGCACATTTTATCAATCTAGTCCATTTTTCACAAAACACCAAATTCAGAAAATCCACACATATACATGCTTGGCCGAATACATATGCATCACATACAAGCCCACATTTTTCATCAAATTTACAAATTAGTCCCTTAATTTACCATTTTCTCAATTTAGCCCTATTTAGCTAAATTTATCAAAAATTCAAGAACAGGGTATGTTCATCTAACTCAAATCTTTCATTTAACACCAAAAATCATCAAAAAGATTAACATAGCATCAATAGCATTTTACACAAACATCATCAATTCAGGAAATTGAGACATGGGTTTGAAAGCTCTCGAAGCAACGATTGCAAAAACGTAAAAATTATCGAAAACTGATAAAAAACATACCTTGAATTTAAGCTTAGGAGTGCCGAAAATTAAAAGAAATAAACCCTCACTTCTTTCTTTAATATTCGGTCAAAAAGATGAAAATGAGAATGGCCATTTTTCATGTTTTTATCACTTATATCGTACATAATAATTCATTTACCCTTTTTGCCATTTAAAACAAATTTTTATAACATAAATAACAAGGTCATTTTTTACCATAATCACCCACTAACTTAATAGTGGTTTAATTGCCATTTAAGGCCATAACTTTAAAAAGCCACAACACTTTAGTACTTTAGTAATTAGCAAGCAAATTTCACATTCAATGCATTTTAATCCTTTTGTCAAATTAGTCACACAGACGGACAAATTAGCTTACAAAAATTTATCATATACTCAATCACCCATCAACAACACAAAAATAATATTAAAATAATATTTGGACTCGAATTTGTGGTCTCGAAACCACTGTTTCGACTAGGGTATAATCCGGACTGTTACATTATTCATATGCTTCTCACTTTTCGTGAATAGCCAGGACATTGAGGAATATCCAGAAAGGCACTTAGGGAATCGGTCTGATTCTATCTCCGCTCGTTCCGTTTAGAGAAAGGAAGGATCCCAAAGAATCAATCTTTCTTTTAGTTGTTGAATCTCTCTTTGATTGATCAATATGTGATATTCCGAATCCTCTTTACTAATGGAATCGAAACAATCTTTGGATTGATCAGAAGATCCTTTCAATTGGCGAGAATCTGTTACTTGAATGAAACTAGATCTTGTGGAATCATATTGAATATTTGACGATACATTCCGTACCTTGCTAAAAAATCGATCCCTGCTTACCAACCATGCATTGTCTAACGAAATCCAATTCTCTCTCGATATGTTCCTCAAAAAATCTGATTCGTGTGGATTCTTCCCCCAACTAACGAAGAGATCTTGGCAAAATTGACACATATGAAATTGAGCACAATTTTGCAAAGAAATAGCCCACTTGTCTCTAGAGAAGAGATGGAAAACATGCTCAATATCATTTGATTGAATAGTTGACCCAACTCATTGTTGTTTGAAGAAACCCTCCATTTCAATTGGTATTTTTTCACGAAAAGCAAACATGAGATAACAAATCCAGTCTTTCACTAAGATTTTGAATAGTTGTCCCAAGTTCAAGTTGATTATGTTTCGCCTCTTACTCGGAGAAAGACGATTATTAAGTTCCATCTGGGAGGATTTTGAGTACCTGATCTCCTATCTTAAGCTGGGTTGTCCCATCACTAAGTTCGTCGTGCAGTTGCCTCATTTTTGCTTTGTGTGTTTTTAGTTTCTCTTTGAAGTGTGTCTTCCACTCGTCTAGTTTATCATCCAAAGCCTTCATTCCACATCAATTTCTTCTTTATCGACACAAGGTCTAGGAGCTGGTATCTGCGGAAGAACTTCAAGAAACGACAAGTTAATATTTAACTTCTTTGGAGTTTTAAGAAATTTACCGAATTGCTCCTCTGTGTGGTCTTTCTTTATCGCATTGGGGTATGGCACACGAGCTTGGTACTCTGTAATCACCGGGTTCGATAAATCATGGTTGATAAACAGTAAAAGTAACATATTTTAGTCCCACGTTTAACATACTTTTGGATTATTTATCCCTTGATTTATGTAAAAAGGTGCTCTTAATCCTTTCTTTTCATGTTTTATACTCAGGAAAGCACCGGAGGATGGATAGAACGAGAAACAGGCTTAAAATGGACCAAATTAGGCCAAGAAAGAAATTGACACAGCCTGAACTTAAGCCCACACGATCGTGTTTCCTTGAGAGACTAGAACACGGCCTGATAACGATTTACACGAGTGTGTCACCTCATTAAAAGTCTGAACACGACCTGGCTGCGATTCACACAGGCGTGTGCTATGGTCTTGTCCCTGTCGTGGAGAAGAACAATTCTACTTGAAAAAAGGATACTTAGGGGCAAAGAAACCTATTTCAAAAGCCTATATAAACACCCTAAGTGTATCCTTAATGGGGGCGGTTAGCTAGGCCAAGGAGCCGAGCCGAAAAGGTAAGATTTGTGGAAAACACTCGAAGATAGCCAGTTGATCCATCTCAAGAAGCCGAAATTCTACTCAAGACGGAGGATCTCTCCTTCAATTCCTTCAGGGGGTTTTAGGGATTTCTTATGTATTGTTTTATCTATTCTTCTGAGATGTTTTCCTTTATAGTTATGAACTAAACCCTTCAGATACCTGAAGGGGATGAAACCTAAGACGTATCTTGTTATTATTTTCTGAACTATATGATAAATACTTAATTTGTTCTTAATTATGTGTTCTTAATGCTTTTGTTGATATTTCTGAGATATTGATTCAAGTAGGATGTGTTTAGGTGGAGGAGAAAAAGTCCCTGCCTAAGAGATCTAGCATAATTAAGCGGAGTTGATTGTACGCCTAAAGATAGGGTGACAAGATTTTGCCGGATTAAGGTGAAACCTAATATGGGAGTCCATAGATCGAGTTAATGTGGTTCTAGAGGTTTTAATTAGAAAGAGATTTCAATTAATTAGCCTAGGGTTAGATGTTATTCGCCTCAAGAGAGGGTTTAATATAAATTAGGGAATCTTATGGATCAAGTCAAGTGAATACATCGTCTGGCTCAGTGTTAGATAACAAGTAAAGTCTAGGTGGATTCTTTCTAAGGGTATCGTCTTAATCAACTGAGTTTTTCCAATAGTATTTCCCCAATCCATTCCTTTTGTCTTTGCGTCTTTAGCTTAGTAGTTAGTTAAATTTAGATTAAACAACAACTTCACTTATTTTAGGCTAGATAATAAAAAGAAAGTTAGTATTAGTGCTTTTAGTTCCCTTGGGTTCGACAATTCGGTCTTGCCTAAGCTATGATACTATTCGATAGGTGCACTTGCTTTAAGTCGTTATCAGAGTTAGTTTCCAGGTTCGATCATTCTCATTTATAAATTTAAAACTCTGAAAAATAAACGATTAATGGCTTACCTCAACCTCACCTTCACTTATCACAGGCTCTTGCCTCGGGTCAAATTCCATTAACCTTTCACTATCTTGAGCTGTTATGGCTTGAATTTGCTCCTTTGGGTTAGTCTCGGTGTTGCTTGGTAGGCTTCCTTGTGGTCTTTCAGAGATCAGCTTAGCAAGTTACCCTAATTGATTCTCGATCCCTTGAATTGATGCTTGTTGATTTTTAAGTGTTGTCTCAGTGTTTTGGAAACGTGTTTCTATATTTTGGAAACATGTTTCTAAGACTACTATGAATTTATTCAGCATCTCTTCAAGGTTCGGCTTCTTTTCTTGTGGTAGGGCTATTGTTGAAAATCTGGAGGAAGTTGCGGTCTTTGACTACCTTGATCATCCCACGAGAAATTTAGATGGTACCTCCAACCTGTATTATAAGTGTTACTATAAAAATTATTTTAAGGTCTAGAATAGTTACCCATATAGTTAACTTGCTCGCTCTCCATGCTCTGTCCGTAGAGTGGGTACTCAGGATTCACCACGCCTCCGCTTGTTTCGCACTGCATAATAGATGTACCTGCGAAGAACCACATAAACCATCAATTTTCTTACTTAAAAGCTCTATCTGGTTGATAGCATGGTTACTGGGTTGAGGTTGTAGATATCGGCTGCTTTTGTTGGCTTTGTCCTCATAACTTACCACTGATAGTTATTCAGTGCCATATCCTCTATAAACTAAAATTACCTGTCAAAAGCAAATAAAAGAAAAATTAGCAAAATAAAAAATAAAATTTAATTGCAAAAATAAAAAATGGCTAGAGTAATAAAAATTGAGCGTTCTTAATATTATAGTTCCCCAGCAACGGTGCCAAAAACTTGATCGTTTTTTTATGCGATGTTAAAGTCTTAAAATTTTTATAAAGAATGATCGAACCTGGAAACTAACTATGACAACGATTTGAGGCAAGCGCCCCTATCGAACAGTAGTATAGTTAAGGCAAGACTGGACTGTGTAACCCAAAGGAATATTTAGTCTAAGAATTAAAAGAATTTTTTATCTAATCTAAAATTAACTGACAACTAAACTAAAGACTTTAAGACAAAGAAGAATGAAATTGGGAAAATAACTTTGGGAAAAAAAAAACAATTGATTAAGACGACACCCAAGGAAGAATCCACCTAGACTTCACTTGTTATCTAACTCTGAACCAGACGATTTATTCATTTGACTTGATCCGTAGGATTCCCTAAGTTATATTAATCCATCTCTCGAGGTGACTAACGTCTAACCCTAGGTTGATTAATTGAAATCTTTTTCTAATTAAAACCCCTAGAATTGCATTAACTCGATCTATGGAGTCCCATATTAGGTTTTACCCTAATCCGGCAGATTTTCATCACCTTATCTCTAGGCGCGCGAGCAACTCCACTTAATTATGCTAGATCTACTCTTAGGTAGGGACTTTTGCTCCTCTACCTAAGCACATCCAACTTGAATTAATTTTCCGGAAATATCAACACAAGAATTAAGAACACATAATTAAGAACAAGTCAAATATTTATCATATAGTTCAGGAAATGATAACAAGAATCATCTTAGGTTTCATCCCCCTCAGGTATTTGAAGGTTTAGTTTATAATAATAAAAGAATACATCTCAGAAGAAAAGATAAAACAAAACATAAGAAATCCCTAAAACCCCCTGAAAGAATCGAAGGAGAGATCCTCCGTCTTGAGTATAATTCCGGCTTCTTGAGATGGATCAACTGGCTATCTTTGAGTAAATTCCCACAAATCTGCCCTCTTTGGCCTAGGTAGACGCCTGACAAAAGCCCTGGCAGAAGGCTTCTGCTGAACTCCCCACTTAAGTTGCCCCTAGGGTGTTTATATAGGATTTTTGATGCCTTACTTGGCCTCCAAGTATCCTAATTCGAACAGGATTCCTATTTGGGTGTTTATATAGACTTTGGAATGTGTTTCTTTGCCTCCAAGTATCCTATTCCGAGTAAAACTCCTCTTGGCCATAGCAGGGACACACCCATGGCACATGCCCGTGTAAGTCGTGGCCAGGCCATGTTCGAGACTGTTGAATGAGGCACGACCGTGTGGTCTTGGGCCCAGGCCGTGTTGATTTCATGATATGGCCCATTTACTTCATTTTGGGCTCGTTTTCTGTTCTTTTCATCATCCGATGCTCTTCTGAGTATAAAACATGAAAACAAAGGATTAAGAGCACCAAATTACACAATTCGGGGCTTAAATTATCCAAAAGTGTGTTAAATGTGGGATTAAAACATGTTACTTTTACGGTTTATCAAATACCCCCACACTTAAGCTTTTGCTTGTCCTCAAGCAAAATTCTCAACTTACAATTAAAACGAACTCCCTTGATTCATAATATTCATCAATAGTGTTTCATCATAATTCAAAGATAATTCATACATGGATAATTCATATCAAAGAGTCCTAAAGATTCAAACAATCAAAGTCATAGTTTTTATAGTACGAAAAAATAGGTGTTTCCCCTTACCTGAATAATTACCTCTGATTCAAAATCGACAAGAGTTGACATCCTCACTAAAGATTCACTCAAACCACTCAAAGTGTTTAAGGTTCAAAATTAAGCACTCAAAAGTCAAACATGAAGAGTTAATGCCATAGGCTTGCATGAAAATCAAATCTCCACCAATATAATATGAGATGATACACAAATCAAAAAGTCTTTAACAGGGTTGTAACAGGGCTTGAGGTAAGGTGTGGATAAAGGCTGAATTAAAGGGATAGAATCGAAATTGACCTGACAAATTACCTAGCTAGAAATAATGAACTAATAATGAATAATTACATCAATTGAAAACTTGACATACTAATAATAATACTCTAATACGAGCTTTCTTCTTCAATAATTGGCATTCAAAAGTATAAGCTCATTTAATCACACAACTAATAATGAATATAATTCAATTTTTCTTGAGTACAAATCAAGTATAAAGGATGAATTTAATGATTGAAATAAATAAAATAGTTAAGCAACTTAATCAAATCAAATCTCAACATAAGGGTAGTCAAAAGGAATGGTGATAACAAATGTAAAGGGTTTTGGGTTAATATTAGTGGGTGAGTCAATAAAAAGCGTTGTTAGGATTAAACGGGGTTCACTAGGGGTTAATTGTGAATATAGGCTTTTAGTGGAGTGAGTGGGTTAAAACCTAGGTGCCTTAATCATCTCTGTATATCAAATCACAGGTGTGGTCTCGACATGTATAATTGAGGCAAGTTCTAGAATAATAAATCAATGTTGACACACTCATAATCAATAAGGTGAGCAAGAAAAAGAATATATGCTCTATAAGGCTTAAAATCTCACAAAAATTATAGGTATTTGATGTTAACCTCGTAAATTGCAGACTTCAAAGTAGTATTCAAATTCAGGTAAACAACCTAGAAAATTTTTAATTTTGAAAAATAGACTTATCATGCTTGATTCTCTAGTATGCTTCAAATTTAATCATCAATGCACAATTATCAATGACTTAATCCAAAATACATCAATAAAAATCAAAAATCAAAGGAAATTTCATTCTAATCATAATATGAGAAACTTACTTTAGAACAAGGCATGATTCAGGGAATTTCAAATAATACTATAGTTAACCCCCCCACACACTTAAGATGTACATTGTCCTCAATGTACAAAGATAAATAATAGCAATATAACAATAAAATCAGGGAGAGAAGTGAAACTTCCTGAAGATGGAGTCATTTGAAAAGAAACTGGATAGGATTGGCAGAGGTGAATGTGGGGTAGCGCCTTGAAGCATTTGAAATTGAACCCTTGAAGTAGCCGGCTTGATATATCCTAAGCTAAATCTAAATGGCATGAAGAATAAGAGGAAAATAATAAAGAAAATAAAGATAAAAATAAAAGTAAATAATGGAAAATGAAAGAAGAAAGACAACTATAAAAGAAAAAGGAAGAGGGAGAGTTTAAATAGAGATGCAGCCTATGTTTTAGGAAAAAATTTTATCCTGTTGCCACAGGTCTATGGCCACGCCCTTTTACCTATCTTTGGTGCCCACACGGCCATGGCCACGACCATGTGCAAGACCGTGTAAGTATGGAAAACCTGCGCCTAAACATGGAAATAAGTAAAACTAAACTAATTAGTAGTGTAACACCCCAAACCCGGTCAATACGCCATGACCGAATCTGGCATGCCACGAAGGAAAACGTTTCAAAGAAAATAGAGTCAACGATTAAATTTTTAGTGAAAAACTTTTTGTTGTTCTAAGTTCGTAGAAATAGAGTATATAATAATTTAAAAACTAATAATTTACTTTGAAATCCTGAAAAGAAATCTTTAAAACTTAGTTGCAGCTTAGATTTGTAAACCTTTTATAAATTAAAGATAAACTAAAACGATTAGGTTGAAAATCGTATCTAAATAGAAATTTGGAAACTTGAGTTTTGGAAAATAGTATGGATCATCGTAAATACTTAAATTGTTAAATACTATCAATTGATTTATGTTACCCGATGGTAACGTTTTTAAAAAAAACCATCGCGTTTTGTAGTTTAGAAAACTTTGCGCTCTAATTGTTATGTTAGCCATGTAATTTATAAACCATATTTTTAACGAATTCAAAACATATAAATAACCCAAAACATAATTAAAGAGGCCTTATTACAAATCCATAAAATATGAAAACCAAATTAAAATAAAATACCCAAATGGAAGTTCATATAAAACCAACTTTTATTGTATGGCCTCCTCGAGTTCATCCGGCTCCTCATCCGCGAATTTACGAATCACCTGAAAAGGTAAGGGAGAAGGTGAGTCACCAAGACTCAGTGCATAATCCCTCTCCCGGGTAAATGCCACATACTTACACAAATTATAACCAAGCAATATATATATGATGCACCCAACCTAGCCATCCATAACTCCTTTTCTACCCCGTGTGGTACCAAACCACTGGTGGTGCCAAACCACTGGTGACCCAAAGTCACGATATCCAATATTGTGATACCAAATCACTGGTGACCCAAAGTCACGAATAATCAAGTTGTGGGGCTAACCCACTTGTGATACCAAATCACTGGTGACAATCCCAATACATCAAATGTGGGGCCAACCCACGGTGGTGCGAAACCACTGGGACGAGTCGCTATGAGGTGCCAAACCTCTGGTGTCCCAAAGACACGAAATATGTGGTACCAAACCACTGGTGACCAAAGTCACGAATAATCAAATTGTGGGGCCAACCCACGTGTGATACCAAATCACTAGCGACGATCCTAATATCTCAAAAGTGGGGCCAACCCACGGTGGTGCTAGACCACAGGGACAAGTCGCTATGAGGTGCCAAACCTCTGGTGTCCCAAAGACACGAAATATGTGGTACCAAACCACTGGAGGTGCCAAACCTCTGGTGTCCCAAGGACACGATATCAAATCTTCCCCCTCCTCTCATATCACCCATACCAATGCAATAGATAAACAAATCATGTCACTATACTTTATTAGGTAATCACATAGAAATTTCCATATCATAAATCGCATCATCATGCATCATATTGCAAAAGTCATATCGAAACTGACTTACCCGATTCCTTGCTTATACCCATCATGGTATCATATCAAGATCTCATAATTTTCCAATTTAATAACATAATTAGTTATTAACACACATATATAAATATATATATATAAACCGAGTTATAAGTGTGTAAGGTACACACCTGACACCAACGAAAGTACTAAAATCCAAAGATTCGATCTACCGCACTAGATCACCTTATCCTATATTCGGCCAAATCACAAAACTTTAAGCAACACCATTCGGCCAATAATACCTTAATCCCAATGAGTTATCCTTTGAAATACCAATCTTACCTATAGGCTTACCCAAAAACGATTGTCAAAGATTTGAGGCTTAGGTTGATTGCTTCCAACGTCCCAAAGAGCCTAGAAGAAATTGGTTTCTAAGAATGATTAGAATCCTTGCAACAATTGCCCAAAAGTTCGGCCTTTGTCCACAAGAAAACGGCATAGAAAAGAGAAAAGAAATGAAATTCGAGAGTAGAGGAGAGAAAATAAAAATAAGAGAGAGAGGATTCGGTTTAATCAACAATGGAAGAAAAGAAAAGAAAAGAGAGTTTGGAGAAGAGAGAGGTTCGGCCAAAAGAAAGAAAAAGGAAATGTGATTTTGAGCAAATACCAAAAGTAAGAAAAGAGAGAGAGAGAGATAGGAGAAAGAGTGCACTAAAATGCAAAATGTGTTTTCAGTTTCAAAGGAGAAATGAGAGAAAGAGAATGGTATTTGGTTCAACACAAAAATGAGAGCTAAAATCCAAAGCAAATTTGCACAAAATGCCTAGGTACATTCGGCCAAAGAAGGAGTTTTTTGGAGAGAAAAAGAAACAAATGCCAAAAGGTGCACAAATGCTAAAGTTGGCCAACTATCCTCCCCCAAACCTCCTATCAATATTCGGCCACCCCCTAGCCATACATGCCGTCCACATGCATGCACTAAAAGCCTTGGAATAGTTTCCAAAACATCTTCCTTAAGCCAAGCCTTATGTCCCCCCATCCTTCCATAACCTTAAAATTCCTTTCCCAAAGTATAAACTTTCCTAAACCAATATTCAACTTACCAAAAATTTGAAAGTTGAACCTTCCATATGTAAAACTTGACCGTCCATTAATGCTAGGATGTACAAAAATACAATCCTCAAAATGCCTTCCATGCTACTCGAACCATTTCCCTCATGCCACCTTTCATGCATCTTAACCACCATGCCACTAACTCCCTTGTGTTAGAAATTTACACTTAAATTAACTTAAGTGTCAAGTTTACCTAATCCACTTCATTAAATAAACCATACTAAAAATTATTCTAGCTTAGCTAATAATTCCAAATTTTCACACAAATATACTAAGTACACAATAACAATCATATCCGAGCTAACACAAATAACAAGATGATACTCTAATATTTTTAGGATATTACAAGTAGGGTTAGTGCTGGGGTTACCTCCTGAGAAGCTCTCATTTAAAGTCTTGAGCTAGACTTACCTCTCATTCGCGTAATCATGGTGGTTTGAGGAGGTGAAAATCCTTTCTAATGCAATCAATTCGGTTATTGATATAAAGTTTAAGTTGAGTAGTGTTTACCTTAAAGGTGCTGATTTTAGGACTAGTTACCTCAACTGTTCCACCTGGGAGGATTTTGAGTACCTGATCTCCTATCTTAAGCTGGGTTGTCCCAACATTAAGTTCGTCGTGCAGTTGCCTCGTTTTTGCTTCGTGTGTTTTTAGTTTCTCTTTAAAGTGTGTCTTCCACTCGTCTAGTTTATCGATCCAAAGCCTTCATTCCTCATGAATTTCTTCTTTATCGACACAAGGTCTAGGAGCTGGTATCTACGAAAGATCTTCAAGAACGACAAGTTAATATGTAACTTCTTTGGAGTTTTAAGAAATTTACCGAATTGCTCCTCTGTGTGGTCTTTCTTTATCGCATTGAGGGTATGGCACACGAGCTTGGTACTCTGTAATTATCGGGTTCGATAAGTCATGGCTTACCTCAACCTTACCTTCACTTATCACAGGCTCTTGCCTCGGGTCAAATTCCATTAACCTTTCACTATCTTGAGCTATTATGGCTTGAATTTGCTCCTTTGGGTTAGTCTTGGTGTTGCTTGGTAGGCTTCCTTGTGGTCTTTCAGAGATCAGCTTAGCAAGTTGCCCTAATTGATTCTTGATCCCTTAAATCGATGATTGTTGAATTTTAAGGGTTGTCAAAGTGTTTTGCAAACGTGTTTCTATATTTTGGAAATGTGTTTCTAAGACTGCTATGAATTTTGTCAGCATCTCTTCAAGGTTCGGCTTCTTTTCCTGTGGGTAGGGTTGTTGTTGAGAATCTGGAGGAAGTTGCGGTCTTTGACTACCTTGATCATCCCACGAGAAATTGGGATGGTACCTCCAACCTGCATTATAAGTGTTACTATAAAATTTATTTTGACGTCTAGAGTAGCTACACATATAGTTAACTTGCTCACTCTTCATGCTCTGTCCGTAGAGTGGACACTCAGGATTCGCCATGCCTCCACTTGTTTCGCACTGCATAACTAGATATACCTACGAAGAACCACATAAACCATCAATTTTCTTACTTAAAAGCTCTATCTGGTTTGATAGCATGGTTATTGGGTCGAGATTGTAGATATCGGCTGCTTTTGTTGGCTTTGACCTCATAACTTGCCACTGATAGTTATTCAGTGCCATCTCCTCTATAAACTAAAATTACCTGTCAAAAGCAAATAAAAGAAAAATTAGCAAAATAAAAAATAAAATTTAATTGCAAAAATAAAAAAAGTCTAGAGTAATAAAAATTGAGCGTTCCTAATATTTTAGTTCCCCGGCAACGGTGCCAAAAACTTGATTGTTATTTTATGCGATGTCAAAGTCTTAAAATTTATATAAAGAATAATCGAACCTAGAAACTAACTATGATAATGATTTGAGGCAAGCGCACCTATCGAACAGTAGTATAGTTAAGGCAAGACCGGATTGTCGAACCCAAAGGAATATTTGGGTGTTGATATAGACTTTGGAATGTGTTTATTTGCCTCCAAGTATCCTATTCCGAGTAAAACTCCTCTTGGCCGCAGCAGGGACACGCCCATGGCACACGTCCGTATAAGTCGTGGCTAGGCTGTGTTTGAGACTGTTGAATTAGGCGCGGCCGTGTGGCCTTGGGCCCAGCCGTGTTGATTTCATGATATGGCCCATTTACTCCATTTTGGGCCCGTTTTCCGTTCTTTTCATCATCCGGTGCTCTTCTGAGTATAAAACATGAAAACAAAGGATTAAGAGCACTAAATTACACAATACAAGGCTTAAATCATCCAAAAGTGTGTTCAATGTGGGATTAAAATATGTTACTTTTACGGTTTATCAATAGGAAGAAGCCCTGTCAAATAGAGATTTTTTCTTTTGACCAAATTTCGATTGTTAATACGATATATAAGGGCCGCTACTACAAATAGTACAACACCATTGATCGTGAAATATCGATTGCTTGTTGAACCCTGTGAATTGCATGAAAGTAGGATACTACAAATTCGGGGCTCCAAGAGTTTTATAAAATGTTCTTGGTGGAAAAAATGTGAATGAAAGATCCCATTGAATTGAATTGGGTCCATGAATCTAAGAAATAGTGAGAATTCTTGATCTCTCTCAATTCGAAAATCCAGGATTTGAATTGATGTCCTTTCATTGATTCCTCCTAAATTGCATTTATTTATCTTGAAGATTTCATTTCAATTGGAATTTGGTTATTCACCATGTACGAGGATCCCTGCTAAGCATTCATGGCTGAATGGTTAAAGCGCCCAACTCATAATTGGCGAATTCGTAGGTTCAATTCCTACTAGATGCACTCTAATGGGGCCCTCCAATAAGTCTATTGGAATTGGCTCTATATTAATGGAATCTCATCATCTATACATAACGAATTGGTGTGGTATATTCATATCATAACATACGAATAGTAAGAACTAGCATTCTTATTGAGACTCGAACTCATAGGGAAGAAAATAGGTTTATGGATGGAATCAAATATGTAGTAGTTACAGACAAAAGTATTCCATTATTGGTGAAAATCAATATACTTCTAATGTTGAATCAGGATCAACTAGGACAGAAACAAAGCATTCAGTCAAACTCTTCTTTGGTGTCAAGGTAATAGCTATGAATAGTCATCGACTCCTTGGAAAGGGTAGAAGAATGAGACCTATTATGGGACATACAATGCATTACAGGCATATGATCATTACACTTCAACCAGGTTATTCTATTCCACCTCTTAGAATGAAAAGAACTTAAATCAAAATACTTAATAGCATGGCGATACATTTATACAAAACTTCTACCCCGGGCACACACAATGGATCCGTAGACAGTCAAGTGAAATTCAATCCACGAAATAATTTGATCTATAGACAACATCGTTGTGGTAAAGGTCGTAATGCCAGAGGAATAATTATCGCAAGGCATAGAAGGGGAGGTCATAAGCGTCTATACCGTAAAATTGATTTTCAACAAAATGAAAAAGATATATATGGTAGAATCGTAACCATAGAATACGACCCTAATCGAAATGCATACATTTGTCTCATACACTATGGGGAAGGTGAGAAGAGATATATTTTACATCCCAGAGGGGCTATAATTGGAGATACCATTGTTTCTGGTATAGAAGTTCCTATAAAAATGGGAAATGCCCTATCTTTGAGTGCAGTTTGAACTATTGATTTACGTAATTGGAAGGAACCAATCAGGTTTATGATGAAACCTAAAAATTGATCACTGATCCAATTTGAGTACCTCTCACAGATAGACCTCAACGTAAAACCAAGAGTAATGCAGCAGTAAGTGATTGAGTTCAGTAGTTCCTCATATAAAATTATTGACTCTAGAGATATAGTAATATGGAGAAGACAAAATTGTTTCAAGCACCGACAGAACCAGAAGTGCCCCTTGCTTCAAAAAGAGGAGAACGGGTTATTCACATTTCATTTGATGGTCAGAGGCGAATTGAAAGCTAAGCAGTGGTAATTCTAAAGATTCCCCGGGGAAAAATAGAGATGTCTCCTACGTTACCTATAATGTAATATCCGGGATTTAGGGCTTGTGCATTTTTGCTTAAATATATATGGAAGCATGTCTATGTGTGGTTTGAATGTGTTTTATAGATTTCGGGAACTTTGGAAGGTAGGAGAATGCCTTAGAAAATATTAGATTTTAAGTCTTAAAGGGGGAGCTGGGCAAATGAGGCCTTAAGAAAATTTGTAGGGAAAATTGGACATAAAAATGGGCTTGTTAAAGTGGCAAGAAGGCGCCACTTAGGGCCTTGGTAAGTGACGCCTGAAGCAGTGGAGTAGGGCTCAGGTTCGAGCAGTAAGGGAAGCAAATAGGAGTTTTTATTTTGAGCAAGGATGAGCAGAGGTGGACGGAAATGGGACACTAGGTGGATGAGCATTTGATCAAGTCAAATGCATTCAAAATTCGGCTAAGGTAGGAAGATAATTGTTGATTTATTCAAATTATTTTGAATGGGTAAAGAAGAGAGAAAATAGGAGAAAAAGAAGGAAGCTGATAAGAGGGAAGAGAGTTGGCCAGTCTAAGGACTTTCTTGAGGACATTTTCAGTCAAGTTAGTAGGGAGGAGTAGCCGAATTTCATCAGACCATTAAGGTCACTTCCAGCCTCGTTTTCGTCATCTCTTTTCTCTCCATAAGATCAAACACGTCACTTGTTCTTCTTTCCTTTTAGTTTGCTCTAGCCGTAATCTCTCTCAAATCATACCATTGCCGAACCTTGGTAAACCTCATCTCTTTTCTTTCCCATTTGATAAGGCCGAATATCTCTGAGGGTTCAAGCAAAGGTGCAGTCGATTTCAGTAGTAAGGGTAAGGAGCAACTGTTGTTCGTTCTCTTTATTTTTCTTTTAGATTAGTCGAAATCAAGACTCTAATCCTATTAATGTTCTTTGGCCAAAACTATGAATGAAGTTTCGGGATTTGGTTGTAGCCGATTACAAGGAGGAGATCATCGGGATTTCAAGATCCAAGGTAAGCCATGTGTAATATTCGATCAAGGGCCATTCCCATAGATATTGTACAATAGGCCGACCCTATTATGTACCATGTAGGGATTTTGACATCTACAAGGGCAAGTGGTATTTTCGGGATTTAGATCCACAAGGTAAGAGAGTATTAGTACTCGGCCAAGGCCATAATAAGTGTTAGTGATTAGCCGATTCTGACTATGGTTTTTAGGGAGGAGTACGACCTGTTTCGGTAGATTTTCGGGATTCAGTAATCGTATTAGTACTAGGTGTGTAGCCCTACATTGATTCCTAATAGATTTATGGTATTAATTTAATAAATGTGTTAATGAAAATATGAAAGATGTGGCTAAAGGTACCACACGATGGTACAGAGAATTCAGGTACGTTCACCTTTATTACTATGTCAATAATGTTATGAACATTGAATATGACACATATGTGAATTTGTTATGAATATGGAATAAGGTATATGGCATGATTTCTGCATGTTTTGTATGACGCATGGGCATATGGGTGATTATGAAAAGGGGAAGTGATCTGGTGGTTTTTACCACATTATCTGGTGACTCATGTCACATAATCTGAATCTGGGGACTAATGTCACATATTATTATATCTGGTGACTCTGTCACATTATCTGGTGGCTATGCCACGATTATAAGGGCGATGTCCAGTTGACTGCAGCGACTACCTTCGATGGTGTGTAGCAGATAGAGGGTCGATTTAGTAATCCCCACGGTGTGATTGGCAGGTATGGTTGATGTGTAGAGGATGGATATTTAGGTCGGGTTGGGATTGCATCATTGCTTATATTTGTTATGTATGATTTGATATGCCTAAATCGTTTGGGAGTTTGTGTTGGTTGTTACACACTGAGTCTGTCGACTCACCTCTCGTGGGCTAACATTTTGCAGGTGACACTCAGTAAATGGACCGGGTCGGCAGGAACTTAGTGGTGGCCATGCTCAGCTCAGTGTTTACTTTTAATTTTGGGATTTTACATTAAGCTTTGGATTATTTTGGGTTTTGCTAGTATTGTAATAAGGCCATTACTATTAAACTGTTTTATGCTTGCATTTTAAATTTCTATTATGATACGATTAATTTTAAACCAAAGGTTAAACAACTTTTCTTAAAATAATTTTAATTGTGTTAAAATTCGGCAGCTTCTTTAACCTATAGTTTTCAAGTACGAAAATAAAGTTTTAATTAAATATAGACTTCAATAACGACACCGTTTTTAATTCACTCACAACATAAATCAATTTCCCTTCAAAATGACCAAATTTTCCGAATTAACAATCAAGCTTTTGAAGTGTTTTACTCCAGGAGCATGCCAGATCCGGTCGAGGCTCGTGGGCCAGGTTTGGGGTGTTTTAATTTGGTATCAGAACCCAGTTTTAAACTCTCGGCCTTGGGTTTAAAGCCCACAACATTTTCAAAATTAAGCCCAAATAAGTTTTTGTGAAAATTTTTGGAATTAAGCAGGTTTTCTGGCATGGCACCTAAGTCTCCGACCCGAAGTCCACCAGGTAAGTACCCCTAACTGTTGTATGATTTGTATTATTGTATGTATGTGGGTAATACGGGATCATAAATTAGTACATTAGGAGTTATTGAACCCTAGGATTAGTTACTCCAACACAAGATTACATAAAATTTAAAGCCTAATTAAACAAACCTGTGAGTAAGTCACCGAGTTAGGGTGTGGCAACCATTGTGCGCATGTCTAGGATTGGATTCAGGGAGAGCTTGGTATTTAAGTAGTCCTAGTGACTCACTTCCTCTTCGCTCGAATCTTACCTGGTGCGTAGTGACGGTTCACCCTAACCAAGAGGACTCATTCACGGGCTAAATTCAATAATTAAAACCTTAGTTTTAAGATCACCAAATTACCCCTTTGATTTGTAAAAACCATTTTTAGACTTTGAAAAAAATTTTCCAAAATATTCCCGGTTTACAAAATTACCCAAATACCCCTGGTTTACAAAATTACTAAAATACCCTTGGTTTATAAAATTACCACTCTACCCTCAACTTTTGCTAAGATTTTCTTACCCTACAAAAATACCAAAACAAAAAAAACCCTATTTTGCGAAATATCAAGATACCCTAATTTGGAAAATTACTAAAATACCCTTATAAGACAAATTACGAAAATGCCCCTGGGATTAGAATGGATGAAAATGTTCAAATGCTGAATGTGTGTAGTAGATACTATTGAATGAATGTGTTTATCTGAACTAGGGTAGAAGACTTGAAACGAAAACCCTGAAATGATCGAAAGAGCTACTACTAAACTTCTTTACATAAAATTTCTTCTAGGGTAATCAATGAAACAAAGACTAATGCATAAAACTTTTTAAACCAAATTAAATCACGATCGTAGACATGAGTTCTAGGGGACGTGATCGTAATGTGCGAGGGCGTGGTAGAGGTAGAATGACCGTATCGAAACCCGTTAGGTCTGGTTAAGGGTCCGAGAATGAGGTACCACCACCCCCACCACCAGCTGCTGGTATTGAGCATCAGGATTAGACGCATGATGATGCAGTATCGTAGGCGATGCTGCGGGTTCTTGAGATGGTGGCTGGAGCAGGTGGAGGTATGGGAGCTCGTAAATCTGTACCCGAGCGACTCCGAGCCAATGGAGCTGAGGTATTTCGTGGTGTATCTGGTGTGGCGCCCAATACGGCTGAGTATTGGTTGGAGGCGACGGAGCGAATCATGGATGAGCTGGATCTGACGGCTGAGAAGAAACTGAAAGGAATAGTGTCGCTACTTCGCGATGAGTCATATCAATGGTGGCTCACGGTTCGGGATGGCGCTACAGCTGAGGATCTCACTTGGGAGTATTTTAAGGCGGCGTATCAAAAGAAGTATGTTGGTACTAGTTATATTGATGCACAGAGGAAGGCATTTCTGAGGCTGGTTCAAGGGAATAAGTCCGTGGCAGAGTACGAGGCGGAATTCTTAAGGTTGAGCCGGTATGTTCGAGGAATAATGGCTACGGAGCATGAGCGATGTGTCTGGTTTGAGGACGGGCTGATGGATGACCTGAGATTATTAATAGCACCATAGCAGGAGCGAGAGTTTACCGTGTTAGTAGAGAAGGCTAAGGTAGCCGAAGGGATTAAGGAATCTGTGAGACAGAATACGGATCGAAATAGGCAAAAGAGAGGCTTTAGATCAGCAGGGTCATCCGAGAATGTTCAAAAGCGGCATAGAGTTGATGGGCCGCGAGAGCAGCAGGTTATTGCAGGAGGGCAGTACCGTACTTGTGCTCAGTGTGGAAAGATGCACCTACGAGAATGTTGGAAGAAGATAGGGGGATGTTTTAAGTGTGGATCCAAGGATCACATGATTAAGGACTGTCCTATGAAAATAGACGTGAGCCGACCAACAGGTCAAGGTTTAAATCAGGTTGGAAGAGGTGGACAGCAGCCACCGTGGGGTCGTGGTCCGATTGGCAGAGGTAATGGTTATGGAAGAGGACGGGGAACATCGGGCAGGGGTGTTGGTAATACGGAGGCTAGACAGCCAGGTCTGGTATATGCAGTTCATCGAGGGAGGATGGAGACGCACCGGACGTCATAACCGGTATGTTCCTTATAGCTGACAAGCCTTACTTTGCTTTAATTGATGTTGGCTCGAGCCACTCTTATGTTGCATGTAGAGTAGTTGAAACGCTAGGTATAGCATATGAACTATCTAATAGGGAGATGACTGTAGTAAGCACGTTAGGTCAAACTGTAGTGGTGAATAGGATGTTTCGGAATGTATCTCTAGAGATTCAGGGAGTGGTATTCTCTGCTGACTTAATGGAACTACCTTTCGGAGAATTCAATCTCATTCTTGGCATGGATTGGCTAGTGGAACATCGAGCTAAATTGGATTGCGCAGCTAAGCGAATGGAGTTAAGGACCCCGGAGGATGAGGAGATAATAATGATAGGGGAAAGAAGAAACTATTTGTCTAACATAGTCTCTGCATTAAAGGCTGATAAGATGGTTCGGAAAGGGTGCAAGGCATTTTTGACCTTTGTTAGTGCGTTGGATGCAAAAGAAGAGGGAGTTAGTGGAGTTAGAACAGTAAGGGAATTTGTGGATGTTTTTTCGGAGGAGTTACCTGGGAACCCCCGGACAGGGAGGTGGAGTTCGGAATTGACTTACTACCGGGTACAGCTCCTGTGTCAATTACTCCGTGTAGAATGGCACCAAAGGAGTTGGTTGAGCTCAAGGCTCAAATCCAAGAGTTGCTTGATCGTGGGTTTATTCGACCCAGCATGTCTCCATGGGGAGCACCAGTCTTGTCTGTGAAGAAGAAGGACGGGACTATGCGTATGTGCATAGATTATCGTCAGTTGAATAAGCTGACCATCAAGAACAGGTACCCTTTTCCAAGGATAGACGACTTGTTCGATCAGCTTAAGGAGGCAGCGGTATTCTCAAAGATAGATTTACTGTTGGATATCATCAGCTTAAGGTAAAGGAAGCAGATATCCATAAGACAGCTTTTCGGACAAGATACGGCTATTATGAGTTCTTAGTAATGCCGTTTGGGTTGACGAATGCCCCAGCCGCGTTCATGGATATGATGAACCGGGTTTTTCAACCTTACTTGGATCGGTTCGTTGTTGTGTTTATAGTCGACATCCTAGTGTATTCCAACTCTGAGGAAGAACATGATGAGCATCTCTGGGTAGTGTTGCAACTGTTAAGGGAAAAGAAGCTATATGCCAAATTCAGCAAGTGTGAATTTTGGCTTAAGGAAGTTGCATTCTTAGGACATGTGGTGTCTGCAGAAGGGATAAGGGTGGATCCTAGGAAGATTGAGGCAGTATTAGATTGGAAACCACCAAAGTCTGTGGCTGATGTTCGTAGTTTCTTGGGATTGGCAAGCTACTACAGAAGGTTCGTAGAAGGGTTCTCATCAATAGCCGCACCTTTGACAAAGTTGTTGAGAAAGGAGGTACCTTTCATATGGACAGATAAGCAACAGGAGAGCTTTGCGAAGCTTAAGAAGGTTTTGACTGAAGCTCCGATTTTGATTCAACCTGAGGCAGGGAAGGATTTTGTGGTGTATTGTGACACTTCTCATACAGGTTTGGGATGCGTTTTGATGCAGGACCGGAAGGTAGTCGCTTATGCGTCTCGGCAATTAAGGCCACATGAGGTTAACTATCCGACGCATGAATTGGAATTCGCGGCGGTGGTCTTTGCTCTTAAGGTATGGAGGCACTACCTATATAGAGAAAAGTCAGTGATTTACACAGACCACAAGAGCCTAAAGTATCTGCTGACTCAGAAAGAGCTAAACCTGAGACAGCGAAGGTGGGTGGAGTTACTGAAAGACTACGATTGTTCTATAGAGTATCACCCGGGCAAGGTGAATGTAGTGGCAGATGCCCTTAGTCGAAAAGTAGTGTCAGATCTGAGGGTGATGTTTGCACATCTTAGCTTGTATGACGATGGAAGTTTGCTGGCAGAGTTGCAGGTCAAGCCATCATGGTTGAATGAGGTGAAAGAAGGATAGTTGGCAGATGATGATCTAAGTGCTAAGTTGCGGCAAGTGCAGAGTGGGGAGTTGGAAAACTATGGTGTTAATAGTGAGGGAGTGCTGTGTTGTCCTGGCAAGGTTTGTATGCCTAAGAATAAGGAGTTAAGGTAAAGAATTCTTCAGGAATCGCATAGTAGCCCTTATGCTATGCATCCTGGAGGTAGTAAGTTGTATAGAGGTCTACGGGAACAGTTTTGGTGGCCTGGTCTTACGTAGGAAGTTACAGAATTTGTAGGGAAGTGCTTAACGTGTCAGCAAGTCAAGGCTGAACACTAAGTTCCATCAGGATTGCTTCAGCCGATAAAGATTCCGCAGTGGAAGTGGGAGAGAATCACCATGGACTTCGTTAGTAGGCTTCCCCTTACGCCTACTAAGAAGGACTCGGTATGGGTGATAGTGGATCGATTGACAAAGTCCGCGCATTTCATACCAGTGCAGGTTGACTATTCCTTGCAGAGGTTAGCAAAGTTGTATGTGGCGAAAATTGTGAGGTTGCATGGAGTACCAGTATCGATTATTTCAAATAGGGATCCAAGGTTTACGTCTCGGTTTTGAAAAGCACTACATCAGGCTCTGGGCACCAGACTAGATTTCAGTACGGCATTTCATCCGCAGTCGGAGGGCCAGTCTGAGCAAGTGATCCAAGTCTTAGAGGATATGTTGAAGGGCTGTGTGATAAACTTCAGAGAAAGTTGGGAATAATATTTGCCTTTAGCGGAATTTGCTTATAATAACCGCTATCAAGCCAGTATTCGGATGGCACCGTATGAAGCGCTGTATGGACGGAGGTGTCACACTCCTACGTGTTGGACAGAATTGGGGGAACGTCGAGTTTTGGGTCCAGAGATTGTGGCAGAATCCGAGGAGAAGGTTAAGGTAATTCGGGCACGGTTAAAAGAGGCATCTGATAGGCAGAAGTCGTATACGGATCTCAAGCGGAAGGAAATAGAGTTTGCTGTGGGAGATCAGGTGTTTCTTAGAGTTTCTCCTTGTAAGAAGGTAATGAGATTCGGTCGCAAAGGGAAGTTAAGTCCCAGGTTTATTGGACCTTATCGGGTATTGAAGCGAGTTGGACCAGTGGCATACCAGTTGGAGTTGCCTCCGGAGTTGAAGCAGATGCACGATGTATTCCATGTTTCGATGCTACGTCGTTACCGATCGGATCCATCTCATGTAGTACCGGTTGAAGAGGTGGAGTTAAGGCCAGATTTGTCCTACGAGGAGGAGCCGATTCAAACTTTTGAGCGAGATGTAAAAGTGCTGCGAAGGAAATCAGTTCCTTTAGTCAAAGTATTATGGCGTAATCATGGATCGGAAGAAGCTTCTTGGGAGCCAGAAGAAGCAATGCGACAGCAATACCCTCACCTATTTTAGCCAGGTAATTTCGAGGTCAAAATTATTTTAAGGGGGTAGAACTGTAATATCCGGGATTTAGGGCTTGTGCATTTTTGCTTAAATATATATGGAAGCATGTCTATGTGTGGTTTGAATGTGTTTTATAGATTTCGGGAACTTTGGAAGGTAGGAGAATTCCTTAGAAAATATTAGATTTTAAGTCTTAAAGAGGGAGCTGGGCAAATGAGGCCTTAAGAAAATTTGTAGGGGAAATTGGACATAAAAAAAGGCTTGTTAAAGTGGCAAGGAGGCGCCACTTAGGGCCTTGGTAAGTGACGCCTCAAGCAGTGCAGTAGGGCTCAGGTTCGAGCAGCAAGGGAAGCAAATGGGAGTTTTTATTTTGCAGCAAGGACGAGCAGAGGTGGACGGCAATGGGACACTAGGTGGATGAGCATTTGATCAAGTCAAATGCATTCAAAATTCGGCTAAGGTAGGAAGATAATTTTTGATTTATTCAAATTATTTTGAATGGGTAAAAAAGAGAGAAAATAGGAGAAAAAGAAGAAAGCTGATAAGAGGGAAGAGAGTTGGCCGGCCTAAGGACTTTCTTGAGGACATTTTCGGTCAAGTTAGTAGGGAGGAGTAGCCGAATTTCATAAGACCATTAAGGTTACTTTCAGCCTCTTTTTCGTCATCTCTTTTCTCTCCATAAGATCAAACCTGTCACTTGTTCTTCTTTTCTTTTAGTTTGCCCTAGCCGTAATCTCTCTCAAATCACACCATTGCCGAACCTTGGTAAACCTCATCACTTTTCTTTCCCATTTGATAAGGCCGAATATCTCTGAGGGTTCAAGCAAAGGTGCAGTCGATTTCAGCAGTAAAGGTAAGGAGCAACTGTTGTTCGTTCTCTTTATTTTTCTTTTAGATTAGTCGAAATCAAGACTCTAATCCTATTAATGTTCTTAGGCCGAAACTATGAAGGAGGTTTTGGGATTTGGTTGTAGCCGATTACAAAGAGGAGATCTTCGGGATTTCAAGATCCAAGGTAAGCCATGTGTAATATTCGGCCAAGGGCCATTCCCATAGATATTGTACAATAGGCCGACCCTAATATGTACCATGTAGGGATTTCGACATCTACAAGGGCAAGTGGTATTTTCGGGATTTAGATCCACAAGGTAAGGGAGTATTAGTATTTGGCCAATGCCATAATAAGTGTTAGTGACTAGCCGATTCTGACTATGGTTTTTAAGGAGCAGTACGACCTGTTTCGGTAGATTTTCGGGATTCAATAATCGTATTAGTACCAGGTGTGTAGCCCTACATTGATTCCTAATAGATTTATGGTATTAATTTAATACACGTGTTAATGAAAATATGAAAGATGTGGCTAAAGGTACCACACGATGGTACAGAGTATTCAGGTACGTTCACCTTTATTCCTATGTCAATAATGTTATGAACATTGAATATGACACATATGTGAATTTGTTATAATAAGGTATATGGCATGATTTTTGCATGTTTTTTATGACGCATGGGCATACGGGTGATTATGAAAAGGGGAAGTGATCTGGTGGTTTTTACCACATTATCTGGTGACTCATGTCACATAATCTGAATCTGGGGACTAATGTCACATATTATTATATCTGGTGACTCTGTCACATTATCTGATGGCTATGCCACGATTATAAAGGCGATGTCCAGTTGACTGCAGCGACTGCCTTCGATGGTGTGTAGCGGATGGAGGGTCGATTTAGTAATCCCCACGGTGTGATTGGCAGGTACGGGTGATGTGTAGAGGATGGATATTTAGGTGGGGTTGGGATTGCATCATTGCTTATATTTGTTATATATGATTTGATATGCCTAAATCGTTTGGGAGTTTGTGATGGTTATTACACACTGAGTCTGTCGACTCACCTCTCGTGGGCTAAAATTTTGCAGGTGACACTCAGTAAATGGACCGAGTCGGCAGGAACTTAGTGGTGGCCATGCTCAGCTCAGTGTTTACTTTTAATTTTGGGATTTTACATTAAGTTTTGGATTATTTTGGGTTTTGCTATTATTGTAATAAGGCCATTACTATTAAACTATTTTATGCTTGCATTTTAAATTTCTATTATGATACGATTAATTTTAAACCAAAGGTTAAACAACTTTTCTTAAAATAATTTTAATTGTGTTAAAATTTGGCAACTTCTTTAACCTATAGTTTTCAAGTACGAAAATAAAGTTTTAATTAAATATAGACTTCAATAACGACACCGTTTTTAATTCACTCACAGCATAAATCAATTTCCCTTCAAAATGACCAAATTTTCCGAATTAACAAACAAGCTTTTGAAGTGTTTTACTCCAGGAGCATGCCAGATCCGATCGAGGCTCGTGGGCCGGGTTTGGGGTGTTTCATATAATATGTGGAAGTATCGATGTAATTTCATAGAGTCATTCGATCTGAATGCTACATGAAGAACATCGGCCAGATAACAGAACGGAAAGACCTAGGATGTAGAAGATCATAGCATGAGTGGTTCAACAAATTTGGATTCCTATATATCCACTCATGTGGTACTTCATTGTACAGTATATATAAGAATTATACGATAATACAAATCCATCTGTATAGATATCATCATCTACATGTAGAAAGTTGTATGCTTTGGAAGAAGCTTGTACAGTTTGGGAAGGGGTTTTGATTAACCGATCAAAAAGAAGAATCTACTTCAACCGACATGCCTTTAGGCACGGTCATACATAACATAGATTTCACACTTGGAAGAGGTGGACAATTAGCTAGAGTAGTGGATGCTGTTGCGAAACTGATTACAAAGGAAGGGAAATCGGCCACATTCAAATTACCTTCTGCGGAGGTTCGTTTGATATCCAAAAACTGCTCAGCAACAGTTGGATAGGTGGAGAATGTTGGGGTGAACCAGAAAAGTTTGGGTAGAGTCGGATCTAAATGTTGGCTAGGTAAGCATCCTGTAGTAAGAGGAGTAGTTATGAACCTTGTAGACCATCCCCATGGGGGTAGTGAAGGGAGGGCTCCAATTGGTTAAAAAAAACCCGCAACCCATTAGGGTTATCTTGCACTTGCAAGAAAAAGTAGAAAAAGGAATAAATATAGTGATAATTTGATTCTTCGTCGATGGAGAAAATAGGAGAGATTATTTCTTTCTCCGTCTTTACAAAAACAAAAAATATATATCTTTAAAGTAAAAAAATGGGTGAACGACGGGAATTGAACCGCGCATGGTGGATTCACAATCCACTACCTTGATCCACTTGGCTACATCAGCCCCCTACAATTACTCACAATGTTGTTTTTCACAGATTAATTTTTTTTTCATTTGAGTACACTTTTCAAGAGTCCTATACCCATTATATTATATTGTTTCTTACTTTTTCCGCTTTATTGCTTTTGAAATCTCCTTAATGTCTCTACCTAACCCTCAATATCTATAGCCCGATGTTTAATTTTGTGCATCCAATAAAGATAGGACCAAGAAATGATAAGTACATATTCAAATTTAATTCACAGCTTCAAAATTGAAGTTCATCAAGAAAGTTAATTTAAGGCCCAAATATAAGTACTAAGGGTATACGAATATAAGGTTGGCTTTTTAGGCTCTAGTTTAACCAAACAATACCTTAGGTCATCCCTAGGCATCTCAAAAATCCATGCATTCAATCATGCAAATTACAAATTCAAAATTACAAACTACAAATCGGAACATGGTGTAACACCCCAAACCCGGCCCAGAACACCACGGTCGAATTCGGAATGTTACTGGGAAAAATGTTTGTGAAGAGTTCGATTTTCAAGGTGAAAACACATGTTAAGTTTTAAAAACGAATATTCAGTTTTTAAGGGGTTTGTTGTTTAGAAAATAGTAGTTTGCCGGGGTATAAAACCTACAGATTTGAGTAAAAGGCTAAGTCGTTATTTAAAAGAAATTATGGAAAATGAGTTATTTATCAATAATTCGAATTTGAAAAACCTTAATTCGATTTTTATGTTGCAAGTGTTTCAATTCATTCTTAATTAATAATTCGTTATAAATCCCAACTTAAAAACCATGATAATAATCCCGGAATAATTAAAGCGGCCTTATTACAATAAAAATATCCCAAAAGTAACTTGAAAATTTAAAACGTATATATATAAAAAAGAACAACTTCTGCATGGCCACCTCGAATCCACTCCAGCCCGGTCCAACGTATCATGAGTCACCTGCATTGTTTTTAGAAAAGATAGGGTGAGTCAAACCAACTCAGTTTGTAATTAATCCACATGTTACCACAAATGGGCTTGGCCCAAATCCACACATATAACCACATACCACGCATAATAATACCAAATGCTAACCCAACCCAACCTAGTATCCAACTGCTACACACCACCGATATATCCATCCACCACACACCAGGGGATTGCTAAATCAGCCCTCCATCCGCTACACACCTCTTGGCAGAACACTGCTCAAAGTCCACTTAATAGTCTAGCCACTGATCCGCGTGATTAAAATCACAATTATCCACGTGAGACTCAAGGTCATCACCAATCCACGATGTAGCTCAAGGCTAATATCAATCCACTGTGAGGCATAAAGCCCACATCAATCCACGTACATAAATGTACACACTTCCCCTTAATTAATATATCTCGAACCCCATGCACATGCAGCATATTGTAATGATATGGCAATATAACGTATGAACATACCAGATAGGCACATATGTCATGCTTACATGTATGCACAATAATTAACCACAACCACAACATAGATATTATACTAACCTGGTTACCGGGTTACCCAAATCAGGTAATATCATCACCACAGCTACTATTTCAGCTACCACTCATATTACATATTTTAATTAAAACAAGTAAATAAACAGTGTGTTAATTACACACCTGAGAACCTGAAGCACTACACTATCGATCTCCCTAACGTCCTCACTCGAAGAGACTACAGTGATCTGCTTATCTTTTTCCGACGCTCGCCCACACACCGGTGGACAATCTCGAACCCCTAAAATAGACCGCTTCTTGAACTTAGGGGTAGGGACTACGTGTCCAACCCCTTTCTCTCCTTGGCTGGTACTCGCATCCATCGAACAACAACTTAATCAGAAGACCCGGTTAAAATGTTAAATTAGGTCTAAACGAGACTAAATAACATCTCAATCGAATAACCTTACCAACGTCCACCCAAATCCCAAAGGCTCCCACTTGATATTGAAGGTTGTCGAAATCCCTACATGAGCCATGTTAGAATCGGCTCTCACACTTATGGACAAAAGAAATGGCCTTTGGCCAACCCAAATGCCATCTTACCTTGCTTGATCAAATCCCGAAAGCTTCTAGATACCCCTAATGCTGGCTTCCAACAAAAGAGTCACGGATCTAAGACCTTGTATAGATTTGGCCACACACATAAATACAAGGTTAAGCTTCTTGATTTCGGTAAACCAAAGAAAAGGAAGAAAGATTCAAATAAAAGAGAACCCTTACCACGATTACTAGCAATCAATTGAGAGACTTGACAGAATACGAACGACGACACTTCCCTTAGAGATTATTGAACGAGAGTGATCACCACACTCAAGGAAGAATCGGCTATATTATAAGGCTTGAGAAGTAAATATAATAAGAAAAGAACACGAAAAAAGACAGAGAATAGATGGTTTAGAAGATTCGGCCAAGAGAAGAGAAATAGGGTATGAACTTTCGGCTATGAAGAACAAGTAGCAAAGACAAAAGGTATGGAAAAAGGGAGAATTATCAATAGATGGTACAGTTTAAGAAAGAAAAGAAAATTAAAGAAGAATAATGATGGAGGTTTCGGCTTTGACAGAATGTAGAACTCCCAAAGTTGACACTTTTGACTTTTGAAGATGAGAACAGAAAATGAATCAAAGTGACCCTAATGGTCCTCTAAGTTTCGACTATGGGTCAACAAGAGATGAAGAGTTGCCAAGCCAAGTGATTTTGGCACAAGAGAGAATGAGAAGAGAGAAAACAAATTTTGGAACTATACCCTATACACTAGCACCCAACTTTCGACACCCTCACCTTAAGCTCAAAACCAATTATTCCCCTCCCCTCAAACCCTCAGCATCACCCTAGCCAACACCCCCCACGTTTTCCTCCTAAATTCCCTCAACATCATTCATTCAAATGAGTTTGAATGAGTCAAACTCCTATCTCCCCTCTAAGCCGCATATTTGAGTTGTTTGACTCAATTCACACATCATCCTTGAAGTGTCCTACCCGATCTCCAACACCTCCCCTTCCGACGCAAAAACAAATCCCAAAAATGTTGCCCATGCTGCTCGAACCAAGGTCCTTCCACCTGCATGAGGTGTCACCCCCATGTGCCTCAAGTGGCGCCTTCCCTACCACTTTACCACTTCAATTCTTGTGTCCCTAAACAACACATTAAATCTCTTAAGGCCTAGCTCTCCTAGCTCTCCCCTAATCAGCTTTAACCAAAAGTTTCCACTAAGGCTCCTATCAAACCCCAAGGTGCCCCGAAGGCCCCAAACACATTCAAACAGCATACAGAGCATACCAACATATAGATATGAATTAAAATGCAAAACCCCAAAAATACCGGATATTACAAGTGGTTTCGGGACCACAAACCCGAGTCAAAAAGAAAATTTATTTCAAAATTATTGTATGGTCTACATCATGATAGGAAAGATGTATGAAAATTTCGATAAGAAAATTTTACCGGTTTCATGTTCAATTATGGGAAGGACCAATTGCATAAAATGCATTGAGTTCTAGTAGTTATAGGTATCAAATAGCTATGGAAGTCAAAACTTGAGGCCATTTTATGGTAATTAGACCATTAAGAAAAGTTAGTAGCTATTTTTGATGATTCATCCATGTAAATTTAGAAAAAGGAAAAGGACTAAATTGGAATTTGGAATAAATAAAGATGATAATAGTTTAATATCATCTTATTTTATCATCTTCTTCCCCAAAATTATATGGAAAACCTAGGAAAGAGAAAGAAAAACAACCAAGCCTAATTGGGTAAACATTCTGGTCCCGTTTTTAGTAATTTTTATATTTTTGAGATCGAAAAACCTAATCTATCTATTTTCGGAATCGATTTGAAAAGATATTAAAGTATTGCAATTTTTCCATAGATGAGTATACTGAAAAGTTGAAATTTATGGTAGAAAATGAAAGATTGTTGATAGATAAACAACTTTTGTAAAGTGAATTTTCATGAATTTGTGATTTAGGGACTAAATTGTAAAGATGTAAAATTCATGGAAAATTTCTATTTTTTATGAAATATATGTGCTGTAAATGTTATATGTAAAAATTGGTTAGGCTTGGAATAAGGATTAAATTGCATGAATTTCATTTTCTGAGCCTAGGGACAAAATCATCATTTATGGAAAGTATAGGGGCAAAATGGTAATTTTTCCAAGGATGTGAATTGAATTAAATTGAGTATGAAATGGATTAAATTTATGTTAAATTCATTTATATAGATCCGAAAAACTCGAATACGAAGTTAGTTCGAGGAAAAGAAAAATTGTTGAATTAGTAGATTTCTGCATACGAATAAGTGACGAGGTAAGTTTGTGTAACTAATTTTGTACATTTATATGCTTGAATTGAATGTGGTGTATGAGAATTATGTAGTTTTCATGCATATGAAAATTTAATACATATCTGATAATGCCCGATAAATGATAAGTCTCGTTTGAATAAATGAAATTCGATGGATACAAGTTTCTCGATTAGTTGTAATCTTGCATATGTTGTAGATACAAAATAGCTCTTATGAGCATTCTATTATAAGCCCTCTCGAGCTTCCTGATACATGGTTCCTGTGAGCATCTTGATCGGTAGTGATCCTTCATGTGTTGCGGACTACAGCCCTTTGTGAGCGTCCTATTATATGATTGGTTTTGATCCTGCATATATTGCAGACACAAACGCAGCTCTTTATGAGCGTCCTAATATAGGATCTTTTTGAGCTTCCTAATATGGCTAGCTTGAACATCCTGTTATATGGCTATCCGGAGCTCCCTGATAATATCTCTTCGGAGTTACATGTTAAGCTCAATGAGCTTCCTGTTTTAAACTCTTATAGGTTTCCTGTTATAGCCCAGATAAGCTTCTTGTTACATGGCTCACATAAGCATCCTATTATATGGCTTGAGAGAGTGTGTAATATCCTGAAATTGGGCTTATGCATTTTTGCTTAATTTTATGAAATAGCATGACAATTGTGATATGGATATGTTGTGTGCATTTTTAGAACCTTGAAAATGTAAGGAAATGTCTTGGAAATGTAAGGAAATGTCTTGTCTTGGAAATGTCTTGGAAATGTAAGGAAATGTCTTGTCTTGGAAATGTAAGGAAATGTCTTGGAAATGTAAGGAAATGTCTTGGAAATGTAAGGAAACGCCTTAGAAATGTTAAGTTTTAAAGTTTGAAAGAGGGAACTAAGGCAAGGTGGCCTTAAGAAAATTTATGGAGGAAATATGACATGAAATTGGGCTTGGAAAAGTGGCTTGGAGGTGCCACTTAAGGCTTTGGAAATGACGCCATACACAGTGCAAGGAGGGCTTGTGTTCGAGTCGCGAGGGAAGCAAATAAGGGTTTTTATTTTTGCGGCACAAAGGGAGGTGATGGACGGCATTAATGCACTCAATGGAGGAGTCTTAGATGGGATTGGATTCCTTTAAAAATTCGGCTAAAGCTAAGGGGATAATTGTCGATTTATTTTTATTATTTTTGAATAAAGGAAGAAGAGTTAAAAGAGGAGAAAAGCAAGGAAAGGCTGGAGTTTGAGTGTTAGCCGAAATTCCTAGCCAAGGTGCCCATCTTTTTATTTTGTTTCTTTTCTTTTCCTTCTCATAGCCGAATTTCCATCCTACTCTCTCTCTCGAAGTTTTCTTTTTCTTATTTGCTTTAGCCGAAACCCCTCCCTAAAATCACCATTGCCGAATCATCCTAAAACTCGTATCCCTCCTTGTTGAAGTCGATTACTCCATTAAATCCCAAAAGCCGAATCTTCTGTGGTGTCAGACAAGAGTGATTGTCGATTTCTTCAAGTAAGGGTAAGATCAAATTCGTTTTCCAGTAAGGGTAAGATCAAATTCATTTTCCATTCTTTTTCGATAGGCTTGTCAAAATCTAAGATCTAATTGTTTGTATTGTTCTTTGGCCGAAACTATGGAGAAGGTTTCGGGATTTTGTCTATCGTCGGCTACTAGGAGAAGAGATCCTCCGGGAGTTATAGAGCTAAGGTAAGAAAAGTATGGTTTAGGCCGAAGGCCACTTGATTAAATTCATAAAGCAATTGGAGATCAGATCTAACATCTGTTTTTAGGGATTTCGACAGAAACTATAACCAAGGGGTTATTCCGGGATTTAAGAATCTTAAGGTAAGTGACTATGAATATTCGGCCAAGGCCCTATTTCAGTATTTAGATATGTTTCCTATTCGCTTAAAAGCCAAAAACTAACATAGTAAGTGATGTAATAGTGGGCCGATTTTAAAAGAGAACATCAAAAGGTTTCGAGATTTGATTAATAATCAAATCGGCAGCAAGGGACTAAGGATCTAAGTCAGTAGATTGGATTTTCGGGAAATCAGTGAAATCGATAAGAATATCAGGTGTGTACCCTATCCTAAGTTTTTATATTTTCATGGCTATGTTTTAAATTGAATATGTTAATAAGATTGTGAAAATATGGCTAAGGTACCATGTAATGGTACAAAGTACTTAGGTACGTTTCCTACTCCTACTAGGATTATGAATATATGTTATATATAACATGTGAAAAGTGATAAGAATGTGAATTAAGGCATGATGTGCATGATATGTATGATATGGGGCATCCCGGTTATATGAAAAAGGGGAAGTGAATGTGGTGACTTCGGTCACATTATCTGAATGTGGTGACTTTGGTCACATTATCTGAATGTGGTGTCACATGACACAAATATTATCTGGTGGCTATGCCACGAAAATTATAAGGGCGATGAGCATGTCGTCTGCAGCGGCAGCCTTCGATGGTGTGTAGCGGATGGAGGGTTGACATAGTAGTCCCCACGGTGTGCAGGTTGGTACGGGTGATGTGTAGCGGATGGCATCTAGGTTTGGGTTCGGGTTGCATCATTATTTTTATCTGTTATATGTATTGATATGTGACATGATAATGTATGCCTGAATTGTTAAATCTTAGTGTTGGTTACACATTGAGTCTGTTGACTCACCCCGTTGTGGGAACATGTTTCAGGTGACGAACAGTGATGGACCGGGACGGCAGAACTTGTGGTGGCCATGCTCAGCTTGAAGTTTATTTAATTTTGGGACTTTTACATTTTAAGTATTTGGATTTATTTCGAATTTTGAATGTTGATATAAAAAGGCCACTGTTGAACTATTCCATTGTTTTATTATGTTTACAAATTTTTATTAAGTTAAAGATTAAGTAAATTTACTTTCTAATGAACTCTAGATGTTTTATCGCCTAAAACTAAAAGGGGTTTTCCATATAAAACGAATTTGTTTCCAACTCGAGCCCAACCCATAACAACATTTCTTTCAAAATACACTATTTTCCAAAGTAACAAAAGAATTTTAACCGGTTTACATCGAGGAACATACCAGATCCGATCAAGGCTTGTGGGCTAGGTGTGGGGTGTTTCAGTTTGGTATCAGAGCCCCGTTTTAAACTCTCGGCCTTGGGTTTAAGGCCCAAAATGTTTTCAAATCTAGCCCAAGTAAGTTTTATGAAAATATTTTTGGAAATAAGCAGGTTTTTCTGGCATGGCACCTAAGTCTCCGACCCGAAGTCCACCAGGTAAGTACCCCTAACCATCTGTGTGATTTATGTTATGGATTGTAGAAGGGTAGAAATGGTACGTAGAATAGTATGATAGGTACTTGAACCCTAGAACTAGTTCTCCCTAACTACTACATAAAACTTAAAGCCTAATTAAAACAAACCTATGGCTAAATCTCCGAGTTAGGGTGTGGCAACCCCTGTGCGCATGTCTAGGATTGGATCTGGAAGAGCCTGGTACTTAAGCAGTCCTAGTGACTCACCTCCTCTTCACTGGAATCCTACCTGGTGCGTAGCTTTGGTTCACCCTAACCAAGAGGACTCAGTCACAGGCTAAACCCAATAACTAAAACCCGAAAGGGAACTAGCCGTATTTTTTATAAAAACCCTAGTTTTAAAACTCCTAAAATTACCCTTTTTAATTTGTGAGAACTATTTTTTCCGAAAAATTTCTGATTTATAACAATTACCTAAATACCTCTGGTTGTGAAATTACAAAAATGCCCTTAGTTTATAAAATGTCCAAACTACTCATAGTTTTATCAAAAAATTTCCTTACTTTATGACAAGTCCAAAAACCCTAATTTGCAAAATATCAAAATACCTTGATTTTGGAAAATTACGAAATTGCCCTTAACCCGCAAATTACCAAAATGACCTTAATTTCCAAAATTTTTGCAACATCACCGTTTTGGAAAACAAATTCTCAAAAAGAGCCCCCCAAGTTTTGCAAATTTTGAAATACCCCGAAATTATTAAGCTTTACAAATTTACCCTGGTTTATTACCGAAATACCCTCGAGTTACAAAATTACCGAAGTACCCCCGGATTTTAAAATTTTCAAAATACCCTTATTGACAAAATCACCAGGGAACCATATTTTGAAAAATTACGAAAATACCCCTGTAGGACAAATTACGGAAATACCCCTAGGGTAGGAATAGACAAAAATAGAGAAATAGAGAATGTGTGTGAATGAATGTTTGAATGAATGTGCTTATCTGAATTAGGATAGAAAACTTGAACTTTGATTGATCGAAAGAACTACTTCTAAACTTCTTTCATAAAATTTCTTCGCGGATAATCAGTGAAACAAGTATTAATTCATAAAATTTCTTAATCAGATTAAAGCATGAACGTAGACATGAGCTCTATGGGACGTGGTCGAAACGTACGAGGACGCGGTAGAGGTAGAATGACCGTGTCGGAACCCGTGAGGTCAGGTCAAGGATCTGAGAATGAGGTACCGCCACCACCAGTTGTTGGTCTTTGAGCAAGATCGGATGGGAGACCATCTTCGTATCGCAGCCGTGGCCGCGAGTTCTTGAGTTGGTGGCTGGTGCAGGAGGAAATTCGGGAGCTCGAAAGTCGGTACTTGAGCGACTTCGTGCCAATGGAGCTGAGGTATTCTGTGGCGTATCTAGTGTAGCACCTAGTACGGTCGAGTATTGGTTGGAGGCAACCGAGCGCATTATGGATGAGCTCGATCTGACCCCTGAGGAGAAGTTGAAAGGAATGGTGGCACTGTTACACGATGAAGCGTATCAATGGTGGTTAACAGTTCGAGATGGTGCCATAGCTGAGGATCTGACCTGGGAGTATGTTAAGGCAGCATATCAGAAGAAATATGTGGGCACAAGGTATACTGATGAGCAAAGGAAGGCTTTTCTGGGACTAGTTCAAGCGAACAAGTCCGTAGCAGAGTATGAAGCTGAATTTTTAAGGTGAAGCTGGTATGTTCGAGGAGTAGTGGCAACGGAGCATGAGCGATGTGTCCGTTTTGAGGACAGACTAAGGGATAATCTAAGATTATTGATAGCTCCACATCAGGAGCGGGAATTTTCTGCGTTAGTCGAGAAGGCAAAAGTAGATGAGGGAATTAAGGACTCCGTGAGGCAGAACTCTGATCGGAGTAGGCCGAAAAGAGGCTTTGGATCATCAGGATCATCTAGGAATAAGAGGCCTAGAGGTGATGGTCCGCAAGGTCAGCAAGCTGCCACAGGAGGGGTATCGTACCTGTGATCAGTGTAGGAAGAAACACTTAGGGGAGTGTTGGAAAAAGACAGGAGGATGCTTCAAGTGTGGGTCAAAGGACCATATGATTAAGGATTGCCCTATGAGGCCAGATGGAAATCGACCAGTAGCTCAAAATGTTAATCAAGCTGGTAGAGGTGGACAGCAGCCTCAGCAAGGCCGTGGTCTGAATGGCCGAGGTAATGGTACTGGAAGAGGACGTGGAACACCGGGCAGAGGTGCTACTAATATTGAGGCAAGGCAACCGGGTTTGGTTTATGCAGTTTACTGGAGGGAGGATGGAGACGCACCGGACGTCATAACCGGTACGTTCCTTGTATTTGGAAAGCCTTATATGCTCTGATTGATGTGGGCTCGACCCATTCCTATGTTGCAAGTAGTGTAGTGGAAACACTAGGCCTAGACTCTGAACTTTCTGATAGGCAGATGACTGTAGTAAGCCCATTAGGCCAAACTGTAGTGGTGGATAGGATCTTTCGGAGTGTACCTCTAGAGATTCAGGGAGTGAAATTTTGAGCCGACTTAATGGAACTTCTTTTTGGAGAATTCAACCTTATTCTTGGCATAGACTGGCTAGTGGAGCGTCGAGCTGTGTTGGATTGTGCAGCTAAGAGAATGAGTTGAGGACCCCGGATGATGAGGTGGTCATTATGATAGGAGAAAGAAGAAATTACCTGTCTAATGTAGTTTCGGCGTTAAAGGCAGAGAAAATGGTTCGGAAAGGGTGCAAGGCATTTCTAGCCTTCGTTAGTGCTGTGAACGCGAAAGAAGGGGGAATTAGTGGAGTTAGAACGGTAAGGGACTTCGTGGATGTTTTTCCAGAGGAGCTACCAGGAATACACTCAGATAGGGAGGTGGAATTTGGAATAGACTTGCTACTGGGAACAGCTCCTGTGTCAATCGCTCCATACCGAATGGCGCCAAAGGAGTTAGTTGAGCTCAAGGCTCAAATCCAAGAGTTGCTTGACTGTGGAGTTATCCGGGCCAATGTGTCTCTGTGGGGAGCACCGGTCCTGTTTGTAAAGAAGAAGGACGGAACTATGCGCATGTGCATAGACTATCGTTAGTTGAATAAGCTGACCATCAAGAACAAGTGTCTTTTGCCAAGGATAGATGACTTGTTCGATCAACTTAAGGGGGCCGCCGTATTTTCGAAGATCGATCTAAGGTCTGGATATCATCAGTTGAAGGTGAAGGAGGCAGATATCCATAAGACAGCCTTTAGGACAAGGTACAGCCATTTTGAGTTTGTAGTAATGCCGTTTGGGTTGACGAACGCCCCAACCGCATTCATGGATATGATGAACCGGGTTTTTCAACCCTACTTGGAGAGGTTCATCATCGTGTTTATCGATGACATCCTCGTGTATTCGAAGTCGGAGGAAGAGCATGATGAGCACCTACAGATAGTGTTACAAGTGTTAAGGGAAAAGAAGCTCTATGCCAAATTCAGCACGTGTGAATTTTGGCTTAAGGAGGTGGCATTCTTAGGGCATGTGGTGTCCGCAAAGGGAATAAGAGTGGATCCTAGGAAGATCGAAGCAATGTTGGATTGGAAACCACCTAGGTCTGTGGCTGAGATCCGTAGTTTCTTAGGTTTGGCAGGCTATTACAGAAGGTTCGTGGAAGGATTCTCATCAATAGCCGCACCTTTGACAAAGTTGTTGAGGAAGGAAGTACCCTTTGTATGGATAGATAAGCAACATGAGAGCTTTGAGAAGCTTAACAAAGTGTTAACTGAAGCTCTAGTTTTGATTCAACCTGAGCCAGGAAAGGATTTTGTGGTGTACTGTGACGCTTTGCATACGGGATTAGGGTGTGTTCTAATGCAAGATGGAAAAGCAGTCGCTTATGCGTCTCGGCAGTCAAGGCCGCATGAGGTTAACTACCCAACCCATGACTTGGAATTAGCGGCTGTGGTCTTCGCTCTTAAGGTGTGGAGGCATTATCTTTATGGAGAAAAGTCGATAATTTACACGGATCACAAGAGTCTCAAGTATCTGTTGACTCAGAAGGAGTTGAACTTGAGGCAGCGAAGGTGGGTGGAATTATTGAAGGATTATGATTGTTCGATAGAGTATCACCCGGGCAAGGCGAATGTGGTAGCAGATGCTCTAAGTCGGAAGGTTGTGTTGGATCTGAGGGCGATGTTCGCACACTTGAGTTTGTATGATGATGGGAGTCTGCTGGCAGAATTGCAAGTCAAATCAACGTGGTTAAATGAGCTAAAGGAAAGTCAGTTGGTGGATGAGGATCTAAGTGTTAAGTTACAACAAGTACAGAATGGAGAATTAGAGGATTATGGTGTTAATGACGAGGGAGTATTGTGCTTCAAGAGAAAGGTCTGTATGCCGAGGGACGAGGAGTTAAGACAGAGGATTCTTCGGGAAGCGCATAGTAGCCCTTATGTTATGCATCCCGGAGGCACTAAGTTGTACAGAGATCTAAAGGAACAATTTTGGTGGCCTGATTTGAAGAAAGAAGTTACAGAATTCGTTGGCAAATGTCTGACGTGTCAGCAAGTTAAGGCTGAACACCCAGTTCCATCGGGATTACTTCAGCCAATCGAGATTCCGCAGTGGAAATGGGAGAGAATTACCATGGACTTCGTTAGTGGGCTTCCCCTTACGCCTACTAAAAAGGACTCGGTATGGGTAATAGTGGATCGTTTCACCAAGTCCGCGTACTTCATTCCGATAAGAGTTGATTATTCTCTTGAGAAGTTGGCCAAATTATATGTGGCGGAAATTGTGAGGTTACATGGAGTGCCGGTGTCAATCATTTCAGATAGAGACCCAAGATTTACGTCTCAGTTTTGGAGGGCACTTCATCAAGCTTTAGGCACTAAGTTGGACTTCACTACGGCCTTTCATCCACAATCAAACGGGCAGTCTGAGCGGGTAATACAAGTGTTGGAGGATATGTTGAGAGGCTGTGTGATGGATTTTCGAGGAAGTTGGGAAGACTATTTGCCTTTAGCAGAATTCGCCTACAACAACAGCTATCAGGCTAGTATTCGGATGGCACCGTATGAAGCATTGTATGTGTAACATCCCCAGACCCGGCCCATTCACTACGACCGAATCTGGTTATGTTAGTGAAAATATTTTTCTTTACTCGGAATTTAAAACACAAAAGTTTACTATCTTTCTGGTAAAACCCGTGTACTTTTAAAACTATACTTTTGGACTTTGAAATTAAATAAAAGTGTCCATTTTAAAGCACTTTATTAACTCATGAATACTTTGATTAAGTAAATTCGAGTAAAATTATTTCCACAAGCTTATAATTAAATTTTTTTCCAAGTCATAATCAATTTAAAATAAAATAGTAAAAATAATAATTAAGTAATTTCCAAAGTAAATAAATAAAAGGCCCTTATTACACAATATTTAAAACACCAAATACTTAATAAAACGCCGTAAAATATTTAAACTTCTCTTCCTGCATGGGCCACCATGTGTCTTCTCCGATCCCGGTCCAACTATGCGTCACCTGAAATGGTTAATGAAAGAGTGAGTCCACCGACTCAGTGCATAATCAAAACACAGATTTCCCGCGTATGGGCTTGGCCCTATACCAAACCATTTACATAGCAAGTCATGCACATATGCATCTTAGCCCAACCCACTCCAACCGTAACACCAACCTTAGCAGACTCCCTGCCCAAGGCCGTGGTTAAACCACCACTGATCACATTGTGATCCAAAACCTTGGCTACTCACTGCACAAGGCCGTGGCTGAGCCACCGATCAACCCAAGTGATCTCAACATTAATAACTGTCTACGATGATGCACATAGCCATCAACCGCCGAGATGGGCACCGAGCCACACCTCCCTTGAGGTAGCACACAGCTAACCCTCAAGCGCTAATGTAGCCGGAGCTATCATTAGACCACGTACAACTTGTGTACACTTCCTCCTTTTTCAATCCCAATCCCATGCCCATGTGTCAATATATCATGCAAGAACATCATATAGAGTGAGTATTTATTATTTATCAATACCACATCAAACATATATAAAATATGTATATCACAATCAATCTTACCATCATCGGTTCACATCACTTAGGCCTTTATAATCAGCCTCCACACATAATTCATATGTTTAAAAAAATTAACAAGCAAACCGAGAAAATAGTGCGATGATTACGCACCTCAATAGCACCACGGTCCTACTCTCGAAACGCTACTCAATGTCGACTAACCGACTCTAAAAGTTTCTGCGATAGGCTCTTCTCCCCTACAATCGGCCTCAGCACACAACAGAGAACACTTAGGGCCATTCGGCCAAAACCAATAAACCAAAGGGTTAATGTAACCTTACCTTGATAACCACCCCCCTGCTCTAACAAGAATCGGCCACCACCCAAGACAATGGTTGAGAAGAGATTCGGCTAAAACATAAAGAAGAGAAAAAGGAGGAGAGGCTATGGGTATTCGGCTTAGGCTAGATGAAAAAGGGTTAAGAGGTTTGGTGATGGTGCTCAAAAGAAGTTTTCGGCCTAAGCAAAAATAAATGGGAAAAGAAGAGGTTCTCTCTTGCTTACAAATTCGGCAACAACAACTAGAGAAGAACAAATAAAATTCGGCACAAGAGAGTGAGATGATAGAAAGCTTTCGGCTTGAAAAACGAAAGGGAAAAAGATTTCCAAAAGGGTGCTCCCCTATTTATAGAATTCGGCCACCCCTAAGCTCACCCCACAAAGCCGAAAATGCCCTCCATAAACTCCCAAAACCGGCCACTACCCAACTCCCTTCCAAATCCCATTATTCGCTCCTAAAATTCCTCTCTAACACCCATTCAAAAAGTTTGAATGGGTCAAACCTCCACCTAGCCGAATTTAAAAGGTAAAGACCAAGTCTTCCTCCTTCATTTAAGTATCCAAAAGCTGCCCAACTCCTCTCCTTAATGACGCAAAAATAAAGGCCAAAGTGCTTTGCCTTGCGCACTCGAACACCGGCCCTCCACTTGCACTGAGGCGTCACTTTGCCAAGCTCTTAGTGGCGTCTCCTTGCCACTTTACCAGCCCAATTCTTATGTCTAATTCCCCAAATAATTTTCTTAAGGCCCCAAAAGCCAAGCTCCTTCCTAACCTCCGAAAATCAAAAATTTTCCACAAAGATCCCACCATCACCTAGGGTTCTTAGGACCCCTAAAACTTACCTAGCCACACACTAAAGTGTGCTAACACCGGAGCCAAGCACAAAAATCTAACCCCTAAAACCAGGGTGTTACAATTCTACTCTCCTTAAAATAATTTCGTCCTCGAAATTACTTGTCTAGACTAACAGTCCAAATCCTCCCACTATGCTATGGTTTGCAAGACTCACGATCTTAAAGAGCTAACATATATCTAGGCAAAGATTCTAAGTTCATACTCAAAGTCCCCATACTTTACAAGCAACAACACAAACAGCCACCCAACCGAACAAAACAACAGAGAATATTCCAGGCTTAAGGAACTTACCAGCTGACACATCCGGCACATCATTATCCTCCCTCCGACGGACTGCATAAACCAGACCTGGCTGCCTTGCCTCGGTGCTACCATTACCGCGGTCTACTGCTCCACGACCTTGGCCGGAACCATTTCCTCCATGGTTCGGGCCACGACTCTCGTCGCTGGGTCGACCACCTCCGCTGGTTGCACATAACCTTGACCTTCCGTCCGAGTCCTACTCGGATCTCGGGGACAATCTTAATCAGTGGAACTTGGACTTGCATCTAAAGCACTCCCGAACACGATTCCAGCATTCGCCAACATGGTACCTTCCACATTGAGCACACGGACGATCTGGATTTCCGGCGGCTGGCTTAGCAATATTAATAGGAGTCTCAACCCTCGGTCTTTTCTGAACCCTCTCAAACACTTCTGACGATCCAACACTTCTCTTATCACGGTTCCTTTCTCTATTGTGCCTCTCAGCCTTCTTGACCTCCTCAGCTATTCGAGCTTTCTCCACTAAAACTGCGAAGTCTCTTTCCTGATGCGGAGCAATCAAAACTCGCAGCTCATCCCGTAGCCCATCTTCAAATCTGACACATCTCTCATAATCCGTTGCCATGATGCCCCGAGCATATCGGCTTAAACGCAGAAACTCAGCTTCATACTCCGCTATTGACTTGTCACCTTGCACCAAGTTGAGGAATGCCTTCCTCTGAGCATCCACATAGCTCGCTCTCGACATACTTCCCTTCAAACTTGATCTTAAAGTAACCCCATCCACTCGATCCGCAGGGTACTTTCCTTAATGATGAGCCACCACCGGTAGGCTTCATCCCGTAGCAACGAAACAACACCCTTAAGCTTCTCCTCAGCAGATTAAGTCTAAGTCGTCCATAATCCTTTCAATGACCTCAAGCCAATACTCGCCACGTTTGGAGCTACCCCGCACACTCCTCTAAAAACCTCGGCCCATTCGCCCTAAGCCTTTCAGCACCGACTTCCTATTCCTATTGCCCACATTGGCTCCTGCCACTCGTTCGAGCACTCGCAACACAGCTTGTGACACTACGTCGTCTCCCCGCCTGGTCCTGCTGTTCAACCTCAACAAGCTGGTGGCGGTGCATCGCTCTCGACCCATGGCGTGACTCCAACCGGTTCCGAGCATCGCCATCCGCCTCTACCACGCCCACGAGTATTGCGACCACGCCCCTAGAACTCATATCTAGCGCTTGATTTAGTCTGTTTAGAAAGTTTTATGCGTTAGAAATTCTTGTTCCACTATTTTATCCACGAGCAATTTTATGCAATGAAGTTTAGAGAGAAGTTCTTTCGATCAATCAAAGTTTCCTCCCTACCTGTGGTAATCTAGTCATTTTCCTATAGGGGTATTTGGTAATAACTCTTCGAGGTCAATTTTGAAAATAGTTTTCAAACTAAAGATATTTCAAAGTTTACAAAATCTCGTGGGTCATCTTAAAAATTTTGTTTTCAAACTGGAGGGTATCGCAAAAATTTTGTAAATCGTGGTTATTTCATAATTTTGAGAATCATGTGCATTTTCGTAAATTCTCCAAATCAAAATATCACAAAGATTTCACAAAGCCAAGATAGAAATATTTCAAAGAAAAGATCAAGAGAGATCTCAAGATTTAGAAACCAAGGCGTTTTGGTAATTTTATCAACCAGGGTATTTTCGTAAATTTCCACAAACTAGGTTATCTTAATATTTTGAAATCTCAAGATTTTGGTATTTTGTAAAGTAAAAATCAAAAGTTGAGGGTAGTACGGTAACTTTGCAATACAGGGGCATTTTTGAAATTTTGCCACTAAGGGCATTTTGGTAATTTTGTAAATCAAAACGCCCTTGAGTCAAATTTAAGATTTCACAAACCAAAAGGGTAAATTTGGAAAAGTTTTAATACAGAAAGTTTTAGAAAACAACAAGGCTAGTTCCCTTTCGGGTTTTAATAATCGGTTTAGCCTATGAACAAGTCCTCTTGGTTAAGGTGAACCGTAGCTACGCACCATGTAGGATACCTGCGAAGAGGAGGTGAGTCACACGGATCGCTTAAATACTGTGCTCTTAGGTTCCACTCCTAGACATGCGTCTGGGGTTACCACACCTTAACTCTCGGCGACTTACTTCACTGAGTTTGTTTAAGAGATTTAAGTTTTATGCACATGTTTGAGTAGTCTAGTCCTAGGGTCCAACAGATCCTATTATTCTATTCTACTGAGCCCAAACTAAGCCCAAATCAATTCATACAAACAAAACAACACAATTTAAAAGTTCAAGCACTTACTTACAGTGGACTTGCCTGGAGGTACAGTGCCATGCGAATAACTGAAAAATATTGTTTATAAAAGCCCACATTTCCAAAAGCCCATTTTGAAAATCAAGCTGCCCAAAACCCTCAAAACCGAGTTTTGAACCAGCTCGATACCAATTTGTAACATCCCGGACCGGCCCATTCACTACGACCGAATCTGGTTATGTTAGTGAAAATATTTTTCTTTACTCGAATTTAAAACACGAAAGTTTACTATCTTTCGGTAAAACCCGTGTACTTTTAAAACTATACTTTTGGACTTTGAAATTAAATAAAAGTGTCCATTTTAAAGCACTTTATTAACTCATGAATACTTTGATTAAGTAAATTCGAGTAAAATTATTTCCACAAGCTTATAATTAAATTTTTTTCCAAGTCATAATCAATTTAAAATAAAATAGTAAAAATAATAATTAAGTAATTTCCAAAGTAAATAAATAAAAGGCCCTTATTACACAATATTTAAAAGACCAAATACTTAATAAAAGCAGTAAAATATTTAAACTTCTCTTCTGCATGGGCCACCATGTGTCTTCTCCGATCCCGGTCCAACTATGCGTCACACTGAAATGGTTAATGAAAGAGTGAGTCCACAGACTCGATGCATAATCAAAACATGATTTCCCGCGTATGGGCTTGGCCCCATACCAAACCATTTACATAGCAAGTCATGCACATATGCATCTTAGCCCAACCCACTCCAACCGTAACACCAACCTTAGCGGACTCCGCGCCAAGGCCGTGGTTAAACCACCACTGATCACATTGTGATCCAAAATCTTACCTTGGCTACTCACTGCACAAGGCCGTGGTGAGCCACCGATCAACCCAAGTGATCTCAACATCAATAAACGTCTTACGGTGATGCACATAGCCATCAACCGCCGAGATGGGCATCGAGCCACACCTCCCTTGAGGTAGCACACGGCTAACCCTCAAGCGCTAATGTAGCGGAGCTATCATTAGACCCGCATACAACTTGTGTACACTTCCTCCTTTTTCAATCCCAATCCCATGCCCATGTGTCAATATATCATGCAAGAACATCATATAGAGTGAGTATTTATTATTTATCAATACCACATCAAACATATATAAAATATGTATATCACAATCAATCTTACCATCATCGGTTCACATCACTTAGGCCTTTATAATCAGCCTCCACACATAATTCATATGTTTAAAAAAAATTAACAAGCAAACCGAGAAAATAGTGCGATGATTACGCACCTCAATAGCACCACGGTCCTACTCTCGAAACGCTACTCAATGCTGACTAACCGACTCTCGAAAAGTTTCCTGCGATAGGCTCTTCTCCCCCCCTACAATCGGCCTCAGCACACAACAGAGAACACTTAGGGCCATTCGGCCAAAACCAATAAACCAAAGGGTTAATGTAACCTTACCTTGATAACCACCCCGCTCTAACAAGAATCGCCACCACCCAAGACAATGGTTGAGAAGAGATTCGGCTAAAAACATAAAGAAGAGAAAAAGGAGGAGAGGCTATGGGTATTCGGCTTAGGCTAGATGAAAAAGGGTTAAGAGGTTTGGCGATGGTGCTCAAAAAAAGAAGTTTCGGCCTAAGCAAAAATAAATGGGAAAAGAAGAGGTTCTCTCTTGCTTACAAATTAAGCAACAACAACTAGAGAAGAACAAATAAAATTCGGCACAAGAGAGTGAGATGATAAAAAGCTTTCGGCTTGAAAAGCGAAGGGAAAAAGATTTCCAAAAGGGTGCTCCCCTATTTATAGAATTCGGCCACCCCTAAGCTCACCCCACAAAGAAAATGCCCTCCATAAACTCCCAAAACCGGCCACTACCCAACTCCCTTCCAAATCCCATTATTCGCTCCCAAAATTCCTCTCTAACACCCATTCAAAAGTTTGAATGGGTCAAACCTCCACCTAGCCGAGTTTAAAGGTAAAGACCAAGTCTTCCTCCTTCATTTAAGTATCCAAAAGCTGCCCAACTCCTCTCCTTAATGACGCAAAAATAAAGGCCAAAGTCTTTGCTTTGCAGCTCGAACACAGCCCCCCCCCTTGCACCCGAGGCGTCACTTTGCCAAGCTCTTAGTGGCGTCTCCTTGCCACTTTACCAGCCCAATTCTTATGTCTAATTCCCCAAATAATTTTCTTAAGGCCCCAAAAGCCAAGCTCCCTTCCTAACCTCGAAAATCAAAATTTCCACAAACATCCCACCATCACCTAGGGTTCTTAGGACCCCTAAAACTTACCTAGCCACACACTAAAGTGTGCTAACACCGGAGCCAAGCACAAAAATCTAACCCCTAAAACCAGGGTGTTACAGTATGGTCGGAAGTGTTGGACTCCTACATATTGGATGGAATTGGGAGAACGTCGAGTTTTGGGTCCGAAAATGGTGGCAGAATCTGAGGAAAAGGTTGAGATAATTCGGGCACGATTAAAGGAAGCATCGATAGGCAAAAAAATTAAATGCGTGGATCTCAAACGGAAGGAAATAGAGTTCAATGTGGGGATCAAGTGTTCTTAAAGTGTCACCTTGGAAGAAGGTAATGAGATTTGGACGAAAAGGAAAGTTAAGTCCAAGGTTTATAGGACCCTATCAAGTATTGAAGCGAGTTGGACCAGCGGCATACCAGCTAGAGTTGCCACCGGAATTGAAGCAGATGCATGACGTATTCCATGTGTCCATGCTACGTCGATATCGATCAGACCCATCTCATGTGGTACCAGTCGAGGAGGTGGAGCTAAGACCAGATTTGTCCTACGAGGAAGAGCCGATTCAGATATTGGAACATGATGTAAAAGTGTTACGGAGGAAGTCAGTTCCTCCAGTCAAAGTTTTATGGCGCAATCATGGAGCGGAGGAAGCTTCGTGGGAGCCAGAAAAGGCAATGCGACAGCAATACCATCACTTATTTCAGCTAAGTAATTTCGAGGACAAAATTATTTTCAGGGGGGTAGAACTGTAATATCCTAAAATTTGGCTTATGCATTTTTGCTTAATTTTATGAAATAGCATGACTATTGTGATATGGATGTGTTGTGTGCATTTTTAGAACCTTGGAAATGTAAGGAAATGTCTTGGAAATGTAAGGAAATGTCTTGTCTTGGAAATGTAAGGAAATGTCTTGGAAATGTAAGGAAATGTCTTGGAAATGTAAGGAAACGCCTTAGAAATGTTAAGTTTTAAAGTTTGAAAGAGGGAACTAAGGCAAGGTGGCCTTAAGAAAATTTATGGAGGAAATATGACATGAAATTGGGCTTGGAAAAGTGGCTTGGAGGTGCCACTTAAGGCTTTGGAAATGACGCCATACACAGTGCAAGGAGGGCTTGTGTTCGAGTCGCGAGGGAAGCAAATAAGGGTTTTTATTTTTGCGGCACAAAGGGAGGTGATGGACGGCATTAAGGCACTCAATGGAGGAGTCTTAGATGGGGTTGGATTCCTTTAAAAATTCGGCTAAAGCTAAGGGGATAATTGTAGATTTATTTTTATTATTTTTGAATAAAGGAAGAAGAGTTAAAAGAGGAGAAAAGCAAGGAAAGGCTAGAGTTTGAGTGTTAGCCGAAATTCCTAGCCAAGGTGTCCATATTTTTATTTTGTTTCTTTTCTTTTCCTTCTCATAGCCGAATTTCCATCCTACTCTCTCTCTCTCTCGAAGTTTTCTTTTTCTTATTTGCTTTAGCCGAAACCCCTCCCTAAAATCACCATTGCCGAATCATCCTAAAGCTCGTATCCCTCCTTGTTGAAGTCGATTACTCTATTAAATCCCAAAAGCCGAATCTTCTGTGGTGTCAGACAAGGGTGATTGTCGATTTCTTTAAGTAAGGGTAAGATCAAATTCGTTTTCCATTCTTTTTCGATAGGCTTGTCAAAATCTAAGATCTAATTGTTATTATTGTTCTTTGGCCAAAACTATGGAGAAGGTTTCGGGATTTTGTCTATTGTCGGCTACTAAGAGAAGAGATCCTCCGGGAGTTATAGAGCTAAGGTAAGAAAAGTATGGTTTAGGCCGAAGGCCACTTGATTAAATTCATAAAGCAATTGGAGATCAGATCTAACATGTGTTTTTAGGGATTTCGACAGAAACTATAACCAAGGGGTTATTCCGGGATTTAAGAATCTTAAGGTAAGTGACTATGAATATTCGGCCAAGGCCCTGTTTTAGTATTTAGATATGTTTCCTATTCGCTTAAAAGCCGAAAACTAACATAGTAAGTGATGTAATAGTGGGCCGATTTCAAAAGAGAACATCAAAAGGTTTCGGGATTTGATTAATAATCAAATCGGCAGCAAGGGATTAAGGATCTAAGTCAGTAGATTGGATTTTTCGGAAATCAGTGAAATCGATAAGAATATCAGGTGTGTACCCTATTCTAAGTTTTAATATTTTTATGGCTATGTTTTAAATTGAATATGTTAATAAGATTGTGAAAATATGGCTAAGGTACCATGTAATGGTACAAAGTACTCAGGTACGTTTACTACTCCTATTAGGATTATGAATATATGTTATATATAACATGTGAAAAGTGATAAAAATGTGAATTAAGGCATGATGTGCATGATATGTATGATATGGGGCATCCGGGTTATATGAAAAAGGGGAAGTGAATGTGGTGACTTCGGTCACATTATCTGAATGTGGTGACTTCGGTCACATTATCTGAATGTGGTGTCACATGAGACAAATATTATCTGGTGGCCATGCCACGAAAATTATAAGGGCGATGAGCATGTCGTGCTGCGTGGCACTTCGCCGATGGTGTGTAGCGGATGGAGGGTTGACTTAGTAGTCCCCATGGTGTCTTTGGTTGGTACGGGTGATGTGTAGCGGATGGCATCTAGGTTTGGGTTGGGTTGCATCATTATTTTTATACATTATATGTATTGATATGTGACATGATAATGTATACTGGATTGTTAAATCTTAGTGTTGGTTACACATTGAGTCTGTTGACTCACCCGTTGTGGGAACATGTTTTGTGTGTGAGCAGTGATGGACCGGGACAGCGAGAACTTGTGGTGGCCATGCTCAGCTTGAAGTTTATTTAATTTTGGGACTTTTACATTTTAAGTATTTGGATTTATTTCGAATTTTGAATGTTGATTTAATAAGGCCACTGTTGAACTATTCCATTGTTTTATTATGTTTACAATTTTTTATTAAGTTAAAGATTAAGTAAATTTACTTTCTAATGAACTCTAGATGTTTTATCGCCTAAAACTAAAAGGGGTTTTCCATATGAAACGAATTTGTTTTCAATCGAGCCCAACCCATAACAACATTTCTTTCAAAACACATTATTTTCCAAAGTAACAAAAGAATTTTAACCGGTTTACATCGAGGAACATACCAGATCCGGTCAAGGCTTATGGGCCGGGTGCGGGGTGTTTCAGAGTGCTTCTTGATTATGTGCCCTAATGGGTACCCCTGGATATGATTTGACAGATTTTCAGTCTTGTACACTTTAAGTGTACTATATTAGCGTATCCATCGATATTTCAAATAAATTCAACTGGTTAAGGTTGGACATGGCTAAATTGAATTTGAAATGATCTGTCATGGAAATGTACATGTAATATGAAAGTTACTATATGATGAGCTCATCTTTGATTCTTGTAATTTATGTGGAATAATGACTAACATGTTTGATGAAGTTGTGTATTTTAGGTTATTAGCTAAATTACTTAGATGCATTTTTGTATGCTTACCTTAAATGTAAATGAATGGTAAGTTAAATTCCTGTTATGTGAACTTACTAAGCATTAAATGCTTACTTTGTTTTATTTTTCTTTATTTTATAGTACTTGGAGGCTCATGAAGGTTAAACTTGGTCGGAGACACATCACACTATCCCTTGGATCTCTCGGTATATGAAATAAGTTAACTTTCGATATAAAGTCATGTATAGGTTAAATAGATTAAATGATAAAATATTTTGGTTGTAACTAGCCATTGGAATGGCTAGTGCTAAGCATACTTTGATGTAATTATATAAGGCCTTACCATGGTTGATGTGTGTTAAAAAAATAGTTTTATGGTGAAAGGTATATAAACCATACGATGAATGGATTTGAATTAGTATAATTGATATAATTTACATATAAACATAAGTGCAAACTTGGAAAGTTTAATCACTCAAACATATGTCCTAATATGTTATATACAATACTTGTATTTAGCTTGATTCAAATGACTTGAATTGGTTTCATAATGTATTAAAATGTCAATGTAGGTACAAGGAAAAATTTGGGTGAGAAATAAGGCTTGGAAATGGCCTTATATTGTCTACACCGGTAGACACACGGGTGTGTGTCTCAGCCTTGTGTGACACACGGCCTTGCGCACAGGTGTGTTATAACAGTCCGATTTATACCCTAGTTGGAACAATGGTTTCGGGACTACAAATCCGAGTCCGTAAAATATTTTAATATTATATTCTGTACTATTGATATATAATTAAGCATGTGTTAAATTTTCGTAAGCTAATTTGTTCGTCTGTGTGTTTAATTTGACAAAAGGATTAAATTGCGTTAAATGCAAAATTTGCGTGCTAATTGCTAAAGCACTTATGTGTCATGTCTTTATAACTGTAAAGTCCTTATAATGCAATTTTACCATTGGAAAATGGATGGACATTAATGCCAAATTTAGTGGAAATTTTTATAAGCATTATAAAAGGTTAATTTTGTCATTTATGTACTAAAATGTTTTATAATAAAAACAAAGTATGAAATTAGACATTGGTATCATCTTTTGGCCGAATTTAGTGAAGAAAAAGAAAGAACAAAGAAGCTATGTTATTCGGCCATTGAAAGATTCAATTAAGGTATGATTTTGAGTCAGTTTTTGATAATTTCTACGTTTTTGTAATCGTTGCTTCGTCTACTATCAAACTCATGTTTCAATTTTGTGTATTGGTGATGTTTGTAAGTTATGCCATTGATGCTAAGTTGAGCTTTGTGATGCTTTAAGGTGTTAAATGATAGATTGGTGGCAAGATGAACATGTTTTGTTCTTGAAGTTTTGATGAATTTAGCTTAATAGGGCTAAATTGAGAAAATGACAAATTGAGGACTAATTTGTGAATTTGATGAAAAATGTGGGTTTGTATGTGATATATATGTATTCGGCCAAGCTTGTGTAAAAGTAGATTTTGTGAATTTGATGTTTTGAAAAAAATAGACTAAATTGCTAAGTTGTGCAAATATGAAGGCTAATTTGCAAATTGCCCTAAATCTGTGTCTTTGGATTGAATTGAATGAACTAGTGAATAAAAGGGTTAATTCTAAATATGTTTAGATCAAGAACCGAGGAAAACGAATTTAGATCGCAGGAAAGTGAAAGTTATCGAGTAGCCGTTTTCTATTCCGATAAACCGAATCCGAGGTAAGTCACTATACAAATAAATGAATATATATATGCATTTGTAATTGTTCATATGTTAAATGATGATAATGAATGTTTATGAGAAATTCTGTAATTGAATTCCGAGATAAGTTCGGTATATTGACTAAGTCCGAGAAGCCTCGTACGAATCTTGATAGAGGTACCTGTTCTGTTTATTCATGTAAGACCACGTATGAGACGTTGGCATTGATTTGAGATTCGTGTAAGACCCTGTCCGGGACAGTGGCATCGATATCTGATTATGTGTAAGACCACGTCTGGGACGTTGGCATCAATATAAGCTTTACGTATAAGACCACGTTTGGGACGTTGGCATCATTATGATTTTTATGTGTAAGACCATGTCCGGGACATTGGCATCGTTCTGATTCGTGTAAGACCCTGTCCGAGACAGTGGCATCGATATTTGAGTACTTGTAAGACCTCGTCTGGGACAATGGCTTTGTACTACTATTCCGAGCTTTTGAAGTATCCTATTGGATTCCTTATGGTTCAACAGGAAAATCTATTATACGAATTACAATTCCGAGTTAGGAACATATACATGAATGTACATCCGTTTCAGGTACATTGATATATATATGCTTTGTATAATCATGGAAGGTAAGTATGTATGTGCATTAATGCAAATGAACCTTGAGATATATGTGTGTTTGAGGTATGAGCAAATGAGATCTTTGGGATGTGTGGATTTGTAAGAAATGGCAAACCAATTGAACAAAGAGTTCATTTATGTGTTTGAGTTAAGGATATGTTAATGAATTCAAATTGCCATACTTATGAATGAATTATGTTAAGTTATTTGTATATGACTTATTAAGCTTTTGGAAACCTTACTCTATGTGTGTTTAATCTGTTTTATAGGTCGTCAAAGCTACTGAAGGCTCAAGACCGTCAAGGATCGTCATCACACTACTAATATCATTTTGGTACACTTTGGATATGTATATAGCTAGATATGGCATGTATAGGCTAGTTCTTGTGATGATTTGTAAAGTGAACTTAGCCATGTGATTTGGCTAGTTATGTTTTGGTACCATGCTTAGATGAATGTGATATGTGAAGTTGTTATGATATGATTAGTTGATATATGGAATGGTTATGAGATGGTAAGTATATAGAAAAATGATGCATAGGTATAATTGAGTTTTAGTTATGCAAATTGGTATGTTTAGTATTGGTTTTGAATGTATATATATGGAATGAAAATTTAATGTATAGTTGTGAATATCTTAGTGATCAAATGTGCATGATTTGGATGGCTATTTGTATGTTTTTGGTTGCCATATATGCTTGATATGTGTTGGTAAATGATGCTTATAGGTATGAACCTTTTCGGTTGGCATTTTGGCCTTGTAAATGGCCTATAATGGCACACGGGCGTGCCTTAGACTGTGGGTAAATTGACAGGATGCAGCCTAAAATAACACGGCCTTGACACGAGCGTGTCATCTGGCTGTGGTGTGCAAGTCAGTAGCTAACAAAAAAATACACGGCCTCGACACGGGTGTGCTTGGTGGCCGTGGTGGGGAAGTCAGTATATGGCCTAAAAGTACACGGCCATGGCACACGGACGTGCCTAATGATCGTGTTGGTATAGTTAGTTAACAAGGTTGGACACGGGTGTGTTTAGAAGCCGTGGAGGACACACGGTCTCCTCCTATGGGCATGTCTCCCATGTACTTTAGAAAAGTTTCAAATTTTCATGGAATTTCATATGTGTTTCAATTTAGTCCCGACTCGACTTATAAGTATGATTAAGGTCCCGATGACCCGATTAAGGGACATTATGTCTGAGAATGATGATTGAATATTTGATTTTGTCTGTGAATGATTCCGATCTGTCCGGTAACGCTCCTAACCTTAATCCGGTGAGGGACTCAGGATAGGGGGTTACATGTGTGGTTTGGCCGTGTGTTCCCTGCATCCTAAAAATTGAGAACCAGAATACTCAAAATTGGTCAGACGGGCAAAGACAAGGGCATGTGTCTTAGCCGTGTAAAGCACACGGCCCAACACATGGGCATGTGTCTTGGCCGTGTGAATCCTACACCTATTTTTGAAAATTAAATTGTCTACACGGCCTAGCACACGGACGTGTGGCTAGTTGTGTGACCCAAGTCAATAGCTACCCTAATTTGAGCACAGGTTGGGACACGGCCGTGTGCCTCACATCAAATGCCCACACGGCCTAAGGCACAGGCATGTCACTTGGTCGTGTCAGCCACACGGACATGTGTCCCCTGCAGTTAAGAAAAATTTTAAAATTTCGTAAAAAATTTTATGAGTTTCTGGTTTAGTTCCAATTTGATTTTAACGTGTATTTTGGGCCTCGAGGACCCATTTAAGGGACGATATGATTGATTTCAGATATGAATAGTAAATGATATGAAATTTTCTGTAATTTTTTTGTAAATGTTCGTTTATTTTTCAGAGTTTTAAATTTATAAATGAGAATGATCGAACCTGGAAACTAACTCTAACAACGACTTAAGGCAAGTACACCTATCGAACAGTAGTATAGCTTAGGCAAGGCCGGATTGTTGAACCCAAAGGAACTAAAAGTACTAATACTAGCTTTCTTTTTATTATCTAGCCTAAAATAAGTGAAGTTGTTGTTTAATCTAATTTTAATTAACTACTAAGCTAAAGACGCAAAGACAAAAAGAATGAATTGGGGAAATACTGTTGGAAAAACTCAGTTGATTAAGACGATACCCTTAGGAAGAATCCACCTAGACTTCACTTGTTATTTAACATTGAACCAGACAATGTATTCACTTGACTTGATCCGTAAGATTCCCTAATTTATATTAAACCCTCTCTCGAGGCGAATAACATCTAACCCTAGGTTGATTAATTGAAATCTCTTTCTAATTAAAACCCCTAGAATCGCATTAACTCGATCTATGGACTCCCATATTAGGTTTCACCCTAATCCGACAAAATCTCGTCACCCTATCTCTAGGCGTGCGATCAACTCCGCTTAGTTATGCTAGATCTACTCTTAGGCAGGGACTTTTGCTTCTCCACCTAAGCACATCATACTTGAACCAATATCCCTGAAATATCAACACAAGAATTAAGAACACATAATTAAGACCAAATCAAGTATTTATCATATAGTTCAAAAAACAATAACAAGATCCGTCTTAGGTTTCATCCCTTTCAGGTATCTGAAGGGTTTAGTTTATAACTATAAAGGAAAACATCTCAGAAGAAAAGATAAAACAAAACATAAGAAATCCCTAAAACCCCCTGAAGGAATTGAAGGAGAGATCCTCCATCTTGAGTAGAATTACGGCTTCTTGAGATGGATCAACTGGCTATCTTCGAGTGTTTCCCACAAATCTGACCTTTTCGGCTCGGCTCCTTGGCCTAGCTAACCGCCAGTTATGGCTTCTACCGAACTCCTTTTCAAGTTGCCCCCTTGGATGTTTATATAGACTTTAAGATGCCTTACATGGCCCCTAAGTATCCTAATTCAAATAGGATTCCTATTGGGGTGTTTGAATAGGCTTTGGAATGTGTTTCTTTGCCTCTAAGTATCCAAATCCAAGTAAAATTGCTCTTCTCCATGACAGGGACACGGCCATGGCACATGCCTGTATGAATCGTGGCCAGGCCGTGTTTGGGCTTTCAATGAGGCACGGCCGTTTGGTCTTTGGGCCAGACCGTGTCAATTTTTCTCTTGGCCCAATTTGGTCCGTTTTAAGCCCGTTTCTCGTTCTTTTTATCCTCTGGTGCTTTCCTGAGTATAAAACATGAAAATAAAGGATTAAGAGAACCTTTTTCATAAATCAAGGGATAAATCATCCAAAAATATGCTAAATGTGGGATTAAAATATGTTACTTTTACGGTTTATCGCATACCCCCGCACTTAAGCTTTTGCTTGTCCTCAAGCAAAATTCTCAATTTACAATTAAAAGAAAAATTCTCAATTTACAATTAAAACGAACTTTCCATAATTCATAATTTCTATCAACAATGTTTCATCATAATTCATCAATAATTTATACATGGATAATTTAACTCAAAGAGTCTTAAAGATTCAAACAATCTAAGTCATACATTTTTATTACGAAAACATAGGTGTCTCCCCTTAGCTAAATAATTACCTTTAATTCAAAACCGACAAGGATTGACATCCTCACAAAAGATTCACTCAAATCACTCAAAGTGTTTAAGGTTCAGTAAAAGAGCACTCATAAGTCGAACCTGAAAAGTTAATCCCATAGGCTTGCCTGAAAATCAAACCTCCACCACTGTAAATTGATATGATAAACAGATCAAAAGGTCTTTAACAGGGTTGTAACGGGGCTAGGGTTAAAGGTCTGGATAAAGGCTGAAATAAAAGGTTAGAATCGGGATTGAATTGACAAGCTACCTATCTAGAAATACTTAGACGATAATAAATAATTACATCAATTGAAAAGTAATAACCCTAATAATACGAGCTTTTCTTTTGATAAATAGACTTTAACTGTATAAGCTCATTTTTCATAATACTAATACTGAATATACTTCGGGTTTTTTTTTACAACAAATCAAATAATAAAGGATAAATTCAACTACTGAAATAATATAATTAGGTAACTAATCAAATCAAATCTCAATATTAGGGTAGTTAAAAGGAATGGTGATAACAAATACAAAGGGTTTTGGGTTAATATTAGCTGGTGAGTCAATAAAAAGGGTTGTTAGGATCAACGGGGTTCACTAGGGGTTAATTATAAAGGTAGGTTTTTTAGTAGAGTAAGTGGGTTAAAAGCTAGGTGCCTTTATCATCTCGGTATATCAAATCATAGACGTGGTCTCAACATGTATAATCGAGGCAAGTTCTAGAATAACAGTTCAATGTTGACACACTCATAATCAAAAGGTGAGCATGAAAAAGGATATATGCTCTATAAGGCTCAAAATCTCACAAAAAATTATGGGTGTTTGATATCAACCTCGTACATTTCAAATTTCAAGATAACATTCAGATTCAGGTAGGCAACCTAAAAATTTTAATTCCAAAAAATTAGACTTATCATGCTTGATTCTCTAGTATTCTTCAAATTTAATTGTCAATGCACAATTAACTATGGCTTACTTAAAAACATATCAATAACAATCATAAATCAGGGGAAATTTCATTCTAATTATAACGTGAGAAACTTACTTCAAGACAAGGTATAATTCAGGTATTTGAGAATAATGTAGAAAGTTGGGCATTTTCTCGAAATAACTATTCACCCCCCACACTTAAGATGTACATTGCCCTCAATGTACAAAGATAGATATGCAAATTAAGATAGAGGGAGAGGTGAAACTTCTTGAATTTGGATGGTTTCCTGGATTTGGAAGTCGATAGGGGTGGTTTCTACTACCGAGCTCTGCGCTAGATGAAGAAATTAGGGAGCTCGTAGAGAATTCAGTCAGGAGTTATTAAGACACATTTAAAATAAACTAAATATATAAATACAGACAAGAAAGATAAAGAGAAAGAAAATAAAAATATAATTAAACTAAGGCTAACAGATAAAGGGGCTTGAGAATCTTTATTGGTAGATAGTTCGCGAGGTGGGTGTGACTTCTAAGGCTGTGGAGGTGCTGGGGTGGTAGAAGTGGCTTGATTCCCAAGCAGCCTTTAGAACCTGACACTAAGAAAATGAAATAAAATAAACTCAATTAAGCATAAGATAGTCAAAGAGAAGGAAAATAGAGGAGAAGATAAAAGTGAAACAAAAGATAAATTGTCTCAAAGACCCTTGGCTTGTCGAATGAATGAAGCGGCCGGCATGAACTTATGTATATCGGTCTCCATGAGGGAGACTGTGCTTGGATCCTTCCGCTTCTTCGACATGGCCAAAATTTTGAGAAGCATGCTATGGAAACAAAGAATTCTGATAATGGAGGGCGTAAGGGAGGAAAAATGGTGAGAAATAGGTGAGAAGAGGGAGGGGTGGGTGGTTTAAATGGAATTCCAAGCCAGGTACAGTCACACGCCCGTGCACCATGGGCGTGTTGATTCACATGGCTGTCTCGCACGACCATGTGTCTAGGCGTGTTTGTTCACCCACACCCATTTTCCGGAATGCCACGCCCGTTTCTGAGAAGTCAGTGTCGACCACGGCCGCGTCGCACGGCCGTGGGATTTTTTTGATGCCCTTGTGGTGGGGGTTGGAGTCTGTGACTCAAAGATTTGATTCTTTCTAACTTGTACCTTTTTCTGCCACTATCAGTACGGAGATGTTGTACTCCCACACGACCACAGCCACATCCACGACCGTGTGCAAGGCCATGTGGCCTGGAAATCTGCACTTTTGGTTAGTTTAAAACTAAGTGTTTAAGATGAAGAGAAGAAAAGAAAATAAAATGAAAATAAATGCGAAAGTAAATTGGGTTAGTGCTCGGGTTGCCTCCCGAGAAGCGCTCGTTTAAAGTCTTAGGCTAGACTTTCCTCGTATTTGTAAAAATTAGGGTGGTTTAAAAGTTTGAATATCTTCCCTCATGCGATCAGTTCTATTTTCTTGATAAAGTTTAAGTCGAGAAGCGTTTACCTTAAAAGTGCCGAATATAGGATTGCTTACCTCAACTGTTCCGTATGGGAAAATATTGTGTACCTCAAGAGGAATTTCTTTGTTCGTGTTCAGGTCTAGTGTGGCGATGAGAGGATGATAAACTGTAAATATAACATATTTTAATCCCACATTTATTATGCTTTTTTAAGATTTAAGCCTCGTTTTATATAAAAAGGTGCTCTTAATCCTTTCTTTTCATGTTTTATACCCAGGAAAGCACCCGAGGAAAAAAAGAACACAAAACGGGCCTAAAACAAAGTAAATGGGCCTTTTCACGAAATCAACACGGCCTGGGCCAAGGACCACACGGTCGTGTCTCGACGAACACCTGGAGCACGGTCTCATCACCACCGCACACGGCCCTGCCAAAGCAGAAATCTGAACACGATCAGGACTCGATTTGCACGGGCGTGTGACATGGCCGTGCCTCTATCGCTGGAAAGAGTAATTTCAGTCGAAAAAGGATACTTCAGGAGAAAGAATCGCATTCCAAGAGCCTATAAATATACCCTAAGTACCACCTTTGAAGGGGATCGAAAGCTAGGCCAAGGAGCCAAGCCGAGAAGGTCAGAGTTAGGGAATAACGCGAGGATAGCCAGTTGATTCATCCCAAGAAGCCAGAATTATACTCAAGACGGCGGAATTCTCCTTCAATCCCCTCAGGGAGTTTTAGGATTTTTCTTATGTTTTGTTTTATCTTTTTTCTTGTGATGTTTTACCTGAAGGGGGATGAAACCTAGACAGATTTTATTATTTGATTTTTAAGTTATTTGACAAATTACTTAGTTTGTTCTTAATTATGTTGTTTAATCCAAATCCAATGTGCTTAGGTAGAGGAGGAATAGACCCTGCCTAAGAGTAGATCTATCATAATTAAGCAGAGTTGACCGGGCGCCTAGAGATAAGGTTCTAAGATTTTTCCGGATTAGGGTGACACCTAATATGGGAATCCATTGATCGATTTACTGCTTTCCTAGGGGTTATTATAAGCGAACGAGAGTTCCACTAATTAACCTAGGATTAGACGTCATTCACTTCGAGAGAAGGTTTAGCATAGGTTAGGGAGTCTCACGTATCAAGCTAAATAAAAGAAATCATATAATCTAAGGTTAGATAATAAGAGAAGTCTAGGTGAATTCTTCCCGAAGGTATCATAAAAATCAACTGAGTCTTTTTCAAGTTATCTCCAAATTCATCTTTTTGTCTTTGTTTCCTTAGTTTAGTTATCGTCAATTTAGTTTAAAAGCAACCTTTATCTTAGTTTGGTTAAATAATAAAAAGAAAGTGAGTATTAATACTTTTAGTTCCTTTGGGTTCGATATCCGATCTTGCCTAAGCTATACTACTGTTCGATAGGTACACTTGCCTTACAATCGTTGTCAAAGTTAGCCTCCAGGTTTGATCATTCTTTTATAAATATTTAAAACTCTGATTTTACAATGATCAAGTTTTTGGCGCCGTTGCCGGGGAACTAAAATATTAAGAAAGCTCTATTTTTATTACTTTAACCATTATTTTATTTGCAATTTATTCCTTTTGTTTTCTTAGGTTAAATTTTATTTTTCTAATTTTTATCTTTTTTATTTCTTTCTCTTTTCTAGGTACCTCTAGTTTATGACTAGAAGGAACCCGAGAGGACCTTTAGTATACGAAAGTGATATTGAAGCTACCGCTCGAAGGAAATCAGAAACCAAAGCAGAGCCCTAGATTGTGATCGAGAGGAAGAAGACAGATCCAATCCTACTGAAGGGATGGGCGAAAACAACCCACCACTACGTGATGTGGGGGATCACAATGCTCCTCGTACAATGTTTGATTATGCGAAACCACATTTAATAGAAGCAGAATCTAGTATTGTTAGGCCTGCTATATCTGCTAACAATTTTGAATTAAAGCCTAACACAATACAAATGATTCAACAGTTTGTTCAATTTGATGGTTTGCAGGACGAAGACCCAAATATGTATATAGCTAACTTTTTAGAGTTCTGTGATACTTACAAAATAAATGGCATTTTTGATGATGCCATACGTCTTCGGTTATTCCCTTTTTCATTAAGAAATAAAGCTAAAAATTGGTTAAACTCGTTACAACGAGGGTCAATCACTATATGGGAGCAGATGACCGAAAAGTTTTTAATGAAATATTTTCCACCGGCCAAAACGGCCAAATTACATAATGATATCTCTTCCTTTGTGCAGATGGATTTAGAGACACTATACGACGCATGGGAGAGGTTCAAAGATCTCTTGAGGAGATGCCCACACCATGGTTTACCCCTGTGGCTACAAGTCCAAACCTTCTACAACAGAGTAAACCTCTCAACGAGACAACTGATAGATTCAGCTGCCGGTGGAACGCTGAACAATAAAACTCCGGAAGCAGCCTATGAGTTCATTGAGGAAGTGTCATTAAACAACTATCAATGGCAAGCTTCGAGGACCATACCGTCAAAATCAGCCGGAGTTTTCAACGTCGGCACCATGACCGTGCTATCAACTCAACTTGAGATGATAAATAAAAAGCTTGATAGTTTGTGTTCTTTGCAGATACATCCAGTCATGCAGTGCGACACTAATGGAACTGTGGCGAATCCTGAGTACCCACCCTACCAACCAGGAGCAGAAGATGAACAGATGAACTATATAGGTAATAGTTTCCATTCTAATAATAATCCTTATAGTAACACTTACAATCCAGGTTGGAGGAACCACCTAAATTTTTCATGTGGAGAACAAGACAATCAAGGAAATCAAACGCAACCACCTCCTCAAAAGGAACTGATACACGGCAAGGAATCAGCAACCTTATACAAATGCCTGCAAGATATTGAGAGAACCCTTAAAAACCAGCAAGCATCAATTGAACAAATCGCCAAAACATCTTGGGAAATCACTAAAACAGTTGGAATGCTTACCAAAATAATTGGTGAAGCCCGTACAGCAAATTTTCCTAAAGGAATAGAACAGGTAAAAGCAGTCACACTAAGAAGTGGAAAAGAATTGAGCGAAACGAAGAAACACTTCCCAACAGACAGTAACAAAGCAAGCAATAAGGGAATTGAGGAAGCAACCCCATTATGCAATGGAAACAAGCCACCACTTCCATGCCCGGCAAAGTTAAAGAAAAGGCGAACAGACGCACAATTTGGTAAGTTTCTCGAACTTTTTAAGCAAATACATATTAACTTACCTTTTGTTGAAGCTATTTCACATATGCTGAAGTATGCAAAATTCTTAAAGGAACTCCTGACGAATAAACGAAAGTTTGAAGAGGTGTCAACAGTGGAACTTAATGAAGAATGTTCAGCCATTCTTCAAAACAAGCTACCCGCCAAGTTAAAAGACCCAAGGAGTTTTACTATCCCTTGTCTAATTGGTAGTTTAAATGTTAAGAAAACATTAGCTGATCTAGGCGCTAGTATAAATTTAATGCATTATAAAATGTTTAAACAACTAGATCTTGGGGAACCAACACCCACTAGGATGAGCATTTAGTTAACAGACAGATCAATTAAATATCCTAGAGGAGTCATCGAAGATGCTTTGGTAAAAATTGATAAGTTTATTTTCCCTGTTGATTTCGTTGTATTAGACATGGATGAAGACATTAATGTCCCCTTAACATTAGGGCATCCTTTTTTAGCCACTCCTGGAGTCGTCATTGATGTAGGAGATAGTAAACTCGCATTAAGGATAGGAGACGAAGAAATTATTTTCCAAATTTATGATGCTATGCGATATTCTAAAGAACAAGATGATTCCTGTTATTTTGTTGATATTACTGATCATATCATTCAACATTCATTACAAGAAATCATACATGACGACACGATGGCCCTGTGTCTGGCTCAAGAAGAGGGGGAAGAAGATGAAGACAATGCGCTGAATTGGAAAACTTCATCATCCAAACAAATGAAAGAAGAAACCATTGACAATGATGATGAAACAAGATAGAAGGCCTCCATCGAAGAGCCACCCAAGCTGGAATTGAAACAGTTACCGAAACACTTGGAATATGCATTCCTCGGTGACAATTTTACATTACGAGTAATCATATCTGTAGAACTAAAACCTAAAGAAAAAGAGGAGCTGATAAAGGTACTAAAGGAGCACAAAAAAGCCATAGCATGGAAAATTTATGACATCAAGGGAATAAACCCCACGTTCTGCACCCATAAAATTTTAATAGAAGAAGAATACAGACCTTGTGTGCAACCTCAGAGGCGACTAAATCCTAACATGAAGGAAGTGGTCAAAGCTGAGGTCATAAAAATCCTAGATGCAGGAATAATTTATCCTATCTCTGATAGCACTTGGGTAAGTCCTGTATAGGTAGTTCCAAAGAAAGGAGGAATGACGGTAGTGCCCAATGAAAAGAATGAGTTGATTCCTACAAGGACAGTCACAGGTTGGAGAGTTTGCATAGATTATAGAAAGTTGAATGATGCCACCAGAAAGATCACTTCCCTCTACCTTTCATAGATCAAATGTTGGAAAGATTATCCGGGCATATGTACTACTGTTTTTTGGATGGACTTTCTGGCTACTTCCAAATTCCTATAGCTCTTGAAGATCAAGAAAAGACAACATTCACATGTCCATACGGTATGTTTGCTTATCGTCGAATGCCTTTTGGATTATGTAATGCTCCTGCTACTTTTCAGCGTTGCATGTTAGTAATCTTTGATGAACTCGTGGAAGACATCATGAAGGTATTTATGGATGACTTCTCGGTATTCAGTAACTCTTTCTATCTTTTCCTTAAAAATTTAAAACGATTATTAATGAGATGTGAGGAAACAAATCTTGTTTTAAACTAGGAAAAATGTCACTATATGGTGAGAGAAGGGATAGTATTAGGACACAAAATTTCTAGTAAAGGGATTGAGGTAGATAAAGCAAAGGTTGAAGCCATAAAAAAACTACCTCCCCCTAGTTCTGTCAAGTCTATCAAAAGCTTTTTAGGACATGTAGGGTTCTATCGATGATTCATTAAAGATTTTTCTAGAATAGCTAAGCCTTTGACAAAATTACTAGAAAAGTATGTTCCTTTTGATTTCAATCATGAATGTTTAGTTGAATTTAATGTCTTTAAAGATAAACTAATAAATGCGCCAATTATTATTGCACTTGATTGGAACTTACCCTTTGAGCTAATGTGTGATGCAAGTGATTTTGTAATAGGTGCAGTTTTGGGACAACGAAGAGACAAGCACTTTCAGCCGATTTACTATTCTAGTAGAACACTAACACCCACACAAGAAAACTACACCACCACAAAAAAAGAACTGTTAGCTGTAGTTTTTACTTTTGATAAATTTAGACAGTATCTAATAATGTCCAAAGTTGTCGTTTACACTGATCACTCAGCTCTTTGTTATCTTTTAAACAAACCTGATGCTAAACCCAGACTCATCCCATGGATTTTGCTCTTACAGGAATTCGACTTGAAAATACAAGATAAGAAGGGAGCCGAAAATCTTGTAGCAGATCACCTGTCTAGACTTGAGAATCCACACACTAAAGAGCTCAACAAAGGTGAAATAAATGACTCGTTCCCTGAGGAACAACTCTTTTCTATAACACATTCTGAAATACCATGGTTTGCAAATATTGCGAATTATTTAGCAGCTAACATTTTACCAAGAAAATTAACACATCACCAAAAGAAGTGATTCTTTTCCAATGTGAAAATTTATTTCTGGGAAGATCCCTTTCTTTTCTGTATTTGTGCAAATCAGGTCATTCGAAGATATGTTACAAAGACAGAGGCGAACAAGATTTTGGAACATTGCCATTCAGGACCATCAGGAGGACACTATAGTGGCATTAAGACGGCATATAAGATACTTGAATCAGGTTTCTTCTGGCACACTTTATTTAAAAATGCCAACAGGTATGCTACCTCATCTGATAGATGTCAACGAATAGGTAATATCTCTAAACGTGACAAAATGCCCCAAACATATATGCTATCATGTGAAATATTTGATATATGGGGTATTGATTTTATGGGACCATTCCCTAATTCATTTGGAAACAAGTACATTCTAGTAGTAGTCGATTACGTGTCAAAATAGGTAAAAGCGGAAGCTTTACCTACCAATGATGCTAGGGTAGTAGTCAAATTTCTCAAGAAACTCTTTTCTCGGTTTGGCACACCAAGAGCAATTATTAGCTTAGATGTGGGTACACATACAGTAATACGGTTTGAAAAAGTAATATGGAGTATATCATAAGACAGCAACTCAATATCACCCTCAAACCAGTGGTCCAGTAGAGGTAGCAAATCGAGAACTCAAGTGCGTTCTAGAAAAAAACCATTGAAACAAGCAGAAAAGACTGGGCATTAAAAGTAGATGATGCGTTGTGGGCTTATAGAATAGTTTTTAAAGCACCTGTCCCCCTATACAAGCTTGTGTATGGGAAAAGCTGTCATTTACCGTTTGAATTGGAACATAAAGCTTTTTGGGCAATAAAATTTTTGAATAATGATCTTGAAATTGCAAGAAAAAGAAGAATGATGCAGATGAACGAGCTGGAAGAATGGAGATCGGAAGCCTATGAGAACTCAAAACTGTACAATGAAGCAACAAAGCGACGCCATGACGCTCGTCTTAAAAGATCGAGACAATTCAAAGTAGGAGATCTGGTTCTATTATACAATGCAAGGCTTAAACTATTCCCGGGAAAACTAAAGTCAAGATGGTTGGGTCCATTCATGATCAAAACAATTTTTCCATACGGCACCATAGAGGTAACCCACCCTATTAAAGGCACTTTCAAGGTAAATGGTCACCGACTTAAAATTTATAAGGGTGCAAATTTGGGCAATATGAGAGAGGAGCTTATGCTCCACGAACCATCTTTTCGAACCGAAAACAGAGAGAGTCTAGCTTAAGACTATAAACGAGCGCTTCTCAGAAGGCAACCCGTGCACTAACACACTAACACCGTTTTTTTATTTTATTTTTATTTTTCTAACATCGCATGAAAATAAAGGTTCGTACACGCCCTTGACCACGGCCGTGTCCCCCGTGAGTGTAGGAATGCAGAGAGGAAGGCACACACAGCGTGCCACGCGCTCCGTCTTTGAAAACAGGTAGAAATTTTCTTAATAACACGGGCTACACCTCCTCGACACGACCATGTCCCTTGACTGTGTAAAATTATTCTAGCTACTGACTTCTACAACACGATCACCACACGGCCGTGCTACACAACCGTGTACAATTTTTGAGGTTACTGACTTGTTATACACGGGCGACACACGGCCGTGTGACATAGCCGTGCCTACAGTTTACCTTAACCCGCACGGGCATGCCCCTGAACCACACGGCCGTGTGCGCCCCCTAATCCTGCAAAACACGAAAAACAAGGGCGAATTCAAGCCCAACACGGGCGTGTGGACTGGCTGTGTTACCCTCCTTGTAAATAAACATTAACCGTCATCTTCCCCAAACCAAACCCTAAACTCAAAATTTTCTTCCCCAACCTTCAAAATCCGGCCAACAAATCAGTCTTCTCCACTCCCATCACCGTTTACTCCAAGAAAACTCAACCCAGCCACTCACACGGCCACCACACAATCGTGTGCCCCAACCCCATGCCCTCAACAGCACCGTGCCCATACTAGAAACCCAGAACACCACCGTGCACGCCACCGTGCCTATCATTCACCGCCACCGTCAGTTCATTCTTTCTTTAAGTTTTTTTTATTTTCTTGCATGTTATCCTTCATGTTTAGAAACACTGATTAATATTGCTTAGTTTAGTCAAATTCTTGTTTAGTATAATAGAGATTCTTTGTCTAGTTCATAGAAAATTGATTCCTATTCCTTGTTTACATGTTCTTTTTTTTTTCTTTTCATTTACTATTATATTGCAAGCTTTTGATTGTCCCATTTTACTTAGTAATGCATGCTAGAACCATCATCTTAGTAATTGCAAGTTTTAGGTTGTTACAATAATGCTTGTTGATTGATAAAATGCAATAGAAAAATTTGGCAATATATTGGTTGAAATAGAGAGTTTTATGTGCAGGAACATGTCGTCATCATGAGTAAAAAGAGCCGTCCTGACCAAGAAACGCAAAGGACCCAGATCCTCTTCTACCAGCACCGAACTTCGATACCCATTCCTCCATTTCGCACAAGACTCTCAGGAGGACCGATACAAGGCAATGAGAAATAGGCAAATAGGCACCGATCGTCGAATTGATTGGGACGCAGTCAGACAAGTCGGGCTCGCTACCGATATTCAAGCACTATTGTCAACGGATCCATGGGACACCTTCTTCGCAATCAACGACCCTACATACCTCGAGCTTACACTCGAATTCTGCTCCACATTCATGCTATAAACAGTGATGACCCAATTCGACGACTCGGGTACCATTCAATTTCGCTCAGGAATGAGGTACGACGACTAAGCGTACTCCAATTTGGAGCAGCCCTGGGCCTCTACACAGCAGATTTTATCGCAGAAAACCCATTAGTAAATCTAAATCGAGAACCTCATTGGCTCAACCTCCAGCCAACGATGGCCATCTACAACCCCAGCAAATCCAAAGCGACGGCCCTTCCTCCCGCATTACGGTACGTTCACGCCATTCTCGCGCATACAATCACCGGTCGAAAGGAGAGTACCGGTGTCATCAATAAACACGACGTTTACTTTCTGTCTTGCATGTCTGAAGGACATGTGTTTGACATGGCATAGTTCATTGCATGCGCGATGCAACACCAAACCGAAGCCCACAGGAAAGGAATCCTGTCGATGGGGCCGAGGTTAGCTCGGCACTTTAACCTCCTCAACTCTGACGAGCAAATATCCTCCCTCACACTGATGGGGAACATGGTTCCTCAAGGCAACCAAATCATGTTACACATGAGGATGATTAAACAACGTAGAGGGACAAATCCCCTGCAGTACACTCTAAAGTCACCATCTACCTAGGAAGAGGATGAGGACATCCCTGATGATATCCCACAACCATTAGAGGATGCACCGAATCCGAGCCAGCATTCATACCGAGTAGCAACATCACTGGTAGACATTTCAGCACGACTTGATCGGTTCGAGCTGTATTTTGCCAAAAACGCTCGGCGCTTTGACAGGATAGAGGCGACGCTTCATCAAATATGCCAGCACTTCCACATCTCATCATCGGCACCACCACCAGACCCGACCCATGATGAGAACCTCTGAGTCATTTTTAATTTATTTGCTTTAAATTTATTTTCTTTAATTTTTATTACATTTTATTTTCTGTTGTTTAAATTGGAACCCTTATTATTATTATCATTGGCTATCCAATTATTCAAGCATCTCTAACAAACATATCTATTTCATTGAAAAAAAATCACTAATGAGTGACTTTGCAGAATAAATTATATATTCCACCAACACAAAAGCACAATTAGGCGAAACACACAAAAGTCACCTGATACCACACGCTGTCCACATCCTCAAGGATCTCGTCAGTAAAACCAAGAAGTGACACTTTTCCCTCATATTATTTTTTTGATTGATTGATCATTAAATGTCATTATTTATCTTTGTATATTGAAGGCAATGTACATCTTAAGTGTGGGGGGGATAAAAGTGTCTACATTTTGCATGATTCTCAATTTGTGCCTAACTTTCTGCATTATTCTCAAATCCCTGAATTTAATCTTGTTTTAAAGTAATTTTCTCATATTACTAATTACGATGAAATTTCTGATGAATTATGATTGTTATTGATAATTAAATTTGAAGAATACTAGGGAATCAAGCATGATAAGTCTAATTTTCTAAAAATTAAAATTTTAGGTTGTGAACCGGAACTTAAATATTATCTTGAAATTTGAGATTTACAAGGTTGATGTCAAAAACACCCATAATTTTTGTGAGATTTTGAGCCTTATAGAGCATACATTCTTTTTCATGCTCACTTCTTAATTATGAGTGTGTCAACCATGAACTGTTATTCTAGAACTTGCCTCAATTATACATGTCAAGACCACAAGTTATGATTTGATACACCGAGATGATAAAGGCACCTAGGTTTAAACCACTTACACCACTAAAAAGCCCACCCTCATAATTAACCCCTAGTGAACCCCGTTGAGCCTAACAACTCTTTTATTGACTTACCTGCTAATTTGAACCCAAAACCCTTTGTATTTGTTATCACCCTTTCTTTTTGACTACCCTTAAATCGAGATATGATTTGACTAGTTACCTAAGTTTTTTTTATGAGTTGAAGTTGTCTTTATTAGTTTGTTCTTTTTAAAAAAAAAATTCAAGTTTTCAATATTAGTAGTATGTAAAGTGAGCTTACACAATCAAAGACTAAAACCCAAAAGAAAAAGCTTGTATCAATAGGATTTTTATTATTCTCAGTAAATGTATAATTATTATCTTAGAAATTTTTAGGTAGGTAACTTATCAATTCAATCTCGATTCTAACCTTCTAATTTCAGCTTTTATCCACACCTATAACCCAAGCCCCGTTACAACATTAACAAAGACCTTTTGATCTATTTATCATATCATTTTACAGTGGTGGAGATTTGATTTTCAGGCAAGCCTATGGGATTAACTTTTCATGTTCGACTTATAAGTGCTTAATTTTGACCCTTAAAACACTTTTTGAGTGATTTGAGTGAATCTTCTGTGAGGACATCAACCCTTGTCGGTTTTGAATTTAAGGTAATTATTTAGATAAAGGGAAACACCTATATTTCCGTACTACAAATTTATGACTTATCTTGTTTGAATTTTTAGGAAACTTTGAGTTGAATTATCCATGTATAAGTTATCTATGAATTAGGATAAGGCATTGCTGATAGGAATTATGAATCATGGAAAGTTCGTTTTAATTGTAAGTTGAGAATTTTGCTTGAGGACAAGCAAAAGCTTAAATATGGGGGTATTTGATAAACCGTAAATATAACATATTTTAATCCCATATTTATTATGCTTTTTGAAGATTTAAGCCTCGTTTTATATAAAAAGGTGCTCTTAATCCTTTCTTTTCATGTCTTATACCCAAGAAAGCACCCGGGGATAAAAAGAACACAAAACGGGCTTAAAATGAAGTAAATGGGCCTTTCCACGAAATCAACACGGCCTGGGCCAAGGACCACACGGCCATGTCTCGACGAACACCTAGAGCACGGTCTCATCACCACCGTACACGGCTGTGCCAAAGCAAAAATCCGAACACGGTCAGGACTCAATTTGCATGGGCGTGTGACATGGCCGTGCCTCTGTTGCTGGAAAGAGCAATTTCAGTCGAAAAAGGATACTTCGGGAGAAAGAATCGCATTCCAAGAGCCCATAAATATACCCCAAGTACCACCTTTGAAGGGGATCAAAAGCTAGGCCAAGGAGCCAAGCCAAGAAGGTCAGAGTTAGGGAATAACACGAGGATAGCCAGTTGATTCATCCCAAGAAGCCGGAATTATACTTAAGACGGCGGAATTCTCCTTCAATCCCCTCAGGGAGTTTTAGGATTTTTCTTATGTTTTGTTTTATCTTTTCTCTTGTGATGTTTTCTTTTTACATTATGAATTAAACCCCTCAGATACCTGAAGGGGGATGAAACCTAGACAGATTTTATTATTTGATTTTTAAGTTATATGACAAATTACTTAGTTTGTTCTTAATTATGTTGTTTAATCCAAATCCAATGTGCTCAGGTAGAGGAGGAATAGACCCTGCCTAAGAGTAGATCTATCATAATTAAGCGGAGTTGATCGGGTGCCTAGAGATAGGGTTACGAGATTTTGCCGGATTAGGGTAAAACTTAATATAGGAATCCATTGATCGATTTACTGCTTTCCTAGGGAGTTATTATAAGCGAACGAGAGTTTCACTAATTAACCTAGGATTAGACGTTATTCACTTCGAAAGAAGGTTTAGCATAGGTTTGGGAGTCTCACGGATCAAGCTAAGTAAAAGAAATCATATAATCTAAGGTTAGATAATAAGAGAAGTCTAGGTGAATTCTTCCCAAAGGTATCATAAAAATCAACTGAGTCTTTTTCAAGTTATCTCCAAATTCATCTTTTTGTCTTTGTTTCCTTAGTTTAGTTATCGTCAATTTAGTTTAAAAGCAACCTTTATCTTAGTTAGGTTAAATAATAAAAAGAAAGTGAGTATTAATACTTTTAGTTCCTTTGGGTTCGATATCCAGTCTTGCCTAAGCTATACTACTGTTCGATAGGTACACTTGCCTTACAATCATTGTCAGAGTTAGCCTCCAGGTTTGATCATTCTTTTATAAATATTTAAAACTCTAATTTTGCAACGATCAAAGCATCTGCTTTATCTAACAGTACATGGTCTCCTATTTTGAAGTGGCTTGTTTTTCCTATGAGCTCTTCTGGGGGCTTCTTCGATTGTACTTCATGTGGTTCCGGTGCTTTTTTGAATTGTGTTTTCCACTCCTCTAGTTTGTCGACCCTAAGGCTTCGTTCCTTATGTAATTCTTCTTTTTTGGCATGGGGTCCATGATTCGGCTCAGGTTTGTAATCTTGTAGTGTTTCCTGCGGTGAAAGTTGAACAACTTGGTTATTTACTTTCTCACATTCATTAATTGTTGTCCTTGCCAAGTCAAGAGCTTGTAAACTGATCGATTCGTCACCTACACGAAGGATGAGTTCTCCTGTGCCAACATCAATTTTTGTTCTAGTAGTTGCTAAAAAGGGTCTTCCTAAAATTAGGGGAATCGAATTATCCTCATCCATGTCTAATACAACAAAATCTACTAGGAAAACGAATTTATCAATTTTTACAAGAACATCTTCGATAATACCCCTAGGAATTCTAACAGTTTTATCAGCTAATTGAATGCTCATCCTAGTTTGTTTGGGTTTCCCTAGACCTAGTTGTTTAAACATTTTATAAGGCATGACATTTATACTTGCCCCTAAATCAGCTAAGGCATTATCATTAGTTAAACTACCAATTAAGCATGGAATTGTAAAATTCCCTGGATCTTTTAGCTTTTGCGGTAGTCTATTCTGTAACATTGCTGAGCATACTGCGTTTAATTCCACATGTGGCTCCTCGTCTATCTTACGTTTGTTCGTCATAAGTTGTTTTAAAAATTTCCTCGAATCTATCATCTGTGAAAGAGCTTCAAGAAGAGGTAAGTTGATATATAATTTCTTTAAAAGTTTAAGAAACTTACCGAATTTTTCTCTGTATCATCTCTTTTCATCACTTTGGGATAAGAAATGCGAGGTTGGTACTTCTTGATTACCGGTTTTGGCCTTCTTCAACACTTGACCTTCTTTTACCTCTTTTTCTTGTATTGTATTGGGTGCATCTAACCCTATACTATCATGAGCTGTGATGGCTTGGATTTGCTCATTTGGGTTAATCTCAGTGTTGCTTGGTAGACGCACTTGCGATCATTAGAAAATCTCTGATCGAATTTCAGAAACTATCTTAGTAAGTTGTCCAACTGACTTAGTAAGTTCCCAGACTTGGTTCTTGATCCCTTTGATTGATGCTTGTTGATTATCGAACATTGTCTCAGTTTTTTGGAGACGGGTTTCTGTTGCTGCCATGAATTTTGTTAGCATCTCTTCGAGGTTCGGCCTCTTTTCCTGTGGATAGGGCTGATTTTGGAAATTTTGAAGAGGTTGTTGTCTTTGATTTCCTTGATTTCCTTGACCTCCCCATGAAAAATTTCGGTGGTTCCTCCAACCTAGATTATAAGTATTACTATAAGTGTTATTATTAGATCTGAAATTATTACCTATATAGTTCATTTGTTCGCTTTCTGTGCCCAGTTGGTAGGGTGGGTACTCAGGATTCGCCACAGTTCCACTTGCGTCGCACTGTATTACTGGATGTACCTGCAAAGAACACAAACTATCAAGCTTTTTATTCATCATCTCTACCTGTGTTGATAGCATGGTTACTGCATCGAGGTTGTAAACTCCAGCTGATTTTGTTGGTTTGGTCCTTGTAATCTGTCACTAATAGTTATTCAATGACATCTCTTCGATAAACTCGTAGGCTACTTCAGGAGTAGGGTTCCACCGGTGGCTGAGTCAATTAGTTGCCTCGTTGAGGGGTTTACACAGTTATAGGAAGTTTGGACTTGGAGCCACAAGGGTAAACCATGGTGCGGACACCTTCTCAAGAGATCCTTATATCTCTCCCATGCATCGTATAATGTCTCTAAATCCATCTGCACAAAAGAAGAGATATCATTCCGTAAATTAGCCGTTTTGGCTGGTGGGAAAATTTTAATAAAAATTTTTCGGTCATTTGATCCCATGTAGTTATTGACCCTCGTGGTAATGAGTTTAGCCACTGTTTGGCTTTAGTCCACAATGAAAAGGGAAATAACCGAAGACGTGTGGCATCAATAGAAACACCATTTATTTTGAAGGTATCACAGAACTCTAAAAAATTAGCTATATGAGTATTTGGGTCTTCGTCCTATAAACCATCAAATTGAACAAATTGTTGAATCATTTGTATAGTGTTAGGCTTTAATTCAAAATTATTAGCAGCTATAGCAGGCCTAACAATGCATGATTCTGCTCCTGTTAAATGAGGTTTAGCATAATCATACATAGTATACGGAGCATTATTGTCTCTTACATCTTGTGGTGGTGGATTGTTCTCGACCATCCCTTCAGTAGGATTGGATCTGCTTTCTCGCTCTTCTTCAGTGCAATTTAGGGCTCGCCTAATTTCTCTGTGATTCCTGCGAGCGGTAGCTTCAATATCATTGTCGTATACCAGTGGTCCTCTCGGGTTCCTTCTAGTCATAAACTAGAGGTACCTGTTAAGAAAAGAAAGAAAGAAAATTTAGCAAAGTTAAAAACAAAACAAAAAATAAAAATAAGAGTCAATTGTGGAAAATAAAAATAAAAATAAAAATAAAGTGGTTGAGTAATAAAAATAGAGTTTTCTTAATATTTTAGTTCCCCGGCAACGGCGCCAAAAACTTGATAGTTTATTTTTCAGAGTTTAAATGTATAAATGAGAATGATCAAACCTAGAAACTAACTCTGACAATGACTTAAGGCAAGTGCACCTATCAAACAGCAGTATAGCTTAGGCAAGACCAGATTGTCGAACCCAAAAGAACTAAAAGTACTAATACTAACTTTCTTTTTATTATCTAGCCTAAAATAAGTGAAGTTGTTGTTTAATCTAATTTTAATTAACTACTAAGCTAAAGACGCAAAGACAAAAAGAATGAATTGGGGAAACACTGTTGGAAAAACTCAGTTGATTAAGACAATACCCTTAGGAAGAATCCACCTAGACTTCGCTTGTTATCTAACACTGAACCAGACGATGTATTCACTTGACTTGATCCGTAAGATTCCCTAGTTTATATTAAACCCTCTCTCAAGGCGAATAACGTCTAACCCTAGGTTGATTAATTGAAATCTCTTTCTAATTAAAACCCCTAGAATCACATTAACTCGATCTATGGACTCCCATATTAGGTTTCACCCTAATCTGAAAAAATCTTGTCACCCTATCTCTAGGCGTGCGATCAACTCCACTTAATAACGCTAGATCTACTCTTAGGCAGGGACTTTTGCTCCTCCACCTAAACACATCGTACTTGAATCAATATCCGAGAAATATCAACACAAGAATTAAGAACACATAATTAAGAACAAATCAAGTATTTATCATATAGTTCAGAAAACAATAACAAGATCCGTCTTGGGTTTCATCCCCTTCAGGTATCTGAAGGGTTTAGTTCATAACTATAAAGGAAAACATCTCAGAAGAAAAGATAAAACAAAACATAAGAAATCCCTAAAACCCCCTGAAGGAATTGAAAGAGAGATCCTCCGTCTTGAGTAGAATTCCGGCTTCTTGAGATGGATCAACTGGCTATCTTCGAGTGCTTCCCACAAATCTGACCTTTTCGGCTCGGCTCCTTTGCCTAGTTAACTGCCGGTTCCGGCTTCTGCCGAACTCCTTTTCAAGTTGCCCCCTTGGATGTTTATATAGGCTTTGAGATGCCTTACTTAACCCCTAAGTATCCTAATTCAAATAGGATTCCTATTGGGGTGTTTGAATAGGCTTTGGAATGTGTTTTTTTGCCTCCAAGTATCCAAATCCGAGTAAAATTGCTCTTCTCCACGACAGGGACACGGCCATGGAACACGCCCGTGTGAATTGTGGCCAGGCCGTGTTCGGACTTTTAATGAGGCACGGCCGTGTGGTCTTTGGGCCAGTCCGTGTCAATTTTCTCTTGGCCCAATTTGGTCCGTTTTAAGCCCATTTCTCGTTCTTTTCATCCTCCGGTGCTTTCCTGAGTATAAAGCATGAAAAGAAAGGATTAAAAGCACCTTTTTACATAAATCAAGGGATAAATCATCCAAAAATATGCTAAATGTGTAATTAAATTATGTTACTTTTATGATTTATCAGTAAACTCCGGTAATGCTCTATGACCCTATTCTGATGACGGATAGAGGTTAGGGATGTTACATCCATAGCTACTTACAATTCATAGTAAACATATATGCCTCCCTGTATAGTCATTTATCATCTAGTGTACCTAAATATTTTTAACCTATCATATGTTGTAATGGAGTGAAATAACTAGTCTAACTCTAATAACCTAAAGTCAATTTACTATCATGCCAAATTTACATGTTTCAAGCAAACAAGTCCTATCATCATGCTTCAAACCAATCACTTGCATCACTACAAGCTAAAACACCATGGATAAAAAAATTTGGACTCAAACTTAAACAAAAATAATATCAAAACAATGAAAACACAACCAAAATATCATAAAAATTTCTATGTATACCCCATCATACTTTAGAATGCACATTGTCCCTAATGTTTCCCAATCCAAAGATAAAACTAAAGAATATCCTCTTACATGTTCAACTCGAATGGTAGTGCACCTTAATGTGGGGAAACTACATAGATACAAAAAAAAAATATTTTTCAAGGATACATATACATATCCAACCTCCAATCTTCTTCCAAATCCACAGTCCTATCTTCTTCATTGGATATGAATTTGCACTCTAAGTATTGTTTTTCACAATTTTTCTATTGTGCCCCCAAAGTAATTTTTCACACTTTGTCCATTAACAAGTAATAATTGATCGTCCTTGGTTCTTAATTCTATTGCACCATTGGTTAGGACACGATTGACTGTATAAGGACTGATCCATCATGATCATAACTTACTAGGAAATAGCTTCAGTTGGGAATTGAAGAGTAGCACTTGCTGACCTGGTACAATTTTTTTTTCTTTATCACGGCGTCATGTTGTAACTTGCTCTTCTCCTTGTATCATGGCACCAACATAGGGACCAAGTTCAGCTCTTTTATAGTCAAGTATGCTCTTTTCTCTAACTTGATGCGTAGATGAAATTATTTCCATAAACTAACCAGTAAGGGGATATGCATAAATGAGTCTTGTATGTTGTCTGATATGCCCATAGTGCATTATCTAACCTTATTGACCAATCTTTCTAATTAGGATTTACAGCCTTTTCCATGATTTGTTTCACTTCTCGATTAAAAACTTCTACCTGGCCAATGGTTTGTGGATGATACGAAATGGTGATTCGATGTCTGATGTTATATTTTGCTAAAACATATTCTAATTTTTTGCTACAAAAATGGGATACTTCATCACTAATGAGAGCTCTGGGTGTCCCAAATCTCGAGAAGATGTTTTTCCGTAAGAACCACGCCACAGATTTAGTGTCATTTATAGGTAGTACGACAGGTTCCACCCATTTTGACACATAATTGTTTGTCAATAGTATGTATTGATTTATGGATAAGCTGAGGAATGGTCCTATAAAATCTATGCCTCAAAAATTTATGATTTCCAATTGTACCAAAAATGCAATTTTAGAACCACATTTCCTTAAAACAAACTCGTAAGTATTAAATATTAATATTTATGAGAATAATATAAAAATGTATTAAATTTTAACCAATAAAATCTACCAAATTAATAGTTAATTAAGGTTTAGGGGCTAAATTGTAAAATTCAATCGCTATGAGTTTTTAATTGGCCAAAGGCTTGAGGACTTAAATGAAAATTAACCAAAGGTCTAAAATGGTAAATAAACCATTTTAGATAATTTATAGTGGATAGTGATGTTAAGATTTCTAAGTGTGATCAACATTAATCTTATATAATTAATTAGTTGAATTATACTTTAATTTTAGTATAAATATAAATATGGTGAAAAGAAAGAGAAAATTTTCTCATCTTCTTCAACTAAAGATCGTCCACCATAAGTGACGGAAAGAAGAAATCTTCAAAAGGTTTCCAAACTTTTGACCATTATTTAGGTATTGTAATCAAGTCTTTTTATTGTAACTTTTATGGATTTGGGGTCATGGGAGCTTGATTTAACTAATCCATGTACCAATTTCTAAAATTGTTAAAGTTTTAAAAAGTTCTCATTGTTGACTTCTTAAACAATTAGCATTGAAATTGATAGATATTAAACTTAGAATATAAAAAGGACTAGATTGTAAAATTAATTTAACTTGTTTATTAACGTTGTTACAATAGGGACCAAATTGAATAAATGTGAAACTTGATATGAATTATGTTAAAAGTACAAAGTATAAGGTCCCTAATTAGAATATGTGAAACTGGATTTTAAACTAAAGCTAAAAATTAAAAGTTATGCTTATTCTGAGCTCAGGGACTAAATTAAATAAAATAAAAATTTTTAGTGATATAAAAAATTCGAATTCATATAGGTTCATACTTATCATAGCATATAATAGGAATATTTTTTATTTATTGACTATATAAAATGATTATTTAGATTAAGAAGTTGATCGAAGTGGAGTTGATAGGGGAAAAGCTAAAATTACAAATTAGTCCCTGAAATATACGTATTTTGATCATTTAAGTTCATATGGAACTTACCACTCTATTTATTTTATGTATGACTTATGTTTGAATTTATCTATATAATAGAATTGTGTAGAATTAGTAAATTTGGCACATGGGCGTGTCCCTACCGTGACTAAGAGAAATTTCACTCGGATTAGAATACTTAGGGGCAAAGAATCACATTCAGAAGCCTATATAAACACCCTAAGTATGATCTAAAAAGGGGGAACCCAAGGCTTTAGTTAGGAGGCGTCCAGGTAGGCCAAAGAGGGCAGACTTGTGAGGATTTACTTGAAGAAAGCTAGTTGATTCATCTCAAGAAGCCGGAATCATACTCAAGACGGAGGATCTCTCCTTCAATTCCTTCAGGGGGTTTTAGGGATTTCTTATGTTTTGTTTTATCTTTTCCTCTGAGATGTATTCCTTTATTATTATTATGAACTAAACCCTCAGATACCTGAGGGGGATAAAATCTAAGATGAATCTTGTTATCGTTTCTTTGAACTATATGATAAATATTTGACTTGTTCTTAATTATGTGTTCTTAATCCTTGTGTTGATATTTTTGGGATATTAATTCAAGTGTGATGTGCTTAGGTGGAGGAGCAAAAGTCCCTGCCTAAGAGTAGATCTAGCATAATTAAACGGAGTTGATCGCACGCTTAGAGATAGGGTGACAAGATTTTGCCAGATTAGGGTGAAACCTAATATATGAGTCCACAGATCGAGTTAATGCAATTCTAGGGGTTTTAATTAGAAAGAGATTTCAATTAATCAACCTAGGGTTAGACGTGAGTCGCCTCGAGAAAGGGATTAATATATGTTAGGGAATCTTACGGATCAAGTCAAGTGAATACATCGTCTAGTTCAGAGTTAGATAACAAGTGAAGTCTAGGTGGATTCTTCTTTGGGTATCGTCTTAATCAATTGGTTTTTCCTCAAAGCTATTTTCCCAATTTCATTCTTCTTTGTCTTAGAGTCTTTATTTTAGTTGTTAGTTAATTTTAGATTAGATAAAAATTCATTTAATTCTTAGGCTATATAATAAAAAGAGATTTAGTATTAGTACTTCTGGTTCCTTTGGGTTCGACAATCTGATATTGCCTTAACTATACTACAGTCGATAGGTGCGCTTGTCTTACATTGTTGTCATAGTTAGTTTCTAGGTTCGATCATTCTTTATATAAAGTTTAACACTTTGACATCGCATAAAACAACGATCAAATTTTTGGCGCCGTTGCAGGGGAACTAAAATATTAAGAACGCTTAATTTTCATTACTTTAGCCATATTATATTTATTTTATTTTAGCAATTTATTTTTACTTTTCTAAATTTTCTTCCTTTTTTTGTTCCTTTCAGGTACCTTAAGTTTATGACTAGAAGGAACCCGACAGGACCCCTACTTTACGACAGTGATATTGAAGGTCTTGTTCATGCAGAAATAAAGAGAAATAAGCGAAGCTTAAAGCGCATAGAAGAAGTGCAAGAAGCCGAAATCAATACCACCGAAGAGATGGCTGAAAATCATCCGCCACCTCCAGAGATGGCCGAAAATCACACTCCTCGAACTATGTATGATTATGCTAAACCTAGTTTAACAGGAATTGAGTTAAGTATTGTAAGGCCTACTATTGCTGTAAATAATTTTGAACTGAAACCTAACATATATAGATGATACAACAGTTTGTTTAGTTTTATGGTTTTCAGGATGAGGATCCTAACACACACTTAGCGAATTTTTTAGAATTCTATGATACCTTCAAAATAAATGGCGTTTCTGATGATGCCATCCGTCTTCGGTTACTTCCCTTTTCTTTGAGAAATAAAGCCAAATAATGGTTGCATTCTCTTCCACGAGGGTCAATCACTACATGGGATCAAATGACAGAAAAATTTTTATTAAAATATTTTTCACCGGCCAAAACGGCCAAGTTAAGGAATGATATCTCTTCTTTTGTGCATATGGATTTAAAGACACTTTACGATGCATGGAAGAGATACAAAAACTTGTTGAGGAGGTGTCCACACCATGGATTACCCTTGTGGCTACAGGTCCAAACTTTCTACAACAGTGTGAACCTTCAACAAGGCAATTAATTGATTCAGCAACCGGCAGAACCCTGAATAACAAAACTCCTGAAGCAGCCTACGAGTTTATAGAGGAGATGTCATTGAATAACTATCAGTGGCAAGTTACAAGGACAAGGCCAGTCAAAGCAAATGGAGTTTTCAGCCTCGACGCAGTAACCCGACTATCAAATCAGGTAGAGATGTTACATAAAAAATTTGATGGTTTATATGGTTCTTCGCAGGTACATCAAGTTATGCAGTGCGATGCAAGTGGAAGAGTTGCGAATCCTGAGTACCCACCCTACGGACAGGCATGGAGAGCGAACAAATGAATTATATGGGTAACAATTTTCGATCTAACAATAACCCTTATCGTAATACTTATAATCCAGGTTGGAAGAACCACCCCAATTTCTCATGGGGTAGTCAAGGAAATCAAAGGCAACAACCATCCCAAAACTTCCAACAATAGCCCTACCCACAGGAAAAGAAGCCGAACCTTGAAAAGATGCTAACAAAATTCATAACAGCCTCAAAAACACGTTTCTAGAATTCTGAGACAACACTTAAAAATCAACAAGCATCGATTCAAAGGATCAAGAATCAATTAGGGCAACTTGCCAAGCAGATCTCTAAAAGACTACAAGGAAGCCTACCAAGCAACACCGAGACTAACCCAAAGGAACAAATTCAAGCCATAATAGCTCAAGATAGTGAAGGGTTAGACGAGCCCAATTTAAGTCAAAAGAATGTGGTAGAAGAAAGTAAGGTTGAGGTAAAGCCAAAACTGGTAATCAAAGAGTACCAACCTCGCATACTATATCTCGAAGCGATAACGAAAGATGACACAGAGGAACAGTTCGGTAAGTTTCTTAAGCTCTTAAAGAAATTACATATTAACTTACCCTTTCTTGAAGCTCTTTCACAGATGCCAGATTCTAGGAAATTTTTAAATAAGCTATTAACAAATAAGCGGAAGATAGACGAGAAATCACATGTGGAACTGAATGCAGTATGCTCAGCAATGTTGCAAAATAGACTACCACGAAAACTAAAAGATCCAGGGAGTTTTACGATTCCATGCTTAATTGGTAGTTTATCTATTGATAATGAATTAGCTGATTTAGGGGCAAGCATTAATGTTATGCCTTATAAAATGTTTAAAAAAACTAGGTCTAGGGAAGCCCAAACAAACTAGGATGAGCATTCAATTAGCTGATAAAAATGTTAGAATCCTAGGGGTATAATCGAAGATGTACTCATGAAAATTGATAAATTCGTATTCCTAGTAGACTTTGTCATTTTAGACATGGATGAGGACAATAGTATCCCCTTAATTCTAGGAAGACCGTTTTTAGCAACTGCCAGGACTAAAATTGATGTCAACGCAGGTGAACTCATACTCTGTGTAGGTGACGAGACAGTCACTCTTCAAGCTCTTGATTCGGCTAGGGCATCGAATAATCAAGGTAAGAAAGTAAATCCTATTGATAACCACCCGATTAACCATTCTTTTCAGAAATCACCACAAAAGAACACAAGTGAACCCGATCCTAGATGTAATATCCGGGATTTAGGGGTGGTGCATTTTGCTTAAATATATGTGGAAGCATGCCTGTGTGTAATTTGAATGTGTTTTATGAATTTTGAGAACTTTAGAATATAGGAGAATGCCTTAGGAAATATTTGATTTTAAGTCTTAAAGGGGGAGCTAGGCAGATGAGGCCTTAAGAAATTTGTAAGGGAAATTTAACATACAAATGGGCTTGTTAAAGTGGCAAGGAGGCGCCACTTAAAGACTTAGTAAGTGACGCCACAAGCAGTGCAAGATCTTAAGTTCAAACAGCACAAGCAACGTTTTAGGACTTTTATTTTTTGGCAAAAGGAGTAGTAGTGGACGGCATTGGGAGACTGAGGGGATGAGCTTTAGATGTGATTAAATTCCTTTTAAAATTCGGCTAAAGGGAGGAGATAATTGTTGATTTAATCAAATTATTTTAAATGAGTAGGAAAGAGGAAAAATAGAAGAAAAACGAGGAGAAGTTAGTGTTTGAGTATGTAGCCGAAATTATTAGCAGAGTGTCCATCTTTTTCCTTTATTTTTCTTTTTTTCTTTCTCATCTCTTTCTCTGGCCGAAATTTCCTTCTTTCCTTTTCTCAAAGTTTTCTTTTCTAGCCGAAAACTTCCTAGTGTTTCTCCTCTCCTCAAAAACCCTCTGAAAGTCGTATATCCCCTGTGCCTATCATCTTTCTACATAGCCGAATCTTCAAAGAGAGATTTCTTTTTCCCGAAGGTGCACCATAGCCGCATACACCTCTCTAGTTTGGTAAGTTTTCGGGATTTTCCTTCTTTGTGGTTTCTCTATTCCTTGATTAGTTTCTAACCTGAATCACGTTTCCAAGGCTCGGATGATTTCACTCCTTATTCCTACATAGCCGAATGTTCCTCTTGTAATATCCTGGATTTTGGGCTTATGCATTTTGCTTGAATAAATGTGAGAGCATGTCTATGTGTGTGTTAAATGTGTTTTGTGAATTTGGTGAACTCCAGTGAGTAGTCAAATGCCTTAGAAATTATTCGATTTTAAAGAATTAAAAGAAGGAGCTATGCCCGATAGGCCTTAAGAGAATTATTAGGGAAAATATAACACAAAAATGGGCTTGGAAAAGTGGCAAGGAGGCGCCACTTAAAGCCCAATAAGTGACGCCACAAGGAGTTCAAAGGGGGCTAGGTTCGAGCTGCAAGGGAAGCAAAATAAAGGTTTTATTTTGCAGCAGAGATGAGCAGCAAGGGACGGCACTAAGGCTAAATTTTAGGAGCTTTAATCCTTTTAACTTTTTAGAGATAAATGGTGATAATTAATTGAGATAAGGGATAAATGTTGGATTAATTTTATTAATTTGAATAAGGTGATAATTGAGAGATAAAGCTATCAGAATAGGGAGAGTTGGCCGAATAAGGGTCTCTAGGTAGACTAATTTTGGCAGAGAGGGGAAAAGGGTGGCTATTCTTCATTCTTTCTTTTCCTCTTCCGAATTCTCTAAGTGAACCTCCTCTTCTCTTTTATTTTGCCAAGCCAAAAACTCAGGCAAAGCCTAGCCGATTTCTTCACCTTTCTTCTCTTCTTCTTTTCTTTTCCTCTCAATCTTCCAAAAGCCGAAAGCAGGTTCTTTTTTACCATAGCTGATTGGTTCATTAAAACCCCAAAAGCCAGAATTTGAGTGCTCTACAAGTAGTTCTAGCCGAATATCTCTGTGGGTTTTTGGTAAAGGTGCTGTCGATTACAACATTAAGGGTAAGGATTCGATTATTGTCGTATTATTTCTTTTCCTTAAAGCCAAAATCAAAACTCTAATACCATTAATGATCTTTGGCCAAATCTTTGAGGGAGAATTCTAGGATTTCTAGCATAGTCGACTGTAAGGAGAATCATTCGGGATTTAAGCTAAGTCATGTGGCATTCGGCCAAAGGCCAGGTATTGTGATTAAATGTTAGTTTTGGATCTAACACATGTCTATGGGGATTTTGACAGATACCATAATCAAGTAGCTATTTCGGGATTTTTAGATCCGCAGAGGTAAGTGAATACTAATCGGCCAAAGCCAGATGTGGTGGTTCAAATCTATTTCTTATGTTTTTAAAGAGTCGAAACTAACTTATGAAGTGATTGAGTATTAGCCGAATGGGTTTTTTTACTAACACATTTAGGGTTGGCTGAATATAGGGATTAAAGATCTAAAGCGCTAGATCGGGTTGTTCGGGATTTCTATAAACTCGCTAAGAATATCAGATGTGTACCCCACTCTAAGCCTTAATAGATTTATGGCTATGTTTTAATAAATGTGTAATAAGAATATGTAAAATGTGGCTAAGGTACCATGCAATGGTACATAGTACTCAGGTACGTTTTCCTACTCCTACTATGAGTATAATATGATCTGTTACGGCATATGTGAAATTATAAGAATGTGAATAAGGGATATGACATGGCTTATGCATATTTGTATAACATGGGGCATATGGCTGATTATGAAAGGGGAAGTGAATGTGGTGGTTTTATACCACAATATCTGAATGTGGTTACTTCGGTCACATTATCTGAATGTGGTGACTCATGTCACAATTATTTTATCTGGTGGCTATGCCACGAATTTTATAAGGGCGATGAGCACGTCGACTGCAGCGACTGCCTTTGATGATGTGTAGCGGATGGAGGGTCGACTTAGTAGTCCCCACGGTGTGCAGGTTGGTACGAGTGATGTGTAGTGGATGGTATCTAGGTTTGGGTTCGGGTTTGCATCACTACTATGACCTGTTATATATTTGTATGATATGATATGACATGCTCGAATCGTTGAGATTTAGTGTTGGTTACACATTGAGTCTGTTTGACTCACCCCGTTGGGGAATATTTTCTTTCAGGTGACACTCCGTGATGGACCGGGTCGGCAGGAGCTTAGTGGTGGCCATGCTTAGCTCAGGATTAAAATTTCAATTTGGACTTTCTATTTTCTTTAAGTATTTCGTTTTATTTTGGTATTATTTTCGGTTGTAATAAGGCCAATAGTACTTAATTGTTTAATGCTTGCTTTTACTTGCTTTATTACGATACTATTATTATTTAGTCAAAGTTTATCTAAATTGTTTTTTTAAAAAAATAAATCTTCAAATGTTTTGTCACCTAACACAAATGATTTTCAATTAAAATGGTAAACTCTAAGAACTCGATTTTTACTTTTAACTTGTAATTTCAAAATTCGCAGTAAAGTTTTATAAAACCTAGATTACAAAGAATGAACTTGTTTTCAACTCGAGCCCAACAAAAAGTAAAATTCTCTTTCAAAACCATCCGAATTTTCCAAAGTAATCAAGAAATTTTGAACCGTTTTACTCGAGGAACATACCAAATCCGGTCAAGGCTCGTGGGCCGGGTTTGGGGTGTTTTAGCTTGGTATCAGAGCCCAATTTTAAACTCTCGGCCTTGGGTTTAAAGCCCACAATGTTTTGAAATTTAGGCCCAAATGAATTTTTGAGAAAGTTCTGTGAAATTAAGCAGGTTTTTCTGGCATGGCACCCAAGTCTCCGACCCGAAGTCCACCAGGTAAGTACCTCTAATCATTTGTGTGAATTATAGTATGCCTTATAGAAGGGTATAAATGGAACGTAGAATAGTATGATAGGTACTTGAACCCTAGGACTAGTTTACCCCAACAATTACATAAGACTTAATGCCTAATTAAACAAACCTGTGGTTAAGTCACCGAGTTAGGGTGTGGCAACCATTGTGCGCATGTCTAGGATTGGATCCGAAAGAGCCTGGTACTTAAGCAGTCCTAGTGACTCACCTCCTCTTCTCTAGAATCCTACGTGGTGCGTAGCTTCGGTTCACCCTAACCAAGAGGACTCATTCACGGGCTAAACCCAATAACTAAAACCTGAAAGGGATTAGCTGTATTTTCATAAAAACTTCGGTTTTAGAATCACCAAATTACCCCTTTAAATTGTAGCAAACCTTAGTTTGAAAATTGTCCAAAATATTTCCGATTTACAAAATTACCTAAATACCCCTAGTGGTAAAATTATTAAAATGCCCTTAGTTTCCAAAATTGCCATACTACCCCCGATTTCAATAGCATTTTCTGATTTTGCAAAAATATTCAAAAACTTTATCGTTACAAAATAATAAGGTACCTTGATTTGGAAATTTACGAAATTACCCCTATTTTACAAAATTACCAAATGACCCCCGATTTCCAAAATTTCTGCAATATCACCGATTTGGAAAACAAATCCTCAAAAAGAACCCCAAGTTTTGCAAATTTTGAAATACCTTTGATTTCTAGAGATTTTTCAAATTGACACCGACTTATTACCAAAATACCCCTGTAGGACAAATGACAAAAATACCTCTGGGGTAGGAACAGGCAAAAATGTTGGAATAGTGAATGTGTGTGAAGGGATGTGTTTCTCTGAACTAGGATAGAAGACTTGAAACTCTGAATGATCGAAAGAACCCCTATTAATTTTCTTTTCATAAAACTTCTTCGCGAATAATCAGTGGAACAAGGACTAATTCATAAAATTTCTTAATCAGATTAACGCACGATCGTAGAAATGAGCTCTAGGGGACGTGGTCGTAATGTACGAGGACGCGATTGAGGTAGAATGAGCGTGTCGGAACCCGGTAGATCGGGTCAAGGATTTGAGAATGAGGTACCCCCACCACCACCACCAGCTGTTGGTGCTGAACAGCAAGATCAAACGGGAGAAGATGCTGTATCGCAGGCTATGCTGCGAGTTCTTGATATGGTGGCTGGTGCTGGAGGAAATATGGGCGCTCGAAAGTCTGTACCCAAGCAACTTCGAGCCAACAGAGCTGAGGTGTTCCGTGGCGTATCTGCTGTGGCACCCAGTACAGCTGAGTATTGGTTAGAAGCAACCAAACAAATCATGGATGAGCTGGTTCTGACCCCTGAGGAGAAACTGAAAAGAATGGTGGCGTTGTTACGCGGTGAAGCATATCATTGGTGGCTCACAGTTCGGGATGGTGCCACAGCTGAGAATATGACCTGGGAGTATGTTAAGGCGGCGTATCAGAAGAAGTATGTCGGCACGCGTCATACTGATGAGCAGAGGAAGGCGTTTCTGGGGCTGGTTCAAGGAAACAAGTCCGTAGCGGAGTACGAAGCTAAATTTTTAAGCTTGAGTCGGTATGCTCGAGGAGTGGTGGCTACGGAGCATGAGTGATGTGTCCGGTTTGAGGATGGACTAAGGGATGACCTAAGGCTGCTAATAGCTCCACACCAGGAGCGAGAGTTTGCTGCGTTGGTAGAGAAGGCTAAGGTAGCCGAGGGAATTAAGGACTTGGTAAGGCAGAACTCTGATCGAAACAGGCAGACAAGAGGTTTTAGATCGTCAGGATCGTCTAGAAATGTGCAGAAGAGGCCTAGAGTTGATGGGCCGCGAGGTCAGCAAGTTGGTTCAGGAGGGCAGTATCGTACTTGTAATCAATGTGGAAAAATGCACTTAGGGGAGTGTTGAAAGAAAATGGGAGGATGCTTTAAGTGTGGATCTAAGGATCACATGATTAAGGACTGTCCAATAAAGATAGATGGAAGTCGACCAATAGGCCAAGGTGCTACTCAGGCTGGTAGAGGTGGACAGCAGCCTCAGCGAGGTCGTGGTCCGAATGGTAGAGGTAACGGTGCTAGAAGAGGACGTGGAACACCGGGCTAAGGTGTTGGTAATACAGAGGCAAGGCAGCCGGGTCTGGTTTATGCGGTTCGCCGGAGGGAGGATAGAGACGCGCCGGACGTCATAACCGGTACGTTCCTTATTTTTGGCAAGCCTTATTTTGCTCTAATTGATGTGGGCTCGACCCACTCCTATGTTGCATGTAGTGTAGTGGAAACACTAGGCATAGCCTCTGAACTTTCTGATAGAGAGATGACTGTAGTATGCCCATTAGGCCAAACTGTAATGGTGAATAAGATCTTTCGGAGTGTACCTCTAGAGATTCAAGGAGTGATTTTCCCTGCCGACTTAATGGAACTACCCTTCGGAGAATTCAATCTTATACTTGGCATGGACTGGCTAGTGGAACATCGGGCTATATTGGATTGTGCAGCTAAGTGGATGGAATTAAGGACCACGGAGGATGGGGTGGTAATTATGATAGGAGAGAGAAGAAACTACTTGTCTAACGTAGTTTACGCTCTTAAAGTGAAGATGGTTTGGAAAGGGTGCAAGGCTTTCTTGACTTTTCGTTAGTGCGTTGGATGCTAAGGAAGGGGAGTCAATGGAGTAAGGGCGATAAAGGAATTTGTGGATGTTTTTTCGGAGGAATTACAGAATACCCCAGACAGAAAGTGGAGTTGAGAATTGACTTGCTGCGAGGAGCGACTCTGTGTCAATCGCCCGCGTGTCGTATGGCACCAAAGGAGTTGGTTGAGCTCAAGGCTCAAATCCAAGAGTTGCTTGACCGTGGGTTTATCCGACCCAGTGTGTCTCAGTGGGGAGCACCAGTCTTGTTTGTGAAGAAGAAGGACAGAACTATGCGCATGTGCATAGACTATCGTCAGTTGAACAAGCTGACCATCAAGAACGAGTATCCTTTGCCAAGGATAGATGACTTGTTCGATCAGCTTAAGGGGACCGCAGTATTCTCAAAGATCGACTTAAGGTCGGGATATCATCAATTGAAGGTAAAGGAGGCAAATATCCATAAGACGACTTTCCGAACAAGATACGGGCACTATGAGTTCTTAGTGATGCCGTTTGGATTGACGAACACCCTAGCCACGTTCATGGATATGATGAACCGGGTTTTTCAACCTTATCTGGATCGGTTCGTCGTTGTATTCATCGACGACATCCTAGGGTATTCCAAGTCGGAGGAGGAGCATGATGAGCATCTCCGGATTGTGTTGCAAGTGTTGAGGGAGAAGAAGCTCTATGCCAAATTCAGCAAGTGTGAATTTTAGCTTAAGGAAGTGGCATTCTTAGGGCATGTGGTATCCATAAAAGGAATAAGGGTGGATCCTAGAAAGATCGAGGCAGTGTTAGATTAGAAACCACCTAAGCCTGTGGCTGAAATTCGTAGTTTCTTGGGATTGGCAGGCTACTACAGAAGGTTTGTTGAAGGGTTCTCATCGATAGCCGCATCATTGACGAAGCTATTGAGAAAGGAGGTACCTTTGGAATGGACAGATAAGCAACAGGAGAGTTTTGAGAAGCTTAAGAGGGTCTTGACTGAAGCTCAGGTTTTGGTCCAGCCTGAGGCAGGAAAGGACTTCGTGGTGTATTGTGACGCTTCTCATACATGATTGGGATGCGTGTTGATGCAAGATGGGAAGGTAGTCGCTTATGCGTCTAGGCAATTGGGGCCACACGATGTGAACTACCCGACGCATGATTTGGAGTTGCGGAGTGGTCTTTGCTCTTAAATTATATAGACATTATTTATATGGAGAAAGGTCAGTAATTTACACAGACCACAATAGCCTTAAGTATCTGTTGACTCAGAAGGAGTTGAATTTGAGACAGCGAAGGTGGGTGGAGTTATTGAAGGATTACGACTGTTCCATAGAATATCACCCGGGCAAGGCGAATGTGGTGGCAGATGCCCTAAGTCAGAAAGTGGTGTCGGATCTAAGGGCTATGTTTGCACATCTGAGTTTGTATGACGATGGAAGTCTACTGGCAGAGTTGCAAGTCAAGCCAACGTGGTTTAATGAGGTAAAAGAAAGTCAGTTGACGGATGAGGATTTAAGTGCTAAGATGTGGCAAGTTCAGAATGGTGGTTTAGGGGATTACAGTATGTCCAGTGATGGAGTATTGTGTTTCAAGGGTAAGGTCTGTATGCCGAAGAATGAGAAGTTGAGACGGAGGATTCTTCAGGAATCGCATAGTAGCCCTTATGCTATGCATCCTGGAGGTACTAAGTTGTACAGAGATTTAAGGGAACAATTTTGGTGGCCTGGTCTGAAGTGGGAAGTTACAGAATTTATCGGCAAGTGTTTGACGTGTCAGCAAGTTAAGGCTGAACACCAAGTTCCATCGGGATTACTTAAGCCAATTATGATTCCGCAGTGGAAGTGAGAGAGAATTACCATGGACTTCGTTAGTGGGCTTCCCCTTACACCTACTAAGAATGACTTGGTATGGGTAATAGTGGATCGGTTAACAAAGTCTGCGTATTTTATCCCAGTGCGAGTTGACTATTCTTTGCAGAAGTTGGCAAAGTTGTATGTGGCAGAGATTGTAAGGTTGCATGGAGTGCCGGTGTCGATTATCTCTGACAGGGATCCAAGGTTTACGTCTCGATTTTGGAAAGCCCTACATCATGCTTTAGGCACTAAATTGGATTTCACTACGGCTTTTCATCTACAGTCGGACGGCCAGTCTGAACGAGTAATCCAAGTGTTAGAGGATAAGTTGAGGGGCTATGTGATGGACTTCAGAGGAAGTTGGGAGGAATATTTGCCTTTAGCAGAGTTTGCCTACAACAACAGCTATCAGGCCAGTATTAGGATGGCACCGTATGAAGCGTTGTATGGTTGAAGGTGTCGAACTCCTACGTGTTAGACTGAATTAGGGGAACGTCGAGTTTTGGGTCCAGAGATTGTGGCAGAATCTGAGGAGAAGGTTGAGATAATTCGGGTACGGTTGAAGGAAGTATCTGATAGGCAGAAGTCGTACGCAAACCTCAAACGGAAGGAAATAGAATTTGATGTGGGTGAGCAAGTGTTTCTTAAAGTTTCGCCTTGGAAGAAGGTGATGAGATTTGGTCGCAAAGGGAAATTAAGTCCCAGGTTTCTAGGACCCTATCGGGTATTAAAGTGAGTTGGACCAGTGGCATACCATTAGAGCGCCGCCACGAGTTGAAAGCGGATGCACGACGTATTCCATGTTTCTATGCTACGTCGTTATCGATCGGATCCATCTCATGTAGTTCTGGTTGAGGAGGTGGAGCTAAGGCCAGATTTGTCCTACGAGGAAGAGCCGATTCAGATCTTGGAACGAGATATGAAAGTGTTACGACAGAAATCAGTTCCTTTAGTCAAGGTGTTATGGCACAATCATGGATCGGAAGAAGCTTCGTGGGAGCCGGAAGAGGCAATACGATAGCAATACCCTCACTTATTTCAGCCAGGTAATTTCGAGGACGAAATTATTTTAAGGGGGTAGAACTGTAATTTCCTGGATTTTGGGCTTATGCATATTGCTTGAATAAATGTGAGAGCATGTCTATATGTGTGTTAAATGTGTTTTATGAATTTGGTGAACTCCAGTGAGTAGTCAAATGCCTTAGAAATTATTCGATTTTAAAGAATTAAAAGAAGGAGCTAGGCCCGATAGGCCTTAAGAGAATTAGTAGGGAAAATATAACACAAAAATGGGCTTGGAAAAGTGGCAAGGAGGCGCCACTTAAAGCCCGATGAAAGTGACGCCACAAGGAGTTCAAAAGGGGCTAGGTTCGAGAAGTGCAAGGAAGCAAAATAAAGGTTTTATTTTGTAGCAGAGAGATGAGAGCGACAAGGGACGGCACTAAGGCTAAATTTTAGGAGCTTTAATCCTTTTATTTTTTTAGAGATAAATGGTGATAATTAATTGAGATAAGGGATAAATGCTGGATTAATTTTATTAATTTGAATAAGGTGATAATTGAGAGATAAAGCTATCAGAATAGGGAGAGTTGGCCGAATAAGGGTCTCTAAGTAGACTAATTTCGGCAGAGAGGGGAAAAGGGTGGATATTCTTCATTCTTTTTTTTCCTCTGCCGAATTCTCTAAGTGAACCTCCTCTTCTCTTTTATTTTGCCAAGCCGAAAACTCAAGCAAAGCCTTGCCGATTTCTTCACCTTTCTTCTCTTCTTCTTTTCTTTTCCTCTCAATCTTCCAAAAGCCGAAAGCAGGTTCTTTTTTACCATAGCCGATTGGTTCATTAAAACCCCAAAAGCCAAAATTTGAGTGCTCAACAAGTAGTTCTAGCCGAATATCTCTGTGGGTTTTTGGTAAAGGTGCTGTCGACTACAACATTAAGCGTAAGGATTCGATTATTGTCGTATTATTTCTTTTCCTTAAAGCCGAAATCAAAACTCTAATACCATTAATGATCTTTGGCCGAATCTTTGAAGGAGAATTCCAGGATTTCTAGCATAGTCGACTGTAAGGAGAATCATTCGGGATTTATGGTAAGTCATGTGGTATTCGGCCAAAGGCCAGGTATTGTGATTAAATGTTAGTTTTGGATCTAACACATGTCTATGGGGATTTCGATAGATACCATAATCAAGTAGCTATTTCGGGATTTTTAGATCCGCAGAAGTAAGTGAATACTAATAGGCCAAAACCAGATGTGGTGGTTCAAATCTATTTCTTATGTTTTTAAAGAGCCGAAACTAACATATGAAGTGATTGAGTATTAGCCGAATGGGTTTTTTTACTAACACATTTAAGGTTGGCCGAATATAGGGATTAAAGATCTAAAGCGCTAGATCGGGTTGTTCGGGATTTCTATAAACTCGCTAAGAATATCAGGTGTGTACCCCACTCTAAGCCTTAATAGATTTATGGCTATGTTTTAATAAATGTGTAATAAGAATATGTAAAATGTGGCTATGGTACCATGCAATGGTACATAGTACTCAGGTACGTTTTCCTACTCCTACTATGAGTATAATATGATCTGTTATGGCATATGTGAAATTATAAGAATGTGAATAAGGGATATGACATAGCTTATGCATATTTGTATGACATGGGGCATATGGGTGATTATGAAAGGGGAAGTGAATGTGGTGGTTTTATACCACAATATCTGAATGTGGTTACTTTGGTCACATTATCTGAATGTGGTGACTCATGTCACAATTATTTTATCTGGTGGCTATGCCCGAATCGTTGAGATTTAGTGTTGGTTACACATTGAGTCTGTTTGACTCACCCCGTTGGGGAATATTTTCTTTCAGGTGACACTCCGTGATGGACCGGGTCGGCAGGAGCTTAGTGGTGGCCATGCTTAGCTCAGGATTAAAATTTCAATTTGGACTTTCTATTTTCTTTAAGTATTTCGTTTTATTTTGGTATTGTTTTCGGTTGTAATAAGGCCAATAGTACTTAATTGTTTAATGCTTGCTTTTACTTGCTTTATTACGATACTATTATTATTTAGTCAAAGTTTATCTAAATTGTTTTTTTAAAAAAAATAAATCTTCAAATGTTTTGTCACCTAACACAAATGATTTTAAATTAAAATGGTAAACTCTAATAACTCGATTTTTACTTTTAACTTGTAATTTCAAAATTCGCAGTAAAGTTTTATAAAACCTAGATTACAAAGAATAAACTTGTTTTCAACTCGAGCCCAACACAAAGTAAAATTCCCTTTCAAAACCATCCGAATTTTCCAAAGTAATCAAGAAGTTTTGAACCGTTTTACTCGAGGAACATACCAGATCCGGTCAAGGCTCGTGGGCCGGGTTTAGGGTGTTTCAGCTTGGTATCAGAGCCCAATTTTAAACTATCGGCCTTGGGTTTAAAGCCCACAATGTTTTGAAATTTAGGCTCAAATGAATTTTTGAGAAAGTTCTGTGAAATTAAGCAGGTTTTTCTGGCATGGCACCCAAGTCTCCGACCCGAAGTTCACCAGGTGAGTACCTCTAATCATTTGTGTGAATTATAGTATGCCTTATAGAAGGGTATAAATGGAACGTAGAATAGTATGATAGGTACTTGAACCCTAGGACTAGTTTACCCCAACAATTACATAAGACTTAATGCCTAATTAAACAAACCTGTGGTTAAGTCGCCGAGTTAGGGTGTGGCAACCATTGTGCGCATGTCTAGGATTGGATCCGGAAGAGCCTGGAACTTAAACAGTCCTAGTGACTCACCTCCTCTTCGCTGGAATCCTACCTGGTGCGTAGTTTCGGTTCACCCTAACCAAGAGGACTCATTCACGGGCTAAACCCAATAACTAAAACCCAAAAGGGATTAGCTGTATTTTCATAAAAACTTCAGTTTTAAAATCACCAAATTACCCCTTTAAATTGTAGCAAACCTTAGTTTGAAAATTGTCCAAAATATTTCTGATTTACAAAATTGCCTAAATACCTCTAGTGGTAAAATTATTAAAATGACCTTGGTTTCCAAAATTGCCATACTACCCCCGATTTCAATAGCATTTTCTGATTTTGCAAAAATATTCAAAAACTTTATCGTTACAAAATAATAAGGTTCCTTGATTTGGAAATTTACGAAATTACCCCTGTTTTACAAAATTACCAAATGACCCCCGATTTCCAAAATTTCTGCAATATCACCGATTTGGAAAACAAATTCTCAAAAAGAACCCCAAGTTTTGCAAATTTTGAAATACCTTTGATTTCTAGAGATTTTTCAAATTGACCCCGACTTACTACCAAAATACACCTGTAGGACAAATGACGAAAATATCCCTGGGGTAGGAACGGGCAAAAATGTTGGAATAGTGAATGTGTGTGAAGGGATGTGTTTCTCTGAACTAGGATAGAAGACTTGGAACTGTGAATGATTGAAAGAACCCCTATTAATTTTCTTTTCATAAAACTTCTTCGCGAATAATCAGTGGAACAAGGACTAATTCATAAAATTTCTTAATCAGATTAACGCACGATCGTAGAAATGAGTTCTAGGGAACGTGGTCGTAATGTACGAGGATGCGGTCGAGGTAGAATGACCGTGTCGGAACTCGTTAGATCGGGTCAAAGATTTGAGAATGAGGTACCGCCACCACCACCACCAGCTGTTTGTGCTGAACAGCAAGATCAAACGGGAGAAGATGTTGTATCGCAGGCTGTGCTGTGAGTTCTTGAAATGGTGGCTGGTGCTAGAGGAAATATGGGCGCTCGGAAGTCTATACCCGAGCGACTTCGAGCCAACGGATCTGAGGTGTTCCGTGGCGTATCTAGTGTGGCATCCAGTACAGCTGAGTATTGGCTAGAAGCAACCGAACGAATCATGGATGAGCTGGTTCTGACCCCTGAGGAGAAATTGAAAGGAATGGTGGCGCTGTTACGCGATGAAGCATATCATTGGTGGCTCACAGTTCGGGATGGTGCCGCAGTTGAGGATCTGACCTGGGAGTATGTTAAGGCGGCGTATCAGAAGAAGTATGTCGGCATGCATTATACTGATGAGCAGAGGAAGGCGTTTCTGGGGTTGGTTCAAGGAAACAAGTCTGTAGTGGAGTACGAAGCTAAATTTTTAAGGTTGAGTCGGTATGCTCGAGGAGTGGTGGCTACGGAGTATGAGCGATGTGTCCGGTTTGAGGACGAACTAAAGAATAACCTAAGGCTGCTAATAGCTCCACACCAGGAGCGGGAGTTTACTGCGTTGGTAGAGAAGGCTAAGGTAGCCGAGGGAACTAAGGACTTGGTAAGGTAGAACTCTGATCGAAACAGGCAGACAAGAGGTTTTAGATCGTCAGGATCGTCTAGAAATGTGCAGAAGAGGCCTAGAGTTGATGGGCCGCGAGGTCAGCAAGTTGGTTCAGGAGGGCAGTATCGTACTTGTAATCAATGTGGAAAAATGCACTTAGGGGAGTGTTGGAAGAAAACGGGAGGATGCTTTAAGTGTGGATCTAAGGATCACATGATTAAGGACTGTCCAATAAAGATAGATGGAAGTCAACCAACAGGCCAAGGTGCTAATCAGGCTGGTAGAGGTAGACAGCAGCCTCAGCGAGGTCGTGGTCCGAATGGTAGAGGTAACGGTGCTAGAAGAGGACGTGGAACACCGGGCTGAGGTGTTGGTAATACAGAGGCAAGACAGCCGGGTCTGGTTTATGCGGTTCACCGGAGGGAGGATGGAGACGCGCCAGACGTCATAACCGGTACGTTCCTTATTTTTGGCAAGCCTTATTTTGCCTCTGTATTTCTTATGTTTTTAAATCTATTTCTTATGTTTTTAAAGAGCCGAAACTAACTTATGAAGTGATTGAGTATTAGCCGAATGGGTTTTTTTACTAACACATTTAGGGTTGGCCGAATATAGGGATTAAAGATGTAAAGCGCTAGATCGGGTTGTTCGGGATTTCTATAAACTCGCTAAGAATATCAGGTGTGTACCCCACTCTAAGCCTTAATAGATTTATGGCTATGTTTTAATAAATGTGTAATAAGAATATGTAAAATGTGGCTAAGGTACCATGCAATGGTACATAGTACTCAGGTACGTTTTCCTACTCCTACTATGAGTATAATATGATTTGTTATGGCATTTGTGAAATTATAAGAATGTGAATAAGGGATATGACATGGCTTATGCATATTTGTATGACATGGGGCATATGGCTGATTATGAAAGGGGAAGTGAATGTGGTGGTTTTATACCACAATATCTGAATGTGGTGACTTCGGTCACATTATTTGAATGTGGTGACTCATGTCACAATTATTTTATCTGGTGGCTATGCCACGAATTTTATAAGGGCGATGAGCACGCCGACTGCAGCGACTGCCTTAGATGATCTGTAGCAGATGGAGAGTCGACTTAGTAGTCCCCATGGTGTGCAGGTTGGTACGGGTGATGTGTAGCGGATGGTATCTAGGTTTGGGTTCGGGTTTGCATCACTACTACTACCTGTTATATATTTGTTTGATATGATATGACATGCCCGAATCGTTGAGATTTAGTGTTGGTTACACATTGAGTCTATTTGACTCACCCCGTTGGGGAATATTTTCTTTCAGGTGACATTCCGTGATGGACCGGGTCGACAGGAGCTTAGTGGTGGCCATGCTCAGCTCAGGATTAAAATTTCAATTTGGACTTTCTATTTTCTTTAAGTATTTGGTTTTATTTTGGTATTGTTTTCGGTTGTAATAAGGCCAATAGTACTTAATTGTTTAATGCTTGCTTTTACTTGCTTTATTACGATACTATTATCATTTAGTCAAAGTTTATCTAAATTGTTTTTTTTTTAAATAAATCTTCAAATGTTTTGTCACCTAACACAAATGATTTTCAATTAAAATGGTAAACTCTAAGAACTCGATTTTTACTTTTAACTTGTAATTTCAAAATTCACAGTAAAGTTTTATAAAACCTAGATTACAAAGAATGAACTTGTTTTCAACTCGAGCCCAACACAAAGTAAAATTCTCTTTCAAAACCATCCGAATTTTCCAAAGTAATCAAGAAGTTTTGAACCGTTTTACTCGAGGAACATACCAGATCCGGTCAAGGCTCGTGGGCCGGGTTTGAGGTGTTTCACCTCTATCCTGTTGGAGCTGATTTGATCATTTAATCAGGAGCTGAATCTCTCTGTTCCAAGCAAGGATATTCGATTAAGTTGGTAAGGGATTCGTGGCATTTAACTTTCCTATCTTTTTCTTTTAGATTAGCCGAAAGTTAGACTCTAATCCTATTAATGTTCTTTGGCCGAAACTATGAAGGAGGTTTCGGGATTTCTATTATTGTCGACTACAAGGAGGAGATCATTCGGGATTTCGAGATCTGAGGTAAGTGAAGTGTGATTTAGGCCGAAGGCCATTTGCTATGGTCCATTAAGAGTTAGAATCCACACTAACATAGGTTATGCAGGGATTTCGACATCTTCATAAAGCAAGTGATATTTTCGGGATTTAGATCCACAAGGTAAGGGAGTATGAATATTCGGCCAAGGCCATATTAAGTGTTAGTGATTGGCCGATTCTAACTTTGATTTTTAGGGAGGAGTTCAATCTGTTTCGGTAGACTTTCGGGACTCAGTAAAAACATTAGAAACCAGGTGTGTAGCCCTACACTAACTCCTAATAGATCTATGGTATTGAGATTGATATATGTGTTAATGAAACTATGAAAATATGGCTAAAGGTACCATTCAATGGTACGGTGGATTCAGGTACGCTATCCATTAATGCTCTGTTAATAATATTGTGAATAATGAACATGACACATATGAGAATTTGTTATGAATGTGAAATAAAGTAAATTGCATTATTTCTGCATGTTTGTATGACACATGGGCATACGGGTGATATTGAAAAGGGGAAGTGATCTGGTGGTTTTTACCACGTTATCTGGTGACTCATGTCACATAATCTGAATATGGTGACTAATGTCACATATTACTATCTGATGACTTTGTCACATTATTTGGTGGCTATGCCACAATTTATAAGGGCGATGTGCAAGTCGTCTGCAGCGGCTGCCTTCGATGGTGTGTAGCGGATGGAGGGTCGATTTAGTAATCCCCACGGTGTGATGGCAGGTACGGGTGATGTGTAGAGGATGGATATCTAGGCTTGGGTTCGAAATTGCATCATTATTTATATTTGTTATATATATATGATTTGATATGCCTAAATCTTTTGTGACTTTGTGTTGGCTGTTACACACCGAGTCTGTTTGACTCACCCCTTTGTGGGATATCTTTTCAGGTGACACTCAGTAAATGGACCGGGTCGGCAGGGACTTAGTGGTGGCCAATGCTCAGCTCAGTATTTATTTTATTTTGAGACTTTACAATTAAGTTTTGGATTTATTTTGGGTTTTGTTTTGATTTAATAAGGCCATTACTATTAACTGTTTTATGCATGCATTTTATTTGGTTTATTAAGATACAATTATTATTAAATCATGATTAAATTATTTTTCTTTAAATTAAATTTTTAAATGTTTGACACCTAAAAACAAATGATTTTTAATTTAAAAGTAAATTCTTAAACAACTCGGCATTTCTTTTAACTTATAGTTTTCAAATACGAAGATAAAGTTTTAATTAATTATAGGCTTCTATAACGACACTGTTTTCAATTCAATCACAACTCAAATCCATTTCTTTTCAAAAAAAAAACCCAAATTTTTCGAACTAACAAACAAGCTTTTGAAGTGTTTTACTCGAGGAGCATGCCAGATCCGGTCGAGGCTCGTGGGCCGGGTTTTAGGGTGTTTAGTTTGGTATCAGAGCCCAATTTTAAACTCTCGGCCTTGGGTTTAAAGCCCATAACGTTTCCAAAATTAAGCCCAAATAAGTTTTTGTGAAAATTTTTGAAATTGAGGAGGTTTTCTGGCATGGCGCCTAAGTCTTTCACCCGAAGTCCACCAGGTAAGTACCCCTAACTGTTGTGTGAATTATTGTATGTGGGTATAACGGGAACATAGATTAGTGTATTAAGTTATTGAACCCTAGGATTAGCTTACTTCAACACAGAATTACATAAAACTTTAAGGCCTAATTAAACAAATCTGTGAGTAAATCGCTGAGTTAGGGTGTGGCAACCATTGTGTGCATCTCTAGGATTAGATTCAGGGAAAGCCTGGTATTTAAGCAGTCCTAGTGACTCACCTCCTCTTCGCTCGAATCCTACCTTGTGCGTAGTATCATTTCACCCTAACCAAGAGGACTTATTCATAGGTTAAATTCAATAATTAAAACCCGAAAAGGACTAGCCATATTTTTATAAAAACCTTAGTTTTAAAATCACCAAATTACCCCTTTGATTTGTAAACTTTAAAATCATCAAATTACCCCTTTGATTTGTAAACATTATTTTTAGATTTTGAAAAACAAAATTTTTCTGAAATATTCCCGATTTATAAAATTACCCAAATATCCCTGGTTTGTAAAATTACTAAAATACCCTTGGTTTATAAAGTGACCATACTACCCTCAACTTTTACTAAGATTTTCTTACTTTACAAAAATACCAAAAATCCCTATTTTTTTTTGAAATATCAAGATACCTTGATTTGGAATTTACCAAAATACCCCTATAGGACAAATTACGAAAATACTCTTGGGTTTGGAACGGACAAAAGTGTACAAGTGGTGAATGTGTGTGGTAGGTACTACTGAATGAATGTATTTCTCTGAATTAGGGTAGAAAAATTGAAACGAAAACTTTGAAATGATCAAAAGAACTATTACTTAACTTCTTTTCATAAAATTGTTCGCAGATAATCAGTGGAACAAAATACTAATGCATAAAATTTCTTAAATCAGATTAAATCGCGATCGTAGACATGAGTTCTAAGGGACGTGGTCGTAATGTGCGAGGGCGTGGTAGAGGCAGAATGACCGTATCGGAACCCGTTAGGTCTGGTCAAGGGTCCGAAAAAGAGGTACCACCACCCCCACCACCAGTTGCTGGAGTTGAGCATCAGGATCAGACGGGGGATGATGCAGTATCACAGGCGGTCCTGCGGGTTCTTGAGATGGTGGCTCGAACAGGTGGAGGTATAGGAGCTCGAAAATCTGTACCCGAGCGACTCCAAGCCAATGGAGCTGAGGTGTTCTGGGTGTATTCGGTGTGGCATCCAAAGACGGTGAGTATTGGTTGAGGCGTGCAAGCGAATCATAGATGAGTGGATCGATCACGAGGAGAAACTAAAAGGAATGGTCGCGATGAGTCATATCAATGGTGGCTCACAGTTCGGGATGGTGCTACAGTTGAGGAACTCACTTGGGAGTATTTTAAGGTGGCATATCAAAAGAAGTATGTTGGGACTAGTTATATTGATTCGCAGAGGAAGGCATTTCTGAGGTGGTTCAAGGAATAAGTCCGTAGTGAGTACGAGGCGGAATTCTTAAGGCTGAGCCGGTATGCTCTAGGGATCGTGGCTACGGAGCATGAGCGATGTGTCCGGTTTGAGGACGGACTGAGGAATGACCTGAGGTTGTTGATAGCTCCACAACAGGAGCGGGAATTTGCCGTGTTGTGGAGAAGGCTAAGGTAGCCGAATGGATTAAGGACTCTGTAAGACACAATACAGATCGGAATAGGCAAAAGAGAGGTTTTGGATCATCAGGATCATCTGGGAATGTTCAAAAGAGGCCTAGAGTTGATGGGTCGCGAGGTCAGCAGGTTGTTACAGGAGGGCAGTATCGTACTTGTGCTTAGTGTGGGAAGATGCACCTAGGAGAGTGTTGGAAGAAGACAGGGGGATGTTTTAAGTGCGGGTCCAAGGAACACATGATTAAGGACTGTCATATGAAAATCGACGAGAGCCGACCAACAGGTCAGGGTTTTAATCAGGCTGGAAGAGGTGGACAGCAGCCACCGCAGGGTCGTGGTCCGATTGGTAGAGGTAATGGTTCTGGAAGAGGACGGGGAACAGTGGGCAGAGGTGTTGGTAATACATAGGCAAAACTGCCGGGTCTGGTGTATGCAGTTCACCGGAGGGAGGATGGATATGCACCGGATGTCATAACCGGTATGTTCCTTATAGCTAACAAGCCTTACTTTGCTTTAATTGATGTTGGCTCGACCCATTCTTATGTTGCATGTAGAGTAGTTGAAACACTAGGCATAGTCTCTGAACTGTCTAATAGGGAGATGACTGTAGTAAGCCCGTTAGGTCAAACGGTAGTGGTGAATAAGATATTTCGGAATGTACCTCTGGAGATTCAGGGAGTGATATTCCCTGCCGACTTGATGGAACTACCTTTCGGAGAATTTGATCTCATACTTGGCATGGATTGGCTAGTGGAACATCGGGCTATATTAGATTGTGCAGCTAAGCGAATGGAGTTAAGGACCCCAGAGGATGAGGGGATAATTATGATAGGAGAAAGAAGAAACTACTTGTCTAACGTAGTTTCAGCATTAAAGGCTGACAATATGGTTCGAAAAGGGTGCAAGGCATTTTTTACTTTCATCAGTGTGTTGGATGTAAAAGAAGAGGGAGTTAACGTAGTTAGAATAGTAAGGGAATTTGTAGATGTTTTTCTGGAGGAGTTACCTAGAATACCCCCAGACAGGGAGGTGGAGTTCGAAATTAACTTACTCCTGAGTACATTTCCTGTGTCAATCGCTCCATATAGAATTGCACCAAAGGAGTTGGTGGAGCTCAAGGCTCAGATTCAGGAGTTGCTTGATCGTGGGTTTATCCGACCCAGTGTGTCTCCATGGGGAGCACCGGTCTTGTTTGTGAAGAAAAAGGACAGAACTATGCGTATGTGCATAGATTATCGTTAGTTGAATAAGCTGACCATCAAGAACAAGTACCCGTTGCCAATGATAGACGACTTGTTCGATCAGCTTAAGCGAGCTACGGTGTTTTCAAAGATAGATTTACTGTCTGGATATCATCAGCTTAAGGTAAAGGAAGCAGATATCCATAAGACAGCTTTCTGGACTAGATATTTGCATTATGAGTTCTTAGTAATTTCGTTCGGATTGACGAACGCCCCCGCCGCGTTCATGGATATGATGAACCGGGTCTTTCAACCTTACTTGGATAGGTTCGTCATTGTGTTCATAGATGACATTCTAGTGTATTCCAAGTCTGAAGAAGAACATGATGAGCATCTCCGGATAGTGCTGCAAGTGTTGAGGGAGAAGAAGCTATATGCCAAATTCAGCAAGTGTGAATTTTGGCTTAAAGAAGTTGTGTTCTTAGGACATGTGGTGTGTGCAGAAGGGATAAGGGTGGATCCTAGGAAGATTGAGGCAGTGCTAGATTAGAAACCACCTAAGTCTGTGACTGAGGTTCGTAGTTTCTTAGGATTGGCAGGCTACTACAGAAAGTTCGTAGAAGGGTTCTCATCAATAGCTGCACCTTTGACAAAGTTGTTGAGAAAGGAGGTATCTTTCGTATGGACAGATAAGCAACAGGAGAGCTTTGAGAAGCTTAAGAGGGTTTTGACTGAAGCTCCGGTTTTGATTCAGCCGGAGGCAGGAAGAGATTTTGTGGTATATTGTGACGCTTCTCACACAGGAGTAGGATATGTTCTGATGCAGGACAGGAAAGTAGTCGCTTATGTGTCTCGGCAATTAAGGCCGCATGAGGTTAACTACCTGACACATGATTTGGAATTGGCGGCAGTGGTCTTTGCTCTAAAGGTATGGAGGCACTATCTATATGGAGAAAAGTCAGTGATCTACACAGACCACAAGAGCCTTAAGCATCTGTTGACTCAGAAGGAGTTGAACCTGAGACAGCGAAGGTGGGTGGAGTTATTAAAGGATTACGATTGTTCCATAGAGTATTACCCAGGCAAGGCGAATGTAGTGGCGGATGCCCTAAGTCGGAAAGTAGTGTTGGACCTGAGAGCGATGTTTGCACATCTTAGCTTGTATGACGATGGAAGTTTATTAGCAGAATTGCAAGTCAAGCCGACATGGTTGGATGAGGTGAAAGAAGGGTAGTTGGTAGACGATGATTTAAGTGCTAAGTTGCGGCAAGTGTAGAGTGGGGAGTTCGAAAACTATGGTGTTAACAGTGAGGGAGTGTTGTGTTTTCATGGTAAGGTCTGTATGCCTAAGAACAAGGAGTTAAGGTAGAGAATTCTTCGGGAATCGCATAGTAGCCCTTATGCTATGCATCCTGGAGGTAGTAAGTTGTACAAAGATCTACGGGAACAGTTTTGGTGGCCTGGTCTTAAGCGGGAAGTTACAGAATTTATAAGGAAGTGCTTAACGTGTCAGCAGGTTAAGGCTGAACACCAAGTTCCGTCAGGATTGCTTCAGCCGATAAAGATTCCGCAGTGGAAATGGGAGAGAATCACCATGGACTTCGTTAGTGGGCTTCCCCTTACGCCTACTAAAAAGGACTCGGTATGGGTGATAGTGGATCGATTGACAAAGTCCGCGCATTTCATACCAGTGCGGGTTGACTATTTTTTATAGAGGTTGGCGAGGTTGTATGTGGCAGAAATTGTGAGGTTGCATGGAGTACCGGTGTCAATTATTTCAGATAGGGATCCAAGGTTTACGTCTCGGTTTTGGAAAGCACTACATCAAGCTTTAGGCACCAGATTGGATTTCACTATGGCATTTCATCCACAGTCAGACGGTCAATTTGAGCAAGTGATCCAAGTGTTGGAAGATATGTTGAGGGGCTGTGTAATAGACTTCAGAGGAAGTTGGGAAGAATATTTGCCTTTAGCGGAATTTGCATATAATGACAGCTATCAAGCCAATATTCGGATGGCACCGTATGAAGCGCTGTATAGACGGAAGTGTTGCACTCCTACGTGTTGGACGGAATTGGGGGAATGTCAAGTTTTGGGTCCAGAGATTGTGGCAGAATCTGAGGAGAAGGTTAAGTTAATTCGGACACGGTTGAAGGAAGCATCTGATAGGCAAAAGTCGTACGCAGATCTTAAGCGCAAGGAAATAGAGTTTGCTGTGGGAGATCAGGTGTTTCTTAAAGTATCGCCATGGAAGAAGGTTATGAGATTTGGTCGCAAAGGGAAGTTAAGTCCCAGGTTTATAGGACCTTATCGGGTATTGAAGCGAGTTGGACCAGTGGCATACCAATTAGAGTTGCCTCCGGAATTGAAGCAGATGCACGATGTATTCCATGTTTCTATGCTACGTCGTTACCGATCGGATCCATCTTATGTGGTACCAGTTGAAGAGGTGGAGCTAAGGCCAGATTTGTCCTACGAGGAGGAGCTGATTCAGATTTTGGAACAACGTGTGAAAGTGCTACGGAGGAAATCAGTTCCTCTAATCAAAGTGTTATGGCGTAATCATGGATCGGAAGAAGCTTCGTGGAAGCCGGAAGAAGCAATGCGACAGCAATACCTCACCTATTTAGCCAGGTAATTTCGAGGTTAAAATTATTTTAAGAGGGGTAGAACTGTAATATCCTGGATTTAGGGGTGGTGCATTTTGCTTAAATATATGTGGAAGCATGTCTGTGTGTAATTTGAATGTGTTTTATGAATTTTGAGAACTTTAGAATATAGGAGAATGCTATAGGAAATATTTGATTTTAAGTCTTAAAGGGGGAGCTAGGCAGATGAGGCCTTAAGAAAATTTGTAAGGGAAATTTAACATACAAATGGGCTTGTTAAAGTGGCAAGGAGGCACCACTTAAAGCCCTAGTAAGTGACGCTACAGGCAGTGCAAGAAGGTCTTAAGTTCGAGCTGCACAAGCAATGTTTTAGGACTTTTATTTTTCGACAAAAGGAGTAGTAGTGGACGGCATTGGGAGACTGAGGGGATGAGCTTTAGATGTGATTAAATTCCTTTTAAAATTCGGCTAAAGGGAGGAGATAATTGTTGATTTAATCAAATTATTTTAAATTAGTAGAAAAGAGGAAAAATAGGAGAAAAACGAGGAGAAGCTAGTGTTTGAGTATGTAGCCTAATTTATTTCCAGAGTATCCATCTTTTTCCTTTATTTTTCTTTTTTTCTTTCTCATCTCTTTCTCTGGCCAAAATTTCCTTCTTTCCTTTTCTCAAAGTTTTCTTTTCTAGCCGAATACTTCCTACTGTTTCTCCTCTCCTCGAAAACCCTCTGAAAGTCGTATATCCCTTGTGCCTATCATCTTTCTACATAGCCGAATCTTCAAAGAGAGATCTCTTTTTCCCGAAGGTACACCATAGCCGCATACACCTCTCTAGTTTGGTAAGTTTTCAGGATTTTCCTTCTTTGCGGTTTCTCTCTTCCTTGATTAGTTTCTAACCTGAATCACGTTTCCAAGGCTCGGTTGATTTCACTCCTTATTCCTACATAGCCTAATGCTCCTCTATCCTGTTGGAGCCGATTTGATCATTTAATCAGGAGCTGAATCTCTCTGTTCCAAGCAAGGATATTCGATTAAGTTGGTAAGGGATTCGTGGCATTTAACTTTCCTATCTTTTTCTTTTAGATTAGCCGAAAGTTGGACTCTAATCCCATTAATGTTCTTTGGCCGAAACTATGAAGGAGGTTCCGGGATTTCTATTGTTGTCGACTACAAGGAGGAGATCATTTGGGATTTTGAGATCTGAGGTAAGTGAAGTGTGATTTAGGCCGAAGGCCATTTGCTATGGTCCATTAAGAGTTAGAATCCACACTAACATAGGTTATGCAGGGATTTCGACATCTTCATAAGGCAAGTGATATTTTCGGGATTTAGATCCACAAGGTAAGGGAGTATGAATATTCGGCCAAGGCCATATTAAGTGTTTGTGATTGGCCGATTCTAACTTTGATTTTTAGGGAGGAGTTCAATCTGTTTCGGTAGACTTTTGGGACTCAGTAAAAACGTTAGAAACCAGGTGTGTAGCCCTACACTAACTCCTAATAGATCTATGGTATTGATATTGATATATATGTTAATGAAACTATGAAAATATGGCTAAAGGTGCCATTCAATGGTACGGTGGATTCAGGTACGTTATCCATTAATGCTCTGTTAATAATATTGTGAATAATGAACATGACACATATGAGAATTTGTTATGAATGTGAAATAAGGTAAATCACATTATTTCTGCATGTTTGTATGACACATGGGCATACAGGTGATATTGAAAAGGGGAAGTGATCTAGTGGTTTTTACTATGTTATCTGGTGACTCATGTCACATAATCTGAATGTGGTGACTAATGTCACGTATTACTATCTGGTGACTTTGTCACATTATCTGATGGCTATGCCACAATTTATAAGGGCGATGTGCAAGTCATCTGCAGCGGCTGCCTTCGATGGTGTGTAGCGGATGGAGGGTCGATTTTGTAATCCCCACGGTGTGATGGCAGGTACGGGTGATGTGTAGAGGATGGATATCTAGGCTTGGGTTCGAGATTGCATCATTATTTATATTTGTTATATATATATGATTTGATATGCCTAAATCTTTTGTGACTTTGTGTTGGCTATTACACACTGAGTCTGTTTGACTCACCCCTTTGTGGGATATCTTTTCAGGTGACACTCAGTAAATGGACCGGGTCGGCAGGGACTTAGTGGTGGCCAATGCTCAGCTCAGTATTTATTTTATTTTGAGACTTTACAATTAAGTTTTGGATTTATTTTGGGTTTTGTTTTGATGTAATAAGGCCATTACTATTAACTATTTTATGCATGCATTTTATTTGGTTTATTAAGATACGGTTATTATTAAATCAAGATTAAATTATTTTTCTTTAAATTAAATTTTTAAATGTTTGACACCTAAAAACAAATGATTTTTAATTTAAAAGTAAATTCTTAAACAACTCGGCATTTCTTTTAACTTATAGTTTTCAAATACGAAGATAAAGTTTTAATTAATTATAGGCTTCTATAACGACACTATTTTCAATTCAATCACAACTCAAATCCATTTCTTTTCAAAAAGACCCAAATTTTCCGAACTAACAAACAAGCTTTTGAGGTGTTTTACTCGAGGAGCATGCCAGATCTGGTCGAGGCTCGTGGGCCGGGTTTTGGGGTGTTTCACTAGACCCAGTGCCAACAAAGAAATAACTCATGAGGAACAAGGGATTCAGATTGATGAACTAGAAGAGTGGAAAACGCATCTCAAAGAAAAACTAGGGATACATGAAGCAGAACCAAAGCTACTCTACGAGATAGACAAGTTAAAAATTGGAGATCAGGTACTGATAGAAAAAGTAGACCCACGAATACCTCCCCCTGATCCTAACACAAACAAAGAAATCCCTTTTAAGGTGATCAATGTTTTCCCATACGGAACAGTCGAGGTAAGTAACCCTATTTTTGGCACTTTAAAAATAAACGCCACTCGTCTTACACTCTATCATGATAATGGAACTGCTAGCATAAGGAAGGACTTTCAACTCCTCAAACCACTATGAATATGCGAATGAGAGGTAAGTCTAGCTTAAGACTATAAACAAGTGCTTCTCGGGAGGCAACCCGAGCACTAACTCTATTAACTTTTACATTCATTTAATTTTATTTTTATTTCTACACCAGCATCTAATTATAAACTAACCAAAAGTGCATATTTCCAAGCCATGCGGCCTTGCACATGGCCATGGCCATGGCCGTGTGGATGCACCGAATCTTCGTACTGACATGGCAGAAATGGTACGAGTCAAAATGAATCATATCTTCAAGTCACGGACTCCAACTACCACGCCACGGCCGTGCGACGCAGCCATGGCCGACACTGTTAGATCATACACGAGCGTGGAGACCTAAACATGGGCGTGGGAGAAGCGAACAAGGCAAAACATGGCCATGCAATACAGCCGTGTGACACAACACGCCCATGGTACACGGGTGTGGGGACGTACCAGGCCTGAAAATTCTATTTAACCCCTTATTTTCTTCTTACCTACTCCCCATCTCCTTTCTCCCATCCCATTTTTCAGATATCCCCCTCCCCACACTTTTCTTCTTTGGTTATTACCCAAACCCTTGAGCTACACCACATCTATGTCAAAGAAGCGAAAGGATCCTGGCGCAGTATCCCTTTGTGTGACTGATCTATATAAGTTCACGCCGGCCGCTTCATCCACTCGACAAGCCAAGGGTCTTTGAGGCCATTTAATTCTTCTTCTTCTTTACTCTTCTCCTTTAATTTCCTTCTCTTTGACTATCTTATGCTTAGTTTATTTTATCTTAGTTTATTTGTTTTAGATTCTAAAGGCTGCTTGGGAATCACGCCACTTTGGCCACTGCCTGCACCTCCGCAGCCTTAGAAGTCACACCCACCTCGCGAACCATCCAACAATAAGGACTCTTCGGTCCATTCATCTTTCATTTTAATTTTATTTACATTTCTATTTTCTTCCTCTTTATCTTTCTTGTATTTAAATATATATTTATTATATTCTGAATTATTATTATTAATTCCTGGCTAATTCTTTACGAGCTTTCTAATTTCTTCATTTAGCGCAGAGCTCGGTAGTTGCCACCACGCCTCGGGACTCCCAACTCAAGGAAACCATCCAAATTCAGGAAGTTTCACCTCTCCCTTTCTCTTAAGTGTGGCAATGTACATCTTAAGTGTGGGGGGTGAATATTTATTTCGAGAAAGTGTCTAACTTTCTTCATTATTCTCAAATCCCTGAATTATGCCATAAATGATATCTTGTCTTTAAGTAATTTTCTCATATTATGATTAGAATGAAATTTCCTTTGATTTATGATGTTTGTTGATATGTTTCAGATTAAATCATTGATAATTGTGCAGTGATGATTTAAATTTTAGGAGACTAGAGAATCAAGCATGATGAGTCTATTTTCAAAAGTTAAAATTTTGTTAGGTTGTCTAGCTGAATCTAATTATTTCCTTGAAGTTTGAAATTTACGAGGTTGATATCAAATACCCATAATTTCTGTGAGCTTTTGAGCCTTTTAAAGCATATATTCTTTTCCTTGCTCACTTTTTATTATGAGTGTGTCAACATTGATCTGTTATTCTAGAACTTGCATCATTTATACATGTCGAGACCGCACCTTTGATTTGATATACAGAGATGATAAAGGCACTTATGTTTTAACCCACTTACTCCACTAAAAGCCTCCCCTCATAATTAACCCCTAGAAAACCCTTTTTAATCCTAACAACCCTTTTTATTGACTCACCTACTAATATTAACTCAAAAGCCTTTGTATTTGTTATCACCATCCTTTTTGACTACCCTTATGTCGAGATTTGATTTGATCAGTTGCCTAATTATTTTACCTGTTTCGATTATATTTGACTTGTTCTTAAAAATAATAATAATAAAATCTAAGAATATTCACTATTAGTTTTGTGATTAGGCGAGCTTATACGTTAAATTCCAATTATTGAAGAAGAAGCTCATATAAGAATATTATTTATGAAATTATTATCAGTTTGATATCTCTAGTTAGATGATTTGTCAAGTCAATCTCGATTCTAACCCGCTAATTCAGCCTTTATCCACACCTTTAACCCAAGCCCCGTTACAACCCTATTAAAGACCTTTCGATTTGTGTATCATCTCATATTATAGTGATGGAGATTTGTGTATCATCTCATATTATGTAATTTGGTGCTCTTAATCCTTTGTTTTCATGTTTTATACTTAGGAGAGCACCAGAAGACAAAAAGAATGGAAAACGGGCCCAAAATGAAGTAAATGTGCCATATCACGAAATCCACACGGCCTGGCCCAAGATCACACGATCATGCCCCATTCAACAGGTTCGAACACGACCTAGCCACGACTTACACCAGCGTGTGCCATGGGCGTGTCCCTGTCGCAGGAAAGAAGAGTTTCACTAGGATTTGGATACTTAGGGGCAAAGAAACATATTCAAAAGCCTATATAAACACCTTAAGTATGACCAAAAAAGAAGGGACCCAAGGCTTTAGTCAGAGGCATCCAGCTAGGCCAAAGAGGACAGATTTGTGGAGATTTACTCGAAGATAGCCAGTTGATCCATCTGAAGAAGCCGGAATTATACTCAAGACGGAGGATCTCTCCTTCAATTCCTTCAGAGGGTTTTAGGGATTTCTTATGTTTTGTTTTATCTTTTCTTCTGAGATGTTTTCTTTTATTATTATGAACTAAACCCTCAGATACCTTAGGGGGATGAAACCTAAGATGAATCTTGTTGTTGTTTGCTGAACTATATGATAAATATTTGACTGTTCTTAATTCATGTGTTGATATTTACGAGATATTAATTCAAGTGTGATGTGCTTAGGTTGAGGAGCAAAAGTCCCTGCCTAAGAGTAGATCTAGCATAATTAAGCGGAGCTGATCACGCACCTAGGGATAGGGTGACGAGATTTTGCCAGATTAGGGTGAAACCTAATACGGGAGTCCATAGAATAAGTTAATACGATTCTAGAGGTTTTAATTAGAAAGAGATTTCAATTAATCAACCTAGGGTTAGACGTTCGTCGCCTCAAGAAAGGGATTAACATAACTTAGGGAATCTTACGGATCAAGTCAAGTGAATAAATCGTCTGGTTCAGAATTAGATAACAAGTGAAGTCTAGGTGGATTCTTTCTTGGGTGTCATCTTAATCAATTGCTTTTTCTTCCAAGTTATTTTCCCAATTTCATTTTTCTTTGTCTTAGATTCTTTAGATTAGTTGTTAGTTAATTTTAGATTAGATAAATTTCACTTTAATTCTTAGGCTAGATAATAAAAAGGGAGTTAGTATTAGTACTTTTGGTTCCTTTGGGTTCGACATTCTGGTCTTGCCTTAACTATACTATTGTTCGATAGGTACGCTTGCCTCAAATCGTTGTCATAGTTAGTTTCCAGGTTTGATCATTCTTTTTATAAATTTTAAGACTTTGACATCATGAAAACAACGATCAAGTTTTTGGCACCGTTACCAAGGAACTAAAATATTAAGAAAGCTTAATTTTTATTACTTTCGCCATATTTATTTTTATTTTATTTTTGCAATTAAATTTTATTTTTATTTTTCTAAATTTTCTTTCTTTCTTTTGTTCCTTTCTGGTACCTCTAGTTTATGACTAGACGGAAGCTGACAGGACCCCTGCTCTATAACAGTGTATTGAAGGTACCATTCGCAGAAATCGCAGGGAAATATGGCGAAGCTTAAACTATATAGACGAAGAGCAAGAAGCTGAAATAAATACACGGAAGAGATGGCTGAAAATAATCCGCCACCTCCAGAGATGGTTGAACATCATGCTCCATGCACTATGTATGATTATGCTAAACCTAGTTTAACAGGAACTGAGTCTAGTATTGTTAGGCCTACTATTGCTGCAAATAATTTTGAACTGAAACCTAACACTATACAAATGATACAATAGTTTGTTCAGTTTGATGGTTTGCAGGATGAGGATCCTAACACACACTTAACGAATTTTCTAGAATTTTTTGATACCTTCAAGATAACTGGCGTTCTGATGATGCCATCCGTCTTCAGTTATTTCCCTTTTCTCTGAGAAATAAAGCCAAACAGTTGTTACACTCTCTTCCACAAGGGTCAATCACTACATGGGATCAAATGACCGAAATTTTTTTATTAAAATATTTTCCACCGGCCAAAATGGCCAAACTGAGGAATGATATCTCTTCTATTGTGCAGATAGACTTGGAGACACTTTATGATGCATGGGAGAGATACAAAGACTCGTTAAGGAGGTGCCCACACCACGGATTACCTTTCTGGCTACAGGTCCAAACTTTTTACAATGGTGTGAACCCTTCAACACAGCAACTAATCGATTCAGCTGCCCGTGGAACCCTGAACAACAAGACTCCTGAAGTGGCCTACGAGTTTATAGAGGAGATGTCACTGAATAACTATCAGTGGCAAGTTACAAGAATAAGGCCAGCCAAAGCAGCCGGAGTTTTCAACCTTGATACAGTAACCGCGCTATCAAACCAGGTATAATTGCTACATAAAAATTTGATATTTATATAATTCTTCGCAGGCACATCCAGTTATGCAGTGCGACGTAAGTGAAGGAGTGGTGAATCCTGAGTACCCACCCTACGAACAGGGCATAGAGAGCGAACAAATGAACTATATGGGTAATAATTTCCGATCCAACAATAACCCTTATAGTAATACTTATAATCCAGGTTAGAAGAACCACCCCAATTTCTCATGGGGCGGTCAAAGAAATCAAAGGCAATAACCATCCCAAAACTTCCAACAACAACCCTACCCACAGGAAAAGAAGCCGAACCTTGAAGAGATTCTGACAAACTTCATAGCAGCCTCAAAAATACGGTCTCAAAATACACAAACACGTTTCTAAAAGATAGAAACAAAACTTGAGGCATTGACACAAGAGTTCAAGGAACTTACTAAATTAGTTTCTGAAACACGATCGGAAAGCTTACTTAGGGAAAAAGAGCAGGTACAGGCAGTGACACTGAGAAGTGGAAGGGAGTTAATCAAAACAAAGAAAGAGGTACCACATGAAACCGATGAAGCAAAGATAACACTGACCCGTGAGGAAATTAAACAAACAATCCCATATTCAGCAAAGTTGAATAAAGACTGCCTAGACGTATAATATGGTAAATTTCTTGAACTTTTCAAATAGCTACATATTAACTTACCTTTTGTTGAAGCTATTTCGTAGATGCCAACATATGCAAAATTTTTAAAGGTGCTTCTAACAAATAAAAGGAAGTTTGAGGAAATTTCAACAGTGGAGCTTAATGAAGAATGCTCAGCTATCATCCAAAACAAGCTGCCAACCAAATTGAAAGATCCAGGAAGTTTCACTATTCCTTGTTTAATTGGTAGTTTGAGCATAGAGAAAGCATTAGCTGATTTAGGTGCCAGTATTAATCTAATGTCTTATAAAATGTTTAAGCAACTTGGTCTCAGGGAACCAACACCCACTAGGATGAGTATTCAGTTAGCTGACAGATTTGTTAAGTATCCTAGGGGAATTATTGAATATGTTTTGGTAAAAGTAGATAAACTTATATTCCCTATTGATTTTGTTGTGCTCGACATGAATGAGGACGTAGAGGTACCTTTAATTTTGGGACGACCCTTTTTAGCTACTGCTAGGGCTGTCATTAATGTTGGTGATGGTAAACTTACACTAAGGGTAGGAGATGAGGAAATTGTTTTCCAAATTCATGATGCCATGCGATAGTCTAGAGAACAAGATGATTCTTGTTACTTTGTTGATGCCACTGATCACATTTTTCAAGAATCTTTGCAGGAAATCATGCACAGTGACACGATGGAACTGTGTCTTTCACAATGTGATGGGAAAGATGACGATACCGATGAAGAGAATCCCTATACATCATCTTCTAGACAAATGAAAATAGAGGACATCGAGATTAATGATGAACTAAAACAGAAACCCTCTATTGATGAGCCGCCCAAGCTAGAACTAAAACAATTACCAAAGTATTTAGAATATGCATTCTTGGGGGATAATTCTACGCTGCCAGTAATCATCTCTTTAGAACTAGGACCCAAGGAGAAAGAAGAGTTGCTAAGAGTACTAAGGAAGCAAAAAAAGGCCATAGCATGGAAAATGTCGGACATTAAAGGAATAAGCCCATCATTTTGCACCCACAAAATTTTAATGGAAGATGAGTATAAACGGTGTGTGCAACCTGAGAGACGGTTAAACCCCAATATGAAAGAAGTTGTCAAAGCTGAGGTAATTAAACTTCTAGATGCAAGAATAATTTATCCTATTTCTGGCAGCATTTGGGTAAGTCTTGTGCAGGTAGTTCCGAAGAAAGAAGGCATGACTGTGGTAACCAACGGAAAGAATGAATTGATTCCCACAAGAACAGTCATAGGTTGGAGAGTCTGTATTGACTATAGGAAGTTGAACGATGCCACCAGAAAAGATCACTTCCCTCTACCCTTGATTGACCAGATGTTAGAAAGATTGTCTGGGCATATGTACTACTGCTTCTTGGACGGACTCTCCAGCTACTTCCAAATCCCAATAGCCCCTAAAGATCAAGAGAAGACAACATTTACATGCCCATATGGTACGTTTGATTATCGTAGAATGCCTTTTAGATTATGTAATACTCCTGCTACTTTTTAGCGCTGCATGTTGGCCATCTTTGATGAACTTGTGGAAGACATTATGGAGGTATTTATGGATGACTTCTCTGTGTTCGGTAATTCTTTCCACCTTTGCCTTAAAAATTTAGAATAAGTTTTAATAAGATGTGAGGAAACGAATCTTGTCTTGAATTGGGAAAAATGTCACTTTATGGTTAGAGAAGGGATTGTGTTAGGACATAAGATTTCTAGTAAAGGGATTGAGGTAGATAAAGAAAAGATTGAAACCATAGAAAAATTACCTCCCCGTAGTTCAGTTAAGGCTATTAGAAGCTTTTTAGGATATGCTGGATTCTATAGAAGATTCATCAAAGATTTCTCTAAAATAGCTAAGCCTTTAACAAAATTACTAGAAAAAGATGTCCCTTTCAATTTCGATCAGGAATGTTTAGATGCATTTAATATCCTCAAAGATAAACTAATAAATGCTCCGATTATAATTGCACCTAATTGGAATTTACCCTTTGAACTAATGTGTAATGCAAATGATTTTGTAGTAGGTGCAGTTCTGGGACAACGAAGAGACAAGCATTTTCAGCCAATTTATTATGCTAGCAGAACATTGACACCCGCACAAGAATACTACACCACCACAGAGAAAGAATTGTTAGCTGTAGTTTTTGCTTTTGACAAATTTAGGCAGTATTTAATATTATCTAAAGTTTTCGTTTACACTGACCATTCAGCTCTTCGTTATCTTTTAACTAAAGTTGATGCGAAACCTCGACTCATACGATGGATCTTATTCTTACAGGAATTTCAATTGGAAATACAAGATACGAAGGGAGCTGAAAATCTTGTAGCAGATCACCTTTCTAGGCTTGAGAACCCACATATCGAAGAGCTCGACGAAAGTGAGATAAACGACTTGTGTCTCGAAGAACAACTTTTTTCTATAACCAACGCTGAGGTACCATGGTTTGCAGATATTGCAAATTATTTAGCTGCTAACATCTTGCCCAAAAGATTAACACATCACTAAAAGAAACGATTCTTTGCTGATACGAAAAACTATTTTTGGAAAGATCCCTTTCTTTTCCATATATGTGAAGATCAAGTAATTTGTAGATGTGTTACAAAGGCGGAAGTAAGTAAGATCCTAGAACATTGCCGTTCAGGACCTTCAGGAGGACATTACAGCAGGATTAAGACAGCTGATAAACCGAAAAAGTAACATATTTTAAGCCCATATTTAGCATGCTTTTGGATGATTTAAGCCTTGAATTATGTAATTTGGTGCTCTTAATCCTTTGTTTTCATGTTTTATACCCAGGAGAGCACCCAATGACGAAAAGAACAAAAAATGGGCCCAAAACGGAGTAAATGGGCCATATCATGAAATCCACACGGCCATGCCTCACTTAACAGCCTTGACACGGCCTGGCCACGACTTACACGGGCGTGTGCCATAGGCATGTCCCTGCCGCAGCCAAGAGAAGTTTTACTCAGATTTGGATACTTGGAGGCAAAGAAACTCATTCCACAGCCTATTCAAACACCCTAGTAAGAATTATACTTGAATTAGGATACTTAGGGGCCAAGTAAAGCATCTCAAAGTCTATATAAACACCCAATGGGGCAACTTGAAGGGGAGTTCGGCAGAAGCCAGAACCCACGGCGGTTAGCTAGGCCAAGGAGCCGAGCTGAAAAGATCAGATTTGTGGAAATTACTCGAAGATAGCCAGTTGATCCATCTCAAGAAGCCAAAATTCTACTCAAGACGGCGGATCTCTCCTTCAATTCCTTCAGGGGGTTTTAGGGATTTCTTATGTTTTGTTTTGTCTTTTCTTCTGAGATGTTTTCCTTTATAGTTATGAACTAAACACTTCAGATACCTGAAGGGGATGAAACCTAAGATGAATCTTGTTATTGTTTTCGGAACTATATGATAAATACTTAATTTGTTCTTAATTATGTGTTCTTAATTCTTGTGTTGATATTTCCGGGATATTAATTCAAGTATGATGTGCTTAGGTGGAGGAGCAAAATTCCCTTCCTAAGAGTAGATCTAGCATAATTAAGCGAAAACTAATATAGGAGTCCATAGATCAAGTTAATGCGATTCTAGGGGTTTTAATTAGAAAGAGATTTCAATTAATCAACCTAAGGTTAGACGTTATTCGCCTCGAGAGAGGGTCTAATATACATTAGGGAATCTTACGGATCAAGTCAAGTGAATACATCGTCTGGTTCAGTGTTAGATAACAAGTGAAGTCTATGTGGATTCTTCCTAAGGGTAGCATCTTAATCAACTGAGTTTTCCTCAAGTTATTTTCCCCAATTCATTCTTTTTGACTTTGCGTCTTTAGCTTAGTAGTTAGTTAAATTTAGATTAAACAACAACTTCACTTATTTTAGGCTAGATAATAAAAAGAAAGTTAGTATTAGTACTTTTAGTTCCTTTGGGTTCGACAATCCGGTCTTGCCTAAGCTATACTACTGTTCGATAGGTGCACTTGCCTTAAGTTGTTGCCAGAGTTAATTTCTAGGTTCGATCATTCTCATTTATAAATTTAAAACTCTGAAAAACAAACGATCAAGTTTTTGGCGCCATTGCCGGGGAACTAAAATATTAAGAAAACTCTATTTTTATTACTTTAGCCATTTATTTTTATTTTTATTTATTATTATTATTTATTTTTTTATTTTACTTTGCTAATTTTTCTTTTATTTGATTTTGGCAGATAGAGGAGATGGCACAGAATAACTATCAGTGGCAAGTTATGAGGACAAAGCCAACAAAAGTAGCCGATATCTACAACCTCGACCCAATAACCATGCTATCAAATCAGCTGGAGCTTTTAAGTAAGAAAATTGACGGTTTATGTGGTTCTTTGCAAGTATATCCAGTTATGCAGTATGAAACAAGCGGGGCGTGGCGAATCCTGAGTACCCACCCTACCGACATGGCATGAGAAGAGAACAAGTCAACTATATGGGTAACTATTATAGACCTCAAAATAATTTTTATAGTGACATTTATAACGCAGGTTGGAGGTACCATCCCAATTTCTCGTGGGATGATCAAAGTAGCCAAAGACAGGAACTTTCTCCAAATTTTCAACAACCACCTCACCAACAGGAAGAGGCGTCGAACCTTGAGAAGATGCTGACAAAATTCATAGCAGCCACAGAAAATCCAGATTTCAACAACCACCTCACCAACAGGAAGATGAGTCGAACCTTGAAGAGATGCTGGCAAAATTCATAGCAACCATAGAAACACATTTCCAAAATATAGAAACGAAACAAGAAGCATCGATTCAAGGGATCGAGGATCAGTTAGGTCAGCCTGCTAAGCTGATCTTAGAACAACCACAAGAAAGCTTGCCAAGCAACAGTGAAACTAACCCAAAAGAGCAAATTCAAGCAGTAACAGGTCATGACAGTGAAAGGTTAGTGGAATCTGACCCAAGGCAAGAGCCTGTGGTAAGTGAAGGTAAGGTGAGGTAAGCCATGATTTACCAAATTCGGTAATTACAGAGTACCAACCCCGTGTGCCACACCCCGATGCGATAAAAAAAGACCACAGAGAGCAACAACTCGGTAAGTCTCTTAAACTTTCAAAGAAATTTCATATTAACTTGTCGTATCTAGAAACTCTTTCGCAGATGCCAGATCCTAGACCTCATGTCGATAAAGAAGAAATTCATGAGGAATGAAGGCTTTGGATCGATGAACTAGACGAATGGAAGACACACATCAAGGAGAGACTAAAAACACACGAAGCAAAAACGAGGCAACTCCACGAAAAACTTAATAATGAGACAACCCAGCTTAAGATAGGAGATCAGGTACTCAAAATCTTCCCAAATGGAACGGTCGAGGTAACACATTCTAATTTCGACACTTTTGAGGAAAACATTAATCGACTTAAATTTTATATCAATAACCGAATTGATCGCATGAGAAAGGATTTTCACCTCCTCAAACCACCATGACCATACGAATGAGAGGTAAAGTCTAGCTTAAGACTATAAACGAGCACTTCTCGGGAGGCAACCCGAGCACTAACCCCATTAATTTTTACATTTTTTATTTTTATTTTTTATTTTTATTTTTATTTTTCCTTTTAGCACCTAACCATAAACTAACCAAAGTAAATATTTTCATTCCACACGGCCTTGCACACGACCGTGGCCGTGGATGTGTGGCCACTACAGGAAGGTACAAGGGCGGGGCCAACTACCAGATCCATAATTTCTATTTAACCCTCTTCTTCCCTTCCTTTTCTCGTTATCTTTCTTCTTTCATTTTCCATTATTTACTTTCATTTTTATTTTTATTTTTATTTTTATTTTTATTTTTATTTTTATTTTTATTTTTATTTTTATTTTCTTTATTATCTTCTTCTTATTCTTCGTACCATTTAGATTTAGCTTAGGATACAATAAAATCAGGACGACTACTTCGAGGACTCAATTTCAAACGGTTCGAGATGCTTCCCCATGTTCACCTCCAATCCTATCCGGTTTCTTTTCATTGACTCCATCCAAAATTCAAGAAGTTTCACTTCTCTCCCCATCTTATGATTTTATGATTATTTTGATATTATCTACCTTTGTACATTGAGGACAATGTACATCTTATGTGTGGGGGGTTAACTATAGTACTATTTGAAAATCCCTGAATTGTGCCTTGTTCGAAAAGTAAGTTTCTCATATTATGATTAGAATGAAATTTCCCTGATTTATAATTTCTATTGATATGTTTTAGATTAAGTTATTGATAATTGTGCATTGATGATTAAATTTGAAGAATACTAGAGAATCAAGCATGGTAAGTCTATTTTTCAGAATAATTTTTTTTTAGGTTGTCTACCTGAATCTGAATGTTACCTTGAAGTTTGAATTTTACAAGGTTAATATCAAACACCCATAATTTTTTGTGAGACTTTGAGCCTTTTAGAGCATATATTCTTTTTCTTGCTCATTTATTGATTATGAGTGTGTCAACATCGATCTATTATTCTAGAACTTGCATTGATTATACATGTCGAGACCACACCTTTAATTTGATATACAGAGATGATAAAGGCACCTAGGTTTTAACCCACCTACTCCACTAAACGCCTACCATCGTAATTAACCCCTGGTGAAACCATTTGATCCTAACAACCTTTTTCATTGACTTACCCACTAATATTAACCCAAAGCCTTTTGTATTTGTTATTACCATTCTTCTTGATTACCCTTTTTGTCGAGATTTGATTTTGAGCAGTTGCCTAACTATGTTCTATATTCCAGTTGTAAAAGTTCTTTTCTATTATTATTTGATTTGTTCTTAAAAAAAATAAAGTGTATTCATTATTAGTTCTATAATTAAGTGAGTTTACGTGTTTCAAGTGCAAATCTTGAAGAAAAAGCTCGTATCATTAGTTTTCAATTGATGCAATTATTTAAGATTAGTTCATTTTTCTAGTTAGGTATTTTGTCAGGTCAATCTCGATTCGAACCCTCTAATTCAGCCTTTATCCACACCGTTAACCTAAGCCCCGTTATAACGCTGTTAAAGACCTTTTGATTTATCTATCATCTCATATTATAGTGGTGGAGATTTAATTTTCATGCAAGCCTATGGGATTAACTTTTCATGTTCGACTTTTGAGTGCTTACTTTTGAACCTTAAACACTTTGAGTGATTTGAGTGAATCTCTAGTGAGGATATCAACCCTTGTCGATTTTGAATTAGAGGTAATTATTTAGATGAAAGGAAACACCTAAAGTTTTCAAGGCTATAAAAATATGACTTTGATTGTTTGAATCTTTAGGACCCTTTGAGTTGAATTATCCATGTATGAATTATCTTTGAATTATGATGAAACATTATTGATAAATTTTATAGATCGAGGAAGTTTGTTTTAATTGTGACTTGAGAATTTTGCTTGAGGACAAGCAAAAGCTTAAGTGTGGGGGTATTTGATAAACCAAAAAAGTAACATATTTTAAGCCCACATTTAGCATGCTTTTGGATGATTTAAGCCTTGAATTATGTAATTTGGTGCTCTTAATCCTTTGTTTTCATGTTGTATACCCAGGAGAGCACCCAATGATGAAAAGAACGAAAAACGGGCCCAAAACAGAGTAAATAGGCCATATCACAAAATCCACATGGCCTGGGCCCAGAACCACACGGCCGTGCCTCACTTAACAGCCTCGACACGGCCTGGCCACGACTTACACGGGCGTGTGCCATGGGCATGTCCCTGCCGCGGCCAAGAGAAGTTTTACTCGGATTTGGATACTTGGAGGCAAAGAAACACATTCCAAAGCCTATTCAAACACCCTAGTAGGAATTATACTTGAATTAAGATACTTAGGGGCCAAGTAAAGCATCTCAAAGTCTATATAAACACCCAAGGGGGCAACTTGAAGGGGAGTTCGGCAGAAGTCAGAACCCACGGCGGTTAGCTAGGCCAAGGAGCCGAGCCGAAAAGATCAGATTTGTGGAAATCACTCGGAGATAGCCAGTTGATCCATCTCAAGAAGTCAAAATTCTACTCAAGACGGCGGATCTCTCCTTCAATTCTTTCAAGGGGTTTTAAGGATTTCTTATGTTTTGTTTTGTCTTTTCTTCTGAGATGTCTTCCTTTATAGTTATGAACTAAACACTTTAGATACCTGAAGGGGATGAAACCTAAGATGAATCTTATTATTGTTTTCTGAACTATATGATAAATACTTGATTTGTTCTAAATTATGTGTTCTTAATTCTTGTGTTTATATTTCCGGGATATTGATTCAAGTATGATGTGCTTAGGTGGAGGAGCAAAAGTCCCTGCCTAAGAGTAGATCTAGCATAATTAAGCGGAGTTGATCGCACGCCTAGAGATAGGGTGACAAGATTTTGCCGGATTAGGGTGAAACCTAATATGGGAGTCCATAGATCAAGTTAATGCGATTTTAGAGGTTTTAATTAGAAAGAGATTTCAATTAATCAACCTAGGGTTAAACGTTATTCGCCTCGAGAGAGGGTCTAATATATATTAGGGAATCTTACGAATCAAGTCAAGTGAATACATCGTCTAGGTCAGTGTTAGATAACAAGTGAAGTCTAGGTGGATTCTTCCTAAGGGTCTCATCTTAATCAACTAAGTTTTCCTCAAGTTATTTTCCCCAATTCATTCTTTTTGTTTTTGCGTCTTTAGCTTAGTAGTTAGTTAAATTTAGATTAAACAACTTCACTTATTTTAGGCTAGATAATAAAAAGAGAGTTAGTATTAGTACTTTTAGCTCCTTTGGGTTCGACAATCTGGTCTTGCCTAAGCTATACTACTGTTCGATAGGTGCACTTGCCTTAAATCGTTGTCAGAGTTAGTTCCAGGTTCGATCATTCTCTTTTATAAATTTAAAACTCTGAAAAATAAACGATCAACAGTACATAAAATGCTCAAATCAGGATTCTACTGGCCAACTCTTTTCAAAGATACCAACAGGTATGCCGCTTCGTGTGGTAAATGCCAGAGAACAGGTAATATCTCTAAACACGATGAAATGCCTCAGACATATATGTTATCATGTGAGATATTTGATGTATGGGGTATTGATTTTATGGGTCCGTTCTCTAGTTCATTCGGAAATAAATACATTATAGTAGCAGTAGATTACATGTCAAAATGGGTGGAAGCCCAAGCTTTACCTACTAACGATGCTAGAGCTGTAGTAAAGTTTCTTAAGAAACTTTTCTCTCGTTTTGGAACACCCAGAGCAATCATCAGTGATAGGGGCACTCACTTTTGCAATACTTAATTTGAAAAAGTCTTAAGAAAATACAGAGTACACCACAGAACAACTACCCCTTATCATCCTCAAACCAGTGGGCAAGTGAAGTGGCAAATCGAGAGCTTAAGCGAATCTTAGAGAAAACAGTTGAATCAAATAGAAAGGATTGGGCAGTAAAAGTAGATGATGCTCTATGGGCCTATAGAACAGCATTTAAAACCCCTTTAGGGACATCCCCGTACAAACTTGTTTACAGAAAAAGTTGTCATCTACCATTCGAGTTAGAGCACAAAGCCTAATGGGCTATAAAATTCTTGAATTACGATCTTAAAACTGCAGGTAAGAAGAGGATGATGCAGTTAAATGAACTAGATGAATGGCGAGCTGAAGCCTATGAGAATTCACGACTATATAAAGAGGCAACAAAACGACGCCATGATGCTCGTTTAAAACAATCAAAGCAATTCAAAGTAGGAGACTTAGTCCTGCTGTATAATTCAAGGCTTAAACTATTTCTTGGAAAGCTGAAATCAAGGTGGTCAGGCCCATTCGTGATAAAATCTATTTTTCCTTATGGCACAGTCGAGGTAACCCATCCAACTCAAGGAACATTTAAGGTAAATGGCCATCGACTGAAACTTATAATGGTGAAGATTTCAAGGAATTGAGAGAGGAGCTTCAGCTCCGTGAACCTTCTTTTCGGGGAATGAAAAACAGGTGAGTCTAGCTTAAGACTTTAAACGAGCGCTTCTCGAGAGACAACCTGAGCACTAACTTCACTAACCCCATTAATTTCCCTATTTTAATTTTATTTTCCCTTTTTAGCACCTAAATCAAACTAACTGATTCAGTAAAGTGCAGGTTTCCTACCACACGGCCTTACACACGGGCGTGCCTTTGGCCGTGTGGTCGCCATAGGATGAAAAATAGGCGTGCAGGCAGACGTGTGAGATAAAGAAGAAACATTTTCCCCCAACATGGGCTGCGATAAAAAGACCATGGCCGTGCGATGCGACCGTGGTCTATTCTGAGCAAACCAACACGTACAAGAGCCACGCCCCGTGCCGACCAACCGTGTGCAACACTGACTATATGAACACGGGTGTGGCAAACATAATACGGGTGTGGGAGAAGCGAACACAATCATACACGGCCTATAACCACAGGCATGGGCAACATCGCAAACATGCCCAAATTCAAAAATCGCGAAAAACACGGGCCAAATAAAAGAGACACTGGTGTGGCACTTGCTCGTGTCTCCCCCCTATATAAAGATTCCCACGACCGTCATCCCCAGAATTCCCCTCCCCCCATTGTAAACCCTAGCCGTTTTCTCTCTAAAAACTACCACCAAACCTCCGGCTACCCCCACCATTGTCTTCCCCCATCCAAAATCTACCATTTTCCTTCACAACAAAAAACCAATACATGCCCGTGGTCCGCCAACATGCCCGCCCCAAAGGTCTTCCAACACCGTGTTTCACAACTAAATCGCAGCACACGTTCGTGGCTCTCCATCTACACGCCCATGCTCCACCCGTCTAAGTCACCACGCTCGAAAGCACTACTGGTCACCCTTCAATGTTACATTCCCATCTATTTACCTATTATATGATTAAGATTTCATTTTGTTTAGTCTCTTTTTACTATTATTTTTATTTATTTATTATTAAATTAATCTTTAGAATTTTAGAACTAATTTGATTACTATCTTAAGTATTTTAGTCATTGTTTAGTTAGTTAATTAGAACTAGATAGAACTAATCACTATCGAAATGGTTACTCATGGTTGAAATGTTCTTATTTAGACTTTGAATATTTTTTGTACAGATCAAACTACTTGCCTTATTTTGGTAGAAAATTACTTGAATATCAACTATTTTCAGCTACAATGTCGTCATCACGAGGAAAGTGAACCGCAACCACCACTTCTAAAAAAACAAAAGGGACCCGACTCATCATCTGCTAGTGCAACCACCGAAGTGCGCCACCGGTTCCTCCAATTCCCTCAAGCCGCCCAAGAGGACAGTTACAAGGCACTACAGGTGCGACCTCTCGGCACCAGTAGATGCATTGATTGGGCCGCTTTAGAGCAGGTCCATCTCGCAGACGATGTCTGAGCTCTACTTACAACCAATCCGTTGGATCATTTTTTTTACCATCATCTAGCCTATGTACTTGGAGCTTACTTTAGAGCTCTGCTCTGCTTTCCAACTCCAGACTGTGATGACACAATACGATGATCCGGGTACGATACAATTCCACCTGGGAGGCACCATACGACAGCTGAACGTACCATAATTCGGGGCCGCTCTTGGACTCTATACGGAAGACTTCGTAGCAGAGAATGACCTCTCCGAGCTACACTGCCAGTTTCACCGCACCCTCGTAAGTTGTTGGTACAACTTAGCCCCTAACAAGGGCAATTATGACCCTAGTCGCTCCAAGGCGACGACCCTTGTCCCGTCTTTAAGGTACGTACATGCCATCTTGGCTCATACTCTTACAGGTCTATGCGAAAGCACCAGCATCGTAAATACTCACGACATTTACTACCTATGGTGCATGTCAAACGGGCACATTTTCGACCTAGCTTACTTCACTACCCATGCCATCTAACACCAAACAGAGCCACATAGAAGGGGGATCATATCGATGGGTCCGTAGTTACACGTTTGGCTAGGTACTTCGGCCTCCTCCACACCGAAACCCAGACCTCCTCTCTCACACTAATTGGGCAGATGGTACCCCAGGGTATCCAGACTATGCTGCATATGAGGATGATCAAATATCGACATGGAACCGATCCTCCTTAATACTGACTAACCCTCCCCACCGGCGAGGAGGATCCCGAGGACACTACTGATGATGCCCCACCACCACAGGAGGCGCCACTCCCGAGCCAGCATCCCTCCCATGCAACAGCTTCACTTTCGGACATTTCTGGACGCCTCACTCGGTTTGAGCACTACTGTACTTAACAATTCAATGATACCACTCGACGATTTAACAGCATTGAGGCCACACTTCAGCAAATTTGTCACCACTTTCATATATCGCTGCCTCAACCACCCAGCGACTCAGCAGATGACGAGGACCTTTGAGTCCTTTTTCCTATCTTTATTTGCCACTTTTTTTATTATTATTTATGTTTAATTTTCAGTTATTAAACTTTTTATTTTGTCTTGTTAGAACTTTTATTTAGTACAGTTTAGTTTTTTTTATCACTGGCTATCTAACCCTCGAGTATCTCTAACAACTTTCATTAAATATTTCTCCCTAAACATTTCGTTGATGACTTCGCAGATTAGATAGAATTAATATACAACTCAAGGAACAAAATTATCACTTATACCTAGTCATCATATCCATCATGAAACATCCTCCAAGGATCTCATCCATAATTCAGGAAGTTTCACTTTTCTCCCTACCTTATGATTTTATTATTAATGCGTTATTATCTATCCTTGTACATTAAGGGCAATGTACATCTTAAGTGAGGGGTGAATAGTTATTTCGAGAAAGTGCCTAACTTTCTTCATTATTCTCAAATCCCTAAATTATACCTTGTCTTGAAGTAATTATATCATATTATGATTAGAATGAAATTTCTTTGATTTACGATTTTTATTGATATGTTTTGGATTAAGTCATTGATAATTGTGCATTGATGATTAAATTTGAAGGATACTAGGGAATCAATCATGATAAGTCTAATTTTCATTTAATTAAAAATTCTTATAGGATGTCTACCTAAATTTAATTATTACCTTGAAGTTTGAAATTTACAAGGTTGACATCAAAAACCCATAATTTTTGTGAGATTTTGAGCCTTTTTAGAGCATATATTCTTTTTCTTGCTCACTTTATAGATTATGAGTGTGTCAACATTGATCTGTTATTCTAGAACTTGCATTGTTTATACATGTTGAGACTACACCTTTGATTTGATATACAGAGATGATAAAGGCACCTAGGATTTAACCCACTCACTCTATTAAAAGCCTACCTTCATAATTAACCCCTAGTGAACCCATTTGATCCTAACAACCCTTTTAATTAACTTACCCACTAATATTAAACCAAAACCCTTTGTATTTGTTATCACCATTTCATTTGACTACCCTTATATCGGGATTTGATTTGATTGGTTGTCTAATTATTTTATTTTAGTAGTAAATTCATGATTTGACTTGTTCGTAAAAAAAAACGAAGTATATTCCTTATTAGTTCTATAATTAAGTGAGCTTACATGTTTAAATTTCAAATCTTAAAGAAAAAGCTCGTATTATTAGTTTTCAATTGATGTATTTATTAGTTCATTTTTCAAGTTAGGTAACTTGTCAAGTCAGTCTCAATTCTAACCTTCTAATTTAGCCTATATCCATACCCTTAAACCAAGCCCCGTTACAACCCTGTCAAAGACCTTTTGATTTGTGTATCATCTCATATTATAGTGGTGGAGATTTGATTTTCATGCAAGCCTATGGGATTAACTCTTCATGTTTGACTATTGAGTGCTTAATTCTGAACCTTAAACACTTCGAGTGATTTGAATGAATCTTTAGTGAGGATGTCAATTCTTATCAGTTTTGAATCAAAGGTAATTATTTAGATAAGGGGAAACGCCTATGTTTTTGTGCTACAAATGTATGACTTTGATTGTTTGAATCTCTAGGACTCTTTGAGTTGAATTATCCATGTATGAATGATCTTTGAATTATGATGAAACATTATTGATAAATATTATGAATTAAGGAAGTTCGTTTTAATTGTGTGTTGAGAATTTTGCTTGAGGACAATCAAAAGCTTAAGTGTGGGGGTATTTGATAAATCGTAAAAGTAACATATTTTAAGCCCACATTTAGCATGCTTTTGGATGATTTAAGTCCTGAATTATGTAATTTGGTGCTCTTAATCCTTTGTTTTCATGTTTAATACTCAGGAGAGCACCGGAGGACGAAAATAGAAAACGGGCCCAAAATAGAGTAAATGGGCCATATCTCGAAATCCACACAGCCTGGCCACAGATCACACGACCTTGCCCCATTCAACAGGTTTGAACACGTCCTGGCCACGACTTACACCGGTGTGTGCCATGGGCGTGTCCCTGTCGCAGGAAAGAAGAGTTTCACTCAGATTTGGATACTTAGGGGCAAAGAAACATATTCAAAAGCCTATATAAACACTCTAAGTATGACCAGAAAAGGGGGGACCCAAGGCTTTAGTCAAGGGGCGTCCAGCTAGGCCAAAGAGGACAGATTTATGGAGATTTACTCAAAGATAGCTAGTTGATCCATCTCAAGAAGCCAGAATTATACTCAAGACGGAGGATCTCTCCTTCAATTCCTTCAAGGGGTTTTAGGTATTGTGTTTTATCGTTTCTTCTGAGATGTTTTTTTTTACTATTATGAACTAAACCCTCAGATACCTTAGGGGGATGAAACCTAAGATGAATCTTGTTATTGTTTACTGAGCTATATGATAAATATTTGACTTGTTCTTAATTATGTGTTATTAATTCTTGTGTTGATATTTCCGAGATATTAATTCAAGTGTGATGTGTTTAGGTGGAGGAGCAAAAGTCCTTGCCTAAGAGTAGATCTAGCATAATTAAGCAGAGTTGATCGCGCGCCTAGAGATAGGGTGACGAGATTTTGCTGGATTAGGGTGAAACCTAATATGAGAGTCCATAGAACGAGTTAATGCGATTCTAGGGGTTTTAATTAGAAAGAGATTTCAATTAATCAACCTATGGTTAGACGTTGGTCGCCTCGAGAGAGTGATTAATATAACTTAGGGAATCTTACGGATCAAGTCAAGTGAATAAACCGTCTGATTCAGAATTAGATAACAAGTGAAGTCTAGGTGGATTCTTCCTTGGGTGTCGTCTTAATCAATTGCTTTTTCTTCCAAGTTATTTTCCCAATTTCATTCTTCTTTGTCTTATAGTCTTTAGATTAGTTGTTAGTTAATTTCAGATTAGATAAAATTCACTTTAATTCTTAGGCTAGATAAGAAAAAGAGAGTTAGTATTAGTACTTTTGGTTCTTTTGGGTTCGACATTCCGGTCTTGCCTTAACTATACGATTGTTTGATAGGTACGCTTGCCTCAAATCATTGTCATAGTTAGTTTCCAGGTTTGATCGTTTTTTTTTATAAATTTTAAGACTTTGACATCGCGAAAACAATGATTAGGAAACACCTAACGTTTTCGGGCTATAAATGTATGACTTTGATTGTTTGAATCTTTAGGACTCTTTGAGTTGAATTATCAATGTATGAATTTTCATTGCATTATGATGAAACACTATTGATGAATGTTATGAATCAGGGAAGTTTGTTTTAATTATGAGCTGAGAATTTTGCTTGAGGACAAGCAAAAGCTTAAGTGTGGGGGTATTTGATAAACCGTAAAAGTAACATATTTTAATCCCATATTTAGCATGCTTTTGGATGATTTAAGCCCTAAATTGTGTAATCTGGTGCTCTTAATCCTTTGTTTTCATGTTTTATACTCAGAAGAGCACCGGATGATGAAAAGAACGAAAAATGGGCCCAAAACAGAGTAAATGGGCCAAATCATGAAATCCACACGGCCTGGGCCCAAGACCACATGGCCGTGCCTCATTCAACAGCCTCGAACACGGCTTGGCCACGACTTACACGGGCGTGTCCCTGCCGTGACTAAGAGAAATTTCACTCGGATTAGGATCTTTAGGGGCGAAGAAACACATTCAGAAGCCTATATAAACACCCAAAGTATGATCTAAAAAGGAGGAACCCAAGGCTTTAGTCAGGGGTGTCCAGTTAGGCCAAATAGGGCGAATTTGTGGGGATTTACTCGAAGAAAGCCAGTTGATTCATCTCAAGAAGCCGGAATCATACTCAAGACAGAGGATCTCTCCTTCAATTCCTTCAGGGGGTGTTAGGGATTTCTTATGTTTTTTTTTATCTTTTCTTCTGAGATGTATTCCTTTATTATTATTATGAACTAAACCCTCAGATACCTGAGGGGGATGAAACCTAAGATGAATCTTGTTATCTTTTGCTGAACTATATGATAAATATTTGACTTGTTCTTAATTATGTGTTTTTAGTCCTTGTGTTGATATTTTTGGGATATTAATTCAAGTGTGATTTGCTTAGGTGGAGGAGCAAAAGTCCCTGCCTAAGAGTAGATCTAGCATAATTAAACAGAGTTGATCGCACGCCTAGAGATAGGGTGACGAGAGTTTTCTGGATTAGGGTGAAACCTAATATGGGAGTCCATAGATCGAGTTAATGAAATTCTAGGGGTTTTAATTAGAAAGGGATTTCAATTAATCAACCTAGGGTTAGACGTTAGTCGCCTCGAGAGAGGGATTAATATACATTAGGGAATCTTACAGATCAAGTCAAGTGAATACATTGTCTGGTTCAGAGTTAGATAACAAGTGAAGTCTAGGTGGATTTTTCGTTTGGTATCGTCTTAATCAATTGGTTTTTCCTCAAAGTTATTTTCCCAATTTCATTCTTATTTGTCTTAGAGTCTTTATTTTAGTTGTTAGTTAATTTTAGATTAGATAAAAATTCATTTAATTCTAGATTAGATAAAAATTAATTTAATTCTTAGGCTAGATAATAAAAAGAGAGTTAGTATTAGTACTTTTGGTTCCTTTGGGCTCGACAATCCGGTCTTGCCTTAACTATACTACTGTTCGATAGGTGCGCTTGCCTCACAACATTGTCATAGTTAGTTTCTAGGTTCTATCATTCTTTATATAAATTTTAAGACTTTGGCATCGCAAAAAAAACAATCACCTATGTGCCAGGTCGTGTGATAGGTCCTGCCAATCCTATAGGGTATACTGACTTATGCAACACGGTCAAGTCACACGCCCGTGTGCTAGGCCGTGTGCCATTGAGGGGGGTATACTGACTTGTGCCACACAGCCAGTCACATGCTAGTGTGTGAGGCCATGTGGAGCATACTGACTTCAATTCAATTTCAACACCAGGGGACACACCGCCATGTATCATGACCGTGTGTTGCACACAGCTGAGACACAGTCTGGTGTCTCTGCCCGTGTAGATGAGAATGGGCCATTTGCAAGGCTAATTTGCCACCCTTTCTCATGCTCACATAAACAACCAAAATAATACCATTTCAACACATTTATAGGCAACCAAAACATGCTATTTCATATACAAATCATGCCATTTAAAATCCATCTATTTCACTACTCAAATCATAATCCAAAACATACTAAAACAATATGCCATCACCAACAATTTCACCTATCTTCTTTATGCATTATCCTCATCATCTTATCAACAAATCCATGTCATAAATATTACCAAATCATCATCTTAAAATCAAGCCACAACATGCTATTTTTTAAAAAATAATACACCAATTGACAACTAGCTAATTGAGCAACCATATAACCATCACAACCTGTTTCGGATCGGATCTCCGGGTTTTGGATCGGATTAGATTGATTAATAAGGCCTGTACGACGTCGTTTTGCTCAGTTAAAAAAAAGGTTAGTAAAACCTTTACTAATCAGACTACTTAACCCTTTTATTTGACAATCAAAACCCTAGCCTTTTTTTATTTTGTTTTCAGCCGCCTTCAACACCTCCTCATTCAACCACTAAAATGCCACAGCCATCGGCGATTAGTGGCTTACGAAGGTCCGATCGACTGTTCTTCGAGCCAAAGCAAATATTTCCCCATTCTTAATCACCGAGGGTCCCCTTTACTTCAATTTTTATGAAGAAAGCGGTCTGACGATTCCCTCTCACAAAGGTAACTCCCTTTTTCTTTTTGATTTCGTATAAAAAAGCTTTAAAAAAATGATAAACAGAAACCCAAAATCGAAGAAAAGAGAAAATGAAAATCACCTTTCAATCCTTTTTTTTTATTTCATATTTTTTGTAATCTGTTTCTGTGTGTACAAAAAAACATGGGGATCCGCTCCTTTACAATCCTTCGAATCGGCCTGATATAGCCAAAAATAAATGAAAAAATAAAATACAAAAATTCTTTTGATTTTTGTTATTCTTTGCTGTCATTTGCTACGTTGTTTGCTCTGCTGTATTTGTTTTGCAGGTGTGTGTTGTGCACTCGTTCGTGAGAGAGACCGTTGCTAAGGCGATGACGAGGCTATGCTCGTGCGAGTTGAAGGCTGCTGGTGCATTCTGGGAAGCTCTAGAGGCACGCGTAAGTGCACGCGAGAATCTCAAGAGGCACGCGTGGGGAGCTGCAGCGTGAATAGAAGTGCCAGAAGATTCCAGAAACCTCTGGATCATTTCTATATTTGGGTCACTGGGAATCGGATCTGCTTAAGGAATGGTCATTGGGCCTTATTCGTTTTTATTTAATTTGGGTTTAATTTGGGCCAACTGGGCTCTGTTGTTTTGTAAATAAGGACTGTTTTTATTGGACTTTATTAATGATCTTTATATTTTTTGGTTTATTGGGCCCGAGCGAAAATAGGTTTTTACAGCTGCCCCTCTTTGCTCATTGTCGTGTAATGAGAATAGAGCAAAGACTTCAAAAAGGATCATTTTTTCCCGGTCTTCAAATCTTGGACTTCTTTCAGTGCTTTTCATTTTCGAGTGGCTTCATTCCATCCCACTGCATCTTCAGGGGCCCGGGAACTAATGCTTTAATCCACTTAAGGAAATTAGATTTATAACTTCAATTTGCTCCACTGCAAACTCAGGGAGACAAGATCTGATGTCTTCGATCTGCTCCTGCAACTTTGGGACTGCCAAATCTGCTATCTTCAATCTGCTTCACCGCAAACTCAGGGAGGCAAGATCTAATGTCTTCGATCTGCTCCTACAACTTTAGGATTGCTAGATCTGTTATCTTTAATCTGCTCCTGCAACTTCAGGATTACCAGATTTGTTATCTTCAATCTGTTCCTGCAAACTCAAGAAGACAAGATCTGCTGCCTTCGATCTGCTTCTTGCAACTTCAGGAATGCCAAGTCTGTTATCTTCGATCTGCTCCACTGCAAACTCAGGGAATCAAGATCTGCTATCTTTGATCTACTTCCTGCAATGAAACTTCTTGGAAATAAAGTTGGACCCTCAATAACCTCAGGGAGAAGGGATTAGTAGCTTAGGCCTACTCCACTGGGACTTTAAGGTGATAAGAATTCAGAGAGAATAAATTTGTAACTTTAATCTTCTCAGAAACTTCAAAGAAATACGGACTGATCCTCATTGTAAACTCAGGGAGGAGGGATTTGTAATTTCAACCTACTCCACTTGAATTTCGAAGAGATAGAAACTCAAAGAGAAGAGATTCGTAATTCTAATCTTCTCTGCTGAAACTTCAAAGAAATACGGATTGACCCTCATTGTAAACTCAGGGAGGAGGGATTTGTAGCCTCAACCTAGTCCGCTAGAACTTTGAGGAGATAGAAATTTAGAGAGAAGAGATTCGTAGTTTCAATCTTCTCTGCTGAAACTTCAAAGAAATACGGACTAATCCTCATTATAAACTTAGGGAGGAGGGATTTGTAGCCTCAACCTGCTCCACTGGAACTTTGAGAAAATAAGACTTGTAGGGCTTTGATCTGCTCCTGCAACTTCAGGATTGCTAGATCTACTATCTTCAATCTATTTCACTCAAGAAGGTAAGATATTTGAATTCACCGATTTGCGACAACATCTTCTAGGGGACCTGTCTTGTAAAATCAGTTTTGTGTTTATGCTTATGCAAAATGGTTAGAATGCAATGATCAGAATGAATCTAATGCTCCTAACTAAATGTACTATGGATGACATTTTTATGAATGCAGAATGTCATGAGAATGGCCTTTTTACAAAGATTAGGATGCAATGATCGGAATGAATCAAATGCCCCTAAATAGATGTGTCTTATGGATGACATTTGTATGAATGCAGAATGTCATGAGAATGATTTCTTACAAAGGTTAGGATGTAATAATCGAAATGAATCAAATGCCCCTAAATGTGTTTTATGGATGACATTTGTATGAATGCAGAATGTCATGAGAATGATTTCTTACAAAGATTAGGATGCAATGATTGGAATGAATCAAATGCTCCTAAATGTGTTTTATGGATGACATTTGTATGAATGCAGAATGTCATGAGAATGATTTCTTACAAAGATTAGGATGCAATGATCGGAATGAATCAAATGCTCCTAAATGTGTTTTATGGATGACATTTGTATGAATGCAGAATGTCATGAGAATTATTTCTTACAAAGATTAGGATACAATGATTGGAATGAATCAAATGCTCCTAAATATGTTTTGCATGAATGCAAAATTTCATGAGAATGATCCCTGCTTAAGGTGTCATCATTCATTATTCATCAGGGTAATATGCTACCCTCTTGTTCGGCTGGTATTCTTAACAGAAAACTCGAGAAAACAAATATCTTTCTCAACAGACTTGCCCCACTGTAACTTCAAGGTTCACCTCATTGTGACTTAAGAGTATAGGATCTCAATCTATTCCCATCTATCCTACTGCGACCTTGAAATGTAGGATTTGTTTCTTCTTCAATCCATCGCATTACTATTCAAAGGTACGGGACTTGTATCATTTTCCATCCATGCCACCTCAACTCAGGGGTAGAGGACTGCAACTTCTTCGGTCAACTGATCGCTTCCCAGGTGACCTAACCATATGCATGCATGATATTCGCATGGACGCAGAATATCATTTCTTCTTGCGAATGATTTCCATTTTACACTTGGGTTGTCATTACTCGTGAGATTGTATCACCAACTATTTTGATAGAAAATCTAAGTAGATAGCCTCAATTTAGACTTTTCCTTCTCAAACATTTCCAGCCCTTAAGTTTGGTAAGTTCTAAACAATATCCTTATTTCAGGTTCTTGTATTATTTAGAAGCTTCCAGAGTAATATGTGAAACTGCTTTTATGAAAGTATTATTAGTCCACTAATCGTTATTTCAATGCAAAATGCCTGAAAAAGATCATAACCATGGATAAGAAAGAAATTAATTAAGAGCATAGCTCGAAACAAATAGGTTAAGCAAATGCAATCAAAGGAAATTTATTAGTAATATATTAAGATAATCAAAGATAACAAATTCAGAATGGGTAAGATGGAAACTAGATGCCCTAGATATCGCAGTCTGAGCTTCTTTTGTTCAAACTTCTTAAGGACTATTTTAAGCTCAATATGTGCTTAGAGGATCCATAGTACTTTGCCGATGCCCCAAGACATAACATATCCCTTCTTTGTTAATTCAATTATAGCAGGGTCACCGTATGCCCCTCCTTTGATTAAAATTTGAGCTGCCCTTTTCGGGTTTTCAACTCAAATCCCCTTTGGTCTTAAAGCGCCCTTTGTAGGTTTTCGCCTTGGCCTCTCCTTTTTCTTTTTTCTTTTTTTGATTGAAATTTTTATTCTTTTTTTTTTTGATGTTTTGATTTTTTGGTTTTTTATTCTTTTGAATTTTTTTTAAAAGGTCTCAAGGCGCCCTTTACGGGTTTTCACCTTGGCCTCTCCTTTTGGATGAAATCTGAATTCACCAGCTTGAGCATGTCTTTGCCATCCATTTTAGTTAATAATCCTCCAGAACAAGCCTTCTTCATTACAAGGTTCTTTGAAGTCCTTTTGCATAAGAAGGATCCTTCGTAATGCCAGGTCCCCATCATGAAATTCCCTTGAATGAACCTCTTTTCCAGAAGCCCATATCATCCATTTTGAATACTTTCGGTCAAGCTTACTGGAAACATTCTACTTTATTCAATCAAAGCTTAGAGAAAATGAATCTTAACCTCCCACGATTGATTCCCTTTTATAAACCTAGGAGGAAAGATGTTACCCTGGTGAAGGTCCTGGCCACCGTTCAATAAACATAGAGGGTAAACAGTGACTTCTTTATGCCAACCTTTACAAATCTCAGTCATTTTTCAAAAACTTTGAATGGTTTTTTTGGCTACCTTTGCTGCACTAGTATGGTGTCCGATCTTTAAACAGACTGTAAATTTTTATATTGTGCAGTGTTAGACACGTTCCTTTTTTACATTCTTTATTGCTTTTTTTTATTTTTGTTTTTGTGTTTTTTTTTTGGACTTGGATTTGAATTTGAATTTAGATTTGGATTTGGATTTGGCTTTTGAATTTGAAATTGGATTTGGATTTGGCTTTGAATTTGAATTTGGATTTGGATTTGGATTTGAATCTAAAAACTGCTGACTTTGTAACTTTGGCATATGAAGCAACCTTCACCCTCTTAGTAAAGTACCTGATAACCACGAAGATGCATTGGTATTGGCTAGATGCTTTTGACGAGATCTACCCCATAAATCTATGCCCCACCTATAGAAGGAATGGAAGAGGCATATAAGTTTTATTTTCCCCAATTTGGCATTTACGGCATAACTAATACAATTTCCAGTAATCTGATCCTCTCGATTAGCCTGACCATCGTAGTACCATTAACAGCATACCCACATTTCAAGCCTGGCGTACTTTGACATAATTGTGCAAAAATATCTTGGAATTCTTGAAAATAGCTCAATGATGACTCGTCTTATTTCTGTGGTGAGTTAAGCTTTTTCCTAAGCTCGTAATGTCCACTGACCCTTCGCAAAGTAGAGTCTATTCTCACTTATTCTACCATCCTTAACAAATCAGAAGATAGGTTACAATCTCTGTCATTTTCAAACTCCTGAGATCCCATAGACCCATATCTCATTCAAAAAGGGAGTCTATAACAACGTCGCCATGTCATTGATATCTGGGTACCTAGGTATAAAGGCAATCCAAAAAATAAATGATTCTAAGGATGATTATTTTTATGGTATGGTCATGAATAAAGAATAAAAGAATATTCTAAAACACAAAAGAATGTACAGTATGTAAAGAATGAAAAATATTTACTTGAAAAGATGCATTTTATTGAAATAAAAATTCTGGACACAAGCCTATTCCACAAGAGGACCCTTATTGCCTCTAGGCTGAAAGTAATAAGTATGTTTCGAATATTACTCTAGATTAGCCTTAAAAATACATGTGTCTTCCACAGCCCTATTGCTCAAAACACTCCCATGTTCATATTTCTGCATTTGGCATGTCATCTAATTTCACAATACCCATGCTGATGAATTTTTCCAACAATTTCTTGAAAGCAAGGGAATTTTCTATCGAATGCCCTGTGACCCCGGCGTGGTACTCACACTGGGCATTTGGGTCATACCATTTTGGATATGGAGGTTGCATCAGTTTCGGGTAGTCAGGAGCCACCTCATGTGCATCAAATAGGCTTTGATACAACTCTCTATATGTCATGGGAATTGGTGTAAATTGGAGTTGCTTTGCACTGGATTCTCGTCTTGATGAGCCCTGATGACCAGTTGTCACAGCCCTCGGTTGACCTACAGTGACTAATTTGGGACGCTTGCTCAAGCTGTTCACTTCAATTTCCCTATTTCTTGGGGCTCATCTTTTGGCGCTTTCTCCAGCATCTATCTTTCCACTCTTTATGGCATTCTCAATCATTTCTCCAGTCATTATGATGTCTGAGAAGCTCTTTTTAGCGCTCCCTAGCATGTGAGTGATAAACGGGGCCTTCAGTGTATTAATAAAGAGCATTGTGGTCTCTTTCTCTAGAAGCAGTGGCTGGGCCTGTATGGCAACCTCTCTCCACCTCTGTGCATATTGCCGAAAACTCTCGCTTGGTTTCTTCTCCATATTTTGCGGGAGGTAAGTGCATGAGGAGGTCATATCGATTCACGTGACCATCTTTGCTTCATAAATGCCTATGCCAAATCCCTCCAAGAACCAATTTTGGTACGGCTCAACTGATTGTACCATTTAGATGCTGCTCCCGCTAGACTGTCCTAGAAGCAATGAATTAGCAGTTGGTCATTGTTAACGTACCCAGTCATTCTCTGACAAAACATAGTTATGTGAGCTTCTGGGCAAGTAGTCCCATTGTATTTATCAAATTCAGGCATTTTGAACTTGTATGGGAACACCAAGTCAGGGACAAAGCTTAAATCCTTGGCATCGATTCCACAATAGCTATCAGCACTTTCTAAAGCCTTAAACTTCTCCTCCAACCTTTTATATCTATCTTCTAGCTGTCTTGGCAATTCTGCTTTTGTCCTTTCTCCTTCAGCTATTTCATCCAAATCAGGGACATTAGTCATGATTGGATTATCTCCTAAATTTAAACTAGTTTGGGGGTTCACTAAAGCATCAACTTGGAGTTGTTGAGGTCTGATCGTGACAGATGGCCTTTGTACAATCACTTTAGGTAGTTCTTGTACGCGTGGTGGAGTATAATCACGGGGATATTGATGATACTCAGTATTCCCTTCAGCATTAACCATGGAGCTCTTTCCTTTATCCATATGCCCTTTCAATAGCTGCGTCATCTTAGTCATCATATCTCTCTACGATTCCATCATTTTGTCCATCATATCCTACTAGATCTTAGCAAGCTGCTCTTGCATTTGCAGCTGAAATTTATCATGCATCTATGGAGTTGCTCAAGCTTCTCCAATCTCTGATCCATATCTTTCATCTTAGTTTGGGTACCGTAGGGATGTTTGGTTTTGTCGGTGTCCAGGTTAATGCTGAAATAACTTCAACCAATCAGGGTCTTCTCATGAAATCTAATGCATATGATGTAATGTCATGAAAACAGCATAATGAGAATGATGTAATGCACATGCATGCAATGCAAATGCATGGAATGAATGCAATGCAATCAAAAAATTAGTGCAAGAAAAATAAATAACATAGAACACCTGACCGAGTGACCACTAGGGTTTCGCATGGCTCTATCTAGGGTAGGAGCCTAGGGCTGCTATATGCGGCTTGGTTCTAAAGAATGGGTACCTGAACCAGCAGATTCCTCAATCCTCACCTGTTATAGGCTCATATGGATCGAGTTCAGTTCAGGGGAACACATTTCCCTATAGCCATGCGAAGGTGAAAACCTCACGAAGCACATAGGTACAGATGTGTCCCGGAAGCAGTCCACTAGCCCATGCGGAGGTGAAAACCTCACGAAAGCATAGCTTCTCACTCCCACTTCAAGGTGCAACTACAACGGTCATGCAATGTAATGCCAAAGTATTTTGTTAGACTCGACATTATTGTAATTATAGCACAAACAAGATGCATCGAAAGAAACATGATTCTTCAAAACAATTTTTCAAATTTCAATCGAAAGGACAAAAATTAATCAATTTATGGTCTGACTCCCAACCAAATCCCCAGTGGAGTCGCCAAGCTGTCGAAACCATTTTTATTTTAAAGTTTAGGAAAAATGAGGATCGACTTTAAAAATAGGAGTAGCCACCAATCCTTTTTGTTTAGGTGCGATTGGGTCGCCTATAAAAATGTTTTGGTCTGCGAGATTCAAGAAAATGGGTTCAGTAGTCGGTTACGCACGAGGAAGGGTTAGCACCCTCATGCGCCCCTGAACGAGTACCAAATCGGTTAATTAATGTCCTTGCATTGAAAATTTAGAAACGTTATAAATTTTCTAAGGAAAATTAATCGATATTGAATTTGAATCTCAAGATTAATTCGTTTCGAAGGAAATAAAAATATCACATCTAGTACGTTAGGACATAACACCTTTATACCCCCGACACCGAGATCATCTTTGATCTTCAAATCATGAAATTACAGAAGGGTGTTTGGCTATCTGGTTGAATAGGAAATTAACACCCAGTACGTTAGGGCATCATTTTTCCACACTCTCAAACATACAAACATTGCCTTATTTTTTAAATGTGGACAAAATTTGAAAGTATATTCGTTTATTTGGTCAAACAAAAAAATCACACTCAGCACGATCGGGCACGATTTCTTCTGTAACACCCCAAACCCGGTCCAAACACCACGACAAGAACGGTATGTTACGAGGAAAGCGTATTTGAAAATCTCGAATTTGTACTAAATAGATTTGCTAAAACTTTGTTTCTTTCGCGAAAAACAAGTTGTTGAGTATTGTTACTAAAATATTTAGACTTAGTAAAATTTGCGTTCAAGTTTGAAAAACCATTGATTTTCATATGTTTATAAAATCCATGCGATACCCGATGGTATAGTTTAAAAAACACTTTGCGTTATAATTTGAAATCATTATCTTTCCAGGTTTTAGCAAACTTCATACCAACTTATTTGTTAAGGCATATTAAAATCAAACTTAAAACATAATAATAAAAGGCATAATTTAAAGGCTTTTTACACATCCGAAATAAAACCCCAAATAAAATTAAATAAACTAAAGTACCCAAATGCAATAAACTGAGCAAAGCTTTTATTAGAGCATGGCATGTGCACCCCGAGTCCATCCCGGCTCCAAGTCCGCGTCTACGAGTCACCTGAAATGTCAAAGGAGAGGGTGAGTCGAGTGACTCAGTGTGTAAATCCCGCTCCCGAATAAAACAACATGCTAACACCCATCATACATAGTAATACAATCAATGCAACCCGATCCTAACCATCCATACTCCTTTCTACCCCGTGTGGTACCAAACCACTTTGGTGACATACTGATCCACGATGTGTTACCAAAACACGATGTCCCAAAGACATAATATCCGTCATTGTGGTCCCAAACCCTTTGGTGTCCCAAAGACACAATTGTGCTACCAAAGCACCGGTGTGACCAAGTCACAAAATCGGTGATGGGGCCAACCCATCGTGTGTTACCAAAACACTAGCGAGACGATCCCATATCTCAAGTAGGGCCAACCCACGGTGGTCAAACCACGAGGACAAGTCGCAATGAGGTGCCAAACCTCACGGTGTCCCAAAGACACAATGTGCTACCAAAGCAACGGTGACCGTAGTCACTAATCCGGTGATGGGGCCAACCCATCGTGTGTTACCAAAACATCGGCGTCAATCCCATATAATTATGCGTGGGGCCAACCAGCCATGTGGTGCTGAGCCCACTTGGACGCGACGGCGAGGTACCAAACCTCTGGAGGTGCCAAACCTCGGTGACCCAAAGTCACAAAGTGTGCTACCAAAGCACCTGGTGCTCGTCGGCAGACAAATTCACACTGCTTCCTCATCTCATATCACCCATCAACATACCATACTCATGTAATCATGCATCTCATGCAAATCATGCATATCATGCCAACATACCAAGCGAGTCTCTCATAACATGCATACAAAACATAGGTCATGATATTATACTTTATTAATAGTACTCATAATAGAACAAACTTACCGAATCGCCCACATACCCCATTTGGGTATTCACTTGTCCATCATCTTTGTTATAATTTTTAATGAAAATCCGTTTATTAATAATATTACTAAGTATCAAGGTGTTAGTTACACACCGATAGCTACGAGTCTAGAAATCCCAACGAGAGCGAATGCTAAGCCCTCGATTATTGACTCCTACAATCGGCCAAACATAGGGGTTAGGCACTAAGACATTCGGCCAACACCATTTAGACCAACAAGGATTGTCGAATCACCCTTACCTTACTATTGGTTCGGTTTCTTAGCAACCCGAACCACAATGATTCCTCCTCCAACAATCGGCACCTAACAAACCAATAGTTAATCACTACTCACTTTAAACTTAAACTTAATCGAAATCAAGCGATCAAAAATATACCAATCGCTTACCCTTCACTTACCAAACACCAAAAATCGATCAACCCAACAGGATCACCCTTCACCGATATTGGCCAAAATGAAAGCTAAGAGAAGGGAGGTATTCGACTTAGAACTCAGAAGTACAACAGAGGAAAATATGGTTTAAGAGATGAGAAGAAATCGGCTAGCAGATGAGAAGGGTTCGGCTTGAGTGAGAAAAGAGTGAAAGAAAATGTGAATTCGGCACAAAGGTTGTAACATGAAAATATGAGAAAATAGTGTATTACTACTTACAATTGAACAAAAGAGAAGAAATGAAGAGAAGAACATTCGGCTACCAAGAAGTCAAAGCAAGATTCGGTAATAGGCTACTAGAACTTTTGGTTAGAAAAGAAAATGAAATAAAGCTTTTTAGAATTTCGGCTAACTATGGGAGTTTGGTATTTTGGTTTCAAAAAGAACGGAGAAAATGAGAGAACATTCTCTTGAAGTTTCGGCTACCAAAAGACAAAAAGAGAGAGCTTTAGCTTGTTAACTCTTGACCGAAAAATACCCCAAAATGTCAAAATGACATTCGGCACACCCAAAATCCTATACCAAGCCGTCCACACTTCCCCCCAAAACTCCTAAAATTCGGCCACCACTCCTCAAAACACTCCAAGCCACTAATTCAAAAGCATTTGAATTAGTCCCCTTCCACAATTTGCTCTCCACCCACCATTTGAATGGGTTGACAAAGTCCAAGGCAGAGTTTGAACTGCCTACAACTCCTCCCTCCATGCCGTCAAAAAGAAAGCAAAATGTGGCCACTTTGCAGCTTGAACACAGGACCACACCCCCTGCAAGTGGCGTCACATCCACAAGCCCTTAGTGGCGCCTACAATGCCACTCCACCAACTCCTCTTTTGTGCAATAAAACTCCATTTTATTTTCTTAAGCCCCAACTCTATCAGCTCCCCACCTAAGGCCAAAAACTAAAATTTTCCTACCTATTCAGGCTTACTCCTAGCCTACCATTAAACCCCGAAAACACCGAAATAGCAACACAGCACACCAAACACATGCATAATCATGCAACACCAAATAGCCCCTAACCCGGGATATTACAGTTCTACCCCCCTTAAGAATAATTTCGGCCTCGAAATTACCTGGTCAAAAGAGTTGCGGGTATTGCTGTCTCATAGTATCCTCGGGTTCCCACGTAGCTTCTTCCACGCCATGACTCGCCAAAGAACCTTAACCAAAGGCACGGACTTTCTCACGTAGAACCTTGACATCTCGATCTAGAATCGCACGGGTTCCTCTTCCATAGTCATATCTGGATTTACCTCGATCTCCTCCACTGCTACTACATGCGACGGATCTGAACGATACCTCCGAAGCATCGAAACATGAAAGACGTCGTGAATCTGACTAAGCTCCGCTGGCAACTCAAGCTGATACGCCACTGGTCCAACTCGCCTCAATACCTTATACGGCCCAATGAACCTCGGACTTAGCTTGCCTTTTACGCAAACCTCGGCACCTTCTTCCAAGGCGAGACCTTTAAGAAAACCCGATCTCCCACAAATGAAACTCTATCTCTTCGCTTAAGATCGGCATAAGACTTTTTGCCGATCCAAGCTTCCTTAAACGAGCTGGATCAACTTAACCTTGTCTTACGTCTCCGCAACCAACTCGGGTCCCAACAAGCGGCGTTCACCTAACTCTGTCCAACAAGTAGGTGAGCGACACTTCCTACCATCTGGCGCCTCATATGGTGCCATCTTGATGCTTGCTTGGTAGTTGTTGTTATAGGCGAACTCGGCTAACGGCGAAACTCTTCCCAAGCGCCAAGTCGAAGTCGAACACAACCTCTCGGCATGTCTTCCAAGACTGAATAACCGCTACTGATCGACCGTCGATTTGGTGAAAAGCCGTCTTTGAAATCCAAACGAGTACGAGAGCTGACGATGCAACGCTCTCCAGAACCTCGACGTAAACCTCGGATCCCTATCTGAGATTATCGAAACTGGAACACCGTGTAGCCTTACTATCTCTGACACATAAAGTTTCGCCAACCTCTGAAGTGAATAGTCCACTCTCACCGGAATGAAATGGGCTGACTTAGTCAGACGGTCCACGATAACCCAAACTGAATCTTTCTTGCTTGGCGTGAGCGGTAAACCACTGACGAAATCCATAGTTATCCTTTCCCATTTCCACTGAGGAATCTTCACAGGCTGAAGCAAACCCGACAGAATCGATGTTCGCGCTTGACCTGCTGACAAGTCAGACATTTACCCACAAATTCGGTCACCTCTTTCTTCAAGCCAGGCCACCAAAACTGCTCTCTGAGATCCTTATACATTTTACTACCTCCAGGATGCATAGCATAAGGACTGCTATGCGCGTCCGAAGAATCCTCGCCTCACTCAACATCTTTGGGCATACAAGCCTTCCCGCCGAAAAACACGAACCTCGTCACGGACATGTTGTACCCTCCAAACCACCATTACGCACTTGTAACCTTCGGCGCACTCGAACTTCATCCTCCAATCTGTTTCTCTTTGATCCGCTCAACCCAAGTAGGCTTAACACTGCACTCTGCGAGAATACTCCGTCGTCATACAAACTTAAATGGGCAAACAAAGCTCTTAAGTCCGAAACAACCTTACGGCTCAACGCGCGTCGCCACCACGTTAGCCTTGCCGGATGATACTCGATCGAGCGATCGTAGTCCTTGAGCAACTCAACCCATCTACGCCGCCTCACATTCGGATCCTTCGAGTCAATAGGTACTTCAAACTCTTGTGATGCGTGTAGGCGATTGACTTCTCACCGTACAAGTAGTGCCTCCAGATTTTTAGAGGCGAAGACTACGTTTGCTAGCTCCAAGTCGTGCGTCGGATAGTTGACCTCGTGTGGCCTCGGTGCAGAGAAGCGTAAGCCACAACCTTACCCTCCGCATCGCATCGCACACAACCCAAACCCGTGTGTGATGCGTCGCGATGAGACCGTGAAATCCTTACCGGCCTCGGGTTGAATTAAAAGCAGAGCCTCTGTCAAGATCTTCTTCAACTTATCAAAACTCTCCTCTTTGTTTCTCACCCAAACGAAGCGGAACTCCCTTTCTTAATGACTTAGTCGCCGGTCTTTGCAATTAACGAGAAACCCTCCACAAATCTTGGTAGTATCTGCCAAACCCGGAAACTCCGAATCTCAAAGAATCGACTTAGGAGGCTTCGGTCCAAAACCGCCTCAACCTTCCGAGGATCTACTCTAATCCCCCGGTGATACTACATGACCCAAAAAGCGTCACTTCCCTAAGCGTAACTCGCACTTTCATCGAACTTAGCATAGAGTTGCTTCTCCTCAAAATTTGCAACACCACTCTTAAGTGTGCATCATGCTCTTCCTCCGACCTTGAATAAACCAAGATGTCGTCAATAAAAACCACGACGAACCTATCCAGATACTGCTGAAACACCCTATTCATCATGTCCATAAAGCTGCCGGAGCGTTAGTCAACCCGAACGGCATTACGAGAATTCGTAGTGCGCCCGCATCGAGTCAAAGTCCAAGCGCTGTCTTATGGATATCCGCTTCTTTAACTTTCAACCGATGGTACCGGATCTCAAGTCAATCTTGAAAACACCGATGCACCTTTCGGTTGATCAAACAAGTCATCTATCCGTGGTAGCGGATACTTGTTTTTAATCGTCGACTTATTCGGTGGCGGTAGTCGATACACATCCGCATCGAACCGTCCTTCTTCTTACGGCCGAATAATACCGGCGCTCCCCGCGGCGAAACACTTGGCCTAATGAAGCCTCGATCCAACGGCTCACGAATCGAGCCTTAAGCTCCACCAATTCGTTTGGTGCCATCCTATATGGAGCAATAGACTTTGGCGCGATCCCCGGTAGCAGATCTATCCCAAACTCTACCTCACGATCCGGTGGTAAACCGGAAGCTCCTGCGGAAACACATCAACAAATTCCTAACATGATGCGAACCTTCTCAACAAAGCAGACTCTTTAGCCTCTAAGGCATACACATGAAACACATACGCTTCACACCCTTCCCGACCACCATCTTTCTGACTTTTAATGCCGATACCACATTGGATAAGTAATCTCTCCTATTACCTATCATAATCACTTCATCACCCTTATCCGTCGATAGAACCATGCGCTTAGTCGCGCGCAATCCACCTTGGCCTGGTACTTCACCGGCCGGTCCATCCCGAGAATCGATCGAACTCCTCAAACGGCGGTTCCATCGGATCAAGGCAAAAATGACCCCTTGGAGTTCTAGGGGTACATCCTTATACAACTTATCTACCACTACTGAGTGACCTAGAGGGCTAAAATACGGTCATCGCCTAGAAGATATCTCGAGTCTAAGTCCATGGTCTCAACTATACTACTAGCAACATACGAATCGTGGAACCCAAGTCAATTAAAGCGGTATAGGGAGAACCAAAAATCAAAAACGTCACGGTGATTACGTCAGGTCGCGTCGCCGCCTCTCGCGGCGCCTAGTTTGCATACACCGAATCAGCCGCCGTGCCTCGAGAACTACCGCACCTCTGCGGTGCTCCACGACCTCGACCAAATCCATTACCACCTCCGCCATTACCACGGCCCCTACGTGGTGGCGGTCCATTACCTCTCGAACCGACACGGCCCGACTCTCGGTGAATCACGGCCATCCTACGCGGGACGGTCCCTAATGCGATGATCCGAGAGAACCACACTCGAAGCAACCCTTTCCACCGGTCCAACAACCACCCCAATGAGTTTTCCCGCGCGATTACGCTGCGGTGGTCCCCGCCAGCGGCAACAAACCTAGCGGATCGATTACGCCCACTCGGTCTAGCCCTCTTCTCGCGGATTGCGGGCGATCTCAAGACCCAAAGCTCCTCTTAAGCCTACTCTGTCCATACTCGCCTCACGCGATTCCTTAACACCTTCGGCTACCTTAGCCTTCTCGACTAAGACGACAAACTCGCGCCTCTTTGTGGAGCAATCAAGCGACCTCAACTCGTCTCTGAGACCATCCTCAAAGCGAACACACCTCTCATGCTCGGTGGCTACAATGCCCCTGGCATACCTCTCTCGGCCGGGGAACTTCACCTCGTACTCAAGAATGCATTTGCTCCCCGAACAAGCCTCGAAATGCCTTTCATTTTGGGAGTCGATGTAGCTAGCCCCGATGTATTTCTTTTGGTATGCGACTCTGAAATAATCCCCTGTCGGATCCTCACCGCCACATTTGTCCGAACCGTGAGCCACCACCGATATGACTCATCCGGAGAAGCGATACAATCCCCTTAAGTTTTTCCTCGATCGTCAAGTCGGATCGTCCATGATCCGCTCGGTTGCCTCCAAGCCAATACTCGGCGATGCTAGGAGCAACACCGATACACCTCGGAAGAACTTCGGCCCCGTTAGCGAGTCGCTCGAAGCGATTTCCTAACTCCCGCACCACCACTTACACCGGCTACCCTTTCCAACACCCGCAAAGACATCGCTGTGACACGCGCATCGTCTCGGTCGATCTTGGAACTCACCACCTCCGGTGGTGGCGGGCAACGGCATCTCATTTTCTGACCCTTGACCAGATCCTACGGGTTCAGAAACCGTCATTCTACCCCTACCTCTACCACGAGTATTACGACCACGTCCGCCTCGAGAGTGCTCATGACTAACGATCTCGTTTACGATTAAAAGATTTTTATGCATTAGTATCGTTTCACTTTCTTAACCGCAAAGAAATTTTATGGATAGAGTTTATTCAGGGGTTCTTTCGAGCAATCAAGGTTTCAGTCTTCTATCCTATTCACCAAAAAGAGGTCATACATCCATTCCTTAATCCTTTCCTTACCTATTCACTCATCGGACATTGCTGCCCATTCTAGCCCAAGGGTATTTTCGTCATTTTCCCTACGGGGTATTTTCGTAATAAACGATATTTTAAACTTTCGTAAAACCGGTCAATTTGAAATTCCAAAAATTTGAGAGTGTTCTTTGAAAATTTTGTAAAATACTTCGTTTTGGAAACCAGGGGTATTTTAGTAATTTTCACAATCTGAGGGCGTTTTCGTAAATTTCCAAAATCAAAATTTTCGATTGATATTTTGTAAAACAGAATGTTTGAATTTCGTAACATCATTGAAATTTTGGGGCAAAATCATTGAGTTGATATTTCATAAACCAAGGGCATTTTAGTAAATTTACCCCTAAGGGCATTTTTTGTAATTTTCCATAAATCAGGGTTTTTCAAGAAAATTGTTGTAAATGTGACATTGTCGGTTTTGAAAGAGTTTATTGCAAAAAGTTTGAAAACATTAGGGTTGTTGTTGTATTTTCGAAAACATGGCTGATTCCCTTTTCGGGTTTTAGTCGTTAGGTTAAGTCCATGGCCGAGCCTTCTTGGTCGGGGTGAACTCGAGCTACGCACTGTGTGGGATACTGCGAAGAGGAGGTGAGTCACGAGGATCGCTTAAATACCAAGCTCTTAGGATCCTCTCCTAGACATGCGTCTGGGAGTTACCACACCCTAGCCCCGTGGCTGAGTCATAGATTGGTTTAGTGCTTTAAGTCTTATGCTTTAGTTCGAGTGGTTGAGTAATCTAATCCTAGGGTTCAAGTCCTATAAATCTAACTACGTTCCATATCACCTACCCTTCTACAAATAGTAATTCACGTAAGAGTTAGAACCACTTACACAAGCGAATCAGTGCTGGAGACTCGGTGCCATGCCTTGTAAACCATGTATTCAATCCCAAAACTCTTAAAACAAATTTTTGAAAGCAGTTTGGGCCTCAGCCCCTGTGAGCTTTTGAACTTAGCTCACGATACCACAATTGTAACACCCCAAACCCGGTCCAAACACCACGACCGAATACGCGGTATGTTACGAGGGAAGCGTATTTGAAAATCTCGAATTTGTACTAAATAGATTTGCTAAAACTTTGTTTCTTTCGCGAAAAACGAGTTGTTGAGTATTGTTACTAAAATATTTAGACTTAGTAAAATTTGCGTTCAAGTTTGAAAAACCATTGATTTTCATATGTTTATAAAATCCATGCGATACCAGATGGTATAGTTTAAAAACACTTTGCGTTATAATTTGAAATCATTATCTTTCAGTTTTAGCAAACTTCATACCAACTTATTTGTTAAGGCATATTAAAATCAAACTTAAAACATAATAATAAAAGGCATAATTTAAAGGCTTTTACACATCCGAAATAAAACCCCAAATAAAATTAAATAAACTAAAGTACCCAAATGCAATAAATCGAGCAAAGCTTTTATTAGAGCATGGCATGTGCACCCCGAGTCCATCCGGCTCCAAGTCGCGTCTACGAGTCACTGAAATGTCAAAGGAGAGGGTGAGTCGAGTGACTCGATGTGTAAATCCCGCTCCCGAATAAAACAACATGCTAACACCCATCATACATAGTAATACAATCAATGCAACCCGATCCTAACCATCCATACTCCTTTCTACCCGTGTGGTACCAAACCCTTTGGTGACATCTGATCCACGATGTGTTACCAAAACAACGATGTCCCAAAGACATAATATCCGTCATTGTGGTCCCAAACCCTTTGGTGTCCCAAAGACACAATTGTGCTACCAAAGCACTTGGTGACCGAAGTCACAAATGCGGTGATGGGGCCAACCCATCGTGTGTTACCAAAAAACACAGCGGAGCGATCCCATATCTCAAGTAGGGCCAACCCACGGTGGTCAAACCACAGGGACAAGTCGCAATGAGGTGCCAAACCTCTGGTGTCCCAAAGACACAATGTGCTACCAAAGCACTGGTGACCGTAGTCACTAATCCGGTGATGGGGCCAACCCATCGTGTGTTACCAAAACACTGGCGTCAATCCCATATAATTGTATCGTGGGGCCAACCCCCTTTGTGGTGCTTGAGCCAGCTTTGGGACGAGACGCTGAGGTACCAAACCTCTGGAGGTGCCAAACCTCTGGTGACCCAAAGTCACAAAGTGTGCTACCAAAGCACTGGTGCTCGTCAGCACAAATTCACACTGCTCCCTCATCTCATATCACCCATCAACATACCATACTCATGTAATCATGCATCTCATGCAAATCATGCATATCATGCCAACATACCAAGCAGTCTCTCATAACATGCATACAAAACATAGGTCATGATATTATACTTTATTAATAGTACTCATAATAGAACAAACTTACCCGAATCGCCCACATACCCCATTTCGGGTATTCACTTGTCCATCATACTGTTATAATTTTTTTATGAGCAAATCCGTTTATTAATAATATTACTAAGTATCAAGGTGTTAGTTACACACCGATAGCTACTGAGAGCTAGAAATCCCAACGAGCGAATGCTAAGCCCCTCGATTATTGACTCCTACAATCGGCCAAACATAGGGGTTAGGCACTAAGACATTCGGCCAACACCATTTAGACCAACAAGGATTGTCGAATCACCCTTACCTTACTATTGGTTCGGTTTCTTAGCAACCCGAACCACAATGATTCCTCCTCCAACAATCAGCACCCTAACAAACCAATAGTTAATCACTACTCACTTTAAACTTAAACTTAATCGAAATCAAGCGATCAAAAATATACCAGCCGCTTACCCTTCACTTACCAAACACCAAAAATCGATCAACCCAACAGGATCACCCTTCACCGATATTCGGCCAAAATGAAAGCTAAGAGAAGGGAGGTATTCGACTTAGAACTCGAAGTACAACGAGAGGAAAATATGGTTTAAGAGATGAGAAGAAATCGGCTAGCAGGATGAGAAGGTTCGGGCTTGAGTGAGAAAAGAGTGAAAGAAAATGTGAATTCGGCACAAAGGTTGTAACATGAAAATATGAGAAAATAGTGTATTACGGCTTACACAATTGAACAAAAGAGAAGAAATGAAGAGAAGAACATTCGGCTACCAAGAAGTCAAAGCAAGATTCGGTAATAGGCTACTAGAACTTTTGGTTCCAAAAGAAAATGAAATAAAGCTTTTTAGAATTTGGCTAACTATGGGAGTTTGGTATTTTGGTTTCAAAAAGAACGGAGAAAATGAGAGAACATTCTCTTGAAGTTTGGCTACCAAAAGACAAAAAAGAGAGCTTTAGCTTGTTAACTCTTGACCGAAAAATACCCCAAAATGTCAAAATGACATTGGCACACCCAAAATCCTATACCAAGCCGCCCACACTTCCCCAAAACTCCTAAAATTCGCCACCACTCCTCAAAACACTCCAAGCCACTAATTCAAAAGCATTTGAATTAGTCCCCTTCCACAATTTGCTCTCCACCCACCATTTGAATGGGTTGACAAAGTCCAAGGCCGAGTTTGAACTGCCTACAACTCCTCCCTCCATGCCGTCAAAAAGAAAGCAAAATGTGGCCACTTTGCAGCTTGAACACAGGACCACACCCCCTGCAAGTGGCGTCACATCCACAAGCCCTTAGTGGCGCCTACAATGCCACTCCACCAACTCCTCTTTTGTGCAATAAAACTCCATTTTATTTTCTTAAGCCCCAACTCTATCAGCTCCCCACCTAAGGCCAAAAACTAAAATTTTCCTACCTATTCAGGCTTACTCCTAGCCTACCATTAAACCCCAAAAAACAGAAATAGCAACCAAAGACACCAAACACATGCATAATCATGCAACACCAAATAGCCCCTAACCCGGGATATTACATCTTCGAATTTCCAAACACACGAATGTTCCTTTATTTTAAAAATTTTAAGTAAAAATGATTTTAAAGTTTGAATAGTGTTGAAACATGATGTTTTTAAGTGGATACAATATGATGGCATAGTAACATACAATATGGAGCAATTATTTACAAGCGAAATACAATGCTATTGAATCGCAAATATAAAATGAGAATTTAAAACACATAATCGCGATAAACAAATATTTACAAGTGAAATACAAACTATTGAATCACAAATAGCAAGTAAATATAAAATGGGAGTTAAAACACATAATGGCGATAATTATCAAACATTAGATCAATGGTGAGCAAAATGAATTCTAAAGAAACATAATATATGAGTTTAAGCATGTAAAAAACATATATGAGTAATAATACGTAAAAATATCAGAAATAAATTAAAATATACCATAAGATTTGATCTTTTAAAGTGATAAATTATATATACTAAATTAAAGAATAGAAAAATACATATACATAAGTAATTTTTTAAAAGAGACTCAATATATATATGAATAATTTAAAACATCTTAAAAATTAATAAGTTAATTCAAAATAATTTACTAAAAACTAATAAATCGGTTAATTTAATAACAATAAATAAAAAAAAACCAACTTACTAAAACAGAAACAAAATCAGGAGGTTAATTTATAGCCAATAAAACTATTAAATGTAAAAAGGATTTAAGTGTAATGCTAGCAAGTAATTAGAGACTAAATGTATAAATAATCGCATGTTAAAATGCAGAATACTGAATGGATCAGACTGAAAATGCAAGCAAATTACAGAGATCAATTTAGAAGAACCAACGAATTAAAGAACAGGTTTAATTGAAGAACAATGCAATAAATAGGGGCTTAATGTGCAAATAATCCACTGTTACAAAAGGCACGCGGATCTCCGAGTTTCAAATCGGATCGGATTGATTAATAAGGCCTGTACGACGTCGGTTTGCTCAGTTAAAAAAAAGGTTAGTAAAACCTTTCCTAATCAGACTACTTAACCCTTTTATTTGACAATCAAAACCCTAGCCCTTTTTTATTTTGTTTTCAGCCGCCTTCAACACCTCCTCATTCGACCACTAAAACGCCACAGCCATCGGCGATTAGTGGCTTACGAAGGTCCGATCGACTATTCTTCGAGCCAAAGCTAATATTTCCCCGTTCTTAATCACCGAAGGTCTCCTTTACTTGAATTTCTATGAAGAAAGCGGTCCAACGATTCCCTCTCACAAAGGTAACTCCCTTTTTCTTTTTATTTCCGTATATACAAGCTTTAAAAAAACGATGAACAGAAACCCAAAATTGAAGAAAAGAGAAAATGAAAATCACCTTTCAATCCTTTTTTTTTATTTCATATTTTTTGTAATCTGTTTCTGTGTGTACAAAAAAAAATGGGAACTGCCCCTTTACAATCCTTCGAATCGGCCTGATATAGCCGAAAATAAATGAAAAAATAAAATACAAAAATTCTTTTGATTTCTGTTATTCTTTGTTGTCATTTGCTGCTTTGTTTGCTCTGCTGTATTTGTTTTCCTGGTGTGTGTTGTGCACTCGTTCATGGGAGAGACCGTTTCTGAGGCGATGACAAGGCTATGCTCGTGCGAGTTGGAGGCTTCTGGAGCATTCTGGGAAGCTCTAGAGGCGCGCGTGAGTGCACGCGAGAATCTCAAGAGGCGCGCGTGTGGAGCTTCAGCGTGAAGTGCCAGAAGACTCCAGAAACCTCTGGATCATTTCTGCATTTGGGTCTCTGGGAATTGGATCTGCTTAAGGAATGGTCATTGGGCCTTATTCGTTTTTATTTAATTTGGGTTTAATTTGGGCCAACTGGGCTCTGTTGTTTTGTAAATAAGGACTGTTTTTATTGGACTTTATTAATGGTCTTTATATTTTTTGGTTTATTGGGCCCGGGCGAAAATGGGTTTTTACAAACATATTTGGGTATTTTTACACTGTAGCCCCTAAAGTTTAACATTTTTACAATTTGGTCCCTATTTCATAAAAAAACACAAATTACACAAAATTTAACAAAAACACATGCTTAGCTGAATTACCATTCTACCATTACTAGCGCATATTTCACATTTATTTCACATTTCAACCACATAATTTGTACCTTTCACAATTTAATCCCTAAATAGTATTTTTTTACCAAAAATCACTTAACAAAATATGATAATCTATCAAAAAATATCCATTGTTCATCATCAAACATTTAAAAGCTTAAATATTCATCAATGGAACATCACAAAATCATCAAAAAACTCAAAAATTAGGGCGCGGGCTAGCTAGTACTCGATGCAATGATCACAAAAACATAAAAATTATCAAAAACCAAACAAAATCCATACCTTAATTAAGAATTAAAGGTGCCGAACCCTAAAGCTTGAAGATAGCTTTCTTTTTCTTCACAATTCAGTGCAAAAAGATGATACTTGGCCACCATTTTGTTTTGTTTTAATTTAATTAAACTTAAATCACAAATTATTTAATTAATCTTTGTTTAAACATTAATAAAACATATAATGGATGGCTATTCATGTCAATTCCCCCTATCCATGGTCTATTCACAACATAAGGACTTCACATTTAATTATTCATAGGAAATAAGCACTTAAACAATTAGAATGCAACTTTTTCATTTTATGCGATTTAGTCCTTTTATCAAATTAGACATCCAATCGATAAAATTAAATCACGAAACTTTCACACATATATAATCACGTGCTATAAACACCAAAAATAATATTAAAATAATTTTCTGACCTCAGATTTGTGGTTCCAAAACTACTATTCCGATTTAGCTAAAACCGGGCTGTTACAACTCTCCCCCTTAGGGATTTTCGTCCCCGAAAATCTTACCAGTGAATAGGTTCGTGTATTGTTTTCTCATAGCATCCTTGGGTTCCCCATAGCTTCTTCGACCCCGTGTTGATTCCATAATACTTTCACTAATGCGATTTTCTTGTTTCTCAATTCTTTGATCTCACGAGCTAAAATTCGAATCAGTTCTTCATCATATGACATATCTGACTGAATTTCAACCTCGATCGATGAAATGAAATGTGAAGGGTCAGATCGATATCGTCAAAGAATCGACACATGAAGCACATTATGTATTTTCTCTAACTCAGACGGTAGAGATAAAGGATAAGCAACTGGTCCGGCTCACTCGATAATCTCGTACGACCCGATGAATCGCGGACTCAATTTCCCTTTTCGACCAAACCATAGTATCTTTTTCTATGGCGACACTTTTAGAAACACTCTATCCCCAATCTGAAACTCAATATCTTTTCGTTTCAAGTCTGCGTACGCTTTCTTTCGATCTGACGCTGCTTTCAGACTATCACGAATTACTTTCACTTTTTCTTCAGTCTCTCTGATCAGATCAACCCCGTGAATCTTATTTTCACTGAGCTCACTCCAATACAACAGTGTTCGACATTTACGACCGTATAGAGCTTCGTATGGTGCCATATTTATACTCGATTGAAAGTTATTAATATAAGCAAATTCAATCAATGGTAGGTATTTCTCCCAGCAACCTTCAAACTCAAGAATGCAACATCTCAACATATCTTTAAGTATCTGAATAACTCGCTCAGATTGACCATCCATTTGCGGGTGAAACGCGGTGCTAAAATACAGCTTTGTGCCAAAAGCTTCTTGTAATTTCTTCCAAAATCGCGATATGAACCTCAGATCTCTATCTAAAATAATAGATAGTGGCACTCTGTGTAATCGAACAATCTCTAAGATATACAACTCTGCTAATTTATCAAGTGAAAAATTAGTACGTGCAGAAATGAAATGCACAGATTTCGTTAATCTTTCAACAACAACCCAGATTACATCTTTCTTCCTCGGAGTTAAGGGTAAACCCGAAACAAAATCCATAGTTACTCTATCCTATTTCCACTCAGAAATCATGATAAGCTGTAATAAACCTAATGGCACTTGATGCTCAGCTTTGACTTGCTGAAAAAACAAACATTTCGAAATAAATTCTGAGATATCTAGTTTTAAGCCATGCCACCAATAAAATTGTTTCAAATCATTATACATTTTTGTACTTCCCGGTGTACTGATAAACAATTACTATGTGATTCATTCAAAATCATCTGAGCCAACTCGAAATTTCTTAGAACACATATTCGGTCTCTGAATCTCAAACAATCACCAAAATCAATTTGAAACTCTGAATCAGAAATTGACTCACACTGAACCCGTTTTACTTGTAGCTCATTATCCATCTTTTAAGCCTCATAAATTTGTTGTATAAACAATGGTCTCGCTTTCAACTCGGCTACTAACAAACCATCATTTGACAAAGCCAAATGTGTATTCAAAGCACGTAAAGCAAACAAGGACTTTCGGCTTAAAGCATCAGTAACTATGTTCGCTTTCCCCGAATGATAGTCAATCACTAATTCATAGTCTTTTAGTGATTCTAACCATCTCCGCTGTTTCAAATTCAAATCTTCTGAGTCATCAGATATTTCAAGCTTATTTTTATCAGTATAAATATGACACTTCTCACGAAACAAATAATGACGTCAGATTTTCAATGCGAACACTATTGCTGCTAACTCAAGATCGTGCGTCAGATAATTCTTTTCGTGTAGCTTCAACTGTCTCGAGGCATAATCTATAACTTTTCCTTCCTGCATCAATACACAACCCAGGCCATTTAACTATGCATCACTAAAAATTACAAATTCTTTGTAACAGCCCAAATTTGGGCCTAGTCAGAACAGTGGTTTCGGAACCACTAATTCGAGGCTTTTAATATTATTTTATGTGTTATAGCGTGATTATATGAGTGCATGAAAATTTTGGTGAATTAATTTTAGTGATTACTTGCTTAATGTTGAAAAAGGACTAAATCGCATAAAGTGCAAAAGTTTTGTTCTACAAGCTAAAGGTGTTAATTAGCTATGGAACAATAAAATATAGGTCTTTATTGAGTAAATAGACCAATAAAAGTGGTGGCTGGACATGAGGTTTTAATTCATGAAATTGGTCAAAGGTTAAGTAGATTTTTTGTGACTTAATTGATAAAATAATCATAAAATAAAAAGAAAGCTTCATATTATTTATTCTTTCTCTTCACCACCGAAAGTTACAACTAAAATGGGGGGTTTTGCAGCTTAAAGTTTCAGCCAAACTTCCCTCTTGCAAGTAAGTGTTTTTGATGGTCATTCTTGATGATTTTTGTATTTTTTTAACCCTTGTAGCTTAAGCTAACTAATGGAGGGACTATTTTGAAAAATGGTTGAGAGTCTAGGGTTTTACCATGTGAGTACTCATGTTCTTTGCTAAAATTTTATGGAAGAAAATAAATCTTGGTTGTTAAATAAACTTTTGTGAAAGGATTTTTCATGAAAACACCTAAAAGGACCATTTTGTGAAGTTTATAAAATAGGTTGTAAATGTGTGAAATAATTGAAAATTGTGAGTTACTATAAGAGTAAAAAAGGTTCGGCTAGGCTTGTTAAATGAGGAAATTTGATTAAAATTGTTTTACGAGCCTAGAGGCAAAATTGTAATTATGTGAAAGTCTAAGAGCAAAACGGTAATTTTGCAAAAGTAGGAATTTTGGAATGTCTTGATCAATGTGGTGATTAAATAAGTAAATTTTGTCATTATAGATCAAGAAATATGGAATTCAGACCTAGACCGGGGGAAAACCAAGCTATTGGACTAAATCGAACTAGTCATTTATATTTTGTATACTGAGGTAAGTTGTACGTAAATAATACAACTTTATTGTTATTATGTATTGAACAATTAATATGGCATAAAGTGTTTGATTATTGTTGTGAATATGCATGATGAGAATTGATGTAGTAAAAACTCCCGGTTGAACCTTAGGAATAGATTGGATATCCATGCCATGACATTTGGGTGATATGTGTGCTAGTGTATGACCATGTCTGGGACATGGCATCTGCCACATTATGAGAGCCAATGTAAGACCATGTCTGGAACATGGCATTGGCCACATTATGAGAGCTAGTGTAAGACCATGTCTGGGACATGGCATCGACATTGATATGTGTGCTAGTGTAAGACCATGTATGGGACATGGCATCGGCCACAGTATGAGAGCCAGTGTAAGACCATGTCTGGGACATGGCATCGGCATTGAGATGAGAGCTAGTGTAAGACCATGTCTGGGACACGGCATCGGCCTCGACCTGTGAGCCAGTGTAAGACCATATCTGGGACATGGCATCGGCATTTTACCCTCTTGTGAGAGGCTTATTGGATATCCTTTAGTATTCCAAATGGTTCCACGGGTTATTTAAAGCTTATGATAAAGATATGAAAGGATATAATCATGTTGTGAGTGGTACAGGTTCTTACTCGAAACTCATGAGATATGAGCTTAGTTATGATGCCTTAATGGTAAGGATGAAATTGAGTAAGTTCTATTTATAAGATGATTTCGGTACGATCTTGTAATCTTTGGCTTATACTTGTGATGTGTAAATATGTAATAAATCTACCATTGCTAAATCAAGAACGTTGTGCTGGTTTATAATATGCTATGTGTTTAAAGATGCATGGTTGATGTTGTTACTTATTTACATGCAACTTACTAAGTTTTATGCTTACTCCTTTTCCTTTCCATTTTCTTATAATATCGCCAAGCTAGCTCAGGGATCAAAGGATGTCGGAGGCTTGATCACACTATCAATCTGAACATTTGGTATAGTTAGATTTATCATTTTGAGTATGGCATGTATAGGGACTTGGTCTATTTTCAAGTGTCATATTGTTTTGGCCAAATGTGTTGGCTTGTCTTAAAGATTGATTCATTTTGTATAAGGCCATGGATGATGGCTAATACTTGGTATTGATATATGTAAATGATGGTGTTTTTTTTGAATGTGCAATTTGCATAGTGAAATATATGGTGTGTTAATGCATGAATGAGTAAGTCGCATGATTAGATTGATAAAGTATGTGATAAGGTTTGCATGTGAATGGAGTGTAATGGCCTTGAAATGTGTATGCCTTGGTTATGGCTGATTTGGTGAGATGTTTATGTGTGGATTGGTGTTACTCGATGTGGCTTATGTTGGTGCAAGTAAGGGTAGCAAAAGGGCTTGGTAAATAGCCTTGGTTTTGTCCATACGGGTAGACACACGGGCGTATGTCTAGGCCGTGTGTAACACACAGTCTGTCCCATGGGGTTGTAGTCCGACCGTCTATCCCCTCCACCTTAATTTGGTAAAACAGAATGCCAGTAGTAACCACACAGGCTGAGGCACGGCTATGTGTCTCTACAGTGTGGATGACAAGGCCATAATATATGGGCATGTGCCCAGGCCATGTGCCCAGGCCATGTGCCTTGGCCTTGTGATCCTAAAATGTTACTGACGTAAGAAACAGAATGTCAAGGTTTTAACACACGGGCGAAGACACGGACGTGTCATGTCCGTGTGAAAACCCCTGTAGGTTCAAATTGAAAAATAAATCCACACGGTTAAGGACATGGGCGTGTGTGATCACACGGTCTGCCCACATGGGCATGTCCTTTGCCACATGGGTGTGTGCCCCTATTTTCATTGAAAATTTCCAAACTTTTCTAAAGTGCCTTGTTTAGAACCGATCTAAAATATGTTTTGGGCCTCGTAGGCCCATATTAGGGGCTTCAAGATGAAGTTTAAAAAGTTTTAAAATTGAACAAAATTTCATCACCCGAAAATATTTGTATACATGTTATTAAGTTAGGTAACACCTCGTACCTTGTTCCGGCATAGGATACGGGTAAGGGGTGCTACGTTCTTTACTCGATTTGGGCTGAACAAACACTGGTGCCTCTGTAAATAAAGCTTTCAACTGATTGAAACTTTTCTGACATCTATCTAACCACTCAAACTTAACATCTTGTTGAAGCAATTTCGTCATCGGAGTCGCAACCATCGAAAAGCCTTTCACAAATCGGCTATAATAGCTGGCGAGTACCAAGAAGCTATGGACTTCAGATACATATCTCGGAGGCTTCTAATCCATTATTGCAGAAATCTTGCTTGGATCTACTCGAATACTTGATGCTGACACAATATACCCTAGAAAACCAACCTCGCGCAACCAGAATTCAAATTTGCTGAACTTTGCAAACAACTGTTTATCTCTCAAAGTTTGTAGTATGATTCACAAATGCTCAGCATGCTCAGATTCATCACGAGAGTAAATCAATATGTCATCAATGAACACAACTACAAATCAATGTAAATACGGCCTGAAAATCTGGTTCATTAGGTCCATAAAAACAACAGGTGCATTCGTTAATCCAAAAGGCATAACAAGAAATTCGTAGTGTCCATACCTTATTCTAAATGTAGTCTTTGGCACATCTGAGTCTTTTACTTGCAACTGGTAATAACCAGATCTCAAATCGATTTTCAAAAACACTGTTTCCCCTTTCAACTGATCAAACAAATCATCTATTCTTGGCAAAGGGTATTTATTTTTGATCGTCACTTTGTTGAGCTGTCGGTAGTCTATACACATTCTCATCGTGCCATCTTTCTTTTTCACAAATAATACTGGTGCACCCCAGGGAGAGAAACTCGGTCTAGCAGAACCTTTATCTGACAACTTTTGCAACTGAGCTTTCAATTCTTTTAACTCTGTCGAGGCCAGTCTGTACGGAGCTATCGATATCGATGTAGTTCCTGACACTAACTCAATGCCAAACTCAACCTCTCGAATCGGTGGTAAACCCAGTAACTCTTCAGGAAACACATCTGGATACTCACACACAACTGGCATTGATTCGATCTTCTTTTCAATCACTTTTGTATCAAGCACATAAGAAAAATAAGCTTCGTAACCCTTTCTCACATATTTCTGAGCTGACATCGATAAAATCACTGCTGGTAAACTATTAAAATCATCTGACTCAATTTGGATAATCTCATTATTTTGAAATCTCAGATCAATCATCTTTCGTTTACAATTTACTATAGCCTCATGTAGCGTTAACCAATCCACACTTAGAATTATATCAAATTCCTCAAATAGCAACAACATTAGATCAGCCGGAAAACAGAAATCCCGAATCATCAATGGACAGCTCTTGCACACTTTATCAACCAAAACACACTGGCCTAAAGGGTTCGATACTCTAATCACAAATTCAGTAGACTCTACAGGTAAAGTCTTACTGGAAACTAAATTCACACATATATAAGAATGAGTTGATCTTGGATCTATCAATGCAACCACATTAGTATCATAAAGAGTGAAAGTACTGGTGATAACATCTGGAGATGACGCTTCTTCACAAGCGCGAATAGCGTAGGCTCGTGTAGGTGCTCTGGCCTCAGACCTCACAGTAGAGTCTTTTGTTGCTCTCTGACTACCACTCACATTACCAGCATTTCTGGGTCGTCTCCCTCTAACTGCAATGTTACTCAGCCTCATACACTGAGCGTTATCTTTTTCAGCTAACTCTGGGCAATCTCTGATAAAATGATCTAACGATCCACATTTAAAACAAGCCCGATCATTCAATTTACAATCACCCAAAAGTCATTTTCCACGTTGTTTACATTCGGGTCAATTTGATTTCACACTCCCGACACTAGCTATCGAGATAGCCGGAGCTTTAAAGCTCGAATGTTGCCTTTCACGATCTTTGTTTGAATGTCCCACTGATGCATTAGAACGATTAAACGAGTCTCAAAATTTCTTCGATGAAGATTGATACGACTTACTCATTGATCTTTTTCTCGAGTCTTTAGCTTCTGAATCTGCCTTTCTTTTTTCTTTACTAAGATCCTCAGCTTTACATGCCCTCTCGACTAGAACAACAAATTCTTTCAACTCTAGAATTCTAAATAGTAATTTTATATCTTCATTCGATCCATCTACAAATTGTTTGCATATGATTTCTTCAGTGGAAATATATTCCCGGGCATACTTGCTTAATCATATGAACTCTCTTTCATACTCGGTGACAGTCATATGGCCTTGTTTTAACTATAAGAATTCTTTATGCTTCTGATCGAGAAATCTTTGACTTATGTACTTTTTTCAAAATTCAGATAGGAAAAACTCCCAAGTAACCCGTTCTCTAGGAACCACATATATCAACGTTTTCCACCAATGGTACACATTATCTCTCAGCAAAGATAAAACATATTTAATACAACTCATCAGGAGTACAAGACGATTCATCGAATACTCAGATCGTATTTTTGAGCCAAAACTCTTCAGCCCCATGTTTACGAATCTTATCTACTGGCGACTTATTCAATCGTATCAAATCTATAACTTAAGGATAAACAGATATTTATTAAGGAACAGGTGGGGGTGCAGGCTGTTGAGTAGCCAAATTCGTTCGAACGAACTCCGTAAACCACTCACTCATCATCTGGAAAAAGGCTTGCTTAGCCTCTCCATCATGGCTACTAGATACAGGCCTAGAGTCAGATTGCACTGTTCTTTGAGCAAGAGAGGACGCGTTACTCTCTACATCGTCAGCTACAGCTCTTTCAAGATCCATTGCTATACGAAAAAACATTTTAAGCTGTCAGGAATCGTCACACTATCGCAGAGTATATATGGCATGTGTAGCTAGACTCTCACACATGCTACGTTAGTCCTAGAATTGACTAAATCGTAGCTCTGATACCAATAAATGTAACACCCCTAACCCGTATCCATCACCAGAATAGGGTTTCAAGGCATTACATATCAAACCATAACATAAAACATACATTTATGCATCCATTCTCAAACACCATTCAATTATAAACATATTGTCCCTTATAAGGGCCTACGAGGCCTTAAACATGCTTTAGAAATGGTTTCGGACTAAATTGATAACATGCAAAAATTGTCGAAAACATAAAAATTTTCAAACATACAAGGGTTACATGCCCCTGCGAACAGGCCGCGTGTCCCAGGTCATGTAAAAACAAGGCATACATACTGACTTGGGTCACACAGCTGACCACACGCCCGTGTGTCTAGCCCGTGTGCCTTTTGAAATGGCCACACACGCCCGTGTGCCAGGCTATGTACTAGGGCATGCAAATCCTGTAAGGTATACTGACTTATGCAACACGGCCAACTCACACGCCCGTGTGCTAGGCCGTGTGCCATTTAGGGGGTATACTGACTTGTGCCACACAGCCGGTCACACGTCCGTGTGTGAGGCCGTGCGGAGCATACTGACTTCAATTCAATTTCAACACCAGGGGACACACAGTCGTGTATCATGATCGTGTCTCACACATGGCTGAGACACACGCTCGTGTCTCTGCCTGTGTGGACAAGAATAGGCCATTTGCAAGGCTAATTTTCCACCCTTTCTCATGCTCACCTAAACAACCAAAATAATACCATTTCAACACATTTATAGGCAACCAAAACATGCTATTTCATATACAAATCATGCCATTTAAAATCCATCTATTTCACTACTCAAATCATAATCCAAAACATACTAAAACAATATGCCAGTACCAAAAATTTCACCTATCTTCTCTATGCATTTTTCTCATCATCTTATCAACTAATTCATGCCATAAAACATACCAAATCGTCATCTTAAAATCAAGCCACAACATGCCATTTTTCAAAAAATAATACACCAATTGACAACTAGCTAATTGAGCAACCATATAACCATCACAACAACTATCCCAGACATGCCAAAACACAAGGCAATATATACATCATATATCACTTATCAAACTTATGATATAAGCCAACTTTGTAACAGCCCGGTTTAGACCCTAGCCGGAATAGTGATTTCAGAACCACAAATCTGATGTCATAAAATTATTTTAATATTATTTTTGGTAATTACAGTATGTTATTTGATATGTGTGAAATTTTGTGATTTAATTTTACCGATTGGTTGTCTAATTTGATAAAAAGGACTTAATCGCATAAAATGCAAAATTAGCATGCTATAAGTTAAAGTGCTTAATTGCTATGGTTTCTTAATTTTGAAGTACTTAAAGTGAATTGAATAATGGCATGGACGGTAATGGACAACTATTATCAAGTTTTCATATTAATTTATAAAGGTTAAAGAGGTAAATGATGTATTATTATGTAATTAAATAAAACATAATGTAAATATGCATGTTCATCTTTCTTGTTGGCCAAATGTAAGGATGAACAGAAGCCATTTTTCTTGTTTAAAAGTTCGGCAATCTCTAAGCTAGAATGAGGTATGTTTTGAGCTCGGTTTTCGATTTATGTTTTTGAGACCGTTGAATATTACCTTGCCCATGCTTTAATTTCTGGAATTGATGATGAATTTGAGATTTTCCATTGTTGATAATGTGATGAATTTGTTGTTTGATGATGAAAAATAAATGTTTGATGTTTGATTATCATGTTTAATTAAGTGATTTATGATAAAAATCCAAATTAGGGATTTATTTATGAAATTTAAAAATTTAGGGGCTTAAATGTGAAATAAATTGAATAAATGGGCTGCTAAGGACCTAGGGAGCATTCGGCCTAATATGGGCTTATTGAAATTTATGGTATTTTGTATTGTTTTGAATTAGAGACTAAATTGAGAAAATGTGAAATGTCAAGGGCTGAAATGCAAAATGCCTAAATTATGTATTTTTGGATGAAATTGAATGAATATGTTACTAAACAAGACAAATTTGTATTGAATTAGATCAAGAAAAGAGGAAATCGAATTTGAATCGAGGAAAGTCGAAAGTTGTCAAATAGTCGTTCTGGTCCGTTTGTGTCCGTACGAGGTAAGTTCAAATGTTGTTAAATTCGGTTGTATATGTATTATATATGCCAAATTGAATTATAATAAATACATGTGTATATGCATGTTCATCTTTCTTGTTGGCCAAATGTAAGGATGAACAGAAGCCATTTTTCTTGTTTAAAAGTTCGGCAATCTCTAAGCTAGAATGAGGTATGTTTTGAGCTCGGTTTTCGATTTATGTTTTTGAGACCGTTGAATATTACCTTGCCCATGCTTTAATTTCTGGAATTGATGATGAATTTGAGATTTTCCATTGTTGATAATGTGATGAATTTGTTGTTTGATGATGAAAAATAAATGTTTGATGTTTGATTATCATGTTTAATTAAGTGATTTATGATAAAAATCCAAATTAGGGATTTATTTATGAAATTTAAAAATTTAGGGGCTTAAATGTGAAATAAATTGAATAAATGGGCTGCTAAGGACCTAGGGAGCATTCGGCCTAATATGGGCTTATTGAAATTTATGGTATTTTGTATTGTTTTGAATTAGAGACTAAATTGAGAAAATGTGAAATGTCAAGGGCTGAAATGCAAAATGCCTAAATTATGTATTTTTGGATGAAATTGAATGAATATGTTACTAAACAAGACAAATTTGTATTGAATTAGATCAAGAAAAGAGGAAATCGAATTTGAATCGAGGAAAGTCGAAAGTTGTCAAATAGTCGTTCCGGTCCGTTTGTGTCCGTACGAGGTAAGTTCAAATGTTGTTAAATTCGGTTGTATATGTATTATATATGCCAAATTGAATTATAATAAATACATGTGTATATGCCGAAATGAATTAAGCATTGGAGAACTAGTTACAAGCTTGAATCGATCGAATTACGACGTCCAAACGCCCGGTACGAACCATAGGAATAGTATAGGATACATATGTCATGACATAGGATTCCGATATGTGATTTCGTGACCACATCTGGGACGTTGGCATCGATTTGAGATTTACATGTAAGACCATGTCTGGGACATCGGCATCGTATATGATTTCGTGTAAGACCCTGCCTAGGACAGTGGCATCGATATTTGATTACATGTAATACCACGTCTGGGACGTTGGCATTGTACGAGCTTTTTGAGTTATCCGAGTATCCTTATTGATTCCGAACGGTTCAACAGGCAATATTGAGAAATGAATGATTATGTAAAAATGTATCCGATTCAGGTACGTATGATAAACATCAGAAATGAAAAGTGAGTATGTTTCAAATGATGATATGTGAAATACATGACAATGAATGATGAATGTATGCAAATGAATTATGAGTAAGTGAAATAGATGTAATGTATGAGATTGAGATGTGCTTTTGTGCAAGTGAATATGAACAAATGAGCTAGATGAATTAAGTATGTATGAGATTTATATGTTCATTGAGAAATGAGGTAAGTGAGGTTACTTAATGTAATCATATGAATTTATGAGTATGATGAATGTATATGTGGTTAAGATTTGTTAAATTCAGCCTAGTTAAATTAAATTATACATATCATTGAGTTGATTTATTTGCTTATGGCTTACTAAGCTTTTAAAGCTTACTCTATGTGTTTTTCCTATGTTTATAGAGTTTCGAAGACTTGCTCGGGTTGGAAGTCGTAGGAGACCTCATCACACTATCCAGTTTTTGCTTCGGTAAATAAATGCTTTGAGATTCGGTTATGTGGCATGTATAGGCTAGTTTTGATATATTTGGTTTTGAAATTTATATATATATATATAGCCATGCGAAAATGGCTTGATCATGATGCTAATGTTGGTATATATATTCGGTCATGTTATAAGCTTAAATTATGAGGTATGTTTCATGGTAAATATGTTGTGATGTTGGTTATATGATTCGGCAATGAGGAATGGTATGTAGGATGTTTATTTGGCTTATTAGTTAGCTCACTATGGAAGCATGAGAAGTGGTATAATTTGGCTTGGTAATAAGGTAAAATGATGATTATATTTTGGGTATGTTTGATGGTCATTTGAATAACTATAAGTGATCTATTTTTTTTTATTTTAAGTTATGAAATAGCATGTTTGGCTTAAAATTTGAATGATGAAAATGTTAGAACCTATTGAGGTTAAATTGGATAACTGAATGGTTGTCTATTTGAATTGTTGGACATATGAGTTATAAATACATATGCTGATGACATGTTTTCTTGTGGTTTGGTTTAAAAAAAAAAGTCAATTTGTTGGTATGACTTGACATTGTGTTCAAAAATGGTTCAATTTGATTTGGTAAAATGTGCATAATGTTATAATGTTTAAAATGCTATGATTTGGTAATTGTATTTAGAAATGGTTTTTGGTTTTAGGGTCTTATGCGCATGGTATGATAATGTTAAAAGTACAGTTGGTTATATTATATAGTTACCTAATGTTTTATGTGCAAATGAATATTAAGCCATGAGATATGGCCAAATTGGTTTAACATGAGCATGTATAAAGATTATAAAATGTTATGGTTGGTATTTAGCTAAGGATATGGGTTGAGATGGCTTAGTATGCGTTTGTATATAGGTTTATAAAATGGTATGATCAATAATTCGTTATGAAATAGATGTATATCGATGGATGTCTTGTTATATGCTTGGTATATGAAATGAATTATGGTTGATTATGACTTGGGTATTCGAATGTTATGGAAATGGTGGCCATATGGTTTGAATTTTGTAATTATGAAACATGTACAAATTGGTTTTCATATCTGACAGCTTGGTTCAGAATTTTTGAATAGACTAATGGAATTGAAATGGTTAAATATTGAAACATAGTTAGTATAAGAGAATGTTCGATAAAGCATGATTTGTGTGGTTGGTTATGTGATTCAAATATACGAATTTGACTTATATGAAAAAGAGGTTGGTTATTAATTTATTTTGGAAATAAATTAATTAATAAATAATGTGTTAAGTTTCGAAAAAACTTTATGTGTTCGATTTAGTCCCGACCTCTTCCTAATGCATGTATAAGGTCTCGTTGACCTAAGAAAGGGACTTTATGTTGACATTTGACTATGATATGATGATGTATGACTTTTGATTGTGAAGTGATCACGAAATGTTCCAATATGTTCGGTAATGCCTCTTAACCCTGTTACAAACTTAAATGGCCAAATACACATCAACATTTACATCATTCATGAGCCAAATCTCATGGCTAATATCATATCTCAAAACACATCATCATATAACTAGTTATACATGCCATATACCATATTTACAAAGCATCAAAAGTACCAACAAGTTGATCGATAGTGTGACGATGTTCCTGACGATCCCCAAATCCAAGCTAGCTTTGATTATCTATAAAGTCGGGGAAGAACACACAAACTAAGCTTTAAAAGCTTAATAAGCAATGTACAAATAAAATTACCACATGAATCACATTATTTCCATTAATAGGCAAACTATGAGTATGCACATATAGTTTCACAAACAGTTCCCATTGTACACATATTCAATATCATAAGTGAATTCATCAAATACTTCCCTTTCAAAACTCGTATGAATCTCATATGTACCTGAGTCACTTAACTCATTCACACATTCTCTCTCGACTTGACTTTGCCAGTTGAACCCTTCGAAATCGTTAAGGATACTTGGAATTCACATATAGCTCGTACAATGCCATATCCCATATATGGTCTTATATGTTATTACATATCAATGCCGATAGCCCAGCGATGGTCTTACACGAAATCAAATAACGACGCCAATGTCCCAGAGATGGTCTTACACGTAATCACATAATGATGCCAATGTCCCAGACATGGTCTTACACATAATCACATCTCAATAATCCTAATGTCATGACATTCATATCCTATACTATTCCTAAGGTTCGTACGAGACTTTCGGATATTGTAACCCTATCAGTTCTTGCTCATATTTAATCATTCAACATTCATAGCAGTTCAATAATAATTAAATGTAAGAGTATGCCCAAAGATCAATCATGAGATGGTTGTAATAACATACTTTATTTACCATATTTATTAATATAAAGCGTTGTCATTATTATTTCAGTTTTTCTATCGTGTATACAAATAAAACTGTTTTATAATAATGTCACGAGAATAATATGATTATTTTTAAAAGATCCTTAGTCGAAGTATTATTGTTGACTAGGACAACGATAATGCATTAAGACTAACATGTAGTTGATTGATGATAAAGAGTTGTCATTGATGTGGATTGTCAAAATCAATGCATGAATATGTGTGTTAGAGAACAACATATTGGATTGACCCGTTATGAGTATGTTTATTGGATTATTATGTAATTGTCACAACATTACTCATAGTGATTAATATGTATATGATCCTCGGACTTGAGACAATTATTAATCTCGGCATCGTGCGTTGTATATTTTGATACTGATCAAACGTATAATCGTGAATGGTTGTTCTATAAAGGTGATGTTGGATATACCACAATCTATGTAGAGGATATGGTTGATCAATATAGGATAAGTCCCTCCTACATAATAGGAGTAATATCTTAGGCCACTTGATTGAGTGAGACTAGAAATGCATGGCCATGCTCAAATAAGTTGACATGAGATGTCATACTAATTTGTATATCATAGTTTACTCAAGATATCAAGAAACATGGGATGGACTATACAAGTGTGACTATTCCATGACTTGTGTCCATTCCGGAGATAAAGGACTTAAGGATTAATGCATGAAAGGTTAATCACAAAAAGTTATGTGGAATCATGACTTCTTGTAACTTAGGTAGCAATGATGCATTGCTACATGCCACTCATTGTTTGTGACATTAGAATCGTTCTATTATTATCGCTAACGTTGCAAGAGAACCTACTGTGGTCACACCCTATGGTTTTAAATGAGCGGAATAAAATATAATTGGTATTGTTTTTGGTTGTCACATGAATTAAATTAATTAAAGAATTAATTTAATTGGGCAATCAAATATTGAACATATTATATGTACAAGGATGTTGTACACATAATGACAACATAATTCTATTAATATATGAATTTGATTCATATATAAATTTAAATAAATATAGTTTATGAAATCCTTATTATAATTAATGTAATTATAATTTTTGGATATAATTAATGTAATTATAATTTTTGGTTAAAAACTTTATTGTATTTATTTAACATTCAAGAGATACCAATTATAAAAGGGTATTAAAAGGATACCAAATAATGGGCCCAATGAAAAAGATACCCATTATAAAAGGCCCAAATTAAAAGAATACCCAATATAAAAGGTATTTAAAAGAGACAAAGCTGAAGAAAAAACCCTAATAGATTGCTTGTTAGGTCTAGTAATGTCAAGCAAATAAACCTCCAAAAAATAGTTTTGGAGATTTCTTCCGTTCATAGTCAAACCGGGTGGATCACGTAGAGGCCGACATCGGAAAGGTTGTGGCTTGATTCGACAGTAGATCAAAACTCTTGTTGCCAAGGCGTCGCCGTCTACTCAGATTTAAGTTTTGGTAATTTCGAAACCTCTATTTCACCCCGATTCGTTCCTCACACATGGATTCCTGATTTGGATCGCCGGATCTAATTTTATTCTGCTGCGCCATGGGTTTCGGCGTTCCAACATTAAACATATATAATTCAATTTAAAGACATTTATTTGCATATGAACTTACCTCGTATTAGGGATAAACGGACGGGATTGACTATTCGATAACCTTTGATTTTCCCCGATCTAAATCAGACCTCTTTTGTTCTTGATCTATATGAATTCAAATTTAACTAATTTAATCATCTTTTCATTCAACTCAGTCCACAAACACATATTTAGGCATTTTTATACTTTAGCCCTTAAAGTTCCATATTTTTATAATTTAGTCCCTATTTCATAAAAAAACACAAATTACACAAAATTTAACAAAACACATGCTTAGCCGAATTACCATAGTACCCTTAGCAGCCCATATTTCACATTTATTTCACATTTCAACCACATAATTTGTACTTTTCACAATTTAATCCCTAAACAGTATTTTTATCAAAAATCACTTAACAAAATATGATAATCTATCAACAAATATCCATTTTTCATCATCAAACATTTAAAAGCTTTAACATTCATCAATAGAACTTCACAAAATCATCAAAAAAAAAACTCAAAAATTAGGGCACAGACTAGCTAGTACTCGATGCAACGATCACAGAAACATAAAAATCATCAAAAACCGAACAAAATTCATACCTTAATTAAGAATTAAAGGCACCGAACCCTAAAGCTTGAAGATAGCTTTCTTTTTCTTCAAAATTTAGTGCAAAAAGATGATACATGGCCACCATTTTGTTTTGTTTTAATTTAATTAAATTTAAATCATAAATTACTTAATTAACCTTTGTTTAAACATTAATAAAACATATAATGGATGGCTATTCATGTCAATTCCCACTATCCATGGTCTATTCACAACATAAGGACTTCATATTTAATTATTCATAGCAAATAAGCACTTAAAAATTAGAATGCAACTTTTGCATTTTATGCGATTTAGTCCTTTTATCAAATTAGAAATCCAATCGATAAAATTAAATCACGAAACTTTCAAACATATATAATCACATGCTATAAACATCAAAACTAATATTAAAATAATTTTCTGACCTCGAATTTGTAGTTCTGAAACCACTGTTCTGATTTAGCTAAAACCGGGTTGTTACATGAATGGTTGATTTAGGTACTTTTGTACTTGGATTTGGTTGTCATTGGAATGATTTAATGGCTTTATTTTATACAATGTTGATTGAGCACTTAGAAAGAAATGGTTTACAACTCTTGAATTAGGTAACAAATATGTATTTTGCCCAAAAATAGGGGCAATGTCGCAACCTCAGGCTCTTAATGTCGCAACGTCGCCATCTTAAAGAGTGACGTCATGACAAGCATATGTTGTTGGATCTAGTGCCCTAAGTTTAGTATTTTCGTCTACGTATTGTAACAGCCCATTTTTATTCAAATTGGAACAGTGGTTTTGGAACCACAAATCTGAAGTTAAAATATTTATTTTATTATTTTAATAAGGTCTACAACATGATAGAATTATTGTGTGAAAGTTTCATAAAGAAATTTTACTGTTTGAATACTTAATTCGGTAAAAAGGATTAAATCGCGTAAAATGTAAAATGCATGTTCTATTAGTTAAAGGTGTCAAATAGCTTTGGCTTTTAATTATGGTGGCCGTAAATGGTAATTAGACCATTTTAATTATGATTGGACAAAGATGGACAAGCATTAAGTGATTTTTAAGTTATATTAATAAGGTTAATTTGGTAATATGTTTAATAAGGTTATATTAAATAAAACAAAGTCATTTTATTCATCTTTCTTCATCTTTTTGCCGAAAATTGAAGAGAAAATAAAGTTATTCTATAGGTTTTACCATTCGATCACTTTGGAGCTTAATTGTAAGTTCATCTTAGCTCGGTTTTTAATGATTTTTACATTTTTGATATCGTTACTTCGTATTCTAGCTAGCGCGTACCTTAGATTTTGAAATTGTTAAAGATTATCATGTTTCTATTGTGGAATGCTTGAGTAATTTGATGAATTATGATAGATTTGGAAGGTTTAATGTTAGATTAATAGTTTTTGTAAAGTGATTTTTGACAAAAATGTCAAAAAGGGGTTAATTTGTGAAATTGTAAAATTATATGGGTAAAAGTATGAATAAATAAAAGATATGGGCTGCTAGGGACTCCATTAAATTCGGCTAAGTATGGGTTTGTACTAAATTGCATGAATTTGCAATTTTATATGATAAGGACTAAATTGTGAAAATGTAAAAGTTTAGGGAAAAATATGTAAAATAGCCCTAATGTGTGTTTTGGACTAAATTGAATAAATAGTTGATTAAATAAGCTGATTTTAATAATATATAGATCAAGATAAGCCGAGATCGGGATTAGATCGGGGAAAAGGAAATATTGACGATTAGCCAATATTTCTATCCGAGCAACTCGAGGTAAGTTCGTATAATTAGAATCAAACTTTTAAATACTTGTAATTATTTGAAATGAATGTATATAATTGATTAATTGATCAACCTGAAATAAGAATACCTTATTGATAAAGTCTAATGGTTACCGAGCCCCGTTTGAACCATAGGAATTCGTAGGATACGAGTGACATATCACTAGGGTTACAATTTAGGTTGAGATCCTACATGTGTTGTGGACTAACCGCAGCTCGTATGAGCTTATCGATATATCAGCTTGCAAGAGCTTACTGTTCACAGCTCGTCAGAGCTTACTGATCATAGCTCGAAAGAGCGGAAATGATAATGAATTGATGGACTATTGATTTATATGTTATGTATATCACTCGAGTATCACTCGATATTCTAATAGGTTCAATGGGCATAAATTATGTTATTGGTTATGTGAAAAAGATATGTGTTATATGGATGAGTTACTATTACTGTTATCGAATAAATTACTGCTTATATGATTGAGAATGAAATGTTATAAATGATGTACATGATATATGTGAATTTGATATGATACAATGTTTGAGTATTAAATTAAGACAATGGATGATTACATGCACTTATATGACTAACTTGTTGATAAATGCTTGGGTATAGGCATTTGGCAAGTGAATTTGATATACTTTGTTTAATTGTTTGATTATGTATAAATGGTAAGTTAAATTTTGAATTATACGGGCTTACTAAGCTTTAAAGCTTACTCTGTTTCTTTTCCATGTTTTATAGAGGTTCGATAGCTCGCTCGATTCGGATAAAGTCGGAGTTACACATCACACTATCCAGTTGCTGTTTGGTACTTTTGAACTCTTGGATATTTGTAAATATGGCATGTATAGTGTAACACCCCAAACCCGGCCCATTTACTCCGACCGAATTTTGAATGCCACCGCGGAACACTTTCAAAAATATTCTTTCTTAATAGTGAAACCGATAAAAATTTTGTCGAGTTTAATAAAACATTTTCATGACTTGTAATATTCTAAGTAAAAATCGGAGTTCATTATAAAAATATCGGATTTAAACTTTACTGAGAAAATAAAACCATTTGCAATCATCCTTAAATCATCCTTCCATAATAGGGCAGAATAGTAATGATACTTAATAAATGAACTGAAATACTTTAGTGGGCCTTATTACAATACACACTTAATCAGAATACGGAAAATATAAATATTTAATTCATTAACCAAGAGATTTCTTTGCATGAAATCCACTTTTGCATGGCCACTTTTGTACCCGCTCCAAACCCTGTCCAAACGTTATGCGCCACCTGAAAGGTTTTATGAAAATGGAGTGAGTCACCAAGACTCAGTGCATAGTTAATACACATGTCCTCACCTATGGGCTTGGCCCATATCCACACAATTCATATATACAATATGCAATTATAAAAATGCAATTTTGAATACACAATATTATAAATATGATCACGAATATACAATTACGAAGTCCAATCCACAAAGTGATCCACATATCTTTTTTTTGCACATTATTTCTTAAGGTCGTGGCTAAGCCACCGATCACATAGAAATCTCACGTATCAATCGGTTCACTAATCAACAATCACGAATGTAGCACGAGGCTAGCATTAGAACACTCACATAGTGTACACCTTTTCTCCGATAGTCACATCACAAATCTCATGCGTGCGTATACGCATTTATAACAACATTTCGTACGAAACAAATATGTATATTTGATACCATGGTCACATATTACTCATAACAATATACATTACAAGTCATCACTTTAATTTACACTCATCGATAATCATTTATAATTGCACATCACCAAAAGTTAATATCATAACCATTTACTTGATTTATCGATCACTTACCTTGATATCCTTACTCATAGCCTTTTATTTTGGCTAACATGCATAACTTATTCGTTTACATAAAATAATACTTACAATACATATATCGAGCAAAAGAACAGTGCGATAACTACTCACCTGACTATAGCGAGATTCTGATTTATTGATCCTAATATCAACTAAAGTCTCGAAAGCTTCTATTTCTTTTATCGTTTAGCCCCTAGAACACACAACCGAAATCGGTCACACTTTGTACCAAAAACATGGCCTTAGGCCGAATATCATAAGTCATTTACCTAGCTTATTTCGATCCCGAAACACTATTTGCATTGATGTTCAAAAATCCGAGAGCTCCCTTAAAGATTCCTTCCTTCAACTACACAAAAGAGCACACCAACATAGTCATTGAAGGTTGGCCACAAGTAAACAGATTAAGGTTTCAGCTATCACATCTTAACACTCTTCAAAACCTTCAAAACAAAGATTCGGCTAACACAAAAATATTAAAAACATGGCCCTTGGCCGAAACTACACATCTTACCTATCTTGAATAGTCGAGTCTTGAAAACTCCTTTTTTTGAACCTTAATACTCCATGATGCTTGTGAAGTCCCAAAAGAGTGTAAGTTTCGGCTTCTAGCTTGGCTTTAAAAGCTTGTGGGATAGAAAATAACACTTAATATTTGGCTAACAATGAGAGTAAAGACTGGTCTTTTGGGGAGATGATAATTTGACCAAGCTAACAAGTAGGAAGATAAAGGATAAAAATACAAATGGTCTTAAAGCTCTTTAAGGTTTCGGTCATAGACAAAAGAGAGTGTAAGCCGAAACTAGGTAGTTTTTCTCAAAATTCGGTACCCATGCTAGCATACTTCAAAGCCGAAATGCTTAAAGCAAGGAAATGATATACCAATTCAACAAATTCGGCCATGCACACTATGGAAAGGAAGAGGAGCAGCCTAAGGAGTTCTACATTCGGCTAGGCTTCAAGAGCAAAGAAAGAAACAACAATTTGCATGCTTTTCAGCCATGCACCAAAAGCAAAGAAAACAAAAATGTTGGTCATCCTTTCTCAAACACAAGGACGGCCAACCTTCACGCATGCTCTCTTTCTCTTTTGCAAATTTTATTTTATCACCTTTCCCATATTTACACCATTCACTATACTTAATCTTTAATGAACAAAAGGGCTAATGCCGATGCATCCCAAACGGCAATGTTTCAAAATCAAGGCCGGCCATACAATTGAATTTCCCAAGCCACCCATGCTTCTTTCTTTTGCTAAGTTCCAAAAAATCAATTCTGATTATTGTTTAATCCATACTAATAATAGTAATAATAAAACTCCCCAAGCATGCTTTATTCCCATTATCAAAGAAGTAAGAAAATTCTTTGTTTAATAGCATGCCCAACACTATTTATAATATAAAATGATCAGCTTATAACAAATAAGATAAAAAAAAATAGTAGAGAAGAGCAACTCTTAGGCTGCATGCGCTGCTTGCTGCATGCATTTAGTGCCCATGCAGCTGCTATTTTTTTTCACGCCTGAAAAAGGCCAAAAGAAGACCTCGGTCATTGTCACGGTGTCTCGAACCCGAGACTGGAGAGGACTCTCGGCGCCTCTGCCATTCGGCTACCTTGACTTCCTTGTCAATAACCTCATCTGAGTCTTTTAAGCATTCATCACTCGTCCCGCCGCTTAGCGCTAAAATAAAAACAAAGCGCATCATGCGCGATCCTCAGGATTCAAACCCGAGTCCTCTGAGCCTTAGCTCTCACACAATGTCCTTGGCCACTCGGCCACTATGCATTTTATGTTAACAGCCGCATTAAAAATCCTTTTAACCCTTACTTCGGTGGCTTCCCCATTTTAACGCTAGGAGCTAAAAATAAAAACATCTGCGCCCCCAATGGGACTCGAACGCGAGTCCTCGTGATGGCCTCCATGCTGCAAGCGCCTTAACCACTCTGCTAAGTGGTTTTATGCGACGTGAACTTCGCATAATTTCTTTTAAGGCCTCTTTCAAAGCAGCGCCCTTTTTCAAAATAAAATGCTTATGCCGCACACGAGACTCGAACCCTTGACCATGCTTGGCGCCGAATCTTAAGTGGCACACGGAAGCCACTATGCTACCTGGACTTTCATGTCCATAACTTCACAAAATTTATTATTAAGGCCTCTTTAGCCAAATTCTATTTTAAACCCTAAATTTTCAAAATTTTCAAAATTGTCCCATTTTATTCCGGGAGTTTTAGAAACTCCAAAAACACATCAAAACCACTCTTGAAGCCTAATACACTCGAGTCATTCTCCAAACTCAGTAACCCTATTTCGGGATATTACAATTCTACCCCTTAAAAATAATTTCGTCCTCGAAATTACTTACGAAACGAACATCCGTACATTCCAATTCACTACATATCACTCACATATTCCCAATTATACACATATGCAAACATATTCAACCTCTTTCACATTTAGCATTTTCACATAAGACCACTTCTTCACAAGTATATTCAAGCTTAGATTCCATTACGGATTTCATACACATTAATGGTAAGATCAATTGCACATATTAACAGTCTTACCGAAGCTTCAACTATATCACCTCTTACTTAGTTCAAATGGAAATATACCAACTTCCCTTATTCCTTGCAAGTACGAAAGACTCGCACTTATCCGAGCATTTAGCTCATGAAAATAAACATGTTTCATCTTGTAAGTGATTCAGGAATTCTCTTCTATAACACATCACCGGCATTAAGCCTGCTAGGCATCAAAGCCTGAAATACACACCGGCACAAAGCCTACTAGGCATCAAAGCCCGAAATACACACCGGCACAAAGCCTGCTAGGCATCAAAGCCGAAAACACACTGCCGGCACAAAGCTCGCTAGGCATCAAAGCCCGAAATATACAGGCACAAACAAAGCTCGCTAGGCATCAAAGCCCGAAATATACAGCAAGCACAAAACTCGCTAGGCATCAAAGCCCGAAATATACACTGCAGCACAAAGCTCTGCTAGGCACAAAGCTCAAAAATATACACGCGCACAAAGCTCGCTAGGCATCAAAGCTCGAAATATAATATTATCACCCTTTGAATCACATTACAAGCTGACCAAATCATAAACCATATAATTCACATCACTTGTACTTATCACTTCGATGACATTTCATAATAGAAAGTCTATCCGCAGTCGGCTTTTACTATATTTATAACCAGGGTTCCATAACCCCACATGTGCACAAGGTTATAACTAACCTTAACAATATTCAATTGCTTATAGACTTACACTTTAAAACATTTTAAATTTCGATTCCAACACTCGCCGACATGATATTTTCCACACTGAGCACATGGACGGTCCCGATTTCTCATAGTTGGCTTAATCACATGAACAAAACTTTCAATCTTTGGTCTTTTTTGAAGACCCTCAGATAATTTAGACAATTCAAGATTTCTCCCATCACGGTTCATATCCTTATCTCGATTTTATCTCATCGAGTCCTTAATTTCTTCAGCTATCTTAACTTTTTCAACTAACACAGCAAATTTCCATTCCTGTGGGGAAACTATCAACAGTCTCAGGCCGTCTCTTAATCCATCCTTAAACCGGACACATCATTCATGTTTCGTAGCCATTACTCCTTGAGCATATTGGCTTAACTTTAGTAAATTTAGTATCGTATTTTGCCATGGACTTGTTCCATTGAACTAGTCCCAAAAACACATTTCCTATGAGCATCAAAATAGTAAATATCGACATACTTCTTCTGGTATGCCGTCTTGACATACTCCCAAGTGAAGTCCTCAGCTATGATATTTTCCTGAATCGTGAGCCACCATCAAGCGTCTCTCGTCGCTAAGTAGCGTCACCATTTCTTTCACTTTTTCCTCAGGATTCAGATCGAGCTCATCCACAACTCGCTTGGTTGTTTCCAACCGATATTCAATCACACTGGGTGCCACGCCCGATATATCACAAAACAAATCCGATCCATTGGCTTAAAGTCGCTCGGAAACAAATTTTCGAGCTCTTATATTTCTCCCTCTCCAGCCACCATCTCTAAAACTCGCAGCACTGTCCGCGATACAGTATTATTCCTCGTCTGATCTTGTTGCTCAATATCAAAAGTTGGTGGTGGAGGTGACACCTTATTATCAACCCTTGACCCGATCTAACGAGTTCCGATGTGGCCATTTTGCTTCGATCATGTCCTCTAGAACTCATCTCTTATCACACAATCTGACTTAGAAGTTTTATGCATTAGAAAGTTGTTCCACTGATTATTCGCGAACAATTTTATGGAATAAGTATTTAGAAGTGGTTCTTTCGATCACACATAGGTTCGGTTCAAGTTCGCTACATCTTATTCAGAGAGTCACATACATGTTCATAAGCAGAGACACATTCATTCACTATACCTCTATAGTCATTTCAGTTCTCAAGTCTTATACACTTGTCTTAGGGTTCGATAGCCCAAATTTTCTAATCTACAAGCCCAATTATGCCCATACAGTTCACATATTCAATATACCTCAATAATCAGAGATACTTACCAGGTGGACTTCGGGTCAGAGGTACAGGTGCCATGCCAGAACAAGCCCAAAATAGAAGTTCACATTTTGAAAAGCCCACTTTTGAAAACTATTTTCGGGCCCAAAACCTCAAAGCCGAGTTTTGAACCATGCTCTGATACCAAAATGTAACACCCCAAACCCGGCCCATTTACTCCGACCGAATTTTGAATGCCACCGCGGAACACTTTCAAAAATATTCTTTCTTAACAGTGAAACCGATAAAAATTTTGTCGAGTTTAATAAAACATTTTCATGACTTGTAATATTCTAAGTAAAAATCGGAGTTCATTATAAAAATATCGGATTTAAACTTTACTGAGAAAATAAAACCATTTGCAATCATCCTTAAATCATCCTTCCATAATAGGGCAGAATAGTAATGATACTTAATAAATGAACTGAAATACTTTAGTGGGCCTTATTACAATACACACTTAATCAGAATACGGAAAATATAAATATTTAATTCATTAACCAAGAGATTTCTTTGCATGAAATCCACTTTTGCATGGCCACCTTTGTACCCGCTCCAAACCCTGTCCAAACGTTATGCGCCACCTGAAAGGTTTTATGAAAATGGAGTGAGTCACCAAGACTCAGTGCATAGTTAATACACATGTCCTCACCTATGGGCTTGGCCCATATCCACACAATTTATATATACAATATGCAATTATAAAAATGCAATTTTGAATACACAATATTATAAATATGATCACGAATATACAATTACGAAGTCCAATCCACAAAGTGATCCACATATCTTTCTTTTGCACATTATTTCTTAAGGTCGTGGCTAAGCCACCGATCACATAGAAATCTCACGTATCAATCGGTTCACTAATCAACAATCACGAATGTAGCACGAGGCTAGCATTAGAACACTCACATAGTGTACACCTTTTCTCCGATAGTCACATCACAAATCTCATGCGTACAGATATCATTACTATAACAACATTTAAATCATTGAAACAAATATGTATATTTGATACCATGGTCACATATTACTCATAACAATATACATTACAAGTCATCACTTTAATTTACACTCATCGATAATCATTTATAATTGCACATCACCAAAAGTTAATATCATAACCATTTACTTGATTTATCGATCACTTACCTTGATATCCTTACTCATAGCCTTTTATTTTGGCTAACATGCATAACTTATTCGTTTACATAAAATAATACTTACAATACATATATCGAGCAAAAGAACAGTGCGATAACTACGCACCTGACTATAGCGAGATTCTGATTTATTGATCCTAATATCAACTAAAGTCTCGAAAGCTTCTATTTCTTTTATCGTTTAGCCCCTAGAACACACAACCGAAATCGGTCACACTTTGTACCAAAAACATGGCCTTAGGCCGAATATCATAAGTCATTTACCTAGCTTATTTCGATCCAAAAACACTATTTGCATTGATGTTCAAAAATCCGAGAGCTCCCTTAAAGATTCCTTCCTTCAACTACACAAAAGAGCACACCAACATAGTCATTGAAGGTTCGGCCACAAGTAAACCAGATTAAGGTTTCAGCTATCACATCTTAACACTCTTCAAAACCTTCAAAACAAAGATTCGGCTAACACAAAAATATTAAAAACATGGCCCTTGGCCGAAACTACACATCTTACCTATCTTGAATAGTCGAGTCTTGAAAACTCCTTTTTTTGAACCTTAATACTCCATGATGCTTGTGAAGTCCCAAAAGAGTGTAAGTTTCGGCTTCTAGCTTGGCTTTAAAAGCTTGTGGGATAGAAAATAACACTTAATATTTGGCTAACAATGAGAGTAAAGACTGGTCTTTTGGGGAGATGATGATTTGACCAAGCTAACAAGTAGGAAGATAAAGGATAAAAATACAAATGGTCTTAAAGCTCTTTAAGGTTTCGGTCATAGACAAAAGAGAGTGTAAGCCGAAACTAGGTAGTTTTTCTCAAAATTCGGTACCCATGCTAGCATACTTCAAAGCCGAAATGCTTAAAGCAAGGAAATGATATACCAATTCAACAAATTCGGCCATGCACACTATGGAAAGGAAGAGGAGCAGCCTAAGGAGTTCTACATTCGGCTAGGCTTCAAGAGCAAAGAAAGAAACAACAATTTGCATGCTTTTCAGCCATGCACCAAAAGCAAAGAAAACAAAAATGTTGGTCATCCTTTCTCAAACACAAGGACGGCCAACCTTCACGCATGCTCTCTTTCTCTTTTGCAAATTTTATTTTATCACCTTTCCCATATTTACACCATTCACTATACTTAATCTTTAATAAACAAAAGGGCTAATGCCGATGCATCCCAAACGGCAATGTTTCAAAATCAAGGCCGGCCATACAATTGAATTTCCCAAGCCATCCATGCTTCTTTCTTTTGCTAAGTTCCAAAAAATCAATTCTGATTATTGTTTAATCCATACTAATAATAATAATAATAAAACTCCCTAAGCATGCTTTATTCCCATTATCAAAGAAGTAAGAAAATTCTTTGTTTAATAGCATGCCCAACACTATTTATAATATAAAATGATCAGCTTATAACAAATAAGATAAAAAAAAATAGTAGAGAAGAGCAACTCTTAGGCTGCATGCGCTGCTTGCTGCATGCATTTAGTGCCCATGCAGCTGCTATTTTTTTTCACGCCTGAAAAAGGCCAAAAGAAGACCTCCAGCGCTGTCACCAGGTCTCGAACCCGAGACCTGGAGAGGACTCCTCAGCGCCTCGGCCATTCGGCTACCTTGACTTCCTTGTCAATAACCTCATCGGAGTCTCTTTTAAGCATTCATCAGCTCGTCCCGCTGCTTAGCGCTAAAATAAAAACAAAGCGCATCATGCGCGATCCTCAGGATTCAAACCCGAGTCCTTTGAGCCTTAGCTCTCACACAATGTCCTTGGCCACTCGGCCACTATGCATTTTATGTTAACAGCCGCATTAAAAATCCTTTTAACCCTTACTTCGGTGGCTTCCCCATTTTAACGCTAGGAGCTAAAAATAAAAACATCTGCGCCCCCAATGGGACTCGAACGCGAGTCCTCGTGATGGCCTCCATGCTGCAAGCGCCTTAACCACTCTGCTAAGTGGTTTTATGCGACATGAACCTCGTATAATTTCTTTTAAGGCCTCTTTCAAAGCAGCGCCCTTTTTCAAAATAAAATGCTTATGCCGCACACGAGACTCGAACCCTTGACCATGCTTGGCGCCGAATCTTAAGTGGCACACGGAAGCCACTATGCTACCTGGACTTTCATGTCCATAACTTCACAAAATTTATTATTAAGGCCTCTTTAGCCAAATTCTATTTTAAACCCTAAATTTTCAAAATTTTCAAAATTGTCCCATTTTATTCCGGGAGTTTTAGAAACTCCAAAAACACATCAAAACCACTCTTGAAGCCTAATACACTCGAGTCATTCTCCAAACTCGTAACCCCTATTTCGGGATATTACAATTCTACCCCCTTAAAAATAATTTCGTCCTCGAAATTACTTACGAACGAACATCTGTACATTCCAATTCACTACATATCACTCACATATTCCCAATTATACACATATGCAAACATATTCAACCTCTTTCACATTTAGCATTTTCACATAAGACCACTTCTTCACAAGTATATTCAAGCTTAGATTCCATTACGGATTTCATACACATTAATGGTAAGATCAATTGCACATATTAACAGTCTTACCGAAGCTTCAACTATATCACCTCTTACTTAGTTCAAATGGAAATATACCAACTTCCCTTATTCCTTGCAAGTACGAAAGACTCGCACTTATCCGAGCATTTAGCTCATGAAAATAAACATGTTTCATCTTGTAAGTGATTCAGAATTCTCTTCTATAACACATCACATCAGGCATTAAGCTGCTAGGCATCAAAGCTGAAATACACACCAAGCACAAAGCCTACTAGGCATCAAAGCCCGAAATACACTGCAAGCACAAAGCACGCTAGGCATCAAAGCCGAAAATACACACCGGCACAAAGCCTGCTAGGCATCAAAGCCCGAAATACACACCGGCACAAAGCCTACTAGGCATCAAAGCCCGAAATACACACCGGCACAAAGCCTGCTAGGCATCAAAGCCCGAAATACACACCGGCACAAAGCCTGCTAGGCATCAAAGCCCGAAATACACACCGGCACAAAGCCTGCTAGGCATCAAAGCCCGAAATATACACCGGCACAAAACCTGCTAGGCATCAAAGCCCGAAATATACACCGGCACAAAGCCTGCTAGGCACAAAGCCTGAAATATACACCGGCACAAAGCCTGCTAGGCATCAAAGCCTGAAATATAATATTATCACCCTTTGAATCACATTACAAGCTGACCAAATTATAAACCATATAATTCACATCACTTGTACTTATCACTTCGATGACATTTCATAATAGAAAGTCTATCCGCAGTCGGCTTTTACTATATTTATAACCAGGGTTCCATAACCCCACATGTGCACAAGGTTATAACTAACCTTAACAATATTCAATTGCTTATAGACTTACACTTTAAAACATTTTAAATTTCGATTCCAACACTCGCCGACATGATATTTTCCACACTGAGCACATGGACGGTCCCGATTTCTCATAGTTGGCTTAATCACATGAACAAAACTTTCAATCTTTGGTCTTTTTTGAAGACCCTCAGATAATTTAGACAATTCAAGATTTCTCCCATCACGGTTCATATCCTTATCTCGATTTTATCTCATCGAGTCCTTAATTTCTTCAGCTATCTTAACTTTTTCAACTAACACAAAGAAATTTCCATTTCTGTGGGAAACTATCAACAGTCTCAGGCCGTCTCTTAATCCATCCTTAAACCGGACACATCATTCATGTTTCGTAGCCATTACTCCTTGAGCATATTGGCTTAACTTTAGTAAATTTAGTATCGTATTTTGCCATGGACTTGTTCCATTGAACTAGTCCCAAAACACATTTCCTCTGAGCATCAAAATAGTAAATATCGACATACTTCTTCTGGTATGCCGTCTTGACATACTCCCAAGTGAAGTCCTCAGCTATGATATTTTCCTGAATCGTGAGCCACCACTGAAACGTCTCGTCGCGAAGTAGCGTCACCATTTCTTTCACTTTTTCCTCAGGATTCAGATCGAGCTCATCCACAACTCGCTTGGTTGTTTCCAACCGATATTCAATCACACTGGGTGCCACGCCCGATATATCACAAAACAAATCCGATCCATTGACTTAAAGTCGCTCGGAAACAAATTTTCGAGCTCTTATATTTCTCCCTCTCCAGCCACCATCTCTAAAACTCGCAGCACTGTCCGCGATACAGTATTATTCCTCGTCTGATCTTGTTGCTCAATATCAAAAGTTGGTGGTGGAGGTGACACCTTATTATCAACCCTTGACCCGATCTAACGAGTTCCGATGTGGCCATTTTGCTTCGACCATGTCCTCTAGAACTCATCTCTTATCGCACAATCTGACTTAGAAGTTTTATGCATTAGAAAGTTGTTCCACTGATTATTCGCGAACAATTTTATGGAATAAGTATTTAGAAGTGGTTCTTTCGATCACACATAGGTTCGGTTCAAGTTCGCTACTTCTTATTCAGAGAGTCACATACATGTTCATAAGCAGAGACACATTCATTCACTATACCTCTATAGTCATTTCAGTTCTCAAGTCTTATACACTTGTCTTAGGGTTCGATAGCCCAAATTTTCTAATCTACAAGCCCAATTATGCCCATACAGTTCACATATTCAATATACCTCAATAATCAGAGATACTTACCAGGTGGACTTCGGGTCAGAGGTACAGGTGCCATGCCAGAACAAGCCCAAAATAGAAGTTCACATTTTGAAAAGCCCACTTTTGAAAACTATTTTCGGGCCCAAAACCTCAAAGCCGAGTTTTGAACCATGCTCTGATACCAAAATGTAACACCCCAAACCCGCCCATTTACTCAATAGAATTTTGAATGCCACCGAGGAACACTTTCAAAAATATTCTTTCTTAACAGTGAAACCGATAAAAATTTTGTCGAGTTTAATAAAACATTTTCATGACTTGTAATATTCTAAGTAAAAATCGGAGTTCATTATAAAAATATCGGATTTAAACTTTACTGAGAAAATAAAACCATTTGCAATCATCCTTAAATCATCCTTCCATAATAGAGGCGAATAGTAATGATACTTAATAAATGAATCGAAATACTTTAGTGGGCCTTATTACAATACACACTTAATCAGAATACGGAAAATATAAATATTTAATTCATTAACCAAGAGATTTCTTTGCATGAAATCCACTTTTGCATGGCCACCTTTGTACCCGCTCCAAACCCTGTCCAAACGTTATGCGCCACCTGAAAGGTTTTATGAAAATGGAGTGAGTCACCAAGACTCAGTGCATAGTTAATACACATGTCCTCACCTATGGGCTTGGCCCATATCCACACAATTCATATATACAATATGCAATTATAAAAATGCAATTTTGAATACACAATATTATAAATATGATCACGAATATACAATTACGAAGTCCAATCCACAAAGTGATCCACATATCTTTCTTTTGCACATTATTTCTTAAGGTCGTGGCTAAGCCACCGATCACATAGAAATCTCACGTATCAATCGGTTCACTAATCAACAATCACGAATGTAGCACGAGGCTAGCATTAGAACACTCACATAGTGTACACCTTTTCTCCGATAGTCACATCACAAATCTCATGCGTGCGTATACGTACTATAACAACATTTCGTACGAAACAAATATGTATATTTGATACCATGGTCACATATTACTCATAACAATATACAATACAAGTCATCACTTTAATTTACACTCATCGATAATCATTTATAATTGCACATCACCAAAAGTTAATATCATAACCATTTACTTGATTTATCGATCACTTACCTTGATATCCTTACTCATAGCCTTTTATTTTGGCTAACATGCATAACTTATTCGTTTACATAAAATAATACTTACAATACATATATCGAGCAAAAGAACAGTGCGATAACTACGCACCTGATTATAGCGAGATTCTGATTTATTGATCCTAATATCAACTAAAGTCTCGAAAGCTTCTATTTCTTTTATCGTTTAGCCCCTAGAACACACAACCGAAATCGGTCACACTTTGTACCAAAAACATGGCCTTAGGCCGAATATCATAAGTCATTTACCTAGCTTATTTCGATCCCGAAACACTATTTGCATTGATGTTCAAAAATCTGAGAGCTCCCTTAAAGATTCCTTCCTTCAACTACACAAAAGAGCACACCAACATAGTCATTGAAGGTTCGGCCACAAGTAAACCAGATTAAGGTTTCAGCTATCACATCTTAACACTCTTCAAAACCTTCAAAACAAAGATTCGGCTAACACAAAAATATTAAAAACATGGCCCTTGGCCGAAACTACACATCTTACCTATCTTGAATAGTCGAGTCTTGAAAACTCCTTTTTTTGAACCTTAATACTCCATGATGCTTGTGAAGTCCCAAAAGAGTGTAAGTTTCGGCTTCTAGCTTGGCTTTAAAAGCTTGTGGGATAGAAAATAACACTTAATATTTGGCTAACAATGAGAGTAAAGACTGGTCTTTTGGGGAGATGATGATTTGACCAAGCTAACAAGTAGGAAGATAAAGGATAAAAATACAAATGGTCTTAAAGCTCTTTAAGGTTTCGGTCATAGACAAAAGAGAGTGTAAGCCGAAACTAGGTAGTTTTTCTCAAAATTTGGTACCCATGCTAGCATACTTCAAAGCCGAAATGCTTAAAGCAAGGAAATGATATACCAATTCAACAAATTCGGCCATGCACACTATGGAAAGGAAGAGGAGCAGCCTAAGGAGTTCTACATTCGGCTAGGCTTCAAGAGCAAAGAAAGAAACAACAATTTGCATGCTTTTCAGCCATGCACCAAAAGCAAAGAAAACAAAAATGTTGGTCATCCTTTCTCAAACACAAGGCCGGCCAACCTTCACGCATGCTCTCTTTCTCTTTTGCAAATTTTATTTTATCACCTTTCCCATATTTACACCATTCTCTATACTTAATCTTTAATACACAAAAGGGCTAATGCCGATGCATCCCAAACGGCAATGCTTCAAAATCAAGGCCGGCCATACAATTGAATTTCCCAAGCCACCCATGCTTCTTTCTTTTGCTAAGTTCCAAAAAATCAATTCTTATTATTGTTTAATCCATACTAATAATAATAATAATAAAACTCCCCAAGCATGCTTTATTCCCATTATCAAAGAAGTAAGAAAATTCTTTGTTTAATAGCATGCCCAACACTATTTATAATATAAAATGATCAGCCTATAACAAGTAAGATAAAAAAAAAAATAGTAGAGAGGAGCAACTCTTAGGCTGCATGCGCTGCTTGCTGCATGCATTTAGTGCCCATGCAGCTGCTATTTTTTTTTCACGCCTGAAAAAGGCCAAAAGAAGACCTCCAGCGCTGTCACCAGGTCTCGAACCCGAGACCTGGAAAGGACTCCTCAGCGCCTCGGCCATTCGGCTACCTTGACTTCCTTGTCAATAACCTCATCGGAATCTCTTTTAAGCATTCATCAGCTCGTCCCGCTGCTTAGCGCTAAAATAAAAACAAAGCGCATCATGCGCGATCCTCAGGATTCGAACCCGAGTCCTCCGAGCCTTAGCTCTCACACAATGTCCTTGGCCACTCGGCCACTATGCATTTTATGTTAACAGCCGCATTAAAAATCCTTTTAACCCTTACTTCGGTGGCTTCCCCATTTTAACGCTAGGAGCTAAAAATAAAAACATCTGCGCCCCCAATGGGACTCGAACGCGAGTCCTCGTGATGGCCTTCATGTCGCATAAGCCTTAACCACTACTGCTAAGTGGTTTTATGCGACATGAACCTCGCATAATTTCTTTTAAGGCCTCTTTCAAAGCAGCGCCCTTTTTCAAAATAAAATGCTTATGCCGCACACGAGACTCGAACCCTTGACCATGCTTGGCGCCGAATCTTAAGTGGCACACGGAAGCCACTATGCTACCTGGACTTTCATGTCCATAACTTCACAAAATTTATTATTAAGGCCTCTTTAGCCAAATTCCATTTTAAACCCTAAATTTTCAAAATTTTCAAAATTGTCCCATTTTATTCCGGGAGTTTTAGAAACTCCAAAAACACATCAAAACCACTCTTGAAGCCTAATACACTCGAGTCATTCTCCAAACTCGTAACCCCTATTTCGGGATATTACATATAGGCTAGTTATAAAGATGATAGTTATGGTTACTTGATATAGTGATTTTGGAACATGTTGTGGTATAAGTTAAAGCCATGTGATTTGGCTTAACTTGGTGTACGTTTTGGTTGTGTATAATTGTTCAAATATGGTATGTTTTGGCAAGTAGTAGATGGAATGGAAATATGCAAATGTTGTCTTGATAAGTAGTAGGCATATGAATGGAAAATGCATGTTATAAATTAGGTATTTGAATACTATGTTGAATTGGTATAAAATGTGTATAAAATATTGTGGATTGGTTGCCTATTGGGTTATAAAATGTTGCAATTTATGCTTGTGTATGCATGTATAAACAGGGTGGCAAGATGGCTTTGCAAATAGCCTATTTTTGGCCACATGTGCAGAGACACGGGTGCGTGTCTCAGCCGTGTGCGACACACGGTCATGTTATACTGTCGTGTGTCCCCTAGTGTTGATATTAAAACCAAGTCAGCATTCTCCACACAGTCTCACACACGGGCGTGTGACTGGCCGTGTGGTACAAGTCAGTATACACCCCCTAATTGGCACACGGCCTAGCACACGGGCGTATGACTTGGCCGTGTTGCATAAGCCAGTATACCCTACAGTTTTGGCACAGCCTAGCACACGGCCTGACACACGAGCGTGTGTGGCCACTTCGAAGGGCACACGGGCTAGACACACGGGCGTGTGGTTGGCCGTGTGACCCAAGTCAGTATGTACCCCCTGTTTTCACCCGGCTGGAGACACAGACGTGTCTGGTGGCCGTGTGTCTCATGGGCGTGTGTCCTCTGTATTGAGAAAAATTTTCAAAGTTTCGTGGAAGTTTTATAAGTTGTTGGTTTATTCCTGAACCACTCCTAAAGCATGTTTAAGGCCTCGTAGGCTATTGTAAGGGACAAATTGAATGATGATTGTATGAAATGATTGAATGCATGAGAAAAGTACGGTTATATGTGTTATAAGTCCGGTAATGTTCAACAACCCTATTCCGGCGTTGAATACGGGTGAGGGGTGTTACATATATGCTTGTAATTTTTTGAATAGATTGGTTAATAAAACAAATTCATTGATTACATTAATATTCTTTGTATAAGTTATCCTTATGTGGTTTTTGTATGCAAAGCAAAATAGAAGTAAATGTTGGCTCATTGGTTGTCTAATGTTTAAACTAATACTAGCTGTATTATGTGGTCGGATCTTAATACGAAAAGACAGCTTGTATTAGTAGACGAACTTAAACATGTCCTTAGTCTAATCGGAAATAAGCAAACCGATTGAATGACTAATATGTCGTCTATCAAGTCCAATTGGGGAGATGTTTTGTATTGGGCATTGACTCCCAAAATATAGAGATATAGATGTGACTGACTGGATTGACAGTACATTGAACTGGACCCAAAAAGAAGAGATCCTAAATCCATTTATGGATTTATTATTTTATACTTTTAAGGAATCATGAGTCTTTTTAGTAAAAATACCATAAAATTCTTTAAAAAGGGGTTAGAGACTATCGACAAAAAAATGCCTAAGGATTTTCTTTTATTATTTTGGAAGTTATATGACTTGAGTTATGAGAGTATGAATTTTTTTTCTTCTTTTTGATATTCTAATTTCAAATATAACCATAGCTTTTAATTAATCATTTTTTTCTCTAGTCGTACAAGTGAGCCAATTTTTTTTAGAAAAAAAAATTATGGATATTTCTATTAAAAGAACTCAAAATTCCTTAAAAAATTTCATTAAAAATACAAAAAGAATCCCAAAATATTTTCAAATAAAATATCATAAAATTATTTAAAAATTTTCATAAAATTTTAATATTTTCTAATAAAAAAAAGCTAGAACTTGAAATCAACGATTTTTTAAAAAACTTATTAAAACTTTTAAACTTTTTAAAGATTTTTTTTACGTTTCGCATATATATAATTTTAAAAATAATATTTATAATTTTCAAAAAAATAGATTTTTTTAAAAAAATTTAAAATTTTTATAAGTTTTAAGATTTTTGGGGTTTTTTGTTCATATTTTTTTCACATTTCTAATGAATTTAAAAAAAAAAAAAAACTTTAATTGACATAAGGCAACATGCTAGAGTTGTCCATGGGCTAGGCCACTCAAAAAATGAGAGGCTTTGGGGAAAAATATAAACCTGAAAAATGGACTTAGAAAAAAAAAGGCTTGTTTAAAAAATGGGACGAGCCTTTGGTAAGGTTTTTTTTTTTTTTTTTTTGCCCAGGCCCGACCTGAATTTGCAATAAAAAAAACTTTGTTCTGCTGCTGTTTTCCCACTTTTTGCCGCTGTTTTGCTACCATTTCACTATTATGTTGTTAACATTTAGAAATTGTATAACACTTGTTTTATTGTTAATTTTGCTACTATTTTAAAGGTGTTTGGTTATTACGTTCCACTTATCTTAGTGTTATTTAAGTATAAACACTTTTTTTAATTTATTGGGAAAATTTTACTTAATATTTTTAGTATATTTGATGTATTATATATATTGTTTAATTTTTTATATAAAATTTAAAAAATTAATATAGACAGGCCGAGTCGAGCTTGGACAAAAATTTAATCTCATTTTTTGAGTTAGGCTCGAGACTATCAATCGGCCTTAAAATTTTGTTAGGGCCCAAACTCAACCAACCTATGGACAACTCTAAACGTGTCATTGCCTCATATATAACTTTTTTTAATGGAAAATATATAGGTGGATAATGGGGTCTACTGTTTAAAAATATAAAGGTCAAACACATATAAAAAAAATAGTACAAGGGCCAAAAGAGGTATTAATCCTTAATAATTACATCATCAAAATCCGAGAGTAGTCTAACCACAAAAATTAAGTTGGATTCGAATTTTACATCAATCCATGTGATGATGACAATGATTGAAGCAATTCCTTTAGAAATTAAAATTTGTGTTTGTTTTTCATCAATTCCTTGTCATGAAACAAAACACATATTTATAAAATTGATAGCATATCTTATCATATGTCCGAACTTTTATTCGTTCCTATCTGATACTGAACAAATGCATCATGGCTACGTCTTTAAAGTTTAAACCACTCGACATATTCTATATCTAATTTAGTGATGCCCCTACGACCCTCACAACTATGTTGGACAAGAAATCATATTGTTCCACATTTGATCAAATTCCAATTAGAATAATAAAAATGAATCTGATATTAGTTACCACTTTTCAAAAGAAATAAAATGCTTTTGATGGTTGGCGTGTGAAGTGTATATATTCAACTATTGGTTTAACAATATGGAGATGAATCAGCTTTAGACTTCACTTTCGATACTCATTCATGCATAAATGATTAATGACAACTCACAAGCCTTACTTAGCTAAATGAATGGATAGCAAAATCTTCAAGGAAAAGAAATTAATTATTTTTTAATACTGAAGATCGAGTTAGTTAGGGGGGAAATACCGACAAAATCATCTAATTAAACTTGCCTAATTTTCAAAGCATTTTGGAGTGTTTTAATTAAAAATATAAATTTAAAGAATAAAAAGGTAAAATTTTTTAAATATAATGCTAAAATGATTTTTTTTTTATAAGTGAAGGGTCAAATAAGTTATTATGTATTCTTATATTCAAATTAATTTCTTCATTTTTTTATTTATATTTTAATTTTCAAAATTTTATTATGACTCTTGCCTTAAGTAACCAGGCACCCCTCTCCGTGGCGGCCTCCTTATCGGCGTTCGTAACGTGATGTCCCAACCCATCTTTGCTTCCTGAAAATCCCTCCTTAGTTATATTAGACAAAAGTTATCTCCATGACCTAAGCAACTACAAAGAAAGCAAATTAAAGGTAGGTTTTCATATTGAAACTTTGCATAAGTGTGAACTGAAGGGGAGATCTTGATCTTCTTTCGGCGTTTCAGTAGAGATCTCACATCGAGCTTTACCTTGATTCGCAGAAAGTTCTTGTACCCGTTACTATTCGGTTTTGCATCATGTTCTTCAAATGAGCCAATAAAATCCCCGAACTGTTTGGCAATACTTTCGAGAAAAAACCCGGTGGAAGATTATGGACTTGAACCCAAAAAAAGGAGTGGGTTAACGCCACTTGCATTGGATTCTCATTATTTTGCAGTCTGTGGAACACTAATAGATGATTGTTGAATGCCCATAGTGCCCTTTTTACCACTCTATCAATATCCAACTAGTGAAAAAAACCTAAACAAAAACATTTTTTCTCCTAGATCTGAGATTTGTACACCTCCAAGTGGATGACATAGATTAGCCAAAGAATTTCGCATTGCTGGAAAGTGCACTACACTTGTCGTAAGGAAACAACCAACCAAACATAGATCGAACGTCGTCTTCTGTGTCTCTAATCCCTCGTATAATTGCCAAGCCTCCTCTTCACCATCTGAAATATTCAATCTCGCCAGTTCATTCTCCAATATGAGGTCTATGTGATAACCTCGTCGCTACCAAAAACTTTTGCAAGACTCACAGAAAAAAACCCTGGAAAAATCAAAATAATTGTGCTATTCAAAGTAGACAGAAAACATGCCAATCAGTATACCTCCACATTAGATTGTTTTTTAAATGAAAGAGGAGATGGGCAAGGGTTGATGAATCATTAAGGCATGGTGTCCATAACAAATGAGTTTAAAACATTTTTCTCTTCTCAAGGAGTAAAGAATACAAACCATAGAGGGAGTCCAGCAATCCATCATGAATAAGATGAATAGATCATTAACAATCGTTTACTCAAGGGAAGAAATCATGATTGCTCTGAAGGATATGAGTCCCACAAAAGCTCCTAGCCCAGATGGTTTATCGGCCTTATTTTTTCAAAATGTATTAGCATATTGTTGGACAGGATGTGGGATCGTTAAGTCTGGAGGTACTAAATGGAAGGGCTACTCTATCAGGTATTGATGTTCATGAAACTAACTAAAAATTTGACTAAGACAAGTGCACGTATCAATTAATAGTATAGTTACGGTGAGCAAAGATATTGTTCCCACAATGACTAAAAGTACTAGTAATTATTGTCTTTCTATTATTTAATCGAATAATTCAAATGATTGATTAAAACTAAAATTAACTAATTTAATTAACTAATGAACGCGACAAAGAACAAATCACGAAAATAATCGAATAACAACCAAGAAATGAAAAAAATACCTAGGAAAGAATCCGTCTAGATTTCATCTGTCACTATCAATCTAAATTATGTAATTTCTTTACTTAGCACATTGATCTGTATAAATCCCTAAATTATGCTAATATCTCTTTTGAGCACAAGAGCAACTGACTCTAGTTTGATTAATTGGAAAAAAAATTCTAATTAAAACCCCTATTATCGTATTAACTCGTGCTATGGATTCCCCTATTAGATTTGACTCTAATCCAATAAATTTATGTCGTCCTATTTCTAAGATTGCATGAAACTCCACTCAATTACACAAGATCTAATCTTAAACAGTGTCAATTCAACTACTGATTTAAGCACATCGAACATGGATTAATACTCTAGGAATATCAAACCAAGAATTAAGCACACATAATTGAGAATAAGAAACTAGGTATTTATTGCGTAAAATAAAAATCAAACGACTGAATTCATCATAGGGTTCATCTCCCTTAGGTATTTAGAAAATTAGTTAATACTCGAAAAGAGAAAAGTCAATGATACAATATAACTGAAAGAAATAAAGAGACTCATAATAACTTCCTAAGAAATCAACTGGAAATCTTCAATCTTGACGAAAATCTAATTCAAAGTCGACTTCAATGGTGTTTTTCGAGTTATTTTCTTGAGTATTCTCTGACGATTCTCTCCTATCTTCTTATGTTTGTCATATATGCGTCTTAGAATGCCCGAAAAACCTAAAAATTGTGATTTTTCATTATTCAGTGCACAATCTCGTGAAATCGAAACGGCCTGTAACAAGCTCATATGGGTCACATGGCCTTGTGAAAAGGTGTAACCCATGTGACTCCTTTAACTTTCTCCTATGCTCCGGTTTTCGCTCATTTTGCTTCCAAGTGCTCTATTAAGCATTAAAACATGAATTTAAAGGATTAGAAGTATAAAATTCACAATTAACATCGGATAATCACCTAAAAATGCATTAAGAATGAAGTTAAAACATGTTACTTTTAACACTTATCAAGTATTAATCTTACCCATATAGTCTTCATTCCAAAAATTGCTAAGCCAAATGATCTAAAGCAGTTTCGACCCATAAGCTTGTGCTCAGTGTTGTACAAAATTATATCAAAAACATTATCTAACTGGTTTCAAAAAGTGTTAAACGAGTGTATGAAGCATAAAGCATGCTTGTTCCAGGTCGATTAATCACGGATTATGTCCTACTACCCTATGAAATATTGCACTCTTTCAAGCAGAAAAGATCAGGCATAAACGGTCTATTTGCACTAAAACTAGATACGAATAAAGCATATAATAGGGTGGAATGGGATTTCCTAAGGCAAATGATGATAAAGATGGGGTTTGATATGGCTTGGGTAGATATAATAATGCAGTATATAAGTTCAGTGTCATACTCAATTATACTGAATGGGGAACTAGGAAATCATATTATACCAGAAAGAGGATCACAACAATGCGATCCACTCAATACCTATTTATTTCTAATTTGCAGCAAGAGACTGTCATCGTTAATGAGATTAACAATTAGAGAGGGATTGATAAGGGGGCTAGGACTTACCGACAAGGACCGGAAATATCATATTTGCTTTTTGCAAACGATAGCCTATTATTTGGGGAGGCTACGGAAAGAGGAGTCAGAAAAATCAAACAAATTCTGGAGGTGAAAGTTTGCATGGAATTTCTGCCAAAAAATGAAACTCAATAGTTTTTGTACTTTATCACCATATTTTCCCATTCCCTTTCACTATTTCCAACATATGCGAAAATGCCAACCCAGTCTCTTAACGTGCCCGCGCATGACACAGTCCACCTAGTCAAAACTTGGAGTTTTTTCCCCTTATTTTCTTTTTAATAAAAAATGCAAATAATTAAGTAAACAAATGAATCTACCGTCCAAGAACACTGTTCATATTGATTTTCCCTTCCTTCTAATTTTCAAAACCCCCTTTTGTTTGAGCAAGAAAGTCTAAGGAAGGCTTAACGGGATAGGTTTAGCACAACACCGCCATTAACATCTTTTATATGTCTTAACCTAAATTAGAATTGAGGAAAAGCTTACCAGGATAGTGTTTTGTTTTTTTTATACACTTGTTTAAAATTACGTATAATTCTTTTTCATCTTTAAATAAGAGGATAAACATGTTTTAAGATGTTCAAACTCACATCCTCCTACTTTAATAATAAATCTCATCATAGGTTTAGATTGTATCTGTGCTTTTTAACACAATTCTTAAAACTACTCATAATCCCTCCAACTCATAAATAGGAGGATAATACAATTCAACGCACTCGAACCTGCGTCTTCCTGCATTGACAACAAAATCCATGCTAATCGAGTTAAAATTCAATCGACTATTTAACTTAATTTTAAAAAATTGTTATTAATAACTCATTGATACTTCATATGATTATACATTGACAATGTATAAATCTTAAATTTATTTCTTTAAAAATTTATATTTGATATTATACACAGCAACGAGTTAAATGATAATAAATTATTATAAAACAAGTTATATAAATATATTTTTAGAGGTGAATTATTAATCGTTCCTGTTGTGTAGGTTATTTTATCGATTACATCCAATATATAACTTAAAACTCAAGCTATATATTTTTGAAATAAAATACGTAGAATATATAGAATATAAGTTAACCTTATAGGATGTCGTAAACATAAACCCAATTCATTTATGTGGAACAAGACAGAAGATAAAAGACAATAACAAAAATAAAATTAGAGTAATTTAATTTTAAATTCTATAAACACAAAATTTGGTTATAATGGTGGGGAGACCGGGGAGAGGAGGTGCGTGGAGTAAAAGGAGGCACAGAACCGGAAGAGGACAAAAGATGGAAATTTTAAAAAAATAAAGAAAAAGGGTTAAAGCCCAGCCCAGGACATAACAGTCATTTTAAGACATCAATTTTAAGGTTAACATCTCTCTCTAACTGAAAACGACTGCAAGCAACTTGTGGTCTACCTGTGAATATATATTACTTTTTTTCTATATACACCGACTCTATGGCCATCACTCTTTTCTTTATATATAGATCATATGGTTCTCTCGTATTTATCTCTTGTTCTTAGTTTTTTTTTTTTCTTTTACTCTCTTTCACCAAATCTTCTTCCTCCTCTTTATATTCTCTTAGTTTTTTTTTTTCACCATCAACAATGGTGGATCTTCAAACTGTTTGCTGCATGTGCGGCGACGTTGGTTTTCCTGACAAACTCTTCCGCTGCAACAAATGCCGCCACCGCTTTCAACACTCGTATGGATTTCTTTGTTTTTTTTTCCTCTGTTCCCCATCATCATAGTCCATCCATCTTCATGTGTATATATGCATATATCTAATCATCACCATCATCATCATCATGGGTTAATAGATAGTTAGATACCCTTAATTCATTTTATCGTTCATCATCACAGTTAGATAACACCCATCTCCACCAAGCACCACCCAACAACCACCACCAAACGTAATGGTTTCGTATTAGACGGAATGGAAATCATAGGGGTTATCATATTTTCCTTCTTAAAGCATATATAAAACATATTAATGTTTTCATCATAGCCATATGTACTTTTTTTTTTTTTCAAATTCTGTTTATATTTTATGGGTCGAAAGTTAAACAAGCTCTTGATGCTGGCTGCAGGTATTGCAGTAATTACTACAGCGAGTTCGCTGAACCAATTGAACTGTGTGATTGGTGCCAAAGCGAAGCAAAGAACTCGAGGCAAGGAAGGTTTTCAAAGAGACCAACAACTGGAAACGAGAGTGGAATTATAAATCGATCCGAGTATTCGGGTGACAAAATCAAGCAACAGGATCGAGACGAAAGTGGTGATCATCAGAAAGGAAAGAGCAGTGGGACGCCCTCTCCAAGGCCCACGACACGCAGGTACAAGCTTCTCAAGGATGTGATGTGTTAAAAACACTTAATTCCCAAAGGAAAAAGAAAAGAGTTTGTGTCGAGAAAACTTTGTGTGTTGTCGACAGTAGCAAAACTTGTTCATAATTTGTTGTTATCCAGCGTTTCTTTTCAGGGTTATGGATGAATTTGTTGGCAGTATGGCTTTTTTTCACTTTTTCCGTAAGTTTTGTTAATAAAATAATGTAATTTTAATCAAACTGGATCGTTGGCACAGGTTTTTAAGCTTTTCTTTTCGATCTCTTTGTCCCACTGCTAATTAGGCTAAAGTTTGTAAGATTATGGATGCATGACAGATGAGATATTCATATAGGTTTTCCGTGCATGAAAATGTTGGATCATCAAATTAAAATATACCAATCTATTTGACAGTCATTAACAAATGTTTGATCATCTGTAACCTAGCGGGATGATTTGGATAAGCATATGATCTAGTGTTTAATCCAGCTAGGGTTTGTTATCATCATCGCAATAAGGGTTAATGGGATGAGTTGCAGCACCTTCATTTCCTTTCACTAATTTGTTGAGTCTCTTAAGGAGAATTGAATGCACTTAAATGGTTGCCTCTTGGCCAAAGAATTCATAGTACCTAAAGCTGCAGATTCATTGAAAGGCTTTAATTGCTAGGCCCTCCATTATTTTTTTTGAGGGAAAAAAGAGAGGAAAGAATTGCCTACAAAATGAGTATTTTTTTTTCATTTAAAAAAAAAAGAACAAAGAAATGTCAAAATGCCCTTCCGTGAAGAAGAGAAACACATGGTAAATGTAGCTTGGCCTTGATATACTAGAGTAGCTAGCAGAGACAGGAAAGGACGGAGTTTTTTTTAGCAGATTGTGGCTCTCCTAGGCCATTCATTTAAGTCATTTGATTTTTGATATTTCTTACTGTTTGTATTGTACTGCATTGTTGACCTGTAGTTGTATGAAATATCTCTCAAGTACAAAAAATATTTAGCTGATAAGATCTCCTTCCACTGTATCTGCTTTTGGCCATATATGAGAAACCAAGAAAACCCTTTCTTATTGGGCTATATATATATTGAAGTGAAAATGAAGCCATGACCTGTACCTCCAGTTGATGGCACTCAAGGAACATAAATTACCCAAAGCTTTCTTCATTACCAAATCTCTCATCTTACTTTTAAAAGTTTTAAATTATCTGTCAAACTTATAATCTGTCAATATATCAAACATTAACTCATTTTTCAATTGTGGATGTACTTCCTTTCTTTCCAAACAATCATGAAAAAGTTATCACATGGTTGCTGCTTTCACTTGCTCTCTCTCCTCCACCTTCCATTGTCCAACTTTCAAGCAAATCGTTGGAATTCTAGGATCTTTTGAAGATTAACATGCAACTGTCGAATATTTATGGTTATATGTCTACCTTCAAAGATGTTTCATAATTTGTTTTCATTCATTAAAAAAACCAGGTTATGCTTATGATTGCAAATTGCATGTGAGCACACATATCTGATGTGTACTTGGATATCATATGTTATATTCCTTTGTCCCCAAAACCATTAATGAGTTCATTTATATTTTCTTAATTTTATATTGTATCAGCAAAAGTTTTTCACACGGTCTTCATTTTTAATGATGTGTCATCCAGTTCATTAAAGTAAGTTCACTGCAAAAGTTATCTCTTTTTGGTATGTGTTTCAAGTGTGTTCTATTAACTTTGTGGTTAATTTTTTAACTCTTTGGATTTTAATAATACTTTTAGATTTGCTGACAAAAAAAAAAGGAAATCTAGTTCACTAAAAGTGTGTATTTATAATTATACACCATCAATCAAATATCAATCATTCCTTACATTTGGATGATTATTGGAAAATAATAAAACTTTAGTTTTCTAAGAAAAAAGTGTCCTTTTATGTGTTCATAACCGGAAATTTATAAATGCAAGGTAACTAGTCAATATTTGTATTACATGAATTTGTCCCTATTGTTTTGGTACTAATGCATTTTGGTATCAAATGTCTTTTTTCCTTACTGTATTAATATTTCTATAGTTTATTTTATAACTTAATTTTTATTTACTTTTTTAACTGATTTTGACATTTTATAATAGTATAAATTATATTAAATTATGGCATAATGAAAAAATATTTATTTAATAAATCTATAAAAAATGGTATAAAAAATTAAATTTTGTTTTAGTTGAAATAGTAAAATTAAAAAATATAATATTTTAAATTTTTGAGTTCACCTCCTATTATGTGTATATATATTTTTTAAAATTGTATATAAAAATACAAAAATACCCTCAAAAGTATATTTGTTGCTTTATAAAAATTTTGGGTTTTTGACAATTTTATAACTAAATCGAAACTTGAGGACAACACCAACTCAGCCAAAACTTTAAATAATAATAAAGATGCGTGTATTATTTTATACGTTTATAATATTATATATGTAAATATCAAATTTAAAAATTATAAACATTTAACCAGAATTTGGTACACTCTTTCTTATAAAATAGATTATGCAGGTAACTCCATTTTAGGAGCTATCAGATGTGGTTAAAAAAAAATAGATTATGCATTTTTTTTATGATTAATAAAATGTGGTTATGAAGGATAAAATAAAATCAAATTAGGAGTAGATAGTTGTTTTTGATACATATAGAGAGAAGAGGGATTCATTTACACTAATGTAAGTAAAATGGTTTTACATTCTTCTGTAATTTTTTATACCATTAATATTTTAATAATCCAACCCTTGAATTTATCAAAATATTTTTATTTCTCATGTATATAAATTTTTGAATCGAGTCGATATCTCTATCATATAGATTTAAAATATTGTCTATCATATAGATCTAAATTTTTTAATTATTTTTTACATAGAAAATTTTTATTGACACCAAACTTGACATACATAATTTACATGAAAAGCATAAAATCTGATGATTAGATTGTTAAAATATTAATTAAAGGGTACAAAAATGCACCTGTGTATGTAGGTCTCTCCCATATATATATAGAGAGAGTAAAAGACAAAAATATCATTGATATTATTATTTATTATTATTACTTGATTTAATTTTCTAGCAATTCAACAAGAATTTAGTCAAACATTTCATAGTAGTATATAGATATCGAAAATTTTAAAACGCCAAATAATATAATAAATAATTGAAAATTTAAGTAAATTATTAATGAGGTTCAATACCTGGAATAATTTAACAAAAAAAATAAGCATATAATATCGAGATTACAAAAAATAGTTTGACAAGTTTAATATACATTTGCGAAATATTAAGTGGAAGACGATGGCAAGCATTATCAACAGTTATGGTACTGTAGCTATTGTCGGATCCTTTGTTTGCTTTCCTAAATTATAAATTTTTGAACATCTTTCGATAAACTATATAACCCTTGTTTTTCTTTTTTCCCAATGTCCGTGAATCAAGGTTCTTTTATGTATATTATATTTAACATCCAATTGTGGCTCGTGAATTTGTTTGTTAAGGCGATTGGTGATTGGTGTGGGAGGGTTTTGGTCTCCAACCTAAAACAGTGTGAAGAGTGTTTGTTAATGAATTGCACTAACATTTGCTTGGTCTGTTGTCTGTTAATGAACTGCACTAGCATTTGCTCTGTATGTAGCAACTCGTATCATATCCTCAAAGAGTTCTTGTACATTCAAGAGCCTCCCTACTTTTAACAAGCCACCATAAGTGCTGGGTATGTAGCACTGTCAGGAACTAGCCCCATTTGAGTTTTACTACTTCGTTTATCCTACAAATTTATTTTTCAAAAGTCCCATTAGGTTTACCATCATAGTGATAAGTGTTTAATTGAACCCTTTGAGACATAGACTTCAACAAATTTAATTAATGGATCTAATTAACCCTCCAACAAATAATCATTAACAAATTTAAGGATGAAGAATGAAAGAAAACAAAAATAAAATGGATGATGGAAAAATTGTCCCGTTGAAGAACAAACCTTCAATAAAAACAACCAACGGCAATGAAAAGTCAATGTCTTATGAAACCCTCTTAAGAATGATTTTCAACAAGCTTAACAAATGGCTCTAACCAACCTCTAAAATTGAACCCTGGTAAATTGAGGAGTGCTTTTGTTGATTAAGAAACATAAAACTTCTAAACAAATTTAAACACTTAAAAATATCCTAAAATTCGAAATAAGTAAATAATAAAATAATAAATTCTAATATATACAATATTAGGCTCATATAAATTAAAAATTAAACTTAAAAATCGAATCTAATATAATTTAAACTCGAATTAATGTTCGAAACTCATAATTTTCTATTAAAATCCCGTCTAAAAATTTTGCCCATGCAGTTTCACTAAAATAGTTATAACTTGAGCTTATTGAATCAAAATCAAGTGATTTAAAATGCATTTCGAAACTAAGAGATAACTCTTCAAATGTTATACAGACATCTTAGTCCATAACTGCCTAGACCTCATCTAAAAATTTGTTACAAGTTGACTAATCTTTTACGCTTGAAAATTGACAATTTAATTGAATGATCTTTAATAAATTTCACCATATCCATACATGTGTTACATGATTAACCATCAAATCAAACCTTTCTCGTCTCATCCATTTCATCCTGCAAACAACTCAATATAATAACATTAGGTTGAATATCTCTATAAGCCACGAGCCTTCTTTTCAACAATACCTACAACTCATTGTTGTTTGAGCTCGTATATACCACATATTACAAAAACTAAGACCAAAATTCAAAAGATGCTTCAAACATAGTGGTATAAATTGATAGCCAGTTCAGAGTATTACTCTCAACAATGTTGGAAATGTTTAAGAATGAAGTTATCTGCATATAGAGAATAGTCTCCTATTTTTCTTTTTTTTTAAGTCTTGATGAATCTCAAGTATGAATGAAAAAGTCAGTTAGTTGTCCATCTTTTTGAGCAATTAACAAACATGTAAACATCTTCAGCTAGTAAAAAGATAATTACAAAGAGATTTCAAACCTAATTATCTAAACAAATCAGTAAAAAAATTTATCAAAAGAGATCACATTATAGAAAAAAAAAAGAAAGAAAAATACCAAAACTTCAACATTGTTGGGAACAAGATGATTCTTAATTTTCGGATGATGAATCAAACCAGCCAAAGAAATCCAGAAGGAAAATAAATATTTTGGCAAAGAGAAAGAAATAGCAGCATCCACTCTTGCTATCTCTCTTTCTTTTTAATTGAGAGGGAGAAGTAAACTGCAATATTATTAATGAAATAGTAATATAATTCACATTTTAAGTCATGATTAGAGAGGTACAGATAGACCTAAATTTTTACGGAACTCATTTTTGAAATCTATCATTTTAAGCGAATATCCCACCCACCCAAATAAGGAACACATATACCAGATAAGTGAATATCATTTTAAGCAAGGTTCTTTCCCCTCTCTTCTCTCTCTCCCATCTTTCCCGATATTAGAATGATGATGAAGAAGGAAATTGTTCTCTCATTCATCAGAAAACCAGGTGCTACAGTGCTTCTTATATACAAGAGATATAACAGATTTGTAAAGGACAAAGGACAGTGAATTTGTTATAAGCCTGGTGAGCTGGAATCTATTGAGGATTGGATGAGCTAAGATGGACATTTTGTTCGTTATTCATTTCTCCTAATATTCCCCCTGCATTTCCCAGTTGAAAATCTTTGAGAGCGACAACATTTAACCTATCTCGAAGCTTGGAAAAACTTTCGGCAGTCAAAGGTTTTGTCAAGATATCAGCTACTTGATCATGTCCAGGGAAATAGTTCACTTACAACCTGCCATTTAAGATCTTGCCTCGAACAAAAAGGATATCAAGCTCAACATGTTTAACTCGAGCATGTAACACTGGATTGGCTACTAGAGACACTGTCCTGGAATTGTCACACCAAACCACTAGAGCTTGTTGTAAAGGCATGCCAATTTTATCGAGTAAGGATTGAAACCATGTGATTTCAACAATGGAATTTGCTAAGCTCCTATATTCAGCTTCTGATGTGGATCGAGAGACCACTCCTTGCTTTTTAGAAGACCATCCAATCAGGTTGTCACCAAGATAAATACAAAAGCCATATGTAAACTTACGATCCTCAAGGGAACTAGCCCAATCAACATCAGAGAATCCTGCTAAGTTAACTGCTGAAGGTTGAAACAGTAGTCCATAGTCTAAAGTGCCTCGAATGTACCTCAAAATTCTTTTAATAGCAATCCAATGAACATCAGAAGGCAAATGCATATATTGACTTACCTTATTAACAGCAAATGTAATGTCTGGTCTTGTCATACAGAGATACTGGAGAGCTCCAATAATCTTCCTATATTTAGTTCCATCATGTAGGGGAGAACCAAAACAGGGGGATAGAGTTAGTGAGCTTACCATAGGTGTAGAAATTGGTTTTGCATTTCCCATTTTTGCCTTATCCAATAATTCTCGGGCATACTTTTGCTAAGAAATATGCATGCTGTCACCATGCTTAGTATTGGCAATCATCCATACTTTGGAAAGTCAAAGATATGGGTATCAAAATATTGGCACTAGAAATCTAAGATTTAAGGCACCAAAGTGGGATTGAGATTTGGCATGAGATAATTGCAAATTTTTTGTCCCTAATTGTATAGCGACTTTGCAAGTTGGTCCTTGAACCTCAACTATAAATAGGCCTAACCATTTCTCATTTTTATAAACCCACATTTTCCATTCTCTACTTAAGGCATTGTTCTCTCTCTTTGTAAATCTTCACTTGTATTTTGGAGTGAAATATATTTGGTAGTGCCCAAGGACGTATGCAAAATTTGTTGAACCTCATTAAAATTCTAGTGTTCTTTATTGTATTATTTTGCATATTTTGTGAGTGTGATTGTAGTGATTTATTGTGCTATTAAATTACGATAGAGGGATATTCTGGCTAGGAAAGACCTGGTACTTAAGCGATCCTTGTGATCCACCTCTCTTTCCTGGGAATTGAACTTAGTGTGATTTTTCAGTACAATAATTTTACTCTTTTACACGCTTTCGCACAACAATTGGTATCAGCGCTAGATTCGTACTTGGGGAATTCGATCGTTTATGATACTATTTGCGTATACGGTATTGTTCATCCACAGTACTATTCACGTTGACGGTACTGTTCACGTATACAGTAGTTGGGATTGAGGAGAAAAATGGCAAAGGCATCGCCATCAGTAAAGACTATTGTGACCAATGCAAAATTTGAAGTTGAGAAATTTGATGGTACCAATAATTTTGGTATATGGCAATGTAAGATCTTGGATGTCTTATGTCAGCAAGAGCTGGATATAGCCATTGAAGAAAAACCTGACAAGATGGATGACAAGGAGTGGGCCAAGATCAATAGACAGGCGTGTGGTACAATCTACCTATGTTTGGCCAAAGAGCAGAAGTACCTTGTCATGAGGGAGACTTCAGCGAAAAGTTGTGGGATACATTGGAAGAAAAGTTTCTAACGAAAAGTCTTGAAAATAGGCTTTATATAAAAAAAACTTTATTGATTCACGTATGCACCCGGTATGTCGATGAATGACCATGTGATCTTATTCAATAAAATTTTAGCAGACTTTCTAAATTTGGATGAGAAATTTGAAGATGAAGACAATGCATTGTTGTTGTTAAATTCTCTTCCTGATGAATATGATCATCTTACCATCACATTGCTTCATGGGAAGGATACGATCACATTTGATGCAGTCTGTAGTGCGTTGTACAGATCTGAGACTCAAAAGAAAGATAAAAGAGATCACAAAGATACAACTGCAAAAGTCCTAACAGTAAGAGGCCATTCGCACAGCAACAAATCTGGTAGAAGTAAGTCCAAAGGGAGATCTGCCAAAGATGAATATGCTTTTTGTCGTGAAAAAAGGCATTGGAAAAAGAATTGTCCTAAGTTACAAAAGGGCAAGGCTATTTCTGATGCATGTGTAGCGAAGCATGATGAGGAGTCAGACTTTAGCTTGGTTGGCATGGCAATGGCATGTCATACAGATGAGTGGATTTTGGATTCGGTATGAGTGGATTTTGGGTTCGGGATGTACTTACCATATGTGTTCTAATAAGGACTGGTTTTCTAGTCTTAAAGAACTAGAAGGTGTAGTTGTTTTTATGGGCAATGACAGCGCTTGTAAGATAATGGGAGTAGGTACAATCCAATTGAAGAATCACGACAACTCAATCCAAGTCTTGACAGATGTTCGCTACGTACCTAACTTGAAGAAAAATATCATCTCATTAGGGGTCCTAGAATCTAAAGAGCTCACAATCACTTTGAGAGATGGATTACTAAAGGTAGTAGTTGGGGTATTGACGGTGATAAAAGGCACAAGAAGGAATAACCTGTACTATTTAAATGAAAGTACAGATATTGGATCAACATCAATAGCTTTTACGAAATATGCAGATTCAGAGGTTGCCAGGTTATGGGATATGCGATTGGGAAATGCTGGTGAAAAAGCTTTGCAGAATTTGGCGAAGCAAGGCTTGTTGAAATATGCAAATTCTTACAAATTGGAATTCTGTGAACATTGTGTTCTGGGGAAGCAGACGAGTGTAAAATTTGGTTCAGCAATTCATATTACAAAAAGGAACTCTGGACACGTTCACAGTGATGTGTGGGGACCTACCAAAGTGGCTTCTTTGGAAGGTATGCACTATTTTGTTACTTGTGTTGATGATTATTTAAGAAAAGTATAGGTGTATCTAATTAAAAAAAAGAAGTAAAGTTTTGGATGTATTTTTGAAATGGAAGAAGATGGTAGAGACTCAAACTGGTCGAAAGGTCAAACGACTTCGATCAGATAATTGTACTGAGTACAAGAAAGATCCATTTTTACAAGTATGTCAAGATGAAGGCATTGTGTGACACTTCACTATTCGGGATACACCACAGCAGAATGAGGTGGCAGAACATATGAATCGGACTATACTGGAGAAAGTTTGATGTATGTTATCAAATGCTGGATTGGGCAAGGAATTTTGGGTTGAGGCAGTTACAAATGCGTGCCATCTAATTAACCAGTTGCCATCAGCTGCAATAAATGGAAAAACTCCTATGGAGACGTGGACTGGTAAATCTGCTATTGATTATGATTCTTTACATGTTTTTGGTTCCACTACATATTATCATGTAAAAGAATCTAAGTTAGACCGAAGAGCAAAGAAGCATTATTAGTAGGTATAACTAGTGGAGTAAAAGGATATCGTCTCTGGTGTCCTGATATAAGGAAGATTGTTTTCAGTAGAGATATGACTTTTGATGAATCAACCATGATGAAGAACAAGGATTCACAAAAGAATGACAAAACCAGTAGTACTTTGCAGCAGGTGGAGCTTGAAAAGGTTAATGATGATCCAACGAATATTGAAGGAACAAATGATAAAGAAGTTTCAACCCAAGAACTTCTACAACAACAAGATTCAATTGTATATAGGAGGCCAAGAAGAGAGATTCGTATGTCTGCTCGCTTTGATGATATGGTGGCCTATGCACTTCTAATTGCAGATGATGATGTTTCTTCTACTTACACAGAAGCAAAAAGTAACCCTGATGGTGTAAAGTGGAAGTAAGCTATGAATGAAGAAATGCAGTCTCTTCATAAAAATAGGACTTGGGAGTTGGTGACACTACCCAAAGGAAAGAAGGCAATTGGATGCAAATAGGTATATGCAAAGAAGGAAGGATTTCCTGGTAAAAACGAAATTCGATACAAGGCTAGATTGGTAGCAAAGGGTTACGCTCAGAAAGAAGGAATAAACTACAATGAAGTGTTTTCTCCAATTGTGAAGCATTCTTCTATTCGGATTTTGCTAGCCTTGGTTGCACAATATGATCTTGAACTAGTTCAGCTCGATGTGAAGACCACTTTTTTACGCGATGATTTGGAATAGGAAATCTATATGACTCAACCAGATGGATTCAAGGTTGCTGATAAATAAAATTGGGTTTGTAAACTGACAAAGTCGCTTTATGGATTGAAACAATCTCCGAGGCAGTGGTACAAGCAATTTGATCAGTTCATGAAAGGGCAAAGGTACACAATAAGTAAATTTGATCATTGCATGTATTTTCAGAAGCTACAAGAAGGAATTCTCATATACTTGCTCTTATATGTTGATGATAGGTTGATAGCATCTAAGAGTAAAGTTGAAATTGAGAGATTGAAGACTCAACTCAACCTTAAGTTTGAGATGAAAGATATAGGTGAAGCTAAGAAGATTCTTGGCATGGAAATATGTAGAGATAGAGCTCATGGAAAAGTTAGCTTGTCTCAGAAGCAATATTTGAAGAAGGTACTACAGCGGTTTGGCATGAACGAGCAGACAGAACCTGTTGATGTGTCTAAAACTAACTATGATCACAATAAAGGCAAGCACACCTATCGTTCAATAGTATAGTTATGGTAAAACCGGTAATATCGTATCCACAAGGACCAAGAGTACTAGTAATTACTATCTTTTCATTATCTAGCCTAAGAATTGGAGTGATTTCTTTTAAACTAAAACTTAACTAAAAGCACGACAGAGAATAAATTAAGAAAATATTTTTAGACAACTTATATAACATAGGAAATACCTAAGGAAGAATCCACCTAGACTTCACTTATTACTTTTGATTCATACGATTTATTCACTTGACTTAATCCGTAGAAATCCCTGATTTATGTTAATATCTCTTTTGGGACTAAGAACAACTGACTCTAGGTTGATTAATTGAAATCTCTTTCTAACTAAAACTCCTATTGTCACATTAACTCGATCTATGGATTCCCTTATTAGATTTGACTCTAATCCGGCAGATTTATGTCTCCCTATTTCTAAGGTTGCAATCAACTCCGCTTAATTGTGTTGATCTACTCTTAAACAAGGACTTTTGCTCCACTGAATAAGCACATTCGACTCGATTCAATAACCCGAATTATCAAAACAAGAATAAAAACTCACAATTAAGAATAAGAACAAGTATTTATCTTATAAATCAAATAATAATAAGATCTATCTTAGGTTTCATCCCCTTAGGTATTTAAGGGATTTAGTTCATACTGATAGAGGGAAACAACAAAACATAAGAAAAGATCTTTAGTCTTGATGGAGATCCTTCTCCTAAGCTGCTCCCGACGGCTGTCTTCGAGTATTTTCTGCCTCTTACTCGACGTCTCTCTTTTAGGTTGCCCCCTAGGGTGTTTATATAGGCTTTGGAATGCCTTGCTTGGCCCACAAGTAACCTTTTCTGAATAGGATTTAACGTGGTTTCGGCAGGAACACGACCATATGACACACCCGTGCATGATGGCTTTAGGCCGTGCTCACTTTTGCTCACTATACATGGTCATATGGTCTGCCCGTGTGCGACCTTCCAGGTCGTGTTTGATCCTGCTCGTAACACACGGCCGTGTTCAATGGTCCAGGCCCTGTTGATTTTCTAGATAGGCCCATTTTGCCCCTTTTTGGCCCGTTTCTTAATCTTTTCGACTCCTTAAGCTCTCCTGAGTATAAAACATGAAATTAAGGGATTAGGAGCATCGAATTCATCAAATCTAACAAAAATTCATCCAAAAGTAAGCCAAGCATGGGGTTAAAATATGTGTAAATTATGGTTTATCACCTATAAGTACCCCATTGGCTTCCATTTCAAGCTTTCTACACAACTATCTCCTTCGACGAATACGGAACAAGAATACATGTTATAAGTTCCGTATTCTAATGCAGTAGGTAGCTTGATGTATGCAATGGTGTGTACAGACTCGACATTTCACAGGCAGTTAGTATAGTGAGCAAGTATATACATAATCCTAGAAAAGGTTATTGGCAAGCTGTGAAATGGATTCAACAATATATTCAGAAGACCATGGATATTGGATTACTGTTCAAGCAGGATACTACACTTGGTAAAGGTGTTATTGGGTACGTTGATTCTGACTATGCTAGTGATTTGGACAAACGAAGATCAACCATCGGTTATCTGTTTACACTTGCTAGAGGAACAATAAGTTAGAAGTCTACACTGCAGTCTATAGTTGCGTTGTCAACCACAGAAGCTGAATACATGGCTGTAACAGAGGCTGTAAAGGAAGCTATTTGGTTACAAGGTATGGTTAAAACCTTGGGATTAGTTCAGGAGCATATTAACGTGTATTGTGATAGTCAAAGTGTTATTCATTTAGTAAAGAATCAAGTCTATCATGCAGGCACAAAGCATATCGACGTACAATTCCATTTTGTGCGGGAAATTATTGATGGGGGAAAATTCATCTTCAGAAGATTAAGACTGCAGATAATCTTACAGATATGATGACTAAGGTGGTAACAAAAACCAAGTTCGAACATTGTTTGAACTTGATCAATATCCTGCTAGTTTAACAGTTGAAGAAGGCACTATCAAGTATTGTTGACAAAGGCAGAAAGAATTGTGTAAAGATAAGATTATCCTAATCAAATATTCAAGGTGGAGATTATTGGCAATCATCCATACTTTGGAAAGTCAAAGATATGGATATCAAAATGTTGGCACTAGAAATCTGAGATTTAAGGCACCAAAAGTAGGATTGAGATTTGGCATGAGATAATTGCAAATTTTTTGTCCCTAATTGTATAGTGACTTTGCAAGTTGATCCCTGAACCTCAACTATAAATAGGCCTAACCATTTCTCATTTTCATAAACCCACATTTGTCATTCTCTACTTAAGGCATTATTCTCTCTCTTTGTAAATCTTCACTTGTATTTTGGAGTGAAATATATTTGGTAGTGCCCGACGACGTAGGCAAAATTTATTAAACCTCGTTAAAATCCTAGTGTTCTTTATTGTATTATTTTGCATATTTTTTGAGTGTGATTGTAGTGATTTATTGTGCTATTAAATTACAATAGAGAGATATCCTGGCTAGGAAAGACCTTGTACTTAAGCGATCCTTGTGATCCACCTCTCTTTCCTGGGAATTGAACTTAGTGTGATTTTTCAGTACAATAATTTTATTCTTTTACATGCTTCCGCACAACACTTAGTGACTTCCAGTCCAAGAAAATAGCTAAGGGGTCCCAAATCTTTCAAAGAAAGTTGACTATGCAGAGAATTAACAACTTTTTCAATTTTAGTATTAGAATCACCAATGATGATGTTATCATCAACGTAGACAAGAAGAAACACATTTCCCCCAGAAGAAGTCTTCTTGAAAAACAATGAAGAATCAGCTCTAGAGGACTTAAACTACAGTTGTTGAACTAAAAAATTGTGATGTTTTTGAAACCAAGCTTGAGGGGCCTATTTTAAGCCATAAAGAGCCTTGTTCAACTTACAAACTAACAAATTACCATGATCATCAACTGCCTCGAATCTTGGTGGTCGTTTCATAAAAACTTTATCTCTTAAATTTCCATTTAAGAAGGTGTTGTTGACGTCCACTTGCCTAATTTTCCACTTGCTTGACATGACTAAAGCAAACAATGTTCTTATCGTGTTAGCCTTAACAACAGGGCTTAAAGTTGTAACTCAAAATGTTGCTTAAAGTTTAGGAAGGCCTGTAAGGCATCAGACTTATATTTGAGGAAATATATCTAAGTATGTTGTGAAAAGGCATCCACAAAAAAAAACAAGGAGCAAACCCCCAAAGATCAGTGAAAATTAGTTCAAGTGGTACAAATAAACAGTTGAAGCAGATGTAAAGCGTAATTTATGACTTTTCCCAAATGCACAGGCATTACATAAGGACAAAACTGTGGAACAAGGAATACTAATATTACAAGCACACAAGACATGATTCAACACATCAGTAGAGGGGTGACCAAGGCGTTGATGCCATCTAGCAATCGTAATTGTACTATTTTGAATCACTGGATCTGCAACCATCGGATTGGAGACACTGCTGAAAAGAGCCGATTTATTAGAGGCAGTAAAAGCAAACTCAGTAGGAGAGTCAGGCAACAACTGGTACAACCCATTAGATTCCATACTATGGAGAAAACCCTGTGAGTCGCCAAATCCTTCACATAGCAACATGAAACATGAAATTTGATTGCTGAAATTAGAGTCTTAAAATTTATAAAAAGAGAATGATCAAACCTGGACACTAACTCTGACAACGATTAAAGGGAAGTGTGCCTATCGAACAGTAGTATAGCTTAGGCAAGACCTGATTGTCGAACCCACAGGAACTAAAAGTACTAATACTAACTTTCTTTTTATTATTTAGCCTAAAATAAGTGAAGTTGTTTTTTAATCTTTTAAAATTAACGAACTACTAAGCTAAAGACACAAAGACAAAAAGAACGAATTGGGAAAATAACTTTAGGAAAAACTCAGTTGATTAAGACGATACCCTCAGGAAGAATCCACCTAGACTTCACTTGTTATTAAACCCTGAACCGTATGATTTATTCACTTAGTTTGATCCGTAAGACTCCCTAACGTATATTAAACCCTCTCTTGAGGCGAATAATGTCTAACCCTAGGTTAATTAGTGGAACTCTCGTTCTCTTATAATAACCCCCTAGAATAGCAGTAAATCGATCTATGGACTCCCATATTAGGTTTCACCCTAATCCGGCAAAATCTCGTCACCTTATCTCTAGGCGTGCGACCAACTCCGCTTAATTATGCTAGATCTAAAAAATACTCTTAGGCAGGGTCTATTCCTCCTCCACCTAAGCACATCAAATTTAGATTAAGCTCACATAATTAAGAACAAACTAAGTAATTATCATACAATTTCAGAAAATAATAACAAAATCCATCATAGGTTTCATCCCCTTCAGACATCTGAAGGGTTTAGTTCATAACAAATAAAGAAAACATCTCAAGAGAAAAGATAAAACAAAACATAAGAAATCCCTAAAACTCCCTGAAGAAATTGAAAGAGAGATCCACCGTCTTGAGTAGAATTCCAGCTTCTTGAAATGGATCAACTGGCTATCTTCGAGTGATTCCCAAAATTCTGACCTTTTCGGCTTGGCTCCTTGGCCTAGTTCATCGCCCCCTTTTTCAGCTGGTACTTAGAGGGTTTATATAGGCTTTCGAAATACGTTTCTTTCTCCCTAAGTATCCAAATCCGAGTGAAATTACTCTTTCCAGCGACAGAGACTCGGCCATGTCACACGCCTGTGTGGATCGTGGCCAGGCCGTGCTCGGACTTCTTAAATGGGGCACGGTCGTGTAAATTGGGGGTCAGGCCGTGTTTTAGTAGGTCGGTGAGGCACCGCCGTGTGGTCTTGGGCTCAGGCCGTGTCGATTTCGTGATATGGCCTATTTACTCTGTTTTGGGCCCGTTTTATGTTCTTTTCATCCTCGGGTGCTTTTCTGAGTATAAAACATGAAAAGAAAGGATTAAGAGCACCTTTTTACATAAATAGAAGAATAATTCATCCAAAAGCATATTAAATGTGGAATTAAAATATGTTACTTTTATGGTTTATCAAATACCCCCACACTTAAGCTTTTGCTGTCCTCAAGTAAAATTCTCAACTTACAATTAAAACGAACTTTCCATAATTCATAATTCCTATCAACAATGTCTTATCATAATTCATAGATAATTTATACATGAATAATTCAATTCAAAGAGTTCTAAAGATTCAAACAAGATAAGTCATGTATTTGTGATTACAAAAACGTAGGTGTTTCCCTTTATCTAAATAATTACCTTTCATTCAAAATCGACAAGGATTGACATCTTCACAAAAGATTCACTCAAATCACTCAAAAAGTGTTTAAGGTTCAAAGTTAAGCACTCATAAGTCGAACCTGAAAAGTTAATCCCATAGGCTTGCCTGAAAATCAAATCTCCACTACTGTAAAATGAGATGACAAACAGATCAAAAGGTCTTTAACAGGGTTGTAACGAGGCTAAGGTTAAAGGTGTCGATAAAGGCTAAATTAGAGGGTTAGAATCGAGATTGACCTGATAAATTTCCTAACTAGAAAAAATGAACTAATCTTAAATAATTACATCAATTAAAAAATAATAATACTGATAATACGAGCTTTTTCTTCAAAAATTTTAAATTTTAACGTGTAAGCTCACCTAATCACAAACTAATAATGAATATACTTCATTTTTTTTAAGAACAAACTAAAATAATAATGACTTTAACAACTAAAATATAGAACATAGTTAGGTAACTGCTCAAAATCAAATCTCGACAAAAAGGGTAATTAGATGGATGGTAATAACAAATACAAAGGGTTTTGGGTTATATTAGTGGGTGAGTCAATAAAAAGGGTTGTTAGGCTCAACGGGGTTCACTAGGGGTTAATTGTGAAGGTAGGCTTTTTAGTGGAGTAAGTGGGTTAAAACCTAGGTGCCTTTATCATTTCAGTATATCAAATCATAACTGTGGTCTTGACATGTATAATTAAGGTAAGTTCTAGAATAACAGTTCATAGTTGACACACTCATAATCAATAAAGTGAGCAAGAAAAAGAATGTATGCTCTATAAGGCTCAAAATCTCACACAAATTATGGGTATTTTGATATCAACCTTGTAAATTTCAAATTTCAAAGTAATATTCAAATTCAGGTTAACAACCTAAATTTTTTTTTTTTGAAAATTAGACTTATCATGCTTGATTCCCTAGTATTCTTTAAATTTAATCATCAATGTACAATTATCAATGACTTACTCCAAAACATGTCAATAAAAATAATAAATCATCGAAAATTTCATCCTAATTAGTAATATGAGGAAGTTACTTAGGAACAAGTTTAAATTCAGGGATTTGAGAATAATGAAAAAAGTTAGGCATTTTTATTCTCAGGAGTTGAGAATAATGCAGAAAGTTAGGCATTTTCTTGAGATACTATTCACCCCCCCCCCACACTTAAGATGTACATTGCCCTCAATGTACAAAAATAGATAATAACATTTAAGGGATAAATCAAAAGAGAAGGGGAAAGAATACCCCTTGAATTTTGGATGGGTTCCTTGAGTCGATCGGTCTGGATGACGACCCTGCGCTAGATGAAGAAATTGGGTAGTGCACTGAGAAGTAGCCAGGATTTATTAAGACCTAATTAAAATAAACTAAATATATAATTAAAGATAAGAAAGATAAAGAAAGAGGAAACAAAAATGTAAACAAAATGAGAATTAAAGATAAATGGACCGAAGAGTCCTTATTGTTTGGTGGTTCGTGAGGTGGGTGTGACCTCTAAGGCTGGGGAGGTGCTGGCGGTGGCGGAAGTGGCGTGATTCCCTAGCAGCCTTTCAAACCTGACACTACAGGACTAGACTAACTTAAACTAAAGTAAGCATAAGGTTGTCAAAGGGAAGGAAATTGAAGCAAAAGATTAACGAGAAATAGAAACTAAATGGTCTCAAAGACTCTTGGCTTGTTGTTTGGATGAAGCGGCCGGCATGAACTTATGTTTTGGGGTCTACCTCAGGGAGACTATGCTAGGCTTCTTCCGCTTCTTCGTCATGGCTTTGGTGTGGCTCAAGAATGATAGAGACTTTGTTAGAGAGAAATCTGAGAAGAGGGAGGAAGAGAAGGGTAAAAAGTAGAGGGGGAGGATGGGGGAGGGTTTAAATAGAGTTTCAATTCTGGTACATTCACACGCCCGTGGATCAGGAGCGTGTTGATTCGCACGGCCGCCTCGCACGACCTTGTTTAGAGGCGTGTGTTTCTCCATGCCCGTTTTTCAGCTAGCCACGCCTGTTGGTAACAAGTCAGTATGTTAACACGGTTGGAGGCACGGGCATGTTTGGCCTATGGTTGGCAAGTCAGTAGCTGCACAAGGTCGGGGGGCACAAGCGTGCCTTTTTGTTGGAGCCCATGTTGAAGTGGTTGGGTCTGTGATCTTCAAAATTAGGTGATTCTGACTTGTACCTTCCTGCCATGTTAGTACCAAGATTTTTTTTGGTTAGTTTTAAAGTTAGATAAAAAGAGAGAATAAAATAAAATGGAAAACATAAAAGTTAATGGGGTTAGTACTTAGGTTGCCTCCCGAAAAGTGCTCGTTTATAGTCTTAAGCTAGACTTTCCTTGTATTTGAAAAAAAAATCACGGGGGTTTAAAGGATTGAATATCTTCTCTCGTGCTTACAGTTTTATTTTCTTGATAAATTTTAAGTCGAGAAGTGTTTACCTTAAAATTGTCAGATGTTGGAGTGCTTACCTCGACTGTCTCGTGTGGAAAGATATTATGTATCTTAAGAGGGATTTCTTCGTTTACCTTCAGGCCTGATGTGGTGATTTGAGTGTCGGCCTTGTCTATCAGTGCCTGGTCTCCTATTTTGAAGTGGTTTGATGTTCCTATGAGCTCTTCTGGGGGCTCCTTCGGTATTACTTCATGCGGTGTCGGTTCTTCTTTGATTTGTGTTTCCTGCTCTTTTAGTTTGTCGACCTTAAGGCTTCATTCCTTATGTAAATTCTCTTTGTTGGTATTAGGTTCGTGAGTCGGCTCAGGTTTGTATCCTTGTAGTGTTTCCTGCGATGAAGGTTGCACAAATTGATTATCAACTGAATTGTCTTTCTTACCTTTATCGATTGTTGTTCTTGCCAGGTCAAGAGCTTGAATACTGATTGATTCATCCCCTACACAAAGTATAACTTCTCCTGTGGCAACATCAATTTTAGTCTTGGCAGTTGCTAGAAAGGGTCTTCCTAAAATTAAGGGGGTTGAATTATCCTCAACCATGTCTAAGACAACAAAATCTACTGGAAAAACGAATTTATCGATTTTTACAAGAACATCTTAGATAATGCCCCTAGGAATTCTGACAGTTTTATCAGCTAATTGAATACTCATCCTAGTTTGTTTGGGCTTCCCTAGACCTAGTTGTTTAAACAATTTATAAGGCATGACATTTATGCTTGCCCCAAAATCAGCTAATGCATTATCAACAGTTAAACTACCAATTAAACATGGAATTGTAAAACTCCCGGGATCTTTTAATTTCCGTGGTAGTCTATTTTGTAGAATTGCTGAGCACTTTGCGTTGAGTTCTACATATGGTTCCTCGTCTATCCTTCTTTTTTTTGTTAACAGCTCTCTTAAAAATTTTCTAGAGTCTGGCATTTGCGAAAAACCTTCAAGTAGCGGTAAGTTAATGTGTAATTTCTTTAAAAGTTTAAGAAACTTACCAAACTGTTCCTCGGTATCGTCTTTCTTTAACGCTTCGAGATAAGGAATGCGAGGTTGGTATTCTTTGATTACCGGTTTTGGCTTTCCGTGCGTTACCTCAACTTTACCTTCTTCTACCTCGGTTTCTTGTTGTGAGATGGGTTCTTCTACCTCCGCATTTTCCTGAGCTGTTATGGCTTGAATGTGCTCTTTTGGATTAATCTCAGTGTTGTTTGGTAGACGCCCTTGTTGACGTTCGGACATCAATTTTGCGAGTTGTCTGACTGACTTAGTAATTTCCCCAACTTGGTTCTCGATTACTTTGATCGATGCTTGTTGGTCAACAAGTGTTGTCTCAATTTTTTGACAATGGGCTTCAGTTGCTACCATGAATTTTGCCAACATCTCTTCGAGGTTCGGTTTCTTTTCTTGTGGATAAGGCTGATTTTGAAAATTTTGAGGAGGTTGTTGTCTTTGATTTCCTTGATTTCCTTGCCCTCCCCATGAAAAATTTGGGTGGTTCCTCCAACCTGGATTATAAGAATTACTATAAGGGTTATTATTAAATCTGAAATTATTACCTATATAGTTCATCTGTTCGCTCTCTGTGTCCGGTTTGTAGGGTGGGTACTCAGGATTCGCCATAGTTCCACTTGCGTTGTACTGCATGACTGGATGTAATTGCGAAGAACACAAACTATCAAGCTTTTTATTCATCAATTCCATCTATGTTGATAGCATGGTTACTGTATCTAGGTTGAAAACTCCAGCTAATTTTGTCAGTTTCGTCCTTGTAACTTGCCACTGATAGTTATTCAGCGACATCTCTTCAATGAACTCGTATGCTGCTTCAGGAGTTTTATTATTCAGGGTTCCACCGGCGGCTGAATCGACTAGTTGCCTCGTTGAGGGGTTTACACTGTTGTAAAATGTTTGGACTTGAAGCCACAAGGGTAAACCATGGTGTGGAAACCTTCTCAAGAGATCCTTGTATCTCTCCCATGCCTCGTATAATGTCTCTAAATCTATCTGCACAAAAGAAGAGATATCATTTCGTAATTTGGCCGTTTTGGCCGGTGGGAAATATTTTAATAAAAAATTTTCGATCATTTGTTCCCATGTAGTGATTGACCCTCGTGCTAACGAGTTTAACCACTGTTTGGCTTTATTCCTTAGTGAAAAGGGAAATAACTGGAGACGTATGGCATCATCAGAAACACCATTTATTTTGAAGGTATCATAGAACTCTAAAAAATTAGCTATATGTGTATTTGGATCTTCGTCCTGCAAACCATCAAATTGAACAAATTGTTGAATCATTTGAATAGTATTAGGCTTTAATTCAAAATTATTAACAGCTATAGCAGGCCTAATAATACTTAATTCTGCTCTTGTTAAATGTGGTTTAGCATAATCAAACATAGTACGTGGAGCATTATTTTCCCCTACATCGTATGGGTGTGGATTATTCTCATCCATCCCTTCAGTAGGATTGGATCTGCCTTCTTCCTCTCTTTCTGTGTAGTTTAGGGCTCGCTTGATTTCTCAGCGATTCCTACGAGCAGTCACTTCAATATCGCTGTCGTATACTAAAGGTCCTCTCAGGTTCCTTCTAGTCATAAACTAGAGGTACCTGTTAGGAAAAAAAAAGAAAGCAAATTTAGCAAAATACAAATTTAACCTAATAATAAAAATAAAAGTAAATAAAAAAATAATGGCTAAAGTAATAAAAATAGAGCTTTCTTAATATTTTAGTTCCCCGGCAACGGCGCCAAAAACTTGATCGCTGGAATCAGAGTCTTAAAATTTATAAAAAGAGAATGATCAAGCCTAGAAACTAACTCTGACAATGATTAAAGGCAAGTGTGCCTATCGAACAGTAGTATAGCTTAAGCAAGACCGGATTGTTGAACCCACAGGAACTAAAAGTACTAATACTAACTTTCTTTTTATTATTTAGCCTAAAATAAGTGAAGTTGTTTTGTAATCTTTTAAAATTAACGAACTACTAAGCTAAAGACACAAAGACAAAAAGAACGAATTGGAAAATAACTTTAGGAAAAACTCAGTTGATTAAGACGATACCCTCAGTAAGAATCCACCTAGACTTCACTTGTTATTAAACCCTGAACCATATGATTTATTCACTTAGTTTGATCCGTAAGACTCCCTAACGTATATTAAACCCTCTCTCGAGGGAGTAACGTCTAACCCTAGGTTAATTAGTGGAACTCTCGTTCTTTTATAATAACCCCCTAGAATAGCAGTAAATCGATCTATGGACTCCCATATTAGGTTTCACCCTAATCCGGCAAAATCTCGTCACCCTATCTTTAGGTGTGCGATCAACACCGCTTAATTATGCTAGATCTAAAAAATACTCTTAGGCAAGGTCTATTCCTCCTCCACCTAAGCACATCAAATTTAGATTAAGCTCACATAATTAAGAACAAACTAAATAATTATTATACAATTTTAGAAAATAATAACAAAATCAATCATAGGTTTCATCCCCTTCAGGTATCTGAAGGGTTTAGTTCATTACAAATAAAGAAAACATCTCAAGAGAAAAGATAAAACAAAACATAAGAAATCCTTAAAACTCTCTAAAAGAATTGAAAGAGAGATTCGCCGTCTTGAGTATAATTCCGGCTTCTTGAGATGGATCAACTGGCTATCCTCGAGTGATTCCCACAATTCTGACCTTTTCGGCTTGGCTTCTTGGCCTAGCTCACCGCCCCCTTTTTGAGCTGGTACTTAAGGGGTTTATATAGGCTTTCGAAATACGTTTCTTTCTCCCTAAGTATCCAAATCCTAGTGAAATTTCTCTTTCCAGCGACAGAGACATGGCCATGTCACACGCCTGTGTAGATCGTAGCCAGGCCGTGCTTGGACTTCTTAAATAGGGCACGGTAGTGTAAATCGGGGGTCAGGCCGTGTTCTAGTAGCTTGGTGAGGCACGGCCGTGTGGTCTTGGGCTCAGGCCGTGTTGATTTTGTGATATGGCCCATTTACTCCTTTTTGGGCCTGTTTTATGTTCTTTTCATCCTCGGGTGCTTTCCTGAGTATATGACATGAAAAGAAAGGATTAAGAGCACCTTTTTACATAAATAGAGGAATAATTCATCCAAAAGCATATTAAATATGGGATTAAAATATGTTACTTTTACGGTTTATCAAAATTCAAAGAAGACCTGATTATCTTTTGCAAACTTAGAAACAGATAAAAGACTCTTGTGAATGTCTGGAACAAGGAACAGGTTGTTAATGGATAAGTTGTGAGAACCAGAAGAAATAGAGGAGTCACCAACATGAGAAATAGAAGCGTAACTATTATTTCCCACAAGAACTTTACTTTGACCGATGTAGGAGTTGCAGTTGGTGAGCTTGACTAGATCACTAGTCATGTGAGCAGTAGCACCACTATTGGGGTACTATAATGGATCAGAAACAACACTAGATGTAGTTGTGGTCAAAGCGACAGAAGCTTGCAGAGTAGTTGAAGTTCCTGCATTCGAGACAACAGGTGGATGGAAAATGGGCTGATAAACAGTAGAGGAAACAAACTAAGTTTCAGGTGGGTAAGACTCAGGAACAAAATGGTTCGTATGATAGAGATGGGCAAAAAAATTCCCTGTGCCTGCATGAGTTGTGGATCTAGGAAAAGGAGAGACCAAACTATTAGTTACCTCATCGTCAAAAGTGGAATCATACCTGCAAAAACACCTACGAGCAGCGTGACCCATCTTGCTACAAATCTGACATTGCGGATGTGACATCCCCTCAAAGCGAGCACGACCACGACTACGAGAGAACCCAGGAGCCCGAGTGGAGTGAAACGAATGTGGTGGTGGGTGACTGCTATAAGCAGGAAGAGGTGGGGTAAAGCAGTTATTCATAGCTAAAATGGCAGAAATTTGAACTTGTGAAAGATGAGCTTGTTGGCGAGCTTCAGCATCTAGCAAGGCTGTAGTAATAGCTTGTAAATCAAAGGGAACCTGACTTGTAGTGATGATAGAGACATGTGATCAAACTCCAGTGGAAGACCATTAACAATGGCTAACTGTTGTTCCGCCAAAGAGACATGTTGATTACAACTGGATAAAGAGTCACAGAAATGTTTAATACCAGCTAGATAAGCAGACATGGAAAGCTCATTCTTTTTGAAGTTGTGAAGGAGAGAGCGATAACGCATAGCCTTGGTAGTAGATTGTGTACCAAAGATTCGAGTCAGCGTTTGCTAGAGTTCAAAAGCAAACGAGAAACTCCCAATTAACTGATTGTGCAAAAATGGATAAAAAAATCATTCTAATACCATATTAGAATGATGATGATGAAGGAAATTGTTCTCTTATTCATCAGAAAACCAGGTGCTACAGTGTTTCTTTTATACAAGAGATAACAGATTTGTAAAGAAGAAAGGATAGTGAATTTGTTACGCCTGGTGAGCTGGAATCTGTTGAGGATTAGATGAGTTGAGATGGTCATTCTATTTGTTATTCATTTCTCCTAATATCCGGAAGTCCTTTAATTTGTTTTATTCTACACATTTTACTTCAAAGTTAGACCATGATGGTCGTACACGTGGTTTGATCCAGGGTCATTTATTATTTTAGGTCCCGCAACTTTTAGATACTACCGAGGCTTTAGTCCTTTCAACTATACAACCTTTTATGTCATTGTGTGTGTGTGTGTGTATGTGTGTGTGTGTGTGTGTGTGTGTGTGTGTTGAGGGAAGCAAATAGCATTTGTGGATCGAGCCACTAAGTTCATCGGGGTGTTCTATTTCAATATTATTCTATTTCGGCTCCATAAATCTCTTGAAGAAACAATGGTCTAGCCCTCAACTCAGCTAAAATAGAACCATCATCTAATAAAACCATCCGTGTATTCATTGCTTTCAGTGCAAACAAGGATTTTCTACTCAAAGCATCAGCGACCACGTTTGCCTTTCCCGGATGGTAGTCAATCACTAACTCATAATCCTTGATCAGCTCTAACCATCTTCGTTGCCTCAAATTCAAGTCCTTTTGAGTCATCAAGTATTTTAGGCTTTTGTGGTCAGTGAATATCCGATACCTTTCACCATATAAATGGTGTCTCCATATCTTTAATGCAAACACAATGGCAGCCAACTCTAAATAATGGATCGGGTAATTCTTCTCGTGTGGCTTTAATTGTCTAGAAACATATGCTATCACCTTGCCCTCTTGCATAAGTACACAACCCAATCCATTCATGGATGCATCACTATAAACCACAAATTCTCTTCTCGGTTCGGGTTGCACCAAAATCGGAGCCTCAGTCAACAACGCCTTTAATTTCTCAAAACTCTATTGGCACATTTTTGTCCAATCAAACTTCACATCTTTTTGCAATAGGCTCGTCATGGAAATAGCTATCATGGAGAACCCCTTGACAAAACGCTTATAATAGCCGGCTAGACCCAGAAAACTCTTCACTTCAGTTACGCTCCCTGGCAGTTTCCATTCAACAATTGCTGAAATCTTACCTGGGTCGACTCTAATTCCGTCTCCCGAGACAATGTGCCCCAAAAATCCAACTTTCTTCAGCCAAAATTCAGTTTTAATAAACTTGGCATATAATTGCTTATCTCTCAAAATTTGCAGAACCTTTCTCAAATGCTTGGCATGTTCGTTCTCATCTCAAAAGTAGATCTGTATATCATCAATAAAGACCACGACAAATTTATCCAAATATGGCCGGAAAATGCGATTCATCAAGTCCATGAAAACAGCTGGGGCATTTGTTAAACCAAAACGCATGACCAAAAATTCATAGTGGCCATACCTAGTTCTAAATGCGATTTTCGGCACATCTGAGTCCTTGACTCTCAACTGATAATATCCAGACCTCAAGTCTATTTTGGAAAATACAGTGGCTCCCTTCAATTGGTCAAACAAATCATCGATTCTTAGCAACGGGTACTTGTTCTTCACAGTTACCTTGTTAAGTTGCCAATAATCTATGCATAACCTCATGGAACCATCTTTATTCTTCACAAATAATACGGGAGCACCCCACGAAGAGAAACTCGGTCTTGCAAAACCTTTATCCGTTAGTTCTTGCAACTGTGTTTTTAATTCTTTTAGCTCGGTTGGAGCCATTCTATATGGAGCAATAGAAATGAGGGCAGTATCCGGAGCTAATTCAACCTCAAATTCAATCTCTTTAAAAGGGGGTAACCCTAGCAATTCCTCCGGGAAAACATCTGGATACTCGCATACTATGGGTACCAACTCAATTTTCAACTCATTCTCTTTAGAATTCATCGCAAAGGCAAGGTAAGCTTCGTACCCCTTTCTTAAATATTTCTGAGTCAACAAGGAAGATATCACTACTGGTGATCTGTCTTACCTATTTGATTCAACACGAATAAGATCTCCATTTTCACATTTTAACTCAATAAACTTCCTTCCATAATTTACTATCACATCATGAGTAGCTAACTAATCCATCCCAAGTATGACTTCGAATTCATCAAACGGTAACAACATAAGATTAGCCGGAAAGTAATGACCCCTAATCATCAAAGGGCAACCTTTGCATACTCTATCAACCAACACATTTTTGCCTAGGGAATTTGACACTCTTATCACAAATTTAGTGGACTCTATAGAGATGCTCATGCTAGAGACTAATTTCATGCAAATATACAAGTGGGTAGACCCCGGATCAATTAAAGCTACAACATGAATATCATAGAGAGAAAATATACCCGTGATCACATCGGGGGAGGATGCCTCTTTGCAAGCACGAATGACATATGTTCTCGCCGGTGCTCTACCCTCAACTCTTGCTGTCTGCTCTCTAAATGAATTCTTGTTACTCATTTCATTTCTTGGGTTTCTCTGTGGTCTTCCTCTAGCCATACTTCTCGGTCTTACATTCTGAGACTTCTCTTTCTCACCCACCTCGAGGGCAATCTCTGATAAAATGGTCTAGAGACCCACACTTGAAACAAGCCTTCTCATTTGCTCAACACTCACCAGAATGATGTTTGCCACAATACGAGTATTCCGGACTACTCGGTCGAGTGTTGCTGATACTAGCAACTGAAGTGGTCTGAGCCTTAGACCCTGTGAACTGTTTGCCCTTACTTTTGCTTGAAAACCCAGCTGAAGTGGCTGATCGAGCAGCAAAATCCTTTGATTTCTTATATGAAGAATGGTATGTCTTACTCAGTTGCCTCTTTCTCGAGTCACGGGACTCAATCTCAGCTCTTCTTTTCTCTTTGGCCAACTCTTCAGCCTTACAGGCTCTATCTACCAACACCACAAATTCTTTTAGTTTGAGGACTCCAACATATAAACGGATATCCTCATTTCACCCGTCCTCAAACCTTTTGCACATGATAGCCTCAGTAGACACGCACTCCCGGGCATGCTTACTAAACCTTACGAATTTATGTTCGTATTCAATCACCGTCATTCGACCCTACTTTAACTCCAAGAACTCTTTTCTTTTTTGGTCGATGAACCTTTGACTAATGTACTTCTTTCGGAATTCCTCTTGGAAGAATTCCCAGTTAGCTTTCTCTCTTGGTACCACTGACACAAGGGTGTTCCACCACTGATAGGCCGAATCTTTCAAGAGAGATACCACACACTTCATGCACTCTTCAGGCGTGCATGACAACTCCTCGAACACCTTGATAGTATTCTCAAGCCAGAATTATGCCCTCTCCGGGTCATTATCTTTACTAGCCCGAAATTTCTCTGCTCCTTGTTTCTGGATCTTATCAACAGGAGTCCTTTCTCTTATCACTACCTCTACCACTTGAGGAGCTACAGGAGCGGGCTGAGAAATAGGTGGGGTGGAGGGGTTGAGCATTAGGATTTGCTCGAATATACTCGGTGTACCAATTGCTCATCATATGGAGAAAGGCTTCTCGAGCCTCTTTTCTCAAACCCATAGTCTCGGGTCTACTCTCTACTGGTACGGTCCCTTGCGCGGAAGCCGGAGCATTACTTGCAGCATCATCAGCTACAGCTCGGTCAAGATCATGAGCCATTTACTATATAAAAACACAATTCAAATCGTCAGGAGTCGTCACACTATCATTACACAAATACTCTTACTTATGGCATGTATAGCTAGGCTCATACTTACGCTACGTTCGTCCGAGAATCGGCTAAATCGTAGCTCTGATACCACTAAACGTAACACCCCTTACCCGTGTTCAACGTCGGAACAGGATACGAGGCATTATCGAACTTATCTTGCTTCAACAAACAACTTTGGGCTATAAAATTTTATTTCAACATAAAACTTCTTATAACATCCTTATTATGGGCCTACGAGGCCAAAAACATACTTACGAAATGTTTCGGAATTAAACCGAAAACTTTTACGCACTTAGAAAATGTTTGCCTAAACAAGGTCCACACGCCCGTGTGAGATGGAACACGTCCGTGTGGGCAGGCCGTGTGATCACACACGCCCATGTTCCTAACCCGTATGGAATTTATTTTCCATTTCGAACCTATAGGGGTTTCACACGGCCGGGCACACGCCTGTGTCCCTCACACGGCTTCGACACGCCCGTGTCTTAGCCCATGTGCCAAAACCATGGCATTCTGTTTATGACATCATCACCTCACCATGGTCACACAAACAAGGCATATACCCATGTCCCTAGACCGTGTGTCGAATTAAATTCTAAATTTTAGGTGCAGACTTCACACGGCCTGGGCACATGCCTATGTCCATGGTCGTGCCTCCCACACGGCCGAGACACACGGTCGTGCCTCTGCCCGTGTGTTTACCACTGAGCATACTGACTTGTAAGCCCCGCATGCATGGGGACACACGGCCAATCAACACGCCCATGGGGCTGACCATGTGTCACACACGGCCTAGACACACGCCCGTGTGTCTACCCGTGTGGACATTTAAAAGGCTATCTACCAAGCCAAATGCCACTCTATACAGCAACCATACTTACACCAATTCAATCCAACACATATCAGGACTATAAAGCACTTCTAAAGATTCAAAATTAAGACATCCACACAGGTATATCCTTAATGAATTTCATCATTATTGAATATATATTGTCAAGTATTGGCCCAATTCCACAGACCGCTTACAAAAGGAATTTAGCAACATTTATGGCCAACACTTTGTCTAACAAATATGACATAACAAAAGAGACTAAGTCCTATACATGTCATACTCAAAATGAATTTAACTATGTTATACCAAAGAGTAGTCGATAGTGTGATTTCCGATCTCCGACGTTCCACGAATTCTCGAGCTAACTTGGTAATGCTACAAGGAAAAGGGAAATGAGAGGAGTAAGCATAAAGCTTAGTAAGTTTGCATGAAATAAATAACAACATAAGGCTCAAATGTCATCCATCCAAGGCATTAAATATAACACAAAGTCTTAGGCGCATTGTCATAATTTACTCATGCTTACTCTTACCAATTACATATCATAACACATATCACAAACTTTTCTCGTGAATTACTTGCATGTACCTTAACTACTTCATCACACTAATTTAACACTAATCTCATTTCTATTTCAAGGTTAACTATTTATCCCACTAGATCACTTGGGATATGTGATGATTCCTGTTCATCGTCATTCACATAATACGTCGCCAACACCACATCCCAGATGTGGTCTTACATGGGTTCACCTTTGAGTGCTGATGCCATATCCCATATATGGTCTTATACTGAATCTCATATCAATTATCGATGCCACATCCCGAATATGGTCTTATACGATTTTTCTCATTCAATGTCGATGCCATATCCCAGATATGGTCTTATACGAGAACTCAACTCGGTGCCGAGGCCATGTCCCCGACATGGTCTTACATGGGACCTTACCCATCTCCTATCTCATTAATAATGTTCTCACATTCACTATAGTCCAACAGGAACTTCAACAACACAATTTTCATTATTTTTCTCATCCAACATCGTAACTCAAATTCATAAAAATATTGTAAAACATTACTAGTGTCAATCATTTAGAAACTTAATAACATGATGTTGAATTTATTGCACACAAACTTACCTCGATTTTCAAAATAGGCTAGATTGTCGATCTAGTCCGATACCTTGTTCTTTCCCCGGTCGAGGTAATTCTTTGTTCTTCTTGATCTATAATAGCAAATTAGCTCATTTAATTATCACATTAACTAATGCATTCCAATAATCATGCTTTGGCAAAATTATTATTTAGCCCTTAGACTTTCACAAAATGACCATTTTTCCTCTAGGCTCAGAAATCAATTCTAATCAAATTTGTTTCTTTAACGAGCCTAGGTAAACGCTTATTACTCTTATGGAAACCATCAAAACTCATTATTTCACACACTTGCCTCTTATTTTACAACATTTACAAAAAGGTCCTTTTTAGTGTTTTCATGGTAACACCCTTCACAAAAGTTATTTATTAAACATCTATGACTCATTTTCTTCCATAAAAATGCAGCAAACAACATATATGCTCACATGGTAAAACTCTAAACTTTTCACCATTTTGTAAAATAGTCCCCTCTTTAGAAAGCTTAAACTTTAGGGGTTCTAAAAGTACAAATATCATCAAGAAAAACCATTAAAATCACTTACTTGTAAGGAGAAGAGTTTACTAAAATTTTTGAGCTTTCAAACCCCTATTTTGCTTGTATTTTTAGGTGGAAGAAGATGAGTGAAGAGAAGGATATCATCTTTTCTTTATTTTAATATAAAACAATCAATTTAGTCACCAAATCCTTACCAACTTTGACTAATTTTGACTTTCTTTCCCCTATGGCCGGCCACCTTATGTCTAAGGGTCTATTTGCACATTAAAGACCTCTAATTAATATTCTATGGCTATTAGGCACCTTTAGCTTATAAAATAGAACTTTCGCACTTTATGTGTTTAGTCCTTTTTTGCAATTGAGCATACAATCGCTGAAATTAAAGCACCAAAATTTTCATGCACTTATATAATCATGCTCTAACTCATAAAATAATATAAAAATAATTTTCTCCGACCTCGGATTAGTGATTTCAAAACCACTGTTCTTATTAGCCCCTAAATCGGGTTATTACATCATGAATCATACTACTTATATACAAATGGTTAAAACATACCAGAAGAGCCAAATAAACACAACCACAACATCACATAACAAAGTATGAAACAACATATCTAAAAGCAATTGAACTTAAACTCTTAGTAAATGCCATTTATAACCTAAATCAAAATAATCACAATTTATACCGAGTTGTTGAATAGATAGTGTGAGCTCCGACTTGAACTTCCAACCATCATAAACTTCTAATTATCTACAAGAAATCAAACATAAAGGATGTAAGCAAATATTTTCTTAGTAAGTTCGTAATAAACTTTAACTTTAACTTTAACTTACCATAAATATTGCAACTTAAACAATTTGCAATTAAATTTATAAGAAAAATCATGAGTTCATTATTAACCTATATATATCACAAGTTTCACAAGGTTAATGAGTTCACATATACGAAACTTATAACATTATCATGTTATAAAACATATACAAGTAAAGACATTAGATAAATCATTCATTCAACACCTATTCATTTAACATTTCACATTTACATTTCAAATGTTCATTTTAAAATTTCATTTTTACATATCTATCCATATAAACATTTCGAATAACCATTTCATATTACACCTTTAACACAATCATTTTGTAAATCACATTTGAATTTCTCCATTAAATGGCTCATTCCATATAACTGTTTTATATACCCGTTTCATTTTATACATTTAACAACAATGTTAATAAACATTAATCCTATCAACCACAATCATGCAACAGGCGAGTTTTATATACACGAGTTGCATAATCTAATCAATCATACAAGATCATTCAACACTAAGTCACAATATAATATCAGAAATCATGTAAACGTTTATATAATTCATTAGCAAATCATTTAACCATTGAAAATTTTCCCGTTGAATGATATAAACAGATACGGATATACGGTTATCCACCCAAGATGTGCTAGAAAGCTCAAACAAGCCAAACTAACCGAAAACACGCCTGGGTACCAAGTGCCTAGCCCGTAGGCTAAGGGCACCAAATGCCTAGCCTGTAGGCTAACATCCGCCCCCGGTAACACTCTAGAATCACTATAAATATAACACGATAGTCCACAACAAATGTTAGACTCTGGTATATTCAGTGGATAATAATAAGTGAGGAATCATCATCTCATCACAAGTCAATCCGGTACAACGCACAATATAACCTATTGGCATGCCAATTGCATTCTATCCTATATTCATTTGAGCTGGATACTCATAACCGTATAACAGTTTACATTTCAATCCATTTTCTTACCAATTCAATCATTATATTTCAAATATAACCAATGTCATCAAATTACATAATTTTTAATAATAAAATTACTAAAATACACAAAATAATACCGTATGAACTTACCAAAACACAATGGCTATGAACACTTCAATGACGATTACTCGACGATTTTTCCTTTCCTGCGATTATCAATCGACTGATCCATTTCTAAATCTAAATATAATAATTTAATTCAATTGTTCCATTCAAATACTTTAAAATACTTAAATTCATGTAATTTACCCTTTATCAACATTTTATAATTTTACCGTAAACTTTCACCTTTTATTCAATTTAACCCCTAAACCCGAAACTTCAAATTAAACATAATTAAACTCAAATCATGCTGACCGAATTTTCCATAGTCCCTATACAGCCCATATTTATTACATTTTCACAAGAATTTCATGTAATTTTACTATTTTAATAATTTAATCCTTTAACTTAAAAATTATCCAAAATCACTTTACAAAATTGTCCTATTTAACTATCAAGCTTATAAACCTATCATCAAACTTCAAAAACATCACAAATTTATCAATAACATAAATCATAGCTGTAGAGCCCAATTTTTTGTTGCTCGGGCCCAGTATCAATTAACCAAAAAAAATAAAATAAAAAAGTCCAAAAAAAATTAAAAAACAGTCCAACTTTAACAAAGCCCAAATAGCTATTACAACCCAAGACCCAAACCCTAAACGAGGCCCAAATTAACCCTAACTCAATACAACCTAAACAAAAAATTAGGGTTTCAGAAACCCTAGTAGCTAACGCCGCCAGCAGCCACCACCACGTTCGCGCACGCGGCCACGTCGCCCCGCTCTCCGCGCCGTGTACTTCTCCACCTGCGAAAAAGAAGGAAATACAACACAGCAAAAACAGATTTGTATTTTGGGTTACTTATTTTTTGGGGATTTTTCGGCTATAAAGTTGGAGAGAAAATCATTGTAAAAGGGGACGATTTTTTTTTAGATAATACAGATACACAATACAAGAAATCAGAATATAGCAGTAAAGGTTTATTACCTTTTATTTTTTTATTTTCCTTTCTTTTTTTCGAAACTGCCTACGTTTAGTTTTCGTTTCTATTTTATTTTTTTACTATATATATACTTAAATAGACTATATAAAGAAAAAGAGGAGAAAAAAACTCACTTTTAGAGTTAAGCCATCAGGCTTGTGTGCAATGACGTGTGGTGGCAAACACGATGGTGATGGCGAAGAGGATGGCCGGACACAGGCTTGAGGGAGACAATTTTTTTTGGGGTTTCAGTTTTTTTAAAACAACAAGGGCCAAATGATTTTATTTGACAAAACATTGGCTTATATAGTGAATCAAAACGGCGTCATTTTGATTTAATTAGCCCAGATGCAAAACGGCGTCGTTTCATGCTTGACCAATGACCCGACCCGATTAAGCCCTCAAGATCCGCGTGTTCCTAAGCAATGGTCTTATTTCCAAATTGGCCCTTCCGCATTTTTCAGTTTTTTTAATTTTATTTTTATTTTAAATTTGCCCCGGTAATTCTATTTATTTTTCATTTTAGTCCTTGGGTAAAATGCTGCGCATAACGGGTCAGGGATATTTCCCTCTTCCCAATTATAAATAAAAAGAAAGAATAATAAGTATGACCATTTCACGTTTTAACCGATTTTCTATTTTAAAGGTTACATTGACTTTATCTTTTATTCCACTTTTTTACCCAAACTCATAAAAAAGGGTTTTTTACAAAGGTAATATTTTGTGTTTGGAAGTTCAGGAAATCGTGCCCTAATGCGCTGGGTTTCGATTTTCCGTTCGTCCAAATGACTAAATATCCTTTTAATATTTTCATTGTGTTTTCTTAACTTCAAAAATAAGGCAATATTTCATGTTTGGAAATTCGAGGAATCGTGCCCTAACGTGTTGGGCTTCGGTTTTTTCATTTGGCCAAATAGCGGAATACCCTTTTAAAATTGCAATGCATGAATTTTGGAAATCATGAAATGATTTTGGTGTCAAGGGTTTGAAACATCGTATCCTAACGTGCTGGATGTGATATTTCATTCTTTCGGAACAAGAGAATTTCGATATCCAATTCGAATTATCCAAACATTTTCTAAAGAATTCGTATTTTAAAATCTCTTCCAATTTTCGATATTAGGACATTAATCAATCAATAAGGTACCAATTTTGGGCGTTACGAGGGTGCTAATCCTTCCTCGTGCGTAACCGGCTCCTAGACCTGTTTTCTTAAGATTCGTAGACCAAAATGTTTTATAAGGTGGCCCAATCACCCTTCAAAAAAGATTGGTGGCGACTCCATGTTTTTAAAGTCGATCCTTGTTTTTTTAAAAAAATTAAAAATGGTTTCGAAAATAACATTTAACAATTTTATAAATCAGTCCTTAAGTTAACTAGATTAAGCTATAACGATTTCAAAACATAAAAATCATTAAAAATATAATAAAAATACATACCATGCAATGGATTTTATTAATAGCCGAAACTTTAGTGTTCTTCAACCACAGCATTTGGTGAAGGAAGGTTGGCGAAGGAAGTGAATAAAAAATAATGAAATGGCCATTTTACTTGTTTTTGTTTTTATTACCTTTTTAACATTATTAACTTATAATATAATATATAATTTTATATGTAAACCACTAATAAACCGTGGAACATAAATGATTATGGCTTATTTGTCAAATAAAATAATCCAACAAGTCATTTAAACTGATTTAACCCTTAAAAACTAATAGCAATTTATTTATGTGATTTTTACTATTTAGTTTTTTTTACTAAATTACTATTAAAATGTTAAAAATTTTAAACCAAATTTCAATATACTTATAAAATAACTCCGTAAATATTTAATACACCTATATAAATATTTACGGATCTCAAAATTTTATTTCCCCAAACCATATTTTCCACAACCACTTAATTTTAGGGACAAACCACTTATTTTTGTAAGAAAATTTTTGTTCTAAGTGCTCAATTAATTTGCAAACCAACGGGTAATTTACCAGAAAATAAAATTTACGGAAAAGGACCTGTTTTCTAATTATTTACCGAAAAGGGTCATTTCCTCTGAAAACGTGTCCACGTCAGCGCGTTTTTAGGGGATGCAGCAGGAAAGCGCGTCCACGAGGAAGCGCTTTATGCCACATCAGCCAAAATCGCGTCCTTGAGGGCGCGCTTTGCTGATGTGGCAAAAGCGCTCCCTCATGGACGAGCTTGTACCCGTTCTAACGGTCACTTCTTTTTACTGTTGGGCCTCTAACGGTAAAAAAAAACTATAAAAACCTCCCACCCTTTCTTTTTTTTTCACACAAAGGTCCTTACTCATTTTTCTCTCAATTTTCTCTCAATTTTCTCTCAAATTCCTCTCAAATTTCTCTCAAATTCCTTTAAAGTTCCTCTCAAATTTCACAATAGTCCTTTAATTATTACAAAAAAGCCCTGTTTAAAAGTTTTTTTAAATATTTTTTTGTTAATTTAAAAATATTCGATCGTATTAGCAATGGCCTGAGAATTAATTCGTCTCGACAATAAACACATCTCCATCGATTAAATGACAATGGTAAGTTATAATTTTAATTTTTCAATACTATTTAATATTTTTTAGGTTTATGCAATTTTAATTAATTTTTATTTTATAATTTTTAAAACAGTCTGTAAATCGGGTGTTGCAATGCTATATTCGCAATATGTCTGGTCCACCATCACCGTTGATCGAGAATTACCTGCGGGAAGTGGGTTTTTGGCACGTGGCCACGATAGGCCGGGGGTGCAAGTTGGACCCTAAGCTAATCAGTGCATTGATAGAGAGGTGGAGACCCGAGACGTACACTTTTCATCTTCCATGCGGAGAGTGTACTATCACTCTGGAAGACGTGCATTTGCAATTGGGATTGCCGGTGGATGGATACGTAGTCACCGGGTCCGCAACTTCTGGTGATTAGGGAGCCGTATGCTACGAGCTTTTGGGTGTTATTCCGGAAAACATTTACGGAGGTCGGATCGAGATGGGCTGGTTACGAGACACATTCCCGGAGCCAGATAATGATTCGACCGAAATAGAAAGAATACAGTATGCTCGAGTATACATTCTTGAGATGATTGGAGGCTATCTGATGCCGGACTTGTCATGAAACCTCGTACATTTGAGATGGCTGCTGAAACTCGTTGATTTCTAGAGTAGCCGGTAAATTGAGTTGGGGGTCTGCCGTGCTAGAAAAATTGTATCGGGAGATGTGCGGGTGACGCGGCCGAATAAAGCGAAAATCGGAGGTTGTCTATCACTACTGCAATAATGGGCATGGTTTCAATTTCCATTTTTATGTCTTCGAGTCGGCCACCCATATACATTCCCACTCATAACGAGGTAAATTTAATATTAGATTTTACAATTATTACGTAGATTTAAAATATAATTGTATGCTAAAAATTTATTTAATTAGGTGGAACCCTTCGGTGAGTTATGTTGGAATACCTACATCGCTTGAAGATATACGGCTTCTATTAGAGCAACGGTCGGAAGCACAAGTAAGTATTAAATAAAATATATTTTCGTAATAAAATAGTCGTTTCGTATTTAGTATTTAGTATTTAGTATTTAGTATATAACTAATATTTTTTATCATGTTAATATAGTTTGAATGGACACTATACGAGGATCCATCAATTCGAGTAGTAATTCCGGAAGAGTTTTTTCAAAATCCGAACATTTGGCATGTGAAGGTGCCATTGGTCAACTATGCCACTGTGGAGATGCACCAGTCAGATCGGCTTCTGCGTCAATTTGGATTCCGACAACCGATTCTCGTGGAACTTGAGGTGCTCGATGATGAGCACAAAGTCGACTTAAGGTAGTTGCATACGGATTGACTAAGATTTTGGTCAGCGTATATCGAATTGTGGGAGAACCGGTATGATTATATACCTACTCGGGAACCGATCATCGTTCCTGAGTTAGCGTGCGTGCCGGAATACATGTCATGGTTTAGGATCCATGGCAAGCCGTATTTATTGTCAGAAGAGGAGAGGCGACGGCAACTTCGTGAACAAAAGGAACGACGGGGCCCTTTAAATCCAAGGAGAATGGGTGATGAGACGAGACCATCAATAGCACTGACACAACCACCGGGCACATTAACAGCGCCCACACAGTCACTGGGCCTAACACTTCAGCCGATGACACCCACATCACAGACTTTTCATATTATGCCAAGTGCGTACCCTAGCCCTTATATATATCCTAACCCTTATATGTTTCCTTTTCCCAGTCCCATGGTAGGTTGGAATGCATGGCCTGGTTCGAGTTCGTTCCCGACTACTTCGACTGGCTAGCAGATCTATACGCCGCCGTCGCATGAGGGATCGCACGAGGCGCCGTTGGGGAGCTCTTCTTTTTACCAATCTCCTTCGCCTTACAAGATTCAGACACCTCCGCCATGGGCGATGCAAACACCTCCCCAGTCAATATTTTATCAAAATGGGTCATCCTCCCAACACCCACAACCAGACCCTCTGCTGGAGGAACCAGATTCCCCACCTAAGGTTCCACAACCCTCGCCGGAAGCTAGAAGAAGGAGGAATCCAGCGCGTATCCGTCGACCACCCCCATGTGGCACTGATTCCAACCGGCACCAACATTGATTCCGGCCGTCATTATTTTATTTTTTTATTGTAATTTAATTTTTATATCTTTAATAAAATAAAAGTTGTTTTTATTTATTTTTTGTAATTTAATTTATTTTTTATATCTTAAATAAAATAAAAGTTTTTTATTTTTTATTGTAATTTATTTTTTGTATATTTAATAAAATAAAAGTTTTTTTATTTTTTTATTGCAATTTATCTTTTATATATTTAATAAAATAAAAGTTGTTTTTTATTTTCTATTGTAATTTATTTTTTTATATTTAATAAAATAAAAGTTGTTTTTTATTTTTAATTATAATTTAATTTTTATATCTTTAATAAAATAAAAGTTGTTTTTATTTATTTTTTGTAATTTAATTTATTTTTTATAACCTAAATAAAATAAAAGTTGTTTTTATTTTTTTATTGCAATTTATTTTTTATATATTTAATAAAATAAAAGTTGTTTTTTTATTTTTTATTGTAATTTAATTTATTTTTATATCTTAAATAAAATAAAAGTTGTTTTTTTGTAATTTAATTTATTTTCTATAACCTAAATAAAATAAAAGTTGTTTTTTTATTTTTTTGTAATTTAATTTATTTTTTTATAACCTAAATAAAATAAAAGTTGTTTTTTATTTTTCTTGTAATTTAAATTATTTTTTATAACCTTAAAAAAATAAAAGTTGTTTTTTTTTGTAATTTAATTTTTTTATAACCTAAAAAAATAAAAGTTGTTTTTATTTTTTATCTTGTAATTTAATTTATTTTTTATAACCTAAATAAAATAAAAGTTGTTTTTTTTATTGTAATTTATTTTTAATTTTTATATCTAGAAACTAAGAAGAAATGGATGAATTAGGACTAAATTGAATAAGTGACAAAGTATGAGTGGTTAAATTGTAATTTTATCAAATGGATGTTGATCCAATGGATGAATTTTGAAGGGTCGTAAGGGGCAAAATAATTATTTAGAAAGAAAGATAATTTTGAAGAATAATGATGATGGTGATATTTTAGATTAATTGAATAACTTTTTTTTTTTGTTTTGCAACTTAGTCCTTCTACAAAAGTTCACCATTTTCATCAAGAAATTAAAAGAATTTTCATAGCCACCAAGAGACAAAAATGATAAGGAGACTATCAACTATTTCGATTTGGACACGAGCGAGATGTATGGCCTGGGTTCCTACACCATCCGCATAACTTCCGTTGGTTGGTCGTTTCTCGGATATCCATATTGTTGCATATTCTAGTCGAGCAAGGTCGACCCTTTGGTTTGCGACGCAATTCCCTATCGGTAACAGGTTATATGGAGCAAGTGATATAGGCGGCCACTTACGTTCATCTGGGACTGGTGGGAATACGTGTCTCCACACGTTGTACATGTATTCTATTTTATACACTTTGTCGACATAGCTCATGGGATCCAGACAGAGATTCTGACAAGCAGCAAGTACATGAGCTCATGGATAACGAAGTGCATCAAATATCCCACAGTCGCAGGTCCTATTTTTCAAGTGTACACGATATTGCCCGTCAACAATACCTTGGTTCGATCTGTCAAACTCCGTCACACGAAACCATAGGTTGTCGCGATCGTGACACACTGTGTGCACGGTGTTGGCCCGTGCCTTCGCCTTGTTAATTTCTCGTAATACCTTTGCACACCATACATGGCCTCCTTGCATTTGACATTTATAACTCGCTGCTCGCTTCGAAAATAGTGCCGCTAAACGAAAATATGTCTCTCGCACAACCGATGTTATCGGCAAATAACGCATTCCTTTTAGAACAGAATTTATGCATTCAACCAGGTTTGAGGTCATATGACCATATCATAGGCCGTGGTATCGTATGCTTGTGTCCACTGTTCCAAAGGTATGTTGCGTAGATAGTTTGCGCCTTCTTCGTTAACTGAGCGCAAACTCGCCAACATCTCGTGAAAACAGTCCTTATTGATCTCGTACCCTGCCAATATAAGTTGATAGCGAATATTACATACCACTCTTCAATTAAGAATAAATTGAATATTACAAACAAAATTATATTAATAGATATTACATACCCATGTTGGTTACTTGCTGTTGTTTACTTGCAGATCGATGTTGCCCGTGGTAGTTGGACGCAACATGCCTTAGGCAATATCGATGGTATGTGCGATGCCACAGACTTCCCTGTCGCTCTATTGTGGCTAGTATTCCAGGGCCCTGATCCTATATAACGCATATATTAGGTTGGGGGCAGACATACCTCCTTAACCTAGATAGAAAGAAATCCCAGTCATCAGTTGACTCCCCCGATGTTATTGCAAACGCAATTGGAAGGATTCTCCTACTGCCATCTTGTGCCACAGCTAGCAATAGCCGATGCGTATATCTACCATACATAAAGGTACCGTCAATTTGTACCAATGGCTTGCAGTATAGAAATGCGTCTCGGCATTGCTTAAATGTCCAGAACAGACGCTTGAACACTTGGCATCCACGGAGCAATCGATCATTGTAGTTTGCCGGTTTCGTTTCAAGGTTTGTTATTCTACTTGGGACATATCTCTCCAGCACCTGACACCACTGCCACACTTCATTATATGAAGTGTCCCACTGACCATGTAACTTTTCCAACGCCTTCTGCTTAGCTATCCAAGTCTTCCAGTAAGAGGGCATGTACCCAATTGGCTACGAATAGTGCCAATTAAGGCCGACACTAAAGTCTTGGGATCCGCCTTCACCGTCGGTATTATTAAGTCAGCCAACATCTCTGAATCCATATTGGGATGATCTTGTGAAACACCTGTCAACGAAGTACGTTAAAAAATTCAACATTACATAATATCAGTATTATTCAAAAACCTTGAACACCCAGTGATATTGTACCGGCAAGACATGTATGTGGACCTTTGTACTTTTTAAATCTTCCACAAGCCTGTCCTTTTCCTCAACGAGGCCATGATTTTCCATGAACATGTATCGTCTTGCACTGCACACTTGGCCTCGTACTTATCGAGTTTGGATTTAACCACATTATAGTTAACCCCGTTCTTGATGCTATATTGTTTCAGTGCATCAAGAAAACTATCATTGTTGGAAAACTCTTTACCAACTTCTAATTCGCCCGAATCCAACGACGAACTTGTACGGTCACGCCTTCTGTGTGGTAGTTCAGGAAACTCCAATGCATCGTCTTGAGATAGATCGACATTATGCATGTGGGTGGAGGAGGCGATGCATGCTCGAATCGTGGATCTTCTTCTTCTTCATCTGAACCCCCTTCAACATCTTCAGGTATGGTTGGAACAGGCTTCGATTCAGAAAATAATGCAACTCTGCACTATCGGGGTTGGGGTCTCGAGTGGATCCACATCGGACTCATCATCCGACCCACCATCATCTGCAACGAATGAGGTCCCCTCGCTGGTGGATGTCGTGGGGAGTACATTATCCCTTTTTAAACAACTTTCATAACGTTCCCAATCATATGTGGATTGCCAACCACTAGAAGTTGATGGCGTTCCCCAATACGTATTTCTAGCATCGAACGTCGAAGGAAGGATATGCATGTCCCATCAACCAACCGAGTGTCGTGCAGGGGTTATGTTTTCCGTACTACCACCAAACACGGACGTTTCTGTATTCTACCTCCCACTAATAGAATGTCAGCTTGGGGTCGTGTATTCCCCTCGAACAGCAGTAGATGTTGAAGTTGAAGGAAGATCACTTCGCGATGAAAATTGTACATATACCTCAAGATAGGGTGATCCACTGGCAAGATGAGTCTTTACCATTGCCTTCAAGCTCCGAGGACCTTTGATGTTGAATGAGTCATATCTCACGGGATCAACCGAAGCACAAAATCTCTACTTAATAGACTGAACTTTAATTGGCATTGTTCCGAAGATTTTATGCCTAATTCTTTTGTGAAGTTCTGTCAAATCTATGTTCTGGTTAAAAAACCAGTCGTGCTGTGTTCTCCGATAAAAAACAACACCGTTTTCGGTGTCACAAACCTCACCATCATAGTAAATAACAGCACTAATATATTTACTCATCTTCAGTTTCTATTTTACTTTTGCCTCAATTTCTATTATGCAACCTGAAAATGAAATTTGACTCATTTATAGTTTGGATTGCCAGAGACTACTGTAGCAAAAGAGCGTCCACGTGAGAGCTTTTTTCAGTACTCTTGCTGACAGTGCATCCTGCTTGAAGCATTTTGATCACTATTTGTTCAGAAACGTCTTCTCAAAATTATTTCGCCAGAGACTACTGTAGCAAAAGAGCGTCCACGTGGGAGCTGTTTTCAGTACTCTTGCTGACAGTGCATCCTGCTTGAAGCGTTTTAGTCACTATGTGTTCAGAAACGTCTTCTCAAAATTATTTTACCAGATACTACTGTAAAAAAAATCAAATAATTTTTATATTCCTGGTATATTTTTCCCTAAAACCCTAAACCTAAAATTATTTTATTTAATTAACCCTAAAATCTAGTTCATTAATTTTCCCCTAAAAACCCTTAAAACTAAGACCCTAAAAACCCTACACCATAGCCCTAAAACCCTAAAAACCCATACCCTAACCCTAAAAATAGCTAAAAAAACTATCGGGGAAAAGGGCAAAAGCACGTCCACGAGGGAGCGCTTTGTGCCACATCAGCAAAGCGCGCCCCCAAGGACGTGATTTTGGCTGATGTGGCACAAAGCGCTCCCTCGTGGACGCGCTTTTCTGCTGCATCCCCTGAAAACGCGCTGACGTGGACGTGTTTTCGGAGGAAATGGCCCTTTCCGGTAAATAATTAGAAAACAGGTCCTTTTTCGTAAATTTTTTATAAAAATGGTATTTTCTGGTAAAATACCCCAAACCAACAACTTAATTAGAATCTTTAAATATATCATTTCATTTGAAATAAGATTAATAATATTATATTCTTAGTTAAACTATAAAAATAATCACTTATATTTATTTAAATTTACGTTTTGATCATTAAATTTTTAATTAATACCGACTTAAATAAAGATGCTAGAATATGGATATTGACAAACCTAGAATGCGACCGAAAAACTAGTTGTCCAATAGATTCAAGAAGTTTAAGTTCAGACAAGATGAGATTTCATGACCAATGTCATCAGAAAACTTGTTGGCGGAGGCATCGAGGTGTCCTAAACTTAAATAGTCACCAAATGAAGGCGTTCCTATTGAGAAATTATTCCAAGAAACATAAAAAAAACTTGAGTTTTCTACAGTTGTAGACATTGATCCGATGGTGGATTGGAAGTTTCTACTTTTTGGGTTTTCTATCGTTTTGGTTTATGTACAAACGAAGCTAACTGCGAAAGTAGGGAGAGAAAAGACGGTAGCAGCTTTGGTCGAAAGAGGAGACATGCAATGGGGTCTTTGAGCAGCGGCTAGGGTTTGTGAAACGGAAAGAATAGAAGGTGTAATAAACTCAAAGTTTTTCAAAAAAAAAAATTAGTCTTGTTTTTTTTTTCTTTTCTTTTTTTACATTTAATTGAGTACCTCAACTTTTAAAATGCATAAAAAAAACTCCCAAATTAAAAAAAAGAAGTAATAAAGGCATTTTTTTTTTGTACTCAATAATGTATTTGAACTTTTAAAATACATAAAAAAAGTTCTCAAACATTTTCAAAAAAAAATTAAATCCCTACTCTCTTTTTTTACGCTTAATTGGATAATTAAATTGCCAAATTACAAAAAAAAAACCCTTTAACCGTTAACTTTACAACTGTTAAAGTTAACTGCCCTTGGTTTTTTCAATTAAAGCCACTATGTGTCACAACTACGGCATAACATGTGACAAAAAATGTTAAAAAATAAAAATCAATAAATTTTATAAAAATTATTAAATTTTAATAAAATTATAAAAAATTATAAAAAGTATAAAATTTTTTTATAAATTTTATAAAAATTGTAAAAAAACTATAAAATATATAGAAATATAGAAAAAAATTATAAATTTTTATAAAGTCGTAAAAAAATTATAAAAATGTAAAGAAATATAAAATTCGTAAAAAAAAATTATAAAAAGTATCGTAGCAAAAGAAGTGTTTTATAATTTTTCTATAACTTTTATTTTTTTATTTTTTTTATCATTTTTCGCCACATGTCATGTTGTGTTGCGGCACGTGATGACTTTAACTGAAAAAAATTGGGGGTCGTTAACTTTAACGGTCAACGATTAAAGTTAATGGTTAGAATGTCTTTTTTATACATTTTATAATTTTTTATGATTTTTATAAAATTTTTCTACTTTTTAATAAAATTTAAATATTTTATATTTTTATTAAAATTTAATAGTTTTTATAACTTTTATTTTTTATAATTTTTTTGTCACGTGTCACGCCATGGTTATGAAACAGGGTGGTTTTAACTGAAAAAAATTAGAGGCAGTTAAATTTAATAGTCAACTGTTAAAGTTAATGATTAAATTATATTTTTTATGTAATTTTGCAGTTTAAATACCTAATTGAGTGCAAAAAAAAAAATAGTGGCTTAATTGTTTTTTTTTTTTTTTTTAAGTTTAAGGGCTTTTTTGACGCATTTTGAAAATTTAATACCCAATTGAGTGTAAAAAAAAGTGGCTTAATTGTTTTTTTTTAAGTTTAAGGACTTTTTAATATATTTTAAAATTTTAAATACCCAATTGGATAAAAAAAGAAAAAATAAGGCTTAATTATTATTATTTTTTAAAATTTGACAGCTTTTTATAACTTTAAGTTGAAGGAGTAAGGAAGCAAGACAAGAGAAAAGAAAAAAGAAAAAAAAGGGGAAAAAATGAAAATAAAAAGAAACGTGGGAAAATAAAAAATATTAAAATAAATAATTGTTACAAATTGTTAACGATGATGAAAATATAACAATTAAAAATAGGTAACCTATAAAATAGTCATTTTATTTACTTCATGTTATATTTTAGTTATTTATGTTTTAAAATTTTATGTTTTAGGCACTTACATTAATATGTTGTAATATTTTAGTTACTGTACCGTTAATTGTCGTTAACGGTGTAATGGTAAGCTGATGTGTTAAGTTAAATCATCATTTTAAACAAAATTTTAAATTAAATTATACAATTAATATCCATATTTTTTTGAGCAATTTAATCTTTTCTTTTATGTTCTTTTAACTTATTCTTTTCGTCTTTATTTTCCATTCTCTTTTGCTTCTCCATCTATTTGATTGATTTTTCCCAATTTAAATTGTTTAAAAAAATATGAGGGTTAGTTTTAACAAATAAAAAACATAGAAAAATTACTTTAAAAGAAATGGAGAAGAGAGGAAAACAGAGGGAGATAAAAAAGAGAACGAAAAAAAAGAAAATTAAAAGAACATAAAAGAAAAAAATAAATAGCTCAAAACGAAAAAAATATAGGAAATAATTGTATAATTTAACCAAAAATTTTTATTTAAAATAATGATTTAACATTTCACATCAACTGTTAATGAAAATTAACGCTTAATGTCTAAAATATTACAAACGATTACATAAATGATTAAAATATAATATTTTAAATATAAATAGTCAAAATATAACTTAAAACAAATAAAAGTTAAGCGATTAAAAATTTAGTGATGAATACGAAAACCAAACAAACGGAATTTTTACGTCCCTAGATATTATGATTTTATGGAATTTTCTTATTTGTTCTCTACTGGGTTATATTTGGGCCGGGCGTTTTAGCATTTAAAACATGCTTCCACCTAAGACTCGCTGAGCCTGGATTGCAGCCACGTGGATCGGCGCCGTTGAAACTTTTTACCTTTCCTTCTACGCTTTCCCCTTTTTTGAAATCCGCCGCCAAATCTGTAACCCGAAAACTCCTTCCAGTTTCACAAAACAACAAAACTGATGGAAACAGCTTCATGAATTACGAACAGAGGCTTAAAGCAGCGGCCAAAATCGTCCTCGCGTACGATGAACGCGCTGGAGACGATGCGGTGGATTGTGTAGAGTTTGGAGTCACCGCGACGCTAAAACCTCACCAAGTCGACGGAGTGTCTTGGCTTGTTAGGAGATATGTTCTTGGCGTCAACGTCGTTCTTGGTAGCTCCTTTTTTGTCTTTTTAGTTCTGAAATCATTACCATTGAAAAAAATTAGCTTCTAACATGTAAGTTTTTTTTTTCTATTTCTTGAATTCATATTGCAGGGGATGAGGTTTGTTCCTTTTTCAAAATTGAATTAAAATTTGTAAATATAACGGTAATTTTCCCTCTAAACTTTTGTATATAATAATTTCCGTAATTTGACAATGGTTGACAGATGGGATTGGGGAAGACTCTTCAAGCTATTTCCTTCTTGAGCTATTTGAAGGTCCATCAGAAGTCACCAGGTCCATTTTGTGAGTTAGAACTTTTGGTTTGATTTTAAGAAATTTGAGATGGCTGGGCTTATATATATATATATATATATATACCTTGATTTCTCATTGTTGTCAAAATTATATTGTAGTGGTGCTTTGTCCCTTAAGTGTAACAGACGGTTGGGTGTCAGAGATAGTTAAATTTACACCTAAATTGGAAGTTCTTAGGTATGTCGGTGACAAAGAACACCGGCGAAGTCTACGCAAGACTATATATGAGCACGTGAAAGAGAAGTCATCATCAAATGTGAGTTTCTTGCTATGTGTTTGCATTATGTTTGAAATCTGTCCGCCAAAGTAGTTGTTTTGTTCTGGTACTGAGTGTATTGAAACATCAGTTGTCTCTTTACCAACTTGTTTGAGGAAATTTCCCGTATGTTGTAGGTTCCATCCTTACCCTTTGATGTGCTCTTGACAACATATGACATAGCATTGATCGATCAAGATTTTCTCTCTCAAATACCCTGGCATTATGCTGTAATAGATGAAGCTCAAAGGCTTAAAAATCCTTCCAGCGTATGGTTAAGATAGCAAGATATATCTTTCATGTTCTTCTTCATATTTGTTTTATGATATTGTAGTTTATATATTAATTTCTAAGTAAGTTTGATCTAGTTGCTTAAATAAGACATTCTAATTTGTAGATCTTGACAGGTACTGTATAATGTCCTTAACGATAAGTTTATTATGCCAAGACGGTTGTTGATAACTGGTACTCCTATTCAGAACAATCTCACTGAACTCTGGGCTTTGATGCACTTTTGTATGCCCTCGGTGTTTGGGACCCTAAACCAGTTTCTTTCTTTATTCAAAGAAGCTGGAGATATTTCATCAGGTTGTCTTTGTTATTTACTATATTGGTTGTTTAACTTTAGGCCTCATCTGAATCTACGTTTTGTCCTTTCAGAGCATGGTGTATATCTTTGAATCAAGGGTTTGATATTCTTGCTTCCCTCAGTTCAAAACTCTGGCATTTTTTTTCATGGATTGAAATCTATTCTAATATCTGCTTCTTTCCTGAAATCAAGCATTTATGACTTTTGAGGACCTTTTTATTACATAATGCCTATTGCTGCCTTCTTACCTTATGTTGGCTTCTACATGGACATAATGACTTTATAAGGGGATTCATGGCACACGTCTTACATCTTTTCTGGGTTTCCTTTTACCAGATAGTACATCATCTAAGTCCAAGGAGTTGTTTAAGAGTTTAAAGTATATATTGCAAGCTTTTATGCTTCGACGGACAAAAGCTAAACTTATTGAGTCTGGAAATCTAGTACTCCCGCCTCTTACTGAGATTACTGTGTAAGTTCTATGTTGACTTTTTAAAAACTTACAGGTTTCTTATGCTAATGTGTTTTTTTATTTTATTTCTATAGGATGGCTCCATTAGTTAGCCTGCAAAAGAAGGTGTATACTTCAATATTAAGAAAGGAGCTTCCAAAACTTCTTGCTTTGTCTTCTGGCTCATGTAGCCATCAATCTTTACAAAATATTGTATGTTAGATTCCTAACTTCTCAGCTTTGATGTTCACTTATAAGCTTTTACATTTACTTTGTAATATGAATACCAAGGCTGTCGTTCCTTCATTTCTTAAACATTATATAAATCGCTTCATGTCTCATGCTGGAAGTTCATATCGGAGTTGTCAATATACTATGCTTCCTTTCGAGTTATCGAAGTCTTATAAGGGACCAATATTATTCCACTGCTGAAAAATCTACTTACCAAGGTCTTGGAGAGTGGTAGCTAATGAGTTGATAGATCCAACAAACTATGTTACATGATGATTTGATGTTAATCATTGAGCTACAGATATTAACTCTTCTAAGTAGTGTTTTTCTCATGTAAACCTGTTCTGCTCTTATTGTTAACTTTCTAAATAGTGCTATTTCTCAAGTAATACCAGTTCTACTCCTATTGTTAATCATAGTACTGATGCTTTTTCTCATGTAACACCAACTACTCCTATTGTTAACCCTAGTAACTGGTGCCTTTTCTCATGTAACAGTTGTATTTTATAAGTCTGCTTCTGGTCCTTGAGATGCTGCACAAATTATAGTTCTAAGTCCTTCTATCTGTTGGATAAAAATAACCCATTTTAGGGCATCAATTTCTCAAGGCATTCCTTATATGTTTCCAAGCCCCTACTTTTAAATCTTTTTAAAAGCATTGATTAATTTGACACTTAGTCATCTTACTTATTATTCCGCATCAGAAGTTATTTTGCACCCTACATGCTTTCAGACATTTTTCTTTATTCTTCTGCTATATTTTTAAAACGTTTAAAATTTTACTGGGCAGGTAATTCAACTAAGAAAAGCATGTAGCCACCCTTACCTCTTCCCTGGCATTGAGCCTGAGCCATATGAAGAGGGTGAACACCTTATTCAGGTATTGCACTTTTGCATATAGCTTTGCTAAAATAAAGGTATTCAATTAAGAGTTCGTTTCAATTTTTTTGTTGTGTCAAGACTCAAGACTATAATACTTGTAGAAGAACAAAAACTGTGAACCAGAATATGTCAAAAACTTATCTTCTTTTGCCTTCACCACTCCTATCGCTTTGGGCGAAAGAGTGAACTCCTAGTTTTAGAATATACCCATCACTCTCTTAAAATTTCCTGATCAGGGCAGTGGGAAGCTTATGGTTTTAGATCAACTACTCCGGAAGCTATATGATTCTGGGCATCGTGTCCTTCTCTTTGCTCAGATGACACATACGCTTGACATTTTACAGGTTAGTCATCCATAACAGGAATGCTTCTGCTTTATTTCTAATGTTTGTGTAATAGTATATCTAAATTGCAATGTAGGATTTTTTAGAGTTACGAAAGTATTCCTATGAGCGGCTTGATGGATCCATCCGAGCTGAAGAGCGGTTTGCTTCAATTAGAAGTTTCAGCAAACAATCAGCTGAAGGGAGTGTGAATTCAGAATCTGACCAAAATGCTGCTTTTGTTTTCTTGATCTCTACGAGAGCTGGGGGTGTTGGCTTGAATCTTGTAGCTGCTGATACTGTAAATTATCTCAATTCCTTTCTTGGATGACTACTTTCTCAATTTTCGTTGTATGAAATTGTTAGTAACATTTTGAGTGAGTATACTTCTTTCCCTTAATTTCCTCATCCAGTTTTTGCTTGCAAAGTACTATCAACTATGGGTAGGTGCAACCAAAATAAGAGATTTGATTGTATAAAGTTGTGTTTCAATTAAGGAACTATGAATGATGAGAAATTGGCTTTAAAATCCTCCTAAAATTGTTCTAAAGCACACCCTAAATGTTTCCATTATATTCTCTGTACTATATTCACATGTTCTTGACCCAACTAATTTTGATAGCACAGGTTATATTCTACGAGCAAGACTGGAATCCTCAGGTAGACAAGCAGGCTCTGCAACGAGCACATAGAATAGGCCAAATGAATCATGTGTTGTCCATAAAGCTTGTTACGGAACATAGTTTGGAGCAGGTGAGATCTTATATACCAATTAAAATTGAAGGCCACTATACTTACTCCTGGCACTTGGCTGTATTGATGCAGGTAATTATGCGGAGAGCAGAAAGGAAGCTGCAGCTTAGTCATAATGTTGTAGGAGATCATGTCATGGACCAGGAGGGGAAAGAAATGGAAGCAGCTGAAATGGGTGATTTGAGATCCATCATATTTGGATTGCATATGTTTGATCCTACTCAGATCAATAATGAAGAAGCATATGAGTTAAAGACATCCGAGCTAAGTTCTATGGCCGAGAAAGTAATTGCAATGCGTTATGAACAAATGTTAGGCAAGAATGACGGCAAGTTTGAGATTAATGCAGGGGATTTGATGGATGGCCATGATGTTCATATGAGAGAGAGTTCTGTCAGCAATGATCCTGGTCTTGATGAGGCTTCATACCTTTCTTGGGTTGAAAAATTCAAGGTAGCTTCACAGTCGGGTGATAATCAAATCATGGTGTTGGAAAGTAGAAGGAACTTTCCTGAGGACAGGCATCTGAAAGTTGAGGCTGTAAAGAAGAAGGCGGAGGAAAAAAAGGCGGCTAAGTGGGAAGCTAATGGATACCATTCACTGTCTGTCCAAGATCCTTGTCCAACGGGTGGTGATATGCTGTCAGATTCTGGTTCTGTTTTTTTTGTTTATGGCGATTGTACTGATCCATCAAAAGTTTGTCCCTCTGAGCCTGCTATAATATTCAGGTTAGTTTCTTGCAGACATCCACCTTAGCCTTTTCATTATTATGCTCATTACAGGAGTAATGATGGTGGGTAATATCCTCCATGATCAAACAAATGGCCTCTGTTGAGTCACTGTTAAATTCTGAGCCTCCACTGCTGCATGGTTGCTAAAATGGCTAAGATAACGTTCTGGTTGAATTTCATTTGCGAACTTCCTTTTTGAAGCATTTCTGAATCCGCATCAACTTTCTTTTGAGCACTTTATGTAGCATTTGAAAATGAGTTTGTTTCTTAATATTTTAAGTGATTCTACACCTGTTTTTTTATGTATCATTTGTCACTTAAAGTTAGAGTGTATGTTTTTCATATTATGTTCATGTTAATATTTTAACCTATGAACTTATCTGCACAGGTCCATCAGAAAGTTGAACTTATAGACATTTAAATGCCTAGGAAGTTAAAATCATTGATTTAATGTTAATTTGACAGTTGTATTGATAATTCTGGAAACTGGGGTCATGGTGGTATGTTTGATGCTCTGGCGAAGCTTTCTGCTAGTGTTCCTGTTGCATACGAACGAGCATCCGAGTTTCAGGACCTTCATCTCGGTGATCTTCATCTTATAAGAGTCAATGGTCAGCTAAGTAACTTGAAGAATTCTCCTTTTGGGTTTTAATCATGTCTCTAATTTCTCACTCTTGCTCCATTTTCTGCTATGCAGAGGATGTCAAGGAAAATAATACACCATTATGGGTTGCTTTGGCTGTTGTTCAATCTTATAACCCAAGACGTAAAGTTCCTCGTAGTGACATCACTATGCCTGATCTGGAACGTTGTTTGTCAAAGGCATCATTCTCAGCAGCTGAAAATTCTGGTAAAGACTTTTAAGTTAATCCATCTTACATCATCACCACCATCATCATTAATTAATATTACATCTTCAAAACATTCAAGATGATGCTCTCTCTTTTGTTTTGTTGTCTCTTAAATACTTGATCATTGCATTATGTAAATTACCTCTATGATTCAATCTAGTTGGCTGATCTCTTGCCTTCATGCATGTATGACTGCTTTCATCCACCAAATGTCAGAAAACAAATCAACAGCTCATGAGATGAAGCATCATTTTGATTTTCATTTACAGCTATGAAGAATCCAAGTCTTGTTTGCTTCAACCATTTGGAGCCATCTAATGTATTTTATCCCTTCTTTTAACAGCTTCAATTCACATGCCACGAATTGGATATCAAGATCGATCAGATCGTTCTCAGTGGTACACCGTGGAACGTCTTCTGAGAAAATATGCTTCCATTTATGGTGTAAAGATCTTTGTGTATGCATCCCCCTCCTCTCAGCTTTCTTTCTCTCTTTGCAAGAATATATAATCAACTAATTTCATTTACCTTTTGTAGGTATTATTACCGTCGGTAACTTGCTGAAGGAGAATTGTGTGTTATGTTCATGACCTTCATAACTGTCTGCCAGTCGTAAATTTAAGTTAGGAGCTCTCATATACTCATCTCCTTCCATGACATTTTAGAGATGGTTGAATGTGTTGTACAATGAATTATTCTGCATGCTGTAAATATATGAATTTGATGGGATGATATGGGTATATTACAATTTCCTTTGGACCATTTATTTGGTGGGATGAATTTGTTGTTCTTTAAGTAAAGAATGCACTTGCAATACTAATATCAAAGGCTGATCAATTCATGTTCGATCACAGTCAGTTCCATTAAAGACGAGGAAGCGCCTGAAATTTTTCTCGCTAACACTGTTGATAAGTCCGCTATTAAAAACAGAAGATGAACACGCGACTCTTACATGCTGACTACTGTTCCTCTATTGGTTCAATTACTTTGATCCAACGTGTATAAGGGCTTGTCCAAACTACCTTTTGGATCCAAATTCACTTCTGGTTTCAAAGAACAAGGTGAGTTTGGAATAATAAACGTTTAGATTCAATCTCAAAAGCTAAAAAAAAAAACAGAAGAGAAATTATTAAAATATCTAATTAAAATTTAATGAATTGTCATATAATATTTATTTTACAAATAATCATTTTTTTAAGTTTTTTACTTAGAGTTTAACAAGGAGCATGTAAATTAATAAAAAAGTTAATTTTCTTTAATATGTTTATTTTTGCTAATCATCGTTTTTATTCAATTAATTTTCTAATACAGTTTATATATTTAAATTGAATTTGACAAATAATTTATTTAATTGCTTAAAAAGTATTTTAAATTTTATATTTCATATATTAACATATTAAATTATTTAAATATTATTTAATTTATTATTTTAAATTAAAAAATTACTATTTTTTCAACCGCAGCAGGGATGAAATAAAATTATTTGTTTGTAGTCTTTTTATTATGTTCATGGAAATGGTGCTTGGTCCTTGTTCTTACCATGGTGCCGGCAAGCAACTTTTTCTCTACCAGTGTCCGCTTCGCTTTGTTATCCGGTAGTTATCTCTTGGCTCTCTTTTCTTTGCCTCCACTTTATTTTCTTTGGCTTCTTCTTTATCTCTTGTAATTTCAAACAATAAATTAGGTGCTTCTCCTCTGGTCGAATCGAGATACATGGCGAAGGCACCAATGAACGGAATCAGGGTTTGGGTGAAAAAGCAGAATCATCAACCAAAACCAAGGGGGCAAAATTTATGGCTCGTGTCATCAACTCCACGCCATGGTCAAGTGAGCTTGAATCCTCTATTTCTTCTCTGTCTCCCTCTCTGTCGAAAACCACAGTCTTGCAAACACTTCGCCTCATTAAAAATCCATCTAAAGCTCTTCAATTCTTTAACTGGGTTCAACAAATGGGTTTCCCTCACGATGCCCAATCCTTTTTCTTGATGATTGAAATATTGGGTAAAGAAAGAAATCTCAATGCAGCTCGTAATTTAATGCTTTCAATCGAGAAAAGGTCTAATGGGTCTGTTAAACTCGAGGACAAGTTCTTTAACAGCTTGATTAGGAGCTATGGTAAAGCGGGGTTATTTCAAGAGTCTATCAAGGTTTTCGAAACAATGAAAAGCATCGGCGTGTCTCCTTCTGTCGTTTCATTCAATAATCTTTTGTCAATTTTGCTTAAAAGAGGACGCACGAATATGGCAAAGAGTGTGTTCGATGAAATGCTTAGCACATATGGGGTTACTCCAGATGTGTATACTTTTAACATTTTGATTAAAGGGTTTTGCATGAATTCAATGGTTGATGAGGGGTTTAGGTTTTTCAAGGAAATGGAGCGGTTTAAATGTGATCCTGACGTTGTCACTTATAATACAATTGTTGATGGATTATGCAGGGTGGGAAAGGTTGGAATTGCCCACAATGTAGTGAAAGGTATGAGCAAGAAAAGTTTGGATTTGAATCCTAATGTCGTTACTTACACTACTTTGGTTAGAGGGTATTGTATGAAGCAAGATATTGATGAAGCTTTGGCTGTTTTCCAAGAGATGATTTGTAGAGGTTTGAAACCGAATAAGATCACTTATAATACTTTAATTAAAGGGCTCTCTGAGGTGCACAAGTATGATAAGATAAAAGAAATTTTGGAGGGAATGGGAGAAGATGGAAGATTTACTCCGGATACATGCACATTCAACACGCTGATTAATGCGCACTGCAATGCTGGGAACATGGATGAAGCTTTAAATGTGTTCAAAAGGATGTCAGAAATGAAGGTACAATCAGATTCAGCTACTTATAGTGTTATAATCAGGAGTTTATGTCAAATAGCGGACTTCGAGATAGCAGAGGAGTTCTTTGATGAGCTAGCCAAAAAGGAGATATTATTAAGTCATATAGGTTGTACACCTCTTGTTGCGGCATATAATCCCATGTTTGAGTATTTATGTGCTAATGGAAAAACTAAGAAAGCTGAGAGAGTGTTTAGACAACTATTGAAGAGGGGGAGACAAGACCCTCCTGCTTACAAGACTTTAATCTTAGGGCACTGCAAGGAAGGTACGTTTGAAGCTGGATATGAGCTCTTGGTCTTGATGTTGAGAAGAGACTTTGAACCGGGTTTTGAGATCTATGACTCACTGATTACTGGTCTCTTGCTGAAGGGTGAACCTCTTCTTGCTTCCCTGACCCTGGAGAAGATGCTGAAGAGTTCACATCTCCCACAAACATCTTCTGTTCATTCCATACTTGCAGAAGTTCTGAAAAAGAGTTGTGCCCAAGAAGCAGCCAGTTTGGTAACTCTAATGCTGGACCATAGAATTAGACTGAATATCAATCTCTCAACACAGACTGTAAAGTTGCTGCTTGCAAGAGGGATGCAGGATAAAGCTTTTCAAGTTCTTGTATTACTATATGATGATGGCTATATGGTTGAGATGGAAGACTTGGTTCGTTTCCTTTGTCAGAGTGGAATGCTTTTGGAGGCGTGCAAGATGATACAATTTAGTTTGGAAAAGCACCAAACTGTTGATATTGAAATTTGCTGCACGGTCATAGAAGGTCTTTGTAACAACAGGAGACTTTCAGAAGCATTTGGTTTGTACTATGAGCTCGTGGAGAGGGGTAAACATCTAGAGTTGAGATGCCTTGACAATTTGAAAATCGCATTACAGGCTGGAGGACGGCTAAATGAAGCTGAGTTTGTATCGAAGAGGATGCCAAACCAGTGGCAGGCTAATGATGCTTCTTCAAAATTCAGCACCAGAATGCCAAAATTTCAGCAGCAATAATTCCTTCGGATGTCTTTATTTGATTCATTTTCCAAAAGTGTCAAACAGGTGAAGTAGACCAAGCATCTTAACTGCAGGATTTTTGGGTCGTCTGAAGTATTGACATCAAAACCGGCGGGACTTCAGATAGGATTCATTTCTTAGTTCTTCAAAACTCTAATATAAGGACCAGTGTCAGTTATGTCTCATAAAGTGGGACATCATGCATTTACTAAGAAATTACTTTCTTGGATTTAGATTTTGATTGGTTGATACCTTAATCCCTTGATTCAACAAGATGATGAACTGTATTATCCTGTGCCTGCTTAAGATGCCCTTCAAGTAATTTCAACCTGTGTTTCACTGGTACAGTTTGTCCTTAACACTGTTTTCTTTCTCCCCATAACTTGCAGGTACATATTAAAAAATTTCATAGATAAATATCCCACTATATTTAAGTACTTTTATACGTTGTACTTGACCTCATTATTTTCAGCACAGATTTCATCCATAATCAGTAATATAGGAGAATCAATTTGCAGGAAGTCCGGCATACGATTGAAGCCAACTACGAAACAATGGCGAATGGTTGAAGTCTTCCATAAATCCACATATTATTATGCAAAGAAGGATAGGATTCTCCCAAGTTGCCCAGTCTTCCGACTTCAAGGCCTAAAATTCATTTCATTTGAAATATTGTAAAGAGGAGAAACGATTAGAGAGATTTGGCTGAATTTCCGTTTTGTTACTTGTGTTATTCATAGGAAGAGAATGAAGAAAGGTTACCTTATATTAAGTTGTAATTCCTATATTGTCTACTCATGCCAAAAGCCAAGCGATGTTTTAAATTACAATTAGTTAGTTTTATCCAAAGAAGTAAAAGACTGCTGTCATTGGGAGCTTTCAGACTTCTAACAACCTTTGCCCAAAATATTATGAAGCCCCCTTTTCATGATAGGCTTTCTTGAAACCAAACTCTCTCCAAGAACAGGCCAACCTCTCCTTTATATTCCTTGCTCATGAAAAATACCTACAATATTAACATTTTTCAAAAGCATAATCAGTGTATCTTCTTTCCAGGCCCTCCTAAAGATGTCAAAAATTGACAATAGCAATTCTCCATGGCACCGTCTCAAGCGTGCTTCCACACCAGGGAAGGCAACGGTGCTCGCCATCGGCAAGGCCTTTCCACGGCAACTAATTCCTCAAGAATACTTGGTGGAGGGCTATATACGTGATACAAAATGCCAAGATGTCTCCATCAAAGAGAAACTGGAACGTTTATGTAAGCAAAAATTCACTCTATTTCAAACCTCCTTAATGGGGGTCTTAGACAATGCTACATGCATAGATAAAGATGATATAATTAGGCTCAATCTGTGTGTTTCTATTTTTGTTCTATTTGGTAGGTAAAACAACTACTGTGAAGACTAGGTACACAGTGATGTGCAAGGAGATTTTAGATCAATACCCAGAATTGGCAACTGAGGGTTCATCAACTATCAGACAAAGGCTTGAAATAGCAAACCCGGCAGTTGTTGAGATGGCATTTGAAGCAAGCTTAGCTTGCTTAAAGGAATGGGGGAGGCCTGCAACTGATATCACCCATATCATCTATGTCTCTTCCAGTGAAATACGCTTACCTGGGGGTGATCTTTACCTTGCCAGCGAGCTTGGCTTAAGAAACGATGTTAGCCGGGTAATGCTCTATTTCCTTGGTTGTTATGGTGGTGCCACTGGCCTCCGAGTAGCTAAAGACATAGCTGAAAACAACCCAGGAAGTCGTATTCTGCTAACCACCTCTGAGACTACCATCCTTGGTTTTCGACCTCCAAACAAAGCACGCCCTTATGACCTTGTTGGTGCAGCACTTTTCGGTGATGGAGCAGCAGCAGTCATCATTGGAACCGATCCAGTAACGGGCAAAGAATCTCCTTTCATGGAACTCAGCTATGCAGTACAACAATTTCTGCCAGGAACACAGAGTGTCATTGATGGGTGCCTTACTGAAGAAGGCATAAACTTCAAACTTGGCAGAGACCTTCCCCAGAAGATCGAAGACAACATTGAGGAATTCTGCAGGAAACTCATGTCAAAGGCTAGTTTGACAAACTTCAATGAAATGTTTTGGGCAGTTCATCCTGGAGGACCGGCTATACTTAACCGCTTGGAGAGCACTCTTAAACTGAACAAGGGGAAACTAGAATGTAGCAGGAAAGCTTTGAAGGACTTCGGAAATGTGAGCAGCAATACCATTTTCTATGTGATGGAATACATGAGGGAAGAGCTGAAGAGAGAAGGAGGAGAAGAATGGGGGCTTGCCTTAGCATTTGGTCCTGGAATTACATTTGAAGGCATTCTTCTTCGCAGCCTGTAACTACATGCATTCATATTGGGAAGTTGTTACCTTGTTTTCTAATCTTTATTAACTCTCTCTCTCTCTCGCGCTCTCTCTCTCTCTCTATATATATTCATATATTGTGCTTGTTTTAGTTCACATGACATGGAAAATGACATTGAGTTCTTTTTTATCTTTGATAACCATATGTTCAATTCCTCTCAAGTTTCAATCAACTTTTCAAATTGGTATCTATGATCTATTTCTTCTTTATTTCATCGATAATAATTTATTGAATTTATTTTTAAACTGAATGTGTATTTTATTTTTATACCCCAATTATGATGATGAATATTTATTAGAACACATGTTACATAGCAAAAGCAATTATTTTATGTCATAGCAAGAATTGAAAAATAACCAAATGAGTACTTGTATTTTAGTAATTTATTATGCATTGACAACGAATTATTTTTAATTTCTCAATGTCTAAAACGGTATGAACTATGAAATCAAAACGTCTACGGCAAAAGCATCTATTACTGAAAACCAATAATAGTAGTTTATAATTAAAGTTGGTCGAATCAAAGTTGTCAGTACCTTATTGTTAAATGTCTGTTAGTATTTCAGATTTATCAATTTTTTTTAGAAAAAGGAAAATATACCAACAGTGATTAAACTTTGATTAAATTAATATTTCAGTTATTAATTTTTTTAAAAGTGACAAACTAATCATTAACCTTTACGAAAAGTGACAAATCAATCACTTGAGCCTATTTTCTTTTACAGATGTAACAGACAATTGATGTGGCCCGTTAGAGTGCCATGTTGGATATGATTGGATGTCCATATCAAATCCTTTTATCAGTTTATAAAGATTACAAGCTAAATAAAAGAACCCTAGCCGAAAGAAGAAGAAGAAGAAGAAATGGAGATGCTTACTGTGATTCTGATGTGCTACTGTGAAAATCCAACTAATTTAAGGATTTCTTGATCCAATGACAATCCAGGTAGGAGGTTTTTCCAGTGCAAAAAGTATGGGGGTGGGTTTCAAAATGCAAGTCATTTTTTCGCCTGGTTTGATCCACCATTGATGCTCGTTCACGAATTGTGTTGTTGGGTTTTTGAAAAATGTCAAGACAATGGAAGATGCAAGTTGGGAGAGAAAAATATGGATGATGGTGTTGTTATTTGTAATTGTGTTGTGCTACACGTTATAATCGATGGAACACCTTTAGCTAGTTCTCTTCAAATAACCATTCTGACAATGTTGAAAATTTGCACAATAATTCTCCAATTTCGAATATTTTCAATCCCTTCTCATGTTTTAATTGGTTTTTTGGCACATTAAGTTAATTTTGTTTTGGATCACACGGTGGAAATTAATTATCCATTAGATGGACATCCGGTCATGTCCAGCGTGATACTCTAATGGGTCACGTCAACTGTCCCATTAGGTCTGTAATTGAAAATGGGCTTGGGTGATTGATTTGTTACTTTTTGAAAACGTTAATGACTGATTTGTCACTTTTAAAAGTTTAGTGACTGAAGTATTATTTTAATCAAAGTTTAGTGACTGCGGGTGTATTTTTTCCTTTAGAAAATTAAACATTTTTCATATATTATTATATATGAATTATTATTTTCTACATTGTTAAGCTAATAGTTAAATACTATCATGTCTTCTTGTATAATATTAAAAAAATTAAAATTAGTCAAAATTAGCTCTTGTCATTCATATAATACTATTTGTGGAATTAAAAAAACCCCATTAACAATAAATTAAATATTTTTCTTTATACTTATATAAATAGTTTTTTATCATGATTAAAATATGGAATAATATTTTATTGTGGAGTGTTTAGACTCCATAAACAAAATTAAAGGGTTAACAAATGTCTTATAACAGCATAGTAAAATATTAAAAAAATACATGATAATTTTTTCAAAAATAAGACACATCGCAATTTTGTAAAGTTGTTTGTAGAATAAAAAAAGTACATTGCCAATGTATCAAATACTAACCTTTAAAATATATTAAATAATATTATTTTTTATATATTTTAGTAATAATATGAAAAAAAATTAACATAATATTTTAAAAATAAAAAATTTAAAATTAATAAACGGTATTATTTATTGGGTCTAATGTAAATAGATATTTGAATGTAATAGATATAAGATAAAGGTCCATACATGCCGACATCTTTAAGAAATGATGGCCCAAAATCATTGCTTTTTTCGAATTATATGTTGTTTTGGTTTTGGAGTTTTGTTTTGAAATTAAATAAAGGGTAAATTACATCAATAGTTACTTAATTTTAGGGTAGTTGATAAAACAATCATTTAGGTTTCAATTCAGTCACTCAACTTTTAAAAAATAATAAAATAGTCACCACAAACCATTTTCTATTACTGCATTTAATCTGAGCTACCATTTTTCTTTCTGATTCATTCTGAGACTTAACCAAACTACCATTTTCCATCCTTCTCCCTCGTCCCTACCATCCCTCCTCTTACGCTGATTCTTTCCCTCTTCCCCACCGTCCCTTTGCTAACCCTCTCCCTCCGTCCTTTTCCCTCTCCTCTTTCTATCTTTCTGCTTGTTGTTACCAATTTTAAACTAATTTAACCACAAATTCTTCACCATTGTTTTTTTTTGGAACCTTGCACCTACAAGTCAGTTTAAGTTTCGCTTTTGGTGCGTTTTTATATTATTTCGATTCTCCATCAATTTCATTTGTTTTTCTAATTTATTTTCAATTTAATCAAATCTATTAACTTTTTTGTTTTCTTTTACTTCAAAAGTTAGGGCTTTCTTGTCCCTTTTCCACAATTGAATTTGTTTCATTTTTTTTTTCATATTCTATTTTAGAGTTTACGTAGCTTTTAATTTGAACCAAAGTAAAACCAATCTTTTTCTTTTTTTTTTTTTTTTTTTCATTTTGGAACTGTGGATTATTAAGCTTCTTGCTACTTGTTAAGGTCGGTTATTTTTTGTGCAAATGAGGACAATGCCTACAATAATTGTTTATATTATCAATTAGAGTTTTGGTTTTTATTTTTGGTTTGTTTAAAATGATTATCCATTTGATTGTATCTATTGTTTCTTTATGATCATCTCAAATTTATTGGACTATAGCTCTTTGGGGAGGTTGTTTCAATTGATTTTGGCCTTTTATTTCGACCATTGTCATTGTTGAATGCTCAATATGTTTTTAGTCATTTGGTTGACAAAAGCTTCGTTTTCATAAAAATTGTGCTTTTTAATTGCAGCTTATATTGCTCAGGTGCGTTTCCCCCTCCTACATGAATTCTATTTAATCATTAACATTCATTATTGATGATAGATTTGTGGTCATAATAAAAAGCAATGCGATTCAGACTCAAGCATTTGCTTTTATGTTTATTAGTCACCATTTCTTTCCTTGAATGCATTACAACAGATGGTCAAAATGTAATTTCACAAAGGATTAGAGCTCCCCATAAAAATGTTGGGGATACTGTTATAGATGGCACTGTACAGATAAAGTCATAACTTCTGAGGATAATGACAAGGCAACGAATGATTGGAAGGGTAGTTATAGCAAAGTTTATGTGTCCACAATCATGCTTTCTACGTTAGCAATGGTTACAACAACTAGTTTAGGTGCAATTCCATTTTTCTTTGTGGAGAGGGAAAGGGACGGAGGGAGAGGGTTAGCAAAGGGATGATGGGGGAGAGGGAAAGAATCAGAGTAGGGAGAGGGATAATGGGGAAAAGGGAGAGAGATTGGAGGGGGATGGAAAATGGTAGTTTGGTTAATGGGAAATGGTAGTTTAGTTAAGTATGTAATGGAATTGGTAGGGAAAATGGTAGCTTCGTTACGTCTGTAACGAAAAATGGTTAGCGATGACTATTTTGTTATTTTTTAAAAGTTGAGTGACTGAATTGGAACTTGAGTGACTGTTTTGTAAGTTACCTCAAAGTTGAGTGACTATTGGTGCAATTTACCCTTAAATAAAAACAACAAAATCAAGAAAAAATTCTCACTTTTTTTTGTTAAAATATTCGAAGTCACATTCTCTCTTTGTTCTTATTTGTATTAAAAGAATGTGTAATATCCGGGATTTTGGGGGTCTTGCATTTTAATTCATATCTATGTGTTAGTATGCTCTGTATGCTGTGTGAGTGTGTTTGGGGGCTTCGAGAAACCTTGGGGGTTGGTAGGAGCCTTAGGTAAAATTTTGGTTTGAAACTGATAAGAGGAGAGCTAAGGGAGCTAGGCCTTAAGGGATTAAAAGAGGTAAGTATGGACACAAGAAGTGAGGTGGTGGAGTGGCAAGGGGACGCTACTTTGGGTGCAGAGGAGTTTACGTCAAGGGGAGTTGCAGGGGGGAGGAGGAGGTTCGAGTAGCATGGACAGCATTTTGGATTGCTTTTTGCGTCAAGAAGGGAGGAGGTAGTGGATTTGGCTATGGCACTTAGAAGGTGGAAGTTTGGATAGGTTACACTTTTTGAATGAGTGGTGGAGAGTAAGGTGGAAAGTTTGAATCATTCAAATGTGTTTGAATGAGTGGAGGGGAGGAAAATTAGGAGAAAGTTAAGGGATTTGGGAAGGGATAGTATTGTTGGCCGAATGTGGTATGGTGGAAGGGGGGGTTTCGGTTTTGTGTGTAGTAGGGTGTGTGTGCCGAAAATCTTTAGAGTTTAAGTTTTTTTCGGTTCTTTTGGTGTGCATCTTTTCGATTTTCTCTTTTCTCCAAGTTCCCTGCCGAAAGTGTCAGCAAATAGCCATTTGTTCTTTTTGTTCTTTTGGTGTCTTGCCGAATTCTTTAGCTTTCTCTTACTTTCTTTTGTTTTCCTCTCAACTTGAAGAGTCGAATCTCCTACCAAGCTTCACTCAATTTCTTTTGTCCATCTTCACTTATTTGCCTTACAAGCCGTCTCTCCCTATATTTTTCTCTTGGTGGCCGGATAACCCATCTTCCTTTGAGATCATAGCCGAACCATATCACCCTCTCATTCTCTTCTCTTTTCATTTTTGTTAATCTTAAGACTTTCACTTCATTAAGCTGAACCTTTCTCTTCATTATTCCCTATAGTCAAAACCTCATAAACCACAACCCTCTCTTCTTCTTTTCTTTAGTGTTCATCATCAAAGCCGAATAGCCTTTCTATACCTTGGCCGAATCTTACAGTGCCGAATATCTCTTGAAGTGGTGACTCATTTTGATTGTTGATTTGTAGGGGCTGTCGTCGTTCATCTTTTGCAATCTCTCCCAATCGATTTCTAATATTATGGTAAGGAGTTTCTCTTTTATTTGAATCTTGTTCTTTTCTTTTTGATTTGTCGAAACCAAAGGCTTAACCTTGTTCTCATGTGTGGCCGAATCTATGAAGGGTTGATTTCGAGATCTCTGTTGGGCTAGCGTTAGGGGCATTAGAGATCTTTCGGGATTCGACTAAGCGAGGTAAAAAGGTTATAACGTTAGGCCGAAGGCTACTCCTTTTGTCCATATGTGTTAGGGTCGAATCTAACATGGCTTATGTAGGGGAGTTCGACAATCTCAAAGTGCAAGTGAGAATCTTCGGGATTTGGGTCGACTTTGGTAAGGATATTCGATTAAGATATTATTTGGTTACGTTTAGATCTAACTTAACGTTTTAACCCGAGTCTTCTGACCAAGACTTTGTTTAATGGATGCGAACACCAGCCAACGAGAGAAAGGGGTTGGACACGTAGTCCCTACCCCTAAATTCAAGAAGCGGTCGATTTCAGCGGTTCGGGATTGGCCACCAGGGTGTGGGCCAATGTCAGAGCAGGATCGTAGGCAAATAGCGGTAGTGTCGTTTAGTGACAGTGTCGACATAGAGGGCGTGGTGTTACGAGTTATCAGGTGTGTAATTAACACGCTGTTTACTTACTTGCTTTATTTAAATTGTTATGAGTGGTAGCCGAAATAGTGGCTGTGGTGATGCTATTACCTAATTTGGGTAACCCGGTAACCAGGTTAGTATACTACCTATGTTGTAGTTGTGGTTAAATATTGTGGATACATGTAAGCATGTCATATGTTATCTGTTATGTTCATACATTATCTTGCCATATCATTATAATATGCTGCATGTGCATAGGGTTCGGGATATATTGAATAAGGGGAAGTGTGTACATTTATGTACGTGGATTAGTGATGGCCTCGAGCCTCACTGTGGATTGATGTTGGTCTTGAGCCACATCTTAGATTGATGCAGACCTCGAGTCTCATCATGGATAATTGTGATTTTAATCACGTGGATCAGTGGCTAGACCACTAAGTGGACTTTGAGCAGTGTTCTGCCAAAGAGGTGTGTAGCGGATGGAGGGTCGATTTAGTAATCCCCTGGTGTGTGGTGGATGGATATACGGGTGGTGTGTAGCGGTTGGATACTAGGTTGGGTTGGGTTAACATATTGCATCATTATGCGTGGTATGTGGTTGATGTGGATTTGAGGCTAAGCCCATTTGTGGAACCATGTGGATTAATTGCACACTGAGTTGGTTTGACTCACCTTATTCTTCCTAAAAACAATGCAAGTGACACATGATCCTCTGGACCGGGCTGGAACGGATTCGAGGTGACCATGCAGAAGCTGCTTTTATGACTACATACATTTTAAATTTTCAGTTACTTTTTGGGATATTTTTATTGTAATAAGGCCGCTTAAAATGTTTCGGGATTTTTATTATGGTTTTAAGTCGGAATTATTAGCGGATGATTAATTAAAAAGGACTTGGAAACACTTGCGATTTAAAAATCAAGTTAAAGTTTTCAAACTCGGATTACTCACAAATAACTCGTTTTCTCGTAATTTCTTACAAATAATGACTTGAACTGTACTCATATTTGGAAGTTTGTTTCCCCGGCAAACTATTATTTTCAAACGACAAACCCCTTTTAAGCTGAATATTTGTTTTAAAACTTGACATGTATTTTCACCCTTAAAACAGGATTCTTTTCAAACATTTTCCCAGTAACATTCTGAATTCGGCCGTGGTGTCTTGGGCCGGGTTTGGGGTGTTACAAAATGCAAAAATTAAAAATTGAATAGGAGGAAAAGTAAGAATGGAAGTGGATATCAACAAAGAAAGCTTGAAAGTGAGTAAAAATGGTGAAAATTATTTTATATATTTTTAATATTTTTTACATTTTAAGTAAATTTTCATATATTTTTTATGATTTTTAAATGATTTTTAAATGATTTCAAAGAAAAAAAAAGTGATTCCACTAGGACGCATCACATGGCAGCTTCTAGTTGGCTGGAGGAGATGACTAGTTTTTTTTTAATGTGTAACAAAGAAAACTAAATTTGAATCTTAAAGTACTATGCAAAGTTCTTTAAATATCAAACTGAAAAATCGATATATTTTAAAAGACAATTTGTGAGTTAAGCCTAAAAGATAATAAGAGCCCTAGTCCAGTAGTCAAATTAGTGCTCCATATCATGTATTCCCACAACTACCAAATCATGGAGCCATCCTTGAAATGGATGCTTCTGCTTGACCATGATTCTAAAAGCGTACACCAACATATGATACCACTAGTGGACCCATCTTATGCCTTACTATAACAGCCCGTTTTTGGTAAAATCGAAATAGTGGTTTCGGGACCATAAATTTGATTTCTGAAGAACAATTATTTTTATATTATTTTATAGTCTATAGTATGATAGTAATGTTGTATAAAAATTTCGTAAAGAAATTTTACCGATTACATGTTTAATTTGATAAAGGACCAAATTGCGCAAAGTGAAAAAGTTGAGTTCTAATAGCTAAAAGGATTAAATAGTTATGGAATTCAAAATTTGAGGTCCTTATATGACAAATAAGCCATAAAAAATGCTTAATGGTTAAGGATGATGATTCATCAATGGAAAATAAAATAAAGAAAAGGATAAAATTAGAAAGTGAAATAATAAAAGATGATAAATGATAAAAAAAATAAAAAATAATCATTTATATCATCTTTCCCAAATTAAAAGCATGGAAACCCTAGCCATGGAAACCTAAGCTCAAGCCAACTTATTTTGCTTGATTAGGTAAGTATTCTTGCATGTTTTTAATGATTTTTATATTTCGGAGATCGTAATAGTTAATCTAGCTATTTCGGGAATTAATTTGCAAAGTTACCAAGGTACTAGGGTTTTGCCATGGATGAACATAGAATAATTATGAAGTTTTACGGTAGAAAGTGAAAGGTTGTTAATAGATAAACAACTTTTGTAAAGGGAATTTTGATGAAAAATTGATTTAGAGACTAAATTGAAAAGATGTAAAATTCATGAAAAAAATTATGAATTTTATGAAATATATGAGATGTAAATTTTACACGTAAAAATTGGCTAGGCTTGGAATAATGACTAAATTGCATGAATTTTATTTTTCGAGACCAGGGACGAAATTGTCATTAATTAAAAGTTTAGGGGTAAAATGGTAATTTTGCCTAAGATGTAAATTGAATTGAAATGAACATGAATTAATTTTAAATTCATTCATATAGATTTGGATAGACCAAATTCGGAGTTAGAACGAGGAAAAGAGAAAATGTTAGATTAGTAGATTTTACGTACACGAACATTTGTCAAGGTAAGTTCGTGTAACTAAATTGTGTATATTTATATGCTTGAATTAAATGTTGTGTATGTGAATTGTATAAATGCCAAATACATGAAATTGGTTACATATCCGACAAAGCCCAATAAATATTAAATCCTGTTTGAAAAATGGAATTCGATGGATACATGATTTCCAGATTAGTTGTGGTCTTGCATGTGTTGTAGACACACCACAGCTCCTACGAGCATCCCGTTATAAGCCCTCTCAAGCTTCCTGTTATATGGTTCCTAGTAGCATCTTGATCGGTAGTGACCCTGCATGTGTTGCGGACTACCGCAGCTTTTTGTGAGCGTTCTGTTGTATGATCGATTGTGATCCTACAAATATTGCGGACACAAACATAGCTTGTTGTAAGCGTCCTGATATGGCTCGCTGGAACTTCCCGATATATGGCTATCTGGAGCTCATGATTAAAGGCTCTTCATGAGCTTCCTAATTAAAAGTTCTTTGTGAACTTCCTAATTATGGCTCTTATGAGTTTCCTGTTATATAGCTTGGATAAGCTTCCTGATAGGCTCTTCGTGAGCTTCCCGATTAATGGCTCTTTGTGAGCTTCCTATTATATGCCTTGAGAGAGGATTTCCCGATTATGTGCTTTTAAGAGCACTCCTGAATATGAATTGACGGATTTCTGATTTGTACACTTCGAGTGTACTACCTGTGTATCCATCGATATTTCAAATAAATTCAACGGGCCAAATCCTGACATGAGAAAATACGAACATGAAATGAACAAATGCACGTATCTGCCTGAAATACATGAAAATGATGATAAATGATATATGGAAATACGATATGATAATATATGAACATGGAATTCTTTTGATGCATATGTTCATACATGATTATAAATTTGTACACCTTAAGAGTATTACCCGTGTGACACTGACATTTCAAATGATTTAATGGGCAAAGTTCTGACATGAAATAATCTGAACTCGAGATGAATTATTATGAAAATGTACTTGAAATACAAGGATATGATTTGTATATGTTATATGAGTACATGATGTGGAAAGTATATGTACATGGAAATCTAATTATTGTTGAGCCCATACATGTTTCTTGATATTTATATGAAATATATGACTAACAAGGGTGATGATGATATGTGTTAGGGCTTGTGATCAAGTTGATTGAATGTGCCTTGTATGTTTATATTGAATTTAAATGAGTGGTAAGTTAATTACCATGTTATATGAACTTACTAAGCATTTCATGCTTACCATGTTTTATTTCCCCTGTTCTATAGTAATTCGGAGGCTCGTTGGATTGGAAGCTTCGCAGAGATCACTTACATTATCCATCAGCCCATTTCGGTATATATATGGTAAATTAATTATGGTTATAATGGCAGCATAGGTTAATTGGCCAATATCGACATATAAATGCTTTAATTGTAACTAGCCATTGGAATGGCTTGTGATGGATATGTTTGGTATGTGTTTGAAATGGTTGATTAATAGAAATTATATTGACATATTGATAATTAAATAAAGTTAGCATATTTGATAAGATATGCATATATGTGAACTTGGTAATTTAAGTAAGTGTGTATACTTGATTATATGAGGTATTATATCATGTATAGGACTTGATTTTAAGTTGGGTTAAATGACCTATAATAGCTTGTGAATGTGTTAAAGTGTTGGTGTAGGAGGATGACAAAATAGGGTGAGAAATATGGCTTGGAAAATAACCTATTTTCGTCCACATTGGTAGAGTCACGGGCGTGTGTCTCAGCCGTGTGTGACACACGGCATAGCACATGGGCGTGTGACCTGGCCCTGTGTCCCCTACATCTTTAAAATTTCAAAATAGAATGCCCAGGTATTTACACACGGCCTAGCACACGGGCGTGTGACTTGGCCGAGTGACCTAAGTTAAAGAGTTAGACGGTCTGAGACACGGGCATGTCCCTTGGCCGTGTGAACCACACGGCCTGACCACACGGGCGTGTGACCCCTGCACCTAGGAAAAATTTTGAGATATTACGAAAAATTCTCTGTGTACCTGGCTTAGTCCCGACTCATTTCTAATGCATGTTTTGGACCTCAAAGGTTCATATAAGGGGCTTTATGTTTAATTTTTGACATGAATACTGTATAAAATGAAATATCTGTTTACTTGATCTGTATATTTTGGTAATGCTTCGTAACCATGTTCTGGCAACGAATACGAGTTAGGAGTGTTACACCTACTTTATGATACTATGAACATGTTTGTTTCCTCCCCACAATTTACTATTTAACAGGTTATTGGTATTAACATTGATGAGAATTTAAATGACAAAATGATGTTCAATTTGGCATTACTTTTAGAGTTCCTTCTAATGATGACATGACCATCCGAAGACTTTATTTGCCAAGCTATACCACTCAAATTATCATCTAAAGCCCAAGTAAATATTAGTTGCTACTCATTCCAATTGATTTTCTTGACCTCTATTCTCCTCAACAGCTAAAAACTTCAGTAACACTATGCATCCAGTTTCAAGACACTGGAGAATAGGCGACACAACTAGAAAGAAATAAATTCTTATGGTCTCACATCATGGACCCACGTGCGAGATATTGGATCCAAGATAAAATAGGTTCGGAATATAACTTCAAACTATATCAAGTCGAATAGGATAAGATACTTTCAACGCAAAATCAAATTGCAACAGCAACTTTCATTTCGGCCTCTACTGTACACACTTGGAGAAAATGAATAGAATTTCCACGTCAACCTCTTCAAAGAGTTGTCTTGAAAAACTCTAGTATGCTATTTGAGAATTTCAAGTAAGTCAAAGATGGGATAATGTACTTATCTTTTTATATTTTGAATAATCAAAAATTAATGAGGATATTAAGGAACAAAAGTCGAAAGTGATATCTTATTCGAATCAAAAGTTGTTTTATTTTAAAAAATATCTCTTTAACCAAAATTTATTAAATACTATATTTAATAAATTAAGTAAACCAATTTTTATTCGTGAAACAAGTTTGAAGTTTTATATATTTCAAAGAATTACATAAACCCCAGATTGCTGAAGAAAGATCTTGAGATCCTTGTTTACAAGCCATTATACTTCATTAGACTAATATGATTCAAGTTAAGTGCATTGGGGCCAAAAGGTTATTATAATGTACATTTAAGTCCTTTAGCTCTTTGGAATTATTTTTTACTAAATTTTTTAGATTCCAATAAAAGTAAACTTCTTAAATTTAACTTGTAACACCTATATTTAGTCACATTAAAAATAACTTAACCAATTGAAGTTATTTTTAGTTAAGTCCAAATTTATTGAACCATTTTCAAACTATTTTTAGTTAATTCAATCAACTTACATTTGCTATATTTAGCCAATGAAATTCTTATAAATACCCTATATGACAGCCTTCACAATCATTTAGCTAGTTTATTCTTTACATTCTCTTTTCAAACACTCTATGTTTTCTCAAATGTTTCCTTTTACAATTTTAGTTGAATATTTAATTGGTTTATTTTTTCTTATTTCCTGTTTTCCTATTATTTAACAAAAGTGCTTGTTGAAGCTTGGGGATACGCAAATCCACGAAATATCCTTAAGGATAGTGATATTCATGCCTTAAGCAACAATTTTAATTTTCTAAACCTTTGATTTCTAACAATCTTAGGGATATTTGGATGTTGTCTATGTAACAACCCGATTTTTAAACAATGTAAAAAAATGCAGTTTTGGAGTCTAATTCCGTAAACTGAGTTAGTGAAATTATTAATAGACCAGTTTATGAAGTCAATATGAAAACATATCAATGAATAACTGAGTAATTAAATCAGGAAATTATTAATTAAAGTATATGAATTAAATTGTAAAAGTTTAATTGCTATTTAATTTTAATTTTAATTTAGAAACTGTTTGAGGACTTAATTGGTAATTAATCAAGGGACCTAAATGCTTAAGGACTTAGTTTCATTAAGTAAGGTTAATTATTAAAATTAAACATATTTAAAGGTTAAAATTTAAGTTAATGAAGCTTTAATTATAACCTAAGCTAGGTATATATATTAAGAGTGAGTGGAAAAAGATGAAACCATCATCTTCTCCTTAGGCCACCATCCAAAGCTAAGAAATGTAGAAAATTTTCCTTTTTATTCCTTTTACAATTTGGTCTCAAAATCTTTAAGGTAAACATGTTTTTCCTTTAAAACTTTTATGTTTTCATTATCATCTAAGCTTGATTAAGCTTACCCATGCCTTAGATTTGTCAATTGTTAAATGTTTATCAATTTGCTATTTGATGAAATTGAGTTTGATTTTGATAAGAAATTAAGGTATGAGCTTTAAGCATGTTAGGACTAAGTTGAAAAGTAGAGAAAAGTGTTGGAATTGATTACAAATTTAACTAGGTTTGATAGTTAGTTTTTGTGACATTAGGGACTAAATTGAATAAATTGAAAGTTGTTAAGAAATTATACTATACATTAAAGGTGCAAGGTCCCTAATGAGAGGATATGAAATTGAATTTTGATCCGATTTTAAATATTGAGAAATATGAATATTTCAGATATAGGGACTAAAAAGAATAAAATGCAAAATCTGTTTGATATGTTTTTAATTTGATTGAGTGGAAACTAATACCATTTTTATAATTGAATTATCAAAGCTAAAAATGACATCGAGTAGTCTCGAGAGAAATGAAAGGCGAGAGTGGTAGACGAGTAACGATTACAGTTTGTACTTTCACGATTTGAATTCAATATATATACATACATACATATATATATATATCTTGTTGCAAACTAGCTTGCTTGAGGTAGGTATCCTACTTGTCTCATGATTTGGTTTGTATATGATTATATGAGATGTCATGAATTGAATTGAGACGAGCATGGTATAAATGAGTATTATATGAAACTATGATATGTGATCATGAATATAAATATGTATTTGGAACATTAGTTACCCTATTAACTGCCTCGAGCATAGTCAGGTATAGTTGGCATGACATAGGATTTGTGTACGGGATTATACATCGGTTTATACTAATGAGGCATGGAGCACATACTATACTTCGATCATTTCGATGAGGTGTGAAGCACACATTACTTTGGCTTATACCGATAAGGTGTGAAGTGCAAATTATACTTCGAACATTCCAATGAGACATTGAGTGTCAAATATATTGGTGTGATGTCTGGATAATCTGTGTATCTATCTTGAGTCTGTGTCCAATTAATAGGGATTATGAAACATATACCATGCTATGTGACTTTTGATATGAAATGCTAATATTGAATGATGAATTTTGTATGTTAGTGTTAAAGTAACAAAAGATGGCATGAGAAATATTATACGAACTGATTAAAACGAGTCCTAAGGGCTAATATGGATATAAAATGAATCAGTGGATTCAAGATGGAAATGAGAAAATGAAATGGACTTTGTGACATGTTATAATACATATGAAAAGTGATATGATGTTAAATGAGATTATATGTTCGTATATGACATGCCTAATAAAATGTGGTATAAGATTATGCACATGAGACATGAAAATTCAATTTGATTTAGCTTATAGTTGAATCACATATTAATTGTATTGATTTCTTGGTTCTATTGATTATTGGTTTAAATCATGAAAGTACCATTGAGCTCTATCACTCAGCGTACGATTTGTTTATTTCTGTGTGTAGGTTTCGTAAATTCGAAATCTTGAAGTGATCGACTACATCCAGACTCAATCCTTGACTTAGCAAGTTTGTATAGTTTTGATATGTTAATATCAAGTAGCATGTACCTATTGTTGAGTTGGTTTTTCATTTTGAGTTGTCGTTTTGGTACTTATGTTCAGAAATGTTATACTTGGAAATGATCATCTAAGTTGGTAGCAATCATGATGTTAATCTAATGGTATGCTGATATGTTTTCTTATCCAAGAATATGTAATACTATGGTTAAAATTTAGAGCATTACTTGTATGCAAAGTAATTGTGATGTTAGAATGAATAGATATAAACTTGAGACTTTGCACTTATAGGTGATTGAAATGTTAAGAATGATTAATTGACATTTGAATTAATGCCCATAATGCTAAGTAATGAGTTTTTGGGTCATTTTGGCCACAATGCTAAGTAATGAGTTGAGTTAAATGAAGTAAAAATTTGGGGAAATTGCTTCCAAGGTCGCGACACTCTCTTATTGGTGTTGCGACATTAAGCTTCTGTCCTTGTAGTCACGACTCTCCCTTACTAAATTCGCAATATTGAGTTCCCCCTACCTTAAGGTCACGACGTTCCCCCATTGAATTCAATACGATGAGATCTCACTTTTAAGGTCATGACATTAAGCTTCTACACTCAAGTTTGTGACGTTACTCCTTGGTGTCATGACAATACACCCCTATTTTGATTATTTTACGTTTTAGTCCCTCTTTCACCATTAGATTAGTATGAAAGCTTTCATAAGTTCGCTTATAACTGAAATGTGAATATATAATGTGTTTTATTAAGTATAGAAACTAAATTGCTTAATGACTCGTCTATTAAATATTGAAATAAAATTGTAGTTGCTTTAGCAATGAATGTGACATCTCATATCTTGGATTCAACGATCAGGTCAGATATGGTGTGTTACAGTCTGCGTTGTCGATACTCATGTTCATTTTTGTCGTTATTGTCGTGATGTTGTTTGTGTCATGTTTCCATGAAGGTATCACGTGTTTGTTTTTACTATCATCTTGCTACACAAATCCTTCTCATTTCAATATTCCTATTGTTTGAGATTCCCACGCATTAATAACAAGTACTAAAAGGAGTAAGATCTAAATATTTTTGAAATACTAGAATTGGTTTAATTTTGGAAAAACAAAATATTGATCACATATAAAGTGCATTATTTTATAATTGGTTGTTTGACTGAAGCATGAATTCATAATTTTATGTTGCTTGAACTCATTTATTATTATTAAAAAAATTAATGGCATTAAATTGAATTTAATAAAATTCTTAATATAGTAATAATGATAATTTAATTGGATGCTAAAGTTAACGCTTGGGATTTCGAATTAAACCTAACCTATGCACAGAAAACAAATCGTACGTTGAGCAAATCGCTTAGTGATAAATATATAATTCAAGATAAAATAGATGCAAATATGCAAAATGCACATCTTCAATTCCAACCAAATATCATACAATTTCATGCAATATATCTTCATTTATACAATAGCAAATATACAACCAATGACACATACCAAATTTTTAACCTTTTCATAGACCATTAGGTTCAATCCATTTACTTTATATAGATACCATTAAATTCATTCATTTTTCACCATTGGCATACATGTATATACTTATACATATCATTTTATAACATACTTCATATGGCTCTCGAGTCTATCGACTTATTATAACACCATCGGCCCCCAAGACTCATTTTCAATTCACATAACATATTAAAATAGCATGGCATACATCATATCACATCTCAATCAAACTTTTCATTCGTTTATAACCCTATTAACCAACACGGACTCAGAACGGATACACGGATCCGTCACCCCGGGTTGCCCGACAATGATGGTTTACTCAACTCGATATAATTGTCACCCTGGGTTTCTCGATAATGATGACTCAATAAATATAATCTACCATCTCGGGTTGCCTAAAAATGATGGCTAACAACAATACTCTAACGATATGGTATGCCAACTATATCCGACTCGATCTGAACAACTAATAGGGTATCCAATTTTGATTCAATATATATATCAATTTACATTCCAATATCCAAAATCCACCAGCACTTCACAATTTTATAACATATATATATATCTATATCTATATCTATATTTATATATAGATAGATATATAACATGTTTCAGCATCATTTCATATCAATTATTACAAAACATGTAAACTAGAATTTTTGCACCTTATTCAATTTAGTCCTTATTTCGGTATTCAATCTCAATCATAATGAATCAAGTTAAATAGTCATTACCGACTCACCTCATTACCATGTAATGCAATATGTATTGAATATGCAATAAATAAGTTGGGTACCGAATCATAGAAATACAAATAAGAAATTACAAGTTATTCGTCGACGACTTTAGATTTTCCTTTTCTCTTGACGAATCCAAGTCGATGTTAGCTACGGATTAACATAAACATATAACATTATCAATAAATAGTCAATTAACAATCAATTACCAATTTATACAAAATTTTTAATTTATTCAATTTAGTCCCTAAAATCGGGACTAACATAACTTTTGATCTAAAACTCCAATTCAAAATTGGATTTAACTATTATTTATTAGGGGCGTCCTATTTCTCATTTCTATAGCCAATTTTACAATTTATTCTTTTTAGTCCCTAATGTATGAAACCATCAAGTAAGCTTTACGATTTAGCCCTTTCTCATATCTAAGCTTAAAATGTATTAATTTAACACCTAAAACTTTCAATTCTGAACTATGGAAAATTTTTAATTGATACATGGGCTAGCTAAACCAAGCTCCCATGACCTCATAAACATAAAAATTACAAGAAAATAACTAAAGACTTACTTGATTTTTGAAGTTAAAAACTTAACCCTGGCGAAAATGGCTTCCTCTTTTGTTTCTTTCTTTGTTTTGGTTTGTAGGTGGAGGAAAAATGATTACTTTCACTTTTTAATTTGGTTTTTATATTTAGTTTAAGTTTAAGTTAATTAAGGTTTATGATAATTAAGTTAATATTTGTTTAATTGATTAGTTTTAAACAATATCGTCCAATAATGCTTGATTTGTCATGGTGTAATTACCATTTTAGATATTTGGTTATTGAAATTTAAGTCCTTAAGCCATTTTCTAATTAAAAATTTATAGCGATTGGACTTTCACAATTTAGTCTATGAGTCTTAATTAATCACTAATTCGGCAAAATTACCTATTCAAAATTCAATTCACTTATAATATAACTCCGTAAATATTTAATAATAATATTTATAGGCTCGGTTTACAAAAATGGGGTCCCTAAATTACATTTTCTAACATCACTAACTTTCGAGTTGTTACAACTAGTTCCACCACAGCTAGTTCCAACATTATTTCCAGATCTCGATCTTTTACCCCTTTATTGAGTTGTCACCGGTTTTGCAACATGTTTTAAACCAGTCACAACTTTCTTTAGGCAATCTCTCAGGAAATGATCAAAAGAACCACATCTGAAATAGGATCCTTTCTTTAATTTACACTCCTTGAAATGGTTTTTGCTACAATGTTTATAAATAGATTTGTTCATATTCCGGACATTGCCAGCACTAGCTACTGACGTAGCTTGTGATCTTGGATAATTTTGCCTGGACACATCTTTTCTCAGATTCCCTAAGTAGCGAAAGATTTACTTCTAAAATCTCTGGTCCTCTTGGACAGAGGAGTTGGGAATGATTTAGTCATGTTGTGTTTCTCGGTATCCCTACTTTTTGATTTGGCCCGCTTCTTTTCATTTCTCATTTCTTTCATTTTCTAAGCTCTTTTCAACAACACAACAAATTATTTCAGTTTTAAAGCCCCAAGAAGCATTCGAGTGTCTTCGTTTAAACCCCTTAGAATTAGGTGCACATCTCGGCCTCAATGGATACAAGTTATTGGGCATACTTGCTGAGTCGAGCAAATTCACATTCATATTCAGCAAAAGTCATACCACCCTGTTTCAATGCTATAAATTCTCTTTTTTTCTTCTCTAAGTATAAATGGCTAACATATTTCTTTCTAATCTCAGTCTGGAAAAATTCCCAGTTCACCTAGCCTCTCGGAACAATGGATATCAGCATCATCTACCACTGGTACACATTTTGGTACACATTTTCTTTCAGTAATGATAAGACACGTCTTGAACTATCTTCAGGTGAGCACATCATTTCATCAAGTACTCACAAAGTATTTTCCAGCCAATATTCAGCTTTAGCCAGATCGTCATCCTTTGTACCTTTTAACTCTTCAGCGCCACACTTTCAAATTTTATCTATTAGGGGTCGGTGAACATTTACCGTATTTTGAGGACTAGGGGCTACCGCGGAGGAACAATCGGGGGGTGGAGGTTCCATTTGGGACTGCGAAGCTGAAGAGGTAGCTCCAATAAACTGATTAAACCATTAGTTCATCATTTGGAAGAAGGCATTTCGCACCTCACATCCAGGCCCTTATTGAACGGGCACACTATTAGTAGCTTCTTGATTGGAAGTAGGAATATTGCTGTGATTCGATCAACATGGTTTTTCTATAAGAAAAGAAAAGCCAATTCGAATTAGATGGCATTACACTATCACAGGTTATTGTGGCATGTATTTGTAGACTCAACATGCACTACGTTCAGTCCTAGAATAGACTGAACCATAGCTTTGATACCACTAAATGTAACACCCCTCGCCCGACCTAATCGCCGAGTCTGGGCTACAAGATGCTACAGTACTTTTCGGAGCAACTACTGTCAAATAAACCGTAAATAAATCAACTAAACATTCAAACATATCGTAAACACATTCTTATTGTAATACACAATTAAATTCAAGCCTTAATCAAGCTTAGAAAAGCTCTTTTTTTTTACCCGGGCAGGAAATAGAACCAAATTGTATAGTTTTGAAAATTCAGGGTTGACGTCATGACGTCGCCAAACAGTTGGTTTGTAACAGCCCATTTTCAATGGCGTCAGAAATAGTGGTTTCAGAACCACAATTTCGATGAGAGATTAAATATTTTAATATTTATTTAAATTTTATGAGATTATATTAAGGTCTTATTAAAGTTTTGTAAAGAAATTTTGAAGTTTAAATGGTTAATTAGGAAAAATTGACTAAATCGTAAAGGTTGCAAAAGTGGGTTTCTATTAGTTAAAAGGGTCAAATGGCTATGGAAAGGTAAATTAATGTACTTAAATGGTAATTATACCATAATTAAGTTAGTGGAAAGTTATGGACAAGGTTTAATTGAACTTTTTGATTAATAATAGGGGTAAAGTGGTATTTTAGTAAATAAAAGAAAAATTAAGTAAATAAAAGATAAAACAAAGCTATCATATTTTTTCTTTTTCTTGTCTAGTCTAATTTTATCAGCGTGATTAGATATCGCTAACATTATATAAGTGGGATAAATTCTATCTCGATCGCTCATATCTCATTACATAGTTTGTGTAATATTTAGTAACAATCTTTATACTACAACCAATTATTGAAGACATTTGTGTTAAAGTACACAACTCTTGATGTTGGGGACGATAGTGACCTCAAATCCTAAAATCGCGTGCATCATTATCTCTATGAGAATTTGCTATGACTATTGCATGATAATCCAATAATTGTTCTCATGGCGAGTCAATCTAGTACACTATTCTATTAACATATACTCGTGCATTGACTTGGTATCACATATTATCATGACAACATCTTGTCTTCAATCAACCATAAATTCGTTTCGACTTGTTATTGTCTTGACTCACAATAATACTTGACTAGAGGCAGTTTAAGAATAACCATATTATTTTAAGGACTTTATTATTAATCAATTTATTTATTTATTTTGATGAAAAGGAACCTAAAACAATGTCACATCCCAAAAATTGGGTTAGTAGAAATTGGGTTAATGAACCGAGAGTGGTCACGCCTGAATTTTTCAGTAATTGAGTAGTGGTGGAGCTGTCCTTAATGACAAATGTTCGAATCTCTTCCCTCTCATTTTTTTCTATATAGTAAGATTTTGTTTCCAACCTTATCAAAGGTCACATCCCATGTTTTAAATATTTTCTATTAAAATGAAAGTAAAGAGTAATGTGGTAAAGTGGTTAGGAGCTTTAATTCCTATAGGTCTTATGTTTAAGTCTCTTCATCAACATCTTTTTAATTAATTTTTTTGTGAACTTTCTATAGGCTAAATACCTCTTTCCATCCAATCTTTCTTACCATACTAAGGGAAGATTCTTTCCTTTTTTTTTTTAGTCAACATACCATCCTTATGAGGACATGATCCCCTTTTCACTCCCTTATCCCCCTAACTTACCATTATCTCTATCTTTGCCATATGAAGGGATTTAATGAATCTAGACATGTTTGACCACAATTCTTTTCATCTAATTTTCAGTTTCCCTCTCACTGTCGCACCACCTTATACTTTTCTCCATTCTCTCCCTTTTCTCTCTTTTGTTTTGCCTTCAACCTCCCCTTTTTACTTTATTTTCTTTCTCCTCCACCATTTCTTAGCCTTGAACCACCATCACCACACCATCGAACCACCACCTTGCCACCTCTTTCCTCTACTTTTTCTCCAACACCACACCTAGCGCTGCCTTCCACCACCGTGGCAACCATCGTTCGCCACCATGCAACGCACCCATTTTTCTTATTTTCTCTTCTCCTCTCTTATCCTTTAACTGAGTGACTGAAACTCATATCTTCTTTTTTTTCCTCTGTCGGACCATCGTATTTGTTATTGGAGTTCTGCTGTAGCACCATCGCCGACGGTTGGGATTCTTCCTCTTTCATTCTTCATTTTTTTTCAACCTTCATTATTATTTTTAGTCATCAAAAATTTTTTGCACTCTTTATTTTTAATTAATTCTTAATCCTAAACTTATTTCTTAGACTTATTTTCATAATAGTCCTCTTTAGATCCTCATTTCCCTCCGTTTCATGATCAAGATGATCTATCGATCATTTCGTTCCAATTGTGATAATGTAAGTGTAAGGGTTGAGTAGAAATATTTCTTTCCTCCTTACTTTTTCTCTTGGTTGAATACTTTAAAGGGTCATAGTGAAATATTTTCTCGTGTATTAACATCTCTTATGTCATGTTTATTGAAAGGTTGATCAACACCAACCCGAGAGACCATTAACGTTGGGATCAAAATCACTAATTCGAGTTATTTTTTAGGGTAAGTGTTAATGCAACCGATAATAAACTTATCGCATCTACTTTAAAAATTGTAGTCTTAATGTAGGATTACCTTTGTTGATTTAATAGGTAATCTAATTGTTAGATCCAAGTGTGGGCATTCTTAGAGAGTGGCTACACATCGGATCTACGATCAGGTGTTGGTTTTAACATTAAAAATAAATAAATCTATGTTTTATATTGATTAAAATTATTATTTATATTATGTTTGATGAAGATACTTTAAGTATCCATTAAGAAAGATAAAACTCATCGATATGGACTATGTCAAGTAAGTGATTCCAAACCGTATATGTAGTGAAAAGTATGTTGTGTGATCTTGATGACTATTGTTGATATGAAATGTATGAAAATCTGATTCTCATGTTATGTGATCTTATGCCATATGTGATTTTCACATGATTTATAAAATGTGAAATATTGATATAAAGTGTATGTAGTGGGCCAATTTAGCCCGAGGCCTATAAGAAAATAAAACCCAAAATTTAACACAAAAAATAACAGTCCAGTCCATTAGAATTAAAACCAAAATAAACCATAATAATAATAAAAGTCCATTACAAATTATCAGCCCAAATTGCAAGGGCCCAAATAATAAACCCTAACCCAAATTCAAGCCCACAACATTAAAATTTTCAGAAAAAAAAAAAACCAAAACACTAGGGCAAGCTTCAGCTGCCGCTCCCCCACACATGCGCCACCGTCGACCACCTCCTTCGTACTCCTCCACGCATCACCGCACGCCAACTGGCCTCCGTACCTGCAAATAGGACGAAAACACAGCAGAGAAAAAAACAAAAAGCAAGAAATATTGTATTTTTTTTATTTTTCTTCAACCAAAAAGAAAACCTTTGTAAATTTTTTCTTACACAATGATTATCAAATACAAAAAGAAACAGATTTTGGATACAAAAATCAATCAAAAAACCGAGTAAGTTTTTTAAAGGTGATTACCCTTTTTTATTTTGATCGATAGTTTCTCCTATTTTTTTTTCTATATTTTTACCTATGAAAATAAAAAGAAAAGGAAAGAAAAGCTTACCTGAATCGTCGCTCAGTCCCGCCGTCGGAGGTCCTTTCTCCATCGTCAGAATCAGACCTAAAGGGGGGCTACACCATTTTCTGTTTGTATAAATCGTTTCTAAGGTTTTTTTTAAGGGGAAAAGAACGAGGGTTAAAAAAAAGGAGCCTAAAACATAGTTTTCATGTAGCTTCAGCCACTGCCTACGGCGAATCCGTGATGGAGCCTCGGCGGAGCCACGGTGGAGGCTGACCGGAGACCCGATCGGAGCTGGGACTGGCCTAAAGAGAATTTTAGAGAAAATGGTTTTTTTCTTTTAACATGGGTTCCAAATGATTTTCTTTCTGCGTTTTGTTACTTAAATAGTGCTGCAATACGACGTCGTTTTGGAGTTCATTTTCAAAGCATAAAACGACGTCGTTTGCCCCGCAAGATCCGCTCGTTGACCCGACCCGCAAGCAGGATCCGCGTGTTTTCTAATGGAAGGGCTAACTGCACGTTTAGCCCTTCTGCTTTTTTTATTGTTCTGCAATCAAGTTTTTTTTTGTTTTCTAATTTTGCCTCATAATTTATTACGATTTCAATTATGCCACATTCGAACAACGTCGTTTTGGAGGGCAGGGATTAATTTCCTTTTTCTTTTTATTTATTTAGGATTTGCCCCCAAATTTCTATTTTAAGTTCAAATTAGTCCTTTTTGTTATTTTTTGCTATTTTTAAATTAACTAATTATCACTATTATTATCATCATTATTATATTTATTATTATTACTATTATTTTTACTATTATTATTCGTCTGTTAATGTATTACTATTATTTAATGTTTGTCATTTTTTCCTAAATTTCATATTTGTTCATACTTGTTTGTTTATTTTTCATTCCTTTACTTTCAAAATATTTGTATTTAGCTTTATGTATTTGCATCACATTTATTTACTTACTACTATTTTTAAAAACTTTTTTACTTCATCTTTTATTATTTCATCATTTTTATTATTTTTATTTTTACTTAACTAGTATTACATTTAATTAACTAATGCCACTATTTGTTTATTTTCATTATATTAGGGTTTTATCCACATGTGTCATCATTTTATTATCATGCCATGAGCCGTAATTTATTTTTATACATTTTACTATAAATTGTGTTATGTTAATCTTTGCCTTACACATAAAATATCATTTTTTTTAAATAAGCAATCTTTTGTAATTCGAGAGTCGAAAAGTCGTACCCTAACTTACTAGGTTTCAAATTTTCTCGTCGGGTCTAAAAAACCAATTATTTTTTTTAAATCAAAGCATATAAGTTAAATAAAAGCTTATTCTCGGGAATTCAAAAATGTTGTGTCCTAACTCACTGGATGTGATATTTTGTTATCTCGAGGTAAGGATTTCTAAAAATAAAGGTAATATTCTATATTTGGAATTTTGAGAAATTGTGCCCTAACTTACTGGGTTCCGATTTTTCATTTAACCCAAATAACTGAATATCCTTCTTAAACTCAAATGCATGAGTTTTAAAAGTCAAAAGACAAGTTTAGTTTCAAGGATTTAAAACGTCGTATCCTAACTCACTGGGCATGACATTTTACTTCTTCGAAATAAGAGGGTCTTAGCATCCAATTTAATTTATTCAAGTTTCCTTTTAAATAGAAAGGATCGTATTTTAAAATCTTTTCAAATTTCAACATAAAGACATCAAACAATCAATTAAGTACCAGTTTTGGGCGTCACGAGGGTGCTAATTCTTCCTCGTGCGAAACCGACTCTGGAACCCCTTTTTTTGAATTTCGTAGACCAAAACCATTGTTTTAATAAATCAAATCTGCTATTAAAATGATCAAATTACGAGGTGATCCGATCACACCTCATTAAAAAGGATTGGTGGCGACTCCATTTTCATCTTTAAAGTCGACCCCATTTTTCAACGAAAAGAATGGTTTCGACAGCTTGGCGACTCCATTGGAGATATTATAAGAGAGTTAAGCCATAAAATTGATTATTTCCTATCTTATTGTCAAAAATTGAAAATCTGATTTTAAAAATTACGATCCTTTTATTGCATTTGTTTGTGTTATTTCATATGATTGCTGTGGTTTGAGTCTCGTAGAATATTTTCGCATTATATTGCATAAGGACCATTTGGTCTTACCTTTTTTAAGTGGGAGTAAGAAGCTACTCCTTCGTGAGGTTTTCACCTCCGTGCAGGATAGTGGATCGCTTTTGGGATACATCCGTACCTATATCTTCGTGATATTTTCATCTCCATGCAGCCATAGGAAAATGTATTCCCCTAAACTGAACTCGGTCCATATGAGCCTATAATGGGTGAGGATCGAGGAATCTGCTGGTTCGGGTACCTCAACTTTAGAACCAAACCGCATGTAAAAGACCCTAAGAGCCCAACCTAGATAGTACTATGAGAAACCCTAGCGGTTGCCCAGATAGATGCTTGATTCTCTTTCACTTGCTTTGAATTTTATTTTTGTATATTGTACTGACTTATTGTGTTTTTGCTGTTTGCATGTCATTTCATATTTGAAATAGTGTCGATTCACGTTCGATTACTAAATTAGAGAGTTGGTCATGGAGAACGAATTTCTTGATAAAGTGGAGGATAATGCGGCTGCCCGTATGTGGTCAGAGAAAACGTAATTAAAGAAAGAGGATAGTCTTGCCGAGGGGTACACGTCAGAATTATGGGGCTACACCTGTATCAGCGTGACACAAAATAATTTTTAGGAATTAAAAGAAATATGGGATCAGTAGAATGATAAGACCAAGCAATTGTTCTACTATAATTATGGGAACTTGCCGTATCTACTCGACATCAAGGTAGACGAGCCTTTATTCTGGGCCATCGCTGAGTATTGGAACCCTGCTTACAGTTGTTCTACCTTTGGGAGGGTTGATTTAGTGCCCACTGTGGAAGAATATACAGCCCTACTGCATTGTCCAAAGGTTCAAGTCGATAAAGCTTATTCTAAAGCCGCTTATGTCCCGACCTTTTGGAAGAAATTGATGAACATTACAGGAATGAGTGAACAGTGGATTATAGCTAGGATCAAGAAGAAAGGTGAGTGTAAGTGCATCCCATGGAAGAATTTGAGAGATTTGATTTTAGCGCATCCTGATACGAAAAAGAGAGTCGATGTGTTTGCTTTGATCATCTACGGACTGATGATCTTCCTTAGGGCATTAGGGTATGTAGATGAAGCGGTCTCAGATCTTTTTGATCGACTTGATAAATGGGTCACACCTGTTCCTGCAATCTTAGCTGAGACATTTAGATCTTTGAATGCATGTAGGAGGGCCGGTGAGGGCAGATTTATAGGGTGCGCACAGTTGTTATTGGCTTGGTTACATAGTCATTTCTGTAAGGTGGATAAGGTTTCTTATCGGGTTATCTCCAGGAATTACTCCCTATTAAAGGAAATAGTGGCCATGCCAAGAAGGAATTACATATCAGAGGAGAATTGGATAGCGCTCCTCCAAAATCTCCAGGAAGAAGACGTCGAGTGGAGAGCTCATTGGTTGATTCAAGACAAAATTCTTTACCGATGTGGGAGTTTTGACTGGGTCCTTTTGCTTGGAATTTGGGGGGCTGTTGGGTATGCTCCTTTACTCGTATTAAGGCAATACAAATCAAGACAGTTCATACCGGCAACACATGGCCTAGCTTAATGTGAGTTTTCGTATAGAGAAGATAACTACAAGAAAAGGGTAAAAGAGATTTCTAACGCTTGGAATCAGACTTGTTGAATGAAAAGGCTGGTCATAGGTTCAATGACTACTCCTGAGTACAGTGGATGGTGGAGTAAAAGAATTAATGATAATATCCCTGGGCCGAATTTAGAAGGCGTTCAACCGATGAAAGGGTACTTACAAGTGATCCCGTCAGAACTAGAAATCATAAAGCAAGATTTCGAGAGGAGGAATTTGGAACTTAAAAAGAAGATAGAACAATTGGAGGAAGAAAACATGCATTTAAGGTTAGATGCTGATGTTCAAAAGTTAGAGGCCAAGAAATTAAGGAAAGGAAAGAATAAAACCGAGAAAAACTTGGATAGTTTGAAGACGGGTTACAAGAAATTGCGTCTATCGATGAGAACTGCCGGATTGGGAAAAACGTCAGAGCAATGGCAACAAGAGATCCAAGAAGAAAGAATCAAAACCGATCGGTGGGAGAGAAAATTCTAAGAGGCTCAGGCACATAAAGAGGCTCTAGAAAGGAGTTTGTTAGAAACACAAAATGACAAAAGATAATTAAAGTCTAGAGTGGCAGAACTTGAAATATCACTTCATCAGTATAGAAATCAAAATTCTACGGTTGAATTGAGGGCAAGATTGGATAAGATTGAAGAAATAAAAGGAAAGATAGAAGAACTAGAGTCTGCATTACAAAACTATGAGCTCCGGGTAGAGCTTCTTGAGGTAAGTGAGGAACGTTGGAAGGAACAGCTTCACCATTCTCAGAATCAAGTTAGAAACAGAGATTACATTATGGGCGAGGCCGTGGCTCAGATTCGGGAGGTAGCCGATCATTTACAAACTTTAGCAATTCAGGCCGACATGCTAAGCGTGAAGTATGAGCTAGAATCAGATCGGGGTTAAGAGTTAGCTTCGTTGCTTAGGAAAGTTAAAACCTTGAGCATTAGGGCAAAGCCATATTTGTAATTCGTTTTATGTAAAGAATTTTGTTTTCTAGTAAAGTTTTCTAAATGAAATTGAATCAAAATCGACGCCTTTTTTGCATTCATTTAATGCATTCACATTTCATCACATCATGTGCATTAAATTTCATGGAAAGACCTGAATTGGTTAAAATCATTTCAGAATTAATCTGGAAACCAACAAAAACTTACCAAGCAAACATCAATACGGTACCCGAGCAAAGACAAAAGACATGGATCAAAGATTGGAAAGACTTGAACAACTCCAAAAAGAGATGCAGGATCAACTACAATTGCAAATGCAAGAGCAACTGGCTAAAATCTAGCAAGACATGATGGACCGAATGTTGCAGTCCCAAAGAAATATGATGACTCAGTTGACCCAACTGCTGACTGGAGGAATAGATAAAGGAAAGGGCGCCATAGTTAATGCTGGAGAAGAGAATGAGGAACCTCTTTGTAACACCCCTATCCCGTGTCCGTCGCCGGATTAGGGTAGGGAGCATTACCAGACATATCAGAAAACATTTACGGAAGTTCATACATTCAAACCTCATTCTCAGGCATTATGTCCCTTAAAACGGTCACCGAGACCAAAAATCATGCTTACAAACTGAGTCGGGACTAAACTGAAACATAAACCAAATCTCATGGAAAATTTGAAACTTTTCTAAAATACAGAGGAGGCACGCCCGTGGGAGGAGACCGTGTGTCTCCCACAGCTACTAGACATACCCGTGTGTCTTCCCCGTGGTAACATATTGCCAAAATTAACATGACCACCAAGCACGCCTGTGTGCCATGGCCGTGTCCAACTAAGTCATATACTGCCATTTTTCAGACGGCCTTTAGGCACACCCGTGCCATGACCGTGTACTTTATAAGCTAGCTACTGACTTATTCACCACGGTCTCGAGGCACGCCCGTGTGCCATGACCGTGTGACATTATAGGTCATTTTGCAATACCAAAAATGCCAACCAAATGGTTCAAACCTATAAGCGTCATTTATCAACACATATCAAGCATATATGGCAACCAAAAACATACCAAATAGGCACCCAAATCATGTACATTTGACCACTAAGATAATCACAACTATACATTAAATTTTCATTCAATCTATACCATCAAAACCAATTCAAAACATACCAATTTGCATAACTAAAACTCAATTATGCCTATGCACCATTTGTCTATATACTTATCATCTCATAACCATTCCATATATCAACTAATCATACCATAACAACTTCACATATCACATTCATTAAAGCATATACCAAAAGCACAATCTAGCCAAATCACATTGCTAAGCTCACTTTACAACTTATACCAAGAAAACTAGCCTATATATGTCATATCTATCTTTATACATTTTCAAAGTGTACCAAAATAAGTTTAGTAGAGTGATGACGATCCGTGACGGTCCCGAGCCTTCAGTAGCTTTGACGACCTATAAAACAGATTAAACACACACAGAGAGTAAGCTTTCCAAAAACTTTGTAAGTCAATATACAAACAAACTTAATATTTAAGCATTCAAGACATATAATCAATATGAAATCACTAATAGCTCAATTGCATAACCATAATTTTTTCTTGGCACTTTTATTTAACCATTCATCATACAAACTTGCCTATCATTATATACTTGTTAGATCATAGCTTATCCATTCTTGTATCACATTTACATATGGCTCATTCATACATATTTTCACATATTATCTCATCATTTCAATGCACATATTTATTATAGTAAGACCATATAGACACTTACTTTTCATTCACACATAGTGTATCTTTTAAACGCACCTGAAACAAATACAATTCACAAATTCGTTTGTTTCTCGGATTTATCTGTTGAACTATTTGAAATCTAATAGAATAATCAGAAAGCTCAGAATAGTCGTACAACGCCAACGTCCCAGATGTGGTCTTACATGTAGTCAGATGTCGATGCCACTGTCCCAGACAGGGTCTTGCACATAATCAGATATTGATGCCACTATAATCGAAGTAACTAAATTCAACTCCACATGTTCGGTAACACACATATACATATATTCCACATGACTCGAGGAAAATACAAATTATCCCATATAACGGAATATATATAGATATACATACATGAACACCTTTAAACAACTCTCATGCTATCAAGTAAAGAACATCCACATAACATAATTTATCCACATATTCCATCAACCTAATGTACAACACATTTATTTCATCGTTTTATTTGCTCAATGACAGCACATATAACATATAAGTATGAAAATACATACCTTGCTATCGAATTAACAAAATTCATTTGCATAAGCTTAGGCTTACTCGATTTGTTCAATGACTTAATCATTTCGTAGTCTAAACTCGGAATTGTAAATCACCGGTATAAAACCTGTTAGGCGTCAACCTGAATCACACACCAGCACTAGGCCTGCTAGACCCGAGGTCTGAAATTTAAACACCCGCATTTAGCCTACTAGGCAATAAGCCCGATATAATTCACCGGCACAAGGCCTGCTAGGCTCAAAGCCCAAAATAATATTATTCAACCATCTCATACACATTACATTTTACCAAAATCACATAGACATTACATAATTCATGTCACTTTCACATAATGAATTCAAATTGACTTAACTACCTTTCGTTGCTGAATTAATATGTCACATTCGGCTTTATCAACATTTAAATGCAATAACTCAAAATTCAGCATATAACTAAGTTACAAACAATATTTACAGTATTAACTTGCTTAAAGACTTACCTCGGATATCGTCGGACGACAAGAACCGACTATTCGTTAACTTTCGTCTTTCCCCGATCCAAGTTCATTTTTCTTTGTTCTTGATCTAAACATATTTAATTTAAGCTCATTCAAACACATTTCATTTCAATTTAATCCCAAAACACCTAAATGGGAAAATTACTATTTTTCCCCTAATATTTCACATTTTTACAATTTAGTCCTATTTGCACAAAACACAAAATATGCAAAATTTGAACTCAATTATTTAGGGCCGAATATTCCATACATCCTTACAAATGCATACATTTCATTTATTTTGCAATTGAACCCCTCCAAAAATTTACTCTTACAATTTAGCCCTAAATACTCAATTTCACCAAAATTTCCAATTCAAAACTTATTTATTTCTAACATACCTTTAATATTTTTCCATCAAACATCATAAAACACAAACATATAACCATGGCTGAATATCAAGCATGCTCAAATTCAAAAATTCTAACATGGGTCAACTAATACTGAAAGCAACGATCTCAAAAACGTAGAAATTAACAAAAACTGACTAGAAACTTACCTTGAATTTGGCTTGTAAATAGTCGAAAATCAAAAGAACAAAGTCCCTTTTTCTTTTTTCAATATTCGGCCAAGAGAAAGAACAAATTGATAGTGCTTAATTATGTGTTATTTTATCATATATTATGATTGTTTTTCTATTTACCAAATTAACCTATAAAATAAAATAAAACTAACTTATAAAACAAGGGCATTTTTGTCCTATGCTGTCCACTACCACTAATAATGGGCAATTTTCCCTCTAAGGCTTTCATATTAAAAGGCCACTATCAAATAGGCACTTTTCACTATAGTTGTAACTTTTACGCTTTACGCGATTAAGTCCTTTTATTTAATTAAACACACAAACAATCAAATTTTCATACGAAACTTTCATACATAATAATTCACATATAATAAACACAGAAAATAATATTTAAATATTATTCAGACTCGGATTCATGGTCCCAAAACCACCGTTCCGATTAGGGTCAAATTCGGACTGTTACACTCTCTATCCTCCGGGTTTTACTCCAACACAACCTGAGGTGTACCTTCGAAGAACATCCGTCACAATTAGGCCTCAACAATTTCAGGAGGGTGTTTCGGTACCGATGACCCTTCAAGCTAGATCGGGTTCTAACCCAAGGGATAACCCAGCTAATACTATTATCCCTGACCTTGATGAAATGGCAGAAAAGGAAAGGATAAGGATAGAATTGCCAAAGCAGTTAGAGGACCGATGTAAATGGCTGGACGAAAAATTCAGGGCAATGGAAAATGCTGATAGTCAGCATGAAATCAATGCTAAGGATCTGAGTTTGGTCCCAGATCTAGTGCTTCCCTACAAGTTCAAAATGCCAGAATTTGAAAAGTACAATGGGACCAGTTGCCCCGAAGCTCACATCACCATGTTTTGCAGATAGATGATCAGGTATGTTAACAATGATCAACTACTAATACATTGCTTCCAAGATAGTCTGGTGGGAGCAGCATCCAAATGGTACAACCAATTGAGCCGTACTAGGATTGGTTCCTAGAGGGACTTAGCACAAGCATTCATGAAACAGTATAGTCATGTGATAGATATGACTCCTGATAGAATTACTTTACAGAACATAGAGAAGAAATCGAGTGAGAGTTTCAGGCAATATGCACAGAGATGGAGGGAATTTGCCATACAAGTTCAGCTGCTCTTTATCAACACCCTAAAAGCCCCGTTCATCACTCACATGATAGGAAGCGCTACAAAAAGTTTTTCAGACATAGTGATGACTGGAGAAATGATCGAGAATGTGATAAGAAGTGGAAAGATAGGTGCAGGAGAGAGTAACAAAAGGTCAACCTCGAGGAAAAGGGAAAACGAGGTGAACAACACAAGTACATAAAACAATGGTTACTAAAAATCAATTACTGTAAATCAGCCAAAAACGGTGGCCATTGGTCAACAAGGTTTATCAAAGCAGGAGTCCAGCATAAAGCGAAATACTGAGAAGCTCCAATTTACACCCATCCTATTGACATATAGGGAGTTGTATCAAAGCTTATTTGACGCACACGTGGTATCCCTTTTTAACCTAAAACCATTACAGCCTCTATACCCCAAATGGTACGATGCAAACGCTCAATGTGACTACCATGCAGGAATTTTGGGGCATTCAATAGAAAACTGCATTGCCTTTAAGAAAGTAGTTGAAAGACTTATTAAAATGGGTATTGTGAAACTTGATGATGCACCTAGTGCCGAAAATCCGCTACCTAATCACACTGATAATGGGGTAAATGCGATAGATGGAAAGGTGGGGAGAAGAATCAAGACCGATATTGCAGAAGTAAAAAATTCCTTTAAGATGGCACGAGATCTAAAAATACGTAGAATTTAAAGACTTGGTGTAAGGTCTGATGGACAATAAAGAGATAGAGTTCTGTGAGGAAGTTAAAGAAGAAGGAAGCATATGTGCGTCAGAATCAAAAATGAAGGTCCCAAAAGTCAATCATCCTGTGGTCATCATTTCGCAACCTAAAAACAACGAAGCTGGAGTACAAATGATGCCAAAGATCATAATTCAAAACCGGCGGTCTTCTATTATTAGGATAACAAAAGGATCCCCTGAAATTATGATTGCAATGTGACAATCCTGGGAAAGGAGAACTCAGCCAGCGCTTCAAAAGAGGATCAAGATGTAGGTTTTCATACGTGTAGTGAAAGGCGTTATGATTTGATAAATGCCCGAGCAGAAACCGTAAAATGAAAGACCCTAATGGTGAAGCAAAATAAGGAAAAAGCAGTCTGAGCCGCTTGTTAATGAATCCAATAAAAGAGGAGAAAGCTAAGGAATTCCTAAAGTTTTTGAAGCACAGCGAGTATAGTGTTGTGGAACAGTTGTATAAATAACCAGTTCGCATATCCTTACTGGCTTTACTCTTGAGTTCGGAGGTACACCGAAGTGCATTGATGAAAGTGCTGAATGAGACGTACGTTACCAATGATATCTCTGTCAATAAACTAGATTGGCTGGTTAATAACATAAGTGCCAATAACTTTGTAACAGCCCGGTTTAGACCCTAGTCGGAAAAGTGGTTTTGGGGCCACAAATTCGAGTCAAAAAAATATTATAATATTATCCTTGGTGTTTACAGTATGTGAATTAAGAGGTGTGAAAGTTCGTGTGAAAATTTTATCGTTTGTGTGCTCAATTTTTATAAAAGGACTTAATCGTGTAAAATGTAAAAGTGGTAATCTAATTGTTAAATCACTAAATTGCTATGGTCTATTAATTTTGAAGTCCTTAAAAATGATATTTGGCCACTATATAGGCAAGTGGACGGTAATTGACCACCATTAAAAGGTTTTGCTATTAAATTACAAAGGTTAATTTGGTAATTGGCTTATTAATATGAATTATAATAAAACAAAGCCACATTAGTGTTCATATTTTTATTTATTCTCTTCAACCGATATTAAGTAAGGAAAAGAAAGACTTTATTTATTTATTTGGTCTATCTTGCTTCCTTGTTTCTTTCGAATGAAGCTAGAGAGGAGAGGCCGGCTGCATGTAGTGAAAAACCATGGAATTTGTTTGCTTAGAAGTTAAAATCTTCAAGTAGAAGGGTAACTCTTCTAAACTCCCCTTTGCCCATAGCTTTTCGTTGACAAATTCTAGTTGTATTGTTGATTTGAGCTTAACCGAATGTGGGGGAAAAGAGAAGAGTTTCTTTTCTAGTTGTAAATGTTGCATGTCTAGTAGATGAAGAGTTTCTCACTTGTGTTAAAAGAATTAAGTGAATGCTTGTGTTGTTATACTCCATTTCAGTAACTCTAGGGTTGAATAATGTAAAAAAGGAAAGAACGAATTGAATAGGTAGAATCGGTGTTGGGAACCTTAGTGAGTTTTCCTTGAACTTTTATTCTCTTGTGTTTGATAATTCTTTGAAAACGGTTAAATTCTTTGTCCGGATTTTACCTTGTTGGTATTGTTAATTGCTACCCCGTTTATGCTTTCTCGATTTTTGGTATTGATCTTTGTTCGAATAGTGCATTGTTAATGATGTTCAGAGAGTGGTGTATTTATGCTGCTTTAAGGACTGCTGTGTGGTGTTAATGCAACAGAAAATTTTTGTTTTAGGCGTCAATTAATGTTGTCTAAGTGATTATATTTATGCTATTTTATGGATTTCCGTTTGGTGTTAAAGCAGCAGTAAATTGTTGTTTAGATGTTAATAAATGTGGTTTGAATGACTTTAAATTATGGTAGTAATGGTTGAAGTTGTAAATGAATAATTAACGATGTTTATTTAGTTGCAGTTTATGGTGTCTAAACCTAATTTTTTTTAATGGGTTAATGCAACTATTTATGAAGTTATTGAATGAGTATTAAAAGCAAAGTAAATGCTGCAGAATTTATGTCTAAGTGTTAGCTAATGTGCTGGTTAAATGGTGTTCAATAGCAGTATGTTTATGTTTTTTGGGCTGTCGATGGGTAATTAATTACAACTGAAGAAATGGTTGTAGTAATGTTAATTAATGATATCTAAATTGATTCCAAATTAAGCTATCGAAGAATGTAATTGGTAATTAAGATGTACTGCATTAATAAGTTAATTGTTAATTATTATTTAAGTGATTTGGTGGGTTATTTGGGTTACTAAAATGCAGAATTTGAATGATGTCTGAACTAATATAAATTCCTACTTATTCATGTGGTTCAATTTCAAATGAATAGGATAATGGTTGTGTTTGTGTTGACCAATTGTGAGGAATAAATATGTTTTTACTAATTGTAATTAAATGATAGGATGGTTTGAGTTTGAATTTGATTTGATATTTGAGTTAGTTAGTATATTGATTTATTACTATGCTTTGATCTTGAAATAAATAGATCGATTATAAATCGGGGAAAAGAGAAGGTCGGGGAATAATCATCTATGGATTGAGGTAAGTCTATAAGTAAATGGTTGTTCTTAATTTTAAATAAATGTAAATTATTCGTGCTGATTTGAAATGTTTATAATTATATTTGCTATTACCGAATGTGAGGGATGGTAATTGATATGTTCAAGGAACTACTTGAGTAAGTTTTAAGCAATGGAATTAATTTGAAGTAATGCTTGCTTATAAGTTTAAATTGAATGTTGATGGTTATTCCAAGGCATTTCCGAATATATATATATTTGAAATTGATAAGAAATGATCGAAGGCGATGGTACTTGGTTGTTGTAATTAGAAGCATGAAATAGGAAATTTTAATGATGATATTATAATGAGATTTAGGCATACTAAACGGAGTTGATGATGGTTTGATGTGGTATAGGCCGAATGCAATATAGTACTCGGATATTGAACACTTTAATATATACATATATAAGTCTATATTCTTGTGTGTAAAGTGAATGTGAATTATATATATATTATGCATATTGAGGGAATAACAAGTTAAGAGAAGCATACATTGAGTAATACGGTTCAATGAGTACCATATGTGTAGAGTTAAGTAACGGCTCTGTGTGAGCAAAACGTTACAATAAAAGTTAAGTAACGGCTCTGTGTGAGCGATACGTTACGATAAAAGTTAAGTAACGGCTCTGTGTGAGCGATACGCTACGATAAAAGTTAAGTAACAGCTCTGTGTGAGCGACACGTTACGATAAATGTGAAGTAACGGCTCTGTGTGAGTGATACGTTACGATAAGCATTAAGTAACGGCTCTATGTGAGCGATACGTTACTAGAAGTAAGAATTGTAATGGCACTAAGTGTGCGATACGTTACATCAATTACACTGTGTGTGCAGATTTACGAATTTTACGGAGATATAATTCAATGAATGGAGCTATCCGAAAAGTGATAGATAGGTAAGGGATGTATGATAATTGTTTAATTTAAATATCAATGAGGTAAATTGTTCTCGTATACGAAATTAAAGTATCGAGAGGTGATTATTAATCTATGAGTTTGATTGAATGAATGAATGGTATGTTGGTAGTTGATTTTTAAGACTTATTGATCTAGATAGTTGTTGAATGGTAGCATGATATATGTAATTGCAATTACGAATCCGTTATCATCAAGTAAGTTGATTTAATTAACCTTATAGGTTTGGCCACAAAGGTATGTGCATATGTGATGATGAATTGAATTTGTGTATAAGTGGTTATATGTGATATTATATTAAATTCGAATATATGAGTACATGTGATAGTTTAATTAACTTTGGATGATCGGTCATATATATGATAATCGATTAAACTAGTATATGGGCCATAAGTGATGGTATAATGAATCATGTGTATTTGATCTAATAAATAAGTTTTAGATGTTGAAATGAAAATATTTACATCATATGTATTTATATGTGAATTATATGGAGTGAAAGGTGAGAAAGAAAATTAGGTAGTTAATATGTATATACGTGAACAAATGTATATGTATTTGCTTTGAGATGGGAAAGTGATTTATAGGTCGATGTGAAATCTATTATTGAATGTATGTGTGTTTGGCCTTAAGGCTATAAAAGGTGAAAGTTTACGAATGATGATATGAATTATGAGTAAGTGTAGTTACTTAACGAGGAACATGGATTATATGAGAAAAGTGATTGTACATGTGTATGTGATTAACCAAATTTGGCCTATTTGAATTAAATTATATATGTTCCTATGGTGAATTATTTGCTTATGGCTTACTAAGCTTTCAAAGCTTACTTTGTGCAATTTTCCTATGTTTATAGAGTTTCAAAGACTTGCTCGGGTTGGAAGTCGAAGGAGATCTCATCACACTATCCAATTTTCGCTTCGATAAATAAATGCTTGGAGATTTGGTTATGTGGCATGTATAGACTAGTTTTGATATTGCTAGTTTTGAAGTTGTATATATTTGTATAAGCCATGCGAAAATGGCTTGTCCATCTCATTATTCTTGGAATTTATATTTTGGCTTGATGATTTCGTTTGATTTGGTTTTGGAAGTATGATGAATGTATAAAGTTAAAGATGTTATGATCTAAATTTCGAGTTTTGTAACTCGAGTTATAGTCGATTTAGTCAATATGATGCTGATGGACAGTTTCAATTTTTATGCCCAAATTGGTAGTTAAGTCCGGTAATACCTTGTAACCCATTTTCGGCGACGGATAAGGGTTAGGGGTGTTATAAACTTTATCTTCTTCAACGATGATGAAATACCACCAAAGGGTATGGGATCCATTAAAGCTCTACACATCACTACCAAATGCAAAGGGTACACATTGCCAGGGGTCCTGATCGACAATGGATCGGCACTGAATGTATTGCCCATATCCACACTTAACAGGTTATTGGATAGCTCAAACATGAAGGTATGCTAGAATATAGTGAGGTCGTTTGATGGCACAGAAAGGGGGGTCATGGGAAGAATTGAAATACCGCTGTTGATTGGCCCAACTACCTATGAGGTGAACTTCCTAGTAATGGATATCAAACCCTCCTACAATTGCTTATTGGGAAGACCTTGGATACATTCGGTAGGGGCAGTGCTTTCGTCGCTACATTAGAAGTTAAAGTTAGTATCAGAAGGTCAGCTGGTGACAATAAATACCGAAGAAGATATTATCGCGGCTGTAACCAGTGATGCGTCGTACTTGGAGACAAATAATGAGGCAATTGAATGTTTTTTCTGGTCTTTGGAGTTTGTGAATACAACATTCATTACTGAGGGGAATAGGATTCCAGTGCCAAAAATATCCAAGGCTACTAGGATGGGATTACAACTGATGGTAGAAAGGGGAGCTCTACCGGGAAGAAGACTAGGGAGACATCTTCAGGGAAGAGTTGAGGCTCCAATGCTGAAGGACAAGCATGACTGCTTTGGCTTAGGGTACAAGCCAGATGTGAGATAAAGAAGGAAGGAACTGGAAAAGAGGCAAGAAAGGAGAAGGGCACGCGTGAGTGGGGAAGAAGTCAAATGGGAACCAATGATATTCCCCCATATATCCAAAACTTTCATATCGAGAGGGATTATTCATCCCGAGCGAAGGTGATAAGATCCGACCTCGTGATTGATTTCGAGTCGTATTTGTGTTGCCCGATCGTCGATGAAAAAGTATCGTTCCAATTAGCAAGTCGTTTATAGTTGGCTAAGTATGGGAAATATCAATGAAAGATACGTTTAAAATTGGCTAAGTGTTGAAGATAGGTTCGGCTAACAAGGAATTAAAAGGAATTGAAAGAAAGTTGATAGTTTTTTTTTGGATGGAATGGTTGATAGTTTTTTTTTTTTTTTGGATGGAATAGAAAGAAATAGTTCTCAAGCGGTAAGAATGAACGAACATTAAGAAATGCTAACCCGGGACTTATATGGCTTAAGTGGTTTTGGATAGATAAGATAAAACCTAAACCTACTATCTAGGAAGATAGGAACCTCGGTATAAAGGTTCGAATGCCACACTATTGATAATGATAAGTTCGAATTAAAAGAAAGAATAGGTTGATGCCACTAGCTTTGTAGATAAGCCAACAAGTCTTCAAACGAAATTTGAGAGAAGCAAATCTCACAAAATGATATAATTTCATTCAATAAAATGTCAAAAGTCCCCTCAAAAGGCTGATTACACACATATTTATAAGGCTAGAAAAAGGCTAGCTGAATGGTCACAAGTATTCATCTTAAAAGCTGAAATAAAGCTCAAGTCTCCTAGAATTCTTGAACCAAATAACTCCACCATTTAATTCACTTCAATTCAGCTGCATAATTGACCTTGAATGCTTGAAAAGTGACTCTTGAAATGTCCGTTGGTTAGCTGAATAGTCACCAGCCCTTATTGGTGTTTTGAATGCTTGAATTAACTCTTTTGAAGCAGCAAAAATGGTTGGTAGTTGAAAAGCTTGCTGCCGAATTTAAAGAAGCAATAATCCACTCTTTAAACTCTTTTAAATGATGTGTTAAACCTTCTTTGTAACAGCCCCTTGCTTGTAACTGAAAATGACTTGAACAACCACTTTATTTAATTTGTAATAACCTTGAATTGTAACGGTTATGACTTGAAAAGACTCTTGCAATAAACACATTAAAATGAGCTTATTAAACACAATTAAACACTAATTAAACTCAAACACATTAGACACTTAACTTCAATAAATGAACTAAAACTTATTCGTCAATTATTTCAGCAACTAGTTTAATTAAATGAAGCATAATTAATTAAACTTAAAATCATGCATCAATAAATTATCCTAGTGACTAGATTAATTAAAGAAGAATCTATTAAATGAAGTTCAATAATAACTCAATTATTAAAACTAAGATGAGTTGAATTAATGACCAGCAACTCATTTATTAATCTAAGATGAGTTATAACTAATATGAACTCAATTAACTAAAATGAACTCAATTAACTAAGACAAGTAATTTATTCAAGAAACTTAATTAAAAATAAAGTCCAACAACTCAATTTATTAACAAACTAAAATTAAACGTCTCATTTTTCACTTGGGCCCCTCGAGTTTAGGCCAATCTCGATGTCGTCGAGATGTATCAAAGCATGATGCGATCGGGATCGCATTAGAAGGATGCCAAGGAAAGAAAGTGTTGAAGAAATGTTTGGAAACGTTCACATCAATGCCATATATGAAGAAACAACTGAAGGAGGGACCTTGTCAGATATTCGCCCTTATGAACCTGGGAGTATTCTGAACAATTAAACTGCACAAGAAATTCCTATAGTTTTTAGAGCTTACTCAAAGTAATGTTGAAAACACACTTGTTGCTTTAAGCCTAGAAGCAATAAGAATTCCTTTGTGAAATAGGCTTATGTCCAAATATCATTATGAAATACATATTTGATATCTTTTTGAGTAAATATTCTTTCTTTCTTGTAGATTCTTTCATTACAAGTAATTATGTTAGATTCTTTCATTCCTTGGAGCTTTTTCCAAATCATTCTTTCATCTCATTCATAATCATACCATATTCGTTCTTTGTATATTCCTTTGTACCTACAATAGGTTCTCAGATATCAATGACATGAGTAACACTGTTAGGGAATTAGAACCTCCTTTTGAGCAAGACATGTGTTTAGAGGGATCCCAAGACTTTGAGGATGATATAGACTATGGCTTATCTCCGGAATTATCAAGAATGGTAAAACAAAAGGAAAAATAAATTCTACCTCATGAAGAGATAGTAAAGATTGTGACCTTGGAAGAAGGAAAGGTAGTGAAAATTGGAACGTACATAACCGAAGAAACAAAGCGAGACCTCGTAGAGTTACTTTAAGAATTCAAAGATGTCTTCATGTGGCCATACCAAGATATGCCTAAGTTAAGCACTGACGTTGTTATACACCTCCTCCCCATAAAAGAGGATTGTAGGCCGGTTCAGCAGAAGCTCCGGAGCATGAGGCCTGACATTGTGCTAAAAATAAAAGATGAAGTCAAAAAGTAGTTCGATGCCGGATTCTTGCAAGAGGTCAAATACTTAGAATGGGTAGCCAATATTGGGTCTGTCCCTAAGAAAGATGGGAAAGTGAGAATGTGTGTAGATTATAGAAACTTAAATAAGGCCAGCCCGAAAGACAATTTCCCCTTACCTCACATTGATACTCTAGTAGACAATACGGCAGGCTATTTGCTGTTTTCCTTCATGTATGGCTTGTCGGGATACAATCAGATAAAAATGCATCCTGAAGAAATGGAAAAGACTACATTCATAACCTTGTGGGGTACATTTTTTTATAAGGTGATGCCATTTGGGCTGAAAAATGCAGGAGCGACGTATCAAAAGGCCCTGGTGACCTTGTTCCATTATATGATGCATAAAGAAATTGAAGTTTATGTCGATGATATGATCGCAAGGTCTCGAACAGAAATGAAACATATCCAAGTTTTGAGGAAGTTATTCTTGAGACTGAAGAAATTCCAATTAAAGCTCAATCCAACAAAATTTACTTTTGGAGCTAGATCGGGAAAATTGTTGCGCTTCGTAGTCAGCGAGAGGGGAATTGAGATTGACTCAGACAAGGTCCAGGCTATACAAGAATTACCTTCACCGTGCACTCAAAAAGAAGTTCAAGGTTTCCTTAGAAGGCTAAATTATATCGCTCGGTTCATTTCACAATTAACCAAGAAATGTGATCCCATATTTCGTCTTCTCAAGAAACACAATCCAGACGTGTAGGATGATGAATGCCAAAAAGCTTTTGATAAGGTTAAACAGTACTTGTCAAGTCCTCCAGTACTGCCACCTCTATGCTTAGATAGGCCACTAATAATGTATTTGACAGTGTTTAATAACTCTATGGGATGTGTGCTGGGTCAACACGATATTCGGGAAGAAGAGAAAAGGCGATATACTACCTTAGTAAGAAATTCACAGAGTGTGAAATGAGATATTCGCCAATTGAGAAATTGTGTTGTGCCTTGATTTGGATAACTCGGAGGTTGAGGCAATACATGCTGTACCACATGACCTGGCTAATCTCGAAGTTGGACCCTCTAAAATATATGATGGAGTCAGCTGCTTTGAATGGAAGGATGGCTAGATGGCAAATTCTACTCTTTGAATTTGACATAGTTTATGTGAGCCAAAAAGCCGAGAAAAGAAGCGCAGTAGCAGATTTTCTGGCCAGCAGAGCTCTAGAAGAGTATGATCCTCTGAACTTTGACTTCCCCAATGAAGGACTAATGTATTTGGCAGCTACTGAAGAAGACACTACAAAAGATCATATTTGGAAATTAAACTTCAACGGAGCATCAAATGCTGTAGGTAATGGAATTGGGGTAGTCTTGGTATCCCCAAATGGAGATCATTATCCATTCACATGCAAATTGGACTTTGATTGTACAAATAATATGGCAGAACATGAAGTATGTATCATGGGACTCTGTACCGCCATAGAACGCAAAATTAGAGCGCTGGAAGTATATGGAGATTCTGTATTGGTAATCTACCAACTGAAAGGTGAGTGGGAGACAAGAGACCCCAAATTGATTAATTATCGAAGGATAGTTCTGGGGTTAATTAAGGAGTTTGATAATATTACTTTCAATTATCTCCCGCGAGACGAAAACCAGATGGCAGATGCTTTGGCTACTCTGGCTTCCATGATCAAAATGAGCAAACAAGAGGATGTAAAACCCATTCAAATGAGTATTTACGAGGCCCCAGCTCATTGTTACAATGTGGAGGAAGAAGAAAGAGATGATCACCATTGGTACCACGATATATTATGATACGTGAGAAATCGTGAATACCCTGATCAGGCAACTGAGAATGATAAAAGGACGCTGAGAAACTAGCCTGTGACAATGTCTTAGGCGGGGAGATCCTGTACAAAAGAAGAAATGATCAGGTACTATTAAGATGTGTGGATGCTGTTGAAGCTAATAAAATTCTGGAAGAAGTCCACGAGGGTGTTTGTGGAACACATGCTAATGGTTTCACAATGGCTAGACAAATTATGAGATTCGGGTACTATTGGTCTACTATGGAGGGAGACTGCATCAATTATGCTAAGAGATGTCATAAATGCCAAATTTATGGAGACAAAATTCATGTACCTCCTTCACCTTTGCATGTTATGACTTCCCCATGGCCTTTCTCTATGTGGGGCATGGATGTCATCGGGCCAATCTCACCAAATGCTTCAGATGGGCATCGATTCATCTTTGTAGTCATCGGCTATTTCACTAAGTGGGTGGAGGCTGCTTCATATGCCATTGTTACTAGTTTGGCAGTCAACAGATTCCTAAAAAAGGAAATTATATGTCGATATGGAATGCCTGAAAGGATCATATCTGACAATGCATTAAGCTTGAACAACAGCACGATAGTGGAGGTCTGCAGTCAATTCAAAATCAGACACTACAATTCATCAACGTATCGTCTAAAACTAGATGGTACAGTGGAAGTAGCCAATAAAAGTATTAAGAAGATCATGGGGAAAATGGCCGAAACTTATAAATATTGGCCCGAGAAGTTACCATTTGCTCTCTATGCTTATCGAACGTCTATCAAAATTTCCATCGGGGCAATGCCTTTCTCATTGGTTTATGAAATGGAGGCGGTTTTACCCATTGAAGTAGAGATTCCTTCCCTTCAAGTTTTGTCAGAGCTAAAGTTAGAAGAAACAAAATGGATCCAGTCTTGATATGATCAGTTGAACTTGATTGAGGAAAAAAGGCTAAGGGCTATTCGTCAGGGTTAGATGTACCAAAAACAAATGATGCGAGCTTATGACAAAAATGTTTGCCCAAGAGAATTTCACGAGGGGGACCTGGTATTGAAAAAGATCCTCCCCATACAAAAGGATTTCAGAGGGAAATGGATGCCAAATTGGGAAGGACCTTATGTGGTAAAAAAGGCTTTCTCCGGAGGAGCACTGATTTTGACCGAAATGGATGGGAAAAACTTGCCCAATCCTGTAAATTTAGATTCAGTCAAGAAATACTATACTTAAAGAAGAAAAGAGGCCAAAGTGAAAACCCGCAAAGAGCATTTTGAGACTTTCTTAAAAAAACAGAGAGGCCAAGGTGAAAACCCACAAAGGGCGCCTTGGGACCAAAGGGGTTTTGAGTCGAAAACCCGAAAAGGTTGACTCAAATTATGATCAAAGATTGGGCATGCGGAGATACTGCTATACTTGAATTAACGAAGAGAGGGTATGCAACATCTTGGGGCATTGACAAAGTACTCTAGATCTCCTAAACACATATTGAGCTTAAAATGGTCTTCAGAAAGTTCGTACTGAAAAGCTCAGGCTGCAATATCTAAGGCACCTATCTTTTCCCCTCACTGTTTTGTATTCCAGCAATGTTTGCTTTTTTTATTAACCCATTCTTTTCAGATTTTGCTCCTGATAAATTTCAGTTTCGTCCATCATTATGATCATATTCAAGCATTTTGCATTGAAGTAATGGTTAATGGGCTAATAATACTTTCACAAAAGAAGTTTCGCATATTACTCTGGAAACTTCTAAATAGTACGAGAACCTGAAACAGGACTATTATTTAAAACTCACCAAGCCTAAGGGTTGGAAATATTTGAGAAAGAAACTCTAAATAGTGACTGTTTCTTTGGATTTTATGTCAAAAATACCAGCTGAACAAGAAGATAGGATATTACGTCAGTGATACAACCTTGAAGAACAACAAGCAATGACAACCCAGGCATAAAAAAGGGATCATTCTCATGGCATTCTGTATTTATGCAAATATCATCCATAACACATCTAGTTAGGAGCATTCGATTCATTCTGATCATTGCATCCTAATCATTATGCATAAGCATATGTCCATAAAATCTATTCTACAGGTTATGTCCCCAGAGAACGGTGTAGCAAGATCAGCGAATCCATAAGTCCTACACCTCTGAGGTTGCAATAGGTGGCATCAAATCTACCATGGTGAATCTTATCTCCCTGAAGTTGTAGTGGAGCAGATTGAAGCCATTAACCTTATCTCCCTAAAGTTTCAATGGAGTAGATTGAAGTCATTAACCTTATCTCCCTAAAGTTGCAGTGAAGAGTAAGTTGAAGATAACGAATCTTATTTCCCTGAAGTTGCAGTGGAATAGATTAAAGTACGAGTTACAAGTCCTATAACTCTGAAGTTGCAGTAGGTCAAATCAAATCTACCATGGCAAATCCTATCTCCATGAAGTTGTAGTGGAGCAGATTGAAGCCATTACTCTTATCTCTCTAAAGTTGTAGTAGAGCAAATCATGGCAAATCTTCTCTCTGAAGTTGCAGTGGAGCATTGAAGCCACAAATCTTATCTCCCTGAAGTTGTAGTGGAGCAGATTAAAGCCACAAGTCTTATCTCCCTAAAGTTGCAGTGGAGCAGACTGAAGACAACGAATCTTATTTCCCTGAATTTGCAGTGGAACAGATTAAAGCTACAAGTTACAAGTCCTATACCTCTGAAGTTGTAGTAGGTCGGATCAAATCTATCATGGTGAATCTTATCTCCCTGAAGTTGTAGTGGAGCAGATTGAAGCCACGAATCTTCTCTACCTGAAGTTGCAGTGGAGCAGACTAAAGATAGCAAATCTTATCTTCCTAAAATTGTAGTGGAGCAGATTGAAGCTACAAGTCTAATCTCCCTAAAGTGGATCGAATCACTAGTTCCTATGCCCCTGAAGATGCAGTGGGATGAAATCAAGCTACTCAAAGAAGAAAAGCACTGAAAAGTCGAAGCTTGACAAGACCAGGCAAAACTGGCCCTTTTAAAGTCTTCGCTCCGTTCCCGTTACACGACAACGAGCAAAGAGGGGCAGCTGTAGTGGGCCAATTTAGCCTGGGGCCCATAAGAAAATAAAACCCAAAATTTAACACAAAAAATAACAGTCCAAATTTAATAGTCCAGTCCATTAGAATTAAAACCAAAATAAACCATAATAATAAAAGTCCATTACAAATTATCAGCCCAAATTACAAGGGCCCAAATAATAAACCCTAACCCAAATTCAAGCCCACAACATTAAAATTTTCAAAAAAAAAAAAAAAACCAAAACACTAGGGCGAGCTTCAGCCGCCACTCCCCCACATGCGCGCCACCATCGACCACCTCCTCCATACTCTTCCACGCATCACCGCACGCCAGCTGGCCTCCATACCTACAAATAGGATGAAAACACGGCAGAGAAAAAAATAAAAAGCAAGAAATATTGTATATTTTTTATTTTTCTTCAACATTCGGCTATAAAACCAAAAATAAAACCTTTGTAAACTTTTTTTTACACAACGATTATCAAATACAAAAAGAAACAGATTTTGGATACAAAAATCAATCAAAAAACTGAGTAAAAGTTTTTTAAAGTTGATTACCCTTTTTTTATTTTGATCGATAGTTTCTCTTATTTTTTTTCTTTTCTATATTTTTATGTACGAAAATAATAATAAAAAGGAAAGAAAAGCTTACCTGAATCGTCCCGCAGTCCCGTCGTCGGAGGTCCCTTCTCCGTCGTCGGAATTGGACCTAAAGGGGGGCTACACCATTTTCTGTTTGTATAAACCGTTTCTAAGGTTTTTTTTAAGGGGAAAAGAACGAGGGTTAAAAAAAGGAGCCTAAAACCTAATTTTCATGTAGCTTCGGCCACCGTCTACGGCGGAGCCTCGGCGGAGCCACGGTGGAGGCTGGTCGGAGGCCCGTCGGAGCTGGGACTGGCCTAAAGGGAATTTCAGAGAAAATGGATTTTTTTTTTCTTTTAAAATGGGTTCCAAATAATTTTTTTCTGCGTTTTGTTACTTAAATAGTGCTCCAATATGGCGTCATTTTGGAGTTCATTTTCAAAGCATAAAACGATGCCATTTGCCTTTCAAGATCCGCGCGTTGACCCGACCCGCAAGTAGGATCCGCATGTTTTCTAATGGAAGGGCTAATTACACGTTTAGCCCTTCCAGTTTTTTATTATTCTACAATCAATTTTCTTTTTGTTTTCTAATTTTGCCTCATAATTTATTGCGATTTCAATTAGGCCCACATTCGAACGACGTCGTTTTGGAGGGCAGGGGTTAATTTCCTTATTGGCCCCTCCTTGTTTTTCGCGCGTTCAGTGTGGTCCTTTTTCTTTTTATTTATTTTGGATTTGCCCCAAATTTTTGTTTTAAGTTCAAATTAGTCCTTTTTGTTATTTTTTCTATTTTTAAATTAATTAATTATCACTATTATTATCATCATTATTATTTTTATTATTTTTATTACTATTATTTTTTTTTTACTATTATTATTCGTCTGTTAATGTATTATTATTTTATGTTTGTCATTTTTTCCTAAATTTCATATTTGTTCATACTTGTTTGTTTATTTTTCATTCCTCTACTTTCAAAATATTTGTATTTAGCTTTATGTATATGCATCGTATTTATTTACTTACTACTATTTTTAAAAAATATTTAATTCATCTTTTATTATTTCATCATTATTATTATTACTTAACTAGTATTAGATTTAACTAATTAATGCCACTATTTGTTTATTTTCATTATATTAGGGTTTCATACACATGTGTCATCATTTTATTATCATGCCATGAGCCGTAATTTATTTTTATACATTTTACTATAAATTGTGTTATGTTAATATTTGCCCTATACATAAAATATCATTTTTTTAAATAAGCAATCTTTCGTAATTCGAGAGTCGAAAAGTCGTACCCTAACTTACTGGGTTTCAAATTTTCTCGTCGGGTCTAAAGAACCAATTTTTTTTTAAATCAAAGCATATAAGTTAAATAAAAGCTTATTCTCGGGAATTCAAAAATGTTGTGTCCTAACTCACTAGATATGATATTTTGTTATCTTGAGGTAAGGATTTCTAAAAATAAAGGTAATATTCTGTATTTGGAATTTTGAGAAATTGTGCCCTAACTTATTGGGTTCCGATTTTTCATTTAACCCAAATAACTGAATATCCTTCTTAAACTCAAATGCATGAGTTTTAAAAGTCAAAAGACAAGCTTAGTTTCAAGAATTTAAAATGTCGTATCCTAGCTCACTGGCGTGACATTTTATTTCTTCGAAATAAGAGGGTCTTAGCATCCAATTTAATTTATTCAAGTTTCCTTTTAAATAGAGAGGATCGTATTTTAAAATCTTTTCAACTTTCGACATAAAGACATCAAATAATCAATTAGGTACCAGTTTTGGGCGTCACGAGGGTGCTAATCCTTCCTCGTGTGTAACCGACTCCCGAACTTGTTTTTCTGAATTTCGTAGACCAAAACCGCTGTTTTAATAAATCAAATCTATTATTAAAATGACCAAATTACGAGGTGATCCGATCACACCTTATTAAAAAGGATTGGTGGCGACTCCATTTTCATTTTTAAAGTTCACCCCGTTTTTCAACTGAAAGAATGGTTTCGACAGTGTATATATGTTATTTGCATGTTAAGCATGCCTATGTGATTTTAACTAAAAATTGGTATAATGAGCATGTCTCACATGCCAAAGTGAAAAGTGATTTTTAAGTGAAAAAAGTGAATTGTGGCCATATCACATGCATGGGGTGGGATATGTGTGAATGGTGGAAGAATATGGCAGTTTATCTGCAAAAGTGGTGGCTTGTCCATAAATTTTATAATGTGGCAATATATCTACAAAAGTGGTGGCTTGTCCACAATTTGATTGTGTGGTAGTTTATCTGCATTATCGTGTCATTGTTCACAACTTTGTGTGTTATCAGATGGATGAGTTCTGGGGAACTCTATTGTGGTGTATAGCAGAGATGGGTAGGACCGTTTTCATAAAACCTACATCGTTTTAACGAAATGTTGACATGATCATGCATAGTATAAATGTGAAATATTAAGTTATATGAAGCTGATATGATTATTATGGTTGTATAATGTATATGTTCATATGTATGTGATTGTGTTTATGTAAATCTCACACTAGGCTTAAAAAGATCACCCCATTAGTGTTATAATCTTTCAGGTAACACTCAAACATAGGACTTGGGTTCAACATTCGGTGGAGCCTCTCGGATGTTTTTACCTTATGAACATTTTTATGAATTTTAAAAATTGTTTGAATTTTGGTTTGAGGACTTTGGACATTTTTATTTTTGGGTTGTAGTTTATTTTGTAAACTTTAGAACTGTCATACATGCATGCAAAATTTATGAGATTTAAAGTATTTTAAATTATGAAATTTATTTAAAATATTTACGATTTTACTGGGTTTTAAACAAAATTATAACTCGTAATTTTCCAAGTAGTTTTATGAAAGTCCACTGCGAAAGGATTTTATCCAAAAAAACATTTTTATAAATAATTAAAGTGCAAATTTTTTTTTGAGAAAAAACCGAGGCATATCTTGAATTAAAAATAAGCAAACCACACCAAAACCAAAATACACGTGTTTGACAATACATCCATTAAAGGCAAGCAAAACGGGTAAATTACCAAAATATGCCTTTTTTTTTCAAAATTTTCAGAAAAGGTCAAATTTTCCAATTATTTACCGGAATGGGCCATTTCCCTCGAAAACGCATCCACATCAGCGTGATTTCAGGGGATGCAGCAGGAAAATGTGTCCCTCAGGGAGCGTTTTCTGCCACATCAGTAGAAATCGCGTCTTTGAGGGCGCGCTTTGCTGAGTGGCAAAAATGCTCCCTCGGACGCGTTTTGCCCGCTTCCAACGGCCATATTTTGTTTGACCGTTGGGCCTCCAACAGTAAAAAAAAAAAAACTATAAACCCCCCTTCATTTTTTTCACACAAAGGTCCTTACTCAAATTCCTCTCAAATTTCTCTCAAATTCCTCTAAAGTTCCTCTCAAATTTCAAAAAAGTCCTTTAATTTTTACAAAAAAGCCCTATTTAAAAGTTTTTTGAAATAGTTTTTTTTTAAAATTTAGAAATATTCGATCGTATTAGCAATGGCCGGAGAATTAATTCGTCTCAACAATAAACACATCTCCGTCGATCAAATGACAATAGTAAGTTATAATTTTAATTTTTCAATACTATTTAATATTTTTTTAGGTTTATGCAATTTTAATTAATTTTAATTTTATAATTTTTTAAACAGTCTGTAGATCGGGTGTTGCAATGCTATATTCGTAATATGTCTGGTCCACTATTGCCGTTAATCGAGAATTACCTGCGGGAAGCGGGTTTTTAGCACATGGCTACGATGGGCTGGGGGTGCAAGTTGGACCCAAAGCTAATTAGTGCATTGATAGAGAGGTAGAGACCCGAGACACACACTTTCCATTTTCCATGCGGAGAGTGTACTATCACTCTAGAAGACGTGCAGTTGCAATTGGGATTGCCGGTGGATGGGTACGTAGTCACTGGGTCTGCAACTTCTGGTGATTGGGGAGCCGTATGCTACGAGCTTTTGGGTGCTATTCTGGATAACATTAACAGAGGTCGGATCAAGATGAGCTGGTTACGAGACACATTCCCGGAGCCAGATAATGATTCGATCAAATTATAAAGAATACGGTATGTTCAGGCATAAGAGATGATCGGAGGCTATCTGATGCCGGACTTGTCACGAAACCTCGTACATTTGAAATGGCCGCTGAAACTCATTGATTTTAGAACATTCGGTGAATTGAGTTGGGGGTCTGCCGTGCTAGCAAAATTGTATCGGGAGATGTGCGGGGCGACGCGATCGAACGTCCTCGAGTGGACCTCCCATATACATTCCCACTCATAACGAGGTAAATTTAATATTAGATTTTACAATTATTACGTATATTTAAAATATAATTGTATGCTAAAAATTTATTTAATTAGGTGAAACCATTCGGCGAGTATGTTGGAATACCTACTTCGCTTGAAGATATACGGCTTTTATTAGACCAACGGTCGGAAGCACAATGATACGAGCTCACTTAAGAAGCCTGTGACGGACGTCAACCATGACCCGATGAGGCTACCTAATGGGCCAATTACACGTTCCCGAACCAAACAATTCAAAGATGTCGCAACGGTGTTGGTGGCACAAATTTGGGATGAACATAAAAGAGAGCCCAAAAACATGCTGAACTCATATAACTTATTTGAAGTTGAATACACTAGCTAGTCCGACTGCTAGTTTATTTAACACTTTAATTTACGCATGTTTTAATTTTAATTTTCAGTAGTAACTTCATTATTAAGTATTTCATATTTTAGGCGGTACAAGTTTTTAGTTAGTCTTTGTCGAAAGTTTGAATATTAGTATGTTCTTACCTAGTGTTTAAATAAGGTGATTAAAATTTGTCTAGTCGAATTTTAATTAATGTGATTTTTATGTATTTTTGCGGTGCTCCACGTTTTTATAAGATGTTGGAAGGTGGTATTTGAAATTCAATACATGTGCAAGCATAAACGACACCATGCTTTGACTTTGTAGTAATCACCATGGTGTATTTATTAAGTTGGATATACGGCACTAGCTACCTAAGTATGATGAAATGGAATTTTCAATTCTAGCAATTGGGGGGGGAAGCAAACGGCAAAACATGGAACACCATGGAGAATTAAAGAATTAAAGAATTCTTAAATTGGAGCAAGCACAATTGGAAGATGCCATGCGTGAAAATAATCAAAGAAATAAAATTTAAGCATGTGCTAGTGGAAATATTAAAGAAATAAAACATGAAGGCTAGTGTTTTGTTGGACGGCAAGCATGAAGCACCATGGAGAATTTAAATTAATTGGACAATTTTTAATATGTGTATGTGGGTGCATGCGTGAAAGGTGAAAGTGTGCAAATGGGCATGGACGGCATGAAGATATGGATTAAATAAATATGGCATGTTGACTTGAATTAAATAATGGACAAGAATGGGGAGTTGGACGGCATTGAAGAAAATATGAAGGAATGCTCCACATTTTGATACATTTGTTTATTGTGCTTAATGGGACGGCATTGGAGCAATTTGAAGATTAGATTGAACGGCCATTACCTTCAAATGCCTTATTTTTTTTTTCAAGTGGCTATGTTGTCATGCTCCATAAATTATCTTAGCCGAATGTTCATAGAGATTGAAGCCCTCAAGTTTATTCATCCCTATTCGGCTGCCTAATTTTTAGGCTATAAATACTAGTTATTTTCATTTTGTAAAAACAGAACTTGAATTTGAATGAAAGAAAATTTTCTTTTGGTGAGTATTCACTCTCCTAATTCTCAAGGTTTGAATTGACTTATCTAGTTTTCTAGTGGCGTCGTTCTTTCCTTATTTTGAACTTATCATCCTTTCGGGTGTGGCGTTCATCTACCTATACCGTTGGTTCCTATCTCGCTAGATAGTGGGTCTCGGTTTTATTTCGAAAACTCATTCCATCAATTTGAAACTTATAAGATTCGGATCTTTAATTTTTATTAAGGGTTCTTTCTTGTTTCAAATACGTACCCATTTCAACCTATCACCTATCCTTACATTTCAAAGATATTATTTCCAATAAAATTATCCCTTTTGTTAGTTGAAAGAGAAACTGTCTAATTTACGATCGGGCAACATTTACGATTCGCCTCCTAACCCGAGATAGACCGTTATCATCTGGTATCAGAGCCAATTAAATTAGGCACGTTTTGATCGTTTTGAGTTTTTTTTTCGAGTAAGTTTCGAAAAAAAAAGAACCCTCTTCCTACCGTAGCCTGTTTAGTTTGTCAAGCTCTTCTCTAAGAAGACAAACGACATTTGCTTGCTTATATTCCCAGTGTTTTACAAAGTATACTAACTGAGACGAGCCCTTGTCTGTATAATTAGTTAGCTCTATAAGATGTTGGGAATCAACTATAGTTGACTTCCCCGCAATTGTTACCTCCTCCAACATATCTTGGTCATCTCTTGGCTTTTCTACATTAAACTGCTTCCCAGCTTCATGCTCAATTAGCTTGAAACGACCTACGAGTTGCTAGTAAGTCAAAGACAACCTTCTAGAATCTAGAAGAGTGAATTTGAGCGGTAAAAGGCAAGAGTGAATACATTAAGAAAAAGCGAATTGAGTAAAAACACGAGTGTGAGTGTTGATAATTTTCTTTGTGAGTGAACAAGTGAGGATTGTAGTGAGGATTCATTAATTTTGTTTAAAACATGTCTAGAAGCCCCGAACATCGAATAATAAGTGGCGAAGCATCCACGCCGCCAGAGGTGGAAGAAGATTGCAACCCGAAGGATCGATCACGAAGGAGAGATCGAAGTGCAAAGCGATAATGCAAGAAATCACACGCGTGTGTTGGATCGATCAACGAGCGATTAGATCGAGGAGATGAGCGAAGACCTCGAGCAAATACTCCTCCAATTCCGAGAAGGGGCGAGAACAACCTTGGTTACGTAACAACGACGTCTATGAACCAAGTGAAGCCGATAGCAACCCGGCCGAACAAGATGAACGAAGAGAAGGTCCACGAGTCCGTGAGCGAAGAGATCGAGAATGGGCCGATGACGACTTAAAGAACATTAAAATGGCGATTCCTGCTTTTCAAGGGCGGTCCGATCCGGAAGCCTACCTTGAGTGGGAAAAGAAGGTGGAATTAATTTTCGATTGTCATAATTATTCAGAAAATAAGAAGGTGAAACTTGCTGCCATCAAATTTTCTGATTACGCCCTTATTTGGTGGGATCAATTAATGACGAGTCGAAGACGGGATGGTGAACGCCCAATATCCACATGGGCAGAAATGAAGGCACTAATGCGGAAAAGGTTCATCCCAACCTACTATCACTGCGAGTTGCATCAAAAGTTATAAAGCCTAACTCAGGGTCACCGAAGCGTGGATTACTACAAAGAAATGGAAGTGGCCATGATCCGAGCTAATGTAGAAGAAGAACGAGAAGCCACCATGGCACGCGTTTACATTGGCCTCAATCGAGATATCGCAAATATTGTAGAATTACATCATTATATCGATATCATCGAAATGGTTCACATGGCTATAAAGGTCGAAAAACAGCTGAAATGAAAAACTACGCCTAGAGCAAACCCCAATCATGCTTCAACATCGAAGTGGGGGCAAGTGACCAATAAATGGGACATACCAAACCGAGCCAAAGAAACAAGTGGCGCACCTAAGTTTAACAAGCTGATCGGTGAAACGAGCAAAGGTAAAATGGAAGCTCTTTCGAATCGATCCCGAGACATTAAGTGTTTCAAATGTTTGGGACGAGGACATATTGCAAGTCAATGTCCAAACCGAAACACTATGTTTGTCCGAGATAATGGCGAGATTGAATCCGAAAGTGAAGAAGAAGATGATGCCAGTGAGACATCCCAAGATGAGGAAGAGGTAGAACAAGCCGAAAGTGGAGAGATCTTGGTGGTAAAAAGGAGCCTTAGCTTACAAGGTGTCGAAAATGAGCAACAACGCGAAAACATCTTCCATACGCGTTGCCAAATACAAGGGAAGATTTGTTGCGTCATTATTGACGGAGAAAGCTGTACTAATGTGGCTAGCACCATATTGGTGGAGAAACTTGGATTGACTACCACAAAACATCCTCATCCGTATAAGCTACAATGGCTTAACGACGCGGGAGAACTTAAGGTCACAAAACAAGTTTTGGTTTCCTTTTCAATAGGGAAGTATCAAGATGAGGTTTTGTGCGATGTGGTTCCGATGCTAGCGGGACATCTCCTGTTTGGACGACCTTGGCAATTTGACAAGCGAGCAATCCATGACGGCTACACTAATCGATACACATTTAAGTACTTGGGCCGGAACGTGACGCTAGCTCCGCTAACACCCAAGCAAGTTTACGAAGATCAGTTGAAGATGAAGGCATCAATAGAAAAATCAAAAGAAAGCGAGCGGAAAAATGAAAAAAAAAAAAGAAAAAAATTTAAAAAAAAAGAGGGGCAAGAAATTAAGTGATAAAACAAGAGAGTGTGAACAAAAAGAAGAAGAACCGAAGGAAGAAAAAGAAAATGGAAAAATGAGTGTTTTTGCAAAAGCAAGAGATATTCGAAAAACTTTGTGTGTGAGACAACCGATGTATGTCTTACTATACAAGGAATCATTTTTGAACACTAACGACTTATCCGAGAATCTTCCTTCCTCTGTGTTGTCTCTGATTCAGGAATTCAAGGACATCTTTCCAGAAGAGATACCAAGTGGTTTACCGCCCATTCGAGGCATAGAACACCAAATTGACTTGGTGCGGGAGCTTCACCGCCTAATCGACTGCGTCTGGAGCAATCCCGACGAAACAAAAGAGCTCCAAAAGCAAATCACCGAATTGCTAGAAAAGGGATATATCCAGAAAGCCTTAGTCCATGCGCGCGAGTACGGTGTTGCTAGTGCCAAAGAAAGATGGTTCTTGGCGGATGTGTGTAGACTGTCGCGCCATCAACAAGATTACCATCAAATACCGACACCGATACCCGACTCGATGACATGCTCGACGAGTTAAGTGGAGCTCGAATCTTTACAAAGATTGACTCAAAAGTGGTTATCACCAAATTAGGATGCGAGAAGGCGATGAGTGGAAAGCGGCTTTCAAAACAAAGTTAGGTTTGTATGAATGGTTGGTAATACCATTCGGACTTACAAACGCTCCGAGTACTTTTATGCGACTTATGAATCATGTTTTACGAGCTTTTATTGGCAAATCATGTGTTGTTTACTTTGATGACATATTAGTGTACAAACAAATCTTTGGAGGATCATCTCCAACATCTACGTGCGATCTTAGAAACAACTGCGAAAAGAGGTATTGTACGCCAATCTCGAGAAATGTTCTTTTGTACCGACAAGGTTATTTTCTTAGGATATGTCGTAAGTGCAAATGGATTAGAGGTGGACCAAGAGAAGATTAGAGCAATCCAAGAATGGCCCCGTCCTACAACGGTTAGCCAAGCACGAAGTTTCCATGGGTTGGCTAGTTTTTACCGCCGATTCGTGCCCAACTCGAAGACGATAGCCGCTCCTTTAACGGCGTGATCAAGAAGAATTCGGCTTTCCATTGGTCCGATGAGCAAGAACGGTCTTTTAATGCCATTAAAGAATTTCTTGTTAAAGCTCCATTGTTATCCCTTCCTGACTTTAATAAAACTTTTGAAATTGAATGTGATGCATCAGGAGTAGGGATCGAGTCGTTCTAACTCGAATGGAAGACCGGTGGCGTTCAATGAGAAATTGAGCGAGTCGCACTCAATTACCCTGTGTATGACAAAGAGATGTACGCTCTAATAAGATCGCTTGAAACGTGGCAACATTACTTGAGGCCGAAAGAGTTTGTTATTAATTCAGATCATGAAGCACTCAAGTATATTAAAGGTCAGCACAAGCTCAACAAATGACATGCAAAATGGATCGAGTATTTAGAATCATTTCCGCACGTAATTAAGTACAAGAAAGGTAAGGAAAATGTAATAGCGGATGCGTTATCACGAAGGTACAATTTATTAACCTTTCTTGATTCTAAAGTACTTGGTTTCCATCATATTAAGGAATTGTATGCTAACGATGCTGTGTATATTGCAAACTTGTTTTTTAGGGAAATCATACGATTGTATGGAGTTCCGAAGACGATCGTATCTGATCGGGACGTAAAATTTCTAAGTCACTTTTGGCGAACTCTGTGGGGAAAGTTAGGGACAAAACTACTATTCTCGACCACGTGTCATCCTCAAACGGATGGACAAACCGAAGTAGTGAACCGAGTCCTATCAACCTTGTTGCGGGCATTAGTGCAAAAAAATCTCAAAACGTGGGAAGACTGTCTGCCCCACATCGAATTTGCTTACAACCGAGCTGTTCACTCTGCAACTAAATTTTCACCTTTCGAGATTGTTTACGGGTTTAACCCTCTCACTCCTCTTGATTTATTGCCACTGCCTTCAGATAAATTTATCCATTTTGATGCTAGGAAAAAGGCGGATTACATAAAGGAACTACATCGAAAGGTACGCGAGAATATTGAAGCAAGAACCAAACAATACGTCCAACGAGCTAACAAAGGTCGTGGACGCATTCTCTTTAAACCAGGGGACTGGGTTTGGGTTCATATGCGAAAAGAAAGGTTTCCCAAGCAAAGGCGATCTAAACTTCTCCCAAGGGAGACGATCCATTTCAAGTCATTGAACGCATAAATGACAACTCGTACAAATTGGACTTGCCGGTGACTATAATGTGAGCGAGTTTTAATGTTTCGATCTTTCTCCTTTCGACGTAGGTGATGATTTGAGGACGAATCAACTTAAAGAGGAGGGGATGATACGAGCTCACCTAAGAAACTGTGACGGACGTCAACCATGACCCGATGAGGCTACCTAATGGGCCAATTACACGTTCCCGAACCAAACAATTCAAAGATGCCATAGCGGTGTTGGTGGCACAAATTTGGGATGAACATAAAAGAGAGCCCAAAAACATCTTTGAACTCATATAACTTATTTGAAGTTGAATATACTAGCTAGTCCATTGCTAGTTTATTTAACACTTTAATTTACGCATGTTTTAATTTTAATTTTCAGTAGTAACTTCATTATTCGTATTTCATATTTTAGGCGGTACAAGTTTTTAGTTAGTCTTTGTCGAAATTTGAATATTAGTATGTTCTTACCTAGTGTTTAAATAAGGTGATTAAAATTTGTCTAGTCGAATTTTAATTAATGTGATTTTTATGTATTTTGCGATTGCTCCACGTTTTTATAAGATGTTGGAAGGTGGTAGTGAAATTCAATACATGTGCAAGCATAAACGACACCATGCTTTGACTTTGTAGTAATCACCATGGTGTATTTATTAAGTTGGATATACGGCACTAGCTACCTAAGCATGATGAAATGGAATTTTCAATTCTAGCAATTGGGGAAGCAAACGGCAAAACATGGAACACCATGGAGAATTAAAGAATTAAAGAATTCTTAAATTGGAGCAAGCACAATTGGAAGATGCCATGCGTGAGAATAATCAAAGAAATAAAATTTAAGCATGTGCTAGTGGAAATATTAAAGAAATAAAACATGAAGGCTAGTGTTTTGTTGGACTGCAAGCATGAAGCACCATGGAGAATTTAAATTAATTGGACAATTTTTAATATGTGTATGTGGGTGCATGCGTGAAAGGTGAAAGTGTGCAAATGGGCATGGATGGCATGAAGATATGGATTAAATAAATATGGCATGTTGACTTGAATTAAATAATGGACAAGAATGGGGAGTTGGATCGGCATTGAAGAAAATATGAAGGAATGCTCCACATTTTGATACATTTGTTTATTGTGCTTAATAGACGGCATTGGAGCAATTTGAAGATTAGATTGAGCGGCCATTACCTTCAAATGCCTTATTTTTTTTCAAGTGGCTATGTTGTCATGCTCCATAAATTATCTTAGCCGAATGTTCATAGAGATTGAAGCCCTCAAGTTTATTCATCCCTATTCGGCTGCCTAATTTTTAGGCTATAAATACTAGTTATTTTCATTTTGTAAAAACAGAACTTGAATTTGAATGAAAGAAAATTTTCTTTTGGTGAGTATTCACTCTCCTAATTCTCAAGGTTTGAATTGACTTATCTAGTTTTCTAGTGGCGTCGTTCTTTCCTTATTTTGAACTTATCATCCTTTCGGGTGTGGCGTTCATCTACCTATACCGTTGGTTCCTATCTTGCTAGATAGTGGGTCTCGGTTTTATTTCGAAAACTCATTCCATCAATTTGAAACTTATAAGATTCGGGTCTTTAATTTTTATTAAGGGTTCTTTCTTGTTTCAAATACGTACCCATTTCAACCTATCACCTATCCTTACATTTCAAAGATATTATTTCCAATAAAATTATCCCTTTTGTTAGTTGAAAGAGAAACTGTCTAATTTACGATCGGGCAACATTTACGATTCGCCTCCTAACCCGAGACGGACTGTTATCACACAAGTAAGCATTAAATAAAATATATTTTCATAATAAAATAGTCGTTTCTTATTTCATATTTAGTATTTAGTATTTAGTATATAACTAATATTTTTATCATGTTAATATAGTTTTAATGGACACCATACGAGGATTCGTCAATTCGGGCAGTAATTCCGAATGAGTTCTTTCAAAATCCGAACATTTGGCATGTAAAGGTCCCATTAGTCAACTATGCCACCGTGGAGATGCACCAGTCAGATCGGGTTCTGCGTCAATTTGGATTCTGACAACCGATTCTCGTGGCATCCGAGGTGCTCGATGATGAGCACAAAGTCGACTTACGGTAGTTGCATACGGATTGGCCAAGATTTTGGTCAGCATATATCGAATTATGGGAAAATCAGTATGATTATATACCTACTCGGGAATCGATTATCGTTCCTGAGTTAGCGTGCATGTTGGAATACATGTCATGGTTTAGGCTCCATGGCAAGTCGTATTTATTGTCCGAAGAGGAGAGGCGACGGCAACTTCGTATACAAAGAGAACGACGGGGCCCTTTAAATCCAAGGAGAAGGGATGATGGGACGGGCCCATCAACAGCGCCGACACAATCACCAGGCCCAACACTTCAGCCGATGACATCCATATCACAGCCTTTTTCGGTTATGCCAAGTGCGCATCCTAGCCCTTATATGTATCGTAACCCTTATATGTTTCCTTTTCCCAGTCCTATGGCAGGTTGGAATGCATGGCCCGGTTCGAGTTCGTTCCCGACTACTCCAAGTGGACCATCGATCTATAGGTCGTCGTTGCATGAGGGATCGCACGAGGTGCCGTTGAGGAGCTCTTCTTTTTACCAATCTCTGATGCCTTATGGGATTCAAACACCTCTGCCATGGGTGATGCAAACACCTCCGCATTCATTATTTTATCAAGGTGGGTCATCCTCCCAACACCCACCACCAAACCCCTAGCCGGAGGAACTAGAATCCCCACCGGAGCAACCATAACCCCCGCCAGAAGCTAGAACAAGGAGGAATCCAACGCGTAACCGTCGACCACCCCCATGTGGCACTGATTCCGATTGGCACCAACATTGATTTTTTTAATATATTTGTATAATTTTTTTTAAATTGTTTCATTTAATAAAATACAAAGTTGTTTTTAATATTTTTATTGTAATTTAATTTTTATATTTGTAATAAAATAAAAGTTGTTTTTAAAATTTTTATTGTAATTTATTTTTTATATATTTAATAAAATACAAGTCTTTTTATTTTTTTATTGTAATTTAATTTTTATATTTGTAATAAAATAAAGTTGTTTTTTATTTTTTTATTTTAATTTATTTTTTATATTTTTAATAAAATCAATTTATTTTTAATAAGGCAAAAGTATTGCTAATATTTTTATATTTTTAAGATATTTCTACAAAATTTTTTATATTGTTAAATTTAATAAAATAAAAGTTGTTTTTTATTTTTTATTGTAATTTAATTTTTATATTTGTAATAAAATAAAAGTTGTTTTTTTATTTTTTATTGTAATTTAATTTTTATATTTGTAATAAATAAAAGTCATTTTTAATATTTTTATTGTAATTTATTTTTTATATTTTTAATAAAATAAATGTTGTTTTTAAAGGTGGAAGGATCTAGAAACTAAGAAGAAAAGGATGAATTAGGACTAAATTGAATAAGTGAAAAAGTATGAGGGGTTAATTTGTAATTCACCCGAATCCAATGACGAACTTGTACGGTCACGCCTTCTGTGTGGTAGTTCAGGAAACTCCAACGCATCGTCTTGAGATAGATCGACATTATGCATGTGGGCTGGAGGTGAGTACGCCCTGAATCGCTGATCTTCTTCTTCATCATCTAAACCCCTTTCAACATCTTCAAGTATGGTTGGAACAGGCTCATGTTCAGAAAATAATGCAACTTCTGCACCATCGGAGCCGGGCTCTCAAGGTGGATCCACATCGGACTCATCATCCGACCCACCATCATTTGCAACGAATAAGGTCCCCTCGCCAGTAGATGTTGTGGGGGTATATTATCCCTTCTTAAACAACTTTCGTAACACCCCCAATCATATGTGGATTGCCAACCACTAGAATTTGATGACGTTCCCCAATACGTATTTCTAGCATCGAACGTCGACCCACTGATATGCATGTCCCATCCATCAACTGAGTGTCGTGCAGGGGTTGTGTTTTCCATACTACCACAAAAAATGGGCACTTCCGTATTCTGCCTCCCATTAACAGAGTGTCGGCTTGGGGTCGTGTATTCCCCTCGAACAGTAGTAGATGTTGAAGTCGAAGGAAGATCACTTGGCGATAAAAATTGTACATACACCTCAAGATAGGGTGATCCACTGGCAAGATGAGTCTCCACCATTGCCTCCAAGCTCCAAGGACCTCTGATGTCGAATGAATCATATATCACGGGATCAACCGAAGTACAAAATCTATACTTAATAGACTGAACTTTCATTGGCGTTGTTTCGAAGATTTTACACCTAATTCTTTTGTGAAGTTCTGTCAAATCTATGTTCTGGTTAAAAACCAGTTGCGCTGTGTTCTCCGATAAAAAAACAACACCATTTTTGGTGTCACGAACCTCACCATCATAGTAAATAACAACACTAATACGTTCACTTATCTTCAGTTTCTATTATACTTTTGCCTCAATTTCTATTATGCAACCTGAGAATGAAATTTGACTCATTTATAGTCTAAGGATAAATAGGAACTATTGTAGAAAAAGAGCATCCACGTGGGAGCTTTTTTCAGTACTCTTACTGACAGTGCTTCCTGCTTGAAGCGTTTTAGTCATTATTTGTTCAAAAACGGTTTCTCAAAATTATCTTTTCAGGAACTACTGTAGCAAAAGATCGTCCACGTGGGGGCTTTTTTCAATACTCTTGCTGACAGTGCATCCTGCTTGAAGCGTTTTGGTCACCATTTGTTCAGAAACTTCTTCTCAAAATTATCTTTTCAGGAACTACTGTAGCAAAAGAGCATCCACGTAGGAGCTTTTTCTAGTACTATTGCTGACAGTGCATCCTACTTGAAGCGTTTTGGTCACTATTTATTTAGAAACGTCTTCTTAAAATTATTTTACCAGATAGTACTGTAAAAAAAATTAATTTTACCAGATAATTTTTATATTGTTGATATAGTTTTTCCTAAACCCTAAACCTAAAATTATTTTAATTAATTAACCCTAAACTCTAGTTCATTAATTTTCCCCTAAAATGCTAAAACCTAAGACCCTAAAAACCATAAAAAACCCTAAACCCTACCCCTAAAACCCTTAAAACCCTAGCCCTAACCTTAAAAACAGCTGAAAACCCTAACGGAAAGAGAGGGAAAAAACGCGTCCCTGAAGGAGCATTTTTGCCACATTAGCAAAGTGCGCCCTCAAGGACATGATTTCTGCTGATGTGGCAAAAAGCGCTCCTCAGGGACGTGTTTTCCTGCTGCCTCCCTTGAAATCGCGCTGACGTGGACGCGTTTTCAGGGGAAATGACCCATTCAGGTAAATAATTGGAAAAATTGACCTTTTCCGAAAATTTTGAAAAAAAAGGGCATATTTTGGTAATTTACCCAAGCAAAACTAAGAAAACAATAAATAAAGCAACCAAAAAAAAAAAAAGAGAAAAAGGGAAGAAACATAAAAATTGCCTCGGCGAGAGTAGAAAAAATGATCAAACCACAGAAAGAAGCCTTTCATCTTCTCATTTGTGTATTAGTTATCCATAATCAAGACTCCGATCATCTTCCAAAAAAAAAAAAAAAAACTCAAGCAATGATAGAACTATCCTAGTCAAGCTGTTGCATCAACTGTCGATCCCTTTCAGTAACCACAACAGCATCAGGAGGTACTTCTTCAACCTAGTATTGAGAGTTCCTTATTTTGAAACCCATTCTTGCTACTAAATTATATCCTCGATCTGCATGTTGAAAAGAAATAGAATCAAAATTAAGAGCCATCAATCTAAATTCTTTAACATAAACTCCAATCGCAGATCTGTCCAAAACCCCTTTTTACGCCTTTACTATTATCGTTCTAGAATCCCTTTCCACTACAACCTTCCAGAATCCCATATCTCTAGCAAAAGTAATGGCATGCAAACATGCCAAGGCCTCAGCCGCAAATTCTTTATTTTCAAATAACTTAAAATGACATTACAATATAATGTTTCCCTTTCCTTTTAAATGATTATATTTTTTAGTATTTCTCAAAGAAACAAAATAAAAAATATTTAAATTCTTTTAGTTTTCACAAAACAGCTCAAACCTACTTATTTTCAATAAGTAAATAATTTCAAGCAATATTAATGTAACTTCAGGTCAGCGTTTAGGTTAGGTTTGGAGTGTTACAAACAATTTGTTAAGGAAGCAAGCAGTTGAGTAGAAGATCTAGTTTTATCTACAGTAGCAAGGCTTGCAAAGTTAGGCAATTCTTCAAAGATCTTCAATTGAAAGTTAGTCTGTAGCCCTCCTTTTGCTAATGTATCTGCAACTTTATGCACATCCCTGCTTTCATATTTGTCCTGAACATCCCAAGTCTGACTAATAAGAGACCAAATCGATGGACCATGGGATCAACATTCACACCAGCAGTAGGGTTCTTAAGCACCTCAACCACAACTTTGTTATCACTCTTGACAATTATTTTCAAAATGCCTTTATTCCAAGCCAAGCATAATCCATCATAAATAGCCCAAGTTTATGCTTGTTTGACAGAACAAAACCTCAGGTTCCTAGCCTGTAATCCATTTTTAAGAACGTCTCTTACAACAGCATTGTTACCCTGTCTATTTATCGTGCCATCTATGTTCAGCTTTACCCACCATTCTGTGGCGCTTCCCAACCACTAATATACAAAAATAAAGATTGAATATGATAATTAGAAGGACTTTATTAATAAAAAAACTAAATAAACATGTTATTATAATGATTTCATTATTGATTTTTTAGTATACTCCAACATCCACGTTTTATACTGCTTATAGTTCCACAAATTTAATAACTCGCCAAATTTCCTTAGAGGGCACGATGACCTCCTTCGCTTTATTCACTGCCAAACCCATTAATTTCTTAAACCTGAATCGAGATCAGGTTAAAATCAATATTGTATGTAATTTTATGTAATTTAATCTTTAAAATTTGTTCAATTTTATTAACTTAGTTGATATAAAAATAAATTTCCATTAAACAATATATTTTACAGTATATATATAACTAAAATATATGTTATCATATATGATACCTTAAATATTAAACAGTATTTTTAAATTTTTTTACCACATATAGATAATATATATATACACGGTACCATACTATTTTTAAACACTGTTTAAATTTAAAAAAGAAAAACATACCGTCAAATTTTTAAAAAGATTATGGTATATATACGGTAACATATATGTGAAGTTAAAAATATATACAATAAAAAACTTTTATTTTTTTACAATACATATGGTAATCAAATTAAAAATTTGTTTAAAATTTTTATGGTATATATAGTAAATAATGCAGTTAACATAATTTAATATATGTTAACTTGATTACCATATATTCTTCAAAAATAATTTGCTTACCATGTATATATGGTATAACAATGTGTACTTTACATATATGCCTAATTTAGTTACCATATACAGTATGGTTACCTTAAATATATGAAGTAATTTTATGTTTGACCCAAAATTTTAGAGTACTATTATACGGTAATAAAATTTAGACCCAATTAATATATGAAATCAATTGTATATTTGACTTAATTTTGTCAATATTTTGACGGTAAAAAATATTAAAGAATTTAATAGTAATATGTATAATTTGTGCCATTATTTCATAATATTAAAGAATTTGATTCTTTCGACGCATTCATCATTAATGGTATGAAATAGAAATTTTATCTTATTTCAATAGTTTTATGTCATATTAATAATTTCAACCTAAGTTTTAGGATTTTAATTTGAATTTAAAAATTTTTAAGATGAAAATATTGATTTGATATAAAACTATTAGAAAGTGATAATATCCCTGTTTCTTACAATTCATTCCCTTTAATATGGATAGACGTCATATTGCATATTAGGAAAAAAAATACTCTTGTTTAAGCAAATTTTCAAATATCCCACCCTATAACCCAATTTTCTATTATTTATAAAACTATTAACTAAGTTGATTTCATAAATTAAGCAGACACTAATTTAATTGGACAAATAAATTATTATAAGGTTATATATGACTTTCTAGCATACATATTTAAATTAAAAAAAATTACAATTTTGTTTTTAAATTTTCAAAATTGATGAATGATTAAGTTGGAAAATTTAAAATTTTCTAGGTGTGAGTTTGATCACTTCGGTTGATATTTATTTTATATAATTTTATGCAAATTTTCCCTTTCACTCACAATATCAAGCTACATAACTTAGTGTATGTATATTTAGTGTCACAAATCAATCAATTATGAGATAATTTTAAATTTTAAATTTTCAAATAAAAAAATGTTACCATAATAAAAAATGGATACTTAGACATAGGGGTGAGCAAAATCCGATTCGATTCAAAAAACTCGATAAAATTTTCAAATTTTGAATTAAATAATTCGAGTTATTTGAGTTAATCAAGTTTTTTGGATCAACTCGAATAAAAAATTAAGTTTTTCGGTTTAACTCGAATATGAATTACACAATTCGAGTTATCCGAAAATCCGAATAAGAAAAGGTAAAACTACGCCATTCTAATAAATGTTTACCTTTTCTAAAGTTAAAAAGTCAAAACTACGTTGCTTTGATAAATGTTTACTCATTAAGTTAAAAAGGCAAAACCATTATATTGTTTATATAGTTAAATAATTTTATACTTCGTTTACTAGTTAAATAATTGGTTCATGTAAATGCAACATTAAGTATAAATAATAGGATTCGTTAACTCGACTCGACTTGACTCGAAATTTTTTGACTCGATTCGATCCGATTCGAAAAAAATTCAAATTGAGTTCGGTTGCTAAAATAGGATTTGTTAACTCGACTAACTCGAAAATTTTTAACTCGATTCGACTCGACTCGATCGAATACTCATTCCTACTTAGATAGCTCCGGGTGCAACTTGGAAATCCTCAAAAGCATTAAATGTAATGAATTTGGCACTCAAAATCAAATAAATTTTGGAGTTCCAACCCAAAACCCCTTCACATTTGTGGCAAGGTAACTACCAATACAATACATAAACCAAAATCCCATTTTGACGCAGTTTTAGGCTTGGCGGTAATTCAATTCAACCCGCTAAAAGCAAAAGCCACTCTGTATGTTACTGTGACAGACACAACACCGCGCCACATTCCACAATCGGCAATAAGGTTTGGAAGCTCCAATGAAACCCCCCAACCCTCATCCAACTCAGTCCTAACCAACCACTCCATTCTCCTTCCACCCAATCACATTGATTCCGCCTCTCACTCTCTTCCCTGCGTCACACCTTCCCATCTCTTCAGATTTTTTGTTTACGAGATTCCTCTCCACCCACCCACAGGTCTGTGTATGCTTGGAATTTTAAATGCAAAAACTGGGTTTTACCCTCAATTCCGAAAACTACTTCTATGACATTCACGAAAATTTATACTTTTTCTGCTGGGTGAAGCAAGTTAAAATGGGTCAGATATGTTATAGGTTTAACATCAACTCACAGATTGTTTATTAAAATATATATTATATATCTGCAGCGAGAATCGACCTTCCAAGCATAGTTTCCCGTTTTTTAATTTTTCCTTTTCCTACTCGACCTTTGTTCTATCGGGTTTTCAGATAGAGAAATGGTGATTTCTTTTTGAGATTATAATTTCGATAAAACTGGGGTTTTCAGTGTGAAAAGCTGACCAGTTGGGGCTTTCAAAATGAGGAATTAGGGTTTCGAGCGGATAATTTCGCTAGGGTTTTGTTATAGGAAATTCTGCCAGGTTCAAATTCTGGTTTATTTGGGGTGGTTATTTCTACTTGGCCTTTATGTGATTAAAGGTTGTTGGGTGAAATTCTAGGGTTTTTAAGTGTGGGGGTGGGTTCAATGGGGAGCACTGGTGAGGCTGACCGAAAACGGCGTCACTTTAGCTCCATATCGCCCACTGCTGTTGCCGCAAAGAAGCAATCCTTCTTGCCAATTTCTGAGGAGAAGAAGGTATATTATTTGTTGATCATTCTGTTAAACCTTTTTTTATTTGAACTGAAGATATTTATGCTTGTCCTGTTACTTATGTTTTCTTAAATTTCAATTTGAAAAATAATCAAAATTGCGTAATCTCTGACTTGCAATTTTTTATTTATTTCTTATGAATCGGCATTGGTATATTAGCATGGAGTATGCATTTTAATCTCTTTTATGGTATTAAATTGATGCATGGATTTATCATACATGGTTTCAATTGAATGCTTGAATTTGAAATATTGATATCAGGAATATGAAAAATTCTCCTCTTTTGACTTGTGAGGATTTTTTATGCTAGGTTCAATGTTTAGTTGCAGCTTTGTTCCCAAGTGACATGGATTTGATGCAGGTTTATTTGCTTTAATTGCCACTTAGTCTTTTGCAAATTTCATTTACCTCACTGTAGAAATTATATTATTTGTACCAATCTTCTCATTTTAGCTGTATGTTTTTGGTTGAGCATTACTGATTCATCGGTCTCTTGTGTACTGAGTGAATATGGTGACTGTTGTTTTTTGTGGGACAGGGTTTTGCTTGGGTAGGTTGACTGGTCTGTGGAAGTTTGGAAGTTGGACTTCGTTAACTTTTCTTTAAAATATCTTCCTTTAGAATCGGAAATTGGAAGCTCGAATTTTGGCATTAGCTTTATGTTTGCTAAGGCGCATTATTGCTTCTCTGCAAAACTTATATGTTTTATAAATTTTTTATCTATGCTTCTATATTTTCCTGCTTTCAATATTTTGAACTTTTTGTTTTGCCTTTTTGGGTTGTTGAATTTTGGATTATAGTGTTTTTGGGAAATAATTAATCTGTCTTGACAAGTAGGTTTCCAAGTTGAAAATATTTTCTTCCTATAACTCATATTTTTGAACCTTCTCTTTATGCCACCTCCTTTTTTGTTGGTATGGTGCAGCTTGATACTGCAATTCTGCAATTTCAGAATCAAAAGCTTCTACAAAAGTTAGAGGCTCAAAAGGTTGAGTATTCTGCTCTTGAGGACAAGTTTTTTGAACTGAAGGAGAAACAAAAGTCATATGATTCCACATTGAAAGTGGTGAATAAATGTTGGGAAGCAGTAAGCCCCTATCCTAACTGTTAGACAATTTTATGCATTTTCTGCTTATTAGAAAAGATGGAAGGTGTACTTATATCTTTTAGGTCTTTGTTTTATATGGAAATTAACATTAACCTTTTACAATAGCTAATTACTGACTTGGAATCACATTCCACCAACACAAGAGAGTCTATCAGACAAGTTGTTGGACGTGCAGCCAATACGGGTGAGGATCTTCTGCCAAGTTTTGCTTTCTTTTATTGTTGTTATGGGCACTTGTAATGGACTGTTAACAGAATTCCAAGGACCATGCTTTCTTTCTTGTTATAACTTATAATTTATATGGTTGAGTTAGATTTTTTGTTTAATTCTTCTGGTGTCATATATATGTGTGTGTATGTATGTATGTATATATATATATATATATAGAGAGAGAGAGAGAGAGAGAGAATTGTTTTGCAATTATACTTGCTGAGAAGGCTTTTGTGGCACCATGTAGACGAGGCTCCTTCTCCTACTGAGGATGCTTTTCTTAGCCGACTTATGGAAACAGGTGCAACTGAAAGTTCCTCTTCAGATAATCTCGAGCAGATTAAAGAAGATCGAGAACAGGCTGCTTCTGAAAAGACTAGGAACATTTTACACAATATAGTAGTTTCCATTAATGATTTATGGTGCATGAAGGAAGGACTATATGCTGCAGTTCGGAAAGAGCATCCAGATTATGGTACGCGTTCAGGAAAGTGTATATTGTGTACTAAGTCTTCCTCCCCCCCCCCCCCTTCCCCAATTTTTTAGTGAATTATTTTTAGCGGTTATTACTCAGTTAACCGTTTTAATGTATTGTTATGCTAGGTTCTTGCAGGCAGAAGACATCTATAGAACTAGAATCAGACGTTAAGAATCTGAGATTAGCAATAGGTGATATTCATTTGAAACATAGATCTATGGTGAGAGCATTGCAGAACCATAGCGATATCAATGCAAAGAATAAAGCTGAGCTTAAACGACTAAAAGGTAACCTTTTTTATGTAGTCAAAATTGGTATGTTTATACGCAATTGAGACATCATCATCATCATTGGTTTTCTGGATGTTTACATTATTAGTTGCCACTTAAGCAGATGTAGCATGCTAGATATTTTCTTCACACATTTGTGACATAGAACTTGCATGTATATGGTGGCCTGGACAAAAATCAGTGTACGTGACTGCAATATAATTACGTAAAATAGATTTATTACTGTGTGATGCATGGATGATGATTTATAATAATTTTTTGCAACTAAATTAACAATGTAAAAGAAAGTTCTAGAAAATTTAAGTTAAAGACATACACATCCTTGTTTGAAAAATCTTGATAATTAAAGAATAATGGTTCTAATTAAAATTTATTAATATCATTGCTAATGCTAGAAAATAATTAGATTAATAGAAAATAAAAAACAATAAATTTTACTATCAGAGTATAACAATATTTCAAATGCAATATAAAGGTAAAATAAAATTCATGTTCAAAATATCATGTGTAATTGGACATGATATATGAAAAAAGATTTCACCAAATAAATGTGAAAGCAATTTTTTTATTAGAGTTATTACTTTAATCATAATTATGATTGAAGTGAAAGAAGTGCATCAAAACATAGTGTCAACCGAGCCTGTGGTGTAATGTAATGGTCATTGAACTGAAATTTTGGTTTGCATCAGGTTCTAGGTTCGATCCTTGGACACCCCTACCATATTCCTCGTATAAAAATACCCTATAATTATGATTTTAAAATTAGAGTATGAACTGAGATTATATTTTTTTCTTTTCTTAAAATCATTTATCTTTGTTGAAGCAAATTAACTACTTAGTGCATTGAATTTTAAACAAATTCTGAGTACTACATTAAAATTTTTTACTAGAACTCGAACAATTGTTAAATGAATATACTAAATAGTATAATTTTAGGGATAGCCATAATAGAAATGATTCCATGCTTACTTATGTAGTACTTTGTCATCCAATCTGTTATAAAGTTTAGAATTTTTGAAATATATGTATAGTCTTAAATAATTGATAAAGAAAAGTATTGAGAAGGTTAAAAATACTAATCTAAACAAGGGGACAAAAGATAATATTCTAAATGCTAGAAAAACTACAAAATGCATTGAACATCATTAAGGTTTCAACAGTCTTCTATTTACGATAGTGAATAAAAGGAAAAATTAAAGATATTTAAGTAAGGATATTTAGTGTATTTGATCGTAAAAGGAAAGATACTTGTAATATAGTTTTTGCACCAATTTTTATCAATTAATCGAAATATTTTATGTCCTAAACTATTGAAATTATTATTGGTTATTGTTTCTTGTTTGAACTTGACTAATGGTTCCAAATTAATCTTATAAATTCAATTTAGGGAGACTTCTGCTATTAAAAAAATACAATTAATTTGTCATAATCAAATCAAATCAAATTAATAATTAACGAAAAGAAAATTAATCTCATATTTGTTAAAATCCATGTAAAAGAAAAAATTATTGACGAAATACTTCAAATTAAATCACCTCAAAATAATTGAATGGACGACACATGATGATTTTTAAGACCCTTTTGCTCGTCAATGGTATAGGCTATCCACATTTGGCAATTGCCTTTTTTGGCGTTTATAGATTTATATCATATTTAGGCAATTCAGACATTTATTGTGCCTTACCAAACTGCTATATTCCTCTAATGCTGTGGACGGACTAATCAACGGGTGATAACCCTTCCGTTGCTGTTCAAATGCCAGTTATTTTTGTATATATATATCAAAGGTATGAGATGTCATTCAAATATCTATGTGTGGACTGTCTTCTTTGCTTTTGTTTTTTGAAGGTGAATTGGAGAATGCAGCAGTGGAGCTGAAGGAAACTAATTGCGAATTGGCAGCTCTTAAAGCAGAAAGAGATGCAACAAAAGGGGCCTTTTTTCCTGTCTTAAACCTCGGTAGTAAGGTTGTTGGTGATAAAGCCAAAGATAAGCATAGAGATCTGCAAGAAATGGAATCTGTCCTCAAAGAGCTGATGGTAATCCCTACTTTCCTTTGACTTATCTCGTGGAGTTTCTGAATTGAATGTTAGTCACAATGATCAATTTGATTCTTACAGGAACAAGCTTCTTCCCGACTAATCAAATTAAAAGAGCTTCATGTAGAAAGGATAGAGATATTGCAGAAGTTGTCAAATTTGCAGGTTTTCTTTTTCCCTTTTTAATTATTATTATTTTTTCATTTATTTCTGAAATGCAGTTCTATTTATTCAGTCATATAAATTGAATGGGGATTTCTGATTGACAGAACTCATTAAAGAGCATGAAGGGTATTTCTTCTTCCCCAGTTTACCTTTCGATGATAGATCAACTAGAAAAGTCAAAGTCAGAAGTTCTCCATTATCAAGATTTATTTGAGAAACTACAGGTTGTTACCGGTCGGTAGTTTCATTTATGCCTTTTGTTTGCCATTTTTTGAGCGCATCCGATTCTAATGCTGACTATAACTTCCTAAAACTTCTAGGCTGAGAAAGATAACTTGGCTTGGAGAGAAAAGGAGTTGAGTATAAAAAATGATATAGCTGATGTTTTGCGGAGGTCATTGGCAATTGCTGATTCTAAAGCTTCTCATCTGGAGGCAGAGATACAACAGAAATTTGATGAAATAAAGGGAATTAAAGTTAAGCTTGAAGAGGCATCTAGAGAACCAGGTAGGAAGCTCTATGCTGTTTGCTCTGATGCTGAATCATCTGCAGTTGTTGTCTTATAGCTTTTCTTTTCCTGGAAATCTACTTAAAATACTTCACATTTCAGGAAGAAAGGAAATAGTTGCAGATTTTAAGAGCTTGCTTTCTTCGTTTCCCGAGGCAATGAGTTCGATGCAGAGTCAATTAGGTAATTACAAAGAGGCTGCTGTGGATATTCATTCTCTTCAGGCTGATGTGCAATCTCTTTCCAGTATTTCTGATAGGAAGGTTGGTACTTTTATAAGTTGTGTGGTTGTTCCTGGTTTTCCTTAAGGGCATAGACATCTTTTTTCTTTTTCTATATGGGCTTACAAAGAATTGGAAAATAATTATCTGTGATCAGATGAAAGAGTGTGAAAATTTATCCATCAGATCTGCCGACCAAGTTGCTGAGATACATAAGTTGCAAGCCACGGTATGATTGGTTAATATTACTCAATTATTTTGATTAAATCTTTGATCATGAAACCTGTGATACAAAGATTCTTGTTCAAGTTCAAGGAAAAGATGCTAATTTTACCAATAAAATATGCTCTTCTCAGTCTTTATGCTTTTTTTTTTTTTTTCGCGCAGAAAGAGGAAACTCAATTTGTCAATATGTATTATTATTACAGGTGCAAGATTTGAAAAAAAGTGACGCAGAGTTGAAATTGATATTGGAGATGCATAGACGTGAATTGACTGATTTGAGGTCGGATTATCTATGCTAGATACTTTTCTTTATTTTCTTCTGCAGTGAATACACACGTAACTTTGATACATTGAGTTTACTTTATTCTCCTTAGAATATGCTGGATATGTAAGCAATGTTTGACAAATCTATTTCACAAAATTTCTTCCGTTTTAGTGTTGCTTGGAATTAAAATGAGCATCTGTTTTTTCTGTACCGTAACTTTTTTCTGGATATTATTTGTTGCCTAAGGTTCAAGAGAATGTTAGTTTTAGTATATCTTATGTCATACTAGTTATGCTATGCTATTATAAGTTGATGAAGGAGAATATTCTCCATATTTTGGAAGAATGTCTATTCTAGACCTAAATTTAGCAAATAGGATTGAATTTATTAGTGGACTTGTTTTCATTGTTGGGTTAGCTGAGCTTTCTTGTCCCACTGCCTTAAAATCAGTATGAAGCTTATCAGTATGTTTTCTAATATCTGTGGAGGTGTGTGTGTGTGTTTCATATGTTGGGAGGTTTGATTTTGATTATTGACATCTTTGATGTTGAGAATTTGGAGTTTATATGATTGAGATTTCAGACAATTGATTGAACATTGTTGTTCTGGATTATTGGTCTGTATTACTTGAGGTGCATACTTTGATATGGTTCCATATTTTATATGTAGTTCTGGATTTTTATATTTTAATTTTCTATGATTGCAGAGATGTTCTGGAAGTGAGAGATTCAGAATACAAGGCATGGGCCCGTGTTCAAAGTTTGAAATCCTGTCTCGATGAGCAAAATTTGGAGTTGCGTGTTAAGAAAGCTAATGAAGCTGAAGCGATATCCCAGCAAAGGTTGGCTGCTGCAGAAGCTGAAATTGCTGACTTGCGACAGAAATTGGAGGCTTCCAAGAGGTTAAACTTGCTGCTGCTGCCGCTTTTTTTTTTTTTTTTTTTTTTTTTTTTTTTTTTTCTTTTTGAGTTTTTCATTTATGTTTGGAAAGGGGATGTTGTCTAGACCTTTCAGGAAAACATAAAATTGTCATTTCTGCATTAGGCAAATGTTTATTTAATTAGGCAATTTCATCGCACTCTATTCTGTTGAAATTCTCATTAGCCAAGATGTAAATGTAGTGGAAATAATCTACTAGGTATTAGTGTAGTTGCTTCCCATATTTATCTTCTCATCTAGAATTTGTTTATCAAATCAAGGAGTATGAAAAGAGCATGAAGAGCATTAAGTTTATTGATGTTGCAGGAATAAGGCTAGGCTGTCTGATACTTTGAAATCCAAAAATGAGGAAAATGAAGCTTACTTATCTGAATTAGAGGTCAGTGTTTGGTCATTTAGTCTTGCCCCTATTTTACTATCATGATTGAGGCTTTACTTTGGTTTTTCTGTAGTCAATTGGACAAGCATATGATGACATGCAGACGCAAAACCAGCAGCTACTGCTGCAAATTACGGAGAGAGATGACTATAACATCAAGGTAATCGATTTGTTTGGTTTAGGATATTCTGCTCATTTAAAAGTTTGTGTATCATTTACTGCATTCATTTTGCTGCTTACTACCATAAAGTGATGAGTCCTGTTTACATTTTTTTCTTTTTAATATTCATGTCTTTATGCTGGCTAGGTATGGTTATTTGTTTGACTCTTTGTTTCAATTCCAACATCAAAGTGCCCAATTATAACTAGCTATTGACGTTGTATTTTGAACCGAAACAATTTCATAAGTTCATGGATGCTTGCATATAGGAAAAGACGTTTGACATGGAATAGAAGCTTTCACTTGCAAGCCAAACACGAATAACTAACAATTAGAAGGAATTGCATCATTTTCCATAAGTTTGGGGAGATGGAACATGGGAAATTGAATCCGGTGCTTGGTGTCTCTTTGGTTGTTAATTCATGGAATGAAGATTCATAGATGTTCTTCGTGCTGAGTTATCTGTTCTGATTGGACTTATGATTACCTCCATGTTAGAATTTTATCAAAATGAGAATTCTGAATTAACCTTCAAAATATATCAGGGGTGTGGAAATTTTTGGCCTAATAGATGGATTCGCTTATTTTGAAATTTTTGGCCCAACAGGCTTTGGACTCTAGGTTCATCATGCTATTCTGTGACATTTACATTCATGTAGAGTACTTGTATGTTTCTGTTGGTTTACTTGAATTTTTGCTCCTAAAACTTGATCTAGTCGCTTCAATGGTACCTTTCAGCTTGTTTTGGAACGTGCAAAGGCAAAGCAGCTGCAAGATGCTCTCCTCTTGGAGAAACATACCATGGAAAAGGAGATTCAACAATCCAGTGCATCCCTCAACTTCTATGAGATGAAAGCTGCAAAAATTGAGGATCAGGTATACTTTGACTTATTTTGTATAAAATAATCTTCTGAAAGTAATATGACGTTTTTGATCCTTGAGCAACTGGTTTTGCAGCTGAGGTTCTGGTCAGACCAGGTTCAGAAACTTGAAGAAGAAAAATCTCAAAAGTCAGTTTGGTTAGAAAATACACAAAAACTATTGTCAGATGTGAGAAAATCATCTCATCAAGCAAGGGAGTCACTGGAGGAGTCTCAATCTAAAAGTGAGAAAAGTCAAGTGGCATTGGCGGACTTGCAGATAGAATTAGAGAAGGAAAGGTAATGGAATTTGTTAATATTTTCTTTAAATTCCCTCTGCTGTAAGTGCATGGAGTGAATTCACGCCTTCCCTCACTTTATTCATCCATTAGGTTTAGCAAGAAAAGAATTGAGGAGGAATTGGAAGTGGCGAGAAGGAAGGTGTCACGGCTTCAAACTGAGATGGAAGGATCATCAACTGTGGAAAGGCTTCAACAAGAACTTAGAGAGTACAAGGAAATACTGAAGTGCAGTATCTGTCTTGACAGACCGAAAGAGGTAAATGTGCAAATTTTTTAATCATTATTTCCAAGTGGCAATTGTTCAACAAGGCCCTTCATTGTTTTAGCTCGAGTTTTTATTCTTTATTCAGCACTGACAATAGGATAGGGTGCTTTTGTTTCAAACAATGCTCTCATATTTTGACTTTTTTCTTTTTAGCTTCTCTCTCTGAAGTTAATTAAGAGATTATTTATTCCCTTATTCAGGTTGTTATTACAAAATGCTACCACCTCTTTTGCAACCCTTGTGTTCAAAAACATATTACTGAAAGTCGTCAGCGCAAGTGTCCAGTGTGTGCTGCTAGCTTTGGTGCTAATGATGTTAAACCTATTTATATCTGAGATTGGAGCTCTCATCAATGCAATTTGGCAACACAAGGACACTCACAGGTTCCCATGTACTCTTCTTCTATTAGAGATTTGTTAGAAAAAGAATCTTGACTTGAACTAGAGGGTTCCTGCTCATTTTGGTTAGTGCAAATCCCAACAGGTTTTCTTGCTTGGCTCCAAGTTGTTGATTTTACCTAGTAATTTTATTGTATTTGCGTTGTTTGCCTGTTCATTTAAGTGCTTGGAGCCAATATTTGCAGACTAGTCACTCAGAATCGATCAAATTCAATAATCCAAGGAATTTTTTTCCCCGCTGAAATAATATGGAGTTGTTATTTAAAATTTTGGCTGCTTGTTGAAAGAAAACGTTTAGATGTTCTCTTATTGTTTTATGCATACTGCAACAAAACAACCTTTGTAATTGCATGACAGCATTTTCTTTAAAGAGTAATGAGCTTCGATTTTGGGGAGTTCGTGATAAATTATTGAAATCTCGTGGCAAATTCTCTAGAGAATTCTCAGGAGTATTTTTTGGATTTTTTTCTCGGATTTTCTTAGGGTGAATTAGAGTCTGAGCTATCATTGAGTTTTATTACTTTTCAAGTAAAAAACAATTATAAGTATATAATTTTGAAGACTTTTTAGGTCAGAATTAAAAAGTTGAAAATTTGTCAAAAGTGAAACCATAATTTTACTTTTTGTTTATATTAATTATGAGTTTTAAATATTATTTACATATTCACATTAAAATCTACAAACAATTTATATTAATTACTTAAAAATATTTAAAATTTATTTTTATATGTAAAATAATATTAATGATGAATTACGTAAATTATTTTATCATAACTTAAGTCGAATGTTTTGTTCATGTCAAAATAATAATGATATCGTGATCATAATAATACATAAAATAAAGATGCTTTATTTAAGTAAATTATATTTACTTAATAAGATATTTATAATTTAAATTTATATAATTTGAATATTATTTAAATATATATTTATTACTTTATAATTTTATATATTAAAAATATATTTTACTTTCTCAAAATACTTTTTAACAACAATTATAAATACCAAATTGATGAGCAATGGCAAATTATTGGTAGCAGAGGCGCCCATACTATTTAGTCAGAGTCCTTTATCCAAGCCTATTACATTTTGCAATACAAACCAACTTGCAAATGATAAATGCAGTATGCTGATGAATAAATTAAGAAATTATGAATGTCTACCTTTAGAACTAATCTATCTGTTTTCATAGGAACATGAGATGAGTATATACAATTAAAAGCATTACTGAGTTGTCTCATTAATGGGCAAGGTGCGGTAAATAATACAGTCCCGCTCTTTAGACAGAACTTTGACCATACGCACATTACTGATGATCGATATTTGTAGAGAGATTTCCTCACTTTTTTAAGGCTACAAAGTATTGTCCATTAGGAGTCAGTCCACCCCAAGTATTTGATAGGCTCAAAATTTTGCATCGCAGCTCTATTAAAAACTCAAGTACATACTGTTGAAAACTTAAAGTAATGACAGGTCTATTGTATCCTATGTGTTGGCTTGAAAACCAAGATGTCCATCGCTTCAAATATGGTTTAAATTCACATCAAACTAATTGCATTGCAATTAAGACTTTGCTCTCCTCTTGTAATTAAAAAAAAAAAAAAAACAGATTTACAAAGTGGAAACATCTCACCCACAAAAGAAATCTCGCAAGTGGTACCATATTTACCCATAAAATGATTTGTCATGGATGCAATCCTACTAGGTTGGGATTTCTTTGGTGGATGAAGCACTCCCACTTCATGAACCTGCCGCCACTCTGACAGAGTTACTCTATGAACTTAATCGGGCTCTGACAAAGGACGAACACCCCAAGAATACAACACCATATGTCTTGGAGGTCCTTCGGCACTTCGCAGACTTCCTCCCAAAGAGTTGGAAATACCTCAAAAAACGATGTACTAGTTAATCTAGTAATAACCATAGAGTAGCCTTGCTAATTCACAATCGCAAATTAAGTTTGCCACGTACAATCAGCTCTTTGATACGAAACAATATTTGTGGCATGAAAATTTTCCAAATAAAAAAGTCAAGAACAAAGTTCCAGTCTGATAACAGAGACAGCATATTTACAAGTGTGGTGGCCCTGAGTAGGGTATGAACTAACGAACGAAGCAAACACCGTGGGAACTCAGTAATTCAGTCAAGCAATGAATACAAGGAAGGGTGATTATCATGCACGGGATATGCATTTACAAGCAGTTGCAGGTAAACCCGATATGATCCATCAATAAATTGTCAAGCCATAGCTGTAGATTACAAAAATAGGGTCCAAGTTTGTCAAGTAGCATTAAATGGAGAACATACATAGTAAAGGCATGAATATACTTTATAAAGATATTTTTGGGGGTTACGAGTCTTATGACCCCACATGAACTGCTGGACGTTCAAAATTTCGACCATTGCAGAATTATGTCTGTGGGATCATAAAACTGAAAAAGAAAGAAATGAAGTTATTGGTAACCATCAGACTAAGGCAAACTGCTTATGATACTGCTGATTGGATGAATAATTGGATCTTAAGCCAAGAAAGCCTTCATTTATTGATAGTTTACCTCTAATTAAGTGCTGGTGCTGCCAAGATCAAAGTCCATGGTGTAGTCATACTCAATTGTCGGAATTACAGAGGCTACAAATTTCAAGAACAAGAAAAGATACCTGCAATAGTTCAAATGAAATAACATGAGGAAAAAGTCACACCATGTAAAATCTAATCTATTGGAGAATTGCCACAGTAACAATCTAAGTAATTGCAGTAGAGTACCCAAAAGTAAATGTATACTGCATCTTTAAGAGGGTAAGAGAAGAATATTATGATTGTAATTGTAAAGGAAAATTGTGCCCAAAAGTTATCACACCGCACACGTTTTCTCAAAGGTGAAAGGGTCAATTCCAAGCAATTTAGCAGTGAGGGGTCAAAAGTTTTACTTATCAACTTCGGGTTCTACTCCACGTGACATAAGCACATCAATGATCTTTTTCATGACAGCCCCATGTCTGCATGGATGTACGGATGCATGCTTCCCAGGTAAGTGAGGATGGTCCTCAATAGTAACCTATACCAGTAAATTAGCATAGAGTAAAAAACATCTTCCAAATTCCTAGTGAGCAAACTAAAATCTTATACTCCTACCACTTAAGGAAGAATGAGAGATATAATTTGAATTAGTAAATACAGCCTACCGTTTTGTGTGCATGATCCTGACTAACATCCTCCAGAACAAGCTCTGGTTGTAAGAGCATCCTTGACTATAAACAAATTCAGATGAGGACAACATTTGCAGCCATATCAATTAGTTCAATATTTGAATACACAGCTGTAAAAACAAGGATTCTCAAATACCTACCTCATCATACCCAGTAAGCCACACACGAGGAGTCTGATAGTATTTATCATACCTACAAATTTGATAATGTTTGTCAAGTTTGAGATTTCATAAGAAAATACATAGCCTGAAAATGAATCCTAAGCATGTTGGTAGGCACCAGAATTGTCTTACGTGATGCTGACATCATAGGTTCGGGTCCGTAAAATATTGTCATCATCAGGCTCTTGAGCAACAAGATATGTCGGTTGTAAAGTAGCCTGCATTGATCAGAGACATATCAGATAAGTACACAGACATTTGAACCTCTAATCTATATCCTTGAGGAGAGGTTTGCTAAACATAAACCAATATCCTTGCACCTTATCACAACATAATCTCCCCCCCCCCCCCCTTCTCAAAGGTATTAACCAAGATATGTAATATTAAGATAATACAGGACATTGGTTGTTAAGCTTAAAACTCTGATAAAAGGCTAGTCTAAATCAAATGGTTACAAAAAGAAAAAGTTACTCGGCTAGTTTTTGAATCTTAGAAATCATATAAGTTTCTCAGCACTTACTGCATCAGTCTCAACAAGATTGTCAGCTTCTTCATAATCAGCCATGTCCGGTATATCTTCTTCGTCTTCACCAACCCCAAAATAAGAAGGTATTGATCTTACAGCATTCTGCCTTATTTCTAGAGTCTCCATTGAAGGCAGGTTTTCCTCCACATCACTTTTATCTGTCAGGAAGATTAGCTGTGTGAAGTCCATAATTTCTTCCTAGAATCAAAACAAGCACAACCTCAAGGAAGAAGATAATACCTTTGGGTTTACCATGAGTTGCCAACCAACCATCATTGTCTTCATTATCAAGAAGAACCTCTCCTCCTGCAGCTTCATATTCTTCTTCCACTGACGCAGCCCTCCTTAGGCAGGGCACTAACCACAAAATCACCAAATAAAAATTACTAGTACTAATCAGATATGCAATTCAAAGGAAAATCAATTGAAACAACAAGAATAGAAAATTAAGTGAGATGGTGGTCAATTTACCATTTCTAGTAATCAAGTATTGCTTTTCGGGCGGTAAATAGGACTTCCTCTTGCTTGGCTCTCCAGATTCCCTAGTATTCATAACAATTCACTGAGTTAAATTGTTATACCATGAATTATGAAGCTATACTACAAATTTTCCTCAAAAATATTAGTCCATTAATATCGATGTACAATATGAAAATATAAAAGGATTCATATAATTCCAAACTACTAAAGCAAGTTACAAACAAAGAAATAAAGATACATATGTTGATAGTATGGTGAAGATACCAACACCAGGTAGGGCATTTGGATACGAGATTATCACCGGCCAGGGTGAACTCGGAGACGCTTAAAACTCCTTTCTCTTTAAAAGCAGAGACGGTTCGAGGCCCTGTTATTCTTTCCACAGTTCCTTTGAATGCCTCATGAATCCTCTGAGAAAGTACCATATTTTTTCCGAATTTCTTGATTCAATTTAATGTACGATCAAAGGAGAGAGGATATAATCAAAACCCCAGCGATTCAATCGAAGTCGAAGGTTGAAACCCTAGAGATCCCGTACGGACGAGGTAGAGAGAGAAAGGGATCGTCGAATGCGCTTGCGTTGTGGTGTTGTGTTGCGTAGGAGAAAATAATAGCGTGTGGCGTATGAGTTCTACCATCCGTGAGCCCGTTGGACATCGCAAACCCGATGGTCTGGCACGACGGCTGTGATTGATTAGTCGCATGTGTAGGTTACGCCTCTCAATTAATATTCGGGTAAATTTCGCATTTAATCAGCTAACTTTTGTAAATTTTCATTTGGTCACTGAAAATAAGAAAAATTTCAAATCTAGCACTGCCTTATATTGTTGGTTTTAGCCACTCACCCTTAATTTGGCTAACGGGGATGTTTCTATACTTTAGTTTCTCAATTTTAATAAATTTCTATTTTGGTCAATAATATTTCGATTTAGAATTAAAATATTTCATTTTGGTGAGTAATATTCTTTGCAAAAATCCAAGTTTTCTCTCATAAAAATGAAAGAAATTTCTCGTAAAAATGTAAGTTTTTCTTTTTTTTACTAGACTAAACTAAATTTAAATTTAAAAATGGAAAAAAATAAAAGAAATTAAAATGAAAAAAATGGTTTTTCCTATAAAATCCTAAACTTTTCTCAATAAAAATCCAAATTTTCTTTTTACTACAGAAAAATTAAAATTAATTCAAAAAATAAAAAATAAAAAATAAAGGAAATTAAAAAGATAAAATGGTTTTTACATATAAAAAGTCAATTTTTCTTTTTTGTAAAAATCCAAGTTTTCTCTTATGAAAATCCAATAATTCAAGAAATTATTTTATGGATCCTTCTCACCACATTATTCATGGTCCATTTTCAATTATTTAATGACATTTCAACACTTTTATCATGTCATTAACACATAATTTTGGTAATTTTTTTAATCTGAATCCTAAACCCCGAACCTTGAAACTCAAATCCTGACTTTTTACCCATATGTTATAAAAAATAAAAATTTCGAAAATGGTATTCCCAACCCATTAATTACGGGAATGGGTTGTTTTAGGTGGTGGAGGGTGGTACAGAGGCGGCTCCACCCATTTTTTTGACACCGACAAATTTCTGTTAAATTTTTTTAAAACAATTTTATATTAGGTGGTACCTTGTTGATTGACGGCACCAAAAGGCATATTTTATACGGGTCATATAGGGTGTCGGTTTTGTGGGGCCATATTGGCAGGTGGCACCAGTGGTGCCCATGTCAAAGGCGACACCCATTTTGAATATTGCTAGACATTAGGCAACAGAGAACACATCTTGAGCATTAACAAGAAACTTAATTAAAAAAAAAACCCAAACATTGAACTGATGTATGCACAAGCACACCAAAAAAGAAAACTTGTGTATGGTCTAATATGCATCAAAAGTTTTATGTTTGGTCGGTCTCTAGTAAGTTCATTACAGTAAATAGGAGAATCATTAAGTTTTAATGGACAAGCAATGTATAGGCACCATTTGGTGCTACCTCTGACATGGGCACTACTAGTGCCGACTGTCAATATGGCACCACTAAACTGACCCGTATAAAACATACCTTTTGGTGCGGCCAATTAGCAAGGCACCACCCAATATAATTTTTTTCTAATTTTTTTATAACAGAAATCTGTGGGAGTCAGAAAAAATGGGTGGTGCCGCCTCTGCACCACCCTCCACCACCTAAAACAACCCATTCCCGTATTTAATGGGTTTGGGATACCATTTTCAAAAATTTTATTTTATTTTATAATATATAGGTAAAAAAAGCCTCAAACCCTGAATCTTGAACCTTGTTTAGGGTTCAAGGGTTTGGGTAAAAAAATTACCAAAATTATATGTCAATGACATGAAAAAAATTATTGAAATGTCATTAAATAATTGGAAAGGGACCATCGATGATGTGGTGGGAAGGGTCCATATAATAATTTCTCGAATTATTGGGTTGTAATTATAAAATTGTACCGTGACTTGACAATAGATTCATTTTCCAAATAACACTTCACTATGTACATATTAAGAACACTTCACTATGTACGTATTAAGGTAGGTAGTATTGTACTAGTGAACATATCATTTTCTTACTAGTACCGGAACATATTGATACCGGTCTGTTTTGATGTTGTAACACCCCAAAATAGGGCCTAAGAGTTTTAGGGGTATTTTAGGAATTTTAGCCTTAGAGTGTTCAAAATTTTGTGACATGGTATATCGATAATATTTTCGATTATGGTTTTTAGAAAATCAAATCAATTTATGAAAAAATGTTTAGAAACTTATAATTTTAGAAAAATGACTGATTTGTCAAAATTGAGAGCGTTTATGTTACAGTTTGAGCAAATTTTAAAATGCAACCTAATATCACCCCATCTATAGTTTTTTTTTTCCACATTAGTTTTCTTCCCATTGCTCTATTTGACGTTCCTTGTTCTCGCTTACTCTCCCAATTGATTTTTGATTTCAAAACTATATTACTTTGATTCTCATACTTCCTAAAGTATTAAATCTTCATAAATCTTCAAGAAAACTTCCTAAAATTTCATAGATTTCATTATCTTCCTCACGTGTGGGTATTCTCGAATTCGCGACAAAAGTCTATTTTTCTTCCATCAAAGGTAATCATTCATCTACCCATTATTTTTTAATGTTAATTAGTCTTTGAAACTAAATTTTTAACCGTTAAATTGCATGTTTTGATTAAAAGCCGAAAATTGGGTCGTTAATGGTGGATTTCAAGATATTGGATAAAAATGTAGTTTTAAAGTGTTTTTCAATTAGTTTTTATGAGATTAAAATGTTTTTAAACTTATTTTAAAGTTTCATTAAGAATTTCTAAGGATTTAATGAATTTTCAAAAAAAATGCCAGAAGCATGTTGAAAAAGTCAATACCATGAATTGAGTAGTTTAGCATAGATTAAAAGCTGAGAATTGGTCATAGATGAATAACTAGATGAATAGAATTCGTTTTAGGTAAAAAGGTTAAGTGTAGATCGAGATATTTGGATTTCAAGTTGGATATGTTAAAGGTTCCAGTTCAATGAGAACATAGCTTAGGCTTGTGTTTTTAATTTCTTGTAGTGAGTCCTTAGCTGATTTTTGAATGTATTATTGTGTGAATTGTTGTGTTCAAGTTCCGAATTCACTAGGACCATCTACGAGCTAGGAAAGGATAGTTTGAGCTTTCTACATTTAGGCGAAAGCGTATTGGTGAGTGTTTGGAGTAATTACTTGTGGACACGATTCAATGCGTTAATTGGGAATTTAGTAATAGCCTAAACCCCTACTTTAAATTCTGAGTGTAAGCTTCCTTGTACTCATGTGTATATTGTGAAATATGTGCTTGTGTTAATGTGAAAGTGTGAACTGAAATGAGATGCTATATATGTGCTATTAGTTTATGATTACTGTTGTGAAAGAGTATATGTAAGCATGTCATACATGCTAAGTGGCAGTGATAATATTGTGCAAATGATGCAAATGTGCTATGATAGTAATGGAAATTGGTAAGTAATATGTGTGTTTAAATAGGAAAATTTTGGCTTTATGATTCTTAAGACCGTTGGGTATAGTTGGTATGCCATAGGATTGTGAGTACTCATTTATATGTATATGTGATTTGGGCGTTGAGGCCTTAAGACATGTTTGGAGAGATAAGGGAATATGAGCTAAGCTCCATTCAATAGGACATGTTTAGTGTGTTGGAGAATGTTAGCTTTATGCTTCACTTTTGGGACATGTTTAACTTTATGATTCTACGTGGTGTGTTGGATATCCATGTATCCGATGAGTGGTGATAGTGCCTACTTTTACATTTCAAAGCTCAAGTGCCAAATTATCTATAAATATGTTGTACGTATTGAAATGTCTGCATGAAAGTGTATATAACGACTTAGTAAATAAATTGTTAAACATGCATGAGTAAGTGAAATATGACAATAAAGTTGAGATTATCCTAATTGTGATATGTTGGGAAATGTGCCCATATTGTAGTAAACATGTAATTATTTTCTATTTATTTGAACGAAGAATAAATAAATAAAGTTAATGTAACACCCCAAACCTAGCCCAAACACCATGACCGGATCTAGCATGTCACTTGAAAAGAATTCATAAAAACCCCGCGAACCTCAGAAAGCATTTTAAGCCCCCTCGTGTTTCAAGACTCCAAGTTAGTTGTTTTATTAGAAACCTCGTTATTCAATTAAGAAAAACTTTAATTAGCCCAGTTCGCATGTTAGGTGACATTTGAAAACCCATGTTGTTACATTAGATTAAACTGGATGTTTGCCAACAGAATCCGTTTGTAAAATCGTCAATTAAGTTGTGAGAAAAAATTTCATTTGTATTTTGTAAAACGTCTCGTCGATTATTTTGTGTTTAAAATGGTCTAAGTTTAAATCGAAATTAAACCAAATTAAAAGTGGCCTTATTACATAACAAAATCCCGAAATTTAAGGAAAATCAAAGTTCTAATGAATAAAACCGTGCATGGCTACCTTGTAGTCCCCTCCAGCCGATCCACTGCACTATGTATTACTTGTGAAAATGTTAAACAACAGAGTGAGTCTAACAACTCAGTGTGCAATTTCCAAGCACCATCACTGGGCCTTAGCCCCACAGTACAGATTAACAGATAGCATATGCAAGATGATGCAATACCCAACCCAACCTAAATTTCCACCCGCTACACACCACCCGTACCTGCCAATCACACCAATGGGGATTTCTACAATCAACCCTCACCGCTACACACCATCGATGGTAGGCGTCTTTGCGATTAGTCGCTCATCGCCGATTGTGACAAACGTCACCAAATATGTGTCATGGCCACCAGAACAGAATGTGGCAGAGCCACCAGAATAGATTGTGACATAAAGCCACCAGAACAGAACGCTTCCTCTTTCATCAATACCATATGCCCATCCCCATGCAAATACATACGGTCATGATACAGAATACAGCAGGTTTCGGCATATACATACATATAAAAGATACTCAGAATATGTTTATAAACATGTCAACATAGTCGCTTGTATCGCATAGTCAAAACTACTAACCAGACGTCTCGACATTACCCTCCATGGGTAATCCAATAGCACATATCGAGTTTTGGCATTTTAGCAAAGCACATAAATAATTAACAGAAATAACCATAGATGGTGTGAGAATTACACACCTGAAGACACACAGAACTACACTATCAACTCGCTAGCGTTCTCTCTCGTAGGGATCATAGTGATCTGTTTATCCCTTTCCAATGCTGGCCCACAACCTGGTGGCCAATCACGAACAGCAGACACCGCAAGCCTCTTAAACTTAGGGGCTGGGACTACAGGTCCAACCCCCTCCTTTGCTTGACTGGCATTCGATTCCATGGAAAAGATCTTGGTCAGAAGACCCGGTTAAAACGTTGGATAAGATAATAGCGGAAACTAAATAAATACTTTGATCGAATAATCCTTACCGAAATTGACAGAACCCGGAGGGTCTACACTTGAACTAAAAGATCGTCGAAGTCCCTACATAAACCCATATTAGATTCGGCCTTACAACTTGTGGTCCAAAAGAAGTGGCCTTCGGCCGAACGAATGTTGTAACCCTCTTACCTTGGTTGATCGAAAATCGAATGATCCCTACTACCCCTCACGCTGGCTAAAAGCAATAGAGACACGAAGTCTAGCCCTTCAAATGTACGGCTAAGACCCAAGGAACAGAGTTAAGTTTTCGGCAAATCCAAGAGAGAAAAGAGAAAGATTCATAAAGAAGAGAACCCTTACCACTACCACGAGGAATTCGATTGAAAGAATTGGAAGGAGAAGAGTGACGTCACTTCCTCTAGCAAATTAACAAACGAAAAGAGTCACCACACAAGAGAGATTCGGCCAAGAGATGGGGCTTGCGAAATGAATGAATAGAAGAAGAAAAAAAAAGGAGTAGAGATGGTTGGAAGATTCGGCTATGGTTTAATGAATGGAAAGTACATTCGGCCACAAGAAGAAAAGGGTTGTTCGGCTTTTGAAAGCGAAGTAATCGTTTAACGCTACCAACGTGTAAAAGAGAGGAAGAGAGAGGTGAGGTTCGGCTTATGAGCAACTAGATGAAGGTGGAAAAATGAGAAAAGAATGGTAGAAGATTCGACCTTTGAAAAGAAAAGAGATGGATGCTAGGAGAATTCGGTAGAAGTGAAAATACCCAAAAGAAAACAACGGAAAGAAGAAAAGTGCTTTCTAACTTTCGGCCCTATAAGCAAAATGCTGAAAAAGAGAAATTACTGAGAGAATTTGGCACCTCAAAGGAAACAACGTGCATCCAATGGCAAATGAGAGCTCACAACTCCTAACTAGCCTATCTAAATTTCGGCACCTCACTCCTAAACCGAAACACCCCCTACATGATCGAAAGCCCACCCCCTAGAACCCCACGTTCGGCCAACAACTCCACCCCTCTCCAAATCCTTTAACTTCCTCCTCAATTCACTCACACCCTCCCATTCAAACAAGTTTGAATAGTTCAAACTCCCCTGATCACTCTCCACCATCCATTCGAAATGTTTGACCTTTTCAACACTCCCCCCTTAAGTGCCCTTGTTGAATCCACCACTCCCCTTCCAGGCTGCAAAATAAAACTCCAAAATGTCATTCATGCTGCTCTAACTCCTTCCCCCTTGTAACTCCCCTCTGACACCACTTCTAAGCTCCCAAAGTGAGGCCTCCTTGCCACTACGCCAACTTTTTTCTTGTGTCAGTAACCACAAAATTTAATCCCTTAAAGCCTAGCTCTACTAGCTCTCCCCTAAAAGCTTAGAACCAAAAATTTTCACCAAGGCTCAGACCTAACCCCGAGCTTTCCCGAAGCCCCGAACACACTCAAACAATCATACAAAGCATACCAACACTTAGATACGAAGTAAATGAGAAACCCTTAAATCCCGGATGTTACAGTTAATTTCACATTTCACTATTATGTATTTTGTATTTATGTCTTTTATATTTTGCATGCACAGCGAAATTGTGACAAGCAAATATTAGCTCATTGATTGTCTAAGCTCAAACTGAAGATAAGTAGCATTATAAGAATGTTTACATTGCAAGAAAGACAACTTACTTCAATAGATAATCTAAATAAGTCTGTAATCCCGTAAAAGAATCGAAGTGAGCATTTTATTCAAATACTGAGAAGGTTTATTATGTCATCTACAATTCTAATTGGGGAGATGACTAGTCTTGGCTATTGGAGCAGTTGACTCCACGAGTAGAGACATAGATGTATTCATTGGTAGAATGATACATTGGACTGGACCCAAGATGAATTAATTCTGAATCTATTTGTGAATTAATTCACTTGTGATGTTAATGGTGTGATTTACCTAAATCTTGAGTTAGTCATTGACCATGCATATGCAACTTATGTGCTTTGATATAAGTGGAGGCTTATGCTCTAAAGATGATCAAGCCCATAGCTGCTATGTTGGGTAAATGACTTGTATATGGCATAGCTTTACTAGCAATAGTGGAATTCATAACTCAATTAAAGAGTTAATGATATCCTTTTATTGGCATAGTGTGGATTGATAAATATGGAGCATAGCCACGAGTTGCTTGTTCTCGAACGAGTAACTTATCATAGTTATTTGTTGCAGTGATCATATTAATCATTAAGAAGACATAATGGTGACAATGAGATAAAATAGGATTGTATTGAGCCAACGTATTTAACTCAAAGGAATCAAGGATATTATATGAGGGTAACATACACATGACAAGGTGATTGGACAAAGCAGTTGGATGAATTGCTTTCTTAAAGAGTATACAATAAGGAGTTTTCAATCATGATACTTCTTGTGGACTGGCTCCATAATTAAGTAATGGCAAATTATCAAAACGATGCTTCTGGACATAATTGTAATACTAGAGTCTAATTGTATACGTTAGATTGGTCCGTCCTTTAGCTTAACAAGAGCTCGATCAAACTGCATTTGAATCAGAAGAAAATTCTATGACTTTGGGAATAATTTAATTGAGTCGATTTATTCAATGTGGAACTAAATTAGGTGGTCGTAAGAATTGTTCAACTAGAAAATTTGATTAAAGAATTTTCTCAAAAAATTAATTTGGAAAATCTAAGTGATTTTTGAAAAAATTAATTTTGATCAAGTAAAATTAAATTAATCAAATTAATATGATATTTTTGAAAATTCATTTTTAAGTCAGACAATTGGCCCAATGGGTAATTGAACTTGAAAATTGGATCTGAGATCGTAAATTGGGCCCGGGAGCCCAAAACTAAGATCAAGACCCAAAAATTGGTCGAATCGAGCCCGGTGTGTGAAACTGGGTTGATAGTCCAATCGATGGCTAGATCAGATCGATCGGGTCATCATTGACCTGGACCGAACCTGCTGGGGGTGCATAAGGGTGTGGCACCTACATCACCGGACACGGCGGTGCCAGTGACTGTGACGACGGCATCCCAATGGTAGTGGCGGTTGGTTATCGGTGGTTAAGCAGTAGAAGAGTTATATTCCTACTGAGACTCTACCAGAGAATTTGATTTCAGATTAATTATTCTAAAAAATAATATTACTTTAATAGTTTAATATTAAAATAAATTTAATACTTATCTTAATATTATTTTATTAATTTAATATTAAAGTGATTATCTTAATATTAAATTAAATTTAATGTTTATCTTATAGATAAACATTTTATTATTTTAATAAGATTTAATATTAAATTTAATCTAATATTTATCTTGATAAATACTATATTAATTTAATATTAAAGAGATTAAATTTAATCATAGTTGAACTCTCTAAACTCTCCATATAGACACTTGAATTTAAGAGAAAGTTATAGAGAGAAAATTCTCTGAAGAGATTATTTCAGAAAATTTCTAGAGATATTTTTTTCGATTTTGTAACACCCCAATTTTCTTAATTCCGGCTTTTGTAAATTTGTTACACAAATCTGTATCTGCTTCAGTGGTTAAGTGTTCTGGGAGTGTCTGAGAAGTCTTGGGTTCAAGCCTTGGCTTGGGCAAAATTTAATGTTTCTTAATGAATAAAGCCTTACTCTTGTCCAGTAGGTTTAAGTTTTATTGTGTGTAGTATACTATCAGAATGGGCCTGCTGGTCTGGTGGTTAAGTGAAGTGTGGGTGAGTTAGAGGTCTTGTGTTCAACTGTTGATGATGGCAAATGGTAGTATTTTTGTCCTAAATTTTGGCCAGAGTTTGTGTTATAACGGGATTCTGAGTAGTGGGATAGTGGAGAGAATTAAGGGGAAAAGATTGGAGGTTAATAGTTTCTGTTCAGTACTGCTTCCTCTATTTGAAAATTCGGCTAGCCTTTCCTTTTTCTTCATTTTTCCTACTGATTTCTCTTCATCTCTTTCCCTTTCTTCTTTTGTTCCGAAATCCACATTTTCTCCTTTTTGTTCCTCGTTCAATCAGTTTCTGTCGTGCAACAGTTGCTTCCCTTATTCGGTAAGTGGGTTGTCTTTAGTTCTAGCGTTATTTTGATTAAGCGAATAACGGAGGAATCGTTTTACTCACTTTTAGGCACTGCTCGAAGGCTTTAATCGGGTTCTCGAGTTACAAAAATGCTACTTCTGATGGCCATTCCATTTCAGGTTTAGTTTGATTTGATCGTTTAAGAGATTAACTGAGTAAACATTGTTCAATTATATGTGCTGGTGATCTCGGGATTGCGTAAAGAGCGAAAATAAACCAGGTGTGTACCCGAAAATGTAGAAAATGAGGTTTCGGCGAAAGCTGAAAATCTCACTGTCGATGCCACACGGGCGTGTGGTCTCTAGTGTGGTAGGCCGTGTGCAAAGCTGTGAGCCACAACATGGCCGTGTGATCGACGAGCCAGGCCATGCGTAGGCGACATGGCCGTGTGATGGCCGAGCGAAGCCGTGTGCGAGACACAGGCTTGACCAATTGGGCCCATGTGGGCCATACGGACGTGTAGGCCCATACGAGTGAACCACACGGGCTTGTGGGACTCTGGGCCAGGCTGTGTGATCCATATGGCCAAGGCCAATTTGGGCCGTATGGGCCGTACGGGTATGTGGGCCCACACGGGCAGGCCACATGGGCGTGTGAGCCTATTTTTCTGAAAAGTTCTGTAAGGTTGCACGGGTTGTAACACCCCTTACCCGTATTCAACGCTGAAATCGAGTACGAGGCATTACCGGACTTAACTTGCTTGAACATACAACTTTGGGCTATAAAATTTCGTTTCAACTTAAAATTTCTTATTCACATTTATACTGTCATTATTAAGGGCCTACGAGGCCTTAAACATGCAAACTGAGGGTCTCGAAATCAAACCGGGAACTTTTATACACTTAGAAAATTTTTGCCTAAATAGGGCTGCTCGCCCGTGTGAAATGGGACACGCTCGTGTGGGCAGACCGTGTGGTCACACACACCCATGTCCCTAGCCCGTGTAGAATTTATTTTTTTCATTTCGAACTTACAGGGGTTTTCACATGGCTGGGCATACGTCCATGTCTCTGGCTCGTGTCCTTCACACGGTCTAGACACACTCGTGTCCTCACCCGTGTGTGAAAACCTGGGTTTCTGTTTATGACGTCAGCAACCTCATAAGGGGTACACAGTCTAGGCACACGCCCGTGTGTCTAGCACGTGGTCGACACTGACTTGCATCATTAATATGCAGGGGACACACGACCCAGCCAGACACCCATGGGACTGACCGTGTGTCACACACGGCCTAGACACATGCCCGTGTGTCTATTCATGTGGACCAATTCGAGGCTATTTTCCAAGCCATTTAGCCACCTTCACTTGCATACATTCACACATCATCATATATCATTCTCAAATCATCACTTGTAATACTTAAATTCTCACATTTAAACCATGGAAACCAACTATCTTTCCATATACAAGAGAGTACTATCACTAGCACAAATACAATCGACATAAGCCATCATTCATGGCTATACACCATCGAACCGTAAACTATTTTAGGCCAATTCATTTGGCTACATTAACCAAGCCTTAATTAAACAAAAGATAAGATCTCTATACATGCCATATCTCAAGAAGACTTGAAAACTTATACCCAAGTGACTGCTCGATAGTGTGAAAGCATCTTCGGCGGTTTCCAACTCGAGCTAGTTAAGTTAGCCTATAAGAGATAGGAAAGGAAGAGGAGTGATCAATAATACTTGGTAAGTTCATATGAAAATATAAATCAACTATTGACATTCATTTATTTTACTCCACCATAAAGGTATTATAATGAGATTTACATTTGAGCTCATGGTTACCCAATCAATCATTCATAATGCTTACTAATTCATGTCTTACCACATTCCTACCATATAACAAACATAATACTCATATTTACTTAGTCAAGTTTCTCAATAACACTTCGGAATAATAATAATTACTCAGTGGTTTCACATACAGCCCACCATTCGTACCAATCACGATGGTATCACACACAGCCCATCGATAACAAATAATAAGGTGGTATCACATACAGCCCACCATTGATAATAAATACGATGGTATCGCACACAACATTCTTTGTATGTTGCATTGCATCAGGGTGGATTGATGATATTTGGAGGAAGTATCTCAAAGGCTCTTAAGCCTGTTATCTGGCGGCTCAGCTGCGATTATCTGATTATGTGCCACATTTCGGTACAACATAGTGTGTAGGGATGGGTGAGTTGATTTTATCCCCACATGGTGTGTAAGGTTGGACGGAGTTGGTGTGTAGAGGCTGGTGGGTAGGACTCTGTTATTCTGTTCTGTTCTGCATATTATATCTGAGATGAGCTAAAGCCCTAGAATGTATCTGATTCTGTATTTGACTGGGCTAAGGTCCACACCTATTCTGTAATGGGCTCAGGCCTGAACTGTGAATATGTAACTATTTTCTGATGTTATACTGTGTGCATGTTTTCTGTAGGGATTACACACTGAGTTGCGAAAACTCACCCTTTTCTGTTTAATCTGTTCAGGTAATCCCAAGCTTTAGATGGATCGGTGCAGCGGAGGACTCGACGGTGCCCATTGCTTCTGCCTCACGATTTTTATACTTATTTTATGGCTTTGCTTATATCTGGGAAAGTTTTACGTAATATGGCCTTCACCTTTTTTTGTTCAAATTTGAGATTTGCAACATTTATGGTGTTACCGTTAAAAGTAGGAAAACTCGAGTTTCCAAAATAAACAAATGTTTACCAAAACACCATGATTACGCAAACTGATTTAAATGCTTCCGTGAAATATAAATATTTTGGAAATGGACAACATTTTGAAAATGGATAATGATTGAAACAAACGACACATTATTGAAGGTAGCATAAAATAACGAGAAATGGTTTTATCGTAACTATGTTTTCTAAAGCACTATCATGTGACATCGCCAGATACTGCCATAACGTCTAGGCCGGGTTTGGGGTGTTACAGATTTACAACTTGATCCAAAAGTTTAGAGAAATTGCAAAATTACCCCACTGGTAATTTTTGTGAAAAAATTTCTGATTCGAAGCTAGCCCACGCTCGGTAGACGTGAGCTTGAGGATAGCGGAGAAGACTACTCGGTCGAAATGCTCTCCTAGATGAATTGAAAAAGTACAATTTTGATTAAGTGTTTATTATTTTAGATATCACAACCAAGATCATGTTTTGAAAAAAAAATAATACTCTGGTTTTTCCCTAAATTTATTTTTCATTGTATTTTCCAAACCCGTTTTTCCAACATGCTATGTGTGTGTTCTACTAATCCTTGGTGGCATGTTTGCATGGTAGTTTTTCTAGACAGTTACTAAGCTTATTAAGCTCACTCACTTTTTTTAAAATCATTGCAGATTAGTTGTTTGCTAGTGTGAATGGTGTGGTTTCGAGGGGTGATCCAAGCAAGTCCATTTTCTCTTTTTCGTAGGTGTTTATTATTTATTCGCTTATGTTTCAGGAATAAGGCAATGTGGTAGACTTTATACTAGAATTTGATATGATAATTGAGACGTTTCCATGATTTAATTGCTTTTAGGATTTTGAGTTTTGATTTGTATTATGTTGATTACTTCTTGGACTTAATTACTATGCTTGAAGCTGTTATTATGGACAATTTGATGTTTAGTTGATATAGTAAAGCATGTATGTTGAATGGACTTGTGTTAGGATGGTTGGAAGGCTTATATATGCTATATTTTCTAGGTCTGAAGTAGATGTATCAGTATTTGGGTTGTAAAAACGATACCTCTTTGATTTTTAAATGTGTAGGGAGTAAAAATTGTAATTTAGTATTGATACCATACCATGAGTATCGATACTCGGGGCAGAATTACCAATACTTTTTGAAATGTACTGATATTTTCTGGTGTTTTTTATTTTAGGTGGAAAATAGTATGTTGAATTGGTACCGATTTTCCATATAGTGTCAATATTGTGCAAGGAAAATATCAATACCCATGTTCCAGTATCGATACCTACATACTGGTTTTGGAAATTTTGCTTAATGGACCCTATTCATGTTTAACTATTATTTCAAGACCATTTGATGTATGTTCAGTATGTATTAACGATTATTAAGAATATGTTCGGTCAAAATGTAACACCCCAAAATAGGGCTTAAGAGTTGTAGGGGTATTTTAGGAATTTTGGCCTATATGAGCTTAGAATTTCATAAGGTTGGTACTAGGTAATTTTTTTGACTATGGCATCTTAGCTGTCAAATCAATTTTTGAAAAAGTGTTCTAGAAACCCCTAATTTTAGAGAAAGAACTGATTTGTAACATAGTCAAATCAGTGAGCATTTATGTGGCAATTTAACAAGTTTATAAAATTGAACCTATTTCTTCCCCATCAACATGTTTTCACGTCAGTTTCTTTTCCCCTTAACTATGCTTGTTGCCCCTTGCTTTTCCCTTGCTATTTCTTTCTATTTTTTATTCCCAAATCAGAATATCTTGATTTCCTATCATTCCTAAGTCATTTATCATCATAAATCTTCACGAAAAACACCCAAAACTTTATAGATTTCATAATCTTCTCCTAATGTGGATTTTTCGGGTTTATGTCAAAACTCATTCATTCTCTCAAAAAAAGGTATTCATTCATTTCACCATTGGTTTTTAATGTTAGAGCTCAAAACTGAATTATTAGACTTCAAATCGCATGTTCTAAATAAAAGTCAAAAATCGAGCCATTAATGGTGGATTTCGGGATTGTGAGTCAAAACTTGGTTTCAAAGTGTTTTTAACTTGTTTTAGCATGATTAGAAGGTTTTTAAACTTACTTTGAAGTTTCGTTAATGATTTATCATGTTTTAATGAATTTTATGAAATTTGCATAAAAGATGTCAAAAAATGTCGATACCATGAATTGAGTAGATTTGCCTAGTTTAAAGGTTGTGAATAAGGCGTAGATGAGTAGTTAGATGAACGGAACTGATTTTAGGCAAAAAGATTGAGTATGGATCGATATATTAGAATTTAAAGTTTTTTATGTTAATAGTTTAAGCTACATGAGAGCTTAGCTTAAAGCTTGTGTTTTAGTTGGTTTGAGTGAATTTTTGGTTGTTACTTGACTGGGTTATTGTACGATTTTTTTTGTGTAAAGCCTCAAATTTGTTAGAGGTTGCTACGAGCTAGGGAAGAGTTAGTTGAGCTTTCGACTTTTTGGCAAAAGCACAAAGTGGTGAGTGTATGGAATTGCTACTTGTAAACATGAGTTATGTGTTATTTGGCAATTTAGATGTAGCCTAAACCCCTACTCTAAGTTCCAATAAGTTTTCTTGAATCTATAATTATCTTGCGATTATGTATTGTGCATGAAAGGTGATAAGTGAGTATGTTGATTATTGTGTAAAGTGCAACTATATATATATGAAATAAATGTGTGATATATATAAATGTTATATGACTATACCGGTGTTTTGCAAAAGATGCTAATATGCAGTGTTAGTGCACGGATAATCGGTAAGTAATATGTGTTATTTTTCGGATATTTTGGCCTTGTGATCTTGGAACCATTGGATATAGTTAGCATGCCATAGGATTGTGAGTACTGACTAATATGTATAGTGGTTTTAGGCGTTGAGGCCCTGGGACATGTTTAGAGGGATAAGGGAATGAGAGCTAAGCTCCATTCAACGGGACATGTGAGGGGAAATAAGGAGAGTGTTAGCTAAATGCTTCACTTTTGGGACACGTTTGACTCTATGAGTCTATGTGGTGTAACAGAGATCCGTGTATTCGATGTGTGATGATAGAGCTTACTATATGTTTCATATCCCAAGTGTCATATTATTATAATTTATGTAATCGTGTGGAATATGTTCTATGCTTGAATGAGTATGTATGCGTTGTGAGGATGAACTATTAGATGATGCATGATTTAATATTATATTTTGTTGGACTTAAGAATAAGGTTCTTGTGTGTAAGTGATTGGTTGTGTTGCGTGATGTTATGTTAGCGTTGTGAAATTCTTTACATTTACTGAACTTGTTGAAGCTCACCCACTCATTTCAACATATCAGATTAGTGATGTCACGGTGTGGGCGGTGTGGTTTTCGAGGGAGTGATCCAAGGAAGACTAGTTATTCATCATAGGTGCTTTATTATTTTATTCGTACTGGGAAGACGTGCAATGGCTATGTTGAGCTCTAAACATTTTGGTTTGGTTTATAAGGTCTTCATGTTATTATTATGCTAGAATAATAGACATTGATGTTGGCATGGCGATTCTTGTTTGGATGATTTGACGTTCTGGACTGATAAATTTAGCCGTTGAATGATAAAACAAATAAAGTACTTGAATCATGTTGCTTAGGGACTATAACAATTGAATTATTTGCTCTTCTATACTGCATTTTTAGCTTTAGTAGCAGAGGTATCGATAGTTGGCTTTAAAAATCGACACCTCTGTGAATTAAAATGAATAGGAAAACAGAATAGGGATTTGGTATTGATACCTTATCTTGAGTATCGATACTTGGGACTAAAGTATCGTTAAATTTTAACAAGTACCGATAATTTTCGACAAATGAGAAATTGGCCAAGAAACAGTATGCTCGTTTGGTATCGTTATTCTAAGTGGTATCGATACCATTTAAAGAAAATATCGACACCTTAATGTCAGTATCGATACCTACGGACATTTTTATGAAAGTTTGCTAATTAGCCCTTATGCATGATTTTAACTGTATGTAAGACCGATTAATGAATGTTTTGCATGTAATAATGGTAATTAACTAATTGAATGACTTAAAACTTATACAATTTGCTTGGATCTAGTTCCTATTTGATGTACATGAGACGAGACGGTGGTGTGACATCCTGATATTCGGGTTCGGTGACCGGGCCGGGTATAGGGTATTACACAAAAACTATGCAAATGTCAAAATAAAAGACACTCCCTTCTTAAAGTTTGTTATAGATGTACCTTTTCGGATTTATTGTTATTTTAAAAAAAATTGATTTATGTATATAAAAAGTATGTACACATATCAAATAATAAGATTAATTAAATATTAATCAATTATTTAACATATTCTTTAATAAGCTTCACACATACAATTTATCATTAAACAAACTAAAAATAAATAAGAAAAAAGTATTGCACAAATAAACAATAAGAGCATCTCATACCATGCATATAACAATCCATAATCCAATAACTTTAAAATAAATAACAGAAAATTAATTTTTTTTGTACCAGCCGATACACCATATTTTGTCTGGTACCATAATTTGGCCGGCATGGGTGAAATCAACCAATACACATTGGTACGGTTAGCACCAATCGAAACCTAAAGTTTATTGTTTCAATTTACTACCAGAACGAAACGTTCTAGTTGATACGGACGAAACTTGAACGAAATTAACCACCTTGATACCTACTTTACCAAACATTGTAAATAACTCTAGTGTTTATATGCTTGTGTTCTTTACTTGTTAACAAATTGCTCTAATAATTCTAGGAATAATATTTGATGCACTATTAGAGCATAATCTCATGCACCATCGGTGAATATGAACTTGTCAATAAATAGTAATAATTTTATTTGAACACAATTAAACATTAATTGTAACTATTATAAATAAATATTAATAACTCTCATATTTAGGATCTTGAATTTATAGTCAAAGATTTTAACATTTATTTATAATTAATTATTATTTAATTTGAATAAAATTATTAACATTTATTTATAAATCTTCCACTATTTCTTACTTTATTTATTAATAAAGTGGTTATCATATTATTTATTCAACAATGATGTATAAAAGCACACCTAACAGCTATCCGTATTCATTACCCTAATCGTTGAAATAAGTTGTTGATTTCATCATTCAATTGGTACGTTATCACTGTCATTTTCTCTCAAGTTTCCATGTTTCATTAAATTTGTCATTCACAGCAACCTAATTAATTTAATGGCAGATAACGCCTTATAAATTATATAATAATCTTATATACATGATTCAATAGCTTGATGTGTCAACCTTAAAGATCTCAAAGATGACGATAGTTTTTTTTTCCCTCATGCATGGCAATGGCAGCTAGCAGATTTTAAAGAATTGATTTTGTAGAGATCAGTACGTTTTCTAGGCCATCTGTATATAATAGGATATTGCAAAATGTAGAGGTGGCCTTGACTTCATTTCTCATTTTGCTACGTATTAAATACAGTAGCAGGTGGGCAGTACATTTGATAACCCAATTCAAGGTGATATCGAAGCATTTAAAGTTGAAATCTTAAAAAATGCAACCTTTTTAATATTTCTTCATCCAGTATATTTGTATTATTAGGCTATACAATACTAATATTAGGGGCGGCAAGGCCTCAATTTTTTGTAAATTTGCTTTTTAACCCTTCAATAGTTGTTTTAAAGTACAATAAATTAAGTTTGATTCTTTCAAACCTTTTTAATTTTTAATTTAGTACAATATTTAATTTAAATTAATTTATTTGTAAGTTTAACATCTCTATTACATTTTCAATCAATTAAAAGGCTACATTTAAATTAATTATAGAATTAACAATTTCGTTGATATTATGGAAAAGAAATTTAAATAATTATAATATCTAATACTATACTTTACTTTTCTAATGATTAATGAATGTAATCTCATGTTTTTCCTTTATATAATATAAATTAATTTAAGTCCATTTTAATTATTTTACTTAATACTTGATTTTTTTTAACAATAGAATTGTAATTCTTATTTAATTTTATGCATACAGTTTTATTCATGATATTTAAAAATTAAAATCAATATAAATTGTTTCCAATATAATTATCATATATAATATTTAAGTTTAGTATTTCTGTACTTAAGTTGATTAGCTTGTATCAAGCCACGCTTGGATAACAAAAAAAGGTAATTCATTATTTCGCATTTAAAATATACCCGTTTTTTTTATTCTGGTATCTAAATTATTTTGCTTAAATTGGTACCTGAAGTATATTCATTTTCTAATTTGATACCTAAAATATGCATTTATTATATTTTTTAGTCTATTTTCTAATAGGCATTAAAAAAAATCTTATAGCCAACCGCAAAGTGCCATGGAGCATCTTTATGCCAAAAAATGAAATATTTCCTTTTATTAAATGTATACACATTAAAAAAGGGAAAAATATTTGGTGCCAATGAAGTTTTTAGAGTCCATAAATAGAGTCAACAAGTATCTTATAGAGTTATAGTAAAATATTTAAAAAATAGATATTTTGAAAAAAGAAATATATGTCAATTTTTTAAGGCTGTTTGTGAACTAAAAAAGTACATTGCTAGTGTATATAATATTAACCTTTAAATAATGAAAAAATGGAGATAAATATATAAAAAATTCATAAAAATATATAAATTCTAGAAAAAAACATATAAATTATAAAAATAAAATTTACAAAAAATACGATAATTGAAAAGAAATTAGTTAAAAATAATAATCTTATTACAAAAATTGTAAAAATTATAAAAATTGTAAAAAAATAATTTAAAAAATTAAGTTTTATTAAAAACATTATTAATATTATTTTTATATTATATATACTTTTATTTAAATATTTATAATTTTTATAATTTTTTGTAATTTATACAAACTATTAAATGTTTTTATATTTTTAATAAATTTTATAATTTTAATTTTTTTTCAATTTTGTTACATTTTGTATAATATTATTATTAATTTCAACTAAATTCTTTTCAATTATCATAATTTTTTGTAATTTTTATTTTTATAATTATTTGTTATTTTTTTCTAGATTATATATATTTATGAATTTTTTTATATTTTTAATGTGTATATACATTTAATAAAAGAAATATTTCTTTACATAAAGACTTCATGTGGCGCTATGTGATTGGCTATAAGCTTTTTTTTTTTTAACATCTGTTAAAAATGGGCTAAAATATATAACAGAAGTGTAACATCCTAAATCAGGGCCTTTGCATTTTATGTGTTTGTATGTGAATGCTATGGTTGACATGCTAGTTTAGGGTACTTTAGGGTCCGGGAATGAGTTAGGGGTAAGCCGGAGTCTTGGTGAAAATTTGCTTTTTGAGCACCTTTAGGGAAGTTAGCTGAATTGGGCCTTAGGGGATATTGTTTGCGTTGGATGACACAAAGAAGTGCCTTAGCAAAGTGGCAAGGAGGCGCCACTTAAGGGTTGAGGAGGTGACGACACAAGGGAGCTGGAGGGAGCAAGTTCAAGTCGCGTTATTCTCATTTTGAGAACTCTTTTTGGCGTCAACGGAAGCAGAGGTGGAGTTCGATTGGGATGCTTGAAAAGGGGAGAGTGGATTGAGTCAAAAGTTTTGAACAGATGGTGGAGAGAAATTTTAGGAGTTTGAATCATTCAAACTTGTTTGAATGTGTGATCAGGAGAAAATCAAGGAGGAAAAGAAGGGATGGAAGGGTGTGAAGTGTTAGCCGAACTTTGAAGGTGTTAGGTGGGGTTGGGCATTCGGTTCTTGGGTGTTAGCTTAGGGGTGGCCGATTGTTGGTGTTAGTCTTTGGGGGTGTTGGATATTCGGCTAGTTAGAGAGCACTTAGTGTCTGCTTGCTTTCAATTCTTTTGTGTCAAAACCGAAGCACTTCCGTACACTTTTTGATTGGCATTTTTACCTTTTCTCTCAAATCATCTATTTTTCTTCTTCTTTGGGGTTTTGCAGAAACTTACTTAGCTTCTCACTCGACACATGTGTTTCGTTCTTTTTGCCATTGTCTTCAAAGCTGAAATTCTCGGAAGCCATATCCTTGCCGAAACTTTGTCATTTTCTTTTCTCTCAAATGCCATAGTCAAATCCTCCTAGCATCTTGCTATTTCTTTTTCTTTCTTTCATTTGATTCAGCAAGAGCTGAAACTCTATTTCTCATCTCTTCTCTTCATCTCTGCTAAACCGAAACCTTAAACTCCCCTTTCCCTATTCCATTTTTCCCTAAAAACCGAAACTCCTAAGCCTCAATTTGAAGATATTTATTTCTATTTTCGACTTTTCTATTTGTTTCTCTTCCACTTTAGCCTTTGCCGAATCTTCTCTAGGGTGGTGTGGTGCCGATTCTTCCTAGGTGTTGATCGAATCTGTTGAGTTAAGGTAAGGGGCGATTTCCCTTATTTCGTTATTTCTCTTTCGGGTTATCATGCCAAAGCCAAATGGCTACTTGGCCTAATGGTTGGATGCTTGGTTGAATATAGGTGGAAGTGGTGTTGCATTCTTTTGGAGATCTCCGGGATTCATTTGACTTGTGAATCAAGCCTAAAAGCTTCGACTTTTGTCGATCTAGGTAAGAAGATCTATTCAGTTAAGCGTGTAAATCTATCCATATCTTACTCTATGTGTTAACTCGGTCTTCTGACCAAGATCTGTTCCATGGGCTCAAATGCCATCGATTCTAAGGAGGGGGTTAGACCCGTAAACCCAGCCCCTAAGTTTAAGAAGTGAGCAGTGTCAGCGGTTAGGGATTGGCCACCGGGTTGTGGGCCGGCTTCTGAGCAGAACCGTAGGCAGATAACAGTGGTTTCGATTAGCAATAGTGTCGACGTAGAGAGCGTGATATTACGTGTTATTATGTGTATAACTCTCACACACTTCATATGTTAGTTTGTAGTTGCTAATATGTCTGAAAACCGAGGTGACGTTTTGGTCACTGAAATACCCTTGTGGGTAAAAGTGAGGACTCCGGTTAAGTCTGTTTTGGTTGCCATCGATAAATGCATATATTGAAACTTGAATGTGCCATGTTATTTAAATCGTTAAGCATGATCATACAGTATTGTAAAGCATGTACATGAAAATAGGATATGATGAGAAGAGGGAGGAAATATGATCATTTAGACTGTCACCAGTGGTTAGGTACCACAAGTGGGTTGGCCCCACATATCATTATTCTGTGACTAAGTCTCAGTGGTTTGGAACCACCAGTGGTTAGGTACCACATATATTTATTTCTGTGACTCATCCCAGTAGTTTGGTACCACAGTTGGTTAGCCCCACATATCGACATAAGGGATTGTCACCAGTGGTTGGGTACCACAAGTGGGTTGGCCCCACATATTATTAATTGTGACTTTGGTCACCAGTGGTTTGGAACCACCAGTGGTTAGGTATCACCAGTGGCTACGTGCCACAAATGTTGGGTAGACACAGGAGATACGGATGGATATCTAGGTTGGTTGGGTTGCATGGCATATATTCTTGCATATAAATCTGTGTGATGGTCTAACATCTCTTGGATGGGGATTTACACACTGAGTCTCGGTGACTCACCCCTTCCGTTAATTTCTGCAGGTAATCCTTAGACCACGGATATGGAGCTGAGGTGGACTCGAGGTGGCCATGCAAGATACTTCGGTTTTATTTTAAATAACTATTTCGGATTTATTTTACTTTAAGTTAGATTTTGGTAATGTAATAAGGCCGTCTAAATTTTAACTTGGATTTATTTATTTTGGTTAATTTTCCTTCATTTTATTTTGATCACTAAGGCATGCCTAATAAACTACGTCAAACGGACGATTTCCAAAACTTAAAGAAATTCGAGATTTTTCAAGATTTTACAATTAGGTAATAACATTCGGGTATTTAATAACAAAGCAACTCAACTTTTCAAACTAAGTCTCAAAATAGTTTCAACTGATCACTCAATACAAACTCTGTTTTTATAAAATCAAAGATTTCCCCCAACTCTGGACGTTAATCCGGTTTTCAAAAGAATGTTTTCTTCCCCGTGACATGCCAGATTCGGTCGTAGCGTTTTGACTGGGTTTGGGGTGTTACAAGAAGCATGCTTTATGTAATATCCTGAAATTGGGCTTGTGCATTTTGCTTAATTATATGAATAGCATGCCTTATGTGTTATAGTGTGTTTTATGAATTTTGTGAACCCTAGAGTGTAGTGAATGCCTTAGAAATTATTCTATTTTAAGTTTTAAAAGAGGAAGCTAAGCAGGGTGGCCTTAAGAGAAAATGTAGGGAAGATTTGACACACTAATAGGCTTGGTTAAGTGGCTTGGAGGCGCCGCTTAGGGCTTCTAGAAATGACGCCATGGGCTATGAGGAAGGGCCTAGGATCGAGTCGCATGGGAAGCATAATTTTGGGGTTTTATTTTAGCTTGTTGACGTCAAAGAGAGGGAAGTGATGGACGGCTATAGGATTTTGAAAAGATGAGTTTTAGATGTGGTAAAACTCTCTTTAAAGTTCGGCTAAGAAAGGGATAATTGATGATTTCTTTTTGAATTATTTTTGAATGGGTGAAGAGAGAAGAAAGAGGAGGAAAATAAGGCTTGTGATAGGGAAGGAGGTGATGGCCGAATATGGGGCTCTTTCTAGGGGTGATTTTCAGTCAAATTAGAGAAGGGAGTGGCCGAATTTCATTCAGCAAATAAGACTCCCTTTTTGTTTACTTTTTTTTTTTCTCTCCAAAGAATTTCTTTTCTTCTTCTTTTTCTTGTTCTAGTCGAAACTCCTCCCTAAAGTCCACCATAGCCGATTCTTCCTAAAGCTTCTCTCTCTCTTTTTCTTTTCTTGGTTTAAGCCGGATCTCCCTAATATCATCTAGCCGAATTCATAACTACCTACTATTCTCTTCTAAAGCCGAATACACAAGTGACTTCAAGCCGGTTATTCTTCAAGCCTCAAAGCCGAATCTATCAAGTGGTGAATGAGATGAGGTGCAATCGATTTCAATATAAAGGGTAAGGATCTATAGTCATCATCTTATTTCTTTCCTTTAAGCTGAAATTAAGATCCTAATGCCATCAGTGTCTTTGGCCGAAACTATACAGGATTCTTTTGGGATTTCTAGTGTAGTCGACTATAAGGAGGACTATTTGGGATCTCAAGATCTAAGGTAAGGAACGTATGATTTTAGGCCAAAGGCCATTTATTGAAGTTCATTAAAGTGACCAGAAAATAGGACCTAACATGTACCTATAGGTATTTTAAGCAACTTCATAAGCCAAGTGATGAGTTTTGGGATTTGGAATCGCAAGTCGACAGTGGTACAAGGATTTCGGGAGTTAAAAAATTACAAGGTAAATACATATGTACATTCGGCCAAGGCCTATTTAGTGACTTAGATCTGTTTTATACTTGTTCAAAAGCCGAAATTAACCTATGAAGTGACTTAATGCTAGCCGATTTCAAGGGGAAACATTACAAGTTTCGGGATTTAACAAGTAGTCAAATCGGCAAAAAGGAACTAAGGATCTAGGACATTAGATCGAGTTTTCGGGACTTCAGAAAACTTGCTAAATATACCAGGTGTGTACCCTACACTATTTCTCGATAGATTTATGGTTATGCTTTCTTAAATATGTTAATAAGAATGTGAAAAATATGGCTAAGGTACCATGCAATGGTACAAAGTATCCAGGTACGTTTTCCTACTTCTACTAGGATTATAATGAGATCTGTCATGGCACTTATGTGAAACTGTAAGAATGTAAAATAGGAATGTGACATATGCATATTTGTATGACATGGGGCATATGGGTTATATGAAAGGGGAAGTGAATGTGGTGGTTTTATACCACGATATCTGAATGTGGTGACTTCGGTCACATTATCTGAATGTAGTGACTCATGTCACAAATATTTTATCTGGTGGCTATGCCACGAATTTTATAAGGGTGATGAGCACGTCGATCGCGTGATGCGCTTCGATGATGTGTAGCGGATGGAGGGTTGACTTAGTAGTCCCCATGGTGTGCAGGTTGGTACGGGTGATGTGTAGCGGATGGCATCTAGGTTTTGGGTTCGGGTTGCATCACTATTTCTATCGGTTATATGTATATGTATGTGATATGATAATATATGCCTGAATCGTTGAATCTTAGTGTTGGTTACACATTGAGTCTGTTTGACTCACCCCGTTGGGGAATATTTTTTTTAGGTGACACTCAGTGATGGACCGGGTCGGCAGGAGCTTGGTGGTGGCCATGCTCAGTTCGGGATTTTATTTAATTTTGGACATGTTATATTTTAAATACTTTGAATTTATTTCTGGTTTTAAATTTTGATGTAATAAGGCCAAAGTATGAACTGTTTTATGCATGTTTTTATTTATTTATTTGAATTCATTATGTTAAGAACTATATCAAATTAAAGATTAAGTAAGTTTATTTTAAAAATGAATTCTAAAGGCTTTGGACACTCTAAAACAAATGGTTTTCAATGTAAGATCAACTTGTTTTCAACTCGAGCCCAACACAAAGTAAAAGTTCTTTCAAAACCATCCGAATTTTTCCAAAGTAACCAAGAGTTTTGAATCGTTTCACTCGAGGAACATACCAGATCCGGTTAGGGCTCGTGGGCCAGGTTTGGGGTGTTTCAGTTTGGTATCAGAGCCCAGTTTTAACTCTCGGCCTTGGGTTTAAAGCCCATAACATTTTAAAATAAGGCCCAAACAAGTTTTGAGAAAAACTTTAATGAAAAGAGCAGGTTTTCTGGCATGGCACCCAAGTCTCCGACCCGAAGTCTACCAGGTAAGTACTTTTAACTACTGTGTGATTTATAGTATGACTTGTAGAAGGGTAGAAATGGAACGTAGATTAGTATACTAAGTACTTGAACCCTAGGACTAGTGTACCCCAACAATTACATAAGACTTAAGTGCCTAAGTAAACAAACCTGTGGCTATGTCGCCGAGTTAGGGTGTGGCAACCATTGTGCGCATGTCTAGGATTGGATCCGGAAGAGCCTGGTACTTAAGCAGTCCTAGTGACTCACCTCCTCTTCTCTGGAATCCTACCTGGTGCGTAGCTACGGTTCACCCTAACCAAGAGGACTCAGTCACAGGCTAAACTCAGAAATTAAAACCCGAAAGGGATTAGTTGTATTTTCATAAAAACTAATATTTTAAAATCACCAAATTACCCCTTTAAATTGCAGCAAAACATAGTTTGAAAATTTTCCAAAATATTTTCGATTTACAAAATTACCTAAATACCTCTAGTGGAAAAATTACTAAAATACCCTTGGATTTCAAAATTACCATACTACCCTTGATTTTAATAAAATTTTCTGATTTTGCAAAAATGTCCAAAAATCTTATCTTTGCCAAATACCAAGACACCTTGATTTGGAAAATTTACGAAATTACCCCTGATTTACAAAATTACCAAAATGACCCCCGAATTTTTAAAATCTCTGCCATACCCCTAATTTGAGAAAATTTACAAAAGTACCCTGGAGGTTTGAAAATTTCAAAGTGCCTTGATTTATTAAGATTTATAAATTTGCCCCGATTTATTACCAAAATAACCCTGTAGGACAAATGACGAAAATACCCCTGGGGTAGGAATAGACAAAAATATTGGGATAGTGAATGTGTGTGATGGATGCTACTGAATGAATGTTTGAATAGATGTGCTCCTTTGAATTAGGATAGAAAACTTGAACAAAAACTTTGATTGATCGGAAGAACTGCTATTAAACTCCTTTCATAAAATTTCTTCGCGAATATTCAGTGGAACAAGGACTAATGCATCAAATTTCTTAATCATATTAAAATGCGAACGTAGTCATGAGCTCTAGGGGACGTGGTCGTAATGTGCGAGGACGCGGTAGGGGTAGAATGACCGTGTCGGAACCCGTTAGATCGGGTCAAGGATCTGAGAATGAGGTACCACCACCACCACCTCCGGTGTTGGTACTTGAAGCAAGCCAAGATCGACGGAGAGATGATCTTTAGATCGCGTGTCTGCCGCGAGTTCTGAACATGATGGCTGGAGCGGGTGGAAATATGGAAGCTTGGAAATCTGTACCCGAGCGACTCCAAGCCAATGGAGCTGAGGTGTTCCGTGGCGTATCTGGCGTGGCACCCAGTACAGCAGAGTATTTGTTGGAGGCCACCGAGCGAATTATGGATGAGCTGGATCTGACTCCTGAGGAGAAGCTAAAAGGAATGGTGTCGCTGCTACGTGACGAGGCATATCAAAGGTGGCTCACAGTTAGGGATGGTGTCACAGCGGAGGATCTTACCTGGGAATAAGTTAAGGCGGCATATCAGAAGAAGTATGTTGGAACCAAATATACTGATGTGCAGAGGAAGGCTTTTCTGGGGCTGGTTCTAGGGAACAAGTCCGTGGCAGAGTACGAAGCTGAATTTCTAAGGTTAAGCCGATATGCTCGAGGAGTAGTGGCTACGGAACATAAGCGATGTGTCCGATTTGAGGATGGACTTAGGGATGACCTGAGATTGTTGATAGCTCCACATCAGGAGCGGGAGTTTGCTGCATTGGTAGAAAAGGCTAAGGTGGCTGAAGGAATTAAAGACTCGATAAGGTAGAACACTGATCGGAATAGACAGAAGAGAGGTTTTGGGTCGTCTGGATCGTCAGGGAATGTGCAAAAGAGGCCTAGAGCTGATGGGCCGCGAGGTCAACAAGCTAGTTCAGGAGGGCAGTATCGCACATGTAATCAATGTGGGAAGATGCATCTAGGAGAGTGTTGGAAGAAGACGGGAGGATGTTATAAATGTGGATCTAAGGATCACATGATTAAGAACTATCCTATGAAACCAGATGGGAATCGACCAGCAGTTCAGAATGTTAATCAGGCTGGTAGAGGTGGACAGCAGCCTCAGCGAGGTCGTGGTCCAAATGGTAGAGGTAACGGTACTAGAAGGGGATGAGGAACACCGGGCAGAGGTGTTGGGAATACAGAGGTAAGACAGCCGGGTCTGGTTTATGCGGTTCGTCGGAGGAAGGATGGAGATGCGCCGGACGTCATAACCGGTACGTTCCTTGTATTTGGTAAACCTTATGTTGCTCTGATTGATTTGGGCTCGACCCATTCCTATGTTGCATGTAGTGTAGTTGAAACACTAGGCAGAGCCTCTGAACTTTCTTATAAGGAGATGACTGTAGTAAGCCCACTAGGTGAAACTGTAGTGGTGAATAAAATCTTTCGGAGTGTACCTCTAGAGATTTAGGGAGTGAACTTTCCTGCCGACTTAATGAAACTACCCTTCGGAGAATTCGATCTCATACTCGGCATGGATTGGCTAGTGGAACATCGGGCTGTGTTGGATTATGAAGCCAAGCGAATGGAATTAAGAACCCCAGAGGATGAAGTGATAGTTATGATCGGAGAAAGAAGAAACTACTTGTCTAATGTAGTTTCAGCACTTAAGGCTGTAAAGATGGTTTAGAAAGGGTGCAAGGCTTTCTTGACTTTCGTTAGCACGTTAGATGCTAAGGAAGGGGGAGTTAGTGGAGTAAGGACAGTAAGGGATTTTGTAGATGTTTTTCCAGAGGAATTACCTGGAATACCCCCGGATAGGGAAGTGGAATTTGGAATTGACTTGCTACCGGGAACAGCTCCTGTCTCAATTGCCCTATATAGAATGGCATCAAAGGAGTTGGTTTCGCTCAAGGCCCAGATCCAAGAGCTGCTCGATCGTGGGTTTATCCGACCTAGTGTGTCTTCGTGAGGAGTACCGGTCTTGTCTGTGAAGAAGAAGGACAGAACTATGCATAGTGCATAGATTATCGTCAGTTGAATAAGCTGACCATCAAGAACAAGTATCCTTTGCCAAGGATCGATGACTTGTTCGATCAGCTGAAGGGGATAGCAGTATTTTCGAAGATAGATCTTCGGTCGGGATATCATCAGCTTAAGGTGAAATAGGCAGATATCCATAAGACGGCTTTCTGAACAAGATACAGGCACTACGAGTTCTTAGTGATGCCGTTTGGTTTGATGAACGCCCCAGTCGTGTTCATAGATATGATGAACCGGGTTTTCCAACCCTACTTAGATCGGTTCATCGTTGTGTTCATCGATGACATCCTAGTATACTCCAAGTCAAAAGAGGAGCATGATGAGCATCTCCGGGTTGTGTTGCAAGTATTAAGGGAGAAGAAGCTTTATGCCAAATTCAGCAAGTGTAAATTTTGGCTTAAAGAAGTTGCGTTCTTAGGGCATGTGGTATCCGCAGAAGGAATAAGGGTGGATCCTCGAAAGATTGATGCAGTACTAGATTGGAAACCACCTAAGTCTATGGCGGAGATTCGTAGTTTCTTGGGATTGGCAGGCTACTACAGAAGGTTCGGGAAGGGTTCTCATCAATAGCCGCACCATTGACAAAGTTGCTGAGGAAGGAAGTACCTTTCGTATGGACCGAGAAGCAACAGGAGAGCTTTGAGAAGCTTAAGAGAGTCTTGACTGAAGCTCCAGTTTTGATTCAGTCTGAGGCAGGAAAGAACTTCGTGGTGTACTGTGATGCTTCTCACACAGGATTAGGGTGTGTTTTGATGCAGGACGGGAAAGTGGTCGCTTATGCGTCTCGACAGTTAAGGCCTCACGAGGTTAATTACCCGACGCATGATTTGGAATTAGCGGCAGTGGTTTTGCTCGCAAGGTATGGAGGCACTATCTCTATGGAGAAAAGTCTGTGATTTACACAGACCACAAGAGCCTTAAGTACTTATTGACTCAGAAGGAGTTGAACCTGAGACAGTGAAGGTGGGTGGAGTTGTTAAAGGATTACGATTGTTCCATAGAATATCATCCGGGCAAGGCGAATGTGGTCACAGATGCTCTAAGTCAGAAGGTTGTGTCAGATCTAAGGGCGATGTTTGCGCATCTGAGTTTGTATGACGATGGAAGTCTGTTGGCAGAGTTGCAAGTCAAGCCGACGTGGTTGAATGAGGTAAAAGAGGGTCAGCTGGGTGATGAGGATCTAAGTGTTAAGATGCGACAAGTTCAGAATGGTGGTTTAGAGGATTATAGTATATCCAGTGATGAAGTATTGTGTTTCAAGGGTAAGGTCTGTATGCCGAAGAATGAGGAACTTAGGCGGAGAATTCTTCAGGAATCGCATAGTAGCCCTTATGCTATGCATCCTGGAGGTACTAAGTTGTACAGGGATTTAAGGGAACAGTTTTGGTGGCCTGGCTTAAAATGGGAAGTTACCGAATTTGTCGGCAAGTGCTTGACATGTCAGCAAGCAAAGGCTGAACATCAGGTTCCGGCAGGGTTACTTCAGCCAATCAAGATTTCGCAGTAGAAGTGGGAGAGAATTACCATGGACTTCGTTAGTGGGCTTCCCCTTACGCCTACTAAGAAAGACTCGGTATGGGTGATAGTGGATCGATTGACAAAGTCTGCGCATTTCTTACCGGTGCGAGTTGACTATTCTTTGCAGAAGTTGGCAAAGTTATATGTGGCGGAAATTGTGAGGTTGCATGGAGTTCTAGTATCAATTATCTCAGATAGGGATCCAAGATTTATGCCTCGATTTTGGAAAGCCTTACATCAAGCTATGGCACTAAGCTAGATTTCACTACGACTTTTCATCCACAGTCTGACAGGCAATCTGAACGGGTAATCCAAGTGTTAGAGGATATGTGAAGAGGCTGTGTGATAGACTTCAGAGGAAGTTGGGAAGACTATTTGCCTTTAGCGGAATTTGCATACAATAATAGCTATCAGGCCAGTATTCGGATGGCACCGTATGAAGAGTTGTATTGACGGAAGTGTCGCACTCCTACGTGTTGGACTAAATTAGGGGAACGACAAGTTTTGGGGCCAGAGATTGTGGCAGAATCTGAGGAGAAGGTTGAGATAATTTGGGCACGGTTGAAGGAAGCATCTGATAGGCAGAAGTCGTACGCAGACCTCAAACGGAAAGAAATAGAATTTGACGTGGGTGAGCAGGTGTTTTTTAAAGTTTTGCGTTGGAAAAAGGTGATGAGATTTGGTCGCAAAGGGAAGTTAAGTCCAAGGTTTATAGGACCCTATCGGGTATTGAAGCAAGTTGGATCAGTGGCATACCAGTTAGAGTTGCCTTCAGAATTGATGCAGATGCACGACGTATTTCATGTTTCTATGCTACGTCGTTATCGATCGGATCCATCCCATGTGGTTCCGGTTGAAGAGGTGGAGCTAAGGCCAGATTTGTCCTACGAAGAAGAGCCGATTCAGATCTTGGAGCGAGATGTGAAAGTACTACGAAGGAAATCAGTTCCTCTATTCAAAGTGTTATGGCATAATCATGGATCGGAAGAAGCTTCATGTGACCGGAAGAAGCAATGCGGCAACAATACCCTCACTTGTTTTAGCCAGGTAATTTTGAGGTCGAAATTATTTCAAGGGGGTAGAACTGTAATATCCTGAAATTGGGCTTGTGCATTTTGCTTAATTATATGAATAGCAAGCCTTATGTGTTATAGTGTGTTTTATGAATTTTGAGAACCCTAGAGTGTAGTGAATGCCTTAGAAATTATTCGATTTTAAGTTTTAAAAGAGGAAGCTAAGCAGGGTGGCCTTAAGAGAAAATGTAGGGAAGATTTGACACACTAATAGGCTTGGTTAAGTGGCTTGGAGGTGCCACTTAGGGCTTCTGGAAATGACGCCATGGGCTATGAGGAAGGGCCTAGGATCGAGTCGCATGGGAAGCAGAATTTTGGGGTTTTATTTTAGCTTGTTGACGTCAAAGAGAGGGGAGTGATGGACGGCTATAGGGTTTTGAAAAGATGAGTTTTAGATGTGGTAAAACTCTCTTTAAAGTTCGGCTAAGAAAGGGATAATTAATGATTTCTTTTTGAATTATTATTGAATGGGTGAAGAGAGAAGAAATAGGAGAAAAATAAGGCTTGTGATAGGGAAGGAGGTGGTGGCCGAATATGGGGCTCTTTCTAGGGGTGATTTTTGGTCAAATTAGAGAAGGGAGTAGCCGAATTTTATTCAGCAAATTAGACTCCCTTTTTGTTTACTTTTTTTTTTCTCTCCAAAGAATTTCTTTTCTTCTTCTTTTTCTTGTTCTAGTCGAAACTCCTCCCTGAAGTTCACCATAGCCGATTCTTCCTAAAGCTTCTCTTTCTCTTTTTCTTTTCTTGGCTTAAGCCGGATCTCCCTAATATCATCTAGCCGAATTCATAACTCCCTACTATTCTCTTCTAAAGCCGAATACACAAGTGACTTCAAGCCGGTTATTCTTCAAGCCTCAAAGCCGAATCTATCAAGTGGTGACAGACAGAGGTGCAATCAATTTCAATATAAAGGGGTAAGGATCTATAGTCATCATCTTATTTCTTTTCTTTAAGCTGAAATTAAGATCCTAATGCCATCAGTGTCTTTGGCCGAAACTATACAGGATTCTTTTGGGATTTCTAGTGTAGTCGACTATAAGGAGGACTATTCGGGATCTCAAGATCTAAGGTAAGGAACGTATGATTTTAGGCCAAAGGCCATTTATTGAAGTTCATTAAAGTGACCGAAAATAGGACCTAACATGTACCTATAGGTATTTCGGCAACTTCATAAGCCAAGTGACAAGTTTTCGGGATTTGGAATCGCAAGTCGACAGTGGTACAAAGATTTCGGGAGTTAAAAAATTGCAAGGTAAGTACATATGTACATTCGGCCAAGGAATATTTAGTGACTTAGATCTGTTTTATACTTGTTCAAAAGCCGAAATTAACCTATGGGGTGACTTAATGCTAGCCGATTTCAAGGGGAAACATTACAAGTTTCAGGATTTGACTAGTAGTCAAATCGGCAAAAAGGAACTAAGGATCTAGGACGTTAGATCGAGTTTTCGGGACTTCAGCAAACTTGCTAAATATACCAGGTGTGTACCCCACACTATTTCTCGATAGATTTATGGTTATGCTTTCTTAAATATGTTAATAAGAATGTGAAAAATATGGCTAAGGTACCATGCAATGGTACAAAGTATCCAGGTACGTTTTCCTACTTCTACTAGGATTATAATGAGATCTGTCATGGCACTTATGTGAAACTGTAAGAATGTGAAATAGGAATGTGACATATGCATATTTGTATGACATGGGGCATATGGGTTATATGAAAGGGGAAGTGAATGTGGTGGTTTTATACCACGATATTCGAATGTGGTGACTTGGTCACATTATTCGAATGTGGTGACTCATGTCACAAATATTTTATCTGGTGGCTATGCCATGAATTTTATAAGAGGCGATGAGCACGTCATTCGCAACAATCGCTTCGCCGATGATGTGTAGCGGATGGAGGGTTGACTTAGTAGTCCCCATGGGTGTGCGAGGTTAGTACGGGTGATGTGTAGCGGATGGCATCTAGGTTTTGGGTTCGGGTTGCATCACTATTTCTATCGTTTATATGTATATGTATGTGATATGATAATATATGCCTGAATCGTTGAATCTTAGTGTTGGTTACACATTGAGTCTGTTTGACTCACCCCGTTGGGGAATATTTTTTTCAGGTGACACTCAGTGATGGACCGGGTCGGCAGGAGCTTGGTGGTGGCCATGCTCAGTTCAGGATTTTATTTAATTTTGGACATGTTATATTTTAAATACTTTGAATTTATTTCTGGTTTTAAATTTTGATGTAAGAAGGCCAAAGTATGAACTGTTTTATGCATGTTTTTATTTATTTATTTGAATTCATTATGTTACGAACTTTATCAAATTAAAGATTAAGTAAGTTTATTTTAAGAATGAATTCTAAAGGCTTTGGACACTCTAAAACAAATGGTTTTCAATGTAAGATCAACTTGTTTTCAACTCGAGCCCAACACAAAGTAAAAGTTCTTTCAAAACCATCCGAATTTTTCCAAAGTAACCAAGAGTTTTGAATCGTTTCACTCGAGGAACATACCAGATCCGGTCAGGGCTCGTGGGCCGGGTTTGGGGTGTTTCAGCTTGGTATCAGAGCCCAGTTTTAACTCTCGGCCTTGGGCTTAAAGCCCATAACGTTTTAAAATAAGGCCCAAACAAGTTTTGAGAAAAACTTTTATGAAAAGAGCAGGTTTTCAGGCATGGCACCCAAGTCTCCGACCCGAAGTCCACCAGGTAAGTACTTTTAACTACTGTGTGATTTATAGTATGACTTGTAGAAGGGTAAAAATGGAACGTAGATTAGTATACTAAGTACTTGAACCCTAGGACTAGTGTACCCCAACAATTACATAAGACTTAAGTGCCTAAGTAAACAAACCTGTGGCTATGTCGCCGAAGTTAGGGTGTGGCAACCATTGTGCGCATGTCTCAGGATTGGATCGGAAGAGCACGGTACTTAAGCGAGCCCTAGTGACTCACCTCCTCTCGCTGGAATCCTACAGTACGTAGCTACGGTTCACCCTAACCAAGAGGACTCAGTCACAGGCTAAACTCAGTAATTAAAACCCGAAAGGGATTAGCTGTATTTTCATAAAAACTAATATTTTAAAATCACCAAATTGCCCCTTTAAATTGTAGCAAAACATAGTTTGAAAATTTTCCAAAATATTTTCGATTTACAAAATTACCTAAATACCCCTAGTGGAAAAATTACTAAAATACCCTTGGATTTCAAAATTACCATACTACCCCTGATTTTAATAAAATTTTCTGATTTTGCAAAAATGTCCAAAAATCTTATCTTTGCCAAATACCAAGACACCTTGATTTGGAAAATTTCTGAAATTACCCACGATTTACAAAATTACCAAAATGACCCCGAATTTTTAAAATCTCGCCATACCCTAATTTGAGAAAATTTACAAAAGTACCACTGGAGGTTTGAAAATTTCAAAGTGCCTTGATTTATTAAGATTTATAAATTTGCCCCGATTTATTACCAAAATAACCCTGTAGGACAAATGACGAAAATACCCCTGGGGTAGGAATAGACAAAAATATTGTAATAGTGAATGTGTGTGATAGATGCTACTGAATGAATGTTTGAATGGATGTGCTCCTTTGAATTAGGATAGAAAACTTGAACAAAAACTTTGATTGATCGAAAGAACTGCTATTAAACTCCTTTCATAAAATTTCTTCGCGAATATTCAGTGGAACAAGGACTAATGCATAAAATTTCTTAATCATATTAAAATGCGAACGTAGTCATGAGCTCTAGGGGACGTGGTCGTAATGTGCGAGGACGCGGTAGGGGTAGAATGACCGTGTCGGAACCCGTTAGATCGGGTCAAGGATCTGAGAATGAGGTACCGCCACCACCACCTCCAGCTGTTGGTACTGAACAGCAAGATTAGACGGGAGACGATGCTGTATCACAGGCTGCGAGTTCTGAACATGATGGCTGGAGCGGGTGGAAATATGAGAGCTTGGAAATCTGTACCCGAGCGACTCCAAGCCAATGGAGCTGAGGTGTTCCGTGGCGTATCTGGCGTGGCACCCAGTACAGCAGAGTATTTGTTGGAGGCCACCGAGCAAATTATGGATGAGCTGGATCGACTCTGAGGAGAAGGCGAAAGGAATGGTGTCGCTGCTACGTGACGAGGCATATCAATGGTGGCTCACAGTTAGGGATGGTGTCACAGCGGAGGATCTTACCTGGGAATATGTTAAGGCGGCGTATCAGAAGATGTATGTTGGAACCAGATATACTGATGCGCAGAGGAAGGCTTTTTCAGGGCTGGTTTCTAGGAACAAGTCCGTGGCGCAATCTGGTGAATTTCTATGGTTAAGTCGATATGCTCGAGGAGTAGTGGCTACGGAACATAAGCGATGTGTCCGATTTGAGGATGGACTTAGGGATGACCTGAGATTGTTGATAGCTCCACATCAGGAGCGGGAGTTTGTTGCATTGGTAGAAAAGGCTAAGGTGGCTGAAGGAATTAAAGACTCGATAAGGCAGAACTCTGATCGGAATAGACAGAAGAGAGGTTTTGGGTCGTCTGGATCGTCAGGGAATGTGCAAAAGAGGCCTAGAGCTGATGGGCCGCGAGGTCAACAAGCTGGTTCAGGAGGGCAGTATCGCACATGTAATCAATGTGGGAAGATGCATCTAGGAGAGTGTTGGAAGAAGACGGGAGGATGTTTTAAGTGTGGATCTAAGGATCACATGATTAAGAACTGTCCTATGAAACCAGATGGGAATCGACCAACAGTTCAGAATGTTAATCAGGCTGGTAGAGGTGGACAGCAGCCTCAGCGAGGTCGTGGTCCAAATGGTAGAGGTAACGATACTAGAAGGGGACGAGGAACACCGGGCAGAGGTGTTGGGAATATAGAGGCAAGACAGCCGGGTCTGGTTTATGCGGTTCGTCGGAGGAAGGATGGAGATGCGCCGGACATCATAATTGGTACGTTCCTTGTATTTGGTAAACCTTATGTTGCTCTGATTGATTTGGGCTCGACCCATTCCTATGTTGCATGTAGTGTAGTTGAAACACTAGGCAGAGCCTCTGAACTTTCTGATAAGGAGATGACTGTAGTAAGCCTACTAGGTCAAACTGTAGTGGTGAATAAAATCTTTCGGAGTGTACCTCTAGAGATTTAGGGAGTGAACTTTCCTGCCGACTTAATGGAACTACCCTTCGGAGAATTCGATCTCATACTCGGCATGGATTGGCTAGTGGAACATCGGGCTGTGTTGGATTGTGCAGCCAATCGAATGGAATTAAGGACCCCAGAGGATGAAGTGATAGTTATGATCGGAGAAAGAAGAAACTACTTGTCTAATGTAGTTTCAGCACTTAAGGCTGTAAAGATGGTCTAGAAAGGGTGCAAGGCTTTCTTGACTTTTGTTAGCATGTTGGATGCTAAGGAAGGGGGAGTTAGTGGAGTGAGGACAGTAAGGGATTTTTTAGATGTTTTTCCAGAGGAATTACCTGGAATACCCCCGGATAGGGAAGTGGAATTTGGAATTGACTTGCTACCGGGAACAGCTCCTGTGTCAATTGCCCCATACAGAATGGCATCAAAGGAGTTGGTTCCGCTCAAGGCCCAGATCTAAGAGCTGCTCGATCGTGGGTTTATCCGACCCAGTGTGTCTCCGTGAGGAGCACCGGTCTTGTTTGTGAAGAAGAAGGACAGAACTATGCGTATGTGCATAGATTATCGTCAGTTGAATAAGCTGACCATCAAGAACAAGTATCCTTTGCCAAGGATCGATGACTTGTTCGATCAGCTGAAGGGGATAGCAGTATTTTCGAAGATAGATCTTCGGTTGGGATATCATCAGCTTAAGGTGAAAGAGGCAGATATCCATAAGACGGCTTTCCGAACAAGATACAGGCACTACAAGTTCTTAGTGATGCCGTTTGGTTTGACGAACGCCCCAGCCGCGTTCATGGATATGATGAACCGGGTTTTCCAACCTTAGTTAGATCGGTTCATCGTTGTGTTCATCGATGACATCCTAGTATACTCCAAGTCAAAAGAGGAGCATGATAAGCATCTCCGGGTTGTGTTGCAAGTATTAAGGGAGAAGAAGCTTTATGCCAAATTCAGCAAGTGTAAATTTTGGCTTAAGGAAGTTGCGTTCTTAGGGCATGTGGTATCCGCAGAAGGAATAAGGGTGGATCCTCGAAAGATTGAGGCAGTACTAGATTGGAAACCACCTAAGTCTGTGGCGGAGATTCGTAGTTTCTTGGGATTGGCAGGCTACTACAGAAGGTTCGTGGAAGGGTTCTCATCAATAGCCACACCATTGACAAAGTTGCTGAGGAAGGAAGTACCTTTCGTATGGACCGAGAAGCAATAGGAGAGCTTTGAGAAGCTTAAGAGAGTCTTGACTGAAGCTCCAGTTTTGATTCAACCTGAGGCAGGAAAGGACTTCGTGGTGTACTGTGATGCTTCTCACACAGGATTAGGGTGTGTTTTGATGCAGGACGGGAAAGTGGTCGCTTATGCGTCTCGACAGTTAAGGCCTCACGAGGTTAATTACCCGACGCATGATTTGGAATTAGCGGCAGTGGTTTTGCTCGCAAGGTATGGAGGCACTATCTCTATGGAGAAAAGTCGGTGATTTACACAGACCACAAGAGCCTTAAGTACTTATTGACTCAGAAGGAGTTGAACCTGAGACAGTGAAGGTGGGTGGAGTTGTTAAAGGATTACGATTGTTCCATAGAATATCATCCGGGCAAGGCGAATGTGGTCGCAGATGCTCTAAGTCGGAAGGTTGTGTCGGATCTGAGGGCGATGTTTGCTCATCTAAGTTTGTATAACGATGGAAGTCTGCTGGCAGAGTTGCAAGTCAAGCTGACGTGGTTGAATGAGGTAAAAGAGGGTCAGCTGGCTGATGAGGATCTAAGTGTTAAGATGCAACAAGTTCAGAATAGTGGTTTAGAGGATTATAGTATATCCAGTGATGAAGTATTGTGTTTCAAGGGTAAGGTCTGTATGCCGAAGAATGAGGAACTTAGGCGAAGAATTCTTCAGGAATCGCAAAGTAGCCCTTATGCTATGCATCCCGGAGGTACTAAGTTTGTACAGGATTTAAAGGAGCAGATTTTGGTGGCTTTGGCTTAAAATGGGAAGTTACCGAATTTGTCGGCAAGTGCTTGACATGTTAGCAAGTTAAGGCTGAACATCAGGTTCCGTCAGGGTTACTTCAGCCAATCAAGATTCCGCAGTAGAAGTGGGAGAGAATTACCATGGACTTCGTTAGTGGGCTTCCCCTTACGCCTACTAAGAAAGACTCGGTATGGGTGATAGTGGATCGATTGACAAAGTCTGCGCATTTCTTGCCGGTGCGAGTTGACTATTCTTTGCAGAAGTTGGCAAAGTTATATGTGGCAGAAATTGTGAGGTTGCATGGAGTTCTAGTATCAATTATCTCAGATAGGGATCCAAGATTTACGCCTCGGTTTTGGAAAGCCTTACATCAAGCTATGGGCACTAAGCTAGATTTCACTACGACTTTTCATCCACAGTCTGACGGGCAATCTGAACGGGTAATCCAAGTGTTAGAGGATATGTGAAGAAGCTGTGTGATAGACTTCAGAGGAAGTTGGGAAGACTATTTGCCTTTAGCGGAATTTGCATACAATAATAGCTATCAGGCCAGTATTCGGATGGTACCGTATGAAGCGTTGTATGGACGGAAGTGTCGCACTCCTACGTGTTGGACTGAATTAGGGGAACGACGAGTTTTGGGGCCAGAGATTGTGGCAGAATCTGAGGAGAAGGTTGAGATAATTCGGGCACGGTTGAAGGAAGTATCGATAGGCGAAGTAAATGCACGGACCTCAAACGGAAAGAAATAGAATTTGACGTGGGTGAGCAGGTGTTTCTTAAAGTTTCGCCTTGGAAAAGGTGATGAGATTTGGTCGCAAAGGGAAGTTAAGTCCAAGGTTTATAGGACCCTATCGGGTGAAGCAAGTTGGATCAGTGGCATACCAGTTAGAGTTGCCTTCAGAATTGAAGTAGATGCACGATGTATTTCATGTTTCTATGCTACGTCGTTATCGATCGGATCCATCCCATGTGGTTCCGGTTGAAGAGGTGGAGCTAAGGCCAGATTTGTCCTACGAAGAAGAGCCGATTCAGATCTTGAAGCGAGATGTGAAAGTACTACGAAGGAAATCAGTTCCTCTATTCAAAGTGTTATGGCATAATCATGGATCGGAAGAAGCTTCATGTGACCGGAAGAAGCAATACGGCAACAATACCCTCACTTGTTTTAGCCAGGTAATTTCGAGGTCGAAATTATTTCAAGGGGGTAGAACTGTAATATCCTGAAATTGGGCTTGTGCATTTTGCTTAATTATATGAATAGCATACCTTATGTGTTATAGTGTGTTTTATGAATTTTGAGAACCCTAGAGTGTAGTGAATGCCTTAGAAATTATTCGATTTTAAGTTTTAAAAGAGGAAGCTAAGCAGGGTGGCCTTAAGAGAAAATGTAGGGAAGATTTGACACACTAATAGGCTTGGTTAAGTGGCTTGGAGGCGCCACTTAGGGCTTCTGGAAATGACGCCATGGGCTATGAGGAAGGGCCTAGGATCGAGTCGCATGGGAAGCAGAATTTTGGGGTTTTATTTTAGCTTGTTGACGTCAAAGAGAGGGGAGTGATGGACGGCTATAGGATTTTGAAAAGATGAGTTTTAGATGTGGTAAAACTCTCTTTAAAGTTCGGCTAAGAAAGGGATAATTGATGATTTCTTTTTGAATTATTTTTGAATGGGTGAAGAGAGAAGAAATAGGAGAAAAATAAGGCTTGTGATAGGGAAGGAGGTGGTGGCCGAATATGGGGCTCTTTCTAAGGGTGATTTTCGGTCAAATTAGAGAAGGGAGTAGCCGAATTTCATTCAGCAAATTAGACTCCCTTTTTGTTTACTTTTTTTTTTCTCTCCAAAGAATTTCTTTTCTTCTTCTTTTTCTTGTTCTAGTCGAAACTCCTCCCTGAAGTCCACCAGAGCCGATTCTTCCTAAAGCTTCTCTCTCTCTTTTTCTTTTCTTGGTTTAAGCTGGATCTCCCTAATATCATCTAGCCGAATTCATAACTCCCTACTATTCTCTTCTAAAGCCGAATACACAAGTGACTTCAAGCCGGTTATTCTTCAAGCCTCAAAGCCGAATCTATCAAGTGGTGACAGACAGAGGTGCAATCGATTTCAATATAAAGGGGTAAGGATCTATAGTCATCATCTTATTTCTTTTCTTTAAGCTGAAATTAAGATCCTAATGCCATCTGTGTCTTTGGCCGAAACTATACAGGATTCTTTTGGGATTTCTAGTGTAGTCGACTATAAGGAGGACTATTCGAGATCTCAAGATCTAAGGTAAGGAACGTATGATTTTAGGCCAAAGGCCATTTATTGAAGTTCATTAAAGTGACCGAAAATAGGACCTAACATGTACCTATACGTATTTCGGCAACTTCATAAGCCAAGTGACAAGTTTTCGGGATTTGGAATCGCAAGTCGACAGTGGTACAAGGATTTCGGGAGTTAAAAAATTGCAAGGTAAGTACATATGTACATTCGGCCAAGGACTATTTAGTGACTTAGATCTGTTTTATACTTGTTCAAAAGCTGAAATTAACCTATGAAGTGACTTAATGCTAGCCGATTTCAAGGGGAAATTTTGGGATTTGACTAGTAGTCAAATAAGCAAAAAGGAACTAAGGATCTAGGACGTTAGATCGAGTTTTCGGGACTTCAGAAAACTTGCTAAATATACCAGGTGTGTACCCCACACTATTTCTTGATAGATTTATGGTTATGCTTTCTTAAATATGTTAATAAGAATGTGAAAAATATGGCTAAGGTACCATGCAATGGTACAAAGTACCCAGGTACGTTTTCCTACTCCTACTAGGATTATAATGAGATCTGTCATGGCACTTATGTGAAATTGTAAGAATGTGAAATAGGAATGTGACATATGCATATTTGTATGACATGGGGCATATGGGTTATATGAACGGGGAAGTGAATGTGGTGGTTTTATACCACGATATCTGAATGTGGTGACTTCGGTCACATTATCTGAATGTGGTGACTCATGTCACAAATATTTTATCTGGTGGCTATGCCACGAATTTTATAAGGGCGATGAGCAAGTCGACTGCAGCGGCTGCCTTCGATGATGTGTAGCGGATGGAGGGTTGACTTAGTAGTCCCCATGGTGTGCAGGTTGGTACGGGTGATGTGTAGCGGATGGCATCTAGGTTTTGGGTTCGGGTTGCATCACTATTTCTATCGATTTATATGTATATGTATGTGATATGATAATATATGCCTCGAATCGTTGAATCTTAGTGTTGGTTACACATTGAGTCTGTTTGACTCACCCGTTGGGAATATTTTTTCAAGTGACACTCTCGATGATGGACTAGGGTCGGTAGGAGCTTAGTGGTGGCCATGCTCAGTTCGGGATTTTATTTAATTTTGGACATGTTATATTTTAAATACTTTGAATTTATTTCTGGTTTTGAATTTTGATGTAATAAGGCCAAAGTATGAACTGTTTTATGCATGTTTTTATTTATTTATTTGAATTCATTATGTTACGAACTTTATCAAATTAAAGATTAAGTAAGTTTATTTTAAGAATGAATTCTAAAGGCTTTGGACACTCTAAAACAAATGGTTTTCAATGTAAGATCAACTTGTTTTCAACTCGAGCCCAACACAAAGTAAAAGTTCTTTCAAAACCATCCGAATTTTTCCAAAGTAACCAAGAGTTTTAAATCGTTTCACTCGAGGAACATACCAGATCCGGTCAGGGCTCGTGGGCCGGGTTTGGGGTGTTTCACTTTAGGTACCAAATCGGGTAGTGAGTGTACTTTAGGTATCAATTTGGGCTAAAAAAAAGTTTAGATACCAAAGTGAGAAAATGAGTATACTTCAAAGGCCAAATCATGAATTAAGCTAACAAAAAAATTAAATTACTCACCCAAAACTCAATTTAGCTTGTTTTAAAATATATTTTATAATTAAACAAAATAAAATATATCATATGAACTTTTAGAATAATTAGTTTTATTTTAATGAGTAATATTTGGTACATTGCCAATGAAGTTTTTAGACTTCACAAGTAAGGTCAGGGGTTGACAAGTGTCCTACAAGAGCATAATAAATTAAAAAATAAAGATTAAAAAATTTAAAGTTGCTTGTGGAATAAAAAAAGAGTACATTGTCAATGTACAAAATATTAATCTTTATCTTAAATAAACTTATATATTGTATTTTTGACTCTTTAAAACAATTTCTCGATTTAGGTAATTTGATCTTTCTTTAGCTTGTAGTTTCTACATATCTGGATTTGTTTCATTGTGAAACGAGACATGTTAAAATTTAAATATTGTTTTGAAATAAAGAGAATGAAGAATAAAGAAATTGGAGAGCAAAAGAGAATACATATTTTATTTATCAATGAGATTTTTTTCCAAAGTTTCTTTAAAGTTTATATTTATAAACATAAGAAGTATACATGATATAAAACTATACTTCTAATGGACATTAGAGTCCTAAATACATCAAACTTATCTTAATCTTGATGGACATCCACTTAATAATAAAAATATTTATAACACTCTCCCTTAGATGTCCATTGGTAGATAATATGTCTTGTTAAAATCTTACTAAGATAAAAAACTAGTGGGAAAAAAAAAAATCTTAGTGAAGGAAAATGAGTACACATGTCTATAATACACATAACATGTTGTCTCATTAAAAACCTTATTAGGAAAATCTAAGGAGATAACATCGGTTAAGGGAAAAATAGTATAAGCGCGTATTTAGTCCCCCTCATGACAACATAGCATGATATCTCAAATTCTATGTATTCAATATTGAATGCTAGCTTTTCAAATGATCACTTGAACGTATTTTATAAGCATTTATAGCACCAATCTTTTGAAAGTCATGAGTGAGGAAAAAAATTAGGGAATATTTTGATCTCTTCAAGAGTTCCAATAATAATCATAGAAAATTTTGATCATGATCATTCTATAAAAATACAAGTAGATATTTTGAAATCATTTTATAATCTTCCTTTAACTACTATTTACTAAGTCAAATTTACCACATATGTTCAAATCATTTCGATTCATATAAATATTTACGCAAACATATTGAACAAGTTCTCGAGAATTTCTATATGCTTCTAGCATTCTAAATCCTTTAAGGATTTTAATATAAACTTTCACTATATAGTAATTCATATAAATGTTGTAATAACAACCATTAGACGCATGTCAAATCTTTCATAAACTGTCAAACCGATAAGGTATCTTAAAGTTATTACATCCACCACAAAAGAATATTATAATCAATGTCAGGACTTAGCAAAAAACTTCATTTATTCCATTTTCATAAAACTACTTATTTGTATCTCACTAGATTTATATATTTAGACATTTGGACTACTGGTCCAACAACTGCATAAATTTAATACTACTTGAATTGTGTCTTTCCATTTTGGCTAATCTATTCCATGTATATATTTCTCAACAAATTTATTCAAGATCCTCATTTTCTTTCATTATTTCAATAATAATATCGTATGCAGAACCATTGTTGACAATTTTCTATTCTCCATGATTCCATATTTTCTCGTATTGACATAAATTATAAAGATTTCTTTATTTTCATTATTTCCATCTTTATGTATTTGAATCTCTTCTATAGTTTTAATAATTAGTTATGTCTTAGGTCTCTTTGGGAGCACCTGCCTCCACTATATGATCACCCATATTTATTTTTCTTTTCTTTTAAAATAATTTTTATCTTTTGAACCAATCGAATCACCATGTTTTTGGCAGGCATTACTTTTCTAACACCCTTATCCCGTTTTTGTTGCCGGAATAGGATACAAGATGTTACTAGTCAAGTAGGAACAATTAATAATAATTTATATTCAACAATCAATTCAATTCCATAACCACAAGTATTATTCAATATGAAAGAGACCATTCAGTTCGGGCTTTAAATCGGGCTTTCGAAGATCTAAAAATAAATTACGGACATTTAGGGACCAATTCAAAACAAATAAGAACATTTAGGAAAAGAATGAAAATTTTCAAGTCAGAGGTCACACGGCCGTGTGTCAGAGCTCAGCATGTGTGGCTCTAACATGGTCGTGTGACTATCCCACATGTTCATGTGCGTAGACTGTGTAACTCTCTAAATTGAATCACACGGTCGTGTTATAGGCCGTGTGTCAGCCCGTGTAACAATCAAAATACATTCACATGGTCGTGTCGTAGGCTGTGTGTTTGTCCGTGTGAAAACTGCACCTATACTACTTTTACAGACTTTTGGGCACACACCCGTATGAGTTTCCCTTGTGCTTCACACGACCGTGTGACAGCCCCTGTATCAGGCCGTGTGTGCCCTAAAATGTCCAATTCCAAGTTCAATTTTCACCCATATGCTTAAGTTCCTAAAACACATTCAATTACACAATTACATTGACCAATACCAACTTTAATCACACTCAAACATGTCAATAAACTCAACCAATATGTCAATTAAAGTGTTATCATTAACATTTCAATACATTTCATCTCATTTCACTTCCAATTTGCAACTCAAGTACATTATATATATACATACCATAACAACCATTGCATTGCAACTTTGAGTTATCACATGACGTAGCATTTCATACCTTTAACTATTAGTCCCATTTAGTAACATGTAAATTCTCACAAGTCATTCAAACACATCATAGCATAACATCTTACTCATACTAAGTAATTGACATAAGTTATACATAGGGTCCTAAGACATGTCATATACCAAAATCGAGGATTAAAATCTACTAAGGTTCCTAGATAGTGTGATCTTTGACGTTGACCCGATCTTCGTAGTCTTCAAAACGCAATCTAAAAAATGAACCAAATACAGGTAAGCTTGAATGAAGCTTAGTAAGTTCGTTTTATAATTCAATAAAACTTTTTGATCGAACATAGCATCAACCAATATTAACATAGAGGTTCCCATTATACGCCACTTATAACAGTCACTACAACAAATTCAATACTTCAGTATGCTCAGTGGACTTTGTTTGATTGAGTTTTATTTCAGTATATCTGTAGATTTTACTTGTTTGAGCTCCATTCGGTGTAACAGTAGAATTTGCTCATTTGAGCTTCACTCAGTATAACAATTAAATTTGTTTGCTTGAGCTATTGCCAGTAGAACCAGTAGGTATGGCTCGATAGAGCATACTTTTAGTATATAAAGTAACATTCAATAAAGTATATTAACAGAGAGTATAAATATTATTAGAAGAATAAATAAACGTACGAATTTACTGGACTGATTTGCAGGAAATTCCAAAGTACAAGGACTACTCCGCAGTTTTCCCTTTTCCACAATTATCAGCACGTTATTGATCTAAAAATAATAATTTCATTCCATCAATTAGAATAACAACACAATTTGATCCTTTAATGCAATTATGTATTTTTGGAAAATTACCTATTTGCCCCTTAACTTTTCATTTTTATTCAATTTAACCCTTAGGCCCTAATCATGCAATTTACCCATTTTTCCTAAACACCCATGATAGCCAAATGTTCTATAACTTCATATCAATCCCTATTTGCAATAATTTCACCTCAATTACAAGTAATTTATCATTTAATCAATTTAGTCCCTAAACATTAAAATAATCAAAAATCACTTTTCAAAATAATCAAATCTATCAACAAAGCTTCATATTTCATCATAAGCTTTAAGAAATAACTTCATTTTCATCAAATGAAAACTTTTATAATATTTAAGAGTTTCACAAATTGGTCTTCGGTTTAGCTAGACTAAGCTGATACGAACTCAAGAACATAAAAATTACTAAAAACGTGCATCAATACACTTACCAAATCAAAACTTCAAATCAAAAGCATGAAAGTCCTAATATTTCCTTTCTATTTTCGTGGAGAAGATGAGAAGAAATTTAGGTTTAATTTATTATATATACTATGACATTTTTGTAAATATTTCAACTGTTTTAATTAAGCTTTAATAAATTATTAATTAAGCCTATTTAAACCACTTAATTAAGCATAACCTCATTAAATTCCACTAACTAATTTACCATGAGTTAAATTATCAGTTTAGTCCATTTAATTTAACTACTCAACCTTTGCAGTTTTTACAATTCAGTCCTTTTAACTTATTAAACTATTTAAATGATAAAATTTCCTAACCGGAATTTAATAGGACATTATAGTCATTGAATTATTTCATCGGAATTATGGTCTCGAAACCATTGAAAATTGGGATGTTACAACTTTCATTTATACAAACAAGTTGTCTTCAGTTCTAATCAAAATTTTAACTGTTATATAACATTTGGTTACTTTTATCAGGTCAGTAAATACATCTGGTAGATAACTTGTAATAAAGTGAATTATCTTTTTGAACTTCTAGTTCAAATTACTTTCTATGAAGATCTAGATAATAATAATTCGTTCTAACTAATTTATTTCATCCAAATATTATTTTTCTCCCCCTCGATGTTGGGAAAACTAATCAAATCAAAGTCGTAATTACCAAATCATGTCATAATGGAATCTCTAATTCATTCAATACATTTAATAATACAATGAGATTCATAATTAATATATATTCAAAACTTTCTTTAAATACCCATTTTGTGCATTGTGGTGGATCAACTTAAAGATATACTACACATTCAAAAAAAAAAAAATCTAAAATGGATTCTATTTAACTCCTAACCAAAAACCAATTGTAATGAGGATAATTTATCATAACTTGTTGGCATGATGTGTACAAGTGTCGATTCATGTAAAATATCATATCCTTATACATATATACAAAAAAATTTGTTCTTAAAAGATATGGTTTAGCTACTAATTGGAGGCATTTACTTCGTAAATTCTTCTAAACTTGTAATAAGTTTTGCAATAGTTATTCGCACTAACAATCTAGCATAAAAAAATATTTTAAAGCCTAAGAAATAAAGTCACTAACATTAGCAAGAATTGTCTTGATTGCATAATCTGAAAGTTTTGTTCTTACACTAATCATTAAACAAGTAATCTCGCAAACTATAAGTTGCGATTTGGTAACTCACATGTGATTACTGTAACATCCTGAATTAATGGGCCTTTGCATTTGTTGTATGTTACGTATAATGTGCTAATTAGAGTGTTTAAGGGGGTCCAGATCGGGATCAGGATTGGGCCTAGGCCTTAGTTAAAAATCTTCTGCTTGGGCACTTTGGTGGAAAGCCAGTAGGATAGGGCTTAAAAGATGTTATCTGTGTTTTAAGACACAAGTGGGCTTGTGGCCCAGTGGCAAAGTGGCGCCACTTAGGGGCTTTGAGGTGGCATGATAAGCAGTAAGGGAGGTCCTAGGTTTGAGTCGCATTACCCATCCATTTTAATTAATTTTGGCATCAAGGGAGAGAAGAGTTGGAGTCAGTTAGAATGCTTGAAATTAGAAAGAATTATTGATGGATAATGTGGATAATATGGATGATAATGTGGCAGATAAAGGAAGGAAGAGGTAGTGTTATCCATGTCACTTAAGGATGAGTGATCAGATGAAGATAGAGGAGAAAAGATAGGAATTATATGCTGAGTGCAGTGCTGGCCGAATTTCCATCTCTTGGAGGGGTGCCAAAATTCCCCCTCCTATTAGATTAGTTGTTAGTTATCAGGAAGGGCACTTTCAGTTTTTGATAGGTAAGTGCCGAAATTCTCTATAAATAGGGGGTATCCCTTCAATTCCGGCATTTGAACCCCATTCTCTTAAAGCAGTTCTCTCATTCTCTGCCAAAGCCGAAATCCCTAAATCCCATTCTCTCATCTTCACTTTTATGCAAAAGCTGAAACTCTTGATTTTAATTTTCTTCTTTTTCTATAAGCCAAATAATCATTGTTCTTTGCTTTTTCTCTTCTGTCGATTTCTTTATTAAAAGCCGAATCTCCATAGATTTATTCAAGTCATCTTCCCTTCCTGATTTTTGGAAAAAGCCGAAATCCTCTGGGAGTAGCCGAATCTTCTCTAGTAAGGTGAGTGTCGACTCTTGTTATTCCTTGAGATCTCTTTCGGTTTTGGAAGACAAAGCCGAGAAGCTAATGGTTTAATGGTTTTATGTATTCTCTTGTTGGGCAACATTCGGAAATTGAAGTAGATCTCTTTTCAGGAAGGGCACTTTCGATTTTTAATAGATAAGTGCCGAAATTCTCTATAAATAGGGGGTATCTATTCAATTCCGGCATTTGAACACCATTCTCTTAAAGCTTTTCTCTCATTCTCTGCCAAAGCCGAAATCCCTAAATCCCATTCTCTCATCTTCACTTTTATGCAAAAGTTGAAACTCTTGATTTTAATTCTCTTCTCCATTCTTTTTCTATAAGCCAAATATTCATTGTTCTTTGTTTTTTTCTCTTCTGCCGATTTCTTCATTAAAAGCCGAATCTCCATAGATTTTTTTGAATCATCTTTTCTTCCTGATTTTCACAAAAAGCCGAAATCCTCTGGGAGTAGCCGAATCTTCTCTAGTAAGGTGAGTCTCGACTCTTGTTATTCCTTAAGATCTCTTTCGATTTTGGAAGACATAGTCGAGAAGCTAATGGTTTAATGGTTTTATGTATTATCTTGTTGGGCGACATTCGGGAATTGAAGTAGATCTCTTAGATCTAAAAGACGGAAACACTAGCCCCTGAATCTCATATCACTTTTCAGGATTTCAAGGTAAGGATTTCAATTTTCCTTAAGATGATCAACCGTTTCCTTTTCGTTAGTTGTGCCTTAACCTAATGTTTCGTTACCAGCCTCTGAACAACACCTTAGGCAGATAGCGGTTGTGTTGGCTACGGATAGCGTCGATGTAGAAAGACTTGTTCTAACGATAATAAGGTGTGTAGATCTCTAACACACTATTAAACCTGTATGTATGTCTATCTATATACGTTATGGGCTAAAAAGCCGGAAAGCGACTGTGTAGACAGCCGAATGAAACCCTAACAGGGGTTAGGCAAGGATGCCAGGTACGAAATCATAGAAATCTCTATGTGTATCGAAATATATATGAAAGCCTGTGTGATGTTTTCCTTATGTGTGTATGCATGGGGTGGGATTATGATAATGAAGGGGAAGTGCATGATAGGTCACTTGGTGATCGGTGGTTAAACCACAACTTCAAATGATAGGTCACATAGTGATCGGTGGCTATGCCACGTTTAATGATTCCTGATTAATAGGAATAGGCAGTACGACTGTCGTTATGGTGTGTAGCGGATGGAGTGTTGATTGTAGAAATCACCAAGGTGTGATGGTTGGTAAGGGTTAGTGTGTAGAGGATGGAATTCTAGGATGGGTTGGGCTATTCATCATTCATTATGTTCATGTAATTATGATTGTTGCCTTTATATATGGGCTAGGGCTCATAATGTGTTTGTGGGTCTTAGGTCAGTGTGTCCGGGATTTATACACTGGGTCTTGGTGACTCAATCTTTCATTTTCTCCACTCTTTCAGATGAGCAGTAGGTCATCGACATGGGAGCCGAGACGGACTCGAGGGGCCATCAAGTTTTTATTTTTTATTTTTAGATTATTTCAGCTTTTCTTTAAGTTTTAATTTTTTTTGGAATATTTATGTAATAAGGCCCCATAGTTTATATTTCACTGCTTAGTTTTTAATATTTGCAACTTATGAGTTTTTGTCAAAGGTTTAATTATTCAAAATAATAATAATACAAGGTTTTATTTTCAAAAAGTCACCTATTTATTCAAATATTGTCTAATTAACTTACGATTTCCGAAACCAACAAAGCAAAAGTTTTCAATGAACAACTCGTAGCATACCAGATCTGGTCGAAACGTATGGGCCGGGTTTGGGGTGTTACATTTTGGTATCAGAGCCCAGTTCAAAACTAGGGCTGTGGAATGGGTCTAGTAATATTTTGTAAAGTTGATGTGGATTTGGAAAAAAAATTCTTGAAGAAGATATGGCCTTCGAGTCTACCGGCACCCGATCCACGCAGGTAAGTATTCTAAACTTTTGGATGTGATATGTATGTGGGCTTGATGTGCTTGATGGACGTAGACTAGTATGTTAGGCATTGATGGACTATAGGCTTAGTTACAACAACTCTTTAAATTCATAAGACTTAATCTATCCAAACAAACCCGCGAACAAGTCGATAGGTTAGAGTGTGGCAACAGGCATACGCATGTCTAGGATTGGATTCAGGGAGAGCTTGGTACTTACGCAGTCCTAGTGACTCACCTCCTCTTCACTGGAATCCTACTTGGTGCGTAGTGACTGTTCACCTTAGTCACGAGGATTTGTTGACGGGCTAGAATCTATAATTAAAACCCGAAAGGTACCAGCCACCCTATTTCACAATTAAAATACCCCCAAGTTTTGTAAAATTTCTAAAATACCATTGGTTTGTGAAAATTTCCAAAATAATCGTGATTTTATAAAATACCTATGTTTTGCAAATTTACCCGAAAACCTCTAGAATTACAAAAGTAACCCGGGTTGCAAAATTAAATTTTCCAAAGTACCCCTGCTTTAAAAAAAAAACCAAGATACCCCATTTTGAGGAAATTACCAAAATACCCTCGTGTTGTAAAAAAATGTGTACCAAAGTACTTTCAATTCAAAGAAAACTCACCAAGATACTTTATTTTGGAAAAATACCCTGTAGGGCAAAACTCCGGCAATACCCCTGGGTAGTGAAATGACGAAAATATCCTCATGTGATGAATGTGAGTTCATGGATGCTACTTGTATATTGATGTGTGATGGTTGAATGTATGTGGTTCCTAGAACTAGGAAATACAAACTTGAGACTGAAACCCGTAGATATAGTTTCTAATTCGAAAGAACTACTCTTGGAACTACTGTCCATAAGATTGTTCGTGGTTAATCAGTGAAAGAAATTAATAATTCATAAAATTTCTAATCAGATAAACAGGAATTGGTAGAATGAGTTCAAGGGGTAGCTTTTTGGGCTGATCTGATGGAACTTCCATTTGGGGAGTTCGATTTGATCTTAGGAATGGATTGGTTAGTGAAGTATCAAGCAAACTCGGATTGTGCAGTCAAGTATATGGTGTTAAAAACTCCCGAGGGAGGCGAAGTGTTGGTGATAGGTGAAAGGAGGAACTGTTTGTCAAATATGGTGTCTGCCTTAAGAGCAGAAAGGATGGTGAGAAAAGGATGCGAGGCAATTCTAATGTTTGTTTGGGCTCTGGAAGCCAAGGAACTAACTGTTGGGGACGTTAGGACGGTGAAGAAATTTCCTGATGTTTTCCCAGAAGAGCTTCCGAGATTACCCCCAGATCGTAAAGTGGAGTTTGGTATTGATCTTCTTTCGAAAACAGCGCCAGTATCTATTGCTTCGTATAGGATGGCGCCAAAGGAGTTGGTGGAATTGAAAGCGCAGATTCAGGAGTTACTGGATAGAGGGTTATTGGAATCAGAGTGCGCAGCGTGAGCGTACTGTTGTAGGTTAGGTTGTACGACTGTTCCTGTAGTTGGAAATTTCGAGGATGAAATTTCTTTAAGAGGGTAGAACTGTAACATCCTGAATTAATGGGCCTTTGCATTTGTTGTGTGTTACGTATAATGTGCTAATTAGAGTGTTTAAGGGGGTGCAGATCGGGCTCAAGATTGGGTCGAGACCTTAGTTAAAAATCTTCTGCTTGGGCACTCTAGTGGAAAGCCAGTAGGATAGGGCTTAAAAGATGTTATCTGTGTTTTAAGACACAAGTGGGCTTGTGGCCCAGTGGCAAAGTGGAGCAACTTAGGGGCTTTGAGGTGGCATGATAAGTAGTAAGAGAGGTCCAAGGTTCGAGTCGCATTACCCATCCATTTTAATTAATTTTGGCGTCAAGGGAGAGAAAAGATGGAGTCAGTTAGAATGCTTGAAATTAGGAAGAATAATTGATGGATAATGTGGATAATATGGATGATAATGTGTCAGATAAAGGAAGGAAGAGGTGGTGTTATCCATGTCACTTAAGGATGAGTGATCAGATGAAGATAGAGGAGAAAAGATAGGAATTATCTGCTGAGTGCAGCGTTGGTCGAATTTCCATCTCTTGGAGGGGTGCCAAAATTTCCCCTGCTATTGGATTAGTTGTTAGTTATCAGGAAGGGCACTTTCAGTTTTTGATAGGTAAGTGCCGAAATTCTCTATAAATAGGGGGTATCTCTTCAATTCCAGCATTTGAACCCCATTCTCTTAAAGCAGTTCTCTCATTCTCTGCCAAAGCCGAAATCCCTAAATCCCATTCTCTCATCTTCACTTTTATGCAAAAGCTGAAACACTTGATTTTAATTTTCTTCTTTTTCTATAAGCCAAATAATCATTGTTCTTTGCTTTTTCTCTTCTGCCGATTTCTTCATTAAAAGCCGAATCTCTTTAGATTTATTCAAGTCATCTTCTCTTCCTGATTTTTGGAAAAAGCCGAAATCCTCTGGGAGTAGCCGAATCTTCTCTAGTAAGGTGAGTATCGACTCTTGTTATTCCTTGAGATCTCTTTCGGTTTTGGAAGACAAAGCCGAGAAGCTAATGGTTTAATGGTTTTATGTATTCTCTTGTTGGGCAACATTCGGGAATTGAAGTAGATCTCTTAGATCTAAAAGCTGGAAACACGAGCCCCTGAATCTCATATCACTTTTCAGGATTTCAAGGTAAGGATTTCAATTCTCCTTAAGATGATCAACCGTTTCCTTTTCGTTAGTTGTGCCTTAACCTAATGTTTTGTTACCAGCCTCTGAACAACACCTTAGGCAGATAACGGTTGTGTCGGCTACGGATAGCGTCGATGTAGAAAGACTTGTTCTAACGATAATAAGGTGTGTAGATCTCTAACACACTATTAAACCTGTATGTATGTCTATTTATATACGTTATGGGCTAAAAAGCCAGAAAGGGGCTATATAGACAGTCGAATGAAACCCTAACAGGGGTTAGGCAAGGATGCCAGGTACGAAATCATAGAAATCTCTTTGTGTATCAAAATATATATGAAAGCCTGTGTGATGTTTTCCTTATGTGTGTATGCATGGGGTGGGATTATGATAATGAAGGGGAAGTGCATGATAGGTCACTTGGTGATCGGTGGTTAAACCACAACTCCAAATGATAGGTCACATAGTGATCGGTGGCTATGCCACGTTTAATGATTCCTGATTAATAGGAATGGGCAGTACGGCTGTTGTTATGGTGTGTAGCGGATGGAGGGTTGATTGCAGAAATTCCCAAGGTGTGATGGTTGGTACGGGTTGGTGTGTAGAGGATGGAATTCTAGGATGGGTTGGGCTATTCATCTTTCATTATTTTCATGTAATTATGATTGTTGCTTTTATGTATGGGCCAGGGCTCATAATGTGTTTGTGGGCCTTAGGTTAGTGTGTCCGGGATTTATACACTGAGTCCTGGTGACTCACCCTTTCATTTTTCTCCACTCTTTCAGATGAGCAGTAAATCGTGGACATGGGAGCCGAGACAGACTCGAGGGGCCATCAAGTTTTTATTTTTTATTTTTAGATTATTTCGGCTTTTCTTTAAGTTTTAATTTTTTTGGAATATTTATGTAATAAGGCCCCATAGTTTATATTTCACTGCTTAGTTTTTAATATTTGCAACTTATGAATTTTTGTCAAAGGTTTAATTATTCAAAATAATAATAATACAAGGTTTTATTTTCAAAAAGTCACCTATTTATTCAAATATTGTCTAATTAACCTACGATTTCCGAAACCAACAAAGTAAAAGTTTTCAATGTACAACCCGTAGCATACCAGATCTGCTCGAAACGTATGGGCCGGGTTTGGGGTGTTACATTTACCTCGTAAATGCATCTACCAAAATAATATCAAAACATACACTATTTGGATAAATGAGCCCATATATCTTTCAGAAATGTAAGAGATTCAATCTCAACTTTTTCTAGTGAGGTTTAATCTTCTTTGAGAACAAACAGCACTTGATAAATGAAGAATCTTCAGGTTCTTTAATAAATATTCATGTAAATTCTTATCTTATGACATCATTATTGATCGGGATGGTCTAAATGATCATGTCAACTAATTAGTATATTTGGACTAGTGAACTTCTGGTGTACTATGCATATGGTTCAACGATACTACTGTAAATTTCTGGTTTACCATCTCGTATGATTTAATCATACTAATATATACATAATATCAACTAGAGGAAAATGGGATAGTTTTTCAATTCAAGATTCTTACCAAATATAATAGATTTAATTAATCATCTCCCTATCCACAGTCTCAATATAATATTCATTACAATGTATATCGTTTTAAAACAAAATAATTTATTTAAGATTGAATGGAATATAGTGCATTAATTATCATCACATTGTTTCTTTGGATAACAATGTATTAACAATTGTGGAGCATTGAATTAATTTTGTACTATAAAATATTAGCATGTTTCATTACCATATTGAAGATAGGTTAACAATATGTTAGCTCTTTTGAACCCTTAAATTAATTTTGTACCACCAAAGATTGGTTCATTCATTACCAAACAAGAAAAATGCTTCTTATCCCTAAGGATAATATACATTATTCTATTGTCTACGAGGTGTACGATAGGTGCATAGCCAATGACTTTTCATAAATTGTCTCTCTTATTTAAAGGGTTATATTGAGAAGTCTTGTTGCTCTATTATTTATCTTTACATCTTCACTTCTAGTGGTGAAAAGAATTATTACTAGTAAGAAATCCAATAATTAAGTAGTTAGTGTCATAATCCAAAAAAAAAAAAAAAAAGAAAAAGAGGATGCAATTCATACTTAATGTTTAGGCATACAATAGGTATGCAACCAATAACCTTTCATACCATATCGGTAACATAAATAATATTCACTCCTTAAAGGGTTCACTTGGAAATTCTTGTTATTCTCTTATTTATCTTCATTTTTCTAGTTCTAGTGGTGAGAATAATTAATTTGACTATCTCTTTTATGATTATTATATAGCCACTTACTACATCCACGTCAAAGATTTTTTATATACTGCTACATTCAGATTAAACTAATTTTCGCACTTTAGGAGCTTGAAAACAAGCATTATCATTAATTTTTAATTATGTTTTAATAAGTTTTCTTAAAATTAATAAAATGTGCAAATGAGTATTTTATTGATCTTAGGGGCTGAATGAGGCCTAACGGTGAGCCAACGAACTTTGTAAGTGTGCAGGAGACCATTAGAAGGTGTACTAAACTGATACTGGTTATGTCGCAACATGAAATAATCAATGTCGCAACATAGGAAGCAGGATGGAGAAATCACGATACTGCCTTTGATGTCACGACACAGCCTAAGGGTGTCACAACATACCCTTAAAGACATCCCAAGAGGAGTATATTGACTCCTATGTCGCGACACAGGTTCTGATGTGTAGCGACATCGAGTCTGGATGGGAATTAACACGAGCTAGGGGGTGTTTTGGTTCGCATAATCAAACTTAGAGCTTGGGAATGTCAGCTAACCTAGGGTTAGGGACGACGACCACTTGAAATCTATAAATAGGCTCATTTGTCACACATTATGAACACCAATTACTTAGTTTAGAATTCTACTTTTCATTTCAATTTAGTTTTTCTTTTTTCTTAGGTTTTAGATTTACTTTCAGTTTGTTCTTTATTTTTATCTTGAGGGATCTAATTTGTGGAGACAATCAAACTTTGTGGATTCACTTTCATTCTTAATACAAATTAGGCTTTTCTTTAAACTCTATAGTTTTGATTCATTTATCATGTTTACTCTTTATATCTATTATATATTGTTTATGAAAACCATGAGGAACTAATCCCTATATGGGGGATTAGAGAGTGGAGGTATGATTTATTAACTGTTTTGTACGATTACTCAACGAATCAATTGTTTGGGAGAGGAAGAACCTAAACCCTAAACCTAGCAACCCTAGGAAGTCATCAAGGTGGAAATTAACCCAAAATTGGCATGGCTTATCTGTGAACACCTTCACCCCAAGCTGGTCTGGATTTTGAGGTAGGAAGATAAGTAGTCCTTGCCGACTTGTTATTATAATAGAAGATCAGAAGATCCTACTAGAAAAGTGACTAGTTGATTGACGAGGAATCCCAAACAACAGTTGGTGAAGATTACCAAAACAAGCTAATCACCCATAACCAGATTTGATCAATTCTACTTTCCAATCCCTTGGTAGTTATTTCTTTCTTCATTATATTTTATCAGTATAAAAATATTAAAAACTCCTTTTATTTATGTTAGCATAATATAACCTATTTCAAGTACTAATTATATCTTTTGGTGTTTAGGCTAAAATTGATCTAGCACTAGACTCCCTTGGGTATGATCCTCAGAGTAAGTGATGTAACTATATTACAACTAGACTCGTATACTTACGGATATTGCCTCATTTATTTGTCTTTTACTGCATTATTCACAATCTAGATGGTAGTACGTCCAGAGGCAGTCAAGTTGTTGACGTTGTTGCTGGGGAGGCAATGTCACTAGTTAATTTTAAAATTTACACTTCATTAAGAATAATTAGGAAATTTCTAAGTTATAAATATGATTTTAATTGTCATTGTAACACCCTGAAATTTGGGGTTAGAAGTTTTGAGATTTGTGTTCAGGGTCAGTGAGTAGGTTGAACAATTTAGTTGATTTTCGCGTTTTAATGTCAGAATGAGCTTGCGGGTTCAGTGGTTGGATGTGTTTTAGTTTATCTCTGGGTTCTGGGTTTGAATCCTCATGTGTGTTTGAGGAATTAATTTTATTTGAGTTTTGTTTTTTAAGTTATATATATATTTATGTTATTTATATTATTGTATTTTTATTTTTGGAAAAAAAGAAGTTGTTTCTAAAATTCTTTTGCATGTTCTCTTTCCTCATTTTTTTTGGTTTCCTCTATTTTTCCACGTTCTTGCTATTCTTTTTGGTTCTTCTACCTTTCTCTCTTTTGTTGTTGGCAAATTAATTACCACCGTATTTTTGTTCTCCAAATGAATTTTGGGTTTTAGTATCAACATTGCTAGCTGATTGTCCTTGTGTGTTACGTTTGATTGGGTGTGAAATTGGGTAAATTTTGTCTTTGGAATTAAAGGAAGAATTGCTTCGATTTCGTTTATGTTGTTGGATTGAATACTAATAGTTTAGTTGCGTATATAATATAGGTTTCTGAATGGTTTGGTGGAGCGAATCGAGCAGTTCTCGGTGCTTGTTATCGCATTCTAAGGTATGTATTCTGAAAGTGTTCAATTTCAGTATCAAATTGCTGTTGGATTCTATGGAATTCGACAACTTCTTGTATGTTCCTGAAATTGTTGATTTTGGGTATTGGATTGCATGTGATTCTGTAAATTCTGGTATAGTTTTGAGTTACCAAGTGTTAGGGGCAGTTTTGATGTCAAAACCACGATTTTTAGCTTGTTTCGATGTGGTTTGATGACCACATGGGTAGCTACGGGCGGTTCATACAGTCGTGTGAAATTGGGAATTAGGGTTTTTGGGCAATTTTTGGTGCCTTACGGCAGTCTGGGTATAATTTGGGGATTTTGTCGATTTTTACACAGGCGTGTGAGATTTCCACAGGGTTGTGTCTACTCTGCACTTAATTTTAGCAGTTTTGGACAGTGAGTTACACAGGCTGCTCACATAGGCGTGTGTGGCCTTACATGGGCGCGTAGACCCTCCAGGCCTTATTTCACCAATTTTTGTATTGTGTTTATTTTTGTTCTGACTATGATTCTGTGTGTTCCAACCCTTGGCTAGGTCTTAGTAAGGGTGGTCGGGACTTTTTTTTGGCTTGGACTTGTGCGTTATTCGCAATCATAGCTCTAATGAAGCGATTCGATTGAGTGCTAATTGATGTTACGTTGTATCTGATTCTAATTCCGGGCATTTGAATGTGTGCATTTCTGATTTTGTATTCTATTTTTATAAGTCTGTATACGAATGGTGTGCATTTAGCATTTGCATTAATCTTTTTGGGTTGGGTTGTGAAGAGAAGAAAGACTGATTTTGATCTAGCAGTTTAACTACAACTTATTGGTACAACGGTTTACCGCAATACACTGTACTACATATACGCTAGCCTTGCTGCGTATTACTATCTGAGTGGCTTTGTCCACATACATGGTGTGTAGGGTTGGATGGGCCTTTCGAGGTCCTTTGTGGTGTGTTTGGTTGGATGAGCTTAAACAACTCTTTTAGGGTGTGATCAAGGGACGGAAAGGTGTTTTGGCTGGACGGGTGAGTTTTTTTATTACTTGTTGCATTCATTCTACATTCTGTCTATCTGTCTGATTGCGAGACTAATTGTTTATAGATTAAGGTATTTCAGTACTGATACATTTGATTGATTTGTGAAGACTATTCATATATCGAATTGCCATTGAGATATTTTTTTTATTGTGACACTTTGGTGTTCGTTTTTTTGTCGTTTTCAAACTCACATTGAGCTTGTGTAGCTCACCCCCTTAGTTTATCCCTTTGCAGGTACTCTCGTTTTCAGTAGCTAGAGTTGGCATGTTGGAGGTCTCGGAGTGATATGTTTTACACAGACTAATAAAATGACCTTTCAGACTTTTTAAATTTGTGAACTGTTTAAAACTGTAAACATATGTAAAGACTGTGGTACAATCAAATTTTGGATTTTTGTAAATAGTTTTGTTTTAAATTCTAAAAACTCAAAACTTTACTTCTGAACACCTTCGATGTGACTTGGATTCTCTGTTTTGAATCCTGAAAGGGCTAAATGATTTAGTTCGATTTTAATAACTATGTTCGTATAAGATTTTAACAACTCATTTGTAAAATTGTTTCAGATCACTTCGGTGATCAATGTAACCTCCGGGATTCGGTCTAAACTTCTAGGCCGAGTTTTGGGTCGTTATAGTCATTACTAATATTTTTTTTTTTGGGTCTAGTGTATGACTCGTTGTAGGGGAACACCTATAGAGCTAGTTACAGATCCAAAGAGAATAATTCACAAAAATCGTTGACAACAACAACAGTAGCAATATCAGATGAAAAATCCACCACAACTTGCAGTCGGTAATGTACCACATGAGAACTCGTTGTTTAACGAAGCTAACGATAACGTTTTAGGAGATCCACCGGCACCACTACAGCTACCCACAAATCTACATATGGCTCGTAACAAAAGAACCCTAAGAGATTACGTATTACCAAGTCTGGACACGGTTCAGGAAAGTATAACGAGGCCGACTATTATAGCTAATAATTTGAAATAAATCCGACAATGATTCAGATGATCCAAAATAATCTATAATTTAGGGGCACAATGACAGAGGATCCGAATTAACATTTAAAATGGTTTTCTCCAACTTAGTGATACTTTCAAGTCAACGGGGTCACTGATGACGCTATTTGTCTTTGTTTGTTCCCCCTTTTTTTATTGATAATGCCTTTTGTTGGTTAGACGGCAGGCACCAGGTTCTATCACGACATGGGATGAGCTCGCTGGAAAATTTTTACAGAAGTTTTTCCTCATTAGCAAAGGGGTTCAACTAAGAAGAGAAATTGTTGTTATTAGACAAATGGAAGGGGAAAGTTTTCACGAGGCTTATGAACGCTCTAAAACGTTGATCCAAAAATGCCCACACTACAGATTTCTTGAGTGGATGTGATTACAGGTGTTTTACAATAAGTTGGATGCAAATGGAAAATCCAGATTAGATGGAGAGCAAGAGAAGCTCAAATGAATAGAACGTATGAGGATGCATACGAATTGTTAGAAAACTTGGCTTTGAGCTCCTATCAGTGGCCTATTGAATGATTCACATATGGCCAAAAACCAGCTACGGTAAAAGTTATCCAGGAAGATGATAAATACCAGCAGTTAATGGACATACTTAACTGTATTGAATTCGCAAATAATGCATCGTCTGTGTATAGAGGAGACAAACAAATCTTCCATTACATCAAAAATCCTATTGAGAACATGAATTACATCTAGAATAGGGGTGGAAATCCTTACTCAAATACTTACAACCCCGATTGGAGCGATCGCCCAAACTTGAGATGGAGAGGAAATCAAGGAGGAGGTAATAATAATTCAAATCAAGCTAAAATCACCAATTATCAATCTCCTTATTTTTAGAAACCTTAAGACAGGGTCAACCTAAATGACCATACTATATGTGGTCAACACCTGGATCGAATCGAAGGGGAGATGCAGTCAATGAGAAGAGAAGTAAAACATGTGCAATTTGAGTGCACTAATTCATCAAGAACATTGACTAAATTGGAAGACCAAATGAGCCAATTAATGATCATGATGGGAGATATTAAATAGAAAATTGACACAGTTATACCCAGCAACACAAAGAATAATCCTTAGAAAGTAGAAAAGGAGTAAGTAAAAGCAGTCGCTCTCCGTTAAAATCTTAAGTACCTCGACAAACTTGATACTAAAGGATGCAAGAGCTGATGCAGAAGGCTCTTCAGAAAAACCCCAAGAAGCTGATTAGGAACCAGAACCAGAGGAGGTCATCGAACCAGAAATTCAACCAGAGAAGAGAGTAAAAGACACGGCCAATAACACATGTACTGTAGCAGCCCGATTTTAGGCCTAATCGAAACAGTGGTTTCAGGACCACAAATTCGACTCACTAAAATTTTTTTATTATATTTTTATGGTCTACATTTTTATGGAATGACTTCGTGAAAATTTTGTTCGAAGATTTTGACGTTTGGGTACTCAATTTAGCTAAAAGGACTAAATTGCAAAAGGTGCAAAATGTGTGTTCTAGAAGCTAGAGGTGTCTAATTGCTATGAAATTTCAAATTAGAGGTCCTTATATGGTAATTAGGCTATTATAGTTTAAGTTGGACAAAAATGGACATGGCTAGGTGAAATTTCAAAGTTTGGCATTAAGGGCATTTTGGTTATTTGGTAAATAAAGACAAATAAAACTAATAAAGAGATGTCATCTTCATCAATTTAGTCCCCAGTGGCTGAAATCACAAGAGGAATCCATAGCTAGGGTTTTTTCATCTTCCAAGCTCGATTGTAAGTCCGTTCTTGCCCCATTTTTCATTATTTTTATGTTTTTGAAGTTGTTTCAACATAATCTAGCTATTTCAAGGGCTAATTTGAAAGAAAATCGAAGTCTAAAATTTTACCCATGTTATATATTTATGTATTTTGATGTCTAATGGTAGAATATGTATGTTTGATGTTAGATAAACAACATTTACCAAGTAATTTTTGATGAAAATGCCTAAAAGGACCTATTTGTAAAAGTTGTAAAATATGTAGTAGGAATGTGAATAAATGAAGAATGTGGGCTGTTATGAGCATGAAATAGGTTCGTCTAGGCTTGGGTTTTGAAAAAATTGACTATATTTTATTTTACGAGCCTAAGGACTAAAATGTAAAAAGTTGAAAAGTTAGGGGCAAAAATATAATTTTTCCATAATGTGATTTTTGGGCTGAAATTAATAATGTGATGATTAAATGAAATGAATTTGGTATTATAGATCAAGAAAAACGATGTTCGGACCTAGATCGAGGGAAAATAAGGTGTTTGACGATTAGGTTTATTTCTTCTATTTTTGTACCGAGGTAAGTTCGTATGTAAATAATGCATTATTATATTTATGTTTTAAATGCTTTAATATTGTATGAAGTGTGATCGGCTCTTTGGACGTATTCGACAAAGTTTTGACAAGTGAGAAATCCCGGTTGAACCTTAGGATTAGAATAGGATACGAGTAACATGTCAGTAGGTTTTATGTGTTCTGGGCGCTGGTCTTGTACGTCCTACCAGTGGCTGGGTATTTCGGCACATGTTGCGGATACCTGACAGCTTGTGTGAGCAGCACTGAGTAGCTACGTCCGGACTGACAGCTTGTGTGAGCAGGCCCGTGAATTGCTCGAAAGTGAGCATATATGTATTATGAGATATGAGGTAGCTTTCGCTACATATAAGGCACTTATGTGCAAGATTTTCAAGTATCTGTTAATATTCCAAGTGTTAAACAGGAATGTCAAAGTTGTGAAATGATATGGTTATGTTGCGAGTTGGTACAAGTATGTACGTAAAATTCATAAGTAATGAACTCGATATGTGATGAACCCCAGGTAAGGTTGTGATTGAGCAAAGTTATGATTATGATATTTTAATAGCATTTATGTTAACTTACATTATGTTAATTATGAGTTAAATGTATGGCTATGATGCTTATTATTTGCATAGGAACTTACTAAGCTTTATAGTTTACTCCTCTTTCTTTCCCTAAGCTAGCTCAAGGATCTGAGACCGTCGGAGATCCATTCACACTATCAACAATTATTTGGTATCAATGAATTCAACATTTTGAGTTATGGCATGTATAAGGGACTTGGTCATTTTGTTATGTGTCATAATTGATTTGGTCAAATATGTTTTCTTATATTGGTTGAAAGTTTATTTTGTATAAAGCCATTTGAAATTGGCTAATATTGATATTCATGTGACGATGCCTTTCATAAATGTGGAAACTTGTATGATTTGAGTTGATAAGTATGCGATGTTTATGCATGATAGATGTAGCATGTGAATGATGTGTGGATGTCTTGGTTGTGGGTGTTTTGGTTGCCTAAGTATGCCATGAATTGTGCCATTGAATTGGTGTAAGTGTAGGTGTAAATAAGGGTGACAAATGGCTTAGTAAATAGTCTTATTTTTGTCCACATGGGTAGACACACGAGCGTGTGTCTAGGCTGTGTGTGACACATGGCTTGCCCCACAAGCGTGTGTAATGGCCGTGTGTCTCCTGCACTTTAATTTTGAAACAAAAATAAAATGTCCAAGATATAGCACACTGGCAGAGACAGGGGCGTGTGTCTCAGCCGTGTGTGCTACACAGCCTTGAACATGGGCATGTGCCCCGGCCGTGCAAAGTCTGCACCTATTTTATGAAAATTTATGAAAATTAAATTGACCACATGGCCTAGCACACAGACGTGTGGCATGGTTGTGTGGCACAAGTCAGAGAGCACCCTAAATTGAACACGGCCAATAGCACGGGCGTGTCTCAGGGTCACTTGGGCGTGTCCCTTGAACCACACAGGCGTATGACCCCTGTAACATGAATTTTTTTTTAAGTTTTTTAAAATTTTCTAAAGTTCTCAATTTAGTCCCCATCCACTTCCAAAACATGTTTTGGGCCCCGTAGGCTCATATAAAGAACTTTATGATTGAATATGAATGGTTTTAATTTGGACGTAAATTTATGACTCGAAATTGTGTGAATGCTTGTGTTATTAGTCCGGTAATGCCTCGAGCCCTATTCCAGCGTTGAATACGGGTAAAGGGTGTTACATTTAGTGGTATCAGAGCCTCGATTTAGTTGATTCTCGGACTAATGTAGCTTGTGTAAGAGCCTAGCTATACATGCCATAAATAAACTGTGATAGTGTGATAACTCCTGACAACTATAAATTGTGTTTTTATATAGTAAATGGATCCCAATTGAGCTAAAGTTGATGACGTAGAAAGTAATGCACCGGCTCCTGCCCAAGGGTCCGCGCCATTCGAAAGTAGACTAGTGACAATTGGTCAAGGAGAATGGGCTAGGGAAGTCTTCCTCCACATGATGAGCGAGTGGTATACGAAGTTTGTTCGAACAAATCCGAATGCTCAACATCCTCCACCTCCTCCTTATCCCCAATCGATTCTCATAGCTCTTCAATGTATGGATTTGGTAAGACAGAATAAGCCTCAGGTTGATAAGATTTGAAAGCAAGAGGTTAAGGAATTCGAGGCTACTGTAGATGATGACCCCGAGAGAGCTGAGTTCTGGGTTGAGAATACTATCAGGATGTTTGATGAGTTATCATGTACACCCGAAGAGTGCTTGATATGTGCTATATCATTATTGAGGGACACAACATATCACTGGTAGAAGACACTAGTATCTGTGGTACCGAGAGAGAGGGTTACATGGGAAATCTTTCAAGAGGAATTCTGAAAGAAATATACCAGTCAGTAGTTCATCGATCAGATACCTAAGAAATTTCTTGAGCTGAAACAGGGCCGAATGTTAGTGAGAGAGTATGAGCGAGAATTTGTCAGGCTCAGTAAGTATGCCCAAGAGTGTGTTTCCTCCGAGGCTATTATGTGTAAAAGGTTCGTAGATAGGCTGAATAAGGACATTCGACTGTTAGTTGGAATCTTGGAACTAAAAGAATTTGTTGTATTGGTTGAACGAGATTGCAAAATCGAAGAGCTAAGCAAAGAGAAAAGAAAGGCAGAGAGTGAGACTAGAGATGCAAGAAAAAGGCCGATGAGTAAGTCATTTCAATCTTAGTCAAAGAAATCTAGAGAAATGAATTCTCATTCAAATGTATCAGCTTGGTATTCTTACAAAGACTGCGGGAAGCAATATTCAAGTTTTAAATTTCAAGCTACTTCAATGGCAAGTGTGGGTTATGTTAGGTCTAACAGACCCGAAGTCAGCATTATGGAAGAAGCTATCCTGACGAGTGTAAGATGAATGACCGAGCCTGTTTCAAGTATGGTTCTCAAGAGCATTTCATCCGAGGTTGCCCTGAGATGGCTGAGAAAGAACAATTTCAGAGTGCAAGGTCGAGTAATACTACCAATAAAGGTAGGCCACCGAGAAATACCGGGAATGGAACTAGCAGTAAAGGTGTGACGAAAGATACAGCCATGAGATTTGAGGCCAAAGCACCTGCTAGAGCTTATGCCATTCGTGCTCGTGAGGAGGCGTCATCTCCCGATGTGATTACTGGTACATTTTCTCTTTATGATACTAATGTTATTGCATTAATTGATCCTAGGTCAACTCATTCTTATGTTTGTGTGAATTTGGTATCTAGTAAGAGTTTGCCTATTGAGTACTTAATTTATGATTAAAGTGTCAAACCCCTTAGGCAACTATGTGCTAGTTGATAAAGTTTGCAAGAATTATCCATTGATGATTCGAGGTCACTGTTTTTCGGTTGACTTAATGTCGTTGCCATTTGATGAATTCGATGTTATTTTGGGTATGGACTGGTTGACACTGCATGATGCCATAGTAAACTGTAGACTGAAAACTATTGAATTGAAATGTGAAAATGGTGAGGTTCTTCGGGTTGAAACCGATGAATCAAGTGAATTGCCTATTGTGATTTCGTCTATAGCTGCTCAGAGATACGTAAGAAAAGGTTGTGAAGCTTATCTTGCTTATGTGTTGAATACAAAGATGTCTGAATTAAAACTTGAATCAGTGCCAGTAGCATGTGAATATCCGGATGTGTTCCCAGAAGAGTTGCTAGGATTACCACCGGTCAAAGAGGTGGAGTTTGCTATTGATTTGGTACCGAGGACTGCACTAATATTGATAGCTTTGTATAGAATTGCTCCAATCGAGTTAAAGGAATTAAAAGCTTAGTTGCAAGGGTTGACAGATAAGGGTTTTGTGAGAGTGATTTTTTCTCCCTAGGGTGCTCCAATGTTATTTGTAAAGAAGAAAGACGGATCTATGAGACTTTGTATCGATTATCGACAGCTCAACAAGGTGACTATAAAGAACAAGTATCCTTTACCGAGGATTGATGACTTGTTTGATTAGTTGAAAGGAGCAACATTATTCTTGAAGATTGATTTGAGATCTAGCTACTATCAGTTGAGAGTTAAAGGGTCGGATGTGTCGAAAACAACTTTCAGGACAAGTACGGGCATTGTGAATTTCTTGTTATGCCTTTTGGATTAAATAATGCTCCTGCTATTTTTATGGACTTGACGAACCGAATCTTTTGACCATAGTTAGACAAATTCGTGGTTGTGTTTATTAACAATATCCTGATTTATTCTCGAGATGAGACTGAGCATGCCGAGCACTTAAGAACTATATTACAGACTTTGAAAGATAAGAAATTATTTGCTAAATTCAGTAAAAGTGAATTTTGGCTCTGAGAAGTCAGATTTTTGGGACATATTGTTTCAGGAGATGGTATTCGGGTTTATTCGAGTAAGGCTTAGACAATTGTTGATTGGAAGCCGCTGAGAAATGTATCGAAGTTAGAAGATTTTTGGGCTTAGTCGGCTATTATCAGCAATTTTTTAAGTATTTTTCAATGATTGCTACCCCTATGACTAAGTTGTTGCAAAAAGATGCTAAGTTTGAATGGTCCAAAATATGTCAGCAAAGTTTTGAGAAGTTGAAAGCATTATTGACTGAGGCTCCGGTTTTAGTGCAACTTGCACTGGGAAAAGAGTTTGTGATTTATAGCGATGCGCCACTGAATGGATTAGGATTTGTATTGATGCAAGGGGGCAAGGTGATAGCCTATGCCTAGAGACAGTTATCCGACGCACTATCTAGAATTGGCTGCCATAATGTTTGCTTTGAAGATTTGGAGACATCATTTTTACGGTGAGAAGTGCCGTATCTTTACCGATCATAAGAGCTTAAAATATTTGATGACCTAGAAAGATTTGAATTTGCAACAACGAAGATGGCTCGAGCTACTAAAAGATTATGAGCTAGTGATTGACTACCATCCCGGAAAGGCGAACGTAGTCGCAGATGCTTTGAGCAGAAAGTCCTTGTTTGCCTTGAAAGCTATGAATATGAGGTTAACTTTATCTGAGAATAGTTCGATTCTAGCTAAGTTGAGAGTTAGAGTAGTGTTTCTTCAACAAAGTTGTGAAGCTTAGAAAACCGATAGTGAATTGCAAACCAAAAGAGCTCAGTGTGAATCGGGTAGTGATTCAGGCTTTTGGATCGGTTCTGATGATTGCTTAATGCTCCGAGATAGAGTACTCTAAAAAATGATGAGATTATTCAGAAAATTCTTCATGAGGCACATAATGGTTGTTTATATGTTCATCCGGGTAGTACAAAAATGTATAATGATTTGAAGAAATTGTATTGGTGGTCGGGTATGAAGCGAGATATTTCAGACTTTGTTTCGAGATGTTTGATTTGTCAACAAGAAAAAGCCAAACACCAAGCACTTTGGGTTTACTTCAGCCAATAATGGTACCCAAGTGGAAATGGAATAGAATTACGATGGATTTCATAACGGGTTTGCCTCTGACTCCAAAAAAGAAAGATGCCGTTTGGGTCGTTGTTGATAGATTGACGAAATCAGCTCATTTTATTCCGATACGTACCGACTATCCACTTGATAAGCTAGCCAAATTGTACATTGCTGAGATTGTTAGATTGCACAGGGTGCCTAATTCTATTGTTTTGAATAGAGACCCGAGATTTACTTCTAGATTTTGGAAGAAATTACAAGAAGCTTTGGGTACGAAGTTAAATATTAGTACCACGTTTCATCTGCAAACCGACGGTCAATCTGAAAGAGTAATTCAGATTCTTGAAGATCTACTCCGATTTTGTGTTCTAGAATTTGAAGGTAGTTGGGAGAAATATCTACCATTGGTCGAATTTACTTATAACAATAGTTTTCAGTCGAGTATAAAGATGGCACCGTATGAGGCATTATATGGCCACAAGTGTCGAACTCCGTTGCATTGGACAGAGCTTAGTGAGAAACAGATTCATGGGATTGACTTGGTTAGAGAAACTAAAGAAAAGGTGAAAGTAATTTGTGATTGTTTGAAAGCCGCTTCAGATCGACAAAAGTCGTACGCAGATTTGAAAAGAAAAGAGATCAAATTTTAGATTGGTGATAAAGTATTTCTGAAAGTATCTCCGTGGAAGAAAATTTTGAGATTTGGTCGCAAAGGCAAGTTGAGTTCGCGTTTCATTGGGCTGTATGAGATAGTTGAAAGAATAGGGCCAGTGGCATATCGGTTAACTTTACCGACAGAGTTAGAAAGGATCCACAATGTGTTTCATGTGTCCATGTCGCACCATTGTCGATCAGATCCTTTGCACATAATTTTATCGACAGAGGTTGAGATTCGATCCGATATGACTTATGGTGAAAAATCGATCAAGATTTTGGCTCGGGAAGTCAAACAGTTGAGAAATAAAAGTATAGCCCTAGTTAAAGTTTTATAGCAATGACATGGGGTCGAAGAGGCTATGTTGGAACCCGAGGAAGCTATGAGGAAACAGTACCCAAACCTCTTTTCTGGTAAGATTTTCGGGGATGAAAATCCCTAAAGAGGGGAGAGTTGTAACAGCTCGATTTTGGGCCTAGTCAGAACAGTGGTTTCGGGACCACAAATCCAACGCAGTAAAATTTACTTTTATTATATTTTTATTGTCTACAGTTTTATGGAACGACTTCGCGAAAATTTCGTGAGATATTAGGTAGCTTTGGCTACATATAAGGCAGTTATGTGCAAGATTTTTGAGTATCTGTTAATATTCTAAGTTTCAACGGGAATGTCAGAGTTGTGAAAGGATATGGTTATGTTGCGAGTTGGTACATGTATGTACGTAAAATTCATAAGTCATGAGCTCGATATGTGATGAACTCTTGGTAAGGTTGTGATTGAGAAAAGTTATGATTAGGAGATTTTAATAGCATTTATGTTAACTTACATTATGTTAATTGTGAGTTAAATGTGTGGCTATGGTGCTTATTATTTGCATAGGAACTTACTAAGCTTTATAGCTTACTCCCCTTTCTTTCCCTTATATTATAGTGTCACCAAGCTAGCTCGGGGATCGGAGACCATCAGAGATCCATTCATACTATAAACAATTATTTGGTATCAATGAATTCAACATTTTGAGTTATGGCATGTATAGGGGACTTGGTCATTTTGTTATGTGTCATAACTGAATTGGCCAAATATGTTCGCTTATATTGGTTGAAAGTTCATTTTGTATAAGGCCATTTGAAATTGGCTAATATTGGTATAAGTATATTCATGTGATGATGCCTTTCATGAATGTGGAAACTTGCATGATTTGAGTTGATAAGTATGCGATGTTTATAAATGATAGATGTAGCATGTGAATGATGTGTGGATGTCTTGGTTGTGGGTGTTTTGGTTGCCTAAGTATGCCATGAATTGTGCCATTGAATTGGTGTAAGTGTAGGTGTAAATGAGGGTGGAAAATGGCTTGGTAAATAGCCTTATTTTTGTCAACACAGGTAGATACACGGGTGTGTGTCTAGGCCGTGTGTGACACATGGCTTGCCCCACAAGCGTGTGTAATGGCTGTGTGTCCACTGCACCTTAATTTTGAAAAAAAAATAGAATGTCCAGAATATAGCACACGGACAGAGACACGGACGTGTATCTCGTCCATGTGTGCTACACGGCCATGAACACAGGCATGTGCCCGGCCGTGTGAAGTTTGCACCTATTTGATGAAAAATTATGAAAATTAAATATACCACACGGCCTAGGACACAGGCGTATGGCACGGCCATGTGGTACAAGTCAGACAGCACCCTAAATTGGATACAGACTGTAGCACGGACGTGTCTCAGGGTCACACGAGCGTTTCCCTTGAACCACACAGGTTTGTGACCCCTGTAACATGAAAAATTTTCTAAGTTTTGTAAAATTTTCTAAAGTTCTTAGTTTAGTCCCGATCCACTTCCAAAGCATGTTTTTGGCCTTGTAGGCTCGTATAAAGGACTTTATGATTGAATATGAATGGTTTTAATTTGGACTCAAATTTATGACTCGAAATTGTGTGAATGCTTGTGTTATAAGTCCAGTAATGCCTCGAGCCCTGTTCCGGCGTTGAATACGGGTAAGGGGTGTTACATGTACCATTTCCTTCCAGATTAGAAGAGAAGCAGGAACGAAAAGAGGACGAGTTTGTAAGTTTTCTAAACTTGTTCAAAACATTGAATGTTAACTTTCCATTAATTGAATTAATTGAGAAAGTTTCAAAGTACACCAAATTTTTGAAAGAAATCATGTCTAGGCATAGGAAAGTTAGGGTATGAAGGCAAGTCAATATCAATGCGTCCTGTAGTGCTATTATTTCCAAATAAGTACCCCAAAAACTAAAAGATTCGGGAAGCTTTATGATTCCAATAAAGACAGGGAGAATTTGTTTTAAGAAGGTTCTATGCGATTTAGGAGCTAGTATAAACTTAATACTCTTATCTATTTATGAAAAATTCGGGGTAGGGACCTCAAAACACTCAAATCACATTATAATTAGCTAAAAGATCTGATGTTCAACTGAAAGGAGTGTTAGAGGATGTACTTAAGGTGCGTAGTTTTATTATCTCGATAGATTTTTCATCTTAGATTTTAAAAAGGATAGAGATACCCATTTTGTTAAGAAGACCCTTTTTAACCACCTCTAGAGCTGATACGACTAAGTCCCAAGGGGCTTCGAGAGCTGACATGGATCCACTTGAGTTGTCTTTAGGTCCGATCACCTGAGCTCGGGCTAAGAGGTTCAAAGACGCAACAACAGCCTTGGTTGTTCAAATTTGGGGTGAAACCGTTGCTTAGGGTGAAACCGTTGCTGGTCTTCTTGAAAGTTCATGGACCAGCAAGCTGAGCGCGCCATATAATCTCTTTCAAGCTCAACTAGCTCAAATTTAGCTCAATGAGCTCGTTTTTAGCTCAATGAGCTTGGTTTTAAATTACTCTAGCTTGTATTTAATTTGCTGGAATAAGATATTAATTTGTCGTTAGTTAAATTAGTTATTTAGTTTGAATAATTAATTTGTCATAATCTGCTCAATATAATTAATTTAAGTATTTAATTATTTTTTTAATTAATTGTGTGTGTTTAATATGTCTTAAACTATTACATAGATTAAATATGCTAGTTGAAATTAATGTGTAGATTTTATTTATTTTTTTCTGCCGAATTTAATGTGTCCAAAAGGGGATTTAATTTTTTGATTTAATTTTGTGTAGGTACTCTTCCTTTGGACGTCCTAGGTGCATGGATGGCTTAACTTAATTGTGCTGATCATTGGTGTTACCCAACTGACTTTTCAGCCAAGCTTTTCAGCTCTCCAATATGGCTAATTGGCTGTCTAAGGTAATCTAATGCCTTTCACACCAGCCGAATATTCTTTTCACACCAAGGGCTGCTCGGTTTTGGTTGTTCACACTTACATGGCCATTCAAGTCAGCATGTTCACACACCATGCCCCGTGGAGTGCCCAAAGCAGCTCATTAACTCCCATGTATGTTCGGCTGAACCAAGCAGCTCAATTAAAAAAGATTCAAGCACATGGCTGAACCAACTTAATGCATTCAGCTCCCAAAACATTCCCTTTAATTTTTCAGCTGGATTAAGGCATTTCGAAGCTGCCATTGACGTTCTCCATGCCCAAGAAGCTTCAAGGAACCTTCCTACAAAATTCTGGAATTTTCAGCTAACTGTTCAGCTACTTTTAGGGCCTATTCGGCTACCCCTTGTAATTCCTATAAATTTAATCTCATTTCACTTTGTTAAGGACTTTTTGACATTTTTATGATTAAACTTAAGTATTTACTGAGATTACTTCTCTCAAATTTCGTCCAAAGACTCTATTGACTTATCTACTCAGCTAGTGACGTCAACCTAGTTCTTTTGAAATCGAACTCATCATGACCATCGTGTGGCATTTGAACCATTATACCGAGGTTCCTATCTACCGTAGATAGTGGGTCGAGGTCCCTATTTTCATTCACCAAACCACCTTAAGAACGCATAAGTTTCGGGTCAGCACTTTCGCATAGTGTTGGTTTACTCTTGTTTCTTAAGCCCATTATTCCATTTTCCATTTTAATCCAAAACGTTATCAACCTAAACTTAATCTTCTTGTTAGCCGAACCTAAAACATTAATCCAACCCTTTTTGAACCCAATTGAATATCAGTTCCTATTCCTTGCCAAATAGCTTCTTTCTTTCACAAGATGAACGAAACTTCATCATTAGACGATCGGGCAATAAAAGCGACTCAACTCACTAAACCAAGGCTAGATCGTATCAAGAGCCACTATCAGAGCCACTATTGATTTAGAGAAAAATGAGTTAATTATGAAAATTAATGGTGAAACTGAAAATTTCAGATGTGGGTTTCATCAAAGTGAGGAAAACTGAAGGAAATCGATGGAGAAGTGTCATTCCATATTTACCTTTTAATCCAACTGCTCTTAATCCAAGGATACGCCTAATATGATTAATGCATGGTTAAAGAGTAGGTATAAAGAAAGATACAGGTGGAATAGAATGAAAGGACATGGCGGCTGGTGGACAAATGCAGAAAGAGATGTAAGTGGGAACACGACGGTGGAACTGCTGGACGAATCTGGCAGTAAAACATGATGAAATTTAATATTCATTTTTCCTGTATAATATTGTCTAATTAACAAAGCATATAGTTTATATTCTAACTTTTATTTGATATATGTTTATTTTTAGACCGAGACATCTTCAAGATGGAAATTTGGGTTGAAACAGAGTTGGTGTTGCAACACCCCGCACAGAATGCTAGAATTGGAAAAAGCACCTCGATGTCGAGACATAGCCCTTCCGCATCGCGACATAGAAGACTGTTTCACTTTCCAATCTGCAGGATGTGTCGCGACGTCGGTACACTAGGAGGGTTGTCACCACATGGAACCCCTGTGTTGCGATATCACTGTAATTTTCTATAGGTGATCCAACCCGACAGCGCAACCCGACAACTTTAAAACCTGTTTTGGCCAATTTTTAACCATCTAATCACATACTTTTTAAGCTAAAAACACATTACTCACCTACCTAAACACTTTTTCACCCCTTAATCTTCCCAACCTTCTCAAATCTCTTAAACCCAAAAAACCTAATTTTCACTTCTTCTTGTTTACAAACTCCATCTTTCAATCATATTTAGTGCAACAAAAAATGGTAATACTCAATGGAACAATAGACGCTGTACAAAATGAGTTCAACAAACTTTTTGAGGTTAAGGGTTCTTAACTTAGATTTTTACTGTTCCATCAAATTTCTTTACTTGATATTTCGATTTAGTTCTTAGTTTAACGATAATGCCTCCTAGAAAAGTTAGATGAACTAATGAACTTGAGCCATCGACGGTTAAAAATCCCTTTGGTTTTGCAAACCCGAGCATTGAAAAATATTTTAATGAACTTCAAGAGAAAATATTTATTCAAGAGAGGGGATTTGGTCTGTTGATGATCATTTGTAGGGAGATATGACCTTTAGTTTGGTACCATAGGTGGGAACATTTTTGGACAAGCTCGAAAGATATTACTGTGGTCCCGATAGTTTAACAATTCTATGCATATTTGTGGGATCATGAGTCTAGAAATTCTGATAGCCATATATATGATATTGCATCTGTGTGGGGTATAAAAGTTAAAGTAACCCCTCGAATTATTTGTGATTTTTACAATGCTCCATTCTATGACCAATTTGATGAAACTGATGAAACACCCCACACCCGGCCCACGAGCCTGAAACGGATCTGGTATGTTCCTTAAGAAAATCGATTTTCGAAGTCCTTTATTACTTAGAGAATATTGGTGTATTTTTAAAAAAGCTGTTCATTTTGGGTGGGCTTAGGTTAAAAACCCGTTTATTTAATTTAGAAATCATTTAATTAGGGTGACAAAATAATTTAGGGTTTAAATGTAAAGACATAAAATTTAATATCATAAATGTAAAGTATTTCGAAGCATAATAATTGCAAGTAAATAATGGTAACGAAAATAAAACTATGGCTTTTTAGGCCTTATTACATCAATAATTCCCAAACTTAAAATTTAAAGAACTTTATAAAAATGATGGTCCAATTCATAAATATTTTCTTTGCTACGCATGGCCACCTTTAGCTCCTGCCGACCCGGTCCATTACTGCTCATCACCTGAAAAATAGTCCTCAAAAGGGTGAGTCAATGACTCAATGTGTACACCAACTAAAAAGCAATATTTCAGGCATACATATTCATATCAGAACATATACATATCAAAATGATGCAACCCAAACCCAAGCCTAATTATCCATCCGCTACACACCACCCGTACCTACCAATCACACCGTGGGGACTACTAAGTCAACCCTCCTTACGCTACACACCATCGAAGGCAGTCGTTGCAGTCGACATGCTCATCGCCCATATACGTTGTGTCATTAGACACTATGTTCAGATAATGTAACCGAAGTTACCATGTTCACTTAATGGGACCATAGCCAACATATTTCGTTGGTGAGACCGTAGTCAACACCTATTCTTCCCCTTTCACATATATCCCATATGCCCCAAATATTTACATCATGCATATCTTATTTCTCATTCATATTACATATTCAAAATATATATATCGTATTTGTAATCCTATCGGAAGTAGGAAACGTACCTGGGTACTTTTACCTCATTTGTGACACTTGCATGCATATTCATATATATACATATAAAATAATTGCCGTAATATATTGGGAGTTAGTGTGGGTACACACCTTATTCGCTTAATGGATTCCTTGAATTTCAAGTGAATCGATCATGATTCGGACTTTAGATCTGTTAACTCCTATATTTGGCCCATCATATATAAACATATTAATACCCTTTTGATTTTAAAACCAAATCCTACTAGGAATAGAATTACTAACACTTACCTTGTTTGCCAAATCAAATCCCAAAGTTGTGGTATTCCTCCACGAATTTTGGCTACCCACGGATCCATCGATTTGATAAATCTTTGATTAAAGCGAATAGATCTAATTATTAAAGAGATAACCTAGGCGAATATAACTTCTTACCTTGAATCCACGAGTTCAGAAAATATTCCTTTTCTTGTATGTGCATGCCGAAATCGATAAACCCCTTGTATATTCGGCCATTCACAACAATAAGATTAGTACCACGATTTTGGTAAAAAGAAAAAGAATAGAAATTGATTGACCACAGATCTTACCCTTTTGATGTTGTAGTTGATTGCTCCTTTACTTAGAATCGACAAAGATTCGGCTTTGATAGTAGAAACAGAGAAGAAAATAGAAGAAGAGAAGATGGATTTTACTTAAGGAAAAATTCGGAGAGAGAGGGGAGAGCTAGGGAATTTTGGCAGAGTAGAAAAGAAGCAAACTAAGGAGTAGCCCTCCTTCCTTCCTTTTATAGACAAAGTTATCACCAAGGAGTCCCTTACTTGGCCACCACTCCACATATGTGATAATATTATTCAAATAAAAATATTTAATCCATCATTTATCTCCTCAAATAATCCAAATTTAAAAATCCAAAAAGAAATCTCTTATTTATCACTTAATAGCCGAATTTTAAAGAGAATAAACCTCTTTTTTTCAAGATGCTTGCCGTCCCACTCCTTGTGCTTCGGAAACAAAATTAAAACCTTCATTTAATTGCTTCCCTTGTGACTCGAACCAGGCCCATGCCTCTTGCACATGGCGCCATTTCCATAGGCCCTAAGTGCCATCTTTGTGCCACTTTTCCTAGCCCGTTTGTGTGTCAAAACTTACCAACTTTTTCTTTTAACGCCCTCTTGCCTTGATTTCCTATTTTAAACTTTAAAACTCATCATTTTAGGGTCATTTCCAAGTTTCCTAAAATTTTCGATCGGCTCTGTTTACTTGCCATTTTCTTACATTTCCAAGTTTCCTAAAATGTATACTTTCCATTTTGGATCATTTCCATTTTCATTTCTTAGTTTCCAAAAATGTGTACTTTCCATTTTGAACCATTTCCTTACATTTCTGGGTTTCCTAAAATGTTCATGTCCTAATGCATTTCCAGGTTTCCAAAAATGTTCAGGTTTCCAAAAATGTTTATTTTCATTTCTATGCATTTTCATACATTTCTGAGTTTCCAAAAATATCAAAATTTATTCATAATGCTTAAGACTTGTCATTTCATACAATTAAATCGAAAATGCATAGGCCCTTTCCGAGGATGTTCTGATTTCTACCCCCTTAAACAAAATTTCGTCCTCGAAATTTCCTAACTAAACAATCGAGGGTATTCTTTGTCGCATTGTCTCTTCCGACTCCCACAAAGCTTCTTCCGATCCATGGTTGCGCCATAACACCTTGACTAGAGTACCGACTTCCTCCATAGTACTTTCACATCACGTTCCAAGATTCGAATCGGCTCTTCCTCGTAGGATAGATCGGCCTTAGCTCCACTTTTTTCAATGGTACCACATGAGATGGATCCAATCGATAATGACGTAGCATGGATACATGAAATATGTCGTGCATTTATCGCAGTCGGTGGCAACTCCACTTGGTATGCCATCGGTCCAACTCATTGTAGTACTCGACAGGGCCCTATAAACCTTGGGCTTAACTTCCGCTTATGCCAGAACCTCATAACCTTCTTCCAAGGTGAGACTTTTAGAAACACTTGGTCTCCCATTTCAAACTCAATTTCCTTCCTCTTAAGGTAGGCGCACGACTTTTGCCTATCGAGGCTTCCTTCAACCTTGCCCGAATTATTTCAACCTTCTCTTGGTTTGGCCGCGCTAACTCGGGCCCAAAGCGCGACGTTCTCCTAACTCGGTCCAACAAGTAGGAGTTCTACACTTCCGACCATACAATGCGCCGTATGGTACCATCCGAATGCTTGCACGATAGTTTGTTGTTGTAGGCGAACTCGGCTAAAGGCAAATAATTTTCCCAACTTCTCGGAAATCCATCACACGACCCTCTCAAGCATATCCTCCAACACTTGTATAACTCGTTGCATCGCCTGCCGTCGATTGTGGATGAAAAGCCGCAGTGAAGTCCAACTTAGTGCCAAAAGCTTGATGAAGTGCCTTCCAAAATCGAGACGTAAAACTTGGGTCTCTGTCGGAGATGATCGACATCGGTACTCTCGTGTAGCCTTACGATTTCCGCCACATATAACTTGGCTAACTTTCGAAGGAATAGTCAATTTCACAGGAGTAAAATGTGCGGACTTGGTCAAACGGTCCACTATCACCCATACCGAGTCTTTCTTAGTAGGCGTAAGGGAAGCCCACTAACGAAGTCCATGGTAATTCTTTCCCACTTCCATTGGGAATCTCAATTGGTTGAAGCAATCCCGATGGGACTTGGTGTTCGCCTTAACTTGGCGACACGTCGGACACTTCCCTACGAATTCGGTCACTTCCCGCTAAGATCGGACCACCAAAATTGTTCCCTTAGGTCCCTATCTGACTTAGTGCCTCGGGATGCATAGCATAAGGGCTACCATGCGCCTCCGAAGAATCCTTTGTCTTAACTCCTTGTCTTTGGCATACTGGACCTTTCCTTTATAGCATAACACTCCATCATCATTAACGCCATAGTCATTCAATTCTCCACTCTGGACTTGCTGTAACTTAGCACTTAGACCCTTATCAGCCAACTGTCCCTCCTTCACCTCCTTCAGCCACGTGGGCTTGACTTACAACTCGCCAGCGAGCTTCCATCATCATCTGAGACTTAGGTGAGGAACAAAGCCCTTAAATCCGACACAACCTTCCTACTTAGGGCATCAGCTACCACATTCGCCTTGCCCGGGTGATACTCTATCGAACAATCATAATCTTTCAACAACTCCACCCACCTTCGTTGCCTCAAGTTCAACTCCTTCTGAGTCAACAAGTACTTAAGGCTCTTGTGGTCCATGTAAATTACTGACCTTTCTCCATAAAGGTAGTGCCTCCAAACCTTGAGGGCGAAAACCACTGCTGCTAGTTCCAAGTCATTGGTTGGATAGTTAACCTCATGAGGCCTCAGTTGCCTAGACGCATAGGCGACCACTTTTCCTTCTTGCATTAGCACACAGCCTAACCCCGTATGCGAAGCATCACAGTACACCACAAAATCCTTGCCTGCCTCTGGCTGAATTAACACCGGAGCTTCTGTCAGCACCTTCTTAAGTTTTTCAAAGCTCTCCTATTGCTTATTCGTCCGCACAAATGGTACTTCCTTCCTTAGTAGCTTTGTCAAAGGCGCGGCTATTGACGAGAATCCTTCCATGAACCTTCTGTAATAGCCTGCCAATCCTAAGAAACTTCAGATTTCAGCCACAGACCTAGGTGGCTTCCAATCCAACACTGCTTCGATCTTCCTAGGATCCACTCTTATTCCTTCTGCAGATACCACATGTCCTAAGAATGCCACTTCCTTAAGCCAAAATTCGCACTTGTTGAATTTGGCATAGAGCTTCTTCTCCCTTAACACTTCTAACACAACTCGGAGATGCTCATCATGCTCCTCTTCCGTCTTAGAATACACCAAAATATCGTCGATGAACACCACAACGAACCTATCCAAATAGGGTTGGAAAACCCAATTCATCATGTCCATGAACGCGGCTGGAGCGTTCGTCAATCCAAATGGCATCACCACAAATTCAAAATGACCGTATCTTGTCCTAAAAGCGGTCTTATGAATGTCAGCCTCCTTCACCTTCAACTGGTGATATCCCGACCTTAAGTCTATCTTTGAGAACACAACTGCCCCTTTTAGCTGGTCGAACAAGTCGTCTATCCTTGGCAAAGGATACTTGTTCTTGATGGTCAGTTTGTTCAACTGACGATAATCTATGCACATACGCATAGTTCCATCCTTCTTCTTCACAAATAGGATTGGTGCTCCCCGTGGAGACACACTGGGTCAGATGAACCCACGATCCAACAACTCTTGGATTTGAGCCTTGAGCTCTACTAACTCCTTTGGCGCCATTCGGTATGGAGCGATTGATCTGAGAGTGTTCCGTGAACAAGTCTATTCCAAATTCCACCTCCCTATCGGGGGTATTCACAGTAATTCATCCGGGAACACATCTACGAAGTCCCTTACCGTCCCTAACTCCATGAATACCTTCATCTTTACCTCCCAACGCACTTACGAAGGCTAAGAATGCCTCGCACCCCTTCCTAACCATTTTCTCAGCCTTCAGCGCCGAAACTACGTTAGACAAGTAGTTCCTCATTTCTCCGATCATCACTACTACCTCATCCTCGGGGGTTCTTAGTTCCATACGTTTAGCCGCACAATCCAACACTACTCGATGCTCTACTAGCCAATCCATTCCAAGTATAAGCTCAAACTCTCAGAAGGGTAACTCCATTAAGTCACCCAGAAAATTCACTCCACGAATCTCTAGGGTACATTCGAAAGATCTTATCTATCATCACGACTTGGCCTAATGGGCTTACTACGATCATCTAGAACTCATTTCCTAGCGTCGAGATCCGATTCAGAATTTTATGGATTAGTCATTGTTCCACTTATTTACCATGAAGGAGTTTTATGAAAAGGGATTTAAGAGTGGTTCTTTCGTATTCATACAAACTACGATCTTTTCCATTCATTCATCCATCCATCAAACAAGTATGAACTTTCGTTCAATCAGAGAAACGTTGAAATTTTCATTATTGTTGTTTTTCCGCTACCAGTGGGTATTTTTCGTAATTTTATCCTCTGAGGGCATTTTTCGTAAATTTTTCAAAATGAAAAATTCCTTGATGATTTTGAATGAAGTATTTTGGTACTTTTAAGGTTCCAAGGAAAGTTTTGGAAGAGTTTTGAAATCGAGGTATTTCGGTAATTTTTGACCTCGGGGTATTTTGGTAAATTTTCACAAATCAGGGTGAATTTGTAAAATTTAGTAAATCGAGGATATTTCAAAAGTTGTAAAACTTTGTGGATTATTTTGAGAATTGTACTTTTCAAGACAATGATGTTGCAAAAATTTTGGAAATCGGGGTCATTTGGTAATTTTGCAAGTTAAAGGGCAATTTCGTAATTTTTCTCCAAATCAAGATATTTTTGATAATTTGCAAATTAGGGTTTTTGAACATTTTATAAAGAAATGAAATTTTGGATAAGTACTGTGGGTATTTTGGAAATCTCATAAACCAAGGGCATTTTGGTAATTTTACCACTGGGTATTTTTGTAATTTTTTTGAAAATCGAGAATTTTTGGAAAACTTTGTAAAGATGGTTTTCACAAATTAAAAAGTGATTTTAAAAGTTTTAAAACTAGGGTTTGTTGTTCTTCAAAAAAACGGCTAAGTCCCTTTCGGGTTTTAGTCTTTGTGTTTAGCTTATGACCGAGTCCTCTTGGTCGGGGTGAACTAAAAGCTACGCACTGAGCGAGGATTAGTGGAGTGGAGAGGAGGTGAGTCACGCGGATTGCTTAAATACCAAGCTCTCACCGAAACCATTCCTAGACATGCGCATGCGCGAGGTTGCCCACCACTGAGGCCTGCGAGTTAGGGTGAACAGAAGCTACGCACGGGTAGGATACTGCGAAGAGGAGGTGAGTCACTGGGGATGCTTAAATACCAGGCTCTTCCGGATCCAATCCTAGACATGCGCATGAGGTTACCACACCCTAGCTCAATGACTTAGCCATAGGTTTGTTAAGTTCATTAAGTCTTATGAGTTTCATGTGTTTGAGTAGTCTAATCCTAGGGTTCAAATTCCTATCACACTATTCTACGTTCCATGCCTTTTCTACCCCTATATAAATCACATAATCACACATAGAGTTAGGGTACTTACAGTGGATCATGGTCGGAGACTTAGGTGCCATGCCGTAAACACTGCTTAATTTCAAAGAAAATCATTTTGGCTCGCTTTGAAAATGTTTTGGGCCTTAGCCCACAGTAGAGAGTTTAAAAGCGGGCTCGATACCAAAGTCAAACACCCCTTTTTGCCCACGAGCTTGAATCGGATCTCAGTATGTTCCTTAAGAAAATCGGTTTTGAAGTCCTTTATTACTTAGAGAATATTGGTGTATTTTTAGAAAAGCTGTTCATTTTTGGGTGGGCTTAGGTTAAAAACCCGTTTATTTAATTTAGAAATCATTTAATTAGGGTGACAAAATAATTTAGGGTTTAAATGTAAAGACATAAAATTTTAATATCATAAATGTAAAGTATTTGAAGCATAATAATTGCAAGTAAATAATGGTAACGAAAATAAAACTATGGCTTTTTAGGCCTTATTACATCAATAATTCCCAAACTTAAAATTTAAAGAACTTTATAAAAATGATGGTCCAATTCATAAATATTTTCTTTGCTACGGATGGCCACCTTTAGCTCCTGTGGACCCGGTCCATTTCTGCTCATCACTGAAAAATAGTCCTCAAAGGGTGAGTCAATGAGACTCAATGTGTACACCAACTAACAAGCAATATTTGAGGGCATACATATTCATATCGAACATATACATATCAAAATGATGCAACCCAAACCCAAGCCTAATTATCCATCCGCTACACACCACCCATACCGCCAATCACACCAGTGGGGACTACTAAGTCAACCCTCCTTCCGCTACACACCATCAGAGAAGCGATCATTTGCGATCGGCGTGCTCATCGCCTATATACGTTGTGTCATTAGACACTATGTTCGAATAATGTAACCGAAGTTACCATGTTCACTTAATGGGACCGTAGCCACCATATTTCGTTGGTGAGACCGTAGTCAACACCTATTCTTCCCCCTTTCACATATATCCCATATGCCCCAAATATTTACATCATGCATATCTTATTTCTCATTCATATTACATATTCAATATATATATCGTATTTGTAATCCTATCGGAAGTAGGAAACGTACCTGGGTACTTTTACCTCATTTGTGACACTTAGCCACATTCTTATTCGCATGCATATTCATATATATACATATAAAATAATTGCCAGTAATATATTGGGAGTTAGTGTGGGTACACACCTTATTTCGCTTAATGGATTCCTTGAATTCCGAAGTGAATCAATCACGATTCGGACTTTAGATCTATTAACTCCTATATTTGGCCCATCATATATAAACATATTAATACCCTTTTGATTTTAAAACCAAATCCTACTAGGAATAGAATTACTAACACTTACCTTGTTTGCCAAATCAAATCCCAAAGTTGTGGTATTCTCTCCGAATTTGGCTACCCACCGGATCCACTTGATTTGATAAATCTTTGATTAAAGCGAATAGATCTAATTATTAAAGAGATAGCCTAGGCCGAATATAACTTCTTACCTTGAATCCACGAGTTCAGAAAATATTCCTTTTCTTGTATGTGCGTCGAAATCGAGAAACCCCTTGTATATTCGGCCATTCACAACAATAAGATTAGTACCACGATTTTGGTAAAAAGAAAAAGAATAGAAATTGATTGACCACAGATCTTACCCTTTTGATGTTGTAGTTGATTGCTCCTTTACTTAGAATCGACAAAGATTCGGCTTTGATAGTAGAAACAGAGAAGAAAATAGAAGAAGAGAAGATGGATTTTACTTAAGGAAAAATTAATTGCAGAGAGGGGAGAGCTAGGGAATTTTGGCGAGTAGAAAAAGAAGCAAGCGAGGAGTAGCCCTCCTTCCTTCCTTTTATAGACAAAGTTATCGCCAAGGAGTTCCTTACTTGGCCACCACTCCACATATATGATAATATTATTCAAATAAAAATATTTAATCCATCATTTATCTCCTCAAATAATCCAAATTTAAAAATCTAAAAAGAAATCTCTTATTTATCACTTAATAGCCGAATTTTAAAGAGAATAAACCACTTTTTTTTTCAAGATGCTTGCCGTCCACTCCTTGTGCTTCTGGAAACAAAATTAAAACCTTCATTTAATTGCTTCCCTTGTGACTCAAACCCAGGCCCATGCCTCTTGCACATGGCGCCATTTCCATAAGCCCTAAGTGCCATCTTGAAGGCCACTTTTCCTAGCCCGTTTGTGTGTCAAAACTTACCAACTTTTTCTTTTAAGGCCCTCTTGCCTTGATTTCCTATTTTAAACTTTAAAACTCATCATTTTAGGGTCATTTCCAAGTTTCCTAAAATTTTCGATCGGCTCTGTTTACTTGCCATTTTCTTACATTTCCAAGTTTCCTAAAATGTATACTTTCCATTTTTGGATCATTTACATTTTCATTTCTTAGTTTCCAAAAATGTGTACTTTCCATTTTTGAACCATTTCCTTACATTTCTGGGTTTCCTAAAATGTTCATGTCCTAATGCATTTCCAGGTTTCCAAAAATGTCCAGGTTTCCAAAAATGTTCAGGTTTCCAAAAATGTTTATTTTCATTTCCATGCATTTTCATACATTTCTGAGTTTCCAAAAATATCAAAATTTATTCATAATGCTTAAGACTTGTCATTTCATACAATTAAACCGAAAATGCATAGGCCCTTTCCAGGATGTTACAACTGATGTGGAATTATTTAGGGATATAGATATGGAAAATATTATAAATTACTTAATAGAGAGAATGGGCGAATGTAAATACTGCCCAGGTACTAGTATCCCAACCTCCTTCAATCAAGCTATCATGTTGCCAGAGGCCAAAATCTGGATTCAATTTGCATGCAGCCAAATAGTTCCTACTTTAAATGTATCTAATGTTAATACCTTTCGAGCATTTTTACTTTATGCTATTTTGCAGAAAAAAGCAGGTGTGTATTGGAAAATGGATCCACAAATACATGAAGAGATGTATTAGTGGCCAGAAAGTGGGAGTGTTCTTTCCCCACTTAGTGACAACCTTATGCAAAAGAGCAGGCATGCCCATTTCATCCACCGAGCGGTCACTAAAACAATCCCGACATATTATCGGCGATACTTTATTCCAACAGTACAAAGAGCTACAAGGCAAACAAATAAAAGATTGGAAAAAATGACAACAAGAAGCAATGACTACACCAACTTCATAATAAGGGTTGATATAAGCTCAATAGGAAGTTGGTGAGAGTAGTCATCCTAAGCTTTATTGGATGGTACAGTGGATGCAAGAATTAAGGCCAATATTTTGAGAATTTGCAAGGAAAAACAATATCAGAGTCCCTAATTATACATCAGACATGTTTGGGCCTACACCATTCGAACAGGAGGAAGGAGAGCCTGAAAGTGAAGAAGAATGAGAATGAGATGTAAGCGATGAGATGGATGATGAGGAGGATGATTAGAACTTAATTTTCTGTTTTTGGGTTGTATTAAACTTAAAGATGACTTCAAATTTTTTTAGGAACAGGATAGAAATAAATTTTTAGTTGCTTTGTTTTGTGGTTGGTTTTGATTTTCTATGTAGGAATCCCATATGAAGGAAACATAACAAATTTGAACTATCAACGAGCAAAGGAGGAAGCACCCACCAATAGCAAATAGCACGACCACGATGAGTCGAGTAACTTCTTTCCCTATTCTTTTCCGAACTACACATTGAGGGCAATGTTTTAACTAAAGTGTGGGGGGTAACATAAAAAAATTGTCTCAATTTTTATGCTTTCTTTTTTATTTTTCTTGTTAATTGTGTGCTTGAGCTTGTAGAAATACAAGTGTTTGGTTAGGAGCATGTACATAGATTGCTTGTGTTTATAGATAAATTTGGCATAGTGATAGGTGGTTTTAAATTTTTTATCTTAGACTACTAAGTTCTATACATTACACTATAAATAGGCATTAAGTAATCAATTGTACCAAATGATATAGAAAATACAAGGAAACAACCATGCTAGTATGAATGATAAATAGTTGAATTTGAGTTTGTCTGGTTAATTAAATTTGTGCATATTGAGATATTTAAGGGATGACCTAAGGCATTGTTTGGAACACATCCAAAGCCAAAAAACTAACCTATATTCATTCACCCCTAGTACCAATTTTTTAGCCTGGAAAACTTTCTTGATAAACCTCATTACAAAACACGAGCCTGAAACATTAATTTGTATTTTCCCTTTTCCTTTGGTCTTGAACTGCACGACTATAGACGTCTGGACATATATATTGAGGGTTAAGTAGATACATCACGGTGGATTTTGTAAAAGCAGAGTGAAATAGGATAGATTGGTGTGATATAGAAACTATAGGTTAGCCTAAAGTGTAGAACAAAAGAAAATTTCAAAAAAAATCAATACAAGTAGAAAAAGTTCTTGGAAAGAAAAAATCATTTCTGGGTGAGATGAATTGAAAAAGAAAGTGAAAAAGTCACAAGAATAAGAAAACCCCGTTCATTAGTGCATAGAAACTCGTAGGTCTATGATTTCCTATGTGGAGAAACAATGAAGGTGGGAGAATGAGAAATAAGGCAGTGAGCGGGTAAGGGTCGCTAAGGGGGAAGAATAGGGACCGATACGATGTGCCAAACTATTTTCGTGTTTGTAGCCCTTTTGAGGCTTATTATTTTTGAATTTCATACCTGTCCTAAGCCTCAGAACGTTACAAGCCGAAAATTCCTATGTGACCTAAATATCCTTATGCATAAATGTACGTTATATTAAATAATTACATAAATTGCTATTTATATTCTACTAGGATAATCAAATTACTTGTATGATTTGTTTATGGATTCCTACAGTTGAGGCCCTTAATGTTTGTATACTTTGTAATGCACTAAACTTAGATGTTTGAGGTCAGAAGTAGTAAATCAATTATTTGACATGTCAAAATTATTCGTAAGTATGAAATTCTTAGTCATGTGCTCCAAAGTCAATACTTGTATCATATTTTCTCAAGGGTCGTCTTTTCTATTTCTTATTTTTGTTTGTGTTTCTTGAGGGCAGATGTAACAACCCAATTTTGACCCTAATCGGAACAGTAGTTTCGGGACCACAAATCCGAGTCAGTAGAATATTTTATTATTATATTTGGTGTCTATGATCTATACTTGAGCATGTGTTAAAGTTCGTGAGTTAATTTGTTTGTTAGTGTGTTAAATTTAAGGAAAAGGACTAAATCATATAAGTGGTAAAAGTAGCCTTTTATCTAATTGAGTGGCTTAATTTATGTGTCTTCTTATATATGTGGCCTTATGTTGTAAATTAGCCATTTAGCAGGATAGTGGACGGCATTATGCATTGATTTTATATTAATATGTTTTTTATATACATATTTTATCAGTTAAAGTTTATATTTTATATTATAAGTTAATAATAAATAAAACATCAAAATAAAAAACCATTATCACTCATCTTGGTGCCGAAAAACACAAGAAAAAGAAAGAAAGAAAAGCTCTTAGGTTTCGGCTAGCTTGAAGCAAAAATTAAGGTATGGTTTGGTTTTAGTTTTTGATAATTTTTACGTTTTTGAGATCGCTACTTAGTGTTTTAGTAAGCCCATGCTTGAATTTTGGAAATTGATGTGTATTTCTTGAGTTGCCATTGAAGGAAGTTTGTTGTTTTTGTTGTTTGATGATGAAATATTAATTATATGTGTTAGATTAACAAGTTTTGTCTTTGAATTTTTGATGAAATTGAGAAATTTGGATTAAATGGAAAAAATAAATTTTTTGAAGGACTAAATTGAAAATAAATGAAATGTATGAGCTTGTTTAAGGATTATGAGCATTCGGCCCTAAAGAAATGTGGCCAAATTTTGCATATTTTGTGTTTTATGCTATAGGGACTAAATTGCAAAAAGTGTAAAATGTCAGGGGTAAAATTGTAAATTTGCTGATTATATGTTTTTGAACTAAATTGAATAAAAATATGTTAAATGAGCTAAATTTGTAATTTATTTAGACCAAGAACAAAAAGGATCGGGAGTGGATCGGGGAAAGGCCAAGTTAATCGAATAGTCGGGAAAACAAAGTCCGCCGATACTCGAGGTAAGTTTTTAAGCAATTGAGTTAAGTTGAATTTATTTATTTTATTATAAATTTTTAATTGTGTTTTATTAAAAGTATATATGAACAATGTGAGATAGCCGAATGTAATGTTGGTTGTGGGAGGAATATATATATAGCCGAATGTGATGTGGTTTTGGAGATTACTATGATGATTTGAAAATATATATATGTGTAATTGGGGTTTAAGTTTATATATATACATATGCATATTTAAAAGAGGAAAAAGTTTGAGTAGTGCACTATGTGTGCGAATGTAAATACCGAGCACTATGTGTACGAAATCTGTTAATTGGCACTAAGTGTGCAAGTTATTAATAGTAACGGTACTAAGTGTGCGAATTGTTAATGTGACGGCACTAAGTGTGCGATACGTTACAGAGTTTGGCATTGAATATACGGGTTTATTGACTCATCAGGAATATCGATTTTTGGAAAGATTAAGTGAAATAAAATGAGCAGGTATGTGATATTATATCATATATGGATAGTAAGGTAAGTTTTGGTTGATGAAATGGAAACTATGTATTATACGCATCAAATTATGATTTATACGGTTTTATAAATTATAGTAGGTAAAATATATATATGTATTTGTTATGAGATGTGAATTGGATTAAAGATGAGTATGAAAACCATTATTGAATGTGATATATATTCGGCTTAAGGGTCATGAAATGTGAAAATAATTTTCGAATTGAATGAATTAATGCATTGTTATATAATTGCTTATAACTTACTAAGCTATGATAACTTACTCTGTGTGTTTATTTGTATGGTTTTATAGATATTGAAGTCTAGCTACGAGCTCGGGGATCATCGTCAAAGTCTATCACACTATCAACTATCTTTGGTACCCTTTTTATAAGTTGAACTTTTGAAACTATGGCATGTATAGGCTATATTACTCTTTTGAGTTCATTATGAATAAGATGTATATAAATGCCACGCGAAAATGGCTATATTTCTATGCTTGAGTTTGATTTGGTTATGCTTGATCATGGTGTTTGTAACACCCCATACCCGTGTTCGTCGCCGGATTAGGGTTATGAGGCATTAGCAAACTAAACTCAATTCCGAAATAGACCTTCAATTGAATTCAAGCACAAACAATGCGATCTTTACTATATTATATAACATTACAACCTATTAAATAAATAAATAAAATAAAATGAAATGAAATGTACAACGAGTTTTAATACCAGTATTTAATACATACAAATGTCTGAATCACATAACTTAAGCATTCATGACATATAAATATACATTTAAACCATATCTCAACTTATGTCAATTTATAACATATATCAGATATCAATCAAGACTCATATAAATTAAGCTGAGTTTCATTCATATTACTATAATACATATGCATATTAAATCAATTGAACCATTATACCATCTAATAATCAATTACATATACAAACATATTAATGTTACATCTTGGCCGAATATCTTTGTTTCACCTTTCATTTGGATTTGTAACAACCAACCAAGAAACATGTTCATTTCTTACCATTTATAATCGGATCTACATAGTCAACTATCACATTAAAAATCAAGCATACTATTTCTTTGACCCTCTCGGGTTTGCAGTTAACATTTAAAAACATATTCATTTCTTACTAACAACATCTGAATTTGTATAGCTACTTTTAGGATTCATACATTTATAACAAAACACATGATTTAACTCAACTATCAATAATAAGTCAAATTAACAAATAACACATAAATCACCTAAACCACGATCATATTCCATACATATATATATACATATCAATCTCATTTCGCATATAATGACATTACCACTTTCAAACAAATGCAAAGCATACTAATATGACATGCTTATCCCGAACGCAAAACATCTATATATAATGAGCATATTACTTATTTAGTATACTACATATTATAACTCATCAGACATCTATCATTCGATTCATTGATAAAACATATGACTACACACCACAACATGTATATCATATGACTACTTTTCATATATAATCAAACCATTATAACAAGAGCATAGGAATTAAACTTGATCAAAGAAACAACCATTTTCGCAAGGCCATATATATATATATATATAGAACCAAATGTTCTTAGTCTAAACCTTAGTCTAACCTATACATGCCTTCGATTCAACACTAAGATCAAGTACCAAAAAGGGGTGATAGTGCGGTTGACTTTTCTGACGATCCTCAGTGGCCCGTAGCTTACTCGAAATCTATAAGACAGAACATTGAACACACACGAAGTAAGCTTAATAGCTTAGTAAGCCTCAAGTGTTAAAAAAATATACTTAATACAAAGCATAAAATATATATATATTCATGGTATTACACATCAAGTTTTAATTTACAAAATACTTATACCAACGCTCATTTCTTCATTTCACATAATATCATTGATCTCATCCTCACATGCTTAAACTTTGAACATATAATTATCACATTCGTAGATGCTCGATTCTATTCACATGAACATATAAATCACAGTCAATTTTCATATGCCATTTTTAACCACCTAGTACAATATAAATCACATCCATTCTTCACAACCAAGTAATATAGCATATTCTTTTATCCTCTATTCGAACATAGCCATAGCACACACACACATATATATATATCATTCATCAAAGTAATAAACTTCCACTTCTTCAGGTACTAGTTCGTTATTTTCTTGAGTAGTACGAAAATGAACTACTTACCTCTCTATCGAATTAATACATTTCAAAGCTGAAATTTCTTGACATGTGCATAAACCAATTCTCAAAGACTCTGAGCTCAGATTACAATCACCGGCACGTGGCCTGTTGGACTCAAGGTCCGAAATTAATCACCGGCAATAAGCCTGCTAGGCGTTAAGCCTGAATTGTTTCACAGAATAATACACCGGCACAGGGCCTGCTAGGCTAAAAGCCCGAAAAACATAGCTATAATTCATCAATTCATCATATTAACAACACATTATTACCAATTCATGTACTTAAACCACAATCACTTAACATATCATACATATACGAGTTTTCATTTCAAATTCAAATCACATTAAGTCCAATAGTGAACTTTAACATTCGGCTATCCTCAATTTAAATGCTCAAATAAATCAATTTATATCAATGACTACATTCGTAATTAACTCTTATATGTACTTAAACTTAAGAACTTACCTCGGTTGTCGATAGACCGTGCAAATCGGCTATTCGAGAACCTTCGTCTTTCCCCGATCCAAATCCGTTTTTCTTTGTTCTTGATCTAAACACATAAAAATTCAGCTCATTCAAGTACATTTCATTTCAATTTAGTCCCAAAATACATAAATGGGCAAATTACCATTTTACCCCCACTATTTCAAAATTTTGCAATTTAGTCCTATTTGCATAAAACTCAAAATACACAAAATTTCACCATTTAACTCAAGGGCCGAATATTCAATAGCGCTATAAAAGTCCATATTTTCCATTTATTTTACAAAAAAGTCCTTACTAATTTTTGTTTTTTTCAAATTAGCCCTAAATACTAAATTTCACCAAAATTCCTAATACAAAACTTGTAAATCTTTAACATATATTTAATCTAAAACCATCAAATATCAAAACTACTTAAACATGTTAATGGCCGAATCCTATATACATACAAATTTCAAAAATTCAAGCATGGGTCGGGTAATATACGAAGCAACGATCACAAAAAATGTAAAAATTATCAAAAACCGACTAAAACTCACCTTGAATTTTTAGCCTAGAAGTGCCGAAAATCAAAAGGATTTAAAGCTTCTTCCTTTCCTCAACATTCGGCCACGGGAGAGCTAAAAGATGATGGTTTATTTTTTTATGTTATTTTTAACATATAACATATTATTTAGTTTATTTACATATTTAACCTTAAAATTAAAATAACTAATTAATATAACTTAAGGGTAAACTTGTCCATAGCCATCCACTAACTCCTAAAATGGGTTATTTCTCCTTTTCATACCTCATATTATAAAGCCATGCTCAAATTAACACCTTTCACTTTAGTAAGCTACTTTTACGCTTTACGCGATTAAGTCCTTTTTATCAAATTAAGCACTTAAACGATAAAATTTTTATACGAAACTTTCACACACATTAATTAACATATTATAGACTCAAAATATAATATTAAAATACTTCTCGGACTCGGATTCGTGGTCCCGAAACCACTGTTCCGATAAGGGTCAAATTTGGTCTGTTACAACTCTCCCCCCTTAGGGATTTTCGTCCCCGGAAATCTTACCGTGAAACAGAGTTGGATATTGATGCCTCATTGAATCCTCAGGCTCCCACGTAGCCTCTTCAACTCCATGACGATTCCATAGTACCTTCACTAATGGAATCCTTTTGTTTCTTAACTCTTTCATTTCCCGAGCTAAAATACGGATCGGTTCTTCTTCAAATGTCATATCGGGTCGAATTTCAATTTCAGATGGAGCAATCACATGTGACGGATCTGATCTGTATCTACGGAGCATCGACACGTGAAATACGTCATGTATCTTTTCTAACTCAGACGGCAATTTCAATCTATAAGCAACAGGCCCAATACGTTTGATGATTTCATACGATCCGATAAATCTCGGACTTAACTTGCCTTTCCGACCAAATCGGAGTACTTTTTTCCACAGAGAAACTTTTAAGAATACACGATCTCCGACCTGAAATTCAATGTCTTTACGTTTCAAATCAGCATAGGACTTTTGTCGATCTGATGCAGCTTTCAAATTATCTTTGATTATGGCCACTTTCTGTTCAGTCTCTTTAATCAAATCAACCCCGTGTATCTTATTTTCGCTGAGCTCAGTCCAGTATAATGGTGTTCGACATTTTCGCCCGTACAAGGCTTCATAAGGCGCCATTTTGATACTAGATTGAAAGCTATTATTATAAGCAAATTCAATCAAAGATAGGTACCGTTCCCACGTACCTTCGAACTCGAGAACACAATATCTCAACATATCCTCAAGTATCTGAATAGTTCGCTCGGATTGACCGTCTGTCTGCGGATGAAAGGCTGTACTAAAATGAAGTTTAGTACCTAAAGCATCTTGCAACTTCTTCCAAAGCCGCGATGTGAATCTCGGGTCTCTGTCTGAAACAATAGAACTCGGTACACCATGCAATCTCACAATTTGTGATACGTACAATTCAGCAAGTTTATCGAGTGAATAATCTATACGAACTGGCACAAAATGAGCTGATTTAGTCAGTCTATCAACTATAACCCAGACGGCATCTTTCTTATCGGTGTCATGGGAAGACCGGATACAAAATCCATTGTGATTCTATCCCATTTCCATTCAGGTATCATGATTGGTTGAAGTAGTCTGGATGGTACTTGATGCTCAGCTTTTACTTGCTGACAAACTAAGCATTTAGAAACAAATTCAGATATATCCCGTTTCATGCCAGGCCACCAATAGAACTGTTTCAAATCGTTATACATTTTCGTGCTACCCGGATGTATCGATAGTCGACTACTATGAGCCTCACTCAGAATCATCTGAATCAAATCTGAGTTCTTCGGAACACACATTCGGCTTTTAAAATTCAGACAGTCATTTGTATCAATTTGAAAATCTGACTCTGCATCTTTTTCACACTGAATTTGCCTAGCAATCAAATCTTTGTCAACTTTCTGTGCATCACAAATTTACTGGATAAACATCGGTCTTGCTTATAACTCAGCTATGATCGAACCATCACTAGACATAGCCATCTGTGCGTTCATTGTACAAAGAGCAAACAATGATTTCCGACTTAAAGCATCCGCAACAACGTTAGCTTTTCCCGGATGATAGTCAATTACCAATTCGTAATCTTTTAACAATTCCAGCCACCTGCGTTGTCTTAAATTCAGGTCTTTTTGAGTCATTAAATACTTCAGACTTTTATGATCCGAGTAAACATGGCATTTCTCGCCGAATAAGTAATGACGCCAAATCTTCAGTACGAACACAATGGCTGCAAGCTCCAAATCATGCGTCGGGTAATTTCTTTCATGCGGCTTCAATTGTCTCGATGCGTAGGCTACTACTCTGCCTTCCTGTATCAATACACAGCCCAAACCACTTAAGGAAGCATCAGAATACACAACAAATTCTTTACCCGATTCAGGCTGAGCTAACACTAGAGCTTCGGTCAAAAGGGCTTTCAACTGCTCGAAACTTTTCTGACACTTCTCTGACCACTTAAACTTGACATCTTTCTGTAGTAGCTTTGTCAAAGGTGTAGCTATCACAGGAAAACCTTTCACAAACCGTCTGTAATAGCCCGCAAGTCCCAGAAAACTTCGAATCTCGAAAACATTCTTCGGTGGCTTCCAATCAAGTATAGCCGAAATTTTGTTCGGATCGACTCGAATACCTGATGCAGAAACAACATGTCCTAAAAAGCTGACTTCTTTCATCCAGAACTCACACTTACTAAACTTCGCATACAACTGTTGATCTCTCAAAGTTTGTAGCACTAATCTCAAATGCTCGGCATGCTCAGTTTCATTTTTGGAGTAGATCAGTATATCATCAATAAACACTACTACAAACTGATCCAAAAACTGTCTGAAAACTCAATTCATTAGATCCATAAAAATAGCAGGTGCATTAGTGAGTCCAAAAGGCATAACCAGAAACTCAAAATGTCCGTACCTCGTCCAGGAATGCGATCTTTGGCACATCTCGTATCTCTCGACTCATGAATCGATAATAACTCGATCTCAAATCTATCTTGAAAATACTGAAGCCCCCTTTCAACCGATCAAACAAATCATCAATGAGGTAACGGATACTTATTCTTTATAGTTACCTTATTGATTGCCGATAATCAATACACATTCGCATCGTTCCATCTTTCTTCTTCAAAAAGAATCGTGCACCCGAAGGGAAAAACTCGGTCGTGCAAAACCCTATCCATCAACTCTTGCAATCTGTGCTTTCAACTCTTTTAACTCTGAGGTGCCATCCGATCACGGAGCTATCGAGATCGAGTCGTTCCGGTACTAATTCAATGCCGAACTCAATCTCTCTGATCTTGGTGGTAAACCCAGTAGTTCTTGAGAAAACACGCCCGGGTATTCACACACAACCGATCGATTTAATATGCTTTTCGGACACTTTATTATCCAATTACATAGGCCAAATAAGCTTTGCACCCTTTTTCACATATACGGGCTAACATCGAAGATATTGCTGTAGGAAACCTACTTAAATCATTGGATTCAATTCGATGATCTCACCGATTCGCATCTCAAATCAATAAGCTTTCTTTTGCAATTCACCACTGCATTATGTGAAGTTAACCAGTCCATCCCCAAAATTATGTCAAACTCATCGAAGGGCAACAACATTAAATCGGCTGGGAAGCAAGCCGAATCATCAATGGGCAACCTCTACACACTTTATTAACAAGTACGCATCTACCCAAAGGGTTGGACACACGAATCACAAACTCAGTAGACTCAACTGGCAGAGTCTTACCGAATACTAGAGTTTCACACACATATGAATGAGTCGAACCGGGATCAATCAATGCAATCACGATAGTATCATAAATGATGAAAGTACAGAGTAATAACATCGGGGAGGAAGCATCTCTCTCGCTCGTGTAGCATAAGCTCTCATTTGGAGCTCTAGCCTCGATCGAATTGCGTGTTCTTTGTTCTCTCTCGACTACCACCTACATTGCACGAATATGCGGGTGGCTCGCCTGCATCGACGCGTTTGCTCGACTTAATGTTCTAAACTGTATTCTGCTCAACTAACATCGAACATTCTCTAATAAAATGATCTGACGATCCACATTTAAAACAAGACCGATCATGGAATCTACAACTCCCGGAATGCCATTTCCCACAGTGCTTGCATTCAACTCGATTCTGTGGAGCGTTACCAACACTGGCCATCGACGTAGCTCGAGAGCCCACTGGAGGTCTATCACGTCTAGGTAAATCTGAAGTAGCTTTATGTCGGCTGAAATCATCTCTGAACTTTTTAGACGTGGAATAGAAATTCTTACCTGACAATCTCTTTCGAGTGTCTCTAGCTTCTGTCTCAGCCTTTCTTTTCTCCTTCCCGAGCTCTTCAGCTTTGCAAGCTCGCTCGACTAGGGTCACAAACTCTTTGATTTCAAGAATACCAACAAGCAACTTTAAATCTTCATTCAAACCGTCTTCGAACCTTTTACACATAATGGCTTCAGTTGATATACACTCCCGAGCATATCGGCTCAATCTGACAAATTTTCGCTCATATTCAGTCACGGTCGTTTGCCCCTGTTTTAGTTCAAGAAATTCTTTATGTTTCTGATCGATGAACCTCTGGCTGATATATTTCTTGCGAATTCATTCGAAAGAAATCCCACGTCACTTTTCTTCGGAACCGCGATACTAGTGTCTTCCACCGATGATATGCAAAGGTGTCGAAGTAAAGATATAGCACACTTCAAGTATTCGTCTGGAGTACAAGATAGCTACCCGAATAGTGTTATCAAGCCACATTTCGGCTCGCTCTGCGTCATCATCATCATTGGCCCTGAATTCTTCGGCCCCAAATTTCCTGATTTTATCAACTAGAGGCCTACTAGACCTCATCGGATCTATCAGCGGGGGTGGAGGTTGGGGTACAGCTGGGTTAGTCTGAATAAACTGGGTAAACCACTCGTTCATCATCTGGTAGAAGGCTTATTTAGCCTCCCCCTCGTGGCTACCCGAAACTGGTCGAAAGTCTACCGGCACTGATCCTCGTGCACGATCAGGCGCTACACTCTCTACACCATCCGCTACGGCTCTTTCAAGATCAGTGTCCATTTATTATATAAAACACAATTCAGAATGTCAGAAGTCACCACACTATCAATATAAATAGCAAAGGCATGTATAGCTAGACTCTCACGCTCTATGATAGTCCTAGAATCGACTAAACTGTAAGCTCTGATACCAATCAAATGTAACACCCCATACCCGTGTCCGTCACCGGATTAAGGTTATGAGGCATTAGCAAACTAAACTCAATTTCGAAATAGACCTTCAATTGAATTCAAGCACAAACAATGCGACCTTTACTATATTATATAACATTACAACCTATTAAATAAATAAATAAAATAAAATAAAATGAAATGTACAACGAGTTTTAATACTAGTATTTAATACATACAAATGTCTGAATCACATAACTTAAGCATTCATGACATATAAATATACATTTAAACCATATCTCAACTTATGTCAATTTATAACATATATCGGATATCAATCAAGACTCATATAAATTAAGCTGAGTTTCATTCATATTACTATAAGACATATGCATATTAAATCAATTGAACCATTATACCATCTAATAATCAATTACATATACAAACATATTAATGTTACATCTTGGCCGAATATACTGTTTCACCTTTCATTTGGATATGTAACAACCAACCAAGAAGCATGTTCATTTCTTACCATTTATAATCGGATCTACATAGTCAACTATCACATTAAAAATCAGCATACTATTTCACTGACCCTCTCGGGTTTGCAGTTAAGATTTAAAAACATATTCATTTCTTACTACTTTTAGGATTCATACATTTATAACAAAACACATGATTTAACTCAACTATCAATAATAAGTCAAATTAACAAATAACACGTAAATCACCTAAACCACGATCATATTCCATACATATATATATATACATATCAATCTCATTTCGCATATAATGACCTTACCACTTTCAAACAAATGCAAAGCATACTAATATGACATGCTTATCCCGAACGCAAAACATCTATATATAATGAGCATATTACTTATTTAGTATACTACATATTATAACTCATCAGACATCTATCATTCTATTCATTGATAAAACATATGACTACACACCACAACATGTATATCATATGACTACTTTTCATATATAATCAAACCATTATAACAAGAGCATAGGAATTAAACTTGATCAAAGAAAATGACCATTTTAGCAAGGCTATATATATATATATATATATATATATATATATATATATATATATATATATATATATATCTGAGAACCAAATGTTCTTAGTCTAAACCTTAGTCTAACCTATACATGCCTTCTCTATTCAACACTAAGATCAAGTACCAAAAAGGGGTGATAATACGGTTGACTTTTCTCGACGATCCTCGGTGGCGTAGCTTACTCGAAATCTATAAGACAGAACATTGAACACACACGAAGTAAGCTTAATAGCTTAGTAAGCCTCAAGTGTTAAAAAAATATACTAAATACAAAGCATAAAATATATATATTCATGGTATTACACATCAAGTTTTAATTTACAAAATACTTATACCAACGCTCATTTCTTCATTTCACATAATATCATTGATCTCATCCTCACATGCTTAAACTTTGAACATATAATTATCACATTCGTAGATGCTCGATCCTATTCACATGAAAATATAAATCACAGTCAATTTTCATATGCCATTTTTAACCACCTAGTACAATATAAATCACATCCATTCTTCACAACCAAGTAATATAGCATATTCTTTTATCCTCTATTCGAACATAGCTATAGCACACACACACACACACACACACACACACACACACACACACACACACATATATATATATATCATTCATCAAAGTAATAAACTTCCACTTCTTCAGGTACTAGTTCGTTATTTTCTTGAGTAGTACGAAAATGAACTACTTACCTCTCTGTCGAATTAATACATTTCAAAGCTGAAATTTCTTGACATGTGCATAAATCAATTCTCAAAGACTCTGAGCTCAGATTACAATCACCGGCACGTGGCCTGCTGGACTCAAGGTCTGAAATTAATCACCGGCAATAAGCCTGCTAGGCGTTAAGCCCGAATTGTTTCACCGAATAATACACCGGCATAGGGCCTGCTAGGCTGAAAGCCCGAATAACATAGCTATAATTCATCAATTCATCATATTAACAACACATTATTATCAATTCATGTACTTAAACCACAATCACTTAACATATCATACATATACGAGTTTTCATTTCAAATTCAAATCACATTAAGTCCAATAGTGAACTTTAACATTCGGCTATCCTCAATTTAAATACTCAAATAAGTCAATTTATATCAATGACTACATTCGTAATTAACTCTTATATGTACTTAAACTTAAGAACTTACCTCGGTTGTCGATAGACCGTGGAAATCGGCTATTCGAGAACCTTCGGCTTTCCCCGATCCAAATCTGTTTTTCTTTGTTCTTGATCTAAACACATAAAAATTCAGCTCATTCAAGTACATTTCATTTCAATTTAGTCCCAAAACACATAAATGGGCAAATTACCATTTTACTCCCACTATTTCAAACTTTTGCAATTTAGTCCTATTTGCATAAAACTCAAAATACACAAAATTTCACCATTTAACTCAAGGGCCGAATATTCAATAAGGCTATACAAGTCCATATTTTCCATTTATTTTGCAAATAAGTCCTTACTAATTTTTATTTTTTTTCAAATTAGCCCTAAATACTAAATTTCACCAAAATTCCTAATACAAAACTTGTAAATCTTTAACATATATTTAATCTAAAACCATCAAATATCAAAACTACTTAAACGTGTTAATGGCCGAATCCTATATACATACAAATTTCAAAAATTCAAGCATGGGTCGGGTAATATACGAAGCAACGATCACAAAAATGTAAAAATTATCAAAAACCGACTAAAACTCACCTTGAATTTTTAGCCTAGAAGTGCCGAAAATCAAAAGGATTTAAAGCTTCTCCCTTTCCTCAACATTCGGCCATGGGAGAGCTAAAAGATGATGGTTTATTTTTTTATGTTATTTTAACATATAACATATTATTTAGTTTATTTACATATTTAACCTTAAAATTAAAATAACTAATTAATATAACTTAAGGGTAAACTTGTCCATAGCCATCCACTAACTCCTAAAATGGGTTATTTATCCTTTTCATACCTCATATTATAAAGCCATGCTCAAATTAACACCTTTCACTTTAGTAAGCTACTTTTACGCTTTACGCGATTAAGCCCTTTTTATCAAATTAAGCACTTAAACGATAAAATTTTTATACGAAACTTTCACACACATCAATTCACATATTATAGACTCAAAATATAATATTAAAATACTTCTCAGACTCGGATTCGTGGTCCTGAAACCACTGTTCCGATAAGGGTCAAATTTGGTCTGTTACAGTGTTAATGTTTGTGTATGTTCAGCCTTGTTATAAGCTTAATTTGGTAGTTCATTTCATAGTATTTATATATGTGAGTGATGTATTTGGTTTGATTAGCTATTTATTTAGTTAAAAGTTGAAGAATATTGACCATGGTACTTTATGAAATTGGGTAAGTAGTATCATGATATGTATGATTAATAATTTGGAGTATATACTTAGATTTTTATAAAGATATGCATAACTTATAAATAGCTTTTTATTTAAGTTTAAATCATGTTCAATTAGAAGTTGAAATTGACTATGAGATTCGGTTTTAGTATGTGTATTGAATTGACTAATATGAAATGTACTTTTAATAGGTATAATGGGATATGAGTAAATGTGTAAATGCCGTGAAAGGTTGAGTATGGTTTTGATGCAATGTTCCTTAGATTTAGATTATTGTATAGGTAATACTTTAGGCATATTCAACATTATGATATGCTATTTTCAAATTGGATAGATTGAGTTCATGCATTTTGGTTAAGAAACGTATCAATTTGGTTAGATAAATGAGTTGTTCAACTATATGTATGTGAGTTAGTTACTATGATAATGTTTTAAAATGTTTGGTGCATGTTTGGTTGAATGATTAAGAGCAAATGTGCATATTCGGCTTTTGTAACTAAAATGACCAAATGAATAGTGACTTTTACTTGGTGATATAAATGTATACATATATGCGTGTATTTGGTTGAATTGGGTTAAGCTAAGAGCATAATTATTTAATCATTCTTCGAAAGTATATCATTATTAACTAAGTATTTGGTTATAATTATTTATATAGTAATTATTTTGCTATGGTTTGTGCTAAGTCTAGTAATGTCCTGTAACCCTAATTCGGCAACAGATATGGATTAAGGGTGTTACAGCAGACAATGACTTAAGTGTGGGGGAGTTTGATGACTTAAGTGTGGGGGAGTTTGATCTGTCGTAATTTAGTGTAGTAGATTAAACTAATTTTCACACTTCAGGAGCTTGAAAAAAAAACATTATCATTAGGTTTTAATTATATTTTAGTAAGTTTTTTTAAAATTAATAAAATGTGAAAATTGAGTCTTTTATTGACCTTAAGGGCCGAATGAGGCCTAAGGGTGAGCTAATGAACTTTGTAAGTTTGAAGGAGACCATTAGAAGACGTACTAAACTGATACTGGTCACTATGTCGCAACACAGAATAATCAATGTCGTAACATAGGGAGCAGAATAAAGAAATCACGAGACTGCCTTTGATGTTGCGACACAGTCTAAGGGTATCACGAGATACCCCTGAAGACATATTAAGAGGAGTATACTTACTCCTATGTCACGACATAGGTCCTGATGTTGCAACATTGACTTGGATGAGAATTAACATGAGCTAGGAGGCATTTTGGTCTGCACAAACAAACTTAAAACTCAGGAACGTTAGCTAACCTAGGGTTAAGGATGACGACCACTTAAAATCTATAAATAAGCTCATTTTTCACACATTATGGACACCAATTACTTAGTTTAGAATTCTGCTTTTAATTTCAGTTTAGTTTTTCTCTTCTATTAGGTTTAGATTTACTTTCAATTTGTTCTTTGTTTTTATCTCGAGAGATCTGATTTTTGGAGACAACCAAACTTTGTGGATTCACGTTCATTCTTAATACAAATCAGGAGTTTCCTTAAACTCTATAGTTTCGATTCATTTATCATGTTTACTATTTATATTGATTCTATGTTGTTTATGAAAACCATGAGGAACTAATCCCTCTACGGGGGATTAGTGAGTAGAAGTATGATCTATTAACTATTTTGTAGGGTTACTCAACGGATTAGCTATTTGGGAGATGAAGAACCTAAACGCTAGGCCTGAAAACCCTAGTAAGTCATTAAGGTGAGAATTAACCCAAAATTGGTATGGCCTATTCGTTAACACCTTCACCCTAAGCAGGTTTGGACTGTGAGGTCAGAAGATAAGTAGTCATTGCCTACTCATTATTTTAGTGGAAGATCAGATGATCCTGTTGGGATAGCGACTAGTTGATTGATGAGGAACCCAAAGCAATAGTTGATGAAGATTACCAAAGTGAGCTAATCACCCATAACTAGATTTGATCAATTCTATTTTCCAATCTTGTAACACCCCAAACCTGGCCTAGACGTTATGACCGGATTTAGCGTGTCACATAGAAGGTTTGTTTAAAAAACTAAGCGTGAGTTAAAAATGTCGTGGAAATTTAAAACTTCGAGTCTCGATATTCGTTAGTAAAACCCCGGTTTATTTAATGTCTTTATTAAGAAGTTATTAATGTTTTAACAACAAGACTGTTTCCACTGTGGAAAGTCAAACTTGAGTACTTGCGGGAATGTGCTGTTTTGGAAAACGATTAATTATGCTTTAGGAAAACCCTGTGTTTATGAAATCAGCAGTTATTAATGAAATCTTAAAATAAAATTTAACCAGAGGCCTTATTACAAAATCTTTAACCCACATAATAATAGAAATAATCTTAGAAATAAAGCAAAAAGGAAATTTACTAAAGTTTGCAAGCGATGTTCCTAAAGTATGGCCTCCACCGAGTCATCCATGGCTCCAAGTCCTTACTGCTGAGCATTGCCTGCGAGGTAAAAAGAAAAGAAGGGTGAGTTACAAGAACTCAGTATGTAATCCCCTTACCGTCACCATCTGGGCTTGAGCTTGCATGACATCAAATTGGGCCTAAGCCCATTAAGCATAATAGTGGAAATAATGAATTTATGCAACCCAACCCATCCATCCATCACACCCCCGACTAGCCAATCACACTTGTGGGGATCAAGTTAACCCACCCCGCCACTCACACCAAAAATGCAGTCAAGTTGCCAAACATATGTTACTTGTGGCTGAGCCACTCGAGTCATAATTACGCAAATACATATATAAGTTGTGCCTATGCCACCAGGCTACACTGCTCTTCATTCAAATCCCTTCCCCATGCAAAATGTTAAGATGCAACATACATATCAATATATCAAAGCAAAACGCAACACACAACCGGCCCAATAAGGGCATTTTCATAAATTGGCCCAATGAGGGCATTCTGGTAAATTGGCCCAATAAGGGCATTTTGGTAAATCGACCCAATAAGGGCATTTTCGTAAATCGACCGATAACATCGATTTTAGCTAATTGTAGAACTTTAAGCGAGTTAATCGATTCCACGCAATATTCCAGTTTATCAAACATACGATTAACGGGGTTCTTGTAACATCCTAAAATCTAGGGGTCTGTAAATTTGTGCAATTTCAAGTTATGCTAGTTCTGTGGGTTATTTAAGGATGTTTGGGAGGCCTAAGAAGGCCTGGGGTCGAGTTTGGGTCCTGGGAATTTTTGGTGTTTGGTCACTTTGGGGGGAGAAGGTAGTTGGCGTCAGGACTTAAGAGAAAAGGTTGGTAATTTTTAGCACAAGATGAGCTTGTGGCAAGGTGGCTATGGCGTGAAAAGGGCAGAGAGGAGAACTTGGGTTCAAATCCCACCTACTGCAACTTATTTAATTTATTTTGTGCTAAGCAGGTAAGGGTAGTAGAGTTCATCTTGGACTCTGCAGAAAGAGTTGAAGACTCAGTTAAATGAGTTTGAATGGGTGATGGAGAGGAGTTTGAGGAGAAAATCAATGACCAAATTATGGGATTAAGGTGAGAGGGAGTAGTGGCCGATTTTGGGGAAGTGCATGGGGGGTGAATTTTGGTCAAGGGGGTCTTTTGGGTTATAGTGCATTCGGTTTTGGTAGGGGAAGGGAGCGCCGAAATTCTGAAATATTTTTTGTTCAAATTTTATGCGTTAGGAGTTTCTTGTCCTCTGGCCATTTTGTGCATCTTTTCTTGCCGAAAACCGTGACCATTAAGGGACTTCTCCTCTCCACTTTTCTTCACCTTTTCTTTGGTGTTAGCCGAAACTTCCTTGCACCCCTCTTCTCTTCTACTTTCTTTCATCTTTCCCGTACCATTCGCTTATCTTTGCATTACCATAAACCGAATCTCCTTTCTCTTCTCTACGTGATTGATCACCTTTCTTTTGATCGAATCTGGTAAGTTTAAGTTCTTTTTCCTTCCTCTCATTTTCTCTTTTCTTTGCCGAATGTATATTCCCTACTATTTGCTGGTTTCGTTGCATCACCAACCGAAACTCCATTTCCCTTATTCTTTTTCCTTGTGACTTCCTCTTGTAGTGCTTAAAGAGAGTTAGTCGAATCTCTCCTTCTCAGTCGACTTGTCTATAATCAAGGTACGATGATTCATTTTCGTTTTTCTTTTTGATTCGTTCTTATGTCTTCCATAGTCGGAGTGGCTATCTCACTTTCTCTCGTTCTCAACTAATCCCTTTTCTTCGTCTCTCATAGCCGAATCGGTCGGTTTGCAGTTCTCCTTTGATTAAGGCCGATTGTGCTAAGGAGTAAGTGAATCCCTTCTCTATTCCCTACTCGTTTGGACTTCAAGAAGCAGTGGTAAGAGCCGAAACCACTTGTGCCGATTTCACTATAGTACTTTACTTATCGGGTTTTCCTCATGGATGCAAGTAATAATCAATCGATGGGGGTATCGCTAGGGGAACCTAAGGGGAGTGGTCTCATAACCCCTATTCCCAAGTTCAAACATAGGGCAGTGTCTGCAGTTCGGGATTTTCCACCGGGTTGTGGAAGGGAACCAACATCCGGTACGGATAGGCAAATCGTGGTTGTGCGCGATAGTGAGGGTAAGTGTTGTAAATCGATTAATTAGATCTGGATTAAGTTTTCCTTTTCGGTTCATTAATCGTGCGATACGTTGGTATAGGTGACAAAGAGCAGGAGGGTATAGTTCTCTACGTAATTAGGTGTGTAATCTCACACCGTAACCGCTTAGTTTCGTACATGCTACCATGTTGGTAAAACCGAACCATCATTACTCGTAAGTTTAGTGAATCAGATTATTGCATGCAATCGAATAGAACGCTTAAACAATGTCATCTCTAAAAATTACTAAAATGCCCTTAATGGGCCGATTTACTAAAATGCCCTTAACGGGCCAATTTACTAAAATGTCCTTAATAGGCCGATTTACCGAAATGCCCTTATTGGGCCGAAATACTAAAATGCCCTTACTAGGCTAATTTTCTAAAATACCCTCGCTGGGGTGAATGTCTGCTTTACACTTGTATATTCTGATATGTATGTTGCACCTTATCATATTTCATGGGGCGAGAATTTGAATGAAGAGCAGTGTAGCCTGGTGGCATAGCCACAATTTATATATGTATCTACGTAATTATGATTCCAGTGGCTCAGCTACCAATAACTTAAGTTTAGCAGCTTGACTGCATTTTGGTGTGAGCGGCGGGGTGGGTTGACTTGATCCCCACAGGTGTGATTGGCTGGTCGGGGGTATGATGGATGGATGGGTTGGGTTGCATTAATTCATTTGCATTAATATAATTAATAGGCTTAGGCCCAAATTGATGTTGTATGGGCTCGGGCCCAGTTGGTGACGGTAAGGGGATTACATACTAAGTTATCATAACTCACCCCCCTTTTTTTTAACCTCGCAGGTAAAATTCAGCAGTGAGGATTTGGAGCCTTGGATGACTCGGTGGAGGCCATGTTTTAGGAACGTCGTGTGCGATCTTTAGTAAAATCTCCTTTCACCTTACTTCTAAGACTATTTTTGCTATTTGGGTTAATGTTTTTGTAATAAGGCCTCTAAACTTAATTTTCCTTTTAAACCTATTTTATTTTATTTATTTATTGTTAAATGCTTAATACGGGTGTTTTCCTAAAAGTGTTAACAAACTGTTTTCAAAATATCACGATACCGCAAATACTCAAACTCGAAATTCACAATTAAAGCCGTTTTCAAAACATTAACAACTTCTTAAAGAATCAGACCTTAAACAAGTCGGGTTGTTTTCAAAATAAATAACGCAACTCAGAATTTTTAAAAGAGGCGCAACATTGTCAACGTACAGCTTTTCTAAACAAACGCTTAGCTTTTCAAGTAAATGTCCAAACTTAAGGTTTCAACCTTCTAACAAACACGCAATTGATTTATTTTTAAAAATCATTCTATGTGACGCGCCAGATCCGGTCGTAACATCTAGGTCGGGTTTGGGGTTTTACAATTATGGTATCAGAGCCTGGTTGCAAAACTCGGCTGTGGAATGGGTTCAAAAATGTTTGTCAAAGTTGTTTGAAATTTGGTTTTAAAATGCACGTCTTTAGTGGAAGTATGGCACCACGAGTATCCGGCACAAAATTCGTAAGTATCCTCATTTTATGATTATTGTTGTGATAATGTTATGACTATAGCGAGAAATTGTACTAGACAATAATACATTCGAACTTCTGGCTTTAGGAGTTAAAACTATAGATATTGAGACTATAGGAATACGAATACGATGCGCGAAAACAACTTCTATACTTACACTCCATAAAAAATTGATTAATAAACATTGAATTACATACTGATTCATAAGATTCTTAATCAAATTAAATTGACTTAGTAAATATGAGCGCTGGAGGATGTGGAGGTGGTAGACGTGGCCGTGATAGAGGCTGAGGTGCTGGGATTGGGTCCGAAGCATCTGGGCACATACCTGAAATAGACGCACCTGTATCACCAGTGACTGAAACTGGGTCACATGACCGAATGGGAGGGGACGACGCTCTGTCCCAAGCTATGCTGCGGGTACTGGAAAGGGTTGCTGGGGTAAGTACTGGGTGGGCAGCTCGTGGGTCTATATCGATGCGACTTAGATCGAATGGGGTCGAAGTCTTTAGGGGTATTTTGGGTGTAGCCCCAAATGTAGCGGAGTATTGGCTTGACGAGGTAGAGCGGATTATGGATGATTTGGATTGTACAGCTGAACAGAAACTGAAAGGGGTTGTGTCATTGCTGAGAGATGAGGCGTACCAGTGGTGGCTCACCGTGAGGGAAGGTACCCAAGCTGATCGCATTACCTGGGATTTCTTTAACACAACATTCCAAGGAAAATATGCTTGGGCTAGCTATGTGGATGCGCGGAGGAAAGAATTCCTAAATCTGGTTCGGAGGAGGTAAATGCGTAAAGATATCTGAGCGAGTTTTTGCGTCACAGTGTTTGGTATGCCCAAGGAATAGTGTCGTCGATTATAAATATTTGTGCATTTGTTTTGAGGACGGGTAGCGTGATGAGTTGCAGGTACTGATAGCCCCGCAGAGGGAAAGGAATTTTGCTACCTTTGTGGAGAAAGCTAAAATTGCTGAAGAGGTAAAACACTCTGAATGACAAAATCGAGATAAGGACAGGGGAGGGAACAAAAGAGATTCTGGGTACTCAGGTTCTGTGAGAGGGTTTCAGAAAAGGCCCAGGAATGAGGGGCCAGTTCGAGTGGGTGTTCCAGCTGTTACCAATCAGTTGCAGCCTTGCGTGGACTGTGGGAAATTTTACTCGGGTAAGTGCTAGAAGAGAACGGGCGGTTGTTTCAGATGTGGATCCAAAGACCATCGGTTTAGAGATTATCCTCGGGAGCCTATTCTGTAACATCCTGGAAATAGGCCTATGCATTTTTGATTTAATTGTACGAAATGGCATGTCTTATGTGTTATGAATGTATGGTGAACATTTTTGGAAACTTGGAAATGTAAGAAAATGCTTCAGAAATGTTAAGTTTCAAAAGAGGAAAGTAAACATTTTTGGAAACTTGGAAATGTAAGGAAATGTCTTGTCTTGGAAATGTAAGGAAATGTCTTGGAAATGTAAGGAAATGTCTTGGAAATGTAAGGGAATGTCTTGTCTTGGAAATGTAAGGAAATGTATTGGAAATGTAAGGAAATGTCTTGGAAATGTAAGGAAATGTCTTAGAAATGTAAGGAAATGCTTTAGAAATGTCAAGTTTAAAGTTTAAAAGAGGGACATGAAGAAAGGTGGTCTTAAGAGAAAATGTATGTGAAATATGACATACAAATAGCCTTGGTAAAATGGCTACAAGGCGCCACTTAATGGCCTAGCAAGTGACGCCACATACATAGGTAAATAGGCCAAGGATCGAGTCGCATGGGAAGCAAATAAAGAATTTTATTTTTGCTACAAGGAGCAAAGAGGTGGACGGCATTAAGGCTCTTAAAAGAGGAGTTTTATTCTCTTTAAAATTCAGCAAATAGATAGATAATGATGGGTTATTATTAGTATTATTTTTATTAAGAGATAAGAGATAATTGATGGATTAAATTCTTTTAATTTGAATATATTGATAATTAAAGAGATAAAGCTATCAAAATAGAAGAGTGATGGCCAAGTAAGGGAGACTTGGCCTAGTAATTTCGACAATAAGAGGAAAAGAGAGGCCATTCTGTATTATTTTCTTTTCTTGAAAGTCTCTGCCGAATTCTCAAGCAAAAACTCCTCTCTTCTCTTTTATTTTTGCCAAGACGAAAATACCTTGTGTTCTAGCCGAATCCTCCATCTTTATTCTTCTTTCTCTTTTCTTTCTAAATCCATTCGGAAGTCGAAAGTAAGCCTTTTTAAGGCCATAGCCAATTATTCAAGAAAGCCGAAATCAAGTTCTTTCCAACCTATAGCCGAATATCTCAAGTGGCATCAAGAGGAAGTGCTGTCGACTTCAAAGAGGGATCTTTTGGGAATTCAAGGATCTAAGGTAAGTCAGGATTTACATTCTGCCAAGGGCCATCTATGATGGTTTAATGTTAGAATCGAGCCTAACATATGTGTATAGGTATTTCTACATACACCTAAGACAAGAGATCAATTACGGGATTTAAGATTTGGAAGGTAAGTACATATGTACATTCGGCTAAAGCCTAGTTTAGTATTTTGATTTGTTTCTTAAATGTTTAAAATAGGAAACTAACCTATGAAGAGATCTAGTGTTTGGCCGAATACAAGAAGGAGTATAGCAAAGATTTCGAGACTCGATTAAGTAGTGAAATCTGCACCAAGGTAAGTTTTGAGTAATAACAATCCTAATAGGATTTGGTTTTATGGCCGAATAGGCTTTTACTAAATAGTAAGTGATTAATCAAATGTAGGAACTTGAGATCTAAAGCAGTAGATCGGAATTCTTCGGGAAATCAGTAAATTCGATAAGTTAATCAGGTGTGTACCCTACACTAATCTTAATAGATTTATGGCTTAAACTTGATATATGTGTTAATATGAAAGTGTAAGAATGTGGCTAAGGTACCATGATATGGTACAAAGTACCAGGTACGTTTCCTATTCCTACTAGGATTATGAAATATGTTATATTTAACATGTGATAAGTGATAAGAATGTGAAATTTGGCATGTTAATGCATAATATGTATGATATGGGGCATATGGGTTATTGAAAAGGGGAAGTGAATGTGGTGACCTAAGACCACGATATTTGAATGTGGTGACCTAAGACCACGAGATCTGAATGTGGTGACATAAGACCACGATATCTGAATGTAGTGACCTAAGACCACGATATCTGAGTGTGGTGACCTAAGACCACGAATACTCAGAAGGGCGATGAGCACGTCATTGCAATGATGCGCCTTCGATGGTGTGTAGCGGATGGAGGGTTGACTTAGTAGTCCCTACGGTGTGCAGGATGGTATGGGTGATGTGTAGTGGATGGCATCTAGGTTTGGGTTCGGGTTGAATCACTATTTTATCTGTTATATGTATTGATATGTGATATGATTATGTAAGCCTAAATTGTTAACTTTAGTGTTGGTTACACATTGAGTCTGTTGACTCACCCCGATGTGGGAACATGTTTCAGGTGATGAACAGTGATAGACCGGGACGGCAGAACTTGTGGTGGCCATGCTCAGCTTGAAGTTTTATTTTATTTGGACATTTTATTTCATTTAAGTACCTTATAATTATTTAGGGTTGTTTTGATGTAATAAGGCCACTGTTGAATTATTTCATTGTTTCATTATGTTTACCAATTTATATTAAGTTAAAGATTAAGTAATTTATTCTAAATGTACTTTATATGTTTTATCACCTAAAATTTAAAAAGGGTTTTTTATTATAAAACGAATTTGTTTCCTTCTCGAGCCCAACCCAAAACAATATTTCTTTTAAAACTCACTATTTTCCGAAGGAACAAAAGGATTTTTAACCGGTTTACATCGAAAACATACCAGATCCGGTCACGGCTCGTGGGCCGAGTGTGGGGTGTTTCAGTTTGGTATCAGAGCCCAGTTTCAAACTCTCGGCCTGAGGTTTAAGGCCCAAAACATTTTCAAAATCTAGCCCAAAAGAAATTTGTGGAAATTTTCAGGTTTTTCTGGCATGGCACCCAAGTCTCTGACCCGCAGTCCACCAGGTAAGTACTTCTATCCATTTGTGTGATTTATTGAATGATCTGTAGAAGGGTAGGAATGGAATGGAACGTAGATTAGCATGATAAGTATTTGAACCCTAGGATTAGTTTTCCCCAACACTTACATAAGACTTAAGTGCCTAACTAAACAACCCTATGGCTAAGTCGCCGAGTTAGGGTGTGGTAACCCCCACAATGCGCATGCCTAGGATTGGATCCGGAAGAGCACAGTACTTAGCAGCGATCCTAGTGACTCACCTTCTTCACTATTTGGAATCCTGCAGTGCGTAGCTTCGGTTCACCCTAACCAAGAGGACTCGGTCATAGGCTAAATACAATAACTAAAACCCGAAGGGAACTAGCGTGTTTTTATAAAAACCCTAGTTTTAAAACTCTTAAAATTACCTTTTAAATTGTGAGAACTACTTTTACAAAATTTTTGAAAAATTTACGATTTATCAAAAATTACCTAAATACCCCTGGCTGTGAAATTACAAAAATGCCCTTGGTTTATAAAATGTCCAAACTACCCATAGTTTAATCAAAATTTCCTTACTTTATAAATGTCCAAAACCCTAATTTGCAAATTATCAAAAATACCTTAATTTTGAAAAATTATGAAATTGCCCCTAACTTACAAAATTACCAAAATGACCTTAACCTCCAAAATTTTTGCAATATCACCAAAATAGAAAGCAAATTCACAAAAAGAACCCTCAAAGGTTTGCAAATTTTGAAATACCCCTGAATTATTAAACTTTACAAATTTACCCTGGTTTATTACCAAAATACCCCTGAGTTTCAAAATTTCTGAAATACCCCTGGATTTTAAAATTTCCAAAAATACCCCGAGAATCCAGAATTACCAAAATACCCTTATTGACAAAATCACCAAGGAACTTTATTTTGAAAAAAATTACAAAAATACCCTTGGGATAGGAATAAGGCAAAGAGTGTTCGAATAGTGAATGTGGGTGGTAGATACCACTGAATAAATATGTCAATGTTGATGAATGAATGTGCCTCTATTGAGGAATGAAGGTGTCTCTATTGATGAATGTGAATGTGATTCTCTGAATTAGAGTAGTGAACTTGAACTGAAACTTGGTGTGATCGAAAGAACTACTTCTAAATATCTTTATTTCATAAAATTGTTCGCGGTTAATAAGTGGAACAAAATTCTGATGCATAAAACTTTTTAATCAGATTAAATCGCGGCGTTAGAAATGAATTCTAGGGGACATGAACTTAGAGATTGTGCCTAGGAAGTATGATGGTTCTATTAAGATCAGAGTGCGCAGCATAAGCGTAGTGCGGTGAGTTAAGATGTATGATTATTCGTTAGTAAGTAATTTGAGGGCGAAATTATTTTTAAGAGAGAGGTAGAACTGTAACATCTGGAAATAGGCCTATGCATTTTTGATTTAATTATACCGAAATGGCATGTCTTATGTGTTATGAATGTATGGTGAACATTTTTGGAAACTTGGAAATGTAAGGAAATGCTTGAAATGTTAAGTTTCAAAAGAGGAAAGTAAACATTTTGGAAACTTGGAAATGTAAGGAAATGTCTTGTCTTGGAAATGTAAGGAAATGACTTGGAAATGTAAGGAAATGTCTTGTCTTGGAAATGTAAGGAAATGTCTTGGAAATGTAAGGGAATGTCTTGTCTCGAAAATGTAAGGAAATGTCTTGGAAATGTAAGAAATGTCTTAGAAATGTAAGGAAATGCTTTAGAAATGTCAAGTTTAAAGTTTAAAAAGAGGGACATGAAGCAAGGTGGTCTTAAGAGAAAATGTATGTGAAATATGACATACAAATAGCCTTGGTAAAATGGCTACAAGGCGCCACTTAATGGCCTAGCAAGTGACGCCACATACATAGGCAAATGGGCCAAGGATCGAGTCGTATGGGAAGCAAATAAAGAATTTTATTTTTGCTACAAGGAGGCTTGAGAGGTGGGCGGCATTAAGGCTCTTAAAAGAGGAGTTTTATTCTCTTTAAAATTCAGCAAATAGATAGATAATGATGGGTTATTATTAGTATTATTTTTATTAAGAGATAAGAGATAATTGATGGATTAAATTCTTTTAATTTGAATATATTGATAATTAAAGAGATAAAGCTATCAAAATAGAAGAGTGATGGCCAAAGTAAGGAGACTTGGCCTAGTAATTTCGGCAATAAGAGGAAAAGAGAGGCCATTCTGTATTATTTTCTTTTCTTGAAAGTCTCTGCCGAATTCTCAAGCAAAAACTCCTCTCTTCACTTTTATTTTTGCCAAGACGAAAATACCTTGTGTTCTAGCTGAATCCTCCATCTTTATTCTTCTTTCTCTTTTCTTTCTAAATCCATTGAGAAGCCGAAAGTAAGCCTTTTTAAGGCCATAGCCGATTATTCAAGAAAGCCGAAATCAAGTTCTTTCCAACCTATAGCCGAATATCTCAAGTGGCATCAAAAGGAAGTGCTGTCGACTTCAAGGAGGGATCTTTTGGGAATTCAAGGATCTAAGGTAAGTCAGGATTTACATTCAGCCAAGGGCCATCTATAATGGTTTAATGTTAGAATCGAACCTAACATATGTGTATAGGTATTTCGACATACACCTAAGACAAGAGATCAATTACGGGATTTAAGATTTGGAAGGTAAGTACATATGTACATTCGGCTAAAGCCTAGTTTAGTATTTTGATTTGTTTCTTAAATGTTTAAAAGCCGGAAACTAACCTATGAAGAGATCTAGTGTTTGGCCGAATACAAGAAAGAGTATAGCAAAGATTTCGAGACTCGATTAAGTAGTGAAATCGGCACCAAGGTAAGTTTTGAGTAATAACAATCCTAATAGGATTTGGTTTTATGGCCGAATAGGCTTTTACTAAATAGTAAGTGATTAATCAAATGTAGGAACTTGAGATCTAAAGCAGTAGATCAGAATTCTTCGGGAAATCAGTAAATTCGATAAGTTAATCAGGTGTGTACCCTACACTAATCTTAATATATTTATGGCTTAAACTTGATATATGTGTTAATATGAAAGTGTAAGAATGTGGCTAAGGTACCATGATATGGTACAAAGTACTCAGGTACGTTTCCTATTCCTACTAGGATTATGAAATATGTTATATTTAACATGTGATAAGTGATAAGAATGTGAAATTTGGCATGTTAATGCATAATATGTTCGATATGGGGCATATGGGTTATTGAAAAAGGGAAGTGAATGTGGTGACCTAAGACCACGATATTTGAATGTGGTGACCTAAGACCACGAGATCTGAATGTGGTGACCTAAGACCACGATATCTGAATGTGGTGACCTAAGACCACGATATCTAAGTGTGGTGACCTAAGACCACGAATACTCATAAGGGCGATGAGCACGTCGACTGTAGCAACTGCCTTCGATGGTGTGTAGCGGATGGAGGGTTGACTTAGTAGTCCCCACGGTGTGCAGGATGGTACGGGTGATGTGTAGCGGATGGCATCTAGGTTTGGGTTCGGGTTGCATCATTATTTTATCTGTTATATGTATTGATATGTGATTTGATTATGTAAGCCTGAATTGTTAACTTTAGTGTTGGTTACACATTGAGTCTGTTGACTCACCCCGTTGTGGGAACATGTTTCAGGTGATGAACAGTGATGGACCGGGACGACAGAACTTGTGGTGGCCATGCTCAGCTTGAAGTTTTATTTTATTTGGACATTTTATTTCATTTAAGTACCTTATAATTATTTAGGGTTGTTTTGATGTAATAAGGCCACTGTTGAATTATTTCATTGTTTCATTATGTTTACCAATTTTTATTAAGTTAAAGATTAAGTAATTTATTCTAAATGTACTTTATATGTTTTATCACCTAAAATTTAAAAAGGGTTTTTTATTATAAAATGATTTTGTTTTCTTCTCGAGCCCAACCCAAAACAATATTTCTTTTAAAACTCAAATTTTTCGAAGGAACAAAAGGATTTTTAACCGGTTTACATCGAGAAACATACCAGATCCGGTCACGGCTCGTGGGCCGGGTGTGGGGTGTTTCATGTTGATTTCTGGTGGTGGTTCGTCATCGCATTTGCATAGCAGTGGGGCCGCAGCCGGCCTGAGAGGGTCGTGGGCCAAGTCGAGGTGGAAATGGAATAGGACGAGGTTAGGGGGCACCAGGCAGAGGTGCCGGTAACAGGGGAAACATGGAGGCGAGACAACCAGGATTGGTCTATGCGGTCAGACGTCGAGAGGATGGCGACGCATTGGACGTCATAATCGGTCTATTTTTCATATTTGATGCACACTTTACTGCTTTGATAGATATTAGATCAACCCATCCGTATGTTGCATGTGCTGTTCTGGAACTCTGAATATTAAATCCTAGATTACTGCTAGAGAAACGAATGTGATTAGCCCTTTAGGACAATCTGTAGTAGTGAATAAGTTGTTTAGGGATGTGCCCCTAGAAGTTCAAGGGGTAGTATTCCTGGCGAATTTGATAGAAATGCCATTTGGCAAGTTTGATCTTATATTGGGCATGGACTAGTTAGTTAGGCATCGTGTGAACTTGGACTGTGCTGCAAAGCGTATGGTGCTAAGAACTCTAGAGGATAAGGAAGTGATGACGATAGGTGAGAGAAGGAATTATTTGTCCAACGTGGTTTCTGCTTTAAAGGCTGAAAGGTTGGTTCGAAAAGGGTATGAAGCATTCCTAGCCTTCATCAGTGCTTTAGATGCCAAGGAATTATTCGTAGAGAATGTTAGAATGGTGAAAGAGTTTTCAGACGTCTTTCCTGATAAGCTTCCGGGATTACCTCCAGATCTTGAGGTGGAATTTGGCATTGAACTGTTGCCAGGAACGGCTCCGGTTTCCATCGCCCCTTATAGGATGGCGCCGAAGAAGCTAGAGGAACTGAAAGATCAAATTGAAGAATTGTTGGGCCGTGGTTTTATTAGACCAATTGTATCACCGTGTGGAGCACCAGTTTTGTTTGTAAAGAAAAAGGATGGGTCGATGCGTATGTGTATCGACTATCGTCAGTTGAACAAGCTCACCGTTAAGAACAAATACACGTTACCTAGAATCGACAATCTATTTGATCAGCTGTGGGGAGCTTCAGTTTTCTCGAAGATTGATTTAAGGTCAGGGTACCATCAGCTAAAGGTCAGGCAGCATTCCGAACTCGGTATGGACATTACGAGTTTTTAGTAATGCCATTCAGGTTAACAAATATACCAGCTGCTTTTATGGACATGATGAACCGGGTCTTCCAACCCTATTTAGATCGGTTCGTAATGGTATTCATAGATGATATCTTGGTGTAGTCAAAGTCTGAGGAGGAGCACGATTCGCATCTTCGGGTTGTGCTGCAGATATTAAAGGAGAAGTAGCTGTATGCCAAATTCAGTAAGTGCAAATTTTGGCTAATAGAGTTGACCTTTTTGAGGCATGTTGTGTCTGCCGAGGGAATTAGAGTGGATCCTCGGAAGATCGAAGCTGTGTTGGATTGGAAACCACCGAAGTCAGTGTCGGAGATCCAAAGTTTTCTTGGTTTATTTGGGTACTCTGAGCGATTCGTTGAGGATTTTCGTTGATTCTTTGTACCCTAACTAAGTTCTTTGCGTAAGGGAGTACCGTTTGTGTGGTCAGATAAGCAGCAGAAGAGCTTTGAGAGATTAAAGAAAATTTTGACAGAAGCGTCAATATTGATTCAGCCTGTGGCAGGTAAAGAGTTTGTTATTTATTGTGATGCGTCACACACGGGCTTGGGATGTGTGCTGATGCAAGAGGAGAAAGTGGTGGCGTATGCATCTCGTCAACTAAGGCCGCATGAGGTGAACTATCCCACTCATGATTTGGAGTTAGCTGCTGTGGTGTTTGCCCTGAAGATATGGAGGCACTATATGTACGGGGAGAAGTCGATTATCTACACCGACCATAAAAGCCTGTAATATCTTCTCACCCAAAAAGGAGTTAAATTTAAGGCAACGGAGGTGGATAGAGTTATTGAAGGATTATTACTGCTCGATCGTGTACCACCCGAGTAAAGCCAACGTTGTGCCGGATGCTTTAAGTCGGAAGGTGGTGTCGGAATTGAGAGTTATATTTGCCCATCTCAGCCTATATGAGGATGGAAGGTTGTTGGCAGAGCTTCAAGTGAAACCGTCTTGGGTTAGTCAGATTAAGGGGAAACAAGTGTTGGACGAATCGTTGGGTCCTTGGTTTCAGCAAGTGAAAAGTGGCGAGACGGTGGACTTTGGATTAAACAGCAAAGGGGTATTATGTTTTCACTGAAGAGTTTGTATGCCGAAAGATTCTGAGTTAAGACAGATGATTTTACGGGAGACGCATAGTAGCACATACGCTCTGACCCTGGTGGAAGCAAGATGTATTGAGATCTCGGTAAGCAGTAATGGTGGCCAGGGTTAAAACAGGAGGTCACTGACTTTGTGAGCAAGTGTTTGACGTGTCAGCAAGTGAAGGCAAAACATCAGTTTCCTTCAGGATTGCTGCAACCAGTAAAGATTCCCCTTTGGAAATGAGAGAGGGTAACAATGGATTTTGTTAGTGGGTTACCCTGACTCCTTCTAAGAAGGATTTAGTGTGGGTGATCGTGGATCGGCTGACTAAGTCTGCTCACTTCATACCGGTTCGTACAGATTATTTGTTACCGAAGTTAGCCAAACTGTACGTGGCAGAGATTGTGAGGTTGCATGAGGTACCGGTGTCTACCATATCGGACAGGGACCCAAGATTTACATCTCAATTTTGTAAGGCTTTGCATCTAGCTCTGGGTACTAAATTGGATTTCAGCACAACATTTCATCCTCAGACTGATGGTCAGTCGGAGAGGGTAATCCAGATCTTAGAAGACATGTTAAGGGGCTATGTAATTGATTTCAGTGGTAGCTGGGAAAATTATTTGCCTCTAGCGAAATTTGCGTACAACAACAGCTACCAGTCTAGCATTCAGATGGCACCCTACTAGGCATTATATGGACGTAAGTGTCGTACCCCTACTTGTTGGACGGAACTGGGTGAGTGACGGTTGTTGGGTCCAGAACTAATTTCAGAGACAGAGGAAAAAGTTAAGTTGATTCGGACTCGGTTAAAAGAAGCTTTTAATAGGCAGAAATCTTACGCGAATCTAAAGCGTAAGGAGATAGAATATTCAGTGGGGGATCTGGTCTTTTTGAAGGTCTCACCCTGGAAGAAGGTCTTAAGATGTGGACGGAAGAGTAAATTGAGTCCCAGATTCATTGGGCCGTATCGGATAGTGAGACGTGTGGGACCGGTCATTTATCAACTTGAGCTCCCTCTAGAGTTAGACCGGATACATGATGTATTCCATGTTTCAATGCTGAGATGCTACCGTTCAAACCCATCTCATATAGTGCCAGTAGAAAAAACTGGGGTCAGACCAAATCTATCTTTTGAGGAGGAACCCGTGCAGATTTTGGATCGGGATGTGAAAGTGTTGAGAAGGAAGTCTGTTCCACTTGTTAAGGTGTTGTGGCGAAATCACGGACCAGAGGAAGCCACGTAGGAGCCAGAGGACGCAATGCGACAACAATATCCTCATCCCTTTTAACCAGGTAAAATTTCGAGGCTGAAATTTTTTTAAGGGGGTAGAATTGTAACATCCTAAAATCTAGGGGTATGTAAATTTGTGCAATTTCATGTTATGTTGGTTCTGTGGGTTATTTAAGGATTTTTAGGAGGCCTAAGAAGGCCTGGGTCGAGTTTGGGTCCTGGGGAAATTTTGGTGTTTAGTCACTTTAGGGGGAGAAAGTAGTTGGCGTTAGGATTCAAGAGAAAAGGTCGGTAATTGTTAGCATAAGAGGAGCTTGTGGCAAGGTGGTTGTGGCGTGAAAAGGGCAGAGAGCAGAGCTTGGGTTCGAATCCCACCTGCTACAACTTATTTAATTTATTTTATGCTAAGGAGGTAAGGGTAGTAGAGTTCAGCTTGGACTCTGCAGGAAGAGTTGAAGACTCAGTCAAATGAGTTTGAATGGGTGATGGAGAGGAGTTTGAGGAGAAAATTAAGGAGCAAATTATGGGATTAAGGTGAGAGGGAGTAGTGGCCGATTTTGGGGATGTGCGTGGGGGGGAGAATTTCGGTCAAGGGGGTCTTTTGGGTTATAGTGCATTCGGTTTTGGTAGGGGAAGGGAGTGCCAAAATTCTGAAACATTTTTTGTTGAACTTTTATGCGTTAGGAGTTTCTTTTCCTCTGGCCATTTTGTGCATCTTTTCTTGCCGAAAACCGTGACCATTAAGGGACTTCTCCTCTCCACTTTTCTTCATCTTTTCTTTGGTGTTAGCCGACACTTCCTTGCACCCCTCTTCTCTTCTACTTTCTTTCATCTTTCCCGTACCATTCGCTTATCTTTGCATTAATATAAGCTGAATATCCCTTCTCTTCTCTACGTGATTGATCACCTTTCTTTTGACCGAATCTGGTAAGTTTAAGTTCTTTTTCCTTCCTCTTATTTTCTCTTTTATTTGGATGAATGTATATTCCCACTATTTGTTGGTTTCATTGCATCACTAACCGAAACTCCATTTCCATTATTCTTTTTCCTTGTGACTTCCTCTTGTAGTGCTTAAAGCGAGTTGGCTGAATCTCTTCTTCTCAGTAGAGTTGTAATTCATTTTCGTTTTTCTTTTCGATTCGCTCTTATGTCTTCCATAGCCGAATTGGCTATCTCACTTTCTCTCGTTCTCAACTAATCCCTTTTCTCTGTCTCTCATCATGTGATAGCCGAATCAGTCAGTGTGCGGTTCTCCTTTCATTAAGGCCGATTGTGCTAAGGAGCAAGTGAATCCTTTCTCTATTCCCCACTCGTTTGGACTTCAGGAAGCAGTGGTAAGAGCCGAAACCCCTTGTGCCAATTTCACTGTAGTACTTTACTTATCGGGTTTTCCTCATGGATGCAAGTAATAATCAATCGAAGGGGGTATCGGTAGGGGAACCTAAGGGGAGTGATCTCATAACCCTTGTTCCCAAGTTCAAACGTAGGGCAGTGTCTACAGTTCGGGATTTCCCATCGAGTTGTGGAAAGGAACCAACATCCGGTGCAGATAGGCAAATCGTGGTTGTGCGCGATAGTGAGGGTAAGTGTTGTAAATCGATTGATTAGATCTGGATTAAGTTTTCCTTTTCGGTTCATTAATAGTGTGATGCGTTGGTATAGGTGACAAAGAGCAGGAGGGTATAGTTTTCTACGTAATCAGGTGTGTGATCTCACACCGTAACCGCTTAGTTTCGTACATGCTACCATGTTGGTAAAACCGAACCATCGTTACTCGTAAGTTTAGTGAATCGTATTATTGCATGCAATCGAATAGAACGCTTAAACAATGCCATCTCTAAAAATTACTAAAATGCCCTTAACGGGCCGATTTACAATAATACCTTTAACGGGTCAAATTACTAAAATGCTCTTAACAGGCCGATTTACTGAAATGCCCTTAATAGGCTGATTTTTTGAAATGCCCTTATTGGGCCGAAATACTAAAATGCCCTTACAAGGCTAATTTACCAAAATACCCTCGCTAGGGTGAATGTTTGCTTTACACTTTTATATTCTGATATGTATGTTGCACCTTATCATATTGCATAGGGCGGAAATTTGAATGAAGAGCAGTATAGCCTGGTGGCATAGCCACAATTTATATATGTATCTACGTAATTATGATTCCAGTGGCTCAGCCACCAATAACTTATGTTTAGCAACTTGACTGCATTTTGGTGTGAGCGGCGGGGTGGGTTGACTTGATCCCCACAGGTGTGATTGGCTGGTCGGGGTTGTGATGGATGGATGGGTTGGGTTGCATTAATTCATTGGCATTAATATGTTTAATGGGCTTAGGCCCAAATTGATGTTGTATGGGCTTAGGCCCAGTTGGTGACGGTAAGGGGATTACATACTGAGTGCTCGTAACTCACCCCTTTTTCTTTAACCTCGCAGGTAAAATTCAGCAGTGAAGATTTGGTGCCTTGGATGACTCGGTGGAGGCCATGTTTTAGGAACGCCGTATGTGATCTTTAGTAAATTCTCCTTTCGTCTTACTTCTAAGACTATTTTTGCTATTTGGGTTAATGTTTTTGTAATAAGGCCTCTAAACTTAATTTTCCTTTTAAACCTATTTTATTTTATTTATTTGTTGTTAAATGCTTAATACGGGTGTTTTCCTAAAAGTGTTAACAAACTGTTTTCAAAATATCATGATATCGCAAATACTTAAACTCGGAATTCACAATTAAAGTCGTTTTCAAAACATTAACAACTTCTTAAAGAATCGAATCTTAAGCAAGTGGGGTTGTTTTCAAAATAAATAACGCAACTTAGAATTTTTAAAAGAGGCGCAACATTTTCAACGTACAACTTTTCTAAACAAACGCTTAGCTTTTCAAGTAAATGTCCAAACTTAAGGTTTCAACCTTTTAACAAACACACAATTGATTTATTTTTAAAAATCATCCTATGTGATTTGGGGTGTTACAGTTCCAGTTTTTACCAACATTATAGTGTATTACGAAACTACATGGTTACGGTGTGAGATTACACACATGATTACATAGAGAACTATACCCTCCTAATCACCGTCACCTATGCCAACATATCGCACAATTAACTAACAAAAAGGAAGATCTTAATCCACGTCTAAATCAAACGATTTACAAAGCTTACCCTTACTATCGCGAACAACCACGATTTGCCTATCCGCACCTGATGTCGACTCCCTTCCACAACCCGGCTGGAAATCTCGAACTGCTGACACCCTCTTTCACTTGAACTTGGGAGCAGAGACTGCGAGTCCACTCCCCTTAGGTTCCCCTAGTGATACCTTAGACTGGTTATCACTTGCCTCCATGAAGAAACCTCGATAAGTAAAGTACCACAGTGAAAACGACACAAGGGGTTTCGGCTCTTACCACCACTTCTTGAAGTTTGAACAATTAGAGAGTAGAGAAAAGAGTTGCTTGCTCCTTAACACAATCGGCCTAGATCAAAGGGGAATCGAACCCAAACAGGTTCGGATATGGCATAAAGAGAGAGACAGAGAAGAGATTAGTTGGGAATGAAAAGAAAGTGGAATAGCCACTTCAGCTATGGGAGACATAAGAACGAAACGAAATGAAAGAAGAGAAGAAAAATCACCTTACCTTGATTACAGACGAGTCGAGTGAGAACGAAAGATTAAGCCAACTCTGTTTAAGAAACTACAAGAGAAAAACACGAGGAATAAGAATGAGGGGAGATGGAGTTTCGATTAGAGATGAAACGAAACAAACAAATGGTAAGGGTTATACATTCGGCCATGAAAGGGAGAGAATGAGAGGAAGGGAAGGAACCTACTTACTAGATTCGGTCAAGAGAAAGGTGATCACTCACGTAGAGAAGAGAAGATGAATTATTGAAGAGGTTCGGCTTATGGTAATGCAAAAGAAAACGAATGATAAGGGAAAGATGGAAGAGAGTAGAAGAGAAGAGTGGTGCAAGGAAGTTTCGGCCAGCACCTAATTGAAGAAAAGAAAGATGTAGAAAAGAGGCTTGAGTATTTCGTCATTAGCAAGAAAGAATTGCTAAGAAAATGACCCAAATGCTTGAGTTGCCAAAACTAAAAACGCAAAAATACCTAATCACTATCAAAGAATTTTCGGCACATACACCATAGGAGATTCGGTTTTCTCAATTCTACACCTAAAGTCGATTTTGCTCCCCAACTCCCCCTCTTAGCCGAATTACACAACTCCCCTCCCATGCACTTCCCATTTTCGACCAAACTCTCCCTCACACCTCAATCCCATGATTTTATCCTTGATTTACTCCTCAAACTCCTCTCCATCACTCATTCAAATTCATTTGATTGAGTCTTCAACTCCTCTTGTAGAGTCCAAGCTGAACTTTACTACCTTCACCTGCTTAGCACAAAAATAAATTAAATGAGTTGCAGCAGGTGGGATTCGAACTCCTCCCCCTTTGCTCCAATGGGTGACGCCACACCACCATGCCACTAGCTCCTCTTGTGCTAGCAATTTACCAACCTTTCCTCTTAAGCCCTGCCGCCAACAACCTTCCCCCCTTAAGTGCCCAAAAACCAAAATTTTTACTAGGGCCCAAACTCGACCCCAGGCCTTTCTAGGGCCCCCAAACACCCTTAAACAACACACAGAGCCAGCATATCATGCAATTGCACAAATTTACAGACCCCTAGATTTTAGGATGTTACAAATCTCTTGATAGTTATTTCTTTCTTTATTATATTTTATCAATATAAAAATCTTAAAAACTCTTTTTATTTATATTAGCGTAACATAACCTATTTCAAGTACTAATTAGATCTTTTGGTGTTTAAGTTAAAATTCATCTAGCACTAGCCTCCCTTGGGTATGATCCTCGGAGTACTCACTTACTCCATTGTAACTATATTACAATTGAACTTGTATATTTGTGGATACCGCCTCATTTATTTTTCTTTTACTGCGGTATTCACACTCTGGATGTTAGTACTTCTGGAGGCGGTCAAGCATGAAAATTTGAAATTTTTTTCTCTAATTTGTACAACCAAATATTGCAATAATATTCGTTTGTTTCAGTACTAAATAAGATAAATACTTTCTAAAGGATAGTATTCATTACTGCATTATCAGGAAGGCATATATATATTCTTAAATAATATTAATATAGTCGAACAAAATATTTGGACGTACGATAGGTACATGCTTGATGATCTTTCATATCATATTGGTAAGATAAGTTATATCTAACCTTTGAAGAGTTATCTTGATTCATTATTTTCTCAATAAAAAAATATTAAATAAAAACTTTATGCAAATTCCTGCATCTTATGTCTAAACTCGAATGAATAAATATCACATGCTGTGGGTTCAAATCCTTCTTGTAGTGGTTGTCTTCCTTTTCTTCTCTGCAACACTGATTATCTTGCATATTTCTTTGCGCGTTTAGATAATAAAATCTTGGAGGAGTAGAACAGTTGAAGAGAATACCTCCCTTCTAGAAGGCACAGGTTTGAGCCAATCTATTGGCGTTGGTTTTTGTTTTCTTCTTGAATCAAAATGAGATTAGATTTATAATGTTCTTCACTTATACTGTTAGAATTTTCTATTTAGGTGAGTGGTAAGGAAAGAATGGCATGGTTTTTTTTTTTTTAGTGTAGACGTAGGTTCGATCCCAAGGGTTGGTTTAAGGGGGATTTTTTTTCTTTAGAAATGTAACACCCCTTACCCATATTTGATGCTGGAACCGAGTACGAAGCATTACCAGAATTAACATACTTAATCACACAAAATCGGCCATAAATTTTCATTCCAACTTAAAACTTTTCATTCATAATCATATTGTCCCTATTACGGGCCCGCGAGACCCAAAACATACATATAGAGTGGTTCGGGACTAAACCGGGAGCTTATGAATACTTAGAAATTTTTTTCTCAAAACAGGGCCACACGCCCCTGTGGGCAAGCTGTGTAGTCATACACGCCCATGTCCCTAGCCCGTGTAGATTTTATTTTTCATTTCGAACCTACAAGAGTTTTCACATGGCTTGGCACACACCCGTGTCTATGGCCTGTGTCCTTCACACGGCCATGACACGCCCGTGTCTTAGCCCGTGGGTGAAAACCTTGACATTCTGTTTATGATGTCAGCAGATATTTAGGGTCACATAGCCATGTCACATGCCTATGTGCTAGGCTGTGTCCTCTACACGGCTGAGACACACGGCGTGTCTTTGCCTGTGTGGTCAAGAAGTTGGCTATTTCCAAGCCAATTTCTACCCTACCATGACCATATTTGAGTATAACTTGAATGGCACATTTTATGACATATTAAAGCTACCAAAACATTCACCACACACACGTAACAAATCATAGCATACAATTTACTCAACCATGGAATGCATCATCATGAGTTTATAGCATAACCAATTTATTAGCCACATTAAATGGCCTTATACAACAATGAACTCCGAATATCATAGGTCATTATTCTAGGACAACTCATAGTAACATATACACATGACCAAGTTCCATATACATGCCATAACCCTAAGTATAAAATCATCGATACCTAAATTGTAAGCTTGATAGTGTGATAGGTTCTCCAGCGACTTCCAGCCCAAGATAACCTAAGTACATTATAAACACTGAAAACAATGGAGTAAGCTATAAAGCTTAGTAAGTACATATGTAAATGATAAAAAATTGATTACCATGCTTTTAACAATCCTAATTATTGCATAAAATTTCACAATTCATTTATATTCATCTTGAGCTGTTTACTCGAGTTACAGTCACTAAATTATTTTTGTTTGGAGCTACGAAACTCCAAATTAAGATCCGCTAATTTTTCCTAAAACTAGACTCACATATCTTCTTACCATAAAATTTATGGAATTTTTGGTTCAACCAATCAGTACAGTTTATTCTTTAAATTCTCCCATGTTTTGCTATCTGACAATTCCAACCCCTTTTCATTAAAAATTAATTATCTCATTGTAAAGAACTCTAATGATGTTCCCATTTGTTTTTCTTGAAAATAGACTTATTAATAAATTCAATAATATAAATTTTATCCCATGATTATTTTTTTACAATTTTTAATGAATTTCCCAAGTCAGAACAGGGAATTCCGAAATCAATCTAACCCTGTCTTATAAAAATTCAAATATCTCATAATATGAAATTCTTTTGCTTACACCATTTCTTTTTTGCAAAAATAGACCCAATAAGCTTTAATTTTATTTCTTCTTCAACTTCTAATTGGATTTCTACCATTTTTGGTGATTTTTCAAAGTGATACAACTGCTTCTTTCCAAACTGTTTTATTGCTAATTTTGCTCTATCATGTTTTCTTTGTATAAATTCTCATTTGCACACATATAACACTAAAAGTATATCCATAGTTAGCCATGCCAATAGCTAGTCATCATCAAATATTTACAAGCCATTCATTGGCCAATTTAGTCTATACATCAACAACAAAGACTTGAACATTTCATTTCTCAATTTAATTTGGCCTAAAAGCCTCACACGTGGTCATCAATCACATTTACCACATATTCATACATCATAAGCATGGACTTATAATCACAACGTCATTCTCATAGGTATAACTTAATCGTTTACATTTTTACCAAAATTTGATCACATACCGAGCACATTGCTCATGAGTGTATACATACATATACCTGCACTTAATCGTCACATAATCACATTCATTTACACTTTAGTCATTTTCCTGTCTTTAACATAAACTTTAATTCTTTACCCCGTTGAACCACTTGGAATATCGAAGGATACTCGGGAATTTTCATACACGTAGTAAGATGCCAAAGCCATATCCCAGATATGGTCTTACATGGGATCACATGTCGATGCCGATGCCATATCCCATATTAGGTCTTATACGGGATCTCATATCGATGTCGACGCCATATCCTAGATATGGTCTTACATGAGATCGTATGTCAATGCCATGTCCCAGACATGGTCTTACACGATTTCATACCGAAGCCAGGTCCCAGATGTGGTCTTACACGGAATAACTATTCAATACCGATGCCATATCCCAGATATGGTCTTACATGGGATCTCAATTCGGTGCCAAGGCTATATCCAAGATATGGTCTTATATGGGACCTTATTAGTCTAAAGCCGTGACAAGGGTATCCTTTCTATTCCTAAGGTTCAACCGGGACTTCGATATAGTAAAACCTCATTATTTTTTTCATCGAGACCTCATTAATCAATTTCATAAAAAGAATATAAATTTCATGTAATATCAAGCATTTAAATACATAATAACATAATGTTAATTTATTACACAGAAACTTACCTCGACTTAAAATGGCGAAAGGGACCGAGTCGTTTAATATTCGTCTTTCCCCCGTTCTAATTCCAAAACTCATTTTTCTTTATCTAAAATATCACATTTGACTTATTAAGTTATTATACTATTCAATTCAGTCTAAAAATCATATTATGGAAAAAATACATTTTTGCCCCTAAACTTTGTCATATTTACACTTTTGCCCCTAGGCTCGTAAAATGATTTTCATTCAATTTCCTTGTATTTTAGGCCTAGCCGAACCATTTTCATAACTATAGCAGTCCAAAATTTGCATTCATTCACATATTTTCATACATTTTTCAACTTTTTTACAAACTAGTCCTTTTATGCGATTTCATCGAAAATCACTTAGTAAAAGTCATTTATTACACACCAAGCATTCATATTCTACCATTAGAAATCAAAACACATGCATGCCATCCATGGGTAAATTTTTAAGCACAAACCCTAGCTTAAAATAATGGTAGAAATAACTAAACCGAGTTACGGGGATCTCAAAAATGTAAAGAACATTAAAAACGAGGGTTGGATGCACTTACTATTGAGCTTAAAAGCTTAAAAACCCTATCCATGGCTTCCCCCATGGTAAATTCAGCCAAGAAAGAAGATGGAAAAGGGTTTTTGGCTTTTATTTTGTCTTTTAGTTCATTTAATTACCAAATTACTAAAATGCCCCTAACTTAAAAATATCCTATTTCACTTATCTCATGTCTATTTTTGTCCAAAAATTTAACCAATGGTCTAATTATCATTTAATGACCTCCAATTTAAAATTTCATAGAAATTGGACACTTCTAACATGTGGAACTCAACTTTTGCACTATTTATAATTTAGTCCTTTTAACTAAATTGAGTGCCCAAATGTCGAAATTTTCGAACGAAATTTTCATGAAATCTTTCCGTGAAATCGTATACCCTAAAAATATAATAAAAATAAGATTTTTCTCGTCGGATTTGTGGCCCCAAAACCACTGTTCCGACTAGGCCCAAAATCGGGCTGTTACAAGAAATGTAACAACCCGTTTTTAGTGGTGTCAAAAATAATGGTTTCGAGACCAAAAATCCAATGGGTGAGTCCTTAAATATTATTATTTAATATTTACGAATCAAATGTAATATTATTTTGAATTTTGACTTGATAAAATTTGTTAATTGGACGAATAGTTAAGTTCAGGTGGTTTGTCCCTAAAGTCAATTGGTTTTGGAAAATGAGGTTTTAGGACTTTGTTTCATTAAATTGAGCTCATAAATACTTTTATTAAATATATATGAATTTATTATGTATGTGTACTAAAATTTGGTTCAAAACTTTTGGCGTTTGGATAATTAATTAAGGAAAAATGACTAAATAGTAAAAGTTGCAAAAGTTAATTGCTATTAGTTTATTTATGCTTAATAGTCATAAAATCATGATTGGAAGGCCTTATGTTGTAATTAGACCATATTGGGTTGTTTTTAAGTGTTTTATATGTTAAGTTATATTTATTTTATAATATATGTTAAAATAATAAAAGTAAAACAAATAATAAAACAAAAAGACAACCATTTTATTTTTTTCCCGCTTTCTTCAACCTCATGACAAAAACTCCATGGTTGAGCAAGGAAGAATTTGACCAAGTTTTAGGTCATTTGCATGGTATGTGTTTTGAGCCCATTTTTAGTAATTTTTATATTTTTGAGGTCTTTGTAGCTTAATCTAGTTAACCCATGGACTAATTCGTAAACTTTTTTAAATGTTTTGAATTATTCTATTGATGGATTAGTGATGTTTTTAAAGTTTTATGATAGATTTATAAGCTCGATAGTTAAATAGGGCAGTTTTGTAAAGTGATTTTGGTTAATTTTTATGCTAAAGGACTAAATTGATAAAATAATAAACTTGGCATAAAATTCTTGTGATATTTTAATAATTAGGGGCTTTAATGGAATAAGGATTAATTTGGCTAGCATGAAATTTGTGAAATTGTGATAGATTTGAAAGTTTAAGATTTATGGGCTAAATTGAATAAAAAGTAAAAAAATTTAGGGTAAAAGTGTAAAATATTGATTAAAGGTCAAATATGTGAATTTAAGTTTTTAAAGTATATAAATTGGTTAATTGAATGAAATTATTATATTTAGATCAAGAAACGAATCAAACGGACAGTAATCGTTGGAAAAGGAAAGTTGGCAGAGCAAATATCGGTGTGCTCGTAGTCATTTTTGATCAGGTAAGTTCATAACTTGTTAAATTAATTAGTTGTTGTTTTGGTAATATAATATCTATTTATGTATGTGGGGATTGAGTTCATTGGCTTGAAAAATGAATAAGACCATAGTTGAAAGACACTATGGCACTATACTGGGAGTGAATTAGGCCATAGTTGAAAGACACTATAACACTATTCTGGAAATGAGTTAGACCATAGTTGAAAGATGCTATGGCATCATGATTCAAACAAGTAAGACCATAGCTGAAAGACGCTATAGCATCACGATTCAACATGTAAGACCATAGTTGAAAGACATTATGGCAACATGATGAAAATGAATATGACCATAGTTGAAAGACACTATGGGACTATGGCATCATATCAGAAGTGTGTAAGACTGCAGCTGAAAGTGCTATGGGATCAGGTAATATGTAGCGGATGTTAAATACATTATATAATATATGAGATGTATGTTTTGAATTTCATAGGTTATTGATGAATGTTAAATGTATAAAATGAAATGGGTATATAAAAAAATTATATGGAATAAGATATTGTATGGAGAAATTGATATGAATTACTGAAACGAAATGTGATTTACAAAATGATTATATGTTAAATGTGCAATATGAAATGGTTACATGAGATAGCTATTTGAAATGGTTATATATAAAAATGAAATGATTATATGAATCGGTTATATGGAAATAATTGTATAAAGTGTTTATACGAAATGTTTATATGGATAGATATATAAAGTGGGACATTTGAAATGAATGTTTGAAATGGGAAATGTAAAATGTGAAATGTTAAATTAATATATGTTGAATGAATGGTATATCTAATGTGTTTACTTGTATACGTTTTATAACATGTGAAATGTTAAATGAATAGATGTTGAATAAATGGTATATCTAATGTGTTTACTTGCATATTTTTTATAACATGAAAAGGTTATAAGTTTCTTATATGTGAACTCACTGACCTTGTGAAACTTGTGATATGTATAGGTAATGAATGAACTCATTACCATGATATTGAATTATCTTGTAAAATGTTTAAAGTACATCCTTTTCAATAAGTTAAAGTTAAAGTTTATTACAAACTTACTAAGCTTTACGTAAGCTTACCTCATGTTGGTTTTTCTTCCTTGTAGGTCATCGGATACGAGCTGTCGATTAGATTGCTTTTGGAGATCACACTATCTAACAATTTAAGCAGTAACTAATTGTTCACTTTAGTCTAGTTATAAGTGGCATGTAAATAAGATTTTCGTGTATATATATGTTATAAGCGTTATGGATATGTTTTGTATCAATTGAAGTATGAGTTGTGTTTATTGATGTGAATCTTACTTAGTATTTTGGTTGATTATGGTGTGTGATGGCAATGGTATGTCTATATAAGTGTTTTTGATCGTTTACTATATGCCTTATGGTAGTAGTTTGATGTTTTGTTCATTGGATGTGTATGCAATAAATGTATAGATATGTTTGATTGGTTTATAAGGTAGGAACATGTGTATATTGAATGTGTTTTGAAGGTATGAGAATAGTTGATATTTGTTTAGCTTGGTACCTAACGAATGGGCAATGTTTTGGCTTGTTTTAAAACTCAATTTAGGTGCACAACGCTTGGGACACCTCCTCACACTACCCTGTGTCTTAGTGATTTTTAAGTGCAAAATTTTTCACACGGGCTGGTCACTGTCACATGGCCGTGTGACCCATGTTCGCACTTTTTACTCAAGATTTTGTAAAAGTTTCAATTTAATCCAGATTTGATCCTAGTTTGTTTTAAATGTTTCGTAAGCTTGAATTAGTTCTAAAATGATTGAAAAGCATGTACATGATTTAATATGAATTATTTGGCTGAGTTTGATTGAAATTATGAAAAATTTCTAAAGATTATTGTCCTAATGCCTTATATCTCGGGTCAGGTGATTGAACTGGGTATAGGGTGTTACGTTTAGTGGTATCAAAACTACGGTTTAGTCGATTCTAGGACTAAATGTAGTATGTATTGAGTCTAGAAATACATGTCATGTAACACCCTTATCTCATCTCTGTTATCAGATTGGGGTTATAGAGTGTTATCGAGCAAAACTAAACATTTAACTTTATAACAGAAGCAGTTTTACAATTAAATTCTAAAATATAAAAATAAATCAATTCATGGAATAATTACACATGTAAGCATTAAATCGAGCCTATAGGGCCCTAAAAAAAATTTGGAAATAATTTGATATCAAATAGAAAAAAATCAAAAAATTTCAGTAAAACTTGTAAATTTGAAAAAAAAAAAAAGGTCACACGACCGTGTGGCTAAGCTGTGTGACATAGCCCTAGACCGTGTGAACATTCGAATTCAAGACACAAGACCGTGTCCTAGCCCATGTATCTGCCTGTGTGAGCATTCAAAATAGGGCCAAGTCGTGTGTGTATTCAAAGTTGGGTCACACAGCCATGTCACAGACCGTGTGCTAGACTGTGCCACATACTGTTTTAGGACACACGGCCGTGTTGCAGGCCGTGTCTCAGACCGTGTGAAACTTGCACCTAAAATAATAAATACACATGGTCATATGAGGTGACTGTGTGTGGCACATGACCATTTGATAGCTCGTGTCCCAGGCTGTGTGTTCTATTTTTAACCCCTAAATCAATTCAATTTAAGCACCATTTCTTGCACAACAAGAAATATCGTATCTAGCTCACTTCCATGGTTCAAAAGCACAATCAAATCACCAATTACATGCTAAAACTTCATCTATCCTATGCCTAACCAATATTCTATTCAAAGGCACCACAATTAATGATCTTTCATTCAAATAACCCAGCTAAGAAGGCACTTAACATTGGTCATCTAAGATGCTGAAACCACCAACCAAATTGTCCAAAATATAAACATATACAACAAATTTACCATTCTAAAGCATCATCACCTAATTGTTGACATTAAGGATTAACCTAATTAAAACCAACTCAAAAACACATCCAAAACCAACCACTTAACTAGAAATACCATTATAACATAACATTTTACATATCAACAACAAAACACCTATATACATGTCACATCCCAAAATGAAAAACAAAAGATATCAAAACGGCTGGATAGTGTGAGCTCCAACTCGATCCATCCGGTCAGTTCGCAAAATGACAACTACAAAAGAACCACATATGAAACAAATAAGTTTAAGAAGCTTAATAAGTTCATAGTTTAAACATCATTCAACTTACCTTCACCAAGAAAACAAACAAGAAGATAATTCTAATTCCTGATAACCAAATAAAAGTTCACACCATATTAGTATTCATTCATGTATAACATAATAACCTTTCCAAGAGTTTACCAATTCTGTCAATCAAAACATCTCAATGTAACCATCTATATACATAAGCAAGAATTTCAATGCAACATTTATTACTTAATAACATCATGAATATACAAAAGCATTAAGTAAGTAATTAAGCTGTAAATCAATTAACACTTAGCTCGATGAATTATAGTAGCTTAACTCGGGTACTCGGGTAAGTACACCACACCAGAGGCATCATAGATGTGTAACAGAGGCGCTAAAGTGCAAATAGAGACACCAAAGTGTAACAGAGGCACCAAAGTGCAAACCCGTACAAGAGTACGTTCAAACCCTATTGGCATGCAAATCGTATCCTAAGCGTTTACTACGTTCAATCGGGCACTATACATAAATTCATTATATTCATACATATCCATCATTTAGAGGCACTTTATTATTCCGTACACATACTATAAAAATTGTTACATTCATTTCAATAATGTGCAATCACAAGAATTGCCACCACCAATTATTAATTTTCATATTGATAAACCGTAATATATACATATTTGAATCCCACATTTAGCATACTTTTGGATGATTTATTCCCTAAATTGTGGAATTTGGTGCTCCTATTCCTTTAATTTCATGTTTTATACTTAGAAGAGTATCGGAAGGTGAAAAGAACAAGAAACGGGCCAAAAACAGAGAGAATGGGCCAAAGCACAAAATGCACACGGCCTGAGCCCAAGCCACACGGCCTTGCCTCTTTAGCAGACCCGACCACGGCCTGGATTCGATTCACACGGGCGTGCCACACAGACGTGTCCTTGCCGTGACTTGTTTTAATTCTATTCGAAATAGGGTACTTAGAGGCAAAGAAAGACATTCCAAAAGCCTATATAAACACCCTAGAGGCCAACCTTCAAGGGGGCGTCCAAGTAGGCTTAGGAGCCAAGCCAGAGATGTCAGAATTGTGGGATTTACTCGAAGAAAGCCAGTTGATTCATCTCAAGAAGCCGGAGTCATACTCAAGATGGAGGATCTTCCCTTCAATTTCCTTCAGGGGGTTTTAGGGTTTTTCTTATGTTTTGTTTTATATTTTCTTCTGAGATGTATTCTTTTATGATTATGAACTAAACCCCTCAAATACCTGAGGGGGGTGAAATCTAGGACGGATCTTGTTATTGTTTTCTGAACTATATGATAAATACTTGATTTGTTCTTAATTATGTGTTCTTAATTCTTGCTTTGATATTTCAGGATATTGATTCAAGTATTGATGTGCTTAGGTAGTGGAGCAAAAGTCCCTGTTTAAGAGTAGATCTAGCATAGTTAAGCGGAGTTGATCGCAACCCCAGAAATAGGATGATTTAAAATCACTTTGGATTAGGGTCAAACCTAATATGGGAGTCCATAGATCGAGTTAATGCAATTCTAGGGGTTTTAATTAGAAAGAGATTTCAATTAATCAACCTAGGGTTAGACGTTAGTATCCTCGAAAGAGGTATTAATATAAATTAGGGAATCCTACGGATCAAGTCAAGTGAATAAATCGTTTGGTTCAGAGTTAAATAACAAGTGAAGTCTAGGTGGATTCTTCCTCGGGTATTGTCCTAATCAATTGGTTTTTCCCAAATGTATTTTCCCCAATTCATTCTCTGTGTCTTAGCATCCTTAGCTTAGTAGTTAGTTAATTTTAGATTAAACAACAATTCCTTTAATTCTTAGGCTAAATAATAAAAAGAAAGTTAGTATTAGTACTTTTGGTTCCCTTGGGTTCGACATTCCGGTCTTGCCACTAAACTATACTACTGTTTGATAGGTGCGCTTGCCTCAATCGTGGTGATAGTTAGTTTCTAGGCTCAATTATTCATTATATAAATTTTAAGACTTTCCCACCACCGATCACATATGTACTTATTTGCAACATTTAATAGTATATAGGTAACTAATGAAATTTCACATATATATATATATATATATATATATAATTTACTAGTAAAAATTATATAATCATAAAGGATCTTGTATCTACATATCATTACACTATGAACTTACCTACGATCCACTTCTGGTTAAAACGTAGGGACTACTCAGTATTTTTTCCATTTCCTCGGTTATTGTCTTTTTTACTCGGTTCTTGATTTATATAGTAATTAAATTCAATTTATTAAGTTCGCATACATTTCAAACTCAATTCAATGTATGAAACCCTTATATTTTTCCTTATTTACACTTTTTCTATAAACTTTTACATTTCTCACAATTCAGTCCCTAAACCTGAAATTCCAAATTTAATAAATTTTTACAACTTCTCAAGCTAATTGAATTTTCACCCATAAATCTACAGCCCACAGTTATTCTAAATTCTCAAGAATTCCTTATTAATTTTAATATTCAATCAATTTAGTCCTTTAACAAAAAACTAACAAAATTACTTTATAAACTAGTCATAATCAACAACCAATACTTCAAATACCTCATTTAACATCATGAAAAACAAGAATTCATCAATAGTAAAATCCAAAATCCTTAAGAGTTTCAAAAACGAAGGTACGGGTTAGCTGGACCTAGTTGCAACAATATCAAAAACATAAAATTACTAAAAACGGGTAACCAATTCTTACCATGCAAGTGTTACAAGCTATCCAAACCTCCAAACCCTTCAATGGTGTTTTAACATCCAATTTTCGGTGGAAAAATCCACTAAGGAAGAAGATGAATGTTTTATTTTATTTTTTCTTAAGTTAAAATTATTAAATTACATAATTAACCTTTAAATAAATATATATCTTAACTAAATTCTATCCTTAAACCATCCATATTAAATAAGAATGGTATAATTTCCAATTAAACCATTTCACCTATGTGATTTACACCATTTAATCACTATAGTTCAATTATAACTAGATTTTACGACTTTCACAGTTTAGCCCTTTTTCTTTAATTAACTAATTAAACAACAAAATCAACTAACCAAATCTTAATACAAAAATCACATAACCCTAAAAATATTAAATACCTACAAATTACAGACTCATTAGCCAAAATTATGGTCCCGAAACCACTATTTCCTTCATCACTGAAAAATGGGATATTACAGGCCACTTTATAACCTATGATAGTATGATGACTCTCAATCAGTTTGAATGGTTTTCTTATAGATCAAAGATGTTAATTGAATCCAATTGAACTGATTCTGATGAAATATTGAGTTATGTTCCAACCACCAATCAAGGGGCTAGTCATAAGGTTCTCGAGTTTCAAAGGTCTAGAGAAAAGGCTCACAATACCTTTCTTAATATGATTAGTGATATGTTTAAAGTTTATATAAAATTCAATTTCGCGGCTCAATGACCTTCATCCCTTCGCCCTCAAAGTTATATACCGCAGAATATTCCCAAACTTTTTATTGATAAAGTTCAAAAATGTGAGGCTGAAGAGTTTAGCGGTAAAGTGGGTGATGATTTGGCCAGAGCCGAGTACTAGTTTGAAAACACCCAGAGAGTTCTTGATGAAATGTTGTGTCCTTTTGAGGATTATTTGAGATGCACAACATCGTTGTTAAAAGAGGAATTTTTTCACTGGTGGTCAACTTTAACTACTGTGGTATCGAAAGAACAAGTTAACTGGGGTTTCTTCCAAATTGAATTCTGAATGAAATATGTCAGCAAACAATATTTAGACAAGAAGAAAAAAAGAATTTATTGATTTTAAGTCGAGAAACAAATCAATTATGAAATATGAAAGAGAGTTTGTTCAATTCAGCAAATATGCTCATAAGATTGTGCCGATTGAAGAGGAATTGTGTATTCATTTCGAAGATGGATTGAATAATGAGATTAAAATGCTTGTAAGTGCAATGGAATTGTGTGAGTCCGTAATTTTATTTGATCGGGCTCAAAAAGTGGAAGAAATTTGTTATCACAAGAAGCAAAGTGAGACAAGAGTTTGAGACTTCAATAAGTGAAATTTATCTATAACGTTTTCTACTTCTCTTCCAAAGAAAAATAAAAGAATCAAGTAGCCATTTTTAGTGCCATCAGGTTTTCTGGCAGAGATAGAATGAAATAGAGTAATGTGAGATCACAGATGACTTTAGTAGCCAGTACGTAGCGTCAAAAATGTAAATAGACTTGAATGTAGCCTTTGTGGATAGAATCATTCTGGAATATGTAGATTGAAATACATGTCCTATTTCGTTTGCAGATCTCTAAATTATTATAAGAAAGACTGTCGTATTGAGCTGATTTGAACAGAAATCAAAATGTAAGACCTATTGTTACTTCTACAAGAGGCAAACGACCAGGAATTTGAGACATAACTAGAGCTAATAAAAGTGGAACAAAAGACACAGGGGTTCAACCTGAAGCTTGAGATGCCACTAGAGTTTATGTGATCCGAGTGCGCAAGGAGGCCACAACTCCTGATGTTATTGCTGATACCTTTTCTATCTTTGATGTTACAGTATATGTATTAATTGAATCTAGATTTATACATTTGTACTTATGCACTATGTTAGTAACGGAAAAGAGTTTACCAGTTGTCGAAACCCTTTTTTTTGAAAAAAACGGGGATCAACTTTAAAAATGAAAATGGAGTCGCCACCAATCTTTTTTCAAGATGTGATCGGGTCACCTTGAAATTGATCATTTTAATAAAAAACATTTTGATTTATTAAAATAATGATTTTGGTCTACAAAATTCGAGAAAACAGGTACCTAATTGATTAATTAATGTCTTAATGTCGAAAATTTGAGAAGATTTTAAAATACGATCCTTTTTAAAAAAATGTTTGAATAAATTGAAATGGATGTTATGACCCTTTTGTCCCGAAGTAATAAAATATCACATCCAGTACGTTAGGACACGGCATTTTAAATCCTTGAAACTAAGCTTGTCTTTTGATTTTCAAAACTCATGCATCTAAATTTTAGAAGGATATTCGGTTATTTGGGTCAAGTGAAAAAATCGAAACCCAGTAAGTTAGGGCACAATTTCTCAAAATCCCAAACATAGAATATTGTCTATACTTTTTTAGAAATCCTTACCTCAAGATAACAAGACGTCATATCCAATGAGTTAGGACACAACACCTCGAATTCCCGAGAATAAGCTTTTATTTGAAACTCATATGTTTTGATTTGAAATGGGTGCTCGATTACTTAGATTTAACAAGGAAAATTGGAACCCAGTAAGTTAGGGCACGATCTTCTCGAAGCTCCCAAATACAAGCATTTGGGGGAAAATTATTGCAATATTAAAACAATGTATAAATAAAAACTTTGATAAAAAACGACAATATTAAAATACAAATAAACAATTTATAAAACACATAATGACAATTATTTAAATACTAACATCAATAATCAAAGACCAAAAAAGTTATACACAAAACATCTTAAAAATAAATGGTATATAAAATAGATAGTAATATATAAAAATTTACAATTGATAATATATGGAAAAAAATTTAAAGCAAATAATCAAACAATTTAAAATGGATGATTTATAAAACGAGTTTTTTTTAAATAAACATGTGTGACATTAAAAACAAATAAAGTATATAATTAATAGAAGAAAATAAAAGAATGATAAGAATGGTTAAATGAATGAACAATATGTAAATAAGAAAGTTGATGAATAAATAAATGAATAAAAATAAAAAGAATAATTAACGATTAAGCAGTTAAATGGATAAATAAATAAAAAAGTTAAAAAAATGACTAAATCAACCTAATTCTCACAATATGAGGATTCAGCAAAATTCCACCACCTAAATCCAACTCAAACGAGAGCAACTCAAAAAGAAATGAAGATGAACGAATAACAAAATAAAAACAAGCCCCAGAAAATAAGAACGCAAGAGAGAGAGAGAGAGAGATTTGTGTGAATACTCTCAAGAATTTTTATTGCTTAAAACTCAAGTCCTCTACAATGAAGGGAGAGGCCTCTATTTATAGTTGAGCCTCCCCAAATCCAACGGTACAGATCAATTACATCAACAGCTAAGATTAAAAGGTATCTACAAATTAAATCTCTAAGATTACAAAATCATATATTCTAAGATTGCATATCATATCTTCTAGGATTGCATATCATATCTAAGATTTGAATATCATATCTAAGATTGCATATCGTTGAATATTATGTTTCCATATACGTCAAGCTTGTAGATGGACCTTCAATCTTTTCAAGTAATGGGTCATTCCGATCGGGCCAAATGATATATTTTGGACTGGACTTGGACTTTGTTTTATTATTTTGGGTTTATTATTTTTTTGTATTGGCCCGGGCTAATTTGGCCTATTACAGCTGCCCCTCTTTGCTCATTATCGTGTAACGAGAATGGAGCAAAGACTATAAAAGGACCAATTTTGCCCGATTTTGCCGAGCTTTAACTTCTTGATCCTCATCTTCTTCAAGTAGTCTCTAACCCAACTGCAACTTCAAGGAGATTGAATTTGTAGCTTTAATCTTATTCTACTGCAACTTCAAGGTGATAAGTCATGCTCTTGTAGATTTAATCCATCCTACTGTAGCTTCAGGAAAGTGAGACTAGTATCTTTGATCTTGCTTCACTGCAATATTTAAGAAGACAAGATCTGCTATTTTCAGTCTGCTCTGCTGCAAACTCAGGGAGGCAAGCTAATATCTTTGATCCGCTTCCTGCAACCGGGGAAGATAAGATCTGCTTGTCTTGATCTATTCATTTGCAACTTGGGGAGGCGGGCTAATATCTTCGATCGCTTCCTCGCAACTTTAGGAAGATAAGATCTGCTTTGTCTTGATCGCTCTCCATTGCAAACTCAGGGAGGCAAGCTAATCTCTTCGATCTGCTTCCTGCAACTTCAGTAAGATAAGATATGTTGTCTTGATGATGCTCTTTGCAACTCGGGAAGGCGAGCTAATATCTTCGATCTGCTTCCTGCAACTTCAAGAAGATAAGATCTGCTTTCTTCAGTCTGCTCCGCTGCAACTTCAAGGAGGCAGGCCAATATCTTTGATCTACTTCTTGCAACTTCAGGAAGATAAGATCTACTGTCTTCAGTTTGCTCTTGTGCATTTTCAGGAAGATAAGATCTACTGTCTTCAGTCTACTCCGCTGTAACTTCAGGAAGGTAGGCTAATATCTTCGATTTGCTTCCTGCAACTTCAAGAAGATAAGATCTGCTATCTTCAGTCTGCTCCGCTGTAACTTTAGGGAGGCAGACTAATATCTTCGATCTGCTTCCTGCAAATTCAGGAAGATAAGATCTATTGACTTCAGTCTGCTCTGCTACAAACTCAGGGAGGCAGGCGAAAAACTTCAATCTACCCTACTACATTATCCTACAGAGGACATAACCTATAGAATGGGTATATGCTTATGTCGAATGATTAAGATGCCCTGATCGAAATGAATCAAATGCTCCTAATTAGACGCGCTATGATATATGGATGCAGAAATGTTATGAGCATGATTCCTACTTAAGGTGTCATCACTCATTTGTTCTTCATCCTCGTTCCTCTCGAAGTATCAATCATATTCAGCTCAAATAATTTGCCCCATGGTAATTCTAAGTCCACTCCACTTGAACCTTAGGACATAAAGTTTGTACCTCCCACTGCAACTTCAGGGGAATAACATTTGGTTTCTTCCATCCATCCTGTTACTACTCAAAGGTATAGAATTTGTATCATCTTCAATCAATTTGATCTGTTACACCATTCCCTAGGTGTAATGACCAGATGTATGTGCCTAAAATTTGCATGAATACAGGGTATCATTTTTCTTTTCCCGAGAATGATCCCTTTTTACACTTGGGTTGACATTGCTCGTCATTTGTCGGGATGGTATCACCGATAAAATATCTTATCCAATAAAAATCTAAAAAGATAATCATTATCCAATATTTCCAACCCTTAGGCTTGGTGAGTTCTAAACAATAGTCATGTTTTAGATTCTCGTATTATTTAGAAACTTTCAGAGTAATATGCGAAACTCCTTTTATAAAAGTATTATTAGTCCATTAATCGTTATTTCAATATAAAATGCTTAAAAAAGATCACAACAATGGACAAGAAAGAAATTAATCAGGAGCATAGCTTGAAACAATTAATCAAAGATGGCCAAGAATAAGGTAATCAAAGATAGCAAATTCAAAAATGGGTAAAATGGGAAACTAGATGCCCCAGATACCGCAGCTTGAGCTTCTCTGTACGAACTTCTTGAGGACTATTTTGAGCTCAATATGTGTTTACGGAATTCGGAGTACTTTTTCAATGCCCCAAAATGTAGCATACTTCCTCATTGTTAATTCAGGCATAGTAAGACTACCACATGCCCTACTTTCTATCAAAATTTGAGCCGCCCTTTTCAGGTTTTCAACTCAAAACCCCTTTGCTCTCAAAGCGCCTTTTACGGGTTTTTGCCTTGGCCTCTCCTTTTTCTTTTTTTTTTTTGAATTTGATCTCAAGGCGCCCTTTGCGGGTTTTCACCTTGGCCTTTCCCCTTTCAGGTAAAATTCTTCTTGACTGAACCTGAATTCACCGAATTGGGCAAGTCTTTGCCATCCGTCTCGGTCAATACCAATGGTCCTCTAGAACAGGCCTTCTTTTACTACATAAGGTCCTTCCCAGTTTGGCATTTGTTTTCCTCTGAAATCCTTTTGTATAAGAAAGATCTTTTTCAACATCAGGTTCCCCACGTGGAATTCTCTAGGATGAACCTCTTTGTCGTAAGCTTACATCATCTGACTGTGATGGATAACTTTTAACCTTTTCTTCAATTAGGTTCAATTGGCAAAAATGGTTCCATTCCATAAACCAATGGGTAAGATGTTGCCCCAGTAAAGGTCTTGGCCAACGTTCGATAATCATAGAGAATAAATGGTAACTTCTTTATGCCAATCTTTACAAGTCTCGGTCATATTTCCTACAATCCTTGTTTTGTTTTTTTTTCTTTTTGGCTACCTTTGTTGCTCTATGATATGGCGTCTGATCTTTGAACAGACTACAAACTTTTGACATTGTCCTTTTTGGCATTCTTTGTCGGCGCCTGATCTCTTTTTTTTTTTTACTGTCTACCTTGTAAAATTGACATGTGAAGCTACTTTCTCCTTCTTAGTAAAGTAATCGACAGCCACCAAGATAAATCAATGTATACTAGAAATTGTGCTGAGATTGGCCTGCCCCACATAGAGAAAGTCTGTGAAGAAATTAATGAGGCATATGAATCTTGTCGCCTTAAATACGACATAACTGATGCCATCCCCTTCTATGTAGATTAGTAGTACCCAAACCCCATGATTATCTTGGCTATTGTAAAACCATTAGCATGTGTCCTTCTGACATCTTTATGGACCTCTTTTAAGATTTCAACGTACCCGCGTCTTAGTAGCCCAGGCATGTCCTGATATTATTATGCAAAAACATCTTTAAATTATTGAAAATAACTCAATGATGGCTCACCTTATTTCTGTGGTGAGCTAGGCTACAATCTTTACCTCTTTTCTAGGCTCATAATATCTACTGACTCTTTGTAAAGTAGGGTCTATTTTCATCTTGTTCTACCATTATTAACAAATCAGAAGATAGGTTACAATCTCTGTCATCTTCAAAGTTCTGAGATCCCTCTAGACACATATCTTACTCGAAATGAGACTCTGAGTCAGTAGCAGCGTTGCTCACATCGTTGATATCTGGAGACCTATTATAGTTTCGAAGGAAGATTCCAAAGAATAAATGATTCAAAGAATGATTATTTGTATGGTCATGAATGAAGAATGAAAGAATACTTGAAAGAAAGTCCAAAGAACAAACAAAAGAAAAAAACTAAGAACAATTGTTTGTACAATATGAAATGGAAAAAATAAAAGAATATTTGATAAAAAAGATGCAATTTATTGAAATAAAAATTCTGGACACAAGCCCATTTCACAAAAGGGTTATTATTGCCTCTAGGCTTAAGGCAACAAGCGTGTTGTGAATATTACTCTAGATTAGCTTTAAAAATACAGGGATCTCTTCCACAGTCCCATTATTCAAAACACTCCCAAGTATGCAAGGACTTGGAAACTTCGTTCCCCGGTTCCCTCTTCGCTTTTGACTTCTTCAAGGAGTCTCAACTTTCTTGTCTCCTCCTTCAATTATCGTATTTATTGCCTCATCAAAGTGATCAGATTCTGATGAAACGTCGAACTTCACAATTCCCATTTTAATGAACCTTTTGACCAACTTTTTAAACGTAGTACAATTTTCAATTGAGTGACCCGTTATTTTTGCTTGGTACTCGCATTGGGCATTCTCATTATACCATTTTGGGAATGGAGGTTGCACGGGTTCCGAGTAGGAGGGAGACACCACATGCACATCAAAAAGATTACAGCTCCTTATATGTCATCGGGATGGGTGTGAACAAGAGCTTTTCTGTATTTGGCCTCGAATTGGATTCCTGCCTTGAAGATCCTTGATAGCTAGTGGTTACTTTTGGTTGACTGACAGTAATTGACTTCGAGTACCCTTTGTTATATGTACTCGTATTATTCACCTCGTTCTCCTTTTTCCTTAGAGCTGACCTTTTGGTATTTTCCCCTATTTCTATCTTGCCACCCCTTATGGCATTTTCAATCATTTCTCCCGCCATTACTATATCCGTAAAGATCTTTGTGGTACTTCCTATCATGTGAGTAATGAATGGGGCATTTAAAGTATTGATAAAAAGCATTGTAGTTTCCTTTTCTAGGAACTGTTGAACTTGCATGGCAACTTCCCTCAATCTTTGTGCATATTGCCTGAAGTTTTCATTTAATTTCTTCTCCATGTTTTACAAGGTGATTCTGTCAGGCGTCATGTCTGTCACCTGATTGTATTGTTTCATAAATGCTTGTGCTAGGTCTCTCCAGGAATTAATCCTAGCACGGCTCAATTAGTTGTACCACCTGGACGCTGCCTCCACCAAGCTATCTTGGAAACAATGGATCAACAGTTGATCATTATTAACATATCCAGTCATCCGTCTACAGAACATGGTAATATGGACTCCAGGACAGCTAGTCCCATTGTACTTCTCAAATTTTGGCATTTTGAACTTGTGATGAAGCACCAAATCTAGAACCAAGCTCAAGTCTTTAGCATCAATTCCATGGTGATTATCAGCGTTTTCCAAGGCCTTAAACTTTTCTTTCAACCATTTACAACGGTCCTCTAACTGCCTTGGCAATTCACTTTTTGCCCCTTCTCTCTCTGCTATATCTAAATCAGGAATAACAGGATTAACTGGGTTATCTCCTGGGTTAGATCCTGAGCCAACTTGGAAGTTCATGGGCATTGCAGTACCAGCTTGACCTTGTTGAGTCCTAATTGTGACAGATGGCCTTTAAGGGTACACCTCAGGTTGTATCTGTACATGCGTTGGAGTGAAACCTGGAGGATAGTCCTCATTATCCTCACCAGTATTAGTCATGGGGCCTTTTCCCTTGTCCATTACCCCATTTAGTAGTTGGGTCATCTGAGACATCATATTTCTTTGGGCTTCCATCATTTGGTCCCTCATATCTTGTTGGATCTTTGCCAATTGCTCTCGCAGTTGTATTTATAGCTGGTCTTGCATATCTCTTTAAAATCGTTCAAGTCTTTGATCCATATCTTTCGTCTTAGCGCAAGTACCATAACGATGTTTAGTTTTCAGATTTACTTTCTCTCTTTCTCTCTTTTTCTGAAATAACTTCAACTAATTAGGGTCTTTTTATGGATTTTAATGCATATGATGCGATGTAATGCAAATGCATGAAATGAATGCAAAAAGAAAGAGAGGCGTTGATTCTGAATTCAATTCCATTAGAACAACTTTTCTAAAAAATAAATTCCTTTACATAAAACGGATATTAATGCAGCCTTTCCCTCATATTCCAATCGAAGACATTGATCCCTTTCTTCTTATCTGGATATTAAGGTCCAATCTCGTGAACTTTCTAATAAATGTCTCTACTAGCTCTTTTTATTTGATCTGGGTCGTGACTCACTACTCACTTATTTCCACAATGCTCGTTAGCCTCTTTAAGAAAGCTGAAACGTGGTGATTCTTGAATAGTCTTTGTCAGTTTCAATCCTTGGGCGATAAAGTCTTGTATTCCTTCATGGACTATCAGTCTTCTCTCGTTGTGTTTACTTGGACCATATTCGAACGACCGTATTATAATCCACTTTATCAAGAAATCCATTTTCTCATGACAAACTCTTCTATTTAGCAATCGAATTTGAATCAACACCTCTTTTCTATGATGTGAATGCAATGCAATCAAAACAAAAGAGAACACGTTAGCACAAGAGAAATAAATAACAAAATAGGGCACCTATCTGGGTGACCACTAAGGTTTGGCATAGTTCTACCTAGGGTAAGCCCTTAAGTTTTCTACATGTGGTTTAGCTCTAAAGTTGAGGTACCCGAACCAACAGATTCCTCGATCCTCACCCATTATGAGCTCATACGAACTGAGTTCAGTTCAAGGGAATACATTTCCCTATGACTGCACGGAGATGAAAATCTCACGAAGACATAGGTACGGATGTATCCCAAAAGCGATCCACTATCCTGCACGAAGGTGAAAACCTCACGAAGGAGTAGCTTCTCGCTCCCACTTAAAAGGGTGCGGCCACAACGGTCATGCCATGCAATATATATGGATAAAAACTCGAAAATAAAAAGTGGAAAAATGGATGAAATGCTGTGAAAGGATCGTATATTAAAACCAAATTTTCAATTTTTGATAAAAGGATAGAAAATAATCAATTTACAGCCTGACTCTCTTTATATCCCTAGTGGAGTCGCCAAGCTATCGAAACCATTTTTTTTGAAAAAAACGGGGATCGGCTTTAAAAACGAAAATGGAGTTGCCACCAATCTTTTTTCGAGGTGTGATCTGGTCACCTTGAAATTGATCATTTTAATAAAAAACATTTTGATTTATTAAAACAATGATTTTGGTCTACGAAATTCGAGAAAATGGGTTCGGGAGTCGGTTACGCACGAGGAAGGATTAGCACCCCCGTAATGCCTAAAATTGGTACCTAATTGATTAATTAATGTCTTAATGTCAAAATTTTGAGAAGATTTTAAAATACGGTCCTTTTTTAAAAAAAATGTTTGAATAAATTAAAATGGATGTTAGGACCCTTTTGTCCCGAAGTAATAAAATATCACATCCAGTACATTAGGACACGGCATTTTAAATCCTCGAAACTAAGCTTGTCTTTTGATTTTCAAAACTCATGCATTTAAATTTTAGAAGGATATTCGGTTATTTGGGTCAAGTGAAAAAATCGGAAACCAATAAGTTAGGGCACAATTTCTCAAAATTCCAAACATAGAATATTGTCTATACTTTTTTAGAAATCCTTACCTCAAGATAACAAGACGTCATATCCAATAAGTTAGGACACAACACCTCAAATTCCCAAGAATAAGCTTTTATTTGAAACTCATATGTTTTGATTTGAAATGGGTGCTCGATTACTTAGATTCAACAAGGAAAATTGGAACCCAGTAAGTTAGGGTACAATCTTCTCGAAGCTCCCAAATACGAGCATTTGGGGGAAAATTATTGCAATATTAAAACAATGTATAAATAAAAACTTTGATAAAAAAACGACAATATTAAAATACAAATAAACAATTTATAAAACACATAGTGGCAATTATTTAAATACTAACATCAATAATCAAAGACCAAATAAGTTATACACAAAACATCTTAAAAATAAATGGTATATAAAATAGATAGTAATATATAAAAATTTGCAATTGATAATATATGGAAAAAAATTTAAAGCAAATAATCAAACAATTTAAAATGGATGATTTATAAAACGAGATTTTTTTTTTTAAATAAACAACATGTGTGACATTAAAAAAATAAAGTATATAATTAATGGAAGAAAATAAAAGAATGATAAGAATGGTTAAATGAATGAACAATATGTAAATAAGAAAGTTGACGAATAAATAAATGAATAAAAATAAAAAGAATAATTAATGATTAAGCAATTAAATGGATAAATAAAAAAAAAGTTAAAAAAAAGGCCTAAGTCAACCTAATTCTCACAATATGAGGATTCAACGAAATTCCACCACCTAAATCCAACTCAAATGAGAGCAATTCAAAAAGAAACGAAGATAAACGAATAACAAAATAAAAACAAGCCCCAGAAAATAAGAACGCAAGAGCGAGAGAGATTTGTGTGAATGCTCTCAAGAATTTTTATTGCTCAAAACTCAAGTCCTCTACAATGAAGGGAGAGGCCTCTATTTATAGTTGAGCCTCCCCAAATCCAACGGTACAGATCAATTACATCAACGGCTAAGTTTAAAAGGTATCTACAAATTAAATCTCTAATATTACAAAATCATATCTTCTAAGACTGCATATCATATCTTCTATATCATATCTAAGATTTGCATATCATATCTAAGATTGCATATCCTTGAAGATTATGATTCCATATACGTCAAGCTAGTAGATGGACCTTCAATCTTTTCAAGTAATGGGTCATTCCGATCGAACCAAATGATATATTTTGGACTGGACTTGGACTTTGTTTTATTATTTTGGTTTATTATTTTTTTGTATAGGCCCAGGCTAAATTGGCCTATTACACCTGTTAAGTCAACTGATATTCGACTTGACCTGGAAATTGTGTCCACTAAAAATTTAAGTTTATGACTTCCTGTTGATTTGATGTTACTGCCTTCTAACAAATTTGACGTTATTCTGGGAATGGATTGGTTAACTATTCATGATGCTATAGTGAAATATCGACAGAAAAAAATTGATTTGAGATGTCAGAGCGATGAATTGATTTTTGTTGAATCTGTTAAGATTGATTATGTTTCGAACATGATTTCAACAATATTCGCATTGAAATTGATCCAATAAGGCTGTAATGCATTTTTAGCTTATATCCTGGATTCGAAAATATCTAAAATGAAAATTGATCAGGTAACGACAATTTGCGAGTTTACAGATGTTTTTCTCGAGAAATTATCGGGTTTACCGCCAGAGTGAGAAGTTGAGTTTACTATAGAATTAATGCCAGAGATTGCTTCGATTTTGATCACTCTGTACAAAATGGTTTCAACTGAATTAAAAGAATTAAAAGTTTAGTTGCAAGAATTAATTGATAGAAGTTTTATCCGACCGAGTGTATCACCTTGAGGCACACCTATTTTGTTTGTGAAAAAGAAAGACGAGTTAAGGAGATTGTATATAGATTATCAGCAGTTGAATAAGTCATGTAAAAAATAAATATTCGTTGTCTTTTATTGATGATTTGTTTGATCAGTTGAAAAGTGCTACAGTGTTCTCGAATATAGATCTTCGATCTAACTATTGTCAACTGTGGGATAAAGACATGGATGTATCAGAAATAATGTTCAGAACCAGTTATGGACACTACGAGTTTTTAGTGATTCCTTTTGGATTGTTAAATACTTCCGTGACATTTATGGATATGAAGATCGGTTTTTTCAATCATACCTTGACAGAGATATTATTAAGAATTTCTTGATAATTGTATTGCCGATGACGAAGCTATTTTAGGAATGTTGAAGTTGTTTGATAAGATAAGTGCCAGTAGAGTTTTAATTAGCTAAAAACTTTATTGATAGAAGCTCCGGTAAAGATTTAGCCTAGGTCTAGGAATGAGTTAATTGTTTACAGCAATGCTTCACTCAGATGACCTTGAATCATGCTGGTTCGATTATTATAGAGTTGAGAGTTAAACCATTAATTCTTCAGAGAATTTGTGGGATGCAAAGAAAATATTCAATTTTGTTAGCTAAACGGGAACAAATTCAGAATGATCAGATCACTAATTTCAGTATGGATTATGATGATAGTTTATATTTTTGAAATTGAATATGTGGGTTGGACAATTTTGAGATTTTACAAGACATCGTACATGAGGTTCCTAGCAGCGTTTATTTGATTTAAACCTGGCAGCAACAAATGTGTAATGACTTGTGACAGAGTTACTGATGGCCAAGAATAAAACGTGAAATTTCAGAGTTTGTACTGAAATGTTTGGTATGTTAACAGGTCAAAGCTAGATATAAAGTTTTTTTTGGGGTTATTACAGTTTTTGATTTCCAATTGGATATGAAGACGAATCACGATGGATTCTGTATATGGACTATCTTTGATGCTGGGAAAGGGAGAATCAATTTGGATTACTATTGTTAGACTAATAAAATCAGCTCATTTTATTCCCGGTAGAAGAGGTTACTCGCTTGAAAAGCTAGTTGAATTGTATGTATCCTAAATTAATGAAACTATGGTGCAAATAGACAGACAGTTAGAACGGGTAATTCAGATTTAGGAGAACATAAAATAGAGAATTATCGTGTTGATAATGTGTTAGGAAATAAAGATAAAAAAGAATAAATAACAAAGAAATTAGAGAGCAAAAGAGAATACTTATTTTATTTATCAATTGGAATGTTTATAAAGTTTCTCCAAAGTCTATATTTATAGATATAAGAAGTTTACATGATAAAAAACTCTACTTCAATTGGACATTAGAGTCCTAAGTACATCAAACTTATCTTAATATTGATAGACATCTATTTAATAATAAAATATTTAAGGGTGTGTTTGGATGAGAGATTTGACGGAGGGATTCCCTTTGTATCAAAGTTTTCAAAATTATAAAAATAAAATTACTTGTTTAGGCGAAAATACTGAAGAATTTCAAAATTTGTGAGTAATTTCAAGAAGGAATTTTAGGCCCTGCTAGGTTTCAGAAAGTATTTTCTATTTCCATTTTCCATGTTCTTTTTTAGAAAATAGTTTTTTTTTTAAATTGAAAAAATTTAGTAAATAGAACTAAAAATTCGTGTTGATAATTTTTTTTCTATAATAGAAAATAAAATAAAATAATTACATGAATTTGGACCAGAGTCAATTTATTTAATGTTAAAAACCATTATTTTCATCATTTTCACTTTTACAAAACATTTTAAGTGAAAATAATGAAAGTTGTTTTATTCTTTTCTAATTTTCACATATATTCTTTTTCTTTTTCTTTTTCAAAAAAAATCATTTTTAGAATTTTCTACCAAATACATTTTCTTTAATGCTTTCTATTTTCCAAGAACATGAAAACGAAAATGGCTTTTATTTCCTAAAACCAAACAAAGGCTTAGTAGTTCAATTTTCTCTTTCAAATTTCACCTAAAAAGGTGGTTTTTCAAACTTTCTCATAATTTTATTTCATTTAATACACATAGTCTCATTATAAGATAAAAAAAATAAACTTGAAAAATCATTTTTATTTAATCTACTATATATTTTTAAAAATATTTATAATTGTTTACAAATCAAATGGTATCCATTTTTAATGTATTTATTTTTTAATTTGTGAAATTCTTATAACCTATTTATTAAAAAGTTTTATATCCAAATATGAAATTTAAAACTCTCATTCAAAGGCAGTCAAAAAATAATTGTTAACCTAATTTAAATACTTGTTTCATATTTAATTATGAGTCTTTTATTTAATACCATTTTGTTAAAAGGTAGTGTAGAACTGAGTTTTGTATTAATTTAGATGAAGATGAAAATGAAAATGATTAGCTGTTCAATTGAAAGCATATAGTGCAAAGATGTTAAAAAAATAATGAAACTGTAACGCCCAAATTGTCCCTACATGTGCATGCCACTTAAAGAGGTGAAAATAGGAGCTTTTACTGGATCATAACTGTCACTGATGAAGCTTTTTGTTTTTTTCCTATTCCCAACAACTCAATAAAAATTAGAAACTTACCTCCAATTATTGTGTTCAAGATTCTCATCAACAACATTTTCAGTGTCGCTTTCGAATCATTAATTTACACTAATTACAAAGCAAAACATTTGCTATAATCATCCTTACGTTTCCGTTCTTATATTTATTTATTTATTATTTTTTGGGATGACATAACATGACTGAATTTAAAAGTTGAAGTAGGATGTTTGAGAATTTTATAAGAAGAGTTTTTGCTCTAAAACACTCTCCTGTGAGTAGCTAAAAAAATAAAAATTAAAAATGATAAGATGAAAATAGAGGAATAAGCTAAAGTTGAGTTGTCCTTTGGTTCGTTAGGGATTAGCTATTTTTTTTATTATTATCTTAGATCGGGATATTCAAGTCATGTTATGGTGATCTTAAATGTTTGACAAATGTTAGAGAAGTTGTAACATATTCTATACAACTCTCTGATGGCCAAACAATAGAAGCAAGATTAAAAGGGTGGTGTCTTTCATTTTTTTTATATATTTAATTTTTATCTTTTTATTATATCTACATGTCTTCCTTTCAACTTTAAAAAGGTTAAAATATGCTTTAAGTCATTATAATTTTTGTATATGTTAAATATAATCTATCAACTTTTATTTTCAAGAAATTAATTCTTTTTTTTTTAATTTTAAAAATCGAGTTCAATTATTAACATCATTGGCATTTTATGTTAAATTTGATAGGGTAATATTTTTATTTAAAAAGATTAAATTCTAAGGCTAAATATCAAATATAAAAATATGAGATAATTAAACATTGTCTTAATTCCATTAAAAATGATTAATATTAAAAATTCTTCCTCGGTAGTCGTAAGATTCCTAGCAGATTAAACTTCTTTTTTGTTCATAACTGATTAACTTGTTTATTCTTGTCTTTTAGTTCCTTACGTATTATTTTGTTTTGAAGGATTACAAGTTATAGTGACATCTACAATTAAGGAAAATGGAAACCCAATTCCCAATAATTCTTCCTAAAGACAAAAAAATTAACCCAAATGATTAGGTACTTGGTGGGTCTATTAATTTATGACTTGGTTTACCATACACTTCGTCTGTTGTGAAACCCGTGGCCAATGGCAACGCTAATTTTGTAATTATATATATAAAGGGCCGATGTCATTTTCCACTAAGCATATTATTGCCAAATTAATAAAATGGAGGGCTTTTTTTTTTTTTTAACTTTAGTTAGATTAGATTATGCTGTCGAGTTAATCACAACTTGGGAATCTCTCCCTTTGGTTCCTTTTCCTGGACAAATAATGGTAACAAAACACTACTTCCCGATTAAATTCTAGGATAAAAAAAAAAAAAAAAAAAAAAAAAAAAACTTTTTTATCTAAAGAGCATTCACCAACAATAAATGGTTTCAAAACTAGACTTTATAGTCAATTCAATCGAAAGTTCCATTGCAAAATAGAGGAGACAAAGCTGCATGGATTCTCATCCTAGCTAGCTTTAAAGTTGATTGCAGTAAAGTTCAAAAAAGTATAATTTCTCGTTTTTGCTAAACAAATTACACCAGAAAACAAAACAAAAGTGGCGTTGAAGAATTACACTCGCAATGAATAACTCGCACTTATATTAATATTTTACTGTGGAGATTTCATTTTTAATTCTCTCAATGGATTAAAGTGGAAAAGAAACCACGAGATTCACGGTTCAAGAGCCAGCTTTCCTTGTGATGAAGGAAATGCATTGGAATATTATTTGTATGAGAGGAGATGAATAATTTTCAAAGTTAGAGGGTATTGACCATGAAAAAGATTACACGTAGTGAAATGATATGTGTGTTTGCTAGTAGTAATCCCAGGAGAATGGCTCCTCGATCCGGAACCCAGCATCGACTGCACATATTTGCCATGCCGATGAAGAATAAGAGCAGAATCCATCGTTTCGGTCCGCAGTATCGATCATTAGATCGGGCAGATCGAACAAGGTATCGTCGTCATCAATGGAGGGTGAACTTGATGATTCTTGTGTATTGTGAAGTTCTTCATGGCTTACTCCAGCTTTCATCTCGACGTTGCATTGCCTTGTGTCGAGGAATGTCGAGGCAGCCGCTTGAGAAGCCGCTGCTTGGATGTCTTTGGGAGACGTAGTAGCAGGGCGTGGGAGTTGCTTTGCGATTTCAGGGAAATTAAGGTAAGCCGAGGGACCTTTAATGGCAAGTGCCGCTACATCATGAGCTCGAGCAGCCATTTCAGCTGTGGGGTATGTTCCAAGCCATATTCTCGATTTCTTCCTCGGTTCTCGGATTTCAGACACCCATTTGCCCCAACTTCGCATACGCGCTCCTCGGAACGTCCCATGCTTACTATCGTTATTACCACAAGTACTCCTTTGTCTTTTCTTGTTCTCAATATCATCATTCTCCATATCTCCACCTTTCTTCAATCTTTTTTCAGCTACACCGTTTGGATGACAACCCGAAGTCGAGGAGGAAGAACAAGTGGAAGAGGTGGCAGTGGCGGTGTAAGAGACGATGGAATAAGAGCTAAGCAAGTTGTCATGACAATGAGAAGCATCATTCTCGATGTTGATATCTCTTCCAAATTCCATGACAGATTATAGGCCTAGTTGCAAGTAAAGAAAGAATATATCAAAATGAATGGCATATACATAGTGGTCTAGAGGGGATTATATGCTGCCTAATTCCATGAATTCTGGTCTTTAAAAAAAAACATAATCATGTAAGGAAAGAAAGAAATAAAGAAGACTGGGGTCCATGGCATATATATATAAAAGCCATTACAGTTCATCTAATTTGTTTCCCATGTGGAAAATTAAATAAAATGTACTCCTGGAATTGGAGATGATCTTGGTCGTACTGTCAATTTCTACCTCTAGTAAAAATTCAGGCTTTGCATTTCGGGTATCTCTTCCTAATGGTATTTTGATTATAACAATTCTCTACTTTTTCCCATATGCAGAAAAACACTTTGAAAAACCAGTTTTGGTCTTTAACCGATCATTTATACACCCATACACTGTTTTTCACATGAACCTCGTTTCAAAGACCCCGCTCACAGTCCTTTGAATTTCACATGCATGTTTTCTTCTCCTTTCTTTTTCCTGTTCTTTGATGGAACTGGTTCGATCAAAGAAAGGAAAAAACATAAATTAATTGTCATCTTCCAAGCTCTAATCATGTCGCATATAAAGCTGATAGGATTCTCACCGGCCGGTTTCATACATCACCTATCAATTCATTTGTTTATTTTCAAAGGGCCACTTGTGTTTTCATCTCCGTTCATTGAACACCCTTAATTGGATTAATAAAATAAAATTAGCCAATGGAAAATCTTGCAATATATATACATAACAGCAATGAACAGATTGACCAACAGATTGCAAAGCAGCCATAGAAAGTAAACACGTGGGTTGTTTTTATAAAGGAATAGGACATCTGATCTGAAGCAAACTAACACATATGAAAAGTGCTTAACAAATCCCAAATTTTCTTTATTTATCTCTGTAATCTTTAATTAAACTCACTAATCATTATTTGAAGAAGGTATTAAGGGAGAGGGGATATGACAAAAGCAAGAACGGGGGATACGCTTTTTCATTGGTTACTGTTCATCACAATGGAACACATGAGGCCACATGCCTGTGGGGTCCTCCTTCTAAGCATGCCCTCTCTTAGTCCCAGATTTTCTTTTTAGCTAACTATATTAAATTTTTCCCATTTTCTTTTTTAACTTTCTGTTGCGAGAGAAAAAGAACAATCTAGCAGAGAAGATGAAGAAAGGGAGAAAATACAGAGAGAAAGGAGGAAGAGAGAATGAGAAATTTGTTTTCCAATTTCATAACCATATTTCAGCCTTTGCTTCTGCTTTTTTGTGTGAGTAATGGCCTCAAAAAAACCACCTGGCAACTAACAGTCTAACTGTCCCCAAAACGAACCGTTTCGTTAAGTGACTAATAATATTAAACGTCACATTTTAATGATGTTTTAATGTATCAGTCGGCCTTCCCAAATGACTTTGTCTTATTACAATTAAAACAAAGATAAAACACAACATTTTTACATAACAATTAAACTAACAAAAATAATAGAAATTCAAACATTTACAGCAGCTTGCTATTGCCTCAAACACCATTACTTTCTTCTTCCATAACAAGTACTTCCCCCGAATAGCTGATCTTTGTCCTCAAGGATCAAAAGTAGGGTACTATTGCTGGAAAGTACTCCAAGTTTCCTAGGTAGAGTCTTTTGGATATGTGTCTACCCATTCCACAAGCACCTTAGTAGTAGCTTGATTGCCCTCTTAGCCATCCTTCTCTCAAAAGTTCTGACTAGCTCCTTCAAAATAGAACCATTTGAACCTACAAGAGGTAAGTCAGGATTACTGGTTGCGAAACCAATATGTTTCTTCAGCTGGGAAACATGAAAAATTGAGTGAATTTGTGCTCCCACAGGTAAGTTCAATTTGTAGGGTACCTCTCCAACCTTGGCCTCCACAGGGTAAGGACCAAAATACTTTGGTGAAAGTTTCTGATTCCTTAATTTTTGCAGAGAATGCTGTATATAAGGCTAAAGCCTCAAATACACCAGATCTCCCACATTAAATTGTCGATCTGATCTCTTCCTATCTGCCATCTACTTCATCCTCTCTAGTGCCCTTTTCAAATAAAACTTGAGCAACCTTCTCAGTTCTTCTCAATATCTAAGGCTCTTGTCAATCTTTTCTACCTGCAAAGATCCATCCAAATAAGGCAAATAAATAGGGGGTACCTGACTATACATGACCTCATATAACGTGGAACTGATTGTTGAATGAAATGTGGTGTTATACCACCATTCTGCTAACGGCAACCAGTTGGCCCATTCAGAAGGTTTCTCTTCTGTCATGCATCTAAGTTACCCTTCTAAGCACTTGTTTAGAATTTCTGTTTGACCATTTGTCTGTGGATGGTATGCAGTTGACAAGTGTAGTTTAGTACCAAGATGTTTGAAGAGTTGTTGCCAAAAATAACTAAAAAAAACCTTGTTTCTATCTGAAACAATAGACTTAGAGGCCCCATGTAACTTATATTCCTGATCCAAATAAGCTTGAGCCATGGTGGCAACAGTGTGAGGATGTGTCAAAGCAATGAAGTGACCATATTTGGTCAATCTGTCCACTATCACCAGAATGGTGGTTTTGCCTTTAGACAAGGGTAAACCCTCCACAAAATCCATGCTAATGGCAGCCCATGCCCTATCAAGAATAGGCAATGGTTGTAGTAAGCCAAGATAAGTAGCAATGTCACTTTTGCATTTTTGGCAGATGGGACACACTTGTACCTATGTTTTGACATCTGTAGAAAGACCCTTCCAATAAGCGAACCCTGTTATTCATTGTCTAGTGGCATGTATTCTTGAATGGCCACTAGTTGCCTCTCCATAAAAAAAGATTAAAGATGGTCTTTCTCAGTTCCAACTGGTTTCCCACAACTATTTTCCCCTTCATTCTAAGAACTCTACCGTCCCAAGAGTACTTAGAATGTGAGTGAGGTTGGTTTTGTAGGTCTTTACAAAATTACTGTAATTTATGGTCTTGCCAACCAACATCTAAGATTTTTTTCAACAAGTTAGACCAAGATAAGTTACTGATACTTGCACACTGAAATAACTGACCCGCATCAACATAAGGCCTTCTAGATAGAGCATTAACAACAATGTTTTAAGATCCCCTTCGATAAAAAAAAATGGAGCGGTCATACTCCAACATCTTGGCAACCTACTTCTGCTGAAAAAGGGGTGATTGCATGATGTTCTTAGAGAAACTTTAGGCTCTGGTGATCTATCTTAATCAGGAAGTGACTTCCCACCAAGTATCGATGACATTTTTTTTACAGCTAGGAGAACTGCTAGCATCTCCTTGTCATAGATAGATAGGGCCTGATGTTTGATACCTAAAGCCTTACTGAAAAAGGCTACTGGCTTCCCTTATTGCTGAAGCACTGCCCCAACTCCAAAGCCACGAGCATCAGTCTCCACATAGAAGGCTTTCTGGATATCAAGTAAGGTCAGTACTGGTGCTTGAACAATAATTTCCTTAAGCAGTTGGAAGGCACTTTGCACCTCATCAGTCCACTACCAAACAATATTTTTCTTCAGTAAGCCAGTGAGTGTCCTAGCTAAAACTCCATATCCCTTTATGAACCTCCTATAATATCTTGACAACCTCAAAAACCCTCTCAACTCCTTGATAGATTATGGTGAGGGCCAGGTAAGAACCCTTTTTACCTTTGTAGGATCCATACTAACTGTTCTAGCAAAAATGACATGACCTAAATACTCAACTTGGTTGGTACTAAATTGACATTTGCTTCTTTTAGCAAATAACTGGTTTCTTCTTCACACTTGCAATACTTCTCTCAAATGCTTCAAGTGAACTAACCAATCCCTTAAATACACTAATATGTCATAAAAAAAACACCAAGACTAATTTTCTAAACAATGTCTTTAAAACAACATCCATTAAAGATTGAAAACTCGATGGTGCATTTGTTAACCCAAAAGGCATTACCATAAATTCATAATACCCTTCATGAGTCCTAAAATTTGTTTGTGTATGTCTTTATCTCATATTTAGATTTAATGGTAACCTAATCTTAAGTCTAGTTTGGAAAAAATAGGTGTCTGGCCTAGTTCATCCAGAAGCTCCTCAATCACGAGTATGGGAAACTTATCTTTGATGGTGAGTTGGTTGAGTTGTCTATAGTCAATGCACAACCTCCAACTACCATATTTCTTTTCACCATGACTACAGGTGAAGCAAAAGGACTATTGCTATCTTGAATCACCCCATCTTGCTTCATTTCTTGGATGAGTTTCTCTATTTCAACCTTTTGGACCACTAGATATATGTAAGGCCTCACCTTCACAACTTTTCCCTCATCAATTAATGGAATCATGTGATCTTGAAGTCGATTAGGTGGTAGTCCAGTAGGCGTTTGGAACACATCTTCGAATTCTGCCAATAGTGCCTGTATATTTGGCCACATTTGAAAATCTAGAATGGTGAAGGATGTGTATTAGCCAGTAGTTAGCAAAATTGGACAAGCTCCATGTTCAACCATGTTAAAACATTTGGATAACTGATTATTTGATATCAAGTGCATACTTCTTAGAACAATGCATTGAAGAACTTGATGTTGCCCTAAGTACTCGAACTGCATAGTCAAAGAGGAAAAATTCCACATGATGGAACCAAGAGACAACAACCATTGAATTCCTAACACAAGGTTACAACCCTTGACTGGCAGCACCAAAAAATCAGTAAGGAAGCAAAAACCTTGTGCCTCCCATTGGACAGTTCGACATACCCCTCGAATAGAAAGTCTGACCCCATTTTCCACCATCACTTTCAATGAAGTGGTCTACTCAACTGATAGATTTAGCCTTCTTACTAGCTTGGCATCTAGGAAGCTATGTGTACTTCCAGAGTTCACTAAAATAATCACCTCCAATTGGTTAATGTAAGATGAAATCCTCATGGTATTATGCCCTTGAGAACCATTTAAGGCATGCAAGGACAATACTGGTGGGTTGATATCATGTTCCTAGTCCACTGCCTCCAGTTGTTTATTGCAATCTAGGAACTCATCAGAAGTTGGACTCTTAGAGTCACCCTCTTGCTTAGGATTGGATTATATCAAGAGTTGATACAATTAAGACTTAGCACATTTATGCCCTAGTGTGTATTTAGTAGCACACCAAAAGCAAAGGCCCTTTTTCCTTCTATCTTCCATTTTAGCTTGAGACAAAGTTTTGACAAGAGTCTTCTGCTGCACACTACTACTGGAATACCCTAGGACTATTTGTAAGCTACTATAGATCGGCAGAGTCTTAGATCCAGGCAAAAATGAATTAAAGTGGCTGACTCCACCCCTTGTAATGAAACTTCTCTTTAAAGGCCCCAATAAGATACCTTCTACCTGCCTAGCCAACAAGTAACCATCTACTAGAGTTTAGGGTTTAAATAGTCTCAAATACTAGCCTACTTCAAGTTTCAACTGGTTTAGGAGACTTAAAAAATGGTTGTGGTATTAATCAATAGACCTTAACTGCTTGAGTGAGACCAACTCTGACATGAGATCTAGGTATGTGCCAGACCCAAAACGTTCTTTCAACCCCCTAGCATACACCTCCCAAGATAGTTAAGGTAACATTCCTGCCTCTACACAAAGAAGTGATGCCAATCCAGTGCCTTGCCATCCAAATGTAACATGACCATTCTGACTTTGGCTTGCTCACTCACTCCCCCAGCTTCAAAAAATTGGTCCAACTTTTCCCACCAACCCCTGAAGTCCGTTCCATCAACTAGGAATTTTAGTTTGTAATTTTTGTAATCAGGTCCATGAAGGTAACACGAGTTGGCATTCCCATATTTGGTAGATCTGGTAGAGGTGAAATCGCGAGATGCTCCCTTGAAGGAATCCTAGATAGAGGGCTTCTCAAGATACCCTTGCCCTTATCTAGACTTGTCCCAACAACTATTGAAGAAGAGTTTTGAGCAAAATATTACTCGAAAAGAGAATGAAGTTTAGTACGGATCTCACCTTTAATAGTCTCATGGAAATTATTAAAATGTGAGTCAATCTTAGAGTCAATCTCTACATGCAGCTGACACAGTTCTTGCTGTAACATACTCATTTCCTTTTGTAACCTGGTAGTGACCCCATCGTTGGCCATGAGAATCGAGAGGCTCTGATACCTTTGTTACGAGAGAAAAAGAAAGATCTAGTAGAGAAGAGGAAGAAAGGTAGAAAATACAAAGAGAAAGGAGAAAGTAAATGAGAAATTTGTTTTCCAATTTCATAACCATCATTTCAACCTTTGCTTCTACCTTTTAGTGTGAGTAACGGCCTCAAAAAACCACCTGACAACTAACAGTCCACGTGTCCCCAAAATGAACCGTTTCATTAAGCGACTAATAACATTAAAACATTGCGTTTTAATGTTTCAATTAGCCTTCCCAAATGACCCCATATTATTACAATTAAAACAAAGAGAAAGCACAACGTTTTTACATAACAATTAAACTAACTAAAATAACAAAAATTCAAACATTTGCAACAGCTTGCTATTGCCTCGAACACCATTACTTTCTTCTTCCATAACACTTTCCTTTAGATTACAACTAGCTGTACTGAAAGAGAAATATAGAGACCAGATGCTTCGAATTCTGCTCGTATTTTTCCCTATTGTAATAGGCCCTTTTAACTATTTGGAGCTACGTTGCTCTCACACACAATGGCTGAGTTTCTAAAGGAAAAAAAGTGAATACACTCATGTGGGATGCATACTCATCCGAGTAACATAAGTACAAAAACAGGATGAATCAAGGGATTTAGCATTTAAGGCTGTTGCTTTCATTGTTAATTAAACGTTAAATGTTAAAAGTCAAGAGTTATGTTTTAATGGGTTTAATTTAGAATTTTTTTAGGAGAACGAAAGGTCAAGAGTCATTGGTTTATAGCTATTATTAGATTTTAATATTTTCAGTTTTTTTTAAGGGCAAACTATAGCCTATAAATAGTTTGTAAGCATTTGATATATAATAGAGAAGAAAAGAATGTCTAGAAGTTAAAATAAAAAGTTTGTTTAGAAGTTGTTTTTCTCCACAAAGCCCTCACGGCATAGCTAATAAATAGTTGTTCGTTTTTGGTTCTGTCTTGAGCGATTTCACAAATTGGTATCCGAGCCATGGAGAGTGTGACCAGTAATGTGCCGCTGCCTCGACTAACGAAGGCGAACTACGAAAATCAGAGCATAAAAATAAAAGCTCTTCCCAGGTCTCAAGATGGTTGGGAGGTGGTCCAAGAAGGTTTCGTAGAACCGATAACTACTGAGGGATATACGGTAGCTCAAAACAAGGCGTTAAAAGAGATGCGATCAAAAGATAAGGCGGCATTATACATGTTGTTCCGAGTTGTTGATGAGTCAGGCTTTGAGAAGATTGCGAGTGCGACAACTTCAAAAGAAACGTGGGACATTTTGGCGAAGGTGTACAAAGAAGCCGACCGAGTTAAACAAGTCTGCCTTCAAACTCTTCGCAGCAAGTTAGAAGGTGTGAAGATGAAGGAATCAAAAGGTGTCTCCGACTACATCACGCGTGTTCAAATCGTGGTGAACCAACTCAATCGAAATAGAGAAGCGTAAACAGATGCACGAGTTGTGGAGAAGATTTTGAGGTCGTTAACTAACAGTTTCAAGAATGTCGTATGTGTCATAGAAGAGTCAAAGAATTTAGCAACGCTCACAATCGATGAGCTTGCCAGTTCTCTCAAGGCACATGAACAACGTAAGAAGAAGAAAGAGGAGACACTCGAGCAAGCACTTCAAACCAAAGCATCAATCAAAGACGAAAAGGTTCTTTATTCTCAAAACTTTTGAGGTAGAGGTCGTGGCAGTGGAGGTATAGGAAATGGTCGCGGCGGAAGAGGCCGCGGTCAAGAATGGCATTATGAGGAGAAGGAGCAATCAAACCAACAAAACTGGCGTGGAAGAGGATGCAGTCGTGGAAGAGGCGGTCGGTCAAATTATTCCAACATTGAGTGCTACAAGTGTGGCAAATATGGTCACTATGATTGCAACTCTGATAAGTGTTACAATTGTGGCAAGGTGGGGCATTTCGCGAAAGAATGTAACATCTTGAAAAAGGTGGAAGAGACAACCAACCTAACCACGGAAGATGAGGAGGCGAAAGAAGGTTTTCTCTTGATGTCGCACAATGAAGTCAACACCAACAACAACATGGTGCGGTACCTTGACACGGGTGCAAGTAACCATATGTGCGGGCACAAGCACCTATTCAAAGAGATGCGAAAGGTTGAAACGGGACATGTGTCGCTTGGAGATGCGTCAAAAGTTGAGGTAAAAGGCCAAGGTACCGTTTGTTATTTACAAAAGGATGGGTTAGTTAGGTCAATCCAAGATGTGTATTACGTACCAGACCTCAAGAGCAACATTTTGAGTATGGGGCAACTCATGGAAAAAGGTTATTCGGTATTTATGAAAGACCGGGTGTTACACTTGAAAGATAAGTAAGAGCGTTTGGTCGCTCGAGTTGAAATGGGGAGAAATCACATGTACAAGTTGAATTTGAGAAGCGCTCGAGAAAAATGTTTACGAGTCGACGTAAAAGACAAGGCGTCGCTGTGGCATCTCTATTTTGGTAACCTACATTATGGTGGTCTAAACGAGTTGGCGAAGAAGAACATGGTGCACGGGCTACCGGACATGGAGTACGAGGGAAAATTTTGTGAAGAATGTGTGCTCGGCAAGCATGCGAGAACTTCGTTTCAAAAAGAAGGCAGAATATTGGGCTAAGCAACCTCTCGAATTAATTCATATCGACATATGTAGACCAATCACCCCCGAATCTTTTAGCGGTAAAAGGTATTTCATTTTCTTTATTGATGATTTCTCACGAAAAACTTAGGTTTATTTTTTGAAAGAAAAAACCGAGGCGTTTTAGGTGTTCAAAAAGTTTAAAGTAATGGTAGAAAAGGCAACCAGTAGACACATCAAATCTGTACGATCTAATAGAGGTGGCGAGTATACTTCGACGACTTTCATGGAGTATTGTGAGGAGAAAGGCATAAGACAATTCCTAACTGCATCGTACTCTCCCCAACAAAAAGGTGTGGCCAAGAGGAAGAATCGAACTATTCTCGACATGGTTCAGTCAATGCTCAAGAGCAAGAAGATGCCGAAGGAACTTTGCGCGGAAGCCGTGCAATGTGCTATTTATGTGCAAAATCGGTGTCCACATGCGAAGTTGGATGATCAAACACCACAAGAGGCATGGAGCGGACAAAAACCGACAGTTTCTCATCTCAAAGTATTTGGTAGTGAGGCCTATACACGCGTGCCGGATCAACGAAGAATGGAGCTCGAAGATAAATGCAAAATGTTTATTTTTATTGGATATGATGGGAAAACAAAAGGATACAAGCTACTCGACCCGATAAGCAAGAAGGTTGTGGTGAGTCATGATGTACGAGTTAATGAAGCAAGCAAGTGGGATTGAAATAACTCAACGGAGGTTATCATCGAAGATGGAGGATCATCAACCGCTACACCAACAATCATACCGACAAATCCTGAAACTACCGATGATGAAGATGAACCGCAACAACCCAAAATGTGAAGTTTGCAAGATTTGTATGATTCAACAAATGAGGTACACATTGTATGTCTTTTGGTAGATTCCGAGAATATAAGTTTTGAAGAGGCGGTGTGAGACAAGAAGTGGCAAACTGCCATGGACTTGGAGATTAAAATAATTGATCGCAACAACACATGGGAGTTAACGGAGTTGCCGAAAGGAAGTCAGCCCATTGGTTTGAAGTAGGTGTTCAAGAGAAAGATGAATGCTCAAGGCGAGATAGAACGATACGAGGCGCGACTTGTTGCAAAGGGATACAAGTAAAAGGAGGGAATCGATTATGACGAGGTGTTTGCTCCCGTTGCAAGAATAGAGACAATCCGATTGCTTTTTTCACAAACGGCTAAATTCAAATGGTCGATATTTCAAATGGATGTCAAGTCGGCATTCTTGAATGGTGTGTTCAAAGAAGAAGTCTATATCGAACAACCACCCGGGTACATGAAAAGTGGAGAAGAGAAGAATGTGCTGAAATTGAAGAAGGCACTTTACGGGTTGAAGCAAGCACCGCAGGCATGTAATACTCGTATTGATACATACTTCAAGGAGAACAGGTTCAAACAATGTCCCTATGAACATGCCCTTTACGTGAAGAAGAATGGAAGTAATATGTTATTTGTTGCTCTTTATGTTGATGACCTCATTTTTATGGGGAACAATGGTGAGATGATACAAGATTTTAAGAGCACAATGACACAGGAATTCGAGATGACAGATTTGGGTTTGATAAAGTTTTTCCTTGGTTTGGAGGTAAGACAAGAAGAAACAGGTATTTTTGTGTCACGGGAGGTATATGCAAAGGAAATTTTGAAGAAGTACAAAATGGCATATTGCAAACCGGTATCAATACCAATGGAACCAGGTGTAAAACTCTTGAAATTCGATGGAGGAGAATGATTTGATGTGAGCAAATACTAGAGTTTGGTGGGAAGCCTTCGCTATCTCACTTGCACAAGGCCTGACCTTTCGCTAAGTGTTGGCATTGTAAGTCAGTTCATGGAGGAGTCGGTTTATTCACATTGGAAGGCGTTGAAGCGAATCCTACGGTACATCTAAGGAATGGTGTCACTCAGGTTATTCTATTCAAATATGGAAGATTACAAGTTGATTGGGTACTCCGACAGTGATTGGTTCGGAGACTTTAGACGATCGGAAAAGTACATCGGGATATGTGTTCTTTATGGGTAACCTGACGTTTACTTGTCTTTCAAAGAAGCAACCAATCGTGACGCTTTCGACATGTGAAGCTGAATATGCAGTAGCGTCTTGGTGTGTATGTCATGCTATATAGCTCAGAAACTTGTTGGTTGAGTTGGAGCAACAACAACTCGGTGCGACTGAGATACGAGTTGACAATAAATTAGCAATTGAGTTGGCAAAGAACCCAGTGAATCATGAGAGAAACAAACATATTGATATTCGCTTTCACTTTATCCTAGACCACGTAAAAGAATGAAGTGTGAAATTAGTGCACGTGGCAAGCCGAGACCAAGTCGCAGATATCTTCACGAAACCGCTACCGATGGTACTTCTTGACAACTGCAAGAAATTAATCGGCATGAAGGATGGCAGAAACATTTAATTTTATGGGGGAGTTTTATTGATTAAACGTTAAATGTTAAAGGTCAAGAGTTATGTTTTAATGGGTTTAATTTAGAAGTTTTTTAGGAGAATGAAAGGTCAAGAGTCATTGGTACCATAACCATTTTTTTTGTATAACGGGAATCGACTTGGTTTTGAAAAAGAAAACAAAACGGGAGTCGCCACCGACCTTTATTTGGTGTGATCGGATCACCTTTGTTTTAATAAAATGTTTTAATTTACTAAAATAGTGTTTTTGGTCTACGAAGTTTGAGAAAACGGGTTCGGGAGTCAGTTACGTGCGAGGAAGGGTTAGCACCCTCGTCACGCCCAAAATTGGTACCAAATTGATTAATTAATGTCCCAATGTCGAAAGTTTGAAAATTTTTAAAAGAATTTAAAAATTCGATCTCTTTTGGAAACATTTGAATTTTCTCGAATTGAATATTAAGATTTTCTCGCTCCGAAGGAATAAAATATCACATCCAGTACGTTAGGACATGATAATTTGAATCATCGAATTCAAGATCATCTCATAATTCCTGAGTCTCACCTGTTAAAAATATCAAAAGGATACTCAAATATTTAGCCAAACGAAAGAACCGAAACCCAACACATAGGGCACGATTTCTCGAGTTCCCAAACATAAGATATTGCCTTATTTTTAAAAAAACTTTTGCTTTTGGGTAAAATTGATAAACGTATTTGAAAATTATACATGTTTGGTAATTTGGATTTTGTAAAACCTTATTTAAATCGTGAATGGGGTTATGCGACGAATAATGATGATATAACACAAATTTGGCACAATGACAACACGATACACGTAATACATAACATCGGAATCGTTAATCTAAAGTATTAACGTACATGAATAATAATAGTAATAATGAAGCAATAATATAAACAATAGTAATACTGATGGTAATGTCAATAATATGGAAATACGAACAAATAAACTATAATACATGCAAGAACGATAATCACATATTTTACGCTATTTAAACATCAACATTAATAGTCAAAAAAATGAATTAAACAACTTTAAAAGAGATAACACATGAAACAATTTAAAATAATTAACAAAATAATTTTAAGTAAAGAATGCGTAATAAAAAATAATATATGAGATAATTTTAAAACGGTGCCAAAAAAGGAATAAAAATTAAAATTAAAATAACAATATATAGTTTAATAAAGATAATATACAAAAAACTCAAGACAAATAATAATAATAATAATAATAATAATAATAATAATAATAATAGTAGTAATACTAATAATAATAATCATGATGATGATGATGATGATGATCGCAAATAAATAAAAGAAATCGCAAGATAATTGAAAAAGGGACCAAATTGAATTTAAAACGGAAGTTTGGGCCTTAATTTAAAACCAATGGAAGCACGAAGGACTGAATTGTAGTGCGCATAAACCTTCAGGGACCCAATGGGTGAATAACCCGCCCTTTTAATGCGCAACGTTACAACTGGCCCAGGTGAGGATCAAATTAAAAACGAAATAAAAAATGGGGCAAAATTTAAAAAGATGAAAAAAAAGCAAAATGGGATCCGATTGAACAGAGCCGCAAGAGGGAGGGACTCGTCGCGCAAATGTCCCTTTTAAAGAAACATGAACGATTTCTCTTGTAACCAAATGGCACCGTTTCTTTTATTATAAAAGGCTTCTTTTATTATTTTTTAAATTCCCTTTCCTTTAAAAAAAAAAAAGAAACAGAGAACCCCCCAAATTTCTTTCAAAAGACGAAGGGGCTGCCCTCTCATCTCCCTTTTTCGCCCGACGGTAGGTCTTCCTCCATCGTCGTCGCACCACCACCGCTTCATGGGGCCGACAAGGAGCGGAGAGGGGCTTTTAGTGCTCTATTCGGAGAAACCCCGAAAGCTCCGATCTTTTGGCGTCTTGGAGGCGAGGAGAGAAGACCAATAACGCCCCCCAAGGTCAAACCTGGACGACGAAATGCAAGCACTCCGACATCGCGACGTGAGGGACTCCGATAAGCTTCTTCTCCCTTTTTTATTGTTTGTAAGAGATTTTAGACTAATAAAATCGAAATAAAAGAAACGAAAAATAGCAGTAAATAACAATAAGCAAAACGTATTTCAACCTTCAATTTTCTGATTTCTTTTTAATTTCTCAGTGTTTTTGAAAGGCAGAAGAGAGCTACAAAATTTGTTTGCTTCGGTTTATAACTGATTTACAGATTCAACTTTTTGTTCTCTTTCATCTGTTTCTCTACTGTTTTTATCGTTGCATGCTTCCTTTTTTCTTGCAGGTGATGGGCGCGGCACGCGAAAGTGGTGCTAGTGGCCTAGGTCGAGGGCGTCTTGGTGTTGTCCGAGGTATGGGGAGGAGTCTTTGGTGTGCGCGAATGGCAGAGGCGGTTAAGCCACTTAGGGTTAGGGTTTTTTTTTTTCTATTTTGGTTTTGCTGATTGGGCTAATTAGTTGGCAAGCTAGGTGAACGGGTTTGGGTTTGAATTGGGCTGGTTTGCAATTGGGTTTGGGTTGATGTGTTTATTGGACTGTTATTTTGGGCTTATTGGGCCCCGGGCAAAATTTGGTTATTACAATTGATTTATAACTATTATTAGATTTTAATATTTTCAGTTTTTTTTAAGGGCAAACTATAGCCTATAAATAGTTTGTAAGCATTTATATATAATAGAGAATAAAAGAAGGTTTAGAAGTTAAAATAAAAAGTTTGTTTAGAAGTTGTTTTTCTCCAAAAAGCTCTCACGGCATAACTAATAAATAGGTGTTCGCTTTTTGTTCTGTTTTGAGTGATTTCACATTCATCCCTCTCTATTATCTCAAGGCTGTAATTCTTTTAATATTTGAATAATGATGCAGATAAATTTTGCAGGGGAGCATTCAAGGCTGTTGCTTTCATTCCGTATCAATTATATGCAAGAGCTACCCCTAATTAAAAGGCACACACATGTACCACCTATGAAAAGACCTTACAAGAACTTGGACTTCATTCAATAATTGCTTAAGGAGTCCAGAGGCTTACCCCATCATCTAATTTCATCACTCCTTCAGTCGTGGATATGCCAATTACTGTTGCAGGTTTCATGTTTCCCTTCCCATATATCCCTAATGTGAGTGAATCCGTTTCTTGTCCCATTGCACCATCAATAATGAAACTAAATTATACCAATATTTAAAGAAAATTATTCTATAAAAACCTTCGTAAGCAGATTAAAAGTATCACATGTGTTCTATAAGATATAGTAAAAAATATATAAACAAATAAAATACTTATCATATTTTCAACTATACTTGTAGAGTCGAACAAACTTTACTAGTTATATATAAAATAATTATCCTATATTTGATATATATGGCATGATATGTTTATATGATTTTGTATGGTTTAAACCTTTCACATATTTTGAGTACTATGAAACAAACACCTGGGCCAACCTCATATGTAACCATCCACTGAATTTTCGGCAAAACTTAATTCCTAATTCTGCAAATTAAAGAAGTGGTATTTCTGGAACAAGAGGAGAGATTTGCATGATGCTGCATTAGATTTAAGTAAAAGGACAAATTATGCTTCTATAATTGGAGATTGTGGGTATTATCATATAAGTACCTGTCCATCTTTGTCTAATAAAAAACAACCCTAATTCATTTATTTTTCATATATCATGTACATTAATAAACATGTCAGGTTGCTATTGCTAACATGATCTTACAGTTGATTCTTCTTAGTTTATAATAAACAAATTTCCCTTTTTGTTGCTTTTTCTTCTTTTGGTTACTTGGTAGAAAAGAAATTCACAACTTCTGCAATTAGTTCTTAAAATATTTGATTTAATATAACCTTTTTTTTTCTTGTTGGTCTTTAAAAAGATATAGTCTCACTCATATTACCAATACAATTATAACTACTCCATTATTTAAAGATAAAGTTCTAATATAAATCCCTATACTATGAATGTTTCGCAGATTTAATCCCTTATTTTTCGAAATGTGAACTTTTAATTTTGAAGGTAACTATTTTCCTTTAATTCTGTAAAATAATATGACATGACATAATTTTATTAAATATGTGATAAAAATAAATAAATTTATAATAGACTAGGAATGTGAAATTTATGATACTGCAGATCAGGGGCGAAGCCAGTGGCTGGCATCGGCCCGACCCCCCATAAAATGTAAAATTATTATTTATGCCCTTAAAATTTTTTAAAAGTTTTAAATTAATAAAGGTAAAATTACACTTTAGCCCCCTTAAATTATAAAAATTCGATTTAATCTTTTACAAATTATAAAAACATAAATTATAAAAAATTAAAATTTTATCTTACCTCATAAAAAAATTGTTATGACTTCGGCCCTGCTTAATATGTACTATCAAAATTGCATATGGGCGGCCCGGGGTTATTCAACCTTTCATAATTAAAGAGGGATGCGGAAAGTAAAGCCAAAGTCCAGTGTTGGGATGCATATATAGAATTTTTATAGCCACAAAAATGAGGCACCTGACAACAGAAGGAATATATTTCTTTTTTATCTTTATTTATTTATGTATTTTTCAACTGAAAAGCAAGGGAAGTATCAATATAATAAAATTAAAATCTGAATAATGGCTCATTATTAGCAAAATCTTTAAAGATAGTTTTGCCTTTACAGATTCCACTCAAGATACAATCAATCACGTGTTTCAGAATATGTACATGCATCCGTATATACATGATACCTTTCGTTGAACTTGGAACAGTAAAAGCTCAAAACCCTAAAATGATAGTATATAGCTAAGAGATGGACTACAAAAACAGATCTCTGAGTTTGACCAACTTTTTTATTGGAAATATTGTTCATGATAAAAGAAAGATTTTGTTCGATAATGTAATTAAACATCTTTAAATGTTAATTCTTAACGATGTAATTAGATATCCATTAACAGCATGTCATAGCTATTCTTTCAATTTTATTTCATCAGTTGACAAAATAAATATCAGACATTTTTAAAATTATTTTACTATTATTGGAGTGAATTTAGATATTACAAATGTAACATCTTTAAAATCATTATATTTTAAAAGTAAAAATAAATTGAAATAATTTACAATTGATTTCTCGATAAAATAAAATAAAAAATAAAAGTGATAAAAGAGAAGATTCAGGAGTATCAAATAAACTTAAATTGAGAAGTATGTTGTAGACTTGTAGTATACTAAATTAAAATAAGGATTAAATCATAAAGATGTAAAAAAAAATTTGAGGTTTAAGTAAAATTATTCAAAACTTGAGCGGTAAAAGCATAGATATGAGAAAATTGAAGGATCAAAAATGGAAATAACCTAAATTTTTAAGAAATGAAATTGGGGTGCAAGGACTAAATTGCGTAAGTGGAGAAATACAAGGAACTAAATCGTAATTTTACCAAAAGAAAGTAGTAATTCAAGGATTGAAATTTGAAGAAACATGAATGGTAAACTGGTCATTTCTTAAATGAGATAATTATGAGAAAATATCATGATTGTTGGCAAAATATAAGCCATTCGATGAGATTGAAAAATAAAATGAAATCCTAGCATTTGATTAAAATGATTAAAGTTAAATTTTTACATATTAAATAATAATATTTTGTTATTAAATTAGTTGAGATATTTGATAGAAAAATGAAAAAACTTCTTCATCTTTTTTATAAGTGGTTCATGCCACTTTCATGAGGGGAGAAAAAAAAACTTTACATTTTATGCAATTTAGTCCTTTGTCATGAAATCCCATTATTTCACCCAAAGTTTTTGGAAATTCCTATAGGCACCAAAGAAGAAAGATGAAGTAGAGATCCTAGAAAGTATATTCATAACTTAGAAGCAAGGAATTGGTAGGTGGAAGTGAAGAAAAATAAAAGAAAAGAGAAGGATGGTGAGGAATTTGAGAAAGAAATAGAAGAAAAGCAAAATAGGTGAAATTCTTGTAAAAAAAGGTAAGTGCTAATTTTAATTTCATTAATATTCAAAGTATTAAGTTAAAGTATGTAATAACTTGATTGTTTAATATGTGAATTTTATTTAAGTAGTAGTGATGGAAAGTATATTACAAATTATAATTCAAAGATAGTGGTATAATTTATGCTATGAGAACTTATGATGAAACTATATGTTAATGATATGTGAGCTTTGAGGATTAAATTGAATAATAATCTAAGTATGATGATATACATAATCAAGTGACCTTGTATAGCATTTTAATAGCTGATAAGTAAAATAAAGTTAAATGTTGGTATAAATGATATAAATCTTAATAAGTAAATATATTTATTAAAACAATTTTGGGCAACAGGAATAGTTCAACATTGAAAATTCACTAAAATTGTAGAAATTGATTTAGAGGTTGAATTAGATATGGATTTAAACATTATTGAGTCTAGTTTTAGAAAAAAAGAAATGGTGTAAGCAATTGAATTGTAGATTATGATATATACGAATGTTTGTGAAACAATGTCAAAATGATTTTGGGTTCCCCTGTTATGATTTTGAAAAAAAATATTAAAAATTGTAAAACAAAATATTTAGGAGCTGAAATTTATATTCTTAAATTATTGATGAGTCTAGTTTCAAGGTAAAAAATGGAAACATAATATGAATTTTGTACTGAAAGAAAATTATTTTTTTGTGGAGAAGGGTCAAAGTTTCCTAGCAGAAGAACAGGGGAAATTTTAAATAAAATACTGAATTAATTGGATTAAGTAAAAATTATGAATTTTTTATGGTAAAAATTTCATTGAGTTTAATTTTAAAAAAAACAAATGGATCTTATTTGGAACACCATAGACCAAGATATAAATAATTTAGTAACTGCTACTCAAGTGGATAACCTTGCTAAAAATATGTAATTAGTAAAATCATAATTAATGTTACATATAAGCATACTATACTCAAAATCAATGTGTAACACCCCAATACCTGACCTGATCACCAGATCCGAGTTACGAGATGTCACATTCATTATCAAAACAACTACGATTAAAGCACAGACAATTCGTAGTAGTCAATAATTAAAATTCAGTTAAAACATTCATTCGACATGAAGTAAAGTCAATTTCGAGTCTTATACAAGCTCATGTAAGCTCTAAAGCTAACCTGAGCTTGAAATCAGACATAATTGTAAAGAATTAAAAATGCAGGATCGGCGTCGTGATGATGACAAACAGTTTGTAACGTCACAACATCAGACCACTCAACGTCGCAACGTCACTTACTGTAATAGCCTCGTCAAAATGACAGGTCTCTTGCTGTACCATGGTCCCATAGGCCATTCCTTGTCACGACGACGTTCACATACTGTTTTGGCCAAAATGTACCAATTGGTACCTATTTCTAACTCATTCACAACCTTCTATTCTTTGTACTTAAATGAACTTTCTTTTCCTGCATTAAACATACCAAAACATAAACAAATAACCACATTCATCACAACACCAACTTCAACATTTAACCATTCATGCCACGCCCGGAAATGTTAAAGGTTAAGTATCACGATAATTATGGGTACTAATTTAGTAAAAAAAAATTTGTTTAAGCATGGTTCTAGTATGATTATAAGAATCTTGAAAACTGATTGGTAAATAGTTAGAATTCAAGTTTAGTCTCGTTACATTAGAACCAATAGTTTTTTTTAGAGGGAAACATTATGACTAAGGGTATTAATAGTACTGACTAACTTAGGATTAAGGGAAATGGTAGTGGATAGATTATATATGGGAGGATTCTTTCATTTTGGTATTCATTTTCTTCCATCTTCTTCTCTGTTTTGTTCTGTAAGAGAGAAAAGTTAAGAAGCAATCTGCATGAAGGGAGAAAATAATGTATCAACTTAAGTGATTGAGGATTTAGTAAATTGGTAATCTTACTAAGCTTTTTTGTATGTTTTGATTGAAGAAAAGGGAAGGAAAATTGAAGATTTCAGTTTAATTCATCGAACTTGTATTGAGACGTTTAATGTTGCAACTAACCTTTAAAACCTCTTTGCATGCAAATGAATTATGGTTTTCTTACATATGAATGTTATCATTTTGATCTTGATATGTTTATTATGTTTAGTTAACCGAGAAGGATGAGGTTCAAGTGATAAGAAAAGCTAAGCAGGTGTAATCAGTATCAGCTTTCAGGTATTTTGTTGGTGAGTTTCTAAACTCAAACTCTCTATGGTTGTTTTATATATATATATATACCAGTACTATGTTATTGTGTTGTGTTTGACTTCATGTTCTTCTGATGATGAGATGAATTATTGTGGATTGTTTATTGTACGATTATTGTATACAAAGTGATGGTATATAGATGTATGTTTGATTGTATGTTTCAGTTCGTTGTTTTGATAAACTTTCACTGGTAAAATAATTACTGAAGAAATTATCACTGAAATGGCCCGTTAGGTGATATGTTTGGTAGGATCTATGTTGTATTATTAACAGTATGATCAGTTGAATGCTTGTTATATGTCAAGCATAAATATGAACAATATGTGGAGTATGGAGGGATGTTTTGGCGGATGAAAGATGAAGAAATGACATGTTGTGCATTTAGTGCTACATGATATTGGATTTACGGAGGTTCGGACGAATTGTATGGGGAATGTATACGCATGATATTTGGCTTTGCGGAGGTTCGGGCGAATTGTATGGGGAATGTATACGCATGATATTTGGTTTTGTGGAGGTTCGGTTGGATTGTACAGGGATATTTACGCACATGTAAATGATAACCTTACATGGGTTCTTTCAAGTATGAGACTCTGCAGAGTCTAAGGCTTAAAGCCTCATATGTGTAAGCAGGTCCATGGCCATGACATATGTAAGTTATGAAAGTTTGTCGAGCTTGTTCTTTAAGTTTTATGTCAAAGTTATATGTGAGATTTTTGTTGGAAAAACAGGTTTAGAAAATGCAACGGAAAAAAAGTTTAAGAGAAAAACCAGAGTTTTAAATCTTTTTTCCAAAAGATTTCTAGAAACCTTCTGAAATAATTTCTTCAGAGAATTTTCTCTTTATAACTTTTTCTTGAATTCAAGTGTGTGAAAAATAATAACCCATGACTCTTTTTATATAGAGAGAGTTTAGAGAGTTCAACTATGATTAAATTTAATCAATTTAATATTAAATTAATATAATACTTATCAAGACAAATATTAGATTAAATTTAATATTAAATCTATTAAATTAATAGAATATTGATCTACAAGATAAGTATTAAATTAAAATTAAAATAATCATATTAATAAAATAGTATCAAGATAAGTATCAAATTAAATTTAATATTAAATATATTAAAATAATATTATTCTTGGAATAGTTAATTTGAAATCAAATTATTTGGTAGAGTCTCAGTAGGAGTGTGATTCATCCACTGCTCAACCATCGAAGGACCATCAGTCGGCCACTGGAATGCCGTCATTGCTGCCTTCGGCACTGTCATGTCTAGTGGTGCCATCGCATGTGCGACACCCTCACGGCACCTAAAATTGGTTTGATTGTTTCCAATCCAGTCCAGGCCAATGACAGCCTGACTTATTCGGTCTAGTCCAACCACTGGTTGGACTATAACACCCTATACCTACACCAATCCACAGGTTCAAGTACCGAATGTCACAAACCACGTATAACTTAACAAACTCTTTGATAGTCCTATTTACAAATTTTGGTTTCTACATTTTACAAAATGTAACTTCATTCGTAAACTACTTCAAACAAACATTAAAATTCTTAAAATTTTACTATGTTGGTAATTTCTGACATTCGCCATTCTGATTTAAGTTTACTACAGTAATACATCCAATTTAGTTCTTGAGGCATAGCCACTACGGAATGCCTCTCAATACACATTGACAACTCCTCCAACTAGTGATGTCTGGCTTGGTCCCATCATTCGATTTTCGAGACAAACTTTATCCTACGAATAAGAAATAATTTTATGAGTCCCAAGTGAACTTAGTGAGAATCTGCAGGACAACATTATAGTAATAATTCAAAAACTTTAAGGAATAAATTTTTAAGAGGGGATTTCAACTCCCTGATCATCCTTGGCCTTCTACAGAATTCACCAGTGAGGTCGATGCCTCCCTCATTTTTCCACATATAACCGCTGGCGACCTAATTCTCTATTCAAGACATACGCGTATTATTTTGTGGTAACAATCCTTTGGTGGTACAAGCCCGATTATGCCGTATAACAAATTTTTTTGCACCTTAACTAGCTTGCCTCGCATAATTGGTTGCAACTTCATCTGCTTGCCTTTGACTGTCTTCTATCAATAATGTCCTAGGTCTAGGGTCCTTACCTTTATAGTTAGACCTTAAGCTTTTAGTTCATCTCTATCCATCTTCTAGATAACAAAAATTAACTTCTAGTTTCTTAACGAACTGTAACCCTCCACTTTCTGGCAAATAATCTGTCTCAAGTAGCCCTTGGTGGACTCTTTCTTCTATTAGCCCAAGTGATTGAATCTCCGATTAGATCTCGGCAGACTTGACTTCCTCTGGTAGCCTTTTACCCCCGAACCCTTTTAGTATTAGGCTCATCTCAGTGAACTATTACAACTTCCTTTTCAAGGTTATTCACCATAGACCTGTAGCCTCATCTATTTTTTACTTGCCTTTATTATCATCTTAATTTAGTGGATTCTTGGCCATCCTATTTATTTGCATTCTCCGAAAAACCATACTTGCCTTACCATGTTACTTTCCATATAGATCATGTAACACTCCTCACCCGTATTCAACGGTGGAATAGGGTTACAGAGCATTACTGAACTTACAACACATTAAAACATACATTTCAAATAAAATTTAATTATAACCAATCATTATGTCCTTAATACAGGCCAATGAGGCCCAAAACAAGCATTCAGAGAGGTTCGGGACTAAACCGATAACTTTAAGAAATTTTAGAATACTTAGAAAATTTTCCAAACTGCAGGGGTCACACGCCCATGTGCCCTAGCTGTGTCTCTCACATGGCCAAGAGACATGCCCGTGTCTCAGGCCGTGTGGAAATTCGAAATAGGATCACATGGCCGTGTCCCAGCCCGTGTCTGACCCCGTGTAACTCTCTGACTTGGGTCACATGGCCAACACACACGCCCGTGTGGTTAGCCCGTGTGCCTTAAAAATGGCCATACACGCCCATGTTCTAGGCCATGCCGATCCTGTAGGGTATACTGACTTATGCCACACGGCCAAGTCACATGCTCGTGTGTAAGGCCGTGTGGAGCATACTGACTTGGTTTCTAATTCAACACTAGAGGACACACCACCATGTAACATAACCGTGTGTCACACACGGCTGAGACACATGCCCATGTCTCTGCCCGTGTGGAGAAAAATGACAAAAATAGGCTATTTACCAAGCCATTTTGCCACCCCAAATTGGCACACACCTACATCAAAACAAATGCACAATTCATAGCATTTATAAACAACCAAAACAACCACAACCAAGAGTAAAATATATATACCATTTCAATACCAACATCTATCATGCTTATAATACCATATTATTACCTATTCAAATTATACCAATTCACATTTCCAAAGCATTCATATGTACCATTTCAACTAAGCGTTTTTTAGTTGCATCATTAAAAATCACAAGCTCTTTCCCCGACTCAGGTTGAACCAAAACTGGTGCCTTAGTTAATAACGCTTTCAATTGCTCGAAACTCTATTGACATTTTTCAGGCCACTCGAATTTCACATCTTTCTGTAATAATCTGGTCATCGGTGTAGCAATCATCGAGAACCCTTTAACAAAATGTCGGTAATAACCAACTAATCCCAGAAAACTTCAGACTTCAGACACATTTCTAGGTGGTTTCCAATCAAAAACCGCTGAAATCTTGCTCGGATCAACTCGTATGCCTTCAGTTGAAACAATATGTCCCAAAAATCCAACCTCTCGGAGCCAAAACTCACATTTGCTAAACTTTGCAAATAATTGCTTATCTCTCAAGGTTTGCAACACTATTCTCCAATGCTCGGTATGCTCAGACTCATCTTGAGAATAGAACAGAATGTCATCAATGAACACAACAATGAATTTGTCTAAATACGGTCAAAAAATCCGATTCATCAAATCCATAAAAATGGAAGGAGTATTAGTTAAACCAAAAGGCATAACAAGAAATTCATAATGTTCGTGCCTCGTTCTAAATGCAGTTTTCGACACATCTGAGTTTTTAACTCGCAACTGATAATAACCAGATCATAAATTAATCTTCGAAAGTACTGTTGCCCCTTTCAACTGATCGAACAAATCATCTATTCTCGATAATGGATACTTGTTCTTTATTGTAACCTTGTTGAGCAGACGGTAATAAATACACATTCTCATCGATCCGTCTTTCTTCTTTACAAACAATACTAGCGCACCCCAGGGTGAAAAACTAGGTCATGCAAAACCTCTATCTGTTAATTCTTGTAACTGAACTTTCAACTCTTTCAACTCTGTTGGAGCCATTTTGTACGGAGCTATCGATATCGATGATGTTCTCGATACTAAATCAATAGAAAATTCAACCTCTCTGATCAGCGGTAATCCTAGTAACTTTTCTAGAAACATATCCGAATACTCACAAACTACAAGCACTGATTCAATCTTCGGTTCAGATACTTTTGTATCTAAAACGTACATAAGATAAACTTCACAACCTTTTCTCACATATCTTTTAGCCGACATCGATGAAATCACTATAGGCAATCCACTCGATTCATCTGATTCAATTCGAATATTTAACTATTCTGATATTTCAATTTAGTAGTTTTTCTTTTACAATTTACAACGGCATCATGCTGAGTCAACCAACCCATACCCAGAATCACATCAAACTCATAAAATGGTAAAAACATCAAATCAGTCGGAAAATAGTAACCTCGAGTCATTAAAGGGCAATCCTTGCAAACTTTATCAACTAAAACATGCTTGCCTAAGGGGTTTGATACTTTAATTAAAAATTCTGTAGACTCAACAGAAAAATTTTTACTAGACACTAAATTCATACAGATATACGAATGAGTTGATCCAGGATTTATCAAAGCAACTACATCAGTGCCATAAAGAGAAAATGTACTGGTGATAACATCTGGTGATGATGCATCTTCGCGAACGCGAATAGCGTAAGCTCTGACTGGCACTCTAGCCTCAGATCTCATAGCTGAATCTCTAGTCAAACCTTTGCCACTAGACACATTCCTCGTATTTCTTGGGGGTCTCCATCTCGTAGTCGTATTACTCGGTCTTGCATTCTGAAATTTATCTTTCTTAGATAATTTTAGGCAATCTCAAATAAAATGATCTGGCGAGCCACATTTGAAACAAGCTTTATTACTCTTATTCCAGCACTCTCCAAAATGTCTTCTCCCGCACTATTGACACTCGAGTTTTTTGTTTCTTACACTGGCAACACTTGAGATGGAAATAGTTTGAGTTTTAAGACTCACATATTGATTTCCTTGATCTCTATTCTGGTATCCCACTAAAGCATTCGATCGATTATACGAATCTCGGGATTTCTTTAATGAAGGATGATAAGGTTTATTCATCGACCTCTTTCTCAAATCTCTAGTCTCTGAATCAGCTTTTTTCTTTTCTTTACTAAGTTCTTCGGCTTTGCAAGCTCTATCAACCAGGACAACAAACTCTTTCAAGAATAAAATTCTGACCAGAAGTTTAATGTCTTCATTCAAACCGTTAACAGACCGCTTACACATGATTTCTTCAGTAGAAACATACTCTCGAGCATATTTATTCAACCGCACAAATTCTCTCTCGTACTCGGTTACAGTCATACAACCCTGTTTTAATTCTAAAAACTCTTTGTGCTTTTGATCTAGAAACCTTTGACTTATAAATTTCTTCTTGAACTCGGTCTGAAAGAAATCCCAGGTGACCTGCTCTTTAGGTACTACAAATACTAGAGTATTCCACCACCGGTATGCAGTGTCCTTCAGAAGTGATAAAGCACATTTTAAACACTCAGCCGGTGTACAATAAAGCTCATCAAGCACTCGAATCGTATTTTTAAGCCAAAATTCAGCTCGCTTAGGATCATCATCAACAGTAGCTCTGAACTCTTCATCCCTGTACTTCCTAATTCTATCAACAAGTGGCTTGTTCAATTGCAAAGGTTCCAAACCTTGTGGAGCTACGGAAACTGGTTGGGGATTAGGAGGGGGTAGAGTTTGTTTAGCAGCCGAATTCATTCAGACATACTCAGTGAACCATTCGCTCATCAGATGAAAGAAGGCTTCTTTAGCCTCTCCTTCCTAGCAAGCCGATATGGGTCTAGATCCAGATGGCTCTATCCTTTGAGTGGGAGCTGGTGCATTACTTTCAACCTCGTCAGCTATAACTCGATTGGGATCCATTTACTATATGAAAACACATTTCAAATGTCAGGAGTCATCACACTATCACATTTTATATATGGCATGTATAGCTAGACTCCCACACACGCTACATTAGTCTGAGAATCGACTAAACCGTAGCTCTGATACAAATAAATGTAACACCCCTCACCCATATTCAGCGTCGGAATAGCGTTACAAAGCATTACCGGACTAAAACACATTTGAACATAAATTTCAAATACAATTTATCAATTCAAATACAATTCAATTATAACCAATCATTATGTCCCTAATACGAGCCAACGAGGCCCAAAACATGCATTCGGAGAGGTTCAAGACTAAACCGATAACTTTAAAAACTTATAGAATACTTAGAAAATTTTCCAAACTGTTCACATGCTTGTGTGCCCCGGTCGTGTCTCTCACACTGCCAAGAGACATGCCCGTGTCCCAGGCCGTATAGACATTCGAAATAGGATTACATGGTTGTGTCCCAGCTCGTGTTCGACCCCTTGTAACTCTCTGGCTTGGGTCACACGGCCAACACACACGCTCGTGTGGCTAGCCCGTGTGCCCTAAAAATGGCCATACACGCCCGTGTGCCAGACCGTGTGCTAGGTCATGCCGGTCCTGTAGGGTATACTGACTTATGCCACACGGCCAAGTCACACGCCCGTGTGTGAGGCCGTGTGGATCATATTGAGTTGGTTTCTAATTCAACACCAGGGGACACATGGCCATGTAACATAACCGTGCGTCACACACGAGTGAGACACACGCCCTTGTCTTTGCCCATGTGGACAAAAATGACAAAAATGACAAAAATAGGCTATTTACCAAGCTGTTTTTCCACCCCAAATTGGCACACACCTACATCAAACCAAATGCACAATTCATAGCATTTATAAACAACCAAAACAACCACAACCAAGAATAAAATATATATCATTTCAATACCAACATCTATCATGCTTATAATACCATATTCTTGCCTATTCAAATTATACCAATTCACATTTCCAAAGCATTCATATGTACCATTTCAACTAAGCATTTTTTAGCCTAAAACCACAAATGCAACCCTTCTCAATTCATCAACCATTAGCTACCTTGAAGGTTACATTCAACAATCCATTCTCAAGCAATCATGAACCACATCACTAAGAGGCATTAATACATATATATATACACCACATAATTGCCAAAATAAGCCAACTTACATGGCTAGCACAAACCAAACACTAAATATTTACAAGCCAACACAAATGGCCAAAATCACGCTACATATACCAAAATGACTCAAAGTTCTTATACATGCCATATACTTAAAATACCAAAGTTCATAGGTACCAAGTCATAGGTGCATAGTGTGAAGCGATCTCTGACGATCCCCGAGTCTGAGCTAGCTTGATAACACTATAAAACACGGGAAAAATAAACAAAGTAAGCTATAAAGCTTAGTAAGCTCGTATACAATAAACTTAATTCAATCTCAAGATTATAGATCAACAATTGGAATATATCAACATTTAGCATATATAGCTAACAAACCTTTCATATACACAATTATGATATTAATCATATTCTTCACAAGTTTCTTCGAACCAAAGCTGATACATGTCACGTACGTACCTGTTGTAATAGCCCGATTTAGGGGCTAGTTGGAATAGTGGTTCGAAACCACTAATCCAAGGTTAGAGAAAATTATTTTCATGACATTTTATGAGTTAGAGAATGATTGTGTAAGTACATGAAAATTTTGGTGCTTTAATTTTAGTTCATGCTAAATCGCGAAAAAGGTCTAAATCGCATAAAGTGTGAAAGTTTAAAATTTCAAGCTAAAGGTACCAAATAGCCATAGAATATTAATTAGAGGTATTTATAGGGAAATTATCCCCTTAAATAAAGGTTGGCTAGCCATAGGGGACAAAAGAGGTCAAAATTTGGTCAAGTAGGTGTGTTAGGTGGACTAAATTGGGATTTTATAATAAAATAAAGAAAGAAAAGATATCATCTTCTCTCCTTCATCCCTCCACCAAAAATTAGCAGCAAATAGGGGTTGGAAAACATCAAAAATTTCAACACACTCTTCTCTTTACAAGGAAGTGTTCTAGTGATTATTTCTTGATAAAAATTATGCTTTTGGAACCCCTAAAGCTTAAGCTTTCTAAAGAGGGGACTATTTTGTTAAATGGTGAAGAGTTTAGAGTTTTGCCATTAAAGCTTTTAAGTTTTTTCTGCATTTTTATGGAAGAAAATGGGTCTTAGTTGTTAGATGAACAACTTTTGTTAAAGGTGTTACCAAGAAAACACAAAAAATGACCTTTTTTGCAAATGTTGTAAAATAGTAGTAAATGTGTGAAATATTGAGTTTTGATGGCAGCCATAACAGAAGTAAATGTTCACCTAGGCTTGTTAGAGAGAGAAATTTGATTAGAATTGATTTTCGAGCCTAGGTGTAAAATGGTCATTTTACAAAAGTCTAAGGGCAAAATAGTAATTTCCACCAAGGCATGATTATTGAAATGCATTTATTAATGTGATAATTAAATGAACTAAATTGCTATTGTAGATCAAGAAGAACCAAGAATTTACCTCGACCGGAGAAAGAACAAAGTATCGGACTAGATCGACTATCTAGCTTATTTTGAAATTGAGGTAAATTTGTATGCGATCAATTCAACATTTATGCTAGCATATTTGAGAATGTTTTATATTATAATGATGCATGATATTCTATGAAATTGAGTATTGGTGTTGAATGAGAAAGATGATAAAAGTGGAGATGTTGAGGTCCCAATGGGACTATAATAAATGTGAAATTACCATCACCGAGACATGAGATGGATAATGATAAGGTCCCGTGTAAGACCATGTCGGAGACATGGCCTCGATACTGAATGGAGATCCCATATAAGATTATATCTGGGATATGGCTTCGGCATTAAATATGAGAATCGTATAAGACCATATCTGGGATATGGCATCGATACTTGTTGTGAGATTCCGTATAAGACCATATCAGGGATATGGCATCAGCACTCAGAAGTAACCCCAATGTAAGACCATATCTGGGATGTGGCATTGGCTTCGTGTTTATCTAATGACGATGAATATGCATCTTTGAATGCCCCTAGTGATTTAGCGGGATAAATAGACAAGCTAGGAGATAGAAATGAGATTTAGTACTAAAGCCATGTGATTGAGTGAATACAGGTACCCGTGAGTAATTCACGAGGAATGTTTACGATATGTGGAATGGTATGTTCTAGATAAGAACAAGTATGAGTAAGCTATGGCAAAGTGCTTATGACTTTGTGTGGTTACCTAATGCCATGGATTGATGTCATTATGAGCCTATTGTTGCTAGTTCTTCTCATGTAAACTTACTAAGCTTTAAGCTTACCCCTCTCATTTCCCTTTTCCGTGTAGTATTGAAAAGATAACTTGAGGAACAAGGGAAGTCAGATTTCAGAAATCACACTACCGACATCTCTTTAGTATAACAAAGTTAGATTTATTTTGAGTATGGCATGTATAGGACTTGGGTATTTTGTTATGTCATATTTGTTAGCCAAAGTGTTGGCCATTTATGTTAGCAAATATATTTTGTAAATGTTCATTGGAATTGGGCCAATACTTGATAAGTTTTTATATATTCAATGATGTTGAAATTATGAAGTTTATGCTTGTGCGGGTGCTTTGATTTGAGTTCTTATAAGTGCCTTAGGGTCATGAGTTATGATGAATTGAGTTGGTATAAATATGGTTGCTATGTAGGGTGGCATTTGGCTTGGAATATAGCCTTTTTAATGTCCACACTAGTAGACACACGGGCATGTGTCTAGGCCGTGTGAGACACACGGTTAGCCCCATGGGCGTGTTGATCGGCCGTGTGTTCCCTACATGCTAGGTTTACAAAGTCAGAATGCTCAGTAGTAAACACACGAGCAGAGACACGGCCATGTGTCTCAACCGTATGGGAGGCACGGCTATGGACATGGGCGTGTGCCCAGGCCAAGTGAAGTCTGCACTTAAAATTTGGAATTTAATTCGACACACAGCCTAAGGACACTTACGTGTGCCTTGGCCATGTGACCATAGTGAAGTGATGACGTCATAAATAGAATGCCATAGTTTTAGCATACGAGCTAAGACACGAGCGTGTCGAGGCCGTGTGAGGAACACGGGCCAGGGACACGAGCGTGTGTCAGGCCGTGTGAAAGCCCCTGTAGGTTCGAATTAGAAAATAAATTCCACACGGGCTAAGGACATTGGTGTGTGTGACCACACGGACTACCCATGCGGGCGTGTTCCATTTCACACGGGTGTGTGGCCCCTGTTTAGGAAAAATTTTTCTAAGAGTGTAAAAGTTTCCGATTTAATTTTGAGACCTTCTGAATATATGTTTAAGGCCTATGATAAGGATGTTATTCTTTTGAATGAGAAGTTTAAGTTGGGGATGGATTTTTAGATACAAGCAAGTTAAGTCCGATAATGCCTCGTACTCGGTTCCAGAGTGGAATACGGGTAAGGGGAGTTACACCTGTACCATCTTATATCATTCTCATATTCAATCATATCTTTCGTTTACCCATTGAACCATTCAGAATAGAAGCCGGATACTCAAGATTTTCGCACAATAAATACCTATACCATAGCCCGAAGCCACATCAAGTTAGCTTATATCCGAAGTACTGATATCATGGCTCGAAGCCAAATTAGCCGATATTCATGGCTCGAAGCCAAATCGATATAACTCGCACCCGAAGTGCTAATATAATGGCCAGAAGCCAACTTAATGTATCCCCTAATGACATGTCACTAGTATCCTAAACTATTCCTAAGGTTCAACTAAGATTTCAAATGTCGAATCATCGTCGAATCACTATCGATCATATCCATAGTCTCATATTCACAATTATACAATATCAAAGCATATGAAATACATTTGTATTAAAACTTATAATATACGAACTTACCTCGGGTTCAAAAATGATGAAATAAATTGATTAATCCAAAACTTTGTTTTTCCCTCGATCTAATTCCAAATTCTGCTTTTCTTAATCTATATAATATCAAAATTCAGCTAATTTAATTATCCCTCTTGTAATGCCCCAAAAGTTATGGGTTTTAATTTTTGCTTAATTGTATGTTGTGCTTGCTCAGCTGGTTAATTGAGGGTAGTTGGGGGTTCTAGGGAGGCCTGGGTTCGAGTCTGAGCCTTGGGAAAATTTAGGTTTTTGACCCTAAAGTGAAGAGGGTTGGCAGTGGTAGAGCTTAAGTAAATTTGTGTGTGTTTTAGTAACACAAGTTGAGCATGTGGCTTGGTGGTGTGGCGTCAAGGGGAGTGCAAGGAAGGGAGGGGTTTGAATCCTACATATTGCAAATTAGAGGCTTTTATTTTGTGTCAAGTGTGTGGAGGTAGCAGAGTTCGGATCAAACTCTTCAAGGGGAGTTGGAGACTTGGTCAAATAATTCAAATGGATGGAGGGGAGTAATAGTAGGAGAAAAAAAGGGAGAAAATCAAGGAAGTGATGTGTGTGGAAGTGTTGGCCGAAAGTGGGAGTGTGGCTAAGTGGGAATTTCAGCTGGAGAGGGGTCATTTGGAAGTGCATATTCAGTTTTTGAGAGGAGAGTGTGCCGAATTTTCTCTAAATTTTCCTTTGGGAGTTTTTTGCACTTTGGGACTTTCTTTAGCATTTCGGGTCATTTTCTTTCATCTTTGACCTTTGCCGATTTCACTTTGCTCTTATTTTTCTTTCTCCTTCATTTTTCCTGATTAAGTGCCAAATTGGCAAGCCTTTACTCTCATCTTCTTTCCTTCCTTCTTCTTATTTCTCTTCTTCCTAATCGTTCATCTCTTTTCTTTACCTCTAAGCCGTAGCCACACTTCTCACTCTTTGATATCTCCCTAGGCCGAATACTTTCTTCTTGAAGTGTAGGTTCTTCTTTTGCTAGCCGAACCTTGTAAGCCAAATCTATGTACCCTCTTCGTTCTGAATCTTTTATCTTGGTGGTTGGGCTGAATCCTGTTGTTAGACAACTGTCGATTTTTGTCATCCGTTGGTGTTGGTGAGAGTGAAGTAATGAAAAAACTCTCTTAATTCGTTGTTAGTTAGAATTCTTATGACTGCAGGAGTAGACTTCAGTCTCTCTCCTCTGTGGGGGGCAAATGTTGGATGATTACTAACACTTTTTCTTTGTGTTCATCAAATATTGCTAGGGACTTGGTTTCTGTAGCCAAGGGATAGAGCCGATTACTGTTGCACAGCAAGAGATCGCAGTTCGTGGTAAGTGAAGTTAGTCTAGTAGGGTGTTTCAATATTAAGGGTTATCAAAGGTTGAGACTAAGCAATGGCCAGTCGTTATCATAGGTGTCTTGGAAGCAGTTGAAACCACAACTTGTAATCAAGGTGTGTAATCTCACACTACTGTTTATTCCGATATGCGATGTTCTGTGAATCGGCTAAAAGCTTAAATGCTGAAAAGCCACAGTATCGGCAACTGAGAGCTCTCGAGTGTGCGAGCGCTCGTGGAGTTAAACCGAGTCAATAGTGTTAGCGATAGACTGTTGGGAGTGACTTGAACTCTCTCGCGAAACTCAGGCTGTAATGGGCATTGTTGAGCTGAAGTGGGCTAAATGGGCCCAGTGGGTTAATGGGCTCATAAGGGCAAAATTCGTGGTAAGTGCCGGACGATTGTTGCGGCTGCGAAGTCTGTAGATTCGAGACTGAAAATGGGTTGTTTGGGCCACACGAACGTGTGGGCCCGCTTGGGCCGAAATTGGATTTTAGGCCCAATTGCACCGTTTTGACTCGAAATGGAACCTGTGTTGCTTGAGGCAACAGTTGGCCACCGAAAAGGCTGTAGATGAGTAAATTACCGAAATACCCTTGGTGGGTAAAATTATCGAAATACCCTCGAGAGGCGAAATTACCGTTTTACCCTTAGTGGTAGGATCATCGATGTATGAGTAGTAACTGTATGATTAATGTTGATGATGATGCACTGCTTACATGATTTAGTTATGGCATGGCATACTGCATGGGTTGGGTTATGGATTTGGAGGAAGCACTGTACTGGTGGCTCTGCCACGTTATACTGATTTAGTGGCTTTTGCCACGTTATACTGATTTAGTGGCTCAGTCACGTATACTGTTATTAGCAGCTAGTCTGCGTTATTGGTGTGCTGGTTGGGTGGGTTGACTTGGTCCCCACAGGTGTGTTGGTTGGTATGGGTGGTGTGTTGGTTGGACTGGGTTGGGTACATATTTGTTTTGCATATCATAGGGCTTCGCCTGCATCGTTATTAGTAGGGCTTTGGCCTGCATCGTTATTGAATAGGGCTTGGCCTGCATCGTTACTAAATAGGGCTTCGGCCCAGATTGTTACTGAATAGGGCTTAGGCCCAGATTGTTACTATATACGCTTGGGCTTAAACTGTGGGTGTAATAAGGGGATTACACACTGAGTTCTCGTAACCCATCCTTTCTCTTTAACTATGCAGGTAATCCTCAGCCTTAGAGGATTTGGAGCTGCGAAGGACTCAGAGGTGGCCGCACGTCCTGTATGTTCTTGGGGTTAATTTAGCTACTTTATTTTAGTTTACTTTACTTTATTTTTTGGGTTAATAATTTTTGTAATAAGGCCATTGGAATTGTTTTTAACTTTCATTTGGTATTTCTTAACAAACTGTTAATTTATTAAACACGGGTTTTAAAATAATAACCACTACTTTTAAAATATCATGTTTCCGCAACTGTTTAAACCAAACTTCCGTAACAGACAAGGTTTTAAAAACAAAATAATAGATGCATAATACTATTTTTGAAAAGAAATGATTTCGAGTAAAACTTGTTTTGTTAATAAGCAACGAGAATCGGGATTTTTAATCGATAGAAATTTTTGATTCGTAGATGCGTTTTCCAACGAACACAAAGTTTTCCAACAACACCTGATGTGGCACGCTAGATCCGGTCATAACGTCTAGGCCGGGTGTGGGTGTTACACCTCTATTTAATTTAGTCCAAAACACACTTTAAAACACATTTACGCTTTTGCCCTTAATATTTCACATTTTTCACAATTTAGTCATTATTTCATAAAATCACAAAATAATGAAATTCAATAACCCATGCTAGCCGAATTACTATTATACCCCTAGCAACCCATATTTTTCATTTATTTCACATTTTAACCACAAAGTTTCAACATTTCTCAATTTAATCCTTATTTTGCATTTTTTCTAAAAAATCACTTAACAAAACTCGTATATCTATCAACAAGCATTCATAATCTATCAAGAAACTTCAAAATTCATGTTTATTCATCAATGGGAAGATTCATAATCTTTAACAATTTTGCAAATTAGTCCCTGGGTTAGCTAGACCTAGCTGCAACGATCTCAAAAACATAGAAATCATTAAAAACCGAACAAAAATAGACGTACATGCTCAAGAAGAGAAGGCCGAATGTATCAAGCTATTTCCATGGCTTTTCTTCTTCTAATTTTCGGCTATATGATGAAGATGACACCAAAATATAATTTTTGTTTTATTTATTATAACATTATTAATTAATTACTAATTTAACCTTATTTATATAACATTAAAATTCACCTAACACATGTCCAAAAGTGTCCATTCAAATTCTAAATGGTCTATTTTCCATTTAAGGCCACCATAATTAAAAACCATAGCAATTTAACACCTCTTTACTACTAGCATGCAAATTTTTACACTTATTATAGTTTAGCCCCTTTCGTCAAATTAAACATTCAAACAATAAAATTTCTTAACAAAATCTTCACATAATTATTCAATCATGCTGTAAACATTAAAATAATAATAAAATAATTATTTTGACTTCAGATTTGTGGTCCCGAAACCACTGTTTCGATTTGACTAAAATCGGGCTCTCTTTATTCCTTGCATTGTCTTCTTCTTAACCCAATCTTATTGGCAAAATTTTCCTGATGCCATAGTCAAGCTACGATCTTACCTAGTCTGAACCCATGTTTAATATTATGGTGGACTTCCCCGTGTTTACTGTTCCGGTGGATTACCCTATGTTTATTGTCCCAACGGACTCCTCCATCTTACTATCCCTACAGACTCTCTATGTTGCTATAGCCGAGCTATGGTCTCACTGAAACACCCCTAACTCCTCTCTGTCGTCGGATTAGGGTTACAAGCATTACTAACAAATCGAATAATTAATTCAATCATAATCAGCATATAAAACTAACTAACAATGTTATAATATGCAGGGGAAGGTCACAACAATTTAATACTTCCATGCTAGATTCTTATACATTCGAATAATAAATCATGCTATGCATTTCTAAACTTGGTCTTCCACTATTTACACTCTTATCACTATTTATCCCTTCTAGAATGTCAGGATTTGGATACATATAAGATTATTCCAATTATTAGCATCAGAGTATTAGTCCATACCTCGTCTATAATTATCTTTTTAATTTGCCTTCGATGATGTTAGTGGAATACACTTAATTTAGGTTTACTAATCCACCCCAATTCAGAGTAAAAGCTACTCTTACAACCTCTATTACGAGTCTACGGGACCCTAAAATAGTTTTAAAATAGGCGGGGACTAATTTGACACAATTTTCAAACTTTAGGAAATAATTAAAAAAATTTTAACTGCAGAGGTCGCACGGTCGTGTGGGCATTCGAAGTAGGGACACACGGCTGTGTCCCAGCTTATGTCCGTGCCCATGTAACTCACTAACTTGGGTTACACGGCCAAACCACATGCCCATGTGCCAAGCCGTGTACCCTTCTAAATGGCCTCGTACACCCATGTGCTAGCCGTGTGTCTCACACGGTCAAGTCACATGCCCGTGTGTCTGTCCGTGTGGACCTTAATTGTGCCTTAAACTAATGTACCCTCATTGGTACCACATTTATATCATCAAAACATATCGTTAATGCATCATTCAAATCCAAATTATAAACATAACAAAATCACTCCATTTAGCCTAGTTCATAACCACCTAAGCATCAACTAAAATTCACAAACACGTAACATATCTTGGTTCAATTCAACATACCATTTTATGGCATCAAACACCAACACATGATTACATATACACCAAGCAACATTACACCTATAGCTTTATTTACAATCCATCCACAAAATAACTATCAACAAAACATCCTAGGTACATGCCAACACAAAAGATCAACATCACCACATTTGAGATCCGGATCATTACTGGATGCTGAATCAACGATCAAAAGTAAAGTACCTAACCTGCGCACGGACAACAAAATCGTACGCTAAGTAAAACTCAATGATATTTCTATAATCCGAACAATTAAGAATATAATGATGCAGAAATGCATAATTTGAATTATATGAACATAATATTGTCCAAGCTTATATTTTCCATATACCATTATTTCAATTTCACATTCTATCATATTTGTTTTGTTTAACAAATATCTCAATACAAATTTCTAGCTATATAAATAGCTTTTCATATATCAATCCACATTTCATTTAAACAATAGCATTATTCATTCAATATTCAATTCATGAGTATATAACTCATATATTCCATGTATTTACAACATATTTCACATTTTATTTTCAATTCACTATATCACTTCCGTTTCTCCTACCATGCCATTTCATATCAATTATAGAACTTTATTATTTATTTACCCCTAAAAACACGACTTGGACTTGAACGGATACATGGATCCAACCAACACACTAGTTTGGCACCCAATGCCTCGTCGGATAAATCTGAAGCAGTAACGGCGCCCAGTGCTATATAAATTGACACCCTGTGTCTTATCTGTTAAACCGAAGTAAATTGGCACCCAATGCCTCATCGACTCGAAGTCGAAGAAATCCCTGAACTCTTCCTGTAACATCCTGAATTTTTGGGCCCATGCGTTTAATGGGTGAATATGTGTAATGAGTTAAGTTGAGTATTAGGGGTTGAGAATGGGCTCAAGTTTGGGCTGAGGCTGTAGTTAAAATTCTTGTTTGAACACTTTAGTGGAAAGCTTGTTAAGTTAGGGCATAAAAGATATTAGCTGTGTTTTAAAACACAAATGGGCTTGTGGCCCAATTGCAAAATGGCGCCACTAAGAGGGGAAAAAGTTGGCGTCAATTGAAGGTCTAAGGTTCGAGTCGCCTGGTACCTTTTATTTTAAATATTTTCGGCATTTATAAGAGCAGTAGTGGAGTCCAGCAATGATGCTTAAATTTAGGAATTTATTTAATGTGATAATAAGGTGGATAATGTGCTGATAAAGGAAGGAAGAGGTAGTGTTATCCATGACACTGTGGATGAGTAGTCAGATGAGGATAAGGAAAGAATCAAGGAGTTATCTGCAAGGCTAGGTGGTGGCCGAAATTTTGACTCTAAGAAGAGGGAAGAAATCGGTTTCTATTTGCCATAAGGGGTGTCAAATTTTCCCAATTATTTGTTTAATTTTTAGTCATCAGGAAAGGCACTTCCGGGATTTGATAAGTAAGTGCCGAAATTCTCTATAAATAGGGGTAGTATCTCTTCAATTCTGGCATTTGGAACCCCATTCTTTTCTCTCATTCTCTATGCTGAAATTCTCAATCTTTCTCTGCAACTTGTGTTAATTTCTTCTAAAAGCCGAAAACGCCTAAGCCTCTCCTTGTTCATCTCTTTTCCGGACCTTTCTTAAAAGCCGAAACCTTTTACTTCACTTTCTGTTTCCATTCTTTTCCTCTTGTATCGATTTCTCCATAAAATCGGGATCTTCTTGAAGTTGCTGAATCTCCTCTCAAGTGTTAGCCGAATCCCCTATGTTGAGGTAAGTGTCGACTTCAGTTAGTTTCTCATGTTCTATTTTGGTTTTGGAGACCAAAGCCTAAAAGGCTAATTGTGGTGGCAAGGATATCTCCTGAGTAACGTTTTTCTTGTGCTCTTATTTTGGGGCGCTACATCGGGAATTGAAGTAGATCTCTTAGATCTAAAAGCCGGAAACGCTAGTCCCTGAATCTCATATCACTTTTCGAGAAATTCAAGGTAAGGGATTTTCTTTAGATTTCTGTTAGATTCGCTATCACATTTGAGATCTTAACCATATGTTATGGTTTAACAACCTTATTTCGTTATAGTAGTTCTGACAAGTACTTTTGATGGAATCAAATATGGATCAGGCAAAGAAGAGGATTGGGCCTGTAAACCCAATCCCTAAGTTCAAGAAATGCGCGGTGTCAGCGGTTCGAGATTGGCCACCAGGTTGTGGACCGGCTTCTGAACAACACCTTAGGCAGATAGCGGTGGTGTTAGCTACAGATAGCGTCGACTTAGAGGGTCTCGTTCTAACGGTAATCAGGTGTGTAAATCTCTAACACACTAGTTAATTGTAATATATATGTTATGGGCTAAAAAGCTGGAAAGAGGCTGTGTAGACAGTCAAATAAAACCCAAAAAGGGTTAGGCAAAGGACGCCAGGTACGTAATCATAGAAATCTCTATGTGTATCGATATATATATGAAAGCCTGTTTTCATAAAGATGGTATGATGTTTTCTTGTTTACAAGTATGTATGCATGGGGTGGGATTATGATAATGAAGGGGAAGTGCATGATAGGTCACTTGGTTATCGGTGGTTAAACCACAAAATCTAATGTTAGGTCACATAGTGATCGGTGGCAATGTCGCGTTTAATGATTCCTGATTAATAGGAATAGGCAGTACGGTTGTCATTATGGTGTGTAGCGGATGGAGGGTTGATTGTAGAAATCCCCGAGGTGTGATGGTTGGTACGGGTTGGTGTGTAGAGGATGGAATTCTAGGATGGGTTGGGCTATTCATTATTTACTATTTATCATGTAATTATGATTGTTGCCTTTATGTATGGGCCGAGGCCCATAATGTGTTTGTGGGTCTCAAGTCGTTGTTGTTTCGGGATTTATACACTGAGTCTTGGTGACTCACCCTTTTATTTTTCCTACTCTTCCAGATGAGCAGTAGATCGTGGACATGGGAGCCGAGATAGACTCGAGGGGCCATAAGGACTTTTATTTAAAGAAATACATCTCCGTTTAAAATACCATGTTCTCTTTTATTTTGTTTTTTTTTTATTTATTTAATAAGGCCCCATAGTTTATATTCAACTAAGTAGTTTTTAATATTTGCAACTTATGAAATTATGTCAAAGGTTTAATTATTCAAAACAATAATAATAATACAAGGTTTTCTTTTCAAATGTCACTTATTTATTCAATTATTGCCCAATTAATTTACGATTTCCAAAACCAATAAGGAACTATGTTTTCAACATCAATCCCGTAACATGCGAAATCTAGTTGAAACGTATGGGCCGGGTTTGGGGTGTTACACTTCCTATCCTATGGCATGCCATCTATATCTGAGTCAGCCCGATACAGTTAATAGGGTGTAATTTCACATTTCAAATACAACCAATAGCCAATTCTCATATTTGTACATATATTCATTTCAATTCAAATAATCAATACATTCCTAATGTATGTACCAATTCAATCCATTTCAATCAACAATCAAAATTCCAAATACTCACCTCACACACTTACCAAATGCATTAAATCGATTTGCAATAATTGACAACTAGGTTCGGATTTATAGAAATACAAACCGCGAGCTATTCGACGTCAATTTTAACCTTCCCCTTTTTAGTTGAGGATTTCGGTACGACATTAGCTATGGAATTAAAACAATTAAAATGCATCAATACAACACAATTCAATTTCACATTGACTATTTCAATTTTTACTCAATATTTGCTTATATCCCAATTCAGCCCCTAAACCGAGACTAATTTTTATTCTTCATATTTAATTTTATATTTTTATACTAATTTCACTTTAAGCTAAATTTAGCTCCCTATTTTCAATTAAAGCCCTAAATTTCAAAATTTTCACAATTTAGTCCCTATTACTCAAAATTTACAATTTGTTCTACAATTTAATCTTTTTCCATTTCTAGCTTAAAAATCTATCAATTTAATCCCTGATACTAAAAGTATTTAATAATAAAAACATTTAAAATCTTAATCAATGCCAAAATTACAACATGGGTCGGGTAGCCCTAGGTATTGGGATTCCAAAAATAAAAAGATTACAAGAAAATGGACTAAATTGACTAACCAATTGAAGTTTGAACCCTAGAAGCCCCTAGGCCGTGCGTAACTTTCTTTTGTTTTCTTTCTTTTTCTATCTTTCTTTTGCATGTCTTTCTCTTCCTTTTTCTACTTACTATACTATTATAATTTCATTTATTTTATAATATATATTATATAATACATATACATACTTTTAACTTTTAGTTTATTAATTATAATATAACTTATATATTAACTATTATAATATATATCATATCATTAATTGTTTTAACCCATTTACCGTCCACTTAAAGAAACAAAGGTAAAATTGCTTGTTTAATCCCTTTAATAATTTTTAAATCATAATTCCACTTCTACACAATACGCGATTTAGTCCCTATACTATAATAATTTTTAATTCATGCAAATTTACTTAACTGAAACCTAATTAACTACACAACTAACTTTGTAAATATTTTTAATAAATATTTATGAGTCCGATATAAAGGAATAGAGTCTCGAGAATACACTTTTCGACACCCCTGACTATTGGGTCGTTACACTTACACCTTGTAACCCCATGTTTAATGTCCCGGCAAACTCTATTGGTCACTATAACTGAGTTATGGTCTTACACCTTAAACTTTTTTTGAGATGTCGCCTCGAAGGACCTTACCACCATTGCAGTAACATCCCATAAAGCATACTAATCGTCGTTGTGGTGTTGCTCTATGGAACCTAATTAACGTCGTCACTGCGTCGCCTCGGTTAACCAGTCGAGTCATTCCATTTCTTATTTAACCTTGATGCTTGAACATAAAGAGTCCCCTCCACAAGGCCTAGAGCTTTGCACATCACGGTTTGCACTCAACAACTCCATATAGAGGTATCTAACAGGAATTCCATTTTCCCTATTCCTCCGCCCATTCCTCCATTTCGCCATTCCTAACCTTTATGTTCGAACATCGTAGTGTCCCATCCACAAGGCTCGGAGCCTCGCACATCACGGTTTGCACTTAACACCTCCGTATGGCGATATTTAATAAAAATTCCGATTTCCCAAATCCTAACTTCATCTAACCCGTCAATGATTTCCTCTGCATTATGCATACATTACTCAAGCATATCACACAATTTATCATTAGACATACATCACGCCAGATTATTTATCATCAACTATATTAAACATACATCATGCCAGATTATCTATCATCAAGTATCTACCATAAAACAACTAGCGGACAACTGGTAAGAGCTCACAAGGTATTGTGCATACACACAACCTACGCTTTTTTCAAGCATATACACCATAACTCAGGCACCTCCATACATCAACAACATGATACATGCAAGTCACATAAAATCATCTATCATCTAGAAGGAAAGATATAGAAACTCACCTAGATTCCTTTATCATTATCTGCTTAGCTTGTCCAAACGTCAGAGCCTTCTTTATCCTAACAGTTAAGCATGAAAATCATTTAGTAGTTAAACTAAAGGTGTTCAACCCATTAAAAACCCAGAATCCATAATTATGTAACAGCTTTTAAGAGTACTACTTTACTCAATTCTTCAATCCATAAGTTGTAACACCCAAAACTCGGCCTAAAAGTCTAGACCGAATTCGGAACGCTACATTATTCACCGAAGTGATTGTAAGAAAATTTTACAAATCAAGTCGTTTAAAAATTTAATTCCGAAAATGTTTATCCTGAATCAATTCAAAAACGTTTAATCATTTAAATTTCCCAGTAAGTTCAACAGTATAACACTTGTGAATGAAAACTTAAAACAAAAGTTGTACCACAGTATTATGAAACTTTACATTTCAACTTAAACGAATAACAACTAAACCTGAAAATAAAAGCTTATAACTAATTTCCACCAAGGCTACCCGAGTCCTCCACGTACTGAGTCTAGCATCCAGAATTCAAAACTGTACCTAAAAAGGGGAAACAGAAGAGGGGGTGAGCTACTCGAGCTCAGTGTGAGATCAAAATCAGTTAAACTACATAAACGAAAATAGGGAACTAGAAGCAGTTCAGAAGAAGAACACACTTACAGACATATAAAAATTAAGCGAGTTCGCCTAACGTCAAAGACACACCATAAATACCTTACAGTATGGAACAAACAGACACAACTAACCTCAAGTGCTATTTAAATACAATAGCAACAATTCACCAGTCAGTCACACTATTACAATAACAGTTCAGTCAGACATTTATAGAGAAAGCCTACATAATTTCATAAGCAAACGTGTCTTCCAGTCGACCAGTAACACATTCAGTCATAGTATCACATTCAGCCAAACTGATCAATCAGACAACCAGTCGAATAGTACAGTCACATTCAGTCACATAGTTTCACTCAGATGCATATGAGTGCAAATGAGTTATAAAATAACCCACCCATCCAGGCAACACACCATCTCCGTCCAACCCTTCACTTACTATGGGGATTTAATCAACCCACCCATCCCTGCACTCTGAGTAGGACCTCGAAAAGTCCATCCAACCTTATACTCCATAGGATGTCATCCTGGGTTTCCCGACAACGATGATCATTGGCATTGTCCTCGACCCTTAGGGAATTGGGACTGTCCTCGACCCTCCGGGAATTAGGGCTAACAATGTGCAGATAAATTGCCAGTCTTATATGTTACGCAGCAAAGTTAGCGTATAAGCTATACTATGCCGGTAAATCACAGTACAGACATGCAATATGACCTGCCAGATCAGATAGTGGTACGTAGCGTAGCTAACTTACATGCGGTACAGTGCAGTGCGGTAATCCGCTATACCGATGAGTTGCAATAAAATTGCGGATCGATCAATGATATGCGGCGATCTTTGGCGTATGTCTTTATGCATGATGTAGTGCAAAAATTCGCGATGCGATCAATAGTCCACAACCCTCAAGGTATTGGGATTGCCCTCGACCCTCTAGGTATTAGGGGCTTCAGTATGCAGTTAAACTGCCAAATCGTAAATCTTCCTTCTTTTCAAAATCCCAACCCAAAATACTTTATATGTAGATGTATGTACGCAAATATATGTATGCAGATGTTTGAATCTAGATGCACTAATTCATATAACCGAAGCTATATCGAATCGCACACTAAGTGCCATACATATTCGAATCATCGTCAAAAATAACTTTAATCTTGTATACACAACTTATGCAATATCAAAGCATTTAAAGCATAATTGTAATAATGCTTGTTACATGCGAACTTACCTCGGATGTGAAAACGACATAATAGGTCGATTAGTCGAAAACTTTAGTTTTCCCCCGATCAAGATCCGAATTCCACTTTTCTTGACCTAATTGCCAAGATTGAAGTTGCCGAATCTCTAACCCTATTTTCACAAGAAGAATCGGTTGAAGATGATAAAAGATGATAGAAATTGGCTTTCTTTTAATTTAATTAACCATTAATAATTAATTTACTTATTTAACCTTTAAAATATTTAATAATTACACCAAATGCCATTCCACTATCATCCACTATCAAACTAATGGTCTATTTACAACTTAAGGACCTTAACTTTATTGTTCTATAGCTATTAGACACCTTTAGCTAATAGAATGACACTTTTTCATTTTACGCGATTTAGTCCTTTTTATCAAATTGACGATACAAACGTTAAAATTTCTTAACGACACTTTCACACAATCTTCAATCATGCTGTAAACATTAAAATAATAATAAAATAAGTATTTTGACCTCGAATTTGCGGTCCTGAAACCACTGTTCTGATTTGACTAAAAACGGGCTGTTACAACTCTCCCCCTTAGGGATTTTTATCCCCGAAAATCTTACCAGTTAATAGGTTAGGGTACTATTTTCTCACAGCTTCCTTGGGCTCCCACGTAGCCTCTTCAATTCCGTGACGTTTCTACAAGACTTTCACTAAAGCTATGCATTTATTTCTCAATTCTTTGATCTCTCGAGCCAAAATTCTGATCGGTTCTTCGTTGTATGTCATATCAGGCTGAATCTCAATCTCTGACGGAGAAAACACATGTGAGGGATCCGATCTATATTGACGCAACATCAATACGTGAAACACGTTATGGATCTTTTCTAACTCTGATGGCAAGGCTAGTCGATATTCCACTGGCCCTATTCTTTCGATAATCTCGTACGGCCCGATGAAACGCGGACTCAACTTGCCTTTCCGACCAAATCTAAGGATTTTTTTTCCATGGAGATACTTTCAAAAACACTTTGTCACCGATTTGAAATTCAATATCTTTTCATTTCAAATCCGCGTACGATTTTTGACAATCTGAAGCTGCTTCTAAATAGTTGAGAATTGCTTTCACTTTCTCTTCAATTTCTCTGATCAAATCAACCCTGTGAATCTGTTTCTCACTAAGTTCAATCTAATACAATGGAGTTCAGAATTTACGACCATACAATGCTTCATACGGTGCCATCTTTATGCTCGATTGAAAGCTATTATTATACGCAAATTCAACTAACGGCAAATATTTCTCCCAATTACCTTCGAACTCTAAAACACAACATTTGAGCATATCTTCGAGAATTTGAATTACTCTCTCGGACTGACCGTCGGTTTATAGATGAAAAGCTGTACTGAAATTCAATTTTGTACCCAGAGCCTCTTACAATTTCTTCCAAAATTGCGATGTAAGCCTCGGATCTGTATCCGAAATAATCGAAATTGGCACCCTGTGCAGTTTAACGATCTCAGCAATGTACAATTCAGCTAATCTATAGAGTGAATAGTCAGTACGTACCGAAATGAAATGTGTGGATTTCATCAATCGATCAACGACAGCCCAAATTGTATCTTTCTTTTTTGGAGACAGGGGTAATCCCGATACAAAATCCATAGTCACTCTATCCCATTTCTACTCCGGTATCATCACAGGCCGAAGAAAACTTGAAGGCACTTGATGCTCGGCTTTCACTTTCTGACAAATTAAACACTTTGATACAAATTCAGAAATGTCTCGTTTCATTCCCGACCACCAATACAGTTGTTTCAAATCATTATACATTTTTGTACTTCCAGGATGAACGGATAAGCAACCACTATGTGCGTCGTGTAAAATTTTTTGAATCAACTCTGGATTTTTTAGTACACAGATTCTATCTTGGAACATCAAACAATCATCGGATCCGATTTGGTATTCTAAATCACTAGTCGATTCGTATTGCACCCTTTTAGCATCCAATTCACTATCACATTTTTGAGCTTCACAAATTTGATGAATAAATACTGGTTTAGCTTTAACTCAGCTAAGATTGAACCATTTTTGGATAATGTCAACTGTGTATTCATTGCTCTCAAAGCAAACAACGATTTTCTACTCAAAGTATCCGCGGCTACATTCGCTTTCCCTGGGTGATAATCAATCACTAACTCATAATCTTTCAATAACTCGAGCCATCTCCGCTGTCGCAAATTCAAATCTTTCTGAGTCATAACATATTTTAAGCTTTTATGATCAGTAAAGATGTGGCATTTTTCACCGTACAAATTATTACGCCAAATTTTCAGTGCAAAAACTATAGCGGCCAACTCTAAATCATGCATTGGATAATTCTTTTCGTGCAGTTTCAACTGTCTAGAAGCATATGCTATCATTTTTCCCTCTTGCATCAATACACAACCCAAACCGTTCAATGATCCATCCCTGTAAATCACAAATTCTTTACCTGATTCAGGTTGAACTAACACTGATGCCTCAGTTAACAATGCTTTCAATTGATCGAAGCTTTGTTGGCATTTTTCAGACCATTCAAACCTAACATTTTTCTGTAGTAATTTCGTCATTGGTGTAGCAATCATCGAGATCTCTTTAATAACGTCGATAGTAACAACCAGTCCTAGAAAACTTCTAAACTCAGATAAATTTCTAGGTGGTTTCCAGTCAACCACTGTAGAAATCTTGCTTGGATCAACTCGAATGCCATTCGCTGACACTATATGTCCCAAAAATCCAACTTCTCGAAGTTAGAATTCACATTTGCTGACTTTAGCATACAGTTGCTTATCTTTCAAGGTCTGCAACACAATCTTCAAACGCTCGGCATGCTCAGACTCATCTCGAGAATAGATCAGAATGTCGTCAATAAACACAACAACAAATCTGTCTAAATACGGTCTAAGGATCCGATTCATCAAATCTATAAAAATGGCAGGAGCACTAGTTAGTCCAAAAGGCATAACAAGGAATTCATAATGTTTGCACCTCGTTCTGAACGCAATTTTTGGCACATCTGAGTCTTTAACTCGCAACTAATAATAACCAGATCTCAAACCAATCTTTGAAAACATTGTTGCACCTTTCAACTGGTCAAACAAATCTTCTATTCTCGGCAGTGGATACTTATTCTTTATCATAACCTTGTTGAGCTGACGATAATCAATACACATTCTCATTAATCCGTCTTTCTTCTTAACAAACAATATTAGCGCACCCCAGGGCAAAAAACTCGGTCGTGCAAAACCTTTATCTATTAACTCTTACAACTAAGCTTTCAACTCTTTCAACTCTATCAGAGCCATTCTATATGGAGCTATAGATTTTGGTGAAGTTCCCGATACTAATTCAATAGAAAATTCAACTCTCTGATAGGTGGCAACCCCGATAATTCTTTAGGAAACACATCTGGATAGTCACAGGCAACTGGCACAGATTCAATCTTTGATTCAGACACTTTTGTATCCAAAACATAAGCAAGATAAGCTTCACAACCCTTTCTCACACATCTCTGAGCTGACATAGACGAAATCACAACAGGCAATTCATTCGATTCATTTAATTCAATCTGAAGGATATCTTTATTCTAACACTTCAATTCTATAATCTTTCATCTGTAGTTCACAACAGTATCATGCGAAATCAACCAATCCATTCCCAGAATTACATCGAACTCATCAAATGGCAAAAGCATCAAGTCAGCCAGAAAATAGTAACCCCGAGTCATTAAAGGACAATTCTTGTAAACTTTATAAACTAGAAGGGGTTCGATACTTTAATTACAAACTCAGTAGACTCAACAGGCAAACTCTTAATAGACACCAGATTCATACATATATACGAATGGGTCGATCCAGGATCACTCAATACAATAACCTTAGTGTCGTAAAGAGAAAATGTATCGGTAATGACATCTGGTGATGACGCGTCTTCGCGAGCGCGAATAGCGTAAGCTCTAGCAGATACTCTGGCCTCAAATCTCACTGTATAATCTCTCGTTGTACTACAATTACCACTTGTATTTTCGGCATTTCTTGGTGGCCTTCCTCGAGTAGCTGTATTGCTTGATCTTGTATTTTGAGATTTATTTTTTTTCATTTAGCTCGGGACAACCTCTGATAAAATGATCTCGTGAACCACAACTATAATAAACTCTATTATTATTTTTCACCCAGCTATCTCCAAAATGTCGTCTTCCACACTGTTGACACTCATGTTTAACGTCTTTCACGTTGCCAACACTCGATACTGATGTGGCTTAAGCTTTAGGGCTGGTGTATTGCTTTCCATAATATCTATTAGAATATCCCACTGAATCTGTCGATCGGTAAAAATAGTCTCTGAATTTCATTGATGAGGATTGATAAGGTTTACTCATCGATCTTTTCCTCGAGTCTCTTGCCTCTGAATCAGCCTTTCTCTTTTCTCAGCTAAAGTCTTCGGCTTTGTAAGCGCTGTCAACTAACATAATAAATTCTTTTAAATTTAAAATCCCGACCAAAAGTTTAATATCTTCGTTCAGCCCATCAACAAGCCGCTTGCACATTACCTCTTCAGTAGAAACAGACTCTCGAGTATACTTGCGTAATCGTAAAAATCCTCTTTCATATTCGGTTATAGTCATGTGGCCTTGTTTCAATTCTAAAAAATCTTTATGCTTTTGATCCAAAAATAGTTGACTGATGTATTTCTTTCAGAATTCAGTCTGAGAGAATTCCCAGGTAATGCTCTCCCTCGGCATCATGAATACTAAGGTATTCCACCACTGATATGCGATGTCTCTCAGAAGGGAAATAACACACTTTAAATATTTAGCTGGTGTACAAGAAAGTTCATCAAGCACTCAGATCGAATTTTCAAGCCAAAACTCGGCTCTCCTAGAGTCATCCTCAACATTAGCTCTGAACTCTTCAACCCCGTGTTTACGAATCTTATCAACTGGAAGCTTATTCAATCTTAAAATCTCGACTCCTTAAGGAGCTGCAGGAACTGTTTGTGGATTAGGAGGGGGTGGAAGTTGTTGAGCAGCCGGGTTTGTTCGAATGAATTGAGTGAACCACTCGTTCATCATTTGGAAGAAGACTTCTTTAGCCTCTCCTCCCTGACTACCCGTTACGGGTCTAGAATCAAACGGCGCTGTCCCTTGAGTGAGAGTAGGTGCATCACTCTCAACCTCATCAACTATAGCTCGATTGGGATCCATTTACTATACATTTTAAAATGTCAGAAGCCATCACACTATCACAGTTTATATATGGCACGTATAGCTAGACTCTTACATACGCTACGTTAGTCTTAGAATCGACTAAATCATAGGTCTGATACCAATAAATGTAACACCCCTCACCCGTATTCAATGCCAAAATAGGGTTACGGAGCATTACCAGACTTACAACACTTTTAAACATACATTTCATATACAATTTATCGATTCAAATACAATTCAATCATAAATAATCATAGTGTCCCTTAAACGAGCCTACAAGGCCTTAAACATGTATTAAGAGTGGTTCGGGACTAAACCAAATACTCGGGAAATTTTTCAACACTTAGTAATTTTTTTCTCAAAATAGGGGATACACATCCGTGTGGTCAGCCGTGTGTCTCACACGGCCACTAGACACGCCCTTGTCACAGACCGTGTGAACATTCGAAATGAAAGCACATGGTTGTGTTCCAACCCGTGACCAAACAAGGGAGCTTACTGACTTGGGTCACACGGCCAACCGCACGCCCGTGTGTCTAGCTCGTGTACCCTTCGAAGTGGCCACACACGCCCGTGTGCCAGGCCGTGTGCTAGGCCGTGCCAAACCTGTAGGGTATACTGACTTGTGTAACACAACCAAGTCACACGCCCGTGTGCTAGGCCGTGTGCAAATTAAGGGGTGTACTGACTTATGCCACACAGTCGATCACACGCCCGTGTGTGAGACCGTGTGGAGCATACTGACTTCATTTCAATTTCAACACCAGGGGACACACAGCTGTGTATCATAACCGTGTGTCACACACGGCTGAGATACACGCCCGTGTCTCTACCCTTGTGGACAAAAATAGGCTATTTACCAAGCCCTTTTACCACCCCATTTGATACACACCTTCACCTACATATATGGCACCAAAACAAAGCATAATAGGCAACCCATAACAACCAAATCAAACATTGTTTAATTCAAAATTGTGATAAACATTTCCGATAAACATTATCAATTCATCAACCATTTCCGATAAACATTAAACACATCACAAAATAACATTAGCACATCTATAAACATTTACCAAACATATATCATTTTGTACCAATTCTCAAGCATGATACTAATTCCACAAACCTCATAATATAGGTTATATATTTATATGTCCATACACTAGGCTCAAAAACAAGCCATCTTTCGTGGCTATATACACAAACCAAAACATATACATTTTCAAGCCATCTCAAATGGAAAAACTCACTACCAAAACATAACCAACATGACCATAGTTCCTATATATGCCATATGACCAAACCATAAGCTCAAAAGCACCAAAGTGATGGTTGGATAGTGTGACATAGCCTCTGACGATCCCCGAATCTGAGCTAGCTTTAAAATCACAATAAGACATAGAAAATAAACAAAGTAAACTTTATAGCTTAGTAAGCTCGTATGAAATAAACTTAACTAATCACAAATACACCATTCATCAATTTAAACATATTAACATGTAATTTATGATTACTAACAAACCTTTCACATGCTTATTCATATGCTTATATGCAAACTTAAGAACTTCTTCGATTTAAAGCTCATATTATGCATGTACATACCTGTACGAATCCGTAACAAGCTCATACATATTCAGAATACCGTTGAATACCCGATATCTCGCACACTAAGTGCCGTACATAACCGAAGCTATCTCAAATAGCACACTAAGTGCCATATATAACCGAAGCTATCTCAAATCACACACTAAGTGCCATACATAGCTGAAGGTATCTCGATCTCGCACACTAAGTGCCATATATAATTGAAGATATGTCGAATTGCACACTAAGTGCCATATATAGCTGAATCGTCGTCAAACATAACTTTAATCTCGTATACACAATTTATGCAATATCAAAGCATTTAAAGCATAATTATAATAATTCTTGTTACATACGAACTTACCTCGGATATGAAAACAACGGAGTAGGTCGATTAGTCGATAACTTTAGTTTTCTCCCGATTAAGATCCGAATTTCGCTTTTCTTCATCTAATTGCCAAGATTGAAGTTACCGAATCTCTGACCCTATTTTAACAAGAAGAATCAGTTGAAGATGATAAATTATGATAGAAATTGGCTTTGTTTTAATTTAATTAACCATTAATAATCAATTTACTTATTTAACCTTTAAAACATTTAATAATTACACCAAACGCCATGCCACTATCATCCACTATCAAACTAATGGTCTATTTACCACTTCAGGACCTTAAATTTATTGTTCTATAGCTATTAGACACCTTTAGCTAATAGAATGGCACTTTTGCATTTTATGCGATTTAGTCCTTTTTATCAAATTGACCATTCAAACGATAAAATTTCTTAGCGACACTTTCACACAATCATTCAATCATGCTGTAAACATTAAAATAATAATAAAATAAATATTTTGACCTCAGATTTGTGGTCCCAAAACCACTATTCTTATTTGACTAAAAACGGGCTGTTACAAAATCACTCATGAATACGTGTTAAAACCGTATCATTGTCAAGGTGATAAAAAGTAAGAAATGAGTGCAAAAAGAATGGTGCAGCTTGATGAATTAGATGAATGGCAAGCGATGTGTGACCCCTACTTGTGCAAGCGATGTCAAATAATAGATCAAACCCATGAAGTTTTTACTTATAATTCATAAACGATATATTATATTGGAAACTCACTAAGTTCTTTTGAACTTACTTAGTTTTTGTTATGCTTTCCAGGTATAATGGTTCATATAAGGAGCTAAAGAGGGATTAAGTTAGATTTCATTCAAGTTTAGGCAAACTTGTGTACTAAAATATAACATACATATAGTGGGGCGTCCTAGAGGCTGAGCCTCAAGGTCAGAATCCTCTTTTTGTAACTAAGTCTAAACCGTAGTATTATAATTACAATGTAGAGAAATCGATTCAACGTATTAAAATTATTATTGTAAGTTTTCCATAAGTCTGCCTGTTAAGATTTTTAAACTAGGAATTTGTAATTATAAGTTCATTTAGAAAACCAGCTAATTAGACATGTTAACTTGTTACTGATGATAAGCGAACTAAGTTATGTATGATTATTGATCGTTGTTTTCGCGATGTCAAAGTCTTATAATTTATAAAAAGAATGATCAAACTTGGAAACTAACTATGACAAAGATTTGAGGCAAGCGTACCTATCTAACAATAGTATAATTAAGGCAAGACCGGGATGTCGAACTCAAAGGAACCAAAAGTACTAATACTAACTCTCTTTTTATTATCTAGCCTAAGAATTAAAGTGAATTTTATCTAATCTAAAATTAACTAACAACTAATCTAAAGACTCTAAGACAAAGAAGAATGAATTTGGGAAAATAACTTGAGGGAAAACCAATTGATTAAGACGACACCCAAGGAAGAATCCACCTAGACTTCACTTGTTATCTAACTTTGAACCAGACGATTTATTCGCTTGACTTCATCCGTAAGATTCCCTCAGTTATATTAATCCCTCTCTCGAGGCGATTAGCGTCTAACCCTAGGTTGATTAATTCAAATCTCTTTCTAATTAAAACCCCGAGAATCGCATTAATTCGATCTATGGACTCCCATATTAGGTTTCACCCTAATCCGGCAAAATCTCGTCACCCTATCTCTAGGCGCGCGATCAACTCCACTTAATTATGCTAGATCTACTCTTAAGCAGGGACTTTTACTCCTCCACCTAAGCACATCACACTTGAATTAATATCCCAGAAATATCAACACAAGAATTAAGAACACATAATTAAGAACAAGTCAAATATTTATCATATAGTTCAGCAAACAATAACAAGATTCATCTTAGGTTTCATCTCCCTCAGGTATCTGAGGGTTTAGTTCATAGCAATAAAAGAAAACATCTCCACAAATCTACCTTCTCTGGCCTAGTCAGACAGCCCTTGACTAAGGCCTTGGGTTTCCCCAACAAAAGCCCTGGCAGAAGGCTTCTACCGAACTCCCCGCTTAAGTTGCCCCCTTGGGTGTTTATATAGACTTTGAGATGCCTTACTTGGCCCCTAAGTATCCTAATTCAAGTAGAATTCCTACTAGGGTGTTTGAATAGGCTTTAGAATGTGTTTCTTTGCCTCCAAGTATCGAAATCTGTGTAAAACTTCTCTTGGCCGCGGTAGGGACATGCCCATGGCACACGCCCGTGTAAGTCGTGGCCAGGCCGTGCTCGAACCTGTTGAATTGGGCATAGCCATGTGGTTTTGGGTCTAGGCTATATGGATTTCATGATATGGCCTATTTACTCTGTTTTGGGCCCATTTTTCGTTCTTTTCATCACCCAGTGCTCTCCTTGGTATAAAACATGAAAACAAAGGATTAAGAGCACCAAATTACATAATTTAATGCTTAAATTATCCAAAAGCATGCTAAATGTGGGCTTAAAATATGTTACTTTTACGGTTTATCAAATACCCCCACACTTAAGCTTTTGCTTGTCCTCAAGCAAAATTCTCAACTCACGATAAAACGAACTTCCTCGATTCATAAAATTTATCAATAATGTTTCATCATAATTCAAAGATAATTCATATATGGATGATTCAATTCAAAGAGTCCTAAAGATTCAAACAATCAAAGTCATACATTTATGGCACAAAACATATGTGTTTCCCCTCATCTAAATAATTACCTCTGATTCAAAATTGACAAGAATTGACATCCTCACTAAAGATTCACTCAAATCACTTGAAGTGTTTAAGGTTCAGAATTAAGCACTCAAATGTCAAACATGAAGGTTAATCCCATAAGCTTGCATGAAAATCAAATCTCCACCACTAAAATATGAGATGATACACAAATCAAAAGGTCTTTACAAGGTTGTAACGGGGCTTAGGTTAAGGGTATGGATATAGGCTGAATTAAAAGGTTAGAATCGAGATTGACCTAACAATTTACCTAACTATGAACTAATCTTAAATAATTACATCAACTGAAAACTAATAATACGAGCTTTTTCTTTGAGATTTGAAATTTACATACATAAGCTCACCTAACATAGAACTAATGGTGAATATACTTCGATTTTTTTTTAAGAACAAGTCAAATGATGAATTTACTACTGAAATAAAATAATAAGGCAACCAATCAAATCAAATCTCGATATAGGGTAGTCAAAAAGAATGGTGATAACAAATACAAAGGGTTTTGGGTTTATATTAGTAGGTGAGTCAATAAAAAGGGTTGTTAGGATCAACGGGGTTCACTAGGGGTTAATTATGAAGGTAGGCTTTTTGATGGAGTAAGTGGGTTAAAACATAGGTGCCTTTATCATCTCGGTATATCAAATCATAGGTGTGGTCTCGTCGATGCAAGTTCTAGAATAACAAAACAATGTTGACACACTCATGATAAAAAGTGAGCACGAAAGAATGTATTCTTTTAAAAGGCTCAAAATCTCACAAAAAATTATGGGTTTTGATGTCAATCTTGTAAATTTGAAACTTCAAGGTAATAATTAGACTTAGGTAGACAACCTAACAAAATTTTAATTTTTGAAAATAGACTTATCATGCTTGATTCTCTAGAATCCTTCAAATTTAATCATCAATGCATAATTATCAATGATTTAATCCAAAACATATCAATAAAAATCATCAATCATGAAAATTTCATTCTAATCATAATATGAGAAACTTACTTTAGAACAAGGCATAATTCAGGGATTTTCAAATAATACTATAGTTAACCCCCACACACTTAAGATGTACACTATCCTCAATGTACAAAGATAGATAATATCAAAATAATCATAAAATCGTAAGATGGGGAGAGAAGTGAAACTTCCTAAATTTTGGATGAAGTCAATGAAAAGAAATCGGATAGGATTGGAGGTGAATGTGGGGAAGCGTCTCGAACCGTTTGAAATTGAGTCCTCGAAGCAGCCGTCCTGATTTTATTGTATCCTAAGCTAAATCTAAATGGTACGAAGAATAAGAAGAAGATAATAAAGAAAATAAAAAAATAAAAATAAAAATAAAAGTAAATAATGGAAAATGAAAGAAGAAAGATAACAGGAAAAAGGAAGGGAAAAAGGGGGTTAAATAGAAATTATGGATCTGGTAGTTGGCCCCGCCCTTGTACCTTCCTGTGGTGGCCACACGGCCACGGCCACGGCCGTGTGTAAGGCCGTGTGGTATGGAAATATGTACTTTGGTTAGTTTATGGTTAGGTGCTAAAAGGAAAAATAAAAGTAAAAAAATAAAAAATGTAAAAATTAATGGGGTTAGTGCTCGGGTTGCCTCTTGAGAAGCGCTCGTTTATAGTCTTAAGCTAGACTTTACCTTTCATTCGTATGGTCATGCTGGTTTGAGGAGGTGAAAATCCTTTCTCATGCGATCAATTCGGTTATTGATATAAAATTTAAGTCGAGTAATCTTTTCCTCAAAAGTGCCAAAATTAGAATATGTTACCTCGACCGTTCCATCTGGGAAGATTTTGAGTACCTGATCTCCTATCTTAAGCTGGGTTGTCCCATTATTAAGTTCGTCTTGGAGTCCCACTAACCTTTCACTGTCATGAGCTATTACGGCTTGAATTTGCTCTTTTGGGTTAGTTTCAGTGTTCCTTGGCAAGGTTTCTTGTAGTTGTTCTGAGATCAGCTTAGTAAGCTGACCAAACTGATCCTTGATCTCCTGTGTTGATGCCTTAAGTTTCGTTTCTATCTTTTGGAAACGTGTTTCTGTGGCTGCCATGAATTTTGTCAGTATCTCCCGAGGTTTGACTCCCCTTCCTGTTGGTGAGGTGGTTGTTGAAAATCTAGAGCAATTTTCGATCTTTGGCTACTTCGATCATCCCACGAGAAATTGGGATGGTACCTCCAACTTGCATTATAAGTGTTATCATAAAAATTATTTTGAGGTCTAGAGTAGTTACCCATATAGTGGACTTGTTCGTTCTCCATGCCATATCTGTAGGGTGGGTACTCAAGGATTCGCCACGCCTCCTAGATTCGAGTCATATTGCATTATTGGGTGTACTGCGAGAGACTATACAAACCATCAAACTTTTTATTCATCATCTCTAGCTGGTTATCGGTGACCACGTTCGAGGTTGAAGACACTGGCTGCTTTAGTAGGAATTGTCCTCATGACTTGCCACTGATAATTATTCAGTGCCATCTTCTCTATAAACTAAAATTATCTGCCAAAAGCAAATAGAGGAAAAATTAGCAAAGTAAAAATAAATAAATAATAATAAATAATAATAATAATCAAAATAAATTGTAATAAAAAATGGCTAAAGTAATAAAAATTAAGCTTTCTTAATATTTTAGTTCCCCGGCAACGGCGCCAAAAACTTGATCGTTGTTTTCGCGATGTCAAAGTCTTAAAATTTACAAAAAGAATGATCAAACCTGGAAACTAGCTATGACAACGATTTGAGGCAAGCGTACCTATCGAACAATAGTATAGTTAAGGCAAGACCGGAATGTCAAACCCAAAGGAACCAAAAGTACTAATACTAACTCTCTTTTTATTATCTAGCCTAAGAATTAAAGTGAATTTTATCTAATCTAAAATTAATTAACAACTAATCTAAAGACTCTAAGACAAAGAAGAATGAATTCGGGAAAATAACTTGAGGAAAAACCAATTGATTAAGACGACACCCAAAGAAGAATCCACCTAGACTTCACTTGTTATCTAACTCTGAACCAGACGATTTATTCATTTGACTTGATCCGTAAGATTCCCTAAGTTATATTAATCCCTCTCTCGAGGCGACTAACGTCTAACCCTAGGTTGATTAATTGAAATCTCTTCTAATTAAAACCCCTAGACTCGCATTAACTCGATCTATGGACTCTCATATTAGGTTTCACCCTAATCCGGCAAAATCTCATCACCCTATCTCTAGGCGCGCGATCAACTTTACTTAATTATGCTAGATTTACTCTTAAGCAGGGACTTTTTCTCCTCCACCTAAGCACATCACAGTTGAATTAATTTCCCAGAAATATCAACACAAGAATTAAGAACACATAATTAAGAACAAGTCAAATATTTATCATATAGTTCAGCAAACAATAACAAGATTCATCTTAGGTTTCATCCCCCTCATGTATCTAAGGGTTTAATTCATAACAATAAAGGAAAACATCTCAAAAGAAAAGATAAAACAAAACATAAGAAATCCCTAAAACCCCCTGAAGGAATTGAAGGAGAGATCCTCCGTCTTGAGTATAACTCTGGCTTCTTGAGATGGATCAACTGGCTATCTTCGAGTAAATCTCCACAAATCTACCTTCTCTGGCCTAGTCGGACAGCCCTTGACTAAGGCCTTGGGTTCCCCCAACAAAAGCCCCGGCAGAAGGCTTCTGCCAAACTCCCCGCTTAAGTTGCGCCCTTAGGTGTTTATATAGACTTTGAGATGCCTTACTTGGCCCCTAAGTATCCTAATTCAAGTAGAATTCCTACTAAGGTGTTTGAATAGGCTTTGGAATGTGTTTCCTTGCCTCCAAGTATCCAAATCCGAGTAAAACTTCTCTTGGCTGCGGCAGGGACACGCTATGGCACATGCCCGTGTAAGTCGTGGCCAGGCAGTGTTCGAACTTATTGAACTGGGCACAGCCGTGTGGTCTTGGGTCTAAGCCATGTGGATTTCGTGATATGGCCCATTTACTCCGTTTTGGGCCCGTTTTCTATTCTTTTCATCATCCGGTGCTCTCCTAGGTATAAAACATGAAAACAAAGGATTAAGAGCACCAAATTACATAATTCAAGGCTTAAATCATCCAAAAGCATGCTAAATGTGGGCTTAAAATATGTTACTTTTATGGTTTATCAATTATGAAAGTATATTTGTCTGATTTAATTGTGTTAGTTTTACAATACAGTTGAAATTTGTTCGTGGTTTTGTTTAAAAGCTGAAACGACACTTTGTATTTGGACCGGCTGATTGAGTCGAGTATAAGGTGTTACAATTAATTTAACCAAGTCATTATTTATCAAAACGCATATTAAACCTTATTTAGCTATAGATAGTTCTATACCAATTCATATGCCTCATATATATTGTAATCAAAATCAAACATGCCATCTTTAACTATGTATCAACATACCATACCACACTTCTATATCAATTTTGCATTCACATATCATTATATAAATTAACATGTAAATTCAATCTAAAACAAACTTCAACTACCAACTACATATATATACACACAAGGACATGAACATAATTTATACCAAAATGACTCAACCTAAGTATATGTCTTTCTTAACACAAAATAGACCGATACAAACTTTGTTGAGTCTAGGATTACCGATTTGGATCCTGAGCTGATATTCAAGATCACGAAGTAAAACTAACCTACACGTGAAAAAGAAAATCGTACGCTGAGTAATAAACTCAATGGTATTTCTATAATCGATATAAATACCATTTAACAAAAATGTGAAATAACATGTTATAATGTACCATTTTATCATATAAATCATCTTATTGACATTCAATTAACTAATATAGGAGCATCATATTGTAATTTCAACACGTCCCGAATCGAATCGATCAATTGTCTCAATTTCATACTAATCTTTCGGACTTATAATCTGATGTACGTAATCATCCATCATCTCAATTCATTTCATGTACTATTATACATTTTACATTTTACATTTTAATTCCCTACTAACCTGATTCAAACTCGAACAGATGCACAAATCCAACAAATCACACCAATTTGGCACCCATTGCCTACTCAGACAATTCCGAAGTAAATAATTTGCACCATGCGCTCATTGGTATAACCGAAGTAAAAATGTGCCCAACATTCACTGACTCGTAGTCAAAGTAACCCGTACTCGATCTATCCCATGACATGCCAACTATATCTTACTCTGCTCGAACAGTTAATAAAATAACAATTTATCCAATTCTGAATACAGCTCGATTTATAATTCATCACTTTCACTTCATTAACCAATTCATCAATACATATATAACATAACATGGGTAAATCCAATTCAAATCCAATTTTGCATTTTCATCAAATTACTATATTTTCAATTCTATTCAATTTTGTTCTATATATCAATAATCAAACAAAATTGTATCAATTCAACTCGATTTATCAGTTTTAGCTTACCTCAAAAATATTACCATGCAAGACAGAGAAAAAATGCAACAGCTGAAGTGGTTTGAATTATAGAAATACAAATCGGGAATTCTAAGTTATTCGTCGACGGCTTTAGCTTTTCCTTTCCCTCTCGAGGAACCCGGGTCGATGTTAGCTACAGATTAATATAAACATACAATATCATCAATATTCAACAAAATTCAAAACAATTGTCAATTTATATGAATTTTTCATTTTATTCAATTCAGTCCGTAAAATCGGGACCAACATAACTTTCAATTTAAAACTCCTAATTAAACACTATAATTCATTAGGGACCTCCTATTTGTTATTTCTACAATCAATTTTACAATTTATTCAGTTTGGTTCCTAACGTACAAAATTATCAATTAACTTCACAATTTAGTCCTTTTTCACCTCTAAGCTTAAAATCTATCAATTAAATACCTAGAACTTCAAGAAATCAACAATGGTAACTTTCTAACACTTTAGCAGTTTTACAAACTAATACATGGGCTAACTGGATTAAGCTCTCATGATCCCAAAAACATAAAAATTACAAAAAAAAAAAGAGACTCAATTGAACTAATTGATTAAAAGCTTGAAATTTAGAATCCTAGGCCGAAAGCTCTCAATTTTAGCAATGGTGGTTTCGGTTGTAGGAAGAAGATGAGAAAAATGTTTTCTTTCCCTTTTCATTTGTTTGTTTTAATATACTTTATATTATTATATAATTTTAAATATTATAAAAACATTATACATAAAAAAGAATCTCCCACTATCGTCCACTATCATTTCTAAAGTGGCATAGTTATCATTTAATCATTGGCATAATTTCTACTTAAGTCCTCATTTCATTTTCCAATTAAAAACCTGTAACAATAGACTTTACGATTTAGTTTCTGAACCTTAATTAAAAATTAATTCAATAAAAATTACCTATCCAAAAATTTAATTCACTAATATAATAGCTCAATTTACGAAAATGGGGTCTCAAAACTATATTTTTTGACACCACTGACTTTTGGATCATTACATAAAGGTTCATATATACATATATACACATGTACATAAAGGATGTGGAATGGAGAGGAGGAGGAAAATAAATAGTAAAAGCGTGTGATGCTAAAAAAGTGTTATAAGTGATAGATTTGTGAATACATAAGAATAATTCAAATGAGTTGTTGAGACATTAAGTGAATAATTGTTATATGATGTATTAATGGACTTCTTTGTAAAACTTTAATAGTTGTGTTAATCTTATAAATTTGATTGAAGTCATATGGTGTTGAAATTGAGAATAAATGCAAATGAATTATATGAATTGTGGTATATAAACTTGATTGTAGGTGATGAGAAATGATAGAATGGAAATTAAGTGGACACAGAATTGTCGTCGCGACGATCTCAAGTCAGTGGGTGATGTCGCAACGAGGAACCCCTAACATCGTGACGTTGAATCGAGGTTTTGAAAATTTTTTTAATTTGGTCCCTATTCAATTATAATTGTATTGTAATTGCAAATTAATTTTAGTAGTTCAATTAAAATGATAAAATGAATTGAGTTTAACGGTAGTTGCTCTAGCAACAAATGTAACAACTTGGTACAGTAACCTAGCAACCTAGTCAAGTATGAGGGTGTTACAAGAAAAAAGCACACTTTAATACTTTATTTCTCTCTTAGTATTTAAAGGATTTTTTTTCCGGCTCACTTTAGTCCTTAATGTTATCAAATATTTAAGTTCAATCCATATGAACTCTAAAAATTAACTTAGGGTATCCAACCAATCATACGTTACTAAGTGTCATATGATGATATCACAAAACGTCATCTTTTGAAAATACCTTACAAATATTTAAAAAAATACAAAAAATAAAAAAATATTAAATTTATAAAAAAATATATAAAAAAATTTACTACAAATTTTAAAATATATATTAGAAATTTTGATATTCTAAAATTTTATAAATCACATTTACGAGAGCTTAAACATGAGATCTTCGTCTCTTGGAAGGATATCACCTACAATAATTTTTTTATAATTCAATCAATTGGAATTTATAATTTTTTTTAGATAAATCAGATTGGGTTTAAATATAAGAAAGAAAACAAAAAGAAACATGACAAGCAACAAGTCCAGCAAAAAAACAAACTCAAACGTCTATGGCCCAGAACCTAGGCCCAAACCTACTCAGAAAAAAATAAGGTACAAAAAAGTGTGCACCACCATTCCATTGTCCAATCAGAAACATTTTAGAAATCTGTCCCAACAACAATTAATCGTACCCCATTCCAGACTGTTCCATTCCTAAGAGAAAGCCTCTATCTTCCTCGAAACAAACAAAGTATAGCTTACTCCCAAAACCCGCTAAACATTTCACCATTCTTCAATCTGGTTCCCTCACCCTCTCCACAAAATGGCACATCGCAAATGAAGGAACATTCTCCACTAGGTAAAACTCCTCACCACCTTTCAAAGTTTCTGTTGCAAAAACATGGGCTAAACCATTAGCCAATCTTGGAACATGCTTGAAAGTCATTGCCTAAAATCTGCCTTTTAACTGTTGAATATTCTAAATATAAGTGTAATAGCCCATTTTCAGTGGTGTTGGAAATAGTGATTTTGAGACCACGACTCTGATGAGTGAGTTATCATTTTAATATTTATTTAATGTTTATAGGGTTAATTTAAAGTAGTATTAAATTTTCGTTAAGAAATTTTGAAGTTTAAATGGTTAATTCGGTAAAAATGATTAAATTGAAAAGGTGAAAAACTTGATTTCTATTAGTTAAAGGGTTCAAATGGCTATGGGATTTCAAGATAATGTACTTAGATGGTAATTATACCATATGTGCTGATAGTGGACAATTATGGACATGTTTATGTTAATTATTAAAGTTATAACATAAGGGTAAAAAGGTAAATAATTAAATAAGCATAAAATAAATAAAATAAGGGCTATCATCTTCTTTCTTTTTCTATTGTTCAACCGAAAAACCATTAAAAAGGAAGCTTAAGGTTTCAACTAGTTTCATCCAATTGCATAGTATGAGTTTGAACTCCGTTTTTATTGATTTTTACGTTTTTGAGATTGTTTTAGCTTAATTTACTTAGCCCGAGGGTTAACTTGTAAAATTGTTAAAGGTTTAAGGACTTGCCATGATTGATTTTGAATGTGTTTTGATGATAATTGATAGATTATTAAACTTGGTTGCTAAACAAGCTTGTTTTTTAAGTGACTTTTGATGAATTTAGGGTTAAGGATTAATTTGTTAAAAGTGTAAAATTCATTGATGTTAATGTGAAATTTTAGTAAATATGGGTTGCTTAAGACCCCTAGTAAAATCAGCTAGCATGTTTTAGTTAGAAAAATGGTGAATTTTACAAGTTAAGAGTTTAGGGACTAAATTGTAAAAAAGTTAAAGTATTAGGGGTAAAATTGTAAATTGATGATGGAAGGGTTTAATTGCATAAAATTACTTGTTATAATGGTATAATTATAATAATTGAGTTAAATTATTATTTAGTTCAATAAAAAATCAACTGGACTTAACTTAGGGAAAGGTGAAAGTCTCGGAATAACTTTCGACTTGGTTGTAACAACCATGGTGATTGAGGTAAGCTCGTATGAATTATAATCTTATTAATTATATTTTGATTTGATTATTTTTATAACATGTTGAATATAAATTGGACTCGAACATATCATGGTGTTTTTAATAGTTAATGGTTAAGTAATCCCGTTTGAACCATAAAAATTCTTAGGATACAAATTACATGTCATTAGGGTTATACAGTTTTGGGTGTTGGTCTTGAATGTCCTACTGATGGCTGAGGTCCTGCATTTTTTGTGAATACTCCACAGCTCGTGTTTCGACCTACAGCACGTGTGAGCAGGCCAAAATTCTCATCTCGTATGAGCATTATTAAAAAGGAAAGGTTATGGTTACATGAAAAGGCGCATTATGTGTGAGCATCCGAGTATCTGATGAAATTCTAGATGGTTCAACGGGTAAGTAAAATGAAATGAAAAGGTTTTTATACGAAATTATTAATGTTAATGACCAAATGTAATGGAAAAGTGAAATGTGCAAATGAATGGAAAAAGGCACTAATCAAACATGTAATGAAAGGTAATGAATGTATTTCATTATATGTTATATACAATGTTTCATACATGTTATGATTTTTAGTTATCTATTAACTATGTGAGTTGTTATGAATAAGAAAGAAAGATACCTACATAAATTATTGAGCATGGTTGAATGAATTAATGTTTGGGGTTTGGTAAGTTTGAGCTTATATTATAAAAGCATACTAAGCACTAGTTGCTTACATAATTATTTTCCTCTTTTGTAGATCATTAGAAGCTTGACTAGTTGGAATCTTGTCGGAGTTTTATCACATTATCCAGCAATCACTTGGTAGTTTTTGGTGGCTATAAATGGCATGTATAGGGTTTATTGTTATGTATACTTTTGTTATGTTTTGGTTACTTTTATAAATGATTATATGTACATATGGTGTAACACCCCAAACCCAGCCTAGACGTTATGGTCGAATCTGGCGCGTCACATTGAAGTGTTTTTCGAAAACCATGTTTTCATTGAAAACCCTTCTTGAAATTTCAAACTTCTTGCCATTTAAAACTTGTACAAAACCTCAGTTTGCGTTTGTTTATTTTTAATCGAGGTTTATTAAAAAGTTATTACCTTCAAAACCTTATTATGGCGAAAGCTTAATTTAAAGCAAATGATTTTCGAAAATGTGATATTTAAAAAAAATTGAGTTGCAGAAATGTAGTGTTAGAAAAATAGTTATTGTTTTGGAAAACCGTGTTCTACTTCTAGCATATATAAATCACAATCAAATCAAATCCCAAATTTAAAATCCAGAAATTATAAAGGCCTTATTACAACCCGAACCAACAAACTCATTCTTAAGTAAATGAGCTAAACAGAATGAAAATTGTGCAGTTGTGTGGCCCTCTCTGAGTCCCTCGCAGCTCCGAACCGTCTAACACCGGGGATTACCTGAGGTTAAAAATGGGGTGAGTTTACAAAAACTCAGTGTGTAATCCCCTTATTAAAGAAGCGATCAAGATCTGAGAATCGAATCGGCCGGGCTCGAGCCTTTAATCGTAATAGTACAGTGTGGGCCTTAGCCCATTACAGTAACGATGGCAATTAGACCTTAGCCCCCATTAGCCTCGGTTGGGCCTGAGCCCATATCACATCCATCTGGGCCTAAGCCCATCTTAGTATCATAATTAGTATATGCAATGCATAAATACCCATACCAACCCTGCACTCCGTCTCCTGTCCAACACTACACTCCTGTGGGGATTAAATCGACCCACCCATCCCTACACTCCTTATGTAGCACCGGTTGCGGCACTAACCAATATTGTAGCATAGCTGGCAGTAACATTATATGTGGCAAAGCCATCAGTAATAGTATTGCAAAGAGCTATCGATGATCGATATCACAACAAAGTCGCCAAGATATGTGATTTGTGGCAAAGCCACCAAGAATAAAGACACTTCCTCCATAACAGTATCCCAACCCCATGCAGTATGTCGTGTATACAGTATGCCATGCTCAGAATCAATCATATCATTCACAATTAAGTCAATCAAACCATAGTCATACAACCACAGTCAAATCAGTCAAATCATAGCACCAGTCAGTCATTTACCCTCGATGGGCAAAATAGTCATTTACCGTACAAGGGCATTACGATCATTTTACCCTACATGGGCTTTACAGTCATTTTACCCTATAGGGGCATTAGGTTCATTTTACCCTACAGGGGCATTACGGTCATTTTACCTTAATAGGGGCGTTACGATCATTTTACTCTACAGGGGTATTACAGTCATTTTACCCTACTGGGGTATTACGGTCATTATAGTGTAATGGGTCAAAGGCCCAATATTTGACCCAAGTGATTCCACACACTCGTGTGGCCCATTTAGCCCAAATTCAGTCACGGCTATGTGAACTACATAGCCCAGTCTAGTATTTGCCACCTAACGTGGATTTTATCTGTGTGGGGCCCACAAACCCATTGGGCCCACACAACCCATTTCAGCCAAACGAGGCCCAAGATCACGAGAACGCTCGTAGTGGCCTCTACAATCTATCGCCCATGATTTATGGGCTCGATTTACCACACGAGTGATGGCACGCTCGTGAGGCCTCGAATGTCAAAGTTTCGGCTTTTCGGCTTTTCTACTTTTGTCGACTCACAGAAACGATAGTGTCTTACTTAACAGTGCTCATAGTTATCTAATCCCCAAACAATACTCCTGCTTACCTTGACTGAATGGAGTATGGCCAAATATACTTAGATCGTGGCTTAAATCAACCACACATATCTTGGCGCTTAACTGCATACACGACAGATAGATAGATAGATAAATAGATAGAACCAATTATAATGTAGCCCAAAACCTTATACACAACACTTCCAGAAAGTAAGACTAATTGGCCTATACCTAAAAACAAGGTGTCTAAAATACCTTAATCAAATATTGGGAGACAGGGTTTCGACAACTCGAGAACACTTGCACCTTTCACTCCTCGGTAATACCTAGAATAATAGCAAACTAGAGAAGGAACATATAAATGCCAACTGATTTCTCTGAAGTCTTGTAAAACCAAAACCAAAATACCAAGGAGTAGCCGGCTTAGAATTAAAGAGGGGAAAAGGAGTTCAAGGAACAAGAGAGATGTTAAGTTCATCGAATACCAAGAGATATTGAGAGGAGAAGAAAGGTGAATAAAGAGGGAAAGAAAAATAGTGTAGTCGACTTTGATTGTGAGAGAAGAGGGACAAGGGTTCGGCCAAATGAAGGATTAAGATCGAGAGTAGAGAGACAAGGTTTGGCTTAAAGAAATAAGCAAAGAAAATGCCCAAAAGTAATTTGATCACCAAGGTAGAGCATGAAATCGCAAAAGAGGAGAAAGCAGGAAAATTTGGCACTCAGGAAAACCAAGACTAGTTGTCACAACACCCAAAACTCGAAACTTGCACAACAATAATATCCCAAAATGCTCTCAAATTGTCGAAAATGCACACAAATGAGACCCCTACCCGAATTTTCATACACAAGCTTCCCCAATCGGCTACAACTCTCCAAGTTTTGAATTCCTTGATTATCTCTACAAATCTCTCTATAATTCTCTCCATGATTTTTTCCTAAAATTTTTCCATGACCAATTCAAACTCCTCTCATCCATCGGACTTCCACTGCAACACAAACTCTAGTCGTCCTACCTGCAAAATAAAAGCCCCCTATGCTGCGCCAACACTCAAACCTCAGACCACTAGTACACTTCATACGCCACTTTCCACCTTTACTAGCAGACTCCTTATGTCATGATTTCACCAAAAATATTCGTAAGGCCTTCAAGCTAAGGCCAAGGTTCACTTAAGAGCAAAAATTAAAAATTTTGCTAAAGCCCAGGTTTGAACCCAGGACTTCTCCAACACTCCTAACTCTTCCTAAATCACTTAGCCACTAAAGCAAACAAGAAATTTGTGTCATTTTCTTGCACGATAAATATTTATGTGCAGACTCCTAGCTGATCCCATGCTCAAGGCCCATTCCTTCTAGGCCCAAATTCGGCGCGTTACATATGGCATAATTGGCTTGTATATGTTAAAAGCCATATGAAAATGGTCATTTTGGTATGTTTGATTTGAATGGTGAATGGTTTGACTATTGTTGTCATTAGATAGCTATTATAGCTTTGTTTTGATTAATATTATTTTGGTATAAATGAGGTGCCTTTAAATGGCATATTGGTTAGGGAAATTAGGTTGACTGAATTGGTATGTTTATGAGTGTTTGGAATGTGTTTAGGTCCATTTAATATATGCACAAATGAATTAGTTGGTTGGACAAGTTTTGATCTTGAAATGGCTTGTTTTATGAGCTAATTATGGAGCACACGGCCTGGGACACGGGCTGTCACACGGTCGTGTGACACATACGGCCTGACTACACGACCGTGTGACACAAACGGCCTAACTTCACAGTCGTGTATCACTTTTCAATTTATATATAGGTTTCACACGGTCATGTGTACCAAGTTAGTGAGTTACACGGTTTGCGACACAGCCGTGTAACCCAAGTCAGTGAGTTACAGGGTTTGAGACACGGGTTGGGACATAGCCGTGTGTCACATTATTCGAGTGCTCACACGGTCTAGGCTATGCCACACTGCCTGACAACACGTTCGTGTGACCTTTGTTTTTAAAATTTTTAACTCTTTCCTAAACTTTCTAATTTGTTTTAAATTTGTCCCAATTTGATCTCGAATTGTTTTTAGGGCCTCAAAGGCTCAATTTAATGCCCAAATGTTTATGTTTTTTATGTTTGTAATGGCTTTTAGGTAATTAATATTCTATTTTAAAGTTAATTGCTCTGATTTGTATGGTAATGCTCCGTAAACCTAATCCGACGACAGAGATGGGTTAAGGGTGTTACAGTAAGCTCTCATTTTTGATTTATCTAAATATTGTGATTGACTCTTATTTATAATGGATAATGCATCTCCCTCAACTATTACCTCCGGCCATCCTTCTTCTAACCCCATTTGCACTCCTTGGTCACAAGCGATGGCTTCGACGGCAAAAACTGAAAGGACCCCCTCGTAGGCCTCTAATTTTGAAATCAATACTTCCCCCTCAGCATTTCTCGCAACAATACCAGAGGCCAGCCTAAATCTCCATCTGTCATAAGCTCCATCAAAATTAATCTTGATGACCGTTCCCAAAGGTTTCTTCCACTCCACCACTTTTTTCATATTAGTAAGCGATCTCTTCTCAGCTTCATTAACTTCAGAAATGCAACTGACAACAAAACAAGCTATAGCTTTACCAGTAACAGTTTTTCTTTCATGAACCCTAATGTGTCTGTCTCTCAAGATTACCGAAAGCACACAGTAAAAAAGGCGTCGTTGAGGAATTGAGCACTCACCAAAAACCCGGGTAAGCCACTGACCAAACCCCAAATCTAAATTATTGAGAATATGCTTAAGCTTAAGTTCTAACTCGAATTCTACTAATACAGGACACCCACTAAACAAATAATCAATAGTTTCTTCCTCCTTTCCGCATTGAGTACAACAAACGATATTTACTAGATTCTTATGTTTCATATTTACAAGAGTAGGTAGATAGTTCCATGAGAACCTCCAAATTGTAACATTAATTTTCCCAGCGAGGTTTAAGCCCCATAGCTTTTTGTAGAAATCACTAGAATCAATTTGTAAAGCATAAGCATTAGGCCCCACAGGACTCTTCTATAATAGTTTCTAAGCGTTGCGGACAGAGAACTCCCCCGAGGCTTCCCCACCCCACGCTAACATATCCTCATAGGCCTTTGTTGCTAGTAGGATACAAAGGATTCTTTTGGTGTCCACCGGCGATAAGGTATTAAGAATTATCTCATGTTTCCATGTTCTTATATTTACATCGATTAATTCTGTCAACTTTAAATTTTACAAACTATGAACATTGCTAAATAATCTATAATTATCACCCCCTAGTATCCATGCATCAGCGGTAATAAATATTCTATCCCATGAACTAACCCTCCAACAACTTCCCTAATTTAAAACACCTTTCCCAACCCAGATACTTTTTCAAGTGTAAGAAAGGTTATTACCTAGTTGAGCATTAAGAAAGTCAGACCTAGGAAAGTATTTCGCTTTAAGAATACAAGCAAGTAACGAATCCGAATTTGTTAAAACCCTCCATGCTTATTTAGCCAACAAAGAAATATTAAATTTGCCCATATCTCGAAAGCCCATACCCCCATCTTCTTTTAATTGACACATTTTACTCCATGCGCACCAATGGATCCCCCTCTTCCCCTGTCCTTTCTAACACCAATATCTTACCAATATACTCTCAATCTCTCCACAAAAAGATTTCGATAACAAAAAACATGACATTGCATACGTAGGGATAGCCTGTATCACTGACTTGATAAAGATCTCATTTCCCCCTTGTGGCAACATCCTCGTACTCAACTCTCAATATGTACTTTAATCCTATCCTTGATATTTTCCAAGGATGCCTTCTTCCCTCTCTCCACCACGTTAGGAAATCTTAAATACTTATCGGGATTATTCGAGAACTGCATCCCTAATATTTCTAAAACATTTTCCTTCTCCCCTTCACTTGTATTTGAGCTAAAAAAGACTGTAGATTTACTGAAATTCAAACACTAACCAGAGCACCATTTGTATTCCTTAAGTATTCCTTTCATCAATATGGCTCCTCTAAAGGTTGCCTCGCCAAAAAGAATATTGTCAACCATAAACAATAAATGTGAAATTTGCATACCTTGTCTACTAGCCTTCGCTCCCTACAGCAGACCCTCATTCATTTCCAATCATATTAAAGCTGATAGGCCCTCGCTGTAAATGAGAAAAAGAAAAAGACTTAGGGGATCTCCTTGTCAAAGTCCCTTAGTGGGCTTAAACATCCTCTACACAGTAGATGTGTACTTGAAATGGGTGATAAAAAGGCTTGGAAAATAGTCTTACAGCCGTCTATACGAGCTGAGGCACGGTCGTGTGTCTCAACCGTGTGGATGACACGGTCATAGTACAGGGGCATATGCCCAGGCTGTGTGAAGTTTACACCTTTAATGCGGAATTAAATTCACTACATAGCCTAGCACACGGGCGTGTGCCTTGGCCATGTGACCTTATTGGGTTGATGATGTCAAAAATAGAGTGTCAAGGTTTTTACACACGGGCTGAGACACGGGCGTGTCATGGCCGTATGTGGGACACGGGCGTGTGTCAGGCCGTGTGACACCTTGACTTCTTGTGAAGCACAAGTCAGGCTCGCACACGGGCTAACGACATGGCCATGCCAGCCACAAGGCCGTGCCCGAAGTCCACAAGGGCTTGTGCCGCTATTTTCAATAAAATTTTCTAAATTTTTCTAAAGTTCCCGGTTTAGTCCCGATCTGCTTTTAATGTATGTTTTGGGCCTCATAGGCTCATATTAGGGATTTTAAGACAAAGACTGAAAAGTTCTAAATTTGAATAACTTTTATGACTCGAAAATGTATGTTAGTATGTGTTTAAGTTGGTAATGCCTCGTACCCTGTTTCTGACGTCAAACACAGGTAAAGGGTGTTACATTTAGTGGTATCAGAGCTATGGTTTAGTCAATTCTCGGACTAACCTAGTGTGTGTATGAGTCTAGCTATACATGCCATATATGAATTATGATAGTGTGACGACTCCTGACAATTTAAAATGAGTTTTTATATAGTAAATGGATTTCGACTAAGCAGTCGCGGATGATGTCGAAAGTAATGCGCCGGCTCCCACAGAAGGGACCGCGCCAATTGAAAGTGGGCCAGTGACACTGAGTTAAGGCAGAGTGGCTAGAGAAGCTGTCCTCCATATGATGAATAATAAATTATAAAAGTAACACATTTTAACCCCATGCTTAGCATGTTTTTGGATGATTTATTATATAATTTAGTGAATTTAATGCTCCTAATCCTTTAATTTCTTATTTCTATATTTAAGAGAGCACAGGGGAGCAAAAGGAGAGGAAAATGGGCCAAAATCGGACAAAACGGGCAGCTTTAAAGGTCCACACGGCCGTGCCAATTCCACACGGGTTAAGCACTTGCCCGTGTGAACCACACAAGCTGGATACACGCCCGTGTGCCAGCCCGTGTCGATTTCAAGCCATATCAGTTTTGCACACGGCCTAGGTATTCTTACACTGACTAACCACACGATCGTGTCCCTGTCGCACCCTGTTTCATTTTCACACGGAAAAAGGCAAATTTTAGAGTTCCTGAGCATTCAAAAGTCTATAAAAACACATGAAAAGAAAGCCTAAAGGGAGACACAGAGTAGAACGAAGAAATTACTTGAAGGAAGCCGTTAGAATCATCTTGGAAGTAGATCCACTCCAAGATTGAAGATCTCCAGTGGAATTTCCTTCGAAGTTTTATTGGGTTTTTCATGTCTTGTTGTTTTCTTTATTTTGAGATGTTTTCCTCCATGAGTATGAACTAAACTCCCTAAATACCTAGGGAGGATGAAACCTACGATGGATCTTATTATTTAATTGTCTGAATTACATGATAAATACTTGTTCTTGTTCTTAATTATGTGTTCTTAATTCTTGCTTTAATATTTTCAGGATATTAATTCAAGTTTGATGTACTTATGCAGTGGAGCGAAATTCCATGTTTAAGAGTAGATCTAGCATAATTAAGCGGAGTTGATTGCAACCCTAGAAATAGGACAACATAAATCTGCCGGATTAGAGTCAAATCTAATAAGGGAATCCATAAATCGAGTTAATGCGACGATAGGGGTTTTAATTAGAAAGAGATTTCAATTAATCAACTTAAGTTAGTTGTTCTTAGTCTCGAAAGAGATATTAACATAATTTAGGGATTTCTACGGATCAAGACAAGTGAATAAATCGTTTAATTCAGAGTTAGAATAATAAGTGAAGTCTAGGTGGATTCTTCCTTGGGTATTGTCTTTATCATTGGTTTATTCGATTATTTCCTTCATTCTCTGTCGTGTTCATAGTTAATTAGTTAGTTTTAAATTAAAAACAAATCCCCTTAATTATTAAGCTAAATAATAGAAAGATAGTTATTACTAGTACTTTTAGTCCTTGTGGATACGATATTCCGGACTCACCATAACTATACTACTATTCGATAGGTGCGCTTGCCTTTGTCGAATTTTTAGTTAGTTTTGAGACCATCAATGAATGTCTGGTATTTGGAGTTTGTTCGTACAAACCCGAACACTCTACCTCCTCCACCTCCTCCAATTCCCCAGTCTGTCCCTGTAGCTCCTCAAGTGGTGGAGATGTTAAGAAGGGAAAAACCTCTGGTAGACAGAATTCAAAAGCAAAGGGCTAAGGAATTTAGAGCGAATATAGATGATGACCCAGAGAGAGCAGAATTCTGGCTAGAAAATACCATTAGAGTATTCGATGAGTTGTCTTGCACACCTAAGAATTGCATGAAGTGTGTTGTGTCACTCATGCGAGACTCAGCTTACCAATGGTGGAACACTCTTATGTCGGTTGTACCAAGGGAAAGGGTAACATGGGAGTTTTTCCAAGAGGAATTCCAGAAGAAGTATATTAGTCAGAGGTTTATAGACCAGAAGAGGAAGGAATTTATAATATTGAAGCAAGGTCAAATGACAGTAACAGATATCCACTGAAGCTATCATGTGTAAAAGATTTAAGGACGGATTGAATGAAGACAATCGACTTTTGGTTGGTATTTTAAAGCTCAAGGAATTTATGGTGCTCGTTGAGAGAGCTTGCAAGGCTGAGGAATTGGCTAAAGAGAAAAGGAACGTTGATATTGAGTCTTGTGACTCAAAGAAAAGATAGTTGGCAAAATCATTTCAGTTCTCATCCAAGAAATCGAGAGAATTCACTACCCGATCAAATGCTTCAGCGGGATTCTCGAATAGAAATAGGAGTAAGCAGCACTCGACATCTAAAGCTCAAACCACTTCTATTGTGAGTGTTGGTAGTACTCAACCAAATAAACTGGAGTGTTTGCAGTGTGGTAGACAACGTTTTGATAAGTGTCGAGGAAATGATAGAGGCTGTTTCAAGTGCGGTTCACTAGATCACTTCATCCAAAACTGTCTTGAGATAGAGGAAAAAGACAGAAAATAAGATGTGCGAGCGAGTAATGCACCTTTGAGGGGTAGACCACAAAAGAACTTGGGAAGTGGGGCTAGCAGCAGAGGTGCACCTAGAGATTCCACAGTGAGGTTCAAGGGTCGAGCGCCTGCAAGGACTTATGTCACTCGCGCTCGCGAAGAGGCATTGTCATCGAATGTGGTTACGGGTACTTTTTCTCTTCATGATATTTCTATTGTTGCTTTGATTGATCCGGGGTCTACCCATTCATATGTTTGCATGAAATTTGTATTTAGTGTGAATATGCATGTTGAGTTTATTGAATTTGTGGTGAAAGTGTCAAACCCTTTAGGCAAGCATGTGCTAGTTGACCAAGTGTGTAGAAATTGTCCTTTCACAATTAGAGGTCATTATTTTCCGACTAATCTTATGCTGATACCGTTTGATGAATTTGATGTGATTCTTGGTATGGACTAGCTAGCAGCTCATGATGTGGTAGTAAACTGTGGGAGAAAATTTATTGAACTGAAATGTGAAAATAGGGATATCCTTCGGGTTAAATCAAGTGAATCAGATAGCTTGCCTGTAGTGATTTCTTCTTTGGCGATTGAGAAATGTATAAGAAAAGGTATGTGTCTTATCTCGTGTTTGTGTTGAATACTCAAGAGTCGAAAGTAAAGATTGAGTCAGTGCTAGTGGTATGTGAGTATCCAGATGTGTTTCCGGAGAAGTTACCTGGATTGCCTCCAATTAGGGAAGTCGAGTTTAGTATTAAGTTAGTCCCTAATACGGCACCTATTTCGATTGCCCCGTATAGGATGGCACCATTGGAGTTAAAAAAGTTGAGGGTTTAGTTACAAGAGTTAACGGATAAGGGTTTTACAAGACCGAGCTATTCTCTGTGGGGTGCACCGGTACTTTTTGTGAAAAAGAAAGACTGGTCGATGAGATTATGTATAGACTACCGACAGCTCAACAAGGTTACAGTTGTAACAGCCCGATTTTGGGGCTATTCGAAATAGTGGTTTTGAGACCACTAACCCGAGGTTGAGGAAAATTATTTTCATATTATTTCTTGTGTTGTAGCATGATTATATGGATGCATGAAAATTTTGGTGCTTTAATTTTAACAATTGTATGTGTAATTGTGAAAAAGGACTAAATCGCATAAAGTGTGAAAGTTCTATTTTACAAGGTAGAGGTACCTAATAGCTATAGAATGTTAAAATGGAGGTCTTTAAAGTGAAATTAGGCCAATAGAGGAGTGTTGGCTGGCCATATGGTATAGGGAGACAAGAGCATTTAATTTTTGGTAAAAATTGGGTGAATTAGGTGAGAAAAGATAAATAAAATATGGTAAAAAGAAAAACTATCATCTTTCACTATTCACTCTTCATCTCCACTGAAAATTTCATGCTTAGAGGGGTTTTGAAAGCTTGAAAATTTCAGCAACTCATCTTCTCTACAAGTACGTGATTTTGGTGGTGATATTTGATAATTTTTGGACTTTTGGAGTCCTCAAAGCTTAATCTAGCTAATGAGAGGACTAATTTGTGATATGGTTGAAAGTCTAGGGACTTGCCATGAGAATAGTTATGTTGTTAGCTGAGTTTTTATGGAAGAAAATGAATGTTAGGGAGATGAGAAACAACTTTTGTGAAAGGTGTTAGCATGAAAATACCTAAATAGGACTTGAATACAAAGAATGAATTTGTGTCATAAATGCATGAAATAGATGTAATTGTCGGTAGTTGTAAGAGAAATAAGTGTTCAGCTAGGCTTGTCTAATGAGAAAATATGTTGAAAAATGATTTACGAGCCTAGGGGCAAAGTCGTAATTTTGCCATAATACAAGGGCAAAATGGTCATTTTTGCCTAAGTGTAGATTTTGATGCATTGTGATCATAAAATGATCTAAATGAGTGGATTTTATTGTTATAGATCGAGAATAACGCGGAATTAACCTTGACCGGGGAAAAGGCAAGGTTAGTGATCGTTGTACAATCAGAGTTTTAAATATTTATAAAAGAATGATCAAACCTGGAGACTAGCTCTGACAGCGATATTAAGGCAAGTGTACCTATTGAACAGTAGTATAGCTTAGGCAAGACCAGGTATCAAACCCAAAGGAACTAAAAGTATTAATACTCACTTTCTTTTTATTATTTAACCTAACTAAGATAAAGGTTGCTTTTAAACTAAATTGACGACAACTAAACTAAGGAAACAAAAACAAAAAGATGAATTTAGGGATAACTTGAAAAAGACTCAGTTGATTTTTATGATACCTTCGGGAAGAATCCACCTAGACCTCTCTTATTATCTAACCTTAGATTATATGATTTCTTTTACTTAGCTTGATCCGTGAGACTCCCTAACCTATGCTAAACCTTCTCTCGAGGTGAATAACATCTAATCCTAGCTTAATTAGTGGAACTCTCGTTCGCTTATAATAACCCCTAGGAAAGCAGTAAATCGATCAATGGATTCCCATTTTAGGTTTCACCCTAATCTGGCAAAATCTCGTAACCCTATCTCTAGGCGCCCGATCAACTCCGCTTAATTATGTTAGATCTACTCTTAGGTAGGGTCTATTCCTCCTCTACCTAAGCACATTAGATTTGGATTAATAAACACAATTAAGAACAAACTAACTAATTTATCATATAACTTAAAAAATCAAATAATAAAATTTGTCTAGGTTTCATCCCCCTTCAGGTATCTAAAGGATCTAGTTCATAATGTAAAAAGAAAACATCACAAGAGAAAAGATAAAACAAAATATAAGAAAAATCCTAAAACTCCCTGATGGGATTGAAGGAGAATTCGGCCGTCTTGAGTATAATTCCGGCTTCTTGGGATGAATCAACTGCCTTTCCTCGCGTTACTCCCTAACTCTAACTTTCTCGGCTTGGCTCATTGGCCTAACTTTCGCTCCCTTCAAAGGTGATCCTTGGGGTATATTTATAGGCTCTTGGAATGCGATTCTTTCTCCCGAAGTATCCTTTTTCGACTGAAATTGCTCTTTCCAGCGACAGAGGCACGGCCATGTCACACGCCCGTGCAAATCGAGACCTGACTGTGTCCGAATTTCTGCTTTGGTACGATCGTGTAAATTAGGATTAGGTCGTGTTCTAGATGTTCATCGAGACACGATCGTGTGGTCCTTGGCCCAGGCCGTGTCGATTTCGTGGAAAGGCCCATTTGCTTCGCTTTAGGCCCGTTTTGTGTTCTTTTCATCCTAGGGTGCTTTCCTGGGTATAAGACATGAAAAGAAAGGATTAAGAGCACCTTTTTACACAAATCAAGGGATAAATCATCCAAAAGCATATTAAATGTGGGCTTAAAATATGTTACTTTTACGGTTTATCAGTTACGGATTAAACTGTAAATTGAGACGTTTTGCACCGAGGTAAGTTTATGTGTAAATGATGCATTTTATATATACATTGTTGTTGCTAATTAGTGCATGGCACAATTGAGAACATGTATGATTCAAGTGGATTGAATGTGGTAGTTATTGAATAATTTTCGTATGAATGATAAAACAGATATGTAAATATGTAATATCAATACTTGACGGTGGGCTAAGTGCGATACCACCTTAATACTTAATTACGATGGGCTGTGTGCGATACCATCATCTATTTATCATTTGGTAGGCTATGTGCGATACCATCATAATTATCCTTTTGGTGGGCTATGTGCGATACCACCCTAATAAAGAGTGAGGGTGGGCTAAGTGCGAAACCACCGAGTGATTGAATTATGAATAGTTGATTAAGAAATTGTGATGTTTTGTAATATGTGATATTGTGGTGCTAAGTGCAGGGAAGCATGTTAATGAATGTAAGAATTAAGCTTGTGATATGGTTAGAAGGTGGTAAGGGAAGAAATGAGTAAGCATGATTATGAATGTGGATTGTTCTTGTTTAGTATGTAATGCTATATATTGTTTAGCACATACTATAATGTTATTTGTTTACATGTAAACTTACTAAGCTCAAAGCTTATTCCCATTTTCTTTTCCCTTGTCTTATAGAATTAAAGAGCCGGGTTGGGATACGAAGATAATTGGAAGATCGCCCACACTATCAGCTCACCTTAGTATATCTAGACTTAGTACATTTGAGTATGGCATGTATAGGGGCTAGACTAGGTATATTGTTTTGTTATTTTGGCCAAGAGTGTGTTGGCCCCTTTGTTGAGAAACTCTTGTGTATATAGCCATAGCTGTTGGCTCTTTGTTATATATGAAAATATTAAGTTATTCATGGAAGTTTATACTACAAAATATGATTTGTTTAGTGATATGTTGAATGGATTCATGTTGTGTGAGCTAGAGGGATGAAAAGAGCTTGGCAAATAGCCTTGTTCTTATCCACACGGGTAGGCACACGGGCATGTGTCTAGGCCATGTGTGACACACGCTCAGTCCCATGGGTGTGTGACTTGGCCGTGTGTCCCCTACATGTTGGTGTTGTAAGTCAGTGTTGACCACGGGCTAGCCACACGGGCGTGTGCCTAGGCCGTGTGACCTTTATAAGGTTGCTGATGTCACAAATAGAATACCCAAGTTTTTACACGCGGGCAAGGACACGAGCGTGTTTAGGCCATGTGGAGCACACGGGCCAAGCACACGGGCGTGTGTCCGGCCTTGTGCAAACCCCTGTAGGTTCGAAATGAAAATAAATCCCACACGAGGTAGGGACATGGGCGTATGTGACCACACGGGCGCGTCCCATTTCACACGGGTGTGTGGCCCCTGTTTAGGTGAAAATTTATTTAGATCGCATAAGTTTCTGGTTAGGTTCCGAAACCTCTCGTAAGTATGTTTAAGGCCTCGTAAGTCCTTAATAAGGTTGTTGTGATGACGTTAGAGATATGTCAAGTTAGGATTGAAAGTTCATAGACTAAAGTTGTTGATTAAGTACAGTAATGCCTCGTGCCCGGTTCCGGCATAGGATACGAGTAAGGGGTGTTACAACAGTTAAGAACAAATATCCTTTGCCAAGAATCGACGATTTGTTTGACCAATTGAAGGGAGCCACAGTGTTTTCTAAGATAAACCTAAGGTCTGGTTATTACCAGTTGAGAGTTAAGGAGAAGGATGTACCGAAAACTGCTTTTCGGACGAGGTATGGCTATTATGAGTTCCTCGTCATGCCCTTTGGCTTAACGAATACCCCTGCAGTATTTATGGATTTAATGAACCGTATATTCCGACTGTACTTGGATAAGTTTGTAGTTGTTTTTATTGATGACATATTAATTTATTCTCGTGATGAGAATAAGCATGCGGAGCATTTGAGAATTGTCTTACAAACTTTAAGAGATAAGCAGTTGTATACTAAGTTTAGCAAAAGTAAATTTTGGCTTCGAGAAGTCAGATTCTTAGGCCACATCGTCTCGGGTGATGGAATTAGAGTTGACCTAAATAATATATCGGCTATCGTTGATTAGAAACTGCCGAGGAATATGTCAGAGATTAGAAGCTTTTTGGGCCTAGCGGGTTACTACAGACGATTTGTTAAAGGATTCTCCATGATTGCTACACCGATGACGAGGTTGCTACAGAAAGATGTCAAGTTCGAATAGACAGAGAAATGCCAACAAATTTTTGAGAAACTAAAAGCATTGTTGACTGAAGCCTCAATTTTAGTGCAACCGGAACTGAGAAAGGAATTTGTTGTGTATAGCGATGTATCTTTAAATGGATTGGGGTGTGTGCTTTTGCAAGAAGGCAAGGTAATAGCATATACCTCGAGACAACTGAAGCCGCGTGAGAAAAACTATCCGAACCACGACTTAGAGTTAGCTGCCATAGTGTTCGCACTGAAGATTTGGAGACACCATTTGTATGGCGAGAGATGTCGAGTATTCACTGACCATAAAAGTTTAAAGTATTTGATGACTCAAAAGGAGTTAAACCTACGGCAGCAGAGGTGGTTAGAGTTGATAAAGGATTATGATTTGATAATTGACTACCACTCTGGAAAGGCGAATGTGGTCGCCGATGCTTTGAGTAGGAAGTTATTGTTTGCCTTGAGGGCTATAAACACTCAGTTGTTAGTAACCGACGATGGTTCAATTTTATCCAAGTTGAGAGTGAAACCAATGTTTTTGCAAGAGATCTGCGAACCTCAGAAAGGTGAGAAAGGATTGCAAGCTAAGACAACTCAGTGCGAGACGGGTATAAAATCAGACTTTCGAATTGGTTTAGATGGTTGTTTAATGTTTCAAGACAGAATTTGTGTACCCAGATACGATGAGCTTATTCAGAAAATTTTGTATGAGGCACATAGCAGTTGTATGTCTATCCATCCGGGTAGTGTGAAAATGTACAATGACTTGAAGAAAATATATTGGTGGTCGGGAATGAAAAGAGACATCTCAGAGTTTGTCTCTAAGTGTTTAATTTGTCAGCAAGTGAAAGCCGAACACCAAGTAGTTTCGGGTTTACTTCAGCCCGTGATGGTTCCCAAGTGGAAATGGGACCGTATTACCACGAATTTTATGTCTAGATTACCGTTGACGCCAAAAAAGAAAAATGTTGTATGGGTTGTGGTTGATAGACTAACAAAGTCGGCTCATTTTATACCGGTGCGTACCGATTATCCACTTGAGAAATTGGCCGATTTGTATGTCTTTGAAATTGTGAGACTTCACAAAGTGCCCTTGTCGATTATTTAGGATAAAGATCTGAGGTTTACCTCGCGGTTTTGGAAAAAGTTACAAGAAGCTTTGGGGACAAAGTTGAATTTTAGCACGGCTTTCCACCCGCAAACCGACGACCAATCAGAGAGGGTAATTCAGATACTTGAAGACATGTTGCGGTGTTGTGTTCTTGAGTTCCAAGTAGTTGGGAAAAGTATTTACCGCTGGTAGAGTTTGCCTACAACAATAGCTATCAGTTAAGTTTGAAAATGGAGCCTTATGAGGCTTTGTATGGGCGTAAGTGTTGGATGCCCTTGCATTGGACCGAACTCAGAGAAAATCAAATTCACGGGGTTGACTTAGTCAAAGAGACTGAAGAGAAAGTAAAGGTAATTCATGACTGTTTGAGAGCCGCTTTGGATAGACAAAAATTCTACGCAGACTTGAAACAAAAAGAAATTGAGTTTCAACTCAGTGATAAGGTGTTTTTGAAAGTATCCCCGTGGATGAAAGTCTTCAGATTCGGTAAGAAAGGAAAATTAAGTCCACGTTTTATTGGACCTTATGAAGTGACTGAGAGAATTGGACCGGTAGCTTATCGTTTAGCCTTGCCGTCCGAGTTAGAAAAGATCCATGATGTATTCCATGTGTCTATGTTACGCTGTTACCATTCTGACCTATCACATGTGATTTCACCAACAGAGGTTGAGATTTGTTCAAACATGACCTATGGTGAAGAGCCGGTTAAGATTTTAGATCGAGAGGTCAAGCAATTAAGAAATAAAAGTATAGCACTCGTGAAAGTACTATGGAATAGACATGGGGTTGAAGAAGCCACAAAGGAGCCCGAGGAGACTATGAGAGACCAATACCCAAACCTTTTTAACGGTAAGATTTTCGGGGATGAAAATCCTAAAGGGGAAGAATTATAACAGCCCGATTTTGGGCCTAGTCGAAACAGTGGTTTCGGAACCACTAATCCAAGGTCGGAGAAATTATTTTTTTTATATATTATTTTATGTGTTATAGCTTGATAATATACGTGCATGAAAATTTTGGTAAATTAATTTTAGCGATTGCTTGCTTACTTTTGAAAAAGGACTGAATTGCACAAAAGGTGGAAGTTTTGCTTTAATAGCTAAGGGTGTTAATTAGCTATGGAACATTAAATTAGAAGTCCTTATTGAATAAATAGACCCCAAAGAGATTAGTGACTGAACATGGAGACAAAGAAATTGAAAAGTCAAAGGTTTGGTGGCATTTGATGACTTAATTGATAAAATAAAAGAAAGTTCTTCTTTTTCTTTCTCTCTTTCTTCTCCACTGATTTTCACTCAAGAAAAGGGCCATGGAAGCTTGAAAATTTTAGCAACCTTTAATCCTTTCAAGTAAGTCATCTTGATGGTCATTTTTAATGATTTTTGTGTTTTTGAAACCTTTATAGCTTAATCTAGCTAATGAGGGGACTATTTTGTAAAATAGCTCAAAATCTAGGATTTTGCCATGTGAGTCTTCATGTTGTTTGCTGAAATTTTATGGAAGAAAATGAATCTTGGTTGTTAAATAAACAACTTTTGTTAAGTGATTTTCATGAAAACATCTAAAAAAGACATTTTTGTAAAGGTTGTAAAATAAGTGGTAAATGTGTGAAATAACTGAAATTGTGAGCTGTTATAAGAGTAATAAAAGTTCGGCTAGGCTTGTTAAAAGAGGAAATTTGATTAAAATCGTTTTACGAGACTAGGGGAAAAATCGTAATTATGTGAAAGCCTAAGGGCAAAACGATAATTTTGCCAAAGTAGGAATTTTGGAATGTCTTGATTAATGTGGTGATTAAATTAGTAAATTTTGTCATTATAGATCAAGAAAAATAGAGTCCGGACTTAGATCGGGGGAAAACCAAGCAATTGGACTAAATCGAATTAGTCGCCCATATTTGTATACCGAGGTAAGTTGTACGTAAATAATACAACTCCATTGTTATTATGCATTAAACAATTGATATTGTATAAAATGTTTGATTATTGTTATGAATGTGCTTAACTAAATTTGATGTGGTATACTTCCGGTTGAACCTTAGGAATAGATTGGATATACACGCCATGACATTTGGGTGATATGTGTGCTAGTGTAAGACCATGTCTAGGAAATGGCATCGGCCACATTATGAGAGCCAATGTAAGACCATGTCTAGGACATAGCATCGGCGTTGATATGTGTGCTAGTGTAAGACCATGTCTGGGACATGACATCACCCACATTATGAGAGCCAGTGTAAGACCATGTCTTGGACATGGCGTCGGCATTGAGATGAGAGCTAGTGTAAGACCATGTCTGGGACATGGCATCGGCCTTGATATGTGAGCCAGTGTAAGACCATGTCTGGGACATGGCATCCGTATTGTACCCTCCCGTGTGAAGCTTGTCAGGTATCCTTTGGTATTCCAACTGGTTCAACGGGTAATTTAAAGCTTGTGTTAAAAGTGAGAAAAGTTACGACTATGTTGTAAGTGATACAGGTACCTACACGAAAATCATAAGAAATGAGCTCGATTTGTGTTGTATGATTAGTAAGGATGAAAATGAGTAAGCTATGCCTTAAATCATTTGAGAATTATGTGCAAGTTTATAATGCGCTATGAGTATGATAATGCATGGTAATTGTTGTTGATTATTTATATGAGACTTACTAAGCTTTATGCTTACTCTCTCTCTTTTCCATTTTCTTATAGTGCCGCCAAGCTAGCTCAGGGATCAAAGGACGTCGGAGGCTCGATCACACTATCAATCTGAACATTTGGTATAGTTAGATTTATTATTTTGAGTATGGCATGTATAAGGACTTGGTCTTTGTCAAGTGTCATATTGTTTTGGCCAAATGTGTTGGTTTGTTTTGAAGAATGATTCATTTTGTATATGGCCATGGATGATGGCAAATACTTGTTGCTGATAAATACAAATGTTGATGTTTCTATGAATGTGGTTAATACGTAGTTTGGTTGATAAGTAAGAAATGTTGTAGGCGATAGAAAATAGCTTGGATTTTGAGGCGGGGATGCCTTAGTTGTGACTGATTTAGTCATGTGTTTGTACTTGTAATGGTACTATATTATGTGAGTAGATGTGTGCTTGAAAGGGGTGACAAAAAGGCTTGGAAAATAGTCTTACAGCCGTCCACACGGGCTGAGGCACGACCGTGTGTCTCAACCGTGTGGATGACATGGCCATAGTACAAGGGTATGTGCCCAGGCCGTGTGAAGTCTGCACCTTAAATACAGAATTAAATTCGCCACACGACCTAGCACACGGGCGTGTGCCTTGGTCGTGTGACCTTATTGGGTTGATGACGTCAGAAACTGAATGTCAAGGTTTTTGCAGACGGCCTGAGACACGAGCGTGTCATAGTCGTATGTGGGACACGGGCGTGTGTCAGGCCGTGTGACATCCTGACTTCTTGCGAAGCACAAGTCAGGCTCGCGCACGGGCTAAGGACATGGCCATGCCAGCCACACGGCCATGCCCCAAGTCCACACGGGCGTGTGCCCCTATTTTCAATGAAGTTTTCTAAAGTTTTCTAAGGTTCTCGGTTTAGTCCTGATCTGCTTTTAATGTATGTTTTGGGCCTCGTAGGCTTATATTAGGGATTTTAAGACAAAGATTGAAAAGTTCTAAATTTGAACTAACTTTTATGACCCAGAAATGTATGTTAGTATGTGTTTAAGTTGGTAATGCCTCGTACCCTGTTTTCGACGTCAAACACGGGTAAAGGGTGTTACAATGCCAGTAACGCTGGAAGAACAAAGTCGAGAAACCGTCAAACCTCGACGCTTTGGTGGGCCCCATTTCTTTCAAAGCCATGTAAACCTCCTCCTCAGTATACTTGGACAAGAGAGTTCGATTTTCATCGGAGGAAATGTTAGCATCTATTCCCGATAATAAGTGCGTCAAATCCCCTACTCCACCTAATGAAAATAGATGTTGAAAGAAACCAGTAGCCACTTCCCCTATTTCATCCTCATTACATGCCTCTATTCCATTCGCACGTTCCAACCTTTTTATCATATTAATTCGTCTACAATAGAAACGTACCTATGAAAGAAAGTCGTATTCTTGTCCCCTAAAGGCAATCAATTAGCATGTGCTCTTTGTTCCAGAAAACCTCCTCCTTATCGATCTCCAAATTGGAATTTATAATTTGTAGATCTTTTTAGGTGATAATTTTGGATAAGTTTTTTTTAAATTATTCAAACAATGAAAAGTAAGTTTATTTTACTTAAATAATATTTTTAATTATTCCAAAAAAAAATTATTATCAAGACAAATTATTTGTCTCTAGACACTATCTTAATTTGCAAATAAAAATTATGTAAAGTGGATATCTAAATACTAACATTGTCATCCATTGGCTTATAATATTTGAATCCAAATAGTTTTTGGATCCTTAATATTTATGATCACAATTACAAATAAAACGACTACAAATATACATTTATACCATCGTTCTTTGTAAGTCCACCACTATTGTTGAGTGTTTGACCGTTCTAAAAAATTTTTGTACGAAACAAAAAGAGTATGTACACAATGATCGATAAGGAAGCTCGTTCCATACATTAAATAGGGAACTGAGTTAAATAAACATGTTGCCAATAACACTAGTAAAGTACTAAAAATTAATGTATTCTAAAATATTAATATATTAATATAAAATTTACATAATTTTTTTTTGAAAATTTTCATAAAAATTGATTGTACTTTTACCTATATACAACTTTTATATCAAGTCTTTCATATTTTAAATGTGATTAGCGAAGGTATATTTTATTCCAATATACAACAATTTTTACTATTGTTTAAATTATTTTGTACAATTTTTTGCAATTTCTAATAATTTTTATATTTTTTAAAATACTTTAAGATTTCTAATAATTTCATTTTTTTATATTTTTTTGTAATAATTATTATTTTTTACACTTTTTTAAAAGTGTTAACATATTTTTGAATTTTTAAAAATTATACATTTTTATAATTTTATTTATATTTTTGGTAATTTTTTATAATGTTTATAATTTTTTTAGATGATTACATCATTATAATATTATCATATGACATGTGACAGTTTATGATTAGTCGGAGACTTCAATCAATTTTATTTAACATTCAGAGAACTGAACCAAGAATGCCTAAAAATATTAAGGACAGAAGTGAGTAAAAAGAAATGAAAAAAAAATTTCCAAGATCAAAGTATATATATATATATAATATAATTTAGAGATTAAAGTATTCAAAAACAAATGATTGGAGTAGCTTAGTTGGTTAGAAGAATGGTGAGAACTCAAGGCCCAAGGCCGCTAGGGAGGGTCATATGTACTAAAAGCAACGTGCTATTAATGGAAACTAAAACGCAACTGAACATAGAAGGCTTTTTGAATTTAATATGCTGGCTGATATTTTAATTGCAGCCTGGCCATTGTAGGCATAATCAGCTTCATCATAATGGTGCAGATGATGCTGCTGTTCCTTCCACCTCATTTCCTCCTCAATGTTGACATGATGCCAAGTAATCCATCACTGCCAAATGCTTTATAGCTCTACTGAAAAAACCACCAGATTGTAGAAAACCAATATTGAAATGGATGAACAACCCTGCCCTTCATGAGGGGTTTTTTTATGACGGCCTTGTATTGACCTACATTTTCAAGCGGAGGAGATAAATGATTTGATATGATGTCAACTTGGAACAGCAAGTTTAATGAGTAACATGCAGAGGAGCGTACCTGCCCTCAAGGTGAGTTCATTAGGGAAAAACTCAAACACACACATAAACCTCATCAATTTTTCCAATCAAACGATAAACAATGTCTCCCCTAACTGTATCCGGCAGCAAATGGAGAGCAAATATATGGGCAACCTTGAATTTATTTGGAGTAAGAATTGGATTTTGATCATGTCATTTTCTATTACTTTCTTTTATAGAGATTATAACAATTTTAGGAAAATTATTTCTAAATTTAACCCTCAAACCTTTCGATTAAACCCAAGATGAAAATGTGGACAAAAAAACACCCCAATTTGGATCATTGAATTCTTATAAAACAGGTCAGCATTAAAATATTAAACTAATTCTTGACTCGTTTTAATTATTTATTTTTGGGTTAAATATCAAAATTATACTTTGATCCAATATGTAATGTTATATATGAACATTAAGTTTGTACAATTTTATATATTAAATTTTTATTTAATTCAATTTACTAACAATATTATCGAATTAGTACATTTTTTGGTTGATATATTGCATTAAAAAATAATTATATTAATCAAATATGAAAATAGATGAATGTATTAATTTTTTAAAATGTGTACAATTAAATTAAAATCAAAATTTCATGTATACATATGAATCACAAATTAAATTTCATGTGCATAATTACATCAAATTATAAATTTTTTTGGATAAGTGTTAAATTTTACTATACAAAAGAAGTATAATTCTACTAAAAAAATAAAAAAAGAAAACCAAAACAAATCAACAAATCAATATAATACCGCCAAACATTACTATATAAGATCCCAATTGATTTCAACTTTGCATGTTTCGAAGTAGGGATGTCGGTGGGGCGGGTTTCACGGGGTCTCACCTCACTTCGCACCCAATTAGGCGGGGATGAATATAGGTTTTGCGGGTGGTGAGGCAGGGATGGGGACAAAAATTAGGCTCGCCGTGAATGGTGGGGCTGGAGTGGGTATGACATTGTACCCATCCCACCGCATCCTAGCCCGCCCCGCATAATATAGTAAGCATATTTAAAAAATAAAAATTTAATTTAATAATTATCTTAATAGTATTTTATTAATTTAATAATATTTAATTTTTGTACTTGTGTTGCATTTAAAAACGTTTATAATGTATTTGAGAAATTGTTTGTATTTAGATATTATGTAAGGATTTTATTTTCTGAATTTTTTAAACTCGTGTTGAAATTATATTTTATTTACCAATTAAAAGATCGCGACGACTTTTTTTTTTTAAATGGTGGCAATTGGAATAATGTTATATGTGGTGAAAGCCTGGAGGACAAGTATTTCATACTTGTTTTCATACAAAATTTGGTTTATATTTATTTAACTGATACTTATAAATATATTATATGAAGTGGGTTGCGAGATGGGTATAGCAAGAACTAAGTGGCTTTGGGGACCCATGTGGGTGGTAGGGCAGGGATGATTTTGGGATGAATATGAAAACTCTTTAATAGGGATGGGTGCAATGGGAGCACCCCGAACTTACCCCGCCCAATTGATATCCTATTTCTAACAACTTAACATATGACCCGTTAATAGATGTCAAAAAAGACTATTTATCTCACAGAGATCTACTTAAAATTTTAGGAAAACATAAACGACTGCTATCTTATTTATCAAAGATAAATAAAATATGTTATAAAGAATTAATTGATGAGTTGGATACTCGGGAATAAAAAATCCTTAATTTGCAAATTTTGAATTATTAGATTTTTGGACTTCACTAGGATTGCCAGCAAATTGTGACCTTTAGTTTTTGGCACCCAACACTGGATATGCCTTTGACTATATACATAAGCACACGAATGAGAAATGAAGAACCAGCAGTCTTTACAGTGACAATATTCATCCTCTTAAGAAAGAAAAAAACAGAAATAGAAAGAAGAAAAAAAAGCCCCCTACTCATTGAAACAGCAATAATATACAAGAAAAGAGTTAAAATCTTTAAACAAAAGTCAAGTTTCCTTAATCTTTGAATTTAGGTTGATGGATTTGGAAGCGGCTCCATTTGATCAAACATGTCTGCTGGGAAATCATCGAAGAAGGCATCAGGGATCATAGGGTTATCAGCTTCTTCCCTTGCACCGAACCCACCGCTTCTCACCGGTTCAAGAAATGGCTGCTGCTCCACGTTCCCACTGTCAAGTTCAGGAACATCCATAGGTGCAAACACTTGTGAAAAGTAAGGGTCCTCGAATTTAGCCAACAGGTCTTGGCTTTCCAGTGATAATGTGAGGTATGGTTGGGGGTGTGGGATCTGAGGGAAGAAAGCTTGCGGTTGGGCCTCAGCAGCAGCATACGGGTTGTTCCCTATTGACATTAGGTCCAGCTGCGCCATGTTCGCATCGGTGTACAACTTGGGATTTACTAGTTCCGGGAATTGCTCCACTTTAATAATAGTCTCGGAGTTATCAAGGTAGGATGATGAGCAAGATTGAGCCATGGTGTATGATATTTCCTCCATTAAAGAACTCAACTTTGGAGACTTGAAATTACCCCAAAAAAAAAAAAAAAAAGAAACATAACTACATATCGCACCATAAGAAAACTATTGAACTTAAACCATCTAAAGACTACTCAAGAATTAATACAATACAAGCAATTAGCAACAGTTTAGCCACTTTTTAAGCGAAGAACGGTGAAGTGAATTCTTTTTGAGTCAATTTATCAAACAAATGCATCCAATGGAATATTTTATTAGTCCCCAAACCACAAAAGTGATTAAAATAATTCCAAAAAAGCACTTGGAAATTCGAAACAATCATCATGAAATTGGGGTTTACCTTAAAAACAGGAACATCGTGAAAGGCAGGGATTTCCCTTTTAAGTTTGAGTGATTTGGAAGAGGAAGAGGAGGAGGAGGAAGAGGGGGTCCCTGAATTCTGCAAAATCCTAGCCAGTCTCTTCTGCCTACTGCTCCAAAAATTCTTAACGTCGTTGTCGGTCCTTCCAGGCAAATACGTTGCGATTTTAGCCCATTTGTTCCCAAACTGTGCCTGCAATTCTATCACCACCCTCTCTTCCTCTGCCGTAAACTTGCACCCACTTGGAATATTCAAACAAACAAACAAAAAATAAATTATTTGTGAATTACAAACAAGTCGTAGAGGGGAGCAGCAGAGATTAATCTATCTATCTATCTATCTATCTATCTATCTATATATATATATATATACACGCATGCTTACTTCTTCAAGTTGGGTCTAAGTTTGTTAACCCAACGAAGACGACAAGATTTGCCAGTTCTTTGCAAAAGGCCTTTGGATCGAATGGAGCTCCATTCTCGAGGGCCATATTTCTTAACATGGCTGATCAGCACTTCATCTTCCTCTGCCTTCCATGGCCCTTTCCGTATCTGACTTATCTCTACTCGCTTTCCTTCCATTTCCCCTAATTTAACCCTACTATCTTATACCAGGGAATGGTTATTCACGGATTTGGATAATAAATTTGGTCTTGTAATTTTCTCTTTTTTTTTTTTTTTTTTTCTGATTAATGTAGTAGTCTTATTATCTTTGTTTTTATGTTTCTTCTTTCGGTAATGACGGTTAAGACGGTTACTGCCACTATCCTCAGCCAATATCCCCACGTTCCCAATTTTTTCCCTCATTCAGAATTTGTAATTTACGTATCTATCCTTCACTCCTTCTCTCTCTCTCTCTCTCTCTCTCTCTCTCTCTTCTCTGATAGTTTTATGAAGCACTTTTTCTTTTTAAGATTATATGTAGAATTTAAATTTAAAAAAATTGATTCAACAATGTATATTCATTAAAGGTAATATCAGTTTAGTTGAATTTTTTAGTTTTTTTAACTATCCATTATAATTTGACCTGGTTCAATTTTCGTTTTTTCCATATTAATTTTTTATTTTGATTTTATAAACTTATTTTAATAAAATAAACTTTATTTTATGACTTTTTAATATTATTTGATAAATTTTCAAAGTCTTTTAGTAAATATTTCTAAAAAATAATAATTTTTCAAAAACCTTTAAATTATATTTACTATTTTAAATATAAAATATTTATTTTTTATCATAAAAAATTAAAAAAAAAGTTATATATTAAATAAAAAATTAAATCGATTTTTAACTTATATTTTGTAAATCGGATTGGTTTAGTTAATTCTTTTGCGTCCCACAACACATCAAACGGTGGTCCGCGTGTTCAGCACCCAACCAATCAACGTGCTCCTAACAAGAAATCGTGTTGGGCGCATTTATGCAAAATGGACCTGCCACACCCAATTCCATGCAATCTTTCATTTCAATCTCATGAGGTTTGTGTTTACCAACACTATCTTTTTAATTATTAATTGTATCTTTGATTTATTCAATTTTACAACAAATAAATACATGAATCTATTAAAAATAATGAAATAGAAAACAAAATTATACCTTGAAATTTAACCTGAAGTTTGGAATGAGTAATTATGAAATTACAAAATATCGTATCCCATATATGGTCCAACTGCTATATCTAACCGTTTAAAAAATTCTTATTCAAGCCCTATTCAATCTGCGTCGGAGACAAGCCACCTGGAAATTAACAAAACACATTGGTATTCAACAAACTTGCTAATGTATATTTCTTTCCATCTAGCCGTTATTTGAAACCATATTTAACACAAAAAAAATGATCTCTAGCATGATAATCTTGTAATACTCTGGTAGGAAATGTGTTCCATCACTACACCAAAACAGACTTTTAGCGGCATTTTTAGCGGGCTTTTTTTATTAAAACGCCGCAAATATTATACATTGGCGGCGTTTTCGCAAAAAGTTGAGCAATAGCGGCGTTTTTTGCTCAAACGCCGCTAAAAATGTGCAATAGCGACGCTTTCGTAAAAACGCCGCTATAGATCTGAGCATTAGCAGCGCTTTTGTAGAAATGCCGCTATAGGTCTGACATTAGCGGAAGCGCCGCTATAGGTCTGAGCATTAGCGGCACATAGGTCTGAGTATTAGCGGCGCTTTTACAAAAGCGCCGCTATAGGTTTGAGCATTAGCGGCGTTTTTACATAAGTCTGAGCATTAGCGGCGCTTTTGTAAAAACGTCGCTTTATGTCTGAGCACTAGCGGCGTTTTTATAAAAGCACCACAAAATTTTGAGCAAAATAACGTCGTTTATTTTTTGAGCTTTAATGGCGTTTTTAGGAAAACGCCGCAAAAGGTAAGCTTTAGTTGCATTTTTTATAAAAACGCCGCAAAAAATATTTTATTTTATGGTTTAGGGTTTAAAATTTAAGATTTAATGCCTATGGTTTAGAGTTTTATGGTTTATGGCATAATGTTTATTATTTGGGTTAAGGGTTTATGTTTTATAGTTTAGGGTTTAGGGTTTTATAGTTTAAGGTTTAATGTTTGGGGTTTAAGATTTAAGGATACTGTTTGAAAACTGAAAAACATTTGGAATTTACTGAGGTTTATGCCATTTTGTACTACACCCATATTATTTAATATAAGAATATAAAATATATATTTTGTACTACACTAACATTGGCCACATGAATTCCCAAAAATTTGGTCTCGGATTATGGTTTAAGATTTGCGGTTTAGAGTTTAGGGTTCGGGTTTTATGGTTTAGGGTTTATGGTTCGGGTTTTGAGTTTGGGGGTTAGTGTTTATGGTTTAGGGTATAGTACTTAGGGTCTAGGGTTTATGATTTAAGGATTAATCTTGGATTTTTTTAGAATATAAATTAAAATAAGATAAATATAGATTATTATTTAAAAAAAATATATATCAAAATGGGTTAAATCCCAAAAGCATACATGAACAATGGTTTAGTGTGCAATTGTATACATGAACTTTAATTTGATCCAGATCTTGTAAAATATTAACACAAGTATTGATATAATTAACATCATTTTTTATTTATATATTGCATACATAGAAATTTATATTTATTTAATATAAAAATATATTGATGTATTTATATTTTAAAGTAATGTGTATGATTAAATCAAAATTAAAGTTTCAACTATATATTTAAATCACAATTAGAATTTCACATTTAGAATTACACATTAAACCAAATTTCATATATAATTCTGAGATGTATATATCTATACCAAAATTTAGATGTGTACATATAATTAAATGCATTTATATAAAAATCTAAACAACTGATGCAGACCATACTTAAAAGAATAATGTTGATGTAAAAAGAAAAAAAATTCCTAAAAGAGTTGATAATGGTAATTAAATTTTTAAAATTTAATAATAAAAAATAAAAAACTTAAAAACTTAAAAACTTAAAAATTTAATATTTAATATTTTAGTTAAAAAGTTTAATACTCAAAATATAATAAAAATAAAAATTCAAAAAAATAATAATCTCAGCACAAAAATTTTAAAAAAAATATAAAAATATAAATTAAAAATAGAAAGAAAAATTAAAATTATGTAATAATGGCATTTTTGTAAAAAATGCCACAAAAAATAGAACTATAATGGCGTTTTTAATAACAAAAAATAAGCTAAAAGATGAGAAAGTAAAAATAAAGCACGTCCCTCCAGAAAACCCCAAAGACAAACCAAATTCCCTCCCTTTCTTTCTCTTTCCAAACCCAAAATTAAAAAAAAAACAAGGGAAAAAGCGTAAGAAAATATCTCCCCAAAAATGGCTCTCTAACCCTAACTTCTCATCTCATCATTTTGTGCTTCTCTTTCTCCCCCACTGTTTCCCTGCTGGATAACAAATGTTGATTACATTTTATTAAACGCTTTCTAGGATTTTCATGGCAAAGATACCATGAAATCAAAGAATTGATTTTCGGAGTGAAGAGGAAAAGAGAGGTCTTTATTGCCAGATTAAATGTTTGCTGCTAGGAATCTTCAAAAACACTGCTTGAAGACTCTGTATTCTCTGTTGCAATCAAATCCCAACAGGTACATTTCTCCTTCTTTCCCTATAAATAAGACTAAATCAAGCTCTGGGTATCGTTTTTTCTTGTCATTTGGTTAGTTCCCATCAATCAGACCTATAACCTAATACACCTTTGTTCTTCGGTTTCCTTTACATCGGAACAGTGTTTTATTAGCTTTTCCTTACTTTTTTGGGTTTTATTCGTATTCTTTAGTTTGATTCTTGATGGACTTTTAACAATTTCTTATTTCTAACAAGTTTCCTTTTTTGCTGTAAAAATTGGGATTTATTCGTTTGACTTTATTATTATTATTATTATTATTTAAAATGCAGGAATGTTGTGGCTTTTAAGGATACTGCTCCCAAACTAATTTCAAGCAATGTGATGCTATTAGATGGATGTTTTGAAGATAATTTTGCATCATTTCCTTCCTTCACTGATCCCTTCAATGGATGGTTTCGAATGATGTCGACTTCAAGGGGGAGAAGTATGCGAAGCAAGGTCGAAAGACGAATGCAGAAAGAGTCTGGTAAAACAGCTAGGCCATGATTATGATCCCTTTAATTGATCTGAAATTCATCTTTCCCATGTATATGTTTGCATCTTATGTTGAACATGATTTTAGTTCATTGGTTGTAGGCCTAGAATTATTTTAAGACAAGAAAAAGAAGTTTTATGATCTCCCTCTCTCTTTAACTTGCTCAGAACCTACATATCGCACTTTGGGACACATAATTTTGAAGTCCTATTATGCTACAAATAATGAGAGCAGTTATTATTTATCAGGTTTTGAATATGTGTACGAGTTGTAGTTCATTGTATGTCTCAACTAATCTTGGATTTCATGCTGTTTAACCAGGGAATGCATCTTCTATCGAAGAGCCTTGCAAGATAAGAGTAAAGTATGGAAGATAATATAATAGGCATCGTTCACAATGGTGTCCCAAACTTGGAGGTTTCTTTTGTGCTTGTCTTGTAAAAGAAGATTGCTGCAAAGATGAAGACCTTTTGCAGCAACAATCTGGAGAAGAAGACGCTTTATTCTGCACATTGTGTAATGCAGAAGTAAGGTTCACACTAGCAGTATAGTCCTCTCTTGGTCTCTCCCTGCACCTGAATGCTCCCCTCTCCCCAAAAAAAGACTTATCCTTTGTTTCCTCTCACTTTCTTCTTCCTTTTCAATGAAATACAAGAAATGAGAAGGCAAAGCAAAGCTAACTTTATCAAAATTAGCAACTGGAAAACCTAGAATACTGCTATATCTTCTTTCACCATTAGCCTGAACTTGTGCATTAGCACTCTTAGTCTGTGCATGCTTAGATACAAAAAAGTTTCTTTATATAGCTTTCTCTTCCTATATGATGAAAATAAATTACCTTTAATGTTCTATTCATTTACTTGTTTCTTGTTAGACACATTGTCGAGTGAGTTATCAAATGTTCATCTTTTTCAGTTTCGTAAATTTTTGGCTAAATTTCTTGGTTTTCGAGAACTATTAAGAATTGAACAGCCAGAACATGTAAGTTATGTAACTGAACTGGAAATCACTTAGAGCTTCTGGTTGACTAATTATTGCTCCTTGGCCATGTCCTGTAAGTTTTGCTTTTTGCTCTATAAATTGTAATTTCATAGTAGTGTTCTGAAAACAATCCTGCCTTTTTGTACTTATTTAGATAATCTTGAACATGACTAACTGTTTTACCATTTTATACAGTGGTTGAATAATTGCGTGGGCAGGAAAAATTACATCAGTTTTGTGTGCTTGATGGCAGCTAGCCTTGTTTGGGTAAGTTCTTTGGATAACTTTTGGACAATGGTTCATGTCACTCATTGGCATCTCCTGGCAAGAACTGAACTTATTCTCATGTGCCTGCATGTATGCATGTATGTGGTCGTCAGCTTATTGTTGAGTTTGGAGTTGGCATTGCTGTCCTTGTGCGATGTTTTACTGATAGAAAGGGTACAAAAAGTGAGATAACCGAGAAGCTTGGAGTTGGATTCTCCCGCCCCTCTTTGCTACTGTGGTGGTATGTTGTCTGCATTCTCTGCCCAAGAGCTCAGATGCTTCTGTAGTATTATTATGCTTATGATAGAGCTCCCTGATTGATTTAGTTACTTTCCAAGACAAAATATGCTAAGATCGTAGAATATTTGCATGAATTTTATACAATCTATTTTGCAAGCTCTAGAGAGTGAATGTTGACTTAAACCTCTGATTTTCTTGGGCATTGAGAAGTAAAATTCCTAGTTCTAAAATGTCAATTTGATACTTCAAAATATTTTGTAATTATATGTATTCTAGCTTCAAAGAGGCCTTGCCTAGAGCCTCCATATTCTTTAGGAGATCAAGATTATAGTGTGCCTTCGCTGCATGTGCCTTGGCCTGGTACACCCATGCCTTACAATCCCTTCCTCTATCAACATCAGGCTGACCCAAATAGATTCCATTTAACACATCCGCATACTTTGGCTACTGAATATTTTCCTACCAGTATGGGAGCATCAAAGGTTGCAAGTATGAAAAATTCTCACATCAACAGAAATCTCACCAGTCTACAAATAAACCATGATATGTCTACTCAATTTGATGCTTGGGGTTTATGTGCAGAAAGCCCACTTGCTAGTACCTTGACTGAGGATGATTTCCTTGAAATGGTATTGGGAACCTATCTAAGCTCTATTTTATATTCTGTTGAAGTTTAATTTATATGCTCTTTTGCTAAGCGGATATGTTCCTTGTGGTCATATATAATATGATTAATCAGAGAAGCTAGATTTCTCAGGTTAGTATTTACCAAGAGCCCTGTCACCCTAACTTTCCACTTCTCTTTTTTTTACAAAGAATTCAGCGCAGTGAATCCTGCCACATGTTTCATGTGCTCAATGTGTTGTTTTTCCTTGATCAACTGTGGACATAAAGATTGGCACACTTTATTAAACTTTTGGCCGATGCATGACCAATCTGCAGATGAAGCGCCTCAGTTTTCGCTTTATCACCAAAAGAACCCCCCTCTCTTTCTCTCTCAGAATAGTCTTGCTCGGTTATATCTTAACCTTTTCTTCTTCTTTTTTTCCTTTAATTGCTTACTCCTTATTTTGGTTGTAGACATATGAAGAGTACCTAGAAGCCCATGGCAGAACCAGCAAACAACTATGCCGCCCTGTCAGTGTACTTTCTATTAATAACTCTGACTGGTTATTTGTATACTATATCGGCTACCTGTATCTGTCAATACAATGCCGTACTGTATCAGCTTCCTGGTCAATTAATTGTGTAAATAATTTAATAGAAGTTGCTTATTTTTATGACATGCTACTACTGGCTATTTGCATCTGCCAAGATGTCTGGGGTCCTATTTGGGATAGTTTGGCTGATTGTCTTAGAGTTATGAAACACTAGCAGGCAGACAAGTAGCTCATCTCTGTATGAAAAGAAATTTGTACTCATAGAAATTCTTTCATCCAAGTCTGGCCTTCGGCCTGTACCCTTTTATTGCCCTAGGAGCAGCGAATGAATATCTGTGCATGTTTCTCTGATTGGTTTTTAAGTTTTTTTTTAATGCTGAACTTACTCCCATTACCAGAGAAGCAACAATAATAAAGGAAATAAAACTGAATGAATGGATGAACTTAGTTTTATCTGCCCCATGGGAGTTAGGAAATTTGACTTGTTATACACCTTAGCTTGGTCTAGCAGTGTGGCACAAGCACAGACATACATGCTGAACCTCATGTTTTTAATATAGCAATGTATATTTGGCAGGTGATGATTCCATCTCTGACAGTACAAGAGTCAACAAGTGGAAAGCATGGAGATGATTCGTGAGTAATTCAAATTTAGTACTGAATATTTCAATTTGATTTTATCTTTACTTGCTTAGCTTCATGCATTTGTAGAAACTCAAGTTTGGTAACCGACAGGCGCCATTCTCTGTTACTATGCTATTTGAACTAGAACCTAGGTATGTGTTTCATGTGAATTTTAAGATTTTCATGTATTTGAAATTTTTTTTAAAGGATCATTTTTTTATATTCATGTTAGGATATAAGTTGAAAGCATTTATTGAATGTGTATCTAAAAAGAAAATTGAAGAAAGAACATATAGAAATAATAAACGGTTGAGATGGTTTTGATTTTTTTTGGTTAGATTAACATGGAAAGTTGAAGAAAAAACATATATAAGCTTCCAGAGCTGCCGCCTTCTGTGCATGATCCCGAGCTTTTGACCCCTGAGCAGCTTCAAGCATTTAAAAAGATTGGATTCAGAAACAAAAATTATGTTGCTGTTGGAGTCTGTAGGTGTAACAGCCCAATTACGACCCTAATCGGAACGGTGGTTTCGGGACCACGAATCCGAATTAGAAAAGTATTTTAATTATTATTTTGATATTTATGTTATGTGGTCAAGCATGTGTTAAAATATTATATATTAATTTGTGTGTTTGGGTGACTAATTTAGGTGAAAGGATTAAATTGCATAATTAGTGAAGTAGCTAATCATTATAAAGGGGTGATTAAATTGAATTGTTTCTTCATGCATGGGGATTTAAATTGTAAATTCTCCTTGTTGGAGTATAGTGGACGGCAAAGGCACTAAAATTATAATATATGATTGTTTTATATGTAATAAAATGAAAAGAATAATAATATATGCATGAGATGATTATTATAATAAAAACATAAAAACTAGTGGGTGGGGTGTTCATCTTTTATTTTCCTTGTTATTGCCGAAACCTTGAGGAAGAAGAAGAACAATGGCTTTCAACATTTTCAGCATTTGCATGGTTTAATTAGGTGAGTGATTAAACTTGATTCTTGATAATTTTAATGTTTTTGAGGTTGTAGCCTTGTAAATTAGTTAACCCATGTTCGAATTTTTGATTTAGATGTATCATTCGAATGTTGCCATGGTTATAAATTTGGTGTTTGTGTGCTTAAGGCTAGAATATGATATATGTATGTTAGATTGCCAAGTTCTTCTTTGAAATTTTTGATGGAATTTATTTTAATGAGGAATTCATGAAAAGAAAATTCATGCATGAACTATATAGCAAGAAAAATGAAAGAAATGAAATGATATATGAACTATGGATATTCGGCCTTTAGTTGGTGTGGTTGGATTTTTGATATTTTGTGTTTGGAACTATAAGGACTATATTGTAAACATAGTAAATGATTGAGGGTTAAAAATGCAAAAATTGACGGTTCGTATAGACTTGAAAAAAAATGAAGAAAATTCGGCCCTTAAGTATCTAATCCAAATTTTATGTGCTTTGTGTTTTATGCTTTGGGGACTAAATAGCAAAAGTTGAAAATTCTAGGGGTAAAATGGTAAATTTTGTAATCTTGAGTTTTGGATTAAATTGAATAGAAATGAATGTGAACAAGTTTTATTTGACATTGCTTAGATCAAGAACAAAAGAAAAAGGAGTTAGATCGGGGAAAAGCTAAATTAAACGAATAGCTGGGAAACTCAAATTTATCGACTTCCGAGGTAAGTTTATAAGCAATTAGTTTTAAATGATTAGTATTAAATTGAATTATATATATTTGAATGAATTTTGATGTATCAAGTTTCAAATGCCGAATGGGATATAGTAATTTTAATAGTATATGCCGAATGAGATAATATCATGTATATGTGATGGTTCATATAAATTTTGATTACTTGAGATATATATATGTATATACAATTGTCGAATGTGACATGGTACGGGGTTTAAATTATGTATAAGCTGAATGTGAATTGAATTATGTATACAACTAATGTATTAGGGTTGAATGAATTGATGTGATTTGAGTAGAAATTTAAAGGTGGATCTTGAGATAAGGAGTGATAGCGATTGAATAATTAACTATGTGCATATATGGGAGCATAGCCGATAATGAGAGTAGGATATGGAAGGAAAGTTTGTTTGATATATGCATATTGGTAGTTTATATGTGTGCAAAGTAAATGTAAATGTATATGATATGTGTATGAGGAGGAAGATCAATAAAAAGGGGCACTATGTGTGCAAAATTTATTCACCGAGCACTGTGTGTGCGATATCGGTTGAATGGCACTGTGTGTGCGGAATAATAAGTAATGGCACTAAGTGTGCGATACATTACTGTTAAATGGCACTGTGTGTGCGGAATAATAAGTAATGGCACTGTGTGTGCGATACATTACTGTTAAATGGCACTGTGTGTGCGGATTAATAAGTAATGGCACAAAGTGTGCGATACATTACTGTTAAATGGCACTGTGTGTGCGGATTATCGGATTTCCTCAAGGACACAAATAATTATTAAAGGTAAATGAAAATTTTCAGGTATGTATATAATGGGTGATAGATTGTTATTTAGGTATAAATTATGTAAGTTATTTCGACATAGATATTTAGTATGTGAATGTTCGGTTTTGGTGATTCAATGAGTAAGTTATTGATGAATGGTATCTTAATATTTGTATTGATGTTGCAAACTTATTCAATAATTGTTATGAATTAAACAAAGGAAAAGTTTGTATAATGCTTGATGGTGCACCTTACTCTTTGCTTATAACTTACTAAGCTTTAATAGCTTACTGTTGTGTGTTTGTTTGTTCATGGTATAGATCTTTGAAGTTGAAGCTCGCACTCGGGGATCTTGTCGAAGTCAAGCACATTATCATCTACTATTGGTATTTTCATTAGTGTTAAATCTTAAAAATTATGGCATGTATAAGCTTGATTACTCTTTGATCTCTTTTGGTTGGAATGTATATATATTAAGTCATGCGAAGATGGCTAAAATTAGGTCATTTTGAACTTACATGAATTCGGTCATGGTTAAAGTATTATAGATTTATATGTTATGATGGATGATATTCAATGTTCGTTTATGTGATATGATCTAATTGTGTATATGATATTTGAATGGTGAAAGCTAGATTCGGCATGTTGTTATAAGTATAGTTAAGTGACTAGAGATAATTGGTAAGGGTTATGTATTGTATAGGTGTATACTATTAATGGTATACGTTCGGCTGGTATGCATTAAAGGTTAAAGAAATAAAAACGAAATTAATTGACAAAATGGAATTATGAAATGACCGAATACTCATGTGTATAAGGTCAAGGCCGAATATGACAAGAAAATGATGCTAATGGATTGTTTGTTTTGGTTATTAAAATTATGGGTAAAGTGAAATGAGGAATGTCTTAGACAGAGGTGAAGCATATGTATACAAATGATATGTGTTTGAATGTATTGATTATTTTAGAAATGAAATAAATGAATAAGCATTATATGCATATTTGATATTTGGGTGCGAATGGCCTATCAAATGATAAATTGCTATTTGATTGAAATTAGTCCTTAGTTGATGGTTATATTATAAATTATGTTATGCAATTGAATGATTTGATATTAATTGAAATAAACATGCATATTAATGATAGTAGAATTTGGTATGTATTTATCATGATATTTGTTCTTAAAGAGTACTTTGAACTTGTGTGAGGCTTTGTAATGCCTGTAACCCTAATCTGGCGACGAATACGGGTTAGGGGTGTTACAGTGGGGTCTTTGGAGGAGTTGTCCAAAATATGCATCTCCACTGGAAATTTCATGAGACAGTGCAAGTTTGTTGTGATAACTTCCCCAAAGAAAAGATAAAGGAAATGGCAACCATGCTTGCGAGACTGAGTGGTGGAATTGTCATTAACATACACAATGTGAAAACAATTATCATGTTCCGTGGAAGAAATTATCGCCAACCAAAAACTCTGATTCCCATCAATACTCTTACCAAAAGGAAGGTAAATTTATCATGGTCCTTACACATGAAATTGCATTTCTTTTGCATCAACGTTGTATCTGCAAAGTATTATATATAATACTTCTATATATGATTTATTTTCATATATATATATATGCACACACACAACAGAGTAAAGAATCAATGAACCGAACCATTGTTTGATACCCAAATCAATTAACGTGATTAGGATTTATTTTATTTTATTTTAATTTTGCATACATAGGAAATGGAAGCCTTGATGATATATTTTATTTCATTCAGTTACATGGTTGAAAGATGGGCGAATTTTAGAGAGAAACTCATAACTTAATATAGACTTATGAAATTTCTTGTGTATTGGTTGAGTTTCTATTTGTTTGTTAAATAGATTTGTGCCCCTGGAACTTAAATGGATTTGTATAGGAATTGTTATCAAAGTAATGCTAAAGGATTTGCTTAAGTGGGTAGAGGGATAGGAATGGATTTGTATATAAATTGTTATCCAATTAAAGCTTGTTTGCGTGTTGTGATAATAGTGCTGCTCTTTTATATAACTTTTAATTTTTTTTTTATTTTTCATGACCTTTAGTGGCGTTTTTGGAAAAAAGCGCCGTTAAAGATATGGCCTTTAGCGACGTTTTTGGGAAAAGCGTCGCTAAAGGTCAAGTTCTTTGCGGCGTTTGTGAGAATAGCGCCGCTAAAGGTCATGTTCTTTAGCGGCGATTTTGGAAAAGCGTCGTTAAAAGATCATGACCTTTAGCGGCATTTGGGGGAAAAGCACCATTAAAAGTCATGACCTTTAGCGACGTTTGGGGGAAAAGCGCCGTTAAAAGTCATGACCTTTAGCAGCGTTATTTTAACGGCGTTTTTTGTAGCGCTTTTAAAAACGCCGCAAATACTATTAGTGGCGCTTATAAACGCCGCTAGAAGCCTAAAAAGACGCCGCTAAAAGTCTGTTTTGCTGTAGTGCATTGTCATTCTGAATGATGACCACACCTCCGATGAGGTTGTTGTTTAGGTAGCTACTTATGTGTAGGCATAAAACCCATGGTAAGTCTAAACCTCCTACCTCCAGGGATCTCTGTGGGCAATGATGATTTGAGCTTTTTGGAGGGTTAGCATCAAATGAGGGGTGAAGATCATTCATTTTGTTGATAGCACCTAAAGGGATATTGGATTAACTTTCTTGAAGATAAACTTATTTCTTGATTTCCTAATTATCCATAAAGTACAACCGAAGGTCATTGACCAGAAGCCATTGAAAGATCCAAGAGGAGATAGTAGTAAGATGGAAGGGCTTTATGCGAAAGGAGAATGGAGATCTAAACCAAACAGCTCTACAAAAATCACAGTGAATGAATAGGTGTTCAAAGGATTTCAAGTAAGTCTGACATAAAGAACAGTAGCTATCCTTTGTAATGTTCCATTGCTGGAGAGTCATCTTGGTCGAAAGGCAATTGTTGCATATATTCCATAAGAAGATTGTCGAAACTTTTTTTTTTTCCATAAAATAACTTCATCATATTAGGAAAAAAACATGAAAATTTATTTTTTAAAATATAATTTTTTTAAAAAAAAAAAGAATTGCCATCAATTTATTTTATTAGATATGATCGACTTTTTATAAAATCACTTTTTACGAAAATAATTTTAAAATAGTTTTCTTTTTAAATGACATTTTTGTGATCTACATTGAAACTTAGAAAAAAAATTGGGTTGAGGAGTGAATTACATGCAAGAAAGATTATAGCACTCTCATTAATTACAGGTTATAAGTTCTCAAACTCAATATTTAAATATGACTCCTTACATAAAACTGAGTTAAGTACCTACGGTTAGGTTTTTTTTGTTTTCTCTGTCTGCCAAAGTAGCAGTTTTGGAGGCCTTTTTTCTCTGCTTTTACCTTAAATTAAGGTTTCAATAAAAAAAAAATTTAAGGCTATAAAGAATTGAAGCATGGAGGATGAACTAGCAAATCTGAACTTGGCCAACGAAGAAGATCTAGTTAAGGGCCAAGAAGATGACGAGGAATGTAACACCCCCTACCAGAGTCTGAGGCTAAGACCGGATACGAGACATTACTATACTTGAACTTGCTAAAACACGTATTTACAGGCTATAAAATTTCGTTTCGAATTAAAAAACTTCTCTTTCTTAAACAACTCATACATCTCATAGGCCTACGAGGCCTTAAACACATATTTGGAGACTTTCGGAACCCCATCGACAAGTTTTCCTTAAAATAGGGATCACACGCCCATGTGGCTTGGGACACACCCGTGTACCCCTAAGACATGCCCGTGTCTTCCACCCGTGGTTGACACTGACTAATTACACACGGCCTTGACACGCCCGTGGACTTAGACCGTGTGCTATACCTTGTTGTACTGACTTATGCACACGGCTTGGGGCACACGCCCATGTTCTAACCGTATGTCTCACACGACCTATACAAACGGCCGTGGGATTGGTCCGTGGACTATACTGACTTAAGACACTAACATGCAGGGAATACACGCCGGTGTGTCCATCCGTGTGGGCACTTGAAAGCTATTTACCAAGCCAATTGCCACCCTGAAATTTAAGATCAATCTCAAGCCACATTCATCAACTCAAATACTTCATCTAACATGAACAATGATGTAATTTGCATTGACATTGATAAGCATACATATACAAAAAGAATAAAGAACTTGATAGCCTATACTTTGGCTCTTCTTAAAACATATACTCAAAATGAAGTATTTTCTATACATGCCATACTTAATATAAACAACTTGGCATTACCAAAATAGTGATTGATAGTGTGCTCCGAGCTCCGACTTTAAAGATCCACAAGTTAGCTTGGTGGGACTACATGGAAAGAAGAACAAAAGATGTAAGCATTTAGCTTAGTAAGTTTGCATATAATGCATTAGAAATATTTTTGCTTAATATAAACCGTTCATCATAAACAGTGACATCATAAATCTCGAATACTGAAGCTTACTTGCTCTTATTGATTCTTATTTATCTCATGATACTTACTAATCTCATGCTTGTGAGGTAAACAAGGTACCTGTATCACTTGATCACATAGATCAGCATACTTTACTATGATAATCATAATCTCTAATTCATCATTCATAACATAAATAATACTCATAATCAACTTGATAATAGCTTTGCTTACTCATCTTTCTTGTTGTCACATTTAAACTTTACTTGTTTGCCCGATGAATTGAATAACCAAGGATACTGAATCTCATCCCACATATAACTCGATGCCAAAGCCATATCCTAGATATGGTCTTACATGGGATTTCTCATCTTGGTATCGATGCCATGTCTTGACATGGTCTTACTCAAAGTCTTCTTTGTGTGTTCCCTTCGGAACTTACCATTGCTATGTCTTGACATGGTCTTATTTGGTATCTTTACTCATGAACTGGTCAATGCCAAGCCTTGGCTTGGACTTACATGAATCTTCATTGTTACTCACCAATGCCATGCCTTGGCTTGGACTTACATGGGATCTCTATCTCATGATAGCTTTTCAATGCCAAGACTTGTCTTGAGCTTACATGACATCTTTGCTTGGAGACTTACCAATGCCATGCCTTGGCTTGGGCTTACATGGGTCTTCATCTCATAATAACTCTTCAATGCCAAGACTTGTCTTGGACTTACATGATAACTTTGCTTGATTGCCGATGCCATGCCTTGGCTTGGTCTTATACAGACTTTCTTATCTCATGTGGTAGATCGAGTATCCTAAGTAATTCAACTTCAATCGGGACTTTCTCATGCTTAACCTCATTGATTTCTTTATTTAACATAGCATTAAGCATTTCTATAGTAATAGTGTACATTGTACTAAGCAATTCAATGATAGTAATCATAAAGCTTAGAAATCATACAAACTTACCTCGATATACAAAATGTATGTAGATATGCAATTTAGTCCTCGACTTTGTTCTTACCTTGGTTTCGATCCGGGCTTCTTTTTTCTTGATCTATAATAATAGTTTAGATCATTTAATAATCACATTGACTAAATTGACTCTTAACTCATACTTTGACAAAATTACAATTTTGCCTCTAAACTTTCTCATAATTACACTTTTTCCCCTAGGCTCGTAAAGTGATTTTCATTCAACTTTCTAATACTTAATGCTCAGCCGATTTATTATCTCAACTATAGCAATAACCAATTCTCACTACTTCTACCATGTATGACAAATTTCATAACTATCACAAACTAGTCCTTACTAGCATTTTTCATGAAATTCACTTAGGAAAAGATGTTTATCTAACATCAAACTCTCATAATCTTTCTTAAAACATCATTTTACAAACATGTCATACATGGGTAGATTTTTGAACATGCATCTTAGCTTATCTTATAGCTAAAATTAGCTAATTCATAATACGATGACTCAAAAAATACGAAGAATATTAAATATGGGGCTAAAATGAACTTACTAGAAAGCTTGAAAAATTGAAGAACCCTAGCTATGGCTTCCTTCAAATTTTCGGCACTTGGGGAAGAAGATGAGAATGATTTTTGTCATCTTTTTCCCTTATTAATCATTTAATTGATAAATGACCAAAATGTCATTCTCTTTAAAAATTTCACCATTTACTAACTCATGTTCATTTTTGTTCAAAAATTATAATTTGGGAAAATTGCTATTTAAGGACTTCTAATTAATATTCTAAAGCTATTTCATACAAAAAGCTTCTAGAAATTCATATTTTGCAACTTTTGCAATTTAGTCTTAATGGACCCTTTAATGGAAATTTCCATAAAATTTCTACATAAAGCTTTCATAATATCATGCAAACATCTCAATACCTTAAAAACTCATATTACTACTTCAGATTTGTGGTCTCGCACCACTATTCCGACTAGGCCCTAAATCGGGCTGTTACAAGGAAAGCGAGGAAGATTTCAATCTTTGTATGGTAGGAAGGGTTCTCACAGATGGTGTAGTCCACTTTTCGTCAATAAGGAATGTTCTTGCAAAGTTATGGCATCTTATAGAAGGGGTAACTATCTCAAAAATTGAGAACAGAATCTTGTTCCAATTTTATAATGAGATAGATCTAAAAAGAGTTTTAGACGGTATACCATGGCTCTTTAATAGACACCTGATTATTTTCCATATATTAAAGAAGGGGGAAGATCCAGTACAAGTTTCACTTTTCCACACAAATTTTTGGGTACAAATTCAAGACTTACCGCTAGGTTCTATGTCGAAAGGCATGGCACGATAGATAGGAAATTTCATTGCTGATTTTATAGAGTATGATACGAAAATTATAATGAAATGAGTAAGAAAGACCATGTGCATTAAGGTTCGCCTGGACGTTCGAAACCCTCTAAAGAGGAAGAAGCACATCATCTTCGGCAAAGATAAATCTACTTATGCAATCTTTCAATATGAAAAGTTATCCCTATTTTACTTATATATGGGAGATTAAGGTACGGTGAAAGTTTCTGCCCACGACGTTTAACTTTGGGACTACAAGAAGTGGAGTTTGGGTGGAATATCTTGTTGAAACCCCCACCAAGAAGGGAAGCACCAATCGTAAGCAGATGGTTGAGGGAGGATCCAAAGGATATGATCAAAAGTTGGATGGACATGGATGTACACAAGGGGAAGCAACAAATGTAAAGTTCACGCATAGATCCCAACAATATTTCAAGAGGGAAAGGCGTTATGGGAGAATTGAGTAGGAGATTCCATAAGGTTAGCCAAGTAAGTGATGAGAGTAGATTTGGGAACACGACGATAGACCTTGTGGATGGGAAGAAAAGGCAAAAAGTGCAACATTTAGAGGACAGCAACAACAATTACCTAATGAATACAGAACTTGACAATGATATATCGGTGGCCGCTAGGAAGCAGACTGGTCGGTTGTAATGAAAACCTTAAATTGGAATGTCCGTGGCCTAGGGCAACCACAGATTGTTAGACGTCTCAAGCTATGAGTTAGCCTAAGCTTTTATTTCTTTAAGAAACAAAAGTCAGTTAGAGAAGAATGGAAAAAATAAAAAGGAGTGTGGGTTTATGAACGGAATATATGTTAGTGTTGATGGTTCAAAAGGAGGCCTTTTACTTGGGTGAAAGGAGGACATATCGATAAAATTAAGAAGTTTTTCTAATTCTCACATTGATGTTGAAGTAATGGAGATAGTGGAAAAGACTGTTGGAGGTTTACTGGTTTTTATGTATCTCCAATAGAAAAACAGAGGAGGGTTTCGTGGAACATGCTTAGGCAATTAAACAATAACAGTCAAATGCCATGGCTAGTGGTGGGTGATTTTAATGAGGTAATGTTCTCGTTTGAAAAAAGAGAGGGACAAGTAAAAGGATGAAAGGAAAATGATGGCATTTAAGGAAGTTTTAGAGGAATGTGATTTGAGTGATTTGGGATTTTCAAGATAGTGGTTCACTTGGGAGAGGGGTAGGTTATCGAACAACAACATAAGAGAAAGGCTTGATAGGGTGGCAAATTCTGCATGGTAGACCTAATTCTCAAGTTACTCGGTGCATCATCTAAGTCATAGTTTTTCAGATCATTGTCTAGTGGTAGGGGATACTATGGGAAATGGAGAGGGTTGAATTGCGCGTAGAGAATTCCTTTTTTGTTTTAACGCTAATTGGGTTTTAGAGAAAGAGTTTGAGGAGAAAATAAACAAGGGATGGGTTTTGGTGCAAAAGGAGCTACCAGAAAAGCTAGAAGTATTGGGAAAGAAGCTGAAGGAATGGGTAAAAATTAATAGAGGCTCTCGAACAAAAAAAAAAGAAAAAGAGGAGATCTAAAATTGAGCTAAATAAGTTGAATGAAGAGGATCCTGACTAGGTAGGTCTTGCCGAAATTACGGAAGTCAAACTAGCATTAAATATGAAAGTAGATAAAGAAGAACTTTTTTGAGAGCAACATGCAAGGGCGAATTGGCTTCGAATGGGGGACTGCAACACTGCTTTCTTCCACAATTTCTTATCATATCGCAAGAATAAAAATACAATAAAGTGACTTGAAAATGGAAACGGTGGATAGGTAAAAGGGATAAGGATCTGACAAAGTTGGCAACTGATTATTTTAAAAACTTACACTATGTTTGGTTGGAGGGAATGGCTATTCCATTCCCTCCCCATCCCTATTCCATAGTTTGGTTGGCTGTAATGGGCTATTACAGCCCTATTCCATACAGCCATTCAGAATAGCTATTCAAGCTAAAATTGCTGTTTACCATTCGTCACTTTAACCATAGAATAGCCATTCGGTACGTGAGTTTCAACTTTACCCTTCTCACCTTTTTCATTCTCTCGTCTAAATCCCTTTTTCATTCTCTTCCAATTTTTTTCTGAAGCATCTTTTTTTTTCTTTCATTCTTCTTCCCCTCTTTTCCAGTCTCTGAAGCATTTTCCCTTTTTCATTCTTCTTCCTATTTCCTTCCTACCTTCTCCCTCATCTTCCCATTTTCTTTTAGCTACCCACGCTTTCAAGCTTCCAACCTTCCCAGAAGCTCCAAGGTTGAAACCGAGGAGAAGACACTACAATACCCTTTCCAAGGTATAAAGCTTGGTATTAATTTCATCATTTTATTTCATCTGATATGGGTTACTTTTATTCGACTCGTTCATACTCAAAATTTGGTCCTTTTTCAGAAAATTAGTCGATACTTTTGATTAGTTTGATAGTGGGTACCATACCATGTTTCTTTTATGTGAAACACTGTTTTGTAGTAATATGATGCTTTCCGATTAGGTTTTTTTTGTTAAGTGAGATGGGTTGTTCACTGAATATGGTTTGTTAAGTGTCAATTTGTAATATCTCTGACAATTCTGAATATCATACAATTATATGATATCCATGGAACCTTGGTGCAGAAAAAAAATCTGAATAATCTAGTTTGCTCACTGAGATACATATGTGCTTACCTATGTCCAATTTTATTTACATCAAAATATGCGTCTTAACCACAGATTTGGGCTATTCCCTTCACTATTTCCTTGATACTAATATTTTCTCTTTCTTTCTTGTCAGGAAATTTGTTGTTGGAGCACTGGAAATCTGCAGGACTACGGACAGAAGGTCAACCTTCATGTTGAAATTTGTTTGTTCTTCATTTATTATGGTTGTTTTTTATCTGCAACAGCTACATGATCATCTTAGTCCTATTAATGTGATATATACTATAGTCAGCTTGATCAAACTTCTTGTATTTCTAAAGAAACAGTACTGATGTGATAAGCCACTTTAGTTGGATTTCTATGACATCTTATAGCTAAGTTTTTTGTTTGAAATGTACCAAAAAAATAGTTACATATACTCCACTTGTTTTTGGTTTTCAAGCAGGCATTAGGGAGCACAATGATATTGTTAGTGGAGAGGTGGCGGATGGTTTTGCCAATGTGGAAGTAGTTGTAAGTAGTGTTTGAACAAATTGTTTGTTTTATATATCACTAAAAGTAGTAACTTGTATAATTTTTAAGAACTATACTTAAGTGAATTGTGGAATACTGCCTTTTAAATTACGTTCCAGACAAGTAGTGATTTGCATTCTATTTCCTGTTACCTATATTGGATCAATCTGCATTCCAAGTAATACTTGGCATGATACAATGCATTTTTGTTCTGTAATTTGGCTTCTAAAATTTTGAACTTCTTTGTACTCGTGTGTGTGTGTGTGTATGTGTTTTGACTTAATGCATGAGATGATATATATGTATCTCACTTCATCTTTTTTGAAGATTGAGCTGATATATTTGAATGTATGAGGGGTTTGACATATTTTATTCTTGGATGCAATTGAAGAAACAAAATGGTTTCAATAGTGGAATTTTTATGTAATTATTTCACATGACAACTGCAGGCATTAAATCGAGCGGGTGGTAAATCTGAGAACAAAGGTGCATAGTGTGCTTTGACAGCAGTAAGTTTAATTGTTTGTAATTCCAATTTAGTTATTAGGAGTTGAATGGAGGTATGTGGGTATGTAAATAGAGAAAAGGATCACCTTTCCCTAGCTCACTGTCGCTAATGAGTGAGCCTATTGATCCTTGTTGTGAACTTTTCCATCACAAGGGTAGGGTTGAGACCATTTAACCTGAACACTATATATTCCCATTTCTTAGCAATATTCTCAATCATCTTTGGCTTTTGGTAATTTTGGGTTATTTTTATGGTTTGATGCGTGGCATAGAACCTTTGCTAACTTGATTGATTCTGTTAATAATGACAATAATTATAACTGCAAAGTGCATTTACTCCCTTGTTAACTTGCAAGTAAGCTGTGCATGCTTTTTCAGTCAATCCATTTTCCTTTGCTTTTGTGCTTTTCAAAGATGATTTTACTTACTCCATGATTTCTACTTAATTGTCCATTCATTTTTCTTTTTTCGTCATTTGCATATATCCATTGATGTGTTCTATTTCTAATGAAGGAATTAAGAAAGTGATAAAATATAATATCATTGCCTTGCTTGCATTGAACATATTAAAGTTGATTCATATAGTCATAGTTTAGGATTTGAATCCTAGTATCTGCAGATCCTTCTTTGCTCATGACACCATTGCTTCTCTATCATTGAATAAATTGGCAGATAAGTTGTTCATTTTGTCTTATACATGTTGTCAAGGCACAGCAAAGAGGAAAAAGTGCTTACAGTTCAATTTCTTTTGGATTGTATTGCAGATTGAGATGGCTTCCTTGTTTGATCACCATCTTAAGTAGCCTCAACATTATCCAGTACATGATGAACTTGTGTTGTTGTTGTGGGATCATTCTATCTGGGGAGTTTACGGAAAAGCAAAACGGTAAGCATAGATAGATCCCGGAACTCTAATTCACAATTTTCTTGTTATACACTATTCTTGTTGATCTAATAAATGAACTCGTTAAGGGCTTTGCTATTACCCTTTCAATAATCCAATTGGCTAATGTTTACCAACCCCATACCTTCTAGTTCTTCATCCAAGAGGTTCAAACTGGGCCCGCAATAAAAAAGGATTTAGATGACAAGATAAAAGGGTGTAAATGAAATGAGCTACTTGAAATCCAGAAGAATTCTCTGGTTCTCACATTGAAGAACTTTCCCTTTTAGATTCAATCGAATCGAGAGGTCTTTGAGCAAAAAATTTATGTTTGGCTTCATTGTCATCTTCTATAACATAAACTTCCTCAGTAGCAAAAAACTGAGCATGTTAAACTTATTAGAACTTATTAGCATGTTACTTAAACTAGTGATATTTTTGTTTTCCATTTCAGTTTGCTTTTCTTCTGGATTATTCTTCTAGGCTGCTAAAACATCATCGCTTGATAATGATATTAACTGCAGTTTATTTAAGGAAAAAAGTATTCTTCAAAAACAATATATTTATCTTATGTATGGTAGATTGCTTATCAATATCTGTTGTAGTATGATTTTAAATTATGTTGGAAAATAAAATTTTATTAATTTTAAAAGTGAGTATTTAAGAATAATTAATCATATTGTAATGTATTCCATCAATAGTACATAATTTTAATTAGTATAATAATTATTTTATACCTCAAAATTTACACATTCACGATTTAACAAATTTAGCCCGCAACATTTGTGTAAATATGTAAACGATAAAGTTAGATTTATTGACTTTTTAGAGGATTAAATTGTTTCGATTTTTTTTAAAGGGATCAACTTGCTCAATATAAAAATAGAGAGGGACTAGAGAGGTTTTTTAGCAGTTATTTTTAAATATAGATGAATTAATTTATTTTAATTTAAAAAAAAGATTATTGAACTTGTTTATTGTAATATAATGTCTATCTCTATTTATAATTCACTCAAAATTTTAAATCAGAGTAAATATGTGCATGTACTTAATACCAACTAAATTGAAGTTATATCATTGTACTGGAAAGATTTTCTTTTTCTTTGGTTTATATTGAGTTATAGGTATAAATGGCAAGGAAATGGTGGCACTAAAACTAACATATATGGTAATGGAGTGCATTAAATATAAAATAAATAACAAAAATGAGCATTATTGCATGTGTATCAAGTATGCTTATTAAGTGGTGCTTAGACAAATAATATTGAACAATTGGGTACCAAAGCTCTAAAGTAAACACCTCCATTATCATTAATAATTAAGAGGTGCTTAGACAAATAATATTCAACAGTTGGCCTTGAAATCAGTAAGAGTATTGCCTCCGAAGTGCTAATTCAACAAAAGTCAGAAATGGCCATTCAAGAAAGTACTCTAAAATTATATTCAACATTATGTGAAGTAAAAGGTTTAATTGAGGATGAGCGCTTTCGAGCATTGAGCAAAATTTCAGATCATCCAACGCAAATGCTCATTTTCTTTAGTTTACCTTCCGCTGTGCGATTGGAATGGGTCAGAAGATTTCTTGCTGACCATTAAAAATCATGGTTGTGTTGATTATATTTTGGTATCTTTTTGTGTTTGTAATATTTGGATGGTATAATGACACGATAGAATGTCATTACAATGTTGTAACTTTTTGATGTTGTAAAATTTTAAAACATATGGATTATGACATATAAACTAATGAAATCATGTAACTTTTTGTTAATATATGAATATTATGCTTGAATGTGAAATGTAATTCTCAAGTTATTTATTACTTCTAATATTTAATTATTTTTTATTGTTGAATAATTAAATTATTTGTTTTAGTAATGATATTTTAGCACATTAAATATGTATTGCAGTTTAAAAATAATAAAGTAGATTATATATATTTTTATAGTATTATATATTTTAATTTTTTAATTCATATAATAATAATTATATTAAGAATGCTATTAAATTATTTTTTATTAAATTATATTTAAAAATATTTATGTTATAATATGGTTAAATTATTTATTATTTTTATTAAATTATTTTCAATAATAATCTTATTAAAATTTAATAACAATAACAATAATCATCTACCTAAAAAAATTTTCTGCTAAGGGTATTCTGGTCATTTTAGTTCTTTTCCTTATGCTATTACAACATCATTCCATTCAACCAAACACAAGAATACTATTACAGTTCTATTCTATTCCATTCAACCAAACAGTTGAATTACTTATTCTGACTCTATTCCATTACAATTTCTATTCAATTACATTACTATTTTATTCCATTACAAATAACCAAACGTAACCTTATTTTCATCGAACCCAACACAGTGGGTGAAGTTCAACCTTGTATCAATAGGATCTTAAATGATGCGTTATGTATGGAGTTCAAGAAGTAAGAAGTGGTGGAAGCTGCGAAAGTAATGGCTCCTCTTAAAGCTTCTGGTAAGGACGACTATCCAACTTTCTTTTATCAAAAGTTCTGACATATTGTTGGAGATAATGTTATTAAATATTGCCTTGAGGTGTTGAATAGTCACAAGGATCTTGTGGAGATAAACAAAATCAATGTTGTGCTCATTCTTAATGTTCTATCACCAAAGAATTTGGGGCAATTCAGACCTATAAGCCTCTACAATGTCATATATAAAATAATCTCGAAAGTAGTGGTAAATAGGTTTAGAAAGGTATTACATTTATGTATTGAGGAAACACAAGGAGCTTTTGTCCCCAGGCAGGCAAATAACAGATAATATCCTTAGAGTATGAATTATTACACTCATTTAAAAAGAGAAAAAAAAGTGGTAGAGGATCTTTGATCTTTCGCATTGAAGTTAGATATGAGTAAAACCTACGATAGTGGAATGTGATTATATTATAACCATGATGAGGCTATTAGGCTTTTGCAACGAATGGATAACTCTTATTATGAGATGTGTAAGGAGTGTCTCCTATTTGGTGGTGCTTAATAGGACTCAAAGAGCATATTTTAAATCTTCAAGAGGTTTAAGACAAGGGGACCCTTTGAGCCCATACTTATTTATTATATGCACGGAAGGTTTCTCAAGATTGTTGAATATGGCAAAAAAGGGAGGGAAGATTGAAGGGGCAAAGGTGGGAAGAAGATGGTTATCAATAACTCATCTATTTTTTGCTAATGATAGCATCCTGTTTGGGGAGGCTTCGATCAAATGAGTAATAGCGATAAAGGCAAATGGTAAATGAATATGAGAAGACTTTAGGTCAGATGCTGGATTTTGATAAATCCTTAATCTATTTCAATAGCAATACCATTGAGGGAATTAAAGTATAAATAGGCAGAGTCTTGGGGGTTTGAATATCAAATAACCCAAAGAAATATCTTGGGTTACCAGCAATGGTTGGGACGAGGAAAAAAATGTGTTTGTGGAGATAAAAGAAAAATACATACAAAAAAATGAAGAGTTGGAGTGTTCATAACCTTTCTATAGGTGGCAATGAGGTTTTAATTAAATCCATTTTTCAAGCGCTTTCAATTTATGCAATTTATGTTACCTATGTCATTATGTCATGAGTTAGACAATTTAATGTGCAGATTTTGGTGGCGAAATTTGAAATCTAACAAAGGCATTCATTGGAGTAGCTAAACTTCTATGTGCAGCCTAAAAATGCAAAAGGGAATGGAGTTTAAGGAGTTATCAAAGTTTAATATAGCCCTGTTGGCTAAACAGGGATGAAAACTAATCTCCAATCCTAATAGCTTACTTGCTTGATTAATGAAAATTAAGTATTACCCTCGAGTGGATTTTATGAGTGCGAGTTTAGGGTCTTACCCATATTTTACCTGGCATGGCATTTGGGGTGCCCGTAGTCTATTAGAAAAGGGCACGAGATGGAGAATAGGAAATGGCGAAACGACGAATATATGGAACGATGCGTGGCTCGCTACCCCTAGAGACGGAAGAATAGAAGTTCAGAACATTAACCTAATTTTTTTTACATTGGTAGATCTAATCCATAGAGATTCGGTTACCTGACAACAATATGACATCTACAATTTATTCAACATAGAACAAGCCAAGGCAATTTTGTCGATTTTGTTGGTGAGTGGTACGCAGTCAGATGAGACAATATGGCGGGGGGACAGATCGGGTGAATACACAGTAAATAGTGGTTACAAATGGTTAATAACAGAGGATATTCACCTACTGGGAAATAATGTTACAACCCATTCAAAATATGTAAGAAATTACTTTACAAGACTATGAAATCTTACAATACCCAGTAAAATAAAAATAAACCTATGGAAGATAACAAACATTTACTTATCGACCCTAAGTAATCTAAAATTATGAAGGCTTAGGGAAGATGCGCTTTGCCCAATGGAGGAAGATGAAACTGTGGCCCACCTCTTCCGAGACTGCAGGTTCACGAAAATGGTTCTTCAAGGGGTTGGTGTGGATATCTTGCAAACAGATATTGAACAAGAGTGGAAGCATTGGTTAGTACTTTTTTTCAAAAACAACATGCAAATATGTACAATAATGGCCATTTCACTCTGGGACATATGGTTTAATAGGAATAAATGCTATCACGAGGGGAAGAAGGAAAGGGTTCAGGATGTAGTAGATTTCATCAAAGCATATATAAGTCAAGAGAACACTAGAGGCCCCTAGAGGCAAAGCAGGTCAAAATAAATTTTAATGCAGCATACCAACAGCAGGAAAATAGAGCAACAACGGGCATAATAATAAGAGGTAGCGAGGGGGTGGTAATGGATTCATGCGTTACCCGGTAGAAAATTCTCGAGACCCGACCACTGCGGAAGCTAGTGCCTATCTACAAGCTGTTACTTTTGGGGAAGAAATGGGGTTCAGTGATGTTGTAGTGGAGGGGAACGCACTAACAGTGATTAAAAAAAAATACTAAAGTCAGCAAATATTGACAAATCGATGATCAGAAACATAGTAGATGAAATAAAAAATAGAAATTCCAGGTCCAAGAGGTTATCTTTCAAACACACACCTCGAACGTTGAAAGGAGCAACGCACTTTCTGGCAGCGAGCGGGCGAAGATATAACGTTCTGATCTACTGGATGGAAGAGGTGCCTCCAGAAGTGGAACCTCTCATTACGAACGGTAGAAGGGGTATATTGAATTAGTGATTGGATCTCTATAGAAGACATGTCACGATGGAGGCAAGTAAGAGCGACGAGCTCTTGCATACGAGATATACAAAAGAGAGATGCAGTTCGAGTTAAACGATGGCAGAGATATAACCCGAGACAAATGTTCTGAGGGGCAGAACTATCTGGCAAAGAGGACAGAGAGACTAGTTAGAAATAAACTGAGGCATTGAAACAATTTTGAGACAAGTCAACCCGATGTCATTTTGAAGACGCGACAAGGGCGTTGCAAGAATGGATCGGGAGAATGTCATGAGCCACAGATCAAAGCTCGTGACAAATGCACATTGAACCTCACATAGAGGTCAACTACTTAAGTGCGACTTATTTGATTCATTTGAACTAACTCGATTCATGAAACATATGAAAAAAACCCATCTACTTGATTGCTTGATGACTTAGTGAAACACTCCAATAAAATTAGAATTAGCGAGATAATTATTGTAAATTCTAATGGATAAAAATGTATAGATTTTAAATCCGTTACTCTCAATTTGTAGATAGAGACTAATTTTAATCATCGATGTAATCCAACACGTACTATTGGATCTTAAAGAACTCAACTATAAATAAAATCTTCCTCTTTCATTTGTAATAATCCCATCGTTTTTATTTAGAATTATAAAATACTTTGGGAGTATTTATTCAAACAGTTAGTGTGCTATAATTTTCTTATAGCATTTCCGTTTGATTCAAATCCCTTTTGTCTTTTTGAATTACTTTTGCTTTATTTGGACGTCGTAGAGAATTTCCTTACGAATTTTTATTTTTAAGAAGTAGGCGAACTTAAGTGGATTTGAAGCAAAAGAATCACCTATAACCACGTGGCTTACCAAACTAAAATTATGTATGCATTGTAGAACAGTCACCACAAGAAGTCAATGATCCACAAATTAATCCTTATCTTAACAGTTGTAAAAACGACAGCTCGTGGAGAACCTACCTAGTTGGTAAGAAATTAATTACACTTTGTTTATTAGTCAGCAGAGATGCCAACATTTTCTAATAGAAATCTACATCTATGATCACTAATAATTTTATAAGCTGATTGGGCAATAATACGATGATAGACTACAAGTCCCACCAATAACCATTGTTGACTGTACATTAATGCTCAGTGTCTATCTTCTTCAGGCGCCATATGATAAATAATTGTCTCATCTGAACGGGGATTAGCATGATACTGTCCATAAAATGCATAAATACCTACAGATACTATGCTGAGGATGATGAATCTGATCCATGCTTCATAGTGCAACTGTGCCAAAAAAAATAGGGTAACTAACACCAGCCGGCTTTGGTCTATAAATTCTTCAAATTTTAACTCCTTTATGAATTGGTTACACAAATTCAATGCACTAATTCCAAAGGATTGTAGTGAGGGCATTTTGCAAGCATACCTGAGCAAACAGGAAGATGTTGAAAAAGATGCAAACAGATGGCAAAATCGGAACCAATGGACAAGAAAACCCTGGAGGATCTGAATAACCCTGAGAAGAGTACATTAATGGGTTCAGAAAATCTTATTAAGAGGTTTACCAATTCAGCTGGTCATGTTAAACCAAGCAGAAAGCCAGCATGTGAGCTGTAAATAGCCAAAAGCACAATCAATCTTAACATTGAACACCATTAACATCTTATGTATATCAATAAAGGATCCCTTTTTCCTGGCATTGGAAAGGAAAAGTAGAAAATCAAATTTATGTATAGATAAATTCGTTCACCTGACGGAAACAAAGAGCAGCACAAGCCATTATGGCTATAACCACCGCAACAATCATAAAAATAAAATGAGTGCCAAAACGATAAAGAACTCCAGCAGCAAAACCACAGCATGCCACTAGGAAAATACATAGGACACCTTCACACCAGGTGGAGATGCACTTTGAAGAAACTCGATTTCCAGTGTTATTTTTCCAGCGAAGTGTTACAACACAGGCTGCAACAACAGAATAGCCTGTCTGAAACAAATCAAAGTATAAAGTGAGGTGCATGTCATTCGCAATTATACACATCTAAATGCATTTTGTCCTTCAAAACATCAACTTAATTTATGCAGGTACTTTCCTTTGACCTCATGACCATCCAATACGTGCACTTCTACACATTACAGGATGTTGACAGAAGTCAGAGTATACACTCTATGGTTACAGGTTATTAGCAAATAAAAGTTCTGCAGATACTGATCTGCTTTTATCTGAAGCTGAAAATAGACTACTTTGATGACCTACAGATGATACTAGGAAATGCACCAACGCTGAAGTAGGTTACACCTTGTAGATACTTGTTTTTGGTTACTAACTGTCCAATCAGTAGTAGTTCCAGACCTAAAGCTGTGATAACTTAATAACCATATATGATTAAGCAAATATAGAGTAAAGACTTCACAGAAAAAGGAAAAGAAATGGCCTACCAGTGAGCCAACTGAAAGAATGTGTGATAGGATATGCACGTTAAACAGCCCTCCCAAAACAGCAGCAATGATACCAACCCAGATTTGAGAATGAATAGGTGTGTGGCGTATTGGATGCACTTTAGCAAATATTGAAGGCAGTAAACCGTCCCTTCCAAGCCCAAGATATAAGCGAGACTGCTCAGAGAAACACTCCATCATGTAAACTGGAAACATGTTACTCAATAAGGATGTAACAAATACATAGAAACTTGACATAAAGACCAACTACTGCTCAGACAAAGCATTTCATCACGTGCATTGGGAACATGCTACTCAATAAGGACATAACCACATAACAGAAACCATTGAAATTTCACCTGGACATATAGACCAACTAGAAGGGTTGTTGTAAGCCCAGCAACAGCTCCAATACTGATCAAAATAGAAACATATTTCAAACCCTTGGATGTAAACGCTTCAGATAAAGGAGCATCTTCGCCAAGGAGGTTGTATGGTACCATCCCGGTGATCACCAAGCAAACACCAACGTATAAAACAACACATACAAGCAGACTTCCCAAGATTCCTATTGGCAAATCGCGCTGAAATATCAAAATTAAAACAGGGAAGATATAAAGAATGAAACTACAAATAATATGCAGACACTATAAAACAATACAATACAAGATAAAGCATAGTAACATAAATTACAATAATTTGAATGACAAGACATTGAGCTGCTTCAAAATAAGATTACCTGAGGTCTCTTTGATTCTTCAGCAGAATTAGCAACCGCGTCAAATCCAACATATGCAAAGAATACTACGGTTGCTCCCGTAAATATATGTTTAACACCATTAGGAGCAAAAGGAGACCAATTATCTACATCAACTTTGAAAGATCCAACAATAATGACAAAAATAACGATGACAACCTGCAACACAGTTAATGCGGAAATCAGTTACGATCACTCCCATTTCACTTTTTTCCTCCTCCTCAGTTTGTTCCTTTCACCAAAGGACAAATGTTAACTTTTAATTATTCACAAATCTTGTTGATTTTGGTATCCGAGTACAATCTTTGTCCTTTTGTACTCTCAGAAAAAGGAAAAACGGATATCATCAGAATATAGAAAACAAACGAAGTCCTGAAAGGAGGGTACCTTGGCTGCAGTCATGAAAGAATTAACAGCAGAAGATTCTCCAACACCAAGACAGAGGATAACAGTCAAAACGGCAAGAAGAATCGGAGCCAGGATATTGATAGACAAAGTTCCTCCAAAGAATTCTTGACCACCATGACCAACCCAGGGAGGTATGTTTCCTTTCAAAGCAGGGATGAGCTCGAAAATGGTAGCCACGTAGCTAGCTAAGCTACGGGCAATACTAGCTGCTCCGATATGATAATCCAACATTAATTGCATGAATACAAGGAAAGCCGTAATTTCATTGAATGCCGTGTACGCGTACAAGTACGCGCCTCCGACTACGGCGGGAAACCGTGACGCTAACTCCGCGTAGCACAACGCGTTCAACACACACGATGCTCCCGCGAGTATGAAACTAATAGTCACTCCTGCAAAAACAGATTCAGAAAATCGCAACAAAATCTAAAGCAGAAACGATATCTGCGATCCAATAGAACCAAAAAGGAAAGAATTGGAGCGGACCTGGACCGGCATCACGAGCGACGGTTCCGGTGACAACGAATATGCCGGCACCGATAGAGGCGCCGACGCCGAGTAGGATGAGATCGAAGACGCCGAGGCGGCGGATAAGGCCATCGCTAGAATTGTTAGCGGAGGAGGATGACTTGAGGGTCTTGGCTCTAAGAGCTGAAGAGCAAAAGTGAGAGAAACAAGTAGAAGAGGAGGTGGCGTCTTTCTGACGGCTATCATCCATGGTTGAGGCCATAAAGGTGCGAAAGAAGCGTGGCAGTAGTTTGTGTCACGTTCGCATTCATCTTATTTATAGTGTCTGAAAATTCAACGGGGTTAGGTATGGATATAGCGGCTCGAAATTAGCCATACATTTTTGCTCATATATTTCTTATCGGAAAACAATCAAGATATTCCCCCTTTTTTAAAAAATGGGAATCTTTTTTCTTTCTTTTTCTTTCCGTTTTCTTAATTAACAAAAAACGAAAATCACGGCAAGATATCGTTAAAAATAATTAGTTAATTTCATATATATATCAATCACATATTTTCGTTTCTTTAATTTACAAAATTAATTTATGAGAGAGAAAAAGAATAAGGGAGGTAATATTTTATTTAATTTTTTATAAATTGATTTGGTGTTGTCATTGGGCACTAATTTGATTTGAAAATTTATAAAAATGTCATTCCATAATTAAAATATGTTATATTATTTAATAGTATTTTAGTTTTTATATTATAATAAAAATTAATAAATATATGCATATGATAAGATTTGAACCCGCACTAATTGAATTAGTAAAATATTTAATTTATCATTCAATCAAAGCTACATTTTAATATATTTTATCCATTTTTATTTTAATATCCACAATTTATCATCTCCACCAATTTTATATATTAACAATGGGTGTTAAAAGTCAACTCGATATTAACTTATAATTGATGAAAAAATCATGATAAATAATTGTAATACATTTATTATTATGATTAAATTTTGTTTTCTATATTTATATGTTCAAATTTCGTTTTACTTATAATTTAATATAAATTTTTATTTTAATATCATATATATTTTATATATTATTATGATTAATCAATTTCAAACTATATATTTTATTGTTTATTATATATAATTTTTAAATATATATATATTCTAAATCTGTTATTTTCACACATATTTGTATGTGAGAAAAAAAAATGTTATAAGCATTTTAACGCCACTCATTTAATATGGTGATATTCTTTTTGACTAAATTAAGATAGGAATCCTACTAGTAAGATTTGTTTCCAAAAAACAAATAGTATGAAACGGTTCAACCATGTAAATCACATAAACACTATTTTAATCATTTATTAGGAATCAAATATAGTTTATATAATTTAAAACAAACAATAAATTATTTCTTTTATTAAAAATTTTATTCATTTTATCAATAAATGATAATATAGTTAATGAAGCAATAAGCATGTGACATGTCACATATCTTCATATTGATATAATATTTCTCCACATCAATAAATATTTAAAATAATATATATATATTAAACAATTATTTAAAAACTCATATCCATCTGATTTTTAAAATAATTATAAAAAATATGAATAATATATTAAAAAATATTCAAAATAAAATTGACAAACAATTGTCTAGGTTCATTAGAGTGGTTTCTTAAATAATTATAAAAATTATTATAAAGTATAAATTTTTATTATTTTTAATAATTTAAAAAATTTATTATATTATTAATAATTTTCTACACATTTTTTAATAATTTTTATATTTATTTGTCTAGTTTCATCATAAATATAATTTTTAAACAATTATAAAAAGTTTGTTTACTTTTAGGATTTCTTGTCATTTTTTTTAAAATACATTTAATTGTATAATTAGATAAATTTTTAATAAAATAATTAATTTATTAATTGATTTTACATGGAGAGACTAATTTACTTACGTTTTAAGTAAAAAGTACAAAATACATTAATCTCACTATAAATTTTTATCATATTTATTCTTTTTAATATAATGCCTAAAACTATCTATAGTCCCTCCCCCAACCTCTAAATAGGAGGATAATGCATCAGCACACTCGAACCTTCGTCCTTCTGCATTGACAATAATATCAATGCCAACGGAATTAAGACTCAATCGACAAATGCAATTCAATTTTTAGTATAGATTAATGATACTTTTACCTAATTATATTGCGTATATATTTTCAATGGGTGATTTAAATTGAATAAGGGCATATGCCCTAGACAATGAAAATAAAGAGACCCTAAACGATAACATTGAGAAGAGAGGCCAACTTTATGACATCAGCCAGTAGCACTCTCAACTGAGGTCTTCCTCAGTAAGGATTCTGCCATTTGTATTTAGACTCCGTTTGACCATTCAGTATGCAACAATATAAACTCCAACGCCTTTCGCGTTAGACTCTACTTGAAAAGAAAATTGAAATGCTACAAAAAAGAAAAGATATAATTTTATTTCATAGGTGTATTTAATAGGAAAATGGAAAAAATAGAAAGAAAAAGAAATTTTCTTTCCATATATTATTTAGTATAGAAAAAAAATAAAACATTTAAAAAATATATAATAGATTAAAATTAAAATTATTATACTTTAAAAATATATTTATCATTATATTAGTTATGGTTTATAAATTATAATTGATGATGCAATTACTATTCATGAATTATTATAATTAGGATTTATAAATTTATTTCAACATTAGCATCAAATATTTATATATTACTAGGTCTTAGGTCCCAAGTGAGGTGGAGACGTTTTTTATTTTATTTTATTACCCCATGGACTATCTAATTTATTCACATGTGGAATTCATTTTTTTAGCATAAAATTAATATTTATTAAATAATGATAAAACAAACGTTGATTTTTACTAATTTCAAATTTCAAATTCATTATCAATTTTAAATTTAAAATAAAATAAATAAATTTAGAAGATAAATTTAAATAAAAAATGATAATGTGTTAAATTATATGGTATTGAAATGTAGGGTACTAAAGAATTGAAACGTACAGTTATAAAGAGCTTTTATATATATATAATATTCAAATTTTAAATTTAAACGACTTTATCTAAATGTAGATATAATTCAGTAAAACCAAGATTGATAAATTTCATTTTAAATTTTATCTTAATTTCTGATTTTAAGTAGTTAAGTAAAAATTGATTTAGAATTATTATTCAATTATAAACACCGATTTAACTAAACCCATATGTAATGTTTTACTAAAAATTTCATATTTTAGAGTATTTGTACTTTTTTTATAAATTCTATTATATATATCTAATTTCTTTTATTGAAATATCATGGGTTATCTCATCAAAGTAGACTTGAGTCAGTTTAGTATTATTTTTCAAAATTACTTTTGGGTCAAAAAAATACTTTCAAACAAAAGCTAATTTTTTTTTTTGCTTTTGGCCAAAAAGGTAGTTTTGCATAGCATTTTTTATTTCAAAATTATTTTTGAAAAGTTCAAACTCATTTGATTTAATAATGCTTTTATTTTAAAAGTATTTTTAGGTCAAAAAGTATTTTTGAGCAAAAATTAAAGTTTTTTATTTTCTCCTTTTAGCTAAAAAATTGTTTTTACAAAATACTTTTTTGAAAAAATTAAAAAAACCTTATTTAACAATATATCTCAAAAATATTTTTTAAAAACAATGTTAAACTCGCCATTTGTACTGTTGTCCATTATGGAGAAGCTCTAACTCTTGGACATTGTGCACGACAAATTTCTTAAACTCGTCGGGAAGATACTGACAAGTCTTTTCGTTTGAGCCATTATTGTAGTTGGGCATCAAAGTGCATCCCTTTATTTCCTCCTCACAAGGGAGTCAATACCCTTAGACCTTTGCCAGTTTGTCTTGACGGAGATCTTGCAGTCAGTTTGAGGCCTCTTGAACTTCTTAACATATTTCTTTACAATTTTCTTCTACAGTAAAGGGACCGCCATTTTTTTCTTGACGGAAACCCTAAATTGGTAAACGATTGGCATAAACCCAATAAGGGAGAAGAAGATGAAACTGATAAAAAGATATAAAAAACAATATTATGTTATATATATAAATATATATTATATCTCTAATTTCTAACTTCATAAATGAATTATTACCTTTATAAATCCTTTAACAATTTATTCCTTTATTTACCTTAAATTAAATTAAATTAAATTGTTTTGTAATAATAACATTTTACATATTTATGGGTATTAAGTCTTAGTTCTAATGGTATGAGTTTTATTGTTAATGCAAGAGGATGTGAGTTTAAGTGAGTTGACACACATTATCTTTTTAATTATGGGTTGGAGAGGGGCACATAAATATGATTAGAACTTATAATGAGATCATTCGAAAAAAAATATTCTTAAAATTCTTTAACCATTTATGATCTCAATAATACCTAAAAGGTGATTTTTTTTGAATTTGTATATGTACAAACAAATCTATTATATGACATTTAATATTTTTTAAATTTTAATTTATTTAAATATTATATTACAATCTAAAAGACAATCACATCATATATGTAATTAGATCATCAAAATAATATTAAATTTAGATTTTTTATATCATATATATATTTATTTATTTTTAAAACATTATATGATATTTTCTCTAATAATTTAAATTATGTCGTACATATTTTTACAAGTTCTTTTAAAAGGATAAAAAAATAAAAAAAATGCGAAACATCTTTAGTATATTAAGAGAAGTTTAATTAAAATTATATTATAGGACTTATTCATTCAAAATTTAGTAGGGAAAGAGTTTTTACATAGAAATAGGATAAGATTGAAAGATGCTTCTTTTATTAATTAAAGTTGTTTAGCTTTAATGGTTGGGTAGATGTTGTGGATATGTTTTAATGGTTTTTCGATTTTATTCACAAGTTACGAGATGGAACTTTAATTCTACTTATTTCTTTTCTTATCTAATAAACTCTAATTATTTATTTTGATGATCTATAATTTTAAAAACCACCTTCTCCGTCTTTATAAATCAAATATAACCTAAAATAATAGTTATTCAATACATTGTAATTTTTTAATGTTATGAGGTTAGAATTTAAGTTTAGAAGAAGGTGCGGATTTAGATTATTTTCTTACTTTAAATTAAGTTAAGTTAGCCTAATACTCGAAAAGTGAATTTTTTTTTTCAAAATTCTTTAAAATATCGAAAATAAAGTAGAAATAAACTCAAAAGTGAAAGGGTAATGGAGAATTGAAAAAGCCATAAGAAAGCTGAGAGTTCGAAGGGATTTAAGCTTTATACAATCTTATCCTCTTAAGATTTATACTATTTACTCTGGTAACTCTAGTTTTACTGAAGTGTTTTATTAGATCACTAAGGTTTCAAGTATATGAGTTTCTTTAATTGTTCCACGAATCGAGCTAGTTTAAATGGGTCGAATGAGCCCACTTCATTAATTAATCTCTATGAGATGCTTTTTGTACGTTCATTACGGACTTCGATCCACGACCCATAACACAAAAATAAATTGACAAAAACTAGAAGGTGCTATAGGATCCAATTGTCTTCATTGTTATACCCAATACCTTTTCCAACTTTATCTCAAAATTAAATATGTATTTAATTAATATATCATTTAAATACTATTTTTGAAAAACATATATATTGCAATAATAAATTTAATTTAACATATCAAAAATAAAACGCTCATTAAAAAATCAATCACACATAAAAACTTAATTAAAATGAGCAATTTCATTTACAAACAAATACATTTATTATACAATATGAGATTTAAAATTATAATCCATTACAAGTTAACACTTATAATTATACAAGTCTCGAAAATTTTAAACCAAATTTCCTATGTGGGTAAAAAAAAAAAAAAACTAGTATATATATACTATAATAAAGTTTGGATTCAATTTTTTGGCTTAGATATTTTAATGACATTGGCAACACATTTATTTGCCACTAATCATCTATTATTGGTTCAAATTTCTCGATTATATTATCGTTTAGCCACTACATAGTATCCTATTTATTGAATATATTGGATTTATACTCTTGACTTTTGTTTGTCAACTTCTCTCGTGATATTATCTATTAATTTTGCATGTAGTAAAAGAATCTTGAGGAGTATGTATCACATTTCGGTCAAATTAAGACATAAATAGAGAGCGATGATGCGACGATGAAAGAGGGGAAAAACATAAATGATATTGTGATGTGACGACGTGTCATGCAATTTTTTTTTAGTTTTGTTCTTCCAATCAAATTCTAATTATTTATCCCAACCGAACTCTGATTAGTGTAGATTATTTTAAAATTATTTGACCTACGAATTTAGCCTATAAATAGACCCTTTTCTACCCTAGAAAGATTAACTCATATCACATTTTAAGTATTAACTTTTACAAGCTTTCAGGAAATTTTGTGTTTAAGTTTTGAAGGTTCTTATTTTCGGGTTTTAGAGTTTAGTTTTTATCTCCATTTTTGTACTCTTTGTTTTTGCTGATTTAGTGAAATTATCTTTACCCATGATTTTTTTATCATCTTCGAAGGGATTTTTCCATGTAAAATTTGTGTGTTCGATCTTTTCAATTTCTTCATTTTATTTTACTTGTTCGTAGCTTACACGGGTTTATCCCTAACAAACTAGTATTAGAGTTTGGTTCGATTTCCGCATTCAACCTATTTAGATATAGAAGCAACAAGGTTCAATATTGAGAAGTTTGATGGCATCACAAATTTCAATCTGTGGCAAGTTTGGATGACGACAATTCTAGTTCAGCACGATTTGAAAAAGGTCATTACCGAGAATAAATCCGATAATATAGATCAATCATAATGGGAAGAGCTTGATGAGAAGACCCTATTTTCAATTCAGTTGTGCCTCATGAATCCTGCATTGCAGGAAATGTTGATGGAGAAAATGACATCCTCGTGGAGAAGGTTAGAAACCTTTTATGTGACAAAGTCTCTATCTGTAACAACCTGATTTTGGGTCTAGTCAGAACAGTGGTTCTGGGACCACAAATCTGACGAAGAAAAAAATTATTTTTATTATATTTTTATGGTCTGCAGTTTTATGGAATGATTTCGTGAAAATTTCGTTAAAAAATTTTGACGTTTGGGCACTCAATTTAGTCAAAATGACTAAATTGTGATAAGTGCAAAATGTGAGTTCTATAGGTTAAAGGTGTCTAATTGTTATAAAATTTTAAATTGGAGGTCTTTAAATGGCAACTAGACCATTGGTTAAGTTGGTCGGCAAAAATGGACATGGTTAAGTACGTTTCTAAAGTTTTTCATTAAGGGCATTTTAGTAATTTGGTAATTAAATGAATTAAAAAGCCAAAATTTGTCCAGTTTCTTCCTCCCTTGGCCGAATATACCAAGAAGCCATAGCTAGGGTTTTGGCCAAGCTTCCAAGCTCGATTGTAAGTCCGTTCTAGCCCCGTTTTTAATGATTTTTATATTTTTGAAATCCTTGTAATATGATCTACCTATTTCTAGTACTAATTTAAGATATGATCAAGGTCTAGGGTTTTACCCATTTTGAAAATGTGTGTATTTTGATGTTTGATGGTATAAAATGCATGTTTGTTGTTTGCTAAACGACTTTTGCTAAGTGATTTTCGGTAAAAATGTCAAAAAAGACTTATTTGTAAAAGTCTATAAAATGAGTAGAAAAATGTGAATAAATGAGAAATGTGGGTTTTTATGAGTATGAAAATAGTTTTGGCTAGACTTGGGTGTGAAGAAATTGAATGAAATTCATTTTACGAGCCTAGGGACTAAAGTGTAAAATGTCAAAAGTTTAGAGGCATAAATGTAATTTTGCCAAAATGTGAATTTTGGGCTGAAATGAATAATGTGATGATTAAATGAGATGAATTTGGTATTATAGATCAAGAAAAACAAAGTTCGAGTCTAGATCGGGGGAAAACCAAAGTGTTTGACGATTAGGTCCATTTTCGCTATTTTTGTATTGAGGTAAGTTCGTATGCAAATAATGCATTGTTATACTTATGTTTTAAATGCTTTAATATTGTATGAATTGTGATTGACTATTTTGACGTATTCGACAAAGTTTCGACAAACGAGAAATCCCGATTGAACCTTAAGAATAGAATAGGATACGAGTGACATGTCACTAGGAACCTATGTCTATATGCGATTATGTGATCCTGGTACTGGTCTTGTACGTCCTACCAGTGGCTGGGTAGTTCGGCATGTGTTGCGGATACCTAACAGCTTGTGTGAGCAGCATTGTGTAGCTACGTCCTAACTGACAGCTTGTATGAGAGGCCCGTGAATAGCTTGAAAGCGAGCCTATATGTACTATGAGATATGAGGTAGCTTTAGCTACATATATAGCGCTTATTTGCAAGATTTTCGAGTATCTGTTAATATTCCGGATGTTCAACGGGAATGTCAAAGTTGTGAAAGGATATGACTATGATGTGAGTTGGTACAGGTATGTATGTAAAACTCATAAGTAATGAGCTTGATATGTGATGAACCCTTGGTAAGAATGTGATTGAGTAAGTTGTGCTTATGAAGCTTAAATGACATTTATGTTAATATAGTTAAGTTATTTATATGGTGAACCATTAGTAAGAATGTGATTGAGTAAGTTATACTCATGAAGTTTAATGACATTTATGTTGATATATGTTATGTTATTCATATGATGAGCTATTGGTAAGAATGTAATTGAGTAAGCTGTGTTTATGAAGTCTTAATGACATTTATGTTAATATATGTTAGGTTATTTATATGTCAAATGTATGAATAATGTTTTGTATTTTTTGCATATGAACTTACTAAGCTATATAGCTTACTCCCCTTTCTTTCCCATATTTCATAGTGTTATTGAGCTAACTCAGATTGAAGATCGCCGGAGATAATCACACTATCAAGCTATCACTTTGGGTATTGATGAATTCAAGTATTTTGATTTTATGGCATGTATAGGGATTTGGTCTTTTGGTTATATGTGTCATTATTAATTTGGCCATATGTGTTGGCTTATAATGGTTTATGGTTCATTTTTGTATATAGCCATGGAAGTTGGCTAATATTGGTTATGAGTGTATTGATATATTAATGTCATTTGTGAATGTGGAATCTTGCATGATTTGGTGTGGAAAGGTTAATGTTCTAAGCATGATAAATAATGACATGAGGATGACATGTTATTGCTTTGGTTGTGGTTGTTTGGTTGCTCTTATATGCTTGAATTTGTGCCATGTGATGTTGTGTTGATGTGTGCAAGTGAGGGTGGCAAAATGACTTCGTAAATAGCCTTGTTTTTGTCCACACGGGTAGACACACAGCGTATGTCTAGACCATGTGTGACACACGGTCTGCCCCACGGGCATGTGTTTTAGCCGTGTGTCCCCTGCACCTTAATTTAAAAAAAACAGAATGTCCAAAATTAAGCACATAGGCAGAAACACAGGTGTGTGGCATGGCCGTGTGGTACAAGTCAGAGAGCACCTTAAATTGAACAAGGTCTGAAGCACGGCCATATCCCAAGGTCACACGGGTGTGTCCCTTGGACCACATGGGCGTGTGAGCCCTGTAGGTAGCAAAAATTTTCTAAGTTTTATAAAAATTCTTTGAGTTCTCGGTTTAGTTTCGAAACACTTCTGATGCATGTTTTGGGCCTCGTAAGCTCATATTAGGGACTTTATGATTGAATATGAATGGTTGTAAATTGGACACAAATTTATGACTCGAAATTGTGTAAATAATTGTGTTGTAAGTCCGGTAATGTCTCGTACCCTATTCCGACATTGAATATGGGTAAGGGGTTACATTTGGTGGTATCAGGGCTACAGTTTAGTCGATTCTCGAACTAACGTAGCGTATGTGAGTCTAGCTATATATGCTATATTACTACCTGTGATAGTGTGATATCTCCCAACTCTGATGAAATTGTTTTGTTGAGGTAGAGATGCTTTCCAACCGAGCTATTTTCGAAAATGCTGAAAGTGATACTAAGATATTTGAAAATGTGTTTGTGATGAGTCAAAACTTGGAAAGGTATGAATAAGAGTTCATGATATGTATGTGATGATGTACAAAATGAAATAACCATAAGTTGATAAATATGGATAAAATGTCATTGTTCTGGTTGAACGTTGTATTTCGATGGATTATGGTGACTTTATGAAGCGGATAAAATGTTTTAAATGTTGCAAAAATGATTTAGCCCGGAAGGGTAATCCTGAATTAAGCCCTCTCGAGCATATGTTATGAAATAGATTTAGCCCGGATGGGTAATCCAGAGTAAGCCCTTTAGAGTATATGTTACTGAAAGGATTTAACCTGGACTGGCAATTCTATTATGTCATATGTGGCTCGAGAGTGTGCTCTATGAATATATGCCAAAAGGGCACTTTTGAATATGAATTGATAGATTGTTGACATGAATACCTTGAGTATACTACCCGAGTATCCATTGAAATTACAATAATTCAATGAGAATTATTCTTGAAATATAGAAAGGTGAAATGGAATGAAAGTTTATATTGTGATAAATTCATCCATGTTTGTTCGACATTCATATGATGTTATGTGCCTAACTTGTTTGATTAAGTGAATACAATAAGTAAACTTACTCAAAATTTAGGGAATGTATGTTTAAGTACACTTGTTTGAATAAAGATAATCAGAAAGTTCGTGTAACATAAATATGAATGTTAATTAGCTTGAAGTGAATTATATGATTGTGAAGATATTATGTTGATGGTGAATGCTAAGTTATATGTGTGTATTTATGAGAGTCAAGTTAGAGGCTTTACGACCTCACCCATTTACCAATGTGGTGTTTTATAACGAAATTTCATGATATTTAAGTTGAATGAGCTCACAAGTAAGAGATTAAAGAGTTCAGTAGCGGAATAACTAATAATGTGGTCAGAGTTAAGAATAGTTTAGCAAGTGAATACAATTCTAGAAAAGATGCCAGGTTATTCTAAAGATCATTCGAATTTCGCGATGTCACGATTAAAAGAAAAAGTTAATCTCGGCTAATCGACTCATTCAGGTATGATGTCTAAAGTATGTATTTGCTGGAATTTCTTCTGGATTGATTTTCGTTAGTGAATGAAATAATACGGGATTAGTGATGATAGAATTAGTCAGAGAAATGATATTTGAATCGTAAAGATGTCTGAGTGTAACAGTTGTAATTGAATGGATTATGATGATCTCTCCTGGGTATTTTATATGTTCATTTATCCTCAGAGATATATGTGATTGTTTGTTTTCTGATGAAATTCTTATCGTATGAGAATGCTAGCTGATTATAATGTTAGATAAAAGCACTGTCGGTCTGGTTGGTTGATGAGCAGCATTTCTTATCTCTCTTTAGGATTCTATTCTATTATGTTTGGAATAAAAGTTGTTGGTGAAAATTTATGTGAGGCTATTCTTCTGTTTCTACTAGATGTTGTTTTGTTTTATATATATAATTGGAAAATATATTATCTCTGTTATAATTAATTCCAGAGCATATAAGCATTGTTTTTCTTCTGGTTTTCTCTTAGGAATCATCAAGATCTTTATTATTTTCTTATGAGTTATGTTTTCGGACTTCTAGTATGATATCAGATCTTGGATTTCTTTATCATGGGTTTCTTATCATCCTTATTTCGTAAATTATCAATCATGACTCATCTTTAAAGTGTGTTCTTTGGCTTGTGATAACTATGTTTATTATGGTTGTATTTCTGGTTCGATCATAGGAACGTGGTGATTTTGGTATCAGGATTTCTCTAATTTTCGTGAAAGGAATTGACATCGGCAAAGCTATAAATAGTGGAAGCTCAAGCTTAAGTTGTACGATGGTTTTCTTTTCTCAGATAAGTTTGATTAAGGTCAATGAGTTCAATCAGGATATTTTGTTTCCTTGAGCTAATGCAGTTGTAAAGATCTTTGACTAGCATGTGAGGAAATTTTGAAAGATTGTATGTTTGAGTTGTCTTAACAGTGTGAAGAAGGGTGTATTTTGATATGATATTATTTGATAGTTGCGATCGACTCAGTCGTTTTTATCTGAGTGAGCTGGTTAGTTGAAAGGTAATTTGAGTTATATTCATTTAAGTGTTTATCCTCAGGTAAGAAGATAAAATCTTGTACATTCATGGGTAAATTGATGAACAGTCTGAATGAAGAATTTATATTCAAAAAGGGTGTGATACAAGGATGTACCTATTAGATCAGTTCTAATTGGATGATATTATTATTAGTTAAAGCTATTTTAATTGATAAAATTATCACATTTGTGAAAGTTTGAATGGTCTGTTGAGTGTTAGCAAAGTTGAAAATAGTTGAAGGACCGAAGCACTGGTTCTGGGTTCAGTTCAAATTGAGTAAAGAATTTGTAATTTTTCAGCGATGCATTATCGAACGGATTGGAATGTGTTTTAATACAAGAATGTAAAGTGATAGTTTATGCTTTCAGACGGTCAAAGTCACATGAAAGGAACTGTCCGAGGGTGATTTAAAGTCGGCCACTTTTTATGTCTGTGTTGAGAATTTGATGACATCGGTTGTCCTACGAAAAATGTCATATGTTTCCTGATCCCCAGAGTTTAAAGTATCTAATGTCACAGAATGATCTGGATTTAAAATAGCATAGATGGCTTGAACTATTGAAAGATTGTGAGTAGTTATCGATTAACCTTTGGGAAAGCAGATATAGTTGCAAATGCTTGAATGGAAAACCTTTGATTATTTTGTTAGTATTGGATACATTATTAATCTTATTTGATGATGGTCTGAATTTAGCTAAATTAGAAGCTAAAGCGATGTTTTCTTTGCAAGATTGAGAACCTCAAGAATATGATAGTGAATGGTAAACTAAACAAGTACAATGTGAGACGACTTTTGATTCTGAATTTTAGGTCAGACTTGATGACTGTTATCATTATTCCGAGATAGAATTTGCGTACTGAGTAATTTAGAGCTTATGCAAAATTTTTTTTTTGTACAAAGTTCAGTAGTAGCTCGTTTGTTCATTCAGGGAGTAATAAAATGTACAGTTATTTGAAATAGATGCTCTGGTGATCGAGTATGTAACATGATAGATTAGTTGAGATATATGTTTTAGAGACTATCCGGTCAGAAATCGTACAGAAGGTAAAAGTGATTCGTGGCAGTTTAGAATCCACTTCAGATTGTCAGACAACGTATGTGAATTTGAAACATGAGGATATGAAATTTTTGTTCAGCGATAGCATGCTTCTGAATGTATTACCTTGGAAAAAGATTCAAAATGTGTTTTGTGTATCTATGTTGCGATGGTATCGATTGAAATCTTTGAGTATGAATTCTCCGATAGGGATTAAGATTCAGCCGATGTGTTGTATAACAAAGAATCGATCGAAATTTTGAAACGAGAGATTAAAAAGTTGGGAAATAAAAACATAGCCTTAGTGAGGGTTCTTTGGCAGTGTCACGAGACAGAGGAGTTTACGTGGAAATCAAATTTATATTCCGGTCAGATTTTTGGGGACGAAAATCCTTAAGTGGGGAGAGTTGTAACTGCCTGATTTTGGGTCTAGTTGGAATCAGAGGCGTAGCCAGGGGAGCTGGCATGGGCCCCGGCCCCCTTAAAATGAAAAATTGTTATTTTGGCCCTTAAAATTTTTAAAATTTTTTAAATTAGTAAAGGTAAAATTGCACTTTGGCCCCCCTAATATTATAAAAATTTAATTTAATCCTTTACAAATTATAAAGATATAAACTATAAAAAATTAAAATTTTATCCGCCCCCCCTAAAAATTTCTTCTAGCTTCGCCCCTGGTTGGAATAATGGTTTCAAGACCACAAATCCGACGCAAAAAAAATTATTTTTATTATATTTTTATGGTCTACAGTTTTATGGAATGATTTCGTGAGAATTTTATGAAAATTTCGTTTAAAAATTTTGACGTTTGGGCTATCAATTTAGTCAAAAGGACTAAATTATGATAAATGCAAAATGTGAGTTCTATAGGTTAAAGGTGTCTAATTTTTATGAAATTTTAAATTGGAGATCTTTAAATGGTAATTAGACCATTGGTTAAGTTGGTGGACAAAAATGGACATGATTAGATATGTTTCTAAAGTTTTTCATTAAGGGCATTTTAGTAATTTGGTAATTAAATGAATTAAAAAGCCAAAATAAAGCCAAAATTTGTCCATCTTCTTCCTCCCATGGCCGAATATACCAAGAAGCCATAGCTAGGGTTTTGTCCAAGCTTCCAAGCTCGATTGTAAGTTCGTTCTAACCGCGTTTTTAATTATTTTTATATTTTTGAAATCCTTGTAACATGATTTATCTATTTCTAGTACTAACTTAAGATATGATCAAGGTTTAAGGTTTTACCCATGTTTAATATGTGAGTATTTTGATGTTTGATGGTATAAAATACATGTTTGTTGTTTATTAAACGACTTTTGCTAAGTGATTTTCGGTAAAAATGTTAAAAAGGACTTATTTGTAAAAGTCTATAAAATGAGTAGAAAAATGTGAATAAATGAGAAATGTGGGCTGTTATGAGTATGAAAATAGTTTTGGCTAGGCTTGGGTGTGAAAAAATTAAATGAAATTCATTTTGTGAGCTTAGGGACTAAAGTGTAAAATGTCAAAACTTTAGGGGCATAAATGTAATTTTTCCAAAATGTGACTTTTGGGCTGAAATGAATAATGTGATGATTAAATGAGATGAATTTGGTATTATAGATTAAGAAAAACAAAGTTCGGGTCTAGATCGGGGGAAAACCAAAGTGTTTGACGATTAGGTCCATTTTAGCTATTTTTGTATCGAGGTAAGTTCGTATGTAAATAATGCATTGTTATACTTATGTTTTAAATGCTTTAATATTGTATGAATTTTGATTGACTATTTGGACGTATTCGACAAAGTTTCGACAAACGAGAAATCCCGGTTGAACCTTAGGAATAGAATAGGATACGAGTGGCACGTCACTAGAAACCCATGTGTATATGCGATTATGTGATCCTGGTGCTGGTCTTGTACGTCCTACCAATGGCTGGGTAGTCCGGCATGTGTTGCGGATACTTGACCTTATGTGAGTAGCACTGTGTAGCTACGTCCTGACTGACAGCTTGTGTGAGCAGGCCCGTGAATAGCTTAAAAACGAGCCTATATGTACTATGAGATATGAGGTAGCTTTAGCTACATATATGGCACTTATGTGCAAAATTTCTGAGTATCCGTTAATATTTCGGGTGTTCAACAGGAATGTCAAAGTTGTGAAAGGATATGACTATGATGTGAGTTGGTATAGGTATGTACGTAAAATTCATAAGTAATGAGCTTGATATGTGATGAACCCTTGGTAAGAATATGATTGAGTAAGTTGTGCTTATGAAGCTTAAATGACATTTATGTTAATATATGTTAAGTTATTCATATGATGAACCATTAGTAAGAATGTGATTGAGTAAGTTATACCCATGAAGTTTAATGACATTTATGTTGATATATGTTATGTTATTCATATGATGAGCTATTGGTAAGAATGTAATTAAGTAAGCTGTGTTTATGAAGTCTTAATGACATTTATGTTAATATATGTTAGGTTATTTATATGTCAAATGTATGAATAATGTTTTGTATTATTTGCAGATGAACTTACTAAGCTATATAGCTTACTCCCCTTTTTTTCCCATGTTTTATAGTGTCATTGAGCTAGCTCGGATTGGAGATCTCCAGAGATAATCACACTATCAAGCTATCACTTTGGGTATTGATAAATTCAAGTATTTTGAGTTTATGGCATGTATAGGGATTTGGTCTTTTGGTTATATGTGTCATTATTAATTTCGCCATATGTGTTGGCTTTTAATGGTTTATGGTTCATTTTTGTATATAGCCATGGAAGTTGATTAATAATGGTTATGAGTATATTTATATATTTATGTCATTTGTGAATGTAGAATCTTGCATGATTTGGTGTGGAAAGGTTGATGTTCTAAGCATGATAAATAATGGCATGAATAAAGGTTGTGGTTGTTTGGTTGCTCTTATATGCTTGAATTTGTGCCATGTGATGTTGTGTTGATGTGTGCAAGTGAGGATGGCAAAATGACTTCGTAAATAGCCTTGTTTTTTTCCACATGGGTAGACACACGAGCGTGTGCCTAGACCGTATGTGACACACGGTTTACCTTACGGGCATGTGTTCTGGCCATGTGTCCCCTGCACCTTAATTAAAAAAAAATTGAATGTCGATAATTAAGCACATGGGCAGAGACACGGGCGTGTAGCATGGCCGTATGGCATGACTGTGTGCCACAAGTCAGAGAGCACCCTAAATTGAACACAGTCTAAAGCACGGTCGTGTCCTAGGGTCACACGGGTTGTCCCTTGGACCACATGGGCGTGTGAGCCCTGCAGTTAGCAAAAATTTTCTAAGTTTTATAGAAACTCCCTCAATTCTCGGTTTAGTCTGGAAACACTTTCGATGCATGTTTTGGGCCTCATAGCCTCGTATTAGGGACTTTATGATTGAATATGAATGGTTTTAAATTGGACATAAATTTATGACTCGAAATTGTGTGAATGCTTGTGTTGTAAGTCCGTTAATGCCTCGTACCCTCTTCCGACATTGAATATCGGTAAGGGGAGTTACACTAGCTAATTGATTAGTGTTGAAATAAAAACTATACACATTTTGTATGGATGAATGTGAGCACCTTAAAGGTCACATAAGTCAGTTTATTGCTCTTTTGAATTATTTAAAGAACGTTGAAATTCAAATTGATGATGAAGATCAAGCTATGCTATTATTGTGCTATTTACCCCCTTCACATAAGTTTTTTAGGGAGACCCTGATTTATGAGAGAGATAAACTCTTGTTCAAGGATGTGAAGGGTCACTTATTGAGGAAAGACAAACTCGACAATAAGTTTTGTTCGAATAGTAAGTCAGATAGGAAAACCTCAATTTTTGGTAGAATCAAGGAATTGAGACAAGAGATGTCGCTACTGCAAGAACTTAGGTCACATTAAGGTAGATTATTACAAACTATGAAATAAAAGGCTGTTGAGAGCAAGAAAGAATTAGATGGTGCTAATTTGTCCGACGACAAGGGTGATGATTGGTTGTTGGTGTTTACGACCAAAAAGTCTAAGTTTACATCCGAATGGATCCTAGATTCGTGGTGTTCTTTCCACAATGTTTCTCAGTAAGGACTGATTATTCGCATACAATTCAATTGAAGGTGGAATTATGCGTATGGAGAATACTTCATCTAGTAAGACAATCAGTGTAGGTACCATTTAGATCAAGATGTACGACGAGACAATCATGGCACTATCAGATGTCGAGCATGTACTTTATTTAAGAAAGAATATTATCTCCTTGAGTATGTGTAACACCCCAAACCCGGCCCACGAGCCTCAACCGGATCTGGTATGTCACGGAGTAAAAATGTTTTGAAAAATTTGGATTAACAGTGGAAATCTGAAAATAATGTTGTAGTTTATAAAACGGTGTCTATTAAGACTCAGGTGGGATTGATTTTTCTTTTGTAAACATGGTCGAGTTGAAACCTTTGAAAACATTGGTTCGTTTTAAATTTTTTTGAAACATCGGAGTTACCGTTAACTTGGTAAATTTTTGTTACTCGATGGTAACATCCTTGAAAACGCATACGATTACTTATTTTGAAAACATCACTTTTTAACCGAGTTGTTTAACAGTTTATAAGATCGTTGGTAACATAATAGAAACAAAGTAAAGGCAACTACTTAAACATCAATAATAAGCGGCCATATTACAAACCAAACCAAAATTTAGTAAATAGTAAACTTTAACGATACGAAATAAAACTTCAAATCCGAGGAACAAACATGGCCTCCTCGAGTCCTCTCCGGCTCCATCTCCGCGATCTACTCACCTGCGAACAGACATGGGAAGGGGTGAGTCACCAAGACTCAGTGTATAAATCCCCAACCCGAAAATACAACTCATACACAAGATATTAGTAAGACATGTAATTATGCAATCCCAAACTAGCCATCCATACTCCTTTTTCTACCCCGTGTGGTACCAAACCACTGGTGGTGCCAAACCACTGGTGACTAAAGTCACAAATATCAAATGATGGGGCCAACCCATCGTGTGGTGCCAAACCACTGATGACCATAGGTCACAATATCAACATGTGGTACCCAACCACTGGTGGTGCCAAACCACTGGTGACCGAAGTCACAAATATCAATATGTGGTGCCAAACCACCGTAGTAGTGCCAAACCACCGGGACTTAGTCGCAAATTATATCAACGGTGTGGTCAAAACCCATGGTGGTACCAAACTCATCGTGGACCGAAGTCACAAATATCAAATGATGGGGCCAACCCATCGTGGTGGTGCCAAACCATGGTGATGATCCATAGAGATCATCTCCTCCTCTCATCAATCCCACCATCATCATGCTCACATAACAAGTATCATGATCCCATATATCATGCATTCATATATAGCATAGCCTTTAACAGCATGTGATGGCGTACACAACATACAACATAGATCAAGTAATAGGGGACTTACCCGAAATCCAAGCTTATGCCCACAAGGCAAAAATTTACTACACGAGAGGTTATATAGCAATATAATAGGCAGTCTATACTAATAAAGTGTGTAAGAGTTTACACACCTATTTAATCGGAGATTTAAAGAGAAATCCCAAATCTATCCGATATCACAAAGGTCTCGAACTGTATTCCCGTATGCTCCTACATTCGGCCACTATAGGTTATTACTCACAAAGCCTTATTCGGCTACCACAAAATCCCGAAGGATATGTCGTACTTGAAATACTTTGGACCGAAACTTTCTATTGCTTACCAAAACCAAACGAAGTCCGGGAAGCCTCTGTTTTTCCTTAGCCGATTTGCCCCTAAAACCATAGTGTATACTCGATTATGCATGAATACCAAAAATGGCCTTTTGGCCGAAAAATGCTTAACCATCTACAAATCTTACCGAAATCCCAAAGTTGTCACTTGACTTGTCGAGATCCCTACCAAAACATTTGTTAGAATCGGCATGCACACTCATATCCGCAATTAAGACCCCTGGCCGAATAGTGTATATATATAGGTATACCTTACCTCAAGAATCAAATCCCGATAGGCTCCTTCAATGCACCTTGTCGGCGGCTACATACAAAAAGAAACACTATTAAGACACTATGCATTCGGCCAACCTTACTAAGGCCCGTTCTCAAGCTTTCGGCATACCAAGAGAAAAAGAAACCGAATGCTAGAATGAGACACTTACCACCCTTCAAAATCGATAGCACCATCCTTTGGGGGGGTTCGGCCTAAGCTCTAAATGGCAAGAAAAATTCGGCTACTCCAAAAGAAATAAAAGAGGAAGAAGAAGCAAACTTGGCACACAAAAACAAAAAAAAAGAGCATTCCACCAAGCCGAAAATACCACCCTAAACCTCTTTCCAAAACCGAACCTCAAGCTCTTGGAGTCCCCCTATTTCGGCCAAGAATAATGTGGGAAGAAAAGAAAAACAATTTAAGAATTTCGGCACCCTTTGCCAATAGCAAAACTGACCATGAAAGTCCCCAAAGAAAACTTCACATTCGGCCAAGGACAATGGCAAGGAAAGAAAGACAAAACCAAGAATTTAGGCCATGCTTCATTCGGCCATGCTCTCATTTCTTTGTGATAATTCCATCACCCAAAAACAAGATATTATTTATCCCTTTATCCCATCACTTCCCATCTTTCAACACATAAAATAATGAAACCAAATAAAATAGAAACTACCCCATCTTTTAATCCCATCCTCCATTAAAATAATAAAATAAAAAAATAAAATAAACCCCATACTTCAACAGCTTTTGAAAGCAATCCAATTTGCTTTCTTCAGCCCCTAGGTGCCGTGCCCATGCGCAGACCACCCTCACGCCAGCAAAAGGAAAAATTAAACCTCCAATGCTGCCCCTAGGTCTCGAACCCGAGACCTGCAGAAGGCACCCCCATGCAGTGCCCTTAGCCACTCGGCCAAGGCATCTTTTATGTCATAAACGCATCACAATTTCCCTTTAAGCTCTCCTTAGCTAGCTTCCCTTTCGCCTTAACACCAAAGAAAAAAAATAAAATGCCCAACTGCTATCTACGCCATTCGAACCTAGGACTAGCTGGGCTGCATACAAGTAACGTCCCAGGCCACTTGGACCAGGCGTTGTTTTGCGATATAAACCCCCCTTCAATTTCTTTTAAGGCTTCTTTCCCCAGCTCCCTTGTCTCAACGCCAAAAATAAAACACACCTTGCGCTCCCAAGGTGACTCGAACCCGAGTCCCTTACACCAAGGCCCCTGAGTGGCGCTCCCAAGCCACTTTGCCAGGCCGACTTCCATGCCCTTTAACCGCATCATTTATTCTTTAAACCTTCCTAGCCCGAACCCCTTTTTAACGCAAAAATTAAAACACTCCCATGCTATCACCCAGGCTCGAACCCCTTACCTCCTGTAGCATCCTAGGCACTAAAAGAAATTTTGCCCTAATCCTACTTAACCCGGGGTTATGACTAGGCCATAACATATGTATTTCATTTCTTCGAGCATGCGAAGATAATAAAATAATAATAAAATAAAATTGCGAACCACCCCTAATTCAGGATGTTACAGTATGTTAGACTCAAAGGGTTGTAAATTAACATTGATTCAAGCGGCATAAAAGTGTTTCATGGAGTTTTCGTTCTGATGAAAGGTCAAAAGACTGACAATCTTTATGTTTTGCAAGGTTCAACGGTGACTGGTAAAACAACAAGTCCCTCATCTGTTAATGAGTCGGAGTCGACTTGTTTGAATCATAGGCAATTTGATCATAGGAGGGAAAAATGTATAACCGTTTTGAATAAGATAAATTCTTTTTTGGGTGCAAGATTTGGAAAGATAGAGAACTGCATTCGTGGAAAGTAGACTTGAGTCAGTTTTGATACAATACACAAATCAAAGACTAGAAGTCTTCCAATTTCAAAGTTCAAGCTCGGTTAATTTCTTGAAAAGTTCAAGATAGGCCCATGGCGAGCTCTACAAAGAAGGCATTATGAAAATACGAGTCAAGGTGGAGATTTCTGGAGTATGCCTTGTATTTCGGTCAAATTAAGATACAAACAGTGAGCTACATTGCGACGAGGAGCCATGCGACATCACGATGACGCAACGACGAAACAAGGGAGAAACAGAAACGACATTGTTACATGTCATGTAATTTTCTCGATTTTGTTGTTCTTGTTAAATTTAATTATTTGTCTTGATCGAACTCTGATTAATGTATATTATTTTAAGATTATTTGACTTACGAAGTTAGCCTATAAATAGCTCCTTTTCTACCCTATAAAGATTAACCCATAACACATTTAAGTATTAGCTTTTGTAAGCTTTCAGCGAATTTTGTATTTAAGTTTTGAGGGTTCTTGTTTTTCAGTTTTCGGGTTTAGTTTTTATCTCCATGTAATATTATCTTTGCTCGTGGTTTTTTTTATCTTCTTTAGAGGGGTTTTCCATGTAAAATTTGTGTGTTTGATCTTTTCAATTTCTTCATTTATTTTAGGGTTAAATATAAATTTAGTACCTGAATTTGTCCACTTCTCCCAGATTGGTACTTAATGTTATTTTTTGTCCCAAATTGGTACCTAAACTTTATTTTTGTCAATTAGTTTGGTACTTTTTTTTTAACACCATTAAGGCTGGGACAAGTGGTAATACCAAATAGCGGCACGTGCTATTAGTGACATCATGATGATGTTATATTTAAATATTTATTAAAATCAATAAATATTTAAATATCATAATTTAATTTTTTTAAAATAAAAACTAAATATATATATAAATGATAAATTTAAAAAATTCTCAGATTTTCTGAATATCTCCATAAATTTGTTCAATTTCCCTTTGTTTTTATTGTCATCTCTTGCTTCATTTCTTTGTTTGTTTCTGAATCTCAGATTTTCTAACAAAAAAATCTTTCTTAGAGATTTTATTAATTGGTTTCTATTTGAGTTTGATGTGTTCAACTTGGGTTTTTATCGATTTTGTTTCCACCAAGAGTTTCTTTTTCATGCTAAAGGAGAGCATGTTATCAAAATTTATGAGATTTTGCAAATAAATTTGAACAAAATTAAAAACATTATTAATAACCCAGTAACCCTTGAATCAAGATAGTAGATAGACATGCAAACAAATAAAATAATTAACTGAATACTTGGAATGTATATTCAACAAAACCAATTAATATATCAAGAAACAAAAAAAAAAAAAACCTCAAAATTAAAATTGTGAAAAAAAACCCCCCTCAAATCTGCAACATTTTTTTTTTGTATTCTTCCTTTCCTTGGTTTACTATCTGTCCTGATGGTGAATAGTTGCTCTTTACTTTGATAAAGGAAGTGACATCAAGGACAAATAAGATATGGCGTCGAAAAGGAGAAGGCAAAGGGACTAAGAAAGAGTGATTTGAGAAGGGGCTTTGAGGGACAACTGGTTGACCTTCGACACAGGAAGCATTGAATTGTATAATACCATTAGCTCCTAACCCCCATCAACCAACCCTTCAATCATTCATAATACCAAGACCCTTAAACCCCATGGTTGAAGAAAATGATTCAACAAAAAGTCAAATACCGACCACCATGATTGTAACAACCAACGTATTTGAGAAATCTGAGTAGTGAAACCTGTTTGAGAGATCTGAGCAATGGAGAAGTTCATCATTGTAACACCCCAAATCCGACCTAGACGTTATGGCCAGATCTGGAGATGTTAGCATAAATCGATTGAAAATCCAGAATTTGTACGTTTTGAAAAACATTGTAAACTCCATCACACAAAAACCCAGTTTATTTGAAGGCATATTTTTTTAGTTGTTTTATTGGAAACATTATTTGTTTACATTTTCCCAGAAACGTATAACTTTGCTGCAGAAATTTTTAGAAAGTTGAATTTTGGAAAACACAGTTTGTTGTTTTGAAATCCATTGTTTTATAGAAAAATGACCGTTGTCGATAAAACATTTAAATAAAATCATGCAAAAAACAGAAATAAAGTCCAAAATGTCCAACACAGTCCAAAATTTACAAAACTCTTTAACCCAAATTTAAATAAATTAAATTTACAAAAATATTATTATAACCGAGTTCCCGTCGCACCGACCCACCTAAGTTTGAGAATTACGTGAAAGTGACAGACAAATAGATGGTGAGTTTTTGAAACTCAGTGTGTAACATATCAAATCATTAACAACAATTAATCACACACACACACACACACACACACACACACATATTAAACACATCCAACCCTATACACCACATGTGTCGGTAGATACTTTTCAAAAAACAATTGTAATTGAGCTGCCAGTTTATTAGGCGATTTATTGTCGTTTACAGAAGTGTATACATATGTGGCTGAGCCACCAAATACGACAAGTTATTAAACTGCCCACACTTCCTCTATATAACAATTCCCAACCCAGATGCATATGCAAAACTAAAATATATAAGTTATGTTTATGAATTACATGCTTATCGTGGCAGATACAAAACGTACATAACAATTTTTAGTTTATACTTAACGTATTATAGATTTTACTTACTTCATATTATTTCAAACATGCATACTTATCTAAATTCACAATAATAGATGGTTAAAATTCATGCTTTATAGCTTAATTTATAACATATCGACCCTACGAAAGGTCTACAGACGTTTACGACCCTAGAGAAAAATTCAGAAATTTGGGCCCACACGGCCCAAATAGCCCAGATCGTGTGACACACGGTCCAGCACACAGCCTATCACGCAGTTGTGTATCGCACATGGTCAACCACACAACCATGTGGCGTTGACAGAGCAGTTTTTCGGCCTTCGTCAGTCGCTATTTTTTGTGTTTTCCGTTACATATCTGGTTCGATTTTAACGTGAATGCAACCACAAAATAGCAAGTACCTAATATCGAAAATTAATCGCCCAAAATCAATCACATTTCCCCTAATTTTACCAAATAACTCACTCGACTACAACACAAAAATAAACAATTCCAACACTGAAATTGAATTCATCAATGTTCAAATACTTACCCAACGTCCACAACAGTTTCCTAACACAACTAAGTCGTAGGAGGGCAATCTCGAGTTTCTTGATTGTCACTTAACCACAAAAATCTAACAAGATTAAGCCTCGCTTTTAAGAAGATAGGAATCTAACATCACAAACTTAGCAAAAAAAAAAAAAAAAAAATCTACAGAACCACTTACTTTCAATTACCCAATACCTAAATTCGCAAGAGAACAGAAATTGAAACACCGCCACCGCAAAAAGATAATAGAATTAAAGGAACCAAAATCCAAAAGGCCGAACGAATAATAAACAAATATTAAAGAAAGGAAGAAAAACTAGAAACCCATTTGACTTTGGTTTACTGGCAGAAAATTAAAACAAATGAATGGGCAAAGAGAAAGTGGGAAAACGTGGGGAATAGGGCAAATTTTGGCCAAAAAGAAAGAAATGAAATGAAAACACAAATTAAATTTAACTAAAGTTAAGAAAAGATAATAACAATACTGATAATATATATATTTAAAAGATTCCAATCCTAACCACATACAGAATTCGATTAGACAACAACTACTGCTTGGTCCACTCAACTAGAATTAGCAAAAAATTTACCCCTTTGCTCGCACAAAGATTTGATCAAAAGACCAAAGGGTAAGCTAACAAACACCTTACCATCAAACCAACAAGCTCATTATGACATGAGATGACCGAAAATAAAATTTAAATCCAAAGACTAGAGTTAGAGATAGGGACAAAATTATCAAAATTTTCAAAGAGTGAGATTTAAACCCATGATCTCATACACAAACTCAGAACCCTTAACTATTGAAGCAGGTACCAAATTATGACATAATTTAACAAATTGAAAATTAAATTTTTGGGGCATTACAATCATACTAAGGAGAAGCCGTGGTCGAAGTTACAAGATGGTTCAACGGTCAGATCTTTAGATCGGTGATAGAGAAATTCAAAAGTCAAAGGCATTTTTGTGGCTTTTGGGAAATTTTCCAAGAAAATGGAAAGCAAAAATTAGGTGCCACTTTCAGGCAAAAAAATGGCCAATCATGGTGGCGCAGGCTAGTGCTAATTAGGGTTGAGAGAGGAAGAAGGAGAAATGAGGGAAAGGAAAGCAAACAAATTTGGGAAAGAAATGAAACGGGCAATATATTTTTTTTATATATTTTTAAATTTTTTAATAATTTTTAATTTAATTTTTAAATGATGACATCATCATGATGTCACAAATAACACGTGTTGCTGTCTAGTACTGCCACCTATTCTATTTAACAGTGTTAAAAAAAGTACCAAACTAGTTGACAAAAAAAAGTTTAGGTACAAATCTGAGAGAAGTCGACAAGTTCAGGTACTAAATTTATATTTAACCCTTTATTTTTCTTGTTCGTTGCTTACACAGGTTTCTTCCCAACAAATCTAAATAAGGAATATATTGTTCGGAGCGGGTCATTCATCGAGGACGAATGTTTTAATTACTATCTATTAGTAATTTACTTTTTCATGAAGGAAGATTTAATGGTTATCATGAGATCAAATAGGATCATATTGGATGAACGGATTTAACCTAAAAAGATAAAGGATATCCTATAAAGGTAACACACATATGATAAGGTCATTGGACCAACATAAATTTAAGTTGCTTTTGTAATGATATATAATGAGAGAGTTCAGTCATGGTACTTTTGGTAGATTGACTTCATAACTAAATAATGTAATAATTAATAGACAAAGAGTCAAAACTTAATTACAAATTATTTGAGCTCTAATTATATATGTCCAACCGATCCCTCCACTAGCTTAAACAATCCTTTATGAATTATATATGAATCGATATAGTGAATGAATGAAAACAATGAATAGAGAAATATTTCACATGTATCACTATCCGTAGTGAATGCGTTTTTTCACCAAGAACAAAAGATGACTTAGAGATTAAATTAGTTTTTTCAAATTATTATTTAATTGACTATAAGTTAAATAATTGAAATTCAAAGTGAAAATTAAATTAATTAGTTATTGCAGTTTTATTGAACAAGACAATTAAATTTATTTACTTATAAATTCGATTATGGTAAAGTCGGTGATGATTTTAACGAAATTAGAGTTTAGTTGAAAAAATAAATTTATTGAGTGAATTAATTAAATTTATTTTAATTCATTAAATAAATAATTTTTAGAATAAAAAATAGTTATTGGGTTGGATAAATTTTATGAGTTGGTTTAAAAGCTAGATAACACATATAATTGTACCAAATACATGTAAGGCCCAGTAAGCCCACTTAACAAGTGATGGGCGGCAACCCTAGTGTTCCCATAAGGGGTGTGCCACCCACCATATATAGTCCTAGTAGGACTCAGTTTTCCTATTAAAATATTATTATATCTTTTCTTGTTCAAGTAGATCTCTTGCGACTTTTCTCTATAAATAGAGACTTTGGGCTAAAGCAAAGGATAATACATTGAGAATTGTTACTCTGTCGAATTATAATGAGATTTATTTTATAAATAAATTCTATTTTTGGTGAGAGCTTAAGTTAAGTTTCTAGTCCATAGAGAGAATTAATTTTTCCCATTGAAAAATTAATAAGTTTTTGTTGCGTGATTAGATCCTACTCTTTAAGCAAATTGAGGGTTTAAGAATAGCATGGAAGATCGTTTTGATAGAAAGTTAAGAAACGACTAGACTACTTAGCCTAAAACACATATACTAATTTGGTAAGGTTTATTGCTATAAATAACACAAAGACTCAATTTTAAGAAGAAATATTTAATTTTTCATTGTGCTACAAATTTGTTTTCTAAATCAAAATTTTCCAATATTTGGTATTAGAGTTGGGTTGTGGTATGTTTATAGTATAAGCTAGATTACCAAATTTATTTACCTCTTTTGATTGATTAAATAATGATAAGTGACATTCTTGACTTGTATGTATGTTTTTGATATTATATAAGTGAATGCATATTTGACTCTTATTTTATATTTGTTATAGAATAATTTTGTCAAAAATTGTGGTTGTTAGAATTTAAATCGATTGTATTTAGGTTTTTAAATTTTTTAAGTTTTGTAATTAGATCATGTTCCACATAGGTTTTTTAATTTTATTTTGTAAAATTAGAAAATCATGTGAACTGAAAACATACTAAGATTTTTTTTGTAACCCTACATGTTTTGGTGAAACCCAAAAAAGTGTGCCAGACTCATAACTCAAATCGAACGGAGATCAGATGATCAAATGAATGGTAGAGAATTGGAGCCATGAGCAGCGATCGAAGCTACACGGTGGCATTTGGGGCATCGCACCATATCACACGCAACCAACACGTGGTAGCACTGTTAGGATATAGTTCCTTAAATGTATTTTTTTTTGTTCGTCATTTATACTTGTAATTTTTCAAACAGATTGGTTTCATAAAATTACATTATTCACATTGATATTATTTTTATTTGTCCTCAATGATTTTTGCACGCAAAGAAAAATGTAAGCAAATATTAGCTCACTGATTACCTAATGTTTTACTAATACTAAGTTTCATTATGCAATCAATCATAATGCAAGAAGACAACTTATATTAGTAGGTTATCTAAAAGGTCTATAGTTTGATGAATCAAAATTAAGCAAGTTGGTTAAAGGAATTTTATGTCGCCTATCAAGTCCAATTAATGAGATATATTGTATTATGTATCAGAGTGGTTGATCGCGGAAGATAGATACATAGATGTGATTATTTGGATTATATTGGACAAGACCCAATTTGACTTATTCCTAGATCCGTTTTTGGATTAATTCACTTGTGGAATTTATGTTATGACTTACATCAATCCTGAGTAAGTGATTGACTATGTGTGTGCGACTCATATACTTTAATATATTTAAAGCATGAGTTTAAATAACTAAAGAACTGAGAGCCAGTATGTTGGGTATGCGATTTTTGCATGACATAGATTCATTTACAATAGTGGAAAAGTAATGTGGACATGGTCCATTTGTTCAGGACAAATGATTTAATTACTATTTGTTAGTAATTAACTTTTTTATGAAGGAAGATGCAATGGTTATCATGAGATAAAATAGAATCATATTAGGTGAACGGATTTAACCTAAAGAGATAAAGGATATCCTATGAGGGCAATACATATATGACAAAGTCATTGGATAAGCATCCATAAAATTACTTTCATAATGGTGTATAATAAGAGAGAGTTCAATTATGGTACTTTAGTGGAATGACTTCATGATTAAATAATCTTATAATTAATAAATGAAGAGTCAAAATTTAATTACAAATTATTGAGTCCTAATTGTATATATCCAATTAGTTCCTTCCCCAGTTCGATATAACTCAAAATGAATCACATGTAGAGCCAATACTTTAGAATGAATTAAAACGATGATTAAGAGAAATATATCACATGCATCACTATCCATAATGAATTCATTTTCTTGCTAAGTACAAAAGATGACTTAAAGATTAAATTAATTTCTTCAAATTATTATGTAATTTATTGAAATTAAATAATTGGAATTTGAAGTGAAAGTTAATTAATAAATCATCACTATTTTTTTGAATGGGGCAATTAAATATATTTCCTCATATATATTCTAATACAATAAAGTTGTCATAACTTTAACGAAATTATAATTGAGTTGAAAAAATAATTTAATTGGATCAATTAATTAATATTTTGGGAAATAGGAAAGTGATTATTGGGTTCACTAAATTATATGAGTTGGTTAAAATTTTAGATAACATATATAATTGTACCCAATACAAGCGATAGACCTAAGAGCCCATCTTATTTTATGAAGGGCGGCAAACCTTAGTCCCTATTAGGGTGTGTCGTTGCCCCTTACTATTCCTTATAAGGGAATATTGTCTATTTCTATTAAAATATTATTATTTAGTTACCCATTTTCAAGTAGAACTATTGTATCTTTTTCTTATAATTAGAAACTAGAGAATAAATTATATTTTCTTGAAAGTTTAAGTTTTTGGTTTTCCATAAAGAGAAATTAATTTTCTCATTGAAAATTAATTAAAATTTTCATTCTGTGCCATCGGTTCATGAAGCTAGAGCCCACACTCTAAGCAAACTGGGGATGCGAGGACAACAGAGAATATCGTTTGGTAGAAGCTAAAAAATGACTTAGACCGCCTCGCTCAAAGCATAAGTATTTATTTAGTTTAGGGTTTGTTAATATAAATATCACAAAACTCAGTTTTAAGAAAAAAAAAGTTTAAACTTTTGATGTGCATCTGTTACTATTTTCTAAACCAATTTTCCCAAAAACACGTCGAGGTATTGCGCGCAGGGCAAGCGTGCAAGGTGACAGCTGGCATCACGCCCAACTATTCGCGCATCAGGCTAATAGGGGTCGAAGCATCACACCCCAACCATGAGACTGCTGCATGGCAAGAGTCGTAAGAGTCTGGGCATCACACCCAACATGCGAAGTTGCAAGGTAGTAGCCCGCGTGAGCAGCACACACAAGCTAAGGGAAGATTGAGCAATGCTAGTGACCTGTGCTTTGATGCGAGCAAGAGGCGCAATAATGGAAGTCGAGATTATGCGATGGTAGTGTCATCGTACATGGTTTTCCCGGGGATGGTTGGAGATGGTGTTTTTTTGTTTTTGATTCGTTGGTTCAGTTCTTAGCGAATATGTTCTTTATAGGTAAGTTTTACCTAGAAGATCCAACGAATGCTTTGTGAAAAATTATTGTAATTTTGTTACTACTTTTCCTAGGATGGAGTGATGCAAAATTTTGGTTGGTCAGTATCAATTTATTTATTATTATTATTATGATATTTTGAATGTTATAATTGAATAATAATAAATCAAGAAGTATGTCCATGCATATATGATAAAGTGTGCCATATAGTTTAAGAAAGAATGTCATTTATACTTGTTCATGTTAAGAACCTAATTTCTTCATGTCTGACAGTAGTGTTCTTAACATAGAGCTTGTCAAACAAGAAAATGCTGAACCACTTACATATGACGAAGCGATACAAAGTGTTGATTCCAAGCTTTAGGAAGTAGTTATGTGAAACACCCCAAACCCGGCCCATGAGCCTGAACCGGATCTGGTATGTTCCTTAAGTAAACAGGTTTCAAAGTTCTTTTGTACTTTGGGAAAAAATAGTGTGTTTTGAAAGAAATATTGTTTTGGGTTGGGCTTGAGTTAAAAAAAACCCATTTATCGTATTTTAAAAATCCAATTAATTAAGGTGACAAAACAATTAGGGTTTATTTTAAAGGAAATAAATTTTAAACTTAACTTTAATTGAAAATAATTCGTAACATAGTAATTAAAAATAAAAGTAAAGAAATGTAACTTATGGCCTTATTACATCAAGTAAAATCCCAAAATAAAATTCTAAAATACTTAAATAAAATTAAATTTCCATATTGAATAAAACTTCAAGTCGAGCATGGCCATCCCTAAGCTTTCCTGTAGAACCCGGTCCATTATTGATCGTCCCTCGAAAAATAGTCCCACAATGGGGTGAGTCAATGAGACTCAATGTGTACACAACACTAAAATTCAATAGATCGTGCATGCATCTTCATATCAAATACTTATTCATATAATGAGATAAAAATGATGATGCAACCCAAACCCAAACCTAATTGTCCATCCGCTTACACACCCCGCACGCCGGTCACACCGTGGGGACTACTAAGTCAACCCTCCATCCGCTACACACCATCAAGGCGATCATTTGCAATCGACGTGCTCATCGCCCATATAAAATTTGTGGCATAGCCACGGATAATTGTGTCATGAGACACCACATTCGAGATAATGTAACCGGTTACCACATTCGAGATAATGTGATCGAAGTCACCACATTCAGATAATGTGACCGAAGTCACCACATTCAAACAGTGAGACCGAAGTCACCACATTCACTTCCCCTTTCTCATATAACCCGAATGCCCCATATTATTCATATTATGCATATCATACTTAAATTCACATTCATGTCACTTTTCACATGTTAAATATAACATATTTCGTAATCTTAGTAGGAGTAGGAAACGTACCTGAGTACTTTGTACCATAACATGGTACATTAGCAATATTCTTATATTTTCATATTAGAACATATAACAAGTTTAAGCCATACATCGTATTAAAATATAGTGTGGGGTACACACCTGATTCGCTTAGCAAATTCTTTGAGATCTCGAAATCTGATCTACCGCTTAGATCCTTAATCCCTTGTTTGCCGATTTGATTAATAATCAAATCCCGAAATTTGTAGTATTCCTTCCTTAAAAATCGACTTGTGGATTTTAAATCCCGAATCTCACCGAATAACTAGGGAACATGTGGCCTATGGTGTACCTTCGGGAAAAGAACTTCTCCTTCCTTGTAAATCCCGAAAGATCTTCTTACTTGAAGAAATCGATTGCACCTTCACTTCAATCTTCAGAGATTCGGCTATGGCTATATGATGATCTCACAACTTTCGGCTTTTGGAGGGATTAGAGAAGGAAGAATAAAGATGGAGGATTCGGCTAGAACACAAGGTATTTCGGCTTGGCAAAAATAAAAGAAGAAGAAGATTTGGTGAAGAGAATTCGGCAGAGGCTTTCAAAGAATGTAAAATAATGCAGAATGGCCTCTCTTTTCCTTTTATATTTGAAATTACTAAGCTAGAGTCCCTTACTTGGCCACCACTCTTCTATTTTGATAGCTTTATCCCTTTAATTATCACTTTATTCAAATTAAAAGAATTTAATCCAACAATTATCTCTTGAAAATAATCCAAATTAAATCCTTTATTTATCCCCTTATTAGCCGAATTTTAAAGAGAATAAAACTCCTCCTTTTTTAAAAGCTTGTGCCGTCCACCTTACTTCTTCCGGAAGCAAAATAAAATTTCTTTTATTTGCTTCCCATGTGACTCGAACTCAGGCCCAACACCCTTGCATGTGGCGCCATTTCCATAGGCCCTAAGTGACATTTTCAGGCCACTTTTCCAAGCCTGTTTGTGTGTCAAATTTCACCAACTTTTTCTTTTAAGGCCACCTTGCCTTAATTTCCTCTTTTAAACTTTAAAACTCGACATTTCTAAGTCATTTTAAGTTTCCAAAATTTTCGTTCGGCTTTGTAAACTTGACATTTCCTTACATTTCCAAGTTCAGAAATGTTCACTTCCTCTCTTTGAATCATTTCCTTACATTTCCAAGTTTCCAAAAATGTTCACTTTCCATTTTTAAACTTAACATTTCCATACATTTTTCAGATTTCCAAAATGTTCACTTTCCTCTTTTGAAACTTAACATTTTTAAATCATTTCCTTACATTTCAAGTCATTTCCTACATTTCCAAGACATTTCCTTTCATTTCCAACATTTCTAAAAATGCACTTTCCTTACATTTCCAAGGTTTCTAGAATTCACATAACACATTCATATCACAATAGACATGTTATTTCATAAAATTAAGCAAGAATGCACAAGCCCATTTTCATGTCCATAAACTCCTAAAAATTTTCCTTAAGGCCTCATTCACCTAACTTCTCCTTTAAAAATAAAATTCCAATACTTTTCCAAGACTTCCTCCTACATCCTTGGATTCTCAAAACCCTTAAAACATGCTCAACCACACTTAAAGCCTACTAACACTTGAGTTATGCTCCAAACGCATAACCCCTAATCTAGGATGTTACATTATGAATGCTGAAATGAATTTTATGAGATTTAATTCAAAGTGGGAACTTATAGACTTATTGGATGAGATAAAACCCATAAGATGTAAATTGATCTACAAGGTGAAGAGAAATGCGAAAGGAAAGGTCAAGACCTATAAGGCCAACACTACAGGAAAATAGGGTTTTAGCGGCGTTTTTAGTGGCGTTTGGACAAAAAACACCACAAATATTAAGCAATAGCGACGCTTTGGTGAAAATGCCACTAAAACTAGTGCAATAGCGGTGTTTTAATTACAAACACCGTTAAAAACAGTGCAATAGCGGCGCTTTTGTGAAAACGCTGCTAAAAAATAGTGCAATAGCGGCGCTTTTGTGAAAATGCTGCTAAAAAGAGTGCAATAGCGGCATTTTTGTGAAAACGCCGCCAAAAAACAGTACAATAGCGATGCTTTTGGGAAAACGCCGCTAAAAATAAAGCAAGAAGTTTTTAGCGGCGCTTTTGGGAAAACACCGCTAGAAATAGAGCAATAGCGACGTTTTTGGAAACAAGCGCCGCTAAAAAACAGTGCAATAGCGGCGCTTTGGGGAAAACGCGCTAAAAATAGAGCAATAGCGGCGTTTTTGGCTCAAACACCGCTAAAAGTTGAGCAATAGTTATATTTTCATTTAGGGTAACCAACACTCATTTCGATTTGATTCGATGTAATTTTCATTTTTTTCTTAATTTTTTTTGAATTAAATTTTATTTTTCTATTTGAAACTGACTTAATTATGAAAAGTTACAAATTGATAACTAAACTATTTCAAAGTTTTGCTTTATCGAAACCCCTAATCCTCTAACTAGTTATATTAATTAAAATACAATTTATTTTTAATTGAATGTTTAAAATATAAATATTTATCTTACTTAAAATATAAATTATATTAATTAAAATATTAATTATTTATAATAAAAAATAATGACACTTAGAAAAAATTTGAAAGTAAAAACATAGAAAAATATTTGTTAAAAATGAAAAAAAATATTAAATAATTTATTATATAATTGTAAAATAGATAGTATTAATTTTAAATTATTGAATTAATTCTCATTATAGTTTAGGGTTTGTGGTTTAATTTAGGGTATATAGTTTATGGTTTAAGCTTTATGGTTTAGGGTTTGAGGTTTATGGTTTAGGGTTTGGGGTTTAAGATTTAGAGTTTAGGGTTTGGGGTTTAGAATTAGGGTTTAAAGTTTAGGGCTTAAGATTAATTAAGGGTTAGGTTAGGGTTTAGGCTGGGTTTATAGTTTAATTTTTAGTATTTTAAATTTATGGGGTTTAGGGTTTAGTGCTTAAACCTTATCGAATAATAAAGTTAGAGTGTTAGTGTTTAGGGATTTAAGTGTTAGGGATTTTGATAAAAGAGATAAAAATCAAATCATTTTAGGGTTTAGGGTTTGCAATAAGATTATTTCTTTAATTACTTCTGCACCTTGTAATATATATATATATGAGTTGCGGTTTAGGGTTTAAGGTGTATAATTTAGGGTTTATGGTGTATAATTTGGGGTTTAGAGTTTATGATATTATTTTTAGGTGTATAATTTAGGGTTTTATGATTTATGTATGAGAAATTAAGTTATAAAACTGTACAAAATAAATATACTGTTAGAAAAAAACAAAATTAATTTAAAGGAATATAATAAATAATTAAACTAAAAAAATTTATTGGTATTAGCGGCTGCAAAACGCCGCAAAAAGCATATTAATAAACAAAACGATGCCGTTTACTTGGAGGCATTAGCGGCGCTAGCCACTAAAACGCAGCAATAGATTAGTATTAGCGGCGTTTTTTTCTGAAACGCCGCAAAAAACTATTAATTTTAATTGAAACAGCGCCGTTTTCTTTTGAGCGTTAGTGGCGCTTTCTATGAAACGCCGCAAATAACCCGATAATTTAATTGAAACGACGTCATTTTATTTAGAGTGTTAGTGGAACCATTTAATTCAAACGTCGTCATTTTCAGTGGAACCATTTAATTCAAACGTCGTCGTTTTTGTTGGGGATTTTAGTGGCGCTTTTTGAAAACGCCACAAAACGCCAAATTTATTTAACAAAACAACGCCGTTTTTCTTTCTCAGCTTATACCTCTGCTTACCCGAGCCATCCCCCCTCCCCCCCAAAACAGAACCCCTAATCCCTAATTTTTCCCTAAAATCCCCTGGCGCTCTCATGCTGAAAAGCCGATCAGACCGCCGCTGCTAGTGTCCTCTCTGCTCGTCGTCGTCGCCGTCGCCGTCGCCGTCGCCCTTCTCTGCCGCAACCCTACCGGTAAATATAGATTTCTGGTGGAATTTGTTTTAATTTTCTGCAAATTGGGTTCATCTTTTTCATTGCACCGTTAAATTTGTCCATTTAAATGTCATCAGATGCCATACTTTGATGCAATTTTTTTGACTTGTATTTCTCATTTCCATTAATCAGTTACTCAGAATCTGAGTACTTCAAACAAACCCTGCGCCAAGGTGGTACAGCAAAACCGAAGGAACCTTGAATTTCTCGCATGCCTCAATTGTAAGCCCATTTCTGAAACTTATATTTTGTTAATTACTTTGCTTTGTTTGATATTGTAGCTAATAAAATATTTCAATTTCTCAGGCATGATTTCCAGTTTTTTAACACTCAGAGGCTAAGTGATTGTACGAGAAAGAAGTGCGCTATCTTTTTTATGGATACATAGAGCAAATACAAATTTCCATGTACTCCATCTATCAATTCCTTCTTGGTCGTGATTCATTTTCTGGTTTAATCTTTTTATACATTAAAAATCAGCAAACCCATCAGAAGAATCAGATAAAGGATTCAACTGATGAGGCTGAACCTGAAGGTATTGTACTTTTCCTCAATGACAGCTTGTGATCGAATGTCTACATCTAGGAAAGCTCCATATGGTGTAATATCGTTATCTTGATTTAGGGAAGATCTGTCAGATAGATGAACAAAGCAAAGAGTTAATGAATTTAATTTGTTTCGTTTGGGAGAAAATTGAAAAGGGGTTTGAGAATGTTTTTTCAAACCTGGATTGGTCACTGCACATTAAAACCACATATTTGTTATGGCCTTTGAATATTCTGAAATTGCTTGACATTCTGTGCATTATTAGATTATAATCCAAGGGAAAAAAAGAAATCTGACATGCATTATCCATTTTCAAAAATGAAATATAAATTGTTTCTTCACCGAGAAACCGTGCCAACCTGGATTAAGCATTGGTACTTGTCTTTTAGTCTAATGATCTGGATAGAGATTCAATGCTAACTTTCTCTTATGATTTAGGTCGTATTTGATACCCAAACATTCTTCCTTAAATCTCATTGGTACATTCTTCCACTCATTTTTCCCAAAGCTTTATTACTACTTATATCGAACCTTTATCTAGTTTCAGTCATTTTTTGGTTTAATAGTATGTTACTTAATCTTAAAATACGAATATTTTTCCTGAAATCTTGTTCGGCAACTAGTTTCCATGTTTCTCTGACTCTTGAAGTACCCTTGTCCGACACATAAATACAGGGATATGACCTATAAGGATCTTCGAAATACATGGAAAAACTTAGAAAATCTAACCCGAGACATTGTTCAATGCTGTTGTTTGTTCTTTTGGCGTTTATCCAATATAAGCTTTCATTCTAATTCAACTGCCTCCTTTGCAGGTTTTATATAGTAACTGAAGCTTAAGTTCTAATGGATTGACAAAAAGCTATAATTACCTGGTAAGTATCAAACACATTGAACTATTGAAAAATGATTTCACACTATTTTAGACCTTTTAATTTATCATTGTCCTATTCATGATTTATATTGTAAGTAAATTTTATTATTGGAGTCTATAAAAGCGAGTCTGTTCCCCGGTTTAAGCTTATTTTCCTCGGTCGCATATAGAGTTTGGCTTGGATCCACGTCGTGTTTTTGGTTATTATTTATTTTAGAAATATATATAGACATATTTTTTCTGATCCCTCATTTGTATTTTAGGCGCAAACTACTAGGCTATCAAAGCACATTGTTTCAGTGATATTAAATTTCTTTTCACTGAATGGTGCATTTTCTTAATATGTGGGGTTGAGGATTGAAATATTGTTCATCATTGTTTGATGTTAACCTTACTGGTTAATAGACCAAACATTTTTCTTTTGGCTTAAATGCAAAAGTGGCCCTCAAATTATAAGTGAGATTTAAATTACTAATTTCATCTTATTTTATTTCGAAACATGAAACTAGCTAATAAGAATGTGACATGTGGCACATTCTTGTTGGATATGCACACTTTTTGGGTAAGTTATTTTTTTTACCGAAACATGAAGTTATCTAAATGGGTAATTTTATGTTAAATAGTTTCTTTATTTTGGTGATATCAGTTTTTCTTATGATTTGGGGAAAATATTAAAAATAACTTTTATACTAATATTTATTTCTTTATAATTAAATTTAAATAAACACTTTTTAAATTATTCAATAAATGCAAAATACAGAGTTTACAAAAAAAAATTGTTGTTAGTAGTGTGTATTCATTAAACGATTGTTGAGGTGCTTAGTTTTGTAGTTTTGTAGTGTTGGTCGGTAAAAGGACTATAAAACTCATATTATATTTTGGATTGTATTTTAGTCTTATTATTGAAAAAATTGCTACCTAAGGGGATTGTCATGATTTCTTGGAAGGATTTCGATATGAAAGTATATATTATGCCTTTCGTTTTCTCTATTGAGATATCATTGCTATTATGGAGGACTGTGGCTTAAATATTTTAAGAGTTTGTGGATGTTTTACATGGTACATTGATGCGAGTTGTTTTTTTTCAAGCCTAATACATTAACTATCATACATGCATAAGCTAATAAGCACAAGTTTGTTTTCCCCCTTCCTGCCACTATTAACGGTTATCTTAGATTAATGAAACACGTACATCTTGACATTGCCAAAGCTGAAAGCAGTTAAGTATGCTTTTTCTTAAAAAGAAGTAGTGAATTAATGTTGTTTGATATTATTTTTATTTTCTATTTTCTATTTTTAATTTAAAGTATTACCGAGTTAATGTTGTCTGTATTTCAGTTACTGCTTCCTACTCCTCCTACAGCTGTTGGTTCAACTGAAGCTGCCATTTAATCTTCGAATTAATATTTGGTAGAGATATTGATAAAGTTTTTATATTTGGTTCAACGATTGGTGCTACTCTTATAATCTTACATCTGTTGTAGGTACTAACGACCACCTGAATTAAAATTTGGTGCACATAATTACACCATAGCCATTGACATCTGGTCTACTGGCTGTGTTTTGGTTGAAATACTGCTTGGGCAGGTACAGTTTCGTTGCTAATTATTTTGGCTTATTTATATTCATTTTCCCTTTAAATTACTTAACAAATACTATTTTTCGGACTGCAGCCTCTGTTTCTTAGTGAGAGTGGAGTAGACCAGCTTCTTGAAATTATTAAGGTACGTTTTAGTTCAAAATTCTGATCAATAACAGTTATATCATGATGATTTTGTCCAAATTGCTGTTTATTTTATTGTTTGAACTGGTATATATGCTGTTTATTATATTGCTGTCCAGAAAAAAAAAGATTCAAAGTATATAGGCTGGAAACCTTATGGGTTGCCTTATATCTCATTTTAAGATATAATGGATCCTCCCTAGGTGTAACAATGCCACGTATGATGAATCTTAAAAAATTGCTGTCCAAATTGCTGTTTATTATATTGTTTGAACTGTTATATATGCTGTTTATTATATTGCTGTCCCAAAAAAAAAAGATTCAAAGTATATAGGCTGGAAACCTTATGGGTTGCCTTATATCTCATTGTAAGATATAATGGATCCTCCCTAGGTGTAACAATGCCACGTATGATGAATCTTAAAAAATTGTTGTCCAAATTGCTGTCCAAATTGCTGTTTATTATATTGTTTGAACTGCTATATATGTCATTTATTATATTCTTTGTCTAAAAAAAAAAAAAAAGATTCAAAGTATATAGGCTGGAAACCTTATGGGTTGCCTTATATCTCATTGTAAGATATAATGGATCCTCCCTAGGTGTAACAATGCCACGTATGATGAATCTTAAAAAATTGCTATCCAAATTGCTGTCCAAATTGCTGTTTATTATATTGTTTGAACTGCTATATATGTTGTTTATAATATTGCTGTCCCCAAAAAAAAGATTCAAAGTATATAGGCTGGAAACCTTATGGGTTGCCTTATATCTCATTGTAAGATATAATGGATCCTCCCTAGGTGTAACAATGCCACGTATGATGAATCTTAAAAAATTACTGTCCAAATTGCTGTTTATTATATTGTTTGAATTGCTATATATGTTGTTTATTATATTACTGTCCAAAAAAAAAAAGATTCAAAGTATATAGGTTGGAAACCTTATAGGTTGTCTTATATCTCATTGTAAGATATAATGGATCCTCCCTAGGTGTAACAATGCCACGTATGATGAATTTTAAAAAATTGTTGTCCAAATTGCTGTTTATTATATTGTTTGAACTGCTATATATGCTGTTTATTATATTGCTATTTATTATATTGTTTCAACTGGTATAAAATGACATCTTTAATCATTAGCTTAATGGATCCATTTTTCTGGTAGTTTGCGCTTTTTGTTGCCAGTTTTACTTGTAAGTGCAATATAACTTGTGTTCTTTTCTATTTTTTAAACCGTGCTTTCATCAAATTTTTGTTTGCCATCAAATCATTTTTTGTTTATCATCTAATTTGTACTGTATTGGGTTTTATTTTTAAGAAATTGTTCTACTGAAGGAACGCTAAAATTTCGGTTTAACTCTGCTGCATAAATGTTGTCTGATTTGATTTTTTTTTAAACTTTAAACTTGTTGGAATGAATGGTAAATTGGAACGTACAAATTGGAATATAAATGCTTGTTGAATTGGAGTATAATGGTGTCCAAAGCAGGGTAGGTTACTTAGGTTTTGTCGTACGTAATTGTGCATAAAATAATATAATATCATGAAATTTAAATAAATTAAAAGTCTGTTTTATTTTAATATAAAAATCAATTTTTTTTTTATTTAAAAGATTTTTAAAGGGAAAATTTATTTTTTCACTCATTAATTTATTTTGGTTTGGGTGTTAATTACCTTATCTTCATTATTTAAATATATTTTAATATAAAAATCAAATTATTAATTTTTATATTAATAATGTTTGATTTTAATATTTAATATTTTGATTGTTTTTCAAACTTATAAATATTTTGTTATCAATATAATAATATTGATCATTATTTAAATATGTTTTAATATAAAAAATCAAATTACTAATTTTTTATATTAATAATGTTTGATTTTAATATTTAATATTTTGATTGTTTTTCAAACTTATAAATATTTTGTTATCAATATAATAATATTGATCATTATTTAAATATGTTTTAATATAAAAATTAAATTCTTTTTTTAAAAAAGTAATTTAAAAACTTTTTAAAGTGAAAATTTATTTTTGTTACTCATTAATTACTTTGTTAAGTTATTTCTTTTTTTTATTTTTTTCATTATTTAAATATATTTTAATATAAAAATCAAATTACTAATTTTTTATATTAATAATTTTTTATTTTAATATTTAATATTTTTAAATGTTTTTAAAACTTATATTTTTCTTTATCAATATAATAATAACGATCATTATTTAAATAGCTTACATAATTCACATAACTCACATAACCTACATAACTTACATAACTTACATAACTTACATAACTCAGATAACTTACATAACTCAGATAACTTACATAACTTACATAATACATGTAGTTTTATGTAATAATTTCCTTAAAAGCATATAGGTTAAAGATCAAATTTCATAGCTTTCATCAAATAATATAACTTACATAATACATAACTTACATAATTTTAAGATCAAATTTCATAACTTACGTAATTTTAAGATCAAACTTCATAGCCTAGACTTATAATGCTGGCCTCGAATTTTGTTTAATCCTTCTCATATTTTTAAGTATCTAATTCAATACTTTTTTTTCAAAAGTTTGATCTCCCTTGAAAACCAAGAGTGCTCTCAATAGAGTCATAGAGAGAACAACTACTACTATTGCTTGGGATGGATGAGGGTGGTGGCGTGGAGAGGGAGAGCAGTAAGGAGATTTCATTATTAGCAGATGAATTAATTCAATTATCAATCAAGAAATCGCTTGTGGTGCCGACTGACAAACCCACTTTGATATGTTCAGTTTGGATGAAAAAATTCTTCAATACAGAGAGTTTTAGGGCACAATTGAAGAGTATATGGAAGACAAAAGGGAAACTTGAAATTAAGATAGTGGGGCAGAATATTTTTTCAATCGTTTTTGACCTAGAAGAGGATTTGGAGCTAATTATGGAAGGGCGGCCGTGGTTATTTCGTAAGTTCCTTACCTTGTTCGATAGATTGATTAATCCAATGGAAAAGGACCAAATTTGTCTTACTACGTCACCATATTGGATCAATATCGGACCTTGTCCACCAGAATTTGATAAGAAGGATTTGCTACATACGATTGGAAGTACTTTTGGTGGAGTTCTCAGATCTGAGATCAGCGGCGATTTATGCAGACTCAGGGTCAACTTGGATGTTCAGAAACCTCTGCGAAGAGGAATTTTTGTTTCAAGTGAAAACAGTGTAAAGTCCTGGATCCCTTTTAAATTTGAAAAATTGCCAGTCTTTTGCTTTGGGTGTGGTAGATTAGATCATGGTCTCAATGACTGCAAGCTGTCAGATCCTACAGAAAAGATCAAAATTAGAGAAGACCCCCTTACTCAATTGCGTTAAAAGCAGAATCAAAAGTATTGGGAAAAGAGAGTATGAAATTCAATGCCTTTGTTAAAAAGCTGGGTTTGCAAAGCAATTACATAGGAAAATCTAAGGTGGTGGAGGGACAGAATACGGAAGATAGAATTAATTTCATGAGTGGAAACATTTCAGGAGGGAAAATTTTAGCAAAATGGGAGGAAGGCTTGCAGGATCAGGAGGTTAATTCTAATTTGAGGGAGAATGAGCTGCTGAATGAAAGAAATAACAAAGGGGAGAGCTTCTTAAAAGGTCCAAAAAAGTCAAGTTGGAGAAGGCTACCTACGAATGTCCAATTAGAGTCTAGAAAGCATGCCAGCATTGTGGCTAAGAGGAAATTTTCAGATGAAGGGGACGACAAGGGCTGTTTGGGACTAACAAATAGGGATGAACTGAAGAGGTTAAAATATGATGATGTGAATGGTAAAGTAGTTGATTGTATGGAGGTTACGTTGGATAATTTGGAACATACTACTGTTTCAAACAAATTAGGATCAGTGGCTGCCAATGAGCAAGCTGACCGGTCACAATGAAAAACATTTACTGGAATGTCTGTAGGTTGGGGAGCCCACGGGCTGTGAGGAGGCTGCGACATTTATGTAAGCAGCACAATCCCCAGATGGTCTTCTTGATGGAGACTAAGCTAGATCAGAAGCGTATGGAGAGGGTTCGAAGGAGTTGTGGTTATGTTAGTGGAATAGATTTGGCAGCAGAGGGATCTCGAGGAGGTTGTGTTTAGCATGGAAAGGAGGAATTGAGGTTACCTTGAGGAGCTTTTCTAAATGGCATATTGATGCATTACTAAAGGATGACAATGTGTAAGAGGAATGAAGGTTCACAGGATTTTACGGCTCACCATATTTGAAAGATAAAAACTTTACATGGAATTTTCTCAAAAGACTAGGCCAAGAATGTAATTACCCATGGCTAGTAGCAGGAGATTTCAACGAGATTATGTACTCTTTTGAGAAAAGCGGTGGAGTGCCACGAGATCAACGAAGAATGGAAGCTTTTAGAGATACACTAGACGAGTGTCAATTGATGGACATTGGGTATTCCGGAGTATGGTTTACGTGGGAGAGGGGAAATCTTCCAGAGACAAACATAAGAGAGCGATTGGATCGAGGAGTGGCTAATGATAAATGGTTGATTTTATTCCCAAGAGGTAATGTTCAACATCTTGCTTACTCTACATCTGATCATTGCCCTATTCTTATAAACACAGATAGTGTAGTTAACCTTCCAAGAAGCAGAAGATTTCATTTTGAATCATGGTGGATCCTAGAGGAATCACTTGAGGGTATTATCGGAGAATTTTGGGATTCATCTTCAGCACCGTTAGTGGAGAAATTGGAGATGTTGCAAATGGGCATGTGTTACAAAGAGTATGAAGGGGGGACTTAAGAAGAAGCTAACTGAAGAGCTTGAAATTTTGCTGAAGAACGAAAGAGATGATGAAACGATGGCAAGGATTATTGATACAAAAATTCACTTAAATATGGAGATCGATAAAGACAAAATGTATTGGGAACATAAAGCTAGGTCTAATTGGCTTAAGCTGGGGGATAGAAACACGGCGTACTTCTACAAATGTGCAACAGTTTGAAGATGGGCAAATACAATTAACAAATTGGTTTTTGACGATGGTAAGGAGATTACTAATGGTACTGAAATTACTGGGGCTGCAACGAAATATTTTGAGGATCTTTTTACATCGAAGGGGATTGGAAATCCGCACAAGGTGTTGGAGGGCATTGGAACAAATATTTCTCATGAAATTAATGAAAGATTATTAGCTCCTTTCAGGGAAGAAGAAGTGTGGATAGCATTGAAGGGAATGGGGCCAACAAAAGCACCGGGCTCGGACGACTTTCCTGCACTATTCTTTCAAAAATTCTGGCACATTGTAGGTATGGAGGTAATGGAGTTTTGTTTAAGTATATTGAATGGTAACAAAGGGGCTGAACAAGTAAATGTTACGGAGATTATGCTTATCCCAAAAATTACAAACCCTACGTCTATAGTGAATTTCAGGCCTATTAGTTTGTGTACAGTTTTCTATAAAATTGTAGCAAAAGCAGTTGCTAATAGATTGCAAGATGTCATCGGGTTATGTATTGATGAGGTTCAGAGTGCTTTTGTCCTAGGCCGTCTAATAACAGATAATGTACTCGTAGCATATGAAATCTTGCGTACTTTTCGAAAGAAGAAAACAAGGAAAAAGAGGTATATGGCCTTGAAATTGGATATGAGTAAAGCTTATGATAGGGTGGAATGGGATTTTGTTAAGTAAGTGATGATCCGAATGGGGTTTGCAGAGGACTGGGTGGGTTTGATTATGAAATGCATTACTTTAGTCTCTTATGCAGTTAGCATTAATGGTTATAGGGGCAGACATTTTCAGCCGACAAGGGGATTGAGGCAGGGTGATCCATTAAGTCCATTCCTTTTTCTCTTTTGTAGTGAAAGTCTCTCTTCACTAATGAGAATAGCTAAGAATAATGGTACGGTTAAAGACGCAAGAGTAGAAGAGGGCCAGAGATTTCTCACCTTCTGTTTGCAGATGATTGTATGCTGTTTGGTGAAGCAACAGAACAGGGGGCTAGGAGTATGAAGAATATTTTACAGGAGTATGAATGCTGTTAAAGTTAGTGCGTTAATTATAGCAAATCGACTATTTTTTACAGTTCGAATACGTCAAAAGAGACAAAAGCAGTGGTGTCATCAATGTTAGGAGTCAGGAGTTCTTCTAACCTAGAGAAATACTTGGGTCTTCCTAATATGGTGGGTAGACGGAAAAAAGAAGCTTTTCAGAATTTATTAGATCGGATTAATATGCGAATCGATGGCTGGAGCACCAGATTTTTATCTCAAGGAGGGAAAGAAATTTTTATAAAATCAGTTTTACAGGTGATTCCTACTTATGCCATGTTGTGTTTTCTTCTTCCAAAAACCTTATGCGAGAAGATTAAAAGTAAATTCGCCAGGTTCTAGTGGCAAAAAGGTGCAGGCAAAAGAGGAATTCATTGGAGCCAATGAAGATACTTATTCGTCCAAAAGAGGAAGGTGGCTTGGGGTTTAGAAATATGGCACAATTTAACATTGCCTTTCTTTCAAAACAAGGGTGGCGATTGTTACACTATCCGGAGTCCCTAGTCGCAAAAGTTTTTAAAGCAAAGTATTTCTCAGATAGCGATTTTCGCAATTCACGCTTGGGGAATTCAAGCTCGTATATATGGCATAGTATTTGGGCAACAAAAAATACATTAGAGAAATGATTAATCTGGAGAGTTGGTACGGGCACAAATATTTTACTTTTTGCAGATGCATGGATTCCAAATTATGTTAATTGGAGATTAATGTCCGGTGTTATTAATGCGCATTTTGATAAAGTAGCGCAGTTAATCAGCAATAATGAGCAAAATTGGAATAAAGATTTGATAGATAATACCTTCCCAGATGTAGAAGCAGACTTAATCCTCCAAATCCCCTTGGCGATGGAAGCTCACGACGATATACTTGTTTGGAATGGCGAACCGTCAGGAGAATTCTCAGTGCGGAGTTCCTATAAACAATTACAAAGTATTGATCCTATAGCTTACGCTTTACAAGACATCTATAAGGAATTCTACAGGAAACTCTAGCGTGTTGACATTCCATCAAAAATTAAAATTTTTGTTTGAAAAAGCTCATGGAACTACCTATCTACCCGAGTAAATCTGACTTTCAGAAAATTAGCATCCAATAGTATGTGTCCTTGGTGTTATAATGGGGAGGAGACGATGAATCATCTCTTCAGAGAATGTCCTGTTTCAATGGCAGTTTGGAGAGGCTTAGCAGATTCTATTTCTATGTTGCTTCCAATTTCAGAGTTTTTGGAATGGCTTACCATGGTCATGGCTTTTCTTTCTACGGAATAGTGCAGGCTCTTTTGTATCGCGCTCTGGGTCATCTGGGGAGACAGGAACTCTCGGATCCATGACAAAACAAACAGATCAAGTAAGGAGATGGTTAGTTTTCTTCGCAGTTACATAAAGGAACTTGACGGAGTTAAAGAAGAAATTCAGATTACCTCTAAAGTGAAAACGAAATGGAGAAACCCATCTGGTCAGATAGTTAAAATAAATTTCGATGGGGCTTTTGATGAGCGAACCAAACAGTCAGCATCTAGAGTAGTGGCTAGAGATAGCAGTGGGCATGTCCTCATTTCAAGCACAAATCTTCATAAAGGAGTGGCCTCCGCCTTTGCTACGGAAGCAATAGCTTCCCGAAAAGCAACTTAAATAGCCGTAGAAATGAACAAAAAGTAAGTTATTATAGAAGGCGATTCACTGACCATAATCAAGAAATGCAACAGTGGAGATTTAGACAAATCACAAATTGGATCTTATATCAATGATATTCACAGACTAAAATCCAGAGTTACAAGATTAAGGTTTGAGTTTGTTCCAAGATCTGCGAATACTTTAGCCCATATCTTAGCAACTGAAGCATTGAAAAGGAAGGAAGGGATTTACCTGACTGATGGAGTTCCATGCTATGCCGAATCACAGTTGAAGAATAATAGCGTGCGAGAACCAGATTAGGAAGAAACAAGAAAAGAAAGAGGCGAGTTTTACCAAAGGAGAAATTAACAGTCTGAAGAACTATTAACTCCCATCGGTAATTGGCAACGCCATTAATGGAAGAATTGATAGATGAGATTTGATGAGATTGGCGAAATGATCTGATTGGGTGTATAGGTCGGTGTTTTTCTTTCCTATTTTTCGTCATTCTAGAGTTTTCTTTTTCCCGGGCCAATTTGTTTTTGGGCCTGTGTTTATCTTTTTATGTTATCTGTTACTTTTTATTTTAATTAATCAAAGCCCAATCTGATTTCATAAAAAAAAAAAAGATCAAACTTCATATTACATAATTTTAAGATCAAATTTCATAACTTACATAATTTTAAGATCAAGCTTCATAACTTACATAATACATAACTTACATAATTTTAAGATCAAATTTCATAACTTACATAATTTTAAGATCAAACTTCATAACTTACATAATTTACATAACTTACATAATACATGTATAAATAAACAACTTACCCGTGTAATTTACTGTCAACTTTAGACTTCAACAACTACGAAATGGATAGAACTTGGATGAATTTGTCAAGGGTAAGCAACGACTATCGAAATGGAGTAGAAACTTTTCTAAATTTTGCACTTCAAAATGCAAGCCAAGAGAATATGATTCTTTGCCCGTGTAAGAAGTGTTGCAATATCAATTGGCATTATCGTGAAGTTATCTACGAACATCTAGTTGTTGATGGCTTTGTTTGGGGGTATAAAAAATGGATTTTCCATGGAGAGTGTGCATCTAGTGGAGCCTCTTCATCGATGAATCTGGGTTATCCTCATAGTCCTTACAATCAGAATGTTAGAGAAGATGACATGGAAGGCATGTTGCAGGGTGCATTTAATATGCGCAGTGATGGTTTGCAATCATTTCCACCTGACTTGGGTGCAATATTATAATTTTGGTGGAAATACTTTCACCGAAAAGGGAAAAAGTGTATCTGATGAACAACCAATTGAAGAAGCGGTGAAGTTCTACACGTTACTTGGTGAAATGAATGAAGAACTGTATGAGGGATCAAAATTTTCAAAACTATCTTTCTGTATTCGTCTTTTTCACTTAAAATGTTTGGGAGGGTGGACCGAAAACTCTTTGACAATGTTGTTAGAGTTTTTGAGAGAAATGTTCCCGTTTGCTAAAATCCCTCAATCTTCCGAAGACATGAAGAAACTGATCAAAGATTTGGGCCTTTGGTACAACAAAATTCATAGTTGCCCAAATGACTGCATGTTGTATTGGGGCAACCGGAGAAACCAACAGTGCTGTCATGTATGCGGTCAATCCCGTTGGATGAATAGAAATACAAAAGATGGTAACGAGGATGAAAACGATGCACAGTCAAGGAAGATGCCAGTTAAGATTTTGCAGTATTTTCTGCTAATACCAAGGCTTTAAAGACTTTTCATGTTGTCGAAGACAGCCGAGTCAATGACGTGGCACCATGATGGACGAACCAATGATGGAAATCATTTGACTCCAAATTTCCAAGCTTTGCAAGTGATCCTCGGAGTGTGAGGCTTGGGCGAGCATTTGATGAATTTAACCTTTACAAAATCATGAGCATAACGTATAGTACTTAGCCTGTGGTGCTTGTTCCTTACAATTTGCCTCCATAAGTTTACATGAAACAATCATCCTTTATCTTATCTATGATTATCCCTGGAGAGAAAGGGCCCGGGAATGATATTGACATATATTTGCAGCCACTTATTGAAGAGTTAAAACAATTATGAGATGGTGTTGAGACATATGATGTACTGAGAAATGAGAACTTTAATTTACGTGTAGCTTTGATGTGGACTATTAATGACTTCCCGGCTTATACCAATTTATCTGGTTGGAGTACCAAGGGACGTTATGCTTGTCCTTGTTGTGCTGCGCAAACATGTTCGCAATGGTTATATAATTGGAAGAAGTTCTCTTACATAGGGCATCGTCGGTGGTTACCGGAAAATCATAGATTTAGATTTTAGAGTATTCAATTTGATGGTACTGAAGAGTTCAGAGAAGCTCCTTCGCAGACCGGTGGATCTGAAATCTTGTTCATGTTGAAAGATATGAATTTCATTTATGGAAAGATGAATCAACCGTCCAACACGCAAAGAAATAGAAGATCAAGGAATGAATCTGATGATGATTCTAATGAAGAGGATGATCCTAATGAGGCGGACTTGTGGAATAAAAGAAGTATTTTTTTTAGTTGCCTTATTGGGAGCATCACATTTGACGACATAATATTGATGTCATGCACATTGATAAAAATGTCTGCGAGAACATCATTGGGACAATTTTGAATGTTGATGGAAAATCGAAAGACAATCTTCAGAGTCGACTTGATTTAGTCCACATGGGAATTCGGTGTGAGCTTTATCCTCAAGCACTTCCGAATATGAAATACCGGTTGCCGCCTGCTTTTTTTCCAATGTTTAAGACGGAGAAAGAAGTGTTCTTTATGGTGTTGAAGGATATACAGGTCCCAGATACGTATGCATCAAATATATCTCGATGTGTGAGTCTTAAAGATCGAAGACTATATGCCTTAAAATCACATGACTATCACATCTTGATGCAAGAGTTACTACCAGTTGCTATGCGATGTTGCATGTCGAAAAAGGTGACGTCTTGTGTAATTGAACTATCCAATATAATGAAAGGCGTTTGTGGCAAAGTTTTGGATGTTCAAGAACTTGAGACACTACAAGATCGAGCTGCATTGACTTTATGCAATCTGGAGAATATCTTCCCGCCTTCCTTCTTCACTATTATGGTGCACTTGTTAATTCATCTCCCTCGTGTAGCAATACTTGGTGGACCCATTTTCTATCGATGGATGTATCCCATAGAAAGGTCTTAATTTATTTGTAAATTATTCCTTCATTCACCTCAATGCCTTTAGTTGCAACTTTTGATAATGTTGTATATCATGTTTAGGTTCCTATCCAAATTGAAGTCTTACTGCCGCAATAAGCATTATCCGAAAGGATCAATTGCTGAAGGCTACTTGGTAGAGGAATGTATGACTTTTTGTTCAAGGTATTTGGAAGATGTTGAAACAAGAATGAACAGACTAAGTAGAAATGCTGGGCTCACAGATCATAACTTGGTCGAAACTTATTTATTTCAAAGTTTCGGAGAACCAATCGGCAAAGTTGAAATTGCAGAATTAGATGATAGATCGTGGGTCCAAGCACATCGATATGTTCTTTTTCATCACGATTCAATGGAACCATTATGCAAGTAAGTTCTAGAATTTGATAAATATTCATCAATTACAATTTGTTTGTCTTCTAACAAAGTAAACCTTTTTGTAATGTAGTGAGTACAAACAAATGTTGAGAGCTTGTCCACGGTCCCGAAGATTACAACAATGAGAAATTAATAAGTTGTTCACAGAATCATTTCATGAATGGTTAAGCCAAACGGTATGCAATTGCAGTTTTCATTGACAAGTAATAATGTTTTCTCATAACATTTATAATTACTCAATTTAGTTTTGATTCAATAGGTTTGGAGTCGGAATAAAGTAAATGACGAAGTTAAATGGCTTTCCCAAGGTCCAAATAGAATAGTGAAAATATATAGTGCCTTCCTCATCAATGGATTCAGATTTCATACAAAGTATCGCGAGAGATTGAGGAGAACCCAAAATTGTGGAATTGTTGTTAATTCTTCAATTACAAGTTATGCTAGTGCTAGGGACAGTAATCCTGTCGAGGGGAATGTGGAGTATTACGGACTTCTTACTGACATAATTGAATTGGATTATTATGACAGATGGAAAGTTGTCTTATTTCGAGGTGATTGGGCTGATGTGAATACGGCTCACGGAATTAAAAACGATCAGTATGGTTTTACAATGGTGAATTTCTCTCGATTGATTCACACTGGAGAACAATTGATGTACGAGCCGTATGTATTTTCTTCTCAAGTGAAACAAGTTTTTTACTCAAAAGATCCAACTGATGAGGGTTGGTACGTTGTACTCCGGAACACCCCTAGAGACTTGTTTGACATGGGCAATGGAAGTAGAGATGACATCGTCGAAAGATCAGAAACTTTGCCTTTTCCAGAACAAAACTTAAATGAAAATATCCCTAGTACTAGTACACAATTTCAATGGGTTCGTCAGGATGTGGACGAAGATATTTACGAATTATGATTTAGTAAGATTTACGATTTTTTATTTATATGTAATATTATAATTTTAATCTTGGTCATGTTATATAATTTAACTATTTTATATGTACTATTATTGTTGTTATTTGTTACTAAAATTTCAATTATTTTATGTGTATTGCAGGAAAAATGCGTAGAAGAAGATTACAAGATTTAAGTATTGTCCAGAATACTGTAAATTCGGAAGAAGGAAATAGTGAACAGCAAACTGTTGTTGGATCTTCAAATGTGCCGGACATAGATGACGAGCCTGCAGAATTTCAAAGTAAAGCTAAGTTTATTTTACATGCATGTTGAGTTTTATTATTGATTCATTTTTCAATTTTAATATAATAATATATCATTTTTCAGCTGAAAGTGGTGGGACACGCAGAGGTCGGGGACGTAAGCTGCTTAAAGATTTATACGGCCTAAATCCTATCGAGCGTGTCAAAGTAAGGAGAAACAGTCATGGCCAGCCTGTTGGATCTGAAGCTCGACTTTTAGCAGGCTATTTGGACATTATAGCACGAAATGCCAATATGTTTCCCATCAACTACGAATCATGGCATCACATGCCTGATGGCAACAAAAATCAAGTTCTTGATAATGTTAAGGTAACAAAACGTGAATGTAACTTATATTACTTTGGTTTAAGTTTCATTTATATTTACTTTCTAAACTTATGTTTTTTTAGGAGAGATTTGCTTTAGAGGTCTCCGATGACTATATTAAGAAGACATTGGGTAAACAATGGAGAGACCATAAAAGCACTTTGAAAAAGGAATATTTTAAGAAAGACATAAGCCTCGAAGAAAAATTGCGAAATGTCCCGCCGGGAATGTTGAGGTACCAATGGGAAGATCAAGTTAGCTTCTGGAATTCAAAGAAAGGAGAGGTATTATGTACTTCTAAACTCTTATTAATTTTTAGGTTTATAGTATTTACTATATACGTAATAATAATTTCATTATGTAGGACCGTGAGCGAGTTGGAACAAGCAGCAGGCAGAAACAAAAATTCATGCACATGGCAGGGTCGAGAAGTTTTGCTTGTGTAGCTGAGGCTGAGGTATTATAATTTATTAATTCTGTCAAATATTAATGACTTTATACTATTGAATTATATTTTTACTACTATACTGTAGGAAGTCTCGTCTGGTCAAAAAGTTAGACGCCTTTAGCTTTTTGACATTACGCATAGGAAGAAAGATAGATCTCCGATGACATCCAAAGCTGAAGAAATTATGGTATATTTACTTAATAAAATTTGATTTATTATAAATATTTATAATGTTTAATTATAATAGTTTAGTTCGTCGTTAGTAGTTTTAAATTAATAATGTTAAGTTATGTTGCATTCATTCTTATTATATATTTCGTTTCTAACTCTTTCATTGATTTATTAGGAGAAACTAAAAGAGAAGAAAGAGAGTATGAAGCTACCGCTTGATCGATAGTTCTGTTAATCTTGAGGATATTGATAACAAAATTATTACTGATGTTTTGGGTCCTGAAAGGTATGGTCGGGTTCGATTTCAAGGATCTGGTGTTACCCCGACCCAATATTTTGGATCTGGCTCCCAGCAATACATGCCTTCCGGGAGTCAATCTAAAGCTGAAGTTCAGAGGTTAAAAGACCAGATAGCTCAGATGCAAGCGAGCACGGTTGAGCAAATTTCTCAACTTAAAGCGGAGCAACAGCGAGGGAGGCAGAGCAGAACAGAAAGTATGATGAACTTCAGCAACAGCTTCAGACTATGATGAAGATGTTCCAGCAGTCGCAAAGGCCGCCATCTTAGACATTTATTTTCTCGTTGTAAGAATATTTTTAATATTGTTACATTTAACATTATTGTAAGAATATTTTTAGTTATACTTCATTTATTAATTTATATCATATATCTTTTATTGAATTTGAAGTATCATTTAGAATTAATGCTTTTGGTGGGATTTTTATGCTACATTTACTGTTTTGGGTTGGAATTATATGCTACATTTGCTATTTTTGGTTGGGTTTAATGCAGGAAGGGTATGATATTGGAGAAATTATCTATTGTAAATCTGTACAAATTAGCAGCGTTTGTGGGAAAAGCGCCGCTAAAGTTTGAGGCGTTGTATTTAGCGGTGTTTTTTGCGACGCTTTCAAAAGCACCACAAATACTATTAGTGGCGCTTATAAACGCCGCTAAAAGTCTAAAAAAACGTCGCTAAAAGTCTATTTTGCTGTAGTGCAAACTTCTCTCCAATAGCGATGCTCAAATCAATCCATATTTTATTATCCATTGTGGTGGGTCTCAATTATGAGATCTAGTAAATGGATATCAAGACATCAGTTTTGATCGACTATTTTGAAGAAAACATCTATATGTTGCAACCCCACGAGTATATAACTAAAAGAAAAGAGCATAAAGGTTACAAATTGCTAACGTTCATATATGCATATAAGTAGGTATCACACTTATGGAATCAAATATTTAATCAAACAACATATTATATTTATAAAAATGGTTGGAGATTAATTACATTTTTATAAAATCTTTAAAATTTGATTTAAGTAATTCCAAAAGATTCGTAATCTTATTTCAATAATTTACATATGAAAATATTAAAAATTTTAAAGCAGTCTGCATTCAATAAATTTAAAAATTATTCTTAATATTCCAATTTAAAATGGTTGAGTAATTATATATATATATATATTATATTATATGATGCATCCTTTCATTTTCCCGACATACTTTAAAGTAATAATTTTGGATGTTAAAATTTAAAATTGTACTAATACGGAATCCACATTTCATAATTAATGCATATTATAATCATTATATAATATATTTCTATTATTGTTTTACATATGTTAAGAATTTGAATGGAATTTATATTTTTTCTGTAACTATCATTTTAGTAATAAAAAGAATTATCAGCAAAGTTTGTTACATGTCAATCAATCAATTACAACCAGTTAAAACTATGAAAATAGGTTAACAGGCAAAATTCCAAGTCCCTAGTTTCTCACCAACTGATCAGCTGAACTCATTACCCTGTTACTCATCACTTTATCTCTTATGGTACTCTTAATCTGGTTGAACAAAACCTGGACAACCCTTGATGTTCTATTCCTTTCTTGCCTCAGAATGTAAATGTATATCAATCTAATGATAGTGGGGAGAAGAGATTTCCTTTTACCATGCTTGAAAATCCAGTTGGTCATCTCTTGCCATGAATTATGCACAATCCGCAATCCGCAAAATTTTATCTCATAATAGCTTTGAAAATCAACATTTTATAAATAGATATGACGGAATATTTTCAAATATTTATAGTGTTCCCATAACTATAAATGAATGGGTATAATTAATCAAAAGAAAAATCTGTTGATTATTGGTCAAGAGTTATATTAGATGAATAATTATGTCTTTTTAAAGATGTTATTATTCAGAAAAAATACCTATTAAAAGATGTCTCTACGAAGATACATGAAAATTTATATAAATAAGAATGAGATTTCATTTGGAAATCACACCAAGTTCTAAAAATTCTTTCTATCCTTCCTCATTTTCTAATATTATTAGTTTGTTCTATAAAAAGTTATTGTAGTAATTCTTTGTATTGGTATTATACATTGCTTAGTACTTAGTGGACTATTCTCGTTAGTGCAAAATACAAATAACCATTGGCTTCATTGTATCATCGAGGTTAATTTGCTTGAAACTCTTTTGCACACCGTATATAGGTGAGGCGAATATAACTTTAAAGATAGTGACTTGATACACGCCTTGGAGCCTTGACTCTTCCCCACCACACAAACATCAAGAGGGGTCAATGTTGCATCTTCAAGAAATCATTTTGTTTGTTGTAGGTAATCGATATTGCAAGCCAAGTGATAAAGAAATATCTAGGGATTGTCATACCTCCCCAAAGAACCTTATGCCAAAGCACTTTTTCTAGCTTATGCATTATATTCTCCCATAGTTTCCTTACTTTATAAAGTTCCTATCCTTTTTGCTTGCAACATCATATCTCTAATCTTTAGTAATTTTATTTAAGCCCAACTATTCTATGAAAGAGCTTTAACTTGTCAAATGTTAGCTCCCTTCGAATTTACTTATAGGTAAACTACGTCATTATTTATTCAACTATGAGTACGTTTTCGTTTTGATCATTTAACTAAAAAAAGTTACAATTTGATCACTGAATTATTTGAAAGTTTTCATTTAAGTCATTGAACTATTCAAATTTTTTTTATTTAAATCACTGGGTTGCAAAGTTTTTTCTAAAGTTCTGCCAACGCGCTCCAAGCAATAATTCTACGATTAGTACAATGGATTAGTACCCATCGACAAGTAGAAAAACATACCTTAAATCCAATTCGATCTGATGGTCTATGTTAGAGATCGAAGAAAAAAGTTGTTTGAAATTTTAGTTCGTAGATTCGTCATGTCCAAAGCTGTTTCATGAAGAATAAATTGAACTGTAGAAGAGAAGGAGAGAGAGAGTTTTTGATTGGTGCAGGTAGTGTGAACAGAAAAAGATATATAGCGTCGATTTTAATAGTCTAGTGACTTAAATGAAAACTTTTAAATAATTTAATGACCAAATTATAACTTTTTTTAGTTAAATGATCAAAACGAAAACTTATCCATAGTTTGTTAACTAATAAGGTAATTCACCTATAGTTATCAACCCGAGAAACCCATAAACCCAGCTTTCACAACCATCAACCGTGGACATCTTACTGCACAAGCTTTATTCCATATTGCAGGGTCCTTGATCCCAAGTCATCCTTCAGCTTTAGGGTGACAAATCAGTTTCCAACTTACTTTGGCCCCTTTTGCATCTCATTCCTTAGCTCTTCATAAAAGAGCACTTTTTAATAACTTTGGATGGAAGAATAAAGATAGTACACCAAACATTTTGAAGGCTAAAAATGATTGATGGAAGAAGTTGTAGCCTCCCATCAAATGCTAAACTCTTAGATGCCCAACTATGCATTTTTTGAGCCATCTTTTTTACCAACTCACAATCATGACTTCCGAGACTTTCTAAATTTATATTTTAGTATGTTGTTTTTTTTAAATAAATAAAAATTACAAGTACTTTTAAAATTAAAAATTACAACATAAATTAATTTTTGAAATAAAAATTGAAACAGTACTATTTGTAATATATATATATTCTTAAATTAAAAGTTTTATAAATTTATTAGAATACAGTTTTTAACTATAAAAAAAACAAATATTTAAATATTTAATCAATGTTAGGAGAAGAAAATGATAGAAGTTATTAGAAGTGGGTATGGGGGAAATGAGGCAGGAATAAATTCTTTAATATCCTGAGATAGATGTGAACCAGCTGCTGTCCACCATCTACATTTTAATGCTTTAATTCTCTAACCCTTGGTTTTTATTAAAAAAATATTTAAAATAATAGTTTTTCTCCTTTGAAATCATTGCTCTTTCACTTTGCATCTTACTTTTTCAAAATAATACTGTTATTTTCAATATTTTCAAGTTAAAAATGCAATCAAAAGAATTAATAGCTTTATTCTGATTTTAGTCCCTCAAGTTTCCAATTTTATGTTTAGGGTTTAATAGTTTTTTAATTGCTCCCCAACTTGTATGATTATTTCTCAAATATACAATAATCCCACGCATAACACGAATAAGCTTTAATAGGGATTTTATCGACTCAACTATATTTAATTACATCAAATAGGGTGCCTACTTCAATTATTTGTTTGTAGCTAAAGCTCCGACTACCAAGTTTTGACTAACATTTTCATTTTTAAAATAAATTAAAAAACAATTAAATATTTTTAATTGAAATATACATAATTAAATCCGGTGCATCGCCCCCCCAAAAAAACTAATTAATATATAAAATATAATAAAAACAACAATTAACATAATTCAGGAAATTAAAACTAATTTTGTTTTAAAAAAAAACAAATTCTATAACTATGAGAATTTAGTAAAATATGCTTTTATAAGTAATCTTATATTCTTCAACCAAGGATGAAATTAACTCAAAATAATGTATCATACCCAACATCACACTGAAGTGATCTTCCATTCCTTACAAATTCTCTGTGCCAGTTTACTTCAATTTATAGACTTTTAAATCATTTACTATGTTTCCTGCATTAATGCCTTAATCTACCTTAATATGTTTTGAATCAGCTTATTATTATTATTTTGATGGTACAAAAGACAAAATATACAACAGGCACTTGGTTTAATACGTGGTGTGCAGCAAAGGTTGATCTTCATTCAGGCCAATTACATCTTTAGTTAAGTACCAGAGTCTCCAAAGCCATTCATAAGATGAAGATTCTGTAGATGGTTGGTCCCCCAAGTATGGCACAATGTACTTCTTCATGTCGCTTTCCGAGATTTTCAGATGCGACCCCGAAACATTTACGAACTTAACTTTTCCAGCTTCATCTAAGGTTTTCAGACCGATCCAATCTTCCTTGTAAAGCTCGGTCTGCGGAGATATAAACACTTGTAGCTGTCAGTTCAATCTTAAACATGTTCTGCAGGATTTGTGCTTTTGAAAATGTATTGATAGATCATTAAATACTTTCAAAAGATATATTACCTCTTGTGCAGGCAATATAGGATCAAAGGCCCCATCAGGATAATAACCAAACCAGGATGTTTCCTTGGGTACTAATACTGTATCATCCTCAAACTGATCCAAAACATGCAAAGAAAAGGTTAGCAGCAAATGGCATGAAAAACTTTACGGATTTCTCCTCCAAAAGTTGGCTGAAAGGACGCTTCAACTACCATTATAAGCACCAGATTTTGTAAACTGGCAAACCGTTCCTTGTAAGTAGAATTTCTCGCACCCTTGATTTCATTGTTTAGTTTTGGGAGGAATCTACATCCTTTGATGTAGTCAGTTATGTCCTGGTGAAATGGAAGAAAAAATGGAGTAGCCATTGACGTCGGAAAGTTATACAAGCGTAAATCTACATGTCTTCTATCTTCAAAGGTGAAGGATGAGAATATAATCGATTTTACAGAGTTCCATGTCAATATTTGATTGCGGACTATTAACGAAACAACATGATAATTGACAAGAACCATATAAAGCCAAAGCTGTGAATAATACTCACTGTTGGAATTTTAAGATAACCACTGGGTGCCAAGTGTTCCTGCAAATATCAATGGCATGCATTCAAGATTGTATTGAACTCCTATTTAGATATATAAACAAGATAAGAATATGCTACAGTAGAGGATGTTTGAGATGTGAAAGACCGGAAAGTAGTTCGAAAAGAATCTTATACCTGTACAAAGTTGCTATAAACTTCCGACTTGATTAAGCTATCGAGAAATATGCATATCACAGTAGACTGCCAAATAAAGGGCACATCAGACCAGAGTGAAATAATAGTCTGAAATAATCTGTGTTGTTATTTGTTAATGTGTTTTGCCTTAGTGCCAGAAAACAAAAGCGCTTTAGACCCTTTCGCGTAAAGCGCATTTGATCAGGTACCCCTAGGCATGCTCTATATCACTCTCATTCTCAATGTTTGAGAGTTAAATGATAGACACAGACCATAAGGAAATCATGCATATTGACCGACAAAAGAAAACGAAAATTGGGTGTAACAGAACTCACTTCACAAAATGGAATTGAAGCAATACCAGCATGGGGCCCTGCCAACGATATGAAATTCTTGACCTGACTCACACAAAGCATACAAATAAAACGCAATGTTAGATTTCAGTTACGAAGACAAAAGTAACCAGCAATAGTGCACAAGAGAGAGAGAGAGAGAGAAAAGAAAGGGATGCGTAAAAGCATGCAAAAAAAGATGAAAAGGAAGAAAATACAATAATATAGGAGAAGTTCAGAAGATGAAGAGCCTTTGTAGCACATATGCTAGAGAAGGGGCATCCTATGGCCAGCTGAATTAGTGACATTCACTTTCCAATGGCCTATTCGCCTTGGGGGACAACTAGAGTGCTACATTTCGGTAAACAGAGAAGTAACTAAAGAGATCCAAATAAAAAAGCTCTTACAGGAGGTCCTCCATCACAAAATTCAATAATGCCTCGACCAATCAGGCTACCCTGTGTAAAAGAAAAGGATCATATGAAATCTTAATGCATGATGTAAAGAAATATGTGATCGTGAGTTTGTGAACAAACATATCTGGGCACCTAGACAAGTAGTAGAACCAGTATAAATTATAGAAATAAGCAAATTTCAACTTATATTAATTACCTGAGAGAGTCCAACCATGTTGTAACCTTGGCTAAGTTCAGTCATGTTTTTCACCTGTGGAATGAAGATTGATTCAGAAGTTGGAACTTCAGCTATAAAACATCAAAGTGATAAATGTACCAAACGGTTTTAAGACCTTTTCACAAGCAATTGATGTCTGCAAGAAAAAAGTAGGATAGATTATATTAATAAGATTATTATTACAAGGACTACAGATGGTGAGAAATCTCAGTTCAAAGTTTTACCTGTTCCAAAAGGGGCATAGTCCATGAATCCCATGAACCATCTCCAATTTCCCTACAGTCACGAAAATGTCAGATTATTAGTAAGAATTCATACAAAATTTTGATCCAGGGAATAGCATGGCCAAAAGAACAAATCTACACATGAAAACAGACATGTGCAGACTCATGCTTACACACACATGCAGAAGAATGTCATGAACATACTGCAAAACATATGCATGTATACCTAGAATAGCTATACGATTTTTCTAAAATAAGATAAAATGGTGACCAGAGTGTGACAATAAGCTAAAACAAATTTCACTTCTTGACGCCTTCTTGTTTACTTATAAAGAATGCCACAGTCAACATAAAATTCTGTAGGCAAATAAATCAAACTTCTGATTTGAGAATATAACCAAATAAATTTTTTACATTTGTAGTCACTGAGAACTAAAAATGAAAAGAGACTCGTAAAAGAAACATGAAAGAAGATCGTACACGCAGTATCCTTGAGAATTAGACCAGCTGCTTAGAAGCTTAGTAAATCGAGTGACTCCATGGCCACTACATTTATCACTAATGCCTGCCACAAAACATGCCAGTAGTGAATCACATAGGTTTGTCAACCCATCCTGTTATTAAGAAGATAAAGAATTATGTAGGATAAATAAACTAATTAAGTCCCTTATTCTACTTTAAAGATAGCGGAAAAACTGAAACCGGCCTGCTTTGCTATGGTATTATAGCCAGAAATCATATAGCAAAACCTAGAGAGTAGTTTATCCAATGTTTATATGCATATATATTTTTTATAATAAATTCAAGCTCTCCAGTAAAGCCGACAGATTCGAATTTGTTTTCCACTCCATACACCGATGGCATTAAACTACCGTTATGATTACATAATGTTCCAAAGTAAAATCAGTTACTAGTTCCATAGAGACCAACAGAACTGACCCTTCTTACCACTCTTGTAGTTTTAGTATATGAAACTAAGAGGCTAACGCCTAAAGGAATCCATCCAATAGAAGTAGAGTTAAAAAAAAAACAATAAAATTATTCAAATTTAGAAATTGTTTGTGCTATAATTACCTAAAACTAGTATTAACTTATAAGTTACTCCTCACAGATAGAGTAAGCAAGTCAATGATCCTACAGGAAAAAGTGCAAACTTAATGGATCACACAGAGAGCGCGCTGTGAATGAAAACATTACCGTGCAACACGATGAAAGGAACGGCATTTATGGTTGGGATGAGAACGAATGAAAACAAGATGAAGATGATGGTGGGGAAGTTAGTTGACTGCGAAGGAGATGCCATTGGTGGTAAACATAAATGAAATAAAGTTGCTCCTTTTATCAGAGTTTTATACGATTTCACCAAAGCATCCAACAGGGAGTTGTTAGGAAGGAACTGCGAATTCTGGGTTTGAGATTAGAAAGTGGACTGAGAATGAGAGATTAATAACAACACTGGAAGAAAAGACGAGAATAACAGTTTTAGACTTTACCAGTTTGACAGACCAGACACGTGTGCCAACTACCGGTCTTATCTTAATACAAGACACCATAAAAGATACGCTGCTAAGGGCCATTTATTGTGGGGGTTTTCATACGATAAATTTTTTTAGGGTGAGTGTTTAGTAATTTAATATTGTATTTTTTAAATATTTATTATAGTACTTGTCAACTCCTACTCCACTTGTAGAGTTTACCATTTTCATAAATTTTCACTATTAATTTCTCAAATAATTATAAATAATTATACTTTTTAAAGTCGGTGTGCTTATTTTTATGAGATTAAAAATAATTATAGCAGTGAGATTAGTTATTGTAATAGTAAGATTGATTATTTTAATAGTAAAATTAAAATCAATACTAAAATATGTGTTTAGATTCAATCGCAATACTGAGAATAAGATGAAAATATAAAATAATCATTAATAACATAGTTTAGAATGTATTGATATTTAATAATTAAGATTATTAAAAAATTTATATAATTATTCACTTTTTGATAAATTAAATATATATGTACTTATTTATAGTTAATCCATATAAAATTTTATAATAACCAAATTTATATATTTAATAAATTATTATATATCTTAAAATTATATATTTATTTTGTATAATTAGATACCTACTTTTTATAAAAAAAAGGTAAATTATAAAAATAGTCACCCAACTATATTTTTAGTTCTTTTTGGTTATCAACTGTTAATATTTTCGATTTAATCAATCAACTTTTGAAATAAAACGTTTTAGTCACTCTCTCGTTAGTTGTTGCTAGATGAGTGAAAAAAGTTGATGTGTGCCTTTTTTTTTATTGGCCTAATAACAAATTTAGCTCTCCAATATTTACACATTCTATCAATTTGATCCTAAATATAAAAATTCAACAAATTTAGCCCTCAATGTTTACAAAATTTGTCATTTTAGTTCTAATTCTTAAAATTCAATAAATTTAGCCCTCAACATTAACAAAATTTGTCAATTTAATGCTAATTCTAAAATTTTACAAAAAGAAAAATATTTTTTAAAAAAATCATTTTTTGGATAAAAATTATAAACATGATTTAAAAATATAGAAAACATAAATAAATTATAAATAAAAAACTAAATCATATGTATTATGTAATGACTTGGTTTCTAGTGGTAGCGGAAAATGCAGTTTTGGAACCTTGTTTTCGTAAATCAAGTCTGTAAATATTAAATAGGGATATTTATGAAATTAGCATATAGATCAATTGAACTTTGGATGAATAGTTTAGCCAAAATTGTGATTAATCAAGGCCCAAAGACTAAATTGTAAAATCCAAATGCAATAGATTTTTAATTAGGAAATAGCTTGGGGACTTAAATTATAATTACCCAAAGGGCCAAAAATGGTTAATAAACCATTATAAACATATGTTAGTGGACAAAATGATTAAATTATCCAAAGGGCCAAAATGGTTAATAAACCATTATAAACTTATGTTAGTGGACAATATTGATAATTGGTGATTAAATTAATTAATTTTAGTTAAAATAATAAGAAATGATTAATTAAAAGTTAAATTAGATTAAGTAAAGCTTAATTACTCATATAAAAGGGAACTTAGTGGAAAGAGAGATGATAATTCATCTTCTCCAACTGGCGATAAGAGAAAAAGGAAGAATAAAGATGGAGGTGCAGATAAAGCATCCTTATCAAGAAAAAATGTAACACTCATCGCCTATCACTGTCACCGAATTAGGGTTATGGGATGCTACAACAATTAATAGGACAACCACATGCTATTTCAATTCAAAATTTATCTTTAAACAATCATCAATATATAATTAGTCAATAATCATGCTATTCATACAAAAATGGGGCTTAAATTGAGGTTCTAAAACACTAAAATCAATTCGAAAACAAGCAAGGACTAATTTGAAATAAAATAGAAAAATAAAACAAGCAGAAAACATGGGTCATACGGCCGTGTGACAAGTTTAAGCTGCGTGTTATAGGACATGGTCGTGTTGTTCAACCGTGTGTGAGGACTAAAATCATGTGGAAGGAGACACACGGTCGTGTCTTCCGACAGTACAACTAACTGTGGTCGTGTGTGCAAATTAAAAACTAAATCACATAGACCACATGGCCGTGCCAAGACCCCGTGTATGGCACACGACCGTGTGACTTGAAATTTACCTTCAATAACAAGTCAAACATTTCATGCTTACTTAAGGTGCAAGTGTACCATTTTCCAATCTTTCAACTTGTTCAAATCATACCAAAAACATACCAAAACATGCCCTTTGCCTAGTTCCAACCAATATGCCATAGGGCACCATCACAAACAATAATCCAAACTAACATCCAATGTCATTTTCTAACCAATTCAAGCTTGCCTAACAATGTTATACAAAATGTCAAATGTTACCAATTATTTAACATCCAACAAACCTTATATCAAAGTATTTACATAGGCATGTATTCATCAACAACTATACCCTTTCACTTAATCAACTAAAACATTCCAAATCAACAACCAAAGTATAATGTCATATCTATTAACCATTAAACAAGTAACTAAAGACTAACTATGCATATATGGCAATCAATATTCCATCAACCATGCAATTAAACTTTCAAAACCATTTCAACTATTTTATCATCACATACCACATCAACCATAGTCAACCACATCATTATATTAACAAATTCACATGGCTAGGAAATCTCAAACATACTTTAAACACATCAAACACTTATGTACATAACTTCACTCTTGTTACATGCCACATATCCTAAAATAAACATTTTCAAAGTCTACCAAAAGATAGCTAGATAGTGTGATCATCAACTTGATCCGATTGCCAGGTTTTGCAAAACGATATCTACAAGAAAATAGGAAAAACAACACAAGTAAGCTTCAAGGAGCTTAGTAAGTTCTCAGGATGAAACGATATAACTTACCTCGAGAACATAGTTTAATAATTAACAAACTCTTTAACTAATATTAACCTTGTCAACCACAAGCTTTCAACAAGTGAGGTTTATAGACACAAGTCATTTAATCATTTCATTTGTACGGTATCAAACATTATCAAGTCACGATATAATATCAAAAATCATGAAAATTTATACAAGTCACCAACAAGGCCTCATAACCAAATATCAATTACATATCATCACCATGTCATTTAAGCATTGAAAATCTACCTAATGAATGATATATACGCGGTTATCCACCCAAGACAAGCCAAAATGCTCAACCGCGCCAATCCAACCAAGAACACGCCTAGGCACCAATTGCCAAGCTCTTAGGCTTTACATCCGCCCCCAGAAACACACAAGAATCACTGTAAATATAACTCGATAATCCGCAACAAATATTGGACTCCGGTATATTTAGTGTATAACAACAAGTCAAGAATCATCATCTCATCACAAGTCAATCACGTACAACATGTAAAATAACCTATTGGCATGCCAATTGTATTCCATCACATTTTCATCTAGGCTCGATACAAAAAATCACGTAACACTTTACAATTCAATTACATTTTTCACTTTGAATCAATTTGAGACAATTTAATTATATATACACATATTCAGCAAATCATAAATCATAAGTCAATATAGTATTATGAACTATACTAAATTAAATCATATGAACTTACCAGGACTACACTGTAGAGATAGTAATATCAGGGACTAGTTAATAATTTTCTATTTTCAACAATTTTCTATCGGTTCTTGACTATACAATGATTTAATTCAATTATTAGTCCCAAATACTTTACAACAATCCATTTAACATAAATGACTACTTTATTGACATTTTTCAAAATTTCCCTAAACATTTACATTGTATTCAATTTAGTCCCTAAAATCGAAACAAGTTTATTTTCACAAATAATCCCTATACCCATTGTGCCGAATTCATTTCCATCCCAAATCAACCCTATAATTCTGAAATTTTAAAAGAAAACCACGACAAATTTAACATACTTTTAATTTAGTCCTTAAACTTAAAAGCTATACAAAATCACTTTACAAATTAGTCCAAACTCATCATTAAGCTTCAAACTAAATCATTAACAACTAAAAAGCTTAAAAAAAATATCAATGGAAAGTTTTCAAAACTTTGACAGAATCAAAAATTAGTCTTTGGGCTAGATAGATTAAGCTACAACGATCTCAAGAACATAAAATTCATGAAAAACGAGTGAAAAATGAACTTACATGCATAAACCAATACAAGGTCGAAGATCCCAAGCTTTAAAAATGGTGTTTCAGTTTGCAAAATAAAATAAAAAAGAAAATGAATACTTTTTCCCTTTTTGTTTTATTATTAATAAACTTTTAACATTAGTTTAATATAAAATTCTAACTACAATAATGGCTAAATTGTCATTTAAATCTATGAAATAATGTTTTCCCATCCATTTGGCCCAAATAAACTAATAGTGATTAACTTTTGCAGTCTTTACGATTTACTCTTTTTTCCTTAATTAACCATCAAACCAATAAAATTTCCAAACCAAACTTTGATACGCCTATATAGTAGTTTATAGAAACAATGTCTCGATACCTCATTTTTCAAAATCACTTGACTTTAGGGACAAACCACTTGTACTTAACTATTTGTTCAATTAGTAAAAATTATTAGATCAAAATTCAATATAAGTGTAATAGTCCGTTTTTCAGTGGTGCTGGAAATAGTGGTTTCAAGGCCACCAAATCCGACAAGTAAGTTTATAAATATTATATTTAATATTTACGAGTTAATTTTGATTTTAAAAAGGTTTTTGATATATTGATTTTTGTTGTATAAATGATTTATTAAGTTTAAGTGGTTTTAGAAAATGAGGTATCGGGACCTCGTTTCTATCAAATGAGCTGTAAATATTTTTATAAATATTTTTCGATGTCATTAAGGTGGTATTAAAGGTTTTTTTTGGAAAATTTTATCGTTTCGATAGTTAATTAATTAAAAAGAACTAAATCGTGTAAAATGCAAAATTTGTGTTCTATTAGCTAAATGCATTATATAGCTATAGAATTTTAAAGTGGAAGTCCTTATATGGTAATTATACCATAAAATGAGATAGTGGATGTGCATGGCTTGGCATTAGTGTAATTTTTAAGGTTAGGTAAGGTTAATTTGGTAAATAGGTATTAAATGAATAAATAAAGAAAACATAAAGCTTTCATCTTTATTTTTCCTTCCTCAACCGAAATTTCAAACAAAAAGAAGCCATGGATGAAGCTTCATTCGGCCATCCCTATTTTTACTTGCATGTGAGTATTTTTCATCTCGTTTTTAATGATTTTTATGTTTTTGAGATCGTTGCAACTAGGTCCAGCTAACCCGTACCTTCGATTTTGAAATTGTTAAAGATTTTGAATGTTTCCATTGATGAATCTTGTGATTTTTTATGTTAGATGATGAATTTGGAATGTTTATTTATATTTAAAAGAATTTTGTTAAGTGATTTTGATGAATTTTTTGATTAGGGACTAATTTGTTAAATTAATAAAAGTACAAGGATTTACTGTGAAATTGTTGCATAAATGGGCTGTTTTGGATACCATGAACATTCGGATAAGCTCAATTCTAGGTAAAAATGGTTAATTTGCATGTTTTGGGCTCAGAGACTAAATTGAATAGAAGTAAAACTTTAGGGACAATTTTGTAAAAATATCAAAAATGACCAAACTGTATGAAATGAATTGTTTTGTTTTCTAAAATAATATGTTGAGTGAAATTATTAATTTAGATCAAGAATGGGTGAAAAATCAAGGAAAATAGAAAAATACCAAAATGCCCCTAAACTTTGGTATTTATACAATTTAGCCAGGTAAGTTCGTATGAACTATACTATGTATATTGTTGCGGCTACTTGACAACTTGTGTGAGCAGCATCGTGTAGCTACGTCTTGACTAACAGCTTGTGTGAGCAGAACCATTTATGGCTCAAGAGAGAGCATTTATATGAGATAGTAGTGGTTTCGACCACATGTTGGCACATAGTGTATGAGATTCCCGTGTATCCAATATTATTCTAGTGGTTCAATAGGAGATGTTCTGTTATGAGACGATATGAGTTCGATACGAACTAATACATGTATATATATATGAAATACACGAAAATGATGGTACATAATATATTGATATATTGAAATGGATGATATATATATGAAGAAACAACAAGAGAATGATATGTATCATGACATGTACATATTTGAATATCTTTGATATGCTGATACATGGAAATTATGTAAGTAGAGACGAGTAATAAACTCAAGTATGACATGTTGAGAAAATAAAGTTATTAATGTTGAATTTATATGAAATATGTTCAAGTAAGCTAATATGTGTTGTTGTTTGATGCTTAGGCAACTATCAAGCTGTTGGATGAATGGTATTCTGTTTACTTATAAGTTGCATTGAAATGGTAAGTGCTCAAATGAAAATATGCTTGAGTTCATGAAAAAGTGATAAGGTCTAAATTATGCAATTTCTTATGAAATGGCTTATCATGCGATTAATTCAAAAAAGGCTATGTTTAAATACACTAGCTTATGGCTATGGTTGAATGATATGCTTATGACTTGTGTGTTATGCATATGGAATCGGTGTGGATAGTAATGAAATGCAAATGAAAATAAAAAAAATTTGGAAGAGTTTAAAGTTGTCTAAATCCTACTATGCTATGGATAATATGTATATGTGATGCTGTGGATTTATTCATTTTGTGAGTTGTTGAATTTGGTTTCATGAATCGTGTGGTATCGATATATGATTATTCTTGATATGTATAAATTTCATATTCGAAATGGATTGATCTGATTAAAGTTTATACGAGCTTACTAAGCATTTATTGCTTACGTAGTTATTTTTCTTTACTTTTTAAACTATCGGAAGCTCAATTGGGTTGGAAGCTCGTCGAAAATTTATCACACTATCCAGCGATTATATCGATAGATTTTGATATCTTGGTTAAGGTTAAAATGACATGTATAGGTATTTTGGCTAATGTTAGCCTATGTGTTTTGGTTGTGGAAATGACCATTTGGTTAGTTTGCATTTTGGCCTTGTATTGGTTAAATGATATATATTATAAGGTGTTATAAGTAACCTTGTAATGGTTGATATATGACTTTTTATGGTTGAATGATGGTAGATATAAAAGTAGTTGAATATGCATATTAGATATGACATATAACTTATTGTGAATTGGTGTTTTGCCATAATAAGCGTATATATATTTTGATGCTAATGATTATGTGGTACAGTTGGTACCAAATGGTATGTTTTGGTAAATGATTTACATGTTGTGTAATGATGCAAACTTAGTTAAAAGTTAATAAATTATTTTGGCCAAATTGAGTACATGGTTATACATGTTTTAATGTTGTCATTTGGGGGGCCTTTGGGCATATTGGTTGGATGTTATTATACCATATGTGTTTGGCTTGATTATGCATGATTTTGGTGCGTTTTGAGGGCTTATGTATATGTGTAAAAAGGATTATAGGTACATGTTAAAAATGGTGAAAAAAATGTCTTGTAAAATAACCTATTTTCGTCCACACGGGCAGAGACACAGGTGTGTGTCTTAGCCGTGTGTCAGGTAGCACGGCCGTGTGTCCCCTATAGTTTTCAAAGGGTTGCAAGTCAGGTTTTACACGACCTGACACACGGGCGTGTGAGGTTATTTTGAAGCATACACGGCCTGGCACATAGGCGTGTGGTTTTGTAACAGTCCAGTTTAGACCCTAGTCAGAATAGTGGTTTCGGGACCACAAATTCGAGTCAAAAAATATTTTAATATTATTTTTCGAGTCTTCAGCATGTGAATTAGTATGTGTGAAATTTCTGTGATTTTAATTTGATCATTTATGTGTTCTTAATTTGAGAAAAAGGATAAAATAACATAAAATGTAAAAGTAGCTTTCTATTTTTTAAAGGGCTAAATTGACATGGCTTATTAAAAGTGAAGTCCTTATGATGTTATTATGCCATTTTTAAGCTAGTGGACCATTATATCCATAGATTAAATGTTTTGTGTTAATATGCCATTAAGGGTAAAAAGGTAATATGGTTATTAAACTAAATTAATATAACAAAAACATGGAAATAAAGCAATTATCATCATCTTTAGTGCCGAAAATACAAAGAAAATAAAGAAAGGAAGAACAACTAGGGTTCGACTAGCTTTAAGCTTAATTCAAGGTATGTTTTGCTTCAATTTTTTATAATTTTCACATTTTTGTAATCGTTGCTTTGTGCTCTTCAAAACCCATGCTTCAATTTTGTGAATTGATGAAGATTTTGAAAAATGCCATTGATGAACTCATGAGTTTTGTGATGATTGTTGATAAAATATGAAAGATATGTGATAGATTAACATAGTTTGTCTTTGGACTTTTGATGATTTTGAGTAATTTGGACTAAATTGAGAAAATAATATTTTGAGGGACTAAAATGTGAAATAAATGAAATGTATTGACTTTTATGAAGCTAGTGAGAATTCGGCTAGGCATGGGTAATATGAAATTTTGTGTATTTTGTGATTTTATAAAATAGGGACTAAAATGTCAAAATGTGAAAATGTGAGGGCTAATTTGTAAATTGCCCTAAATGTGTGTTCTTGGATTGAATTGAATGAATTGGTGAATAAAAGAGTTAAATTTGAATATGTATAGATTAAGAACCGAAGAAAACGAATTTTGATCGCGGAAAGTCAAAACTGATCGAATAGTCGAGTCCGTAAGTTTATCCGAATCCGAGGTAAGTCTATATACAAATAAATGTATTTGTATTGATTTATGTATGTCCATATGAAATTTCAATGTGATGAATGCGTAAGAGATGATAAATGTATGAAATCCGAAGATGTATCGACAATGTATCAATGTCCGAGAAGTCCTGTATGAACCTAGGAATAGATAGGATTACATATGTCATGACATAGGTTTCCGATAAGTGATATAGTGTAAGACCATGTCTGCGACGTTGGTGTCGATTTGAGTTTCACGTGCAAGACCATGTCTGGACATCGGCATCGTATTTAATTTGTGTAAGGCCCTGTCCGGGACAGTGGCATCGATATTTGGTTACATGTAAGACCATGTCTGGGACGTTGGTATTGTACGGTTATTCTGATTATTTCGAGCATCCTATTTGATTCCGAACGGTTCAATGGGAAATTCTGAGAAAAAGAAAGGCTATGTGAAATGTATAACTAAATCAGGTACGTTTGATATGTACACTATGTAAGTGTATGAAAGGTAAGTATATATATGAACTTACCTAGATGAGATATGTATATAGATTTGGTGAAGTAAAATGTGATATGTGAAAGAATGAACTATGATCTAATGAAGTACATGGTGATATATACGTTGGAAAGCAAATGGCTAAATAAATGAGCCAAGAAGAACTATGATTATGCAAATGAGTTATTAGTAATATCATATTTGATATGAATAATGAATGCTTATATGTTAAGTTTATTTGTATATGGCTTACTAAGCTTTTGAAAGCTTACTTTGTGTGTGTTTGCTTTGTTTTATAGATCGTTGAAGCTACGAAAGGCTCGGGAATCGTTTAGGATTGTCATCACACTACTCAAATCACATTTTGGTACCCTTTGAATATGTATATTAAGTATGGCATGTATAGTCTAGTTGATATGATTATGTTTTGAAAGGGTGTTTAGTTAGCCATGTGATATGGCTAGATAATGACATTATATGAATGAGTAGTCATGTTATATAATGTTTGTTTGGTATGGTTTAATGACTAATGAAATGGTCATAGTAATGGTAAGCTTATTGGTGCAAAGTTTGGTATATCAATGATGAGAAGATGTCTTATTAATGTGGTAATTTGTGAATGAGACATGTTTGAATACTTGAGGATTAGTTGGGAAAATTGGCATATAAGATGTTGTGATGAAATGTTATTGAATGAGTAAAATAGATGGTCAATTTGGTATGTTTTTGGTTGCTATAAGTGTTGGAATGATGCATGTGTGTGCTTGTAGGGATGACCCAAAGTGTGGGTGGCAATTTGGCCTTGCAAATGGCCTATAATTGCCCACACGGTTGAGCACATGGGCGTGTGGCTCGACCGTGTCCTTCGTGGTTGTGTTTCAAAAAATTCAGACTCGACCACGGGCTAGACACACGAGCGTATGATTGGTCGTGTGGTGCAAGTCAGTAGCGACCACATGTGAGGCACACGGGCGTGTCCACGACCGTGTGGACAAGTCAGTATGTATTTCCTGTTTTGACACGGCTTAGACACACGGGCGTGTCTGAGGCGTGTGACCTCTGTAACTTCGAAAAAAATTTTAAATTTTCGAGAATTTCCATATGTATTTAGTTCAGTCCCGGTCCTATTCTAAAGCATGTAATAGGTCTTGTAGACCTATTCTAGGGACACTTGGATTTGATTCGTTGAATTATGATATGAAACGTCCGTAAAAGATCTGAATTATCCGGTAATGCATTTAACTCTAAATCGGCGATGGTTACGATTTAGGGGTGTTATAGGTTTGGTCGTGTGACCCAAGTCAGTGAGTTACACGGGCACGGACACGACCGTGTCTACCTATTTCGAATGCCTACACGACCTAAGACATGGGCATGTCTCACACGGCCGTGTGACCCCTGCAGTTTGTAAATTTTAATCTTTTTTCCAAAAAAAATTATATGTTCCTGATTTGGTCCCGATTTGTTTATAACGTGTTTTTAAAGCCTCGAGGGCTCGTATAAGGGACAATATGAATGCTATTGATTGGTTTTACTGTGATTGATGATATGAATTAAATGTACTAAAATTTCTGATAGTTCTGAAATGTAAACTCCGGTAATGCTCCGTAACCCTATTCCGACGATGGATACGGGTTAAAGGTGTTACAATAATACTATATTTGACTCATAAATATTAAATAATAATATTTTCAGATTCACTTGTCAGATTTGTGATCCCGAAACCACCGTTTTCGACACCGCTAAAAATGGGTTGTTACAATAATCACCAATAAAGACGGTAGTTGATTTGAACAACCAAAAATGCACATCTCCTTACGGTAAAGTTAGAAAATTGATCCATTGCCCTACTGGTTTCTTGTCTAATAATATTGACTTTCACAAAAGAAAGTTGCATGACCAGTTTATTAAAAACTTAAAGGATTGGCTTTAATCTCCATCTTCGATCTTGACTATTCTTCTTAATATCTGAAGCAATAGTCTAGGAGTTAGTCTTGATTGCCACATTGGTCCATTTGTTCTTCACAACTAATTTAATCCCTCCAACCATAGCTTTAGCCTCGACAACCTTAGATGAATCAATTGTAACACCCCTAACCCGTAACCATCACCAGGATAGGGTTAAGAGGCATTACCGGACATACCGGAACTTTTACGTTCATTTCAGAACACAAGATACATCATCATCATATCATAGCAAATTATATACATAGAGTTCCTTTAAAAGGTCTACGAGACCTTAAAAATGCATTGGGAAGGGGTCGAAACTAAACCGAGCTCATACAAAATTTGAAACACTCCACACCCGGCCCACGAGCCTGAACCGGATCTGGTATGTTCCTTAAGAAAATCGGTTTTCGTAGTCCTTTATTACTTAGAGAATATTGGTGTATTTTTAGAAAACTGTTCATTTTGGACTGGGCTTAGGTTAAAAACCTGTTTATTTAATTTAGAAATCATTTAATTAGGGTGACAAAATAATTTAGGGTTTAAATGTAAAGACATAAAATTTTAATATCATAAATGTAAAGTATTTGAAGCATAATAATTGCAAGTAAATAATGGTATGAAAATAAAACTATGGCTTTTTAGGCCTTATTACATCAATAATTCCCAAACTTAAAATTTAAAGAACTTTATAAAAATGATGGTCCAATTCATAAATATTTTCTTTGCTACGCATGGCCACCTTTAGCTCCTGCCACCCGGTCCATTCGCTCATCACACGAAAAATAGTCCTCAAAGGGTGAGTCAATGAGACTCAATGTGTACACCAACTAACAAACAATATTTCAGGCATACATATTCATATCGAACATATACATATCAAAATGATGCAACCCAAACCCAAGCCTAATCATCCATCCGCTACACACCACCCGTACTGCCAATCACACAGTGGGGACTACTAAGTCAACCCTCCTTCCGCTACACACCATCATCGAAGGCGATCATTTGCGATCGGCGTGCTCATCGCCCATATACATTGTGTCATTAGACACTATGTTCGAATAATGTAACCGGTTACCGTGTTCACTTAATGGGACCGTAGCCACCATATTTCGTTGGTGAGACCGTAGTCAACACCTATTCTTCCCCCTTTCACATATATCCCATATGCCCCAAATATTTATATCATGCATATCTTATTTCTCATTCATATTACATATTCAAAAATATATATATATCGTATTTGTAATCCTATCGGTAGTAGGAAACGTGCACAGGTACTTTTAACTCATTTGTGACACTTAGCCACATTCTTATTCGCATGCACATTCATATATATACATATAAAATAATTGCCGTAATATATTGGGAGTTAGTGTGGGTACACACCTTATTCGCTTAATGGATTCCTTGAATTCCCGAAGTGAATCGATCACGATTCGGACTTTAGATCATTAACTCTATATTTGGCCCATTTTATATATAAACATATTAATACCCTTTTGATTTTAAAACCAAATCCTACTAGGAATAGAATTACTAACACTTACCTTGTTTGCCAAATCAAATCCCAAAGTTGTGGTATTCCTCCTGAATTTGGCTACCCACTAGATCCATCGATTTGATAAATCTTTGATTAAAACGAATAGATCTAATTATTAAAGAGATAACCTAGGCCGAATATAACTTCTTACCTTGAATCCACGAGTTCGAAAATATTCCTTTTCTTGTATGTCCTGTTGAAATCGATAAACCCCTTGTATATTCGGCCATTCACAACAATAAGATTAGTACCCTGATTTTGGTAAAAAGAAAAAGGAATAGAAATTGATTGACCACAGATCTTACCCTTTTGATGTTGTAGTTGATTGCTCCTTTACTTAGAATCGACAAAGATTCGGCTTTGATAGTAGAAACAGAGAAGAAAATAGAAGAAGAGAAGATGGATTTTACTTAAGGAAAAATTCGATGAGAGAGGGGAGAGCTAGGAAATTTCGAGAGAGTAAAAAAGAAGCAAAGCGAGGAGTAGCCCTCCTTCCTTCCTTTTATAGACAAAGTTATCACCAATGAGTCTCTTACTTGGCCACCACTCCACATATGTGATAATATTATTCAAATAAAAAATATTTAATCCATCATTTATCTCCTCAAATAATCCAAATTTAAAAATCTAAAAAGAAATCTCTTATTTATCACTTAATAGCCGAATTTTAAAGAGAATAAACCTCTTTTTTTCAAGATGCTTGCCGTCCACTCCTTGTGCTTCTGGAAACAAAATTAAAACCTTCATTTAATTGCTTCCCTTGTGACTCGAACCTGTGCCCATGCCCCTTGCACATGGCGCCATTTCCATAGGCCACAAGTGCCATCTTGTGCCACTTTTCCTAGCCCGTTTGTGTGTCAAAACTTACCAACTTTTTCTTTTAAGGCCCTCTTGCCTTGATTTCCTATTTTAAACTTTAAAACTCATCATTTTAGGGTTATTTCCAAGTTTCCTAAAATTTTCGATTGGCTCTGTTTACTTGCCATTTTCTTACATTTCGAAGTTTCCTAAAACGTATACTTTCCATTTTTGGATCATTTCCATTTTCATTTCTTAGTTTCCAAAAATGTGTACTATCCATTTTTGAACCATTTCCTTACATTTCTGGGTTTCCTAAAATGTTCATGTCCTAATGCATTTCCAGGTTTCCAAAAATGTTCAGGTTTCCAAAAATGTTTATTTTCATTTCCATGCATTTTCATACATTTTCTGAGTTTCCAAAAATATCAAAAATTTATTCATAATGCTTAAGACTTGTCATTTCATACAATTAAACCGAAAATGCATAGGCCCTTTCCAGGATGTTACAAAATTATTCCAAAAATCAAACATTTTTCCAAGTTACAGAGGTCACACGCCAGTGTGGGTAGGCTGTGTGCATCACATGGCATTAGACACACCCATGTGTCTAGGACATGGCAAAATAAGGCATACATATTGACTTGTCTACACGGCCTGTCACACGCCCATGTGTCTAGCCCATGTGCAAGTCTGACTTGTTTCGAATTACAAACTTAAGAGACACGGTCGAGACACATGCCCGTGTGCTAAACCGTGTGGGCAAATATAAGCCATTTGCAAGGCCAATTTGCTACTCAAATTTTGGGTCAATCTTACAAGCATTCAACATGTCCTAATTCATAATCTAATAACAACCAAGAACATACCAAATCGTGCACAAATTGACCCTTAACTACATCATTCATTTGCATAAAAAATTCTTTCTCAAATATACTAATTCAAAGCATCAACTTCTCATCAAAAACATATAACTAATAGTTTATTTAAACCACTTCAATTCATATCAATTTCTCATCATTTAAATGTCTAAAATCAACCATGAAACTTTTCGGTATTTGATCATTCCATTAATCCAACCATAAGCACATAAAACCAAACCAAATTATGCAACTTATAGCATGAACTACTCATCATAAACACATTCATTATCAAACCATATCACATGGCTATATTACACATTTCAAACATAATCAAAACTCTCTAGACTATACATGCCATACTTTAGTAACTACATTTTCAAAAGGGTGCCAAAATATAGTTCGATAGTGTGGTGATGATCCTCAACGATTCTCGAGCTTTACGTAGCTTTGTTAATCTATAAAACAATCAAACAAACACACAGACAAAAGTAAGCTTTCATAGCTTAGTAAGTCATAAGCAAATAATGAACAAATAAACATTTGCATTAAATCAATTAACCAAATCAAACAAACCTAAACCAATTATACATTTAATATGCTTGCAAAATCAAATATTACCACAATTACAATAGCAATATAACATCAATGTTCAAATTCACATATACTCATGATCATATATAAATATATCTTTTACCATGTCTAATTCATGTATTCATCACTAACATATACTTACCTTGCTTTCATACGCATATCACAAAGTTCATACCTAAATCTTTTTGTTCATTTTCACATTTGGTCTTATCTCAATAATGTCCGTTAAACCATTTGGAATTAATAAGGATACTCGGATAGTCGGAAAGCTCGTACAATGCCAACGTCCCATACGTGGTCTTACATGTAATCACATATCGATGCCATTATCCCAGACAGGGTCTTGCATGAATCAAATACGATGCCAATGTCCTAGACATTGTCTTACACGTAAACACAAGTCGATGCCAACGTCCCAGACGTGGTCTTACACGAAATCACATATCGGAATCCTATGTCATGACATGTGTATCCTAACTATTCCTAAGGTTTGTACGAGACTTTCGAACGTCGAAACTCGATCATTTTAGGCTCGTGAATAGTGCTCCGATGCTCAATTCATTTCAACATATTATATACACAAGTAATAATTCAATTCGACACTATTAAAATGAATACAATAGAATTTATCGATATTTATTTACTTATGAACTTACCTTGTACAAATATGAATGGATGGAAACGGTTACTCGACAACTTTCGACTTCCCCTGATCTAAATATGATTTCTTTCATTCTTGATCTAAATAAATTCAAATTTAACTAATTTAATCACACATTCATTCAATTTAATCCATAAGCACATAGTTAGACCTTTTTACACTTTAGCCCTTATAATTTCACACTTTTACACTTTAGTCTTTATTTCATAAAACACAAAATATACAAAAGTTCAATATTCCATGCTTAGGGCAAATCTTCCTCATGTTCATATAAGTCCATACATTTCATTTATTTTACATTTTAGTCCCTCAATTTATTATTTTCACAATTTAGCCCAAATTACTCAAATTTATCAAAAATCCTAAGACAAAATATATTAATCTATCACATATCTTTTATTTTTCATCATCAAACAACAAAAATCACAAGCTATTTTTAACAGCCCGATTTAGGGCCTAGTCGAAATAGTGGTTGTGAGACCACAAACCCGAAGTGGAAATATGTGTTTTATGATATTTATGAGGATTATGATGTGTTTGTATGATTGTGTGAAAATTTCTTGAGGAAATTTTATTAATTAATGATCAATTTGTCAATTAGGACTAAATTGAAAAGATTAGAAAATATGAGATTTTAGAAGATTTAAGTATGAAATAACATTATAAAAATTATTAGAAGTCCTTATTTAGCAATTAGACCAATATATGTCAAGATGGACAAAAATAGACATGGAAAGGAAAAATCTTAAGAAAGGGCCTTAAGGGCATTTTTGTCATTTGGTTAATAAAAGAATTTAAACGGAAAAAGAAGTCAAAATTTTGTCCATCTTCTTCCCCTAAGTGTCGAAATTTTCAAGCTCTCCGTAGCTAGGATTTCTTCATCTTTCAAGCTTGATTGTAAGTACCTTCTAGCCCCATTTTTAATGTTCTTCGTATTTTTGAAATCCTCGTAGCTCGATTTCGCTATTTCTAGCTATATTTTGAGCTAGGGTTTATGTTCAAAAATTTACCCATGTATGAAATGCATGTATTTTGATGTTTTATGGAAGAATATGAAAGTTTGATGTATGATAAACATTTTTTTCTAAGTGATTTTCATGAAAAATGCATAAAAAGACCAAATTGTAGAAGTCATGAAAATGGTCATACACAAGTAAATTAGTGGAAATTGGGGGCTGTTGTAGTTATTAAAATGATTCAGCTAGGCTTAAAATGCAAAGAAATTGAATGAAAATCATTTTATGAGCCTAGGGGCAAAAGTGTAAATATGTAAAAGTTTAAGGCCAAAATCATAAATTTTCCAAAGTATATTCATGGGTTCATTTAGTCAATGTGAATATTAAAAAAATGAAATTGTTATTATAGATCAAGAAACACGAAGCCCGGACCGAAACCGAGGCAAGAACAAGGTTGTGGACTAAATCGAAAAACTATACACATTTTGAGTACCGAGGTAAGTTTGTGTGAAATTAAAGCTACACAATGTTATTACGTTTTTAATTACTTTATATTATGAGAAATGTATATTATTTCCATGAAGTTGATTAATGATGCCTTAAAGAAATTATAATGAGATCATATTAAGTTGAAGTCTCGGTTGAACATTCGGAATAACAAGGATACCTATGTCACAACATGAGATAATGAAGGTCCCGTATAAGACCATGTCTAGAACATGGCCTCAGCTGTAACATCCTGGAAAGGGCCTATGCATTTTCGGTTTAATTGTATGAAATGACAAGTCTTAAGCATTATGAAAAATTTTTTGATATTTTTGGAAACTCAGAAATGTATGAAAATGCATGGAAATGGAAATGAACATTTTTGGAAACCTGAACATTTTTGGAAACCTGAACAATTTTGGAAACTTGAACATTTTTGGAAACCTGGAAATGCATTAGGACATGAACATTTTAGGAAACTAAGAAATGAAAATGGAAATGATCCAAAAATGGAAAGTATACATTTTAGGAAACTTGGAAATGTAAGAAAATGGCAAATGTGAGCCGATCGAAAATTTTAGGAAACTTAGAAATGATGCAGAAATGTCAAATTTTAAAGTTTAAAATAGGAAATAAGGGCAAGATGGCCTTAAAAGAAAAAGTTGGTAAAATTTGACACACAAACGGGCTAGGAAAAGTGGCCTGAAGATAGCACTTAGGACCTATGGAAATGGCGCCATGTGTAGGAGGCATGGGCCTGGGTTCGAGTCACAAGGGAAGCAAATAAATGGAGTTTTATTTTTGCTTCCTAGGCTAAGGGGTGGACGGCAATTGCTTCTAGAAAAGGGAGGTGTTTTACTTCCATTAATATTGCTTAATTAGGTGATAAATAAAAGCTTTTTAATTTGGATTATTTGAGGAGATAAAAGATGGATTAAACTCTTTTATTTTTAAATAAGGTGATAATATTATCACAAGGAAGAGTGGTGGCCAAGTCAAGGACTCTTGGCCTAGTAATTTCGGCTAAAGAAGGAGAATTAAAGGCTTTTCTTTCATCTTTTCCTAAGTGTGCCGAAATTTTCCCTAGCCCCTCTTTCTCTCTGCCGAAATTTTTCCTAAGCAAAACTCCATCTTTTCTTCTCCTCTCCTTTGTCATTGTTAAGCCAAAACCCTTTTCTTTTGATCTCTGATTAAAACTCCATAGCCGAATCTCTGTGACTCTAGGCAAGGAAGCAATCATTCAAAGCATTAAAGGTAAGGTTAAGCATTATTCAAGTTCTTTTCTTTTCTATTTGCTGAAAGAGAATGGCCTAATCCCTATTCTTGTTCATGGCCGAATCTACAAGGATCCCTCAGGTTTCTACAATTACCAAATATAAGGATCAAGGATCTAAGGTAAGATCTATGAATATTCAGTTAAAGGTTACGATTTATGTTTTCAAAGTTAGATTAAATCTAACGTGAAGTTTTAGGGATTTCGACAGATATATATATATAAGGCAAGGAATTCTTTTCAGATTTGGAAATTGTAAGGTAAGTACATAGATCCAATCGGCCTAAGGTGATTTTGGTATTATTTTCCATTTATTCAAAAGTTAGAAACTGACATAATTACCTGATTTGGTGGTTAGCCGATTTCAAGGGAGAAGAACACAAATCTTTGGGATTTGATTTACAATCTTTCAATTCGGCAACAAGGTAAGTAATACAAATCCAACTAGGATTTGGTTTTTAAGCCAAATAGGTTTGTTAATATGTTTTAATGGTTGGCCGAATATAGGAGTTAAATATTCTAGATCGGTAGATCGTTCTTCGGGATTTCAAGGAATCTATTAAGCAAATCAGGTGTGTACCCATACTAACCTTCAATACGATATATGGCAAATATTAACTATATGATTATACATAAGAATGTGAATATGGCTAAGTACCCTAATGTGGTACAAAAGTACTCAGGTACGTTTCCTACTCCTGATAGGATTATGAATATGATATATTTTGAACATGTGCATAATAACATGAATGAGAAAATAAATATGTTATATATGTTATAAAATATTTGGGGCATTCGGGATACTGTGAAAGGGGAAGTGAAGGTGACGACTTCGGTCTCACTATCTGAATATGGTGACTACGGTCACATTATCTGAATATGGTAACTTCGGTTACATTATCTGAATATGGTAACTTCGGTTACATTATCTGAATTTGGTAACTTCGGTTACATTATTTGAATATGGTGTCTAATGACACAAAATTATATGGGCGATGAGCACGTCGATCGCAAATGTTGCGCTTCGATGGTGTGTCGCGGAAGGAGGGTTGACTTAGTAGTCCCCACGGTGTGACTGGCAGGTACGGGTGGTGTGTAGCGGATGGACCATTATAGGCTTGGGTTTGGGTTGCATCATCATTTTTTTTCTGAATATGAACTTGCTATGAACATGTATGCTTGATCTGTTGAATGTTAGTATTGTGTGCACATTGAGTCTGTTGACTCACCCCGTTGTGGGAACCATTTTCAGGTGACGAACAGTGACGGACCGGGACGGTAGACCTTGTGGTGGCCATGTTTCATTCGAAGATTCTATTTAATTTGGACTTTATTTCGTTTAGTACCTTTAATTTTATTTTTGGGTTTTACTTGATGTAATAAGGCCATAAGGCCCAGTGGATTTTCCTTATTTTTGCGTTACTTTGAATTATTATGTTACAAATTATTGATGACTAAAGTTTAAGTGAAATATAAATTTTTTTTTTTATATATAAACCCTAAAATAAAATTATTTTGTCACCTTAATAAAAATATTGGATTTTTAAATTAATTAAATGGGTTCCTATCTAGGCCCAATCCACCACAACACTTTTCTAAAAATTTTACAAATTTTCTCTAAGTAACAAGAATTTGAAAACCGGTTTACTTAAGGAACGTGCCAGATCCGGTTCAGGCTCGTGGGCCGGGTGTGGGATGTTTCATCAGCCCCAAAGGAAGATCTCGTGTAAGACCATGTCTAGGACATGGCATCGACATCCATATACGATTTCATATGAGACCATGTCTAGGACATGGCATCGACATTGAAATATGATATCCCATGTAAGACCATATTTGGGATATGACATCGGCATCGAGATGTGATCCCATGTAAGACCATATCTGGGATATGGCATTGGCATCGTGATATATGTATGATGAGATTGAGTATCTTCCGATATTTCGAGTAGTTCAATGGGCAAAGAGCTATGTTTTTGAACCAATGATAAAGAGTTAAGTCTATGTTTAAAGAGTATAAAGGTGCTAAAGTTATGTGATGAAGTGATACATGTACCCATGAGTAACTTACGAGAAATGAATTCAAAATGTGATATGTAAATTGATAAGTGTATGCATGAGTAAGTTATGTTGATGTGCTTGAGAAATTGTGTATTATTCAATGAGATAAATGTATGCTATTATAAGTCTTAATGTTGCTATTTATTTCATGCAAACTTACTAAGCTTATTGCTTACCCCTTTCATTTCCCTTTCCCTTGTAGTATCACCAAGCTAGCTCAGGGATCGTAGGATGTCGGAGTTCGGATCACACTATCAACCATTCTTTTGGTATAGTAAAGTTGATTTATTTTGGGTATGGCATGTATAGGAACTTGGTCATTTTGTTATGTCATATTTGTTAGCCTAAGTGTTGGCTATTAATGTTACTCATCCATTTTGTAAATGGCCATTGTGAATTGGCCAATACTTGTTAGGTTTCATATATTTAATGATGATGAGTTGTATGAAGTGAAGGTTCATGCAATTGATTGAGTAAAATGCGAAATGTATACATGATGAATTAGTGATCTTTCATAGTGTAATATTGTTATGTTAAGTGTTGCTTGAGGGGGTATAAGTGTGTTTACTTTTCAGGGTTCCAATTGGATTGGAAAATATCCTTATAATTGTTCACATGGGTAGACACACAGGTGTGTGTCTATGCCGTGAGTGACACACGGTTAGCCCCATGGGTGTGTTGATAGGCCGTGTGTCCCTTGCATCAAATTTGCGAAAATTCAATTCGTCACACGGGCCAGCACACGTACGTGTGACTAGGCCGTGTGCCCCTAAGAGTTTGCTGATGTCATAAATAGAATACCAAGGTTTTCACACACGGGTGAGGACACAGGCGTGTCTAGGCCGTGTGAGGGACACAGGCCATGGACACGGGCATGTGTCAGGCCGTGTGAAAACCCATGTAGGTTCGAAATGAAAAATAAAATCCACACGGGCTAGGAACATGGGCGTGTGTGACCACACAGCCTGCCACACGGGCATGTTCCATTTCACACGGGCGTGTGGCCCTGTTTTAAGCAATAATTTTCTAAGTGCGCAAAAGTTTTCGGTTTAATCCCAAATCATCTTATATGTATGTTTAGGGTCTCGTAGACCCATAATAATAATGTTATGAATATGAATGAAAAAGTTTTAAGTTAGAATGAAATCTTATGGCCCGATGCTGTATGTTTCAACAGCTTAAGTTTGGTAATGCCTCGTATTCGATTCCGGCGTTGAATACGGGTAAGGGGCATTACACTATCATCAATGGAAAAACACAAAATCATCATCAAATTCAAAAATTAAAACATGGGCTTAATAGATTTTGTAACACCCCATACCCGAGTTCGATGCCAAGACTAGATACGAGACATTACCATGCTTGAACTCACTTAAACATACACTTACGGGCTGTAAAATTTCGTTCTGACTTAAAAACTTCTCTTTCTTAGCCTGATCATACACTTCATGGGCCTCCGAGGCCTTAAGCACTTATCCAAAAACTTCCGGAACTTAATCGAAAAATCTTCTTGTAAACAGGGTTCACATGCCCATGTGACTTGGAACACACCCGTGTACCCTTTAGACACGCCCATGTCTTCAAACCGTGGGGCGTTACTGACTATATTCATACAGCCTTGTGGGCTTAGACCGTGTGTTATTCCTTGATATACTGACTTGATTACACGGTCTGGGGTATACACCCATGTTCTAACCGTGTGTCATACACGGCTCATACAAATGGCCGTGGGATTTGACCGTGGCCTATCCTGACTTACAGCAATAAAGTGCAAGGTACACACACGGCCAGACACGCGCGCAAGCGCCCAACCGTGTGGGCACTTAGAGGCTATTTACCAAGCCAATTGCCACCCTGAAATCAAGATCAATCCAATACATTTTCATAACCAATACTACATTCTTTGTAACACCCCAATCCCGGCCCACGAGCCCTGACCGGATCTGGTATGTCACTGCGGAAAAATGTTTGAAGACTGATTTCACTTTTGGGAAAAACCTTAAAAATTTTGTCTTTAATAAAACATTGTGTGTTTAAATCTCCCAATAAAACTAAGTTATTACAATTTCCCGGATTTAAAACTTTTATAAACTTTAAAAATATGAGTTGCCGAACATAAAAGCATTTCCAAATGATAATTTAATCGTTATCTAACTTAAACATAATAAAAATCTTCAAATACTTTAACTGGGCCTTATAACAATAAATAATTAAACAAAAGTTCTTAGTAATAAACTGAATAAAATAAAGAAGATGTCTTCTGCATGGGCCACCTCGTATCCACTCCAACCCGGTCCAATCACCACGAATCATCTGCGATGTTTAATAAAAATTGGGTGAGTCACACAGACTCAGTGTGTAATTAATCCACTGAATTCCACCCACATATTAACCACATATTAACCCATATATCAGATAACAAATATCACATTCACATATTATCACATTCTGGGCTTGGCCCATATTCAAATCACTTATCAGGTAACAGGATAATTAACCGTATAATTTCCACATATCGGGCTTAGCCCATTTCCACACTGATCCACATTCATATACTGGGCTTGGCCCATTTCCACATTAATCCACATATCAACTGGGCTTGGCCCATTTTCACAATAATTCACATATCCATTGAAATTATGCAAAGTGCACCCAACCCAACCTAGGGTCCATCCTCTACACACCCCCGTATCCAGCCACCACACACCAGGGGATTATCAAATCACCCTCTCCTTTTCACTCCAGAAGGCAATCAATGCCGTCCACGTGCAATTAAGCACAATAATCCACAACGCGACCTCAGTCAGCGCCAATCCACGATGTAGCCGTAGCTAACACCAAAACCACGACGGGACACATAGTCACTCATCAACCACGATATGGCACATAGCCGATATCAACCACGATGAGGCACATAGCTACTCATCAAGCCACGCGAACTAAATCGCAATTAATCCACAACGTGACCTCAGTCAATGTCAATCCACGATGTAGCTCAAGGCTAACATCAAACCACGTACTCGAAGTACACCCGTACCTTCTTTCATATCATATCCCAACCCATGCACATGCAACATAAAATAATGATATAATATAATTATGCATGAGCATGTTCATCAAGCATAGTCATAACACATATCCATATTAATAATCACATTTTATCAAATTTGGTACTTACCGGATTATCGACATACCCCTTGAGGGTATCCATATCACAATTTCCACTGCACTAGTTAGCACAGTCATAACACATACACATATCACATACATATCATATACCCGGAGAACGGTGGGTTAATCACACACCTTATAACTTGGAGAACTACGCTTTCGATACTGATGCTATCACTAAACGTGACTACAGCTATCTGCCTATAACTTTCCCCCGCTGCTGGGCCACACCCCGGTGGCCAATCTCGTACAGCAGAAATAGATCTCTTCTTAAACTTCGGGATAGGGTTCACCCCTTCCCCTTCTTGACTGGTATTCGCCTCCATCATAACACTTAATCAGAACAATCGATTTAATCATCAATATAAGAAATCTTAACCAAATATCCACAACTTAACATACTTACTGAAATAATCTTGATTCCCGAAAGCTTACTCTACTTTTGTCGATTTGCCCCTAGAAGACCATAATCCAAATCGGTCAACACTTAATCACATAGTATGGCCTAGGGCCGAGTACCATACTTGCTTACCTTAATCACTTTAATTCCAAAAGGGCTCCTTAGTGCTTCCTTGATGAAACGAATCCCGGAAAACCTCCTTTAATGCACCTTGACGTTAGCTACACATAAGAGAACATATCACTATGGCCTTAATGGACATTCGGCCCACCTTAGACCAAAGCCCACTATAGATTTCGGTATACTTATTAAGAAGAACTCAAAACCGATTGCTAGGAGAGAACTTACTTACCACTACGCCAGTACCCTTAGAGAAACGACTTCTAAATCCAAAAAGAAAGAGTTTCGGCACCTTAATGATGAAAAGAGATCACGCCAAAGTGGAGGGAATTTATGCTTAGAGGATTCGGCAATAAAGAACAGGGGTAGAGGGGTTTCGGCTTTTGTCAATAATGGAAGAAAGAATAGTTCTTGGGGAAGATGATGATTTCGAATGAACAAAGCAAAGAAGAAAAGATACCTATGGCTACTTCAACATTCGGTTTTGGCTTCAAAGAAAAGAGAGGAAAAGAGAACCTCTTTTGACTAAAAACTTTCGGTCAAAGAGGAGAATGAAGAAAAGAAATCCCAATAGCTGATCCTCCCCTATTTATACTATCCAAATTCAGCACACCTATCTCCACTTATCAAATCCCAATTTAATCTCTTATTTTATCTCTTAATCACCTATTCAAAATAAATACAATAAATCTACAATTATCCTTTTATCAGCTCATTCAAAATAACTTGAATTAATCCTTACTTATTCAAATAAAATATCACCATAATTATCTCCTATCTACTCATCTAAACTAAATAAAATAAATCAACCTTTATTCAAAATAAATTGAATAAACCAACATTTATCTTATCTTATAGCCGAATTTCCAATAAATAATAACCAAGCTTATCACCTCCTAAAATAAATAAAATAAAATCTTATTTATCCACTATCTATAGCCAAATATTTAAAAGAAACACAAGGCTTATCCTTACCTTCCAAAGTCCCAAAGTCGTCCATCTCTTCTCCCTTGCCTTGACGTCACATGCAAAAATAAAATAAAACACCCATTTGCTGCCCCCAGGTTTCGAACATGGGACCTGCTGGAAACACCACACGCTACTAGCCACTTTGCTGCTAGCTCATTTGTGTCATAAACCCCCAGCAATTCTTTTTAAGGCCTTCTTCTCCCTTAGCGCCAACTTGGAAAAATAAAATCACGCTTATGCTGCCCACAAGACTCGAACCCAGGCCCTTCTCCCCTGCTCATGGCGTCATTCACCAAGCCCTTAAGTGGCGCCTTGCAGCCACTTTACCAAGGCTATTCTTACTTCTAAAAACGCCTAAAACTTCCCTTAAGGCCTCTTTAGCCCAATTCCCCTTTTTAACGCCAAAATAAAAGTCTCTAATGCTTCCCACGTTGCTCGAACCTCCTCCCCCTTGGCACTCCCTTTGACGCAACCTTCTCCCCTTACACCCTTGTGCCTTCATGCCACTTTACCACATGGTTCCTTGTGTCATGCTTCACACGGAATTCCTTTTAAAGCCTCATTTACCTAGCTCCCCCTTTTTAACTTAAAAACCAATAATTTTCCAAAGCTTTCTCTTCCATCCTAGAATTCTAAAAACCCTTAATACACTTCCAAACACTGCCAAAACCTACTAACTCATGAATTATGCACGAACGCATAACCCCTAATCTAGGATGTTACATGCTTCATTTACCTCAATAAACATACATACATAGTCAATTTTGGCTGATCACTTAGGCATATACAACAGAACAATAACTTGATAGCCTATACATTGGCCCTTCTTAAAACATGTTCTCAAAATGAATGCTTCCTATACATGCCATACTTAGTAAAATAACTTGGCTATACCAAAATAGAGATTGATAGTGTGCTACGAGCTCCAACTCCAACGATCCACAAGTTAGCTTGGCGGGACTACATAGAAAGAAAGAATTAAAGACATAAGCATTTAGCTTAGTAAGTTTGCATGTAAAGCACGTATCAATATACTTGCTCAATATAAACCATTTGACAAAACAATGGTATCATAAATTTCAGCTATAGAGCTTACTTACTCATACTGATTCTTATATGTCTCATGATACTTACTATTCTCATACTTGTAAGGTAAACAAGGTACCTGTGATCACATTGATCAGCATACTTTAATATAATAATCATGATCTCTAATTCTTCATTCATAACATTATTAATACTCAATTTTTAACTTGATGATAGCTTTGCTTACTTAGCTTTATTGTTTTCTCATTTTAACTTTACTCATTTGCCCGATGAATTTCTGCGAATAACCGAGGATACTAAATCTCATCCCACCTAACTTGACGCCAAAGCCATATCCTAGATACGGTCTTACATGGAATATCTCATCTTGGTTTCGAGGCCATGTCTTGACATGGACTTATACGAAGTCTTTACTTGTGAACTGGTCAATGCTGAGCCTTGGCTGGGACTTACATGAAATCTTTCTTGTTCTCACCAATGCCATGCCTTAGCTTGGACTTACATGGGATCTCTTTCTCTTGATAGCTTTTCAATGCCAAGACTTGTCTTGGGCTTACATGATAACTTATCAATGCCAAGCTTGCCTTGGACTTACATGATAACTTTTCAATGCCAAGCTTACCTTGGACTTACATGATATCTTTTCAATGCCAAGCTTGCCTTGGACTTACATGATATCTTTTCAATGCCAAGCTTGCCTTGGACTTACATGATATCTGTTCAATGCCAAGCTTGCCTTGGACTTACATGATATCTTTTTAATGCCAAGCTTGCCTTGGACTTACATGATATCTTTGCTTGATTGTCGATGCCATGCCTTGGCTTGGTCTCATATGGACTTTCTTATCTCATGTGGTGGATCGAGTATCTTGGGAAATTCATCTTCAATCGGGACTTGCTGATACTAAATCTCATTGATTTCCTTGTTTAACATAGCATTAAGCATTCCATGGAAATAATGTACATTATACTAAGCAATTCAATGATAGAAATCATAAAGCTTAGAAACCATACAAACTTACCTCAATATACAAAATGTATGTAGATATGCAATTTAGTCCTCGACTTTGTTCTTGCCTCGGTTTCGATCCGGGCTTCGTTTTTCTTGATCTATAATCATAAATAGGCCATTAAGAACTCACATTGACTAAATTGACTCTTTACTCATATTTTGGCAAAATTACTATTTTGCCCCTAAACTTTCTCATATTTGCACTTTTGCCCCTAGGCTCGTAAAATGATTTTCATTCAACTTTCTTAAACTTCATGCTTAGTTGATTCATATTCTCTACCATAACAATCATCAATTCTCACTATTTCTAGTATGTATGACCAATTTTCATAACTATTACAAATTGGTCCATACTATCATTTTTCATGAAATTCACTAAGGAAAAGATGTTTATCTAACATCAAGCTCTCATAAACTTCCATAAAACATCATTTAACGTGCATGTCATTCATGGGTAGATTTTTGAACATGCATCTTAGCTCATTTTATAGCTAAAAATAACTAATTCATAATACGAGAACTTAAAAAATACGAAGAATATTAAAAACGGGGCTAAAATGAACTTACTAGCAAGCTTGAAAAAAATGAAGAACCCTAGCTATGGAGTCTTCAAATTTTCGGCAATGGGGGGAAAGAAGATGAATAGATTTTTATCATCTTTTTCCTATTTTAATCATTTATTAGACAAATGACTAAAATGCCCTTCTCTTAAAAATTTTCCATTTTACCAACACATGACCAATTTTGTCCAAAAATTATAATTTGGGAAAATTGCTATTTAAGGGCTTCTAATTAATAATCTAAAGCTATTTCATACAAAAAGCTTCTAGAAACTCATATTTTGCAACTTTTTGCAATTTAGTCCTTTTGAACCATTCAACCTCAATTTAACAAAATTGCTTCATGAAACTTTCACACTAGCATGCAAACATGGCATAAACCTTAGAAACTCATAAATTCACCTCGGATTTGTAGCCTCGTGCCACTATTCTGACAAAGCCCTAAATCGGGCTATTACAAATTTCATAGTAACGATCTCAAAAACATAAAAATTATCAAAAACCAAACAAAAATGAACCTTTAATCAAGCCAGGTGTTGGCCGAATGCTTCAAAGCTCATGAAGTTTTCTTTCAATCGGTTAAAACAAAGATGAATGCATGTATTTTTCCTTTGGTTTTATTAAACTAATCTTTTGTTTACTAAATTACTAATTTAGCCTTATTATTCACATTTAAAATCCACTAACTATGTACATATATGCCCATTCATCAATCCAAGGGTCCAATTACATCATAAGGACCCCACATTAAAAGAACAAGACAATTTAACACTTTAACAATTAATATGCCACTTTTACATTTTACGCGATTAAGTCCTTTTTGCAAATTAAGCACACAAACGATCAAATTAAAGCACGAAAATTTCACATACAATAAACACAGAAAATAATAAAATATTTTTTGACTCGGATTTGTGGTCCCGAAACCACAATTCTGACTAGGGTCTTAACCGAACTGTTGCATCAATCCACTATAATCCTTTTACCAATCCCATCCACTACCTTCCTACTTAAATTCTTGCCTATTATTCAAATACCAACACAAGCTGTTGAGGTGTCAAATGCCCCATCACAATTAACTTTAACTCGGCCTTCTGGTGATTTCTGCCAAACATCAGCAGTCGACTTCCCAGTTCGATCCTTTAAGCATATAAGAATCCATTCATTGAGCAATTAATCCTTTGAATAATTATCTCTAAATCAAGTTTCTCACCTCCAATTGTAACCTCACACCTAGCTTTCTAAATGTGCCAGCAAGTGAAAACAATTCAAACTTTGACATTTTCCCTCATACTAGGCATTTGTAACAACTTTGAGAATCATCTGTGAAATGATTGAATCCAATCCTTTAGCACTTGTAGACCAAAACAAGCCTCATACCATATTCTCCTAACCCAATCAAAACTAAGAATAATATGTTCAACAATCTCATCTTCAGTACCACATAAACAACAAATTAGGTTCGAAACACACTTTCTTTTCAACAGATTAAAATGAGATGGAATGGCATTATGACATAATTTTCACAAATGAATTTTAATTTTGTTTGGTACCTGTAAGCTCCAAATAGCTTTCGAAGTGCTCCCATCAATTGAGTGAAAGCTGGTAGCTTGTAAAGAAGACTCATTTCAATAGTGCGTTCTCAACTCATTATAACCTAACTTCACAAAATATTTACCAGTAGATATAAACGACCACAACAACCTATCTTGTTTTTCTATTTCATGAATGAGAACTTTCAAACTTTCTATAATTCCTGTATTTTCTAACCATATTGAGATGTTTGACAAGTCTCATTTATGTAGCACTCGATTTCCCATAAACTCAAAATTTAGAATGAATACGAGATTAAATTGAAAGAGATGGCAAGCTAACAGCCTATATTTGAAGAAACGAGAATGCTAGTAATTGAATTGGACATGGCTGAGATCCAATTATGGTAGTCGATTCTTTAGTAGGAGACATAATATTATCGATGCACGGTTTTTATAAGGTTGAAGTAGCACGAGAAGGGTTATAAATAGCTGGCAAATGGCTTCCCAGGGTTGATTTTCTTCCCGACCTTGTCCAATTTCTCCCGTTCTTCATCTTCTTCAATAGCTCGAAAGAGCAGCTATGGAAGGCTCTGTATGGAGCAAACTTCATGAGGATAGAGCTGAAAAAGTAAGGGAAACAACAAGCGAGTAAGGTTCTTAACCTTCTGTGTATGTAGGACGAAGTTATGGAACTTCAGAATTGTTTTAAGGGTTTCTGCATGTCATAAAAGTTTAATCTTTTAAAATGTAGCGTAAGTTTAACTAATGAGTTTTTGGTTGCAAGCTACTGCCTGGAGAATAGAAGCTCCAGTGTTCGAGAGAAGGATAAGGATTTAGGTGAGTTCCAGACTCCAAACCCATTGTTGTGGTTGACACTGTTTAAATATGCCCTGGTTGCATAAGCATGAAGCATAATAATATAAGCATCCATTGCATAATTGTGGGTAAACCTCAAGGGGTTAGATGAAGTTAGGAACAGAAATAGGGAGAGAACCTATTAGTTACCTCCTCGAGCGAAACTTCGGACCTTATGGAGGAAATATTTCGGTGCTCGGGCATTAAGGTTAGGTGGTGTTGAGGAGGTAATGGAAGAAGGACTCTGGAAAAGAAATTATGGTATGGTATTTACTGCAATGGCAGTATCGAATGGTCCTTCTAGGCAGCATCGTAACGACAGTATGTGACGTAAGGCCATAGATGAAAGAGGCTATGATAGTTTGGTTTAAGGTAAATAACATAAGACCATAGATGAAAGAGGCTATGGTAGTCTGGTATGAAGTTCGTTGCGTAAGGCCACGTATGAAAGATGTCATGATTGCAAGGTACAAGGTATAAAGTCTGCGGTGTAAGACCATAGATGAAAGATATTATGACAGCCAGTTGTGATCAGTAAGACCACAGATGCAAGACTCTATGGCATCATAAAATAGTACGCTAGGATGACAGACAGGTGTAAGACCATGGATGAAAGACTCCATGGCATCCACAAAGATGAAGCTCATCGAGACAGTAAACACAGAATAGAGAAAGTATCCTAGTATAGTAAACATGAGTTAAGTCCATCAGGATTGTAACACAAGGTAAGTCTGATGGGGCAAGGGAACGAGGAAAAAGGGTATAAGAGCCAAGCTTGGCTAGGACAAACCATAATGTCCGTCATTGAACATATGAGGAAAGTACGCTAGGAACTCAAGTGAGGAGTATACAACTAGTGCACCAAGTACGGGAAACCATGGTGGTGGGAGAAAAGTTAAAAGAAAGTGCAAGTAGTGGTAAGCAGATCTAGAGGAATTTGCCAAAATGATGGAAGTGTTAAGGAACAAGGCATTGGCATGTGCCCAACAAGAATTTGAAGAAGATAGACCGTGTGAGAACTAACTTAACTATGGAAAAGTATTCGTGGATCCCAAGCAAGGATCCATCATGAAAGGCCACCAAAAGTTGCTCAAAGAAGTAGTATGTGAGAGGCAATCTCATGAATGGGATGGAAGTTTCACTTCCAGGAAAAGTATTTTGACATAGGGACAAAATGTCTTTCAAGACTACTTTATCTTGAGGATAGTTCTTTATGGAAACATGCCATGAAGCTAACTTCGAAGGAGAACTTACATAAGAATACCAGGATGATAAGTCAACTATTCATCATATGGGAAATGAGAGGTCCCAGGTTAGTCTTGTGCATAAGGTGGATTACTAGAAGTACTTTTGCCACTATTATCAGTAGGATGGAACAAGAATGGGTTCGCTAGAGTGGTGGCTCATACTGAAGGTCTATATGGTAAGGAAATGTCAACAAGTCTTTCGAGACCATGGTATGCAGAGGAGGGACCAAGCCAGATGGAATGGTGAGATCGGGGTTCGCAGGTAATTCAAGTCATACACATAGAATGGGGTACTATGGGAGGCTTCGCCTCAGGATCAATATCCATGAAACTAGAGAGTACACCCAGAATCTAAATTTTATGACAAATAGTCTTTAGTTAAGATTTAAGGGTTACATTGTAAATAAATAGTTTGATTAGAGATAGAAATCGGAAAGATTAAGGATTTGGTGGCTTAAGGCCTTGGTTTTTATAATTGTGATTTTAAATTTCATTATTAGATTGGTTTTATTATTAGTCTGCTTTATAGTAGTTAAGTTAGCAAAATTTAAGTATAGGTCCATTTGTGACGTCCCACACCCAAATTCGGTGGACGAGTCGGGCATGAGGTGTTACAATTTAAGTTCTTGTAAACAATGGTCTCAACAGCTCTTATTGGTAAGGATCCTTCAATATTTCCAAGATGCTTTAGGTTCCCATCTTTAACTCCCAACAACCATCTATCTTTCCAAATGTTGATGCTTTCTCCATTTAGCACCTTTCAAATCAAAGTCTCCTTTAAAAACTCCTTCCCTTCAAGAATGCTACTGACTATACCTCAGTATACGTGCACTGAGGCTGAAAAGCAACTCTAAAATAATCAATAATAATGTGGTGTAACACCCTTAACCCATAACCATCGCCGGTCTAGGGTTAAGAAGCGTTACTAGACATAACAGAACTTTTACGATCACTTCTCAAACATAAATACATCATTATCATATCATAACAAATCATATACATAGAGTCCCTTTAAAAGCTCTACGAGACCTTAAAATGTATTAGGAAGGGGTTAGGAGTAAACTGAGCACATACAAAATTTTTCCAAGACTCAAACATTTTTCAAAGTTACAGAGGTCACACGCCCGTGTGGGTAGGCTGTATGCCTCACACGGCATCAGACACACCCGTGTGTCCAAGTTGTGGCAAAACAGGGCATACATACTGACTTGTCCACACGGCTGAAGACATGCCCATGTGCTTTACCCGTGGGCAACACTGACTTAATTCACACGACTTGTCACACACCCATGTGTCTAGCCCGTGTGCGAGTCTAACTTATTTCAAAATGCAAACTTAAGAGACACGATCGAGACACACGCCCGTGTGCTCAACCGTGTGGGCAAATATAGGCCATTTGCAAGGCCAATTTGCCACCCAAATTTTGGGTCACACCTACAAGCATCAAGCCATTCTAATTTCATGCCTCAAATGCATCCAAAACATACATTTTAACCACCATTCCCATCAACCAATTCAAGCATGAAACATACCACTTATATATATCACCAAAACATAACAATATGATCATTCACACATCATCACATATATACCTTATAACCATCATTTTCTCATATTCAAAACACATACTAAAGTCATTCAACTATCAAGCCATATCACATGGCAAGAACTATACATCTCAAAACATTCCATAATCACTAGCCTATACATGCCATATACCAAATATACAACTTCCAAAAGTACCAAAATAGATGGCCGATGGTGTGATTGAGTCGCTGACGATCCCCTGATCTGAGCTAGCTTTAATGACACTGTAAAACAGAGAAGAACTTCACACAGTAAGCTTTAAAGCTTAGTAAGTTTGTAATATAACACATTTAGCTTAACAATTCAAATTCAATAAGCAAAATTACTAACACTTAGTTCAATTCACATTATTACTCAATCTCAACCATAACTATTACTCACTTTCATACCATAACTATCACATGGATCAATTCACATTAATACTCAATCTTTCCCATAGATAATAGTCACTTAAGCATCCATTTATCCCATATACAAAATCATCAACCACATAGGTTCCGTACATACCTGTATCATCAGGTAATTATCAATCACATTTACCATTCAATGCTCAATTCCCTAATTCGTTCGGTCCTCTTTCAACATTCGATGAATTCGCACACTTAGTGCCATTTAATTAGCTGAAGCCATAATATTATCGCACACTTAGTGCCATCACATTAAATGGAAGATGTCTCAATATCGCACACACAGTGCCAACTAATATAGTCGATGCTTTCTTTATCTCGCACACTTAATGCCAATCATCGTTGTATCGACTCTGTTTACGCACACTTAGTGCCATAAAACTTCAAAATCACATCTCACATTTTTGAATTCCAAACTCACATTTCCATTCATTTCAACACATAAGAACATCGTTTAAACAACATGTATTATACACAAACTTACCTCGGACGTAGAAACACTATACAAGTCGATCAATCGAGCACCTTATTCTTGCCTCGATCTAAGTTCAAATTTCTCTTTTCTTGATCTATACATATTCAAGTTTAACTCATTCATTCACCAAATCATTCAATTCAATCCACAACACATAGTTAAAGAAAATTTACATTTTAGCCCTCACATTTGTACATTTTGACATTTTAGTCCCTATTTCATAAAATCACAAAATACTCATAATTTCATTACACACATGCCTAGCCGAATTTTCTCCTAGCTCATTCAAGCCCACATATTTCATTTATTTCATATTTTAGTCCTTCAATTTCTCATTTTCACAATTTAGCCCATAATACTCAATTTCATCAAAAATTCAAAGACAAAATATGTTAATCTATCACATATCTTTCATATTTCATCATCAACATCACAAAGCTCAAGCATTCATCAATGGAATTTTAAAAAATCACCAATAAACTCAAAAATTAGGACATGGGCTAACTAAAACATGAAGCAACGATCACAAAAACGTAAAAATCACTAAAAACCGAGCTCAAAATAGACCTCAATCAAGCTATACAAGTGTGAAAACTTCCAAAGCTCAAGAACCCTATTATCTTTTCTAATTTTTGGTGAGAAGATGATGAATAATGGCTTTTATTTCTTTTGTTTTTAATTAATAAACATTAATAATCAAATTACTCTTTTATCCATTAATAAATTAACATGAAAACCATTTAATACAAGCCCATTTATGTCAAATTCCACTATCAATGGTCTAATATCAACATAAGGACCTTTAATTTAATAAGCCATGACAATTAAGCACTTTTAACAACTAGCACATAGCTTTTGCATTTTATGCGATTAAGTCCTTTTTCACAATTTGACACACAGTCGATAAAATTTTCATACAGAATTTTTACACATGCTTAATTATATATTGTAAACACGAAAAATAATATTAAAAAATTTTTTCGACCTCAAATTTGTGGTTCCGAAAGCACTGTTCCGACTAGGGTCTAAACCGGGCTATTACATGTAGTATGCTATGATTTCTAAAGAGTAAGCATGCAAACAGGAAGTCTAGCTAAATACTTACTAAGCACCATATTACGAAAATTCATGAATAAGGGTAATTACACTAAGTAACTAATTAACACTAATTAGGACTAAATTGTAAAATAAGTAAAATCACACAATTAACAATTCAAGAAAAATAAGTGGTTGGTTGACTTCTGTGTTGCTGGTTAGTCATTGGATTAGGGATTTAAAAGGCTTAAACTTTTAATTGGCTCAATTTTACCTCTCATTCACCATTTTACCAAATTAGATGATTTAGTTCGGTTTATCTCTCGACCTCACCAAACTAACTCGGGATAAATGAATTAATGCTCAATAAGATCTCCTCTCGGTCTCACCTATCTATGTGTTCCCCTAGGGATTCCAATTGTAAGTTTTGAAGTTCATTCAATTTAGTCCCTGTACCCAAAGACTAACTAAGCAACATTTCCATCAACCAACCATCATGGATTTAGTTACTCATTCTCATTCTAAGACAAACAACAACCCAACATACAAGCAAGGCATTCATCAAAATGGGTACAGGAAGGGGTTTAAGAAAGCTTAGAGTTTTCTTAGAAATTGTTTGAAGAAAATAAAGATGACAAAAATGGTGATGACAAATAACACAAAAGATCAAATTTTTATGCTAGAAAGAGAATGAAGTTGAGATATATTAAGAGCTTGGGATGAAAATGAAAATACAATAAAGTTTTAAGCACTAAAGAGTAAATAAGACCAATGTACAATAAACTCAACTAACTAACTAACAACCTAACTAAAAATAAAAGAAGTGATAAAAATAAAAACCCTAAAAAGATGAAGACAAAAAAAACTTAAGCTAAAAAGATGATAACCAAAAGCCTTATATGATTTTTTTAAAGGGGGTTCCTTTAAAGTTATCATCTAACGACTGAATACAACCCAAAAAATTAGACCAAAATGCCCTTAAACGTCTGATTTTGAATGGGGTTGGTGTTGGACAATAGCTGCCCATGCAGTCATTTTTCATCTCCGCTCAAAAGTAGTATCACGATACCCAAGGCTTTATCGCGATATCTCAAGAAGTCTTGTACTTGAGAGTCTTGGGGAATCTCAATATCGCGATGCCTATCCTTGGCATTGCGATATCACTGAAGTTGGCCACACTTCTCTTCGCTTTAGCACTGTCTTGGGTATCACAACCTCCATGGCTCGGTATAGCGGTACCGCCTTTCTAAAGGTGATTTCTTCAATTTTGGGCTATCCTTGAATTCTTACACCACTCAATCATCTCATTAGCTCCTTATGGCACGTTTGACTAATTTGGCTTTTAAAAACAACATAAAAATAATAAAAACAATTTATTGACAATAAAACTAAAAATTGACAAAGCATATAAAAACACCTAAATTACTCGAGAATAAGCTCTTTAAAGTGTCATGGAGAGCCTAATTTGACATATCAAATTATGACAGATCAAACTCCTTGATGATGATTCACTTAACTAACTAAAATCATGACAAAGGCAAGCGCACCTATCGAATAGTAGTATAGCTATGGTGAGTCAGGAATATCATACCCACGAGCACTAACAGTACTAGTAGTTGCTGTATTTTTATTATCTAGCCTATAAATTGAAGGAATTGTTTTTAATCTAAAATTAATTAAACTAACTATTAAGACGCAATAGAGAATTTGTAAGAAAATATTCGAATGAACCAATGAGAGAGACAATACCCAGGAAAGAATCCACATAGACTTCACTTATTATTCTGAATCTGAATTAAACGATTTATTTACTTACCTTGATCCGTAGAAATCCCTAAATTATATTAATATCTCTTTCGAGAGTAAAAATAACTGGCTCTAGGTTGATTACTTGAAATCTCTTTCCAATTAAAACCCCTATTGTCGCATCAAATCGATCTATGGATTCCCCTATTAGATTTGACTCTAATTCGATAGATTTATGTCGTCCTATTTCTAGGATTGCATGCAACTCCACTCAATTAGATCTACTATTAAATAAGGACTTTTGCTCCACTGAAATAAGCACATCAATCATGAATTAATATCCTGAAAACATTAAAATATGGAATAAGTACACATAATTGAGATCAAGAAATCAAGTATTTATGATGTAATTCAAAAATTAAATAACAAGATCCATCATAGGTTTCATCTTCCCTAGGTATCTAGGGAATTTAGTTCATACTTTGGGAGGAAAACATCTCAAAATTAGGAAAACAAGAAAATATAAAGAAACCTAAAAACTTCTAGAGAAATTGAATGGAGATCTTTTGTAACACCCCAAACCCAGCCCAAAACACTACGGCCGAATTCGGAATGTTACTGGGAAAAACGTTTGAAACGAAATTTGATTTAAGGGTGAAAACACGTGTTGCGTTTAAGAATCTTTTTCTTGGTTTATAAAAGATATTTTATTTACAAAATGTTTGTTGTTTTGAAAGTAGTTTGCCGAGGAGAATAAAAACTTTGAAGGTTGCGTTTAGTATAAATCGTTGTACATTTAAAAATTCCAGAAAAGTTCGCGTTGGTACGAGTATCCGGGTTTAAAACTTTAATTTAGGTCTCTAAGTTGTAAATTATTTCCAATTATTAATTCGATAGTCAATCTAACTTCAAATATAATAAAAATCCCCAAATACTTAAAATGGCCTTATTACAATAAAAATTATCCCATACGTACTAAAATTAAAAATTTCCACTGTTGGGCTTGGCCCAAAACCACACAAATCCACAAACACATGTGATAATGCAAAATGTTACCCATCCCGGCCTAGTATCCATCCGCTACACACCCCCGTATCTAGCCACCACACATCAGGGGATTACTAAATCGACCCTTCATTCGCTACACACCAATTCGGCAATTAATGCCGTCCACCTAGTGGTCTAGCCACTGGTCCACGTGATTAAATCACAAAATCCACAACGTGACTCAAGGTCAACGTCAATCCACGATGTGACACGTAGCCAACATCAAACCACGATGTGGCACATAGCCAACACCAACCACGATGTGGCATATAGCCAACATCAATCCACAGTGAGGCTCGAGGCCATCGCTAAACCACGTACATAAATGTAAACCCTGTCCTTCAATCGATATTTATCCCATCCCCATGCATACGCAACATATTATGATGATATGGCAAAATAACGCATGGACAGATTAAATAGGCATATGACACGCTACGTGTATCCACAGTAATCCACCACAACCACACCATAGATAGGGTGCTAACCTGGTTACCGAAATACCCATTAAGGATACGACACCACCATAGCCACTGTGTCGGCTGCCACATCATATCACATGAAATTAATTAATTAACAGGGAAAACAACGTATTAACTACACACCTGATAACCCGAAGCACTAGACTCTCGATTTCCCTAACGTCCTCGCTCAAAGAGACTACAGCGATCTGCTTGTCTCTTTTCGACGCTGGCCCACACCCCGGTGGCCAATCCCGAACCACAAAAACCGAACATTTCTTAAACTTAGGGGTAGAGACAACCCCTTTTTCCCCTTGACTGGTACTCGCATCCATTAAATAGCACTTAATCAGAAGACTCGGTTAAACGTCCAATCAAATCTAAATGAGACAAACCAAAACTTAATCGAGTACTCTTACCGAATAGATCCAAATCTAGAAGGCTCCTTCTTAACCTTTGTCAAAACCCCCTACATTAGTCTAGTTAGAATCGGCTAACACCCTACATTAGTCTAGTTAGAATTGGCTAACACCTATAGATAAAAGAAATGGCCTTTGGCCGAATACCACAACCTTCTTCCCTTGCTTGATCAATCCCGAAAGCTTCTCCTCCTAACGCTGGGTATAAAGAATCCCGAACCCAACCCTTCATGGTTTTGGACAATCCAAATAAACAAGATTAGGTTCTTGGTTTCGGCCAACCAAGGAGAAAAGAAGAAAGAAACCGATCAAAGGAGAGATCCTTACCACTCTACTAACCCGATTCGGCTTAATGACAACCCTTGGAGATCAACGCGATAGAAGAGAATGGAAGAAAAGTGTAGACGAAAATAAAAGAAGAGAAAGAGAAACGATGGATGGGAGGTTCGGCCAAGGTACTATTCGGCCTTGATGAAAAGCAAGAGAAGAAGAATTAGTGGAGAGGCTCAAAGAGGTTCGGCTATGGTCTCAGCAAATGGAAATGTTCTTTCGGCTTTTGAAGATAGGAGAATCGGTGCAAAGAAGAAGAAAGGGGTTGGAGTTTGTGTGGTTTCGAATATGGTGAGAATGGAGGGTATGTTTCGGCTTTTAGAGGGTGACTAGAAAAGAGACGATATAGTTTGCTAAGATGAGAAAAAGTGCACGAATGGTTCTTCACTTTCGGCTTTTGGTCAAGAGAAAAGAGAGCAAAATTTCGGCAAAAAGAACTAGAGAAAAGAAGAACTTTCAAAAGAGGGAAAAGAAGTGGCCACCCACACTCCTTATTTTGGCACCTAAAGCCCCTAGTCGAACCACTTCCTTCTTGGCCGAAAATGCCACACCAAGAACCCTTCATTCGGCCAACTCTTCCCTTCTTTCCCAAATCCCTCTTTTTTCTCCTCATTTTCCTCCCCTCCACTCATTCAAGTGAGTTTGAATGCTTCAAACCTCTATCTCCCCTCATAGCCACAAATTCAAAATAATTTGACTCAGTCAAATCCCACCTTCCAAGTGCCATAACCGAATCCAACTCTCCCCTCCCCTTGACGCAAAACAAATGCCAAAATGCTGCCAGTGCTACGCGAACCAAGGCCCCTTTTCACTCCCTGAGGCGTCACTTCCCTGTGCTCTAAGTGGCACCTCCTTGCCAATTTACCACTGGGATTCTTGTGTCAGAGAACACCTCATCAAACCCCTTAAGGCCTAACTCCCTTAGCTTTCCCCCAAACAGCTTAAACCAAAAAGTTTCACTAAGGCTCCTACCTAATCCCCAAAGTTTCCCGAAGCCCCCAAACACAATCAAACAACACACAGAGCATACTATCACACATATATATACAAAATGTGAGACCTTTAAATCCTGAATATTACATCTTTAATCTTAAAAGAGATCCTGCTTCTGAGTTGAATCCGTTGGCATTCTTTGAGTAAATTTTTTGTTCTTCTCTGCGTACTTCTTTAGGTCTTCTTTGTGTATTTCTAAACTCTAGATTGCTTAGAAACCCTAAAAATTGGCTTTTTTCGTGTGTTAGGGAAATAGGGTTCGAAATTGACACGGGTGGGAATGTCCAGGCCGTGTGGTTTCTGAAAGTAGCTCATTTTGGCCATTTTCTGCTACTTTTGCTTCCATATGCTCTCCTAAGTATAGAAACATGAAATTAAAGGATTAAGAGTATCAAATTCACTAAATTATATAATAAATCACCCAAAAACATGCCAAGCATGGGATTAAAACATGTTACTTTTATGGTTTATCAAATATCCCCGCACTTAAGCGTTTGCTTGTCCTCAAGCAAAATCCTAAACTCACAATTAAAATTAAACTTTCTCAATTCATAATTCTCATCAATAATGTTTTATCATAATTCACAAATAATCACACATTGGTAAGTCAACTAAAAGAGCACTAAAGATTCAAACAATCCAAGTCACACATTTTTTAAAGCATGAAAACATAGGTATTTCCCCTTATCTAAGTAATTACATGTAATTCAAAACCGACAAGAATTGACATTATCACTAAAGATTCACTCAAAGCACTCAAAGTGTTTAAGGTTCAAAAATTAAGCACTCAAAAGTGAAACATGAAAAGTCATTACCATAAGCTTGCATGAAAATCAAATCTCCACCACTATAAAATGAGATGATACACAAATCAAAAGGTCTTTAAAGGGTTGTAATAGGGCTTGGGTTAAAGGTGTGGATAAAGGCTGAAAAAGAAGGTTAGAACTGAGATCAAATTGATAAATTACCAAACTAGAAAAATAAACAAATGCTGATTTACATCAATTGAAATTATTTAAGAATAACATGAGCTTCTTCTCAAAATATGGATATAACTATTCAAGCTCAATCAACATGGAACACATAATAATCAATAATTATAAACGTACATGTATAAAAAATATTTTGTATTATTTTTTTTTGAGAACAATAAGAAATAACTCATCACATAAAGCAAAAGAACATAGCTAGGCAACTAATCAAATTAAATCTCGACAAAAAGGGAGTCAATAAAATGAAAAGAATTCTCAACGAATAAAAATTGGGTTATGGGTTAACATTAATGGGTAAATCAAGAATGGTGTTTTAGGCTCAAAGGGGTTCACTAAGGGTTAATTATGAAGGTAGGCTTTTTATGGGATAAGTGGGTTAAAACCTAAGTGCCTTTATCATCTCAGTATATCAAATCAAAGGTGTGGTCTCGACATGCATTATCGAAGTAAGTTCTGGAATAACAAATCAATATTGACACACTCATAAGCAATAATAAAATGAGCAGGAAAAGTGTATGCTTTAAAGGCTCAAAATCTCAGAAAAAATTATGGTTTTTGGTATGAATCTTGCAAATTTCAAACTTCAAAGTAATATTTAAATTTAAGGAAACAACCTAACAAATTTTAATTCTGAAAATAGACTTATCATGCTTGATTCTCTCATGTCTTAAAGTTTAAACAATCAATGCATGATTACCTATGAATTTAATCTAAAACATATCAATGATAATAAAAAATCGATAAGAATTCATTCTAATAGTAATATGAGAAAATTACTAAAAACATAAGACATAATTCAAGGATTTCTAATAATCATATAAATAACCTCCCCACACTTAAGATGTACATTGTCCTCAATGTACAAACAAAAATAACACAGTAGAAACAAAATATCATAAGAGAGGGAGGTAATTGAAATTTCCCTAAATAGTGGATGAAATTCCTAGAATAGTGAAAAGCAGAATTGTAGATAAATGTAGATGTAGTGCATGATTCTGAGCAACTAATAAGAAAATAAAGACAATGCTGAAGAAGATTAAAGGGTTACTCAATTAGAAACAACCATAATAACTAAAATATAGTTCAAAATATAAAAGCAAAAAAGTCTAGGATAATACAAATAAAAATAATAATAAAAAATAATAATAAAAAGAAAAATAAATAGACTCAATGATCCTCATCATCAGATGTACCAGCATTGCGGGAGTCGTCGGCGCTAGGGGAGAAATATGGAAATGCTGAAAAATTTGCTACAATGTCGCATTAATACTGTCGAACCTCTGAACATAGTACTGACAGAAGCGAGAGAACTCCTCGGTGGATACTCCTCGAAGCTAGCAGTAGAAGGAACAGATCAGTGACTCGAAGGTAGAGGCTGCGGTGGGTCCTCGTGATAGGGAGGAAAATGATTAGCGAAGTCCTCGGGTTCATTTTGAGCGTCAGAATGGAACAATCTGTACTGAGGAGGATCCACTTCACGACGCCGCTCAATCATCCTCATGTGTATCATGTTCGAGATGCCTTGTCGGGACATCTAGCTAACAAGTGTGAGTGTGGATGACTACTCCGGTGTGTCTAGGAGACCGAAGTGTCGAGCAAGGCGAGTCACGTAAGGGCCTAAATAAATGGGGCCCTTCCTGTAGTGGTCAGTCTGATGGCGGAAGGTTAAAGCAATGAAGTATGCCAAATCAAATATATGCCCGTGCGCCATGCTCTATAGAAAGTAAGGGTCGTGAGTGCTAATGACTCCAGTGCTCTCTCTCCGACCTGCCAAGATGTGAGCTAAGAGTACGTGAATGTAGCGTAAGGCCGGAGAGAGAGAAGTTGCCTTCGAGTGACTCGCGTCATATGGTATCTAGCTCACTGTAAGATCTTTCCAACAATGCGATGGAGAGTGATAGATGTTCCTATGAAGTCTAAGGAAGTCCTCAGTGATTATAAATTCCTCCGTATAGATTCTCATAGCCGCACCAAACTCGGGGACGCTCATATGTCGCACTAAACCACAAAGTTGAAAACTGATGGTACCTGGCTCGTCATGAACTGTCATGACCTGCTGTACCAAAAATGTCACGCAAAACTCAAATGTAAGCTCCATGTATGTGGGCTCAATAATGGAAAAGAATCTATCCCACGGAACTGTGGCGATAATGGCGTGCACGTCATCAGCGAATTGGACCTGCTCTAAGGTGACCCAATCAATGCAGCGGCCGAGACCGAGTGGACATAGTTGAAGGAGCTGAAATAAATCCTCCTGGGGCCCGCTGCAAATTGGAGGTAGGGGTGGCGGGCCTCGGCGGATGCGCTCGAGGGGGAAGTCCCACCGGGGCACTTCTGCTTTTTCAAAGTGGGGAAAGTGGTCTTGGATTTGCCATGAGTATTTGTCATGGTGTGCCTAAAAAAGGTAAAGAATTCTTTAGTAAACAAGGCAGTACCAAACATGCAAACTAAGTCTTTAAGAAAGTAGAATCCAAGTAAGTTAAATGGTCGACAAAATGTACGAACATCCAAGCATGAAAAATTCATATAGTAACACTAGCATGAAGCAACTTGAAAAATTAAGAAAGAACAACAACAAATGATGACAAAATAAAAATAATAAATAAGAATAATAACAAGTAACCTAAATAGACTAAGCATATTAGAAATAAAAGCAATAAACAAAAATTCAGAAATAAAAAAATCTAATGGCAAGAACAAATAGTAATAGAAACAGGAAATAATGAATATAGCAATACTATTATTTTAGTTGAAAGTAGTAACTGATAGAATCAGAAAAAAGCTAATAATTCCTAAGAGTAATAAATAATAAAATAATAAAACAATCTATCTAATAGTAATAATAAAAGTTAATAAATAAATAATAAGGAAATACAGAAAAATGGAAGTGCAAAAGGGGACAAGGGATAACCGACAGTGAGAGGATGGTGGTAGGAGGATCGCGCGGCAGTGATAGTTGGACGGCAGCCAAATGATGGGGGCTTTGTGCGTGGTGATGTGAAACAAGAAGAAGAAGAAGGGAAGGGAAGGGAAGAGGGGTAACGGTAAGGGTGCAGGGGTGTGAGGCCGTGGTGGAAGGGCTGTGCGTGGGGATCGAGATTGAGAGGGGAAGGGAAAGGATGAAGGGAGGGCGGTTGGGGAAGGGAGAAGGAAAGGGGAAAAAGGGTCGAGCGAGGGGCGACGGTCGGTGCGACGAGGGAGACGAGTGGGGAGATCTGAAGAGGGGGCACAAGATGGGTCAAACGGCGACAGAATAGGGTGATGGTGGCCAAACTGAGGGGGAAGAATAAGAGCGGCGACTAGGGTTTGGGGGCTTTGAGAAGAAGAAGACAAACATAAAAGAAAAATTGGGGTTAGGGATTTTAATGGGGACACGATCGTGTAAGGTCCATGTTGGGCCACACGGCCGTGTCACATGCCTGTGTGGTATCCTATTAAGCTCGTGTGCAATTAAAAATGAAAGCCCAGTCTTCACACGGCCTCAGACATGCCCCGTGTGTCAAGACCATGTGGTTCACACGGCCATGTCGCACGGCCGTGTGCAATCTCTTTCGCTTCTCCCACGCCCGTGTGCCTTGCCCATGTAACTCTCTGACTTGTTTTAAAAATGAAAATTTTAGCTCCAGGTTTCACACGGCCTAGGACACGCCCGTGTGTCCAGGCCGTGTGGTTCACACGAGCGTGTGATTGTTTTAGGCCGTGTCTCTGTCGATTTTTGGAAAAATTAAGTCTCAGGCTCCACACGGCCAAGGACATGCCCATGTGTCCAAGCCGTGTGGGTCACACGGCCGTGTCGCTCAGTCATGTAACTCACTGTTGATTTTTTCAAATTTTCAAAACTAAGTCAAAAGATCCACACGGCTAAGGACACGCTCGTGTGTCCAGGCCGTGTGGGTTTTAAAAACCTTTTTTTTAAAATAAATACTTTTAAAATATCATGAGATAAAATTAGAAAATTAGGAATGTTAATGCTCGGGTTACCTCCTGAGAAGCGCTTATTTAAAGTCTAAGCTCGACTTACCTCATATTCATATGGTTATAGTGGTTCATGGAATCGTGACTCCTCTTTCTCGCTATCATTTCTATTATCAACATATGGTTTGAGACTAGTAATATTTAATTTAAAAGTGGCAAATTTAGAATGATATACCTCAACTGTAGCATATGGAAAGACATTAAGTACCGTAAAAGGAATTGCTCCGTTCGCATTAAGCTCTGAAGTGATAATTCGAGGGTCCGTTTCATCTAACAATACCTGGTCCCTAACTTTGAAGTGGTTCATTCCATTCTTAAAACTAACTATAATCACAATAAAGGCAAGAACACATATCGTTTGTAGTATAGTTATGGTAAGACCAGTAATATCGTATCCACAAGGACCAAGAGTACTAGTAATTACTATTTTTCTATTCTTTAGCCTAAGAATTGGGGTGATATCTTTTAAACTAAAACTTAATTAAAAACACGACAAAGAAAGAACTAAGAAAAATACTTTTAGACAACTTATATGAGATAGGCAATACCTAAGGAAGAATCCACCTAGACTTCACTTATTACTTTTGATTCATATGATTTATTCACTTGACTTAATCCATAGAAATCCCTGATTTAGTTAATATCTCTTTCAAGACTAAAAACAACTGACTCTAGGTTGATTAATTGAAATCTCTTTCTAATTATAACCCCTACTGTCGCATTAACTCGATCTATGGATCCCCTTATTATATTTGACTCTAATCTGGCAGATTTATGTCGCCCTATTTCTAGGGTTGCAATCAACTCCGCTTAATTATGTTGATCTACTCTTAAACAGGGACTTTTGCTCCACTGAATAAGCACATTCGACTTGAATCAATAACCTGAATTATGAAAACAAAAATAAGAACTCACAATTAAGAATAAAAAAAAAGTATTTATCTTATAAATCAAATAATAATTAGATCTGTCTTAGGTTTCATCCCCTCAGGTATTTGAGGGATTTAGTTCATAATGATAGAGGGTAACATCTTAAAATAGGAAAACAACAAAACATGAGAAAACCCAAAAACTTCTAAAGAACTTGATAGGGGATCTTCAGTCTTGATGGAGATTCTTCTCCTAAGTTGCCCCCGACGGCTGTCTTTGGGTATTTTCTGCCTTCTACTCAGCGTCTACTCGACGTCCCTTTTAGGTTTCCCCCTAGGGTGTTTATATAGGCTTTGGAACGCCTTTCTTAGCCCACAAATAACCTTTTTCAAATAGAATTAGTCTTGGGGTCGGTAGGGACATGCCCGTGCTGGACTCCTTCGATTCTGCTCGTCCCACACGGTCGTGTTATCTGCCCGTGTACAATGTTCTAGGTCGCGTTTGATCCTGCTTGTAACACACAGCCGTGTTCGATGGTCCAGGCCGTGTTGATTTCTTAAGTCGGCTCATTTTGTCCCTTTTTGGTCCATTTCTCGTTCTTTTTGGCTCCCTAAGCTCTTCTGAATGTAAAACATGAAATTAAAGGATTAGGAGCATCGAATCCATCAAATCTAATGAAAACTCATCCAAAAATAAGCTAAGTATGGTGTTAAAATATGTGTAAATTATGGTTTATCAAATATCCCCACACTTAAGCCTTTGCTTGTCCCCAAGCAAAATTCTCACTCATAATTAAAATTAACTCCCTTGATTCATAATTCTTATCAATAATATTTCATCATAATTCATAGAAAATTCATACATTGATAATTTAATTTTAAAAAGTCCTAAAGATTCAAACAATCTAAGTCACAAATTTTTTATAGCACAAAAACATAGGTGTTTCCCCTTATCTAAATAATTACCTTTGATCCAAAACCGACAAAAATTGACATCCTCACTAAAGATTCACTCAAATCACTCAAGGTGTTTTAAGGTTCAAATTAAGCACTCATAAGTCAGAAATGAAAAGTTAATCCTATAGGCTTGCATGAAAATCAAATCTCCACCACTATAAAATGAGATGATACACAAATCAAAATATCTTTAAAAGGGTTGTAATGGGGCTTGTGTTAAAGGTGTGGATAAAGGTTGAATTAGAGGGTTAGAATCAAGACCGAATTAATAATTTACCTAACTAGAAACAATGAACTAATAATTAATAATTACATCGAAAAATACGAGCTTCTTCTCAAAATGTGAAATTAATTGCTTTAAGCTCAATAATGTCAAACTAATAATAGATAAATTTCCATTTTTTTTAAGAATAAGAACATACAATAATAAGATAGATTGTAACAACTGAAATAAAGAAAATAGTTAGGCAGCTGATCAAATCAAATCTCGACATAAGGGAAGTCAAAGTAGGAAAAGAAAAAATTTGGTTTTGGGTTAATATTAATGGTTAAGTCAAGAAATGGTTTATTAGGATCAAAGGGGTTCACTAAGGATTAATTATGGAGGTAGGCTTTTTGGTGGATTGAGTGGGTTAAAACCTAGGTGCCTTTATCATCTCAGTATATCAAATCAAGGATTTGGTTTTGACATGTATAATCGAAGCAAGTTCTAGAATAACAAATCAATATTGACACACTCATAATCAATAAAGTGAGCAAGAAAAATATATGCTCTTAAAGGCTCAAAATCTCACAAAAATTTATGGTTTTTGATGTCAATCTTGCAAATTTCAAACTTCAAAGTAATATTTAAATTTAGAAAAACAACCTAATAAATTTTTAATACGGAAAATAGACTTATCATGCTCGATTCTCTAGTGTCTTAGATTTTAAACCATCAATGCACAATTATCTATGACTTAATCCAAAACATTTCAATGAAAATCATAAATCAATAGAAGTTTCATACTAATAGTGATACAAGAAAATTATTTAAGAATAAGACATAATTCAGGGATTTTCTAATAGTAGTATAGTTAACCTCCCCACACTTAAGATGTACATTGTCATCAATGTACAAAGATAGATAATTATAATATAGTAATAAAATCATAAGATATGGAGAGAAGTGAAACTTCCTAAATTTTGGATGGAGTCAAAGAAAAGAAACGGGAGAAGGTTAGGCAGAGTTCAAGGTGGAGGTGTATATTCTAGTGGTGGTGTGGTCGTTTCTTAACAGCCCTTTGAACCTATATAATAATATAAATTAAAGACAAGAAAGATAAAGGAAAAAAAAATTAAAAATGAAAATAAAAGAAAAATAAAAAATAAATGGACTCAAAGGTCCTTGTTTTGTCGAGTCAATGAAGCGGCCGACATGAACTTATGTAGAGTGGTTGCGCACAGGGAGACTGCGCTAGGATCCTTTTACTTTTTCGACATGGGGATGGTGGCCTTGGTCTTGCCTCTAGTATTAGTCATTGTGTATTGTAGCACGGGTGGTGGTCGGTGTGGTGGCGGTGTAAAGATGGATAATGGAAAGGGGAAAGGGATAGGGTTGAGAGAGAAAGAAAAAAGAGGAAAGGGGTGGTGGCTGGTGGTGGGAAAGTAGATAAGCTGTGGTGGCTATGGTTGGGGAGAAAGGGATTTAGGAAGAAAGTGAGAAGAAGGGGTTTAAATAGAAATCGGGGCACCTGGTTGCTGCCCACGCTCGTGTACACTGGGCGTGTTAGGTCACACGCCCGTATCGCACAGTCATGTGATGTTTCATTCGTTTCTCCCACGCCTGTATGGACGTTTCCTCAGCCATGTTGTTTGACCAGTATCGACCACGGTCTACAGACACGGGCGTGCCGCACGTCTGTGTAGATTTCTCAGTTTCAACCACGACTTAAGGACACGGGCGTGTTGCACGCCCGTGTTACTTTCTCAGTGTCGACCACAACCGTATCGCACGGTCGTGGCATTTTGTCGGAGCCCGTGTTTTGGGGAAAATTTTTGTCTTGTTTCTGAACGGTCTCTTCCATGCTGATGTGCCTATTCCGTGGTGGCCACACGGCCACGAACACGCCCGTGTGCGAGGCCACGTGGTTAGGGAAACCTGCACCTAATAATTTGATTAGTTTTTAGTTAGATGCTAAAATTCAAAAATATGAAATCACTGAAGTTAGTTGTAACATCCTAAAAATTTGGAATTTTATATGTTGCATTGTTTTTGGTGTTAAGCTTGTTTAATTATTAATTGTATATATTTAGGAGGTCCTGAGAAGGCTCGGGGTTTATTTGGACCTAGTAACAATTTTTGTTATTTAGCACTTTAAGGAAATGGAGTAAGTGACCCTGAAGCATATGGAAATAATTGAGTAAGTAGCTGGCATAAATGAGCTATTGGTAAAGAGGATATGATGCCACATGAAGTACCTTGAGGGAAGGAGTTCGAATCCCTTTGTGTGCATGTGTGAATTTTATTTTTGCTTTCCTTCCTTATAGTGTCGGCCAAGCATTGAACTTATGGTAAGTTGGACTTTTATTTTTATGGCAAGATGGCTAAGAGAAAAGGCAAGATTGAACTTAGGGAAAGGAATCAATTGGAAAAGGCATGTAGGGGGAACATAAGGCTTATAACAAGGGAGATGTTTTGGAAAGTTTGGATTGCTAAACTTTGACCATTTGGCCATGCACTTGGACAGTTTTTGGGCTAGGGGGGTGGCCGAATTTTTGTTGGCTTTTGGTAAGGTTTAGGTGCTAGTTGGTCACTTTTTCATTTTGGCATTTGGTGTTGTCAATAGCTTTTCTTTTCTACAATTTTCTCTCTAATTTCCTCTCCCTAGCCGAATGTACCTTGAGCAATAGGTAAACATTTGCTTTCTTTTGGCCATTTTATTTTTTGACCATTTCGGTCTTATTTGTTCATTCTCTCCAAACCATTTTTTTCTCTTTGTGCCGAAACCACATAACCTTGAAGGGCCATTTTTCTTTTCTCTCTTTTTTCTTCTTGCCGAATGCATACTAGTCTCAAAGTTTCTTCTTTGTTCATCTTCCATTCTTGAAAAGAACCGAAACCTAAACACCTTATTTTCTTATACCTTTCTTCTTCTTTTTGCAAAAATCTCTCAAACATCATTCATTCACCATGGCCGAATGTCATTAAGCATCATCCTCTCCAATTTTTCACCATAGCCAAATCTCCAACTACACACATATTTCCTTCTCAAATCATTTTCTACTCACACTTTGATCAATCGGTAAGTGGCTAGTTACAACATTTTGGTATTGTTATTTTTCCCTTTCTTTTGTGTCGAATCTACATGTTGGTGTGGGATGGCCTTTTTGGATCGAGACTATCATCATACCATATCTTATTCGAATCTCTTTTCTTTATCATAGAAATTTAGTGGAAGGCCGAAACTTGGAGTGTCCGAAGTCATCGTGTTATCATTAGGATTCGGTCCAAAAATCTAAGGTAAGGATTTCTTTCGAGGATTCCATATTACCAATTAAAGATAGGGTGATTAACCGATTTTTATCTTAGGGACTCTATCGTTCGATTTTCATCCTGTGAACGAAAGGATTTTGTGGTAAGCTGACTTCGCTCATAAGACCAATCGTCTTTAATTACGAAATATTAGTTTGGACTAATATTCAATTGTCAATAGAGGCAAACAAGATCGAATCAAAAGGAGTGGTGAATAGTGATCAAAAAAGGAGTGGATTTACGATCCCCTCTAGATTCAAACGAAGGGTTGTTTTGGCGATCTGTGATTTTCCATCGGGTTGTGGACCCGCATCCGGAGAAAATCAACTATTCGAGGTTGTTCGTAATCGTGAGTCATCGACGATCCGGGATTTTCCACAGGGTTGTGAACCGTCAATTGGGGAGAACCGGCAAATAGTAGTTATTCGAGATTCCGAGGGTAAAAATCTAGACCATTTATCTTAGAATAGATTTATTATAAGTGTTAATGATGTAATCGAGTGTTATAATATTTTTAGGTGTCGGTGATCAGGAAAGTGTAATGCTTATTGTAATCAGGTGTGTAATCTCACACTGTATTCCATGGGTTAGATAATGATATCGTGTTAATCGTTTGATTAAATCGCATGTTAGTGACATCGGGTAAAATGGCATAATTATCACTAAAATGGTAAAGACTATGAAATCGGTATTAAGACTGTAAAAATTACGAGATTACCCTTAATGGGCCAAATGTGATCTTTGATATATGGGCCAAATGTGATATTTGATATATGGGCCAAAATGTGATATGGGCCAGCTTGAGAAAAAATTTATTATGGGCCATATTGTTCGTCATAATTATATGTATGGATTGTTGTAAATGAATATTCATATTATATACATGATTTGCATGGGTTGGGAAATTGTGAAGAGAAGTTACGTAGCTTTGCTATTAAAATTGCAGTGGCTCGCCACAAATCGGAAAATGGCAATGCCATGTAAACTCTGTAAATCTGGTGGCTTGTCCACAAATTGATAAACGGCTTAATGCCTATTTTGGTGTGTTGCCGGGTGGGTGACTAAAGCTCCCCACAGGTGTGCTGGTTGGTATGGGTGGTGTGTAGCGGATGGAAATTAGGTTTGGTTTGGGAATTGCATATCACATTCATATTATACATGTTATTGTGTTATATTTGTAATGGGCTTTGGCCCAATAAATGCTAAATTGGATTTTGGCCCAGTGGACAGTGGTAAATGGTTTACATACTGAGTTTTAGGTAACTCACCCCGTTTTCCTTACTCTTCTCAGGTAATGATCAGTGACAGAGACTTGAGCTGTGGACGACTCGGTGGAGGCCATACTACGAATAGTGGGTTATTTGAACTTTGGTCTTCTTTTAAGTATTTCTATTGTTTTGCTATTTTAAGTTAAGTTGTAATAAGGCCTCTGGATAAATTTTAATGTTGTTTCACATTTGATAGATTTTATAATTTGCTTGAATACTTTAAGTGGGATTTTTCTAAAAAAATTAAATAAATGTTTTTCTCTAAATGAACATGCAAAAAAGGTTTTCATTCTTAAATATTTTAACTCGGAAAATTTTCTGTTAACAACGTTCTTCAAAATTTTGTTTTCAAAACCACTTTCGAACTCTATTAAATTTTCTCGAAATATTAATTTAATTTCTTTTTAAAGTTTCAATTTATAAATTCTTAAGTCTCAAATTGGTTGATTTATCAACCAACCATAAATTTTCAATAAACTTCACGTCAAGATGTTTTAAAAATTTGATTTCTTAAAATCTTTAAAAGACTAGATGTATATTCCTTCTGTGTGACATGTCAAATTTGGTCTTAACGCATAGACCGGGTTTGGGGTGTTACATTAGTGCTCGGGTTGCCTCCCGAGAAGCGCTCGTCTTAAAGTCTTAAGCTAGACTTACCTTTCATTCGCATAATCATGTTGGTTTGAGGAGTTGAAACACCTCATTCTTTCTATCAATTGTATTAAAATAAGGTTTTAGACTAGTATGATTTACCTTGAAGGTGCCAAATTGAGAATGAGTTATCTCGACTGTACCGTATGGGAAAGTATTAAGTATCGTGAAAGGAATTATTCCATTAGGTTTATAAGTGAAAACACGAGGATCTGTATTATCCATTAGAACTCAGTCTCCAACCTTAAAGTAGTTTGCTTCATCTTTAAGTTCGTTATGAAGTTGCCTCGGTTTTGCTTCGTATGTTCTTGGTTTCTCCTTGACATGTGTCTTTCACTCGTATAGTTCATCGGTCTGAAGCCTTCGCTCGTCATGAGTTATTTCTTTGTTGGCACGAGGTCTAGGATATGGCTCAGTTGTGTAATTTCATGGTGCTTCCTGAAAAGAGGGTTGAATCAAATGGTTATTAATAGAATTTATGTTCTCACCTTTATTACTCGATGTTCTAGCCGAGTCAAGAGCCTGAAGAGTGATTGTTTCGTCAACTACACGAAGTGTGAGTTCACCTGTACCAACATCAATTCTAGTTTTAGCAGTTGCTGAAAAGGGTCTTCCTAAAATTAAAGGAACATTATTTTCCTCATCCATGTCTAAAACAACAAAGTCTACTGGGAATATGAATTTATCAATTTTTACTAGTACATCTTCGATTATACCCCTAAGAACTCTAATAGTTTTATCAGCCAATTGAGTACTCATCCTAGTTTGTTTGGGTTTCCCAAGACCTAGCTGTTTAAACATTTTATAAGGCATAACATTTATGCTTGCCACTAAATCTGCTAAAGCATTGTTAACCGCTAAACCACCAATTAAGCAAGAAATCGTAAAACTCTCTAGATCTTTTAACTTTTGTGGTAGTCTATTTTGTAAGATTGCTGAGCACACTGCATTTAGCTCCACATGTGACGCCTCGTCTAACTTCTGTTTGTTTGTCAAAAGCTCTTTTAAATTTTTTTTTGAATTGGGCATTTGTGAAAGAGCTTCAATAAACGGTAAGTTAATATGTAATTTTTTTAAGAGTTTAAGAAATTTACCGAATTGTTCATCTGTGCGGTCTTTCTTTGTCGCATTGGGATATGGCACACGAAGTTGGTATTCTGTACTTACCAGTTTTGGTTTATCATGGCTTACCTCAATCTTACCTTCCTCTACCACATTCTCTTGCCTAAATTTTGGTTCATCTAACCCTTCACTATCGTGGGCAATGGCATGAATTTACTCCTTTGGGTTAGTTTCAGTGTTGCTTGGCTAGCTGCCTTGTGGCCATTCAGAGATCAGCTTAGCAAGCTGTCCTAATTGGTTCTCGAGCCCTTGAATTGATGCCTGTTGATTTTTAAGTGTTGTTTAGGTGTTTTGGAAGCGTGTTTCTGACACTGTGATGAATTTTGTTAGCATCTGCTTAAGATTCGGCTTTTTCTCTTGTGGGTAGGGTTGCTATTGGAAGCCTAGAGGGGGATGTTGTCTCTGATTTCCTTGACCACCCCATGAGAAGTTTGAGTGGTTCCTCCAACCTGGATTGTAAGTTTTACTATAAGGGTTATTTTGAGATCTAGAATTATTACCCATATAGTTCATCTCTTCGCTTTTTATGCCAGGGTTGTAGGGTGGATATTCTGTATTACTCATTCCTCCTCTATCGCACTGCATAACTGGATGTACCTGCGAAGAACCACACAAACCATCAATATTTTTATTTAACAGCTCTACCTGGTTTGATAGCATGGTCACTGCGTCGAGGTTGAAAACACCGGCTGCCTTTGTTGGCTTCGTCCTTATAACTTGCCACTGATAGTTATTTAGTGACATCTCTTCAATGAATTCGTAGGTGGCCTCAGGTATTTTGTTGTTAAGTGTGCCGCCGGCGGCCGCATCAATCAACTGACTAGTTGAGGGGTTCACACCATTATAAAAGGTTTGAACCTGTAGCCATAGAGGTAATCCATGGTGTGGGCACATTCTTAACAAATCCTTGTATCTCTCCCATGCATCGTAAAGTGTCTCTAAATCCATCTGCACAAAAGAAGAGATATCATTCCTCAACTTAGTCGTTTTAGCCGGCGGAAAATATTTTAGTAAAAATTTTTCGGTCATTTGTTCCCATGTAGTGATTGATCCTCGTGGTAACGAGTTCAACCACTGTTTAGCTTTATTCCTTAACGAAAAAGGAAACAACCGAAGGCGAATGGCATCATCAGAAACACCATTAATCTTGAAAGTATCGCAAAACTCCAGAAAATTTGCCAATTGATTGTTTGGATCCTCATCCTACAAACCATTAAACTGAACAAATTGCTGAATCATCTGAATAGTGTTAGGTTTCAGTTCAAAATTATTGGTAGCAATAGTAGGTCTAACAATACTTGATTCAGTTCCTGTTAAATTAGATTTAGCATAATCATACATAGTATGAGGAGCAGGATTTTGATTCACTGGATTTACGGCAACCACAGGAGGTAGCAGATTATTATTAGCCATCTCTTCGATAGTATTGGTATCGTCCTCTTTCTCTTCCTCTATGTATTGTAGACTTCGCCTTATTTCTCTTTGATTTCTGCAAGCTATACTTTCGATCTCACTATCAAAAAGTAATGGTCCTGACGGGTTTCTTCTAGTCATAAACTAAAAGTTCCTGCCAGAAGCAAAGAAAAGAAAAACTTAGTAAACTAAAAAAAAATTGCAATTAAAAATAAGAATGGCTAAAGTAATAAAAATTTAGCGTTCCTAATATCTCAGTCCACGGCAACGGCGCCAAAAATTTGATATGTCTAAAAGTAACTATGATCACAATAATGCCAAGCGCACCTATCGTTTATAGTATAGTTATGGTAAGACCAGTAATATCGTATCCACAAGGACCAAGAGTACTAGTAATTACTATTTTTCTAATATTTAGCCTAAGAATTGGGGTGATTTCTTTTAAACTAAAACTTAATTAAAAACAGGACAAAGAAAGAATTAAGAAAAATGCTTTTAGACAACTTATTACTTTTGATAGGCAACTTGAGATAGGCAATACCTACGGAAGAATCCACCTAGACTTGACTTATTACTTTTGATTCATATGATTTATTCACTTGACTTAATCTGTAGAAATCCCTTATTTATGTTAATATCTCTTTCAAGACTAAAAACAACTGACTCTAGGATGATTAATTGAAATCTCTTTTTAATTAAAACCCCTAGTGTCACATTAACTCGATTTATGGATCCCCTTATTAGATTTGACTCTAATCCGACATATTAATGTCACCTTATTTCTAGGGTTGCAATCAACTCCACTTAATTGTGTTGATTTACTCTTAAATAGGGACTTTTGCTTCACTGAATAAGCACATTCGACTTGAATTAATAACCTGAATTATCAAAACAAGAATAAGAACTTACAATTAAGAATAAGAACAAGTATTTATCTTATAAATCAAATAATAATAAGATCTGTCTTAGGTTTCATCCCCTCAGGTATTTGAGGGATTTAGTTCATAATGATAGAGGGAAACATCTTAAAATAGGAAAGCAACAAAACATAAGAAAACCTAAAAACTTCTAAAGAACTTGATGGGAGATCTTCAGTCTTGATGGAGATCCTTCTCCTAAATTCCTCCCGACGGCTGTCTTTGAGTATTTTCTACCTTCTACTCGACGTCTACTCGACGTCCCCTTTAGGTTGCCCCCTAGGGTGTTTATATAGGCTTTGGAACGCCTTTCTTAGCCCACAAGTAACCTTTTCAAAATAGAATTAGTCTTGGGGTCGGCAGGGACACGCCCGTGTTGGACTCCTTCCATTCTGCTTGTCCCACACGACCGTGTGATCTGCCTGTGTGCGACGTTCTAGGCCGTGTTTGATCCTGCTCGTAACACACGGTCGTGTTTGATGGTTCAGGCCGTGTTGAATTCCTAGGTAGGCTCATTTTGTCCCTTTTTGGCCCGTTTCTCGTTCTTTTCAGCTCCCTAAGCTCTCCTGAATGTAAAACATGAAATTAAAGGACTAAGAACATCGAATCCATTAAATCTAATTAAAACTCATCCAAAAATAAGCTAAGCATGGGGTTAAAATATGTGTAAATTATGGTTTATCAATCATGTATTCTCGGTTTCTCCTTGACATGTGTCCGACACTCGTCTAGTTTATCGATTTGTAGCCTTCGTTCTTTATGAGTTGATCTGGACCGTGGCTCTATCATGTTTTTCGAAGGTTTTTCCTACACATTATGTTGAGCCACAATGTTGCTTATATTAACAGAACTCGTATAATCATCTTGATCACTAGATATCTAAGCAGAATCACGAGCTTGGAGTTTAATCGGGTCATCACCTACACGAAGTATGAGTTCACCTATACCAACATCAATAATCATTCTAGCAGTTGCTAAAAAGGGTCATCCTAAAATTAAAGGCACATCACTATCCTCATCCATGTCTAAAACAACAAAATCAACTAGGAATATGAATTTATCAATTTTCACAAGAACGTCTTCAACAATACCCCTAGGAAATCTAATAGTTCTATCAGCCAATTGAATGCTCATCCTAGTTTGTTTGGGCTTCCCAAGACCTAGTTGTTTAAACATTTTATAAGGCATAACATTAATACTTACCCCTAAATTAGCAAAATCATTATTAACTTTTTAACTACCAATTAAACAAGGAATGGTAAACTCATTACGTCTTTCAATTTGTTGGGTAGTTTATTCTATAAGATAGCTAAGCAAACTGCCTTTAGCTCTACGTGCGATGAATCATCTAACTTCTGCTCATTTGCTACAAGCTCTTTTCAAATTTTTACTGAATTTGGCATCTGCAAAAGAGCTTCAATAAGTGGTAAGTTAATATGTAAATTTTTAACAAGTTTAAGAAATTTACCAAATTGTTCATTTGTGTGGTCTTTCTTTGTCACAGTGGGATATGGAACTCGACGTTTGTACTCCTTACTTACAAGTTTTTGTTCACTGTGGCTCACCTTTACCATACCTTGACTGACCACACTTTCTTTGTAACAACCCGACCTAGACCATAGTCAGAACAGTGGTTTCGGCACCACAAATCTGAGGTTGGAAAAATATTTTAATATTATTTTTGATGTTTATAGTATGTGATTGAGCATGTGTGAAAATTTGGTGTGAAAATTTTATCATTTGTGTGTCGAATAATAAAAAAGAACTTAATCGCATTAAATATAAAAGTTGTGTGCTGATATTTAAAGTAATAAATTGGCATGGCTTATTAAAATATGAGTCCTTATGTTGTTATTATTCCATGTGATAAATGGTTGGAAAAAATGCCTAAGTTAGTGGAACTTAAATGTTATTTCATTAAGGATGGTTTAGTAAATAATACATTAATATGTAATAAATAAAACAAAAGCATGAATTAGAGTGGTGTTCAGCTTTTCTTGTCGAAATTCAAGAAAGAAAGCTAGGGCTCATATGTTTTGATATTCGGCTACTTCCAAGCTTGATTAAAGGTTCGTTTTTGTTCGGTTTTTGATAATTTTTACGTTATTGTGATCGTTGCTTAGTGTATTATCAAACCCATGCTTAAATTTTAGAAATTTATGGTGATTTCGAGATATGCCATTGATGAATATGTGAGCTTTGTGTTGTTAGTTGGTGGAATATGAAAGCTTAGTGTTGGGTTAACATAGTTTGTATTTGGATTTTTGGTGAAATTGAGTAATTTGGGCTAAATTGTGAAAATGAAAAATTAGAGGACTAAAATGTGAAACAAATGAAATATATAGGCTTGTATGAGTATAAGGAGAATTCAGCCTAAGCATGATATAATGAAATTATGTGTATTTTGTGATTTTATGAAATAAGGACTAAAGTGTTAAAATGTAAAAATGTGAGGACTATTTTGTAAAATGCCCTAAATATGTGTGTTTGGACTAAATTGAATGAATTGGTGATTAAATGAGCTAAATTTGAATATCTATAGACCAAGAAAAGAGAGATTTAGATCGAGATCGAGGCAAAGGCAAAGTACTCGATTGATCGGCTAGTTTCGGTATTTCAACATTCGAAGTAAGTTCGGGTATAATACAAGTTGTTAAATTTATATCTATGTGATAAGAATTGAATAAATGTATAGTTAATAAAATAGCAATGTTACATATGAAAAGAGTAACGAGGCACTAAGTGTGCGTAATTAGAAATGAGACAGAGATGATTAGCACTGTGTGTGTGAAATAATAGAAGCTTCGGCTTATTGATTGGGCACTGTGTGTGCGATATCGAGATAAGTTTGGTTTAAAGTACAGGCACTAAGTGTGCGATAATATTTATGCTTCGGTTGCAAAATTTGGCACTAAGTGTGCGAGTAAATCAAATGAATAACAAAGGTTGATCGAAATATAATATCGAGCATAAAGTAGCATGGATGGTGAATAACTATGTATTGGCTAAGGTATGTATTGAACCTTTGTGGTTGATGAAATTGTTTATGGAATTATGAATGGTTGAGTGAGTATTTTAGCTATGGATGATATGGTGTGAATATTTGAGAGTTGATCTATGTGATGGATTCACTTTGTATAATGTATTTGATTTATTAAATTGAATGTAGTATGTTACGAAATTATTAAGCCTTAAAAGCTTACTGTGTGATGTGTTTCTTTGTTTTTCACTGTTAGTAAAGCTAGCTCAGATCCAGGGATCGTCAGCGACTCAATCACACTATCGGCTAACTATTTTGGTACTCTTGAAAGATGTGCATATTTGTATATGGCATGTATAGGCTAGTTACTGTAACATGTTTTGAAGTGTATAAACCTTGCCATGCGATTTGGCATTGGTAGAATGATGGTTGATATATGTTTTAAGCTTGTGAAAAGAATGTCTTATAAGTGTAGGTGTATACTCTATGTACGTGATCATTATTGCATGAATTAGTAAGATGGAAATGATATGGTTTATGGTAGGATTAATAAGGAATGAATGTTTGATAGATTACATGATTTTGGTTGTGTAGCTAAAAGTTTGAATTGGTATATTCTGGTGGATTTGTATAGGAAGTTGAATGATGTTGTTATGAGTTTAAATTGAATATGATTTGGTTTGTTTGAATGCCAATTGAAGTTTGAAATTGGATTGGTTTGTGCTTGTAGGTGTGACACTAATTGTGGGTGGAAAATTGGCCTTGCAGATTGCCTATTATTGCCCACACGGTTGAGCACACAGGCGTGTGGCTCGATCGTGTCCTTCGAGGTTGTGTTACAAAACAAGTCAGACTCGACCACGGGCTGGACACACGGCCGTGTGACTGACCGTGTGGTGCAAGTTAGTGTCGACCAAGGGTGAGGCACACGGGCGTGTCTCAGGCCGTGTGGACAAGTCAGTATGTATGCCCTGTTTTGCCACGGCTTGGACGCATGGGCGTGTCCGATGCCGTGTGAGGCACACGACCATGTTACCTCTGTAACTTAGAAAAATGTTTAATTTTCAAAAATTTTTGTATGTGTTCGGTTTAGTCTCGGCCCTATCCTAAAGCATGTTTAAAGTCTCATTGACCTATTTAAGGGACTATATGAATGTGAATTGTCATGTTTGGTTGTAAAATGATATGAAATGATAGAAAATGATTAGTAATGCCTCTTAACCCTAATCAAGCGACGGTTATAGGTTAGGTATTTTATTGGTATCAGAGCTACGATTTAGTCAATTCTAGGACTAACGTAGCGTGTGTGAGTCTAGCTTTACATGCCATATATATTTACAATAGTGTGATGAATCCTGCCAGTTAAAAATGTGTTTTTATATAGCAAATGGATCTCGATCGAGCAGTTGCTGATGATTTGGAAAGTAATACACCTGCTTCCATTCAAGGGACAATGCCGGCCACATCTAGGCCCAATGATAATAGCCAAGAGGGAGTGGCTAAGCAAGCCTTTTTTCGAATGATGAGTGAGTGGTTGTCGGAGTTCGTTCGAGCAAATCTGGCTGCTCCACAACCTCCACCCCCACAAGTACCCGTTATGCCACAAGTTGTAGATCCGATCAGATTGAATAAACCTCCTATAGATAAAATTTGAAAGTATAGGGCCGAAGAGTTTAGTGCCGTAGCTGATGATGATGCGAGCGAGCTGAGTTTTGGCTCGAGAATATCATTCGAGTGTTTGATAAGCTGTTGACTCCTGATGAATGCATTAAATGTGTTGTTTCCTTGTTGAGAGATACAACATATAATTGGTGGAAAATGTTGATATCCGTGGTTCCGAGAGAGAGAATCACCTGGGATTTCTTTTAAGCTGAATTTTGAAAGAAGTATATCGGTCAACGATTCATAGATCAGAAACGTAAAGAATTCCTCGAGCTGAAACAAGGTCGTATGTCAGTTACTGAGTATGAATGAGAGTTTGTGAGATTAAGTCAGTATGCATGTGAATGTGTTTCGACAGGAGCTACTATGTGCAAATGTTTCATTGAAGGGCTGAATGAAGAAATTAAATTGTTGGTTGGAATACTTGACATAAATGAATTTGTTGTGTTAGTTGAAAGAGCCTGCAAAGCCGATAAGCTTAGCAAAGAAAAGAAGAAAGTAGATTCTGAGGCTAGAGATGAAGAAAAGAGGTCGATGAGTAAGTCATCTCAACTATCGACGAAGAGATTTAGAGATGCAAGCAATCGTTCAAATGCTTCTTTTGGACATTCGAATAGAGACCGTGTGAGACAAAGTGTGGGTCCAAGAGCTCAAATCCCAACTGAATCAATTGTTGGAAGTGTCAAAAGCAACAAGCTTGAGTGTAGACAGTGTGGAAGATGACACGTTGGTGAATGCTGGGGCAAGTACAATAGTAGAACTTGTTATAAGTGTGGATCCCGAGATCATTTCATTCGAGATTGCCCAGAGTTAGCTGAAAAAGACAATGTTCAGAGTGCGAGACCGAGTAACATGACGGCTAGGAGTAGAGCTTCTAGAAACACCAAAAATGTGAGTGGTAGCTAGAAAGGGATGACGGATACAGCTGTGAGATCCAAGGCGAGAGCACCTATCCGTGCCTATGCTATACGCGCACAAGAAGAAGCGTCATCTCCAAACGTCATTACTGGTACTTTTACTCTATTTGATACTGATGTGATTGCATTGATAGATCCAGGTTCTACTCATTCCTATATATGTGTGAATCTAGTATCAAGTAACACTCTACCTGTTGAGTCTACTGAATTCGTGATTACAGTATCGAACCCCTTAAGCAAGTATGTCTTGGTTGATAAAGTGTGCAAGAACTGTCCGTTGATGTTTCGGGATAATTGCTTTCGGGCTAATTTGATGTTGCTACCTTTTGATGAATTTGATATCATTCTGGGTATGGATTGGCTAACATTGCATAATGCTATTGTGAATTGCAAACAAAAGAGTATTGATTTGAGAAGTCAGAATGGTGAGATAGTTCGAATTGAATCTAATGAGTTGAATGGGCTATCGGCTGTTATATCATCGATGAAAGCTTTGAATTATATGAAAAAGGGTTGCGAAGCCTATCTTGTGTATGTGATAGATACTAAAGTGACAGAAAAGAAAGTTGAATCTGTGCCTATGGTTTGTGAATTCCCTGATGTGTTTCCTGAAGAACTACAGGGATTACCTCCGATATGGGAAGTTGAATTTGGTATTGATTTAGTGCCAGGGATGACTCCTATCTCAATAGCTCCGTATAGAATAGCACCGACAGAATTGAAAGAGCTAAAGTCTTAGTTGCAAGAATTGACAGATAGAGGATTTGCACGACCGAGTTTCTTGCTCTGGGGTGCTCTTGTGTTGTTTGTGAAAAAGAAAGATGGTACTATGAGGATGTGTATTGATTACCCAAAACTAAACAAAGTGACGATAAAGAATAAATATCCATTACCGCGAATCGATGATTTGTTTGATCAGTTGAAGGGAGCTACAGTGTTTTCTAAGATAGATTTGAGATCAGGTTATTACTAGTTGACAGTTAAAGAATCAGATGTACCGAAAACTACTTTCAGAACGAGGTACAGACATTATGAATTCTTACTTATTCCTTTTGGACTAACGAATGCTCCTACAGTGTTTATGGGTTTGATGAATCGGATATTCAGACCGTATTTAGATCTCTTTGTTATGGTTGATAAACCGTAAAAGTAACATATTTTAATCCCACATTTAGCACGCTTTTGGATGATTTAAGCCTTGAATTGTGTAATTTGGTCTCTTAATCCTTTATTTTCATGTTTTATACTCAAAAAAGCACCGAAGGATGAAAAGAACGAGAAATGGGCCCAAAATAGAGTAAATGGGCCATATCACGAAATCAACACGGCCTGGGCCCAAACCACACGGCCGTGCCTCATTCAACAGACTCAAACACGGCCTGGCCACGATTCACACGGACGTGTGCCATGGGCATGTCCCTGACGTGAATAAGAGGAATTACACTTGGAATAGGATACTTGGAGCCAAAGAAACACATTCCAAAGCCTATTTAAACACCCTAGTAGGAATTCTAGTCGGATTAGGATACTTAGGGGCCAAGTAAGGCATCTCAAAGCCTATATAAACACCTTAGGGGGCAACTTAAGTAGAGAGTTCGGCAGAAGCCTTCTGTCAGGGCTTTTGTCGGGGGAACCCAGGGCTTTAGTCAGGTGGCGTCTAGGTAGGCCAAAGAGGGCAGATTTATGGAGATTTAATCGAAGATAGCCAGTTGATTCATCTCAAGAAGCCAGAATTATACTTAAGACGGAGGATCTCTCCTTTAATTCCTTCAGGGTTTTAGGGATTTCTTATTTTTTCTTTTATCTTTTCTTTTGAGATGTATTCTTTTATTACCATTATAAACTAAACCCTCAGATACCTGAGGGGGATGAAACCTAAGATGAATCTTGTTATCGTTTGCTGAACTATATGATAAATATTTGACTTGTTCTTAATTATGTGTTCTTAATTCTTGTTTTTGATATTTCCGGGATATTAATTCAAGTGTGATGTGCTTAGATGGAGGAGCAAAAGTCCCTGCTTAAGAGTAGATCTAGCATAATTAAGCAGAGTTGATCGCGCGCCTAGAGATAGGGTGACGAGATTTTGCCGGATTAGGGTGAAACCTAATATGGGAATCCATAGATTGAGTTAATGTAATTCTAGGGGTTTTAATTAGAAAGAGATTTCAATTAATCAACCTAGGGTTAGATGTTAGTCGCCTCGAGAGAGGGATTAATAAAACTTAGGGAATCTTATGGATCAAGTCAAGTGAATAAATCGTCTGGTTCAGAGTTAGATAACAAGTGAAGTCTAGGTGGATTCTTCCTTGGGTGTCATCTTAATCAATTGGTTTTTCCTCAAGTTATTTTCACAAATTTCATTCTTCTTTGTCTTAGCGTCTTTAGTTTAGTTGTTAGTTAATTTTAGATTAGATAAAAATCCACTTAATTCTTAGGCTAAATAAGAAAAAGCGAGTTAGTATTAGTACTTTTGGTTCCTTTGGGTTCGACAATCCGATCTTGCCTAAACTATACTACTGTTCGATAGGTGCGCTTGCCTCAAATCGTTGTCATAGTTAGTTTCTAGGTTCGATCATTCTTTATATAAATTTTAAGACTTTGACATCGCATAAAACAACGATCAGTGGTGTTCATTGATGATATTCTGATTTATGCTTGTGATGAGATGCAACATACCGAGCATTTGAGAATTGTGTTACAGACTTTGCGTGAGAAGCAATTGTATTGGTTGCGTGAGGTTGGTTTTCTGGGGCATATTGTATCAGCTACGGGAATACGAGTTGTCCGAGTATGATCTCAACTATTTTAGAATGGAAGCCTCCGAGAAATATGTCTGAGGTCCGTAGTTTTCTGGGACTGGCGAGATATTATAGGCGGTTTGTAAAAGGCTTCTCAATGATTGCGAATCCGTTGACGAAGTTGCTACAGAAAGATATTAAATTCGAGTGGTCAGAAAAGTGCCAGTAGAGTTTTGAGCAGTTGGAAGTATTATTGATAGAGGCGCCAGTGTTAGTCCAACCTGAGTCTGGTAAAGAATTCGTAGTTTACAGCGATGCATCGTTGAATGGTTTGGGCTGTGTGTCGGTGCAAGAAGGCAAAGTCACCACTTATGCTTCGAGGCAGTTAAAGCCACATGAAAAGAACTATCAGACGCATGATCTTGAATTAGCTGCGATTGTATTTGCATTGAAAATTTGACTTCACTACCTGTTTGGTGAGAAATGTCATATATATACCGATCACAATATCTTGAAGTACTTGATGACTTAGAAAGAATTGAATTTGCGATAGAGAAGATGGTTAGAATTGTTGAAAGACTACGAACTTGTGATTGATTATCATCCGAGTAAAGCTAATGTAGTTGCTGATGCTTTGAGCCAAAAGTCTCTATGTGCTTTGCGAGTAATGAGTACTCAAATAGATCTATGTGATGATGGTTCGATTTTGGCTAAGTTGAAAGTAAATCTAATGTTTATACGTCAGATTTGTGATCCCAGAAAAGTGATGTTGAAATGATGGCTAAACGAGATCAGAGTGGATTGAATGTTGATTCAGAATTTCGAGTTGATAGTGATGATTGTTTGAGATTCAAAGATCGGATTTATGTTCTAAGGAATCCAGAGTTGATTCAGATGATTTTGAACGAAGCTCACCATAGTCGTTTGGCTATTCATCCGAGGAGAACAAAAATGTATAACGATCTAAAATAATTTTATTGGTGGCATGGTATGAAACGGGACATCTCAGAGTTTGTTTCAAGATGCTTAATTTGTCAGGAAGTTAAAGCTGAACATCAGGTTCCATCTGGTTTGTTACAATCAATTATGATTCCTGAATGGAAATGGGAGAGAATCACAATGGACTTTGTGTCGGGACTACCTTTATCTCCGAGAAAGAATGATGCAATCTGGGTGATAGTTGACAGATTGATGAAATCAGTTCATTTTGTTCTGGTGAGAACAGATTTTTCACTTAACAAGTTAGCCGAATTGTATATTACTAAGACTGTGAGATTGCACGGGGTGCCACTATCTATTGTATCTGATAGAGATCCGAGATTTACCTTGCAGTTTTGGAAGAAATTACAAGAGGCTTTAGGTACAAAGATGCATTTCAGTACTGCATTTCATCCGCAAATGGATGGTCAGCTTGAGCGGATCATTCAGGTTCTCAAAGATATATTGAGATGTTGTATTCTTGAATTGGAGAATACATGGGAAAAACATTTACCGTTAATTGAGCTTGCGTACAACAACAGTTCTCAATCTAGCATTAAAATGGCACCGTATGAGGCTCTTTACGGTCGAAAATGTCAAACTCCATTATATTGGACTGAGCTGAGTGAGAATAAGATTCAAGGGGTTGATTTAATAAAAGAGACTGAGCAGAAAGTGAAAGTGATTCGTGACAGTTTGAACGCAACATCAGATCGATAGAAGTCATATGCAGACTTGAAACGGAAAGATATTGAATTTGAGGTTGGTGACAAAGTATTTTTGAAAGTGTCTCCGTGGAAGAAAATACTTCGATTTGGCCGAAAAGGCAAGTTGAGTCCGAGGTTCATCGGGCCGTTTGAGATTATTGAACGAATTGGACCGGTTGCTTATAGATAGTTGTTGCCACCTGAATTAGAGAAAATACATGATATGTTTCATATAACGATGCTTCGACGATACAGATCTGATCCATCGCATGTAGTTGCTTCTACTGAGGTTGAGATTCAGTCAAATTTATCGTATAGTGAAGAACTGATTCGAATATTGGCACGTGAGATCAAAGAGTTAAGAAATAAGAAGATTTCTTTAGTGAAAGTGTTGTGGCACAAACACGGAGTTGAAGAGGCTATGTGGGAGCCCGAATATGTTATGAGAGAGTAATATCTAAACCTATTCACTGGTAAGATTTTCGGGGATGAAAATCCCTAAGGGGGGAGAGTTATAACAGCCCGGTTTAGACCCTAGTCAGAGCAGTGGTTTCGACACCACAAATCCAAGGTCGAAAAAATATTTTAATATTATTTTCGATGTTTATAATATGTGATTGAGCATGTGTGAAAATTTTATCGTTTGTGTGTTGAATTATGAAAAAGGACTTAATCGCATTAAATATAAAAGTTGTGTGCTGATTGTTAAAGTATTAATTTGGCATGACTTATTAAAATATGAGTCCTTATGTTGTTAATATTCCATGTGATAAATGGATGGAAAAAAATGCCTAAGTTAGTGGAATTTAAATGTTATTTCATTAAGGATAGTTTAGTAAATAATACATTAATATGTAATAAATAAAACAAAAGCATGAATTAGAGTGGTGTTCAGCTTTTCTTGCCGGAATTGAAGAAAGAAAGCTAGGGATCATATGTTTTGATATTCGGCTACTTCCAAGTTTGATTAAAGGTCCGTTTTTGTTCGATTTTTGATAATTTTTACGTTTTTGTGATCGTTGCTAGTGTATTATCAAACCCATGCTTAAATTTTAGAAATTTATGGTGATTTTGAGATATGCCATTGATGAATATGTGAGCTTTGTGTTGTTAGTTGGTGGAATATGAAAGCTTAGTGTTGGGTTAACATAGTTTGTATTTGGATTTTTGGTGAAATTGAGTAATTTGGGCTAAATTGTGAAAATGAAAAATTAGAGGACTAAAATGTGAAATAAATGAAATATATGGGCTTGTATGAGTATAAGAAGAATTCGGCCTAAACATGGTATAATGAAATTATGTGGATTTTGTAATTTTATGAAATTGGGACTAAAGTGTCGAAATGTGAAAATATGAGGGCTATTTTGTTAAACGCCCTAAATATGTGTGTTTGGACTAAATTGAATGAATTGGTGATTAAATGAGCTAAATTTGAATATGTATAGACCAAGAAAGGAGAGATTTGGGTCGAGATCGAGACAAAGACAAAGTACTCGATTAATCGGCCAGTTTCGGTATTTCGACGTTCGAGGTAAGTTCAGATATAATACAAGTTATTAAATTTATATCTATGTGATAAGAATTGAATAAATGTATAGTTAATGAAATAGCAATGTTACATATGAAAAGAGTAACGAGGCACTAAGTGTGTGTAATTAGAAATGAGACAGAGATGATTAGCACAGTGTGTACGAAATAATAGAAGCTTCGGCTTATTGATTGGGCACTATGTGTGTGATATCGAGATAAGTTCGGTTTAAAGTATAGGCACTAAGTCTGCGATGATATTTAGGCTTCGACTACAAAATTTGGCACTAGTGTGTGAGTAAATCAAATGAATAACAAAGGTTGATCGAAATGTAATATTGAGCATAAAGTAGCATGGATGGTGAATAACTATTTATTGGCTAAGGTATGTATTGAAACTTTGTGGTTGATGAAATTGTGTATGGAATTATGAATGGTTGAGTGAATATTTTAGCTATGGATGATATGGTGTGAATATTTGAGAGTTGATCTATGTGATAGATTCACTTTGTATAATGTATTTGATTTATTAAATTGAATGTATTATGTTACGAACTTACTAAGCTTTAAAAGCTTACTGTGTGATGTGTTTCTTTGTTTTACAATGTTAGTAAAGCCAGCTCGGATCCGGGGATCGTCAGCGACTCAATCACACTATCGGCTATCTATTTTGGTACTTTTGAAATATATGTATATCTAAATATGGCATGTATAGGCTAGTTAATGTAACATGTTTTGAAATGTATAAACCTTGCCATGTGATTTGGCATTGGTAGAATGATGGTTGATATATGTTTTGAGCTTGTGAAAAGAATGTCTTATAAGTGTAGGTGTATACTCTATGTGAGTGATCATTATTACATGAATTAGCAAGATGGAAATGATATGTTTTATGGTAGGATTAATAAGGAATGGATGTTTGATAGATTACCTGATTTTTGTTGTGTAGCTAATAGTTTGGCTTGGTATATTTTGGTGGATTTGTATAGGAAGTTGAATGATGTTGTTATGAGTTTAAATTGAATATGGTTTGGTGTGTTTGAATGCCAATTAAAGTATGAAATTGGATTGGTTTGTGCTTGTAGGTGTGACAGTAAGTGTAGGTGGCAAATTGGCCTTGCAGATGGCCTATAATTGCCCACAAGGTTGAGCACATGGGCGTGTGGCTCGACCGTGTCCTTCGAGGTTGTGTTGCAAAACAAGTCAGACTCGACCACGGGCTGGACACACGGGCGTATGATTGGTCATGTGGTGCAAGTCAATGTCGACCACCGGTGAGGCACACTGGTGTGTCTTAGGCCGTGTGGACAAGTCAGTATGTATGCCTTGTTTTGCCACGGCTTGGACACACGGGCGTGTCCGAGGCCATGTGAGGCACACGGCCTACCCACACAGGCGTGTGACCTCTGTAACTTAGAAAAATGTTTAATTTTCACAAATTGTCATATATGTTCGGTTGACCTATTTAAGGGACTATATGAATGTGAATTATCATGTTTGGTTGTGAAATGATATGAAATGATCGGAAATGATTAGTAATGCCTCTTAACCCTAATCCAGTGATAGACACGGGTTAGGGTGTTACATTCTTGGCTTAGTTCGGGTTCAAGTTCAACTAATCCTTCTTTATCTCGAATCGTAATTGCATGAAGTTGTTCTCTTGGGTTAGTTTCGATGTTGCTAGGTAAGCTACCTTGTGGTCTTTCTGAAATTATCTTTGCAAGTTGTCCTATCTGATTCTCGAGCCCTTGAATCGATGCTTGTTGATTCTTAAGTGCGGTTTCAGTGTGTTGGAAATAGATTTCTGACACCGAAATAAACTTTGTTAGCATCTCCTCAAGGTTCGGCTTCTTCTCTTGCTGGTATAGTGGTTGTTGAAAGCTTGGAGGGGGTTGTGGTCTCTGATTTCCTTGACCACCCCAAAAGAAATTGGGATGGTTCCTCCAACCTGCATTATAAGTGTTACTGTAGGGATTATTCTGAGGTCTAGAATTATTACCCATGTAGTTAACTTGTTTGTCTTCTGTGCTAGGGTTGTAGGATCGACTTTCTGGATGGATCTTTCCCCCATTTGCGTTGCATTGTATCACCAGATGTACCTGTGTAGAACCATACAAACCATCAATTTTTTTACTCAAAATTTCTACTTGATTCGATAACATGGTGACCGCATCAACATTAAAAACACCAGCTACTTCCATCGGCTTCGTTCTCATGACTTGCCACTGATAATTATTTAGTGACATTTTCTCTATAAACTCATAATCCGCTTCAGGTGTTTTGTTATTTAAAGTCCCACCGGTGGCTGCATCGATCAATTGCCTAGTTGAGGGGTTCAAACTGTTGCAAAAAGTTTGAACCTGTAGCCATAAAGGTAACCCATGGTTAGGGCACCTTCTCAATAAGTCTTTATACCTCTCCCATGCATCATATAGAGTTTATCGCTAAAATAAGAGCTTTAAAATTTATAAAAGAATGATCAAACCTAGAAACTAAAATGATCAAACCTAGAAACTAACTCTGACAACGATTAAAGGCAAGTGTACCTATCGAACAGTAGTATACTAACTTTCTTTTTATTATTTAGCCTTAAAAGTAAAGTGAAGTTTGCTTTAACCTAAATTAATGACTACTAAGATAAAGACACTAAGACAAAAAGAACGAATTGGGAAATAACTTGAAGAAAAACTCAATTAATTACGACGATACCCTCAGGAAGAATCCACTTAGACTTCCCTTGTTATTAAACCCTGAACCATATGATTTATTTATTTAGCCTAATTCGTGAGACTCCTTAACGTATATCAAACCCTCTCTCGAGGTGAATAACGTTTAACCCTAGGTTAATTAGTAGAACTCTCGTTCTCTTATAATAACCCCCTAGAATAGCAGTAAATCGATCTATGGATTCCCATATTAGGTTTCACCCTAATCTGGCAAAATCTCATCACCCTATCTCTAGGCGTGCGATCAACTCTGCTTAACTATGCTAGATCTACTCTTAGGTAGGGTCTATTCCTCCTCCACCTAAGCACATCAAATTTGGATTAAGCATGCATAATTAAAAACAAACTAAGTATTTATCATATAATTCAAAAAATAATAACAAGATCCATTATAGGTTTCATCCCCTTCAGGTATTTGAAGGGTTTAGTTCATAACAAAATAAGAAAACATCTCAAGAGAAAAGATAAAACAAAACATAAGAAATCCCTAAAACTCCTGAGGGAATTGAAGGAGAAATCTGTCATCTTGAGTATAATTCCGGCTTCTTGGGATGGATCAACTGGCTAACTTCGAGCAATTCCCACAATTCTGACCTTTCCAGCTTGGCTCCTTGGCCTAGCTCGACGCCTCCTCTCAAAGGTGGTACTTAGTGGGTATATATAGGCTCTTGAAATACTTTTCTTTCTCCCTAAGTATCCAAATTCGAGTGAAATTGCTCTTTCCAGCGACAAGGACACGGCCATGGCACACGCCCGTGTGAATCGTGGTCAGGCCGTGCTCGGACTTCTTTAATGAGGCACTGTCGTGTAAATTAGGAGAAGGCCGTGTTCTAGATGATTGGCATGGCACGACCGTGTGGTCTCTGGGCCAGGCCGTGTCGATTTCGTGATATGGCCTATTTACTCCGTTTTGGGCCCATTTTGTGTTCTTTTCATCCTCGGGTGCTTTCCTGGGTATAAGACATGAAAAGAAAGGATTAAGAGCACCTTTTTACATAAATCGAGGGATAAATCATCCAAAAGCATACTAAATGTGGGATTAAAATATGTTGCTTTTACGGTTTATCAAATACCCCCACACTTAAGCTTTTGCTTGTCCTCAAGCAAAATTCTCAATTTACAATTAAAATAAACTTTCCATGATTCATAATTCCTATCAACAATGTCTCGCCATAATTCATAGATAATTTTTACATGGATAATTCAACTTAAAGAGTCCTAATGATTCAAACAATCAAAGTGATATATTTGTAGCATGAAAACATAGGTGTCTCCTCTTATCTGAATAATTACCTTTAATTCAAAACTTACAAGGATTGACATCCTCACAAAAGATTCACTCAAATCACTTAAGAAGTGTTTAAGGTTTAAAGTTAAAAGATCACTCATAAGTCGAACCTGAAAAGTTAATCCCATAGGCTTGCCTTAAAATCAAATCTCCACCATTGTAAAATGAAATGATAAACAGATCAAGAGGTTTTTGTCAGGGTTGTAATGGGGCTAGGTTTAAAGGTGTGGATAAGGCTGAATTAGAAGGTTAAGATCGAGACTAAATCGACAAGTACCTACCTAGAAAAAAATAAACTGATCTAAGATAATTTACATCAATTGAAAATTTATAATACTAATAATACGAGCTTTTTCTTTTGATAATTAGACTTTAACTGTATAAGCTCACTCTTCCTAACACTAATACTAAATATACTTTGAATTTGAATTTTTTTTTTAAGAACAAACTATAACAACTAAAATATAAAACATAGTTACGTAACTGCTTAAAATCAAATCTCGACAAAAAGGGTAATTAGAAGAATGGTAGTAACAAATACAAAGGGTTTTGGGTTAATATTATTGGGTGAGTCAATAAAAGGGTTGTTAGGCTCAACAGGGTTCGCTAGGGGTTAATTGTGAAGGTAGGCTTTTTAGTGGAGTAAATGGGTTAAAACCTAAGTGCCTTTATCATCTCGGTATATCAAATCATAACTGTGGTCTTGACATGTATAATCAAGGCAAGTTCTAGAATAACAGTTCATAGTTGATACACTCATAATCAAGAAATGAGCATGAAAAAGAATAGATGCTCTATAAGGCTCAAGGTCTCACAAAAATCATGGGTGTTTTTGACATCAACCTTATAAGTTTCAAACTTCAAGATAACATTCAAATTCAGGTTAACAACCTAAAATTTTAAATTTTTGAAAATTAGACTTATCATGCTTGATTCTCTAGCATTCTTCAAATTTAATCATCAATGCACAATCAACTATGACTTATTCAAAAACATATCAATAAAAATCATAAACCATCAGGAATTTCATCTTAATTAGTAATATGAGAAAATTACTTAAGAACAAGATTAAATTCAGGGATTTGAGAATCATGCAAAAAGTTAGGCATTTTTATCCTCAGGGTTTGAGAATAATGAAGAAAGTTAGGCATTTTCTCAAAATAATTATTCACCCCCCACACTTAAGATGTACACTGCCCTCAATGTACAAAGATAAATAATAACTTTTAAGGGATAAATCAAAAGAGAAGGGGAAAGAATTACTCCCTGAGTTTTGGATGTTTTCCCGAAGGAGTGTCTTTGGTGGTGGTGATGGTCGGTCTGGATGACGAACCTGCGCTAGATGAAGAAATTGGGTAGCGCACTGAGAAGTAGCCAGGAATTATTAAGATAATTAAAATAAACTAAGTATATAATTAAAGGTAAAAAAGATAAAGAAAGAGGAATAAAAAATGTAAACAAAATGAAAATAAAAGATAAACAGACCGAAGAGTCCTTATTGTTGTATGGTTCGCGAGGTGGGTGTGACCTCTAAGGCTGGGGAGGTGCTGGCGGTGGCAAAAGTGGCGTGATTCCCTAGTAGCCTGACGAACCTGACACTACGAGACTAAAACAAGTTAAACTAAATTAACCAAAAAAAAAGTAAATTGAAGGAAATTGAAGCAAAAGAGAAAAGAAAAATAAAAATTATATGGTCTCAAAGACCCTTGGCTTGTTGTTTGAATGAAGCTGCCAGCATGAACTCATGTTAGTCTCCTTTGAGGAGATTGGCCTTTTACGCTTCTTCGACATGTTGTGTGATGGCTCAAGGATCTAGAGTTTTAGTAAATAGGGTGAAAAGTTTGAGAGGAAGAAGGGAGAAAAGAAAAGCAAGATGAAATTAGATGGGGAGGAAAGGGAAGGGCTGTGGGGTTTAAATAAAATTTCAAATCTGGCACGTTCCCACGCCCGTGGGCCGAGGGTGTGTTGATTCACATGGCTGCTTCGCACGACCGTGTGCCTAGGTGTGTTGGCTCTCCATGCCCGTTCTTCCACAAGCCACGCCCGTGTCTGAGAAGTCAGTATGTTGGCACGGTTAGACTGCACGGGCTTGTTCGGCCCGTGGTTGGCAAGTTAGTAGCTTCACACGGTCATTGGGCATGGCCGTGCTACTTTGTCGGTGCCCGTGGGGTAGTGGTTGGATCTGTGACGTCAAAAATTAGTTGGGGTTGGATTCACACGGCCTCTGTTATGTCAGCATAGGGATTCTGATGGTCTACATGGTCATGAGCACGGCCGTGTATAAGACCGTGCGGTCTTAAATTCTACACTTTTTTTACAACTAGGTATTTAGAAAGAAAAGAAAGAAAGAAAAATAAATGGAAATGAAAATGTGAAAATAAATTGTGTTAGTGCTCGGGTTGCCTCCCAGGAAGCGCTATTTTATAATCTTAAGCTAGACTTTTCCTGTATTTGATACAATCAGGGTGGTTTAAAAGTTTGAATATATTCCCTCATATTATTAGTTTTATTTTCATCGCATTCTTCAGATCGAGTAGCATTTATTTTAAAAGTGCCAAAAATAGGATTGCTTACCTCGACTGTTCCGTGTGGAAGAACATTGATTACCTTAAAAAGAATTTCTTTGTTTATGTCAGGGTCTGGAGGGAATAGCCATGTGTCTACTTTATCTAACAATACCTGATCTCCGACTTTGGACTTGTCTGTCTTGTAGAGTGGTTTTGATTCTATTTCCTGTATCCCTAATTTTTCTTTGAAGTGCGTTTTCCACTCGTCTAAGTCATTTGTTTGAATCCTTTGCTCCTCGTAAGTTATTTCTTTGTTGGCTTGGGGTTTGTGTTTCGGCTCAGGTTTGTATCCTTGAGGCATTTCCTGCGGTGAAGGTTGAATAAATTGATTATCAAAGGAATTGTCTTTCTTCCCTTCATCGATTATTGTCCTGGTCGAGTCAAGAGCTTGAAGAGTGACTGTCTCGTCGCCTACACAAAGTATAAGTTCGCCTGCATCAACATCAATTTTAGTTCTGGTGGTTGCTAAGAATGGCCTTCCTAATATTAAGGGGATTGGATTATCCTCTTCCATGTCTAAAACAACAAAGTCTACTGGGAAAACGAATTTATCGATTTTGACAAGAATATATTCGATAATACCCCTAGGAATTCTAACAGTTTTATCAGCTAATTGAATACTCATCCTAGTTTGTTTTGGCTTCCTTAGACCTAGCTATTTAAAAAATTTATAAGGCATGACATTTATGCTCACCCCTAAATCAGCTAACGCATTATAAATAGTTAAACTACCAATTAAACATGGAATTGTAAAACTCCCTAGATCTTTTTCCTTTTGTGGTAGTCTATTTTGTAGAATTGCTGAGCACTTTGTGTTGAGTTCCACGTGTGGCTCTTCGTCTAAGTTGCGTTTGTTTGTCAAGAGCCGTCTTAAAAATTTTCTCGAGTCTGGCATCTGGAAAAGAGCTTCAAGAAGAGGTAAGTTAATATGTAATTTCTTTAGAAGTTTAAGAAACTTACTGAACTACTTCTCTGAATCGTCTCTTTTCATCGCTTCGGGGTAAGGTATGCGAGGTTGGTATTCTTTGATTGCCGGTTTTGGCTTTTCTTGTGTTACCTCAACTTTACCTTCTTCGACCTTGTCTTCTTGTTGTGAGATGGATTCGTCTATCTCTGTATTTTCCTGAGTTGCTATGGCTTGAATTTGCTCCTTTGGATTAATCTCAGTGTTGCTTGGTAGACGTCCTTGTGGTCGTTCTAACATTAGTTTTGTGAGTCGTTCGACTGCATTAGTGACTTCTTTGACTGACTTAGTAACTTTTTCAACCGATGCTTGTTGGTCTTTACGTATTTTCTCATTTTCTTGGAAATAGTTTTTTGTGTTTGGCATGAATTTTGTCAGCATCTCTTTGAGGTTTGGCTTCTTCTCTAGTGGATATGGCTGATTTTGGAAGTTTTGAGGAGATTGTTGTCTTTGATTTCCTTGATTTCCTTGGCCTCCCGATGAAAAATTTGGGTGGTTCCTCCAACCTGGATTGCAAGTATTACTATAAGGGTTATTATTAGATCTGAAATTATTACCTATATAGTTCATATGTTCGCTTTCTGCTCTCGGTTGGTAGGGTGGGTACTCAGGATTCGCCACAGTTCCACTTGCGTCGCACTGCATTACTGGATGTACCTGCGAGGAACACAAATTATCAAGCTTTTTATTCATTATCTCCATTTGTGTTGATAGCATGGTTACTGTGTCTATGTTGAAAGCTTCGACTGATTTTGTCGGTTTCGTCCTTGTAACTTGCCACTGATAATTATTCAGTGACATCTCTTCAATGAACTTGTACGCTACTTCAGGAGTTTTGTTGTTTAGGGTTCCACCGGCGGCTGAGTCGATTAGTTGCCTCGTTGAGGGGTTTACACCGTTATAGAATGTTTGGACTTGTAGCCACAAGGGTAAACCATGATGTGGACACCTTCTCAAGAGATCCTTGTATCTCTCCCATGCGTCGTATAATGTCTCTAAATCCATCTGCACAAAAGAAGAGATATCAATCCGTAATTTGGCCGTTTTGGCCGGTGGGAAATATTTTAATAAAAATTTTTCGGTCATTTGTTCCCATGTAGTGATTGACCCTCGTGGTAATGAGTTTAACCACTATTTGGCTTTATTCCTTAATGAAAAGGGAAATAACCGAAGACGTATGGCATCATCAGAAACGCCATTTATTTTGAAGGTATCACAGAACTCTAAAAAGTTAGCTCTATGAGTATTTGGATCTTCGTCCTGCAAACCATCAAATTGAACAAACTGTTGAATCATTTGTATTGTGTTAGGCTTTAATTCAAAATTATTAGCAGCTATAGCAGGCCTAACAATACTCGATTATGCTCTTGTTAAATGTGGTTTAGCGTAATCAAACATTGTATGTGGAGCATTGCGTTCCCTACGTCGTGGGGTTGTGGAATATTCTTGTCCATCCCTTCAGTAGGATTGAATCTGCCTTCTTGATTTTCCTCTATGTAATATAGTGCTCGCCTGATTTCTCGGCGATTCCTATGATTGGTTGCTTCAATATCACTGTCGTATACTAAAGGTCCTCTCGAGTTCCTTCTAGTTATAAACTAGAGGTACCTGCTAGGAAAAGAAAGAAAGAAAGAAAGTTTAGCAAAAATTAAAATTTAACCTAAAAAATAAAAATAAAAGTAAATTGCGAAAAATAAAAATAATGGCTAAAGTAATAAAATTATAGTTTTCTTAATATTTTAGTTCCCCAGCAACGGCGCCAAAAACTTGATCGCTAAAATCAGAGCTTTAAAATTTATGAAAGAATGATCGAACCTAGAAACTAACTCTGGCAACGATTAAAGGAAAGTGTACCTGTCAAACAGTAGTATAGTTTAGGCAAGACCGGATTGTCGAACCCAAAGGAACTAAAAGTACTAATACTAACTTTCTTTTTATTATTTAGCCTTAAAAATAAAGTGAAGTTTGCTTTAACCTAAATTAATGACTATTAAGCTAAAGACACTAAGACAAAAAGAATGAATTGTGAAATAACTTGAAGAAAAACTCAGTTCATTACGACGATACCCTCAGGGAGAATCCACCTAGACTTCACTTGTTATTAAACCCTGAACCATATGATTTATTTACTTAGCCTGATCCGTGAGACTCCCTAACGTATATTAAACCCTCTCTCAAGGTGAATAACGTCTAACCCTAGGTTAATTAGTGGAACTCTCATTCTCTTATAATAACCCCCTAAAATATCAGTAAATCAATCTATGGATTCCCATATTAGGTTTCACCCTAATCCGGCAAAATCTCGTCACCTTATCGCTAGGTGTGCGATCAACTCCGCTTAACTATGCTAGATCTACTCTTAGGTAGGGTCTATTCCTCCTCCACCTAAGCACATCAAATTTGGATTAAGCATGCATAATTAAAAACAAACTAAGTATTTATCATATAATTCAGAAAATAATAACAAGATCCATTATAGGTTTCATCCCCTTCAGGTATCTGAAGGGTTTAGTTCATAACAAAATAAGAAAACATCTCAAGAGAAAAGATAAAACAAAACATAAGAAATCCCTAAAACTCTCTGAAGGAATTGAAGGAGAAATCTGCCATCTTGAGTATAATTACAGCTTCTTGGGATGGATCAACTGGCTAACTTCGAGCGATTCCCACAATTCTGACCTTTCCAGCTTGGCTCCTTAGCCTAGCTTGACGCCCCTCTCAAAGGTGGTACTTATGGGGTATATATAGGCTCTTGAAATATGTTTATTTCTCCCTAAGTATCCAAATCTGAGTGAAATTGCTCTTTCCAGCGACAGGGACATGGCCATGGCACAAGCCCGTGTGGATCGTGGTCAGGCTGTACTCGGACTTCTTTCATGAGGCACGGCCATGTGAATTGGGAGAAGGTCGTGTTCTAGATGATTGGCGTGGTACGGCCGTGTGGTCTCTGGGCTAGGCCATGTCGATTTCATGATATAGCCCATTTACTCCGTTTTGGGCCCGTTTTGTGTTCTTTTCATCCTCGGGTGCTTTCCTGGGTATAAGACATGAAAAGAAAGGATTAAGAGCACCTTTTTACATAAATCGAGGGATAAATCATCCAAAAGCATACTAAATGTGGGATTAAAATATGTTGCTTTTACAGTTTATCAAGAGTCTTTAAATCTATTTGCACGAAGGAAGAGTTATCATTCCTTTGCTTGGCTATCTTAGCTAGTGGAAAGTACTTTAATAAGAATTTTTCGGTCATTTGCTCCCATGTAGTGATATAACCTCGTGGTAGGGAGTTCAACCACTGTTTAGCCTTATTTCTTAATGAGAATGGAAACAACCGAAGGCGAATGGCATCATCAGAAACTCCATTTATCTTGAAAGTGTCACAGAATTCCAGAAAGTTGGCCAAATGAGTATTTGGATCCTCATCTTGCAAGTCATCGAACTAAACAAATCGTTGAATCATCTGAATGGTGTTGGGCTTTAGTTTGAAGTTATTTACAGCAATAGAGGTCTCACGATACTCGATTCAACCCCAGTTAAATTGGGCTTAGCATAATTGTACATAGTACGAGGAGCAAGATTTGGATTTACAAGATTTGCAGCGACCACAAGAGGTAACTGATTATTCTGATTATCAGCCATCTCCTCAGTAATAGTTATAACGTCCTCTCACTCATCCACTGTACTTTGTCGACTCTGCCTCGCTTCTCTACGGTTTCTGCGAGTTTTGCTTTCAATTTCGCTGTCGAATACTAAAGGTCTTGACGGGTTTCTTCTAGTCAAACTAAAGGAACTTGCTCGAAGCAAACAAGAGAAAAAAATAGAAAACAAAAATTAAAACAAAAACAAAAATAAGGTGCAATAAAAATAAAAATGGCTAAAGTAATAAAAATCTAGTGTTCCTAATATTTTAGTCCTCGGCAACGGCGCCAAAAACTTGATGATGATTCACTTAACTAACTAAAATCACGACAAAAGCAAGCGCACCTATCGAATAGTAGTATATCTATGGTGAGTCGGGAATATCGTATCTACGAGGACTAATAATACTAGTAGTTACTATATTTTTATTATCTAGCCTATAAATTGAAGGAATTGTTTTTAATCTAAAATTAATTAAACTAACTATTAAAATGCAATAGAGAATTTAGTAAAAAATATTCGAATAAACTAATGAGAGAGATAATACCCAGGAAAGAATCCACCCAGACTTCACTTATTATTTTGAATCTGAATTAAACAATTTATTCACTTGCATTGATCTGTAGAAATCCCTAAATTATATTAATATCTTTTTCGAGAGTAAAAATAACTAACTCTAGATTGATTAATTGAAATCTCTTTCTAATTAAAACTCCTATTGTCGTATTAACTCGATCTATGGATTCCTCTATTAGATTTGACTCTAATCCAGTAGATTTATGTTATTCTATTTCTAGGATTGCATGCAACTCCACTCAATTATGCCATATATACTCTTAAACAGGGAATTTTGCTCCACTAAAATAAGCACATCGATCATGAATTAATATCCTGAAAACATTAAAACATGGAATAAGTACACATAATTGAGATCAAGAAATCAAGTATTTATCATGTAATTCAGAAATTAAATAACAAGATTTCTAGGGAATTTAGTTCATACTTTGGGAGGAAAACATCTCAAAATTAGGAAAACAACAAAACATAAAGAAACCCAAAAACTTCTAGAGAAATTGAATGGAGATCTTTAATCCTGAAGGAGATCCTGCTTCTGAGTTGAATCCATTGGCGTTTTTCGAGTAAGTTCTTCGTTCTTCTTTGCGTACTCCTTTAAGTCTTCTTCTAGTGTGTATTTGTAAACTTTAGAATGCTCAGAAACCCTAAAAATTGGCTTTTTCTGCGTTTAGGGAAACAGGGTTCAAAATCGACACGGGCTGGCACACGAGCATGTGCTTAGCCAGTATAGGAATGCCCACGCCATGTGGTTCTTGAAAGTAGCTCATTTTATCTGATTTTGGTCTGTTTTCCGCTCATTTTCTTTCCTATGCTCTCCTAATTATAGAAACATGAAATTAAAGGATTAGGAGCATCAAATTCACTAAATTATATAATAAATCATCCAAAAACATGCTAAGCATGGGATTAAAACATGTTACTTTTATGGTTTATCACTCCTCCACACTTAAGTCTTTGCTTATCCTCAAGCAAACACAAAAAAACACGTAGCAAACAACCCTTGGACTTAAGATTGATGTTTAGATAACTCGAATACTCCTAAAGAAAATATGATTAGTTCAAGAAGTTAAAGAAATAAAAAATATAGAGGCAATTCAAATGAATACATATTTAGTTTTTTTTTCCCATCAACATAAACTATATAGATACGTAGTGGACCCATAATGTGAATCAAAAGATGGGGGTTTTCTAAGAGCAATAAGATGAGAAAAATGAGAGAGAGTCTTTCATCCTTATCTGTTAAAAGTCAATGTGGCTATAAGGAAAGGTCAATGTGATAGGGATGAATATTTATATATTAAAATTATCTCTATCAAATGGAAGGTTATAAAGTTTCATTGCCAAAGACAAAAAGTATAGGCATAGCCGTTGTATTGTAGGCGAGGTTTTTTGGTTAGAAAAAACATTACACATTTCTTTTTGTAAAAACTGAAAAGGTAAACTGTATCACAAAGATAACTTATGGAAGTAAAATTGATATTATTCCTAATACACCATTTGTGAATGAAGGCACTTTGTATTGAACTTGCGAGACCTTAAAAGTAAAGTATGAACACACAATGCGTAAGTTTGAAGATGAAGTGTGAATGTAAAAGGTGGTACTAGAATTTTTTTTGAAAGGGTTGAAAAGGTGAAAAGTGAGTATGTAAGAAGATTAAAATCTTGAAATCAAAATGACTAAAAAAGGTGCGAAACTTAAGAAGGTGAAGACCTGAAAACATAAAGAGATCCTGGCTCCATGCTTTAAAAAGGATAAATATGTACAAAATTACATGACCAGAAAAGATCAAGAGTTGGGTGGCTTGATGCCTGGAAAAGCTTAAGTAAGTGTTGACGAGGCATGTGATTTATGGCTATATGTGCCCAACAAGACAAATGGGAGAAAATAGTAAAATAAATTTTGATAACCTCAATGCTTGCATCAATAGTGGGTCAAGGACTACTAGTGCAATTGGGGAAATATTAGCTATTTCTAGCACATATATAATATATATAAATTGGGGCATTGTCAACCAATACATAAATATATATAATTAAAAAGGTATAGGCATAGCCATTGGGTTGTAGGCAAGGTCTTTTCGTTAGGAAAAAAATTACACATTTCTTTTTATAAAAATTGAAAAGGTAAATTGTATCACAAAGATAACTTATAGAAATAAAGTTGATATTATTCTTAATACACTGTTTGTGAATGAAGGCATGTTGTATTGAACTTGCGAGACCTTGAGAGTAAAGTATGAACACACAACACGTAACTTTGAAGATAAAGTAAAAATGCAAAAGGTGGTACTAAATTTTTTTTGAAAGGGTTGAAAAGGTGATAAGTGAAATTATATGTAAGAATGTTAAAATCTTGAAATCAAAGTGACTAAAAAAGATGAGCAACTTAAGAAGGTGAAGACCTGAAAATATAAAGAGATCCTTAGCTTCATGCTTCAAAAAGGATAAATATGTAGAAAATTACATGACTTGAAAAAATCAAGAGTTGGGTGGCTTGATACCTGGAAAAGCTTAAGTAAGTACTTACAAGACATGTGATTTATGGCTATGCGTGCCCAATAAGACAAATGGGAGAGAATAGTAAAATAAATTTTGATAACCTCAATGCTCACATCAATAGTGGGCCAGGGACTACTAGTGCAATTGGGGAAATATTGGCTATTGCTAGAACATATATAATATATACAAATTGGGGCATTGTCTTCCTAATAGAATGGGGATCTCACGGTCTTCTTCTAAGTCTAAAATCACAAAATTAATAGGGATGATAAAATTTCGCACTTTCACCAACACATCTTTAAGCACCACTTTTGATTGTACCGAAGATCTATCAACTAGTTGTAGTGTGACATGTGTATTTTTTTAGCTCCCCTAATTCGAGTTCTTATATATTGATAATGAAATTAAATTAATAGTAGCTCCTAAGTCACATAAGGCCTTACTAAAGTGTATGTCCCCCATCTCTATTAGAATTGTGAAACTCTCCGGGTCTTTTAATTTTTAGGGTATCTACTTGGTTATTATCGCACTACATGATGCATTTATATTAATTTGGTCCCCATTTTTAAGTTTCCTACACCTAGCCATTATTATTTTTAGGTACTTTGCGTATTTGGGAATTTTCTCTATTAATTCGATGAAGGGAAAATTAACATTAAGCTATTTAAATAAGTTTAGAAAACTTGCAAATTCCACTTCATCCCTTTTTTTCACTTGTCCTCTAACTGTGAGGGGAATAGTATCTTCATAAAGACAAGTTCTGTATTCTGCTCAACTTTCTGCTTAGCTACCAGCTCGACTGCCGTTTCTGGCTCTACTTCGACATCATCTCCTTGAGGGGTTTCTTTTTGAGGATCACCAACACCTTCTTAATCCTCCTCCAAAGTAGGGTTATTTGGCTTACTTAGTACTTTACTCAAACAAAGCGCTATGGCTTTCACTTGCTCCTTCCCGTTTCTCCGATGATTGTTTTACTATTGCTCGAGATGTCTGTACTAATTTACCTTTTGATGTCTCCTATCATGCTAGTCAATTGACTTATCTGATCTTTAAGTTTAGTCAATGTGGTTCTCATTTGAGTGCATTTAGATTGCACTTGTCTCAACTCAGCCCACATTGATTGCATCTCTCACTCTCGATTTATCCAACATTTGACCATATACAGTATGATCGTTGCTGTTGGCCATTTCCTAAGTTTTCTGCAAATAATGAGGTTGGTAAGTAATATTTTGTCTATTTTGGTTGGATCTATTACCTCCTCCTTGATTGTTACTCCATTTTAGGTTTTGGTGGTCTCTCCAACAGTGATTATAAGTGTTCGAATAGAGATTTGTATCCCTATTCCCGATGTAGTTCACATCATTGGCTTGGTTCTCAAGGTACTGGCCGATTGTTCTAACTACTTCGTGCATCATGGGCCTATTGGATGTAGGTTCCAATCAGTTGAGCTTGTCCAAACTCTGTTGATGCTTATCCTCCTCATTGACAGCTTTGGTTGTGGATGGTCTTGGACCATAAGTGAACCGCTCGTTCGGCCACTAGCAAGAATTCATAGCCATGTTCTCTATCAATTGATAGACATATTCATATGTACGATTCATCAAGGCTCCTCCTACAGCTCCATTGAGTTTTAATCTCGAGTGTGCATCCATGCCGTTGTAGAACATTTGCAACCGTAGCCATTCAGGTAGACCATGGTGAAGGCATCTTATCAACGAATTAAATCGCTCCCAAGCTTCATGAAAAATGATAAACCAAAAATATAACATATTTTAATCCCACATTTATTATGCTTTTTAGATTTTTAAGCCTTGTTTTATATAAAAAGGTGCTTTTAATCCTTTCTTTTCATGTCTTATACTCAGGAAAGCACCCGAGAACAAAAAGAACGCAAAACGGGCCTAAAACGAAGAAAAAGGGCCTTTCCACAAAATCGACACGGCCTGGAACATGGACCACACAGCCGTGCCTCGACGAACACCTGGAGCACAGCCTCACCACCACCGCACACGGCCGTGCCAACAAAGAAATCTGAACACGGTCAGGCCTCAACTTGTACAGGCGTGTGACATCGCCGTGCCTCTGTCGCTGGAAAGAGTAATTTTATTCGGGAAAGGATACTTGGAAGCAAAGAAACACATTCCAAAACCTATTCAAACACCCAAGTAGGAATTCTACTTAAATTAGGATACTTAGAGACCAAGTAAGGCATCTCAAAGCCTATATAAACACCCAATAGGGCAACTTGAAAGGGAGTTCGGCAGAAGCCGAAACAGGTGGTCAAGAGCTAGGCCAAGGAGCCAAGCCGAGAAGGTCAGAGTTAGGGAATAACGCGAGGATAGCCAGTCGATTCATCACCAAGAAGCCGGAATTATACTCAAGACGGCGGAATTCTCCTTCAATCCCGACAGGGAGTTTTAGGATTTTTCTTATGTTTTGTTTTATCTTTTCTCTTGTGATGTTTTATTTTTCTTTCATGAACTAAACCCTCGAGATATACGAAGGGGATGAAGCCTAGACAGATGTTTATTATTTGATTTTTGGATTATATGATAAATTACTTAGTTTGTTCTTAATTATGTTTCTTAATCAATATCGAATGTGCTTAGGTGGAGGAGGAATAGACCCTACCTAAGAGTAGATCCACATAATTAAGCGGAGTTGATCAGGCGCCTAGAGATAGGGTTACAAGATTTTGCCAGATTAGGGTGAAACCTAATATGGGAATCCATTGATCGATTTACTGCTTTCCTAGGGGGTTATTATAAGTGAACGAGAGTTCCACTAATTAACCTAGGATTAGACGTTATTCACCTCGAGAGAGGGTTTAGATAGGTTAGGGAGTCTCACGGATCAAGCTAAGTAAAAGAAATCATATAATTTAAGGTTAAGTAATAAAGTGAAGTTTAGGTGGATTCTTCCCGAGGGTATCATAAAAATCAACTGAGTCTTTTTCAAGTTATCCCCAATCTAGTCTTCTTGTCCTTGTTCCTTTAAGTCTAGTTATCATTACTACCATCCACAACCAACCTTTGTTTTCTTTAGGCTAAGTAGTGAAAAGAAAGTGAGTATTAGTCAATTTAGTTCCTTTCGGTTCGACATCTGGTCTTGCCTAAACTATACTACTGTCCGATAGGTACACTTGCCTTAACATCGTTGTCAGAGTTAGTCTCTAGGTTTAATCGTTCTTTTATAAATATTTAAAACTCTGATTTCACAGCGATCAAAAACTCTCTCCTTTCATCTGCTTGAAATTAATGATCTCTCTTCTCAGTTGGACCGTCTTACTAATAGTAAAGAACTTGTACAAAAAATTTTGCAAGTTCATTCCATGTCATGATGGATCCTGGTGCATATGAGCCTAACAAAGAGAAAGCGTTATCTATTAAGGAGAATGGGAATAATTGAAGATAAATAGTTTCATCAGTGACCCTATTAAATTTAAAAGTATCACAAAGTTGGAGAAACTATTTTAAGTGCCTATTTGGGTCCTCCGCCATAGTTCCTCTGAATTGTAGGTTGTTCTGAATCATATGGGTCATCGTCGACTTTATCTTAAAATTAGTCGATGTAATTGCTAGCCTCATCATATTGCCTTATGCCGCGTTCAGATTCGGTAGCACATAGTCTCTCAAAGTGTATCCTTCTCGAGCCATTGGTGGCTCTGTTGGCAATTGCGGTGGTGGTGGTGGTGGTGGTGGTGGTGGTAAGTCTAGTAAAAGCGGATTGTCAAAAAAATAAGTTATCTCATGGAGGATCAATAGCAGCAGGCGGGTTTTTTTTTTTGCATCTGTTGTTGCTGTGATCGTCGACAATTTTTGCAAATGTATCTTTTTGGATTAGTGGTTGGCTCTATAAATGTGCTTCTACTCCGAGTCATACACTGAAATACACAAAGAAAAGAAAAGATCCGCAAATTAACTTAATAAAAATAAAAAGAAAATACAAATCGTATTTATAGTTTAAATTTTTCCTAACTATCCTATTGAGCGCAAAAATTAAAATTAACTCAGTGGTGTTGCCTCCTCGCAACGACGCCAAATAAAAAGAAAATACAAATAGTATCTATAATTTAAAATTTTCCTAACTATACTATTGAGTGCAAAAATTAAAATTAACTTAGTGGCGTTTACTTGACCTCCTCCCGAAGTACCAACGTCGGAAGTAAGAATACTGGAACTAATGATATGAATTAAGGTTGTGTTCGTAAGTATACTGGTTAGGTTATAATATAGTTTTTATAACGAAGTATTAGAGTACTCTGAGGATCGTACCCAAGAGAGGCTAGACTAAACTAAGATTAACTTCTACGCTAATGGGTCTAGTTAGTACTTCATAAACCCTAATACATGCATATTTTAATCCCACATTTAGCATACTTTTGGATGATTTATCCCTTGAACTGTGGAATTTGGTGCTCCTAATCCTTTAATTTCATGTTTTATACTTAGGAGAGCGAAAAGAACGAGAAACGGGCCTAAAACGGAGTAAATGGGCCAAATTATGAAATTGACATGGCCTGGGCCTATGCCACACGGCCGTGCCTCCTTAACAGACCCGAACACAGCTTAGCTACGATTCACACGGGCGTGTGCCATAGGGCATGTCCCTATCGTGAAAAAGAGGAATTTCATTCGGATTAGGGTACTTAGAGGCAAAGAAAGCCATTCCAAAAGCCTATATAAACACCCTGAGGGCCAACCTTCAAAAGGCGTCAGTTTAGGTCAAGAGCAAGCCGAATGGCGTAAGTGTGGGATTTACTCGAAGAAAGCCAGTTGATTCATCTCAAGAAGCCGGAATCATACTCAAGACGAAGGATCTTCCCTTCAATTTCCTTCAGGGGGTTTTAGGGTTTTTCTTATGTTTTGTTTCATATTTTCTTCTGAGATGTATTATTTTATAATTATGAACTAAACCCCTCAAATACCTGAGGGGGATGAAATCTAAGACGGATCTTGTTATTATTTTCTAACTATATGATAAATACTTGATTTGTTCTTAATTCTGTGATCTTAATTCTTTTTTTGATATTTCAGGATATTAATTCAAGTATTTATATGCTTAGGCAGAGGAGGAATAGACCTTGTCTAAGAGTAGATCTAGCATAATTAAGCGGAGTTGATCGCAACCCCAGTGATAGGATGACGAAAATCTACCGGATTAGGGTCAAACCTAATATGGGAGTCCATAGATCGAGTTAATGCAATTCTAGGGGTTTTAATTAGAAAGAGATTTCAATTAATCAACCTAGGGTTAGACGTTAGTATCCTCAAGAGAGGTATCAATATAACTTAGGGAATCCTACGGATCAAGTCAAGTGAATAAATCGTCTAGTTTAGAGTTAAATAACAAGTGAAGTCCAGGTGGATTCTTCCTCGGGTATTGTCTTAATCAATTGGTTTTTTCCCACAAGTATTTTCCAAATTCATTCTCTTTGTCTTAGCATCTATAACTTAATAGTTATTTAATTTTAGATTAATTAACAATTCCCTTAATTCTTAGGCTAAATAATAAAAAGAAAGTTAGTATTAGTACTTTTGGTTCCTTTGGGTTCGACAATCCGGTCTTGCCATTAAACTATACTACTATTCGATAGGTGCACTTGCCTCAATCATTGTCATAGTTAGTTTCTAGGCTCGATCATTCTTTTTACAAATTTTTAAGACTCTGACACACGATCAGTACTCTAATTAAATTATATTACGATTGATCCTAATGTGATGAGAAAAAGTTATTTTATAAAAATAAAAAAAACAATAGTGAAAACAAATTGTAGATTTTATCAGATGGAATTTTAGAAGACTAGCACCTTTCTAGGTTCATTATTAACTCCTATTTCGGATTCTATCCAATCAACTAGTTATTAACCTAGCCTGTAACACCCCTAACCCGTATTCGTCATCGAAACAGGGTTAAGGAGCATTACCAAAATTTACAGAATAATTACAGATATTTTACATCATTTACTATTCATGTCGGATACTAATCATATTGCCCCTTGAATGGACCCTCGAGGCCCAATATAAACATTAGAATCAAATCAGGACTTAATCGGGATCTCTGAAAATTTTTCATGAAATTTCTAAAATTTTCCTAGATGCAGGGCTCACACGCCCGTGTGGCTAAGGGACACGCCCTTATGACCCTATGACACGCCTGATGGGCGTCGAAACCACCAAAAATATTTTCTACAAAAATAATTCTAAATTGTAGTAAAGAGTGATAATAGGGTCGAGTCCACAGGGATTGGATGTCGTAATCAATTTCTGTGTTCACTTATGAACAGAATATTCGCCGCGTCAAGGGTCGTGGCAAGAGTCGTGCCCACGACTCCAAACGTACCTGCAACAACAATAACAATTAAATCGGGGGGTTTGAGAATGTTTAAGAAAGTAAATAATCTAATCAGCTTAAATAAACAATTGATTAATATTGAAAATAAATGTAAACTGGAAATAAAGTTAGATTTTTGTAAACAAAAATAGTAAGCCTTAGCCTTAGACTCAGTAACTTCCATGTTAAGAATCGATCCTCGAAAAATTAATCTTCCCCTCCAAACGATAAGCTAGTTGTAGCTGTTAAGAACGTCCTAACCACCAATTCTTCTTCTCGTAACTGGTCCCGGTATGACCTACAAACCAACCCTTACCGATTATCTAACCGAGACACACTTGTTCCCGATTCAAGATTCCAGCAGCCTTACGTTCTAAAGAACCCAACTCGAATCAACAGCCTCAACCGCGTGGGTCATTGAAACCCGATCACTTCTTCCTTGATTTGTTCTCAGAGATCCGAATACAGCAGGACCGACTCGTTTCTCCAACTGTCAGCAAACACGACTCTAACCCAACGTGCACTTTGGCTTGAAATCGACTTTAACTTTAAGGGATGATTGGTCTATCCCGATACTTAGGAATAAATACCGTTTGGACGGATTTTTAGCACGAATTCGTATCTCATGGTTCCCAACTGAAAAGAACACCGGCCTAAGGCTAAGATGAAATTTAGTGAAGCATGAAATTATTCATGCTTTGTATGTTTTGAAAGATAGGTTGATGAAAAATGGAGGAAATTGGGGAATGAAAAGACTTGAAAGGCAATTAGCCCAATTTTATAAAAGAAACAAGAATTGGAAACTATGCAATAGAATTTTAATGCCAAATTGAAAGAAAAGGGAAAACAATTCTATTCCAAATTGGAGTAGGAAAGTAGAATTTATTGATGATTTTCCAAAGAACACTAAGGCCCTATTTATGTACATAAAATTTACTATTTTTGGCCTTAGCTAATTTAACATAAAATCAAAAATAAAATAAAATAAGATTTTTTATTTTTTGGCTTTTTAAAAAGTCAAAAATTCTAATGAGTCCTTGGCTTTCTCCATATGTTTGATTCGGCCTCATTTTGTTGATTTTGTTTTAATTTGGTCCTTTTCTACTCGTTTTTGTCTCTTAGCGTCCCAAATGCATCCTTGACAAGATTAAAACATAAAAGTACCAATTTAGCAGGGATCAATTCAGAAATAAACCAAATTAAACACAAAATAACATGCAAATTAATATGTTATCAACGCCCGTGCATCAAGTCGTGTCCTGCCCCATGTAACTCTTTGGCTTGCACCACACGGCCAAGTCACATGCCCGTGTGCTAGCTCGTGTCACCCACACGGCTGAGACACATGCTCGTGTCTCTACCTATGTGCTCAATTCTAACCATTCTGTTTCTAAAATTTAAGATGCGGTGGACACACGACCAGACCACACGCCCATGTGCTAACCGTGTGTCTCACACGGTCAAGACACACGCCTGTGTGTCTACCCGTATGGATAAAATAAAGCCATTCCCTAGCTTTAATTTTCACCCCTTTTAGCCTTGCACCTACACCAACACTTATACACAATTTATCACATTCACCAACCACATTTTCATACCAAAATTTAGGTCTTATACATGCCAATTTATACTCATATTTATCTAGATACCATGTTCACATTTTTTCATTTTGTATCAAATATGATAATTTAATTCATTCATACATATCTCATTGGGATTTCTATTAATCAATCATTTTCAAACATATACCACGATATAGTCTTTTATACATAAACACCAAAACATGTTCATAACTAGTGATTCCAATAGCTAGTCATTAACAAATATTTACATGCCATTCCTTGGCCAATTTAACCTATACATGCCATTATAACCACAATTGTTTTACCTTATATATCAAATTGAGTCGATGGATAGTGTGACTGTAAAAACCCGATTTTGGGCTTAGTCGGAACAGTGGTTTCGGGACCACAAATCCGATGTTGAGAAATTTATTATTTATATTTTTATGGTCTACAATTTCACGAAATGATTTCGTAAAAATCTCATTCGAAAATTTTGACGTTTGGGCACTCAATTTAGTCAAAAAGACTAAATTGTAAAAAGTGCAACGAGTTCTACATGTTAGAGGTGTCCAATTGTTATGAAATTTTAAATTGGAGGTCCTTAAATGATAATTAGACCATTGGTTAAGTTGGTGGAAAAAAAGGGACATGCATGGGTATGTTTCAAAAGATTTTTTAAGGGGCATTTTGGTAATTTAGTGAATTAAATGAATTAAAAATAAAATTTAAATGCCAAATTTGTCCATCTTCAAGCTTAGGCGGAATTTAACATGTGGGAAGTCATGGATAGGGTTTTCAAGCTTTCCAAGCTTCATGGTAAGTCCATTTTAGCCCCGTTTTTCATGTTCTTTACGCTTTTGGAGTCCCGGTAACTTGATTTAGCTTATTCTAGCAATAATTTAACCTAGGGTTCATATTTGGAAAAATACCCATGAAATGTTTTTATTTTGATGTTTTATGGTAGAATACGAAGTTCAGAATTATGTTAAACAACTTTTACTAAGCGATTTTAAGTGAAAACGAGTAAAATGACATAATCGGCAAAAATACCTAATGTACATAAGTGCATGTTAGAGCAAGAATTTGACGTTGCCATAGAAGGGAAAAATGATCAGCATGTTATAAAACATAAGAATAAGGGATGAAGTTTAATTTTCGAACCTAGGGGCAAAATCATAATTATGCAAAAGTTTAGGGGAAAAATTGTAATTTTGCCAAAGTTTGAGTTAGGGACTGTTTTGAGTAGTACATTAATTAAATAAGTGAAATGTGATGTTTTAGACCCCGAAAAATGAGATTTGGACCTAGAATGGGAGGAAAATTGAAAATCGGGAAAGTTGGTAAAATGGTTGTTTTGGTATCGAGGTAAGTTCATATGTTTAATAAGCATTTAATGATGCAAGTTTGAATGTTAAATTGAAATTTTAGTTATGAATACTTTAGTATTGATTTTCTAATATAATTATAATGTTCGATAATGACTCAACATTTTAATGAGAATTGGTATAAGTTTACATGTAAGACCAAATTAGGAAGATGGCTTTGTGTAATATCAAGAAAGTATTGAATAGAATAATTTGGGGAGGATAAGTTAAATTGATTATGTGATGAGATTGAGAATGTAATTATGTAAGTTTGTATGTAGATAATACATTATTATGTGTATGTTAAATTGTTTATTTATTGTATGAATCATAATTAACTAGTTGCAAGTATTTCAAAAAGTACTACCAAGTTAACAAGTGAAAAGTGGTAGCTTCGGCTACAAATCAATGGTAGCTTCGGCTACATTCATAGTGGCACGTATGTACAAGTGTTCCTGGTAAAGTGATAAAATTGTAAAATGAAAAGGCAAGTAATAATGTGTGCAAGTGAGTGCAAGAAGGTAAGTGATATGTAAATAATGTATTATTTTCATTTATGTTTGATATTTTATTATATTATATGAAACGAGAAGCAATATCATATGGTTGATTGATAAAAATTGTAATTTTTGGATGATGAGATGTAATTAAATGAGGAAATCTCAAATGAATCTTCGTATTGGAATAAAAACGTGGCGCTAAGTGGATATGCCACGATTATACATGTTACATGGTGCTAAGTGGATATACCACGGTAAGACATGTTGATTTATTTATGTGGCGCTAAGTGGATATGCCACGGTAATACATGTTACGTGGTGCTAAGTGGATATACCACGGTAATACATGTTGATTTATTTACATGGCGCTAAGTGGATATGTCACGGTTATACATGCTACGTGGTGCTAAGTGGATATACCATGGTAACACATGTTGATTTATTTACGTGGCGCTAAGTGAATATGCCACCGTTATACATGTTACGTGGTGCTAAGTGGATATGCCACGATTACATTTTGATTTGACAACGTGGTGCTAAGTGGATATACCACGAATGTATATTTAATTCAGAAAGGTGGAGCTATATGCTAAAACCATTGATTATTTGTTACATTCCGAAGTGTTGATTGAGAGATATGAATTTATTAAGTGAAATCTGATGTGAAAATGTGGAAATTTTATTGAAAAAGATGAAATTTGAGATAAAACAGTTTAATCAGCAGCAGAGGGGTGACTTTGAAAAATCACCAAAAATAGTGGAAATTGAATTAGAAGTTGAATGAGATATAGAATTAAATCTTGATGAGTCTATTTTCATATAAAAGAAACAGAGCAAGAAAAGGAATTCTATATTCTGGGATATTTGAATTTTTGTGAGACTAGTTTAGAATAATTACGTGATCCCCTGTTCTGACTTAGAAAAATCATCAAATATTTTAAAAAAATAATTATGAGATATAATTTATAAGCCTAAAATCCTGAATGAGTCTAGTTTCAAATGAACTAAACAAGAAGGTCATTTGAATTTTGTATGAGGATAAAATTGATTCGTAGTGAAGAGAGGTCATATTAGTCAAACAGCGAAATAGGGGAAATTTTAATGAATAAACTGTACTAATTGGCAAGACCAAAAATTCTATAAATTTTATGGTATGAAGATACATGAGTCTAGTTTCAGGGAAAATTAGTGGTTTGTAATTCGGATCTCAGTAGCTCAAGAAACAAATAATTTAGTGACATCAATTCAAGTAGACAAATTAATGTGAACATGAGTAATAAGGTATAAGCATATGATTTAATGATTGTATCAATTTGAGAACTTGTTGTGAGGATTTGTCACATTGAGGCTTTGGTAAGGCTACAAATGAGTAAGTTGGGAAAGTAAGAACTTAGGGGCTTGACTAAGTCATTTTGTATATGTGTTAATTAATTTGACCAAATTTATTGCTTTATAACGGTAATAAGGATTATTCTATATTTGGCCACGAGTTGTGGCTCATATTGGTTATGAAGTTATAAGGCTTGTGTATGCATGTGTTTGTTAAAGTTTAAATTATAAGTGAAATTTTGTGGCTGGAGATTTGGTAGAATGTATTGTTAAGTCTGGTAATGCCTTGTACCCGGTTTCTGTGTAGGATATGGGTAAGGGGTGTTACAGTGAGTGATCTCCGTCAAGCTTCCAATTCAACAAGCTTCTGATTTACTACAGAACAGGGAAAAATAAAATAGAGTAAGCATATAATGCTTAGTAAGTCCGTATAACTTGGTAATTAACTTACCAACTATTCATATTAAAGATAAACATGTAAATCACAATCAACCACTCGATCCCAAGCCCTAACACATATTCTCATCACCCTTATTAGTAACTTATTTTATATAAACATCAAGAAACACATATACGAGCTCAACAATATTCGGATTCTCATACACATATGTTTTGTAACAGTTCGGTTTAGACCCTATTCAGAATAGTGGTTTTGGGACCACAAACCTGAGTCAAAAAAATATTTTAATATTATTTTCTATGTTTACAGTATGTGATTAAGCATGTGTGAAAGTTTCGTGAATTAATTTGTCCATTTGTGTGCTTAATTAGAGAAAAAGACTAAGGGTCTGTTTGTTTGGTGGAAAATGTTTTCCGGAAAACATTTTCCAAATTTTCCAGCATTTGTTTGGTGGAAAATGGATTCCTAAAGGAAAACATTTCCAAACACGGGTAAAATCCCTTCCTTATTTCTGGAAAACGTCTTACCAATTTGGAATCAGTAAGACATTTTCCATTCCCTTCTCTACACTCTCATCTCAGCTTCAAAAATTTCGTCGTGTCTGTTGCACTTCCCACTCCGTCTCTCCCACTTCAATTTGCTAACTTCCCACTCTGTCTCTTCCACTTCGTCTCTCCCACTCCGTCTGCTGCTACTTTCGATGGCCTCCAACCCTGATCCTCCAAAGCCCAAAACCTCAAGGTGCCATTTCTCTCTAATCTTTCGATCGTTTATTGACGAGATGGGTTTGGATGCTTCTTATATATGGGCAAGAATGTGGAAGAAAATGTGTCATTGGTTCACTTATTTAGCTTTTACTTGATTTTTACTTCTGGGTGCTAAAGAAAGTAACACATTCGCAGGGTCTTGGCTTAAGGTATGGCATTTTCTTTATCTTCTTTATCATTTTCGTTTCTTCTTGTTCTTGAAAAACTGCTTAAGGTATGCCATCATTTTGGTTCTGTATTTTTATACTGTTGAATACCCATTTGTTTTTTGTGTTGAATTAGTGGTGGGTTTTATCTGAAAATGAAGCAACGTTGGTTTGGGTTTTATGCCTTTCTTTGTTTCTTTTTTTTTAATTTTTTTCTGGGTTTGGGATTGAAATATGAAAATGATAATCCAAATGATGAAAATAAAAAAAAAAGAAAATAATTTGATGTTTATGATTATAATTTCTTTCTGGTAAATAATAACAGTTAAAGTTAATTTGGTCTTCAGAAGCCCATAAGCCTGATAGTGAAGATGTATTCATGGACGAGGATGACGTGCTAGGAGCTTCTGAACAAGACAGAAAAATAGAGAAAACGAGGTGGGTGGATGGACAGAGGTTGCCGATACTAGTGCTGATGAAAAACCTGCTAATAAGGACAAGGATGAGGTTGTTCCAGATGAAACCATTCACGAAATTGCGATTGGCAAAGGATTATCAGGTGCGCTGAAGCTGCTTAAAGATCGAGGAACACTTAAAGAAAATATTGAATGGGGAGGCCGAAACATGGACAAGAAAAAGAGCAAACTTGTTGGCATTGTAGACGATGATCACCAAACTGATAATAGATTTAAAGATATTCCCATTGAGAGGACAGATGAATTTGGTCGAATTGCAAGTACTTCAATCTGGTCTATTGCTTCCTTAAGTCTTTGTCGACGTTTATATATTTATAAAAATGAATGTGTTATATTTGCATTTGGACATACAAGTTATGACATTCCTATCTTCTCCAGGTGACTCCTAAGGAAGCCTTCCGGATGCTTTCTCATAAATTTCATGGCAAGGGGCCTGGCAAAATGAAGCAAGAAAAGCGAATGAAGCAATATCAGGAAGAGTTAAAGCTGAAGTAAATGAAAAATTCAGATACACCTTCGCTTTCAGTGGAGAGGATGAGGGAAACTCAAGCTCAGCTGAAAACACCCTACCTTGTCCTTAGTGGTCACATCAAACCAAGGTATGTTCTCTGATAAACCGTAATATATACATATTTTAATCCCACATTTAGCATACTTTTGGATGATTTAAGCCTTGAATTGTGGAATTTGGTGCTCCTAATCCTTTAATTTCATGTTTTATACTTTGGAGAGCACCGGAGGATGAAAAGAACAAGAAACGGGCCTAAAACGGAGAAATGGGCCAACTGTGGGACCAAGCCACACGGCCATGCCTTCTTAACAGACCTGAACACGGCCTGGCTACGATTCACACGGGCGTGTGCCATGGGCGTGTCCCTACCGTGACAAAGAGGAATTTTACTCGGATTAGGGTACTTAGAGGCAAAGAAAGCCATTCCAAAAGCCTATATAAACACCCTAGAGGCCAACCTTCAGGGGACATCCAATGAGGCTGAAGAGCCAAGCTAGAGAGGCCAAAATTGTGGAATTTACTCGAAGAAAGCTAATTGATTCATCTTAAGAAGCCGGAATCATACTCAAGACGGAGGATCTTCCCTTCAATTTCCTTCAGGGGGTTTTAGGGTTTTTCTTTTTTTTTTATATTTTCTTCTGAGATGTATTCTTTTATGATTATGAACTAAACCCCTCAAATACCTGAGAGGGATGAAACCTAAGATGGATCTTGTTATTGTTTTCTGAACTATATGATAAATACTTGATTTGTTCTTAATTATGTGTTCTTAATTCTTGTTTTGATATTTCAGGATATTGATTCAAGTACTGATGTGCTTAGGCAGAGGAGGAATAGACCCTGTCTAAGAGTAGATCTAGCATAATTAAGCGGAGTTGATCGCAACCCTAGAGATAGGATAACGAAAATCTGCCGGATTAGGGTCAAACCTAATATAGGAGTCCATAGATCGAGTTAATGCAATTCTAGGGGTTTTAATTAGAAAGGGATTTCAATTAATTAACCTAGGGTTAGAAGTTAGTAGCCTCGAGAGGGGTATTAATATAAATTAGGGAATCCTGCGGATCAATTCAAGTGAATAAATCATCTGGTTTAGAGTTAAATAACAAGCGAAGTCTAGTGGATTCTTCCTCGGGTATTGTCTTAATCAATTGGTTTTTCCCACAAGTATTTTCCCCAACTCCTTCTCTGTGTCTTAGCATCCTTAGCTTAGTAGTTAGTTAATTTTAGATTAATTAATAATTCCCTTAATTCTTAGGCTAAATAATAATAAAAAAGTTAGTATTAGTACTTTTGGTTCCTTTGGGTTTGACAATTCGGTCTTGCCAATAATCAATAGGTGCGCTTGCCTCAATCGTTGTCATAGTTAGTTTCTAGGCTCGAGAAATCTTTTTATAAATTTTTAAGACTCTGACACACGATCATTCTCTCTTACTGGGTTTTAAACATTTTAGTTCAAGAACTGAAAGAAATCCACATATCATATTAGCTTCCTGGAACTAGGATTTGTTATCTAGCTGTTGCTTCCTTTTTTCTCTGTTATTTTTTTTTCTGAATGGATATTTTATGAACTTTGAAATCAACTTGATCTACTCTGTTGTTAATAATTCTTATGATTATTAGGTCTGATGTGCAGTTGCAGGGACTTGGCCTTGTGCAAAATGAAGCTTGGTTTACCATTTTATGCTCTTTGATATGTGTTGCCATTGCATATAATTTTGATCATCAATTAATTTGATTGCTTGTTTATTACATTTTCAGTTGGGTTGCAATTGTACCTCATTTCTTTCATGTGATTAATTTCCAGGCAAACTAGTGATCCTGCAAGTAGCTTTGCTACTGTTGAGAAGGATTTTCCGGGAGACTTGACGCCTATGCTTGGTGATAGAAAGGCAAGTTAATTCTTACCTTATACATTTACTGAAGGGCAATCATGTTTCATTGCCATAGAAATTTTTTCATTGGAATTCAAGTGAAGATCTAGTTCTTTTTATTTATTGGATACTTCTAGTGATTATGATGCTAAACTCTTCAATCATCATTAATGGGGATGATACCAGAATTCAGTATTTTAGTTTAATTCATATTCCAATTCAATAGGTTAAGCATTTCTTGGGAATCAAGCACAAGGATGAGGCAGGGAATTCTGGCACACCAAAGAAGCGTAAAACTTGAAAATTGTAAGATGTTGTATGGTTTGGGTATGATGAAAGATGAAGATGGGAAATGGCTGCATCCTGGTGGTCAAGGTATATGTAGCCAACTGTTAAACACAAATCCAAGTTTTATAACTACTTACCTTGCTATAATTTTACAATTTTTAGTCTGGATTGAGATCAAATACAACACAGTCAGGTCAGACATCAACTGCAAGCTCTTCAGTGAAGTTGAAATCACCAAATAGGAAACGCCAAACTGGTGGAGATCCTATAAGCACACAAGAATCAGTTGCAAATTAGAAGCAAACGAAGAGCTTTGGTATTTTGTTATTTTGATAGTGGATATTGGATTTGGTTGGTATTAGTACAGAGTTTGTGCTGGTATAGCCACTGTTTTGTTTTTGGTAAAGGCAATATTTTAGTGTTGGTTGATATTACTATAGGCACTTTGTTATTGTTGGGTTCTTTTTGTTTGTGTAAATGTTGGATGGGTTGATAAAGGCCTACAATATTTCCACTCAATAAAGGACATACAAGGATTAATCCATACTACTGATCTTTGTACTCGTATAATTGACTTATTAGCTCGATGTGGAAATATATGAATCAACCCATACTCCTAACCCATACTCTTGATGATTACTATTGTATAATTGACATATTAGCTCGATTTTATTGCTTTGGTTGTTTTCAATTTATGAAAGTTAATATTTTAGCTTAATAATTGAGTATTATTATTTATTTAATTTGATTTATTTATTTATAAATAAATCATTACAATATATGTAAAAATAATTTAAAATATAAAAATTTATTAATATGTATATAAATTTATTAATATATGTAAAAACAACTTTTTCGGAAAATATTTTCAGGAAATCTGCCAAACAACAGAAAATATTTTACACAGATTCATCCAAACACTAGAAAATATTTTTAGTAACTCATTTTCCAGAAAAGTAAATCATTTTCCAAAAATCATTTTCCGGAAAACATTTTACTGGCAAACAAACAGACCCTAAATCGCATAAAAGATAAAAGTGACGTTCTACATGTTAATGTGTTAAATTGAATTTCGATTTTGAATGTGAGGCCTTAAAATGAAATTAGGCCATTTATTTTTGGTATGGACGGTAGTGGACTTTAAATTTAAAGATTATGTAATGTTTCATTAAGGAAAAAAAAGGAAATGAATAATTAATAAGATTATTAATGAAATAAAACATAAATAAGCCATGCATTTGTGTTCATCCACCGAAAATAAAGAAAGGAAAGAAGGGTTTAAGCTCTTTTTGCATTTGACACACATTTTGGCTAGATTAAGGTATGTTTGGCTTCGGTTTTTGATAATTTCTACGTTTTTGTAATCGTTTCTTCGAGTACTACAAAACTCATGTCTTAATTTTGGAATTTGATGAAGAATTTGAAATGTGTCATTGATGAATGCTTGAGCTTTGTAATGTTAGTTGACGAAATATGAAATATATGTGTTAGATTAACATGTTTTGTCTTTAGATTTTTGGTAAATTTTAGTAATTTGGACTAAATTGAGAAAATAATATTTTGAGGGACTAAAATGTGAAATAAATGAAATGTATGGACTTGTATGATCATGATGAAATTCGGCTAAGCATGGGTACAAAGGAATTTTGTGTATTTTGTGATTTTGTGAAATAATGACTTAAATGTCAAAATGTGAAAATATGAGGGTTAATTTGTAAAATGCCCTAAATGTGTGTTTTGGATTAAATTGAATGATTTGGTGAATAAATGGGTTAAATTTGAATATGTATAGATCAAGAACCAAAGAAAATGGATTTAGACCGAGGAAAGTCGAAAGTGATCGAGTAGTCGAATCCGTCCATTTATTCCGAATACGAGGTAAGTCTATATACAAATAAATGTATTTAAGTTGAGTTATTCATGTTCATATAATATTGAATTGTAATGAATGCCTTTGGAAGATATACATGTGAAAACCGAGAAGTATCGACAATGTGTCAAGGTCTGGAAAGTCCCGTACGAACCTTAGGAATAGATAGGATTCATATGTCATGACATAGGGATTTCGATATGTGATATCGTGTAAGACCACGTCTGGAACGTTGGCATTGATTTGATATTTTCGTGTAAGATCACGTCTGGGACATTGGTATTGATTTGAGATTTACGTGTAAGACCATGTCTGGGACATCGACATCGTATTTGATTTCGTGTAAGACCTTGTCTGGAACAGTGGCATCGATATTGATTACATGTAAGACCACGTCTGGGATGTTGGCATTGTATGAGTTTTTTGAGCTATCCAAGTATCCTATTTGATTCCAAATGGTTCAATGGGCAATTCCGAGAAATGAAAGATTATGTGAAATGTGTTACCGATTTAGGTACGTCTGAAGTGTATACTATGTTTGAATATGAAAGGTAAGTATATGTGAATTTGCAAAAGTGAGATATGTGCATAGACTCAATGAGGCAAAATGTGATATATGTATGAATGTGTTATGATCAAAAGAGATATTTGATGATATAATTTGTTGGTGAGCAATGGCTAAACAAATGAGCCAAAGAAGAACTATGAATTTGTAATTGGGATATTAATAATCTTATATTTGACATGATTATGAATGTTTATATGTTAAGTTTATTTGTATATGGCTTACTAAGCTGTTGAAAGCTTACTCTGTGTGTGTTTGCATTGTTTTATAGATCGTTAAAGCTACGGAAGGCTCGGGGATCGTCGAGGATCATCACCACACTATCTAACTCTATTTTGGTACCTTTTGAATGTGTACATATTTAAGTATGGCATGTATAGTATAGTTGAAATGGTTGATGTTTTAAGTTGTATATATAAGCTATGTGATATGGCTTGTAAATGAAATGTGAATGTGGTAAATACTCTATATGTTTTGTTGTGCAAAGTTAGTATGATTTGATGAATGGCTAGTATATTGAATTTGTAAGTTTGTGGATGAATTTTGCTTAGAGACACTTGTGATGAGAATGAGATAAATAGTACATAAGTTGTGTGCTTGATATGTTCTTGAATGGTTAGAAAAGATAGTCATTTTTGTATGTTTTGTTTGCATTGGAGATATGATTTGAATTGGTATAATGCTTGTAGGTATAACCCAAAGGGTGTGTGGCAAATTGGCCTTGTAAATGGCCTATAATTGCCCACACAGTTGAGCACACGGGCATGTGGCTTGACCGTGCCCCTTGTGGTTGAATTTCAAGAACATCAGTTTCGACCACGGGCTAAACACACGGGCGTGTGGCTTGACCGTGCCCTTTGTGGTTGCATTTCAAGAACAAGTCAGTTTCAACCACGGGCTGGACACACGGGCATGTGACTGGCCGTGTGGTGCAAGTCAATGTCGACCATGAGTGAGGCACACAAGCGTGTCTCATACCGTGTGGAAAAGTTAGTATGTATGCCCTGTTTTGCCACGGCTTAGACACATGGGTGTGTCTGAGGCCGTGTGAGGCACACGGCCTGCCTACACGGGCGTGTGACCTCTGTAGCTTTGAAAAATGTTTAATTTTTCGAAATTTTCGTATGTGTTCGGTTTAGTCCCGACTCCTTTCTAATGTATGTTTATGGTCTTGCAGACCTATTTAAGGGACACTTTGATTTGAATTGTTAAATTATGATTGAAATGTTCGTAAAAGTTCTGAATTGTTTTGTAATACCTTTTAACCCTAGACCAGCGATGGTTACGGGTTAGGGGTGTTACATGTTTTCCACATCATGTATTCATATAACGTATATACAAATTATTTCCATATTTTTCGGGTACATTCTATAATAACTCATCTCGAGTTTTAGTATATTTCATGCAAGAACTTTGCTCATTATTCAACTGAAATTTTGATAATCACACAGATAATACACTCGAGATGTAAAAATCTAATCTCATAGATGAATGTATTCATCAAACAAATTTCCATGTTCATATATCATAATTTCATACTTCCATATTTCATATAACATCATTTTCATATACTTTAGGCAGATACATGTAAAAACTCAGTTCTTTTCATGTCAGGATATTACCCATTGAATTATTGAAAATATCGATGGATACTCAGGTAGTACACACAAAGTGTACAAATCAGTAAATTCGTCAATTCATATCAGGAGTACCCATTAGGGCACTTAATCAGGAAACACTCTCTCGAGCCACATATCATATAACAGGATTACCAATCCAGGCTAAATCCTTTCTGTAACATATGTTCAGAAGAGTTCAATTAGGATTAACATATGCTCGAGAGGGATTACATCAAGATTACCCATCCGGGCTAAATCCTATCTGTAATGAGGTCAATAGGATTACTCGTCCGAGCTAAATCCCGTTAGCAACAAATGCAAGACCTCATTCATTTCGGGAAATCACATATCCATCAATTTTTTATTTATTCAAACAGAATTTGACATTTATCAGACAATTGTCAGATATGTGATCAATCTCATATATTTATGCATTTATACAATTCAAATGTTCACCTTCAACTCAAGTATAAAAATAACATTTTTATCATTTATCACTTATCAAGTATTACCATTTATTTCAGGCACTTTCATTTATCGGGCTTTAACGAATATGTGACCATTTCACATATTTATGGCATTTATACAATTTACATACACAACATTCAATTCAAGCATATAAACATATACAATTTAGTTATACGAACTTACCTTAATAAGTGTTCGTGTACATAAAGTCTACTAATCCGACATTTTCTCCTTTCCTCGTTCTAACTCCATATTTGGTTTATCCAGATCTATATGAGTAAATTTAACATCAATTTAATGTAATTCATACTCAATTTAGTCCAAATTACACTTTAGAAAAAATTACCATTTTTGCCCATAAACTTTTAATAAATGACAATTTCATCCCTAGAGTCAGAAAATAAATTTCATGCAATTTAATCCTTGTTCCGAGCCTAACTGAATTTTTCATGTAATATTTACAGCCCATATATTTCAAAAAATCAGAATTTTTCCATGGATTTCTCATTTTTACAATTTAGTCCCTAAATCAAGTTTTTATCAAAATTCACTTTATAAAAGTTGTTTATCTATCAACAACCTTTCATTTTCTACCATAAATTTCATAATTTCAGCATATTCATCTATGGTAAAAATTCTGTACTTTGATATCTTTTCAAATTGATCCCCAAAATAAATAGATTAAGTTACCTTGATCTCAAAAATATAAAAATTATTAAAAACGGGGCTTGAATTCTAACCTAATTTGACCAAGAAAGCTTGCTTGCTCTTTCCTAGGGTTTTCATGCAAAATATTTGGGTAATATGATGATAAATGATGATATTTTCATCTTTTATTATTTATCACCATTATTTTTTTTTTATTCTTCCTGTAACACCCCAAACCCGGCCCAAGCATTACGATCGAATTTGGGTTGCTACTGAGGAAACGTTTTGAAATCTTTCTAAAACCAATTTGAATTTTGTTAAAAACCTTGCATTTTCAAGTTTCTTGTTAAAAACCATACTTAGTGTTGATTAGAAATATTTATTAAGTCGGGTTGTTTATAGATTGCAAAAGTGCCCGATGGCATTTTTAGAACATTTTACGTTTGATTGAAAACATGTGTACTTAATTTAATGTTAAGAAATAGTTTAAACAAATTAATCCAAACATAGAATAATAAAAATATAACTAGGAGGCCTTATTACAACTTAACAAAAATATAATCAACTTTAAAATTTAATAAAATAAAACCCAAGTCCATCAAATTAAAATGTCCTTTGCATGGCCACCTCGAGTCCATCCGGCTCCACCTCGCGATCTACTCATCACGCAAAATGTTAAGGAAGGGTGAGTCACCAAGACTCGGTGTGTAAATCCCCCACCCGAAATTACATCTCATACACAATTCATTAATAAACATGCTCATGCAACCCCACTAGCCATCCATACTCCTTTTCTACTCCGTGTGGTCAAAACCACTGATGACTTATAGTCACAATTCAAATGATGGGGCCAACCCATCGTGTGGTCAAAACCACTGATGACCATAGGTCACAATATATCAAATGTGGTCAAAACCACTGGTGGTACCAAACCACTGGGACTTAGTCACAAATAATCAATCGTTGTGGTCAAAACCACTGATGACCATAGGTCACAAATAATCTGATGGGGCCAACCCATCTTGTGGTCAAAACCACTGACGACAGTCCATAATTCATCCCCCTCCTCTCGTCAATCCCACCATCACATGCTTATACAACAAATTTCATATATCGTGTCATAGTATTAAACATCATGTGATGGCATGCAAACATATATCAAAAATTACAAGTTAGGGGACTTACCCGAAATCCATGATTATGCCACAAGCTAACCACAACCAAAAGATCTAAGGCAAATAATAATGACATGTAAATTAATAAAGTGTGTAAAGAGATCTTACACACACGCTTCTATCGAAATTCCTAGATCCGAAAAGCCGATCTATAACGTTAGATCTCTTAACCTTAAACGGATTTGATTTCCTAACAAATCCGAAGCCTTAATTAGTCCTTTGGAAAATAAATCTCAAAGCTTCCTACAATTGGTTTTAATCAAGTTAATATGAATCATAAGCCATAATTTTAATTCCAAAAGAGATGATTACCCTTACCACACTTATTGAAAATGGCAAAGCACCTTGTTGGAGATATGATATTCGACCTAATACACAATTGGAAGGGCTGGAAATTTTTTGTGAAGGAGGAGGGTGTATTCGGCTCGAGAGAAACAACGATCTTTGGAATTTTACGAACAATTTTGGCTAAGAGTTTAAGGAGATTTTTGCAAAGCACAATGAAGAGAGGAAGAAGAGAAAGAGTTTCTTTGGAAATTTCCTCCTAAAGAGGGTATATTTGGCTTGTAAAAGAGAAGAGAAGCTGGAATTTTTTTGATAATTTGGGCAATGCAACAAAGGGGGTTTCGGTAGCAGCAAATTTTGGAGAAAAGAAAAGAAATTTGATTCAACTTTTGCACATCTTTGCTGTGCAAAACGGATATGGACAGCCCCCCTATGGTCTCCAATTTTCAGCAAACACTCTCTTAATTTGTGATAATTCCCAGACTTGATATGTCCAAGATAAATCTAATTTTATCATACTTTTAATTCCTTAATCCCTCAACAATTAAACAATAAAGCCCCCTTGCTTTCTATCTTAACATAAATAAATAATAAACTAAAGGTTAGCATACCCAGTAGAATTCTAAAACAAAAATCTTTTATCAATTTCCTATATATTCTCTTATCCTTTAACAATTAACAAATAAAATAATCCCACGCATTATCCTTATCCCCTCCACCTCTTCAATAATTCAAAATAAAATGAACTACTACTACCACCCTTCCAGCCGCATGAAAAAAAAATAAAGAAATCATATGTGAAGCCAATTCACGCCAAACAGAGAGGGAAGGAAAAAAATAAAGTCAAGTCAGGTTTGCTCCGGGGTTCGAACCGCGACCTCAAGCAAAGCAGACCCCTTCTTCCAACGCCTGTGCCACTTTTCCAACTTGACTTTCATGTCAAATACCCACAACATTTATTTTTAAAGCCTCCTTACTTAAGCCCATCACTCCAAAATAAAATAAAAACATGAACTGCTGCTGCCGCCATTCGAACTGCGCCTTCTTCCTCCAACTCCTAAGTGGACTTACGGAAACCACTTTGCCAATGAGCTCTTTGTGTCCTAAACTCATCCCAGCTCCTTTTAAGGCCTTCTTCCATTTTGACGCTTAAACCCAAAAATTAAAACACCTTGCTGCCACCTTGATTCAAACCCGAGACCTCATACCAAGGCCTTTAAGTGGCGCCCAAGCCACTCTACCAACAACCGCCATTCATGTCATGAACCTTCACCAATTAAATTTAAGGTCCTCTTTCACAGCCCCCTTACTTTTAACATAAAACCCCAAAAATAGAAATACACCCTCTTGTTTCTCCCATGAATCGAACCCAAGACCTCCTTGCAACCCCCTTAGACGCGCCAAGCCAATCGCTGTACCAAGCCTATTCCTTGTGCCATAATTCGTCCAAATTTATACTTAAGCCCTAACTTCTCCTAGCTCCTTTCTTTAAAGTACCTTAAAAAGTTTTTTTAGTCCAACTTCAACCTAATTCGGGGTTGTTTCTAGACCCTAGATCATGCCAAACAAAATCATATTTATTTAATTCTTGAAGCCCACATGGAATTTATTTAAATTACAAATAACCCCTAATTCAGGGTGTTACAATTCTACCCCCCTTAAAAATAATTTCGTCCTCGAAATTACTTACTATCGTCCCAATCGTGTATCCTTAACTCATCACACTCACGCCATCTTTATTGCACTCGATCTTAAAGAACTATCCTACTTCCTAGTCACAATCTCTAAGTTCACAACCAAGGTTTTGTGCACTTCCCTAGTAAAACAAGAAAACTCTACAATAATCAAAGCAATTAAGGGTATTCTGGAAGTAAGGAACATACCCGTTGTCGCATCGCACATCATCCTCCTCGCGACGCCAAGCTGCATAAACCAACCTTGGTTGCCTCGCCTCGCACCTTCTTGACACCTCGGCCACGCCCGTTACCATTTCCATTACCCTAAGCGCACCTCGACCCCTCGGTGGTTGTTGGTTATCCTTCATTCGGTGCCACGATCGACGACTTACATTTCTCGGCCTAGCCGCCTTCCAGGGACGAGTCTCTAACTCGATGCTCCATAGACCCACATTCAAAGCATCCACGATTACCATTCCAACACTCCCCTTGTGAAACTTGCCACACTTATCGCACCGTGGCGGCCATTGAGGATCGAGCGGCGGCAGGCCTTGCAGCTTGATCCGACCCATCAAACCTCGTCCTCTTCTGTTCATTACCCGAGAACCTTGAAGGTTCCGAGCTCCTCTTATTCCAATTTCGTTCTTGGTTCCGCTTTAACGGATTGTCTTACTCCTCGGCAACTTTAGACTTCTCCACAAGAACAAAGCAAACTCTCGTTCTGTTGTGGAGCTATCATCATTCTCGGCTCATCTCTAAGCCCATCTTGAAACGACCACAGCGCTCATGCTCGGTACCCACAATACCACGAGCATACCTACTCAACCGGAGGAACTCGGCCTCATACTCAGCCACCGTCTTATTTCCTTGAACCAGGTTCAAGAAAGCCTTCCGTTGTGCATCACGTAGCTAGTTCCGATATACTTTTTTGATAGGCATCCTTGAAAAATTCCCAGTGCGATTTTGCCACCGTTCCATCGCTTTACTGATGAGCCACCACCGATATGACTCATCCGAAGCAAAGAAATTACACCCTTTAATTTCTCCTCACTTCAAAATCTATGTCATCCATGATCCTTTTGATTGCTTCCAACCAAGATTACTCACGCGCCTTTGGGTGCCACTCGGAAACTCCCTAAATACTTACGCTCCATTAGGCGGAGTCGTTCAACCACAGATTTACGGGCTCCTCGCACCGCACCAGCCTCGATAACTTCGTTCGGTGCAATGTCTGACTTGAGATACGACATCATTTCCACCGGTCGATCTTGAAATTCGGTTTCGCCCGCCGGCAGATCAAAGATCTCATTTCGGACGTGGCGGCTGACCTTGCTGGCTCGACAAGGTCATCCTACCCCTACCACACCGCCACGCGGCGGGCGTCCACGACCTCTTGAACTCATTCTAACTAACGCACTTTTAATGCGATTAAGGAATTTTTATGGATTAGTAATTTGTTCCACTTGGTTATTCGCGAAGAAATTTTATGAAAAGCTTAATAGGAATTCTTTCGAGCAATCAAAGTTTTAAGTTCTCTATACTAGTTCACACTGAGAAGAACATCCATTCCCTAATACCTTCCATACTTATTCACTCTTGGACATTTCGTCTGTTTCTATCCTGTGGGTATTTTCGTCATTTTTCTCTGAGGGTATTTTTGTAATAAATCAAAGGAGTTTTAAAACTTTAATAAATCAGGTCACTTTGAAATTTCTAAAACTGGAGGGTATTTCCGAAAATTTGTAAAATTTAAAGATATGGCAAAATTTTGGAAACCAGGGGTATTTTGGTAATTTTAACAATCAAGGAAATTTTGAAAATTTCAAAAGTCAGGGTATTATTTTGAAATACAGAAATTTGGATACTTTTGCAAAGTAAGGGGATTTTATTAAAATTGGGGTTAAACCGGATATTTTGGAAGTCAGGGGCATTTTAGTAATTTTCAACACAAGGGTATTTTCGTAAATTTCCTCAAATCAGAGTATCTTGATATTTTCAAAACTAGAGATTTTAATATTTTGCAAAGTAAAGTCATTTTAACAAAAGTTGAGGGTAGTACAATAATTTTATAATACAGGGGCATTCTTGAAATTTTGCCACTAGGGGCATTTTGGTAATTTTGGTAAACCGGGAATATTTTGAAAATTTTTCCAAAATAAATTTTTCCTACTATCTAGAGAGTACTTAAACAATTTTAAAACTCGAGTTTTCATGAAAACATGGCTAATCCCTTTCGGGTTTTATTTATTATTTCGCCTATGATCGAGTTCTCTTGGTTAGGGTGAACCGAAGCTACGCACCAGATAGGATTCCTGCGAAGAGGAGGTGAGTCATGAGGACTACTTAAATACCAAGCTCTTCCGGATCCAATCCTAGACATGCGCACTAAGGTTACCACACCCTAACTCGGCGACTTGGCCCTAGGTTTGTTTAGTTAGGCTATTAAAGTCTTATGTCTTTGTTTGGGGTAACTAGTCCTAAAGTTTAAAGTACCTATCACTATCTACGTTCCATGCTTCCTACCCTTCTACAGAAAATAATTCATACAAAGGTTAGGAGTACTTACCTGGGCGGATAGGTGCCGGAGACTCGGTGCCATGCTGTTCAAGCCAAAACAGTTTCAAATCATTCCAATAAGGCCTACTAACATAAAACAAAACATTTTGAGCCTTGGGCCCCCACAGCCGAGTTTTGAACCTGGCTCTGATACCAATTTGTAACACCCCAAACCCGGCCCAAGCATTACGATCGAATTTGGGTTGCTACTGAGGAAACGTTTTGAAATCTTTCTAAAACCAATTTAAATTTTGTTAAAAACCTTGCATTTTCAAGTTTCTTGTTAAAAACCATACTTAGTGTTGATTAGAAATATTTATTAAGTCGGGTTGTTTATAGATTTCAAAAGTGCCCGATGGCATTTTTAGAACATTTTACGTTTGATTGAAAACATGTGTACTTAATTTAATGTTAAGAAATAGTTTAAACAAATTAATCCAAACATAGAATAATAAAAATATAACTAGGAGGCCTTATTACAACTTAACAAAAATATAATCAACTTTAAAATTTAATAAAATAAAACCCAAGCCCATCAAATTAAAATGTCCACTGCATGGCCACCTCGAGCCCATCCGGCTCCACCTCCGCGATCTACTCATCTGCAAAATGTTAAGGGAAGGGGTGAGTCACCAAGACTCAGTGTGTAAATCCCCCACCCGGAAATTACATCTCATACACAATTCATTAATAAACATGCTCATGCAACCCCACTAGCCATCCATACTCCTTTTCTACCCCGTGTGGTCAAAACCACTGATGACTTATAGTCACAATTCAAATGATGGGGCCAACCCATCGTGTGGTCAAAACCACTGATGACCATAGGTCACAAATAATCTGATGGGGCCAACCCATCTTGTGGTCAAAACCACTGACGACAGTCCATAATTCATCCCCCTCCTCTCGTCAATCCCACCATCACATGCTTATACAACAAATTTCATATATCGTGTCATAGTATTAAACATCATGTGATGGCATGCAAACATATATCAAAAATTACAAGTTAGGGGACTTACCCGAAATCCATGATTATGCCACAAGCTAACCACAACCAAAAGATCTAAGGCAAATAATAACAGCATGTAAATTAATAAAGTGTGTAAAGAGATCTTACACACCTGCTTCTATCGAAATTCCTAGATCCCGAAAAGCCGATCTATAACGTTAGATCTCTTAACCTTAAACGGATTTGATTTCCTAACAAATCCCGAAGCCTTAATTAGTCCTTTGGAAAATAAATCTCGAAAGCTTCCCTACAATTGGTTTTAATCAAGTTAATATGAATCATAAGCCATAATTTTAATTCCAAAAGAGATGATTACCCCTTACCACACTTATTGAAAATTGGCAGCACCTTGTTGGAGATATGATATTCGACCTAATACACAATTGGAAGGGCTGGAAATTTTTGTGAAGGAGGAGGGTGTATTCGGCTCAGAGAAACAACATGATCTTTGGAATTTACGAGAACAATTTTGGCTAAGAGTTTAAGGGAGATTTTGGCAGCACAATGAAGAGAGGAAGAAGAGAAAGAGTTTGCTGGAAATTTCCTCCTAAAGAGGGGTATATTCGGCTTGTAAAAGAGAAGAGAAGCTGGAATTTTTTTTGATAATTTGGGCAATGCAACAAAGGGGGTTTCGGTAGCAGCAAATTTTGGAGAAAAGAAAAGAAATTTGATCCAACTTTTGCACATCTTTGCTGTGCAAAACGGATATGGACAGCCCCCCTATGGTCTCCAATTTTCAGCAAACACTCTCTTAATTTGTGATAATTCCCAGACTTGATATGTCCAAGATAAATCTAATTTTATCATACTTTTAATTCCTTAATCCCCTCAACAATTAAACAATAAAGCCCCCCTTGCTTTCTATCTTAACATAAATAAATAATAAACTAAAGGTTAGCATACCCCAGCCGAATTCTAAAACAAAAATCTTTTATCAATTTCCTATATATTCTCTTATCCTTTAACAATTAACAAATAAAATAATCCCACGCATTATCCTTATCCCCTATCCACCTCTTCAATAATTAAAAATAAAATGAACTACTACTACCACCCTTCCAGCCGCATGAAAAAAAAATAAAGAAATCATGTGCAGGCCAATTCACGCCAACAGCAGAGGGAAGGAAAAAAATAAAGTCAAGGTGCTGCTCCTGGGGTTCGAACCCGCGACCTCAAGCAGCAGCCCCTTCTTCCAACGCCCAGGCCACTTTTCCAACTTGACTTTCATGTCAAATACCCACAACATTTATTTTTAAAGCCTCCTTACTTAAGCCCATCACTCCAAAATAAAATAAAAACGCGAACTGCTGCTGCTGCCATTCGAACCTGCGCCCTTCTTCCCCTCCAACTCCTAAGTGACGCACGGAAACCACTTTGCCAATGAGCTCTTTGTGTCCTAAACTCATCCCAGCTCCTTTTAAGGCCTTCTTCCATTTTGACGCCAAACCCAAAAATTAAAACACCTTGCTGCCACCTTGATTCGAACCCGAGACCTCATACCAAGGCCTTTAAGTGGCGCCCCAAGCCACTCTACCAACCTGCCATTCATGTCATGAACCTTCACCAATTAAATTTAAGGTCCTCTTTCCTGGCCCCCTTACTTTTAACGCAAAACCCCAAAAATAGAAATACACCCCTTGTTTCTCCCATGAATCGAACCCAAGACCTCCCTTGCAACCCCCCTTAGACGCGCCAAGCCAACTGTACCAAGCCTATTCCTTGTGCCATAATTCGTCCAAATTTATACTTAAGCCCTAACTTCTCCTAGCTCCTTTCTTTAAAGTACCTTAAAAAAGTTTTTTTTTTTAGTCCAACTTCAACCTAATTCGGGGTTGTTTCTAGACCCTAGATCATGCCAAACAAAATCATATTTATTTAATTCTTGAAGCCCACATGGAATTTATTTAAATTACAAATAACCCCTAATTCAGGGTGTTACACTTCCAATTTTGTCCTTTTCTTTACTTTTATTTTCCATGGATGAATCATCATCCTTAATGACTAAGCATTTTTAATGGTCTAATTACAATATAAGGACCTCCAATTTAAAGTTCTATAGTATTTAATTCCTTTAGCTAGTAGAACTCAACTTTTGCACCTTGTGCAATTTAGTCCTTTATCGATTTAAGCATGTAATCGATAAAATTTCTTTAAGAAATTTTCACACAACATTATTATCATATTATAGACCATAAAATAATATTAAAATAAATTTTCTTTCCAGAATCGAATTTGTGGTCCCGAAACCACTATTCTGATTTCTCTAAAAATGGGCTGTTACATAGCTGGGCCTCTCGGCCTTTCACTAGCCTAATAAGTCGACAATAACTACTTATCTCTCAATGTCACAGTCCAGACTAGATTGGAGTAAGGTTTTCATGGATAGGCAATACCAATTTCGGGTTCATTCCCACATATACGACTTCCTAAGGTCGTCAAGCCTAGGATTTAAAGTTCTTCCTATCCCAACCAACTGATCCGCTAAGAAACCCTACACAGATGTTAATTAATCTCACATCCACTCGTTAATCTCCCTTCCCGGATTAGTTCCCCATGGATTTAACACATGCAATGTAATTGATCAAAAAGATAAAGATTACGAATAAATCAAGAACATAGATAAGAAAAATCTCGATATATTTATAAATGCACGAATGGTAATCTGTCGAAGAGTTGACTGATCTACAATTCGATCCCTGCGAAGAACGAACTAGAAAACTAAAATAAAAACTACATCTGAAAAGAAATCTAAGTTACAATTGAAAGTGAAAATCAAACTAAGTACAATTGAAAGTGAAAATCAAACTAAGTAAAAAGTTGTCTATAAAATGTTTAGAACAATTCTATTTATAGGCCTAGGGTTGGTCATTGATTCTTGACCTAATTCGGCTGACTATTTTAGGTTAAAGTTAATTGTGTGGACAAAAACACCCTTGGCTCATTAAGTGATCTTGTCATGTCGGTGTCGCGACACCTTCTGGCCTATGTCGCGACCCTGAAGACAGTTTACTAGCTAGGGCATATCTTCAAGGCTGTGTCACAATATCGAAGATAGACTGCTCCTTTTGGTACTCTGTTAGCTGTGTTGCGACATCCAAGCTCCGTGTTGCAACATCGGGAGCAGTCCACTGTCTTTGTGCCTCCAAATGTTGTCCTGCACACTCACCGAACATATTAGTTTACCTTTAGTCCTACTTTGGCCCCCAAGGTCATATAAATCACTCAAGTTTCTCTTTTCATTACCTACATATTAAAAGTGAAAACTTAATGAAAACATAACTAAATTACTTTCCTACGAGCTCATTAAGTACAGAAAGTAGTTTAATATACTACAACGGATTGCGACAGATCACTGACCATGAGCTATCCATCATAGCTTGATTCATTCCTATCTCTGTGGCAAAAGTAACAACAAATATGTTGATACCAATCTCCATGACACTCGACAACTCATCATTTTGCCAAATCCCTTGAAGAATACTCAAAATCGCCTTACGATTGAGCACCCTATCAAACTTAATCTTCCCCACCACCATGAATCTTGTTAAAGTAAGACTCTGATCATCAGTTTCCTTTAAAAAAATCTTTAAATCATCTATACTAGAACAACCCCCTAGAAAAATAAGATTTGCCTTAATAGAAATTGAAAGTTAATGTCGAATAAGGGATTTCTTACCTTTTGCAAATAAATGGAAATCAATCAAGAAAATATGAATAAAAACTTGGGTAACAAAAGCAGACTCACAAAATTCAAGACTTAATAAACAGAAGACCTAAAGGAAAAAAAATACCCAAATCAAGAATGCCTAAAGACGCGAAATGAAGACTCAAAACAATAAAACCTATCTGAGATTAGACTCAGTCAACTCACTCAGTAAAAAAAGAATGACTCTCAAAATACATGAACCATGATTTTGTGCATTTTTATACATAAGATTTTCATTTGACTCAATTTTCACAAAATCACTTACACAATTCTCGTTATAAAATCATTTTATGTTTACATATTGCATACACAAATTATTATATTTATTTAATAAATAAATAAATTAATGTATTTATTTCTTTAAATGTGTACAGTTGAATCAAAATTAAAGTTTCATGTATACATTTGAACCATAATTAAAGTTTCATATGTATAATTGCATCAAATTAAAGTTCATATATCAAATTGCAATTAGATCAAATTTCATATGTAGTTTTGATATTTAATACTAAATTTTAATATTAATATAATTTTAATAATTTTTAATTATACTTTAATGCAATAATAAAGGTGAGAATGGGATCACACGATTTATTGTATATACATACATTCATTTTAATCTAAAGTCGTTAAATGTTACTGATCATTTCTATTCTCACCATATCATTATAATTATGTTTAAATCCAAATGAATTTTTTACCATTAATTTGAATCGTACTACTTAATTATCTAATCACATCACCATGGTGTTTTATAATTTATTTGAAATAATTTCACCATGATCCAAAGGAAGCAAATATCCCTGTCAAATCCAATCTTCAACCGAACTCCTTGGGCTGTGCAGACCAAGATGATTTGGGTTTTGCCTTGGTCGGTCCAATTATTACAGAAATAATATATCAACCATTTCAATTCGCTGGCTTTAGGTTTACAGAAATATGTTACAAATCTTGCCAGGGTCTTGTATTTGGATCTCTCTATCATTGTCATGGATAAGAGATTAGTCTTTCTGACCTTTTCTGTATTTCCTCAAAGGTCAGAATCATCACCATAAGACTTGGGGATATTTATATCCTTCCCTTGTTAACTTCAAAGTATTCTTGCAAAGTTTATCCAATAACCTCAATTTTGCTCAGACACTTTGCTTAGCTGATCATTATCTCTACATTGCCATTTTTTTAATAAATTAACACATAAGTATTTTAAAGAATATGTATTTCTCTTTTCTGATGATGGATGCCAAAAAAGTTAGGTGTAATTGGAGATCATAACTCTATTTTATAACTTTTGCACATTAATATTAATTTTTAATCAACTCATCATTAATTAAAAATTATTTTCTAGAATATCTAGGGCTCCTTTGGATTAGCTTTTGAAGTCAGTGTGGTGCAGTTGGGGTAGGTAGTTACTACCAATCTCACTGAAATGTTGTCAGCATCACATTTCAGTCAAAATTAATTTTAAACACACTGATCTGCAAAAAATTGACTGAAGGTTTCAGCAACAATTAAACCCAGTTCAGCTGAAGGTATTTTTAATAGACAAAAAACCCTTACTTTTATTTATTATTTTACCATTTTATCCTTGAAAGTTAAACTAATTTCTTTCTCAACCTTATTTGTTTTCAGATTTGGGAACAAAACAGTCGTTTCTCCCCTCTTTTTTGCTTTGTTCTTGGTTGTGGCTACTACCTTTGCTTATGTTAGAGTCTGCTTTTTGAAGGTATTTTTTATTAATTGATTGTCATAGACTTCTACATAGAACATGCAAAATGGACTTACCAAATTCCTTTCATTTTCTTATATATTCCGTCGTCAAGATTGTTGTTGGTCTTGCAGTAGTCATCGAGATTGTTGTTGGTCCTGCAGTAGTCAATCTATCTGCCTGGAAGATAAAATCAAATAGTTTGGAGGGGTCTTGTTCGTAAGGTATGATTCTTACTAATTTCTTTTTTGTATACCAAGTTTGCTTTTTAGAGAAAAATTGTTTTGGTTGGTCTTTTTGCTTATAATATTTCTAACAAAATGCATAGGATTTTAAATTTGTTGAAATGATCTTAGTTTAGTTGAAAAGATTTGAGAGCTTTTATAGCTTTTTAAAATTGTTTGACCCTCATGGATATAAAAGCTTTTTAAGTTAGATCCTTAAATTAAATGTCAGTTGCTTCTAGCTCTGTCAATGGTGGTTTACTTATAGTAATCACTTTTATTATGAGCCCAGTTTATTTTTGGATAGCAAGGATATCAATAATCTAATGGTTGGCTTTTCATGTAGAACCTTAGTGTAAAAAAGAAGTTTGGGGAGAACAAAAGTAAAAATTTTCTTTAAAAAAAGACTTAAATTAAGTACTTGATAAAAATGATATTGTTTTATTTGGTGCATAATCCTATTGTGTGTAGTGCTTAATCTGCCATAAATAATATAGTAGAGAAATATTAACATATTCATTTTCCTTTCCAATAATTCATTGCAACTCAACTACATCAGTGAAACAATAAACTTTCTTGGAGTCCATTACAATTGGGATATAAAAACAATTAGAAATTTTACTTTTTTCTTTTCTGTAAATTTGATTCCTCATATGTACTGCAATTTTTGTAGAACATACATATAGCATGAAATACATATTATAAACAAACTTGGTTTTTGAAAATACATTTTATAAGCAGACTTGGGTGGTGTTTGTTGAACATTGAGAAGCTCTTATTAGTTTAACATGGTGGCAAATCCTTGGGTGGAGGCAGAATTGATTGATCAGCTCCTTTTCCATCTTCAACCACAAATGCCATTTTCAATCCCCACCCAGTATGTAGCTCCAAATGATAATGCATAAACCAAACACCTAAACCAGCAAAATCCAATGAAAATTTTGGGGTTGGCATTGGAGTTTTTCCTTTTGACGATGGAAGGGTTTCACGCTGAAGGTAAGGTTAAGATTGCGAGAAACCTTAAGGCAGAGGCGGAGAATGGAGCCATTGTTTGGCGAAAGAGGTTGATTAATGAGGGTGGATTGGTTAAGGCCAGTGAAGTTGATGCTAGAGGCTTGTTGCTTTTCGTTGCTGGTTTTGGGATTCCAAAAGTGTTCCGGATTGAGGACTTGGGGAATTTGATGCGCTTGTGTAATCTCAGGGCTATTTCAGATGCCTTAAAGGCCTCTCTCGTACTCCCTGATAAAATGCCTGGTATTTGCACGTTATTGCTTATAAAGTTTTGATTTTGATGGATGGAGCGTCATTGTTCGTATATAGTAGTTAAAAAATGTATTTTGACTCCTGCTTTTTAGTTTTCGAAGTATGAAGGCCTAATTTGTTCAAGGGGTTTGAATTTTGCCATAGTTTTATGTAGATTATAATCCCATAAGTTCGTGGTGGAGCGGAGTGGAGTTTTTAGCAAATGAATTATGAACTACCATTTTAACTATAAACTTTATATCCTTTGTTTTTGAGCCTTAGAATCTGTTTTCAGTCGTTGGCCTGCTCTTAGCTACCTCAAGATTTTGTTATATTCATGCCTGGAGATAAGTAGATTACTCTATCATTTAGATGATGTTTGGTCTTACTTTATATAGCTACCCCAAATTTTATTGGATTTTGTTGGTTTAGGTGTTTGGATTATGCATTATCATTTGGAGCTACATACTGGGTGGGGATTGAAAATGGCATTTGTGGTTGAAGATGGAAAAGGAGCTGATCAATCAATTCTGCCTCCACCCAAGGATTTGCCACCATGTTAAACTATTAGAAAGAGCTTCTCAATTTTCAAAAAACACCACCCAAGTTTGCTTATAAAATATATTTTCAAAAACCAAGTTTGTTTATAATATGTATTTCATGCTATATGTATGTTCTGCAAAAATTGCAGCACATACGAGGAATCAAATTTAAAGAAAAGAAAAAAAGTAAAATTTCTAACAGCTTACGATTCTGTATTTGATAAGACATATACTCTATTGTTGAGTTTTTTTTATAACAGCTTCAATAATTTTTTTTTAGTGTTCATCTTATGGCTTTCATCCTTTCGTGATGTATTATTCTTATTTTTTATGAAACTAAATTATTATATCTAATTATATATTTATGGTTTTATGTCGGTTGACAATTAAAATCACAATAATAATAGATGTTAAAGACACGGAAATTTGTGGAAGGGGAAAGTACCTTAGCAACAAAAGCTGTTTGGGATAATGAGTTGACGTTGATATTTTGTGAACTTTGCATGAATGAAGTCAATGCTGGTAATAGACTGACAACTCATCTAAACTTAAAAGGATGGGAAAATGTCGTTGCTCTTTTTCAAGCAAAAACACAAAAAAATTATGGAAAACCTCAATTGAAAAATAAGTGGGATACATTAAAAAAGGAATAGAGGTTATGGAGGGAGTTGCTTAACGAATCTACAGGTATTGGATGGTGTCCATCTAAAAAAACGGTTGATGCTACCGAAGAATGGTGGGCTGAAAAAATGCATGTTAGTGTTAACTTTATCATTATTTTAATGCATAAAGTTTATTGAAATTAATAATTTACAAATATAAAAATCTGAGTATAACATTTAACATTTAACATGTTATGTAGGAAAATCCTGATTTTAAAGGATTTAAGAAGAAAGGAATTGAACCACGATTGAATGATTTAATGGCAAATGTTTGGTGGCATTGTAGCCACTAGAGAGAATGCATGGGCACCTTCGTCTGGTGTTCTTCCAAGTGGGATTCCTATGGGAGATAATACACCTAATAAGGGATTTGGTGATTCAGATGAAAATAGTAATGAGAATCAAGGTATACCTCCTAATGAGGTACCATCAAACCCTTCTCATGAAACTCCTAATCGAAGAAAGGAAACACTTGGGGTTGTACACGGTAAAGGAAAAAAATCAAGTTCAAGTAGAAAATCATCAAGAAATTCATTAGCTACTAATATTGAGAAATTGTGTGAGATTATGGCTAGTCCAAGGAAGTCAGTGAATGAAATTATTTTTCCTCACTCTCAATATACTATTTCAAATGCAATGAATGCTTTGCGCTATTTGGGAGATGAAATTCCAAAAAAAGATGAACTGTACTATTTTGCATCAAAATGTTCCAAATACCGGTGAAATGAGAAGTGTTTTTGAACTTAGATCCAGATATTAGGGTTTGGTGGCTTCGATGTGAGTATGCTGAACAAAATCCAATTGCATCATTTTCATCCTTGGTAGCAACATCCTCATTTCCCTTCCAACCATACCATCCACCACCTCCACCATAAGCTCCTTAGAATTATTATTGTAATATAACTATACTACTTTTTTATATGTAAAACTAATGTATGATCAACTTTTTTATATGCAAAACTAATGTATAATCTACTTTTTTATATGTAAACCTAATGTATGATCTACTTTTTTTATATGTAAAACTAATGTATGATATTTTTTATGTTTGGTATTTTTATGCTATGTTTTTATTCAATTTTTTCTATTGTATAGAATGTCACAAGTTATTAATTTATTTTTATTTGATTACTTTTTCAGGTTATGGATGAATTTAACAAAATGTATAATAGTTTTTATATGAATTATGATACCCCTGAATTAAGTGAAGAAGCTCAACGGAGAATAGCCACAATTGTTACACAAGTTGAGCACAACAATTATCATGAAGAGGAAGAACAAGTGTTAAGCAGTGTATTGGTACATCATGAAACTTATTTCACTAAGCAACCGTGTATGGATTCAAATTGTAAAGGTCAAATGTGGGTGGACGAAGTATTAAATGGGCATGATGATTGTTGCATGAATAGTTTTAGGATGCCAAAAAATACATTTCACAGCTTGTTGCATGATTTGCAAACAAATTATGGCTTAAAGCATGGGAAGGTATCTGCGATGGAGAAGTTAGCATTATCATTGTATATTCTTGAAAATAAAGAATCAAATTCAAATGTAGCAGAGCGATTTCAACGATCTGGGGAAACTGTTAGTCGAATTTTTACCGATATTTTACATATATTTGCTCGAATGGGAATACACACGATTAAACCCACTGAAGGTCAATTCGAGGAAGTACTGAACCATGTTCGACATGATACAAGATATTGGCCTCACTTTAAGGTAAAATTTACACAATCTTTATATTTTTAAAATATAAATTATTTCTAACTTTTATCTCATTACTTGTATTTATTTTAAAGGATTGTATTGGGGCCATAGATGGAACACATATAAAAGCATGCATTTCGCCTTCTTGTCAAATACTTTATATCGGACGGAAAGGTGAACCAACTCAAAATATTATGGCAGTTTGTGACTTCAACATGTGCTTTATTTTTGCATTTCCTGGTTGGGAAGGAACAGCACATGACAATAGAATTTTTTTGCAAGCACTTAGAAAACAAGAGTTAAAGTTTCCACACCCTCCACCAGGTTGAACTTTAATTTTTTAATCAATCTTTACATAAAAACAATATTAAAATTTTTAATTTATTTTTAAACTTGATATTATGTTTTACTTTTTTGTAGGAAAATATTATCTTGTGGATTTAGGATATCTGCAAATGGCAAGTTTTCTAGGTCCATATAAGGGGGAACGATATCATTTACCTGACTTTCATCGAGATAATCATCGAGCATCTGGAAAAAAAGAAATCTTTAATCATGCCCATTCTTCGTTACGCTCTGTGATTGAATAAACATTTGGAGTGTGGAAAAAAAAATGGCCAATATTAAGAGATATTCCAAGCTATTCATTCGACAAGCAAGTTTTAATAGTTATTACAACAATGGTTTTGCATAATTACATTTGAAGACATGCTTGGTCAAATGACGAGGATTTTCGACAATTTGAGAATATACTCGACATGCCAAACTCTTCAGGCCATTTTGATAGAGGTGAATCGAGTTCTTCTAACAGTGAAAGTGACATTTTCTTTTTCAATGTTAAAGGAAACCATTGCAAACAGTTTAATGAATCAATATTTGTAAAAACAATTTTGTATCATAACCTAATTTCTAGTAATAATGAAACTTGTTATGTCTTATGTTAATATTTTTTTTAATTAAATATCATTCGTTTAGATACTTCAAAATTTGATCCAAGTATAATGTTACTATTTGCGAAAATAATATTTATCATTGTTATAAAAGAATATTTAACTATAAAAAATTAAAAATAATTTTTATTTTATCTAATAAATAATTTAAATTGATTATATAATTTATTAAAATATTTATAATAAAATATTGGAAGATACATTTTAATATTTTATTAAATGAATTTATAAATTCACATATTTTAATAATTTTATATAAGTAAAATAATTTAAAAACTTCTATTATATATCAATTCTAATCTGATTTCATTTCATTTTTTATTTTCACCTTACCGCTACAGCTGCATTTGAATCTAAACACACACTCTACCGCAGTTTCTAATCTCACTGCTACAGTGTCTAATCTCACCGCTATAGTAACTAATCTCACCGCCACCACTGTTTTTAACCTCGCCGGAGGTAAACACACCGCCCATCCAAACTAAGCCTATATATATTTGACCAATACTTTATTTAATAACTAAAGTCCAATAAGTATTAACCAAATTAGATCATTTTTAATTTGGGTTAATCTTTTATGATAGTAAATAATAACATATAATTATTCTTATTATATATGTGATGCACATATTATGGAACAATCTCTCACTAGGGCCATATATATATATATACACTAATTACCTTATAATTACTTGTCATTAAATAATCTTATGAACTCAAAACTTTATTATCATATCTAAAAGGATAAGTTAATTTACAAAAAAAAAAATTTCATTAACTTGTAAATCATTTTTCATTTATCAAATTATCTTCTATAAAGAAAATATAAATAAAAATATAAAAAAATTTCTATGAATGATTTTCAATAAAATAAATACTCTTAGTATTCAATTTAGAATTTGTATTTTGTCAAATAGTAAAGACGAAAGAGGATGAGGTATATGAATTTTTTTTATTTCTCAATGTATCTATCGGAGCGAGCCCAGTAATTAATCTTCTGCATTCTGTAGGAACATTAAGAGGGTAGATGCTGGCCACGAGTTTTAAAGCTACTCCAATATCCAAGGCGAGGATTGAACCCTTCTGAAACACCCCAAACCCGGCCCACGAGCCTTGACCGGATCTGACATGTTCCTTAGGAAAAACTTTAACTAAATCTTGTTTGCATTTTGGAAAACTGTGATGATTTTGTGTTTGCTAAAGCATGTCAGCTTTTAAAACAAATTTTGGCGTGTTGAAACAGTGAGATGTGATTCGAGTTTGTATTTTTAAGAAAACGTTTGTTTTATATTTTGTAAAATAAGTGGGGTTGCCGATTTTTAAAAATGGTTATTAAGTTGTAAACCGTAGTTACTTAGGTGATAAAACATTTAGAGTTTTGCGAAAACATTTGGTTAATTCATATACCGATTATTAAATGAAAGTTAAAACTTAAAGCATAAAAATTTAAACGCCTAAGTAGTTGCCTTATTACATCTGAAAAATACCAAATAAATCCCGAAAATAAAATAATAGAAAACGTAAATTCAACCGTTTGAAATCCCGAAAACGTTCAGCATGGCCACCACATAGTCTCCGCTGACCCGGTCCATGTCACTAAGTATCACCTGAAAAGATATCCCACAAAAGGGGTGAGTCAACCGACTCAATGTGCAACAACCAACTCAAATTCCCAAACGATTTAGGCATATTAAATCATATATATAACAAATATAGCAATGATGCAATCCCGAACCCAAACCTAAATAACCATCCTCTACACATCACCCGTACCAGCCAATCACACCATAGGGATTACTAAATCGACCCTCCATCCGCTACACACCATCGAAGGCAGTCGCTGCAGACAACATGCACATCGCCCTTATAAATTGTGGCATAGCCACCAGATAATGTGACAGAGCCACCAGATAATAATATGTGACATAAGTCACCACATTCAGATTATGTGACATGAGTCACCAGATATTATGGTAAAAACCACCAGATCACTTCCCCTTTTCATAATCACCCATATGCCCCATGCGTCATACATTCATGCAGAAGTAATGCAACTTAGCTTATCTCATATTCGTAACAAATTCTTATATGTGTCATATTCAATATTCACAATATTATTAACATGAGCATTAATGGATAATGTACACAATCCATTGTACCATTGAATGGTACCTTTAGCCACACTTTTCATATTTTCATTATCACATACAAATCATTGATACCATAAATCTATTAGAAATTAGTGTAGGGCTACACACCTGGTTACTAACGTGTTCTTTGAATCTCGAAAGTTCACCGAAAATGCTTTTATACTCCCCTAAAAACCAAAGTTAGAATCGGCTAGACACTAATACTTAATATGGCCTTGGCCGAATATTCATATTCACTTACCTTGCGGATCTAAATCTCGAAATTGTCACTTGTTTGTGGTATCTGTCGAAATTCCTATAGGCATATGTTAGATCCAATTCTAACATTTAAACACAATAAATGGCCTTCGGCCCATGATCATATTTGCTTACCTTAGATCTAGAAATCCCGAAGATCTCCTCTCTTGAAGTCAGCTACAATAGGAATCCCAAAACCTTCTTCAAAATTTCGGCCAAACAGGATAGGAGGGATTAGAGTCTTGATTTCGGCTAAAAGAAAAGAAAGAAAAGAACGACAGTTGATCCTTACCCTTACTACAGAAATTGACTGCACCCTTGCTTGAACCCACAGAGATATTCGACTATGTAGGCTAGATATAGATCAATTGGTTTCGACTTTTGGGGTTTAATGAGCAATCGGCTATGGTCTAGGAAGAACTTACTTTCGGCTTTTGAAAAATTATGAAAAGAAGAAGAGAAAGGTTGAGCAATTCGGCAATGGTGATAAATGAAGATTCGGCTAGCACAAGGAATATTTCGGCTTTTAGTGCTATGATCAACTCGACTATATGGAAGAGTGATTAACTTTGAAGAAGAAAGAGATGAAGAAATCAGCTAGGCTTACTTGTGTTTTCGGCTTTGACAAAATAAAAGGAGAAGAGAAGATTCAACAGAGAAAGAATTTCGGCAGAGGCACAATTGAAAAGAAAAGAAAACAAATGGCCTCATTCCCCTCCCTTTGGCCGAAAATACCACACCTAGACCCCTCTATTCGGCCAGCTCTCTTTCCCCCTATCTAATCCCTTCTTTTTCTCCTATTTTCTCTCTTCTTTACCGATTCAAAAATAATTTGAATAAACCAATAATTATCTCCTTACCTTAGCCGAATTTTGAATGCATTTGACTTGATCAAATGCTCATCCATCAAGTGTCCCATTGCCGTCCACCACTGCTCATCCTTGCAGCAAAATAAAACTCCTATTTGCATCCCTTTGCCGTCCACCACTGCTCATCCTTGCACCAAAATAAAACTCCTATTTGCATCCCTTGCTGCTCGAACCTAGGCCCTTTTACACTGCTTGTGGCGTCACTCACTAAGGCTTTAAGTGGCGCCTCCTTGCCATTTTAACAAGCCCATTTTTATGTCCAATTTCCCCTATAAATTTTCTTAAGGCCTATCATGCTTAGTCCCTCCTTTAAGACTTAAAATACAATATTTTCTAAGGCATTCACCTACACTCTAAAGTTCTCAAAATTCATAAAACACATTCAAAATACACACAAGCATGCTTCCATTTATATTTAAGCAAAAATGCACAACCCCTAAATCCCGGATATTACAGTTCTACCCCCTTAAAATAATTTCGACCTCGAAATTAGCTGGCTAAAATAAGTGAGGGTATTGCTGTCGCATTGCTTCTTCCGGCTCCCACGAAGCTTCTTCTGATCCATGATTAAGCCATAACACTTTGACCAGAGGAACTGATTTCCTTCGCAACACTTTCACATCCCGTTCCACAATCTGAATCAGCTCCTCCTCGTAAGACAAATCTGATCTCAGCTCTACCTCCTCAACTGGCACTATGTGAGATGGGTCTGATGGGTAACGACGTAGCATAGAAACATGGAACACATCGTGCATCGGCTTCAACTCCAGAGGCAACTCTAATTGGTATACCACTGGTCCAACTCGCTTCAATACCCGATAAGGTCCTATAAACCTGAGACTTAACTTCCCTTTGCGACCAAATCTCATTACTTTCTTCCAAGGAAAAACTTTAACAAACACCTGATCTCCCACAGCAAACTCTATTTCCTTCCACTTGAGATCTGCATACGACTTTTGCCTATCAGATGCCTCCTTCAACCGTGCCTGAATTACCTTAACTTTTTCTTCAGATTCTGCCACAATCTCTGGACCCAACACTCGACGTTCCCCCAATTCTGTCCAACACGTAGGAGTACGACACCTCCGTCCATACAGCGCTTCATACGGTGCCATCGAAATACTAGCTTGATAGCTGTTATTGTATGCAAATTCCGCTAAAGGCAAATATTCTTACCAACTTCCTCTGAAGTCTAACACACAGCCCCTCAACATATCTTCCAACACTTGGATCACTCACTCAGATTGACCGTCCGACTGTGGATGAAATGCCGTAGTGAAATCCAATCTGGTGCCTAAAGCCTGATGTAGTGCTTTCCAAAACTGAGACGTAAATCTTGGGTCCCTATCTGAAATAATCGATACCGGTACTCCATGCAATCTCACAATTTCTGCCACATACAACTTTGCTAACCTCTGCAAGGAATAGTCAACCCGCATTGGAATGAAATGCGCGGACTTTGTCAATTGATCCACTATCACCCATACCGAGTCCTTCTTAGTAAGCGTAAGGGGAAGCCCACCAACGAAGTTCATGGTGATCCTCTCCCACTTCCACTGCGGAATCTTTATCGGCTGAAGCAATCCTGACGGTACCTGGTGTTCAGCCTTAACTTGCTGACACGTTAAGCACTTCCCTACTTCTGTAACTTCCCGCTTAAGACCAGGCCACCAAAACTATTCCCTTAGATCTGTATACAACTTACTACCTCCAGGATGCATAGCATAAGGGCTACTATGCGATTTCTGAAGAATTCTCTGCCTTAACTCCTCGTTCCTCGGCATACAGACCTTACCCTTGAAACACAATATTCCATCGCTGTTAACATCATAATCCTCTAACTCCCCATTCTGCACTTGCTGCAACTTAGCACTTAAATCATCATCTGCCAACTGTCCTTCTTTCACTTCATTCAACCATGTCGGCTTGACTTGTAACTCTGCTAACAAGCTTCCATCGTCATACAAGCTAAGATGTGCAAACATCGCCCTCAGATCCGACACTATTTTTCGACTTAGGGCATCTGCTACCATATTCGCCTTGCCCGGGTGATACTCTATGGAACAATTGTAGTCTTTTAATAACTCCACCCACCTTCGCTGTCTCAGGTTCAGCTCTTTCTGAGTCAACAGATGCTTAAGGCTCTTATGGTCTGTGTAGATCACTGACTTTTCTCCATATAGATAGTGCCTCCATACCTTAAGAGCAAAGACCATTGCCGCCAATTCCAAATCATGCGTCGGATAGTTAACCTCATGTGGCCTTAATTACCAAGACGCATAAGCGACTACCTTCCCGTCCTGCATCAATACGCATCCCAATCTTGTGTGAAAAGCATCACAGTACACCACAAAATTCTTCCCTGCCTCCGGCTGAATCAAAACCGGAGCTTCAGTCAAAACCCTCTTAAGCTTTTCAAAGCTCACATGTTGCTTATCTGTCCATACGAAAGGTACTTCCTTTCTCAACAACTTTGTCAAAGGTGCAGCTATTGATGAGAACCCCTCCACGAACCTTCTGTAGTAGCCTGCCAATCCCAAGAAACTACGAACCTCAGCCACAGACTTAGGTGGTTTCCAATCTAACACTGCCTCAATCTTCCGAGGATCCACCCTTATCCCTTCTACAGACACCACATGTCCTAAGAATGTAACTTCCTTAAGCCAAAATTCACACTTGCTGAATTTGGCATATAGCTTCTTCTCCCTTAACACTTGCAACACTATCCGGAGATGCGCATCATGTTCCTCCTCAGACTTGGAATATACTAAGATGTCATCGATGAACACAACAATGACCCAATCCAAATAAGGTTGAAAAACCCGGTTTATCATATCCATGAATGCGGCTGGGGCGTTCGTCAACCCGAACGACATTAGTAAGAACTCATAATGGCCGTATCTCGTCCGGAAAGCTGTCTTATGGATATCTACTTCCTTCACCTTAAGCTGATGATATCCAGGTCGTAAATCTATCTTTGAAAACACCGCGGCCCCCTTGAGCTGATCGAACAAGTCATCTATCCTTGGCAACGGGTACTTGTTCTTGATGGTCAGCTTATTCAACTAGCGATAATCTATGTACATACGCATAGTTTCGTCCTTCTTCTTCACAAATAAGACCGGTGCTCCCCATGGAGACACACTGGGTCGTATAAACCCACGATCAAGCAACTCTTGGATTTGAGCCTTGAGCTCAACCAACTCCTTTGGTGCCATTCATGCAGACGAGCAATTGACACGGGGGAGCTGCACAGCGAAAGCAAGTCAATTCCGAACTCCACCTCCCTGTCCGAGGGTATTCCAGGTAACTCTTCCAGAAAAACATCCATAAATTCCCTTACTGTTCTAACTCCACTAACTCCCCCTTCTTTTGCATCCAACGCACTAACGAGAGTCAAAAATGCCTTGCACCCTTTTCGAACCATCTTATCAGCTTTTAATGCTGAAACTACGTTAGACAAGTAGTTTCTTCTTCCTCCTATCATAATTATCTCCTCATCCTCCGGGGTCCTTAACTTCATTCGCTTAACTGCACAATCCAATATAGCCTAATGTTCCACTAGCTAGTCCATGCCAAGAATGAGATCAAATTCTCCAAAAGTAGTTCCATCAAGTCGGCAGGGAATATCACACCCTGAATCTCTAGAGGTACATTCCGAAATATCTTGTTCACTACTACAGTTTGACCTAACAAGCTTACTACAGTCATCTCCCTATCAGACAGTTCAGAAGCTATGCCTAGTGTTTCAACTACTCTACATGCAACATAAGAGTGGGTCGAGCCAACATCAATTAAAGCAAAGTAAGGCTTGCCAGCTATAAGAAACATACTGGTTATGACGTCCGGTGCGTCTCCATCCTCCCTCCGGCGAACCGCATACACTAGACCCGGCTGTCTTGCCTCTGTATTACCAACACCTCTGTCCGGTGTTCCCCGTCCTCTTCTAGAACCATTACCTCTGCCATTCAGACCACGACCCCGCGGTGGCTGCTGTCTACCTCTTCCAGCCTGATTGAAACCCTGACCTGTTGGTCGGCTCTAATCTGTTTTCATAGGATAGTCCCTAATCATGTGTTCCTTGGACCCACACTTAAAATATCCCCCTGTCTTCTTCCAACACTCTCCTAGATGCATCTTTCCACACTGAGTACAAGTACGGTATTGTCCTCCTATAACAACCTGCTGACCCCGTGGCCCATCAACTCTAGGCCTCTTTTGAACATTCTCGGATGACCCTGCTGATCCAAAACCTCTCTTTTGCCTATTCCGATCTGTATTCTGTCTCACAGATTCCTTAATCCCTTCGGCTACCTTAGCCTTCTCTACCAACACAGCAAACTCCCGCTCTTGCTGTGGAGCTATCACCAACCTCAGGTCATCCCTCAGTTCGTCCTCAAACCGGACACATCGTTTATGTTCCGTAGCCACGACTCCTCGAGCATACCGGCTCAACCTTAAGAATTCCGCTTCGTACTCCGCTACAGACTTATTCCCTTGAACCAGCCCCAGAAATGCCTTTCTCTGCACATCAATATAACTAGTACCAACCTACTTCTTCTGATACGTCATCTTAAAATACTCCCAAGTGAGATCCTCAGCTGTAGCACTATCCCGAACCGTGAGCCCCATTGATATGACTCATCGCGGAGAAGCGACACCATTTCTTTCAGTTTTTCCTCAGCAGTCAGATCCAGCTCATCCATAATCCGCTCGGTCGCCTCCAACTAATACTCAGCCGTACTGAGTGCCACAGCGGATACACTACGGAACACCTCAGCTCTATTGGCTCGGAGTCGCTTGGGTACAGATTTCTGAGCTCCCATACCTTCACCTGCTCCAGCCACCATCTTAAGAACCCGTAGCATTGCCTGCGATACTGCACCATCCTCCGTCTGATCCTGATGCTCAACTCCAACCGCTAGCGGTGAGGGTGGTGGTACCTCATTTTCAGACCCTTGACCAGACCTAACGGGTTCCGATACGGTCATTATGCCTCTACCACGCCCTCGCACATTACGACCACGTCCCCTAAAACTCATGTCTACAATCGCGATTTAATCTGTTTTAGAAAGTTTTATGCATTAGTCTTTGTTCCACTGATTACCCACGAAGAAATTTTATGTAAAGGAGTTTAGTAGTAGTTCTTTCGATCATTTCAGAGTTTTCGTTTCGAGTCTTCTATCCTAGTTCAGAAAAACACCTTCATTCAATAGTATCTACTACACACATTCATCACTCGAATATTTTCGTCCATTCTAATCTTAGGGGTATTCTCGTAATTTGTCCTATAGGGGTATTTTGGTAATTTTTAAAATTTGGGTATCTTGATATTTCGTAAAATAGGGGTTTTTGGTATTTTTGTAAAGTAAGAATGTCTTAGTAAAAGTTGATGGTAGTATGGTCGTTTTATAAACCAAGGGTATTTTAGTAATTTTACAACCAGGGCATTTGGGTAATTTTGTAAACCAGATCTTTTTTTTTTTAACATCTAGAATAGTTTTTACAAATCATAGGGGTAATTTGGTGATTTTAAAACTAAGGATTTTTATAAAATAGTACGGCTAATCCCTTTCGGGTTTTAATTATTGGGTTTAGCCCGTGAATAAGTCCTCTTGGTTAGGGTGAACCGTCACTACGCACAGGTAGGATTCGAGCGAAGAGGAGGTGAGTCACTAGGACTCGCTTAAATACCGTGCTCTCCCGAATCCAATCCTGAGACATGCGCACAATGGTTGCCACACCCTAACTCGGCGACTTAGTCACAGGTTTGTTTAATTAGGCCTTAAATTTTATGTAATTCTTGTGTTGGGGTAAACTAATCCTAGGGTTCAATCACTTAATATACTAATCTACGTTCCTGTTATACCCACATACAAATCATACAATAAATCATACAACAGTTAGGGGTACTTACCTGGTGGACTTCGGGTCGGAGACTTAGGTGCCATGCCTGAAATCCTGCTCATTTCACAAAATTTTTCACAAAACTTATTTGGGCTTAATTTTGAAAATGTTATGGGCTTTAAACCCAAGGCCGAGAGTTTAAAACCTGGCTCTGATAACAAACTGAAACACCCCAAACCTGGCCCACGAGCCTTGACCGGATCTGACATGTTCCTTAGGAAAAACTTTAACTAAATCTTGTTTGCATTTTGGAAAACTGTGATGATTTTGTGTTTGCTAAAGCATGTCAGCTTTTAAAACAAATTTTGGCGTGTTGAAACAGTGAGATGTGATTCGAGTTTGTATTTTTAAGAAAACGTTTGTTTTATATTTTGTAAAATAAGTGGGGTTGCCGATTTTTAAAAATGGTTATTAAGTTGTAAACCGTAGTTACTAAGATGATAAAACATTTAGAGTTTTGCGAAAACATTTGGTTAATTCATATACCGATTATTAAATAAAAGTTAAAACTTAAAGCATAAAAATTTAAACGTTTAAGTAGTGGCCTTATTACATCTGAAAAATACCAAATAAATCCCGAAAATAAAATAATAGAAAACGTAAATCCAACCGTTTGAAATCCCGAAAACGTTCAGCATGGCCACCACATAGTCTCCGCTAACCCGGTCTATGTCACTAAGTATCACCTGAAAAGATATCTCACAAAAGGGGTGAGTCAACTGACTCAATGTGTAACAACCAACACAAATTCCCAAACGATTTAGGCATATTAAATCATATATATAACAAATATAGCAATGATGCAATTCAGAACCCAAACCTAAATAACCATCCTCTACACATCACCCGTACCAGCCAATTACACCATGGGGATTACTAAATCGACCCTCCATTCGCTACACACCATCGAAGGCAGTCGCTGCAGACAACATGCACATCGCCCTTATAAATTGTGGCATAGCCACCAGATAATGTGACAGAGTCACCAGATAATAATATGTGACATAAGTCACCACATTCAGATTATGTGACATGAGTCACCAGATATTATGGTAAAAACCACCAGATCACTTCCCCTTTTCATAATCACCCATATGCCCCATGCGTCATACATTCATGCAGAAGTAATGCAACTTAGCTTATCTCATATTCGTAACAAATTCTTATATGTGTCATATTCAATATTCACAATATTATTAACAGAGCATTAATGGATAATGTACCTGAATCCATTGTACCATTGAATGGTACCTTTAGCCACACTTTTCATATTTTCATTATCACATACAAATCATTGATACCATAAATCTATTAGAAATTAGTGTAGGGCTACACACCTGGTTACTAACGTGTTCACTGAATCTCGAAAGTCTACCGAAACAGCTTATACTCCCCCCTAAAAACCAAAGTTAGAATCGGCTAGACACTAATACTTAATATGGCCTTGGCCGAATATTCATATTCACTTACCTTGCGGATCTAAATCTCGAAATTGTCACTTGTTTGTGGTATCTGTCGAAATTCCTATAGGCATATGTTAGATCCAATTCTAACATTTAAACACAATAAATGGCCTTCGGCCCATGATCATATTTGCTTACCTTAGATCTAGAAATCCCGAAGATCTCCTCTCTTGAAGTCAGCTACAATAGGAATCCCAAAACCTTCTTCAAAATTTCGGCCAAACAGGATAGGAGGGATTAGAGTCTTGATTTCGGCTAAAAGAAAAGAAAAAGAGAAGAACAGTTGATCCTTACCCTTACTACGTAAATTGAGTGCACCCTTGCTTGAACCACGAGATATTTGACTATGTAGGCTAGATATAGATCAATTGGTTTCGACTTTTGGGGTTTAATGAGCAATCGGCTATGGTCTAGGAAGAACTTACTTTCGGCTTTTGAAAAATTATGAAAAGAAGAAGAGAAAGGTTGAGCAATTCGGCAATGGTGATAAATGAAGATTCGGCTAGCACAAGGAATATTTCGGCTTTTAGTGCTATGATCAACTCGACTATATGGAAGAGTGATTAACTTTGAAGAAGAAAGAGATGAAGAAATCAGCTAGGCTTACTTGTGTTTTCGGCTTTGACAAAATAAAAGGAGAAGAGAAGATTCAACAGAGAAAGAATTTCGGCAGAGGCACAATTGAAAAGAAAAGAAAACAAATGGCCTCATTCCCCTCCCTTTGGCCGAAAATACCACACCTAGACCCCTCTATTCGGCCAGCTCTCTTTCCCCCTATCTAATCCCTTCTTTTTCTCCTATTTTCTCTCTTCTTTACCGATTCAAAAATAATTTGAATAAACCAATAATTATCTCCTTACCTTAGCCGAATTTTGAATGCATTTGACTTGATCAAATGCTCATCCATCAAGTGTCCCATTGCCGTCCACCACTGCTCATCCTTGCAGCAAAATAAAACTCCTATTTGCATCCCTTTGCCGTCCACCACTGCTCATCCTTGCAGCAAAATAAAACTCCTATTTGCATCGCTTGCTGCTCGAACCTAGGCCCTTTTACACTGCTTGTGGCATCACTCACTAAGGCTTTAAGTGGCGCCTCCTTGCCATTTTAACAAGCCCATTTTTATGTCCAATCTCCCCTATAAATTTTCTTAAGGCCTATCATGCTTAGTCCCTCCTTTAAGACTTAAAATACAATATTTTCTAAGGCATTCACCTACACTCTAAAGTTCTCAAAAGTCATAAAACACATTCAAAATACACACAAGCATGCTTCCACTTATATTTAAGCAAAAATGCACAACCCCTAAATCCCGGATATTACACCTTGACCACTGGTTAAGGTAAGAAAGATTATTGCCATCTCACTTAACTCACGTGATTATATATGATTTTTATTTATAAAGTCTCAATTACTATATGTTACAAAAATATAAATAAAAGAATTAAAGCACCCTATAAATTCTTTAAATGTTACAAAAAAAAAAATTTATTGATAGGTTGTGGAAGTTGTATGAACATTCATTTATTAATGTATTTACTATATTGAGAGCTTTTATCAAATGCTTAATCATTAATTAATAAGTTAAGATACTAAAAAATGAAGTCGGATAATTTTAAAAAATTTTAAAAGGGGTAATATAGCATTCGATCTTAAACTGGGTATTTAAGTACATTTTGGTACCTAAATTTAGTAACTATATCCATTTTGGCCCTTGAACTTGAATTCTGTTAAGATTTGATGATGTGACCAATGTTACAGGAATAAGATCTAATCAGTCGATCAGACTGATTGGACCGAGATTCGTCGGTATAACAATTTGAACAAAGGGGTTGAACCAATTGAGTCGAAAACTACTTGAAATTGGTAAAAATTGAAAACTGAAACAATAATTGACAGTTGAACATTCAATAATTTTTTTAATTTTTTAGATTTTTATGAAATTTTAATTAATTAATTAATTATTGTTGATCTAGTGATCAAACTGATTGAATTAGAAATCATAACCTGATCGATTCAACCATCAGTTTGGATATGACACTCTGAGTTTGTATCACATCTTCACCTTAAAATTTATATATATTTTTAGATTTCCAAGTGATGACGCAACATAATTTTAGAGTGTTAAATCATCAAACTTTTATATTTTTCATGTTTAAAGACCAAAATTGACCTAGTTATCAAGTTGAAGTAGCAAAATGACAAAAAAGTACAAGCACTAAAGGACCTAGTTGTCAAGTTTAGGGACAAAAAATTATATTATTACTTTTTTGTGTACAATAATAGGCATAGGGAATGGAGATAACATAATTTGAATTCATAGATAAGAGTTTTAATCACAACTCCATTCAAATCAAGACATATTATTCGTTTTTAAAATAAAGCTTTTATTATTCTATTTTATTTAATTAAATTCTTAACCAAAAGTTGGAGTGGCAAAAAATTGAATATCAAATATTTAGTTTATAAAAAATTGAATATCAAATCTTTAGTTTTAACCATAATTCTATTGTATTTAATCAAGACACCTTTTATGTTTTTTTTTTTTTATGATTAAGTTGTAAGTTGGTTAGCATCAGTGTTGTTACTCGTGCAGGAGAATGTGAATTCGAATGTGCTCAAGCATGTTTTATCCTCATATCTAAAGGTTGATGTAAAGTTATAGATAACTCTAGGAATTATATATAAAAAAAATCTTATCTTTTCTCTTTATCAATATAAATAAATTATAAAAGAATTACATGTTTAATAAAACATAATTTCATCCTCATGTTAAATGGGAGGCTCGCAGCCCCCGATCCCCTAAATTTTTGTAAAATTTCTTTTCAAGTTTTTTGAGTTTTGAAAATTTTTAATTTGATATTATAATTAGTGTTTAGAAAAAGATAAATTTGTGTTTCACCCCTCAAAGTTTTTTTAAATTTGATATCTTTTATAAGATTTATGATTTTTAATGATAAATTGTAAAACATTTTTAGTTTAATTTGATAAACTAAAACAATGTAGTATTCTAAATATTAATTTTGTAAAATAAAATTTAGTAATCGCAATATCTAAGTATAATAGTATCTAACTATTAATTAAGTAAAAAATAAATTTAAATAGTTATAATATCTAATACAAATTTCGGTGATTAAGATTATCCCAAATTATATAAAAATTATTGTTTTCTTAAATTTTAGTGATAATAATTATCCCAAATTTAAAAATACCTTATCCACACGGGTCGGACCTACATTAAACATATATATATATATATATAAATGTTAAGAATGATGGGTGGACAAGGGGTTAAAATATGAATACGCTATTCATAAAATATGTATACTAAGAATCGTATATAAAAAGTTTGAACTTTGAAAGGCAATGAAGCACCTGATTTATTACTTAATTAAACGTGTTAAGATGAAGAATACATGGTTATTTCTTTATAATTGAATTTTCTAGAAGAAACAATTAAAAGTCAAGAAGTGTGGAAGGAGTTTCGGGTTCATCAGCCTCTGGTAAAGATGGCCACCTGTCTTTGACCAATCCCATTTGTGGTCGGATGGCATGCCCAAATCTTGAACAATGTCATTAAAAACAAGATACATTACATTATTCTACAACACCGAGGAAAACACCTAAACATTACTCTGCCATTATCTGATTATGTAATTCAATCATTAAAAGAAGCTTCGAATCTCTAGAGACCGCAGTTAAAAAAGAGAAGATTTTCAATACCTTGTGTCTTAATCAAGCCATAAATCTTTTACATTTTTTTTTTTGTTGAATGGAAATACTATAATCTTATAAACTATTAAAAAATAAAAAAGTATAAATACAAATTCTCATCCTATAGCTTGAAATATTCCCTAGGCAGCATTCGATTCCTCTGGTTGCAGAGCCATTCGAAAAGCTTCGACTCCTTGAGCTTCATAAAACACAAGCATACAATTCGACCTCCCTTGATGATTTAATCCAACAACACAATTGTGCAAAGTTTCTCTAAACCGCCTTGCAGCTAAAAAACTTGAATGCATGTTTGAGGTGGAAATGAAGGAATTGATGCATGAAAATGCAATGGAGTTTTAGTTAAAATCTTGGACATGCATGAACTCAAACTCATAAGCATGGTGAAACATAATTCAAGATTTCCAAAGCCTCTTTGCAAACTCCCCGGAATCAATTACTTTTTCTTTGTTCACTCAAAATCTGTAGAATCACTAGCAAGATTGAAATTCTTGGAATTGAATTCCCAAATATAAGAGAATAGAATTCTAGCAAACTACCTCAAGCATCCGAAGAGTGTAGTGGATCTTAAGTTCATCAACAGATTTAGAAAGGCTCTTGAGTATCATAAGTTGTGATGAGTTTATCTACTCATAAATGTTTCATTATATAATGTATATATCAATCGTTGTTATAATGAGTTTTAATTTATATGTGGGTGAATTCGACTGAATTAATATGTAATTTATTTTATTTATGAATCTTCATGTATCATAATTTGTAATAAATTTCATCAAATAATACCTGTTTTCTGATATTATTAAATTAATTTTTTTTATATGCCAACCTCTATGTATGTATGAATATCATAAACTGTAACGAGTTTATTTACTTACACATGTTTTTTTCTTTATTAAATACACCCTTATTTCTTAATTTTTTATGATTATTGAAAATTATAACGACTCCATCCACTTACATGTGTTAATGGTATATTATTAATTTAATTTACTTTTTTATTTGCTAATATACATATTTATAATTATTTTACTTTATCAACTGATATATTCATACATTCAGCACAAAGGAGATGACAACAGAAACCCTGAACTTACATATATATATATACATATCAATATCAGCACCACCCTAGATTTTTTCCTAAAAAGGGTAAAGTTCTAAGTAGAGCTGACAATATTTTCTCTGACATAAAACGAGAATCCATGGCGGACCCATGGAGGACAGGAACAAATTATTACAGGTGCTTATTTCCCTCAAAACCCAGTAGCTTCAACTCCAGTTCGATATCCCCAGTTCTTGCACTTTAACCAATCTGAACATCAGCTTCCAAATTTTAACCCGTATCACATTAATAAACGGAACGAACGTTCACATTTGAAAGTATAGGTACCATATTAGTACTAAATCTAAAATACAAAGGCCATTACTATTATTCCTTATTTTAGAATTTCTTTCTTCGGCTTAAAACTCGATGGATCGCCTTAATCAGATTTCAAGCGTTGAAAAGTGAAAGCTTATTAATCAGATCCAACCCCATTAATAGAGATCAAATGAAATGAGTAGCGGCAGCCACCAAACCATTAACTAGTTGACTTTCCATTTATTGGCTTCGGCATAGTGGAGCTGCTGCTATCCACTATGGAAAAAGACGAAGAAGACGATGGAAGAGGGGGTGAGCGACGCCTTGGACTCACTCTAACGGGTTCTACGTTACTTGAGCCTATCAAGTGAGGGAAATTGAGCTTAGCTTTTGAGCCACGAATCTTGAAAGCGGCTTTATCATAAGCCAAAGCAGCATCTTCGGGCGTTTGGTAAGTCCCTAGCCAAATCCTCAAACCATTCTTCTTAGGATCCCTTATCTCCGCCGCATACTTTCCCCACGCTCTCCTTCTCACTCCCCTGTAATTCACCCTTTTCCCACTACCCACCGCCGCTTCCTCTTCTAATTGACTTGCCTTCACTTCCACAGGCTGAGGAGGGCCAACGTTCAATGGATTTAGGAGAAGGCTGGAAGTAGCCCCGCCATATAAGGGCTGCCGGTCGAAGGAGATGACGTCGTCTAACAAAGTGAAAGAAGCCTCAAAATCATCAGCCAGAATATGCTGGCTAATGGAGTCCAAGAAGGCAAGATCCTTAGATATTACTGAATTACTCTCAGACTGATCGGTCAACATGTTTTGTATTCAACCGTAAGTAACCTAGGGAATGAAACAAACAAGCTAGTAATTTGTTTAAGAAAGTGATGAAGAACAGAGCGTTCTCTTGTTGGAAGATAACCCTAAACCTAAAGTTTATATTTGGTCCAAAAAGAGTTGCTCTCTGCCACTTTCATCGAAGTTTCAGTCTTCTCTTGTACAGTATAACATATAGTTTACTGAAACACGTGCTTATTATGGAGAAATTTGTTAACATATAAAACATGAACTTCCATTTGTTATTTAATTTCATGGAAAGGAAAATCTTTTGTCCAATACATAGTTCTGATGTGTACCATTCAACTTTAATCTTTTATTTCTATAACAATTTTTTCACCTAATAAACTTAGGATGGGTACTTAATTTTTCTACAATACTTAATTTTTCAATATGTTAAAATTAGATATGTTGTCGAGATTTGATGTAAAACTTGTAATATCATGTTAATGGAAGAATTACTTTTTTATCATTATAATATTTAATAAAAAGGGAAGAAATATCAAAGTTTGATCTCATGTATTAAACATAAGTTTTAATTGTTACTCTAAATAAATTTTAAAAATACAAAGACATTAGACCCATGGGCTAAGGGTATTCACCCCATCCCTAAGACGTGAAATCAATCCACGGACATGTATGATAATTTAATAACCTATATGTCAAGGTGCATGACTTATACTTGAATCATATTAAGAAAAACATAAAAGAATATAAAAGATGGAAAGAATTTTGATCCAATATTAATGGAGTTTTTAAATTCTTAAATTTTAGAAAAAATATAATTATTTTTTCAAAAGTTTTGAAGGCCTAATTATTTTTTAAAAAAAATTCAAAAAATAATAAAATTGGGGGAGCCCCCCTATGCCGCCATAAGGATCTGTCTCTGCATATGTGTGTGAACCATTATTAGCACCATTAACATTAAACCTGTTGAGTCTTTAAAGTTATCGGAGCAGTTTCGACCATCGTCTTCGAAGAGAAAAAGAGAGTGAAAAAGTTTTGGACTAATTATAAAGAGGTTTCTAAACTTTAGTCAAGAGTAAAAAAAATATGTTACATATCAATCATTTCGTGCCAAGTCAACAATTTGTTAAAAGAAAATAAAAATTTTCACATTAGTAATTAATTCGCACAATTATTTTTTTGAAGTGATTAATTAAAAAAATTAGACTAACCAAAATAAGTTTTATCATAGATGTTGTTTACCCTAATTATAATTAAAAGTAATAGTTGTAAACACTGAATTAAATAATTAATTCAATATATAACTCATCGAAATAAATTTGAAAAACAAATTTCAAATTTCATATTTCAATTAAGTTAGAAGGCGTTTCCCATTGCTATTTTAAAAAAAAGTTTAGAAAATTTTGGAAAAGGAATGCATTGAAAAAAATTTGATTTCGAAAACTTTTCTAGTATTTCACATTGTCGTGAAAAACATTAAAATGTTAAAAAATTATAAATTTAAAATAATAATAATTCCCAATTTAAGTATATGAAAATAATAGATTTATTTCATTTAAAAACTCCACTTCTAGAAGCCTAGAAATCTTTTTTTTAATGATTTTTCAAATCATAATTTTAATTATAGAAATTAAAATATTTTTATGCACATCATTCAATTTTAGGGTTAATGCAATTGTTTAGCTTTGAATTCCTGATGATATGTTAATTAAGTCTATTTTTTTAATCTCTAAACTTAAAAAAAATTGTAAAAGATTAATAACATAATCATTAAGTCCACTTTTTAAAATACAAATTTAAAAACTAAAATAAACATATTTTCGATAAAAATAAGTACAAGGTTGACCTAACCTCTAATTTTATTATGAAAGATAATTTCCATGTAAAAAACTGTGCTAACAACCCTAGTAAACACCAAACCCTAAAATTTTGGTGGAATCCGTGGTGACCAACCTTCCTTCCTCCTTCCCCGTTCCCACTTCTTTTGAATTTTAAATCAGAATTAAAAGAATATACGTGATGTGTACAATCCCCCAATCACCTGACCATCACTCACGAATATTTGGACAAATAAAATAAACCAGAAGAATATTGGTTTTTTTAATAAAAGAAACAAACCTGGAATAATAATAATAATATTGGAGCATTTAGTGAAAGAAATACAGCATGTGCTTAATTTTTAATTAATAATGCCGCACGCCGTAGGAAGATGCACAGAAATTAATCTCAGATTGTTTCTTCCTTCCTATATATAAATCACAATCATCTCTGCCACGTCTTCACTCTCACATCCCTAGTTACACTCATCACTCATCCATTCTTTTTTAACCCAAATTAGAATAACAAAAAAATGAATGTGGAGATCTTGTCTGAATCAGATTTCAACATCCTTGAATCTTTTCAACGTTTCTTTGATGGCTTTGACGAATCTCCACCGCCACCGCCACCGCCACCGCCGACAACAACTCCCACCTGCGATAATATTGTTCTTCAACCTTCCTATAACCAGTGTTTAAGTTTTAGTGGTGTTTTTTTGAATGAAAATTGGGGGGATTTGCCTTTAAAGATTGATGATTCCGAGGATATCCTGGTTTACAGTACGTTGCGTGATGCGGCAAACTCTGGGTGGAGTCTTTCGAACGAGGCTGATTCAACAACAGTGTCCTCCGAGGCATGTAGTGAAGGGAAAGAAAAGTTGGAGGAGGTGGTGGAGCGTGAACCCAACGTGCTGCTGCCGCCGTCGTCGAGGAGGGGGACGAATTTTAAAGGGGTGAGAAGAAGGCCGTGGGGGAAGTACGCGGCGGAGATCAGGGATCCTAAGAGGAACGGTGCCAGGATTTGGCTGGGGACTTACGAGACACCTGAGGATGCTGCATTGGCTTACGATAAAGCCGCTTTCAAAATGCGTGGGGCTAAGGCTAAACTGAATTTCCCTCACTTGATTGGCTCTAGTTATTGTGAGCCAATTAGAGTCGGCTCAAGGCGTCGCTCACTGGAACCTCCTTCAGCTTCCACAACGTCGCCAAAGAGAAGGAAGAGTACGGCTGCTGTAACTAACTCCACGGCGCCTACGGAGGTGATTCAAATGAGTTCTTGTAAACCTGGAGGCCAGTTTTGGATTTTCTAGTTATTTAAAAAGAGTCCAACCAACCAATTTTATTTTCAAAAAATAAGATTAATTGAGGAAGATTAGCACCAAAAAAACAAGTTTTTTTTGTGATCAGAACTGGTCATTTGAATCTGGATCGGTGTTAAAGCCTCTTAATTGCATCTGTTTTTCTTTTTTACGTTTTTTTTTTTTCCAATTTTTCTTCATTTCTTCGGGAAGTGAAAAATTGAGGAGTGATAAAACATTTTGTAAGATTTAAGGTGGTTGTTCGATTGATTTATTCTAATAAACAATTTGGCTCTGGTTTAAATCATCTGATTACTTGTCTAATTTCATCTTAACTGCCAACAAGTAGGGTTTGAGAAAAAAATTGAGAAGTTAGGAAACCGATTCTAACTAGTGGTGTTTGAACCATTTTTTTTTTTTTTTTTGTTCCCAGGTTAAAATTTGCTATGTTAGATTTGTAAAATAAATCTAAAATAAAACTTAATAAATTAATATCTATTATGTCAAATCATCAAGAATAAATATAAATGAAGAACAAAATTAAATGCGGAAGCGTACCTGAATCCATGGATTTGATCTTCCAAATTAGCACATAAGAAATTTAGAGAATATATGCTCTCTCTTTCCTAATGATGGGATATTAGAAAAGATGTCTTGTGTATAATTTGGGGACTATAACCCTAATATTTGTAACCTTAGTATATTAGTTCTAATCAAATTCTAATTAGCCGATCATTAATTAGAATTTGATTAGAAGAATATCTACACATATTTGACCCATACTTTATTTAATAATTAAAAGCCCAATACCAAATTAAATCACTTTTAATTTGGGCTAACCTATCATGATAGTAAATAATAACATGTAATTATCCTTATTATATATGTGATGTCCAAATTTTCTAACAATCTCCCACTTGGACCACATATATATACTAATTACTTTATAATTACATGTCATTATATAACCTTATGAGCTCAAAATTTTACTATCATATCCAAAAGGTATTCCGAACAATCTCGTCTATTAATTATGTTAACATAGAACCAAGGCGACTTTCGTTACATATATCGTAACTAACTCCATCCATGATCACGTATATTAACACAACCAAATGACATAGGTCAAGTATGGATGTGTAGCATGGAAGTTACATGCAATATGATCTAAACATGTCTATTTCCAACTGGTCCTCTTTAAACTTAAGTGAGGTCAATTTCAAAACAATAAACAGAGTGAATGAAGTGAATACTTCATTTCTGATCAGAAAGTAACCAAATACACAAATGTCTGAAAACAAATAAAATATAAACTCCCACTAAATCATGATATCCTCAAACAATGTAACACCCATGTAAGCAGTGTGCTCATGAAAGACCTTGGGTGGTAGACCTTTTGTGAGCGGATCTGCTATCATGGAGTTTGTCCCAATGTGCTCTATGGATATTTGACCATTTTGCACTATTTCTTTTACAACTAGGAACTTTGTGTCAATATGCTTTGACTTAGATGGACTCATGCTGTTATTGGAATACAGCACTGCTGACTTATTGTCACAAAATAATTTGAGTGGTCTTTCTACATTCTCCAAAATGCACAGCCCCATGACAAAGTTCCGCAACCATATTCCATGGTTTGATGCCTCATAGCATGCTACAAACTCCGTCGCCATAGTGGATGAAGCTACAAGTGTCTATTTGACACTTTTCCAAGATATAGCTCCTCCATCTAACAGGTAAATATAGCCTGATGTAGATTTCCTATTATCTTGGCATCTAGCAAAATCAGAATCAGAATACCCAATGACCTCCAAAAGATCTGATCTCTTATAAGTAAGCATGTAATTTTTCGTTCTCTGAAGATATCTCATAACCCTTTTGGCTGCTATACTAGGGTTGCTTAAGTATCTGCTGATAAACCATGATTTATACATATTTTTACCCCATGCTTTACTTATTTTTGGATGAATTTCATTAGATTTGATGAATTCGATGCTCCTAATCTTTTAATTTCATGTTTTACACTCAGGAGAGCTTAGGGAGTCGAAAAGAACGATAAACGGGCCAAAAAAGGACAAAATGGACCTACCTTGGAAATCAACACGGCCTGGACTGTCGCACACGAGCAGACCACACGGCCATGTGTGACGAGCAGAATTGAACATTACCGTGTGTGACAAGCAGAATCAAGCATGGCCTAAGGCTATTGAACACGGGCGTGTCCCTGCCGAACCCAAGTATCATTCTATTCGAAAAAGGCTACTTGTGGGCCAAGAAAGGTGCTCCAAAGCCTATATAAACACCCCAGGGGAGAACCCAAAAGAGACGCAGGGTAGAAAGAAGAAAATACTCGAAGACAGCCATTGGGAGTAACTTGGAAGAAGGATCTCCATCAAGATTGAAAATCTCCTATCAATTTCTCTTGAAGTTTTTGGGTTTTCTTATGTTTTGTAGTTCTCCTTATTTTAAAATGTTTCCCTCTATCAGTATGAACTAAATCTCTTAAATACCTAAGGGGATGAAACCTAAGACAGATCTTATTACTATTTGATTTATAAGATAAATACTTGTTCTTATTCTTAATTGTGAGTTCTTATTTTTGTTTTGATAATTCAGGTTATTGATTCAAGTCGAATGTGCTTATTTAGAGGAGCAAAAGTCCCTGTTTAAGAGTAAATCAACACAATTAAGTGGAGTTGATTGCAACCCTAGAAATAGGGCGACATAAATCTGTCGTATTAGAGTCAAATCTAATAAGAGAATCCATAGATCGAGTTAATGCGACAATAGGGGTTTTAATTAGAAAGAGATTTCAATTAATCAACCTAGAGTCAGTTGTTTTTAGTTTTGAAAGAGATATTAACATAAATTATGGATTTCTACTGATTAAGTCAAGTGATTAAATCGTATGAATCAGAAGTAATAAGTGAATTCTAGGTGGATTCTTCCTTCGGTATTGCCTCTCTTATAAAGTTGTCTAAAAAGTATTTTCCCAATTCATTCTCTGTCGTGCTCTTAATTAGTTTTAGTTTAAAAAGAAATCACTCCAATTCTTAGGCTAGATAATAGAAAGATAGTAATTACTAGTACTCTTGGTCCTTGTGGATACGATATTACCGGTCTTACCATAACTATACTATTAAAAGATAGGTGCGCTTGCCTTTATTGTGATCATAGTTAGTTAAAGTCACATCATCTGCCTAACATCCCAACAATGTAAGCAATGTCTGGATGCGTACAAACTTGAGCATACATTAAACTCCCAACAACTTATGCATAGGGAATCTTTTGCATTTCCTGAATTTCAAGGTTACTTTTAGGGCATTGAGTAAGACTAAATTTGTCTCCTTTAGCGACAAGGGTGTCATCTGGTTTACAACTCTACATGCCAAACCTTTTGAGTACTTTATCGATATAGCTCTTTTGGGATAATCCAAGAATACCTCGAGATCGATCTCGATGTATATGAATTCCAAAAACAAAAGAGGTGTCCTCAAGATCTTTCATCTCAAAATGTTTAGATAAAAACCTCTTGGTTTCGTGCAATAAGCTTATATCATTAGCGGCAAGCAAAATGTCATCAATATATGGAACCAGAAATATGTACTTACTCCCACTGAATTTGTGATACACACAATCATCAACAATATTTATCTCAAAACCAAACGAGACAATTATTTGATGAAACTTATGGTACCATTGACGGGAAGCTTGTTTGAGTCCATAGATGGATTTTGTCGATTTGTAAACCATATTCTTTGAGTCTTCTGACTCAAAAATTTCTGATTGCACCATATAAGTTGTTTCTTCAATATCGCCATTAATAAATGCAGTTTTAACATCCATCTGATGTAACTCAAGATCAAAATGAGCAATAAGCACCATGATTATCCTAAATAAGTCTTTCGATGAAACTGGAGAGAAAGTCTCTGTAAAATCAATACTTTCTTTCTGAGTATATCCTTTAGCTACAAGACGTGCTTTATACCTCTCCACATTACCATTTGCATCCCTCTTGGTTTTAAATATCCATTTACAACCAATTGGTTTTGCACCTTCAAGTAATGGGACAAGTTCCCAAACTTTATTGTCTTGCATAGATTTATACTCATCTTTCATGGCATCAATCCACTTTTGAGAATTAGAACTTTTCATGGCCTGATGAAAGTTGATTGGATCATCTTCCATCATTCCATTATCATCCTCATGTTCTTGGAGAAATACAATATAATCATCTGGAATGGCATTTCTCCTTCCTCTTGTGGACCTCCTTAATGGCACTTGTTCTTGAGGTTGTTGAGTTTGTTCTTCTGGAACAATTACCTCATTTTGAATGGGAAGTTGTTCAACATTGTCTTGTAAAGGTTTTGGATGCACTTCTTAATCAATGATAGGTATAAGAACCTGAACATCGTCAAAAGTGATAGTAGGAGCTGAGTTAGAATCCAATTCTTTCTTAAAAACAATGTCTCTAACCTTATTTCTCCCCCCAAACTCAACATCCTCAAAAAATGTTACAGTTCTTGTCTCAAAAATATTCCTTATTATGGGATCATAAAATTTATAGCCCCTAGATCGCTCAGAATAGCCAATAAAGTAGTTGCTTACTGTTTTAGAGTCCAATTTTTTTTTCATATGTCCTATAAGGCCTTGCCTCAACTGGACATCCCTAAATGTGAAAGTGCTTTAGACTAGGCTTTTGACCTGTCCAAAGCTCATAAGGTGTTTTTGCAACTACTTTATTGGGTACTCTAGTCAGAATGTAAGCTGCTATCTTTAATGCTTCTCCCCAGAGGGACTTAGGTAAGGTAGAGAGATCATGCTCCTTACCATATCTTTAAGAGTTATGTTTCATCTTTCAGCTACACCATTCATACTAGGTGATCCTGGCATGGTGTACTATGGGATAATACCGCATTCTTCTAGGAATTTCGCAAATGGTCCTGGACATTGTTCACCTGAGCCATTATATCTACCGTAGTACTCACCACTACGATCAAATCTGATGTTTTTAATCCTTTTGTTGAGTTGATTCTCAACTTCAGCTTTGTAAGCTTTGAACACATCCAAAGACTGAGGTTTCTCATGAATAAGATATAGGTACCTATACCGTGAGTAATCGTCTATGAATGTTATGAAATATTGTTGACCATCCCAAGATGCCGTAGGGAATGTCCCACAAATATCTGTATGAATTAATTCTAAGACGTCTGAAGATCTGTTGGCACCCAATCTCTTGGTTTTGTCTGCTTTCCCTTATGCAATCAACACAGACATCAAAGTCTGTGAAGTCAAAGGACTCTAAAATACCATCAGACACAAGGCGTTTAATTCTAACTTTTGAGATATGACCTAAGCGCCTATGCCACAATGATGCTGAATTTTCCTTATTTAATTTCCTTTTAATACCACGTGGTTCTACATGCAAGGTTTCATTATAGGATGCAACTGTTTCTAGCAAATAAAGGTTGTCATAAGTATTTAAATAACCAATTCTAATAACATTTGAATTTAAAGACAAATTAAATTGATTGTTTCCGAATGAACAATAATATCCAAATTTGTCCAACGAAGAAACAAAAATTAAATTTCGTCTAAATGACGGTACAATAAAAGTGTCTTTTAAATCCAAATAAAAACCAGTTCCTAATAACAACCTAAAATGCCCAATCGCTTCCACTTCTATCGATTTTCCATCGCCCACAAAGATGTGTCTTTCACTATCACTTGGCTTTCGGTAACTCAGGCAACCCTGCATAAAAACACTTATGTGAGTAGTAGCACCAGAATCTATCCACCAAGTGTTTCTAGGTACTGAAGCCAAATTAATCTCAGAACAGACCAAATTAGGAATTATACCTTTCTTAGCAAACCAAGCATGATATTTGGTACAATCTTTCTTTACGTGTCCAGACTTGTTATAAAAGAAACAACTCTCTGTAGCTTGTTGTTGTTTCTTTTGAGCTAGACCCTTAGCAGCTTCATTCTGATATTTTCTTTTCTTTCCCTTGAGTTTACGGGCATTGGCCAAATGAGCACTTTTAGACTTATCACGCTTCAACCTTTCTTCCTCTTGCACACAATGAGAAATGAGCTCATTTAGGGTCCATTTCTCCTTTTGACAGTTATAACTAATTTTAAATTGATTAAAGCGCATGCAGAAGCGATACCAAAACCATAAGAACAAGCAATTCCTCGTAAAGCTCGATCTAAAGTGCCTTAAGTCTTGAAGCAGCATGGAACATCTCCATAATGTACTCCCTTACGTTTCCTTGACCCTTATACTTCATGGACATCAAAGAAGTCAGAAGTGATGTCATCTCTACCTTATCGTTTTTAGCAAAACATTTCTCAATTTCATCAAGGAAACCCTTAGCCTGAGTAATCTCTTCAAATTTTGTGCCTCTAAAGGCTTCTAGAACGATGTGTTTCATGATCATAAGACTCATGCGATTTGAATGATCCCACCTCTCAAAATCCCTTTTAACATCAGGGGTGCTTTCCGTAGTGAGAGGTGCAGGTTGTTCTTCCCTTAGTGCAAGGTCTATGTCCATACAGCCAAGCACTATAAGTAAGTGCCTTTTCCATTCCTTAAAATTAGTCCCATTAAGCATGGGAATAGAATTCATATTAGCAAATATTGTGGCAGTAGAAGATGAATTAGCTGAATATAGGACAAAAACAAGCTTAAATCAATTTTCATAAGTAAACAATAAATTCAGGATAATGACAAATCCCATCTCAAGATACCAAACACAACATTAATATCAAGTCTTTGGACAGTAATGTTAATAGTAAGCGGTACTCTTGTTGTAGCAATCAAACATTGACAATAAATTATGTCAAACAATGAATTAATCTTTGGACATAAAATGCCTTATAATTGTCACACATTTATCACCACAGATGTCGTTGAAATTCTGCCAAATATTAACTTACCTTTGGGTCAATTAATAAACGCATGAATCACAAAAACATATAATCATCATAATATTTCAAATAAACTAATCTATACAAAAGAGGTCACTTTGGCGGCATTTTGTTTCAACTAATTTATTTAAAATATTAGACATCCTTAATTAAAAGCCAAAATTTGAATTTATTTGTTTCAAAATGTTTACCTTAATTTCATCTTTCAATCAAATTGAAAGATGATTATATACATATACAAATTTCCAAAACAACATGCATTAAACCAATCAAAGATGCATATATTATATATTTATATATATAAACAAAACATATTTATGAATCAATTTCTATATATATATTTATATATTTTTTTAAATGTCATATAGGATTAAAATAATATTACACAAATATTTTAAACTTTATAATTAAATCCATTAATTCAAAAATCACCAAAATTAAAAAATAAAACTCTAAAATTTTAGTACGCCTTAATCAATTCCCAATGATTCGATATGACAAGGCTCGGATGCCACTTGTTAGATTTGTAAAATAAATCTAAAATAAAACTTAATAAACCAGGATCTATCATGTTAAATCATCAAGAATAAATGAAGAATAAAACTAAATGCGAAAGCATACCTGAATCCATAAATTCTTTGCAGTTTTACCGGATTTTGGGATTTGATCTTCCAAATTAGCACACAAGAAATTTAGAGAATATATGCTCTCTCGTTCCTAATGATGGGATATTAGAAAAGATATTTTGTGTATAATTTGGGGACCATAACCATAACCTTAGTATATTAGTTCTAATCAAATTCTAATTAGCCCATCATTAATTAGAATTTGATTAGAAGAGTATCTACACATATTTGACCCATACTTTATTTAATAATTAAAAGCCTAATACCAAATTAGATCACTTTTAATTTGGGCTAACCTATCATGATAGTAAATAATAACATGTAATTATCCTTATTATATATGTGATGTCCAAATTTTCCAACATGCTAACTAAATTCTATTTCTTTTATTTTTACATGGGGATCACCCATTTTATCTTCTAAAATTAGTCTCCTAACATGGAGCATAGGAACAATAATAGTAACTACATCAACATCATTAGAAAGACATGATCAGTCTAGCTAATCAGCGACCATATTTCCTTCCCTACTTACAAACTGGAACTTGACTGTCAAAAATTATTGACACACTTCCTTGATTTTCCAGACAATTCCTTAATCATATCCACTGCCATCATGCAATCAGTTTCTATAATTATGAGTCATCGACACACTTCCATGATTTTCCTTGATTTTATCGATTTCCATTTGTTGCAAGTTGTATTGATTGTCCCATAGCCAACTATGATAGTGACTAGTTTTGTAACACCCCTAACCCATCTTCGTCGCCGAAGTTAGGTCACGGAATATTACAATGTCAATTTAAACTTTTATCATTACTTACTCATAAATATCCAACCATGAATATAAACAATTAATCACATTGCAATTATAACAAACATACACTTACGAGCCTTGAATTGAGTTTGCGGGGCCCTAAAAATAGTTTGGAAACATTCTACAGTTGATTCAAAACAAAACATAAAAGTTAGGAAAAAGTTGAAAATTTTGAAAATAGGGGACAAGCGGCCGTGTGTCACAGCCTAGACCGTGTAGACATTCAAAATCCAGACACAAAGTCGTGTCCCAGCCCGTGGGTCCGCCCGTGTGTGCATTCAATGTTAGGTCACACGGCCGTGCCGTAGGTCATGTCTCAGACCGTGTAACTAATCGTTTTAAGACACATGGTCGTGTCGCAAGTCGTGTCCCAGCTCGTGTGTCTACCGGTGTATGCATTCAATGTTGGGTTACATGGCCATGTCGCAAGCCGTGTCTCAGACCGTGTAACTAACTGTTTTAAGACACACGACTGTGTCACAGGCTGTGTGAAATCTACACCTAAATCATTATGACACACGGCTGTGTGGATAGACCGTGTGAGACACACGGCCGTGTGATAACTCGTATCCTAGGCTGTGTGCACCAAATTTTGCTTCTAAAACAAGGCAATTTTTGCATTTATCTTAGTTCCCAAGCCAAACCTAAAACCACATTAAATCCATGACCAAAATTGTACTCAAAGAAGTAAAAAAAAAAAAAAAAAAAACATACATATGAAAAATCCTACAATTCATGTGCCTAACAAATGTGCCATTCAAAGGCAGCTCAACAAGAATTTAACATTCAATAAAGCAAGATAAATAGACGCATAACTCAAACCAAGCTCTCACATTCTAACATCAACCAGATGACCAAATATATATATAAACATGAGTACATATGTATAGACTTTCTTCTAATACTAATTCAAGCACATCAATAGCATAATACCAAAGTGACCAATTCACTAGAATAACCACCATGTGAAAGCATTTACATAAATAACTCCAAACCTCTATATATAACTATGTTTTGAAGTAGCACATCATTCACAACTTATAAAACTACATTCAATACAAGTAAACTTCACTAAATTAACCATAATCAAAAGATCATTGTTTCAATATTGACAAATTAGGTACATGCCAAGACACAAAAGAAATATATCACCAACTTGAGTTCGGGATTGATGTTGGATGCCAAAATGTCAATCAAAAGTAGGTACCTAACCTGCACATAAGGTAACAATCAATTAACGAATACTTTACTTGACTCAAAGAGCTACAATTTCATTTAATAACCATTATTTCATAAATTAATTCATATAAAGCTTAATCCAATTTGGTTATCATTGAATTCAACCCGAGTATACATAATTATATATATCTTTCTTAATAATTCTCGTTTACCAATCTTCTTCAATGTTTTGATTATACCTGATTTTTATGAATCATTTAGTGGATGGCACCCAGTGCCTAATGGATAAATCGTAACAGAGATTTGCGCCCAGCGCTAGTCAGATAACTGACAATAGATGGGCCTAGCACTAGTCGAACGAATTGATGAAAGTTGCGCCCAACGCTAGTCGGGTAAACCAACAAATATAATGGTGTGCCCAGCACTAGTAAGATAAACTGAAAAAGGTTGCACCCAGCACTAGACGGATAAACCGACAAGTATAATGGTGTGCCCAGCACTAGTCGAATAAATCAACAAAGATCACGCCCAGCGCTAGTTGGATAACCAAAAATAGTTGTGCCCTGCACTAGTTGGATATACCAACGATGAGTTGCGCCTAGCGCTAGTCGGATAAACCGACAATTTCGATTGCATAATTCCACATTCCATCAATTCATAATCAATCTTTCGCATTAATCAATTATGCTATATCCCATTATCGACTTTCAAAACATTCAATATAATTCTATAATATTTCATTCAAGCAATTTAAATTCTAATCATTCATTGATTCATTTCATAATGCCACAATTCATATATATAATTCACAATTTCTCATTTCATAATTTAATCATTTGCATATATATAAATATAATTAAGATATAAAAGTAATAATTAATTATTTAAATTAAATAAATAGAGTTCGAGTTCAAACACTACGAACTTACCGAATTTAAGATAGTTTCCAGTGATCGAGATTGATTAATCGACAACTTTCTCCTTCCCTCGATTAACGACCACTTTACTCGTTTCTTGATCTAAATACAATAATCTAATTCAATTAACTAACTCAAAAATTTAATAATTCTATAATTCAATTTAACAATCAATTATAAAATCATATTTCAACATTTAACCCTTAATAATTGGTCACTACACAACTCAGTCCTTAACATAAAAATTAACTTCATCTCATCCTCATTTGATTTCCATAGCTAATCGAATATACTATAATTCACTATCAACACCTAAATTCTTGAAATTTATAATTTAACACCATGACATTCTAATTTATAAAACTTAACTCCTTTAAAGCTAATACTAACTAAATCACTACTTAAAGTAATAATTTCTCATATCATACAATTTCATACCTCAGCCAACAATTTCCAACAAAATACATAGTCTCAAAACAGTCCCTATATTTATCATAAATTATCCATTTAGTCCCTCAATTAGTAAATTTTTATATAAATTAGTCCTTAATGCAAAATTTCCTAAATTCACTCTACAAGGTAGTCTCACTTAACTTCCAACCCTAAAATCTATCAAAACAACTTCAAAAACTTAAAATCCTCAAAGATAACATTTTCCACAACATTAACAATTCTAAAAATTCCAACATGGGCAATCTAGATTATGATCTCAAGGTTTCGAAAACATAAAAATTATGCAAAAAGGACCAAAGTTTACTCACCAATTTGAGTTCTAAGGGTTAAAAATTAAGGCCAAAAATGTTTCTTCCCCCTTCCAAGTTCGACATGCAAGAAATAATGAAGTTTAAATTTGTTTTTCTCTTCCCCCACTAAGCTATTTGTTTCTTTTATTTTATTTTATTATCATTTTCATTTTCTTTTTATTTTATTCTAGTATAATTTACTAACTTAATTATTTTAATATTATTAACATACATATAATATATATAATACCCTCATAATCATCCATGATCAAAACCCATATTAATATTAGTCTATTTATTTAATAAGTCCCTTAATATAATCCCAACTTAGATTAGCGGCCTCAATTGCGCGAGACATTTAAATCCGATCACATCTCTCTTAACTTGTTCGCGAAAATCTGAAATACAACACGACCGGCTTGTCTTTCCAGCTTTATGCCAAAACGACTCCAACCCAACGCGCTTTTTGAATTGATATCGAGTTAACTTTAAGGGACAAATTTGTCAATTCTGATATTCCAGAGAGATGGTGAATACTGATTTGAAGGATTTTTAGTATAGATACGTTTCTCACAATTCCTGACCGGAAAGAATATCGACCTAAAGCTAATTTGAATTTAGTGAAGTATGAATTTAATCATGATTTGGCTGGTTATGGAAGTGGATTTGAATGGAAATGGTGAAAGATGAAAGGGGAAAGGCTTGGAAAACAATTAAGTCAAAAATTGAAATGGAAACAAAAGTTGGCAGAATGCCTATATTATTTCACGCAAAATAAGAAAGAAAATAAATTGATTTGAATGCAAATAAAATCAATGTGTCTCTTTTCAAGTGTACCCCACCACCTATTTATACATAAACTATATACTAATTTTAGGCTTGCTCCACTAGTCACTAACTACATAAATTAATATTAGATTTCTTTTCTAATTTTGACTTTTACAAGATCAAAATCTGACCAGCCCTTCAAATGTCCCAAATTTACGATTCAGTCTTTGCTCTATTTCCCATGCTTCAATTTAATCTCTTCTTTGCTTGCCTGAAACTAATCTAAGAACAAGTTGAGTTACGCACGAAAAATATGCAAAATGAACAAGCTATCAATGACAAACTGATAAACCATAAAAGTAACATATTTTTAATCCCATTCTTTACGCATTTTTTGGATGATTTATTATGTAAATTAGTGAATTTGATGCTCCTAATCCTTTAAATTCATGTTTCTATACTTAGGTGAGCATAGAAAAGTGAATGGAGTGAAAAACGAGCCAAAATCAGACAAAAAGAGTTGTTTTTAGGATCCATACGGCCTGAGCATTTTCCACATGGACTGGCCACACGCCCATGTGCCACCCCGTGTCGATATCGCTCCCTATTTCCCAAACATGCAGAAAAAACCTAATTTTTAGGCTTTCTGAGCATTCTAAAGTCTATAAATACACACTGGAAGAGGATCTAAGGAAGCACACAGAGAAGAAGGAAGAAAAGACTCGAAGAACACCATCGGATTCATTTTAGAAACAGATCTCCTTCAAGATTGAAGATCTTCATTCAATTTCTTTAGAAGTTTTATTGGGTTTATTTATGTCTTGTTGTTTTCCTAACTTTGAGATGATGGTATTCCAGATTATGAACTAAATTTCCTAAATACCTAGGAAAGATGAAACCTATAATGAATCTTATTATTTGATTTTTCTGAATTACATGATAAATACTTGATTCTTGTTCTCAATTATGTATGCTTATTTCATGTTTTGATATTTTTAGGATATTGATTCATGTTAAATGTGCTTATTTAAATGGAGCAAAAGTCCTGTTTAAGAGTAGATCTAGCATAATTGAGTGGAGTTGCATACAATCCTAGAAATAGGATGACATAAATCTACCGGATTAGAGTCAAATCTAATAGGAGAATCCATAGATCAAGTTAATGCAACAATAGGGGTTTTAATTAGAAAGAGATTTCAATTAATCAACTAGAGTAAGTTGTTCTTACTCTCGAAAGAGATATTAACATAATTTAGGGATTTCTACGGATCAAGGTGCAAGTGAATAAATCGATTAATTCAAATTCAGATTAATAAGTGAAGTATAGGTGGATTCTTTCCTCGGTATTGCCTATCTCATTGGTTTTATTCAATTATTGTTCCTAATTCATTCTCTGTTGCCTTCTTAATAATTAGTTTAATTAATTTTAGATTAAAAAAAATTCCTTCAATTTATCAGCTAGATAATAGAAATATAGTAAGTACTAGTACTTTTAGTCCTCGTAATTTTACTATTATTCGATAGGTGCGCTTGTCTTTGTCGTAATTTTAGTTAATTTAGTGATCATCAAGTTTTTGGCGTCGTTGTCGGGAAATATTAAGAACACTTGATTTTTATTAATTTAGCCATTTTAAAATTTTTTATTGCATTTTATTTTTATTTTAATTTTTGTTTTCTAATTTTTCTTTTGTTTGCTTCTGGCAGGTTCCTTTAGTTTATGACTAGAAGAAATCTGTCGGGACCTTTGGTATTTGATAGCGAAATTGAAAGGACAGCTCGTAGAAATCGTAGAGAAGCAAGGTAGAGTCAACAAAGTACGGTGGAAGAGCAGGAGGACGTTATTAATATTACTGAGGAGATGGCTAAAAATCAGAATAATCAGTTACCTCCTGTAGTTGCCACAAATCCTGTAAATCCAAATCTTACTCCTCATACTATGTACGATTATGCCAAGCCCACTCTAACTGGGGCTGAATCGAGTATCGTGAGACCTGCCATTGCTGCGAATAATTTTGAACTGAAGCCTAACACTATTCAGATGATCCAACAATTTGTTTAGTTTGATGGTTTGCAAGACGAAGATCCAAATACTCATTTGGCTAATTTTCTGGAATTTTGCAACACTTTCAAGATTAACGGTGTTTTTGACGATGCCATTCGCCTACGATTGTTTCCCTTCTCTTTGAGGAATAAAGTTAAACAATGGTTGAACTCCTTACCACGATGAGGTTCTATCACTACATGGGATCAGATGACCGAAAAATTCTTACCGAAGTATTTTCCATTGGCTAAGACAGCTAAGTTGAGGAATGATATTTCTTCCTTCGTACAGATGGACTTAGAGACCCTATATGATGCATGGAAGAGGTATAAGTATTTATTGAGAAGGTGCCCTCACCATAGGTTACCTCTATGGCTACAGGTTCAAACCTTCTACAACAGTTTGAACCCCTCAACTAGGTAATTGATCGATGCAGCCGCCGGTGGTACTCTGAATAACAAAACACCTGAAGAGGCTTATGAGTTTATAGAGGAGATGTCACTGAGTAATTATCAATGGCAAGTCAAGAGGACGAATCTGACAAAAGCAGCTAGTGTTTTTAACTTAGATGCGGTCACCATGTTATCGAGTCAGGTAAAACTTTTGAATAAAAAATTGATGGTTTATGTGTTTCTACGCAGGTACATCCAGTGATGCAATGCGACGCAAATGGAGGTGGGATGAATAATTCAGAATATTTACCCTACGGTCTTAACATGAAGAATGAGCAAATAAATTATATGGGTAATAATTCTAGACCTTAAAATAATCCTTATAGTAATAACTATAATGCAGGATGGAGAAATTACCCAAATTTCTCATGGGGTGGTCAAGGAAATCAAAGATCACAACCCCTCTAAGTTTTCAATAACAACCTTATCAGCAAGAGAAGAAACCAAACATTGAAGAGATGTTAGAAAAATTTGAAACCAAACATTGAAGAGATGTTAGAAAAATTTTATTTCGGTGTCAGAGCCATGTTTTCAAAACACTGAGACGGCTTTAAAAAATCAGCAAGCATCGATTCATGGGCTCGAAAATCAAATTGGACAGCTTGCTAAATTAGTTTCAGAAAGGCAGTAAGGTAGTTTACCTAGTAACACCGAACCCAACCCAAAAGAGCATGTGAAAGCAGTTACACTAAGGAATGGGAAAGTGTTGGCTGAACCTGAAAAGAAGCTGCAACAGGAATCTGATAAGGAAAAGGACGAGGGGGTAAAACCCAAAGTGAGTGAAACACCAGTACTTAAGGAATATAAACTACTGATCTCATATCTAGCAAAGTTGAAGAAAGACCACATGAATGCACAATTTAGTAAATTTCTTGAACTTTTTAAGCAGTTGCATATTAACTTACCTTTTGTTGAAGCTATTTCGTAGATGCCCACATATGAAAATTTTTTGAAAGAGCTATTAAAAAAAAAAGGAAGTTTGAAGAACTATCCACTGTGGAGCTCAACGAGGAATGTTCAGCTATTCTTCAAAATAAACTACCAACTAAGCTGAAGGATCTAGGAAGTTTTACTATTCCCTGTCTTATTGGTAGTTTAAATATTGAAAAAGCATTAGCTGATTTAGATGCTAGCATTAATTTGATGCCTTATGAAATATTCAAGCAGCTTGGTATTAGGGAACCAAAACCCACTAGGATGAATATTCAATTAGTTGATAGATCTGTTAAATATCCTAGGGGTATTATTGAAGATATCATTGTAAAAATAGATAAATTCATATTCCCTGTTGATTTTTTTGTGCTTCACCTGGATGAGGAAGTTGAGGTACCTTTAATTTTAGGTCACCCATTTTTAGCCACTGCTAGGGCTATCATTGATGTGGGTGATGGTAAACTTGTGCTTAGGGTAGGTGACGAAAAGATTATTTTTAAAATCTATGATGCCATACGATTCTCTAGAGAACAAGATGATTCCTGTTATTTTATTGATTCTATTGACCATGTTATTCAAGATTCATTACAGGAAATTGTTCATAAGGACACGTTGGAACTGTGTTTTATCCAAGAAGAGGAGGTAGATGACGATACTGCTGTGATAGGTAAGACAAAAATTGATTTAGATTCTAATGAGTCTTCACTGAGACAGAAGAATTATGAGGGCATTGAAGTAAACGATGAATTAAAATTAAAACCCTCTATTGAAGAACCTCCTAAATTGGAACTGAAGCAGTTACCAAATCATCTAGAGTATGCATTTCTTGGAAATAGTTCTACATTACCAGTGATTATTGTTTCAGATTTGAAGCCAAATGAGAAAGATGAGTTACTGAAGGTATTAAAGGAGCATTAAAGAGCTATAGCTTGAAAGATTTCTGACGTTAAAGGGATTAGCCCTTCTTTCTGCACCCATAAAATTTTAATAGAGGATGAATACAAACCATGTGTGCAAGCTCAAAGATGACTAAATCCTAACATAAAAGAGGTCGTTAAGGCTGAGGTAATTAAACTTCTAGATGCTGGAGTTATTTACCATTTTTGACAGTACTTGGGTGAGTCTTGTGCATGTGGTTCTTAAGAAGTGAGGCATAACTGTTGTAGCCAACGAGAAGAACGAGTTGATTCCAACGAGAACAGTCACAGGATGGAGAGTTTGTATTGATTATAGGAAGTTGAACGATGCCACGAGAAAAGATCACTTTCCTTTGCCATTCATTGATCAAATGTTGGAAATATTATCTGGGCATATGCATTATTGTTTCCTAGATGGACTCTCTGGCTACTTTCAAATCCTGATAGCTCCCGAGGATCAAGAAAAAATGACATTTACATGTCCATCTGGTACGTTTTCTTATCGACGAATGCCTTTTGGATTATGTAATGCTCCTGTTACTTTTCAGCGTTGCATGTTGGCTATTTTTGACGAACTTGTAGAAGACATTATGGAGGTATTCATGGAGGACTTCTCGGTATTTGGTAATTCTTTCCATCTTTGTCTTAAAAACTTAAAATGAGTTCTAATGAGATATGAGGAAACAAACCTTGTGCTTAATTGGGAAAAATATCACTTTATGGTTCAAGAAGGGATTTTGGGCCATAAAATTTCTAGTAAAAGGATTGGGGTCGATAGAGCGAAAATTGAAACCATTGAAAAATTATCACCCCCTAGTTCAGTTAAGGCTATTTGAAGCTTTTTAGGACATGTTAGGTTCTATAGAAGATTTATTAAAGATTTTTCTAAAATAGCTAAGCCTTTAACGAATTTGCTAGAAAAAGATGTGCCCTTTGATTTTAGTCAGGAATGTTTAGAAGCATTTAATACTCTTAAAGAAAAATTAATTAATGCTCCGATTATAGTTGCACCTGATTGGAATTTACCCTTTGAACTAATGTGTGATGCGAGTGATTTTGCAGTAGGTGCAATTCTAGGATAGCAAAGAGACAAGCATTTTCAACCAATTTATTATGCTAGTAATACGTTGACAGCCACACAAGAAAACTACACTACTACAGAAAAAGAATTGTTAGTTGTGGTTTTTGCATTCGATAAATTTAGACCATATTTGATATTATCTAAAGTTGTCGTTTACACTAACCATTCAGCTCTTCGTTACCTCCTAACTAAATAAGATGCAAAACCTCAACTCATAAGATGGATTTTATTATTGTAGGAATTCAATTTGGAAATCCAGGATAAGAAGGGAGCTGAAAATCTTACAGCAGATCACCTTTCCAGGCTAGAGAATTCACATCTCAAGGAGCTTGATGAGAATGAGATAAATGACTCGTTTCCTAAGGAAAAACTCTTAGTTATAACCGACTCTGAAGTTCCTTGGTTTGTAGATATTGGAATTACTTAGTTGCTAACATCCTACCAAAAGGGTTGACAGGTCATCAAAAGAAGCAATTCTTTACCGATGTGAAAATTTATTTTTGAGAGGATCATTTTCTTTTTCGTATATGTGCAGATCAAGTAATTCGGAGATGTGTTACAAAATCAGAAGTGAGTAAGATCTTGGAACACTGCCACTCAGGACCAACAGGAGGACATTACAGTGGGACTAGGACAACACATAAAACACTTGAATCAGGTTTTTATTTGCCCATACTGTTTAAGGACGCAAACAGGTATGTTACTTCTTATGATATATGCCAGAGAACAGGTAATATTTCTAAACATGATGAAATGTATCAAACTTATATGCTCTCATGTAAAATATTTGATGCCTGGGGCATTGATTTTATGGGCCCATTTCCTAGTTCGTTTGGTAATAAATACATCCTAGTAGTGGTTGATTATATGTCAAAATGGGTAGAAGCTCAAGCTTTACCTACCAATGATGCTAGAGTGGTAGTTAGATTTCTTAAAAAGCTCTTTTCTCGATTTGGAACACCTAAAGCAATTATTAGTGACAGGGGTACACATTTTTGTAACGCTCAATTTGATAAAGTTTTTAAGAAGTATGGAGAGCATCACAAGACAACTACCCCTTATCACCCTCAAACTAGTGGACAAGTTGAAGTTGCAAATCGAGAGCTCAAACGCATCCTAGAAAACACCGCAGAGTCAAATAGGAAGGATTGAGCGATAAAAGTAGATGACTCTTTATGGACTTATAAAATTGCTTTTAAAACACCCATAGGAACATCTCCTTACAAACTTGTTTATGGAAAAAGTTGACATTTACCGTTTGCGCTAGAGCAGAAAGCATTCTGAACAATAAAATTCCTAAACTATGATCTTAAACTTGCAGGTGAGAAGAGATTGATGCAGCTGAACGAGTTAGATAAGTGGCAAGCAAATGTTTACGAGAACTCACGATTATATAAATAAGCGACAAAGCGACGCCATGATGCTTGTTTGAAGCAACCCAAACAATTCGCAGCTGGGGATATTATCCTTTTATATAATTCAAAGCTTGGGTTGTTTCCTGGAAAGCTTAAATCAAGATGGTTAGGTCCATTTATAGTACAAATCATTTTCCCATATGGTACGATAGAGGTAACTCATCCAAATATAACACATTCAAGGTAAATGCTCATCGACTTAAATTTTATAGTGGTAAGGATTTTAGAAATGATAAAGAGGAGCTTCAGCTCCGCGAACCTTTGTAATTATGCGCACAAGGTAAGTCTAGCTTAGACTTTAAATAAACGCCTCTCGGAAGGCGACCTGAGTGTTAACACTGCTAATTTTCTTATTTTCATTCCATGGTATTTTTAAAAATTAATTATATAAATAAAAATGTAGGTTTTTTAACCTACATGGCCTGGGCACACGGGCGTGTCCCAGGCTGTGTGCACTACAAGGGGTTCAACAGTGAGTTATACGACCTGGAGACATGGCCATGTAACCCACACGACCTGGCCACACGGGCGTGTCCTTGGCTGTGTGGATCTTGGGACTTAGTTTTAAAAATTTAAGGAAATCGATAGTGAGTTACATGGCCTGGCGAAACGATCGTGTGGATATTGGGACTTAATTTTTCAAAAATTGATAGAGACACGGGCTAAAATAGTCCACATGGAAAGGACACACGGATGTGTCCTAGGCCGTGTGAAACCTGGAGCTAATTTTTTCAATTTTAAAACAAGCTAAAGTGTTACACAGGCAAGGCACACGACCGTGTGTGAGACACGGATGAACTACACAGGAGTGTGGAAGGTCACACAGGAGTGGGAGAAGCGAAGAAGCTTGCACACGGCCATGCAACACTACCTTGTGTATCACACGGCCTAGACACACGGACGTGTCAGAGGCCATGTGAAGACTGGGTTAAAATTTTTTCTCGCACACGGGCTTAACAAGAGCCACACAGGCGTGTGACACGACCGTATGGCCCAACACAGGCCTCACACGACCGTGTCCCCCTTTTTAACCCCCAAACCCTAATTCATTTTCACTTCTATCTTCTTTAGGTTTTCAAACATTTTACCCTAGCTACCGATCATTTTTCCGACCACCATCATTTTCCCCCTTGCTCATGCCCTCTCCCTCTCTTCTCCCTTCCTCACCCCGTCGAACACCCGCACCACTGTCTCTAAAATTTCCCCTCACCTCGCCGAAACCCTAGCCTCTCTCCACCCTGACCACACAACCCTCCTATCCATCACCCCCTCTCTTCCCCTTCCACCCATCAACCAGCCAACCGAAACCCTTTCTCTTTTTCCTTCCCTCGTCGACCACCCTCACCCTTTTCCACCTTATTTTCCACGCTCCCCTTTCCCTCACCTAGGCCGACAAACCAACCCCACAATCGACCCACGCCCGTCCCGAACCACCCCACACCACCGCGTGTCCTACCTACTAGCTACGCCTCCGTACCTCCGACCACCGCCCTGTCGGTTTCCCCTTTTACCCTTATCTTTGAATTATTTAATTTTTATTTATTTATTTCTTATTTGTTATTGGTTATTTTATTTTTAGTTTATTCTTTTATAATATTTTTCAATTTATGTTATTTAGTTTTCCATTTTAATATTTTTCTTATTTTCCTTATTTGATGATATTAATTTTTATTTGGTACAGTTAGATTAGATAGTTTTTATTCTCATGCTTATTCTTATTATTATTGGCTATACTATATATTATTTTTTTCTACTTGTTTCTTGTTGCTATTTTTATGTTTATTTTTCTTACTAGTTTGCTCATTTATGTTTATTATTGCTCATTATTAGTTTTTGTTTGGTAGTAATTATTATATTCCACGTCTATTTCTCTATTAGTCCAATTTTGGAGCTTCACTTATTCTTTCTTAGCGTGCATCTCTTATGTTGGTTCATCCATTTAATTTATTTTGATTGCTTTATTACAGATCCACTATGACGAACACACATGGAAAGACTAAGGCCATCGTCCCCACTTCGAAAAAGCAGAAGACCCATGGTGCGACCTCCTCCTCGAGAGCCTCCGTCGAGGCCCGCCACCCTTATCTCCAATTTTATGTGGGTCCCTACGAGGATCTATTTCAATTACTTAGACAGTGCCCATTCAGCTTCGGCCGATGTATCAATTGGGCCGCGTTGGAGCAAGCTCAATTAGCTGCTAATGTTCGCGCCTTTATTGCCACAGCTCCGTGGGACAGATTCTTCTCCATCATCGAGCCCATATATATGGAGCTTACATTAGATCTTTGCGCGACATTTCTTCTACAGTAGGTCATGATGACTCATGGCGATTCAGGCACTATCACTTTTTGACTTGGTGGTTTGGTGCACCATATGAGTGTCCCCGAGTTCGGTGCTGCTATGAGACTCTACACTGAGGAGTTCATGTGTGCCGAAAACTTGTTCCGTCTACATCGACACATCCATTACACACTATCATGTTGTTGGACAGAGCTTACAGCGAGCCAGACACATTATGATGTAAGTTGCTCGAAGGCAACTTCTCTCTCTCCAGCTTTATGGTACCTTCATGCACTTTTAGCTCACACTTTGACAGGTAGGAGAGAGAGCACCGGAGTTGTTAGCACTCATGATGCTTATTTTCTATGAAGCATGGTTAATGGACATATCTTTGATTTGGCATACTTCATCGCATTAGCCTTCCGCCATCAAATTGACCGCCACAAGAAGGGCCTTATCTGTTTAGGCCCTTATGTGACTCGCCTCGCTCGACACTTCGATTTTCTAGACATATCGGAGCAGTCCTCTACACTTACTCTTGTCGGCCAAATGTCCCCACAGGGAATCTCGAGCATGATTCATTTGAGGATGATCGAAGGAAGTCGTGGAGTAGATCTCCCTCAGTATCGATTGTTTTATTCTGACGCTCAGAATGAACCCGAGGACTTCACTGATGACGTTCCTCTCCATCACGAGGACCCATCACAGCCTCCACCTTCGAGTCACCATCCTGTCTCTTCTACTGCTGCTTTAGCGGACCTCTCTAAGCGCTTCACTCGTTTTGAGCAGCATTGCTTTCAGAGGTTCGACAGTATTAACGCGACATTGCAGCAGATATGTCAACATCTCCATATCTCCTCTTCAGCATCAATGACTCACGGCACCAATGCGTATGATGATAAGGATCATTGAGTCCATTTATTTTATTTATTTTATTTTTATTTTTATGTTTATTATTATTTTCTTAGATTTCTTTCGTTTTTTATATTTTGAACTATATTTTTATTTATTATGGTTGTTTCTAATCGGGTTAGTAATCCTTTTAATCTTCTTCACCAATTGTGTTTATTTTCTTATTAGTTTGCTCAGAATCATGCACTACATTTAGATTTTTCTACAATTCTACTTTTCACTATTCTAGGGTTTTCATCCAAAATTCAAGGTATTTCAATTTTCTCCCTCTCTTATGATATTCTGTTTATACTATGATTATTTGTGTTTGTACATTGAGGACAATGTACATCTTAAGTGTGGGGAGGTTATTTATAAAAATTATTAGAAAATCCCTGAATTATGTCTTGTGTTTAAGTAATTTTCTCATACTTCTATTAGAATAATTTTTTATCTATTTGTGATTTTTATTGAAGTATTTTGGATTAAATTCATAGGTATTTGTGCATTGATTGTTTAAGCTATCAAGCATGATAAGTCTATTTTCAGAATTAAAAATTTTTAGGTTGTTTCCCTGAATTGAGGTATTACTTTGAAGTTTGAGATTTGTAAGATTGACACCAAAAATCATAATTTTTTGTGGGATTTTGAGCCTTTAAAGCATATACTTTTCTTGCTCATTTTATTACTGGTTATGAGTGTATCAATATTGGTTTGTTATTTTAGAACTTGCTTCGATTATGCATGTCGAGACCACACTTTTGATTTGATATACTAAGATGATAAAGGCACTTAGGTTTTAACCCACTTATCCCATAAAAAGCCTACCTATATAATTAACCCTTAGTGAACCCCTTTGAGCCTAAAACACCGTTTCTTAATTCACCCATTAATTTTAACCTATAACTCATTTTTTGTTCATTGAGAATTTTTTCCATTTTATTGACTCCATTTTTATCGAGATTTGATTTGGTTAATTGCTTGATTAAGCCTTTTGTTTAAGTTGCTGAGTTATTTCTTATTATTTATTGTCAAAAAAATGATGAATATATATAAATATACATATATGTTGATTATTATTTAGTTCTATGTTAATCGAGCTTGAACAATTAAATTCATATTTTAAGAAGAAGCTCGTGTTATTCTTGAATAGTTTCGATTGATGTAATTGTTTTTAATTCAGCATTTGTTTATTTTTATAATTTGGTAATTTATCAATTCGATCTCGATTTTAACCATCTTTTTTAGCCTTTGTCCACACCTTTAACCTAAACCCCATTACAACCACTTAAAGACCTTTTGATTTGCGTATCATCTCATTTTATAGTGGTGAAGATTTGATTTTCATGCAAGCTTATGGTAATGACTTTTCATGTTTGACTATTGACTGTTTATTTGGGAACCTTAAAGACATTGAGTGATTTCAGTGAATCTTTAGTGAGAATGTTGATTCTTGTCGATTTTGAATTAACGGTAATTACTTAGATAAGGGGGAATACTTATGTTTTCATACTTTAAAAATGTTAAACTTGGATTGTTTGAATCTTTGGTGCTCTTTTAGTTGAATTATCAATGTGTGATTATTTGTGAATTATGACAAAACATTATTGATAAGAATTATAAGTTGAGAAAGATTAGTTTTAATTGAGAGTTGAGGATTTTGCTTGAGGACAAGCAAACGCTTAAGTGTGGGAATATTTGATAAACCATAAAAGTAACATGTTTTTAATCCCATTCTTGACGAGTTTTTGGATGATTTATTATGTAAATTAGTGAATTTAATGCTCCTAATCCTTTAAATTCATGTTTCTATACATAGGTGAACATAGGGAAGTGAATGGAGCAAAAAACGGGCCAAAATCAGACAAAAAGAGCTATTTTCAAAATCTACACGGCCTGAGCATTTTCCACACAGGCTGGCCACAGGCCCATGTGCCAGCCCCGTGTCGATATCGCTCCCTATTTCTCAAACACGCGAAAAAACCCAATTTTTAGGATTTCTGAGCATTCTAAAGTCTACAAATACACACTAGAAAAGGACCCAAGGAAGCACGTAGAGAAGAAAGAAGAAAAGACTCAAAGAACGCCATCGGATTCATTTCAGAAGTGGATCTCCTTCAAGATTGAAGATCTCCATTTAATTTCTTTAGAAGTTTTATTAGGTTTCTTTATATCTTGTTGTTTTCCTAACTTTGAGATGATGTTATTCCAGATTATGAACTAGATTCCCTAAATACCTAGGGAAGATGAAACCTATGATGAATCTTATTATTTGATTTTTCTGAATTACATGATAAATACTTCATTCTTGTTCTCAATTATGTATGCTTATTTCATGTTTTGATATTTTCAGGATATTGATTCATGTTAAATGTGCTTATTTCAGTGGAGCAAAAGTCTTTGTTTAAGAGTAGATCTAGCATAATTGAGTGGAGTTGCATGCAATCCTAGAAATAGGACGACATAAATCTATCAGATTAGAGTCAAATCTAATAATGGAATCCATATGTCAAGTTAATGCGACAATAGGAGTTTTAATTAGAAAGAGATTTCAATTAATCAACCTAGAGTCAACTGTTCTTACTCTTAAAAGAGATATTAACATAATTTAGGGATTTTTACGGATCAAGGTGCAAGTGAATAAATCATTTAATTCAGATTATTTTTCTCAATTCATTCTCTATTGTGTTTCTTAATAATTAGTTTAATTAATTTTAGATTAAAAACAATTCCTTCAATTTATCAGCTAGATAATAGAAAAATAGTAAGTACTAGTACTTTTAGTCCTCGTGATATGATATTTTCGACTCACCATAACTATACTATTATTCGATATGTACACTTGCATTTATCGTAATTTTAGTTAGTTTAGTTATCATCACAAACTTATAAGTTTATCTATATTATTTCATTTGTGAAAAGAATTTTAACCCTAAGTTGTTTTGTTGTTGCATTTTGCTGGTATTTGTTATTTGCATTGCTTCTTTTTTTTATGTTTGTTCAAATGTTCCCTACCTGTACTTTTACTGCAGGTTTTTTGTAGTTTGTGGAAACGTTGGTTTATTGACGCCTGAATATTTACAAGTTAATTGGCTTGCTGTTTGATTTTCCATGGGCAGCAGGATGAGGGCAAAGAACCATATCTATACGTGGAAGTAGATTTTAAAGAGGTTCAATTTTGAATTTATGAATGCAATTGATTTGTACTAAGCTCTGCTTTAAGTGGTGATTTCTTTTTTCAGGTAACTAGTAAAAAGGCTATTCTTATTGAACCCCACAGGCAGTGGGACAAAATGGGTGCAGCAGTATCAATCTCACAAGGTAGGTTCCCGGGTTATTGATACATAATATCATCATGATATCAGTTTCATGATGGGTTTTTTTTCCTCAAAATGTCGTTTCTCCTTTCTGGTGTATATGGATACATAGGACTATAAACTTTAAAGAATTCAAGATGCCATGCAAAACATGTTCAACTGTTCTGGGAATAACTCTTATTTGGTGTGAATTGGTTTTCATTTGTCAAGTATATCTATAACTTTTTTTGTTTAAGAATCATATATCTAGTAATTTATTAGAAGTTTTGAGGCTTTGGGGATAGATTTTTGTTTATTATGAGCCATCATCTGTCAACACACTTTTGATTGAATGAGATCTAGCTTTTTTGGTGGAATGATAGGGAGTCAATGCATTTGCAAAGAATGGAGAAATGCATGGTGACAACTACAAGCTACTACTAGCTGATTTGTTTGACATACAAAAATTGGATGATTTCATAACCTTGGCAAAAATGGATCCTGGGTTATGAATCGATTCTTATTCTTTAACATTTGTTATCATTTTACTCTTATTCTCTTTTTTCCATTTCATTTCTCACCTTTCATTGTTGTAGTTATTTCCTGAATTTTGTGTTGTTTTCCTTGTTTGTGCGTTCAATTTGCATTTTATTTTAGCTTTATTCTTTTCCTCATGAAATTTCTTTCTTTGTTGACTTTCTTGAGTGGAATCTTTTTTATCTTTCCCTGGTTCGGGACATTATGGGTCATCTGATATTGGTATCAGTCTGCCAATATTTATAATTGCAGAATGTGTCTTAATATACCTGGATCCAGAGTCAAGCTGTTCCATCGTTGGTCGGGCATCTAGAACTTTTTCAACAGCGATATTTTTCTTGTATGAGCAGGTTTTGTACTTTTCTGAAAACCCAACATCTTTACCTCTTTTTTATTGGTTGCGGTTTCCTGCTCGTGTTCCTTTCTTGAATGCCTTCCCTTCTGTGCCTATCAAGGTTGAAGAGAACATTGAATTTACAATTTATGGTCTTTGTCAACAGATTCACCCAGATGATGTGTTTGGGCAGCAAATGATAAGAATTTATAGGTGAAACCGTCCTACTTTATTTTCATCTATTATGAGTTGGCTTAATTCAGTGAGTGAACTAGTTATTTCCCAGTAAGCTGTTTGCGCACAGTTTTTTAACCTATAGACATTTCATATTGTTTTACATTCTTTTGATGCTAGATTAAAACTTAAAAGATGTTTAGCTAGGTCAGAACATCCCTTTTTCTCCTCTCTATCTTTGGCTGAAATTTTTTTACAGAGCACCCCTTTTTCTCTTTGGTTGAAATGCAATAAATTTTGAACTTAGAGATTAAGACATATTGCAGTCAATACCTTTTATTTATTTGCAGTCATGGAAGTAAAAAGGTGAAAATGGGGAGCTTGGATGAATTGATGTTGGTTTATACAAACATACACTAGTTATTAGTTGAAAATCAGTAACTCTTTGTTGAAATTTTTCTTTTCTGAGTTGAGGCTATGCACTTTTGGGTATTTATGCTACGCCAACTTTGCTTGCAAAGGAAAAACTATTTCTTGATCGTGGATGGCATGTATACAACTATATATTATCTTTTAATTTTTGCTTGACATCATACCTTATTTTTTATTTTTAATTTCCGTAACTTTAACTGGAAATAAATCCAATAATATGGGAGTTAGGCTATGAATATATCTGCTGATTTATTTATTTTATGGAACACATTTTCTTAATGCCTTTAGAGTGCCATGTCTTTGATGGTAAGTATGGTAATTTCTCTGGCCCAAAACAACATAGTAATGAACGATATGAAGTCCAGGCCAGGTTGAGGCTAGACAGAGCTAATAATTTAGCAACTGTTAGTCCATATCCTTTCTCCCTGTCTTCCTCATAACTTCTAGAATGAACTTTCAATTGTAGAAATGAGGCATCATATAATATAATTGCCCTCCTGTCTTTTCTTGCGTCCTGAGTGAGATTCTTTCTAGGGCATGCTTTTATATATGCATATATATTGTTTCATTTATAACCTTTTGTGTAATTTCTGTTGAGATTTCAGAAAGCTGTTGCCTGGGACATGAGAATTTATAGTAAATTTGTATATGCCCACGAAAGATGAACGTATATGCTTTGCTTATTTCATAAAAGTTTTTTCCCATCAGACAAACAATTTGCCAGCACCCTGAGCTTGATGGAATTGCTCATTACTTATTTTTAACTTACCTGAGCTAACTTTGAAACGTAGTACCGAGAACTTGAAAAAGAATTAGATCATGATGTAAGGTTATTTGATTACTTACTGTTATTATCTGTTTGTTGTGCGTAACCACTATGACTTTGTCACAATTGTTCAACAAACATCTAGTTGCCAAGGTCATGGCCTGGTTAATTGGCTTAGGAACTGTGCAAGTAGTGACCATAGGCCATGAAATTGATGATTAAAATGAAAACAGCTACCAACTGTAGCTCCAAAGTTTCTTTCAAAAGATGTTCTTTTTGACAGATTAGAACTACTTTTAGAATTAGAAAGTTAAAATTTGAGTTGGATAATATCTTTATGTGTGTGCCTTTGTTGCTCTGCAAATGCCTGCTTACTGAAAAGAAGAATTTTTGCTTCCTTTTTAAGCAGCCTTTCTTTTAAGGTTTTTGGGAAGATATAAAAGGAGATTCATTGCAATTTCTTCGTAGCTTTAGCTCCTTTCTTCTACTTTTCGCTGGGAAACTGGTCATTTCTGCGTTTTTGATATATTCTTTAAGGGGACTATTAAATGTGACTTATCTGGTGATCAGAATTTAGCCGCGGGAATTGTTTGATGAAGTTGAGGAATGGCATATGCTGCAGGTAACGAAATCTTTCCCTGAAACTGAAAGCTCTCACCCTAGAATTTTTGGGAAAATAAGATGAGCTTTCTGTCAATGCTGACCTGACAAGTAACATGTAAAGTCCTTGGTTCTTGCAACCTGGCTGGCAGCTCAAATGGCTAAGTGGCAGTTGCATAATCTATGCTTTGCTCCTGCTGATTAAAAAATTGTATGGAGTTCATTATAGTTGTCATTGGTTTTGTTTCAAATCTTCAGGAGCACTTGTGTCGCTTATGCAATCAATGTTGTCATGGTATGTCTGTCTATTTTCTTTGTTTTGGCCTCGTATTCCTTGATTGCCGCATGGAAGGTCAGTAACACATTTGTAGGTTTATTTGTACTGAGAACTATATTTGTAGGGTTATTTTCCTTGTGTGGTAGTAGCAGACCTGAAATGGTCCGTATTAGTGTCCCTAGATCAGTGGAACATGATACAGCATAAATAAGTATTAATTCTATCATTGCATTCACTGAAGTCAACTCCTTTTAGCCACTAAAAGAAACCTGTTAGTCCCTGGCATGACTTTTGCCAATGCAATCATCAAAGAGTTGGTTTAAGATCAAATTACTGCAGTGATTGAACTGCATAATTTTATTCAATCTATCATTCTTTAATGATAACTACACATATACTGATCTAATTGGTAATAGATAATATATTTTTCCATGGTTCAGGGGTTGTATGCGAAACTTGGGTATCCTGATGACCGGCAACATGTGTCCGACACCTCTTTAGGCAATGCATCACCATGAGAAAATGAAGCTGAGCTGTTCTTCTTCTTCTTCATCATAGCTTTGCTGACTTTGGATAAACGATTTAGTAGCAGAGACACACGTATGACATACCATGTGCCTGTTGAGCTAGGTAGGGGTTTCCTGTCAGGTAAAAAAGGACCTCTCCAATCCATTCCAACTAGTAAGCCTTTAGCTCTAAAATGTCTTGAAAAGGTTCTTATGACTTGCGGTGGCTGTTTGGGTGCCTCTTTATGTGAATTTGCTTTGTTTGATTTGAGAAAATAGATCCTTTCTTTCTGCTATGCTAGCTGTTTGCCAAAGAAAACGTGGTGGGACCTAAACAGCACCAAAATGTCTCATACATAGCACATAAATACCCCCACGGTCTGTGGGGTCAGAACTCAGAATGAATGGTTGGTTGCTTTTGCTTCACAATTTGTTTATCTTAATATAACTCCCTTCCCTTTGATCTTTTTATACTTATATTGTAAACCACAATTCCAATTTGTCCTTTTTCCTTTCTATTTCCTGTTTTCTGCAATGAGCATGACCAAAACTCCATTTTTGGATGTTGGATTTTGAAAGTAAAACAAAGCAAGCATCTATTATTTAAGTACTGTTCTAAGAAAAGAAAGCTTTGTGTCAAGATGGTTACGTGAGGACAGGGGTTAGGGGCTTTGGAGACTTTTTTTTGGGGGTTGGGGGGGGGGGGGGGAGGGCTAGTCTGAGTTGGAATGTACGGTGAGTGTCTGAAATTACTGTGATTAAAGAATTTGAGGGGACTTTGTTTGTTTACCTTTTTCTATGTAGGAACTGTTTAATTTCACGCCTCGTTTTGACTTGAGGGCATTGAAACAATTGAACTGTTTCTATTTGTTTGATATGCTGAATCCAGATTGATGCGGTGGCTGCCTTTAGTTGTAGTAGTGAATGATTTGTGTTTTAGAAAATTATAAGACCAAATTGTCAAAAATTTACTGATTAATCGCGTTTCTATTAGCTATTTTGTCTGATGAAAGCATCACGTATTATGAAGCTAAAATGACTCATTTGGGTCTACTCTTAGAAACAATGTAGGTCCAGAATTATGTTAATCTAATCCGGGCATGTCCACTAGAACGATATACTAGAAAAACATTAAGATAATCAAATCTAGAAAAACGTATTCCTTTTGGGAAGATAACAAGTTCCATCTTTTTCTTTCGACTTTTAAGAACCTGCTTGGATTCTCGTTCTTGGACGCTTGCATTACAAAACCCAAAGCAGGAGCGATATAATATTTCTATACTATATGATATATGTACATCTGTGTGCAGCTTTTAGTTTACACTTGGAGAGCAAGAAGATTTGCCTCTGTTGTACTTAAAAAACAACTGTTTCAAAATTCTGCAAAATCTTTTAAAGGTACTTTTACGTTTGTTATTTAACTGCAAGTAAAAACAGAAGTTTGCTGCATGTGTGTGGCTTAGCTAGTGAGGTGGGGGATTAGAATGGCTCAAGCAAGAAAGGATCTTTCACACTGTTAAAGGCTTCGTTGTTAATGGTTAAATGAGCAAGCCAAAAGTGTAGAATCAAAAGGTAAAAGAAAAATTAACAGCAATAATAAGAAGAAAAGAAAAGACAAGAGAGGTTGGGTTGGGTTGGGTCCGGTTAGAATATGGAAATAAAATAGAAAAGGATGAGGGAAAAGTAAACCTCCCACTTGTTTTATTTTTGTTTTTAATGAACGTTGCTTTTCTTAAAAAGGATCCACTCATGGTCGAATTTTTATGTTACTCTTCCTTTCTATGCTTTTTAGTTGCACTGCTTTTGTGCATCTTACTAATCATACGAGTTTTGAAGAAATAGCATTAAGATAAATCTAATTTAGTTTTAATTGCAACGTAGCATCCTTGACCAAGAATTGCACCTTCAAAATCAACACTTAGTTGATGAAGATGAAAGAGATTCAATATTTTCAAAGGGAACACGACTAGGTGACTCACTACTCTCTATAATTACTGGATTTTACTAACAGTTACTATGATCTGCTTTTAGCTTAGTGAGCACAAAATTCCCACTCAATTCATTTTTACAATTTGTCCTTCTTTCTGCTAGCACAAAGAGGAAATGAATACTTAAAGCAATCATCTTTTTTTCTTCAGCATTTATAAATCTACTTTCACAAGTAATAGGATATAAAAAAGAAAACATTCAAAATCGTTTTTTCATGTAAATTTCAATTGGCTATATCTCGATACGGTTGTCATCTTTTGCTCTTTTTTCTAAAACATTTGCAATTTACTAAGCTTAAATCAGGCGAGCGCCACCATTAAAGTACGGGCAACTGCCTAAAGCTTCATTTGTTTTTCTATCCCTTCTCTTTTTTTTGGTTGCTCGGCATATATATCTTTACACTTTTTTGCTTTATTGTTTGACTGAATAGTTCTTAAAAATGGGTTGTTCGGCGTCAAAGCTAGACAACGAAGACACTGTAAGGCGGTGCAAAGACAGGCGCCGCTTTATGAAGGAAGCCGTTAACGCTCGACACCACCTAGCCGCTGCTCACGCAGATTACTGCCGCTCTCTCCGTATCACCGGCTCTGCTCTCTCCTCCTTCGCTGCTGGTGAACGCCTTTCCGTCTCCGACGAAACCCCTGCTGTCGTTATCCACCCTGTTAAACCTTCTACGCCACCCTCCAATCCAATCCCTCCATCTCCTGCTCCTGCTCCTGCTCCTGCTCCTTTCTCTCCTTCGCCTTCCCCTTCTCCGACAGTCGCTAGCTCCAAACTCCCTCACATACTCTCCGCTCCTAGCATCTCATCGCCGGCACCCAATCGTCGCCGTCCACGTAAGTTACCGCCCAAACTCCCGCACATTTTGTCCGAATCGAGTCCTTCTTCTTCCCCTCGAAGCTCGAAATCCGGTTTTTCAAACAACTTTTTCCCCACGGCTTATCAAGCTAATTCCAGTTACTCAACGACTCCTTCTCAAGCTTCTTCGGTTTGGAACTGGGAAAATTTTTACCCTCCCTCCCCTCCAGACTCCGAATTCTTCGACCAAAAGCTACAACAACGAAAGCAACAATTGCCGCGACGCCATCATCGTCATTCAGATGAAAACGACCATGAAGATACTGAAACGGAAAAATCAGAATACGATTTCTTCCGTCCACCGAAACTGAATCATCGTTACGATATCAATTCCCATAACGCCAAGAGTAATTTCGACGAGGAAACCGAAAGAGAAGAAGTGCAATGCAGTGAGTGGGGAGATCACGACCACGACCGTTACACTACAACAAGTTCATCGGATGGAGAGGAAGCGGATGACGATTACTTGGCATCTAGATCCGAGATAGGGACCCGCTCCAATTTCGGGTCCTCGACGAGAGGGGAGTCGGAGAAGTTGAGTCATCTCCATAATCAGACTCCTAAGCCGGCCCAGCCACAGCAGCAGATGTATGGGGCCACCGCGGGGAATAAAATGGATAGTAAGTCGGAGGATGCGGGATCGTCTGCCGGCAGTTTTAGGATGGGTGCTATGATGGATACGAAGATGGTGGTTAGGCATAGGGATTTGAAAGAGATCGTCGATGCGATCAAAGAGAATTTCGATAAAGCCGCCGCTGCCGGAGACGAAGTTTCGGAGATGCTAGAGATCGGTAGAGCTCAGCTGGATAAAAGTTTCCGGCAGTTGAAGAGTAAGCTTCAAACATGGAGGAATTTTAATATAATTTGAATAGTTCAAGTATATTAATGTTAATTAGTTTGATATTTTATTAAATTAAAATATCTGGTTTTTTTAACATTTACAGAGACGGTGTATCATTCGAGTAGTATGCTGAGTAACTTGAGCTCGAGCTGGACTTCAAAGCCTCCATTGGCGGTGAAATACCGGCTTGACTCGGCAGCGCTCAATGAAGAAGGTCGTTCAAAGAGCCTTTGTTCTACTTTGGACCGGCTCCTGGCTTGGGAGAAGAAGTTGTACGAGGAAGTTAAGGTAAATTTTCTTTCTTTTAAAAATAGAAAGCTTTTTACTAATTTCGTATCTTAGACAAAAGGGCGTGACTAGGATGTCCACAAATAAAGATGCCCTGTAGCGTAACTCCACCGCAGTTTTTGACTCTTTTCATATTTGGACAATAACGCCCCTTTTGAATCTGTTGCCTGCTTGGGATTTCATACTTATAATCAACTTTGGTTTTATTTCTACTATTTTTAACTTTTTAACTTTCATTTTATGTTGTTTTTTTTTAATAATATAATTTATTATCTTGTGCATATTATTAGTAATGTTATTAATTGAATTGGTGTTAAAAATCAACTCGACACTAATTTACAATGATAAACAATTGTAATGCATTTAGTATTGTTAATCCGATATATTTAGTGTTTAAATTTCGTTTTACTCACTGTTTTTTTTTTTTTAATATCACATGTATTTCATGTGTTAGTATGATTAATTAATTTCAATCCATATGTTTCACTATTTACGGATGTTATTTTTTTAAATACACATCTATAGTCTAAATCCGTGGTTTCTATACTTATACGTGTGTAATAAGGATTTCTACTTATTTTTAATGCCTTTTTTTAATTTTATACTATATATTCATGACTTATTATAAAGTGTAATTATTTGATATATCATCAGCGGAAGTTTTTTAGACTTCATAAATGAGTTGAGGGTGTGGAGTTTTTTTCTAATGATGTGTTATAAATAATTTTAAAAAATAATACATGATTATAAATTTTAATAAACCAATAATTTATCCTAAGACTAAAATTGGTTTAACAGAGAAAGCAGAGTTAACCGAAATCAACTTGGCGGAATGGGTCTGACTTGTGCTTTCGTCGTCTTAAATCTTATATTTTGAGGTTGATATTGTATAAATTTTATATATTGCGAATCAACTAAATAAAACAAAATAAATTTATTTGTATTTACATATTTTAATGAAGTGAGATTATTTTACTATGAATAAATTTGATCATTTATTTTCAGGTTAGAATGAAGTTGCTTTCGTTGGGACGTTTGCTGCTGAGCTTTTCCCCTTTGTTTTTTTCCTCTTTTTCATTGAATGCTAAGGGAAAAAGTGGATAGGTGACTTTATGAGGTTACACTGTGGTGTCGTCTCATTGAGACTTTTTCAAGTTTCTTGAATGATTGAATTGGTTGGACATTAGAATTCTGATGTCATATCATCTCTTGGATAAGAAAAATAAACATGTGGTGCAAAGATAATTTACCTAATTGTTGAGTTCCTCCCATGAATTTACTTACGGCATTGTAGTTATGTACGTTAGAGCTTTGTTGTGTTGGTGTTCAGCCTAATATAGGCAATAATTTTAAATTAATTTCAGGCCAGAGAAGGAGTAAAGATTGAGCATGAGAAAAAGTTATCGGCATTGCAAAGTCAAGAGTACAAGGGAGAGGATGAAACCAAGATAGACAAGACGAAAGCATCGATAACAAGGTTGCAGTCGCTAATTATCGTCACATCTCAGGCTGTCACTACCACCTCTACTGCCATTGTGGGGCTTAGAGACAGTGATCTTGTTCCTCAGCTTGTTCAAATTTGTCGTGCGTAAGTACTCTTTTTTCTCCTTTTGTTTCTCGAAATAGATTAGACAGTCTGTTGAGGTGTTTATCCTTCACTGTGACTATGTATCCATAGACCCTATTAAGTACACACTTTGAAATTATATATATATATATATAGACTATGTATCCATAGACCCTATTAAGTACACACTTTGAAATTATATATATATATATATACACATATTGGTACAACTCACACACCCTTAATAGTAGTAGATCACTGCCACGCACACACTAGGCAATCCCTGCTACTTGAACCCACAACGTGGGCTGTGGTGAACACTCTTGGCCAATAGGCCAAATGCTAGATCATGAAATCTGATCCAAGTACCAATGTAAGCATTCCAATAAATTATTGTTAAAGTTCCAATCCTTGTGCTGTATTAAACAAGAAAAGTTTCATAATTTCAACTCTTTTGCTATTTATAGATTTTTACTATAAGAGAACTTGTTCCCTGGTGGCTTGAGCTATGCAGGAAGGGAATTGAATCTTGGATTATTTCATCTCATGGTAAACATTATAGTAAAGATTTCGGCATGCTGCAGAGTAGGTGAACCATTATGATTCGTAGCTCTGCTATGCCACTTGATCATCCCCTTAGCACCTTTGCTTTGTATTGACTTTTTACTTTTTTAAATCTTTTAGACTCAGACAGTGACCCCATTCTACTTGATAGCGTTTCTCTGATCTATAGTCCTTTTAGGCCATAAAACAAGTAGGGGTTGGGTGCACCTTAATCTGTTTTCACAGGTCGAAAATGAAATTCATCATAGTTGAACAATTTTGATGCTAAAATACAGTAAATTTGAACATATGCAGCTTCAGGTCTATGTGGGCGTCAATGCATCAATACCATGAAGTTCAGAACAATATTGTGCAGCAAGTCCGTGGCCTCATAAACAGATCAGGGAAAGGTGATTCAACTTCTGAACTGCACCGCCAGGCAACACGCGATCTTGAGTCAGCTGTATCTGCCTGGCACTCTAATTTCTGCCGTTTGATAAAATTTCAACGCAGTTTTATCTGCTCCCTCCACGGTTGGTTCAAGCTCACCCTTCTTCCCGTCAGCAACGACAATTTCAATGGCAATACAGAGCCATCCAATGTATATGCATTTTGTGACGAGTGGAAGCTTGCTCTTGAACGACTCCCTGACACAGTAGCTTCTGAAGCTATCAAAAGTTTTATCAATGTTGTCCACGTCATATCTGTTAAACAATCTGAAGAGCTTAAGGTTAAGAAGCAAACCGAAACTGCATCAAAGGAGCTCGAGAAAAAGGCATCATCTCTCCGCAACATAGAAAGGAAGTTCTACCACTCGTACTCTATGGTCGGTGTCGGACTTCCTGATACTGGGCCTGATCACGGGCAGGTTTTGGATGCTCGGGATCCCCTCGCCGATAAAAAATCCGAGCTCGCAACCTGCCAAAGGCGGGTGGAAGATCAAATGCTGAGACATGCCAAAGCAGTAGAGGTTACAAGAGCAATGACTCTGAACAATCTTCAAACAGGCTTACCAGGTGTTTTTCAAGCATTGACCAGCTTTTCTGCATTATTTACCGAGGCCCTCGACTCAGTTTGCTCTCATTCCTATCATATCTGATAGATGTATACATTTCTTTTACCCACTTGACTCGGTTGAAATTTATTAGAACGGGTTTTTTTTTCTGGCTGTGCAGTCTTATTATTGTTATTTTTCGTAAAATACAAGGAAAGTCTTTGTAGTTTTATCATACCATGTGTACAGGAAATTGCTGAGATTATTGTATGAAAAAAAAGTTTGCAATTTCAGCAGATGAATAAATACACAAATTCCGACTTTCTTTCGTCCAAATTTTTGCATATTCTTCGTATATGTTCGTTGAGTTCTTTTTATTAAGATAAGGAGATAGTACAATCTTACAAAATGAAATGTCGGTGAAGAGATGGTGGAGAAGATCAGAGCAGACAGTAGAAAATAATTGCGATGGTAGGTGGTAGTGATAGAAGCAATAAACGTTCAAGGACAATGGAAGTTGTGATGGTTGTAGAGATAGTAGTAAGAAAGTTGCCGCAAGAGTTTTAAAATACTTGGAAGTTCAAACAAGAAAACCTCTATTTTTACACTTTAGAAACTAAAAAGTGTTCGTGAGAATGAATTTGCTAAAACAGTGAGTAGTGAAAGAGGTTATATAGTGCGTTGTTTGTTCAATAAATATATAAGGAGAAAGTAGTTGTATTCCAAAAAAAGTTAAAAAGTGAACAATTTTCATATCTAAACCTTCAATTTATACTCTTTAGGACATCTCAAAAGTGGAGCAACTTAGAGGTGTTTTTTTTTTTTTTTGGTACAAACAACAAATTGTTATGGCTATGAGAAGCTAATAAATGTTTTTGATACGCATGTTGCCTATTATTTAGCTTCCCTACATAGTTAGCTATTGTCCATTGGCTCATTTTGTATGATGACAAACTGGAGAAGCTACGTGATATCATCAGGTGTTGGTTATAGCTCACATCTTACCTTAATGTGTCCAAGTATTTTATGCCATTTTTTGTCATTCCTAAAAAGCCTACAAAAAAACAATATTGAGAGTGTTGAGAATCAAAAGAATAGATCGGAGAATGAGAAGTCTAGTTTGGAGTTTGCTTCCAAATTTAATGCTTCAAATGGACAGAAATTGAAAGCCTTTAGTGTCCTAAGCAATTGCAACTCCTCCAATCACATCATTTTGGCCATTACAGACAATGCAGAGTAAAAGAGTCCAGTGGGAGAGTAGTCCTCAAACAATCACAAGTGCTTGAATCCTTGGCTGATGAGTTTGCAAAATGTCAAGAAGGTAAACACTAAGGACAAATTGGTATAGATTATGGATCCTTCTAATTGCACTTGTTGGTAAGGAATCAACCTTTCAAAAATGAGTTCCTTCCTTGATTTCCAAATAAACTAGAAAGTACAAGTCGTAATAGTGTAAAATGTAACACCCCTTACTTGTATTCTATGCCAGAACCAGGTACGAGGCCTTACCATACCTAACTCGCACGAGTATACAACTTCGGGCTGTCAGACTTATTTCAGACTAAAACCTTTCCATTCATATGCAGTCGTCTTTACAATGGACCTACGATGTCCTAAACAGGTTTCCAAAAAGGTTCAGGGATGATTTGAAAACTTTTACGCACTTAAGATAATTTTACTTAAACAGGGGTCACACGCCGGTAGAGTGGATGACACGCCCGTGTATCATCTCACACGCCCGTGTTCGACGCCCGTGGTCGACACTGACTTGAATCACACGACCTGGACACACGCCTATATGGCTGGCCCGTGGTCACCTCTGATTAAGCCACACGGCCTGGGCACGCCCGTGTGCTTCAATCGTGTGGCAATTTAAATTCCAATTTCAAGGTGCAGACTTCACACGGCCTGGGCACACGCCCAAGGACTGGCCGTATGTCAGACACAACCTAGACACACGTCCGTATGCCTACCCATGTAGACAAGAACAAGGCTATTTGCCAAGCTCTTTACACCCCTCTAGTTCACACCCCATGAATCCATTCAACATATCGATAAACAACTCATAAATTGCAAATTGAACTTCCATGAATAACTTCATATTTTCATAAATGATAAGGTGAGTCATCAACTATGGCAATATACAAAATAGTTAGCTTAATAAAGGGCCAATACACTTTTGGGCAAAATAACAAAATAATCTAACTAGTCTAGCCCCTATACATGCCATAAACAAAACCACTAAGTCTAGATATACCGAGATGAGCTGATAGTGTGGGAGATCTTCTAATTATCGATGTATTCCGGCTCTGCTCTTAAACTCTATAAAACAAGGGAAAGAAAAGGGGAGTAAGCTTTAAGCTTAGCAAGTTTACATGTAAACAATATAACATTTTAGTATATGCTAAACAATTATATAGCAATACATACTAAACAAGAAACAATCCACATTCATAATCATGCTTACTCATCCCTCCCATTTCCACGTCCCAACCATTTCACAAGATCAATATATACATTCATTAGCATAACTCCCTACACTTAGCACCACAATATCACATTCTATTGATCAAATACTCAAATCAATTTCTCGGGGGTTTTGCACTTAGCTCACCATCAGATTTATTTGGGGTGGTATCGCACATAGCCCACCAAATGATAAATAGACGATGGTATCGCACATAGCCCATCGTAATTAAGTATTAAGGTGGTATCGCACTTAGCCCATCATCAAGTATTGATATAACACACTTACATATCCATTCCATCATTCATACTAGAGTTATTCAATAACTACCACCATAAATCCACTTGAATCATACGTATTTTCAATTGTGCTATACACTAGTTAGCAACAACATTGTATATATATAAAATGCATTGTTTACACATAAACTTACCTCGGTGCAAAACGTTTCAATTTGCGATTCAATCTGTAACCTTGTCTTTTCCCCGGTCAAGTTTAATTCCATGCTCTTCTTGGTCTATAACAATAAGATTCACTCATTTAGATCATTCTATGATCATAATGCATCAATTTCTACACTTAGGCAAAAATGACCATTTTGCCCTTGCACTATAGAAAAAATTACAATTTTGCCCCTAGGCTCGTAAATCATTTTTCAACACATTTTATCAATAAATGAGCCTATCTGAACATTTATTTCTCTTACAACTACTCACCATTCCAACTATTTCATACATTTATGACACAACTTTATTCTTTGTATTTAAGTCCTATTTAGGTGTTTTCATGCTAACACCTTTCATAAAAGTTGTTTCTTACCTCCCTAACATTCATTTTCTTCCATAAAAACTCAGCTAACAACATAACTACTCTCATGGAAAGTCCTTAGACTTTCAACCATATCTCAAATTAGTCCCCTCATTGGCTAGCTTAAGCTTTGGGGACTCCAAAAGTACAAAACCATTAAGAAAAACCTCAAAAATCACTTACTTGCTAGGGAATATGTTGGCTGAAAGTTTTGAGTTTCAAAACCCCTATTTCTCTTCAATTTTCGGTGGATGAAGGTGGAGGAATAGTGAAAAGATGATAACATCTTTATTCATATTATTTTATTCATTTTTCTATCACCTAATATCCACCAAATTTGACCAACATTAAAATCTTGTCTCCCTAGCTCCTATATGGCCAGCCATCACTAGATAGATGGCCTAATTGCACTTTAAAAACCTCCAATTTACATTCTATAGCTACTAGGTACCTCTACCTTATAAAATAGAACTTTCGCACTTTATGCGATTTAGTCCTTTTTCACAATTAAGCATGCTATCACTCAAATTAAGGCACCAAAATTTTCACATAGCTTATAATAATACCATAACACATAAAATAACATCAAAATAATTTTTCGACTATTTCGACTAGCCCCTAAATCGGGCTGTTACATAAAATCTCATTGAGTCATGAGAGTTGATGTTGTTTGAAGCTAATGAATAAACCTGTTTGATAAAGAAGAAACACAAAGGGAAACAAAATGGAGAGTGAGAGAAGAACTAAGCCAAACAGAAAGGATAGAGATTATCATCAATGGAAAGACATCTCAAGAGAAGTTCCTTGGTTGAAAGGCAGTTATTGCAAATTTTCCAAAGAAAAATGATAATTTTGTAAGGAAGATTGGTATTTATGCATAAGTTGTAACAACCCGTTTTTGGTCAAATTGAAACAGTGGTTTCGGGACCACAAATACGAATTTGAAATATTTATTTTATTATTGTTTTATTGTTTACAGCATGATTAAATGACTGTTTGAAAATTTCGTTAAGAAATTTTATCGTTTAATTGGTCAATTTGAGAAAAATGACTAAATCGCGTAAAGTGGAAAAGTGTTGTTCTATTAGCTAATGGTGTCAAATAGTTATAGAACCTTAAAGTTAAGGTCCTTATGTGGTTATTAACCCATTTATAAGATAGTGGAAGTTAGTGGCATGACATTTAGAGTAGTTATTAAAGTTTTTAAAGGTTAATGTTGTAAATTTGTAAATAAGGTTAATTAAAATAAAACAAAACAATTTCTTTTTCATTCATCTTCATCTAGCCAATTTTTACAAAGGAAAGAAGCCATTTTATTAGCTCCATGATCTTTATTTTTCAAAGTTTTAAATTTATAAATGAGAATGATCGAACCTGAAAACTAACTCTGACAACGACTTAAGGCAAGTGCACCTATCGAATAGTAGTATAGCTTAGGCAAGACCGGAATGTAGAACCCAAAGGAACTAAAAGTACTAATACTAACTTTCTTTTTATTATCTAGCCTAAAATAAGTGAAGTTGTTGTTTAATCTAATTTTAATTAACTATTAAGCTAAAGACGCAAAGACAAAAAGAATGAATTGGGGAAATACTATTGGAAAAACTCAGTTGATTAAGATGATACCCTTCGGAAGAATCCACCTAGACTTCACTTGTTATCTAACACTGAACCAGACGATGTATTCACTTGACTTGATCCGTAAGATTCCCTAATTTATATTAAACCCTCTCTCGAGGCGAATAACGTCTAACCCTAGGTTGATTAATTGAAATCTCTTTCTAACTATAACACCTAGAATCGCATTAACTCGATCTATGGACTCCCATATTAGGTTTCACCCTAATCCGGCAAAATCTCGTCACCCTATCTCTAGGCGTGCGATCAGCTCCGCTTAATTATGCTAGATCTACTCTTAGGTAGGGGCTTTTGCACCTCCATCTAAGCACATCATACTTGAATCAATATCTCGAAAATATCAACACAACAATTAAGAACACATTATTAAGAACAAATCAAGTATTTATCATATAGTTTAGAAAACAATAACAAGATCCGTCTTAGGTTTCATCCCCTTCAGGTATCTGAAGGGTTTAGTTCATAACCATAAAAGAAAACATCTCAGAAGAAAAGATAAAACAAAACATAAGAAATCCCTAAAACCCCCTGAAGGAATTGAAGGAGAGATCCTCCGTCTTAAGTAGATTTCCGGCTTCTTGAGATGGATCGACTGGCTATCTTCGAGTGTTTCCCACAAATCTGACCTTTTCGGCTCGGCTCCTTGGCCTAGCTAACCATCCTTTTTCAGGTTATACTTAGGGGGTTTATATAGGCTTTTGAGATAGGTTTATTTGCCCCCAAGTATCCAAATTCGAATGAAATTGCTCTTCTCCATGACAGGGACACGGCAATGGCACACGTCCGTGTGAATCGTCGCCAGGCCGTGTTCGGACTTTTAATAAGGCACGGCCATGTGGCCTTGGGGCCAGGCCGTGTCGATTTTTTCTCTTGGCCCAATTTGGTCTGTTTTAAGCTCGTTTCTCATTCTTTTCATCCTCCGGTGCTTTACTGAGTATAAAACATGAAAAGAAAGGATTAATAGCACATTTTTACATAAATCAATAGATGAATCATCCAAAAATATGCTAAAGTGGGATTAAAATATGTTACTTTTACGGTTTATCACATACCCCCACACTTAAGCTTTTGCTTGTCCTCAAGCAAAATTCTCAACTTACAATTAAAATGAACTTTCCATAATTCAATATTCCTATCGACAATGTCTCATCATAATTCATAGACAATTTATACATGAATAATTTAATTGAAAGAGTCCTAAAGATTCAAACAATATAAGTCATACATTTGTATCACGAAAACATAGGTGTCTCTCTTTATCTGAATAATTACCTTTTAATTCAAAATCGACAAAGATTGACATCCTCACAAAAGATTCACTCAAATCACTCGAAGTGTTTAAGGTTCAGGAAAAGAGCACTCATAAGTCGAACCTAAAAAGTTAATCCCATAGGCTTGCCTGAAAATCAAATCTCCACCACTGTAAAATGAGATGATACACAAATCAAAAGGTCTTTACAGGGTTGTAACGGGGCTTAGGTTAAGGGTATGGATATAGGCTGAATTAGAGGGTTAGAATCGAAATTGTCCTGATAAATTACCTAACTAGAAAAATGAACTAATCTTAAATAACTACATCAATAATACGAGCTTTTTCTTTTCGAGATTTGGGATTTGCATGCATAAGCTCACCTAACATAGAACTAATAATGAATATGCTTCGTTTTTTTTTAAGAACAAATCAAATAATAATAGGAAAGAACTTTTACAATTGAAATATAGAACATAATTAGGCAACTGCTCAAAAATCAAATCTCGACAAAAAGGGTAATGAAGAAGAATGGTAATAACAAATTCAAAAGGTTTTGGGTTAATATTAGTGGGTAAGTCAATGAAGAGGGTTGTTAGGATCAAATGGGTTCACTAGGGGTTAATTATGAAGGTAGGCCTTTTAGTGGTGTAAGTGGGTTAAATCCTAAGGGTCTTTATCATCTCTGTATATCAAATCATAGGTGTGGTCTCGACATGTATAATCAATGCAAGTTCTAGAATAACAAATCAATGTTGACACACTCATAATCAAAAAATAAGCACGAAAAAGAATATATGCTCTATAAGGCTAAAAGTTTCACAAAAAATTATGGGTGTTTGATATCAACCTTGTAAATTTCAACTTCAAGGTAACATTCAGATTCAGGTAGACAACCTAAAAAAAAAATTATTCTGAAAAATAGACTTATCATGCTTAATTCTCTAGTATTCTTCAAATTTAATCATCAATGCACAATTATTAATGACTTAACCCAAAATATATCAATAAAAATCATATATCAAAAGAATTTTCATTCTAATCATAGTATGAGAAACTTACTTTTCGAACAAGGCATAATTCAGGGATTTTCAAATAATACTATAGTTAACCCCCCCACACTTAGGATGTACATTGTCCTTAATGTACAAAGATAGATAATATCAAAATAATCATGAAATTGTAAGATGAGGAGAGAAGTGAAACTTCCTAAATTTTGGATGAAGCCAATGAAAAGAAACCGGATAGGATTGGAGGTGAACGTGGGGAAGCGTCTCGAACTGTTTGAAATTGAGTCCTCGAAGCAGCCGACCTGATTTTATTGTATCCTAAGCTAAATCTAAATGGTACGAAGAATAAGAAGAAGATAATAAAGAAAAAAATAAAAATAAAAGTAATTAAAGGAAAATGAAAGAATAAAGATAACGGGAAATAGAAGGGAAGAATAGGGTTAAATAGAAATTATGGATCTGGTAGTTGGCCCCACCCTTGTACCTTCTTGTGGTGGCCACACGGCCATGGGCAAGGCCGTGTGGTATGGAAATATGTACTTTGGTTAGTTTATGGTTAGGTGCTAAAAGGAAAAAAATAAAAGTAAAAATAAAATATGTAAGAATTAATGGGGTTAGTGCTCGGGTTGCCTCCCGAGAAGCGCTCGTTTATAGTCTTAAGCTAGACTTTACCTCTCATTCGTATGGTCATGGTGGTTTGAGGAGGTGAAAATCCTTTCTCATGCGATCAATTTGGTTATTGATATAAAATTTAAGTCGAGTAATGTTTTCCTCAAAAGTGCCGAAATTGGAATGTGTTACCTCGACCATTCCATCTAGGAAGATTTTGAGTACCTGATCTCCTATCTTAAGCTGGGTTGTCCCATTATTAAGTTCGTCGTGGAGTTGCCTCGTTTTTGCTTCGTGTGTTTTTAGTCTCTCCTTGAAGTGTGTCTTCCATTCGTCTGGTTCATCAATCCAAAGCCTTCGTTACTCATGAATTTCTTCTTTATCGACACGAGGTCTAGGATGTAGCATCTGTGAAAGAGCTTCTAGAAACGACAAGTTAATATGAAATTTCTTTGAAATTTTAAGAGACTTACCGAGTTATTCCTCTGTGTGGTCTTTCTTTGTCGCATCGGGGTGTGGCACACGGGGTTGGTACTCTGTAATTACCGGGTTTGGTAAATCATGGCTTACCTCAACCTTACCTTCACTTACCACAGGCTCTTGCCTTGGGTCAGATTCCACTAACCTTTCACTGTCATGAGCTGTTACGGCTTGAATTTGCTTTTTTGGGTTAGTTTCAGTGTTACTTGGCAAGCTTTCTTGTGGTTGTTCTAAGATCAGCTTAGCAGGCTGACCTAACTGATCCTCGATCCCTTGAATCGTTGCTTCTTGTTTAGTTTCGATATTTTGGAAATGTGTTTCTGTGGTTGCTATGAAATTTGCCAGCATCTCTTCAAGGTTCGACTCATCTTCCTGTTGGTGAGGTGGTTGTTAAAAATCTAGATTTCCTGTGGCTGCTATGAATTTTGTCAGCATCTCCTCAAGGTTTGACTCATCTTCCTGTTGGTGAGGTGGTTGTTGAAAATCTGGATTTTCTGTGGCTGCTACGAATTTTGTCAGGATCTCTTCAAGGTTCGACTCCTCTTCTTGTTGGTGAGGTAGTTATTGAAAATTTGGAGAAAGTTCCTGTCTTTGGCTACTTTGATCATCCCACGAGAAATTGGGATGGTACCTTCAACCTGCGTTATAAATGTCACTATAAAAATTATTTTGAGGTCTAGAATAGTTACCCATATAATGGACTTGTTTGTTCTCCATGCCATATTCATATGGTGGGTACTCAGGATTCGCCACGCCTCCTAGATTCGAGTTATATTGCATTACTTGGTATACCTGCAAGAGACTATACAAACCATCAATTTTTTTACTTAAAAGCTCTATCTGGTTTGATAGCATGGTTACTGGGTCGAGGTTGTAGGTATCAGCTGCCTTTGTTGGTTTTGTCCTCATAACTTGCCACTGATAGTTATTCAGTGCCATCTCCTCTATCTGCCAAAATCAAATAAAAGAAAATTAGCAAAGCAAAATGAAAAATAATAAAGAATAATAATAAAACTAAATGGCTAAAGTAATAAAAATTGAGGTTTCTTAATATTTCAGTTCCTCGACAACGGCGCCAAAAACTTGATCGCTTTTTTTCAGAGTTTTAAATTTATAAATGAGAATGATCGAACCTGGAAACTAACTCTGACAAAGACTTAAGGCAAGTGCGCCTATCAAACAGTAGTATAGCTTAGGCAAGACCGGAATGTCGAACACAAAGGAACTAAAAGTACTAAAACTAACTTTCTTTTTATTATCTAGCCTAAAATAAGTGAAGTTGTTGTTTAATTTAATTTTAATTAACTACTATGCTAAAGACGCAAAGACAAAAAAAATGAATTGGGGAAATACTGTTGGAAAAACTCAATTGATTAAGATGATACCGTTCGAAAGAATCCACCTAGACTTCACTTGTTATCTAACACTGAACCAGACGATGTATTCACTTGACTTAATCCGTAAGATTCCCTAATTTATATTAAACCCTCTCTCGAGGCGAATAACATCTAACCCTAGGTTGACTAATTAAAATCTCTTTCTAATTAAAACCCCTAGAATCGCATTAACTCGATCTATGGACTCCCATATTAGGTTTCACCCTAATCCAACAAAATCTCGTCACCCTATCTCTAGGCGTGCGATCAACTCCGCTTAATTATGCTAGATCTACTCTTAGGCATGGACTTTTGCTCCTCCACCTAAGCACATCATACTTGAATCAATATCCCGGAAATATCAACACAAGAATTAAGAACACATAATTAAGAACAAATCAAGTATTTATCATATAGTTTAGAAAACAATAACAAGATCCGTCTTAGGTTTCATCCCCTTCAGGTATCTGAAGGGTTTAGTTCATAACCATAAAAGAAAACATCTCAGAAGAAAAGATAAAACAAAACATAAGAAATCCCTAAAACCCCCTGAAGGAATTGAAGGAGAGATCCTCCGTCTTAAGTAGATTTCCGGCTTCTTGAGATGGATCGACTGGCTATCTTCGAGTGTTTCCCACAAATCTGACCTTTTCGGCTCGGCTCCTTGGCCTAGCTAACCATCCTTTTTCAGGTTATACTTAGGGGGTTTATATAGGCTTTTGAGATAGGTTTATTTGCCCCCAAGTATCCAAATTCGAATGAAATTGCTCTTCTCCATGACAGGGACACGGCAATGGCACACGCCCGTGTGAATCGTCGCTAGGCCGTGTTCGGACTTTTAATAAGGCACGGCCATGTGGCCTTGGGGCCAGGCCATGTTGATTTTTTCTCTTGGCCCAATTTAGTCTGTTTTAAGCCTGTTTCTCGTTCTTTTCATCCTCCGGTGCTTTCCTGAGTATAAAACATGAAAAGAAAGGATTAAGAGCACTTTTTTACATAAATCAAGGGATAAATCAGTCAAAAATATGCTAAATGTGAGATTAAAATATGTTACTGTTACGGTTTTTCACTCCAATATTCGTCCATGCTATCTATGCTCAACTAGGTACGGTTTTTGTCCTGTTTTTAATGATTTCTATGTTTTTGTGATCGTTGCAACTAGTACTAGTTTGCCCAGGGACTATTTTGCAAAACTATTAAATATTTTGAATCATTCTATTGATGAATACATGTGTATTTTGAAGTTTCTTGATAGATTATGAATATTTTGTGTTAGTTAAACAAGTTTTGTTAAGTGATTTTTGGTGAAAATGCAAATTAGGGGCTAAATTGTGAAATGTTGAAAATGTGTGGTTGAAATATGAAATAAATGAAAAATATGGACTGCTAGGTGCACTATGGTAATTCGGCTAGCATGGGTCTATGGTGAATTTCATTAATTTGTGATTTTATGAAGAACTAAATTGTAAAAATATGAAAATTTAGGGGCTAGTGTGTAAAATAGCTCAATTTCATATATTGGATTGGATTGAATGAATAGAGGAATAAATAAGTTGATTTTGATTACTTATAGATCAAGAAAAGAGGTATTCAGACTTAGACCGGGAAAAAAACTAAGTAATTGAATAGTCGATCCATTTCATCATTTCCGAACGCGAGGTAAATTCGTATAATTAAACTTGAATGTGTAATTATTTAATTGATGGATGGTATTGAGATTTTATTTATTCTATGGATAAATTTGATGAATTTGATTTAAATGTACGGTTTAAGTCGACGAGATACTGAATAAAACTATAGCTGGGCTACGGCAATCGGATAATAAGACCATAATCGGGTTATGGCATGTGAATGTAAGACCATGGCAGGGCCTTAGCAATGTATGTGTAAGACCATAGTTGGACTATGGCATCGGAAAATCTACATACTTATATTGTAAGCATTTATAAACTTGAAGTGATTCGATAAGCGAATTGTTGAAATTAGATATGTATCAGTACAAGTAAGTACAGAAAACTGTTCGAATGACGAATTGAAAGAAGATGAGAACTTATGAGTTGCTTTGTAGTTAAACTTTATGTTTTCTCATTGATTGAGGTTTTAATTGCACATTATGTATCTATTTGGAATTGTTAACGAATGATGTTGATTATTTCATATATACATACAAACTTACTAAGCTTTATAGCTTACTTTGTTTATTTTATTCTATGTTTTATAGTATATCAAAGCTAGCTAGGAACCGGGGATCATCAGAGACTTCATCGCACTATCGGACATCTATTTTGGTACTTTTGAGTTGTGCATATATGGTATATGGCATGTATAGGCTTGAGTCATTTTGATATGTTTGATGAACATGTATTTTGGGCCATTTAAGTTGGCTTGTGTTGATGATTTTGTTAATGTATAGAGATGTGTAAATGGCTTTGTTTTGAGTTAGGTAATTGACCTATAATGAATGAATGAGGTTGAATTGATAATGCATATTTGGAATGGTTTTATTGAATGAATCATATATGTGAATTATGTCTAGTAAAGCAAGATGAGTTGATAGGTATTTGAATAGGTAAATGGCATTGAATTGAGTATTGAAATAGTTGAAATGGATATAGTATCATTGTGTATTGGTTGATGAATTTTGGCTGCATATTTGTGTTTTGAATTGGTACAAATTGAGCTTGTATAGGTATGTACAAAATGGGTGGCAAAATGGCTTGGTAAATAGCCTATTTTTGTCCACAATGGCAGAGACACAGGCGTGTGTCTCAACCGTGGGTGACACATGGTCAGGTTACACAGCCGTGTGACCCCTGGTGTTGCATTTAAAATAAAGTTAGCATGCTCCACACGATCTCACACACGGGCGTGTGATCGGCCGTGTGATACAAGTAAGTATACCCTCTAATTGGCATACGGCCTAGTACACGGGCGTGTGACTTGGCCGTGTTGCATAAGTTAGTATACCCTACAGGTTTGGCATGGCCTAACACATAGCTTGGAACACGGGCATGTGTGGCTACTTCGAAAGGCACACGGGCTAGACACACGGGCATGCGGTTGGCCATATAACCCAAGTCAATATGTACCCCTGTTTTCACACGACCTGTGACACGGGCATGTCTGGTGGCCATGTGAGACACACGGTCTGGCCACACTAGCATGTGTCCCCTAAATTGAAAAAAAGATTTGCTAAGTGTTGAAAATTTCCTGAGTTATCGATTTAGTCCCGAACCATTTATAAAGCATGTTTAAGGCCTCGTAGGCTCTTAATAGGGACAAATTGATTGAGAATGAATGATAAATGATTGGATTGAACAATTGTATGATAAATAGTTGTTTAATTGTTTCATAAGTCCAGTAATGTAACACCCCAAACCCGGCCTAGACGTTATGGCCGTATTTGGCAATGTCACACGATAGTGTTTTTGAAACCTCGTTGTTACGATGAAAACATTCCATGTTATTATCTTTAGTAAACCTTTGTTAGAACTTAGGAAGTAGTCTTTATTCATTTAAAACATTTGTTTTGAAACATCCCTAGTTGTGGAAGCTTTAATAAAACAGTCTAGGTAATCATGAGTTTAGAAATTACTTTAACTTTTTGAAAATCGAATTTCCTACGACCAGCAGTATAAATCTATAAAGTAAAATAAATAATTAAATACCCAAATTTAAAACCAAAGTCCCAGAGGGTCCTTAAATTACAACCCAAATAATCAATAATAATCAGATCATAAATCGTAAATTGAAAACCATAAAGTCCAAAAATTACTGTGGTCACCGCTGAGTCCTCCGTCGCACTGATCCCTCTAAGTGTAGGGATTACCTATGCACATTAAACAAAAAGGGTGAGTTTACGTAAACTCAGTGTGGAATCCCGCATAAACAAACAAACAATCAGTATTCACAGTGCACAGTTGAACAGTCTTGGGCCTACACCCTTTTCAGTGTCAATGATAGTTTGGACCTTAGCCCATCTCAGTACAGTGTCAAAATGCAGTAGGGCCTTAGCCCATCACAAGATGTCGATGCAGCGTGAATGATTATGCAAGAGCAAAACCCTACCCAACCAGCCTCTACACACTATCTCCGTCCAACCCTACACTCCATGTGGGGATATAATCAACCCACCCATCCCCACACTCCAAATAGTACCGAATGCGGCACAATACAATAGTTTGCAGCTGAGCTGCCAGTAAATTAGGCTTAAAGCCTTTCAGTACACTTCCTCCAAATAACAACCCCTAACCCAATGCAATGCAACACACAATGGATGACATGCTATTATGCAATTTCAGTACATATATTCAGTTCAAATATTAACATACCCAGTACAGATATCATTCAGTCAATTTCACACATTTAGGGGTCTAAGTAGCGCTTACTGACCCTACAATAGGTTCACAATTGACTTGGGCGACCCGTGCAACCTTAAAAATATTTCGGTAAAAATTAGCCCACATGTCCATGTGATCTGCCCGTGTGGCCCACTTGGCCCAAATTGGCCTTGGCCATGTGATCCATCTTTGAAGTAACCCATTCTAGCTCAATACTCATATATGTTTTTACTATTTACTTATATGTTCATTCAAAATTGTCTACTTAAGTCATTATCACTAAATTATTTATATCCTGAGCTACAAAATTCCACATTACGATCCGCTTGATGTTTTTGAAACTAGACTCATATACCTTCCTACCATAAAACTTTTAAAATTTATAGTTTATCAAATAATTATAGTAAAATCTTTAAAGTTATCCCTATTTTTCTATTTGACAGCTTCATCCTTTCCTTACTAAAAATTATTTATCTCTTAGTATGGAATTTAGATGCTGTTTCTGTTTGTTTCTCTTGAAAATAGACTTATTAATAATTTAAACATATAAATTTAAGCCCCTAATTATTTTTTTACAATTTTTTATTATTTTCCTAAGTTAGAACAGGGGAACCCAAAATCATTCTGACCTTGTCTTACAAAATTTATTATATCTCATGATTTACAATTCCATTGCTTACACTGTTTCTTCCATGAAAAACCAGACTCAATAAAATTTAATTTCATATTTTATTCAACCTCTAACTCAATTCCCACTATTTTTGATGATTTTTCAAACTTAGACTACTGTTGCTGTCCAAAACTATTTTAATGCAAAATGTTGATTTCCAACACCCTTATTTCCTTTCTATAAATTTTTCGTATCATTTTCTCTTATTTCTCTTATTTCTCGACAGCAAGCAATTTAGGTTTTTCGTCGAATCCCGTTTTTTGAGTTTCGGGTACACACCTGGTATCGTTTCTGATGCGTAAGCACTCCTAAGCCTCCAAAACCTAAAAATCGACCATCATATCTCCATATTAATCACTTAATTCGTTTTTAATCAACCAATTTCGGAAGGAACTCGACTAAAAACCTAACAAAATCCTTACCTCACTTGAGCAACCATGATTTCACACAATCATAGCGTCGATTCAAAACCACCAGCCCCTTGATTAACTCCTAAACAATAAAAAGGAATCCCCACTTTTAGAGATTAACCAAGAACGATTAACAATAGACAAAACCGTTACTTATCGAACACGCGCAACCAACGATGAACAACCAAATAAATTGGAAAAAAAAGAAAGAAATGGAAGGGAAAAAATAATGGAAATTTAGACAGCAACTAGGGGAAAGAATCGGCAGAGGAGGAAAAAAGAAAAAGAAGAAGACGTCAGAAAAAGTTTGGGGAATTAGAGAGAAAACTGAAACTCTACTCTTTTTTCTTTTTGTAACAAAATGATAATCAGATTATTTTCTGATAACCTCTCCCCAATTATATCCTAAAATCACTCCCTATTAACCCACTAAAACACAACTACTCAGAATTTTGCCCCAACACAACTCTTAGCCGAAATTGGAGCAAAAATACTGTCTTCACGCCATCACAGAGAATTGAACAGAAGACCTCCAACACTCCAACTAACCACCAGACCAGCAGGCCCATTCTGATATAAACTTACCAATAATTAAACTTAAGCCCTTTGCACAAGGTTAAGGCTTTATTTATAAAAATACCAAAATTTGTCCAAGTAAGGCTTGAACTTGGGACCTCTTACACACACCAAAAACACATAACCACTGAAGCATATAGACGTTGTGTGTCACACATACACGAAATCAAAAATTAAAATTTTGGGGGGTTACAAGTAATGCTCCATAACCCTATTCCGGCATTGAATACGGGTGATGGGTGTTTCATAAGTGATACGGGAGAGTGTAAGCATTCTTCACTGAGAAACAATCATCGAAATCTAATTCTCAAACAATTTTGTCTTCACCGTCTTGAATCGAAAGGGTCCTACTAAAAAGATCAGAGGCTCGACCATGGTCGAGTATATTTAAAGATTTCTTTCGATCTTAATTGTTGATGTGCGGGAGAAAGTGTGATTGAACTTCAATGGCAAAGGTAGGTGGCTTAATAGTCTCTATAAAAGGAAAACTCATGCTACACTTATTCAACAATTTTTACCTTCCCAAAGCTAAACATCATTTCCTTATATGCAGATATTTCTACCTCTATGAATGTCTTTCCAAGTCCAAGAGTTGGTTTTGATTTGACAAATTCAAAAGGATGGCTGTTGCAGTACTGTTGGTGTGTAGGGATAAAATAAACTTATGAGAAATTAATGAAGGCTTCAAAGCGTGTATGAATGTCACTTTCTTTAAGGCTCTAATCGTTCCCACCTATATTATAGTGTGCAAAAGAGTTGCTGGCAAATAAACCTCGAGGATACAATAAAGCCAATGGTTGTTGATGTTTTGCACTAACAGAAATAGTCCACTGAGCATTAAGCGAAGCATAACAAGAATATCAATTTCTATAAAAAAATTCTGTAGTAATTCTTTATAGAACAATCTAGGAATATAACAGATGGTGGAATAATAGAAAGAAACTTTTGATGTGTTTTCTGATGTGTCCTGCAAATGAAATTTCACTCCTATTTATAGGAGGTCTATGTCTCTTCATAAAGATATAGCTACCTGAATGGATAGTCATATCTTTAGCCATAAATATAATTATTCAATAGATATCTACTTGAACAATCTATTGAATAATTATGACCATTTATTATTAATTAAGTGACATAACTTTTGGTAACTTAGAACTTTTCATTTGCAACTATTGGAATATATATTTTGAAAATGTTCCAACAATCTCACTATTTTCAAAATATTCTAGATTTTGATAATTTTGGAAATCAAATGTATAAATGAAGGTGTCTTACGATTGAACATTCACTTAGTGAAAACATGTTAAAGTTAATTGAAATTGCACGGTAGACTATGCTTTGAACTAACTATTCCATTTGATTAACCGAACACAACTCATACAATGATTGCAATACCAGTCAATGCAAAGTATCCAAGGACATTATTATGGCCATGTGTCTGTAACCTCTTTTTATGAGTGTTATTAGTGCAAAGCCCCTGAGCTCCTAGAAAGTGATCACACTTCCACTCACATAAATAGATCCCATTAAGAGTGTTCCCGTAATTATAACACTCTACATATTTATGCTATGCGTCTATTAAGAGTATAATACTCATCCTTCCCCGTATCATTATGGATACCTAGCACTTTTTCCCTTGGGATGATATTATATTTTTTTTATAATGCTAGCAGTCACATATTAATGATGTGCTTTGTCTCATTGAACTCAAGACTTAACGTTATACCAGGCGTTAAGTTGAGTTTCCATAATGGGCGACTCAAATATTATAGGCTTGTACCTCACCCCTCAATTTCCAAAATTTCAACATGGTTGTGTTAATTATCCATACCACATGGTGAAACTTTATATTTATTTGTGTCTTGAAAATTCACAAGAGCAACATCCCTACCATGTTCAATTACCAATTCTTTCGCAAAAGAATGCTATCAAGAATATCCTTTCTGCTATTGTCAAATTATAGTGATCACTTTATCTTTTCTTATCATGATGATTTCATATTTGACTACTTTATTTATTTCTTAATATCCAAGAAATTAATTTCACAATCACCAAATATATGAAACCATAAATCATGTCTTTTTCACTAAGCAAGTTGTTGTAAAGAGACCTCAAGTCCCTTGGTGAAACTTGACAATATAGTTGCTATTTGTCATAGTTTCTTTTCAAAGTCAATACACAATGTGTTAAGAAAAATAATGCTATTTGACTATGAATGCAAAAAGGTTTTTAACACATCATGTATATACAAGGGTGTAACATATATAGTCATATTAGAGGATCATTAATTGTCCAATCGAGTGACTATAAAATCAGACATTTATTCACCCTTCACCATGAATATTATTAATTATTTTTTGACTATGATCAAAATCATGTTCGTCATCTAAATGGGTCAAATAACATTCATATTTTTATTTTCATACTTATGTGATCTTTTATTCATGGCTTCCATAGTAAATTTCAAATTTTACATCTCAAAATTTTATAGAATCACGAGGTTATAGATCATATCCAATCCATATATAAAAAACCACATGTATAATCGTAAAAATGCACAGTATGATCTCGATTTCAAATATGTGATTATCACATTATACATTCTCACTAGAAGATTTCATATCAGAATAGTGATCTTATTATATAAGCTAATGCTTTTCAATATTCTACATTGACTAGAAAAATTAACCATGCATATGCATATGACTTATTTCATTTCTAATCAAAACCACTTCTAGTCCAAACTTTATAACATAGAATAAAAACACATGCAATTATATATAAAACCCATTTAACTTATGGTTATTTAGCAAAAACAACAACCAAAATTATTTATATTATATAATCATCTACAAACTTTCATTTTTAGCAATGAAAATAATGTCTCATCAATATCATCCAAATGCTAGTTACTATATCATGATTTGAATAAACAAATAATTTCATATATCAAGTTAAATATATATCAAGAAGAAGAAATAATAAGAGTTAAAAGATATCACTTTTTAAGTTGCACTTTTTAGTTTCAAGAAACCATTCATCCAACCTTTTCAAAGTATTCGTTGAATTTAATGATGCAACTTTTCGATTTGGGAAGGCTTGCTTAAATGGTCATAATGCTTCTGTTGAATAGAAGTATGTTCAACTACTTTTTGAACAATGTCATCACTATTCAAAATGACAGTAACTTTTTGATCCATTAATAGACTTTTTCTTAAATGTGCATTTTCATTCCATCCGTACATTTTCATTTCATCTTCTTTCTTTCTTTCTTTCTCGCATGATATATAATATATTATATAAATTTATACCAATCAGAATCATGCATTGATGACGTCATGAACTAACTAAAATACGACAAAGGCAAGCACACCTATCGAACAGTAGTATAGCTATGGAGAGTCGGGAATATCGTATCCACTAGGACTAAAAGTACTAGTAATGACTATCTTTCTATTATTTAGCCAAATAAATTACAGGATTTTGTTTTAACCTAATTTTAACTAACCTAATTACTAAGACGAAACACAGAGTGAATTGGGACAATACTTTAAGAAAACAAATGAAAGAGACAATACCCAGGAAAGAATCCATCTAGATTTCACTTATTATTCTGATTCTGAATCAAACGATTTATTCACTTGTCTTGATCCATAGAAATCCCTAAATTATGTTAATATCTATTTCGAGACTAATAACAACTGACTCTAGGTTGATTAATTGAAATTTCTTTCTAATTAAAACCCCTATTGTCGCATTAACTCGATTTATGGATTCCCTTATTAGATTTGACTCTAATCCGGCAGATTTATGTCGTCTTATTTCTAGGATTGCAATCAACTCCGCGCAATTATGCTAGATCTACTCTTAAGCAGGGACTTTTGCTCCATTGATTAAGTACATCAAACTTAGATTAATATCCTAAAAATATTAAGGCAATGATTAAGAACACATAATTAAGAACAAGAAAAAGTATTTATTATGTAATTCAGATAATTAAATAATAAGATCCATCATAAGTTTCATCCTCCCTAGGTATTTTAGGGAGTTTAGTTCATAATGTAAAAGGAAAACATCTCAAAATAAGGATAACAACAAGACATAAAGAACCCAAAAACTTCTAAGGAAATTTGATGGAGATCTTCAATCTTGAATGAGATCCTGTTTCTGAATTGATCCCGATGGCTTCCTTCAAGTAATTTCTTCGTTCTACTCTGCGTGCCCCCTTTAGGTCTTCTTCTCGTGTGTTTTTATAGACTTTGGAATGCTTAAAATACCTAAAAATTGGCCTTTTCTGCATGAAAACGAAATAAGGTTCGACAGGGACACGGGCGTGTGATCAGCCCAAGAAGGATGCCTAAGCCGTGTGCAATACTGACATGGTTCGATATCGACACGGGCTAGCACACAGGTGTGTAGCCAGCCCGTGTGGTTCACACGAGCATGTGTTTAGCCCGTTTTGTCCGATTTTGTCTGATTTTTCGCTCCTTTTACTCCCCAATGCTTACCTAAGTATAGAAACATGAAATTAAAGGATTAGGAGCATCAAATTCACTAAATTATATAATAAATCATCCAAAACATGCTAAGCATGGGATTTAAAATATGTTACTTTTATGGTTTATCAAATATCCCCACACTTAAGCATTTGTTTGTCCTCAAGCAAAATCCTCAACTCACAATTAAAATTAAACTTTCTCAATTCATAATTCTCATCAATAGTGTTTTATCATAATTCACAAATAATCACACATTGATAATTCAACTAAAAGAGCAGTAAAGATTCAAACAATCCAAGTTACACATTTTTAAAGCATGAAAACATAGGTATTTCCCCTTATCTAAATAATTACCTCTAATTCAAAACCGACAAGATTTGACATCCTCACTAAAGATTCACTCAACTCGCTTAAAGTGTTTAAGGTTAAAAAATTAAGCACTCAAAAGTCAAACATGAAAAGTTATTACCATAGGCTTGCATGAAAATCAAATCTCCACCACTATAAAATGAGATGATACACAAATCAAAAGGTCTTTAAAGGGTTGTAATGGGGCTTAGGTTAAAGGTGTGGATAAAGAATGAAAAAAAAAGGTTAGAATAGAGATTGAATTGATAAATTACCTAACTAGAAAAATAAGTTACTACTGAATAATTACATCAATCGAAATTATTAAGGAAAAATACGATCTTCTTCTCAGAATATGAAATTTTAAGCTCAGACCAAAGAACTAGTAAATAAATATATAAAAAAAATTCATCATGCATGGATAAAAAGAGATAATTTAACAACTGAAACAAAAGAACATAGTTAGGCAATTAATTTAACAACTGAAACAAAAGAACATAGTTAGGCAATTGACCAAATCAAAACGCGACAAAAAGGGAGTCAATACAATAGGAAAAATTCTCAATTAATCAAAAAGAATGAGTTATGGGTTAGTATTAAGGGTAGATCAAGAAATGATTTATTAGGCTCAAAGGGGTTCACTAAGGGTTAATTATGAAGGTAGACTTTTTATGGAATAAGTGGGTCAGAACCTAAGTGCCTTTATCATTTCAGTATATCAAATTAAATGAGTGGTCTTGATATGCATAATCGAAGCAAGTTCTAGAATAACAAATCAATATTGACACACTCATAACCAATAATAGAAGTGAGTAAGAAGAATATATGCTCTAAAGGCTCAAAATCTCACAAAAATTTATGGCTTTTGATGTAAATCCTGTAAATCTCAAACTTCAAGATAATACCTCAATTTGGGGAAACAACCTAGAAAATTTTATTTCTCAAAAATCAACTTATCATGCTTGATTCTCTAATGTCTTAAAGTTCAAACAATCAATACACAATTACCTATGACTTAATCTAAAACACATCAATAAAAATCATAAATCAATCAAAATTCATTCCAATAGTAATATGAGACAATTACTTGAGAACAAGACATAATTCAGGGATTTTTTGATAATGATATAATTAACCTCCCCACACTTAAGATGTACATTGTCCCCAATGTACCAAAATAGATAATAACAATATAATTAGAATATCATAAGAGAGGGAGAGAAATGAAAATACCCTGAATTTTGGATGAAATCTGTGGAATAGTGAAAGTAGAATTGTGGATATAGCTAAGTGAAGTGCATGATTCTGATCAACTACTAAGAAAATAAACACAACTGTGGAAGAAGATTAAAGGATTACTCAATAACAACAATAAATATAGATCGAAATATAAAAGACAAGTCTTGAAAAGAGAATTAAGAAACATAAGAAATAAAGAAAATAAACATAAAAATAAAAAAAATAAAAATAAAGTAAATGGACTCAAAGGTCTTCATCATCAGATGCATCGTAAGTCGTCGACGTCGAAGATGAAATATGGAGATGGTGGCAAATCTGCTGCAATATAGCCTTAAGACTGTCGAACTGCTGAAAGCAGTGCTACTTGAAGCAAGTGAGATGCTCGGATATGTCTATCAAAGTGGCAACAGAATGAGGAGGTCGGTGACTCGGAGGTGGAGGATAAGGTTGGTCCTCGTAAGAGGGAAAAACATCATCAGTGATGTCCTCGGGTTCATCCTGAGCATCAGAATGAGACAATCGATACTGAAGAGGATACACTCCACGACCTCGCTCTATCATCCTCATGTGGATCATGGTTGAGAGTCCTTGCGAGTACATCCGGACGACTAATGTGAGTGACGAAGATTGCGCCGATGTGTTTAAAAGGCCGAAGTGTCGAGCGATACGAGACACATAAGAATCTAAGCAGATAGGGCCCTTCCTATGGCGTTCGGTCTGATGGCGAAAAGCGAGGGCAATGAAGTATACTAAGTCAAATACATGTATTTGTGACATGCTCCATAAGAAATAGACGTCATGAGTATTAACGACGCTAATGCTCTCTCGCCAACCTGTCAAGGTATGAGCTAATATTACATGAAGCTATCGTAGAGCCGGAGAGAGAGACGTCGCCTTCGAACGACTCGGATCATAGGGGCCCGTACTTGCTCGAAGAGCCGCCCAACAGGAGGAAGGTGGGTAATGAATGCGGCGGCGGAGGTGAGGAAAGTTTTCGGCACCCATAAACTCCTTCGTATAAAGCCCGAAGGCAACTCTGAACTTTGGGATACTCAGCTGGTGCACTAAGCCGCCAAGTCAGAATGTAACGGTACCTAGCTCATCATGCGTCGACATGACTGATTGTAGTAGGAACGTCGAGCAAAGTTCCAAAGTGAGATCCTTATATGTGGGCTTGACGATATCAAAGAAGTGGTTCCGTGGAGTTGTAGTTAGAAAAGTCCGAACGGGGTCAGCAAGGTAGACCTGCTCCAAAGCGGCCCAATCTATACACCGGCCCAAGCGAAGTGGTCGTGCACGAAGAAGCTGGAATAAATCATCCTCGGGTCACACTGGGAGTCACAAATAAGGATGACGATCCTCGGTAGATACGCTCGAAGAGGTCGCGCCAGGACCCTTCTGCTTTTTCGAAGCAGGGACGGCGACCTTGTATTTACCATGAGTATTTGTCATGGTGTACCAGAAAAAGTAAAAGATTTGATCAATAAATAAATAAATCAAGCAACATTAAAAGCCAAGGATGTAAGATCCAAATAGTCCGAAATAATAGTGTACTCCTAAAATAGTGTATTCGAATATCAAATTATGCAAAAACCAAAAATATAAATTATTATGAATCAAAGTTGTGAAACAATAAAGAAATAAAACTAAATTATTGTATGCTTAAAATAAGAGCATTAGCAACAGTAATTAAAGAGGAATAAAATAATAAACTAAAAGGTACCCTAAATAGAATAAAAAGAAAACCAAGAATCAGTACTATAATATAAATTGACGGCAGTAATGAAGAAAAAATAAAATCAAACTAATCAGAATAAGCGATAAAAAGAACTAAGAAATTGAAGATAGTAATATGCCTAATCAGAATTGGAAACAGAAAATAATAATAAAAAATAACAAATAAGAATAATAAAATGAAATGAAATGAAATAAAGAACTAAAAATAGGGGGAAAGGGATAACCGACAGTAGGGTATTGGCAGTCAGAGGTGCGGTGGTCGACGGGAAAAATAGGGGTGGCGCGGTAATGGGTTTGTGGCAATGGGGAAAGAAAGGAAAGGGATGGTGGTCGATCGACGGTGATAAAGGAGGCGGGTGAAGGGGTTTTGGTCGGTCGGCATGGAGGGTTGTGCGAAAGGGGGTGCCGAGGCGTCGGTGCTAGTTGGGGCATGTAGCTGCGCAAAGGTAAAAGGGAAGGGGAAAGGGAAAAAAAAAGGAAGGGTGGTTGTGCAAGGGAAAAAGAAAAGGGAAAGAAGAAGAAAGAGGGAGGGTTGTGGGAGTGACGAAGATAGGTACGGCGGTGTGGCCGGATCGGAGATGGGGGTAGCGGCAGCTAAGGCTTTCGGGAAGAAGACAAAAGTGCAAGAATAATTTGGGGTTTGGGGTTAATAAAAAGGACACGGTCGTGTAAGGCACGTGTTGGGCCACACTGTCGTGGCCCATGCCTGTGTGGTGTCCTCTTTAGCCCGTGTTTAATAATAAATGAAGTCAATCTGTCGCACGGCCTCGAACATGCCCTTGTGTCTGGGTCGTGTTCCTCACATGGCCATGTCGCACGGCCTTATGCAATGTCCTTCGCTTCTCCCCCGTCCATGTGACTTCTTCCATTCCCGTGGGCTTCGGCCGTATCTTGCACTCAGCTGTGTGCCTTGCCCGTGCTCCTTCCTGACTTGCTTTGAATTGGGAAAATTTAGCTCCAGGGTTCACATGGCCTAAAACACACCCGTGTGTCCATGCCGTGTGTCCAACACGGCCGTATCGCACAACCATGGGGATTAATCGTAGATTATGTCTCTGTCAGTTTTGGGAAAAATTTAAATTATGTTTGCGCACGGCCAAGGATACGCCCATGTGTCCAGGCCGTGTGGGTCATTGTCGATTTTTTTAAAGTTTTAAAACTAAGCCATTAGAGTTTGCACAGCCGAAGACACGCCCGGATGGCTAGGCCGTAGGGTGCACACGGCTAGCGATACGCCCGTGTGTCCAGGCCTTGTGAGTTAAAAAAAACTTACATTTTAAACACGAAGAATAGATAAAAATAAACTAATTAGTAGCGTTAGTGCTCGGGTTTCTTCCCGAGAAGCACTTGTTTAAAGTCTAAGCTCGACTTACCTTGTGCTCATTACTTACGAAAGTTCGTGGAGCCGAAGCCCCTCCCTATCATCTCTATAATTCTCACCATTGTAAATTTTGAGTCTTTGACCGTTTACCTCTATTGTGCCGTAGGGAAAGACGGTTTGGACTACAAATGGACCTAACCATCTTTATTTCAGCTTTCCAGGGAACAATTTGAGCTTTGAATTGTATAGCAAAACAAGATCTCTAGCTGCAAACTGCTTAGGTTACTTCAAACGAGCATCATGGCGTCGCTTTGTTGCTTCTTTGTATAATCGTGAATTCTCATAAGCATTTGCTCGCCACCCATCTAGCTCGTTCAACTGCATCAATCTTTTCTCACCTGTAAGTTTAGGATCATAGTTTAGGAATTTTATAGCCCAAAATGCTTTGTGGTCTAATTCAAATGGTAAATGATAGCTTTTCCCGTAAACAAGTCTGTACAGAGATGTTCCTATGGGAGTTTTAAAAGTGATTCTATATGCTCATAAAGCATTGTCTACTTTTATTGCCCAATCTTTCCTATCTGATTCTACGATTTTCTCTAGGATACACTTAAGCTCTCGATTTGCCACTTCAACTTGTCCACTAGTTTGAGGATGATAAGGGGTAGCTGTTCTGTGGTACACTCCATTTTTTTTAGGACTTTATCAAATTGAGCATTACAAAAATGAGTACCCCTATCACTAATAATCGCTCTAGGTGTTCCGAATCGAGAGAAGAGCTTCTTAAGAAATCTCACTACCACTCTAGCATCATTAGTAGGTAAAGCTTGAGCTTCTACCCATTTTGACATATAATCAACCACTACTAAGATGTATTTATTCCCAAATGAGCTAGGAAATGGACCCATAAAATCAATGCCCCATACATCAAATATTTCACATGATAAAATATATGTTTGAGGCATTTCATCGCGTTTAGAGATATTACCTGTTCTCTGGCATCTATCACCAAAAGTAACATACTTGTTAGCATCCTTGAACAGTGTGGGCCAATAAAAACTTGATTCGAGCGTTTTATGTGCTGTCCTAGTCCCACTGTAATGTCCTTCTGTTGGTCCTGAATGGCAATGTTCTAGGATTTTGCTTGCCTCTGACTTTGTAACACATCTTCGAATTACTTGATCTGCATATATACGAAAAAGAAAAGGATCCTCCCAAAAATAATTTTTCACATCGGCAAAGAATCGCTTCTTTTGATAATGTGTCAACCCTTTTGGTAGGATGTTAGCAGCTAAGCAATTCATAATATCCGCAAACCAAGGCATCTCAGAGTCATATATTGTAACACCCCTAACCCCGAACCATCACCGGAACAGGGTTACGAGGCATTACCGGACATATCAGACAATTTACGAATATAAATTTTGTTTAATATAAATTTCGGCAGCATTTCTGCTTATTATTATATAAAACCCCCTGTAAATTAAACCATATTCATTTATTAATCATAACCAATTCAACCAATTCATTCCATATATTTATTTTCTATTCTAAATACCTTCTAATCAAACTCAATCAATATAATATCAACTTAAATTTATCAAAATATTAGTTAGATTAAAATAAATATACTTCATTCATTATAATTCTTAAACTTGTAATACTAACATTTTTTTTTTAACCATTTACATTCAAAACACAATAACCTTTATACACAACCTACGTACATGCCACATTATGAAAAGGAAATATACATCACCAAAAGTTTGCTGAAGTCGGGTCTGGCTTGGATCTTTGGTTCAAAGATTTGAATTCTACAACTCGCAAGACGGAAACAAAGCATAATCGAGTATACATATACTCAGTGGTATTACCATAATTCAAATTATAAACATAATAATCATATCATTAATTCATATAACTTTAATTTAACTAAACCAATACAAACATAACTTTCATATAAGTTTGTCCTTCTCAATATATTCATACAATTCAATTTTAGCTATTCAACAATTGAAATAATACACAATCATGTTGAGCCACTATCCATTTCTTGAACCAATGGTTCATACTCTCTATTCTCATACTCATATTCCAATTACATTTTTCAGTTCATGTTCTATTTTCGCATTTCTTCCAATGGCTCAACCATTTCATTTTATTCAATTTACCTTTTCTTTATTTACCCCTATTAACAGACTCAGACTTTAACGGATACACGGATTCCAACCCAAACACACCAGTACGGCATATTGTGCCTAAAACGGTACATAGTACCTGATCAGTATCGACACATAAGTGCTCGAAACGACACACGAGGTGCCCGACACGACACACACGAAGTGCCTAAAATACGACACATAAAGTGCCCGATTTACGACACATAAAGTGCCCGATCGGCAAGTTCGATAAATCCCGCACTCTTCCAAATCCTATGGCATGCCAATTATATCCGACTCAGCCCGACTAGTTAATAGGGTATTTCAGCTTCTCAATTTCATTTCATTTCCATAACAAATTCAATTTCGATATCAATTACACTTTTCCATTTCAAACCACATACAATTCAATTTCAATACATATTCATCATTCAACTCAATTTACATTCAATTCAATAAAAACACTTACCTTATAATTTACTTACCATATTCATAAATTAATCTAACATTTAATGAATAAATAAATAGTTTGAATTATAGTAATACAAACCCGAATTTGCTTGATTATTCCTCAGTAACCTTCTCCTTTCCTTTTCATGCGGGTTGATGTCTCGAGTTCCTTGTTAGCTTTTAAAACCTCAAACCTTAAATCTTTAGTTTTTCCTTTTCCTTCTTTTTCTTCTTCTTTTCCCGCTTGTTTCAATGTTTCTCTGTTTCTCTCCTGCTTTCTTTTCCTATTTCTTTTATACTATTTACTTTATTATATAATATAATATTATATTAATATAATTATTTAATAATATTAATAATATATTTTAACACATAAAATCTCAGATTTTTTAAGCTTATGTCACTCAACTTATGCTAAATGGCATAATTGCCATTTTGGTCTTTTATAATTTCTTTTAATCTATAATTAAACTTTTACTCCTTATTCAATTTGATCCTTTTTCCTAATTACTTTAAATTAAGCTAAATTCACTATATAAAAATCTAATTAAACACATTACTAGACTCATAATTACTCCTAATGATTATTTACTAACTCGATTTACTAAGACGGAGGCCCGATAACACATTTTTTTTTCGGTGCCCTTTGATTTTGGTCGTTACATTTCTCCCCTTAATAAATTTCGTCCTCGAAATTTACCTGAGAATAGGTGAGGATACTGTGCTCTCACAGTTTCTTCAGGTTCCCAAGTTGCTTCTTCCACACTATGGCTTCTCCACAATACTTTTACCAAAGGGACTCGTTTGTTTCTTAATTCTTTCACTTCTCGAGCTAGTATTTGAACCGGTTCTTCCTCATATGACAAATCCGGTCTAATCTCAATGTCTTCAGAAGAAATAATATGAGATGGATCCGATCGATACCTTCGTAGCATGGAAACATGAAAAACATCATGAATTTTTCGTAATTCGGAGGTAAAGCTAATCGATAGGCAACCGGTCCGATTCTTTCAACTACTTCATACGGCCCAATGAAACGAGGACTTAATTTTCCCTTACGACCAAATCTCAAAATTTTCTTTCAAGGCGATACCTTTAAAAACACTTTATCACCCACAGAATATTCTATATCCCGTCGCTTCAGATCTGCATAAGACTTTTGTTTGTCAAAAGCTATTTTCAACCTGTCTTTGATCTTTTTAACTATTTCTTCGTCTCTCCGAATTAATTCGATCCAACTATCTTTTTCTCATTCAACTCATCCAACATACAGGTGATCGACATCTTCTACCATATAATGCTTCATATGGAGCCATTTGAATACTAGATTGGTAACTATTATTATAAACAAATTCAGCTAATAACGGCAAGTATCGTTCCCAACCTCGATTCAAAGTCAATAATACAAGCCCGAAACATGTCTTCTAAAATTTGAATTACCCGCTCGATTGTCCGTCGGTTTGTGGATGAAATGCAAGACTAAAATTAAGCCGAGTACCCAAAGAATCATGTAATCGCCTCCAAAATCTCGATGTAAATCGTGGATCCCGATCGGAAATTATAGATTTGGAATACCATGCATCTCACAATTTCTGATATAAACTTCAGCAAAGTTTCAGAAAGACCAATCACCCCGATCGCTATGAAATGAGCAGACTTAGTAAGTCGATAAACTATTACCCAAATGGCATTCTTTTTGCTCATCGATGCTGGCAACCCCGTAACAAAATCCATACTAATACTATCCCATTTCCATTCAGAATACTAATAGATCTGGAGTAATCCCGCTTGCACTGATGTTCTCGCTTTTACTCGTTGACAAGTCAAACATTTATCGACATATTCAACTATATCTTTTTCATCCTCGCCACCAATAAAGCTCTCGTAAATTACGATACATTTTTGTTCCATCCGGATGCAATGCAAAAAAGTACCATCGTGTGCTTCTTGAAAGAATCATCTTCTTTAATTCGTATAGTTGAAACACAAATCCGATTTTGAAACCTCAAACAATCATGTTCATCAATACTAAAACTCTCGATCGTACCATTCTCGAACCATTTTCTTTTCTTTAATAATTTATCATCTTCCATTTGAGTCGCTCTAACTGATCTAACATCATTGGCTTAACCCTTAACTCAACTAGCAAGCTTCCGTCATCATTAACACTAAGTCGAGCAAACATTGCTCAGTAATTCAACCGCAGCCTTTCCGCTTCAATGCATCATCTACTACACTTTTGCTTTTTCCCGGATGATAATCTATAACACAATCATAATCTTTTAGAAGCTCAATCCACCGTCTTTGCCTTAAATTTAACTCTTTTCGTGATAGAAGATATTTGAGACTTTTATGATTTGTGTAAATGTAGCATTTCTCGCCATATAAGTAATGTCTCCAAATCTTTAAAGCAAAAAATTACCGCAGCCTAACTCCAAATCGTAAGCGCCGGGTAATTACGTTCATGCGCTTCAATCGTCTAGATGCATATGCAATAACCTTTCCTTCTTGCATCAATACACAACCCAAACCACTCAAAGAAGCATCATCAGATACAATAAAATCTTTCCCGATTCTCGTAATGTTAATACCAAAGTGCCTCTGATAACATTTGCTTCAAAGTCTCAAAACTATTCTCGCAATCGATCATCCCGGATAAAAGGAACATTCTTTCGCAGTGAGAGTTTAGTCATTGGCATTACTATTTTCGAGAATCCATTCACAAATCTTTGATAATATCCACCAAACCGAGAAAACTACGTACTTTCGGACACATTCTTTGCGCTTTCCACCGAACAATTGCTTCAATCTTCTTCGGGTCAACTCTAATCCCATCGGCAGATACCACATGTCCTAAAAATACCACTTGCATAAACTGCAATTCGCATTTACTTAATTTCCCATACAACTGCTTTTCCATGCAGAATCAGTAAAACTTTTCAAGATCTTGATCATGTTTCACTCTGCTCTGTCTTGAATATACCAATATATCATCAATAAAAACCACCACAAACCGATCTAGGTACTACTGGAAAATGCGATTCATCGATCCATAAAAGCAAATTGGAGCATTAGTCAATCCAAACGGCATCACCAAAAATTCATAATGGCCATAACGAGTACGGAAAGCGGCCTTAGGCACATCACTTTCCTTCACCTTCGGTTGATAATACCGGATCTCAAATCAATTTTAGAAAATACTAAAGCTCCCTAAGCTCGATCAAACAAGTCGTCTATACGAGGCAAAGGATACCGGTTCTTGATCGCCACTTTGTTCAATCATCGATAATCAATGCACAACCGCATAGAAACATCTTTCTTTTTAACAAACAATACCTGGAGCTCCCCAAGGTGAAATACTCGGTCGGATAAAGCCTCAATCTAATAAATCTCAGAATTGTGCACCTTCAACTTTTTCAATTCGATGGCGACATTTGATGACGAGGTATAGAAATTGGTGCTGCACTGGATACACCTCAATAGCAAATTCAACCTCTCTATCGTGTGGTAAACCCAGAGTTCTTCCGAAATACATCCGAAACTCGCATCTGAAGATTAATCGGCTGCATTGGCTTCCCACTAAATCAGAATTAATGACATATGCCAAATACGCTGAACAACCTTGCTGTAATAATTTGTTAGCTTTTATAGCTGAAATAATACGTGTCGAACCACTGGTACGGATGCCATTCACTTCAATTCTGTCCCCGTTTTCTGTCTGAAAAGTAGCAGGAGCATTACATAATCCAAAAGGCATTCTACGATAAGAAAACGTACCATATGGACATGTAAATGTTGTCTTCTCTTGACCCTCAGGAGCTATCGGAATTTGGAAGTAGCTAGACAGTCCGTCTAGGAAGCAATAATACATATGCCCAGATAATATTTCTAACATTTGATCAATGAATGGTAAGGAAAAGTGATCTTTTCTCGTGGCATAATTCAACTTCCTATAGTCAATGCAAACTCTCCAACCTGTGACTGTTCTTGTTGGAATTAATTCATTCTTCTCGTTGGCTACAACAGTCATGCCTCCCTTCTTTGGAATAAATGCATTGTGGCTCACCCAAATCTTTATCGTAAATAAGATAAATAACTTTAGCATCTAGAAGTTTAATTACCTCAGCTTTAACAACTTCTTTCATGTTGAGATTTAGTCGTCTTTGAGCTTGCACACACGGTTTATTTTCATCTTCCATTAAAATTTTATGGGTGCAAAACGAAGGGCTGATCCCTTTAATGTCAGAAATCTTCCAAGCTATGGCTCCTTTATGCTCCCTTAGTACTTATAGTAGTTCATCTTTCTCATTGGGTTGCAAGTCTAAAGCAATAATTACTGGTAGTGTAGAACTATCTCTGAGGAACGCATACTCTAAGTGATTTGTTAATTGCTTCAGTTCCAATTTGGGAGGTTCTTCAGTAGAGGGTTTTTGTTTTTGTTTTAGTTCGTCGTTCATTTCAATGCCCTCATACTTCTTTTGTCTTGGAAAAGACTCGTTAGAGTTTAACTCAATTTTTATCTCCCCTATCTTAGTGGTATCATCATCTGTCTCCTCACCTTGGACAGGACACAGTTCCAACGTGTCTTTATGAATGATTTCCTGAAAAGAATCTTGAATAGAATGATCAATAGAGTCAATAAAGTAATAGGAATCATTTTGTTCTCCAGATTATCGCATAGCATCATAAATCTTAAAAATAATTTCTTCGTCACCTGCCCTAAGCCCAAGTTTACCATCACCTACATCAATGACAGCCCTAGCAGTAGCTAAAAATGGGCGACCTAAAATTAAAGGTACCTCAACGTCTTCATCCATGTCAAGCACAACAAAATCAACAAGGAATATGAATTTATCTACTTTTACTAAAACATCTTCAATAATTCCCCTAGGATATTTAACAGATCTATCAGGTAATTGGATACTTATCCTAGTGGGTTTTGGTTCCCCAAGACCAAGCTGCTTGAATAATTTGTAAGGCATCAAATTAATGCTGGCACCTAAATCTGCTAATGTTTTCTCAATAGTTAAATTACCGATTAAACAGGGAATAATAAAACTTCCTAGATCTTTCAATTTGGTTGGTAGTTTATTTTGAAGAATAACTGAGCATTCCTCGTTGAGTTCCACGTTGATAGCTCTTCAAACTTCCTTTTATTTGTTAAAAGTTCCTTTAAAAATTTTGCATATGTAGGCATCTGCGAGATAGCTTCAACAAAAGGTAAGATAATATGTAATTGTTTAAAAAGTTCAAGAAATTTACCAAATTGTGCATTTATGCGGTCTTTCTTCAACTTTGCTAGATATGGGTCGGTGGTTTATATTCTTTAAGTATCAGTGTTACACTCTTGTCGGAGTTTATTTCCTCATCGTTCGCCTTATCAGCTTCCTGTGGCATCTTTTTTTCAGCTTCAACCAACACCTTCCCATTCCTTACTGCAACTGCCTTCACTTGCTCTTTTGGGTTAGGTTCGGTGTTACTAGGTAGACTACCTTATTTCCTTTCAGAAACTAATTTACCTAACTGTCCAATTTGATTTTCAAGTCCTTGAATAGATGCTTACTGATTTTTCAATGCTGTCTCGGTATTTTGAAAATGAGTCTCTGGCACCGAAATAAATTTTGCTAGCATATCTTCAAGATTCAGTTTCTTCTCTTGCTGGTAAGGTGGTTGGAAACCTGGAGGGGGTTGTGGTCTTTGATTCCCTTGACCACCCCACGAAAAATTTGGGTGGTTCCTCCATCCTACATTATATGTGTTACTATAAGGATTATTTGGAGGTTTAGAATTATTACCCATATAATTCAATTGCTCATTCTCCATGCTAGGACTGTAGGGTAGATATTCTGAGGTATTCATCCCTCCTCCATTTGTGTCGCATTACATCACCAAATGTACCTGCATAGAAACACATAAACCATCAATCTTTTTATTTAAGAGCTCTACCTAGTTTGATAACATGGTGACCGCGTCAAGGTTGAAAACACTAGAGGCTTTTGTCGACTTTTTTCTCATAACTTGCCATTGATAATTATTCAGTGACATCTCCTCTATAAACTCATAAGCCACACTGTGTGTTTTGTTAATCGAGTCCCACTGGTGGGTGCATCATCAATCACCGCCTAGTTGAGGGGTTCAAACCGTTGTAAAAAGTTTAAAGCTGTAACCACAGAGGTAACCCATGGTGGGGGCACCTTCTCAATAAGTCCTTATACCCCTCACATGCATCATATAGAGTCTTTAAATCCATCTGCACAAAAGAAGAGATAGCATTCCTCAACTTTGCCATTTTAGCCGGTAGAAAATACTTTAATAGAAACTTTTCGGTCATTTATTCCCAAGTAGTGATGGAACCTCGTGGTAACAAGTTCAACCACTGTTTAGCTTTATTTCTCAATGAAAATGGAAATAACCATAAGCGAATGGCATCATCAGAAACGCCATTAATCTTGAAAATGTCGCAGAATTCTAAGTAATTAGCCAAATGAGTATTTGGGTCTTCGTCCTGCACACCATCAAACTGAACAAACTGTTGAATCATTTGAATAGTGTTAGGTTTCAGTTCAAAATTATTTGCAGCAATAGCAGGTTTTACAATACTTTATTCAACCCCAGTTAAATTGAGCTTGGCATAGTCGTACATGGTACGAGGAGCAGGATTCTGATTTACAAGATTCGCGGCAACCACAGGAGGTAGCGGATTATTCTGATTTTCAACCATCTCCTCGGTAAGATTGGTATCTTCCTCTTGCTCTTCCTCTATATACTGAAGACTTCACCTTATTTTTCTATGGTTTCTGCGAGCTGTGCTTTCAATTTCACTATCAAATAATAAAGGTCATGTCGGGTTTCTTCTAGTCATAAACTAAACATACCTGCCAGAAGCAAATAAAATAAAAGTTAGTAAATTAAAATAAAAAAACAAAAATAAATTGCAATAAAAATAAAAATGTCTAAAGTAATAAAAATTAAGTGTTCCTAATATTTTAGTCCCCGGCAATGGCGCCAAAAACTCGATGTCATTACGAACTAACTAAAATACGACAAAGGCAAGCGCACCTATCGAACAGTAGTATAGCTATGGTGAGTCGAGAATATCGTATCCACGAGGACTAAAAACACTAGTAATGACTATCTTTCTATTATTTAGCCGAATAAATTAAAGGATTTTGTTTCAACCTAATCTTAACTAACCTAATTACTAAGACGAAACAGAGAGTGAATTGGGAAAATACTTTAAGAAAACCAATGTGAGAGACAATACCCAGGAACGAATCCACCTAGATTTCACTTATTATTCCAATTCTGAATCAAATGATTTATTCACTTGTCTTGATCCGTAGAAATCCCTAAATTATGTTAATATCTCTTTCGAGACTAATAACAACTGACTCTAGTTTGATTAATTAAAATTTCTTTCTAATTAAAACCCCAATTGTCTCATTAACTCGATCTATGGATTCCCTTATTAGATTTGACTCTTATCCAGCAGATTTATGTCATCCTATTTCTAGGATTGCAATCAAATCTGCTCAATTATGCTAGATCTATTCTTAAGCAGGGACTTTTGCTCCACTGATTAAGTACATCAAACTTGGATTAATATCCTGAAAATATTAAGGTAAGGATTAAGAACACATAATTAAGAACAAGAACAAGTATTTATCATGTAATTCAGATAATTAAATAATAAGATCCATCATAGGTTTCATCCTCCCTAGGTATTTTAGAGAGTTCAGTTCATAATGTAAAAGGATCACATCTCAAAATAAGGAAAACAACAAGACATAAAGAACCCAAAAACTTCTAAGGAAATTTGATGGGATCTTCAATCTTGAATGAGATCTTGCTTCTGAATTGATTCCGATGGCTTCCTTCGAGTAATTTCTTCGTTCTACTCTGCGTGCCCCCCTTAGGTCTTCTTCTCATGTGTTTTTCTAGACTTTGGAATACTCAAAATACCTAAAAATTGGCTTTTTCCGCGTAAAAACAAAATAAGGTTCGATAGGGACACGGGCGTGTGATCAGCCCGTACAAGGATGCTTAGGCCCTGTGCAATACTGACATGGTTCGATATCGACACGGGCATGTACTTAGCCCGTTTTGTCCGATTTTGTCTCGTTTTCCACTCCTTTTACTTACCAATGCTTACCTAAATATAGAAACATGAAATTAAAGGATTAGGAGGATCAAATTCACTAAATTATATAATAAATCATCCAAAAACATGCTAAGCGTGGGATTTAAAATATGTTACTTTTATAGTTTATCATGCATCTAAAAAAATCAAGCATAAAATGGACTAGCATTAGATTTTTTTGTCAAGTAATTGATGCATAAGACACCCGCATATTTTGCATAATGTAATTCAATAAACACATAACAATTGAATCTAAATCATGCAATAAGAGTAAAACAATAAATTTGACATGCCTTTTCTTATGATAAAGATTTCTTTTAAATCAAAATTTGACAAGATCTCTGGCGTTGATGCAACCACATTTGCCAATATCCATCACCATAGTACCATGCTTGTAGTGGCATATGAATGCATGGTGAACAGACAAGACTACTTTAATTTCTCATAAATTGTGAAATTAGAACCTTAAACTTGTTGGTGTGTGGGGATAAAATAAACTTATGAGAAATTAATGAAGGCTTCAAGGCGTGTATCAATGCCACTTTTTTTAAGATTCTATGTAACGACTCAAAATTTACGGTTATCGAAAAGTGTATTTTCGGGTCTCTGTTTTCGTAAAACGGATTTTTTAATATTTATTAAAAATATTTATGAAGTTAGTTGTGTGACTAATTAGGTTTTGGTTAGGTGAATTTGTCTAAATTACGAGTAAATAGGTAGAAGGACTAGATTGCAAATAGAGTAAAAGTTGAATTATAAAATGGAGAAAAGTTAAAGGATTAAATAAGTAAATAAGCCAAAATTTTACAAGTGTATGGTAATAAATAAATACAAGTGTATAAATATTGTACACATGTATAAAATACTAATATATGAATACTTAATATTTAAGAATATTATATTATATTATATTATATAATAAATAAAGTAAACAAAAGAATAAAGAAATAAATAAAAAGAAACAAAAAGAATAGAGAAGGAACGAAATAGGGGAGAAAAGAAAAAGGAAAATTAGGGTTTTAAGGTTTGAAGTTTAATTGGTAAGTCAATTTAGCCCATTTTCTTGTAATTTTGATGTTTTTAGAGTCCTAGAAAAAATACTACTTGATTTATGTTGAAATTTTAGAAATCAGTGGATTTTAAGATGTTGATTATGTTGAATACATTGAAGTGCTAGGGGTTAATTGATAGAACTTTAAGTTAGAAATGAAAAAGGGATTGAATTGTAGAATAAATCATAAGTTTTGAGCAATAAGGACTAAATTGTGAATTTTTGAAATTAGGATTTTATGGAGAAATTAGAGAATTTAGAATTATTATAAAGTGAAAATTCAATAAGATATGGAATTAGTTTTGGAAAAATAAAATTAGTCTTGGTTTAGGGATTAAATTGGAATTTAGGCAAAAGTTGAGTATATATTGAAATATTCAATGTGAAATTGTGTGTATTGATAATTTTAAATTGTTTTAATTTCCGTAGCTAACGTTGTACCAGAGAACTCGGCTAAGAAAGGAAAAGAGAAAGTCGACGAGGAGTGATTCAGAAGTTACGGTTTGTATTTTTATATCCGAACTTAATAATTAATTGTTGAATTTATTACTTAATGTGTATGGTAAGTGGATTGAGGTGAGCAATTGATATTGTGATATTGATATTGATATTAAATTGAATTGATTTTATGAGCGTATGTGAATAGTTGATGGCTGTCGATTCCACCAATATAATCCTACACCTAATTTGCAAATTTACACAATATAGGGAGTAGGGCCGATCCCACAGAAACTGGGTTTACTGAAAATTGTTTCTGTCTCGACCAGATTTTAGTCCGGGCAATTGTCGTGCCCGCGAAGTTTGGGGGGAATAAAATATGAAACCTAAAATAAACACAGAAAAAAATGTAAAAAGTACAAGATGAAACAAAAAAACAATGAAGTAATCTGAAGAAAAATCAATTAAATTTAGCTTAGCCTTAAGCACGGGTTTTTCCATCTTTGAACCGATCCTCGGAATTAGGTGAACTCCTCTTCTCCAATAAGCTAGTTATAGCTACCAAGGATGTCTCGGACACCAACTCTTCCTTGTGTAAATTAGTTATGGAACGTCCTATAAGTAACCCTTACCGATCGAACAACCTACGAAACGTTCGTGATTTAGAACTTCAGTAGCTTTGCGTTCTAGAAGAGCCTAGCTCGATCCAATGCCCTCAAGCGCGTGGGACATTTAAATCTGGTTACTACTCCCCTTGACGGAATCAAACAGCAATCCCCACTTGGCATGCCAATGTGTTCACGAAAAACCGATTAGACAATCGATCCTTTTGGAATCCCAACTCTACGTCTAACCACACTAACTCAAACGACGTCTTTTTTGACTTAGTGTTGATTTGACTTTATGAGTTGACAAAGTCATACTCTTAATCCGGAGAAATAATAAATACTGGAAAGTAGTGGTTAAATAGCTCGGGTTTGTAACTCACGGGTCTTTGACGGGGTTAACACCGGCTTAAAGCTGAAAGGGGCTTAGTGTGGCATGATTTTAATCACGCTTGAAGGTTGTGGAATATGAATTGGCTTTTGTAAAGGATGATGGAATTTGGGAAAGGAAAGGGGACTTGGAAGGCAATTGAACCAATTTTGGAAAAGAAACAAAAATTGGAAACAAAGCTACAGAATATTTGACACCAACTTGAAAAGAAAAAGAACAATTCCACTTCAAATTGAAGTAGGAAAAGACAAAGAAAAAGAGCAATTCAATTCCAAATAGAAATAGGAAAAGTAGTATTTGATTGATGATTTTCTAATAACAAAAAGCCCCTATTTATATACATAGGGTTTACTAAAAATAGGCTAATTAATTTAATATAAAATCTTAAATAATTAAAAATAAGAATAAATAAAAATAAAATAAACCTAAATAGGATTTTCTATTTTTGGCTTTTTACAAAGTCAAATTATTTGATGTGTCCTTGGCTTCCTCCATCTCTTTGATTTGGCCCCATTTTCCATGATTTTCTTTCAATTTGGCCCTTTTCAGCTTGCTTTTGATCAATTGCATCCCTGACAAGAATTAAATCATAAAAATACTAAATTAGCTGGGATTGATTCAGAAATAAACCGAATTAAACACAAGAAATCATGCAAAATAATCATGTTATCAAATCTCCCCTACTTAGCTCATGCTTGCCCTCAAGCATATTGTTCTTTTAAACATTGGAATTAATTCTACAATTTATTAAAAATCGAGTCTCTTTTCTGCATCCATACTCAATGTAAACAACATAGGCAAAAATAAATAAATAAATACTCAGAACATATAGTTTAATCAACGAGTGTCTTAAAATTTGAAATATGTGAACTAGATAATTAAATTAAGTTTGAATCCAATAATTTGCAAGGCATTATTAATTAACTATGCTTTAGAAAAATTTTAGACATGGTCAAACCTTTTTACACGAACTAGGATGACAACCCAAGCACCCTATCCCGATTACTCAGTTCAAACAGTCTTTATTATTATTAATAGGCTCTGTTAGCGGAATGTTATTAAGTTATCGACTTGTCACTCCAACCTTTTTACGTGTGATGAGATGACAACCCAAGCACCTCACCCCGGTTACTCAACCCGGTCATGTTTTCGAAACTTTCACTCATAACTTGGGCCTTTATTTATTTATTTATTTTTCTTTTTTTCTTCTTTTTTTCTGAATTTTTTCATGCACAAGCAAATATATATTTTTTCAAACAATCAATTAAAAAAAATCTAGCTACATATATCAACATTAAAACACAAGTGTCAACTAATCTATATACTTGAAGATTTAAATTCAAAAAAATTACCCAATTGTCCAAATTGACTAAGTACGAGATTAAAGGCTCAATGTCAAATAAACTATCGAATGAATTCAACGTAAGATAGAACATATGCAAAAGAGAAACATAAAGCCAAAATCAATTAACCATCTATGCATACTAAGCAAAAATCAACCATCCACGCATACTACCATTTTTATCCCCCCCACTTAATCTATGCTTGTCCTCAAGCATTTGTCATATAATAGAAAAGAAAAACAGCAGCTCAAATAACAAGTAAAATGAAAAGTTCAAAGTACTCCCCATGTGTCCTCAATGATTTTGTCAATGTTGGGGGTAACAGCTTTGCAGGATATCAAGGATTGTGGAGACTTGATTTTCCATTGTTCCAAGTCTTGCCTCGATTCGGCCTAAACGTGCCTCCATAGATAGAGGTTGTTCCTCTTGCTCTCTTGTATTGATGTGTGGGCGTTGGCGAAAAACCATATTTTCGTGAGTAGTCCGTGTACCTGGAGGAACAAAATAACACAAAGTAGGGGTGCCGACAAGCAATCCCATAGAATCTAAACAATATTTATCTAGGCTGTCCATACTATATGCAAATGTGAAGTTTGGGAAATCGACTTCAGATTGAAAAAGTCGAGAGGTTAAATTCGAAAGTATTAGTGGACGATTGTAACGCAAAACGGCATGAAAATTTCGTGCAAATCAATATCCTAAATTAACTTTAAAACCCGAATCCATGCACCACAAAAAGAACAGTTCAATCTTAGTCAGAGCAGATGATGAGTCATTTTTACCGGAAAAACTAAATGCCAAAAATCAGTGTATATATCTCAAAGCATGTTCATGCACCAATAAGTCTTTTGTGGTTTTTGGATTATAAAGATGATCAGAATTAGTTAAAACACGATAAACATGTTGAGCATCAAAGTTGCTCGGAATATCTAACAGAGCAGAGTGATAGGAATCGAATTGAATATCATCAGGGTCGATGAAACCCATGGCAATGTTAAATTCTGAAATTGACATCTGAAAGTCTCTCCCAAGCAAACGAAAACATACAATATTTTACGTTGCAACAGTTCGCAATGCATTTATATCGAAGCTAAATATGGTTTTGAATTCATATACTGATCATTGTTTTATGCGATGTCAAAGTCTAAAAATTTATATAAAGAGAATGATCGAACCTAGAAACTAACTATGACAACGATGTGAGGCAAGCGCACCTATCGAACAGTAGTATAGTTAAGGCAAGATTGGATTGTCGAACCCAAAGGAACTAAAAGTTCTACTACTAACTTTCTTTTTATGATCTAGTATTAGAATTAAAGGAATTTTTTTTATCTAATCTAAAATTAACTAACAACTAAGCTAAAGATGCAAAGACAAAGAGAAGGAATTTGGGAAAAATGCTTTGGGAAAAACCAATTGATTACGACAATACCCGAGGAAGAATCCACCTAGACTTCACTTGTTATCTAACTCTGAACCAGACGATTTATTCATTTGACTTGATCCGTAGGACTCCCTAACGTATATTAATCCCTCTCTCGAGGCGATTAACGTCTAACCCTAGGTTGATTAATTGAAATCTCTTTCTAATTAAAACCCCTAGAATTGTATTAACTCGATCTATGGATTCCCATATTAGGTTTGAACCTAATCTGGCATATTTTCGTCACCCTATCTCTAGGCGCGCAAGCAACTCCGCTTAACTATGCTAGATCTACTCTTAGGCAGGGACTTTTGCTCCTCCACCTAAGCACATCACACTTGAATTAATATCCCGGAAATATCAACACAAGAATTAAGAACACATAATTAAGAACAAGTCAAATATTTATCATATAGTTCAGCAAATGATAACAAGATTCATCTTCTGTTTCATCCCCCTCAGGTATCTGAGGGTTTAGTTCATAATAATAAAAGAAAACATATCAGATGAAAAGATAAAACAAAACATAAGAAATCCCTAAAACCCCTGAAGGAATTGAAGGAGAGATCCTCCGTCTTTAGTATGATTCTGGCTTCTTGAGATGAATCAACTGGCTATCTTCGAGTAAATCCCTACAAATCTTCCCTCTTTGGCCTAGCTGGACGCCCCCTGACTAAAGCCATGGGTTCCCCCGCTTAAGTTGCCCCCTAGGGTGTTTATATAGGTTTTGATATGCCTTACTTGGCCCTTAAGTATCCTAATCCAAGTAAACTTCCTACTAGGGTGTTTAAATAGGCTTTGGAATGTGTTTCTTTGCCTCCAAGTATCCTATTCCGAGTGGATTTCATCTTTGTCACGGCAGGGACACGCCCGTGGCACACGCACGTGTGAATCGTGGCCAGGCCGTGTTGAGTCTATTAATGAGGCACGGTCGTGTGGTCTTGGGCCCAGACCGTGTTGATTTGTGATATGGCCCATTTACTCCGTTTTGGGGCCGTTTCTCGTTCTTTTCATCATCCGGTGCTTTTCTAAGTATAAAATATGAAAACAAAGGATTAAGAGCACCAAATTACAAAATTCAAGGCTTAAATCATCCAAAAGCTTGCTAAATGTGGGCTTAAAATATGTTACCATTACGGTTTATCATATACTAATTCATAATATGCATTACAGGTAATATTAGCAAATAAATTCCAACCAATAGCATCAAAATAATAAAGCACAGCATCACGAATATTTAAAAGATCAAGAGTGGGGAAATCGATTTGATTACAGACCGAGAGCGAGTGCTGTCAGATGGCGCCGTATTGTTTTCGATGCTCCGATATTGAAAAGTCTAGAAATCCTCACAGACAACTTTCGGTAGGAATAGTGTTCGCACGACTACGTCTGTTGCGTTGATTATCTCGGGGCGGTCGAACATATTCATTAGCTGAGTTGGGTGAGCTCGCATCTTCAGCAGCATCAATACTGTTTCCCGGGGATGTCGATGGCTCACGTGTTGATTGTCGGCAGTTTTGAGTAGACCGTGTTTGGCATTGAGAGACACGTTCATCGACGGTGGGGGTAGCTTCGACATGGTCGTTAGAAGTCCCAACCTCTTCTGGACTACCCGAAGTGTCTGTTTCGAACGGGGTCAGACTTCGTTGACGGTGGGCTCTTGATGGGCCGGCGATTTGTCTTGGAAGAGGCGGAGGAGCGTCATCATCGGTTAAATCGACGAAGGGAGGTGCTGAAAAATGGTGCCGATTTTGGTTGAGTGAAACCGGAACATTGTTAGTCTTTTGGTTCTGAGTTTGGACCATTGCGTCCGTGTTAATGTCACGAAGATTCAGCTTTATTTGCAGCGAAGACAGCGACGGTGCATGGCGACGGAGCATGGCGACGGCGCACGGTGGTTGGCAACGTCGACTGGGGACGGTGCGTTTCGGCCGATTTTTAGGGTGGCGATGGTGGTTGCTTTGGTTATAGCCTTCGTTAAAGTGGTTGATAGGGTGGTTTTGTAGTGGACAGAAAAGAAAGAAAGAAAATATGGAAAAGGTGGTAGTGTTGGGGGTTTTGGGTTCCGATAGGCTAGATTCGACGGTGGAGAGGCGTAACAGCGGCGATGGGGGGCTGAACGGCAGTGGAGGAGGCTTTTGTAGTGGAGAAAAGAAAAATGGAAGAGAGTTATGGTGAAGGCTTTCGGCGTCGGCGAAGAAAGGGAGGGGGTCGGCGATGGGTGCGGTGGTGTCAGCAATAGCAGTGCGACGACGTTAGCGATGGGTACAACGACAGATATGGTGACAGCGGCGTGTGGCAATATGTGAGATTAGGATTTGTGTTATGTTTGTTGTGAAGAAGAAGAAGATGGATGAAAAGGTTTGGGGATTTTTGAGATTTGGGTGTTTAATTTGTTTTTTTTTCTTTTTCTTTAAATTTTCGGTTGGGCTTTGGTGTTGGGTTTATTGGGTTGTTTGATTTTTGGTTGGGTATTTGGTATTGGTTTAATTTTGGGTTTATGTTGGTGGGTTTAAATTTGGGTATGTGTAGGTGGATTGAATGGGTTGGTGGGTATTGGGTCAAATTATTGGGTTAGTTGTTAGGTTGGTATTTGGGTTTGGTGTAGGTGGGTTGAAATAAGTTGGTGGGTATTTGGGTTTGGGTTTTGGTGTTTTATGAAGGTTTAGTAATTTTGGTGTTTTCATGATCTCCATTATATTCCTGAAAACATCAAATTATTTGAATTAAATAAAAATTTATTTATTTACACCCTAGATCTTACTAAAAATTTAAAATTAAATAAATAAAAAAATTTGGGTTGCCTCCCAAAAAGCGCATTTGTTTAACGTCGTTAGCTCGACGACCTATTATTCAAATTCTGGGCTCGTCGAGAACAATCTCCTCAACTTTGTGCGTTTGAAAATTCTCGAAAAAGGGTTTTAGTCGTTAACCATTCACCTTAAAGCACTTTCGTGTTTCTTCACTTTGAATTTCCACTGCACCATTCGAAAATAAATTAGTAATAGTAAATGGTCCTATCCATTTGGATCGAAGCTTACCAGCAAAAATTTTTAAGGTGGAGTCGTATAGGAGAACTTTTTGTCCTATTGAAAATTGCTTCCTAGTGATTAACTTGTCATGAAACACCTTCGTCTTTTCTTTATAAACTTGAGCATTTTCATATGCATCATTTCTAATTTCCTCGAGTTCCTGGATGTCCAATTTTCGTGACCTTCCTATAGATTCCATCTCTATATTTTTCCATGAGTGTACTTACGAGCTTATTGCAAAAATGAGTTCCTCTATTACTGATTAATGCTCGTGGAGTGCTATACCTGGAAAAGATAGAACTTTTAAGAAAGCCAACTACGATTTTAGCATTATAATTGCGAGTAGCCTTCGCCTCTATCCACTTAGAGACGTAGTCAACAGCTAAGAGTATATAAAAATTACCGAAAGAAGAAACGAAGGGACCCATAAAATCGATGCCCCACACATCAAAAATTTCACAAATATGAATAGGGGTAAGGGGCATCTCATTTCGATGACTATGATTGCCAACTCTTTGGCATTTTTCACAGCTTTTACAGAATAAAAAGGCATCAAGAAATATGTTTGGCCAAAATAGTCCACATTCGAGAATTTTATGTACAGTGCGTTTAGGCCCAAAGTGCCCTCCACATGCATAAGAATGACAAAAAGTTAAGATAAACTGTACCTCTGTTTCTGCTACACACCTTCGAATTACCTGATTGAAGCAATGCTTCAAAAGGTAAGGATTGTCCCAAATGTAATACCCCGCATCCTTTTTTATCTTATCTTTTTTAGACCTTGGTAATTCTGAAGGAACAGTACCTGTAACGAGGTAATTTACTATGTCTGCATACCAAGGATGAACCGCATTTGTTGAAAACAGGTTTTCATCTGGGAAGTTGTCCTTCAATGGTGTGTCATCTACTGGAATCGGTAATCGACTCAGATGGTCAGCTACTAGGTTTTTGCATCCCTTCTTATCCTGGATTTCAAAATCAAACTCTTGTAGGAGTAAATTCCACCTGATTAGTCAGGGTTTTAACACCTTCTTCCCTATTAAGTATTTAAAAGCTGCATGATCAGAAATGATAATCACATTAGTTCCCAATAAGTAATATCTAAATTTGTGTAATTCTTTCTCGGTGGTTGTGTAATTGCTTTGGGCAGCATCCAAAGTCTTCGAAGCATAGTAGATAACATGAGGCTCTTTCCCTATTCTTTGGCCAAGAACAGCTCCCACACTTTGGTTACTTGCATCACACGTGACTTCGAACGGGAAGTTCCAATTTGGTGGCTGCACTGTGGGAGCGGAAACCAATTTCTACTTCAACACGTCAAATGCGTCTTTGCAAGTCTAGTCGAATTCAAACTCCTTATCCTTTTATAACAGGCTACAAAGCGATCACGCGATTTTCGAGAAATCTTTCATGAATCGTCTATAAAATCCTGCATGGCCAAGAAACGAACGAACTTCCCTCACTGATAAGGGTAAGGTAACAAGTTAATAATATCCGTTTTTGCCTTATCGACCTCAATTCCTTTCGAGGAAACTATATGACCCAAAATTAATCCTTTGTCAACCATGAAATGGCATTTCTCATAATTTAAAACAAGATTAAATTCTAGGCATCTTTGTAATATCTTAGCAAGATTATCGAGACATTAGTTAAAAGAGTTACCGTATACCGTGAAGTCATCCATAAAGACTTCAATGATTTTCTCGACGTAATCGGAGAATATGCTCACCATGTATCTTTGGAAGGTTGCCGGAGCATTGCAAAGTCCAAACGGCATTCTTCTATACGTAAACGTTCTGAAGGGGCACTTGAAAGTCGTTTTGTCTTGATCCTCCAGAGCCACTGGAATCTGGAAAAATCCTGAGTACCTATTGAGATAGCAATAATGGGTCTTACCATCTAATCGCTCGAGCATTTGACCGATGAAGGGAAGTGAAAAATGGTCTTTTCGGGTAGCTGCATTCAACTTCCTATAATCGATGCAAACCCTCCGTCCATTCTGGACTCAGGTAGGGACCAGCTCTCCTAACGAGCTTTTCACCACTGTCATGCCAGTTTTCTTGGGCACGACATGAACCGGGCTAACCCAATTACTGTCGAAAATCGGGTATATCATTCCAACATCTAACAGTTTTTGGATATCCTTCTTTACTACCTCCATCATAGGTGGATTAAGGCGCCTTTGAGCATCTCTCTTTGGTTTCATGTTATCTTCGATGGAAATTTTGTGCATACAAGTGGATGGGCTTAGCCCTTTTATGTCGGCTATCGTCCAACAAATAGCTTCCTTATAATCTCTCAGAACTCGAACTAGACTTTGCTCCTCGTCTTTGGTTAGCTTGTTTGACACTATCACTGGTAAGTTGTCTTTCTCTCCCAAAAAGACGTACTGAAGGTAGTCTGGTAATGTTTCCAAGGTTGGTGGCTACAAAACTGAAAGGCAACATTTTAGTTTGGGAAAGTAATAGTTCAAATTGGTCACCTTGGTTCGTCAACGATGGTCTTATTTTCAAGTGTTTGACAATTTCTCACAACGAATCCTCTATGATTACTAATTCCTCGAGATGATGTAAAACATTCATGTCAATGCTTCTGTAAAGGACAATTTCCAATTCATCAAAGTCATGATATTCGGAATAAGATTGAGTTAAAAAATCTATAATATCAATACTAAAAATATTTAATAGTGAGTTAGGATGACCCATAGCTTCGTAGACATTGAATTCCACGATTTTGCCATACAACTCCATTGTCAGCGTTCCGCTTCGAACATCTATTTTTGCGCTTGCGGTACTTAGGAACGGCCTTCCAAGCAAAATGTTAGATGAATTAGTTATCATCTTCCATATTAATAATGTAGAAATCTGCAGGGAAAACTAATTCGTTAACTTTAACAAGGACATCTTCAAGCAACCCTTCGGGATAGACGACTGACCTGTCCACCAACTGGATTATTACTCCTGTCTCTTTTAAAGGACCCGCGTTAATCAGCTTATAAATAGAATAAGGCATAACATTAATGGAAGCATTTAAATCACACATGGCTTTCTTAATGCCTACATTACCTATCTCATGGGAAATAGCAAACATACCTTGGTCCTTGTATTTGGGTGGAACTTTCTTTTACAGTACTGCGGAGACATTTTCTCCTACATTTACTCTTTCGTTACCTATTAATCTCTTCTTGCTAGTACACAATTCCTTGAGGAATTTCGCATAACGAAGGATTTGTTTGATAGCATTGAGTAAAGGGATATTTACCTCGACCTTTCTAAATGTCTCGAAGATTTCTTTTTCCTCCTTATTTTTCTTATCCTTTTCAAGCCTCCCTGGAAAAGAAGGTGGCATCACAGCTGGTTTCTGAATTTCTGATTTCGGTCTAGCTGTTGGATCAAAGATCTGCTTTTCTCGTTCCTTGCCTTGCCCATGACCTTTTTCTGGAAAGGTTTCTAGAACCTTTCCACTACAAAGAGTTATTGTACTTGCATTCTATCGAGGATTTGACTCTGTCTGGGAAGGTAATTTACCTTGAGACTCCAAACGATTAACTGCCATCGAGAGTTTACTAACTTGATTAGTTAACTCTTGTATTATTGCATCTGTCCTCTGTTGATATTTTGCAGCATCGGCGGCAAGTCTTTCCACGATAGCTTCTAGAGATGTGCTCGGCTTGGGTTGCTCTTGTGGTGGTTGCAGAGGTCTCTGTAACAGTCTGATTTTGACCCTAATCAAAACAGTGGTTTCAGGACCACAAATCCGAGTCCGAAAAATATTTTTTAAATTATTTTCAGTGGTTATTATATGTGAATTTACTTGTGTTAAATTTTCGTGTTTTAATTTTGTTATTTGAGTGTCTAATTTAATAAAAGGGCTTAATTGCGTTAAATAAAAATTTGATGATTAGTTGTGAAAGTGTTTAATTGTTGTTGTCTTTTTAGTATGGAGGATTTAGGTTGCAATTAGGCCCTTCTAATATATAGTGGACGACAACATGATGTTATTATATGTTATTATATGTTAATTTTATAATTAATATTAATGTTATAATATAATAAAGAAAACATAAAAATTAAAAGCCAAAGTTTATTATTTGTTTCCATGACCGAATGTTAAAACAAAAAGAAAAGAGAAAAGAGTTAGGGCATTTGGCCATTGTTGGGCTTAATTAAGGTACGTATTAAGCTCGGTTTTTGATAATTTTTACGTTTTTTATATCGTTGCTTCGAGTACTACCCGACCCATGCTTGAATTTTTTATTTTGGTGAATATTTTGAGTTATACCATTGAAGAATATTTGAGTTTTGTGATGTTTGATGATAAATTATGAAAGATATGTTTTGGATTAATATGTTTGGTATTGGAGTTTTTGATGATTTTGAATTATTAGGACTAAATTGCAAAAATAATAAATTGAAGGGCTAAAAGATAAAATAAATGAAATATATGGATTAGTATGAGCATAAGGAAGATTCGGCCTGACTATGATGTGGTGAGATTTTGTGTATTTTGTATTTTGTGCAATTAGGACTAATTTGTAAGAGTATGAAATATCAGGGTAAAATGGTAAGTTTCCCATTTATGTGTGGTTGGATTAAATTGAATGAAAATATGTTTGAATGAGCTTAATTTGAATATGTTTAGATCACAAACCAAAGAAATCGGACTTAGATCGGGGAAAAGCGAAAATAGTTGAATAGCCGATTTTTGTCGTTCGACGATATTCGAGGTAAGTCTTTAAGCAATTAAACATTGTAAATTGTGTATAATTTAATAATATGCTGATTTGGAATTTGTGGAGATTGTACTGAGATAGCCGAATATGAATAAATCTAGAATTAATATGTTTAAGTTTAGTTCGATTGAGTTATAATATTTGAACGTTCGTATAAAGATTATGAAGTACATGAAAGTTTTGATACATGATATGTGTGTGAGACAACTTTTAAGTATCGTTATTCGGGCTTTGAGCCTAGCAAGCTTTGAGCTGGTGAACTTAATCGGGGCCGTGCCTAGCGAGCTTATTGCTTAGGTGAATAAATATCGCACTTGGGTCTAGCAGGCCTAGTGCCGGTGTGTGATTCAGGCTTACGCCTAGCAGGTTTAATACCGGTGATTTAGTTTCAAATCTACGTCTATAAGACTTCATATTGATGTGGAAATTGAGCAAGTAAGTTTATCTAAATGACCTTATATGTTTGGCCACATAGGTATGTGCATATGTGATGATGAATTGAATTTGTATACATTTGGTCATATGTGATGTTATATTAAATTTGAATATATGTGTATATGTGATGATTTAATTAACTTTGTATGTTCGGTCATATATGATAATGTATTGTACTAGTATATTCGACTACATGTGATGATATAATGAACCATGTGTATTTGGTCATATAAGTAAGTAATTATGATACGATATATGGGAACTTGATTATTCGGTCAACTAGGTATGATTGTGAGTTAAATTGGGATAGTGTTATTTTGGGAATGAAAAGTTGAATAATATTATGTTTAATGAGAAATATAAGCATTCGGCCAAGGAGTTTTGTTGAGTTCTAGTATAATAATAATGATACAATTTAAACTGATAAAAAACGTTTTTATTGTTCATTTGAATCATTTAATTTACTTAAAGCTTACTAAGCTAAGTTAGCTTACTTTGTGTGTTTTTGTTACTCTGTTTTATAGATTTTGGTTGTAAGTTACAAGCTCAGGGATCATCATTGAAGTCATCCACACTATCGTCAATCGTTAGTACTTCTAAAAAGTTTATTTCCGAACTTATGGCATGTATAGGCTAATTTGTATTTTCGTTTAACTTTGAATATGTAATTATGAGCCATGCGAAAATGGCTTATTTCTTTTGGTTAATCTTAGTTTCTATGCTTTTGATATAATGAATATATTTTAATTCTTAAGTTATTTAAATTCGATCGTGGTTTATTAAGTGAACTTTGTTGGGTATGTTTTGCTAATGATCTGTCTGAATTTAATCATGGATTAAGTTGTATCGAAAGTAATGTGTATTTCATATGTATGTGATATATATATTCGGGTTATGCTTGGTATTAAGGATCTGAAATGTGGGTTGAATTAATAGGTAAAATACTAAGTATATTATAGATGAAATGGAAGTTAAGTTCTGCAATAAGATATAGAAGAACATGTGTATTTTCGGTCATGATTTAGACCTGTGTTAGAAGCATGTTTTGTGCTATAAATGAGTATATGAATTCGAGTTTGGAAGATGTGAAATGACATGTATGCTTTTATTTTATGAATTGATATGATTTGAATAAGAAATGGTTTATTTTGGCTTATGATAGAATGGTTCGAATTTGATGTGATAAGTACACGATTCATGCTTATATTTTGGATGCATATAATTTGTATAGATTTGAGGTAAATTTGTTTAAGTAATAATATGATTAAATGCAAGTGAAATGTATTTGTTTTGTGATTAATAGTGTACGTTCATTATTTTAAACAGCCATTTGTTTTATTTATGCAAACATGACATGTACGTATTCACAATTGTTTGAAAGTTGTATATTGTTATGTAATGCCTCGTAACTCTAATTCATCGACGGATACGAGTTAGGGGTGTTACAGTCTCGGTTGGTACGATGGATTATATCTGGGATGATCCTTCCACCCGAGATTGTAGGTGTTGGAGAAAGGATCATAGCGTCTTTGTGGAGGTCCCGAAAAACCTCCAACAGCATCAATATGTGTCATTGAATTGTCGTTAAGGATTGGGCACGAATCAGTCGGATGTTCAAATGCAGTACAAATTCCACACAGTTAGGTCAGACTCTTCTTTTCTGTAAGCAAAGATTGAACAACATTCGTAAACTTATCCAATTTATCTTCTAAAGATGAAATGTTTACCCTATTAACCCGTCTTGTGGGTTCCGAATTCGGCCGATACTGTTGAGAATTTGCGACCATGGTGGATACCAGTTCTCTTTCCCTTTGAGGAGTCATATTGACAAGCGCCCCTCCACTAGCAGCGTCAATCATCTTCATTTCCATAGGGAGCAAACCCTCGTAGAAATATTGAAGAAGTGATTATTTGGTCAACCCATGTTGAGGACAGCTTGCACACAGTTTTTTGTACCGCTCCCAATAGTCGTAGAGTGATTCACTCTCCATTTAGCGAGTTCCCACTATGTCCCTCCTAAGCTCAGCTGCTCGTGACGCTGGGAAGAATTTGTCAAGAAATACACGAGATAAGTCATCCCATGTTATGATAGAACCGGGGGGTAAGTAAAATAACCATTCTTTTGTTGTATCAACTAAAGAAAAAGGAAAGGCCCGAAGTTTGATTTCATCTTTGGGTACTCCCTGAGGTTTCATGCTTGAGCAGACCATGTGGAATTCTCTTAAGTGAGTGTGTGGATTTTCATTTTTCAAGCCTTGAAAAGTGGGCAAAAGGTGAATCAAGCCTGATTTCAACTCGAAAAGGGTTCCTGTGGTTGGATAGTTGATGCATAACGGTGTTTTCTCGTTGGGAGCAGTGGCTAGTTGACGAATGGTTCTGTTTGCCATCCTTTCTGGTTCACCAAGGTTGCCTTTTGCTTCTTTTGTTTCAAAAAGTGGTTCAGTCTTAGGTCCAACCACTTCGACTTGTTTCCCACGTCAAATTGCCTCTGCACGAATTACTTCGCTCAACTTTTCAACGTTGGATTCTAAGATTCCTTGTCTTAGCTCAACTTATACTTTACTTGCATGTTTAAGAGCTTCCGTCTCTTTTTGTCGCGCTCGTGCCGATTTCTTGATCTCTGGGTAGTATTCGAGATCACCTGATGAAGATCTGGTCATGAAGATGATTTAAACAATTGTAAGTGTTGCGCCCCCGCAACAAATGGCTAAAACCGATGGTTTATCGATTCCACCAATATAATCCTACACCTAATTTGCAAATTTACGCAGTATAGGGAGTAGGGTCGATCCCACAGAGACTGGGTTTACTGAAAATTGTTTCTGTCTCGACCAGATGTCTGGGTAGTTGTCGTGCCCGTAAAGTTTGGGGGGAATAAAATATGAAACCTAAAATAAACACAGAAAAAAACGTAAAAAATAAAAGATGAAATAAAAAAACAATGAAGTAATCTGAAGAAAAATCAATTAAATTTAGCTTAGCCTTAAGCACGGGTTTTTCCGTCTTTGAACCGATTCTTGGAATTAGGTGAACTCCTATTTTCCAATAAGCTAGTTATTGCTACCAAGGACGCCTTGGAAACCAACTCTTCCTTATGTAAATTAGTTATGGAACGTCATATAAGTAACCCTTACCGATCGAACAACCTACGAAACGTTCGTGAGTTAGAACTTCGGCAGCTTTACGTTCTAGAAGATCCTAGCTCGAACCAATGCCCTCAAGCGCGTGAGACATTTAAATCCGGTTACTACTTCCTTTGACGGAACCAAACAGCAATCCCCACTTGACACGCCAATGTGTTCACGGAGAACCGATTAGACAACCGATCCTTTTGGAATCCCAACTGTACTTCTAACCACACTAACTCAAACGACTTCTTTTTTGACTTAGTGTTGATTTGACTTTGTGAGTTGACGAAGTCATACTCTTAATCCGAAGAAATAATAAATCTGGAAAGTAGGGGTTAAATAGCTTGGGTTCGTAACTCACGGGTCTTTGACGGGGTTAACACCGGCTTAAAGCTGAAAGGGGCTTAGTGTGGCATGATTTTAATCATGCTTGAAGGTTATGGAATATGAAATGGCTTTTGTAAAGGATGATGGAATTTGGGAAAGGAAAGGAGACTTGGAAGGCAATTGAACCAATTTTGGAAAAGAAACAAAAATTGGAAACAAAGCTATAGAATACTTGACGCCAACTTGAAAAGAAAAAGAGCAATTCCACTCCAAATTGAAGTAGGAAAAGACAAAGAAAAAGAGCAATTCAATTCCAAATAGAAATAGGAAAAGAAGTATTTGATTGATGATTTTCTAATAACAAAAAGCCCCTATTTATATACACGGGGTTTACTAAAAATAGGCTAAATTAATTTAATATAAAATCTTAAATAATTAAAAATAAGAATAAATAAAAATAAAATAAACCTAAATAGGATTTTTTATTTTTGGCTTTTTACAAAGTCAAATTATTTGATATGTCCTTGGCTTGCTCCATCTTTTTGATTTGGCCCCATTTTCCATGATTTTCTTTCAATTTGGCCCTTTTCAGCTTGCTTTTGATCAATTGCATCCCTGACAAGAATTAAATCATAAAAATACTAAATTAGCAGGGATTGATTCAGAAATAAACCGAATTAAACACAAGAAACCATGCAAAATAATCATGTTATCAATAGTTGAATTGGAATGATTATTGGTTGAATTAGAAAAGTGAATTGAAACCCTATTAACTGTATCGGGCTGAGTCGAATATAGTTGGCATGCCATAGGATTGGAAGTGTTCAGGGATACTTCGACTTCGAGTCGATGAGACACTGGGTGTCAAACTATTACTTCAGAAAAATTCGATAAGATACTGGGTACCAATTTACTTCGGCAAGGCCGATGAGACACTGGGTATCAATCTAATACTTCGAATTATCCGATGAGGCACTAGGGTGCCAAACTAGTGTGTTTTAGTTGGATCCGTGTATCTGTCCGAGTTCAAGTCGTGTTAATAGAGGTAAATAAATAAATTGGCAATATGAATGATATTGGATGATTTTGAATATGAATTGGAATGGGATATTGAATTGAGATATGAAAATGAAATGTATGAACCATGGGTTATGGAATGGTTATTGATATAGTTCATGAAATGGTTATTGATATAGTGAGATGATGTGTAAATCAAAGTGGAGAAAAGCTATTGATGAGAAATGAAAGTTTAGTGCATGAATTGATTTATTGAAAGATTAATGTTTTTGTAAGGTTAAATGTGCTTGTTTTATTATTTGCTTAAGAATTCAAATTATAGAAATACCACTGAGTTTATACTCAGCATACGGTTTGTTTTCCGTGCGCAGGTTAGGTTAAAGTCAGATCATTGAATCAGCATCCAATGCCGATCCCGAACTCAAAGTGGTGAAGTATATTTCTTTTTGGTAATGGCATGTACCTAGGATGTTTATGTTTGTCATTTTGGGAAGTGTTTGTAAATAATATTGTAAGATGATATTGGTTGGTTATATATAAACATATGTTCTATGTTGAAGTTATAAAGTAGCATATTAAAGCTAATGCAAAGTATGAATGAATAGGCAAAATTTGGGTTAAATTGGTATGATTTAGAAATTGGTTTGATTGATGATTATTTAGATTGTTTTGATAATATGAGTAAGGTATCTATGAATGTTCATTGTTTAGGCACTTAGGATGTCTATTTTAACAAGTTTTAGAGGTGTTTAAATGTGTTTTGGATTGGTTAAACAAATGGTTTTTGAATTGCTTGATGTTCAAGATTTGCAGGGTTGGTAAACTTGATGTTTAAGGCTCATTTTGAGTCCACACGGCATGGCACACCAGCGTGTGACCAGACTGTGTGAGACACACGGCTATCACATAGGCATGTGGTTTGGCCGTGTATCCCCTGCAACTTAAAATTTTCAAAACAGAATCCCCAGGATTCTCCACACGGGCAGAGACACGGGCGTGTGTCTCAGCCGTGTGTGCCACACGGCTTAGCACACGGGCATGTGACTTGGCCATGTGATGTAGTCAAAGAGTTACACGGGGTAGGACACGGCCTGAAGCACGAGCGTGTCCCTTGGCCACACGGACGTGTCCCTTGGCCACACAGGCGTGTATACCTTGCACCTAGGAAAAATTTTGAAATTTCGTGAAAAATTCTCTGAATTTTCGATTGAGTCCCGATTCATTTCTGACACGTATTTTGGGCCTCGAGGGCTCATAAAAGGGACAATATGATTAATTTATGAAGTGTATGCAATATAATTTGTTTAATGTTCGTAATTGATCTGAAAAGTCCGATAATGCTCCGTAACCCTATTCCGACGACAGATAAGGGTTAGGGGGTGTTACATTCTATTCGCTCCCACCTATATTATGGTGTGCAAAAGAGTTACTGGCAAATAAACCTCGAGGATACAATGAAGCCCAATGGTTGTTGACGTTTTGCACTTACGGAAACAGTCCATTGAGCATTGAGCGGAGCATAACAAGAATATCAATTTCTATAAAAAAAAAATCTGCAGTAAATCTTTATAGAACAATCTAAGAATATAAAATAATGGTGGAAAAATATAAAGAAACTTTTGATGTATTTTTTTCTGTGTCCTACAAATGAAACTTCACTCCTATTTATAGTCTTATGTCTCTTCATAGGGATATAACTACCCAAATGAATAGTCATATATTTAATCATAAAAATAATTATTTAATAGATATCTACATGAATAATTATGATCGTTTATTATTAATTAAGTGACATAACTTTTGGTAACTTATAACATTTCATTTGCAACTATTGGAACACTATATATTTTGAAAACGCAACAAGTACTCGGCTCTTAAGATTCTAGTGAGAAGATAGATTTGATTTGTCATTATGCACCATGCAATTTTTGAGAGAATGACTTTATTGAGAAGGTTAATCGAGCACAAATTTTATCCCAACAATAGGAATGAATTTTTTTAGCATCAATGTTGTGTCCCCACAAAAAAAAGCATGGATGATCTTATCAATTTCATTGCAAATCTGTAAATTGAGGCCTTCAAGATAAAAAAAAGGAGGAAAGAAAAAGTGATATCAAAGTAGATTTGATGAGAGTGAGTCTTCCACCTGATGATAGACCTTTTGACTTCCATCAGCTGAGTTAGACCTTTTGACTTCCATCAGGTGAGTTTATTGTTTACCTTATCCAAATTAAGTTTCGAAAAAATTCATTTTCCCTATATAGTTTCCCCAATTCCAGACCTAAATATTTCCCCGGCTGGTCAATTCCTTTTGCATTAAGAATGCCACTATACCATTTTTTTTAGTGTATCATTCCCAGAGTGAGAAAGAGTTCAGACTTATCAAAATTGATTTGGAGCCTCGATTGGTAACAAAACTTTTTAAGAAGAGTTATGAGGGATTTGCAAGTCTGAACAAACGAATTAAAAAGATGTAGTAATCATCAGGAAAAAGAAGATGTTTAATAATAGGGCGTTTCTAGAGACTTTGATTCCTCGGATGGATTTATTCGTTTCAACTTTTGAAGCATAAGGCCACGTTTGGTTGGAGGGAATGGAATAGCCATTCCTTCCTTATTCTTGGTTGAACAGTTAAGCTGTAGTTTGGTTCACCGTTTTCTTCATTCGGCGAATGGTTATTCCTCTCTTATTCGTCTGATTTACCGAATCATCATTTGGCGAAGGGGGCTAAGAATAGCCCATTCAACGACAGATGTAATAGCAAAATTTTTCCCCCAGACAATTTTACCTTGTATTTCTTCACGCATCGATTGTCAATTCCATCGTTGTTGTAAAAGTGGTGCCTCCCTCGATTCTGTCATTGAGAACTGTAGATTCATCTCTGACTCGTTTCCCGCCTCCGCAAAGCTGCCTCCTTTCCTTTATGAGAACCTCTGTAAGTTCCTTTTTTTTCTTCGCCTTCTTGTTTTATAATTTCAACTATGTTTGTATTATTGGTTCCGTTTTCCTTTTTCCTTTCGAATTTTTTTCCAATTATCATTGTTATAAGAATTACCCGAAAGAATATTGAGAAATCTAGTTCAGTAATTATTTTTCCATAATTTTCTTGAATTTTGAAGAAAAATGAAATTTTTTTAGTTGCAAAGACTGCAGTCTGGGGATAGGGTTAGAAATTGTAGATTTTGGTATTTGGACCTTTTTCATTAACCAACTGGTTAAATCCAGATGATAGAACTAGCATTTTTGTGATGGATATGATGCGTATGATCTAGTATTTTTGTTTCTTGTGTGTGTATGTACTCCTGTCTTGTATCTCTTTTTAAAAAGGCGTTAATGTTCATTTTCCCCTCTGGATAAATTTGTTACTTCTATATATTACCGACATCTTTATCCTTCTTGTTAATAATTTTCACGACGTTTTTAATCTGCATGTAGTTTAAATTGGATATCATAAGTTGCATTCTGTGTTATTTAGGGAATGAGATTGCATACATTTCACATTGCTTATCCTAAAATTTTGGGTAAAAGTTGATATTAATTAATTTTATTATTTCAGGATATATCAGTGAAAGGGCTTGAACTACTGAACAAATACATTGGTGCTTCTGAGCAAGCTGTAAGAGAGTCTAATCAAGCATTTTCTCTTTTACCATCTTTTATGGATGCGTTCCCCATTGATTTTTGCTTCTTGATATGCCAGTAATATTTATTATAATTCAAACCCAATATGTAAAAAATAACAGATATAAATAATAATTTCTAGTGAGCCGTGTAAATGCATAATGTGTATGTATTATTAGTAATTACCTTGCCTAAAATGAAATTTAGTAGCAAGTTTGTGTTACATGCATTTTAAGTATTGTATTGAAGGGTATAGGACTGTGGTAATATATTACTGCCAATGTAAACTTTGCAAATTTGTAGATTTATTAACTTATTCTAGCGCCCAAGGGACTAGGATGTTGAGGCATGCATATCTTATTGACTATTAAGTTCAGCTCATCATATGCTGTGGAAATATATTAATGTGTTTCTACTGTGGAAATATAACTCAAGGTTCATGCTCAATATTGTTTCAGGTTCGAGATAATTTCTCTAAAGCAGCTGTTGCTGCTGCACCTTGCCTCCTCTTTTTTAATGAATTGAGTTCCATTACCCCTAAAAGATGACATGACAACACTGGAGTAACTGATCGAGTTGTCAACCAAGTTAGTATCTTTTTGCTTGCTGCATTTTATTATTTTGCCTTAACTTTTGATGTCTTTCTCATTGTTATTTTGCTTTCAAACAATTCCTAATTGAATTTGATGGTTTTGAAGTTTTGACTGGTGTATTTGTGTTTGTTTGCAACAAGGTTAGTTCTCATAGAATCCTATTGTATTATTTTGATATTATCTATCCTTAATCTTCGGTTAATCCCCACAATGTTGAGTTTGGTTCGTTATTATCTTCACGATCGATTTTGACATGAAATACATACCCAAATAAGATAGCTTTTCAAGTAGCACAAAAACTTTAAAAGATAATACGTTTCTTGATTTCAAGGTTTTCCATAAATATATGAATTTCTTATTTCATTGTTTTCCTTATGAGTTGCATGGCTTTAATAAAAATTGACTTGAATTCTTCTCATAAGCAGTAGACCAGATCTGCTTGATGCTGCATTGCTGAGACTTGGTAGGCTTGATCGCCTCCTTTTCTGTGATTTTCCATCTTCGCGTGAAAGGTTGTGGATATTCTGACCTTTCTTTCAAGAAAGCTTAATGATATTGTTTTTTATGCCTCAATTTTCTACTCTTTCTTTTATTTTTTTTTGTTTCATAATAGAAACCGAAGGTATAAAACTCTTCTTCAAGTCTTGCTTCCTAGAATTACATGATTTTATCCACATGTATCAGCTTTGTTACCAGGATTAAGTGGTCAGTGTTGGATTTTGATGTACATCTGTCACTGATTTACTCAAAATTTTAAAAATTTTCATATATTTGGAGGAAGAACTTGGACTATTCATTTATGTTCTACACATCCAAATATACAAGCAGCATAGTATGGCGTAATGTGATTTGCTATATATATCAAACTAGAAACTACCTTGATCGAATGTTTTAGTGTTACTTTCCTTTGTAATACTTTGTTTTTGCACATATAATGTAGTTTCCATTGGCCAGTGATGTCGATTTGGACGTCATAGCATATATGACAGAAGGATTTAGCGAAGCTGATCTCCAAGCTCTTCTCTCAGATGCACAGCTCGTTGTGGTTCATGAACATTTGAGCAGCACGAATAGCAATGAGCCTGGCAAAATGTTGGTCATAACTGATACTGTTCTAAAGTCTATTGCTTCCAAGGCAAGACCGTTAGTTTCAGAAGCTGAAAAACAGAGACTGTATGGAATCTACAGTCAGTTTCTGGATTCAAAGTGATCTGCCTCCGCACAGGTAATTGTCCCTTGCATACTAATTTCCTTATATTTGCAGCTTCTCACATTAGTCATTCGCTTAACTGAATAAAATTGAAAATTTCCGTGCTGTCGAGGGATGCAAAAGGCAAGAGGACAACTCAGGTTCGAGATATTTTCTCTAAAGCAGCTGCTTCTGCACCTTGCCTCCTCTTTTTTTGATGAATTTGATTCCATGGAACTTAGGGAAACAAGGTGGGAAATTCGATTTATATATGTATACATATATTACATGGTAGAGATTAAGCATCGTGAAAATCTAATCAACTAACCAACAAACAAAATCATGAATTATTGCAGACTTCTAATTGGTGGGAAGAGGACGTTGAATTTGAGGTATCTTCTACATGGCGTAGTTGAATAGCCGAATGACAGCTAAACACAATGATACATATCGCGCATAAATAGCGAAACTTGATGATGCACATAACAAATTTTCCTTATAGATTTCTTTTAAACCTTTTCGTTCACATTTCCCTGTAACCAAACCCCTTCTTCTTTAATTATATTAAGAATGTTATTAAACTATATATTATTTTTATTAAATTGTATTTAATAATAATCTTATTAAAATTTAATAATAATAATCTATCTACCTAAAAAAAATTTGCTAAGGGTATTCTGGTTATTTTAGTTTTTTTTCTTATACTATTACAAATCTATTACATTTAACCAAACACAATAATATTATTACAGTTCTTTTTTATTACATTCAATCAAACAATTGAATTACTGATTACAACTCTATTTCATTACAGTTTTATTTCATTCCAGTGAACTAAACGTACCGTAATTGAGTGGATATTCACACAAAGAACAATGAGGTAAAGTGAAAGGGGATCACCTTAACATAGGCCTCTAAAAGGAGTAAAGCTTTCAGAAAGTGAGCCATTGACTAGAACATCATGATTCCTAAAGGTAATTGTTCCCAGCTTGATGTCATTCCCAGGGCCAAGGGTAGTTGCACCTCATTCTTAAGAGTAGTTGTTCGAAGGGTAAGTGTTCTCGCAATTTACTTTCACAATTTTCCTTTTTTAAGTATGGACGGTTATAAAGCATAAACATGGTGAGCTTTGCATTTGTAGGGACCAATGAATTCATTATTGATATCTCAGAGTAAATGCTGGCCATGTCTGCCAAGCAGGTGAACCTTTACTCTCTTTTTTCTCGTTGAAAACGAAAGTTCTTTTTTATCAGAGACAAAAACAGTAGACATGCAAGGGAATTAGGTGCAACATTTGTCTCATGCAAATGGTGGAAGAAACGGTCAAAAATAGCACAAATGTGGTTCAGGTTACAGAAAGTTGGAACATCTGCCTTCTAATTCCAATCCAATGTTTTTTTCACCCTTTCATATTTATCATACTAATTTATTTAGTACCTACTTTCATTACTTCATCCAAATATCACTTCTGTTTATTGTTCCCATCTAACTAGAAACCACTTTGTTGTCCCATAAACGAAGCCATTACAAACTTCTATTTTGTTGATTTTCACCAAATTATGAATTCGGTCCAAAGAGGACAGGTGATCTTTTCACTTAACAGCTTCTGTTTTTTTGTTTTTGTTTTTTTGGATTTCTCCAACTTTAACACTTTTTTACTAGGCTAATAAAATGCAATTCCGATGAATATGCCAGGGTGTGTCTCATCATCACCGAAGGCAAGGCGCAAGTGTTATACTCCTCAGCTATAAGGTTAAGCTCTCGCCTTCTCTGACACCAACACCGACAGCAAGTTATACCGGAATCTGATAGCAAAATAAGCATCGATGCTTTGCTCGGGAAGATGGATTCCCCATCAGAAGCGTCAGCAACAATCATTGATGACAATTTGTTTAGCTCTGCTCCATTAAGAGGTAATAGGGCATTGGGTTGCAAAAAGTTTTTTATACGAGAATTCACAGCCCTCCAAAGGAATTTACAAGACCCTCTTAGTCTTTAACTAATGCATATTAGGGAAGATAAAATAACCGCAACCCAAAAGTTTTGGTGATGGACAAGACATTGGGTGAGGAGCAGATGAAAATTATTAAAAATAATAATAAAAGGTCAAAAAGAACAAAGCATATTCGATTTAAACCATTGAGAACCGGGAAAGGGTGGATAAAGAGGCCAGCAAAGGGGACCAAAGATTTAGGCTTTTGAAATGCAAAAAGAAAAAGTGTTCAATAATGTTGGTTTTGTGGGCCTCAATTTTTCTTCCAAGCAAAAACCCTTTGTTTGAGGTTTGGAATTTGGATAGAAATTGCTAGGGCTCAGGCCTTGCAATTGCATCGTTTTTACATCCATAATCATCAAAGAAAAGCTAATTCAGACGGTGAGCTTAAGTATATCATCAGAACTAAGTACTGTGAACAAACTTTCGGGGGGATTGAGTAAATGGATACTAATACAACACGGCATCCTGTAATTAAGAAAACTAGAAGAACTCAAAGTCCAGATATTTACCCCCAGATTTCATGTCTGTTCCTACCTGACCTACCATCCTTTTACTGTTGCTACCAACTCCAACTGGCTCCACCGGCCCGAGTTTCCCAGGCATCCTAGGCATCTCGCTCTCCATTGGTCTTGGCACCTCAGGTGGGGTGCTGCATCGTATTAGAGCCCAATTCACACCTTCAAAGAATGGATGTTGCTTGATCTCGGTTGCGCCCCTCTTGACCCCTAAACGGTGTTGTGGCTCTTTCACCAGCAACCCACGGATTAAGTCGCGGCTAGCATAACTGGTTGCTGGAGAATCCGGAAATTTCAGCTGTTGCCCTACAACATTGAATAGTGTAGCGCGGTTTCCTGAACCTTTAAAGGGGGTTTTACCATATAGCAGTTCATGCAAGAAAATCCCAAAGGTCCACCAATCAACAGCACTTCCATGGCCTTCTCCTTTGATTATTTCAGGGGCTAGGTATTCGTGGGTTCCAACAAAAGACATAGACCGGGCTGCAGTAGGCTCTGCAACAAGCTCTGGGAGGGTATGAGAAGGCGCCCCAAATTCTATTCGAGGTTTTCGGGTTTTCTTCTTGTTCTTTTGAGGGAATATCCGTGGGATAAAGCACGCAGGTTGAATGCAAACTGAAGTAGGCTCAATGCAGGCAGGTTGAACACAGAATGCACCAGCAGCTCCACGTTTTGAAGGATCAGAATCGAATGCTGAGGATTTTATCAGTGTGGGAAACACTGCACATCTTAAGGAAAGATCAAAGTCTGAGAGCATTATATGGCCATCATCACGAACAAGAACATTTTCTGGTTTCAAGTCCCTGTAGACAACACCAAGCATGTGGAGATACTCGAGTGCTAATAGAACCTCTGCAGCGTAAAACCTGCATTTAGAAGAAAGATGGGGTTTGTAACTGTTCTAACTGAAATGCACTGATCTTATACAAACACACTTGCTTATGAAGCTGATATGATGACCAAGCCTTTAGCAATGTGTTTACGCCAACCATATGAAAAGAACTTCAGAAACATAATGAATGTATATGCAGTAACCATTTTGAACAATGAATGAGATAAGTTTCCAAAACGAGCCAAGCAAAGACTGGGAACCCTTTCTTCATAGACTGGTAACTATTTTGGAACTCAACATAAACAAATAACAATTTCAGTCCACGGCACCTACTCATAAAAGATGCCTACAAAGGGAACCAAGGGAAAATGGGAAGCAAAGGAATCCATTTACACGACCAGCTCAATAGTATCACACAACCTCCTAGTTAAAATAGTTCTATGAACTCCAATTAGATGTACATCACAAAAGACTCATAGAAAGAGATAAAAACTGGCAGGTCCAGAAGACAGCAAGCATCTCCCTGCCTAGAGTTCAGCAGTATGAAGGTGACAATAACTTTCATTAACTAGATATTGCCCAAGATTGCATAGAGAACTACTATCTTTGGACTTTGTTAACTAGGGCTAGTTTTACTTGACACCATAACTCCAAAGACATTAAGAAACCAAAAGTGGTGAAAATGAAGAAATGCTGAAGGTTCCCAACGTGTAGAAAAATACAATAGAGATGAAAACCACATTCTCATGTGCTTGACATTTAGGTTGTGGAAGTGCATTACCCATCCAATAACTACTGAAAAATAACATAGAAATATCAATACCACAAAGTAGGAGGAATAACAACTGAATAGAAAACAGATCAATAGACCAATCCTCATGGAAGTAAACTTCTGAGACAAAAAAGGAATTCTTACTGCAGAAATTTATTTTATTTTCCTTTAAGGATGCTAATATTCAACACGAGGTGGATGTTTTCAAGTATATAAGCCATACCTTGCAGCATACTCTAAGAAATGCTTTCCAGGTTGCCGTTGTCTCAAAGTGTGTAGATCCCCCCCTGGGCAATATTCCATGACTAGACATGAGAATCTGTCAGTCTCAAAATGAGTATAAAGAGTGGGCAGAAATGGATGGTCCAGAAGCTGGAGAATCTCCCTTTCAGTCTGAGCCCTAGTCAACTTCTTACGACTTGCAAGTGATGCCTTGTCCATTACTTTCATAGCAAAATAACAAGAAGTACCACTCAGCTCTGAGAGATATACACTGCCAATGTCACCACAACCAAGCCGTTTAAGCAATCTGAAATGACTCATTCCCAAAATTCCATCTCGAGCCCGGATAGCCAGGATGGCATTCCACCTAGGATCATTTCCTTTGTGAGGCTTATTAGCACTCCCAGTAATATTGCTCCAGTTACTGTCATCACTAAGGCCACTGCTATCACTTGCTTGGCTAACACTAGTCTTTGCACTCTCAAGCGAATCTGCCCTGACACTTTCTTTTCTACTCTCACAATTCCTCTCCATGCTAATCATGCCATCACTTGTAACTGCATCACTCCTACATGTACTTGCAGAGCTATTGACGATGCTCATGGCGGTGACAACCCCAGTGCTGTCAATGCTGCTATGTGGACTTACATTACCACTTGGAGGCAAAGAAACATCCCAAACACATTCTTTGTCATCTGAACCTCGATGAATGAGAGAGTTATCTACATTTTGTGATGCACGTGGGCCTGAAAATGGTGAAGATAATGCAACAAAATCATTGGATTCTTCAGCCAAACTTTCTGCTGGTGAAAGAATAGCAGGACTTGGTTTCTTATGAGGAACCCTAATCGAAAGATCTTCTAAAAAAGGTCCCTTCACTGACATGCTCTTCATCAAACACCCAGGATCGGACTTCTTCTGACTGATTGGTACATACACAGTTCTCATTGGATCCGTGTCCACAGGTTCCGGAGGGTGACTAGCTCCGGAAAAAGAACTAGATCCACCTTCCTCCAATGAATCACCACCGCATTTGAATGTAATAACATCAGGCATGATTTCTACCTGTTCAAGCAAGGAGTGTTTCCCTTTCCATGTCCTTACGGGTTCAGCTGACTCTGGCAATTGGGAGCTTCCCACATTAGATCGACCTGCTTTATCTCTAGCATATACAGGTTGCAAATTCAACATAAGACCTGCTTCTCTCTCAAAGACTATATGCGGATTTGGCACTGAACTCAGAGCAGGCAATTTCCTCGGAAGCAACTTTGATTCTGAGACCCTTTCCATTCTAGGTAATCTTGAATCTTTACATAGAATAATCTTAGCAGCAAAGCAACCCTGCAAAATGAGGTTGAGATTGAGTTCAATAATTCCTCTAGTTTTCTGGTTGGACTTCAAAAGGAATCTAATGAACCATTTCTTTCTTTTCCAATATTCTCTAACCATATCCTTAGAATCAGCTTTTCTTCGTTATTTTTTTTTCCCTTAAACGGGTAAATAAATCAACAATAATATTCTCAGATTCTAGCCCACTTTATCAGCACACCAAAGTAAAATAAAGCATTAATAAATGTATACAAACAGAAAAAATCACTCACTGCCAAACCATTTTATCCAGATTTAGTCTTCAAAATAAAACTTGTAAAAAGAATAAGAAATCCAATACTATATATAATAAAGAATAAGAAATCCAATACTATATATAATATTTCATCTTCCTATATTTTCTAACCAAAAGTCTTTTTAACACATTTTAACAATAAAAAGAAAATAAAACTTACAAGAACAGAGCAATCAAAGTTCTATCACTAAACCTCTAATTTCAGAGCCAACGCTTGAAATGATATGCTTAACTCGTAATTTGTACCCAAAATAAAAAAGCGAACCAGATCAACCAAATAAGCTCGTGAAATCTGTAACTTGAGTTGCTATCAACTAAATGCCGGTATTAAATAAATTTGAGAAACCCTAGCTAATTTTCTTTTTTAAAAATAAAAGGATAAAATCACAAATAATAAATGTAGACATGCGAAATTCCGCCACTTCTCTCCTATTACATTGTCACTTCAGCACATTCGCCACGTAAACCCTTCGATGCCACCCCCAAAACCTTTCAACCTCTCCCTCTTTCCAACATTTAAAAAGAAAAAAAAGTGGAGAATGTTTTCTAATTCCAACTCACAGAACATACAGAGAGAAAAAGAGAGCGAGAGAGAGAGATCTAAAGGATCATATTAACAAAATTCAAGAACTAAGAAGAATAGGAACCTGTACGGACTTTTAAAACAAAAACAAATGATTAGGAAACAGAGCTCTGAAACTCAGCCTTATATCAATTCCTCTCTCGCCAAGAAAATTTCCAAACACATACGCTACAATCAACGATTCTTTTGGTTTTCTTCTTGTGTTAGTGCTTTAGCGACCTCTCTAGACTGTGTTTGTTTTTTCTTTTAGCTCTGCAACTAAGCTTGCTTTTGCTGTTGTGGTGGGTTTAGAATTGGCAGACTAGCTTTTGCTTTTTGTTTTTAGTTTTTTATTTTTTATTTTTTATTTTTTATTTTGCTTTGTGAAGGACGGGAGGCGGGCGAGTGAGGGCGAGAGAGAGAGTGGAGGGCCCGTTTGGGGTCCGCATTAAAGCTGGTCCCATCTCTGTTCCTGCTTTAGCCTACATTGCTTTTCAAAGGCTGAAAGATGGTTCAAAATTGGTTAAAATCTTTGATAAGTCCCTATACTTTCTTAAAAATTTGTAATTTAGTCTATATATTTTTATTTTTAAGAATTTAGTCCTGTTTTCAGATTTCAAAATTTAGATCTGTTAAAATTACTTTGTTAAGTTTAGGTTCATTGCAAATCATGTTTTAGCTACATGGTTATCAAGTGAGGAGTTTTGATTTCAAAATATCACATCAATAAATTTAGCAAAAAAATTTTAATTGTGTTAAAACTAAACTTGAATTTTGAAATCTGAAAAGTAGAGGGGATTAAATTCTTGAAAATAAAGGCACATGGACTAAATTTTAAATTTGCGAAGAGTACGAGAATCCATGGCATGTTTTAACCTTATTTTTAAGAATTTAGTCTTTTTACTTTTTAGATTTCAAAATTTAGGTTCTTTTATTATTAAATTTGTTTTGTTACATTTATGTTCATTGCAATTCTTTCTATTACATGGCTATCGAGTGAGTTTTTTTAAATTTAAAAATATCATATCAATAATTTAACAAAAAATTAATAATGTTAACAATTGGATTTGAATTTTAAAATTCGAAAAGTGAAGGGACTATATTCTTAAAAATAAAAATATAGAAATTAAATTTTAAATTTCTAAAAAATACAGGGACTTATAACATATTTTAACTTTTAAAATTTCACTTAAATGTGAGTGCTGGATGTACAAATTATGGTTATGGTCTGTGTGAATGGTTTCTAATTATAGTTTCGATTTGGTTTGGTTGATAGAGCAGTAATCAAGGTTTAGTTGATTTCAATAACGACGACTCCACTAGTTCACTTACATCATTATTATATAATTTATCCATTAAAAAACTAAGTTAATTATAATTTTAAGAAAGTCAAATTTTGCGTATGAAAAATTGTCTTTTGTTATTAATATCTCTTACTATTTTCCATTTTTGGAATTTCAATCATGTTATTTTTAATTTTTTCGACAAATATATTACCGTAAATGTAATGACATCTAACTTTATTATTTTCGCATAATATTGAAAAATATTAGTTAATAATTTTAATGATAATCGTTTGAGTAAAATTAAAAAAGTACAAGAATTATGGATAATCAAATTAGATAATATGAATTAAATCCACAATGTACTCATAGTGAGGGACTAATGGTGAAATTTGACCTAACAAATCTAATTGTTATAATTTTGGATTTGAAATGAAATTTTGAAATTTGAAAATTATAATGATTAAATTAGGTATAATGACTTATTTAGCCATCCATTTAATTTTTCACCTCTTAACATTAAACTTATATTGTTTGTCAAATCACCTTAAAATAGATGGAAAAGTTAACATTTGTGAACTTCGCTGACATAGAAGTCCACGTATATGTCACGTTAATAATTAATTAATGTTTTTAAAAAATTATACATTTTTATTTTTTTAAATAATTTGTATGCTTTTCATACGTCAACTTTTTCAATCATTTTTTGGATAATTTGACAAAACAATGCAAATTTGAGAGTGAAAAAAGACGAAAAATTAAATGGACAACTAAAATAATTTTTTTGTAAAATTGGAGAATCAAATAAGTCATTATGCCTTAAAATTAATCAAATTAGAGTAAAAAACTAAATCTATAACTTATATATAATACAAGAACCAATAGCAAAATTTGACGTTTTAATTAAATGTTAAAATTTGATACATTGATGGTTTTTTATTTTATTTCACAAACAGTTTTAAAAAATTATTTTGGGTCTTTTTTTTAAAAATATTTATTTTTTTAATATTTTAGTATACTCTCATAGGACATTTGTCAACCTTTAACTCTATTTGTGGAGTCAAAAAACTCCATTAATAGTGTACCAAATATTTTCCTTTTAATTAAATGAAATTTTTGAATAAATATACATTTTAAAATATGTGTATTTAATCTTCAATTAATACCGACTTTAAATTTTTCCAATTGCATTCTATATATATATATATATATATATATATATTTTAAAAGAATAATCATTGAGCCTGATAGTTAGGGTGTTCACCACTTCAAATATAGCCTAGATTCGAGTAATACTAGTCACGTTGTTGTCAGAGTCTTTTAATTCACCAAAAACAAAATCAATCCCTACATTTATCTTATAAGAAAAATAAAATGAAATCAAAATTTATGAATTATTTTTAAAGTGAAAATTAATTAATTAGCAACATGATAAAGGTGTAGTAGTTAGGCCCATGTTAGCATCTCAAAATCCAAGACTGAAATTCTATGATTGTCATTCCCCTTTTCTATTTATAATACGTAAAAGAAATTTAAAATTATCTATTTATTAGTATCAACGACTTTAAACCAAATTTAATAACAATTAAATAATATTTGTTTTATCTTTTTTTTTTCTCAACCCTAATGATGATGTCAAAATGACAACAATTTTGTGAAAGGTAGGTCCCACATTTCTAAATTATAATTAAAATGTATTATTTTCTCCGCTGCTTTTTCTCATCTTCCAATTATTTTTTCACCGTAGGTCTTACGTTGTGCTACAATTACTATTGTCAAAGACGCCAATTGATTAATGTGGTAGCCACTTTCCCTTTGTAAATAAGTGAATATAAATTTAAATTTCACGGAAATACATTTATTAAGAGAACTCCTTTTATTTTCATATTTATTTTATAAATTACCTATTAATTTGAAACACACGTAAATTTATTATTGTATCAATAGTGTGATTGGCAATAAAATACTATCGTATACAATAAGGAAGCTATATAAGTAATGCAATTATAAATCTCATGGAGAGTTTGATCCTAGCTAAAGATAAACGTTGGCGGCATACTTAACACATGCAAGTCAAACGGAAAGTGGTGTTTCTAATGGCAGATAGGTGAGTAATACGTAAGAACTTGCCACTAGGAGGGAACAACTGCTAATACCTCATAGGTTTAGGAGCAAAATGAGGAATTCGTTCAAGGAGGGGTTTGCATCTGATTATCTAGTTGACGAGGTAATAGCTTACCAATGCAATGATTAGTAGCTGGTCCAAGAGGATGATCAACCACACTGGAACTAAGACATGGTCTAGACTTCTACGGGAGGCAAGAGTAGGGAATTTTTCACAATAGTTGAAAGTCACCTTATTGGTTGTGAAAATTGAAAAGTCAATAATTTGCAAGTTGAATTGATTGTTTTAAGGTTCATGTTCGATGTTTGGATTGTTCCTTCCAACAATATCGTTTTTTAAGTTTAAATTTATATTATGTTTTTAAAAGTACTACATATATGTTATTACTACACTCAAGACATATTAATTAATATTATATTCAAATAAGGAATTGAGATTATTTCTTATCATGTAAACTATCATAATCAAACAAGAAGTTTAAAATTAAGATTCAAACGGAATACAAGAATCTTACCATATGAGCTTTAACTAAACTTGACTTGATTACCCCCTTAATTCATAGATGATAAAACGATTTTCTTTTCAATGTCACGAAAGCCTCTAACCTTTGGACTTCATTATCCGATCTTATTATTGCATAATTTATTATCTGTTTAGTTTTAAATGTTTGAATTTTTTATTAATTTGATTCTTATTTTTTAAGTTAAATTTGGTTATTAATTATTTTTAAAAAAAGTTAAAATATATTTTTAATAAAAATATTGAGTAAAATATTATTTTTAATACCGTTAGCGTGACAACTCGTAAGGCAGTCTATATGCACATCATACTAATATAAGACCATTTGTTTTATATGTCACATTAACAAATAATTTAAAAAATAGAAAAATAGAAAATAAATCAAAATTAAAACTTTAAAAAATATAAAAAGTTCATGAAATTTTTAAAAAAAATAGCATGGAATACACGTGAATTACAATGCAGGCTGTCGTATTTAAAATTTTAATATTTTAGTTAGTATTCTTATTAAAAGTATCATTTCAACTCTTTTTTTTTTTTCAAAAAATTAATCATCAAATTTAGCTATTTTTAAAAAATTGAGATCAGATTTAACTAAAAAACAAAAGAATAAAGACCGAATTGATAAAAATATAAATATAAAGAGCAAAATTAAAATTATTTTGTTACCCATTTCAAATGGGGCAAAACTCCAGAAAATACCAAAAAATAACAAAAATTACCGGAAAGTATAGGGTTGAAAATTAATGACCGGAAAGGGCAATTTCCCCAAAAATCGCCCCCGTCGGTAGCGTTTTTTGGGAGAGTGACCTAAAGCGCGTCCCCGGGGAGCGCTTTAGGCTTTTTTCCCGAGGAAATATGGTGGCGACAAGTGGGAAGAAAATGGCTCCAAAATTAGGCAATGAGAAAGTTGATGTGATGTGAAAATTGGTATGGGGTAATTGCAATATTGGTCCCTATTTGAATAGGTACTTTGTAAGTTTGATCCCTAAACCTCAACTATAAATAGGCCTAACCATTTCTCATTTTCTTCATCCCACAATTTGCCATTCTCTACTTAAGGCATTGTCTCTCTCCCCTATTTGTAAATTTTCACTTGTATTTTTGGAGTGAAATATATTTGTTAGTGCCCGAAGACGTAGGCAAAATTTTTTCATATCTTGTGAGTGTGATCGTAGTTATTTATTGTGCTATTAAATTACGATTGAGGGATATTCTGGCTAGGAAAGACTTGGTACTTAAGTGATCCTTGTGATCCACCTCTCTTTCCTGGGAATTGAACTTAGTGTGATTTTTTAGTACAATAATTTTACTCTTTTACACCGTCCACTTGCAATGAGTGAACGTATTAATGCTGTTATTTACTACGATGGTGAAGTGCGTGACATCGAAAATGGTGTTGTTTTCTTATCGGAGAACACAGCGCGATTGAGTTTTAACCGGAACGTCGATTTGGTAGAACTTCGCAAAAGAATTAGGCGTAAAATATTGGAACAACGCTAATGAAAGTTCAGTCTATTAAGTATAGATTTTGTGCTTGGTTGATCCGGTGAGATATGACTCATTCGACATCAAAGGTCCTCGGAGCCTTGAGGCAATGGTGGAGACTCATCTTGCCAGTGGTTCACCCTATATCGAGGTATATGTGGAATTTTCATCTCCAAGTGATCTGGCTGCGACCTCAACATCTAGTATCGTTCGAGGGGAATACACGACCCCAAGTCGACACTGTAAGTGGGAGGCAAAACACGAGAAGTGCGCGTGTGCGGTGGTAGTATGGAAAACATAACCCCCCGCACGACACTCGGTTGGTGGATGGGACATGCATATTCGTCATTCGGACGTCGGATGACGTAAATACGATTGGGGAGGTCATCAACTTCTAGTGGATGGCAATCCACATACGATTGGGATCGTTACGAAAGATGTTTAAGGAGGGATGATGTATTACCGACGACATCCACCAGTGAGGGGCCCTCGTTGTTACCGACGACATGCACCAGTGAGGGGCCTTCGTTTGTTGCAGATTATGGAGGATGGGATGATGAATCCGATGTGGATCCACCTCGGGAGCGGGGCACGATGGTGCGAAGTTGGATTATTTTCTCAACCGGAGCCCGTTCCAATTGTACTGAAGACGCGTTGAGGCGGTTCGCACGAAGAAGAAGAAGATCCGCTTATTCGGGCATACTCACCTCCAGCGCACATGCATAATGTCGATCTATCTGAAGATGATGCATTGGAGTTTCCTGAACTACCACACCGGACGCGTGACCAAAATCATACCGGTTCCCGGTTAGGTAAAAAGTCATACCGGTTCTCCCACGTCTCGATATGTTCTGACCAAAATCTTGGCCAATCCGGTGTCTTTCGCAGTAAGTCCACTTTGTGCTCATCATCGAGCACCTCAGGAGGCACTGGAATCGGTTGCCGGCATCCAAATTGCCGCAGAACCCGATCTGACTGGTGCATCTCCACTGTTGAGTAGGTGATTAGCGGGACCTTAACGTGCCAACTGTTCGGATTTTGGAGATACTCCTCGAAATTATTGCTCAATTTCGGGATCCTCGTGACGGTGTCCATTGAAACTATATTAACATTACCAACTTATTAGTTATATACATAATATTAGACACTACCTACGAAATACTAAATTATAATAACTAAATTCGACACACTTACTTGTGATTCCGACCTTTGGTCCAACAGGAGCCGTATATCCTCAAGCGAGTTTGGTATTCCAACATGACTGCTCCTCGGATGGTTCCACCTAATTAAATAAACTTTTAGCATGCAATTATACTATAAATATATGACATAATTGTAAAATATAATATTAAATTTACCTCGTTATCGGTGGGAATGAATATGGTCGGGTCGAGTCGAGGACGTAAAAATGGAAATCGAAACCATGCCCATGACTGCAGTAGTGATAGGCAACCTCCGATTTTTTTGTTTACTCGGCAATACGCCTGCACATCTCCCGTATAATATCGATAAGACGCACGGGACTTCAACTCAATTCACCCACGCTCGAAATCAACAAGTTTCGTGGAGCCATCTCGTGTGGACGAGGTTTCTAGAGAGGTCGGCATCGATACCTCCAATTATCTCAAGTATGTATGCCCGCAAGATACCGTATTCTTTTTCTTCTTCATCGAACCTTCATTCGCCTGCATGGATTGCGTCTCGTAACCAAGCCAAATCGATCCGAGCTCCTTGAATTTTATCGGAATGGCACCCGTAAGCTCGTAGCATACGGCCATCCAATCGAGAGATGTTACGGACCCGGTGACTACCGAACCCGCCCACCGGTAATCCCAATCAGAATCGCACATCTTCCAAGGTGATGGTACACTCTCCGCATGGCAAATGGAAAGTGTGCGTCTCGGTCTCCACCTCTCTATCAACGCTACCGATCAAATGCGGCTCCAACTTGAACCCCGCTATCGTGGCCACGTGCCAAAAACCCGCTTCCCCGCAGTAATTCTCGATCAATGGCGATGGGGACCGTGCATGTTGCGAATATAACATTGCAACACCCGATCTCTGATCGTTTAAAAATTATAAAATTATAAAATTCTAAATTAATTAAAATTGCATAATTAAAAATTTAATAATATTGAAAAATTAACATTCAAACTTACCATTTTCTTTTCTTCGGGCTGGCAATGTGGTCCTCGCCTAGGCGACATAATTCCCTACCATTGTACTCAGATAAATAATTTAAAAATTTTCCAAAAATAGGTTTAAAAAAATTATAAAGGGCTTTTTATAAATAGTAAAGGACTATTTTGAAATTTAAGCGTAAATTTGAGAGAAATTTGAGAGCAAATTGATAGCAAATTGAGAGAAAAATGAGAAAGGATTGAATTGTGAAAAAATGAAGGGTTGGGGGTATTTATAGGTTTTTTTTTCGACCGTTGGCCCCCAACGGTCAAAAAATTGACCGTTATGCCTAAAGCGCTCCCGGGGGCGCGCTTTAGGCGCAGACTTCTCAAAAACGCTACCTGACGGGACGCGATTTTGGGGAAATTGCCCTTTCCGGTCATTAATTTTCAACCCTATACTTTCCGGTAATTTTTGTTATTTTTTGGTATTTTCTGGTTTTTTGCCCTTTCAAATGGGTAAGAATAAGTAAATATTTTTCCAGCATTTTGTATCGGTCGTACCAAACACAGCAGTAAAGTTTCATTATCAAACTACATTTGTTGTCACAAATCGAAATGCGGAGATGAATTCCTTTTTCCTCTTTAGACGAAATTGCTGACCAAGAAGAAATAGGCTAAAACTTAAACGTGTATCCATTACAATCAAGAAAACTGTCATTGGTTTTTTAAAATCTCTGACATCCTCATGGCATAAGGCTCCAACTAAATCTAGAATTAAATTGGGATGAAAGTGAAACTTCATTTCACAAGCCAAGTTCTTCATTTATTTAATTATTTTCACAAAAGAAAACCCAAACGCAAAAAATGTTTCATCAATTATGGGAAAGGACCGAATAAGATTCTCTGTAGCAAATTATGGACAGTTCATAAGTAGAAGGCAAAAGAGGCATGCGCATGAATGGTCTATCAATGTCGAGCTCTTCCTTGACAGTCAATAATCCAAGGCAAAAGCGTTTAATGATGATTGGGATCTGGGTTGCCAAGATTAGGGCCAAAACCGGCAAATAGCGAGTGCCAAGCCAAGCAAAAGCACAAAGATGATGAAGCCACTGAGTGCCTGAATGAGTGGTCAGTCTCACCCATCCACTTGTCCCAATTGTCCTTCGCTTACACCATCCACCACCCCCACCAGGTTTCACTTCCCATATTCATAAACAATTAGACACAAACAGTGCTAATGAAACAAATAAAAAAAAAAAAGGAACTGTTTGAGTCAAAAGACAACTGTTTGGATTCAGTGATTTCCAGGAAAACAAAAATAAAAAAGTTGTTTAATTTGCTGATTTGCTTACCCGGTCGAGAAGAAAAAGTAAGATGCGAATCCTATAACAGACGACAAATATTCAGTCAAATATAATTCGAAGAATAAATAATTAAAAAAAAAAGTAAGATAGTGGTCACATTTTTTTATAAAGTGATTGCAATCATTACCTCTATATTTTACTTGAAATTTATGCCCACATTTTCCAGAAAACAAGTGCTTTGTAATCCATTATTGACATAAATATATTTTTTAATATTTTTAATTATCTTATTTTATATACAAATATTTTAACATAATGTTTTTCATAATTATTTTACCTTTTTCGTTTTTGATAACATCAGTTTTACCATCTCATTTGTTTGCATGTAAAATAACTTTTGAAAAATAAATTTTGAAAAATAATTACTTTTTCAGAAAAGTTAATATTTTTTAGTGTTTGAATGAATTTGTATAAAATATTTCTCATTGTTTGGCTGATTTAATGAAAGTTTTTCATTAAAACTGTTTTAAAATGAAACAAATATACATTTGAGAATTGATCATCTTTTCATTGTTTAGTTGAATTTATTTTATATCAAATAAATTTATATTTTATATTATTTTTACATATATTGCAATAGATTTATTTATAAATAAATACAAATATATAATAGTACATAATTCTTAAACTAGAATATTAACAGTCATAAATTGAAAACAACTAAAACAAATTGATGACACGACTGTGTTATAGAAAAACAAAAAAAAATCGAACAGTAATAAGTTAGCTTCCAAAATACAATTAGTACTACAAATTAATAATATTATCTTGGTGCATAATTTGTAATACACCACATGATGACTACAATATTGTCCAAATGCATATTTAGTACTACATCAAATTAATACATTGATATCTTTAACATTGAAAATATTTTTTAAGCCAAATTTTTCTATGCTTCGTACTTTTAGCCAATAAAGCTTTGGCCTCAGATTCACGACCCACAAAATAATTAAACACACTAAAAAGAAAGTCACCATCAAATAACTTATATCATTCTACATTAATAATTTACATTGTTAATAATTTCAATATCCAACATGCTTAAAACATAATAATTTCAATATCCAACATGTTAATTTCAATATCAATATCCAACAAACATTAATACAAATCACATTATTATCTTTGCAATAACTAAATCGAATAATTATTCACCTTGTCATCTTTGTTTTCCATTGTTAATATAAATCATTTTAACTCAAATAAACTACCAAAAACACCCCACAAGAAAAAAAAACATTAGATACATCATAATTTAGAAGGCCTGTTTATTTTTATCATGAAGCATTTTATCAAACACTTTCTAAATTCAACCCAATCCTTACATAACCCAAAAGAATCCCAAATAACAATAAGACCTCCAAAATTGTCATTTGAAGATGGACCAATCAATTCTCAATTATCAAAGGGCCATAAACAATTAATTAACCAATCATCACAATTTTCAATCTTGGACTTTTGAATAATGAGAAATTGTACTTTCAACTCAGTAACCAGTTGCTTAACCTTTCTTTTCTTTATACTTGATCCTTAGCCCCTTAGGTTCTAAAATAAAATGCAAACCTTATTCAATACACAAAACTTTAGTACACCAATAGAGATAGACTTGGAACAAAGATAATAGAAGCAACCAAGTCGACCCAAACACCACCCAAAGCGCTAAGAATAGAAAGAAGGGAGTTGTACAAGATATATTGACAAGCATTTACTTTAATTGATTTATGCATATCAGTTTAGCCCAAAGTATAAAAAAAACTATAATAAAAAAAATAAATTCACTTAAATAAATAGACCTATTTCTAATGAAGCAAATAGCTTTCATTTCTATGAAAAAATAAGTTAAATGCAAAACCTTGAGAAGCAGAAGACAGTGATATAACTTGATAGGACTAGAAGGATTGTTTTTCATTTTTTAGGATTTCTTCGAAATGCAGACAAGAAAGGAAGACTTGGTAAGGACAAATGCTGACTGGCAAAGATGATGAGGCAATGGTGAGGAGGTGAGACCAACGAACAGAGATGAGGAGGAGAGGCGGAGGCCGACGGACAAAGATGATGAGGAATGGAGAACAACTATTATTTAAGTCAGTGATGAGAGTGAAGAGGAGAAGGAAGAATGTCTTACGGGATGAAAATCGGTAAGACATTTTCCTTAAGAATGCATTGGCTTTACTCGAGTTCTGAAGAATGTTTTCTTTTGGAAATTCATTTTCCACCAAATAAACACCGTAAAACAATGAAAATATTCTACGGAAAACATTTACTGGTAAACAAATGGGCCCTAAATATTGACGCACAATTATACCGTACAAGTTATTTTGCTTAAGTTGTAGTCGTAAAAGCGGAGAACATGGTAGTTTTACTTATTTTAGATTCATAGTTATATTTTAGATTGCATTTTGTCTTTTTATTAAGAAAAAGTAAATTGAACTTTGTTTGTTAGATGAATGAGTAAAATAAATTTGTTAAAATTTAATGTTTATATAATGTTTAATAATAAATTTAGCTCTCAATCTTTACATATTTATTCAATTTGATTCCTACTCTTTTATTGGAAGTAAATTAATTTTTTTTGAAACACTCAAGGGTAAAAAAAGTCTTAGTAATAAATTTTAAAAAATCAATTAAGCCTTTTAAAATTATTTTATAAAAAAAGTTATAAAAATTTTAAAAGTAATCTATTCTTTACCATCCTAGGCCTGTCTAAAAAGTGGGAGGATTTGAGTAAAAATATAGGTCCGAAGAATGAGTTTGGGCAAAAAATAAGGTTCGTTTTCTAAATGGGCCAAGTCTTGGATAGGATTTTTGTAACAGCCTGATTTTCAGTGGTGTCGGAAACAGTGGTCTGAGACCACCAAATCCGACGAGTAAGCTTGTAAATTTTATTATTTAGTATTTACGAGTCAAATGTGGTTTTAAAAAGATTTTTGAATTAGTAATTTGTGTTTTATAAGGATTTATTAGGTCAAGTGGTTTAGAAAATGAGGTATCGAGACCTCAATTCTATAAACCGAGCCATAAATATTTTTATAAATATTTATGGAGTGTCATTAAAGTAGTATTAAATTTTCATTAGAAAATTTTAACATTTTGATAGTTAATTAATTAAAAAGGACTAAATTGAAAAAGGTGCAAAACTTACTAATTAAAAGAAATAGTGATTAAATGGCTTAAATGGTAAATAAGGAGGACTTAAAGAGTAAATTAGCCTATAGGAGATGGCTGAGGTGGCATAAGCATAACAAAAATGATAAAATGATATGATTAAAGGGCAAAATTAGAAATAAATTAAATTAAAATATTAAATTGAAAAACCTAAAAGTTTCTAGACATTTTCTTCATCAATTTTCTGTCCAAAAACACCATTGAAGAGCTCTTGAAGCTGGATTTTATATTTTATCTTCATGTAAGTTTAATTCTTGCCCTTTTCTTGAAATTTTTATTTTTTTGAGACTTTTACAATTATGTCCAACTAACTATTGCATTAGTTTTTGATTTTATTGGAAATTTTGGAAGTTACCATTGATAAATACTGGATTTTTTTTATGAAATAACAAGGATTTAGAGCTTTAATTTTGTTGTATGATGATTTTGCATAGTAATTTTGCTAGATATTGATTTTAAGACCAAATTGTGAAAAGGTTAAATATTAGGGTTTGAAATTAAATTTCTATTTATCAAGGGCTTTATGATAGCCTAGAATATTTAGATAAATTATCAATTGATAAAAATAAGTTCATTTGATAGACTAATTAGTTAAGGGACTAAATTGCAAAAGTTGTAAAAGTTGGAGTAATTGTGTAAATTCAAAAAATTGAGGGTATTAATTGTGAAGTTAGGACTGAATATATGCTAATGAATGAGTAATTCTATATTTTAGATCAAGAGCCCGTAGATACTCGTAAAAAGGAAAATTAGCAGAATAGTCCTTGAACTTCTGCAAATCTTACAATTTAACCTAGGTAAGTTCGTACGGTTAAACTTTAATATATATACATATATATGTATATATATATTGAATTGATGAATGTTATTATGTATTTATTCATATCTATTGTTGAAAGTGAAATATTGTTAAAATTATGAATTTAAATAGAATGACCGAAATGAATGGAATGCGAGATTTGAGTACATTTGGCATTCAGCGAATTGACAGAAATGGAGGAAAATGTGGAAAATTACCCAAGTAAATCGAGGTTCAGCATTTGTTGCGAACTTTCTTGCCTACTTTCCGTTTAGCTCTCACGAGCTTCTGTTTAACTCACATGAGTTTCCGTTCAGTTCTTTTGAGCTTCTGCTCAGCACTTACGAGCTTCCGTTCAACCCTTATGGGTTTCTATTTAGCTCTAATGAGCTTCTGTTCAGCCTTCGGGCTTTTGAAAATGATGTATTTTTATGGTAAGTGAATATGTAATTGAAATTGAAAAACGTATTGTTTGTTATTGGTATTAATCTGAAATAAGTGTATTCATCGATTGAATTTGTGATTGGCAAGGAGTTTACATTGAATGAATTTATTTAATTGATGTGTTATTGTAAGTTCGGTAAGATTTATGTTTAACCCATCGAACTTACTAAGCTTCATTAAGCTTACTTTAGTTATTTAATGTCTTTGTAGATTTTTCAAGAGGTTGGAAGATCGGACCAGCTCATCAAGTCACACTATCCAGCTTATTCTGGTAGTTTTTGAAACATTCAATATGATTTATATGGCATGTATAGGGTTTGTGTGGATTTAATCAAAGTTTGTCTTGTGTAAAAGTTAATAATTATAATTTTGCTTATATATATGTTGGGTTGAAAATGAGACATATTAGTGATGTTGATGTGAATGATATAGGTTAATTGTATTTAACTTGTGGTTACTTTAGTAGACTAGTTAGATGGATTAAATAGGTAAGTTTAGGTATTTGGGTATATATAAATGATGTTATGTTATGTTTAAAACATGATTTTGACTTGTTTTGATTGTTTGTTGGGATATATTGATGTGTTAAAATGTTGTGTTTAGGTTGATATCAAAATTGGTGAGAAATGTGATCTTGAAATGACCTATTTTCGTCCACATGGCCTGAGACACGGACGTGTCTCTTGACCGTGTGAGCCACACGGCCTGGCCACACGGGAGCGTGTCCCCTGCACCTAAATTTTTTTTTTTTGAAATTTTGCGAAAATTCTCTGAGTTTCCAGTTTAGTCCCGATTTGTTTCTAATGTGTATTTTGGGCCTCGAGGGATCATACAAGGGACAATATTAGTGATTTATGATTAGTTTCTGATATGTAGGTTAAATGATATGAAATGTTTGTATTTGATTTGAAAAGTCTATTAATGCTCCATAACCCTATTCTGGCAACGGATAAGGGTTAGGGGTGTTACATTTTTTTAGCCTGTCCCAGCTCGAATAAGCAATTTTGTTGCTGTTTCGCTATTGTATAATTCTTATTTTATTGTTAATTTTTGTTACTATTTTAGAAGTATTTGCTTATTAAGTTGCAACAATGTTAGTATTATTTAAGTATAAAGACTTTTTAATGTATTTTCAATTTGTTAGGAAACATTTATTTTAATATTTTTAGTGTTTTATGTATTATATTTTTAAAATTTATTTTCATATAAAAAATAATCTAAAAAAAGTAATATGGGTAGACTGAATCGGGCTCAAATTTAGCATTTTTAATCTAGACTGAGCTTAAAATTTAGCATTTTTAATCCGAACCGAGTTTAGGAAAAATTTTAAATCCAATTTCGAACTGGGCCTAAAAATGAATTTGAACTTTTACATCAATCAACCCGACCCAACCCATAATCAGTTATGAAGTAATCTAGTTTACGAGTTTTATTTTTTTAGTAAATTACAATTAGGTGTGAGACTTTTGGTAGTGGATGATGATGAAGCAAATTTTTTATATATAATCCAACTCTTGGTCTAAGATATTAATTATCAAGTGATGTTCAAGTCATTGCTTCTGAATCTTCTTAACTACGATTTTAAATATTTCAATTTATTAATTTTCGTAATTTGTTGTTCTTTTTATTTTGAACTTAATTAAGAATCTAACAGGCTTGCAATGTCTTGACAGTCATCAAATGATGAATTGGGGGAAAAAAAACTTAGGACACCTTCCTACAAATTATTCTCTTTTTGGGAACATAATTAGGGTTTTGATAAATCAATATGCTTAGAAAGAAATATTTTAAAATTAAAACACATTAAAGTCTTGAATTACTATTTAGAGTCGAGTTCAATAAAACATCGGTTTGAAATTTGAATTGAGTTTAACTTGATCTGAAATAAATGAATTTTGAACATATTCCAATTTCAATTAAAAATAAAATAGTGCATTGATCCCATCAAGCAGATATTATGTTGAATAACCAAATCAACTGGGCAAACTTAATCAGCCATTACAACATTTTATTTTTTAATAAAAAATTTATAATTGCTAAATTGTAATGTCAGACTTACTAAGTTAAACACGAACTTACCTTGTTCATTTTTATTGTTTTTAAGAAGAAATCTATTTGCAGGAAGTGGGAGAGGGACTAAGCCGGAATCTTTAGATTTGTTGTGAGCTTGTTTTCTTTTACTTGTAGCATATTCATATTGGGGCAATATGTAAACTCGAGTTCTTATACTCATACTTGTTATGTTTTTGAACTACGAAAACAATGTATTAATTTTAAGGTATTGAATGATGTAAAAGATGGATATTTATAAGCATATCTCACTCTAGTATATGTAGTTTATTTTGGCTAGCCTTTATCGAGTTTTGTATAATGTATGATATTCTACAAGCTGTTTGTATGCATGCGTTAATGCTTTAATTCAGAAATTAGTTGGTCCTTTGGTCAAGCGTTGGGTGGGGGTGTTATAGTTGGTAGTATCAGAGCTTCAGTTTAATCAATTATTAAAATTGCTCTCTTAGCATTGAGCTGAACATTCTATTTATCTTTTTCACTCTATTCTCTCTTACTCATTGACATTAATTGCTCTCCTTGGTTTTGAGAAATGGAGGGACCATCCATGATGATATCCTAAGCCGCAAGATCATTCGCTTGAATGAAGAGCATCATTCTTGTCTTCCAATAAGAGTAAATTGCTCTATTTAAGTACGGAGGCTTTGAGATGGATCGAGATTCTTCAAGAAATCTGATTCAGAAGTGGATGTCATTAATGTAAAATGTGTTGATGATCGTTTGAGCTTCTCTAAGGATCTTTTTTTGGTTGTTAAATAGTCTTTAGAGACTAGCTTTGATACTAATTGTTAGTTCGATTGATCATCGAAAATAGGCAAGAAAGGGTGAAATGGCCTTTTAAAAGTTTTCTAGAAACTTGAAAGAAAGGATAGAAAAATTGAACAAAATGATTTATAGTGGTTCGACCCCAATTGCCTACTCTACTGCCTTAGCTTTCATAATTAAGGATTTTCCCAAATTTACTAATTTGACCAACCTTTTAGGATAATGTTTAACCTTACAACTCCTTTAAGATTTCTACCCAAATCTTAAGACACAAACCCTCTAAAAAAAGAAACAAATAAGCAAACAAAGAAATAATCCTCACGAGATTAGGATGTTTGCTAATTAAACACAAATACAATGAAAACACTTGAGCTGATAGAAAATACAATGAATACTCACAAGTGTTTACAAGAAGAAGATAAATAATTGAAGCACAAAGTGATTTGTAATGGATTTTTGATGTATCTTGAAGCACTTGATCTATTGTAATATCACTTGTTGTTGTAGGACCTTTAGAAGCTGGTATTTATACCCGCTAATTGATTTCCAACCGTAGTGGTTGTTGAGGAATTGAATAGAGCCGTTGGGGATAAAAATACCATATCATTAAATTCATATACAACAAAAGGTATCAAATTTTTTCTACGAGTATCGATACTATTAGCATTTAATGTTTGATTCAGTGACCGTCAAAGTTAGTTTACAATGATACCAAATACATTTTATCAATACTTGGTAAAATGTATTGATAGTTTTTGTGATTGTTCAAAAATCTTGAAGCTAGAATGCAAAATCTATATTGATACCAGCTAAGGTATAGATAGAAAAAGTCTAGGTATCCATAATTTTGATTTTTACTCAATATTTTTGAACTTCGAAGCTTAAAATGATATCAATATCAAAGATGGTATCAATAAAAAATACAATAGGTATCGATACTTTTTGTAGGAAGCAGTTTTTCAATCGATATAAAAATGTTTCAATTGAGTTAAAAGAGCTTAAACCGTTTTTGAACTTTTTCCAAAAAAATTCTTCCAAACATTTTCTATGTTTGGAAGTATTGAAATGATTTTTATGCTTTGAACTTTATAATTCCTTTGTCTAAAAACCAACTTTATTCAAAAATATTTTTATTTTTTATATCAGAATAATTCATCAAATAAAGCTAATTTAACAAACAATGAAGTCAACTGGTAAGATAAATTGTCGAACTCTCATTAAAACGTCCTCCAAAACTCCATTTGGGTGACTAGGAACATATTTGATAGTTGGAAGGTTATTGAAGTTTCCCCAAGGTTACCTAGACCTAACCTATGGTAGATGGACAAGGGCATTAATTTTATACTCGCTCCAAGATCGCAAAGTGCCCTGCCAAAATTTACACCTCCAATTTCTATGAGAATTGTAACAACCCGTTTTTCAGTGGTGTCAAAAATTGTGATTTTGAGACCCTAAATTTTGACTAGCGAGTTAGTAAATATTATTTATTTAATATTTACGAGTCTATTGTAGTGTCGTATTAAGGTTTAGTTTAGAAATTTTGATGTTTGGTTGATTAATTAAGTAAAAGGACTAAATTGTAAAAGCTGCAAAAGTAAATCACTATAGGTTTATTTGTATTAAATATATGTTAAAGCATAAAATAAGGGATTTATTTGGTAAATATACCTATTTAAAATATGGTGGATGATTAAGGTCATTGTTTAGCTAATTATTAAGGTTTATTATAAGGGTAACTTGGTAAATAAGTAAATTAAAAAAATCAAATAAGAAAAACTTGCCATTGATTGCCTTCGGGCGTATTAACGTTCAGAATGTAAATACTATAGTAAAAGATATAGATATGAGGCAGTATCCGCAAGTATACAGGTCCAGTTGTATTATAGTTAAAACGGAGTAGGGGAGTACTGATCGTGTCCAAACTAACTATGACAACGAATAAGGAAAACGCACCTATCGTTTGGTAGTATAGCTATGGCAAGACCGAAAATATCGTATCCTCAAGGACCAAGAGTACTAGTAATTACTATCTTTCTATTATTTAGCCTAAGAATTAAGGGAATTGATTTTTAATCTAAAACTAACTAATTATAAAGCTAAAGATGCTAAGACACAGAGAATGAATTGGGGAAATACTTTTGGGAAAACCAATTGATTAAGACAATACCCGGGGAAGAATCCACCTAGACTTCACTTTTTATTTAACTCTGAACTAGACGATTTATTCACTTGACTTGATCCGTAGGATTCCCTAATTTATATTAATACCTCTCTCGAGGCTACTAACGTCTAACCCTAGGTTGATCAATTGAAATATCTTTCTAATTAAAACCCCTAGAGTTGCATTAACTCGATCTATGGACTCCCATATTAGGTTTGACCCTAATCCGGTAGATTTTCATTGTCCTATCTCTGGGAGTGCGACCAACTCTGCTTAACTATGCTAGATCTACTCTTAAACAAGTACTTTTGCTCCACTGCCTAAGCACATCAATACTTGAATCAATATCCTGAAATATCAAAGTAAGAATTAAGAACATATAATTAAGAACAAATGAAGTATTTATCATATAGTTCAGAAAACAATAACAATATCCGTCTTAGGTTTCATCCCCCTCAAGTATTTGAGGGGTTTAGTTCATGTTTATAAAAGAATACATCTCAGAAGAAAATATAAAACAAAACATAAGAAAAACCCTAAAACCCCCTGAAGGAAATTGAAGGGAGGATTTTCTGTCTTGAGTATGATTCTGGCTTCTTGATATGAATCAACTGGCTGTCTTCGAGTAAATCCCACAATTCAGCCCTCTCTGGCTTCGTACTTCGGCCCTCCACTTTTAGGTTACCTTCTAGGGTGTTTATATAGGCTTTCGGAATGTCTTTCTTTGCCTCTAAGTATCCTTTTCCGAGTGGAATTAAAACAGGTCACAGCAGGGACATGCCCGTGTGGCACGACCGTGTGAATCGAGTCCAGGCTGTGTTCGAGTCTGCTAAAGTGGCACGGCCGTACGGTTATATCTAGGACGTGTGAACTTCCTACTTTGGCCCATTTTCTCCGTTTTTGGCCCGTTTCTCGTTCTTTTCATCTTCCGATGCTTTCCTAAATATAAAACATGAATTTAAAGGATTAGGAGCATCAAATTCCACAATTCACGGGATAAATCATCCAAAAGTATGCTAAATGTGGGATTAAAATATGTACATATTACGGTTTATCAAGTATTATGAGGTTCGTACCCAAGGGAGGCTAGTGTTAGATCAATTTTAACCTAAACACTGAAAGATCTAATTAGTACTCTAAATCAATTATAGTATGAAAACGTAAATAAAAGAGATTTTTATGAGTTTTACAATAGTAAAATAAAAATAAAGAAATAAATAACAAGAGATTAAAAAGTAGAATTAATCAAATCTGATTATAGGTGATTAACTCACTTTGGTAATCTTTATCAACTGTCACTTCGGGTTTCTCATCAATCAACTAGTAAATATCCTAACAGGATATTTCAATCTTCTGCTAAAATAATGAGTCAATAAGGATTACTTATCTTTCGACCTTACAGTTCAGACCGGTTTGGGGTGAAGGTGTTCACGTATAGGCTGTACTAGTTTTGGGTTAATTTCCACCTTGATGGCTTCCTAGGGTTGTCAAGCATAGGGTTTAGGTTATTCCTTTCCCAAACAGCTAACCCGTTGAATAACCCTATAAAACAGTTAATAGATCATACCTCTATTTGCTAATCCCCCATAAAAGGATTAGTTCCTCATGGTTTTCATAAACAAAAGAGAATTCATATAAAGAGTAAACATGATAAATGAATCGAAAGTATAGAGTTTAAGAAAGGTATAATTGCAAAAAAAACCCTCAACGTTTGAGGGCTTTTGGTTTTGTGCCCTTAACCTTTTTATTTTTTTATTGACACCCTTAACATTACGGTTTTTTAAGAAATTAGCCCAATTTTAACGGTCAACATAATAACCCATGTGGCATGCCACATAAGCGCACGACGTCATAGATGACGTCATCTATTTAACAAAATTTTTTTCTCTTATTTTCTCTCTTGCCAAAAACCACTTTTTTTCTTCAAAATACATGGTTGCTGCCATTTTTTTTCTCTCATTTTCTCTCTTACCAAACACCATTTTTCTTCTTCAAAATATATGGTTGGCTCATTTCATCTACAAGAATCTCCATTACCATGATTATAATCATGCTTTTGTGCAATTTTTGTAAACCCACACCACACTTTCAACTTAAAATCATTGTTTTTTCACCACTGTTGGCTACCATTTTTTTTTCTCATTTTATCTCTTGCCAAACACATTTTTTTTCTTCTGAACTGTTTCTGTAGGTATCAACATCACGAAATCTAGACGTCTCACTTCATCGTGTCGATTCTGTTACAGAATTGTCAAAAGCATTTATCCCTACACCCACTTTAATTATTGCCACTTGAATTTTCAACGCCATTAATGGGGGTTCATTCATGCACCCATCCCCTTCATTCTCACTTAATAATTGAGAGTCTTTTGGTTATGGGGTTTGAATTATTTAAAACATGGCTACAATCTTAGCTCCTGTCCAACATTGGTGTAATTTGGACGCATGTGTCGAACCCAGAAAAGAGAAGTTCAAAACAACATATTCTTACATAATGATATATATTTAAAATATAAAAACATTACTGCAAAAAGATTCAAATGAGACTAACCAAATGTTCTTGACAAAGTTCTACTGCAATAATTGGTGCATAGTTCAGACATGAAATTGCAGCGATACCTTTGTTACTGAGATTCAAAAGAAGTGTGTTCGAACATACTAAAAATTTTAAAGATTCTATATATTTAAATGATTATACCTTTATATCTATGTTCGGAACCATCAGCAGATGTTTGCAATTTCCTACAAAATAAAGTAACCATTGTGAATGAATACATATCTAAATAGTTTTATGAGATGCTTTTTATGTAAACAAAATTTTAGCTTCTGAGTTGACTGAACTGAAAGTTTAGAAGAAGAAAAATGGTGTTTGGCAAGAGAGAAAATGAGAGAAAAAAATGGCAGCCGATAGTGGGGAAAAAAACAATGATTTTAAGTTGAAAGTGTGGTGTGGGTTTACAAAAATTGCATAAAAGCATGATTATAATTACGGTAATGGAGATTCTTATAGATGAAATGAGCCAACCATATGTTTTGAAGAAGAAAAATGGTGTTTGGCAAGAGAGAAAATGAGAGAAAAAATTTTGTTAAATAGATAACGTCATCTATGACGTCGTGCGCTTATGTGGCATGCCACATGGGCTATTATGTTGACCTACAGTTTGATTAACGGTCAACTCATGTTGACCTTTAGAACTAGGCTGATTTCTTAAAAAATCATAATGTTGAGGGTGTAAAAAAAAATAAAAAGGTCAAGGGCACAAAACCAAAAGCCCTCAAAGGTTAAGGGTTTTTTTTTTTTTTTTTTTGCAATTATGCCTTTAAGAAAAAGCTTGATTTGTATTAAGAATGAAAGTGAATCCACAAAGTTTGATTGTCTTCACAAATCAGATCTCCCGAGATAAAACAATGGATAAATTGAAAGTAAATCGAAAACCTAAGAAAAGAGAAAAACTAAACTGAAATTAAAGGAGAAATTCTAAGCTAAGTAAATGGCGTCTATAACATGTGACAAGTGATCTTATTTATAGATTTTAGGTGGTTGTCGTCCTTAACCCTAGGTTAGCTGACGTTCCCGAGCTTTAAGTTTGATTGTGAGGACCGAAACGCCCCCTGGCTCATATTAATTCTTATCCAAAGCTGATGTCGCGACATATCAAGACCGATGTTGCGACACGGAAGTCAGTATGCTCCTCTTCAAGACGTTTTCAGAGGTATGTCACAACACCATTAGGTTGTGTTGCGACGTCGAAGGTAGTCCCGAAATCCTTCCATTCTGCTCCCTATATTGCGAAATCGAACCCTCCATGTTGTGACATAACGACTAGTATTGGTTTAGCACGCCTTCTAATGGTCTCCTACACACTCACGAAGTTCATTAGCTCACCCTTAGGCCTCATTCGGCCCCTAAGGTCAATAAAAAACTCAATTTGCATATTTTATTAAATTTAACTAAACTTACTAAAATAGAATTAAAATCTAATGATAATGCTTGTTTTCAAGCTCCTAAAGTGCAAAAATTAGTTTAATTTGCTACACCGAATTACGGCAAATCAAACTCCCCTACACTTAAGTCATTGCTTGTCCTCAAGAAACACAAAAAAAATAAAAATAGAAGAGATGACCTTTGAGCAAATATAATACAAGTGTTGACTTTGGAGTACATGACTAGGCATTTCATATTCATGAATAGCTTTGACATGACGAATAATTTATTTACCACTTTTAACCTCAAACATCTAAGTTTAGTGCATTACAAAGTATACAAGCATTAAAGGCCTCACATGTAGGAATCCATTAACAAATCATACAAGTAATTTAATTATCCTAGTATGATACAAATAACAACTTATGTGATTGTTTAATATAATGTCCATTTATGCATAAGGATATTTATATCACATAGGGCTTTTTGACTTGTATCGTTATGAGACTTAGGACAGGTATAGACTTCAAAAACACTAACATCAAAGGGTTACAAACACAAAAATAGTTTGGCACATTGTATCGATCCCTATTTTCCACCTTAGTGACCTTTACGCTCACTGCCTTATTTCTCCTTCTTTCACCTTCCTTGTTTCTCTACATAGAAAATCATAGCATGACATAGTAACTACTGCTAGCTTATGAGTTTTTGTGCATTAATGAACGAGTTTTTCATGTTCATGTGACTTTGTCACTTTCTTTTTCAATTCATCTCACTCATAAATGCTTTTTGCTTTTCAAGAACTATTTCTACTCGTATTGATATTCTTTTTTATTTTTTTTCTTTTGTTCTGCACTTTTTAGGCTAACCTATAATTCCTATATCACATCAATCTTTCTTATTTCACTCTATTTTTACAAAATCCACTGTGATGTATCTACTTAACCCTCAATATGTATGGCCAAACATCTATAGTCATGTAGTTCAAGACCAAAGAAAAATGGTAAATACAAATTATCGTTTCAGGCTCGAGTTTTGTAATGAGGTTCATCAAGAAATGTTTTCAGGCTCAAAAAATGGTACTAAAGGTGAATAAATATAGGCTAACTTTTTTGGTCTTGATGTGTTCCAAAAAATGCCTTAGGTCATCCATTAAATATATCAATATGCACAAATTTAATTAACTAACAAACTCAAATTCAACCATTTATCATTCATACTAGCATGCTCATTTCCTTGTATTTTTTATATCATTTGGTACAGTTGATTGCTTAATGCCTACTTACAGTAGTCTAATAATAAAAAATTTAAAATCACCTATCATCATACCGAATTTATTTATAAACACAAGCAACCTATGTACATGCTCATTATCAATCCCATGTATTTCTACAAGCTCAAGGACACAATTGAAAAGAAAAAAACATAAAAATTTAGACAAATTTTCTATGTTACCCCCCACACTTTAGTTAACACACTGTCCTCAATGTGTAACCCATTAAAATATAAGGAAAAAAGTCACCTGATTGATCGTGGTCGTTCCAGCTGCTATTGGTGAGTGCTTCCTCCTTTGCTCATTAATAGTTCAAATGGTTGTGTTTCCTTGTGGGGTTATTATATAGAAAATCAAAACCAAACTACAACACAAAATATCTACAAATTTATTTTTACTCCTACTCCTAAAAACATATTAAAATCATCCAAAATTTTAATATAATAAAAAACAACATTAAGTTCTAATCATCCTCCTTATCATTCATCTCATCGCTTCCATCTTTTTCTCCTTCCTCTTCACTTTCATACTCTCCTTTTTCTTATTCGGATGGTGTAGCCCCAAACATGTCTAGCGTATAACTGAGGACTCTGATATTGTTTTGCCTTGCAAATTCTTGAAATATTGGCCTCGACTCTTGTATCCACTATATCATCCAATCCAGTTTAGGATGACTACTCTCACCAACTTCCTGTTGAGCTCGTGCCAACCCTTGTAAGGAAGTTGGTGTAGTTGACGCTTCTTGTTGTTTTTTGTTCCAATCTTTTATTTGTTTAACTCTTAGTTCTACGTACTGCTAGAACAAAGTATCACCAATAATACTTCGAGATGGTTTTAGTAACTACTCGGTGGATATCATAAGAATGCCTGCTCTTTTGTATCAGGCCATCACTAAGTGGGGAAAGAACATTCCCACTTCCTGGCCACTAATACATCTCTTCATGTTTTAATGGACCCACTTTCCAATACACACCTATTTTTTCTACAAAATAGCAGACAATAAAACTGCTCGAGAGGTATTAACATTAGATACATTTAAGGCAGGGACTATCTGTAACAGCCCGATTTTGGGCTTAATCGGAACAGTGGTTTCGGGACCACAAATTCGACGTGGATAAAATTTTTTTATTTATATTTTTATGGTCTAAAATTTCACGGAATGATATCGTGAAAATCTCATTCGAAAATTTTGACGTTTGGGCACTCAATTTAGTCAAAAGGACTAAATTGTAAAAAGTGCAAAAGTTGAGTTCTACATGTTAGACGTGTCCAATTGTTATGAAATTTTAAATTGGAGGTCCTTAAATGATAATTAGTCCATTGGTTAAGTTGTTGGACAAAATTGGACATGGATGGGTATGTTTCAAAAGATTTTTTAAAGGGGCATTTTGGTAATTTAGTGAATTAAATGACTTAAAAACAAAATTTAAATGCCAAATTTGTCCATCTTCAAGCTTAGGCCGAATTTAACATGTGGGAAGCCATGGATAGGGTTTTCAAGCTTTCCAAGCTTCATGGTAAGCCCATTCTAGCCCCGTTTTTCATGTTCTTTACGTTTTTGGAGTCCCGGTAACTTGATTTAGCTTATTCTAGCAATAATTTAACCTAGGGTTCATATTTGGAAAAATACCCATAGGTGAAATGTGTTTATTTTGATGTTTTATGGCAGAATATGAACCTTAGAATTATGTTAAACAACTTTTACTAAGCGATTTTAAGTGAAAACGAGTAAAATGACATAATCGGCAAAAATACCTAATGCACATAAGTGCATGTCAGAGCAAGAATTTGATGTTGCCATAGAAGGGAAAAATGATCAGCATCTTATAAAACATAAGAATAAGGGATGAAGTTTAATTTTCGAGCCTAGGGGCAAAATCATAATTATGCAAAAGTTTAGGGGCAAAATTGTAATTTTTCCAAAGTTTGAGTTAGGGACTGTTTTGAGTAGTACATTAATTAAATAAGTGAAATGTGATGTCTTAGACCCCGAAAAATGAGATTTGGACCTAGAACGGGAGAAAAATCAAAAATCGGGAAAGTTGGTAAAATGACCATTTTGGTATCGAGGTAAGTTCATATGTTTAATAAGCATTTAATTATGCATATTCGAATGATAAATTGATATTTTGGCCATAAATACTATAGTATTGAGTTTTAGATATAATGATTAATGTTCGATAATAATTCGATATTGGAAAGAGAACTCGTGTAATTTATATGTTAGACCATATTTTGTATTATGGCTTTGTATGATAACAAGAAAGTATTGACTAGCATAGTTTGATGAGAATAAGTTAAGTTGATGATATGATGAGATTTAGAATGTAAGTATGTAAGTTGAGTAGCATTTTATTATTATGCAATTATTGTTATTAGTAATGTTATTATTGAGTTATGCGACTAACCTTGAGAATTTGAGCAAGTATGTTTCAGCTATGACTTGACAAGGCATTGATATCTCAAAGTCCATGGCTATACCATGGCAATTAAGGAAGAATTGACGGAAAACTCCATGTTCATAACATGGCATTTAAGGAAGAATTGACGGTTAAGGATACCATGTAGGACCATGTCAAGACATGGCATTGGTAAGGCAAGGATCCCGTGTAAGACCATGTCAAGACATGGCATCGGCATTGATTAAGGACTCCATGTAAGACCACATCAAGATGTGGCATTGGCACTAAGACAAGGATACCATGTAAGACCATGTTTGGAACATGGCATTTGGTAAGACAAGGATATCATGTAAGACCATGTCAAGACATGGCATTGGTGAATTTAGAAGGCAAATGTCCCATGTAAGACCATGCCAAGGCATGGCATTGGTGAGTTCATAAGGCAAGGATACCACGTAAGACCATGTCAAGACATGGCAATGGTAAGTTCAAAAAGGAAAAGGTTCCCGAGTAGTCTAAAGAGTAAGTCAAAGAAATGACAAGGTTAGAACATGAAGAAAGAGTACAGGTATGCATTTAAGACTTATTTAATATTGAGATCGTAAGTAATTGAGATTATCCAGTATTAAGTAAGTGATGAGTTTTTAGTTATGCTTGTGACACTTTATGACATGATTGGCAATATGCCTACATTATGAAAGAGTACTCATGTGTTAAATGAGAATGTTGCAGGTATGTAAGCAAGTTATTAAGTAAGGTGCCCTTTGTATTCTGAGCCTTTGGTAAGGTTACCGATGAGTTCACCGGGAAAATCGATTAAGTGAAATTATGTGTGGCTTGTAGGGATAAGTGTAGGTATATGCATGTGTAACATATGAGCAATATGCTCGATATGCAATCAGAAATTGGAAAGATTGTTATAGGTAAGTAATGAATACAACTAAAGTGAGTGAGAGCAAAAAGTTACAATAAAACTGTTTTGGACAGCAGCAGTGATGTGAATTTGAAAAATCACTAAAAATAGTAGAAATTGAATTATAAGTTGTATAAAATATTTATTTAAAGATTATTGAGTCTATTTTCATATAAAAGAAACATAGAAAACAAAGGATTTTTATATTTTGAGATATTTAAATTCTTGTGGGATTAGTTCAGAATGATTACGTGATCCCCTGTTCTACCTTGGAAAAATCATTAAAAATTGCACAAAAATAATTAAGGGATAAAAGTTATATGCTTGAAATAATTAATGAGTCTAGTTTCAAATGATATAAATTATAACATCATTTTAATTCTGTACAAGGAGAAAATTGATTCATAGTGAAAAGTGGTCAGAATAGTTAAATAGTGAAACAGGGGAAATTTTAATGAATAAACTATATTAATTGGCTAAGCCAAAAATTCTAAAAATTTTATGGTATGAAGATATGTGAGTCTAGTTTCTGATAAAATTAACAGATCTTAATTTGGAGTTTTGTAGCTCGAGATATAAATTATTTAGTGACTATAACTCAAGTAGACAGCTTAAGATGAACATGAGAAAATAGTGGAACTATGTGTAATTATGATTGCATTATCTTGAGAACTTGTTTTGAGGATTTGTCATGTTGAGGCATTGGTAAGGCTACAAATAAGTTGGGAAAGTAAGAACTTAGCATTATTTATGCAAGTTATAATGGCTTAGTAGTAAGCTAAATTCATTGCTAATGCTTATTATTTTTACATGTGAACTTACTAAGCTTTATAAGCTTACCCCTTTTCTTTCCCATGTTACAGAGTCCTATTAAACAAGCTCGGGTTGGAGGTCGTCAGAGATCGTTTCACACTATCAAGTTATCTATGGGTATCTTTATTTATAAATGATTTAAGTTATGGCATGTATAGGGACTTGACTAAGTCATTTTGTATATGTGTTAAGTAATTTGACCAAATGTATTGTTAAGTCTGGTAATGCCTCGTACTCGGTCCCGGCATAGGATACGGGTAAGGGGTGTTACACTATTCATGTACACATAAATTGAATCCATATTTTGGCCTCTGGGAACATGATAGCTTGATTGAAAGAGGTTCGGGTACTAGCACATAGGCGATATTTCCATTCTCTCTTTCCCTCTGTTAAGTAATTTATATTTTTTTTCCATATCTATATCCCTAAAGTATTCTAGATCGATTTCATCGATAAAATCTTGGTCACAGAATGGAGCATTGTAAAAATCACAAATAATTTGAGGGGTTACTTTAATTTCAATCCTCCATACAGATACAATATCCCATATATGGTCATCAGTATTTCTAGATACGTGATCTTACAAAGATGCATAGAATTCTTGAACTATCGAAACCACGGAAAAATCTTTCGGGATTGTCCAAAAATGTTCCCACCTATGGTATCGAACTAATGGCCATATCTCCTTACAAATAATCATCGACGGATCAAATCCCCTTTCTTGAATGAATGTTTTCGTTTGAAGTTCATTAAAATATTTTTCAACATCCGGGTTCACAAAGCTAGAGGGATTTTGAACTGTCGATGGTTCTAGTTCGTTAGTTCGTCTAACTTTTCTAGGAGGCATTATCATTAAACTAAAAACTAAAGCAAAATATCAAGCAAAAAATTTTAATGGAACGGTAAAAGTCTAAGTTAGGAACCCTTAACCTCGTAGAAGTTGTTTAATTACTTGTTTCGCACGGCGTCTATTGTTCCCTTAAGTGTTCCCATTTTTTGTTGCACCAAGGATGATTGAGAGATTGAATTTTAAACAAATTAAAAAGAAGAGGTGAAAATGGGTTTTAGGGTTTAAATGGTTTTAAAATATGTGGAATGTTTAAGAGGATTAAAGGGTTAAGAAAGGTTTAAATAGGTGAATAATGAATTTTTTAGGTTAAAAAGTTAAAAATCGGTTAAAATGGGTTTTAAATCCACCGAGTTGCGCTTAGCGGGTTAAGTCACCTAAAGAAAATTACAGCGACATCGTGAAACAGGGGTTCTATGTCGCAACATCCCTACCAGTACACCAACCTCACAGTCCAGACCGACTTGGGGTGAAGGTGCTTACGGATAGGCTATACTAGTTTTGGGTTAATTCCTACCTTGATGACTTCCTAAGGTTATCAAGCCTAGGGTTTAGGTTCTTCCTTTCTCAAACAACTGATCTATTGTGTGACCTTATAAAACAGTTAATAGATCATACCTCCACTCGTTAATCCCTCATAAAAGGATTAGTTCCTCATGGTTTTTATAAACAAAATAGAATTGATATAAAGAGTAAACATGATAAATGAATCAAAAGTATAGAGTTCAAGAAAAAGCATGATTTGTATTAAGAATGAAAACGAATCCACAAAATTTGATTGTCTCCACAAATCAGATCTCTCGAGATAAAACAAAGGACAAATTGAAAATAAATTTAAAACTTAAGAAAAGAGAAAAACTAAACTGAAATTAAAACATAAATTCTAAGCTAAGTAATTTGTGTCCATAACATATGACAAGTGAGCCTATTTATAAATTTTAGGTGGTCTTCGTCCTTAAGCCTAGGTTAGTTGACGTTCCTGAGCTTTAGGTTTGATTGTTTGGACCAAAATGCCCCATGGCTCGTATTAGTTATCGTCCAGAACTGATGTCGCAACACATCAGGACCTATGTCACACATAGAAGTTAGTATGCTCCTCATCAAGATGTCTTCAGGGGTATGTCGTGACATCGAAGGCAGTCTCAGAATTCCTCCATTCTACTCCCTATGTTGCGAAATCGAACCCTCCATGTTGAGACATAATGACCAGTACTGGTTTAGCACATCTTCTAATGGTCTCCTACACAATCACGAAGTTCATTAGCTCACCCTTAAGCCTCATTCGACCCCTAAGTCAGTAAAAAACTCAATTTGCACATCTTATTAAATTTAATTAAACTTAGTAAAACATAATTAAAACCTAATGATAATTCTTGTTTTCAAGCTCCTAAAGTGCGAAAATTAGTTTAATCTACTACACTGAATTATGGCATATCAGTCGTCATCTTCTTCAATTTCATTTCCAAAACTGAAACCTCCACTGATGTTAACTTAAAGGCTCGGTCAACCATTTTTCTTTGTTTGGAAGTGATTTTTGAGCCTGTTTTTAGTAATTTTTATATTTTTGAGATCGTTGTAGCTTAATTTAGCTAACTTAATAACTAATTCGTAAAAATTTTAGATGATCTGATTTATGCCATTGATAATTTTTTTTATGTTTTTGAAGTCTAATGATAAATTTATAAGCTTGATAGTTAAATAAGGCAATTTTGTTAAGTAACTTTGGTTGGTTTTGAACTTAAAGACTTAATAGTTATAATTTCAAAATTTGCATGGTTTAATTGCAAATATTATGTTGTCTAAGGGTTGTAGAGGGACCATAAAGAATTTTCCATTAATATTTTTGGGTTAATTGTGAAAATTTTGCAAGTTTTGACATAAGGACTAAATTGCATAAAAGGTGAAATTTTTGGGTAAATTTGTATAATGATAATAATAATAGGGTTTATATGCATAAGTTTAATTGTTTAGGTTGATTCAAATGATTAATTGAATTAAAATTATTATTTAGATTAAGAAACGAATCAACCAGACAGAAAGGAAAATTAGCGGAGTAAACATCGGTGTCTTGTTTATAACCATTTTTGGTTAAGTAAGTTCGTTAGTTATTTAAACTAATTAATTGTTGTTTTGTGATTTAATACCTATATATATATTGTGATTGAGTTTAATTGCTTGATAAATGGTAACTAATGAAATGGACTAAGTTGGAATGTTAATTAAGTTAAAAGTTATGAATGAAAACGGGAAACAACATAGATGAATTTTTGTGATGAAATAATGTTTATTTGATTAAATGATATATATATGAAATGTGGCTCGTGTGAGCCTTGTGAATGCTTAGGATACAAATGACATGTCATTAGGGTTATTACCGTTCTGGGTGTTGGTCTTGGAAGTCCTATCGATGGCTAAGATCCTGCATCTATTGTAGATTCTTCACAACTCGTGTGAGCAGCAACGTGTAGCCTAACATCCCGACCCACAACTCGTGTGAGTAGCCTTATTTCACAGCTCGTGTGAGCATTTATCGTCACAGCTTGTGTGAGCATTCTCCCACGTATCCAATGTTTTTCTTTGTGGTTTAGCGAGTGTAAATTGATATTTGAACGTGTTATACGAGATGATTATATGGAAATGGATTTATGAAATGGATATTTGAAACATATAATTGAAATGAAAATGATAAAATTAGAAGAGTATGTGATGGTTGATTATATGCCAAATGTATTTATTTGTATATATATACTACAACACGATAGTGTTATATGTTTTTTATATGAACTCACTAACCTCGTGAGATTTGTGATGTGTATAGGGGATAAATGACCTCATGGTCTTGATTATGAAATTATTTATGAAATGTTTAAATTACATTCTATATGGTAAGTTAAAGTTTAATACAAGCTTACTAAGCAATGATTTGCTTATGTCTTTTGTGTTTGGTTTCTTTGTAGATTATCAGAAGTTTTGGGTCATTTAGAAGTCAAGTTGGAGCTCACACTATCTAGTCAATGACTTAGTAGTAAAACAAATTCGCAAATATTTATTAAAATATTTACAAAGTTAGTTGTGTAGTTAATTAGGTTTTGGCTAGGTGAATTAGCTTAAATTATGGATAATTAGGTATAAGGACTAGATTGAATATAGTGTAAAAGTTTAATTATAGATTAAAGAAAATTGAAGGGACTAAATTAGCAATTAAGCCATAAGTGACAAGTGTGTGGTAATAGTGAAATACATGTGGTAAAATAAAATACATATATTTAAATAATAATTATCTATTTACTTATTATTTAAGTAAATGTTATATTATATTATATTAATATATTATATTATAATAAAAGAATAAAATAAAAAATGAGACATAAAAGAAAAATAAAAAGAAAGAACAGAATTGGGAACGAAACAAGGGAAAGAAAGAAGAAAAAGAAAGAGAAAAATTAGGGTTTCAAGGGTTCAAACTCAAATTGGTAAGTCAATTTAGTCCCTTTTCTTGAGAATTTTATGTTTTTAGAATCCTAGAACAAAATATTACTTGATTTATGTTGAAATTTTAGAAGCTAGTAGATTTTTAGAAGTTGTTCATGTTAAATAAATTGAAGTGTTAGGGGTTAAATTGATAGAATTTCAAGTTAGAAGTGAAAAAGGGATTGAATTATAAAATAAATCATAAGTTTTGAGTAATGAGGACTAAATTGAGAGAATTTTGAAATTAGGGTTTATGTTGAAAATTTAAAAGTCGAAATTAGTCTAAAGTGAGATTTGAATGAAAATATGAAATTAGTTTTAAATAAAATAAAGTCAGTTTTGATTAGGGACTAAATTGAAAATGTGAGCAAAGATTGAGTATAAATTGAAATATTCAACATGAAATTGTAGTCTATTAATAAATTTTAATTTTTTCGATTTTCGTAGCTAACGTTGAGCTGGAGACCTCGGCTAGGAAAGGAAAAGACAAGGCTAACGAGGAATAGCTCGGGAATTACAGTTTGTATTTCTATAATCCGAACTTAATAATTAATTGTTGAATTTATTACTTGATGTGTATGGCAAGTGGATTAAGGTGAGTAATTGATATTGTGATATTGAATTGAATTGAATTGATTTTATGAGCATATGTGAATATTTGAATTAGAATGGATATTGTTTGAAATTGAAAAGTGAATTGAAACCCTATTAACTGTATCAGGTTGAGTCAGATATAGTTGGCATGCCATAGGATTGGAAGTGTTCAGGGATATTTCGACTATGAGTCAATGAGACACTGGGTGTCACATTATTACTTCGGATAAATTTGATGAGGTACTGGGTACCAATTTACTTCGGCATGGTCGATGAGACACTGGGTACCATACTGGTGTGTTTTGGTTGGATCCGTGTATCCGCCAAAGTCCGAGTCATGTTAATAGGGTAAATAAATGAATTAGCAATATGAATGATATTGGATGATTTTGAACATGAATTGGAGTAGGATATTGAATTGAGTTATGAAATTCAAATGTATAAACCAATGGGTTCATGAAATGGTTATTGATATAGTGAGATGATATGTGTACCCTATTGAGAAAAACTATTTGAATAGCAATTATGAGATTGAAATAGTAAAATATGAGAATTAAAAGTATTATGAATGATGTGTTTATGAAATTGATTATCTATTTGAATGATTTTTGTTTTTTGTTATGTATGTTTAGATATATATAAATATTATAAATTTCTTGCTTAATAAGTATTCAGATTATAGAAATACAACTGAGTTTATACTCAGCGTACGGTTTGTTTCCATGCGCAGGTTAGGTTAAAGTCAGAACGTTGAATCAGCATCTAAAGCCGATCCCGAACTCAAAGTGGTGAAGTATATTTCTTTTTGGTAATGGCATGTACCTAGGACGTTGTGTTTGTCATTTTGGGAAATGATTGTAATGATGCTATAATATGAAATGGGTTGAATATATATATAAACATATGTATCATGTTTAAAACTATTAAATGATGTGTTTTAGTAGAAATTGGTATAAATTTAGAAATGGCTTAAATGATATTAATTTGAATTGTTTTGGATATTATATGTGAAATACATATAAGAGTATGTTGATTGGCCACTTAGGATGATTAATTTGACATGTTTTAAATGTATTTGAATGTGTTTTTGATTGGTTGAATGGTTGGTTTTTGAGTAGCTTGTTGTTTAAGTGTGCAGGGTTGGTAAACTTGATGTATAAGGCTCATTTTGAGTCCACATGGCCTGGCACACGGGCGTGTGACCATACCGTGTGAGACACATGGCTTACACATGCGTGTGTAGGTAGGCCGTGTGTTCCCTGCATCTTAAAAATTTAACAAGGGGGAGTAGGCTAGGGAGGCCTTAAGGAAATTTGTAAGGGAATTTGGACATAAGATTGGGCTTGGTAAAGTGGCTTGGAGGCGCCACTTAGGGCCTTGGTAGGTGACGCCTCAAGCAAGGGAGAAGGGCTCAGGTTCGAGTCAGGACGGCAACATAAGGTGTGGCTTTTATTTTGCATTTTGGCGTCAAGAGAAGGGGGAGGTGATGGACGGCATTTGGACTTCCAAAAGGGATGAGATAAGGCTTGGTTTGCTTTTAAAATTCGGCTATAAGGTAAGGGATAAGTGTTGTTTAATTCAATTTATTTTGAATGAGTAGCATGGAGGAAAAATAGGAGAAGAAAAGGGGATGTGATAGGGAAAGAAGTAGTGGCCGAATGTGTGGTTCTTTTGGATGGCAAAATTCAGCCATGAAGAGGGGATAAGTGCTGAATTTTAGTTGTGAAAGTATCCATCCTTTTTGCCAAAATTGTGAGTGAAGAGGATTCTCTCTTTTTCTTCTTTTTCATTTGAAGCCGAATCCTCTTTGTTACCATTGTCAAAATTCTTCTAACTTTTCTCTTCTTCTTTCTCTATTTTGCTTCTTGGCCGAACCTATGCCTCTTTCTCAAACCCTCTTCTTTTCTTCTTGGTTAGCCGAATATTCAAGCACCACTTGTAAGGCCTAGCCGAACCTTCTAAGCCTCTTTTTGTCATTTCTTTGCTTGGAACCTTAAAGAAGCACCATAGCCGAATATGTCATCTCCCTTTTGAGAACCATTGCCGAATCTTTCAGTCTCTCATTCTCTCTTTTATTTCGTAAATTTTTGGAAGTTGAATCTACAAAGGTAGTGCCGTCGATCTCTTGCTCTTGGGTTCGTTTTAAGCGTATAGTGGTAAGTATTTTCTATCCTAGCAATTGGTTTTGGGCTCTTTCTTTTAGTGTGCCGAAATCAATTGTTTAACCTTGATCTAAGGGTGGCTGAATGTTCTTTAGTGCCATAGTAATGTGTTCTTTTGCGTGTAGCCGAAGGAGGGAAGCACTAAGGGTTCTCTCAGGATTTGATATATCAAGGTGCAAGCAAGGATTTCGGGATTTAGACGAGCTAGGAGCAAATCGACAAGAATAAGGAGAGTTTTGGGATTGAGTAGACTGTGCCATAAAGGTGTGTAGTTATCGCACTGTTCTCCTGTTATGTGTGTATGTTGTTATATATGTATATGTATATGATGTGAATGGTAGCCGGAATTAAGGGCTAAGATGGTGAATACCCATGGTGGGTAATCGATTAACCAGGTCAATGTTTTATGACATTTACTTACCTATGGTATATGTATGAAATTGCGGTAGCATGTGATGTATGATCAATCCAATGATATTTTGTCATGATACATAAATATATATGCATGAGGCTCTGGATATGATTACAGAAGGATAGGGTGCACATATTTATGGACGTGGTCTGATGTTAGCCTTGAGCTACATTGGCGCTTGGTGTTGGCTATGTCTTCATCAAGGTGGGGTGTTGGCTACGTGCCACATCGTGGGCGGATGATAGCTGTGTGCATCACCGTGGATAGGGGATGGCCATGAGTCACCTTGTGGATATAGATATGTGGGGTTACTTAGGTGATCGGTGGCTAAGCCACGGCCTTGAGCAGCAGGTCTGCCAAGGAGGTGTGTTGCGGCTGGAGGGCGATTTAGTAATCCCCTGGTGTGTGCGGCAAGTACGGGGGTGTGTAGTGGATGGACTCTAGGTTGGGTTGGGATGCATTTTGCATGACTGATTATGTGGACTGTGTGGATGTGGGCTAAGCCCATTTGTGGAGGCATGTGAAATAATTACACACTAAGTCTATTTGACTCACCCAATTTTTTAAACATCGCAGGTGATTTGTGATGCTTGGACCGGGTTAGAGTGGATACAAAGTTGGCCATGCAGAAGACATTTCATTTGTTTACGTATTTTATATTTTCAGTATTTTGATTAAGTATTTACTGTAATATGGGCCGCTTAAAGTATTTGGAAACTTTATTTATGATTTTGAAGTTTATATTATTATTGAGCTAATAATTGAAAAATATTTTTTTTGAACCAATTTATGTTATAATAACTTATATTAAAGTTTTAATCCGGATAATTTGCTACAACTTAATTTTTACTTAGAATTTTAAACATACAATGTACCATGTTTACAAATGACAGCGAACTTTTAATGTTTTTATCTTTAAGTCAAATTCTTTTCAAACGAATTTCCACAGTGGCATTCTAAATTTGGCCATGGTGTTTGGGCCGGGTTTAGGGTGTTACAGCCTAGCACACGGGCGTGTGGCCTAAGTCAGAGAGTTATACAGGGTCGGACACGGCCTGAAGCACCGGCATGTTTAAGGGCACACGGGCGTGTCTCTAACACCCCTTACTCGTGTTTAACGCCGGAACAGGGTACGAGGTGTTACCTAACTCAAACATATACTGACATACATTTTCGGGCCATAAAAGTTCGTTCAAATTTAAAACTTTTCAAACTTCCTCATAAAGTCTTTAATATGGGCCTATGAGGCCCAAAACATACTTTAGAAATGGTTTGGTACTAAACCAGGCACCTTAAAAAACTTTGAAATTTCACTAAAAACAAGGGCACACGCCCGTGTGGTAAGGGACACGCCTGTGTGGGCAGACTGTGTGGTAACACACGCCCATGTCCCTAGCCGTGTAGATTTATTTATCAATTCGAACCTACAGGGGTTTTCACACGGCTTGGCACATGCCCGTGTCCCTCACACGTCCATGACACGCCCGTGTGTAAAAACTTTGACATTCCGTTTCTGACGTCATCAACCCAATAGGGTCACACGGCCAAGGCACACGCTCGTGTCCTTAGGCCGTGTGGCGAATTAAATTCCTAAATTCAAGTGCAGACTTCACACGCCCTAGGCACATGCCCATGTCCTATGGTCGTGTCTTACACACGGTTGAGACACACAGCCGTGCCTCAGCTCGTGTGGTTGCTACTGGGTATTCTGTTTTGACAACTTAGGATGCAGGGGACACACGACTGAACTACACGCCCATGGGGCAGATCGTGTGTCACACACGGCTTAGACACACTCCCGTGTGTCTGCCCGTGTGGACAATAACAAGGCTATTTTCCAAGCCCTTTTTGCCACCCTACTTAAACCATAATAAGCCACATAAAAACTACTCATTCATGCATTAATATACCAAAATACTCAACCATACAATTTGAACAACCATGAAAAACATCATCATTTTCATATATCAATAATAATTATTAGCCATCATCCATGGCCTTATACAAAACGTATTTATCTTCAAGGCAAGCCAACTCATTTGGCCAAAACAATATGACACTTGAAAAAAGACTAAGTCCTTATACATGCCATACTCAAAAAGATAAATCTAACTATACCAATGTTCCAATTGATAGGGTGATCGAGCTTCCGACGTCCTTTGCTCCCCGAGCTAGCTTGGCGATACTATAAGAAAATGGAAAGGAAAGGGAGTAAGCACAAAGCTTAGTAAGTCGCATGTAAATGATTAACAACAATTACCATGAATTATCATACTCATAACATATTATAAAATTGCACATGATTCTAGAATGAATAAAGACATAACTTACTCATTTTCACCCTTAATAATCATAGAACATAATTCAAGCTCATTTCTCATGAGTCTCATGTAGGTACCTGTATCATTTACAATATAGCCATAACTTTTCTCACTTTTGATTCAAACTTTAATTTACCTGTTGAACCCATTAGAATACCAAAGGATATCCAATAAGCCTCACACAAGAGGGTAAAATGCTGATGCCATGTCTCAGACATGGTCTTACACTGGCTTACATATCGAGGCCGATGCCATGTCCTAGACATGGTCTTACACTGGCTCTCATAATGTGGCCGATGCCATATCCCAGACATGGTCTTACACTAGCACACATATCATCACCGATGCCATGTCCCAAACATGGTCTTACACTGGCTTTCATAATGTGGCCGATGCCATGTCCCAGACATGGTCTTACACTAGCACACATATCACTCAAATGTCATGTCTTGAGTATCCAATCTATTCCCAAGGTTCAACCGGGAGTATATCACTTCAACTTTCGTCATGCATAATCATAGCAATAATCAAACATTTCATGCAATATCAATTGATTAATGGATAAATATAATAATTTTGTATTATTTACGTACAACTTACGTCGATATACAAAATATGAGCGACTAAATTGAATTAGTCTACTAGCTTGGTTTTCCCTCGGTCTAGGTCCGGACTCCGTTTCTCTTGATCTATAATGATAAAATTCACTCATTTAATCACCACATTAATCAAGACATTTCAAATTTCCTACTTTGGCAAAATTACCATTTTGCCCCTAGATTTTCACATAATTATGATTTTGCCCCTAGGCTCGTAAATCGATTTTAATAAAATTTCCTCTTTAGCAAGCCTAGCCGAACCTTTATTACTCTTATTGCAACTCAAAATTTCAATTGTTTCACATATTTACTACCCATTTTACAACCTTTACAAAAAGGTCCATATTAGGTGTTTTCATGGAAACTCCTTTCACAGAAGTTGTTTATTTAACAACCAAGTTTCATTTTCTTCCATAAAAATTCAGCAAACAACACTAATTTTCTCATGGAAAAACCCTAGACTCTCAACCATTTTGCAAAATAGTCCCCTCATTAGCTAGCTTAAGCTACAAGGGTTCCAAAAGTACAAAAATTATAAAAAATGACCATCAAAAACACTTACTTGCAAAGGTTTAAGTTGCTGAAAATTTTCAAGCTTTCCAAAGCCCCTCTTTGCTAAAATTTTCGTTGGTTGTAGGAAGAAGATGAAAAGATGATATCATTTTCTCTTTATTTTATTATTACTAGTCAATTTGTCACCAAAACCTCACCTACCCTTTGAAAAATCTCATTTTCTTGTCTCTATGGCCTGCCAGCACATTCTTAAGGGCCTAATTGCACATTAAGGATCTCAATTTAAGGTTCTATAGCTATTTGACACCTTTAGCTAGTAGACCAAAACTTTCGCACTTTATGCGATTTAGCCCTTTTTCAAAATTAAGCATAAAATCACTAAAATTAATTCACCAAAATTTTCATGCACTCATATAATCATGCTATAACATATAAAATAATATTAGAATAAATTTATCTAACCTTGGATTAGTGGTTCCAAAATCACTATTCTGACTAAGCCTGAAATCGGGTTGTTACAGTGTTCTTGGGCCACACGGGCGTGTGAGCCCTTTACTTAGGAAAAATTTTGAAATTTCACGAAATTTTTTTTAACTTTTGATTAAGTCCCGATTTGTTTCTAACACGTGATTTGGGCCTCGAGGGCTCAATAAAGGGACATTATGATTAAATTATGATGTGTATGTTTATATTATTATATGATTGTTCATATTTGTTCTGAAATGTCTGGTAATGCTCCGTAACCCTGTTCCACCGACGGATAAGGGTTAAGGGGTGTTACACCTTGAAAATAATATCAATACTTTGAAGTGGAAGAATGCCAAAATGTTATTAATAAATATTTTCGTATCAATACTTATTATAAAATATCGATACCTATTTTCTTGGTATCAATACTTATCCAAAGTTTTAAAGTTTTATAATTTAGTCCATATTTTCAAACTCTATCTAAATTTTAAAAGGTTTAAAGCTCATTTTAACTTCACAAAAATATGTAACATGTTTTCAGATATGTATAACATTATTAGTAAATGTATAGAACTTTTTAATTTGTTATAGCATGTATTGCCCTGTTTTGATTGGTAATATCCTGTAACCTTATTCCGATGACAGAAATGGGTGAGGGTGTTACAAGAATGGTGAAACTACCAGGGTCTTTGAGTTTTGGTGGGACTCTTCTAGACATAACAACACTACACTCGGCATTAAGAGCGAATCGCTATTCTCTTTCTAACTTCTTCTCCTAGACATCACTTCCTTAAGGAACTTGGCATATTATAACACTTTTTTCTAGGACTTCAAGGAATGGGAGGTTGATGTTCAAAGCCTTAAACATCTTGAAGAAGTCTATAGACTTCTTATTGTCTCACTTTTTCTTTTCTTCTAGTTTACTCAGAAAAGGTATGGATGTTGGATTTGGTTGTGGTATTGGAATGGTTCTATCCTTCAATTCAGTTAGTGTGGGCTCACTCTCAGGTCTTTCCTTCTCTTCCATTCCATCTCCAACACTAGGAGTATGAGTGCTCTCATCCTTCTTACTCATTTCCTTCTTCCCACTAATTGGTCAGATAGGTTCTTTAACCATAGCCCTGGATCTAAGGGCAATTGCTTTGGCATGTTCTTTTCCTTCCCTCTTCGGGCTTGGCTCAGTATTACTAGGCATGCTAGAAGCTAAATTATTTTGCAATAATTGCAAAACTTGGTCTAGTTAACTACAAGTTTGGCACACATCAGCTTGAACCACATGCAAACCTTTCTCTACCTTACTTACCTTAAGCAACAATGAAGGTCACTGCTATATGCTGATTTTCTTTCTTGCTTTTGGGGTGCCTTAAATGGTAATGGAGGTTGATAAGGTGCACTGGGTCTAGGAGGATTAAGGTTTTGGGCTCCTTGATTAGAGAGACCTCCTTTGTTCCCTTCCCACTTAAGGTTCGGATGGTCACACCACCCCAGGTTATAGGTGTTGAAGTATAGATTATATCCTCTATTTCCTACATAGTTGGCCTCCATTTGGTTGCTCTCATTGGCGTTTCCTCATAAGGTGCCTTCACTATCATGTCATGCATTAGAGTGGATTAGAAGGGGCTGATTTTGAACTTGTACCTTGGTTAAATTCATCTCTAATTGATTGAGCCTTTAGAGGACTTATTGATACTTGTCCTCGTTATCGACCATATTCACGATCGATTGTTTAGCTCTGTATATGAACCACTCAGCCGGCCACATATAGGAATTCATTGCCATATCCTTGATAAGTTGGCAAGCCTTGGCATATGTCTTTTACATGAACGTTCCCATGGACACTCTGTCAAGACTTGAGCACAAATTTCAATCTAAGCCATTATAAAAAACTTGAAGCTGCAGCCAATCTTGCAATCCATGATATGGGCACTTATGTAGCATGAGTTTAAAGCGCTCACAAGTCTCGTATAATGACTCCCATTCCAATTGCCTAAAATCTGTAATATTCATATGAAGTTTCATTATTTTTCTTGGGGGAAAATACTTTGCTAAGAACTTGCTTACTAGCTTTTCCTAAGAGTTGATGGAATTTATCAGCTATGAATCTAACCACATAAACGCATCACCAGTAAGAGAGAAAAGGAATAACTGAAGATGGATAGCGTCATTAGATACCCCATTATATTTAAAGGTATCACAAATGATTAGAAATCTCTGAAGATGTTGGTTCAGATCCTCATTCATTAACCCTCGAAATCGAAGGTTCACTTGTATCTTTTGGATCATTGTCGGTTTAATTTCAAAGTCATTAGTATTAATTATTGGGTGGGTGTAGTGGTTGTTGAATCCCTACTCGCAAATTTTCGATAGGCTGATCTCTTTGTGGAGGTTGGGCGTCTCTGACATGTTACACCCTCCTCGCGTGTGTGATGATATGTTTCGATTCCAGCTCAAATGGTAAGACACCGTTACTGGTCCGAATCATACAACGGAAATAAAAATAGTTCAATCAAACGTTGATTCCCCAACAACGATGCCAATAACTTGATTGTCTCTCTCTCGATTGACGAGATAAAGGTAAATCAACACTCAGGAATTTAAAATAAGATAGAAAATCGCAGCTTTACTACAAGTGTGACAGGTCAGTTGTAATATTTGTAGTGTTACAATGAAACACTAGAATATTCCAAGGATCGAACCCATTAGAATCGTGGATTGAATCAATTTCTAAATGTTGTGCGTGTAAAATAAAGAGTCTAACCAACTAAACTCAAAATTTTATATTAAGACAAATCATAAAATTAATAAAATTAATCTACTTTACTATTTAGCTAGCAAGGACTAAATTGTAAAACATGCAAAGTTACAAATTAACTATTAAATAACAATCAGTAGTTGGTTGACATTGATGTGGTTACTAATCCTTGAATTAGGGATCCAAATCACTTAATTTTCCAAAATGGCTTTGTTTTACCTCTTGGTCTCCACGTTACCAAGTTAGACAAATTAATCTGGATTATCTCTCTATCTCACCGGTTAACCTGAGACTAAGGATTGTTGCCCAACAAGATCTCTTCTCGGTCTCACTTACCTTAATGTTCCCTCAGGGTTGTCAATCCTAAGTTTTTAAGCTCATTAAAATTAGTCCAATTTATTAGATTTGGTCATTCATCCAAAACTCATCACATCTCCATCAACTAACCCCTTAAAGGTTTAACTACTCATGTTGGAAATAAAACTAACAACTAAGAAAAGGAAAAGCAAAGAATCCATTAAAGTAAAGCTTAATAAAAATATAAAAGTTGAGATTTTTGTGAAAAAAAAATCTAAAATGCATGTAAAGAAAAATATTTAACAAGAAAATCTAAAGCAATAAACATAAAAGGAGCAAAATTTAACAAATACAAAGTAAAAGAAATTGAAATACATTAAATTAAATCTGAAAATGTCTTGCAACTAAGGTATATGGACTAAAAGTGCAAATAAACCTAAGCTAGCTACAGTGATAACTAACTTAGCTAACACTAAGAACAACTAAAATAAGAAGAAAAGTTGCTAGTAAATGTAAAATCTATAACTAAGGAAATGAAAATAAAAAACCCTAGAAGAAGAAGAAGAAAAGCTGAGAGAAAACCTAGAGAAAACTAAGCCTAGACTAAGGTAATGTGGCCTCTTCTCTCTCTCAACCAAATTTTTTGGTTGATATAGTAGCTATCCTGACCCATTTTGTGTGCCAAAAATACCATTGAACGAGTATTCACTGATTGGTGCTTCGGGTGGACAAAGACTACCCTTTTTGTCCAATTTTGTCCCCTTATGATATCGGTATCGCAATACTAAGGAAGAGGATATCACGATACCTTGAATAGTTTCGAACATGAGGGTCTTCTTGGAGGGTGGATATCGCGATACCACTGAAGGGTGGTCTCTAATCTTCGAGTCTGTTAGAGGTATCGCAATATCAAGGTTTGGATATTGCAATAACCTCTCCTTTGGTGCCATTTTTGCTCGTATGTACCCACCAAGTATGAGTTCACAGGTATGTATCCACCAAATGTGAGCCCGCATGACTATCTACCAAGTTTTTATGTTATATGTCTATCTGCAAGATTGCCTCAGACTATCCGAAATATGTTCATACGCAAGGCTATCTTCAGTGAATTGTTTCTGTGCGAGTTGAATATTATGCTAACTGCTCTTTTGCAAGTTGTGGCTCATATGCAAGTTGTTCATAATGCAAATCTATCTATATGTGTAAGATGTGCAGAAGCACGTGCCATGCTAATGTGAGTGTGGCATCAATATGTGAGCTATTCCAAGGTAAGCTGTGTAGATGTGTGCGCTATGTAAATGTGCAAGCTTTGTCTAAATGGGATCTGTGACAAGCCTACAAGCTAGCCAATGTAAAGGAAAGTATCAAATCAGCTAAAGTTGTAGATATGTTGGTCGATTTAAGTTTATACTCACTATCAAGTTGTTCATCTCCTACTCTTTTACGACAGATTATTATGTTATTAAAAAGAGAAAAAAAAAAGTAGAAAAGAATATATAATCATAAATGGAGTAGGTTACGATGCCAAACTCACTAAATTCAACATGAAATTACCTTGTTCCTTTATCTTATTTTCAAGAAGAAATCTATTTGCGGGAAGTGGGAGAGGGACTAAGCCAGAATCTTCAAATTTGTTATGAGCCTATTTTCGTTTGTAGCATGTACATATTAAGGAAATCTATAAACTCGAGTTCTTATGCTCATACTTGTTATGTTTTTGAACTACGAAAATGATGTATTAATTTTAATGTCTTAAATTATGTAAAAGATGGATTTTTATCAGAGTATCTCACTCTAGTATATGTAGTTTATTTTGGCTAGCCTTTATCGAATTCCGGGTAATGTATGATATTCTAAAAGTTGTTTGTATGCACGTGTTAATGCTTCAAGTCAGAAATTAGTTTTGTGTAACCTCCTCGTTGGTTGGTCGTCTGGCCAGGCGTTGGGTGGGGGTGTTACAAGTTTCGACCCCTTCATAGCTTTCCTTTTTTTCTTCTAGGTTCCTTCACCCACATGCTCTACCAAAAAAATAACTATAAGCCCAATTCCCTCCAAAGAAGTTACCAACGAGTTTCTAAACTTCAAAATGTTTTAATGGGTTGTCAATATAGTAATATCGTAAACTAAGTGCTTTCATTAGCAAATTTGTCAGTTTAGTCATTAAATGTTAGTTTTGATAAGATGCAAATCATATTTAACATATAAATTAAAATTTAAACATGTTTATATATATTAAATAAATAATTTGAATTTGACTTGTTAAAAAATAGAATTTAACCGCATTACTTATTTTTTTAACACGTTATATTCAAATTATACAAATATACACATGTAAAAAAGTTTGATTTATGTATGCTTTATTGTGAAATTCGAGCTAACATTAAATGCTTAATTAGGTTGATGCACAATCTGACTGATATGATGCCAATATTTCAAACACTCAAATAAAATATCTTAAAGTTTTAAATCAATTTAAAATATGAATTATAGTTTGTAGATGCTTGTTTTGGGTAAGTAACTATTCTATCAATAGTAGTTCCAAAGATTTTGTTCTATGTAGGAGCACCTTTAGAAACAATTACCTTTGGGAACAACTACCTTTTGGGAACTACTTTTAGTAACTATTCTTAAATTGTTCCATTCCTGGGATGTCCTAGAGAGCATAGTTTGGAGACTCAGATACAAAAATGGTAAGAAGCTTACTTAACTTTTCATTGAAATACAAGTACTTCATTCGTATTTCTTTAATGAACAAACAATGAATGCTAAAATAATTTAAGAAGGTGTAACTTTCATGTAACCGTTATCATACCCATTATATATAATTGACCTTCCATTTTCTCAAGTTCAAGTAACCCTTTTTAATCCCATTACCCACAATTTTAACAAGTTCATGCCCCCTTTCTCTTCATAATCATTTCCCTTTTAACTTATTTTTTCGAAGCCTATAAATAAATGTTTGAATGTTTCATTTAGATCTTTTTGATCTTTTGTCAAACTTGGCACTTTAAGATTCTCTCTGCAACTTTCTTTTTACAGTCATAACAATCACCGTAACTCTTATCTTTCTCAGTCGCTTATTGCATCCATCACCAATACCTATTACTGAACTTGTTCTTCAGAGTCTACTCCAATCTTCTTCTCCATCATCTTTCCACAACATTTCATTTTGTTATATTGTAACTTTTCCTCACTTTTTCAAAATATCCTTTTACATAATTTAAGAAAGTTTAATGAAATTAATCCATATTGAAAAGAGCTAGCAATTTGAGCGGTAGGAACAATTCTAGGGAGAAGAGATTTAACAGCTAGCTCACAAATGGAATTGTCCAAGAACTCAACAAAACTCCACTCAACAAAACTCCTTTAAGGCCTAGCTTAGAAATACTTTTTAAAAGTGTTTTTTGGAAAGGAAAAAAAATACTTTTTGAAGAGAAGCTAAAATTTTCAAGTTTTGAAAAAAGTGTTTTTGGCAAATGTTGACTTGAGAGAAATACATTTTCTATAAAAAAAATAGCTTGTTTAGAAATATTTTTATTCTAAAAATACTTGGTCTTAAAAAAGTTTTTTAAAATCAATACTAGTGGAATTAAATAATTTATGGAGTTGCGTCCAAGTACTTTCAACTTATGGTGAATGCCATTAAAAATTGCAATTTTTGGCTGCTATCAGGTAAAAAGAATTTTTACGGTATGAAAACGGGACGGTAACGTAGGAGATAAATAATGGTAGTGGAAAGCCCAATAAGCTCGGTTAAATCGGCCCAAAATTGACGTTGGATTTCTTTTCCTACTTAAAGATAAGCTTAAATAAAAAATTAGGCCCAGCACTTTTCTATTTAGACATCCAAATTATTATTATTTATTAAAAATGGTATCTAAACTTTAATTCCTTCAATTAAAAGGAATTCTAAAACCAATTAAAATGTGATATGTAGCATTTTTAATTAAATCCACCTCACTGTTCTTGGAGGATCAGTCTGTTGGGAAGACCAGTATAATCACTCGCTTCATGTACGTTCTGCCTCCATCGACGATGAGCTCAAGTCTTGGGAGTTGGGACGCTGATTTCGTCAAGGTCAATCAAGCCATGCTCTTCGACCTAATCCTGGTACCTCTGCCTTTCTTTGATGAGGATTTAAAGTTTATTTCGAAATTTATTTATATCTAAGGGTATTTCTTTTTCCTTTCTTAAAAATTTTCAGTGTGCTTGAGAACATGCATGGGGTTGTTCTTTTTCTTCTTCTTCAACTGTTATGTTTTGTCCAATAGTTCTAATGTTAATATATATTTTTCTTCATTAATTATCAGCCTGTATTTCTGGATGCGATTTTGCTACATTGAAGTGGAACATGTAGGAAAACAGAGATCCGGCTAAAGTCAAGTTAAAGAGCTCCGATTCATGTTTATTACAGTGCAACTCAGAACTTGTGGATCCTGCTATTTTTTATCTATTGCCAAGCTACCACTTTTACGGCTTATAGCAAATGAATTTATTGAAGTGGGAGAGGGGATGGGGCCATGGGAACTTGGTGTAAGAACACTGGTGAGGGGCAGCTGTAAGGGTGGAGGGATAAAAAAGACAATGAAACGAGGGAGAGGAGAGAAGGAAAAAAAATATTAATATTAAATTTTTATTTAATAAAATGCCATGCGTCATTTTGAGAGTTATTTTACGGAGTTAACAGTTTAGATCAAAATTAGTAATGGAAGTAAAATTTAAATATCACATTCTAATAAAAGAAATAATTTAAGTACGTAAGTGAAAAAAACTATAATTCGGGTCAATTTTTTATTTAAGCCTAAAAAGTAACTTGACAGAATGTTTTGACTCCGTCACGTGGTAGAGTCCACCGGAGGACCGGTCGGTTGTCATTTTTATCCACTCAATAATGCGCCACGTGTCGAAATAGTCAACCTCTCTCCTTCAATGACTTGGCGTGGCAGTGAAATAGACTGCAAAACTGTACCGCTTGTTGTTGGGTTCCACTTTCAGAAATAAGTCCCTGTTTGTCAAACGGCGTAGTTTCTTTTAGCTATTCCTTGGACTCTCCCACCCAAAAGAAAAAAAAGACACTGAAAACTCAGATCTCTGCCATCTCTATCGGCTCTTGCCCACCCTGCTATGGCAGTGACCTCTGCTGCCGCCGAGAGGATCGATCTTCCGCGGTCTTCTATGGATCGTTCTCTTTCTAAAGCAGTCTCCGACGACGTTTCTGATTCTTCAACTTCGCCAAACGATTCCTCGCCTACCGACACGCCTGATCGCAACGATGCTTCCAATGCTTCACCCAACCCTAGCTACAAAGATGTTGATATTCAGGTTCTTATTTCTACCACTCACTTTTAGCTTAATTCATTTCCCTGCTCCCTTTACAAAAAGTCAGGAAGAAAAAAACGACGAGAAAGTAGATTTGGATTATGTTTTGAGTTCAATTTTGCTAATTCTTGATTATTATGCCCAAGTTCTAGAATAATCACCATCATTTAATCAAATTTACTTAAAATTTTTTTTTTGAAGGCTGCTTTTGCCAAACTATCTATTATTAGAATTCTATTGAAGCTTTCATGTTTTCGTGGTGAAATTCTAAAAGATATATGATTTTTAAATAAAATCCAACAAGAGGTAGAAAAGAGGATGGCTTATAAGGAGTTTTGATCGATGTAGTTAAACTTGGACTGATTAGACAATCATCGAGAATTTAGTTTTCAAGAACTGAATACTTCTAGAACTATGGCTAAATCTGATGCTTATGAATTTCAGTCTCAGTCAGCATTGAGGAGTGAAGAATACCGCCAACTGTTTAGGCTTCCACCTGAAGAGGTGAGCATCTTTATTAACAAGCTGTTAGCAGTTCTCCTCGTCTTGTCTCCTTTGTATTTTGTTTTGAAAATTCTTTGGCTTGTAAATGCTAAAATTGTTTCTTGTAGTTGTGTGAAAATATATTGCCAGTTTTGTATTTTAGAAGTTTTGAGCGCCTAAACATTCATGTGGAATACTCACCAAACCCAATATTTAAAAAGATAAAGTTATTGGTTAAAGATTCAAAAATGCTTGTTCATGCTTTCTTTCCTACTTTAGTATCTAAATGTCATCTATTGTTATCTTTAAAACTTTTTTTGAAAATTGAAACACTTTTGTTTTTAAGTTCAAAATAAATGTGTTTTCTCGTCTTTAGTCTATTTTTGGTTACCATGGGTAAGCAGATCTCTGATCCTCTCATTTTTGTTTTAGAGTCTTTGTTCTGTAAATGAATTCATTCTTGGCATGATTAGTGTGAGAGAGATAATAACACATTGCGTGCAAGTAATTCCTGATACCTAACATTTCATGTAGCGTTGATGCTATAACTAATCTTTTTTAGTTTCTTTTGGTGATGGATTTTAAAATACTTGCTAATTGAATTGCTTTTAATTTGAAATTTCTCTCACTGTCTTGCATTTTAGAAATGTATCATAAAATTAGTTTTAAACACTTTCTCATAAAATTAGTTTTAAACACTTTCTTTTGTCCTCTGCTGTAGTTCCTTGTCCAGGATTTCAACTGTGCATTCCAGGAGAGTATTCTTCTTCAGGTAATCTAGATCTTTACAATGACCTTTACTGCTTTTGTTCTGCTGCATCTGGTAGTTTTTTAGCTAGGCACATCACCTTATGTTCCTTTTTTCAAACTGTGGGAGGTTTTTTTATTATTAATTTTTTTTTGGGGGGGAGGGGGGGTCGGGCTGGTAGGTTTATATTTTTCAAATATTTGGCGGCTGTATAAATGTGTTCCCCTCTCTAATTGCCTTTTGCAGGGTCACATGTACCTGTTTGTTCATTACATTTGCTTTTATTCCAATATATTTGGATTTGAAACAAAGGTATTCCTCAGAAGTTAGCATTATTCTTTCTTTGTTTTCCAGTGTCCTATTTCCTGGGAAACTGTTTTAACTTTTTACATAACATGGTATGATCATGGAATATTGTATGAGTTCCTTTTGCAGAAAGTAATTGCCTTCAACGAAATTACAAGTGTTAACAGAGCAAAGACTGCTGGAATCTTTCCTAATGCAATAGAAATTTTTGCTGGAGGAAGGAGGGTACTAGTACTTGCCATGCAGATTTCTTCTATGTGCTTGTTTAAGTGTGCATGCATTAGTTCTTCTATCTGACTCGACTTTTTGATTTGGGCAGTACTTCTTTGCATCATTCCTATCTCGTGATGAAGCTTTCAAGATCATTAATGATGGATGGTTGCAGCATGTCAATGGAGCCCAAGAAATTACAGAACAACAGGTATCTTATATTTCACAGCTTATATATATTGAAAAGAAAGAAAAAAAACTATATTGGAAAAAAATCACAGCTTAGGATTACCATTGAAGGGGATTTTTCTGCTTCTTACTTTAAGTAAGTCACTAGTTATGCAGTAAATGTTAACAAAGTCATTTAGCCCTTCATACAGCATACTTGCACATCTTAAATGTGAACAACTGATTTGTCAGTGTTTGCGCTTCATTTAGAGGTATTTTGCATCATATGCTGATTTCATAATCTTGTTCTTTATCTATATGTAGAATTTCAGTGAAAATTTTAAAATTTTCATTCATTCAGTAAAATTTAAGACATTTTTCCCTGTTGAGATGTTCTGAAAACTTTGAGTTTCATAGGTTAGTAATAGCAAATTGTATATTTATCCCCATCGGTTATTTTCATATTCCATTTGTTTTAGGAATCCATGTCAGAGTCCAGCACCCAAGAGAATGGTTTTGTTGCAATTGAAAATATCAATAGCTCACTAAACCCTGTAAATGACACGGAATCTGCAGACAGGTATTCTTTATGAGCAGAACAGTTTGGGAACTTTCTTGTGAATTCCTTGGAGTTTTTTTTCTATGGATGTGAAACCGTGAATTATTTATTTAAGTACATTTCTTCATACAGGCATGAGGACGCTCCCACTTCTAGTGGCTCTAAGGTTCCATCCACTACTGACACTAATGCAGAAGTAGGTTGTGGATCAGTTATAAATACTGAGATTTCAGCATCAGAAGATACCTTTTCATGGAAGCCAGAGAATTGTGATGCACCAAAGGGTTAGTTAATGCAGTTCTGAATTTTAACTTTCTCATTTTTTTCATCGTTTCTAGTTGTGTCAGTCTAATTTCACACTTTGCTACATAGAAAGTTCCTTGGTTATGTATTTAATGTTATGTGCGCACCCTACTCCTATCTGATTGGATTTCACTTCTGGCTCTAGACTAGTGATTTGGATGATCAGAAATAGGGAAAAGGTGGGAAATTAGAGAAATAGAGGGAGTATAAACTGAAAACCAGAAGAAACAAAGAACCGGGGTTCAAGGAGAACAATAGTGGAAGGAAAAAGGTGAACTTGAGAGAGAAAATTTTGGGATAAATTGCCAAATCCATATGGCTCAAAGAAACAATAATTCCAAAAGCTTCTCAGAAGCTTACAACTTAATTTTATATGCATTGTGAAATTCCTAATATAACCGCAAATCTGGTAATAATCTTCAAAGGTGGTTCCAACCCAACTTATTAGGAGGCTAAGGGAAGTCACGACTTAACTGGTTCTGTAGGTGTTGAAGTAAACATAATGGATAGAGTATGGAAGCTCATCATTTCTTGTAGAAATGGGCAGAATCATCATCATTTTGTTTGCAAATGAGGGTCTACGTGGCAAGAGAACTTAGATTGTTTAGTGTTGTACCATGAAGGCTTATTTAAATGCACTTGTGGGCTTTGGCTGTAGAAAATTTCAAGTGTGGGAGGAAAGTAAACTGATTTTCTTTTTTGGATTCAGATATAGACATGAGGCCATAGATTTTCCACTTTCTTCCTCTGTGCTGAGGGATGATATGCTGCGTCTAGCTAGTCTCATTTTTATATATGACACTTTACGTTCATTTTTGTAAATGTCATTGTAATCTATGTTTTTTTTGCCAGTTGCTGAATGTTTTACCAAGGTTGCAGAAACGAAGTTTCCGGTACTAAATTGTGAACTCATTTTCCCAAAGTTCTACCATATTGCAAAATATTTGTAACATTGGTATGTTCTTTATTTATTCTGAAGTAATGTTTCTTGGGCTGCAGATTAAGGTAGAGGAAATCTTCAATTTGTTTTTTTCGGATAATGCTGTTAATTTCTTTGAATCTTTTCATAGAAGGTGTGGAGATAAAGGTAATTTGCTCTGAACTTTCAAGAGTTATGTAATTTCCAATTATGCCTTTTAATTTATGTTTGTATTAAATTTTTTGATTATATCAAGTCATAAAAGTGATCTTTTTTGTACATATGCCATTATGCTTAATAAATTGTTATGTTTCGCAGAATTTAAGTGCTCTTCATGGTGCCCTCATGACAAATTTGGACATGTCCGTGATGTGTCATTTCAACATCCAATAAAAATATACTTTGGTATTAGTCTTTTTTTTCTTCCTGGAGTTATTATTTTATGCTGAGATTAGCGTCATTTCTTATACTTGTTGTAATTAATTACAAATTTTTGAAATAAGAAGAAAAATCTTAATGCCACAAAAAGCTTATTTTTCTTTGTTCTTTTGATGGATTTAGTACTGGTTTAAGTATCGAGTCAGTTTAATGCTGCCTTGACTATGTTTCTTTTGGAGTTAACTGTTTTTGTTTTGATCAAGGTGCAAAATTTGGTAGCTGCCAGGAGGCCCAGAAATTTCGAATTTACAGAAACAGGTTTATTATATTTTATGGTGCCTTATATGCTATTATATAGTTGAAGGCACTCTTTATTTGTTATTGTTGTTTCTCATTTAAGAGGATGCATCATTGGAATGAACCATTTTCTCTTGATGTCTTTGGTAGTCCAAAACAACAAATGAAATTTAACATGTGTAGGTCTAAGTATATTATAAAACCAGAGCCGTTCGTATGTCTATAGTTTTAGTTAATGGGAAATATTATTGAAGTTGCTGTTGTTGATGCACTGAGCGATCAAAATATTGCTGTTTTTGGGTCATATGCTAAAACCAAAGTTTTATCTTAGTAGTTTTCTACCCTTAGATTTCATTAAGTAGTTTATTATTCCATGCCTTTAAACACAATGCTCAAACTAGGAATAGGCATTACCTTATAATTCTTTGAGTTGGCTGCATTTTTTTTTTACTCCTTTAGATCTTCTATATTATTTTTATTCTTGTATATATTCTGACAGTACCACTTTTACTTTGGACAGTCACTTGGTTATAGAGACATCACAAGAGATCAGTGATGTACCATATGGAGATTATTTCCGTGTAGAGGTACAAGCTAGACCTGAGCTCCCTTGAAATGCGTTAGTGTGTAAAGTGCTGTTCTGCTTTCCATTCCCTAGTTTGCCACTATTAGGCATAAATTATCCTGCTATAAGATTATGTGTCAGAATTTTCAGAAACAGGAAAATTGTATTTTAGCCCTTCAAGTTGAGAACTAAATACAAAAGCATGATGTTGTGTCCACATTTTGTTGGTGTATGTTCATGCAATATATATTGGGGACAAATTTGTCCATTGCATTTCAAGAAGTTTAGGTTGGTAATTTTCTTGAGCCAAATCTTTTTTTGCCCAGATTTGGTCAATGTGCTAAATTAAATCTTGGTTTAAGAATCATTGATAACTAAGCATACAAACTGGCGTGTAAGGTTTTGTGCTAACTTAAATGCGCATTTTTTACTATCAATATACTCTAGTATTCTTCTTATCAGGGTACATATCATGGAGAGTAGAAGATGCTAAATATGAATACTTCTAAATTGTGGAAGTTCATGAAAAACAGTTCTGTTTTAGTTGTTCTAAAATATTCCTTGTTTTGTGCATAATCTGTTTTTTTTTTTTTTTTTTTTTTTTTGAGACTTTTAGCTCAGTCGCAATGTTTCTAATATGTGCTTGAAGTTGCTGTGTATTCCAGGGGCTTTGGGATGTAGAAAGAGACAATGATGGCCCACAAGAAGGCTGCATTTTGCGGGTTTATGTTAATGTGGCTTTTAGCAAGAAAACTGTTTGGAAAGGTTTGCCTTTGCTGAATGATGATGAATCTCCTGTTTATATAGTGTGCTCTTTTATCATTTATGTATTTCTTGTGTCGCATCTTTGTATTTTGATTTGCTGAGTTTCTGTTGTTATTGACTCCTGTTACAAAGACTTTACATTTACGTGTCTCATATTATAATTGCATCTGAACTATTATAGCCGAAGTGCCCAAAGGATTTCTCCTTTAAGAATGAAAACGATTACTTATTGTTTGTGGAAGAAGGAATTATTTGGCAAGAAATAAAGAAATAGGACTTTCGAGAGTGCAACATCTTTTTGTGATGCTTCTAAATTGTTTTGAACTTGTCAGTCGGGCTGTCTTTTTAACTTTGAAGATGAGTTCCAAAGGATGTATGGTGTTCTTTTTCTTGAACAGCTTACGTAGTGGACCTTTTGCTTTTATATAAATGAATAATGATTATATTTCTTGTTCATTTTCCTTCATTTGATGCCATGCACATGGGACAGGGAAAATAGTGCAGTCTACTCTTGAAGAGTGTCGAGAAGCATATGCAACGTGGATAGACATGGTATTATATTTCTCTTGTAATTTTATGTTATATTTTGTAAATTTTGTTTGAACATTGATCAAAATAATTTTTATCATTAATGTTTCAGGCACACGAATTGTTGAAGCAGAACATTGATAAACAAGGAGGTTCATAATTCGACCATCAGATTTTTTTTTTGAATAATTTCATCTTAATGATATTTATGATCTGAGCAGTTATGCACATGTTGGAGTTACTGACGTAAGCTCCTTTGTTTGAATCAGGGGTAAAGCCTTCTGAAAGCTCAACTGGAAATGGTGAACTCCAACTTGAAAGGGAAGTGGCTACCACGGAACCTTCAGAAAGATCTCATACCTTAAGTGATCCAGTAAGGACATTGCAGATGTCCGATTCTCTGGATGTTAACCAGCGAATTGGGAATCTTTTGCAAGAAAGTTTGACTAGTGCTTTATCCATTGCATCTTTGTTAAGCGAGTTTGCGAGGAAATCCTTCTCATACTTGAAAAGCCAAGGCCATATTTCACTAGTCTTAGCTGTTGCCTTCGCTGTGATTCTCCTGATGCAGGTCTCTAGTTCCCAGTTAACTTATTACCTCTAATTCATTGGTTAAGTGATTTTGATAATCGTACGCCATAGCTATTCCCTAATAACTAGTCATTCTGGATTTTATCATTCTCATATAGTATTGTTGGATCCTCACGACTCTAATTCCTCCTTTCGGTTTCTAACTGCAGGTAAGCATCGTTGTGCTATTAAACAGGCCACAAGAAGTGCATGTGAATTACCCAGTTGAGTACATGGGTAGCATGATGAGAGGTGGTGGAGGCGGAGGCAGAGGCGGAGAAAGCAGAGCTGAAGCAGTGGCTTGGTTGGAGAAGCGGATGCATCACCTTAAAGAAGAGACGACGATGGTTGAAGCTCGGTTAGAGAGGATGTGGCATGAGCATGCTGCTTTAAAAGCACAGTTAAAAGAATTGGGGTATCCGAAGAAGCATAATAGATAAAATCTTACATGTATAGTTTTTTTACAAAGGAGTATTTTTCATAGTAAATCATGAAAAATCAATACATGCTTTTCATATAATTAGTATATATATGTAGAAGTCTGTAATTGAAATCATATAAACTGTTTGGTTGATAATGAATGAATGAAATAGGGGTTGGAATTTATTTGCGATTGTAATTTTTATTTTGTCAAACTTAGGGTCGTACTTTTGTTTTTTGATATTTATGGAAAAGCCTTCAATTGATAATTATTATCATTATTCATATATTTTGAAATTATAATAAATAAAGTAGGGTACTTAGTTAACAAATTTGTGCTTTTATATATATTTCTGATTAGAAACAAATATTTTAAAAGAAGTATGATTAAATAAGATTACAGTTTTAAAACAATGTTTTTTTAATGCAAATTTAGATTTTAAATTTCTTATTTTGAAATCAAGTCGTATTGAATTTTTAAATGAAAGATAAAAGATTTTGTTCACAAAATTTAAATCTGAGATATTAATAGACTCTACCCAATATTGGTATTTTCTATGTGTTTTTATGCACTCTCTACAGTGAGCCAAAATAAATAAATAAACATCATAGTGCAGGAAAAGAGTCAGATTAGGTTTCTCTCTCTCTTACCCTTCTATACTCTTAAGTCTTATCTCTTTTGCGGCTAGGGTTTTTCTTTCTACAGCACCTCTCCTAACTTCTTTTTTTTAATTATTAAAAGATTGGTTTGGTTTCATAATATAAAAATCTAATGGAAGTTTTGTAAGAGTAAGGGATTTCGTGATTATTATAAAAGAAAGATTCTAAGGGGTTTGGAAGTGGTTAGTGTGGATTTTCATTCAAGAAAAGAAATGGCTGGCTTGAACCCTTTTGATTTGTTGGGGGATGACGACACTGGGGAACTATCATTGCTGATCGCTGCTCAGCAAAAGGCTGTCGCAGCCACTGCTACTGCTGCTGCCCCAAAGAAGGGCCCAGCAAAGTCTCAAGCTAAGATGCAGCCTGCATCTCAGGCTAAGCTTCCCTCCAAGCCTCTCCCTCCTGCTCAGGCTGGTGAGCTTTCTCTATTGAAGTTACTCATTATTTTCAGCTGTCTGTGTCGGGTAGTCTTAAGCTGAAGTGTCCTTTTCATAATGGTCGAGTTCTTTTCTTTTCTTTTTTTTTTTTTTGGGGAGGGGGTGGGGCGGGTGAGAGGGTTGAGTGGGTTTAAGTTCATTATACTTCCGTTTCATTTCTTGTAAAGTGAAGTTGGGCTCTGATTGTTAAAGACTATTTGTTATCCGTTATTTACTTGGAATATAATCATTGCGAGTTTCTAATTTGTATAGACTTATTTCTTATAGTGAACAGAGCAAAAGATTCAGAAAAGCATATTGGTTTTGTTGTTGTTCTTTCTATTCTAAAATGAAATCCAATGTTGTCAAGTTGCACTCAAGCTGCTAGAATCCTTCTATTACCTTAGCCGCCTAAAAGTACTTGCTTGAGTGATATTAGGCGCAATATGTACAAGTGTATGTGCTTGTTTGTTTTATATATATGCATGTATATATATGTGTATATGTAGGTGTGTGTAGAAGCTTAAGATATATGGTCATGATAATAAACTCTTCAGATTGATCAACTTCATTCTCCTACAAAACATGAAATTATAATTTTTTGTTGGCCAATATGATTGGTTTTCTTATGATTTCATGTCTGTGTTGGATAGTCAAGCATTGAGAAGTGGAGTGTTAGCTAGCATCTTTATCTTCTTAGTAAATGTACAATTAATGAAAAATAAGTAAAAATGAATGAAACTAGTGCGAACTTCAATCAAGCAAATTGCTTTAGTGCCTATCATCTTATGAAAAAAATGCTAGTAGGCACATGTATGCGCTCCTAACCGAATGCATCTTGCCCAAAGAGGTCTAAGGTGCATGCCTTAACTATAGAAATTTTAATCAGAATGCAGCGGGGAACCTTGTCTTTACTGTTTACTCTCTGAAAGTGTCACTTGGTATTCCATGGAAACTGAGATTTTTTTCCCGAAGTGTTTATGCATTGGTATGAATTTTTGTTTTTAGGGAAGTTTGATAGTTGTATATCTGATCTCATCTTGATAGTTATGACAGTTAACATTGTTTTATATCTAATTGTCAATTATAGTTTCTTCCTTTATAGCATAAATCATATAAACCTGAAATTTCTGTATTTGAAGATTTTCTGTTATGTTTCTTGAGCTGCCTTCAAGATGAAGCTCTTAGCTCTCTTGGGCTTATCACTGATGTCAGTGTTTTTAATTCCTAAGTGAGGGAGGCAAAGAATGAAGGTGCTCGTGGCGGAGGTCGTGGTGGGCGAGGATATGGACGTGGACGTGGTGGTAGTGGTAGTGGTGGATACAGACGTGATTTTGCAAATGACGAGAACTTATTCAGCAATAATGCTGTACCTGAAGATGGAGAGAGTGGAAAACCCTCTGAAAGGCGTGGTTATGGTGGTCTTCGACCTTACCGTGGTGGTCGACGTGGTGGTTTCAGTAATGGGGAAGATGCAGATGGGGAGCGACCTCGCAGGTTGTATGAACGCCGTAGTGGGACAGGGCGCGGGTAAAAAAGGAAGCTTTTGTTTAACATTAGCTTTGATATATTCTGCATATCAGTATTTTAGCCAAGTCTCAAAGCTGATGTTTTTGTGTTCTGTTCATGTCTGCAGAAATGAGCTCAAACGTGAAGGCTCTGGTCGTGGTAATTGGGGAACTCAGACTGATGAACTTGCTCAGTGAGTTATCTCTAGTAGTTACAATCAAAACCTTCAATTTTATTGTAAATCGATAAAAATATCACTTTGTTTCACTCTTCTTCCCTTATTATAATCATAAAATGAAAATGAAATATTGTATTTTTATTGTTAAGGGTGACTGAAGAAGTTGCCAATGAAGGTGAGAGGAATTTAGGTGATGAAAAGCCAGCAGGAGAAGAGGATGCTAGAGATGCTAACAAGGAGAGTGCTTCAAACGAGCCTGAAGAAAAAGAGCCCGAGGATAAGGTAAAGGGTTATTGACGTCTGCAACTTTTGTTAATTATATATGATAGCTGCTAATTTGGCTATTACTTTGTTCAACCTTTCATATTGCATTTTTATAGGAGATGACTCTTGAGGAGTATGAGAAGGTGCTGGAAGAGAAGAGGAAGGCTCTGCAGGCTCTCAAGATCGAGGAAAGAAAAGTAGATGCCAAGGAGTTTGAATCTATGCAACAGCTTTCAAACAAGAAAAGTAATGATGAGGTCTTCATCAAATTGGTAAGACCATTCGGTTCACTTTGAGAAGTTCATCGTTAATGACTCCATCTTATTATTGGGAAAATATGTAGTATTAATCACTTGTTCCCTATAATTGGCTTCTACAGGGATCTGATAAAGATAAGAGAAAAGAGGCTTATGACAGAGAAGAGAGAGCAAAAAAGGTACTTTACTTATTTTTATTGACCTGTGTCATATAATTTGCCTTCCCTTTTCCAGTTTGAACCTCATTTGTGTGATTATTCTGTATTTAAGGGACCTTAGTTTATACTGATGTCAAAGTCCCTTGATTTAAGAATTTGTCCTATCTCTTCCATGATTAAAGCTTGCATATGTGCTTTCTCCTTTTACCGGTTTGTGCTAGTTTATCCATAGCTTGCATTTATATTTTTTGCTGGCACGTACTGATGATCCCTATCCATGTGGTGGTGGTGGGTAGTCTGTCAGCATTAATGAATTTCTGAAGCCCACTGAAGGGGAGAGGTACTATAATCCAAGTGGACGTGGGCGTGGTCGTGGGCGAGGTTCAAGAGGATTTGGTGGAGGTAATGCAGCAAGAGATGTGGCGGCACCATCCATTGAAGACCCTGGGCACTTCCCAATTCTTGGGGGCAACTGAAGAAGTGAGATTCCTTTAGGACCCGACATATGATATCCATGGGTTTTATTGGATTTTTAGGTACTTTTAAAATTCGGGCTGGGAATAAGATAAATAATCTGGTTTCCTGTATCTCTGAATTTTATGTTGTAAAATGTATGTTTCAGGGTTTTTCTTCCCCACTATTGTTATGCTTTGATCGTACTGTCACTGCCCACTACTCAGTTTTCTTTTGGAATAGATGGAACTATTTTGCTACTTGTTTTCGAGCACTTTAGCAGTGTTTGCACCTGTTGCTCCCCTGAATCTAAAGATGAATTAATAGCGATGCAGGGGAAGTAAAGCCTATGATTCTCTACCGTACTTCTGCCATGGCTGCATTGCATTGTCTCGACTCGTCTTCCATGAGATGAGATGAAGCCAAATGCTTTTAGATCTTAATCGTCAATGCATTTGAACATCTAATTACTGTCTTCAAATCATATTTTTTTTACATAATCTTTAAATCATATTGAAACGATTAGTGTAGAAGCATAGACGCAAGCAGCGACATCGAAGCTTAGAAAGTTGGTAACTGATTATTGTCCGATTTGCGTCATGAATCCGCCTTGTTTGCTATTGTAAGTTGTACGTTTCAGGGAAGGGCTGCGTGGTTTGGTTAACATATGAATCAAATTTTTATTGTTGGCTTACCTACTCAAATTTGAAGTTGAAAATATTTCAAATATGTGAATCAATTTTTAGTTATATCTATTTATTACACAGACAGTTTGGATGTGATGAGTAATAAAATAATTCTCTTAAATTTTATTATATTATTTGTTTTTTAATACGTTACTTGTCGATTGTTCAAGCAATATGTACATGTATGTTTAAATTTTGATCTACGTATTTTAAAAACGCCTTACATCAAAATTGACTTAGAATTTAATGCTTGATCTGACAATTAAGTTAATAGAAAGATTTTATTAATACGATACTAGTATTTTGAGTACTAAATTAAAAATATGATGAGAGTTAAATATTTAACAAAAGCAATAGAAAAACATAGAATAAAATAAGAATATGTATTAATTGTTTATAACATGTTAATTTGCATGATTTCTTGTGTTTAATTCGGCTTATTTCTGAATCAATCCCTGCTAAATTAGAGTTTTTATGATTTAAATCTTTTTAGGGATGCAATTGGTCAAAAGCAAGCTAAAAAGGGCCAAATTGAAAGACAATCATTGAAATGGGGCCAAATCAAAAAGATGGAGGAAGCCAAGGACACATCAAATATTTTGACTTTGTAAAACCCAAAAATAGAAAATCTTATTTTAGTTTATTTTTATTTTTATTATTTTAGATTTTATATTAAATTAGTTTAGGCTATTTTTAGTAAATCTCATGTATATAAATAGGGCCTTTTTGTTCTTAGATTATCATCAATTAATTCTTCTACTACTTCAATTTGGAGTTGTATTATCCTCTTTGTCTTTTCCTAGTCCAATTTAGAATTGAATTTCTTTTTCTCCTTCAAATTGGCGTGAAGCATTCCGCCAATTTCAATTGCAATTGTTTTGCTTTTACTAAATTGGTTCAATTGCCTTCCAAGCCCCTTTTCCTTTCCAAATTCCATCATCCTTTACACAAAGCCAATCACATTCCAAACCTTCAAGCATGATTAAATTCATGCTACACTAAATTCTATCTTAGCCTTAGGTTGGTACGCTTTCCGATCGGGAATCGTGAGACTCGTATTCGCACAAAAAAATCTTCCAATCAGTATTCACCCTTTTCCTAAGTATCGGGATATCACAAATCATCCCTTAAGGTTGAATTCGATTCCAAGTCAAAATGCACGTTGTGTTGGAGTCGTGTTTGCCGACAGTTGGAGATTTGAGTCGGCCGTGCTGTATTCAGGTTTTCGAGAACAAATCAAAGAAGAGGTGATCGGGCTTAAACGACCCACACGGTTGAGGCCGTTGATTCGAGTTGGGTTCTTCAAAATGCAAGGCTACCGGAATCTTCAATCGGGAACACGTGTATCTCGGTTAGATAATCGGTGAGGGTTGGTTTGCAGGTCGTACCGGAACCAACTACGAGAGGAGGAATTGGTGGTTAGGACGTTCTTAATCACTATAACCAGCTTATCGTTTGGAGGAGAAGATCAATTTTCAAGGATCGATTCTTGACACGAAATTTACCGAGTCTAAGGCTAAGGCTTATTTACTTTGATTACAAAATCCAAATTTAATTTTCAATTTAATTTCTAATTTGTTTAATTATTTATTTGTGCTGTTTCAATTATTTAGTTTCTAAACATTTTAAAACCCCCTGATTTATTTATTTTCCAGCAGGTTCGTTTGGAGTCGTGGGCACGACCTTTGCCACGACCTTCGACACGACAAACGTTCTGTTCACGAGATAAACACAGAAGTTGATAATAACATCCAATCCCTGTGGACTCGACCCTACTACCACTCTTACTACTATTTAGAGTTATTTGTAGGAATTATTTTTTGTGGTTTCGACGCCCATCAATTGTAACCATGAAGAATATTGACATAATTATAGCCAATAACCTTGTCTAAATGGGAAAGTCAAATTTCCTGAACAAAATTTAAATAACATATCACCTACGAAACTAAAACAATGCCTGCAATATTTGTTGATACAAATAATCAACAAAGAGGAGATGGAGGGGAGTGTCAGTTCACCTGTGATAAGAGAAGGGGAAGGGGAGAAAGTCTGGTTGATATTTAGGTTTTTTGTCTACGAAAGGAGAGATCATTGGTCTCTCGTACACTTGGATATATATATATAGGGGCTCACCCATTGTATTGTTGTGCCATGTAGCTGATAGCATTAGGGTCCGTATGATTGTGCGACCGATAGGTATTATGTGGTCCTACTCAAACATACAGTGTACTATGTGGTCCTACTTAAACATTCTTATCCTTGACATTTCACGAGGTTGTTACATCTCAATGGTCTCCACGAACGGTATACAACGAGCGATCCCCACGAAGGGTGCATAGTGGGTTGTTTCCAAATTGGTTTGGACAGAAAATCTGCGGACCATCCTAAGCGAAGGGTTGTTACAAATAGTCCCTAGCGGAGGGTTGTCAACAGGTTGTTCAATACCTTGCCATGTGTCATGCTCTTGTAAGGGTATAATAATTGCCTCCCAGGCAAGAGGTAGTTTACAAAGTGGCCTACCTTGAGACTATTTAGTTAATAGCTACAGTGGATAGTTACCAAAGTAAGCCATGTAATGGAAGGGGTGGAAGATGAAAAGTTGTGATGCTTATGCGTATTGAGAACACTTTAGGAAAAAAAGGGGTGCACTGAATATTCTAGAAATTGTGCATTAATGGTGGAGCATTACAACTGTTCTTTGGGAAATGATCGCCAATGATGGGGTAGACTTTGTGTCCTTTTGTGGGACACGGTCTAGTTGGGTTACTTCGAGAATTATTAGGTCTGCTAGAATTGAAATGCACCATTTTGAGAAGTCCCTTTAAATAGCCATGATTTCAGAAGCTTAAGGGTTATTTGCTTCATCTTCAAAATTTCTTAAGTGTTCAAGCCTTCAAGTTTTTCGGTTTTATTTTTCATTATTTAAATTTTCTAAGTGTTTACTCTTCATTTTCTCTATTATTCTCATTTTCTTTCACTTTTATTTTTTCACTACCTTTGCTTGCTCGGAGTTAGGGCATATATTAAGGGTAAGGCTCAATTTTTGAATCTTTTCTTTTCTTTTTGTTTTGAATTAGCACCGATAGCCAAAGGAAATAAAGGAGATGAGATTGGGCCTTAAGAGGCAGTCGCTAAGAAGGTGAATAAAATTCCTAGGTTAGAGAGGGATGCAGTGGTGGTTGGCACTTTTGAGTGCATCAATAGGACAAAACAGATGACTCGATTACTCCGATGCTGAGGGCTGGAACCAAAGCACTATCGGTATGAATTCAATAATCTAAGGGGTGAGTTTTCTCTTAGTGCAATGAGTAGGCCTAACCATGGGGGAAAGAGGCATAAGTTTTACTTATCGCTATATGTGTTAGAGGAAAGGTTTCATCTTCCACTTCACCCATTTGTATGTGAGATTCTTAATTATTATAGGATAGTTTTGGGACAATTAGCAGGGTTTTCATGGTGGATAATAATTGGGTTCTTCATGGTGGATAATAATTGGGTTCTTACTGCTGTGCTGTGAGTGTATGGGGGGAGAGGTCCTCTACTAGTTGAACCAAACAACTCACCCCAGGTTGTTGTACCTCACAAAGCGTCAAAGGCCCCCTGGTAGAAAATTTGCTCTATGGGTGGGCCAGCAACTTGAGCCTAGACAGACATAAGTACATTGTAACGACCCGAAAGTCAGTGGTGTTGGAAAACGCAATTTTGGGACCTCATTTCTGTAAATTGAGACCGTAAATATTTACGGATGTATATTATAGATTAATTGAATTTTGGGTAGATGATTTTGTTGAATTAGAGTTTAATTAAGGTATAGGGACTAAATCGTAAAATTGTTAAAAAGTTTTATCACTAAAGAATTTAATAATTAGAAATAAGGGTAGGGACTATTATGGTAATTACACCATTTAAGTATTATTGTGGCCGATTTTTAACTAAGGTATGCATTTATATTATAAAAATTTTAGTTTAATTAAAAATTACAAATAAAACATAAATTAAAAAGGAATGAAATATAGATAGCAGAGAAACAAAACATTTCCTATTCATTTTTCATTCATGCAACCCGAAAACAAAAAGAAGAAAGAAGAAGTTTGGCCTTAGGATTCCATTTTTAAGGCTTCAAATTAGGAAGTGCAATTTAGTCATTTTCTTGTAAATTTTATGTTTTTGGAGCCTCGAGAGCTTAATCTAGTTGACTTGTGTGTTATTTTTTGAAATTCTTAAAGTTTTAGAATGATGCCATTGATGAACCTTTGAATTTTTAGGTACTAAATTGATAGATTTAAAGCTTAGAAGTGAAAAGGGACTAACTGTGAAGTTAATTTATAGTTTTGTACAATAGGGACTAAAATGCACAAATTTCAAAATTTATGGTAGAAATTAGAAACAGGAAGTCCTAATTGGACTATAGTGAAAATGAATTGAAAATATGAGTTCTAAATTGAAAGTTATGTTAGTCCTGGTTTTAGGGACTAAATTGAATAAAATGTAAAAGTTGTATAAATTTTCATTTTAGTGTGAATTTGATTGTGTATTAATGAATTATTGTGTTTATATTAAGCTATAGCTAACCTCGACCTAGATTCTTAGAAAAATAAAGGAAAAGACAAAATTGTCGACAAATAGCTCGGAGTTTACGATATGTGTTTCTATAATCTGAACTTTCTCAATTGTTGCATTTATGAATTTTGTTCTATGGTAATATCATAAGGTGAGTTACAATTGATAAAATGGGTTGAAATGATTCCATACGAATTGGTTGTCTATGTTAAGGACTGAATTGAATAGATTTAAAATTATTATATATTGTTTTAAATGTGAAATTGTATCAATTTTGTGATGATTTATGTTGATATATATAAGAATTGTTTATTGGTTGATTGAGATTATGAAATGGAAATTGGGAATCGATTATAAATGAATGTGAGAAACTTGTTACCTTATTGACTGTTCGAGCAGGGTCGGGTATAATTGGCATGCCATAGGATAGGAAGAGTTTAGGATTTTTACGACTACGAGTTGAAGAGTGATGGGCACATCTAATTGTCGATTATATCGACCAATGCTGAGCGCAACTTACTATTTCATATTTATCCGATTGGCACTTGGTGACAAACTGGTGTGATTGGTTGAATCTGTGTATCCGTCGGAATTCGAGTCAAGTTAATAGGGGGTTAAAAGTGGAAATAAAAATAATGAATTATGAAATAAATTGATAAAAAGATCGATGATATTCATTTTTATTGAAAGCTTGGAATTAGATAGACATGTGGCGATATCTTTTGTTGAGACGTTAACTATGTTATGAAATGCATTCGATATTATAATGGTAGTAGATATGATGAAAATGAATTGTTTAATATTTGGTTGGTATATACACCCTATGATCATTGATCCATACCTTTATACGTTTTATATTCCGTTTTATTATTCGAATTATGGAAATACCATTGAGTTCATACTCAACGTATGATTTTGTTTATTCATGCGCAGGTTAGGTGTTAGATCATATATGTTTGTTGATATCAACATCCATTCGTGATCTCGAACTCATCATGTTGGTGATACTTTAGTTAGTTTGTTGGCATGTACCTAATGGGTCTTATACCTATATTATGCTAATTGGATAAATGTTCACATTTTGGCATAGTTGGTGAATATGTAAATATTTACTATTAATGGTATGGATCATGTGTTTATAAATGTGTTGGATGCGCTTAAAGATTAATAGGTACAATGCAAGCTAGTAAATAAACGAGGTATATTGAATGATGATTGATAGTGAATTGGTTAAGTAAATAGCATGTTAATGTTAATATGAATTGGTAAGAAAAATGTTGGTTATGTTAAACATGAAATGGTCATATGTTGATAGATGAACATGTATTATGGATGATTAAGTTGAATTTGGTAATGTTTATGAATGTGAATTGATATGTTTTAGGTGTCATTTGATGCATATTGGTATTTTGAATGTATGTGCTATGAATGTGTCAAATTGATATGTTTTTTATTAAATTTATACAGGTTTTGAGTAGGAATTATTGTGCATTAGAACATAGGTTATGCTTTGAATATGGTTAGACATGAAGTAGGCCCTAAATGACATATTTTGTGCCACGCGGTTTGGCCACACGATCGTGTGTCACACACGAGTTAGTGACACGACCGTGTGCCACTGAAATATAGGATGTATAAGAAGCACACAGTTCTTAATTGATACTGGGGCTGGCCACATGCCCATGTGACTACTGTAGTTATGGTCATTTAGTTTTCACATAGTTTTAATTTGTTACACGGTCCAGCCATATGGCCTTTTGTTGAATATTTGCATTTTGACCCACACGGCCATAGTGAGTTACACGGTTTGGATACATGGTCGTGTGACTCCAATTCTTCACGGTTACAGCTTGTTACATGGCTGTGTAACCCCTATTTACACAATTTCCCTTCTTTTTTATAAAAGTTTCAAAATGATCCTTGTTTGATGTCGGGTCAATTCAAGAGCTTTTCTAAGCTCAATTTAAACCAAATTTTGTTTGCAAAGCATGATTTATGTGAATGTTTGTATTTATTTAATGTATAATTTATTTTTTTATTTATGAAGCACGTGTAACTGTTTTGTTAATTGTTGTAGCATCTTGTCACTCGGGTCTGGCGACTGGACCGGGTGAGGGGCGTTACATACATACTTGTGGATTTAAAGTTTGGGGATAGCTTTGATTTCCTTATTGAGTGGCCTATGCATCCAAATGATTTATGTAACTTTAGGCCTTCATTAGAAACTTATTGAGGAGCCTGAAAAGCAGTTTAATGACTTGAGAATGGAGGGTTTCATTGTGCTACCTTATGATATAACCATTCATAAAATTTGAAACACTGTCTTGGTTGAGTAATTCCATTTGGCTTCCATAATATTGACTTCTAGTGAAGGCTCACCAATGACCGTATGAGGGCGCCCTATACCCATGCCTAGCCACATAACAGTGAATATGTGGTGTCTGGGATTTTGTTTGGCCTAGAGGAGAAGTTGTAGTTGTATGTAGTACATTTTGGCCTATGTCTTGATCGTAAGTGAGGGACCCCTAAGGGTGTAACACATGTAACATTATTAGACCCTTCTGAGGTTGAGGAATGACAATATAATAGAGGAAATATGGCCTAAAAGCTGTCTGGGGGTCTAGGGCTAATGCACACACTACTGCAAAACGTATTAACGCTAGCACTATTGCTGGTGCAAGAACCAGTTGATCATCAATAGCACGTTCTTACTCTCAGGCTTTAGGTGAGGAAATAACTTCTGCAAATTCCACTCATGTGATTGAAATTTCCTCAGATGAGTAGGAAGCTTCTTTGGATATCCCTATATTGGGAATGGCTATATCTGTACATACCCTTTGGGAATTCATTAGCCAGTAGAAAGAGTGGGAAAATCTGTGCTAGAGGGCTCATATAAGAGGGTTGAGAATTTTAGTTGTACCTTCTCTACAACTATTTTATTTTTATAACTTGTGAATTTGAGTTGCTGCTTTGAGTCTGATTGTTTGTCTTACTTGTGTAGCTACTTCAACAATCATAATCGGAGGGATGGGTGCTAATTTTATAGACTGCTATTCTTGTCCCCAACAGGAAGAGAGCAAACAACCCTTCAAGTAATCAATCAAAAAGGGGTAATACCGAAACTACAATGGTTCGTTCCTGCGAGATGGTGATCAATGAGCCATCTCCTACTACAACTACTCCCAGCACGCTCGTTGTGACGAGTCGAGGTGTATTTGGGAGCTTTTTTTAGTGATTATGTGTTAGGATTTAGTGCCCTTAGTGTAGTTATTTCATCAGAGATATATTTGTAATTTTTTGAATAGATTGGTTTAAATAAAATTCCATCATTCACATTTTTATTGTTTGTATTTGTCTTCAAAGGTTTTTACATGCAAAACAAAATGTATAAGCAAATATTGGCTCACTGATTACCGTATGTTTGACTAATATTAAGGTGCATTATGTGGTCGGATCATAATGTAAGAAGAAAACTTATATTAGTAGGTAATCTAAATGGTTTGTAGTATGATGAATCGAAATCGAGCAAATCAATTCAAGATTACTATGTTGTCTATTAGGTATAATTGGGGGATACCTTGTCTTAGGTATTGGAGTGGATAACTCTCAAAAGATAGAGACATAAATGTAACTGACTAGACTGATAGTACATCGGATTGGACCAAGTAGAATAGATCTTAGATTTTTTTTTTTTTTGGATTGATTCACTTGTGACATTCATAGTGTGACTTACCTCAATCCCGAGCAAGTGATGCATTGTGTGTGCATGACTCGTGCACTTTGATGTATTGACAACTTGTGTTTAATTAGTAATAGAGTCGAAAGTTGGTATGTTGGATATACAACTTTTGCATGACATAGCTTCACGTACAATAGTTGAATTCATAACCCACTAAAGGGTAAATGATATCTTCTCATCGGCATTACATGATAGGTGGGAAATGAGTCATTTGTCTTAAGATGAATTATTTAATTACAATTTGTTAGTAATTTATTTTTCATGAAGTAAGATATAATGATTACCAGGAAATAAAGTAGGATCATATTACGAGAACAAAGTTATCCCAAAGAGATTAAAGATATCCTATGAGGGTACCACATATGACAAGGTCATTGGACGAACATTTAGTAAAGTAACTTTTGTAATGGTATATAATAGGGAGAGCTCAGTCATGGGACTTTAGTGAAATGACTTCATGACTAAATAATGTTGTAATTAATAGACAAAGATTTGGAACTTAATTAAAAATTATTTGAACCCTAATTATATATGTCTAACCGGTTCCTCCATTAGCTTGATATAACCTTATTGGTTTGCATTAATTGATGAAATGGAAACATGTGAAACAATGAACTAGAAAAATAGATCGCATGTATCACTATCTGCAGTGAATGCGTTTTCTCACTATAAACAAGAAGTGACTCAAAAATTAATTTACATATTTGAATTATTATTCAATTATTCTAAAATTAAATAATTAAAGTTCGAAGAAGAAATTAAATTAATTCAATCAACATAGTTTCTTAAGAACAAGATTAATTAAATTAATTTACTCAAATTTTAAAAAGGTAAAGTGGTTATGACTTTAATTGAATTAAATTTGGGTTGAGAAAATAATTTAATAAGTATAATTAATTAGATTAAATGAATAAGTAATATTTTTACATAAGAAAATATTTATTGGTTTTGAAATATCTTCAATAATTATCCCACAACTTCCTTCATATCCAAGTAAAACAGTCAGTCTGGTCTCCAAATAAAAGGAAAAAGGACAAGCATAAAGATAAGGATAAGGATAGAATAAAACTGAGAATAATTTGCTAATAGTGTAACAATCATGAAGATCAAAGTAAAAAAATTCCAACTTTATAATGTAGTTGAACTATCTTGAAGACATATCCAAACTGTTATTCAAAGGTTTGTCCAAACAACTGTTCAAACAAGGACAGAACATGGTGATAAAACATGTAATTCGAGAAATACTTCAAATACAAGACAACTAAGATCCCAACATTTTTCATCGTTCTATTCTTTCACCATTCAATTTTCTATCTTTTTTATTTCCCTTTTTCTCTACCAAGTAAAACTATTCGTCATTACGAAGGAAACAAATGCCCTTGGATTCTATTTTGCCGCTGGGCATCCCATGAATGAGTTGAATTTGGGTGCGTAGTTGGCTAAAAGGATGGTGGATTGGTACTTGTGGCTGTTGGGAGGTTACAGTAGTTTAGCCTCCACATGAGAGAGGAATTCAAGTATATTGTTGGTGTTTGACCTTGAGGAAGTGGACCAACAAGGCCCTTGTGTCATATAATTGGAGCTTAATTTAGGCATGATACACGATGGGAGGTTTATGTACCCTTACGTTATGTAATTATCAACCATGGCATAAAAAATTATGGTCTAACTAATTCTGCTAGTCAAATACTTTCTGGAAACTAAAACTCTTTGCAATTACAAAAAGTATAATTGTTTCATAATAGTTATAATTTCATCCAATTATTTTGCTTTCAAAATCCAATCACGTTGAATTCCAATTGAAAAGTAAAATCTTTTCAACACTTTTTCTTTGCTCAAGATATTAATTTACTCGACCCAATATTGGTCATTTTAAAGTATTTTGTTTAAAGTTTTTGTACTCTTTTGAAATTTAAAATTAATCATATATTTTATTTTTGAAATATTAAATTCTAATATTTTTTATTTAAAAATTATAATCTCTCCATTTAATTTTATTATTCCTGATGTGATAATTAGAAAATAAATATAATAATTATTTAACTCTCCATATTTATAATTTTTTTATTAATTTAATCATTGCGATTAAAAGTTAATACTTTTTTATTATTATAATATATATAATCTTCTTCCTTTCTCCATAAGTATTTGTTACACTGCAACTCTTTTTACTGCCATTTTCCCGCATATCTTCCTCTTATATTGCTTTGCTTTTCATAAAAAATAATATTACATAATTTTCATCCTACAATTAAAACCTTAAATTGTAAGCATTAAGGGCTAAAAAAGTTATTCTATCTATTTTATAATCGCCATATCAACAAAATTAATGAAAAATGGACAATGAGATCAAAATTTTTAAATAAAAAAGTTGAGTGTTTTTCCGTTGTGTCTTATTGAGGGGGGCAATCAAATATTTATACACATGATTACTGTTCATGGAATTGACATTCTTGGTAAGCTCTATACATGCTGGACATGTGCATTATTCTGGTTTGCTTGCTAGACTTCGTAGCCCCCACATACGAACTCCCTGCACATGCGAACTAGGACTGCGAACTACCCTTGTGAGCCCTTTGCCGAACACCCACTACAAGACCTGCATGTATCCAACTGGTTGGGCCTAACTGGGTCACGGGTAGGCGATCCAGATTTTATCTAGGTTTCGGGTTGGTGATCACAAATACGTAACAATCTAGTCCCCCTATTAGGTTTAAAGAGGGTTATAAAGTGGCACTCCTTAGAGCCATCACTTCGTATTTATACAGCTTGTTGAATACGCGACCACTGAAGCATGACGTTAGTCTCGCCACGTGTACGGAAGGTTATAAAGTGACGTTCTTTAAAGCTATCACTTCGCATTTATACAATTTGTTAAATACGCTGTAACCCCCAAAGCATGATGGAACGGTGGAAATGTGCAAGTGTACACAATCGTAACAAGTAATAAAAGTGACAAGTAAATGTCGAGTTATCATACCCACAGGGACTGTAAAAGAATTATTTATGAAATAATTTCAAACACTTTGGTTAGGGAAAAATATTTGATTTTTGAAAACTATTTGAAAACTAAAAAGAAAAAAAAAACAAAGTAACTTAAAATAAAACAAAGTTCAAGTGTGCGATTTCGAAAACTGATTTTAATCAATATGACATGATTGTGCTGGTTTAATCACATTTCTTACCCTAGAATTATTAAACTTGTGTTTATACTTGTTAAAACATGGCAACTCGGTAATTTGCTAACTTATGAACACATTTACAAATCAAAAATCCATTTATCTCTTGTACATATTTTTATGCCAATTCGACCGATTAAACAGACTGCAAAAAGTAAACATGTTATTGCACATACATACTCATTAAATTAAACAATCTCTCGCATATTCCTATGTCGATGCAAACGATTAATTCATCCTAACAAGCATATAAAAGATCACGTGAAGTAACAAAGTATTTTTACTTTGAAACAATTTAATCACAAAAATCCTGCAAGTTGTGCAAGGCATACATATCGTCAAATATAATGCTAATTTAATCTTCAGCTACCTTAGAAGAATTAAACATGCACAGATTAAGTATTGTGTCCATTAATTACAATTTCAATACGCTTAAATAATTAATTCATTAGCTATCTAAACAATTATAATGCCAGATAACTTAGCATAATTTTACTTAATCAAACATTTCACCGAGGCCTTTAACAGCATAAACATAATTTTAATAATCTAAGAGGGCGAAATGAAATCAAACCAACACAAATTAAATTCAAGCTAAATTGATTAAATTAAACATTTCAAAAGCATGAATATTCATAAACATGTTCGTCAAAACAACAACAAATAAATTAAAGAGATAGGAAACGAGAAACAAATCTGGTGGCTCTTTGTGACTTGTCTGATTGAATCCTCCTTCGTTCTTCATTGTCCTCGACTATCAAGGGGGCTTATGAACACGTCAAGTGCTGCTTCAAATGGCTGGAAAACACCTCTTTTCCAAGAGGGGAAATCGGCACAAGAACAAGGGGAAAATGGAATGAAAATGAAGGGAGAAAAGTTGAGAGCAAAGAAGAGAGAATGAGAGAATGTTGGAGAATTGAGGGATGCCTTGAATGAGCAGCTAGGGGCTGTATTTATAGTGTTTAGGGGCTGCTAAAAATAGCAAAAAAAAATCAGCAGCAAAGAGTCCCTCTTGGCCGGCCATCCTATGTGGCAAAGTTGATGGATTCAACTTTGCTAAAATTAGCTTGGACAAATCTTAAAAGCCTTGAATTTTAGAGGGGTTTGAATGAGATTTTGAAAGATCTTCAAGGGCTCCTTTGCAAGCTGAATAAATCAGCAAATAAGCTGATTTGGGCCTTCATTGTGGACGGTTTGGGCTGCCCAATTAATGGCTGGATCGGTTCAATCGGTTCGGTTCAACCAGTGCGGTTTAACTGGACCCTTTTCCCATAATTAATTAATAATAATTTATTTAGCCCAAATTAAATTGGGAATAAATTAAAATTAATTAAATTATGATTAAATCTTCATAATTGGACCGTCTTGGGCTGGAAATAGAGTCGCCTTGACACTTCAAATCGCTTCTCGGTTTAATTCTTGAGCGATTGTCTCATTGAGCCGATTTTTTCCTTTTTTTGCGATTCTGTCGAAAAATCAAAATTAAACAAAATTAACTATAAAATTAATTAAAATTCAGCATGTTCATATTTTTAGCACAAATTAATTATTTTATAATATTTAATTATTTTTCGACAAGAATTTACTCGGAACCACATGAAGTTGGGTCAAAAAGGGCATGAAAAAGTATATAAATGTTCGTGTTTCCACACCCCCAAACTTAATTAAATTGCTCGTCCTGAGTAATGCACAAAATTGAAAAGAATTTCCTCAGAAATACCTTTGAAAAACTTCTTTCAGAACAACTTTCTTTTCAAAATTATGAATTGAATATACTTAAGCTCAAAGATAAGAAATTTGATAGTTATGCAATTTAAGCATTCATATCGTTCAAATTACCTCCAACAATTATCATACTAGCGAAATTAGACTAAATGTTTCTTTAATAAAGACATGTTCTTCACTACCAAATTGATTTTAATTCCTTTATTCAAAAATTAAACTACAATCACTAAGCTTAACTTAATGTCTTCATATGTTGAACATAGCAATTTCTCTCCACTAATGTAGGTAACATGGGAATCTCGAATCAATAGGTTTTTAATAAGGTTGTAACGTGGCTGGGCTTAAGGGTAGGTAAAAGATAGATAAAATTTTTAGCTTAAAACCCTAGACTCAGCTTAATATCGAACCTTCGGAACTTCAATCCTTGATACCCAACTTATGCTCTTTCGAACACTTATTTCATTTTGAGTACATGTTTTTTTTTAAAAAAAACTCAAACTCGAGCACTTGCTTCATGTACAACAATTTTTCGAGCATTTGATACTTCTTTTCAACTCCCCCAAACTTATTTTCAAACGATCTTTTGAATAGTACTGAGTCTAGTGTTTGGGATGATTTTAGAAGTAATTAAGAGAAAGTTGATGGCTAATGTTGCATAGGTCCAAATAAAATTAGGCCATATAGTCTCAAAATTGGGTTTCAAAGGATAATTTCATCAGGGTCAGCTTGAAAGGCTCAAACCGTCCAAATAAAAGTTTGCCTAAATCATTTTCAATATTCCATGCTTCCTAGGATTTCGCCTCAAGAAATTACTGAGTCAATTCTAAAGACTTAAGCTTTCATGCATGCCTAATTTTTTCGTAAGGAACTAAAAATTTTATGGTATGAATTTGTATGCTTTATTAAAAATACATTCACATCTTTATTAAGCTAACATAATAAATTATTGAAATAACAGAACTTTATTAATACTAAAGTTTAGCATAATTAACAAAATTTCAATTTATTGAACAAAAATATATCCTAAGCATAATTAAAAGAACATTTTATTCTGAATGGAATCAATTCAAATTTTCAGTCCCCCTTACTTAAAGTGAACAATGTCCTCATTGTTTAAAGTGAATAAATACTATACACCAGGTAGGATAATTAGAAAAGAGGAGGTGAGTCAAATTGACTGCTTAAGTACCAGGCTCTTCCTAAAATCCAATCCTAGACATGTATATATCTATTGCCACACTTTATCCTTTGAGACTTGTTCAGATTTTATTCATGCTTCGTATCTCTTATTTTATTGTGCAAAAAAAAAAAAAATCCTAATTGACCTAATCCTAAGATACTTAAGAAAGAAATAAAAGTTGAAGTCCTCCCCTTTTTTATTTGTTCGCCGATCCTTCCGAATTTGACTCATCCTTTGCTCCATTAGTATTATTCTTGCATGAATCGCCTTGCTCCTTCTTCGATGATGAAAGCCATGGTTCAAATATGAAATCTGGAAACTCAGGCACAAAAATAAATGGGTCATTATAAATCTTCTTAAGGGCACTCCTCATTGAGTCATCTCTTATTTTTGCATATCTCCAGTAGGCTTGTTGCTGCCATTGCATATGCTGCATCAAGTCCATCAACTTAAACAGTTCATCACGAAGATCTGGGCTAGGTGGTGGAGCTCTAAACATTGCGGCTCGATATCGAGTTCAACTTACGGATCCATCGATTACGCCTCATGAGGACGTCGGTTGATGGCTCTAGCGGTATTTCGTAGGATCATCTTACGCTTCTTCGGGATCCTCGCTCTCTTCAATTCGTTCTTTGAAGAACAGAATCGCGGCTACTTCGGTAGAGGTCCCAATCGATGATTGTGCCTTGACTATACTCGCATGCGCTTTACATCCGCAAGGAGTTTTACTTTTAAGCATAAGATTGTGATGGTAAAGGAAAAATAGGCAGGGCTGGGTCGTCTAACGGCACAATTTCGCATTTCTCTCAGGATGATTTTGCCCACATATATGGTCTTTCTGGTTAGAATCGAGTATAATAGGACCATTCGCTCTAATGAAATTGTCGTCCCGTGTGAACTAGGCATAAGGCTGAAACGGATGAAATAGAACCATACCTTCGCTAGAGGTGTCAAATACTCCCTTCAACACGTGTGGATTCCTTGCTTTGACACAGTCCACTTGGAACCTGGCACAGTGAGTTCCTCAAGGATTTCTTGTAGATTTTCAGGCTTAATATTGCTCAACAGAGAGGAATATTCATCGTTGTCGAAATCAGGTAATTCAAAGAACTCATTAATAGCACTAGAATTTATTGGTACCTTGATTCCGCAGACTGGAACTTCGGTCAGTTCGTTTGAAGTCAAGTTTGCGTAGAATTCACGAACTAATTCCTCATCCACACTTGGTCTCTTTCACAAAACAATTCCCAATTGAGGGCTTCAGCAACTTGACGAATACAAGCCATAAAATCTCTGTAGTTGCTTTCCTTCAATGTGAAGCCTTTTTCTGGATGCATCTGTTGATTCTTGAAGATACTTTCGTATCTTATTTTGGCTTCTTCACAGGGAAATTTGCTTTGTGTTTTGTCAATTTGAGCGGAGGCACGAGTTCTTTTACGAGTCATGATGGACCTTGTAGATTTTAAGAGCTCTAAAAAAATAAAAATAAAATATACTAATGAGTTTAAAGGGAGAGTTTAAAGGAGGGTTGGCTTAGGTTGGGGAAAGGGAGATGTGTGCATAGGCACACAATGCAGCAAACGGGTGTCGCACAAGAGAGCTGCAGCAGGTGGCACACAGGCAGGTGGTGCGCAAGGCAGGCCACAACAATGGTGCACACAAGTGGGCGGCTGGAGAAGCAGCAGGCGTGCGGGTCTTGGCTTGGCAGGAGTCGGCGTTGGCGTGTGCTGGAGCTGAAGCTGCTGCTGCTAGCCGAATGAAGGCTTAGGGGCTAGGGGCTTACGACAATTGAGGTGGAAGAGAAGTTGGGTGATGAGTGAATGGGATGCATCAATGGTGCAATATATAGATGCAAGAGTATAAATTTAAGTAAAACTCTTAGAATAATTAAAACATTAAAAATAAGAGTCCCCTTCTAATGTTACTCATGATAAACAACAATTAATAATTAAAAAAAACATAACTAAATTATCAATTGTTATTTAATTATTAAGATAAATATGAAAAATAAAAATAATTCTAATCCTAAGCTAAATTGATAAAAGTTAATATATAAATTATAATGAATATAATTATATATTAAAGTTTATCAATAATTTATAAATATGAAATTGAATAAAAATGTTTATTTTAGATGCCTTTTAAAAATATTTACAAAAAAGAGGCACCTAGTTTTTATTATTTATGAAAATAGCAATCACATTTTGAAAATAATTCAATTAAGTCCTTAGACTTAATGAAAATTTGAAATTAAGTTGCAATTTAAGACTTGGGTCAAAATTGACCTTTTTATTTGGAAAACTAAAAATTTATTTTGCTATTCAGGGGCTAATTCCTTGGAAAATTATGTAAAAATCAATTCCCAGGAAAGATTGGAGGGGTCACAAGCGGTCCCGCTTAAGTTCCAATCTCCTAGACAGAATTTATTTGAGCATAATAAACCTGGAAATATTCCCTAAATTGAAAGCAATAAAAACTAAGGATTAGATAAACTCAACGAGATTTTATCCCGTTCAGGGTTTCCTCCGTAATAATGTTTCAAACGCTGAGCATTGACTTGAAAATTACCTCTCTTACCTTGGAGTTCAATAACCCCGTATGGATAGACACGGTGAATCGTAAATGGACCAGACCAACGTGACTTTAACTTACCCGGAAAGAACTTTAGTCTGGAATTAAATAGCAAGACTTGCTGACCTGCTTCAAACTCTCGAGCTCGAATATGCTTGTCATGCCATTTTTTGAGTCTCTCTTTGAGTAATTTGGCATTTTCGTATGAGAACATTCGAAATTCCTCTAACTTGTTGAGTTGGAGCATTCGTTTCTCTTTAGCAAGCTTGAGATCTAAATTGAGTTGTCGAAGAGCCCAGTAAGCTCTATGCTCTAACTCCAGAGGTATATGGCATGCTTTCCCAAAGACCAATCGATAGGGTGACATTCCTAAGGGTGTCTTGTATGCCGTTCTGTAGGCCCATAAAGCGTCATCTAGTCTCTTGGACCAATCTCATCGGTTTGGGCAAACTACCTTCTCAAGTATGCCTTTGGTCTCCTTATTTGCTTGTTCAGCTTGCCCATTTGTCTGTGGATGGTAAGCTGTGGCAACCTTGTGTTTCACTCCATACTTATCTAGCAACCATTTTAACCACTTGTTCACAAAGTGGGTCCCTTCATCGCTGATAATAGCTCTTGGGGTTCCGAACCTTGTGAACACATGTTTTTGCAAAAACTTCATCACAATTTTAGCATCGTTTGTCGGATATGCTTCAGCCTCGACCCATTTGGACACATAATTTACTGCTACCAATATATACTTGTGACCAAAGGGCGGAGGAAAAGGGCCAAGGAAATCAATACCCCACACATCGAACAATTCTACCTCAATGATATTTGTTCGAGGCATCTCATCTCTATTGGATACATTTCCAACCCTCTGACATCGATCACAATTCTTTACGTAAGCATATGCATCCTTGAATAGTGTTGGCCAAAAGAATCCGGGTTGCAATACTTTGGCCGCTGTACGAATACCTCCAAAGTGTCCTCCACTTGGAGCTGAATGACAGTGGTATAAAATTTTCGGCATTTCATCCTTTGTCACACATCTTCTAATCATCTGATCTGCGCACTTTTTGAACAAATACGGCTCTTCCCAAAAATAATACTTTACATCGTGAAGAAATTTTTTTCTTTGCTGATATGTTTTATCAATTGGCATCAAACCACAAGCTAAATAGTTAGCAAAATCAGCAAACCAATGAGTATTATGGACATGAGTTACCTTCAGTATTTGTTCATCTGGAAATGTCTCATGGATCGGTAAAAGTGAAGAATTTTCCTCTTGCGGCTCCAATCTGGATAAGTGATCTGCTACCTGGTTCTCTACTCCTTTTCGATCTTGAATTTCTAGATCGAACTTTTGGAGTAAAAGCACCCACCGGATCAATCTCGACTTAGCATCTTTCTTGGCTAATAAGTACTTAATCGCGGAGTGGTCCGTATAGACAATCACTTTGGTACCTACAAGATAAGATCGAAACTTGTCAAAAGCAAAAAACAATAGCAAGTAACTCTTTTTCTGTTACCGTATAGTTCAGTTGGGCTCCGGTTAGAGTTCTGCTTGTGTAGTAGATAGGATGGAAAACTTTGTTCCTTCGCTGGCCCATAACAACTCCAATGGCGAAGTCACTTGCGTCACACATCAATATGAATGGCGAATCCCAGTCTGGTGTGACGATTATAGGTGCCCTGACTAATCGATTCTTCAGATCGTTGAAGGCTTTTAAACAATCCTCGTCAAACTTGAATATCGAGTCCTTCTCCAATAACTTGCATAAGGGCTTAGCCACTTTGGAAAAGTCCTTGATAAACCTTCGACCCGGCGTGGCCCAAAAAGCTCGATCCCATGTCTCGTTATCCGATGGCCTAGAACAATTCCTTGATAAACCTTTTATAGATGTTGAAGGTGGGAGTTTCTCAATAACATCTACTTTTGCCTTGTCCACCTCGATCCCATGTCTCGTTATCCGATGGCCTAGAACAATTCCTTCTCGTACCATGAAATGACATTTTTCCCAATTGAGTACGAGATTTGTCTCTTCGCATCACCTTAGTACGTTTGCTAGATTGGCTAAACAATCCTCGTAAGTATCTCAAAATGCTGAGAAATCGTCCATGAAAACTTCCAAGTATTTCTCAACCATGTCAGTAAAAATAGACATCATACATCTTTGAAATGTAGCAGGTGCATTACATAAACCAAATGGCATGCGTCTAAATGCAAATGTACCGTACGGACAGGTGAATGTCATTTTGTGTTGGTCTTCCGGTGCTACCGTAATCTGATTATACCCTGAGTATCCGTCTAGAAAATAGTAGGAATCTCATCCTGCGAGTCTATCCAGCATTTGGTCCAAGAACGGTAAAGGAAAGTGATCTTTCCTAGTCGCCTTGTTCAGCTTCTGGTAATCGATACAGATTCTCCATCCCGTAACTGTCCTCGTTGGTATCAACTCGTTGTTCTCATTCTCCACGACTGTGATACCTCCTTTCTTGATGCACGCGACCGGATGGACTCACCCATGAACTATCTGAGATGGGGTAAATTATACCCGCATCCAACCATTTGATGATTTCCTTCTTCACGACATCTTTCATGATTGGGTTCAGTCTTCGCTATCCATCAATCGTTCCTTTCTCGCCATCTTCTAATATGATCTTGTGCATACATACAGACGGGCTAATACCGCAGATGTCAGCTATGGTCCATCCGATAGCCTTCTTGAATTGTTTTAAAACTATGGTAAGCTTCTCTTCTTGTTTAGTAGTTAATTCTGCTGAAACAATCACAGGCAAAGTAGAGGCGTTACCTAAATAAACATATTTTAAGTGTAAAGGTAGTACATTGAGTTCTAATTTAGGTGGATCCTCGAGTGATGCTTTTGGCTGCATGTAATCTCTGTTCTCTAATTCCAAAGACTCAAAACGAGTTTATGTGATTAAATCTCTTTTGATTAGCTTGAAATGAAGCTAAGTATTCATCCTCCTCTTCCTTATTTGGGGGATCCGATGTCAAAATTCTTTCCAAAGGGTCATCAACACTGTTAAGTTCCTTCTCTACTATTAATTCCTCTAAATCGGTCACTGCAGAACAATCATCCATAGTGTCAGGAAATCACATTGACTTAAAAACATTAAATGTTACCTGATCGTCCTGAACACGCATAGTCAGCTCGCCCTTCTGCACATCAATAAGAGTCCTTCCAGTTGCTAGGAATGGTCTTCCTAGGATAATTGGCACTTCTTTGTCTGCTTCAAAATCCAGAATTACAAAGTCAGTAGGAAAGATAAACTTATCTACGCGTACCAATACGTCCTCGATTTTTCCTTCTGGATGCGATAAGGATCGATCTGCTAGTTGAAGTGTAACCATAGTTGGTCTAACTTCTCCTATCCCCAATTTCCTAAATATTGACATAGGCATCAAGTTAATACTTGCACCTAAGTCACATAATGCTTTAGCACAATATGTTGATCCAGTATTGCATGGTATGGTGAAACATCCAGGATCCTTCAATTTTGGGGGTAATTTGTTCTGAAGATATGCACTGCATTCCTTCGTCAGAGCTACCGTCTCAAATTCTCCAAGTTTTTGTTTCTTAGACAGAATATCTTTCATGAACTTCACGTAGTTCGGCATTTGCTCAAGTGCTTCGACCAACGGGATGTTGATGTGAAGTTACTTGAGTACGTCTAGGAACTTCTTGAATTGAATTTCTTGCTTCGGCTTCTGAAGTCTTTGAGGGTAGGGTGGCGGTGGTTTCTGTACTGGAACTGGTTTCGGTTGATTCGCATTTGGCGGTAATTCTGTATCTAACGATGTTGTTGGGAGATCAGAATTAACTGGTCCTGTGGTTACTTTGATGGGTCTTGCAGATTTTGGTTCTGGCGAAACTGGTGTGTCAACACTTGGTTGAACTTCTTCTTGAGCATCAGCTTGCTCCTTTTCAACTTCGACAGTGTTGGGCTCTACTATCTTTCTACTCCTCAATTGTAACACTTTGCAATGTTCTTTCCCCGGATTTCTCGGATTTTTCGTGTCACTAGGTAAAGCACCTTGTGGTCGGTTCCTAAGTTCAGTCGCAAGCTGGCCCACTTGATTCTCTAAATTCTTCAATGTAGCTGCTTGGCTCTGGATTAAGGCATCATTTTTCACTAGATATGCCTTTAGCAAGCTTTCCAGACTATTGGATGCTTGGCTTGAGGCGTTTCGGACTTGTTGCGGAATATTTGGCGGCTGGATCTGTCTTGGTTGGGTGTAACTGGTTCCAGCCCCTTGGTTACTCCAGGAAAAATTCGGGTGATTTCTCCACGATGGGTTATAAAAGTTGGACTGCAGCCCTTGCCTTCCTCGGTTTTGGTTCTGATTGCCTATATAGTATACAGATTCGGGGTTCGACGGACATTCTTCGAACAAATGTCCCTCCCCACAATAAACACAGGCTATATTCTCAAATTGATTAGTCGGATGTGCTGCAAAACTATTAGACCCATTAGCAGTAAGATTTTTAAGCATTGAGGATATCGATGATACCTGAGATGCGAGTGAAGTAAGGGCGTCTACTTCATGAATTCCAGCGACTCGTCTTCCTGACGCTGCTCGGTTGGTTGGCCACTGATAATTGTTGCTGGCAATCCTCTTAATAATTTCATAAGCCTCGTTATAAGACTTAGAAAGGAGAGCACCATTAGCAGAGGCATCCACTACCATCCTTGTGTGAGTGTTGAGACCATTATAGAATGTCTCAAGTTGAATGCAATGAGGAATTCCATGCTGAGGGCATTTTCATAATAGCTCCTTAAATCTTTCCCATGCCCCATACAAGGACTCGTCATCATTTGATGGAAAGCAGTGATCTCGTTCCTCAATTTAGCATTTTTGCTTGGCGAAAAATACTTCATGAGGAATCTCTCGGCTAACTCTTGCCATGTAGAAATGGAGTTTGATGGCAATGAGTTTAACCAGGCACGAGCTCTATCCCTTAACGAATATGGGAACAATTTCAATCTTAAGGCATCTCCAGGTACTCCGGCTAACTTGAAAGAATCGCTCACTTCCATGAATAGTCTTAAGTGAAGATGAGGATCTTCAGTAGGCATCCCACCGAATTGGCCTACTGTCTGAAGCATCTGGAACATGACTGGCTTCAGCTCGAATTGTTGTGCCTCGATTTCGGGTCTCCTAATACCCAGATTAAGATCGTTGAATACTGGCACAGCATATTGTCTTAAGGCTCTATCCCTATCATCAGCAATAAGGATAGGATTTTGAGCAGGATTTGCTCCGTCTCCTTGGTTTATATTCTCGAGATTCATTCCTTCGGTCCTTCTCTGGTTTGCTTATCTTCTTTGTTGGTGAAAGGTTCGTCTATTTCAGGGTCCACAGGGAGTAAGTCAATAATCTGGTCAATACTCATAAACACCTGAAATATTCACAGAAAAATGAATTAAGTTAAAATTTAAACAGGAAAATAAATAAACCAAAATGTAAAACAGATTCACAAATAATGACTTTGAAAAACAGTCCCCGGCAACGGCGCCAAAAACTTGGAACGGTGGAAATGTGCAAGTGTACACAATCGTAACAAGTAATAAAAGTGACAAGTAAATGTCGAGTTATCATACCCACAGGGACTGTAAAAGAATTATTTATGAAATAATTTCAAACACTTTGGTTAGGGAAAAATATTTGATTTTTGAAAACTATTTGAAAACTAAAAGAAAAAAAAAACAAAGTAACTTAAAATAAAACAAAGTTCAAGTGTGCAATTTCGAAAACTGATTTTAATCAATATGACATGATTGTGTTGGTTTAATCACATTTCTTACCCTAGAATTATTAAACTTGTGTTTATACTTGTTAAAACATGGCAACTCGGTAATTTGCTAACTTATGAACACATTTACAAATCAAAAATCCATTTATCTCTTGTACATATTTCTATGCCAATTAAACCGATTAAACAGATGCAAAAAAGTAAACATGTTATTGCACATACATACTCATTAAATTAAACAATCTCTCGCATATTCCTATGTCGATGCAAACGATTAATTCAACCTAACAAGCATATAAAAGATCACGTGAAGTAACAAAGTATTTTTACTTTGAAACAATTTAATCACAAAAATCCTGCAAGTTATGCAAGGCATACATATCGTCAAATATAATGCTAATTTAATCTTCAGCTACCTTAGAAGAATTAAACATGCACAGATTAAGTATTGTGTCCATTAATTACAATTTCAATGCGCTTAAATAATTAATTCATTAGCTATCTAAACAATTATAATGCCAGATAACTTAGCATAATTTTACTTAATAAAACATTTCACCGAGGCCTTTAACAGCATAAACATAATTTTAATAATTTAAGAGGGCGAAATGAAATCAAACCAACACAAATTAAATTCAAGCTAAATTGATTAAATTAAACATTTCAAAAGCATGAATATTCATAAACATGTTCATCAAAACAACAACAAATAAATTAAAGAGATAGGAAACGAGAAACAAATCTGGTGGCTCTCCGTGACTTGCCTGATTGAATCCTCCTTCATTCTTCGTTGTCCTCGGCTATCAAGGGGGCTTATGACCATGTCAAGTGCTGCTTCAAGTGGCTGGAAAACACCTCTTTTCCAAGAGGGGAAATCGGCACAAGAACAAGGGGAAAATGGAATGAAAATGAAGGGAGAAAAGTTGAGAGCAAAGAAGAGAGAATGAGAGAATGTTGGAGAATTGAGGGATGCCTTGAATGAGCAGCTAGGGGCTGTATTTATAGTGTTTAGGGGCTGCTAAAAATAGCAAAAAAAATCAGCAGCAAAGAGTCCCTCTTGGCCGGCCATCCTATGTGGCAAAGTTGATGGATTCAACTTTGCTAAAATTAGCTTGGACAAATCATAAAAGCCTTGAATTTTGGAGGGGTTTGAATGAGATTTTGAAAGATCTTCAAGGGCTCCTTTGCAAGCTGAATAAATCAGAAAATAAGCTGATTTGGGCCTTCATTGTGGACGGTTTGGGCTGCCCAATTAATGGCTGGATCGGTTCAATCGGTTCGATTCAACCGATCTGCGGTTTAATGGACCCTTTTCCCATAATTAATTAATAATAATTTATTTAGCCCAAATTAAATTGGGAATAAATTAAAATTAATTAAATTATGATTAAATCTTCATAATTGGACCGTCTTGGGCTGGAAATACAGTCACTTTGACACTTCAAATCGCCTCCGGTTTAATTCTTCGAGCGAAGAATGTCTGCGAGCCGATTTTTTCCTTTTTGCGATTCTGTCGAAAAATCAAAATTAAACAAAATTAACTATAAAATTAATTAAAATTCAGCATGTTCATATTTTTAGCACAAATTAATTATTTTATAATATTTAGTTATTTTTCGACAAGAATTTACTCGGAACCACATGAAATTGGCTCAAAAATGGCATGAAAAAGTATATAAATTTTCGTGTTTCCACATGACGTTAGTCTCGCCACATGTGCAGGTGGATCATGTCTATCTGCATCTGGTCGTTGGTGCTCCTCGGTTATTTGAACCATCAAAATACGAAATAGAGTAACTCTTTAAAAATAGGGTTTTAGAAGCCCTAAAACTCACAAACTTAACACTTTCTGCAACCAGAGTCAATTGAGGCTTTTCTTCAAGGTAAATCTTGTTAACTTCTTCATTTCAGATTTTAGCTTTCTTTTTCTTCTTTTTTCTTTTTTATCGAAACTATGTCAAGAATGAGAGGGTTGGATAATTCCCAGCTATCCGCCATGAAAACGTGCAACAAAAGTCCCTGTAGAAGCCAGCTTTTGTGTTTGCACTACAAAAGAAGAAGAGATGACTCAGGCTTTAGCCGTGTGAGGGATTAAAATCCCGCAACTTCGCTTACGACTTCCCCATTTCTAAGGGGCCACATAGGTTGAGCGACACTAGTGATGGTAGCTTCCTGCTCCTCTCCACATTCTAAAAGCTTGATTCCATTTGCCCTTGAACCCGTTCTTTTGTCATCTTCTCAAATAGTACAAGATCGCTCTTAGTTAGCTTTCTGGGTTTTCTTGATGGATCGCAGTAGCTTACTTTATCGACTGTTGCCAATGCAATTAAGTGCCACAGCTCGCATTTTTCCAATGTTTATATTTGTTGAAAGCCCACAACTAAGAGAATTTGCTGGGCTTCTACTATTTCTCTCATCGCGAACAGGTTAAGACTATAATCGCTAACTGATGTTTTAATCTTTAACTGAATCAGGGGAAATAGATTAAGGTGAAATGTAGGCTCGCCGATTGGTTTGGTTTGCCAACAGAGTGGTTCGCACCAAACAAGGACATGTGTCTATTTAAGTGAAGCATTACAACAAATAATGGTTTAGCCCAACTTGAAAGGTTTCGCACTGGCAATCCCCTGGTTGTAGAGGATGTTATAACCGTGAGAAATGTGTTTCAGTATTGTTTGGAAGGTTTTAGCATCAATGGATGAAGGCGGGGTGAACGTAGGGAAGTGGCCAAAGCTACTAATGCATGACCTAAAAGACAAACATGGCCTCATGGGGCTAAAGATGACTTGGGTCTGATATTAACAAGATATAAAGAGGAGCCCAGGAACTTCTTTTACAATTTCTGCAGGACGAAACTTCGCCCTTGGATCTCAGCGGTCTCATCGTATAAAAAAAGTTATGCAAATATTAATTTGATAATTGTTTCCACTGACCTTGGAATTATTGTTAGTGCAGGCACAACTCTCGGTTCTGGAAGCGATTCAGAGGAAACTGCCAGTCTGTCTCGTGAAATTAACGAAGTCATAGACCTGCAAGCTTTTTTAAGGGACATGCGCAAGAAGCGCAGAACCGATGTGGGGCCTATGAATGTAGTTATCAGTAGCAAAGATGAGGCAAATAGTAGAAGACTAGAGTATCATCGTAAAAGGATAGCAGATTATGCTAGGCCTTCTACTATGATAACCGCTACTCTTGTTTCTCCCTTAGTGAGCTCGCCATCAATAGCCCATGCAAGTTCTCTGATTACTGCTCATGATAGCTCTCCTCCTTCTACTCCTCCTTGTATTCTTTTTTTTTTTTTGCCTCCTGTTGAGGAAACCTTATTTGGAGAGGATGGTGAGCTATTCCCGTGGTGTGGACATATGAGTACGTAAGAGTACCCCTATGACCCCAGCGAAGTGGTGGAGAAGTGGAAAGCTTTTTTACCATAAACTACAAAAAGGCAAATATGCATCGCTGAGTCATCGAGTGGTGCGAAGAATCCTCTATTGTCAAAGCTTACCTCATCCTTGCAAGTTCTACTGGCTGAGGCTACTATGGTTAACTTAAGCTTTGGCGAAAAACATTGGTAAAGCTGAGGCCAATCAAAAGGAGCTCGAGGAAACTAATGGGGATTTGAAGAGAACTCGTGAGCTATAGCTCAAGATTAGAGAGCAAAATGAAGATCTTTATAGATAAATTACAGAGCTCATTGGTCACCTGGGAGCTTCTAAGGTTAAAATTGATGAGTTATTTGAGAAGGCCGCAGTTGAAAAAGAAAGAAAAGAGGCCCTAGATGCTGATTTGAAGAAAATTGCTAAAGAGCATAAGGCAACTGTGAATCGAATTGTTGAAGAACACGAAGCTGCTATGGCAAGGTCAGAGTAGTAACAAATAGAGGCCTTAGAAAAATTTTAAAAGGGAGACTCTAGAGAACCTGAGTAACCTTGCTCAAGAGTTCAAGTCGAACAAACTTATCCATGCCCAAGTTGTAGGCGGCCCTTTTGATGCTCGCGGGGTTGACCTCGATGCTCTCTGCGATATAGATATGAACCAACTGGGTGTCAATGTCCGCTTCCCCTCTGAAGTTGCCTGGGATGAGTTCGCATCCAAAATGAGGAACTCAAAAGACTTTTACATGAATGAAGACCTAGCTGAAACCAACACTGCTCCTATTGACAACAATGAAGTCAATGAGGACCCTGCTGCAGCCTTTGTTACTCATGCTAATGGTAATGGCAACATTAAAGTTGCTGGATGAGATGGAGAAAATGATATCCTTAGCGACCATGAATGGACTGATATGTTTTTATTGTAACTTTGTATTAGTTTTCTCATCTTGAAATGTAAATTTAAACTTTGAAAATTTTCAAATTTGCTTGTTACTATTATGACATCATATCCTTTTGTGAACTTATTTTATCTTTTTACATAACACTACTGCTTGTACCAAAAATTTGAACTTAAACAAATTTTTAAAGATATTCTCTGAAACTTTTAATTAACTCCGTGCAATTCAATGATTTTGTTTTAAGTGACTTATTATCAATTTTGACTTAAGTGTTCTTAAACATCTGTGTTGTGGATTTAAGTAAACAAACTCGAAGGAAATAAAGTTACGATCTCAAATCAATTAAGCCTTAAGTACCACTCAAGAAGGTAGCCTTGCTAGCTGTGTTAGATCTGCGAGCTTAACTCTGTGAGCTCTTATAATGTCAACTGGGAGCATAGGTCTGTTAGTTGCTTTAGAAGTTGTGATTTTAAACCATCAAACCTTTATGACATCAGCTGGGAGTGTAGGTCTACTAGCTGTGTCAAAGCTAAGAGCTCTTATAATGTCAGTTGGGAGCATAGGTCCACTAGCTACTTTAGAGGTTGCAATCTTAAACCGTCAAATCTTTATGACATCAGCTGGGAGCGTAGGTCTGCTAGTTGCTTTGGAGGTTGTGATCTTAAACCGTCAAACCTCTATGACATCAACTGGGAGCGTAGGTTCGCTAGCTGTGTCAGAGCTACGAGCTTAACTCTGCGAGCTTTTATAATGCCAGCTGGGAGCGTAGGTCCGCTAGCTACTTTAGAGGTTGCGACCTTAAACCGTCAAACCTTTATGACATCAGCTGGAGCGTAGGTTCGCTAGCTGTGCCGGAGCTGCAAGCTTAACTCTGTGATAGGCCCGTTAGTTGTGTTAGAGCTACGAGCTTAACTCTACGAGCTCTTATAATTCCAGCTGGAGTGTAGGTCCGCTAGCTGCTTTGGAGGTTGCGATCTTAAACTATCAAACCTTTAAACTATACCTAGTACAAGTGTTTTTAAAGAGAATATTTTTTATTCAAGGAGTAAGAAATTACACATAGTATTTTTTTAAGGTGACGAGCATTCCATGTTTACGGTAGAACCGTACCTTCCATTTTTGCTAACTTGTACGCTCCATAACTTATCTTCTCAATGACTTTGTATGGCCCTTCCCAGTTCGGCGCCATTTTCCCTTATTGCAAAGCTGGAAAACTAGCTTTGGTGTTTCTAAGAGCAAGATCACTTAGTTGGAATTACTTGTTCTTAACCTTAGAGTTTTAGTACCGAGTTACTTGCTAAGCACATGTTGCATTCTTGATCTCCGCTACTTCTCTAAATTCATCGATAAGATCAATGTTAAGCCTGATAGCCTCTCGATTAACATCTTCATTAAAATGTATTGTTCTGTACGACCGCATACCAATCTCAGCAGGAATTACTGCCTCAGCGCCATAGACAAGGGAACTATTGTTTCTCCTATTGCAGTATGATGCGAAGTTCGTAGGACCCATAAGATTTCTGGTAGCTCATTTAACCACACACTCTTAGCCTCAACAACCTTCTTTTTTAAGGCTATTAGAATCTTCTTATTCATTGCTTCAGTTTGCCCATTCATTTGTGGTGTTTTAATAAAACTCTGAGCCAAAACAATCTGAAGATCTGCATAGAAATTTTTGAACTTTTCCTGAAACTGTGTGTCATTGCCTATGATAATCAGGTGAGGTACACCAAACCTGCACACAATTGATTTCCAGAGAAAAGACTCCATTTTTTCTCTATGATGGTCGCCAACGCTTCAGCTTCAATCCACTTGGTGAAATAGTCGACAACCACCACTATGAATTTTTTCTATACTATAGCCATCGGGAACGGACCGAGAATATCAATTCCTCAAGTCACAAATGGTCAAGGGCTCGACATGACTTGAAGAGGTTCTGTTGGTTGTTGATGCATCTGAGTATATCTCTGGCAGGAGTCGCATGTGCGAACCAAATGATGTGCATTCTTTTGAATCGTAGGCTAGTAATACCCTTGCCTGAAAATTATTTGGGCAAGTAGTCTTCCACCCAAATGGATGCCTTCATGAATTTCTCACATTACGTACTCAGCCTCAAACAATTGTAAACATCGTAGCAGCGGATGTCAAAACCCATTTCTATATAGTACACCCTCTAAAAGAGTATACCTAACAATTGCAAGTCAAAATGAATTATTTTAACTCGCTATGTAATTGAGTAATTTAACAATTATCTACACAGTACTCAAATGTCTAATTTATCGATTAAAATTATCTACGAGCTTTACGTTGTAACCTTGTGAGCTCTTTCTTGTCCAGATTATCATACACTCCTTGTAATGTGCGAACTAAGTGAGTTATCAATGTCTCTTCCTGATCTATAGTCAAAACTTGTTGCATGTCGTAGCTCGGGGTATCCCTATACTCTATTAAATTTTTTCCTCTTTGCTCAATGACAATAAAGGATGCAAATTTAGAAAAAGCATTTGTACGTGTGTTGTCACTCCTTGTGAGTTGCTTTTTCTAAACTTTGCCAAATCCTGCGAACAGCTAAATTGCAACTGAATGATATCTCTTTAACACTACCTCCTTAACCTCGTACTCATCATTCATTTGCTTCGCTACTAATTGTGAATCTGTATAGATGATCATATCCTTCTCTCCTAGTTGGCGTGCTAGTTGTAACCCTGATATTAAAGCTTTATATTATGTTGCATTTTTAGATGTTTAAAATCCAAAAGTTAATCCGTACCACCATTCATTCCCACTGAGATCAATCAGAAGTACCCCTACTCCTGAACTTGTCTTGGCTGTAAAGCCATCAACATGCACTAGCCACCTTTTCTAATTATCGATTGTATCTACATCCCCTGAGGTGGACTAACTATTGGGTTGCGTACAATAGATGAAAAAGAGATCTTAGAATAAAGTGTGAGTTGATCATAAATTATTATAAAAACAATAGGCTAAATTGTAATAGTCCCTTTTTCAGTGGTGACGGAACTAGTTTCGGGACTATAAATTTCCATCATGTCGAACTATAAATATTATTTATAGAATATTTACGGATTCATTAGAGTCGTATTAAAATTTGATCAAGAAATTTTATCGTTTAGATAGTTAATTAAAGAAAAATAGCTAAATTGAAAAAGATGCAAAACTTGGTAATTATTGCATTTAAATGATTTAATAGCTTAAATATCATAGGAGGGAGGAACTATATAGCAATTAAACCCTAGTTATTATTGTTGGACGGCAATTGCAATGAAAATAATAAAATAACACATGTTTTAATGGCAAAATGGTAATTAACATAAAATTAAAACAAAATAATTACAAAAATGTAGCATCTTCTTCTCCATTTTATTTTCATTGTTGGCCAAAAACACCATAGGCGAGAAGCTTAAACATTCAGTTGGTTTGAGCCTTGCATGGGTAAGTTTTGAGTCTCGTTTTTAATGAATTTTATGTTTTTGAGATCGTCACAACTAGGTCCAGCTAACCCATACCTTCCTTTTTGAATCTATTAAAAATTTTTGAAGTTTCTATTGATGAATCTTGTTTTTTTTTTCATGATAATTATGTGTTTGAAGCTTTGATTGTAGTATTTGGTTGTTTTATGAAGTAATTTTTATTAGTTTTTGATTTAAGGATTAAATTATTAAAATGTCAAAATTTTAAGGTTTGAAGGTGAAATAGATGTATAATTAGGATTGTTTAAGGGCCTATATTATTCAGTTGTAAATTTTGACTTGAAAAATGGTTAATTTGATGATTTTTGGTTGTTAATTTGCAAAAGTTGTAAAAGTTAGGGGCAATTGTATAATTTTGAAAAATAAAAGGGTATAAAATGCAAAGTTAACTGGAATATGAAATGTAAGCTAATAATTGGGAAATTTTATATTTTAGATCAAGACCTTGTTGGTTTACATAGAAAAAGAAAATTTGCATAATAGTCTCTGAACTTTTGCAACTATTATAATTCAGTCCAGGTAAGTTCATTTGGTTTTTAATTTAATATCTATATGAATTGTATGATGATATGGCATGAAATAGTGGATATTAATTATTCTATTGATGATGTAAAGTTGTTAGGGAAAATGTTATTGAATTTTGGTACTTGGGCCGGATAAATGGGAGATAGAGTACAACTGAATGACGGCGTGCTATGCAGATATTGGAGTGGAGATTGATGTGGTGTGCTTTATATATTTTCCCCGAGTATACTGAGGTTCAATATTTGTTGTGAATCCTCATGTTATACTATCTTGTTCTGGCGTGTTGTGAGGGGCAGATGTATAGCCTACAGGCTAGGCACTTAGTGCCAATGTGTGTTATTGGTTGTATTAGCTCTCATGAGCATTTGGCATGTTAACGGTTGAATTAGCTCTTATGAGCATTTGGCATTATTCGGTTGGATTACTTATGTACTCGTATCTGTAAGCTGTTTATCATGTCGTAAATTATTGTATTATAACTTCTTTAATGACTTTGAATGGCATGACATGTACTAGATATCTTGAATTGACTCCGTTATGGACATGTATGTTTTTCGAAAATTATTATTGAGATTTAAATTGAACTATGTAATTCACTGGTTTGAAATTGTGGATGACAGAAAATATTTGTTGTTGAATTATATTTAATTAAATTGTTATATTTACTTCAGTAAGATTTATTGTTTCTGTCTATTGAACTTACTAAGCTTCAATAAGCTTACTTGTGTACCTTTTTGTTTCTTGTAAATACTTTTGAGGGTTGGACGATCGGATCAGCACTCAAGTCACACTATCCCTCCAATTTCAGTAGTTTTTGAACCTTTATTTTGGATTATATGGCATGTAATAGGTTGTTATGTTGATAACCTCGTTTGATATGTATATATATATATCTATAAGGCGTGTAATTAGTTAATCTTTTAATCGATGTTGTCTTGTAATGTGATGATTGTTACATGATTTCTAGGTTTGGTAGTGAATATAGTTCATTTTGTGAAGTTGTGGTTAAGTTTTTGGTAAGCTTTTCTAAGAATAAATATGATACATGTTTGATCTTAACTTAGCAAGTTATAAGGCTAGGTATTTAGCTTAAAATTGATAATATTATATATTTTGAATGGATGAATGGTTGATTATTTATATGTTTGTATAAATGTGTATACTTGCGGTACCATTGAGGGTACATTGATTAGGCATTTAAGATGGTTGATTTAGCATGATTTGAGCATGTTTAATGGAATTTTGAATAAGTCTAATGGCTGGTAAATGGATTGTTTAGTGTCTAAGGCCTCCTTTGGTTCACCGTTTAACGCCAGTGAGGTGCAGTTGGGCTACCAACCTCATTGTACTGCTGTTTGGTTCAGCATTCTAGTGCAGTGAAAATTGGTTTCAAACTCACTGCTGTACTAAAACGGGGCTGGAGATGAGAGCAACAGTTAAAGGCAATTGGGGCAGTAGGTATTTTTAACAGACAAAAATACCCCTTTTTGAACATCTCCAAGAAATTTTTAGCTTAATTGCGCCGTTCTTCATCTTCCTTCATCTCCATCCAGGTACTTTCCTCCTACTTCTTCTATTTTTCATCTTTAGTTTTCAATTCAAATTCAAAATTAACTTCTTTTTATTGCTAGTTTACTGAACATCACGACGGATGCAAAACGACGTCGCCACGGATGGAGTTTGTTCGTCGGAGTCGGTGAATGGGAGTCGCGATGTTTAGAGTTGTAAAGATTCTTTTTCTTCATCAGCTGATCATCTTATTATCATGGTCCATGGAATCCTCGGCAGGTCCCCTTTTTTTGTAAAAAAAAAACTTTTCTTAAAAAGAACATTGAGATGTTTTTCAATTGGATTTTGTTTTGATTTATTTTATCTTGCACTGTTAGTTTTTTTTCATTCTTAGTTGTAGCCATATTTTATGCTCGGCTTAATTTGAAGTTGTTAAATTATGATCTAATTCTTGGATTAGCTTTATCAAAGTTGAATTTGAATTGAAAATTTTCTTTTGTTCTTCTGTTGTAGCATGATAATTCATTGCATCATTTCCAATTCACATGGAAATTTTCGATTCCCTTGTGTTAAATCGTGTTATAATATCTATTTACGGTGTATTATCGAATATTAATATTATTATAAAGTCTCCTGAAATTGGTTTCGGCATTGCTTGTATGCTTGCTTGTGCAGTTATTCAAATTGGAAGTATGGAGCAGAGCAATTTGTTAAAAGGCTACCCGATAAAGTATTTGTCCATTATAAGTAACATTTTTAGGCATCCTTTTTCAGAGAAACAGCGCTTGCTTCTTCTATTGTATGTTTGTTACTTATTCATATCTTCTTCAGAATGTAGGGGATGTTGGAACCATCAATTCATTCATGGTGGTATCGAAAACCATTGAGTTGATTTTCTGCATTGCTCAAAAATCTCCTTTTAAACAAGACTTTTACTTTTTAGTAAGCTGTTGAGTGTTTAGTTTGTAAGGCTAGCAATGTTGATTTTTAAGTTTCTGGATAGAGTATGTCTGCTTGATTTTACTTGGATGATTTATTTGTTCTCAGCAGGTGAGAATGTAATATGGCTACGCTTACTTTAGATGGTGTGGATATAATGGGTGAACGGTTGCCAAATGAGGTTAGCACACACTTTGTTAATAATACCCTATTTAAGTTGTTAAAACTCAAAATCAATGAAATTTATCTGTTCTAATATAAAAGTATCAATTACATAATCTTATTTGCTATCAACAAAAATGTTTCAATGCTAGGTCCTTGATGTTATTCAAGAAAAGCCTAATCTAAGTAAGATCTCTTTTGTTGCACATTCTGTGGGAGAACTAGTGGCTAGATATGCGATCGAGAAACTCTATAGACCACCTAAGGAAGAAGTTAAAGATGATATATCCGATAATGGATACAAGGAGGAACCAAGGGCTACAATTGGTGGCCTAGAGGCTATTAACTTTATAAGCATGCGACACCTCATCTTGGTTCAGGGCAACAAGCGAGGTAGCTTCTTTGTCTTAACATGCATAGATGAATGAAATAGCTAAAACATGTTATTTTTCTCTGTGTGTGTGTTCTGCACATGCTTAGTCACACACAAAGATCGTTGTGAAGGAGTTATTCAACATTTCCAGCTTTCATTATGTTTCAGAGTGTGTTCTCTAATTTGGTTGTTTTTGGTCCGGAATAGATTTGGTTTATGACTTTGTGTTTCTTTGTTGTGCTTTGTTGATTGTATCTTATGTTTTGTTGATTTTAAAACAAAGCATATAGATTATGGCATACTTTGTGTGTTATACAAAGATATTATCTCTCACCACGGTGTTGGTATGTCAAGGATTTTAGCAGATGAATGAAAAGTCGAATTGGTTTAACAATGGTCCTCTAGTTCAATAACATATATTAAACATGATTTCATTGAATCAAGTTATAAAACCTATTGAACTAGCAGAAACCAATTTTATATTTATTTTATTTTTATTATCAAAAAATTACTTGTTAGCAATGAGATTTGAGCCTTTAACTTTATTTAAACTTAAAATAGTGTTTTAATATTAAAATCTCTTCTACATTGGATCCTCACTTGATTCAAACTCTTGTTTTTATTCTATAGATTTCAAAGTAGATTGTTGGTTTATGTATGTAATAATAAAATGTTTGTTTACAGGTTCCATTTCTTTTTGGGGTAACTGCTTTTGAGAAAGCTGCAAGTTATGTTATTCATTGGATATTTAGGAAAATAGGTCGACACCTTTTTCTTACTGATGGTGATGAAGAAAAGCCTCCACTGCTTAATCGAATGTTGTAAGATTATGAAGAGTGTTATTTCATGTATGCAATATGAACTTTTTTTTTGGTTAAGATTTGATATTTGGGAAAATAATATTTATCTTTGTTATAAATGTAATACCCCTATACCCAGTTCAATTATGCAAACCCGATATAAGACTATTACATTTGGTGCCAAAACGGTTATGGCTAGATACTATTTAATTAAAACATTTGTATATAATATTTTAACTTACCAACCATTTTTACAAACTTATTTATTGTTTACTAATTCATTCCATATATATATATATCAAAATACTTCAAGTAACTCAAAATAGATAGAATTTCAAGAGTCTACATTTTAGTCCCAATCACATGGGAATGCCTTTGAACTGCATATGTACATGCCATTTTAACACAAAATATAGTACCTACTTTTGTAGTCCTTGAGGATGTGATGAGATGAGAGATCTTCTAGTTGGACTTCTCTTCTAGTCTAATTGTACCTACGCGTTAAAAATGAACGCGTTAAGCCGGTGAAGGCTTAATAAGCACTACAAGAATAATTAAATAAGCAATCATAACAGAATATTTTAAAATCAATCAATTATTGCATATCCACTCATATATAAGTCATTTCAACTATGCATTACTTTAAATAAATTTAACTTATCTTTTGTAAGGTATTAAACTTACCTTAACACATCAGTGATTCACTTTTGTTCTCATTTCACTTTCTTAGCCCAAAGTAGACTTTATAGAACACACCAGATATACGGAACAAATACAGAGGTGCATTGTGATGCACAAGTGAACAGAGAGCACTGACCTGCTAATAATCAGAGAGCACCAACGTGCTAATAATCAGAGAGCACCAACGTGCTAATAATCAGAGAGCACCATCGTGCTAATATCAGAGAGCACCATCGTGCTAATATCAGAGAGCACCAACGTGCTAATATCAAAGAGCACCATCGTGCTAATATCAGAGAGCGCGCTAAAGTTCCTTAATGGCATGCCACTAATATCCCAGTAGTTCTAAATTTCGTCTACTTGGGCATTAAAACTGAATTTCATATATTTAAATAATTCACATAAATATTTCAAAAAGGATAAATAACAATAATTTAAAATTCTTGTAGTACTTACTACAAAAGGTTGAGGTGATATAAGTTCTTCTTCCTTCACTCCTTAACCTTCTCTTTTCCTTTTCCTTCAATGCGGTCCTCTCCTTCCTTTTCTTTTTCTTCAATTTCATATAAACATATAACATTTATATGTTAAAAATAATCAAATAAATTTCTTATACTATTTAATAAAAATAAACATGTATAATATAATAAATTCATCCTTTCTTACCTTAGTTCATATTTCAATTTAATCCTTCACTCATAAATTTATTCAAAGCTGTCTATTTGTGTCAAAGTCACTAAATTATTTATATCTTGAGCTATAGAATTCAAATTTATGATCCACTAATTTTTCCTGAAACTAGACTCACATATATTCTTATCATAAAATTTTCATAATTTTTGGTTAAGCCAAAAAATACAGTTTATTCTTTAAAATCACACATGTTTTGCTATCTGACAGTTCTGACCCTTCTTCACTAAAAAATAATTATCTCCTCATATAGGATTCATATGATGTTCTTGTTTATTTCTATTGAAAATAGACTCATTCAGGATTCTAAAAATATAAATTTAAGCCTCTAATTATTTTTTTATAATTTTTTATGATTTTTTGAAGTCAGAATAGGGGATCTCGAAATCACTTTAAACCAGTCTTAAAAATATCTAGATATCTCAAAATACAGAATTCCTTTGCTTTCCCTGTTTCTTTCATATGAAAATAGACTCAATAAAATTTAATTTCATATCCCACTCAGCTTCTAATTCCACTTCTACGATTTTTAGTGATTTTTCAAAGTTACTCTACTGCTGCTGTCTCAAAATAGTTTTCTTATAGCTTATTTTACAATTAAATTCTTTACCCAATTCTAACTTCAAATTCTTTCAATTAAACCACTAATTCATCTTTTTGTTCATCATATGCTTTTTTTTAAAACTTTAAAACTCCAAAAACCTCAACTTAAATTCATCAAAACTTTGTCCTAAACTTATAAAACATCAAAATTAAAAGAAAAGGGCTAAATTAACTTACCTATTAAACTTCCAAGCTTCAAACTTTTAATTTCCCCTTTTCTTCTTTCTTTTCTCTCTTTTTCTTTCTTTCCCCTGCTCTCTGTTTCGTTTTGCTTCTCTGTTTCTATATCTTTCTATTCTTTTTCCTTTAGTCTGTTGATATATATAGTAATAAAATATAATAATATAATAATATATTTTATCACATAAAAGTCTTAAGATTTTTATGCTTATGCCGCCTCAACATTTAAAAATGGCATAATTGCCTTTTTAGTCCTTTTTATTTTCTTTAATCTTTAATTAAACTTTTACACCTATTACAATCTAATCCCTTTTCCCCAAATACTTCTAATTAAGTCAAATTCACCTAAATAAAAACCCAATTAGGCGCACAACTAGCTTCGTAAATATTTTTAATAAATATTTACGATTTAGTTTTATCAAAACGGAGACCGAAAATATATTTTTCGGTTACTCGACTATCGGGTCACTACAATTCTCCCCCGCTTAATAAATTTCGTCCTCGAAATTTACCTGACGTAAATAACTGCGGATATTGATGTCTCATTGTTTCCTCTCTTTCCCATGTTGCTTCTTCCAAATTATGATGTCTCCACAACACTTTTACCAACGGAACCCGTTTGTTCCTCAATTCCTTTACTTCTCGAGCAAGTATCTTAATTGGCTCCTCTTCATAAGTTAAATCCGGTTGAATTTCTATTACTTCAGGAGTAATCACATGAGATGGGTCAGACCTGTATCTTCGTAGCATTGAGACATGAAAAACATTGTGAATTCTATCCAATTCCGGTGGTAAGGCTATCCGATAAGCAACTGGACCAACCCATTCTAAGATCTTATACGGCCTAATGAATCTTGGACTAAGCTTGCCTTTCTTTCCAAATCAGAGAATTTTTTTCCATGGCGACACTTTCAAAAATACTTTTTCACCCACATTATATTCAATATCTTTTCTTTTAAGATCAAGATAAGATTTTTGACGATCGATGTCGCTTTCAAACTATTCGAATGACTTTTACTTTTTCTTCGCTTTCTGGATCAAATCAACCCCATGTATCTTCTTTTCACCGAAAGCTCTGTCCAATATAATGTTGTTCTACACTTTCTACCATACAGAGCTTCATACTTGAGCCATTTTAATACTAGATCGATAATCGTTATTGTAAGCAAATTCAATCAAAAGTAGATACCTCTCCCAATTACCTTCAAACTCTAGTATACAACATCGGAGCATATCTTCCAATACTTGAATTACACGCTCAGATTGACCATCCATCTCGAGGATGAAATGCAAAGATCTTGAAATACAACTCAAGACTCTAAAGCTTCTTGCAATTTATCCTAAACGAGAAGTAAATCGGGTATCTCTATCTCGATATAATAGAGACAGGCACTCCATGTAGCCTGATAATCTCGGATATGTACAGTTCAGCCAATTTATCTAAAGAATAATCCATACGTACCGGAATAAAGTGCGCTGATTTTGTCAATCGGTCAACAATCACCCAAATAGCATCCTTTTTCTTCGGAGACAACGGTAATCCCAATACAAAATCCATAGTGATTCTTTCCCATTTCCATTTCGGTATAGTAATTGGCTGAAGTAACCTTGAAGGTACCTGATGCTCAGTTTTAACTTGCTGACATATTAAACATCTTGATACAAACTCAGAGATATCCCGTTTCATTCCTGGCCACCAATACATCTTTTTCAGATCATTATACATTTTATTACTCCCGGATGTACGCATACATAGTACCGTTGTGAGCCTCGTGTAAAACCTTCTGTATGAGCTCTGAATTCTGAGGTACACATACCCTACCTCTGAATAACATACAACCATCAACTCCAACCTGAAATTCAGAATCAGTATCTGACTCACACTGTGCCCGTTTAACCTGTAACTTCTCATCATTCTTCTGAGCTTTACATATTTGCTGTAAAAATGTCGGTTTATCTCTCAATTCAGCTATGATTGAACCATCATCAACCAAAGGCAATTAGACATTCATAGCTTGCAAAGCAGATAGAGATTTTCGGCTTAAAGCATCAGCTACAACATTAGCCTTACCTGGATGGTAATCAATAATCAAATCATAATCCTTTATCAATTCAAGCCACCTGCGCTGTCTTAAATTCAGATCTTTCTGTGTCATCAAATATTTCAAGCTTTTATGATCAGTATAAATATGACATTTCTCACCGTACAAGTAATGTCGCCATATCTTTAACGCAAACACCACTGCGGCCAATTCAAGATCATGCGTCGGATAGCTCTTTTCGTGTGGCTTCAATTGCTTAGAAGCATATGCTACTACCTTTCCTCCTTGCATTAGCACACAACCCAAACCATTGTACGAAGCATCACTGAAAACCACGTACTCCTTACCAGATTCTCGTTGAATCAACACAGAGCTTCATTAATCGCCGCTTTTAATTTTTAAAACTTTGTCGACACCTTTCTCGTCCATTCAAATTTCACATTTTTCGCAACAATTTAAGTAAGAGATGCAATCATAGAGAATCCTCAACAAATCTTCTATAGTAACCAGCCAATCCGAGAAAACTCTTTACTTCTGTCACATTCTTTGGTGGTTTCCATTCAAGTATAGCTTCTACCTTCTTGGGATCTACCCGAATACCATCTGCCGATACTATATGTCCCAGAAAAGTGACTTCTTTTAACCAAAATTCACACTTACTCAATTTAGCATACAATTGCTTTTCTCTCAAAATTTGTAGCACAATCCAGAGATGTTTATCATGCTCTTCTTCACCTTTTGAATACACTAAAATGTCATCTATAAATACAACCACAAACTGATCTAAATAAGGCTGAAAAATTCTATTCATAAGATCCATGAAAGCGGCTGGAGCATTAGTCAATCCAAATGGCATAACCAAGAACTCGTAATGACCGTACCAAGTTCTAAAGGCAGTTTTTGACACATTAGATTCCTTTACCCGTAACTGATAATACCCCGATCTGAGATCAATCTTTAGAAAATACACTAGCTCCTTTTAACTGATCGAACAAATCATCAATCCTGGGCAACGGATATTTGTTCTTTATAGTCACTTTATTCAACTGACGGTAATCTATACAAAGTCTCAAAGACCCATCTTTCTTCTTTACGAACAATACTGGCGCCCCCATGGTGATACACTAGGACGTACGAATTCCTTGTCTAATAACTCTTATAACTGCATTTTCAATTCTTTCAACTCGATGGTGCCATCCGATAAGGTGCTATTGATATCGGCAAAGTGCTCGGAATTAACTCAATCCCAAACTCTACTTCTCTTTCTAGGGGTAAACCCGGTAATTCTTCTGGAAACACATCAATAAAATCTCGAACCACCGGTATCTTTTCAATCTCAGTATTTGTTATACGAGTATCTAAAATGTAAGCAAGAAAAGCAGTATATCCTCTTCTCATCATCTTAGAAGCCTTTATTAAAGACACCACATTCACAATGCGCTATATTTCTCACTAGGTTACAATCACTTCATCTCTATCTGAAGTTCTCAAGGAAATTCTTTTTCTTCTACAATCAACCATAACCCCATGTTCTGATAACCAGTCCATACCCAATATCACATCGAACTCATAAAACGTAAGTGCCATAAGGTCTGCTGGAAACTCATAATCATGAATTTTTAAGGGACATCTTCTACACACTTTATTAACTTTCTCACTTTGCCCAAAAGGATTAGTAACTACTACTTCGTATTCTGTAAGTTCTACTTGTAACTCTCTTTCTTTCACTAATGTAATGCATATATATATATATGAATGTGTAGAGCCAGGATCAATTAGTGCAATTACAGAAGAATCAAATAAAAAGAATGTACCAGTAATCACATCAGGAGCGTCTCCCTCTTCTTGTTTTCTGATAGCATAAGTTCGAGGCCTTCGGGATTCAGATCTATCAGTTGTTTCCCTCACCAATCTCGTACCACTACCAATGCCACCAGAAATTCCAAGTTGCCTACCTCTTTGTGGAACCGAGCTACCTTTCACAGACTGTTCTGTAACACTTTCTGACATCTTTGGACAATCTCTGATTAAATGATCTTTCGACCCACATTGAAAACAGGCTCGGGAATTCAGTCGACATTCTCTCCAATGATATCTTCCACACTGCTCACATGATGACGGTGTTGGTTTTCTTTTGGAACCCCAGTACTACCCATAGAGGTCGCTCTTTGAGTTTGTCTTGTCTCAGACTCGGATCTTTGCCCAACAAGAGGAGAAGTGTATCTAGAATCTCTAAAATCCCTTACTCTTTTTGAAAACGGTAGTGGTCTTTGAACTAGTTGCTAGTCTCTTCCCAAAACTCTTCTCTTTCGAACGAGCTAACCCTTCTTCCCAATAAGTTGTGCTCTATCAACCAAAATAGGAAATTCTTATAGATGTAATGGTATAAGAGGAACATAAATCTCTTCATTCAATCCCCACTCAAATCTCCTGCACATATCTGCTTCATTTGCTATTAATTCCTTTGTATATTTACTCAATCTGATAAATTCACGTTCATATTCAGCAACAAACATGTTGTTCTGTTTCAAATCCAGAAATTCTCTTTTCTTCTTCTCAAGATAAAGTTGACTCACATAATTCTTTCTAAATTCAGATACAAAGAAATCCCAATTAATTTTCTCTGCAGGATGGATATTCATGACAGTGGTCCACCATTGGTAAGCCTCACCCTTTAATAAAGATACTGCACATTTCAACTTTTCATCCCCTGTACACTGCAATTCTTCAAATATTCTTTGACTGTTCTCTAACCATTCCTCAGCCTCAGCTGGGTCATCATCTTTCTTTCCTTTAAACTCTTCAGCTCCATATTTTCTAATTTTCTCCAAGGGAGATCGATGACTGGTTATAGATGATTGTGGATGTGGAGCAGTAAGAAGAGAAGATAGTGGTGGAATAGATGGGGCATTATTAGTTCTCACAACTTGCTGCAATAACTGATTTATTGTCTGTAACAAGGTTGCAATTGGAATTTCTTCTCTAGCCTGTATCGCTTCAGTTTCAAATTGAGTTCTTTCTTCCAATTCAGGCTCCCTATCATCTCCTAAGTTTACCGATTCACTTCTAGCTTGGACTCTATGTTGATTTATTTCCCTATCAAGGTTTGGCGCCCTGCTCTCTACTTCATTTTTTGACTCTTCACGAGATCTATTTGACATCTTTAAGTTTCTACAATATTCATAAATTACACAATTAAATAACTAAACCTCATCTCATCACATCAATTTATAAAATGGCATGTACAAATAGACTCATCCTCGACCCAAGAATTCATAAAACCTAGACTCTGATACCAATAAATGTAATACCCCTATACCCGGTTCAATTATGCAAACCCGGTATAAGACTATTACATTTGGTGCCAAAACGGTTATGGCTAGATACTATTTAATTAAAACATTTGTATATAATATTTTAACTTACCAACCATTTTTACAAACTTATTTATTGTTTACTAATTCATTCCATATATATATATATCAAAATACTTCAAGTAACTCAAAATAGATAGAATTTCAAGAGTCTACATTTTAGTCCCTATCACATGGGAATGCCTTTAAACTGCATATGTACATGCCATTTTAACACAAAATATAGTACCTACTTTTGTAGTCCTTGAGGATGTGATGAGATGAGAGATCTTCTAGTTAGACTTCTCTTCTAGTCTAATTGTACCACGCTGTTAAAAATGAACGCAGCGTTAAGCGATGAAGGCTTAGTAAGCACTACAAGAATAATTAAATAAGCAATCATAACAGAATATTTTAAAATCAATCAATTATTGCATATCTACTCACATATAAGTCATTTCAACTATGCATTACTTTAAATAAATTTAACTTATCTTTTGTAAGGTATTAAACTTACCTTAACACATCAGTGATTCACTTTTGTTCCCATTTCACATTCTTAGCCCAAAGTAGACTTTATAGAACACACCGGATATACGGAACAAATACAGAGGTGCATTATGATGCACAAGTGAACAGAAAGCACTGACGTGCTAATAATCAGAGAGCACCAACGTGCTAATAATCAGAGAGCACCATCGTGCTAATATCAGAGAGCACCAACGTGCTAATATCAGAGAGCACGATCGTGCTAATATCAGAGAGCGCGCTAAAGTTCCTTAATGGCATGCCACTAATATCCCAGTAGTTCTAAATTTCGTCTACTTGGGCATTAAAGCTGAATTTCATATATTTAAATAATTCACATAAATATTTCAAAAAGGATAAATAACAATAATTTAAAATTCTTGTAGTACTTACTACAAAAGGTTGAGGTGATATAAGTTCTTCTTCCTTCACTCCTTAACCTTCTCTTTTCCTTTTCCTTCAATGCGGTCCTCTCCTTCCTTTTCTTTTTCTTCAATTTCATATAAACATATAACATTTATATGTTAAAAATAATCAAATAAATTTCTTATACTATTTAATAAAAATAAACATGTATAATATAATAAATTCATCCTTTCTTACCTTAGTTCATATTTCAATTTAATCCTTCACTCATAAATTTATTCAAAGCTGTCCATTTGTGTCAAAGTCACTAAATTATTTATATCTTGAGCTACAGAATTCAAATTTATGATCCACTAATTTTTCCTGAAACTAGACTCACATATATTCTTATCATAAAATTTTCATAATTTTTGGTTAAGCCAACAAATACAGTTTATTCTTTAAAATCACACATGTTCTGCTGTCTGACAGTTCTGACCCTTCTTCACTAAAAAATAATTATCTCCTCATATAGGATTCATATGATGTTCTCATTTGTTTCTATTGAAAATAGACTCATTCAGGATTCTAAAAATATAAATTTAAGCCTCTAATTATTTTTTTTATAATTTTTTATGATTTTTTGAAGTCAGAATAGAGGATATCGAAATTACTTTAAACCAGTCTTAAAAATATCTAAATATCTCAAAATACAGAATTCCTTTGCTTTCTTTATTTCTTTCATATGAAAATAGACTCAATAAGCTTTAATTTCATATCTCACTCAGCTTCTAATTCCACTTCTACGATTTTTAGTGATTTTTGAAAGTTACTCTACTGCTGCTGTCTCAAAACAGTTTTCTTATAGCTTATTTTACAATTAAATTCTTTACCCAATTCTAACTTCAAATTCTTTCAATTAAACCACTAATTCATCTTTTTGTTCATCATATGCTTTTTTTTAAAAACTTTAAAACTCCAAAAACCTCAACTTAAATTCATCAAAACTTTGTCCTAAAACTTATAAAACATCAAAATTAAAAGAAAAGGGCTAAATTAACTTACCTATTAAACTTCCAAGCTTCAAACTTTTAATTTCCCTTTTCTTCTTTCTTTTTCTCTCTTTTCTTTCTTTCCCTGCTCTCTTGCGTTTTGCTTCTCTGTTTCTATATCTTTCTATTTCTTTTCCTTTAGTCTGTTTATATATATAATAATAAAATATAATAATATAATAATATATTTTATCACATAAAAATCTTAAGATTTTTATGCTTATGCCGCCTCAACATCTAAAAATGGCATAATTGCCTTTTTAGTCCTTTTTATTTTCTTTAATCTTTAATTAAACTTTTACACCTATTACAATCTAATCCCTTTTCCCCAAATACTTCTAATTAAGTCAAATTCACCTAAATAAAACCCAATTAGGCGCACAACTAGCTTCGTAAATATTTTTAGTAAATATTTACGATTTAGTTTTATGAAAACGGAGACCGAAAATATATTTTTCGGTTACTTGACTATCGGGTCACTACAATAAAAGAATATTTAACTATAAAAAATTAAAAATAATTTTCATTTTATCTAATAAATAATTTAAATTGATTATATAATTCATTAAAATATTTATAATAAAATATTGGAAGATACATTTTAATATTTTATTAAATGAATTTATAAATTCACATATTTTAATAATTTTATATAAGTAAAATAATTTAAAACTTCTATTATATATCAATTCTAATCTGATGTCCTTAATAGTCATTTTTTATTTTCACCTCACCGCTACAGCTGCGTTTGAATCCAAACACACACTCTACCGCTGTTTTTAATCTCAATGCTATAGTGTCCAATCTCACCGCTACAGTAACTAATCTCACCGCCACCGCTGTTTTTAACCTCACCGGAGGTAAACACATCGCCCATCCAAACTAAGCCTAAGAAACCTTGAAATGGTAAACTTGATGTTTAAGGTTCATTTAGGTGCAGACGGCCAGGTGCACACAGCCTGGGACACGGGCTGCCACACGGTCGTGTGCCACACACAATCTGCGACACGGTCGTGTGTATCAAGTCAGAGAGTTACACTATCTAGCACATAGTCTACGACACGGTCGTGTGTATCAAGTTACTGAGTTACATTGTTTAAGACACGGGCTGGAACACGGCCATGTGTCCCAATTTTGAATACTCACATGGCCTGGGCTATGTCACAAAGCCGTGTGTCCCCTGTTTTTGAAATTTTTCATATTTTCCTAAAATTTCCTGACTTGTTTCAAATTAGTCCCTGAAAGTTTTAAGATTATTTATTTAGTCCCTTTAAGCTCGATTTAATCCTTGTAAATGTAAGTTATTATTGTAATTTAATTACTTTATGGTATTTGAGAAATTATATTGTAATGATCATGATTTTTCCCTGTTTATTTCTGTTAACTTGTTGTAGTATTCTCATAATCCCTATTTCGGTGACGGATACGGGTGTTACATAAATTGTTGTTGTTCATCAATTGTTCACAGGAAATTATGAGTACTATACACGTTTAATTTCATAAATTATTCATGAGTACTAATATCTGTCCTTTTATGGTTGTTCTTATGGAAAACTCCATGCCAAATTTAACTAACTTGATACTCCATTTCTTCACCCTTCCCGAAGTATTAGCTTTAGATAAAACTTCTTTTATAAGCTTATTAGTCATGACGACAACTGGATGAGCCTAGAAGTAGGGGCGAAGCTTACGAGTTGCAACAATCAAAGCAAAGATGAAATTTTCAATTTTTGAATACCTCAGCTCGTCGTTCTGGAGTACCTTACTGACGTAGTATACTGAGAATTGGCGAACGCCTTCTGTTTTGACTAGGACTACTGCAATTGTTTCCTATGAGGTAGCCAAGTACAAATAGAGGGTCTCTCCCACTCGTGGTAACTTCAGAAGTGGTAGGGAGGTGAAGTATGACTTAAGCTTTTCGAAGGTTGACTGACACTCCTCAGTCCACAAAAAGGAGGTCATCAGGGCTTTGAAGAATGGAAAACATTTGTCCGCCATCTTGGAGATAAAGGCATTTGTCCGCCATTCTAGAGATAAACCTGTTGAGGGCCACTATTTTTCCCGTAAGGTGCTGAATATCTATGATAGTCTGCGGAGGAGGCATTTCCAAGATAGAATGGATCTTTTTCAGGTTCACCTCTATCCCCCTTTCCGAGATCATAAAGCTTAAAAACCTACCAGCTCGCACACTTCTCAGGGTTCAACTTCATGTTGTAGGTCCTTAAAACTACTAACACCTCTAACAAGTTCCGTATGTGCTCTTCCATGGTTGCACTTTTTACCAACATATCGTCGACATAGATTTCAAGACCATGCCCTATCTACTTCTTAAAAATCCTGTTCATCAGTCTCTAATAGGTTGCTCCGATATTCTTGAGGCCAAAAGGCATGACCCGATAGCAGAACAACCTCTCATTAGTGATGAAAGTTATTTTCTCCTAGTTATCTTGATAAAAAAAAATTTGGTTATAACCCGAAAAGGCATCCATGAAGCTCATGAACTTGTGACCTGCAGAAGCATCAACCAAACGGTCAATCGAGGGTAAAGGGAAATTGTCCTTAGAGCACGCTTTGTTGAGGTTGGTGGAATTAATACACATCCTCCATTTGCCATTTTTTTTTCACCATAACCACATTTGAGTTTGTACCCACATCATTATGGAAAGCATATTTATCCTTAGAATTTGACCTTTTGGTACTCTGCCTCATAAAAGATAGCTTAGGTAGGCTGCCTAAACTCTTTACTTGGTTCAATATATATGCACGAGTAGTATTCAATGGAGTGTAGGCCTCAAACCTACCTTGAGATATATACATTCTTGTTTTCTTGGGTTGAGATCCCTGAAGAGTTATGAAAATTACTCTATGCCTGCGTTCTTTGTTGTCTATCACCTCCAGCAGACAGAACTTGGTTGGGTTATCCCTACCTACTGCGAGCTCATTCTCTCTTTCTGATCTATCTACCATCTCCTTGAAATGTGCCACGCATCGCTCTCTTAATCTCTTCTGCTTCCGCTAACTTATGAGCCCACTCATACAAGTTCGTCAAAGTTTGGGTCTTGTTACCTGTAAGGAGTATTGTACATGTTCATGTTGCACCCCATGATGAAGGCATCGATAGCCCATTGGTCCTCAAGGGTATTCGTATTTAGTGTTGTCACATGAAATCGCTTCACGTAATCTTGGAGAGACTCCGTTTCTCTCTATTTTACGAACATTAATCCCATAGGTATGCTCATGATCATTCTGTGAGCCCTGAACCTTCTTAGCAATAAGTCTACCCTCAAACATGTCTTTTAGGACCTTAAAATCACGCGGTAGACTTATTGCTGCTACCTCCGGGGCCAATAAATTGTTAGAATAGAAAAGTCAGTCCATATCCCTAAACTCAGGATGCAATGCCCTCACATCTCGCCACAATGCATCCATCTCATTTTGCCATTCCCTCACATGCAAGCTCGGCCTTCATCCTGCATGGTCATATTATCGTAAAAAGTTAGAATTATCATATTGTACCTTTCTTTTAAGTTATTCATTTCGTTTCAATAACCCATATTGAAAAGTCTGTCTCTATTCAAACTGTGCATTTTGTGCAGCCATTTGTTCCTTCATAAACTTCATTTACTCTTGAAGAGTAAGGAATTGTTGCAGTGACGCTTCTTAGTTGAAAGGAAGTGGCAACCCGCGACTAGAGGGAATGTTTAAGTCGAATGGGCTTGAAACTCTCGGGTGAGCCACATTACCCAAATTTTTTGGCCGACTAGCAAACCAGTCGACAAACAAGTCTATTCCAGCAAGTTGGCTGCCATAACCTGAGGCTCCAGGTTGTTCAAATGAAAGATCGAAGGGGAAATTTTCATTCGGGTAAGCCATTGTAACTTTGGCAATTTTTATCAAACAGAAAAGAAATTCGTTGGTCAAAAATATGTCCACGCTCACCGCACCAATTGTTGAATGTTTTTTCGTTGTGTTTCATTGAAGGGGACAATCATGATTATTATTCATGGAATTGACATTTTTGGTAGGTTCTATGCATGCTGGACACGTGTACTGTTTTAGTCTGCTTGCTAGACTTCGTAGCCTCTACATACAAACTACCCTTGCGAGCCCCTTTGGTGAACCCCTACTACAAGACCTACACGCATCCAACTGGTTGGGCCTAACCGAGTCGCGAGTAGGCAATCCAAATTTTATCTAGGTTTCAGGTTAGTGAACACAAATACGTAACAAAAGTACAAGGGCTTAGGGTGGGTTTGGATGGTCGATTGAGTGCGGTGCGGTGTAAGGCGTTTAGCTTATTTTTTTGTCTCACACTATAGTATCACTATAGTATTTAATCTCTCTGTCACTGCTATTTTTACACTATCCTCAAGTAAACAAAGTAGCCATCCAAACCCACCATTAATATTTAAATATAAAAATTTAGAGGTTAATTTTTACAATGAACTTTTAAGCATATTTAAACCTTTATGCACTCTCAACAAAGAAATTTAAAAAAAAAAAAAAAACCGTAGTGAAGTAAAAGAGACTTTTTCTGTCAGATTAGGTTTCTCTTTCTCTCTCTCCTAGAGTCCTATACTCTTATCTCTTTTGCGGCTAGGGTTTTTCTTTCTACAGTACGTCTTCTAACTTTTTTTTTCTTAATTTATTAGAAGATTGGTTTGGTTTCATAATATAAAAATCTAATGGAAGTTTTGTTAGAGTAAGGGATTTTGTGGTTATTCTAAAAGAAAGATTCTAAGGGGTTTGGAAGTGGTTAGTGTGGATTTTTCATTCAAAAAAAGAAATGGCTGGTTTGAACCCTTTTGATTTGTTGGGGGATGACGACACTGGGGAACTATCATTGCTGATCGCTGCTCAGCAAAAGGCCGTCGCAGCGGCCGCTGCCACTGCTGCTGCTCCAAAGAAGGGCCCAGCAAAGCCTCAAGCTAAGACGCTGCCTGCAACTCAGGCTAAGCTTCCCTCCAAGCCTCTCCCTCCTGCTCAGGCTGGTAAGTTTTCTCTATCAAAGTGACTCATTATTTTCAGCTCTGTATTGGGTCTTGAGTTTACCCGATTGTGTTAAGTTCAAGTTGCCTTTTCTTAATGGTCGAACTCTTTTGTTTTTTTTGGGGGGGGGGGGGTTGAGTGGGTTTAAGTTTATTCTGCTTCGGTTTTGTTTCTTGTAAAGTGCAGTTGGACTCTGATTGTTAAAGAGTATTTAATGTCGGTTATTTACTTGGAATATAATCATTGAGAGTTTCTTATCTGTATAGACTTACTTCTTATAGTGAACAGAGCAAAAGATTCCGGAACGCATATTGGTTTGTTGCTGTTATCTCTTTTCTAAAATGAAATCCAATGCTGTCAAGTTGCACTCAAGCTACTAGAATCCTTATATGTGGTATAAAAGCTTAAGATATATGGTAATGATAATAAACCTCTAAAAGATAGATCAAACTTTAATCTCATTCTCCTACAAAAAAAAATGAAATGTACAATCTTTTGTTGGCCAATGTGCATGTTTTTTTTTTTTTTTTGAACTCATGTCTGTTGTTGAATAATCAAGCATTGAGAAGTAGAGTGTTTGGTAGTGTTCTTCTCTTCTTAGTAAAGGTAAAATTAATGAAAAATAAAATAAAAAATGAATGAAACTAAAGAAAACTTCAATCAAGCAAACTTCTAATCCAATGCATCTTGCCCAAGAGGTCTTGAGGCGCTTTTGTTGTTTGATGCTGAGGCACAGTGCCAAAGGTGCATCCCTTAACTATAGAAATGAAATCTGCATTATGTGGGGAACTTTTGTCTTTTATATCATATTCTGTGAAAGTGTCAATTGGTGTTCCATCAAAAAGGAGTTCTTTTTTACTCCTTTTCAAAATGCTTATGCATTGGTATGCAATTTGTTTTTACTGAAGCTTGATAGTTGTAGCTTTGATCTCATCTTGATAGTTATCACAGTCACAGTTAGTCGAAATATTTTTTTTATCTAATAATCAATTATAGTTTCTTTATAGCTCTCTTGGGCTTATGACTGATATCTTTGCGTTCTTTTAAAGTGAGGGAGGCAAAGAATGAAGGTGCTCGTGGCGGAGGCCGTGGTGGGCGAGGATATGGACGTGGTCGTGGTGGTAGCAGTGGATACAGACGTGATTATGCAAATGATGAGAATTCCTTCAGCAATAGTGCTGTACCTGAAGATGGAGAGAGTGGAAAACCCTCTGAAAGGCGTGGCTATGGTGGTCCTCGACCTTACCGTGGTGGTCGCCGTGGTGGTTTCAGTAATGGGGAAGATGCAGATGGGGAGCGACCTCGCAGGTTGTATGAACGCCGTAGTGGGACTGGGCGCGGGTAAAAGAAAGAAGCGTTTGTTTGACATTAGCTTTTATATATTCTGCATGTCAGTATTTTAGCCAAGTCTCAAAACTGATGTTTTTGCTTTCTGTTCATGTCCGCAGAAACGAGCTCAAACGTGAAGGTTCTGGTCGTGGAAATTGGGGAACTCAGACTGATGAACTTGTTCAGTGAGTTATCTCTAGAAGTTACAATCACAACCTTCAATTTTATTGTAAAATCAATAAAATATCACTTTGTTTCACTCTTCTTCCCATATTATAATCATAAAATGAAATGAAATATTGTATTTTTATTGTTAAGGGTGACTGAAGAAGTTACCAATGAAGGTGAGAGGAATTTAGGTGATGAAAAGCCAGCAGGAGAAGAGGATGCTAGAGATGCTAACAAGGAGAGTGCTTCAAACGAGCCTGAAGAAAAAGGGCCTGAGGATAAGGTAAAGGGTTATTGACGTCTGCAACTTTTGTTAATTATATATGATAGCTGCTAATTTGGCTATTACTTTGTTCAACCTTTCATATTGCATTTTTATAGGAGATGACTCTTGAGGAGTATGAGAAGGTGCTGGAAGAGAAGAGGAAGACTCTGCAGGCTCTCAAGATCGAGGAAAGAAAAGTAGATGCCAAGGAGTTTGAATCTATGCAGCAGCTTTCTAACAAGAAGAGTAATGATGAGGTCTTCATCAAATTGGTAAGACCCTTTGATTCACTTTGAGAAGTTCGTCATTAATGACTTCATCTTATTATTGGGAAAATATGTAGTATTAATCACTTGTTCCCTATAATTGGCTTCTACAGGGATCTGATAAAGATAAGAGAAAAGAGGCTTATGAGAAAGAAGAGAGAGCAAAAAAGGTATTTTTACTTATTTTTATTAGCCTGTGTCATAACTTGCCTTTCCTTTTCCTGTTTGAACCTCAATCATGCGATTATTCTGTATTTAAGGGGCCTAGTTTATGCTGTTATCAGACTCCTTTGATTTAAGATTTTCCCTTTTTCCCTTTCTCTTCCATGATTAAAGCTTGGATATGTGCTTTTACTGTTTTGTGCAAGTTTATCTGTAGCTTGCATTTATATGTTTTGCTGGCATGTACTGATGGTCCGTATACATGTGGTGGTGGGTAGTCTGTCAGCATTAATGAATTTCTGAAGCCAGCTGAAGGGGAGAGGTATTATAATCCAAGTGGACGTGGACGTGGTCGTGGGCGCGGCTCAAGAGGATTTGGTGGAATTAGTGCCGCAAGAGATGTGGTAGCACCATCCATTGAAGACCCTGGGCACTTCCCAACTCTTGGGGGCAAGTGAAGAAGTGAGATTCCTTTAGAGCCCCACATAGGATATCCATGGATTTTATTGGAATTTTAGGTACTTTTAAATTTCGGGCTGGGAATAAGATAAAATAATCTGGTTTCCTGTCGCCAAAGTATCTCTGAATTTTATGTTGTAAAATGTATGTTTCAGGGTTTTTCTTTCTCTTTTTGTTTTTTTGGGGTTATTGCCCCCACTATTGTTATGCTGTGATCTTACTGTTATTGCTCACTGCTCAGTTTTCTTTTGGAATAGATGGAACTAGTTTGCTACTTGTTTTCGACCATTTTAGTTGTGTTCCCCTGAATCTAAAGATGAATAGTAGTGATGCAGGGGAAGTAAAAGCCTATGGTTCTCTATTCCTACTTTTACCATGCTTGAGTTGTCTCCACTCTTTGGCTTCCATGAGATGAATTATATTGCCTTTTAATCGCGATTGCATTTCAACATTTAAAATTTTGAGAGATTAGAAATATTAGTAAATGGATTAAATTTTAAATTTTCAAATAATAGAGATACTTATATGCCATATTTTAACCGAATCTGAATGGAGTTTATATTTAAAACCTCATTTTGGGACACTCATTATTAAAATTATAAAAATGATTTAAAATTTCTTTTAAAACATATGTATTAAAAAATAAAAAAAAATGAATATGAAATGATTAAAAAAAAAAAGACCGTAAGTTGAGTATTAGAGCGATGAATTTAGACATTTCCATAGGATATTGAATTGACAAAGTTATCTCTTATTCAATTCAATTTGTATTTTCATTTCTTGAACTAGATTTTTTGAGACTTTGGTCGTTTGACCGATATGTTGGAAGTTATTGATGGCATGTTCAAGTTGAAAAATACAGGGTGAAAAAAAAAAACTTTTCAAAGTTTTTCATTTCATGAAAATTTTCAAATTGTATTGTTTTATCTACTCGAATATTAGATTTTTTGTATATTTTAAATTAAGAAAAAAAATCAAAATAAATGTGTTGTAATCGTTTAAATTTTTTTATTTAAATGAATTTAATTAAATAATATGATATTAATTTGAAATATGATTTTTAGTTGGATATAAGTCAACTTGATTTTTTTTAACATATTCACGGAAATGCAATTAATTTAAAATGAGCATAATACGAATGGGGTTAAATAGTTTTCTTATTCAGTCAATTTTAGAGGTGCGTTAAGAAATATTTAAAAAAAAAAATTTCCTTTAATTTTTTTTTAAACTTTTAGATTTTAGATCAAATTAATAGAATATATAAATATTGAAAGATTAAATTTATTATTAGGTCAATAAAAAGGCCATATAAACTTTTCGTCACCCATCTAATAGCAAATAATGAAAGAATGACAAAAATATTTTATTTTAAAAAGATAGATCTGGAAAAAGAAGATAATAGAAGCAAAGAAGAAAAAAGACAGAGATTCGATAGAGAAGTGAAGAAAAAGATACTGAAAATTTGTTTTCAAATTTCATAATTGCTTTCCTTTTCCAATTGGGACTAAAAGTAACAAAAAAAGGAACTTGGACAACTGGCAGACTAACAACTGCTCATACCTGACCGTTTCATTAACGGTGTTCCTATCAAAATGAATCATTTAAGCAAGCTGTTAATCTCCTTGGCCAAAACGCACCGTACAACTAAAACTACTAATAAAAAGCAACGTTTACAATTATAAGAAATAACAAAGACAATAATAGAAATATGAAATGACCGTTGAAGCTTTGTTCCATAACAAATACCCTTCCCCCCTCAAACAAGATCATTATCCTCAAGGATCAAAAGCAGGGAACCTTTGCTAGATCTCCTTCAAATTTTCCCAAGTAGAATCTTCAGGAAACATGTCAGCCTACTCTACCAGAATCTCTATGATAGCTTGATTCCCTTTTTTGGCCATTCATCTATCTAACACTCGAACTGGTTCTTTAAGGAGGGCACAATCAAATCCCATTGGTGGCAACACTGATGAACTCACTGCTGAACCAATATGTTTCTTCAGCAGGGAAATATGAAAGAATGGATACGAGCTGTTGGTGGCAGAATCAACTTATAAGCAACTTGTCCTACCTTGACTTCCACTAGAAAAAGGCCAAAATACCTGGGTGACAACTTCTGATTTTTGAATTTCCTCAGTGAGTGTTGCATGTATGGTTGCAGCTTTAAGTAAACTAGATCTCTTACCTTAATTTCCCTCTCAAACATTCTCTTGTTAGCCATTTGCTTCATCCTATCTTGAGCTTGTTTCAGGTGAAACTTCATAATCTTTCTCATGGCTTCCCTATGTTGCAAAGTTCTGTCTATTGTAGCTACCCGAGAAGCACCAGCTAAGTAGGGTAAGTGAATGGGAGGATCTTGACCATAAAGCGCTTCATAGGGGTGGTTTTAATTGCTGAGTGGTAGGTGGTATTGTACCACCACTCTGCCAAAGGTAGCCAGGTCACCCAATTAGAAGGCTTTTCACCAATCATACACCTTAGATAGCTCTCTAAAAATTTGCTAAGGATCTCTGTCTGGCCATCAGTTTGGGGATGGTAGGCAGTAGACATCTGGAGTTTGGTGCCCAAGTGCTTAAAGAGATCTTGCCAAAAGTTGCTAAGGAAAACCCTGTCCCTGTCAGACACAATTGACTTGGCATACCATGAGGTTTGTAGACTTGGCTTAGATATTCTTGTGCTACTGTCAAAGCAGTGAAGGGATGAGCCAAGGCAATGAAGTGGTCATACTTGGTTAGCCTATCCACCACTACTAGAATTGTGGATTTCCCTTTGGAAGTAGGCAAGCCCTCTACAAAATTCATACTTATGGTTTGTCCAAGCTCGTTCTAGTATGGGAAGAGGTTGTAACAGCACCGGAGAAGCTGAATTATCAACTTTGCATCTCTGACAGGTAACACACTCTCGAACCCATCTTTTTACATCCTTGGAAAGCCCTTTCCAGTACAATAGGCCAGATATTCTATGCCTAGTGGCATGTATGCCAGAATGGCCTTCCAATGTACTACAATGGAAAAGATCAAATATGTGCCTCCTGAGTTTGTCATTGTGTCCCACCACAATTTTTCCCAACCTTCTAACTAACCTACCATCCCAAGAATACTTAGGGCGAAGCTGGGGTTGCTCTTGGAGTTATTCGCACAGCTGCTGCAGTTTGATGTCCGTTCCATAAAAAGTCACAATTTGATCCCATAGCTCAGACCAAGAAAGGCTTATACTCCCCACACACTAGAAAAATTGGTGATTATGTTCATAAGGCCTTCTTAACAAGGCATCTTCCACTATATTTTGGACTCATTTTCTATAAGAAATAGAATACTCATAACCTAACATCTTAGCAACCCATTGTTGTTAATAGGGGGTAATTTGCTCAGAAAAAAACCTTAAGCTTTGGTGGTTTGTTTTGATATGGAAGTGTCTCCCAATCAGGTAAGGATGCCACTTTTTGACTGCTAAAAGCACTGCTAGCATTTCCTTGTCATATATGGACAGATCCTGATGTTTGACTCCCAAGGCTTTGTTGAAAAAGGCCACTAGTTTTCCCTTTTGCTACAATACTGCTCCTACCCCTTGTCTACTCGCATCTGTCTCCACACAAAAGATCTCTTGGAAATTAGGCAAAGCCAAGACTGGTGCTTGATAGATGGCTTCCTCAAGCTGTTCAAAAGTTGTCTGTGCAAGCTCAGTCCATTTCCATACAACATCTTTCTTCAACAAAGTAGTGAGAGGCTTGGCCAACAAACCATATCCCTTGATGAACCTTCTATAATAACTTGACAAGCTAAGGAAGCCTCTCAGTTCCCTTACAGATTGTAGAGTAGACCAACTGAGAACACTCTTCACTTTTACCTTATCCATGCTAACTCCTCCCCTGGAAATAATGTGTCCTAGATACTCAACTTGAGTTGCTCCAAAGGTGCACTTAGTTCTTTTAGCATAAAGCTGGTTGAACATCAACAATTGTAACACTTCCTACAAATAAGCCAAGTGGTCTAACCAGTTTTTTGGAGTAAACAAGTATATCATCAAAGAATACTAGGACTGACCTCCTCAATAGTTGTCTAAAGACTGAGTTCATTAGTGATTGAAAGCTGGAGGGAGCATTGGTCAAGCCAAAGGGCATGACCAAGAATTCATAATGGCCTTCATGTGTTTTAAATGTTGTTTTGTGCACATCCTTGTCCCACATTCTTATCTAGTGATAGCCCGATCTCAAGTCCAACTTAGAGAAGAAATTTGCCTGGCCTAGTTCATCGAGAAGTTCTTCAATGAAATGTATAGGGAACCTATCCTTGATGGTCGGTTGGTTGAGCTGCCTGTAGTCAATGCACAGCCTCGAATTGCCATTTTTTTTCTTCACCATCACCATAGGGGAAGCACAAACACTGTTACTATCACGAATTATGCCATCTTGCAACATTTCTTGTATAAGTTTTTCAATTTCTGTCTTCTGTACTGCAGGGTACCTATATGGCCTTATTTTGACTACATTTGTTTCATCTATCAATGGGATCCTATGATCCTGTAACCGATGAGGAGGTAGTCCTTTAAGAGTTTGGAATACATCCTCAAACTCATTGAGTAAGGCTTGCAAGTCTTGGGCAACTGAACTGGGCGCATAGTAACTGTAGTCTGATCACATGAAGTCAACAACATAGGATATGGACCATTTTCCACCATGCTCAAGCATTTGGACAGTTGGCTGCTAGGAACAATTTGTAAGGATCCTAGTATAGTGCATTGGAGAATACAACATTGTCCCATGTAATCAAATTCAATAATCAAGCTTGAAAAATTCCAAATAACGAAACCAAGGGACAAGAGCCACTAAATACCCAACACTAGGTCACACCCTTTAACTGGAAAGATCAGAAAATCAGTTATGAAGCTATAACCTTGTGCTTTCCTCTGGACAACTCTACACGATCCCCGAGCAATTTAACTCCATTAACCACCATCATCCTTAGTGTACTTGCCTTTTCCACTGCCAAATTCAGCCTTTTAGCCACTTTGGAGTCTACAAAATTGTGTGTACTCCCTGAGTCAACCAGGACAGTCACCTCAGTTTGATCGATGAAAGTTGAAAATGTCATAGTGTTGTGCCCCTGTGATCCCTGAAGAGCATGTAAATATAGCACTGGAGTAGGAGTTTCAGTTTCCTGGTCTGTTGTTTCCAATTGTTCAAGACAATATTGAAAATCCTCATATGTTGGGCTTTTAGTATCAGTGTCCTGATCAACTTGTGGTTCAATGATGAGTTGATACAACTGAGATTTGGAACATTTGTGCCCTGGTGTATATTTAGAACTACATTGGAAACAAAGACCTTCCCTCCTTTTGCCCTCCAATTCAACTTTAGATAGAGATTTAGAGGGAGTTCGCTGCCCCGAATTACTCCCCAAGGACCCCCTATTGTTAAGGAAACACCAATACCATGATGTACCTTGGAAGAGGGAAACAAGGGTTTGAGAGGACTTGCCCCACCACTTACAATTAACCCCTTCCTAGAAGGCCCCAACACAATACTCTCAACCTGCCTAACCAAATTATAACCCTCAACCAAGGTCTGGGGCTTGAACAATCGAAGGTACTGCCCAATCTCAGGTTTCAAATTACTGGTGAAGATATTTAGTGCATATGCCTCAGGTAAGCGGAGCTAGTAACAAACTTACAAATCCATCATGGAATTGATCAACTGATCCTTGTTGCTTAGAGACACAAGCTTAGCTATAAGATCAAGAAAAGAGTCAAATCCAAAACGTTCCCTCAAACACTTAGCATACAACTCCCAAGTCAACTGGTGCAGGCCTCATTACCTCTGCACCAAGAATTGGTGCCAGTCTAATGCCTTCCCTTCTAAATGCAACATAACCACTCGAACCTTAGCATGACCTCCCACCCCTCAACTTCAAAGTACTGTTCTAACTTAGACCACCACCCTCTAAAATTTCCCCCATCAAAATGAGGACAATCCACTTGAAAAGGAGTACTCACAATATCCAAGGTTCCCCCTCAAGAGGACACGCCATTATGTCCTAGATCTGACATAGGAGGCACCACTAGATGCTCCTTTGCTGGAAAGCCAGGGGAAGATCCTCCTAAAATTCCTTTCCCTTTGTTAGAAACCAGTCCAGTAACAGTAATAGGAGTAGTTTACCTAAAATATTGTTCGAACAAAGAATGGAGCTCAATCGTACCTCAAAACGAACCTCAGTCTTGACTCCTTCTTGGAAGTCCTTCAAATGCATATCAATCCTCACATCCAACTATGAAAACTCAACTTGCAACTGAACAAGCTCGTTTTGCATTGCCCCAATTTCCTTCTACAATCCAGTGGTAACGCCCTCTGTGGCCATAAGAATCAGGTGAGTTCTAATACCTTTGTCACGAGACAGATATGGAAGAAGAATATAATAGAAGCAAAGAAGAAAAGAGAGAGAAATGAAGAAGAAGATACTGAAAATCTATTTTCAAATTTCATAACTGCTTTCCTCTTCCAATTGGTACTAAAAGTAACAAAATAATGGAGTTGGACAACTGACAGACTAACAATTACTCCAACCGCATTATTTCATTAAACGGTGTTCCTATCAAAGTGAATCGTTTAAGCAGAGTACTAATCCCCTTAGCCAAAACGCACCGTACAACTAAAACTAGTAATAAAACGTAGCGTTTACAGTTAAAAGAAATAACGACAATAACAAAAATATGAAATGACCGCTGAAGCTTTGTTCCATAACAAAATGAAAAAATATTCAATAGTTGGAGAACTAAAATAAAAGTAAAAGAATATTATGGTGACTATTTTGTAATTTACCTTTTATGAAACAATACTTCAAAGACCCATTTAAGTTCGTATGGAGAAGCTTGATCAACGTAGATCTGATCTATGATCCAATATTCAAAGGCCCATTTCAGTTGAATTACTGATGACGTTTGAACTGTGTATTTATTGTATCTCTCGCTGACTCAGCTTTCACTATTTCAGGCTCTCTCTCTCTCTTGCGTGTCGTTTTCATTTCAACCTTTGCCTTCTTTGCCATTATTTTTCACCCTTGTTTCCATCTTCTTTCCGCTGACTTCTCGGGTAAATCGGTACTAGATCTCTGTGGTCTATTGCCGGAATTTTCGTTCGGATTCCGGCGACCCCAGTCTTCGATCCTATTTTCTCTTCAATCCAGAATGAATCCCGAGTAGTAAGTTTTCTCTTTATTCGTACTTAATTATATATCTTTTTATTTGTATGTTTAGATTAAGCCTTTATCTGTTTGTTTATTTATTTATGTTTCTTCTTTTATAATTTGGTCACCTTAAAAATACATGAATCTTATGTTTATCAATCATTGTCGGTGTTAAAAGTAAACCCTGGATATAATGCGATTTTGTTTTAGATCTGTTGAAAGGAATTGAGGTGTTATTTCCTATTATGTTTTTGTTGCTATTATTGTCTTATTTGCAGCTGGGATTTCTTTATTGAATTTAATTTTTTTAAAAAGGTGGGAGCTTTGATGTGTTCTTTATTATGCATATGTTGCTTTATGTTATCTAGGTGCTGTCACATAGATGGATTTAAGTGGAAAATAGGCTCTTGATAATATAAGGGAAGTTCATAGATTAAATGAGAGTACGATTCAAACCATGCCCATTGCCGTCCGAAACAAGGGAGCGCCTAAAAACTGGGCATTCAAAGTACACAACATAATCAGCAGGAGAGTTCCTGAACTGGAAACTTAAAAAAAAAAAAAAAAAAAAAAAAAAAAAAAAAAAAAAAAAAAAACTAACATCACTTGCCCTTTCTGGCAAGTGGACAATTACAGAGAATGCGCTTCGAAGGGAACTGATGTGGTGTTATTTTTCATGGAGTGGTGTAGGAAACATGTACTCGGTCTAATTTGACAATGACTTGGGATTATAAGGATTCATCTTTGGGCAATTAATTTGGTGGTCCAACTTTTTGTTACTGACTAGTTTGTGGTTTCTGAAAAATGTCTATGTTTGGGAATTGGGGTTTAGGCACATTTGTAGAAACCAACTTTATGCTATGCATGGTATAATTGAAGATGTTCTGTTTTTGCATCATTCAAAAGTATTTTATTATAATCTGATTGCACTCTTTCGCAGCGACTATCTGTTCAAACTTTTACTTATTGGAGATTCTGGTGTTGGAAAGTCTTGTCTCCTTTTGAGATTTGCTGTAAGTTTCTAGACTCAAATTGGCATTTGAAATTAAATGTCTTTACTTTTAAGTTGCACATTAATAGATGTTTATATGATTACCTTCAATCTTTACATCCGTATTTTATGTTTAGATTGCACTAGTAATTGATTAAAAAGTTTCATTGCATATGTACCATGCATATTGAGAGTAAAATTTATACCTTCATGTGATGACACGGTTTCATGATTTGACTGAGTACATTTTGGGATTAGAATCTTGTTTTACTTTTAGTTGTATATCTGGATATTTTCAGAGGGTTATGTGGGACTAATTATTGAACCTGATCAATTTATGTAATTTCTTTGATGCAGGATGATTCATACATAGATAGTTACATAAGCACCATTGGGGTTGATTTTGTGAGTAAACCAGTCCTTGGTACTAATTTTTGAATGCCAAATTTATGGCAATTATTCTAATTTCTTTTCTTCTGGTTTTCTTTTTGGGTAGAAAATACGCACTGTGGAGCAGGATGGGAAGACCATTAAACTTCAAATTGTATGTTTTAGCATGCTGTACTGCTATTTCCTTTTTTCCTTTTTTGGTTTAATCATTTCTGTCTGTTTTCAGTTTAACTTTGCGTTTTACTAGTTAGTTTGCTCTTTGGTTAAATGTACAGTGGGACACTGCTGGACAAGAACGATTTAGGACAATCACTAGCAGCTACTACCGTGGGGCTCATGGCATAATTGTGGGTGATCTTTTCCTTTCTAGTTTTTCTCCTTTCAGTTCCATTTTTGTGGCTTCCACTGCTTATTTATGCTTCTCATAAACATCTTTTCTTTTATCTTTTTCTTTCCCATTTACTGGTGGCTCCCCTATTAGGTTGTTTATGATGTGACAGACCAAGAAAGCTTCAACAATGTCAAGCAGTGGCTGAATGAAATTGATCGTTATGCTACTGATAATGTTAACAAACTACTGGTTGGAAACAAGTGTGATCTTACAGAAAACAAAGTCGTCTCATACGAGACCGCTAAGGTATTTTGCTAGTTTCACATGTTAAGCGTAAATTATTTTCTTTTGAGGAGAATCTCTGCAGCCAGATTATTTATGGTAGTGGCACCATGATCTACAAATTCTAATTGTTGGTGTTTTGCTGCATTTTCATCCATTCTTCCATATGGCGGCTTTTCTTCCTTCAGGCGTTTGCAGATGAAGTCGGCATACCTTTTATGGAAACCAGCGCAAAAGATTCCATGAACGTGGAACAGGCTTTCATGGCCATGGCTGCTTCCATCAAGGATAGGTACATCCATATTCCTTTTCCTGAATAGTAGTTTTAGTAGCATCAAAACGCCATTACCATTCTAGAAGTATGTACAGTTGAATGGCGTGACTAGGCTGTTTGTGTTTATCATTACAGAACCTTCTAGATGAACAAACTAATTGTTACGAAATTTACCACAAAGTCTTGATGCCTAATGATTTCCAATTACTTTGGTGCCTCTGAATGCAGAATGGCGAGCCAACCGGCCATGAACAATGCAAGGCCTCCGACCGTACAGATCCAAGGACAGCCTGTTGCACAAAAGAGCGGCTGCTGCTCTTCTTAAAAAGAAAAAGAAAAAAAGGAGTCAATTATGTGTTTAGATTTTACATGTTTCTTAAGTCATCAGTTGCAAACTTATTTCTTATGGATCAAAACCTCATTTAGAGGATTTCATTCATTTCTACACAATTGCTAATGTGAAGGGTTGTACAACATATGATGGTTGGTTAAATTATACAGTATCTGTTGGCTATACTTTACGTGCTAAAAATTTGGTCTTCGATAGCAGAAAGCACTGCGATTAATCTTGGTAACCAACTACCAGTTTTCCTAAATATGAAGCCCGCTTTAGGATACCATACATGTTTCTTATCCATCAAACCTTTTAACTTATTAGAATATTCTTTATTTTTTAATTTCACCATTTAAAAAATTATGATTTTTAATTTAGAATTGTTCAGTTAAAAAATATTGAAATAAAATAAATATTGTGATAATTACATGTTTATAAATAATTAGAATTTGTGTTAATTTTAAAATAGAGTGTTAATTTTAAAATAGAGTTATTACTTAACTAAAATTGGAAAAAAAGTTGTGATAATTATAATTATATTCTACAATTATTAGTTTAGAAAATTTGATATAAACAAAAAATGTGTTAATTTTATTGATGTAAAATAAAAGGGTAAATTACACCAACAGTCACTCAACTTTGGGGTAACTGACAAAACAATCATCTAGGTTTCATTTCAGTCACTCAACTTTCAAAAAGTAACAAAACAGTCCTTTTTGCCATTTTTCGTCACAGACGTCACGGCAAAGTGACGTGACATGTGACGGCGTCCTTGTTGTTAACCTTAAGTCCAGCTGGCCGGTTACTCACACTTTAACAATTGTAGCAGCACCATTTTAGGGTTAGAGAAGACGAAAAAGAAGAAGAAGAAGGAGAAGAGGAAAAATGCAGATGCCTAAAGTGATTCCAGTGTGCTATTGTGGAAACCCAGCCAAATTAAACATGTCTTGGTCCAATGACAACCCAGGTAGGAGGTTTTTTGGGTGTAAGAAATTCGGCAGTGGATTTCGAAATCCATGTCGGTTTTTCAGCTGGTTTGATCTGCCATTGACGCCCCGTTCAAGATTTGTGGTGTTGGGTCTTCTGAAAAAAATGAGGACATTGAAGGATGCAAGGAAGAGGGAGAGAAGAACATGGTTATTGCTGCTTGTAATTGTAATTGTTTTGTTGTTTTTAAAAGCTTAAAAATCATCTTATGTTCATTGAACCAGCTTATGTTTTGTAATTTTGTTGCTGGTAAATTGTTGCTTATGTTGGTATACATGACTGCTGGTATATTGTTATTTAACATATGTTATACATGCCTGCTGGTATACATGGCTAACCAGCTCATGTTGTTGTTTACAAACACTTGAGAAAGACTTGAAATAGGATATTTTTGTTGATTACAAATTGTGTTGGAATATTTTTGCTGTTTAACATATGTTATACATGGCTAACTAGCTCATGTTGTTGTTTACAAATTGCTTAACAGTTGGTATACATGGCTGCTGGCTAGAAAAGATAACAGTTGGTATACAAATTGCTTAACAGTTGCTTAACTCATATATCAAAAAAAGACAAAAGATGGAAAAAAAACCTATGCATTTCTCATATATTAAGGCCAAAATGCCAAACTGTTTACAAAAGGAATGAGAGGCAAAATATTGCCAACTTTTCCTGCAATTCACCACAATTGTACACATTTGAATTGTAGGGAAATTTACAAAAAAGTTTAGTGACGATATGCCTAAGTTTATCAACAGTAGCAATCATAGGCAAATTTATAAAAAAATTATCTACCTAAGTTAATAAATCAGTAGCAGGCAAATTTACACATTTTCAAAAAGTTAACAAAATGCAGTATGTTCACATCATCATCAATGGTCTGTCATGGATGACTCTTGAGTAGAAGGCATCCATCTAACAGTGGTTGGTTTTCTCTTGAATGGGAGCTTTTGTCTTAGGGCAACTTGTTGATGAGTTGGGGCAGTAGGTAACTGAGTTGGGGCAGCCTGTTGAGTTGGGGTACCCTCTTGCTGATTTGGGGTAGCCTGTTGCTGAGTTGGGACACCAACTTTATGTCTTTTAACCTATAAGAACATGTGTAATCATCATTTCTTGGTATTAGGTCTAGTAGAATAGGATACTACCACTTTTTACCTATCTCAAAGTTAAAAGACTTCAATTCCACAGTTCACTGCAACTGTAAAACATCAAATAAACAAGAGTAATAACACTACATATAAATGTAGGCCAATCTCGTCTTTGTAAATCTTGACCAGTGCTTAATAAATTATGGTGAATTACTATACAAGTCTATTTCAAGTCTTAACAATAATCAAATGTAAAGTGATATGTGGATCTTAAAACAGATTTGATTGAATCTAAGCTTTGTATTCGACAGCTACAAAACACTTCAGTAACTTTTGAGACTACATAAATTATTGTAGTGCTAATCAGAATATCAAAATGACACTCAACAGCTAGCAATTCAATTCAAAACCACTTATGATTAAATATTCTTGTTTCAAACCTATATTAGATTTCAAATTTCAGTAAAATAGAATGTCTTGGGACAAAGAGTTTCCCGAAATTTTTGGAGGCAGGTTCAGTTTTAAATGATCTCAAGAAAATACCGTTTTAGAAGCAAATGCTGGGGGCATAAATAATGTCAAACCCCATCAATGCAATGAGACGATTTCGAACATTGTTCTTGGGCGAGGAGCAAGATACCTGCAAAGATGTTTTGTATCAGGTTCTCGTAACTTCATAGCAAGCGTTTCAATGTAGAACTATGCCTTAACCAATTACCTAGGAATGAAGGAAGATGTAATGACTGCATTGATCAAATCTTCTTGAGAATCAAATTGATCTACCAATAAACAATGGCAGATATACACAATGGCAGATATACACAATAACACATCATTTTTGCCATGCACATGGCAGACAATAACAGCCAATAACCAGTACAGTATAGCAGCTTGGATACAAACAATGGCAGATATACACAATAAACATCAATTTGATAATGACATTCATACAATGGCAGATACAAACAATAAACATATACAAACAAATAAAACCAAAATCAAAATAACCCTAAATTGAAATCCAAATTGAAATCAAACCTAAATTCTAAATCAAAATCGAGATCGAAATTGAAATCAAAATCAAAATCAAAATCAGAATCAGTGAGTGTTTCAAAATTGAAATCAAAGTCGAAATAGAAATCAAAATCAAAATCAGAATCAAAATTAAAATTGAAATCGAAATAACCCTAAATCAAAATAACAGCATTGAAATCCAAAAAATTTAAAACTAAATGCAACAACTTACCCGTTAAAGTGGATGTAACAACACTGGTAGCTTTTCTTCTATTGCCCATTGTCGTTTAAAATAATAAACATTGAACGGTTTCTGGTTTGTCTTCTTTTCTCCCCAACAAAATAAACAATCGTACCCTAAACCTTATACCCTATCAATTAATTTTTGAACCAATTTCTAACCCTAAACCTTTCTTAATCGATTCTCAATTTAGTTTAAACCCTAAAAAACCCCAAATCAACAAGAAAAAATTTCCTAAATCGATTCCCCCCCCTAAATCCCCTTAATCTTAATCTGTTTCTAACCCTAAAACATTAAGCATAACCCTTCAATTTTTTCCCTTAACCCACCCCAAACCCTAAACCCATCAGTCGTCACCAACGTGGCAAGTTAACTTGCCACATCAGCTGGTTAACTTGCCATTCCAGCAATCCCGTTAACACCCTAACGGTAACTGTTAATCAGTGACTATTTTGTCACTTTTTTATAACGTTGGTGACTGTTTTGTTACTTTTTGAAAGTTGAGTGACTGAAATGAAACCTAGGTGGCTGTTTTGTCCGTTACTCCAAAGTTAGGTGACTGTTGGTGTAATTTAGCCAAAATAAAATTATTACTTTAATAGAATTCTAAGCATATTTGTTATCACTTAATTAATATAAAAATTAATTATGTTAATTAGTTATTATTTTAAATAATGTTACTTTGCATGAATTAATGGAAATTTTTCCGCTCTTTAAAGTTTTTTAAATTAAATTAGTAAAGGTAAAATTACATTTTGGCCCCTTTAAAAATGATTAAAAATTGGTTTAATCCTTTAAAAATTATAAAGGTATAGGTCATTCAAATAGTGAAATTGTATTTATATTATCGTAGAAATTAAATTTTAATTTCGGTCTCTCCTAAAAGAATTTTCTGACTTCGTCTCTGATTGTATTTTTTTTTATGAAAACATCATATCATTAAAATAAACCAGTTAAAAGAAGGAAACGAGAAAAGAAACTAAACCCAAGCCAATAGGCTTACCCAAAACACCCGGTCCTAACTCTTCTCATTATCACCATTACAATCTAAAGCTAAAATATTTGCAATAGGAGGACAAAAAACAAATTCGGAGTAGTTCGCTCGCGATAAAACCGCCATCGCTAGAGAATGAACAATTTTATTAGCATTTCTACTAGTCCAATAGAAGGACAAAGAATTAAAATAAGAACTAAGATTGAATCCGTATTTAATCAACAACCTCAAATTCAAAAATTAAAAAATGCCATGAGAAAGGGTAGCCCAAAGTCTACGGTTATCAGTTTCCAGTATGATATCCTCCTCAAGCCAAGATCGAAGCACTTGCATGCTTTTGTATGTTGAATATGTTAAACTTTAATTATTATTTGAAATTTTTGTATTATAATATTTAAATTGACAAGTTAATATATTTTAATTATATTCAATAATTTAAATATAACATTTAAAAGACTAATTAAATATTAAATACGTAAAATTATATGTAACGCATGTTATATTAGAAGTTAAGGCTCTGTTTGATAGGGGGAAAATGTTTTCCGAAAAATATTTTCCCCATTTTACAGTGTTTGGTAGCTTGAAAATCTTGACATTTTCCCGTGCTTCTTCTTCATCCAGGTAAGGCCCCTTCTCTTGCTGCTGTTCAATTTCCTTTCTTCATCTTCTACTCATCAGACCCAATCTTCTTTTCTCATGTATTTCGTTTCCTCTCTTTCTCTCTTTCTCTCTTTCTCTCTTTCTCATGCAATCTCTCTCTCTCTTTTGCAGGTATTTCGTTCCTGCATAAAGCTCTTGATTTTTCGAAGGTTTTTTTTCATTTGGGATAGAATTCTTGTTTGTTCTATAGGAAGGCATGCGTTAACTACACGAAGTTGACTCGTGGGATTCTTCTCCAGTGGAAGGGGTAGTGGTTTACGGAGATGAAGGCGATGAGGCCGACCTCTCTCCGGGTGATATGTAACTGCAGTGCGAGGCGGATTGATTTGGTTAGTTTGAAGATCGGTTTGTTAGGTGGATCATCAAATTGGAAAAACAAGCTTTACGTAAGAAATATGATTTTTGGTTTCATTTTGCATTTTTTGTGTTCGATGAAATTCCACTAATAAGTGTATTATTTTCAAAATTTTCATTATCAAATTTCTGGGTTTAATTGGTAATCAGATCTAGTGCCAAAAACCAAATCCGTTTGTTCAAACTTTTTTCTTGATTTAATTTTTTTTTTTGGAGATGTCAAGTTTATTATTCCATCACATCTTTGCTTGTAAATTAGCTTCTTTGACCAAACTTTTACTTGAATTTCGATTATGGAATTTGGGGTTGTTGCTTAAAACCCATTTTTTATAGTGAATTTAGGGTTCTTTAGCTAACATTTTGATTACCCCAAAATGAAAAAACTATATAAGAAACTAGTTTTTATGAGAAACCCGTTGTCAAGGCATTCAAACAGAGTGTTCAATGATAGCAAATGGATAATCCCATTTCTTGCTAGCTTACTTGTGTCAATTACATTGATTTTCTCTGCCATTTTTGGTGTTTTCAAAGCTCCTTATGATAGAGACCATCATCAGTTACCGTTTGACATTTTTTTCCTTTGCTAAAACAGAGGTTTCTAATGGGTACTTTGTAGAATCTAGTTTAAACAAAGTATTGAACACCAATAGTTCTTCTTTTGAACCACCGAGGCTAGCTTATCTTATTTCAGGGACTAAAGGGGATAGTCATAGAATGATGAGGACTTTACAGGTTATTTATCATCCTAGGAATCAATATGTTTTGCATTTAGAACTCGAGGCTCCGCCGAGGGAATGGCTGGAGTTGGCGAATGCGGTGAAGAACGATCCGACATTCGCTGTAGTTGAAAATGTACGTGTAATGGCACAGTATAATTTGGTTACTTATAAAGGTCCGACTATGATCGCTTCAACCCTTCAAGCGATCGCGATTTTGTTGAAGGAGACTTGGATTGGGATTGGTTTATCAATTTGAGTCCCTCGGATTATCCGCTTGTGACTCAAGAAGGTTTGTATCATTTTCATTATCAATGCTATGTTTGATCTTATGGTTATCTATAGGTTTAATGTAAATGCGTGTTGCTATGCTTGTAGATGAATATTGGTACATGTATATGTATATGTACAGTTTAGAACAGTTTGAATATCAATAAGGTTGATTATGCATGCTTGTTTCCAGATTCTATAGAAGTTATAACACGACATCTATACCTTCATGTATATGTATATGTATTTGTATATGTATATGTATATGTATTGTTTAGAGCAGTTTGAATATCAATAAGGTTGATTATGGATGCTTGTTTCCGGATTCTATGGGAGAAGTTATAACATGGCATTGATAGTTCGGAGTAAGATTTTAAGTAGTGTGGAAATTTGTAGCTTATGCTCTAATGAATATTATTCCAAGGGTGTTCAATCGATTATCTAATAAATTTTGGATTTCAATGGAACTTTTTGATCCATCCCTCGATATGTTTCTAATAGCAAAGAAGAAAAAGGGTTTTTACGTTTCCTTCGATGTTCATTCTTTGTTAATAACACTACCGGTTGTATCTAGTATGCGAATTCTGATTGGAGATAAAATATTTATTTGTCCAATGCGGCTTCTATAGTTCGCTTAATCAAAGTAATCAAATGATATATATACATATATTAATTTCGTATGTATCATAGGCTATGTCTTGAATATTAAGTTTCATTGGTATATTCCCTTTCGATATTATGATATGCATGTCTTGTTGATTTGTGGATTGGTTTTGAAATTTAGAAGTCTGTTAAAATGGGTTCATTTTTTTGCCTCGCTTTCTTTGAAGGATAGCTTTGTATGTGTTTTGGTTTCTTGAGATCTCAAGTGCATGTTTTCTCCAATTTGTCAAGAAATCTCAATTTCATCGAACATATGCTGATTCTTGGTTGGAAATTGTATGAATACCGTGACACTCGCTACTCATTAATTTCTTCTATGCCATGGTGTCCCTGGTTTCCATGTTTAATTATGTGGTTTCACAGGAACGAGAGGGCGCACCGATTATTGTTGATCCCGGCCTTTACTTGTCCAAAAATCGATATTGCTTGGACCACACAGCGTCGATCAACGCCCACGTCTTTCAAGTTGTTTACTGGTAGTTCGGAAGGTGGAGTGACCCGTGTTGCATTTATGAGGCGATGATTCTTTGTTTAGGCCAGGCCCCGGTCTTTGAGAGGTCGCAGCGGCTCGTAAACACACTACTATCGGAAGAATTACGAAAAAGCGGTGTTCATGATGGTGGTTTAGAGTTAGATCAGATGAACCCCGAAGTGTAAATGACTATATATACATATACATCATACTTCATAGATCACATAATTTCTATAAGGCTGGTGGGATTTTGTTTGGTAACGTACAAAAATGAATGATCAATTGTTATAACGTGGTTATATGTAATTTTATTGAACCCGAATCAAATTCAGAAGAATTTTATATTTGATTTTTTTGTCATTATAAGAAAATTATTAAATTACAGTTTTGATCCTTCTACTATGCTTATATTTGGAATTTGGTTTTTATATTGCAATTTGACAATTTGATATTTTACTTTTACAACGGCATTAGTTAATTCAAATAGTTAATATTTGAACTATTTCAATTAAAATGTTGTAGTGAATTTTGTTTAAAACACCTTGTTAATACATGGTAATATTTCTAGTATTTAATTGTGATTTGGAAACTAATTTATAATTATTCAATTTTTTTATTTTTTTAACACAATTACAAATAATTTATTTGACTTTAGTTGTTTTCAATATGACGGTTAATAATGTAACTTAATAATTCAGTATAATTATATATTTAATCTAATTTATTTATAATAAATAAATCATTGCAATATATGTAAAAATAATTTAAAATATAAAAAATTATTATTATGTAAATAAATTTATGAATATATATGTAAAATTATCTTTTCCGGAAAACATTTTCAGGAAATTTGCCAAACAACAGAAAATATTTTACACAGATTCATCCAAACACCAGAAAATATTTTCTGGTAAATCATTTTCCAGAAAAGTAAATCATTTTCCAAAAATCATTTTTCGGAAAATATTTTACTGTCAAACAAACAGACCCTAAGTTGAAAAGTTATTTCATATGCCACCTAGGATTATACCGTAAAATGATATATTAAATATTATACGACAAAATTTAAGAAAAGTTAAAAGTAAAGTTAAAAAAAAAAAACAACCAATCGGCATTACCGCATAAAGTATGAAGGAAAAACTTAAAAAATAAAGAGTAAAAGCTAAAAGAAAAGAAAAAGAGAAAAAGGAGAGTGTTTCTTTTCCAAAAACCAATGATTTAAAACAATGGCAATGCAAAATCAAAAGGATGCCAAATTCTCGTTGTCGTGCAAAAGGTTCATTAAAGACTGAAGGGATTCAAACATAAGTAACAGGTTCAATAGTTATGGGTATGAATTGTTTTTGGTTTTGCTTTTTTTTTTTTAATGATTTAGATTGTTTTGTTGTTTCTTTTGATCATTGGGTTATTTTATTGATGATTTCAATTCTTAGGTTTTGTATGTTTTTAATTTCATATATAATTATGGATTTTGGGTTTTAGGTTATATTAATTGTGTGAGATATAATATGTTTTGATTGAAAATATATATATATATAATTCTCAATGATTTTCTGTTGCATTTTACTTTTAACCTTTTCTTATTTTGAGATTTGTTTTTTTTCAATCTTATCTTAAGTTATGCCAAGTATATCGCTTAACAGTAAAATTAACTATTTTATTAATGGAAAGACCCAAGACCTGATTGATATAATTTCGAAAATTTGAAAATGTTATTAAAATGTTTTAAAATTTAAGGACCAATATAGAACTAGAGTCATAATTTGATGACATTTGGTGTAATTTACTCTAATTAGTAAAATAAATTAAAGAAACTTCTTTGGAAGAAAAAATTACCCTATTAATTTTGTTTTGGGACATGGTAAGAGGATAACGAAAATGTTGCTATTTTAGTACCTTCTAAACATGAATAGTTCAATTTAATCCTTTTTGTCTTGTTTTAAATAAAAATTTGTAATTTTGACCCTTCAGAATTAAAATGTACAATTTAAGTCATTTTAATACAAAATTTTTAGTTTGATCTTGACACCCCTATTATATAATTTCTATCCTTGAGTATGCTCTAAATCTAGTTGTTCTGTTTTAAATCTATTTCTAAAAGAATAAATAGATTTTTTATGTCAAATTTGCAATTGAAGAAAGATGTTATAACCGTAGATATAGCATATTCCTTTATATTAATTGGGTTACTTATTACGGTTTAAAACGGAAAAGGGTTGTCGTTTGCTCTTACGGATTATGAACAGACGGAGCAAACAAGTACGATAAATGACGATGGAGACTAAGGTCGTGACTGCAAAGATTACAGGGACTGTGAAGGATGAAGAGCCGTTTGATTGTGTACAAAATAGATGAGATGTTGTTGCCTAGGGAGTTGTTCAAGCCAATGGAAGCAGCCGAGGCACCACAGCCGTCCAAATCCAACCACAAGGCAGCAGCAACAGCACTCACAGAAAGTGATGCTACCTACTAGCACATAATAACCAAAACAAGCACCGAAGCACATAAAGCAACTCCAAGACAACTTACTAGACAAAGCCACGCATTATTTTTGTAATCCTAATACTGAATCACCATTAACCACTGCTCAGTTTTCAGTTTCTTCGCTATGCTACAGATGGCGTAAAAATGAAAATGTCATCAAGCCTATCATTGCTAGGGGAGTTGCCACCGTAAACCAGAAGCCCAAGTTGGCCATCCCTTACGCCGCTGGAAAAAGCACACCATCCACGAGGCCCGGGATGAGTTTCTAAACCCGGCTCATCCTCCCACTTCTTCCACACCAATGTGTTTGTGTCCAAACAGTATACCTCTCCAGAAAATTTACCAGCACCAAGGTGACCTAAATCACTAGGATCCACTTCCCCGCCGTATATGATTATGCATTTGCCAATCCCAACTGTAGAAAATACACTTCGGGCCGTTGGTTTCTCCCCACTTGTCTCGACTTGGGACCATTGTCCTTGTACTGGATCAAAGCAATGCACATCATCCATTTCCACTCCAGAGAAGCCATAAACCACCCATATTTTCCCTTGGACGACAGCCAATCCAGGGCCACCTCTTCCCTTGCAACTATCTCCCGCGGTTGGATATTTGATCCATTTTTGGTAAGCAACATCGTAAGCCCATAGATCGTTAAGCCGGCCAGAAACACCACACCCTCCAAAGACATAAACATGTCGGTCATCAGCTGTCATGGAGTGGTAGCTCCGATGAGCCGGGCCACTGTCACCGTTAGAAAGTAAGACCCACTTGTTTGTACAAGTATCAAAAGAATATAACTCATCAAGCTCCTTGTGTGCAGAATCCCTACCACCAAATACATAGATGGTTTCACCAACAGTGGCCATTGTGACACCAACACGTGGAGGCGGCACATCACCAGTTACATCGGCAACAGACCATGTTAAGTTATTGAGATCAAATACATAGAGCTTGTTGTCAACCGGGACTCTTGGGGTGAACTCACCTCCAAAGACATACGCCTTTTGTCCCACAATGGTTATGGCGTGTGAGCTTCTGGCTCCAGGACCAGTTCCATTCTGGTTAAGCTGATGCAGATTTATAAATCCATGGTGTAAAACTAGAGGTTAAAATCTCATAGCCTACCACTTTTAAAATAATAGAGTTGAAAAAAAAAAAAAAGGAAAAATGAAGATGAATCTTAGCCTACAAGACTATAATCGACAAAATATAACTGCAAAAAGAAAGGCACCCAACTTTAAAATAATGGGAAAGAATCAAGAGATCTCTTCATAGTGTAGATCTTATCCTGTAGACAGGCCAAATTTTCTTAATTCATTCAGCTGGTCTTGGCTAAATTGTTTCAAGGGATGATTAGTTTTCCAGGCAGAAAATTATGGTAATAATCACTTAACCTCTTTCATGTATTTGCAATTACCTCAAAAAAAAAAAGAAAAAATCACTCCACAAAGGCAGCCGAGATTTCCAAGAAACCAAACTCAAATATTCGTCTTGTTTGGGTTGGAAACCTAGGTATAATAAGTTAAAAAAGAAAACAAACAAAAACCATGTACTCAAACTTAGGATTTAGGAAGTGTTAGTTTACCCTTAAATCCAGCAAAAATTTACATAAATTTAACTGAGGATATGATGAAAGAGAGAAATTTAACAGCAAAAATAAGCCCAGAATTTTGGTTGTTTTAACTTCTGTAGACATGAATTAAAGAGGAACAGAGAACAAACCTTGACCCATTTCCCTTTAACCTCAGCCATCAATAGAAAAAGTGAAGGATTTATACTTGGTATTCAAAGAAAATGTCTGGAGAGTGGAGTTTTCTGGGCTATCACAGAATCACATCCAGGTATTTATAGGTGAAAGTTCAGCACCCAATATAATATGACACTAGTTTTTTATCCGTGATGCATTCAATTTAAGATAATTTAAAAATAATATGTCAAATTGAATTATTATAAGAAATAGATCTTTATTTAATCAAAAATTGGAATTTAAAAAAAATTGAATTTCTAATAGAAAAAATTTCAATTAAAAAGTGGTTTTAAACATTAAAAATATTTAAATTCAATCTTAAATTAAAATAGATATTATATATTAATTAAGAACTGTGTAACATTAGCTTTTTTTATTTGATTTAAAACCCAATTTAGACAACTAAATTGACTTTAAAAAAAAAGAGTTGTGACCTTACCCAGAAAGCAACAATTAACAGGAGCTTTCATTTAAAATTAATTTATTAGTACTTGGATTAAGAAAATAATGTGAAATGAAATATTTAAATTTAGATACTCTTGAAAGACAACTTCCATGCTGCTTGCTGACCATTGCAACATAGAAAAATGTCAGTATGCAAATTCATCAATTTAAATTTTTTTAATTCACTATATAGTGGGGTTAGGTTTGCCATATCCTTTCAATTTTTATATTTAAAACACCCATTAAAAATACATTATTTCACTATCATATTATTCATTTTAATATATAAGAAGATATACTTTTTCATTGAGTCTTAACTTAATTAGTAAAGGTTTTGTTACTAACGTAGAAATACGTGAATTCGAATATGTTGAAGCCCATTATCCTCTTATTTATTGGTTGGGGAGCAGTTATGTAGCTCTAATTTTTATTTATAATATTAAAGCATTTGTTTTTATTATTTATATTTGAAATAAAAATCAAAGTCAAGTAATAGAAAATGCCCTTGGGGAATTTTGAGCTAAAATTTTAATATCAAGGTATGGTAGGTGCTTTGGTTTAATCTAAATGTATAAAATAAAATTTTAAATTTCATAAAAAGATTAAATCAATTTAATTGATTTTAATATTATAATAACAATTTAGGTTGCATATCCGTACGTGTAGGATGCATGGATTAAATGTACAATATACTATGATATTTTTTTTACATATCTATAATAATATTAAATTATTATGTATTTTTAGGGAAAAAAATCGAAGATATTATTAATTTTAAATATAAAATACTCATCTCATAGAAGTATGTGATAATTTAATTCTTAGATTTATGGATTTTAGTTGTTGTAATTTAGATTTATATTTTTATAATTGATTATTTGAATAAGAATTTAGTTAAGATTTAGATTTTAGATTAAAAAAATTAGTAAATAGTATAATTATATTTTAATTAATATTATTAAAATTAATAACCATGAAAAAATTATTAAAGTTTACATTATGTAAGTAAAACATGACGTAGTGGTATTGTGATAATTAAAAAATGATTCCGTTTAATATCAATAAAAGCAATTAGAATGGAAATTTATAATCAATTTGAAATATTGAATTGCATTAAAAGACGTGTTAAATTAGGGTTTAACATAAGTAAGCTATTAGGCAATTACATTGTTATTTAATTTGTTGTTATATGTGTATTTCAATGCAACATTATATAATGATATTATGTTAACCAATAATAGAAAGATTCTTATAATAAAAAAATATGATATAAATTACGAAATCTTTTTAATTTAATAGAGTTGTCCATGGTCGGGTTGAGCTTAATAAAATTCTAAGCTCGATTCAGCTTGAAAATAGGCTTAAATTTTTGTCCAAGCCTGGCTCGGATAAAAATGCTAAAACTTGGGTCCAACCAGTATTAAAATTGAAAGTAAATTAACAATAAGATAGGTGTAACTTAATAAACAAATGCTTTTAAAGTAATAGCAAAATTAACAATGAAACGAGAGTTATACAATATCCAAACAATAACAACAAAATAATGACGACATAATAGTAAAATGACAACAAAACAATGGGAAAACAACAAGAAAATAGTGGAAAACAACAGTTTTTTTTTTTGTAAAGTTGGGTCGGCCCTAGCTCGAGCCCAAAAAATTACCTAAGGCCTGACCCGTTCTCTAAACAGGACTTATTTTTTGCCCAAGCCTATTTTTCGAGCCTATATTTTTGTCTAAACCTTACCACTTTTTAGGCGGGTCTTTAGGCCAAACCGAATAACCCAACCTATGGACAAATCTATTTTAAACAATTTACAATTAAAACTTTGTGTCAAATAATAATTTCAATAATAGATGTATATCTTCTTTAAATTTAATAAATGATAATGGTAAATTAGATATTTTCAGAAAATAAATAAGTTAAATAAATAAGTTAAGTTTAAAATAGATAAACACATATTATTAAGAAACACATGGCATATTATTATATTCTTTTTTTGGTACAATGCTTAGAACTACTCAATCCCGCTCCAACCCTTAAATAGGATGCACTTCAGCGCACTCAAACCCATATTTTTCTACACTAGCAACAATGTTGATGCCAACCGAGCTAGGACTCAATCAGTAATTAATTTAAATTCAAAATAATTTGTAAGAAAAAAATGATATTATTGGCAATTAATGAAAATGTAAAGGCAAAATTAAGACCCATTTACCCAAAAAGGCCCATTTCCAAAAGAAATTACAGAAATGGGCCAAATTAAACAATATTTACAGAAAAATGCCAGTTTTGGCAAAACGCGCCTACGTGGCCGCGTTTAAGGGGGAAATTTCCAGCAAAGCGCGCCCTTGGGGGAGCGCTTTATGCCACGTTAGCAAATTGCGCCTACGTGGACGCGTTTTGATGACGTGGCACAAAGCGCTCCCTCAGGGGTGCGTTTTGCTGGCACCAACAACTATTTTTTTTGATCGTTGGGGGGGTCCAATGGTAAAAAAAAACTATAAACCTCCCTTTTCCTTATATTTCACACATAATTTCTTCAAAAATTATCCAAAAATCTCCACAATTTCTCCCTAAAGCTCTCAAATTTCTCATTAAATTTCTCAAAGCTCTTTATAGTTAGTTATTTACTTTATTTTTTTTAATTACTATTTTTTATAATTTCAAAAATATTTGATCGTGTTAGCAATGGCCGGGGAATTAATTCGTCTCGATCATAAACATATCCCCGTCGAACAAATGAAAATGGTAACGGTTTATTTTAAATTTTGATTATTATTTAATATTTTTTTCATTTATGTAATTTTAATTAACTTAAATTTTTGAATATTTTTGAAGATTTTTTTCATTTATGTAAGTTTAATTAATTTGTATTTTATAATTTTTTATAACAGTCTGTAGATCGGGTGTTACAATGTTATATTCGTAACAAGTCGGGTCGGCCATTACCGTTGATAGAAAATTAATTGAGGGAAGCGGGTTTTTGGCACGTGGCCACTATAGGCCGGGGTGCAAGTTGGACCGAAACTCATCAGCGCTTTAATAGAGAGGTGGAGACCGGAGACGCACACATTCCATCTTCCATGCGGAGAGTGTACTATAACTTTGGAGGACGTCCAGTTACAATTAGGATTGCCAGTGGATGGGGTCGTAGTCACTAGGTCCGTTCAATGTGCTGATTGGGGAGCCATATGCTACGATCTTTTGGGTGCGATTCCGGATAATATTTCCGGAGGTCGGATCGAGATGGGCTGGTTACGATACACGTTCCCAGAGCCAGGGAATGATTCGAATGAATTAGAAAGAATACGACATGCTCGGGCATACATCCTTGAGATGATTGGAGGTTATCTGATGTCGGACTTGTCACGAAACCTCGTACATCTGAGGTGGCTGCTGAAACTTGTTGATTTTAAAGCAACCGGCGAACTTAGTTGCGGGTCTGCCGTGTTGGCAACATTGTACCGAGAGATGTGCGGGGCGACGCGACCAAATAAAGCCAAAATTGGAGGTTGTCTATCACTACTACAATCATAGGCTCGGTTTCGCTTTCTATTTTTACGTCCTCGAGTGAACTACCCATATACATTCCCACTCATAACGAGGTAAAATTTTTATTTGATTTTACAATTATTCTATAGATTTAAAATAAAATTGTATGCTGAAAATTTATTTAATTAGGTGAAACCATCCAGCGAGTTATATTGGAATACCTACTGCTCTTAAAGATATACGGGTTCTATTAGACCAACGGTCGGAAGCGCAAGTAAGTATTAAATAAAATATATATACATAAAATAGTCGTTTCATATTTAGTACTTAGTATTTAGTATTATGTATTATGTATATAACTAATATTTTTATCCCGTTCATGTGGTTTCAATGGACGCCATACGATGATCCGGCAATACGAGCATTAATTCCAGAATAATTCTTTCAAAATCCGAACATTTGGTTCGTTAAGGTCCCATTGGTCAACTATGCTATTGTCGAGATGCGCCAGACGGATAGAGTGTTGCAGCAATTTGGATTCCGACAACTAATTCTTGAGGAACCTGAGGTGCTTGATGAACAGCACAAAATCGACTTACGGCTAACAAATACAAATTGACCGATATACTGGTCGGAATATATCAAAATTTGGGAAAACCGATATGATCATATACCTGACCGCGAACCGATCATCGTCCCAGAGTTAGCGTGTAACCCGGATTACATGCCATGGTTTAGGATCCATGGCAAGCCATATTTGCTGTCGGAAGAGCAAAGGCGTCAACATATCCGTGTGGAAAGGGAACGATGGGTGTAACAGTCTGGTTTAGACCCTAGTCGGAATAGTGGTTTCGGGACCAAAGATTCGAGTCAAAAAATATTTTAATATTATTTTCTGTGTTTATAGTATGTGATTAAGCATGTGTGAAAGTTTCGTAATTTAATTTGATCAATTGTGTGTTTAATTTGAGAAAATGACTTAATCGCAGAAAATGTAAAAGTGGCCTTGTAATTGATTAAGTGCTGAATTCATGTGTCTTTATTAATATGAAGTCCTTATGATGTTATTATGGCATATTTAAGTTAGTGGACAATTATGTCGATAGATTAAATATTTTTCCTTAATATTTCATTAAGGCTAAAAATGGAAACAGACAATTATTATGAAAAATAACAAAACAAATATGAAAATGGTTGGGATATGTTCATCTTTTAAACTGAAAACAAGAAAAAGAAACAAGGGTTTTAAGCTTTGAACATTCGGCCTTGGTTTAAGCTTGATTCAAGGTTAGTTTTTGTTCGATTTTTGATAATTTCTACGTTTTTGTGATCGTTGCTTAGTATACTATCAAGCCCATGCTTTAATTTTGGAATTTGATGAAGATTATGAGATGTGCCATTATGAATGTTTAAGCTTTGTGATGTTAGTTGATGAAATATGAAATATATGTGTTAGATTAACATGTTTTGTCTTTGGACTTTTGATGAATTTGAGTAATTTAGACTAAATTGTGAAAATAATATTTTGAGGGACTAAAATGAGAAATAAATGAAACGTGTGGACTTACATGAAGCATGTGAACATTCGGCTAAACATGGGTACAAATAAATTATGTGTCTTTTGTGATTTTGTGTAATAAGGACTTAAATGTCAAAATGTCAAAATGTGAAAATGTGAGGGCTAATTTGTAAAATGCCCTAAATATGTGTTTTTGGATTGAATTGAATGATTTGGTGAATAAATAGGTTAAATTTTAATATGTATAGATCAAGAACCAAAGAAAACGAATTTAGATCGAGGAAAGTCGAAAGTGATCGAGTAACCGAATCCGTCCGTTTATTCTAAATCCAAGGTAAGTCTATATACAAATAAATATATTTAAGTTGAATTATTTATGTTCGTATAATATTGAATTGTGATGAATGGTTTTGGAAGACACATAAGTAAAGTCTGAGAAAGTATTGACAAAGTGTCAATGTCCGAAAAGTCTCGTACGAACCTTAGGAATAAATAAGATTCATATGTCATGACATAAGGTTCTGATATGTGATATCGTGTAAGACTACGTCTGGGATGTTGGCATCGATTTGAGATTACGTGTAAGACCATATCTGGAACATTGGCATCGTATATGATTTCGTGTAAGACCCTGTCTGAGACAGTGGCATCGATATTTGATTACATGTAAGACCACGTCTGGGACGTTGGCTTTGTACGTGTATTTCGAGTTATCCGAGTATCTTATTTTGATTCCGAATGGTTCAACGGGTAATTCCGAGAAATGAAAGAATAAGTGAAATGTATAACCAATTCAGATACGTTTGAAATGTATACTATGTTTGAGTATGAAAGGTAAGTATATGTGAAATTGCAAAAGTGTGATATATGCATAGACTTGATGAGACAAAATGTGATATATTATGAATATGCTATTGAGATATGTTAAAATTCTTGTAATTGAAATGGTTATAAATGTTTTATATGTTAAGTTTATTTGTATATGGCTTACTAAGCTTTTAGAAGTTTACTTTGTGTGTGTTTGCATTATTTTATAGATCATTAAAGCTACGGAAGGCTCGGAGATCGTCGAGGATCATCACCACACTATCAAACTCTATTTTGGTACCTTTTGAATGTGTACATATTTAAGTATGACATGTATAGTCTAGTTGAATTAGATGATGTTTTGAGTTGTATATATAAGCTATGTGATATGGCTTGTAAATGGGATGAAAATATGGTAAATTTTAGTCTATGTTTTATGATGCAAAGTTGGTTTATTATTGATAAAGGATATCATAATGAATTGGTAAGTTTTTGGATGGATTATACTTAGAAATGCTTGTGATTAGAATGAGATAAATGATACCTAAATTGGTATGTTTGATATGCAATTGAATGGTTAGAAAAGATGGATATTATTGTATGGTTTGGTTGCATTTTAAAGGTATGAAATGTGTTTGTTGTGTTTGTAGGATTGACCCTAAAATGGGTGGTAAATTGGCTTTGCGAATGGCCTACATTTGCCCACAAGGTTGAGCACACGGGCGTGTGGCTCGACTGTGTCCCTGAAATTTGTAATTTGATTCAAGTTAGGCTCTCACATGGGTTGGACACATGGGCGTGTGACTGGCCATGTAATGCAAGTCAGTGTCGACCACGGGCCAGACATACGAGCGTATGACAGATCATGTAATGTAAGTCAGTGTCAACCACGGCTTAGACACACGAGTGTGTCTGAGGCCGTGTGAGGCACACGGGCGTGTGACCTTTGTATCTTTGAAAAATGTTTAATTTTTAGAAAAATTTTGTATGTTTCCAGTTTAGTCCCGACCCCTTCTAAAGCATGTTTAAAGTCTCGTAGACCTCATTAAGGGACTATATGCTTACATTTTGCTATGATATTATGGTGATATGCTTTATGATGTGAAATGTTCATAGAAGTTTTCGATTTGTCCGGTAATGCCTCTTAACCCTAGACCAGCGATGGTTACAAATTAGGGGTGTTACAACGGGGCCCTTTAAATCTAAGGGGATGGGATGACGGCACGGACCTATCAATAGCGACGACACAATTACCGAGCCAATCAATAGCGCCTACACAATCACCATGCCCAATGCCTCAATCGATGACACCTACATCTCAGCCCTTTCAGCTTATGCTAGGTGTGTATCCTAGCCCTTATATGTATCCTAACCCTTATATGTTTCCTTTTCCCAGTCCTATGGCAGGTTGGAATGCATGGCCCGGTGTATCTCCTTTCCCGATGACTCCGACTACTCAACCGATAATATATAGGCCATTGTCGTCGGAGGGATCACACGAGGCACCGTCGGCGAGCTCATCTCATTACCATTCCCCATCGCCTTATGGGATTCAAACATCTCCGCTATAGGTGATGCAAACACCTCCACATTCTTTATTCTACCAAGGTGGGTCATCTTCCCAAAACCCACAACCGGAGCAACCACAACCCCCGCCGGAGCAACCAAGGAGGAATCCAACGCGTAATCGTCGTCCACCCCCATGTGGCACTGATTCCAACCGGTATATACATTGATTTTTTTAATATATTTGTAGACGTTGTTTCTATATTGTTTCATTTAATAAAAAATAATTTATTTTTAATATTTTAATTGTAAATTAATTTTATATTTTTAATAAAATATAAGTTCTTTTGAATAAGGTGGAATAGAAATAATGCAACATCGTTTCATTAAAGCAATTATCAACTATTTCAGTTTGGACATGATCAAATTGTATGCCCTGGGTTCTTACACCATCCATACAAATTTCGTTGGTTCGTTCTTTCTCGGATATCTATATTATTATGTATTCTAATCGAGCAAGGTCGACCTTTCGGTTTGCAATGAAATTTTCTATCCGATAACATATTAAACGGAACAAGCAATACAGATGACCACTTACGTTCATCTAGGACCGGTGGGAATACATGTCTCCACACATTGTACATGTTTTTTATTTTGTACACTTTGTCGACATATCTTATGGGATCCAAACGGAGATTCTGACAAGCTGCAATTACATGAACGCATGGATAATGAAGTGCGTCAAATGTCCCACAGTTGCAAGTCCTATTTATCAGGTGTACACGATATTGCCCGTTGATAATACATTGGCTCGGTCAGTCAAACTCCGTCACATGAAACCATAAGTTGTCGAGATCGTGACACACTGTGTACATGGTGTTGGCCCATGCCTTCGCCTTGTTAATTTCTTACAATTCCTTCCGGGACCATACATGGCCTCCCTGCATTTGGCCTTTATAACTCGCTGCTCGCTTTGAAAATAGTTCCACCAAACGAAAATATGTCTCTCGCGCAACCGAGGTTATCGACAAATGGCACGTTCCTTTTAGAACTAAATTTTTGCATTCAGCCAGGTTTGTGGTCATATGACCATATCGTAAGTTGCCGTCGTATGCTTGTGTCCACTGTTCGAAAGGTATTGTACAGAGGTACTCTGCGCCTGGATCGTTAACTGAACGCAAAATTCTCAATATCTCATGAAAACGGTCCTTATTGATCTCGTACCTTGCCAGTATAAGTTGACAACGAAAATTAGATGCCAATACCAATATTTCATTCAAAATTAAATTGAATATTACAATCGAAAGTATATTAATAGAGATTAAATACCCATGTTGGTCACTTGCTTTCGTTCAGTCATAGACTGATATTGCCCGTAGTAGTTGGATGCAACGTACCTTAGATAATACTGATGGTGTGTGCAATCCCATAGGCTTCCATGTCGCTCAATTGCGGCTAGTATTCCAGTGCTCCGATCCGATATAATGCAGATATCAAGTTGGGGGCATACATGCCTCCTTAAACCTAAAAAGAAAAAAATCTCAGTCATCAGCTGACTCCCTCGGTGTTATTGCAAACACAATTGGAAGAATTCTCCCACCGCCATCCTGTGCCACAGCTAGCAATAGCCGATGGGTATATCTACCATACATAAATGTACCGTCAATTTGTACCAATGGCTTGCAGTACACAAATGCATCTCGACATTGCTTAAAGCTCCAGAATAGACGTTTGAACATTTGGCATCCACAGAGCAATCGGTCGTTGTAGTACGTAAAGACCGTTTCAAGGTATGTTATGCAACCTGGGACGTACCTCTCCAGCACCTGACACCACTGCCAAACTTCATTATATGAAGCATCCCACCCACTATGCATCTTTTCCAACGCCTTTTGCTTAACTATCTAAGCCTTACGGTAAGAGGGCGTATACCTCAATTGGCTATGAATACTAGCAATTATGCATGACACAGAAGTCCTGGGATCCCCCTTCAACATCGGTAGTATCAAGGTAGCTATCATGTCTGAATCCATCTTGGGATAATCTTGAGAAACACTTGTCAACGAAGTATGTTAAATGATGCAACATTAAGTAATAACATTATCATTCAAAACCCTAAACACCCAGTGATACTATACCAGCAACACAGGTATGTGGACCTTTGTATTTTTTATCTCCCACAAGCTTGTCTTTTTCCTAAGAGAAGTCATGATTTTCTATGAACATGTACCGTCTTGCACTACACATTTGGCCTCGAACTTCTCGAATTTGGATTTAACCACGTTGTAGTTAACCCCGTGGTTGATGTTATATTGTTTCAAAGCACCAAGAAAACAATCTTTACTGGAAAACTCCTTACCTGTAACAGCTCGATTTAGGGGCTAGTCGAAATAGTGATCTCGAAATCACTAATTCGAGGTTAGGGAAAATTATTTTCATGTTATATTATGAGTCATAGCATGATTACATTAGTGCATGAAAATTTTGGTGCCTTAATTTTAGCGATTTCTTGCTTAATCGCGAAAAAGGACTAAATCGCATAAAGTGCGAAAGTTCCATTCTATAGGCTAAAGGTGCCAAATAGCCATAGAACGCTAATTTGAGGTCTTTAAAGGGCAATTAGACCCCTAAAATTATAGTGGCCGACCATAGGGACAAGAATTGTCAAAGTTGGTCAAAGTTGGTGAGTTTGGTGACTAAAATGGATAGTTTAGTATTAAAATAAAGAAAAGATGATATCCATCTTTTTGCTCATCTTCCTCCACCGAAATTTTCAGCAAACAAGGGGTTTTAGAACTCAAAAAGTTCAGCAAACTTCTCCATTTACAAGTAAGTGTTCTAGTGATCTTTTTCTTAATAAAAATTGTACATTTGGAACCCCTAAAGCTTAGGCTTTCTAAAGAGAGGACTATTTTGCAATATGGTGAAAAGCTTAGGGTTTTTCCATGAGGGATTTTATGTTGTTTGCCGCATTTTTATGGGAGAAAATGAGTTTTGGTTGTTAAATGAACAACTTTTGTGAAAGGTGTTGCCATAAAAACACATAATTGGACCTTGTTGAAAAGGTTATAAAAATTGTGGTAAATGTGTGAAATTTTAATTTTTGATTATAGTCAAAAGAGTATTAAATGTTCACCTAGGCTTGTTAAAAGTAGAAATATGATTAGAATTCATTTCCGAACCTAGGGGCACAATGGTTATTTTGTCAAAATATGGTTATTAAAATGCTTTTAATAATGTAATGATTAAAATGAGCTAAATTGCTATTATAGAGTAAGAAGAACCAAGAATCCACCTCGATCGAGGAAAGAAAAAGGTCTCGGACTAGACCAACGAGCTAGCTTATTTTGAGATCGAGGTAAATTTGTATGTGATAGATTCAATATTTATGTTAGCATGGTCGACAATGCTTGATACTATATTGTTACATCATACTCTACTAAGTTGAGATGTTGAAGTCCAAGTGGACTATAATGAATATGAAAATGCTATCATCGAGATATGAAGTGGATAAGGTCCCGTATAAGACCATGTCTGGGGCATGGCCTCGGCACCGAATTGAGATTTCCGTATAAGACTATATGTATGATATGGCTTCGGTATTGAATATAAGAATCGTATAAGACCATATCAGGAATTATACTTGATGTGATATTCCTTATAAGACCATATCCGGGATATGGCATCGGCATTCAGAGGAAATTCCATGTAAGACCACATGTAAGTCCACATTTGGGATGTGGCATTGGCCTCGTATTTATATTAATGACGATATTATGCGTCTTTGAGTATCCCTAGTGATTAATGGGAAAATTAGATGAGTTTGGAAATAGAAATGAGATTAGTACTAAAGTCATGTGAATGAGTGAATACAGGTATTCGTGAGTAATTCACGTCGGAGCATTACGATATGTGACACGGTATGTGTTATATAAGGGCAAGTATGAGTAAGTTGGCTAGAAGCCTAATACCTTGTGTATGTTTGAATAATGCCATGGATGGATTTTATTATGACTTATTACCGCTATTCGTTCTATGCAAACTTACTAAGCTTTATGCTTACCCCTTTCATTATCTTCTTTTCCTTATAGTTTTGCCAAGGTAACTCGAGGAACGTGGAACGTGGACGTGGAACGTAGGAGTTCGGAAATCACACTATCGACATCACTTTGGTATAACAATTTAGACTTATTTTGAATATGACATTTATAGGACTTGGGTATTTTGTCAGGTTGTAATTGTTAACCAAAGTGTTGGCTATGTATGTTATCAAAGTCATTTTGTAAATGGTCTTGTAAGTTAGGCCAATACTTGGAAAATTCTATTACTTGGAAAATTCTCTTGTAAGTTGATGTCATTCCCTAATACGTATTTCCAGCATCGAACATCGAGCCATCGATGTGCATGTCCCATCCACTAATTGAGTGTCATGCAGGAGTTGTGTTTTCCATACTCTCACCAAACACGGGAGCTTCCGTGTTCTGCCTCCCACTAACGGAGTATCGACTAGGGGTCCTGTATTCCTCTCGAACAGTAGTTGATGTTGAAGTCGCAAATGCTTCATTTGGCGATGAAAATTGAACAGATACCTCAAGATAGGGTGATCCACTAGTGAGATGAGTCTGCACCATCGCCTCAAAGCTACGAACACCTTTGATATCAAATGCATCATATGTCACGGGATCAATCGAAGCACAAAATCGATACTTAATAGAAAAAACCTTGCTTAGCATCGTTTCGAAGATTTTGCGCCTAATTCTTTTACGAAATTCTGTAAAATCTATACTCTGGTTAAAAACCATTCGCGATGTATTCTCCAATAAAAAAAATAACACCGTTCTCGGTATCACGGACCTCACCATCATAGTAAATAATAGCACTAATACGTTCACTCATCTTCAATTTCTATTCTGCTTAGCCTCTCTAATTTTTCTTGCTGTAACTTATGCAACCTGAGAATGATATTTGTCTCGTTTATAGCCTAAGGCCAAGCATGAACTACTGTAGAAAAAGAGCGTCCACGTGGGAGCTTTTTTCTGTAATTTTGCTGACAGTGTATCCTTCTTGAAGCGTTTTTGACACTATTTGTTCAGAAATGTCTCCTCAGAATTATTTTTTCAGTAACTACTGTAGAAAAAGAGCGTCTACGTGGTAGCTTTTTTCTGTAATTTTGCTGACAGTGCATCTTTCTTGAAGCATTTTTGACACTATTTGTTCAGAAACGTCTCATCAGAATTATTTTTTCAGGAACTACTGTAGATAAAGAGCGTCCACCTGAGAGCTTTTTTCTATAATTTTGCTGACAATGCATCATTCTTGAAGCGTTTTTGACACTATTTGTTCAGAACAAGAACTACTATAGAAAAAGTGCGTCCACATGGGAGCTCTTTTCTGTAATTTTGCTAACAGTGTATCCTTCTTGAAGCGTTTTTGGCACTATTTGTTCAGAAACATCTTCTCAAAATTATTTTTTCAGGGTCAAAATAGTCAATTTTGTTAAAAAATAATCACAAATTTATTTTTAAAAAAATCCTAATTTAATTAATTTTAATTTAAAACCTCATTTTAATTTATTTAAAACCCTAGAACCTTAATTTAATTAACTTATTTAAACACATTAAATCCTAAACCCTATTTAAAACTCAATTTAATTTAATTAAAACCATAAACCCTAATTTGATTAATTTATTTGAACACCATAAACCTTAGTTTAATTTATTTAAAACCCTAATTTAATTTACCCTAAACCTAATTTATTTAAACACCATAAACCATAAACCCTGTTTAAAACCCTAATTTGATTTAATTAAAACCCTAGAACCCTAATTTAATTTATTTATTTAAACACCATAAACCTTAGTTTAATTTATTTAAAACCCTAATTTAATTTACCCTGAACCCTAAACCCCGATTTACTTAATTTATTTAAATACAATAAACTCTAATTTAAATAAACTTTCTAAACCCTAAAACTCTAAATCTTAAAAATCCTAAAAAACCCTAGGGACTAAAATGCAAATAACCCTAGATATAAAACACAGAGTAAAGAGCGCCCTTGGGAGAGCGCTTTGCTGAAAATTTCCCCCTTAAACGAGGTCACATAGGCGCGTTTTGCCAAAACTAGCACTTTTCCGTAAATATTGTTTAATTTAGCCCATTTCTGTAATTTCCTTTGGAAATGGGCCTTTTTGGTTAAATGGATCCAAAATTAAAACATGTTAACATAGGTAATACATTTTCATATGTTAGTTTAATAAATTTTTAGTCATATTTAAAAAGTTTTCTGTTTACACATATTTCAGTTATTAGAAATAAATAAATATGATATGATTAATAATTTTTATAAATATTTTCATTGGAAAGTAACAATATAGAATTTTAACACTTTAAAAAATATCATAAATTAATAATGTAAAAAAAAACAACATTTCAATACTAACATAAGCAACACTATAAAAATCAAATTTTGCAATAATTTAATTATTTTACATATTAAAGAAATATATACTCAGAAAAATTAAACCATAATTTTGAATTTATTAAAAATTTAAGAAACATTTAATTTTCCAAGAAAAAGTTGCTAAAAAAAACAAAATAACTTAATTATAATTATATTACGAAAGATTTGAAACAATGGAATGAGTTCATGTGTTGCAGATGAAAATATCATACATATATAAAATAATGGCGAACTCTCTTAATGCGGATGGAGGTGATGATGATTCTCGACCTTCCAAGGATTGAAACACCAAGAAAGTGAGGTTCAAGGATGGATCTGATGCGGCAGCGGTAGATATGGCAGTGGACCTTGATCCATCTCCGAGTATGGCTATGTCTTGGAAAGATTCTAGGGGTAGGCTCAACTAGTTTTGTCAAGGAATTCATGGAATCTGATGGGGGAAGTGATGGAGACTTTATTTTGCTAGAAGGTGATGCGATAAGATCCACCATCAATGGAATTCCGGTAATAGATTTCTCAGACTGAGTCAAGCAAATTCTTTATAAGGACATGGAGACGATGGTAGTTCTGAAATTACTAGGTTGGAGCATTAGCTATGGTGCCCTTCACAATAGGATTAGTAGCCTTTAGAAGCCATTAAAACCCTTTCAATTAATGGATATAGAAAATGGTTATTATTTGGCAAAATTTCAAGTTGTTGAAGACTACGAGAAAGTTTTGACTTAGGGGGCATGGGTCATTTACGGGCAGTACTTGATTGTTCAGTTGTGGGCTAAAGACTTTTCTCCGCTCTAACCATATCCAAGTGTGGTAATGGCGTGGATCAGGTTACCCGGGCTATTGGGATTTATGTATAAAAGAAGGATCCTTGAGGCGATCGGTGGCATGATAGGTAAGGTTGCCCAGTTTGACTTTAAGACTGAGCTATTGGGATTTATGTATAAAAGAAGGATCCTTGAGGCGATCGGTGGCATGATAGGTAAGGTTGCCCAGTTTGACTTTAAGACTGACAGCAAGGCTAGGGGGCACTTTGCTAGAATGGCGGTGTTCATTAACCTCAACAAGCCACTCGTCTCCTAGGTGCTTGTAAATAGCAAAATCCAATATGTGGAATACGAAGCTTTAACGACGATATGTTTTTCATGTGGTAAATACGGGCAGGTGAAAGAGATGTGCCCATCGTTGGCCGTGGATCCTGGCAATGACAATATAAAAATGACGATTGATGGTGAACCAAGAGAAGTCGAGGATAGTACCGAGAAAGTGCTCAAAACGATGTACGAATTGTGGATATTGGTGGAGCGAAGATCTCGGTGAGGCAAGAGTGATTTACGGGGTTACGAGGGTAAGGATATAGAAAAGGAAAAATCAGGCTCAAGAGTCGTAGCCCTTAATGGAGAAGGAGAGGTGATCGGCTATGAAAGTGGGATTGGTGAGAAATTCACTAGTAGAACAACTACACAGAATGAGGGTTCTGATATAACTACCACAGAAACTAGGGTTAAGGAAAATTATAACATTTTGTTAGACACACGGACTTGGTCAAATAAGGACTTGGATATGGGCTTAGAGGCCCAGATGGGATCCGGTAATGATGATGTTTTGCATGCTGGTGAAGGGTCAAAATTGGGCCAAGATGATGTTGGGCTTAGGCTGAAAATTTTGGGGAAAAGGTTAGTGTAGGGCGTTGGGCCGAATGACTTAAATTTGGGGCCATCTGCTAATGATTGTTTTAATTCCTTGTGTGTGCAGTTTTATCCAACAGGAACGCGTATTTTAAATCTATTACGCCTTTAGATTCGGGGGTTGCTGGCAGCCCAAGTAATGGGCTTGTGGGAAAGTAGGCTATTCCAGACACTAATTCAAGATTTGAACGTGGTCAGTAGTGGTCTCACGTATTGACCCACATAGATAAAAACCAGGTCCATTCTAACTCTAGTTTAAATTTTATCTATTTAGAAAATTTGTCTGTTTTATCTATTGCATGTGAAATTACGGTAGGATTTGAGCCACTCATGCAGGCTAGTAAATTTGATGGTGTCAAAGTACACTTCAACCCTACATTCAAAGGCCCAAAGGAGGTTGACATTTAGTTGACCGAAAGTAATTTAGACCCTAGGAAGCACTTTGCTGTAATTTTTAAGGAAGATTCGAACCCAAATTCCGATGAACATGTTGAAAGACAAAGTTTTGAGGCACTGGGAGCGGGCGATTTAGGGAATAAAGATCCAAAAAATGGTGGTAAATGTGGTACTAGTCGGGGAGGTCAAAAATTAAATATTGCTTTAAGGGGCCGAGGGAGTTGCTTCAAAGCTACTGGGAACTCTAAGATTCCTCTAGTTGAATCTTTGGAGGCAGTGGTAGAGGCGATGGTAAATCTTATCTCATCCACATTTGCGAATGAAACAGGAAATGGAGTGCAAGATAAGATAGACTCCAATGGTGATGACGTCTCTCGACAGTAATGGTATGGTGTACTTTTCTATTTTTTTACATGAATTTATCAATATTTTCTTGGAACTGTCAGGTTTGTGCCAGTGCCAGATTTCCTCTTTTATTCCAATAGTATAATATGGAGAATAAGCCAGATATCATTAGTTTGCTTGAAACCAGAGTGAGTAGGACCAAAGTAGATAAAATCATTGCGAAGCTGAGTTTCCAGTACTCGCATCGTGTGAGGCAATAAGATACTCTGGTGGTATTTGGCTTGGTTGGAAAGATTCAGTTTGGGTTGAGGTGGTTTGTAATCACCCTCAATTTCTTTTAACCCGGGTTTGGTCTGTTTCTTCTTCGATGTCTTTGTCGTTTCTTTCGTGTTTGGGAGTCCAAATCGTCAGAAGCACAATGACCTTTGGAAGGATATAAGTTTATCACTTCTTGTATGGCAAATTCCATGGGTGGCTATAGGTGATTCCAATGCAATCTTGTCTCCTAATGAGAAAACGTGTGGTTTGTTGGAAAAACGGGTTTGGAAAACGCAGCGAAAAATAAATTTAGGAAAAAACCAGAGTTTTAAATTTTTTTCCAAAACAAGATATTGATTGTTATATCTAAAGTAATAAATACTTAATCAAAATTGTACATTTTTGATTCGTCTAGGATGAGCACTTCAACCAAATAATCTTCTCCGCTATCCTCAAGCTTACGTCTTCCGAGTGTGGGCTCTCTTTGAATCAGAAAATTTTTCACAAAAAATTACCAGTGGGATAATTTCATAATTTCTCTAAACTTTTGGGTCAAGTTGTAAATAAAAAAATATCTCTAGAAATTTTCTAGAATAATCTCTTCAGATAATTTTCCCTCTACAACTTTATCTTGATTTCAAATGTGTGTAAATAATGACCCAAGACTCTCTTTATATAGGAAAAGTTTTGAGAATTCAACTATGATTAAACTTAATCACTTTAATATTAAATTAATATAATATTTATCAAGATAAATATTAGATTAAATTTAATACTAAATCTTATTAAAATAATAGAATGTTGATCTACTAGATAAACATAATTAAATTTAATATTAAGATAATCACTTTAATATTAAATTAATAAAAAATTATTAAGAATAAGTATTAAATTTAATTTAATATTAAACTATTAAAATAATATTAATTTTGGAATAATTAATCTAAAATCAAATTCTCTGGTAGAGTCCTATTAGGAGTGTAACTCTTCCACTACTTAATCACCGACGACCAACCGCCGCCGACCACTGAGACGTTGCCGTCGCAGCCATCGGCACCATCGTGTCCGGTGATGCAGGTGCAACACCCTTACGACACCCCGAGTCAGTTCAGTTGTTGCTGGTTCGGTCCGGGTCAATGATGACTCGACCAGTCCAGTCTAGCCATTGGTTGGACTGTCGGCCCGATTTCACATCTCGGGCCTGATTCAACCTGTTTTTGGGTCTTGGTCTCGATTGTGGGCTCCCTAGCCCAATTTACGATCTTAGGTCCAATTTTCAAGTTCAATTACTCATTGGGTCAATTTTTTGACTTGAAAATTTACTTTCAAAAATATAATATTAATTTTAATTGATTTGATTAATTTAATTTTACTTGATCAAAATTAATTTTCCCAAAAATCACTTAGATTTTTCAAATTAATTTTTCAAGAAAATTCTTTAATCAAATTCTCTAGTTGAACAATTCTTACTACCACCTAATTTATTTCCACATCAAATAAATCAATTCAGTTAAATTATTCCCAAAGTCTCCGATCGAGTTTTGGTTGAGCTAGCGGAAGAAACAATTGGACATATACAATTAGGCTTATGTGATTGCAATTATGTCTAGAAGCATTATTCCGATAATTCACAATTACTTAATCATGGAGTCAGTCCACAAGAAGTACCATGGTTGAAAACTTCTTATTGGATACTCTTTACGAAAGTAATTCATCCAACTGCTTTGTCCAATGACCTCGTCATGCGTGTGTTATCCTCATATGATATCCTTGATTCCTTAGGGTTAAATCCATTCACTCAATACAATCCTATTTTATCTTATTGTCACCATTGTGTCTTCTTAATGATTAATAGATCACCGTCAACAAATGACTGTGATAAATTGCTTGTTCGAGAACAAGCAACCCGTGGCCACGTTCCATATTTATCAATCCACACAATGCTAATGAGAGGATATCATTAACTTTTTAATTGAGATATGAATTCCACTGTTGCTAGTAAAGCCATGCCATACACAAGACATGTACCCAACATACTGGCTATAGGCTTGATCATCCTTAGAGCATAAGCCTCCACTTATATCAAAGCATATGAGTTGCATACGCATGATTAGTAACTAACTCAGGATTTAGGTAAATCACACCATGAATGTCACAAGTGAATTAACTCACAAAAAGATTCAAAATTAATTCATCTTGGGTCTAGTCCAATATATCATTCTACCAATGAATACATATATGTCTCTACTCGTGGAGTCAACTGCTCTGATAGCCAAGACTAGCCATCTTCCCAATTGGAATTGTAGACAACATAATAATCTTTCCCAGTATTTGAATCAAATGTTCACTTTGATTCTTTTACGGGATTATAGACTCATTTAGATTATCTACTGAAGTAAGTTGTCTTTCTCGCAATGTAAACATTTTTTATAATGCCACTTATCTTCAGTTTGAACTTTAGACAATCAATGAACTAATATTTTCTTATCACAATTTCGTTATGCATGCAAAATATAAAAGACAGAAAAAAAAACATAATAGTGAAATGTGAAATTAACTTTATTTATTTATTCATCGTTTAAATAAATAGAAAACAGATACATATTTATTTATTCATCATCTGGTAAGAGATGTTCCCAATTTGGGGACTTTGTGGATATGGTTGAGCTGCATGATTTGGGGTTCAAGGGACCTCCCTTTACTTGGCACAAAAGTAGCCTCTCTGAGATATTGGATCGTGTACTAGGGAGTGAGGCTTGGATAATTTTTTTTCCAAATAGCTTGATTACCCATCTTCCGAAGATAAAGCTAGATCACATACCACTCTTCTTAATCTCAATCTGGAGATTACTGTGCTAGAGGTATGCCGTTTTGGTTTTTGGCGGGCTGGGTTGAGCATACTAAATTTGGGGACTTTGTGATTGACAAGTGAGGCTTTAGAGGGACTATGTCAGAATCTTTAGTAAAGTTCATTAAATTTTTAGAGGATTCGAATAAATCTATTTATGATCATATCACCATTCGTAAGAGGAAGCTGCTCTACAAATTAACTGAGATTCAGAGGCAAATGGACCTTTCTAGCTCAAATTAGTTAGCTTAATTAGAAATGAGGATCAGACATGAATTGAAGCATGTACTACACAATAAAGAAATCCTTTGTAAACCAAAGGCAAGATGCGGTTGGTTACACTTAGGAAATCGTAATACTAAGTTTTTTCACGCTCGCACTTTACAATGAAGGAAAAATTATCGTATAACTGCTATTTGTAATTCTTCTAGTGATTAGATTTTTGCCCGAAGACCAATGAATTGGAGGCGACGAATTTTTATCAAAACTTGTATAGGAAAGACCTTGGGCCTATGAAGAATTTACCTCCAAGTAGATTCCCTCAGCTTGATTCTTGTGATATCGACTTTTTGGGGAAATTTGTTACAGATAATGAAATCAAGACTGCTCTGTTTAACATAGTACCGCTTAAAGCTTCAAGCAGTGATGGTTTCTATGCTCTTTTCTTTCAGAAGCAATGGGGTACTGTTGGAGTAGCTGTTTGTGAATGGGTTAAGATGGTCTTCAATCGATGTGTTATTGATGCTGAGCGATCGTTCTTATTCCCAAGGTTCAAAATCCAATTGGGTTTACTCAGTTTCGTCCCATAAGCCTCTGCTCAGTTTTCTATAAATTGGTGATGAAGGTAATAACTAACCATTTTAAGCTTAACTTCTTGAAAATTATTACACAAGAGCAGGCATGATTTATTACAGGAAGAAATATTACTGATAATATCGTCATTGCATAATAAGTCATTCATTCCATGAAGAGTAGCAATAGTAGGAGATGGATGGCGATAGAAATCGATTTGGAGAAAGCCTATGATCAAGTGCAATGAGACTTCATCGATGCTTCACTTCAAGTGGTAGGTATTCTAGATTATCTCAGAAATGTTATTGTATCTACTATTTCTAATTCTACTATGCATGTTATGTGGATGGAGTTCCAACATCTAAATCCAAGCTTGTTAGGGGAATTCGACAAGAATGCCTACTTTCTCCCTATCTTTTTGTGTTATGTATGGAATGACTAGGTCACTCTAGTAGTTCAACTTTTTCAAATGGTAATTGGAATCCCATACGCTTGTGACGTTTGATACTGACTCTCTCTCATCTATTTTTCACTGATGACCTGGTTATTTTTTGCAAAGCAGATGCGAAGCATGATAGATTGTTAAAGGAAATTCTAAATAATTTTTGTAAGATCTCTAGACATAAGGTCAATGCTAGGAAAACCAATATGTTCTTTTCTAAAGGAATAGATGAGTCCATGGCTAATATGCTCAGTAACTTGCTTGGTTTCGAAAAGGTACAAAATCTTGGACATTATATTGGAGTTCCCTTTTTTCATTAGAGGGTTACAAATAGCACTATGCATTTTGTGGTTGAAAAGGTTTGTATGAGTGCAAAGTTGGATGTTTGACAATTATCTATTGTTGGTCATGCTACTTTAGCGCAGCCGGTTCTATTTTCCATCCCTAGCTATTTCATGCAGTCCATGATGATCTCTAGAAAAATCTGCTACGAGATTGAAATTCTGGTGAGGATGTTTATTTAGGGAGCCTCTGATGGTAAAAAGAAGATGTATTTAGTAGGTTGAGATTCTATATGCCAACCTCACTGGTGTGGGGGGCTTGGCATGGGACAGTTACATGATCAGAATATTTCTTTTCTACTGAAGCTTGGTTATAAAGTGGTGTCTACTGGTGAAGCCTTATAGGTTCGTGTTATCAGATCAAAATATGGGTTGAATGGAATTCTACCAGATAACATTGCGAGGGACAGGAGTTTTTTCCTATGGAAGTCGTTCTCAAAAGTTTGGGCTCTTTTATGAGAAAACCTTATATGGTCTCTCAGTAATAGGAACAAAATTCGATATTGGGAAGACCCTTGGATTCCTTATATAGGACATTTGGTTAAATATATCCCTGTTAGTACTAATTTTGATTGTCTGCTCAGTGAATTGGTCATAGAGGAGGGCACTTGGAACCTTAACCTTTTGCAGGTTTGGCTGCCAGAGGAGGTTATTCGACATATTGTGGGCATTCCCCCTCCACATCTTTCTGATGGACCTGGCAGATTGGTGCCACTCTTCGACAGAAGGTTTTTCTATTAAAAGTGCTTACAAGATATTGAAGAAAGAATCATAGAATTCTAAAAATGAGATAGGAAGAAGGCATGGAAATTTTCGAGACCACAAGGAGTCTGTTTCTTTTTCTGGACAATTCTAAAGCAGAGACTTCTTACAAATGCAGAAGAGTCAGGCGTGGCTTAATAGTGGATCTTTCTTGCCTGATTGTGGACATGATTCAGAGGACATTATGTATATTATTAGAGATTGCGCAACAGCTAAGGAAGTCTAGAAATAGGTAATCTTGGAAAACCAACAGTTTAATTTTTTCTCTAACACCCTGCACGAATGGATTTATCTTAATTTGCAGGACATTTAGAAACCTCATAGAGGGGAACTAGTTGGGCTTGTCTCTTCGGCTTACTAGCTTGGCGCTTATGGAAAAATCGTAATATCTTCATCTTTTAAAAGAAAACATGGAGTTCAAGCGAGATAATCAAAGTTTCAACGAGTTGGGCTAAACAATTTTCTTTGGTCTTTAGAGATGACTTGATCGGAGGCTATGAATTCTCTCATGGGGAACAACTGACAAGGGGTTGGACTCTTCTCAACACTGATGGTGTTGTTCAATTGGAATCAGGGAGTGCAACTGTTGGGGGAGTGATGCACGATGAGAATGGAGATTGGGTCCTTGGATACAACAAATTCCTAGGGAAATGCTCGATTTTTATGCAGAACTTTGAGGTATTTTAGATGGCCTAAAACTCATCCAACGAAGAGGTCACGACAATGTGGTAATTCAATCGAATAGTTTGGAGGTTGTTAAAGCCATACACGGATGTGTTTTGAAGACTTCAAATTTTGCTTTGATCAGAAGAATACACCGTATATTGTCCCAAGAAGGCGAATGGATGTTAAGATACATTTCTAGGGAGGAAAATCAAAGTGCGAATTGTCTAGCCAAATTGGCCTTTGTAAAAAAGAGGATTTACAACTGTTTGAGACCCCTCTAGAGGAAGCATTAGAATTTCTTAAAATAGACAAAGAAAGGAATATTTGTATCCCTCAGTTTTTTTCATGTAACTTAGTTTAGTAATGTTTTTCTACACCAAAAAAAATATCATATATATATAGAGAGAGAAAACTTAGAAACACCGATGAATGCTTACAATTAAAGAGTAATGTATTATAATTAATATAAAGATTATAATTCCTTTTATAATATGTATTGTTTTTTTTTTGGTAAATGTAGATAAACAACAAGAATTAAACTATCATCATTCTAGTTACTACAAAACCATTTAAATCTTCATGTAGAAGCCGAAGAATTACATTTGGTGGTTATAGGAAAACACAAATACCCACTTCCAAGTTAAAAGCCATGGCCATCATTCAATCCGCTAATTGATTCCCTTTATGAAATACATGCTTGAGCTCAATTTCTCAATCACAAGCAACTAGTTTTTTTTATGCTCCATAGCACAACATTATCATAATCCATCTCGCCTTTCATACGAATAAGATTCAAAACAGCTAAATTGTTTGTTTTCAGGATCACCCATCTCACCTACATCTTCTTTGCCAGCATCAATCTATCATAGATATCCCATAATCTAGCCTCAATAGTACTACAGATCCTTATATTATGTGTAAAACCCGATTGCCAGACACCATTCTCATCTCGAATAGAGCCTCTGACTATTACATTTTATTTTAAATGTATCAAATGGTGCTTGAAAGGAAAGTTAAACCGAAATTTATGCAAAACATTTTGTATAACTTTTAGTATTCATATTAAATTGGACTTCTATTTATTACTTTCCATATTTGTCTGATGTTACAAAATGTAATACGTAAAATCATAACATTTTTAATGATGATGACCAATTTTTTAATCTTCTATTTCATAAGTGTTTATAACAGAGGAAAATATCTGCAAATGAGTGAAACATTTTGAAAGGTAACTCCTAATTTTTAGTAAGGAATTGATTTTTTTTAATATACAATTTCCATACTTTATATTTGATATTTAATTTTTCTTAATGATGTTTTCTACTTTATTGAGTATAACATAAACGTAATCAATTTTGAAAGGAAAGCTAAATAATTAACATAAATTTATAAGAAATAAAATAAGGTACCTAAATCGATTAAATTTTAGCTCGATTGGTATGAGTATTATTGTCAATGCAGGATGACGTGAGTTCGAGTACGTTGAAGCGCATTATCCTCCTATTTGTGAGTTGGAGTGGGGCTATGTGTATTTCTAGGCATTGTGCAAAAAAAAAAAAAATGATAAGAATCTATAATGATTTTTTTTAAAAAAAAATCACATACTTTATAATATTTAGAACTTTCGATAAGGGGATCAATAAGTACACTTGGACAAATTTTTACTGTGTTATTTTAGTTCTACAACTTTTTCACTTTATTCTTAGTATTTTTTTTACCCTGATCATTACTTAGAAAATGATATTTTTGGGTGACCAAAATGAAAACGATCTAGAAGTTGGGTTACCAAAATGAAAGTGTAAATATGATATGCCGTGTACAATAAACTGTATTAGGGATTTAACACTTGGGTGACTAAAATGAAAGTGCTTTAAAAGTTGGATGATGAAATGGCAAGGATTTTATTTTGCGTGATCAAAATAAAAACACTTTAACAATTGAGTGACTAATTGAGTAGTTTATCCTAAAAATTTTAGTATTGTTAAAATATTTTGTAACCCTTAAATTTTTTTTTGTGTTGGTTAGGAAATTTTTGTATTAGAAATTTTGGCATTCATCACTTGCATTGACACTAAACATTATTTTAAATTATAAAAAATATTTAAAATGAAAAAAACTTGCAAAAATTATAAAATCTATTTAAAAAATTTATAAAAATATATAATTTTTTTAAAATATTAAAAATTATAAAAATTCTTAAAATTGTAAAAAACCGTTAAAAATCATTAAAACTGTACAAATTGTAAAATATTTTTAAAAATTTCTAAAAATAATAAATTTTTAAAAATATTTTTTTTACTAATTTTAATACTTTTTAATATTTTAAAATTTTTATATATTTTAAATAAAATTTAAAGTTTTCTAAATACTTTTTTTAATAATTTTTGCAAGTTTAGATATATATATATTTTATTTTTTTTATTTTGAGCGTACGGGCCAAAGTATCCTAGCTTGTGGAGTAGGATATTCTCTTGCAAGAAAGCGGCAGAACTAGGGTTTCGGCCGCCTAATACGGTTGTATATAAACACCTTAAACTCTCACTCTCGCATAAGCATTAAGCACCGAGGCACACACTAGGAGGCGACGAACGCTGAGACGGAAAAGTTAGACAAAGATGGAGCAAACATTCATCATGATCAAGCCTGATGGCGTCCAGAGGGGTTTGGTAATGTTTCTTCTTCTTTCTCTCTTTCAATTCGGATTTTTTTTTCAGCTGTATTATTCTTTTATCCGATAGTTTGATTCTCTTAACTGCTAGAAATTATAAATAAAAAACGATAAAGAATCTATAGTCCTTAGTGAACTCTTGTAGTTAAGCTCGTAGATCTAATGTCTTGAGGCAGGGAATATTGGTTCAACTTAGCTAGGCTTCATAGACCTAGTACTGTTGTTTTTGTTTCTTTTTGAAATCTATTCTTTTGCATGCTAAGGCTATAAAATCAAAGACTTCGAGAGATGAATTCTTAAAAAAAAAAAAAGTATTTATTTGGGACATATCAAAGGTTCTTACGTTTTTCTGATGTAGCACCTTATTTTGTTGGATTGTGGGTTAGAAATGAGAAGCTTGTGTTTCTTATGGAGATTGTTATGTCTTTCAGGTTGGTGAAATCATTGGCAGATTTGAGAAGAAAGGTTTCTATTTGAAGGGTAAATCCATCGCTTTTCTAATAATTTTCTTTGATTTCTCTTAGTGTTTATGTTAGAGATGATTGAATGTTCACCATACTTTTTGTGATACTTGAATTGAACAGACAAAAGTGGATGCTCTTTTCTGATTCTGTTGACATTATCGGTACTCTGTTACTTATTTCACTTTGGATGTGCCTAATCTAGGTTTGAAACTCATCACCGTGGATCAATCTTTTGCTGAGAAGCACTATGCAGACCTCTCTGCAAAACCCTTCTTTAATGGGCTCGTAGAGTACATTATCTCTGGTCCTGTTGTTGCTATGATTTGGGAGGGTAAGAATGTTGTTACCACTGGTCGCAAGATTATTGGAGCCACAAACCCTGCTGAGTCTGCTCCGGGAACAATCCGTGGTGACTTTGCAATTGACATTGGCAGGTATAAATAGTCCTCCTCTCTTTACTTCCGATGATTGAATACCTGTTTCATTGAGTTTAGGCATATCTTTTAGCATTTTGTTATTTGCCCTTGAGCTGAAACTAGTTCATATCAGTAGTGATTTTGGTTTTTTTTTTTGCAGGAATGTGATTCACGGAAGTGATTCGGTTGAGAGTGCTAAGAAGGAAATTGCATTGTGGTTCCCAGAAAGCCCTGTTAACTGGCAGAGCAGTGTTCACCCCTGGATCTATGAGTAGATTTTAAATTAAGCTGTTGCAGATCATGGCATCCTTGTGTTTGCTTCTTGTTAGTGAATTTTTTTTATGAACTTTTTACTGATTTACCTCTAGTTACTGTTTAAGATGTTTGTTTGATGCCATTATTTTTGCTCCACTAAATTAATCAAGTTCTGAAACTCCAGCAACTGAGTATTTTGGTCTGTATGAATAGAATTTCGGCTGGATGTGCCTAATCTAGGTTTGAAACTCATCATTTCTCATTACACATTGCAAAATAGTCATAATAACTAGTCAAAACACATTAGTAGAGGAGGAAGTGTCAAAAGTTTCCGCTATTTTCAAATAGGTTTAATAATTTGTGGTTTATATAAATTTTATTAAATATAATATGAAGTCAAGTGTTGAAGAATGGGAAGTCTTTGATTCTTTTAAACCTACTAAGGGCATTCGCTAGGTTGATCCTTTTATCACCTTATTTATTTGTCTTGAGGATGAAGCACCTTGGAAATTTAACCGAGCAGTCCGTAGCGATTGCGGAATGGTATCCTATCAAATTTTCTCGTCACGGGCCAAAGATTTCTCATCTCTACTTAGCGGACAGCCTTGTTCACTTTCGCAAGGTTGACTTCTGCCAAGCAGAAATTATTAGCGATATTCTTCATAGATTTTGCTTTTTCCCAATCCATAAGGCGAGTTTAGATAAAATGAAGACTTACTTTCTAGAAATGCTGGTGGTGCAAACTATTAGTGCTCGTTTGGGGTTTTCACCGGTGGAAGATCTCAGGTGCTACCTGAGGAGACCTCTGTTTCATAAGTGAGTCAAGATGAGTACCTTCAAGTGCACATTGTTGAGAAATTTTACAAACAGTTCTCCGGTTTGAATGCTAGAATGTTATTTATGGCGGGAAGAGTGAGTCTTGTTCGAATTTTTATATGGGGGTCGATTGTTGAAAGTCGGAAGCATTCTTCAGTGAATTGAAAACAATATTATATGCTTTTATGTATTGCTGGGGCTTAGTATGAAAAGTTTGGGCATCTCTAGCGAAGTTTCTTTGAACTAGATTGGGTTCAATTTGCTCGTTAATTCAGATGCTTTTTGGGTGCAAGTTCGTCGAAGCAAATATAAGATTTAAGGGGTTTTGGCGTGTTATCAGTATCTCATTAATAGCTTTGCTGTTGAAGTTAGTTAAAAAGTTAGTTTGTTAAACACTTAGTTAACAGGTAGTTATTATCTGCTTGTATTAAATACCCTTTGTATTTTCAGCAGATGAAATATGAAGAAAGAAATTCGTTTCTATTGGCTTTATTCTGTTATTCAATATAGTATGAAGGTTTTCTTAGTATAATTTTTTTTTTCTTTTTCTCTCCTCTCTTGTTTTCTTTTTCATGGCCACTGAAACTTTGCCTGTAGTTGATACCTCTTGACACTCTTCCAACACTAGGGAAGCAGTCCATTCACATGGTCAAGACAGTGCTGTGCTACAAACAATTCATTATTTTTCCAAGCATGACACCATTAAACTCAGTGAGCACAACTTTCTCCTTTGGAAACATCAGCTCTTATTGATTCTTGAAGGGTATGATCTTGCTACAGTCACAGATGACGTCTTGGTTCATCTCACAACAGTCAAGACTAGTTTTGAGATCTGGACGACTATTGAAAGGAAATTTGGTGCAAAATCCAATATCAAGATTTCGAGTATGCGCCATGCTCTACACTCCCTCAAGAAAGCAAATCTTATAGTTAAAGAGTACTTGTCCAAGGTAAAAAGTCTGATTGACAGTCTTATTGTTACTGGTAGTGTGATTACTGAACAAGAACAAGCGAGCATTATCTTGGCTGGTTTTCCAATTGAGTATGAGTCCATTCGTGTGCTTGCCTCTGCTACTCTCATGTCTCTTGACTTGTTGATAGAAATGTTTCTTGATTGTGAAGCACGACAACTTGCTTTGTTGACTAAGGTTCCTTTACAAGCCAATTTGGCCTTCCATTCCAAACATGATAATTTGAAAAACACTGCAACCTCTAACAACTATTCTCATGAGTCTAAGAATGGACACAGAGGACAAGGTCGAGGTTGGTCTCGTGGTAATTGATGGGGATGGTCATGATCCAGACCACAGTGTCAATTGTGTGGCAAAATTGGACATGTGGTTCAGTCTTATTATTACAGATTTGATGAGAATTTTTCTGGTGTGAGTCCTGATCATTCGATGACAGTTAACTATCATCACTTTAATGGCCAGGATTACTCCTCTCCTGCTCCTTCATGTTTTTCTGTGTCCCACTGCTGCAGTTCTCAGTTTTAGCCTCATTCTTCTTCTCCTTAGCCATCTCCTCGAGCTTCTTCTTCAACATCACCTGATCAAATCTGGTATCCTGACTCTGGGGCCACGAATCATATTACTCCTGATTTGGCTACACTCTCGCCAGCTTTTCCCTACACAGGTACAAATCGAGTGTCTATGGGGAATGGTGCATCTGTTCCTATAGCTCATAGTAGGCTCTTTTTGTTTATTGGTTGGTCCTAGGCTTTTGCGCCTAAAAAATGTTCTGCAAGTACCTACTGTCTGTAAGAATTTGCTATCTATGGGACAATTTGCAAGGGATAATGATGTATATTTTGAGTTTCACCCATATTTATGTTTTGTGAAGGACACTCAGACAAAGAAAACTCTTCTAGTAGGCCACATGCATAATGGTCTTTACAGGTTTGATGTATCGCGGGTTTCTTCCAACAACTCTGTTGCTGCTCCACAGTCTAACTCAGCTGTTTTGTGCAATACACAACTCTCTTCCTCTCCTGCATTATGGCATAACAAGCTTGGCCATTCGTGTAACAGCACGCTTGCACATGTCTTAAGATCTTGTAATGTTTTTTTTAAACATAGTTGTTTGCCTCATATATGTTCAGCTTGTCAATTAGGCAAATCTCATAAACTACCCTTTAGTCTTTCTCAAACAGTGTATTCTTTACCTTTTGAACTTATTGTATTTAATGTTTGGGAACTAGCACATGTACAATCCAATGGATTCTCCTATTATGTTTCGTTTGTTGATATGCACAGCAGGTATACTTGTCTATATTTTCTAAAGACCAAGTCTAAGGTTTTGAACTGTTTCCTTCATTTCCAGCAAATGGTACAAGTTCAATTTAAGTGTTCTATCAAAATGTCTCAAAGTGACTGGGGGGGGAGAGTATCGATATCTGTTAATGAGCTTTGCAAGCTTGGTATTCAACATCGAGTTACCTGTCCTCATACCTCAGAACAAAACGGTGTGGCTGAAAGGAGGCATCGACAGATTGCTAACATGGGGTTGACTCTCTTGCCTCAGGCCTCTATGCCCTTGAAATTCTAGTCTTTTGCGTTCGCTCATGCTGTTCATGTGATTAACAGGTTACCTACTCCTGTTCTACAACATAGTAGTCCTTATGAGAGAATTTATAAAGCCAAGCCTACCTATTCTCATCTAAGGGTGTTTGGGTGTAATTGCTTTCCTTATTTGCGGCCATTTCATCCACACAAATTACAATATCATTCAAAGCAGTATGTTTTTCTTGGAGTTGGAACAGACTAAAAAGGCTACAAGTGCCTTGATGAAGAAGGTCGAATCTTTTTATCTCGCCATGTTGTCTTTGATAAGTTCCAGTTCCCATTTCAGCATGGTTTTCCTTCACAAGCTACCTTGGATTCCATCAGGGCTATTCATGTAATACCCCTTACCTGTGTACAATGCCGGAACAAGATACGAGGCGTTACAGGATAATAACACTTGCAACTGAACAAATTCAAGGCATAAAGTTTCGTTTAAAATTTAAAACTTTTATCTTATATCATCAAGTCCCTAAAATAGGCCTACGAGGCCCAAAACATGCTTTGGGAGTGATTCGAGACTAAATCGAGGACTTTTAAAACTATTGGAACATTTAGAAAATTTTCTTGTTTTAGAGAGTCACACGCCCGTGTGGGCAGGCCATGTGGTTACACCTGCCCGTGTGACCCAGGACACGCCCGTGTCCTCCACCTGTGTAACTATTTGTTTATGACATTATCATTCATTTTAGATCACACGACCAAGACACACACCTATGTGCTAGACCGTGTCCTCCATACTGTTGAGGCACAAGGCCATGTCTCTGCCTGTGTGGTCAAAAAGTTGGCTATTTTCTAAGCCAATTTTTACCTTATCCTGCCTATACTTGAGTATAACTTGAATGACACATTTCATGACATATTAAAGCTACCAAAACATCCACCAAACACACATAACAAGTCATTGTATACAATTTACTCAACCATGGAATGCATTATCATGAGTTTATAGCATAACCAATTTATTGGCCACATTAAATGGCTTTATACAATGATGAACTCCGAATATTATGAGTCATTATTCTAGGACAACTCATATTAACATATACACACGACTAAGTTTCCTATTCATGCCATAACCTTAAGTATAAAATCATTGATACCTAAATTGTAAGCTCAATAGTGTGATAGGTTCTCCGGCGGCTTCAAACCCTAGCTAATCTGAGTACATTATAAACACGAAAAACAACAGAGTAAGCTATAAAGCTTAGTAAGTACGTATGTAAATAATAAAAAATTGATTACCATGCTTTTAACAATCCTTATTATAAGCTCTCAAGATAATACCATCATTATTGCATCAGAATTCATTTATGTTCATCTTGAGCTATCTACTTGAGTTTCAGTCACTAAATTATTTTTATCCGGAGCTACAGAACTCCAAATTAATATCCTCTAATTGTACCTGAAACTAGACTCACATATCTTCTTACCATAAAATTTCTAAAATTTTTGGTTCAGCCAATCAGTACAGTTTATTCTTTAAATTCTCTCCTATTTTGCTGTCCAACAGTTCTGACCCCTCTTCACTAAATATTAATTATCTTGTTGTACAAAACTCTAATGACATTACTGTTTGTTTCTCTTGAAAATATACTCATTAAGAATTTCAAGAATATAAATTTTATCCCATGATTATTTTTTTACAATTTTTAATGAATTTCCCAAGTCAGAACAGGGGATTCCAAAACCATTCTGACCCTGTCTCACTAAAATCTAAAATCCCAAAATCATTCTGACCCTGTCTCACTAAAATCTAATTATCTCACCATATGAAATTCTTTTGCTTATTATGATTCTTTTATGTAGAAGTATACTCAATAAGATTTAATTTCATACCTCATTCAATCTCAAAATTGATTTCCACCATTTTTGGTGATTTTTCAAAGTTACACAACTGCTGCTGTCTGAAACTGTTTTATTTCAAATTCATTCTTTCATGAAACATCATAATAATATGCTCACATTCAATAACATAATTTGATTAGCATGAATAAAACAAAACTTTATCACTTCATTTAGTCGTTTTAATCCTCACCAAAATTCATCACATATCGAATTCATTGCTCACATGAAATTCCACTTAGTCGAATTTTCCCGATGAACACTTCGGAGTAATTACGGATACACGGTGGTTTCGCACACAGTCCACCAATAATAACAGATTCACAGTGGTATCGCACACAGCTCACCAATAATAACAAATGCTATCCCGTGCACATAGTAGCTTGCACTTAGTACTACACATGTGACCATAGCTATTTTATTCACAATCTCACATAGAACTATATCTCGACGCCATAGCCTAACTATGATCTTACAAGATTTCACTTAGTCACACTGTGCCATGACTCATTCATGGTCTTTTCTGTCAATTCATCTTTTAGTACCGAACGAAAGTGTTCAACTTTGCATTCGCTAGTCTCATTAAATTCACAAATTATTCATCAATTTATTAAATAAACGTTTATGATTAACATACGAACTTACCTCGGTATGAAACGACGAAATAAGTCAAGTACTCCATTATCTTGCTTTTTCCCCCGATCTAATTCCAAATCTCATTTTCCTCGATCTATAACAACACATTTAATTTATTTATTCATCATGCTATTCAAATTATCCCAATTTCACATTTTTGGTAAAATTATATTTTTACCCCTAAACTTTGTCATATTTACACTTTTGCCCCTAGGCTCGTTAAGTGAAATGTGTTCAATTTCTTTACTAGCCATGCATAGCCGAACCTTTTTCATGCTTATAGCAGCCCACATTTTCCATTATTTCACACCTTTACTACCTATTTTACAACTTTTGCAAAATGGTCCATTTTTGGTATTTTCATGAAAATCACTTAACAAAAGTTGTTTATTTAACAACCAAGATTCATTTTATTCCATAAAAATGCAAAAAAAAAACATGAATATTCTCATGGAAAAACCCTAGAATTTCAACCATTTTGCAAAGTAGTCCCCTCATTAGTTAGATTAAGCTACAAGGGTTCCAAAAATACAAAAAATCATAAAAATGACCATCAAAATCAAGTACTTGTGAGAGTTAGAAGTTAGTTACTGAAATTTTCAAGCTTCCATGGCCATTTCCTTGGGTAAGAATCGGTGGAGAAGAAAGAAAAAAGATGGTAGCTTTTGCTATTTTGTCTTATTACACCTATTAAATTATTTACCAATTTAACCTTTTAATATCTTCACCAAATTCATCTACTACATGTTCATCTTTGTCTCCTCACTTTTCTATTGGTATAATTACTATGCAAGTGCTCATACTTTTCAATTCTATAGCTATTTAGTGCCTTTATCAATCAGACCTCAAGTTTTGCACCTTACGCAATTTAGTCATTTTTATCAAATTAAGCACTCAAACGAAGAAATTTCTTTATGAAAATTTTACAGAACTTAAGTATCATACTGTAGACATCAAAATAATAATAAAATAAATTTTTCAATGTCAGATTTGTGGTTCCGCAACCACTGTTCCGATTAGGCCCAAAATCAGGATGTTACAATTCATCAACGGTCGCACATTCTTGTAGTCACTGTGCCTACTCCTCTAGCTCGTGTTTCTGCTCTTTCTTCAAGGTCTGTCAGCTCGTCTTCTATGGCAATTCCTTGTTCAGCTCGTTCTAGCATGAACTCTTCTGTTGATCATTCTTCTCCTGCAAGACAACAAGCAGATTCCTTAGCTACAGCTTGTGTGCCTACCGTCTGTCATCAATACTTCTGCCAGGACTACCACACTTTTCATTTCACACCCTATGCAGACTTGTTCAAGAGTGGCATTTACAAACCAAATGTGTTTTTTTCTGTGCTAACTGAAAAGGAACCGACTTCTATTACAGAGGTATTTCAGAACCCTGCCTGAACAACAGCTACACAAACTGAATACCAAGCTTTACTTTCAAATCACACTTGAAATCTTATGCCATTGCCTACAGGGCGTAGGGTAGTAAGGTGCAAATGGGTCTTTAAGATCAAAAGAAATGTTGATGGTTCAGTGGATCGATACAAGGTCGATTGGTGGTGAAAGGTCACCTTCAGGAGGCAGGTATTGACTTTTAGGAGACTTTTAGTCCTGTGGTTAAACCAACAACGATTAGAATAGTGTTAGCAATTGCTGTGTCCTTGGGCAGGTCTCTCAGGCAGGTAGACATTAATAATGCCTTCTTGAATGGTGATTTGCATGAGGAAATTTATATAGCGCAACCACCAGGTTTCGAGCAGTAAGGAAACAATGGCCAACAATTGGTATGTAAGGTGAGGAAAGCCTTATATGGCCTTAAGCAAGCACCTCAGGCTTGGTTTCACAAGCTGAGGGAGTTTTTTTAGCTAATGAGTTTGAAGTGTCCAAAGTTGACAATTCTCTGTTTATTCATCGATCAGGGGCTCTGTTACTACATGTTCTAGTTTATATAGATGACATTATTGTCACTAGTTCTGTTTCTCACGCTATAGACCAGTTTGTTTAAAAGTTCAATGAACAGTTCTCTTTGAAGGACTTAGGAAAACTAAGTTACTTTTTGGGGATTGAAGTAAATTACACTCTTGATGGTATTCTTCTTAGCCAAAGGAAGTACATTCTTGATCTACTTAGAAAGGCATCAATGGACAAGTCCAATAGTTCTCCTACACCAATGGTTACAACCTGTCGATTATCATCATATGAAGGCAGTCCTGTTGACGATGAACATTCTTTCAGGAGCATTGTTGGTGCTTTACAATATGTGGTGATTACCATACTATTCAGTCAACAAAGTCTGTCACTTCATGCATCGGCCATTGGATTTACATTTTCGAGCTGTTAAAAAGATATTGCGTTATCTGCAAGGCACTTTGGATTATGGTCTAAGGTTCAGTTGAGCTCTAAAACTTTTGCTTGAAGGCTATTCTGATTTCAGCTGGGGATCAGATATTGATGATCGAAGATCGACCTCAGGTTACTGTGTTTTTCTTGGAGGATTCCAGTCTTCTGGAGTTCCAGGAAATATCAAGTAGTATTTAGGTCTATGGCAGAAGCAGAACATGAGTCTTGCTCATGTCATTGCAGAAATGGTCTAGATTCGATCCCTGTTAATTGAGTTATGTGTTCCAGTTAACAACAAGGCGTTAGTATGGTGTGATAGCTCAGTTGCTGTTGCAGTAGTAGGAAATCCTGTCATGCACTCCAAGTTTAAGCATGTTGAATTAGATTTGTTCTTTGTGAGGGAAAAGGTGGCAGCAATAGATTTTCAAGTCGGTCATGTGCCAAGTTAATATCAAACTGCTGACATTTTGACAAAACCATTATCTGAAGGCTTATTCAAAAAATTTAGAAGTCAACTTAAAGTTACCTCTTATGAACATGAAATTACAGGAGGAAGGAAATGTTAACCAAGCACGAGGAACGTTATCAGTATCTCATTTATAGCTTCGCTGTTGAAGTTAGTTAAAGAGTTAGCTAGTTTGTTAAACACTATTAGTTAATGGGTAGTTATTATCTGCTTGTATTAAATACCCTTTGTATTTTCAGCAGATGAGATATGAAGAAAGAAATTTGTTTTTATTGGCTTTATTCTATTATTCAACATGGAGCAATCTATTTCTCGTAGCTCTTGCTCTCATACTTGGAGATGCTTATATATGGAGTGAGATCCTTGAGGGAGTGTGTTGTGTTGGAAAATATGGACATCACATACATAATAAGGGCAATTACATGTTATTATTTACTATCATGATAGGTTAGCCCAAATTAAAAGTGATCTAATTTGGTTAGAATTTTATTGGGCTTTAATTATTAAATAAAGTATGGGTCAAATATATGTAGATACTCTAGTAATTGAGTTCTAATCAAATTCTAATTAATGATGGGCTAATTAGAATTTGATTAGAACTAATATGCCAAGTGATAAACCGTAAAAGTAACATATTTTAAGCCCACATTTAGTATGCTTTTGGATGATTTATCCCTTAATTTATATAAAAAGGTGCTTTAATCCTTTCTTCTCATGTCTTATACAGGAAAGCACCCGAGGATGAAAAGAACATAAGACAGGCCCAAAACAGAGCAAATTGGGCCAAGGAGGAAATTGACACGGTGTGGACTAAAGCCCACATGGTCGTGCCACATCAATCTACTAGAACATGGCTTGATCTCGATTCACACGGCTGTACCTCATTAAAGAAGTCCGAGCACGGCCTAACCACGATCCACACTTGCGTGTGCCATGACCGTGTCCCTGTCGCTAGAAAGACCAATTTCATTCGGGAAAGGATACTTGGAGGCAAAGAAACACACTCGAAAGCCTATTCAAACACCCTAGTAGGAATTCTACTTAGATTAGGATACTTAGGGGCTAAGTAAGGCATCTCAAAGACTATATAAACACCCAAGGAGGCAACTTGAAAGGGGGTTCGGCAAAAGCCCTCTGTCGGGGTCGAGCTAGGCCAAGGAGCCAAGCCGGAAAGGTCAGAATTGTGAGAATCGCTCGAAGTTAGTCAGTTGATCCATCCCAAGAAGCCAAAATTATACTCAAGACGGCGAATTTCTCCTTCAATTCCTTCAGGGAGTTTTAGGGATTTCTTATGTTTTGTTTTATCTTTTCTCTTGAGATGATTTCTGATTTTGTTATGAACTAAACCCCTCAGATACCTGAAGGGGATGAAACCTAGATGAATCTTGTTACTTGATTTCTGAGTTATATGATAAATACTTAGTTTGTTCTTAGTTATGCATGCTTAATCCAAATCTGATGTGCTTAGGTGGAGGAGGAATAGACCCTGTTTAAGAGTAGATCTAGCATAATTAAGTGGAGTTGATCGCACGCCTAGAGATAGGGTGGCGAGATTTTGCCGGATCAGGGTGAAAACTTAATATGGGAGTCCATAGATCGATTTACTGCTATTCTAGAGGGTTATTATAAGAGAACGAGAGTTCCACTAATTAACCTAGAGATAGACGTTATTTGCCTCGAGAGAGGGTTTAATATACGTTAGGGAGTCTTATGAATCAAGCTAAGTAAATAAATCATATGATTCAGGGTTAGATAACAAGTGAAGTCTAGGTGGATTTTTTCTGAGGGTATCGTCGTGATCAATTGTTATTTTCTTCAAGTTATTTCCCAATTCGTTATTTTTGTCTTTGTCATTAGCTTAGTCGTCGTTAATTTAGATTAAAACAACTTCACTTTATTTTAGGCTAAATAATAAAAAGAAAGTTAATTTAGATTAATCTTTGTCAGAGTTAGTTTCTAGGTTCGATCATTCTTTTATAAATTTTAAAGCTCTGATTTCAGCGATCAAGTTTTTGGAGCCGTTGCCGGAGAACTAAAATATTAAGAAAGCTTAATTTTTATTACTTTAGCCATTTTTTATTGCAAATTTTTTATTTATTTTATTTTTATTTTTAATTTTACTTTGTTAATTTTTCTTTTATTTACTTTTGGCAGATAATTATAGTTTGTAGAGGAGGTGGCGCTAAATGACTATCAGTGGCAAGTTATGAGGACAACGCCAACAAAAGCAGCCGGTGTTTTCAACCTCGATGTGGTCACTATGTTATTTAACCAGGTAGAGCTTTTAAATAAAAAATCTGACGGTTGGTATGGTTCTACGCAGATACACCTAGTAATGCAATATGACTCGAATCCAGGAGGCGTGGCGAATCCTGAGTACCCACCCTACGAATATGGCATGGAGAACGAACAAGTCCACTATATGGGTAACTATTCTAGACCTCAAAATAATTTTTATAACGACACTTATAATGCAGGGTGGAGGTACTATCCTAATTTCTCTGGGATGATCAAAGTAGCCAAAGACAGGAACTTCCTCTCAATTTTTAACAACCACCTCACCAACAGGAAGAAGAGTTGAACCTTGAGGAGATGTTGACAAAATTTATAGCGGTGACAGAAACTCGTTTCCAAAACACTGAACTAGCACTCGAAGATCAAGAAGCATCGATTCAAAGGATCAAGAACCAAGTTGGGGAACTTACTAAGTCAGTTGGATAACTTACTAAGATAGTTTCTGAAATTCGATTAGAGATTTTTGAACTACCACAAGAAAGCTTGCCAAGCAACACTGAAACTAACCCAAAAGAGCAAATTCAAGCCGTAACAGCTCATGATAGTGAAAGGTTAGTGGAATCTGACCTGAGGCAAGAGCCTGTGGTAGGTGAAGGTAAGGTTGAGGTAAGCTATGAAATACCAAAATCGGTGATTACAAAGTACCAACCTCGTAAACCATATTCCGAAGCAATGAAGAAGGACAACACTGAGAAACAGTTTGGTAATTTTCTTAAACTTTTAAAGAAATTACATATTAGCTTACCGTTTCTCGAAGCTTTTTCGTAGATACCCGATTATAGAAAATTTTTAAAAGAGTTGTTGACAAACAAATGGAAGTTAGACGAGGCATCGCATGTGGAGCTAAACGCAACGAGCTCAGCAATTCTACAAAATAAACTGCCACGGAAACTAAAAGATCCAGGGAGTTTTACAGTTCCATGTTTAATTGGTCATTTATCTATTGATAATGCTTTAGCTGATTTAGGGGCAAACGTCAATGTTATGCCTTATAAAATGTTTAAACAACTAGGTCTAGGGAAACCCAGGTAAACTGTAACATCCTGAATTTGTGGGGCTTTGCATTTGATGTGTTGTGATGTGATGTTATACTTAAGGTGTTAATTAGGGTGTTTAAGGGGTTCAGACTGGGCTCAGGAATTGGGCCGAGGCGTTAGTCAAATTTTTCTGCTTGGGCACTCTGGTGGAAAGCCAGTTAGGATAGGGCTTAAAAGATATTATCTGTAAATTAAGACACACAAATGGGCTTGTAGCCCAGTGGTCAGAGGCGTTACTTAGGGGCTTTGAGGTGGCGTAATAAGCAATAAGGAGGTCCAAGGTTCGAGTCGTATTACCCACTTATTTTAAATGTTTTTGGCGTCAAAAGAGAGGAGAGTTGGAGGTGGCTAGGATACTTGGAATTAAGAGATTTATGTGTTTGGATAATCTGGATAATGTGGCAGATAAAAAGAAGAAGAGGTGGTGTTATCTGGGTCACTTGTGGATGAGAGATCAGGTAAGGATAATGGAGAAGGTTAGAAATTATCTACTGATCACCGTAGTGGCTGAATTTCCAACTCTGGGGGAAAAAGGGAATCGATTTTGATGAGGCTAAGGGGGGTGCCGAAATTTCCCTTGTTAATTAATTAGTCTTAGTTTTCAAAAGAGGGCAATTTCGGCTTTTGGTTAGTGTGTGTACCGAAAATATGATTAGAAGATAGGGTACTTTTTAATTTCGGCATTTATTCTCATTCTCTTCTCTTAGTTGTTTGATTTCTCAAAAAGCCGAAAACTCCTAAAGTTCCATCTTCTTCTTCATTCTCTGCTATAAGCTGAAACCCTTAAGTATTCCTTCTCTTTACTCTCTTCTGCCATAGCCGAATGTCCTAGTGTCCATTTTTTTTCTTCCTGCTAATTTCTTCATTAAAAGTCGAATCTCCATAGATTTCTTTGAATCATCTTCTCTTTTTGATTTTCACAAAAAGCCAAAATCTTCTAGGAGTTGCCGAATTCTCTGTAAAGGTAGGTGCTGATTTCTTCTGATTTATTCTTTTTCTCTTTCGATTTTTAGAAGACAAAGCCGAAAGGCTAATGGATTGTTGGTTTCTTGTGTTTACGTGTTGGGCGACATTCAAAAATTGAAGTAGATTGCTTAGATCTAAAAGCCGGAATCGCTAGTCTCTGAACCTCATATCTCTCTTTTCGGGATTTCAAGGTAAGGGGGTTCTCTTTAGATTCTCGTTAGATTCACTATCGTAATTGTGATCTTAACCATATGTTATGATGGTAGCAACTGATAAGGTCTTTTGATGGAATCAATTATCGATTAGGCGAAGGAGGGGAGTGGATCTGCTAAACCAACCACTAAGTTTAAGAAGCGAGTAGTGTCAGCAGTAGGGGATTTGCCACCGGGTTGTGGACCGGCTTCAGAACAAAACCTTAGACAGTTAGCAGTCATATCGGCTTCTGATAGTGTCAACATAGAAAGTCTCGTCTTGTCTGTAATCAGGTGTGTAGATCTCTAACACACTAATTTATCTGTACTATATATGTTATGGGCCAAAAGCCGGAAAAAGGCTGCATGGACAGTCGTGTTACCCGAAAAAGGTAGGCAAGGGATACTAGGTACGTAATCATAGAAACTTCTCTATGTGTATCGATGTATGTGACAGTCTGTAATCTTCTAAGTAGTATATTGTTTTGCTTCTGCATGGATGTATGCATGAGATGGGGTTGATATTATGAAGGGGAAGAGCATGTTAAAAGGTCACTTAGTGATCGGTGGTAAAACCACGATATGTACATTTAGGTCACATTAGTGATCGATGGCTTTGCCACACTTGATTATAAGGTCACACAGTGATCGGTGGCTTTGCCACAGTAGATTGGAAGGTCACATGGTGATCGGCATTACAACTGACAGCATAATTGTCGATATGGTGTGTAGCAGTTGGTGGGTTGATTGTAGAAATCTCCGAGGTGTGATGGCTGGTACGGGCTGGTGTGTAGAGGATGGACTTTTAGGTTGGGTTGGGTCATGTTGCATGTAAATATTCTATTGCCATTGTGTATGGGCCAAGGCCCATAATGTGTTTTTGGGCCTCAAGCCTTTTATGTATTTTCAAGATTTGCACACTGAGTCTTGGTAACTCACCCCTTTAATTTCCCTAACTTTTCAGATGAGCAGTAGATCGTGGGCATGGGAGCCGAGGCAGACTCGAGGGGCCATCAAGTCTTTTATTTTCATAAACTATTTTCGGTTTTCCTTATGTTTTAATTTTGAGGCTATTTATGTAATAAGGCCCCATAACTTAGGTTATCATTTTATATCTGTTAATGTTTAAATTTTATAAGTTTATGTTCAAAGATTTATTTATAAGAAGAAAAAAAAAGATGGGATTTTCAAACGAGTTCTAAGAAAACAACTGCAAAGGTTTTCTACAAATAACACTTACTTAACAAATACCTACATAAACAAACTGAGATTTTGGATCCCTTCAAAGCATAATTTTTACATTTAACCCGTAGCATACCAGATCTGGTCGTAACATTTGGGCCGGGTTTGGAGTGTTACAATTTTGGTATCAGAGCCCAGTTACAAACTACAGGCTGTGAAATGGGTCTAGTAGTATTTTGTAAAATTGATGTGAGTTTGGAGAAAAATGCTTTGGGTTGAGATATGGCCTTCTAGTCTAACGGCACCCGATCCACGCAGGTAAGTATTCTAACTCCTGATATGATATGCATGTTGGGTTTGATGGGCTTTATGGACGTAGACTAGTATAATAGGGTTAATGGACCTTAGGCCTAGTTTAAACAACTCTGTAAACTCATAAAACTTAATCTAACTAAAAATGTCCGTAAACCAGTCACTTGGTTAGGGTGTGGCAACAAGCATGCGCATGTCTAGGATTGGATTCAGGGAGAGCTTGGTATTTAAGCGGTCCTAGTGACCCACCTCCTCTTCGCTGGAATCCTACCTGGGGCGTAGTGACTGTTCACCTTAGCCACGAGGACTAGTTGACGGGCCAAAATTTATAACTAAAACCCGAAAGGGACCAGCCACCCTATTTCACAAAATTACTAAAAGTACCCCTAGTTTTGTAAAATTTCTGAAATACCCTTGATTTGTAAAAATTTCCCAGAATACCTTAGATTTGTAAAACTACCAAAATTTGTGAAATTATCGAATCACCCTGATTGGCAAAATTACCAAAATACCTATGTTTTGTAAATTTACCCAAAAACCTCTAGATTTACAAAAGTACCCGGTTTATAGAAAAAAATTCTAAAATACCCCTGTTTTAAAAAAAAACCAAAATATCTCTATTTCAGAAAATCACCAAGATACTCTATTTTGTGAAATTACGAAAAATACCCTGTAGGAAAGAACTACGAAGATACCCCTGGGTAGTGGAGTGACAGAAATACCCTTATGTGATGAATGTGGGTTCATGGATGTTACTTGTGTATTGATGTATGATGGTTGAATATATGTGGTTCCTAAAACTAGGAGATACAGACTTGAGACTGGAACCTGTAGATATAATTTCGAATTCGAAAGAACTACTCTTGAAACTACTGTCCATAAGATTGTTCGTGGTTACTCAGTGGAAGAAATTAGTAATTCATAAAATTTTTAATCAGATAAATGCGAATCGGTAGAATGAGTACAAGGGGTCGTGGACATCCGCCGCGTGGCCGTGGTAGGGGTAGGATGGCCGTGTCGGAACCAGTAGGATCTGGCCATGGGTCGGGGAATGAGATACCAATTCCACCAGCTGCGGAGGCAGAATTTCAGGATCAGACGGCCGGAGATAATGCGGTATCTCAGGTGATGTTAAGGGTTTTAGAGAGGGTTGCTGGGGCAGGCATGGGTACAGGAGCCTGGAAATCTGTGTCGGAGCGACTTAGAGCCAATGGGGCAGAGATGTTTAGGGAAATTTCTGGTATAGCCCCAAGTACATCTGAGTATTGGTTGGAGGCGGTTGAGCATATAATGGATGATCTGGATTTCACGGAAGAGGAAAAACTGAAAGGGGTTGTATCTCTCCTGCGGGACGAAGCTTATCAATGGTGGCTTGCAGTTAAGGATGGTACAGTGGCTAACCGTGTCACCTGGGATCTCTTCAAAATGGTGTTTCAAAGTAAATACAATGGGACGAGTTATGTGAATGCGCAGCGTAGAGCGTTTCTGAGTCTGGTTTAGGGAAGTAGGTCAGTGGCTGCGTATGAAGCGGAATACTTACGCCTTAGCCGTTATGCTCGAGGGATGGTGGCCACAGACCATGAACGTTGTGTTCAATTTGAAGATGGTCTGAGGGACGATCTGCGTGTGTTGATAGCACCACAGCGGGAGAGATAATTTGCTGTGCTTGTGGAAAAAGCTAAGATAGCTGAGGGTGTCAAGCGGATAGAAAAATTGAATCGAGATAGAGATAGGAGTGAAAGTAAGAGAAATTTTAGATCATCAGGGGCAGTTGGGCGCTTTCAGAAAAGACCCAGGTCAGATGAGCCGAAACAGAATGAGAGACCTACTGCTGCTAGTCAGACACAGAAGTATGCTCGATGTGGTAAATTCCAGATAGGTGAGTGTTGGGCGGGCAGTGGGAAGTGCTTTAGGTGTGGATCTACGGACCACCAGTTTAGAAACTGTCCGCAGCAATGGGGCAGTGAAGGACCCACGAGTTAAGGGAATGCACAACTGGGAAGAGGTGGTCAGTAGCCACAGAAAGGTCTTGGTTCAGCCAGAGGTGGTAATGGTTCCGGTCGGGTTGTAGAGCACCAGGCCAAAGGGCAGGAAACACTGAGGTGAGACAATAGGGGTTAGTCTATGCTACCAGACGTTGAGAGGAGGCTGACGCACCGGATGTCATAACCGGTACGTTTTTAATTCTTGGTTTACCTTACACTGCATTGATTGATATTGGGTCGACGCATTCCTATGTTGCTAGTAGGGTGTCTGGAACTTTAAGCGTAGACTTTGAGATTTCCTCTAGGGAGATGACTGTAGTAAGCCTTTTAGGACAAACTGTAGTGGTGAACAAATTATATAAGGATATACCCCTGGAAGTTCAAGGGGTAGCTTTTCGGGCTGAACTGATGGAATTGCCGTTTGGGAAGTTCGATTTGATCTTAGGAATGGATTGGTTAGTAGAGTATCAAGCAAATTTGGAATGTACAGCCAAGCGTATGGTATTAAAAACTCTCGAAGGTGGTGAAGTGTTGGTGATAGGTGAAAGGGGGAACTGTTTGTCAAATGTGGTGTCTGCCTTAAGAGCAGAAATGATGGTGAGAAAAGGATGTGAGGCAATTCTAATGTTTGTTCGGGCTCTGGAAGCCAAGGAACTAACTGTTGGGGACGTTAGGACGGTGAAGGTATTTCCTGATGTTTTCCCAAAATAGCTTCCGGGATTACTCCCGAATCGTGAAGTGGAGTTTGGTATCAATCTTCTTCCAGGAACAGCGCTCCGTATAGAATGGCGTCGAAGGAGTTGGTGGAATTAAAGGCTCAGATCCAAGAGTTGCTGGATAGAGGGTTTATTCGACCAAGTGTGTTGCCTTGGGGAGCGCCAGTGTTATTCGTTAAGAAGAAGGATGGATCAATGCGTATGTGCATTGACTATCGTCAGTTTAAAAAGCTAACAATCAAGAACAAATACCCATTGCTGAGGATCGACGACTTGTTCGATCAGTTGAAGGGGGCCTCAGTCTTTTCGAAGATAGATCTAAGGTCAGGGTACCATCAGCTGAAGGTCAAGGAGGCAGATATTCATAAGACGACTTTTAGGACTTGCTATGGTCACTAGGAATTCATGGTGATGCCATTTAGGTTGACTAACGTACCAGCAGCATTTATAGATATGATAAATCGAGTATTCCAGCCCCACTTGGATCGGTTTGTCGTGGTATTTATTGATGATATCCTGGTTTATTCGAAATCGGAAAAGGAGCATGATTCATATCTCCGGGTGGTTAGATGTAGATTACGGGAAACGACTCATGCCAAATTCGATGAAGTGCGAATTTTGGCTAAGGGAATTTACTTTTCTAGGTCACGTTGTGTCAGCAGAGGGGATTAGGGTTGACCCTCGAAAAATTGAAGCGGTGTTGGATTGGAAGCCGCCGAAGTCGGTAGCAGAAATTCAAAGTTTTCTTGGTTTAGCCGGGTATTATAGAAGGTTTGTTGAAGGACTTTCATTAATTATGGCAGCGTTGACTAAGTTGTTGCGGAAAGGGGTTTCATTTGTTTGGTCAAATAAGCAGCAAGAGAGTTTCGAGAAGTTAAAAAGGATTTTAACGGAGGCTCCGGTATTGATTCAGCCGGAGGCTGGAAAGGAATTCGTGATTTATTGTGATGCTTCACACACAGGACTGGGATGCGTGTTGATGCAAGGTGGAAAGGTTGTTGCGTACGCATCTTGGCAGTTAAGACCGCATGAATCAAATTATCCCACACATGATTTGGAATTGGCGACGGTGGTTTTTGCCTTGAAAATCTGGAGGCATTATTTGTACGGGGAGAAATCCGTCATTTTACCGATCATAAGAGCTTAAAATGCCTTTTGACACAGAAGGAGTTAAATATAAGGCAAAGAAGGTGGATCGAGTTGTTAAAGGACTGCTTGATCGAATACCATCCGAGTAAAGCCAACGTGGTGGCGGATGCTCTAAGTCGTAAAGTAATCTATGACTTGAGAGCAATGTTTGCTCACCTTAGTTTATGTGATGATGGGAGTTTATTAGCTGAACTTCAAGTGAAACCCTCTTGGGTCGGATCGAGTTAAGGAGAAGCGGTGGCGTGATGAGTTGCTAAAGGGGAAGTTTCCGGCAGGATCAAGTGAGGGATCAACAGAATTTAGTGTGAATGAGGAAGGGCTATTATGTTTTCAAGGGAGAGTGTGCATGCCGAAAGATCCTAAGTTGAGGCATAGGATTTTGCAAGAAGCGCATGGTAGTCCATACGCTATGCACCCTGGAGGGAGTAAGATGTATCGGGATTTGCAAGAACAGTTTTGGTGGCCGGGCCTGAAACGAGAGGTGACTAAATTTGTGGGAAAGTGTTTGACCTGTCAGCAGGTAAAGGCGGAACATTAGTTACCATCAGGGTTGCTACAGCCGGTGAAGATTCCACAGTGGAAATAGGAAAGGATCACCATGGACTTTGTTAGTGGGCTACCTCTCACGCCTACTAAGAAAGATACGGTCTGGATAATTGTTGATCGCTTGACGAAGTCTGCTCATCTCATACCAGTACGGGTCGATTACTCTTTGCAAAAATTGGCTAAGCTATACATAGCGGAGGTAGTGAGGTTGCATGGGGTGCCAGTATCAATCATATCGGACAGGGACCCTAGGTTCACCTCACGATTTTGGAAGGCGTTGCATCAAGCGTTGGGTATGAAGTTGGATTTCAGTACGGTGTTTCATCCTCAAACTGATGGACAGTCTGAGGTAATCCAGATCTTAGAGGACATGTTAAGAGGTTGTGTCATTGACTTCAGGGGTAGTTGGGAAGAGTTCTTACCGTTGGCGGAGTTTGTGTGCAACAATAGCTACCAGTCAAGTATTCAGATGGCGCCCTATGAAGTATTGTATGGGCGGAGGTGTCGTACACCTACCTGTTAGACGGAGTTAGAGGAACGTCGGATGTTGGGTCTAGAGTTGGTTACCGAGACAGAGGAGAAGGTTGAGTTGATTCGCGCTCGACTAAAGGAAGCGTCAGACAGACAAAAGTCCTATGTTGATTTGAAGCGTAAGGACATAGAATTTGCAGTGGGTAACAAGGTGTTCTTAAAAGTGTCGCATGGAAGAAAGTACTGAGGTTTGGATGGAAGGGTAAATTGAGTCCCACATTCATCAGACCCTATCGGGTGTTGAAACGAGTGGGACCGGTAGCTTATCAGCTAGAGTTACCTTCTGAACTAAGTCAGATTCACAATGTGTTTCATTTCTCTATGCTGAGACGATATCGTTCGGATTCCTCTCATGTGGTGCCAGTGGAAGAAATAGAAGTAAGACCCGTGGAAATATTGGATCGTGATGTCAAAGTACTGCGAAGAAAGACGGTTCCGTTGGTTAAAGTTCTATGGTGAAATCACGGTTCTGAGGAGGCTACTTGGGAACCAGAGGAAGTAATGCGGCAACAGTACCCGTATCTATTCTGATCAGGTAATTTCGAGGCCGAAATTCCTTTAAGGGGGTAGAACTGTAACATCCTGAATTTGTGGGGCTTTGCATTTGATGTGTTGTGATGTGATGTTATGTTATGTTTAAGGTGTTAATTAGGGTGTTTAAGGGGTTCAGACTGGGCTCAGGAATTGGGCCGAGGCCTTAGTCAAAATTTTCTACTTGGGTACTCTGGTAGAAAGCCAGTTAGGATAGGGCTTAAAAGATATTATCTGTAAATTAAGACACACAAATGGGCTTGTGGCCCAGTGGTCAGAGGCGTTACTTAGGGGCTTTGAGGTGGCGTGATAAGCAATAAGGAGGTCCAAGGTTCGAGTCGCATTACCCACTTATTATAAATGTTTTTTGCGTCAAAAGAGAGGAGAGTTGGGGGCGGCTAGGATGCTTAGAATTGGGAGATTTATGTGTTTGGATAATGTGGATAATGTGGCAGATAAAAGGAAGAAGAGGTAGTGTTATCTAGGTCACATGTGGATGAGAGATCAGGTAAGGATAAGGGAGAAGGTTAGAAATTATCTACTGATCACAGTAGTGGCCGAATTTCCAACTCTGGGGGAAAAAAAGAATCGGTTTTGATGAGGCTAAAGGGGGTGTCGAAATTTCCCTTGTTAATTAATTAGTCTTAGTTTTCAAAAGAGGGCAATTCCAAATTTTGGTTAGTGTGTGCGCCGAAAATGTGATTAGAAGATAGGGTACTTCTTAATTTCGATATTTATTCTCATTCTTTTCTCTTATTTGTTTCTTTTCTCTTAGTTAATAGGGTTTCCGATCATCAATTCAAATTCACTACTCAATTTCATTTCAAATTCACCACAATTTAATATACAGTTCAATTTCACACATACGTATATATATTTATATTCATCAATTAAATCCAAATCACATTCAACTCCAATATCAATACTTACCTCAATTTTATTTTCCATACACATACATTGAAATTAAACATGTAATAATAAATAACTTGAATTATGATAATACAAACTGGTATTTTCTCGAGCTACTCATCGATCACTTTTTCCTTCCCCTTCATATTAGACGTATCGATTTTCTTATTTGCTACGAAAATTAACATAATTATAATTAATTAATAACACACATATTTTATATAAAATAATACTTTCCATGCAACTTTTACCTAAATCCCAAATTTGTCCTAACCATTTTAACCTTCTTCTTTTTTTTTTTACAATTCATATCCTTTCCTTATTCAATTTCCATCAAAACTTCAATATAACCATCAAATTTTTATCATTTAACCATAACTTCAAGTTTCTTTCAATTTAGCCCATAAAACTCAAAACTTATAGCCTAGTTTACAATTTAGTCCTCCAATCACTTCTAATCACAAATTCTATCAAATTAATCCCTAATTTCATTATTTGTTCAACATAAACCCTAAAAAAAAATCTATCATTTTTCAAAATTTCCACATAAATTCAAGAGTATCTTACTCTAAGACTTCAGAAACGTTAAAATCACATGAAAAGGACTTAATTAAATTTACCAAAAAATCTCCAAGCTTCAAAACCCTAGTTTTTCCATTTTTTCTTTTCTTTCCTTTCTTTCTTTCCCCAATTTCGTTTGCTCTCTGTAACTTTTCTGTTCCTTATTATTATTATTATTATTAAATATAATATATATATATATAATAACCAATATATATTACATGTGTATTAATACATATAAATACACATATATAAATTATCACCACACATTTGGCACTATCATATTTATTTAACAAAAATAATATAATAAACATAATAAATAAATACTAATAATAATAATCTTTTACTTAACTTATAAGTAAATATATATATAATATACATTTGTACTAATAATTTATTTACACATGTATTCATTCTCTAATTTACACATGTCACTAATTTAGTCTTTTAACCTTTCTTTATTCTATAATTAAATGTTTATGCTCTATTCAATTTAGTTCTTTCTAATAATTACTTCTAATTAAACTAAATTCACTTATAAAAAATCTAATTCAACCCATACTAACTTCGTAAATATTTTTAATAAATATTTACGGACTCGTTTTCCTAAGACGGAGGCCCTAAACTCACTTTTTCGGTGCCCGTAGAATTTGGGTTATTACATTTCTCCCCCTTAATAAATTTCATCCTCGAAATTTACCTGAGAATAGATGGGGGTACTGTGCTCTCATAGTTTCTTCGGATTCCCATGTTGCTTCTTCCACACTATGACTTCTCCATAACACTTTCACTAGAGGAACCTTTTTATTTCTTAACTCTTTTATTCCTCGTGCTAGAATCGCAACTGGTTCTTCTTCATAAGACAAATCCGGTCGAATCTCAATATTTTCAGAAGAGATAACATGAGAAGGATCTGATCTATATCTTCGAAGCATCAAAACATGAAAAACATCGTGAATCTTCTGTAATTTTGGAGGTAAAGCCAAACGATAAGCTACTAGTCCAATTCGCTCTACTATTTCATATGGTCCGATATAACGAGGACTTAACTTTCCTTTCTGGCCAAATCTCAATACTTTTTTCCAAGGAGAGACCTTAAGAAATACCTTGTCACCAACTGAATATTCAATATCTTGTCATTTCAAATCAGCATAAGACTTCTGTCTATCAAAGGCCACTTTTAATCTCTCTTGTATCTTTTTGACTATTTCTTTTGTTTCTTGGATCAACTCAGGCCCGATTATTTTTCTTTCATTTAATTCAGTCCAACACACAGGTGATCTATATCTCCACCCATACAATGCTTTATACAGAGCCATCTGAATACTTGATTGAAAACTATTATCATACATAAATTCAGCTAAGGGTAAATAACGTTCCCAACCTGATTCAAAATCAATAATGCAAGCCCGAAGCATATCTTCTAATATTTAAATTACTCGTTCAGACTGTCCGTCAATTTGCAGATGAAATGTAGTGCTAAAATTAAGCCTGGTACCTAGAGAATCATGTAATTGCCTCCAAAATCGTGATGTAAACCGTGGATCCCGGTCTGAAATAATAGATACAGAAATACCATGCAGTCTCACTATTTCCTGAATATAGATCACAGCCAGTTTCTGTAAAGACCAATCAGTTCTGACTGCTATAAAGTGAGCAGACTTAGTAAGTCGATTAACTATCACCCAAATGGCATTCTTTTTGCTTGTTGACAATGGTAATCCCGTAACAAAATCCATTGTGATTCGATCCCATTCCCATTCTGGAATATTGATAGGCTGAAGCAAACCTGTTGGTACCTGATGTTCTGCTTTAACCCGCTGACATGTCAAACATTTACCAACATACTCAACTATATCTCTTTTCATTCCAGGCCACCAGTATAGTTCTCGTAAATCCCGATACATCTTCGTACCTCCAGGGTGCAAAGCAAATGGACTATCATGAGCTTCTCGAAGAATCAACTCTTTAAGTTCTGAAGTAACTGGAATATAAATTCGATTACGGAATCTCAAACAACCTTGATCATCAATACTGAAATTTTCTACTGGGCCACTCAATACCATCTCTCTTTTTTTCAACAACCTATCATCTTTCAATTGTACTGATTTGATCTGATCAAACATTACCGGCTTAATTCTCAACTCAGCTAAAAGACTCCCATCATCACTGATACTGAACCGTGCAAACATTGCTCTTAATTCTATTGCAGCTTTTCTACTTAGTGCATCAGCTACTACGTTTGCCTTTCCCGAATGATAATCTATGACACAATCATAATCTTTCAGAAGCTCGATCCATCGTCTCTGTCTCAAATTCAACTCCTTTTGCATCAGAAAGTATTTGAGACTTTTATGATCGGTATATATATAACATTTTTCACCAAAACGATAATGCCTCCAAATCTTTAATGCAAAAATTATAGCGGCTAGCTCCAAGTCATGAGTTAGATAATTACGCTCATGTGGTTTCAACTGTCGAGATGCATAGGCTATTACCTTCCCTTCCTGCATCAGAACACAACCTAGACCATTTAATGAAGCATCACTGTATAATACAAAATCCTTACCCAAATTCTGGTAATGTCAGAACTGGTGCCTCGATTAACATTTGCTTCAACGTGTCAAAACACTTCTGACACCGATCATCCCAGATAAAAAGAACATTCTTCTGTAGTAACTTAGTCATCGACAAAGCTATCTTCGAAAATCCATTCACAAATCTTCTGTAATACCCAGCTAAACCAAAAAAACTGCGTACCTTAGATACATTCTTTGGTGCTTTCCATTGAACAATTGCTTCAATTTTTTTTGGATCAACTCTAATTCCATCTGCTGATACCACATGTCCCAAAAATACAACCTCTGGTAACCAGAACTCACATTTACTAAGCTTTCCATACAACTGCTTCTCCCGTAGTATCTGTAGTAAAAGTTACGAGATCTTTGATCATGTTCGACGACGATTTAGAATAGACCAGTATATCATCAATGAAAACTACCACAAACTGATCCAAATATGGATGAAAAATACAGTTCATCAAATCCATGAAAGTAGATGGGGCGTTAGTCAACCCGAATGGCATTACTAGAAATTCATTGTGACCATATGTCGTACGGAAAGTTGTCTTTGGCATATCACATTCTTTTACTTTCAACTGATAGTAACCTGACCTTAAGTCAATCTTCGAAAACACAGAGGCTCCTCTCAACTGATCAAATAATTCGTCAATGTGGGGAAGTGGATACTTATACTTAATTGTCACTTTGTTTAACTGTCTATAATCAATACAGAGTCGCATCGAGCCATCTTTCTTTTTAACAAATAACACTGGAGCTCCCCACGATGAAATACTCGGTCTAATAAATCCACGGTCTAACAAATCTTGTAAATGTATCTTTAACTCTTTCAGTTCAATGGGCGACATACGGTATGGAGGCATAGAAATTGGAATCGTACCCGGATACACTTCAATAAATTCAACTTCTCTTTCTGGCGGCAAGCCTGGTAACTCTTCAGGAAATACGTCTGGAAACTCGTAAACTGTTCTAATTTTACTGCATTGGCTACTAGCTGAATCTGAATTAATAACATGAGCTAAGTATATTGTACAACCCTGCTGTAATAACTTTTTAACCTTCATTGCTGAAATAACACGTGTTGGCCCACTGTTTCGAATTCCCTTTATCTCAATAGTGTTACCATCATTAGTCTAAATATTGAACTTCTTCTTATAGCAGTCCAAAATCACACCATGTTCAGACAACCAATCCATACCCAATATTATATCAAAATCTCCAAATGGCATAATTAACAAATCAACTAGAAAAGTTTCATTCTTAATTTTCAACGGACATACTTGATTTACTATTACTGTTTGCCCTAACAGGCTTGACACTTCTTTTGTTACACTAGACATTTTGGATTCAAAATTTCCCAATTCAACCAACTTCGAATTTATACTTAAGTCAATCTTCGAAAACACAGAGGCTCCTCTCAACTGATCAAATAATTCGTCAATGTGGGGAAGTGGATACTTATACTTAATTGTCACTTTGTTTAACTGTCTATAATCAATACAGAGTCGCATCGAGCCATCTTTCTTTTTAACAAATAACACTGGAGCTCCCCACGGTGAAATACTCGGTCTAATAAATCCACGGTCTAACAAATCTTGTAAATGTATCTTTAACTCTTTCAGTTCAATGGGCGACATACGGTATGGAGGCATAGAAATTGGAATCGTACCCGGATACACTTCAATAGCAAATTCAACTTCTCTTTCTGGCGGCAAGCCTGGTAACTCTTCAGGAAATACGTCTGGAAACTCGTAAACTTTTCTAATTTTACTGCATTGGCTACTAGCTGAATCTGAATTAATAACATGAGCTAAGTATGTTGTACAACCCTGCTGTAATAACTTTTTAACCTTCATTGCTGAAATAACACGTGTTGGCCCACTGTTTCAAATTCCCTTTATCTCAATAGTGTTACCATCATTAGTCTAAATATTGAACTTCTTCTTATAGCAGTCCAAAATCACACCATGTTCAGACAACCAATCCATACCCAATATTATATCAAAATCTCCAAATGGCATAATCAACAAATCAACTAGAAAAGTTTCATTCTTAATTTTCAACGGACATACTTGATTTACTATTACTGTTTGCCCTAACAGGCTTGACACTTCTTTTGTTACACTAGACATTTTGGATTCAAAATTTCCCAATTCAACCAACTTCGAATTTATATATGAATGTGAAGATCCAGGGTCAATCAAAGCATAAACAGGCTCAGAATATAATAAAAATATACCTGTTACAACATCATGTGCATTGCCATCTTCTCAGGTTCTGACTACAGAAGCTCTGGCCGTTACTCTAGCTTCAGACTGCTGGGTCACTATGTTACTCCCTCTTCTCGTAACTCCTCCTCTAGATATTGGTCCACCTTTGGTCGATCCCCTACCTCTAGCTGTAGATACCGATCTATGTGATATCACAGGTGTAACACTATTAGTTTTCGGATAGTCTCTGATGAAATGGTCTTTAGAACCACATCGAAAACAGCCTCTAGCTAATTTCCAACATTCCCCTCTATGTTTCTTCCCACAGTGTTGACAATCTAGAATTTCTATTTCCTGATATGGACCTCTTACACTACCGGTGGACACTGTAGTTTGTTTTTCTCGATTTTTGTCTCCTCTATTTGTTCGAAAACTAGATCTCCATCCACCTCTAGAATCTCGAGATCTTTTAGATGGAGGATTCAAACTCATAGTTCCCGTACGTTTCCCAACTGATTTAAAAGTTTCAGACTTTTTGTCTAGTCCCAAGACTTGCTCTACCATCTTGGCCAGCTCGATCAAATCAACAAATTCAATGATTCGCTGGGACACTAATTGCAGTTTTATTTCATCTCTTAATCCCCGTAAGAATCTTTTACAGCTATCGGCTTCACTTGGTACAAACTCTGATGCATATCTACCAAGTCTTGAGAACTCCCGTTCATAGTCCACTACTGTCATTTCACCTTATTTTAGCGTAATATACAATTCAATTTCACACATACGTATATATATTTATATTCATCAATTAAATCCAAACCACATTCAACTCTAATATCAATACTTACCTCAATTTCATTTTCCATACACATACATTGAAATTAAACATGTAATAATAAATAACTTGAATTATGATAATACAAACCGATATTTTCTCGAGCTACTCATCGATCATTTTTTCCTTCCCCTTCGTATTAGACGTCTCGATTTTCTTGTTTGCTACGAAAATTAACATAATTATAATTAATTAATAACACACATATTTTATATAAAATAATACTTTCCATGCAACTTTTACCTAAATCCCAAATTTGTCCTAACCATTTTCACCTTCTTCTTCTTTTTTTACAATTCATATCCTTTCCTTATTCAATTTCCATCAAAACTTCAATATAACCATCAAATCTTCATCATTTAACCATAACTTCGAGTTTCTTTCAATTTAGCCCATAAAACTCAAAACTTATAGCCTAGTTTACAATTTAGTCCTCCAATCAATTCTAATCACAAATTCTATCAAATTAATCCCTAATTTCATTATTTGTTCAACATAAACCCTAAAAAAAATCTATCATTTTTCAAAATTTCCACATAAATTCAAGAGTATCTTACTCTAAGACTTCAAAAACATTAAAATCACATGAAAAGGACTTAATTAAACTTTCCAAAAAATCTCCAAGCTTCAAAACCCTAGTTTTTCCATTTTTTTCTTTTCTTTCCTTTCTTTCTTTCCCCAATTTCGTTTATTCTCTGTAACTTTTCTATTCCTTATTATTATTAAATATAAAATATCTATATAATAACCAATATATATATTATATGTGTATTAATACATATAAATACACATGTATAAATTATCACCACACATTTGATATTTATTTAACAAAAGTAATATAATAAACATAATAAATACATACTAATAATAATCTTTTACTTAACTTATAAGTAAATATATATAATATACATTTGTACTAATATTTTAGTTACACGTGTATTCATTCTCTAACTTACACATGTCATTAATTTAGTCTTTTAACCTTTCTCTATTCTATAATTAAGCTTTTATGCTCTATTCAATTTAGCCTTTTCTAATAATTACTTCTAATTAAACTAAATTCACTTATCAAAAATCTAACCCATACTAACTTCGTAAATATTTTTAATAAATATTTACGGACTCGTTTTCCTAAGACAGAGGTCCTAAACTCACTTTTTTGGTGTCCGTAGAATTTGGGTTATTACAAAAACATTTAACATAGACATGCCAATACTCCAAGGATAATGGCTCGATAGTGTGATGCTGCCTTCGACGATCTCCAACCCTGAGCTAACCTGACAAAACTAAAAGAAATGGAAAGGAGGGAGTAAGCTTTACGCTTAGTAAGCTCACATGAAAATAATAAATAATGCGATAACATGCTATTTTCATATTCTTTCTATTTATTCAAATTCTAGTTAAGCTGTTTTCTCGAATTACAGTCATTAAATTATTTATATCTGGAGCTACAAAACTCAAAATTAAGATCCGTTAATTTTTCGTGAAACTAGACTCACATATCTTCTTACCATAAAATTTTTAGAATTTTTGATTTAGCCAATTAGTACAGTTTATTCTTTAAACTCTCCCCTATTTCGCTGCCCGACAGCTTCGACCTCTATCTACTAAAAATAAAATATCTCATAGTACGAGACTTGGATAATGTTTCTGTTTCTTTCTCCTGAAAGTAGAATCATTAAGGATTTCATTCATATTATTTCTAACTCATAATTAGTTTTGTACAATTTCTAGTGATTTTCCAAAGTTGGAACAGGGGATTCCGAACTCATTCTGACTCTATCTCACAAGAATTCAAATATTTCATCATACGAGATACCTTTACTAGCACCATTTACTTTATATGAAACTAGACCCAATAAGATTTAATTTAATATTTTATTCAGTCTCTAACTCAATTTCCACTATTTTTGGTGGGTTTTCAAATTAGGACTAATGCTGCTGTCCAAATCAATTTTGGTACAATATAATGATCACTATCATAAGATCATTTCCAACTAATCATGAACTTACCATTTCATGGATCCCTTACTCATTTTTCACAATAGAGCTCAATATAAAAATCATTATTTCTCATGGGCATACTTAGTCATGCATTCCAAGTATAGGATAATTCCCTATTATATGTACTCAATCATCAAATTAGTCTCATGGCAAAACATCATAGTATTAATCTTAGTTGAGCTCAATGATTCAAGAATTTCCATTCTTATTTCTCATTTTGATCCCGATGAATTTCTCAAGAATCTCGATGGATAGCCCATTTACCGTCAAATCATGCAAGTGATCATTTTCAAGCACGCACTCCCGCGAACCTCACATCTTACGGCGGGATTACCAGTCCAGGCTAAATCCCCCGAAATATAAACTCATAGAGTGATGTCGGGATTACCAGTCCAGGCTAAATCCCTTGTGATGACAAACACTCTCAATGAGCTCGGATTTGAATTACCAGTCCAGGCTAAATTCAGACCCTATTCGGATTACCCCTCCGGGCTAAATCCATAATGTACACATATTCTTCGGGAGGCTCGATCACTTAAGGAAACACCCGTCCGGGCTAGATCCTTTCTATAATTGAGATCAACGGATTACCCGTCCAGGCTAAATCTTTTTTTGCAACACATGAAGGATCTCAAGTCACATAAGCCACGGTTTATCCATCGAATTTCCCTTTTAACTTCAACAGGGACATTTATCATTTTGTCATTAATATTATTAACACAATTCATAAATTTTCATGCCATCATTTTATACAACTATAATTCATTCATAAAACATGCATTTAGGCATATTATGGGTTTACTTTAGGTTATTCGAACTTACTTGTCGAAATCTCGTCAGGTACAACCGTGTAGCAACTCATACAACCCATGTAATATTAATTTAACATTCAATTCATGTAACATTAATTCGCCATTCAATTTCACATGACACAATAAACATCACATTTTCCATGCCTTACATACCATCCATCAACTTCTCCTAAACATATTAAATCATACAATTTATGCCATATCAATAGGGAATTACAATTCAAGCATGGTGTTGCATTATTATTAACACACGAACTTACCTCGGATCTAGAAACAACAATTTACCATTTTAGTCCATAACCTTGTATTTTCCCGATTTAAGCCCGAATCTGGATTTCCTTGATTATTAAGCTTGGAAGCTTGAAAACCCTAACTATGTCTTCTCCGATGCAATATTCGGCCATAGATAGAAGATGCACAAGAAATTTGGCTTTTATTTTGTCTTTTAGTCCATTTAATGACCAAATGACCAAAATACCCTTTTAGCCTTTCTTTGAAATTGTATCCATCCAAGCCCATTTTTGTCCAAAATCTTAGAACTTGGTCAAATTCTATTTAATACCCTCTAATTAAAAATCCAATTCAATTTCATACTAAAAACATCTAGAACTCATATTTTGTAATTTATTCAATTTAGTCCTTGAAGTCTAATCGAGCACCTTAAACATATAATTTCTTCATGAAATTTTATCACAAGCATGTAAAAATATCATAGACCTTATAATAATCATAAAATAATTATTTCTACTTCAAATTTGTGGTCTCGAAACCACTATTTCGACTAGGCCCTAATTCGGGATGTTACAGTGTACACTATTGGGATGTTAGGCAGATATTTTAAGCAACCCTGGTTTGGACCATTGGATAGCATTCAAAAGGGTTATAAGGTATTTTCAGAGAAAAAAAATTTACATGCTCACAGATCGGAGGTCTAATCAGTTAGAGATCATCAGGTATATAGACTCCGATTTTGATAAAATATGGATACAAGATTTTGTCACTAAGGTGCAAATTGTGTAAATAAATTGCAATCTTTTATTCCAATAGCAACAGGAGCACATCAAAGTAAAAACACATAGACTTTAAGTTCCTGGTTGTTAAAGTAAAAGTTCAGAGTGGTTAGGTGTTTATAAAGCATATTAGGACAAACTCCATGATTGTGGATCCGCCTACTAAGGAGCTACACCTAAGGTTTTATAAGAGCACACTGCTCATATGGGTGTAATGTCATTTAAAGGATATGTAACAGTCCGAATTTGACCCTAATCGGAACGGTGGTTTCGGGACCACGAATCCGAGTCTGAAATATCTTTTAAATGACATATTCTATGTTTATTATATGTGAATTAATGTGTGTGAAAGTTTCGTAGAAAAATTTAATCGTTTGTGTGCTTAATTCGATAAAAAAGACTTAATCGCGTAAGTTGCAAAAGTAGCAAACTATAGTGAAAAATGCCTATTTGATGATGGCTTGTTAAAGCGGGGTATTAAAAGAGTAATTAGCCCATCTTTAGATGTAGTGGGCGGCATATGTCTAAACTACCCTTAAGTTATATGTTATGAAATTTTATATTATAAGGTTAAATAAGTAATAAACTAAATAACATGTTATATGTTAAAATAACATAAAAAAATAAGCTATCATCTTTTAATTCTCCCTTGGCTGAATGTTGAAGAAAGAAAGAAGCTTTGAATCCTTTTGATTTTCGGCATTTCTAGGCTAAAATTCAAGGTGAGTTTTTAGTAGGTTTTTGATAATTTTTACGTTTTTGAGATCGTTGCTTTGTATATTACCCGACCCATGTTAGAATTTTTGAGATTTATGTGTATATGAGGTTCGGCCATTGATGTGTTCATGTGGTTTTTGGTGTTTGATGATTTTAAATTAAAGATGTGTTTAGGATTAATATGTTTTGTATTAGAAATTTTAGTAAATTTGAGTATTTGGGCTAAATTGCAAAAATAAATTTTTAGAGGGGCTTATTTGCAAAATAAATGAAAGAAATGGACTTATATAGTCCCTATGCATATTCGGCCCTTGAATGTTGTAGTGAAATTTTGTGTATTTTGTGTTTTGTGCAATTAGGACTAAATTGTAAAAATGTAAAACCTTAGGGGTAAAATGGTAATTTGCATATTTATGTTTTTTTGGTACTAAATTGAAATGAAATGTACTTGAATAAGCTGAAATTTTAATGTGGTTAGATCAAGAACAAAGAAAAACAGATTTGGATCGGGGAAAGATGAAGGTTCTCGAATAACCGGTTTACACGGTCCGTCGACAATCGAGGTAAGTCCTTAAGCAAATATACGTTAAAGAATTATTTATGATTATGATGAATAATGAAACTTGAATATTTAAAGTATATTTATAGGTAATAGCCAAATGTAGAAGTATGGTATTGAACTGAACTTACTTTGTAAAACGAAAAGTGTTTAAGTATGTTTGGGTTGGTATGTGAAGGTAATATGAGCTATATGAGTTGTTTGCATTGTTGGTATTATGAAATGAGTATTGAATTGATGATTATATCTATATCGGGCTTTAAGCCTAGCAGGCCTCGTGCCGGTGTTATTTATCGGGCTAAATGCCTAGCAGTGCCTTGTGTTGGTGATGTAATCGGGCTATGAGCCTAGCAGGTGCCTTGTGCTTGATGTATATCAGGCTTATTGCCTAGCAGGCTAAATGCCGGTGATCAAATTTAGACCTCGGGTCTAGCAGGCTTAATGCCAGTGATGTATTATGAATCCTTTACAACGTGGAATGTAAATACTTCAATAAACAAAATGCTCGGGTAAATATAAAGGTTTATAGATGCAAGGAACAAGGTAAGTGATAATCTTTCCTTTCGAATTTCATAAGTGGTAGAATGGTTAAGGTTTTTGGTAATGAGTTTTTATGATATGTGCATTTGATTTATTCATTAATGAGTGTGATATGTATATTGAAATATAAGCTTGATAATATCTTTGAGATTCGGTCAAATGTACAAATGTTAAAGGTGAAAGTTATCGAAGATGCATATATGTATATATGATTAATTGTATATAATTGAGATATATGTTATACTTGTTAATGATGGAATATGCGAATACTTAAAGCTTAAAGTGCTTGGAGGGTTGTATACCTTCGATGAGGGAAATAATAGATGCTAAGTTACAGAAACGGCAGTTCGGCCATAATGAAATTATTAGTTAAATTACTTGGATTTTAAAGCCATGAATAATTTGATTTACATGTGTATATATATGTGCTAAATGTTGGAATGTTTGATTATTGTTTCGTAAATGCTTAAGACTTACTAAGCTAGTGAGCTTACTTGTGTGATATGTTCTCCTCTGTTTTGTAGATTCGGTTAAGGCTACGAGCTTAAAAGGGATCGTCAAGAAAGTCATCCACATTATCAACTTAAGTTGGTACTCTTAAATTTTGGTATTCGGATAAAGGCATGTATAGAAAAGGCTATGATCTTGTTAAGTTGAAAACTTTGTTATGTTTATATAATAGCCATGCGAAAATGGCTTAATCCTTTGGTTAAGTATGCTTTCGATATAACTGTTTGAATATATTGCTAGTGGATGTGTAAATTCGATCATAGTATGAATATATATATAAAGTGATAATATATATATGTGTTACCATGTTTAGTTAGGTGAATTGGCAATATGGAAAAATGATGGATGTTTTGATAAGATATAGTATGCAATATATTAGTTAGATAAAATGATTGATACATAATGTGCTTGAATAGGTCTTTCATATTGTAAAATCGGCTATATTGGATCAATGTTATATTTAAATGATTTTGGTTATATGATGTTTACATTTTTATAATGAAGCATGTATAAGACCGTTGGCTTAATAGGCTTGATTGCTATTGATAGGAAACGAATATGTTATGTAAATGTTTAGGTATAAATTTTAATGGAAAGTAAATTAGTATGTTCGGTCATGATATAATGCTACTATGTTTGCATATGCATCTATTATAAAATGGTATGAATAGTCGACTGGCTTAGTATGCTCATGTATTGAATAATTCGAATGAAACCTAGCTCATGTTATATGTGATTTGATTTATGTCCAATTTATGATATATTACGATACAAGTTGAGGTATTTTTTTTTTAGTGAATAAATTTCATGAAAGTTTAATTCATGTAGTTCGGATATTGACATTTATTAAGTATCTGTAAATAAACTCATTATACATTATTTTAAATTAATAAGTTGTAATATTATATGAAATAGAAACGATTGCATTGTTTACGCTTGAATTCAAATGAATGTCAATATGGAATTGAGTTTAGTTCGTTAATGCCTTATAACCCTTGTCCGGCGACGGGTACGGGTTAGGGGTGTTACAGGATATTTGGTTTTAGTGGGAGTTTGTATTTTTAAATGCTTTTATGTTATAAACACATTTTCAAATATTTCAATTTAAAGATATTAAGTTTATTATTTTCTACAGAAATAAAGTTTATTTAGTTTATTCACACTCTGATTTTCGTAAAGTTTGATCTCACTAAGGAGGACCAGTTGGAAATAGACATGTTTAGATTATATTGCATGTAATTTCCATGCTACACATCCATACTTGATCTATGCCGTTTGGTTGTGTTAATATACGTGATCATGGATGAATTTAGTTACGATATATGTAATGAAAGTCGCATTGGTTCTATGTTAATATAATTAATGGACGAGATTATTCGGGATACCTTTTGGATATGATAGTAAAATTTTGAGCTCATAAAGTTATATAATGACGTGTAATTATAGAGTAATTAGTATATATATATATATGGTCCAAGTGGGAGATTGTTGGAAAATATGGACATCACGTACATGTTATCATTTACTATCATGATAGGTTAGCCCAAATTAAGAGTGATCTAATTTGGTTAGAATTTTATTGGGCTTTAATTATTAAATAAAGTATGGGTCAAATATATGTAGATACTCTAGTAATTGAGTTCTAATTAAATTCTAATTTAATTAGAATTTGATTAGAACTAATATGTCAAGTTTATAAATATTAGAGTTATGGTCCCAAATTACACACAAGATATCTTTTCTAATATCCCATTATTAGAAAAAAGAGAGCAGATATTTTCTAAATTTTGGTCTATTGGTAATGGAAGAATGATTAGTTTCTGGGATGATTGCTGGATGAAAGAAGACCGTTTAGTATTGATAATGGAACTATTCAGGAAGATTGAATGTGGGTGACTTGAAGGGTCCTAGTGGCGATTTGGATTGGATGACATTGGAGAAAATGGTGCCACCGCATATTGTTTCGTTTATTGCTGGGATGTCTCCTCCATCTGATCTCGCAGGAGATGATGAGTAACAATGGGTTGTTCTCCATTGTTGATACTTATACAGCAGTTGTGGGGCCTGGATGGGAGGTAGCGAATGGTGATTAGAAGTTGGTTTGGAAATGTAAGGCACCCCAACGTGTACGACAATTTTTCTAGCTTCTTTTCAAGGGGCGTCTGCTGACGAATGAGGAGAGAGTTAAGCGACATATGGCAATTGATAGTAGCTGAGATATGGAGAGTGTGTCGAGACAGCCATCTATGTTTTGAGAGACTATTCTTTTGCTCAAAATATTTGGAGAAGAATTATCCCTAACACTACTAGTAACTATTTCTTTGATTTGAATACTAGGATGTGGCCTGTATGCAATTTAAAGAACACTGGACAATTTAGCATTGATGGAACCAACTGGTGCACATTGTTTCTTATTATCTGGTGGTTTCTATGGAAGGTTCGTGATGCTTTTTGTCTTTCAAGATGCGAGTATTAGCTATAGAGATGTGATCATGTTGAGTATGTCTTGGGCTAGAAGCTTCAAACATTTGAGTAATATTAATAGTCGGGATGCAATGGGTTCGGGTGTAGTTAACCAATGGAGGAGCCCGAAAGAAGGATGGATTTAATGGGGCCACGGATATGGACTCCGGTATCTCAACCATTGGAGAAGTGCTGAGGGATGCGAACTCCAACCGGATAATGGGGTATGCCAAGAGACTTGGTGAGTCAGTGTTTCACACGGAAGCAAGGGCTCTTTTATAAGGGCTTCGTTTGGCTTGGGAGAAGGGTTTTAGAAGGGTTGAAGTTGAAAGCGCATTGTTGATCGAAGCTGCTGGCAACGAGCATGCAACTAGCAATGGAGTGGCAGAGATAAGGCAAATTCAGGAGTTAAAATCACGTCCATGACAGTTGGTTTTTTATCATGCAAGTGACAACAGAATCGGGTTGCTGACTCTATGGCGAAAGTTGGGAGATCATTGGGAATGAATTTGGTCTTGTTAGATAGGCCACCACTACTGGCTGCTAGTGTGGTTCAGCTGGAGAAAGAGCAAGATAATGAAGGTTTTGCTGCGAGGGGTGCAGCTCATATAGTCTAGGTTCTGTGAGCCTCTTTCTCTTTGACCAAAAAAAGAAGTCATTAGTCACATTGACTTTATATAAAAAAGAAAGAAATTTAATGGATGGAATGCATTGTTGATAATCCAACTAAGTGTGTTTTTATATGTATATAGTTGAGAAAAAAAATATTATTCTTAAAATATTTTTTGAGAATAACTTATCTTTATCATTTCCGATTTTGGGATCAAACAAATATTTTATATACAACAGTTGTAACAATAGCTGTTGAGGCAAGGTGTTCATACTACTAGTGGTTTCCATGCATGCTCGACGTTGCAAAGCTGACAGCCAAATATAGAGTTGCGGTTCCTTAACTATGGTTTCGGCAGAAAGAATGTGATGTCCTATGGCAGTCGGTAGATTGGTGGTTATGAATTATCGTTTGCCTAATGGGGCCATGGTGGGTTTCTTTTATCAGTATTGTTAAAACTGGAATAGATCGATTAATTGAATCGAAAATCGATTTAAAATATACCATTCCCATTAAGATATTATTAAAGAAAAAAGTAATGAGATTTTAACTCCGGTACATGAAGTGAACTTGGTTGCAACCATCGCCCTAAGGTGTTGCCAACAAATTGACTATAAATCATTTCAATATAAAGTAGAGCCACTATAGGAAAATAGGGTTATAGCGGCGTTAAAACGCCGCAAGTATTATACATTTGTGGCATTTTCCACAAAATGCCGCTAAAAACTAAGCAATAGCGGCGCATTTTAAAAAATGCCGCAAAAAGATAAGCACAACGGCGTCGTTTTATATTGAGCTATAAGGGCATTAGCGGCGCTTATAGAAAAACACTGGTGTTTATTGGAAAACGCCGCTATAGGATGACCATTAGTAAAAAACGCCGCAAAATAATTGGCACAACGTCATCGTTTTATTTTGAGCTTTAAGGGCATTAGCGGCGATTTTTGATAAACGCCGCTATAGAATGAGAATTAGCGGTGCTTTTTAAAAAACGCCGCTAAAGATTCAGCATTAGTGGTGTTTATTGTAAAAATGTTACAAAAAACATTTTATTTGCCATTTGGCTCCCTATCTAATTATTATTTAACTTGTTAATTTGTATTAATTAAAATACAATTTATTTATAATTGAATATTTTTAATTTATATATTAAATAATTTGTTATATATATTAAAATTATAATTATAGTTTAAATTATTTAAGAGATAATAGCTAAACTTTATATATATTAAAATTGAAAAAATTGGTAACCCATGCATCTCTAGAGAAACAAAATTAATTAGTAAATTGAAAATTTTATTTAAATTTCCTAAAATATTGAAAGAATATATAATATTATTCGAAATTCATCTAATTAATTTAGGGTTTAAGGTTTATTGTTAAGGGTTTATGGGGTTTGTATAGGCCGATTAGGGTTTCGAGTTCAACATTTTAAGATTTGATGTTTAGAGTTTATGGTTTATGGTTAGTATTAGGATTAGGGTTATGGCTTGGGTTTATGGGTTTATGTGTTTAGGGTTTAGGATTTATGATTTCGGATTTAAAGGTTAGGGTTTAGTGTTTAGGGTTTAGAGAAGATCGAATGAAGACAGAATATCAAATTTGATTTAATCATTAAAAAATTATAAAAATATTTGCTATAAAAATGGTGAGATTGCATTTTTTTACTTACAATTTAATTTCAGCCCCCTAACAAATTCTGATTGTGCTTTTGTTTATCCCTAAACCCTGAACTTTAAACCCTAAACTCTAAACCCTAAATTCATGGCTCTAAACTCTAAACCCTAAATCATACCTCTAAACACTCGACCATAAAACCCTAAACTACAAACAATAAACCAATAGCCCATTAAACCCCAAAATATTAAACCCAAAAACTCTAAACCTTAAAAATATATTTCATATGGATATATTGATGTGTGTATATATAGATACTAATGTAAAATCTTATGTTTATAATAATTAGTGGAAGCACTTAATATTGATTAAAAAGTTGATTATAATTAGAAATTATAATAAATCATAAATTTTGATTTTACTGTAATAAATAAATTATAATAAATAAAAAATTATAAAAATAATTACCTAACTATTCTCTATTTTACGCACAAATTAACCTGATCGAAATTTAATTAAAGTTAATGTTTGCAGATTCTATCAATTTAATCTTAATTTTAAAAATTCAACAAATTTAACCCCTTAACTTTACACATTCTGTTAATTTAATCTTTATTCTTAAAAACGCAAAAATTAAAAACCTAAAAAACTTTGAAAAAAAATATATATATTTGAATGTTTAATTTTTATAAAATAAATACAAAACTATAAAATAATTATAAATGAATAAAAACAATAATAATAAGTTAGGAATAGTGGCGTTTTTAATAAAAACGCTGGTAATATATATGAAAAATTTGGAACGACGCCGTTTGAAGCTGATGTTTAGTGGCATTTCCTCTAAAACGCCGCAAAATGTTGCGTTTTTATTTGTTTATAGTGGTGTTTTATAAAAAACGCCGCAAAATCTTGTGTTTTACCGGCGTTTTATCTAAAAACGCCACTAATATATATTAAGTGTTTACAAAACGGCGTCGTTTTTCTGCTTTGTTTTAGAGGCGTTCTTAAAAGCATTAACTATTTGCAAAACGACTTTGTTTTGTCATTTGGTTGTAGTGGCGCTTTCTTAGAAACGCAGCAAATGGATTCAGTTTTATTTCAAAACGTTGTCGTTCTTTTCCATCCATTATATCCCTAAAATTAAACCCAAAAGAACAGAATTTTCCCCCACCGAAATTTTCCCAAATCCCTAACTTTTCCCCTAATCCCTAAATATTTCCCAAAATCAAAAACAAAACATCCTTCTGCCACTAAAGTCTCCGAGCCAAGGACTTGTTGCATCGCCGTCTCCTCTGCTGCATCATGTCACTGTCGCTCTCCGCTGCCACAACCAATCGGTAAATTTCAGTACTTGTTTAAACTTTATCATTAATATTTGAGGCTTTAATAGTGAATGGGATTTTGGTTCTGGCTTTATTTTTACTAGGGAATTTGAAATTTTGGAAGAAGAATGTTATGCGTGTAGGCTTTATTTTTCCATTTTGTGAAGATATATCCTTTTTTGGTTGTACAATGTGTTGCAGTTTAATATGTAACACCCGAAGAAAATAATTTATGTAACACCCGAAGAAAATAATTTAGGATTCTGGTGGGAGCTAGTGTAAAATATGTTACCCTAGGTTTAATTAGTCGAAATTGACAGGAATTGATTTGAAAATTGAGGGCAAAGATAGTAATACTTTTATGGTTTTGGTCACGGTTGGTTAATATATTATTATTAGTAATAATGTTATAATTAATGCAATAATTTATATAACTTTTAATATTTTATAATAGGTAGGATTTAGTGTTTTTGGGATTTCAATAATACGATGGTTGGTAGTCATAGAGCCTGCAGATAGAATGCTCAATGCAGTGAGCACTTTCATCATGGGTAATACTTTTTATATTTTCATTTTTCATTGATTTATCCACTTCTAAATTATTTCAGATTTAGTTGCTGTCCAATGACTTAAAAAATTTCCTGTTGCTCAAGCAGAGTACATTTGGATGCTGTTGCTGCTCCTTTTTTATACTGTTGAAGCCCTGTTCAGGTACTGCAATTTGAATTATTTATTTGCTGGAAATTGAGATGTTTTATTGTTGTAATTGAGGTCTACAAATGTTGTTAATGAGGTGTTTAAATTACTGCAAATTGATCAATTTAAATGCTGTAAATCGAAGTTTTAAAGTGTTGCAATTCAAGTATTTAAATGCTGTGAATTGAAGTATTAAAGTGCTACAAATTTATGTATGTTTAAATGTTGCAAATTGAAGTGTTTAAATGTTGTAAGTTGAGGTGTTAAAGTGTTTGTCCTTATTATATAACTTAAGTGGCTCATAAATGATGGAACATTTGTCATAATTTTCTATAATCTAAAACTATACTATACTGCATCAAATAATATAAGGTTGAGGGCCTCTTTATTTTATTTTTTATTGCCCTTCTGTTAATGCCCCATCACTTTAACCATTTTTTGCTTCAATCTTCCTATTTCATACGCTTAACACTAGTATGTATAGAACATCTACTTTATTTATTTTATTACAAGGTAAACAATATTTGTTCACTTTAAATTAAATTTTCCAGGCTAATGTTGCAAAAATCTCCAAGTTAGAACCCATTTTTATTGCTGTAGTTATTGTAGTTATTTTATTGATTTTTTAATCCTTCATTTATTTAAGGGCTATATATCATCGACAACTACTATTTTTCATAGACATACACAATTCCCTGCTGATTTTCCCCTCTGTGAATTACAAGTCATTGATATTCACTATGTTGCATTTGCATCAACTCTAGATTTTGGATTCTCTTGAAATGTAACTTTAGCTAGGCATGTTTCAGTAATCATTCTGATTGCATATTGGTTTTTTACTTCAGTTATTGTGCACATCTTTTTTTTACTTGCCTAAGGATCTGAACTTCGTCGAGCAACAAGTAGCATTGGTTGGAAAGAGTGAGTATAGTTAATTTCATGGGTAATGCTTTTTATATTTTCATTTTTCATTTATTTATCCACTTCTAAATTATTCAAGATTTAGTTGCTGTCCAATGACTTAAAAAATTTCCTGTTGCTCAAGCAAAGTACATTTGGATGTTGTTGCTGCTCCTTTTTTAAACTGTTGAAGCCTTGTTCAAGTACTGCAATTTGAATTGTTTATTTGCTAGAAATTGAGATGTTTTATTGCTGTAATTGAGGTCTACAAATGTTGTTAATTGAGGTGTTTAAATTGTAACAAATTGAAGTTTTAAATTGCTGCAAATTGATCAATTTAAATGCTGTAAATTGATCAATATTTTCACTTTAAATTAAATTTTCCATGCTAATGTTGCAAAAATCTCCAAGTTAGAACCCATTTTTATAGCTATAGTTATTGTAGTTATTTTATTGATGTTTTAATCCTTCATTTATTTAAGGGCTGTATATCATCGACAACTACTATTTTTCATAGACATACACAATTCTCTGCTAATTTTCCCCTCTGTGAATTACAAGTCATTGATATTCGCTATGTTGCATTTGCATCAACTCTAGATTTTGGATTCTCTTGAAATGCAACTTTAGCTAGGCAGGTTTCAGTAATCATTCTGATTGCATATTGGTTTTTGCTTCAGGTATTGTGCACATCCTTTCTTACTTGCCTAAGGATCTGAACTTCATCGAGCAACAAGCAGCATTGGTTGAAAGAGTGAGTATAGTTAATTTCATGGGTAATGCTTTTTATATTTTCATTTTTCATTGATTTATCCACTTCTAAATTATTTCAGATTTAGTTGCTGTCCAATGACTTAAAAAATTTCCTATTGCTCAAGCAAAGTACATTTGGATGATGTTTCTGCTCCTTTTTTAAACTGTTGAAGCCCTGTTCAGGTACCGCAATTTAAATTGTTTATTTGCTGGAAATTGAGATGTTTTATTGCCGTAATTGAGGTCTACAAATGTTGTTAATTGGGGTGTTTAAATTACTCCAAATTGATCAATTTAAATGCTGTAAATTGAGATGTTTAAATTACTGCAAATTGAAGTTTTAAGTTGCTGCAAATTGATCAATTTAAATGCTGTAAATTGATCAATATTTTTACCCTTTAAATGAAATTTTCCAGGCTAATGTTGCAAAAATCTCCAAGTTAGAACCCATTTTTATTGCTGTAGTTATTGTAGTTATTTTATTGATATTTTAATCCTTAATTTGAGCACATGCATTTTCCCTTTAAATTACTTAACAAATACTATTTTTTTGACTCCAGCCTCTGTTTGCTGGTTAGAGTGGAGTAGACCAAGTTGTTGAAATTATTAAGGTACGTTTTAGTTCAAAATTCTAATCAATAATATTTTTATCATGATGATTTTTGAAAAATTAATCTTTTGGGGCTCCGATTTTGTATAGATTTAATTGCTAATTTTCTTTTCAAATATTGGATCATTTTACTTACTTTACATTTGCCATCTACTTTTCTGCCTTATGTTTTCTGTTATAATCCAGTTTGCCATGTTTTTCTATTAAATTATTTTGGAAGTCGTTCACAAATCAAAGACAATATAGCAGCCATACGCTAAGTAAATATAATGTTGAGTAAAATAGAACCAAATTCATAAATTGTAGTGGGACTTGGATTAAATTTTATTTTTTATTGACATTTATTTGAAATTAATGATTATACGTTAGATTAAATAACAAACTTATCTTTTTGTAAAAATTTACTAAAGGAATCTAAATATAATGTTTTCACTTGTCCTGCCATCACCATAGCCGTTAATTACAGCATCAACTACTGCATAGGATTCTAAGGACCCAAATATAATAAATAACTAAATTACATAATCTTATAAAATTGAAAGTATCCTTTTCCAATCCACTTTCTTTTCACATTTCACTTTCATTAATATCAATTTATGATATCCTTGTTCAAATTTTCTTCCATTTCTCAAGTAATTCATTTCCAAAATCCCATTTTAAATGTGTAAATAATATTAACATTTGGTTAAATTGGTCCAAACTATACAAATATTTATATGTTTTCCTTCTTATTTATCTTTTTTTTTAATTTTATACTATTTTAATCACGAAAAATATATTTAAAGTTATATTTTATTTTATTTTAATCAGTAATTTTTTTAAGTTATTAGATTAAATTTTTAAGTTCAAATTTAAATAAATTTTTTAAGTTCAATTTTTTTTATGTTATTAGATTAAATAAATTTTTTTTAAGTTCAAATTTCATAACTTACATAATTTACATAACTTACATAATACGTAACTTACATAATTTAAAGATCAAATTTCATAACTTACATAATTTACATAACTTACATAATTTAAAGTTTAAATTTCATAACTTACGTGAAGCATAATATTGTACATAATACGTAACTTACATAATTTAAAGATAAAATTTCATAACTTACATAATTTACATAACTTACATAATACATAACTTACATAATTTAAAGTTCAAATTTCATAACTTACATAATTTACATAACTTACATAATACATAACTTACATAATTTAAAGTTCAAATTTCATAAGTTACGTAATTTACATAACTTACATAATACGTAACTTACATAATTTAAAGATCAAATTACACTTAATTACACTTATAAATAAACAACTTACCCGTGTAATTTATTGTCAACTTTAGACTTCAACAACTACGAAATGGATAGAACTTGGATGAATTTGTCAAGGGTAAGCAACGACTATCGAAATGGAGTAGAAACTTTTCTAAATTTTGCATTTCAAAATGCAAGCCAGGAGAATATGATTCTTTGCCCGTGTAAGAAGTGTTGCAATATCAATTGGCATTATCGTGAAGTTGTCTACGAACATCTAATTGTTGATGGCTTTGTCCGGGGGTATAAAAAATGGATTTTCCATGGAGAGTGTACATCTAGTGGAGCCTCTTCAACGATGAATCTGGGTTATCTTCATAGTGCTTACACTCAGAGTGTTAGAGAAGATGACATGGAAGGCATGTTGCGGGATGCATTTAATATGCGCAGTGATGGTTTGCAATCATTTCCACCTGACTTGGGTGCAACCGATGATTATAATTTTGGTGGAAATACTTTTACCGAAACGGGAAGAAGTGTACTTGATGAGCAGCCAAATGAAGAAGCAGCGAAGTTCTACACATTACTTGTTGAAATGAATGAAGAACTGTATGAGGGATTAAAATTTTCAAAACTGTCTTTCTGTATTCGTCTTTTTCACTTAAAATGTTTGAGAGGGTGGACCGAAAACTCTTTGACAATGCTGTTAGAGTTTTTGAGAGAAATGTTCTCGTTTGCGAAAATCCCTCAATCTTCTAAAGACATGAAGAAACTGATAAAAGATTTAGGCCTTGGGCACAACAAAATTCATAGTTGCCCAAATGACTGCATGTTGTATTGGGGCGACTTGAAAAACCAATAGTGCTGTCATATATGCGGTCAATCCCGTTGGATGAATAAAAATACAGAAGATGGTAACGAGGATAAAAACGATGCACAGTCAAGGAAGAAGCCAGTTAAGATTTTGCGGTATTTTCCGCTAATACCAAGGCTTCAAAGGCTTTTCATGTTGTCGGAGATAGTCGAGTCAATGACGTGGCACCATGATGGACGAACCAGTGATGGATTGTTAAGGCATCCTGCAGATTCTTTAGCTTGGAAATCATTTGACTCCAAATTTCCAAGCTTTGCAAGTGATCCTCGGAGTGTGAGGCTTGGGCTAGCATCTGATGGATTTAATCCTTACAAAATCATGAGCACTGCGTATAGTACTTGTCCTGTGGTGCTTGTTCCTTACAATTTGCCTCCATGGGTTTGCATAAAACAATCATCCTTTATCTTATCTATGATTATCCCTGGAGAGAAAGGTCCCGGGAATGATATTGATATATATATGTAGCCACTTATTGAAGAGTTAAAACAATTATGGGCTGGTGTTGAAACATATGATGTACTGAGAAAGGAGAACTTTAATTTACGTGCAGCTTTGATGTGGACTATTAATGACTTTTCGGCTTATGCCAATTTATCTAGTTGGAGTACCAACGGACGTTATGCTTTTCCTTGTTGTGCTGCGCAAACATGTTCGCAATGGTTATATAATGGGAAGAGTTCTCTTACATGGGGCATCATCGGTGGTTACCGAAAAATCATAGATTTAGATTTTAGAGTACTCAGTTTGACGGTACTGAAGAGTTCAGAGAAGCTCCTTCGCAGACCGGTGGATCTGAAATCTTGTTCATGTTGAAAGATATGATTTTCATTTATGGGAAGACGAATCAACTGCCCAACACGCAAAGAAATAGAAAATCAAAGGATGAATCTGATGATGAATCTGATGAAGAGGATGATCCTAATGAAGCGGACTTGTGGAAAAAAAGAAGTATTTTTTTTAGTTGCCTTATTGGGAGCATCACATTTTACGACATAATCTTGATGTCATACACATTGAGAAAAATGTCTGCGAGAACTTCATTGGGACTATTTTGAATGTCGATTGAAAATCAAAAAACAATATTCAGAGTCCACTTGATTTAGTCCGCATGGGAATTCAGCGTGAGCTTCATCCCCAAGCACTTCCAAATAGGAAATATCGGTTGCTGCCTTCTATTTTTTCAATGTCGAAGACAAGGAAAGAAGTGTTCTGCATGGTGTTGAAGGATATAAAAGTCCCAGATGCGTATACAACAAATATATCTCGATGTGTGAGTTTTAAAGATCGAAGACTATATACCTTAAAATCACATGACTATCACATCTTGATGCAAGACTTATTGCTAGTTGCTATGCGGGGTTGTATATCGAAAAAGGTGACGTCTAGTGTAATTGAACTATCCAATATAATGAAAGGCATTTGTGGCAAAGTTTTGGATGTTCAAGAACTTAAGACACTACAAGATCAAGCCACATTGACTTTATGCAATCTAGAGAAGATCTTCCCGCCTTCCTTCTTCACTATTATGGTGCACTTGATAATTCATTTCCCTCGTGAAGCAATACTTGGTGGACTCGTTTTCTATCGATGGATGTATCCCATAGAAAGGTGTTAATTTATTTGTAAATTATACCTTCATTCACATCAATGCGTTTAGTTGCAACTTTTGATAATGTTGTATATCGTGTTTAGTTTCCTATCCAAATTGAAGTCTTACTGTTGCAATAAGTGTTATCCGGAAGGATCAATTGCTGAAGGCTACTTGGCAGAGGAATGTATGACTTTCTGTTCAAGATATTTGGAAGATGTTGAAACAAGAAATGAGCAGACCAAGTAGAAATCTTTGGGCTCATGAGATCATAACTTGGCGAAACTTATTTATTTCAAAGTTTGGAGAACCAATCGACAAAGTTGAAATTGCAGAATTAGATGATAAATCGTGGGTCCAAGCACATCGATATGTTCTTTTTCATCACGATTCAATGGAACCATTACGCAAGTAAGTTCTAGAATTTGATAAATATTCATCAATTATAATTTGTTTGTCTTCTAACAAAGTAAACCTTTTTCGTAGTGAGTACAAACAAATATTGAGAGCTCATTCACGGTCCCGAAGATTACAACAATGAAAAATCAATAAGTTGTTCACAGACTCATTTCATGAATGGTTAAGCCAAACGGTATGAATTTGAAGCTTTCATTGACAAGTAATAATGTTTTCTCATAACATTAATAATTACTCAAATTATTTTCGATTCAATAGCTTTGGAGTTGGAATGAAGTAAATAACGAAGTTAAATGGATTTCCCAAGGTCCAAATAGAATAGTGAAAAGATATAGTGGCTTCCTCATCAATGGATTCAGATTTCATACAAAATATCGCGAGAGATTGAGGAGAACCCAAAATTTTGGAATTGTTGTTAATTCTTCAATAACAAGTTATACTAGTGCTAGGGATAGTAATCCAGTTGAGGGGAATGTGGAGTATTACGGACTTCTTATTGACATAATTGAGTTGGATTATTATGGCAAATGGAAAGTTGTCTTATTTCGAGGTGATTGGGCTTGATCGTTATGTCAGAGTCTTAAAAATTTATAAAAAGAATGATCGTGTAACATCCTAGATTAGGGGTTATGCGTTCGTGCCTAATTCATGAGTTAGTAGGTTTTGGCAGTGTTGGAAGTGTATTAAGGGTTTTTATAATTCTAGGATGGAAGAAGAAAGCTTTGGAAAATTATTGGTTTTTAAGTAAAAATGGGAGCTAGATAAATGAGGCTTTAAAAGAAACTCCGTGTGAAGCATGACACAAGGAACCATGTGGTAAAATGGCATGTTTTATGAATTATGAATGTGTTATGTGAATTCTAGAAATAAGGAAATGTATGGAAATGCAAGGAAATGTAAGGAAATGTCTTGTCTTGGAAATGTAGGAAATGTCCTGAAAATGTAAAGGAATAAAGAGGAAAGTGAACATTTATGGAAACTAGGAAAATGATTTAGAAATGATTCAAAAAGGAAAGTGAACATTTACGGAAACTTGGAAATGTAAGGAAATGTCAAGTTTAAAGAGTCGAATGAAAATTTTTGGAAACTTGGAAATGAAAAGAAATGTCAAGTTTTAAAGTTTAAAAGAGGAAATTAAGGCAAGGTGGCCTTAAAAGAAAAAGTATGTGAAATTTGACACACAAACGGGCTTGGAAAAGTGGCCTGAAGATGCCACTTAGGGCCTCTGGAAATGGCGCCACACACGGGGTAGTGGGCCAAGGTTCGAGCTATAGGGAAGCAAAATAAAAGTTTTATTTTGTTACAAGGATGGACAGAGGTGGACGGCACATGGGTTATAATTTAGGAGCTTTTATTCTTTTATTTTTAAGAGATAAATAGTGGATAAATAAGGGATAAATAATGGATTTATTTATCATTATTTTCAAGAGATAATTGTTGGATTAAATTCTTTTAATTTGAATAAAGAGATAAATGAGGAATTATTCTTTAATTAGGAAAACAAGGGAGAAGTGATGGCCAAGTAAGGGACTTTGAGTTTAATAATTTCGGCTAAGTAAGGATAGTTCTTTGAATTATCTTTTATTTTAGTGATAATTAAAGAGATAAAGCTATTAAAATAGAAGAGTGATGGCCAAGTAAGGGATTCTAAGTTAGTAATTTCGGCTATAAAAGGAAAAGAGAGGCCATTCTGCATTATTTTCTGTTCTTTGAAAGCCTCTGCCAAATTCTCTTCACCAAATCTTCTTCTTCTTTTATTTTTGCCAAGCCGAAATACCTTGTGTGCTAGCCGAATCCTCCATCTTTATTCTTCCATCTCTTTTCTTTCTAATCCCTCCAAAACCGAAAGTTGTGAGATCATCATCTAGCCATAGCCGAATCTCTGAAGGTTGAAGTGAAGGTGCAATCGATTTCTTCAAGTAAGGGTAAGATCTCATTCAGTTTCATCCTTTTTCTTTTAAAGATTTGCCGAAATCTAGGACTAACCCCATTAATATCTTGTTGCCGAAACTTTGAAGAGATCTTTCGGGATTTACTATGTGTCGACTACAAGGAAGGAGAAGTTCTTTTCCCGAAGGTACACCATAGGCCACGTGTTCCCTAGTTATTCGGTGAGTTTCGGGATTTAAAATCCACAAGGTAAGCATATGAAGTATTCGGCCAAGGCTTATTTTTGGTATTTAGAATTATTTCCTATTTATTCAAAAAGCAAAAGCCCGACCTAGTTAAATGATTTGGTGGCTAGCCGATTTTTAAGGAAGGAATATTACAAATTTCGGGATTTGATTATTAATCAAATCGACAAACAAGGTAAGTTTAAGTATACTAATCCTACTAGGATTTGGATTTATGGCCGAATGGCTTTTTAAAGTGATTAATCAAATGTAGGGATTAAGGATCTAAGCGGTAGATCAGATTTCGAGATCTCAAAGAATTTGCTAAGCGGATCAGGTGTGTACCCCACACTATATTATAATACATTTTATGGCATGTTTAATTAAAATATGTGTTATTAAGAATATGAAAGTGGCTAAGGTACCATGTTATGATACTAAGTACTCAGGTACGTTTCCTACTTCTACTAGGAATATGAATAATGTTATTAGTAACATGAGAATATGATAAGAATGTGAACTTTGGCATATTTATGCATATTATTATATGGGGCATATGGGTATGTTTGAAAGGGGAAGTGAATGTGGTGACCTAAGACCACGAACACGGTGACCTAAGACCGTGATATCGAAAAGTGGTGACCTAAGACCACACGATGAATCTGAGCGTGGTGACCTAAGACCACGAATGCGGTGACCTAAGACCGCAATTTGGTGTGTAGCAGAAGGAGGGTCGACTTAGTAGTCCCCACGATGTGACTGGCAGGTACGGGGGTGTGTAACTGATAGACAATTAGGTTTGGGTTTGGGAATGCATCATAACTTGTATTCATTGTTCTGAATGTGTAACTCTTGTATGCCTAATTCTATTATGATTTAGTGTCGTGTACACATTGAGTCTGCATTTGACTCACCCCATTGTGGGACTATTTTTAGGTGACGATCAATAATGGACCGAGGTTAGTGAAGCTTAGGGATAGCCATGCTCAGCTTGAAGTTTTATTCAATATGGATATTTAATTTTATTTAAGTATTTTGGAATTTTATTTTGGGTTTTACTCTATGTAATAAGGCCATAAGTTACATTTCTTTACTTTTATTTTTAATTACTATGTTACGAATTATTTTCAATTAAAGTTAAGTTTAAAATTTATTTCCTTTAAAATAAACCCTAAATTGTTTTGTCACCTTAATTAATGGATTTCAATATAAGATGAATTGGTTTTCAACACAAGCCCAACCCAAAACAATATTTTTTTTTAAAATCACACAAGTTTTTCTCTAAGTAATAGAGGAATTTGAAACCGGTTTACTTAAGGAACATACCAGATTCGGTTCAGACTCGTGGGCCGGGTCTGGGGTGTTTCAGATCGAGCCTAGAAACTAATTGTGACAATGATTGAGGCAAGCGCACCTATCGAACAATAGTATAGCTTAGTCGCAAGACCGGATTGTCGAACTCAAAGGAACCAAAAGTACTAATACTAACTTTCTTTTTATTATTTAGCCTGAGAATTAAGGGAATTGTTAATTAATTTAAAATTAACAAACTATTAAGCTAAAGATGCTAAGACAAAGAGAATGAATTGGGGAAATACTTGTGGGAAAAACCAATTGATTAAGACAATACCCGAGGAAGAGTCCACCTAGACTTCACTTGTTATCTAACTTTGAACCAAACGATTTATTTACTTGACTTGATCCGTAGGATTCCTTAATGTATATTAATACCTCTCTCGAGGCTACTAACATCTAACCCTAGGTTGATTAATTGAAATCTCTTTCTAATTAAAACCCCTAGAATTGCATTAACTCGATCTATGGACTCCCATACTAGGTTTGACCCTAATCCGGCAGATTTTCGTCATCCTATCTCTAGGGTTGCGATCAACTCCACTTAATTATGCTAGATCTACTCTTATACAGGGTCTATTCCTCCTCTGGCTAAGCACATCAATACTTGAATTAATATCTTGAAATATCAAATCAAGAATTAAGCACACATAATTAAGAACAAATCAAGTATTTATCATATAGTTAAGAAAACAATAACAAGTTCCGTCTTAAGTTTCATCCCCCTCAGGTATTTAAGGGTTTAGTTCAAAATAATAAAAGAATACATCTCAGAAGAAAATATAAAACAAAATATAAGAAAAACCCTAAAACCCCCTGAAGGAAATTGAAGAGATGATCCTCTATCTTGAGTATAACTCCGGCTTCTTGAGATGAATCAACTGGCTTTCCTCGAGTAAATTCCACAATTCTGGCCTCTCTGGCTCGGCTCTTTGGCTAACTGGATGCCCCATTGAAGGTTGGCCTCTAGGGTGTTTATATAGGCTTTTGAAATGGTTTTCTTTGCCTCTAAGTACCTTAATCCGAGTGAAATTCTTCTTCGTCACGACAGGGACACGCCCATGGCACATGCCCGTGTGAATCGTGGCCAGGCCGTGTTCAGGTCTGTTAAGGTGGCACGGCCGTGTGCTTGGGCCCAGGCCGTGTTGATTTCATGATATGGCCCATTTACTCCGTTTTAGGTCTGTTTCTCTTTCTTTTCATCCTCCGGTGCTTTCCTAAGTATAAAACATGAAATTAAAGGATTAGGAGCACCAAATTCCACAATTAAAGGCTTAAATCACCCAAAAGTATGCTAAATGTGGGATTAAAATATGTTCACATTACGGTTTATCAAATACCCCCACACTTAAGCATTTGCTTGTCCTCAAGCAAAATTCTTAACTCACAATTAAAATGAACTTCCTTGATTCATAATATTCATCAATAGTGTTTCATCATAATTCAAATATAATTCATATATTGATAATTCAAGTAAAAGGATCCTAAAGATTCAAACAATTAAAGTCATAGTTTTTGTAACACGAAACATAGGTGTTTTCCCTTACCTAAATAATCACTTTTAATTCAAAATCGACAAGAGTTGACATCTTCACTAAAGATTCACTCAAATCACTCAAAGTGTTTAAGGTTCAAACTTAAGCACTCAAAAGTCGAACATGAAAAGTCAATCCCATAGGCTTGCCTGAAAATCAAACCTCCACCACTGTAAAATGAGATGATACACAAATCAAAAGGTCTTTAAAAGGGGTTGTGATGGGGCTTGGGTTAAAGGTGTGGATAAAGGTTGAATTAGAAGGTTAGAATCGAGATTGAATTGATAAGTTACCTAACTAGAAAAATGAACTAATCTTAAATAATTACATCAATTGAAAACTTGTAATACTAATAACATGAGCTTCTTCTCAAGATGTGGAATTTAAACGCATAAGCTCAATTACATAGAGCTTATATTGAATATACTTTATTTTTTTTAAGAACACATAATTAAGTACAATAATAAGAAAGAGCTTTAATATAGAACATAGTTAGGCAACTACTCAAAATCAAATCTCGATAAAAAGGGAGTCAATGAATGGTGACAACAAATACATGATAAGTTTTGGGGTAATATTAGTGGGTGAGTCAATAGAAAGGGTTGTTAGGATCAAAGGGGTTCACTAGGGGTTAATTGTGAAGGTAAGCTTTTTAGTGGAGTGGGTGGGTTAAATCTTAAGTGCCTTTATCACCTCAGTATATCAAATCAATAATGTGGTCTTGACATGTACAATCGAAGTAAGTTCTAGAATAACAAATCAATGTTGACACACTCATAATCAAAAAGTGAGCACGAAAGAATGTATACTTTAAAAGGCTCAAAATCTCACAAAAATTATGGGTTTTTGATATCAACCTTGTAAATTTCAAACTTCAAGGTAATAATTAGATTCAGGTAGACAACCTAACAAAATTTAAATTTTGAAAATAGACTCATCATGCTTGATTCTTTAGTCTCCTAAAGTTTAAATCATCACCGCACAATTATCAATGCCTTAATCCAAAACATATCAATAAAAATCATGAATCAAAAGAAATTCATTCTAATCATAATATGAGAAAATTACTTAAGAACGAGGCATAATTCAAGGTATAATTCAGGGATTTGAGAATAATGCAGAAAGTTAGGCACTTCCTTGAAATAAATATTCACCCTCCACACTTAAGATGTACATTGCCCTCAATGTACAAAGATATATATGAAATTTAAGAGATAGGGAGAGGTGAAACTTCTTGAATTTGGATGGTTTCCTTGCGTTGGGAGTGTCGTGGTGTGGTGGCCGCCGACAATCTCTGCGCTAAATGAAGAAATTGGGAAGGTCGTGAAGAATTAGTCAGGAAGTAATAATAATAATTCAAAATATACTAAATATATATTTAAAGACAAGAAAAATAAAGAGAAAGAAAATAGAAAGTAAAATAAAATTAAAAGAAAAGTTTTATGGGCTGTAAAGCCCTTATCGTTAGATGGTTAGCGGGGTGAGTGTGATTTTTAAGGCTGTGGTGTCGTGGCTATGGTCGTGGTGTGGTGATTCCCAAGCAGCCTTTAGAACCTAAATCAAAGAAAACTAAATAAAATAGATTAACTAAGTAAAAAGAAAAATAAAGAAAAGAAAAATAAAGGAGAAGTGAAAGTGAAAAGAAAAGAATGGACTCAAATGTCCTTTTCCTATCGAGTTAATGAAGCAGCCGGCATGAACTTATGTTACAGAGGAAGACTGTGCTAGGGTCCTTCCATTTCTTCGACATGGATATTGTTAGATCTAGAGTTATGAGAATAAAGGAAAGAATGAAAATGGAGAGAGGATGTAAAGGAAGAAGAAGGGTGCGGAGTAGGTAAGAAGGGGAGAGGGTTGGTTTAAATAGAAATTTCAGGTCTGGTACGTTCCCACGCCCGTATACCGTAGTCGTGCGTGTTATGCTTCGTTCGTTTCTCCCATGCCCATATGTAGGTCACCGCGCCCGTGTTGCTAAAACAGTGTCAACTACGGCAGCATCGCACGGTCGTGGTGTTCAGTTGAGGGCCCGTGGCTTGAAGATATTTTTCGCCATTTTTCGTACTATCTCTGCTAGGTCAGTACGTACATCTGTAGCATCCACACGACTACAGCCACGACCGTGTGCAAGGCCGTGTGGTATGGAAATCTGTACTTGGTTAGTTTATAGTTAGGTACTAAAAAGGAAAATTAAGAGTAAAAATAAAAATAATGTAAAAATTAATGGGGTTAGTACTCGGGTTGCCTCCCGAGAATCGCTCGTTTATAGTCTTAAGCTAGACTTGCCTCTCATTCGCACATTCATGGTGGTTTTAGGAGTTGAAAGTCCTTCCTCATGCTATCAGTCCTTTTATCAGTATATAGCTCAAGTCGAGTAGCGTTTACTTTAAAAGTGTCGAATATAGGATTACTTACCTCAACTGTTCCGTATGGGAAAACCTTGAGTATCCTAAAAGAGATTTCTTTGTTTGTATTAGGGTCAGGAGAAGGTATTCGAGGGTCTGCCTTATCTAACAATACCTGATCTCCGATCTTAAATTCGTTTGTCCCACAGAATGGTGTTGGTTCTGCTTTGTGTATTCCTAATTTCTCCTTGAAATGTGTCTTCCACTCATCTAGTTCATCGATCTGAAGCCTTCGTTCCTTATGAGTTATTTCCTTGTTGGCATAGGTCTAGGATCTGGCTCAGTTGTGTAGTTTCGTGTGCTTCCTGAAAAGAAGGTTTAACTGAATGGTTATTAATAGAATTTATGTTCTCACCCTAATTACTCGATGTCTTAGCCGAGTTAAGCGTCTGGAGATTGATTGATTCGTCACCTACAAAAAGTATAAGTTCACCTGCACTGACATCAATTTTAGTCCTGGCGGTCGCTAAAAAAGGTCTTCCTAAACTTAAAGGGATACTATTGTCCTCATCCATGTCTAAAACGACAAAGTCTACCGGGAATACAAATTTATCAATTTTCACAAGAACACATTCAATTATACCCCTAGAAATTCTAATAGTTTTATCAGCTAGTTGAATGCTCATCCTAGTTTGTTTGGGTTTACCTAAACCAAGTTGTTTAAACAATTTATAAGGCATAACATTGATGGTTGCCCCTAAATCAGCTAAAGCATTACCAACAGCTAAACTACCAATTAAGCATGGAATTGTAAAACTCCCTGGATCTTTTAATTTTCGTGGTAGTTTATTTTGCAACATTGCTGAGCATACTACGTTTAATTCCACATGCGATTCCTCGTCTAACTTCCATTTGTTTGTCAAAAGCTCTTTTAAAAATTTTCTTGAATCAGGTGTTTTGTTATTTAAGGTTCCGCCGGCGGCTGAATCAATTAATTGCCTGGTTGAGGGGTTCACACCATTATAAAAAATTTAGACCTATAGCCACAAGGGTAATCCATGGTGTGGGCACCTTCTCAATAGATCTTTGTATCTCTCCCATGCATCATAAAGTGTTTCTAAATCCATCTGCACAAAATAAGAGAGATCATTCCTTAACTTGGCCATTTTAGCCGGCGGAAAATATTTTAATAAAAAAATTTCGGTCATTTGTTCCCATGTAGTGATTGATCCTTGTGGAAGATAATGCAACCACTGATTGGCTTTATTCCTCAAAGAAAAGGGAAATAACCGAAAACAGATGGCATCATCAGAAATGCCATTTATTTTGAAAGTATCACAAAATTCTAAGAAATTGGCCAAGTGATTGTTTGGATCTTCATCCTGCAAACCGTCAAACTAAACAAATTACTGTATCATCTGAATAGTGTTAGGTTTCAGTTCAAAATTATTTGTAGCAATAGCAGGCCTAACAATACTTAACTCAGTTCTTGTTAAATTAGGTTTAGCATAATCATACATAGTTCGAGGAGCATGATTTCTGGCTACTTCTTGAGGTAGCAGATTATTCTCAGCTCTTCGATAGTATTGGTTTCGACTTCTTACTCTTCTTCTATGTAATTTAAGCTTTGCCTTATTTCTCTACGATTTCTGCGAACAGTACCTTCAATATCACTGTCGTAAATCAGGGGTCCTGTCGGGTTCCTTCTAGTCATAAACTAGAGGTACCTGCTAGGAACAAATAAAAGAAGGAAAATTAGTAAGGTTAAAAGCAAAATAAAATAATAAAAATAATAAATTGCAAAAATAAAAATGGCTAAAGTAATAAAAATCGAGGGTTCTTAATATTTTAGTTCCCCGGCAACGACGCCAAAAACTTGATGGTTATGTCAGAGTCTTAAAAACTTATAAAAAGAATGATCGAGCCTAGAAATTAATTGTGACAATGATTGAGGCAAGCGCACCTATCGAACAGTAGTATAGTTTAGTGGCAAGACCGAATTGTTGAACCCAAATGAACCAAAAGTACTAATACTAACTTTCTTTTTATTATTTAGCCTAAGAATTAAGGGAATTATTAATTTATCAAAAATTAACAAACTATTAAGCTAAAGATGCTAAGACAAAGAGAATGAATTGGGGAAAATACCTGTGGGAAAAACCAATTGATTAAGACAATACCCGAGGAAGAATCCACCTAGACTTCACTTGTTATCTAACTCTAAACCAGATGATTTATTCACTTGACTTGATTTGTAGGATTCCTTAATATATATTAATACCTCTCTCGAGGCTACTAACGTCTAACCCTAGGTTGATTAATTGAAATCTTTTTCTAATTAAAACCCTAGAATTGCATTAACTCGATCTATGGACTCCCATATTAGGTTTGACCCTAATCTGGCAGATTTTCGTCATCCTATCTCTAGGGTTGCTATCAACTCCGCTTAATTATGCTAGATCTACTCTTAGACAGGGTCTATTCCTCATCTGCCTAAGCACATCAATACTTGAATCAATATCCTGAAATATCAAATCAAGAATTAAACACACATAATTAAGAACAAATCAAGTATTTATCATATAGTTCAGAAAACAATAACAAGATCCGTCTTAGTTTCATCCCCCTCAGGTATTTGAGGGTTTAGTTCATAATAATAAAAGAATACATCTCAGAAGAAAATATAAAACAAAACATAAGAAAAACCCTAAAACCCCCTGAAAGAAATTGAAGAGAAGATCCTCTGTCTTGAGTATAACTCCGGCTTCTTGAGATTAATCAACTAGCTTTCTTCGAGTAAATTCCACAATTCTGGCCTCTCTGGCTCGACTCTTCGGCCTAACTAGACGCCCCCTTGAAGGTTGGCCTCTAGGGTGTTTATATAGGCTTTTGGAATGGCTTTCTTTGCCTCTAAGTACCCTAATCCGACTGAAATTCTTCTTTGTCACGACAGGGACACGCCCGTGCAAATCGTGGCCAGGCCGTGTGGCTTGGGCCCAGGCCGTGTTAATTTCATGATATGGCCCATTTACTCCGTTTTAGGCCCGTTTCTCGTTCTTTTCATCCTCTGGTGCTTTCCTAAGTATAAAACATGAAATTAAATAATTAGGAGCACCAAATTCCACAATTAAAGGCTTAAATCATCCAAAAGTATGCTAAATGTGGGATTAAAATATGTTCATATTACGGTTTATCAGGGCTGATGTTAATACGGCTCGCGGAATTAAACAAGATCAATTTGATTTTACAATGGTGAACTTCTCTCGATTGATTCACACTGGACAACAATTGATAGATGAGCCGTATGTATTTTCTTCTCAAGTGAAGCAAGTTTTTTACTCGAAAGATCCAACTGATGAGGGTTGGTACGTTGTACTCTGAAACACCCCTAAAGACTTATTTGACATGGGCAATAGAAGTACAGATGACATCATCGAAAGATCAGAAACTTTGCCTTTTCCAGAACAAAACTTAAATGAAAATATCCCTAGTACTAGTACACAATTTCAATGGATTCGTCAGAATGTGGACGAAGATATTTACGAATTATGATGTAGTTAGATTTTACGATTTTTTATTTATATGTAATATTATAATTTTAATCTTGGTCATGTTATATAATTTAACTATTTTATATGTACTATTATTGTTGTTATTTGTTACTAAAATTTCAACTATTTTTTATGTATTATTGCAGGAAAAATGCGTAGAAGAAGATTACGAGATTTAAGTATTGTCGAGAATACTCCAAATTCGTAAGAAGGAAATAGTGAACAACAAAAGCGATTATTGGATCTTCGAATGTGCTAGGAGGCAGTTGATGAGCCTGCAGAATTTCAAAGTAATGTTAAGTTTATTTTACATGCATGTTGACTTTTATTATTGATTCATTTTTCAATTTTAATATAATAATAATATATCATTTTTTAGCTGAAAGTGGTGGGACGCGCAGAGGTCGAGGACATACGCTACTTAAAGATTTATATGACTGAAATCTTGTCGAGCGTGTCAAAGTAAGTAGAAACAGTCATGGCCAGCCTGTTGGATCTGAAGCTCGACTTTTAGCCTGCTATTTGGGTATTATAGCACGAAATGTCAATATGTTGCCCATCAACTACGAATCATGGCGTAACATGCCCGATAGCAACAAAAATCAAGCTCTCGATAATATTAAGGTAACAAAACGTGAATGTAATTTATAATACTTTGGTTTAAGTTTCATTTATATTTACTTTCAAAACTTGTGTTTTTTAGGAGAGATTTGCTTTAGAGGTTTCCGATGAGTATATCAAGAAGGCATTGGGTAAAAAATGGAAAGACCATAAAAACACTTTGAAAAAAGAATATTTTAAGAAAGACATAAGCCTCGAAGAAAAATTACGAAATGTCCCGCCGGGAATGCTGAGGTACCAATGGGAAGATGTGGTTAGATTCTGAAATTCAAAGAAATGAGAGGTATTACGTACTTCCAAACTCTTATAAATTTTTCGATTTATAGTATGTACTATATACGTAATAATAATTTCATTGTGTAGGACCGTGAGCGAGTTGGAACAAGTAGTAGGCAAAAACAAAAGTTCACGCACACGGCAGGGTCGAGAAGTTTTGCTTGTGTAGCTGAGGCCGAGGTATTATGAATTTATTAATCCTGTCAAATATTAATAACTTTCTACTATTAAAAAAATATTTTTACTGCTATTAATATATGTAGGAAGTCTCGTCTGGTAAAAAAGTTGAACGCCTTCAGCTTTTTAACATACGCATAGGAAGAAAGATGGATCTCTGATGACATCCGAAGCTAGAGAAATTATGGTATATTTACTTAATAAAATTTGATTAATTATAAATATTTATAATGTTTAATTATAATGGTTTAATTCGTCGTTAGTAGGTTTAAATAATGTTAAGTTATGTTATGTTGCATTCCTTTTTATTATATATTTCGTTTCTAACTCTTTAATTGATTTATTTAGATAAACTAAAGGAGAAGAATGCGGAGTATGAAGCGATTACTTCGACTGATAGTTCTGTTAATCTTGAGGACATAGATAACATAATTATTACTGAAGTTTTGGGTCCTGAAAGGTATGGTCGGGTTCGATTTCAAGGATATGGTGTTACCCCGACCCAATATTTTGGATACAGCTCCAAGCAATACATGCCTTTCGAAAGTCAAGCTCAAGCTGAAGTTCAGAGGTTAAGAGACCAGATAGTTCAGATGTAAGCGAGCACAGTTGAGCAAATTGCCGAGGTTCAAAGAAAATATGAAGAACTCCAGCAAAAACTTATAGCGAATGCAGTAGCGAGGGAGGCAGAGGCAGCAGCAATGGCAGCAGAGTAGAGTAGAAAGTACGATGAGCTCCAAGTACAGCTACAACATATGATGAAGATGTTCCAGCAGTCGCAAAAGCCACCATCTTAGACATTTGTTTTTTTTGATGTAAGAATATTTTTAACATTGCCACATTTAACATTATTGTAAGAATATTTTGAGTTATTCTTCATTTATTAATTTACATCATATATCTTTCGTTGATTTAGATTTGATGTTTTTGGTTGGATTTGTATGCTACATTTGCTGTATTTGGTTGGATTTAATGCAGGAAGGGTCGGATATTGATCAAAAAGGTCAATTGCAAATCTGTAAAAATTAGCGGTGTTTGTAGATAAAGCGTAAATATAATCACCTTTAGCGGCGTTTACAATAAAAGCGCCGTTAAAGGTAATGACTTTTAGCGGCGTTTGATGAAGAAGCGCCGCTAAAAGTCATAATCTTTAGTGACGTTTTCTTAAAATAAACGCAACTAAAAGTCTGTTTTGGTGTAAGCCTATTTGATTGGATTGCAAGAAACATTAGCCCTACAAAATGAAGTAAAGAATGGGGAAATTTTGATGAAGCCCTGCCCCCACGGGCAGGGGAAGAAATCATTAGAAGAAAATTAGTCATCAGCTGCGTGCAAAGCGGCAGCGCACGCATGGTGCTAACCAAATCTATATATAAAATGATAGTAGGTGAGTAGAGAGGTGGGTTCCATTTGGTAAAAGGGAGGTGATATTTATATATAGATTTTGCTTTTGGGGTTTCAAAGGTTGGGAGTGACGAGTTTAGATAGCAGCAGCATGTTTGATTGGTCTTTCTTAACAAATAAACTTTGTTTCCCTTCATTTTGCCCCTCACCTTTTTTCATGGGGGTCTGTCTCTTCACTTTTCAATACCTTTTCATTGGAATGTGTGTGGGTCTTTGTTTTAACTTTCCCACATTAATCTACTTCTTACAAAGATCAATTATATTGTTATGATGATGAAAGTATACACTAGGCAATTCTTAGAATATATTTTTCTTTCAAGCTCTCCTTCGCAAAATCTATACACCTGGGCTGGTCCTGGGTAAATCCATTTAAGTTTTATCACTTTCCAATTTTAGTTAAATCATTTTAGGGTTCTATCGATAATCGAATTGTAGTGTTTTTGTGATTTGTTTTTTTAATTTTATAAACTCCTAATGTTTATATTTTTTGTCAATTTACTTTTTTTTATTACACGTGTATTTCATGTTAATTTTTTTAAAAATTTTTATGAATTTTTTTAATTTCAATTTTGATTTATAATATTTGAATTATTTGTTGATGTATATAAAATAAATGATATTATGTTAGCATGAATTGCACATGAACTGTCATGTGAGTTGTCACGCCAACAATATTAAAAATTAATATTTTAATCATCATTTTTGTTAAAAAAATAATTTGATTCTTTTTTGAAAGATTAATGACCAAATTTAACTAAAAAAAGTCAAATTAAAAGAAAATATAAACATTGAAGATTAAATTTATCATTATACTTTTTTATAAATAAATGTACCTTTCCAAAAAGGAAAGATACCAAATCCATGACTTAACTGATTTCAATATATATTTATTTATCTCAAATATAGCCATAATGTATATTTTCTGGACACTTAAATAAAAGAATAAACACATTTCAATATGCTTGAACTTACGTGCTCTTGCATTGCTAATAGGGGTGTTCATAGTTCGGTTAAAATTGAATTAACCAGCTAAATTGATCTAATTCGGTTAATTGATCGATGACCGAATTTGGTTCATTTGGAGATCGATTAATGATTTTTTAGAATTTTTGTTATCGGTTAATTTAGTTCGAAATCGGGTAATTAACCGAATTAACCAATTAATTGAAATAAATAATATATATTTTATATATAATTGTTAACTTTCAAGATTTATGTAATGTTTCTAATATCTTATTTATTGTTTTCACTTTCATTTAAAGATTTTTGAACTGTTAAAAAAATTGAATATTAAATGTTCTATTGATACAAGCTATTTAATGCACCAAGTCTTCTTCTTCTTTTTTTTATTCTGGATCACGAGAGTTATTTGTTTCGATCTCTATTTTTCTACCAGTAATAGATATTGGTATTTATCCGAATTTCGTCCTCTCATTATCAGGTGAGAAGGTCGAAACTATTCTATATAATTATTTTTATAGAATAAAAAAATCAAAAAGAAATCGTATATGGTTTTTAAAATAGTTCATTGTACCAAGAAAAAGGAAAAAAAAAGTTTTTTGCTTCTTTAAGTTTAAGTTGAGTAAAAAAGATAAAAACATTAAGTTGAATTTTAATCATACATCTTTGGCTTTTGTTAGAACCTTTTGAATCAAGTAGTGGAGCGATTCAAAAGGTTTTTGACAGCTTACAATAAGTTTTCTTATACTTATATATAATATATATGCCATCCTATGTTAGTATTTGTTAGCCCTAACCTCTTTATTCAATTCAATTAAAAGTTAATTTAATGTAAATGAACCATAACTATGTAAAGCTATTCTTAATAGATTGACCTCAAAATAGCATATCCAAATTATAAGAAACTTCATAGAAGTCACAAGTACGGAATTTACACCTTTCAAATTTGTATTTGTTCGGGTATGGAAATAAATCGCGAATACGGTCCAAGTAATAAACGCCTAAGTTTCTTTTGGGTCCCAATTCCAATATAATCCCCACACCTCATTAGCCCATACGGTTCCAAGCATTTTTTATATGTTTTATATTTATTATAATCAAAAGATAATAAAAAAATCGGTTAACCGGTTAAATTAACTGAAATATTTCGGTTCAATTAATGTATTTGAAAAAACTTCGGTTCGGTTAACGGTTAAAGAATTTTACATTTCGGATAATTTGGTTTGAGTATTAATTGAACCGACCGTTTGAACACCCTAACTAGCAAACAAATTTGATATCAATCGAGTTAAGACTCAGTTGACAATTATAATGTATAATTTTTTTTATACTTTTCATGTCTGTTTTATGATTTATGTTTGAGGTTCGTGACTGACCCTCCCAATAATATGGTCTTCAAGTTACTTAACTCAATATGTTGTATTTAAAATCAAAGTTGATGAATGAATTTGTTGATGAATAAGTTAGTGTAAAAGATGAATTGATTAAGTGGTTAAAATAAACATCCATGTGTTGGTGGATTGATTATATATGAAAAACAATCCAACTAAGTGAGACAATCGTCTCATCACATGGAAGCCGTGGTAATGGAAGTAGATGATCTCATTACTGCATCGAGACTTATTGATGATAGGAAAGTTGGTGAAGATGGGTAAGTTTGAGCTGTAACAACATTCCCTTTCAACTTTCAAACACCCATTTATGAAACACAGATTGATAATTGAAAGGGAATTAGATATAGACATCAATGGGACCACCAAATATCTGATGCCTCACTCTATCATCATGAATTTCTCTTCCCCTTGGAAACTGCCATCATTATTGCATGGAATTCATCTTCATCCCACGTATATATTTATTTTTTATTAGATCGAGTGATAAAAATTCAAATTAAAATCTTATAAAAAAAACATAAATTAAAATTATTTTTATTTTTATTTAAGGGTTTGGTTTTACTTTAATTTTAAATTTAATTAGATGAATATAATTATCGAATATGGAAATATATATATGAAGAGAGAGAAAGAGAGGGTGGGTTTAGAGACTTGCTTTCTTATTGCTTCAAATTGTAATCTATTTGTGAGCATTAATTATTACACTTTTTGAACGTCAATGGAGAAATCATGAAGATGTCGCTTCCATTGGCATGGTGAAGTGTTAGCTTTAATTTGTTATTTGTTGTTTCAATGGAAAATGAGGGATATCAGTTCCAGTGACGGAGACTAATTCTTTTCTAACTTTGGATTAAAATTTCTTTATGTTGTTATACATAATTTTGATATTTTTTTTAATCAAAACTTTGAACTCTAAATTTAAATTCGGATATCAAAACTTAAACTCTAAACTTAAAACTCTAAACTTAAACTTTAAATCTTGAACCCTAAATCTTAAATTTGAACTCTAAATCTCAAATCCTGACCCTTGAACCCAAAACTTAAAATTTGAACCCTCCAAAATTCTAATTTGAAGTTCTAATATAAAAAATTATTAAAATATTATTAAATAATAAAAGGGAAATGATAGGAAGAAAGTTTGGTAAAATAGTTTGGAATAGGAGGGTGTGATATCTGACAAAACTATATTGCAATCATTGTGAGGCACGGTGGAGCATTCACCATCTATAGTTTCCTTGTGTCATTACTAATTACTTTTACAGTGCAGGTTGAAAAGCATGTTGGCTTCATATCCCACTCACTTGTTCACCTTAACCAAAATCAATGGCACCGCTCTCATTGAATTTCAAACCTTATAAGCCTCAATTAAAATTAAAACTATGTTTATGAAGTAGAGGATTTCAACTATTATGAGCCGCTTAGAATTGAGGAATTACAAGGGAGATAACTTTCGAATTTTAGTTTTTTTAGATGTAATTATATTTTTACGGGTGTAATTGTTGCATTAGTAATTGTACGATGTTCAAGCACAATTTAGTTGAATTCTTATATAATTTCATTAGCCGGAGATTACTTGATTGTTAAGTTTATTAATACATCAAATTTCTTATTTTACTATTTTTTTAAACATAAATTTATTAATTTGTTCAATGGATGGAACCATACAATTTAGGGAAAAAAATTCAATAAACATTTGTTGTAGATGGGGAAGGACAAACTCCAGTAGCACAACAAAAGCTTTCGCCTCAGCATCAATAGAACATTCTGACACGTTGATAATTGGCTTTGCCACAACTTAAGTATAAAATATCTGGAGTGATTGCAAGCACTTAACACGATAAGAAAATCAGCCCCGGATGGTCCAAAGCGGTGAGCAAAAATTGACAAAAGAATCGAGCATTCACTAAACTATAAAGGACGATAACAAAACCATCCCTAAAATCACTTGTAAATCAAAGATTACATGCATAAGCAAGACTAAAAACTGTGCTACAAGAGCAAACAAAAACTTCTAAAACTAAAAACTTATTAAATAATGGAAAAACAAACCAAAAAAAACATATAAAACCTAAGACAACACGAGTCCAAATCGACTCGTGAAATCATTTATCATTCTAAAATATTCTCAAAATAGAAACAAATTAAGAAATTGACAAAGAGTTACTCAGTTTCCAAAAATACTACTGATGGCCAATAGAGTTTTAGCAAACGCAGGCATTGTCATCTACCATTATAACTTGTGAAGACAACAAAGATACCTACAAAATAGATCTGCAATTTGAAAAAGAGAGAAGACATATGGAGTGAATGAGAAAGAAAGAGTTAATGGGAAGAAAAAAAAAGGGCGATAACCAGCTCGAAGGATGGTATCGTCGGTAAGCAAAACAAAAGATAAAAAAAAACGAATTAGATAATAAAGAGAAAAGTGAAATTTTTTTAGATTGTAACATAATTATCTTTTATTGTTTAAAAGATGTGAGAATTAAGTTGGATTAATTGATAAATTGGGGATTAAATCCGCTCCCAGTAATGCTAAGTACATTGAGTTGGTGAATAAAATTTAGTGTTGAAGGAATAACTATAAATAAACAAAAGGGTTTAGTATTTAAAATAAGAAAGAGAGAGAGATGAAGAATTCACCCACACTAAATCCCACCAGCTGGCTAGCAGAGATTAAGAAAGGATTGTTGGTGTAATCCATTTCTTGCAGGTAATTAGGAAATGAGATGCAGCAACTGTGAAGGGGTTGAATTCAAATAATATTTCAAGAATTATTTAATAGGTTAGTATGTAGTATGCTGATACATATCATTTTAAAAATTGTTATATTTTATTATATCCACAAATGGTGTGCAAAATGTTGCTTAGGAAACAAATTAACCCATAAATTTGTTCCACACCATCGCCACAATCGGCACCACTTGGACACATACAACCGCACTCACTGACACAATGCTTCGTATATTCATCAATGTGTTGAATTATCAAGTTTTCTCCCAAAGCAGTCATTTAAATGCTATCCACAAAATTCATATGCATATAAGTATAAATGTAAAATTTATGTATTTAAAATAAAAATATTTATTTTTAAAAAATAATTTAATATAATTATTGTAACCTCTTTAATCCAGCCTAAACGTTAGATTCGAATTCGAAAGATTATATTAACCACTGAAATGATTCACTAAGCTATCAAAGTTTTTAAAACGGTTATATTAAAACATTTATTTTTTTTTTAGAAGAAAACTTAATTTATTTTTAGAAAAAACTTACAAGTTATCAAAACCAATTTAGATTACCTAACCTATGTAATGGTGACTTTTTTTTTTTTGAAAACTTGATTAACTACCAATTTATGTATTATTCAAAATTTTAATTGTATCTTAGCAGCGGAAAAGTTATATCTATTTACGTTTTAATAAAAATCGGGGTTCATGCATAACTAATTAATATTCATAATTAGATGTCCTAAAATCAAATTAAATGTCATGCAAGCTATAAAATAACATTCAAATTCTATGTCTCATGCCACAATTCACAATAAAATAATACAGTCTCTAAGTAATTAAAAGGCCAAATAATAAATCTAAAATATATTATTAACTTAAATCGAGTCAAAGATCCTCTAGATGCTATGTCCGCGTCTTAACCTAGCCGGTTATTTGTAAGGATGAAAATCAAATGGGGTGTGAACTATGAAGCTTAGTGTGAGTTCCATCACAAGAAAATTAATGCAAAGTAATAAATTAAGCATATAATAACAATTATATAACATAGTAGAAATTGACAGTTCATTCGAGAATGCTTATGAGTGTCGATGTAATGGAATTTCAGTTTAACAGTAAAGAAATGTCCTACCCCATCGCTACACTCCATAGTAAGAGTTCCCCAGAACTCTTATATCTCGGACACTCCAATTTGTGGATAAACCACAAGTGTTGCAGGTTAATACGCTGTCAATAGTTGCGAATACACAACGAGTTTGTAGATAAAAACTACTAGTAAAAGTTGTGAATAAACCACCAATGTTTGTAGGTTAATACGTTGCCAATAGGTTGTGAATGCACAACGAGTTCACAAATAAAAGCTACTAGTAAGTTTGTGGATAAACCACCAGTGTTTGCAGATAAACTATCAGTACTTCCTCCTTTCAACGTGTCCCACCCCATGCAATGTAGTATAACATGCTATTAATAGTACAACATAAAAACAGTAGACATGATCAACATATAATTAGATTAACAATAGCAATAGACATTTATGTCATGTTTTCGATTTATCAGTAACAATAGGCATGTTGTTCATGCAATCAGTAATAAAGTTATTCGAGTATCAGTAATCCAATAACAGAAGGCATGTAATAATTACATATCATGTGTATATAATAATAATTTAGTCAATCAAATCATGGATTCCATTATTATTCATAATATCAGGGACTCAATTCAAAGAGACAAATTTCTAAAAATAGTTCGAGGATCATGCAGGGACTAAATTGATCAATTTACAAAAAATCTGGGCACATCTGTAAAACAAAGGGCACACGGCTGTGTGGCCAGGCCATATGCAATGTCTTAAGCCATGTGGAGGGGTTACACAATCGTGTGGTCAGGCCGTGTGGAACATGCAAAATTTAAGCTATAGGGGAGACACGACGGTGTGGCAGGCCGTGTGGAGGGTTATTAGCCATGTGAGATTTGAACTAACCTAGGGTTTCAAAGGCACATGGTCACGTGAGGGGCCATGTGGTCCACACGCTCGTGTGACCCTAATCTGAGGCACGGTTTACCTTGATTTGCTCGTAAAATAACACACACCTTTAATCAAAAGCTCGAACAACGTTCCTTGTGATCAAATCTGGTCCAATTCTCCTGAAACGAGTCTTTCAAACGACATTTACACAAGATTTAGTGGTTGGTTTGAAGATAAATCATGATTTCTGAAAGATCTTTGGCAAGATTCATGAAAGATCATTTTATCAATCGCAAGATTAGTATTGGATATAAATTCTATAAAGATTCGAGATCAAACATCGAGATTGAGACATTTTTACCACTTCTTGGTAAAAATCAGGGGTGTTTCTAACGACAATTACGTTTTTGGTAGAAGAAACAAGTTAACAGAGATTGACTATGATTCGAGAAGAGCAATAATGATTCAACAATGGAGAGAAAATATTTTGCAAAGAAGAAGATGAAAAAGAAAAGGGAGAAGAAATATTGAAAATGAAGCCAAAATTCTGCTTGGATTTGAAAAAGAAAACAAAACTTCTATGCTATTAGGAATATGGCTAAATACCTAGGGTTTTAAAATTTTGAGGGGCTGTTTAGTAATTTACCTTACTATCGAATAAAAGGAAATGGAATTGGGTAAAGGGTGGCTCAAACTTGGGTAAGCAAAGGGGAGAATGACATGTTAATCATTAGGCTATTGCCCATTTCTTATTTAATTTCTACTCCAAATAATATTTATTTTAGTGTGATTTTTATCCTAGTTTGTTGAAATTAAAAAAAGAAAAGAAAAAAGAAAGGAGTGACTTGAACCTAAGACCTTTAAGGAGTGCACTAACTATTTCACCATTTAACCTAGGTCATTACTTGGTTATTTATTTCAATTAACCCTTTATATTTTAGGACATGATAATTATGTAAGAGTGCCCAAAGATCAATCATGAGATGGTTGTAATAACATACTTAATTTACCATGTTTATTAATATAAAGCGTTGTCATTATTATTTCAGTTTTTCTTTCTGTGTGTATAAATAAACTGTTTTATAATAATGTCCTGAGAATAATATGATTATTCTTAAAAGATCCTTAGTCAAGTATTATTGTTGACTAGGACAACAGTAATGCATTAAGACTAACATGTAGTTGATTGATGATAAAGAGTTGTCATTGATATGGAGTGTCAAAATCAATGCATGAATATGTGTGTTAGAGAACAACATATTGGATTGACCGCCATTATGAGTATGTTTCTTGGATTATTATGTAATTGTCACAACATTACTCATAGTGATTAATATGTACATGATCCTCAGACTTGAGATCATTATTATCCCAGCATCGTGAGTTGTATATTTTGATATAGTCAAACGTACACCGTAACAAGTTGTTCTATAAAGGCTGATGTTGGATATACCATGATCTATGTAGAGGGATATGGTTGATCAATAAAGGATAAGTCCCTCCTACATAATAGGAGTAATATCTTAGGCCACTTGATTGAGTGAGACTAGAAATGCATGGCCATGCTCAAATAAGTTGATATGAGATGTCATACTAATTTGTATATCATAGTCTACTCAAGATATCAAGAAACATGGGATGGACTATGCAAGTGTGACTATCCCATGACTTGTATCCGTTCCAGAGATAAAGGACTTAAGGATTAATGCATGAAAGGTTAATCACGAATGGTCATGTCGAATCATGACTTCTTGTAACTTAGGTAGCAATGATGCATTGCTAGATGCCACTCTTTATGCGTGACAATAGAATCGTTCTAGTATTACTGCTAACGTTGCAAGAAACCTCACAGGGTCACACCCTATGGTTGAAATGAACGGAATAAAATATAGTTGGTATTGTGTTTGGTTGTCAAATGAATTAAATTAATTAAAGAATAAATTTTATTGGGCAATCAAATATTGAACATATTATATGTACAAGGATGTTGTACACATAATGATAACATAATTTTATTAATATATGAATTTGATTCATATATAAATTTAAATAAATATAGTTTATCAAATCCTTATTATAATTAATGTAATTATAATTTTGAGATATAATTCATGTAATTATAATTTTAGGTTAAAAACTTTATTGTATTTATTTAATCTTGTAATACATTCAAGAGATACCAATTATAAAAGGCCTAATTAAGAGGATACCTATTATAAAAGGCCCAATGAGAAAGGGACCCATTATAAAAGGTATTAAAAGGAGACAAAGTGAAGGAAAAAACCTAAGTGATTGCTTGTTAGGTCTAGCAGCCAGTCAAGCAAACAAACCTCAAAATAGTTTTGGAGGTTTCTTCCGATTCATAGTCAAACCGGGTGGATCACGAGAGGCCGACATCGGAAAAGGTTGTGGCTTGATTCGACGAGTGAGATCAAAACTCTTGTTGCCAAGGCGTCGCTGTCTACTCAGTTGAAGTTTTGGTAATTTGAAACCTTTATTTCACCCCCTATTCGTTCCTCACACATGGATTCACGATTTGGATCGCCGGATCTAATTTTATTCTGCTGCGCCATGGGGTTCCGGCGTTCCAACAAATTATGCATTTAATAATTAATAAATTATTTTTAAATTTAATTATACATGAAATATTTTAAAATTTTAAAAAATAATAAATAATATTCAAATAATTAAATATAATGATATTTATAAATAATATTTAAATAGTTTAATATTAATGATTCATAAAATATAAATTAACCTGAATTTTTAAATACATTTTGAATAGTTAATACAAATAAGAATATTTGATAATTTGTACTTCAAAACACAAAAGGCAAAAGTATCTTAGCCCTAACTTTTTGGCATTGCTTTTCGGGTTGAAAAGCACATTTCCGATTTTGATAGGATTGAGTAAAGAAATTGAGGAAATGAAAGTTGAATTTTGTTATGCCCCTATTCCGGAGGGATATGTGGCACCAAGAGAATGTGCCTAAAAGACACTTATGGACGGTTCTCTGCCTCACAACACTTAGCTCCACACCTAAAGAGTACCTGAATGGTCCCTCACCTTACAAAACTTGGCTGGCATTGGGTGACCATCCACCCGGACACCTCATGCTCTAGGCCACCCACTTTTGATAGTAACACACCCATCTTTATGAGGGGACCATTAGACATAACAACCTCGTACTATCTTAGCCAAGAGAATGTCAAAACAATACCATGCAAGAGGACAACTCACGTACAACGACCTTGTCACCTAGCCAACCGCACGATAACCATGTCCCGAATTTATCGATGATGTAGCATTACTGAGTACGAGACCTCCCTTCTATAAATACCCTCCAAGATGATGAAAGAGGGATCTTTTGACCTTTCAACAACCCTAAGCACTTCACAGCACCTAGTCCCCTTAGTTACCTTATCCTCCTCCTTACTCAAACATCAGTGTTCAATTCCGTTATTATTTAAATGCATTCAGTTTAGTTTATTTTTCAGTTTACAAATTCACAAATTGTAACTATCTGAACCGGATTACTTTTATTTTTGTTTAATTTATAATTATTTTTTATAATATAAAAAAATATTTCTTGTATTAAATTAGCAAAAATAACTTTAAAATTTTATATAAAAATTAATTTTTAAAAAATAAAAATCAATTAACCAAATCGATCTGAATTGGTTTAATTTAATTTTTTTTAAAACTATAATTACAATAAATACATTCATATAATTATATATTGTTATAATGTATAGAGGAACAAATCAATAACCAAAATAAAATTGAATCTATGTCAAAATAAAAATGGACAAGGCCCAAACATTATAAAATTTGAATTGAAATTCCACCTTGATATGTTAAATATGAAATATTTCAAACTTGGAATAGTAAAAATCCATATTTCATATTTAAAAATAAAATATCTATTTTACTCAATTGAATCATTCTAAATTCCCAAATCATAATAACATGTTTAGTTTCAATTTTCATTACTTTTTATTTATATTGTCACATGAGAAAAGATAAGATATGCTTAGAGCCGACCAATCTACAATGTTCTCCACGAAAAGTTAAAAAAAAAAAATGCCTTGAGAACTAAACATATGTTATACAAGTGGATAAGGTAATCATGTTACCTTGTAATATAAGAGAAAAGGGTTTAATGGGGAGAGATAAAAGGCGAGCAAAGCATAAGCTTGGGTTAATCTTTGTGGCTAATGATGAGGTGAGAAAATTGATTAACAAAAAATTACATTTTGTTAAGTGCAAAATGGAAGTTTACAACTTTTTGGAGAAGATCTTCTTCGCATTGTGCTTTCTTGAAAGTAGTTGAGGCAATGGGAAATTTAAGCTAGCTAGAGCTAGTATATAGTTGTTGATGATGTTGTGGCGGAGTTGGAAGGGTCTTTTCATAAGGTGAAGTAACAGGTGATGGTGAGTGGAAAGGGAGAGAAATGAGGGTGGGAGTTATCATAGTTTTATCTTCTCTTTTTGCAGCCAAACCTTGGGTCCGACTCCACATTTTATACCTTCCTAACATTTTAATTATTTATTTTTAAATTATGGTTTAAAATTACTTTTGTAATGAATTTTTTGTTAAATTTTTCTATTAGTCCCTATACTTTGTGGAAAATATAAATTTAGTTCCTATACATTAATTTGATCGATTTTAGTCTCTATACTTTTTGAATTGGTCAATTTAATCTATGTACTTTTCGAATTTTAAAATTTTAGTAATGACCCAAATAGTATAGTTCAATTTGTTTGGTTAAATTCAATTACTAATCTTGTACGATACGTACGGTTGTAGATCTAACTCATTTTCTCCAATTAGATCATTCTAAGTTTCTATACATTTCGAATTTTAAAATTCATGTCTTAACACAAATGACAATCGTCAATCCTTTAACTGAATTTTAGTGAGTAATATGTGAAAATAACAAGTTGACATGACATTACATATATGATAATACATTTGTCCTATCAGATTTTGGAATAGCATAACTTAATTGAATGAATTTAATAATTATCGTTTGGTGAGAACCAAAATTTAAAAAATTGAAAAGTATAAGGACAAATAACAAGATTTAACCTTTTTTTTGTTTCCATATGTATGTTGGATTTGAAAGCCCCTATCAAAACTGTCTGCATTTCTTTTACATTTTTGACATGGCTGGAAGTTTTGATATGATGCCCCTCGCACTCATTGCCTGCAAGACTTAACTCATCTCTCTCATTTTTAAAATTAATAAAATTAACATTATTGTGCTTTTATGAACCTGTCAGTACAGTTTAACATTACCCATATTTCCATCCACCTTGCTTAAACAAATGAATGGATCATAATTTGAGTGACATAATTAAGGCACACAACTATTTAACTAACTAATTTTAACTTCATGTGTTATAAGCACAGTGGCTACTTAGATCCCCCAACTAGTTCTCAAAATTAATCACAAGGCAAACAGCATATTATACTTTTTTCCCCTTTTTTGGAGTTGAAATTGCTTTATTAAAACAAAACAAAATTTCCCAAAAATGTGATGAAATGCATTAAATATCCTTAAATTATGGGTTTTATTTTAAATTAATCCTCAAATTTTAAAATATTCTAAATTTATAAGGTCTTTCTATTATTAAAGTCATTAATATAACCATTAAATAAGATTTCAGATCTTATTTAACATAATTTAAAATGAACAATGTAATGAATGTAAAAATCTTGGTTTTGAAGTAGGGGTGGGCATTCGATCAAATCGAGTGAAAATATTTTGAGTTAATTGAGTTGAAGAATTCTATTTTATCAACTTAACTCGATTTGAATTTTTTTCGAATCAAGTCGAATTAAATCAAGTGAAATTGTTCGAATTAAATTAAAAACTTAAACATGTCAAATTAAAATTTTGTTACTATATAACTAATTCTATATTCGAGCACATAAATTTGAAACTATATATATTTGAAAAAAATATTATAAAAGAAGAAGAAGAAGAAGAAGAAGATGCTTTAGGCATGATAAACTTGAATCATTAATTAACTTATTTAAGTCCTCAAAATTATTACTTTAGAAAATTTTTAAGTTTTTAACTTTCTTTATATATTATTTTTTTTCAAATTTTTTTTAATTTTTATAAATATTTTTTGAAAATTATTTTGATTTTTTTTAAAATTTTTGTTGAGAGAGAAACCAATTTACTCATTTTCAAAATTGATAGGAACCGAAAGGGTATTTACACCAATTTTTTATTCGAATTATAAAATTCAACTCGAAACTGAAATTACTTATTCAAGTTGACTCGAATTAACTCGATTCGATTAACTCGAAATTTAAAATTTTTTCTATTTTTTCGAATAGAATCGAGTTTTACTCACCTCTATTTTGAGGTTTTAGAAGGTTTTATAAAGACTATTCTTCACTCACTCACTCACTCTCTTTTCGGTTTTACTTTATTTTTAGTTTTTAATTTTAAAAGTTATGTAATAATATTTTAATTTTTATTTTAAATTATGTCACATAAAATTTTGCGTGTTATTTAATGATTAAATTAATATTTTTAATAATAAAAGGACCCGATTGATATATTATCGATAGTTTAAGAATGTAATTATAATATTTTAAAGTTTAATAAGTAATTTAAAATAATTGTCATAATTTGAGGATGTGGAGACTAATTTTAATGTTTAAACATAAATTTAGGTTTTGTCTATGTTGAAACAAGTGCTTTCTTCGTAGATTTTCTTTTCTATCTTCCCATGACCATTTAAATCTTAGTGCATGATATATTGTCAAATGAATATTTATATTGGCTGGTCAGGGAGGAACAAGATCAAGTGCAGCTCCTAACCTAGCCCTATATCTATAGAGCTACAAATGTGCTAGAGTGGAGACAGGAACATATATATACACACCCCACTCAGAAGAATATTATATATGAAGAGTTATATACATATAATAGACATCAACGTAGCTTTTATATGTATATTTGGCTATGAATTCAGATGCATTCAAATTTTTGCTGGATAAACATAAGTGTGAGGTGTTTTGAGCTTATGGTCTATAAGACCGAAATGCTGTTGAATGCTCAGGTCAATCTAAGGGCTTGGTAATCATGGGATTATATTAGTGATACTGTCAAAGCTACTTCTTTAGAGTCTCTTTGAATGGGTAGTGCATTTACCTGCAGTTAATATAAAAACAGCAGTGACGGTAAAATTAAATATTATAGTGATATTGTAGCGTAAGAAAAAAAAAAAAAAAAAACTAAATTCATTGCACTGAAAATAAAACTTAAACCCTAAACCCTACTTTTTGAGTTGATTTTGTAATATGTTGATCGGTATCATTAATGCTTGTTATGTATAAATTAAATATAAAAGATACATAAGCCATATTTTTATCTATATTAGCTAATATTCTCAATTTAAGTTTTACTTAGTAAGGCTGTGTCGTTAGTAGGAAAGATGAAAACTTTTTTGATTTTTTTTTTCCTTTCATTCATTGTTTAGTGAAGTAAAAAAAAAAAAATAAACTTTTCAAAATTTTATAATTTTAGACTAACTAAACATTTAAAAAAAATTCTCCAATGTAAAATAATTATCTCATTAGTTTTCTACCATCACAACTTTCTTTTCTATTAAATAAATTAAAATATTTTTTTATTTTTCACTTTTCCTATCAATCTATTTTTTATTTTTTACTCAACCAAACACCCTTGACTTTAGGTTAATCAAAGCTCTTTTTGTGGGAGCATTTTGGAGGAAAAAAAACATTTAAAAATGGTGTATCATTCACTTCCTCCCCTAAAGTATGCATATATCCTCAATATTCAATCTTAGCATTGATTTCCTTAATTAGTCCAATTATAAAGTACAATATTGCATATATTTTCAGCTAAAAGAAATATATTTAAAAACCAAAAAAATCCCAAATTCATAGGGAAAAAGCCCCCAAATTTGATGCAAATTATGCATCTTGATCCTATATATACATAGTTATAAAAAGATGAATTAAGAAAACATATATATATATATATAAATCTGATCAATATAGTCAATAAGAGAAATGATATATATGTCCCATTGAACCAGCTCTCTTACACATCTATGCATGCATCAAAAGAATTCCATAAAATGCCAAAATTATTTACTGTAAGTAATAATAAGTCCTATTATAATATTCCATTTCTTTTTCTTATATCCCCTTAATAATTTAGTTTCACTGTGCAGTAGAGAAAGCATTTGCGGTACTGGCGGACGATTAAACAAGATAGAACAGAAAAATAATAATAATGAAAAATTTCCAGGAGAAACAATCTATCTACTAGTTGACGAGCATAGGAGGAGAGCTTATTTGGGTTTTGTTTGTTTTGAAAAAGCAAATGGAAGGAGAAAGGGGAGTCCCTAATTACATGCTACAAGTTTCATTCTCAAGTAGTACTCCACCACCACAAGCGATCCATGAAACAGCGTTTCTGCAATTTGAAGAAAACCAGGTTATGAGTTTCTTGTCTCCCTCTCAGCCTCTCACTACCTCTCCTGTGAGTAACACCACCAATTCCACCGCCGCCTTGAGGTTCATCACCCATAACGACCAGGTAGTTAGCTAGGCTCTATGGAAATTAGGTTTTACCCAAAGCAAAAAAGTTGAATCTTTTTTAAGTTTCACTATATATATATATATGTATGTATGTATGTATATTTGGTCCTTAAACTTGAGCTTCGATACGGGATTTTTGTCTACTTTTCTGCTTCTTTACAATTTTCTTGGTATTTGTATCTTATCTATATATAATATATATAAATTTTAGGTAGGGACCTTAGATCCCATTCCCAAAGCTGTACACGATGAGAACTGCGGCAGTAACGCCAAGGATGGAAATAATAATTCATGGTATTCTGATTTCTTTTGCCTTTGCTTCCATTTTCTTTCTCTTTTTTTGGGTCATGTTCTCTATCAAGAACAAACGCACTGATAGAGATTCCCACCAAAATATACATTACATGCACGCTAGCTTATATATATATATATATATATACCCTAGATGCATAAAATCCATTAAGATCTGCCCTTATATGTAAGAGGGTTGTTTTTTTGTACGGTATATGCACTTATACTGGGCTTGAAGAAGGCAAATTAGTATAGTTGAATCTGCATTCATGTACCCATCCATCAAATAAATCTAAATTTCGACTTCCATTAATATACAGAAAAAAAAAGGGGGTTGAGCAACTTTGGGGATATGATTGGCAGGTGGAGGAGCTCAGCCTTAGAGAAGAACAAAGTGAAGGTTAGGAGAAAGCTTAGAGAACCAAGGTTTTGTTTCCAAACGAGAAGTGATGTGGACGTCCTAGACGATGGGTATAAGTGGAGAAAATATGGGCAGAAGGTTGTCAAGAACAGCCTTCATCCAAGGTACGTACCTGCTTAAGTTTTTTTTTTTTTTACCTCATGAATTTGAACAATAGCCTAATGATATGTTCATACAAGCTTTCAAAGATTATTTCCCTTTTTTAGAAACCACGACAGCAGAATGTTTAGATTATAGCACAGGGTTATTGGATCATCTAGCACTAGCTAGTTTTCATATAACATATTTTGTTGTTATTATTATTTGTTGAAAGTGTCATATTTGCGTGCATATAATTGTCAACATTCGAATAAACAAGTTTATACATGTATGAACATCCATATGAAAGATATGTTAGTGATGAATAATACTCGAGAAAGAAGGGCCAGGTACTGAAACTTGAATAAGAAATGCACGATGGCTATGCTAGTGAATATTTGATGCAATGCGTACACGAAGGTGAATGTGCTTGATAGATTCTTCTATTATTAAAGAAAGAAATGCGGTTAATTTTTAGCACTTGACTTCTCTTTTTATACAATAAATATTAATTCTGTTATAATTTAGACTTATTTGATTCTATTTAATAGCATAGAGACTAATTTGATCTAGTCTTTATAAGGACCACCTAGATACTTCAGGCTATTAAAAATAAAGTTAGTAAATTTAATTTTAAATTATTTTTATGATGTTGCGTTGGTGTCTAAATTTTCATAACTTTGTCAAAAGTACTGGAAGGAGGGGATGGATTAGTTTGCTTAAACATTTATATGAAATTTATCCTTGAAGAACAAATTGACATGGGTTTCTGACACAGTTTTGCATCATGAGTTCATGACTTACAGCAAGTGTGAAGAAGCTCTTTAAACATAGATCCAAGTTTAAAGAAAAGCTGACCACTGCTGCATGGCGCATGCGCACTTGTTTGTTCCATTTCTCAATAATACATGTTCCATTCATAAAAAGATTAACCCAAACATGTTTTTATATATACAACTGCACAGTTGATGATTATTAACTAATCTAGGGCTAAACACAAGGTTGTGTTTGAGTTACTTGGTGCAGAAGCTATTATCGTTGTACGCACAACAACTGTAGAGTGAAGAAGAGAGTTGAACGATTGTCTGAGGATTGTCGAATGGTGATAACAACTTACGAAGGTAGACACAATCACTCTCCATGTGATGACTCAAATTCTTCTGAGAATGACGGCTTTACATCTTTCTAAATAGGGTGTAGAACATCAAAACATTCAATGTGATCATTATATATCTTTTGACTTATCTTTATCCAAATATTGACATATATGGTAGTTATTTTTATGGTGGATCCACTTGCAGACAGGATGATCAATATGATCTTATGTATCTATTGTTTCTTTTCCCCATATAAAGATGGCAATAGCTATCAAATGTAAAGGATACACTATATTGTGCATATACCATATATATTTTCATCAAAGAGATAACAATAATGTACTACACCATTGCTTTGCTGAATTCAAAACATGCCCCCACTACTGTAAATTAACTCTATGTATTACACCAAAATAACTTTGTCGTTTGGATGTTTTCCACATTGCTTTTGATTTTTATTTTTCCATCCCTCAACCCAAAAACCACTTTATTTGTTTCAACTTATAAATTAAAACTTCTGGTAAAACCTTTAATCATTTTTTCACTTTTAAAATTGAAGAAATGTTTACTTCTGTGGAGCAAAACAAAATTTTCTTTGAAATAAATAAATTTAAACAATGATTAATTAAAATAATTTTAAAAGATAGTTTTTTCTTTTTAAATATAACAATGGTTCTGATTCAAATTTAAACGGTATAAGCAAAGTTTTGATCATATCATTTGTTTTTGTTAGACAAAATTTAAACTATCTAAAGTCCGTCCTCAACCCATATATAAGAAGATAGTGCACTTCAATACACTTAAATTCACGTCCTCCTCATGCAAGTTAAGACTCAATCAATAGAGTTTAATTGTTTTTTTAAACCTCCAAATAATCATTAATTCGATGAATTAAAGTCTTAATAAAAATGACTGAATCTTAAAACTGAAACATTTCACTCATCTACAAGCCTTCTTTTGGGCTTTCAAAAGCCCAGATGTTCAAAGATCCAATTTTAGTTTTGAGTCAAACTTCAAACTTAGATCTAACCCAACATTCTTAGTTTTACGCCTTTTCTCTCTGCAGGCAGAGTGCGCAACAATGGCTTCCAAATTTCTACAGCTTTATGGTAAAATTCGGCTTTTAAATTTGTTCAGAAACCGTGTAATTTGTATCTATTGAGTTTACTTACGACTGATTTTGGCAGGCTACGATTTACTTCTGGGATCTATTGCCGCGTTTTATGTGTTCATGGTGCCCTACACTAAAGTTGAAGAAAGCTTCAACATTCAGGTAATCTTCTTTATTTCAATTTTTTTCCTTCTAGTTATTGGCTTCTTTTTCATTTTCTCTTGTAAAATGTCTTTTTTTATTATTATAAGGCTGTGCATGATATTCTTTATCATCGACATCACTTAGATAATGTAAGTTCACTTGTTCATGCCTTCTTCTTTTTTTCTTTTTCTTTTTTTTTTTCACTTTAAAACTATGATATTTCTGTAATATTTCGTAATTTATGCTTAGTTTTATGTTTGGATGTTTTGATTCTGATATCAGTATGATCATTTGGAGTTTCCTGGTGTTGTTCCTCGCACTTTTATCGGTAAGCTTAAACCTTTATTGGTTGTTGCTTGTAAGAATGACTGAAATTGAGATTTTATTTTTATTTTTTTTTGCTTAAAACCACTTCGAATAGGCCGTGCTTATAAATTTTGACAGCACTGTATGATTCTTTTCTTCGCAGGGGCTTTCCTTGTGTCAATTTTCTCATCTCCAATTGTATTAGCAGTGCAACTGCTGCATTTGCCAAAGATTTATAGTCTTATAATTGGTCTGTTATCTGAATACTCATAGCTGATAGACTTGTGTTTGTTATTTCTAAATGAAATTTGTAATTCTTTTAAGACATGCCATTTCGATGATATCAATAACAGGATCAGCTAGTGAGAAAAAAAAAGGAACATATTACTGTTCCTATTCAATGGTTTTAGCTATTTGGATAAATAATATAAAATTTGTAGCATTTCTTGTAAAATACCATGGATGGTTTTTGGTTTTTGTCCCCCCCCCCCCCTTTTTTGCTCAGTGTTAATGCCACTGTTGACTTTGCAGCGATATTCATATGGCCTATAGTTACTGAAGCACTGTATTTTTTTTAATTTTTTAGTACGTTCGGCGTTGGGTTGCATCATACTATCTACATTAAGTTTTCTGCGTATTCAGGTATTTAGCCTTTTTTTCCAGTGCTGTTGATTTTTTTTGTTTTTACAATTTTCTTGTTTCTTCTTGTTCTACTTGAGGGTTCAACTTTATCTGAAGGCTCACTTTAGAGTTCTCATCATTGAGGTTTGTTTGAGCAGGTCAGAAACAAGTTTGGACATCAAGTTGAAGCATTCTTTGTAATATTTACTGCAATTCAGTTTCACTTGCTGTTCTATTGCTCTCGTGCACTTCCAAATATACTAGCTATGGGTGTAGGTGATTCCTTCTTGCAGTCTAACTTCTATATCCTCACTTATTCCATCACTACGAATGCACTTACATTTCACCCTTATGGTTTACTTGAACTCCTGGATAGTTTTGCTATGTGTAAAACAAGAATGGGTTGATTTGCATCTATAAGTGGGGTGTCTGCTCATGTAGTCCTTTTAAAGAGATCAAGAGTTATACTTTGGTGTGCAATGTTGCTACTAAAGTTGTTGAATTTGGGTTAGATGAGTCATTTATGCAAAATGGTATTATAATCCCTTAGCTTTATAAAGATGAACAATGACCGCTCAAATTAAAAGAAGTTATTTTGTTAGAAAAGAAGTAATAGGTTTTCACCAAGCACTAGTTTTACTATTTATCTCTTGAAATTATGAACTTGTTGATTGTTGTGAAAAGAATTTCACTTCCTAGAGGGCTGGGGTAGACTAATTGCCTTAAACATGTGCCTAAGTGAATTATACTGCCTGAGGTGGTGACCATGATTTATGATGATTTTATTCAACTTGGCAGTGTCGATTGTAAAGGATAAGTTTATTATGTAGACACTTTGTTGTGATTTGGATATTCTGCTCTTTTCAAGCTGAGAGTGACTGATATTTAGAAATAAAATAGGAAAAAAAGAAGAAAGAAAGAAAATGAGAATGGTGAGAAAACATAAGGAAAAGATGATAATATTAGTTGTTCCAGTATACTTATTTTTTCTATTTTCTGCACGACAATGTCTTAGATTGGGTTGACAATGTTTATGTAACTTGTTTCTGTTTGTCCTTTTTTTTATCAAATAGAAGTACTTCTTTCTCGCAATGAAGGTTGTTTTGTTTTTTCTCTGAAACCAACTGTGGATTTATCTACTCTTTTTCTTGTGAAGAAGTCAATGAAACTTTAGCTATTTCCGATTTTCCTTTTATGCAGTAAATTTGGCGTATGGGCATTGGTTGAAAGGGAATTTTTATACCACTTTAAACTATCTGGTATGTGCCCTTACTGCTTAACCTTACTATAGCTGATTGATTTCTTGGATCATACTTCTGTCAGTGGTTGTTTGTTCTAAATGTATTCCTTTCATGACCTGTGATAAAATTTGCTTGCAGTTTTAGGTACTTTGTAATTTGTAGATATGACATCCTGATTTTGGATTGCGGAGATCTTATTTTTCACTGCATTCTTAATGAACAGGTCTTCGCTACAACCATCTTTAGATGTGATATAGTCTTGCTTCTTTGTCCTCTTGGCCTGGAGTTTTTGTTGGTAGGTGGTTGTTTACTGTACCATTTTTCCCTCTTTCATCTTTTCCACTCTCTTGTGTATGCACATGCTTCACTAGCAATCACATGTTATCTGTTGCTCTCTATAATGAATCAATTAATAATGTTCTCTGATATTATTTTGTGTTAGTGTATTTTAGTTACATATTTGGATCTGATAGCATGTTGTTTAGTTAAATTTGTGCTTGACTATAAGATTTCATTTTATCAATGATAGACCAAGTCAATTTCATTTTGGAGAGCATTAAAGTGCTGCACTGTGACCACTCTTTTGTGTATAGGTTGGTTGATTTTCTCTTATAAAATCTCAAAGCTTTTGATTAAGGATTCATCTACTGTTATCAACTTATGAAATTATTCTCAGCTCAGGTCTCACTATGTTGGTTGATTCAATCATGTGGAAGAGGATTCTTTGGCCTGAATTTGAAGTGTTTTGGTTTAACTCTGTTCTTAATCGAAGTTCTGAATGGGGTGTATCCTTTTTTAAAGAATTCTCGTATTGCACAATCCAGTTTCTTTTTTCTTTTTTAATTTGAAATAGCACATCACTATTTTTGATTGATGTGGTTGACTAGTTCCATTTACAACTTTTTCCTATTGTAATTTCTACTTTATTAGATGTTTGCAGATGTGAGATATCTCCTTATGAATCTTCTTCATTTGTGTCCACTAAGCTCTAGTAATGGATCTGTAGTATTTATTACAGAAGTCCCCATTCTATTTCCTATGCATTTTTTGTGAACAATCGTGGTTTATCCTGTTATTGGCTAAGGCCGGAAACTTCCTGCATGGATAGCCATCTACTTTATTGGATTTGCTAGTTTTTAAAGATTTTGTTATTGCCATAAGCTCTATTAGTTCTTTGTACCTCCTTTTGATTGTATTTTCAATTTTTTGTTTATCAGGAAAAGCATATTTAAGGATTATATTTTATAATGCATATTTGTGTGTGTTTCTTTGGTATTTGTTTTGATCTTTGTTCCTTAATGATATTCTTTATTTAGACACATTCCATTCACTGGTATTTTACTTCTGCACTCCCTCGTTCATTACTTGCTGCATATCCACTTTTTATGGTGAGTCTTGAACTTGTAATTTTAAAGTTACACTACATTATTATTCTGAACCACTGCATTTTATTTTTGTTTTATTTTGTAGCTTGGGGTCTTACTTGACAGAAGGCTTCTTCCTCTGGTTTTACCAGCACTTTCCTTTGTTGTACTTTACTCTAAGCTTCCACACAAGGTATTACAAAGTAAAGTTGTACATTATGGGCTTGGATACTGATTTAGGAAAGGGATAAAGCAACATTTAGTCTTGAACTTGGCAACTTTGCCCAATTTGGTCCCTAAACTTGGGTTCCATTAAGCTATGATGACATGGAACTCTGAGATTGTGCCACATCATCACTTGAAAAAAAAGTTAATTTTTTAAAAATTGTCTAGTGATGATGTGGCACAATATCATAATGTCTCGTCATCACACCTTAATGGAATTCAAGTTCAAGTACCAAATTGGGAAAAAAGCCAAGTTCTGGGACGAATGTCGACCAAAAAAAAGTTTAATGGACCAAGTTGGGAAAAGTTCCAAGATCAGGGACTAAATGTTGCTGTATCTCTTTAGAAAAGGACGTACACATGTCAAGTTACTCAAACAATTGTCTCATCACGTTGTTGAATGATGCAGGAGCTTCGTTTTATTATCACCTCAGTTCCAATCTTTAACTTATCTGCTGCAGTTGCAGCAAGCAGAATGTATGTTTTCTTTTTCTTTTCTTCTTTTTTGAAGTTTAAACCGTCAGAAACTTTTGATAAAATGTTTTAGTTTTCATATTTATATGGGTAACTTCTGAATTTAAAAGGATTGTTTGAAAATTTATTTGAAAATTTGTGTAAAACTGTTGGATATCTGAGCCAAAAGAAACTCATCTGGACAATGGAGGCTGAGGGTGGGGTGGTAGTGTAAACTCATCTGGACAATGGAGGCTGAGGGTGGGGTGGTAGTGTATCTACAAGGGGACTTATGTGTAACTTGCTTTTGGTACTGATGCATGGTGCTGTTTTTTGTCTTTTTGTTTTCAATTGTTATTATGCTAGCGGAATATAAGATTTACTCTGTCTTCTTGTTACAGCTACAACAATAGGAAGAAGAGTTTCTGGAAATTTCTCAATTTAATCATGCTGGGATTACTTTTAATCAGGTTAGGTGAATTTTTTTCATGTTCCTTTTTTGTGAAGCATGTCACTACAACTGATTGTATATGATAGAATCTTCTCTATCCATAATTGTGGGCTCGTCTGAGCACCATTATGTCCCATGTGGAACCCCGGGTTATGGATGGTTGATATATGATTCTAAGTTCCTTTTATCTACTCATTTTATTCTGTAGTCTGGGGTGCACAATCATAACTTTCATGGCATCCTACGAGAACTATCCCAGTGGACATGCACTAAAAGAGTTGCATCAGATTGGTGAGTCCTTCCTATCTCTTTATCTCATAGGCATACATACACATAACTTCTCATATATTTGTCTTATTTACCACTTTGTTTATCCCTTCTGATGGTTCTTTATGATTTATCTGTTATCAAAAAGAAGATATGGAATATAGTATAGGTTTTGGCTATAAAGCATATGTAGTTAAAGATGGCAATATTTTTTGTGTGTGCTTGCGCATGATTCCTTCAATGTCTCTGTGTATGGTTATGGGTTTAGTGGAGGAGGTTGGAAGTTTGTTTTCATGCGTCTATTTTAGTAATTTTGTACAGGTCAGGCTAGCAGACTATAAGGTTACATATCCTTGTTTTGATGACAGCCCAAAACTCTCTCACTCCTCCCCCTCCCCCCAATTTTTCTCTCCTTGTTTAGTTGCCTGTAAAGATTTTATTGTCCTCTTTAATTTGTTTCTGAATGTTTCTTTATTGTGACTTGCTTATATTTTGTGTCCCGGTTCATCTTCAAACAGGCCATCTGGCAAACAAGTCCAATGAACTCTGGGTTCACATCGATCCATTTTCAGCCATGAATGGAATATCCCGTTTCTGTGAAAATGAGTGGCCATGGAGGTAATTTCTTTACATGTGCTACACTATTTCTTATGTTACATGCAGAATCAGAAAATTAGGTTATGTAACTAATGTCAAAATAGAACTTCGTGGCTATAGTTGTGGGAATTGCGGTCATCAGAAAGGGCCTAGCATCAAATATCATCTGAATAAAGCACAATGGTGTAATAGGTAGTATGAGAAATGGGCTTATATTGTTGGTGAAGTTGCCTTGCAATGTTAGCCTTATAAGGCTTTATGCAGCCCATGGTCCTAGCTACAAGGCTATAAAAGCAGTTATGTACTACTAAATTTGAAACGCTACCCTGTGAGTAATTGATCAATGAACGAATCTTTATTAATGTTGAAACTGGAGTCAAACCTTCTTTCCCAACTCAAGGAAGAATATTTGGAACAAGTTAAAATAAAATTGAATGGGGATATTGGGAAAACGCTCAAGCAGTTGTGACCTTTATTTTCTTGTTTTTTTTTTTTTTTTTTCTGCTGCTGTTATTCCCTTATCATTCACCACAAAACGGCAGCAACTGTACTATTTGCTTCTTATATTTATAATTTGATATGATAGGTTCCCTGTTAAGCTTTAGGGTGAGGAGCGTACATTTATAATTAATTTTGTTTTATTGCCACATTTCTTATGAAAGCACCTTTTTTTTTTTTTTTTTGGTTTATTTGTTTTCACTTCTAATTGTTTCTTGACCTGGAATGTTACTATATCTTTATTAATACAGATACTCAAAAGAAGAAGAGATTGCCCTTGAGGAATTTGGCCAGAGAAATTTCACCTATCTTATAAAGTGAGTTCCCATTTGCCTTTTGACCTTTCTGGCTTTTAACAAGTAGTCATCTTGTCAAAATATGACACGCCTGAAGAAATGAGCATTTTATCAACGGAAAATGGCAACAATTATTGAGAGAATTCATGGCCTTGTTCATACTTATTTTTCTCGTCTCTTAAACAGTGAGCATCGCACTATTGATGGGTACAAATGTTTATTTTATGTGAATGGCTTCTCAAGACTTCGTAGACAATCTGGGTTCCCACCTATCATCCTGGTAAGGAATCCAAACCATGCATTGTAAGTAAGCTATATGGCATGATAGATTTAGGGTTTCCACTAAAAGGTCTGACCCCAAATGTACTTGTGCAGGATAAAGAGCCCAAAGTGTACATTCATGGAAATATAAAAAATGAAGAGCTTATGCTTAAACCTTGGCCAGGATGCTCTTAAACTAACTGAATTTTATACTCGCTGAGTTGCTCTGAAGATTTAGCCCATGAAAAGGCGGTTAGTTAAATCTTTGTTCATTTTTGTGAGAGATGGGCAAGACAGCCAAAGGTACGAAAGGGTTCAAACATTTCTTTTCAAATGGCTATTGCTACAAATGCTTGTACCCAACTGTAATTTAATAAGCCGAGTTAACATTTCCGAGTTCGAATAGAGTTCAGTTTAAGGTAGCAGAAGGTAGGTTGCTGGTATGTAAACCAAATCCCTTTATCTAATTCACATCCAATTGAGTCTTTACCATTAAAATATTATATAAATAGATATATTGTTAAGAAAAGTATTCAAATGAGTTATATTTTTTTATAAATTTAATAAAAATTAAAATGTTTTTGAAATAAAATAAAATAAAATAAAATAATTAATTAATTAATCTTATAATATATATGATATAAAAGATTAACTATTGTTCAATATAATTTTTTGCAACTAATATAATATATTTCAATATTTCAACAATTCAAAAAATTTAAATTAGTCCTATGTTAAAAATTGTTATAATGATATAATTATAAAAAATGTCTGTATGTAATAATTTAATTGCAAAGCGATAATCTTTACACTATTAATATGGTATCAATACCACACATTTTGTCAAGCCCAGACTGGCCTATAATATAAATCGATAAACAGTTAATAAAATCCAATATTTATAAGATAAAAAAATTTATGTAATGTTTACTAATATTATGTTGTCTTTTATTAATTTTTAATATAAATATTGAATAACAAGTTGCAATAAGGGAAAAAAAATGCAAATATTAATGAAATTTTAGCGTTTTTTTAATTAGAAAAATAGAGTTAACTAATTATACTTGCACGAGGAGGACAGCTAAATCCACTCAAATTTACAATTTCTAATAATATTGGTGATAGGTCAAATTAAGTTCAACTTTGTGACAACTAAAAAAAATCCCTAAATCAAAATAAGGAATCTGCCAAAGGATGATAATTAGAGGAATATAATATATTTGTTTAGTAACGAAATTTGTCCTTGTGAATACAACAAACTCGCTTGCTTATCAGCTTGTTTAATTGAAGTTGGCTACCCTATAACTATATCTAAATTCCAAATCAAATACCACCCAATCTTAATCATAAACTACTAAACATACTCCAATCCCTCGGTGATACTAACAATATTTCCTACGACTTCAACATATATGTAGAAAGGCCTAAATGAAACATCATTCATAGTTTATTCACTGCTTTTCCTCACCGTTTCCGTCATAGGAAGTATACTTGCCAATACTGCAGTTGTTTCACTGCTTTCTTTCTCCTGCCTCCTTTTCGTGAGTTACAAATATTTAGAATAGTGGCGAATCTTGATATTAAGTTTTGGGGATCTAACCAAATTTTTAAATATTTGATGAGAATTTTTAAATATTTTGATAAGTCTAATTAAAATTTTCAAAAATATTAGAGTTTTAAGGAAAATTTACAAAAAATAAAAAAAATTTGAAGAGTTCAATTATTTTTTTTTTTTAAATTTCAAAGGGTTAACCAGAATTTTCAAAAACTTGGGAAGCCTACTTAAAAATTTTTTAAGGGTGTAATTAAAATTTTCAAAAACTTTGAGGGCCTCAATGACTGTACCAAATATATTTTTTCTCTTTAATGGAATGCATCAAGGAGAATAAGATTGGCAGGCTGTTTATATTATGAACTTTAGTTTTATATAAAGTAAGAAATTAGATTAAATTTGGAGGTGTACCAAATTGTGTGGAGGGGGTGGTCTCACATGGAAAAGCACATGGATTAAGAAGGCACCCTGCAGCATGGACAAGCTTTTGAGCTTTAATCTCAATACCCCCACCTTGATCAACCATTTTTGTGACTTAACCAGACATGCTTTTCCTCTTCTTTCACTCCAACAAAAACGTGTTTCCAGCTTGGGACTCCCATATATGTTCTTCCAACTTATTTTCTTTCTTATATATTTCGGTTTCAATCACCAGCTGAATATGGTAAATTTGAATTGGATTTGCTCATCATTTAAAAACCATGAAAGTGAGAGTTAATTATTTGGTTGCATAGTGAAAGTGGAATCTTAGGGTCAAATTATTTTAATATCTGAAGCTTAATCATTGATAAGTAAGTGGGGGCAAAAGACAAAAACTAATGGCATAAACCGCTTGTTTATATCCTGCCTGAACTCTGTACATTAGAGGGTTCATACCAATTGCTGTATTCTTGATGCAGATCCATGGAAGATTTTATATAACATCTTTCAGATGTCAAGAAAAGGTGACAACTTACAAACAGACATCATGGGTGTTCCTTGTTTGTTGTTCAGCATTTCAGACAAACATATCTTGAATATTGCAGCCCTAATAGTATGGAAACAATAGATATGGACCCAACAGAAGAAAATATCCGAAATAACTTAAACAAAAACATTGTGTAGATTTACAACACATGCAAGATCTTCAAGCCAAAAATAAAAAATAATAAAGTATAGGGGCCGACAAATTACAATAAAAAAAAAAATTCCCCACATGTAATCACATGATGGGTATGGCATGCCATCAGCAACAAACAGTAGCCACAAGTTTCATCACTGGAAAAACCCTCAATCTCCTTTCATGAAAATGACTTTAATCCACTAATGAAACAAACCTTTTTTTCCCTCTTCAACAAGTTAAGTTTTTAAATTGAATAATCATATCCCACACTTTTTATTACCTTATAAACCCCACCAAATAGGGACATCCAATCCAAATCTTGATTCAAATTCATGAGAGGGTACTTTCTTCTTTTAATTGAAAAATTCCCCACCGTTTAACGTCTACCTTACCTGTTTTTATATCACGAAAAAAGTAAAACCATATATACCTTAACAATAGCAAAAAGAAGGAACACATTCAACACTTGTTTTGAGGTTATGGCAGAGTTAGAGAACCCAAATATGATGCCAAATCTCATAACATTTCTGTCATCCCTGCTGGAAGAAGTGGCTGAATCCAATGATCTAAACTGTGGGTTTAAGGCTCAGAAGATTTCGGTGTTTCATGGGTTAACTCGGCCAACTATCTCAATCCAAAGCTACTTGGACAGGATTTACAAGTATGCAAATTGTAGCCCCTCTTGTTTCATTGTTGCATATGTTTATCTTGATCGGTTTGCTCAAAGACAACCCTCGTTGCCCATCAATTCTTTCAACGTTCATCGGCTGCTTATTACCAGTGTGATGGTTGCCGCAAAGTTCATGGATGATATGTAAGTTATTTGGAACAAAATTCATAATTCATGCTTTCAGTCTTGTTGGATTTTCATTAGTTTTACTTCAAAAGATTAAATTAGAATCTGGGTTTAGACTTGTTAGAATTGGAAAGCCATTCAATTTCCCAGAAAAATATATTTCAACCCATTGAAAGGCATGTGAATAGGCTTACCCTACCCTACCCTACCCTACCCTGCTTTCTTCTTTTGTTTTCTCTTTTTCCCATGTGCATTAAGAAAGTGGACATTATATATACATTTAGTCACAAGGTCCGGCTAAACCCCAAGTCTCCCAACCTTGTTTTTGATATTTTGGAACTTTTATTTCAGGTATTACAACAATGCATACTATGCAAAAGTAGGAGGAATCAGCACAACAGAAATGAACTTCCTTGAAGTGGATTTTCTATTTGGGTTGGGTTTCCACTTAAATGTGACCCCTAATACCTTTCACACCTACTACACTTACCTGCAAAGAAAGATGATGATGTTGCAACCTCCACCAATCATTGCAGAATCCTCTTTAAGCTTTGGGAAAGGGAGGTCACTAAAAGTAGTCCATTTGTGTTTCAATGAAGAAGAATCATCCCATCAAAAGCAGCAACTAGCTGTTTGATGAGGCCTTTGAATGTTTAGCTCTGAATTGTAGTTAAAAAAGGTATAGGGATTTTGGGGTGGTAGATTGAATGCATCACTTATGCACTAGAAATCCGGATGTTTTCCTTTTCTTTTCTTTTCTTTTGGTTTCCTTTTTGGGGTTTGGATTCTTATTGGTTTGTGTATGTACAGATGAGGCCATCAAAGTTTCATTGCCAATTAAATTTCTCAAAAAGTTTCTTTGGTTCATGATGATTCTGCTGTTTAAGTGGTCAGGAAATGTTCTAAATATCTAAAGCATATGCATATATAATGCATGAACTCAAATAGCTTGTAATATCACATAAAGGAACATTGTATCAGAGTCTGAAATGGGAGTTTTTCTCCCAATTCTGGTTCATATGATACCAGCTCTTATCCACCTAGCCTAAGACCGTCTTGAACTTTTTGGAAGTGAAGTTATAATTGAACAGTCACAATAAATCATAAGTTAAGTCAAGAGGCAAGCTCTCCAGTGCTGACATAGATACATTATATCATGGAAAAGAGCCAATAATGTTTGTATTCACACTGCCAAATTTCTGCCTGCATTTATATATTGGATGAAGAATTAAACATGATAACAGAGCCAGCCACATGAGAATGAGGGCACTGATCCAAAATTAAAATTAATGGTGGGCTATAAAGGAAGACCCAAGGCACAGATCCAATCCCTCTGCCAATATATAGCAAACCCAATGTCTAGATACAAGGGCCACTGGGCATTAGTCCAATTGTTTGATTCAAGTGAAGAGCCCCTTTAAAGTCTAAAAGATAATATTAATTTTGAAAAGGGAGGTTAAGAATATGATTTTAGGTTTCGAGTTTCTTTCCTTTACACAAATTTAAAAATAAATTAACATTCCAATAGAGTAGGTTTTTGGATTAACTCTCAATTTTTTAGAGGGTGTTTTATATGAAAAATTGAAGTCGATTATGCTAATTTTCATATTCAAATAGTGTCTGACGTATTCTCAATATTATTTTTAAATTTTCTCATAGATTTTGTATTAATTAACTTGAACTCAGGACTTATAAGGGTCGAGATCAATCATGCTATGTCAACATACTTATACCTCTCTTTTTGTATGTTTTATTAAAAAAAATTTCTCCATTGTTATGTTATTAGTCATGTTACTTTTATCAAATTTATGTTATTATTGTTAATATCATTTGTTTATACTAAATTTATAAGTATTTTTTTTCAATATTATGCTATTATTTCTAGGGTAAAAGACAAAGGTTTAGTGTAAAATATACTTACTCTCTTATGGTTTTAAGAAAACCGTACTCACCCTTTAAGTTTGAATAAAATTTCATAAACCGCTTGAGATATATTTTTCATCTATGTATTTTTTTTTTTAAATTTAGTTATTAATTTTTTCTATTTTTAATTACAAAAAAAATTCAAATAAAAGACAATTATACCTTTGTTATTTTTCATCTATGTATCTTCTAATTACACATTGAAATGTTGTAAAATTAAAAAAAAATTCTTAAAAAATATATTTGTGTAACACCTCTCACCCATCCCAACGTATGATACGAATGGGAGGTGCCACCAGAGCATTTTCTTATCTTAAACAATTTTTTCCCTTTTATAATAACATTCATTTCAAAATATAATAATGATATTTAAATAAAATAAACCATGATTGGAATGATCCCATATTATTAGAAATCATTTTGAGTCTTTGAAAACATTTGTGGACATTACCAAAGCAATAGACAACTATTCGAAACACATTGACTTAAAATTGGGTCAATCAAGTTGAGGGAAGTAAGAGTTTTGATAAAGCTTAAACTTAAAAACATTTTATGAAATTACTAATCCAAGTTTGGACAATTAAAATACTTTAAAGACAAATTAAGATAATTTTGAAGATGCTCGGGGGTGGTTGGAGGTGTTTGAAACCTAAAAACGGACCTTGAAAAGTCAAAATGGCTCAAAACAGTGCAATGGCATGAATCTAAGGCACTTGTTGCAGCACAAGTCCCAAGTTGTGCTAATACAAGTCTCTAGAACTGTAGCAAATTGCTCTTTGTTGGACTTGTTACGATACCACTGAGCCCAAATATCGATACTTAGCCCCTGAAGTTGACAATCAACCCAGAAACACTCCAAAAACATATCCATACATCACACCAAAAACATTATAAATCAAAATTTAAACTCATTCAAACTCAAATACAAAGTATAAACACATTCATAGATAAAATGACATTCATAATGGTTAAGAAAACTATAAAGAATTTAAACATGACATTCCACCTTACAATCTTACATACAAAATAAGTATTTGTATACATGTCACCTAATTCAACTCAAATAACATTCAAATATTTAAAATACAACCTTAAAAGTTTGTCGGGTGATGCGATACTCCCAAGCTATCAATAGCGACTTCTTAGCAAGTCTATACATAAGAGTTTTAAACCAATAACATGTGAGCTTTAAAAGCTCAGTAAGTAACAAGGCTAATCAAACTTGTCTTACGTCATTATTATTGTTGAGGCCCTCAATGAAATACCATGCCTAGTTCATTTATGTCACGTTTTAACTGGTTTATTCATTTTTACCAAATTATGGACTCTACTTACAACTTAAGGGTTTATTAGACAATCAACTATGGAATTAATATTCGTGTTCCATATGAGAGATTCATAATGTTTTAGAGCTTACTTACCAACCGTTAAGTCATTGTTTATTAGCAAATTCATGTATATATGGGTTCCAATTATGAACATTGGTTCTATGTATGTCTTTGTTCATTCCATTTTTAGTTTCATCCTTAAATACTTACATATCGCATCGTAGTGTTACGCCTGTAGGCCAAACCACAATCAAAACCACATCTCCTATCACTAGTACACATACATCCCTTATTGGCATGTTAATTGTATTCTAATTATCTCACCAAGTTACTAAGGCTTTGTTTTATTTTTCCATTTTTATTAAATAATTTCCATTTCAGCTTAAATTCAATTTCAATAACAAATTTTCGTGGCATTTGCCTCCATGGCAACAATCAATAATAGTTTCATAACTTGTGCCATTATAACAAAGTTCAATGGAAATCTTGTTTCACATATTATTTCAATATTCATTTCGATCATAAACATAATTATAAATCATTTAGAATCCCTTATTTTAAATTGCAAGATTCACAAAGGCAATCCTTTTCCTAATTTTACATATTGGTGTTAGAACATTTTCAAATATTTATAGTGTTCCAATAACTATAAATGCATGGTGTAATTAATTAAAAGATAAATCTTTCGGTCAGTGGCGAAAAGTTATATCATTTGATTCTTGAAAAAGACTTATAACCATTCAAACAATATTATTTGAATAGTTATAATATTAAATGAATAATTATATATATTTTTTAAAGACATTATTATTCAGAAAGACACCTGTTGAAAGATGTCTCTATAAAGATATATGAAAATTCCTATAAATAAGAATGAGATTTCATTTGGAAATCACACCAACAAGTTCTAAAAGTTCTTTCTATCCTTTCTCATTTTATAATATTATTAGATTGTTCTATAAAGAGTTACTGCATAAATTCTTTGTAGAAATTGACTTTCTTGTTATTCATTGCTCAATGCTTAGGGGACTATTCTCGTTAGTGCAAAATGCAAATAGTCATTGGCTTCATTGTATCCTCGAGGTTAATTTGCTTGAAATTCTTTTGCACACTGAATATAGGTGGGGGCAAATATAACTATAATAGCTCACTTTTAGTCAAATCAGAACAGTGGTTTGGAGACCACAAATCTGAAATCAAAATATTTATTTTTATTACTATTTTAATATCTAAAGTATGATAGTATGATTGTGTGAAAATATCGTTAAGAAATTTTATTATTTGAGTGCTTAATTTGATAAAAAGGACTAAATCGTGTAATACGTAAAACTTGTGTTCTATTAGCTAAAGGTGTCTAATAGCTATAGAACTTTAAAGTAGAGATCCTTATGTGAGAATTAGCCCATTTATGATATAGTGGATGATAGTGGCATGGTATTTGGTGTAATTACTAATGTTTTTAAATGTTAATTTTGGTAATTGATAATTAAAGACAAAATAAATAAAACAAAACAAAATATATGTTTCTTATCATCTTCTCCACCGATTTTCAAGAGGAAAAAGAAGCCATTTTTATCCTTTGTATTCACCAAGCTTCCTAGCTCAATTGGTGAGTGAATTATGTTCCGTTTTTATTGATTTCTACGTTTTTAAGATTGTTGCAACTTAATCTAGCTAGCCCAGGGACTAATTTGCAAAACTGTTAAAGGTTTAGGTTTTCCTATTGATGAATATGTGTGTATTTTTATGTTTAATGATGGATTATGGATGCTTGATGATAGTTATACAAGTTTTGTTAAGTGATTTTTAGTGAAAATGCAAATTAGGGATTAAATTGTGAAATGTGGCAACTTTGTGGTTAAAATGTGAAATAAATGAAAAATATGGGCTGATATGTGTACTAGGAAAATTTGGCTAGCATGGGTTGGTATCAAATTGCATTAATTTGTGTTTTTATGAAATAAGGACTAAATTGTAAAAATGTGAAACATTAGGGGCAAATGTGTAAAAGTGTCTTAATATGAGTTTTGGACTAAATTGATATAGTTAAATAAGTTAATTTTGATTACATATAGATCAAGAAAAGCGAAATTCAGATCTAGATCGAGGAAAAAACAAAGTACTCGACTAATCGACCTATTTTGTCGTTTTAGCGTCTGAGGTAAGTTTGTATGTAATAAGTTTCATTATAAATGTATTTTAAATGCTTTGATATTGTATAAACTGTGCATACGAGACTACGGACATGTTCGACAATGATTTGACGACGATTTGGCATTAGAAATCTCGGTTAAACCTTAGGAATAGATTAGGATACGAATGACATGTCATTAGGGGTTATTGTGATTATGTGATCCGGGTGCTGGTCCTGTACGTCCTACCAGTGGCTGAGTATACCGGCATGTGTTGCGGTTACTTGACAGCTTGTGCGAGTAGCATCGTGTAGCTACGTCTTGACTGACAGCTTGTATGAACAGGCCCGTTGATAGCTCAAGAGTGAGCATATATGTGATATGAGATTGAGATAGCATTGGCTATGTATGTGGCACTTCGGTACGAGTTTCCCTAGTATCTGGTAGTATTCTGAATGATTCAATGGGTAAATGAAAGACGTGGTTGAGTATGAGATTGATACGAGATGGTACAGGTATGTACATGAACCGTATAAGCTTTAAATAGAAGAAATTGAGAAGTTTGCATATAATCTTATGATTAAAGATGTGAAAGGTTTGTTAGATAATATGAGCTACATATTGATATATTCAATTTGTTGAATTGCGTATTTATGATTACGTTGAGTTTATTTCATACGAGCTTACTAAGCTATAATGCTTTGTAACACCCCGATTTTTGGGGTTAGAAGTTTTGGGTTTTGTGGTGAGGGTCAAAGGAAAAGGTGTGCTATTGTGTTTAGTCGCGCGTTTAAGTGTCACAATAGGCCTGCTGGTCTGGTGGTCTGTGGTGTGTTAATTTGTCCTTGGGTTCTGGGTTCGAGTCCTTATTTGTGCATGTTGAGTGATATATTTTTATATATTGTATGTTGATAGTAAATTTGTCTTATGGTTAATAATAACTAATTAGTTCTATTTGTAAGTTATTATGATTAATATTATTATTATAATTATTTTTTTTATCTTTTGCATGTTCTCCTGCTCTCTGTCTTTTGGGGTTCTTTTTGCTCTTCTTCCTTCTTTTTCTTTCTATTTGAAATCGGTGGTGTTGTGATTTTTAGGAAAGAGCTTCGTTTTTTTGTCGTCGAGTTAGCATCTAAATGTCTCCGATTATGAAGCAGGTGTGGGTTTCGAAACTTTTTATTTTAATTGTGATTTGTAAATTTATTTTTGATAGAATGTGACAAATCTTGGTGTCTTTCGGATTGATTGTTGAAGTTCGATAGTACTGTTAAATGACATGGAAGTCTGCTTTAGTTGGTGTGCCTCTGAGTCTCGTTGACTGAGGGTCGATTCTGTTTGTGGGTGTTTTCGAGGCCACACGGGCGTGTGTCGGATCACACGGCCGTGTGGAATTAGAAATTAGGGTTTCTGGGCCGTTTTGGGTGCCACACGATCGTGTAGCTGATTTGGGGAATTTAGTCGATTTTCACACGGTCATGTCCTTTGGGCACACGAGCCTGTGATTTTGGGAATTAGAGTTTGAGCGTGTAAGACCCTTACAAAGCCGTGTCAGCCATGTACTCAAGATTTAGTGCAAATGGAAAAAGAGTTACACGGCCATGTCCTTGGTCCACACGAGCGTGTGGCTTAGTCACACGGCTGTGTGGCTCACTTCACATGGGCATTTGCCTCAGTTACACGGTCATGTGCCCTTCTTCACATGAGCTTTCGACCTACCACACAGCTAGAACACACGGGCGTGTGGTCTTAGGACACCAAAATTTTAGTTTGTGTATGTTTTGATCTGAAAATGTATTTCTGTGTTTCAACCATTAGCTATGCCTTTGAGAGGCTAGTTAAGACTTTGATTTGGGTTGCAGCTTATGTGATATTGGCAACTGTTGTATGAGACGTCTGATTCTGAATCTGGATTGTGGAGTGTGTTTGCATAACTGTTTTGACTGACTGTCTATGAATGTGTCACTATTCTATGAGGTTGTGTGCATGCATACACTTGTATAATGTATTTTGGGTGGGATTGCGAAGAGAAGGGAGTCTGATTCTGATCTAAACTGGCAGTATTACTGCAACATATTCGTACGGTGATTTATCGTACTGTACTGCATGTACGTTAGCTTTGCTGCGTACTATTATCTGATCTGGCAGTTTAACTGCAACACGTCTATACAGCGGACTACCGCATTGCAATGTACAATATCTACGCTAGCCCTGCTGCATATTATTATCTGAGTGGCTTAGTCCACATATGTGGTGTGTAGGGTTGGATGGGCCTTTCGAGGTTCTAATTGGTATGATTTGTTGGATGAGCTTTAACAGCTCTTTTGAGGTGTGATCGGGGGACGGAGAGGTGTGTTGGCTGCATGGGTGGGTTTTTATTTGACTGCATTTCATCTGCATCTGTCTATGAGTTTTGACTATAAGATTAGTTGTTTGTAATCTGTTTGTCTGTACAGCATTTGTGCTGAGACTTTTGTGTGAACTTGATGTGCTTTGATTATTAAGTTCTATAGGGACACTAGTTCCAGATGTGCTTTCTGACTCTGAGAGTATTTGAAAATATGTTGCGCCACTGATTGAAATCTGTAATTCTATCTCTTAGTGTATTCCTTTTAGGTACTTTTCTGAATTTTGACGCCGGGCTTAGTATGCTGAGGTCCTGGACAATTTTAGGGAAAGATAAATTATCAGTTTGTATTATCAGTTCTACTTTGTTATTCGGTTTTTGAGCCATAAATTTTTATAAAACTGTGGTACAAGTTCTGTTTCAAAATTTTATTCGTTCATTTAATTCCGAATTTGTAATAAACTTAACTGTGATTTTACTAACTAAACTTAAATGATTAAATGTTCCGGTTTGATGTGATAACTTGTTTTGCAAAAAAATCCTACGTTCACTTTGGTGATCAATGTAAGATCCGGGATTTGGTCTAAACTTCTAGGTCGAGTTTAGAATGTTACATTCAATGGTATCATAGTTAGGTTTGCAAAAACTCAGCCTGTGTTTTTACGTATCCGTGTGCGCACATGGTGGTTTTCAAAAGAAATTTTTGAAAAACTTTACCACAATAAGTTGAATGATTGAGTTCTATAAATGTTTTACGGAAAGGAACTGTCTGAGACTCCGATACTTGTCCAAGTAGAAATTTAAAATTGTAAGATTAGAAATATAGATTTCTGTGTTTAAATTGTGTCTTTTTGAAAACGTAGATATTCTAAGGTAGCCACAAGACGAGTATGGGTTCCGAAGGTAAGCAGGATCGCGAGGGGTTGTCTACTTCTCTGGGGCGTGAGTCTGTTCAGGAGTCGGGGGTCAGCGTGATTCCACCAACTTCGGGTAGCGATAACCTGGAGGTTGGTAGTATTGACTCGGGTAGTGAGGGAAGTATTAGAGAAGGTGTTCGAGGCTAGGATAAGGGAAACTAGTGAAACACTTTAAGATAAGTGTGTGTATTATGGAAAGAAGAGAGACCGTAGTCCTTGGAGGTTGGAGCTTTAGTCTATAGAGCATATAAGAACGCAGTTGGGTGTTAGCAAAGGTTGTGCGAATAGTTCTGGTAATGGGGCGAGTGTATCGGTTTGTGGGCACTGTAAGAAGTGCCATCTGGAAGACTATTGGAGGAAGTTGGGAGCGTGTCTTAGATGCGGGTCCACAGAGTATTGAATTAGGGAGTGTCCGCGACGACCTTGAGACAGGTATGGTTGTAGATTATTCTGAATCTGTGTGTTGTTTATTTGATTGACATTGATGGTTATTCATTGGATAATGTTTGTGTGTGTTTGATAGGACAATTGTGTATCTACTTCGGTGGTTAAGTGTTCTTGTTTTGTGTATGAGGTCTTAGGTTTGATTTGCATTCTACTCGGGCTAGAGTGCGCAGTGGGAGCGTGGTCGTGTAGCTTGTGTTATACCACTGTTCCGTTAGTTGGAAATTTCGGGGGCGAAATTTTTTTAAGGGGGTTGAGTTGTAACACCCTGGTTTTTGGGGCTAAAAGTTTTGGGTTTTGTGGTGAGGGTCAAAGGCAAGGGTGTGCTATTGTCTTTAGTCGCGCGTTTAAGTGTCAGAATAGGCCTGTTGGTTTGGTGGTCTGTGGTGTGTTAATTTGTCTTTAGGTTCTGGGTTCGAGTCCCTATGTGTGCGTGTTGAGTGATATATTTTTATATATTGTATGTTGATAGTAAATTTGCCTTATGGTTAATAATAACTAATTAGTCATAATTGTAAGTAATTATGATTAATATTATTATTATTTGTTTTTTATTTTTATTTTTTATCTTTTGCACATTCTCATGTTCTTTGTCTTTTAGGGTTCTTTTTGCTCTTCTTCCTTCTTTTTCTTTCTGTTTGAAATTGGTGGTGTTGTGATTTTTGGGAAAGGGCTTCATTTCTTTGCCGTTGAGTCGGCATCTAAACGTCTCAGATTATGAAGCAGGTGTAGGTTTCGAAACTTTTTATTTTAATTGTGATTTGTAAATTGTTTTTGATAGAATATGAGAAATCTTGGTGTCTTTCAGAAATTGATTGTTGATGTTCGATAGTACTGTTAAATAACATAGAAGTCCGCTTTAGCTGGTGTGCCTCTGAGTCTCGTTGACTGACGGACGATTTAGTGATCGAAGAAGCTTGATTTTCAGGCTATTTGTGGGTGTTTTTGAGGCCACACGGGCGTATGTCGTATCACACAGCCGTGTGAAATTAGGAATTAGGGTTTTTAGGCCGTTTTGGATGCCACATGGCCTGGCCACATGACCATGTGGCTGATTTGGGGAAATTAGTTAATTTTCACACGGCCGTGTCCCCTAGGCACAGGGGCGTGTGAGTTTGGGAATTAGGGTTTGAGCGGCCTGGCCACACGGCCATGTGGCTAATTTGGGGATTTAGGGATCCCACATGGGTGTGTGTTTTGGACACACGGCCGTGTCTGGTGGGCACACGGACGTGTGAGACCCTCACAAGGCTATGTCAGCCCTGTACTCAAGATTTACTGCAAATAGACAGAGAGTTACACGGCTTGTTCCCACAGCCATGTCCTTGGTCCACACGGGCGTGTGCCTTAGTCACATGGCCGTGTGCCTCACTTCACATGGGCATGTGCCTCAATCATACGGCCACGTGCCCTTCTTCACACAAGCTTTTGACCTGCCAGACGGCCTAGGCAATTCCACACAACAAGAGCACACGGGCGTGTGGTCTTAGGACACCAAAATTTCAGTTTGTGTATGTTTTGGTCTGAAAATGTATTTCTGTGTTTCAACCCTTGGCTATGCCTTTGAGAGGGTAATTAAGACTTTGATTTGGGCTGCGGCTTATGTGATATTGGTAATTGTTGTGTGAGACGTCTGATTCTGAATCTGGATTGTGGAGTGTGTTTGCTTAACTATTCTGACTGGTTGTCTGTGAATGTGTCACTGTTCTATGAGGTTGTGTGCATGCATACACTTGTATAATGTATTTTGTATAGGATTGCGAAGAGAAGGGAGTCTGATTCTGATATGAACTGGCAGTCTTACTACAACATATTCATACGGTGATTTATCATACTGTACTGCATATGCATTAGCTTTGCTGCATATTATTATCTGATCTGGCAGTTTAACTACAACACATCTGTACAGCGGACTACCCCATTGCACCATACAGCATCTATGCTAGCCCTGCTGCGTATTATTATCTAAGTGGCTTAATCCACATATGTGGCGTGTAGGGTTGGATGGGCCTTTCGAGGTCCTAATTGGTGTGATTGGTTGGATGAGCTTTAACAGCTCTTTTAGGGTGTGATCGGGGGACGGAGAGGTGTGTTGGTTGGATGGGTGGGTGGGTTTTTATTTGACTACATTTCATCCGCATCTATCTATGAGTTTTAACTGTAAGATTAGTTGTTTGTCTGTACAGCATTTGTGTTAAGACTTTTGTGTGAACTTGATGTGCTTTGATTGTTAAGTTCTGTAGGGACACTAGTTCCAGGTGTGCTTTCTGACTTTGTGAGTATTTGAAAATCTGTTGCGCTACTGATTGAAATTTGTAATTCTGTCTCTTGTTTTGTTTCGAACTCACACTGAGCTTGAGTAGCTCACCCCCTATTAGTGTATTCCTTTCAGGTACTTTTCTAAATTCTGACGCTAGACTCGGTATGCAGAGGTCCCGGACAATTTTGGGGAAAGATAAATTATCAGTTCTACTTTGTTATTCGGTTTTTAAGCAGTAAATTTTTATAAAATTGTGGTATAAGCTTTGTTTCAAAATTTTATTCGTTCATTTAATTCCTAATTTGTAATAAACTTAACTGTGATTTTACTAACTGAACTTAAATGATTAAATGTTCCGGTTTGATTTGATAACATGTTTTGCAAAAAATTCCTACGTTCACTTCGGTGATCAATGTAACATACGGGATTTGATCTAAACTTCTAGGCTGAGTTTAGGGTGTTACATGCTTACTTTGTTTATTTTACTGTGTTTTATAATGATTTCAAAGCTAGCTCAGATTTCGTCACACCATCCTACTATCACTTTGGTACTTTTGAGCTCATGTTTTGGTTATATGGCATGTATTGGATTAGGTTATTTTGGTTATGAGTTGATAATGATTTTGGTCATTTGAAATGGCTTGTAAATATTAAATATTTTGGTTTGCATATAGCCATGAGATTTGGCTTATTTTGGTTGATGTGGTTATGTATGTATCTATGTGCATATGGCTTGGTTACGTGATTAAAGATGAATATGTTTTGCTTGTTTATATTTGGCCATTAGGGGTACTAAATTGTTAAGAATTAGATTTGGTATGTTATGAGATTAAGCTAGATGATGCATATTTGGAAGCGTATAATTAGTTGAATTGTATATGTGATTTTGGTATAAATGGTATTGTAACACCCCTAACCCGTATCCGTCGCCGGAATGGGTTAAGAGGCATTACCAGTCATAACACAATTTTACACTTTCACATAATCATACAAGTTAAATTCGCATATAAATACAGAATAAAGCTAATTAAAAATCAAACAGGCTTTATTAATAATATCTCATAAACAATCTATGCTTCGAAATTCAATCATATCAGTATCATTTATTTAATTCACATATTCGCACCAACAACATATATCAAATCATATTACAAATGTTTTATAAAATTTAATAGTCGAACCATAGGACTTATAATCATGGTATTCGAATAATCAAATCATAAAAATACAGCCTATTATTCCTTCACATATAAAACATTAGTTAACTATACAACACAACCAAATATGCTTTTTGTGCTATTATAACTTGCACATATCACTACAAAGCAAAAGCCATTTCTAAACACAAATACAAACCGTAACAAAACCAATATACCTTTTATCAAATCACAAGTACATGCGCATATAACCATACCAATTGGATCATTTTGAATACAAATTTTAACCAAGAATTCAACCAATTCACATGCTATTCATTAAACGCAAAATATACATGTACATAACCACTCATTTATTCACATACACATATTCGGTCAACCATTTAAAAATTATAAAAGCCAAACCTAAAACTTTCATTACTCACTTAACTATCATTACCCAAATTTGTATGTACTTAATTTATAAATTTTTAAGCCTATTTAATAGACATGTATATATATATCATTTAAAAGATCAAAACATGCATATTTATCTACTACAAGTTTGCACACCATTTTAGCCATATCCAAAAATTCATTCAATTCATATCATTTTACAAATATAAAATCGAATATTAATACCACTTGCATGAGCAAATCGTATGTTTAATAAATACTTCACATTCCTAGTTTATTTCATAACAAATCGGCATCCCAAAAATAACTTCATAATTTGTACAAGACTTAGCCATTAAATCATAATCCAAAGTATGCCATTATCAAATCAAACCATATCGATTCACATTACAACATCATACATATCACTTCACATTTGTCTAAACCTAAATCCATACACCAAATTATAGAATAAAACACACTTCCAAAACATAACTAGATTAAGACCGAATTTATACATGATTTTCACTCCCTTATAATCGAACATACATATGCAAATTACTAGTTCCTTCCATAACAATTTGTCAATGTAAACACACTCTTACAAATCAAATTTAACTATCATTTCATCTAAGATATACTTAGCATTTCACCTATATACCATAATCGAACTCACTTAATACCAAATCACTTAACAACACTTTAACAAAGCATATCAAACAAGATTTACATATATTTACTTATAATTAACCCATAGCTGAATCACCAATACCAAAACCAAACATGTCACACATACCATATACACATACCGTATACATATATATATGTATAACACATAACCATGATTAACTAAGCTTGAATATTATTTCTAGCCATTTTCCCATGGCTTAATAATTACAAATTCAAAACCAACCAAACTAATACTAGACTATACATGCCATAGATTCAAAATTCAAACTTAGTAAATATCGAAACAATCGATAGTGTGATAGGCTCCTCCGACGCTCCCCAAGCTCATAACCCATATTCCAAAATCTATAAAACGAAGTGTAAACATACACACAGTAAGCTTTCAATTAGCCAAGTCATAAGCAAACAATAATCATATGAACATTAACACTAAATCAATTAGCCAAGTCAATCCAAACCTTAATTAAATATACATATATCACACTAACAAGTTTATATGTTATCAAATATACATTAGCATTTAACATCATATAGCTAAATGCACAAATACTCATAAACATATATAATTATCACTTTTAAATATCACAACTATATCAATAGGCCGAATCACTTATATTATCACAAACACATCAATAGACCTATCACTTATATGTTCAAATATGCTAACACATAATTCATATTTCACATAATTTTAAATCATCAATTCATGTATACAATTTACCTTAATTTCATAACATAGTATGAATATATACTTGAACCTTTTAATTTGATTTCACATTCGGTCTTTACTTCACATTGCCCGTTGAATCGTTCGAAATTAAAAAGGATACGCGGATAATCAAAAAGCTCGTACAATGCCAACGTCCCAGACGTGGTCTTACATGTAATCACATATCGATGCCACTGCCCCAGACAGGGTCTTACACGAATCAGATTCGATGCCAATGTCCCAGACATGGTCTTACACGTAAACACAAGTTGATGCCAACGTCCCAGAAGTGGTCTTACACGAAAACACATATCGAAATCCTATGTCATGACATATGTATCCCAACTATTCCTAGGGTTAGTACGAGACTTTCGGACAACGTATCTCGATCGAACCGAACTCGTAACTTATCTTCCAAGCTTAATCACAATCGGCCAATGCACATATATATTCTTGAAATTCAATTCAACACATAACATATATATTTTCAATTTAACAACATTTATATGCTTATAGACTTACCTCGGATGTTGTCGGACGGTATAATCGACTATTCGATTACTTTCGATTTCCCCCCGATCTAATTCCGTTTTCTTCCGTTCTTGATCTAAATAAATTCAAATTTAACTAATTTAAACACACATTCATTCAATTTAATCCAAAAACACATAAATGGGCAAATTATCATCTTGCCCCTAACATTTTACACTTTTTGCAATTTAGTCCCTATTGCATAAAACACAAAATTTCACATCACCATAGCTAGGCCGAAAATCACCCATGCCCTTACAAGTTCATACATTTCATTTATTTCACATTTTAGTTCCTCAAAATTTTATTTTCATAATTTAGTCCAAATTACTCAAATTCATCAAAAATTCCAAGACAAAACATGTTAATCTTTCACCTATCTTTAATATTTCATCATCAAACAACAAAAATCACAAGCTATCATCAATGGAAAAACACAAAATCATCATCAAATTCAAAAATTAGAGCATGGGTCTTGTAGTATTCGAAGCAACGATCTCAAAAACGTAAAAATTATCAAATATCGAAACAAAAACATACCTTAATTGAGCTTAGTAATGGTCAAATGCTTCAAAACTCTTAAAAATTTCTTTTCCTTAGTTTCGGTTATAAATAAAAGATGAACATGGCTTCTTTAATGCTTGTCTTTTATTATAATAACTTTATAATATAATATATATTATTATAACCTTTATGAATAATATATAAAAAATATATATAATATACACATAATGTCGTCCACTGTCTTTGTTAATGGCCTAATTTCCTATTAAGGACTTCACATTATAAAGACATTAGCAAGTTAGCACTTTACACATTAATTAGCCAATTTCACATTTTACGCGATTAAGTCCTTTTGTTTAATCGGACACTCAAACAACGAAATTAAAACACGAAAATTTCACACAAGCAAATTCACACAAAATAAATACTGTAAATAATTTTAAAATATTTTTCGAACTCAGATTATTGGTCCCGTAACCACTGTTCTGATTAGGTTCAAAATTGGGTTGTTACAGGTATGGTCTATTTGTGACTTGTGTGTATTGAAAAAGGTGGTATAGAACATGCATGAATTAGGCTTGAATTGGTTGGTTTAAATGCCAAATTATGCTATGTTTTGGTGCCAATTGAGTTGATGTAGGTGTGCAGAAGTATGGGAGGCAAAATGGCTTGGTAAATAGCCTATTTTTGTCCACACGAGCGTGTGTCTCAGCCGTGTGTGACACACTGTCATGTACAGGACCATGTGTCCCCTGGTGTTGAATTAGAAATCAAGTTAGTATACTCCACACGGCCTCACACACAAGCGTGTGACTTGACCGTGTGGCATAAGTCAGTATACCCTATAGGATTGGCACGGCCTAGCACACGACCTGGCACACGGGCGTGTATGGCCATTTTTAGGGCACACGGGCTAACCACACGAGTGTGTGTGTTGGCCGTGTGACCCAAGTCAGAGAGTTATATGGGGTCAGACATGGGTTGGGATACAGTCACGTGCTCCCATTTCGAATGTCCACACGGCCTGTGACACGGGTGTGTCTTTGGCCATGTGAGACACACGGCCGGGCCACACGGGCGTTTGTCACCTGTTTCTAGCAAAATTTTTCTAAGTGTTCTAAAAGTTTACAAAGTTATTGGTTTAGTCCCGAACCACCCCGAATGCATGTTTTGGGCTTCATTGGCTCGTATTAGGGACAATATGATTGGTTGTGAATGAATTGTATTTGAATTGACTAATTGTATAAGAAATGTATGTTTAAATGTGTGATATGTTCGATAATTCTCCGTAACCCTATTCCGGCATTGAATATAGGTGAGGGGTGTTACAATAACCTTAAAGATAGTGGCTTGATACATGCATTCGAGCCTTTTCCTATTTCTTCATTTTCTATTCGAGTTTTGTTCGTGTGTTCAAGATTTTCCTTACTTGAGATTTGTACTACAATTTTAAGGTTATATTTCATGATAACTACCACAATACATGAAAGTGGAACACTAAGGGAGTTGGCTTCCAACTTTGTCAAACTTGATCGATTTAATGGTGGAAATTTTCGATGATGGCAGAAAAAGATGCACTTCTTATTATCAACTTTGAAGATTGCCTATGTTCCAGATACTCCAAGACTTGAAGAGAATGAAAATGAATATGTTGCTACAACTTGAGAAAGACAAAAATGGGACAATGCTGATTACATGTGTATGGACCACATATTGAATGGTTTATCTGATGGTTTGTTCGACACCTGCCAAAACGAAGTCACCGCTAAAGATTTATAGGACAAATTGGGGACAAGATACATGATTGAAGATGCTAGTCAGTCGTTTTAATAATTATCAAATGGTTAATGGTTATTCTATTATGAACAATTCTGTGATATTGAAAAAATGTTGAATCAATTTAAGCAATATGACATAAAAATGGATGAAATGATTGTTGTATCCTCCATAATAGACAAACTTTCTCCATCTTGGAAAGACTTTAAAAGAAGTCTAAAACATAAGAAAGGTGAAATATCTCTTGAGGCTTTGGGAAATCATCTTCGTATTGAAGAAGATATCGAAAGCAAGATCAGAACCTAAATTTTGAAAATGCCAAAGTGCATGTTACGGAGGAAGTACAGACTACTAAACCATTCAAGAGAAAGTTCAAACAAACTGATAGAGCGCCTAAGTTCAAAAAGAAACAAAAGGGCTCATGCTATCATTGTGGTAAGCTGAGACATTTCAAGAATGGATGTCAATTTTTTAAAGAAGAAATCATCTTCTAAGGCTAATAATAATGAAAAGTTCATTGCAATGATATCTAAAATTAATATGGCACAAGATGATAATGCATGGTGGATTAATACCGGAGCAACCAAACATGTGTGCAAAGACAAAAGTATGTTCACAAAGTTCACACAATGTGAAAATGACAACGTCTTATACATGGGAAATTCTTCCACCACAACAATCAAAGGCAAAGGATCTGTTGAACTGCAATCCACTTTTGGAAAGGTTTTAACCTTGAATGATGTACTTTATGTACCCGAAGTTAGGAAGAATTTAGTGTCTGAAAGTTTGTTGAATAAGTTTGGTTTCAAACTTGTTTTTGAGGAAAATAAGTTTATTTTGTCTAACGGATGAATTTTTTTAGGGAAAGGATATATATATGAGAGCATGTTTAAACTCAATATTATTCATAAGAATAAAAATATTATTTCTGCTTGTATGGTTGAATCTTCTTGTTTATGGCATTATAGATTAGATCATTTAAATTATAGAAAATTGAATGACATGCATAAGTTAGGTTTAATTCCTATTTTTAATAATAATATTGAAAAATGCAATACATGTATGTTGACTAAAATTACAAGAACTAGTGAATCTGTGGTCAAATTAGATGCAAATAATAAGAAAAATATTTTGGTTAATACTAATAAATCTTTTTCTATTTCCAGAGGGCGTGGTTCTGATAATAAAGTTGGTAATAATCGTGGTGGAGTTTCTCTTAATCGCACGTTCAAGGAAAAGGGAGGTAGATTAAAAAACACTGGAATTTCTCGAATTCCTTTGACAGAAGCTATAAGCTCCATGGCTAATCTCATCAATTCGGAAGTTGGGCTTGGAGCAGGTGAAATTTTTATTGGACAGATTAGTGGCCTTGGATCCACATTTGCATAATATGGTGGTATTTTTAATTTTTATTTTAAATATGAATTTTACTATTTTTCGCTAAAATTGTCAAAGTTGTGCTAGTTTGAAATTTCCTCGTGTTTTTTGAGAGTATAATAGGGAGCATAAGCCTGATTTGGTTGTCCTTTTAGAGACAAGGGTAAGTGGTGTCAAAGCTGATTCTGTTATTGTTAAGCTCGGTTTTGATTTTTCGCATCGTGTGGAAGCTTTGGGTTTCTCTAGTGGAATTTGGATAGGATGGAAAGATACTATTTCTGTTGATATTTTGGGTAATCATTCCCAATTTATTTTACTCAGAATTTCTGAAAATTCTTATCGGCAACCGATTTTGGTCACTTTTGTGTATGGTAGTCCTAATGGTAAAAAACAGAAGCAGTTATGAGAAGCTCTTAAATATACTATGTCGATGGATGGGACTCCGTGGCATGATTTGGGGTTTAGTGGTTCAAACTTTACTTGGAATAGAGGGGGAGTTTTTGAGAGACTAGATAGAGTGATTTGTAATGATGCTTGGATCCTTAAGTTTCCTTTTTCAAAGGTCCTACATTTACAAAGGCTCAAATCGAATCATAGACCCCTTAAATTAACTCTTATGTCTGATGTTCAGCCTTCCTCAATGAGGCCTTTTCGTTTTTTGGCCGATTGGGTTGAACATCTGGGGTTTTTGGATTTTGTTAAAAAGAATTGGGAGTTTCTGGGGGATATGTCGACTACACATGCTACTTTCACTGATCAAGTGAAATTATGGAATAATGAGCTATATGGTCACATTATGCATCGGAAGAATCTTTTCAAGAAAAAGCTAGATAACATTCAAAAGGCGGTTGATTGAAGAAGCTCGACTTTTTTAAATCAAGTTGAGTTAGAAACCCGAGAAGAGCTGAAGTCAGTGTTACATTATGAGGAGCTTTTATGGCGGTAGAGGGCTAAGTGTGACTGGTTAGTTTTTAGGGATCGTAACACAAGATTCTTCCATAGGCGAACTTTACAGAGAAGCAAGCATAATCATATTGTTGCCTTAAAAAATCAAACGGGGGAGTGGGTTATGGATGAGGATGACTTGAAGCAAGAATCGGTTAATTTTTATAAGAATCTTTATGGCGAGCAATCAAGAAGAATTGGTAGTCTAGGGTGTGGTGCCTTCCCTTCTCTCGAGCAGGAAGCGATCCAATTCCTTAGTATGCCAGTATCTGATGAGGAGATTAAGAAGGCCCTTTTTGATATGGTGCCTTTAAAAACACCAGGCAGTGATAGATTACACGCTATTTTCTATCAGAGTCAGTGGGAGCTTGTTGGTCCTTCGATTTGTGAGTGGGGTAAGCGGGTTTTCTCTGGTGAAAACATTGATCCAGACCTTAATATATTGTCCTTATACCTAAAGTGCAACATCCGAAATGTTTCTCGCAGTTTCACCTTATCAGTCTTTGTTCTGTCTTATACAAGCTGGTGATGAAGGTTATTGCTAATAGATTTAAAGTGGTTTTTCTGAAGATCATTGCGCCTGAACAAGCAGGATTTGTCGCAGGAAGGAACATAAATGATAACATTATCATTGCATAAAAAGTCATACATTCTATGAAGAGTAAGAAAAAGAATAAAAGATGAATAGCCATTAAAATTGATCTCGAGAAGGCCTATGATCGTGTTCGTTGGGATTTCATAGATGTTTCTCTATAGGCTGCAGGTATTCCTAACTATCTTCGTAATGTCATTATGTCAGCTATTTCTAGTTCAACTATGCAAATGCTTTAGAATGGAGTGCCATCCCAGAAATTCAAACCGGCAAAAGGAGTTCGTCAAGGATGTCCGCTTTCACCTTACCTTTTCATTTTGTGTATGAAGTGGCTAGGGCATGGTATCCATGCAGCCATGGCTGACGATAGATGGTCACCTATCCAGCTGACTAGATCAGGTTCGTCCCTTTCTCATCTTTTTGTCGCAGATGACTTGATTCTTTTTGGCCAGGTAGAGGAGGAGCAGGCACAGGTTATCAAGGAAGTTTTAGATACTTTTTGTGGTGTTTAGGGTCATACTGTTAATTTGCAAAAGTCAAATATGTTTTTCACTAAAGAGGTGGATGAAGATATTCAAAGGCGTATTAGTAGATTTTTTGGGTTCCAGTTGGTGCAGAATCTTGATTCATATTTAGGGATTCCCCTCTTTCATGAGAAGGTTACGAATAATACTTTGCTCTTTATCGTTGATAAGGTGCAGAGTAAACTTTGTAGTTGGGACACTAGACAACTCTATCTTGCAGGTAGAATTACTTTTGCTTAAGTGGTCTTGCTATCAATTTCGAGCTACTTTATGCAATTGATGATGATCCTGAAAGGTTTGTATGATGAGATCGAAGTTATGGTTAGACAATTCATTTGAGGATCCACTAATGGTAATAAAAAAATTGCTTTGGTTAGTTGGGACTCGATATGCCAACCTAAATCGAATGGTGGTCTTGGCATAAGATCTTTACGTGATCATAATACTTCTTTCATGATGAAGTTGGGATTTAAATTAGTGATTAATTATTCTTCTTTATGGGTTGATGTGCTTCGGTCTAAGTATGGGGTTTAAGGTGGATTGCTGGAATCTTTATCGAAAGGACGGTGTTCTTTTTGTGGAGATCTTTATCAAAGATTTGGCCGCTCATATGTGAGAATCTGCTCTGGTCAGTTGGAGATGGGCGCAATATTAACTGTTGGAAGGATTCTTAGGTTCCTAATGTTGAGCCGTTATACAAAAAGATAGCTTGTAATTCTAGCTTGGATATTGATTGTTCCCTTAGTGATATGGTCAAGGAAAATGAGGATTGGAATTTAAATTTCTTCCACCTTTGGTTAAATGAAGATATCATTCATCAGATTGTAGATATTCCACCACTTCAACCAAATTCTGGTATGAATAGAATTATTTGGGGGGACTACGTCTGGCACTTTCTCAATTAAAAGTGCGTATAGGAAACTTCGGGAAGATTCATGGAATGCGAAAGTGGGTGTTTGGAAATTACTATGGAAATATCAAAAACTACAAAGGGTTACAGTGTTCATTTGGCTTACTATTAAGCATCGTTTGCTCACAAATGTTGAAAGAATACGAAGAGGATTGGATTCAGATACTGCTTGTGGTACATGTGGCCATAATTATGAGAGTGTCCTTCATGTTCTACGGGATTGCACAATGGCAAGGGATATTTGGATGCAGTTAATCCCTCTAGGTAATTAATCTATTTTTTTTGTAGGGTCTCTATATGAATGGATAGAGCTTAATTTATGAAATCAGCAAGCCGAAAATCTAGTGGGTAGAGTCAATTAGTCTTGTCTGTTCAGGATCATCATTTGGCATATGTGGAAGAATCAGAACCTACGCATATTTCAAGGTTTTTCGTGGAGTACTGATGAGGTTATCAAAGCCTCTTTATGTTGGGAAAAACAATATGTTTCAGTGTCAGGTTCGTAATACACTAAATTTTCAATATCGAATTTGTTCTTGTTTCTTTGGATGGTTGGGTCTATTTGAACACAGATGGTTCGGTTAAATATGTTGATATGTTTGCCGCAGCTGAAGGGCTTCTGTGAGATCATAATGGGACTTGGATTGTTGGCTTTACGAGATATTTGGGTAATTGCGAAGTTATTGATTCAGAATTATGGGGCATTCTTGATGGGTTACAAATTGCTCTTGATCGCGACTTTCAGAAAGTCATCATTTAAATAGACAATCTTAAAGCTGTTAACCACATTTATGAAGGAGTTCATAAAGGTTCTAATTATGCTTTGGTTACAAGAATACTTTTTCTTTTGAAGCTTCTAAGTCACTAAAATCTTAAACATATTCCCAGAGAAGAGAATAGAATTGCAGACAGGATAGTCAAGCTTAGGAGAGACAGGGAACTGGGGTTGCAGTTGGTTGATAAGAATTATATGATGAGTTTTCTTAATGTTTGATACTTGAGTTGTAATTTCTTTTTCACCAAAAAAATAATTACAAGAAACCATTTCCTTACGGTTAAAAAGAAAACAAAATTGCTTGATTTGATACATAGTGATTTATGTGACATCCATAATACTCCTACATTAGGTGGAAAGAAATATATTCTTACTTTTATTTATGACTGCTTTAAATATTGTTATGTATATTTATTGCATTCAAAGATGAAGTGCTTGATAAATTTAAAGTTTATAAATCTGAAGTTAAACTTCAGTGTGAACCATTTATCAAGTGCTTAAGATCGGATAAAAGTGGAGAATACTATAACCCAAGTTATGTAACACCCCTAACCCGAAACTATCGCTGGATTAGGGTTAAGAGGCATTACCAGACAATAGGATCATTTTACAACTCATTTACGACACAAAGTCAATCATCATTATAACACATCCAACATAAACAATTAGTCCCTTATTAAGGCGTATAAGACCTTAAACACATATTAGAGAGGGGTCGGGACTAAATGGAAGTACATACAGAAACTTCTCAGAAATTTAAAACTATTCTAGGTTTAATGGGATACATGCCCGTGGGGGTAGGCCGTGTGTCTCCCACGGCTGCTAGACATACCCGTGTGTCCTCCCCGGGGTCGAAACTGACCTTTGCTCTACGGCCACCAAGCACACCCGTGTATTTGGCTGTGGTCGATCCTATCAAAAACCACACGGCTACCAGGCACGTCCGTGTGCCATGTCCGTGTGCTCTTAGGCCATATACTGACTTACGCCTACGGTCACTAGGCACGCCGGTGTACCACAACTGTATGGCGAAAAAAATAGGCCATTTGCAAGGCCAAAATGCCACCCACATGGGTCAATCCTATAAGCACATTTGAGCATCTTTATTCACACAATTTGCAACCAATTTCATGTCCAACAATCATCATATCATCCCATATAATTTCATTTCTAAGCATGCCATTTTATACAACCAAATTACATATAAATCTAGATATAAATCATCCATAACTTCACGAAATCACTAAGGCATTAATTCATCATTGAACTCATCATTTATAAGCTAATTCATTACCATCATGCTATATCAAAATATGCACCAAATACCATATTCACTCATGCACCTTACCAACATTTAGCTAGCCATATCACATGGCTATTTACACATCTCAACTATGAGTCAAAACAACTAGCCTATACATGCCATATTTCAACTATGTACATCCTTCCAAAAGTACCAAAATAGAATGCCGATAGTGTGATTGAGATGCAGACGATTCCCGGATCCGAGCTAGCTTTACTGACACTACAAAGCAGAGAAACAAATCACACAGTAAGCTTTATAAAGCTTAGTAAGTTCGTAACATAAAACATTACACTAAACCAACCATCACATAAATTATTTTATGAACACATATGTACCATACCATACAAGCTAATATGTTCAATTTACATTCCATGATCTCAATCATAATTTCATCAACCGCATAGGTTCCGAACGTACCTTAGCCAACACTTAGTTTTCGATCTCGTGCTACTAAATACTCACTGATTTCTTTTCGATCAACTTTGTTTACCCAGTTTGTTTAACTGTCGATAATCGATACACATTCTCGTTTTTCCGTCTTTCTTTTTCACAAATAAAACAGGAGCTCCCCAGGGTGAGAAACTCGATCGTGCAAATCCTTTATCAGTTAATTCTTGTAACTACGATTTTAACTCTTTCAATTCTATTGGTGTCATTCTATACGGAGCTATAGAAATAGGAGTGGTCCCCGACACTAATTTAATACCAAATTCTACTTTCCGAATTGGAGGTAATCCCGGCAGCTCCTCAAGAAACACATCTAGAAACTCACATACCACAGGCACAGACTCAATTTTCTTTTCCGACACTTTTGTATCAATCACATACGCCAAATAAGCTTCACACCCTTTTCTCACATAATTCATAACTTTCATCGCAGATACAACAGCTGGTAATCCTTTCATATCATTGGATTCAACTCGAACTATCTCACCATTCTGACTCTTCAACTCAATACTCTTTCTTTTACAATTCACGATAGCATTATGCAGAGTAAGCCAATCCATACCCAGAATTATGTCAAACTCATTGAATGGTAGTGACATCAAATTGGCCAGAAAAAAATATCATAAAACATCAATGGACAATTCTTGTATATTTTATCCACCAGGACACACTTGCCTAAGGGGTTCGACACTCTAACCACAAATTCAGTAGACTCAACAGGTAGATTCTTATTCAATACTAAGTTCATACACACATAGGAATGAGTTGATCCTGGATCTATCAATGCAATGACATCAGTATCAAATAGAGTGAAAATACCAATGATGACGTCTAGAGATGATGCTTCCTCTCGTGCACGTATAGCATAGGCTCGGGCAGGAGCTCTCGCCTCCGACCTCACTGCTGTGTCAGTTGTTCCCCTCTGACTTTCACTCACATTTCTGATGTTTCTAGGTGGTCTACCTCTAGCCGTCACATTACTTGATCTTTCATTCTGAACATTTTCCTCTTCCACCATCTTCGGGAAATCTCGAATGAAATGATCTCGGGATCCACATTTATAACAAACTCTATTGTTGTACTTGCCTCAGCACTCTCCCACTTGTCATCTTCCACACTGCCTACATTCAAGTTTGTTACTCTTAATGCTACCAACACTTGATTCATTCGGAGCTTGAATTCGTAAACTAGTACTTTGTCTCAAACGATCTCTACTTTGATGTCCAAAAGAAATATTTGAATGATTACTTGCATCTCTATATCTCTTCGCTGAAGGTTGAGAGAACTTATTCATCGATCTCTTTCTTTCATCACGAGCCTCAGAATCGGCTTTCTTCTTTTCTTTACTGCGCTCCTCAGCTTTGCATGCTCTTTCAACTAACACAACAAATTCATTTATATCAAGTATCCCAACTAACAATTTAATGTCTTCATTCAATCCCTCTATAAAACATTTGCACATAGTAGCTTCGATCGAAACACATTCTCTCGCGTGTTGATTCAATCTTACGAATTCCCGCTCGTACTCAGTAACAGACAAATGACCCTGTTTCAACTCTAAAAACTCTTTACGTTTCTGATCAATAAAACGTTGACTGATATACTTCTTTCTGACCTCAACTTAAAAGAAGCCCTAGGTGATTCTCTCTCTCGGAACCACAGATATCAATGTTTTCCACCAGTTATAAGTTGTGTCTCTCAACATGGAAACTGCACACTTAATGCACTCATCAGGATTCAACGACATCTCATCGAATACTCTGATTGTATTCTTAAGCCAAAACTCGGCTCGCTCAGTATCATCATCAGATGTGGCCCTAAACTCCTCGGCCCCGTATTTTTGAATCTTGTCTACAGGTGGTTTATTCAATCTGATCGGGTCTAAAACTTGTGGCACAACAGGTACTTGTGGGGGTGGAGATTGTGGAATAACCAGATTCGTTCGAACGAACTCCATAAACCACTCGTTCACATTCGGAAGAAGGTTTGCTTAGCCTCTCCTCCCTCACCACTATCATTCGGCCTAGATGTGGCCGGTGCTGTCCCTTGAGCGGGAGCAGGCACATTGCTTTCTACATCGTCAACAACTGCTCGATCGGGATTCATTACTATATGAAAACACATTTTCACTGTCAGAATTCATCACACTATCACAATTTCATATATGGCATGCATAGCTAGACTCGCACGCGCTGCGTTAGTTCGAGAATCGACTAAACCTGGCTCTGATACCAATAAAATGTAACACCCCTAACCCGAAACCGTCGCCGGATTAGGGTTAAGAGGCATTACCAGACAATAGGATCATTTTACAACTCATTTACGACACAAAGTCAATCATCATTATAATACATCAAACATAAACAATTAGTCCCTTATTAAGGCGTATAAGACCTTAAACACATATTAGAGAGGGGTCGGGACTAAACCGAAGTACATACAGAAACTTCTCAAAAATTTAAAACTTTTCTAGATTTCAGGGGATACACGCCCGTGGGGGTAGGCCGTGTGCCTCCTACGGCCGCTAGACACACCCGTGTGTCCTCCCCGTGGTCGAAACTGACCTTTGCTCCACAGCCACCAAACACGCCCGTGTACTTTGGCCGTGGTCGGTCCTGTCCAAAACCATACGGCTACCAGGCATGTCCGTGTACCATGGCCGTGTGCTCTTAGGCCATATACTGACTTACGCCCACGGTTACTAGGCACGCCCTTGTGCCACAACCGTGTAGCAAAAAAAATAGGCCATTTGCAAGGCCAAAATGCCACCCACATGGGTCAGTCTTATAAGCACATTTGAGCATCTTTATACACACAATTTGCAACCAATTTCATGTCCAACAATCATCATATTATCCCATATAATTTCATTTCTAAGCATGCCATTTTATACAACCAAATTACATATAAATCTAGATATAAATCATCCATAACTTCACTAAATCACTAAGGCATTAATTCATCATTGAACTCATCATTTATAAACTAATTCATTACCATCATGCTATATCAAAATATGCACCAAATACCATATTCACTCATGCACCTTACCAACATTTAGCTAGCCATATCACATGGCTATTTACACATCTCAACTATGAGTCAAAACAACTAGCCTATACATGCCATATTTCAACTATGTACATCCTTCCAAAAGTACCAAAATAGAATGTCGATAGTGTGATTGAGATGCTGATGATTCCCGGATCCGAGCTAGCTTTATTGACATTGCAAAACAGAGAAACAAATCACACAGTAAGCTTTATAAAGCTTAGTAAGTTCGTAACAAAAAACATTATACTAAACCAACCATCACATAAATTATTTCATGAACACATATGTACCATACCATACAAGCTAATATGTTCAATTTACATTCCATGATCTCAATCATAATTTCATCAACCGCATAGGTTCCGAACGTACCTTAGCCAACACTTAGTTTTCGATCTCGTGCTACTAAATACTCACTGATTTCTTTTCGATCAACTTTCGTAACTTCTTTGGTTCGTTCGCACACTCAGTGCCCAAATCATTAACCAAAGCTTAGTAAATATCGCACACTTAGTGCATCTATATCAAACCGATTTTATATTGGTATCGCACACACAGTGCCCACCATAAAACTGAAGCTTATATTATTTCGCACATACAGTGCTAATTATCTCAGTTACGTCTCTGAATACGCACACTTAGTGCCACGTAACGTTGAGCTCTCACATAGCATTCATGATTCATTTATATCATTCCATTCATTTCAGACATTAAGCATAACTAAAATATAATACATGTATTATGTCCGAACTTACCTTGGATGTCAAAATACCGTAACGGTTGATTAATCGAGCACTTTCTCTTTGCCTCGATCTCGATCTGAACCTCTCTTTTCCTGGTCTATACACATTCAAATTCAGCACATTCAATCACCAAATCATTTATTTTAGTCCAAACACACATATTTAGGGCATTTTACAAGATAGCCCTCACATTTTCACATTTCGACACTTTAATCCCTATTTCACAAAATCATCAAATTCACATAATTTTATTGTACCCATGCCTAACCGAATTCTTACTATGCTCATACAAGTCACACATTTCATTCATTTCTCATTTTAGTCCTTCAAATTGCTATTTTCACAATTTAGCCCTAATTAGCCAAATTCATCAAACATTCAAGAACAAAACATGTTCATTATACACATATCTTTCATTTAGCACCAACACTAATCACAAAGTCCACCATTTCATCAATGACACATTTCATTAATGACACATTTCATAAACATCATCAATTCAAAAAATTTAAGCATGGGTTTTGTAGAGCACAAAGCAACGATTACAAAAATGTAGAAATTATCAAAAACGGAAACCAAAACATACCTTAATTGAGTTTAGCAAGTGTCAAAATTTCAAAAGCTTTAAAACACTTTTCTTTCTTCCACAATCGATGTAAAAGATGAACAACCCCATGCAATTTCTCTTTATGTTTTATTATTATTAACATAATATACATTTTACTATTTTACCCTTTATTATTAACATAATATAACACATGATAGTTGGTTATAATTGTACAACTACCATCCACTCACTATTTAATGGCTAAATTACTTTATAAGGCCACTTCATTTAAAAGCCATAACATATAGATACTTCAACAATCAGTACACAGCTTTTACACTTTATGCGATTAGGTCCTTTTTGCTAATTAAACACTCAATCAATAAAATTTTCACACAGAAATTTCACACAGACTTAATCACATACTGCAAACATCCAAAATAATAACCTCAAATTTGTGGTCTCGAAACCACAATTCTGACTAGGGTCTAAACCGGGCTGTTACAAGTTATTTTGAATCCATTAGAATTTCCATCAAGTTTTATCCCCTTATACACCACAACAAAATGGTGTAGCTGAAAGGAAAAATAGAGTCTTGACTGAAATGGTAAATTCAATGTTATCATATTCGGGGCTTGGACAAGGTTTTTGGGAGAAACTTTTCTAACAACTTTTGATATATTGAATAGAGTTCCTAATGAGGAAACTAAAATAACCCCCTATGAATAATGGAAGAAAAGGAAACCAAACCTTAATTATTTGAAGGTTTAAGGCCATAGAGCTATTGTCAAAGTTCCAACATATAAACGTAAAAAGTTAGGTAAAAGAGGAATTGAATGTACATTTATAGGATATGCATATAATAGCAAGGCATATAGGTTCATAGTAATTGAACCAAATGATTCAATTTCAATTAATATTGTTATTGAATTAAGAGATGTTATTTTTTATGAAAATAGATTTAATTCTATTTCAAGACAATTACAGCTACAACAATTAATTCATTCTTCAAATGAGAATGAGATTCCATTAGAACAAATTGATAATAATGATGAATCTTGTCAAGAATTAAGAAGAAGTAAGAGGATTAAAAAGGTCAAACATTTTGGACCAGATTTCATTATGTTTCTTGTAGAAGGAAAAGGTGAAAGTATATGCAATAAGATACCTTATTGTTATAATACGAAATCTAATCCTATTACATTTGAAGAGGCAATGAAATCTCAAGACTCTACTTTTTAGAGAGAAGCATAAATGATGAGATGGATTCAATAATGGGAAATCAAACTTAGATCTTAGTTGATCTTCCACCGGGTTCCAAACCAATAGGTTGTAAATGGATTTTTAAAAGGAAAATAAAGGTCGATGGAACCATTGATAAATTTAAAGCAAGGTTGGTAGCCAAAGGTTTTACACAAAAACAATGTATTGATTACTTTGATACCTATGCTCTAGTAGCAAGAATTGCTACAATTAGACTCTTAATATCACTTACCTCAATATATAATTTGGTTGTTCACCAAATGGATGTTAAAATTGCATTTTTAAATGGTGAATTGGAAGAGGAAGTGTACATGGAACAACCGAAAGGATTTGTTGTTCCAGGACAGAAGCATAAAGTATGTAAGCTTGTTAAATCTCTATATGGACTTAAACAAGCACCAAAGCCCAAAAGTTTGACAAGGTTCTTTTAGCTAATGCTTATAAAATAAATGAACCTGATAAGTGCATATATAGCAAATTTGAAATAGAAAACACAAAGATTTGCTAAGAAGGATATGACAATGATTTGCTTATATGTAGATGACATATTCATTTTTGGCACAGATTTGGAACAAATAAAAAAACAAAGAAATTCTTATCAAACAACTTTACTATGAAGGATATGGGTGTAGCAGATGTTATTCTTGGGATTAAAATAACCCGAGAGGAAAACACCATAGCTTTATCACAATCATATTACATTGAAAAGGTGCTTGAAAGGTTTGATCTTTTCAATTGTATACCAGCATCTACACCTATGGATCCTCAAATAAAATTAGTATCTAATGCTGGTAGGAAAATTGATCAATTGAAATATGCAAGTATAATTGTTGTCTTATCTACATAATGACTTGTACAAGACCAGATATTGTATATGTTGTTAGAAACTTGAGTAGGTATACAAGTAATCCAAGTAGTTTGCATTGGCAAGCTTTGAATAGAGTACTTATGTACTTAGAGAAAAATATTAACTATGGATTGTGTTATAATGGATATCCTCCAGTTTTGGAAGGGTATTTGGATGCTAGTTGGATTACAAGTTTGGAAGATCATGCATCTACTAGTGGATGGATCTTCATTCTTAGTGGAGGAGCCATTTATTGGGGTTCCAAGAAACAAACATGTATTACTGATTCCACCATGGTAGCAGAATTTATTGCATTAGCCACTGGATCTAAAGAAACAGAATGATTGAGAAATTTGTTTTATGATGTACCTTTATGGCCTAAGCTAATTTCACCTATTTCTATCTATTGTGATAGTAAGGCTACTCTAGCAAAGACATACAGCCAAGTATATAATGGAAAGCCTAGACATATTGGATTAAAACATAACTATGTCTGAAAATTAATCACTGATGGAATTATCACTATTAATTATGTGAGGTCAAGTGAAAATTTGGCAGATCCTTTGATAAAAAGTCTTGCTAGAGATGTAATAAAAAAAAACCTCAAAAGGGATGGGACTCAAGCTTATTAATTAAAGTCACCCATGATGGAAACTCGACTCAACGCTTGGTATAACGTCAAGTCTTGAGTTCAAAGAGACAAACTACATCATTAGTATGTTACTGTTGCACTATAAATAAATCCATCCTAAGGTTAAAGTGCTAGATACCCGTAATGACAAGCGAAGGATGAGTAATGTACTCTTAATAGACCCATAACATAAACATGTTGGAAAGTTATAATTACGAGAACACTCTTGATGAGATCTACCTATGTGAGTGGAAGTGTAGCCGCTTTTAGGAGCTCAAGGGCTTGGCTCTGACAGCTCTTGTGAAAAGAGGACACAGACACATGGCCATAATAGTGTCCTTAGATACTATGCATTGACCAATGTTGAAATCATTGTGTGAGATGTGTTCGGTTAATCAAATGGAATAGTTGGTTCAAAGCTTAGTCTACCATGCAATTTCAATTAACTTTAACATATTTTCACTGAGTGAAGGTTCAATCGTAAGACACCTTCATTTATGCAATTGATTTCCAAGAATATCAAAATCTAAAATATTTTGAAAATGGGGGGAGATTGCTGGAACATTTTCAAATATTTATAGTGTTCTAATAACTATAAATGAATGAGTGTAATTAATCAAAAGATAAATCTTTTGGTCATTAGTCAAAAGTTATATCATTTGATTTTTGAAAAAGAATTATAACCATTCAAACAATATTATTTGAATAGTTATAATATTAAATGAATAATTATATGTTTTTTAAATATATTATTATTCAGAAAGACACAAGTTGAAAGATGTCTCTATAAAGAGATATGAAAATTCCTATAAATATGAATGAGATTTTATTTGGAAATCGCACGAACAAATTCTAAAGGTTCTTTCTATCATTCCTCATTTTCTAATATTATTAAATTATTCTACAAAGAGTTACTATAGAAATTCTTTGTAGAAATTGAATTTCTTGTTATTCATTGCTCAGTGCTTAATGGCCTATTCTCGTCAATGCAAAACGCAGATAATCATTGGCTTCATTATATCCTCAATGTTAATTTGCTTGAAACTTTTTTGCACGCCTAATATAGGTGGGGACGAATATAATCTTAAAGATAGTGGCTTGATACACGCCTTGGAGCCTTATCACATTTCTTCATTTTTTATCCGAGTTCTGTTCGTGTGTTCAATATTTTCTTCACCGGAGATTTGTACTACCAATTGGTACCAAAGTGCCATTCCATGTTCAATCATTTCTGACATTCAATTTTGGCCTTAAAATTTCAAGTTCAACTCTTTCAAACTATGGTTTCCATACCACAAGTAATCCATTTGTTCATTGATATTCCATAGTCATTTTCATATTTTTAGCTTGTTTCAACATTGTTGACATTATGCAAGCTGCCATCGAAGAAATTGACGAAGGAATTGAGCTTAGGAGATTTTTTCCATTGAGTCAATCTCTCTGGGTGGAAGTGAGACTTTTGAGAGAAAAAGAAGAAAAAGCAAGAAAATGAAAGAAGAAAATGGAAGCTTCCATAGTTGCTGTTGTTGGCTGGTGAAGGGCAAATGAATGCTGATGGGGTTCTTTTCCCTTAAAAGGAAATACCAACAAATGGGCCAAATGCCCAAGCCCAACTATTCAATTTTTTTTTTCTCAAATTGTGGCCTGATTCTTTAACTCAAGGTTCCATTAATCCAAACTAATTTTGAATATTAAATTTAAATATTATTTCCAGTCTCGAGAATTGATCAAATTACCTTTTTATGGCAAAATTATTATTTTACCCATTTTTACTCTTTTTCATGATTTCTTCTCAAAATTTGAGACTTAGATCAATTTAAGTTCATAACTCACAATAAATATTTAATATAATTCCATGAGTGGTGAAAACTGTATTCCTATTCTTTTCTCGGAAAAAAATAAATAATTTATAATTTAATCTTTATACTATTCATTTTTTCCAATTTAGTTCCAACTGTGATTTTTATCTTACCAATTCATGTTCTAATCTATTTAATTTCAAATAATCCAAAATGCTTCATACTTTCCATTTTTGGACAATTTTGCACACTAGTCATGCTTTTCAAAATTTGTGTTTCGGGACTTTTTGTCATACATTCACATTTACAACTCGTTTCTCATATTTCCTTCTCCAATATCAAATTCTTTTCATAAATTTTCTTATCCAAGCCATTACATAATTTTTTCTCATAATTTTCTCATAATTTTCTCAATATTCAAACCCAAAATTACACATGTCATATCAAAATTTTCAGAGTGCTACAACTTGACGTCAATAAAAATTAAATATTTTAAACTTATATTTGATTTAGTTCTATACTAACCTTAACACGAACTTTATTAAATTATTTTTATAAAAAATAATCAATTACCATTATTCAAAAGATTTTAGAAAAGAAATTAATAAAAATATAAAATAAAAATTAAAGAAAATTTTAAAAATAAATTATCTCAAAGTTAATATATAATTAAATGCAAAATTTAAATATTTAACATTTATTTGCATTAAAAATATAAACAAAATAAACAAAATATAAAAGAGAAAATCAAAACAAAATATAATTATCATTTATAACAGCTTTATAAAAAAACAAATTACCTTAGCTTAATAACAAGGTTGAGGCCTTGGGAATTTAAGATCATAGGTGCAATACTCACTTTGTATAAACTATGTGTAATAGCCCATTTGTGCTCGGGCCCGTGTAAATAAAACAAACCAGAAAATAAATAAAAACAAAATAAATAAATCAATGTCTAGTTACAGTCCATTTACAAAATTAAAATTCAAACAGACCCAAATTTACAAATTTACCCGTAACCCACTATTAACATAAATTAAATTACACCCCAAACCCAATTAGCCCAAAACCAAAACTAAACTCCAAACCCAAACCTATGCGGCCCAAAAGGGCCCAACACCTAAACTGTTTCAGAAAACCTAGGGTTTCTGGAAAACCCTAGGCGCCGCAAGCACTCGACACAGGCCCTTCCTTGTGCCGCAGCCTAGCCCAGCCTTCGTCACCGCCGAGATTTTCGCCATTTATCTGCAAAAGGAAAGAAGACCGACAGTAGCAGCAAAGATAGGAGTCTTATATTTATTTTTTGATTTGTTTTTGGGTTATAAAAACCCTAACACAATATGTAAAAGGGGGACAATTTTATGAATACAAAAAAAAAAAAAAAAGAACTGAAGAGGTGATTTCCGATTCAATATTCCATTTTAAGTTTATTATTTTTCTTTATCTCTGTATATGCAAAACACAACAGATCATCAAAAAACAGATTTTAAAAAAATCAGAATAAAACAATTCGTTTTTTTCTTTTTCTGTTACTTTTGAAATCTTCTTTTTTTATGCAAATATTACAAAAAAAAAATAGAGAAGCGTGAGTTTACCTTTCGATTCGTATAAAAAAAAGGAGATTCGGACCTCCAGCCACCGTATAAGGCGGCGCTTACGGAGGCACGTGCAACAGTGCCTTTCAAGGCTTCTGTTCTGTTTTTTTTTTTTAAAAAAAAAAGGTGTTTAAAATGATTTTTGGGCCAATTTTTAGCTTATATAGCAATATAGAAAACAACGTCGTTTTTGCTTGAGCCAATAAGCACTAAATGACGTCGTTTAAAAGCTACAACCTGCGCGTTGACCCGACCCGGGGAGGATCCGTGCGTTTTTATAAAAGGGGCAATTTTCCTCTTTGGTCCTTCCGCAATTTCATTTAGTTCAATTTAATTTCTTTTTTATTTTTAATCCAGCCCTAAATGTTTGCTTATGTTTCAATTTGGTCCCACGGGCTATTTAAAGACTAATATCAAAATGGCGCCGTTTAGGAGATAGGGCATTATTGCCCAATAAGTCCTTATATTTTGGCGCGTGTTTCAATATCATCCATTTTTTTATAATTTTACTTATGATTTTTATTTATTTTCTAATTTGATCATTGTTTATTTAATTCTTTTTATTTTTATTCTTATTTTTAATTATTAGGTATTATATATATGTATTAAATTATTATTTTTTATTTTATTTTATTAAGTTCAATATTATTTATACATTATATATTATTTTAAAATTTGCACCTTAGTTATTATATTACATTTTTTATTTTATATATTATACATTATTATATAATATTATATATAACATTTATATTGTTTTATCCTTAGAATTGTATAAAATTTTTGTATATTGTATAACATATATTGTTTATATTGTTTATATTAAATATGTAGTTTTTATGATTATTGTATTATAAATATATTTTTATTTAAAGTTATATATGTTATTTACTTAAAACTGTTTTTATCACGTATTATTATTTATATTTATATATATATTAAATCATTGAATTATATATTTTTTATAGTATCCCTATATTTTTTCGTATACTCTAAGTTTTTATATTATTCATTTAAAATATATTGTTTCTACATATTAATCATTTTAGAAATTGTCATATTTTTATTTTTTAATAATTATTCGATGTCCTTAAATATATCATTCATTTTTTATATATTCGATCTTGTTTGTAGAGTTTCATATTTATTTCTTAATTTTTTATCTTTCATATAGATTTTTTTTAAATTGTTACTGCTTATTTTATATCTTGTATTTGTTTATTTATGTTCTTTATTCGCTTAATATTGTTTTAGCATAGTCCTTTTATTACGTGTATCATTTGCTATGTTACAATATTCTTTTGTTAATTGTCTATATTAGTATTATTTGCTAATATGATTTGTAATTATGGAGAATTGTTATTTGAAATTGATGTTTTGTAATATATATGTGTCATATCTTAATCCAAAACCATTTTTTTATAAAAACACATTTAGATGCATTGACGCATTTTATTCAAAGGTTTTTAAATATAGCGGTACATGATATTTGGGGACTTCGAGAAAAATTATATCCTAACTCACTGGGTTTTAATTTTCTCGTGGGACTTAAGGTATCAAGTATCCTTTTTAAACCCATAAACTTCAAAACAAAACTTATTATCGAAAATTCAAAATGTTATATATTAACTTATTAGATATAATATTTCGTATTTTGAGGTAAAGATTTTTTGCAAATAAAGGCAAGTTTAATTTCGAAGTCTTGAGATGTTACATCCTAACTTATTGGGTGTGACATTTTATTTCTTTGAGATAAGTGAGTTTTAGCTTTCTTTCAAATAAATGGGTCGTATTTTAAGTTTTTTAAATTTTCAACATTAGGACATGATTTTATCAACTAGGTACCAATTTTTGGGTGTTATGAGGGTGCTAACCCTTCCTCATACGTAACCGACTCTCGAACATGTTTTCTTGAATTTTGTAGGCCAAAATTAATGTTTTAAACAAAACATGTTTTATAAGGTGATCTGATCACACCTAAGCAAAAAAAGATCGGTGGCGACTCCCGTTTTCGTTTTTGAAAGTCGATCCCCTTTTTTTCAGAAAAATTTAAAAATGATTTTGACACTATGTATGAGTTCTCAATCAATATTTATTTCGGTTTATGTCCCACCAAATATGGGTATTATATAAATTTATTTAAGTCTATGTTTGGATATATTTTAATTATAAGTTTGATCAAGCTTTATAATACTTAATTCTATCTATAATATTCAGATATATTCAGTGTAATTGCATTTGTGATTGTACTTAGTAACTTTAAAAAAAATTACATGAAAATACAATATGTTTAACATATAATTTGGAATATAATGCATTTTACAATTTAATTTAGTAATAATTAGAATATTTTTAGATTACAATTTAATTCAAGTTTTGAGTAAAATACACTTACACCTATGGTTTAAGAATACGGACCTACTCTGAAGGAAATCTCATTAACCCTCCTGATATTTAATAATTATACCTTTTTATTATTTATTTATGTATTTTCTATTTATTTTATTCATTTTTTTATTTTTAATTAAAAATAATGAAAATTTAATTACACATGCAATTGATATAAAACTAAATATATTACACTTCTTTCATAAAATATTATATTTGGCTTTAATTAAAATTGAGTATTTTTAATTTATATTCAAATCAGTAACCTTAAGATGAATTTATTAAATTATTTTCATGGAAATTTAATTAGTTATTATTATCTAGAAGGTTTTAATGAAAATAAATCAATTAAAAAGAAAAAGAAAAAAATAAGTTTATCTCAAAATTGATATATATATATATATAATATTAATAAACTACAATTTAAATATCTAACATGTATTTGCATTACAAAATATTAAAATTAAACAAAGTGTAAAAAAGAAAACAAAACAAATTACAATTATCATTTATACTATATATATATATATAAACTTACAACCAATGTTGTATTTGCTTAATGACAAGGTAAAGCCTCTAAGAACTTTAAGATCTTAGGTTTGATATTCACTTTATGTAAATTGTTGACACATTTGAAGGCAAAGAAAAATTTTGTGGTTGTTTCTGTGGTTGAAACAGTGGCCACAATTTAAGGCATTATTTTATTGTCATACTTGTCTATTTTCAAAGTTGGCAAATATTAGAACAAAAGTATTGGGTTATCTATTTTGAAGATATTTAGACGAGTTAGAACCCCAAACATGAAGATCAATTGAGTTAAAATTGAAGAGTTGAAAATTGGTTACTTGGGGATCAAATTTGGTTATTTGCGGAAAAAGTAAAGTCACCTTTTAGGTTTGAAGGCGTTGGATGACACTGAGACTCTTATGGAATTATTATCCTATGTTGATTTTTAGCTTTACTTTATAGAAAAGTGATTAGACTATTTTGTAAGTAAAACTTAAGTAGTATATAAACTTAAGTTTTATCTAGGTTAAAATCGAGAGATTGAGAAAGAACAATTTTTTTCAAGTTAGAAACATTTTATGTGTGCATTGTTTCTGTAAGCAATCAAGAGAGTCTATTGCATTGCAAAAAATAAGCTTTCGAGGGGGAAGTTTTGTGGGAGAGTAATCTAGTCTTTGTACAATGGTGAGGTCGTTAAATTGGTGAGAGTTAGACTGATGTTAAGACTTAAATCATTAGTTGTACTGTGAGAATGAAAGTGGATAATTGCTTTGGGCAAGGTCCCACAAATATAGACTGAGGTTGAACTGCATAAACAATATCAATGATCATCTTTCCATTTATGCACTTTTGATTTCATGGTTGAAATTGTGGTCATAGTTCCAAGCACTATTTTAGGCACAATTTTTATTCGCACAGCAAGTACCCCATTATTTTTACAATTGGTATCAAAGCCTCTAACTAAACATAAATAGCGATTATCTTGGTTGATATACTTGCTTGCAATGGAAGGATCTTCTCATGCCCTCTATGCTCGATGAAGCAAATTATGCATATTGAAAGCTATGATGAAAGCATTCAACAGATCAACGAGTTTGGAAGGGTGTTTTAACTAGATGGACTCATCCCTTCATAGAAATTGAAGGAGTAAATGTTGGATCCGGTGCCCTAAGTGTAGTACTTTCATCTAAGTATACTTGTAATTTTTTTGAAAAAAATGGTTAATAAAATTATTCATGAATTACATTAATACTTTGTACATTGTCTAATGTTTAATTCTAAGTGGTATTACGTGGTTAGATCGTAATACGAAAGACAGCTTATCTTAGTTGATGAACCTAAACATGTCCTTAGTCTAATAAAAAATAAGTAAACTGATTGAAAAACTAATATGTCGTCTATCAAGTTTAACTAAAGAGATGCCTTGTCTTGGGCATCACAGCGGATAACTCCCAGAAGATAGAAGCATAGATGTGATTGACTAGACTGACAATACATCGGATTAGACCAAAGAAGAATAGATCCTAAATCTGTTTATGGATTTATTCACTTATGACATTTAAAGTGCAACACACATTAATCCTGAGTGGATGGTGAACTATGTAGCATGACTTGTATACTTTGATGTAAGTAAAATCCTAAGTTCAAATAAATAAGGAACCTAAAGTTGGTATGTTGGGTATACGACTTCTACAGTGTGTAGCCTCATTCACAACAATGGAATTCATACCTCAAGACATGGGTAAATGATGTCCCCTCGTTGGCATTACATGGTTAATGAAAAGTAAACGTGACCAACAGGTCGTTCATCTTTGTGATGAATGAATTGACTAGTATTTGATAGTAATTGACTTTTCATGAAAGGAGATGTAATGATTACCATGAGATAAAATAGGATCACATTGGGAGAACAAATTTATCCCAATGAGATTAAGGATATCATATGAGGGTAATACACTTATGACAAGGTCATTGGATGAGCACTAATTGAGTTACTTTCATAATGGTATGTTGTTAGGGAGAGCTCAGTCATGGTAATATAGTAAAATGATTTCGTGACTAAATGAGTTTATAATTAAAGACGAAAAGCTAAAACTTAATTATACATAATTTGAGCTCTAATCACACATGTCCAATCAGTCCCTCCACTAGCTCGTTGAAATCAGAAATGTATTACATGTTGAATCAAATGAACATAAATGAATAAAAATGGTAAAAATAGAGAAATAAGAAACTTTTGGAAAGGAATGTGGTTTTTTCCAAAATGAAATGAAAATGACCTGGAAATGAATTTATGGTTTCAAACTAAATGAAGTTAGAAAACGGAAATAAATCATTTGGTCATAGTGATTCCGTTAAATGTAGAAATATTTAATAGGAAAATTAATGAGATGTTTATTTGGGAAATAAAGAAACAAATATCGGGTTGGATCAAATTATAAAGTACTGGTTAAAAGTCTAAGAAGTACCTGTAGTTGGACCCAATATGGGAGAGGCCCAAAAGCCCCTCATGTTTAAGAGATGGATAACAAACCCTAGTTTGTTTAACTAGGGTTGCCGCCCCACATACTCCTAGTTAGACTAGGAGTACATTTTTCTATTGAAATAGAATTCTACAATTCAACAAGGGTTTTACTTATTCTCCCTATAAATAAATGACACCGATATGGCTAAATATATAACTTCAAAATATTGTTACTCTGCCCGAAAATAGTGAGAGTTTATTCTCTAAGTATTAAATCTATTTTCCAGAATAACAATTCTACCAGTTTCTATTGAGAAGAGATTTTGCTTTCACACTGAAAGTAAAAAACAAAAAAACTCTTTCTAGTTTTGTGTTTGATCACCATTCGAGCTCACACTCGAAGTAGTTCGTGGTACGAGAAAAGTGGAGAAGGTCGTTCAGTTGAAAGCCAAAAACGACAAGGATCGGTCTAACCAAAAACACATGTTTGATTTTGATAAAGAGTTTATTGCTATAAATATAACAAATCGGCTCGATTTTCAAAAAAAATTATTTTCCTTGGTGCAAAAAAAAAACCGTTTTCGAACCAAATTTTTTTCAACAATAAAAACTCTCAAGGCTAAGGCAACTTGGACTACTAAAGAAAAAAAATATTGCTAATGCCAACTCCAAAGCACTTTATGCTATTTTTTGAAGGGTAGATTCACAAGAGTTCAGAAGGATTTCTAAGTGTACTAAAGCTAAGGAGGCTTAGGAAATTCTAAAGACAGCTCATGAAGAAACCAATACAGTTAAACAATTCAAGATTCAAATGCTGACAACCAAATTTGTGACTTTGAGGATGCAGGAATTAGAGACCATTGGAGAATTCTATTGTAACACCCCTCACCCGGTTCGATCTACTGACCTGAGCTATAAGATGTTACAATAGTTAACGAAGCAAAGTACATACAATTCTAGATTTAAACATTCAATTAAATAATAAAAAATAGTTCATGATCCATGTATAATTGATGACACTGGGTGTTCAAATGATGTCACAAGTGATTTTTTGTGTTTGATGAATGTTAGAAAAGTTGTAGCATGTTCCGTAGGACTTCCTGATGGCTAAACAGTGGTGGCTACCCAAGAAAGAATGGTTAAATTGATAGGAAAATTTCATTTAAAACATGTTCTTTATGTTCTTAAATTAAACTGCAATTTAATTTCAGTTTCACAATTGAATGATGATATGAACTATTTTATCCAATTTTCTACTAATATATGTATGATTCAGGACCTTCATTCGAGAAAGTTGATTGGAGTGGGTAAGAGACGAGATGGACTTTAGTACTTCCGACAGGTATTGACGGTCAAAGCAATTTCGATTGAAGCTTAAAAGATTAGGTCACCCTTCTAAGAAAGTAGTGAACTTACTTTCCTATGTTAGTAACTCTAGAGATAATTTAAATAAAGCATGCAAAATTTTTCATCATGCTAAGAAAACTAGAAATAGCTTTCCAATTAGTGAACATAAAGTCACTCGTATTTTTAAGTTAGTTTATTGTGATTTATGGGTTTTTTTATGTCACTTCTTCATCTTATGGATCTTATTATTTTTTGACATTGGTTGATTATTTCTTTCATGCTCTTTGGGTATATCTATTGGTTAATGAGAATGAGGTTTTTAAGATTTTCATGTCATTTATTACTATAATTGATCATCAATTTTCTCAACAGATAAAGTTTTTTAGAAGTGATAATAGGACAAACTTTAATTGTCTCCAGGATTATTTTCTTACAAATGACATTAATTTTCAAACATCTTGTGTTGGTACTCCTCAACAAAATAGGAGAGTCGAGATAAAATATCAACATATTTTAAATGTGGCTCATGCTTTGCATTTCCAATGACATTTGCCTATTTTTTGGGGGGAGTATGTTTTGGTTAATAATCTGTAACATCCTAAAATTTAAAATTTTATGTGTCGCATTATTTCTTGCGTTAAGCTAGTTAAAAATATTAATTGTGCATGTTTAGGGGTTATGAGAAGGCTCAGGGTTTATTTGGGCCCTAGTAAAAATTTTGTATTTAAGTCTATTAAGGAGAGATGGTAAGTAGCTTCAAGGCTTATAGAAATAAATGAGTAATGTGCTTGCATAAATGAACAATTGGTAAAAAGGATATGGTGCCACATGATGGACTTTGAGGGAGGAGGTTCAAATCCCATAATGTGCAAATTTTGACTATTTTTTTGTATTCTTCCCCTAAGTGCCAGCCAAGCTAGTAAATAAGGCAATGTGGACTTTTTAATTTTGGCAAGGTGGCTAAGGAAATAAGGAAAGATTGAGGGTAGGGAAAGAAATCAAAGGAAAAGGCAAGTATAGGGAACATGTTGGCCATTTTCAAGGGTGATGTTTTGGAAAGTTTTGGTTGGCAAATTTTGACCTATTGGCCAAGGCATGGACAGTTTTGGCGTAGAGAAGGCATAACCGAATTTTCTTTGTCTTTTGGTAAAAACTTTGGTGCTTGTTTTAGCCAAAATTCTTACTTGCAACCTTTTGTGTCATTGTCTCCAAATTGCTACTCTCATTGTCGAATCCTCAAACCATTAGTGAGTTTAATTTTTTTTTTCTTCTTTTCTTTCTTCTTTGTCGAAACCTCCTAACACATTTGTGCATTTCTTCTCTCTTGTTTGGTTGAAACATTCATCTCTTGTTCACCTTCCCTTGATAGCTGAATCATCTAGCATCCATCCATCCTTCCATTCTTTCTTTTAACCATTTCTTCAATCTTCCCTCTTCTCTAAAATCGACATCACTTTAAGATCACATCTTCTTGTTTGATTTTCCTCCAAAGCTGAATCTAGTATCATCCCATCTCTTCACTTCTTCTTTTCTTTTTGTCATGGACAATCTCTTTTTGACCGAGTTGGTAAGTGACTTATTATCCCTCTTTTCATTTCATTGCTATTTTCTTACTAGCCGAATATATGAGTTCATCATCATTCGGTTATTCTACTTTGTTTCTCCATCGAAATATCTCTCTCTATCACTCTCATGTTGTGATCAATATTTTCTTCGTAGTGATATAGAGGGAGGCCGAATACCACAACATCGCCTAATCATCTCTAGTCATAGGACAATCTGAGAAACAAGATTATCATCGATTAAGGTAAGGAAGTTCTTTCATAGTCCATTCGATATCTCCATTTGGTTATTGTGTTAATCGGATTGAAGGCTAGTTAATTGATATTGTTGGTAGGGTCTAAATCACTCAATCGATCGACTTGTTGATCATACGATTATAGTGGTAAGCCGAATCCTTTGTCATTAGACAATCTATATTTTTAACGAAATATCGTTTTGACTAAAATCTTTTTCAATGGAGGCAAGCGATATCAAATCGAAAGGGATAGTGATTGGAGATCGAAAAAGGAGCGGATTTACAATCCCTACTCCTAAATTCAAACAAAGGGCGGTATCGGCAGTTCGGGATTTTCCACCGGGTTGTGGACCATCATCCGGGGAGAATCGTCAAATCGTGGTTGTTCACGATTCTGAGGGTAAACACTTTAGATCATTTATTTTAGAGTTTGATTATTAAAATCACGTACGTCGATTAATCGAATGTTACGATATCTTAGGTGTCGACGAGCAAGAAGGCTTAGTGCTTACAGTAATCAGGTGTGTAATCTCACACCGTTTTCTGTGGGTTTAAGATTGATATCATATTGGTAGTAAATCACTTGACTAAAATCATATTAGGGTGTAACCGGGAAAATTGGCCTAAATCTCACTATTTTGATAAAATTGACAAAATCGGTAATAACACTATGAAAATTACGAAAATGCCCCTAATGGGTCAAATCAATATATATTGCTTAATCGGCCAAATTGATATATTGCTTAATGGGCCGAATTGATATATTGCCTTAATGGGCCGATTTGTTATATTGCTTAATAGGCCGATTTGATATATTGCCTTAATGGGCCGATTTGTTATATTGCTTAATGGGCCGATTTGATATATTGCCTTAATGGGCCGATTTGATATATTGCCCTAATGGGCCGATTTGCAAAGTATTAATGGGCCGAATTTTTGGTAATGAACCACTGAATTAATTTATCGTTGTTATACTTGTAAATATCATGATTGGCTATGTATGGTGCATTTACATGACTTTGCACGGGATGGGAAAATGTTGAAGAGAAGTGATTCTGGTGGCACTGCCACAAATATATTTATTAATTTGATTCGCTATGAATTCTGGTGGCTTGTCCACAATTTGAATATATTATAAATGGCTAAATGCCTGCGATTGGTGTGTTTGGCGGGGTGGGTTGACTTGATCCCCACAGGTGTGATGGGTTGGTACGGGTGGTGTGTAGCGGATGGATTACTAGGTTGGTTTGGGATTTGCATAACATTCATTTGATTTATCTGATAATTTATCTTGAAAAAGGGGCTTAGGCCCAAATTATTGCTATGGGTTTCAGGCCCAGTGGACAACGGTAAGGGGGTTATGCACTGAGTTCTAGTAACTCACCCCGTTGTCCTTATCCCTTTCAGGTAATGCTCAGTGACGTGGACTTGGGCCATGGATGACTCGGTGGAGGCCATACTTCAGAAATGGTTTATTTGGACTTTAGACTTCTTTCTTGTTTATTTTATTACTTTACTATTTTGAGTTAAATGTTGTAATAAGGCCTCTGGTTTATTTTATATTACTTTATGTTTGATGTATTTTATGTTTTGCTCAAATTACTTTAAATGGGATTTTCCTAAAAACTCAAATAAAGATTTTCTAAAATGGATTATACAAATGGATTTTTATAAACTTATATGAATATTTTAATCCGAAAAGTTTCTCTCAAATTTTCATCAATGTTTTCAATAATCACGGTTGTAAAATCATTAGTTCAAATTTATCGGTTTATCAAGAAAATTTTGAAGTTAGTAATATATTTTCAATTATTCTAAATTAAAACTTGTTTTTCTTGATTTTAACAAATCTATTTTATGTTCGAATGAAAAGGACTTAAATATATTATTCTCATGTGACATGTCAGATCTGGCCTTAACGCATGGGCCGGGTTTGGGGTGTTACATAATCAACGTTTTAAGGGTGATAAGTTTGCTAGTTAGAGTCGAAAGTGTGTTTTTGTTGGGTATCCGTTTGGCAAAAAGGGTTGGTATTTATATGATATGGATTCTAATAAGTTTTTTTATGCCTCGTGATGTGAAATTTTTTGAGGATATTTTTCTATATTTGGACGAGAATGTTTGCAACCATTGAGCTCAACAATGTTACTCTGCCATATGGGAGTAGACACAATTTTTGATACATAGTTTGGTGATTCAGAGGTGTTGCAGCCCACAATAGTTCCTTTGCTTGTCACTCCGCAGCCTGTGAGTTCGCTACTTGTGGTGTATTCTTCTTCCTCTGATGACACCGTGGTACAGGGGGCTTTGGGTAATGATGAGCCCGAATTGAGACGAAGGTATAGGGAGAAGTTTCCCTCAGTAAAGCTTTAGGATTTTGTCACAGTCATAACGAAAAGTTCATCTCTCGCCTAACCTGCTTTAGAGCCTTCCTTAGGTACTCCATTTCCTTCGCATTATGTTGATTGTGACAAATTTACTGTGAAACACCGAAATTTTCTTGTAACTATTACTGTAAGGATCCAGCCACTGTCTTTTAAAGAGGATGTGAAGGATGCATGATGGCATAATACTATGCAAAAGTAGATTTGTGCTTTGGAGGATAATGGCACTTGATCTATGGAGACACTTCCTCCGAAAAAAAAACCTTTGGGTAGTAAGTAGGTGTACAAGATTAAATATAACTTTGATGGAAGTATTGAGAGACTTAAAGCTCGTCTTTTCATTTTTTGGTAATCACCAAGTAGACGGTATTGACTATAATGAAACTTTTGCTCATGTGACGAAAATGGTGATTGTTCGTGCTTTCTTAGCTATTGCAGCTTCGAAAAATTGGGAGTTACATCAGATAGATGTACATAATTATTTTATGCATGGTGATCTTGATGAAGAGGTTTTCAGGAAGCTTCCTCTATGTAACAACCCGATAGTCGGGGGTGTCGGAAAACGTATTTTCGGGACTCCATTTTCGTAAACTAGATTCGTAATTATTTAATTAAATATTTTTGAAGTTAGTTGGGTTGCTAATTAATTTTTGGATTAGTAAATTTTGTGAAATTAGGAGTTATTAAGGTACATAGACTAAATCGCGTAAGGGTTAAAAGTTGAATTATAAATTGAAATAAACTAAATGGGCTAAAGTAGCAATTGTGCCACTTAATTAATATGTGTGCATATGTGGTCGGTCATGAGCTAAATAAAATGCATGTATGCATGTGTTTAAAATAAATATATATGTTATATATGTATATTAACTTTAATGTATATATATAATAATAATTAAAATGAATATATAATAAAAGAAAGAAAAAGAAATGAAAGTGGAGGCACGCAAATTAAACAAAAGAAAGAAAGAAAAATGAGAAGAGAACGCACGGCACTAGGGGTTTGGAAGTTCAAGCTTAAATTAGTTAGTGCAATTTAGTCCCTACATTTGTAATTTTTATATTTTTGAAATCCCGGTACTTAGGGCTACCAGACCCATATGGTAATTTTTAGTATTGTTCAAGATTTTAGATGTTGATATTGTTTAATAGTTTAAGTATTATGGATTAAATAGATAGATTTTTAAGTTAGAAATGGAAAATGACTAAATTGTAGAATTAATTGTTGATTTTGAACAATAGGGACTAAATTGTGAAAATTTTGAAATTAAGGGGTCGAATTAGAAAAGAGGAAGCTAAATGTGGTCTAGAGTGAAATTAGTATAAAAATATGAAGTTAATTGTGAAGGTTAAAATTAGTCTCGATTTAGGGACTAAATTGAAGAATAAGAAAAATATAGTGTGAAAATTGAAATTTAATGTGAAGTTGAAATGTGTAATATTAATGTGATTTAATTGTTTTATTCCGTAGCTAACGTCATACCAAAATCCTCGAGTAAAAAGGGAAGGGATAAAATTGACGTCAAATAGCTCGAAATTCATGATTTGTGTTTCTATAATCTGAATTAAATAGTAGATTATTGCATATATAATTGTTTGCATATGGTAAGCATTTAAGGTGAGTACTTTGGTACTTTGGGATTAAATTAAATTTATAATTGAAATGAAATGGATTGATTTTGTATATTATGAAATATATTGATTATGAATATATGTGTATTGAGAAAAATATGATTATTATCAAAGTGAATATATGCTTATGTGTGATGATATATATTCATGAAATTGAGACATTGGTTTTATTGAAAAGTGAAATGAATCCCTATTAATTATCGAGATGAGTCAGATATAGATAGGAAGAGTTCAGGGATTACTTCGACCTCGAGTCGATGAGGCACTAGGTGCCAATTTGCTTTGCTTTAACCGATGAGACACTGGGTGTCAATTTATATAGCGCTGGGCGCAGTTATTACTTCAGATTTATCCGATGAGGCACTAGGTGCCAAACTGGTGTGTTGGTTGGATCCGTGTATCCGTCCGAGTCCTTGTTGCCTTAATAGGGGAAAGTAAAATAATAATTTATGTGATTGATATTGAAATGGCAAATATGAGATGATAAAATATTGAAACGGAAAATATGAGAAATAATTATGAAATGAGAAATGAGTTATGAAATGATGAATGGAGATGTGAAACTTGAATGAATTCAAGTATTGATCAAAGATATGAATCATGCCATTGCATGAGATGATGTATTCAAATGTTAAATGCAATGTCATTGATATATACTTATATATTTGAACATGTAAAATCTTAGTAGATGTGAATAAGGAATGAGCAAAAATTATACTATTGAATTGAAACACATGAACATAGCTTACTTCTTGCATTTTGCATTTTAAATACTTATATCAAGTTTATGTTATTCAGATTATAGAAATACCACTAAGTTTTACTCAGAGTGCGGTTTTGTTTTCTGTGCGCAGGCTAGGTACTGTTTGAATTATTGCCGACTCAACATCAAATCACAAATTTCGAGCTCAATTGTGGTGATATTTCATTTTGTAATGGCATGTACACAGGGAGTCTTTTGTTGATATTGTTTATAAGATGTTAAATTAGTTGCTAGTGAAATGATGGTTAAATGTGTGTATGGTTGTGGTTGAAGCTATGTTGGTATGTTAGCCTAGTTTATGTTTTGGTATGTGATAGCTTAAAGTTTGGTAGCTTAACATAATGATTGGTATGCGCTTAGCTTCATATTTGGTAACTTTAGAGGTTGAAAGTTAGTTCAAATATGGTAAATGTGATATGAATGAAGGTCTTGAATGTTTAATGTGATGTTGATATATTTGAACATATAAAATGTGGTACCAATGAGGGTACATTGGTTAGGCATATTAGGTGATGAATTTGGTGTATTTTGGGCATGTTTAATCGTGTTTTGAATAGGTTAAATGATTGATAATTGAGTTGCTTAGTGCCCAAGTAAGTAGGAAATGGTAAACTTGAGTTTTAAGGTACTTTTGGGTGCACACGGTCTGGCCACACGGGTGTGTGTCACACATGGGCGTGTGACCCAAGTCAGAGAGTTACACGGCCTGGCCACATGAGTGTGTAACCCCTGGAATCAAAATTTTTATAATTATTTCCTAAACTTCCAAAATTGTTTCAAATTAGTCCCTACCTATTTTTAAACTACTTTCAGGGTCTTGTAGACTCGTAACATGGGCTATAAGAGTAACTTTACTCTGAATTGGAGTGGATTAACAAACCTAAATTAAGTTCATTCCATTAACATCATCAAAGATAAATTAAAAAGATAATCGTAGACAAGTGGAAGGCTAAGTTTAGCACTGTATAAATAGTGATAAGAGTGTAGACAGTGGAAGACCAAGTTTAGCATTGCATAGCATGAATCATTATTCGATTGTATAATATTCTATTATGATATGATTTGATTGTTTGTGACCTGACCCTGTATATTCTATTGTTAATGGCTAGTATATATGTGTGTGTAATTATGACTGATTAATTGTATGACGTGTTAGTAATGCCCGTGACCCTAATCTGATGATGGAGAGGGGTTAGGGGTGTTACACTCTAGGTTTTGCCCCTGATAAGCTTGGACTAGTTTGTCGTTAGCGCAAGTCTTTGTATGGGTTGAAACAGGCTCATCGATGCTGATTTGCTAAACTGGTTACTGCATTGAAAGGGTATGAGTTTCTTCAATCATATTCTGAATGACTTTCTTCAATCATATTCTGATTATTCTCTCTTTACATGCACTAAGGGATCTGTACACATTAATGTACTTGTTTATGTTGATGAATTGATTATTTTTGGAAATGATTCCGCTTCTTTGAAAACTTTTAAAGGGTATCCCAGTTCTTACTTCAATACGAAGGATCTTGGTCTTTTGAAGTATTTTTTAGGGATAGAGGTAGCTCATAGTTTTTTAGGTATATTTATTTGTCAAAGGAAATACACACTTGATATTATTTCAAAGACAAGTTTTTTGGGAGCAAAGCCCGCAAGATCCCCAATAGAGAAAAATCGTAGATTGGTGCATGCTACAAGGATGATTTTGACTAAAGATAGTTAATGGTTCGTTTGATCTATTTGGCATTGACCAGACCTGATTTAGCATACTCAGTTCATGTTTTATCGCAATTTAAGCATGACCCGAGGTAGGAGCATTGAGATGCGGCTCTATGGGTTGTCCAGTACTTGAAAAGCACTCCTGGCCAAGGAATTCTTTTGAGATCTGATAGTGGTTTGTCCTTAAAAGGGTGGTGTGATTCGAATTGGGATACTTGTTCGTTAACTCAATGTTCGCTTACTGGTTGACTTGTCTTTATGAGACAATCTCTTATTTCCTGTAAAACTAAGAAACAACATATTGTTTCTCACTCTTCCATTGAGGCTAAGTACAGGTCTATGGCTTCCGTCACTTGTAAGCTCAAGTGGCTGAAGGCCTTGCTATTGATCCTAAAGTTATTAATTTATTTTGTGATAGTTAATCTGAGTTGCATAGTGCATAGTGCATAGAATCCTGTATTTCACAAGCGTACTAAACATATTGAAGTGGATTGTCACTTTGTTAGGGATGCAATCCAGGATAGGTTGATTGCACCTTTCTATGTCCCGACCTCCGTTCAGTTGGCTGACATTTCTACAAAGGCGTTTGGTAAACCGCAATTTGAATACCTTATCAGCAAGTTGGGCATTTATGATCTGCATGCTCCAACTTGAGGTGTGTTTTAGGATATTATTATAGGATATTATCTTTTAGGAATATTATATATATATTTCATTTTCCTTCATGACTACGGTTGTATAAATATTATATATATATATTCTTAAGGTTTATGAATAAGATGAAAAGGGAATAACCCTGTTCTTGTCAGATCAGGTCAGCCTTTTTATTATTAAATAAATCAATTTAGTTTTTATACTATTGGAAGAATATAATAGGGTCAAATTGTAACAAAATTAATCTTTATTGTTTAAAAATGACATGGAAATTATTTTTTATTTATTGTTCAATTTTAAGCAAAAATATTTCTTTTGCAAAACTGTATAAAACTTTCAAAATATTAACTTTGTTAAATCGTAAATATTAACCTTATTGATATTTGGCTTTATTTGATTCTTTCTAATAATATAGAGACTAAGGCCTTGTTTGACAATCCATTGAAAAAATTAAGTCAATTGAAAATTAATATTTTCAGTAATTTAATTTTTTAAGTTCGTTTGCTAATAAAAAAAACAAATAATAGAATTTTTTTTAATGAAAAGTGTAGAAAATAATAGGTAGCTAATGAGCTAATTATCACTTAATATAATTCTTTTTCCAAATTATTTTATCTTAGTTTATTTTTTAAAACATTTTACATTTAAATTTTAAAAAAAATATTTACGTAACTTTAATAAATATGTCAAATAATTTTATAATTTAATTTTTTATTTTATCCAATATTACCTAAATTAATTAATTTATTAACAAAGAGACTAATGACCGGGAGGTAAGGGTCTTTATCCACTTAAAAAGATATCTTTTGGGCTTTAAATGTGGGATGAGTGGACACCGTCACGCATTACACCTCCAACGAAGGAGAACTACTCATTCCAATATGAAATACGTTAGAGAGAGAGAAAAAGTAAAATGTTGTAAAATTAAAATTCAAAGTATGATGTCAGGATTCCGAAAGCCTTGCCAAGTCTAGCACAAAATATGCCGCCTTCATCACTTCATCAATGCACTGCTGCACACAACGACGGATTCAAAATTTTATTTTAAAAGGTTAAATTTTTAAATTTGAATGATTTTTTGACTTATTTACCTAAAAAGGCCCATTTCTAAAAGAAATTGTAGAAATAGGCTAAATTAAACAATATTTACGGAAAAGGGCCAGTTTTAGCAAAACGCGCCTTTAAGGGGGAAATTTAATATCTTTTTTTCATTTCCGGGGGGATTCTTTTTTTCCCATCGCCCCATTTGTATTTGTTGGAGCGCTTTGTGCCACGTCAGCAAATTGCGCCTACGTGGACACGTATTGATGACGTGGCACAAAGGGCGCGCTTTACTCCGTATTTTATATCTAGGGTTATTTGCATGTTTAGTTTTTAGGATTTTTAAGGTTTTTAGGGTTAGTGTTTTTAAGATTTAAGGTTTTATGGTTTAGAAAATTTATTTAAATTAAGGTTTATGGTATTTAAATAAATTAAGTAAAATAGGGTTTAGGGTAAATTAAATTAGGGTTTTAAATAAATTAAATTAGGGTTTATGGTGTTCAAATAAATTAATTAAATTAGGGTTCCATGGTTTTAATTAAATTAAATTAGGGTTTTAAATAGGGTTTATGATTTATGATGTTTAAATAAATTAGGTTTAAGGTTTAGGGTAAATTAAATTAGGGTTTTAAATAAATTAAACTAGGGTTTGTGGTGTTTAAATTAATTAATTAAATTAAGATTTAGGGTTTAATGTGTTTAAATAAGTTAATTAAATTAAGGTTTTAGGGTTTTAAATAAATTAAATTAGGGTTTAAGGTTTAGGGTTAAAATTAATTAAATTAGGGTTTTTTAAAAATAACATTGTGATTATTTTTTTAACAAAATTGACTATTTTGACCCTAAAAAAAATTTTGAGGAGACGCTTATGAACAAATAGTGTAAAAAACGCTTCAAGAAGGATGCACTATCAGCAAAATTACAAAAAAAAAAAAAGCTCCTACGTGGATGCTCTTTTTCTACAGTAGTTCCTGAAAAAATAAGTCCGAGGAGACGTTTCTGAACAAATAGTGTAAAAAAACGCTTCAAGAAGGATACACTATCGGCAAAATTACAGAAAAAAGCTCCCACGTGGACGCTCTTTTTCTACAGTAGTTCCTGAAAAAATAATTCTGAGGAGACGTTTTTGAATAAATAGTGTCAAAAACGCTTCAAAAAGGATGCACTGTCAGCAAAATTACAGAAAAAAGCTCCCACGTGGATGCTCTTTTTCTACAGTAGTTCATGCTTGGCCTTAGGCTATAAACGAGGCAAATATCATTCTCAGGTTGCATAAGTTACAACAAGAAAAATTAGAAAGGCTAAGCAGAATAGAAATTGAAGATCAGTGAACGTATTAGTGCTATTATTTACTATTATGGTGAGGTCCATGACACCGAGAACGGCGTTGTTTTTTTATCGAAGAACACAGCGCGAATGGTTTTTAACCAAAGTATAGATTTTATAGAATTTCGTGAAAGAATTAAGCGCAAAATCTTCGGAGCAACGCCAAATAGGGTTTCTTCTATTAAGTATCGATTTTGTGCTTCGATTGATCTCGTGACATATGATGCATTTGATATCAAAGGTGTTCGTAGCTTTGACGCGATGGTGCAAACTCATCTCGCTAGTGGATCACCCTATCTTAAGGTATATGTTCAATTTTCATCGCCAAATGAAGCATTTGCAACTTCAACATCAACTGCTGTTCGAGAGGAATACACGACCCCTAGCCGGCGCTCCGTTAGTGGGAGGCAAAACACGAAAGCGCCCATATTTGGTAGGAGTATGGAAAACACAACTCCTGCACGACACTCGATTAGTGGATGGGACATGCACATTGGTGGGTCGATATTCGATGCTGGAAATACGTATTGGGGAATGGCATCAACTTCTAATGGTTGGCAATCCACATCTGATTGGAGACATTACGAAACATCCACAAGAAGGGATGATGTACTCCCAACGATGTCCATCGGCGAGGGGACCTCGTACGTTGCAGATCATGGTGGGTTAGATGATGAGTCCGATATGGATCCACCTCGAGAGCCTGGCCCCGATGGTGCAGAAGTTGCATTATTTTCTGAACTAGAGTCTTTTTCATCTGAACCTAAAGACATTGAAGGGGGTTCAGATGATGAAGAAGAAGATCCATAATTTAGGGTGTACTCGCCTCCAGCCAACATGTATAATGTCGACATATCGGCAGATGATGCATTTCCAAAGCTACCACACAGAACCCGTGACCGTACAAGTTCGTCATTCGGTTTAGGTGATTTGGAAGTTGGTAAGGAGTCTTCCAGTAAAGATAGTTTTCTTGGTGCTTTGAAACAATATAGCATCAACCATGGGGTTAACTACAAAGTAGTTAAATCCAAATCTGAGAAGTTCAAGGCCAAGTGTGCAGTGCAAGATGGTATATGTTCATGGAAAATCATGGCTTATCTTAGAAAAAAGACAGGCTTGTGGGAGATAAAAAAATACAAAGGTCCACATATCTGTGTTGCCGGTACAGCATCACTGGGTGTTTAGGGTTTTGAATAATAATGTTATTACTTAATATTGTATTATTCAACGTACTTCATTGAAAGGTGTTTCTCAAAATCATCTCAAAATGGATTCAGGCATGATAGTTACCTTAATACTACTGATGTTGAAGGCGGATCCCAGGACTTCTGTGTCATGCATAATTGCCAGTATTCGTAGCCAATTGAGGTACATACCCTCTTACCGCAAGGCTTGGATAGCTAAGCAAAAGGAGTTGGAAAAGAAGCATAGTGGGTGAGATGCTTCATATAATGAGGTTTGACAGTAGTGTCAGGTGCTGGAAAGGTATCTCCCAGGTTGCATAACAGACCTTGAAAAGGTCCTTGCATACTACAACGACCGACTGCTCTGCGGATGCCAAGTGTTCAAACGTCTATTTTGAAGCTTTAAGCAATGTCGGGATGCATTTGTGTACTACAAGCCATTGGTACAAATTGATGGTACATTTATATATGGTAGATATACACATCGGCTATTGCTAGTTGTGGTACAAGATGGCGGTAGGAGAATCCTTCATATTGCGTTTACAATAACACCAGGGGAATCAACTGATGACTGGGATTTCTTTCTTTCTAGGTTAATGAGGCATGTATGTCCCCAGCCTGATATTTGTGTTATATCAGATCGGGGCACTGAAATACTAGCTGCAATTGAGCGACATGGAAGCCTATGGGATCGCACACACCATCAGTATTATCTAAGGCACGTTGCGTTGAACTACTACAGGCAATATCTGTCTATGACTGAACGAAAGTAAGTGACCAACATGGGTATTTAATATCTATTAATATACTTTCGGTTGTAATATTCAATTTAATCTGAATGAAATATTGGTATTGGCATGTAATTTTTGCTGTCAACTTATATTGGCAGGTTACGAGATCAATAAAGATCATTTTCATGATATGTTGGGGATTTTGCGTTCAGTTAACGATCAAGGCGCAGAGTACCTCTATAACATACCTTTCGAACAGTAGACACAAGCTTACGACGGTAGCCTACGATATGGTCATATGACCACAAACCTAGCTGAGTGCATAAATTCTGTTCTAAAAGGAACATGTCATTTGTCGGTAACCTCGGTTGTGTTAGAGACATATTTTTATTTGGCGGAACTATTTCCAAAGCGAGCAGCGAGTTATAAAGGCCAAATGCAGAGAGGCCATGTATGGTCCCGGAAGGTATTGCAAGAAATTAACAAGGCGAAGGCGCGGGCCAACACCATACACACAGTGTGTCACGGTCGTGGCAACCTATGGTTTCGTGTGACGGAGTTTGACAGACCAAGCCAATGTATTACCAACGGGCAATATCATGTCCACATGATAAATAGAACTTGCAACTGTGGGATGTTTGACGCACTCCATTATCCTTGTGCTCATGCAATTGCAGCTTGTTAGAATCTCCGTTTGGATCCCATGAGATATGTCGACGAAGTGTACAAAATAAAAAACATGTACAATATATGGAGACACGTATTCCCATCAATCCCAAATAAACATAAGTGGCCGTCTGTATCGCTTGCTTCGTTTAAGCTGTTACTGGATAGAGAATTGCGTCGCAAATCGAAAGGTCGACATTGCTCAAGTAGAATACGTAATAATATGGATATCTAGGAAAGAACGAACCAACAAAATTTGTGTGGATGGTGTAGAAACCCAGGGCATACAATTCGATCATGTCCAAACCGAAATATTTTATAAAGCTGTAATGAAACGATGTTGCATTATTTCTATTACGCCTTATTCAAAAGAACTTACATTTTATTAAAAATCTAAAATTAATTTACAATTAAAATATTAAAAACAACTTTTTTTTATTAAATGAAACAATATAGAAACAACGTCTACAAATATATTATAAAAAATTAATGTATATGTCAATCGGAATCACTGCCATATGGGGGTGGACGACAATTACGCGCTGGATTCCTCATTGGTTGTTCAGGCGGGGGTTGTGGTTGCTCCGGGGAGAGTTATGGTTGCTCCGGTTGTGAGTGCTGAGAAGATGACCCACCTTGGTAGAATAAAAAATGTGGAAGTATTTGCATCACCCACGATGGATGTGTTTGAATCCCATAAGGCGATGGGGAATGGTAATGAGATGAGATCGTTGACGGTGCCTCGCGCGATCCCTTCGGCAATGATGGTCTATATATCATCAACTGAGTAGTAGAAGTCATCAACAAAGGAGATGCACCGGGCCGTGCATTCCAACCTGCCATAGGACTAGGAAAATGAAACATATAAGGGTTAGGATACATATAAGGGTTAGGATACGCACCTGTCATAAGCTAAAAGGGTTGTGATGTGGGTGTCGTCGATTGAGGCATTTGGCCTAGTGATTGTGTGGGCGTTATTGATGGGCCCGGTGATTGTGTGGTCGCTGTTGATGGGCCCAGTGATTGTGTCATCGTTGTTGATGGGCCTGTGCCGTCATCCAGTCTCCTTAGATTTAAAAGGCCCATTCTTTCCCTTTCCACACGGATTTTCTGACGCCTCTGCTCTTCCGACAGCAAATATGGCTTGCCATGGATCCTAAACTATGGCATATAATTCAGGGTACACGCTAACTCTGGGACAATGATCGATTCACGGTCAGGTATATGATCATACTAGTTTTCCTAAATTTCAATATATTTTGACCAGTATACCAGCCAATACGTATTCGTTAGCCGTAAGTCAATTTTGCGCTGTTCATCGAGCACCTCAGGTTCCTCAAGAATCGGTTGTCGGAATCCAAATTGCCACAACACTCTATCCGTCTGGTGCATCTCGACAATAACATAGTTGACCAATGGGACCTTAACGTGTCAAATGTTCGGATTTGTCACCGTTGTTGATGGGCCTGTACTGTCATCCAGTCTACTTAGATTTAAAAGGCCCCGTCTTTCCCTTTCCACACGGATTTGCTGACGCCTCTGCTCTTCCGACAGCAAATATGGCTTGCCATGGATCCTAAACTATGGTATGTAATTCAGGGTACACGCTAACTCTGGGACAATGATCGGTTCACGGTTAGGTATATGATCATACTAGTTTTCCTAAATTTCGATATATTTTGACCAGTATACCGGCCAATTCGTATTCGTTAGCCGTAAGTCGATTTTGTGCTGTTCATCGAGCACCTCAGGTTCCTTAAGAATCGGTTGTCAGAATCCAAATTACCACAACACTCTATCCGTCTGGTGCATCTCGACAATAGCAAGTTGACCAATTGGACCTTAACGTGCCAAATGTTCTGATTTTGAAAGAATTCTTCCGGAATTACTGCCCGTATTGCTGGATCATCGTATGGCGTCTATTGAAACTATATGAACGGGATAAAAATATTAGTTATATACATAATACTAAATACTAAGTACTAAATATGAAATGACTATTTTATGTATATATATTTTATTTAATAATTACTTGCACTTCCGACCGTTGGTCTAATAGAAGCCGTATATCTTCAAGGGCAGTAGGTATTCGAATATAAGTCATCGGATGGTTCCACCTAATTAAATAATTTTCAGCATACAATTTTATTTTAAATCTATGGAATAATTGTAAAATTAAATAAAAATTTTACCTCGTTATGAGTGGATATGTATATGGGTTGTTCACTAGATGATGTAAAAATGGAAAGTGAAACCGAGCCCATGATTGTAGTAGTGATAGACAACCTCCAATTTTGGCTTTATTTGGTCGCGTTGTCTCGCACATCTCCTTGTACAATGTTGCCAACATGGCAGACCCCCAACTAAGTTCGCTATTTACTCTAAAATCAACGAGTTTCAGCAGCCACCTCAGATGTACGAGGTTTCGTGACAAGTCCGACATCAGATAGCCTTCAATCATCTCAAGGATGTATGCCCGAGCATATCGTATTCTTTCTAATTCAGTTGAATCATTCCCCGGCTCAGGGAATATGTCTCGTAACCAGCCCATCTCGATCCGACCTCCGAAAATATTATCCAGAATCGCACCCAAAAGGTCGTAGCATATGGCTCCCCAATCAGTACATTGAACGGACCTGGTGACTGCGGCCTCATCCACCGGCTATCCTAATTGTAACTGGATGTCCTCCAAAGCTATAGTACACTCTCCGCATGGAAGATGAAATGTGTGCATCTCCGGTCTTCACCTCTCTATTAACGCGCTGATGAGTTTCGGGTTCAACTTGCACCCCCAGCCTATAGTGGTTGCGTGCCCGAAACCCGCTTCTCTCAAGTAATTTTCTATCAACGGTGATGGCCGACCAGACATGTTACGAATATAACATTGTAACACCCGATCTACAGACTGTTATAAAAAATTATAAAATACAAATTAATTAAACTTACATAAATGAAAAAAATATTCAATAATATTCAAAAATTAAAATTAATTAAAATTACATAAATAAAAAAAATTAAATAATAATCAAAATTTAAAATAAACCGTTACCATTTTCATTTGTTCGACGGAGATATGTTTATGATCGAGACGAATTAATTCCCCGGCCATTGCTAACACGATCAAATATTTTTGAAATTATAAAAAAATAGTAGTTTTAAAAAATAAAGTAAATAACTAATTATAAAGAGCATTGAGAAATTTAATGAGAAATTTGAGAGCTTTAGGGAGAAATTGTAGAGATTTTTGGATAATTTTTGAAGAAATTATGTGTGAAATATAAGAAAATGGGGGGTTATAGTTTTTTTGACCGTTGGACCCCCCCAACGATAAAAAAATAAAAAAAAAATAGTTGTTGGTGCCAGCAAAGCGCGCCCCTGAGGGAGCGTTTTGTGCCACGTCATCAAAACACGTCCATGTAGGCGCGATTTGTTGACGTGGCACAAAGCGCTCCCCCAAGGGCACGCTTTGCTGGAAATTTCCCCCTTAAACGCGACCATGTAGACGTGTTTTGTCAAAACTAGCCCTTTTTCGTAAATATTGTTTAATTTGGCCCATTTCTGTTATTTCTTTTGGAAATGGGAACGGAAATGGGCCTTTTTGGGTAAATGGGTCGATTTTTTTAATGTAAAAAAATATTTTTTTATTAGATTTTTTTTATCGTAAAAAGAGTGTCAATTCTTTTAAATTTGTATATAATTCTTTTAAATTCTTTTACATGAGGAGTGGAGAGGAAGATAATTCTTATTTTTTACTTGTGCTCTCACTCTCGACATCAAGCTCTTTTCTTTTCTTTTTTTATCTTGGCAGTGTCAACACATTATCATAAGAAGATAATTCCTTAGCAAAACATACAAATCAAACTATAAAAAAGTCACTAATCTAATATGTATGGACATGAGTCAAATCAATTAATTCTAGAATTTAACTTTAAATTCCATATTGGATCTCAAAATTTAATATTTTAATGTCCATCATATATTAATATTTAATTATTATTATTAAAATTATTTAGCTAAAAAATATTTTATTAATATAAAATATAAGCTTATAGCTTAAGGGGACGAATTATATGAAACACAATTTAACTAAGAGGGGTGAATGTTATACAATATAAATACTAAATTTAAAATACATAATAATTTATATATATAATTTAAAATTTTGAAAATTTAATCCCTGGTCCATCCCAGCTGCACACCCCACCTCCTACCAAAACCACCCCATTTCCTTTTCCACCTCCCACTCCATCCCCCAATTATTCAATGAAAATTCCAATAAACTTTTATTTACTTTATAAAATAAAGGGTTAAATAATTATTGGGAATCAAATTTAGATAATTTTTCTCGTATTGAATTTTAAATTATTTTTTGTCTAAATTAAATATTAAATTTGATAATTGTTCTTATATTAGTACCTAGACTTGATAATTTTTCTCATATTAGAGTTTGAATTTTTTTCAGTCGAAATTAGACAAACCCTAAACTTGACAATTATTCTTATATTAGACCTAAATTTTAGGGTTTTTAAAAATTAATTTAGATAAAAAATTAAAATTCTAATGTAAGAATATTTATTAAATTCAAGTCTTAATATAAAAATATTTGTCAACTTCAACACATAAATCAAATAGCGATTTAAACTTAAAATAAATATTCTAAACTTACAATAAACTAAAAAAAACACAAAAATTATTTTTTGTGAAAAAATATTTATGAAATTCAATTTGAGTTTAAGAGAGTCAAAATATCCCATCCTCTTTTATCTCTCTCTCCACCACCAATAAATAAATACGGAAAGAAAAAGGAAAAAAAAAAACACCAATGGCAGCTAAAGCCTCAGCTAAAGCTAGTATCTACTCTAAACCCTCGAGTCAAACCAAAAAAAAAAAAAAAAACCACCAGCCTGAAAAAAGATAAAACAAAAAGAGGCCAATCACCGCCCAAATAAATCTCGCTCGCCCCGCTGCCCAAGTTATGGCTCAGAGCCGCACACGGAACCCCACCTCCCCACCCGGCTGTTCGGTGGGGGGTTATCCAATGCCCACAATTACGTGATAAGCATCAATGATAGATGGAAATGGGTGCCATTTAATTCTGCAAAAAAAGAAAATACAAAACAAAATGAAGAAAAAAAAAGACGTGGACCGCTTTGTCACATAGGTTGCGGCACAACTTATCACCTCCCACCCTCGCGGCGCATGTTAGCCCTCTCCCCCACACCTAATCAGCCGCCCACCCACCCCACCCGCCCTTTTAGCCCACAACCATTCTGTATGTCAACAAACCCCACTTTCTCCTCCTCCACCCCCGACTTTATCTCCCACCCCTCTATTATTCTGCTCCTCCCATCTTCCTCTTCTTTCCTCCTTCCTGACCCTTATCCCCTTTGCTAACGTGCACGGCAACCCCTTATCCATCTCTCCCGCCCACCTCTGCCAAACTGCGCCCCCCTTTTCCCCTATCTTTTAACCTAATCCCATGTCCAACCCATCTTCTCCCTCACCCGAACAGGGTATACCATCCAACACATCGCCTCCACCACCATCGGAAACGCTACTGTCGCTCCCGGCACCGCCTACGTCCAGATCCACGCAGTCGGCAACCGCCACCGTCACGCCCAACCCAAGGCGGCTCCCTCCGCCTTGTTGGTCTCACGATGAAACCGTCGCGTTAATCGACGCCTACCGCGACAAATGGTATACGCTTCGTCGTGGGAACCTTAAGGCCAGCCACTGGCAAGAAGTTGCGGACGCGGTGACTCGGCGCTGCCCTATGGCGACGCCTCCTAAGACGGCCGTGCAGTGCCGCCACAAGATGGAGAAGCTCCGGAAGCGGTACCGGACCGAGATCCAGCGGGCTAGATCTATGCCCGTTTCGAGATTTGTTTCTTCTTGGGTCCACTTTAAGCGCATGGACGCTATGGAAAAGGGACCTAATGTGAAAGCCGATTATAACTCGGATAGCCCAGATGACGAAAACGGTGAAGACGAAGAAGATGGGCAAGACCAAGAGTTTTACGACGATGGCTATAAAAACGGCAGCCTAAATACGAGAAGTGTACAAAAGTTGTACAGAAATGGGATTGGAAACAACGGTGGAAGTGTCAGCGGTGACGGGAATAGCGGTGGGTTCAGAATTAGGATCCCAACCGGAGTTAGTATAGCTCAGCCAGGGCCAAGATTTTATGGAAAAATAGATCACAAGTACGGTGCAAACCCAAATCCTAACCCCAATATTAACGCGAATTCTCACCCCAGTAAGGGTAATTTTGGTGGGTCGGGTTCCGGATCGGCTTATGGGACTAGGATTTTAAGAGGGTTTGAGGATATGCCCGAGAAAACGGCAGCATCAGGGAAGAGGGAAAGGGAAAGAGATGCTGTTACAGAGATGGTGTCAGCTATAAAGGTGTTAGGAGATGGGTTCGTAAGGATGGAGCAGATGAAGATGGAAATGGCGAGGGAGATAGAGACGATGAGGATGGAGATGGAGATGAAGAGAACCGAGGTGATATTGGAGTCACAGCAGAGAATTGTTGAAGCTTTCGCTAAGGCAGTTTCAGAGAGGAAGAAGAAGCCCAAAAGAATGCCCTCACCTCAGTCCTAATGGATTTTCCTTACTGCAATGTGTCCAATCCTTTTGACTACGGATTTGCAAGTGTAAGTTGGTGGAATGTTTAGGGGTTTACTTCAATTTTCACCTTTCTTTGTTTGATTATTGAGTGATAGCAATGGTGCATCCTGATCTGCTGTAGCTTTTGCCTCTTTTTCTGGACTAAATGTAGCTTTGTTTTTTTTTTCTTTTATGAACTTCGCTCCAAATCCTAGTTTTCTCATTGTAATCTTCATTTAGGCATAGGAACATTGTTTGTTTGATATTAGGTGTAACGTGTAACGTGTAAGTGCTTTCCCCCCCCTTTGATTGCTTTGCTCTGCTATCAAGAACATATCTTGACAATTTTGTAGATGACATGGGAACTTTTTTTATCCTTAACAAATGACTCTGTTTAGGTGTAGGAATCAGCAAAGGAACTGTGATTTTAGTTTCATTTTTAGATTATACCAGTTGAGAAACCCTGTCTTTCGTTGTTGCTACATAAATTGGAATGTATATTACGGCTATGGTTTGTGATTATCGGCTAGCAGAAGAAGTCTTCAAAGCTGGTGTTTCGTTTTGTATTGCATAAAGGTGGTTGTTCCTTCAATATGTTAAGTGGTAAGAGTTATTTGAAGAGCATGAACCATTGCAGAACAGTTTGGCCGTTGTTTATGGATGATATCAATATGGGTGGAAGAGCAGGGCAGATTACCAATATGTTTAAAAAGAAGCAATTTTCATTCACATCAAATCTTTGCGATATGCAGTCAATATACAAAATCCAAACACCCTTGACTTCTTGAAGATAATACACAAGTGGAGTTCACACTGATCAAACCATTGCAAACTCCCTGCCTCAGAAGGACAACAAGCACTCAAAATCAACTCGAAAAAGATTTGTAATAAACAAGATCAAGAATGCACAGAATTATAAGAGAATCACATTGTCAACTTCACACTGGCTTTTCTACTTGGGAATTTCTGGTTAGAGAACAAGGCATATACCTGTTCTCTTCTTTTGCTTCTTTTTCTTTGCAGGCTGAAGAACAACCTTGATAGCAGCATCAAATACAGCTTTAACATTCTGCAAATTTCAAGACATAACTTTTTAGTTTCTAGAAAGAATGAACTTTTAAATGAATGATGTCCTTCATTAATTCCTCCAAAGTACTAACTAAAATCCAAAGCAAGATGTCAAATCAGTGCCGGTGCTCAATGAGTTGATTTTGTCATCATTTGGTCTTTCTGTTAGTTTAAACATTGTAAGACTGCACTTGGGAGGAATGGAAATATATTGGGATCCTCCAGGTACATGTGATAGGCACATTGGTCTTATAGTTTCATCACAAATAACACATGCTATACGAACCTGCTGTGTCTTTGAGCTGCACTCTATGTATGCCAGTGCTCCTATTTGCTTCTTCAGTTCAAGACCCTGGGAATAGAATTAAAATATCTGAGTATTCAGATCACAACAAGAACAAGAAAGTATGATTTGCAATCAAGAAGCACAACAGATGAATTTATCTTCTTCTTTGACACATTACAAAAACGCCTTCTTTTTAGTGGTCGAATTTAAGTCTGGCAAAAGTTGAACATACCTGCCTAAATTTATCTGGAATGGATTAAAACTCTATACCTTGCTCAATAGATGAGCATAACACTAAATTTGTGAAAGGATGGAGAAAACTTTAAAAAGTTGGAATCAGTCCATTCCCCACTGCCCTGTACATGTTTTCGAAAAAAGGTTTCTCTTTGTTTGTTTCTGTAAAGCTTTCATAATTGCAGCAACTTACCCTATCCAGTGATAACTTGTACAGATTCTGTTCCATGTAGTAAAACAACTAATGGTGCCGTAAACAAGCAGAGAATGAAGAGGTACCTGTTCTGTAGAAATAGTACACGCCCCAGGATAATCCAAGTGGAACTGTCTGTCATCTCTTAAATCTGCATCAAATATAAATTTATTAACCGCACAAAAGCATGCTTGTCCATGCATGATGATAGATAATCAAATAGAGCTTGTAGCTAGAAAATCAAATGCAATTGAAGTATGCATACGTTATGTGCATTCGTTTCTTTTGCGCTCTTTTTTTATGCTGTTCATGTTGGATACAGGTAAAATAAATTTGCCGAATTAATCATGAACATACATGAGAATACAATGATGACTTTTCAGGAAAAAAAATATAGTTATAAAGAGAAAAAGAAAAGCAACTTTTATGAATGTAAAAAGTGGAAAAAGAAACAAGAGAACGCACTTCATATTAGTGAGCTCTAGTTTATTTTCATCAGACATGCTCAATTATTCAGAGCATTTTGAACCTGGATTTATAAGTAAAGGCATGACCAATTGCAGAAGCAGTACATCAAGTAGGAGAGAATCCATCACCTAGTTTGGTCCCCACAAGAACAATCGGCGCTCTCGGAGCATAATGTCTCAGCTCTGGAACCCACTTCCCCAACACAACAAGGAGAACAAAAGACATAAAAGGAATAAAAAAAACTAGTAGTAAACACATTTCATAAGCTAAGCACAAGGAGAAGAGAACTCACTGAAGATTTAAACTTCAAAAATAAGTAACGAGAAAAAGAAACCTACTTTTTTTGATACGTTCTCATAGCTGGGCCTACTAATAAGGGAGAAAGCAAGGAGAAACACATCAGCGCCTCTATAACTTAGAGGCCTTAGCCTGTTGTAGTCTTCCTGACCTGAAAGAAATTATACTATCAACACTATGAAATCTATTTTGTCCTGCATATAATCAAGCCGCTGAACGAATTAAACAAGAAAGATGCCTGCTTTCACTAATAATTGATTTCCAAAGGCTATTGAAAGACCTTGAACAAGGTTAATATGGATGTCAAATGGAAACAATCTCATCCAATGGGGTGTTATAAATTTCAATGTATAAGAAACAATATAGTAGTGTTAAAACTTAGTCATGGCAAACCCTTTGCCAAAATATATAATAGGACAGCACCTTCCTAATGTGCTCTCTCCCCATCTATGAAACCAAAAGATGGTTATAATTTTACAAGCAAACAGAGAAAGCAGAGGTCATTTCGAAGTGAAATTGGCCTTGGCCTTGTAACTTTTGGCACTTTATAGGGTCATTTCTATTGTTTTAATTGTGTTTCAGCTCTTTTGTAGAAGTGATTATGAAAGAAGCAAAAGGAGCAAATACCAGCAGTATCCCATAAACCCAAATTGACAGTCTGCCCATCAACCATTACATTGGCGCTGAAGTTGTCAAAAACGGTAGGAACATAATCCTGTAAATTACAAGAAGACACCCAAAAAAAAAAAAAAAAAAAAAAAAAAAAAAAAAAAACCCAAAAGCCATTACCACAATTTAACAAACAAATTCAATGCAAAAGACAAAAAAATGTATGATCATACATACAGTTGGAAAAGTGTTGCTTGTATAAGATATAAGGAGACAAGTCTTTCCCACAGCTCCATCCCCAACTGTAACACATTTTATGAATTTCGTTTGTGTTGTAGCTGTTGCCGCCGCCGTCGCTGCCGCCGTACTCATTGTATACAGTTAAACTAAGGTTCCTTTATCAGGCCTGAGTAGGTTCAGAGCTTTTTTCCCTTTGTCTGCGCCATGGTTTGATTAAAAAGAAAGTTAAATATAGAAGGGGAGAGTGTGAAGAAAAGTAATAGAAGTCTTTATGAGCTTTGTGAGGAAAGAAAATTAAAGTAAAAAGAAAAATGGTGGATCGCTTTAATTTGAGCTGACAGAGAGGCAAAAAGAGAAGAAAAAAAAAAAAAAAAAAAGGAAGGCCATACTCCAATGTCAATATATTTTTATTTCCACGCGATTTTTTGTGCATGTGAAAACATCGACTCCCTTGAATTCATCAGTTTTTTCTTCTCAATAAATATAAGGGTTAATTTCAATAAATGTCCTTGATTTGTATCTTAGATTTTAAATTGGTATCTAAATTGTAAAAACGTTTTAATTAATTTTTCAAAGTATGAATATTATGTCAATCACCTCTTTCATCCACCTACATGTTTAGAGGTCAAATGCTATTTCAAATATGATACGAAAGATATTTAAAACACTTTGATCAAATTATAAATATGTGTACACCTATTATATAAACAATTTGAGTTTGTCGCATTTTTAAAGAATAGACAGCGTCAATAAAATTTATAAAAAGCTATTTTTTAACATGTAGGTCTATGATGTTCATAAGATAGGTACACAAAAAGGCGAATCCAAGGGTTAGGAAAGAGCCTTGACCCCTCAAAATAAAAAAATTGCAATTTAATTCCTTTATTATTGATAAAATTATAAGTTAATATATAATAAATTTTTACTTTTTTCTCCAAAAAAATGTTTAAACCCATTAAGAACGATGAAATCATGAATTATAATACATAATTAAATTTTATTTTTACCTCTCAAAATTTTATAATTCATAATTCAATACCCTCTAAAAATATTTCTCAATTCGCCCTTGGGTACATGTATATTTAAATATGCTTCATCTTAAATTTGAGTTGGACATTTAATACAAAACTAATAATTAGGTTGCTAGAAGGACTTGATCGATATTGTACCAATATTTTAAGATTTAATTAAAATATTTAAAATTTAAAAGCTGATTTAAAATCTAGATGATATTTGCTTGAATTAACCCTAATTATAATTGACAAGTAATACGTTTTTAAAAAAAATTTAATATGGATTTATTTTTGTATTAAAAGTAAAACTTTACTTCGTTCTTTGCATTTGATTTTGAAAAATGATTAAAGAGCTTAGCCGAGACTTGCGATAAGTGTGAGTGGAATAGTTGTCGGATTCGGACCCAGCAGCAAAGGTCAAATTTAAGGGAAAAAAAACTGAACATTCAATCACGCGCTCAAAGGAGTGAAAACACCCTTAATGTTGATATTGTTAGTACGTATAATAACTATCCAACGAAGTATCTTTTATTCCCAGTCACGTTGAAAATGGGATATGACATGAAACTGTTTTTTTTTTTTTTTTAAAGGAAATGCTTTCTTTTTTTTATTTTTTATTTCTTATGTTTTCACTAAAGATTGTTCCTTTTTATGAAGAATCCTATTATTTCAGTTTGAATGAGCCTGCATTATCTTTATTTGGTTAAAGGTTTGCATTACATTTATTGACTTTATGCGCTGCACATGCTACTCACTTTTTTTTTTTTTTTTTGTTAAAAGTAATCCATTTTCCTCATCCATTCAATTGCTGACTGTGGAAGTAGTAAGTAGGGTGATGACAGCCTTCGCATAGCATGACATAACCAAAACTATGTTTGAACCCCCAAAAAGAAAATACCCACCAAGACTATGACGTTTGGTGTTCCCTTGCTATTCAACAAATTGTGTTTTCCAGGGCTTAGGAGGAGCTGCAGTAGCAGTGGAACTAGTTTCATAACCACTGTGAGCCTCTCCATTGTAATCTCACAAGCATTATATTATATGCACTCCTTTGTTAAGAATCTGGTAGCAATCATGAGAGGTCCCAACTCCTCCAACTATCAGCTAGACGCCTTAGCCACATGGCTATTCAACTTATAATCATGTAATCCAAAAATTACAGTGTAAATATCAAAGCATATCTCAGAACATAAAACTTACATTTGTCTTGCTAAAATAGGCAATCCATTATCAACATTATTGCTACCTGTCTTTCCTAGTAAACTACACAATTACTCCTATTCAAAATTTTGGTAGGAAAGGTTGAAAATGAGGGTTTGGAGTATGGGCTTATACTTAATAAAGTTGCCGAGGTTTTCGTTTTCAATCTCATTTTCTGTTGGTTAAAGGAAGAGAGTAGTGACACATGCATTGTTTAATGAATGAATGGAATAATAATTTAGAGGTAAAGCTTGATTTTCTATGGGCCTGAGACTTGTAGCCTGTCCTGTCCATGAGGGAATCCATCCAAGAATTTTAAAAAAAAAAAAAAAAATCTCCCCCAAAGACAACAACTGGACAATAGGGAAACCCTGGCTTCTGCTTTCTCTCATTTTTACCCCAATTTGTCTCCTTTCCCTCTTCTTCATCCCCCCCTCCTTCAACCTCCGACTTGTTTTTTATTCTCAAATAAAAAGCCGTTTTTTGCTTCATCCCCACCCTGCGAGAACCCTTTAATTTCTCAATTCCAGGGCTTTTTCTTCATCTTACTCTCCCCTCACGGCGTCATGAATCCAAAAAAGCTTGATTTTTTGCCCCTGCATTGAAAAAAGTTGGGAGCTTTTGCGAATTTGGGTTGTGAAAGGTAAAAAAAAAAAAAAGAAGAAGAAAGTTATGTATAGTCATAGAGATCGAGGAGGAGGAAGGGGAGGACCGTTGGATCGGAAGCGCATAAACGATGCGCTGGACAAGTCTTCCCCGTCCACTTCGAGGGGCTTCAACAGCAAAGACAAAGGAAGACCCTCTGTTCCTTCAACTTCCGCTGGTAAATCCCTGCTCTCTCATCGCGATTCACGTTCCAAAGCCAAATGTTCTGCTGGTAAGTTACTCGTTATTCACTTTCTCTCTTTGTTTCTGCTTTTTTCCCCCTTCGATTAATGTGTAGTGAAACGTGTATTGCGTCGAATGCATTGACTGGCTTGTTTAATTTGATTTGGAATGATATAGGTGTTTAAATATATTTGTGTTTCCATGTTTTGGTAATCTGAAAATTTTGTATGTTATCCCCTTCCATTGAGGTTGCTGATTTAATATAATAAATTTCAAGTTTTTTACCATGTTTAGCTAGGATTAGGGGTAGGGGTAGGGGTAGGGATGCCGGTAATTGAACCCCAACTCCGAGCTATTATGCCACACAACGTAAGAATCTTGCTTAGAGGTTGTTGGCGGATTTTTTTTTTTTTTTTATCTTATCCTGTAAAGTGTAAACCTTACAATTTATCTTGTTTTGATTTTGCATAAGATGCAATGGAGACTATTAAGAATCTCAGATCATCAGTCATGAATGATATAAGCAAGTAACAAAATGTGAGGTACTTCTCTATTACCTGCTCATACTGCCTTGATTGCAGAGGAGTCAGAAACCGCCAGTGAAGAATCAGACGTTAGTGGTTCCGAGGGAGATGACACGTCTTGGATTTCGTGGTTTTGCGGTTTGCGAGGCAATGAGTTCTTTTGTGAAGTTGATGATGAATACATCCAAGATGACTTCAATCTTTGTGGGTTGAGCAGTCAAGTTCCATATTATGACTACGCCCTTGATTTAATATTGGATGTTGAATCTTCACATGGTAAGCATTTTCATTGACTTGATTTTTGTATATAAATTTTGGATGATTTGATATCTATTCGAGGTGCTATGGTTTACCAAATTACCGTTGTTTAGCAGATGTTTTTGCCGCCTCCATCCATAATTCTTCTCTGCTGTCTCGGGTCTAAAGTTTGATAGTTTGGTTTTTGGATTTTCATGAGGATTCTGGCCACTAAAGGATTTAGAAGGGTAGATCAAATTTTTCTTGGGAAATAAGTTGCAAGACAGCCAACTTAATTTTGGTAGTTAGATTAATTTGGAACCCCCACATAATCGACTCTTACTGACTCCGTAACTCACTGGATGTTAATTTGATCACTCTTGTTCTTGCTCGAGACAATCTTTATTATTTTGAAGTGCTTTTTCTTTTTACTTCTGAGTTTTTTACTATTGCTGCAGAAAGTTAACTTAAGAAATATCACACCAAGTGAATTGAGGAACCACATTGCTGCAATTATTTTTAAACCTTGTGTTTTGCGGCATTTCTGACCATATAGTTTGCAGTCATAATGTAGGTGTCTAATTTGCTACTTTTCTTGAATTTTTAGCGTTGCTTTGTATAATATGTCATGTCTGCCCGTATGCTTTGAATGTCAAGTTTTTTCCTACAATATGGCTCCAACTTTTGTTTCTTGATGCTCAAGTAAATCAACAGCCATCAATGAACATTCATTCTTGCGATTAAGTAAATGTCTTTTGGATTTTGTAGGTGATATGTTCACCGAAGAACAGAATGAATTAGTTGAATCAGCTGCTGAGATGTTGTATGGTCTTATACATGTACGTTACATATTAACTAGCAAGGGAATGTCTGCTATGGTAAAATTGCTTTTATTTATCCTGTTTCTTCTTTGCTTTCAATTGACTTTATGGTATCTCTGTTTACAAAATTCTACTTTGAAACTTTTATCTCAGTTGGAGAAGTACAAAAGCTACGATTTTGGGAGATGCCCTAGAGTTTATTGCTGTGGACAATCTTGTCTTCCAGTTGGTCAGTCAGATATTCCTCGTGCCAGTACCGTGAAAATCTACTGTCCAAAGTGTGAAGATTTATATTATCCTCGGTCCAAGTATCAAGGCAGTATCCTTTTTATTTCATGTACTATGTTACTTGTCTTCTTTTTAGGATAATTAATTAAATTACCTAGTATGCTTGTGTCTTACACTACCCTCTTTGTACATGCATTTTAAGTGGCCCCCTACTATGGTATATATATCTCTTAGATGATATTGGCCTCGCATTGATCATTAATCTTTTATCCTGGAATTCTTTTTTACATATTGATCATGACAATTGGATCTGACATTATTTGGATGTATGCATTTCCCTACATTCTTTCCCAAGTCAGTGCTTGTCTTTCTTTTATAACATTCTTCTCCCCATATTTGATGATGGGTTTGGTGGGTCAAATCTGCACATACTTTAGTGGGGGACATGCTATCCTTTTCCTTTGTCTCTGAATCATGAATATATACAGATAATGTCTTTGGGCATGTAAGATGTCATTTTGCCTCTTGGAAAGGTGATGTCGAACTCGAAATGCGTGTCGATTAAAAGCTTGATATCAAGTCCTTTGCCACTGGCATTACTGTTGTATTACTTTGATATACAGCTTCATATTCTTGACATGTTAAACAAGATATCGATGGAGCATACTTCGGGGCGACATTTCCACATCTATTTCTGATGACGTATGGACACCTAAAGCCACAAAAGGCAACGCAAAACTACATCCCAAGAGTATTTGGGTTCAAGATCCACAAGCCCTGACCTACTTGTGCTTGTAGGAGTTCTGTGTTGAGAGCGTCTGGCCATTTTCACTTAGCTTTGGTGCTTCCTTGGTTGCGCTGCCTAGCATGGTGAAATACATCAATTGTTACGATTGACATGCCAAACAAAATGTTTCAAACCTGTTGGTAGTTGAGCACAGCATATTTCTGAAATTTATGTAATGTATTTGATTATATTAATGTATATGTTTAGAATTTAAAATTATCTAACATATATTTATGTATATATGATAAACATTTTGTCCTTAAAATTGGGTGAAAAGTGCTCTACGGAGTGATTTTTTAGGTTTTTTATAAAAATAACCAAAAAAATTTAATTATTTATCAAAATGACCCATTTTTTTTAATTAAACACGAAAATAATTTAAAAGTTATAGTAAAAGTTGGTGGAGCCAAAGAGTTTGTCACTATTAACATGCCATGTCAGCAATCAAGAAAATTTTTTTTTTTGGGTGGAATCATGTAGAATGGCGTTAATTGTATAAATATTAGGAAAATATTGTAATTTTTAAAAATATGGGGACTTTAAAAAACAATCTCCTTTTTCTAGTGGAGCCAATTCATTTTGCGCCACCAGATTCGCCCTTATACCCTGTTACTTTCTCTTTTTTTTTTTTCTTTTTTTAAGTTTTGTTTTTATCCTTATTTATTTTATTTATTATTAATTTTAAAAAACATAAAATGTATATTTGAAATATTTTATAATATATATTTGAAATTATTTTTTTAAATATTAAATATTAATTTTTAAATATTAAATATATTTTTTAATAATATAAAATATTTAAATATTTTAAAGATATAACCTTTCAAATTTATTATTAGTTTTATAATATTTTAAATGAATATTTTAAATTTTAAATATTTTTTAATTTGTTTTTTTAATATTTTTAATACTTTTTAATTTTAAATATAATTTTTCTTAATTATTAATTTTAAAATTAATTTTAAAGATATTCAAACTTTTTTAAATTAAAATTAAAATTTTAAAAATTAATATTTTATTTGGTGGAGCCATTTAGAATGGCTCCATCACTTTATAGTGTACTAATAATAAATTTGAAAGGTCATCTTTAAAATATTTAAATGTTTTATATTATTAAAAAATAATATTTAAAATTTTAAAAAAATAATTTAAAAAATAATATTTAAAATTTTATAAAATAATTTCAAATATATATTTAAAATTTTAAAAAGTATATATTATGAAACATTTCAAATATACATTTCAAATTTTTTAAAATTAATAATAAATAAAATAAATAAGGATAAAGACAACACTTAAAAAAAATAATTTAAAAAATGAAAGAAAGACAAAAGTTAAAAAAAGGTGAAAAAAAAAAGTAATAGGGTGTCAGGGGAATCTAGTGGTGCCAAATGAATTGACTCCACTAGAAAATGGAAATTATTTTTTAAAGTCTCCTATATTTTCAGAAATTGCAGTATTTTTTTGGTATTTATATAGGTGATGTCATTTTACATGGCTCCACTAAAAATTTAATTTTTTTTCCTAGTTACTGACGTGGCATGTTGGTGGCGCCAAACTCTTTGGCTCCATCAACTTTTACTGTAAATTGTAGGTCATTTACCAGTTTAATTAAAAAAATGGATCATTTTGATAATTAATTAAAAACTTTGGGTTATTTTTATAAAAAAACCATCTTTTTGCTGATCCAGACCTCAATTCAATTCAATTTTCACTTAAAAGATAATACTTGAGTGCGTTCTGCCTGGCTTTGATTTAAGGTATTATGCATAACCTGAGTACACATAGCTGACATCTTTTCACACTTCTGTACTGTACTCATCCATGGGTGATGTGATTGGCATGGCATTAAGACAGAGAAGAAGGATAGTAATATATTGGAGTCTCACACGTAACGTAAAAGGGGTATGTGGTTTACTTAACATTAACCTCCAGTTCAGCTCACTCCCCTCTTCCGTTTTAAGAAACAACATACCATGTTGATGTTGTGATGTGATGTGATGTTATCCATGCACCATTATATGCATGTCTCTTGCCCTATCTTTCTCATATCAAGGCTACTTGGTGGGACCCCTTCACTATAAATAATCCTTTCCTAATTCGGGAGATATTTTTAGAGCACCCAAATTACGTTAAATATTTACGAGTTAAAATATAAATTTTGATTGTAAGTTTAAAGCTTTATAAATTAAATCACAAGGGACAAAATGTAATTTCATCATAATTTTTTTGAATATTAAAGGAATTAAAATATAAATTTTTCATTTTAAAGAAGGCACGAGAGTTTATACCTGTTTAAATTTTTATATTAAATTTAAATATTATTTATTTAACTTATTTTCGAAATTAATGGAATTTCAATGTAGCTACCAAATATTAATTTTTTTGAAAGGATTCCCTTCCCTCCCAATGTCAAAGTAGGTTAAATTTGTCTAAAACAAAACATTTATGTAAAGTTTTCCCTTTTACATCACAAACCCAAGTGGGTTCCTTATCTTTTACATCATCCAACTTTTGCCTCATTTTTTCCTTTATCCACTTATTTAGATTTTTCTTCACATTCTTTAAAACATCCAACACACTATACCTCACATGTTAAATTAGTTTTCAAACTTTAAATCATTCTAAATTATATATTTAAACCATTGATATTATATTAATAAGGTTCTTTCGTTATTAAAATTGTTAATTTAGCCATTAAACAAGATACTATATATTTTACGTGACATAATTTAAAATGAAATTTTTAAAGAAAAATGAATATTGTAAAATGGATGTTGTAAAAATATTGGTTTTTGAGCTTTTCAAAACTTTTATATAAACTATAGTCCACTCTTTTTCTTTTTTTTTTTGAGTTTACTTCATTTTTAGTTTTAAATTTTAAAAGTTATGTGACAATGATTTACTTTTCATTAAAAATTTTATTTAAATTATGTCACATAAGATTTTATATGTCATTTAATGGTTAAATTAATGGTTTCAATAATGGAAGAACCTAACTGACATAACATTGATAGTTTAGAGATATAATTAAACTATTTTAAAATTTGAGGACAAATTTAAAATAAAAAATATAATTTGAGATGTTTGGTGCAATTAAATTTTTTTAAAAATATTGGTTAATCACATGAGGAGCAAAAAGTAGCTTTGGGATTAACATTTTGACAAGCATATAAAGATTAATTATTGGTATTAGTTTCCCTCATGTCATTATTGAAACAATTCTAAATTAAGTTCTTGGGTAATTTATATTCTAGGTCACTCAGTTTAGCATTAACTTTCATTTAAGTCACAAAACTTTTATTCTATTTTATTTTATTATAAAATTTGTTATAGAATATTTCAGAAATTCGAAATCCAACCCATTTCGCGAGCCAGCCATGGCCTCGTGAAATGCCTTGCCACTTTGCGCCTACCTCGCAAACCATCGTTTCACCACTTCATAGGATGCACCTCACCACCTTACGGAAATGTCGTCCCCACTAAGGCCTTACTCACCATCTTGCGAGATGCAACCTTCTAGCCATTTCTTCACCTCGTGTGGTCACAAACAATCTATCACTAGCACCATGCAAGGTGTGATCATCTCACCACCTCGCCAAGTAAATACAAGGGAGATCATGTGTGAGTACTCTACACACCATTGACATCTCAAGATGTGGTCCATATGTGAGTTGATCCCATCATGTTCACATTCTAATGGAAATTTTTACATTAAAATTAATTAATGAAGCTGCCATCATTGGTCTGATTTGTTAACAATAGAAGTATAAATGATATAATTTGAAAGAAAAAAACTACACAAAAGGTTCATGACTTAAATAAAGATTGATGTTAAATTCAATGACTTAAATGAAAAATATTCTAAATATTCATATAAATTTTATTTATTTTTAAGTTTTTTTTATGATTGTATCAAATTTTAAAAACATGTTTTATTTATTTGATCACCAGAACAATAGTTCAATATTTTATTTAAAAAATAAAAAAAAATTGTTTAAGGAAACAAAGATAAAATTATAAAATTTTAAAAGGATCAAAATTAAAAAAGCTAAAAATAAAAATTTTCCATTCAATTAAGAACTAAAAGACTTAATAGAATGATTTAATATTTGGGAGGGACTCAAATGAAATTTTTTAGGCTACGCCTTTGGTCAGATTCAAATTGATATGTCCAATTAAACTAAAAACTGAAGATTCAATCAATTCAACTGATAATATATAATAAACAATATATACTAAATTTTTTTAACAAGAAATTGAAAACTTTCATTATAATTTGGTTATTTTTATTTATTAAATATATTTTAAAAAATAAATGCTATAATTATTAAAACAATTAGATTAGTAAAAAGAAGAAAAATCTAACCCATTCAACTTCCAATATAATTCTTACAACGTGGCTAAAAAGTATGATTGAATTAGTATGATGATGATGCCGGCAGTAAAGCAAAAATGATTGGTTGGTGCAGGCAACTGGGTCTGCTCCCATTGGCCCCAAACTGAATCATTTCTTTTGCTTTGATTGAAATTGAAGTCAAATAGAGGGAATGGCATTAAGGTAATTTTGTACGTGGCGGAATGGCGCCGATTTAACGAGCTCTTGAAGCGGCGGCTAAAGATACGCAAGCATGTGAACAGAAGCCACGTGTGTTGATGCTATTGGTGGTTCTGAATACCCACTTTTTTAACAACTCCTTCGTCCTCAGTTGGAGCTTAGGGAGGAAAAGGAAACAACGTATTTTAAATTTTCGCTCAACTCAAATAAATAATTAAAAGAATAAAAAAATTAATTCAATCCATTCATAAGCTAATTAATTTGAGATATAAATACACATAAAAAACTAATCTTTGTTGAGTCGAAATAATAATAAATTAAATATTTCTTTATTTCGGAAAAAAAACAAATACAAAAAATAATGAGAATAAACAAAAAGGGCCACTCCATTATTGGTTTATTAAAAAAAAAATGGTTTGGCGATGATTACCACTAATTCCACGCTCATGTCTTCTTCGTCTTTTAACAGTTATTAGAGTGAAAAAGAGAAAATCTCTCCTCTACACACAAAGCAAAGCAAATGAAAAGAAAAGTGATTTGAGAAATCTCCAATCTATTCAAAGCAATAGGGAAAAAAAAGTTAAGAGTGAATTGGAGGGAAATTTATTTTTACGTGTGTAATGCATCAGAAGAAATCGGAAGTTCAGATCGGAAAAGAAAGCAGCGGTGTCTCCTCCGGTTTTAATCCCAAACCTTCCACCGTTCACCACCACCACCAGCATTCCAATTACCAGCACCGTTTACAACAGCTTTCCGATACAACAGCGCCGGCGGGTACCGGCACGTCTCCGGTTTACGTTTTCCCTCAGATAATTACTCAGAGCTCGTCTGGAAATGATGCGATTGCACCTCCTCCGTCTTCATCTTCCACTTCTCCGACCCCTTACAAGAGATCCCTTTTGACCCAAACGCCGTCTCTCACCAAATCCCCTACTTTGTACCGTTTCACCACTCCCCCGCAGTTCAATTCAAGGAACACGGTGTCGTTCTTTTCCTTCTCCGTCGCTGCTAAATCATCCTTTTATCGAATCCTCCACCGTTTCAAGCACCTGCGTCGTCTTCGAGTTTACCTACGCTTAATCCTCCTTTTATCTCTCCCCTTTTTGTACTTCTTACTTTCACCTCCAAGCCACTCCCTTTTACTTGACTTCCTCACGGCTTTTGCTTTCTCGGTTGCCCTTCTTTTTTCCCTCAACCTCGCCCTTCCTCGCCTCCCTTCTATTGGACTGTTCTTAGCCCGTTCGTTTCCAGTTACGCTCAAGTCATCATCTTCACTATCGAGGTCGCACTTACCAGTGTTTTGGTCAATTGGGTCTCGGTCAAAATCCGAAAAGAGATCGAATTCAGGGTGTTGGGTTCAAGTTTATAGCAACGGAGACGTTTACGAAGGGGAATTTCATAAAGGCAGGTGCTCAGGGAGTGGCGTTTATCACTATTATATGAGTGGACGATACGAGGGGGATTGGGTAGATGGGAAGTACGACGGCTATGGGGTGGAAACATGGGCGCGAGGAAGCCGATATCGTGGGCAGTTTAGGCAGGGTCTTAGGCATGGATTCGGAGTTTATTGGTTCTACACTGGGGATGTCTATGCTGGTGAGTGGTCTAATGGGCAGAGCCATGGCTGTGGAATCCATACCTGTGAGGATGGAAGTCGATATGTTGGGGAATTCCAATGGGGTGTCAAGCATGGACTTGGACATTACCATTTTAGGTAAATAATTCTGTATTTTCTAGGTTTCTTTTGGCTTATGCTGTGAATAAATTCCGAGTTTTTGATTCTTGATATGAGATTCTTGGTGTCTGAATGAATATGCTTAGTAATTTGTTGTTGTTGTAGATTTTGGATGAATTTATTCTTACAAAATGGTTTTATTATACTATTACTACATGTATGCTTAGGTAACAAAGCTGATGGTATTGTTGCGTTATCACTTATCACCCTAGATTGTAGGATCCGATTGGGAACCTTGTTCATTTTTTGCCCTGTTTTTTTTACATTTATTAGCTTGAATAACTGATAGGTTTCAGTGGAATATGGCTCAAGCTATGTAGGAAAGTTTGGTTTTATGTTTTAAGTGCATTTTTGCAATGCGAGGGTGGCCTTTTCATACGAAATTACTGGCTATCTACTTTATGAGCATAGATTTATGAACCTTCTGATTTAGGAATGGAGATACATATGCTGGGGAATATTTTGCAGACAAGATGCATGGATTTGGTGTGTATTGTTTTGCAAATGGCCATCAGTATGAAGGTGCTTGGCATGAGGGCAGACGACAAGGGCTTGGAATGTATACATTTAGAAGTGGGGAAACACAATCTGGTCATTGGCAAAATGGAATCCTTGATGTCCCAAGCACACGGAATAATACCTATCCTCTATCTCCTGTAGCTGTCTATCATTCTAAAGTACTTAATGCTGTTCAGGTAAATATTTTTTTGGTGCCATAGGTTGTAATAAGTTTTCCCAATCATTGCTTGGCCTGATGGCCAACCTTAAACGATTTGTATCTAAAATGTAACTCACTGATGTCAAATATTAGGTGTAATATATCCGAAGTGTATGGAAGACATGCCTAATACTTTCAAGACTAGACAGTTTCAAATTTTTGCATGGCTTGTATTTTGTGGTCAAGAATTATGCTCTGCAATGCAATACAGTTTGTTGTACTTGCAGTCTTCAGTGTGAAGCAGGGACATGTCTGATTGTTTTTTTTCATTTGTCAGGAGGCAAGAAGGGCTGCAGAGAAAGCTTATGATGTGGCCAAGGTAGATGAGAGAGTGAACAAGGCAGTAGCCTCAGCTAATAGAGCAGCCAATGCAGCAAGAGTAATTGCAGTAAAAGCAGTCCAAAAGCAAATGGATCATAACCACAATAACAACAGTGCCGCGTGAGACTTCTGACAATAGCTCGTTTACATTTGAAACTCAATGAGATAGCAGCAAGAGGATGATGGCTTATGTGACTTTCTTTTCATATAGCCTTGTGTTTTATATTGTCATCTTCTTACAGTCTTCATTCTTGGCTGAAGAGTATTCAGATCCTTTTTAACATCAAAAGCACGTATACATGCTGGGAAGAAATTCCAAGCATAGAAGTGAAGGTGGAGAGAGAGATCCTATCTTTGTACAGTTTTTGTAAAGATGAGCTAGATATATGAAAAGAACCATATATACATGGTGGGCAGTTGAAACCTCATCCAGTCAAAACCATGAATGTATGGTAGTGTTGGATCTCAAAGTTAAAATGCTTTGACATGAAGGTAATCTAGTCATGTAAAAGTTATTTCCCAGGTTCTTCCCTGTAAATTTGTGACATTTCATTATGTGGCTTTAGTACCGCCATGTTGATAGTGGTTAGTGTTTAAAGGGCGAAGGAAATTTGTTTTGACACGATTTAAACAGTAAGAGCCTAATTGTTGGAAAAAAATATGTTAGAAACCAAAGATGGATATATCTAAGAAATAAAAAAGTTAATAAGAAAAGCTGCTTCAATAACATAATCCATTTTAGTCAATATTAGCATAATCGATGACGTAATCTAAACACCAAAACTGATTCCATTGATTCATGAGTTCAAAATATACCAAAAAGCAAATTTGTTTAAAAGCACTGCATTCACTTCCATAAATCAAGAAAATGAAAAGCACAAACGCACTTTATAAATTGAGTTTTAACTCTCAGTCTGCTCCCTAAGCCTCCGAATGGTGCTCCTGACTGTCACAGCACTTGCAGTGCTGCCATAGGCAAAAAAAAAAAAAAAAAAAAAAAAAAAACGTAAGTAGAGAGAGAACACAATGCCATGAGCAAATATAATTACAAACAATGGTCAACAGATTCTTACTTCAAAGTGTAAGCACCCCCTGCTTTCACTTTTCCACAGTCTTTGCATCCCCAAATTCCGACTGCTTTTCTCTTCACCGCATACTGCATTCATTGACATGCTAGATTAAATAAGCCACTATCGAGCCAATCAAGTCATCTGAAATCTCAAACTAGAAGGAAATAAATGCTAATAAGATTGAAAAAACTACCTTTCCACAGAATTCACAGAAGTACTTGCTGTGTTGACTGACTTCCATCTTTTTAATCTGCTTGCGCAGACTAGCACCATAACGGGTACCTAAAATTTACCAGTTGTTAGCAACTTCCTATTTTTCATCACACAAAGTACCTAAAACGAGTCAAGTTTCACAAACTGTTGTGCCCAGTATCCAAATCATTAAGCAATAAACACAATATCTAACTATCCAGTTATCAACCACACCATGCAAGTAAAATTCGTAATAATGAAAATAATATATTCGACCCCTATTAACAGTCTAAGATCCCTCATTCCAGAAATTGATGGCACTACAGTGACACAACAGAATAGTTCAGATTATGGTTCATTTCCCATGAAATATACCGAAAAACAGAGATTATATACAGTGATAAAAGCTAAATAAAGCGCATACCATATTTCCCAACAATACCGGCCTTCTTGGTTCTCTTTGTCTGCACAGATTTGAAGCGATGCAGAGCTAAATCAGCTACTCAGTCGAGATTCATAAAACTACATACTTTTAACATGTTCACAATCAAACAAATAATAATATCAACTAAAAACGGAACACAGTTTCCACGAAATTAGAAAGACAAGTTCTGTTTACTTTTAAGTTTCACTAAACAAACAAGCTAGCTTTTAGTTGAATCTTAAAACGTTAGAGAATTAATCCATTTCCACTACTCAAGAACAGTGCAGAAGAATATATCAACATGGATTTAGAATATGTGTCGATTGGAAACTTAAGAAAAATATATATAAAAAAATATTGTAGTTAATTGAGATTAAAAACGGGAACTTCGTGATAAATTGAAGAAGCAATTTCAGTGAAAGGGAGCGTACCATATTGAAAGGCTTCGGATATGCGAAAGAGGAATGGAACAAAAACCCTACAAATCCCGCTTGTAATCTACGCGGCCAAGTAAATTGAGACGGAGAAGATTATTTTGTTTTATATATGCTTAAAATTATTTGCCCTAAAACCCGACCCGGCTTCATCGGTATGCGGCCCGTTAAGGTTTTAATTAACGTGGGCGGAAGATATAATCCGAACCGAACCCATGAATATATACCACTAATAGATTGACCCTTTTTTTTTTTGTTTTTAAGTACTTAAATAAAATTTGGATGTTTATATTTCAAAATATAAAAATTAAATTCTCTTAAATTTTTTATTGAAAATTTATAATTTAGCATGCCTAATAATAATAAGCAAGTTTTAAATTTTTAATTAAAAAATAAAATTTTAAATAAATAATAATAATTCAATCATTTTTAGTTCATTTTAACTGATTACGAGCTATTTACTAAAAAACCAGTTCAAATTTTATTCAACTCTTTATTCATATTAATGTATCAATTGATTCTCCACTCAATCTGATTTAAAAAACTATCGTTTTAATAGTTACTTAATTTCATAAAAAAAAATGTATGATTTAATAAAAATGTTATGAGAAATATATAAAAATGTATAAATTTATCTCAAATGCCACGAGTAGAGGTGTTCAAACGATTAATCAAACTGAACTTGTATTAACCGAACCTTTTAATCCTTTAACCGTTAACCGAACTAAAATCTTTTTCAAAAAAATTAATCTAACCGAAATATTTCTGTTAATTCGGTCGGTTAACCAAAATTTATATTTTTTTTTTGTTAAAACAAGTAGAAAACATATAAAAAATCTGATAATATTCATTTGATCAAATTATCTGAATTAGTAATAGCTTAGTACATATAATATATAATTTTATTTATTAAGTTCGGTTAATTATTTAATTTCAAACTGAATTAATCGTTAATTAAAATTTTAAATTTTTTTTAACTAACCTCCGACCATACTAAATCAGTTAACTGAATTAGTTCGGTTAATTCGGTTTTACCTGAAATTTGAACACTCCTAACTACAAGATAGCTCAATTTGAGACAAGTATTTAAGGTAATAGCTCAATTATTATTTTTTGTTAAATCAAAATAATTTATATATATTATTTCTTAATTCATTTCATATTTTCCCAAATTTTTAAGTGAATCAATTTTTTTTTTTAAAAAAGTTCACATCATGCTTTTTATATTTATCATGTCCCTAAAGTGTTGTGAATTTTTATTAACTTTTAAATATTAATAATAAATTTTTACACAACTGTATATTTATATGGTCATATTATGCAATTTTTTAAAGTTATTTCCCACATGTTGTGTTAACTCAGCTCATATTTTATAATTCAATAATTGTTTGACATTACTTAACTATAGCTATTATGTATATAATGCATAATATTTAAAATAGAAAAATAATTATTTAGATTTTTTTATAGTTTAATTAATAGTGATAAAATTATATTTTGACTGTTCAAAATAATAAAAAATTGATTTAGTCATTTCAAAATTATAAAGACATAAATTATTAAAATGATAAAATTACATTTTTTATTATTATAAAATATACAATCTAATTCCAATCCCTACAACTTTTGATTTCCACTTATTGGAATAAGCTTTAATTCTTTTTTTATTTCATCTTATATAGAATATTGCAACTCTACAATGGCATCTTCAATTTTAATACCCACATGCCAAAAAAATAAAAAAAAAAAAAAAGTTAAAAGTATCCAAATCTTCTAAAGTTTGATATAAAAACAATACTTTTATTTTCATTTTAAGAAATATTCACTTATTCCATTAGTTTGGACCTCTATTATTAAATTAATTATACCCTATTTATCTTAATTTTTAAATTGCATATATTCTAAATATATTATTTAATATAATAAAGAATACATAACTAAAATTTAAAATTACATTGACTGAAAAAATCAAGTCTCCAACTTAAATTCTTCAATTTTACCATTAAATCAATACCTTAATTACTATGAATTTATTTTTAGAAAATTATTATCAATAATAATTATCTTTTATTTTTCCATTCTCTTTTAACAAATTTTTATACAAATATATGTTTAGTATTTAAAACTTAATTTTAATATAATTATATATATATTAATTTTGAGAAGATTTTTTAAAAAAATATTAAAATGATTTGTTTGTTTTATATTTTAATCCAAGTATTTTCTATTAAAATTTTATAAATAAGAGTAATCAATTAATTTAATGAATTCATCTTGAATTAAATATAAATTTAAAATATATAAATCTTTTTTTGATATTATGCATGTTTATTTTGTAGTTCTTGTTCGAAATTTGTAACTGCTCTTCTCAACAATATTAACTCTAACATTCGAATCTATATTCTTCTATTGAGAGTATAATGTATCTTACTATTATGCCCAACCACTGATTGGTAAAATATTTAATTGAAGTTAAATATATTAAATTTACTTTAAGGTGTTTATTATTTTGTGATTAAAAATAAAGAAATAAAGAAATAATTTTCAAATTATAAAGCAGAAATATATTTTACATTATTATATATTTAAAAAGGTTTTATATTTTTATTTTTGGAGGAAATGGTGGATGCAGGAAAAAGAAAACAAATAAGAAAGTCAAAAGGGGAATCAACTGAAATTCTAAAACGCCATATTAACTTTTTTATTCTAAACGTACATACATAAGCGGTTTAAAATTGGTTGTTGGTTCCATCTTGCTACCAATCAACGCCAGCGCACGCCCAACGCTAATTCCACCTTATTTTCTTCTTCTTCTTCTTCATCTTTAGAAATTCCCTTTTTTCCCAAATAATTTTTTTTTAGGAATTAACCTTTGAGATTTTGAATATGTATCCGCCGCCAGGGCCAGGAGGCATGTACTACAATTACCCGCCGCCTATGCTGGTCAACTGCTCCGGCTGCCACACCCCTTTGCAGCTTCCGCAAGGCGCCCGATCCATCCGTTGTGCCATCTGTAAAGCCGTTACCAACATCGCTGACCCTCGATCCCTCCCTCCCGCGTCCCAACCACCCGCTCCTTCCACCCACGCGCCTCCTTCTCCCTCCCCTTACAATCATGCTCCTCCCGGGGCACCTCCCCACGCCCACGGTCGAAAAAGGGCGGTGGTCTGTGGGATTTCGTATAGATACTCGAGGCATGAGCTCAAAGGTTGCATCAATGACGCCAATTGCATGCGTTACCTTCTCGTCAACAAGTTTAAGTTTCCCGAGGATTCCATTCTTATGCTCACTGGTAATTTTTTTTTTATCTTTAATTTTCATATCTTTTCATTTGAATTGGAATCAATTCTATCGAGCAATATTTGACTGGGCGGTAAATTCTGGGGTTTAAACTTTAAATATGGAATTTCGACCATAAATTTGGTAGCTACCTTAGAGAATCTTACCTTTCTGTAATATGGCATTTATGTTCGGGTTTTGAATCCAGTTTTCCTAATTATGTATGTGAATTATGTAATTAGGGGTGTTAATTGTTTTCTTAATGCAGAAGAAGAAACTGATCCCTACAGGCTTCCAACGAAGCATAATATAAGAATGGCATTATTTTGGTTAGTACAAGGTTGTCAACCTGGTGATTCTCTGTTATTTCACTATTCCGGTCATGGTTCACGGCAACGAAATTACACTGGTGATGAAGTTGACGGCTACGATGAGACTCTTTGCCCTTTGGATTTTGAAACTCAAGGGATGATTGTTGATGACGAGATCAATGCAACTATTGTTCGACCTCTACCTCATGGTGTTAGGCTTCATGCGATTATTGATGCTTGCCATAGTGGAACTGTATTGGATTTACCATTCCTTTGTAGAATGAAAAGGTTTGTTACTTCCAAACATGCTCATATCGTTAACTTGTAATGGAGATCTCTCTTACTAATTTTGTTAGAACCAGAATCTCTATTCCCTTGAGAAGAAATTTAGTTTCCATGTTGAGAAGGAAAGTGTATTTAATGTTAAACGTGTTAGATGAAGGGAGCAAAGAGTAATAGGAAGGACCTATATTTGATTATCTAGAAACTTTTCCTACCCTTTTGGCCTTCTATTTTATTTTTAATTATGCTGTTTTATATAATCTGAAGACTGGAAATTGATGCTTTGTCTTGGACCAGGGCTGGAGAGTATGTGTGGGAGGACCATCGTCCTGCATCAGGTTTGTGGAAGGGAACATGTGGTGGAGAAGTGATCTCCTTTAGTGGTTGTGATGATGATCAAACCTCTGCTGATACATCTGTAAGTTTCCCAAAAACTGATTATGTAATTTGAAATTTCAGTTCTGATATCATTGTAGATTTTGAAGACTAAAAAATTGTTTTAATGCTTTGGGGTGCAGGCCCTATCAAGGATTACATCTACTGGTGCCATGACATTCTGCTTCATCCAAGCCATCGAAAGGGGGCATGCAGCTACATATGGGAGCATTCTCACTGCAATGCGCAATGCGATTCGAAGCGTGGGGAGTGGTGGAGGTGGCGGTGACTTTGGTGGTGGTGCTGTTACATCCCTCATCAGCATGCTTTTGACAGGTGGTAGCACTGTTGGACTTGGTGGGTTGAGGCAGGTAATATATCCGACTTATTGGTATAATTTTCTGTTCCTCAGAAAAAAGGTGGTCTGATTGATTGTATTGTATACTAGAGAAGCCCTGGCTTTGAGTACTTTTTGTGTGGTCCAGAATCTCAAACATGTTAATGTTTAGCAGGGTTCATGTAAGTAGAAATGATTGTGCAGATGCATGTGGAAGCAAACACATATCCTGCCAACTAACTGAGTAACGTTGTTTGGAACAGAACTTTTGTAAAATCTTTGGTGTTAAAACAACCGAAACTTCGACCTGATAGTGTCTCTCTACGGTTTTATAATATCAAATCTTTTAAGATGAGTTCATTTTAGAATTTGGAATTTGGTATTGGGACAAAAGGCTTATTTCCTTGTCTGAGTTTTAGAACCTGGAATACTAGTGAAGCAAAATTGCAAATTTCATTCTGACTTTTTGTTTTGGTGTTTCACTGGTTGACAGGAGCCGCAGTTGACAGCATGCGAACCGTTCGATGTTTATATGAAGCCTTTCTCCCTTTGATAAATTTTTAAAATAAGAATTTGTTATATGCTATTTGTAAATTGAATTTATTTATATTTCTGGATAACGGGTTGGATTTCATTTGTGTTCCCTAAGTACATTGGTTGAACAGGAATTTTCTGGGTTCCTCTCATTATATTTAACAAAGCTGGATTACATTACCTGCGATTAATGAATACATGTTTCTTTATTTGTACAACTTTTACTTGCTTTGTCTCAATATATTTCCAATTAAAAAGTGAAACAGAGATTTTTTCTTAAAAACACAAATTGAAGATATCATTATGCTCAATTTCTCAATTAGTAGCCTCTGAGATTAAAGTTTGTGACTTCTGTACCATCGGGGGGATATGCTTAAATAAAGGCCTTGAAGGCTCATTCTATGTCTTAATTGTACAAAGTATATGTACGTACATATTCGAAGTATCAATAAATCTCTTCTTTGGGCTCTTTAAAATGATGATTTTAAGCTGTTGCCTTGTTGAATGCATCTTAAAAATCCAAACATTTGACAATGGTGGAGTAAAAGAAAATCAAGAAGATCCAAGTTTGGAAGCTAAAAATTTGATATTTCATAATTGCATTGAATATTTCCAAGAAATAACAATAATAATACCAAAAAGTAGCCTAGTAGAAGAAATCCTGAACCCATAAGCAAAACCCTAAAGCACTAGACTTTGAATTTCTTCTCTAAGCAAAAATACAAAATTATTATTTATCCTCTAAAGAAAAGTTTCTAGTAACCTTGATTTTTTAGGATCTGGTGGCCGAAAGTCCTCCAATCGCAAATCGGAGCTTGCTCGAATTTCATTAAACACACTTTCTCCTTTCTCTGCTTTTATTGCTCCCAGTGTGCTTCCAAGAACGTCCCCGGCAAGTCCAATTTCCAGAAGATGCCCTAGCTCCTCCCCACCCTCATGTATTAAATGCCCGATTTCCTTCAGGGATATCACATTTCCCATTATCAGTTTGGCAAAGATTTGACCAAGAAATTCTGCAGCTTTTGGAGCATCATTTACAGCGTCCTCCAATGTGCTGAGAACAGATTCAAACCTGAATGAAGAAACAAAAATGCATAAACTTAAATGGGTTATTTATTATCAATCAGCAAGTCAAAATGTTGTTAATTAGATTATTGATTCTCATACCCTTTAACAAGTTGAACTTGGCTCAGCACACCATCATGAGACTTTGTCAGATTCACAAGTAGCTTGGCCAACAGATCACGTTCAACATCTTTTCTCTCGAAAGAATCCGTTACAAAAAGAGCAATCATTGAGGGATGGAAGCTCGGAGAATTCAAGTCTTTGATGCACAAAGCAACTTCTTTCTCATCTCTAGCACTGTAAGAATTAAAAGAGAAAAATCCTAAGTACTTTGATAGGCATAACGAGGTAATAACATCTAATTCTGTAAATAAATCAAGGTCAGCAGTATAAACATGTCAATAATTCTAAGGTTACCATTAAGATTTGCACTAGCCTCAAATCAAGCACATTATAAATATCAAAACTGTATTTCAATATATCTTAACCATACTGTGAACGGCAAAACCTTGATATATCAACATCCTCTAAGGAATAACTAAAACAATCCTTTCCAAAGCAGTTTTACATTTCAATTTTTCTGCTAAAAGTAGAGTGCATGTATACAGTATATGTTTATGCTTGTACTTGCATATATTGGAGGGAAACACTGAGGTTAGTACAAGAGAAACACTAAATCACACGTGAGCCAAGAGGATACCTGTAAAATTCTTTAATTGCTGCCATAGACATATCATGCAGACGCTCCTCAGACCAGCCCTTTTCTGGAGGAACATTTTGAGTGAAACTGGATCTTTGGCCTGCAGCAGAAGCTGCAGAAGATCTATCAAAGCTGTTATTGGGACCCCTATTACCAAAATTCAGGCCACGTTCCTGGGAGCTCAAGTGGTCATAAGTAGCAGGCACTGCATATCTATCTGTCCCGTATCTTGGAATCAGATCCTCCCTAGAACCATAAGTAGTTCGCTCGGAGGGAGCATTAAAACCATTCAAACCAGTGGCTACTCTTCTTGAATCTCCTGAAGCTGGAGGAACATCAGCTAAGGGAGCACTGGATACCCCTGGTGGTCCTCTAAAAGACATCCCTCTAGCAAGACCTCCCTGGGGGCCCAAAGTAATAGAATCATCACCCATTGGTCTTTGAGGCAAGGGAACTGACAAAGTCCTAGCCTCAAAAGACTGCCTGTCATCCATGCGACCATCCTGAGCACCAAATCCACGAACTTGGGCGGGTGGCCCTCTAAAACCACCCATCTGAGAGCCAAGGGATGATAACATAGACCCTCGTGGAGCAAAATCCATGGGTGCTCTTCTTGTACCAGCATTGATGCCAGGACCACGAGCAAGCCTACTGGTTTGTGCTTGGCGCTCTTGAGCAGCATCTCGATGCACTTCCTCAATCTTTTTAGGTCCTTCAACTTTCCTCCTCTGTTGCCATTTATTCTTTCTCAGGTCAATGGCATCCTTCAACATGAATCTAACCCTAGAAGACAGTTTCATATTGTTTGACAACTTTGCCATCCTTTCAAAATAAGCATCCATATGCACCTTTGCTTTTGGATGGTCAATCATGTCTCCAATCGTACTCATTAATTTGCACAATGCCTCAACATCTTCCTCATCAGGATTCTCATACTCACCAAGTAGTTTCTTGATGCATTCATGCATTATTCTCTCAGTTAACATTTTCTTCTTGTACAACTCCCCAATAAGTCTAATGTTACCTAACATTCGTCTTCGTGCCTTTATTCTCTTCTCCTCTCTTTCCTCTTCAGACTGCTTAGCCTCACCCTCTTCCTCAACTTTATTTGCTTCTTCTTGCTCTCTCTCTCCTCTCTCAAATTCCTCTTGGCACTTGTTCAGTAGCAATCTCTTGAAAGTTATCTTTTCATTGTCTTCACTAAAATCAGGTAACTCTCCTGCCAGATGATAACAGAAGTTCGCATACATTTCACAGAAAGTAGGCTCCATCAAAGCTTTGTCAAAGATCTGTGAGATAACACCAGTGAGTGTAACTGCGTTGTCAATGTTTACTGCTTTTACCTGCTCAAAGAGCTTCTCAAAGTTTTGTGGAGTTAGTTTGTTCAAAATGGCTTTCAATTGTCTTTGCTTGGATTCTTCCTCATCAGTTATTATACCCACTTCATACTTCCTTTCAGCTTTGTGCATCATCTGCAAAGGAGTTTGTGGAGAAGTAATCAACCCCTTCTGTTGATAGTTAAAAGCTCGCTGCCATCTGTCTGAATCAGGATTATTGCGTGCCATACCTCCTTGTGGACCCATAGGTTGCATTGGGCCAGCAAGGATCCCTCCAACATATGTCAGAGGTGCTTGCCCACGTGGGTGTCGAAGAACACCAAAGTTCCCTCCTTGACCAGGCCGAAAACCTGCAGCAGCACCATAACCAAGATCAAGGCGCAAATCCCTTCCAGGGCCAAAAGAACCAGATTGTCTAATCCATCTGTCATCATCAGCCATTCCACCAGCACGGCAATCTTGTCGAGATCCACTGAATTGTCTATCCATTATCCTTCCTGAACTACCGTATGAATCACGCTCAACAAAGTGAGAAGCATTGGAATTGGTATTGGTAACAATCAAGGCCTCTACAATATCAGAAGCAATCTCAAATCCATTTGGAAGATCAGTACACTTTTCTGCAAACTTAAGCAGGAAATCTCTGGAATACTTCTTTGCCATATTTCCACTTCCATCTTTCTCATGATTTCCAAGCCTTCCATGAGCCTTTTCACCATTATCTGAAGTTCCTAATTTTGTTGTAGAGATATCAGCAGCATCTTCCCAATCATCTGGTTCAGCTTTTTTATGTGCAATTTTCTCACTTTCTATGGCATCTGCATGAGGGGTCTCATGAGATGTCTGCTTCAAATTAAGACCGACAGAATTGCTTTCCGCACTTGCTACTGTCTCTTTCTTCTCCTCAGGGCCTTTATATGCCATATAGAGATCAGAAGTTGTCCCAGCAGCATCTGCTTTCTGAAGTATTTCTTTTCTTTTTTTCTTCCCTCTAGTTGTATTACTTTTTGTCCTACCGACTTCTGGCACAGTTTTGTTTGAACTAGGAACCTGAACATCTTCCCTTTCGTATTTTGAAGTTGGTTCTGAGAGATCAACAGCTAGGACAGGATCAAACTGCTGGTCTGATGCAAAAGATTTAGTAACAGTGATTTCATTGCTACCAGCAGCAGAAGCAATGGTATTATCAACGTGAGAACCTTTAACATCTGTAGTTTCAGCAGTTCTAGAGGGAGAGACATCCCTACTATCAGTGACTCTCTCATTTTCTAAGTTACCCCCTACATCTTCATTCAGAACCTTCTGTGAAGTTCCTGAGGTTGGAACATTGCTGGTAGCTATTGCCTTCAAGGCAGATCCCTTATTAGACTTAAGCTCCTTAGAGTTCAGGGGAGCTGGTTGAGAAGGAATCTCAAGAGTAGCATTATCTGTTAAGTGCTCTTCAAGTAAAGTTTTTCCTTCTTCGCCCTTAATTCCACTAGTTTCAGGTTTCAGTTGCTCATCCTGAACCATGCTCAAGCTATCAACATTACTTCCAGTACCAGAAACATCAGATGAAACAGAGGTTAAGCCTTCTCTCTTGCTTTCTGTCTTCAGCTCCACGGAAGGAGCTGAATCATCCTTAACAGCTGATGAAGATGTTAGAGCTGTTTTAGCCTCAATAGTTTCAGAAACTGCACTGCCGGAGGAAATACCATGCTCTGCAGTGTGGGAAGCCACACCGGTTGCTGATGTAGACTGTCCATCAATGTGTGAAAGAACAGATAAATACATGCAAACAAAACATACATGTGGTTGAAAAACAACTGTAAGAAAAACAAGAAAAATACCTGATTTGTTGGCTGAATAAGTCCTTTCTTGCTCATTTTCTTCTGATGATCTTTTATAGGGATGGACTTAACCAAACTCTCCTTCCTGCCTTCGTTACTGGCAATGACTGGCATGGACTCCTCAGATGTGGCAGCTGGGGCAGAGGATACAGAGTTAGATGGCAGGCTTTCATCCAAGTTAGTTGCTGGAACCACCCCTGAATGTTTAGCTGCAGCTGATAACGACTTGGACGTTAAAGATTCAGTTCCAGGTTTTGGCCGCTGTACAGTGCTCCCCTGACAAGCATCCAGTTCCCTTTGAGCCTGAGATAAGCTAATCTCGCTAGCCGGAATTGAAGGTTTGAGGGACCTAACCTTTTCAACAGCAGGTAAACTGCTCGATAACGACGAATCTGCAACCTTTTCTCCAAGAGAAACAGCGGCTGGCTTAACCATAACCTGTACCGAACCTGAGGGAGCAGAGGACAAAACAGGATGTGCATCATTTGCAGGCTCCATATTTGGTGATTCCGAAGTACCAGGTGCAATATTTCACAGATTTATTACCTGGTACTGAACCATGGGCTGCTGCTGAGTTCATAAAAGAAATGTTCTGATGACCCTGGCTAACAGGATAGTTAAATCTCGGCCCTTGGGCATTAGGTGAGATCTGGCTACTAGAAAATGGAAGAGAACTTGCTGGCGGATAAAACATGGAATTGGAATAATAGTTGATTGAATGAGAAGGTGCAAATGACGGAATTGGCTGGGATTGAGAAGGCACATTAGGATGAGACCTTGGACCTGATGGCCCACCTTCTGGATAGGTATCTGTTCGTTTATCAAGCCTTAATTCTTCATGAGTGTCAGGATGAGTAATCTTGACAGGGGTAGTTTTACGAGGAAGACCAAACTTCCCTCCCTGCTGTTGAGGATACTGAGGGGCAATACCCATTCCCAAGTTGCCCAAATGGGGAGGAAGCTGCCCACCTATGGGTGGCGAGAAACTCAAGCCCTGACCCTGATGCATCATTCCCTGAGGTGATAATGGATGAGCCTGAAGACCTGGAACAAAAACTGGCGGCTGCACCTGAGGTGCATTTCCCATGGGTATATGCATTGGCATTTGAATTGAAGTAGGAGACTGAATCGGACTAGGTCCCCCAAATTGCATGGAAACCTGTGGCTGGTGATTAAATGGCATCTGCATAGGGTTCAAGGGCAAACTAAGAAGGGATGGCTTCTGTGGCTGGTTAGTGGGGGATGCCACAGAGGCTTGTGCATCTTTTTTGACCTTGGGCGCTGGATGAGCCTCCCCGGATTTAGATGGAACAGTTGCAACTGAATCATTTATTGGTTGCTGCTGTTTAGGAGCAGGAGTTGGCATATCCGGTACAGATCTAAAAGAAGAATCATGGCATGCCTGCAAGTTAAAATGCCATTCAAATTTAAGTGAATTCCTAAAATGCCAAAACCATATCAGTTCAAAAGAACATGAGATCAGCGATCAACATGGGCCCAAACATGTCATATTTGTATAGCAAGGTGATAAGTAAGTTAATATTATAAAACATAATCATGGTGATCAGCGAAAATGATCTTTAGCTTTATATGGTGGCAAATTTCATGGTTCTTGAAAATTGAAATACATGACAAAATACATCAATAGACAATTTACAATTTATGATAAGAGAAAAACCTGATCACGTTTCTGCTCATCCAAATTTGGGGGTGCTGAGCTAGTTCTAGCTGGAATCTGATGCAGATGGGGACACAACATCTGCTGTTAGAAACAAGGTTTTGAATGGGGGGAAATGGAAGACCAACATGAGTATAGTAAGATACCTGCATTCCATTCATGAAACCAGGACTTATGGACCCAAACTGTAGAGAAAACGCTTTTGATGCATCTCCTGAAGCTGATCCATCATAAAATATATTACAATAACTTTTCCTATAATTGCAATAACTTATATCCAGTAAGCTTAGAACACTAGGCAATATAAAAACATACCCTTAATCGGAGTTGTGGGGTTACTACTATCAGAACTCATGGTGGCAGGTTGAGAAGTTGGAGCCTTTGGAACAGCTCGGGTGCTTCTCTGAGTGGTGGCCGATTCAGTCGGCTTGGCAGTACCACTTGCAATCGCTGCATCAGATGCTCCTATGAATGAAAATGAATGAAAATAACATCAATATAATCCTATTTTCTTCAATTATAATCTATAAACTTTAACAAGCTCAAAAGCTTTCAATCATACCCTGTAACTGGGACTGTACATGCGCACCATTTTGTACATTATGGCCAGCAGAAGCATTACCAGAATTCGCGTTACTAGAATTCACAGCAGGTGAAGTTCCTCTAGATTGCCCTCCTTGTGCATTGTTAGACTTCTTAAAACTATTGTATCATCACCACGCAACAACAACAACAACAACAACAAAAAAAAAGAATCATTGATCAACCAAAACCCTAATCCTGTACAAACCCTAAACAAACTGCAATAAAAAACCAACAAAGCAAACCAATAAAGAATTTTACCTTCGACTGGAAGATGAAGAAAGTGACGGTGAAGGGGCAGGCACGCCGCCAGCACCCTTACCGTAAGCGCCTGAGGATGACCGCTGCTGATTAAAGCTTGCGGATCGCCCGGATTTTCGGTACTGTTGCTCGCTTTTATCGGACCTTGATTGATTGAAGGACATATATCCCACCCTTGATTCCTCCTCCTATTACCCTCCCCTTTTTTTTTTCAATCCTTCTTTTTATATCTGCATCCAAACCGATAAACAAAATGGAAATGAACAACATTACCAATAGAGAAATATATATATATACATATACATATAACACTCATAACATTCTAACAATACGACAATGAGAAATGGAGAATTGGGTTTCGATCAATGGAAGAGTGTACCTTTTTTTTTGAACTCAAAAGAGTATCCAGAGAGCAATAAAGATGGGGTTTTTTAATTGGGAAGACATTTTGATATACGTGCAGAATCAGAATCAGAAGCAGCAAAAATAAAAGTTTAAACCTTTTGTTTCTTTATTTTTTCTGAAGGAAAGAAAGTAAAAACAACAGAAGGGTGAAAATAAAAAAATAAAAAAGAAGACTGAGTCATTAGTAGGAGAGAGTAAATTAAGTAACAAACCGGAGAGCAAGGTGGTGAAAAGTTAGATTTTTTAGGAGATCATAACATCGAACGAGTCGTGGTTAAGTGAGAGAAATCTCCGATCTTTTCTTTCTGTTTCATTTTTTTTAAATTTTAAAATTTTAAATTTAAATTTTAACCCCCTTTTTTTTTTTTATTATACTGCCTTTTACCTCACTTATGTCATCTTTTACCCTGGTTTGTTTTCCTTAAATTTATATTTGAAGTCTCTTTCCACGCGCCGCCGTGGATGGTTGTGGAAAATGGAAAGCCGATGATCTTTTTGGGGGATAATTATTATCAGTTTAGCATTCCAAGAGTTAGATTTTTAGTGCAAAAATCCAAGTGAAAACGACATCAACTTTTGCATTTGGGTTTAGCTTTCACATTCACAAAGTCGAATTTAAATATGGTATTTATATTGATTTAAATTTGTAAATAATATCAGAATCCAATTTCAATTTCAATTCATTATCTTAGTACACCAAGTAAATATTCTTTCTTCTCTCAATTAATGGCTTCAAATTAATTGGTCAACAAATGCAACCAAGCTTGTAATTTCAATTAGTATTAAGAAATAGCAAAACATCTGCGATCCCAATATTTGAACTGCAATAAGAACAACCACATGAATTTGCATTATGTATAACATCCATGAATTTGTTGCTTCTTAAAAGTTTCCTCCACTGCAAACCAGGTGAAAGCCCTTGAAGATTATTCATATCGGTTACACGTTTGAACATAGAAATAGAAGGAAAGAACATGTTCAGAACAATATCTGCATCCATCATATGAATCTTAAGGATCGGTTGGGCGGGTTTAAGGAAGAGAAAATCGGATGAATGGCAAAAAACACTAGCCTGTGAGGGCGGAGTTGAGTGCGCTGTGCACATCAATTCCAATTTGGGCTTCAGCTTTCTCCAAGTCGGTTGTTGCAGAGCTCAGCTTCGAGGTGAACTCTGCAAGCCCTTTCTGAACAAGGTTAACATCGAGCCAATCAAGTGGCACAGCCTCAACAGCTATTATATCTGCAAAAGAGTTGGCATGGATAAAAACAAAGCCGCTACTGACGAAATACTTTGTCACTTCACTTCCTTTGTGCACTGATAAAACTCCAGGTTTCAGTTCTGCAATTGTTGCTACATGTCCCGGAAGAACACCCATCTGCCCAGTTGTGGCTGGTACTATAACCATGTCAACCTGGAAACAGAGAATTTAAGATACCCAGAATCTGAGCTAATTCATAAAAGACTATATTATCTATTCTTTTCCTTCATACACTCTACCTTTTTCCTGCTTGGCAAAGTGGCCATGAAAAGTTGCATTTTTATTTCAATTTTCATAGGCAAACCCATACCAAAACACAAAGAGTAGAACATAAATAAACACTAGTGGAGTGACAAAGGACTTGATATCAAGCCTTCAGTTGACATTAGTCTCAAGTTTGATCTCTGAATTAATCTCTTACCCCCTTCCCCTTATAAACAAAAAGTGGTATTTATGCAAAAAAACCTTTAACAGTTAACTTAGTTACTTGAGTGACCCGTTTAAAAGGAAGGCATAGATATGGCCAAAATTACATTTTGAGAATAATAGGAGATTTCTTAGTGGCCTTTGGTGTTGGAACCTATCAAAAGAAATAAAGACAGAATGGAATGTCTGAATACTGGAATCAAATCATAGCAAGGATTAGCAAACTTGATCAAGTATCAGTATTATCATCTTCCTTCAAGGAAAAAATATTAGTGATAGATAGTTTTGGTAGTTAGATGCAATCCTTTAGAATTACATATTTTCCCTCATTACCAATCTATGCCCATGAGCTGAAATTAATTATCTTTATGCAAATTTATGAGGTTCCATTCGATGTCCAAAATCCAGAGCAAGGCAAATGCTTTTGATAATTAAATAAAAAAATATATAGCATAATAAGGAATACTGTGGAACTAAAATATGAACAGATAGGTTTTATATAAGCAAATCCAGCTTTCCGACACAAATGCTCCAGGTATCCAAGTGAATGCTTAGAAATATCATGATGGCAAGGCGTGCAAGTGCAAATACTAATAAAAATACAACCCTCACTCTCTATTTGTCTACTCAAGGATTTTAAGGACATTAGTTATCTATGTCACTGCACTTTTAAGTGCATTCCCAACGAACTCACAATAAAATAAGCCTGATATGGCCATTAACTTTTTCATCTAAAAGGAGTAGCAGAATTGGCATTGACAAGGAATAGACAACAAATACGAAAACAAACATTTCTTTTGGGATAAAGGAGTTGCAGCTAAAAGTCCAAAAGATATCCTATAATCAGTTTCTGAATACGAAAATCAGCAAAGGTAATAGGAATACACTCTAAATTGCAGTGCAATACCACAATTGGTTGTCTTGTCTTTCAGGGAATTTAATTTTGTTTTAGAATCTGTAAACCGATTTAAAGATTGCATTGAATGGTATCATTATTGGATAAATTCACCAATAGGAGTTGTATAGGGCAAATGTTTGAAATTAACAGTAACGCCGTACAATTAGAGACCCATTCAGATCATCACCATTACAAACAGAGAAGACAAAATAAAAGTAATTGGCATTGCATTCTATCGAAAAAACAACTAACATAATTTCAGCAAAAATAAAAAAATAAAGGTTTGACATTTTGCCTTGTACCGGAGAATAGCATGAAAATATTCATTTCCACAATCCTAATCCCAGAAAACAGAATTGAAGAAAAATTGGAAATATCCCAAAAAAAAAAAAAAAAACCCAAATGTTACCTCTTTGGTGGCCAACTCAGAAGCATAAGGAAGGACGAAATTGACAGTAAGCTTGGAAGGAATAGAGGAAGGAGTGGGAGGACGAGGTTGCATGAAAGAGAGAGGAGTTTTAGGAGGGTCCATATTGGGGATCACTTTAGTCCACGCCTCCGTGAACGTGGCATCCGCAGAGGGAGCCGCTGGCAGATCAGTGGAGAAGGGTCGAGCCCTTGCTGCCAAAATGGGTCGACGGGCCAATAGCATCGATGCTCGACGCAACATTCTGGGAGGGGGGTTGGTGGTGATCGCTCGGCTATCGCAAGGTCGGAGACAGGGTGTGAGAAGAGGGGCCGTTCAGTCTCTGTCTTCACTCTTTTTCTGTTTTGGTACTTTGTATTTGTGAAGCGAAAATTTGGAATCTAAGGATATTTAAAGCTGTTAAAAAGATTACTCAGGTCGGGGTTCCGGGTTAATATATATTATAGTAATTTTATATTTAATTGTATAAATTTGATGTTTAAAATATTATTTTTAAATTCGTTTATACTTATAAAATTGTTAAATATACTATTTTATTTAATCTTTAGTAATTTTAAAACTTAACATATTTTAAGAGTTAATTGCACCAATCATTTACAGCCAAGAATTCTCATTTTAAATTCCTCCCAAATTTTAAAAATTTTTAATTACATCCTCAAATAATTGATATTATATTAATTAGGTCATTCTATTATTAAAATTGTTAACTTAATCGTAAAATAAAAATTTTAAAGAAAAGTAAAACATTAATACTATATAATTTTTAAAAGTTAAAACTAAAATTAAAGTAAAACTGCAAAAAGAGGGTGGACGATAAGACTTTTATAAAAGTGCCAAAAACCTTAAAACTAAGTTTCTTTACAACATCTATTTTTACAATATTAATATTTCTATAAAAAAATTATTTTAAGCCATGCCACATAAGATCTGACATCTTACTTTAACGGTTAAATTAACAATTTTTTAATAGAATAACCTTAATGATATAACATCAATAGTTTGAGGTTATATGGTGAAATTAACTCTATTTTTAATGAATTATTTATATAATATGTAACTAGAGGTGCTCGTGGATCGGGTTGGGCCTGGTTCGGGTCGGGTCTAAGCATAATATTAATATGTTTTATGCTTGCCCAAACCCATTCTGACTCGAAACATGAGCCTAAAATTTTGCTCAAGCTCGCCCATTTTTGCAAAAAAAAAAAAAAACTTACTCAAGCCCATTTTAGGCTCGCCAATATTGTTTTTAATTTTTTTAAATATATTTATATTATTTTAATTTAATATTTAATAATTTAATATATTTTTATTTATTAAAATTTTTTATGTAGTCATCTTAACACTATTTTAATGTTTACATTAGAGTAGTATTATAAATTTAGTATAGTTTTATTTTTGTGATGTGTCATAAATTATATAATATATACAAATAACATAATATAAAGTATTATAAACTTGAAACTAGGTTGGGCTCGGGCTTGAACACATTTTAAACAGGCTTAATATTTTTACCCAAACCTTCCCAAATTTCAAACAAGCCTTTAGGCCTATACAGGTAGTTTGGCCCATGAACAGGTCTATGTGTAACACCCCTTGTCCGACTCGATCGTCGAGTCCGAGCTATAGAATACTAAGTTCGTTACCGGAGCAACTATAGTCAATTATATACTATACAACCATTTACACATGCAAATAAGTATGTTATGTAATCATACTATGCTACATAATCATTTCTGGGTTCAATACAAGCTTACAAAAGGTCTTTTGCTAACATGAGTTCGAATTAGGACCAAATTATAAAGTTTTCAAATTTTCAAGTCGACGTCGCGACATCATGGCTTCCACGTCGCTGCATCATCAATCAATGAGTTACGTCGTGACTTTAGGCATTTCGGCATCGTAACGCCACTCACTATTGATCTATGTCGTGATGTCGGGGACTTATGGTCGCAACGTTGCCCTTGTTTTGGCAATGAACACATTGGTACATTTTTCATGCTTTCAATCAAACACATATATACTTTTATACATCTTTCCACAATCAAAACATCGTCATTCCGTATCAATCTATACCATTTCAAGCTTATGAACAATTCGAATCAAACATTCAATATAGTACAAAACAAATATTCATCATTAAGACATAATCAAACCCTCTATCAAACTAGCCATACCAAATTATTTCATTTTCCAATTCAAACATATCATACTTATGCAAATTGAGAACCAAGCACTTAAAGGACCTTAACATGAATTAAAAAAAAACATACACTAAGCTATATTTCATGCTTAACATTCAAACAAATCATTTTCAAACCATTCATCAATTTATCTATCCCAACTAGTTCACTTTGCAACCTTTAACATGCCAAAGTCATGCATGTTGGATATGATATCTTAAGTGTAGTATTTTTATCTATATACACTTGTAAGTTTTTCTAATAGATTGGTTAATAAAATTATTCAGGAATTACATTAATACCCTTTGTATATTTTTCTTGCGTGGTTTTTGCATGTAAAGCAAATAGAAGCAAATATTAGCTTATCGGTTGTCTAATGTTTAACTAATATTAAGCAGTATTACATGGTCAGATTGTAATACGGAAAGACAACTTATATTAGTAGGCGAACCTAAATATGTCCTTAGTCTAATAGGAAATGAGCAAACCAATTGAACGACTAATATGTCGTCTATCAAGTCCAATTGAGGATATGTTTTGTCTTGGGCATTAAAGCGGACTACTTCTAGAAGATAGAGACATAGATGTGACTGACTGGACACAAACAGAATAGATCTTGAATCGATTTATGGATTTATTCACTTGTGACGTTCATAGTGTCGAATACCTTAATCCTAAGTGGATGATGGATTATGTATGTGTGATTCGTATACTTTGATATAAGTAAAAGCCCGAGTTCAAATAGATAAGGAACTGAAAGCTAGTACGTTGGGTATACGACTTTTACATTACGTAGCATCATTCACAATAGTGGAATTCATAGTTCAAAACATGGGTAAATGATATCCTCTTATCGGCATTACATTATAGATGAAAAGTAAAAGTGGTAACGGGTCGTTTGTCTTTTTGATTAATGGCTTAATTACTATTTGATAGCAGATGACTTTTCATGAAGGAAGATGTAATGACTACCATGAGATAAAATAAGATCATGTTGAGAGAACGGATTTATCCCAAATAGATTAAAGATATCTTATGAAAGTAACAAACTTATGACAAGGTGATTAGACGAGTATTGATCGAGTAGCTTGTAACACTCCTGACCCAGTTTGATCGCCGAACCTGATTAATAGGGTGCTACAAACAATTACCATAAAATTTCAAACAATTTAAACATTTAAAAGAATAATCAAATTGTGAATAATTTTATACGGGCATGCATATGAACCCTCTTACTCCAATTCAATTAAATATCAAGTATAAAAAAGCTTAAAACTAATTCTGGGAAGATTCGGGATCAACTTGAGACAAAAAAAAAGTTAAAAAAAATTATAAACAGGGGACACACAGCCATGTCTCTAGACCGTGTAAAAACTGTTCAGCACGTGTGTTTGGCCACACGACCATGTGAGAGAGTCACACAACCGTGTGAGCAAACCGTGTAACTCACTGACATCGTGTGCAATAAAATCACCAAAAACATTACAGACCACATGGTCGTGCCATCAGCCCGTGTGTGGCACACGACCATGTGCCAGACCGTGTGTACCTAAAAATGCTTTATAAAATCATAGAATTCATCCTAGAAACACCTATGCTATAAAATACCATTTGTAACCACTTTAACACATTCAAAAGCAATTAATTTAAACCCAAATCAACATGGAAAATCCACCATCCTAAGAGTCTAACCAATATGCCACAATTGGCACCTCAACACATTTTAGTGTTATAAAATGACCACATTCATTTATCAAGTATACATGTTTACATCATCTACAAAAGGAACAACTAAAACAAAAGACCTTAAACCACCTAGGTACATGTCAAGACCAAAAGAACAAACCACCAACATTTAAGTCCAGGATTACCGCTTGATATTGAATCGACAATCTGATCAATGAGTACCTAACCTATACACAACAGAAAATGGAATCATACACTGGATAACAATCTAGAAGTATTCTTATGATTTGAAAACTTAATCATATTGCGGAATAGTCAACAATTTAATCATATTGCTAAATAATCAACAAATTCACATCCCACTTTAATGTCATTTATCAAACTCATGTTAATTCCTATTTCCATTCTCTGTCTTTATTTTCCTTATTAACGTAATTCGACCTTGGATGTCTACGCAACTCTGATTAACACACTAAATTTGGCACCCCGTGCCTGGCGAATAAATCCGTAATAATGAATTGCGCCTAGCGCTGGCCGGTAAAACTGACAAATAAGTGTGCCCAACACTGGTCGGTATAACTGGCAATAAATGCGCCTTGTGTTGGTCGGTAGAACCAAGAAATAAGTGTACTCAGCACTAGTTGGTATAACCAACAATAAATGTGCCTTACGCTGGTCGGTAGAATCACCAAATAAGTGTGCCCAGCACTGGTCGGTATAACCGACAATAAATGCACCTTGCACTGGTCGGTAGAACCGATAAATAAGTGTGCCCAGCACTGGTCGATATAACCGATAACAAATGCGCCTTGCGCTGGTCAGTAGAACAGATAAATAAGTGTGCCTAACACTGGTCGGTATAACCGACAATAAATGCGCCCTGTGCTGGTCGGTAGAACCAACAAATAAGTGTTCATTCATTTCCAACTCATGTTTCAATTTTATTTTACTATTACACAAACTTACCAACAAAGTGATATGTGTATGGATATATATATATGTAAGAACAATAACTGTAATAGTCGAGTTATAGAAACACCAACCATAATAACCACATTATTCGTCGTCGATCTTGTCTTTTTCCTTCTTCCTTGAAGGCTCCGAGTTGACGTTAGTTATGGATTAAACAAATAAAACACATTAATAATACACAACATTTGTATATTATTCAATCTAGCCCCTAGAAACCGGGACCAACACAACTTTTGAACTTAACCTTCAACTGTATAATAATTTTGCTCTAAGTCTGGTTTAACTCCCTATTTTACATTTTTCCTAAATATTTCAAAATTTTTGCGATCTAGTCTTTATTGTACAAAATCAACGATTGATCTTATAATTTAACTATTTTTCATTTCTAACCAAAGAATCTATCAAACCGATCCTTAACACTTTAACTATACAAAACTGGTAGCATCTTTAATCTTTAACAACACCGAAAAATAATACATATGTCAGTTAGCTTATAGAATCAGGATTCCAAAAACATAAAAATTATAAGAAATAAATTAAATTAAGCATACCAATTGAAACTTTGAACTTTGAAAACCCTAACATTTTTCTCCAAACTTTTCTCCCCCTGTGTCGATGGTATGAGGATGAAGAAACAATCCGTTTCTTTTTACCCACTCCCATCATTTATATATTTCAATTCTTTTATCTTTTATTATTTTATTTTATTATTATTATTATTAACATATATTATAGCGTACATTGACTCACCTAAACGGCACTAACAACTTTAAATGGTTAATTATCACTTTTATCCTTTCTATTTATTTTAAATTATAATCCTTTTATAAATTGCACTTTTACCTCTTATGCAATTTAGTCCCTGTACTTAATTTAAGCACCACATAAATGAGATTACCTATTCAGGATTCAATTAGCCTACAAATTATCTTCATAAATAATTTTATTAAATATTTGCGGTTCCGATTCACAAAATCAGAGTTCCGGAACCACTTTTCCTAACCCCACCGACTTCCGAGTCATTACATAGCTTTCATAACTGTATGCCATTAGGGAGAGCTTAGTCACAATACTATAGTAGAATGGCTTTGTAACTAAATGATAATTAATAGGTGAAAAGCTGAAACTTAATTATAAATCATCTGAGCCCTAATCACATATGTCTAATTGGTCCCTCTACTAGCTCATTGAAACCATAAATGAATTACATGTTGAATCAAATGAACATAAATGAATAAAAATAACAAAGTTAGAGAAATGGGTAACATTCATAAATGAGTGTAGTTTTCTCACTAAGCATGAAAATTACCAGAGAATTTATTTATGGTTTTTTGAATTATTAATTAATTAATTGAGGTTCGAAAATATAATTAGATTACTTGGTAATTGTGAATCCATTGAATATAGAAAAATTAAATATATTTTCTCATAGATTATTTTACGATAAAGTTGTTATGATTTTAACAGAATCAGAATTAAGTTAAGAAAATTATTTAATGGGAAAGTTGTTAGCTCTAGTTTTTCAAGTATTTTGATATAATATAAATTAAAAATTCCTTACTTAATCTTGTCTCCTACGTGCCTTCGACTTCATTTTCAACAAGAATTTTTACTAAAAGTCTCCACATTTTCCTCATTTCTCACATTTTTAAGGTAAACTCTAAAATCTCCTTTTTCAATTTTTTATTTTTTACTTATACTAATTTTAGAATAACATAGTTAGGGATGAGTCCTTTTAGGTATATTTTTATAGTAATATTTTTTAGGTTTTCATTCAAAAAAATTTGGATGTGTTACTATTGGAGATATCACTTGTTCGCATCACTGGTTGTTTCTGCAGGTACACTTTTTAAACCTACCCTTAGTCTACCTATCCTTTAGATAAAATGCCCCCCCGTACCTCCCATAAGCGTCTCGCACCTAAACATGTTAGAGGTCAGTCATCTTCCGCTCCTTTAGATCACCCTTCGATAATTGAATGTTTCGAGGACAATAATGCCTTCGAAAAATTTAACACCTATTTTGCAACCTGTATGGTTCAAATCTTCCATCCCATTGATCTAAACTTTTTAGCAAATACTCTTCAATTCAAATACCTCGACCAACTCCGCTATTAGGGTTGGCTCGAATGTCTCCAACTTAGGGGTCTTTGCTATGACAACATTGTTCAGGCTTTTTACTCCAACGCTAATCTTAAACACGACCCGAACACCCACCTAGTTCAATCTACCACTTCTTTCGTCATGGGCCAAGAGATTACTATCTCGGTTGAAACCCTCTCTACTTTTTTTCTATCACCAATGAGGATGACGATCATCATACCGGCTCATATGATACTTTCTTAACTAGGCTCAATGATTATGTAGGCAACAACATGGACATTCATGATCGTATCCTCTATCTTATTTTCACATGGATCGTTGCCCCAACCAATAAACATTCCAACTTTTGCCACATCGATTATTGGATGTAGCATTGTTTTAGAACCGAACATCCCCTCAACTTAACCTCCATTATTTTTCTAAACCTTTTCGAGATTGTTAGATTATCGATGTCTAGCAACAAAACCTTACCTTACGGTACTTTCCTCTCTTATATTTATCGTATCCTTAGAATAAACGTAAGTGTAGACCCCGGTCGTGCCATAAACTCCTTTATTGATATCTCAATCACGCATAGTTTCAATTGGAAGCTTGATAATGAGGGAAATTGGGTCCGCAAGTTTGACCGACAATCCTCGGCAGCTCAAGCATTGATGGTTCCACCGGTTGCTCTACAATCACCTAATGCTCCTAGGCCTCTGCATGAGGCTTATCCAACTCTCATTGCTCCACCGTCTCTGCGCACCATACATTTACTTGAGGTGATCAATAGGCTGTCGTTACAAGTTGATGCACAATTTAATGCATTGACTGCCCATTTCAACGATCGCTACAATCAATTAGATGGGCGCATCAATAAGTTGGCCTCTCAGTTTCGTCCGCCATTGGACGATTAGGACCTCATTTCTTGGTTCCTTTTTATATGCTTTTTGGTTGGATTATATCACTATTTTGGGTTGTTTGGTTGTCTTTATTTGGATATTTGGGATATTTATATTGGTTTCATATTTGGTTACTTTGGGATGTTTTTATTTTCATTGCCTTTGGATGCTTTTGTTTCAAATGTATTGCCATTGTTTGTTTTTCTTTGGTTGCTTTATTTTTATTTTGTTTCTATTTTTTATTCTTATGTCTCCAAATGTTTAAGTATTATGCACTTATTTCCCTAGTTTTTCAAGCATGCATTATTTTTTATATTACAAAAAAAGACAAAAAAATGCAAAATTTGCATAATATAATTTTCAACTAAATCTTAAAGCCAAATTCTTTAAGTTGGAAATTTAAATGAAATGATGTCTAAAATATTTTTAAAAAACGAAGCTTATTTTGAAAATAATGTTTAACATAGGGGGAGTTAGCAAATTTTTTCAAAATGTTTTTGTTATATCAAAAATGATGAGATTGTTAGCTCGAGTTTTTCAAGTATTTTGATATAACAAAAATTATATTAAAAATTCCCTACTTAAATCTGCAAAAATTATTTATAAGTCCTTAAAATTATTTTCAAAGTGTTGGAAAAAAATAAATTGTTAAAAAGCGTTGAACTAACTTATTTTTAAAGGAGTTTTTTGAAATCTGAAGGACTTCTACTGATACTTAGGTGGAAAATTATCAGTAGAACTCAAGATGAAAAGACCTTAAAAAAGCTATAGGATTCTACCAGTAGAACTAGGAGTTCTACTGATACAACTTTGGGTTCTACCGGTACAATCTGGACTTCTATCGGTAGAATGCACTCCAGTAAACAAGGTAGTTTTGGCTAGGGACTTCTACTGAAACAAGTCAAGTCTGTAGCCAAAGTTTAACATCTCCTACTCTTCTACCGATACCTTGAAGACTTCTACCGAAACAAGTAAAGTTAGTAGCCAAAGTTTAGCATCCTCTGCACTTCTACTGATACTCTGATAGGTTTTACCGATACCAAATGAAACCCTTAGAGTTCTACCCGTACAAGAGAACTTATACTGATAAAACGAGCCCAGCGGTCATATTCTAAAAAGACTTTTACCAATACAAGTTTCCTTCTACCGGTACAACAAAGCTGTAGACTGCATTTAATGCTTGTTTTTATGGATGCAACAACTTCATTTTGTTTCTAACGACTATAAATGTCCACAAGGTTGTCATAGGACTTAAATACAAGGTCAAGGCACCCCATTGAAGTTAACAAAGACAAGAAATAAGTGCCTAACTTCTAAGAACTCAATTTTCAATATTTCTCAATCTTTTACAAAATATTTCTTGTACACACTTGTGGGTTAAGTTTTCTATCATTCTTTTAAGTGTTGCAACTTTGTGCGAGAGTGCTTAATTGTTGATTATCTACCTTTTAGAGGTATCATCTTATTCATCATCATTTTTCTCTCATTTGTGAGTTGTTACTTATGGTATTGGGTAAAGAACTTTAAGTGAAATTGGTTCTATCTTACCTTTGAAAAGATAGGGATTTGTAAGGTTAAACTGAAACACCCCACACCCGGCCCACGAGCCTGAACCGGATCTGGTATGTTCCTTAAGTAACCGGTTTCAAAGTTCTTTGTTACTTAGAGAAAATTTGTGTAATTTTAGAAAAATATCGTTTTGGGTTGGGCTTAAGTTGGAAACCCATTTATTTTAGTTAGAAATTATTTAATTACGGCGACAAAACAATTTAGGGTTTATTTTTAAAATAAATTTAATTGAACTTAATTAAAAGTAATTCGTAACATAATAATTAAAAATAAAAGCAAAGAAATAAAACTATCCAACTTGGGCCTATGGCCTTATTACATCAACCAAAATCCAAAAATAAAATTTAAGTACTGAGTAAAATAAAAGTCCAAATCTTTAAATTTCTCCTTGCAATGCATGGCCACCTTTAGCTCCTGCCGACCCGGTCCATTATTGCTTATCACCTGAAAAATATTTCCCACAACAGGGTGAGTCAAACTGACTCAATGTGTAACCAACACTACAATTTAATAAATCAAGGCATACCGAACATAACATGTTCATACATTAATTCAAAATAATGATGCAATCCCGAACCCAAAACCTAGATGCCATCCGCTGCACACCCCCGTACCAACCAAACACACCGTGGGGATTACTAAGTCAACCCTCCTTCCACTACACACCAAATTGCGGGCTTAAGTCACCGCATCTGTGGTCTTAGGTCACCACTTTTCAGATTACTGTAGTCTTAAGTCACCACTTTTCACTTCCCCTTTCAATATACAACCATATGCCCCATATATTAATAAGCATAATATACCAACGTTCACAATCGTATAAAATTCTCATGTTACGAATAACATATTTCATATTTCTCCTAGAAGTAGGAAACGTACCTGAGTACTTTGTACCACATTTGGGTACTTAGCCATATTCACATTCATATTTATATACTCATAGATTAAAATATTACCATGTGACATATTAAAAGATAGTGGGGATTACACACCTGATTCGCTTAATAATTTCCTTGAGATCCCGAAAGACTGATCTTTGCCTTAGATCCGTTTACTCCTATATTCAGTCAATCATTTAAACACATCAATAAACCTATTCGGCTTAAAAACCAAATCCTAATAGGATTTGTATTCTAAAAACTTACCTTTGATGTCGATTTGATTATTCAAATCCTGAAATAGATCCTTGCTTCCTTGATGCTGTCGAAAATCCTATAGGCACATGTTAGATTGATTTCTAACCCTTAATCACCATTAAATGGCCTATGGCCGAATATTCATATTTCTTACCTTAGATCCTCGAATTTCCGAAAGATTCCTCATTGTATTCGACAGATTGTAGAAAGAACTCCGAGAGATCCTTATAGATTCAACCATAAAGCAAGAATAGAGATTAGACCCTTCTCTTTCGGCAAATAGAAAAGAAAGGAACTTGAATAATGCTTAATCTTACCTTTTACGCTTTAATCGATTGCTTCCTTGCCTAGAGTCAGAGATTCGGCTATGGAGATTTAAACAGAGGATCAAAGAGATTTTGGTTTGACAAGAGAAAAGGAGAGAAGAAGAAAAATGAAGTTTTGCTTAAGGAAAAATTTGTGAGAGAGAAAGAGGGCTAGGAATTTTCAAAGCAAAAGGAGAGGATGAATGGAAAATAACCTTAATTTTCCTTCTTTAGCCGAAATTATCAGGCCAAGAGTCCTTGACTTGGCCACCACTCTTCCTTTGTGATAATATTATCTCTTTTATTTAAAATAAATAAAGGAAAATCCTTATTATCTTTTCCAAATTAAATAATCCAAATTAATTCCTCAATTATCCCCTTAATTGCGGAAATTTAAAAGGAATAAAACTCCCTTTTTCTAGAAGCCTTGCCGTCCACTCCAGTCTTCTGGAAGCAAAAATAAAACCTTCTTTTATTTGCTTCCCTTGTGACTCGAACCCAGGCCCATGCCTTCTGCATATGGCGCCATTTCCATAGGCCATAAGTGCCATTTTCAGGCCACTTTTCCAAGCCTGTTTGTGTGTCAAATTTCACAAACTTTTTTTTAAGGCCACCTTGCCTTACTTTCCTATTTTAAACTTTAAATCTTGACATTTCTACATCATTTCTAAGTTTCCTAAAATTTTCGATCGGCTCTGTAAACTTGCCATTTTCTTACATTTCCAAGTTTCCAGAAATGTTTACTTTCCATTTTTGAATCATTTCCTTACATTTCCAGGTTTCCAAAAATGTTCATTTCCATTTTCATTTCCAAAAATATTAGAAATTTATTGATAGTACTTAGGACTTGTTATTTCGTACAATTAAACCGGAAATGCATAGGCCCTTTCCAGGATGTTACAGTTCTACCCCCTTAAAACAATTTCGTCCTCGAAATTTCTTAACTAAAATAATTGAGGGTATTGCTGTCGCATTGTCTCCTCTGACTCCCACGAAGCTTCTTCCGATCCATGATTGCGCCATAACACTTTGACTAGAGGAACTGACTTCCTTCGTAATACTTTCACATCACGTTCCAAGATCCGAATTGGCTCTTCCTCGTAGGATAAGTCTGGCCTTAGCTCCACTTCTTCAACTGGTACCACATGGGACGGATCCGATCGATAGCGACGTAGCATAGATACATGGAATACGTCATGCATCTGTTGCAACTCTGGTGGCAACTCTAATTGGTATGCCACTGGCCCAACTCGCTTCAGTACTCGATAGGGCCCTATAAACCTTGGGCTTAACTTCCCTTTACGACCGAACCTCATTACCTTTTTCCAAGGTGAGACCTTCAGAAACACTTGGTCTCCTACCTCAAACTCTATCTCCTTTCGCCTAAGGTCCGTGTACGACTTCTGCCTATCAGAGGCTTCTTTTAACCGTGCTCGAATTATCTCAACCTTCTCCCCAGTTTCTGCCACTAACTCCGAACCCAGCATCCGATGTTCTCCTAACTCAGTCCAACAAGTAGGAGTTCTACACTTCCTACCATACAATGCTTCATATGGTGCCATCCGAATGCTAGCCTGATAGCTGTTGTTGTAGGCGAACTCAGCTAAAGGCAAATAATCCTCCCAACTTCCTCGGAAATCCATCGCACAGCCTCTCAACATATCTTCCAATACTTGTATAACCCGCTCGGACTGCCCGTCAGATTGTGGATGAAAAGCCGTAGTGAAGTCTAACTTAGTGCCTAAAGCTTGATAAAGTGCCTTCTAAAACCGAGACGTAAACCTTGGGTCTCTATCGGAGATGATCGATATTGGGACTTCATGTAACCTTACAATCTCTGCCACATACAACTTAGCCAATTTCTGAAGAGAATAATCCACTCTTACCGGGATAAAGTGCGCGGACTTGGTCAAATGATCCACTATCACCCATACCGAGTCCTTCTTAGTAGACGTAAGGGGAAGCCCACTAACGAAGTCCATGGTAACTCTCTCCCACTTCCATTGTTGAATTTCGATCGGTTGAAGCAATCCCGACGGGACTTGGTGTTCAGCCTTAACTTGCTGACACGGCAAACATTTCCCTACAAATTCCGTCACCTCTTGTTTAAGATCCAACCACCAAAATTGTTCCCTTAAATCTCTATACAGCTTAATGCCTCCGGGATGCATAACATAAGGGCTACCATGCGCTTCCCGAAGAATCCTTTGTCTCAACTCCTTGTCCCTCGGCATACATACTTTTCCCTTGTAGCACAACACTCCTTCATCATTAACGCCATATTCCTTTAATTCTCCGTTCTGTACTTGCTGTAACTTAGCACTTAGGTCCTTATCAGCCAACTGTCCCTCTTTCACTTCCTTCAGCCATGTGGGCTCGACTTGCAACTCTGCCAATAGGCTTCCATCATCATACAGACTTAAGTGAGCGAATAAAGCCCTTAGATCCGTCACAACCTTCCTACTTAGGGTATCAGCTACCACATTCGCCTTGCCCGGATGATATTCTATCGAACAATCGTAGTCTTTCAACAATTCCACCCACCTTCGTTGCCTCAAGTTCAACTCCTTCTGAGTCAACAAGTACTTAAGATTTTTGTGGTCTGTGTAGATAACTGACCTTTCTCCATAAAGGTAGTGCCTACCTTAAGAGCGAAAACCACCGCTGCCAATTCCAAGTCATGGGTTGGATAATTAACCTCATGCGGCCTTAGCTGCCGAGACGCATAAGCGACTACTTTTCCTTCTTGCATTAGCACACAGTCTAATCCCGTATGCGAAGCGTCACAGTACACCATAAAATCTTTTCCTGCCTCCGGCTGAATTAACACTGGAGCTTCCGTCAATACCTTCTTAAGCTTTTCAAAGCTCTCCTGTTGCTTAAGAGTCCATTCAAAGGGTACTTCCTTCCTTAGCAACTTTGTCAAAGGCGCGGCTATGGACGAGAACCCTTCCACGAACCTTCTGTAATAGCCTGCCAAGCCTAAGAAACTTCAGATTTCAGCCACGGACCTAGGTGGTTTCCAATCCAACACCACTTCGATCTTCCTAGGGTCCACTCTTATTCCCTCTGCGGATACCACATGTCCTAAAAATGCCACCTCCTTAAGCCAAAATTCACACTTGCTGAATTTGGCATAAAGCTTCTTCTCTCTTAACACTTGTAACACAACTCAGAGATGCTCATCATGCTCCTCCTCTGACTTCGAGTACACCAAAATATCGTCGATGGACACAACGACGAACCTATCCAAATAGGGTTGGAAAACCCGATTCATCATATCCATGAACGCGGCTGGAGCGTTCGTCAACCCAAACGGCATCACCACAAACTCAAAATGGTCGTATCTTATCCTAAAAGCGGTCTTATGGATATCAGCCTCCTTCATCTTCAACTGATGATATCCCGACCTCAAGTCGATCTTTGAAAACATCTGTCTCTTCACTTTGGTGATCGAACAAGTCATCGATCATTGGCAAAGGATACTTGTTCTTAATGGTCAGCTTATTCAACTGACGGTAATCTATGCACATACGCATAGTTCCGTCCTTCTTCTTCACAAATAGGACCGGTGCTCCCCATGGAGACACACTGGGTCGGATGAACCCACGATCCAACAATTCTTGGATTTGGGCCTTGAGCTCAACTAACTCCTTTGGCGCCATTTGGTATGGAGTGATTGACACAGGAGCTGTTCCCGGTAGCAAATCTATTCCAAATTCCACCTCCCTATCCGGGGTATTCCTGGTAATTCCTCCGAAAATACATCCTCAAAGTTCCTTACAGTTCTAACTCCACGGACACCTTCTTCTTTCCCACCTAATACACTTACGAAGGCTAAAAATACCTTGCACCCTTTTTTAACCATTTTCTCAGCCTTCAGCGCCGAAACTACGTTAGACAAGTAGTTCCTCCTTTCTCCGATCATTACTACTACTTCATCCTCTGGGGTTCTTAGTTCCATACGTTTAGCCGCACAATCCAACACGGCTCGGTGCTCTACTAGGCAATCCATTCCGAGTATAAGTTTAAACTCTCCAAAAGGTAATTCCATTAAGACAGCCCGAAAGTTCACTCCCTGAATCTCTAGGGGTATATTCCGAAAGATCTTATCGATCATCACTGTTTGGCCTAATGGGCTTACTACAGTCATCTGCCTATCAGAAAGTTCAGAGTCTAGGCCTAGTGTTTCCACTACACTACATGCAATATATGAATGGGTCGAGCCCACATCAATTAGAGCAAAATAGGGCTTGTCAAAAATAAAGAACGTACCGATTATAACATCCGGTGCGTCTCCATCCTCCCTCCGGCGAACCGCGTAAACCAAACCTGGTTGCCTTGCCTCAAGATAGCAGCGGCACACTACTGCCTGTGTTCCTGACCTCCGCCACCACCATTACCTCTGTTGCTCGAACCACGACCTCGTTGAGGCTGCGATCCTCCTCTACCCGCCTGACTAACATTCTGAGTTGCCGGTCGACTTTCGTCTAAGTTCTTAGGACATTCCTTGACCACATGGTCCTTGGACCCACACCTAAAACATCCTCCTGTTCTCCTCCAACACTCTCCCAGGTGCTTCTTTCCATACACATCACAAGGTCGATACCGCTCTTCCGATCCAAACTTTGTCGACCTCGCGCCCATCAACTCTAAGCCTCTTATGAACCTTTCCAGATGACCCAAAACTTCTCTTGGGCCTATTTCTATCCACAGCCTGCTTTGTAGAATCCTTGATTCCCTCGGCCACCATGGCCTTTTCTGTAACACCCCCAAACCCGGCCCACAAGCCCTGACCGGATCGGGTATGTCACTGTGGAAGAACGGTTGAAAATCTTTTGACTTTTAGAATAAAACATGAAATTTGTTAACTTTTGTAAAACCATGTTCATTTAGATTTATAAGTAAAACTTTGTTATAAAAAAAATGTCTAAATTAAAACTTTAGCTTATATATATGTGTTGAATAAGTAGACTATTAAAAATAAAACGTTGGCATATAGTAATTTGATTCAATCATACCATAATTAAAAATAATTCCCCCAAAAAAAAGCAAAAATAATAATAATTAGGCCCTTATTACAACCCAATATTTAAACCAAATACTTCATATTAAAAATATAAAACACTGAAAGTAATCTCCTTCTGCATGGCCACCTCGTATCCACTCCAAACCCGGTCCAAAGTTTACGCATCACCTGAAATGGTTGAGAAAAATTGGGTGAGTCCACTGACTCAGTGCATAATCATCACACATGCTTTCCACACGTATGGGCTTGGCCCATATCCACACAGATCATACAAATAAACATGTAATTACGAAACCCAACCCAACCTAGGTCCATTCGTACACCAACCTTAGCAGACTCCCTACCCAAGGCCGTGGCTAATCCACCGATCACAACCGAGTGATCCCACATATCTTACCTCGGCAGACCTGCTGCACAAGGCCGTGGCTGAGCCACCGATCACATAAGTGATCCCAACATTAATCTGTCTACGGTGATGCACACAGCCATCAACCGCCGAGATGGGCACCTAGCCAACACCTCTCTTGATGCAGCACACAGCTAATCATCAAGCGCTAATATAGCACGAGGCTAACATTAGTCCACGTACACAAATATGTACACCCATCCTTCCTTGATCAAATCCAATCCCCGTGCATATATGTTAATGAATCATGCCAAATCAGCATATAAAATAAATATAATCACATGCTCATTACTATACAACACAAGCACCATAAATAATGTAATCTCACATATTACTGACCTGTTAACCGATTACCCCAAACATGGGTATCCACCACTTTAGCCTTTATAGTCGGCTATCACACATCATACACCATATATATATACATATATATCAATACACAAAATAGGAGAAACAGTGCGATAATTACGCACCTGTTTGATACAGTCGGCTAAATCCCAAAATCACACGTGGCACCTAAAAGTCTGTCGAAATCCCTAACATAATACCACATTAATTCGACCTTAGCACACTTAGAGAAAACTTAGGGCCATTCAACCAAGACAAGAATATCAGAATAATTCTTACCACCACTTACCACCCGATTAATAGAGAAAAGAGGCTACGCTTGATTGTTTCCAAATCCCGGAGACCCTATAATAAAACGGTTCCAAAACAATCGATTAACACACTTCCAATCAAATGCCGAAATCAACTCTTACCTTTGTAAAAGTCGACGGAGAACAGAGAGGGAAAATAAATGGCATTCGGCTACCCACACTCACCTTCTCCAACGATTTGAAACAGACAACCCAAGGAGACCAACACTACTCTAAAGTTCGGCCAAAGTGACACTAATAGGGGAGGGGGTTTCGGCAACAAGAGTTTGAGAAAAAGAAAATAATAGATGAACAGGAGGAGGGTGCCTTCGGTTTTGCAAGATAAAAAAGAAAGGGAGAAGGGAGAGTAGAAGATTCGGCCACCACACCAAATTGAGAATAAAAAAATGTCAATGAAAGAAAAAGAGATGTTTAGGAGAAGAAAGTTTCGGCTACTAATGAGATTTTTAGGGAAATAAGTGTAAAATTCAGCAAAGGTAAATATTGCTTGAGATTTTCGGTTTCAAGGAAGAAAAATGAGAGAAATCTCTTTGAAAAAAATTCGGTTAAATGCATTAGAATAAAGCTGACCGAAAATACACCAACAAATACCAAGGAACATTCTAAGACTCCCCTTGAAGACTCCAAAATTTGGCTACTCCTACAAAAGCTCATGACCACTAATTCAAGCTAATTTGAATTAATCAATTTCCTTAATTTCCTCCCAGCCAACCATTTAAAACCAATTCAAATTAAATAAAATAAATCCCCCCTTTCCATTATCACCTTATCAATTAAAAAAACAAAATAAATTAATATTAATCCATCCCTCCAGCCAAATTCTAAATCAAAATATTATGCTTATCCTATTAAAGTCCACATGTCGCCCAACTCTCCCCCTCTTTGTTGACGTCACAAGCAAAAATTAAAAGGCTCAAAATATTGCTTCTCCTGCGTCTTGAACCCCCGTCCTGCACCAAGCCCCTTTAAGCTTTAACGCCCCCATGCCATTCTGCCAGTGTGGTTTTTGTGATATAAATCCGCCACATATTCTTTTAAGCCCTCCTTCCTCAGTTCCTTCCTCACTAACGCCAAGAACAAAAATAAAATCCCCCACTTTTGCCGCCGTGCCTCGAACCTGTGCCCTTGTTGGCGCTTATAATCGACCTCTAAGTGGCGCATGGGAGCCACTTTACCACCTGGACTTTCATGTCCACTAACCCCGCCATTATATTTTTAAGGCATACCTGGCCCAGTTTCTTTAGCTGACGCAAAAATGAAACCAAAATGTTGCCTTAGCAGCTCGAACCCTTGCTCCCTGAGGCGTCACCTTCCAAGCTCTAAAGTGGCGCCTCCTTGCCACTCTACCAAAGCAATTTTTGAGTCTTAACCTCCCAAATAATTCTCTTAAGACCTCTCAAACCAAGCTCCCCTTTTTTTTAAACACTAAAAATCAAAAATCCCCATAAGGCATCTCTTACCTTCTAGGGTTCTTCAAACCCCTTAAAACTCGTCCAAGCACACAATAAGCCTATCATTACTTGAGTTATGCACCAAAAGCATAACCCCTAAAACTCGGATGTTACATTTTCTACCAAAGCAGAGAATTCCCGCTCCTGATGCGGTGCTATCAACAGTCTCAGATCATCCCTTAGCCCGTCCTCAAAACGGACACATCGCTCATGCTCAGTCGCCACGACACTCGAGAGCTCACGGCCAACCTCAGAATTGACCTTATATTCTCGCGAAGCGACTTGTTTCCTTGGACCAGCCCCAGAAAAGCTTTCCTTTGCTCATTAATGTACCTGGTTCCCACATATTTCTTTTGGTACGCTTCCTTAACGTACTCCCAGGTCAGATCCTCAGTCGTGGCACCATCCTGCACAGTTAACCACCATTGATACGCTTCATCGCGTAACAGTGCCACCATTCCCTTCAACTATTCCTCAGAGGTCAGATCAAGCTCATCCATGATGCGCTCCGTTGCTTCCAACCAGTACTCAGCTGTACTGGGTGCTACTCCAGACACTCCCCGAAACATCTCGGCTCCATTAGCTCGGAGCCGTTCAGTATGATTTACGGGTTCCCGAATTTCCTCCCGCACGACCACCAATTCCAAAACTCGCGCAAAGACGACTGCGACACGTGATCTTCCCCGCCCGAGCTTGCTGCCAAAGACCCACGCTTGGTAGGGGTGGTGGTGGCGGTGGTATCTCATTATCAGACCCTTGACCCGATCTAACGGGTTTCGACACGGTCATCCTTCCTCTACCTCGTCCACGATGACCACGTCCTCTAGAGCTCATTTCTAACATCGAGATCTGATTAAAAAGTTTTATGAATTAGTCATTGTTCCACTTATTTACCCGCGAAGGAGTTTTATGAAAAAGGATTTAGGAGTGGTTCTTTCGTATTCATACAAGCATACAGTCTTTCCATTCATTCATTCATTAAACAAGTATGAACTTTCGTTCATTCAGAGAAACGTTGTAGTTCTCATTGTTATTGTTTTTCCACTACCTAGGGGTATTTTCGTAATTTGTCCTACAGGGGCATTTTCGTAATTTTTCAAAATAAAAATTTCTTCGGTGATTTTGTCAAAAGTATTTTGGTAATTTCAAAGCCCCGGGTAATTTTGAAAATTTTTTTTTGAAATCCGGGGTTATTTTGGTAATTTTGGACCTTGGGGGTATTTCGGTAATTTTCCACGAACCGGGGTAAATTTGTCAAATGTAATAAGTCAGGGATATTTCAAAAGTTGTAAAACTTTGAGGGTTCTTTTTGAGAATTTTACTTTTCAAAACGATGATGTTGCAAAACTTTTGGAAATCAAGGTCATTTTGGTAATTTTGTAAATTAGGGGAAATTTTAAAATTTTTCAAAATCTAGGTATTTTTGATGGTTTACAAATTAGGGTTTGTAAATGTTTATAAAATAATGAAGTTTGGCAAAACCGTTGAGAAGCTTGACATTTTGTGAATCAAGGCATTTTGGTAAATTTACCACTAAGGGCTTTTTTGTAATTTTCACAAATCAGAAATTTTTCGAAAAATTTTGTAAAGATGGTTTTCACAAATTTAAAAGAAAGTTTTAAGAATTTAAAACTAGGGTTTGTTGTTTTGTTCTCTTTTTTTTTTATAAAGCAAAACGGCTAGTTCCCTTTTTGGGTTTTAGTCATTATATTCAGCCTATGACCAAGCCCTCTTGGTCAGGGTAAACCAAAGCTACGCACCAGGCAGGATTTGAGTGGAGAGGAGGTGAGTCACGTGGACTGCTTAAATACCAAGTTCCCACCGAAACCATTCCTAGACATGCGCACAGCGGTTGCCACACCACTGAGCCCTCTGAGTTAGGGTGAACCGAAGCTACGCACTGTAGGATTCTGCGAGAAGAGGAGGTGAGTCACTAGGATCGCTTAAATACCTGTGCTCTTCTTACGGATCCAATCCTAGACATGCGTACAGGGGTTACCACACCCTAGCTCAGTGACTTAGCCATAGGTTTGTTTAGTGCATTAAGTCTTATGTGGTTGTGTTGAGTAGACTAGTCCTAGAGTTCAATATTCCTATCATTCTATTCTACGTTCCATGCCTTTTCTACCCTTATACAATTCATAAATCACATAATCACACATAGAGTTAGGGTACTTACGGTGGATCATGGCCTGAGACTTAGGTGCCATGCTAGAAAACTGTTTATTTCATAAAATCCTTTCAAAAACTTACTTGGCTCGATTTGAAAACATTTTGGGCCTTAGCCAGGTGAGGTTTTGAAACTGGCTCGATATTTCAAATGAAACACCCCACACCCTACCCACGAGCACGAACCGGATCTCGTATGTTCCTTAAGTAAACCGGTTTCAAAGTTCTTTGTTACTTAGAGAAAATTTGTGTAATTTTAGAAAAATACCGTTTTGGGTTGGGCTTAAGTTGGAAACCCATTTATTTTAATTAGAAATCATTTAATTACGGTGACAAAACAATTTAGGGTTTATTTTTAAAATAAATTTAATTGAACTTAATTAAAAGTAATTCGTAACATAATAATTAAAATAAAAGCAAAGAAATAAAACTATCCAACTTGGGCCTATGGCCTTATTACATCAACCAAAATCCAAAAATAAAATTTAAGTACTGAGTAAAATAAAAGTCCAAATCTTTAAATTTCTCCTTGCAATGCATGGCCACATTTAGCTCCCGCTTAGGCAGGTCCATTATTGCTCATCACACTGAAAAATATTTCCCACAACAGCGGGGTGAGTGAAGCCCGACTCAATGTGTAACCAACACTACAATTTAATAAATCAAGGCATACCGAACATAACATGTTCATACATTAATTCAAAATAATGATGCAATCCCGAACCCAAAACCTAGATGTCATCCGCTACACACCCCCGTACCAACCAAACACACCGTGGGGACTACTAAGTCAACCCTCCTTCCGCTACACACCAAATTGCAGGCTTAAGTCACCGCATCTGTGGTCTTAGGTCACCACTTTTCAGATTACCGTGGTCTTAGGTCACCACTTTTCGATTCATCGTGGTCGTAAGTCACCACTTTTGGACATCGTGGTCTTAAGTCACCACTTTTCACTTCCCCTTTCAATATACAACCATATGCCCCATATATTAATAAGCATAATATACCAACGTTCACAATTGTATAAAATTCTCATGTTACGAATAACATATTTCATATTTCTACTAGAAGTAAGAAACGTACCTGAGTACTTTTGTACCACATTTGGGTACTTAGCCATATTCACATTCATATTTATATACTCATAGATTAAAATATTGCCATGTGACATATTAAAAGATAGTGGGGATTACACACCTGATTCGCTTAATAATTTCCTCGAGATCCCGAAAGACTGATCTTTGCCTTAGATCCGTTTACTCCTATATTCGGTCAATCATTTAAACACATCAATAAACCTATTCGGCTTAAAAACCAAATCCTAATAGGATTTGTATTCTAAAAACTTACCTTTGATGTCGATTTGATTATTCAAATCCCGAAATAGATCCTTGCTTCCTTGATGCTGTCGAAAATCCTATAGGCACATGTTAGATTGATTTTGTAACACCCTGAAAATTCGAGTAATTTATTTTCATTGTGTGCTTTGAGTAATTATTCTAGAAGGTGGAATTTCTTTATTTATTTTTGTGTTTAGTATAGTTCTGAAGAAGAATTAGAATTTATTGGGTTGGATTAATATTATTAAATTTTGAGAATTTATGGAAATGGACTAAGTGGCATTGACACATAAATTAATTTAAGTGTCAATATGTAGCATAAGATGAGTTATTGGACAAGTGGTGTTGGCGCATGAGCTAGTGCATGGGGTGAAGGTTCGAATCCCTAAATAGCATCTAGGTGAATTTTATTTTTGATTTTTACGCCCATGTATAGCAAGTGTCGGCCAAGAGCATATATGGAAGGTGTTGACTTGTTATTTTTGGTTAGTATATCAAAGGAATAAGGAAAATTTGAACTTAAGGAAGGGTATCAAAAGAATAAGGAAAATGTGAAGATATGAGGCAAGAATCAAGGAAATATTTTTGGAAACAATATCTTGGCCTAAAGACCAAGCATATGGACGGCATTATGGCTAGGGGGGAGCCGAATTTTGGTGATAGTCTTGGCTAGGAATTTTAGTTTTTGTTTTGGTCATTTTTGTTAGTTTGTGCAAGTTTTGAAAATTCTCTCAAACTCTCTTTCTCTTTTGGCCGAAATTGTGCACTTGATAAGCCTAGTTTCTTTTGTCAAACTGGTCATTTTTGTTTTACACTTTGGTGTCAATTTTGTGCCTTTCTCCTTGTGCCGATTTTACCAAAACCTAAAGAGAGCATTCTTTTCTTTTCTTCTCCCCATTGCCGAATATCCATCTCTCTCTCAAGCTCATCTTTTTCTTTTCTTTTTCCTATTCACTTTGAAATCAAAGCAACATCATCACCATCTTTCTCCTATTTGATTTCTTTCAATTGAAATTCTCTCTACCTACACTCTCATGGCCGAATATTAAGGTGACTACAAGCCAAATTATTTTCTTCTCTCCTTAATCTCACATAGCCGAATCTTTCATCCATCAATACCATTCTCAAATCCTTTCTTTTCGACGTGGAGATTAGGTAAGAGATTCTTTTCGCTTCGATTAGCTAATAGTGGTTATGGCCGAATATTGATGTTGGTTTGTAGGCTTTATTAGATCAAAATAAACGTTCATTTTATTAACGTTTATTTTGTTAAACTTTAGTGCGATAACGGAAGTTGGAATCAAGAAGTCGTGGGTGACGTAAATCGTTGGAATTGATTTTTGTGGTAAGGAAATCACATCTTTAAACCTTAGAATTATTTCGATATCATTGGATTAATGTTCCTTTATCTTGAAGACATTCAAAATAGGGAAGAAAAGGCGGTGTTTAGCCTTCGGAAGAAGGAGGTTCTATTATTCCCTAAGTATAAGCAAAGGACTATTTCGGGAATCGGGATTTTCCACCTGGGTTGCGGACGTTCAACCGAGGAAAATCAATTGTTCGAAGTCGTTCGTACTCGAACCATTATTTGTTCGTGGTTTCGATTCGGTTAATGAACCATCGATCGGAGAGAAATCGCAAGTAGAAGTCTTTACGGAAATCCAGAGGTAAATTTCTAGATCGTTATATTTAGATCGGTTTTATTATAGATTATAGTGTTTTAATTAACGCAATACGTATATAGGTGTTGAAGAGCGGGAAAGTTTAGTTCTCTCCATAACTGGTGTGTAATTTCACACTCATTTTTGGGTTAGATTTCTAATCGTAAGTATTGCGATAAAACCGTAAAAATGGTAAATTCGGAAATTATGTAGTAATTGATACTTTTGTGAAAATGCATGAAAACGGTTAAAACCGAGAAATATACGAAAAACTGTTAAGTTGATAAATTGGGCCAAAATACTCTAGTTCGATAATTGGGCCGATAATACTCTAGTTCGATAATTGGGCCAAAATACTCTAGTTCGATAAATTGGGCCAAAATACTCTAGTTCGATAAATGGGCCGAAGCCCACTAAATTGCTAAATGGGCAAATTGCTAAAATTAATAGTTTCTATGGGCCAAATAAAATGTTTAATGATAAACCCACCGATGTTATGGAAAAATTGAAAATCTGTTATATGATTATGTTTTGTTATACAAACATGATTGCATGGGGTGGGATATATGAAGAGAAGAATGGCCAGTTGCCACAAATTTGGCTCAATGCCTCTAGTTCGGTGGCTCTACCACAAATTTGGCTCAATGCCTCTAGTTCGGTGGCTCTGCCACAAATTCGGCTAAATGCCTCTAGTTCGGTGACAATGTCACAATCTAGTTTGGTAGTGCACTACAAAATTAATTAAAGGCTTAAAGCCTATAATTGGTGTGTTTGGCGGGGTGGGTTGACTTGATCCCCACAGGTGTGTTGGTTGGTACGGGGGTGTTAGCGGATGGACACTAGGTTGGTTTGGGAAATTCATTTTACATGCATTCATTTTTTTTAAATTGTATTATTTTATGATATATGGTTGAAATCATTAATGGGCTCAAGCCCGACTTGATATCTTGACGATCCGCCCAAAAAATGGTGGTAAGTGAGTTGCACACTGAGTTCTTTGTAACTCACCCAATTTTTTTTTACCATTTCAGGTAATGGAAATTGACGTGGACTTGGGCCGGAGATGACTTGGTGGAGGCCATACTACAAACTTGGGTTTTTATTAAATTATGACTTTATTTAGATTATTATCTTAAATTTCTGTTATGGGTTTTATGTAATAAGGCCTCTTATTATGTTTTTATGGATTTTATTGTGTGGATGGTTTAAATTTTATTTCTAAACTTTTAATATGGTTTTATCTTAAATATGTTAAGTTTTCTTAAGAACATTGGTTTTATAACAAAATTTCTGGACACTTTAATTATTTGAAATTCTTTCAAAGTCCTTTTAAACTATCTTAAGATTTTGACATTTTTATTTTGACGATAAGTTTTCAAACAAGTATTAATCTTAAGCTACAAATTTCAAATCCTTGTATTAATTTTTTTTATTATTAAACTCGATTTTCAAAAAGTTTTTGTAGCACTATTTTATCTTAACCATTTGAGAATAAACGAATGTATGATTGGTGTGACAAACCAAATCTCGTCTAAACGCATAGACCGGGTTTGGGGTGTTACAGATTTCTAACCCTTAATCACCATTAAATGGCCTATGGCCGAATATTCATATTTCTTACCTTAGATCCTCGAATTTCCCGAAAGATTCCTCCTTGTATTCGACAGTTGTAGAAAGAACCTGAGAGATCCTTATAGATTTGGCCATAAAGCAAGAATAGAGATTAGACCCTTCTCTTTCAGCAAATAGAAAAGAAAGGAACTTGAATAATGCTTAATCTTACCTTTTACGCTTTAATCGATTGCTTCCTTGCCTAGAGTCACAAAGATTTGGCTATGGAGATTTAAACAGGGATCAAAGAGATTTTGGTTTGACAGTAGAAAATGAGAGAAGAAGAAAAGATGAAGTTTTGCTTAAGGAAAATTTCAGCAGAGAGAAAGAAGGGCTAGGGAATTTTCGGCAAAGGGAGAGGATGAATGGAAAATAGCCTTAATTTTCCTTCTTTAGCCGAAATTATCAGGCCAAGAGTCCTTGACTTGGCCACCACTCTTCCTTTGTGATAATATTATCTCTTTTATTTAAAATAAAGAAAGGAAAATCCTTATTATCTCTTCCAAATTAAATAATCCAAATTAATTCCTCAATTATCCCCTTAATTGCGAAAATTTAAAGGGAATAAAACTCCCTTTTTCTAGAAGCCTTGCCGTCCACTCCAGTCTTCTGGAAGCAAAAATAAAACCTTCTTTTATTTGCTTCCCTTGTGACTCGAACCCAGGCCCATGCCTTCTGCATATGGCGCCATTTCCATAGGCCATAAGTGCCATCTTCAGGCCACTTTTCCAAGCCTGTTTGTGTGTCAAATTTCACAAACTTTTTCTTTTAAGGCCACCTTGCCTTACTTTCCTATTTTAAACTTTAAATCTTGACATTTCTACATCATTTCTAAGTTTCCTAAAATTTTCGATCGGCTCTGTAAACTTGTCATTTTCTTACATTTCCAAGTTTCCAGAAATGTTTACTTTCCATTTTTGAATCATTTCCTTACATTTCCAGGTTTCCAAAAATGTTCATTTCCATTTTCATTTCCAAAAATATTAGAAATTTATTCATAGTACTTAAGACTTGTCATTTCGTACAATTAAACCGGAAATGCATAGGCCCTTTCCAGGATGTTACATAAACATTTTCCTTAAAGGTTCAAATCTAGTGGATTTGGGAAATCCTTAGTTGAGGAAAGTTAAGGTAGTGGATGTAGGCAATTGAGGCCGAACCACTATAAATACTTGAGTCGTTTTATTTTTTCCCTTTCCCGAAAACGTTTTAATACACCAATTCACCCCCTCTTGGTGTATTTTGATCTCAACAAAAGTTAATTTTTTAAATTAATTTAATAAATAATGTCTATTTTGAGATGTAATGTCTCAAAAGTCAGTGGTGTCAGAAAGTGTATTTTCAGGGTTCCGTTTCCGTAAAACGAACTCATAAATATTTTTATTTAATATTTACAGAACTACATTGGAAGTGAATTGAATTTCGGATAAGTAATTTCAATGAAATAGCATTTAATTAAAGTATAAGGACTAAATTGAAAAAGGATAAAACATCTAATTATTATAGAAATATAATTAAAATTGAATTTATATGGCTTATTAAAGAAATAAACCATTATGTACAATTATAATGGTGGCTGGTTATTAAAATAAAATAAGTTAAAATTTAAGATATTATTAAAATAAAAATAAAATAAAATGGTTAGTGGATGGAAAAAGAAGGAGACAATTCTCTTTCAATTTACTTTCTTCTTTCTAAATAAGAAAGAGCAGGGAGAAAAAGAAATGCATGCTAGGATTCTTAAATTTCAAGCTCAAAATTAGTTATTTCAATTTAGTCATTTTTTTTATAATTTTTAAGTTTTCGGATTCTCGTAGTTCAATCTAGTATACCCATGTTGAAATTTTTTTTATACTGTTAAAGTTTGATAATGTTGCTATTATAAGATAGTTGAAGCTTTTGGTTATTTATTGGTAAATTATTATGATTATTTTGATTAGTAGCTAACGTCGACTAGGATTGCTCAAAAAAGAAAGGAAAAGACAAAGTCGTCGACGAATAGCTAGGAGTTTACGGTTTGTGTTTCTATAATTCGAACTAACTTATAAAATGTTGCATATGGATTTATTTATTCATGGTAAGATTATAAGGTGGGATTATTGTTCATTTGTAATTATTTGAGTCGATTGATGATTATGGAAATTCAATTGAGTATATTTGAAAAATGTGTGTATTCTTTATAATGTGAAAATTGCACATGATTTGGGATATTTTTGGTTGCTATTTATGTTGAATCAATGTTTACTTAATATAGATAAATGTGAATTGATGCATTGGTCGATATTGAATAATTAAATGGAAACCTTATTAACTGTTTGGACAGGGTCGGATATAGTTGGCATGCCATAGGATAGGAAAAGTTTAAGGATTCTTCGACTACGAGTTGATGAGACACTGGGTGCCAATTTGCTTTGATTAAAATGATGAGACATTGGGTGTCAATTTATTTATAGCTGGGCACAACTATTTGCTTCAGATTTATTCGATGAGGCACTGGGTGCCAAACAGATGTGTTGGTTGGATTCATGTATCCGTTTGAGTCTGAGTCATGTTAATAGGGGAAGAGAATGATAAACTCGAAATAATGATTTTGATATGGCAAATGACATTGAAATGACAATGCTAATGAAATGAAAAATGTTTCAAAATGAAATGAAATGTGAATTGGAAATTAAAATAGTGAATGGATATGTGAATAAGGAATGGTGTTGATTTATATATGAAATAAATTGAACTATGGTTGATGTGGTCATGGTATATATGGAATTAAGCTTGGACACTATATTATATATGAATTGAATTTGTCTTGTATTATTATTATTAGTAAAATGTATTTGATAAATTAATGCATATATTAACTTGCACGTTCAATATGAAATTAGTATAACATTATCTAGTTTTAACTTGAGCAATTTAATGTATTATATTTTGCTTTTAATATTCGAATTATAGAAATACTGTTGAGTTATACTCAACGTATGAATTATTTTCCCATGCGCAGATTCGGTACTTATTTACTTGATTGTCGACTCAACATCCAGCGACAATCTCGAACTCAAATGTTGGTGTATTGTTCATTTTGGTCTTGGCATCTACCTAGGATGTTTAATGATTAAATGATTATTTTGTATTTAGTTAGCCTTTTTGAGATTTTTTAAACATATATAAGTGTGATGGAAATGGTCATGTGGTTGATAATTTGATAGGTTGCTTTGAGTAATATGCTTAATGTTTTCTTAGTTGAGAAAAAAATATTATGCTAGGCAATGTGGTTGGTTAATGCTTAGTTTTGGTTTGACAGATGATATGCTTAGATTATAAGTAAAATTTTTTTTTTCGGTAAGTTGAATATTTAAATATGTGATGGTTGAATGATTGAATGTATACATGTGTGGCTTGAACATTTGAGATACCATTGAAGGTATATTGGTAAGAATGAAGTTGGTCATTTGGCTACTTTGAATTGTTGAACGAGGTGCCAATTGTGGCATATTGGTTAGGCACTTAGGATGGTTGTTTAAAATAATGTTTATTATTATCATCATCATCATCATCATTATTATTATTGACTTGAATTGAATGCTTTTGAAGATGTTAAATTTGGTATAAATGGTGGCTTGTAGCATAAGTGTTTTATAGGTAAATTACTTGTTTTGAAAGGCATTTTCTAGGTATACACAGTCAGGGGTCACTCCCCTGTATGCAGGTTTTCCTTACATTTTTTTTGTTCATTACCGAATACTCAATATTTTATTGAATTAGATTGAATAATGATCGTATAAATGCTAGTATATAATTATTTACTATTTTTTCATGACTTTAAATTGTAAAATGTTTGTTATTGTGTGATAATTGTCCGTAGCACTTTATTGCTTGAGTTCGGTGACCAGACAGAGTGAGAGGCATTACATGAGAAATAGAAAAACATGTACTATGTTGGATTAAATTATAAAGTGTTGAGTTAAAATTCCATGAAACACATATAATTGGACTCAATACAAGAGAGGCTTGAATTCTCATCATAATACATATGAGGGGGAACACACCCTATTAGTCGCCCCTCTCTCCTAGTTGAGCTAGGGGATTGTTTTTTTTTTCTATTAAATAGACAATAAATGCAATCTACTAATTCAACTAGGGTTTCATTTCCTCTCCCTATAAATAGATGACATCGATTGGGATAAAAATACAATAAATTATACACAACTTTGAGATTTTGTTATTCTGCCCAAAAATAGTGAGAATTTATTTTTAAGTATAATATCTATTTTTCGAGAATAACAATTATACTGGTTTTTATAAGAGAGAGATTTACTTTCCCACTAAAATTAAAGTAAATAATTTCTAGTTCTGTGTTTGATCTTAAAGTATTCGAGCCCACACTCGAAGCAATTTGTGGTACGAGAATAGCAGAAAAGGTCATTTAGTTGAAAGCCAGGAACGACAAGGATCTGTCTATCCCAAAACACAGGTGCAATTTTGGGAAATGTTTATTACTATAAATATCACAAACCGACTCAGTTTTCAAAATTTTATTTTTCTGATGTACAAGAAAATTGTTTTCAAATCAAATTTTTTTCCAACAATGCAAGTTTAAGATCATCAAACATGACCAAGACCATGCATCAAATAAGTCATATTTCAAGCTTATATTACAAGTTCAACCATAGCCACAATTTTTACATAATAATCCACTAAAAATGACCATTTTCACAATAATGTGCCCTTATATACATGCCACAATATTTAGAGTCAAAACGAATATATTTCTATTGTCTTATTGACAATGTGTGCTTCCCGTTGATCTTGCTTGACAAGTTCTGCAAGGTGATGATCTACAAATAGGGAAAACAACTAGAATAAGCATATAAATGCTTAGTAAGTTCAAATGAAAAATGTATGCTTACCTTGATCATACCTAAGCATGTTGGTCACAATAGTTTTGAAATAAATTTTGCTAGGACATGGCATTTAAAATGACAATAAGTGAGCAAAAATATTCATGAGCATTAAACATTAAAAGCAAAACTCAAAACACAACCACTTTTTATCACTTTCACACAATTCATCTCAATGTCACATTCTAACATCAATCTATAAGACTATACCAATTTCACATTATTCCTTTCATTGTCATACTCTATTATCAATCTATAAGTTTATACAAAATTCAAATTATTCATTTCAATGTCATATCAAAAATTGGTTTATAGAATCCATTTTCAAGTTTCCAATTTCAATTAACAAGTTTCGCCTGATAGAACTCTAGTAAAATGGACTTGGATACACGGGTGAGCTACACCACACTAGATAACTTGTAAGAGCTTAAACTACACAACTCTAGTGCACCGAAGTACAAATACTGTAGACATCAAATGCATATTCATATGCTAATACATTCCTCCACCACACTAGGGTCTCTGTAGAGACATATAATGCTTAATGATCTGTAACATACGTTGGATCTCGATATAACCTGTAATAATCTTGGTACAATCACATATCCCGTACAAGTGTGCATATGACCCTATTGGCATGCCAATCATATCCTAACTTGTTACTAAGTTCACATGAGCATTAATTTTACATATGTACAATATCATTCCATGTAAACAATCATTTTCATGTGTGTATACCCTGTAATTATCCATATTTGCATATCATTACACCCCTAACCCTTCTCTGTCTTCGGATTAGCGTGACAGAGCATTACTATTATAATAGCCCGATTTTGGGGCTAGTCGGAACAGTGGTTTCGGAACCACTAATCTGAGGTCAGAGAAAAATATTTTAATATTAGTTTATGTGTTATAGCATGATTATATGAGTGCATGAAAATTTTGGTGAATTAATTTTAGTGATTGCATGCTTAATTTTGAAAAAGGACTAAATCGCATAAAGTGCGAAAGTTTTGTTCTACAAGCTAAAGGTGTTAAATAGCTATAGAATCTTAAATTGGAGGTCCTTAACGTGCAATTAGGCCCTTAAGAGAGTGTTGGTCGGCCATAGGGGACAAAAAAAATGCAAATTGGTCAAAGTTGGTGGAATTAGGTGACTTAATTGATGAAATAAAATAAAATAAAGAGAAAAAAAAAGATATCACCTTTCATCTTCATCCTATCCACCGAAAATATCAGCAAAATAAGGGTTTTGGAAGCTTGAAATTTTCAGCAACTTACAATCCTTGCAAGTAAGTGATTTTAATGGTCATTCTTGATAATTTTTGTACGTTTGGGACCCTTGTAGCATAATCTAGCTAATGAGGGGACTATTTTGCACTATGGTTGAAAGCCTAGGGTTTTTCCATGAGAAAATTAGTTTATTTTGCTGAATTTTTATGGAAGAAAATGAATCTTGGTTGTTAAATAAACAACTTTTGTGAAAGAAGTTTCCATGAAAACACCTAAAATGGACCTTTTTGTAAAGGTTGTAAAATAGGTAGTTAATGTGTTAAATAATTGGATTTTTGAGTTGCTATAAGATTAAAATAGATTCGTCTAGGCTTGGTTAATGAGGAAATTTGATGAAAATCATTTTACGAGCCTAGGGGCAAAATTGTAATTTTGTTAAAGTCTAAGGGTAAAACGATAATTTTGCCGAAAGAGGAATTTTGAAATGTTTTGATTAATTTGGTGATTAAATTTGTAAATTTTGTCATTATAGATCAAGAAAAACAAGATTCAAACTTAGACTGGGGAAAGCCAAAATAGTGGACTAAATCGAACTAGCCGCCCATATTTTGTATACCGAGGTAAGTTGTACATAAATAATACAACTATCTTGTTATTATGCATTAAATAATTGATATGGCATAAAATGATTGATTATTGTTATGAAAATGCATGACGAATATGATGTGGTATACTCCGGTTGAACTTTGGGAATAGATGGGATATCCAAGCTATGACATTTGAGTGATATGTGTGCTAGTGTAAGACCATGTCTGGGACATGGCATTAGTGTTGATATGTGTGTGCCAGTGTAAGACCATGTCTGGGACATGGCATCGGTGTTGATATGTGTGTGCCAGTGTAAGACCATGTCTGGGACATGGCATCGGCATTGAGAAGAGAGCCAGTGTAAGACCATGTCTGGGACATGGCATCAGCGTTGATATGTGTGTGCCAGTGTAAGAACATGTCTGGGACATGGCATCGCCCATATTATAAGAGCCAGTGTAAGACCATGTCTAGGACATGGTATCGACATTGAGAAGAGAGCTAGTGTAAGACCATGTCTGGGACATGGCATCGACATTTTACCCTTTTGTGTGAGGCATGTCGGGTATCCTTTGGTATTCGAACTGGTTCAACGAGAAATTTAAAGTTTGTGTCCAAAGTGAGAAAAGTTATGACTATGTTGTAAGTGATACAGGTACCTACATGAAATTCATGAGAAATGAGCTCAATTTATGTTATATGATTAGTAAGGATGAAAATGAGTAAGTTATGTCTTTAATTTTCTGAGAATTTGGTCCAAGCTTATAATATGCTATGAGTATGATAATGCATGGTAATTGTTGTTAATTATTTACTTACGACTTACTAAACTTTGTGCTTACTCCCTTTCCTTTCCATTTTCTTATAGTATCACCAAGCTAGCTCAGGGATCAAAGGACGTCGGAGGCTCGATCACACTATCAATTGAAACATTTTGTATAGTTAGATTTATCATTTTGAGTATGGCATGTATAGGGACTTGGTCTTTTGTCAAGTGTCATATTGTTTTGGCCAAATGTGTTGGCTTGTCTTGAAGTTGAAATCATTTTGTATAAGGCCATGGATAATGGCTAATACTTGTTATTGATTTATGAAAATGTTGATTTTTTTCATGGATGCGCAAATTGCATGGTTGAGTATTTGATATATTGATGCATGAATGAGTAGGTTATTTAATGTGGCTTATTTTGGTGCAAGTAAGGGTGGCAAAAAGGGCTTGGTAAATAGCCTTGTTATTGTCCACACAGGTAGACACACGGGCGTGTGTCTAGGCCGTATGTGACACACGCTCTAACCCATGGGCGTGCTATGTGTCCCTTTGCACCCTAAGTTGGCTAAACAGAATGGCCAGTAGTAACCACATGGGCTGACGCACGACCATGTGTCTCAACCGTGTGGAAGACACGACCATAGGACATGGGCATGTGCCTAGGCTATGTGAAGTCTACACTTGAATTTAGGAATTTAATTCGCCACACGACCTAAGGACACGGGCGTGTGTCTTGGCCGTGTGACCTTATTGGGTTGATGACTTTAGAAACAGAATGTCAAGGTTTTTGCACACGGGTCGAGACACGAGCATGTCATGGCCTTATGGGGGACACGGGCCATGGACACGGGCATGTGTCAGGCCGTGTGAAAACCTCTGTAGGTTCGAATTGAGAAATAAATCCACACGGGCACGGGACACGAGTGTGTTCCTATATGCTTAGGCCGTGTGAGTTACACAGTCCTTCAACATGGACATGTTATCAGGTCACACGGGCGTGTGCCCTTGTTTGTAGTGACATTTTCCAAAGTTTTCTAAAGAACTCGGTTTGGTCCCGAACGGTTTCCAAAGGGTGTTTTGGGCCTCGTAGGCTCATATTAAGGATTTTAAGACATAGTTTGAAAGGTTTTAAATTTGAATGAAATCTCATAACTCAGAATTGTTTGTATGCATGTTTTTAAGAAAGATAACGCCTCGTACCCTGTACTGGCTTCGGATAGAGTAAGGGGTGTTACATTTAGTGGTATCAGAGCTATGGTTTAGTCAATTCTTGGACTAACCTAGCGTGTGTACAAGTCTAGCTATGCATGCCATATATTAATTATGATAGTGTGACGACTCCTGACAATTTAAAATGTGTTTTTATATAGTAAATGGATCCCGAAGGAGTAGTGGCAGATGATGTCGAGAATAATGCGTCGACTCCTGTAAAAGGGACCGTGTAATACCCCTAACTCGTATCCATCGCCGGATTAGAGTTACGAGGCATTACATAACAATACACAACTTTCAAACAATTATGAATACATACATGTCATGTTTGCATAAATAAAACAAATGGCTGTTTAAAATAATGAACGTACATTATTAGTCACAAAACAAATACACTTCACTTGCATATAATCATATTATTACTTAAACAAATTTACCTCAAATCCATACAAAATTATACGCATCCAAAATATAAGCAAAAATTGTGTACTCATCTCATCAAATTTGAACCATTCTATCATAAAATATAATTTATATACATACATCATTTGAACCAATACTATAAATCCATATAAAATATATCATCTTACACTTATTAAAATACATCAATATTACTCACATGTACAATTCAAGTATTTATCAAATACGTCATAAGCTTATATAACACGTTTATAACTTAATTAGTTCATAACTATCTAAACTTGCATATGTGCAAGTTATAAATCAACAACCCATTATTCACCATTCATTGACCAAACATGTAAACAACTTTAGTAATAATTCATAAGACCGAATATACATTAATACTGTTTATCAAATATATATACTAATTTATTTCATGAAAAATCAGCAACCAAAGGTATATAACCATTAAATCATAAGCCAAAAATAAACCATTTCTTAATCAAATTATATCAATTCATATAATAAAATTATACATATCATTTCACATTTTCCAAACTCAAATTCATATACTTATTTTTAGCACAAAACATGCTTCTAACACAGGTCTAAATCATGACCGATAATACACATGTTCTTCCATATCTTATAACTGAACTTAACTACAATTTCATCTATAATATACTTAATATTTTACCCATTTATTCAATCCACATTTCAAATCCTTAACACCAAGCATCAACCGAATATATATATCACATACATATGAAATAGACATTACTTTTGATACAAACTTAATCCATGATTAAATTCAGACAGATCATTAGCAAAGCATACCAAACAAATCTCACTTAATAAACCATGATCGAATTTAAATAACTCAAGCATTAAATATATCCATTATATCAAAAGCATAGAAACTAAGATTAACCAAAAGAAATAAGCCATTTTCGCATGGCTCATAATTACATATTCAAGGTAGAACAAAAATACATATTAGCCTATACATGCCATAAGTTCAGAAATAAACTTTTTAGAAGTACCAAAGATTGACGATAGTGTGGATGACTTCGATGACGATCCCCGAGCTCGTAACTTACAACCAAAATCTATAAAACAGAGTAACAAAAACACACCAAGGAAGCTAACTTAGCTTAGTAAGCCTTAAGCAAATTAAACAATTCAAATGAATAATGAAATCATTTCAAACAAATCAACTTGTATTACTGATATTATACTTTAATATCAATAAGTTACCTTGGCCGAATGCTAATATTTTTCATTTAGCATAATATTATTCAACTATTCATTTCCAAAATAACACTATCCCAATTATGTTTACAATCATACCTATTTGGCCGAATGATCAAGATCCAATATATCATCTCATAATTTCTTACTTATATGGCCGAATTCACATGGTTCATTATATCGTCACAAATGGCCGATTATACAAGTACAATATATTATCATATATGACCGAACATAGAAGTTCAATAAAACATCACATGAACTCAAATATCCAAACTTAATATAACATTACATGTAGCCAAATATACAAGTTCAATATATCATCACATATGCACATACCTATGTGGCCGAATATACAAGGTCATTTAGGTCAACTTACTTGCTCAATTTCCATATCAAAGTGAAGTCTTATAGACATGGACTTGAAAATAAATCACCGGTATAAAACATGCTAGGCATAAGCCTGAATCACACACCGGCACTAGGCCTGCTAGACTCAAAGTCTGACATTTATTCACCGGTAATAAGCCTACTAGGCACAAAGCCCGATCAAATTCACCAGCACAAGGATTGCTAAGCTCAAAGCTCAAATATCACTATCATAAAGTCATTCTATAATAGTTCATACAAACTTTCAGAAGTTTTAATTCAGTCGAATAAAACTCATCCACAATAATTTAATGTTAAATCACATTTGGCTGCTCTGCTATACAGCTATAAAATTCGAATCATCATAGTAAACCAATTTATATTCAAAATAAATAATTTTTAATTCCTTAAAGACTTACCTCGAATATCGACGAACGTTATGTATCGGTTATTCAATTATTTTTGCTTTTCCCCAATCCAAGTCCGATTTCTTTTGTTCTTGATTTATATCATTTCAAATTAACCTATTTTAAACACCATTACACTCAATTTAGTCTAAAAAACATATAATGGGCAAATTAAAATTTTGCCCCTAACATTTTACACTTTTTACAATTTAGTCTTTTTTGCACAAAGCACAAAATACACAAAATTTGACTATACACCTTAAGGGCCGAATATTCCTAGTCCTTATACAAGTTCATACATTTCATTTATTTCACATTTTAGTCCCTCAAAAATTTATTTTTGCAATTTAGTCCAACATACTCAATTTCATCAAAAATTCAAAGATAAAACTTGTTAATCTAACACATATATATCATATTTCATCATCAAACAACAAAAACAACAAGCTATCATCAATGGCTCAACTCAAAATATTCATCAAAATTAAAAATTAAACATGGGCTTTGTGCATCTCATGGCAACGATCTCAAAAACGTAAAAATTATCAAAAACTGAGTTGAACACATACCTTGATTTAGCTTAGAAATGACCGAATATACAAAAGCTCATGTACTTTTTTTTTCTTTCTTAAGTTTCGGCTATGAACCTTAAAAGATGAAACATGTTTTATTTTTTTTATGATATAATATATATTTTAATACATTATTATTAGTTTACTAATATAACCATTGCTTAAAATTATAATAACATTTTAACTAATGGGCATTAATGTCTTTTGCTGCCCACTATAGCTTAGAATGGATAAATTTCAACTTTAATACTTCCTTTTTAAAAGAAAACATCAATCTAGCCCTTGCACATTAAACTATCAAATTTTTAATTCACGCAATTAAGCCCTTTTATTTAATCGGACACTCAAACAACAAAATTAACACATGAAAATTTCACACAAGCAAATTCACACATAATAAACACAGAAAATAATTTAATATATTTTTCGGACTCGGATTTGTGGTCCCAAAACCGCTATTCTTTTTTGGGTCAAAATAGGGCCGTTACAGACCGTGCCAGTCGAAAGTGGGCTCGTGACACTGGTTCAGGATGGAGGGACCAGAGAAGCCTTCTTCAGGATGGAGGGACTAGAGAAGCCTTCCTCCATATGATGAACATATGGTATTCAAAGTTTGTTCGTGCAAAGCCGAATGCTACACCTCCTCCACCCCTCCAATTCCCCAGCCTGCCCCTACAGCTCCCCAAGTAGTGGAAACGATTAGAAGAGAAAAACCCCCGATAGACGGAATACGAAAGGAAGGGGTTAAGGAATTTAGAGCAAATATAGATGATGACCCAAAGAGAGCAGAATTCTGGCTAGAAAATACCATTAGGATATTCGACGAGTTGTCTTGCACACATAAGGAGTGCATGAAGTGTGTTGTATCACTCCTGCGAGACTCGACCTATCAATGGTGGAACACCTTTGTGTCGATTGTACCAAGGGAAATGATAACTTGGGAATTCTTTCAAGAAGAGTTCTGTAAAAAGTATATTAGCCAGAGGTTTATAGACCAGAAAAGGAAGGAATTTCTAGAATTGAAGCAAAGCCGAAAGACAGTAATAGAGTATGAGCATGAGTTCGTGAGGCTCAGTAAATACCCTCGGGAGTGCGTATCCACCGAAGCCATCATGTGTAAGAGGTTTGAGGACGGATTAAATGAGGACATCCGATTGTTTGTTGGTATTCTAGAACTGAAGGAAATTGTTGTACTAGTAGAGAAAGCTTGCAAGGCCGAGGAATTGGCAAAAGAGAAAAGGAAAGCTGATATTGAGTGTTGTGACTCAAAGAAAAGATAATTGGGGAAATCATTCCAGTCCACATCTAAGAAATCGAGAGAGTTCACTACTCGGTCTAATGCTTCAGTTGGATTCTCAAATAGAAATAGGAGTAAGCAGTACTCGGCATCTAAAAGCTCAAACCACTTCTATTGCGAGTGTTGGTAGTGCTTGACCAAATAAACCTGAGTGTTCGTAGTATGGTAGACGACATTTTAGTGAGTGTCGAGGAAATGATAGAGGCTGTTTCAAGTGTGGTTCACTAGACCACTTCATTTGAAACTGTCCAGAGATAGAAGAAAAAGATAGAAAGCAAGAACTGCGAGCGAGTAATGCACCTTCGAGGGGTAGACCACAAAAGAACCCGGGAAGTAGGGCTAGCAGTAGAGGTGCGCCTAGAGATTCCAACGTGAGGTCTGAGGGCTGAGCGCCTGCAAGGAATTGTGCCATTCGCGCTCGCGAGGAGGCATTGTCCCCAGATGTGATTACGGGTCCTTTTTCTCTTAAAGATATCTTTGTTGTTACTTTGATTGATCCAGTGTCTACCCATTCCTATACTTGTAGAAAATTTGTGATAAAAGTGTCAAACCTGTTAGGCTGGCATATGATAGTTGACAAAGTGTGTAGAAATTGTCCTTTGATGATTAGAGGCCATTGTTTTCTGGCTAACCTCATGCTACTATCGTTTGATGAATTTGACCTAATTCTTGGCATGGATTGGTTGACTGTTCATAATGTGTTAGTAAACTGTGGTAGTAAGATTATTGAACTAAGATGTGAAAATGGGGATATTATTCGGGTTGAATTAGGTGAACCGAATAGCTTACCTGTACTGATTTCTTCTATGATTGCTGAGAAATACATGAGTTGGAAGTAAAGATTGAGTCAGTGCTTGTGGTATGCAAGTATCCGGAAGTGTTTCTGGAAGAGTTACTTGGATTACCTCCAGCTAGGGAAGTCGAGTTTGGTATTGGGCTGGTCCCTGGTACGGCACCTATTTCTATTGCCCCGTATAGGATGGCACTGTTGGAGTTAAAAGAATTGAAGGCTCAGTTACAAGAGTTTATGGATAAAGGTTTCGCAAGGTCGAGTTATTCTCTGTGGGGTGCTTCCGTACTTTTTTGTGAAAAAGAAAGATGGGTTGATGAGATTATTTATATACTATCGACAGCTCAACAAGGTTACAGTTAAGAACAAGTATCCTTTACCAAGGATTGACGATTTGTTTGACCAATTGAAGGGAGCCACAGTGTTTTCTAAGATAGACCTGAGGTCCGGTTATTACTAGTTGAGAGTTAAGGAACAAGATGTACTGAAAACTGTATTTCGGACGAGGTATGGCCATTATGAGTTTCTCGTCATGCCCTTTGGCTTAACAAATGCTTCCGCCGTGTTTATGAATTTAATGAATCGTATTTTCTGACCGTACTTGGATAAGTTCGTTGTTGCTTTTATCGATGATATATTAATTTATTCTCGTGATGAGAGTGAGCACGCGGAGCATTTGAGAACTATTTTGCAGACTTTAAGAGATAAGTATTTGTATGCTAAATTTAGCAAAAGTGAATTTTGGCTCTGAGAAGTCAGATTCTTAGGACACATCATGTCGGGTGATGGAATTAGAGTTGACCTGAGCAAGATATCGACTATCATTGATTAGAATGTGTCAAATATTAGAAGCTTTTTGGGCTTAGCGGGATAATACAGACAGTTTGTTAAAGGATTCTCCATGATTGTTACACTGATGACGAGGTTGCTATAGAAAGATGTTAAGTTTGAATGGACAGAGAAGTGCCAACAGAGTTTTGAGAAACTAAAAGTATTGTTGACTGAAGCCCCAGTTTTAGTACAACCTAAACTGGGAAAAGAGTTTGTAGTTTATAGTGATGCATCTTTGAATGGATTGGGTTGTGTACTTATGCAAGAGGGCAAGGTGATAGCATATGCCTCGAGACAACTGAAGCCACATGAGAAAAACTATCCGACTCACGATTTAGAGCTGGCCGCCATAGTGTTTGCACTGAAGATTTGGAGACACCATTTGTATTGAGAGAAATGCCGAGTATTCACTGACCATAAAAGTCTAAAGTATTTGATGACTCAAAAGGAGTTAAACCTACGGAAGCGGAGATGGTTAGAACTGATAAAGGATTATGAGTTGATAATTGACTATCACCCTGGAAAGGTGAATGTGGTCGCCGATGTTTTGAGTAGGAAGTCATTGCCTTGAGGGCTATGAATACCCAGTTTTCTGTGACTGATGATGGTTCAGTCATAGCTGAGTTAAGAGCTAGACCGATGTTTTTACAAGAGATTTTTAATGCTCAGAAGAATGGTAAAGAGTTGCAAGCTAAGATAACTCAGTACGAGACGAGTATAGAATCAAACTTTCGAATTAGTTCAGATGGCTGTTTAATGTTTCAAGACAGAATTTGTGTACCAAAAAACGAAGAGCTTATTCAGAAAATTTTGCCTGAGGCACATAGTGTAACATCCCAAAAATTAGGGGTTTGTGATTTTTGCATATTGCATGTGTTGTGCTTGATTAGCTAGTTATTTGGGGTTGTTTAGGGGGTTCTAGGGAGGCCTGGGTTCGAGGCGAAGCCCTGGAAAAATTTTGGTTTTTAGCTCTTCAGTGGAGAGGGCTGTTGGAAACAAGACTTAAGGGAATTTGAATGTGTTTTGCTAACACAAGTGAGCTAGTGGCAAGGTGGTGTGGCGTCACAAGGGAAGCATGGGGGAGTGGAGTTGGAATCCCACAAACTGCAACTGGTGGCTTTTATTTTGTGCTTTGGGAGAGGTGGAAGCAGAGTTGGGATCAAACTCTGCTATGGGAGTTGGAGACTTGGTCAAATAATTTGAATAGAAGGTGGAGAGCAAATTGGGGAGCAAAAAGGGGAAAAAATCGTGCGATAGAGGAGAGTGGTAGTAGTGGTCAAATTTGAGAGTGTTGTGGGAAGGAGAAATTCGGCTAAGGGGTGGTGTTTAGGCATTTTTTTGGCTAGTGAAGAGTAGGTGCCGAATTTTTGATTAATGTTTTTGGGTACTCTTTTTCCCTTCTTTTCTTTTCACAAGTGTGTTCTTTACCTAGTTTTTGTGAATTGACCACTCGTGCATTTTTCCTTCTTCAACCTTCTATCTCTTTTGCTTTCTCTTGTCAAGTGCCGATTATATTTTGCTTCATTATTTCTTCCTCTTGGTAGTGGCCGAATAGGTAAGACTCCATTTCCATTTTTGTTTTCTCTCTTCTTTTCTGGTTACACTACTCTTTCTCCCTTGGCCGAATACAACATATCATTCTTTTCTTATTGTTCTTTCCCCTCTCCATTCAAAGCATAAGCCGAATACTTACAATCTTGATTTTTTTTTTTTGTAGGACCGAATCTATTCTCCCCTAATATTTCATCTTTTGTTCTCTATTTGGTCAAGCCGAAACTAATCTTTTCTCCTTCTTTCCAGTTGATTTTTATCTTTGAGGGTTGTGAGTGTTCAACTCCTATTTGCTTAAGAATCTGTCCTTGCCGAATCTGAGGGTAAGTAGTACTAATCGTATTGTGGGTTTCTCCCTATTGCCGAATGTGGGTGGATGATAACTCCTTTTTGTTTTGGTGCATCAATTATGTTAGGAACCCGTTGGTTTTAGTCAAGGGATAGGGCCGAGCTGTTTTGGTGCATTGGAGGAGATCTCATTGTGGTAGGTGAACTTAAGCCTAGTAAGTATTCCTAGTTACATGTATCAAAGTGGAGACTAACATGTTGACAATTATAATTATAGGTGTTAGAATCGGTAGGTAGCATAACTCATAAATAGGTGTGTAATCTCACACCAATGTTGATGAAAGCATTTATTGCTCTGTGAATCGGCCAAAAGCCAAAAAGCTAAAAAACCGACAACCGTGACCACTCGAGTGTGCGAATGCTCGTGGTAATTAACTGAGCCACTAATGATGGCAGTAGATCATTGAGAGTGTCACGAGCACTCTCGCGAAACTGAGGATGTAACGGGCCTGATTGAGCTGTAACGGGTTAAATGGGCCTAATGGGCTAACGGGCCCACATGGGCAAAATTGATAGGAAATTACCAAATAAACAGATGCGACTACGAAGTCTGCAAAACTGAAACCAAAAATGCGTTAAATGGGCCATACGAACGTGTGGGCCTGTTTGGTCCAGAAGTGGTATTTTAGGCCCAATTGTACCGTAGAGACCCAAAAAGAGGGGCCCGAGCCACTCGAGGTGACAGTAGGCCTCCTCGAAGGCCATTAGATGACTGAAATTATCGAAATACCCCTAGAAGGTAAAATACCAAAATACCCCTAGAGGGTAAGGTACCGAATACCCATAGAGGGTAAGTTACCGAAATACCCTTGGTGGGTAAAATTACTGAAATACCTCCCAAAGGGGTGAAAATGATAGTTATATCCATGATTGTGGATAAATCTCGTGTATGTGGATATTTATTTATACTTTTGATACATTGCATAATTATCATGTTGCATGGGTTGGGTTGATGATTGGAGGAAGTGTAGCCTGGTGGCTCTGCCACATACTGATTTAGTGGCTATGCCACATATATTATTTTGGTGGCTCAGCCACAAATACCGTGATTAGCAGCTTGACTGCAATATTGGTGCGTTTGGCGGGGTGGGTTGACTTGATCCCCATACGGTGCGATTGGTTGGTACGGGTGGTGTAATGGTTGGATTGGGTGGGCTGCATTCTTTTGACTGCATTATCATGATTATAGGGCTTCGGCCCAGTCTGATACCGTAAGGGCTCAGGCCCAGATAGTGACCGTTTAGGGGATTACACACTGAGTTCTCATAACTCACCTCTTCTTTAAACCTTGCAGGTAATCCCCAGCGTTAGAGGATTTGGAGCTGCGGTGGACTCGAAGGTGGCCATACTTCGGAATTGCTCCCTATGAAGCTTAGTAAATTCGATTTTTACTTATCTTATTTTATTTCCTTTGTTTGGGTTAATATTTGTTGTAATAAGGCCTTTGGGAATTTCTTTTAAAACTTTCATTTGGTAATCCTGTTAACCATGAAATGTTAATCAGTTAAACACGGGTTTTTAAAATATTTATAACTATTTTTTCATAATAGAACACTGTCTTCAAAATAGAATGCTTCCGCAGCTATTCGATTTTCAGAACAGACACATGTTTCAAAAATTAATAGCACTTTTACAAAAATTAGACATTAAGTGAATCTTGCTCTTATAAACAAACAACAAACTCGGAGTTTCAAAAAGAGATGCAACATTTTTAACGAACGCTTAGCTTTTCAACTACCTTTTGACGTGACATGCTAGATTTGGCCATAACGTCTAGGCCGAGTTTGGGGTGTTACACATAGCAGTTGTATGTCTATCCATCCAAGTAGTGTGAAAATGTATAATGACTTGAAGAAAATGTATTGGTGGTCGGGAATAGAAAGAGACATCTCAAAGTTTGCCTCTAAGTGTTTAATTTTTCAGCAAGTGAAAGCCGAATACCAAGTACCTTCGAGTTTACTTCAGACCGTGATGGTTCCAGAGTGGAAATGGGATCGTATTACCATGGATTTTGTGTCTAGATTGCCATTGACACCAAAGAATAAAGATGCTATATGGGTTGTGGTCGATAGGCTAACTAAGTCGGCTCATTTTATACCTATGCGTATCGATTATCCACTTGAGAAATTGGCTGATTTGTATGTTTCTGAAATTGTGAGACTTCACGAGGTACCTTTATCGATCATTTCGGATAGAGATCTGAGGTTCACATCTTGATTTTAGAAAAAGTTGCAAGAAGCGTTGGGAATGAAACTGAATTTTAGTACAACTTTCCATTCACAAACCGACGGTCAGTCGGAGAGAGTAATTCAGATTCTTGAAGACATGTTGCAGTGTTGTGTCCTTGAATTCCAAGGCAATTGGGAAAAGTATTTATTGCTGGTAGAGTTTGCATACAACAATAGTTATCAGTCGAGTTTGAAAATAGCGCCTTATGAGGCTTTGTATGGGCGTAAATGCCGAACGCCTTTGTATTGGACCTAACTCAGAGAAAATCAGATACACTGGTTGACTTAGTTAGAGAAATAAAAGAGAAAGTAAAGGTAATTTGTGGTTGTTTGAAGGCCGTATCAGATAGACAGAAATCCTACGTGGACTTGAAATGGAAAGAGATTGAGTTTCAAGTCGGTGATAAGGTATTTTTAAAAGTATCCCTGTAGAAAAAAAGTACTCAGATTCGGTAGGAAAGGCAAATTAAGTCCACGATTTATTGGGCCATATGAGGTGACTAAGAGAATTAGACCGGTAGCTTATCGATTAGCCTTGCCATCCGAGTTAGAAAAGATCCACGATGTATTCCATGTGTCTATGTTGCGCCGTTATCGTTCTAACCCATCACATGTGATTTCACTAACAGAGGTTGAGATTTGTTTAGACATTACATATGGTGAAGAGGCGGTTAAGATTTTAGAACGAGAGGTCAAGCAATTGAGAAATAAAAGTATAGTATTTGTGAAAGTACTATGGCGTAGACTTGGGGTTGAAGATGCCATATGGGAGCCCGAAGAGACCATGAGAGACCAATACCCGAACTTTTTTTGCTGGTAAGATTTTCAGGGACGAAAATCACTAAGGGGGAGAATTGTAACAGCCCGATTTTAGGCTAGTCGAACAGTGGTTTCAGAACCACAACCCGAGGTCAGAGAAAATTATTTTAATATTAGTTTATGTGTTATAGCATGATTATATGAGTGCATGAAAATTTTGGTGAATTAATTTTAGTAATTGCATGCTTAATTTTGAAAAAGGACTAAATCGCATAAAGTGCGAAAGTTTTGTTCTACAAGATAAAGGTGTCAAATAGCTATAGAACCTTAAATTAGAGACCCTTAACGTGCAATTAGGCCCTTAAGAGAGTGTTGGCCGGCCATAGGGTACAAAAAAATGCAAATTGGTCAAAGTTGATGGAATTAGGTGACTTAATTGATGAAATAAAATAAAATAAAGAGAAAAAAAAGACATCACCTTTCATATTCATCCTCTCCACCGAAAATATCAGAAATATAGGGTTTTGGAAGCTTGAAATTTTCAGCAACTTACAATCATTGCAAGTAAGTGATTTTAATAGTCATTCTTGATAATTTTTGTACTTTTGGGACCCTTGTAGCATAATCTAGCTAATGAGAGGACTATTTTGCACTATGGTTGAAAGTCTAGGGTTTTTCCATGAGAACATTAGTGTTGTTTGCTGAATTTTTATGGAAGAAAAGGATCTTGGTTGTTAAATAAACAACTTTTGTGAAAGGGGTTTCCATGAAAACACCTAAAATGGACCTTTTTGTAAAGGTTGTAAAATAGGTAGTTAATGTGTGAAATAATTGGATTTTTGAGTTTCTATAAGCTTAAAATAGATTTGGATAGGCTTGGTTAATGAGGAAATTTGATGAAAATCATTTTACGAGCCTAGGGGCAAAATCATAATTTTGTTAAAGTCTAAGGGTAAAACGGTAATTTTGCCGAAGGAGGACTTTTGAAATGTTTTGATTAATTTGGTGATTAAATTAGTAAATTTTGTCATTATAGATCAAGAAAAACAAGATTCAAACTTAGACTAGGGAAAGCCAAAATAGTGGACTAAATCGAACTAGCCGTCCATATTTTGTATACCGAGGTAAGTTGTACATAAATAATACAACTTTATTGTTATTATGCATTAAAAAATTGATATGGCATAAAATGTTTGATTATTGTTATGAAAATGCATGACGAATGTGATGTGGTATACTCCTGGTTGAACTTTAGGAATAGATGGGATATCCAAGCCATGACATTTGAGTGATATGTGTGCCAGTGTAAGACCATGTCTGGGACATGGCATCGACATTGAGAAGAGAGCCAGTGTAAGACCATGTTTGGGACATGGCATCGGCGTTGATATGTGTGTGCCAGTGTAAGAACATGTCTGGGACATGGCATCGGCCACATTATAAGAGCCAGTGTAAGACCATGTCTGGGACATAGTATTGACATTGAGAAGAGAGCTAGTGTAAGACCATGTCTGGGACATGGCATCGACATTTTACCCTATTGTGTGAGGCTTGTCGGGTATCCTTTGGTATTTGAACTGGTTCAACGGGAAATTTAAAGTTTGTGTCAAAAGTAAGAAAAGTTACCACTATGTTGTAAGTTATACAGGTACCTGCATGAAATTCCTGAGAAATGAGCTCGATTTATGTTATATGATTAGTAAGGATGAAAATGAGTAAGTTATGTCTTTAATTGTCTGAGAATTTGGTGCAAGTTTATAATATGCAATGAGTATGATAATGCATGGTAATTGTTGTTAATTATTTACCTATGACTTACTAAGCTTTGTGCTTACTCCCTTTCCTTTCCATTTTCTTATAGTATCACCAAGCTAGCTCAGGGATCAAAGGACGTCGGAGGCTCGATCACACTATCAATTGAAACATTTGGTATAGTTAGATTTATCATTTTGAGTATGGCATGTATAGGGACTTGGTCTTTTGTCAAGTTTCATATTGTTTTGGCCAAATGTGTTGGCTTGTTTTGAAGTTGAAATCATTTGTATAAGACCATAGATGATGGCTAATACTTGTTATTGATATATGAAAGTGTTGATATTTTTCATGGATGCGCAAATTGCATGGTTAAGTATTTGGTATATTAATGCATGAATGAGTAGGTTATTTAATGTGGCTTATTTTGGTGCAAGTAAGGGTGGCAAAAAGGGCTTGGTAAATAGCCTTGTTATTGTCCACATGGGTAGACACACGGGCGTGTGTGACAAACGGTCTAAACCATAGCCATGTAGTTCGGCCGTGTGTCCCTCTGCACCCTAAGTTGGCTAAACAGAATGGCCAGTTGGAACCACAGGGGCTGAGGCACGACCGTGTGTCTCAACCGTGTGAAAGACACGACCATAGGACATGGGCATGTGCCTAGGCTATGTGAAGTCTACACTTGAATTTAGGAATTTAATTCGCCACACGACCTAAGGACACGGGCGTGTGTCTTGGCCGTGTGACCTTATTGGGTTGATGACTTCAGAAATAGAATGTCAAGGTTTTTGCTCACGTGTCAAGACACGAGCGTGTCATGGCCCTATGGTGGACACAAGCCATGGACACGGGCGTGTGTCATGCCGTGTGAAAACCCCTGTAGGTTCGAATTGAGAAATAAATCCAAACGGGCACGGGACACGAGTGTGTCCCTATATGCTTACGCCGTGTGAGTTACACAGTCCTTCAACATGGATATGTTATCAGGTCACACGGGAGTGTGCCCTTGTTTTTAGTGACATTTTCCAAAGTTTTCTAAAGAACTCGGTTTGGTCCCGAACCTTTTCCAAAGGGTGTTTTAGGCCTCGTAGGCTCATGTTAAGGATTTTAAGACATAGTTTGAAAGGTTTTAAATTACATTAAATACAATCAAACAAATGCATTTGGTCTCTAAATCGAGCCTTCGAGGCCCAAAAATAACTTAGAAGCAATTTGGGACTAATTTGAAAGAAAACAGAAGATTTGGGAAAAGTTGGAAAAAAATTGGAAAATAGGGGTTGCACGGCCGTGTGAGCAGGCCGTGTGGTATAGCCCAGGTTGTGGAACATTTGAACAAAGGGACACATGGCCGCGTCCTCACTCATATAGCTCACTGAGTATGGTCACACGGTCGTGTCGCAGGCAATGTAACTCTCTGAATTGCCACACATGGCCGTGTGCCAGGCCGTGTAACTCACTGAGTTGAAACACTAAGAAATTTCAAATGACACACAGCTGTGTGATAGCCCGTGTCCCAGGACGTGTGATCCATTATTTGACCCTGAATTTATGCCATTTAAAGGCCAAATCATACCTAGACATCCATACCATTTGGGCATATCTTCAAGGGATTTAAACATCATTCACACACAACAAACATACCATTTCAAACATCCCAATTCATCTAATCAATATGCCATTTAAAGGCACCACAATTATACCAAAATATTATTTACCAAAATAAGTCAATATTTCCACATTCCAAGCATACAAGCCTAGTTCATTTAACCACTACATGATACCACAAATGACCATTTTCAAACCATCACGTACATACTAAAAGAGCCTTATATAAAAGTACTTAAAAATGGTCAAAATGACCTAACTTAAACAAGCATTAAAAGTTTATCAAATTCAAACATAAACATCACAAACATGAACATACCAAATCACCATTAACAAATTTATAAACTACCATTACAAAAGATCCTATACATGTCATTCTTAACCTTGGCCAAAATACTCAAAAACTACCGAAATGGTTGCTAGATAGTGTGATAGGTCCGACGATCTTCCAACCGGTCGAGCTTCTGAATATCTATAAAACAAAGGAAAGTAACTACGTACGTAACTAGTGCTTAGCAAGCTCGTATAAACTTAAACATAACTTATAATTTCATTAATACAATTTATAGAATAGGCATGATATCATTACCAAGACCAAAAGCTTAATAAAAGCCTATTCGAGCACCATCAAGCTAACAAGTTAGTAGATTCATCAACAATACATATAAGTTCATTTATAACATAAGTAGATTTCATAAGATACATCACATGTTCATCAACCATTTCATAAGATCATGAACCATTCCATTTACTTACTTACCATTCCATTCCTTTTCTTACCTATTGAACCATCTAGAATTGCATTGGATACTCGGGAATACTCACACACGTAGTGTGCCTTTCCTTATAACTGTAACCTTTCCTTTACATCAATGCTCACACGAGCTGTGAAATAGGCCTGCTGACATGAGCTGTGGGTCGGAATGTGTAACAGTCCGGTTTAAACCCTAGTCAGAATAGTGGTTTCGGGACCATAAATCCGAGTTAAAAAAATATTTTAATATTATTTCTTATGCTTATAGTATGTGAATTGACATGTGTGAAATTTCTGTGATTTAATTTATCTGTTTGTATGCTTAATTTGCTATAGCTTTTATTATATGGAGTCCTTATGTTGTTACTAAACCTTATGAATTTTTGATGGACAAAAATGCCTTAAGATAGTGGATTTTAAATGAAAATAATAAGGCTAGTTTAGTAATTAGCTAAATTACTAAATATTAATGAAACAAAAACATGAAATAAGGCATTCATTCATCTTTTAATGCCAAAAATTCAAAGAGAAAGAAAAGAACAAAAGAGTTCTAGGGTTCGGCCATTGGAAGCTTTAATTTAGGTATGTTTTTGTTTCAGTTTTTGATGATTTCTATGTTTTTGTGGTTGTTGCTTCTAGTACTACAAAGCCCATGTTTTAATTTAATAAATTGATGAAGATTTGAGTTTTGCCATTGATGAAATTATGAGTTTTGTGATGATAGTTGATGAAAAAATGAAAGATATGTGTTAGATTAACATGTTTTGTCTTAGGATTTTTGATGAATTTAAGTATTCTGGGTTAAATTGTAAAAATAATATTTTGAAGGACTAAAATGTAAAATAAAAAATGTGTGGACTTGTATGAGTTACATGAATATTCGGTCAAGCTATAGTGTGGTTAAATTTTGAATGTTTTGTGTTTTGTGAAATAAGGATTAAATCGTAAAAGTGTGATATTATAAGGGCTAAAGTGTAAAAAGGCCTAAATATGTGTTTGTGGATTAAATTGAATGAATGTGTGATTAAATTAGTTAAATTTGAATTTATTTAGATTAAGAACGAAAGAAATCGGAATTAGATCGAGGAAAGTCGAAAGTAGTCGAATAGTCAATTTCATCCGTCGTTATCCGAGGTAAGTTCATAAGTAAATAAATGTTGTTAGATTCTATGGTATATATTTATTTAGTACCGAATTGAATTATTATTTATGTGAATGAATATACTAAAATGAATTGAGCATGGGAGCAATATTTACGAGCCTGAAATGATCGAGATAAGACGTCCCAAAGCCCCGTACGAACCTTAGGAATAATTAGGATACATATGTCATGACATAGGATTTCCGATATGTGTTTTCGTGTAAGACCACGTCTAAGATGTTGGCATCAACTTGTGTTTACGTGTAAGACCATGTCTGGGGCATTGGCATCGTATTTGATTCGTATAAGACCCTGACTGAGACAGTGGCATTGATATGTGATCACATGTAAAACCATGTCTGAGATGTTGGCATTGTACGAGCCTTCTGACTATCCAAGTATCCTTATTAATTCCGAATGGTTCAACGGGCATTATCGAGATGAGATCAGATGTGAACACGAATTAAAAGATTCAGGTATGTGCTTGGTAATAGGTATTTGAGAACAAAGTACGTATATGATTATGATAGATACATGAATTAGAATTGGTAAAAGAGAAATTTATATATGCTTATGAATATATGTGAGTTTGAAAGTTGATGTTATATGGATATTGTAAATGTGATAATATTTGAGTTGTAAACATATTAATTGTGTAATTGGTTAATGTATAGGCTAGAGTTTTAGGTTGATGATTTGAGTTGTGTAAATATAGCCATGTGATATGACTTGATAATGAATATGTTTATGAATGAGTAGTTCAAGCTATATGATGCATAATTTGGTATGTTTGATAGGTTCATGGTTAGTCTAGTGAAACGGTAAGTTTATAGTTGATATGGGAGTTGATATGTTATGAAATGCTTTGAAATGAATTGGAGTAAAATGATGAATGATTAGCATGTCATTACTGTGAAGTTTGTGTTTTGAATTAGTATGATTGAGTTAGATTTTGTACATAGTATAAATGATGTTATTAAGAGTTAAATAATGAATGTTTTAGCATGTCTTGAATGCAATTGAGGTATGATTGTGGAATGGTTTGATGCTTGTAGGTGTGACCCAAAGTGTGGGTGGCAAATTGGCCTTGCAAATGGCCTATATCTGGCTACACGGTTGAGCACACAGGTGTGTGGCTCGACCGTGTCTCTTAAATTTACGGGCATGTGACTGACTGTGTGAAATAAGTTAGTGTCGACCACGAGTTAAGCACACGGGCGTGTCTTCAGCCGTGTGGACAAGTCAGTATGTATGCCCTGTTTTTCCACGGCTTGGAAACATGGGTGTGTCTGAGGCCTACCTATACGGGCATGTGACCTCTGTAACTTTGAAAAATGTTTGACTTTCAGAAATTTTGTATATACTCAGTTTAGTCTCAACCCCTTTCTAATGCATGTTTAAGGTCTTGTAGACCTATTTAAGGGAATTTATGAATATGATTTGCTATGATATGATGATATAATATCTTATGATTGTGAAATGATCGTAAAAGTTCTGAAATGTCCGGTAACATATAACATCCCGATTTAGGGCCTAGTCGGAATAGTGGTGCGAGACCGCAAATCCGAGGGTTATGAATGAGTTTTTGAGGTTTATGCCATGTATGTACACTAGTGTGAAAGTTTCATGAAGCAATTTTGTGAAATTGCGGTTGAATTGTCCAAAAGGACTAAATTGTAAAAGTTACAAAATGTGAGATTCTAGAAGCTATTTGTGTGAAATGGCTTTAGAATTTATATTAGAGGTCCTTAAATAGCAATTTTCCCAATTTTTAATTTTTGGACAAAATTGGGCATGGATGAGTTAAAATAGGAAGTTTATCAAAAAGGGCATTTTGGTCATTTACTAATTAAATGATTAAAATAGGAGAAAAGATGACAAAATTCATTCATCTTCTTCTCCAAGCTGCCGAAAATTCAAGGAGCCATTGTTAGGGTTCTTCAAAATTTTCAAGCTTGCTAGTAAGTGCATCCAAGCCCCGTTTTTGATATTCTTCGTATTTTTGAAGTCCTAGTAGCATGAGTAAGCTATTTTTAGCTATTTGATGAGCTATAATGGATGTTCAAAAATGTACCCATGTATGACATGCATGTATTTTGATGTTTTATGGAAGAATGTGAAAGCTTGATGTAGTAGAAACATCTTTTGCTAAGTGATTTTCTATGAAAATGCATGTAGGGACTAGTTTGTAAAAGTCTTGAGTTTAGTCATACATGTGTGATTTAGTGAGAATTGATGATAGCTTTAGTTGAGTAAGTGATTCGGCTAAGCATGAAAGGCTAGAAAGTTGAATAAAAATCACTTTACGAGCCTTGGGGCAAAAGTGTAATTATAAGAAAGATTAGGGGCAAAAGAGTAATTTTGCCAAAGTATGAGATAAGTGTCAATTTAGTCAATGTGTGTATTGAATAAGCTGATTTATTCATTATAGATCAAGAAAGACGAAGCTTGGATCTAAACCGAGGCAAGAGCGAGGTGGTGGACTAAGTTGCATATTTCTATACTTTTGAGTATCGAGGTAGGTATATGCTTAAACAATACATTCATACTTACAATTTGTTAATGCTAGCTAGTGTGTAGCATGATTGGGAAACTATGTGGGATGAATGTGGTAGAATTTGTGAATGGATGTATGGTTAAGTAAGTAGATATGTGAATGTGTAGTGAGAATGCTAAATGGTGGGCTAAGTGCGATACCATCCTAATGCATATTGATGATGAGCTGGCTATGTGCGATGCTATCGTTAGGTATATCGTCTAGTGGGCTATGTGCGAAACCACTATGAATACCTTTATGGTAGGCTAAGTGTGATACTACCTTATTAATTGATTGTGGTAGGCTAAGTGCGAAACCATCGCGAAATTAGCTGTGTGGTTGTATTATTGAGTTAATTAGCTGTGTGGATGAATTATCGAGAAATGATGTTGTGTTGTATATTATGTAAATGTGATATTGAATGCAGGGGTGCATTTCAATGGTTACGAGTATGTGACTCATGAGGTGTTGGAAATGGGGTAAGGGAGAGAAAGAGTAAGCATAGTTGTACATTATATGTTAGTATAATGCTAATTGTTGTTTAGCTTATACTATGATGCTTAATTGTTTATGTGTAAACTCACGAAGCTCAAAGCTTACTCCCTTTCTTTTCCCTTGTCTTATAGAGTAAAAGTGTTGAATCGTGATACGAGGATCAATTGGAAGATCGTCCACACTATCAGCACACTCTGGTACATGAGACTCAATGTTTTGTATATGGCATGTGTAGAGGCTAGATAAGTTAGTGACTTTTGTTGTAAACAGCTAGGATGTGTTAACCCATAGTTGGATAATCTATTTTGTATAATGCCATAGTTGTTGGCTGCTATATTATATGAAAAGATATAATTATGAAACACCCCAAACCCGGCCCACGAGCTTTGACCAGATTTGGTATGTTCCTCAAGTAAACCGGTTTCAAATTCTTTTGTTACTTAGAGAAAAACTTGTGTGATTAAAAAAAATATTGTTTGGGTTGGGCTTGTGTTGAAAACAAACTGGATTTTTATATTAGAAAACCCCTTTTTAATATTAAGTGATAAAACATATAGAGTATATTTTAAAATAAAATACTTAGTCTTTAACTTAATCAAAATTTGTAACACAATAAAACAACAAGTAGAAATAAAATCATTCATCATGGCCTTATGGCCTTATTACATCAAATAGTTTCCAAAATATTTCAAAGTACTAAAATAAATTCAAGAGTCCATAAAAATATAAACTTCATGTTGAGCATGGCCACCACAAATACCGCCGTCCTGATCTATCACTTTGTTCATCACACCAAACATGGTCCCACAACTGGGTGAGTCAAAGCAGACTCAATGTGTACACGACACTAAATCATAATAGAATCGGGCATACAATAGTTACACATTCAAAACATAAAATACAAGTTATGATGCATTCCCAAACCCAAACCTAATTGTCCATCCGCTACACACCCCATACCGCGGTCACACAGTGGGACTACTAAGTCAACCCTCCTTCCTGCACACACACCATCGAAAGCGATCCACTGCGATCGGCGTGCTCATCGCCCATATAAATTCGTGGCATAGCCACGGATAATTGTGTCATGAGACACCACATTCAGATAATGTAACCGAAGTCACCATATTCAGATAATGTGACCGAAGTCACCACATTCAGATAATGTGACCGAAGTCAACACATTCAGATAGTGAGACCGAAGTCACCACATTCACTTCCCCTTTCTCATATAACCCGAATGCCCTTTATTATTCATATTATGCATATCATACTTAAATTCACATTCATGTCACTTTTCACATGTTAAATATAACATATTTCGTAATCCTAGTAGAAGTAGGAAACGTACCTGAGTACTTAGTACCATATCATGGTACTTTAGCCACTTTCATATACTTAATAACACATATATTAATAAACATAGCCATAATACATATTATAAAGTAGTGTGGGGTACACACCTAATTCGCTTAGCAAATTCCTTGAGATTTCGAAATCTGATCTACCGCTTAATTCCTTAATCCCTACATTTGATTAATCACTTACTAATTTAATAAAAAGCCATTCGGCCATAAATTCAAATCCTAGTAGGATTAGTATTCTTAAACTTACCTTGTTGCCGATTGGGACACCAACAAATCACGAAATTGATCATTGTTTTCCTAGGAATGTCGAAATTCCTATAACCTTGCGTTAGATTTAATCTAACCATTAAAACATAAAACACGGCCTTTGGCCTAATATACATATGTCTTACCTTAATCTTAGAAATCCTGAAACTCACCGAATAACTAGGGAACACGTGGCCTATGGTGTACCTTCGGGAAAAGAACTTCTCCTTCCTTGTAGTCGACACTTAGTAAATCCCGAAAGATCTCTTCAAAGTTTCGGCAACAAGATATTAATGGGGTTAGTCCTAGATTTCGGCAAATCTTAAAAGAAAAAGGATGAAACCGAATGAGATCTTACCCTTACTTGAAGAAATCGATTGCACCTTCACTTCAACCTTCAGAGATTCAGCTATAGCTAGATGATGATCTCACAACTTTCGGTTTTGGAAGGATTAGAAAGAAAAGAGAAGGAAGAATAAAGATGGAGGATTCGGCTAGCACACAAGGTATTTCGGCTTGGCAAAAATAAAAGAAGAAGAAGATTTGGTGAAGAGAATTCGGCAGAGGCTTTCAAAGAACAGAAAATAATGCAGAATGGCCTCTCTTTTCCTTTTATGGCCGAAATTACTAACTTAGAATCCCTTACTTGGCCATCACTCTTCTATTTTAATAGCTTTATCTCTTTAATTATCACTAAAATAAAAGATAATTCAGCAACTATCCTTACTTAGCCGAAATTATTAAACTCAAAGTCCCTTACTTGGCCATCATTTCTCCCTTGTTTTCCTAATTAAGGAATAATTCCTCATTTATCTCTTTATTCAAATTAAAAGAATTTAATCCAACAATTATCTTTTGAAAATAATCCACCTCTGTCCATCCTTGTGACAAAATAAAACTTTTATTTTGCTTCCCCAGCAGCTCGAACCTTGGCCCACTACCCCTGTATGTGGCGCCATTTCCAGAAGCCCTAAGTGGCATCTTCAGGCCACTTTTCCAAGCCTGTTTGTGTGTCAAATTTCACATACTTTTTCTTTTAAGGCCACCTTGCCTTAATTTCCTCTTTTAAACTTTAAAACTTGACATTTCTTTTCATTTCCAAGTTTCCAAAAATTTTCGTTCGACTCTTTAAACTTGACATTTCCTTACATTTCAGTGTTTCAGAAATGTTCACTTTCCTTTTGAATCATTTCTAAATCATTTTCCTAGTTTCCATAAATGTTCACTTTCCTCTTTATTCCTTTACATTTTCAGGACATTTCCCTACATTTCCAAGACAAGACATTTCCTTACATTTCCTCGCATTTCCTTACATTTCCATACATTTCCTCACATTTCCATACATTTCCTTACATTTCCTCACATTTCCATACATTTCCTTATTTCTAGAATTCACATAACACATTCATAATTCATAAAACATGCCATTTTACCACATGGTTCCTTGTGTCTTGCTTCACACGGAGTTTCTTTTAAAGCCTCATTTACCTAGCTCCCTTTTTTACTTAAAAACCAATAATTTTCCAAAGCTTTCTTCTTCCATCCTAGAATTCTAAAAACCCTTAATACACTTCCAACACTGCCAAAACCTACTAACTCATGAATTAGGCACGAACGCATAACCCCTAATCTAGGATGTTACGGTTCTACCCTCCTTAAAAATAATTTAGTCCTCAAATTACTTACTATGATCGTACAATCCTTCTCACCGCACACATGCTTCATATTGCGCACACACGATCTTAATAGAGCCATCATACCTTCTAGGCACAATCTCTAAGTTCACGTCCCCTAGAACTTATTTCTAACGTCGTGATTTAATCTGGTTAACGAGTTTTATGCATCAAAACTTTTGTTTCACTGATTAACCGCGAATAGTTTTATGAAAAGAGATGTTTAAAAGTGGTTCTTTCGATCAAACAAAGTTCTCAGTTCAAGTTCACTATTCAGAAAGTCACGTTCACATTCATCAACCAATTATGAACTTTCGTTCATTCAGAGAAATGTTGTAGTTTTCATTGTTGTTGTTTTTCCACTACCTAGGGGTATTTTCGTAATTTTGTCCTATAGGGGTATTTTCGTAATTTGTCAAAATAAGGTCCCTTGGTGATTTTGTCAAAAAGGGTATTTTGGTAATTTTGAATTCCCGAGGGGTATTTTGAAAAATTTTAAAATTCGGGGGTATTTCGATAATTTTGGAACTCGAGGGTAATTTGGTAATAAACCAGGGTAAATTTGTAAAGTTTAATAATTCCAGGGTATTTCCAAATTTTGCAAAACTTTGAGGGTTCTTTTTGAGAATTTTACTTTCCAAAACGATAATGTTGCAAAAATTTTGGAAATCAGGGTCATTTTGGTAATTTTGTAAGTTAGGGGCAATTTTGTAATTTTCCAAAATCAAGGTATTTTGATATTTTGCAAATTAGAGTTTTTGGACTTGTTATAAAGCAAATGAAATTTTGATAAAACTTTTGGGTAGTTTGGTGTTTTATAAACCAAGGGTATTTTTGGTAATTTACTAGGGGTATTTTTGTAATTTCATAAATTAGAAATTTTTCGAAAAATTTTGTAAAGATAGTTTTCACAAATTAAAGGAGTAATTTTAAGAGTTTTAAAACTAGGGTTTTTATAAAAACACGGCTAGTTCCCTTTCGGGTTTTAGTTATTGTGTTTAGCCTATGATGACCGAGTCCTCTTGGTTAGGGGTAAACCGAAGCGCACTGCACTGTAGGATTCAATGAAGAGGAGGTGATCGCTAGGACTGCTTAAATACCAAGCTCTTACTGAATCCACTCCTAGACATGCGCACAACAGTTGCCACACCCTAGCTCGGCGACTTAATCATAGATTAGTTTAATGGTTCTTAAGTCTTATGCACTTGTGTTTGAGTAGACTAGTCCTAGGGTTCACATACTTAATATTCTAATCTACGTTCCATTTCTACCCTTATACAGTTCATACTTTAAATCACACAAATGGATAGAAGTACTTACCTGGTGGACTGCGGGTCGGAGACTTGGGTGCCATTCCAAAAAACCTGCTTATTTCCAAGAATATTTTCATAAAACTCATTTGGGCTCGATTTGAAAACATTTTGGGCCTTAGACCATAGGCCGAGAGTTTAAAACTGGGCTCTGATACCAAACTGAAACACCCAAACCCGGCCCACGAGCTTTGACCAGATTTGGTATGTTCCTCAAGTAAACCGGTTTCAAATTCTTTTGTTACTTAGAGAAAAACTTGTGTGATTAAAAAAAATATTGTTTGGGTTGGGCTTGTGTTGAAAACAAACTGGATTTTTATATTAGAAAACCCCTTTTTAATATTAAGTGATAAAACATATAGAGTATATTTTAAAATAAAATACTTAGTCTTTAACTTAATCAAAATTTGTAACACAATAAAACAACAAGTAGAAATAAAATCGTTCATCATGGCCTTATGGCCTTATTACATCAAATAGTTTCCAAAATATTTCAAAGTACTAAAATAAATTCAAGAGTCTATAAAAATATAAACTTCATGTTGAGCATGGCCACCACAAGTACTGCCGTCCTGGTCCATCACTGTTCATCACCTGAAACATGGTCCCACAACGGGGTGAGTCAAACAGACTCAATGTGTACACGACACTAAATCATAATAGAATCAGCATACAATAGTTACATATTCAAAACATAAAATACAAGTTATGATGCATTCCAAAACCCAAACCTAATTGTCCATCCACACTACACACCCCGTACCTACCGGTCACCACACCGTGGGACTACTAAGTCAACCCTCCTTCCGCTACACACCATCGAAGCGATCGCTGCGATCGACGTGCTCATCGCCCATATAAATTCGTGGCATAGCCACTCGGATAATTGTGTCATGAGACACCACATTCGAGATAATGTAATGAAGTTACCACATTCGGATAATGTGACCGAAGTCACCACATCGAGATAATGTGACCAAGTCACCACATGCGCAGATAGTGAGTGAAGTCACCACATTCACTTCCCCTTTCTCATATAACCAGAATGCCCCTTATTATTCATATTATGCATATCATACTTAAATTCACATTTATGTCACTTTTCACATGTTAAATATAACATATTTCGTAATCATAGTAGAAGTAGGAAACGTACCTGAGTACTTAGTACCATATCATGGTACTTTAGCCACTTTCATATACTTAATAACACATATATTAATAAACATAGCCATAATACATATTATAAAGTAGTGTGGGTACACACTTGATTCGCTTACTAAATTCCTTGAGATTTCGAAATTTAATCTACCGCTTAATTCCTTAATCCCTACATTTGATTAATCACTTACTAATTTAATAAAAAGCCATTCGGCCATAAATCTAAATCCTAGTAGGATTAGTATTCTTAAACTTACCTTGTTGCCGATTGGGACACCAACAAATCCCGAAATTGATCCTTGTTTTCCTAGGAATGTCGAAATTCCTATAACCTTGCGTTAGATTTAATCTAACCATTAAAACATAAAACATGGCCTTTGGCCGAATATACATATGTCTTACCTTAATCTTAGAAATCCCAAACTCACCGAATAACTAGGGAACACGTGGCCTATGGTGTACCTTCGGGGAAAAGAACTTCTCTCCTTCCTTGTAGTCGACACTTAGTAAATCCCTGAAAGATCTCTTCAAAGTTTCTGCAACAAGATATTAATGGGGTTAGTCCTAGATTTGGCAAATCTTAAAAGAAAAAGGATGAAACCGAATGAGATCTTACCCTTACTTGAAGAAATCGATTGCACCTTCACTTCAACCTTCGAGAGAGATTCGGCTATGGCTAGATGATGATCTCACAACTTTTGGTTTTGGAGGACTAGAAAGAAAAGAGAAGGAAGAATAAAGATGGAGGATTGGCTAGCACACAAGGTATTTTGACTTGGCAAAAATAAAAGAAGAAGAAGATTTGGTGAAGAGAATTCAGAGAGGCTTTCAAAGAAGCAGTAAAATAATGCATGAGAATGGCCTCTCTTTTCGTTTTATAGCCTAAATTACTAACTTAGAATCCCTTACTTGGCCATCACTCTTCTATTTTAATAGCTTTATCTCTTTAATTATCACTAAAATAAAAGATAATTCAAAGCAACTATCCTTACTTAGCGAAATTATTAAACTCAAAGTCCCTTACTTGGCCATCACTTCTCCCTTGTTTTCCTAATTAAAGAATAATTCCTCATTTATCTCTTTATTCAAATTAAAAGAATTTAATCCAATAATTATCTCTTGAAAATAATGATAAATAAATCCATTATTTATCCCTTATTTATCAACTATTTATCTCTTAAAAATAAAAGAATAAAAGCTCCTAAATTATAACCCATGTGTCGTCCACCTCTGTCCATCCTTGTAACAAAATAAAACTTTTATTTTGCTTCCCCTGCAGACTCGAACCTTGGCCCACTACCCCCGTATGTGGCGCCATTTCAGAGCCCCTAAGTGGCATCTTGTGCCACTTTTCCAAGCCCGTTTGTGTGTTAAATTTCACATACTTTTTCTTTTAAGGCCACCTTGCCTTAATTTCCTCTTTTAAACTTTAAAACTTGACATTTCTTTTCATTTCCAAGTTTCCAAAAATTTTCATTCGACTCTTTAAACTTGATATTTCCTTACATTTCCAAGTTTCCAGAAATGTTCACTTTCCTTTTTTGAATCATTTCTAAATCATTTTCCTAGTTTCCATAAATGTTCACTTTCCTCTTTATTCCTTTACATTTTCAGGACATTTCCCTACATTTCCAAGACAAGACATTTCCTTACATTTCCTTGCATTTCCTTACATTTCCATACATTTCCTCACATTTCCTTACATTTCCTTACATTTCCATACATTTCCATATATTTCCTTACATTTCCATACATTTCCTTACATTTCCATACATTTCCTTATTTCTAGAATTCACATAACACATTCATAATTCATAAAACATGCCATTTTACCACATGGTTCCTTGTGTCATGCTTCACACGGAGTTTCTTTTAAAGCCTCATTTACCTAGCTCCCCTTTTTACTTAAAAACCAATAATTTTCCAAAGCTTTCTTCTTCCATCCTAGAATTCTAAAAACCCTTAATACACTTCCAACACTGCCAAAACCTACTAACTCATGAATTAGGCACGAACGCATAACCCCTAATCTAGGATGTTACAAGTTATCCATGTGAGATTGTGATTTCATTTAAGTTGATTATGGATGTGTTGAATAAGTGCATGTTGTGTATGCTATAAGGGTGAGAAGGGCTTAGAAAATAGCTTTGTTCTTGTCCATATGGATAGATACACGGTCGTGTGTCTAGGCCATGTGTGACACACAGTCAGCCCGTGGGCGTGTGACTTGGCCGTGTGTCCCCTGCATGTTGACATTTTATGTTAGATTTGGCCACGAGCTAGCCACACGGGCGTGTGTCTAGGCTCTAGGCCGTGTAAGTGAAGTCAGTGTCAACCACGGTTGGAGAGCACGGGCGTGTACCCTAGCCGTGAGGCATTGCCAGAATGCTTGGGTTTTCATACACGGGTTGAAGGCATGGGCGTGTGTGTCTACACATAGGTGTGTCTCATCTTACACGGGCGTGTGAGCCCTGTATAAAGGAGAAAAACTTTTAAGATTCGAAAAAGTTCCGATATAGTTTCGAAAGCCCTCGTGTGTATGAATGAGGCCTCGTAAGTCAAGAATGAGGTTGTTGAGGTGACTAGACAGAGTAGTCACGATGGGCCTAAGTGGCGATCAAGTGGTTTTAATTACAGTAACGCCTCGGGCCCAGTTCCGGCGTAGAACCCGGGTAAGGGGTGTTACATAACACCTCTCAACCCTATTCCGGCAATTGTTACAGGTTAGGGGTGTTACAAAATGCTAGCTACACAATCCTTCTCACACGAGCTGTGGAGAATCCGCGACAAATGCAGGACCTCAACCATCAGTAGGACATTCAAGACCAGCACCCGAAACATGAAATCCTTAATGACATGTCATTCGTATCCTAAGAATTCTTAAGGTTCAAACAGGATTTTTTATTCGTCAATAATTCATAACATTGATACATTTAAATTTAAAAAAAACATAGCAAATAGTCAATTTAGCTAACAATAAAAACAATCATAGTTCATACAAACTTACCTCGATAACTAGGGTCGTAGTAGTAGAGTTGAACTAATCTGAAGCTGTAGCATTTCCTCGATTTAAGTTCAATTGTGGTTTATCTTGATCTAAATTAATAATTTCATTCAATTAAGTACTTCTACTATTCAATTTAATACATAATTCTTATTTATATAAAATTACAAAATTATCCCTAATACTTTAACTTTTCTCAATTTAGTCCTTAAACTCATAACTTGAATATTACTCATTTAAACCTAAATCCATGTTAACCAATATTACAAAGGACCTTGAAAAAACCCATTATTATCAACAATTCACAACAAAACCCATGGATTTACACTTTTAACAATTTAATCCCTATTTCAAAATTCATCAAATATCACTTAATAAAATATGTTTATTTAACAACCAAGATTAATAATCTATCAAATAACATCAAAACCTATTCAAAAACAACCATGGTAAGCCCTTCAACCTTTAGTTGTTTTGCAAATTAACCCCTAGACTAGCTAGACTAAGCTAAAACAAACTCAAAAACATAAAAATCATTAAAAACATGACACAAAATCATACCATGCAAGAAGAACTCAAACCCAAAGCTCTCTCCCCTTCAAATGGTGATTTCAGCATAAACAAAGTGAAATGAGGAAGATGATAACTTTGTTTCGTCCTTTCTTTACTTAATTTTCTTTTTAATTACTACTTTACCCTTATCATTAATCAATAATTTCAATAAAACCTTATCCATGCACATCCACTAATTCTTTAAATGGTATAATTACTATATTAGTCCATTAGTTTAAATTTTCATAGCCATTTGACCCCTTCGACAAATAGAACTCAACTTTTTCACCTTTAACAATTTAGTCCTTTTCACCTAATTAACCATTTAAACATCAAAATTTATCAACGAACTTTAATACGACTTTATAGTATCCCGTAAACATTAAATAATATTAAAATAATAACTCACTGGTTGGAATTATTGTAACACCCCTAACTCGTATTTGATGCCGGAATAGAGTTACGGAGCATTACCATAAAAGCGTAACTTAAAACATTCAATTCCGAACATTTTATAAATCTTAATATAATTCAATCAAACACATGCATAACACCCCTTATTTGAACCCTCGAGGCCTTAGAAACATTATAGAAATGATTCGATAATAAATAGGAAACATTTAGAACCTTATGGAAAAATATAGAAATTTTCACATTGCAGGGGTCACACGGCCGTGTGACTCACACGGCTAAGACACACGCCCGTGTCTCAAGCCGTGTAACATTCAAAATAGGGACACATGGCCATGTCTTAGCCCGTGTCTGTGCCCGTGTAACTCTCTGACTTGGGCCACACAACCAAGCCACACGCTCGTGTGCCAGGCCGTGTGCTAGATCGTACCTGACTTGCAACCCTTTAGAACCTAAAGGGGACACAAGGCTGAGACACACTCCCATGTCTTTGGGCGTGTGGACAAGAAATAGACCAATTTCTAGCCATTTTCTTCACCCTAATCAAGTATGATCCTATAAGTCATTTGTACTTATATTCAAGCCTAGAAACATACCTAAAACATGTCTAAATATGACTAAATAATTACACCATTAATCTATACAACAAATATGCCAAAAGGCACCTCAACCAAAATTCATTAAATCAACGAAAACATAAATATATTTTTTCATAAATCAACCTTATACAACTACTTATTTCTTTATCAAACCATACCACCATTGATCATATACCAAATCATATTCAAACATACCAAATTGGCCATTCAAAACATACTTTCACTTGACCATATCTGTACCAATCAACAAAGCATCAAAGCACACCAACCATAATACGATATTTACAAGCCAAACATAACAACTTAATTAATTAACATACCAAAACAATACATAAGTGTTTACTTTCATACCATTCTATTTATACCAAAAGATGTCTATTCATAAACTTAGAAAATTACCTAACCACTCAATTTAGTAATTTTCCATAATATACCAAAATAACCTACAAAGCTACATATACGTACATGCCCCTAAGGAGTACAAGAACTACCAACATCGATGGATAGTGTGAGCCAAAGATTCGATCCGTCTGAATGTCAGCAATAACGATCTACAAAGTAATAAACAAAAATGTATGAGCAAATAGAGCTTAGTAAGAACATAGTAAATCCTTTAACTTAACATCGATTGAATGCAACTCTTATTGTACACTATTGTAGTTACCGAAGGGTAAACAAGGGCACGTAAGTGCAATCAGGGGTACCGAAGTACAAACAGGGGTACATATGTGCAATCAGAGGTACCAAAGTACAACCAGGGGCACGTATGTGCAATTAGGGGGTACCGAAGTACAAACAGGGGCACGTATGTGCAATTAGGGGTACTGGAACGACGGAAATGTGCAAGTGTACACAATCGTAACAAGTAATAAAGTGACAAGTAAATGTCGAGTTATCGTACCCACAAGAACTGTGAAAAGAATTATTTGTGAAAAGAAAAATATTTTGTTTGAAGAGAGTGATTAAAAACTAAGATTTTAAACTAAGTAAACTAAATAAATAAATCTCAAATGCATGATTTCAAAATACGATTTTAATCAAGATGACATAATTGTGTTTGATTAATTACATTTCTTAACTTAGAATTATTAAACTCATGTTTATATTGTTACGAATAAATTCTCGGCAACTCGGTAATTTGCTAACTTATGAACATACTCACCTAACAAAATCCATTCATCTTTGACTATATCCCTATATCAATTCAACCTATTAAATAAATCTTAATAGGCAAATATGTTATTGCACATACATACTTATTAAATCAAAATAATCTCTCGTACATATCCCTATGTCAATTCAAACGATTAATTAAATCTAATAAGCACATAAAAGACTACGTGAGGTAACAAAGTATCCCTACCTCGAAACAGTTTAATCACAATAATCTTGCAAGTTATGCAAGGCAAATGTATCGTCAGATACCGTTGCTAATTTAACCCTCACCTACCTTAGATGATCAAACATGCACTGATTAAGTACTGTGTCCATTAATTACAATTTCAATCCGTTTAAATAATTAATTCATTAGCTATCTCACAATTGTAATGCAAGAATAACCTAGTCATGATTTTACTTAATCAAGCATCTTACCGAGGCCTATAGCAACATGAACACAATTTTAACAATTTTAGCAACCGAAATTCAATCAACCTAACATGAATTAAATTCAAGCAAAATTGATTAAATTAACCATTCCAACAACATAAATATTCATAGATATGTTCATCATAACAACAACAAAATTTAAAGAGATGGGGAACAAGAATCAAATCCGATGTTTTTCCGTGGCTTGACTATTTTGATCCGTTCTTCCTTCTCCGTTGTCCTCGTCGACCAAGGCTGCTATGAACACTTAATTGCTTCTCCAAATGGCTGATGAATGCCCCTTTCCCAAGAGGAGAAATCGGCAAGAGAGCAAGCGAATTTGGAATGGAAAAGAAGAGAGAAAAGATGTGAATGCTTGAGATGTGTTCTAAATGACCAGCATAAGGGGGTTTTTATAGCTGAAGATGTGATAAACCGTAATTATAACATATTTTAATCCTGCATTTAGCTTAATTTTGGATATCCCTTGATTTATTTAAAAAGGTTCTTGTAATCCTTTCTTTTCATGTTTTAAACCCAGGAAAGCACCTGAGGATGAAAAGAACACAAAACGGGCCCAAAACAGAGTAAATGGGCCATATCATGAATTCGACACGGCCTGGCCCAGAGACCACACGACTGTACCACGCCAAACATCTAGAACACGGCTTCTCCCCTGATTCACACGGTCGTGCCTCAAGTTAGAAATCCAAACACGGCCTCGAGTCAATCCACACGGGCGTGCTACATGGCCGTGCCTATGTCGTCAGAATGAGCAATTTCAGTCGGAAAAGGATACTTAGGGAGAAAGAATCGCATTCCAAGAGCCTATATATATATCCCCTAAGTACCACCGTTGAAAAGGCATCAAAGCTAGGCCAAGGAGCCAAGCCGAAAAGGTCAGAGTTAGGGAATAACGCGATGATAGCCAGTTGATCCATCCCAAGAAGCTGAAATTACACTCAAGACGGTGGAATTCTTCTTCAATTCCTTCAGGGAATTTTAGGGTTTTCTTATGTTTTGTTTTATCTTTTCTCTTGTGATGCTCTTTTTATTCATTATGAACTAAACCTTTCAGATACCTGAAGGGGATGAAACCTAGATGAATTTTGTTATTTGATTTCTAAGTTATATGATAATTACTTAGTTTGTTTTTAATTATGTTGCTTAATCCAAATCTAATGTGCTTAGGTGGAGGAGGAATAGACCCTGCCTAAGAGTAGATCTAACATAATTAAGTGGAGTTGATCGAACGCCTAGAGATAGGGTTACGAGATTTTGCCGGATTAGGGTGAAACCTAATATGGGAGTCCATTGATCGACTTACTGCTATCCTAGGGGATTATTATAATTGAACGAGAGTTCCACTAATTAACCTAGGGTTAGACGTTATTCACCTCGAGAGAGGGTTTAATATAGGTTAGGGAGTCTTATGGATCAAGCTAAGTAAAAGAAATAATATAATTTAGGGTTAGATAACAAGTGAAGTCTAGGTGGATTCTTCCTAAGGGTATTGTCGTAATCAACTGAGTTTTCCTTCAAAGTTATTTTCCTATTCGTCCTTTTTGTCTTTGTGTCCTTAGTTTAGTCATCGTCAATATAGTTTAAAGCAACTTCACTCTATCTTTAAGGCTAAATAATAAAAATAAAGTTAGTATTAGTACTCTTAGTTCCTTTGGGTTCGATATCCGGTCTTGCCTAAGCTATACTACTGTTCGATAGGTACACTTGCCTTTAATCGTTGTCAGAGTTTGTTTTCAGGTTTTGATCATTCTTTTATAAATTTCAAAGCTCTAATTTCAGCGATCAAGATGGATGCTAAAAATAACTAAAATTATCATCCAAAGAGCCCTCCCTTGGCTGGCCACACGTGGCAAGGTTGATAGTTTCAACTTTGCTAATTTAGGCTTGGGGCAAATCTATAAAGCCACCAATTGTGGAGGGGTTGTTTGCAACTTGAACAAGTGTTCAAGGGCCTCTTTGCAAGCTAAATAATCAGCCAACAAGCTGATTTGGGTACATATGGACGGTTTTGGGCTGTCCACGTCTATTCGGTTCACTCGGTTCGGCTCAACTGGACCACTTTTTAATAATTAATTAATAATAATGTATTTAATCCAAATTAAATTGGATATAAATTAAAATTAATTATATCATGAATTAAAACAAATAATTAGACCGACTTAGGCTGAAAATTAATTCGCCTTAATACTTCAAATTGCTTCTCGGTTTTGAACTTCTAGCATTGTCTATCGAGTCGTTTTTTTCCCTTTGTGCAAATCGGTCGAAAACTAATCAAAATCAATCAAAATTGACTATAAAATTAATTAAAATTCAAAATGTTCATAATTTAAGTGCAATTTAATTATTTTATAAAAACTAATTATTTTTCGATAAGAATTTTATCAAAACTGCATGAATTTAAGTTAAAAAGGGCATGAAAAAGTGTGTATATTTTTGTGTTTCTAGATACCGAAGTACAAACATGGGCACGTATGTGTAATTCAGGTATAATTAACATCAATATTTAGCTACATAGTTATAAGATAAGAATACATCATTTAAATACTATAAACTTACCTCGATTACAAAAACGATGAAATAGGATCGACTAATCCGATACTTTATCTTTCCTTCGATCTAGATCCGTACGAGGCTTAACTTGATCTAAATAAGAAAATTCAATCCATTCAATATTCAATTTATTCAATTCAGTCCAAAATACATACTTTTCAAATTTTCACTTTTACCCCTAATATTTTAACATTTTTACAATTTAGTCATTAAGCCCGTAAATTGAAATTCATGCAATTTCATCCACATACCATGCTAGCCAAATTCTATATAAACCCATAGAAACTCATAGAAATCATTATTTCACAATTTCACCATGAATTTTACACATTTTACAAATAAATCCCTAATTGACGTTTTCAACAAAAATCACTTTACAAAAGTTGTTTATTTATCAATAAAGATTCATTTTCTTCCATCAAACATACAAAATCTCATGAACACATTCATGAAAAAACCCTAAACCTTTAACATTTTTGCAAATTTGTCCCTGGATAGCTAGATTAAGCTACAACGATTCCGAAAACATAAAAATCATTAAAAACAGAACCTAAATTCACTTACATGCAAGGATAGACTATGACTGAAACTTCAAAATTCTTTAATGGAGTTTCTAATCTTCAATTTTGGTGGATGAATACATTTTAGAAGGTGATGTTTTATTAGTTTTATTATTACTTAACTTATTTATCAATTTACTTAAATAACCTTATAAATTAACTTATAAAATACTTAATTCATGTTCTAGAATGTCCATTAACTTTATAAATGATAAAATTACCATTTAAATCCCTTAACCACTTAGTTTCATAGCCATTGGGTACCTTTAACTTATAGAACTCTAATTTTGCATTTTTTACGATTTAGTCCTTTTTACCAAATTAAGCATGCAAACGATAAAATTTCTTAACAAAATTTTTATATGACACTACTAACATACTTTAGATGTTAAAATACTAATAAAATAAATATTTTTACATCAGATTTGTGGTCCCGAAACCACTGTTTTAATTTCACTAAAAACGGGATGTTACAATTGTGGTCCCGAAACCACTGTTTTCTGCACCACTAGAAACGGGTTATTACATATCACACCCTATAAGTGATCACATTTTTTTCATTTTGATACCTTGTATTATCTCATAATAGTCAATTATCACATAACATTTCAATTCAATCCATTTTTAGCCATATATGCTAAATTCACTAATATTTCAACTATACTCAAATATATATATCAAATTAAACACAATTATACAAGCATAAATATAACACAAGGTGAGATAGTAAGTTCCATATGAACTTACCTATTCAAAATAAAAAACGAGTGGATTCTTTAAGGACTAATCTATAATTTTAGCTTTTTCTCTATTAACTCCACTTTGATCTAATTCTTAATCTATACAATTATTTTATATAACAAATCAATACCAAACATTTTCACGCAATGTTATGAGATGCATGATCTTACATAAATCCAATTTTCAATTTCCCCCATATTTTATGTTTTATTCAATTTAGTCCCTAAACTTGGGATAAACATAACTTCTGATTCCTAGATTCAGATTAAAATTTGATTTCATATATTTTCGTTAGGAACCTTATACTATCTATTTGTAACCTAATTTCATGATAGGTTTTACATTTATTCAATTTGATCCCTAATGTAACAAAGTTAATAAACAAGTTAGATTAACTTTATAATCTAGTCCTTTCCATAATCTAAGCTTAAAATCTATCAATTTCAAGCCTAACTCATCAATTAATCATTAATGACAACTTTCTAAAATTTTAATAGTTTATCAAATTGGTATATGGGTTAGCTAAATCAAGCTCTAATGATCATAAATCTATAAAATTTACAAGAAAGGACTTGATTTTACTTACTAATTAATGGTCGAATGTCAAAGTTTCTTTTTAGGATTCTTCCTTTAAGGGATGACAAGAAGAAGATGGATAAGGAAGATGACATTTCCACTTACTAATCTAACATATATAGTATGATTAAGGTTTAATTAACCAAATTTAATCATTAATCATGTTTAGTTGGAAATGTCATCATCATTCACTATCTCCTATTTCAAAATGGTTTATTTACCATTTTGTACCTTTGGTTAATTTCCATATAAGTCCCCAATCCTTTTGACAATTAAAAATTTATAGCAATTGAACTTTTATAATTTAGTCTCTAAGCCTTAATTAACTATTTAATTGACAAAATTATCTAATCATTCTTCAATATATTTTTGTGTTAACTTTGTAAATATTCATATTTTATATTTATGAACTCGATTTACAAAAATGGAGTTTTGAAATTGCATTTTTCGATACCACTGAAAATCGGCTCATTACATAATATATATATATATATATATATAAGCTAAGGAAGTATACAATGCTCTTAAGCGTGTTTGAACTCATGTCCTCCAAGATATTGCAACAACAATGATGCTAACCGAACTAATGCTCGATTAACAATATTTTTTTAAGCAATTAATATAAATTGTTTGTAAATTTTAATTTAAATATATAAATCATGTTTATAATTTATATAAATGAGGAGCAAATTTATAATTTGGCATAACTTTTGAAAGCCAAAATTTTGGATTTTTAGTTTTTTTTTTAGATTGGCTTAAAAAACATATTGTTTAAACCTTGCTTATAAGTAAAGAAGCATTTTTTTTTCGGAAAACTAGTTTGAAAAGCAATGCCTAGATGTGAAGTCAAACCTAATCAAACCCTTAAACAACGGAACCTAATCAAACCTTTAAACAATGGCAAATCCCTCTAGCATTATTTTCTTCATTCATAAAATTTAAAATCCAAACTTTACTTATGAGGCATTAAGCTCCTTACCACCCTATCCAACAAAACATTGTTCATATGATATAAATTGCATAATATATATTAAGAACAAGAAAAATAAGATATTATAAACTTAGAAACGAATTGAGTTAGGCTCAAACTTTAATATTAAGCCAAAACTAAATTTTAGATATGTCTTTTTTTTATTACTCAAACCTATTTTAAGGCTAATATCTTTATCAAAACTCTTCCAAATATAGGTCAACCTTAAATTAAATTAAATATAAAATATAATGCATGGTGGCAACTATAATGAGAACTTTAAAAATGAGAATCATGACAACCAAAATTGTAACATCCTCAAGGTATAGTAGCAAGTAGGGCCGAGAAAATTAAACGTTTTTTTTTAAATAAATTTATTAGGAATATCAATGTGATAGTGTGGAATTTAGTTGGAACCAGTTGAGGGTTTGGAGTGTTTTTGAAACGAGAAAAGTTAACATGGAGTATTGACTATATTATAGGAAAATGAAAAGTAGTGGGGCAAAAGAGTGAAAATTATAAGTTAAGTTAGTAACATAGACTTGGTAGAAAAACAAGGAAGGACTAAGAGGAATTTTTACCAAACAAGATATGATTCATACATGGAATTTCTAGAGATAAGGAAGGGTAAAATAATAATTAGTTAAATAAGATATTATCAGACATAATGGTTAGGGTTAATTGTAAATATGTTAGCTTAAGAACTAGATAGCAAATTAACCATTTTTAATTAAAATCATGAGATATTTTAGTAGAATAGTGTAGAATTTTGGAGAGAATATGAAAAACTCTCATCTTTCTCTAAGAAGCCAAACCGTCGCCTACCTATCCTCTCCATCTCATCTTTTCTTTTTATTCCATTTAAGTCATTTCCTCCATTTTTAAATTCTCCAAAAGCTTGTTCCTTCAAATTTTTTCATGCGATTGTAAATGGAAGTTATATGTGGAACTATAAGTCCAAGGATTAAATTGTAAAAATTAAAAATTTTGCATAGTTGATGTTGAACCCAAGTAGACGAAATAAGAACCATTAGATATTAGTAGCATGCCATTAAGGAACATATATGGTGCTTACTGTTAATTCGCCTCGGCAATGTTCTGTCATCCGCTTCAGAGGTGTTCTATTATCCGTTTCGGTAGTGTTCTGTTATTCGCTTCAGCGATATTCAATTCTATTCCGTATGTCCTAATTTTTCTAATCAGTCTACTGTGGGCCTTGTGAGCGAAATACAAATTGGTAAGTATAATCTGAATAAGAGTGATTAATGTTAAGAGCATATGTAAGTATATTAATTTTGCAATATGATAAGTGATTTATGATTAAATTCTTGTAGTACTTACTAAGCTATTTTAGTTTAATGCATTTTCCTTTAATGCATAGGTTGAAGTCGAAAAGAGAAGTTAGAAGTGGTCCGAGACCTACTTATCCCATCATATCACTGGGCTTGGATAAGAGTATGGTTTAATGTTTTGTAATAGAATGGCATGTACATAGGCTTAAGGTGTGTAATTTAGTATGTTTATATGAAATCTTAGTATGTTCAAAATGAGGTTTCAAGAGTTGATGTGTGTGGATATGAATGAGGTTGCTTTAGTAAGTTTTGGACTATTTTGAAATGGTTTGAAAGTGTTTGAAATGGTTTGAACTCATTGCAAGGGGCTTTTAGTAAATTTTCCAATTGATTTTGAGCAAAATTGACCCAAGGTATCTATACCAAGGGTTCAAGTATTGATACTTAGGCCCTAAAATAAATTTTTTTTGAAACAGAATGTTAATTTGGTATCGATGCCTCTTTTTGGTATTGATATCCAAGGTCAGGTATCGATACCTTGACTATAGGTATTGATATCTACTAAAAAAACTTCAATTACATTAGCTGATTTGGGTATCAGTACTTGTCAGGGGTATAAATACCTTGTGTTAGGCACTGACACTTTATGTTCTAGTATCGATACTTGCCCCCTGTTTTGATTAAAAATCATATTTAATTCATTTTCCAACATAATCATATAACCAATAATGGCCCAAAATGTTCAAAGTGATAAATATTCAGCCTAATAAATTAAAATACTATTGTTAATGTTTTAAATTACCTAGTGTTTAGCTAATACCACTTTGGCACCAAACTTAATATTCTTATATCGGGTTCAAAGGGTCGGATCGGGTATAAGGGTGTTACAAAAATGATCTTACCATTAAATTAAAATAAATGATTTTAAGCCTTAGATTTTATATTTATCTTATCATATTAAAATAAAACCAACAACCCTCGATCTTTCTTTTCTTTTTTTCTTTACACTGTGTAATGAATGTATCAATGTGAAAAAAAATTGTAGATAATATTTACTTTCATATTTATTTTCTTTCTTTTTTTTGAGAAAAAAATTGGAATGGAAAGCAATATATTAGGATTAATCAATTTCCCTTATAAAAAGATTAATCAATTTGTATATTAAGAAAAAAAAAAACCTAATACTCAAATTAATTAATTGTTTTTTTGAACAATTAACCAGCTAGAGTTATTATTTATTAAAAAACAAACAATAAAAGACCACCAGTGCTAAAAAATTAAAAACAAACCTAACCAAACCAGGCTACTACTTACCTAACCTTAATTTAGCCCCATCTACTAAATGGACCCTTTCAAGCATCGCAAACAACATACAATTATTAATAGGAGCCCATTCCAAAACTTATCATTTCCAGAAATCATATTTTTATTTTCTCTAGAAACTAAAACGGTTTTATGTGACCCTTAGCCTTCATTTCTCCCCTCTTTCCAGACCCTTCACCACCCTCTCTGATCCTTCACCATCAAACTCAGGCCGATGTAAAGCTATAACTAGCATCGATTTATACGAGTCAATGTTCGTCTGGTAGGGTTACCCGCCATTCATCCTTCTCAATTGCCTCTTGTAATGTGATTTGTTCAAGTGTAAACAGTCGTTCAAGTAAAATAAGTTATTGTCTACACAGGGACTGTGTATATTAATCGATTATTTGTAAAATTATAAATTCACAATTTGGTATAAAAGATACAATAATTTGAATGGTGATGTTTAGACTAAGTGAAATTAATTAGATGTAAAGACTAATCCCTATGCAATTTTAATCTAAATGCAAATTATCTAAATGTATGAATGAATGGCTTTAGCAACAAAAAAATCAACACAAAATAGGCTAGGATAATTATATTAATCAACTCAATTCATTTTCATCATGCTTAACAATGTTCAGGAAACATTCCATGGCAACTCTGCAATAGCCTGATTTAGGGGCCAGTCGGAACAGTGATCTCGGGAATCACTAATCTGAGATTAGAGAAATTTATTTTTATGTCACTTTATGAGTCAGAGCATGATGGTATATGTACATGAGAATTTTGGTTTTTTGTGATTTCATGTCTAATCGCGAAAAATGACTAAATCGCATAAAGTGCGAAAGTTCAATTTTAATTGCTAAGGGTACCAAATAGCCATAGATTGTTAAATTAAGGTCTTTAAAGGGCAATTTAGCCCCTTGTAATTTCTTGGCTGGCCATAGTCTAATGGGAGACAAATATGGACAAAATTTGGTCAAAGTTAGTAAGAGTTGATGACTAATTTGACTAGTTTAATATTAGAATAAATAAAGAGAAAATATCATCTTTCTTGTTCATCTCTTCCACCGAAATTGCAAGCAATTATAGGGGTTTTGAAGGCTTAAATTTTCAGCAAGCTCTTCTCCATTTTAGTAAGTGATTTTGATGATTTTTCTTAGTAATAGTTGTACTTTTGAGACCCCTAAAGCTTAAGCTTTCAAATGAGGGGACTATTATGTATTATGGTGTAAAGTTTAGAGTTTTTCCATGAGAGCTATCATTGTTATTTGCTGTATTTTTATGGAAGAAATTGAGTCTTAGTTGTTAGATGAACAACTATTGTGAAAGGTGTTGTCTTGAAAACACCTAATTGGACCTTGATGAAAAGGTTAAAAATTTGTAGTAATTATGTGAAATTTTGAGTTTTGATGATAGCTATAAGAGTACTAAATGTTCACCTAGGCTTGTTGAAGGTAAAAATGTGATTAGAATTTATTTCTGAACTTAGGGGCAAAATGGTCATTTTTCCAAAGTCTAGGGGAAAAATAGTAATTTTGCCAAAGCATGATTATTAAAATGCTTTATTTAATGTGAGTATTAAAATGAGCTAATTTGCCATTATAAAGCAAGAAGAACCGAGAATCCGACTTGATCGGGGAAAGAACAAAGTCTCGGATTAGACCGTCGAGCTAGCTCATTTTGAATATCGAGGTAAGTTTGTATGAATTTAAGATTTCATGTGTATTTTCAATAAATTACTTATCATGTTGTATAATATACACTACTTTCATGAAGTTATGATTATTGATATTATAATGAGAATATGTAAGAGAAAGTCCTGGTTGAAGTCTCGGAATAATGAGGATACTAATATCACAACATGAGACAAGGAAAGTCCGTGTAAGACCATGACAAGACATGGCATCAGCACTCAAGAAATGTAGGTCCCGTATAAGACCATGTCTGGGACATGGCGTCAGCATCAAACAAGGAAGGTCTCGTGTAAGATCATGTCTGGGATATGGCATCGACACCATACAAAGGAATGTCCCGTGTAAGACCATGTCTGGGACATGGCATCGACATCAAGTTAAGGGATCTCATGTAAGACCATATCTGAGACATGGCATTGGCATCATGAGGCAAACCCATGTAAGACCATGTCTGGGACATGGCATTGGCATTGAGACCTATGTTTGATGAGATTGAGTAACCTTAGTTATTCTGGGTAATTCATCGGGCTAATAAGCCAAGCAAGAAAGCTAAGTAAGTAAAGATAGTACTAAGTTAAGTTATACAAGGTTAATATAAAGCATTATTTCATGATAAGAAAGATGAAAGTTGAGTTTACTTTTGCATCAGCAAATTGTACTAATTTATGTGATCAAGTGACATAGGTACCACGATTATAATACAAGTATGAAATTATTAAGTAACTTATAAGGAGTAAGTAAGCCATGCACTTGTAATTTATGTTGCTCTTATCTCGATATGGTTGAGTTATAATGAATTAATATATTGCCATACGAGTTTCATGCAAACTTACTATGTAACACCCCAAACCCGGCCTAGACGTTATGACTGGATCTAGCATGTCACATAAAAGGGTTGTTTAAAAACTTGCGCGTTCGTTAAAAAGTTCATATTCTCTTTGAAACTTCGAGCTTTGTTGTTTGTGAAAATCTGATTTGTCTTTATGGTTTTCTTGTAAAAACATTATTATTATTCTCAAAAACTTGTTTATAATAGAAATCAGATTCAGTGAATTACGAAGATGTGAGATTTTGAAAACAATTATTGTCGTTTCATGAAAACCACATATTTATAAGTTTAACAGATATTAATGAAAACTTAAAAGAAAATAAACCAACGGCCTTATTACAAAATATTAACCCAAAATAAATAATCTTAAAATAAGGGAAAAATCGAAATTACTAGAGTTTACGAGTAGTATCTCTGATGTATGGCCACCACCGAGTCCTCCACGGCTCCAAGTCCTTTATCGCTAGGGATTCCCTGTGAGATTAGTGAAAAGGGATGAGTTACGAGAACTCAGTGTGCAATCCCCTAAATCGATATTACTGGGCCCGAGCCCATAAGACATCAATTTGGGTCTGAGCCCTATAACCATGGAAGTGCAAATGAAATAGTGCAACCCAACCCAATCCAACCAACACACCCCGACCAACCAATCACACCTGTAGGGATCAAGTCCCTACAAGTCAACCCACCACGCCAATCACACCAATATCGCATCAAGCTGCTATTCACAGAATATTTGTGGCTGAGCCACCGGAGTCATAATTATGTATAGATGTATATATAAATATATATATATATTGTGGCTATGCCACCAGGCTACACTGCTCTTCATTCATTAACCCGCCTCATGCAACATGATAAAATGCAGCATACATATCAAGATATAAAAGTGTAATGTAAACATACACACGTTACTAGACAACATTGAGGGTAAAACTGTCATTCAACCCAGTGACGGTATTTTAGTAATTTTGCATCTAGGGGTATTTCAGTAATTTACCTTCTTAGTCATTTTGGTAAATTGGCCCACCAAGGGCATTTTGGTAAATCGGCCCACTAAGGGCATTTTGGTAAATCGACTCACCGAGGGCATTTTGGTTACTCAATCGGTTAACAATGTTTTTAGCAAATTTAAAACTGAGGTTATTAGAGCGAGTTATTCGATTCCATGCAGCATTTCTGATTATTAATCATGCAGATAACAGTGACTCGATTTTTACGAACATTGTAGAGTATTACGAAACTACATGGTGACGGTGTGAGATTACACACCTGATAACGAAGAGTACTAAATAATCACTAGTGCCTTCACCTATACAAAACATAACACACAATTAACACATTCCACACTAGTACTACCACGAGGGTACAATGGTCATTTGTCGTTTAGGGGTAAAACGGTAATTACACACTAAAGGTATTTCAGTAATTTTGTAAACCAAGGGTATTTCAGTAATTTTGTCAACCAAGGGTATTTCAATAATTTTGTAAACCAGGGGTATTTCAGTAATTTTGTCAACCCCTCAGAAGGTTTACAGTCGCCTCGAGCGACTCAAGCTTTTTAAACAGAGACAATGATGCGAATGGGCCTAAGGCCCATTCTCGGCCCAATTGAGCCCACACTCTCGTGTGGCCCATTTAGCCCAAATCTAGCCACAGATATGAGATTCACATAGTCTAATCCATCATCTACTACACAATCATACAATTTATTCATATGGGCCTACGGGCCCATTGGGCCCACTTGGCCCCGTTCGGTCCATCGTGTCCCAAACAGAATCAACCCATAAGAATACTCATGGTGGCCTCGACTATCGCGTCGAATCTCCCACACATGCGCTCGCATGCTTGTGTGGTTACCATCGCCGTGTGACCCGCTTTTCGGCATTTGCCGCTCTACAACTAGAGTAGTAAGAAATACACACCTGATAGAAATCTGAAGCTGCTAATCCACGCTCTGAGCACTCCTATACCCAAACGCCCACCAATGTATGTTTACTCTCCTCCTAGATTTCTCTATTTAAAGCTAGCTTCTCACCTTCCCTCTTGCTATCTTTCCGATGTGGGATCCCTCCTTCCGTAGAGTTAAATCCAACACAAACTCTGACCGTCCAATCCGCAAAATAAATACTCCCTTGCTTGTCATGAGATTCGAACCCAGGCTCTCCCATCAGACAATTCACGCCACTAGCCACTAAGCCACCAGCTCCTCTTGTGTCTTAAAGCATGCGCAATTAAATATAAACCTATGGGCCAAAGTCTAAGTTCACTTAAAAATAAATCAAAATGAAATGCAAGCGCTAAGACTTGAACCCAAGCACTCACTTATCCCCTTAATGACGCCTTGCCACTAGATCACTCCCTCCCTTGTGTCATTTTTCTCCATATTTTATTCTTAAAGCCTACTTACTAACTCTCAGGGTTTTATTCACCTAAAACCAAAATTTTCCTAAAGCCCAAGTTTGATCCCGGGACTTCATAAAAGCTCCCTAACATTTCAAAAGCACTCACGTAATAGCTCCAACTTGCATTAGTGCCGTTCTCTTGTTCTCAAAAATTCTAAATGCTCCCTTGGTCAAGGCCCAATAAGCCCAATTCTACTAGGCCCAAATTCAGGTCGTTACAAATCTACCCCCTTGAAGAAATTTCATCCTCAAAATTTCCAACTATCTATCAGTCTTTTAACACAGACTACCCTACTACGCTGCCGCTGCGCACTCTCATCCCAATAACACTACAACGCTTCTACCTTAATCTGAAAACCTCTTACACACAATCAACCATCTAACCACAGAAACAAACATATGTTTATCACACATGCATATGATTTCTATATCCAAACATCACATCCAAACAAAACATACACAGAATAAATACAAAATATACAGTCATTTCAGCATATAACAAAGTTTAAGATCAAGAAACTTACGGATTTGGTGCCGGAGACTCGGTGTGTCATACTTCCAATAACACTATCACTTTTCTAAACCAAAGGTTAAACAGATTTTGGAAAAATTATTAAACCCATTCCACAGCCGAGTTTTGCAACCGGGCTCTGATACCATAAAATGTAACATCCCAAACCCGGCCTAGACGTTATAACCGGATCTAGCATGTCACATAGAAGGGTTGTTTAAAAACTTGCGCGTTCGTTAACAAGTTCGTATTCTCTTTGAAACTTCAAGCTTTGTTGTTTGTGAAAATCCGATTTGTCTTTATGGTTTTTTTTGTAAAAAAGTTATTATTATTCTCAAAAACTTGTTTATAACAGAAATCAGATTCAGTGAATTACGAAGATGTGAGATTTTGAAAACAGTTATTATCGTTTCATGAAAACCACGTATTTATAAGTTTAACAGATATTAATGAAAACTTAAAAGAAAATAAACCAACGGCCTTATTACAAAATATTAACCCAAAATAAATAATCTTAAAATAAGGGAAAAATCGAAATTACTAGAGTTCACGAGTAGTATCTCCGATGTATGGCCACCACCGAGTCCTCCACGGCTTCAAGTCCTCTATCACTGGGGATTTCCTGCGAGATTAGTGAAAAGGGGTGAGTTACGAGAACTCAGTGTGCAATCCCCTAAACTGGCATTACTGGGCCGGAGCACATAAGATATCAGTTTGGGCCTGACCCCTATAACCATGGAAGTGCAAATGAAATAGTGCAACCCAACCCAATCCAACCAACACACCCTCGACCAACCAATCACACCTGTGGGGATCAAGTCAACCCACCCCGCCAATCACACAAATATCGCAGTCAAGCTACTATTCACAGAATATTTGTGGCTGAGCCACCAGAGTCATAATTATGTATAGATGTATATATAAATATATATATTGTGGCTATGCCACCAGGCTACACTGCTCTTCATTCATTAACCCGCCCCATGCAACATGATAAAATGCAGCATACATATCAAGATATAAAAGTGTAATGTAAACATACACACGTTACTAGACAACATTGAGGGTAAAACCGTCATTCAACCGAGCGAAGGTATTTTAGTAATTTCGCATCCTGGGGTATTTCAGTAATTTACCCTCTTAGGCATTTTGGTAAATCGGACCACCGAGGGTATTTTGGTTACTCAATCGGTTAACAATGTTTTTAGCAAATTTAAAACTGAGGTTATTAGAGCGAGTTATTCGATTCCATGCAGCATTCCAGATTATTAATCATGCAGATAACAGTGATTCAATTTTTACCAACATTGTAGAGTATTACGAAACTACATGGTGACGGTGTGAGATTACACACCTGATTATGAAGAGTACTAAATAATCATTAGCGCCTTCACCTATACAAAACATAACACACAATTAACACATTCCACACTAGTACTACCACGAGGGTACAACGGTCATTTGTCGTTTAGGGGTAAAATGGTAATTACACACTAAGAGTATTTCGGTAATTTTGTAAACTAAGGGTATTTCAGTAATTTTGTAAACCAAGGGTATTTCAGTAATTTGGTCAATCCCTCAGAAGGTCTACAGTCGCCTTGAGCGACTTAAGCATTCTAAACAGAGATAATGATGCGAATGGGCCTAAGGCCCATTCTCGGCCCAATTGAGCACACACGCTCGTGTGGCCCATTTAGCACAAATCTAGCCATAGATATGAGATTCACATAGTCTAACCCATCATCTACTACACAATCATATAATTTATTCATATTGGCCCAAACAGCATCAACCCACAAGAATACTCATGGTGGCCTCGACTATCGCGTTGAAGCTCCTACACATGCGCTCGCACGCTCGTCTGGTTACCATCGCCGTGTGACCTACTTTTCGGCATTTGCCGCTCTACAGCTAGAGTAGTGTGAAATACGCACCTGATAGAAATCTGAAGCTGCTACCAAGGTATGTTTACTCTCCTCCTAGATTGCTCTATTTAAAGCCAGCTTATCACCTTCCCTCTTGCTATCTTTCTGATGTGGGATCCCTCCTTTAGTAGAGTTTAAATCCAACACAAACTCTGGCCGTCCAATTCGCAAAATAAATACTCCCTTGCTTGTCATGATATTCGAACCCAGGCTCTCCCATCAGCCAATTCACGCCACTAGCCACTAAGCCACCAGCTCCTCTTGTGTCTTAAAGTATGCGCAACTAGATATAAACCTATGGGCCAAAGTCTAAGTTCACTTAAAAATAAATCAAAATGAAATGTAAGTGCCAAGACTTGAACCCAAGCACTCACTTATCCCCTTAATGACGCCTTGCCACTAGACCACTCCCTTCCTTGTGTCATTTTTCTCCACATTTTATTCTTAAAGCCTACTTACTAACTCTCAGGGTTTTATTCACCTAAAACCAAAATTTTCCTAAAGCCCAAGTTTGATCCCGGGACTTCATAGAAGCCCCCTAACCTTCCAAAATCACTCACCTAATAGGTCCAACTTGCATTAGTGCCATTCTCTTGTTCTCAAAAATTCTAAACGCTCCCATGGTTAAGGCCCAATAAGCCCAATTCTACTAGGCCCAAATTCGGGTCGTTACATATTAAGCTTTATGCTTACCCTCTTACATTGCTCTTTTCCCTTGTAGCATTGCCAATATACCTCGAGGATCATGGACGTAGGAGTTCGAAAATCATACTATCGACATCACTTTGGTATAACAATTTAGACTTATTTTGAGTATGGCATGTATAGGACTCGAATATTTTGTTAGGTCGAAATTATCGGTCAAAGTGTTGGCTTTGTAAAGTATTGAAGTCTTTTTGTAATGGTCTATTAAGTTAGTCTGATATTTGGCAAACTCTTATGTTATAATGAAAGTGGTTTGCTTGAAGTGTATGCCCTTGTGTATAGATGTGGAGTTGAGTATTCAGATGTGCCTTTGGGTTACTAATTATGTTGAATTGAGTTGGTGTATATGTGTGTGCAATGTAGAGTGGAAAAGGGCTTGGTAGATAGCCCGCTAATTGTCCATATGGGTAGACACACGGGCATGTGTCTAGACCGTGTGTAAGGAACGGCTAGGACATGGGCGTATACCCAGGCCGTGTGAAATCTACACCTTGTACTTAGAATTTAAATCGTCACATGGCTAGAGTACACGGACGTGTGTATAGGTCGTGCAGGTAAGTCAGAATGACAAGGTTTGGCACACGGGCCAGGGCCACGGGCATGTCAAGGCTGTGCAGAATTAGTCAGTGTCGACCACGGGTGTATGACACGGGCATGCCTTAGGGGACACGGGTGTGTCCCTAGACCAACACAGGCATGTGGCCCCTGTTTTGTTGAAAAGTTTCTCGAACTCGTAAAAGTTCCCGAAATAGTTTCGATACCTCTCGAAGGTATGTTTAGGGCTTCCTAGGCCGAGCATGTGTAAGCGATGTGTTTAAATGAAATTTTACAACCCTGGTCGGGATGTTTAAACAAGGATAGTTAGGTAATGCCTCAATCTCTGTTCCAGCTTGAATAAGGGTAAGGGTGTTACATTTATCAATCTTTCATTAGTTTGGAAACCAAATTAACTCCTCTCAGATATTTTACTTAGTGAAATATGCATTTTATTGATCATATTAAGCTAAGGTTTTTTAGTATTTATGCGAGGTCACAGGGACATTTACGTTTGCAACAGTTTAATCACATAAACCTAAAAACTATGCAAGATAATAGAGCTAACTAAAGATACTATGAACCTCAACTTAGTCAGGTTTAATGATCTAAATTGAGCACTGCACTTTTCAATTATGTGTCTACTAGCCGTCGTCCGGTTAGGATTGCTCAGCTAATCTGAATGCATTCAATCATGTATGAATGAAATACATCTTGATTTTAATTGAAAACATGATCGACTGAGGCACAAACATGTTAAACGTGAATCAAATACATCTTATTAAATTAACATAATCATCCTAGCAAATAGGATTTAAAATACTATAGTTGAAGTCAAAAACAATAAACTCAAAGCAAACATAATTAAAATAAATAAAAAAAGGAAAGAGTAAACTCTATTTAATTTAGCAGCCTTTCGAATCTATTCTGACTGATGCGCTCATTTGTTCTGATCGCTGCTTCTTTCCTAACAGTTTTAAGGTGGTCGGCCAAAGAATGCTTTTGACAAAGCTTATGTTGGCTAAAGGATGGAAAGGGAGATGGTGGCTATGCAAGGGAAAGGAAGAGGGAAATGAGAGAGAATGATGAATGAGAGATGAGTGTTGAGGGATGAGGGATGAGGGATAGGTGCATTATATTTATAGGTGAAGGTAATGGATAGAGTTTGCTAAAAATAGAATTTAAATTCCTTCCTTTTCTCTTACATATGGCCGGCCACAATCCATGGAAAAGAGGATTACTTAGTCTCCTCATTTTGAATTCAAACCAAGGCTATTAATAGCCATAGGGAGGACGGTTTCAATAGCAAAGTTGTTGGGCTGATTTTTGATTATTTTCCAACTGTAAAGACCTTTAATCAAATATCCCAAAGCTTGCTTTTGGGCAGCCATCTACTTGTGCTGAAACTGGGCTTTAATTCCCCCTTGTTGGACGGTTTCCTAGTCCAATAATTAATCAGACATGTCCATCTTATAGTACATCTTTTACTAGGTAAAATTATCAAACTTATGACCCAGTTTGCATGGTCTTCTCATCCACATGAATTGATTTGTGCGTGTCCATGTTTCATTTATATTAATCACATCTTCAATGGTCCTCCTACATAATGAAATATCACATATTAATAAATTAACACAAAATAATATAAAATATGTACAAAAATCATGTAATTAAGCACAATTTCACATACTTTATAAATTCATGCCCAATATTACTAATTATGTAAAATTCAATTATTTTAATAACAATTACTCAAGATAAACACATTTATTAAGTAAAAAGGTGGTAAAAACATATATAAAAACCCTATATAATTTCAAGTTTACACCTTTATTGCAAACTCCTATACTCTTCCAAGGACATAAGTGTTTTTTTTCCCTTTTTAAACCTTCCTTTGCCAATAGATGAGCCACGTTATTTCTTTTCCTTAGTGTATGATTAAAGACACTTTCTAAAATTCTTGCTCAAACCTTTCAAACTTGTCATGTATGCGCTAATGCATGAACCATCGGGACTGTTATTCTGCAATTTCTTGACCACCGTAGGAGCGTCACCTTCTACCAAAACATCCTGAAATCCCAGATCTATGGCCAAACAAACTACCTGAAGACATACAAGTGCCTCCATGGCAAACCCAGTAGGTATATTTTGATTGATGATTGTTGTTGAAACAATAACATAACCCCTAAGATTTCTCACTACAATCCCTGAACATGGCTTCAAGAACTAAATTTAAAGAGTTGCATCATAATTTATTTTTATGGAGGAATTTTCTGGAGGTCTCCATCTCTCAAATTCGATCATGTTGACTGGTGCTTTCAAACATAGAGCATCTATCACCTCAATATAAGCTTGAATCTTCCTCACTAATTCCTAGGCTTGATAAGTAACTTCGTTATGAACTGCCTCATTTCTTGTTGACTATAAGAACCAAAGCATACACACCATCACCTTACACTCACGATTAGAAAAAGTAAAGAACATATTGTATAGTCAATCTTGAAATAGAAAATCTGATACCTCTTGTCGCCAATGAATATTTAATTCCTCCCAAACTTCTGTTGCAATGAAACAATCACAGAACGAATGCTCAAGGCTCTCAGGACCATCTGAACATTTTGGGCAAACTAGCGAACCCACCAACCTTCTATTGTAGAGATTATAGAAATTAGGGATGTAATTGCAAAAAAATCTACCAATTTGTGATTTCTATTTTCTCAGGCAAGTCAAGTTGCCATAGTTTATTGTAAAGTAGTGTGTAATTGTTTTGTAGCTCGCTAGACCTTGGAAAACTTGATTCTTGTAACAGAATATTGTACCCACTTCTGACCGAGAACTCCCTCGTTGATTCGCCTCACCATATAATCCTATCCTCCTGAGAGGACTGTGCTAATGGAATACACAAGATCTTTTTAGCTTCCTCAACACTGAACACACTAGTAATTAACTGCGATTTCCACTGTCTAGTTTGTTGCACTATTAAGTTTGAAACCCTCATTATATTTAGCCCACTAACATTTGATTGTATGTTATGTCCATCTAATGCAGAAACCTACGCATCAGCCTAAATGTTTATTTTTGTTCAAGTCCAACCCACCAACCTAATCCCATTTGGAGCAAACCTTTTGCAGCCCATGTACTCTTCCAAGTATAAGATGGGTAAGATCCTAAGCTGGATCCCATGAAATTTGATTCAGGACAATACTTAACTTTTAATAATTTTTCCAACAAAGTATTCAAATTATTTATCAAACGCCACCCCTATTTAGCAAGAAGCGCAACATTAAATTTTGTTAAATCACGAAAGTCTATTTCGCTATTCTCTTTAAGATCGCACAAGCTTGACCATTCACACCAATGAATCTCCCTTTCCCCCTCATGTTTTTGCCACCAGAATCGACTTATGACACGTTCCAACTCTGAGTATAAAGATTTTGGTAATAGAAAACAAGACATCGCATATATGGGAATATCCTGAAAAACACTCTTAATGAAAACCTCATTATTAATCCAGCTTGACACATGATCTTTTAATAATTGGAAAGTTCTCTTTTTATTTTGCCCGACCATATTAGGAAAACCCAAATATTTCTTCTGATCGGAGGAAGATCCAACCCCTAAATATTCCAAAATATTCATTCTTAATTGCTGATGAACATTCGAGCTATAAAAAATCACAGATTTTTCAAAATTAACACACTGACCTAAACTTACTTCATATTCCTATAGGATATGTTTTAGAACCCGAGCTTCCTCCCTCATTGTCTCCCCAAAAAGAATGCAGTCATCTGAAAAAAGTAAATGAGAAATTTGTGGCCCTTGACGATAGATTTTTGCCCTTTTTAGTAAACTATCCCTTTCTACTAGTCGCATGTGTGATGAAAGTCCCTCACTGTATATATAAAAAAAAAAGATAAAAACTAAAAGGGTCCCTTTTACTTAATCCCCTAGTCGGTGTGATAACATCTCCTGATTCCCCATTGAGTACTACCAAATAAGAGATTGTGCTTATACACTACTTAATAAACTCAACCCATCCTATCGAGAAGCCCATCTTTAGCATTAATTTTTCCAAAAAAACTCATTCCACCCTATCATAGACTTTGCTCATATCAAGCTTCAAAGCAAACAAACCTTTTTGCCCGGTCCTTTTTTGTTTGAAAGAATTTAAAAGCTCAAAAGCTAATAGAATATTGTACATAATTAATCGTCTCAGAACAAAAGCACTTTGTGCCTTATCAATACATTCATTCAACACCTTCTGGAATCAATTAACCACTATCTTGGATATAATTTTAAAAAGAACCAAACCTAAACTAATAGGTCAAAAGTGTACCAACCTGGTCTGGTTTGTTATCTTTGGAATGAGCACGATGTGAGTACGATTAATCTCTTTTAGATAAGTACCTCCATTAAGAACCTCGAGACAAAATGCACCAATGTCTTCGCCCATAGTATGCCAATATTTTTGGAAACACAAAGTGAGTAAGCTATCAGGTCTTGAAGCTTTTTTTGGAGACATTTCCTTTAAAGTCGCATGAATCTCCTCTCAAGCTTACTATTAAGATCATGTTCTGCTCCTTCGTAATACATTGATTAACTCCCTCCAAAATATGATTTGAATTACCCGAGCACTATGATAAAAATAAAGTAGAGAAGTATTCATTAACAATACCTCACATTTCCTATTTATCCATGGTTATCCGTCCATCCTCCCTAAGAAGCATTTTTATTTGATTCACACAACGTCGAGTCGCAAAATGATAAAAAAAATTATCGTATTCCAATCACCCAGTTTTAACCAATTTTCTCTTGCTCTCTATATCCAATAAAGTTTTTTATTATCTATTTTCATGTTAAGCAACACTTTGACATCCTGAAGCTCTAAAAGATCCATATCATCTCTATCTCCCAGATTCCGATAATCCACTCATCTTTGGAGCATACTTATTGTAAGAACCTATTTATGCCCGGGCCCATATTAACCAAATATTAACCAAAAAAACATAATAAATCCAAAATAAAGTCCAGAGTCCATTAAATTACAGCAGCCCTAAAACCATTAAAACCCAAACACAAATAAAACCCAATCAAAACCCAACAGAGCCCAAATTAGCAGGCTCAAATGGCCCGAAACATTTTGAGCCAGCAAAAACCTTAGGGTTTTCACCAGCACCGCAACAGCCTCTATGCGCCCCATACGTGCGTCGCGCCTCCATGCCGCGTACGATTCTCGTACACCACGTCAACGCCTCCGCACTAGCGCCACGTCACCGTCGTACCTGCGAAAATGACAAACAACCAGCAGCAGAGAGAAACAAGAAAATAAAATTGCATTTTCCATTTTTTTTATTCTTTTGATTTCAGCTATAATAAACCGAAACAAACCATTGTAAAAGGGGGGTTTTCACGACCTTTACGAAGAAAAGAGACAAAGAAACAAAAATCAGGAACAAAATTTTAGAGGTTTTTCTCTGATTTCATCTTCTTATTGTTTTTTTTATCTATTTCAATAGCATTTTTTTCTTTTCTATTTTCTACACACGAGTTAAAAAAAAGGGAGAGGGAAAGGATCTTACCTGAACCGAGATGCATCGTCGGAGTGCTCGTTCAGTCGTCGCCATCGGGTACAAAATAAGGGCTTCGAACGGAGCATCAAAGGCTCCTCTCTGCACGACCTCGGCCACCAAATACAATGGTGGTGCGACGGAACGCCAGGGAAGCATAATCATCGGGCGAAAAGGGGAGGGAGAAAGGGTTGCCCTTTCGTTGTTTGAGAGAGTGGAGAGGCTTTGAGAGATTACCAGATTTTTTTTAAGAAAGGGGGCTGGAAAATCGATTTTTTTTAATCTAAATTTGCCATTTTATAGGATAACCCAAACGACGTCGTTTTGGGAGTAGATTTCAGGTGCCAAAACGGCGCTGTTTCAAGGCCATCCGACCCGCGACCTGACCCGACATCCCTAGGGTCCGCGTGTTTTATTATGAGGGGCTATTTGTGCCATTAGTCCCCCTTTTATGCGTTGTTATTAGATTAGACCCAAATACTTTTATTTGTTTTTTCAATTGGCCTCTGTAATTCAAATACGTTTTCGATTTAATCCCTATTTAAATGTTGCATTTAGTAAATCGGACAAATTCCGTTTTCAGTCCCTTTTATTTCACGCGTGTTGTATTTCAGTCCCTTTTCGTCTCTTTTAATTTATTGCAATTTTATCCCATGGTTTCATTCCGATTTTAATATAGTCCCTTAATTAATCTATTTAATTGTTTGTTTATTGTTTTTTCCTTTTCAATTATTCTTTTTGAAATTAATATCAAATGTTATATATATTTTAAACGTATTATTTATTTCTCTATATTATTCTCATTAAACTTATATATATATATATTCTTTTATATGCATATGTAATTTATATTAAATTATTTTTATGTATATGTATACATATATGTGTTCTTTTTATATATATACATTTTTTATAATAAACTTTTCATTTCATGAATATTATTTATTTAAGTTAATATACATCATATCTTTTTTTTTTTGTTTAATATTTTGCTCTATTTTCTTCAATTGTTGATGTCAAAATTTTATTATATGATTATTGCTAGCATATGAATTGTAATTCATTAACTATTAATTATTTCTGATTCATTGTTGTAATGTTTGATGTATGGATTAATATATTGCTTTGTGCATTAATATTCCATGTGGTGTTTTAATGGTATTTCGATTTGAAAATTATAAGGCAATGTTCGTGTTTAGTGGTTTCGAGAAAATCGTGCTTTAACTTACTGAGTTTCGATTCTCCTCGTTTAAAACCTAATAACCGAGCATCATTTCTCTCTTAAATCAAAATGCACAATATTTTAAATAAAAAAAACTTATTCTCGGGAAGTTGAGACATTGCACCCTAACTTACTGAGTGTGATGTTTTATTTTCTCGAAATAAGAATTTCAAAAGAACAAAGGCAATATTCCGTATTCGGGAATTTTGAGAAATAGTGCCCTAACTTACTGGGTTGCGATTTTTTCATTTGACCCAAATAATTGAATATCCTTCTTATTTTTAAATGAATGAGTATTGAATGTCGAAGAGTAAATCTAATTTTGAGAATATAAAATGTTGTGCCCTAACTTATTGAGTACGACATTTTATTTCTTTGAAATAAGAACTTTCAGCATCCAATATGATGTTGTTCAAATATATCTTAAGTAAATGGATCGTAATATAGAATCTTTTCAAAATTTCGGCATTAAGACATTAAATAATCAATTAGGCACCAATTTTGGGCGCTACGAGAGTGCTAACCCTTCCTCGTACGTAACTGACTCCTGAACCTATTTTCTCGAGTTTTCGTAGACCAAAATATGTTTTAATAAACCAAAGTTTTATTAAAGCTTTCAATTCCAAGGTGATCCGATCACACCTCGAAAAAAGGTCGGTGGCGACTCCATTTCCATATTTTTAAAGTCGATCCCCATTTTTTTCAAACCCCAAAAAAATGGTTTCAACAGCTTGGCGACTCCACTGGGGGCTGGTTGAGAGTCAGGCCATAAATTGATTAATTTCTGTCTTTTTGTCGAAAATTGAAAATTTGATTTGAAAAATTACGATCCTTTTATTGCATTCGCTTGCATCATCTCCTTTGATTGCTATGGTTCGAGTCTTGTAGAATACTTTGCATCATATTGCATGACCACTGGGTCACACCATTAAGTGGGAGTGAGAAGCTATTCCTTCGTGAGGTTTTCACCTCCGTGCAGGATAGTGAATCGCTTCCGGGATACATCCGTACCTATGTCTTTGTGAGATTTTCATCTCCGTGTAGCCGTAGGGAAATGTATTCCCCTGGACCAAACTCGATCCATATAAGCCCATAATGGGTGAGGATTGAGGAATCTGCTGGCTCAGGTACCCTCAACTTTAGAACTCAAACCGCATGTAAAAGGCCCTAAGAGCCTACCCCAGATGGAGTTGTGATAAACCTTAGTGGTCACCCAATAAGTGCTTGAATATTTTACATGTTTTGAATTTCGTTTCTATCGTACTGACTATTTGTTCCATTTTTGTTGCTTTGCATGCATTTTCATATTAGAGAGGGGTGTCGATTCGGGTTCGGTTGCTAAATTAGGGAGCTCGACATGAAAAATGACTTTCTTGATAAAACGAAAGACAATACGGATGTCTGTATATTTGTAATCCGCTTTATGTAAAGAGCTTTGTTTTCAAATAAAGTTTCCTAAATGAAATTGAATCAGAATTGGCTCCTTTAGCATTACATGCATTCACATAGCATTACATCACATGCATTAGATTTCATGAGAGGACCCTGATTGGTTGAAATTATTTCATCATTAACCTAGACACCAACAAAACCAAACATCCTTACGGTACCTGAACAATGATGAAAGATATGGATCAGAGATTAGAGAAGCTTGAACAACTCCAAAGGGAGATGCAGGATAAACTTCAGCTGTAAATGCAAGAGCAGCTTGCTAAGATCCAGCAGGATATGATAGATCGGATGATGGAATCACAACAGAATATGATGACTCAATTAACTCAACTACTGGCGGGCGGAATAGACAAAGGAAAAACCCCTATGGTTAGCATTGGTGAAAATAGTGAGGAATGACCATATCCTCCAGGTTTTACCCTGACACATCCTGAGGTACACCCACGAAAGACATCCGTCACAATTAAACCTCAACAATTTCAAGAAGATGTTTCGATACCGGCCAACTTTCAAATGGGATCGGGTCTTAACTTAGGGGATCATCCAATTAATGATGTTATTCCTGACTTGGATGAGGCAGCAGAGAAGGAAAGGGCAAGGTCTGAATTTCCAAGACAGTTAGAGGAGTGATGCAAATGGTTAAAAGACAAGTTTAGAGCCATGGAAAACGTTGATAGGCAACATGGGATTGACGCTAAAGATCTGAGTTTGGTGCCGGATCTAATACTTCCCCACAAATTTAAGGTGCCAGAATTTGAAAAATATAATGGGACTACTTGCCTAGAAGCTCACATAACTATGTTTTGCCGGAGAATGACTGGGTACGTTAACAATGACCAACTGCTAATTCACTGCTCCAGGACAGTCTAGCGGGAGCAACATCTAAATGGTACAATCAATTGAGCCGTACCCAAATTGGTTCTTGGAGGGATTTAGCACAGGTATTTATGAAGCAGTACGGTCACGTAACAGATATGACCCCTGACAGAATTACCCTGCAAAACATGGAGAAGAAACCAAGCGAGAGTTTTTGGCAATATGCACAAAGGTAGAGAGAGGTTGCCATACAGGTCCAGCCACCTCTTCTGGAGAAAGAAACCACTATGCTCTTCATCAACACCTTGAAGGCCCCGTTTATCACTCTCCTTCTAGGGAGCACTACAAAGAGCTTCTCAGACATCATAATGACTGGAGAAATGATTGAGAATGCTATAAAGAGTCGAAGGATAGATGTTGGAGAAAATGCCAAAAGATCAGCCCCGAAAAATATGGAAAATGAAGAGAACAGTTTGAGCAAGTGTTCCAAATCAGTCGCTGCAGGTCAACCGAGGGCTGTGACCACTGGTCATCAGGGCTCATCAAAATAAGAATTTAGTGCAAACCAACTCCAGTTTGCACCAATTCCAATGATGTATGGGGAGTTGTATCAAAGCCTATTCGATGCACATATGGTGGCTCCTCATTATATAGAACCAATGCAACCCCCATACCCTAAATGGTATGATTTGAATGCTCAATGCGAGTATCACGCGGGAGTAACGGGTCACCCAATCGATAACTGCATTGCATTCAAGAAACTGGTAGAGAGGCTTATTAAAATAGGGGTTTTGAAGTTTGATGAGTCGACCGAAGCAGTAATTTGCAATAATTGAAGGAGGGGGCAAAAGAGTTGCGATTCCTTAAAGCCTAGAAGTCGGGAAGTCAGAACACCAATGGCATATCCGAAGAGTGAACCAAGGAATAAAAGTTTTCCAAGCATCGGCCTTTATATACTTGAGAATGTTTTGAATAATAGGACTCTGGAAGAGACATGTATTTTAAGGCTAATTTAGAGTAATATTCAAAACATGCTTATTGCTTTCAGCCTAGAAGTGATAAGAGTCAATTTGTGAAATAGGCTTGTGTTCAGAATCCTTATTTCAATGAGATGCATCTTTTATTTATAGATTCTTTCGTACTTTGGATTACTATCCAAATATTCTTTCATTCTTTATTCATGATTATACATATAAATAATCATTCATAAGTTCATTCGTTCTTTCCATATTCTTTTGAACTTACAATAGGTCCCCAGATATCAATGACATGAGTAGCGTTATTCATCGACTCCCTTTTGAGTGAAATAGGGTCTGCAGGGATCTCAGGACTTTGGAGATGACAGAAAGTGTAACATATCTTCTAATTTGTTAATACTAGATGAAAAAAAGATCCTACGTCGCGAGCAAAAAAAAAGAGATGAAGATTAAAGCCTAGCTCAATGCAGAAATAAGATTTCCTATATGTGGGGCATGGATGTTATCAAGCCAGTCTCATCAAAAGCTTCTGACCAATGTCGATTCATTTTCGTTGATGTCGGGTACTTTACTAGGATGGTAAAACTCACTTCATATGCCAATTTTATAAAGTCGATAGTCATCAGAACACAAAAAAAGAAAGAAAGAAAGAATATTGACAAAAAAAAAATGTCGAAAAGATCATATTTAACCGCACAATGTCAAAAGTTTGCGATCTGTTCAAAGATTAGGTGCCACATCACAGTAAAGGCAGCCAAAAAAAAAAGGACCGAGACTGGTAAAGATTGGCATACAGAAGTTACTATTTACCCTCCATGCTTATCAAACATTGTCCAGGACTGTCACCGGGGCAACACATTCCTCATTGGTTCCACCCATTGAAGTCGAAATTCCTTTTTTCGAGTTTATCAGAACTGAAATTGGACGAGGCAGAATGGATCCAATCCTGATGTGATCAATCAAATTTGTGAGAAAAAGTTAATAGCTATCCGATGCGGGTTTGCGACAAAGAGGTTCGTCCTAGAAATTCCCTAAGGGGGCCTGATATTGAAGAATATCCTTCATATACAAAAGGATTTCAGAGAAAAATAGAGGCTAAACTAGAAAAGACTTTACGTAGTGAAAAAAGTATGTTCTGGAAACATTGACCAAAATGGATAGTTGGGATATGCCCAATCCGATGAATTCAGTCAAGAAGTATTTCACTTAAAAAGGAAAAGCTAAGGTGAAAACCTGCAAAGAGCACCTTTCAAAAAAAAATCAAAAAAGAAAAAATAGAAATTTTTAGCAAAAAAGAAGAAAGAAAAAGGAGAGGCCAAAGCGAAAACCCGCAAAGGGCGCTTTGAGACCAAAGGGGTTTGAGTTGAAAACCCGAAAAGGGCGGCTCAAATTTTGATCAAAGGGGGCATACAACAGTCTTGCTATGCCTGAATTAACGATGAAGAAGTATGCTATGTCTTGGGGCATCGACAAAGTACTTCAGATCCCCTAAACACATATTGAGCTTAAAATGGTCCTCAAGAAGTTTGAACAGATAAGCTCAGGCTGCGATATCTGGGGCATCTAGTTTTCCATCTTATCTATTTTGGATTCGCTATCTTTGATTACCTTATTCTTTTCAAGATATGCCTTTAATAAATTCCCTACTTAATTGCATTTGCTAACTTGGATTAACTTGCTTGTTTCGAGCTATGCTCGCAATCAATTTCATTCTTGTCCATGGTTATGGTCTCTTTCAAGCATTTTGCATTGGAATAACGATTAGTGGACTAATACTATTTTCATGGAATGAGTTTCGCATATTACTCTAGAAACTTCTGAATAATACAAGAAACTGAAACAGGCTATTTTTTAAAACTCACCAAGTTTAAGGAAAGGTCTAAATTGAGGCTATCTCATTGGATATTCTGTTAAAAATAGTTTGTGGTACAATCTCGATGAAAATGGGCAATGTTAACCCAAGTGTAAAAGGGGAATCATTCGCAAGAAAAATGATATTCTGCATCCATGCAAATATCATGCATATACATTTGGTTGGGTCACCCAAGGAGTGATCAGTTGGTTGAACAGGCCACAGACCCTACACCCCTGAATTATGGTGGGACGATTGAAGAAGAAACAAATCCCACATTCTGAAATCACAGTGGGATGGTTGGGAAAAGGTTCAGATCCTATACCCCTAAGTCATAATGAGATGAACCCTGAAGGTACAGTGGGACAAGTCAGTTGAGCAAGATATTTGTTTTCTCAGGTTTTCTGTCAAGAATACCTGCTGAAGAAAAGGGCAACATATTACCCTGATGAACAATGAACATTGACACCTTAAGCAAGGATCATTCTCATGAAATTTTGCATTCATGCAAAACACATTTAGTTAGGAGCATTTGATTCATTCCGATCATTACATCCTAATCATTGTAAGAAATCATTCTCATGACATTCTGCATTCATACAAATGCCATCCATAAGACACAACTATCTAGGGGTATTTGATTCATTCCGATTATTGCATCCTAATCTTTGTAAAAAGACCATTCTCATGACATTCTGCATTCATACAAATGTCGTCTATAATACATTTTGTTAGGAGCATTAGATTCATTCTACTCATTGCATCCTAACCATTTTGGCATAGGCATAAACGCAAAACTGATTTTATAGAACAGGTCCCCTAGAGGACGTTGTCTCAACATCGGTGAAGTCTAAGATCTTGCCTTTCTGAGCAAAGCAGATCGAAGATAGCAGATCTGGCAATTCTAAAGTTACAGGAGCAGATCGGAGACATCAGTCCTATCTCTCTGACCAGCAGTTGAATAGGTCGAAGATTGTAAATCTTGTCACCCTAAGCAATAGGGAACCAAGATCGAATGGCAAATCTTATCTCCCTAAATAGTAGTGGAACAGATTTAAGCCACCAGCCTATCTCCTTGACCAGCAGTGGAATAGGTCGAAGATTGTAGATCTTGTCGCCCTAAGCAGTAAGGAACCAAGATCGAACAGCAAATCTAGTCTCCCTAAGCAGTAGTGGAACAGATTTAAGCTACCAGCTCTATCTCCCTGACCAGTAGTGGAATAGGTCGAAGATTGTAGATCTTGTCACCCTGAGTAGTAGGGAACTAAGATCGAACAGCAAATCTGGTCTCCCTAAGCAGTAGTGGAACAGATTTAAGCCACCAGTCCTATCTCCATGACCAACAGTGGAATAGGTCAAAAATTGTAGATCTTATCACCCTAAGCAGTAGTGGACCAAGATCGAACGACAAATCTTGTCCCCCTAAGCAGTGGTGGAACAGATTTAAGCTACCAGTTTGGCATCCCTGAGCTTGCAGTGGAGCAAATTGAGGACAGCAGATTTTGCCTTCATGAGCGAAGCAGATCGAAGATACAAATCTTATCACCTTGAAGTCCCAGTGGAGCAGGTTGAAGCTATAAATCCCTCCTCTCTGAGATTACATTGAAGATCAACCAATATTTCCGAGAAGTTTCAGTGTGAAGATCGAAATTACAAATCTCTTCCCTCTGAATTCTTATCACCTTGAAGTTCCAGTGGAGCAGATCGAAGCTACAAATCCCTCCTTCCTGAGTGTATTGAGGATCAACTTTCCTTTTCCAGAAGTTTCAGTAGGAAGATCTAAGCTACAAATCTCTTCTCTCTGAATTCTCATCTCCTCGAAGTTCCAGTGGAGTAGATCAAAACTACAAATCTCTTCTCCCTAAAATTACATCAGAATTAGATCGAAGCACTAGTTCCTAGGCCCTTGAAGATGCAGTGAAATGGAATGAGGCTACACAAAGAAGAGAGGCACCAAAAGAAGCCAAATATTTGAAGACCGGGCAAAAATGGTCCTTTTTGGAGTCTTTGCTCCATTCTCGTTACACGACAATGAGCAAAGAGGGGCAGCTGTAAGAACCCATTTATGCTCGGGCCCATATTAACCTAAATATTAACCAAAAAAATAATAAATCCGAAATAAAGTCCAGAGTCCATTAAATTACAGCAGGCCTAAAACCATTAAAACCCAAACACAAATAAAACCCAATTAAAACCCAACAGAGCCCAAATTAGCAGGCCCAAATGGCCCGAAACATTTTGAGCCAGCAGAAACCTTAGGGTTTCCCCCAGCGCCGAAACAGCCTCTACGCACCCCACACATGCGTCGCGCTTTCGTATCGCGTACGATTTTCGTACACCACGTCACCGCCTCTGTACTAGCGCCACGTCACCGTCGTACCTACGAAAATGACAAACAACTAGCAGCAGACAGAAACAAGAAAACAAAATTGTATTTTCCATTTTTTTATTCTTTTGATTTCGGCTATAATAAACCGAAACAAACCATTGTAAAAGGGGGTTTTCACGACCTTTACGAAGAAAAGAGACAGAGAAACAAAAATCAGGAGCAGAATTTCAGAGGTTTTTCTCCGATTTCATCTTCTTATTGTTTTTTTTATCTATTTCAATAGCATTTTTTCTTTTCTATTTTCTACACACGAATAAAAAACAAGGGAGGGGGAAAGGATCTTACCTGAACCGAGACACGTTGTCGGAGTGCTCGCTCCGTCATCGCCATCGGGTACGAAATAAGGGCTTCGAATGGAGCATCAAAGGCTCCTCTCTGCACGACCTCGGCCACCAAATACAATGGTGGTGCGACGGAATGCCAGGGAAGCCCAATCGTCGGGCTAAAAGGAAAGGGAGAAAGGGTTGCCCTTTCGTTGTTTGAGAGAGTGGAGAGGCTTTGAGAGATTTCCAGATTTTTTTTAAAAAATGGGGCTGGAAAACCGATTTTTTTTTAATCTAAATTTGCCATTTTATAGCATAGCCCATACGACGTCGTTTTGTGAGTAGATTTCAGGTGCCAAAACGGTACCGTTTCAAGGCCATCCGACCCGCGACCCGACCCGACATCCCTAGGGTCCGCGTGTTTTATTAGGAGAGGGCTATTTGTGCGATTAGTCCCCCTTTTATGCGTTGTTATTTGATTAGACCCAAAATACTTTTATTTGTTTTTTTTCAATTGGCCTCTGTAATTCAAATGTGTTTTCGATTTAATCCCTATTTAAATGTTGCGTTTAGTAAATCGGATAAATTTTGTTTTCAGTCCCTTTTATTTCACGTGTGTTGTATTTCAGTCCTTTTTCGTCTCTTTTAATTTATTGCAATTTTATCCCATGGTTTCATTCTGATTTTAATATAGTCCCTTAATTAATCTATTTAATTGTTTGTTTATTGTTTTTTCCTTTTCAATTATTCTTTTTGAAATTAATATCAAATGTTATATATATTTTAAACGCATTATTTATTTCTCTATATTATTTTCATTAAACTTATATATATATTCTTTTATATGCATATGTAATTTATATTAAATTATTTTTATGTATATGTATACATATATGTGTTCTTTTTATATATATACATTTTTTATAATAAACTTTTCATCTCATGAATATTATTTATTTAAGTTAATATACATCATATCTTTTTTTTTTTTGTATAATATTTTGCTCTATTTTCTTCAATTGTTGGTGTCAAAATTTTATTATATTGCTAGCATATGAATTGTAATTCGTTAACTATTAATTATTTGTGATTCATTGTTGTAATGTTTGATGTATGGATTAATATAGTGCTTTGTGTATTAATATTCCATGTAGTGTTTTAATGTTATTTTGATTTGAAAATTATAAGGCAATGTTCGTGTTTAGTGGTTTCGAGAAAATCGTGTTCTAACTTACTGAGTTCCGATTCTCCTCGTTTAAAACCTAATAACCGAGTATCCTTTCTCTCTGAAATCAAAAGGCACGATATTTTAAATAAAAAAAACTTATTCTCGGGAAGTTGAGACATTGCACCCTAACTTACTGAGTGTGATGTTTTATTTTCTCGAAATAAGAATTTCAAAAGAACAAAGGCAATATTCCGTATTCGGGAATTTTGAGAAATAGTGCCCTAACTTACCGGGTTGCGATTTTTTCATTTGACCCAAATAATTGAACATCCTTCTTATTTTTAAATGAATGAGTATTGAATGTCGAAGGGTAAATCTAATTTTGAGAATATAAAATGTTGTGCCCTAACTTACTGAGTACGACATTTTATTTCTTCAAAATAAGAACTTTCGGCATCCAATATGATGCTGTTCAAATATATCTTAAGTAAATGGATCGTAACCTAGAATCTTTTCAAATTTCTGGCATTAAGACATTAAATAATCAATTAGGTACCAATTTTGGGCGCTACGAGAGTGCTAACCCTTCCTCGTACGTAACCGACTCCCGAACCTATTTTCTCGAGTTTTCGTAGACCAAAATATGTTTTAATAAACCAAAGTTTTATTAAAGCTTTCAATTCCAAGGTGATCCGATCACACCTCGAAAAAAGGTCGGTGGCGACTCCATTTCCATATTTTTAAAATCGATCCCCGTTTTTTTCAAACCCCAAAAAAATGGTTTCGACACTTATCCTTTCCCCATTTGTTCTTTTCAGTCGATTAGACCATTTTTTTGCATTCTTGAGCATAAAATCGTCAAACATTCCGGTACATTCCCAACATTAGTAGTCCACAACCAACTAATTTTGGGTTCGTATGACTCTTCTAAAGTCCACCAAAATTCAAATTGGAATCTATGTTGAGACTTATGTTTATCCTCTTGATCTGTATCTGGGAGTAGAGGACAATGATCAGACATAGAATGTGTCAAGTGTCGCAATGAAAATCAAGAAATTTCAACCAACAAGCCAAATTTGCCACCCCCTATCCAATCTCTCTCTAATATTGTTTCCTACCAAGTTCCCTTTTTTCCTATGTGAACGAAGAAGCTTCGTATCCCAGATCTTCCAGTTGACAATATACTAAAACATCTTGGACTTCCTTCATACATCCATCGCTTTAAGGTAACCCACCCTTTTTTCAAAAGAATATAAGATCTCATTGAAATCCCCTACACACCATCTAGGGCAAACTTTGATCCTGACCCAATCGCTTTAAGAGGTCCTAAACATTTGTTCGAAATCCAACATCAAGAGAGTTATAAAAACTTGTCATTCTCCATTTACCCCTATTTGTGTCATCATTTATCTTCACATCAATATGAGCTTTGAGAAACTCTTTAAACTTATTTTCACATTTGCTTTCCATATGAGGCAAAGCGCCCTAATTCCCTCGACTGGTACATCAATCCCATAATAAAACCCACACTTCTTATACACTCTTTCCATTCTTCGCGCATCTAGTTTTGTCTCCATGAAGAAGACAACTTGGAGATGATTAAGCTTCAGCATATACTGAAGTCTTCGAATTGCCCGCGGACTCCCAAACCCACAGACATTCTAACTCATGAGTTTCATTACGACCGATAGGCCTGCCCTTTGGCGGCCGCTGATAATCTCGTGCGATGAGTTTGAAAACACCCATCAGTTATCACTGAAGCATCCGAAAAACCCTAGATTAGCAGAAGGATCCATTGATCTCAGCCTCTTTTTCCTCTCAAGGCCTTCAATTGGGTTATCCTCTTAGTCTTGTACCATTAGATCCTGACCTAGCCCCAATAAGCCTTCCATCTGGCCTTTAACTTCCACCATCAAATTTCTTATCAAATTGATTAATCTTAATAACCCTAATCTATTACTTTCCATTCCAATTTTTTTCTCAAAAAAAGTTAAATATGAAAATCTTTTTTTCACACTAAGACTTCAAATACAATGTGAAAAGAAAAAAGAAAAGGAAAGATTAGGTGTTGCTTGTTTTATTTAAATAAGATAAGATAAATACAAAATCTAATACTTAGAACCATTTATTTTGATCTAATGACTAAGATCATTTTATTTTTCATAGTTCACATTTTAAAAGTTCTCACTATAGTTGTCACCTCACTACAGGAAAACAGACTTTTTGCGGCGTTTTTTTTTTTACCTTTAGCCGCACTTAAAAGCGCCGCAAAAAACGCCGCTATGAACAACGCCACTAAATTTTACGACGTTTATTTGAAAAAAAACACCGCTAAAGACTAGGACTTTTAGCGGCACTTTTATTATAAAAAACGCCGCTAAAAGTCCTAGTCTTTAGCGGCGCTTCTATTGAAAACGCCGCTAAAAGTCCTGGTTTTTAGCGGCAGTTTTTTATAATATGCCGCTAATTTGGGCAGATTTGCAACATAAATTTTTCACCAATATCCCACCCTTCCTGCATAAAATCCAACCAAAAACAGCAAAGATAGCATGAAATCCAACTAAAACAGCAAATATAGCATGAAATCCAACCAAAAATAGCAAATCTAAATGATACAAAATTATACGAAAGATATATGACATAAATTATAAATGAAGTATAATTCAAAAATTTCTTACAACAATGTTAAAAGTTATAAGAAAATAAATGTCTACGATGGCGGCATTTGCTACTACTGGAACTCTTCATCATAGTCTAAAGCTATAGTTGGAGTTCATCATACTTTTCGCTCTGCTCTGCTTCCCTCACTGCCCTCGTTGCTGCCTCTGCTTCCCTCGCTGCTGCCTCTGCCTTAAGTTGTAGCTGAAGTTCTTTATATTTTCTTTGAACCTCAGCTTCTCTTGATGTTGCCTCTGCTTTAAGTTGAGAAATTTGCTCAACTGTGCTCACTTGCATCTGAGCTATCTGGTCTCTTAACCTCTAAACTTCAGCTTGAGCTTGACTCCCGGAAGGCATGTATTGCTGTGAGCTGGATCCAAAATATTGGGTTGGGTTAACACCAGATCCTTGAAATCGAACTCGACCATACCTTTCAGGACCCAAAACTTCATTAATAATTATGTTATCAATGTCCTCAAAATTAACAGAACTATCAGTCGAAGCAATTGCTTCATACTCCGCCTTCTTATCTTTTAATTTCTCCTAATAAATCAATTAAAGAGTTAAAAACGAAATATATAATAAAAACGAAATATACAACATAACTTAACATTATTTAAAACTACTAAAGACGAATTAAACCATTATAATTAAACATTATAAATATTTATAATAAATCAAATTTTATTAAGTAAATATACCATAATTTACTATGACTTGGATGTCATCGGAGATCCATCTTTCTTCCTATGCGTAATGTCAAAAAGCTGAAGGCATCCAACTTTTTTACCAGACAATGCTTCCTACAATATAGTAGTAAAAATAAATCAATTAATAGTAGAAAGTCATTAATATTTGACAGAATTAATAAATTCATAATACCTAGGCCTCAGCTACACAAGCAAAACTTCTCGACCCTACCGTGTGCGTGAATTTTTGTTTTTGCCTGCTGCTTGTTCCAACTCGCTCACGGTCCTACATAATGAAATTATTATTACGTATATAGCAAATACTATAAACCGAAAAATTTATAAGAGTTTGGAAGTATGTAATACCTCTCCTTTCTTTGAATTCCAGAATCTAACTGCATCTTCCCATTGGTACCTCAGCATTCCCGGCAGGACATTTCGCAATTTTTCTTTGAGACTTATGTCTTTCTTAAAATAATCTTTTTTCAAAGTGATTTTATGGTCTCTCCATTTTTTACCCAATGCCTTCTTGATATAGGCATCTGAGACTTGTAAAGCAAATCTCTCCTAAAAAAACACAAGTTTAGAAAGTAAATATAAATGAAACTTAAACCAAAGTACTATAAATTAAATTCACGTTTTGTTACCTTAATATTATTGAGAGCTTGATTCTTGTTGCTATCAGGCATGTGATGCCATGATTTGTAACGCCCCTTACCCGAGACCGTTACCGGAGTCGAGCACGAGGCATTACTAGACTTAACTACTAATTCAGCATAAAATTTAAAACTATCCATCTGCGTCATAGGCACTAAAGATCCGTTATTTTCCCTAAAACTAGACTCATATATATTTTTACCATAATTTTTCCAAAATTTTTTATGTGGCCAATTAGTATAGTTTATTCATTAAAGTTTCCCCTGTTTTACAGTTTGACTATTCTAACCTCTCTTCACTACGAATCAAATTACTCTTCGTACAGAATTCATATGAGCTTCTTATTTATTCCATTCATATAAACTATATCCCACAATTATTTTTATACAATTTCTAATGATTTTTCAAAGACAGAACAGGGGATCACGTAATCATTCTAAACTAGTCTCACAAAAATTCAAATATCTCCAAACATAAGAATAATTTGTTTGTTATGTTTATTTTATGTGAAAATAGACTCAATAAGCTTCAATTATATATCTTATTCACTTCCTAATTCCATTTCTTCTATTTTTGGTGATTTTTCACAATCACATCTTCTTTGTAATTCAAAAATCTGTTTCATTGCAAAATATTGTTAACTAGTTTATAACATCTTTACTCCATCTCATTTAAACTCTATACATGCCATATAAATCTTTAAACATAAAACAAAAGCTAGGAATTGATCTCGGATAGTGAGCTTTCTTTGTGATGATCCAATCTACCAACTTCTCTTTAATTCAATCTACATAAAAATATCAAAGCAGACACAAGTAAGCTTAATGAAGCTTAGTAAGTTCATAGGTTTAAAAGTAATGCTTACCACACATAATATTTCCAAACAATAACAAAACATTTTCTAAAGTTCCCTTCCATTCACAACCATTGTTAAAATACTTCACATAGTTGAGCTCAACATTAACAACTACTCAATCTCTTTCATTTGATTCACTTCTTTTATATTACTTAATATCAAATTAGGTAACGTCTTACGAATTTGAGTACGTCGTTGCTCAGTGCCACGTTTCACAACTCAGTATGGATGATACCATACCTACTTTTCATAACTCAGTATGGACGATACCATACCTACATTTCTTAACTCAGTATGGTTGATACCATACCTACATTTCACAACTCAGTATGGATAATACCATACCTACGTTTCACATCTCAGTATGGTTAATACCATACCTACGTTTCACACTTTGCCATGGATTAACCATGGTCTTATCCGTCAATTCATCACATGTCACGATACAAACGTACTCAAATCTGCGTTTTTCCTAATTTGAATTACCGCCTTTATTCTTACATTTTATCATAATTTTCATAATTCCACAGCAAATTCTGATTCAACAACACATTATATCATTCAATCATTCACAAATAAACATATAAATTCAACCATATGAACTTACCCGGCTGATTTGTAGTAGATATTGAAATTTAAGGACTATTCTGCAACTTTTTCTTTTCCCCGTTCTTCTTTGGATTCTTGATCTATAATGTAAAATATTTTCACTCATTAGCATTTATTTCATTTCTATTTCACTTCATAATTTATGCTCTTAAATTTTCAAAATTGCACTTTTACCCCAAAATTTCTGAGCTTTTTACAATTTAGTCCTCGCTTAATTCGGCCATCAGTTGACCTAATTTTTCTCAATTAACACTTTACTCTATCATTAAAAACTATTTCACAACCTTTTATATTCTGAATTTCAACACCAACCTCTAATTCACAACTTTTTCACAATTAGGTCCTAAATACCATTTCCTATCAAAATCACTTAATAAAACCACCTTAATATGAAATCAGAATTTAAATTTCATAATAATTCATCATAAACTTCCATTACTCAGCCAGGGTAACTTCTAATTTTACCCACCAAATTAAAAACTAATGAATTCTATAAGTGGATCTAGTTGTAAAAGTCATAAAAACATAAAAATTATCAAGAAAAAGCAAGAATCAACTCACATTGTGTAAAAATATGAAAAACCAGCTTTCTCCAAAACTCCTATGGCGTTTTGGCTGATAAAATATGAAGAGATCTCTAGATTTTTCAACTTTGTCTTTATTATACATGTTAAAATTATTAAATTTCCAATTTTGCCCTTATTTCCCTTATCTTTCTGATGATTTTCTTCCCCTTGCCGTCCAACCTTTTCACCTTTAGGTTTAATTTCCCTTTAAATGCTTTTTCTTTTAATTCTTGTAGCAATTTTGCATTTGTTACAATTTAGTCCTTTTTATTTAATTGACTACCCAAACATTTAAATTTCTCAACCAAACTTTAATATTAACTTAATAACACTCCATAAATATTTATAAAAATATTTATGGCTCGATTTTCAAATTCGAGGTATTGATACCTCGTTTTTGACCCATTTGACCTACTAAATTCTTTTAATTCACCAAATTCACCAATCCACAAATTCTTCTAAATTCTCACTTGACTCATAAATATTAATTTACTATCTTATTCAATCTTACCTATCGGATTTAGTGATCTCATATCACCATTTCCGGCATCACTAAAAATTAGGCCGTTACATGATTCGTAGTTGATGGGCAACATATTGGCATTTCGTGCTATAATGCCCAAATAGCCGGCTAACAGTCGAGTGTCTGATCCAACAGGCTAACCATGACTGTTTCTACTTACTCTGACACGCTCGACAGGATTTAAGTAGTATAAATCTTTAAATAGCGTGCGTCTTCGACCTCTGCGCGTCCCACCACTTTCAGCTGGAAAATAATATATTATTATATTGAAATTGAGAAATAGGAGCAATAATAAAAGTCTATATGCATGTAAAATAAACTTAACATTACTTTGAAATCCTGCAGGCTCGTCAACTGTCTCCGGCACATTCGAAGATCCAATAGTTGTCTGCTGTTTACTATTTCCTTCTTCTAAATTTGGAGTATTCTGGACAATACTTAAATTTTGTAATTTTCTTCTACGCATTTTTCCTGCAATACACATAAAATAGTTGAAATTTTAGTAACAAATAACAACAATAATAGTACATATAAAATAGTTAAATTATATAACATGACCAATATTAAAATTATAATATTACATATATTTAAAAAATCGTAAAATCTTACTATATCATAATTTGTAAATATCTTCGTCCACGTCCTGACGAACCCATTGAAATTGTGTACTAGTACTAGGGATATTTTTATTTAAGTTTTGTTCTGGAAAAGGTAAAGTTTCTGATATTTTGACGATGTCATCTTTGTTTCCATTGCCCAGTCAAATAAGTCTCTAGGGGTGTTTCGGAGTACAACATACCAACCCTCATCAGTTGGATCTTTTGAGTAAAAAAATTGCTTCACTTGAGAAGAAAATACATATGCCTCATCTATCAATTGTTGTCCAGTGTGAATCAATCGAGAGAAGTTCACCATTGTAAAACCAAATTGATCTTGTTTAATTCCGCGAGCCGTATTAACATCAGCCAAATCACCTCAAAATAAGACAACTTTCCATTTTCCATAATAATCCAACTCAGTTATGTCAGTAAGAAGTCTGTAATACTCCATATTCCCCTCAACTGGATTACTGTCCCTAGCACTAGCATAATTTGTTATTGAAGAATTAACAATAATTCCTCGATTTTGGGTTCTCCTCAATCTCTTGCGATATTTTGTATGAAATCTGAATCCATTGATGAGGAAGGCACTATATCTTTTCACTAATCTATTTGGACCTTGGGAAAGCCATTCAACTTCATCATTTGCTTCATTCTGACTCCAAACCTATTAAATCAAAAGTAAATTAAGCAATTATAAATGTTATGAGAAAACATTATTACTTGTCAATGAAAGCTTCAATTGCATACAGTTTGGCTTAACCATTCATGAAATGATTTTGTGAACAACTTATTAAGTTCTCGTTGTTGTAATCTTCGGGACCGCGAACGAGCTCTCAATATTTGTTTGTATTCACTATGTTAAAAAAAGTTTACTTTGTTAGAAGATAAACAAATTATGATTGATGAATATTTATCAAATTCTAGAACTTACTTGCGTAATGGTTCCAATGAATCGTGATGAAAGAGAACATATCAATGTGCTTGGACCCACGATCTATCATCTAATTCTTTAATTTCAACTTTGCTGATTGGTTCTCCGAAACTTTGAAATAAATAAGTTTCGGCCAAGTTATGATCTGTGAGCCCAGCATTTCTACTTGGTCTGCTCATTCTTGTTTCAACATCTTCCAAATACCTTGATCAGAAAGTCATACATTCCTCTGCCAAGTAGCCTTCAGCAATTGATCCTTTCAGATAACGCTTATTGCGGCAGTAAGACTTCAATTTGGATAGGAACCTAAACACAATATACAACATTATCAAAAGTTGCAACTAAAGGCATTGAGGTGAATGAAGGAATAATTTAAAAATAAATTAACACCTTTCTATGGGATATATCCATCGATAGAAAACGGGTCCACCAAGTATTGCTTCACGAGGGAGATGAATTATCAAGTGCACCATAATAGTGAAGAAGGAATGCGAGAAGATCTTCTCCAGATTGTATAAAGTCAATGCGGCTCGATCTTGTCGTGTCTCAAGTTCTTGAACATCCAAAACTTTGCCACAAATGCCTTTCATTATATTGAATAGTTCAATTACACAAGACGTCACCTTTTTCGACATACAACACCGCATAGCAATTGGCAGTAAGTCTTGCATCAAGATGTGATAGTCATGTGATTTTAAGGCATATAGTCTTCGATATTTAAGACTCACACATCGAGATATATTTGATGCATATGCATCTGGACCTTTATATCCTTCAACACCATGCAGAACACTTCTTTATCCGTCTTCGACATTGAAAAAATAGAATGCGGCAACCGATATTTCCTATTCGGAAGTGCTTGAGGATAAAGCTCACTCTGAATTCCCATGTGGACTAAATCAAGTCGACTCTGAAGATTGTCTTTCGATTTTCCATCGATATTCAAAATAGTCCTTATGATGTTCTCGCAGACATTTTTCTCAATGTGCATGACATCAAGATTATGTCGTAAAATGTGATGCTCCCAATAAGGCAACTCAAAAAAAAATACTTCTTTTTTTCCACAAGTCCGCCTCATTAGGATCATCCTCTTCATCAGATTCATCATCAGATTCATACCTTGATCTTCTATTTCTTTGCGTGTTGGGCGGTTGATTCATCTTCCCATAAATGAAATTCATATCTTTCAACATGAAAAAGATTTCAGATCTACCATTTTACGAAGAAGCTTCTCTGAACTCTTCAGTACCGTCCAACTGAGTACTTTGAAATCTAAATCTATGATTTTTCGGTAACCACCGATGATGCCCCATGTAAGAGAACTTTTTCCCATTATATAACCATTGCGAACATGTTTGCGCAACACAACAAGGACAAGCATAATGTCCCTTGGTACTCCGACCAGATAAATTGGCATAAGCTGGGAAGTCATTAATAGTCCACATCAAAGTTGCATGTAAATTAAAGTTCTCCTTTCTCAGTACATCATATGTCTCAACACCAGCCCATAATTGTTTTAACTCTTCAATAAGTGGCTGCAAATATATGCCAATATCATTCCCGGGACCTTTCTTTCCAGGGATAATCATAGATAACATAAAGGATGATTGTTTCATGCAAATCCATGGAGGCAAATTGTAAACAAGAACCACAGGTCAAGTACTATACGCAATGCTCATGATTTTTAAGGATTAAATCATCAGATACAAGCCCAAGCTTCACACTCCGAGGATCGCTTACAAAGCTTGGAAATTTGGAGTCAAATGATTTCCAAGCTAAAGAATCTACAGGATGCCTTAACAATCCATCATCGATTCGTCCATCATGGTGCCACATCATTGACTCGGCTGTCTTCAATGACATGAAAAGCTTTTAATGCACTGGTATTAGCGAAAAATACCGCAAATCGTAACTGGCTTATTCCTTGACTGTGCATCATTTTCATCCTCGTTACCATCTTCTGTATTTCTATTCGTCCAACGGGATTGACCGCATACATGACAGCACTGTTGGCTTTTTTGGTCGCCCCAATACAACATGCAGTCATTTGGGCAACTATGAATTTTGTTGTACCCAAGGCCCAAATCTTTTATCAGTTTCTTCATGTCTTTGGAAGATTGAGGGATTTTCGCAAACGGGAACATTTCTCTCAAATTGTAATAGTCTGGTTTATACCCTAGTTGAAATAGTGGTTTCGGGACCACGAATCCGAGTCTAAATAATATTTTAATATTATTTTCTATGCCGTTGAAATGTGAATTAGTATGTGAAATTTTCGTGCACTAATTTGTCTGTCTGTGTGTTTAATTTGACAAAAGGACTGAATTGCATAATTGGTAAAAGTGGCCTTTTATTTGATTTTTGGCTAAATTGATGTGGCTTTATTATAGTAAAGTCATTAAAGGGCAAATAGCCCATTTTTTATTTATGGTGGATGGCAACATGTGTATAAATTATGCATTTATATGTTATTTTATAAGTTAAAGTTATATTATATATTATATAGATATATTATAATAAAAGAAACTTGGTTAGTGTATTTTCATTCATCCATCTACCACCGATTATAGCAAGGAAAGAAAAGGAGAAAATGTTCTTTTGATATTCGGCTACTATCAAGCAAAATTCAAGGTTCGTTTTTGATCAGTTTTCGATAATTTCTACGTTTTTGCAATCGTTGCTTTGAAAGCTATCAAACTCATGTTTCAATTTAATGAATTGATGATGTTTGTGTGATATTCCATTGATGATTTGTTAAGCTTTTTGATGATTTTTGGTGTTAAATGAAAGATAGGAGCTAGATGAACATACTTTGTTCTTGAATTTTTGATGAATTTAGCTAATTATGGCTAAATTGAGAAAATAGTAAATTGGGGGACTAAATTGTGAATTTGATGAAAAATGTGGGCTTGTATGTGATGTTTATATATTCGACTATGTGTATGTGTGGATTTTGTGAATTTGATGTTTTGAGAAAAATAGACTAAATTGATAAAGTGTGCAAATATGAGGGTTAATTTGCAAATAGCCCTAAATGTGTGTCCATAGATTGAATTGTATGAATTAGTGAATAAAAGGGTTAATTCTGAATATGTTTAGATCAAGAACCGAGGAAAACGGACATAGATCGCGGGAAAGCGAAAGTAACCGAATAGTCGTTTTCATTCTGACATATCGAATCCGAGGTAAGTCACTATGCAAATAAATGTATATGTATGAAATTGTAATTGTTCATATGATTAATGATGATAATGAATGCTTATGTTATGAGAGGTTATGCATTTGAATTCTGAGATAAGTTTAATATAGTAATTAAGTTCGAGAAGCTCCATACAAACCTAGGAATAGATAGGATTGACTAAGTCACGACATAAACATCTGTTCTGTTGTTATCATGTAAGACCACGTCTGGGACGTTGGCGTTGATTTGAGATTCGTGTAAGACCCTGTCTGGGACAGTGGCATCGATATTTGATTACGTGTAAGACCACGTCTAGGACATTGGCATCAATATGAGCTTTACGTATAAGACCACGTCTGGGACGTTGGCATTGTTATGATCCTTACGTGTAAGACCATGTCTGGGACATCGGCATCGTATTGATCCGTGTAAGACCCTGTCCGGGACAGTGGCATCGATATCTAAGTATACGTAAGACCTCGTCTGGGACAATGGCATTGTACGATTATTCCAAACTTCTAAGTATCCTACTAAATTCCTTATGGTTCAACGGGCAAGTTTAAGATACGAATGGCAAATCCGAGCTTTGATAGATTAAGTAAATGAATGTCAGATTCAGGTACATTGATTATACACTAGGTGTGTATATAAGGTAAGTGACTTTGTGATCCATTATGTTGATTTGTATGATAGTTTAGAAATATGTTACATGGAAGCGTACATGAAAAAGCTATGTTTATGTGATTCTTGAATTGGTAAATGTGGCAAAATTGGCCAAGAATATGAATCAAAGTATAAACGTGAGAAATTTGCTTTGTAGAAGAAATGTGCCAATGTGGTTATATGTTTACATGCTTTACATATTAAGTTTGTTTGTATATTAACTTACTAAGCTTTTGGAAAGCTTAGTTTGTGTGTATTTTTCTCTGTTTTATAGATCGTCAAAGTTACTGAAGGCTCGGAACCGTCACGGATCGTCATCACACTACTAAACTTGTTTTGGTACACTTTGAAAATGTATTTGGCTAGATATGGCATGTATAGGCTAGTCCTTGATATGAGTTGTTATGTGAACTTAGCCATATGATTTGGCTAGTTATGTTTTGGTTTTATGCATTAAAGACTATGTTATGTGAAGTATGTTTTGGCATGATGATATGGTAAGTGTTTGGGTAAGCAAATGAATGAATTATGCTTGTGATGATATGAGTTTTAGTCTTTAAAATTGTCATGGTTGGAGTTGGTTTTGAATGCATGGTTTGAATGACTATTTTGGTATGTTTTTGGTGGTTAAATGTGCATGAGATGTCTTGGTAAATATGGCTTGTTGTTTTGACCCTGATGGGTGCCATTTTGGCCTTGTAAATGGCCTATAATGTCACACAGTTGTGGCACACGGGCGTGCCTAAAAACCATGGGTGATTAGTAGGATGTAGCTTGGTAGCACATGGCCTCGACATGGGGGTGTCAGCTAGCCGTGGTGTACAAGTCAGTAGCTAGCTAAGAGTACACTGCCATGGTACATGGGCGTGCTAGGTGGTCGTGGTGGGGAAGTCAGTATATGGCCTAGTAGCACACGGCCATGGCACACGGGCGTGCCTAGTGACCGTGGAGGTATAATCAGTATGTGGACACGGGAGGTTACACAGGGGTGTCTAGAAGCCGTGGAGGGCACACGGTCTCCTTCCACGGGCGTGTAACCCCTGAATCTTAGAAAAATTACAAATTTTCCATGGAATTTGTATGTGTTCTGGTTGAGTCCCGACCCGGTTTATAAGCATGTTTGAGGTCTCGTTGACCATATTTAAGGGACATTGTATGTGTGATGGATGAATGAAATGTATGAAATGTTATGAATGTTTCCGATCTGTCTGGTAACGCTCCTAACCCTAATCCGGCGACGGACACGGAATAAGGGTGCTACACAAAAACTCTAACAGCATTGTCAAAGCGTTTCCAGTCCACCCTCCCAAACATTTTAAGTGAAAAAGACGAATACAGAAAGACAGTTTTGAAAATTTTGATCCCTCATACAGTTCTTCATTCACTTCACTAAGTAACGTGTAGAACTTTGCCGCTTCTTCATTTGGCTATTCATCAGGTACTGTAACATCCTGAAAAGGGCCTATGCATTTTCGGTTTAATTGTACGAAATGACAAGTCTTATGTGTTATGAATATATTTTGAACATTTTTGAAAACCTGGAAATGTATGGAAATGTTAGGGTTAAAAGAGGAAAGTGAACATTTTTGGAAACCTGGAAATGTATGGAAATGTTAGGGTTAAAAGAGGAAAGTGAACATTTTTGGAAGCTAAGGAAATGTAAGGAAATGATTTAGAAATGATTCAAAAGAGGAAAGTGAAAATTTCTGGAAACTTGGAAATGTAAGGAAATGTCAAGTTTACAGAACCGAACGAAAATTTTTGGAAACTTAGAAATGACTTAGAAATGTCGAGTTTTAAAGTTTAAAAGAGGAAATTAAGGCAAGGTGGCCTTAAAAGAAAAAGTTGGTGAAATTTGACACATAAACGGGCTGGGAAAAGTGGCCTGAAGATGCCATTTAGGGCCTCTGGAAATGGCGCCACATGCAAGGGGATTGGGCCTAAGTTCGAGTCACATGGGAAGCTAATAAAAGAAAGTTTATTTTGTTACAAGGAGCAGAGAGGTGGACGGCACATGGCTATAAATTAGGAGCTTTTATTCTTTTATAAATAGTGGATAAATAAGGGATTTATTTATCATTATTTTCAAGAGATAATTGTTGGATTAAATTCTTTTAATTTGAATAAAGAGATAAAGAGGAAAATAAGGGAGAAGTGATGGCCAAGTAAGGGACTTTGAGTTTAATAATTTCGGCTAAGTAAGGATAGTTGCTAAATTATCTTTTATTTTAAGTTATAATTAAAGAGATAAAGCTATTAAAATAGAAGAGTGATGGCCAAGTAAGGGATTCTAAGTTAGTAATTTCGGCTATAAAAGGAAAAGAGAGGCCATTCTGCATTATTTTCTGTTCTTTGAAAGCCTCTACCGAATTCTCTTCACCAAATCTTCTTCTTCTTTTATTTTTGCCAAGCCGAAATACCTTGTGTTCTAGCCGAATCCTCCATCTTTATTCTTCCTTCTCTTTTCTTTCTAATCCCTCCATAAGCCGAAAGTTGTGAGAGCATCATTTAGCCATAGCCGAATCTCTGAAGGTTGAAGTGAAGATGCAATCGATTTCTTCAAATAAGGGAAAGTTTCGGGATTTTGTGACTGTCGACTACAAGGAGGAAGGTTTCGGGATTTCTAAGATTAAGGTAAGACATATGTATATTTGGCTAAAGGCCATGTTTTATGTTTTTAATGGCTAGATTAAATCTAATGCAAGGTTATAGGAATTTCGACATTCCTAGGAAAACAAGGATCAATTTTGGGATTTGTTGGTGTCCCAATCGGCAACAAGGTAAGTTTAAGAATACTAATCCTACTAGGATTTGGATTTATGGCCGAATGGCTTTTTATTAAAATAGTAAGTGAATAATCAAATGTAGGGATTAAGGATCTAAGCATTAGATCAAGCTTTTCGGGATCTCAAGGAAATTTTAAGCGAATCAGGTGTGTACCCCACACTATTTCATAATATGTTTTATGGCTATGTTTAATTAATATATGTGATATTAAGAATGTGAATATGGCTAAGGTACCATAATGTGGTACAAAGTACTCAGGTATGTTTCCTACTCCTACTAGGAATATGAAATATGTTATTTGTAACATGAGAATAAGAATGTGAACTTTGGCATATTAATGCATATTACAAAATGGGGCATATGGGTTATTGAAAGGGGAAGTGAATGTGGTGACCTAAGACCACGAACACGGTGACCTAAGACCGTGGTATCTGAATGTGGTGACCTAAGACCACAGTAATTTGAATGCGGTGACCTAAGACTGCGAATGCGGTGACCTAAGACCGCGATATGGAGTGTAGCCGAAGGAGGGTCGACTTAGTAGTCCCCACGGTGTACAGGTTGGTACGGGGGAGTGTAGCGGATGGCTTATTAGGTTTGGGTTTGGGAATGCATCATAATTTGTATGCTATGATATGAATGTGTAATATTTGTTATGCCTGATTCTATTATGATTTAGTGTTGTGTACACATTGAGTCTGTTGACTCACCCCGTTGAGGGACCATGTTTTGTGTGATGAGCAAAGAATGGACCGAGACGGCAGAACTTGTGGTGGCCATGCTCAACATGAAGTTTTTATTTTTATGGACTATTAATTTTTAAGTACTCCGAATTATTTGGATTTACTTGATGTAATAAGGCCATAAGGCCATAGTGTACTATTTTATTTCTGTTTTTATTTATAATGTTACGAAATCTTTATTAAGTTAAAGATTAAGTAATTTACTTTAAATGTATTCTATATGTTTTATCACCTAAAATTTAAAAGGGTTTTCATTATAAAACGATTTTGTTTTCTACTCAAGCCCAACCCAAAACAATATTTCTTTCAAAACACACTATTTTCCCAAAGTAACAAAAGAACTTTGAACCGGTTTACTTGAGGAACATACCAAATCTGGTCAAAGCTCGTGGGCCAGGTTTGGGGTGTTTCAGTTTGGTATCAGAGCCCAGTTTCAGACACTCAGCCTGAGGTTTAAGGCCCAAAACGTTTTCAAAGCGAGCCCAAATGAGTTTTATGAAAATATTTTTGGAAATAAGCAGGTTTCTGGCATGGCACCTAAGTCTCCGACCCACAGTCCACCAGGTAAGTACTCCTATCCATTGTGTGATTTATTGTATGATCTGTAGAAGGATAGAAATGGAACGTAGATTAGAATATTAAGTATGTGAACCCTAGGACTAGCTACCCCAACAAATACATAAGACTTAAGTGCCTAACTTAAACAAACCTGTGGTTAAGTCGCCGAGTTAGGGTGTGGCAACCATTGTGCGCATGTCTAGGATTGGTTTCGGTGGGAGTTTGGTACTTAAGCAGTCCGCGTGACTCACCTCCTCTCCACTCAAATCCTACCTGGTGCGTAGCTTCGGTTCACCCTAACCAAGAGAACTCGGTCATAGGCTAAACACAATAACTAAAACCCAAAAGGGAACTAGCCGTGCTTTTATAAAAACCCTAGTTTTAAAACTCTTAAAATTTCCTTTTTAATTTGTGAGAACTATTTTTACAAAATTTTTCGAAAAAAAATTCCGATTTATGAAATTACAAAAATACCCCTGGTTGTGAAATTACAAAAATGCCCTTCGTTTATGAAATTCCCAAAATACCCACAGTTCTTATCAAGATTTCATTACTTTATAAAATGTTCAAAAACCCTAATTTGCAAATTATCAAAAATATCTTGATTTGGAGAAAAATTACGAAATTGCCCTTAACTCACAAAATTACCAAAATGACCCTGGTTTTCAAAATTTTGCAACATTACCGATTTGGAAAACAAATTCTCAAAAAGAACCCCCAAGTTTTGCAAATTTTGAAATACCCCTGATTTATTAAACTTTACAAATTTACCCTGGTTTGTAAAAAAATTATCAAATACCTCGAATTTCAAAATTACCGAAAGGCCCCTGGATTTCAAAATTACCAAAATACCCTTATTGACAAAATCACCAAGGAACCTTATTTTGACAAATTACAAAAAACACCAGTAGGACAAATTACGAAAATAATACGGGTAGTGGGAAAAAACAACAACAATGAAAACTACAACATTTCTCGAATGAACGAAAGTTCATAATTGGTTGATGAATGTGAACGTGACTTTACGAATAGTGAACTTGAGTCGAGAACTTTGTTTGATCGAAAGAACCATTTTTAAACATCTCTTTTCATAAAACTATTCGCGTTAATCAAGTGAAACAAAAGTACTAATGTATAAAACTCTTAAATCGATTAAATCGCGACGTTAGAAAATGAATTCTAGGGACGTGGTCGTCGTGGGACGGATAAGAGGAGTCTTGGACCGTCGAGAATCGTTCAAGAGTCTTCGTAAAAGATCAAGGTTGAGAATTTCGCTTTCGTGTTTTTAAGCCAACTACTAAAAATCCGGACCGTCCGTGTGTGCTCGGTGTGGAAGGTATCATGTTGGCGAGTGTTGGAACCGAGATCGGGAATGTTTTAGATGTAAGTTTAAGGCTCATTTGGTTAAGAATTGCCTCGTGCAATGAAGGTTTGTGGTTTAAACCATGGAGGAAATGGTCATGGAACACCCGGTAGAGAGTCTTTGAAGGTTCGGATGTGAGACAACCAAGGATATGATAGCGGTTAAGTTCCTTGTTTTTGGAGTACTATTTATTGTTTTAGAGATAGTTCATTCTTGTGTTACAAGTGAACTATTTGAAACTTTGGATGTGAACTTAGAGATCGTGCCTAGAAGGTAAGATAGTTCTTTAAGATCGGTTGTGCAAAGCAATAGCGTAGTGGGGTGAGTTAGACCGTACGATGGTTCGTTAGTAAGTAATTTCGAGGACGAAATTATTTTAAGGGGGTAGAACTGTAACATCCTGAAAAGGGCCTATGCATTTTCGGTTTAATTGTACGAAATGACAAGTCTTATGTGTTATGAATATATTTTGAACATTTTTAGAAACCTGGAAATGTATGGAAATGTTAGGGTTAAAAGAAGAAAGTGAACATTTTTGGAAACCTGGAAATGCATGGAAATGTTAGGGTTAAAAGAGGAAAGTGAACATTTTTGGAAGCTAAGGAAATGTAAGGAAATGATTTAGAAATGATTCAAAAGAGGAAAGTGAACATTTCTGGAAACTTGGAAATGTAAGGAAATGTCAAGTTTACAGAGCCGAACGAAAATTTTTGGAAACTTAGAAATGACTTAGAAATGTCGAGTTTTAAAGTTTAAAAGAGGAAATTAAGGCAAGGTGGCCTTAAAAGAAAAAGTTGGTGAAATTTGACACATAAACGGGCTTGGGAAAAGTGGCCTGAAGATGCCACTTAGGGCCTCTGGAAATGGCGCCACATGCAAGGGGATTGGGCCTAAGTTCGAGTCACATGGGAAGCAAATAAAAGAAAGTTTATTTTGCTACAAGGAGCAGAGAGGTGGACGGCACATGGCTATAAATTAGGAGCTTTTATTCTTTTATAAATAGTGGATAAATAAGGGATTTATTTATCATTATTTTCAAGAGATAATTGTTGGATTAAATTCTTTTAATTTGAATAAAGAGATAAAGAGGAAAATAAGGGAGAAGTGATGGCCAAGTAAGGGACTTTGAGTTTAATAATTTCGGCTAAGTAAGGATAGTTGCTGAATTATCTTTTATTTTAAGTGATAATTAAAGAGATAAAGCTATTAAAATAGAAAAGTGATGGCCAAGTAAGGGATTCTAATTAGTAATTTCGGCTATAAAAGGAAAAGAGAGGCCATTCTGCATTATTTTCTGTTCTTTGAAAGCCTCTACCGAATTCTCTTCACCAAATCTTCTTCTTCTTTTATTTTTGCCAAGCCGAAATACCTTGTGTTCTAGCCGAATCCTCCATCTTTATTCTTCCTTCTCTTTTCTTTCTAATCCCTCCAAAAGCCGAAAGTTGTGAGAGCATCATTTAGCCATAGCCGAATCTCTGAAGGTTGAAGTGAAGATGCAATCGATTTCTTCAAATAAGGGAAAGTTTCGAGATTCTGTGACTGTCGACTACGAGGAAGGTTTCGGGATTTCTAAGATTAAGGTAAGACATATGTATATTCGGCCAAAGGCCATGTTTTATGTTTTAATGGTTAGATTAAATCTAACGCAATGTTATAGGAATTTCGACATTCCTAGGAAAACAAGGATCAATTTCGGGATTTGTTAGTGTCCCAATCGGCAACAAGGTAAGTTTAAGAATACTAATCCTACTAGGATTTGGATTTATGGCCGAATGGCTTTTTATTAAAATAGTAAGTGAATAATCAAATGTAGGGATTAAGGATCTAAGCATTAGATCAAGCTTTTCGGGATCTCAAAGAAATTTTAAGCGAATCAGGTGTGTACCCCACACTATTTCATAATATGTTTTATGGCAATGTTTAATTAATATATGTGATATTAAGAATATAAATATGGCTAAGGTACCATAATGTGGTACAAAGTACTCAGGTACGTTTCCTACTCCTACTAGGAATATGAAATATGTTATTTGTAACATGAGAATAAGAATGTGAACTTTGGCATATTAATGCATATTACAAAATGGGGCATATGGGTTATTGAAAGGGAAAGTGAATGTGGTGACCTAAGACCACGAACACGGTGACCTAAGACCGTGGTATCTGAATGCGGTGACCTAAGACCACAGTAATCTGAATGCGGTGACCTAAGACCGCCATATCTGAATGTGGTGACCTAAAACCATGAATGCGGTGACCTAAGACCGCGATATGGAGTGTAGCGGAAGGAGGGTCGACTTAGTAGTCCCCATGGTGTACAGGTTGGTACGGGGGAGTGTAGCGGATGGCTTATTAGGTTTGGGTTTGGGAATGCATCATAATTTGTATACTATGATATGAATGTGTAATATTTGTTATGCCTGATTCTATTATGATTTAGTGTTGTGTACACATTGAGTCTGTTGACTCACCCCGTTGAGGGACCATGTTTCAGGTAATGAACAGTAATGGACCAGGACGGCAGAACTTGTGGTGGCCATGCTCAACATGAAGTTTTTATTTTTATGGACTATTAATTTTTAAGTATTCCGAATTATTTGGATTTACTTGATGTAATAAGGCCATAAGGCCATAGTGCACTATTTTATTTACATTTTTATTTATTATGTTACTAAATTTTTATTAAGTTAAAGATTAAGTAATTTACTTTAAATGTATTCTATATGTTTTATCACCTAAAATTTAAAAGGGTTTTCATTATAAAACGATTTTGTTTTCTACTCGAGCCCAACCCAAAACAATATTTCTTTCAAAACACACTATTTTCCCAAAGTAACAGAAGAACTTTGAACCGGTTTACTTGAGGAACATACCAAATCTGGTCAAAGCTCGTGGGCCGGGTTTGGGGTGTTTCAGGTACACTTCTTTCCGTTTCGGTGAAAGTATTTCCACCAAAATTATAATCATCGGATGCACCCAAATCAGGTGGAAATGATTGCAAACCATCACTGCGTATATTAAATGCATCCTGCAACATGTCTTCCATGTCATCTTCTCTAACATTCTGATTATAAGCACTATGAGGATAACCCAGATTCATCGTTGAAGAGGCTCCACTAGATGTACACTCTCCATGGAAAATCTATTTTTATACCCCCGGACAAAGCCATCAACAATTAGATGTTCGTAGACAACTTCACGATAATGTCAATTGATATTGCAACACTTCTTGCACGGGCAAAGAATCATATTCTCTTGGCTTGCATTTTGAAATGCAAAATTTAGAAAAGTTTCTACTCCATTTCGATAGCCGTTGCTTACCCTTGACAAATTCATCCAAGTTTTATCCATTTCGTAGTTGTTGAAGTCTAAAGTTGACAATAAATTACACGAGTAAGTTGTTTATTTATAAGTGTAATTAAGTGTAATTCGATCTTTAAATTATGTAAGTTACGTATTATGTAAGTTATGTAAATTACGTAAGTTATGAAATTTGAACTTTAAATTATGTAAGTTATGTAAATTATGTAAGTTATGAAATTTGATCTTTAAATTACGTAAGTTATGAAATTTGAACTTTAAATTATGTAAGTTATGAATTATGTAAGTTATGTAAATTATGTAAGTTATGAAATTTGATCTTTAAATTATGTAAGTTACGTATTATGTAAGTTATGTAAATTATGTAAGTTATGAAATTTGAACTATAAATTATGTAACTTATGTAAATTATGTAAGTTATGAAATTTGAACTTAAAAAAAATTATTTAATCTAATAACTTAAAAAATTTACTGATTAAAATAAAATAAAATATTTAAAATATAACTTAAATTAAATTTATTTAATTAGGTAAATTAAAAATAAAACAAAATATATTTTGCGTGATTAAAATAGCATAAAATAAAAAAAGATAAATAAGAAGGAAAACATACAAATATTTGTATACTTTGCACCAATTTAACCAAATGTTAATATTATTTACACATTTAAAATGGGATTTTGGAAATGAATTACTTGAGAAATGAAAGAAGATTTAAACAGGGATATCATAATTGATATTAATGAAAGTGAAACATGAAAAGAGAGTGAATTGGAAAAGGATACTTTCAATATTATAAGATTATGTAATTTAATTATTTATTATATTTGGGTCATTAGAATCCTATGCAGTAGTTGATGCTGGCAGGACACGTGAAAACTTTATATTTAGATTCCTTTAGTAAATTTTTACAAAAAGATAAATTTGTTATTTAATCTAACGTACAATCATTAATTTCAAATAAATGCCAATAAATGTAACACCCCAAACCCGGCCCAGAAGTTAGGCCCGAATCTGGTATGTCACAAAAAAAAAAACTCGTTTGAAAATTTCAGCCTCTTTGTTAAAACCCAAAACACTTAAGCAATTGTTATCTACTTGAAAACGTAAGTATCTTTAAAAACTTTTTTTTTTGGTTGCAAAAACATATTTGAAATAATCAATTTACGAAAATATGGCGTTTGGAAATAGAGTTGCAGAAGCATTTTGAAAACATTGCGGAAACGTAGATAAAATACAAGTATTTTTTTTTTTTTTGAGAGATTGATTGATGAATCAAAAATCAAGGAATTGAACTTTAAAACCGTGACTTTTGAAAATATCGTTTGATAGTTCAAGAAAATAACTTCCGTGTTAAAATATTTATAAAGTTTATTATGAAAATCCATTTGTTAATCGACTTTGGAAAACCTTTATTTAAGTTTTTAGAAACAATTTAAGCAAAATAAAAAGTATATCAACCATAAAGCAAATATTAAAATACTCCAGAGGCCTTATTACAACTTAAACCAAATAGCAAAATAATAAAATAAAATGAAATAGAAATTAAAGTTCAAAACACCATTTCTGAAGTATGGCCTCCACCGAGTCATCCATGGGCCCCAAGTCCTCACTACGGAGCATTACCTACAGAGATTTAAAAGGAGGGGGGTGAGTTACAAGAACTCAGTGTATAATCCCCTTACCGTCATCCACTGGGCCTGAACCCACATAGCAAACATCTTGGGCTGAAGCCCATTCACAACAATAATAATGTATCAATTATATCATGTGTATGAAATGCAATTCCCAAACCAAACCTAGTAATCTATCCGCTACACACCACCCGTACCAACCAACACACCTGTGGGTGATCTTTAGTCAACCCACCCCGTCAACACACCAAACGTAGGCATTAAGCCATTTATATCAAATTTGTGGACAAGCCACCAGATTAATAGAATTTACATGGCATTGTCATTTTTCAGATTTGTGACAGAGTCACCAGATTTATGTAGCAGAGCTACCAGAACTTCTCTTCATCATTATCCCATCCCATGCAAAACATGTATATAATGCATAACAATTCACAACAATGTATTCAAATATTTCTTACAAAAATTTATGGTCCATTATAACAATTTATCAAATTGGCCCATTTAGCAATCAGATCGGCCCATATATCAAATTATCACATTGGCCCATATAACAAAATATCACATAGGCCCATATAAAAAAAATCACATCGGCCCATATATCAAATTATCATATCGGCCCATATATCAAATTATCACATCGGCCCATATAGTAAATTTTCAAATCAGCCCATAAATCAAATTTCGTAATTCGGTCCATAGGGACATTTCGTAATTCGGTAACTTTACCCTCTAAGGGTATTATGGTGATTTTGTAACCTAGGCTTAACTACTAATTTGGGGCATAAAAATCAAAACTGTCCATCTGCGTCATACTGACCAAATTGACTATAAATCGAGTTAAGAATCTCGAAATCTAAATCCGTAAATTTTCCTTAAAACTAGACTCTTAAATCTTCTTACTACAATTTTTCCAGAATTTTTGAATTAACCATTTAATACAGTTTATCCTTGTTCCACTATCCAATGATTCTGACCTCATTTATCTTAATTTCAAATATCTCACTGTACGGTTTTCATATATTGCTCTCACTTGTTTCTATTGAAAATAGGATCACTAAGGAATCCATACATATAAATTATAACCCATAATTCACTTTGTACAATTTTATATGATTTTTCCAAAACAGATCAGGGAACCACGAAGTCAATCAGAACCAGTCTCACTAAAATTAACATATCTCAGAATATAAAATTCCTTTTCCTTCTCCGTTTCTTCCATATTAAAATAGACACAGTAAGTTTTAATTCAATATCTTATTCACTTTCTAATTCCTTTTCTCCTATTTTTCATGATTTTTCAAAATCATGTCACTGCTGCTAATCAAACTGTTTCATTGCGAAAAATGGTTACTACTACGAACATACGCACGCCCAAGTGGTCACAAAAGCCGATTTCTGGATTTTCTTCAGTATTTCTACCGAATCACAGAATATTTCATGTAACATTCAAAGAGGTATGCGATTACACACCATCTCATCCATGTATTCGGAAGGGTACTGAATTACACACCTTGATTATGAGTTGTGCTTTCTACCGATTTCAACACCTATAATGATAGTTGATAGAAGATTAGTCTCAACTTTGATAATCGTAACTAGAAACACTTTATTAGGCTAACTCCACTTACCACGAATGTGATCTCCCTCAATGCAGCAAGAATCGATCCTACCCTTTGGCTACTGAAATCCCGTCCTAACAATATTTGGTGAGCGAAAGAGTTGTTAGCAAATATCCCACCTTTGGCCAAAGCAAATCTTATAACAACGTTCTTACCCCACTTGCTTGACGAGTCGACGATAACGGTTTGGTTAATACAAATCACTTGTGCTCCTTAACCTTGTTGAAAGTTTGATTCGATTAAGAAGAGGTTTTCCCACATGATAGGGAATGAAATAATGAAGGAATAGGATGATAACGGGTTCGGCTATTGATAAAATCGAACAAGAAGATATGATCACAAAGTGATCTCGAAAAAAATAGAAGAAAAGGTTGATGAAATGGTCAAAAGAAGAGAATGGATGGAGAGAAGTGCTTTGATAGTTTCGGCTATCAAAGGGGAGATGAGCAATTGTGTGTTTCGGCCAACAAAAGAAAAATAATGCACAATTGTGCTAGGAGATTTCAGCCAAAGCAAAAAAGAGATGGATTTGAGAAGAAAACACAAATGGTCAAAGAGTAAAAAGTGTACCTCTCATGCACCAAAAACTAAAAAAATGGTCTAAAATGAATAGAGAATTTCGGCTATCCCCTTCCCTCAACAAAACCATCCACATTCATGCTCCTAATAGTCAAAAGTTTGGCCACCCAAACTTTCCAAAACAATCTCCATGAAATAAGCCACATATTCCCATTACTTGCCCTTTCTTCTTGATTTCTTTCCTCACCTTCAACCTTTCCTTATTTCCTTAGCCACCTTGCCAAAATTAAAAAGTCCAACTTGCCTTATTTACATGCTTGGCCAACACTTAAGGAAAGAGTGCAAAAATAATAGTCAAAATTTGCACACAATGGGATTTAAACCTCTTCCCTCAAGGTACTTCACTTGATGCCATAACCTCTTTACCATTTATGCAAGCACATTACTCATTTATTTCTATAAGTCTTGAAGCTACTTACCATCTCTCCTTAAAGTGCTAAAATACCAAATTTTTTCTAAGGCCCAATTAAACCCGAGACTTCATAGAAACCTCGTAACCTTCCAAATTCACTTAACTAATAAGTCCAATTTGCAATAATGTCATTCTCTTGTTCTCAAATTTTAAACATTCCTATGCCCAAGGTCCATTGGGCCCAATCCTACTAGGCCCAATTTCGGGATGTTATAATAAAAAATAAATTTTAATCCAAATCCCACTACAATTTATGAATTTGGTTCTATTTTACTCAACATTAAATTTACTTAGCGTATGACTACTATATTGTCTTCGATTTGTGAACGACGTCCAAAGTAATTTAACAAAAAAATGGCAAACTGGATGCCAGATTATAACAGAAAACATATGGCAGAAAAGTAGATGGCAAATGTAAAGTAAGTAAAATGATCCAATATTTGAAAAGAAAACCAGCAATTAAATCTATACAAAATCAGGGCCCCAAAAGATTAATTTTTCAAAAATCATCATTATAAAAATATTATTGATTAGAATTTTGAACTAAAACGTATCTTAATAATTTCAACAACCTGGTCTACTTCACTCTCACTAGAAAACAGAGGCTAGAGTCAGAAGAATAGTATTTGTTAAGTAATTTAAAGGGAAAATGCATATAAATAAGCAAAAAAATTTTGCAACTAAGCATGTACCTGCCCAAGCAATAGCCAGATGTCAATGGCCGTGGTATATTCAGTTGCACCAAATATTAATTCAAGTGCTCGATAGTACCTGGAACAGATGTAAGATTATAAGATTAGCACCAAATATGGGACAATGGATTATATACATGACATTAGACAATGGAAATCATCTCAGCAAATCAATTTAGACACTTCTTAATATATTTACAAATGCTAACATTTGAATTTTTTTTTCTGGAAATCATCTCAGCAAATCAATTTGGACAATGAAAGTCTGGGCTGGTAGAGTCTTTAACTGTACCTTTAATATTTTAATAAAATATTGATCTCCATAAACTATTAATATATGATAAAACAAATTAAAAGGCTAAACAAGAAAACAAATATTAATCGGCTAATTAAACATTGATGCAACAAAACAAATGGGCAGGAAAGATCATATTTAAAGCAAAGGAAAGATCATAACTATGAAGGGAAGTCAAGCTATTAGAAATAGTCAAACCACCTGAAAGCAAACTAACTTAATTTGGTTTAAATTAATTATCCAAGGAAAAGGCATAGTCTATGCAAATGGCCAGTGTAGTACTGACTCCTAGAAGATGTGGCATTGAAACTTTCTAATGTATTTGCTGCTAAGACATCAAGAAAGAAAAGCAAGGAACACAAATTGCATATTAAAGGATATGATAACATGCAACTTGTCCATAATATGACTTCAATTGGTTGATGTAGTTACTTTTAAAAAGTGGCAACTGAGTTTCGAATCCCATGATTTTAATTTTCTACCTTTATTGATGTAAGTATCTTTATGTTTTGAAATTTTGTTGCTCCATTCATAATATCAAAGATTATCTTTATGTTTTGAAACTACTACATTTAAACACATCAACTTACAACACTTTAACATCCAAATTTACAACATTTAAACACTTCAATTTGCTGCACTTTAACACTTCAATTCACAGCATTTAAATACTTCAATTGCAACACTTTAAAACTTCAATTTACAACATTTAAATTGATCAATTTGCAGCACTTTAAACACCTCAATTAACAACATTTGTACACCTCAATTACAGCAATAAAACATCTAAATTTCTAGCAAATAAACAATTCAAATTGCAATACCTGAACAGGGCTTCAAAATTAAAAAAAGGAGCAACAACAGCATCCAAATCTACTTTGCTTGAGCAACAGGGTATTTTTAACTAATTGGACAGCAACTAAATCTGAAATAAACAAGTTTAACCGTTACAAAACAATAGCAACCATGAAATTTGTAAAGAACAAATGATTCTTTAAAAACTCAATTACAATGTTAATAAAATCAACATAGCACTCCCTCAAACTAATGTCCCTTTCATGTGAAACTGATCATGTATTTCTTCAAGCAGTAATAATGGGAGAAGATAACAACTCTATGATAGCAACATCACTCTTTGACCTTCATACCTTGATTATACATATCATGAGGTAATCGAACTTAACATGCTCCTTAGGTACTCAAAAAGATGAGTCACTTCACCTATGACACGTAAAAGTATATAGTTTGCACCAACATAAGTCGTAAATAGTCAGATACTCCTCTTATGGTATAGCAAGCTTTATCGATGTTCAGCCAATGAACATTTGGGAATCATATTGAACAATGAAAGATAAAGAAAATCTTCGATAGGACACATTAAAGGTTATTGATTTATCATATTGTCATCTAAGGCATAATAGAATGCTATAAGAAATAAACCTTGAGAAAGTTAGAGAAGATTTTCTAAATAGAAAATAAGTAAAACCAAATTTGTATCAGTAGAAACAAAGAACTTACTGCATCCTAATACTAATAAGGCTTCATGCTCTGCAAACCTTAAACTCCTAATTCTGTCACCAAGTTGCTATCAGCAGTAACTCTAAACTTAACAAAAACTAGTAAATTCCTGACAAAAAGAAAAAAAGAAAGCAGTAAAGACAAGCCTAGAACCATGACCTTTATCTGCATTGTATGATATCTATAATATTCTGGCGTTTCCAAATAAGTGGTGGAACCTCAATGGAGGAAGTGAAACTAACCAAATCATCTTAATGTCACATAAGAATAAAATATTTTCACAGCCAAATTTTGCATATAGATTCAACAACACCCTCCCCTAGTTCTAGTCTACTGGTGACTAGCAGCCCAAGTGAGAGGACATGCTGACAAAAGAAAGAAAAAAAGGAACCCCTTACTTGAGGGAAACTAAATCTAAAGACTCATACAAGTTATATCAAAGTTGCTAATATTCATTACTTGAAACCAAAAAAGAATAAAGAACCAAAAGGTAACATAATTGCTAACAAATAGCTGGAAAGAAACACTAGGCAATTCCAACTGGTTAATAACGTCAAAAGGCAATTTATTGATAAAGTGGCCAAATAATGCACCTGGTAACATCGTTTTCTATACATTTAGTTACATTATGAGACATCAGAATAGCAATCTAAGGACAAAAATAGTTACAGGATATATAAACATCAGTTAAAACATAAACCATTTAACTGGACAAGAAATCCAAGTAAATGAATCTATGTAGAAAATCACATGCAAACAGAAAAAAAGAATGACTGCATTAAAAAATGGCAAATTTTAAGCAAATTTTTTTTAAAAAAAAATTTGTGTCAAAAACCATCTATCATTGATTCTATGTAAGAGGATACACGCACAGTCCAATACAAATTCTACAATTTTTATACAATACAAATGACATTTTGCAACCCATACTAACCTTCGTGCCAAAAGGACCAAGACGGTTGTTCACATCTTCAAGGATTTTCTTTCCCTATATAAAACAAAACAAAACAAAAAACAAAAATCAGAATGAGAATGAGAAAGCAGTGGCCTAAAACTAAGAGGGCAGTATAGTTATTACAACACTAAAAATGAGCTTACATTTTTTGCTCATTCTATTTTCTGACAGGAGAACAAATCATGGCTGCCAACAACAAAACTTGAATACCGATTTCAAGGCTGGCGATTTGGGAAAAAATAGTGGGGCTGCTGATTTCGAGTTGAAATTAGGGATTTCGAGGGGAAAAAATAGTAGGGAGAAAAGGTTGGGGGGAAAACCTTAACGTAAAAAGGTTGAAATTTTGCAATTTTGGGCTTCAATTTAGGGATTTCAGGAGAAGGGGGAAATGAAATTCAGAAGAAGGGGAAATTGATTAAGTCAATCGGGTTTAATGGTTGGGGAAAATGGAGGAGAGCAAAACGTTGATGTTTTTCCTAAAACAATTCAAGCTTTGCGGCGTTTATCCAATAGCGCCGCTAAAGACCTACCTATTGCGGCGTTTAACATAAAACGCCACTAAAAAACATACAAAACGGCGTCATTTTAATTAAAATACAATAACATATTTGCGACATTTTTTAGTAGCGCCGCTATATCCCAACCTTTTGCGCCGTTTTTAATAAAACGCCACTAAAAAATAAACAAACTTCTATAACACATTTGTGGCGTTTAGCATATCCTATTGCGGCGTTTTAGTAAAAACGCCACTAAAACCCCGATAAAACGATTGTGTTTTCAGACGCAGAGAACATATTTGCGACGGTTTTTTATGAAAACGCCACTATTGCTCAATTTTAATTTTTTTTCATTTTTAACTTATTTTTTTCTTTCAAAATTTTTGTGTTGAGATTATCATTTTTTGGAATTGTATTTTTAAAAATTTTTGAATATTAAACTTTTTAATTTGAAGCTTTTTATAATTTTTAAATTAACATATAAAAAATAGACTTTTTATGTCATATAAAAAATAGACTTTTTAAATTAACAAATTTGGATAGCGATACATCTCAGAATTATATATGAATTTTGGTTTAATATTGTATAATTGTATACGTGAAATTCTAATTGTGGTTTAAATGTATAGTTCAAACTTTAATTTTGATTTAATCATACACATTTTAAAAAATAAATGCATTAATATATTTTTATATTGAATAAATATAAATATTTATTTATGCAATATATAAATATAAAATGATGTTAATTATATCAATAATTGGGTTAATATTTTACAAGATCTGGATCAAATTAAATTTCATGTATACAATTGAACATTAAACCATTGTTCATGTATGCTTTTGGGATTTAGCCCATTTTGATATATATATTTTTTAAAATAATAATGTATATTTATCTTATTTAGATATATATTCTAAAAAATCCTAGATTAAACCCTAAATCCTAAACTCTAAACCCTAAACACTAAACCCATAAACCACAAAATAGAAATACTGTAGTGAACCACCAAACCCCAAAAATATGGTGTAAAAAGTTTGTTTTCATGTAGTGAACCATCAAACCCCAAAATGCAACCCTTGAAAAACCCTAAACCCAAAATCATAAACTCGATACCCTAAACCCCAAACCCTAAACCCTAAACTATAATCAAAACTATATTTTTGGGAATTCGTGTGGCCAATGTTAGTGTACTACAAAACATGTATTTTATATTCTTGTATTAAATAATATGGGTGTAGTACAAAATGGCATGAATACTAGTAAAATCCAAATGTTCTTTAGTTTTCAAACAGTATCCTTAAACCTTAAACCCCAAACCCAAACTCTAAAACATAAACTCTTAACCCAAAATAAAAAACCCTAAATACCATAAACCCTAAAACTCTAAACCATAGATATTAAATCTTAAATTCTAAATCATAAACCTTAAAATAAAATAATTTTTTTGCAGCTTTTTTATCAAAAACGCCACTAAAGCTCCACAATAAACGAAGTCGTCTTGCTCAACATTTTATGGCGTTTTTCCAAAAGCGCCGCTAATTCTCGATCTATTGTGGCGTTTTTAGAGAAGAGCCGCTAAAGCTCGAGCATTTGCGGCGGTTCTCTCAAAAACGCCCTAATTCTGATCTTTTGCGGCGTTTTTTTTTTAAAACGCCACTATAGCTCTAAACTTTTGCGACTTTTGTTATCTAGCGCCACTAATGTCAAACTTTTACGGCGTTTTTAGTCTAAATGCCGCTAAAAGTCTATTTTGATGTAGTGCCTATAATACATGCTTAATTAAAAATACCGACAATACATTTTTTTTTATCAAATTTGTTATCTTTTCTTTTGTTTTTAGAATCAAATAATAAAAGAATTCGATAACATTTGTGTAATGATAAATTTTATAATTTGTGGTTTATAGTGATAGTGTTTTTTTTTCCTTTCCTAAATAAATCTCAAAAAAACTTGAGCAGTTTAGTTGGATTAATCGGTTTTCACAATAAAATCGATTCCATGTTGACATATAAAAGAACTGAATCGACACAAATGTTATTCATTATTAAGAAATTTGTTTAAATGAGAACATCAAATCTTAAATGTTAATCATTGGTGATTTTGAGAATATAACTCCACTCTCATATACTTGTTTAAATCAAATAAAATATCATCCTATGAACTGAAACGGATTTACCGATTCTTTTCAATCAAATGGCAATAAAATTTCAATTGCAAATTTAATTAAAATTCAAAGAATATAAAATTAAAAAGAAATGGGCAGAGTCCGTTAATTTTTTTTTAAAAATTTTATTCCAATGGAATTATAAGGTTGTGCGTTGTCTAGCCTTTGGGGTCATCCTTGAAGATCTACTCAAAAAGTGAAAAGATTTAGGTACAAAAAATAATGCTCATTTTTTAAACAAGTCGGGCCTTAGGTAGGATTTTTTAATTTGAATCTAACCCGAATTAGCTTAAACTTTTTTTCTACTGTTGTTTGTTGTTAGTTTGCTATTATTTTATTGTTGTTATTTGGGTATTGTATACTTCTTGTTTTATTATTAATTTTGCTAATATTTAATAGACATTTGCTTGCTAAGTTGCAACTATTTTAGTGTTTTCCTACAAATTGAAAATAAATTTAAAAAAAGTCTTTATATTTAAATAACACTAAGATAAATGCAACTTAACAAGCAAAGCCTTTAAAATAGTAGCAAAAGTAACAATAAAATAAGTATTATATAATATCCAATCATTAACAACAAATTAGTAATAACATAATAGTAAAATGGTAGCAAAACAATGGCAAAAAGCAGCAAAACAGCTGGAGTTTTTTTTTTTTTGCAAATTTGGGTCGGGCTCAGGCTGAAAAAACCTTACTCGAGGCTCAACTCATTTTCTAAACAGGCCTTAGTTTTTGCCCAAACATATTTTTCGAGCCTATATTTTTACTCAAGTCCTCCTATTTTTCGAGTGGGCCTGCTAATCGGGCTATGGACGACTCTAATTGTTTTTAAGTATAAAGATTTTTTAATGCATTTTCAATTTGTTAGGAAATATTTTTTTTAATATTTGTAGTGTATTTGATGTATTATATTTTTAAAATTTATTTTTATATAAAAAACTAACATGTGTAGGTCAGATTGATCTTAGGTTTAACATTTTTAATTTAAACTGAACTTGGATAAAATTTTAGCTTCATTTTTCAAACCGAACCTAAATTTAAAAAACGAATATAAAATTTTACATTAACCCGACATTGCTGATGATCTCATCTAATGCTGTCCAACTCCATCATCTCCATGTAACACATTCATTTTACCCGTCATTCAATCCCACCGCTGTTCTTACCCATTATCTACCTTCTTTTATACATGTTTCATTGACTTCGAGACTTTAGTTAGGCTAACCATTCAGACCTCTGAATCAAAAGATTTTAATGGTATATGGAACTTACTTTGCCTTTGCCTTTCAAAATAAGAAATGGAAACTTGAGTTTGCTGCAAATCAAAACCTTGACGTAGTTTAGACAGATGAAACTGAGTTGCAAGAAGGAACTAGTTTATCTAACAAGTATATATATTGTAGCATGAATTCCTCACACGTACTTGATTATAATAAATTATGTTAGATGAGCTAAAATCAAGATGGAGCTTAATTTACATCTTGGTTTTTTACTTTTAAGACAGATCCAGTTAGGTAGGAAATATAAATTATGCATCTTTGGGCAGCTTCATTTCCCATAAATCAACTTAACACCACACCAACATTCCTTTCCCACTTCATACATACATATTATGAAAGTAACGATACTTATGGTGAGACGCTGCATTATTTTAGAATGATAATGATTTTTTATTGTTTTGGTATATGTAGGCCGCCCTAGTTTTCCCTTTGTTTATAGTGTAATACCAAAATATATTTTGGCATAATCATCTATTTGGTTCTTTAATTTTAGAAAGAATATTATTTTAGTCTTTTATTTAATTTTTACTTTTCTTAGCACTTAAACTTATTCTTTTTTTTTTTGTCAGATTATCTAACGCTTTTTTTTTACTTTGTTGATATTTAAAACCATTTTAAAAAATTATATTAATTATAAAAATATTTTTAAAATTTAAAAAATAATTAAATATTGGCGTATCAGCTACGTGACAATCTACGTGTATGTCATATCAGCAAAAGTTTTCATCCATTTAAGGCGATTTGACAAAAATATAGATTTAAAAGTTAAAAAAAACAAAAAATTAAATGCTAAAATGACTTTTTTTTTAAAGTTTGAGGTTGATTATGCTTTATATTTATTTATCTATTTAAAGATTTCTATAACTTTTATAAGCACCATTTTGAATTTATTTTTATGCACAAATACATGAGTTCACCAAGGTAAAGTCAACCAATAGAATGAAATTAAGAAAAAAAAACAATAAATACAACTAAGATAAAGGCAGAGAATTGAGATCACATGACAAATGTCAATATGTTATGCTTTACGAAATTCGTATACTTTTTATCTGGATAACATATGCACTAATCTACATCCACGTGATTTTCAAATAAATATAAATTTGACTTTCCTTGCTTAATTAAAAAACAATTATTATCCAAATTTTAAGAATTATATATAAATATTTAGGTTAAACAATTATTATCCAAATTTTAAGAATTATATATAAATATTTAGGTTTGGTGACTTTATGGCTATTGGATTCATTAATCCACCCCAAAAGTGGAGAAATATAATAGTAATCAAGCGCATGTAGTGTATGTAGTGAAGTTGACCTCCCATTTCTCCACATTATATGAAGATGATAACAATGCATATCTTAATCGAATTAAGACTAAATTAGTATGAATATGAACAATTTAAAAAAAAAAAACGTTTGTCTACTTAAATTCAGGGGTAAACTCAGAACAATTTTTTAGGAGAGTAGAATGAAATTTTAATTTTTTTTATAACTTTTAAAGGATTAAATTAAATTTTTATAATTTTGAGGAGGCCAAAGTACAATTTTACCTTTATTAATTTAAATTTAAAAAAAATTAAAGAAACTAAATGATAATTTTTCATTTTAGGGGGCCGAGGCCCATGCCAGCCCCTTGAAATCGCCTTTGCTTAAACCTAGTATACTAGGGGTGAAAAAATTAAACTCTCCAATCATGATTGAGAATTTACAATGTGTCTTATTTATTTTTAAATTTTTTTAAAAATATGATTTATGAAAATTTACATGAATTTTAAATGGTTGAAGCCAAAAAAAATGTGGTATTATGCCCAATACTATTTTTTTTTTGGAGGGAAAATACTACCATATTAATATATTAAGGAAAAATATAAAATGATAGAAAATAGTCTAATATTAATTTTTTAACTGAGTTACGTCCGGTTCTTAATTGAGTTATGTTGGATAAATTCAGGAATAATAACATATATGCCTTTTATATTATTTTATTTCAACAGCAATTATTGAAGTTGCGGTGAAAGTTGAAGCGTCTTTAATTGTGAGTGGGGATGTTGAGGGTTTTTGTGCTGCCCTGAGTCTGAGGATCGGATTCGAGTGAGTCGACGACAAGTCACGACTCAGCGTTGCCGCTGTCTGCCTCTTTAAAATCTGCGCCATAGCATTTACTCATCCTGCCCTTCCTTTCCTTAAAATTCATTTTAGCTGTTCAAAATGAATGACTCTTTTTAATACTCCCTTCCTCCATTATAAGTAACCCCTTCAAGGCATCCACGCCCCCTCTCCTCCCCACCCCAAACAAAAAAAAAAAAAATCATAATCTCATCTCGCCACGCTTTTCACTTTTCAAACCCCTCTCCGTACAATTTGTTCCTTCCATGTGACATGCACGTGATCTTCCTCCTCCTCCTCCACTTGAACACACCATTTCTCTTCTGTTCCTTCGTATCAAGTCTCTAATGGCTTCGCCGCCGCCGCCTTTGTTTTATGGCGTTATGGGAGGGGCTGTTAACTTCGACGAAAATTATAACACTAGTGACCGCTCGCATTCTTCCTCGTCGATCGACAATGTGAAGCCGAGTATTATAGTCATAATTTTGATCCTTTCTATAACTGTGCTTCTCTCCGTCTCTCTTTATCTCCTCCTTCGCCACCTCAATCGCCGATGCTTGAGTCGTGTCTTTCGCTCTTCTGCCTCCAATAGCACCGCCTCTGCCAGCCACCGTGTCACTCCTGAACAATCGCCGGCGCCTTCGTTCCTAGATTCTCTCCCTATGTTTACCTTCTCTTCCATTACTCGGCGCTCCAACAACGGCTCAACGGTTTCCGGAGATTGTGCCGTTTGCTTGTCGAAGTTTGAACCGCTGGATCAACTCCGGCTGCTTCCTCTCTGTTGCCACGCGTTCCACGCTCAATGCATTGATGCTTGGCTCACTACAAACCAGACTTGTCCTCTTTGTCGCTCGTCTCTATTCGCCTCCGAGTCCGATCTTATGAAGGTTTTACTTCAGTCGTCCAACGCAGCCTGTGCAATTACAAGTGGCGGTACCGATAGTTTCCGGCTCGAGATCGGCTCTATCAGTCAGCGGCAAACAGGCTCTGACTCCGGTGATCAGAGACGGTCTTATTCCATTGGATCCTTCGATTACATTGTGGAGGAAGAATCGCAGCTGAATAGGAACCAAATACACCAGAGAAATATGTCCGATAAAGAAGAGGTTGGAAGAGCTGAGGCAATATCGGAAGCGAGCCTCGCTGCGGAGGTTGCTAACGGAAGGAGTCGGCTTAAGGAGTACGTGGACAGGCTCTCTTTTTCGTTATCATCTCGTGCCATGTCATTTCGTAGCTCAGGAAGATTAGTCACCGGAAGCAGCGGCCGAAGCGACATATCCGGTGCCGATGGAGATTACGACGTGGAAGCCAATAGTATCGGCGAGGAGATCAGCGAAATGTTTCGCTGGTTCTCGGGGGTATAAAAGGTAAATACCAGGCTTGACCATACGGGCACTTGGCATTTCTTCATTTACGGCTTTTCGGTGCGATTACTCCACCCTATTTTTTTGCTTAGTCCACGTTATTTCCAATAGATCAAACGACAGAGAGAATTGAGAAATGGAGTGGACATTTGCAAAACATTTTAGAGCAGTGCAGCATGCAGCCAGGTGAAGCTATGCTTTATTTTTATTTTTTTTATCATTTTATCCGCTTTAAAAATGCCTTTTTTAACAATTGAACATTGGAAAACTCGAGGGATTAAATATTGGAGTATAATTCAATTTTTACAGGGGGTCATTTTTATGTTATAACAGCTACTTATATTGATAGTCATGATAAAATTTGTTTGCACCGAAACGATGTCGTAGTTATATATATATAATGTATTTATTTTTTAATATTGCATGGTTAACAGTTCCACCTCAACCATTCATGATATTCATGGTTTTAGTCTAGAGATTTTGGTAACTATTGTTTGCTTTTTGTGTTTTTACGATTAACTAACATACTAAAAACCACCATTAATAATTTTATTTATTAGAGTAGAAGCATAAACTTTTGTCATCCCCTCTTTTTAGTGGAGTCATTGGAAATAGGCAAAGAAATACTTGAAGTAGCAAAATTTGGGGGCTCTTAGTACAAATTTAGTTATTTTTGAAAGGTTTGTTTAAATATGATGAGCCAAATCAAGTTTAAAGACAAAATGTGTAACAAAACCAAACCCAATAGAAAACGAGAGTGCGTGCTGGTTTTTTTTTTTTTTTGGTATTTGTCATGCAATGTTATGCGCACATGTCAGTACACACACAGAAACAAACAAAGATCAGATCATATCATTACAAAATAGAGTGGATCCCACTGTAACTGCTAAGTGGTTAAGGGTTGAGCTAATTTCTTTTGGCATTTATTTAGGATTTTTTTTTCCATGGAATACAACACCACCTCAGCAATATACATTAGTGCATATGGTATGTAGGTGAGATTGTGCTTTCCTTCAGGTTTACCTGTAATTGTTTCTGTTGCTACCACTCGAACATTGATTTTAGTAGGTATATATATTAAGTAGTTTTGGTCGCGTTTGTTCAACGTTAATGACCTAATTAATTAAATTATCGTTGGTTTTATTATTTCCAATTCATCTGCTATCTTCATTTTAAATCATAAACAATTAAATGCTGATAATGTTACTAAGTTTTTGAGTTTGATTCTTAATTCTACAATTTAGGTGGGTTTAGATTAGAAGGATTTATTTCGATTTCAAATTATTATTATTTATTTATATTTAATTGTAAGAGATATATAAATATTATTCTAAGATTATTTTTAAACAATAAAATAAATTCAATGAAAATGTTCCGAGGTTGAAAATATAGTCTAGCCCGCCAACTAAGTGAAGCTGGAGCTGCAGCTGTAACTGTGACACCTTTAGTTTAGACTTTAGAGTGAGAGTTTTAAGATTCTTAAAAACAGTCCCACGACATATGTAACATTTTTGTGCGATATTTAATAACAATATTAATTTTTTCAACACATCTTTAAATACATTAGTTAATAACAAAGGCCTTGTTTGGTTGAGAAAATAGTTCATTCTATTTGGTAATAATTAGATGTCACAACACCTCAATTTACTTGACTAAAAGTTTTTTTTTTTTTTTTTCATTATGCTGAGGCAAACAATTTTCTTCAAAAATTTCAATTTCACAATTAGATTAAAAAAAATAGGTCAATATTTGGTATATTAGTAGTGTATTTTTTTTATTCCACAAATAATTTTAAAATTTTAATATATTTTTATTTTTTAAAAATATTTATTTATTTAATATTTTATTTTACCTCTATAAAATACTTGTCAACCTCTTAACACTACTCGAAATCTAAAAATCCTTAAAAAATTCTAAGCGTGCCTTTGCTAAAATAAAAAATGACATAATTTACCGTTAGATTTTTGCATTCCCATCTCAAAATTGAATTTCCTCTTAACTTGCCTCCTTCTTGACTCTCAAGTCTCAATTCTCATCTTTTCGGTTTTTTAATTAGTATTCCAAAAAGAATAATAACGACAATGGGTGAAAATTACATTATTTACAAGAATAGATTATTTTGAACAACAAAAAATGGTTGCATTAATGTGTTAGGGGACACCATTTATAAATAATTAAAATAATAATTTAAAAACAATATTTTAATTATAAAAGGGTGTCACCAACCAAGGGGGTAACACCCCTTTTTTACCTGCCCTTTACTTTTTATTTTATAATTTTAAAACAATTTTTATATTTTATTAGTTTTATGTTTATATTTTATAGTTTTTATAATTTTATTTTATTTAATAAAAAAATATCTAAGTTGTTTTATTTTCATAATTCTATAATTTTTTAATATTTTATAATTATAAATATTTGAATATTTAAAATAATGACCAAATTGATAAATTTTTAGTAAAATTGACATAAACACATTAGGGTAAATTACCTAAATAGTCATTCAAGTTTTTCAGCGAGTTTCTGTTTGGGTTACCAAACATAATGTCAATGTGATCTTTTAATTAGTATAATAACAAATTTAGCCCCTAATATTTTACACATTCTATCCAGTCGATTCTATTTCTAAAAAGTCAATACATTTCTACCTCAAAAATTAAACATTATCAACTCAGTTATTATTCTAAATATTAAAAAAATTATAATTATAAAATGCTTTAAAAAATAAAATTTAAAAAATAAAACAACTCAACCATTTTCTTATAAATATTAAAAATTTTGGTGCCCAAAATAGTAACTCGTTAAAAAACTTGAGTGATTATTTAAGTAGTTACCCTAATGTTTTTTTCAAATTTACCAAAAATTTAATTTGGTCATTATTTTAAATATTCCAAAATTTTTATAATTATAAAATATTATAAAATTAACAACTTAACATATTTTTATTAAATAAATAATTATAAAATATAAATATAAAACTAATAAAATATAAAATTTGTTTTAAAAAATATAAAATGTAAATGGCAGGTGAAAAAGGAGCGCGGCCCCTTGGTTGGCAGACACCCTTTTATAATTAAAATGTTATTTTTTATTTATTTTTATTAAAATATTATTAATTTATATGTAATATTGTTTTACCCATGGATACCGCATCTACTGTTCAAAAAAATCCATTCTAGCAAACAATTTATTTTTCACCCAATTTTTATAATTTTTTTTATTATTAATGTAAAAAAACCCCTCCACTTTCACTAGCTATCATTGCTTTACAATTGAAGTAGTCGAATTAGGAATCGGGTTGAGATATTATACTAGCATAAGAGAATGGTTGAATCAGATTAAAAAAAACTATTGAACTAATGGTTGAATTAGTTTTATATTTTTTTATTTTAAATTATTTATTTAATTAAGCTTATCAACAGAAAATCGATGGTATGAGAAATTCGATTTGCTAACTATAACGCAGGTTTCTTTAAGCTTTCTGCAGGAATTATTTTCTTTCTTTTATTATTACTATTATATAAATTTCCTCCATCTGATTTCCTTCTATTAAATTGATTTTTTTGGATAAAACATTTTCTATTTAGTTACAGATTTAAATGATTTTGTCAATATGTTCTAGCAAAAAGTGACATTAGGGAGCCTTGGGGCAAGGATAAACACCAATCCTTCGCACTTCCTCTGGGAATCGTTGAGAAAGCTTCATATTTCGCCGTATCTGAGGTTCCTAATACATTCATATAATCATTATACTGCATGAGATGGGCTTTAGGATCCCTCTTGCCTTCAAACATCTAATTCAGCACTTTGAACTCGGATGACAAGCTCACAGTTGCTATTTTTGGAGATAAAGGGTTGTTAGAACAAAACAACCAGTTCATGTCTTGTACATCAGAGTGTAACGCTCGAACATCTCTATGCAAATCATCTATCTCATCCTGCCATGGCTTGGCATCCCACAGCCTCCTTTTAAAAATGCGTGACATGGTCCAAAAGATCAGAGTTGTCAAACTGCATCTTTCTTCTCAGTTCTTCATTCTGTCTTAGCAGCTCCTCTGAAATACCTGCTAAACTTGACACTTTGTTGAGTCATTTATTCCTTCATCGACCTCAGATACTCCTGTAAACCAAACAGTTGTTATGGCAACACTCCCTAATTAGAGGGAAATGATAATCCCTAACCAGAGGGAGCATTAAGATTGAAAGAATTGGAGGCACCTGCTTGGCCTAAGTTGCCCAGATTTTTTGGTCGGTCGGCAAACCAACCAGCAAAAAGGTCCATTTCACTAGGTTGATTGTTGGTGCTAGAACCTCTTGCCTGGTCCGATGGGAAATTGCTGGGGAAATTCTCGTTGGGGTGAGTCATCTTGGTTTTTTTATTATTTGAAGATTAAAATTCTCTATTTATATGATATGATTACTATTCATGGATTGTGACGTCGTAGGTAAGTCCCCATGCATGCCAACACGTACCCTACTCTAAGATTAACACGTGATTTCTATATGTGGGTTCACCTGCATGGTAGTGCGAACCCACATCGTACGAGCTCACTAAAAGACGCGAACACCTCACATGCGAGCTTAGGGCGCGAACAATGTAGGCAACGGGCGGTAATGATGAATACCATAACAAATATAATTTTTTTGACAAAAGTTATTTCTTATAAATAAGTTATGACAAAAAAATTTATAACTCTTTATTTATAAATATTTTAATTTTTTTATAATATATAGCATTGACACGCAAATATGTTATATTCATACTTTTTTGCTATAACTGTTTTATAAATAAGTATATAGTAGTACTTTTTATAACACTTTTATAATGTGTAAGTTAATTTTCACAATATACTTTTTGATCATAACTTTAAAAAAATTTAGGATTTAATAATATACCTTTTTTTTTATAACTTTAGAAAAATTATTTTTATAATATAACTTTTTAATATTTATAATACAACTATAGAATTTTTTATTATCATAACCATTCCAAACATTCATATGTGTTCATACTTATAATATAATTTTTATAACTTAAACTTGTATAAAAATAATTTCTTAAAGTTAAATACCATAGGAGTTGTAGTATAATTGGATTTAGGAGTAATTAGCTCGGTAATTACTCCAACTCTGTAATGACCCGAAAGTCAGTGGTGCCAGAAAATGCGATTTCGGGACCCCGTTTCCGTTAACCAAGTCCTTATATATTTTTATTAAATATTTATGGAGTTATATTATAGGTGAATTTAATTTTGGATAGGTAATTTTATTGAATTAGTGATTAATTAAATAAAAAGAATTAAATTATAAAAGTGGTGAAAGTTTAATTGCTAAAAGTTAAAAAAAAATAACGCCTAAAGTGACAATTAAACCACTTTAGATATGATAAGGGAACAATGAGCACTAAAGTATAATATATATGTTATAAAAATTATAATTATAATTAAATATTAATATATGCACGGATGGGATGAAATTTATTAAATTCCAGTCATTGAAGATGTCAATTTTCAAGTTTGGGAAAATCAATAGACTTACGACAACTTTTTGGATGGGAACTAGACATTTCTGGGTAGAGATGTCTTCATGGTGTTCGAAAAATTATCTCTTAGCTTTGAAACTCACTTTGAATCACTCGATTTTGAGTTTGGGAGCTCAAGTTTTGACTGTTTTAATAAAGACTATGAGAACAGAATTTCTGGACGTGATTATGACGAGAATTACGAGTTTCAGACTTTTAATTCGAGTTTAAATCATATTGTGTTCGGGTTTTGGGCTTAATTTTTATTATATAAGAGCCCAACATTGTATTTATCAGCTATTATCATTTTATTATTTTATTATTCTAAAATTTTAATAATTATTAGGTAGTTTATGTTATTTAGGAGTTTTATGTCAACAAGAAAAGTTTAGTTTAAAACTACTTATTGTTTAGATTAATTAAAGTTCTAGTATACTTAAGAGTTTTATTTAGATTTATTTAGCTAGCCTATATATATAGACCTTTGCATTGTGCACAAATCATTATTATTCAACTTCTCTTTTGAGTTAATAAATTCTCTTTGACTTAATAAATTCTATTTGAGTTTTTCTTTCAAGAATTTCTCTTGAATTTTTTTTTAGAATAGTTTTAACAATCTCTTCAGATTGTGAGGGTCATCTTCAAACTTTTTTGTTTGTCAATGTTTCTATCTTGGAGGGAAAATTCGAGCCGTTTGAAGGGGGTTGTGGATTTTTCGTGTTTCCAAGGCTTCTTAGGACTTCTCCAAATCATGTTAATTCTTTTCCATCTATCGTCTTTATTTTCTTCTTTATTGTTCAAATCTTTGATATATTATTCTATTTATTTATATTAGTTATTTATTTGTTTTGTTTGACTTGGCTTTGATTGTGTTTTAGGTTGTGTCAAAATCTAAATTTCTTTCCAAACGTCTAGAGTCCTAAATCAAATCCACGATTTGAATAAACTTTACGATCTACTTTCGCATTCATCCACCACATTCTGTATCATTTGGTATCAGATTTGGGCGTTTTAGGTGTTCTTTGTGCTCTTATAAAATTGATTTCCAGCAAACAACCTCAAAATAATTTTTTTTACCTAAACAGTTTTTGAAAATAATATTTTTTTAGTAGGTAAATATTTTTCAAACGATCTGAAATGTGACATACTGTTTCTTGGCACTATTTTAGAATATAAAAAATATAACCCACAAAAAGTTATGGAAAAAGTACAGAAAAAAATACGAAAAAATAAAAAATAAAAAAAATATTATGTGGGTTGAATTTTGTGCCAAAATGTCCAGATCAGACTTATATTATTTGAGGAGACTTCAATTTAAATTTTGTGATTTTTGGAAATAGGGAGCACCTCGAACAAAGTTTGTCAAGTTGCTTCGCAATTGTAATACCCCTAACCCGTCTCCGTCGTCGGTTTAAGGTTATAGAACATTACTGTACAAAACAAAAACTTCAACCTTAAATTCGAACAAATAATTCAACTTAAGTATAATTACCAATAATTCATTCTAATCATAGCAAACATACTTATTTAGGCCTTAAATCAAACTCTCTGGGCCCTAAAAACAACTTAAAAGCAATCAAGGATCAAAATGAATCAAAACATAAATTTTAGGAAAAACTTGAAACTTTTGAAAACATGGGTCACATGTCCATGTGGCCAGGCCGTGTGACATAGGCCAGTTTGTGCGGCTAAAATATGGTCATGTGTCTAACACACACGCCTGTGTGGCTAATCCACACATATGTGTTCCCAAACAATGTAACTCACTGACTAGGGTCACACGGCCGCGTATCGAATCGTGTAGAACCTGCACCTAAAACTTAAAAAGACACATGGCCATGTGACAGCCCATGTCTCAGGTCATGTGTACCAAAATGTACCTTAAAAATCAAGTTTACCAAAACTGTTTTCTTGGGCCACAAGTATACCATTAGCCAACTCTTAGACCCATTCAATAATTCACAAAAACAAGACCAAAACATGCCAAAATCACCCATACACAACCTATTTCCATTAACCAACCAATGTACCCTCATTAGTACCACATGTAAATATTCAAATCAACTCAAACTCAATGCCATAATTTCATATTTTAAACTTACCTCACACATCTATCGTATAACCACTTCATTTACACTTCTATGAAACAAAAGCCATCTAAATCATAAGGCATTCACAAGTGACCAAAACTCATGCTTACAGATACATTTATAAGCCAACATCAAGACATATAGGCAAGTAAACTTAAACCACATCACATTGGTAATTAGCATAAAACACACTCCTATTACATGTCATTTATAACCAATAACTAAAACAACCAAAACTACCAAAATAATGTATGGATAGTGTGATAGTGCTCCGACGAGATTCCAAATGATCAAGCTTTCCGATGATCTGCATGAGAGAGAAAACAACAACATAAGCAACTAGTACTTAGTAAGCTCGTATTAAGGAAACTTAAACTTAAGAAACATTTTAAGTTAAACAACCAAGCATAACTTCATTATAACATAAGCCAATTTTCCTGTCCTATACACATCACCTCACAAGGTCATTTGGTGCAACATTTCATAAACAAATCCAATCAAAGCATGGTGTAAAACATATTTTACATTTCACTTTTGTAATTCATCACTCATACACATACATTAAACCAACTTTTCCTTTCAATTGCACATGTAATCATAAACCATATCTGTAATGCCCTGAATAATTTATTTCTACTTCTGTAAATATTTGATATAAATGTGTATCTGCTTCGGTGGCTAAGTGTTCTGGGTGTGTGTGTGAGGTCTTGGGTTCAAGTCTCATCTTTGCCAATTTTATTATTTTTGATCCAAGTCTTATCCTTGTAGAATGGGCTTTTATAAAACTATCTGTTAATTCATATCAGAATGAGCCTGTTGGTTCGAGTGGTAAAGGAGTTAGTGTGTTGGGGGTCATGTGTTCGAATCCCTACATTGGCGAGGGTGTGATATTTTTTTGCTCTGTTAACTGATAGAGTTTTTGTGGATTGGGATTCTGAATAAGTTGTTTGTTAGTGGGTTAGTTGAGAGAAATTAAGGATATGCTAGTAGTTTTTTTTCTGTTTCCCAAAATTTTTCCCCTTTAGCGTTTGTTTTTCTTTCTATTTTCCACTTCCAACTTTCGGCTTCTTTTTCTGACTTCTATCAAAATTTTCCTTTCAAACAGCGATACATTGATGTTCCGTTCCTCCATGTTGTTGAATAGGTAAGGGTTTTGTTGTGTTTTTGAGATAGTTATGTTTATGCGTTAGTTTCTATTGGTGTAATCGTGGAATTTGATTTTTCTGCGATTATTTTGGTGTAGGAGAAGGCTGTGAACAGTGAATTTCGCATCATTTTCTTGACTAGTATTAGTAGTGGTTTACGTCGTCGGTAAGTCTTGAGCGTTGTTTTGGGTTTTGTATCAAGTCGTAAATTGACTGCTAAATCAGCATTTGGGTGTTTCTTTCTTAGGTTTCAAGGTCTCAAGAGTGATTTTGCATCAAAATCGTAACAGGTGTGTACCCGAAATGTAGAAAATCAAACTTTGGTAAAATCCAAAAAATTGTTCTGTGGATACCACACAGGCGTATGGTCACCCGTGTGGTTGGCCGTGTACGAGACACGGTCGTGTGGTCGACGAAGGCATAACCGTATGGTTACCGGAGTGAGGCCGTTTGAGCCATACGGGCTAGGTCAAGATGGGGCGTGTGGGCCACATGGGGCATTCCACACTGGCGTGTGGGTTTTTAGGCCAGGCCGCGTGGGCCACACCGGTAAGGCCAATTTAGGTGTGTGGGCCCACACGGGCAAGTCACACGGGTTCGCTCCATATTTCTAAAATTTTCCCCTAGGGTCGCACTGGTCGTTCCAGTCGATTGTAGGCCTACCGTAAGGTCAGTAAGAGCTAACCAAACCCTAAAACTGTAGAATTGATAGTCTGATATTTTGTTCTAAGTATGATAATGCTATGCAAGTTTGATTATTCTGATATCTGTACATAAGCATGTTGAGCATGTCTAGTATGTTATTTTGTATCTGTTTCTGTATATGATTGTGGGGTAGGATTTGTATATAAGGAGGAAGTATTCTGTATGGCGATCATCGCCTATATTCTGGCAGCTTAGCTGCACATTATCTGACATGTGTTGTAATGGCACGATATGGTGTGTAGGGATGGGTGGGTGTTTTTAACTCCACATGGTGTGATGGGATGGTCAGAGTTGGTGTGTAAAGGATGGGGTTAGGATTCTGTATATCTGATTCTGTGTACTGTATCTGAGAAGGGCATAAGCCTGACTCTGTATATGTATGTTTGTATGCTTATTTCTGTTGGGTTACACACTGAGTTTATGAAAACTCACATCCGTTTGTCTGTTCTATTCAGCTAATCTACAGACTTAGATAGATTGGTGCAATGGAGCCTCTCGGTGACCACGAGTTCGTAAACTGATTAGGTTTGTGGTTTTTATTTTAAGGATTATTTTTGGATTTTCGTAATAATTGAACTCTCCGGACTTTATGGCTGATTTTCTTTTGGATTTGGATTTTCATTTTAGTACATAACTTGCAACTGATATCTAAAAACTATGGTTTTCACTAAAACAAAAATTTTCTAAGATACGAACTGTTTTTTTGATATACAACGGTTTTTGTAAGTTTCCACTATTTAACACGTTTTAAGGCAAAATAATTAATTGAATAAATGTTTGACAATGGTATAAGCAGATAAAAGTTGAAAAACGGGAAATGTTTTATCGTATAAACTTCGTTAATAAAACCCCTTCTTTGTGACACCTCTGGATTCGGCCATAACGTCTAGGCCGGGTTTAGGGTGTTACATTTAGTGGAATCAGAGCTAGGTTACAAAACTCGATGTGTTTCAAAAGAATTATTTTTTAATGATTTGAATAGATTGAAAAAGTATATGGTATACCGAGTCTCTGACGCCGATCCTGTAAGTGTCTCTGTACTTAGATTGAACTGTTTTGAAAACACTGTAGTTAGTACTTTCTGAAACTGTACTGAATTAGTGAGAAACTAAAACTTCTGAAAACATCTCTAAACTTTTGATAATTTATGCATAAAATATCTGTTAATAAATACTGGATCTGATGCATAAAATTTTATAACATAGATAATTTTGAATTATACAATGAGGGCTCGTGGAACTCGCGGACGTGGTACTCATGGCCGTGGTAAAGGCTGTAGATGGCTCGAGCTGAGTCTTCTTCTCTAGGTAGTATGCCAAATTTAGATACGAGTGAGACACCGATTTTGCCTGCTACTGAGACTGGTCTCAAAGCCATTCATTTGGGGACGACGTACTGTCTCAGACCATGTTGAGGATATTAGATAGGGTCACTGGACCTCATTTTAAATTTGGGGGCCGTGAGTCGGTAACTAAACGACTCCGGTCTAATAGAGCTGAGCTGTTTAGGGGTGTCACTAGAGTCACCCCTACTATGGCCGAGTATTGGTTGGAGGCCACAGAGAGGATTATGAATGATTTAGACTGCACTCCCGAGCAGAAACATAAGGGTGCGGTCTCTTTGCTTCGCGACGAGGCATATCAGTGGTGGTTGACAGTTGAGAAGGGTACTTAGCTGGATCGTCTGAATTGAGATTTCTTTAAGACCACCTTCCAGAGTAAGTACGTGGGGGCGAGTTATGTGGATGCTTATAGGCGTGAGTTCATGAATCTCACGCAAAGTGATAGATCAGTGGCCGAGTATGAGGCCGAGTTTCTGAGGTTGAGCCGCTACGTTTGAGGAATGGTGACATCTGAGTATGAGAAGTGTGTTCATTTTAAGGACGGTTTGAAATACAGTCATAGGGTTCTAATTTCTCCACAGAGGAAACGTGAGTATGCAGTTCTGGTTGATAAAGTAAAGATTGCCGAAGAGGTTAAGCGCGTGGAGAGCCAAAATAGGGACCGAGAGCGAAGTAAGAATAAGAAGGATTCGGAGCCCTCTAGTCCTGTTCAAAGGCCTAAGAAAAAGGCTAGACCTGATGGGCCGGTTACAGTGGGAGCCCCTATTGCTCCTATTGTGATTCAACCTTGTGAAGACTGTGGTAGGCGTCATCTGGGCGAGTGTTGGAGGAGAATTAGGGCTTGTTTGAGGTGTGAGTCTCTAGAGTATTGTATTAGGGAGTGTCCACAGTGGGTAGATCAGATGCAAGCATCAAGACCGGGTTTTGTACAGCCTCAGAGGACAGTTCAGTAACCACCTAGGGGCCGTGGACTGGCTAATGGTGGTAATGCTATAGGTCGTGGGCAAAGGGCACCGAACAGAGGTGTTGGTTAGACTGAGGCGGGCCACCTGCGTTGGTTTATGCTGCTCGACACTGAGAGGATAGGGATGCTCCAGATGTTATCATCGGTACGTTCTTAATTTTTGATGTACCTTATACTGCTTTGATAGACATAGGTTCTATATATTCCTATATAGCTGGTTCTGTATTTGAAAACTTGGGAATTTCTATCGAGAGCACTTCTAGTGAAATCACTGTATTGAGTCCGTTGGGGTAGTTTGTTCAGGTTAATAAGCTTTATAGGATATTCCATTAGTGGTGCAATGGGTTATTTTTCTGGCAAATCTGATGGAGCTTCCGTTTTGGGAGTTCGACTTAATTCTAGGTATGGGCTGGTTAGTTGAGCACCGTGTTAGCTTGGACTGCGCATCTAAGAGGGTCGTTCTGAGGACTAAGGATGATAGGGAAGTGGTTATGATCAGTGAGCATTGAGGTTATCTGTCTAATGCGATCTCTGCCCTTGTGGCTGAAAAACTAGTTCGAAAGGGGTGTGAGACATATTTGGCTTACATTAGTGTTTCTATTTCTGGGGACTCTTTTGTTAAGAGTATCAAAACAGTAAGGGATTTTTTGGATATCTTTCCTGAGGAGTTACCGGGTTTACCTTCTAATCGAGAAGTTGAGTTTGGAATTGAGCTTCTACCGGGTACAGCTCCGGTGTCTATTGCTCCCTACCGAATGGCACCGAATGAGCTTACAGAGCTTAAGGCTCAACTTCAAGAGCTTTTGGATCGTGGTTTCATCCGCCCTAGTGTGTCTCCATGGGGAACACCGATTCTATTTGTGAAGAAAAAGGATGGCACCATGAGGATATGCATCGATTATCGGCAACTGAATAAGCTTACCGTGAAGAAAAAGTATCCACTTTCGAGGATCGATGATTTGTTTGATCAGTTTCGTGGGGCTTCAGTGTTTCCAACGATTGATTTTCATTTTGGGTATCATCAGTTGAGAGTTAAGGAAGCTGATGTTCATAAGACTGCATTTAGGACTCATTATGGACACTACGAGTTCCTAGTTATGCCTTTTGGTCTGACAAATACTCCAGCGGCATTCATAGATCTAATGAACCGAGTCTTTCAACCATATCTGGATCAGTTCACCGTGGTCTTCATCAATGATATTCTGGTGTACTCTAAGACTAGGATAAGCATGACGAGCATCTTATAGTAGTGCTTCAGATACTTCGTGAGAAACAACTCTACGTTAAGTGGAGTAAATGTGAGTTTTGGTTGTGTGAGGTGACTTTTCTAGGGTACGTAGTTTCTGCTGAGGAGATCCAAGTTGATCCTAGAAAGATTGAGGCTGTGCTTGATTGGAAACAGCCTAAAAATGTATCTAAAATTCATAGTTTTCTGGGTCTAGCGGGGTATTATTGGCTGTTTGTCGAGAGGTTCTTTCTGATTGCAGCTCTTTTGACTAAGCTTCTGTGTAAGGGTGTTCCTTTTATTTGGATTGATACACAACAATTGAGCTTCGAGAAGCTCAAGTCTGTTCTGACTTAGGCTTCTGTTCTGACACAGCCTGAATCTAGGAAGGAGTTTGTGATGTACAGTGATGTGTCGCGCGTCGGTTTGAGATATGTACTGATACAAGATGTTAAGGTGGTGGTTTATGCACCCCCACAGCTTAAGGCACATGAAGGGAATTATTCGACACATGATCACGAGTTGGCTGCGGTGGTTTTTGCGTTGAAAATATGGAAACACTATCTATATGGTGAGAGGTATATTATCTACACTGATCACAAAAGCCTTAAGTACCTCCTTACTTAGAAGGGGTTGAATCTTAGGTAGCATCGATGGATTGAGCTACTCAAAGATTATGACTGCACAATTGAGTATCATCTTAGTAAGGCCAATGTGGTGGCTGATGCTCTAAGTCATAGAGCGATAACTAATTTGAGAATGATGTTCGCTCGACTTAGTCTGTTTAATGATGGGAGTCTGTTAGCCGAGTTGCAAGTTAAGCCAACTTGGATTGATCAGATTAAAGATAAGCAGTTGGGGGATGAGTCTCTGGGTTTGCGGTTTTATCAGGTTGAGAGTGGTAGTAATTTGGATTTTGGGCTGAATAATGATGATGTTCTGTGTTTTCGAGGTTGGATTTATGTGCCGAATGATTTTGTTTTGAGGCAGGCGATTCTGAGGGAGGCTCATAGTAGCCATTATGCTATACATCCCGGTGGTAAGAAGATGTATCCCGATCTTCGTGAGTGGTGGTCCAGTTTGAAGCATGAGGTTACGAATTTTGTTGCTCGATGTCTGACGTGCCAACAGATTAAGCCTGAGCACCAGTTACCTTTGGGTTTGATACAACCCGTTAAGATTCCTCTATGGAAATGGGAACGAGTGATGATGGAATTCGTTAGTGGGTTGCCCTTGACACCCACTAAGAAGGATTCTATTTGGGACATCATGGATCAATTGACCAAGTCCGCTTATTTCATTCCAATTCGGACAGACTATTCTCTGTAGAAGTTAGCGAAGCTTTATATCTTCGAGATAGTTAGACTGCAAGGGCTTCCTGTTTCGATTATTTCTGATAGAGATCCTCGCTTCACTTCTCGGTTCTAGAAGAAATACATGAGGCTTTAGGTTCGAGATTGGACTTCAGTACTACGTTTCATCCTCAGACCGATGGTCAATTTGAGAGGGTGATTCAAATGCTAGAAGATATGCTTCGGAGTTGTGTGATTGATTTTTGAGGTAGTTGGGAGGATCATCTGCCGCTAGCTGAGTTCACCTACAATAATAGTTTTCAATCTTGCATTCAGATGGCACCTTATGAGGCTTTATATGGTCGTAAGTTTCGTACTCTGCTATGTTCGATTGAGTTGGGTGAACGACGGGTTTTGGGTCCTGAGTTGGTTTCTAAAACCGAAGATAAAGTTAGATTGATTCGGGATCGTCTGAAGGCAGCTTCTGATAGATAGAAATCTTATGCAGATTTAAAGAGGCGTGATATTGAGTACTCTGTGGGGGATTTTGTCTTTCTTAAGGTTTCTCTACGGAAGAAAATTTTGAGATTCGGTTGTAAGGGCAAGTTGAGCCCTAGGTTCATTGGGCCATATCAGATTCTGAAATGTGTGGGATCGGTTGCTTATCAGTTGGAGCTACCTCTAGAGTTAGACCATATCCACGATGTGTTTCACATCTCGATGTTAAAGCGATATCGGTCTGACCTATCTCACGTTGTCTCTGTTGAAGAGATTGAGGTTAGACCAGATTTGACTTTTGAGGATGAGCCGATTCAGATTCTAGATCATGATATTAAGGTTTTGAGGAGGAAATTCATTCCGTTGGTAAAGGTTCTGTGGCGGAATCATGGCACTGAAGAAGCCACGTAGGAATATGAGGACTCGATACCTCAGTAGTATCTTCGTCTGTTCCGATCAGGTAAATTTTGAGGTCAAAATTGTTTTAGGGGGTAGAGTTGTAATGCCCTGAATAATTTATTTCTGCTTCTGTAAATATTTGATACAAATATGTATTTGCTTCAGTGGCTAAGTGTTCTGGGTGTGTGTGTGAGGTCTTGGGTTCAAGTATCATCTTTGCCAATTTTATTATTTTTGATCCAAGCCTTATCCTTGTGGCGTGAGCTTTTATAAAACTGTTTGTTAATTCATATAAGAATGAGCCTACTAGTTCGAGTGGTAAGGGAGTTGGTGTGTTAGGGGTTTTGCATTCGAATCCTTACATTGGTAAGGGTGTTATATTTTTTACTCTGTTAACTAATAGAGTTTTTGTGGAGTGGGATTCTGAGTAAGTTGTTTGTTAGTGGAGAGAAATTAGAGATATCTAGTAGTTTTTTTTTTCTGTTTCCCAAAATTTTTCCCCTCTGGCGTTTGTTTTTCTCTCTGTTTTCCACTTCCAACTTTCGGCTTCTTTTTCTGACTTTTATCAAAAATTTCCTTTCAAACCATGATACGTTGACACTCTGTTCCTCTGTGTTGTTAGATATGTAAGGGTTTCGTTGTGTTTTTGAGATAGTTATGTTTATGCGTTAGTTTCTGTTGGTGTAATCTTGGAATTTGATTTTTCTGTGATTATTTTGGTGTAGGAGAAGGATGTGAACAGTGAATTTCGCACCATTTGCTTGAACAGTATTAGCAGTGGTTTTCGTCGTCGGTAAGTCTTGAGCATTATTTTGGGTTTTGTACCAAGTCGTAAATTGACTGCTAAGTCAGCATTTGGATGCTTCTTTCTTAGGTTTCAAGGCCTTTGAGTGATTTTTCATCAAAATCGTAACAGGTGTGTACCTGAAATGCAGAAAATCGAACTTCGACAAAAGCTAAAAAACTGTTATATCGATGCCACACGGGTGTGTGGTCAACCGTGTGGTTGGTCGTGTGCGAGACACGACCGTGTGGTCGAAGAAAGCCTGGCCCTGCGCAAGACACGAACATGTGGTGGCCAGATTGAGGCCGTGTGAGCCACACGGGCTAAGCCAAGTTAGGGCGTGTAGGCCATAGACGTGTGGGCCCACACGGGCAAGTCACACAAGCATGTAGGCCCATATTTCTAAAATATTCCCTTAGGGTCGCACGGGTCGTTCCAATTGACTATAGGCCTACGGTAGAACTGATAGTCTGGTATTCTGTTCTGAGTATGATAATGTTATGCATGTCTGATTATTCTGATATCTGTACATAAGCATGTTGAGCATGTCTAGTATGTTATTCTGTATGTTTCTGTATATGATTGTGGGGTAGGATTTGTATATAAGGAGGCAGTATTCTATACGGCGATCATCGCCTATATTCTAGCAGCTTGGCTGCACATTATCTGACATGTGTCGTAATGGCACGATATGGTGTGTAGGGATGGGTGGGTGTTTTTAACCCCACATGTTGTGATGGGATGGTCGGAGTTGGTGTGTGGAGGATAGGGGTAGGATTCTGTATATCTGATTCTGTTCTGAGAAGGGCATAGCCTAATTCTATATCTGTACGTTTGCATGCTTATTTTTATTGAGTTATACACTGAGTTTATGAAAACTTACATCCGTTTGTCTGTTCTGTTCGGTAATCCACAATTTTAGGCGGTTCGGTGCGACGGAGCCTCTCGATGACCACGAGTTTGTAAACTGATTAGGTTTATGATTTTTATTTTAAGAATTATTTCTGGATTTCTGTAATAACTAGACTTTCCGGACTTTTTGGCTGATTTTCTTTTGGATTTGGATTTTCATTTTAGTACATAACTTGCAATTGATATTTAAAAACTATGGTTTTTACTAAAACAAAGGTTTTCTAATATACGAACTATTTTTTTGATATACAACGGTTTTCGTAAGCTTCCGTTATTTAACACGTTTTAAGGAAAAATAATTAATTGAATAAGCGTTTGATAATGGTATAAGCAAATAAAAGTTGAAAAACTGGAAAGGTTTTATCATATAAACTTCGTTAATAAAACCCTTCTTTGTGACACCGTTGGATTCAGCCATAACATCTAGGTCGAGTTTGGGGTAGGGGTGTTCATTCGGTTAACCGACCCGAATTAGCATTAACCGAATTAACTGACCTCTCAAAATTTTTAACCGTTAACCGAACCGAAATTTTTTCGGTTAATTAGGTCGGTTAACCGAATTAACCGAAAATTATATATTTTTAATTTTTGGTTAAAAATTACCCGAATTACCCGAATTAACCGAGTTAACCGAATTAACCGAATTAACCGAATTACCCGAATTAACCGAATTACCTAAAATAAATCACTACATAATTAAAAAGATTACATAAGTCCTTCAATCACTACATAATTAAATTATTTTGGGAGTTAAATTATTTTTATTTATTAAATTATTTGTAATTTTTATTTATTAAATTATTTTTAATTTTTATAATTTTTATTTGTTATTTGTTATTTATTAAATTATTTATTAAATTATTTATTAAATTATTTATAATTTTTATAATTTGGTTGGGTTGGGTAATTGGGGGGTTGGGTAATTGGACTTGGTTGGGTAATTGGGTTTGGTTGAATATTTGAGTTTGGATTGGATTGGGTTAGTGGGCTTTTATATAATATAATTTTATTTATTAATTTTTTTGGTTAAGCGAAAAAAAATTCGTTAACCGACCGGTTTCAAAACCGAATTAACCGTTAACCTAGAAAAATCAAAAATAATTAATCGAATTTCGATCAAAAAAATTCGGTTAACCGACCAATTAACCGAATTCGGTCGGTTAACCGAATTTTTTCGGTTTTACCCGAATTTTGCACACCCCTAGTTTGGGGTGTTACAATATCATTACTCAAAAACCATCTTTCATTACATACCTTTTCGTTTTGAACCAATACCTTGCCCATTGAACCAAATGGAACAACATCAGATAATTCAAACAATATTTACCGTACTAGTTACCTGATATATCATACCGAAACAAAGCATGTTAGGCTCGAGGCCTGATACAATTACATCCGCACAATGTCTACTAGGCAGAGAGCTTGGTATAAATCAACGGCACAAAGCCTAATATAAATCACTAGCAAGAAGCCTCTAAGCATAGAGCCTAATATAAATCACTGGTACGAAGCTTGCTAGGCACAGAGCCTGATACAACACATTGGCACGGAGCCTACTAGGCACAGAACCAGATATAAATCACTGGCACGAAGCCTGTTAGGCACAGAGCCTGATATAAATCACCGGCACGAAGGCTGCTAGACTCAAAGTCTGATATATTATCTCTAGTACAATTCAATTTCATTATTAGTTTTCAACAACCAACATTCAATAATTATAATCACGATGATTATTAGAATAAAATAAATATCAAGAATTTAATATAACATAGTACATGTAAAACGAACTTACCTTAACTAGAATTGTTGTTAAAATAGAGTTGGCAAGTTGATCGTGTGTTAGAGTCTTAAAAATTTATAAAAAGAATGATCGAGCCTAGAAACTAACCATGACAACGATTGAGGCAAACGCACCTATCGAACAGTAGTATAGTTTAGTGGCAAGACCGGATTATCAAACCCAAAGGAACCAAAAGTACTAATACTAACTTTCTTTTTATTATTTAGCCAAGAATTCAGGGAATTATTAATTAATCTAAAATTAACTAACTATTAAGCTTAAAGATGCTAAGACAAAGAGAATGAATTGGGGAAAATACTTGTGGGAAAAACCAATTGATTAAGACAACACCCGAGAAAGAATCCACCTAGACTTCACTTGTTATCTAACTCTGAACCAGACGATTTATTCACTTGACTTGATCCGTAGGATTCTCTAATTTATATTAATACCTCTTTCGAGGCTACTAACGTCCAACCCTAGGTTGATTAATTGAAATCTCTTTCTAATTAAAACCCCTAGAATTGCATTAACTCGATCTATGGACTCCCATATTAGGTTTGACCCTAATCCGGCAAATTTTTGTCATCCTATTTCTAGGGTTGCGATCAACTCCGCTTAATTATGCTAGATCTACTCTTAAACAGGGACTTTTGCTCCACTGCCTAAGCACATCAATACTTGAATCAATATCCTGAAATATCAAAGCAAGAATTAAGAACACATAATTAAGAACAAATCAAGTATTTACCATATAGTTCAGATCCGTCTTAGGTTTCATCCCCCTCAGGTATTTGAGGGTTCAGTTCATAATCATAAAAGAATACATCTCAGAAGAAAATATAAAACAAAACATAAGAAAAACCCTAAAACCCCCTGAAGGAATTGAAGAGAAGATCCTCTCTCTTGAGTATAATTCTGACTTTTTGAGATGAATCAACTGGCTTTCTTCAAGTAAATTCCACAATTCTGGCCTCTCTGGCTTGACTCTTCGGCCTAACTAGACTCCAACTAGACTCCCAACTGGACTCCCCTTGAAAGTTGGCCTCTAGGGTGTTTATATAGGCTTTTGGAATGGCTTTCTTTGCCTCTAAGTACCCTAATCCGAATGAAACTCTTCTTTGTCACGGTAGGGACACACCCATGGCACACGCCCGTGTGAATCGTGGCCAGGCCATGTTAAGGTCTGTTAATGAGGAACGACCGTGTGGCTTGGGCCTAGGTCGTGTTGATTTCGTGATATGGCCTATTTACTCCGTTTAAGGCCCGTTTCTTGTTCTTTTCATCCTCTGGTGCTTTCCTAAGTATAAAACATGAAAACAAAGGATTAAGAGCACCAAATTTCATAATTCAAGGCTTAAATCATCCAAAAGAATGCTAAATATGGGATTAAAATATGTTTATATTATGGTTTATCAAATACCCCCACACTTAAGCATTTGCTTGTCTTCAAACAAAATCCCCCGCTCACAATTAAAATGAACTTCCTAAATTCATAATATTCATCAATAATGTTCCATCATAATTCAAAGATAATTCATAAATTGATAATTCAAATAGAAGGATCCTAAAGATTCAAACAATCAAAGTTATAGTTTTTGTAGCATGAAAATATAGGTGTTTCCCTTTACCCAAATAATTACCTTTAATTCAAAATCAACAAGAGTTGACATCCTTAGTAAAGATTCACTCAAATCACTCAAAGTGTTTAAGGTTCAAAATTAAGCACTCAAAAGTCGAACATGAAAAGTTAATCCCATAGGCTTGCCTGAAAATCAAATCTCCACCACTGCAAAATGAGATGATACACAAATTAAAAAGTCTTTAAAAAGGGTTGTAATGGGGCTTGGGTTAAAGGTGTGGATAAAGGCTGAATTAGAGGGTTAGAATCGATATTGAATTGACAATTTACCTAACTAGAAAAATGAACTAATCCTGAATAATTACATCAATTGAAAATGTGAAATACTAATAACATGAGATTCTTCTCAAGATGTGGAATTTAAATGTACAAGCTCAATTACATAGAGCTAATATTGAATATACTTCTTTTTTCTATTTTCTTTTTTAAGAACAAATCAAATGAAAGGATGAATTTAATCAAATGAAAGGATGAATTTAACTACTGAAACAAAGATTATAGTTAGGCAACTGATCAAATCAAATCTCGATATAAGAGTGGTCAAGAGGAATGGTTATAACAAATACAGACCGGGTTTTTGTGTTAATATTAGTGGGTGAGTCAATAAAAAGGGTTGTTAAGATCAAAGGGGTCCACTAGGGGTTAATTGTGAGGGTAAGCTTTTTAGTGGAGTGAGTGGATTAAATCCTAAGTGCCTTTATCATTTCTGTATATCAAATCAATGATGTGGTCTTGACATGCATAATCGAAGCAAGTTCTAGAATAACAAATCAATGTTGACACACTCATAATCACAAGGTGAGCACAAAAGAATGTATGCTCTAAAAGGCTCAAAATCTCACAAAAGTTATGGGTTTTTGATATCAACATTGTAAATTTCAAACTTCAAGGTAGTAATTAGATTCAGGTAGACAACCTAACAAAATTTTAATTTTTGAAAATAGACTCATCATGCTTGATTCTCTAGTCTCCTAAAGTTTAAATCATCACTGCACAATTATCAATGACTTAATCCAAAACACATCAAAGAAAATCATAGATCATAGGAAATTTCATTCTAATTAATAATATGAGGAAATTACTTAAAGACAAGACATCATTCAGGGATTTGAGAATAATGCAGAAAGTTAGGCACTTTCTCAAAATAAATATTCACCCCTCCCCCCACACTTAAGATGTACATTGCCCTCAATGTACAAAGATATATATAAAATTTAAGAGAAAGGGAGAGGTAAAACTTCCTGAATTTGGATGGCTTCCTTGAGTTGAGAGTGTCGTGGTGTGTGGTGGTCACACAATCTCAAGCGCTAGATGAAGAAATTGGGAAGCTCGTGAAGAATTAGCCAGGAAATAATAATAATAATTCTAAATATACTAAATATATATTTAAATAAAAGAAAAATAAAAAGAAAGAAAATAGAAAGTAAAATAAAATTAAAAGAAAAGATTAATGGACTAAAGAGTCCTTATTGTTGATGGTTCGCGAGGTGGGTGTTATTTCTAGGGCTGTGGTCTCGTGGCTATGGTCGTGGTTGTGGTGATTCCCAAGAAGCCTTTAGAACCTAAAACCAAAAAACTAAAATAGAATAAACTAAATTAAGCATAATAGAAATAAAGATAAGGAAAATAAAGAAGAAGAGAAAATAAACATAAAAACTAAATGGCCTCAAATATCATTGGCTTGTCGAGTGGATGAAGCGGCCGGTATGAACTTATGTAGATTGGTCTCCCATAGGAAGAATATGTTTGGATTCTTCCGCTTCTTCGACATTGGGATGGTGAAAAATAGAGAGTTTGGAGCAGGAAATTGAGAGAAAATTAAAAAGGGGAAAGGTGAAAGGGTATAGAAGAGGGAAAGTTGGGGTAGGTGGGGAGAGGAAGAGGGGTATTTAAATAGAGTTTTGTTTTTCTGGGACACCCCCACGCCCGTGAACTATGGGCGTGTCAAGTTACACGGCCGTGTTTTAATTTGTTCGTTTCTCCCACGCCCATGTGCAAGTCGACACGCCCGTTTTGGGAAAACAGTGTCGGCTACGGCCGCATCGCACGGCCGTGGTGTTCAGGAGGGGCCTTGGCTTGAAGATATTTTTTGTCCTGTTTCGTACTATCTCTGCCATGTCAGTACGTACTTTTGTAATATCCACATGACCATGGCCACGGCCACGGCCGTGTGTAAGGCCATGTGGTGTAGAAGTTTACACTTTGTTAGTTTAAAGTTAGGTATTAAAAAGGAAAAATAAAAGAAAATTAAAAATGAAAAAATTAATAGGGTTAGTGCTCGGATTGCCTCCTAAGAAGTGTTCGTTTATAGTCTTAAGCTAGACTTACCTCTCATTCGCACGTTCATGGTAGTTTGAGGAGTTGAAAGTCCTTCCTCATGTTATCAGTCCTATTATCAGTATATAATTCGAGTCGAGTAGCGTTTACTTTAAAAGTGCCGAAAGTAGGATTACTTATCTTGAATGTTCCATATGGGAAAACATTGATTACCTTAAAAGAGATTTCTTTGTTTGTATCAAGGTCAGGAGGAAGTATTCGAGGGTTTGTCTTATCTATCAATACCTGATCTCCAATCTTGAATCTGTTTGTCCATTGGAATGGCATTGGTTCTGCTTTGTGTATTCCTAATTTCTCCTTGAAGTGTGTCTTCCACTCGTCTAGTTCATCGATCTGAAGCCTTTGTTCCTCATGAGTTATTTCCTTATTGGTATGAGATATAAGCTCAGGCTCAGTTGTGTTGTTCTGTGGTGCTTCCTGAAAAAAAAGGTTTAACCGAATGGTTATTAATAGAATTTATGTTCTCACCTTGATTATTCGATGTCCTAACGGAGTCGAGAGCCTGCAGACTGATTGATTTGTCACCTACACAAATTATGAGTTTTCTTGCGCTAACATCAATTTTAGTCCTAGCAGTTGCTAAAAAGGGTCTTCCTAAAATTAAGGAGATACTATTGTCCTCATCCATGTCTAAAACGACCAAGTCTAGTGGGAATACGAATTTATCAATTTTCACAAAAACATCTTCAATTATACCCCTAGGAATTCTAAGAGTTTTATCAGCTAATTGAATGCTCATCCTAGTTTGTTTGGGTTTCCCTAGACCTAGTTGTTTAAACAATTTATAAGGCATAACATTTATGCTTGCCCCTAAATCAGCTAAAGCATTATCAACAGATAAACTACTGATTAAGCATGGAATTGTAAAACTCCCTAGATCTTTTAATTTTCGTGGTAGTTTGTTTTGCAACATTGCTGAGCACACTGCATTTAGTTCCACATGCGATTCCTCGTCTAACTTCCTTTTGTTTGTTAACAGATCTTTTAAAAATTCCTTGAATCTGACATCTGCGAAAGAGCTTTAAGAAACGGTACGTTAATATGTAATTTCTTTAAGAGTTTAAGGAATTTACCGAATTGTTCGTCTATGTTGTCCTTCTTCATCGCATCAGGATAAGGTATACGAGGTTGGTACCTTTAATTACCGGTTTTGGCTTCTTGTGACTTACCTCGACCTTACGAGGTGGATAGTCTGTGTTGTTCATCCCTCCTCCATTTGTATTGCATTATATAACTGGATGTACCTGCAGAGAACCACATAAACCATCAACCTTTTTATTTAACATCTCTACCTGATTTGATAGCATGGTTACTGCATCGAGGTTGAAAACACTGGCTGCTTTTGTTGGCTTTGTCCTTGTGACTTGCCACTGATAGTTATTCAGTGACATCTCTTCAATAAATTCATAGGCAGCCTCAGGTGTTTTGTTATTCAATGTTCCACCGGCGGCTGAATCGATCAATTGCCTCGTTGAAGGGTTTACCTCGTTGTAAAAAGTTTGGACCTGTAGCCACAAGGGTAATCCATGGTGTGGACACCTTCTCAATAGATCTTTGTATCTCTCCCATGCATCATAAAGTGTTTCTAAAGCTATCTGCACAAAAGAAGAGATATCATTCCTTAATTTGGCCTTTTTAGCCGGCGAAAAGTATTTTAATAAAAAAATTTCGGTAATTTGTTCCCATGTAGTAATTGACCCTCATGGAAGAGAATGCAACCACTGTTTGGCTTTATTCCTCAAAGAAAAGGAAATAACTGAAGACGGATGGCATCATCAGAAACGCCATTTATTTTGAAAGTATCACAAATTTCTACGAAATTCGCCAAATGATTGTTTGGATCTTCATCCTGCAAACCATCAAATTGAACAAATTGCCTCTTCGGTGGTATTAATTTTGACTTCTTGCTTTTCTTCTATGTAATTTAAACGTCGCCTTATTTCTCTATGATTTCTACGAACAGTACCTTCAACATCACTGTCATAAATCAGGGGTCCTGTCGGGTTCCTTCTAGTCATAAACTAGAGGTACCTGCTAAGAACAAATAAAAGAAGAAAAATTAGCAAAGTTAAAAGCAAAATAAAAATAAAAATAAATTGAAAAAAGAAAAATGGCTAAAGTAATAAAAATTGAGCGTTCTTAATATTTTAGTTCCCTAGCAACGGCACCAAAAACTTGATCGTGTGTCAGAGTCTTAAAAATTTATAAAAAGAATGATCGAGCCTAGAAACTAACTATGACAACGATTAAGGCAAACGCACCTATCGAACAGTAGTTTAGTTTAGTGGCAAGACCGGATTGTCAAACCCAAAAGAACCAAAAGTACTAATACCAACTTTCGTTTCATTATTTAGCCTAAGAATTCAGGGAATTATTAATAAATCTAAAATTAACTAACTATTAAGTTTAAAGATGCTAAGACAAAGAGAATGAATTGGGGAAAATACTTGTGGGAAAAACCAATTGATTAAGACAATACCCGAGGAAGAATCCACCTAGACTTCACTTGTTATCTAACTCTAAACCAGACGATTTATTCAATTGACTTGATCCGTAGGATTCCCTAATTTATATTAATACCTCTTTCGAGGCTACTAAAGTCTAATCCTAGGTTAATTAATTGAAATCTCTTTCTAATTAAAACCCCTAGAATTGCATTAACTCGATTTATAGACTCCCATATTAGGTTTGACCCTAATCTGGCAGATTTTTGTCATCCTATTTCTAGGGTTGCGATCAACTCCACTTAATTATGCTAAATCTACTCTTAAACAGGGACTTTTGCTCCACTTCCTAAGCACATCAATACTGGAATCAATATCCTGAAATATCAAAGCAAGAATTAAGAACACATAATTAATAACAAATCAAGTATATATCATATAGTTCAGAAAACAATAACAAGATCCGTCTTAGGTTTCATCTCCCTTAGGTATTTGAAGGTTCAGTTCATAATCATAAAAGAATACATCTCAGAATAAAATATAAAACAAAACATAAGAAAAACCCTAAAACCCGCTGAAGGAATTGAAGAGAAGATCCTCTCTCTTGAGTATAACGCAGGCTTCTTGAGATGAATCAACTAGCTTTCTTCGAGTAAATTCCACAATTCTGGCCTCTCTGGCTCAGCTCTTCGGCCTAACTGGATGCCTAACTAGACTCCCAACTAGACTCCCCTTGAAGGTTGGCCTCTAGGGTGTTTATATAGGCTTTTGGAATGGCTTTCTTTGCCTCTAAGTACCCTAATCCGAATGAAACTCTTCTTTGTCACGGCAGGGACACGCCTATGGCACACGCCCGTATGAATCGTGGCCAGGCTGTGTTCGGGTCTATTAATGAGGCACGGCTGTGTGGCTTGGGCCCAGGCCGTGTTGATTTCGTGATATGACCCATTTACTCCGTTTTTTGCCCGTTTCTCGTTCTTTTCATCCTCTGGTGCTTTCCTAAGTATAAAACATGAAAGCAAAGGATTAAGAGTACCAAATTTCATAATTCAAGGCTTAAATCATCCAAAAGTATGCTAAATGTGGGATTAAAATATGTTTATATTACGATTTATCACAAGTAATCTAAAACTTAAGTTTTTCCTCGATTTAACTTCAATTGTAGCGTTTCTTGATCTAATAATAATTTTCCAATCAATTAAACCATTCAATTAACTTAAAATATTTAATTCAAGCTTATAATCCATACTATTGCAAAATTACAAAATTATCCCTAATATTTTAACTTTTATGCAATTTAGTCCCAAAACCCGAAACTTGAAATTTTACCATTTTTAACCATAATTCATGCTAGCAGATTTTTACCCAATCTTATAGCAGCTCATATTTATAAAAAAAGTTACAATGTTTTCCTTGAATTTTATCATTTTCACAAATAAATCACTAAACATTAAAATCATTAAAAATTACTTAAAAAAACTTGTTTATTTAGAAACCAAATTTAATAATCAATCATCTAAATTCATAACACATCAACTACATCATGGCATAATTCTAAACATTTAATAACTATACAAAGTGACCCCCAAGTAACTAAATTAAGTTAATATGAGCTCAAAAATATAAAAATCACTAAAAACGGGTCTCAACAACATACAATGCATGTAAAAATCCATGGCCGAAAGCTTCATCTTCTCAACAAGGGTTTCGATTTGAAAAATTAGCAATTTGGACAAGATAAAGCTATTTTGACTTATTAAATTAAACTTTTATTTATTTAATTACTTATTTAACTTTAAGTTATAACTTAAAAAGTAACTAGAATATTCCATATTTTTCCACCACTAATATATATAGTATAATTACCATCTAGTTCCTTTATTTTGCCTTTCCATAGCTATTTAATCCATTTAATTAATAGAAACCTACTTTTGCAACCTTTGCAATTTAATCCTTTTTAATTAATTAACTATCTAAACCTTAAAATTTCTTAACTAAAATTTAATATAACCTTAATAACACTATATTTTATTAAATATTTATGGGCTTGGCTTACAGAAACGAGGTCCCAATACCTCATTTTTTAAACCACTTGACTTTAGGGACACAACTTAAACTAAATTATTCATTCGCATAACGTAAATAACCATATCAAAATCAAATATAATATAATATTTGACTTATAAATATTAAATAATAATATTTACAGACTCACTCTTCGGATTTGTAGCCTCAAAACTACTATTTTCGACAACGCTGAAAAACGAGCTATTATAATAATTTTTCGGGTTTTCAGGTTTCAGCAATTTTCATTGACTCTTAGCCTTAGGTTTTATTTTGTTTTTGTTTTTTTATTGTTCCTTTACGCATCCTAACACTTTATTGTTTCTTATGTTAGTAGGTTAAAGCATGTTGCACATTCCTTCCTCCGTGCAATATAATTTTTTGGTGTCTAGCTGATTTTGAACTCATAGTGCTACTACGTTTTCTTTGCTAGTTTGATTTTAATACAGTTTGATTAATTGATATAAACACTTTTAAAAAACTCACAAGATTAATTCTTCCCTCACTGAGAATTTTATTTTATTTTTGAGTGCATAACAAATAGGTTTGCTTAATTTTTCTTTTCTTGAGTGTTATGTTCTTTTCAGGCTTACGTAATGATTTGCGATACTATGATCGAAAAGTTGCAAAAAGATCAAGAGGTTCAATGTGCTTAAGATCAGCAATGGGACACTATTCTAGACACGATCAACAAAAATTTGGAAAGTCTAACTACCCAAATTGAATGTCAGAATCGTAATTTGGGAGATAAGGTTGACCAACCTCATCTTCATGCAAATAATGTTAGACGTGCACCTCACACGAATGATGAGACTTTTGTTAATAATGATCGTGGGCAACCTTCTTTTGCTAAACCAAAGTTCTCAATTCCACAATTTCATGGAAAGTATGATCTTGAGGCATATTGTGAGTGGGAATCAAAAATTGAATTTATGTTTCGTTACTATAAATGCCTAGAAGAGGAAAAAGTCTCATTAACAACTCTTGGATTTTCAGATTATGCATTGAGTTGGTGGGTTCAACTTGGAATTAATCGTCAAAGAAACTATGAAAGGGTAATTAAAACATGAGACAAGTTGAAGCAAGTGATGCGAAAGCATTACATTCCTTCTCATTACTACAGAGAGGTTCAATACCTTGTTTAAGGTAATTGATCTGTTGATGAGTACTTTAAGGAGATGGATATGCTTATGCAAAGAGCAAATGTGCGAGAAGATGAAGAGACTACCATGGTGTGTTTTGTAGATGGCTTGAACATTTCGATAGTCAATGTTCTTAATCTTCAAACCTACATTGATCTTGAGGAGGTTGTGCACAAAGTAGTTGAGATTGAGAAGCAATTTCAACAACATCAATCTTGTCCATTTGGTGCATTACAATATTATAGAGGTACGAGTTCTAATTCTACTTTCAAGAATTCAAAACCTTCTTATGCTACTAATAAGTTGTTGCCAAAATGTGATGAGACTAAACATTTTGAATGGAAAAGTGGGGCTCCTACAAAACCTTATTCTATATCTTCTAAGCAACCCAATTATAATAATTCTTCACCAAAACAACAAAGAGCTTGTGAAATTGAATGTTTTAAGTGCAAAGGGAGTGGGCACTACAGTTGTGATTATGCCAACACGAGACTTTTGTTGATAAAAAAAGATGATAGTGAGAATTTTTTCCCTCGAATCTATGGAGTTATATGATATAGAAATGTCATGTTCTCCTACTGAGATATATTGCACTGAATTGAATGTTCATAATACTTGTGAGGGGGATATAGGAAGTGAGGAAAAATCATTTGAAAAGACCGAGAGAAAAGAAACCTTGAGTGATAAAAGTCTACTTGATGGTCCAAATTTGGTGAATGAAAATCCATGAGGTAAAATTAGAGAGTTCTCAAGTGGAAAAAGAAAATGAAAAGCAAGAAATACCCATGCAAAAGTAAGGAATGAATATGTTTTAACTAACACTAACTCAAATTTATTTAGTGGTGTTTCTTTGTTACAGGATTTCAAGGATCCATTGACAGACTCTTAATTATATTACTTTACTAGTGATAGATGATTTTACATGTGGGAAAGAGGTAAGTTGAACATTGATAATTCTCCACAAGTGCTAGAAGGAAAGAAAAGTAATGATACATCAGAAATTGAAATATGTAGGCATACATTAAATGTTTTTTATAAGTATGCTACTGGTTTTTTTTCCTTACAACATGCTTTCTCATTGGTCAAGTTTCAATAAACAATGGTCTAAAAGTTCAATTGATTTTATGGGTTTATCTAGGTATTTAAAGCTCACTTTTATTGCATTCGACACGTTTATTAAAGAACCTCGTGCATTTGATCTAACAACAAAAGTTTCTACCTTAGACTTTTAAATATGAATTTTTACATAATAATATTAAACTACTTGATTTTAATAATTATGTTAAATTCTTGACTCATCGTTGGAAATTCTTATGGATGATCATGCATATTCAAAGAAAGTGACAAGTTATTTTTTACTTGAACATTCATGTGCCCAATATTTCTTTGTTTAGTGTTGATGGTTTGTTTTTTAAGGGGAGATACTTGATCCATGTTGATTTGGGAGATCAAAATTGTAACAACCCAGTTTTAGCTAAATCGAAACAGTGGTTTCGGAACCACAAATTCGATGTTATAAAATTATTTTAATATTATTTTATGTGTTTATAGCATGATAGCATGTATGTGTGAAAATTTCGTGAGCTAATTTTATCGTTTAATTGTTCAATTTGAGAAAAAGGACTTAATTGCGTAAAATGCAAAAGTTGCATTCTACTTGTTAAAGGTGTTTAATTGCTATGGTTTATTAATGTTAAGGTCCTTATGTTGTAATTAGACCATTAATAGTATGAGTGGACATTAATGGACATGGTTTATGTGAAATAATAATGTTTTAAGTAAGGTTAAATTGGTAAATTAGTTAATAATGAATTATTAAGTAAAACAAAAACAAAATATGGTTTCATTATCATCTTTATAGCTGAATTTTAAAGGGAGAACAAGAAGAACTAGGATTCTTCATTCGGCCTAGTAAATTCAAGCAATAAAAGTACAGTTTTGATCCCTTTTTTGATGATTTCTATGTTTTTGTAACCGTTGCAGCTCAATCTAGCTAGCCTGTACCTTTAATTTCGAAACTGTTAAAGATTTTGAGAGTTTCCATTGATGAGTTTATGTGTTCTTTGATGTTTGAGGTTGAAATATGAAATTTGGATGATAGATTTTCATGTTTTATAAAGTGATTTTTGATGAAAATGCATAATAGGGATTAAATTGAGAAATATGCAAATTGTGTGGTTGAAATGTGAAATAAATGAAAGTTTTAGGCTGCTAGGGACCTATATGTAATTCGGCCAAGCATGAGTTAAGTTGAATTGTGTGAGTTTTTTATATTTGTGAAATAGAGACTAAATTGATTAAATGCGAAGGTTTAGGGGCTAATGTGTAAAAATGCCCAAATGTGTATTTTTGGAATAAATTGAATGGATAGGTGATTAAATGAGTTATTTTTTAATACATATAGATCAAGAAAGAAAGAATTCGGATTTAGATCGGTGGAAAAGCAAAGTTATCGAGTAATCGATCCGATTCGAAAATTCCGAGTACGAGGTAAGTTCGTATGTTGTAATTTCATTACAAATGTATGTTAAATGCTTTGATATTGCATAAATTTTGATTATGAGATCACAGAAAATGTTTGAATTTTGAAAATGACTTTATGGATGTGTTCGATAAAGAAATCGACAAGTGAAACTTCCCGTTTGAGCCTTAGGAATAGTTTAGAATGCTAATGACATGTCATTAGGTTATTACGTTGGCTTCAGGCCACGATATCAGCACTTCGAGTGTGAGTGTTACCTTGATTTGGCTATGAGCCATGGTATAGGTATTTCGGAGAGGAATTACCTTGATTTGGCTACAGGCCATGGTATAGGTACTCCGGGATAAGTTACCTTGATTTGGCTACGGGCCATGGTATAGGACTTATCGATTGAGATCCTTGAGTATTCGACTTCTATTCTGAATGGTCCAACGGGTAAATAAATGATGTGGTTGAGAAAGAGATTAGTACGAGGTTATAAAGGTACGTACGGAACCTATTCAAGTATTAAATAGAGAAAGTCTGATGAAATGGTATTTGATCATGTTTTGAGACATGAGAAAGGATTGTAGTTAATGTGTATATGGTAATGTTATGTACAATTGGTTGATTTGTATTTATTTGATTAATTAAGTTATTCACATACGAGCTTATTAAGCTATAAAGCTTACTTTGTGTTATTTTCCTATGTTTTATAGAGAATCAAGGCTAGCTCGGATCCGAGAGTCGTCAGGAATATCATCGCACTATCAAACTTCTAATTGGTACTTTTGAGTTGTGGATATATGGTATATGGCATGTATAGGCTTGTGATACTTTGGTTGTGAATATAGCCATAAGATTTGGCTTGTAAATGTATATGTTTTGTTTTGTATATATAGCCATGAGTGGTGGCTTATTTTAGTATGTTTTGGTATAAATGTGGTTATGGTTTCATAATTGCTCAAATGGTTATATTTTGAGTTTGGTAAATAATCTATATGGTGTGATTGAAGTTGATAATTTGAGAAGTTATGTGCTTATGAATTATTGCTTAAGAATATAAGTGTTGAATAGAAAATTGACATTGATTTGGATATTGAATTTGATTGAAATGGATATAGTATGATTTTTGCATTTGGTTAATGATTTTGGGATGCCTATTGTATGATGAAATGGTACCATTTTGGTTGTTTAGGTGAGCATGAATAAGGGTGGCAAATTGGCCTTGCAAATGGCTTATTTTTGTCCACACGGGTAGAGACAATGGCATGTGTCTCAGCCGTGTGTGACACACGGTCATGCTACACGGCTGTGTGTCCCCTGGTGTTGAAATTGAATTAAATTCAGTATTCTTCCCTAAATGGCACACGGCCTAGCACACGGGCATGTGATTTGGCTGTTTTGCATCAGTCAGTATACCCTACAGGATTGGCAGGGCCTAGCACACGGGCGTGTATGGCCACTTCGAAGGCAACACGGGCTAGACACACGGGTGTGTGGTCGGCCGTATGACCCAAGTCAGTACGTATGCCTTATTTTCACACGGTCTGGGACACGGGTGTGTTTAGAGCCGTGTGAGGCACACCGCCTGTTCACACAGGCGTGTGACCCTTGTATGTTTGAAAAATTTTTAAGTTTTCCAAAATTTTCGTATGTTATCGGTTTAGTCCCGAACCACTTCTAAAGCATGTTTAAGGCCTTGTAGGCCTTTATAAGGGACAATGTGATTATGATTGAATGATGTTTGAGAATGGATGCATAAATGTATGAGATTTGTATGCTAAATGATATGTATTGGTCGGTAATACCTCGTAACCCTATCCTGACCGTGAATACGGGTGAGGGGTGTTACAAAAATCATATCGTTGATCTTAGAAATAGTTTTGGTGCACAAGAAACCTTAGGTAAGTATTTTTTTCATTTTATTGTTAGTTATTCTAATCCCCCTTTTTTTTTATAGTTAAAGATTCAGGGACGGATCTTCTTGAGGAAGGGGGAATGATGCGAGTCTCAAGACCCAATTTCAGACTTATTGATGTGATGGGCTCACGTTACCTCAAGGCCCAACAACAATGTCACAGGCTAAGCAAATCAAACTAAGATTAGATCAATAACAAGATTCAAGGATGAATCTTTTCAAGGAAATGGGGAATGATACATGCACAGATGGGTGAAATTTATTAAATTCCATTCATCTAAGCTCCCAATTTTCAAGTTTAAAGAAATCAACAAACTTGCAATGACTTTTTGGATGGGATCCAAGCATTTTTGGGTTGAGATGTCTACATGGCGTTCGAATATTTATCTCTTAGCTTTAAAACTTACTTTGAATCACTCCATTTCGAGTTCGAGAGTTCAAGTTATGACCGTTTTAATAAAGACTATGCGAATAGAATTTTTGGACGTGATTATAATGGGAATTATAAGTTTTGGGCTTTTAATTCAAGTTTAAATCATATTAGGTTTAGGTTTTAGGCTTAATTTTTATTATATATGAGCCCAATATTCTATTTATCAGCTACTATTATTTTATTATTTTATTATTCTAAAATTTTAATAATTATTAAGTAGTTTAAGTTATTTAGGACTTTTATGTCAATAAGAAAGTTTAGTTTAAAACTACTTCTTATTTAGGTTAATTAGAGTTCTAGTATACTTAAGAGTTTTATTTAGATTTATTTAGCTAGCCTATATATATAGGCCTTTGCATTGTACACAAATCATTAAATTCATTATTATTCAACTTCTCTTTTGAGTTAATAAATTCTCTTTGAGTTTTTCTTTCAAGAATTTCTTTTCAGTTTCTTTTAAAGAGTTTTAACAATCTTTTCAGATTGTGGGGATCATCTTCAAACTTTTTCTTGCCAAGGTTTCTATCTTGGAGGGGAAATTAGAGTCGCTTAAAGGGGGTTGCAGATTTTTCGTATTTCCAAAGCTTCTTAGGACTTCTACATATCACATTCTGTCTTTTCCATCTATCGCCTTTATTTTCTTCTTTATTGTTCCAATCTTTGATTTATTATTCTATTTATTTATCTTATTTATTTTATTTGTTTTGTTTGACTTGGCTTTGATTGTGTTTTAGGTTGTGTCAAAACCCAAGTTTCTTTTCGAACGTCTAAAGCCTTAAGTCAAATCCATGACTTGAACAAACTTTACGATCCACTTTCGAATTCATCCGTCCCATTCTATTTCAAACATGGTATAATATAAAAATTTGTAATAAAAAATATATGATAAAGATAGGTATCAGAAAGGAAGATAAATCATTTTTCTCTTTTCTTCCTCAAATAACCGAATGTTAGAAGGAGAAGAAGAAGGGTTTCAGCTATAAGGGTTCAACTTTGATGCTTTAATTTGGTTAGTGCAATTTAGTCTTTTTCTTGTAATTTTTATGTTTTTTAGATCATGTGAGCTTAATCTAGCTAACCCATATCTTAATTTGTTAAACTTTTAAAGTTTTAAAAAGTTATCATTGATGATTTCTTGAAGTTTTAGGTGTTAAATTGATAAATTTTAAGTTTAGAGGTGAAAAAAGACTAAATTGTGAAGTTAATTGATAATTCTGTACAATAGGGACTAAAGTGCATAAATTGTGAAACTTGCTGTAGAAATAAGAAATATGATATCCTAAATGGACTATAGTGAAATCGGATTGAATTTTGGAGTTCTAAATTGAAAGTTATGTTAGTCCTGATTTTAGGGTATAAATTGAATATATTGTAAAATTTGTATAAATTTGTAATTGAGTGTAAAATTGATTGTGTATTGATGGTTTTGTGTATTTATGTTAATCCATAGCTAACATTGACCCGGATTCCTAGAAAAGGAAGGGAAAAGATAAAGTCGTTGACGAATAGCTCGGAGTTTACAAATTTGTATTTCTATAATCCGAATCATTTTAATTGTTGCATTTATGATTTTTTTTACATGGTTAGATCATAAGGTGATTGGAAATGACAATTCAAGCAGAAATGATTCGATTCGATTTGGTTATTGGTAATAAGGACTAAATTGAATAGATCTTAAAATATTTTATATTATTGTAATTACAGAATTGGCTTTGTGTTAAGATGAATTATAATGTTATGTATGTAAATTGATAAATTGGTTGATGAATGGACAATATTGAATTGAGAAATTATCTTATAAATGAAATTGATAAATTATTACCCTATTAACTGCTCGGGCAAAGTCGGCTATAATTGACATGCCATAGGAAAGAAAGATTTCAGAGCTACTTTGACCATGAGTCGATGAGGCATTGGGTGCCAAATCACTTCGGTTATATCAGTGAGTGCAGGACACAATTTATATACTTCAGATTTGTCCGATGAGGCACTGGGTGCCAAACTGGTGTGATTGGTTGGATCCATGTATTCGTCTGAGTCTGAGTCATGTTAATAGGGAATTAAAATATAAAAAGTTATAATGACACATGAGATGATTTGAAATGATGATTGAATATGTTCATCAAATTTGTAGGGTCGGTATATTGAAATGAAAGACGTGGAAATCAATTGTTTGGAAAATTTTAAATGTATTATGAAATGGACTATGTTCTTATGCTAGTAAATTGAATACGAATGAGATAATGAATATGAGGAAATGTTATATTATGACATGTTGCTTTATATTGAACATTTGACCAATGATTCATACATTTACATGATTTATATTATGTTATATTTTTCGATTATAGAAATACCACTGAAGTTTATACTCAGCGCACTGTTTTGTTTTCCGTGCGTAGGTTAGGTATTTATTGAACCTTCGAGTATCGAGTTTAGAATCAATCTCAGAATCCTAATCTCAACTATTTTGGTGAACTTCTTTTGTTGTATATATGACATGTACCTAGGAAAGTTTTTGGTATTTTGGTCATGGTTGGGAATGTTGATTTGGAAGATGTTATATGTATTAAGTAGTTATTTGCAAGCTATTATGTAATTGTGGTGTGAATAGTTGAGGCCTAATTGAAAATGGCCAGTCTTGATATAGGTAAATTTGATGAGATATAATAGCATATTTGGTAAGTAAAAGTGGTATGAATTGTGGCAAGGTGGCTTTGTTTTCATTTTGGTATAGGTAGTGTTTGATGGTAGAAAGGTGTGTATATATACATATCTTAATGTTTGGATATGAAATCATTGGTAAGTTCTAATTGTTTGATTTGTGTTTGGATATGAATTGGACAAGTATTTGGTATGTTTATGCTAACATGAGTTTGGTCATGTTCTAGTATGTATCATGAAGTATAGGGTTGCTAATAGGTTGTGGTATATTAGGTGAAAATGGCATGAATATGAGAATTTGAATTGATGTATAAATTGAGTTTAAGATGCATGCTAGTTGGCATTGAGTTGATTTTGGCTAAAGTGGTAAAAATTTGTAGATTTGAAGATTGAATATTGTAGAAATAGAGAGTGACGTCGTGACGTCGTTCGAACGTCGTCACGATGAGAAAGCCATATTGCAATGTCAATTGTAAGTTGTCGAGATGAGAATGTGCTTTAGGTCATGGTGCGATGAGAAACCTCGTCGTTGCGATGAGACCAAAACAATGAGTCACATTGTGACGAGGAACTCCCTCACGTCACAATGTTGTCCCAAAATTTTGCATTCTTTGTAATTAAGTCCTATCCTTATGTCGAACTAGCTTTAGAGCTTACATAAGCTCATGCAAGACTCGAAATGGATTCCACCCCATATTGAATGTATGTTTTAGATTTTAACTATTGATTGCTATGAATTGCTCGTACTTGATTGTGGTTACTTCGGTAAAGTTTGTGACATCTCGTAACTTAGACCCGACAACCAGGTCAAGTGACGGGGTGTTAAAAATTCTCACTTTCCTAATAATTGGAAAGTGTAATTGAAGTACTCCAATCATACTCAATTTAGCGGAACCTGTCAATTACAATGATTATGCAAATATAACACTATTATGTAATTACAAATAATAACACTTAAATTCAATTATTACATTTATCTTACGAAAATAATATTACCTCGCCTTCTTTCAAAAGAAATATTACTTTAGGGAGAATTAGCAAAAAAAATGTCATTTTTTAAAGTTAACTAGCTAATTAGGTCATTTCTTTTTTCAAAATTTAAGAAAATAGGTCGTTTTTTTTAAAGGAAAATCGAAAACGCATCTTGAGAAAAGGATTTTTTTTTTAAAAAATGCTTTCTACGAAATGCATTTTCTTTTAACATGATAGCTCTTTTGGTTATACAGTCAAATAATAATGATTTCATCCTTGAGTCTCAGGTTTAATTCTTCTTGTAACAACATTTGTATTTTTTATTTCATGTTGTTTCAAGGTTTTTTTTTTAATTCATCTTTTTAATCAATAAATCTTTTGTTTATATAAATAAAATAATAAATATGTAATTAAATAATAAAAATATATATTATATATTGTTGAATATGCCTCATATTTCAGTTAAATCTGAGAGATAATCTCCCAATTAAACTCTGTTTATTTGTTTCAGTTGAACTTTGATTGTTTAGATTATTTTATTATTATCTGACCTACAAATTTAGCTTATAAATAAAGCCTTTTACAATATTAGAAAAAACACCCGTTAAATATTAGAACTCATAACACTTTTGGAGAATTTTGTTTATGTTTTGAGGGTTCTTTGTTTTCAGATTTCGGTGTTTAGTTTTTATCTCAATATTTTGTACTCTTTGTTTTTTTTTCCATTATAGTAAAATTATTTTTACTCGTGATTTTTTATTCACTTTGGAGAGGTTTTTCCACGTTAAATTTGTGTGTTCAAATTCTTAATTTCTTCTGTTATTTTTTAACTTGTTCATTGTTTAATCGGGTCAATCCCCAACATATATATCATTGTGTTAAAAATATTTTTAATTAATAACTCTTTTATTTATATAAATAAAATAATAAAATAATAAATATATAATAAATATATATTTTTATATTTATCATTATGTTAAATATATTTTATTTTTTAAAAAACATCAACTAATTTTTTTGATATATTTATTTTTTTATATATAATACTTATATGTCAAATATTTATTTTCTCCACCTACATTATGGGTGTGGTGATTTCTAATATTATAAAATCAAATAGTTATTTCAAATATTATTATTACTTTTATGTGTGATGACTTCTAATATTATAAAATCAAATAATTATTTTAAATATTATTTATTATTTTTATATATAAAATATTTCAAATATAATTATTTTTCATCTATATTTTGGGTATGGTATATTCTAATATTATAAAATCAAATAATTATTTCAAATATCATTATTTTTAGTAAATGTAATTTTTATATGTGAAATATTTATTTTTCAATCCATATCATGAGTGTAGTAAATTTTAGTATTATATATTTTTGTATGTGTATTTGAAATAATTATTTGAAATATTTCACATATAAACATAATGTTATTTAGATAATTAATTGAAATATTTCACATATAAGAATATTTTAAATATCATACTTACAATCTAGATGAAAAAAAATGATATTTGAAATATTTTACATATAAAAAATAATAATATTTGAAATAATTATTTAATTTTATAATATTAGAAATTACCTTACCCACAATTTAAGTGGAGAAAATAAATATTTGACATATAAATATTATATATAAATAAAAATATAATGCTTTTTAAAAATAAAATATATTTTTATTATATAATTATATAATCATTTATTTATATAAATAAAGGAGTTATTAATTAAAAATACTTTTAACATAATGATATATATAAAATATATTTTTATTATATAATTATATAATCATTATTTTATTTATATAAATAAAAGAGTTATTAGTTAAAAATAAATTAAAAATAAAAAAACTCAAAAATAATATATTTATTAATTAAATATAAAAAACTTTAAACAATGTGAAATAGAAAATTAAAGGAACTGAAATATTAAAAGAAGATGTATTTTGTCGAAAGCGTTTTTCAAAAAAAAATATTTTTTTTGAAACGAATTGTTAGTTTCTCTTCCTTTCTTTAAATAAAAAAAAAAGAAATAATTTACTAATTAATTTTAAAAAACAATTTTTTTTTTCTAATTTTCCATTATCTCGCCATACTAAGGACTAGTTTGATAATACTTTTGAAAAGTGCTTTTGAAAAGTACTGTGAAAAAGTGCTTTTAAGAAATACTTTTGAAAAATTTGATTTAAAATTTAAGTATTTAGTATTGTTATCAAAAAGTACTTTTGATAAATAAAATGTCTATTTTAGACATGTTATTATCAAGTAACAAATATGTATTTAAATAATATTTAAATTAGTTAATGTTATTATATTTTAGTAAAAATATAAAAAAATTATTATAACTTGGTGTTTAAATTTTAATATATGAAATATAAATTTTAAATATTTTTAAGTAATAAATATTAATTATTTATAAAATTTAATTAGAATATATAAACTATATTTTAAATATTTAAATATAACCATTAAATATTTGTAATTAATATTTTAAAAAATATTTTTTATTTTTAATTAATAATTTTAACACATTTGTAATTAAGCACTAAGAGAAAAGGGAAAATACTATATTTTAGGGGAGAAAAAGCTAAATTTTAGCTTCTTTATTTTAGAAATATTTTTCAAACACTTTTAAAAAATTAAAAATTTCAGTAAAAAATAATTTATTTAGCATAATTTTTTTTCTAAAAATATTTTTGAAAGCAAAAGTATTTTTTTTTTAAACATTGCAAAACAACCCCTAATATTTGTTCGTCAAGGTAAAAAAAAAAAAAAAAAAGTGAGGAAGTCTCTGGAACTTGGGTCAGGCATGGATGATGTGACGAAAACATGACATGTAAGCTTATAAAACCCTAAGAAGCAAATCAGGGCTTTAGATTTAGTTGGTTTGTGTAGCCAAACGCTCCCTTACTTTGATTCTATCGTCGATTCAAAGCAGCTTTCTTATCCATGGCGTCTACATTTTTGGCACTACCCAAAACCTTCACTTCAAACACGCCTACGTTCCATTCTCTTTCAACCCACAAACTTCTCGGTTAGTTTACGTTAGCCTTAGCCTTAGGCTCTCCTTTCTACAAAGTCTCTCCCTTTGTATTGTTTAGATTTTTTTTCCTAATCGGTTTCTCTTTGTAATTTGGGTTTCAAGCAGGGACTCGAAGAAATTCACTTAGAATCAATGCTGTGGCCACTAAATGGGAACCCACCAAGGTATTTTTGTTTAATTTCATAATCTGAGTTAGCTAAAGACGATTTAATTTGTATTTGTAAACACATGTTCTAAATTTACATTTTTTTTTTCAGGTTGTTCCTCAAGCTGACAGAGTTCTTATCCGTCTCCAACAATTACCCGAGGTATATATTGGTTACTTATCCATTTCTGTTAGTACTGAAGTTGCTTGTTCTAACTGGTTGGGTTATCCCAAATCCGGGTTTCTTTAGTTTCAAGCTTGTTCCTTTAAATGCAACTATGAGAATTGTTTGTTTCCTGTTCTCTGAGTTTATATGAAAATTGAGTTACATGACTTTGCTATTCTTAATTGATGTTGGTTTTGCTACTCTACATTTAGATTGTTAAGTAGTTTCATTAAGTGAGTTTGTATCTTGTTAACTCTTGACATTAACTCAGTGAAGCACTTTAAGCATAGAAGTATATTTACATGATGACCTATTGGTGGATGAATGCACATTTCTAGGCTGTGGTGTATAAACTTGTAAAACATTAGGCTCTCTTGGACAGATTGTCTACTTTGTGTTAGTCTCAAGTGATGAATATCTTCTGTTTTGTCCCCCTATTGTTGGCAATTGTTGAGCAAATGAATTGCAATTGTTATACCACAGAAATCAGCTGGTGGAGTTTTGTTGCCCAAATCAGCTGTCAAGTTTGAGAGGTACCTGATGGGGGAGGTATGTTGACAATTTGTTAAATATCTTTTTCCCTTTTTCAAATGAATGCTTGAGATGTCTTAATTTATTTTATGATTTCAACTTCAGATAGTTTCGGTCGGTGCCGAAGTAGGAAACGTGGAAACCGGAAAGAAGGTAAACGAATTCAGGAATTTTCTGAGCAATCTCATGCAAAGTGATGCCTGCCGAAATGCTGCCATTTTCGTATGTAGTTATTCTTCTAATACAATCTAAAAGAATTCCTATGCTTATGCAGGTTCTTTTCTCGGACATAAATGCTTATGAGGTTAGTTAGCATTCCTTTTTGACAAAAATATGTCTTATATGTCGACATTCAGCCTAGTTAGAAAAGAAATTCTGGTAACTTGCAAGTTTAGCAGTAAGACTGTGACCAACTATGATGGTATCTGTTATAGCGAAGAATGGTTTTTTAGGCATAATCTCTGGTTCATTCATGGGCCGTAGGTTTCTTTGACTAACATAATAGTAATGTTATATTTCAAAAAGTTGGGTGCACTGCACATGAGGGTTCTAAAATGCTATTGTGTTGCTTGCAGGTGGATTTGGGAACAGACACTAGGCATGTGTTTTGTAAAGAGAGTGACTTGTTAGCTGAAGTTGATTGAAGTTTTTTCTGGTCTTTTGCTTTAAGATGAAGAATCAATTGTATTTCAGAATTTAGCGGTTTTTATTTGCAATTATAATGTTCTTCAGTTGCTGCTACATATTATGAAAGTAACTTATTGGAGATGATAATAATTGTTTAAATGTTAAGAAAGCTTGGTGTTCTTAAACATGCCTTCATAAAATCTTTGGGGGAAAAATATGAAATCATTAAAAATTTGACTCCGTGTGAGTTGTGAAATCCATCAACTATTTTGATTCTATTGATTTTTCAACAAATTCTGGAAGATATTTTCCTGTTCTAACAAATGAATTGAAACGTTGTGCATCTCTATGTTCTACAAGTGATTGGTCATGTAAATTCTTAAAAACTTTGGCATTTCATTTCTGTAAGACATTTTTAGGGCAAGAATCTTACCCAAAAGATAAAAAAATTAATTTCGAAAGACTTTCTTGCAAGTGTTTTACTAACTTCAAACATAAGAATTTTTGGCACCTGAGTTTTTTTTATTAGATTCTTTATTTTGGGCACCTGAGATAAGAGCCGATAGAGTGGCGGACTATGTTAACAGTGAGGGTCAATGGGAGTCGCGGGCCTGATTGGAGATCGTTCGGTTCATGATTATCAGCACGTTCAAGATAGTTGTTGCTGGGGTTTTGAAAGCGATGGAAAATTTTCTGTGGGTCGGCTTATGCCATGCTCGCAAAACAGGCGACTCAATTGGATATGGAAATGCGAGTCGATTGGATATGGCAGCTGACTTGTACGGAACGTGTTAGATTCTTCTGTGGTTGGTTTTCTTGAATCGTTTGAATATGAACCAGTTTTGGTTCCCGAAGTCGATGGTCGATAATGCAGCTTGCACAATGTGTGGGGCAGAAGTGGAGTCCGTAGACCCTATTTTCTGCGAGTGTTTGGCAGCGAAAGAACTTTGGCTGGCTCTTCCGGTTGAACAACGACAACGAGAGTTTTTCTCACTGCAGGTTGCAGCAAAATTGTGGTAAGATGCAGTTGGCGAACTTTTTCTTGCCTTGGGGTGTCTTGTTTGTAACTGCCTTGTAGAGCTTGTGGAAGTGTCTAAATAAGTTTATTATGCAAGGTCATACCTACTCTGTGTTGCAAATCTTAAGCTATGCTCAGAAATTTGCAAGTGACATCAGCAAAGCTATGAACTCGGTTAGAAACGATGCCATGCAGGAATTTGCATTTTGAATATTGATGGAGCAGTTAAATCGGACTCCGCTTTTGGCTTCTGCTGGAGGGTTATTACAAGACGAGACAATGAATTGGGTTGGGGATTTTATGCTGAAAATTGGATTGACAGAATTATGCCTTGCGAAGTCGTCGCGCTGATCGTCGAACTTATGCATTACTAGTGGTTCAGTTTGAAAAGATTCCGTGAGAATTATCACCCAATTAAAGATTGTTTAGACTTTAATCAGTGAAGGGTGAGTAGTAGAAGTTGGACACATTTTTGGTTAAGGGAACGGATCACTTGGCCAATTTAACACAAGATTTGAGCGTGAATATGTTGAATCTTGATGAGCCTACGTCAAGTCCGTAGTTGCAATAGTAGTGGAAGAAATTGTGAAGAAAAGCAATATGGATTTACTTGTAAGCAAAGGTGGGATTGATTTGTAATAATTGGGGGCGGCTACTTACATAATTTGGAGCAATCTCATTCTTTAATCTTCAGTAACCATTTTTGGGAAGCCAACAAAAGCATGTATTAGAAACCATTTTACAAGTAATGTAGATGTAATTTCACTGCTACTCCACCCAAATACATCTATTTTCCTTTTACCAATGCTTTTAATTAAAGGTAATTATTAAAAATCAAATATAAATTATATAGTTATCTAAACATGGTTGTTAACTTTAAACATATAAGCGTGCAATATTTTCTATTTTAAAGATAATGAATTATGGTTAGTTTAAATATTATATACAAAAGAATATTTAGTTGGAGATTTTATTCAACCATTTAAAAAGTTAGAAGTTACACTCTCTTATATTTTATTTAAATTCAATTGTTGTCGTCATTAGTATTTATTTTTGTCAAAATTTGCTTACAATTATATTTACTAAGTTTATAATGATTTCTTTTGAAGTTGGTATAATTACGTGGCGAGCAAATAAATTTATTATATTTAAATTAAATTTCAAATTTCATTCCAGTACAAAATAGATTTTTTAAAAAAAATATATATTAAAATCTGACATTCCAAATTAATACATAATTATGCACCCTTCGCTATATATGTATCATAATGTCCAAGACCAACAGCAACAAAGATTACAAAACCTTACGACCAAACTTAATAAACAAATATGAGGCGAACCTTGTCTTCTTCCTTTGTCATCCCTCTCTTTCTCTGCATTTTCTTCTTCTTTGTTTCCATTTCAACCTCCCATGGCTTAACCGCCACCAATGACAGTCTCATTCGCAAGACCTGCAAGAAATGCGCCCAAAGCGACCCAAACCTCAGCTACAATTTCTGCGTCACCTCTCTTCAAGCAGCTCCCCACAGCCACTGCGCCAACGACCTTCGCCAACTCGGCAAGATTTCCATCACCCTACTCGGCCGCAACGTAACCAACACAAGGTCTCATATTAAGGAACTGTTGAAGAACCAAAAAAAGATGGACCCTTTCGTCAGATCATGCTTGCACGATTGCTTTGATCTTTATTCCGATGCTATCCCTACAACCAAACAGGCCCTCCAAGATTACAAGGCCAAGCACTACGACGATGCTAACATTGGTGTGAGTTCGGTGATGGATGCTACTACAACTTGTGAAGATGGGTTCAAAGAAAAAGAAGGCGTGGTTTCGCCATTGACGAAGAGGAACAACGATGCCTTCATGTTGTCTGCTATTACGCTTTCCATTATTAACATGATTCGCTTGAATGGTGATTCAATTTAATTGTTTCTTTGTGGTTTTTCTAATATTCTTCAACAAAGATTTTAGGGAAGCTTTCATTGAAGCCAAATTTGAAGATTGAAGAGTAACTAGTAATTTATATTTGTCTTGAAGTTTACAATTAATACTCTGGTAGTTAGTGTTCTTGATGATGTAGTTTTAATGTTGATCACATTAATCCAAAGAATAAAGGAATTATATTTGTGCTTTCATCCTGCTTAAACTAGAATTGAGATTGATTTAATTTTAAGTAAGTTGTATCATTTTAGATTTAAGTAATTATAAGTTTGAGTTGTTTTGAACTAGTAATTCCAATCAGGGCGAAGCCAGGACAATTTTTTAGGGGGGCCAGATGAAATTTTAATTTTTTATAGTTTATATCTTTCTAATTTGTAAAGGATTAAATCAAATTTTTATAATTTTAGGGAGGGCCAAAATGCAATTTTACCTTTATTAATTTAAAATTTTTAAAAAATTTAAAGGGCCTAAATGGAAATTTTACCTTTTAGGGGGGGTCGGGGCCCATGCCAACCCCCTGGATTCGCCACTGATTCCAATTCAAAATTCAATTTTTTGAATGGGGTCATTAGGATTTTTGATCATTTTCAGTTTTAGATACTTCGAGTTCAAGCAATTTCGTGTTTGAATTAATTTTGGTTCGAGGTAATTTATTTTTTTTCCCTTCAAATTCAAATCATTCCATGTTATTATCATTTTGAGCTGAGTTAATTTGGATTCGAACTTTCAAATCATTGACCTTTTTTATGATTAAATATTCAAGATTAGATACGAAAAAAATTAGATCACAAACAAATGAACAGTACTAGCAAATATTAAGGTGCAATGGTAAGGTAATGTGTTCGAATCTTAAAAATAAGATTGTTAAAAAGAATAACCACCAACATCAAATATGAATCATAAAATAAAACATGAAAGATAAAAGCAAAAGAAATAGTGGCTAAAGCCCGCTAATTCCATCTTTAGATAGCTTTAACAATAATAAATTAATACCTACCAAATTTGTAGCTTCTGCAACAACAAAGTGCTTAGACTCTGGGGTGTACCTCGCATTTATCGAACTCTTTGTAGGCACTTAGAAAGATGATTGACGAGCAAACGAAGAAGGCCCAAAATAGGCCCGTTGTCTCGATGTCATGATGAGGAGCGTCGGGACGACGCTACAATGTCTGAAACGGCGAAGCAGAGATGATGTTGCGACAAGGTGAATCTTAACGTGGCGACTTGGCAACGTGTTTCTACAAATACCGAGTTTCTTCTCCCAGTTAAATTTTACTATCTTTTCCCAATTGAACTCTGATTAATCTAGGAATATTTTAGTCATATTAGGACTTTAATATTAACCTATTTAAATGGCTTGTGTAATCCTATTTAGAGAGTTAATAAAATATCTCTTATGTGAGATTTTTTTTTGATAAAATAACCCGAATGATCAAGTCAATTTATTACATCTTTCAAAATTAACTCATGGATCTCCATCGAATAATCCACATTAGAATCCATGATACAATTTTTATTCCTAGCCAACTTACACAGCTGATCCGCTAGTCTATTGCAACATCTGGGAGCCCACTTAAAATTAAAAAAAATTAAAAGCAACAGTCTGCTCATGTAAATTCCGCATGCAGTGGCCCATAGTTGTTAAGTCAACGCCACTTTTGTGGAAACGGTTGACCAAGCTGGCGCAATCCGATTCTAACTCCACTATGTCCCATCCATTCATCCGCGCGTACTTAATGCTTTCCTCCATAGCTTGCATCTCCGCCCATTCCATGTTCATAACTTTGTTCAGAGTTCCCGTTCGACCCCCGAGCACAAAGCCATCGACATCCCTAGCCAAAAATCTGAACCACATTTGGTTGCTAGAAATAGTGGCGTCGAAGTTAATTTTTACCACCCCCGGCGCAGGCTTCTTCCACCTTTTTTCCACTCTCGTTCTCGGCAGCAGTGGCCTCTCAACCAAGTTAAAAATCCTGAAGTCCTGGCTTAAAGATGCAGCTCTCTCCCAAGTGGCTTTGGCGTCTTCCTCTACCCCCCGAAAGATACTATTATTCCTGCTGTTCCAAATGTTCCAGAGAACTGTGATGAAGTCAGCGACTGCCGTTTTGTCCAGTTCACCAGCCACCTCTTCGATCCAGTCAATACAACAAGAGAACTTACCATCAAGCAATTTTCTGTTGAAACCCCCGTACTCCAGTACCGCCTTTGCCTTCGGGCAATCCTTCAATGCATGGATGAGAGTCTCTTTATCATTCCCACATCTCGGGCAGGTATTATTAAAGCCACTGCGTATGCTCGCAATTTTGTCGTACGTGGGGAGAATCTCATGCCCCAGTCTCCAGCAGAAAATATGTATTTTTGGAAAAGTATTTAACTTCCATATTAATCTCCATAAAATCCTGTGAGGGCCATACCCAATCTGCTTTAGAATCAACCAAGAATATGCCGATTTAGAAGAGAAGAACCCATTAGGGTTATGGAACAAGATACGTTGGTCGTCATGGCTATTATGGAGAATGGGCAATTTGCAAATTTGATCCCTCATATTTTCACCATAAAGCTCCAATATCCTGTTTTCTTTCCATCCGTCCCTGCCCTCATTAAAAAGCTCCATCACCTTATTCTCTTTAACTAACCTTCTCTCATATTGATGGACAAGCCAGGCAGCCCTTCAAAGCCCCATTGTCGGTCCAAATATTAATTCTTTGACCATTTCCCACATTCCATTCGAAGCCCTCATGTAGGATGCTAGCAGCCTTAACTATGCTCTGCCACGTAAAGGAAGCCTTATCAATCTTTTTGGAGTGAAAAACATCCCCATCCGGAAAATATTTCGATCTAAGGACCCTATAACATAGGGTATCCCTACAGTTGATGAGGCGCCACACTTGCCTTCCCAAAAGCACCACATTGAAAAGCCGTAGATCCCTAAAGCCAAGGCCCCCCATGCCTTTGGGATAACACAGCCGATCCCACGCCAATATCTTTGGAAACACGAAAATTTACGTGCTTTTACATGACCTTTTTAACTTAAAATCATACTATTTCGGTTAAATTTTTGTCGAAAAATAATTAAATATTATAAAATAATTAAATTGTGCTAAAAATATGAACATGATGAATTTTAATTAATTGTATAGTTAATTTTGATTAATTTTGACTATTTTCGACAGATTCGCACAAAGGGCGAAAATTGGCTCGACAGACACTACTTGAAGAACAAAATCGAGAAGCAATTCGAAGTAACAAGGTGAAATAATTTCCAGCCAAAGACGGTCCAGTTATGAATATTAAATCATAATATAATTAAATTTAATTTATTCCCAATTTAATTTTGGCTAAATAAATTATTATTAATTAATTATGGAAAAAGGGTCTAGTTAAACCGCACTGGTTGAACCGAATTCAATGAACCGAACCAGTCACCAATTGGGCAGCCCAAACCGTCCATATGCTGGCCCAAATCAGCTTATTAGCTGCTTAATTAAGCTTGCAAAGAAGCCCTTGAAGACTTGTCAAAGTTGTATTCAACCCCCTCCACAATTAGTGGCTTTGTAGATTTGCCCCATGCCATATTTAGCAAAGTTGAAGCCATCAACTTGCCACATAGGTGGCCGGCCAACGTGTGGCTCATTGGCTGCTATTTTTAGCAAACTTTAGCTGCCACATTCAGCTATAAATACTACCCTTGGCTGATCATTCAAATCATCCCTCAAGCCTTCAACATTCTCATTCTCTCATCACTTCTCTTCTCTCCATTCTCTCTTTATCTCCAAAAATAAAACCAAGCCTTCTTATGCCGATTCCTCCTCTTAGAAAAGAGGTGTTTTCTCAGCCATTTGGAGCAGCAATTGGAGTGTTCGTAAGCCACCTTGATAGCCAAGGACAGTGGAGAACGAAGAATGGAGCAATCAGTCAAGCCACGGAGAAACACCGGATTTGCTTCTTGTTCCCTATCTCTTTAAATATTGTTGTTTTTTTGACAAACATGTTTATGAATATTTATGCTATTGGAATGGGTAATTTAATTAGCTTAGCTTGAATTTAATTCGTGTTGGGTTGATTGCATTTCGTCCTCTTAAAATTATTAAAATTGTGTTTATGCTGTTATAGGCCTCGGTAAAATGCTTGATTAAGTAAAATCAAGCTTAAGTTATTCTGGCATTATAATTGTTTAGATAACTAAATAATTAATTATTTAAATGCATTGATATTGTAATTAATGGATACAATACTTAATTAGTGCATGTTTAATTCTTCTAAGGTAGCTGAAGATTAGATTAGCATTGTATTTGGCGATACATATGCCTTGCATAACTTGAAAGATTTTTGTGATTAAACTGTTTCAAGGTAAGGATACTTTGTTACCTCACATGGTCTTTTATATGCTTATTAGGTTGAATTAATCGTTTGAATCAACATAGGAATATGCAAGAGATTGTTTAATCTAATAAGTATGTATGTGCAATAACATATTTACCTTTATAAATCTGTTTAATCGGTCGAATTGACATAGGAATATGTACAAGAGATGAATGGATTTTTGATTTGTAAATATGTTTATAAGTTAGCAAATTATTGAGTTGCCGTGATTTATTCGTAACAAGTATAAGCATAAGTTTAATAATTCTAAGGTAAAAAATGTAATTAATCCAACACAATTATATCATCTTGATTAAAATCAGCTTTTGAAATCGTGCATTAGAACTTTGTTTTATTTTATTTTACTTTGTTTATTTTAGTTTTTAAATTTTTATTAAATCCAAATATTTCTCTTTCACCAAAGTGTTTGAAATCATTTTCATAAATAATTCTTTTACAGTCCCTGTGGGTACGATAACTTGACATTTACTTGTCACTTTATTACTTGTTGTGATTGTGTACACCTTCACATTTCCACCGTTCCAAGTTTTTGGCGCCGTTGCCAGGGACTATTTTTCAAAGCCATTATTTGTGAATCTGTTTTACATTTTGGTTTATTTATATTCGTATTGAAATTTTTACTTACTCAATTTTTCTGTGATTATTTCAGGTGTTTATGAGTTTTGACCAGATTATTGACTTACTCCATGTGGACCCTGAAATAGAACAAAACTTTCAACAACGAAGAAGAAAAGCGAACCAGAGGAGGACTGAAGAAATGAACTTTGAGAATATGAACCAAGGAAACGGAGCAAACCCTGCTCAGAATCCTATCCTTATTGCTGATGATAGGGATAGAGCCTTAAGACAATATGCCGTGCCAGTATTTAACGATCTTAATTCGGGTATTAGGAGACACGAAATCGAGGTACAACAATTTGAGCTGAAGCCAGTCATGTTCCAGATGCTTCAGACTGTGGGCCAATTCAGTGGGATGTCTACTGAAGATCCTCATTTTCACTTAAGACTATTTATGGAAGTGAGCGATTCTTTCAAGTTGGCTGGAGTCTCCGAAGATGCTTTATGATTGAAGTTGTTTCCATATTCACTAAGGGACAGAGCTCATGCCTGGTTGAATTCATTGCCACCGAACTCCATTTTTACATGGCAAGAGTTAGCCGAGAGATTCCTCATGAAGTATTTTCCGCCAAGTAAGAATGCTAAGTTGAGGAACGAGATCACTGTTTTCCACTAAATGGATGACGAGTCCTTGTATGGGGCATGGGAAAGATTTAAAGAGTTATTACAAAAATGCCCTCATCATGGAATCCCTCATTGTATTCAACTTGAGACATTCTATAATGGTCTCAACGCTCACACAAGGATGGTAGTGGACGCCTCTGCTAATGGTGCTCTCCTTTCTAAGTCTTGTAATGAGGCTTATGAAATTATTGAGAGGATTGCCGGCAACAATTATCAATGGCCAACCAGTCGTGCAGCGTCAGGAAGACGAGTCGCTGGAATTCATGAAGTAGACACTCTTACTTCACTAGCATCTCAGGTATCATCAATATCCTCAATGCTTAAAAATCTTACTACTAATGGGTCTAATAGTCTTGAAGCACAACCACTGAATCAATTTGAGAATATAGCCTATGTTTATTGTGGGGAAGGGCATTTGTTCGAAGAATGTCCTTCGAACCCAGAATCTGTATACTACATGGGTAATCAGAACCAAAACCAAGGAAGGCAAGGGCTACAATCAAATTTTTATAACCCATCGTGGAAAAACCACCTGAATTTCTCCTGGAGTAACCAAGGGGCTGGAACCAGTACCACTTACACCCAACCCAGACCAACCCAGCCGCCTAATTTTTCGCAACAATTTTAGAGACCAGTTCAAGTTGAAGCATCCAATAGGTTGGAGAATTTGCTGAAGACATACATCGCAAAGAATGATGCCTTAATCCAGAGCCAAGCAACTACATTGAAGAATTTGGAGAATCAAGTGGGCCAGCTTGCTACTGAACTCAGGAACCGACCATAAGGTGCTCTACCTAGTGACACGAAAAATTCGAGAAATTCGGGGAAGGAACATTGCAAAGCGTTGACATTGATGAGTGGAAAGATAGTAGAGCCCAACACTGTCGAAGTTGAAAAAGAGCAAGCTGATGCTCAAGACTCAGAAGAAGTTCAACCAAGTGTTGAAACCCCAGTTTCACCAAAACTGAAATCTACAAAACACGGCAAAGTTACCTCAAGACCAGTTAATTCTGATCAACCAACAACTTCGTTAGATGCAGAATTACCGCCAAAGGCTAATCAACCAGAATCAATTCCAGTAATGAGACCACCACCATCCTACCCTCAAAGATTTCAGAAGCCGAAGCAGGAGATTCAATTTAAGAAGTTCATTGACGTACTCAAGCAACTTCACATCAACATCCCGTTGGTCGAAGCACTTGAGAAAATGCCAAACTACATCAAGTTCATGAAAGATATCTTATCTAAGAAACGAAGACTTGGAGAATTTGAGACGGTAGCTCTGACGAAGGAATGCAATGCGTATCTTCAGGACAAACTACCCCCAAATTGAAGGATCCTGGATGTTTCACCATACCGTGCAACATTGGATCAACATATTATGGTAAGACATTATGTGACTTAGGTGCAAGTATCAATTTGATGCCTATGTCAATATTTAGAGAGTTGGGGATAGGAGAAGTCAGACCAACTACGGTTACACTTTAACTAGCAGATCGATCCTTAGCGCATCCAGAAGCAAAAATCGAGAACGTATTGGTACGTGTAGATAAATTTATCTTTCCTGCTGACTTTATAATTCTAGACTTTGAAGCAGACAAAGAAGTGCCAATTATCCTAGGAAGACCATTCTTAGCAACTGGAAGGAACCTTATTGATGTGCAAAAGGGCGAGCTGACTATGCATGTTCAGGATGATCAGGCAACATTTAATGTTTTTAAGTCAATGAGATTTTCTGACACAATGGATGATTGTTCTGCAGTATCCGATTTAGAGGAATTAATAGTAGAGAAGGAACTTAACTGTGTTGAGGACCCACTGGAAAGAATTTTGACATTGGATCCCCCAAATGATAAAGAGGAGGATGAATACTTAGCTATGCTAGAAGCTAATCAAAAGGGATTTAATCTGCAATCCCATTTTGAATATTTGGAATTAGAGAAAAAAGATTACATCCAGCCAAAAGCATCAATCAAGGAGCCACCTAAGTTAGAACTCAAGGTATTACCTTCACACTTAAATTATGTTTATTTAGGTAACACCTCTATTCTGCCTAGAATTAACTACTGAACAAGAAGAAAAACTATCATAGTTTTGAAACAATTCAAGAAGGCTATCAGATGGACCATAGCCGATATTCGCGGTATTAGCCCATCTGCATGCATGCACAAGATCATATTAGAAGATGGCGAGATAGGAACGATTGATGGACAACGGAGACTGAACCCCATCATGAAAGATGTAGTAAAAAAGGAAAGTATTAAGTGGTTGGATGCGGGTATAATTTACCCCATCTCAGACAGTTTATGGGTGAGTCCGGTCTAGTGCATGCCGAAGAAAGGAGGTATCCTGGTCATGGAGAACGAGAACAATGAGTTGATACCAACTAGAACAGTTACGGGATGGAGAATCTGCATCGATTATCGGAAGCTGAACAAGGCAACTAGGAAAGATCACTTTCCTTTGCCGTTCTTGGACCAGATGCTGGATAGACTCGCAGGAAAAAATTACTACTATTTTCTCGACGGATACTCAGGGTATAATCAGATTACAGTAGCACCAAAAGATCAACACAAAATGACATTCACCTGTCTGTACAGTACATTTGCATTTAGACGCATGCCATTTGGTTTATGTAATGCACCAGCTACATTTCAAAGATGTATGATGTCTATTTTTACTGACATGGTTGAGAAGTACTTGGAAGTTTTCATGGATGATTTCTCAGTATTTGGAGATACTTACGATGATTGCTTAGCCAATCTAGCTAAGGTACTAAGGCGATGCGAAGAAACGAATCTCATACTCAACTGGGAAAAGTGCCATTTTATGGTACGAGAAGGAATTGTTCTAGGGCATCGGATAACGAGACAAGGGATCGAGGTGGACAAAGCAAAAAGTAGACGTTATTAAGAAACTCCCACATCCAACATCTGTAAAAGGTGTTAGGAGCTTTTTGGGCCAAGTCGATTTTTATCGAAGATTTATGAAGGACTTCTCTAAAGTGGCTAAACCCTTATGCAAGCTATTGGGGAAGGACTCAATATTCAAGTTTGATGAGGAATGCTTAAAAGCCTTCAACGATCTGAAGAGTCGATTAGTCACGGTACCCATAATCGTCACACCAGACTGGGATTTGCCATTCGTATTGATGTGTGACGCAAGTGACTTTGCAATTGGAGTTGTCTTGGGCCAGCGAAGGAACAAAGTTTTTTATCCCATCTACTACGCAAGTAGAACTCTAACCGGAGCTCAACTGAACTATACGGTAACAGAAAAAAAGTTACTTGCTATTGTGTTTGCTTTTGACAAGTTTCGATCCTATCTTGTAGGTACCAAAGTGATTGTCTATACGGACCACTCCGCAATTAAGTACTTATTGGCCAAGAAAGATGCTAAGCCGAGATTGATCCGGTGGGTGCTTCTACTTCAAGAGTTCGATCTAAAAATTCAAGATCGAAGGGGAGTAGAAACCCAAGTAGCAGATCACTTGCCTAGATTGGAGCTGCAAGAGGGAAATTCTCCACTTGTACCGATCCAGGAGACATTTCCTGATGAACACATACTGAAGTTAAATCATCTCCATAATATTCCTTAGGTTTGCTGATATTGCTAACTATTTAGCTTATGGTTTAATGCTAATTGATAAAACCTATCAACAAAGAAAAAAGTTTCTTCACGATGTGAAGTACTATTTTTGGGAAGAGCCATATTTGTTTAAAAAGTGTGCAGATCAGATGATTAGGAGATATGTGACAGAAGATAAAATACCGAAGATTTTATACCACTGTCATTCAGCTCCAAGTGGGGGACACTTCGGAGGTACACGTACAGTGGCCAAAGTATTGCAAGCCGGATTCTTTTGGCCAGTACTATTCAAGGATGCATACGCTTATGTAAAGAGTTGTGATTGATGTCAGAGGGTTGGAAATGTCACCAACAGAAATGAGATGCCTCGAATAAATATCATTGAGGTAGACTTGTTCGATGTTTGGGGTATTGACTTTCTTGGTCCTTTCCCTCAGTCTTTTGGCCACAAGTACATATTGGTAGTAGTAGATTATGTGTCCAAGTGGGTCGAGGCTGAAGGTTATCCGATGAACGATGCGAAGGTTGTGATAAAGTTCTTGCAGAAATATGTGTTCACAAGGTTCGGAACCCCAAGAGCTATTATCAGCGATGAATGGACCTATTTTGTGAACAAGTGGTTAAAATGGTTGTTAGATAAACATGGAGTGAAACACAAGGTTGCTACAGCTTACTATCCGCAGACAAATGAGCAAGCTGAGCTAGCGAATAACGAGTTCAAAGGCATACTTGAAAAGGTAGTTTGCCCGAACCGACGAGATTGGTCCAAGAGACTAGATGATGCTTTATGGGCTTACAGAACAGCATACAAGACACCTTTAGGAATGTCACCCTATAGGTTGGTCTTTGGGAAAGCCTGCCATCTACCTTTGGAGTTAGAACACAAAGCTTACTGGGCTCTTCGACGACTCAATTTGGATCTTAAGCTTGCTAGAGAGAAACGGATGCTCCAACTCAACGAGCTAGAGGAATTTCGAATGTTCTCATACGAAAATGCCAAATTACTTAAAGAAAGACTCAAGAAATGGCATGACAAGCATATTCAAGTTTCAGAGTTTGAAGCAGGTCAGCAAGTCTTGTTATTTAATTCCAGATTGAAGTTCTTTCCAGGTAAGTTAAAATCATGTTGGTCTGGTCCATTTACGATTCATCACATCTATCCATACGGAGTTGTTGAACTCCAAGGTAAGGGAGGTAATTTTCAAGTCAACGCTCAGCGTTTGAAACATTACTACGGAGAAAGGCCTGAACGGGATCAAATCTTGTTCAATTTATCTGATCTTTAGATTTTCTTGTTTTCAACAAATTATTTAGGGTATATTTTTAGGTTTATTATGTTTAAATAAATTCTGTCTAGGAGATTGGAACTTAAGCGGGACCGCTTGTGACCCCTCCAATTTTTCCTGGGAATTGTTTTTTGTATAATTTCCCGAGAAATTAGCCCCTAAATGACAAAATAAATTTTTGGTTTTCCAAATAAAAAGGTCAATTTTGACCCAAGTCTTAAATTGCAACTCAATTTCAAATTTTCATTAAGTTTAGGGACTTAATTAAATTATTTTTAAAATTTGGTTGCTATTTTCATAAATAATAAAAACTAGGTGCCTCTTTTTGTAAATATTTAAAAAAGAGCATCTAGAATAAATATTTTTACTTAATATCATATTTATAAACTATTGATAAACTTTAATATATAATTATATTCATTATAATTTATATATTAATTTTTATCAACTTAGCTTAGGATTAGGATTAATTTTATTTAATTATATTTTATATTTATCTTAATAATTTAATAGCAATTGATAATTACATATGTATATTAGTAATTGTTGTTAACATTGAGTAGAATTAGAATTAGAATTAGAATAATTTTATTATTAAATTGCTCTAAGAGTTCTACTCTAATTCCTACTTCTCTCACTATAAATTCCACCCTTGCTTCTCCCCATTCATTCATCACTCAAAACCCCAAATCACCAACTCATCAAAGTGCCGCAAGTCCCTAGCCACAACAACCATTCGGCCAGCAGCCAGCCTCAGCATGCCGCACGCCCCAGCTCCAGCAATTGCCTAGGCGGTGTCCTGCTCCTGTGCACCGCACCTGCGCGCGCCCGTGGCCTACCTGCTGCAAGATCTTGCGTGCTGCTGCCTGCATGCAGCCCCTACCACACACCCATCCGCCCGCGCACCTAGCAACCCTCCAACCCTCTTCCCATTTTGCTATCTATTTCTCCATTATTATTATTATATTTTAGAGTTCTTTTATTCTTACAAAGAAGGTGGTAAGACCAAATTTTCTATTGAATTTAAGTTTTATCCAATTATTTAATTTTTCAAGTTATTGAATTATTGGTATTTTTTTAATTAAATTTTTGAGAAAATTAATTTTTTCCATCTTATGTTCAGGTTAATCATGTCTCGCAAGAGAACTCGTGCCTCCGCCCAAATTGACGAAACACAAAACAAATTTCACTGTGAAGAAGCCAAAGTAAGATACGAAAGTATATTCAAAAATCAACAGATGCATCCAGAGAAAGGCTTCACATTGAAGGAAAGCAACTACAGAGACTTTATGGCATGTATTCTTCAAGTTGCTGAAGCCCTCAATTGGGAATTGTTTTGTGAAAAGAATCCAAGTGTGGATGAGGAACTAGTTCGTAAATTCTACGCGAACTTAACCTCAAGTGAATTGATCGAAGTTGTAACATCCTGAATTTGGGCCTAGAATAAGTGGGTTCGTGTGTCGAGAGAATGGATTTTGTCGTAAAAAAAAATTAATATGTGGTTTATACTAAAATAAGATAATGGTCAATTTTTAATTGACCCCAAGATTATGCTAAAATTTCGGGATTTGATTTATATGCTTTGTTTTTTTTACATAGTTTGTCCCTCTACTTTTATAATGTCACTAATACATTTAAATAGTTAATTTTTCTTAAAAATATTATTCAAACAGAAATAAATTATTTTATCATGAAAAGTTTGAATAGACATTTTCTTTTAAAAAAAAATTATTATTGCATGTTTAGTTTAATTTTTAGGAGGTTTAGGAAGGGTTGGTAGTGTTGGAAAAGTCCTAGGCTCGATCTAGGGCTTTAGCAAAAATGTTGTTTTTTTAGGGAGGTTGGTGGTAGTCATAAGGCTTTTAAAATATTGTTGGGTTAAAAGATATCATAAGGAAGCAGATGATATGGTGGCTGGAAACGTTTGGAATAAGCTGGTGGTCAGAGGTTCAAGTCCTGGACTTGGCAAAAATTTTTATTGCGCATAAGTAGTATGACGGCTAGAGTTTAGACCTTATAATTAGTTGGGGCTGATTTACAACACAAAGAAACGACTGGCCCAGTGGCAAAGGCGTTAGGAGCAGGAGGGGGAGTAGGGTTTTAGTCGCGGCGTGCGTTAAATGTTGTGTTTTTTTTAAGTAAACCTGAAGTGCGACAGAAGGTTTATAATTAAGTAGGGAGGAAATGTGACTCAAATAAAATACGCGGCGCAGTGGCAAGGGGCGTGTACCATGGTGAAGAGGTTAGAGGTTCGAAGCCTGGTGTTGTCGAATGTTTTTTGGATTTCTTTGGATGATTTGGTCGTTGTGAAATAGGCCGTAAGAGAAGTTGAGAATGAAACATATCACAAGAAGAGTTCTGGTGCAGTGGCTGGTAGCGTGTGGTTGTGCTTGGAGGTCTCGGGTTCGAGTTACCTTGTGCACAATAATTTTCTATTTTGCTGCAAGCGTGGGGAAGGTGGTTGAAGCGGACCGAAACACCCAAAGAATGGCTGCTGTTCGGGGAAGGCAATTTGAATGTAATTCAAATTGGATTTTTGGATAAATAAAGGAAGTTTTGGATGGGGATTAAGATACAATTTTGAGATAATAAAGGAATTTAATTGGTGATAAGTTTGAGTCGATTAGGGAGTGTAGATCTATTTATTTATTTATCTATTTAATTATTTATTTTAGTATATATATAGGTGCCGAAATTCTCTTTAAATAGAGAGGATACCTCTTCAATTCCGGCATTTGAACCCCATTCTCTCAATCTTTTCTCTCATTCTCTTCTATAAGCCAAAACCTTAGTTGCTTTCTGCAATCTTTTCTTTTGAATTCTTCAGAAGCCGAAACCTTTTATTTCATTCTCTTCTTCATTCTTTTTTCTCTTGTGCCGATTTCTCCATTAAGCCGAAAACATAGACCCCATTTGATTTCTTCATTAAAAGCCGAATCATCATAAGATTGCCGAAATCTCCCCAAGTGCGAGCCGAATTCCCTCAGTTGAGGGCGTTATTCTGGGATTTGAAGGAGACCTGATCGTCTAGATCTAAAAGCCGAAAATTGTTAGTCTCTAAGTATCATACCTCTTTTCGAGATTTTAAGGTAAGGTAGTTTTCTATAGATTTTCGTTACGTTAGATTATCGTATTCGTAATCTTAACCCTATGTTATGGATTAACAACCACATGCTACGATGGTAGCAACTGATAAGGCCCCTCGATGGAATCAAATATGGATCAGGCAATGGAGGGGATTGGATCTGTAAAACCAATCCCTAAGTTTAAAAAGAAGCGGTGTCGCGATTTTGGATTGGCGAGAGGGTTGTGGACCGGCATCCAAACAAAATCTTAGACAGATAGCAGTTTTAGCAGCTTCTGATAGTGTCAACATAGAGAGTGTCGTCCTAACGGTAACCAGGTGTGTAACACTTTCACACCATTTAAATTGCCTGTTAAAATATGTTTATTAATCTGTTATATTCTGATAAATGCCGAAATCTCGGCATAATGATTGAAACCCAAGGAGGGTAAAAACGAATCACCAGGTTAGTGATCTCCGTCATTCCTAAGTGAATGTTCCTGTTAAGATGACATATGTGATAAGTATGCTGTTTTCTGATTGCATGGGGTTGGGTTTATTGAAAGGGAAGTGTTCGTTATAGCGCGGCCTGCGTGACACATTCAGTGGCTAATGCCATTTCAGCCTGGTGACTCTGTCACAACTCTGTTTCTGGTGGCTTTTGCCATTTCAGCCTGGTGACTTTGTCACAACTTTGACGATGAGCAGCATGACTGCTACCAATGGTGAGTAGCGGCGTAGGTTGATTGTAGAAATCCCCAATGGTGTGACTGGCAGGTAAGGGTGGCGTGTAGCGGATGGAAACCTAGGACTTGGGTTGGGCTTTGCATAATTTCTGTTATATTATATTCTGTTATATATTCAGTGCGGCTAAGGCCCAAAATCTAATGGTGCACGAGGGTTGCACACTGAGTCTCGTGACTCACCCTATTATTTAACAATTTCAGGTAGCACTTAGTACATCGGACCGGGCTGGAGAGGAGCGCGAGGTGGCCATGCGAGAGAGTAATTAAATCCAGCAGAAGACTTTACTTAGAAGTTTTATTTTTGATATCTTTAATTAATGGGTTTTAAATTCCATTGTAATAAGGCCATGGGCCACTAGACTCATATTTATTTTGGGTTTTATGTTGGGTTTTATTACTAGACATTTAGATTTTTACGATTTAATCAAGTTAAGGCATGTATCAAATTTTGGTTTTTAATCCACTAAGGCATAAATATAAAATGTATATTTTTTACAAACTATCCAACCATTTAGTTTTCTCGAATAAAATGTTAAACTCAAGAAAAATATTTTCCGCAATTGCGACATCTTTTAAAATCTCCCTAAGTGACATGCCAGATACGGTCATGGTGTTCGGGCCGAGTTTGGGGTGTTACAAATTGGTATCAGAGCCAGGTTCAAAACTCGGCTTTGGTTTTTTGGGTTCAAAACATTTTCTAAAAATGGGTTTATTGAAACATGCATTTTTTTTTGAAAATGATAACAGGTCTGTTAGCTCAGCATGGCAACTGCGTCTCCGGTCCAAGTCCGCCAAGTAAGTATTCTAAACCATTGTGTGAAATATATGTGGGCTTGATGGGTTTTATGGGACGTAGATTAGTTAGATTAGAACTTGATGGACTTTAGGCCTAGCTGAAACAACTCCTAAAATCTTATAAGACTTAATTTCACTAAACAAACCCGTGAACGAGCCGCAAGACTAGGGTGTGGTAACAGGCATACGCATGTCTAGGATTGGATCCGGAAGAGCCTGGTACTTAAGCAGTTCTAGTGACTCACCTCCTTTTCACTGGAATCCTACCTGGTGCGTAGTGACTGTTCACCCTAATCATGAGGACTTGTTGACAGGCTGAACCTTATAATTAAAACCCGGAAGGGACCAGCCACCTTACTTTTTTTTTTACAAATTGCTAAAATACCCTTACTTTTAAAACAAATACCAAGATACTCATGATTTACAAATATACCCCGATTTACAAAGTCAAACGAAATTTTCCTTAGCAAAGAAAAACTCACACAACACACGACAACAAACCCACAAACACCTGAACACTATTATTATTCCTTTGAAATCAAATTCTCCAAGATACCCCTGTTTAAAAAATATATATATATCCTTAGTTTTGTAAAATTTTTGAAAATATCCCTAATTTGTGAAAATTACTAAATTGCCCCTAATTTATAAAATGACTAAAGTACCCCGGATTTCAAAATTATCGAAATACCCCCCGGATTTCAAAATTACCGAAATACACCCAGATTTTAAAATTACCAAAATACTCTAGATTACAAAATTACCAAAATACCCTTATTTCATGAAATCAACAAGGAACTCTATTTTGAAAATTACAAAAACACCCTTGTAGGATAAAATAACAAAAATACCCTTGGGTAGTGGAATAACGAGAATACCCCTATGTATTGAGTGTGGATGTATGGATGTCGTTTGTATGTTGATTGTTGATTGTATGTAGTTTATAGAACTAAGAAAGGTGAACTTGAGACTGAATTGCGAATTCGAAAGAACTACTCTTAAAACTACTAATCATAAGAATGTTCGTGGATAATTACTGGAAGAAAACCAATAATTCATAAAAAATTTTAATCAGATAAACACGAACCGATAGCATAAGTACAAGGGGACGAGGACCCTCTAGATGTGAATACCGGTGCGTACTCTACCATAGTGTACTAAGTGTTTATTTTGGGTTTAGTATTGGAGTGCGCAGCGAAAGCATGGTAGTGAGACTTAGGTAGTATGATTACTAGTTAGTTGGAAATTTCGAGGACGAATGTAACAACCCGATTTTGGGCTTAGTCGGAACAGTGGTTTCGGGACCACAATTCGACATTGAAAATTTTACTTTATTATTATTTTAATATTTACAACACGATATTAGAGTTGTGTGAAATTTTCGTAAGGAAGTTTTATCGTTTAAGTGGTTAATTCGGTAAAAAGGATTAAATTGCGTAAAGCGTAAAAGTTGGGTTCTATAAGTGAAAAGTGCCAAATAGCTATAGAACAATAAAGGAAAGGTCCTTATATGATAATTAATCCAATTGTAAGTTAGTGGCTGATATTTGGTTTGGCATTTGTGTAAATTTGATTATTTTTAAAGGTTAATTTAGTAAAAAGGCAAATAATGATAATAAAATATAATAAAACCAAATTTTATCTTTCTATTCATCATCTTCCACCGAAAATGAGAAAGATAAACAGCCATGAAAGCTTCAAGCATTCGCCAAGCTTCTTAGCTTATGGGTAAGCTCGTTTTTGTTCGATTTTTAATAATTTTTACGTTTTTGAGATCGTTGCTAAGTTATCTACAAAACCCATGCTTGAATTTTTGATTTTGGTGGATATTTTGAATTATGCCATTGTTGAAAGCTTGGGTATTTTGATATTTGATGGTAGATTAAGCATGTCTATGAGTAGAGGGACGATGTTTGCTAAATGATTTTCGGTGAAAATGAGTAAAATGAGTTAATCGGTAAAAGTTGTTATTGTTCATAAGTATGTGTTATAGTAAGAATTTGAAGTTGCTATAGAAGGAAAAATGTCCAGCATGTCATAAAACATAAGAAAAAGGAATAAAGTTTAATTTTCGAGCCTAGGGGCAAAATCGTAATTATGCAAAAGTTTAGGGGCAAAATTGTAATTTTGCCAAAGTTTGAGTTAGGGACTGTTTTGAGTAGTATATTAATAAAATAGGTGAAATGTGATGTTTTAGATCCCGAAAAATGAGATTTGGATATAGAACTGGAGGAAATCGAAAATCGAGAAAGTTGGTAAAATGGTCGTTTTGGCATTCGAGGTAAGTTCAGTATGTTAATAAGCATTAAATTTAATATGTTTAAATGTTTAATTGATACCATGTGTTATTTTGTATGTATTTATTGGATCATGAATATTTATTATGAAATTATGATTATCGTTATAATACAAAAATTGAAGTTGTGAGCTTATATGGCTAAATTTTAGTGATCATTTGTTAATTTTATGAATTTTATTATGTGTTATTTCATATCTATTGATGATCAAATTGAGCATTTTGATTCGGTGACAACATGAATTGACGGAAAATACAATGGTTGAACCATGGCAACAAGTGATAAATGATAGCTTCGGCTACACTTATCTGATCAAGGACAAGTGGAAGTGAAAAGTGGTAGCTCCGGCTACCTGATCAGAGAAAAGTGGTAGCTCCGGCTACCTGATCAAGTGAAAAGTGGTAGCTCCGGCTACCTGATCAGCTAAAAATGGTAGTTTTGGCTACCTGATCAGTGAAAAGTGGTAGCCTCGGCTACATCGATGAAAAGTGGTAAAGTGGTAGCTCTACACCGATCGATGAAAAGTGGTAGTTTTGGCACCGATCGGTGAAAAGTGGTAGCTCCGGCTACCTGATCAGTGAAAAGTGGTAGTTTTGGCTACCTGATCAGTGAAAAGTGGTAGCCTCGGCTACCTGATCAATGAATAGTGGTAGCTTCGGCTACAAGTGACAAGTGATTTCCGAGTAAAACCATATCTGGGATATGGCATTAGGGATTATCAGTGACATTCAAGGCATACCGGTGCAGAACAATTTCGTAAGACGTTCACTAAATTGACGAAGTTGGTAAGTACTATATAGAATGATGTGATATAAGGAAATATGAGTTGTTACATGTTCTGTATATCCGGTATGTTCTATAAAGTCTACTTTGGGCTAAGAATGTGAAATAAGAACAAAGTGAATCACTGATGTGTTAAGGTAAGTTTTATACCTTATAAAAGATAAGTTAAATTTATTTAAAGCAATGCATAGTTGAAGAGAAACTACATGTGATGGTGTGATGACTAAGTGTAATTGAAAACGATCATGTTATGAATAAGTGCAAGTATGAATGTGACCAATTGAGAAATGTGGCAAATGTACGTATGAACAATATGTTCAATATGTAATCGGAAATTTGAAAGATTTGTATAAGCACGTGATGAACACAACTAAAATAAAAGAGAGCAAAAGTTTACAATAGAGCTGCTTTGGACAGCAACAGCTACGTGAATTTGAAAAATCACCAAAAATAGAAGAAATGGAATTAGAAAGTGAAGGAGATATGAATTGAAATCTCTTTGAGTCTATTTTCATATGAAAGAAATATAGTAAGCAAAAGAAATGGAATTAATGAGATATTTAAATTTTAGTGAAACTGGTTCTGAATGAATTCGTGATCCCCTGTTCTGTCTTTGAAAAATTATTAAAAATTGTATAAAAATAATTATGGGATATGGTTTATATGAATGGAATCCTGAATGAGTCTATTTTCAAATGAAATAAATAATAAGGTCATATGAATTCTTTACAAAGAGTAATTTGATTCGTAGTGAAGAGAGGTCAGAACAGTCAAACAGCGAAATGGGGGAAAATTTAAGAATAATCTGGTATTGATTGGCCATACCAAAAATTCTGAAAAAATTATAGTGAAAATATATATGAGTCTAGTTTCAAGGAAAATTAACGGATCTTAAATTGGAGTTCCGTAGCTTCAGATATAAATGATTTAGTGACAATGACTCAAGTAGACAGCTTAAGATAAACATGAGAAAATGGTGGAACTATGTGTAATTATGATTGCATTATCTTGAGAACTTGTTGTGAGGATTTGTCATGTTGAGGCCTTCATAAAGCTACAAATAAGTTGGGAAAGTAAGAACTTAGCATTATTTATGCAAGTTATAACGGCTTAGTAGTAAGCTAAATTCATTGCTAATGCTTATTATTTTTACATGTGAACTTACTAAGCTTTATAAGCTTACCCCCTTTTCTTTCCCATGTTACAGAGTCCTATTAAAAAAAGCTCGGGTTGGAGGTCATTGGAGATCGCTTCACACTATCAAGTTATCTATGGGTATCTTTATTTATAAATGATTTAAGTTATGGCATGTATAGGGACTTAACTAAGTCATTTTGTAAATGTGTTAAGTAATTTGACCAAATGTATTGTTAAGTCTGGTAATGCCTCGTACTCGGTCCCGGCATAGGATGTGGGTAAGGGGTGTTACATTTATTGGTATCAGAGCTATGGTTTAGTCGATTCTCGGACTACCGTAGTGAGTGCGAGAGTCTAGCTATACATGCCATAATGAACTGTGATAGTGTGACGACTTCCAACCCTGATGTAAACTATTTTATTAGACAGATGCGTACTTCAACCGAACTAAATTTGATAGTGCAAACAATATGTTTATGATGAGTTGAGACTCGTAAAAAGTAAGAGTAATAGTTTATGATGTTTATGTGATGATGAATAAATTGTGGATAAAAAAAAATATTCTTCTGAAATATGAAAATATGAGACGAAATGAAAGTTTACACTATGATAAGTGTTCATGTTGATTTGCATTTGTATGATGCTATGAGTATAACTTGTGAAATTAAGTGAATGTTATGAGTATTTTCTGTGCAGCTCCATGTTCTGAGATTTTGTCATTTTTGTTTCCTTAATAAATTATTGTTCAAAGTATCAACCATGAGATATCAGTTGGAAATGTTCTATTGATGAAAATGGTTTCTTATTATTATTAAAATGCTTAGAATGATTATAATTTTTGACTTGATGGTGAGAGTTCTTTGATACAGTTACCAGAGGTATAAAAATTGTGCCTTAGTATTGGTTGTTATGGAAATTTGTGTTTAAATTTTTTTCCGATGATCGAGATGTATTGTTTTCAATTTGAGGCATTATCTACTAAAGTAATTGAGAAGTTAGTCTTATTATGGCAGCATGTGAATATGTCATTATTGGTGGGCTGTGTGCGATACGACAGTATTTATTATTATTTGTAGGCTGTGTGCGATACCACCGTATTTATTATTACGGTTGGGCCGTGTTCAAAACCACTGTGTATTCGATATTATTCTAAAGTGCTCATCGGGAAACTTTGACAAAGTGAAAATTTCGTGTGACTATGTGATGACAAATGCAGAGTATAAGTGCATGTAAATGTGAGCAATGTTTATGATATGCATTTGGAATGTGGTAAGACTTGAAATGAGTAAGTTTATATGTAAATGATACGTCCTTTTTACTTATGTTTTTACATATTAATGTATCATATGAAAGATGAGTGAATATTATTGATATTTATTAAAATGATGGAAAGTGAGGAAATTTCCAGATGAATCTTTGAAGGAGACAAAGGATACGGATGAATACCGTGAATATGTGTTAAATGACCTAAAATAACTTCAGTGCTGTGATGAAATTTTATGAAAATCATCCGGGTTTCGCAATGTTATAGTTAAGGAAAAAGTTAATATTGACTAATCGACTCGTTCGGGGTTCTTATCATATGAGAATGCTAGTTAATTTCAGTGATAGATGAAAGCAGTGTTAATATGTTTGGGTCGTGATCAGTTTACTCTATCTTTTCTGGTATTCTATTAAAATGAATTGATAAAAAAGAAACAGTAACATTCATATGATGTTGAAATTCAGTTTCCACTGATTGTTATTCTGTGAAATGTGTATATGAAAACTATGTTGCTTCTGTTATCATTCAGTGCTTATAAGTATTATTTTTCTTCTGGAAATTTTCTGAGAATTAGTCGAAGTCGGTATTATTTCTCTTATGAGCTATATTCTCGGACTTCTAATACGGTATCAAATCTTGGATCTCCTTATCTCAGATTTCTTATTGACTTTATTTTATGAACTGTGCAAGAGATATTCCTTTACTGGAAGTAATCATACTTATGTGAGTATGAAATCTAGTTTGATAGTGAACATACAATGTTATTATTGTTAGATGTGTAAAGACTAAAAGTATTGTTTATCGATGTGACTGAGAAGTTAGCCTTGAAATGGCACTACAATTTTAATTGTCAGAGAGATGCAATTCCAATGTGGTTCAGTATTTTGAGAGGTAACAGTAAAATCAATTTTATTAGATGTGATCTATCTTTAGATTTGGAAAAGAAATCAGCATTGATAAAAGAGTAAACAATGAAGGATCAAGTTGGAATCTGCACTATGATTGTTATTTCTGAGTAATTTTATATATCTCAATGAGTTAAAACGAGATTGTTATATATCATTGAAACTGTATAGTTGATCTAAGGATCATTGATTCATAACCGGAAAGAATTGTAATAGGATACATGCTTGAGTTATCATGGCAACCGGATGAAAATAGTTCCTTTAGAATGGTATCGTGAAACGACCAAGACTAATTCAATTATTTAGTCTGGATAGTTTAATGGTTTGAAGTGTATCTTGATACAAGAACGTGAAAATGGTAGCTTATGCTTGCACTTAGTTAATACTGCATGAAAAGAATCTTATGATGTGAATTAGACAGTGATTATTATTCAAAAATAATGATGCTTATTCCATTATTTATTTGTTGTTCGAGACAGAGTTTGTGTACCAAGAAATCAATTATAAATTATCAAAAAATTGCGTACAGAATCGAAAGGTAAGAGTATTGAACTTAGATGAGTGTCAAGTGCTTCTGAAAGTATTTCATTAACAAAGAATTTTCATCTGGATAAGTAAAGATAGGTGAGTTGTGGTTCATCGAAGAGTATGAGATTATTGATAGAATAAGGCCAATTGCTTATTATTGGGATTTTCAGTCAGAATTTAAGAAGATCGATAATATGATTTTTATGTTCATGATAAGAGAGTATAGTTCTGAATCTTAGTTTAAGAAGTAAGATGTTGAAGATGCCGAGACTATATGAGAAGCTGAAAGTGACTTGTGAAATTAAACCTAAATCCATTAACTGGTGAGATTTTCGAGGACGAAAATCCCTAAGGGGGGGAGAGTTGTAACAACCCGATTTTGGGCTTAGTCGGAACAGTGGTTTCGGGACCACAATTCGACATTGAAAATTTTACTTTATTATTATTTTAATATTTACAACACGATATTAGAGTTGTGTGAAATTTTCGTAAGGAAGTTTTATCGTTTAAGTGGTTAATTCGGTAAAAAGGATTAAATTGCGTAAAGCGTAAAAGTTGGGTTCTATAAGTGAAAAGTGCCAAATAGCTATAGAACAATAAAGGAAAGGTCCTTATATGATAATTAATCCAATTGTAAGTTAGTGGCTGATATTTGGTTTGGCATTTGTGTAAATTTGATTATTTTTAAAGGTTAATTTAGTAAAAAGGCAAATAATGATAATAAAATATAATAAAACCAAATTTTATCTTTCTATTCATCATCTTCCACCGAAAATGAGAAAGATAAACAGCCATGAAAGCTTCAAGCATTCGCCAAGCTTCTTAGCTTATGGGTAAGCTCGTTTTTGTTCGATTTTTAATAATTTTTACGTTTTTGAGATCGTTGCTAAGTTATCTACAAAACCCATGCTTGAATTTTTGATTTTGGTGGATATTTTGAATTATGCCATTGTTGAAAGCTTGGGTATTTTGATATTTGATGGTAGATTAAGCATGTCTATGAGTAGAGGGACGATGTTTGCTAAATGATTTTCGGTGAAAATGAGTAAAATGAGTTAATCGGTAAAAGTTGTTATTGTTCATAAGTATGTGTTATAGTAAGAATTTGAAGTTGCTATAGAAGGGAAAAATGTCCAGCATGTCATAAAACATAAGAAAAAGGAATAAAGTTTAATTTTCGAGCCTAGGGGCAAAATCGTAATTATGCAAAAGTTTAGGGGCAAAATTGTAATTTTGCCAAAGTTTGAGTTAGGGACTGTTTTGAGTAGTATATTAATAAAATAGGTGAAATGTGATGTTTTAGATCCCGAAAAATGAGATTTGGATATAGAACTGGAGGAAATCGAAAATCGAGAAAGTTGGTAAAATGGTCGTTTTGGCATTCGAGGTAAGTTCGTATGTTAATAAGCATTAAATTTAATATGTTTAAATGTTTAATTGATACCATGTGTTATTTTGTATGTATTTATTGGATCATGAATATTTATTATGAAATTATGATTATCGTTATAATACAAAAATTGAAGTTGTGAGCTTATATGGCTAAATTTTAGTGATCATTTGTTAATTTTATGAATTTTATTATGTGTTATTTCATATCTATTGATGATCAAATTGAGCATTTCAGTTCAGTGACAACATGAATTGACGGAAAATACAATGGTTGAACCATGGCAACAAGTGATAAATGATAGCTTCGGCTACACTTATCTGATCAAGGACAAGTGGAAGTGAAAAGTGGTAGCTCCGGCTACCTGATCAGAGAAAAGTGGTAGCTCCGCTACCTGATCAAGTGAAAAGTGGTAGCTCGGGCCACCGATCAGCTAAAAATGGTAGTTTTGGCTACCGATCGGTGAAAAGTGGTAGCCTCGGCCACCGATCGATGAAAAGTGGTAGCTCTAGCCACCGATCGATGAAAAGTGGTAGTTTCGGCACCGATCGGTGAAAAGTGGTAGCTCCGGCCACCGATCGATGAAAAGTGGTAGTTTTGGCCACCGATCGGTGAAAAGTGGTAGCCTCGCCACCGATCAATGAATAGTGGTAGCTTCGGCTACAAGTGACAAGTGATTTCGAGTAAAACCATATCCGGGATATGGCATTAGGGATTATCGGTGACATTCAAGGCATACGGAGTGCAGTAACAATTTCGTAAGACGTTCACTAAATTGACGGTTGGTAAGTACTATATAGAATGATGTGATATAAGGAAATATGAGTTGTTACATGTTCAGTATATCCGGTATGTTCTATAAAGTCTACTTTGGGCTAAGAATGTGAAATAAGAACAAAGTGAATCACTGATGTGTTAAGGTAAGTTTTATACCTTATAAAAGATAAGTTAAATTTATTTAAAGCAATGCATAGTTGAAGAGAAACTACATGTGATGGTGTGATGACTAAGTGTAATTGAAAACGATCATGTTATGAATAAGTGCAAGTATGAATGTGACCAATTGAGAAATGTGGCAAATGTAACGTATGAACAATATGTTCAATATGTAATCGGAAATTTGAAAGATTTGTATAAGCACGTGATGAACACAACTAAAATAAAAGAGAGCAAAAGTTTACAATAGAGCTGCTTTGGACAGCAACAGCTACGTGAATTTGAAAAATCACCAAAAATAGAAGAAATGGAATTAGAAAGTGAAGGAGATATGAATTGAAATCTCTTTGAGTCTATTTTCATATGAAAGAAATATAGTAAGCAAAAGAAATGGAATTAATGAGATATTTAAATTTTAGTGAAACTGGTTCTGAATGAATTCGTGATCCCCTGTTCTGTCTTTGAAAAATTATTAAAAATTGTATAAAAATAATTATGGGATATGGTTTATATGAATGGAATCCTGAATGAGTCTATTTTCAAATGAAATAAATAATAAGGTCATATGAATTCTTTACAAAGAGTAATTTGATTCGTAGTGAAAAGAGGTCAGAACAGTCAAACAGCGAAATGGGGGAAAATTTAAGAATAATCTGGTATTGATTGGCCATACCAAAAATTCTGAAAAAATTATAGTGCAAATATATATGAGTCTAGTTTCAAGGAAAATTAACGGATCTTAAATTGGAGTTCCGTAGCTTCAGATATAAATGATTTAGTGACAATGACTCAAGTAGACAGCTTAAGATAAACATGAGAAAATGGTGGAACTATGTGTAATTATGATTGCATTATCTTGAGAACTTGTTGTGAGGATTTGTCATGTTGAGGCCTTCATAAAGCTACAAATAAGTTGGGAAAGTAAGAACTTAGCATTATTTATGCAAGTTATAACGGCTTAGTAGTAAGCTAAATTCATTGCTAATGCTTATTATTTTTACATGTGAACTTACTAAGCTTTATAAGCTTACCCCCTTTTCTTTCCCATGTTACAGAGTCCTATTAAAAAAAAAGCTCGGGTTGGAGGTCGTCGGAGATCGCTTCACACTATCAAGTTATCTATGGGTATCTTTATTTATAAATGATTTAAGTTATGGCATGTATAGGGACTTAACTAAGTCATTTTGTAAATGTGTTAAGTAATTTGACCAAATGTATTGTTAAGTCTGGTAATGCCTCGTACTCGGTCCCGGCATAGGATGTGGGTAAGGGGTGTTACAACGAAATTTCTTTAAGGAGGGTAGAATTGTAACACCCTGAATTTGGGCCTAGAATAAGTGGGTTCGTGTGTCGAGAGAATGGATTTTGTCGTAAAAAAAATTAATATGTGGTTAATACTAAAATAAGATAATGGTCAATTTTTAATTGACCCCTAGATTATGCTAAAATTTGGGGATTTAATTTATATGCTTTATTTTTTTTACATAGTTTGTCCCTCAACTTTTATAATGTCACTAATACATTTAAATAGTTAATTTTTCTTAAAAATATTATTCAAACAGAAATAAATTATTTTATCATGAAAAGTTTGAATGGACATTTTCTTTTAAAAAAATTATTATTGCATGTTTAGTTTAATTTTTAGGAGGTTTAGGAAGGGTTGGTAGTGTTGGAAAAGTCTTAGGCTCGATCTAGGGCTTTAGCAAAAATGTTGTTTTTTTAGGGAGGTTGGTGGTAGTCATAAGGCTTTTAAAATATTGTTGGGTTAAAAGATATCATAAGGAAGTAGATGATATGGTGGCTGGAAACGTTTGGAATAAGCTGGTGGTCAGAGGTTCAAGTCCTGGACTTGGCAAAAATTTTAATTGCGCATAAGTAGTAGGAAGGCTAGAGTTTAGACCTTATAATTAGTTGGGGCTGATTTACAACACAAAGAAACGACTGGCCCAGTGGCAAAGGAGTTAGGAGCAGGAGGGGGAGCAGGGTTCTAGTCGCGGCGTGCGCTAAATGTTGTGTTTTTTTTAAGTAAACCTGGAGTGCGACAGAAGGTTTATAATTAAGTAGGGAGGAAATGTGACTCAAATAAAATACGCGGCGCAGTGGCAAGAGGCGTGTACCATGGTGAAGAGGTTGGGGGTTCGAAGCCTGGTGTTGTCGAATATTTTTTGGATTTCTTTGGATGATTTGGTCGTTGTGAAATAGGCCTTAAGAGAAGTTGAGAATGAAAAATATCACAAGAAGAGTTCTGGTGCAGTGGCTGGTAGCGTGTGGTTGTGCTTGGAGGTCTCGGGTTTGAGTTGCCTTGTGCACAATCATTTTCTATTTTGCTGCAGGCGTGGGGAAGGTGGTTGAAGCGGACCAAACCACCCAAAGAATGGCTGCTGTTCGGGGAAGGCAATTTGAATGTAATTCAAATTGGATTTTTGGATAAATAAAGGAATTTTTGGATGGGGATGAAGATACAATTTTGAGATAATAAAGGAATTTAATTGGTGATAAGTTTGAGTCGATTAGGGAGTGTAGATCTATTTATTTATTTATTTTAGTATATATATGGGTGCCAAAATTCTCTTTAAATAGAGAGGATACCTCTTCAATTCCGGCATTTGAACCCCATTCTCTCAATCTTTTCTCTCATTCTCTTCTATAAGCCAAAACCTTAGTTGCTTTCTACAATCTTTTCTTTTGAATTCTTCAGAAGCTGAAACCTTTTATTTCATTCTCTTCTTCATTCTTTTTTCTCTTGTGCCGATTTCTCCATTAAGCCGAAAACATAGACCCCATTTAATTTCTTCATTAAAAGCCGAATCATTATAAGACTGCCAAAATCTCCCCAAGTGCTAGCCGAATTCCCTGTGTTGAGGGCGTTATTCTGGGATTTGAAGGAGACCTGATCGTCTAGATCTAAAAACTGAAAATCGTTAGTCTCTAAGTATCATACCTCTTTTCGGGATTTTAAGGTAAGGTAGTTTTCTATAGATTTTCGTTACGTTAGATTATCGTATTCGTAATCTTAACCCTATGTTATGGATTAACAACCATATGTTACGATGGTAGCAACTGATAAGGCCCCTCGATGGAATCAAATATGGATCAGGAAAAGGAAGGGATTGGATCTATAAAACAATCCCTATGTTTAAAAAGTGAGCGGTATCGCTGATTCGGGATTGGCGAAGAGGTCGTGGACCAAGCATCCGAACAAAATCTTAGACGAGATAGCGCTTTTTAGCGACTTACGATAGTAGTGTCGACATAGAGAGTGTCGTCCTAACGGTAACCAGGTGTGTAACACTTTCACACCATTTAGATTGCCTGTTAAAATATGTTTATTAATCTGTTATATTATGATAAATGCCGAAATCCCGGCTTAATGATTGAAACCCAAGGAGGGTAAAAGCGAATCACCAGGTTAGTGATCTCTATCATTCCTAAGTGAATGTTCCTGTTAACATATGTGATAAGTATGCTATTTTCTGATTGCATGGGGCTGGGTTTATTGAAAGGGGAAGTGTTTTGTTGTTGTAAGCGGCCGTAGTGACTGCTCAGTGGCTAATGCCATTTCAGCCTGATGACTCTGTCACGACTCTGTTTCTGGTGGCTTTTTCCATTTTAGCCTAGTGACTCTGTCACAACTCTGACGATGAGCAGCATGACTACCATCAATGGTGTGTAGCAGCGTGGGTTGATTGTAGAAATCCCCAATGGTGTGACTGGCAGGTAAGGGTGGCGTGTAGCGGATGGGAACCTAGGACTTGGGTTGGGCTTTGCATAATTTCTGTTATATTATATTCTATTATATATTCTGTGGGGCTAAGGCCCAAAATCTAATGGTGCACGAGGGTTGCACACTGAGTTTCGCGACTCACCCTATTATTTAACAATTTCAGGTAGCACTTAGTGCATCGGACCGGGCTGGAGAGGAGCGCGAGGTGGCCATGCGAGAGAGTAATTAAATCCAGCAGAAGACTTTACGTAGAAGTTTTATTTTTGATATCTTTAATTAGTGGGTTTTAAATTCCATTGTAATAAGGCCATGGGCCACTAGACTCATATTTATTTTGGGTTTTATGTTGGGTTTTATAACTAGACATTTATATTTTTATGATTTAATTAAGTTAAGGCATGTATCAAACTTCGGTTTTTAATCCACTAAGGCATAAATATAAAATGTATATTTTTTACAAACTAGCTAACCATTTAGTTTTCTCGAATAAAATGTTAAACTCAAGAAAAATATTTTCCGCAATTGCGACATCTTTTAAAATCTCCCTAAGTGACATGCCGGATCCGGTCATGGTGTTCGCGCCGGGTTTGGGGTGTTACAGAAGTTCCAGTCAGCGAAATCAAGGTACCAATAAATTCAAATGCTATTAATGAATTCTTTGAATTACCTGATTTCGACAATGATGAATATTCTTCTCTGTTGAGCAACATTAAGCCTGAAAATTTGCAAGAAATTCTCGAGGAACTTACAGGTCCAGTATCTAAGTGGACTGTGTCAAGATATCCACACGTGTCGAAGAGAGTATTTGACACCACTTGCGAAGGTATGGTTCTACTTCATCCGTTTCAGCCTTATGCCTAGTTTGCACGGGACTATAATCTCATTAGAGCGAATGGTTCTATTATACTCAATTCTAACTAGAAAGACCATTGATGTGGACAAAATCATCCTAAGAGAAATGCGAAATTGTCCCGTTAGACATTCTGGCCCGGCCTATTTCCCCTTTACGATAATAATTTTATGCTTAAAAGCAAAACTCCTTGTGGATGTGAAGAAGACAGAGTATAGTCAAGGCACAATCACCGATTGGGACCTCTACTGAGTAGCCAGAGATTTTGTTCTACAGCAACAAGTTGAAGAGAGCGAGGATCCCGAAGAAGCAGAAGATGATCCCACAGAAATCCCGCCAGAGTAATCAATTGAAGTCCCTAATGAGGCAGAATCAATGGAACCAGAAGCTGAACTTGATATCGAACCTTCAATGTTTGGATCTCCATCACCTAGCCCAAATCGTCGTGATGAGCTATTGAAGCTAATGGACTTAATGCAACACATGCAATGGCAGCAACAAGCCTACTGGAGATACTCAAAAATAAGAGATGACTCGATGAGGAGTGCCCTTAAGAAAATTTATAATGACCCATTTATTTTTGTTCCTGAATTTCTAGATTTCATATTTGAACCATGGATTTCATCATCAAAGAGGGAGCAAGGCGATTCATGCAAAGGAAATATTGATGGAGCAAAAGATGAGTCGAATTCGGAAGGATCGACAAACAAATAAAAAAGGGAAGGACTTCAACTTTAGTTTATTTTTATTCTTAAGTATTCTAGGATTAGGTTAATTAGGAATTTTTATTTTTGCACAATAAAACAAAAGATAGGAATCATGAATAAAATCTGAACAAGTCACAAAGGCTAAAGTATGGCAATAGATATATACATGTCTAGGATTGGATTTTAAAGAGAGTCTGGTACTTAAGCAGTCAATTTGACTCACCTCCTCTTTTCTAAATATCCTACCTGGTGTATAGTATCTATTCATTTTAAACAATGAGGGCATTGTTCACTTTAAGTAGGGGGACCGAAAATTTGAATTAATTCCACCTAGAATAAAATTTTCTTTTAATTATGTTTAGGATATATTTTGTTCAATAATTTGAGATTTTGTTAAGTATGCTGAACTTCAGTATTAATTAAGTTCTATTATTTCAATAAGTTACTATGTTATCTTAATAATGATATGAATGTATTTTTAAATAAAACATGCAAATTCATACCATAAAATTTTTAATTCCCTACGAAAAAATTATGCATGCATGAAAGTTTAAGTCTTTAGAATTTACTTATTAATTTCTTGAGGCGAAATCCTAGGAAGCATGGAATATTGAAAATGATTTAGGCAACTATTGTTTGGACCGTTTGAGCCTTTCAAGCCAACCTTGATAAAATTATACTTTGAAACCCAACTTTGAGACTATATAGCCTAATTTTATTTGGACCTATGCAATATTTAGCCATCAATTTTTCCTTCATTACTTTTAAAATTGTCCCAAACACTAGACTCAGTACTATTCAGAATATCATTTGAAAATAAGTTTGGGGGAGTTGAGAAGAAGTATCAATTGCTCGAAAATTGTAGTACATGAAGCAAGTGCTCGAATTTGAGCTTGAAAATTCAAGAAAAAAAACATGTACTCAAAATAAAATAAATGGTCGAAAGAGCATAAGTTGGTTTATCAAGGGTAAAGGTTCGATTTTAAGCTGAGTCTAGGGTTTTTAAACCCAAAAATTTGTCTATCTTTTACCTACCCCTAAGCCCAGCCACATTTCAACCTTATTAAAGACCTATTGATTCAAAGTTCCAATGTTACCTACATTAGTGGAGAGAAATTGCTCTGTTCAACATATGAAGATATCAGTTAAGCTTAATGATTGAAGTTTAATTTTGAAATAAGGAATTAAAATCAAATTGGTAGTGAGTAACATGTCTTTATTAAGAAACATTTAGTCTAATTTTGCTAGTATAATAGTTGTTGGAGGTAATTTGAACGATATGTATACTTAAGTAACATAATTATCAAAATTCTTGTTCTTGAGCATAAGTATACCTAATTCATAATTTTGGGAAGAATGTTGTTCTGAATAAGTTTTTCAAAAGGTGTTTCCGAGAAATTCTTTTCAATTTGTGCATCACTCGGGACGAGCAATGAATTACGTTTGGGGGTGTGGAAACATGAAAATTTACGTGTTTTTACATGTCCTTTTTAACTTAATCATGCTATTTCGGTTAAATTCTTGTCGAAAAATAATTAAATATTATAAAATAATTAAATTGTGATAAAAATATGAACATGATGAATTTTAATTAATTTTATAGTTAATTTTGATTAATTTTGACTATTTTCGACAGATTAGCACAAAGGGCAAAAATTGGCTCGGCAGACACTGCTCGAAGAACAAAACCGAGAAGCAATTCGAAGTAACAAGGTGAAATAATTTCCAGCCCAAGACGGTCCAATTATGAATATTAAATCATAATATAATTAATTTTAATTTATTCCCAATTTAATTTGGGCTAAATAAATTATTATTAATTAATTATGGAAAAAGGGTCTAGTTAAATAGCACTGGTTGAATCGAATTCAGTGAACCGAACCAGTCACCAATTGGGCAGCCCAAACCGTCCATATGCTGGCCCAAATCAACTTATTAGCTGATTAATTAAGCTTGCAAAGAATCCCTTGAAGACTTATCAAAGTTGCATTCAACCCCCTCCACAATTAGTGGCTTTGTAGATTTGCCCCATGCCATATTTAGCAAAGGTGAATTCATCAACTTTGCCACATAGGTGGCCGGCCAAGGTGTGGCTCTTTGGCTGCTATTTTTAGCAAAATTTAGCTGCGACATTTAGCTATAAATACCACCCTTGGCTGATCATTCAAATCATCCCTCAAGCCTTCAGCATTCTCATTCTCTCATCACTTCTCTTCTCTCCATTCTCTCTTTATCTCCAAAAATAAAACCAAGCCTTCTTGTGCCGATTCTCCTCTTGGAAAAGAGGTGTTTTCTCAGCCATTTGGAGCAGCAATTGGATTGTTCGTAAGCCACCTTGATAGCCGAGGACAATGGAGAACGAAGAACGGAGCAATTAGTCAAGCCACAGAGAAACACCGTATTTGCTTCTTGTTCCCTATCTCTTTAAATTTCGTTGTTGTTTTGAAAAACATGTTTATGAATATTTATGCTATTGGAATGGGTAATTTAATCAGCTTAGCTTGAATTTAATTCGTGTTGGGTTGATTGCATTTCGTCCTCTTAAAATTATTAAAATTGTGTTTATGCTGTTATAGGCCTCAGTAAAATGCTTGATTAAGTAAAATCATGCTTAAGTTATTCTGGCATTATAATTATTTAGATAACTAAAGAATTCATTATTTAAACGCATTGAAATTGTAATTAATGGATACAATACTTAATCAGTGCATGTTTAATTCTTCTAAGGTAGCTGAAGATTAGATTAGCATTGTATTTGGCGATACATATGCCTTACATAACTTGCAAGATTTTTGTGATTAAACTATTTCAAGGTAAGGATACTTTGTTACCTCACATGGTCTTTTATACACTTATTAGGTTTAATTAATTGTTTGAATCAACATAGGGATATGCGAGAGATTGTTTAATCTAATATGTATGTATGTGCAATAACATGTATACCTTTATAAATCTGTTTAATCGGTCGAATTGACATAGGAATATGTACAAGAGATGAATGGATTTTTGATTTGTAAATATGTTCATAAGTTAGAAAATTACCGAGCTTCCATGATTTATTCTTAACAAGTATAAGCATAAGTTTAATAATTCTAAGGTAAGAAATGTAATTAATCCAACACAATTATATCATCTTGATTAAAATCAGCTTTTGAAATCGTGCATTAGAACTTTGTTTTATTTTATTTTACTTTGTTTATTTTAGTTTTTAAATTTTTATTAAATCCAAATATTTCCCCTTCACCAAAGTGTTTGAAATCATTTTCATAAATAATTCTTTTACAGTCCCTGTGGGTACGATAACTCGACATTTACTTGTCAGTTTATTACTTGTTGCGATTGTGCACACTTGCACATTTCCACCGTTCCAATCTTCCATCCCCTGTTATTTTCTCCACCCCCGCACCATACTCGACTCATCATAGCCTGGATCTCCTCAAGCACCCCTTTAGGAGCCAAAAAGTTGAGAAGGCATACGTATGGATCGATTGAATAACTGCTTTTAAGAAGATCTCCTTGCCCCCAAAGGAAAGAAGCCGTTTTGACCAGCTGTTGATTCTATAAGCCGTGTGGTCCAGAATACTCTTAAAGGCATTGCGTTTCTTTTTATCAACAGGAATAGGAAGCCCAAGGTAACCATCCAACTTATCAACCACCTTTATTTTGAGCAAGCCACTCGTAGTCGCCCTTTGGGAAGTCGAGGTGTTGGGGCTGAAGCACACCATTGACTTTTCCAAGTTGATGCTTTGCCCAAACATCTTTTCAAACTTCTCCAAGATTTGCGTGAAGACTTCCACTTCACTCCGTTGGTTCCTGACAAACAAGAGAGCATCGCCAGTAAAGAAAAGATGGTTGATTTTAGGGCCATCGTTACTTGCGCGGATGCCCTTAATCTTATTATTCTCTTGGGCATTAAGTAACATGCGAGATAAAACATCCATGCAGAAGAGAAAAAGGTAAGGGGATAAAAGGTCCCCTTGGCATAGCCCCCTCTTCGGGATAATGACATCAGTTAGTCGCATATTACACTTGACTCTATATATGACCGTACGCACGCAGCTCATAAATTTCTTAAACCAATCACAAGAGAAACCGATTTTAAGCAAGAATTTCTCAAGGAAGCACCAATCAACTCGGTCATATGCTTTGCTCATGTCGAGCTTAACCACACAGCCTTTGCTCGGACCATTTCTAGAGCTGTGGAGGTAGTGCATGAGCTCATGAGTGATTAGAACATTATTGTGAATCACCCGACCAGGCACGAATGCACTTTGATTCTGGCTAATGCACACGGAGAGACCTCTTTAAGGCGGTTCGCAAGTACTTTAGAGATGATCTTATAGATAACCCTGCATAAACTTATAAGACGAAAGTTAGTCATCTCACAGGGATTTTCAATTTTAGGAATCATAACCAAAAGCGTTTCATTAATAGATCAACATCATTAGTGCCCCTCAATGTCTCATGGCAAAGCCTTAAAACATCATCACCCACTGTCTGCCAATGTTCTTTAAAGAAACTCCTTGGAAGCTTATCAATTCCCGGAGTTTTTCTCGGGTCTATTTGATTGAAGGCAGCCAAAATCTCAGCATCAGTAACCTCTCTATTGAGGTTCCTGTTCATGCTATCCATAATGCACTTAGGAATAAAGTGTAAGTCAAACTACTCGTCCGGCTCAACAGTTGACTTGAAAAGGTCATCAAAGTAGCTCCAGGCTATGGTGCAAATCTCGTTCTTGTCTTTGTGCCACGCCCCATACGAGTCTTTTAATCTCTCGATACTGTTTTTTTCTTACGACTAGTAGCCCGTACATGGAAATAACGGGTGTTTCTATCCTGTTCTCTAAGCCACTGAGTGCAGGCCCTTTGTGCCCAATATTTTTCCTCCGCCTCGTATAAGTGACCCAATTTACCCCTCGCCAACTTAAGAAGCCTTGTCGATCTCTCACTAATAGGCCCATCCATTAGGTTGCCAATCTTCTTTTCCAGTCCATTGATCTTAACTCGCATTCTTTTATACCATTGAAACTGCCAGGGTCCACAATTCTAGCGAACATCCTCAACTTTTTCCAAAAAGTTTTTCTCCTTATTGGACCAAATACGAATGATGATGTCCTTAGCCTCCTGTTCCTTCGCCCAGCAAGTATCATATCTAAACCAAGGTTTCGGGTCACCACATCTCTTCCCTGGCTTGCTCCCAATGGTATTTATAAGGACAACATCATGATCAGACTTAGAGTGGCGCACAACTTTTGTATCAAGGAAAGGCATTTTCTCAATCACGTCCTCAGAAAAAAGGAAACGGTCAAGTCTTTCCTTCACAAGGTTAAGCCCCTCCCTGTTATTGCTCCACGTGAACCAGCTAATTCTAAATTTAACATCAACCAAAGCCAGTTCCTCCAACAGCTCACTAAACTCATCCATCGAGTTTTTCGGTTTCCTCCTACCCCTTCTTTTTCAGCGTCATTGAGAATAGCATTGAAGTCTCCTACCACAATCCATCCTTCCCTTATAGTACTTTTCACCCTTCTAAGCATATCCCACGACTGTTTTCTTAGGTTTGGGTCAGCTTGACCGTAAAAGCCCGTGAACGTAAGCAGCCCTCCATCGTCCAAACTAATCAAGGAGTCAACATGGTATTTGGAGTAATTCTGAATCGTAACCTTCACCCTCTCTCTCCACATCAACGCCAACCCACCACCTTTTCCTTCCGCACTAACAGCCAAACATCCCTCCATTCTACACATAGAGCTAATACGAGAAAGGCAGTTAGATTGAATTTTTGTTTCACATAAAAACACAACATCAGGAACATTAGCAACAAGTAATTGCTTCAATTCGCGAACTGTCGTAGGGTTCCCAACCCCCGACAGTTCCAACAAAGGGCCTTTATTGTTCTTGGCGGGGCTGGTCGCCAGCCACCGCCTTAAAAGGTGAAGCACTATCCAATAGTCGCCTCTTAGCAAGTTTAGCAGGACTTTCATCAGTATTATCACCATACGGTTCCTTTTGTCTCTTTCTCCTATTTTTAAAATGTCCCATTCCATCCCGTATGGATTTATGAAGCCTTCTTTCCACTGGAGAGGTAGAAATAGTTTCCTCCTCACATTCCCTATCTCTGCCCCTTGGGACTAGTTGCCTACTGTCCTCCCTCGTATCTGAATTGCTTACCTCTCTTTCTTCAGTCACTGTGGGTTTCAACGACATCACTTCTAGCCTATTTCTCCATGTTCCCCGCCCTTGGTTCGGAGGTACAATCATGGCCCTTAGCCAGTTACCGTATTGAAGGTTCGACTCATTTGCCTCAGAACCTTCGAACCTGTCCTTACAAGTTTTCATGGTGTGTCCAATCAATCCAAACAAGTAACAAAAGTCTGGCAACCTCTCATACTTCAAAGTACATATTATTTCAGTCCCCTCTCTATCGACTAGTTTCACTACTCTCCTCAGGGGTTTTGAGGTATTAACCTTTACTTTAATCCTAATAAACTCCGTCCAACCTCCATTTCTATCCTTCCAGTCAATCGCCACCAATTCACCTATGGCCTTTCCCACGTCTAAAGTAGTTTGGCTATCCATTACCTCCAGCGGTATGTCAAAAACCCTCAACCAGAAAGGAGACATATAGAACTCGTAGGAATCAATGGCCTTTCCTTTAACAGAAGGCATCATTGAAAATAAAAAGTTATCAAACAACCAAGGCATAAAGATTAAGGATTCTGCTCTTGTCCTCCAGGCAGCCAAACTTAACGATCTGAACACCCTATACATCGCCTCCCTGTTTGGTTTTTCTTTCGCCATTATTTTACCCACAGCTCAAGATTCGAATTCTTGAAAGTTTTTCTCGTCTTTTGACCGGATAACCTAGACAAACTCTTTATCCGAAAATTTCAATCTTTCCAGAAGTACATTAATATCATCTGCCATCGTAGTCTTATCACCTTCAGATCGTTCTTTCATCGCTAGAAAAATCGTGCAAAGAACCCCCTCAACACAAGAGCCAAAGCGCCAAGCCAAAGAACCTTAGCAAAACACTGTCGTAGAAAAAACAGAACAAGAAAAGCAAAATAGAGATTAACCCTACAAGAACCAACTCAAAAGCCAGCCTAGATCGGGAACATGACTAAAGAAACAAAATAGAACAGGAAAGGAAATAGAAATGACGAAAAAACAAACGCGAAATGATAGGACAGAGAAACCGGGCAACTAGAAACAGGACAAAAATACCCCGCTTCACAATCAAGAAAAGATCAGAGAGATCTTAACGCCAGAAAAACAAGGACCAAAAAACACCACAATTCGACGGCGACGATGGAAGGAAAATGCGGGCAAAACCTGGACAAAGAACCTTAAGAAACCCTCAGGACGTACATGCACGCAATAGGCTCAAAACAAAAATCAAGCCTAAAACCATGCACAGTTACGTAGAAAATTCAACCAAAGATTAATTTTCTGAGCACCTTGGGTCCGATTAATAAAGCCACCGATTTTTCCAAGAAAAAACCATGCAAAGCCGTACGTAACAAAACAAATAAAACAAGCAATACAAAAATCAAAAGGTAAAAGAAAGATTAAAGAACCAAGCAGAGCTCCACCAGGCCCGAGGATCACTTGACGCAAGACCTTTCCAGCGACTGAGATTGACAAGACCCCTTCCGTCAAATCACCAGCACCGATCACCAGCGAGGAATAAAAAATAAAAGCGAGCCAAAGTAATAATTCTACCCTACCCTCACCAATCGACAATAAGAAAGAAAGTGAAATAAAAAAAAAAAACAAAATCCGTCAACACCAATACACCCAAATCCCACCGGACACTGCCATAACTTCAAAAGAATTAGGCAGACACCATCGAATTACTAAAGTGCACCTATCTCTTATGTGAGATTTGATGAAAAGTATTGGGGAGATTTTTTAAAGCTTTATAATCAGGTCTTGGTTCAAGATTATTTTTGTTTATTTATCTTGTACTCCTTTTATGATATTTTTCGTTTTAGTGAAGTCTCCTTTACTCGTGATTTTTTATCCTCTTCGGAGGAATTTTTCCATGTATATATATGTATACCCAATTTTTCTTTTCTCTCTTCGTTTTTATTTGTTACTTATACGGGTTGATCCCCAACAAATTGATATCAAAGCTTGGTTCGAATTTTGCAATCAACTTATTTAGAGATGGCAATGAGATACAATGTAACACCTCTTACCTGACCCGATCGCCAGACCGGAATAACAGGATGTTACATTCGTTGCTAGAGCAACTTACGTCAAATAATTCAAACTTATATACAATTTATAAAATTACAATTCATATACCATAAAATATAGTAAATTGAGATTTATACGAGTTTAATAGTGAAATTCAAGCATGAAATGAGATTGAATTGTAAAATTTTAAAATTTTAGAGTTGGTATCGATATTTATTTATTGGGTATCGATATGTAATGAAAAGTATCGATACTTAGATAAATATCGATACCATTTTGGCATTCTATTTGTTTTTTAAAACTATTCATATAGTCAAGTATCGATTCCAAATGCCAAAATATCGATACTTAAGCCCAGAAATGGTAAAATTCCATCTTTAAAATGTTTATTTCATACCAAAATAACCTAAGCTCAAATGGTACCTCTTAAACACAATTATAAACATAAAAATGAATGTAATACTTACCTATTCATTTCCAACATGTTAAAAATATCACTTTAACAGTCAACCTAATGCCTAACCAATATGCCTTTAAGGCACTTCAACAAGTTCAACCCTTTTAAGAACAACCAAAAGAGCACTTATATATATACCACTTCAATAGACCTTAAATGACACTTCCACTGTCATCTAATCAAACATCAAATGACCATCCATGTAACATCCCGAAATTGGGCCTAGTAGGATTGGGCCCAATGGGCCTTGGGCGTAGGAGTGTTTAAAATTTTTAAGAAGAAGAGAATGACATTATTTCAAATTGGACTTATTAGGAAGGTGATTTTGGAAATCTACGAGGTTTCTAGGAAGTTTCGGGTTCAAGTTAGACTATAGGTAAATTTTTGTATTTGAGCACTTAAGGGGAGAAGGCAAGTGGCATCAAGACTTAAGAAAATAAGTGTGCATTTTGCTAGCACAAGGAGTCTATTGGTAAAGGTGGAAAGTGACGTGTGGAGTATACTAATGGTCTGAGGTTTGAATCCCATCTATTGCATTTTGGATTAATTTTTGTGCTGCTCTTCCATGTGTCGGTCAAGGCTAATTATGGTAAGGAAGACTTTTTAATTTTTGGAAAGATGGCTAAGGAATATGGTAAGGAGGAAGACTAGGGAAAAAGAGGGAAAGAAATGAAGGAAAATGGTAAGAGAAGGGATCATGTTGGCATATAGTGTGGAAGGTGTTTTGGAAAGACTTTATTTTGGTCAATGTTCATCTTTTTGGAAAAGATGAATACAAGGAGTACAAGGTTTTGGTTAGGGAAATAGGGGGAGGCGAATTTCTCTAGCTCTCCCTTGCATTTTCACATTTTTTTTTTGGGGGTCATTTCATTCTCCTTTCTAAATATTTTGGTTCTTTTGATTGCATTCCCTCTTGGCCGAAACTTCAATTTGCCTATTGACTTCTACTCTTTTTTTTTCAAACATTCTCTTTTATACACCATAACCGAAACATCAACTTCATCTCATAATCGAAACTTGGTTTTTGTGGTTACCGAAGCTTCTTTGCCTTCTCGGGTTTTCGGTGGTTGCAAGGCCAAATCTATTCTTTGCCACTTCCATCTTCTTGTTTCTCTTGGTGTGGGTCAAATCGGTAGAGTGTTAGCTTATACTCTCATCATCTTTCTAGCCATTGGCTTTTGGAAGAAGGTTGGTAAGTAGATCTCGAGGTACTTTATCGAAGGGCCAATCGAACACCTATCCCTCGTAATAGGAGACTCGGATTGTTGGTAAGTGATATAGATTGATAATCAATCGCAATACTTGATTAAAGTTGTAACTTGGGCTTTGGACTAATTGTTGACCGATTGTACCTTTAGGTGCCGCGAAGAGTATTGTGTTACGGGTTTTGAATAAGGTGTGTAATCCCGTACCTTCCGAATACATGTTTGAAATGGTGTGTAATCTCACACTTCTTTGAATGTTTGCATGAAATATTCTGTGATTCGGTCGAAATATCGAAGAAAAACTAGAAACCGGCATCCATGATCACTCGGACGTGCGTAGGTTCGTTGTGGTAACCATATTTTGCAATGAAACAGTTTTGGTTAGTAGTAGTGATGTGATTTTGAAAAATCACGGAAAATAGGAGAAAAGGGATAATAAGTGAATAAGATATCGAATTAAAGCTTACTATGCCTATTTTTATATGGAAGAAGCGGAGAAGGAAAAGGAATTTTATATTCTGCGATATCTTAATTTTAGTGAGACTGGTTCTGAATGACTTCATAGTTCCCTGATCTGTCTTGGAAAAATATTTTAAAATTGTACAAAGTGAATTATGAGTTATAACTTATATGTATAGATTCCTTAGTGAGCGTATTTTCAATAGAAATAAGTGGAAGCAACATATGAAAACTTTTCAGTGAGATATTTGAATTTCGGGTAAGAGAGGTCAGAACCATTGGTCAGTGAAACAAGAGAATCTTTAATGAATAAACTGTACTGAATGGTTAAGCCAAAAATTCTGGAAAAATTGTAGTAAGAAGATATATGAGTCTAGTTTCAAGAAAAATTTACGATTATAAATTTTGAATTTCTTAACTCGAACTATAGTCAGTTTAGTCAGTATGATGCAGATGGACAATTTCAATTTTTTTATGCCCAAATTAGTAGTTAAGTTTGGGTGGCGAATTTACCAAAATACCCTTGGAGGGTAAATTACCGAAATACCCTTGAGTTGCGAGATTACCGAATTACCCTTAGTGGGTAAAATTACCGATTTACCAAAATGTCCCTATGGACCGATTTACCGATGGGTTGCGAGATTACCAAATTACCCTTAGTGGGTAAAATTACCGATTTACCGAAATGTCCCTATGGACCGATTTATCAAAATGTTCTTATGGACCGATTTACTGAAATGTCCCTATGGATCGATTTACCGAAATGTCCTTACGGATTGAATTATGAAAATGCCCTTATAGGCAGATTTACGAAAATGCCCTTATGGGCCGATTTGTTTAAATGCCTTTGTGGGTCGAATTATTAAATTGCTTTAATGGGCTAATTCATGAAAAGTATTCGATAGATTAATGGTTGTTATTTATATATGGATATTTTATGTTATTACGTATGTTGCATCTCTACATATTGCATGGGATGGGATAAATTGAATGAAGAGAAGTGTAGCCCGGAGGCATTGCCAGAAATTCTGATAATGGCTATGTGCCAATTTAAATATGGCTTTGTGCCATCGTGATTAAGGCTGTGTGCCAATTATACTACCGTATATGATTCTGGTGGCTCAGCCACAAATAGTATAAATGACAGCTTGACTGCAAATTGGAGAGACTGGCGGGGTGGGTTGACTTGATCCCCACAGGAGAGATTGGCTGGTACGGGGGAGAGATTGGCTGGATGGAATGGGTTGCATTCATTTCATTTATTTATTACTTGTGAATGGGCTTAGGCCCAAGCTAATGCTAAATGGGTTCAGGCCCAGTGGACAATGGTAAGGGGATTATCACTGAGTTCTTGTAACTCACCCCCTTTCTTTTCTTAATCTCTGTAGGTAATGCTCAGTGACGTGGACTTGGGCCATGGATGACTCGGTGGAGGCCATACTTCAGAAATGGTTTTTATTGAACTTTAAATTTCTTCTCCGTTTACTACTTTTACTATTTGGGTTTTAAAGTTGTAACAATGCCTTTAAATTATTTTATTTTTGCTTTATGTTTGACGAACTTATTATTTTGCTTAAATTATTTTAAATGAGAATTTTTCTAAAAACTTAAGTAAAGATTTTCCAAAATAGATTAACATATGGATTTTATAACAAACTTCTACGAATATTTTAACTCAGAAATTTTCTCTCGGATTATCAAACGATATTTTCAAAAGTCACGGTTTATAAATTCTCTAGTTCAAATTTATCGATTTATCAATCAATCTTCGAGGTTAGTAGAAATTTTATCAAATATTTTAAATCAAACTTGTTTTCTTGATTTTAACAAATCAATACCTATTTTAGTACGAATAAAAAGGATTTAACATGTTTTGCTCGTGTGACATACCAAAATACCAAATCCGCTCGTAACGCATGGGCCGAGTTTTAGGTGTTACAATTCAAACAATTTCATTTTTAGTCACCAAGCTTACCAAATCATCATTCCATAACCAAGCATCAATTAAAGCATATCACATAGCATATCATTTTCTCCACCATTAAAATATTAAACATATAATCCAAGTTACCTAACAATAACAACATAACTATTTCCAATATATACATATACATTTATATACATAAATTCCAAAATGCCAACCAAAATACTCCATATTCATTATAACCATTAGACATCTTAAGTACATGCCTAGACCAAAATGAATACATCACCAACTCTTGAATCCGGGATTGTCGTTAGATGCTGAAGTTGACGATCAAATCAATAAGTACATAACCTGTGCAAGAAAAACAGAATCGTACATTGAGTATAACTCAGTGGTATTTCTATAATCCAAACATTATAACATAACATAATATATTTTAGTAACATGAGTTGAAAATGCATGATGTTATGCAATTTAATATGTCATTTAACCATTTCTCATTTTATTGGATCAAAACAATTATAACTTAACAATATCTAAGCATATGATCAACAGCTTCTTGTAGTTAATAAACATGTCTAACACTGTATCAACACATACTACAAATATGCATTCCTTTTCACATATCACTTCCATTTACTAACCATTTGTCATTTCAATATCAATTTCGCATCTCTTATAGATCTTTCAATCACTTGAACTTTTGAGGACTTATCCAACATCAACATTCCAGTTATAACCCTTCTGTTTCCATCATTTATTCAAACATATGACATCATTGATCAACTCAACATCTATTCAATTTCTTATTTATATAAATATACACATATTTCACATTTGTTCAATTTAGTCCACATGAACATAAATTAATTCAAATTAATCCAATACATCTCATAAACACAAAGCGTCTCACCTTATGTTCTTACCATGCACAAAAAATTCAATATGTAACAATTTACAAATAGTTCGAGTTATAGAAACACAAATTGTAAACTTCAAGCTATTTGTCGATGACTTTATCTTTTCCTTTCCGTTTTGAGGAATCTAGGTTGATGTTAGCTATAGAATAACATAAATACACCAAATCATCAATACACAATCATTTTCACATTCAATTGCTAATTTATGTGACTTTTTCATTTTATTCAATTTAGTCCCTAAAATCGGGACTAACATAACTTTCAAATTAAACCTCAAATTTTTAGACCAATTTCACTCTAGGCCTAATATGACTTCTTATTTTTCATTTCTACCACAAATTTTAGATTTTGTGCAATTTAGTCCCTATTGCACAAAATCATCAATTAGCTTCATAATTTAGTCCTTTTTCAATACTAAACTTGAAATATATCAAATTGGTTCCTAAAACTTAAATTATTCAACAATGGTTACATCATCAAACTTAACAATAACAAAAAATACAACATGGGTCAGCTAGCTTGAGTTCCCAAGATTTCAAAAAACATAAAAAATACAAGAAAATGACTAAATTAAACATACCAATCGAAGCTTGAAATTTTGAAAATCCTAACCCGTGCGTCCCTAATTTTTCTTCCACTAACCTTATTTTATTATATTTGTTATGAAGTGACCCGATAGTCGAGTAACCGAAAAATATATTTTCGGTCTCCGTTTTCATAAAACTGAATCGTAAATATTTACTAAAAATATTTACGAAGCTAGTTGTGCGTCTAATTGGGTTTTATTTGGATGAATTTGACTTAATTAGAAGTATTTGGGAAAAAAGGATTAGATTGTAATAGGTGTGAAAGTTTAATTAAAGATTTAAGAAAATAAAAAGGACTAAAAAGGCAATTATGCCATTTTTAATTGATGAGGCGGCATAATAATAGATTTTTTTTTATGTGATAAGATATATTATTATTTTATGTTAATATAATATAATATTATATAAGAAGGTAAAAAAAAAAAGAAAGAAAGAAACAGAGAAGAAAAGAAGAGCAGAGAGCAAACGTGAAGGAAAGAAAGAAAAAGAGAAAAGAGAGAAAAAAAAAAGGGAAAATTAAAGTTTGAAGCTTGAATATATAATAGGTAAGTTAATTTAGTCCTTTTCTTTTAATTTTGATGCTTTATAAGTTTTAGAACAAAGTTTTGATGAATTTAAGTTGAAGTTTTTGAAGTTTTAGAGTTTTTGAATATATCATATGATGAATAAAATGATGAATTAGTGGTTTAATTGAAAGAATTTGAAGTTAGAATTGGATAAAGGACTTAATTGTAAAACAAGCTATAAGAAAATAGTTTTGGGACAACAGCAGTAGAGTAAGTTTGAAAATTCACCAAAAATCGTATAAGTGGAATTAGAAGTTAAGTAAGATATGAAATTAAAGCTTATTGAGTCTATTTTCATATGAAAGAAACAAGGAAATAAAAAAAGTTCTGTATCTTGAGATATTTAGATTTTTGTAAGACTGGTCCAGAATGAATTCGGGTTCCCCTGTTCTGACTTAGAAAAATCATCAAAAATTGTATAAAAATAATTTGGGAACATAATTTATATGGTTAGATTCCTTAATGAGTCTAGTTTTAGAAGAAATAAACTATAACATCATATGAATTCTATATAAAAAGATAATTAATTTTCAGTGAAGAAGAGTCGGAACTGCCAGACAGCATAACAGGGGTGAAGTTAAAGAATAAACTGTACTAATTGGCTAAATCAAAAATTCTGAAAATTTTATGGTAAGAATATATGTGAGTCTAGTTTCAGGAAAAATTTATGGTTCTTCATTTGGGGTTCTGTAGCTCTGGAAATAAATAATGTTGTGACTATGACACAAAAAGGGACAGCTTTGAATAAGTTTATGAGTAAAGGATTAAATTGAAATGTGAGCAAAAGTAAGAAAGCATGAATTTATCATAAAATACATGTTTATTTTATTAAATAGTACAGGAAATTATTTGATTATTTTAACATATAAATGTTATGTGTTTATATGAAATTGAAGAAAAAGAAAAGGAAGGAGAGAACCGAGTCGAAGGAAAAGGAAAAGAGAAGATTAAGGAGTGAAGGGAGAAGAACTTATATCACCTCAATCTTTTGTTGTAAGTACTACAAGAATTTTAAATTATTGTTATTTATCCTTTTTGAAATATTTATGTGAATTATTTAAATATATGAGATTCAGCTTTAATGCCCAAGTAGACGAAATTTAGAACTACTGGGATATTAGTGGCATGCCATTAAGGAACTTTAGCGCGCTCTCTGATATTAGCACGTTGGTGCTCTCTGATATTAGCACGTTAGTGCTCTCTGATATTAGCACGTCAGTGCTCTCTGATATTAGCACGTCAGTGCTCTCTGTTCACTTGTGCATCATAATGCACCTCTATATTTGTTCCGTATATCCGATGTGTTCTAGGAAGTCTACTTTGGGCTAATATTGTGAATTGAGAATAAAAGTGAATTACTGATGTGTTAAGGCAAGTTTTATACCTTACAGAAGATAATATAAATTTATTTAAAGTAATGCATAGTTGAAGAGACTTATATGTGAGTAAATATGCAATAATTGATTGAGTTTAAAATATTCTGTTATGATTGTTTAATTAATTATTCTTGTAGTGCTTACTAAGCCTTCACTGGCTTAACGCGTTTATTTTAACGCGTAGGTACAGAGAGTCTAGAAGAAAAGTTCAACTAGAAGATTTCTCATCTCATCACATCTTCGAAGACTACAGAAGTAGGTACTATATTTTGTGTAAAATGGCATGTACATAGGTGATATTTTGGTCACTTAAAACTACTACATGACTTTTGTTGTAGAAAATGATATTTGGTATTTTAATGTTATAAGTAGAATCTAAATATGATTAAATATGAAATTGCATTGGTTGAATTGTTGGATTTTGGAATTGGTTGAATTGGTTATATTTGGAATGAATACGGTTTTATTTCCAGGGGGTTATATGTGAAAATAAGCAAAAATGCTGTCGAAATTTTTATAAAAAAAAAAAACATATTTTCGCTAGTTTTGTAGAATGTTTAAACAAGTTTCATTCTACGTTAAATATATGCTTTGGCTTCAAGAGCCCAATATAGGAGTTAAATTACTAAATTATACCAACTCATAATTTTTATTTATAAGTAATTAGGAAAATTGACTAATATGTTCGGTAATGCCTTGTAACCCTGTTCCGGCAATGGTTTAGGGTTAGAGGGTGTTACATGTTATGTTTTATTTTATTATAATGTTTTATTTAATTTAATAAAAAATTATCAATTAATCATCACTAAACTATCCATTATCGTCCACTATAAATAACATAGTGGTTTAATTGCCACTTAAGTCCCTTGTCCACGTTTTAATTAGAGATTACTCTAGCAATTGTACTTTTACTAGTTTTACAATTTAGTTTTTGTACTTTTACTAGCAATTGTACTTTTTGGTTTTCTTCCAGTATTTATGGCCTCGATTTATGGAAATGAGGTCCCAAAACTGCATTTCCTAATACCACTGACTTTAGGATCAAAACAATTGTACCTTAATTAACTATCAGGTTGTCAAAATTTAGGGACCAAACTTTAATTGAACTTTATATTAAATAATTAATATTTATGGACTCAAGTATCAGAAAATGGGGTTCTAAAACCACTATTTCCAATACCACTAACTTTTGGGTCATTACATACAATATCGAGAAATTTAATAGGATGATGACAATTTTGGTTCAGTACGGCTTGAAGAAGGCCGTTACAGGGCAAAAGTCCGCGGATACAAATCAATAAGAATGGGAGGAACTTGATAAGAAGGCTCTGTCAACAATTCAATTATTCCTCACGAACAATATGTTATATAGGAGATGCTTACAGAGAAAATGACAGCATCACAAAGTCTCTTGCAAATCGCTTGGTATTGAAACAACGATTATATCAAAGTCCATATGGCTGAAGGTGAGTCTATTAGGGCTCACATCACTGAATTTTTTACTCTCCTGAATGGCTTGAAGAATGTCGAGGCCAACATAGACGATGAAGATTAGGCTATGCTATTGTTGTGTTCTTTATCCCTTTCATATAAAACTTTTAGGGAAACCTTGATTTATGGTAAAGAGAGACTCTTGTTTGAGGACGTGAAGGGAAAGTTGTTGAGCAAGGAAAAACTTGATAATGAGTTAGTTTCGGATAGCAAGTCTAGTATTCAAGCCTCGCTTTTGGTTGCTAGAGGTAGGCAACAACCTAAGGATTCAAGTTAGAACAAATCTAGGTCAAGATCGAAGTTGAGGAATCATGACAAAACATGTAACTATTGCAAGAAGTTAGGTAACATAAAGGCCGAATGTTATAGTTGAAAAATAAAAATAGGAACAGAATGCTGAGGTAGCCGATGCTAGTGTGGCCGAGGATAATGGTGATGATTGGTTGTTGGTGTCTACGACTGAAAGGTCTAAACTTATGTTCGAGTGGATTCTGGATTCGGGATGATCTTTCCATATGTGTCTAAACAAGGAATTGTTTTCCACATATAGTCCAGTTGAAGGTGGAGTTGTGCTTATGGGGAATAATTCACCGTTTAAATTAATCGGTATTGGCACCGTTCAGATCAAAATAAATGACGAAATCATTAAGACATTGTCAGATGTCAAGCATATGCCTGACTTGAAAAAGAATATCATCTCCTTATAAAATTTAGACTCGAAGGATTCTAGATCGCCATCGAGTCAAACAGAATTAAAGTATCTCGAGGAGAAAATATTCTGATGAGAGGTCGAAAGACCGACAATCTTTATGTTTTGTAGGGTTCAACAATGATCGGTAAAGCAACGATTTCATCATTTTTTAAGGAGTTGGAGTTGACTCGTTTGAAGCACAAACGACTTAGTCATACAAGTGAAAAAGGTATGACTATTTTGAATAAGAGAGGTTCTCTTCTGTGTGCAAGAGTTGGAAAGGCAGAGCACTGTGTTTATGGGAAGCAGACACAAGTCAACTTTAATTTGGCACTTTAGAAAACAAAAAGTCTTTCAGTTTCAAAGTTCAAGTTTTTCTTGGACTCGAGTAATATCCTTAATGATCAAGTTAGGCCTGTGATGGGCATTGGAAAAGAAGGTGTGTTAAATATGAGTCAATGTGGAGATTTGTGGGGTGTGCTTTGCATTTATCGGACTCTTTGCAGGCACATAAAAAGACGATTGACAGCAACCGAAAAAGGCACAAAATACGAGCGTTGGGACGATGCGATAATGTTTGAAATGATGAAGTAGAGACGATGTCACAGCGAGGCAATTCTCAACATCGCGACGTGTTCCAACAAATACCGAGTTTCTTCTCCCGGTTGAACTCTGCTATCTTTTCCCAGTTGAACTCTGATTAATTAGGAATATTTTAGTCATATTAGGACTTTAATATTAGTCTATTTAAAAGGTGTTTGTAACCCCGTTTAGAGAGTTAACAAAATGTCTTTTACGTGAGATTTAAAGAAGAGTTTTTGAGAGAGTTTTGTATTCAAGTTTTAGGTTTGGGATTATTTTTTGTTCTTTATCTTGTACTCTTCTTTTTGTATTTTTTATTTTAGTGAAGTCTCATTTGCCTGTGGTTTTTATCCTCTTCGGAGGAGTTTTTCCACATAAATATTTATATACCCAATTTTTCTTTTTTCTTTTCGTTCTTGTTTGTTGCTTATATGGATCGATCCCCAACATAGACAATTTTCTCTATTATTTTTCTAGCATCAATGGCAATAGTACTTACTAATTGTTTGCCCTTCAATATTTGAACAGCTTAAAGGTAACAATGGTATGAGGATAAGAAGAAAACAATACACGCAATTGAAACGTAAAATACATATGCAATAGAAAAAAAATTTTATTGCAAGTTGAAATATCTGCAGTTGTTTGCTGTAATTGCAAGTTGAAGGTATCCCACTAAAACATTATGCAGATTTTCAATCTTAATCCCATTTATAATATAAACACCTAAAATGTCGAACAAAAATAGAGTCCAAAGATATTATTATTCTTTTTGAATGAAATTCAACCAGATACGCCTTGCTTTGTGTAGATCAACCAGCATTTGGATGGTTATATGCTTAGGTGGACAAGTATAGGTAGAATTCAAGATGAAAAGATCTTGAAAAAGCTACAGAATTCTACCGGTAGAATTGGGAGTTCTACCGATCTAAACTTGGGTTTTATCGATACAACCCGGACTTCTATCGGTAGAACGCACTCCAGTGTGCAAGGTAGTTTTGGCCTGGGAGATCTACCAATATCCTGGTCTAATCTATTGATACAACCAAAGTTATACCGATACCTTGAGGACTTCTACCGAAACAAGTCAAGATAGTAGCCAAAGTTCAGCATCCCCTGCACTTCTACCGATACTCTTATTGGTTCTATCGATACCAAATGAAACCCTCAGAGTTCTACCGATATAGAAAAACTTCTACTGATAGAACGAGCCCAACAATTATATTTTGGAAAGACTTCTACTGATACAAGATTCCTTCTACCAGTACAACGAAGCTGTAGACAGAATTTAATGCTGGTTTTTATGGATACAATGACTCTAATTTGTTTCTAACGGCTACAAACGTGCACAAGGTTTTTAGAGGACTTAAATACAAGGTCAAGGCTCCCTATTGAACAAAACAAAGACAAGAAACAAGTACCTAACCTCCATGGACTCAATTTTCAATCTTTCTCAATCTTTCACTAAATATTTCTTGTACACACTTCAGGGTTAAGTTTTCTATCATTCTTTCAAGTGTTGTAACTTTGTGTGAGAATGCTTAATAAACCTTGTCCTTAGAGGTTCAAATCTAGTGGATTTGGGAAATCTTTAGTTGAGGAAAGCTAAGATAGTGGATGTAGGTAATTGAGGTCGAACCACTCTAATTTCTTGAGTCGTTTGATTTTTGCCATTTCCCAAAAACTTTTTAAAACACCAATTCACCCCCTTCTTAGTGTATCTCGACCTGAATAATTGGTATAAGAAGTAGATCTCTACAGACGATTTTATCACCAAGAGAAAAGATCCTCAAGTTATCCAAGATGGAAGCCACAAAGTCAAGAAGTTTTCTTCATGGCATTGGAGCAAAATTCCACCATATTGGGAGAAAGATATTCCACCATGAGACCTCCTCTATTTAATGGCACTAACTACTCATATTGGAGAACAAGAATGAAGTTATTCTTCCAAGCTAACGACTATGAAGTTTGGAGGATAATTACAAATGGGCATCTATTCCAATGAAGAGGGTCGAAGGTGTTATTGTCCCAAAGGAAGAGAGTGAATGAGATGATAATGATATCAAGAAGGTGCAATTAAATGCAAAAATGATACATTTTCAAGATCTTTTCATCTTGAGTTCTACTGATACATTGTCTAAGCTATCCAACCCCAAGTCTTTTTGGAAATAAACGTTAGGGGTCACCTGCAAGTGATTAACAAAAATGATACGATCCTCAACGAGTCATTAGTCAGGTATAAGGAATTAAAAACATCTAATGCTTAAGGTAAACAATGCGAAAGATGCATTTCAACTGTCATAGAGAAAAAGTTTTTTTTTTTTCAAAATAAGACAAAAGGAGTGACCTTTAAACCTTAAGATTTTATAATTCGATCCTATTAGATGCCCAGATTTCACAATTAGGTCCTTATAGAGTTCAAATTTTTAATATGTTTGATTATGTGTTATTTTGTAACAACCCGTTTTTCAGTGGTGTAGGGAACAGTGATTTCGGGGCCACCAAATCCAACGAGTAAGTTCGTAAATTTTATTATTTCATATTTACGAGTTGAATATGATTTTAAAAAGGGTTTTTGATATGGTAATTTATGCTATTCGAAAGGATTTATTAAGTTTAAGTGGTAAGACCCTAAAGTCAAGTGGTTTTAGAAAATAAGGTATCGAGACCTCGTTTCTATAAACCAAGCCATAAATATTTGTATAAATATTTTCGGAGCATCATTAAGTTGTTAGTAAAGTTTCATTAAGAAATTTTAACATTTCGATAGTTAATTAATTAAAGTGGACTAAATCGTAAAAGATGTAAAATTTGATCACTATTTGATTTGAGTGATTAAATGGCTTGTGGAATAAAGGAAAATGGACTTAAATGGTAATTAAACCATTTAAGGAGTTATTGGACAAATATGAACATGACTTTTGTGTTTTATTTACTTATTAACCAAGGTTAAAATGGTAATTTGATAATTGAATTAAAATAAATAAAACCAAAATGTTTTATCATCTTTACATTTTCTTCTTCACCGATTGTTAATGGAAAAAGAAGCCATTTTTAAACCTTGGAATTTTGGCAACTTAAAAAGCTAGCATGGTATGTCATTTTAGCCCTGTTTTTAATGATTTTTATGTTTTTGAGATCGTTGCAACTAGGTCCAGCTAGCCCGTACCTTCGATTTTGAAACTGTTAAAGGTATTTAATGTTTCCATTGATGAATATATGTGAATTTAGTTATTTGATGAATTTGAAATATTAGTTGTGGTTTAAAAGTATTTTGTTAAGTAATTTTGATGAATATTCAAATTAGGGACTAAATTGTTGAAATAGTAAAAGTACAAGGATTTGATATGAAATTGTTGCAAAAATGGGTTGAAATGGAGGCTATGAATATTTAGATAGTGTGAAATTTCAATAAAAATGGTTAATTTGCATGTTTTAGGCTTAGGGACTAAATTGAATAAAAGTAAAACTTTAAGGGCAATTTTTTAAAAATTTCAAAAATGAATAAATTGCATAAAATACATTTTTTTTACTATCTAAATTAATAGATTGAATGAAATTATTAATTTAGATTAAGATTGGGTGAAAATTTGAGGAGAATAGAAAATTACCAAAATGCCCCTATACTTTGACATTTATGCAATTTAGCCAAATAAGTTCGTATGAACTGTATTTTGTATAATGTTGATTAAATTGAATGTTATTATAGGATTTTACTGAAAATGAATCAATATATATATATATATGTTATTATACAATCTATCATGTTATGAAACGACGTAAATCCAACGACGTACGACGATTATCGAGCCTCGTCTGAACCTTAGGAATTCGTAGGATACAAATGACATGTCATTAAGGTTTGCATGTTTCGGGTGCTGGTCTTGAATGTCCTATCGGTGGCTGAGTTCCTGCATGTGTTGAGGATACTCCACAGCTCGTGTGAGCAGCATCATGTAGCTACGATCCAACCTAAAGCTCGTGTGAGCAAACCCATTTTCACAGCTCGTGTGAGCATACTTATTCACAACTCGTGGGAGCATATATGTAAAGGAATTGATGAACTACAGTTATATGTTAGCACACTTCGTGTGAGCTATCCCGGGTATCCAACGATATTCTAAACGGTTCAACGGGTATGAAAAATGAAAGGAAAGGTATGTGTTCAATATGAACCAAGACATGTATGTATAAAATACATTGAAATTGTGAGTTACATGAAAAAAAAAAGTTATGTTATGATAGGTGATAAATTCAATTGAATCATGCTTAGGAATAAATGTAACACCCCTCACCAGTATTCGATGCCGGAATAGGGTTACGGAGCATTACCAGATTTATAAAACAGTTAAACATTCATTTCATATACAATTTCCAAATTTTTATGCAATCATCATTTAAACTCAATCACTTCATCCTTATTATGAGCTTAAGAGGCCCAAACAATGCATTCTAGAAGGTTCGGGCCTAAACCGATAACTCAGGAAATTTTTACAAAGCTTAGAAAATTTTCCAAAATACAGGGGTCACACGCCCGTGTGGCCCGTCCGTGTGTCTCACACGGCCAAAGACATGCCCGTGTCACAGTCCCAACCCATGTCTGACCCTGTGTAACTCTCTAACTTGGTTCCAACGGCCAACACACATGCCCGTGTGCCCTAAAAATGGCCACACATGCTCGTGTACTAGGCCGTGTGCTAGGCCGTGCCAAACCTGTAGGGTATATTGACTTATACCACACGGCCAAGTCACACGCCCATGTGTCAGGCCGTGTGGAGCATACTAACTTGATTTCTATTTCAACACCAGGAGACTGATAAACCGTAATAGTAACATATTTTAAGCCCATATTTAGCATGCTTTTGGATGATTTATCCCTTGAATTGTGTAAATTGGTGCTCTTAATCCTTTGTTTTCATGTTTTATACTTAGAAAAGCACTAGAGGATGAAAAGAACGAGAAACGGGCCCAAAACAGAGTAAATGGGCCATATCACAAAATCAACACGGCCTGGGCCCATGACCACACGGCCGTCCCTCATTAATAGTCTCGAACACGGCCTGGCCACGATTCACACGGGCGTGTGCCATGGGCGTGTCCCTGACGTGAGAAAGAAGAGTTTCAATCGGATTAGGGTACTTAGAGGCAAAGAAAGCCATTCCAAGAGCCTATATATACACCCTAAAGCCAACCTTCAGGGGGCGTCCAGCTAGGCCAAAGAGCCGAGCCAGAGGGGTCAGAATTGTGGAATTTACTCAAAGAAAGCCAGTTGATTCATCTCTAGAAGCCGGAGTCATACTCAATACAGAGGATCTCTCTTCAATTCCTTTAGGGAGTTTTAGGGTTTTTCTTATGTTTTGTTTTATCTTTTCTTCTAAGATGTATTCTTTTATGATTATGAACTAAACCCTCAGATACCTAAGGGAGATGAAACCTAAGATGAATCTTGTTATCGTTTGCTGAACTATATGATAAATACTTGATTTGTTCTTAATTATGTGTTCTTAATTCTTGTTTTGATATTTCCAGGATATTAATTCAAGTGTGATGTGCTTAGGTGGAGGAGCAAAAGTCCTTGCCTATGAGTAGATCTAGCATAATTAAAAGGAGTTGATCGCACGCCTAGACATAGGGTGACGAGATTTTCCTGGTTTAGGGTGAAACCTAATATGGGAGTCCATAGATCGAGTTAATGTAATCCTAAGGGTTTTAATTAGAAAGAGATTTCAATTAATCAACCTAGGGTTAGACGTTAGTAGCCTCGACGGAGGTATTAACATAACTTAGGGAATCCTACGGATCAAGTCAAGTGAATACATCGTCTAGTTCAGAGTTAGGTAACAAGTGAAGTCTAGGTGGATTCTTTCTCGGGTATTGTCTTAATCAATTGGTTTTTTCCAAAGTTATTTTCCCTAATTCATTCTCTTTGTCTTTGCATCTTTAGCTTAGTTGTTAGTTAATTTTAGATTAGATAAAAATTCCTTTAATTTTTAGGCTAAATAATAAAAAGAAAGTTAGTATTAGTACTTCAGGTTCCTTTGGGTTCGACAATCTGGTCTTGCCACTAGCTATACTACAGTTCGATAGGTGTGCTTTCCTTAATCGTTGTCACAGTTAGTTTCTAGGCTCGATCATTCATTATATAAATTTTTAAGACTCTAACAGTACACATCAGGGACACACGGCTGTGTAACCTGACCATGTGTCACACACGACTGAGACACACGCCCGTATCTCTGCCCGTGTGGACAAAAATAAGCTATTTACCAAGCTATTTTGTCACCCAATGTACATGTACCTACACAAAACTCAAATGGCACAAAACATAGCATAATATAGACATTCAATCAACCTCAACAAAGCATGTTTCATACCATTTCCAACACAAACTAATACAAGATATACAATCTCACATTGTCATCTAATTTATACCCGTTTCACTTTCTTAAATCATTAATATGGTCATTTTTCTAAACATGCATTATTTGCCTAGATTCACTAACTTACCAATAATCAAAAGTCCACCATTTGATATCCATATTACCTATTTTCAACTAGCAATATATAACCATCATCAATCACATACACAAGCTATATGCACATTTATATATACAACCAAAATAATCAAAATAAACCAACTCCCATGGCTAAATACAAAACCAAAACATTAACTTTTACAAGCCAATACAATTGGCTAAATTCATAGTTAACACATATGTACCAAAATAACCAAACTCTTATACATTCCATATACTTAAAACATTTAAGTTTAAAAGTACCAAAGTGATAGTAGGATAGTGTAAAGCGATCTCCAACGAACCCCGAATTTGAGCTAGCTTTGAAATCACTATAAAACACGAAAAAATAAACAGAGTAAGCTTTATAGCTTAGTAAGCTCATATGATTAATAAGTATAATTTTCCAACTTATTCATAATTTAAAGAACATAAGTTAATATAAATAATCCATAATTCTATGTATCATGTATAATTTCATTAACTTTTACTTACTTTTCATATAAACTTATCAATTATCACTTACTTGCCAAACTTATCACGAGTACTTGAACTAATCCTTATCATTGCTTACAACCTCGTACCATCATCTTTTCCCTTTGAACCATTCAAAATAATATCGAATACTCGGGAATCTTGCACTGAAGTGCCACATACATAGCCAAAGCTATCTCAATCTCATATCACATATATGCTCACTCTTGAGTTGTCAACGGGCCTGCTCACACAAGCTGTCGGTCAAGATGTAGCTACATGGTACTGCTCACACAAGATGTCAAGTAATCGCAACACATGCCGGCATACTCAGCCACCAGTAGGACGTACAAGACCAGCACCCAAATCACATAATCACAGTAACCCCTAATGACATGTCACTAGTATCCTATCTATTCCTAAGGTTCAACCGGGATTCTCACTTTGTCAATGCTTTGTCGATATATTTCACAATGTCCTAATATCACAATTATAATATTTAAGCATATAAACACATATAACATTAAGCTTATTAATTATACAAACTTACCTCGATAGTAAAATCGACGAAATGGATCTACTAGTCAATTGCTTTGTTTTTCCCCCGATCTAGATCCAAACTTCATTTTTCTTGATCTATTTAATGTCAAATAGTTTATTCAATCACCACTATATTCAATTTAATACACATTTCACATTATGACAAAATTACACTTTTGCCCTTAATATTTCAATTTCTTTACAAATTAGTCCTTATCTCATAAAAACAAAATTTCATGCAATTCCACCTAAACCCATGCTAGCATAATTACAAATAGGTCCCTAGCATCCCATATTTTCCATTTATTTCACATTTTAACCACAAAGTTTCCACATTTCACAATTAATCCGTAATTTGCATTTTCACTAAAAATCACTTAACAAAACTTGTATAACTATCATCAAACATTCATAATATATCATCAATCATTAAAGGTCATACATATTCATCAATGGTAACATCCTAAACCTTAAATAGTTTTGCAAAATAGTTATTGGGCTAGCTAGACTAAGCTGCAACGATCTCAAAAACGTAAAAATCATTAAAAACGGGACAAAATACACTCACCAATTGAGCTTTCAAAGTAGTCGAACCCTAGCTCATTCCTATGGTTTTTAATCTTTGATAATTCGGTTGAAGAATTGATAATAGAAGATGATACAAAATTTTGTTTTATTATAATTAACCTTTAATAATTAATTTACATATTTAACCATTAAAAAACTTAATATTTACACCAAAAACCAAGCCACTATCATCCACCAACTCTCAAATGGGTTAATTACTACATAAGGACCTCTACTTTAAGATTCTATAGCCATTTGATACCTTTAACTATTAGAACATCACTTTTACATTTTACGCGATTAAGTCTTTTTTTATCAAATTAAGATTCTATAGCCCGTGTGCTAGGCAGTGTGGTTGATTTAATTTTCATCATTTCTCATAAAATAGGTGTGGACTTAACACGGCCGGGGCACATGCCTGTGTTCAAGGCCGTGTAGCCGAGACACATGCCCGTGTCTTTGCTCGTGTGCCATATTCTGGAAATTCTATTTTGCAGCAATTAAGGTGCAGGGGACACACGACTGAAACACATGCTCGTGGGGTAGACCGTGTGTCACACACGGCCTATACACACGCCCGTGTGTCTACCAGTGTGAAAAAAAATAAGGCTATTTGCCAAGCCTTTTTGCCACTCTTTAATGTACACACCTACACAACATAACGTAACACCAAACCAAGCATATACATACAACCAAATCAGCCACAACCAAGACAACAACACATCATTTACAAGCTACCATCTATCATATACAAACATCATATACATATCAACTCAAATCAAGTAGATTCCCGCATCCATGAAAGGCATTATCATATCAATATACTTAACCAATAATAGCCAATTTCTAATGGCCTTATACAAAATGAGCTTTCAACCAATATAAGCCAACACCTTTGGCCAAATCAATTATGACACATAACAAAATGACCAAGTCCCTTATACATGCCATAACTCAAAATGTTGAATTCATTGGTACCAAAATAATAGTTGATAGTGTGAATGGATCTTCAACGGTCTCCAATCTTGAGCTAGCTTGGTGACATTATAAGACAAGGGAAAGAAAAGGGAGTAAGCTATATAGCTTAATAAGTTCATATGCAAATAATGAACAACATTAACCATACAATTTCCATATAAGTAACATACGTATATCAACCTAAATGTCATTAAAACCTCATGAACATAACATACTGAATTACATTCTTACCAATAGTTTATCATATACCGAATTCATTTACTTTGAAATTTTCGTACATACATGTACCAACTCGTAACATAATCACATACTTTCTCGTCTTTGACATACCCGTTGAACTACTTGGAATACTATCAGACACACGAAAAACTTTGCACATAAGTGCCACATATGTAGCCAATGCTATCACAATTCTTAGAACACATATAAGCTTGCTCGAGTCTCGAGCAAATCCACGGGTCTGCTCACACAGGCTGTCAGTTAAGGCATAGCTACACAATGCTACTCACACAAGCTGTCAGGTATCCACAACATATGCAAGTATACCCATCCACCGGTAGGACGTACAAGACCAGCACCCGGGACACATAAATCACATAATCACATGGGTTCCTAGTGACATGTCACTTGTATCCTAATCTATTCCTAAGGTTCAACCAAGATTTCTCTCTTATCGGAACTTCATCGAATATACTCATAGAATCAATCATACATTTCATGCAATATAAAAGCATTAGAATACAAATATAACATTGCATTATTTACATATGAACTTACCTCGGTACAAAAATAGTGAAAATGGACCTAATCGTCAAACACTTTGTTTTTCCCACGATCTAGGTTCGAACTTTGTTTTTCTTGATCTATAATAGCAAATTCAGCTCATATAATACTCGCATTATTCAATTCAGCCCAAAAATCACATTATGGAAAAATTACATTTTTGCCCCTAATTTTTCAACTTTTTACATTTTAGTCCCTAGGTTCGTAAAATGAAATATGTTCAAGTTCTTCAAAACCCAAGCCTAGTCGAACCTTACTCATGCTTATAACAGCCCACATTTTTCATTAATTCACACTTTTACTACATGTTTTATAACTTTTACAAATAGGTCCTTTTAAGCATTTTCATCAAAAATCACTTAGTAAAAGTTGTTTATCTAACACCAAACTTGCATAATATACCATTAAACATCAAAATACACAAATATCCAACATGGTAAAATTTTAAACTTTGATTTTCTTTCAAATTAGTCCTTGAAATAGCTAGATTAGGTTACACCGATCTTAAAAATGTAAAAATCATTAAAAACGGGACAAGAACGGTCTTACAATCAAGCTTGGAAGATGAACAACCATATCTATGGAGACTCTTGTTATTTTTGGCCATGGAAGGATGAAATTGAAAAGATGATATCTTTTATGTGTTTAATTTTGTCTTTATTACCCAAATGACCAAAATGCCCTTAATGCAAAACTTTGAAATTTCACCCTACCATGTCTCTATTTGTCTAACTTAAAATATAATGGTCTAATTACCATCTAAGGACCTCGAATTTAAAATCTCATAGCAATTGGACACCTATAACATGTAGAACTTAAATTTTGCACTTATTGTAATTTAGTCCCTTTAACTAAATTGAGTGCCCAAATGTCAAAATTTTCAAACGAAATTTTCATGAAATCATTTCATAAAACTGTAAACCATAAAAATATAATAAGAATAAATTTTCTGCGTCGAATTTGTGGTCCCGAAACCACTGTTCCAACTAGACCCAAAATCAGGCTGTTACACAAATATTCTATCATACTGTAAACATTAAAATATTAATAAAATAATTATTTCAACTTTAAATTTATGGTCCCAAAACCACTGTTCCAATTTAACTAGAAACGGGCTATTACAACTCTCCCCCTCTTAGGAATTTTCGTCCCCGAAAATCTTACTAGAAAGGAGGTTAAGGTATTGTTTTCTCATAGCTTCCTCGGGGTCCCACGTAGCCTCTTCGACCCCGTGACGTTGCCATAACACTTTCACCAAAGCTATACGTTTATTTCTTAATTCTTTAACCTCTCGAGCTAAAATTCTGATTGATTATTCGTTATATGTCATAGCAGGTTGAAACTCAATCTTTGCCGGAAAAATCATGTGTGATGGATCCGATCGATATTGTCGCAACATCGATACATGAAACACGTTGTGAATCTTTTCTAATTCTGCTGGTAACGCTAGCAGATATGCCACTGGTCCTATTCAATAGTCTCATACGGCTCGCTGAATCGCGGACTCAATTTGCCTTTGCAACCAAAACGAAGTATTTTCTTCCACGGAGACACTTTTAGAAATACTCTGTCGCCGATCTGAAATTCAATGTCTTTACGTTTCAAATCTACGTACTATTTCTTTCGATCTGAAGCTACTTTCAAACTGTCGCGAATTACTTTCACTTTATCTTCAGTCTCTTTGATCAAATCAACACCGTGAATCTTTTTCTCATTAAGTTCAGTCAAGTACAACAGAGTTCGGCATTTACGACCATACAATGCTTTGTACGGTGCCATCTTTATGCTCGATTGAAAGCTGTTATTATACACGAATTCAACCAATGAAAAAAATTTCTCCCAATCTCCTTCAAATTCTAGAACACAACAACGAAGCATATCTTCGAGAATTTGTATCACTCTCTCAGACTGACCGTCGGTTTGCGAATGAAATTTGGTACTAAAGTTCAACCTCGTACTCAGAGCTTCTTGCAATTTCTTCCAAAATCTCGACATGAACCTCGGATCTCTATCCGAAATAATCAAAACTGGCATTCCCTGCAATCTAATGATCTCAGAAATGTACAATTCAGCCAATTTATCAAGCGAATAATCAGTATGTACCGGAATACAATGTGCAGATTTCGTCAGTCGATCAACGACAACCCAGATAGCATCTTTCTTCTTTAGAGACAAGGTTAATCCCGATACGAAATTCATTGTAACTCTATCCCATTTCCACTCTGGTATCATCACAGGTTGTAGTAATCCCGAAGGCACCTGATGCTCAGCTTTAACTTGCTGACAAACCAAACACCTCGCCACAAAATCTGAAATGTCCCGTTTCATACCCGACTACCAATACAACTGTTTCAAATCATTGTACATTTTAGTACTCCCCGGGTGAACAGATAAACAACCACTGTGTGCTTCATGTAGAATTTTCTGAATGAGCTCGAAATTCTTTGGTACGCAAATTCTATCTCGGAACATTAAACATTTATCGGATCCAACCTGATAGTCTGAATCACTAGTCGACTCACATTGCACTCTTTTAGCTTGCAACTCGTTGTCACACTTTTGAGCTTCACAAATTTGTTGAAGAAATACCGATCTCGCTTTTAATTCAGCTAAAACCGAACCATTATAAGATAAAGTTAATTGAGTACTCATCGCTCATAAAACAAATAATGGTTTTATACTCAGAGCATCCGCGACTACGTTCGCTTTCCCTGGATGATAATCACTCACTAACTCATTGTTTTTCAGCAACTCGAGCCATCTTCGCTGTCGCAAATTCAATTGTTTCTGAGTCATTATATATTTCAAGCTCTTGTGATAGCTAAAGATATGGCACTTTTCACTGTACAAGTGATGTCACCAAATTTTCAATGCGAAAAAAATAGTGGCCAACTCGAAATCGTGCGTCGAATAATTCTTTTCATGCGGCTTTAACTGTCTAGAGGCATAAGCTATCACTTTACCCTCTTGCGTCAAAACACAACCCAAACCATTCAATGATACGTCACTAAAAATCACGAATTCTTTACCTAACTCAGATTGAACCAACACTGGTGCCTCAGTTAACAATGCTTTCAACTGTTCGAAACTCTGTTGACATTTCTCAGACCACTCAAATTCCACATCTTTCTATAGCAATATTTTCATTGGTGTAGCAATCATCAAGAATCCTTTTACAAAACATCGATAATAACCAGCTAACCCCAGAAAGCTTTTGACTTTGGATACATTTCTCGGTGGTTTCCAATCAACAACTATAGAAATCTTCCTCGGATCAACTCGTATGCCTTCAGCTAAAACAATATGTCCCAAAAATTTGACTTCCCAAAGCCAAAACTCACATTTGCTGAATTTAACGAACAATTACTTATCTATCAAGGTTTGTAACACTATCCTCAAATGCTCGGCATGTTCAGACTCATCTCATGAATAGATCAGAATGTCGTTAATGAATACTGCAACAAATCTGATGGGCTCGAAACTTAACTAATATTTTGAAAAAGGCAAGCGCACCTATCGAACAGCAGTATAGCTTTGATGAGTCCTGAATATCGTATCCTCAAGGACTAAAATTACAAGTAATGACTATCTTTTTATTATTTAGCCTAAAGATTAAGGGATTTGTTTTTAATCTAAAATTTAACTAACTATGAACTAGACAGAGAGTGAAGAGAATAATTGAATGAATAAAGACAATACCCAAGGAAGAATCTACCTAGACTTCACCTATTATTCTCATTCTGAATTAAATGATTTATTCACTTGACTTGATCCGTAGAAATCCCTAAATTATGTTAATATCTCTTTCGAGACTAAGAACATCTGACTCTAGGTTGATTAATTGAAATCTCTTTCTAATTAAAACCTCTATCGTCGCATTAACTCGATCTATGGATTCCCTTATTAGATTTGACTCTAATCCGGCAGATTTATGTTGTCCTATTTCTAAGACTGCAATCAACTCCGCTTAATTATGTTGGATCTTCTCTTAAACAGGGACTTTTGCTCCACTGAATAAGCATATTAAACTTGAATTAATATTCCTGAAACATCAAAACAAGGAGTAAGAACACATAATTAAGAACAAGATCAAGTATTTATCACGTAATTCAGATTTATTAAATAATACGATTCATCTAGGTTTCATCCTCCCTAGGTAATTAGGGAGTTTAGTTCATAACGTAAAAGGAAAACATCTTAGGAATAAGAAAACAACAAGACATAAAGAACTCAAAAACTTCTAAAGAACTTGATGGAGATCTTCAATCTTGGAGTGAATCCGCTTCCAAGATGCCTCCGACGGTTTCCTTCGAGTAATTTCTTTGATCTACTCTGCTTGTCCTTTTAGGTCTCCCTCTGATGTGTATTTATAGACTTTAGAAGGCTCAGAAACCCTAAAAATTGGCTTTTTCCACGTGAAAACAAAGTAGGGTTCGATAGGGACACAGGCATGTGATCAATCCGTGTGATGAGGCCCAGGCCTTGTGAGAATTTGCATGGCTCTTGATCGACACGGGCTGGCACATGGGCGTGTGTCCAGCCCGTGTGGTTCACACGGGCATGTGTTCAGTCTGTGTGGTGCGGGCTTTGACCGTGTGGATCCTTAAGATGGCCCATTTTGTTTGGTTTTGGCCCGTTTTCCGTTCCTTTCGCTCCCTTATGCTCTCCTAAGTATAGAAACATGAATTTAAAGGATTAAGAGCATCAAATTCAACAAATTCTATAAATAAACATCTAAAAACATGCTAAGCGTGTGATTAAAATGTGTTAATTTTATGGTTTATCAAAATCTGTCTCAATACGGTCTGAAAATTTGATTCATCAAGTCCATAAAAACTATAGGAGCATTAGTTAATTCGAAAGGCATAACAAGAAATTCATAATGCCCGTACCTTGTTTTGAATGCAGTTTTCGGTACATCTGAATCCTTAATTCGCAATTGATAGTAGCCAGATCTCAAATCAATATTTGAAAACACTGTTGCCCTTTTCAACTGGTCAAACAAATTATCAATTCTTGGCAAAGGATACTTGTTCTTTATTGTAACCTTATTGAGCTGACGATAATCAATACACGGTCTCATTGATCCATCTTTCTTCTTTACGAACAATACTGGCGCACCCTAGGGCGAAAAACTAGGTCGTGCAAAACCTCTATCTGTTAACTCTTGCAACTGAGCTTTCAACTCTTTTAACTCTATTGGAGCCATTCTATACGAAGCTATAGATGTAACACCCCAAACCTGGGCTAGACGTTATGGACGGATCTAGCATGTCACATTGGAAATAGTTGAAAAGCTAAGCATTCGTTGAAAATGTTGCATCTCTTTTGAAAACTCTGAGTTTCGTTGTTTTTTTATAAAAAAATCATTTTACTTAATGTCCATTCTTATAAAGTTGTTATTATTGTTTTGAGAAAACTGTTCTCGTTGTGAAAATTTAACTTGAATAGTAACGGAAGCGTGATATTTTAAAATCGATTATTAACGTTTTTAGAAAACTCAGTGTTCAAAGATTTAACAATTTTTTTTTAAAAAAATGAAGTGAAAGTTAAAAGAAAAATAAAATCCCAAAGGCCTTATTACAAAATATTGACCCAAAATAAAAAATCTTAAAGTAAAGTAAAAACTGAATTTACTAAGGTTCGCGATAAATCACTCCGATGTATGGCCACCACCGAGTACTCTGCGGCACCAAATCCTCTATCGCTGGGGATTACCTGCAAAGTTAAGGGGGAAAGGGGTGAGTTACGAGAACTCAGTGTGTAATCCCCTAAACGGTCTCTAACTGGGCCTGAGCCTTTACAGCATCAATCTGGGCCTAAGCCCTATAATCATGATAATGCAAACAGTAAAATGCAACCCAACCCAATCCAACCATCACACCTCCCATACCAGCCCTACACTCCTGTGGGGACCAAGTTGATCGCTGTAAAATCAGAGTTTTAAATATTTATAAAAGAATGATCAAACCTGGAGACTAACTCTGACTACGATATTAAGGCAAGTGTACCTATCGCACAGTAGTATAGCTTAGGCAAGACCGGATATCGAACCCAAAGGAACTAAAAGTACTAATACTAACTTTCTTTTTATTATTTAGCCTTAAAATTAGAGTGAAGTTGCTTTTGACGAAGACTAAACTAAGGACACAAAAACAAAAAGGACGAATAGGAAAATAACTTTGAAGAAAAACTCAGTTGATTGGGACGATACCCTCAGGAAGAATCCACCTAGACTTCCCTTATTATTAACCTTTAAATTATATGATTTCCTTTACTTAGCTTGATCCGTAAGACTCCCTAACCTATATTAAACCCTCTCTCGAGGCGAATAACGTCTAACCCTAGGTTAATTAGTAGAACTCTCGTTCGCTTATAATAACCCCCTAGGATAGCAGTAAATCGATCAATGGACTCCCATATTAGGTTTCACCCTAATCCGGCAAAGTCTTGTAACCCTATCTCTAGGCGTTCGATCAACTCCGCTTAATTATGTTAGATCTACTCTTAGGCAGGGTCTATTCCTCCTCCACCTAAGCACATTAGAATTGGATTAAGCAACATAATAAAGAACAAATTAAGTAATTATCATATAACTTAAAGACCAAATAAAAAGATTCATCTAGGTTTCATCCCCTTCAGGTATCTGAAGGGTTTAGTTCATAATGAATAAACAAAACATCGCAAGAGAAAAGATAAAACAAAACATAAGAAAATCTTAAAACTCCCTGAAGGAATTGAAGGAGAATTCCGCCATCTTGAGTACAATTCCGGCTTCTTAGGATGGATCAACTGGCTATGTTCGCGTTATTCCCTAGTTCTGACCTTCTCGGCTTGGCTCCTTGGCCTAGCTTTGATGCCGGCTTCGGCTTCTGCCGAACTCCTCTTCAAGTTGCCCCTTTGGGTGTTGATATAGACTTTGAGATGCCTTACTTGGTCCCTAAGTATCCTAATTTAAGTAGAATTCCTAATAGGGTGTTTGAATAGGCTTTGGAATGTGTTTCTTTGCCTCCAAGTATCCTTTCCCGAATGAAATTACTCTTTCCAGCGACAAGGACACGGCCATGGCACACGCCCGTGTGAATCGTAGCCCGGCCATGTTTGGACTTTTAATGAGGTACGACCGTGTTTATCGGGTCTAGGCCGTGTTCTAGTAATTTAATGAGGCACGGCCATGTGGCTTGAAGTGCAGGCCGTGTCGATTTCGTGAATTGGCCCATTTGGCCTGTTTTAAGCTCGTTTTATGTTCTTTTCACCTGTAGGTGCTTTTCTGATTATAAGACATGAAAAGAAAGGATTAAGAGCATCTTTTTACATAAATCGAGGCTTAAATTATCCAAAAGCATGCTAAATGTGGGCCTAAAATATGTTACTTTTACGGTTTATCAAATACCCCCACACTTAAGCTTTTGCTTGTCCTCAAGCAAAATTCTCAACTTACAATTAAAACGATCTTTCCATAATTCATAATTTCTATCAACAATGTCTCATCATAATTCAGAGATAATTTATACATGGATAATTCAACTCAAAGAGTCCTAAAGATTCAAACAATCAAAGTCATACATTTGTAGTACAAAAATATAAGTGTTTCCCTTCATCTAAATAATTACCTTTGGTTCAAAATCGACAAGGATTGATATCCTCACAAAAGATTCACTCAAATCACTCAAAGTGTTTAAGGTTCAGAATTAAGCACTCAATAATCGAACATGAAAAGTTAATCCCATAGGCTTGCCTGAAAATCAAATATCCACCACTGTAGAATGAGATGATAAACAGATCAAAAGGTCTTTAATAGGGTTGTAACGGGGCTAGGGTTAAAGGTGTGGATAAAGGCTAAATTAGAAGGTTAGGATCGAGATTGACCTGATAAATCTCCTAACTAGAAAAATGAACTAATCTTAAATAATCAATTGAAGCTTAATAATACTAATAATACGAGCTTTTTCTTCAAGAATTTTTGAATTTTAATGTGTAAGCTCTCCTAATCACAAACTAATAATGAATATACTTCGTTTTTTTTTAAGAACAAACTATCATTACAATAATAAGAACGAACTTTTACAACTGAAATATAGAACATAGTTAGGAAACTATTTATAATAAAATCTCGACAAAAATGATAATTAAAAGAAATGGTGATAACAAATACAAAGGGTTTTGGGTTAAAATTAGTAGGTAAGTCAATAAAAAGGGTTGTTAAGATCAACGGGGTTCACTAGGGGTTAATTATGAAGGTTGGCTTTTTAGTGGTGTTAATGGGTTAAATCCTAAGTGCCTTTATCATCTCTGTCTATCAAATCATAACTGTAGTCTCGACATGTATAATCAAGGCAAGTTCTAGAATAACAGTTCAATGTTGACATACTCATAATCAATAAAGTGAGCATGAAAAAGAATATATGCTCTATAAGGCTCAAGATCTTACAAAAATTATGGGTGTCTTTGACATCAACCTCGTAAATTTCAAACTTCAAAGTAATATTCAAATTCAGGTTAACAACCTAAAGTTTTTAAATTTTTGAAAATTAGACTTATCATGCTTGATTCTCTACTATTCTTCAAATTTAATCATCAACGCACAATTAACTATGACTTAATTCAAAACATATCAATAAAAATCATAAATCAAAGAAATTTCATTCTAATCATAATATGAGAAACTTACTTTAGAACGAGGCATAATTCAGGGATTTTCAAATAATACTATAGTTAACCCCCCACACTTAAGATGTACATTGCCCTCAATGTACAAAGATGGATAAAATGACAATATAATGAGAAAACCAAAAGATAAGGAGAGATGTGAAACTCCCTAAATTTTTGGATCATGTCAATGAAAAGGAACCGGATAGGATTGGAGGTGATAGTGGAGAAGCTCTCGAACCGTTTGAAATTAAATCCTTGAAGCAGCCGGTCAAATTTTATTGTGCCCTAAGCTAAATCTAAATATCATAAAGAATAAGAAGAAAATAAAGTAAAGAAATAATAATAATGAAATGAAAATAAAATTAAAATAAAAAAAATAATGGAAAATGAAAGACAATTAGGAAAAAGGGAGAATGATGTTTAGATAGAGATGTAGCCCGTGTTTTGGGATTTTGAATTTTTAGCGCGTTCAGGGTGTTTGGGCATGGCCGTGGGTGAAGTGGCACGCTCGTGTCTTTCTTCACACGATCATTTAATATTGGTGTGCTCCTCCCGTGTTCGATAAGTCAGAATGTTGGCACGGTTGGAAGACACGGTCGTGTTCAGCCCTGTGCTACATCACCCACGCCCGTGTACGTTAAGTTTTTCTTTTGGCACGGTCATTCTGCACGGGCGTGTCTTACCCGTGTTCAATAAGTCAGTAGCTTCACACGGGGCGTCGGCACGGGTGTGGACTATTATCGTTACCCGTGTTGGGAAAAGAAATTGTTTTCTATATCGTGCACGGCTACTGGCACGCCCGTGGTTCATCCTCTAGCTTCCACATGGCCACGGGCACGCCCGTGTGTAGGGCCGTGTGGCCTAGAAATCTGCTCTTTGGTTAGTTTATGGTTAGGTGCTAAAAACAAAAAGAAAAGAAAAAAAATGAAAAAATAAAAAACAAATAAAAAATGTAAAAATAGGGTTAGTGCTCGGGTTGCCTCCCGAGAAGTGCTCGTTTATAGTCTTAAGCTAGACCTGTCATTCGTATGGTCATAGTGGTTTGAGGAGGTGAAAATCCTTTCCCATGCGATCACTTCGGTTATGGATATATGGTTTAAGTCGAGTAATGTTTACCTCAAAAGTGTCGAATTTAGGATTGCTTACCTCGACTGTGCCGTATAGGAAGGCATTAAGTACCTCAAAAGTGATTTATTCGTTTGCCTTGAGGTCTGAATTGGTGATTCTAGGGTCTTCCTTATTCAACAATACTTGATCCCCTAATTTGATGTGAGTTGTTGTTCCTATCAGCTCGTTTGAGGTCTCCTTCGATTTTACTTCGTGCAGTTCCTGTTCCTCTTTGATTTGTGTTTCCTCCTCTTTTAGTTTGTCTATCCTAAGGCTTTGTTCCTTATGTGTTTCTTCTTTGTCGGCACTAGGTCTAAGATCTAGCTCAGCTAAGTGATTTCGTGATGCTTCCTGTAAAGAAGGTTGAACCAAATGATTATCAATAAAATTAACGTTCGTACCTTTATTACTCGATGTCCTAGCTGAGTCAAGAGCTTGAAGAGTGATTGTTTCGTCGTCTACACGAAGTGTGAGTTCACGAAATTCTTCCTCTGTGTGGAATTTCTTTATTGCTTCAGGATATGGCACACGAGCTTGGTACTCTTTATTTACTGGGTTTGGTAAATCATGGCTTACCTCAATCTTACCTTTACTTACCACAGTTTCTTGCCTTGGGTCAGATTCCACTAACAATTCACTGTTATGAGCTTGTACATCTTGGGTCCATAATTCGGCTCAGGTTTGTAGCCTTGTGGTGTTTCCTGTGGTGAAAGTTGAACAATTTGATTATCAACTAAATTTACTTTCTCACCTTCATCACTTGATGTCCTGGCTGAGTCAAAAGCTTGTAGACTGATTGATTTGTCACCTACACAAAGAATGAGTTCTCCTGTATTAACATCAATTTTAGTCCTGACAGTTGTTAGAAAGGGTTTTCCTAAAATTAAAGGAATCGAATTGTCCTCATTCATGTCTAAGACAACAAAATCTACTGGGAATATGAATTTATCAATTTTGATTAGAACATTTTCTATTATACCCCTAAGAATTCTAATAGTTTTATCAGTTAACTGAATGCTCATCCTAGTTTGTCTGGGTTTCCCTAAACCTAGTTGTTTAAACATTTTATAAGGCATAATGTTTATGCTTGCCCCTAAATCAGCTAACGCATTATCCATAGTTAAACTACCAATTATGCATGGAATTGTAAAACTCCTTGTGTCTTTTTGCTTCTGCGCTAGTCTGTTCTGTAACATTGCTGAGCATGATGCGTTTAATTCCACGTGGTGCTTCTCGTCTAATTTGCGTTTGTTTGTCAAGAGCTGTCTTAAAAATTTCCTCGAGTCTGGCGTCTGAAAAAGAGCTTCAATAAGAGGAAAGTTAATATGTAATTTCTTTAAAAGTTTAAGAAACTTACCGAACTGTTCTTCTGAATCGTCTCTTTCTAATGCTTCGGGGTAAGGTATGCGAGGTTGATACTCCTTAATTACCGATTTTGGCCTTTCTTGTGTTACCTCGTTTTTACCTTTTTCTTCCTTGGTTTCTTATTGTGAGATGGGTTCATCTATCTCCGTATTTTCCTGAGCTGCTATTGCTTGGATTTGCTCCTTTGGATTAATCTCAGTGTTGCTTGGTAGACGTCCTTGTGGTCGTTCGGACATTAATTTTGTAAATTGTTCGACTGCCTTAGTGATTTCCCCAACTTGGCTCTTGATCTCTTCAATCGGTGTTTGTTGACTTTTTAATGTTTTCTCAGTGTCTTGGAGAGGGGTATCCATATAGTGGACTTGTTCGTTCTCCATGCCATATTCGTAGGGTGGGTACTCAGGATTCACCACGCCTCTTGGATTCGAGTCATATTGCATTACTGGGTGTACCTGCGAGCGACTACACAAACCATCAATCTTTTTATTCATCATCTCTAGCTGGATTCGACTACACATGTTGAGGTCCAAGGCACTGGCTGCTTTAGTAGGAATTGTCCTCATGACTTGCCACTGATAATTATTCAGTGCCATCTTTTCTAGAGACTAAAATTATCTGCCAAAAGCAAAATAGAGGAAAATTAGCAAAGTAAAAATAAAAATAAAAAATAATAATGAAAATAAATTGCAATAATAAAAAAATGGCTAAAGTAATAAAAATAGAGCTTTCTTAATATTTTAGTTCCCTGGCAACGGCGCCAAAAACTTGATTGCTGTAAAATCAGAGTTTTAAATATTTATAAAAGAATGATCAAACCTGGAGACTAACTCTAACAACAATATTAAGGCAAGTGTACCTATCGCACAGTAGTATAGCTTAGGCAAGACCGGATATCGAACCCAAAGGAACTAAAAGTACTAATACTAACTTTCTTTTTATTATTTAGCCTTAAAATTAGAGTGAAGTTGCTTTTGACGAAGACTAAACTAAGAACACAAAGACAAAAAGGACGAATAGAAAAATAACTTTGAAGAAAAACTCAGTTGATTGCGACGATACCCTCAGGAAGAATCCACCTAGACTTCCCTTATTAATTAACCTTTAAATTATATGATTTCCTTTACTTAGCTTTATTCGTAAGACTCCCTAACCTATATTAAACCCTCTCTCGAGGCGAATAACGTCTAACCCTAGGTTAATTAGTGGAACTCTCGTTCGCTTATAATAACCCCCTAGGATAGCAGTAAATCGATCAATGGACTCCCATATTAGGTTTCACTCTAATCCGGCAAAATCTCGTAACCCTACCTCTAGGCGTTCGATCAACTCCGCTTAATTATGTTAGATCTACTCTTATGCAGGGTCTATTCCTCCTCCACCTAAGCACATTAGAATTGGATTAAGCAACATAATTAAGAACAAACTAAGTACTTATCATATAACTTAAAGATCAAATAAAAAGATTCATCTAGGTTTCATCCCCTTCAAGTATCTGAAGGGTTTAGTTCATAATGAATAAACACAACATCGCAAGAGAAAAGATAAAACAAAACATAAGAAAATCCTAAAACTCCCTGAAGGAATTGAAGGAGAATTCCGCCGTCTTGAGTCTTCTTGGGATGGATCAACTGGCTATGTTCGCGTTATTCCCTAGTTCTGACCTTCTCGGCTTGGCTCCTTGGCCTAGCTTTGATGCCGACTTCGGCTTCTGCCGAACTCCTCTTCAAGTTGTCCCCTTGGGTGTTGATATGGACTTTAAGATGCCTTGCTTGGCCCCTAAGTATCCTAATTTAAGTAGAATTCCTAATAGGGTGTTTGAATAGGCTTTGGAATGTGTTTCTTTGCCTCCAAGTATCCTTTCCCGAATGAAATTACTCTTTCCAGCGACAGGGACACGGCCATGGCACACGCCCGTGTGGCTCGTGGCCAGGTCATGTTTGGACTTTTAATGAGGCACGGCCATGTTTATCGGGGTCCAAGCCGTGTTCTAGTAATTTAATGAGGCACGGCCGTGTGGCTTGAAGTCCAAGCCGTGTTGATTTCGTGAATTGGCCTATTTGGCCTGTTTTAAGCCCGTTTTACGTTCTTTTCATCTGTGGGTGCTTTCCTGAGTATAAGACATGAAAAGAAAGGATTAAGAGCACCTTTTTACATAAATTGAGGCTTAAATTATCCAAAAGCATTCTAAATGTGGGCCTAAAATATATTACTTTTACGATTTATCACAAGTCAACCCACCCAGCTCTACACACCAAGTATGTAGCCGAGCTGCCAGAATATAAGCGGCTTAAAGCCGTTGGTAGATCCACAATCATCTCGAGCGACCGGTGTGACCCTAACTATCAAATCGGTGAGTCCACAGTCGTCTCGGGTGACCTGTGTGACCCTAACAATCAGATCAGTGAGTCCACAGTCGTCTCGGGCGACCCGTACGACCCTAAGAGATCAATTACTTCCTCCAATTACGAAATCCCAATCCCATGCAGAATGTCATGTATGTAAAGCACATATCAAAATGATGTATGAAATAAAATTACCGTCATAACCAGTTAAACAGAATACACACAATCATACTAATCAGCCCTTAAGGGTATAACAGTAATTTTACCCACTGAAGGTATTTTAGTAATTTACCCACCAAGGGTATTTTAATAATTTACCCACCAAGGGTATTTTAGTATTTTTGTCATTTAACGGCCTTTCTGGAGGCCTAGTGTTGCCTCAAGCGACCCAGGACCCCTTTTGGGTCTCTATGGTGCAGTTGGGCCTAAAATCCAGTTTTGATCCAAATGGGCCAACACACTCGTGTGGCCCATTTGACATATTTTCAGTCTCGAGTTCGTAGACTTCGCAGTCGCATTAATTGTTCAGTATTTCTCCATCGATTTTGCCCCTGTGGGTCCGTAAGCCCATTGGGCCCATTTAGCCCGTTTCAGTTCGATCAGGCCCGTTATAGCCTTAGTTTCGTGAGAGTGCTCGTGACACTCTCAACGGTCTACCACCATTATTCGTGTCTCAGTTTACTACTTCGAGCACTCGCACGCTCGTGAGGTCACATTTTTCGGTTTTTCAGCTTTTGGCCGATTCTCAGTGCAACACATGCATTCATCAAGCTCGGTGTGAGATTACACACCTGTTACGAGCGTAGATTGAACCCTCGAGATTACGCATCTATGAGATCAAATCATCCCAATCCATTAGTCTCATCACCGATAAAACATAGTTAAAACTTGAATCCGAATAATCACCAATCACCACTTACATGTGACCTTCTTCAACTAAGTGGCCACTTTTCAGTTTTGCTTCTTTAATGGCTAAAGCGAACAACTCCTAAATTGATTGCTCCACAGGGGTTAGCATCTACCAGTATTCAGCACAAGAAGGAAATCCAACAGTGTTTAATGTCACTTACCCTTAGATTCGGCAAGAATAGATTCTTGAGCAATCAGGAGTTGGACACTCACAACCCTCAGAAACGATAATCAACTGGAGAGAGGAGGAAAAGATTAGTTCGGCTTGACCAAATAAGGAACGACAGATGAAGTATTAAGGGAGAATGGATTCAGCCTAGCCACCAAAGTCAAGAAGAGAGTTTCGGCTTTAACAGAGAAACAAGAGAGAAAAGAAAAGAAAGTAGAGAAAGAAACAACCATTACCTTAAATTAAAGATAAGTCGAATGGGAAGAAAAGATTCGGCACAAGCAGCAAACCCAAAAGAATCAAAATTCGACTATGGAGTATAAACCGAATGAAAAACAATTAAAGAACACAAACCGAAATATTGGTGTAAGAAGAATTCGGCTAGAGAAAAGAAATGGAATGTTAAAGAGGAGATGCACGAGTGGTAACTTTCCCACAGGTTCGGCCAAGTCTCAAAGAGAGAAAAAAGAAAGAGGGGAGAAAATGATTTCGGTAACAGGGAATTGTCAAGAGAAAAATGACCCAAAGTGCTTGAAGAATATTTGCCCACAATGCACCAATGCAAAGGAAATTCCGGCACTTCCCTTTGACACAACCGAAAATGCACTATACCAAAAACCAAGTCTCTTGGCCGAATTTTCCTATCCACATCCCCATATTCGGCCAACTCTTCCCCCACTTGAAATCCCAAGATTTTCTCCCCTTTTTCCTCCTCAATTCACTCTCCATCTCCCATTCAAACTCACCCAACAACCTTGACCAATTCAAATACTTCCCCATCAGTATTTGATTCCAACACAACCGCTTATCTTTTCCTGAGCAAAATAAAAGCCTTCAATTTGCCATCTATGGGATTCAAACCCTTCTCCCCCTACTCTGCCATTGACGCCACAGCCACCACACCATACACTCCACTTATGTCTCTTAAACACACACAATTTTACTTAAGTCCTACTTTCAGTAGCCCTCTCCACTAAAGAGCCAAAAAGAAAAACTTTTCCAAGGCTCAACCTCGAACCCAAGCCTCTACAGGACCCCCAAACACACCCAAATAACAATCCACATAAGCACCACATGAATTTAAGCAAAACTACTAACCCCTAACTTTTGGGTCGTTACAATAGATATCGATGATATTCCTAGCACCAATTCAATAGCAAACTCAACCTCTCTGATAGGTGGCAACCCTGGTAACTTTTTTGGAAACACATCCGGATACTTGCAAACTACTTGTATTGATTCAATTTTTGATTCAGACACTTTTGTATCTAAAACATAAGCAAGTTAAGCTTCGCAACCTTTTCTCACACATCTCTAAGCTGACATAGATGAAATCACAATAGGCAATTCACTCGGCTCATCTGATTCAATTCGAATGATTTCACTATTCAGACATTTCAATTCAATAGTCTTTTGTCTACAATTCACAATAGCATCATACAACGTCAACCAATCCATACCTAGAATTACATCGAATTCATCAAATGGTAGTAGCATCAAGTTAGCCAAAAAATAGTAGCCCCGAGTTATTAAAGGACGGTTCTTGCAAACTTTATCAACTAGAACATATTTGCCTAAGGGGTTCGATACTTTAATCACAAACTCAATAGACTCAACAGGTAAACTCTTACTAGACACCAATTTCATACAAATATATAAATGAGTCGATCCAGGATCAATCAAAGCAATCACATTAGTGTCATAAAGAGAAAATGTACCGGTGATAACATCTGGTGATGATGCATCTTCGCGAGCGCAAATAGCGTAAGCTCTGGTAAGTGCTCTAGCCTGTGATCTCACTGTAGAATCTCTCGTAGTACCGCAATTACCACTCGTATTACCAGTGTTTCGGGTTGGTCTCCTTCTAGCAGCTATATTGCTTGGTCTTGCATTCTGAGATTTGTCTTTCTCATTTAACTTAGGGCAATCCCGGAGAATGTGATCTTGCGAGCCACATCTGAAACAAGCCCAATCATTCATTTTACATTCACCAGGATGTCGTCTTCCATATCGTTGACACTCGGATTTGTTGTTCCTCACGCTGCCAACACTCGATATTGATGTAGTTTGAGTTTTAGGACTTGTACTTCCACGATCTCTGTTTGGATACCCAATAGAAGCATTTGAATGAGTATACAAAACCCGTGATTTCTTTGATGAGGATTGATATGGTTTTCTCATCGATCTCTTCTTTGAATCTCTAACCTCGAAGTCACCTTTTCTCTTTTCTTTCCCTAGTTCTTCGACTTTATAGGGTCTGTCAACAAGTACCACAAATTCTTTCAACTCTAGAATCCCGACTAGCAATCTGATATCCTCGTTCAACCCATCTTTGAATCTTTTACACATAATTGCTTTGATTGAAACACATTCCCGAGCATATTTACTAAGTCTCATGAATTCTTGCTCATACTCTGTCACAGACATACAGCCCTATTTCAACTCTAGAAACTCTTTGCATTTTTTATCAATAAACCGTTGACTGGTATATTTCTTCCTAAACTCATCTTGAAAGAATTCCCAAGTAAATCTTTCTCTCAGTACCATGGACACGAAAGTATACAACCATCGATACGCAGTGTCCTTCAGAAGTGATACCACACATTTTAAACACTCAGCTGATGTGCAAGAAAGTTCATCAAATACCCGAATAGTATTTTCAAGCCAAAATTCAGCTCTCTCCGTATCGTCATCAACAGTAGCTCTGAACTCTTTGGCCTCGTATTTTCAAATCTTATCAACTGGGGGCTTATTCAGTCGTAAAAGTTCCACACCTTAAGGAGCTATGGGAACTGGTTGAGAATTAGGTAGGGGTGGAGGTTGTTGAGCAGCCAAATTTGTTCGAATAAATTTCGTGAACCACTCATTCATCATCTGAAAGAAGGCTTCTTTAGCCTCTCCTCCCTAGCAACTCGATACGGGTCTAGACTCCGATTGCACTACTCCGTGAATGGAGGCAGGCACATTACTTTCAACATCATCAGCTACAGCTCGATTGGGATCCATTTACTATATGAAAACATGATTTAAATTGTCAGGAGATATCACATTATCACAGGTTATATATGGCATGTATAGCTAGTGTAACACCCCTTACCCATGTTCGAAGCTGGAACCGGATATGAGGCATTGCCTAACTTAACTTGCTTAAACATAACACACCGGGCTATAAAATTTTCACTGCAGCTTAGAAACTTTCCATTTAAACTCATAACCAGCTCATTCTGGGCCTACAACGCCTTAAACATTCTTTCGGGAGGTTTCGAAATTAAATTGAGAACTTTTAAGCGCTTAGAAAATTTTTGTCCAAACAGGGGCCACACGCCCGTGTTGTTCAAGGAACACACCCGTGTGCCCCTGAAACGTGCCCGTGTTCTTCATCCGTGGTTGACACTGACTTATTTTGCACAGCCGGACACACGCCAGTGTCCCTGGCCCGTGTCCCTCACACGGCCTCGACACGCCCGTGTCTTAGCTCGTGTGCCAAAACCTTGGCATTCTATTTATGATTTCATCACCTCACTAAGGTCACACAGCCAAGGCACACACCCGTGCCCTTATTCCGTGTGTCGATTTCAATTCCTAACTTTAGGTGCAGACTTTACACAGCCTGGGCACAAGCCCATGTCCAAGGCCGTGCCACCCACGCAGCTGAGACACATAGCCGTGTCTCTGCCTGTGTGTTTACTACTGAGCATACTGACTTGTAAACCTAGCTCACCAGGGGACACACGGCCGATCAACACGCCCATGGGACTGACCGTGTAACACACATGGCCCAGACATACGCCCGTGTGTCTACTCGTATGGACATTAAAAAGGCTATATTCTAAGCCAAATGCCACCTACATAGCAACCATACTTATACTAACTCCAATAAAGCATCCACACAAGATAAACTTTATGATTCATCATTAATGAATATATATATATAAGAACTAGTCAAGTATTGGCCCAACTTTAATGACCATTTACAAAATGAATTGAAACAACCATAGTAGCCAACACATTTGGCTTGGAAATATGACATAACCAAAACATTCAAGTCCTATACATGCCATACTCAAAATAAGTCTAATTTGGATATACCCAAAAAGTGGTCGATAGTGTGATCTCCAACTCCGACGTCCGCAAATTCTCGAGCTAACTTTGCAATACTATAATGAAAAAGGGCAATGAAAGGGGTAAGCATAAAGCTTAGTAAGTTTGCGTGGGAATAAATAGCAACAATAAGCTCATGATAAAATCCATCCATGGCATTAATTAACCATACACAAAGTTATAGGCTTCTTGCCTTACTTACTCATACTTGCCCTTATTTAGCACCTACCATGCCACATATAGTATATTCTTCTTCGTGAATTACTCACGGGTACTTGTGTTAACTCAATCATATAGCTTTAATAAAATTCTCGTTTCTACTTCACAGCTAATCTATTCAACCCGATAAATCACTAGGGATGCTCAAAGATGCACATTCATGATCATTAGCATAAACATGAAACCAATGCCACATATCAAATGTGGTCTTACATGGGGTCACCTCTGAGTGCCGATGCCATATCCCGGATATGGTCTTATAAGATTCTCATACTCAATACCGAAGCCATATCTCAGATATGTCTTATACAGGATCTCAATTTGGTGCCGAGGCCATGTCCCGGATATGGTCTTACACGGGACCTTATCCATCTCATGTCTTGAAGATAGTATTCTCACACTTATTATAGTCCAACCGGGACTTCAACATCTCAACTTTTATCATCTTTCTCACTCAACACCAATATTCAATTTCATAGAATATCATGTATCATTATAATATCAACCATTCTCAAACATGCTAGCATAAATGTTGAATTTATCACATACAAACTTACCTCATTTTCAAAATAGGCTAGATTGTGGGTCTAGTCCGATATTTTTTTTCTTTCCCCGTTCGAGGTTGATTCTTGGCACTTCTTGCTCTATAATAGTAAATTATCTCATTTTAATCATCACATTAATAAAAGCATTTCAATAATCATGCTTTGGTTAAATTATCATTTTGCCCTTAGACTTTGGCAAAATGACCATTTTACCCCTAGGCTCGGAAATTAATTCTAATCAAATTTATACCTTCAACAAGCCTAGGTGAACATTTATTTATCTTATGGCTATCATCAAAACCCAACATTTTACACATTTACTACAAACTTTATAACATTTACAATAAGGTCCATTTAGGTGTTTTCATAGTAACACCTTTCACAACAGTTGTTTATCTAACAACTAAGACTCATTTTCTTCCATAAAAATGGAGCAAACAACTTAAAAGCTCACATGGAAAATCCGTAAACTTTTCACCATATTATAAGATAGTCCCCTCTTTAGAAAGCTTAAGCTTTAAGGGCCCCAAAAGTACAACTATCATCAAGAAAAACCATTAAAATCACTTACTTGTGGGGAGAAGAGTTTGCTAAAATTTTGAGCTTTCAAAAACACTATTTTGCTTGCTATTTTCAGTGGAGGAAGATGAGTAAAAAGATGTATATCATCTTTTCTTTATTTTATTCAATTTCATCAATTTAATCCACCTACTACACCAACTTTGACCAATTTTGACAATTCTTATCCCCTATGGACGGCCATCCTATAATTGGGGGTCTAATTGCACTTTAAAGACCTCTAATTAATGTTCTTTTGCTATTAAACACCTTTAGCTTATAAAATAGAACTTTATCACTTAATGCGATTTAGTCCTTTTTCACAATTAAGCATGAAATCGCTAAAATTAAAGCACCAAAATTTTCATGCACTTATATGATCATGATCTAACTCATAATATAATATCAAAATAAATCTTCTCTAGCCTTGGATTAGAGATCCCGAGATCACTGTTTCGACTAGCCCTTAAATCGGGCTGTTACAATTCTCCCCCTAAAGGATTTTCGTCCCCAAAAATCTTACCGGTGAAAAGGTTGGGATATTTGTTTTTCATAGTCTCCTCGAGCTCCCATGTAGCCTCTTCTATTCCATGCCTCTACCATAGCACTTTCACAAGAGCTATACTTTTGTTTCTCAATCGTTTGACCTCTCGTGCCAAAATCTTAACCGGTTCTTCGCCATAAGTCAAGTCCGGTTGAATTTCTACCTCTGTTGGTACTATCACATGTGAAGGGTCCGAACAGTATTTCGTAACATGGACACGTGGAAGACATCGTGAATCTTTTCTAGCTTAGGTGGCAAGGCCAAACGATAAGCTACCGCTTTTATCCTCTCGGTAACTTCATAAAGTCCAATAAAACGCGGACTCAATTTGCCTTTCTGGCCAAATCTGAGGACTTTCCTCCAAGGTGATACTTTCAGAAACACTTTATCACCGACTTGGAATTCAATCTCTTTACTTTTTAAATCCAAATAGGACTTTTATCTATCAGAAGTAGCTCTCAACCAATCTTGAATCATCTTTACTTTCTCTTCGGTCTCTCTAACCAAATCAACCCGTGAATCTCTTCGGTCTCTTCGGTCTCTTCGGCACTTACGCCCATACAAAGCCTCGTAATGCACCATTTTCAAACTTGACTGAAAACTGTTATTGTAGGCAAATTATACCAATGGTAGGTACTTTTCCCCACTGCCTTGAAACTCAAGAACACAACACCGGAGCAATCCTCAAGTACTTGTATTCATCTCTCCGACTGTCCGTCATTTTGGGGGTGAAAAGTCGCACTAAAACTCAACTTTGTACCCAAGGCCTCTTGCAAATTTTTCCAAAATCTGGATGTGAATCTCAGATCTCTATCCGATATAATCGATAAGGGCACTCCGTGAAGCCTTACTATCTCAGAAACATACAAGTTTTCCAACTTGTCAAGTGAGAAGTCGACTTGTACAGGTATGAAATGGGCTGACTTCGTAAGCCTATCGACTACAACCCATACAGCATCTTTCTTGGTCGGTGTCAACGGCAAACCCGTTACAAAGTCCATTGTAATAAGGTCCCACTTCCACTTAGGAACCAAAAGGGGCTGAAGTAGACCCGAAGGCACTTGGTGTTCAGCCTTCACTTTCTGACAAATCAAGCATCTCGATACAAACTTGGAAATACCCTTCTTCATTCTCAAGTCATTGTACATCTTCGTGCTACCTGGGTGCACAATTAAACATCCGCTATGTGCTTCATGCAAAATCTTACGAATAAGTTTATCATTTCTGGGTACACAGACCATAACTCGAAACGTCAAACATCTATCAGGATTTACCCTAAAGTCTGACTCAACATCTGACTCACATAGAACTCTTTTGGCTTGCAAGTTGTTGTCCTCTTTCTGTGCTTCACAAATCTCTTAAAGAAATAATGTTCTAGCCCTCAGCTCAGTTAGAATAGAACCATCGTCTAACAAAGCCATTCGTGTTTTCATGGCTCTCAACGTAAACAATGATTTTCTGCTCAAAACATTAGTGACCACGTTCGCCTTTCCCTGGTGGTAATCAATCACTAGCTCATAATTCTTTATCAACTCAAGCCATCTTCGCTGCCTTAAGTTCAATTCCTTTTGAGTCATCAAATACTTTAAACTTTTATGATTGGTGAAAATCCAATATCTTTCACCATACAATGGTGTCTCCAAATCTTTAGTGTAAATGGTAGCCAACTCTAAATAATGCTTTGGATAGTTCTTCTCGTGTGGCTTTAACTGTCTGGAGGCATATGCTATCACCTTGCCTTCTTGCATAAGTATACAGCCTAATCCATTTAAGGATGTATCACTGTAGATCACAAATTTTTTTCCCGACTCAAGTTGTACTAGAACTAGAGCCTCTATCAACAATGCCTTTAATTTCTCAAAACTCTGTCGGCACTTTTCTGTCCATTCAAACTTTACATCTTTCTGTAACAGTTTTGTCATTGGGGTCACTATCAAGGAAAGCCCACTAACGAACCGCCTATAATAGCCAGCTAGGCCCAGAAAACTTCTACCCTCAGATGTATTTTTCGACGGTTTCCAATCAACAATAGCTAAAATCTTACTTAGGTCTACTCAGGCTCCATCTCCCGAGACAATGTGTCCCAGAAATCCAACTTCTTTGAGCCAAAATTCACTTTTGCTGAACTTAGCATACAACTGATTGTCCCGCAAAATCTGTAAAACTGTCCTTAAGTGTTCAGCATGTTCACTCTCATCACGGGAGTAGATCAATATATCATCGATAAAGACCATGACAAATTTGTCCAAGTATGGTCAAAAAATGCGATTCATCAAGTCCACGAAAATGGAAAGGGCATTCGTTAGATCAACAGGCATGACCAAAAATTCATAGTGGTCATTCCTCATCCGAAATGTAGTTTTCGACACATCTGTGTCTTTTACTCTCAACTGATAGTACCTAGACCTTAAGTCTATCTTGGAAAATACTGTGGCTCCCTTCAATTGATCAAATAGATCATCAATCCTCGGCAACGGGTACTTGTTCTTCACAGTTACCTTGTTAAGTTACCGATAGTCTATGCATAATCTCATGGAACCATCTTTTTTCTTTACAAGTAATACGGGAGCTCCCCATAGAGAAAAACTTGGTCTTGCAAAGCCTCTACCCGTTAGCTCTTGCAACTGTGCTTTCAATTCTTTTAGCTCAGTTGGAGCCATTCTATACAGAGTAATAGAAATGGGGGCAGTGCCCGAAGCTAACTCAATCCTAAATTCAATCTCTCTAACAGGAGGTAACCCTGGCAATTCCTCCGGGAAAACATCTGGATACTCGCATACTATGGGTATCGACTCAATTCTCAACTCATTCTCTTTAGCATTCATCACAAGGGCAAGGTAAGCTTCGTACCCTTTTCTTAAATACCTCTGAGCCAACATGTGAGAGATCACTATCGGCGACTTGCCTTATTCATCTGATTCAACAGGAAGAGTGTCTCCATTCTCACATTTCAACTCAATAAACCTCTTTCCACAATTCACAATTACATCATTTGTAACTAACCAATCCATTCCAAGGATGACATCAAACTCATCAAAAGGCAATAACATAAGATCAACTGGAAAGCAATGACCCCTAATCATCAAAGGGCAACCTTTGCATACTCTATCAACCAACACATACTTGCCTAGGGGATTAGACACTCTTACTACAAATTCAGCAGACTCTATAGGCATGCTCATGCTAGAGACTAATTTCATGCATATGTATGAGTGGGTAGATCCTGGATCAATTAAAGCTATAACATGAGTATCACAGAGAGAAAATGTACCCGTGATTACGTCAGGGGAAGATGCCTCTTCACGAGCACGAATGGCATATGTTCTCGCTGATGCTCTACCCTCGACTCTTGTAGTCTGCTCTCTAGATGTATTCTTGATACTCATTTCATTTCCCAGGTTTATCTGCGGTCTTCCTCTAAAAGCACTTCCCGGTCTTACATTCTGAGACTTCTCTTTCTCGCCCACCTCGGGGCAATCTCTGATAAATGGTCTAAAGGCCCACATCTAAAACAAGCTTTCTCATTTGCTCGGCACTCACCAGAATGACGCCTGTCACACTACGGGCATTCCAGTATATTCGATCAGGTATTGCCAACACTAGCAACTAATGTGGTCTGCGCTTTAGACCCTGAAAACTGTTTACTTTTACTTCGGTTTGAAAACCGGGCTGAAGTGGCTGATTGAGTAGCGAAATCCCTTGATTTCTTAGAGGAGGATTGGAGTGACTTATTCAGTTGTGTTTTCCTCAAGTCAGGGACTCAATCTCAGCTCTTCTTTTCTCTTTATCCAACTCTTCAGCCTTACAGGCTCTATCCACCAACACTACAAATTCTTTTAGTTCGAGAACTCCGACTTATAAACAGATATCTTCATTCAGCCCGTCCTCGAATCTCTTGCACATGATAGCCTCGGTAGACATGCACTCCTGGGTATACTTACTAAGCCTTACGAACTCACATTCGTATTCTGTCACAGTCATTCGACCTTGCTTTAACTCCAAGAACTCTTTTTTCTTCTAGTCAATGAATCTCTGGCTGATATACTTCTTCTGAAATTCCTCTTGGAGAATTCCCAGCTAACTCTCTCCCTTGGTACCATCGACACAAGGGTGTTCCACCACTGATAGGCCGAATCTCTCAAGAGAGATACCGCACATTTTATGCACTCTTCAGGCGTGCATGACAACTCATCGAATACCCTGATGGTATTCTCGAGCCAAAATTCCGCTCTCCTTGGATCATCATCCTTACTAGCCTGAAATTCCTCAGCTCCTTATTTCCGGATCTTATCGACCGGAGGCCTTTCTCTTCTCACTACCTCAACCACTTGAGGAGCTACAGGAGCAGGTTGAGGAATAGGTGGGGGTAGAGGGGATTGAGCATTAGGATTTGCTCGAATATACTCAATGTACCAATTGCTCATCATATAGAGGAAGGTTTCTCGGGCCTCTTCTTCCTGACTCAAGGTCTCGGGTCTAGTATCTAATGGCGCGGTCTCTTGCACGTGAGCCGGTGCATTACTCACAGCATCATCAGCTGCAGTCTGATCGGGATCAGGATCCATTTACTATATAAAAATAAACAATTTGAACCATCAGGAGTCGTCACACTATCATTACACAAGTACTCTTATGTATGGCATGTATAGCTAGAGTCATACTTACGCTATGTTAGTCCTAAAATTGACTAAACTGTAGCTCTGATACCAATAAATTGACCTAACTTAACTTGCTTAAACATAACACATCGGGCTGTAAAATTTTCACTACAGCTTAGAAACTTTCCATTCAAACTCATAACCTGCTCATTCTGGGCCTACAAGGCCCTAAACATACTTCTGGAAGGTTTCAGAATTAAACTAAAAACTTGTAAGCGCTTAGAAAATTTTTGTCCAAACAGGGGCCACACGCCCGTATTGTTCAAGGGACACGCCCGTGTGCCCCTGAAACATACCCGTGTTCTTCACCCGTGGTCGACACTGACTTATTTCACACGGTCGGAAACACGCCCGTGTCCCTCACACGGCATCAACACGCCTTTGTCTTAACTCAAGTTCCAAAACCTTGGCATTCTATTTATGACGTTATCACCTCACTAAGGTCACACGGCCAAGGCACACGCTCGTATCCTTAGGCCGTGTGTCGATTTCAATTCCTAACTTCAGGTGCAGACTTTACACGGCCTGGGCACATGCCCATGTCTAAGGCCGTGCCACTTACACGACTGAGACACACTACCGTGTCTTTGCCTGTATATTTACTACTAAGCATACTGACTTGTAAACTTAGCTCACAAGGGGATACACAGCTGATAAACACGCCCATGGGGCTAACCTTGTATCACACACGGCCCAGACACACGCCCGTGTGTCTACCCGTGTGGACATTAAAAAGGCTATATTCTAAGCTAAATGCCACCCTACATAGCAACCATACTTATACTAACTCAAATAAAGCATCCATACAAGCATAAACTTCATGATTCATCATCAATGAATATATATATGTAAGAACTAGTCAAGTATTGGCCCAACTTTAATGACCATTTACAAAATGAATTGAAACAACCATAGTAGCCAACACATTTGGCTTGCAAATATGACATAACCAAAACATTCAAGTCCTATACATGCCATACTCAAAATAAGTCTAATTTGGCTATACCCAAAAAGTGGTCGATAGTTGATCTCCAACTCCGACGTCCGCAAATTCTCGAGCTAACTTTGCAATACTATAAGGAAAAGGGCAATGAAAGGGGTAAGCATAAAGCTTAGTAAGTTTGCATGGGAATAAATAGCAACAATAAGCTCATGATAAAATCCATCTATGACATTCATTAACCATACACAAAGTTATAGACTTCTTGCCATACTTACTCATACATGCCCTTATTTAGCACCTACCATGCCACATATTGTAAATGCTTCTTCATGAATTACTCACGGGTACTTGTGTTAACTCAATCACATAGCTTTAATAAATTTCTCGTTTCTATTTCTAAGCTAATCTATTCATCCCGATAAATCACTAGGGATGCTCAAAGATGCATATTCATAATCATTAGTATAAACATGAAACCAATGCCACATACCGGATGTGGTCTTACATGGGGTCACTTCTGAGTGCCGATGCCATATCCCGGATATTGTCTTATGTGGAATCTCACCTCAAGTATCGATGCCATATCCTGGATATGGTCTTATACTATTCTCATACTCAATACTGAAGCCATATCTCAGATATGGTCTTATACGGGATCTCAATTTGGTGCTGAGACCATGTCCCGGACATGGTCTTACACGGGACCTTATCCATCTCATGTCTTGAAGATAGTATTCTCACACTTATTATAGTCCAACCGGGACTTCAACATCTCAACTTTTATCATCTTTCTCATTCAACACCAATATTCAATTTTATAGAATATCATGTATCATTATAATATCAACCATTCTCAAACATGCTAGCATAAATGTTGAATTTATCACGTACTAACTTACCTCGTTTTCAAAATAGGCTAGATTGTCGGTCTTGTTCGATATTTTGTTCTTTCTCTGTTCGAGGTTGATTCTTGGCTTTTCTTGCTCTATAATAGCAAATTAACTCATTTTAATCATCACATTAATAAAAGCATTTCAATAATCATGCTTTGGTAGAATTACTATTTTGTCCTTAGACTTTAGCAAAATGACTATTTTACCCCTAGGCTCAGAAATTAATTCTAATCAAATTTCTACCTTCAACAAGCCTAGGTGAACATTTATTTCACTTATGGCTATCATCAAAACCCAACATTTCACACATTTACTACAAACTTTATAACTTTTACAACAAGGTCCATTTAGGTGTTTTCATAGTAACACATTTCACAAAAGTTGTTTATCTAACAACTAAGACTCATTTTCTTCCATAAAAATGCAGAAAACAACTTAAAGGATCACATGGAAAATCTCTAAACTTTTCACCATATTGCAATATAGTCCCCTCTTTAGAAAGCTTAAGCTTTAGGGGTCCCAAAAGTACAACTATCATCAAGAAAAACCATTAAAATCACTTACTTGTAGGGAGAAGAGTTTGCTGAAATTTTGAGCATTCAAAACCCCTATTCTGCTTGCTATTTTTGGTGGAGGAAGATGAGCAAAAAGATGGATATCATCTTTTCTTTATTTTATTCAATTTCATTAATTTAATCCACCTACTACACCAACTTTGACCAATTTTGACAATTCTTGTCTCCTATGGCCAGCCACCTTATAATTAGGGGTCTAATTGCACTTTAAAGACCTCCAATTAATGTTCTTTATCTATTAAACTCCTTTAGCTTATAAAATAGAACTTTTACACTTAATGCGATTTAGTCCTTTTCGCAATTAAGCATGAAATCGCTAAAATTAAAGCACCAAAATTTTCATGCACTTATATAATCATGATCTAACTCATAATTTAATATCAAAATAATTTTTCTCTAACCTCGGATTAGTGATCCCGAGATTACTATTTCGACTAGCCTCTAAATCGGATTGTTACAGCTAGACTTACACATACGCTACGTTAGTACTAGAATTGACTAAACCTAGCTCTAATTCCAATAAATGTAACACCCCTCACCCGTATTCAATGCTGTGGTTACGGAGCATTACCGAACTTATAAAACAATTAGACATTCATTTCACATACAATTTCCAAATTTTATTCAATCATCATTTAAACTCAATCACATCAACCTTAGTATGAGCTACAAAGCTCAAAACACGCATTCGGGAAGGTTCGGGACTAAACCGATAACTCAGGAAATTTATATGAAACTTAGAAAATTTTCCAAAATACAGGGGTCACACACCTGTGTGGCCCTGCTATGTGAGAGACACGCCTATGTCACAGGCCGTGTGGACATTCGAAATGGGATCACAAGTCCGTGTCTCAGCCCATGTTCGACCTCGTGTAACTCTCTGACTTGGGTCCAACGGCCAACACACACGCCCGTGTGCCTTAAAAATGGCCACACACACCCGTGTACCAGGCCATGTGCTAGGCCGTGCCAAACCTGTAGGGTATACTGACTTATACCATACGGCCAAGTCATACACATGTGTGTGAGGCCGTGTGGAACATACTGACTTGATTTCTATTTCAACACCAGGGGGCACACGGCCGTGTAACCTGACCATGTGTCACACACGGCTGAGACACACGTCTATTTCTCTGCCCGTGTGGACAAAAATAGAAAAAATAACCAAGCCATTTTGTCACCCAATTTACATATACCTACACCAAACTCAAATGGCACAAAACATAGCATAATATAGACATTCAATCAACCTCAACCAAGCATATTTCATACCATTTCCAACACAAACTAATACAAGGTATACAATCTCACATAGTCATCCAATTTATACCCATTTCACTTTCTTAAATCATCAATATGGTCATTTTTCTAAACATGCATTATTTGCCTAGATTCACTAACTTACCAATAATCAAAACTCCACCATTTGATATCCATATTACCTATTTTCAACTAGCAATATATAACCATCATCAATCACATACACAAGCTATATGCACATTTATATATACAACCAAAATAATCCAAATAAACCAACTCTCATGGCTAAATACAAAACCAAAACATTAACTTTTACAAGCCATTACAATTGGCTAAATTTATAGTTAACACGTATGTACCAAAATAACCAAACTTCTATACATGTCATATACTTAAAACACTTAAGTTCAAAAGTACCAAAGTGATAGTATGATAGTGTGAAGCGATCTTCGACTAACGTTGAATTTGAGCTAGCTTTGAAATCACTATAAAACACGGAAAAATAAACAGAGTAAGCTTTATAGCTTAGTAAGCTCATATGATTAATAAGTATAATTTGCCAACTCATTCATAATTTAAAGAACATAAGTTAATATAAATAATACATTCAATTCAACAATTTGCACATTGCCATAATTCTATGTATCATGTATAATTTCATTACTTTCACTTACTTTTCATATAAACTTATCAATTATCACTTACTTGCCAAACTTATCACGAGTACCTAAACTGAACCTTATTATTGCTGACATCCTCGTACCATCATCTTTTCCAGTTGAACCATTCGAAATATTTTCGGGTACTCGGGAATCTTGCACTGAAGTGCCACATACATAGCCAAAGCTATCTCAATCTCATATCACATATATACTCACTCTCAAGCTATCAATGGGCCTGCTCACACAAGCTGTCGGTCAATACATAGCTACAGGGTACTGCTCACACAAGGTGTTAAGTAACCGCAACACATGCCAGTATACTCAGCTACCGATAGGATATACAGGACCAGCACTCAAATCACATAATCACAATAACCCTTAATGACATGTCACTAGTATCCTATCTATTCCTAAGGTTCAACCAGGATTCTCACTTTGTCAATGCTTTTTCGATAGATTCCACAATGTCATAATATCACAATTATAATATTTAAGCATATAAACACATATAACATTAAGCTTATTAATCATACAACCTTACCTCGATAGTAAAATCGATGAAATGGAACTACTAGTCAATTACTTTATTTTTCCCCCGATCCAGATACGAACTTCGTTTTCTTGATCTATATAATTTCAAATTTAGCTTATTCATTCATCACTCTATTCAATTTAATACACATTTCACATTATGGAAAACTTATAATTTTTCCCTAATATTTCAATTTCTTTACAAATTAGTCCTTATCTCATAAAAACACAATTTCATGCAATTCCACCTAAACCCATGCTAGCCGAATTACAAATAGGTTCCTAGCAGCCCATATTTTCCATTTATTTTACATTTTAACCACAAAGTTTCCACATTTCACAATTTAATCCCTAATTTGCATTTTCACTAAAAATCACTTAACAAAACTTGTATAACTATCATCAAACATTCATAATATATCATTAATAATTAAAGCTCATATATATTCATCAACGGCAACATCCTAAACCTTAAACAGTTTTGCAAAATAGTCCCTAGGCTAGCTAGACTAAGCTAAAACGATATCAAAAACGTAAAAGTCATTAAAAACGGGACAAAATACACTCACCAATTGAGATTTCAAAGTAGCCGAACCCTAGCTCATTCCCATGGTTTTTAATCTTTGATAATTCGGTTGAAGAATTGATAATGGAAGATGATACAAAATTTTGTTTTATTATAATTAACCTTTAATAATTAATTTACATATTTAACCATTAAAAAACTTAATATTTACACCAAAAACCAAGCCACTATCATCCACCAACTCTGCGATTAAGTCCTTTTTATCAAATTAAGTATTCAAACGATAAAATTTCTTAACGAAACTTTCACACAATTATTCTATCATACTGCAAACATTAAAATATTAATAAAATAATTATTTTGACTTCAAATTTATGGTCCCGAAATCATTGTTTCGATTTGACTTAAAACGGGCTGTTACAATAAAGGTTATCCATGTTAAATTCACATGAATTATGTTTAAATGAACTAACATGTGTTGTTGATGTGCTTAGGCTTGTGCCAAGCTTATGATTGGATTATATCATGCTTAGTCTTAATGTAATACATTGAGACAGTAAGTGTTCAATTGGCAATATGCTTATGTACATGAAAAGGTGGTATAAATTAAAGTATGTAATCTCTTATGAAATGGTTTATCATGTAGTTGATTCCAAAAGAGCTATGTTAAATGCACTAACTCGTAGTCATGGTTGATGTTATGCTTATGTCTTGTATTATGAAAAGAGAACGGGTATGAAAAGATAATGAAAATGGTAAGTTTATAGTTGAAATGAAATATGATGAAATAAAAGGGAATGATGAGTTGAAAGATGTACTTGTATGTGTGAAGTTTACGTATGTTATGGATGAATATACTTAGTTCTTGAACAAATATGCTAATTAATGAATTGATGTTGTTATTTATGCTAAAGTAAATGCAATGGAAAGTAAATAAACGGAAGGGTTCAAGTCTTATGAAATCCTACTATGTTAGGATGATAAATATATATGGTGTTGATAGACTTATTCCATTATGAGTTGATGATTATGGTTCGATAAATAATGAGGCATTGGTATAGGTTTATACTTAACCTATAATGTCCATTATTGAAATGGAATGCTAAGTTTAAAGTTTGTACGAGCTTACTAAATATTCATTGCTTATGTGATTATCTTTCTCTTACTTTACAGATTATCGGAAGCTTGATCGGGTTGGAAGCTAGTCGGAGATCCATCACACTATCCATCGATTTTATTGGTAGATTTTGATGCTTTGGTCGTGGTTATAATGACATGTATAGGTGGACTATGTCTAATGTTTAGTTAATGATATTGGCTTGTAATATTGCTTTGGATTTGTGAAACTTATGTTATTTTGATGCCTTGATGGTTGGTATGCCTTTGGCACTTTGAAGCTTAAATGTTGGTGTTTATATGATCCAATCGATGCATGGTTTTTATGGCCAAAGTGGTAAGTTTTGGCATGTTTGGAAAAATGATCATTTAGGGCATGATTTGATATGGAATTTAGCCAAGTATAATTGGTTGGATTATGACCCATCTGATATGTTTGAATGTGAATTTGGCTTGTGGTCAATTATGGTATAGCTTGGTATAGAATTAATCTAAATATATATATGGATGAAATATGGTCAAATATATACAATTTAGATATATGTGTATTTGGGATGCTTGAAAACAATTGTTTAAATGATAAGTTCTAATGACACGGTATAAGTTTTAAGTATGGTATGTTTTAAAATGGTAGCAAGGTGATCAATTATACATATGTGTTGTTAAGTTGAGTGTTTTCTTTTGAGGTGCTTTTTGGGCATTTTGGTTGTATGGATAAATACCATATTGACCTAGCTTTATTATGCATGTTTTAGGTACATTTTTGAATGCTTGAAATATGTGCAAATGGCTTGTATGTATGAGCATGTTTTGGGTGAGAGAAATGGCTTGAAAATGACCTATTTCTTGTCCATACGACCTAAGACACGGGCATGTGTCTCAACCGTGTGTGACACACGGTCATGTGACACGGCCGTGTGCCCACTGTAGGTTTTTAAAGGTTGGATTTCGAGAGTTACTCGGCCTGACACACGGGCGTGTGGCTTGGCCGTGTGGCCCAAGTCAAAGAGTTACACGGGCACGGGCTGGGACACAGCCGTGTGTCCCTATTTTGAATGCCCACACGGCCTGAGACACGGGCATGTGTCTCAGCGTGTGAGTCACATGGCCTGGTCACATGGCCGTGTGACCCCTGCAGTGTGAATTTGTCCATCTTTTTCCATGAAGTTTTAAATGTTCCCGATTTAGTCCCGAATCATTTCTAAAGTGTTTTTAAGGCATCGAGGGCTCGAATAACTGACGTTATGCATGTGTTTGATTGGATTTTGCAAATGAATGTGTTAAAGTTACATATTTTCGATAATACTCAGTAACCCTATTCTGGAGACAGATATGGGTTAGGGGTGTTACATATTTAATTATAATTAAGTGAGTTTTTGTTTAGTAAAGTATCTAGTATTATTGAATTTTTTGTCATAGTATCGTTTTACTCGAGTCTAGTGATCGGGCAGGATAAGGGGTGTTAATTTTTTAACCTTAATATTGTTTTACGGAGAAAAATATAAATATAGAGAGATTTGCCTTACTTTAAAATTTACAATTTGGATAGCTTTTTATGATAATCTGTATTCTTTTTAAAAAATGAAAAGTGATGGATGGTCTTTTGTCATTAACTTTTAAAAGATAACTAAATATAGATTTATAATGAATGATGATGTCTGTAATTTTAGAAAAGAAAATACAAATTGTTATCTAAGCCAAATATTTTACAACTATTTTAAATATATATATAATCTTTTTTCTTTCTTATAATTGGAAAGGGGTATAAAGTTATTTGAGATTGAATCCAAGCTTTTTGCTTATAATATAATATTTTTGTATTTTGATTGTTAACGTATTCATCTCCTTCAAAAGCAATAATGATTGATTTGATTAATTATGTTAATAGTTAAGTTTGTATAATTAAAGGGGAGTTATTTATGGAAAGATTTGTTTCTTTTATTGTTATGCTTTCTGGTTATAGTTTTGTTCAAAAAAAAAATTAAGGGGAGATTATTGAGGTAGTTTATGATAAGTGCTAAGGAGTAGTGTCGTTAGTGTCTGACATAGTTCAACTCATAAACTTCTCATATACTGTGTTGGCAAATTTTGGTAATAAAATCTTTGATGAACGTATGCAAGCTCATCTATGATATCCAAACCCTTTATAGGAACTTATCCAGAAGATCAATTTGGATTGGATTAAGGAAATTGATTTCTCAATTTTGAAGAGATTGGACCGACTGAACTTGGAATTATATCTTGAAGATTCAAGACTTATCCTAAACTTGTCATATACTGTGTTGGCAAATTTTGGTAATAAAATCTTTGATGAACGTATGCAAGCTCATCTATGATATCCAAACCCTTTATAGGAACTTATCCAGAAGATCAATTTGGATTGGATTAAGGAAATTGATTTCTCAATTTTGAAGAGATTGGACCGACTGAACTTGGAATTATATCTTGAAGATTCAAGACTTATCCTAAACTTATTGAAGATGTTCTTAGAGCTGATTCTCTTGCTATTTTAATGGGAAGATTGATTGTAATGACCTAATAAGTTAGCTAGTCTCAATTCCTTATATATCAACGAGACTTGTATAGGTGATGCAATGAATTGAGGGCACTTATTCTTGTTCATTGAAGAACGTTTTCTATGAGTGCATTAAGTGTAAAATCAAGTGTGCTACTTGGTTTTTTTTATCTTACTTTGAGAAGAGTGATTCAAATATTAAGTATAAAAACGAGATTATAATTTAGTGAGTGTTAGAGCTAATAATCACTAATTTTATGAGATTTTAATATAGTAAATTATCTCTAAGTAAAACCTTACAAACGTAAAAGAAATTAAACTACATAAATGTATCGTATGTTTTTCATTGTTTTTCATCATTACCTGAAGTATGCTAAATTTACTTGCAAATATCAATTTAAGTTCTTTCAAAAATAAATAAATAAAAAATGGTTGACAATCAATCCCAATCAACCATCATAATTTTCCTTTTACTATTTTTAGCTGAATTTTATGTAATTGTCTTTGTCGTACTTACTTTCTAAATTGGGTTTGTTTCACGTTTCTATCAAGTAGAAAGAACTAATTAATTAATTAATAAATTAATTAAGTAGACTATATTCTCTGGAACTTCAATTTATTTAGGTAGATAATATACTTAAATTTTCGTTTTAGTCATTTAATTAAAAAATTATAATTTTGCTACTAAAATTTTTAAAATTATTTTTTTTCTTGTTACTCAGCTATTAAGTGACACTTTTTTAATTGGTATAGTAATAATTTTTAGTCTTCAATTTTTATTCTTTTTGTTAATTTCACTTGATTATATATAAAATGATAAAAAAATTAAATTATTTTTAAAAATTAAAAAAACTATAAAAATTAATATTAAAGTAGATAAAAATTTTAAAAATAGATAAAATGAGGGAAATTTTATTTTTAAATCCTCCAAATTTTCTCTATGTATTATTTGTATAGAAATATTCAATGGCTATTCTTTGAAAAACATTATAAAAACAAAAACATTAATCAAAATGATTGGTTCTCTATTTTTACCTCTTCTGTTTTTTGACATAGATTTTTCGTTACAAAAAAAAATTCAAAATATAATTTATTTATTTTTTTAAAATTGGGTTTTAAAATATTAAAAATTTGATTTGAGTCTGATTTTTTTTTGTGGTATATTTTGTATTTATTTTTGCTAAAAAGATGGCATCAAAGCCAATTTCACAAGCTTTTGTAATATTAGTTCTAGATGTTCTTCAAATGTATAGAACTTCACTTGAAGATATTATTAATTTGGTTTTGGGAAACAATGATGAAACATTTAATGATCTAACTTTTTTTTTTTTTGGTTTTGTTTTGTTTTTAATTTGTTATTTGAATAATATTTTTCTTTATTTACCATAAATATTAGTGATAGAACCGTAAAACAAGATCTAATATAAAACTTAACAAATTAGGATTTGTCATGTCAGATAATTAAGAACAAAACTAAATGCAGAAGCGTTCCTGAATCCATTGATTTCTTGAAATCTTTAATTTTTTTTTTTTTTTGATCTTCCAAATTAGCATACAAGTAAATCAGAGAAAGTTGCAATACGATATTAGAAAAGTTACGTATGTGTAATTTGGGGATCACAACCTTAATATACAATTTTTGCATATTAACCTTAATTTCTAACCAGCACATTATCAATTAGAAATTAGTTAGTAGAGTATCTACACATATTTGACCGATACTTTATTTAATAACTAAAACCCAATAAACTTTAACCAAATTAGATTACTTTTTATTTTGGCTAATCTTTTATGATAGTGAATAATATGCAATTATGCTTATTATATATGTGATGTCCATATTTTTTCCAACAATTATTTATTCAACAATAACATTTTCAAGATTTTATTTTTCTAGAATTTTTGTAAAGAATTTTCTATTTTTTAAAATAATTTTGAGCTTTTTTTATATAATTTTTATATAGAAACATGGCCAAATTGAAAGAAAATATAAAAGTTGAGAACTAAAATTGTTATTACCAACTAAAAAAGTGCCTCTTAACAATTAGGTGACCAAAAAATAATTTCGAAAACTTAAGCTACCAAATTGTAACTTTTTTTAGTTAAGTGACCAAAACGAATATTTATTTATAATTTAGTGACTAATGATGTAATTTATCTATTTTTTAAATAATTATTTTAAAAATATAAGTGTTTAATTGCGAAGCCAAAGTTTTGTGTTAGGGGACAAAAAAAAAACTGAAAGGGGCTAAAGCATAAATTTTATATTAAAAACACTTAAATTAAATTATAATTTTTTAGGAAGGACTAACATATCAATTTAACCACTTGAACAAATGGGGTAATTCTCTTACCTGGCCCTATGCATTTAAATAAAACAATTATAATTATTTTCACTTTAAACATTATACTAATAACATTTCATCATATTTAATAAGGGTAAATTACACTATTAGTCACTAAACTATGGATAAGTTTTCGTTTTGGTCACTAAACTATTTAAAAGTTTTCATTTAAGTCTCTAAACTATTAAAATTGATGTTATATGACTTTCCCTGTCACACTGCCTGCACCAATCGAAAGTTTTCTTTCCCCTTCTCTTCTATAGTTCATTTTTTATGAACAACTTTGGACATCACGAATTTACGAACCAAAATTCAAGCAACTTTTTTATTTGATCTCCGATACTGATTGTCAGATTGACTTAGATCTAAGATGTGTTCTTCTACTCATTGATGAGTACTGATCTACTATACTGATCGCCTAATCGTTGCTTGAAGCTCACTAACAAAACTTAAAAAAAGAAAAGAAAAAAGAAACTTATCAATTCAATTCCTTAAATAAAATTTTTTGAATAATTTAGTGACTTAAATAAAAACTTTCAAATAGTTTAGTGACCAAATTATAATTTTTTTTAGTTAAATGACGAAAACAAAAACTTAACCATAATTTAATAACTAATAATATAGTTTATAAAAAAATATAAAACTAAAAAACTACCAGCACCGTTAAATTATATGCGTTAATACTTTTTTATTCGATGAAGAAACATTTTTTATTTATTTTAATATTATAAGTTGCTTAATAATATTTTTTCATTAAAGGTTATTGCTTAATATTATACTTTATTAATTTATTAAAATTTATATAAATATATTTTAATCCTAAAGATGCCTGAACACAAGTAAAGATAATTCTCAAACTCAACAAACCATTTATTAAAATAACAAAAAAGAAGATGTACAATATTATTTTAATATGGAATTGGGTATTTTTTTTATAGAAATTTATGGTTTATTAATATGTAAATTTTATTGGATTAAATAATTCCAACTATTTAATTTTTTGATGGGTTTATGAATTAGAAAAACTAGAATTTAATTAACGAATTTAATTACACGGGCTAATCGAACAATTCAAATTACGAATCAAATTATTTTTATCAACGGGGTATTATTCCAAACATCAAACAATGATCTTCCTTAAAATGATGCCAAAAATAATATTAAAAGATAATCTTATTTATCTAAAAATTAAAAAAAACAAATACCAAAAATAAAAAAATTTAAAGTGGAATTTCAAATCTCATAATTGAAGCACTAGATTTTTTATCGATTTTAGACTAAAAATAAAATTTAACTACTCATAATTAAAAATAATAAAAGAAAATGAAACAAAACTGAAACAATAACAATGGCCATTGGTCTCTGCGCCCCTCTCCTTACGTCTATTATTATTATTATTATTATTATTATTAATACCTAAGCAAGCTGCTGTGCCGCCCCACAATTTTGACGAAAAACTTAATGAAAAAATATTAAAAAAGACGGTGGTTTTTCTAAATTCTTAATATATATATTTTTTTGGTGAAAAAAACAAGAAACAATTAAAACCCTCTAACAGGATGTAAAAGCTTTGTCTTGTTGAATAGCCAAAACCACCAAGTCAGAAGGCATTTCAAAAAGCTGGAGAGGTGATTTCCAAGAGAGACTGATCTTTGCCAATTGATCTGCGATTAAATTACATTCCCTAGTGATATACTTAAATTCCCATTGGCCATTAGAACACGGAAGTCGTTTAATTCTTCTGAGAACTGTGATACCTGAATCCACTGAAATATCCATGGACAAAGCCTTAACCGCTTCAAGATTATCAGACTGAACTCGAACTTTTTTATACCCCTTACTCAATAGAATGAGAATTCCATCAAGGATGCCCTATAATTCCGCCTCCAAAGGTCAGCATCTACCCACATAATGGGTGCATCCCAAAATCCAATTGCCATTTCGATCTCGAACCACTCCTCCCGCTGAAGCATTCGCAGAAGCTCTAGCTACTGCTCCATCAGAAAATAAATGAACTTAATTATCAGCCAAGTGGTGACGAGTTCCAGAATTGGTTGTAGTAGATCTGTCTTCACCAAGAAACAGTTCAAAATGTTGGGCCCAACTGAGAGAAGTTTTAATGGTCTCATATGTCGTCCAAATGATGTCTTAGAAGATGAAGAGATTCCTATTCTTCCAAAGTCTCCAAGCAATTATCCCAAAAAGACACGACCAAGTAACTTCCTTATCCTGCAATTTATCATAACAACATAGATTAGAGGAAAACCAAATTTGGACAGGGTCAGAAAAAAACTTGGCAAGTTTCTCAGTGGGAACAACGAGCATCCAAGCTTCTTTAGCCTTCGAGCAATCTCGGATGATATGCAGTATATCCTCTGTGTCATGTCCACAAAGAGGACACGCATTGCTTTGACCAATCCCTTTCCTAGCTCATTTTGAATTAGTAAAAAGCCTCTACTTGGCTACAAGCCAAAGAAAAAGACGAAATCTCTATGGACCTTGGTATTTCCAAACGGCTTTCCAAGCCTCGTCATGAGGACTTTAGGAGCTCTCTTTTAAAGCCCAATAAGCATTTCGAACAGAAAAGGACCTTGATCCAGAACGAGCCCAAATGATCCTATCCACTCCCCCATTAGGATGAGGAGTGGGAATACTTGCTATACACTTAATCACGTCAAAAGGAAGTCATAATCGAAGTAAATCCAAATTCCAAATACCATTAGGGAGCACCCAATCCCTTAGAGTACACTCCAAAATTAAGACTAGAGTGAGCCAAGACATAATTAAATAGGGGGCCAACATCAGGAATCCAAGAATCTTTCCAACCACGGATTGTTGAGCCATCACCTACAGACCATATAAGATTCTCACAAAAAGGGGTCATACCTTGGAAATGGATCGCCAAAAATGAGAACAATTGCTTTTATAAATGGCATCAGGAAGTTGGTTCTTCCATCTATATTTCGAACGAAGGACACGGACCCATAAATCATTCTTTCGAGAAACAAGATTAAGCCTAATTTTCATGATAAAAGAGTTATTCTGATCATGAAGATGCCGAAACCCAAGTCCACCACAAGATCTAGGTTGACAAATGGACTCCCATCCAACCAAAACACTTTTTTGGTGACTAGTAGAGCTTCCCCAAAAGAAATATCTAGCAATGTTTTCAATCTCATCACACATCCCTTTCGAAACTAAAAAGGACTGCATGAAATAATTTAGAATGGCGAGGAGAACTGACTGGGCAAGTGCGACTCGCCTCGCAAAAAAAAGTTTCCTGGCTTCCCAAAACTGAAGTTTTCTCCTTACTTTTTCAACAATAAAATTGAGAGTGCTTTTAGTAACCAGGTCATGAAGTAAAGGTACTCCTAAATACCTCCCTAGATTAGGGACATTTTGAAATCCAAAGAGACGGTTAATCTGATCACATAATCTATCATCCACACCTTTGAAGAAGTACATATTGCTCTTTCTTGCACTGATCTTATGCCCAAAAAATTCACAGAATTATTTCAGAATTTCTTTTAATAGAATAGCTTGATCTATCTCTGCTTTGCCAAAAATAACAAGATCATCAGCGAAAAAGAGGTGGGATAAGGAAGGCCCTGACCTAGAAAGTCGAATCGGATGCCACCTTCCTGTTGAAATCTCAGAACGAATAATGTGTCCAAGCCATTCCATACAAAGGATGAAGAGATAATGCGATAAAAGGCAGCCCTATCTAATCCCCTTTATAGGCTTAAAAGACCGAGACGGAACTCTATTCCATAAAATCTGCATAGAAAAGGAAGAAATAATACCCATAATAACATTTCTTAGGAACTCTGGAATCTCAGTCGCTACAAGGGTCACATTAATAAAATCCCAACTAATCCTGTAAGCTTTCCCTAGATCCAACTTAACGGCCAGCCAATTCTTGCGAACTTTTCTGCTACGCATCGAGTGGATGACTTTTAGAGCAATAAGGATATTATCAAAAATGTTGCGCCCAGCAATAAACCCAGCTTGATCAGGTGAGATGAAATTTTGAAACACAACTATGAATCTGTTGAACTATGAATCTGTTGGCGATCACCTTCATCACCAACTTATACATAACCGAACACAGATTGATTGGCCGAAATTGGCTAAAATCCTCCAGACGTTCCTTCTTGGGGATAAGTACAATTAGTGTATTATTAAGGTCCTCTTCAATTTTATTACCATCAAATATTCCCTGAACCCACTTACAACCCACCCCTCCAATAGAATCCCACTGGCTTTGGAAAAAGTGCGCATGAAAACCATCACTTCCCGGAGTTTTCAACGGAGCCATGTCAAAGAGGGCCTTCTTGATCTCATCATTCAAAATTGGCTTACTAAGGAAATCAATGTCATCTTCCATGAGACGGGGAAATAAATCAAAAAGAAGAGCACTCATGGAAGTAGGGATTTCTCCGTACAAATTCTCAAAGAACCTGACTGCCTAATCACGAAGAAAGCTCTGATCCGCGCTCCAGTCCCCACTACTCGTGCGAAGAGACATAATACGATTAGATTTCCTCCTTTACATAGTGCGACTGTAGAAGTACTTGGTATTGCGATCCCCGAATTAGAGCCAATCACATCCAGCCTTTTGCCTCCATAAAAGCTCCTCATGATTAAGCACATTTTCTAATTCATCCCGAACCTCCATCTCCAAATCAGCTAGCCTAGTAGAGGATGATCAATCCATGGCCTTTTGAATGTTCCCAAGCAATCTTAAAAGTTGTCTCTTGCGCGTACCAATGAAACCGTAGACGGACCTGTTCCAATCTTTAACATGAGAGGTAAAATCTAATAAAGAATCAACCATGTTACATGTAAACCTCTATTTCGTAGATACCAATTCTTTAAAGTTTGCATGTTTTGTCCATCCTGCAAAAAAACAAAAAGGTCTCCCTTTCGGAAGGCTAAGATCAGGGTTAGTATTGATAATAATGGGTTTATGATCCGATTTAATATACAGAAGATGATAGACTAAAGTATGTGGGAACACTGAAATCCAAGAATCATTTGCTAACGCCCGATCAATCCGCTCTTGCGTATTACCTCTCTGCCAAGTGAATGCTGGACTTATGAATCCAAGGTCCTATAAATTACAAGCGTCAACAAAGTCACCAAATAGTTTGCATCTCTTACCCGTGGAACGATCACTTTTCTTGTCCTTGGGAGAAAGGATAGCATTAAAATCCCCCAAAATAAGCCAAGGTAAAGGGTCAGGAGGTAAAACTTCCATTAGATCAACCCAAAGAGACTTCCTCTTAGTTCTATTAGGACTACCATACACAACAAAAATAAAAAACAAATTAGAAATGTTATTACCCTGAATACGGAGAAGCATAAATTGAGGACGGTTATGAATAATATTAATACAAATATTGTCATTCCAACCAACCCATATGCCACCTGAAAAACCAATAGATTCAATGCGATGAGAAAAATCAAAGCCCAATTTGTCAATGACAGCATTGGCTTTTTTACCACTAATCCTCGGCTCCAAAAGGTACACGATATTCGACTTGTGCTCGGAGTTATACTCACGAAAGGCCTGTAGAAATTTACTACTCGCACAGCCTTGACAGTTCCAAGAAAAAATTGATAAATTTAGATCCATAAAATAAAGATGAAAAACCACCAAAAACCCTTACTAATAAAAGCAACAGAAAAATCAAACTTGATTTCTTTTACCAGTATCTGGAACAAAAGCATCCGAATCAACACTACGTGCTGTGGAAACTATCTAAGCCAACCTAGACATAGAATCACTCAAGGGAATTTTAGAAGAAATTTTAGTTTTAAAATTAATCCCTTTCCCATGTTTGATTTTATTAATTTTTTTGGTAGCTCGAAAGCCCCTATCTTTATTACCCACCGATTTCCCCAAGATTCGAATCTTGTTACCATCAGGAACTTTTGCAAAATTCCTCCTTGAATGGTCTCCTCCAACTATTTCTTTCTTCTTGAAGGAGATAGCATTGTGTTTATTAGGGTTTAATCCACTATGGGAGTCAACAAATTGAATGTTGACCAAATCTTGTACAGAAGACTCAACCTTTAAGTGCATATTTGAAACATCACCATCGTTCTCCTCCTGTCCAGCAAAAACTGGGTTAAAACAAGAGTAACTTAAGGAGTTTAAATTAGAAAAATTAGAGATCAATTTAGAACTCCCTATGTCAGACGAGTAATTTATAACAGGATTACTAAAAAACTTAGCTGAATCCCCTACTTCATTTATATGAATAATCAGGTCTGTGTAAGAAGAAACCAAAGCGTTGTTGGGCTGGATCAGCACTCTACCAGTACTGTCCATATCCGCCATGGACTCTGGTGGGCCAACTATCTCCTTGTCCTTAGCTAAAACAACTGGTAATCGCCCCATTGTTTCATTCGTAACTGGGCCATTTCCAAAAGAATTTAAAGGCCCAACCTCCTCTCTAATTACCCCCGTTTGAGTATTCCTCTTAGAAATAGGGTTTACCTGATTTTTAGCCTTCAATTGCTCAAGAAATTTTCTAGACTTCAAAGAATTCTTGAGTTCCACCGTCTGTCCATCTTTTTCCTTATTAAATTCATCTTCCAAATTTGAAGTTTTCATATTAACCAGAGCGTCAAATCTTGACCACAAATTTTCTCTTTCTTGAAATTCAACTTTATTGAGAATACTGCTCCTAAATTTACGCCTGGATTTTTTCTCCATCCATGGCCCATAGATGACGCCTTCTTCATCGCCAGCACCTTTTGCCGGAGAAACATCAGCCTGGTCCTTCCCCGATGTGGATTTCGATTACGGGGAGATGCATAATTCCTTAGTGTGCCCGTACCTCCCATAAGTAAAGCAGATTGTGGATAATCCCTCATATTCCACCTGATTTAATCCGTTAACAATAACTTAAGCAATCAGTGGCTTCTCTGGGTTGACATAAACGGCCATCCTAGCAAATCTGCCTCTAGTCTTGTTGTCTGTGTTAAAGTCCAGCTGATAACTCGTAAAAGTAACATATTTTAAGCCCACATTAAGTATGCTTTGAGCCTCGATTTATGTAAAAAGGTGCTCTTAATCCTTTCTTTTCATGTCTTATACCCAAGAAAGCACCCGAGGATGAAAAGAACGTAAAACGGGCCCAAAACGGAGTAAATGGGCCTTATCACGAAATCGACACGACCTGTCCCAAAGACCACACGGCCGTGCCTTATTGAGTATCTAGAACACGGCCTCTCCCCCGATTTACACGGCTGTGCCTCATTAAGAAATCCAAACACGGCTTGAAGTCGAGCCACACGAGCGTGTGTCATGGCCGTGCCTCTGTCGCTGGAATGAGCAATTTCAGTCGGAAAAGGATACTTAGGGAGAAAGAATCACATTCCAAAGAGCCTATATATATCCCCTAAGTTCCACCATTGAAGGGAGGACGAGCTAGGCCAATGAGCCAAGCCGGAAAGGTCAGAATTGTGGGAATCGCTTGAAGTTAGCCAGTTGATCCATCCCAAGAAGCCAAAATTATACTCAAGACGGCAGAATTCTCCTTCAATTCCTTCAGGGAGTTTTAGGGATTTCTTTGTTTTGTTTTATCTTTTCTCTTGAGATGTTTTCTTTCTTAGTTATGAACTAAACCCCCTCAGATACTTGAAGGGGATGAAACCTAGATGAATCTTGTTAATTGATTTCTGAATTTTATGATAAGTACTTAGTTTGTTCTTAATTATGCATGCTTAATCCAAATCTAATGTGCTTAGGTGGAGGAGGAATAGACCTTGCTTAAGAGTAGATCTAGCGCAATTAAGCGGAGTTGATCAAACGCCTAGAGATAGGGTTACGAGATTTTGCCAGATTAGGGAGAAACCTAATATGGGAATCCACAGATCGATTTACTGCTATTCTAGGGGGTTATTATAAGAGAACGAGAGTTCCACTAATTAACCTAGGATTAGACGTTATTCGCCTCAAGAGAGGGTTTAGCATAGGTTAGGGAGTCCTACGGATCAAGCTAAGTAAATAAATCATATGATTCAGGGTTAGATAACAAGTGAAGTCTAGGTGGATTCTTCCTGAGGGTATCATCGTGATTAATTGAGTTTTTCTTCAAGTTATTTCCCAATTCGTTCTTTTTGTCTTTATCCTTAGCTTAGTCGTCGTTAATTTAGATTAAAACAATTTCACTTTATTTTTAAGGCTAAATAATAAAAAGAAAGTTAGTATTAATACTTTTGGTTCCTTTGGGTTCGATATCCGCTCTTGCCTAAGCTATACTACTGCTCGATAGGTGCACTTGCCTGTAATCGTTGTCAGAGTTAGTTTCCAGGTTTGATCATTCTTTTATAAATTTTAAAGCTTTGATTTCAGCGATCAAGTTTTTGGCGCCATTGTCGGGGAACTAAACTATTAAGAAAACTCTATTTTTATTACTTTATCCATTATTTTTATTTTCAGCAATTTATTTTGTTTTTAGTTTAATTTTTAATTTTTCTAATTTTTCTTTCTTTCTTTTCTTTCCAGGTACCTCTAGTTTATGACTAGAAGGAACCCGAGAGGACCTTTAGTATATGACAGTGATATTGAAGCTATCGCTCGAAGGAATCGCCGAGAAATTAGGCGAGCCCTAAACTGTACAGAAAGAGAAGAAGAAGATAGATCCAATCCTGCTGAAGGGATTGACAAAACTAATCCACCACCACACAATGTGGGGGAATGCAACGCTTCACGCACCATGTTTGATTATACTAAACCATATCTAATAGGAGCAGAATCAAGTATTGTTAGGCCTGCTATAGCCGCTAATAATTTTGAATTAAAGCCTAACACAATACAAATGATTTAACATTTTGTTCAATTTGATGGTTTACAAGACGAAGATCCAAATGCTCACATAGCTAATTTCTTAGAATTCTGTGATACCTTCAAAATAAATAATGTTTCTGATGATGCGATACGTCTTCGATTATTCCCTTTTTCATTAAGAAATAAAGCCAAACAGTGGTTAAACTCGTTACAACGAGGGTCAATCACTATATGGGATCAAATGACCGAAAAGTTTTTAATGAAATATTTCCTACCGGTCAAAACGGCCAAATTGCGGAATAATATCTCTTCTTTTGTGCAGATGGATGTAGAAACATTATACGACGCATGGGAGAGATACAAGGATCTCTTGAGGAGATGTCCACACCATGGCTTACCTTTGTGGCTTCAGGTCCAAACATTCTATAACAGTGTAAACCCCTCAACGAGGCAACTAATCGACTCAACCGCCGGTGGAACCCTGAACAACAAAACTCCTGAAGCAGTGTACGAGTTCATTGAAGAGATGTCACTGAACAATTATCAGTGGCAAGTTACAAGGACGAAATCGACAAAATCAGCCGAAGCTTTCAACATAGACACAATAACAATGCTATCAACACAGATGGAGATGATGAATAAAAAGATTGACAGCTTGTGTTCTTCGCTGGTACATCCAGTCATGCAGTGCAACGCAAATGAAACAGTGGCTAATCTTGAGTACCCACCCTACCAACTAGAAGTAGAGAGCGAACAGATAAACTATATAGGTAACAATTTCAGATCCAATAATAATCCATATAGTAATACTTACAATCTAGGTTGGATGAACCACCCAAATTTTTCATGGGGAGGTCAGGGAAATCAAGGAAATCAAAGGCAAAAACCTCCTCAAAACTTCCAAAATCAGCCCTATCCACAAGAGAAGAAACCAAACCCTCGAGGAGATACTGGCAAAATTTTTGGCAGACACAGAAAAACGTATCCAACAAACTGAGAGAACAATTAAAAAAAATGAGAGCCGAATCGGGGAAATTACTAAGTCAGTCAAAGAAGTCACCAGTGCAGTCGAACGACTCGCAAAGCTCATGTCAGAACGACCGCAAGGACATCTACCAAGCAACACTGAGATTAATCCAAAGGAGTAAATTCAAGCCATAGCAGCTCAGGAAAATGCAGAGGTAGACGAACCCTTCCCACAACAAGAAACCAAGGAAGAAGAAGGTAAAATCGAGGTAACGCAAGAAAAGCCAAAACCGGTAATCAAAGAGTACCGACCTCGTATTCCTTATCCCGAAGCATTAAAAAGAGACGATTCAGAAGAACAGTTCGGTAAGTTTCTTAAACTTTTAAAAAAATTACACATTAACTTACCTCTTCTTGAAGCTCTTTTTCATATGCCAGACTCGAGGAAATTTTTAAGACAGCTCTTGACAAACAAACGCAAATTAGACGAAGAGCCACACATTGAACTCAACGTAAAGTGCTCAGCAATTCTACAAAATAGACTACCACAGAAATTAAAAGATCCAAGGAGTTTTACAATTCCACGTTTAATTGGTAGTTTAACTATTAATAATGCGTTAGCTGATTTAGGGGCAAGCATAAATGTCATGCCTTATACATTGTTTAAACGACTAGGTCTAGGGAAGCCAAACAAACTAGGATGAGTATTCAATTAGCTGATAAAACTGTTAGAATTCCTAGGGGCATTATCGAAGATGTTCTCGTAAAGATTGATAAATTTGTTTTTCCAGTAGATTTTGTTGTATTAGACATGAATGAGGATAATTCAATCCCTTTAATTCTAGGAAGACCCTTTCTAGCAACTGCCAAGACTAAAATTGATGTTGCCAAAGGAGAACTCAGACTTTTTGTAGGTTATGAGGCAGTTACTCTTCAAGCTCTCGATTCAGCCAGGACATTGAATGACTAAGGTAAGAAAGAAAAATCCATTGATAACCATTCGATTAACCCTTCTTTTCAGGAAGCACCAGAAAAGGGCACAATTGAACCTGATCTTGAATACAATGCCAACAAAAGAATAGATCATGAGGAACAAAAGATTCAACCTGATGAATTAGACGAGTGGAAAACACATTTCAAGGAAAAATTAGGGATACAAGAAACAGAGCCAAAACCACTCTACGAGATAGGCAAATCCAAAAGAAAAGATCAGGTATTATTAGACCTACGACTATCTCCTCTGGACCCTGACACAAACAAAGAAATCCTTTTTAAGGTAATTGATGTTCTTCCACACAAGACAGCCGAGGTAAGCAATCCCAATTTTGATGCTCTTAAAATAAATGCCACTCGACCTGAACCACACAATGAACATCAAACGGATAATATGAGGAAAGATATTCAAACCTTTAAACCTCCCTGAATTTTTCAAACACAAGGAAAGTCTAGCTTAAGACTATAAACGAATGCTTCTCGGGAGGCAACCCGAGCACTAACCTTACTAACTTTTGCATTTATTTTCATTTTACATTATTCCTTTTTCTTTTCTCTTTTCAACTAACCAGAAGTACATATTTCCAAGCCACGTGGCCTTACACATGGCCGCGTACGAATCAATTCAACCACCTCCCGACGTCATGGATTCAACCACTCTCCCCCACGGGCACCGACAGAATGGCACGGTCGTGCCTCTCGGCCGTGTGAAGTTACTAACTTACATAGCACAACTGAAACACGCCCGTGGCTCCCAACCGTGCCTACATACTGACTTATTGAGCACGGGCGTAGATGGCTGAAGCACGGTCATGAGGTAACAACACACTCTAACATACGGTCGTGCGAGGTGGTCGTGTAAATCGACACGCCCCCAGTCCACGGGCGTGGAAGCATGCCAGATTTGAACTCTATTTAAACCCCACAAGCCCTTCCCCCTCTCCCCATCCTTAATCTTCCTTCTTTTCCTTTCAAAATATTTTTTCCTTTCCTTAGAAAAGGTATCCAGACTCTTAAGCCACGCAAGAACCATGCCGAAGAAGCGGAAACAACCCAGCATAGTCTCCTTAACGGAGACCCTACACATAAGTTCATGCCGGCCGCTTCATCCAAACAATAGGCCAAGGGTCTTTGAGACCAATTAGTTTCTATTTTTCACTTCTCTTTCCTTTCATTCTCCTTTTCTTTAATAATCTTATGTTTAATTTAGTCTAACTTCATTTACTTTCTTAGTGTCAGGTTCGCCAGGCTGCTTGGGAATCACGCCGACCACCACGATAACCATGCCACTTCCGCCACTGCCAGCACCTCCCCAGCCTTAGAGGTCACACCCACCTCGCGAACCCTCCAACAATAAGGAGTTTTCGGTCCATTTATCTTTTATTTTCATTTCGTTTACATTTTTGTTTCCTCTTTCTTTATTTTTCTTATCTTTAATTAAATACTTAGTTTATTTTAATTAGGTCTTAAATCCTGGCTACTCCTCAGAACGCTACCCAATTTCTTCATCTAGTGTAGGTTCGTCATCCAGACCGACCATCACCGCCACCAAAGACACTCTTCCGGGAGAACATCCACAATTCAGGGAGTAATTCGTTTCTCTTCTCTTTTGATTTATCCCTTAAATGTTATTATCTATCTTTGTACATTGAGGGCAATGTACATCTTAAGTGTAGGGGGTGAATAATTATTTTGAGAAAATGCCTAACTTTCTACATTGTTCTCAAATCCCTGAATTTAATCTTGTTTAAAAGTAATTTTCTCATATTACTAATTAGGATGAAATTTCTATTAATTTATGATTTTTATTGATATGTTTTTGAATAAATCATAGTTAATTGTGCATTGACGATTAAATTTGAAGAATACTAGGGAATCAAGCATGATAAGTCTAACTTTCAGAAATTTAAAATTTTAGGTTGTTAACCTGAATTTGGATGTTATCTTGAAGTTTGAAATTTATAAGGTTGATGTCAAAAACACCCATAATTTTTGTGAGATTTTGAGCCTTATAGAGCATACATTCTTTTTCATGCTCACTTTCTGATTATGAGTGTGTCAACCATGAACTGTTATTCTAGAACTTGCCTTGATTATACATGTTGAGCCCACAGTTATGATTTGATATACCGAGATGATAAAGGCACTTAGGTTTTAACCTACTTACACCACTAAACAGCCTACCCTCATAATTAACCCTTAGTGAACCCCGTTGATCCTAATAACCCTTTTCATTGACTCACCTACTAATAAACCAAAAACCTTTGTATTTGTTATCACCCTTCCTTTTGACTACCCTTTAATCGAGATATGTTTTGACTAGTTACCGAAGTTTTCATTATGAGTTGAAGTTATTTTTTAGTTTGTTCTTAAAAAAAAAATCTCATCAAAGAGAAGTATAGTCAGTATTAGTATTATGAAGAGTGAGCTTATACAAGTTAAAGTCTAATTATTAAAAGAAAAAGCTCGTTTTAGTAGGTTTATTATTATTTTCAGTTGATGTAATTATTATCTCAGAAATTTTTAGGTAGGTAACTTATCAATTCAATCTCGATTCTAACCTTCTAATTTCAGCCTTTATCCACACCTTTAACCCTAGCCCCGTTACAACCCTAACAAAGACCTTTTGATCTGTTTATCATTTCATTTTACAGTGGTGGAGATTTGATTTTTAGGCAAGCCTATGGGATTAACTTTTCAGGTTCGACTTATGAGTGCTTAATTTTGACCCTTAAACACTTTGAGTGATTTGAGTGAATCTTTTGTGAGGATGTCAATCCTTGTCGATTTTGAATCAGGAGGTAATTATTTAGATGAAGGGAAACACCTATGTTTTCGTGCTACAAATGTATGACTTATCTAGTTTGAATCTTTAGGACTCTTTGAATTGAATTATCTATGTATAAATTATCTATGAATTAGGATAAGGCATTGTTGATGGGAATGATGAATCATGGAAAGTTCGTTTTAATTGTAAGTTGAGAATTTTGCTTGAGGACAAACAAAAGCTTAAGTGTGGGAGTATTTGATAAACCGTAAAAGTAACATATTTTAAGCCCACATTTAGTATGCTTTGAGCCTCGATTTATGTAAAAAGGTGCTCTTAATCCTTTCTTTTCATGTCTTATACCCAGGAAAGCACCCGAAGATAAAAAGAACATAAAACGGGCCCAAAACGGAGTAAATGGGCCATATCACGAAATCGACACGGCCTGGCCCAAAGACCACAGGACCGTGCCTTGTTGAGCATCTAAAACACAGCCTCTCCCCCGATTTACACGGCCGTGCCTCATTAAGAAATCCGAACACGGCTTGAAGTCAAGCCACACGGGCATGTGTCATGGCCGTGCCTCTATCGCTGGAATGAGCAATTTCAGTCAGAAAAGGATACTTAGGGAGAAAGAATCGCATTCCAAAGAGCCTATATATATCCCCTAAGTGCCACCTTTGAAGGGAGGACGAGCTAGGCCAATGAGCCAAGCCGGAAAGGTCAGAATTGTGGGAATCGCTCGAAGTTAGCCAGTTGATCCATCCCAAGAAGCCAGAATTATACTCAAGACGGTGAAATTCTCCTTCAATTCCTTCAGGGAGTTTTAGGGATTTCTTATGTTTTGTTTTATCTTTTCTCTTGAGATGTTTTCTTTCTTAGTTATGAGCTAAACCCCTCAGATACCTGAAGGGGATGAAACTTAGATGAATCTTGTTAATTGATTTCTGAATTTTATGATAAGTACTTAGTTTGTTCTTAATTATACATGCTTAATCCAATTCTGATGTGCTTAGGTGGAGGAGGAATAGATCCTGCTTAATAGTAGATCTAGCGTAATTAAGAGAAGTTGATCGAACGTCTAGAGATAAGGTTACGAGATTTTACCGGATTAGGGTGAAACCTAATATGGGAATCCACAGATATATTTACTACTATTCTAGGGGGTTATTATAAGAGAACGAGAGTTCCACTAACTAACCTAGGGTTAGATGTTATTCGCCTCGAGAGAGGGATTAGCATAGGTTAGGGAATCCTACGGATCAAGCTAAGTAAATAAATCATATGATTCAGGGTTAGATAACAAGTGAAGTCTAGGTGGATTCTTCCTGAGGGTATCGTCGTGATTAATTGAGTTTTTCTTCAAGTTATTTCCCAATTCGTTCTTTTTGTCTTTATCCTTAGCTTAGTCGTCGTTAATTTAGATTAAAACAACTTCACTTTATTTTTAAGGCTAAATAATAAAAAGAAAGTTAGTATTAATACTTTTGGTTCCTTTGGGTTCAATATCCGGTCTTGCCTAAGCTATACTACTGTTCGATAGGTACATTTGCCTGTAATCGTTGTCAGAGTTAGTTTCCAGGTTTGATCATTCTTTTATAAATTTTAAAGCTCTGATTTCAGCGATCACCAGCCGAACCACCTTTCCAATAGTCTCCCCTATTTCTTTGAGTATTTTCTTTTTGTACAGGAATCCAAGAAGGCCTGGAAATCTAATCCAAGCCAGCACCATACTTGGGTATGGTTGAAAGGGGGTAAAATCTTTTGCCAAGGTTGGACAGTTAAATATTGTCCATAAATCAACCAAGGCCCCTGCGACAGTACCTTAGCATAACCGGCAGTAGACTGAAACTTGACCAGAAAATAACCGTTCTCTATGTCCATGAGATGGAAAGGCTTTGACGGATTCCATAGACTGCTGACACGACTATATAATGCCCTATACCCAATATTTCTACCAAGTAATTTCAATACAACCGTGAGCTCCATTTCTTTGAAAAGAAATTTTTGAATCCTCTCAGAAAAATCGATAGCGGGAACTCTACTGACAGTAAATCTGTGTATATCACCTTCCAAAAATTCCAAGTCTACATTAGTGTTGGCACCAGGGTAGTCCAGTCCATTTTTGTCCAATGCATCAGAATTGACCCCCAGAAGTTTGTCCTTCCAGGAGATCGAGGGGCCATATCCAGGTTCGACCAACATGTCAATGCTTTCCTCGTCATTCCCATTTTTAAAACAAACTTTCTTTGTATTGCGATCGCCATCCACACGAATACCGCCACCACCTTCAACTTCCGGCAAGGGAGAAAATTTATCAGTGTTCAGAGAGTTTTCTATTTTTTTTCCTTCCTAACATTATTAATTCTTAATAATTTTAATACATCTGTTTACAGTCTTAATTTTTTTATAGAACAATTTATTTATTGCTAGCATTTTAAAACAATGAATTTTAAAATTTATCTCTAAAATTTTAAATTATTTAGTAAAACATATGCATATTAAAATATAGTGTATCAAAAAAAGCATTTCAACCTGACTTATAAAAAAGTATTAATTATTATATGATTATATATTTATTTAATATGTTGCGTTATTATCATATCTTTAATCATTATATGATCATATTAATTTGATAGAGTGCGACCTTCCATCTAACCAAAGATTTCATCATTATTTATGATAAAACTCAAAACGATTTGGGTGAAAGAAAAAAAAAAGGTGGTATAATTAAGAAATTGACACAAAATAAACATGCAATTAATGAATTTTTAATAGATTTTATATAGGTATACATTCCAACTACCCTAATATATATTACAAAACAATTATTCCACTTAAATTCTTTTTATGGTTAAAATAAGTCCCTATTTTATGATTCTCGAATTTAATATTAAAATAAAATTATTTTGAATTTCAAGTATTTATCTTAATTTCTTATTGACGCAATATAAATTCTTGTACACTTTTCACATCAACATAAAATTTAAAAGAGTAATCAAATTTTTCAAGAGAGTGATTAAGTTTGTTGTATATAAGTAAATTTAAAAAAATATATTTTATTTTTATTTAATAAACTATTCTCATCAAATTTAAATACAAAATAATTTAAAAATTCAAAAATATTTTTAATTTAATTTTAAAATCATGGGTGAAAATAATAGTTAAAGGGGTTCCATGTACAAACATAAATATATTAATAAATTTTTTATATAATACAAATTATTAATTCATTATATTAACCCTAAAAATATATTAACACAAATATTAAAAAAAATTCAAACTTAATTTTCCTTATGCAAACTTAATTATATGCCTTCTAGAAAAGAGGTCAAACTTAAATTTTAATTATCTGCCGGTGTTAAGAAAATTGGTATTGTTTAGAGCATTTTGTTTTCCCTAGGAGTAGACTTTGACAAAATAATATATTACAGATATAATTAGAATAAATATGAAACATCTCAAACATAATTATAAATAAGGTAACACACATTTCCATACTCACAACCAACTTAAGAACATGAAGTTCCTTCAATTTTCTGTGCTTCCAGTTCTTATTGTGATATTGTCATTGAATGGGGCAACTTTAGCTCATCCTTATGGGGATTTCCTTCATTGCCTTTCTCTTCGTATATCAAATTCTTCAACTATTTCTAAAGTTATTTACACCCAAAATAATCCCTCATATTCATCCGTTTTGAATGCTTCTATTCAAAATACTAGGTTCTCCACACCAACTACCCCTAAACCCTATGCCATTATTATACCACGCAAACCATCCCATGTCCAATCAACGATTTATTGTTCTAAAAACCATGGCTTCCAACTTAGGATTCGAAGTGGTGGTCATGATGTTGAGGGTGTTTCTTATGTTTCTCAAGTTCCATTTGTCATCCTTGATTTGGTCAACTTTCGAGCAGTTAAAGTTGACACAAAAAATGAAGTTGTATGGGTTCAATCTGGTGCAACTACAGGTGAATTATATTACGGGATAGCTTCTAAGACACAAACGCTCGGCTTTCCTGCTGGTATTTGCCACACTATAGGCATTGGTGGGCATTTAAGTGGGGGTGGATTTGGCATATTGGGCCGCAAATATGGTCTTGCTGCTGATCATATAATTGATGCTAAATTGATTGATGCTAATGGAAGGATTCTTAATAGAAAATCCATGGGTGAAGATTTGTTTTGGGCTATCCGAGGAGGTGGAGGAAATACCTTTGGGGTTGTTCTTGCTTGGAAAATAAAGTTAGTCCCTGTTCCACCTGTTGTAACTGTGTTTACAGTTAACAAGAACTTGGAACAAAATGCAACGAAAACCTTCCATCGATGGCAATACATTGCTCACAAGTTACCCAATGATTTATTTACGGCTGTTTGGATAATGAAGGTGAATTCCAGTCAAGTAGGAAAGAAAACTGTTCAAGCTGGTTTTAGGGGCATGTTTCTTGGTGGGGTTGATGAGTTGGTTCCATTGATCCAACACGAGTTTCCAGAGCTAGGACTTGCTAAAGAGAATTGTACCCAAATGAGTTGGGTTCAATCTATTCTTTACTTTGGAGGACTTCCAATTCAACCTGTGGAGATATTGCTTAATAGAAATGCTCTTCCAAGATCAAGTCTCAAAGCCAAAACGGACTTCGTCAAGGAACCGATGCCCGAAACTGGAATCGAAGGGTTCATGAATATGTTTCTTGAGGAAGAAGCTGACTTTGCTATAACGATGATAGAGGCTTTCGGAGGCAAAATGGATGAAATCCAGGAAAATGAATTACCTTACCCACATAGAGCAGGCATCTTGTTCGAATCCACTTACATTGTGCAATGGACAAATGAAGAAGATGCAGGAACGTACATAAATTGGATCCGAAGACTTTACAGTTATATGGCCAGTTATGTTTCGAAATCTCCGAGAGAAGCATATTATAATTACAAGGATCTAGATCTTGGAACTAACAACGTTAATGGTTACACAAGTTACGAACAAGCCAGCGTTTGGGGTCTTAAATATTTCAAGAATAACTTCAGAAGATTGGTGCAGATAAAGACCATGATTGATCCAATGAATTTCTTTAGAAACGAGCAAAGTGTCCCTCCTCTTTGGTCTCCATGAAAGAAGAAAGGTCATTGGGGTTGAAGATTTCAAAGTTTTTTCTTATACATGAAATAATATTTCGATGAAAAGTAATACTACATTGTAAAATAAAGAGTTTTTTTTTGTCACTATATCGGTCATGATGAATAATTTAGTGCATAATGTATTAACTAAATCATAATTTTATCTTTGTTTTTGTATGGTGAAGGTACATGAGAGATCTCTGTATTTTAGAAATTAGATCATATGATTTGCCATTTTAATTTTTTTATTTAATAAAAATTTCAATAAAATAAGTGTTGAATTAGATAGTAGGTAAATAGCTATTTAGCCATTGATGTTGAAAAAGAGTAAGTTGATTTAATTTTATTAAGAACATTATATTTTCTGAATATTCAAATTACCATATTTCACTTTTACCCAAAACTATCCAAAATAATATAAGATGTTATATTAATAAAACTAAGAAATAAGTAAATTTTCAAAAATTAATATTTATTTTTATCAAACGACATAATACTTAATTTTTACTAATTTAACAAACAAATTTTTACATAAAATTAGTACTAAAAATTCATCACTTAATTTTTCATTTTATAAAAAACATATAACTTTTTAATCCCTTCAATATAAAATATTTAAAAAATCACTTAATTGATTTTTTCTATAAAAATCATTTAAGAATGTTAGCAAAAAGGTCGTTGCTGAGGATAGATGCAACATAACCAAGTTGGTGGGCACTCCTCCAAGCACTAAATGAAGAATAGTAATCACATAAGACACAAGGACATGATTACAAAGTTTGGTTTCCTTACGTTTTCAGAGCCCAACTTAGTGAGAAATATGCACTTTCTTCAACAATTACAAAGTGGACCTATTCAATCACACATATCATAAACGTTTCCCTCACCCTTACACTTTCATGACACAATACTCTTACCATTATGATCACCTATTGTGGTCACAACAAGTAAAACACAACAACAAGATTCACTTTAAAAATAGTACTCTTACCAAGTTATTCTCAGAAGAACACATTAAGTGCCTAACTCTCAATACATTTACCTAGGCAGGTCTCTCAAATATATAGACTTCAATTTTGACACTTGCTTACAATTTGAAGATCTAATACAATCCCATTAAAAAATAATACCATAAGAATAATACAATATAATAATAGAATATTGTTAAGCACGATAATCACCAAAAGAGGGGTGAATTGGTTTTTAAAAAACTATAAGAAAATATGACAAACAAATGAAACTCAAGAATTTATAGTGGTTCGACCCCAGTTGCCTACCTTCCACTACCTTAGCTTACCACAACTAAGATTTCTCAAATTCATTATATTTGAACCTTTGGAGGACAATGTTTAGCCTTTACAAGGCACTATCTTTTCAATAGGCAAGATAAAACCACTTTTACCTTAAGCAAACCTTTATAAAGATGAGAAATAAGAATAAAGATTAAAAACTACTCTTAAAGGAAGATATTACAATGATAAAGCTCACTCAAAAACAATACAACACTTGAAAATAATAAAAAAGATGGTTGCTCAAGTGTGTGTATGAAGAACAAAGAAAATATCAATGAAAAGATTGGATTTTTGTACAATTGACTTTACAAACTTGTTTCTTATCTTTAATATAGAGCTATTGACTTGTATTTATGCCTTCTAACAATCTTGGAGACGTTGGGAATAAATTAGAGTCATTGTTGCAATTAATTTGAGTGTTACTTACAAATTGTAGACTACTTGTATCAGTACAAGTAGACTTGTGCCAGTAGAAGTCTTCCCGTTGAAGCCTGATGTATGGGTAGAATTCCACTTGTATCAATAAAATTTGAGGGTTTCAAGTGTTCAAACTTGTACCAATAATTGTATCGGTAGAAGGTGAAGAAGAATCTAAAAATTGCTCACTGACTCACTTGTATTGGTAGAAGTCCCCCAAAGTATTGGTAGAAGTTTGGAGGAATGCTCAAATTATTCTCTAACTTACTTATATAGATAGAACTTCTCCCAAGTACCGATACAACTGAAGATGTATCGATAGAAGAGCCTCCAAAGTATCAATATAAGTCTGGAAGAATTCTTAGGGTGCTCTTTGACTTGCTTCTACCAATACTTATATACACTTGTTTCGGTAGAAGTGCTATAAAGCTGTAAAATTTGTTTTGAATCAAGATTTTTCAAAGGCATTTTACAATTTTGATTCTAAACACTTTAAAAATAATTATAAGGGCCTATATAAATTGATTGCAAGTTGGACTAAAGAGAATTTATAATTTGACTTTATTATATCAAAACATTTGAAAAACTAGGACTAACAATCTCTCACTTTTTAATATAACAAAACCATTGAAATAATTTGCTAACTCCGCCTTACTCAAACATTATTTTCAAGTTAAGCTCCCTTTAAAAAAAAATTTGATGAAGACTTTGTATACAAGTTTTGAATATTTAATAATGAAAGCATTTTTGGGAATTAGTTGAAAACAATTGTTTTATGTTTTAAACTATTAGCTCGTAAAAATATATCTTTACTAATCTTCTCCTTTTTCTTGTAATATAAAAAAGAAGTATACATTTAAAAAAAATAAGGGAGAAAAAGAATATAAAAGTTGAGCAAATGTAAATAAAGAGAGTAGCAAGTAAAAATAAGAAATGTAAATAAAGACGTACAATTTAGAGAGAAACAAAATACTAACCTAAGATGTTTATAAAAAGAAAACACCCAAAGCATAGCTGCATAGCCCAAGTATAAGTAAAATTTGTCATGAAGTTAATATAGTCAAAATATAAAGTTCAATAAATTGTCAACATTTAAATACGAAAATTATCTCCACACAAATTTTGTTGGCAAGAGAATGGGCTCAATAAATTGCGAAACACCTAAATACAAAAATTGTCTCCACACAAATTTTGTTGGCAAGGAAGTTGGCTTCTCTCTAACACCAAATTGTCAATTTTATATTTTTTTTTTAACAATCTCTTCTCTTTGATAATTTGTTGAACAAAATATACAAAGCAGAAAACATGAATCATCAATCAATATAAGCTCCCCTCAATATGTACCCATTAACTTAACCTAATTTAACATAGAAAATAATTAAGCAATAAATCATCATTGTTTGCATCAATAACTAATCATCAATAATTACAACTAAGCAAGATAAGAAAGTAATGTTAAATGTAACGACAAAAAATCAATATTCAATAAAGAAACCTTCCAAGTTCAATATACACTAAAATTGAAACACACATGTTTTTCAACTTTCTTTAAATTTCAAATCGTATATACCAATATTTGAAACGGTGATTTAATGTTTTAATCGAAACTTTGATAAGATAATATTATTTCGTTAGGTAGTTTCTATTTTGGTTTTTTTTTTAATTTGGTCATCTAAAAATAAAAAATTGATCAAATTGATCACTCTACCATACTCTAAATAGGAATTGTTCCTATTTTGACCACTCTAAATTTTTCTATACAAATGCACCGTTAATAATTTGTTACCATTTTAATGGTGGAGTGATCAATTTAAATTTTTTTTTAAATGACTAAATTAATAAAAAATTAAAATAATCAAAATAGATACGATGTCTATTTAAAGTGACTAACTTTTTAATGCACCATTTTTAATTAAAAAAGTGCCAAAAAAATTGATGAAGTATTAAATTAAAACATATGATTTAGGTGAAAGTTTCTTGCCTTTAATTAGTCAAGTCATATATATAATAAAGTATGCACACTAAAATTGCGAAAATTGATAATTCCCTCCTTTTTTTATTAATTTTTTTTAGTTTTTAACTATTGATTGAACTTTGTTGAGTTTGCTTCTAATAGAGTGTGTAACATCTCAAATTCGATCTAGATGTTATGGTCAAATCTAGAGATGTTACGTAAAACTATTGTAAATTCAGTTTTCGGAATATTTGGAAAATGTCGTAAATTTTATTACTTAAAAACCTGGTTTAATAGAGAACACACCTAACTTAACTTTTTAGTTGAAAATGATGTTTACTTACATTTCTTAAAAACAATTACTTTGCAGCAAAATTTCTTAGATCATTATGTTTTGGAAAAACCAAGTTTATTTTCTTGAAAATAGTTGTTTTGCAAGAAATCGTCATTTTTGATAAAGCATTTTTAACAGTATCATGCAAAAGTAAAAAATAAAACCCCAAAACCAAGACAATCCCAAACCAGTCCAAATATTACAATACACTTAAATCCCAAATTTAAATGAATCAAGCAAAACAAATTTATTGTAACCGAGTTCCCATGGCATGACGTGCCTAAGTTTGAGGATTACCTGAAAATACCAGTCAAACAGAAAATGAGTTTTCAAAACTCAGTGTGTAACCATAACTTGAACAATTTATTTTTATCAGACATATTTAGCATAAATAGAATCATAACAGAGCAGTACAGATACAGAGGTATTTTTCCTACCCCCATCCGCTATACACCATCTCCGACCATCCCAACACACCATATGGAGTATGAAACACCCATCCAACCCTACACGCCACTTAGTGTCAATATGACACTTTTAGAATATTTGCAGCTGAGCTGCCAGTGTAATAGGCAAGTTATCGCCACTCATAGAAATACTTCATTCACATAACATAACCCATCCCAGACGCAAATACAGATCAGAATAGAAATTAGACATGCTACAGTTATACATGCATGTCGTAACAGACACAAAACATATATAGCATTTTTCGGGCTACTCATAGCCTATTATAAGGTTTACTTATCATATGACATTTCAAATATACGAACAGATATCAGAATTTATACTAGCAGATGACCGATTTTCATATTTTACAGTCTATTTGATCACATACCGACCCCACGGAAGACCTATGATCAATCAGAATGATGCGTATAGCCCTATGGAAAAATTCAAAATTTTAGGCCCACATGCTCGTATGGCCCATACGGCCCAAATAGCCCAGACCGTGTATCTCACACGATCCAGCACACGGCCTATCACACGACTATATGTCACATATGGCATACCACATGGCCTACCACACAGCTTGACACACGGCCGTGTGGTGTTGACTGTGCAGATATTTGGCTTTTACTGTTCATTACTTTTTCATGTTTTTCGTTACACACCTGGTTCGATTTTGATGCGTGAACATCCACGAGACTTCTAGAACCAAAATAAGATATTTAATATAGTCAATTCCATAAACGAGACACCATATTAATCAAGATTCAAACACAATAATCTTATACACCACTACCAAAAATGTGTTCGATTGCTTACCGTCAAAAGAACGACAACTACACAACACTTAGACTGGTGGAGGAACACCCAACCCCTCTCAATCCTTCGCTAAATGCAACAGATTAATTAGCCAACACATGATACAAATTTAACAATACCACTTTGCAACCCAAAACCCCTAAACCAAATGAACACCCCCAACACATGATTAAAGAACTAACAAGCAACCTTACCTACCAAGAATGAAGTCGATGAAGCCAAACGAAGGAATAAAATAAAACCAAATGAACAGAAATCCAAGATCGAAAAGGATAAAGAAAAAAGATCAAAGAAAAGAGAAAAAATGAGAGATTAAAAATTTTCCAATTCCTATAATGGCAATGGCGTAAATAATGAATGAAAAAGAAAATAAGGAAAGATAGGAAATGTGGGATTGATGGGAATTTAGGATAAAGAAATAAAAATAATATATTTTAAACAAAAACCACTTCCAAACTAACTCAATATTCTAATAACTTATCAGATTTTCCCCAGATAGGGTTCGATTAGGCCTCAACCACCCCATAATCGACTCAAACAAAAATAGAAAAAATATTGACAACACGCTCACATAGGGATTCTAACATAGGACCTAAGGCTAAGCTAATATCTTACCACTGAACCAGTAGGCTTATTCTATTACAGATTGACCGAAAATAACACTCAAGCCAGATAAACAGAGATAGGTCTAGGAACAAAAATAATTGGATTTTCCCAAAAGAATGTGACTAGAACCAATGACCTCAAGCCCACAATTAAGGTACTTAACCACTGAAACAAATATTAATTTATGACAAGATCTAACAAAACTAATGTTGGGGCATTACATAGTGGGTTTCTTTATTTATCAGTTCATTTGCATAGCAAAGGGTTCAAGGATCGGTGGCGGCGACAGTGAAATGGAAGAAGAAATGGTGGCATTGTCTATTGCTGGTGGGGAAGATGAGACTTGCAAATCGGTTTGGAAGAAAGATCGAAGGAGGAGGGGGGAAATCTATGTGTAGTGGGCAGTTTCCTGACTACAAGTGTAGTTCAATTCCAAACTATGTGTACCGTAACACCCTTAACTTACACACGGCTGAGACACACGCCCGTGTCTCTCTCGTGTGGACGAAGATAGGCCATTTTACAAGCCATTTTTCTCACCCTTTTCAACATGTACCTAAAATCCCTTTTGCACATATACTTAAGCCCTCAAAAGGCACCTAAATCATGCATAATCTAGCTTTATACATATAGTATAACCACACTCAACCAATATGCACATAGGTATCTCAATTAACAATTTATAAACATGTATCACCAAGTACTCCATTTGGTCAAAATAAACAACTAACTTCCTATTTAAATTGCATCCATTCATACTCACAATTAACTCGTAAATATTAAATATAATATTTACAAACTTACTTGTCAGATTTGGTGGCCCCAAACCCACTGTTTCCGGCACCACTAAAAAACGTGCTGTTACACGTACAACCTTAGCTAATTTATGGCCTCCCTTTGGGGGAGTAACTGTAACACCCTCACCTATCTCCATTGCTGGATTTGGGTTACGGAGTATTACAATAAAATTTTAAACAGTTACATCACTTACAAACAAATATACTATTAGAATTACAAATAATCAAATTACATTCCATTTATAACAAACATACACTTACGGGCCTTAAACTAAGTTTACAGGGCCCTAAAAATAGCTTGGGAACATTCTGGGGTTAATTTGAAACAAAACAGAAAAATTAGGAAAAAGTTTAAAATTTTGGAAACAGGGATCATACGGTCGTGTGGTACAGCCCAGACCATGTAGACATTTGAAGTCCGGGCACACGGCCGTGTCCCAGATATTCGAATTAAGGTAACACGTCCGTGTCGCTAGCCGTGTCTCAAATTGTGTGACAAACTATTTCAAGATACACGACCATGTCACGGGCAGTGTGCTAGACCGTGTGAAACCTCCACCTAAAGACAATAAGACACACAACTGTGTGAATAGGCCATGTGTGACACACATTCATGTAGCAGCCCGTGTCCCGGGCCGTGTGTACCACAATTTGCTTAAAAAATAAGGTAAACTTTACACCTAACTTGGCCATCAATCCAAACTCCTAACCAACCTTAAAATATCACCAAATACACCTCAAACAAGTCAAAACATGCCAAAACAAAACAACCTAAATGACCAACCAATGTGCCTTCATTGACATCACATTTCATACATGTAATAATATGCAAAGTCTTCCACTAAAACACTCATATATACACCTAAAAATCAATAAGCATCAATCTTGTTTACCACACTAAACCATACAACAATCCAAGCTACTTAACTTATAAAATACACATTCAAAGAGTTAAACTCATAAGACAAACATATGCTCATCCATAATTTATATACAAGCATTTGTATTAGAACAAAACATAATTCAAAAGTTTACATAACAACATTCAATACTTGTAACCTTCTTTAAGATCAACTATACACCAAAATGACCACTTCTCAAAACATTAAAATCCTAGGTACATGCCAAAACATAAAAGAGAACATCACCAATATTGAGTTTGAGATTATCACTGGATACTGAGTCGACAATCAAATATAGGTACCTAACCTTCTTTAATGGATCTTTTATCCATCATCAACATTGATCAATCTGTTATTGGCACCCAGTGCCTGACAGATAAACCGTAATAAAGTTTTGCTCCTAGCGTTAGTTGGATAACTGACGATAGGTGTGCCCTGCACTAGTCGGATAAACTGACAATGTTTTGCGCCTAGCGCTAGTCGGATAAACTGACAATGTTTTGTGCCCAGTGCTAGTCTGATAAACTGACGATATCAAATGTGTGCCAGCATTAGTCGAATAAATTGACAATGTTTTACATTTCGTAATTCAACCATTTGCATAATCATAAATATAATTAACATATCAAAGTAATAATTAAATTATTTAAAGTAAGTAAGTAAAGTTCAAGGACTACGAACTTACCTCGACTGAAAAGGTTACTAAAAAGGAGTCAACAACAAGTCCAAAAATTTAGCTTTTTCTTTGATTTAAATCCAATAGTAGCATTTCTTGAGCATGCAATGAAAATTAAACTTGGGCGAAAGCTCATCATAGCTATGGCTTCATTCGGTTTTGCAAACAAAAACAAATAGGTTGAAGATGATGATATTTCACTTATCATCTTTTATTTTATTTTTAATTTACCTAATTACCAAATTAACCTTTAAAATTAAAGCAAATTTCATCAAATTCCACGCCATGATCATCCACTATATTTAAATTTGATAAAATTACTACTTAAGGCCCTTACTTCATGCTTTTTCACCATTTTAATAAGTCTATAGCGATTAAATTTTGCGACTTTTACAATTTAGTCATTTTTCTTTAATTAACTATCTAAACATTAAAATTTCTTAACCAAATTTTAATATGACCCGAATAACACTTCTAAAATATTTACGAGCTCAATTTATAAAAACGAGGTCTCGATACCTCATTTTCTAAAACCACTTGACTTTAAGGATTTACCACTTGAATCTAATTATTCGTTTAAATAGCATAAATTATCAAATCAAATTTTATTATAATATTATATTTGACTCATAAATATTGAATAAAAATATTTACGAATCCACTTATCGGATTTGTGGCCCCGAAATTACTATTTTTGGCACTACTGAAAAATGGATTGTTACAGTAACGATTAGAGATCTTATGGAAAGATTATTTTTTTTCAACCCTTACCCGTATTCACCGTCAGAATAGGGTTACGAGGTATTACCGATCAATACATATCATTTAATATACATAACTCATACATTTATGCATCCATTCTCAAACACCATTCAATCATAATCACATTGTCCATTATAAGGGCCTACGATGCCTTAAACATGCTATAGAACTGGTTCGGGACTAAACCGATAACATACAAAATTTTAGAAAACTTAGAAATTTTTAAAACATACAAGGGTCACACACCCGGGTCCCAGGCCGTGTGCCTCACACGACTTCAGAGACTCCTCTGTCCTAGGCCATGTGAAAACAGGGCATACATACTGACTTGGGTCACACGGCTGACCACACACCTATGTGTCTAGCCCGTGTACCCTTCGAAATAGCCATACACGACCGTATACGAGGCCATGTGCTAGGTCGTGCCAATCCTGTAAGGTATACTGGCTTATGCAACACGGCCAAGTCACACGCCCGTGTGCTAGGCCGTGCGCCATTTAGGGGGTATACTGACTTGTGCCACACGGCCAGTCACACGCCCGTGTGTGAGGCCGTGTGAAGCATACTGACTTCAATTCAATTTCAACACCAGGGGTTGTGTGTCTCACATAGCTGAGACACACACCCCTGCTTCTGCCTGTGTGGACAAAAATAGGTCATTTGCAATGCCAAGTTGCCACCCTTTTCTCATACCCACCTAAACAACCAAAATGGTACCATTTCATCATACAATAGGCATCCCAGAACCATCAACCAAGCGCACAAATCATACCATGTCCATTCCAATCAAACTCAATATCCAAATCAATATCAATTACACATTCAACACTTATATTATCAAGCAATAATTCATAAGCACATAACTTCTCAAATTATCAACTTCAGTCACACCATATAGATTATTTACCAAATTCAAAATATAACTATTTGAGCAATTCTGAAACCATAACCATATTCATACCTAAACATACTCAAATAAGCCATCATTCATGGCTATATATACAAAACAAAACATATGCATTTACAAGCCAAATCCTATGGCTATATTCACAACCAAAGTACCACATCTAGCCTATACATGCCATATACCATATGTACAATTCAAAAGCACCAACTTAGATATCCGATAGTGCGATGATGTTCCCGACGACTCCCGGATCTGAGCTAGCTTTGATTCACTATAAAACATAGAAAAATAACACAAAGTAAGCTTCATAGTTTAGTAAGCTCGTGTATGACTAATTTAATTCATCAAATAAATGCAAATTAACCAATTGTACATAACATCACCATATACACATTAACAACAAACCTTTCTCATGTCTTAAAACATGATCAGATGTCATTTCATCAACTTTCTCTATTTAATACTCAAATAGGTTTTGTGCGTACCTATATTGCATCGTATTAACCTCTTTATCCACCATATCATTAATTTACCCGTTGAACTATTTGAAATAGAATTCGGATACTCAAGAATCTCAATCGATAAGTACCTATACCATGGCCCGAAGCCAAATCAAGGTAACTTATCCTGGAGTACCTATATCATGACCTGTAGCCAAATCAAGGTAACTCTTTTCTGAAATACCTATACCATGTCCCGTAGCCAAATCAAGGTATCACTTGCACCCGTAGTGCCGATATCGTGGCCCGAAGCCAACACATAACCTAATGACATGTCACTAACATCCTAAACTATTCCTAAGGTTCAACCGGGAAGTTTCACTTGTCGATTTCATTGTCGAACACATCCATAAAGTCGTATTCACAATTCAAACATTATCCGTAATCTCATAATCACATTTTATGCAATATCAAAGCATTTAACATACATTTGTAATGAAATTACCACATACGAACTTACCTCGAGTATGAAAATGGTGAAATGAGTCAATTACTCGATAATCTTGCCTTCCCCCGATCTAATTCCAGATTCCTCTTATCTTGATCTATATGCATTTAAAATTAACTCATTTAGTCATTCATTCATTCAATTTAATCCTTAAACACATATTTGGGCATTTTTACACATTAGCCCCTAAACTTTCAAATTTATTCATTAGTCCCTATTTCACAAATACATAAAATTCATAAAATTCAACTTAACCCATGCTTAGTCGATTTATACATAAACCCCTAGCAGCCCAAAAATTTCATTTATTTCACATTTCAACCCCTCAATTTACACTTTTCACAATTAAATCCCTAAAATACATTTTTACTTAAAATCACTTTACAAAACATTTAAATCTATAAACAAATAATCATTTTCCATTATCAAACATTCAAAAACTCAAATATTCATCAATGGAACTTCAAGAATTCATGAAAAAATTTGAAAATTAAGGCACGGGTTAGCTAGAATACGAAGCAACAATTACAAAAACATAGAAATCATTAAAAACTGAGCTCAAAACTCTTACCAATCAATCCTTGCAAGTGCCGAACCTTTGAAACCCCTTCAATTGTGTTTTATTTCTCACTTTCGGCTAAGTAAAGAAGAAAATAAAATGATATCTTGTTTTTTCTTTAATTTAATTCATCATTAATACTAAATTACATTATTAACCTTAACTAAAACATTATTATTTCACATAAACCATGTCCATTAATGTCCATTCATACTCTTAATGGTCTAATTACAACATAAGGACCTTAAAATTAATAAACCATAGCAATTAAACACCTTTAACAAGTAGAATGCAACTTTTGCATCTTAAGCGATTAAGTCTTTTTTCTCAAATTGAGCTATTAAACGATAAATTTAGCTCACGAAATTTTCACACATACATGCTGCCATGTTGTAAACACATAAAATAATATTAAATTAATTTTCCAATATCTGATTTGTGGTTCCGAAACCACTGTTTCAATTTAGCTAAAAACGGGCTGTTACAACTCATCAAAATCACTTAGTAAAAGTTGTTTATCTAACACCAAACTTGCATAATCTACCATAAAACAACAAAATATAGAAATATCCAACATGGGTAAAATTTTAGACTTCGATTTTCTTTCAAATTAGTCCTTGAAATAGCTAGATTAGGTTACACCGATCTCAAAAATGTAAAAATCATTAAAAACGGGACAAGAACGGACTTACAATCAAGCTTGGAAGATGAACTAACCCTAGCTATGGAGACCTATTGTGATTTTCGGCCATGTGAGGATGAAATTGAGAAGATGACATCTTTTCGATGTTTAATTTTATCTTTATTACCCAAATGACCAAAATGCCCTTAATGCCAAACTTTGAAATTTCACCCTACCATATCCATTTTTTTCCAACTTAAAGTATAATGGTCTAATTACCATCTAAGGACCTTCAATTTAAAACCTCATAGCAATTGAGCGCTTCTAACATATAGAACTCAAGTTTTGCACTTTTTACAATTTAGTCTTTTTTACTAAATTGTGTGCCCAAACATCAAAATTTTCGAACGAAATTTTCGCGAAATCATTTTGTAAAACTGTAGACCATAGAAATGTAATAAAAATGAATTTTACTACATTAAATTTGTGGTCCCAAAACCACTGTTCTGACTAGACCCAAAATCAGGTTGTTACAAGGGCATCTCTATACGAGCAATTGAAAATGCTCCCAAGCTTTGTAAAAGTTCTTTTCTTCCATCTATTTGTAGTTGGAAATATCTCTTCGTCATTGGATAGTTTTCCTAATAAGGAAGAATTTGTGCAAAAACTTTTCCGCAAGCTCGTTCCATACGGTATTTGATCCTAGTGTCTGCGAGTCTAACCAAGAAAAACATTGTCATTTAAGGAGAAGAGGATCAACCGAAGACGAATAACGTCATCGGTAACCCCATTAAATTTGAACGTATCACAAAGTTGGAGAAACCATTTTAAATGTTGATTAGCGTCCTCTGCCATTGTTCCTCTGACCTGAAGGTTGTTTTGAATCATCTAGATCATTATCGATTTTATTTCAAAAATTCTCGTAGCTATCATTGGCCTTGTAATGCTACCTTATACTGCGTCCAGATTTGGTAGCACGTAGTCTCTAAGCATCCTCTCTTCACGGCCCATGGGTTACTCATTAATAATTGGTGTTGTGGTGATGATGGGTTTTGTATTGGCAGATTATCGAACAAGGGATTATCACGTGGTAAATCAACTACAGTAGACGGGTTATTTTGCATCTGTTTTTGTTGTCTGCGATTGCAGCGTAAGATTCTTTCTAGATCTGTGGATGATTCTATAGGTGTGCTCTTACTCCAAGTCATACACTAAAATCTATAACATAAAAGAAATATATAAGAAAATTAAATAAATTAATAGAAATTAGAGTCATATCTATAATTTGAGATTTTTTTTTTAATTATCCTATTAAGAGTTAAAAGTAAAATTAATCTAACGGCGAAGCCTCCCGAGCAACGACGCCAACAACTTGACCGCCTCCCGATGTACTATTGTCGTGTTAGAAAAATGGGTTTGGAAAACATAACAGAAAATAAATTTAGGGAAAAACCAGAGTGTAACAGCCAGGTTTAGACCCTAGTCGGAATAGTGGTTTCGGGACCACAAATCCGAGGTTAAAAAAATATTTTAATATTATTTTTGGTGTTACAGTATGTGATTAAGCATATGTGAAAATTTTATCGTTTGTGTGCCGAATTATTAAAAAGGACTTAATCGCATAAAATACAAAAGCTGTGTGCTGATTGTTAAAGTGCTTATTTGGCATGACTTTTTAAATGAAAAGTCATTATGTTGTAATTAGACCTTTGATAGTGGAGATGGACAAAAATGGGCTTATATTACTGGAATTTAAATGATATACAATAAGGGTAAAATGGTAAAATGTCAATTAATGTATAATAAAACAAAACCAAATGCTCATCTTTTTCATACATTTTTTATCACCGAAAATTGAAGAATAGATAGGGTTTATGAGCCTTGAACATTCGGCACTTGTTGAGCTTAATTGAGGTAAGAAAATTGTTCGATTTTTAATGACTTATACGTTTTTGTGATCGTTACTTAGTGTATTGTTAAGCCCATGCTTTAATTTTAGAATTTGATGAAGATTTTGAGATGTGCCTTTGATGAATGTTTGAACTTTGTGATAGTTAATGATGAAATATGAAAGATATGTGATAAATTAACATATTTTGTCTTTGAATTTTTGGTGAAATTGAGTAATTTGGACTAAATTGTGAAAATAATATTTTGAGGGACTAAAATGTGAAATAAATAAAATGTGAGGACTTAGATGAAGTATATGAATATTCGGCTAAGCATGGGTACAAAGAAATTATGTGTATTTTGTGATTTTGTGAAATAAGGACTTAAGTGTCGAAATGTGAAAATGTGAGAGTTATTTTGTAAAATGAGCTAAATATGTGTGTTTGGACTATTGAATGATTTGGTGATTGAATGAGCTAAATTTGAATATGTATAGATCAAGAAAAGAGAAATTCGGACTTAGATCGATGCAAGAACAAAGTGCTTGATTGATCGACTTGTTTCGTAACTTCGACGTCCGAGGTAAGTTCTTGTATAATACGAACTGTTTTAATTATATTCATATGTTATAAAATTAATGGAATGTGTTAATTAAGTGAGAAATGTGAATTATGAGCATGAAGAGATGCGGTAATATGTGTACGTAAATAAAATCGTTATAGTGAAAGAAGGCACTAAGTGTGCAAAATAGAGAAATGTGTCGGCTATGTTATTTGACACTGTGTGTGCGAATTTGATAAATCTTTGATTCCATGTGGTGCACTAAGTGCGCCATAATATTGTGACTGTGGCAAATTACATAGCACTGAGTGTGCGAATTCATCAAATGTTTAAAGAGGAGCGAACAAGATAAGGTTCGGAGAATTGAATAGTAAATGAGATAGTTAAATACAGAATGGTACAGGTATGTCCGGAACCTATGTGGTTGATGATTTTGTAAATGGATAATGGATGGTTATGTGAGTATTGGCTATGGATGAAATTGTATATTATTGTGGATTGATCTATGTGATGGTTTATTTATATTGAATTTGAATCATTGAGTTAAATGTATTATATTACGAACTTACTAAGCTTTAAAGCTTACTGTGTGAAGTTTTCTTTGTTTTACAGTGTATTTAAATCTAGCTCGGATCCGGGGATCGTCAGCTACTCTATCACACTATCGGCTAACTACTTTGGTACTTTAGGAAGTTGTATATATATTTGGTATATGGCATGTATAGGCTAGTGATTATGACATGTTTTGAAATGTATAAGTCTTGCCATGTGATATGGCTTGGTAGTTTGATGATTTTGGTATGTGCTATGGATGTATGAAAAGGATGGTTAAAAATGTGACGATGATGTACTTTGTGTTGTAAAATGATCTTAAAAGTTCCGAAATGTCTGGTAATACCTCTTAACCCTAGATCGACGATGGTTAGGGTTAGGGGTGTTACACAGAGTTTTAAAAAATTTTCCAAAACAAATATCTAAAGTAATAAACACTTAATCGAAATTGTACATTTTTTATTCGTCTAGAATGAGTGCTTCAACCGAGTAGTCTTCTCCGCTATCTTCAAGCTCACGTCTGCCGAGTGTGGGCTCTCTTTGAATAAAAAAATCACAAAAATTACCAGTGGGGTAATTTTATAATTTCTCGAAAGTTTTGGGTTAAGTTGTAAATTAGAAAAATAACTATATAATTTTTTTGGAATATTCTCTTCAAAGAATTTTCTCTCTACAACTTTCTCTTAAATACAAGTGTATGTAAATAATGACCCAATGCACTTTTTATATGGGGAGAGTTTAGAGAGTTCAACTATTATTAAACTTAACCACTTTAATATTAAATTAATATAATATTTATAAAAATAAAAAACTAGATTAAATTTAATGTTAACTCTTATTAAAATAATAGAATATTATCTACAAGATAAACATTAGACTAAATTTAATATTAAGATAATCACTTCAATATTAAATTAATAAAATACTATTAAGATAAATATTAAATTTAATTTAATATTAAACTACTAAGATAATATTATTTTTGAAATAATTAATCTGAAATCAAATTCTTTGCTAGAAACCCAGTAAGAGTGTAACTCTTCAACTGCTCAACCACCAACGACCAACCATCACCAGCCACCGAGACACCACCGTCGCAACCACCGGCACCACCGTGTCCAGTAATGCAGGTGCGACACCCTTACAACACACCCAACCGGTTCGACTGCTGCCAGTTCAGTCTGGGTCAATCACAACCCAATCGGTTCGATCTAGCCACCGGTTGGACTGTCGGTCCGGTATCACATCCGAGCCCGGTTTGACCAGTTTTTGGGTCTTGGTTTTGGTTTTGGGCTCTCGGGCTCAATTTAAGATCTCTGGTCCAATTTTCAAGTTTAATTACTCATTGGACCAATTGGCTGACTTAAAAATTCACTTTCAAAAATATTATATTAATTTTAATTGATTTATCTAATTTTACTTGATGAAAATTAATTTTTTCAAAAATCACTTAGATTTTCCAAATTAATTTTTTAAGAAAATTCTTTAATTAAATTCTCTAGTTGAACAATTCTCACGACTACCTAATTTAATTCCACATCGAATAAATTGACTCAATTAAATTATTTTCCAAAGTCGTAAAATTTTAGTCTGATTCAAATGCACTCCGATCGAGCTTTTGTTGAGCTAGCGGAGGGACCAATCGGAGATATACAATTAGGCTCTAGTGATTGCAGTTATGTCCAGAAGTATCATTCTGATAATTCACAACTACATAATCATGGAGTCAATCCACAAAAAGTACCATGATTGAAAACTCCTTATTGTATACTCTTTACGAAAGTAAATCATCCAACTGCTTTGTCCAATGACCTCGTCATGTGTGTGTTACCATTCGTATGGTATCCTTGATTCCTTTAAGTTAAATCCGTTCACTCAATACAATCATATTTTATCTCATCGTCACTGTTGTGTCTTCTTAATATTTATGATCACTGTCAACAAATGACCGTGATAAATTGCTCGTTTGAGAACAAGCAACCCGTAACCACGTTCCATATTTATCAGCCCACATAATGCAAATGAGAGGATATCCTTAACTCTTTAATTGAGCTATGAATTACACTGTTGCTAGTAAAACCATGACATACACAAGTCATGTACCCAACATACCGGCTATGAGCTCGATCATCTTTTAGAGCATAAGCCTCCACTTATATCAAAGCACATGAGTTGCATATGCATGGTCAGTGACTAACTTAGGATTTAGGAAAAACGCACCATGAACGTCACAAGTGAATTAATTTACAAACGGATTCAGAATTAATTCATCTTGGGTCCAGTATCATTCTACCAATGAATACATCTATGTCTTTACACGTGGAATCAACTGCTCTGATAGCCAAGACTAGTCATCTCCCCAATTGGAATTGTAGACGACATAATAATCATTCTTAGTATTTGAATCCAATACTCACTTTAATTCTTTTACGGGATTATGAACTCATTTAGATTATCTACTGAAGTAAGTTGTCTTTCTCGCAATGTAAAGTTTCTTTACAATACCACTTATCTTCAGTTTGAACTTTAGACAATTTCATTATGCATGCAAAATATAAAAGACATAAATACAAAAAACATAATAGTGAAATATGAAATTAACTTTATTTATTTATTCATCATTCAAATAAATAGAAAACAATCACATGTTTACTACAATATGGGCACATTTCCCAAAATGTCGGAAGTGAGAATACTACAACTAAATATATGAATTAAGGCAGTGTTCGCAAATATACGGGTCAGGTTGTAATATAATTTTGTACAACAAAGTACAGAAAGTACTCTAAAGATCGTACCCAAAAGAGGCTTGATTAAACTAATATTCTTCCTTACACTAACAGGTCTAAAATGGTTGACTAAACTTCATTAATTTGTGTTGCATGGACAAAAACACCCTTGGTTCATTAATTGGCCACATCGTGTCAGTGTCATGACACCATCAAGCTTGTGTCGCGAAACTGATGGCAAATTGATTCTTTGAACGTGTCTTTATGGTTGTCATGACAACCTATGGTCTATGTACGACATCTAAGCTCTGTGTTGCAACATCCAGAGCAGTCCACTCTCTTTCAGCCTTAAAGTTATGTCTTACAACTCACCTAACATGTTAGTCTACCTTTAGGCCTAATTCTTTTGGTGAGGAAATAGAAGCAATACCATATCATTGGTGGTAAAAATCATAGTCAAATCGCGAGATTCATTGGTGTTCATAGGAGAGGTTGGGCAATTTGAAGGAGCGCGGGGAATTAGACTTCCAAAAATTAACGAAGTTTAATTTTGCACTTTTGGCCAAGCAAGGGTTGTGGTTAATTTATAATCCTACATCATTGGTAGCGCGTGTATTAAAAGCAAAATACTACGGAAGTAGTGAATTTTACAAGTTGAGTTAGGGAGTCAACCTTTGACTATATGGAGGAGCATTTGGGTAGAAAATGAGCTCTTGTTGAAGGGAGTAGCTGGCAAGTTAGCGATGGAAAATCAATACTAGTTTGGGATGTAGCCTGGTTGCCTAAAGACAAACCCTACATAATTAGTTCACCACGGGTTAATGAGGTAAATTTTATGGCTAATCTGTTTGATGAACAAAGTGCGAAATGTAATGAAAGTGTAGTCAATACCACCTTTAATAAACATAAAGTTAGAAGAATACTGAGTATCCCATACGGGCTATGAGACAGGTTGAGAGTGTCCCGAGAAAACTGGAGAGTCTACAGTACAAGTGGGTATCAGCTCTTGTGACGAGGCTTTCCAGGAACTGAAAATGATTTATACAGAGACATAGGTCTAGAAAAGCAGACATTTTATAGACAATTATGGCAAGCAAAGGTGCCAGATAAAATGAAAATTACAACCTGGACATTTTTACATAATCATATACCTACTATATCTAATTTGCATATTAGAAGGCTAGTAAATGATATTGTATGTTTGCAATGTGAAAAGGCGGTAGAGAGTTCTCATGCTTGTCAAGATTGTCCTTATTCACTGCAAGTATGGCAGCAGCTGGGTAACACGTGGAATTTAAATCAGAAAGGAGAATCATCGTTTCCATGGTTCCAACAGTTGTTTACAAGACATACTTAGCAACAGGTACTAATTAGTATTATCATTTGGGCATTATGGCTATCGAGAAACAAATTATTGTATGAATGTAGAAGGCAATCCAGTAGTGAACTATGTACATTTGTAATGGGATATATCAGAGAATTGGAAATACTGGAGGACACTCAACCGAGAAGCGTGACTAATCAAATAGGGATGTGGTAACCCCCAACAGATTGTATGTCAATCTTAACTTCGATGGGGGTTTTTACAGAGGCTTGGAGGCATCAATTTTAGGCATAATCATTAAGGACAACAAAGGCTTGATAATGGGTGTGGCATGCAATTGGAACAGGAACATACCATCTGTAGAGGCGGTGAAAGCTTTGGCAGCCGTTCAGGCCGTCCGATTTGCCCAAGAGATGGGGTTTCAGAAAGTCGAGGTTGAAGGAGACTCATTGGTGATTATATCAAAGATCAAGATGCAAGGTATGGATAGATCGGAGGTTAGTAATTACATTTGGGAAGGTAAACAAATTATAATGGATTTTGAAAGCTTTAAATTCCAGCATATCAAAAGGGGAGGTAATCGGGTGGCTCACCTGCTGGCGAAGGAAGGCTTCATTCGAAAGCGAGATGTCCGGTGGGTGGAGGACTCGTTGGCAATTCGGAATATTGTGGTGGTCGAGGAAAGGAATTTGTTTAGAACCACATAACAGTCACGGTCGGATTGGAAAGAGCGTTACAATAGAGGATGAGAACTAGCGTTTTCTTTGAATCGCTTCAAACCAGTACCTATCAATGAGTCTATGGTGAGAGTTGAAGTGTTTTTCTGACTAGTATGCGTGGGGGTGTAAGGGAAGGAGATGGGTTGCCATTTTTTTTTTTTTGACGGTTTATTTTTATTTGGTTTGGTAAAGTAATAAAAGTATACCAGCATTCATTCAAAAGAAAATTAGTTTTTAATATGTATAAGCAAATAAAGTTGCAACAGTTTGACAGTATTAGCATGTATTTGCCAGTTAAAAGTGACAAAATAACATATGTCGAAACCATTTTTAAAGTTTTAAAAAAAAGGGAAATCGATTTTAAAAATAAAAATGGAGACGCTATCAATCTCTTTTTACTTAGGTGTGATTGAATAACCTTTGTAAAATATTTTATTTTTAAAAAAAATGATTTTGGTCCCAAAAAAAAAAGAAAACGGGTTCGGGAGTCGGTTACGTATGAGGAAGGGTTAGCACCCTCATAACGCCCTAAAATTGGTACCCAATCGATAAAATCATGTCCGAATGTTAAAAATTTAGAATATGATCCTTTTATTAGAAAGAAAACTAAGACTTACCTATCTTAAAGAAATAAAATACTATACCCAGTAAGTTAGGATATAACATCTCATGACTTCGAAACTAGGCAAGCCTTTATTTTAGAAAAATCTTACCTCGAGACACAAAATATCGTATCCAGTAAATTAGGATACAATGTTTTGAATTCCCAAGAATAAGTTTTTGATTTGAAATGAGAAATGATATTTAATACCTTAAGTTCCTCGAGAAAAATCGAAACCTAGTAAGTTAGGGCACGATTCTTCTCGAAGTCCCCAAATATCACATATCACCGTTTAAAAAAAAATTTTGAATAAAATACGACAATTTCGCGAAAACGTGTTTTTATAAAAATGTTATGAATTCCATTTTGCAAAACATAAATCAAATAGCAATTCACTATAAATATAAGTCGAATTAACAAATGATATAGACAATTAACAAAAGAATAATATGACATAGCTAATGATAATAACTGGATTATGCTAAAACAGTATTAAGCAATAAAAAAATATAAATAAATAAATAAAAGTTATAAAATATGCAATAACAATTTAAAGTTTATAGGAAGCATAAAAATTCAAGAAATGGATATTAAGTTCTACAAATAAGATCAATTATGAGAAATAAATAAATTAACAATATATCTAAACATTAAATAAATATTATAACAAAACAACAATAAAAAAGAATAAGAAAAAAAAAAGATGATAATCTTGTAAAGCAATTAATATGTATAACAATATATATAAAAAAATTAAAGTATATATATAAAAAATATTATAATAAATATATAATTTAATACATATAAATGATTATATATAATAAAAACAATTAATAAATAGTCTATAATAATTTTTTTTTATAAAAACATATATACTAATCATAAAATTACATATGTAAGTAAAATGGGTTATATAACATATATAAATTTTATAAAATAAAATTTTAACAATAATATATGATATAATATAATATTATATAATATAATATACAAATTAAAAAATAATAATATAATAATTAATATATAAATCATAATATATAATAAAAATAATATTAAACCAAATAAAATAATAAATAATAATTTAATATGTATAGAGATAATACAAATATATATATATGAATTTTATACTAATAAAAAATTTAATAAAATAAAATAATAAAATAGTTTAATATAATAAAATAATTAAGTATAGTATTAGAATAATTTAAAAAATAAAAGGTTTTAAAATGAATAAGGATTAAATAACAATAAAATAAATATAAAAGGATTAAATTAAAACGCACGTCACACTGTAGGGACTCATTAGGCAATTATGCATTCATTCCAAAACGACGTCGTTCTGATTTTAGCCCTCAAAGCAGTCCGAAGGACTAAATTGAAACAAAAACAAATTTTAAGGCTAATTTAATAAAAAAATAAAAATTCCAATTGGACTGAATTGACACTAGTAAAATTATGGAGGGGCTAAAATGAAAAATTTGCCATTTATAAAAAATGCGCGGATCCTTCCCGGGGTTTCGAGTCAACGCGCGGATCCTTCAGCTCTGAATGACGTCGTTTTGTGCATATTAGCTTAAGCAAAAACGGCGTCGTTTTCTCAAGGCTATATAAGTTAAAATGTTTAACAAAAAAATCATTTTTACATTCCAAAAGAAAAGAAACTGAGTTTTAAAAAAAAAAAGTTCCCTCTGTCCTTTGGCCTTTGGCTAAGACTCCGATGGAGGGCAATCGCACGGGCCTCTGTATGCGCCACCGTATACGGCGGTCGGAGGCTAACGACTTCATTTTTTGAAAGCCAGTCGAAAGGTAAAAACCCGTTTTGCACATGTATTCTGTATTTGCATGAATCGAAAGAAAAAAAAATAAAGAATAACACTAAAAATCTTGGAAAATCACCTCTGTTTGTTGGGATTTCTATTTCAATGTATTTTTTTTTTTTGTATTCTCTCTGTATCCGTATGTATATATCCATTACAGGTTGTTTTTTTTGGGGGGTTTTTATAACCCAAAAAACGAAACAGAAAAGGAAATAAAAATATCGTCTTGTTTTTCCATATTTGGCTGCCGCTTCTTTCCTTTTTGCAGGCGATCGACGAAGGTACGACGGCGATAGGGGTGTCACTCGCGCGAATCGCGGCTTGACTAAGGGCTGGTGGCTGCGGCGCTTGCTGTGCATTTGCGACGCCTAGGGTTTCAGAAACCCTAGGCTGAAACTGTTTAGTGTTGGGCCCTTTTGGGCCGTTTATGTTTTGGATTTGGGTAGTTTTAGGTCTGTTCAGGTGTGGGTGTAATTGGGTTTTGGGGTTCAATGGGTTTGTAAAATTTATTTTGAGCCTGTTTGTACTTTGGACTGAAAATGGACACTGGTTTTATTTTTTTTGTTTTTATTTTTTGGTCTGTGTGGGCCCGGGAAAAATGGGCTATTACAACATATATATCTCAAAATGTATTTAAAATTTATTTATTTTAATTATTTATACCTATGAAATTTAAAATATAAACAGTAAGTATAGGTATTCTAATAAACATAATAAAAAATAGTTCAATTGTTCAATTGTTATTTAAAGAATATATCAAAAAGTAAGATAATTTGTTTCACTAGTTATTATTATTTCATTTATGCTCAAGTAATAAAAATTAAAGCCATTAAAAAGAGGGTGAAAATGTAATATATATATATCATTTTACCATGAGAACATAACATTATTTAAAAAGATATGTTATTGAAATTATCTCCTATAATATTTTACACTTTTGACTTTACTAACAATGTAAGGCTATAGTGGTATCACAATATCCCTCTTGGGTATCGCAATACCCAAGTGACAAGAAAAACCCCCATTTCAAGACTGATGACGATATCGCAATACTGAGCCCTTGGTATCGCGATATCACTATTGTCAGGGAACAAAAAATGACACCAATGGCACTGTTTGTCCAACCGAAGTATCGATCAGGAGAAGCCCGTTCAAAGGTATTTTGGTCACAATTTTGGGTCAGAATTACTGTTAAAATCAGCCAAATTTGGCTAAGGAGAGACGAGACACACTTAGGATAGTTTTTGCTTTAGTTTTATTAGGTTTTCTTTTAGCTTTTTCTTTATCTTTTTTTGGGTTTCATATTTTCTATCTACTTTCTTAGCTGTAGACTTTAAATTTCTACAATTTTCTTATTGTTCTTGTTGTTTTTAGTGTTAGTTAAGTTAATTGTTACTGTAGTTAAGATTTATTTACACTTTCAGACCATTTATTTTACTTGTATTGATTTTTTCCTCTTTGTTTAATGCATTCTCAATTTCCTTTAGTTTCAATTAAAACTTCCACCTTTGATGTTTTTTGCTTCTTATTTTATAGTTAGATGTTCATTGTTACTTTGCTTTTAAGTTTTTTCCATTAAAAATATCAATTTTCTTATTATTTTAAACTTTTTTTTCATGGATTTTATGTTCCTTTCTTGTATGTTTATTAGCTTAGTTTTTAATATGGGTAACTAAACTCTTAATGGGGTTGGTTGATGAAGATGTGGATAAGTTGATTTTTGGATGGTGGACTAAACAGTAATAAATTGGACTAAATTCAATGAACATAAAAACTTAGGATTGACGACCCTAAGGGAATATCTAGGCAAGTGACCCTGAGAGGTAATCTTGTTAAGCACCAATCCATTAGTTCCGGGTTAGCCGGTGAAATCGAGAGATAAACTGGATTAACTTGTCTAATTTAGTAAAATTGAGACCGAGAGATAAAATAGAACCATTTTAATTTAAACAATTTAGATCCCTAATTCAAGGATTGGTGAACCATATTGAAATCAATCAACCACCGTTTTTTATTTAGCTGTTAATTTTTATAATTTTGTACATTTTACAATTTAATCCTTAGTAGCTAGCTCGTAGAATAGTATAATTATTCTTGACTTTATAATTTTCTTGTAACAGCCTAAATTTGGGTCTAGTCGAAACAGTGGTTTCGAGACCTCGTCGAAAGTTGTAACAGCCTAAATTTGGGTCTAGTCGAAACAGTGGTTTCGAGACTACAAATTCGACGAGTAAAATTCTATTTTTATTATATTTTTATGGTCTACAATTTAAAACTCATAGCAATATGACACCTCTAATATATAGAACTCAAGTTTTACACTTTTTACAATTTAGTCTTTTTGACTAAATTGAGTGCCCAAATGCCGAAATTTTTTTGAACGAAATTTTTTTACGAAATCTTTCTGTAAAATTGTAGACCATAAAAATATAATAAAAATAGAATTTTACTCGTCAAATTTGTGGTCTCGAAACCACTGTTTCGACTAGACCCAAATTTAGGCTGTTAGATTTCTGTACTCTAATGTTTAGCAATTAGTTGGTTAGACTCCTTATTTTGCATATTCGTTAGAAGAAATTGTTCAATCATCGACTCTCTTGGGCTTGATCCTTAGAGTTCTCCATACCCCGCTGTACAATTATATTACAGCTGACATGTCACACTTACAGACATCACACTTATTATTTTTATTCGATTGTTGTCTTTAATTGTTGATTTCTCCATCCCGTTCACGAGACTGAGAGGTGGAAGCGGTCAAGTTGTTGGCACCATTTCCAGGGAACCAAAGCAAGATTGAACCACTTTTAGTTTCCTTGCGTGTATTTAGGGAGATAATTGACAAAAGTCAAAGTTATAAATACAATTGACAAAAGTCAAAGTTATAAATACAACTTGGTTTTTTCATTTGTTTTATTTTGTTTGCAATTCTTGATTGATTTGTTTCATTTTTTTGTGTTTGTAGGAAGTGTTGTATGACTCGAACCGGTAACGGTGTCTTACAATTTGAACCCAAACCAGAATGTATCATTACACACATCAACAAGGCTCAAAATTCAAGGGAAGCCCAACCTCCACAACGAGAACAGCTAGTTGAAGACCAAGGAAGAGCCAAACAACTACCACCACCACACCCACCCATGGAACAATGAACCTTGCGCGATTATGCAATGCCCAAGCTCGATGTTGTTCGAGAGAGTATTAATCGTCTAATGATTAATGCTAACAACTTTGAAATCAAACTGGAAATGATCTAGATGATACAAATGAATCTCCAATTTCAGGGATCAATGAATGAGGATCCTAACCACCATTCTAAGAGATTTTTAACTATTTGTGATACCTTTAAATACAATAGGGTATCTAATGACGTTGTTTGTCTTCGATTCTCGCTTAGTGACAATTCTGTTATGTGGTTAGATTCACAACCAGTAGACTCCATCAACACTTGGGACGAGCTAGCAAGCAAGTTCTTGGCAAATTATTTTCCCCTGAACAAGAAGATGAAGCTTCGCATATATATCACGAAATTTCAACAACTGGAGAAGGAGTAGCTTTATGAATCTTAGGAGCGCTCTAAACTTATGCTCTCTAAGTGTCCCTACCACAGCCTACAAGATTGGTTGCAACTTTGGGTTTTCTATAATGGGATTCATGGAAACTTGCGATCAAGTCTCGATGGAGAGTCCACGAAAGCTTTCATGTCGAAGACTTATGCCGAGGCTTGCCAACTCATTGAAGACATGGAAATTAATTCATATATGTAGTCGACTAAATGGTTCACATATAGGGCCAAAAAATCGACTGTGAATGTGGTCGATAGCAAGGAAAAGTATTAACAAATCCTCCAAAGTTTAAATCAATTAAAAATGAGTTGGTCAAGACGCAAGTTCTGAATCAGCCCATTTTAACCAATTCTTATGCAGGTGTTGAAGGCGAAGGTGCACCTTAGGGAAATATAACCAAAAACAATAAGGTTAATTACATGGGGAATAGAGGTTACAACCCATACTCCAACACTTATAATCCATCAAATCAAATCAAGTAGTCCAAAATTTCAACGCCTGTAACACCCCTAACCCGTTTCCATCACCGGATTAGGGTAACGGAGTATTACTGTACAATCAGAAACATTTAAATATTATATCATTCAATAATTTCAAACCCCAAACCTCCCTTGCTCCAAAAATAGAGTTTCTCCCGTCGAAGAAGAAGAACATAGGAAAAATATGTTTTTACTTTTCTTTTTTCTTATTTATTACCTATTATTTACTTATTTAACATTAAAATATATCATATAAACTACAAAGATTAGTCACCAACCGCCCACTAATTTATAATATGGTATATTTTCCATTTTATCCCATGTAATTACCTTTCCTTAGCTATTTGAAACCTTTAATTAATAGAATTTAATTTTTGTATTTTTTTACAATTTAGTCCTTTTAAATTAATTAACTATCTAAACATTAAAATTTCTTAACAAAAATATAATACAACCTTAATAACACTCTGGAAATATTTAATAAAATATTTAGGGCTCAATTTATAAAAATGAGGTCTTGATACCTCATTTTCTAAAAACACTTGACTTTAGGGTCATACCACTTGAACCTAATTATTCATTCAAATAGCATAATTTTCCAATTCAAAATTTATTTTAATATCATAATTTACTTGTAAATATTAAATAATAACATTTACAAACTTACCCGTCAGATTTGTGGCCCCAAAATCACTGTTTTCGACACCACTAAAAAACGGGTTGTTACAATATCCCTTAACCCAATGCTCCATATCAACCTCCATTACCTTTTAAGGCACCCCTAAGATCCAGAAAGAAAACCAAACTTTAATAACGACCCACTAATGTAGGATAAGCAAAGTTGAGGAAGGCTTGCATGTGGTGCAAGTCGATGTGCATCAAATTCGTTGTCAATTAGACCATATTTTGCATTTGTTGCAAAACATTTCAGCCTGTAGCATACTGAGTAATAACGAGCCAAATCCGAAGTGAGAAGGGAAGCAACATGCCAAATTTATCACCCTTATATCAATAGTTTTGGTAAAAAAAACCTATCTAACCAATTAGTGAGGAGAAGAAAGTGAGTGAGAATGATGTTGACACTCGCACTCCTAGTGTTGGATATGGGGTAAGAGAGAGAGTTAAACCCGAAAACGAAACCATAAAAGCTGAAACAAGGGATAAAACCATTTAACCACTGCCAAGTCTGGCACCTTTACCTTTTCCATTGCATCTAAAGTAGAATAAAAAGAAAGAGAGGAGTTCTTGAACTTCCTTAATATATTCAAGGCCTTGAAAGTGAACCTGACATTACTAGAACTCCTAGAGAATATGCCTAAGGATGCCAAGTTCCTTAGAAGAAAATAGGGAGAGGAGAGCAAATCACTCTCACTATTGAGTGTAATGCTGTGGTATCTAGAAAAGTACCATAAAACTTAAAAACCCTGGTAGTTTTACCATTATGTTAGAAATCAAAGGTGTAAATTTTGACGAGGCAATGTGTCATCTTAGAGTGAGTATAAATTTAATGCCCTTGATTATTTACCGTAGGTTAGGTCTAGGCGACCTTAGGGAGACTTCGGTAACCCTTCAACTTGCTGATAGGTCCTTATTTCACTCAAAAGGGAGTTTTGGAGAATGTTTTAGTGAGGGTTCGATAGTTTATTCTCTCGGTTAATTTCATAGTGCTAGATTTCGATGAGGATCTTGAAATTCCAATCCTCTTAGGGAGACATTTCTCGGCCACGTCTAGAGCCACTATATATATGTAGGGAAAAGTGACTTAACAATGGACATTGAAGAAGAAACTGAAATTTTTAAATGTGTAGAGCCTGACTCTAGGTCTAAAGAGGTGTTTTTGTTTAAGAGTACGAAGGTCAAGTGGTTCAAATGAAACCTATTTATGCTAAGGACCTTGAAACTTTTGTGGAGTTGTGTGATTTTTCAGGTGTTCATGTGACACACAAGAGGATCCAGAGGAGAAGAAAGATGAGGAATACATTACGATTCTAAGGTGGCCACAATTGTGCACTGGAAAAGAGGTGAGTCCAAGTGTCAAGGACATCAAAAAAGCATTATTTCGGGGGCGTAATTGGTCGCCCAAGTTGAATTTTTAACTTGCTTTCTGAGGCAATAAAACTTGAAGATATAAATAATTGAATTATTGAGCATGGACTCAACATGTTTTCTGCATTTAGATTAGGATTTTAATTTATGTTAGTTTAATTTCAGACTTAATAGTATAGAATTTTTATGATTGAGAGGGAATTTGACAATTTTGTAAGTGTTTTGGGGACCCATTTAGTGAAACCGTGATATCCACAGGGGGATTTCGCAATTTCCTGATCAATTTCCAAGAGGGAAAAATATCTTACAAGTATTACGATATTAGTCACTTGATATCACAATACCCTTGAAATTTCAAATTTTAAAAATTTGGTTCATGCATAGTGGTATCGCGATACCACGGACAAGTTCGAACTGAGAAAGGTCCAAAAATAGGGGATATCGCAATATCCCCCCTTGGGTATATGATATCCATGTCGGGTCAAGCGATACTCGAGTTGGGTATCGCGATCCACATGTTTTAGAAGCTTTTAGGTCTCCAAACACTCTAAACCCCCCTCCCATTCTCTTCATTTTCCCCAAATCTTAAACCCTAGCCCCCAAAAACACCCCTACTATCATTTTCCTCTCAATTTTACTTTTAAATCTTTCCCATTTTCTTTGCAATATATTTTCTATTTTTGGTCTTTTTTTTTGTTTTTCTTCTTATTTTTGCAATTTTTTCTTCTCATATTGCTTGGGGAGCATGAAACTTTAACAAATCAACTCTCTTTGCAGTTGTAATCAACCTAGTTTAAGTTTTCTTTTCCTTTATTTCCTCGCATTTGTTCTTGTTGTTTTTGCTTCCTTTATTTTTACTTTTACTTTTATTGTTATTGTTATTTTTATTTTAGTCTATTGTTGGTTGCCTGTGGTTAGTTGGTTAGTTGAAATAATATTTTTGTAATAGCCTATTTTTGGTCAAATCGGAACAGTGGTTTCGGGACCACAAATTCAAGATCAAAATAATTATATTATTATTATTTTAATGTCTGTGGCATGATAATATGTTTTTGTGAAATTTTTGTTAAGAAATTTTAGCGTTTCATTGGTCAATTTGATAAAAAGGACTAAATCGCGTAAAGTGTAAAAATGGAGTTCCATTAGCTAAAGGTTCCTAATAGCTATGGAACTTAAAAGAGGAGGTCCTTATGTTGTAATTAGACCATTAATAGTATGAGTGGACAATTATGGATAACCATTAAATGTTTTTAATGTTTAATTAGTAAGGTTAATATTGTAATTTGGTAATTTAACTTAACTTAAATTAAACAAAAACAAGTATCATCTTTATTTTCATCATTGGAGAATCGAAATTTAGGGATTTAGAAGCCATTGCTGAGCTTGAGCATTTGGAAACAAATTCTTGCTAGATTGGTAAGTATTTTTGATCTGTTTTTAATTATTTCTATGTTTTTATGATCGTTGCAACTAGTACTAGCTAGCCCAGGGACTTATTTGCAAAACTGTCAAATATTGTGAATGTTTCCATTGATGAATATGTATGAATTTTTATGTTTGATGATATATTCTAATTAGTTGTTGATATTTAAATAAGTTTTGTAAAGTGATTTTGAGTGAAAATACAATTTAGGGGTTAAATTGAGAAATGTGTAAAGTTCATGCATAAAATGTGAAATAAATTAAAATTATGGACTTCTAGGGGCATTATGGTAATTCGGCTAGCATGGGTATATTTTGAATATCACTAATTTGTGATTTTGTGTAATAAGGACTAAATTGTAAAAAATGTGAAAGTTTAAGGGAAAAAGGGTAAAAGTGTTTTAAAGAGTGTTTTGGACTAAATTGAATGAATAGATGATTAAATAAGTTAATTTTGAATATATTTAGATCAAGAAAAGAGAAATACGAACTTGAATCGGGAAAAAGATAAAGTTATTGACTAATCGACTCGATTCACCGTTATAACATCTGACGTAAGTTCATATGTTATAAATTCAATTCAAATGTATTTTATATGCTTCGATATAGCATGAACTGTGTTTATGTGATTATGTACGAGTTCGGAAATGATTCGATGAAGATTCGACAGTTGGAAACCCGATTAAATCTTAAAAATAGTTTAGGATGCTAATGACATGCCATTATGTATACTTGAGTTGGCTTCGAGTCATGATTTAGCTCTATGTGTACGAGATAAATAGATTTGGCTTCGGGCCATGATATCAAAATTTCAGATAAGTTACCTTGATTTGGCTTCGGGCCATGGTATAGATACTTATTGAGTGAGACCTTGAGTATCCGACTTCTATTCCAAATGGTTCAACGGGTAAAAGATGAAGTAGTTGAATATGAGATTGGGACGAGATAGTACAGGTACGTACGGAAATGAATTGAGTATTAAAAACTATGAAATTGATGAGCTTCTTGGTAAGTTATATGAATATTCATTTGATAGCTTGAGATTTAATAGAATTGTTGTACATTGTTTTCTATTATATGAATGTTTGGTGAATGATGATTATTGCTCATTTTTAACATATGAGCTTACTAATATATATAGCTTACTTTGTTGTTTTTCCATGTTTTATAGTGATTTCAAAGGTAGCTCAGATTCGAGGATCGTCGGAGACTTCACCACACTATCCACTGACTCTTTTGTACTTTTGAAACTATGTTTAAAGTATATGGCATGCATAGGTATTTGAGTCATTTCGGTTATGTGTTGGTAATGACTTTGGCCAAATGAATTGGGTTGTAAATGTCTATATTTTGAGTTGTAAATATAGCCATGAGATTTGGCTTAGTTTGGTGAATTTGGTTATGTGCTTAGATGTGCATATATGTTGATATTTGAGTTCTTTGGATGGATATGTGAATGATCATATTATAAAGTTTGTGGAATTGGTATTTTACTAGTGAATTGGTACAAAAATGGGGTATGTAAGATAATGATTAAACTAGTTGATTGGTATATGTATTTGAGTAGGTTTTGATTGAGTTAAACTTGAGTTATAAGCATGTTGAATTTTGGTATTGAAAACGGTATGGATTAGTCTTGAATGTAGCTGAATTGAATGTTATTTATGCTATGATTTGATACCATTTGGGTTGGTTTAGGTATATGCAAAATGGTTGGCAAAATGGCTTGGTAAATAACCTATTTTTGTCCACACGGGTAGAGACACGGGCGTGTGTCTCAGCCGTGTATTACAAACGGTCATGATAAACAGTCGTGTGTCCTCTGGTGTTGAAATTGAAATGAAGTCAGTATGCCCCACATGGTCTCACGCACGGGCGTGTGATCGGTCGTGTGGTACAAGTTAGTATACCCCTTAAATGGCACACGGCCTAGCACACGGGCGTGTGACTTGGCCGTGTTGCATAAGTCAGTATACCCTACAGGTTTGGCACGGCCTAATACACGGCCTAGCTGACAAGCGTGTATGGCCACTTCGAAGGGCACACGGGCTAGACACACGGGCGTGTGGTTGGCCGTGTGACCCAAGTCAGTATGTACCCCCTGTTTTCACACGGCCTGTGACACGGGCATGTCTGGTGCCATACGGGCGTGAAGTAAAAAAATTCTAAGTTTCATGAAAAATTTCCTAAGTTATCGGTTTAGTCCCGAACCACTCCCAAAGTATGTTTAAGGCCTCATAGGCTCTTAATAAGGACAAATTGATTGAGATTGAATGATGAATGATTGAATTGAACAATTGTATTGTAAATAGTTGTTTAATTGTTTCGTAAGTCCGGTAATGCTCTGTAACCCTATTTCAGCGTTGAATATGGGTGAAGGGTGTTACATTTATTGGTATCAGAGCTACAGTTTAGTCGATTCTAGGACAACGTAGTGTGTGTGGGAGTCTAGCTATACATGCCATATATAAACTGTGATAGTGTGATGACTCCTGAAATTTGAAAATGTGTTTTTATATAGAAAATGGATCCCAATCGAGCGATAGCTGATGAGGTTGAAAGTAATGTGCCTACTCACGTGCAAGGGACAGCGCCGTCTGATTCTAGACCTTTGTTGGGTAGCCAGGGAGGAGAGGCTAAAGAAGCCTTCTTCCAAATGATGAATGAGTGGTTCACACAATATATACAAACAAATCTGGCTGCTCAACAACCTCCATCCCCTCCTGTTCCCCAACCTGTACCTGTAGCTCCTCAAAGAGTCGAGCTTTTAAGATTGAACAAGCCTCCAGTTGATAAGATCTGAAAACACAGGGCTGAACAGTTCAGGGCTAATATTGATAATGATCCTGAAAGAGCCAAGTTTTGGCTTGAAAATACTATACGAGTGTTTGATGAACTTTCGTGTACGCCAACTGAATGCTTAAAGTGAGTTATTTCTCTGTTGAGAGACTCTGGATATCAATGGTGGAATACCATGGTGTCTGTAGTGCCGAGAAAGCGAGTGACTTGGGAATTCTTTCAGACGGAGTTTTGAAAGAAATATATAAGTCAACGGTTCCTTGATCAAAAGCATAAAGAGTTTTTAGAGCTAAAACAGGGTCGAATGGCTGTGACAGAATATGAAAGAGAATTCGTACGATTAAGTAAATATGCTCGAGAGTATGTTTCTACTGAAGAGATCATGTATAAGCTGTTTGTTGATAGGCTGAACGAAGACATTAAACTTCTAGTCGAGATTCTAGATTTGAAAGAATTCGTTGTGTTAGTTGAACGGGCCTGGAAAGCTGAAGATTTTAGCTGAGAAACGAAGAAAGCTAATTCAGAGGCTAGATATTCGAAGAAAAGACTAATGAATAAGCCTTATCATTCTTCATCAAAGAAATCTCGAGATTCGTATAGTCAATCGAATGCATCAGTGGGATATCAAAATAGAGATCGTGGAAATCTACACATGAACCCTAAAGCTCAAGCTACCTCTGTCTCGAGTGTTAGCAGTGTTAGAAATAACAAACCCGAATGTCAATAGTGTGGGAAATGATATTTTGGAGAATGAGGGAATAAAAGTAGTAAAGCTTGCTTCAAATATGGTTGATCAGATCACTTTATTCGAGACTACCCAGAGTTATCTGAGAAAGAAAAAGTTTAGAATGTAAGATGGAGCAATACGACTGCGAGAGGGAGACCACTGAGAAATGTAAGAAATGTATCCAGTTGTAGAGGTATAATTAGGGACTCAGCTGTGAGATCTGAGGCCAGAGCACCTGCTAGAGCCTACGCTATTCGCGCTCGCGAAGAAGCGTCGTCTCCAGATGTTATTACTGGTACATTCTCTCTTTATGATACTAATTTGATTGCTTTAATTGACCCTGGATCAACACACTTGTATATATGTATGAATTTTGTGTTTAATAAGAGTTTGCCTGTCGAGTCTACTGAGTTTGTGATTAAAGTATCGAACCCCTTAGGCAAATATGTTTAGTTGATAAAGTTTGCAAGAATTGTCCTTTAATGACTCGAGGTAACTGTTTTCTGGCTGACTTGATGCTCTTGCCATTTGATGAGTTCGATGTGATTCTAGGAATGGATTGGTTAACTCTACATTATGTAGTTGTGAATTGTAAACAAAAGAATATCGAATTGAAATGTCAAAATGGTGAAATTCTTCGGATTGAATCTGATGAATCGAATGAATTGCCTGTTGTGATTTCGTCTATGTCAGCTCAGAGTTGTATGAGAAAAGTTTGCAAGGCTTATCTTACTTATGTTTTAGATACAAAAGTGCCTGAATCAAAAATTGAATCATTGCTAGTTGTCTGTGAATATCCGGATGTGTTTCCTGAAGAATTACCGGGGTTGCCACCTATCAGAGAGGTTAAATTTGAGATTGAAATAACATAGGGAACTTCACCGATATCTATAGCTCCGTATAGAATGGCTCCGATAAAGTTGAAAGAGTTGAAAGCTCAATTGCAACAATTAACAGATGGAGGTTTTGCACGACTGAGTTTTTCACCTTGGGGTGTGCCAGTATTGTTTGTTAAGAAGAAAGACGGGTCCATGAGAAAGTATATTGACTAGCGTCAGCTCAATAAGGTTACGATAAAAAATAAATATCCGTTACCGAGAATAAACGATTTTTTTGATCAGTTGAAAGGTGCAACAAAGCTTTCAAAGATTGATTTGAGATCTGGTTATTATCAGTTGCGAGTTAAAGACCAGATGTGCCAAAGACAGCGTTCAGGATGAAGTACGGACACTATGAATTCCTTATTATGCCTTTTGGACTAACTAATGCTCTTGCCATTTTTTTGGATTTGATGAATCAGATTTTTAGACCGTATTTAGACAGATTTGTTGATGTGTTCATTTACGACATTCTGATCTATTCACGAGATAAGTCTGAGCATGCCGAGCATTTGAGGATTGTGTTGCAAACCTTGAGAGATAAGAAATTGTATGCTAAATTCAGCATATGTGAGTTTTGGCTGCGGGAAGTTGGATTTTTGGGACATATAGTCTCTACGGACGGCATTCGAGTTGATCCGAGCAAGATTTCCGCATTTATTGAATGGAAACCACCTAGAAATGTATCCGAGGTCAGATGTTTTCTGGGATTGGCTGGTTATTATCGATGTTTTGTAAAAGGGTTCTCGATAATTGTGACATCGATGACCAAACTGCTACAGAAAGATGTCAAGTTTGAATGGTCCGAGAAATGTTAACAAAGCTTCGATCAATTGAAAGCATTGTTAACTAAGACACCAGTGTTGGTTCAACCTGAGTCGGGTAAAGAATTTGTGATTTACAGTGACGCGCCACTGAACGGTTTGGGTTGCGTATTAATGCAAGAGGGAAAACTTGCAGCTTATGCCTCCAGACAGTTGAAATCGCATGAAAAGAACCATCCAACGCATGATTTAGAGTTGGCTGGTATATTTTTTGCATTGAAAATCTGGCGTCATTATTTGTACAGTGAGAAATGCCATATCGTTGCTGATTATAAGAGTTTAAAGTATATTATGACTCAAAAATATTTGAATTTGTGACAACAGAGATGGCTCGAGCCATTAAAAGATTATGAGTTGGTGATTGATTATCATCCGGGGAAATCGTATTTGGTCGTGGATGCTTTTAGTAGAAAGTCATTGTTTACCCTGAGAGCAATGAATACCCAGTTGATGATTTGTGATGATGGGTTTATTTTAGCTGAATTAAAAGCTAAATCGATATTTCTTCAACAAATCTGTGAAGCTCAGAAAGATGACCGTGAATTGCAAGTTAAACGAATTCAATGTGAGACTATCCTTAATTCAGAGTTTCAGATTGGAGCCGATGATTGTTGAAGGTTCCGGAATAGAATTTGCATACTGAGAAATTTAGAACTTATTCAGAAGATTTTGCACGAAGTGCACAATAGTTGTTTATCTGTTTATCCTGGGAGTACTAAAATGTATAATGATTGGAAGAAATCGTATTGGTGGTCTGGTATGAAACGAGATATTTCTGAGTTTGTCTCAAAGTGTTTAATTTGTCAGCAATTGAAAGCCAAACATCAAGTGCCTTCAGGTTTGCTTCAGCCTGTGATGATACTGGAGTGGAAATAGGATAGAGTGACTATGGGTTTTGTATCGAGATTACCCCTGTCTCTGAAAAAGAAAGAAATAATTTGGGTTGTCACTGATCGACTGAAGAAATCAGCACATTTTATTCAGGTACGTGTTAATTATTCACTCGATAGATTAGCTGAATTGTATATTGCTGAGATTGTTAGATTTCATGGGGTGCCAATTTTGATTATTTCGGATAGAGATCTGAGATTTATGTCGCGGTTTTGGAAGAAATTACAAGAAGCTTCGGGTAAAAAGTTGAATTTTAGTACAGCTTTTCATCTGCAAACCGATGGACAGTCTGAACGAGTAATTCAGATTCTCGAAGATATGCTCCGATGTTTTATTTTGGAATTCGAAGGCAATTGGGAAAAATATTTGCCGCTAATTCAATTTGCATATAATAACAGTTTTCAATTGAGTATAAAGATGGCACTGTACGAAGCCTTGTATGGTCGTAAATTCCAAACTTCATTGTACTGGACAAAGCTTAGCGACAAACAAATTAACGGGGTCGATTTAATTAGCGAAACCGAAGAGAAAATGAAAATAATTTGCGACTATTTGAAAGCAACTTCAGATCGTTAGAAATCGTACTCGGATTTGAAACGAAAAAATTTTAAATTTCAAATCGATGACAAAGTGTTTTTAAAAGTATCTCCGTAGAAAAAAATCCTTAGATTTGGTCAAAAAGGCAAATTGAGTCCGCGTTTCATCGGGCCGTACGAGATTATCGAAAGAATAGGGCCAGTGGCATATCAACTAGCTTCACCATCAGAGTTGGAAAAGATCCATAATGTGTTTCATGTGTCGATGTTGTGACGTATCAATTGGATCCTTCACATGTGATTTCTTCATCAGATATTGAGATTCAGCCTGATATGACGTACAATAAAGAACCAATCAAAATTCTAGCACGTGAGGTTAAACAGTTGAGAAATAAAAGCATAGCTCTCGTGAAAGTACTTTGGCAACAACATGGTGTTGAAGAAGCTACGTGGGAGCCCGAGGAAGCTATGAGAAAACAGTACCCTAACCTATTCACTGGTAAAATTTTCAGGGACAAAAATCTCTAAGGGGGGAGAGTTGTAATAGCCCGTTTTTGGTCAAATTGGAACAGTGGTTTCGGGACCAAAAATCTAAGATCAAAATAAGTATTTTATTATTATTTTAATGTCTATGGCATGATAATATGTTTGTGTGAAATTTTTGTGAATAAATTTTATCTTTTGATTGGTCAATTTGATAAAAAGGACTAAATCGCGTAAAGTGTAAAACTGAAGTTCCATTAGCTAAAGGTGCCTAATAGCTATGGAACTTGAAAGAGGAGGTCCTTATGTTGTAATTAGACCATTAATAGCATGAGTGGAAAATTATGGACAACCATTATATGTTTTTAATGTTTAATTAGTAAGGTTAATATTGTAATTTGGTAATTTAACTTAAGTTAAATTAAACAAAAACAAGTATCATCTTTATTTTCTTCATTGGAGAATCGAAATTTAGGGCTTTAGAAGCCATTGATGAGCTTGAGCATTCCGCAACTAATTCTTACTAGATTCGTAAGTATTTTTTATCCGTTTTTAATGATTTCTATGTTTTTGTGATCGTTGCAACTAGTACTAGCTAGCCCAAGGACTAATTCGCAAAACTGTCAAATATTGTGAATGTTGCCATGGATGAATATGTATGAGTTTTGATTAGTTTTTGATAGTTAAACAAGTTTTGTAAAGTGATTTTGAATGAAAATACAAAATAGGGGTTAAATTGAGAAATGTGTAAAGTTAGTGGTTAAAATGTGAAATAAGTGAAAATTATGCGCTGCTAGGGGCATTATAGTAATTTTGCTTGCATGGGTATATTTGGAATTTCATTGATTTATGATTTTGTGTAATAAGGACTAAATTGTGAAAAATGTGAAAGTTTAGGGGTAAAAGTGTAAACATCTTTTAAAGATTGTTTTGTACTAAGTTGAATGAATAGATGATTAAATAAGTTAATTTTGAATATATTTAGATCATGAAAAGCGAAATACAAACTTGGATCGGGGAAAAGATAACTTTATCGACTAATCGACTCGATTCTTCGTTTAACATCCGAGGTAAGTTCGTATGTTATAAATTTAATTCAAATGTATTTTATATGCTTCGATATAGTATGAATTGTGTTTATGTGATTACGTACAAGTTCAAAAATGATTCGATGAAGATTCAACAATTGGAAACCCGATTAAACCTTAGGAATAGTTTAGGATGCTAATGACATGTCATTAGGTATACTTGAGTTGGCTTCGGGCCATGATTTAGCACTATGTGTGCGAGATAAACTGATTTGGCTTCAGGCTATGCATATCGGCTGATTTGGCTTCGGGCCATGATATCAGAATTTCGGATAAGTTACCTTGATTTGGCTTCGGGCCATGGTATAGGTATTTATCGAGTGAGACCTTGAGTATCCGACTGCTATTTCAAATGGTTCAATGGGTAAAAGATGAAGTAGTTGAATATGAGATTGGGACGAGATAGTACAGGTACGTACGGAAATGAATTGAGTATTAAAAACTATGAAGTTGATGAGCTTCTTAGTAAGTTATATGAATCTTCATTTGATAGCTTGAGATTTAATAGAATTGTTGTACATTGTTTTCCATTATATGACTGTTTGGTGAATGATAATAATTGCTCATTTTTAACATATGAGCTTACTAAGCTATATAGCTTACTTTGTTGTTTTTCCATGTTTTATAGTGATTTCAAAGCTAGCTCGGATTCGGGGATCGTCGGAGACTTCACCACACTATCCACTGACTCTTTGGTACTTTTGAAACTATGTTTAAAGTATATGGCATGTATTGGTATTTGAGTCATTTTGGTTATGTTTTGGTAATGACTTTGGCCAAATGAATTGGGTTGTAAATGTCTATATTTTGAGTTGTAAATATAGCCATGAGATTTGGCTTAGTTTGGTAAATTTGGTTATGTGCTTATATGTACATATATGTTGATATTTGAGTTCTTTGGATGGATATGTGAATGACCATATTATGATGTTTGTAGAATTGGTATTTTGCTAGTGAATTGGTACAAAAATAGGGTATGTAAGATAATTGTTAAACTAGTTGATTGGTATATGTATTTGAGTAGGTTTTGGTTGAGTTAAACTTGTGTTATAAGCATGTTGAATGTTGGTATTGAAAATGGTATGGATTAGTCTTGAATCTGGCTGAATTGAATGATATTTATGCTATGATTTGGTACCATTTGGGTTGGTTTAGGTATATGAAAAATTGGTGGCAAAATGTCTTGGTAAATAGCCTATTTTTGTCCACACGGGCAGAGACACGGGTGTGTGTCTCAGCCGTGTGTAACACACAGTCATGATACACGGCCGGTTGTCCCCTGATGTTGAAATTGAAATGAAGTCAGTATGCTCCACATGGTCTCTCACGCGAGCGTGTGATCGGCCGTGTGGTACAAGTTAGTATACAACCTAAATGGCACACGACCTAGCACATGGGCGTCTAACTTGGCTGTGTTGCATAAGTCAATATACCCTATAGGTGTGTGTGGCCACTTCGAAGGGCACATGGGCTAAACACACGGGCGTGTGGTTGGCCGTGCGACCCAAGTCAGTATGTAGCCCCTATTTTCACTCGTCCTATGACACGGGCGTGTCTGGTGGCCGTGTGAGACACACGGCTTGGCCACACGGTCATGTGTCCCCTGTTTTAAGCAAAATTTTTCTAAGTTTCACAAAAAATTTCCTGAGTTATTGATTTAGTCTCGAACTACTCCCAAAGTATGTTTAAGGCCTCATAGGCTTTTAATAGGGACAAATTCATTAAGATTGAATGATTGAATTGAACAATTGTATGTTAAATAGTTGTTTAATTGTTTTGTAAGTATGGTAATGCTCCGTAACCCTATGCCAGCGTTGAATATGGGTGAGGGGTGTTACAACATTGATATTTTCTATTTAAAAAAGTGATTTTATGAAAATGCCCTTGAGACAACAAAAACTATCTCGATCCCAAACCACCCCATCTCTGTCGCCATAGACGTCTATCAAATGATTCAAGGGAGAACGTTTATCTTTGAACGTGGTTTTGATCTGGCCTCTTCATTCGATGACCAGGTTTGGGATGTTGTTCGCTTTCATCGGTGGGAAATTTTTTGTATGTTACCAAGACACCTATTGTCATACCTGTCATCTTAGAGTTTTACTCTAATTTAAAAATTGTTCATCAAGAATGGGTCTATATCATACAAGTTGAGGTTAACATTTCCTTTTTCGTCATCTGTGAATATTGCGGCATACACTTCTACAGCACAAACGATCCTTCATACATGGATTTGGAGTTCTTCTCTAATGTAGATATACTTCTACCAACTTTAGACATGTGGCAACACGATAGGCTATTTGAGAAGTAACCTCTAATTGTTGCAAATCAGATGGCTAGCAAAAGCTTCGCCTCCCAATTTTACTATCTGACCGAGTAAGATGTAGCTACTCAAAGAAGTTACATGCTCGCTTCTCAGAAGGATCCATATGATCTCTTGTTAAAAACGTGACTCTTTAGGCCACTGAATCCCATATAGACTCAACTATTCTATACCACAACTCAGGGGGATTGATAGCGCATCCCATCACAGACATCGTCATCCCATCACGAGCATCCTTCCTGCGTATCCCACAATGATGGCCTAATAATGGATTCCTTACGTTAATGCCACCAAACACGAGATCTGTTTATAAATAACTACCAAGACGATGAAGAAGGAATCAAGTCTCCAACACTTTGGCACATTGCTTTTGGCTTACCTCTACCACTACTAACTCTGTTTCAATACTCTTCGGCTCTCTACGTAGATTGGGTGAACTAGCCTCTATCAAATCCACCACTCTTTCTTTGTATATCTATCTTGTTGATCTCACACATCAACATAAACAAAAATAATTTTTTTATTCCTATTAATAATATTGAGTTAAAGTATACCCTCATACAATATGCTCATATGTTTCATTCAATATATGATCAAAACATATGTAATCAACATTGCTCAATTTTGGCATTGCTCAAGTTGTTACAACAAACTCATTTTCATTATCTTCTAACCAAAGATTATGTAGAATTGATCTTTCGGAGTTTGATATGTCAAATTAGGTTTCGTCGTTACACTTAAGGAGCTTATTTTTGAGTAATTTCATGTCTTTTTCATAATTTTTAGTAGTTTTTAGGTTTCAATTGAATAAGTGAAAATTGTCTCGTTTTACTCATTTTTTTACTCAAATTGGCCAACGGTGCCATTGGGGCTCCTAACCTTTGTTTGAGTGTTGTAGGTTCTTGCTGAAAGTCCTAAATTATGCATAAACATCACCGAAGCAGGGGTATCATGACATCAAGGCCTTTGAATCGTGATATCCCCATCAGTCCCGAAACCAGGGAAAACTACAATGGTATCAACGATATCCCCCTTGGGTATCGCAATATTTAGGTGACAAGAAGACCCCCCATTTCAAGACTGATGACAATATCGCTATACCAAGCCCTTAGCGTCGCAATATCACTATCATAAGGGGACAAAAAATGACACCATGAGCAATGTTTGTCAAATCGAAGCACTGATTAGGAGAGGCCCCTTCAAGGGCATTTTGGCCACAATTTTGGGTAAAAAATGTTGTTAAAATAAACCAAATTTGGCTGATGAGAGAAGAGACACACTTGGATAGTTTTTGCTCTAATTTTCTTAGGTTTTCTCTCATTTTTCTTTTCTTCTTTTCTAGGGTTTCATATTTTATATTTTCTTTCTTAGCTGTAGACTTTAAATTTCTACAACTTACTTCTTGTTCTTGTTGTTCTTAGTGTTAGTTAAGCTAGTTATTACTGTAGCTAGGGTTTATTTACACTTTCAACCCATTTACTTTACTTGTATTGACATTTTCATCTTTATTTAATGCATTATAAGTTTCCTTTAGTTTCTGTTGTTAAAACTTCCACTTTTAATGTTCTTTTCTTCTTATTTTACAGTTAAATGTTCATTGTTACTTTGCTTTTAAGTTTTTTCCATTAAAAATCTCAACTTTCTTATTTTTCTTAAACTTTGTTTTCATGGTTGTTATGGTCCTTTCTTATATGTTTATTAGCTTAGTTTTTAATATGGGTAACTAAACTCTAAGGGGTTAGTTGTTGGAGATGCGGATAAGTTGATTTTTAGATGATGGACAAAATTGAATGAACTAAAAAACTTAGGATTGACGACCCTAAAGGAATGTCCACTACAGTAAATTAGGCCTTTAGCATCGTTTTTAGTGGCATTTGTACCGGAAACGCCGCAAATAAATACCGTTAGTGGCATTTTCCTATAAACGCCACAAAAGGTTAGATAATAACGGCATTTTTCCCATAAATGCCGCAAAAAGTTAGGCAATAGCGGCTTTTTTCCATAAACGCCTTTTGCGGTAAGGCAATAGCAGCATTTGTTACATAAACACCGTGAATTTATTTACTTTTTATTGAAACAACTCCATTTTCACAAAGATATCAAAGATCCTTTTTCTTCTTCGATATCATCTCCCACGAGTTACCTGCTGATCCCTTATTCTTAGCTTGTTGATGTTTTTTCTTTCTCAGTCTGCTTTCTTTCTTCGATTTCCTTGTTCCTTGCTCTATATCATCTCCCGCGATATCATCTCCCATCCACATTATTTGATTTCCTGAAACCCTAAAAATCCATTGTGCCCCCCTTTCCTCAGAATCTGTAAGCGAGCAACCGACACCTAGCCACTTTACCCAGCAGCCAACTCACTTGCCAGCCTCCGTGAGTCTTAGGAAAATCTATCTTTTTTTCTTTTTTCCATTCTACATTTTTGTTATTTCCTGTTGTTTCTCAAGAAAAATTAAAAAAAAAAAGTCGAGCATTTTCATCTGTTCTTTGCTTTTTTATTGTATATATAAGATAGCAGCTTTGTTTACTTGACTAATAGAATTGAAATCAACTAGAAAATCAAGTGGATAAATATTCAGATTCTTGTTTTGTTTCAAGTTTTTGGTGAAAATCGACTGTGCAATATCAAAGTTCGATTACAAAACCAGGGAGTGTTACAGGTGAGAAATTGAACGATTATTTAATTTATTTTTATCTACAAATTTTATGTTATGAACTAAGTAGTTTTGTGAATTTGTATTTTAGGGTTTCAAGCATTATTTTTACTCCCTTTAGGAAGGCTTTCTCGCTTAGTTTCTCACTTATTTTATCTTATTTTATTTCATTTTCATATGATCCGGTAACAAGCTAGTAATGAATTTTAGTTATCTTCGTTATCTAATTTTGATGGCAAAAAGGAATGATAAGCAGGTTTTATTTCCTTTCTCATCTCGTTTGTTCTTGCATTTAGAAGTCCTTTATTTTCTAATTTTGTTTTTATTAGCTCATTTTTTATTATTTCATTCAACAATTATCTTTATTATTTCATTTAACAAAATCATGTCCCTTTTCTTTCTCAGTTTTTTTTGCAGACCTTGTTATTCTATTTTAGCTGCTCTTGACATTGAGAAGATAGCTTTTTGGTGTGTTTGCTTAGCTTCAATCCACATTGTCTCAGGTAAGACAGTTTTGCTTTCTTTCTTTCTTTGTTTTTAATTTTTTTATCTGAATTCTAGGTTTTCATTGATGTTTCAGTTAAGCACATTGTGTTATTATGCTGGTTGGGTGCTTAGAAAATTGGGGTAATAGGAACATAAGTGTTTGATTTACTAAATTTTTTAGTAGTACTGTTTTTTTTCCCTTTATTCCCTTTTACTGCAAATTCCTTATTGATGCCTGATATATGATGTAACTGAATCCTTGTTTAGTATTTTATAATTTGAACAATTTCTTTAAAAAAATTAATTTATGGTTCGTCCCTGTGGGAATTTGATTCATGCTTTTTCTCCTTAAGTGTTGAGTGTTGAAATGTGTTTGAAAATTGGAATTTTGAGGTTAAGTAATGGTACAAATTCCATGGAATAGTCTGACATAAGTGGAATCTTGTGTCATCCTCACTCTTTTTGTTATTCTTCAAACAAAAATTAGTAATTTATTAATGTCTGATTTTGGTTTATCTTGTGGAACAAGCATATGTGGTGACAGCTTTGGTGTAACTGGTTTCCACTTATTTAGTTTCTTATGTGATTAAAATAGCGACGTATAGATATGTTTGTGAAATTTTTTATTGTTTCGTTAGTCCTGTATTTCTTTTGTTTATTTCTTTGATTTGATTTCTTGGTGGACAATCATTTTCTAATTTTTTTAACTTTTACCTATCAAAACTCGGATATGCTTTTAAGTTATTAGGGGCTTCCCATGTATAAGTATGTGCTTTACAGTGGTATTTAGTCCATATCAGTGTAGATAATCATTTTCCCTTGTTGACTAAGGCTAATATAGTTGAGTTTTTACATCAGAAAGTTCTTGATATAGAGCACGATTTTGCAGGGCAGTTACTGAGCTCCAAATTTTCTATTTCTTTCTCTTTTTTGGTCAGACCGAATTAAACAGGCCAAAGTTTTAAAAGGTAATAGTAGTGAATTTCACCCTTATATTTAAAATTGTTGCTTTCTCTTCGCTTGATATTTGATGCTTCGAAATATTGTGATATGCTAAATACCCCACATTTTAGCTGGAAAATACTTCTAGAATGCAGTTGAATTTCAATGGGCTGTTTAGTTGTTTTGCCATTTCATGAAATTGAAGATGAGTGACAACATTTACATTGAGCATGCTATTGTCTTTCTCTGGATATGCTACTTGCAAACTATTAAAGTCTTCATTGTCCTATACTTGCAAACTGTTTGCCTGAATGTTTTGGGTACTATTTCAAGTAAACTTATAGCGGGTTTTTATTCGTTTAACCTGTATGCTCATGGAGTATGTATGTGATCTCTTTTTCTCCTTAGGATTGCAATGGCATATTACTTCATATTGATTGCTTTTAACTAGGGTTTCCTCTTGGTTGGATAATATGAAGAGTCTTTACTTAGTCCCTGTCTATGTCATCTGCGGGCGACTATTTTGTACTTGTAAATAATAAAAAAGGATATTGCTTGGCTCATCTCTGTAAAGATGATCCCCTTTTTTTTGTCCATGAATTTAATTCTTTCCCTTATTGCGGGCTATTATTTATTTAATTTTTATTATATTTGTATTACAGAAATATTATAATTTGTTTTGCACTTATCACGTATCGTTTCAAATTACTAAGTAAATAAATGAATGATCAAATAAAACGAAATAATCAATTTAAATATTATTTATATGGTTAACTTTAATATTGACAAAATAAACAAAATGAAAAGAAATAAACAAAAGAAATAACAAATTTTTAATATCTTTAATAAAAAAAACAGAATAATCAATTTAAATAATCAATGTTGATATTTCACATGGGAATGGATATTCAAATCTTTAATTTGGGTTAATTTCATTTTAGATCATCTTATATTTTACATGGTTATGATCTAAGTCATTATTTCATTTAAGTAACTTCATTATAATATTTTATTATATTGATATCTTTATATTTATTCCAATTTTTATTATTTATTTTAGTTTTGATTCTAAATTTTTATTTTTATTTTAATATTTAAGATAACTTGAATTCTAACTTTTGGATTTTAATTGTGTTATTAATTTATTATTTTAAATTCTAAATTTAAATTCATTAATTTTTATATTTAGTAAATTTTCATAGAAAATTTAATTTAAATAATATTTTTTTATTTATCCCTAAAAGTATATAGTTTAACGTTCAAATTTCAAAAATAAAACATAATATAATATTTATCATAGAAATAAATATTATTTAATTAAAATAATTTTATAATATTTATTTTAATGTTAAAATTATTTTAATATTTTTCATAAATGTTATCATAAAAATAAATATATTTAATCATCATAAAGATAAATATTATTTATCTATATATTTAAAATTTATTTATCCTTTCATAAAGTCGTAACACAATTTTAATTTTAATATTTTTATTTTAAATTCTAAATTTAAATTAATCTATTTTAATTTTTAGTATAGTAAACATAAAGGTGATAAAAAACACAAATTTAAAAATTAAAAGAGTATTATTAAAAGAGTCAATATTTAAAGTTAATATTTAAATATGATAATCATAACTTACATAAACATTTAAAGAATATAAAAAAAATGCTATTTCTAACATTTAAATAATATAAAAATATATATCATATCATAACTTACATAAAACTTTGGATCAAAATATATAAAAATCACAGAAATTAGGGCAATACTATTCTTTTTCCCTACTCTTAATTATACTTATAAATAAACGTAAAATGTTGTCACTAATATATATATCTTTTAAATAATTAGATAATTGATACTTTATATATATTATCTATTTTGGTACATTGACATGATTTAAATCTATTTAGAACACTTAAGTAATCGTAATTTATTGTCAACTTTAGACTTCAAGAACTACGAAATGGATAAGAGTTGGATGGATTTGTCAAGGGTAAGCAACGACTATCAAAATGGAGTACAAACTTTTCTAAATTTGTCATTTCAAAATGCAAGCCAAGAGAATATGATTCTTTCCCCATGTCAGAAGTGTGGCAACATCAATTGGCACTTTCGTGAAGTTGTTTACGAACATCTAATTGTTGATGGCCTTATTCGGGGGAATAAAAAATGGATTTTTCATGGAGACTGTACACCTCGTAGAACCTCTTCAACGATTAATCCGGCTTATCCTCATAATGCTTACCATCAGTCTATTAGAGAAGATAACATGGAAAGTGTAACAGCCTGTTTTTAATCAAATCGGAACAGTGATTTCGGAACCACAAAGTTGACGCTAAAATATTTATTTTATTATTATTTTAATGTCTAAGACATGAAAATATAATTTTGTGAAATTCTCGTTAAGAAATTTTATTGTTTGATTAGTTAATTTGAGAGAAATGACTAAATCGCGTAAAGTGTAAAAGCGAAGTTCCATTAGCTAAAGGTATCTAATAGCTATGGAATCTTAATTTAGAGGTCCTTATGTTGTAATTAGACCATTTGAAACATGATTGGACATATATGGGCATAATATCATGAACTTTGATGGTTTTTCATCAAGGTTAAATTAGTAAATTAGTTAATAAACATAAAATAAGTAAAACAAAGCCAATTATCATCTTTATTTCTCCATCTTCAACCGAAAATAGGTATTTTGGAAGCCATTTTTGAGTTTTTTTCATTCGGCCAAGCTTCTTAACTCAATTGTAAGTCCGTTTTTGCCACGTTTTTAATGATTTCTACGTTTTTGATATCGTTGCGACTAAGTCTAGCTAGTCCAGAGACTATTTTGCAAAAATGTTAAAGATTTTGAATGTTTCCATTGATGAATACATGTGTGTTTTGATGTTTGATGAATGATTATGAATGGTTGTTGATAGATAAACAAGTTTTGTTAAGTGATTTTTGGTGAAAATGTAAAATAGGGATTAAATTGTGAAATGTGGAAACTTTGTGGTTAAAATGTGAAATAAATGATAAATATGGGCTTCTAAGGATCTAATTGAAATTTGGCTAGCATGGGTTGTGGTTGAATTTCATGAATTTGTAATTTTATAAAATAAGGACTAAATTGTAAAAGTTGTGAAATTCTAGGATAAAAGTGTAAATGTGTTTTAAAGTGTATTTTGGAATAAATTGAATAGCGAGGTAATTAAATAAGCTAAATTTGATTATATTTAGATCAAGAAAGGCGAAATACGGACTTAGATCGGGGAAAGAACAAAGTTACGGAATAGTTGGCTCGTTTTGTCGTTTTAGCATCCGAGGTAAGTTCGTATGTAATAAGCATTGTTATAATTATGCTTTAAATGCTTTGATATTGTATAAATTGTGTACACGAGACTACATTCATGTATGACGACGATTCTGCTATATATGGCACTTAGTGTGCGAGATCGAGATAGCTTTGGCTATGTATGGCATTTAGTGTGCGAGACCAAGATAGCTTCGGCTATGTATGGCACTTAGTGCGTGACATTAAAATAGCTTCGACTATGTATTGGCACTTAGTGTGCGACATTTCGAGTATTCGACAGTATTTCGAATAGGTATGAGCTCGTTACGAATTGGTACAGGTAAGTACATGGATACTATGAGCTTTAAATCGAAGAAGTTATGAAGTTTTCATATAAGTATATAATTAAGCATTTGAAAGGTTTGTTAGTTCTCATGAATTATACGTTAATATGTTCAAATTTACAATTTGTGTATTTATGATTAGTTGAGTTTACTTCATACGAGCTTACTAAGCTATAAAGTTTATTTTGTTTATTTTTCCATGTTTTATAATGATTTCAAAGCTAGCTCGGATTTGGGGATCGTCGGAGACATCGTCACACAATTCAACCATCACTTTGGTACTTTTGAGCTTATGGTTTGGTCATATGGCAAGTATAGGATTATGGTCGTTTTGATATGTTTTTTGGTAGTGAGTTTTGCTATTTGAGATCGCTTGTGAATGGTTATGTTTTGGTTTGTATATATAGCCATGAGATTTGACTTAACCTGGTTAGTTTGGTTATGTATATATATAAGTGTGCATATGGCTTATGTTATGTGATTGAGGTTGGTTTTGAAATGTTATTGATAGTTGGTATTATAAATGTCAAATGGTTGATAATTGAGAAGCTATGTGTTTGTGGATTGGTACATGATGATGTATGTTTGGAAAAGGTATAATTGGTATGATTTGAGTGAGGAAAATATGAGATTATAAACATGTTAGTTGTTGGAACTGAGATGGTATAAATGATGCTTGATTGAGAGTAGTTAAATATCTATATGTGCCATGTTTTGTGCCAATTGGGCTAATGTAGGTATTTGAAAATTTGGGTGGCAAAATGGATTGGTAAATAACCTATTTTTGTCCACACGGGCACAGACACGGCCTTGTGTCTCAACCGTGTGTGACACACGATTATGTTACACGGTCGTATGTCCCCTGGTGTTGAAATTAAAATCAAGTCAGCATACTTCACATGGCCTCACACACGGGCGTGTGACTTGGCCGTGTGGCATAAGTTAGTATACCCTACAGGATTGGCACGGCCTAGCACACAGCCTGGCACACGGGTGTGTATGGCCATTTTTAGGGCATACGGGCTAGCCACATGGGCGTGAGTTTTGGCCATGTGACCAATTCAAAGAGTTACACGGGGTCAGACACGGGCTGGGATACGACCATGTGATCTCATCTCGAATATCCACATAGCCTATGGCACAGGCGTGTTTGTTGGCCGTGTGAGACACACGGTTGGGCCATATGGGCATGTGTCCCTTGTTTTGAGAAAAAAATTTCTAAGTGTTCTATGAATTTCTAATGTTATCGGTTTAGTCTCGAACCATTCTTAAGGCATGTTTAGGGCCTCGGAGGCTCGTAATAGGGACGTTATATATGTTATTGATTGATGTTTGAAATTAATTTGATAAAGTATGTGAATTGTATGTTTAAATGTGTTGTAAGTCCAGTAATGCTCTGTAACCCTATTCCGGCATTGAATACGGGTGTGGGGTGTTACAGAAAGTATGTTACGGGATGCATTTAATATGCACAGTCATGGTTTGCAATCGTTTTCACCTGAAATTATTGCATCCAATGATTGTGATATTTGTGGAAATGATTTTATCAAAACAAGAAGAAGTGCACCTAATGAAGAGTCAAATGAAGAAGCGGCGAAGTTCTACAAGTTACTTAATGAAATGAATGAAGAACTTTATGAGGGATCAAAATTTTCAAAATTGTCCTTCTGCATTCGTCTTTTTCACTTAAAATGTTTGGGAGGGTGGACCAGAAACTCTTTTACATTGCTATTAGAGTTTTTGAGAGATATGTTTCCATTGCAAAAATCCCTAATTCATGCAAATATATGAAGAAACTGATAAAAGATTTAGGCCTTGGGTACGACAAAATTCATAGTTGCCCAAATGACTGCATCTTGTATTGAGGTGATCGGAAAAACCAACAGTCTTATCATGTTTGTGGTAAATCTCGTTAGATGAATCGGAATACAGAAGATGTGAATGATGATTGATGGTCTCGAAACTAACTAATATTTCGAAAAAGGTAAGCGCACCTATCGAACAGTAGTATAGTTGTGGTGAGTCTGGAATATCTTATCCTCAAGGACTAAAATTACTAGTAATAACTATCTTTTTATTATCTAGCCTAGAAATTAAGGGGATTTATTTTTAATCTAAATTTAACTAACTAATTTAACTAACTAAATAATTATGAACGTGATAGAGAGTGAATTTGAAAAATACTTTTAGACAACTATATGAGATAGACAATACCTAAGGAAGAATCCACCTAGACTTCACTTATTACTTTTGATTCATACGATTTATTCACTTGACTTAATCCGTAGAAATCCCTTATTTATGTTAATATCTCTTTCAAGACTAAAAACAACTGACTCTAGTTTGATTAATTGAAATCTCTTTCTAATTAAAACTCCTATTGTCGCATTAACTCGATCTATGGATCCCCTTATTAGATTTGACTCTAATCCGGTAGATTTTCGTCACCCTATTTCTAGGGTTGCAATCAACTCCGCTTAATTGTGTTGATCTACTCTTAAACAGAGACTTTTGTTCCACTGAATAAGCACATTCGACTTGAATCAATAACTTGAATTATCAAAACAAGAATAAGAACTCACAATTAAAATAAGAACAAGTATTTATCTTATAAACCAAATAATAATAAGATCTGTCTTAGGTTTCATCCCCTCAGGTATTTAGGGAATTTAGTTCATATTGATAGAGGAAAACATCTTAGAATAAAGAAAACATAAAAAACCTAAAAACTTCAAGAGAAATTTATAGGAGATCTTCAGTCTTGATGGATATCCTTCTCCTAAGCTGATTTCGATGGCTGTTTGGAGTATTTTTTGCCTTCTACTCGGTGTTTACTCGACGTCCTGTCGACCTCCTCTTTTAGGTTGCCCCCTAGGGTGTTTATATAGGCTTTGAGATGCTTTACTTGGCCCACAAGTAGCCTTTTTCGAATAGAATTAAACCTAAGGTCGGCAGGGACATGACCGTGTGACACGCCCGTAGTCTATAGTCCTGGTCGTGTTCGATTTTGCTTGTCACAAACGACCGTGTGGTCCGCTCGTGTGCAGTGGTCCAGGCCGTGTAGGCCCACTTTGTCTCCTTTTGGCTCGTTTCTCATTCTTTTCGACTCCCTAAGCTCTCTTGAGTATAAAACATGAAACTAAGAGATTAGGAGCATCGAATTCATCAAATTCAATGGAAAATCATCCAAAATTAAGCCAAGCATGGGGTAAAAATATGTGTAAATTATGGTTTATCAATGCTGAAGGTGAGGCACCATCAAGAAAGAAGCCAGTAAAGATTTTGCGATATTTTTTACTAATACCAAAGCTTCAAAGGCTTTTCATGTCGTTAAAGATAGCCGAGTATATGATGTGGCATCATGATCAACGAACCGATGATGGATTATTAAGGCATCTTGTAAATTCTTTAGCTTGGAGATCATTTGATAGTAAATTTCCAAGCTTTTCAAGCGATCCTCGAAATGTGAAGCTTGGGCTAGCATCTGATGGACTTAATCCTTTTAAAATCATGAATACTTTGTACAGTACTTGGCTTGTAGTGCTTATTCCTTACAATTTGCCTCTGTGAATTTGTATGAAGCAATCTTCTTTTATCTTATTTATGATTATCCCTGGAGAGATAGGTCACGGGAATGATATTAACATTTATATGCAGCCACTTATTGAATAGTTGAAATAGTTATGGGCGGGTGTTGAAACATATGATGTCTTGATAAAGGATAACTTTTATTCACGTGCAGCTTTGTTATGGACTATTAATGATTTTCCGGCTTAAGCTAATTTATCTGGTTGGAGTACTAAAGGATGTTATGTTTGTCCTTATTGTGCAACGCAAATATGTTCGAAGTGGTTATATAATGGAAATAAGTTCTCTTATATGGGGCATCGTCTGTGGTTAGATGGAAATCATAGATTTAGATTTCAGAGGACTCTATTTGATGGTACTGAAGAGTTTAGAGAAGCTCCTGAGTAGACCATTAGATCTGAAATCTTGTTCATGTTAAAATATATCATTTTCAGTTATAGGAAGATGAATCAACCGCCCAACATGCAAACAAAGAAAAGACCGAGGGAGGCGTACTTGGCAATTTTAACCGGCAGAGTGACGATGAATCTGATGAAGATGATGATCCTAATGAGGCAGACTTGTGGAAAAAAAGAAATATTTTTTAGTTGCTTTATTGGGAGCATCACATTTTGCGTCACAATCTTGATGTCATGCATATTGAAAAGATTGTTTTTGAGAACATCATTGAGACAATTCTAAATGTCGATAGAAAATTGAAAGACAATTTTCATAGTCGACTTGATCTAGTTGAATGGGAATTCTATGTGATCTTCATCCCCAATTACTTCTAAATGGAAAATCTTAGTTACTGCCTTCTAATTTTGCAATGTCGAAGAAAGAAAAAGAAATGTTTTGCACGGTGTTAAAGGATATAAAGGTCCCAAATGTGGATGTTTCAAATATATATAGATGTGTGAGTCTTAAAGATCGAAGACTATATTCCTTAAAATCACATGATTATCACATCTTGATGCAAGATTTACTGCCAGTTGCTTTACAGTGTTTATGTCAAAAAAGGTGACATCTTGTATAATTGAACTATCCAATATAATGAAAGCTATTTCTAGCAAAGTTTTGATTGTTAAAGAAATTGAGAAAGTACAAGATCGAGCCGCCTTGACTTTATGCAACTTGGAAAAGATCATTCCACCTTCGTTCTTCACTATTATGGTGCACTTGCTAATCCATCTCCCTCATTAAGCAAAACTTAGGTGGACCGATTTTCTATCAGTGGATGTATCCTATAGAGAGGTGCTAATTTATTTGTAAAGCTTTCATTCATTCATGAATATACCTTTAGTTACAACTTTTGCTAATGTTGTATATCCTGTTTAGGTTTCTATGCAAATTGAATTCCTATTGTCATAATAAGCATTATCCAGAAGGATCAATTGCTGAAGGTTACTTGGCAGAGGAGTGTATGACTTTCTACTCTAGATATTTAGAAGATGTTGAAACAATACTGAATAGACCAAGTAGAAATGTTGGGCTCACTAATCATAATATAGCTGAAACTTATCTATTTTGAAGTTATGGACAACCAATCGGTAAAGTTTAAACTGCACACTTAGATGATAGATCTTGGGTACATGTACATCGATATGTTCTTTTTCACCACGATTCAATTGAACTACTATGCAAGTAAGTTTTAGAATTTGATAAATATTCATCTTTTTAATTTGTTTATCTTCTAACCAAGTAATCCACTTTTTAACATAGTAAGTACAAACAAGTCTTGAGATCTCGTTCACGCTCCCGAAGATTACAACATCGAGAGATTCATAAGTTATTCACAGAATCTTTTCATGATTGGTTAGGGCAAATTGTATGCAACTAAAGCTTTCATTGGCAAATAATAATGTTTTCGTATAACATTTATAATGAATCAATTTACTTTCGATTCAATAGGTTTGGAGTGGAAAGAACGCCAATGACGAAGTTAAATGGCTTTCCTAAAATCTGAATAGAGTAATAAAAAGATATACTACCTTCCTCATTAATGGATTCAGGTTTCATGCAAAATCTCGCGAAAGATTGAGGAGGACTCAAAATTGTGGAATAGTTGTTAATTCTTCACTTACAAGTTATTCTAGTGCTAGGGACAGTAATCCTGTTGAGGGAAATATGAAGTATTACAGACTTCTTATTGACATTATTGAGTTGGATTACTATGGCAAACAGAAGGTTGTAATATTTCGATGTGATTGGGCAAATATTAAGACTGCTCGCAGAATTAAAAAAGATTAATTTGTTTTACAACAGTGAACTTCTCTCGATTAATTCACACCAGACAATAACTGATAGACGAGTCGTATGTGTTTTCTTCTCAAGTCAAACAAGTTTTTTACTCGAAAGATCCAACTGATAAGGGTTGGTACGTTGTACTCCGTAACACCCCTAGAGACTTGTTTGACATGGGCAATGGAAGTAGAGATGACATCGACGAAAGATCAGAAACTTGTGTCTTTTCTAGAACAAAACTTAAATGAAACTATTTGTAACACCCTAAATAATTTTTTTGTTTCTGTAAATTCTGACACAAATGTGTATCTACTTCAATGGTTAAGTGTTCTAGGTATGTGTGTGAAGTCTCAAGTTCAAGCCTTACCTTTAACAAATTTTGGTTATTTTTAGATCCAAGCTTTGCCTTTGTTGAGTGGGCTTTTATAAAACTGTCTGTTAAATCATATCAGAATAAGCCTGCAAGTTCGAGTGGTAAGGGAGTCAATGTGTTGGAGGTCCTGTGTTTGAATCCCTATGTTAGCCAGTTAGCCATGGGGTACTAATTTTTGCTCAGTTATCTGATAGAATTTCGGTTGGACTAAAATTCTAAAGAAGTTGTGAGTAGTGGGTTAGTTGGAGGAAAATAAGGGATTTTGATAACATATCCTTTATTTTCTTCCTTTCAAATTTTAATCAGTTTTTTTCTCTCCTCTCTTCGAATTCACGTTGGTTTCTTCTTCTTTTCAAGTTTCTATCAATTTTATTTTTGTTCCTCCTCTTTCTGGAGTGAGCTTTGCTTCTCTATTCCGTTTGATTTCCATTGTTCGTTACCACTGTTATTCGCGCGGGTTCGGTAAGCTTTCTATTTTATATTGCGGTAGTAGTGTAGGGATTCTTGTAGGAATCTAAATTCTGCGATCGGTTGTGTAGGTGAAGTCGGTGAACCTGTGGTTTTTGCCTTGATGATTTAACTTTCGTGTGTAGACATCTTTGTGGTGGTAAGTTTTGAGCGTTACTTAGTTTTAGGTTCAAAAAATTTGTAAATCATTGCTAATAGAGCGTTGGGATTCTATTTTTAGGTGTTGGTGCTCTCGGGAGTGGTTTTGCATCAAAATCATACCAGGTGTGTACCCGAAATGCAAAAAACCAAACTTCTGCAAAAGTTGAAAAACTGTTCTAACGATGCCACACGGGCGTGTGGTCACCTATGTGGTTCACCGTGTGTGAGACACGGTCGTGTGGTCGATGAATGCATGACCGTACGCAAGACACGACCGTGGGCTGGCCGGAGTGTGTCCGTGCGAACCACACGGGCTAGGCCAAGTTGGGCTTGTAGGCCCACACGGGCATGCCACATGCCATGTGGGCCTATATTTTTGTAATTTTTCCTAGGGTCGCACGGGTCGCTCCGATTGACTATGTTAAGCATGTTTAATCTGTTATATCTAAATATCTTATCTGTTTCTGTAAAAGACTTAGGTCCAATCTAAATCTATATATATATGTGATTTCTGAATGATTTGTATATCTATTTCTGTTGAATGACACACTGAGTTTACAAAAACTCACATCCGTTTGTCTGTTCTGTTCAGGTAATCCATAGACTTAGGTGGATCAGTGGAACGGAGACCCAGTCGTGACCACTCAATCGAAAACTATTTTTACTTGGTTATTTAGTGTTTAATTTATTTGATAGTATGTAATTTTTGAGACTCTCTGGACTGTTGGTTTTTACTTTGGTTTTGGATATGTTTTGACGTTTCCTTTGCGATGTTTATTTGGAAGCATAGTTTACGAAAACAAAGGTTTTCCAAAACACAAACTGTTTTGTTTTAAAATATAACACTTTTAAAACTTCACTGTAAATTATGTTTTGGAAAATGAGCTAATTAAATGACATTTTCAGTAATAATTATGAATAAACACAAGTTATAAAAGTTGAATGGTTTATCGAAACAACTTAGTTTTCAAAATCCATTCTTTGCCACATCTCTGAATTCGGTCATAACATCTAGGCCAAGTTTGGAGTGTTATATTTAGTGTCAGAGCCAAGTTGCAAAACTCGAGCTTTGAATTTTGGGTTCCAAAATTTTGTTTCAAAAGAATTGGTTTTCAAATTATTCAAATTTGATAAAGTATGTGGTACGCCGGGTCTTCGATGCTGATCCTGTAAGTATTTCTGAAAGTTAGATAGTATATTCTAAAAACACTGTAGATAGTACTTTCTCAGACTGTACTGAAATAGTTAGAGACTGAAACCTCTAAAAACATTTCTAAACTTCTGATAATATATGCATAAAATATCTGTTAATAAGTACTGGAACTGATGCATAAAATTTTAAAATGTAGATAAAACTTGAAATATACTATAAGTGCTAGTGGAACACCTGGACGTGGTATTCGTAGTTGTGGTAGAGGCCCTAGGGGGCTCGAGCTGAGTCTCCTTCTTTGGGCAGCATACTACAATTAGATACGAGTGAGACACCGATTTCGCCTGCTATTGAGACTGGGTCTCAAAGCCGTTCGGCTTGGGACGACGCACTGTCCCAAGCTATGTTGAAGATATTGAAGAGGGTCGCTGGACCACATCTCGTTTTGAGGGCCGTGAGTCGGTAACTGAACGACTCTAGTCCAATGGTGTTGAGCTGTTTAGGAGGTGTCACTGGAGTCGCACCTACAGTGGCCGAGTATTAGTTAGAGGCCACCGAAAGGATTATTAATGATTTAGACGATACTCGCAAGCAGAAACTTAAGGATGTAGTCTCTTTCCTTCGCGACGAGCCATATCAGTGGTGGTTAACGGTTGAAGAGGGTACTCAGGCTGATCGTCTGAACTGGGATTTCTTTAAGACTATCTTCCAGGGAATGTATGTGGGTGCGAGCTATGTTGATGCTCATAGGCGTGAGTTCATGAATCTCACGCAATGTGATAAATCTGAGGCCAAGTTTCTGAGGTTGAGCCGCTACGCTCGAGGCATAGTGGCATCTGATTCTGAGAAGTGAGTTCGTTTTGAGGACAGTTTGAGAGACAGTCTAAGGGTTCTGATTTCTCCACAGAGGGAGCGTGAGTTCGCAGTTCTGGTAGATAAGGCAAAGATCGCCACAGAGGTTAAAGCGCATGGAGCGCCAGAATAGGAACCGCGAGAAAGGCAAGAATAAGAGGGATTTGGAGCCATCTAGTTCTATTCAGAGCCTAAGAAAAAGGCCAGACCTGATGGGCCAGTTAGAGTGGGGGCTCCTGTTGCTCCTAATGGGATTCAGCCTTGTGGAGATTGTGGTAGACGTCATCCGGGCGAGTGCTGGAGGAAGTTAGGGGCTTGTCTTAGGTGTGGGTCATTGAAGCACCGTATTAAAGAGTGTCCACAACGGGCAGATCAGATGCAAGCTTCAGGACCATATTCGAAGGACAGTTCAATAGCCACTAAGGTGCCGTAGACTGGCTAGGGGTGAAATGGTATGGGCCAAGGACAAAGAGCACCGGGTAGAGGTGCTGGTCAGACTGAGGCGAGGCAGCCTGCGTTGGTTTATACGGCTCGACGCTGAGAGGATAGAGATGCTCCAGATGTTATCACCGGTACATTCTTAATTTTTGATGTACTTTATACTGCTTTGATAGACATAGGTTCTACACACTCCTATGTAGCTAGTTCTGTTTCTGAAAACCTAGATTTTTGTTGAGAGCACTTCTAATGATATCACTATACTGAGTCTGTCTGGGTTAGTAAACTGTATACGGATGTTCTGTTAGAGGTACAAAGGGCTGTATTTTGGGAAAATCTTATGGAGTTACCACTCGGGGAGTTCGATCTAATTCTGGGTATGGAAAGGTTAGTTAAGCATCGAGTCAGTTTGGATTGTGCGACTAAAGGGGTCATTCTGAAGACTGATGATGATAAAAAAGTGGTTGTGATGATGATAAAGAAGCTTCTATGTTTTTTAAGTTTGAACTTCATTCTGGGTATCAACCAGTTGAGAGTTAAGGAGGTGAATGTTCATAAGACTGCATTTAAGACACGTTATGGACATTACGAGTTTCTAGTTATACCTTTTGGTCTGACAAATGCTCCGGCGACATTCATGGATTTGATTAACCTAGTCTTTCAGCCATATTTGAATCAGTTCGTCGTGGTTTTTATTGACGATCTTTTGGTTTACTCTAAGACCGAGGATGAGCATGAGGAGCATCTTAAAGTAGTGCTTCAGATATTTCGAGAAAAGTAACTCTATGTTAAGTTGAGCAAGTGTGAGTTTTAGTTACATGAGGTAATTTCTCAATAAAAGGATAGTAATTACTAGTACTCTTGGTCCTTATGGATACGATATTACCAGTCTTACCATAACTATACTATTAAACTATAGGTGCGCTTGCCTTTATTGTGATCATAGCTAGTTTTAGACACATCAAGTTTTTGGCGCCATTGCCGGGGAGTAAGATATTAGGAACGCTAAATTTTTATTACTTTAGCTATTCTTATTTTTATTTGCATTTTATTTTTGTTTTAGTTTACTAACTTTTCCTTTTCTTTGCTTCTGGCAGGAACTTTTAGTTTATGACTAGAAGGAAACCATCAGGACCATTACTTTTTGATAGTAGATTGAAAGTACAGCTCGCAGAAACCTAAGAGAAATAAGCCAAAGTTTACAATACATAGAAGAAGAGCAAGAAGACAAAATCACTAATACCAAAGAGATGGCTGATAATAATCCGTTACCTCCTGTGCTTGCCGCAAATCCGGTGAATAAAAATCCTGCTCCTTGTACTATGTATGATTATGCTAAACCTAATTTAATAGGAACTGAATCAAGTATTGTTAGACCTACTATTGCTGCAAATAATTTTGAACTGAAACCTAACACCATTCAGATGATACAGTAATTTGTTCAGTTTGATGGTTTGGAGGATAAGGATCCAAACAATCACTTGGCAAATTTTATGGAATTCTGCAACACTTTCAAAATTAATGGCATTTTCGATGATGCCATTCGCCTTCGATTGTTTCCTTTCTCGTTGAGGAACAAAGCTAAACAGTGGTTGAACACGTTACGACGAGGATCAATCACTACATAGGAGCAAATGACTGAAAAAATTTTGTTAAAATATTTTCTGCCGGCTAAAACGGCTAAGTTGAGGAATGATATCTCTTCTTTTGTGCAGATGGATTTAGAGACACTTTACGATGCATGGGAGAGGTACAGGGATTTACTAAGAAGATACCCTCACCATGGGTTACCTTTGTGGCTACAGGTTCAAACCTTTTACAATGGTGTGAACCCCTCAACCAGGCAGTTGATTGATTCAGCCGGCGGTAGAACCCTAAATAACAAGACCCCTGAAGCGGCTTATAAATTCATTGAAGAGATGTCACTAAATAACTATCAGTGGCAAGTTATGAGGACGAAGCCAACAAAGGCAGCCGATGTTTTCAACATCGACGCAGTGGCCATGCAATCAAACCAGGCAGAGATGTTAAATAAAAAGATTGATGGTTTGTGTGGTTCCTCGCAGGTACATCCAATGATGCAGTGTGATACAAATGGAGGAGGGACGAACAACACAGAATATCCAACCTACAACCCTGGCATAGAAAGCGAGCAGATGAACTATATGGGTAATAATTCTAGACCTCAGAATAATCCTTATAGTAACAATTATAATCCAGGTTGGAGAAATCACCCAAACTTCTCATGGGGTGGTTAAGGAAATCAGAGACAACAACCGCCTCTAGGCTTTCAACAGTAACCCTACCTATAAGAGAAGAAGCCGAACTTTGAAGAGATGCTGACGAAATTCATCTCGATGTCAGAAACTCATTTTCAGAATACCGAAACAACGTTGAAAAAACAGCAAACATTAATTCAAAGGCTTAAGAATCAAATTGGATAGTTGACTAAGTTAGCTTCCGAAAGGCAACCAGGTAATTTAACTAGTAACACTGAACCTAACCCAAAAGAGCATATAAAGGTAGTAACACTAAAGAATGGGAAGGTATTGGTTAAAGCTGAAAAGAAGATATTGGTTGAAGCTGAAAAGAAGATGCCACAAGAAACTGATAAGGAAAATGGTGAGAAAGTAAACGAGAATGTAACACCGGTCCTTAAAGAGTATAAACCACCGATCCATATCCGGTAAAATTGAAGAAAGACCGCATAGACACATAATATGGTAAATTTCTTGAACTTTTTAAATAATTACATATTAACTTACCTTTTGTTGAAGCTATTTCGCAGATGCCGACATACGCAAAATTTCTAAAAGAGCTTTTAACAAACAAAAGGAAGTTTGAAGAGCTATCGACCGTGGAGCTTAACGAGGAATGTTCAACTATTCTCCAAAATAAGCTACCAACCAAATTGAAAGATCCAGGAAGTTTCACTATTCTCTGTTTAATTGGTAGTTTAAATATTGAGAAAGCATTAGCTGATTTAGGTGCCAGTATTAATTTAATGCCTTATAAAATGTTCAAGCAGCTTGGTCTTGGGGAACCAAAACCCACTACGATGAGTATTCAATTAGCTGACAGATCTATTAAATATCCTAAAGGAATTACTGAAGATGTTTTGGTAAAAGTTGATAAATTCATATTCCCTATTGATTTTGTTGTGCTCGACATGGATGAGGACGTTGAGGTACCTTTCATTTTGGGATGCCCATTTTTGGCTACTGCCAGGGCTGTTATTGATGTAGGTGATGGTAAACTTGTGCTAAGGGTAGGTGACGAGGAAATCATTTTTAAAATTTAAGACGCTATGCGAAATCCTAGAGAGCAAGACGATTCCTGTTATTTTATTGATACCATTGATCATTTTATTCAAGATCTTTTCAGGAAATCATACATGAAGACACGTTGGAACTGTGTCTTAACCAATGTGAGGGGGCAGATGACGATCCCAATGAGATGGCAGAGATAAAAAGTGAGTTCAATTCTAATACTTCTTCCCCAAGACAAAAGAAGTATGAGGGAATTGAAATAAACGACAAACTAAAACAAAAACCCTCTATTGAAGAACCTCCCAAATTGGAATTGAAACAGTTACCAAATCACTTAGAGTACGCATTCCTCGGAGATAATTCTACACTACCAGTAATCATCTCTTCAGAACTGGAACCTAAAGAGAAAGACGAATTACTACAGGTACTAAAGGAGCATAAAAGTGCCATAGCTTGGAAGATTTTTGACATTAAAAGGACAAGTCCATCGTTTTGCACCCACAAAATTTTAATGGAAGATGAATATAAACCATGTGTGCAACCTCAAAGACGATTGAATCCCAACATGAAGGAAGTTGTTAAGGCTGAGGTAATTAAACTTCTAGATGCTGGAGTTATTTATCCTATTTTACAGCGATGCTTGGGTAAGTCTGTGTGAGTTGTTCCAAAGAAGGGAGGCATGACTGTTGTAGCTAACGAAAAGAATGAACTGATTCCAACAAGAACAGTCACAGGTTGGAAAGACTGTATTGACTATAGGAAGTTGAACGATGCCATAGGAAAAGATCACTTTCCTTTACCCTTCATTGATTAGATGTTAGAGACGGACTCTCTGGCTACTTCCAAATCCCAATAGCTCCTGAGGATCAAGAAAAGACAACATTTACAAGTCCATATAGTACGTTTGCTTATTATAGAATGCCTTTTGGATTATGTAATGCTCCTGCTACTTTCAGTGCTGCATGCTAGCTATCTTTGATGAACTTGTGGAAGATATTATGGAGGTATTTATGGACGACTTTTCAGTATTTGGTAATTCTTTCCACTTTTGCCTTAAAAATTTAAAACAAGTTCAAATGAGATGTGAGGAAACAAACCTTGTACTTAATTGGGAAAAATGTCACTTTATGGTTCGAGAAGGGATTGTGTTAAGTCACAAAATTTCTAGTAAAGGGATTGAAGTGGATAAAGTAAAAATTGAAACCATAGAAAAATTATCTCCTCCTAGTTCAGTTAAGGCTATTAGAAGCTTTTTAGGACATGCTGGATTTTATAGAAGATTTATTAAGGATTTTTCTAAAATAGTTAAGCCTTTAACAAAACTACTAAAAAAAGATGTGCCTTTCAATTTTGATCAGGAATGTTTAGATGCATTTAATACCCTCAAAAATAAATTAATAAATGCTCCAATTATAATTGCACCTAATTGGAATTTACCCTTTGAATAATGTGTGATGCGAGTGATTTTGCAATAGGTGCGGTTTTGGGATAGTGAAGAGACAAGCATTTTTAGCAGATTTATTACGCTAGCAAAACATTGACGGCCACAAAGGAAAATTACACCACCACAAAAAAAGAGTTGCTAGCTGTGGTTTTTGCATTTGATAAATTTAGACAATATTTGATATTATCTAAAGTTGTCGTTTAAACTAACCATTCAGCTCTTCGTTATCTATTAACTAAGTCTGATGCAAAACCTTGACTCATAAGATGGATTGTACTCTTATAGGAATTTGATTTGGAAATTCAGGATAAGAAAGGAGTTGAAAATCTTGCGGCAGACCATCTTTCTAGGCTTGAAAATCCACATATCAAAGAACTCGATGAGAGTGATATAAATGACTCATTTCCTGAAAAACAACTCTTGGCTATACCCTGGTTTGTAGATATTATGAATTACTTAGCTGCTAACATCTTACCAAAATGGTTGACACATTATCAAAAGACGCAATTCTTTGCTGATGTGAAAAACTATTTTTGGGAGGACCCTTTTCTTTTTCGTGTATATGCAAATCAAGTAATTCAAAGATGTGTTACAAAGGCAGAAGCAAGTAAAATTCTAGAACATTGCCACTCAGGACCAATAGGAGGACATTACAGTGGGACTAGGATAGCACATAAAACACTCGAATCAGGTTTTTATTGGCCCACTCTGTTCAAGGACGCTAACAGGAATGTTACTTCGTGTGATAGATGTCAGAGAACAGGTAATGTCTCTAAAAGCGATGAAATGCCTCAGACGTATATGCTATCATGTGAAATATTTGATGTATGAGGTATAGATTTTATGGGTCCATTGCCTAGCTCATTTGGGAATAAATACATCTTAGTAGCGGTTGATTATATGTCAAAATGGGTAGAAGCTCAAGCTTAACCTACTAATGATGCTAGAGTGGTAGTGAGATTTCTTAAGAAACTCTTCTCTCGATTTGAAACACCTAAAGCAATTATTAGTGATAGGGGTACTCATTTTTGTAATACTCAGTTTGATAAAATCTTAAAGAAATATGGAGTACACCACAGAACAGCTACCCCTTATCACCCTCAAACCAGTGGACAAGTTGAAGTAGCAAATTGAGAGCTTAAGCGTATTCTAGAGAAAACTATAGAATCAAACAGGAAAGATTGGGCATTTAAAGTAGACGATGCTTTATGGGCCTATAGAACCGCATTCAAAACTCCCATAGGAACATCCCCACACAGACTTGTCTACGGAAAGAGTTGTCATCTACCATTTGAATTAGAGCACAAAGCATTTTGGGCCATAAAATTCTTAAATTATGATCTTAAACTTGCAGGTGAGAAGAGATTGATGCAATTGAACGAGCTAGATGAGTGGCGAGCTAATGCCTACGAGAACTCACGCTTATACAAGGAACTAACAAAGCGACGTCATGATGCTCGATTGAAGCAACCAAAGTAATTTAAAGTTGGAATTCTTGTTCTACTATACAATTCAAAGCTCAAATTGTTTCCTGGAAAGCTGAAATCAAGATGGTCAAGTCCATTCATAATCAAAACCATTTTTCCCTATGGTACAATTGAGGTAACCCATCCAACTTATGGCACATTCAAGGTAAACGATCAGCGACTTAAAATATATAATGGTAAAGATTTTAGGGATATGAGAGAGGAGCTTCAGCTCTGTGAACCTTCATATAGAGATGAAAGCAGGGTAAGTCTAGCTTAACACTTTAAACGAGTGCTTCTCGGGAGGCAACCCGAGCACTGACTTCGCTAATATCCATATTTTTAATTTTTAAGCATCTACATAAAAACTAACCAAGTAGACGCAGGTTTCCATGCCCACACGGCCTTATACATAGGCATGACCGTGGCTGTGTGGCCACCACGGATAGGAACATGGGCGTGGCGGAGATCATTCGGGCCAAGGAAGAAAAAAAGTTTCCCCAACACACGGGCTACGAAAAGCACCACGGCCGTGCGATACGGTCGTGGTCAAAATTGACTCAAAAACACGGGCTGCGATAAAGTGCCATGGCCATGCGATGCAGCTGTGGTCGATACTCAGAAAATGACACGAGCGTGCGACACGTTCGTGCCCATAAGCCGTGGTTGAAACTGGAAGACACGGGCGTAGCACACGCCTGTTCCTTTAGGTCGTGGTCGATACTGACTAATTACCACGGGCGTGCCATCCTAAACATGGGCGTGGGAGAAACGAAAGAAGCAACCCACAGCCGTGTGATTTGGCCGTGTGACCTAACACGCCATGAGAACACGAGTGTGGTCCAAGCCTCAGACGCGCCCTAATTCAAACTTTTCGAAACACACGGGCTAAACAAAGCGCACACGGGCTACGCCCTTGACCGTTTGCCCTAATCCCTATTTAAAGCACCCCACTCCTCATCTTTCCAAATTTTTCCCTCCCAAAACCCTAGTCGCTTTTCCCCAAACAACCTCCCTTTCTTCCCCATTCCGGTCATCGTCGACCCTTCTCCCTCCTCCCTTCACTTCCCCTTCCCCTTTTCTCCTCATTTTTCTCCTTTCCACTTTTTCTTCCACGCACACTAGCACGCAGTCCACTCTCGTGTCCGACACCATGCCCATACGCCACCACCACATCCGTACCACCATGTCAACACCCCCATCGGTTCATCTTTCTCCACCATTGTTACTCATTTGATTCATTTTTATCTATTTATTTGATCCTATTCTCTACTCTTACTATTGTGCTTATCATGATTCCTATTTCTAATTTCTTAATTTATTTTGATTGTTTAGTTTATTTAGTTTGCTTTTATTTAGTCATTACTTCCTCTTAGTGATTTTAGCATTACTTACTCAACTATTATAGGATTATACTATTTAGGACTATTAGGATAGTGCATTTTGGCTGGCAATGATACTTGAAATCTTTGGCATTTCTCAGGTACGTAATGACTCCCCCACGTTGGAAGAAGACCGTCGTTCCCTTTTCAAAAAAGCGAAAGGGTGCCGGTGCAACCTCTTCAAGCGCATCTGCCGAAGTACGCCACCCGTTCTTACAGTTTTTTTAGAACCCTAGGAGGAGCTCTTTCAGTTACTTCGTGCGCAACCCCTTGGCATGGGGAGGTGCATTGATTGGGCCGCCTTGGAGCAGGTCCAACTAGTCGATGCACGGGTCCTCCTGACTACCGACACTTAGGAGCACTTCTTCGGGATTGTCAAGCTGACATATTTAGAGCTCACTCTGGAGTTCTATTCCACATTCCACCGTCAGACGGTGATGACCAACTTTGACGACCCAGCCACAATCCAATGTCGTCTTGAAAGCCTCGTACGAGAGATGAGTATCCCAGAGTTTGGAGTCACATTGGTACTGTACACCGAGGAGTTCATGGAGGACGACAACTTTGAGGACCTCTATCGCCACATCCACTACTCCCTTTCGAAATGTTGGAGAGACATATGATTCCAGTCGCTCTAAGGCCTCCACTTTATGTAACACCCCTTACCCGTATTCGACACCGAAATAGGGTACGAGGCATTACCGGAATTACAAATTTATTTATCAAAAATTTTATATCATTTAACATTTATTTTTGAAACCCATCAAAATCAAACATATTATCCCTTAAAACATATTTATTTTTCTTATTTCGTGACTTACTTGAATTTATTTCTCGTCTCAACATATTTAATTACCTTTTATTTACATATTACAGATAATCACATATTGACATGTCATGATAAATATCATTCTCTTGCCGTTTATTCATAAACATATATTAGTTAATTCATTATATCAATATTTCACGTGCTATCAACTTATATTTCCTTATATCACATATTTAAAGTTACACGAACTTTACAGCTAAATTTGCGTAAATACCAAGATTCAAGGGCATTTTGGTAATTTCCCATTTTCATCGATTTTTCAACCGATCTTAATCTAATTAATAATTTCATTCAATTTTGCAATTTTAAATAATAAAATAATCCATTCCATGTAAATTGGTCATCTCCAACATTTATACAAAACTAATCATAAACTTTTACTTTTATTCAATTTAGTCCCTGAGCCTAAAACATTACAAATTAGCCATGCTAGCTGAATATTCATACATATTTTTCCTCCTCCTCCTCTCCATTCCACATCCTTAATGTATATAGCATTCTATAAGTAACATTATCAATAATTTTCAACATTTACTTATGTGAATATTTAAGCTGTCCATGCGTGTCATAGTCACTAAATTATTTTTATCTGGAGCTACAGAACTCCAAATGAAGAACCGTTAATTTTTCTTGAAACTAGACTCATATATCTTTTTACTATAATTTTTCCAGAATTTTTGGTATGGCCAATCAATACCAGATTATTCTTAAAGTTTCCCCTGTTTTACTGTTTGACTGTTCTGACCTCTCTTCACTACGAATCAAATTACTCTTCATACAAAATTCATATGACCTTCTTGTTTATTTCATTTGAAAATAGACTCATTCAGGATTCTAAAAATATAAAGTTAAGCCCCTAATTATTTTTCTCCAATTTTTTATGATTTTTCAAAGTCAGAACAGGGGATCCTGAAATCACCCTGAACCAGTTTCACTAAAATTTAAATATCTCATAATACAGAACTTATTTGATTTCTCTATTTCTTTCATATGAAAGTAGACTCAATAAGCTTCAATTTCATATCTTACTCAGCTTCTAATTCCACTTCTACGATTTTTGGTGATTTTTCAAAGTTACTCTACTGCTGCTGTCCAAAACAGTTTTGTTATAGCTTATTTTACAATTAAATCCTTTACCCAATTCTAACTTCAAATTCTTTCAATTAAACCACTAATTCATCATTTTATTCATCATATGCTATATTCAACAGCTTTAAAACTTCAAAAACTTCAACTTAAATTCATCAAAACTTTGTTCTAAAACTTATAAAACATCAAAATTAAAAGAGAAGGACTAAATTAACTTACCAATTAAACTTCCAAGCTTCAAACCATCAATTTCTCCTTTTTCTTTCTTTCCCCTTTTTCTTCCCCTGCTTTCGTCTTGTTCTCTGTTTCATTTTCTGGTATTCTCTTTTACTTCTTTTGGTTTATATATATATAATAATATAATAATATAATATAATATAATATAATATAATAATATACTTTTAAAAAAATCTGAGATTTTCTTACGTTAACCGCCTCAACTTTGCAAAATGGTAAAATTACCATTTTGATCCTTCATAATTTCTTTTAATCTATAATTTAACTTTTACTTTCATTTCAGTTTAGTCCTTTTCATTTAATTTCCTACCCAAACGTTAAAATTTTCTAACGAAAGTTTAATAATAACTTAATGACACTCCATAAATATTTTTAGAAATATTTATGGCTCACTTTATGAATTCGAGGTCTCAATACCTCGTTTTTGGCCCAATTTTTTTTCTAATTAATTCTTTCAGTTCACAAAATTCACTAATTTTAAAATATTTCTAAAATCACACTTAACTTATAACTATCGATTAACAAAATTTTCTAACTTTTCGTCAGATTTAGTGATCTCGAATCACTGTTCCGACACTATTAAAATTGGGCTGTTACACTTTAGCCCCATCCTTGAGGTACTTACATGCCATCCTGGCTCATACTTTGACGGGTAGGCGAGAGAGCACCGGTGTCGTCAATACTCACGACGCCTATTTTTTATGGTGCATGGCACAAGGGCACGTGTTTTATCTCGCTTACTTTATCGCCCTCGCCATTCAGCATCAGACGGAGCGGCATCGGAGATGGGTCATCTCCATAGGCCCATAAATCACGCGTCTGGCTCGATATTTTGGGCTCCTCAACACCGCAGCTTAGTCTTCCTCGCTCACCCTTATCGGGCAGATGTCCCCGCAGGGCATCCAGACAATGCTTCACATGAGGATGATTGAGCGTCGACGTGGGTTTGATCCTTCCCAGTACCGGCTATCAAAACCCACCGATCAGGACGCCCTAGAGGACATTACTGATAATGTCCCCCACAACATGAGGCGCCACCATCTGCACCACCGCCACCACACTGACCCGTTTATGCGGTAGCTTCACTGACTAACATCTCTGAGCGCATCACTCGTTTCGAGCAATACTGTACTCAGCAATTTAATGACAACGCTCGACGATTCGACGGCATCGAGGCGACGCTACAATAGATTTGTCAGCATTTTCACATATCGCCACCACCCCCACCTCGAGATCCATCTGGAGATGAGGACCTTTGAGTCTATTTATTTTTATTTTTATTTTTATTTGTCTTTTTATTTTTTATTTTATTTAAATTTTTAAACTATTAAACTATTTATTTTTCTTGTCTTTAAAGTATATTAATTATGTTGATTTCTTTTTATCTTTGGTTGTTTATTATCGAGTAGTCAAAATGAAATCCATTTAATAAAACCCCTAAAACTTTACTGATGACTCCACAGTGTCAAAAAGGTTCAAGGTGCCACTAAGGAGCTGGAATATCCACCTCCACCTTCACCTCTGCACAGCTTTCCCGTTGTTTTTCCTTGACTCCATCCAAAATTCAGGAAGTTTCACTTCTCTCCCTATCTTATGATTTTACTTCTATCTTACTATATTATCCATCTTTGTACATTATGGACAATGTACATCTTAAGTGTGGGGAGATTAACTATAGTATTATTTGAAAACCCCTGAACCATGTCTTGTTCTTAAGTAATTTTCTCATATTACTATTAGAATAAAACTTCTATTGATTTATGATTTTCATTGATATGTTTCGAATTAAGTCATAGGTAGTTGTGTATTGATGGTTTAAACTTTAAGACATTAGAGGATCAAGCATGATAAGTCTATTTTCAGAATTAAAATTTTATTAGGTTGTTCCCCTAAATTTAAATATTACTTTGAAATTTGAAATCTGCAAGGATGACATCAAAAACCATAAATTTTGTGAGATTTTGAGCCTTTTAGAGCATATATATTTCTTGCTCACTTTATTGATTATGAGTGTGTCAACATTGATTTGTTAGAACTTGCTTCGATTATACATATCGAGACCACACCCTTGATTTGATATACTGAGATGATAAAGGCACCTAGGATTTAACCCACTTACTCCATAAAAAGCCTACCCTCATAATTAACCCCTAGTGAACCCTTTGAGGCCTAATAAACCATTTCTTGACTCACCTATTAATATTAACCCAAAACCAAATTTTTACTTCCCCTAATCTTTTGACGTCCCTTTTTTCGAGATTTGATTTGATTAGTTGCCTATCTATATTCTTTTACTTGTTCTTATTCAAAAAAAAATGAAAGTATATTCATTATTAGTTCTATGTTTTATGAGCTTAAACGGTTAATTTCACATCCTTAGAAGAAGCTTGTGTTATTAGTGATAAGTTTTCAATTGATATAATTATTTAGTATTAGTTCATCTTTTCTAGTTAGGTAATTTGTCAATTCAATCTCAATTCTAACCCTCTAATTCAGCCTTTATCCACACCTTTAACCCAAGCCTCATTACAACCCTTTAAAGACCTTTTGATTTGTGTATCATCTCATTTTATAGTGGTGGAGATTTGATTTTCATGCAAGCCTATGGGATTAACTTTTCATGTTTGACTTATGAGTGCTTAATTTGAACCTTAAAACACTTTGAGTGGTTTGAGTGAATTTTTAGTGAGGATGTCAATTCTTATCGGTTTTGGATCAAAGGTAATTATTTATATAAGGGGAAACAACTATTTTTTTTCTTCGTGCTATAAAAATTGATAACTTAGATTGTTTGAATCTTTAAGACTCATTTAGTTAAATTATCAATGTATAAATTATCTATGAATTATGATGAAACATTATTAATTAGAATTATAAATTGAGGAAGTTAATTTTAATTGTGAGTTGAGGATTTTGCTTGAGGACAAGCAAAGGCTTAAGTGTGGAAATATTTGATAAACCTCAATTTATACATATTTTAACCCCATGCTTGGCTTATTTTTGGATGAATTTTCATTCGATTTGATGAATTCGATGCTCCTAATCCTTTAATTTCATGTTTTACACTTAGGAGATCTTAGAGAGCCGAAAAAACGAGAAACGGGCCAAAAAGGGACAAAATGGGCCTACTTGGAAAACAACACGGCCTGGACTTTCTCACACGGGCAGACCACACGATCGTGTGTGACGCGCGAAATTGAACACGGCCCAATGCATCACGCACGGGCGTGTCCCTGCCAAAACCAGGTTTAATCCTATTCGAAAAAGGCTACTTGTGGGCTAAGAAAGGCGTTCCAAAGCCTATATAAACACCCTAGGGGGCAACCTAAAAGGGGACTCCGAGTAGAAGGTAGAAAATACTCGAAGATAGCCATCGGGAGCAGCTCGGAAGAAGGATCTTCATCAAGACTGAAGATCTCCCATCAAGTTCTTTAGAAGTTTTTGGGTTTTCTTATGTTTTGTTGTTTTTCCTTATTTTAAGATGTTTCCCTCTATCAGTATGAACTAAACCTGTCAAATACATGAGGGGATGAAACCTAAGATGGATCTTATTATTATTTGGTTTATAAGATAAATACTTGTTCTTATTCTTAATTGTGAGTTCTTATTCTTGTTTTGATAATTTGGGTTATTGATTCAAGTCGAATGTGCTTATTCAATGGAGCAAAAGTCATTGTTTAAGAGTAGATCAACACAATTAAGCGGAGTTGATTGCAACCCTAGAAATAGGGCGACGAAAATCTACCGGATTAGAGTCAAATCTAATAAAGGAATCCATAGATCGAGTTAATGCGACAATAGGGATTTAATTTAGAAAGAGATTCCAATTAATCAACCTAGAGTCAGTTGTTTTTAGTCTTGAAAGAGATATTAACATAAATATGGATTTCTACGAATTAAGTCAAGTGAATAAATCATATGAATCAAAAGTAATAAGTGAAGTCTAGATGTATTCTTCCTTGGGTATTGCCTTTATCATATAAGTTGTCTAAAAGTATTTTCCTAATTCTTTCTTTGCCATCTTTTTAATTAAGCTTTAGTTTAAAAGAAATCACTCCAATTCTTAGGCTAAATAATAGAAAGATAGTAATAACTAGTACTCTTGGTCCTTGTGGATACGATATTACCAGTTTTACCATAACTATACTATTAAACGATAGGTGCGCTTGCCTTTATTATGATCATAGTTAGTTTTAGACACATCAAGCCCTTATGCTATGCATCTCGGTGGTAATAAGATGTATCGAGATCTCTGTGAACTGTACTAGTGGCCGGGTTTAAAGCATGAGGTTACGAATTTTGTGGCTCGATGTTTGACATGCCAACAAGTTAAGACTGAGCACCAGTTACCTTCGGGTTTGTTACAACCTGTTAAGATTCCCTTATGGAAATGGGAACGACTGACGATGGGTTTTGTTAGTGGGTTGCCCTTGACACCCACTAAAGGATTCTATTTGGGTCATCATGGATCGACTGACCAAGTCCACTCATTTTATTCCAGTTCAGAAACTATTCTCTGTAGAAGTTAGCAAAGCTATAAATTTTTGAAATTGTAATACTGCATGGGGTTCTTGTTTTGATTATTTCTGATAGAGATCATCGCTTCACTTCTCGATTTTGGAAGAAATTGCACGGGGCTTTGGGTTCGATATTGGACTTCAGTACTACATTTCATCTTCAAACCGATGGTCAATCTGAGAGGGTGATTCAGATACTGGAAGATATGCTTTGGAGTTGTGTAATTGATTTCTAAGGTAGTTGGGATGATTATTCGCCTCTAGCTGAGCTCACATACAATCACAGTTTCTAGGCTAGCATCCAGATGGCACCTTATGAGGCCTTGTACGGTCGTAAGTGTCGCACTCCGCTATGTTGGACTGAGTTGGGTGAGTGTCGTGTTTTGGGTCTTGAGTTAGTTTCTGAGACCGAATATAAATTAGATGATTCGGGATCGTCTGAAAGCAGCTTTCGATAGACATAAATCTTATGCATATCTGAAGAGGTGTGATATTGAGTACTTTGTGGGAGACTTCGTGTTTCTTCAGGTTTCTCCATAGAAGAAAGTTCTGAGATTCGGTCGTAAAGGCAAGTAAGACCTAGGTTCATTGGGTCGTATCGAATTCTGAAGCGCATGGGACCGGTCGCATATCAGTTGGAGCTACATCCAGAGTTAGACCGTATCCACGATATGTTTCGCGTCTTGATGTTGAGGCGGTATCGATCTGATCCATCTCTTATTGTCCCTGTTGAGGAGATCGAGGTTAGACCGAACTTGACTTTTGAGGAGGAGCCGGTTCAAATTATGGATCGTGATATTAAGGTTCTGAGGAGAAAGTCCATACAGTTAGTGAAGGTTCTGTGGCGGAATCATGGCACTGAGGAAGCCAGTAGGAACTTGAGGACTTGATGCGTCAGCAATATCCTCATCTATTCTGAATAGGTAAATTCCGATGTCGAAATTTCTTTTAGGGGGTAAAGTTGTAACACCCTGAATAATTTGTTTTTGTTTCTGTAAATTCTAACATAAATGTGTATCTGCTTCAGTGGTTAAGTGTTCTGGGTGTATGTATGTAAGGTCTCAAGTTCAAGCCTTACCTTTAACAAATTTTGGTTATTTTCAGATCCAAGTTTTGTCCTTGTTGAGTGGCGTTTTATAAAATTGTCTGTTAAATCATATCAGAATGAGCCTGCTGGTTTGAGTGGTAAGGGAGTCAGTGTGTTGGAGGTCCTATGTTCGATCCCTGTGTTAGCAATGAGGTATTAATTTTTGCTCGGTTATCTGATAAAATTTCGGTTGAACTGAAATTCTGAAGCAGTTGTGAGTAGTGGGTTTGTGGGAGGAAAATAAGGGATTTTGATAACATATCCTTTATTTTCTTCCTTTCAAATTTTAATCAGTTATTTTTCTCTCTTCTCTTCGAATTGATGTCGGTTTCTGTTTCTTTTCAAGTTTCTGTCAATTTTATTTTTGCTCCTCATCTTTCTGGCATGAGTTTTGCTTCTCTATTCCGTTCGATTCCTTTGTTCGTTACTACTATTATTCGTGCGGGTTCGGTAAGCTTTCTATTTTATCTTGCAGTAGTAGTGTAGCAATTATTGTAGGAATCTGAATTTTATGATCGGTTGTGTATGAGAAGGCAGTGAATCTGTGGTTTTCGCCTCGAAGGTTTAACTTTCGTGTGTAGACGTCTTTACAGTGGTAAGTTTTGAGCGTTGCTCGGTTTTAGGTTTGATAAATTTGTAAATCATTGCTAATAAGGCGTTGGGATTCTATTTTTAGGTGTTGGTGGTCCCGAGAGTGGTTTCGTATCAAAACCATACCAGGTGTGTACCCAAAACGCAAAAAACCAAACTTCGGCAAAAGCTGAAAAACTGTTCAAACGATGCCATACGGGCGTGTGGTCACTTGTGTGGTTGACCGTGTGCGAGACACAATCGTGTGGTCGATGAAGGCATGGCCCTATGCAAGACACGACCATGGGAGGCTGGAGTGTGGTCGTGTGAGCCACACGGGCTAAGCTAGGCCAAGTTAGACATGTAAGACCACATGGGCGTATTGGTTTTGAACCAGGCCGTGTAGGCCACACGGGTAAGGTCAATCTGGGCGTGTAGGCCACACGGACGTGTGGGCCTATATTTTTGTAATTTTCCCTAAGGTCGCACGGGTCGCTCTGATCGACTATGGGCCTACAGTAGGGTCAGCAAAGGCTAATTAAACCCTATTTTGTATGCTACGATATTATGATAAACTGAACTGAGTAGGATACTAAATGTATGTCTGACTGTACTGCTGTATGTATATCTATTATCTGTATATAATCATGTTGAGCATGTTTAATCTGTTATATCTGAATCTGATTTTTGTATCTGTATTTGGGGTGGGATTGTACATATATGGAGGAAGTGTTCTGAAAGGCGATATTCGCCTATACTCTGGCAGCTTGGCTGCATTATATTTGATGCATGTTGTAATGGCACAATATGGTATGTAGGGATGAGTGGGTGTTTTTAACCCCATATGGTGTGTTGGGATGGTCAGAGTTGGTATGTAGAAGATAGGGGTAGGATTCTATATATCTCTGAATATCTATTATCTGTTTGTAAAAGACTTAGGTCCGATCTAAATCTATATATATGTGTGTGATTTCGAAATGATTTGTATGTCTATTTCTGTTGAGTTACATACTGAGTTTATGAAAACTCACATCTATTTGTCTATTCTGTTCAGGTAATCCACAGACTTAGGCGGATCGGTGCAGCGGAGACCCAGCGGTGACCATTCGATCGAAAACTGTTTTTACTTGGTTATTTATGGTTTAATTTATAATTTTGATTTTATTTGAGAATTTATAATTTTTTTGATTCTCTGGACTGTTGGTTTTTACTTTGGTTTTGGATGTGTTTTGACGTTTCCTTTGCGATGCTTATTTGGAAGCACAGTTTACGAAAACAAAGGTTTTCCAAAACACAAACTGTTTTGTTTTAAAATATAACACTTTTAAAACTTCCGCTGTAAATTATGTTTTGGAAAATGAGCTAATTAAATGATATTTTCAGTAATAATTATGAATAAACCCGAGTTATAAAACTTGAATGGTTTATCGAAACAACTTAGTTTTCAAAATCCATTCTTTGTGACATCTCTTAATTCGGCCATAAGTCTAGGCCGAGTTTGGGGTGTTACACTATCCCTAGTACTAGTAAACAGTTTCAATGGGTTCGCCAAGATGTGGATGAAGATATTTACGAATCATGATGTGGTAAGATTTTACGATTTTTTTAATTATATGTAATATTATAATTTAAATCTTGATCTTGTTAAATATTTCAACTATTTTATATGTACTATTATTGTTGTAATTAGTTACTAATATTTCAACTATTTTATGTGTATTGCAGATAAAATGCCTAGAAGAAGATTGCGATATCTAAGCATTATTCAAAATCCTCCAAATTCGGAAGAAACAAATAGTGAACAATAGACTGCTATTGGATCTTTGAATGTTTCGAATACAATTGACGAACCTACAGAAATTCAAAGTAATGTTAACTTTAATTTACATGCATGTTGACTTTTATTATTGATTTTTGTTTTAAATTCTTATATTATCATATACCATTTTTTTAGCTGAAAGTGGTGGGAGGCACAAAACTCAAGGATGTATGCTATTAAAAGATTTATACAAGCTAAATTATGTCGAGCGTGTCAAAATAGCTAGAAACAGTCATGGTCAGTCTATTGGATCAGAAGCTCGACTTTTAACTGGATACTTGGGCATTATAGCATGAAATGCCAATTTGTTGCCTATCAACTACGAGTCATGGCATCATATGCCTGATAGTAACAAAAATCAAGCTCTCAATAATATTAAGGTAATAACGTGAATGTAATTTATAATACTTTGGTTTAAGTTTTATTTATATTTACTTTCTAAACTTGTGTTATTTGTAGGAGAGGTTTGCTTCAGAAGTCTCGGATAATTATGTGAAGAAGGCATTAGGAAAGAAATGGAGAGACCATAAAAGTACTTTAAAGAAGGAATATTGTAAGAAAAACATAAGCCTCGAAGAGAAATTGCGAAATGTCCCGCCAGGAATGCTGAGGTACCAATAAGAAAATGCAGTTAGATTTTGAAATTCAAAGAAATAAGAGGTATTATGTACTTCCAAACTCTTATAATTATTTCAGTTTATAATCTTTACTATATACGTAATAATAATTTCAAAATGTAGGATCGGGAGCAAGTTGGAACTACAAGTAGGCAAAAACAAAAATTCACGCACAGTTGGGTCGAAAAGTTTTGCTTGTGTTGCTGATGATGAGGTATTTTGAATTTATTAATTGTGCCAACTATTAATTACTTTCTACTAAATAATATTTTTCCTACTATATTGTGGGAACTCTCGTCTGGTTAAAAAGTTAGACGCCTTCAGCTTTTTGACATTATACGTAGAAAGAAAGATGGATCTCCTATGACTACTGAAGCTGCAGAAATTATGGTATATTTACTTAATAAAATTTGAATTATTTTAAATATTTATCATGTTTAATTACAATGGTTTAATTCGTTGTTTGTAATGCAAATAATGCCAAGTTATGTTGCATTTTTTTATTATATATTTCGTTTCTAACTATTTGATTGATTTATTAGGAGAAACTAAAGGATAAAAGAGCGAAGTATGAAGCGATCGCTTCAAGTGATAGTTTTGTTAATCTGGACGACATTGATAACTGAATTATTACTGAAGTTTTTGGTCCTGAAAGGTATGGTTCAGTTCGATTTCAAGGATACTTTGTTAACCCAACCCAATATTTTGGATCTAACTCGCAGCTATGCATGCCTTCGGGGAATCAGGCTCAAGCTAGAGTTCAGAGGTTAAGAGACCAGATGTCTCAGATGCAAGCGAGCACAGTTGAGCAAATTGCTCAACTTAAAGCGGAGGCATTAGCAAGGGAAGTAGAGGCAACAAGAAAATATGACGAACTCCAGCTATAGCTTCAGAAAATGATGAAGATGTTTCAGCAGTCGCAGAATCTGCCTTCTTAGACTTTTGTTTCTTATTGTGAGAATATTTTAACAGTATAACTTTTGAATATAATATATTTTGTTATTTCATTTTTTAATTTAGATCATATACATATTTCTTTCGTAATAGTATCATTTAGATTTGAAGTTTTTGGTTGGATTTGATGTTACAGGAAATTATGTTGACAATTCGAGTTCTATATGAATGAAACTGGGTTGGTAAAATCTGATAAAATTAGTGGCGTTTGTGTGAAAAGTGCCGCTAACGATCATGTTCTATAGCGGCGTTTTTCCACATAAACACCGTAAAATTTAGCGGTGTTTTTTGCGACGCTTATCAAAATGTCGCAAATTGTTTTAGCTGCGGTTATAAGCGCCGCTATAGGGCCAAAAACACGCCTCTAAAAACCTGTTTTGCGCAAGTGACCGAGAGGTAATCTTGTTAAGCACCAATTCGTTAGTCTCAGGTTAGCCAGTGAGATCGAAAGATTAACTGGATTAACTTGTCTAATTTGGTAAATTTGAGACCGAAAGGTAAAATGGAACCATTTTAGGAGTTTAAACAATTTAGATCTCTAATTCGAGGATTTGTGAACCACATTGAAATCAATCAACCACTATTTGTTATTTAACTATTAATTTTGTAATTTTGCACATTTTACAATTTAATCCTTGGTAGCAGCTTGTAGAATAGAATAATTATTATTGACTTTATGATTTGTCATACTATAATGTTTAGCTATTAGTTGGTTAGACTATTTATTTTGCATGTTCGTTTGTGGAAATTGGTCAATCACCAAATCTCTTGGGTTCGATCCTCAGAGTACTCCGTACCCCGTTATACAATTATATTACAACTAACCTGTCACGCTTGTAGACACTGCAAATCTTATTTTTATTTGATTGTTGTATTTATTTGTTGATTTCTCCACCACGTTCGCGAGACTGAAAGGTAGAGGCGATCAAGAACATAATCAATCTTTGAAGTTAATGGCAAGAAGTGCATTTTTTTCTACCATCGTAAGAAGTTACCACCATCAAACAAGTCAAGCTTAACAAAGTTGAGAACTGTAATGTCTCACTTTCATGTGTTGTAGTAGCCATCATAAATCGAAATTGAAATTTAAAATTGTTAGAATGTGCATCATCCCTAAAATTTCAGGAATTTGAAACAGTGATAAATAAATGGTGAATTAGTTATAATCTAAGAAAGTCAGAAATTGGAAATTATCAGTGTTATGAAATAGTGAAGACAGATATTGAAGGAATTTGGAAAAGTCTGTGTATTAAGAGAAAGAAATCCACGGTATTGACTAGATTGTAAGAGAGTGAAAAGTATTGGGGCCAAAGTGAGAAAATTGAAAGTTAGAGTGATTAAATTGAATTGAAGGAAAAATGAAGAGGGACTAAAGGTGAAAATATACCAAAAAAATGAATCATATATGGAATTGTAGGAAAAGTTGAGGGGGAAAATGGTAATTATTCAAATGAGATAATTATGGAGACATAATGATTAAGGATGAATATGTGTAAAAGTATAATTGGTAGGGAAAATGGTAATTAATTAATTAATAGATTTTTTTATAGATATTTACATGGAAATGTGTAGAAAAATGTAGAAAAATATGGGAAAAGACGGATAAAAATCCATCAACCTCCATGTCTCTCATGTTACCCTCCATAGGCCATTACCTCAACTTTTGCTTTTCTTTCAAATAATCCATTTTCACCATTTCTAAGCCAATTAAGCTAAAATCCTTCAATTTTCTTCATGATTAATGAGTGAAATCTTTAAAGAAGTGTAGTAGTAATCTCAATTTCATAAGAAGTGCAACCATACTTGTCTTAGAGGAGAGAGAAAATAAGGATTAGTGTTGAATACAAGTAATTGAGGTAAGAATGGTAAACTTTTCATGAAATACATGCTAGTTTTACTTAAATAACATAGATTACGATATGTGAGAATTATTTTAATGTGTAAATATTGTATGTTTGGATATGGAAAATGAAGAAAAAGTGAATAAAGTAGGGAAATAAGTGGAGAATTAAAGAAAATGAGGAGCCAAAGGAAAAAGAAGAAAAAGAAGAATGTTTGATTCCAAGCTTTGAGTTGTAAGAACAACTAGAGTTTCGTTTATTTTAAATATGTTGTTAATTGTTAAGGTCTATTAAGTAAATAAAAGTTTCATTATGATATTTAATTATATACTTACATGAAGAGTAAGATACGGTAAGGGTTAAATATAAGTAAATGATGAATTAATTTTATTTACTAGGTAATATGTAATAAAGAAAATGAAAGAAAAATGAGTAAAAGGACTAAAGAGTAAAAGATTCAAAAGTTAATAGAATTACAATTACTATAAATAAATGAGTATATGAAGTGATATATGAATAAGATTAATGAGAAAGACGATATGGTAATGTTGTGAGTTTATTTGATAAAGTGTGAGAAAGAAAGGATTAAATTATAAAGGATATAAAAGTTATAGAAATTGCAATATTTATGATTAAATGGGTATATGAAATGAAATATGTGAAAAGTGATGTGTGTAATGATGTGATAATGTTGTGGATGTGTTTGATAGATTATGAGAAAGTAAAGGACTAAATTGTAAGATATGTAAAAGTGACATTTCACAAGTTTGATAAGAATCAATAAGGAATTATGGGAATTTATTTAAATTATGAGATATGCTATGTGTATTAAAGAGAATGAAAGTTCAGAATATTAATGAAAGTTCAGAATATTGTGTTACTATTACAAGGACTAAATTGTAAATAGTGCAAAAGTGACATGGGAATGAAATGTTTTGCCAAAATAGACGAGATAAGAACTATTGGGATATAGATGGCATGCCATTAATGGAATATTAGTGTTCTCTCTGTTTACCCGCTTCAATAATGTCCCGTTACCCATTTTGTCGGTGTCCCATTCAGTTCCATATATCCTATGCGTTCTGTTAAGTCTACTAGACTTCTATAAAAACGTAAAAGGTTTCCTCTGTCATATGATAAAGTATAGTATCTGTTAAATGAAGGAATAAGAAAATTAAATATATTGAAATGGGATTAAATTGTGATACAATAAATTATAGCAATAGACAAAAATATGTAACAATTTAATGGTAAGTTAAAGTTAATTATGAGAACAAGTTCTGAATAATATTATGAAAATGATTATAAAAAAATTTATTTTTTTAGTATGAATAAAATGTTATTTATCTCTAGATTGTGCTTACTAAGCTAACAATAGCTTAACGCGTGTTTTATACGTGTAGTTAAAGAGTAAAAGTAAGGACTTTTGAAGACTAGAAGCATCTCATCACATCACATCAACAAATTTGATGAAAAGAGTAAAGTTTCTTCTCTGTTTTATTTCAGTAAATGACATGTACCTAGGTATGTTTAAAAGACGACGTGTTTAAGGGACTTAAATGTAAAACTAGTTACATGTTTTAAATATATGGAATAGTTTTCATGTTCAAGAGCAATATATTAAATTATGAATATTTTGGATTAAAAATGCTTAAATGATATGTGAATTGATTTGGTTGCATTTGAAAGTTGTATACAAGGACTTCAAGGTAAAAGTTATAAAATTGATAAAGAAAACTTAAAATTTTCAAACAGAGACACGATTCCCAAAAGTTACATGGGCTAACCACACGACCGTGTGGCAAAAACGGGCTATGACACGACCGTGTGACCCGACCATGTGGTAAACATGGGTTGTGACATGGTCGTGTGAATACTGAAAGCAAATGTTTTTGGAGCCACATAGTTCCCAAGATTCACAGGGCCCAAGGACACAACTATGTGCCCTGTTTTTCACACCAATCCTTATTTCACTTTACAATAATGTTTTAGATGTAAGAATGTTCGAAAATTTTATTCGTTCTTGTTCAGTATAATTATAATATGATAATAATAAGCTAAAAATATTAAAATAACTGAAAAAGAGTTCAATTTAATAGTTTTTGGCCAAGGTTAATCTTGCACCAAATGTGACATCCCTATAACTTGACTCGGAAATCGATCGGGTATAGGGATGTTACAGAGTGGTACTTCTTAATTGTTGGTAAGTCTTGAACACATGAACAAATATTCGAATAAAATAACCAATCAGTGGGACAGAGCTCCAAGAGTGTATTAAACAATTATCTTTAAAGTTCTATTTTTACCCTCACCTATATTTTAGTGTGCAAAAAAGTTCCAACCAACCAAACTTCAAAAATATAATGAAACCTAATGACTATTTGTCCTTTTCACTACTAAAAATAGTTTAGGGAGAACTAGTAAAATATAGCAAGAATATCAAATTCTATAGAAAACTTTTACATTCTTTTGTGTGTCATATATATATATATTACAATAATCATATCTCTTAATAATAAACATACTATTCAATAAATATATAATTGGATAGTTATACTCAATGTTAATAATCAAATTATATGACTTCTAATAATAGACATAATTGATCACTTTTAATCATCAATTATAATAATATTTAGATTACTAATAACATTTCACTCCTAACTATTCAAGCATTATAAATATTTTGAGAATGTTGAAACTAAGGCTGAGCAAAAAAACTCGACCAAATTGAAAACCAGCTCAAACGGAGACATTTAGATGGTTTATGGAATATAAGCTCAAAAATTGTAGGTACCCGAAATCGAATCGAATTTTGTTTTTTATTTAATACATAATTATTTTAATTTTTTATGATATAAAAATAAATATTTTATATTTAAAATAGTAAAAATAAATTAAAAGTTATTGAAAAATTTATTTTTTAAAAAAAATTTATGAAAAAGATCTTGAAATTTTGTCAAATAATATTCAAAAGTTATAAAACAAAGTTCATATTATCAAAAAAAAATATAAAAAATCAAAAAAAATTAATATAAAAAACCGAGACCCATATCATCCGAATCAAATTGTGATAGACGATTCAAAAAATTAAAAAAATCCAACCCAACTGAACCGAAATTACCCCCTAATTTAATGAAATTGTTTCCTTTTTATAACATGCATGATCATTCTACTTATTTTTAAGATATAAACATCGAAATAGATATAGTACAACAACCTGGACGATACTTCCACTTGTATTTTGACATTTAGTTATGAAATGAGAAATTTATTTGAAATGAACAATTTTTAAAAGGTAGATAGCATATTTTACTCTTTTTATACCGATCTGTTATTTAAATTATTCGAATTTTAAAATTTAAATTGACTAGAACTTGAATATCTCCATTTGATTAACTTGAAATTCAATTTATTTTCGATTTTTTTAAATCGAATCGAGTTTTGCTCACTCTTAGGGTTGATATCATAAGTCAACCGTGTAACGACCTCAAAAGTATGGATATCGGAAAATGAGTTATCGGGTCTTCGTTTTTAGTAAACGGACTCGTAAAAATATTTATAAAGTTAGTTATGTGTTTAATCATGTTTTAATTAAGTGAATTTAGCTTAATTAAGAGCAATTTGTAAAAAAAAAAAAAACTAAATTGAAATAGGAGTAAAAGTTGAATTATAGATTAAAAGAAATTATAAAGGACCAAAATGGCAATTAAACTATTTTGTATAGTTGAGGTGGTGTAACTTAGAAAAATCTGAGATTTTTATGTTTAATATATAATATTATTATATAATAAAGATATTTTATATTTTAATTATAATATATTATATTATATTGTTATTATATATATATATATATATGTGTGTGTGTGTGTGTGTGTTAAAAAGAGAAAGAAAAAGAAAGAAGAACAAAGAAACAGAGAGCAAGACGAAAACAGGGGAAGAAAAAGGGAAAGAAAGAAAATAAAAGGAGAAACTAGAGATTTGAAGCTTTAAGTTTTAAAAGGTAAGTCAATTAGCCCTTTCTCTTAATTTTGATGTTTTAGAAACTTTTAAACAAAGTTTTGTTGAAATTAAGTAAAAGCCATGGAAGCTCTTAGGTTTTCAAATATAGTTCATGTTGGATAAATTGTTGAATTAGGGATAAAATTGAATAAATTCTAAGTTAGAATTGAAAAAGGGATTAAATTGTAAAAGAAACTATAAGCTTTGAGTTTTAGGGATTAAGTTGAAATAAATTCGAAATTATGAAAATATGATAAAAACTAGATAGTTAAATGTGAGTTTGGCAAGAAATTGAGTAGTAAAAGGTATGAATTGAGAAAGAAAAATATAGGCTTAGTTAGGATTAAATTGCAAAATAAGCCATAAGGAAACAGTTTGGACAGCAGCAGTAGACTGAATTTGAAAAATCACTAAAAATCGTATAAGTGTGATTAGAAGTTGGGTAAGATATAAAATTAAAGCTTATTGAGTTTATTTTAATATGAAAGAAACAGAGAAATCAAAGAAATTCTGTATTTTGAGATATTTAGATTTTTGTGAGATTGGTTCAGAGTGATTTCGAGATCCCCTGTTCTGACTTAGAAAAATCATTAAAAATTGTATAAACATAATTTGGAAACATAGTTTATATGGTTAGATTCCTTAATTAGTCTATTTTTATAAGAAATAAACTATATCATCATTTTAATTCTGTATAAAAATATAATTAAATTTTAGCAAAGAGTGGTCGGAACTGTCAGATAACAGAATAGGGGTAATTTTAAAGAATAAACTGTACTTATTGGCTAAATCAAAAATTTTGAAAATTTTATGGTAAGAAAATGTGTGAGTCTAGTTTCATAGAAAATTTACGGATTTTGATTTGTAATTCTGTAACTCAAGATATAGATAATTTAGTGACAATGACTCGGGTAGACAGCCTTGAAAGAACTTATAAGTAAATAATAGAATTGTGTATAAAGAATGTGGAATGAAGAGGAAGAGTAGAAATTGAATAAAATTTAATTATTTATTTTAATTTAATGCTGTAATTAATAATGTAAATTATTATTATTTCCGTAGAAAATAAGGAATTCGAGACATTGAGCAAGGAAGGAAAAGAGAAAAACAAATGAGGAGTAAAAACGAGAAATTCAGCTTAGTATTACTATAATTCAAATTTGATTATTTGTTAAATTTTATATTAATATATGTATATGATAAAAAAAATTTGAAGTAAGTATCAAGAATGAATTAAATGATAAATATGTATTGGAATTGAATTTATTATTAGTAATTGTTGAATTTTGAGTAATATGTTTAGTAAATAGAAATAAGGTTAATATTGATATTGAATTAGATAAATCTGAATTTAATTGTGAATTGAATGAAATTGAAATGAAGTTTGAATATGTATGAGCATTTGATGATATATTGATTAGAAAGTGGAAAATGCATTGAATTGATGATATATATATATAAATGAATGGAATGGAAATGTGAAAAGTGATTTGAAATTGAATCAAATTGAATTGAATGTGATTATTCGTAATGCACATGTATTGAAAGTATGAGGAAGTGATTGAGTTGAAATGTTCATGAAATGAATGAAATTATGAATATGTGTGAATATATGAATTGTATATTGATTAGAGAAGTGAATCGATTTGAATTGAATCAAAGTGAAATTATCTGGAAATGTGTATTGATTAGATATTGAAAGTGATATAAATACCCTATTAACTAGTCGGGCTGAGTCGGATATAATTGGCATGCCATAGGATTTGGAAGAGTACGGGATTTATCGGCTTTGCCGATCAGGCACTTATGTGTCGTATTTCAGGCACCTCGTGTGTCATTTCAGGCACTTATGTGTCGTATATTGATCAGGTACTATGTACCGTTTTAGGCACAATGTGCGTGATTGGTGTGTTTGGGTTGGAATCCGTGTATCCATTGAGTCCGGTCAAGTTAATAGGGGTAAATAAGTGAAATGATAAATTCTGAATAAATGTGATTAAGCTATTGAAAGAAATAAGAAAGTGAAATTGTCAAATAAAATATGAAATGAGATTTGTGATATGAAATTGAATGCATGAACCAAAGGTTCATGAAATGTTCAAAAATAAATTGTGAATTGAAATATTATATAAGATGGAGAAATGAAACCAAAGTTCACAGTTTTGCTAGAAATGATATAAATAATATAAGAAGTTAATTGAAAAGAATAATATAATTGATTATATATATATTTTGAGTGTGAATTTGATATGAGAAAATGAAATTGAGATATGAGATTTAGAATATGGACCAAAGGTGTATGAATTGAATAAAGTTTAAAGCGGTGATATAAGAAATAAACTAGTGAAATTGTTATTGTTGAGATATGACTATAGAAAACACAAAATTGCAATAGAATTAATATTGAATAAAGAATAAAATCTAGTGAATTGCATATGATATGTAATGAACTAATGGAAAGAAATGTGGAAAATAATAATATTAATAAAATACTATGAAAATTGGATAGTGAAATAATGTATAAATCTAATTAAATACAAGCTTTGAAATAATGTTTATTATATTAGATGATTTGATTTAAAGAATGAAATAACTATTAAGTAATCGTATCATAAATTGAATGTATATAAGTTATTATATAATTTGAATTATGGTAATACCACTGAGTATACCATTACTCAAACAGACGGTTGTTTCCGCATGCGTGAGTTAATTGAAAGTCGGTGTCCGGTCCAGCATCCAGAGTAATCCCGACCTCAGAGAAAATTTTGAGTAATGTCTTTTCTTAGATAATGGTGGCATGTACCTAGGTAATGAATAGGTTGAGTATATGTGCCTTATTGTTGAGAAAAAAAAATTTAATGTTTAAAAATGTTCTAAGTATTCGAATTAGTCCCGAACCATTCCTATCGAATATTCATATAAATGACTATAAGATTATTTTATATTATGATTGATAATAATTGTGTATTAATTGTAAAGTTGTCTGATTGATCCGGTAGCACTCTGTAACCCTGTTCCGATGACGGGTTGGGGTTAGGGGGTGTTAGAAACCGAATCTCAATTTAATTAAAAAATAATTAAAAACTCTTTATTTTGACAAGATAATATTTTTTTTTGAGCAAACAAGATAATATTTATTAATATGAAAAAGGTTTATAAAATATTACTATGACAATATTTGAACTAATTATACCCCTCTCGACCTGAACACGTGTCAATATGATAGGTAGCCTAATAAACGTTTGTGATATCCTTTGACTTTCACTCGAAAGCCTTGACAATCAATCCTTCAAATCCTCATCATCCATTCGGTGCTTGGTCCAATAGAAGACCTAGTTACCCACTTCCTCCTAAAAGGCGTAAGCCACCCACTCTCAGATCCACTTGCTTGACAAGCTTTTTTTATAGACACCCGCTTTTTGGACACAAGCATTCATATATAAACACACCCTCAAAATCGTTGAGCCCCACTTGGGCATAATGATCTTGTTGATTGAATGAGTAATACAATGGGCTCTCACGATGTATATCATTCACGTACTTTATGATGGCAACTTTCTTTATAATAACTCGTCATATCATGTTAGCAGACAAAATGATATCTCCTATAAATACTCTTCCAACAATAAAAAAGAGATCGAACTTGAAGAAACCATAAATAGCCTCTACAAAATTACCCTCACAAATGAAATTCTCCTCCTCAAGAATATTCCTGTCTCTTGTTATTTCTAATACTCCACCTCTTTTAAGTGAATCCAACTCTTAAAAACTCACTCTTTATTTCTTTTTGTAGATTATATCAACAAAACTTGAAGTACATAATCATTCGATGGAATGGGTGAAATTTATTACTAAATCTAAAAGAAAATACGTAGAAACAGTTACAAATAAATGAAAGGAAAGTGGGAGGAAAAATGATAGAATTTGGTAGCACCGTCATTAATAGGTCGAACACTATCGCTCATATTAATGTCTCCTGCGTGAGACTGCTGGCTGAGTCTCCATATTTCAAAGTCTTGGAGTCGCCGCCATTAATATGGAGGAGGATAGGTCACTCCCAATATTTACTCCATTATAGGTAGGGTGAGGGTCCACCATCACCTACACACCCTTCTGCCACCTCTTTAATGTTTGTCCACGCGGCCCAACAACCTCCACTTCATCATCCTTTTTTCATGAATTTCCTCTCTCCGGCAACACAAAACCTACCATGCTATAACCAAGCACCTCATTCAATTCGTATGTAACTGTGCGGTAATCTTTTTCTAGAAGTAAATATGGGGTACAACACCAATATATTATAACGAACTTTCTCAAAAGAATAATAATGTCAAATTAACTATTTATGAATATTTGAAATTAAATAGTTGAAACGGAATCATGGCTACAAATTTTAGTTGGTAGTTTGAATCCTCAAGTACTTCTTTCATAAGTAATATTACGTAGGATGTTAACATCTCTTTTATGAGTTATTAGAAATAGTATCTCTATCAAACGATACATTTTTATTCTATAAACACTTTAAAGTTTTTTATGGAGTTAAGAGATAAAACATTGAACGAGGATAATATTTTTTTCTTTCTGTTAAAGAATTTATCAATTCTTAAGCGAATAATACTTCAAAAAATTCTTTTAAAAAAAATTCCAACCTCCTTTCAACCATAATTATTCGATTTAGTATTATAATTTGAATATATGAATTCAATTTAATTTTGCATTCAATGGGTTCCATTGTTTCAATTCAAATCTATTTATTCATTATATATTCTAATTTTTAAATAATTATGCAAATTCAAAATGAAACAATAATTTCTAACGATGCCCTCCGTCTATATATTTTTCTCACATTTGAAAAGAATCCCTCAATTTTCACTTTCTTTTTGGATTTTTAATTAAAAAAATATCACTTCACTAATTTATAAGCAAACGAAAGTCATGTAAGCAAATAAAATTGTTGACATGACTAACTTATGAAGGAAATAAGTTATTTGAAAGTAAATTTATTTGGGCATACAGATAAATATCCATTTTGTTATTTGGCTATAGTTCTCCTTTTGGGGTCTCTGCTCTTAATCTTCTTATTTTTATATTTTAGTTAAATTGCTTTATTTTTAACACATAATAATTTATTTGACCTTTCAACTTTACAAAAAATTATTTTAGCTCTTTATTTATTTTATCGTTTCTTTTAACTATTGAATTTGTATTGTTTATCAAATCACCTCAAAATAAATAGAAAAATTAACATTTATTAGCATTGTTGACGTGACATTCATCTCACAATTCACATTTATGTCACGTTGGTAAATTTAATAAACGTTAGGTGATTTAACAAACAACGCGAGTTTAAAGATTAAAAAAGACAATAAATTAAATGAAAAGTTAAAATTACTTTATTATAAAGTTGAAGAGCCAAATAAATTATTACATCTGTTTTTAAAGAAAAAATTGGTTGAAGTATTAAAATTTTAATCAGAGCTAAAATGATCAAATTATTTGCTTATTTGACTCTTTATTCTTATAATATTGACCACATGAGATTTTTTTATATATATATAATATCTTGATTTGAATGGGATTGTAGCTCAAATTGCATTATCCCATTTTCACCTCTTTAGACTTAAATTTTAAACTAAAAGTGAAAAATCAAATATTTTAGATATGGAAAAAGTATAAAGATTTAATTAGACATATTACAAAATATAGATATGGTAGACATATTTTCCTTTTCTTTCGCATTTTAAGGAAACAAAATCACACTTAGTACTTACGATTACGAATCGCAGCATAAAACTGCAGAAAAGCAGCTTGCAAAGCCGTAATTTGCCCTTTTTGACCAAATGGAAAACGGTAATTTGATAAAAGTAAAAACTTTCACAATATCTGCAGTGAAATGTCAACGACTTACCGCGCTTAACGGTTGTAATTGATTGTGCCCATATCAGCAAGCTTCCTCGACCTATTAGCGGAAAACCCCGCTGCGGTGGCTAGCTGGGGTTTCATTGTCGGCCTACCATCGCCGGTAAATGATATGTCAGGCGGCAAACCGCCCTTCTGGTTCCAGTGCCGGTTCGGACTCGCCCTCACCAGCGGGCTCATGCAAAAAGCTAATCCCGATACGTTCTTTACCCCGCTCCTCGCCGCCGTCGGTGTCCTCTTCCATCGTGGGGAAGCTTCTGGCGAGAGTCCCGATGGTAATCGATCACACCCATCTCCCGTATCTGCTACAATAACCGGCGACATTCCTCGATCTGTGATCCTGTATGATTTCCTATCCCCGGTACCGAAGTGGCCGAATTCTTCTACATGAGTTGTCCTCGAAAACTGCTGCTTTTTTCGACGAACAGCAAAGAATGCCGAGAACCAAGACGGAGGTGACGAGGACGAGGATGGCTCATCTGACAAGTCCCGACGATAACGAACGTTAGGATCCGAATTAAATTTCTCGGATCTCGACCTGAACAAATTCGAAAAAAGCGAGACCCTGTTTTTCTTCTTGAATGATCTGGCCGCTTCGAAATCCCCGTTGGTCGTGGCTCCGTAGGTAGGACCCACCTGAGGAGTGCTGTAGAATCGCTGGTGGTGGATCCAATTGTCACCGTCGTCGTCAAATTTCCGTCGACTGACATAGGGAGAAACGGACCGAGGGAAAACCAACGGCGGCGGGTCAGGTTTCCGACGACTCTCAGCAGCGCGTGCTAATTGAGCCTGAGCCTGAGCCGCGACGACCGCAAGAAGACGCTCCCGGAGACAAGTGGCGCAGACGCCGACGCTGCTACTGAGGTCAGTTAAATGCTCCTTACACCTCATTTACTTAAAAACGAAAAACCCTTAGCTTATTAACTTGTCTTCTGTGATATCATCTATAAAGAGAAAATGTTGATTGCATGAGTGGGTTGTTGCTGTAAAACGAAGGAAGGTACCTGATGAAGAAATAAAAAAAAGGGAAAACAGTGTCCTTTTCTCAGTGTTAGTAAAACAGAGGAGAAATAATTAATGAAAAACAGAGAGAGAAAGCTTGGTGTTTGGGGTTTCACGTAAGAGAAAAGAAGAGTAAATGTTGGGTTGTTCTTCATATTTGGTATCTATCTCTGTCTATATAACTAGCTTCATTAATAAATATGGTGTTAGTAGGAGATGGGATTTATGGTAGGTGTTGGATCTTGTTACCAAATGTATCGAGGGGGGGCACTTGAGTTTTGTCTCGCCGCCCTGCATCTTCTTAAAACTGCAAATTAGTAATTGCCTGCCTCAAACTTAAATGGTATATTTTTGGTTTAATCTATTGTACTCAAATTTGAAATTTAATTTTTGTATTTTAATTTAATTTGATTTGATCCACTTATTTTTATAGTAGGATTAGCTAATATCATTCTTTATTATGCTCAAAATTAGGATTTAATTTTCATATTTTAATTTGACTTAATTTGATTATTCTCGTTTAGTATGTTGAATATGTCCGTGTTTTTGTTAAAAGTAATGAAATGATTTTTTTTCAAATCAGTTTAAGTTGCTAATTGACTGTAAATTTATTATTTAATTGAATATGATTGATTGAATTCTTATGTATCCCTAACTGTGTGATCAAATCATAGTAAAAAAATATTAACATCATCACTTTAATGGTAACAGCTGACATTACATAGGTAAAGGGACCGAATTATGCCAAATTAAAATAGATAGGTTAAAATCTAAATTTCAGCCTAGTAAAGGGGCTCAAACCATAATTTATCAAACTTATATATTTTGTACATTTCTACTGGTAATAGGATTAGCTGATAATAATTACATTACAAGATTTGTTGGCTTTTCAGCTTTATTTTGAATCCTCAAAACTTATGCAGCCTTAGTGCTTTGCTTTTGGGTTTAGGGTTCATCATTATGGTCCAAATACATAAAAGATATTAGTAAGAGGGTAATGCTAGCCCCCTAATGGATTCTCAGGAAACAAAGATCCAATCAACCCATGTTAACACGCTTAATTAGGGTTAGTGCTTTGATGTAAGAAAAAGGGAAGGTCAACGTGGAAATAATTTCAATTAAGAAATTGGGTTAGCTTAAAGAATCAATTAAATCTTGGGCTATATTCAATGATAGAAATGAAAGTGGTGCCTTCATTTCACATACAATAGAAAACGGTAGGAGTGACGACTAAAAAAAAGTGTGAAAGAGCAGTGTTGATGGGACTAAAAAAGGGGGCAACTAGGGCTACTTAGGGCAGGCATCAAGAGCTAATTGAGCATCCCACTTTGTAATGCGGCAGCTTGTTGGCATATAAACAAACCAAAAGTGATGTGAATAGCTTCTAAAAGACTCTTAAATTGATAAAAATAGATACAATTTTAGGGCATGTATGGGGTGGTGCTTCTAATGTGTGTGTACATAGAATCAGAAGACTAACCCAATTAATCCTCTGGGCCTGGTAAGCTTGGCCCACATAAGGGTTATCACAGCATCTATGCTTTTGTGGACACTGCTTGCCTTAGGGCTAGTTTAGATGGGCTGTGTGTTTACCTCCGGTAAGGTTAAAAACAGCGGTGGCGGTGAGACTAGTTACTGTAGCGGTGAGATTGGACACTGTAGCAGTGAGATTAAAAACAGCGGTGGAATATGTGTTTGGATTCAAACGCAGCTGTAGCGGTGAGGTGAGAATATAAAATGACTATTAAGGACATCATATTAGAATTGATATATAATAGAAGTTTTTAAATGATTTTACTTATATAAAATTATTAAAGTATGTGAATTTATAAATTCATTTAATAAAATATTAAAATATATTTTCTAATATTTTATTATAAATATTTTAATGCATTATATAATCAATTTAAATTATTTATTAGATAAAATAAAAATTATTTTTAATTTTTATAGTTAAATATTTTTATAACAATGATAAATATTATTTTCTTAAATAGTAATATTATACTTGGATCAAATTTTAAAGTATCTAATGTAATGATTTTTAATAAAAAAATATAGTAACATAAGACATAACAAGTTTCATTATTACTAGAAATTAGGTTACGATATAAAATTGTTTTTTCAAATATTGATTCATTAAACTATTTGCAATGGTTTCCTTTGACATTGTAATTTCAAGGTCACTTTCACTGTTAGTAACTTGTGACATTCTATACAACACAACAAAATTGAATAAAAGCATAGCATAAAAATACCAAATATATAAAATATCATACATTAGTTTTACATATAAAAAAGTAGATCATACATTAGTTTTACATATAAAAAAGTAGAACATACATTAGTTTCACATATAAAAGATTAGTCTAGTTATATTACAATAATAAAGCTAAGGAGCTTATGGTGGAGGTTGTGGATGGTATGGTTGGAAGGGAAATGAGGATGTTGCTACCAAGGATGAAAATGATGCAATTGGATTTTGTTCTGCATACTCACGTCGAAGCCACCAAACCCTAACATCTGGATCTAAGTTCAAAAACACTTCTCGTACAAGAACATCGTCTATCAATTGAAATGCCAATCAGAAGAGGAAAGGGAAAGTTGTAAATGATAGAAGATGGATAAAGGACATCAATAATATGTTGATTGTTCTACAGCTTATAGCTAAAAGTACTTATAATCTCACCACATGTTTTACCAATACATGATATGATATCGCTTTAAAATTGTAGTGTCACACACTTGCAGAAAGTGACAACCTCAGATTTGGTGGACCATGTTGTAATAGAAAGAAATTGGCAATTGCATCAAACACCCTTGAGCCAGACCTATCCTTTATGGGTTAGAAAATCAAAAGTAAAACTTAAATGAAAGTACAAACCAGATTTTTGCCATACTCGAAAGCCAACATTGCAACTTCAGCTGTTTGCCCAGCAAGAAGTGCAATTGCCTTGCAATTGTTTGAAATCAAGGAAGCAGTCTTGTAGTATGTCTTTTGCATGTAATAGTCCATGCTGCATCATGAAAAAATTGTTCTAGTTTCAATTAAATACAAGCAAAAGATCCTTAAACTCAAAGCAGGACAAGACAGATTTACCAATCAGTAATTATTTGAATGGAAATGCATGATAAAAGAAAAAAGGAATTTTTCTCACTCATATAAGACTCGACTACACATTCCATAACGATCATGACTAATGAAGAAGTGTTATCGAAAATATTAAAAGTTTGTACAGAAAGATGGCCACCAAGTCAACAAATAAAGTTAGTATTGTTTATAAGTTACTACTGAGAGGTTTCCTAAATTTTTAAGCTTTGCGGTAACATTAGACTACTGATAAGTTCTAACCATTATTCACTTATTAGATCAATAAAACACAAGCATAAACAAATGAAATCATGCTAACAAAGTTACCTAGCCACCACTAAATGATGGCTATCACAGAGGTCTAAACCTAGCGGAGACATCCAAGTAATTGAATAGAAAACATGGTGACAAAATAACGAAATATTGCACATAGGAGACCAATATACCTACAACGTTGTTCGGATGAAGTTGTCATTTGCATCGTTTCACCCATAACCGATTCTCCACAACTGTTGCTACTAATGATACAACCTACATGATATTGAGTGTATTGATTTTTAACTTGCATTTGCAAATACATCACGTAAATCATGAAAATAAAATGATGAGGAAATGACATGGATCATCTCTCTGTTATCTCGATTATAGATTTCTTTGTCTTGTACGTAATTCGATTGTCACAATATCTCCTACACCATCACCAACTCGCATAGAATATATACTGAAGAAATTTCCATAAAATCATTTGTACGTAAAGCAAGCTTCTTTGATAAAAAGTAATGAGATTAAGTTTAGCTTTGGTCAAATGGGTTATGAATTTGGAATGAGCCAAGAATAAAGCGGGGCTAACGAATGCTACGCAGAGTAGTTCATCTATGAATTTTTGTATTGTTCCTTCCCTAGTGCAACCTATACGCAACATCGAGCCCACGAAGAAAAGCAAAAATAGAATAACCCATCAAAATTATGACAATCGCAAGAATCGCAAGATTACCACATCCGTAAAAATACATTACCGTGGGACGAAATCTCTTTCCTTCCACCCCCAACTTGAAGAAGTACTCAAAGAATTTGAAGCAAGCTTAGGAAACTGGATAACATGAACATACAATTTTAATTTGCTTTCCCACATAAAGAATGTAATAAACTCATTCCATAGACATGAAAAAACGAGCAGTGATACCTCAAAGAATAACCATAGCCCGCAACTTTGTTAGCGACAAGTGATGAGTTCATCGAAACAAGTGAAAATGGATCAAGTTGTTCCTGGAGGAAATGTCTTGCCATCTCAATATTGCAGTAAACAAAGGCGAGATAGAACGAGAGGAGATAAACAAACTAGTAGCCAACAATTAACAATAACAAGCACAATGTAAAGGGAGTAATCAACTTAAGTCCAAAATAGTAGCATTTGTTTCATATTTGAACATTAGAAAATTTAACACACTAGAAAACACCCTATCCCCGGATAACCATGTCTCTCCGTCCTAAAACTATAAGAAAGAAATTCGGTAAATGAACAAAAAAAAAAAAAACTCGCAAATTGTAGAAGGATGAGCAATTACAGGATAACCTCTATCGAGAGAGCTACTCGATGAATTTGCCGCCCAAGACCAAGCAATGAAGGAAAACTCCAAGAAAGAGTTTCTCCGCCACTACGAACCTACTAATCCCCAAAAAAGAAGAATAAGAGAAAACATTTATGATCAATACAATTATTACATTAAAAATAAATTGATCAAAAGAAAGAAACAGAGATGTAAAATATCTATTATCATACAAAAATCAATGTAGAACATAGCTATAGTCCTCTCAGAGGAATCTTCTTAGTGGCTCATTTGATTCGGTGATCATATAAACCCATTAGACATAGAGATCACTACCAATCTATAGATTCACCATATCAACTTTACTTTGACTATAAAAAGTAGCTTTGAGCACCGATTCCAATCATTAGCGTGGTGACAACACCATTGCAATTCAAATGTGCAATGAATACATGCTTTAAGGATTATTATCATTAAAACCCAAGAGATAAAACACAATCTAATAGAAAGGGAAAAGAAAGTGCCCTTTCATCAAGCAAACACATCGATTCATTTCCTAGTTAACTTGCATGAACAGAGGAGAAACAAAATTATTCTTATTAATTAACAAAAAAATAATAACCAAAGAAAAATAATTTTAAAAAAATGGAAACAAAACTCAAACAACTTAAATTAAGGAGCCACCGAGAAGCTCACAATTACATATTTCAGTGTTTCAAAACTCGAAAGAGAAAGATAAAGAAAAAGCAAAAGGTAAGAGTCAAGGTATAACCTTTATAGTAGAGTAAACATATTGATTAGAGAGAAGGAATAGAGAAGGGTCATTTGACGAGAGAGAACGAAACCAAACAAGCTCTTTCTCGGGAGTTGTACAAATCCTAGAAAATCCCCGCAAAACAACATCCTCACCTTGTCTCTCTATCTCTCACTAACACTTTTCCAGAACCCAAATGAAGAAAACCCGAGAAAATTAAACCCTTTTCTTTGTTTAGGAAATCGTGAGTTTATGTTAGGAAGAAGCAAATGGACCTAACACTATTTGAAAGTACAAAGTCCAATCCGAGCACCGATTAATAAATGAAGCACCGCTTATGCACTATACCAAGATATCTCGATCGCGCCTTCCATCGCAAAAAAGAGGAGAAACGATCGATTTTTTCCCAAATCGAAAACAAATAAGGTTGGTTGGGAAAGAAATTAAAGTATGGGTATTTTGGTCCGATGAAAACACCAACTCGCCATCGACCTTTAATTGTCGCTTTCACTCCCGGTTGATTTTGTGAGACAGGTGTGGTGGGGATGGGTTTTCATCGAACCTTGTCGCTAAACCAAACAAAGACAAAGAAATGCGGTGGGCAAACAATTATTTAGGCCAATCTCACCTCCCTGGAGCCAAACGGGCATCCAAAGGGAGCCTTATTCTCCATTGCTAAAACTCCAACCGTTTGATATATTGACTGGAGGAGTTTCATTATATTGAGCAGTTGAGGCGCTTAAAATTACTATTTTGCCATTACTTATTTATTTATTTTAATGTTCTAAATTTTTACAAACAAAATTCCTATAGCAAAACTTGATACATTATAAGGAAGGTTGTTAATTTGAATGTAAAAAAAGGAAGAAAAGAAAAGAAATAGAAGGTAATGATGTAGAAGCAAGTGGTTGGTGTCATTATCAAACAAAGAATCCAAAACCAATCCAACACGGCAAAAACTTGAATTTGTTTGGACAAATTCACGTTGAAAACATGATGGATGTGGTTTTGTTTGGAACAATGTATCGTAGCTTTCATTATTTATTCTGGTGGGAGATAATGGTGAAAGTAAATAGGTGGCAAATTCTTTCATTTTGGTTGACAACAATTTCACAAATCTGATTCCTACTTTCTGCTATATAGGATTACATATCAAATTTCATCTGGGATGTCGGTTGGAAATAACATCGCCATATGTCAAATTCTACCGAATTGGCAAAAACCCTTTACTAATCAAGAAGGTAAGAAAAGAGAAATAAATTAAAAAGAGTGATTTATTTGAATTAAGGATTGACTAGTAAAAAAAAAAATTCTGTAGAAAAGAGTCTAGTTGATGTAACAAAAGAGTCTAGCCTATATACAATTATTTACATATTTAAGGTTTAGATTACATATCATTGATGGAAGAATGCACATTGTAATATCGAAATTTTTTATTATGTAACAGTGACCATGTACAGTTTAATCAATTTTTTTATGTAAATCAAAACAGTTGGGTGAATAAATTTGAAATATATGAAACTTACAGGGATTGGGAATAGTATTAGACCAATAACAAATAAGTAGTTGGATTATTTTCTGAAAAAAGGTAAGACAAGTCATTATATTTCTTGGCCTTTTATAAGAAGAAGCGGCAGCTTTGAAGCAACCCAACTTTCCTCAATTTCTTTATAGATAGTGCTAGAATCTCCTCTTTTCTTGGAAAAATATTGCAATTTTTCTCAAAACCCAAAACAAAGGAGAAAGCCCAATGTCACTTGTCTTTCAGAATTAGAGGTAAAACATCGTTTAATCTCACCGCTTTTTTTATTATTATTTTAAGACTAAACGAATCTTTTTTGCTATTGTTGATTCGTCAATTTTCTTCCATTGTTTATGCTAAAGCGTATATAATTTATTAATAAGTTACTCTTTTTTAATTTACTTTTAAGTGTTTTTTTTTTTTTTTTTTTTTGTTCTTTAAGAATAAATCTTGCCCAGAAAGCTGGTCTTTTGGTGCTGTGTGTATAAATATTTCATTTCGTTCACGTATTTAGGGTCCTAAGTAAAAAGTAGACAGTTTTATACATGGTTATGGTTATGTTCTACGCTTGGTTTGATTGCTTTTGTTTCTCTTAATCAAGATCAACCCGTAGGGTAAAGTTAACTTTTTTGCTAAGATATTTGCTTTTTTGCTGATAATCACAGAGCCAAGTTTATAAGCATGGAAGTCATCTCATACAATTCCCCTCGATGCTGTAATTTAAATCGGAGATTAGTGGTAAAGAAAAGTTCAAGTAGACAGCATGTAAAGATCCCTTTGTGTAGAAAACACAGAATTTTATGTACTAGAGTTCAATTTAGAAGTGGGTCACTGGGTTTACCTAATAAACGTCACCTGTTTTTGAAGAATGTTTATCATGGGAAAGGTTCAAGACCATTCAAGGCTCTTGAAGGGTTTAACAATGTTGATTCAAAGGTCTTGAGTGGGAATTATAATGGTTATGTGATTGGTGGTGAAGATGAGATGGGGAGGATGTCAGAAACTGGGGAATCAGTAACCAAAGTGTTGATTCCAGGGTTGCCTGATGAGTCCAACGGTGAATGTGGTGCTCGAATAAGCAGTTGTTTCTGGCAGTGGAAACCCAAATTCAACGTTCATTACGAGAAATCGGGTGCTGAAAACGTGAATTCTCCGCCGCTGCTCTTCCTTCCCGGTTTTGGTGTTGGGTCTTTCCATTATGAAAATCAACTGAAGGATTTAGGCCGTGAGTATAGGGTATGGGCGATCGACTTTCTGGGGCAAGGCATGTCATTGCCTTTTGAAGATCCCACTTCCCCTTCCAGGGAGGAGGGTATAACTGAAGGGAAGGATTTTTTGTGGGGATTTGGGGATAAAACTGAACCATGGGCAAATGGTCTGGTTTACTCCATGGATTTATGGCGGGATCAGGTTCGCCATTTCGTAGAAGAGGTACAATTTACATGTTTACATACATGTCATTTATCTAGACTTTATGCATCTTTATTTAAGATCTTAATGGTGCGCATACATTACTTAATTGCTACATTTGCTTGCTGTTGTTTTAATTTGCTTGTTACACCTGCTGAAGGGGAAGTCCTCCTCTATAGACTTTGACAAAAAGATGGTTTAGCGAGGAAATCTTGTATTCTATCTAACGTGGCTTTAGGATTATGAATTTGTTATCGTACAACTCTTTGGTTTGAGTTGAATGAAATGTAAAGACTGCAATTTTGACCTAAACTCTTTCTCTCACAGGTCATTGGTGAACCGGTTTACATTGTAGGGAACTCACTCGGAGGATTTGTTGCTCTATACTTTGCTGCATGTAATCCTCAATTAGTGAAGGGTGTTACACTACTTAATGCAACTCCTTTTTGGGGATTTTTTCCTAATCCAATAAAATCTCCGAGGCTAGCTAGGATATTTTCATGGTCCGGAACATTTCCTCTTCCCGATAACGTTAGGAAGTTGACGGAATTTGTGTAAGTTCTTTCTCCTTTTTATTTAGATGATATGGCCTTCTCACCATGTAATTGCCATTCCATCGCCATTAAATGTTTAGCAATTGTTTTAAGAGTTTCAAAAGTTTAAGGTCAGCTGCTGCACTTTCTTTACATAAAATCTCTTCTTGTTCTTAACTTCTTTTCGCACCTTTTGATTTCAGTTGGCAGAAAATAAGTGATCCTGAAAGTATCGCGGATGTACTTAGACAGGTTTATGCAGATCATTCTATAAATGTTGACAAAGTCTTTTCTCATATCCTTGAGACAACACAACACCCTGCTGCTGCAGCATCGTTTGCTTCAATTATGTTTGCTCCTCAAGGAGAGCTGTCTTTCAGGGAGGCTTTATCGAGGTATGTAGTATGAATAATTTTTTTTACTGGTATAGCCAAATCGGACCATTCTATGTGGAAAGGTTACCTATCTGCTTCAAGTTATGGACTTTTGTGTTTATTTGTTACTTTTAGGTGTCATATGAACAACGTACCTATCTGTCTTATGTATGGAAAAGAAGACCCCTGGGTTAAGCCTATCTGGGGACGTCAGGTGAAAAAGCAAGTTCCCGAAGCTCCATACTATGAGATCAGCCCAGCCGGTCACTGCCCTCATGATGAAGTTCCGGAGGTATATTGTTGTTGATAGGCTTCCTTTTCACATCTTATCGGCATGTAAAATCGGTCGAGTACTGTAAATTGTATATTTTCCTTTAAATTTATGGTCCCTAAGCCATTGGATTGGAGCTTATTTGTCTTATGTTGTGCTATTCCATACAGGTGGTGAATTATTTGCTACGAGGATGGATAAAAAACCTGGAATCTAAGGGTGCAGTTGGATTGCCGTTGCTTGATGATATGGAAATGGAAAGCATTCAAAATAACATCACTAGGGACTTGGAATTTGCGAGGGAAGGATCAAAGAAATCCGTGATGGTGAGATTTTTAGGATCCAAATTCTCACTTTGGAACTTGATAAAATCTTCCTTGAAATCTCGCTTTGGCAAGTTAGAAACAAAATCGCCATAGCCGGATCATATGTAAATTTCAGTGTGTATTTATGCTGACATAGGTGAATGGTGATCAATTAATTTTAATGTATGATAATGGTTTGTAATTTGTTTCCAAATTTCAAAGCAAATGCAGATTAATAGCATCTTCGAGAACAAAAACACATCTGAAACCTGTTTTTCAAGCTTCGAAAGATCGGTTTAGCTCATCCTTATTTATTTTTTATACCAACTTAACAGAACGCTTTCAATTATCATGTTGAAGAAAGTATGGTTAAATCTAAATCAAAGTTTACAATTATAATATGTCTAATTATTATATCTGCTAAGTAAAGAAAATAACATGCAATCGAACTATTAATATAAAGACCTTCATATTACATATGACATTATTAACTAGCACAACTATAATTAAAATAAATATTTTATTATTTTATTATTTCGACCTACCAAATTGAGTTACAAATATAAATGTAATTAATTAACCACAAGTATGTAGAGTAAATTAGTGGAACAACACACAAAAGATAGTGTGTAGAAATAGTAGTTGATGGTTATGAACCAAAAAAGGTAGTATTTGGTGCCTATGATAATACAGGTAAAACTAATCAAACATAAGATGATAGCCTCACCCAAGCCAACATGTAAAGTAAAGCACACACAATCCATGGCATAATTAGAGGTTAAATATTTCTTTGGGATTCCAATTTGGCGGGCTCTTTGCTCATCGCCACCATATCCCCAAAACATTTACATTTTTCATGTTCTGTTTTCCAAATCCCAAAACCCCTTTTTCCTTTGCTCTTCGATATTGAAAAAGAAAAAGTCTCCAACTTTACATGCATTCGCAGCTCACCGATGAAACTATAAAAGTTTCGAGTTTTGGGTTGTATTGCTTGTGAAGTCTCAAAATTTCTCTTCAATAATCAAGACCCAGAAAAAAAGACCATCTTTTTTGATGGGTTACCTTTCTTGCAAAGCAGAACCGGCAGTCTCTGTAATCTCCGCCGCCAAAACGACCCAGAATTCATCTTCGAAAGCTGCCGCCGCCGACAAGCAGGAAAAATCCATCAAGATCCAACAGTTTGATTACTGCGACCTTGAAGCAGCCACCAAGGGCTTCTCTGACCAAAGGCTTCTAGGCAAAGGTAGCCATGGTGCTGTCTACAAGGCTGTTCTCAGGGGACGTCACGTTGCCATCAAGAGACCGTCTTCGAGGAACCAAGAAACCAACCAAGAAGCCGATAACGAGATCGAAATCTTGTCAACGATTCGGAGTCCCAGATTGGTTAATCTTCTTGGCTTTTCTAATGACGCTAAACATCGGTTGTTGGTTGTTGAATTTATGAGTAATGGCACATTGTATGATGTTCTTCACTCTAATTCTTCAAGGCCTTTGAATTGGGGTCGAAGAATTCGATTAGCTTTGCAAGTTGCCAAAGCCTTAGAGACACTTCACTCACAAAAACCTCCAATTATCCATAGGGATGTTAAATCTGCTAATGTGTTGATTGATAGGAATTTCAATGCAAGACTGGGTGATTTCGGGTTGGCACTTAGGTGTGGTGTTGATGATTACAGGCTTAGATCAACCCCACCAGCCGGTACCATTGGGTATCTTGATCCAGGTTATGTGACCCCTGATAATTTGAGTACAAAAACTGATGTTTTTAGCTTTGGGATCTTGTTGTTAGAGATTATAAGTGGTAGGAAAGCTATTGATGTAGCACATTCACCACCTTCTATTGTTGATTGGGCAATCCCTCTTGTAAAGAAAGGGAATATTGTTGCTGTTTATGATCCTAGGATTTTACCTCCTAAGGATCCTATAGTTAGGAAGCACTTGGCTGTCATTGCAGCTAAATGTGTGAGGTCTTGTAGGGAGCGTCGCCCTGCAATGAAAGAGGTGGTCAGTTGGTTAACTGGGTTAAGCAAATTGGTTCCTTTACATTCATGGAATGGTTTCAACAATCCATGTATGATGGTGGAAACAATGGGGCGTCCGGTCGAATTTAGAAATGCCCGGGAGAACTTGGATGCAGTGCATGGTACGTTCACTGCCAAGGACTCGCGCAGAGTCTATTCTGATTTAGGCTTTAGGAGTAACTTGATGGAACTTATGGGCATTACCAGCATTGATGGGGAGGCCAAAGCTTCTTCTAGCCATAGATTTGGTAACAAAAGCTACGGTAACCAAGTAAAGAGCCAACAAAAGAATGTTGGAAATGAGAAGGGTGGTTTTGGTTTGAGGAGGAATCATTCTGCTGGTGAAAGCTGTGAACTGTTTTCAGGGAAAGGCTACGGGTTTTCTCGACCTAGTTTCAGTTCTCAGGCTGTAGGTGACATGTAGTTCATCATGAATTTTTTTTTTTTTTACATTGAAATGATTGGCATTGGAGAATAAAAGTTCATGCTTTTTAGGTTCTCTTGGTTGCACCTCTAATGCATGTATATTTGTAGGTAACTTGTTCAACAACCAATCAACATTTTCAAGGTTCTTTAAATTGTTACCATCTTGGTGTGTATATGTTGATTAGGATATTGCTTATTGTCATTTTATACCCTTCTTTTTGCTGCAAAGCATAGATATGATGAAAATGCTATTAAATCCATAGATGAGGTGATTTCAAACTCACGAGTTAAATACTGATTTTGATATTTTTGTAATTTGAACATGCTGTTACAATAATTGAATAATATATTCAACAATTTGCTTATTTTTGTTATAATTTAAATGAAGTTGCCAAATTGACACTTAATACTTTTTATGGAATTTTCATCCAAAGTATCTCTCATATACAAGGCTTCCTACCTGCAAATGCAAGCTTGGAAGTGTATGAATGCATGATGATGGGGTTTTAGGTTTAAAAGCCAAAAATAGTTTGCTTTGAGGGTTCTTTTGTGTTCATTGTGCCTTCCTGAAATGGGCAATGTTACCCAAAGCATACAGGGCAGCAAGAAAAACGACGTTAATAGCTAATATGATAAAAATAATTGATCCTGATGGGCCATTACATATTTAACCTTATTGATATTATTGTATGTCTTATCTCATTTCTGGAAAATCAAGAGCTATTAGTATATTATTTTAATGGTGGGTCAATTTGGAAAAAGGACTGCTCAAAGTGGGAATTTTGTATGGGAATGGGATCTTCTCAAAATCTACACAGCTTTCTCTCTCTCTCTCTCTCTCTTTTGTTTGGATTGTGAAATTTCCTAGCTGTCTCTTCAATTTATTTTTTTTAAAGATATCTTCCGATTTCATGATTTGAGTATCACCGGGTTCATAGAGGATTAAAAGTTATACATACAAGTCACTTAATAAAATTTTTAGAAGACTCCAACTTGTTGCTTGTTAAAGTGTTAATGATATTCAAACAGTATTATTATTTTTTTCTTTTTTGGGGGTGTAAACAAAAAAGGTGTGTACAAATGGATTGTCAGTCAAGGAAGATGGTAGGAAACTGAAAAATTCAACATCAATCTCTCTTTCTGCCCAATTGACTGTAGTTTTTTAAATTAGTCCACTGAGAAAATGGGAAACCTTATTGCAAGTCAGAATTCCAATAAAGAAAGCAGGTGAAGCAAGGCTTCTAGAATCTAAGACCAACCCATAAATTTTAAGTCACAACTTGGACAACAAAAAATATATCAACTTTAAAAGGACTTGTAAATATAATAAGAGGGTTCATTTGGTGTTTGCATAGAGGCATTAGGCACAAGCACCCACCCAAAGTTGACTCTTAATGGTAGTAGTATGGGGGAAAACCCCTTCGATTGTGCTGACAAATAACAAAAAACCCCGTATTAAGACAAGAAGAAGATGATGACACAAAGCAAACAAATTTGGCTTCAAATGCCAAGACTTTTAGAGTAAGGGGCAATGTGTCTTTTAGTTGTTAGCAGGAAGCGTGAAAATCTAATATTCCTTTTGCAAATATCAAAAGGTTGGTTAGTTTTTACAGCTCAGGTAGGACTTGCAGTTTGGGGGTAATGTGGGTTTATTTTGCTTTTTCGAATATGCTCATCATTTGAGCTTATTATGTGTTGTACAGTTGTAATGTATGGTTCCTTTCCTTCCCTTTGAATGACTGGGTGAATGTGCCCACATGCCCCTAACAATGGAAATTTCTTTGGATTTTTTTATTTTTATACAGGGGTATTAAGAAAGACATAAAAAGAACCAACCATCACCATGGTCCATGGAAAATGAAATGTCCATTTCATTCATCATAAAAGAAGTAAACTGAACTGGATTCTTCTTTTCATGCTTTCTTCCATCACCTGCAACTATTTGCAATAATTAGAGGTCCGATATTTCAGGATAAACCTTAGTTAATGTTATTTACTTTCTTACCCCCACCAAACAAAACATCTTCTTCCTCTAATCTCTTAATTTCGTTTTTGAATTTCAACAAAACTCCAAGATAAGTTGTTGAAAGAGAAATTATTTTAAGAAACTTCCTGATTGTTGCAAATACTTAACGTGTCTGTTTAGTGTTCTTTCCAAATTGTGGAAAATGTCAAACAAAAGGACCACTTTCTCAAGACACGACAGTTTTCTTCTACAGTAACTGTCTTTTAGGTGATTGAACCCCCCCCCCTTTTTTTCCAACGAATTTGATGCTTTAGATTTAAGAGTTCCATTTTTGGTTTTCGGATTAGAAACAGATGGACGACCAACCATTTTATTGTTTATTTCATTTTTGTTCAATTTTTTATTTTATTTTTTTAAGGTATTTACAGTAATTAATTCTTTACATTCTATAAATTCATTAAAGCAATAAATATTGACTTATTCTTATTTTTTTATAATTTTTATGAATCTATAAAAAAATATTTTTTAATTGACTGAATAAATGAATGAAAAAAATATAATTTTTAAATATCACAATTTCAACACCACATCCAACTATTTCAAAAGATTTATGTAATTTTTATATTAATAGTTAGCATTTTGCGTTTGTTTTAAGGATTTATCAATTAACTAGATATTGAGTTGTACCCATTACGTTCTATAAAAAGCGTTTCATACCATACTTCAAAAAAAATATTTTGAATTTTGAATTTCGAATTTCGAATTTCGAATTTTAAAAATATGTCTTGATTTATTTTCTTACATTTTTTTATATAAACATAGGATTTCTTTATATCACTTCAAATTGATACATTATTTATATATCCACTAAATTAGAGAAGAGGTTTTCTCTGTTGGGTTGAAAACAAGAAAAAGAGATATAGTAATTCAGAGAAATAATGAAAGTTGCAAAATTAAAACTTAATGAATTAGTTTAGATAACCCAATTAAAGCTCTTATATATATGTGTTGCGCGATCCGCTGTATAAATATAAAAAAAATTGTTATTCTATTATTTAATTATTTATTATTATAAATGTTGTCGTTGTCAATGATCAAGAAGGAAATCCAAAAGGAACTTAAATTTTTAGTGTGATTGCCCGGGAATTGAGACAGTTCAGTTTCACTAAAATAGTTTGATTAGCTCTCGAGGTATTATAAGACGAGGCCCTAGTATAGTTATAGTATTTAGAGTATTTAAATGGCATGGATTAATTAGTAGATTGTGTCTCACGTATATACCTTTACTAAGTAAAAAAAGAACACGTTGGTTATATCAAAATTCGGGAACAACAAAAATTTTAGTTTACCATGGATAAGGACACTATTGCTGACATAATAACCTCTATACGAAATAGCAAAGGCTAGACTATATTAGTAACAAGTAAATCCTTTTTATGTAAAAAATCTCAATATATTTTTGGGATAAAGGTGAATTGCAAGGCCTAAGACGACCCATAAAGCACTTGATCACGATCAATTTTGTACACCTACCTTTTCATTTTTCAGGATAAAGATGAATTGCAAGGCCTAAGACAACCCATAAAGCACTTGATCACGATCAATTTTGTACACCTACTTGGGTATTGAGCATTTACTTTTAAAAATGAAATTCCTTGAAATGTATAATTGCAACTCCGTAAAATAGAATCGGATAATTTTTTTTTTACATATGGAACCATTTATATATGTGGGGATAACATATAGATTTATTTTAAACAGAATATTTTTATTTCCTTTATTGAGATGCTTCCTCAACCCTTTCCAGGATATAATCGAATAGATTTGTTCTCGAGTCAGCTGAACATTGGACTCAAATAAAGTGAGAATTTTTATTTTAGATCAGTTTGATCCTGTCAGATTTTATTTTAAATAATAAAAATTAAATATAAATATTGGTATTTTATTAACAATTAAATGGTAAAATAGATCATTAAGTGGAGCATAATTTGTACTTAAACTTGACAACTCTTTTAAAACTAAACCATGGGTAATAAACTGTTTTTCATTTTATTTACTGTGAAATAGCAACAATATGTTGAGAATAATGAACCCTACAACTAAGAGCTTGGACAAAGTGACTTCAATCCCTTGTCAAATTTAAGTTCCAAAATTGACCAAAAAGATCACCGTTACTTACGATACTTTCTTCATAAATGGATTTTTTGACAGTCAATCCATTACTACCTGGGGTTTCAATTGAATCCGAAACCTGACGATGAATGCTTCAAAAGATGTATCAATGGAGAATTCTAAGATACAGCTACCAAAGAAAGGAAATGAAATTATAAGCATCTTATTAAAACCCTTCTGTTTTCATATTAATTGATAATAATAATAATAATAATAATAAAAGAGGAAAAGCATATGGGTTTTACAAGTAATGGACCATGCAGAAACCAACCAATGCAACAACATCATGTCAATCCAATTTGCTCACTAATGGAAATTTTGGTTCCACAAAAGTGGGGGAAAGTGAAAACTGGAACTAATGGAACCAACTCTACTTCTCAATACTACAAGATGTCTAATGAAAAACAATCAACATTATAGTCCTGAAAACTATTTCCACTAACTGCTTTGGGGGAAAAGGAAAAAGAAAAGAAAAGTATTAATGTGAAAAGGGAAGTCAATGTTTTGGCAGGAAGCAAGTAATGGAACCAAAAGAACCAAAATCCTGCAGGCAGCAAACAAGAGAAGCCATTCTTTGTGCACATCAAAGGATTAATTGGTGCCCCAAGTGTGTGACCGCATGAGGAAAAGTTAAGCAGACTTTGGATTCCATCCTCGGGAGATTTTGTGTATTCTCATAACTTATCTAACATTCTGCCTTGTCTTAATCATCCTCTTGAGTGTTGCAAGCCAAAAGTTGCACTCATCCCACTCACTAGTAGTGAGAAGAACCTGTTTGAGAGAAGAGATCAAAATTAAAATAAAATTGAAGTGCTTCTCGTTGCCAACATCGTGAATAACTCAGCATAAACATCCGTTCCCATCCATACCTGGATTTGCAGAGCTGTACCAAAATCATTATTGTCCAAAGCCTGGCAGAGCTGAATAAGTTTATCAGAAGCATTTTTTGAAATGTCTCCACTATTGAGTTTGGCGAATAAGGCGCCTATTTTCTTCGAATTGTCTTCTATTTCACGCTTCTTCACTGGGTTTGCACGTGCACCTCCCAGTGCTTGAGATGTCTCATTAAAAAGTCTAGTTAAGGTAGTGATTACAGGTTTTTGGTGGGCTGAAAAAAGCAAAGCAAAGTTATCACCAAAAGTATTTATATCAGCATATATATATATATATACATACATTTCTAAATCTATTAGTTTGCTGACATCTATGAACAGAGATTAATGTTGAAACAAGCACACATTTGATTGATCATTATTTAGGGAGTTCATAAGCCACAGGTTATACCTTCAATCTTATTTGATGTGGACCATGCAAATTCAAAAGGACTAACTAGAGTAAAGAATATTTAAAAAAAAATTTACAATTATCATTTTTGCGACAATTTATTATTTTTTGTAAGTTTCCGTAAAGGTAATAATGCTAGAGATAAACTCTTTAACTATTTGGATAGAAAAACACCCATTCTGGAATTATCCTAGAAGAGAAGTGGACATACCATACATCCCAGTATCTCCACAATCCAATAAACATCTATGACATTAGCATTAGCATTAGCATTACCAACCAAGAAACTAGCAATTACCAGGTACATTTGAAGTATCAGCAGTCTGCACTGTTGGTGGAGGAGCAGCAGGTGCTGCAGCTGGCTGTACTGATGCTGACTGTGTAGTGCTGGGTGGTTGCATTGGGCCCATACCAGGTCTTTGAACAGATGTGTTAGTAACTGGCATAAATCCCCTAGGTGCTGGCGCGGGAGCTACAACTTGTGGCATTCTGGGGCCAGGAGCTGCTCCCATTTGGGATGGGACAGGTGCAAATGAACCAGCCCCAGGGGGAGCAGGATAAGTAGGATCGGCGGCACCCTGAAAGCCACGCAAAAATAATTCAAAATACCAGTCTTGGAAGAATAACAATGGCATCAACCATAAACTAAATGTAGCTATACACACAGGATATAACTGAGAACCCAAAGAAGTTGGCTGCTGGTATTGGTCCGCATTTCTTAGAACAGGAGGATTTGAAGGAACAAAGGGTCTGACAGTAGGCTGAGTGGTTTCAGGTGGAGGAGCAAAATTTGTCTGGAAGAACAAGAAACCTTTAGTCAACCACCTAGCTGATATGCTAAATTCAAAGAAAGTCAGGCATTACAATAAAATAAAAGCTAGAAAATTCTAGTTAGCCAGAGATATAGTGCTAATTTCGGACAACAAAGAGCCTTCTCCGTTCAATAGCTAATCTTCTTTCTACAAATACTCAAGTTGTTTCTTCAAACCAAGATACGGAAAATATCAAATCCAAACAAACAGATAATGCTGGTATGGTTCAGATTTTCAGCCTTTTCCAGTTTTCTCCTCCCCTCGTGGATCTCAGAGGAAAGTCATCACAAACTGTAGACGTCAGCAGCTTGTAGGTTGAAAAACTATCAAGTCAATCAAGATTGCAAGTTAAAAAGCCACAAGATGATCCCATGCTAGTTTTAGCCTGGCCTTGCTTTCCTGATTAAATCCAATTTTTCACTCAAACAATCTCTAAACAGGCACTCACTTTTCCAGAGAATGCATCCAAATGGATGGCATGATTCACAGAGTGAATGAATATATCCATTGAACCAGCCAGTCTCTAGGTGCTGAGACAGCATGCCAGATTAAAAGTAAAACCAGGAGAAAACTACTTAGCCATTGCTTCTACCATAAAATTGAGTGTCGTGCACAAAAAGAAACCAAATACAGCATACCTGGGAAATATGAGGAGCTTGGGTTGGAACAAACATGTTGGCAGGTGGTGCTTGAGGTAGATATGAGGGAGGAGGTGCATATCCTCCATACTGTGAAAAGGATCGCTGATAATTTTCATCATAAGCACTACCAGGAACACTTGGCTGAATTTGTGGTGCAGCTGGATCCTAAGCAATGGGGGAAAGTAACCAGAAAACAGAAAAGGTCATTGACAATATCAGAACAGAATATCAAGGAGCATCCAATTAAAACAGATCACATAAAAGAAACGTGTAGGATAAAGTACCGGATATATATGTTGTGAAGGCTCAAAGCCTGGTACACCAGTTGGATGAGAGTTCTCAAAAACAGCAGATTTACCTTCTTTCACTGCAACAATTAAATAATAGATATCTCAACAACTACATATTAGTGGGGCCACAAAGCTCAAACATTGGTAAGCTAGTCACAAGAAAACCTGTAAAATAAATTGAAAGAAACATGGATACCGAAAAAAGAATTATTTAATAGTTCTTGACTTAATCTAGAGCACCAATGCTTAAGCACTCAAAAAAGTTCTCTACCAAGTCAACAGATGTTGACATTTTTGTTACTGGCACCACCTTTTTTACATGATTAATTTGAATAAACATAAATTAGCACGGGTAGATCAAAAACCCATATGTAACAGCACTAAAGCAGTAACCCTCGGCCATCTTCTAAAACACATACCAGGTTCAGTAGAAAGTGCAATACGATCTTTTAATATCACTAGTTCGGGTGACAGATCATCAGAACCCAATAGTTTTAAGTATTCCATTGCTGTTGTTAAAAGTCCTTGACTGGCCAAAATTTCAGCATATTTCTCAACAAGCTTGCATAGGGATGCACTAAACCGCTTCTGGCCAGTTGCCAAAGCAAGGACAATGGTCTTTTCCATTATATCCTAGAAGACAATCACCTATTGTCAGATTTCTGTCCAAACAAACTTAAGTTCTGTTTGTTTCTATGAATTGTTAACTTACCTGGAGAAGATCGACATAAGATTTGCCATCAAGTTCAGTTGTCAGGCACCTTGACCAAATCTCTACTGTTTTATCAATATTCCCTGCACATATATAACAGAGAGTCGCTGCCAGAGTATTCCCATAGGCCATTAGTTTGGAAGCAAGTGTATCACAGAGTACAGTCCACTCCTCTCTCTGGGCAAACTGCTCGTAAAATATGACAAATAAGTCCATAATAGTAGCAATAAGAAGTTATATAATTTGTTGCTACACCACTATACATCTATTTCCAAAATAGAAACTTACAGTACAGAGGAGCGCTAGTGTTTCTTTCCAGAACTTCAAAGGCCTGGTGTTGACAAGGCTCATGAGATCATTGTTCACCATTGCAGAGACAACCTGAAACAGCAGAGTTGAGACATAATTTTCCAAAAAAAAAAAAAGGAGAACAAATAGCAATCTTGTAGCCAATGAAAAATATAACTCCTGTAAATAATTAAAATCTAATTCCTATTTCTACAAAGATATGTATAGTTAAACCATTCAGTGCAAAGAAAATATAAAAGTTAATTCACCTTCAGGTATGGAGAATGGCTCATTTTAAGATACTGATCACATGTGCTAGCCCATAAGGAAGGATCACCAACATGAGCAATAACTAAAGCATCAGCCATTTTATTTGCAGCAATGCACTGAGCAACTGCTCCCTTATAATCACCCACCACCAATGCACGTTGTACAGCATCATCAAATGATGGATCTGAGCTTTCCTCCACTCCTCCTGGTTCTTGAGGTGTTAAATCAGTGCTGCTAACTGTGCTCTCAACAGCAAAATTATTTTCAGATGTTGAAACAGGGGTATCAGCTTTGGGACTCGGAAGATTGTTGAAGAAGTCTTCCCCATTATCAACTGCAAATGGAGCAGCTTCTTTCTCACCCTCATAGCCCACCTTTTCTGCCACTTTATCCTCAAGAGTAATATCATTTACAATCTGAGAGATGTTATCTTGTACAATATCTTTTTCTTCGGGCAGATTAAAACCAAGATGCATGAGCAACTTTGTCCTTGCTGTCCCATCATCTTCAAACATCACCTTTAAGAAGCCCCAAGTTTCTTGATCATCCTGAGATCTGTATAAAATTTCAAATGAACCATCAAAATTATTAACTGGTAGAAGCAACAAATTATTTGAAAAAAGACAAGAACGAAAATAACTACAATTCCTTAATTCAGATGACATACTCAGATTCTTGTTCTTTCTTTTCACATAAAACCCTTAGTGAAGACCTCTCCCCACTCTGTATGACGGATTCAAATTCAGATGAACGACTGACCAGAGTTTCTTCAGCAACTAAGTTATGCAAAAATACCTAAAAATAACATATAGGAGCATAAGATCCCAAAAAGAACACCAGTGGCATTCAAATATAATGGAACAAAAACAATGGCTGACAATATTTACCTCTGATGATGCAGAAGTACCTGAACCAGATGACCGAGTGCGAAAAGATACAAGTTTTCCTCCAAAACCAAAAGATGCCCCAACAGGACGTTTATACCATTTAGGAGCTCTCAAAGACACTGCATGAAAAGAAATTAAATTAATTAGAGAAAAAGGAAGTACCAATGAAAACATATAATCTTAGAAACATGAAGTTTGTTTTTAACAAAGATCAAGAATAAAGACTATTAAGCAGAGTTGACCAATGTCCACCTATATTCCCCAACTTATATTGGCAGTCATCAGTATGTTTCTCCTGCACTACCAAAGCTTAAGAGCACTAAGGCCAAACATTGATAAAGATGTCATATATACATAATATATACATGTATACATATGCTATGGGCACTAAGTTCAATACAGGCCTACCCAACCCAGTCTACAATCATACATGGAAAACATGGATATTTCTACCAGAATCAAATTGAAGGCTACCAAACCAACTGCTGCAGTCAAACATATAAATATCAGGATAAAAACACAAATTACCTGTACCAAAATCGCTGTCCCCAACACCATATCGGCTGCAGCCCTGCAAAATAAAGGAAAAAAATTACCCAAAAGTGTTAAATCTAGGGTCCAAGGAAGAAAGAGTTCTGAGAGGCAAAATTGTTGGTTCTGGACAAGTATCTTTTTCTTGAACAAACCAGCAAGAACTATAAGCTTCAAAATTTTGCCACATAAATTACAATAGAACAGTGCCCACAAGATACAAAAAATGCCATCCCAAAACAAGTGTATGATAATGATAAACAGATTGCAATTGACCTATCATACATATTTCCAACTGCTAAGAAATTTTTGTTTAAAAAAATGTGATTATGAAAGGAAAGAAACTTAAGCAAGGTCACACCTCAATATTGTAAATGCCAATTTTGCCGTCAAATGAAGATGCTGATACTATTCCAGGTATCTTCGGATACCAGTGCACATCAAAGTTCCAGTTGGTACCTGCAGGCAATTCACAGACAGCCTATTCCCCAAAAGAAAAAAAGAAAAAAAAAAAATCATAATTCAAGATATACTTGTTTGATAAAAATAACACACAGATAGCCAAAAGGAAAGCCTAAAGCATATATCAATAATTAACTCATTCACCCACCTCTCCAGTAACTGTATCCCAACAAATAGTCCGATTATCTTTGGCACATGTGAGTAAATAAGAGCTGTCAGAGGGACACCATGCCATTGCAATTACACCTGGAACAATAGATGCATAAACGGAAAAGGGAGATGGATAAGTATCAGAAAAATTGAACAACAAATGCCCCGTACAAGAAAAGTGATGAAATCCTAAATTTATCATGGATCCCTACTGACTGAGGCTGTGGCTAACCTACGCAATCTTAATTATTAGTCCAACCTTGGGAAGCTAATTACATGCATTTCATATTCTATGGTCTACTATCAGCTCAAAACGAAAAATTTCAGCAATAATTTAGCCCTTCCATTGTCCTTTCCATTCTTATTGAGAAAAAATTTCAGGCAACTGCTTTTCAATTCTAGAGAAAGTGAGAAAAGCAAAATTGAAAATAATCAATAGCATATAATTCTTGCATCAAATACAGAAACAAACATCCAAAAGTGAAGAAAGATAACATTATCAGCAAGTTTAAAACAATGCATCAACTTGTCAAGCACCGTTACCTTTTGTGTGCCCTGCAAACTCCTTCACTGGTGACATTATATTTCGCATGTCCCAAAGCTGTTGCAAAAATATCAGAAATTAACAAATTCCCAACAAATGGTAATCCTCAATAGAAGCAAATATAGTCTACAAGATCATTACCCTAAGCATTGGTGAACCATCTTCATCAGATGCAACAACAAGTTGAGTGGCAACATCAGGATGCCACTGCAAAACAGAACATCGCCTTCTTATTGAATCTGCAAAACTGCAATAGAAAGGGAGGGAGAGGCAGATTAGGCCAAATGATGTGCCACATCAAAACGGAAGCAACATGCAAACACCCAGAAAATTTTCTCTTGGTAGATAACATGAAATTTACCTTATCACTGGTTTTTGCTTCTTCAAGTCCCAAACAACTGGAAAATAAAACCATAAATATTACCTTCCTGCCTAAGCTTAAATGACAAGACAAATAGTCTAGCGTCCATTCATTTACTCACCAGTTGTTCCATTGTATGAAGTTGATGCCAATATGTGTTGAACCTTGCTATTCCAAGACAGATATGAGATTTCACCTTGAGAAGCAGAACCACTACCCTGCATGATTAAAAACCAATATATATATATATCAGACGCCTCCATACATTTTCTTCCATCTTTTTGGAATGGGGAGGGAAAAGGGGGGTGGGTCAGACTGATATCCAGCTGAACAAAGCGTATATATTAAAAAGGCAAGCTTGCTAACAGTAAAGACAACATGAATACAGAGGACGAGGCACATACCTTAAGAGGTGGAAAATGAGAGGGTTGTGCAGGTGCTGCCAGATCCCAGATGCAAATTTCACCATCATCTGCCCCAGATGCTAACAAGTTTGGAGCAATTGCATTGAACTCGAGACCACGAACCTGAAAGATGGGGAAAAGAATAGAAGTAACATAACACGCAATCTCCAAATGCTTGACAAAAAAAAAAAAAAAAAAAAATCATGTATTGTGGTCAAGCATTTATTACAGAAAAAAGAAACTCACAGGCCCTTTGTGCCTTGAAAGATGTCCAACAAGAGCTTGATCATTTGCCTCAGAGCTGGGGATACGAAGCATGAAAATTACTACCATTTAATCATATATAGCACCCAAAAAAAAGAAACTAATAAAAATAGCACAGATATTCTGAAAAGAGAAATATGAAAGTAATCAAATCCAATCATCTAGAAAACAACGACCCTATAGGAACAGATAAAAAGTTGCTACTTCTGCAACAAAGGGTCCCAATCAAAAACTGGTTAAATAGGGAGAAAATTCTCCCAAAAGATAATGCTAACCTTTTACTTACTACTCTTAGCATCTAATAGAATACAGCATGGTAACAAATGTAACCAGAAAGCCAATATCAGGAAATAAAAAGGTTTCCCGCCCTTTAACCACATTCTATATATCATCCAGTCATAACCCTACACAAAACAATCAATATGATTCATATGCTGTACAAACACGGGAACAGAACACAACAAATATGAGCATATTTTGATCTAATCAATGAACCTCCAATTATCATTAACTATGATTCCTAACAGCCCAAGAATACCATTGACACGTGAAAGAAAATGCAAATCATGCCTGTAAAAAAGAGAAGTCAGGCACAAAGAATTAACATTCATTTTATCCGACTTATTCCAGCTCCAAGAACAAACAAAGCAATAAAAATTGAACATGGAATTAAATTTCAAATAACAAGTCATCCAGAGTCAACTTCAAATTTCAACCAACCAGTCATCAAAATACAGTTACAATATGTATCTAGAACTCACAAATCAAGGGCACAGTACTACTAAATGAAACCTAAAATACTGTAGCCTCGAAGTAGCCAGACAATTAGAGAATGCTCACATCAGAAATGTGTCAAGGCCCATTAGGTAACAGAATAACATAATCCCAAGTAGCTAGAAAGCCGCAACATATTCCCATCCATGCAACACTTTACACTTAAAACCAACAATATAATCCAGTTAACTAATAGAATAAAAAATGCCCAATTAATTGAAAGTCATTTCCAATTCAATCGAATTTAAAGCCAATTAGCTAAATCCAATGTAAGCACAAACAAATTCAATTTACCGGATCAATTTTAAAGGATTCCAAAGATCGATGCTACCATCAACGAGGCCCCCAGCAATGAGTCCGAGTGAAAACTCATCGGAACCGGATCCGTTCTTGCCCCAAGCTAGGCGGTTAAACCGCTCTGAGCTTGGGCACTCGCCTATAACGGGGAGCTCGAGATCGTCACTCTGGAAATCAAACTTGAAGATCTCGAGATTCGCCGATGAACTGAAGGATAGATCCACCGCTCCGGCCATCGTCCCAGCCGCCATGTAGGGCGCGTCCGGCGCCAGTGCCACTGACGCCGATCTGTTCACCCCTTTTATACACGCCATTAGGATTAAATGTAAGTTTTACGGTTCCTTATCCCCCAAAATGCCTATCAATTTATCTGTAGATACAGTGAGAAAATGAACAAAGATCGAATAACGATTATCAGCGCCTATATGTGAACTGAAACGTGATCTGATTTGGATTAAAACGATGAGAATTTGGACAATTAGGATTTGATCCGATTTTGGAAATTCAGAAAGAGAAGGGAAAAAGAGAGAGGGAGGGGGATCGACAAGGCAAAAGAAGATTTAATGAGCGAACACATAGTGAGTGGTTTCATTTTTATTTTTCTTTTTCTTTTTTCGGCAATTTCTGATATTTATATTTGGTCAAATTTAGTTTTAGTCCACTTTTATACTTAATTTTAAAATTTAATCCTTTTACTTTAATTTTAAATAATCTCAAGTTTTATAATGTCATTATTTAATTACATTTTCACCATTTACTAAATTGTTGATACAATTTTTTTAAATACCTTTTTCATTTTAATACAATAATATATATATTTGTCAACATGATTGTATAAACCAAGATAAGGATTGTACAACCCAATTTTGGCCCGGGCCCGCTAAAGCCCAAACCTAATTACGACCAACCCACTAAAGACATCCCAATATCAAACAAATTAAGCCCAATTAGGCCCAATTTGCTTCCCAACCCAAATCAGGAAAAACAAAGAACAACAAACCCTAGGTGCGACGCACCTAGGGCCTTCTCGACCGCCACCATCATCGCTCGACTCCACTCCGCCACATCGCCCATGCCATGCTCAGCTCAAGATCTCACACTGCAAGCAATAAACGAGACAAGACAGAAAAGAAATGAGGCTTGTAAAGAAAAGGCTATAAAAGCCGATTAAACTCTTTGTAAAGGGGGGTCTTTTTTTATATCAATACAAGAAATAGATTCGAACAAGAGAAAGAAAACCAAAACACGATAAACCAGAGATTAAAACACCAAAAGGAAGCATTCGAAAAGAACAAACCACGAGCAAAGGTCCTTTTATTTTCCGTATATTTTATCTTCCTTTTTTTGAAACAGTTCATGCATATACACATAAAGATTTTTTTTAAAAAAAAAACTATATACCTATATATTGCTCATAATAAAAAAATAAATAAATAAAGGGAGTTTTTTTACCTCAGCGCTGTCAGATACGATGACGGCGCACGACATGATTTGACGACAGCGGAGGAGCGCCGAAATTCTCACCGGAGTTTTAGACCTGCAGAGAAAAAAAAAAGAAAGTTAAAGTTTTTTTTTCTTTTAAGAAGAAAAATGAATTTTTTTGTTCAAAAAACTGGCCTTTATAGCATATGTGAAAAGACGCCGTTTTGGGCCAATGCGCAGACGCCAAAACGGCATCGTTTAAGGTGACCCGCGTGCAACCCAACCCAGTACCCAAGGATTCGCGCGTTTTTTTATCAGAGGGGCTAATTGCACTTTTAGCCCCTCCGCCTTTTTATATTATTGCAATCAGGTTTTCATTTTTTTTAAATTCGCCCCGAAAGCTTATGTGGTTTGCAATCGGGTCCTCACCGATGCTATGCGTTTTGGAGGGAAGGGGTTATTGCCCATTTTAGTCCCTCAAGTTATCTGCGCTCATCGGATAAGTCCTCCCCTTTTATTTTTATTCCAGATTTTCCCCAGAAGTTCGTTTTTAATTCAATTTTAGTCATTTTGACTTTTTTAACCATTTTATCATTAAATCAATCACTTTTAATATTATTATTATTGTTACTATTATTATTATCACTATTATATCTATTATTATTACTTTATTCTATACTATTTTCTTTATTTTTTTATTTTCTATTTCTTTTATATTTATTCCTATTTTTACTATTACTATTATCATATTTATTATTATTATTTACCATTATCATTATTTTATTATTAATACCACTATTATATTATTATTATTTATTTATTTTACTATCATCTATTATTATTACCATTTATTATTATTATTAATCAACATTATTTTTGTCACCATTATCTCTTTACCATTATTGATATTAGTGTTATTATTATTACTATATTTATGTCTATATTTATTTTCTTAGTTTAATACTATTATTATTTATTTAATTTTCATTTATCTATTTTTACTTATATTATTTCACATATATACTTCTATTTTCACTCATATATTTATCATATTTTATATATTTCTACTTGTATTTATATATCAATATTATTTTCATTATCATTGTTATTATCATTATTATCATTATTATTTTTCTTTTCTTTTCTTCTCGTAAAACTTTCATTTTGCTATTTATTCTTTTGTTTTCTATTTATTATCTTTTAGCTTATTGGTTTTATTCATTTTATTCTATTTTCGTTTTATTATCGTCATTTGTATTTAATGCGTTTATTCTATATGCTTGCTAGCATCGTGATTCACTTTCTGTATTTTGTTACAAATTCGTGCTGCATTTTGACCGATACAAATTTGATTTCTTTCATAAAGGCAATATTCCGTATTTAGAAATTCGAGAGGTTGTACCCTAACGTATTGGGTTTCGACTTTTCTCGTTTAATCTAAATAATAGAATATCCTTTTTAAAACAAATACATAAATTTTAAATAAAAATCTTATTCTCGAGAATTCGAGACGTCGTGTCCTAACGCATTGGATGCGACGTTCTGTTATTCCGAGATAAGATTTTCTAAACCAAGGCAATATCCTGTATTTGGAATTTCGAGAAATCGTGCCCTAACGTGCTGGGTTTCGGTTTTTCGCTTGGCCAGATAATCGGATATCCTTTTGATATTTTCAATGCATGAGTCTCAGGAATCATGAGATGATCTTGGATTTGAGGATTTAAATTATCGTGTCCTAACGTGCTGGATGTGATATTTTATTCTTTCGGAGCGAGAGAATCTTAATATCCGATTTGAGAAAATTCATATATTTTTAAAAGAGATCCTATTTTTAAAATCTTTTCAAAATTTCGACATTAAGACGTTAACTAATCAATTAGGTACCAATTTTGGGCGTATCGAGGGTGCTAACCCTTCCTCGTGCGTAACCTACTCCCGAACCCGTTTTCTGGATTTCGTAGACCAAAAATCATCATTTTAATAAATTTAAACTTTTATTGAAATGACTGGATTACGAGGTGACCCGACCACACCTCATCAAAAAAAAGATTGGTGGCGACTCCCTATTTTATTTTCGTGTTTTCAAAACCAAGTCGATTCCCATTTTTCAAAAAAACTGGGGACTTCAGAGAGTCGAGTCGTAAAATTGATTGTTTACTCTCTTGTTGTCGAAAATTGAAAATCTAATTTTAAAAATTACGATCCTATTATTGCACTTGTTCGTATTGTTAGTTACTGTAGTTCGAGTCTTGCATCATATTGCATAGGGACCATTTTGGTCTTACCCCTTTAAGTGGAAGTGAGAAGCTACTCCTTCGTGAGGTTTTCACCTCCGTGCAGGATAGTGGATTGCTTTCGAGATACATCCGTACCTATGTCTTCGTGAGATTTTCGTCTCCGTGCAGCCATAGGGAAATGTATTCCCCTGAACTGAAGTCGGTCCATATGAGCCTATAATGGGTGAGGATTGAGGAATCTGCTAGTTCAGGTACATCTCTTTAGAACCAAACCACATATAGTGAACCCTAAGAGCCCACTCTTAGGTAGAGCCACGCCAAACCCTATTGGTTACCCGAATAGGTGCTTTATTTCTTGTTTCTTTAAGCTCTGTATAAAATACTGACTTGTTTTGTTTTATTTTGATTGAATGGCATTTTCATCACACTTAGTTCACTTTCGCGCATCATATTGCATAATCATCAGATTCTTACCCTCTTAAGTGGGAGTAAGAAACTACTCCTTCGTGAGGTTTTCACCTCCATATGGGCTAGTGGATTGCTTCCGGGATACATCCGTACCTATGTGCTTTGTGAGATTTTTATCTCCGTATGGCCATAGGGAAATGTATTCCCCTGAATCGAACTCGGTCCGTATAAGCCTATAATGGGTGAGAATCGAGGAATCTACCAGTTCGGGTACCTTTACCTTAGAACCAAACCACATATAGTGAGCCCTAAGAGCCTACCCTAGGTAGAATTGTACCAAACCCAAGTGGTCATCCAGATAGGTGTCCTATTTTTTTGATTATTTCTTCTATACTGACGTATTTTGTTTTGTTCTATTTTGATTGCATTGCATTGCATCATCATAGAAAGGAGGTGTTGATTAATATTCGATTGCTAAATAGAAGAGTTTGTCATAGGGAAATGGATTTCTTGATAAAGTGGATTATAATACGGTCGTCCGAATAAAGTCCAAGTAAACAATGAGAGAAGGCTGATAGTTCGCAGAAGAATACAAGACTTTGCCTGAAGATTCAAGTTGACAAAAACTATTCAAGAGCCATCATATCTTGATTTTCTTAAAAGAGCTAATGAGCATCGTAGGGATAATTGAGCAATTAGTCACAACCTGGATCAAACAACAAGGAGCTAGAAGAGGTATCTATTGAGAAAGTTCATGGGACACGACCATAACATCCGGATATGAAAGAAAGGGTTCGTGTCTTCACCTGGACTATGAGGACAAAGCTGCATATGTAATCCATTTTATGTAAAGGAATTTATCTTCCAGAAAAGTTCTTCTAATGAAATTGAATTCAGAATCAACACCTCTCTTTCTTTTGCATTCATTCCATGTGTTTGCATCGTATTTCATGCATTTGCGTTGCATCACATCATATGCATTAAGCTTCATAGAAAGATCCTGATTAATTAAAATTATGACAGTTACCCTAAAAGCCAACAAAAATCCACCAACTACATACCGTCACAATACCCATCGTAAAACGAAAGCAATGGATCAGAGACTAGAAAGGTTGGAACAAATACAGAAAGAGATATAAGAACAGATGCAAGCACAAATGCAAGAGCAGCTGGTTAAGATCCAACAGGACCTGACAGACAAAATGATGGAATCCCAGAGAAATATGATGTCTTAAATGACTCAGATGATGCAGCTGTTGAATGGGCTTAGGGATAAAGGAAATAGCCCCATGATTAATGCAAAAGAGAATACTGAGTACCCTCAACACCCCCTGGTTTTACTCCACCGCACGTACATGCACAACCCAAGAAAAATTCATAAAAACCATCTGTCACTATCAGGCCACAATAGTTTCAGGCCGAAGCCTCGATACCAATAAATTTTCAAGTTGGCTCAGGCTCGAACCTAGGTCATGATTCAAACAATTCAATTGTTCCCGATTTAGATGAAGTGACAGAGGAGGAAAGAGCAAAGACGAAATCACAAAAATAATTGGAAGAAATGTGTAAGTGGTTGGAGAAGAAGTTTAAAGTAATGAAAACCACTGATTACCGTTGTGGGATCGATGCGAAGGATTTAAGCTTGGTCCTAGATCTGGTCCTCCCATCGAAATTTAAAATGCCGGAGTTTGAAAAGTACAGTGGGACTAGCTGCCCTGAGGCCCACATAACGATGTTCTGTCGAAGAATGACAGGATATGTCAACAATGACCAGTAACTAATCCACTGTTTTTAGGACAGTCTGACCGGGTCTGCGGCCAAATGGTACAATTAATTGACCCGCTCCCAAATTGGTTCATGGAAAGACTTGGCTCAAGCTTTCGTAAAACAATATAACCACGTGACAGACATAGCACCTGACAGGATCACACTCCAGAACATGGAGAAGAAGACAAACGAAAGCTTTAGGCAGTATGCCTAGCGATGGAGAGAGGTAGCGACGTAAGTTCAACCACCACTCTGCTCTTCATCAGCACTCTGAAGGCTCCTTTCATCAACTACATGTTGAGGAGTGCTACTAAAAGCTTTTCTGATATTGTAATGTCTGGAGAGATGATAAAAAATGCGATAAGATATGGGAAGATTGAAGCAGGGGAAAGTACCAAGAGACCAGCCCCGAGAAGGAGGGAGAATGAGGGAGAATGAGGTGAATAATACGAGTATATATAACAAAGGGTACTCGAAGGCAATTACTGTCAGCCAGCCAAAAGTAATTACTGTTGGACAATAATGGTCAGTAAGACAGGAATCAGGCGCAAGGCAAAACTCTGAAAAGCTCTAATTTACACCAATCCCAATGACGTATAAAGAGCTATATCAAAGTTTATTCGATGCACATGTGGTGTCCCCATTTCATTTAAAGCCGTTACATCCCCCATATCCTTAATGGTATGACCCGAATGCTCAACGCGACTACCATGCAGGAATAACGGGTTACTCAATTGAAAATTGTACTGCGTTTAAAAAGTTGGTAGAAAGGTTCATTAAAATGGGAATTGTGAAGTTCAACGATTTATCAAAACTTGACCACTTTGACAAAGCAGTAAATGCGATAATTGAAGGAGGAGATAAGCAAGTTGTGATTCCTTAAAGAGATCAAAAATGAAGAGGGAACCAGGGAACGAAGTTTCCAAGCCCGTGCATACTTAGGAGTGTTTTGAATAATGGGACTGTGGAAGAGATCCTTATATTTTTAGAACTGATCTAGAGTAATATTCAAAACATGATTGTTGCCTTAAGCCTAGAGGCAATAAGAACCCTTTTATGAAATAGGCTCGTGTCCGAAATTTTATTTCAATAAAATGCATCTTTTGAGCAAATATCCTTTCATTGTTTTCCTTTTTTCCATTGCATACTATGAATTCTTTTATTCTTTGAGCTCTCTATCAAATATTCTTTTATTCTTCATCCATGATCATATCATAAAAATAATTATTCTTAGATTCATTTAAATCTTTCTTCGTACCTACAATAGATACCCAGATATCAAGACATGAGCGATGCTGTTACTGACTCCCTTTTGAGTGAGATATGTGTCTAGAGGGATCTCAGGACTTTGAAGATGACAGAGATTGTAGCTTAGCCTTTGATTTGTTAAGGATGGTAGAACAAGATGGTAGATCAAGATGAAAATAGACTCTACCTTGCAAATGGTCAGTAGACGTTGCGAGCTTAGAAAAAGGGTAAAAATCGAAGCCTAAGTCACCACAGAAATAAGGCGAGACATCATTGAGCTATTCTCAAGAATTCAAGATGTTTTCACACGATCATATTAGGGCACGCCAGGCTACTGAAATGTGGGTATGCTGTTAAAATTTGTGCTAATGGTTCTACAATAGTCAGGCTAATCATGAGGTTTGCGTACTACTGGTCTACAAAAAAAAAAAGATGTTGCATCAGTTATGTCGTGAATGCCAGATGGATGAATACATGACTTACGCACCTTATCTATTTCTTCACAGATTCCCTATATGTGGGGCAAGGACGTTATCAAGCCAACCTCCTCAAAAGCTTTTAGCCAACATCGATTCATATTCGTTGTTATTGGTCACTCCACCAAAAGGGTGAAAGTCGCTTCTTATGTCAATCTTATAATGTCGAAAGTTATCAAATCCCAATCTCAAGGCAAAAAAAAAGGGTCAGATGTCAACAAATAATGCTAGAAAGGATCATGTTTAACAACGTATAATCACACGATGTCAAAAGGTTATAGACGATTCAAAGATCAGGCACCATATCAGTGCAGCAAAGGCAGCCACAAAGAAAAATAAAAGATCATAAAAAACGAGACTTGTAAAGATTGACATACAGAAGTTACTAATTGCCCTCTAGGCTTATCGAACGTTGGCCAGGACTGACACCCGGTCAACACATTTCTCATTAGTTTTGCCTATTGAAGTCGAAATTCCTTTCTTCCGAGTTTTATCAGAACTGAAGTTGGATAAGGCAGAATGAATTTAATCCCGATATGACCAGTTGAATTTGAAGCTATCTGTCACGGGATACAAGATTAGAACAAAAGGGTTTCGCCCTAGAAAATTTCATGATAGGGCTTTGAAGAAGACTTTTCACATACAAAAGGGACTTCAGAAGAAAGTGGATGCCAAACTGGGAAGGACCTTATGCAGCAAAGAAGGCTTGTTCTAGAGAAGCATGGATATTGTCTGAGATAGATGGCAAGGACCTGCCCAATCCGGTGAATTTAGATTCAATAAAAAGTTTTTCGGAAAAAAAGGGGAAAGAAAGAAAAAAAAGAAAAATGAGAGGTCAAGGTGAAAACCCGCAAATGGCGCTTTGAGACCAAAGGGGATTTGAGTTAAAAACCCGAAAAGGGTGGCTCAAATTTGGATCAAAAGTGGGGCATACTGCAGTCTTGCTATGCCTGAATTAACAATGAAGAAGTATGCTACATCTTGGGGCATCGACAAAGTACTCCAGATCCCCTAAACATATATTGAGCTTAAAATAGTCCTCAAAAAGTTTGAACAGAGAAGCTCAGGCTGCAATATCTGGGGCATCTAGTTTCCATTTTACCCATTTTAAATTTGTTATTTGGATTATCTTATTCTTTTCAAAGAAATGCTCCCAATAAAAGTTCTTTGCATTTGCTATCTTGACTTAACTTATTTGTTTCAAGCTACGCTCTTAATTAGTTTTGTTCTTATCCATGGTTATGATCTTTTTCAAGCATTTCGCATTGAAATAACGATTAGTGGACTAATAATACTTTCATAAAAGGAGTTTCGCATATTACTCTAGAAGTTTTTAAATAATATAATTACCTAAAACAGAACTATTGTTTAAAACTCACCAAGCCTAAGGGTTTGAAATTTTGAAAGATGATTATCTTTTTTAGATTTTTATTGGTTGAACAAAATAGAAGACATTTCGTTAAGTGATACCATCTCAACAAATGACGAGCAGTGTCAACCCGGGTGTAGAAGGGGATCATTCTCAGGAAAAGAAAAAGATACCCTGCATTCATCTGGTCATTACACCTAGGGAATAGTGTAACAGATCAAGTTGATTGAAGATAATACAAATTCCATACCTCTGAGTGGTAACTGGATGGATGGAAGAAACCAAATGTTATTCCCCTGAAGTTACAGTGGGAGGTACAAAGTTTATGTCCTAAGGTTCAAGAGAAGAGACTCTGAAATTATAGCAGGGTAAGCTTGCTGAGCAGAAGATGGTCGCTTCTTTGGGTTTTCTATCAAAGATACCAACTGAACGAGAAAACAGGGTAACGCATCAGAGATAGAACCTTGATGAACTACAAGCAATGACAACCCAAACAAATATCATTCATAAATTTCCAATTAGGAGCATTTGATTCATTCCGATCATTGTACCCTAATCATTGTACATTAAAAAAAGAGAGAAAAAGAAGGAGATCATTCTCATGACGTTCTACATTCATACAAATGTCATCCATAATATCATTTAGTTAGGAGCATTTGATTCATTCTGATCATTGTATCCTAATCATTTAAAAAGAATGGATCATTCTCATGACGTTCTGCATTCATGCAATTATCATCCATAATATATTCGAGTCTACAGGACATGTCCCCCAAAGGACGGTGTAGCAACATCGGTGAATTCCCCAGTCCTATCTCTTTGACCAGCAGAGGATATGTCGAAGCTTGTAGATCTTGTCACCCTAAGCAGTAGTGGAACAAGATCAAACGATGAATTTTATCTCCATGAAGCAGCGGAGTAAATTTAACCAACCAGTCTTATCTCCCTCGAGATGGTAGTGTAGCAGACTGAAGATTGAAGTTTTCCTGAGATAGTAAGGAAGTAAATTGGAAAGTTCAGATCTTGTTCCCTCGAGATGGTAGTGGAGCATACTGAATATTGAAGTCTTCCTAAGATAGTAAGGAAGCAAATTGGAAAGTTCAGATTTTGTTCCCTCGAGATGGTAGTGGAGCAAACTGAAGATTGAAGTCTTCCTGAGATAGTAAGGAAGCAAATTGAAAAGTTCAGATTTGTTCCCTCAAGATGGTAGTGGAGCAGACTGAAGATTGAAGTCTTTCTGAGATAGTAAAGAAGCAAATTGGAAAGTTCAGATCTTATCTCCCTGAGTTTGTAGTGGAGCAGATTGAAGATAGCAGATCTGGCATTCTTGAGGTTGCAGGAGCAGATCGAAGACATTAGATCTTATCTCCCTGAGTTTGCAGTGGAGCAGATTGAAGATAGCAGATCTGGCATTCCTAAGGTTGCAAGAGCAGATCGAAGATATCAAATATTATCTCCCTGAAGTTGCAGTGGAGCAGGTTGAAGTTGCAAGTCTTATCTCCCTGAAGTTGCAGTGGAGCAAACTGAAGATAATTAATCCTATCCCCCTGAAGTTGCAGTGGAGTGGATTAAAACGACAAATCTTATAAACAGATCTTATCTCTCTGAAGTTGCAGTAGAGCAGATCAAACAAACCTTATCTCTCTGAAGTTGCAGTGGAGCAGGTTGAAGTTGCAAGTCTTATCTCCCTGAAGTTGCAGCGGAGCAGACTGAAGATAGCGAATCTCATTTCCCTGAAGTCGTAGTGGAACAGATGGAAGCTATAAATAAATAGATATTATTTCTCTGAAGTTGCAGTAGAGCAGATCAAAACAATCCTATCTCCCTGAAGTTGCAGTAGAGAGGATTAAAACAACCAATCCTATACCCCTGAAGTTGCAGTAGGTCGGATTGAATTTACCATATTAGTCTTATCTCCCTGAAGTTGCAGTGGAGCAGACTGAAGAGTGTTAATCTTGTCTCTATGAGGTTACAGTAGAACAGATTGAAGGTGTGAATTACAGATCTTACCTTTCTGAAGTAGCAACAGAGTGGATCAAAGTAGCAAGATGTAGTGGATTGGAATGAGGCTACTTGAAGAAGAGAAGCACCAAATAAATCAAGACTCAGCGAGACCGGAAAAAATTGGTCTTTCTTAAAAGTCTTTGCTCCATTCCCGTTACACGACAATGAGCAAAGAGGGGCAACTGTACAACCCAATTTTGGCCCGGGCCCGCTAAAGCCCAAACCTAATTACCCAAAACCTAACCCAAACAGACCAACCCACTAAAGACAGCCTAATATCAAACAAATTAAACCCAGTCAGGCCCAATCTGCTTCCCAACCCAAATCAGAAAAAACAAAGAACAACAAACCCTAGGTGCACTGCACCTAGGGCCTTCTGACCCTGCCAGCACCACTGCCTCTGACGCCACCTTCTACCATCGCCCATGCCACTACTTAGCACCGCCCTCACCTGCAAGCAATAAACGAGACAAGACAGAAAAGAAATGAGGCTTGTAAAGAAAAGGATATAAAAGCCGATTAAACTCTTTGTAAAGGGGGGTTCTTTTTTTGATATCAATACAAGAAATAGATTCGAACAAGAGAAAGAAAACCAAAACACGATAAACCAGAGATTAAAACACCAAAAGGAAGCATTCGAAAAGAACAAACCACGAGCAAAGGTCCTTTTATTTTCCGTCTATTTTATCTTCCCTTTTTTGAAACAGTTCATGCATATACACATAAAGAATTTTTTTTATAAAAACTATATACATATATATTGCTAGTAATAAAAAAATAAATAAATAAGGGATTTTTTTTTTACCTCGGGCGCCGTCGTGTACGGCGGTCACCGGCGACGGATGGGGGCGGAGGAGCGCCGAAATTCTCACCGAAGTTTCAGAGTTGTAGAGAAAAAAAAAAAGAAAGTTAAAGTTTTTTTTTTTCTTTTAAGAAGAAAAATGAATATTTTTTGTTCAAAAAAATGGCCTTTATAGCATATGTGAAACGATTCCGTTTTGGGTCAATGCGCAGACGCCAAAACGATGTTGTTTAAGGATACCCGCGTGCGACCCGACCCAGTACCGAAGGATCTGCGCGTTTTTTTATCAGAGGGCCTAATTGCACTTTTAGCCCCTCAGCCTTTTTATATTATTGCAATAAGGTTTTAATTTTTTTAAATTCGCCCCGAAAGCTTATATGGTTTGCAATCGGGTCCTCGCCGATGCTATGCGTATTGGAGGGAAGGGGTTATTGCCCATTTTAGTCCCCCAAGTTATCCGCGCGCATCAGATAAGTCCTCCCCTTTTATTTTTATTCCAGATTTTCCCCAGAAGTCCGTTTTTAATTCAATTTTAGTCATTTTGACTATTTTAACCACTTCATCATTAAATCAATCACTTTTAATAATATTATTCTTGTTACTATTATTATTATCACTATTATATCTATTATTATTACTTTATTCTATACTATTTTTCTTTATTTTTTTATTTTCTATTTCTTTTATATTTATTACTATTTTTACTATTACTATTATCATATTTATTATTTTTATTATTATTATTATTATTATTATTATTATTATTATTATTAATATTATTATTATTTACCATTATCATTATTTTATTATTAATACCACTATTATATTATTATTTTTTATTTATTTTACTATCATCTGTTATTATTACCATTTATTATTATTAATCAACATTATTTTTGTCACCATTATCTCTTTACCATTATTGATATTAGTGTTATTATTATTACTATATTTATGTCTATATTTATTTTCTTAGTTTAATACTATTATTGTTTGTTTAATTTTCATTTATCTATTTTTACTTATATTATTTCACATATACACTTCTATTTTCACTCATATATTTATCATATTTTATATATTTCTACTTATATTTATATATCAATATTATTTTCATTATCATTGTTATTATCATTATTATCATTATTATCATTATTATTTTTCTTTTCTATTCTTCTCGTAAAACTTTCATTTTGCTACTTATTTTTTTGTTTTCTATTTATTATCTTTTAGCTTATTGGTTTTATTCATTTTATTCTATTTTCGTTTCATTATCGTCATTTGTATTTAATGTGTTTATTCTATATACTTGCTAGCATCGTGATTCACTTTCTGTATTTTGTTACAAATTCGTGCTACATTTTGACCGATACAAAATTGATTTCTTTCATAAAGGTAATATTTCGTATTTAGAAATTCGAGAGGTTGTACCCTAACGTATTGTGTTTCGACTTTTCTCGTTTAATCTAAATAATCGAATATCCTTTTTAAAACAAATACATAAATTTTAAATAAAAAGCTTATTCTCGAGAATTCGAGACGTCGTATCCTAACGCATTGGATGTGACGTTCTGTTATTCCGAGATAAGATTTTCTAAACCAAGGCAATATTCTGTATTTGGAATTTCGAGAAATCATGCCCTAACGTGCTGGGTTTCGGTTTTTCGCTTGGCTAGATAATCAGATATCCTTTTGATATTTTCAATGCATGAGTCTCAGGAATCATGAGATGATCTTGGATTTGAGGATTTAAATTATCGTGTCCTAACGTGCTGGATGTGATATTTTATTCTTTTGGAGCGAGAGAATCTTAATATCCTATTCGAGAAAATTTAGATATTTTTGAAAGAGATCGTATTTTTAAAATCTTTTCAAATTTTCGACATTAAGACGTTAACTAATCAATTAGGTACCAATTTTGGGCGTATCGAGGGTGCTAACCTTCCCTCGTGTGTAACTGACTCCCGAACCCGTTTTCTGGATTTCGTAGACCAAAAATCATCGTTTTAATAAATTTAAACTTTTATTGAAATGATTGGATTACGAGGTGACCCGATCACACCTCATAAAAAAAAAAGACTGGTGGCGACTCCCTGTTTTATTTTCGCGTTTTCAAGACCAAGTTGATTCCCGTTTTTCAAAAAAAAATGGTTACGACAAGGAGGCTCGTAATAGGTATAGCAAAATAAAAAATTAAAATCATTAATTTGATTTGATATCTATGGGTTAAATACAAAATTGGTATCCGAATTTGTCCACTTCTCTCAGATTGTTACTTCTGGTTTTTTATCCTAAATTGGTATCCAAACTTTTTTTCCGTTAACTAAATTTATACTTGAGACTAACAACGTTAAATTTTTACTGAGGTGATAGTGCTGGCCAATTGCATGTCGTCATGTGGTGTCCTATTATACCATCTAATCACCACTGAAATCATGTCTCTTAAACCCCTTTAGTTTTCCTCCTCATCCTCCAACCACCGTCAACCAAACCCCACCATTTCTTCCCTTTTCAAAATAACCCATAAAGAGTGGCTCTCCCAACACCTAATTTTCCATTTTCATTAATTTTTCTAGTTCTTATACAGTTCAAGCTTTTGAATTATCAGACAAATAATGGGGCTTCATTAAGCCACACAAAAAATTTTTAATATCTTTTAAATAATTTATTTTCATTAAAACAGCTGATCGGTTGTTTTGAGAACCAACTGCTTAAACTAGTTTGAAATCGATTTAACTACCAATTTAATTGATTCTTTAGCTTATTTCAACCAATTTGTATTGGTTCATAGGTCAATCAAGTTTTTACCTCACACTAGACCGATACCCCAATGGTTTTTAGGTTCCCTTTGGATGCACGATAAGCCATGGTGAGATGGAATATTGAGAGAATATTCTTTTTCACTGCATTGTTTTGATGTTTGGATATCTAATGGTGGGTTGCGGTTAAAATTTTCCATCTCACTGCTGGTTTTATTTTGGACTGGAGCTAAAGGTACTAGTGAGAAAGAAAGCACCTGCAGTGGAAAGCTATTTTCCCACTATAACCTTCTTGTTCTTATTCAAGTCCAATAAAAATTATTGTTTGTATTTTCATGATAATAAATAATATTTTTAAGTGGATTTTTATAAAAAAATAATTATGTAATTAATTAAAATATTTATAATAAAATATCAAAGATACATTTTAATATTTTATTAAATGAATTTAAAAATTTATATATTTTTAATAATCTCGTAAAAGTAAAATAATTATATATCCTTTTTAACTTGATGTCATTAATAGTCATTTTCTATTCTCACCTCACCGCTACAGCTGCGTTTGAGTCCAAACACACATTCCACCGCTATTTCTAATCTCATCACTGAAGATCCAATCTCACCACTACAAGAATTAATCTCACAAACAACATCATTGTTTTTAACCTCACCGGAGGTAAACACACCACCCATCCAAACTAAGCCTTAGTCTACCTGGCCAGTGCAATTCAATTTAAATAACATTGAATTTTGGAATTTATGTTTATATTTTTAAAATCATTTTCATATTTTATTTTTAAAATTGAAAGAGTTTTTTTTATAATTTTTAGTTTTTTGAGAAATTGTGATTTTTTTAATATAATTTTTTATTTTTATTTAAAAATATGAAAAATTTTATTTTTTTAAAATTTTTATATATTTTTAAAAGGTAAGGACCAAATTAAAAAAGTAAATATTGAGGGCTAAGAAAATTATTTTACTTTTGACATTGTTAATTTTAATTTCAAAATTAAATGAGGACAAAGATTTTTTGATAAAAAAAAACTACATGCACTTAATGTCTCAAAATTAAAGTATAAATTTTAAATTTTAAATTTCGAAGAGTATAGGACTTTTGGCATATTTAAGCCTTCTCCTTTGGCACTCGAGGGAAAAAATATGTGGATGTACTTAAGAGGTCATTGTATTATAAGGATATAATTAAATTAGTCTCTCTATTATTAAATATATTAATTTAATTTTTATACTGTTAAAAGGAGTCAAATAAGACCAAATTTAGAATAGATTTAATATTTATTGTTTAAAAAAATATCATTTATTGTTTAACAATGTTAATATTTTTATGGTTTTATAAATGAAATTTTTTGTTTGAAATTAAACTGTAATAAAAATAATTTTTAAGATATTTTTTATACAGTAAATGTTAACTATGTTACAATTTGGACTTATTTGATTGTTTTTAATAGTATAGGGACTAAATTGATCCATTTAATAATATAGGGACTAATTTGATTCATACCCTATAATATAGGGACCTCTCAAGTACTTTAACCGAAAAAAATGTCTTTGCGTTTCTTTGGCATTCGAACCAGGACATGACACATGGATCCACGTTTAACATTCAGTAGCTTTAAAGACCAAAAAAGTCCATTACCTAATATGGTTTGGTCTTTGTTTGGGCTTGGGACTGAGCTCAAAACCAAATCCTGTTTAGAATCCAAAAGGCCATACGCAATACTATTTTAGGCGACTCAATAACCCAATTATTGCCAATTAATTCAATAACAATTTTGGAAAAAAAAAAAGGCATAATCATAAATTTACGCCCACTGTTTACATTTTTTAATAATTTGGCCTTTATTCTTTTTTTTTTTAAGTTAAATTTGGCCCTTATCCTTTTAAAAAAGAGTCAAATTATTTTTTAAAGAAAATAATTCTAAAACAGTAATTTTTAAATGTTATTAGTTAGGCAACTCGCATGATAGTCCATGTGCACATTATGTTAACATAACATTATTTGTTTTATATATCATGTGAAAAAATAATTCAAAATTTATAAAAAAAACAATAAAATTAAAATTATAACAATATAAAAATTTAAAAAGAAATAGTATGGAGTATACGTGAATTGTCATGCAAGTTACCGTAAATGGCCAAATTTGATTCTTTAAAATATTGAAGGCTAAATTTAACTCAAAAAATAAGAGCTAAATTAATAAAAGATGTAAATATTAAGAACTAAATTTAATATTATGTAATAAATAAATAATTTCAAGCTGCAAATTGAAAGATACTGATTAAAACAAAAGTATTGTTATAATATCGGATTGATAATGTAAAATTATTATGCTCTTTGGCAGTTATTAAAGAATTATCATCTTCGAGATTTTATTGAACTCTTTAGAAAAATTTAAAAGCATCTCTCAACTTCAAACCCTTAATCTTAATATATTAGCGGTATGATGCTCTAACAAATATTAAACTTTAAAAGAAGGATAAATCTCAAAATTATATATGACTTTTGGTTTAACGTGTAATTTTATACATTAACTTTGATTTTGGGCAACTTTATACGTAAAATTTTGATTCGATCAAATTCTCACAAATTATTAACACGGTTATTAATATAGCATCATTTAATATTTATTTATCCAATATAAAAATAAATTGATGTATTTTTTTTAAATGTGTATGATTGAATCAAAAGTAAAGTTTAATGTATATATTTGAACTACAAACAAAGTTTTGTATGTTTAGTTGCACCAAATCAGAAATTATGTATCAAAATTCATATATATAATTTAAAGATTTATTTCTTAAAAAATATAAAATTAAAAGGGTTTATATATTAATGGAATGCTTAATGTAACAAACACTTAGTACCATAATCATTGTAAATGTAGCAACACTATTAAAATCGTCCGCAATTTTGTGAACTTCAACCGATTGTAAAAACCCCGTTGCCGCCGACTCATCAACTATTTTACCATCCTCTTAGTAGACAAGAATAACTTTAATCTCCCAATTCATTCTTAAAAACCTCTTGATAATTCTCATCAACACATTAGTATCCTACATGGACTCTCAAATATTTTCTGTGAATATCTCTCAGATTACCTTCGAAAATAGGGGTGAATATAAAGGTGGTAATCTTTTAAAGATAATCAAATTATAAATTAATATAGAGTAAAATTATGTTTTGACCTCCAATAAAATAAAAGAAATTATATTTAACCCCTCAAAAATAATAAAATCATAAATTTTATAATTTATAATTTAACATTTCAAAATTTTATAATTTAAAATTTAATCCCCAATCTGCCATGCTTGTTGCAGCCCCTCCGAGGCTCCCAAAGTACACCAAAGCCAGACACGTACCAATATTCATAGCAAAGCCCATTCTCTAGGCTCATAATTTCTTATTTTAACAGTTTCATTGCATTTTTATCTTGAACAAAAAAAAAAAATATTTTTCAACTAATTTATTTTTTTGAAAAAATAGGAAACCCAAAAACAACCTGTTAACCGAAAATTATTCCAAATAAATACAAATATACTGATTTTTGGTTTAATCATTTTCAGTAAAATTCATTCCAAAATTATATGAAGTTAAACTTTCTTTCCATTTTTGGCCTATTCTTGGTTGATATTGATGCTTCTTTTAATAATATTGGCCAAAATTAAAGCATGTTGTTAATATTTCTATAACTGTAGATGCTTCTTTTGTTTACATATTTATCGCCAAAATTAAAGCATACTCTATTAATTGAATGTTTGTAAGATTGAGTTGTTTTAACCATTGATGGTGACAAATTTCATATCAAAATTGGTTTAGAACTTAAAAGAGTTTTAAATTCAATTTGTTGATTAATTAGTTTGGATGCCGCATGAATTGTTTGAGTATTAATATTTGGGGGTTATCTAACGGCGGGACGAAAATTCCTTTGGTTGATTGAGATTCTATTGGTCAACCACGTGTCTGTGGAGACTAGGATTTCGGCATTTAGAGGATCGAAACTCCTCTTTCTTATTAAAGTTGGGTTTTAACATTCATCAAAGCAAAGATTATAAGCATTTCGAAGAAAACGCCGCTAAAAACTTATCAATAGCGGTGGCGGCATTAAACTGGGCAATAGCGGTATTTTTTGTACAAACGCTGCTAAAAATTAAGTAATAGCGGTGCTTGTAAAAAAACGCCGCTAAAAACTTAGCAATAGTAGCGTTTTTGCTCCAAATACCGCAAAAAAATAAGCAGTCATTTTTGTGTAGAGGTAACTGACACTCGTTTCAATTTTGATCCGATTTAATTCTCATATTTTTGTTCTTATTTTTGTTTTGAATTATATTTTATTTTGATATTTGAAACTAACTTTATAAAAAATATAAACTACACCGTTCATTTAGTTAAGAGAAAGTTTCATTTTAGTTATTTAATTATGAAAAGTTACAAATTGATAAGTAAACTATTTAGAAGTTTTCATTTAAGTTACCAAGCTGTTAAAATCGACGCCGTATGGCTTTCTCTAAACCTTAAACTCTAAACCCTAAACCCTAAAATCTAAACCCTAATAAATAATTGAACTATTAAAATTTATTACTATCAAAGGCATTAGCGCTGCAAAAACACTTTACTTTAGCTTAAACGGCGTCGTTTTAGGTTGCGTCTGTAGCTGCATTAGCGGTATTAGGGTTTAAGGGTTAGGGGTTAGGGGTTAGGGGTTAGGGGTTTAGGGGTTAAAGGTTTATGATCTATGTTTTATGGTTTAGGGGATAGGGGATAGGGGTTTAGGGCTTAGATTAATTAGTATTTTTTAGTTTATATATTAAATAATTATTATATAATTGTAAAAGAGATAATATTAATTTTAATATATTAAAATTATGATTATAGTTCAAATTATTTAAGGATAATATATAAACTTTATATATATTAAATGGTTTAGGATTTAAGGTTTACTTCAGATTTGTTAAATGATGAAATTTTATACAATCAATTAATACTTTTTATATTTAAAATATTTAATCTAAACCATTTGATATATTTAAATATTAGATTTAAAAAAAATTGATAAATAAAAAAAAGTAATAGATTGATATGGATAGGTAACTATCTATTTTGAATAGGACCAAAATATAATAAATAAAAATGAAATACAAAACCTAGAATCATTCCACATCGAACATCTAGCAAAATATACGACATTTATTTTGAGAGTACTTGTTTTTTTTTATTTATAAAAATCCAATTTATAAAAAATAGTAATAATAAATGTTTTATAAAATCACTTAACTAATAATTTTTAGTAGACAAAATAAATGATTTTTAGCAGAACAAAAGGACATCGTTTTGTTTAAAATGAAATAATTTTTTGCTATAGATTAAGTATTAGCGACACTCTTTAAAAAACGCTGTTATAGATAGATTATTAGCTGCGCTTTTAAAGAAACGCCATAAAAAAAAAAAGAGCAAAACGTGGCCGTTTTCCCCAAATTAAAACACGCCTAGTAATTTCATTTTAACAAACAGGACGAATTATCCCGCCACTCCAATGTCGCTCTGTATTTTAAAAGCGCCTTTTCTCTTTCTCTGCAATTTATTGGAATTTGCAAATTCATTTTTATTTTAATTTTTTTGCTGTGCAGATTGTTATCTTTCAGATTAAACCTTAAAAGAAATTCGACAGCAAAATAAGGTTTCACTCGTCGATTCATTTCTCTCAATCAATTCAAATCTAGTTTCACTCATTAAGCTCGCATTAGTAAGGTTTAGGGTTTAGGTATTATTTAAATTCATAACTATGCTATACTTACAGAAATTGATATGGAATGTATTCGCCCTTTTCTGTAAGTTCCTTGCATCTTCCCCCTTTTCTGTTTGTGTTAATAAGAGAGAGCAGTGCTGAATTTTGATTTTGGGTTTTGTTTAAATTAGTTGCAAGGATCCCCGCTCACAAAGCTGTGTAGCATGAAGATCATCTTGACCCTCAATGGCAGCTTTTCAGGGCCTGAGATTCGGGTTCGCAGAGGGGACACAGTTTTTGTCAATGTCCACAATCAAGCAAACTATGTTGTTTCCCTCAACTGGTAATACTAATATATACATATATGTATTTGGTTACACTCCTAGTTTACGTTGAAACACTTAAATCATATATATAGATATATGTTTGTGGATTTTTAGGGAGGGTGTTAAGGATACAATTGATGGTTCGAATAATATAATTCAGCCAGGGAGAAACTTCACTTACAATATAGAGTTAGGGGATGAAATAAGATCTCTGAGGTGGTACGCTACCAGTGCTTGGGCTGCTGCAACCCTCCACGGTGCCTTTGTCATTTTGCCAGTAGCTAATGAAGACTATCCTGCACTATCTGCATGGTTCCTATGCATTTTTCTTCTCTCTATTGATGATTGATTGGAACTGCCCAGGGTAAGTTTCTTTTTGGTTTATATTGTTAAGAAGCCTTTTTGTTCTTCAAGAATATCCATCTTCAGTATAATTCTATTAAATAGAATTTTTACTGTAGTCCCATATTTTATGATCTGCTAGATGATTTGGCTACATCCATGCTTGTTTTGTCTTTATACTAATTGCTTCTGATAATTCTATTGCAGTGATTGTTTTAATGCATTTAAGTTTGACTCAGCATTCTCTTTAAAACAAATCCTAATCCTAATTCTGCTTCCTTTTTTTTTTTTTTGGCAGTTGCTTTTATCAGGTTTGCATTTTTCTATACTCTTCTCTTTGCTTATTGATTCCATAAACCTTGATGCTACTTTGGTCCTGGGTTTGTATTTAAAATTCGAGAACTTGGTGTCAAAGTGATATTTTAATGGATGATTAACTTTTTTTTTTAGGAAAATTCGTTCTCAACATGGAAACTATAAATTTGGTTATAGTACAAAAGCAATGACTGATTTTTTTGCGCATCAATTCTTCTTTTAATTGGTTCATCGAAATTCTCATGCATAAGTATTGGCTTCAGCTCCTACAGTTGCAGAGGATGATATGATCATAGGTGATGAAATAGAGGAAATAGTTTTGGATAGTAATTTGGAGCAGCAGATAACTAATGCTATTGATTCACGATTTCTACTGTAATTGGTAAGCAGTCTTGACTCTTAGTATGAAAATGACTTTGGCTATCCTTATGAATTTAGTTTTTTATTTTCAATATCAAAGAAAGGGTTCAAAGTTTGATTTGTCTGAGCAGACTAATGTGTTGTTTGGAGGGATTTCCGCTGCCTCTGATCCACATAATGAAGGACCAGATGATAAGGAGGTGGCAACTGTTATTGCTGCTTGTGCTTTTCTGCATGTTACTTTCAATACTTTACCTCTAGAGAGAATCATGATTGTACTGGCCTATAGAACTGAACTTGTTTCAATACTTTGGAATTTTTTCTTTTTTTCTATCTATCTTCATTCCTTTGAATTTAAAAAAGAAAAGAAAAGAAGGAAAACTCTAATGTAATTGATTCATTGTGGCAGTGGAGAATGGATGCAATCGAAACAAGAGAACTGGCTGGCAAGAAGGCTAAGCTTGCTGTTGCGGAGCTTGCTAAACTATCTAGATGTGTTTGTGGTTAGTTATATATCTCTATATACTTTTGAATTTCTAGAGCAAATTGTAACATGTGATGTCTTAAGTTCAATAATGGTTATAGATTAATCTATTTTTGTAAACTTCAGCAGATAATAAAGAAGGGTGGTCGTTCATTCACTTTGTTACCACAAAGGTAATCCATTTTTTTGAACCCTTTCTTTGTTGCCTCTTTGTTCAATACTTGTGCTTATAAATTTATTGTTGAATTTCATTGTATGTTTCTTGAGGATTAATTGCTCCCTCTGTTGCCGCTAATTCTATTTCTACATTTTGCAAATACACTGCTCTGACTTTTGAATGTATTCTATTCTATACTCATGACAATTCGTTTTTTTTTCCATTAAATCAAATTCAGTAAGCATACCATCTTCTCTTACCTTATGCTTCTTCTATGGTAACTCTTGTTTTTTTTTTTTTTTTTCCATTTATTATAATAAATCTGATGCTTTGCAACTATTACTATTTAAGTCACTTACATTTATTTGTGTTGTTTGCATTTGTTTTTAAGACTATTTTTATGTTTGTTGGTATTGCTTCTATCTGTTGTTTTCATTTTTGTACTTTATTGTCCCTTTTCTTTTCTTTTTGGTGATTCTCTAGCTTGACAATGTTAAAGCAAAATTTGGTTGGGTAATTTCTTATGTCTACTGTAATGTTCTTGATTTTCATTTTAATTTTCACAAACACACACTCTCTTCCACTTTGTGGTAGGGACATGAAGAAGTAAGTTATTTGAATTTCCTCAACTTAATGGCAATAATAGTTGTGGCTTGGCTTGTGTGTGAAATTTACCTTGTTCTGCATTAATTTTTTGAAGTACCACTAACCAATGGCAAATTTAATTTGCATTCTGTTTTCTTTTGCTTTTTCATATGTTTTACTTTTTCAGGATGCTCTGGATTCTAGAAATTGTGACGAGATTCGTATTTTAATGACGTTTCTGACTGCTTTGGTATGTATGGTGTTATATATTTGACAGAATAGATTTTTCTCTCTATTAATTTTACAAGAGATTACACTAAATATTTATATACAAGAGAGCCTATCTTAGAAGACTCTAGACTAGCAGCACTATTGGTTTTAGGGGTGCAGTGCCCTAAAACCAACCTTAAAGTTAGGGATAACAATAAATAAAATATTCATAGGATAACATTTAATATACTGAATATCCCTTATTGGACAACTGTAATCTGACACTTCCCCTCAGGCTGGGAAGTGGATATCATCCATTCTCAGCTTGCTTACTAGTCTCTGAAAGGTCTTCCTAGATAGTCCTTTGGTTAGGATATCTGCTAGTTGACCATCAGTGGGCACATATGGAGTGCAAATTAGGCCACTGTCAAGTTTTTCCTTGATGAAATGTCTGTCAACCTCAATGTGCTTCGTACGATCATGTTGTACTGGATTATGTGCAATGTTGATAGCAGACTTATTATCACAATACAGTTTCATTGGTCCTTCCCACTTGATCTTCAAATCCTCCAAAATAATTTTCAGCCATAATAATTCACAAATTCCAAGAGCCATTGCTCTAAATTCTGCTTTTGCACTAGATCTAACCATAACATTCTGTTTTTTACTTCTTTAAGTTACAAGGTTGCCTCCTAGAAATGTACAATAGCCCGAGGTTGATCTTCTATCCACCATAGATCCTGCATAATCCGCATCAGTATAGGCTTTAAGGGTTAAATTCCCCTCTTTCTTAAATAGGATTCCTTTGCCTGGAGTCCCTTTTAAGTACCGTAGAATTTGGTATATAGCTCGAAGATGTGATTCTTTAGGATTGTGCATGAACTGACTTACAACACCAACTGCATAGGCAATATCCGGTCTAGTATGTGACAAGTAAATGAGCTTCCCTACGAGTCTTTGATATGAACCCTTATCAACTACTTCTTCTTCTAGTGCATCTTCAAGTTTGTGGTTCACTTACATGGGTGTCTCTGTTTGGTTTACATCCCAACTTTCCGTGCTTCACAACAAATCAATTATGTTTTTCTTTGAGATATGAAGATCCCTTCCAGAGGGTGTGCTACTTTAATACCAAGGAAATATTTTAACTTACCAAGCTCTTTGACCTCAAACTCTTTTACTAGACATTTCTTCAAATTTTCCATTCCTTCCAAATCATCACCTGTCACTATAATGTCATCTACATAGACTAATAAAGCAGTCATTCCCCCTGAAGATAAATGCTTTACAAACAGAGTGTGATCTCCTTGATTCTGTTTATATCCCAGTTTGAGCATTACTTTGGTAAATCTTCCAAACCAAGCTCTCGGGGACTGTTTTAGTCCATATAGAGCCTTTTTTAGTTTGCAAACTACATCTGTCATCGTATCCGAAAACCCCGGTGGAACATCCATATAGACTTCCTCCTTAAGATCACCATGTAAGAAAGCATTCTTGATGTCGAACTGCTGTAGTTTCCAGCCTCTGTTGGCAGCAAGTGACAACAACACTCTCACAGTGTTCATCTTTGCAACAGGGGCAAATGTATCAAGGTAATCTAGTCCATACTTTTGAGTGTACCCTTTAGCAACTAATCTTGCTTTGTACCTCTCCAAGGAGCCATCTGAATTGTATTTTACTGTATACACCCAGCGACATCCAACTGTTTTCTTTCCTTTCAGTAATTTTACCAAATCCCATGTCTTGTTTTTTTCAAGTGCTTCAATTTCAACTTTCATGGCATTTTTCCAATTCTCATTATTTAATGCATCGGATTCAGTTTTGGGAATGGAGATCGAATTTAGGCTAGTAAGAAACGTTTAGTGGTTATGGGACAAATTTTTGTAAGACATGAATGAGTACAAAGGATGTTTTATACAGGCCCTAGTTCCTTTTTTAATAGCAATAGGAAAATCATACTCTCTCTGATCTGAATTCTCACTAGTATTCAAAGTAGGTTCAGTAGTTACCTCGGGTTGTAGAACAGTAGGGTGTTTATTCGAAGAAGATGATTGAACTTACCTTTGGTGCCTTCTCCTTGAGTAAACTAGTAAAAAGGCGAGTAAGTAGTGTCTGAATTCCTTTTGGTAACTTAGGTGTAGTAGGCTTTATTTCAGGTTGCATAGGGTCAAGGTGGGCAGGCTGGTTAGTAGGTAAGGGCTGAGTGTTTGGAGTTGGAAAATTAAGTTGAGCAGGCTGAACAGAAGCTGGAAAATCAAGAAGAAAAAAACTCTTTACCCTTATTTTCTTTAAATAAGTTCTCCCTCTGAAGATAAGAACAAGTAAAATTTTTCTTCTTCTGCAAAAGTGACATCAGCTGAAACAAAAAATTTTTTGTGGCTGGATTGTAGCATTTGTACCTTTTTTGTGTAGAGGAATAACCTAGAAAAACACATTTGACAGCTCGTGGATCGAGTTTTCCCCTATTTTGAGAATGGACATGGACAAAGGCAACACACCCAAATATTTTGGGAGGAAGATTGGAGGTATGAAAATCAGGGAAAAATTTCGATAGAGCTTGTATAGGACTTTGAGAGTCAAGGACCTTTGTAGGCAACCTATTTATCAGGTGAGTGGCAGTTAAAACAGCTTCCCCCCAATATTGTTTAGAGACATTGCTTTGAAACAATAGAGCTCTAGTAATAGCTAAAATATGACCATTCTTTCTTTCGGCAACACTATTTTGTTGGGGTGTGTTAACACAAGAGGACTCATGGAGAATGCCTTTTTCTTGAAAGAAAGAGGAGAGAAACTGATTGAAGTAATCTTTAGCATTGTCTGTCCTAAACCGTTTTATTGCAGTCCCAAATTGTATTTTGAGTAGGTTGTAGAAAATTTTAGAAACAGGCCCTACATCAGATTTTTGTTTTAAAAGAAATATCCAAGACACACAGGTACAATCATCAATAAAGAAAACAAACCACCGAGCCCCAGAGACGTTTGAAATGTTTGATGGTCCCCAAATATCACTATGAATAAGAGTAAAAGGAGCAGATGTTCTTTTATTGCTTACGGGAAAAGAGGTACGTTTGTGTTTGGCAAGTTTGCAAACATCACAACGGAAATTTTTAACATTTATTCCTTTGAACAAGGAAGGAAATAGAAATTGAAGGGCTAAAAATGAAGGGTGACCAAGGCGGAGGTGATGGAGCCAAATTTGGTCTTTGTGAGCTTGAACAGATTTGGATAGGAAAGATAATGGTGAGGAGTTCAGAGCACTAATTTCTCCACTAGACTCTTCAAGGTAATATAAGCCATTTGCTTCCTTAGCATGTCCAATCATCCTCTTCGTGTTACATTTCTGGAAAAACATTTATTGGGATAAAAACCACACTGCAATTAGAGTCCCTGGTAAGTTTTTGGATGGAGAGAAGATTGGGAAATAGTTTAGGAACATGAAGGACATTTTTAAGAGTAAGAGTCTCATTTATAATAATATCACCTTGACACGATTTGTTATCACAGAACCATTAGCTCTTTGTAATTTTTCTATTACTAGGACAAGGTGTATATGAAACAAATTTGTGTGAGGAGTGGGTCATATGGTCGGTAGCTCTTGAGTCAATGACCCAAGACACATTAGTGATTGTGTCAGAGACATTAGAATTTAGAGAAGAGAAAATACACGAAAGTGCCAAGTGCAAGTACTTGTGGAAGAAGTTTTTTCCAATGAGCCCAAGAACGTCTTTAACTTTGCAATGTCTTCTTTATTAAAAATACTAGAATCTTGTTCTTCATCCATCCGTCGTGCTATATTTGCATGCCCTTGTTCCTTTAGTTGTCCACTTGTTGCGGGAAAATTCCTTTTATTGGTGTGGCTTCCCATGGAGTTTCCAAAGGTGTTTTTGTGTGTGAGATTTTTTACAAAGATGTGCACCATACGTAATCCTCTTAATAGGCCTTGTAGAATCTGGGTTGCTTCATATCGGTTGTTTGTTCCATGGCAATTTTCCTCTCACTTGATGTGACCTTTGTAACTAAAGCGAGACCCATCTACGCGATTATCGTCAAGCATAACTCTTCTTCCTTCTTCAAAGACGAACTATCGCGAGTGTCTCATTTAGTGAGGTAGCTCCTCCTTACCAAGAATTTGGACTCTTATCGCATCAAATTCAACATTTAGCCCAAAGAAGGAAATCATAAATTCTGTCTTTTTCAACAAACCTTTTCAAAGAGTGTTGCATCTGCATCGCGATCGCATTTTAATGCTGCTCGGTAATGATCCATCTCCGCCATAAGCTTTGCAACAGATTAGAATATTAGTGATGGAACGATTTTCTTGCTTAGTGGATGAAATCTTAGTCTTGATTTTCGTAGATTTGAGCAAAGATCTCGAACTTTAGAATAAGTTTGCTTCACGACCTCCCATATTTCTTTGGATGAGTTAAGAAATAGGCATGTGTCAGCGATTTGGGCACCATAGAATTCCATAACCAAGACATGACCATAGAGTCTTGTTCATCCCAAGCGACAACCGAGGATCTCTTACGGAGGTCTGTGTGCGAAATAAGTGATTGACTTACCTCGCCTTCTTCAAGAATGTGCGAACCAGTGAGACCATTTCTGTAATTCTTCCCATTTAACTGTAGGCCACTTGAATATTCTCAGTAACTCACTTGTTTGGTTGGAGTTTTCATAGAGATTTCGAAGCTGTCCCCATTGGTATTGGTGTGGACAAATTCGGACATATTTCTTTTGAACACGTAGCGTGCTTGAGGATTTTGTGGGAGTAAAAGATTACTAGAAAAAATTCCTAGAAATCGTCTAACTGATACCATGAGAATAGATTTTTCTCTCTATTAATTTTACAAGAGATTACACTAAATATTTATATACAAGAGAGCCTATCTTAGAAGACTCTAGACTAGTAGCACTACTGGTTTTTGGGGGTGCAGTGCCCTAAAACCAAATTTTTTAAAGTTAGGGATAATAATAAATAAAATATTCATAGGATAACATTTAATATACTGAATATCCCTTATTGGACAACTGTAATCTGACAATATTTGTCTATAATAGTGTTGTAGTGATTGTTTTGGGCATGTTTCTGAATGTCTGGAAGCATTAACTTCCTCGTACATGTGATTGAAGTGAAAATACTAGGAAAGGTAGTTCAGGAATGAGCATTCTATGCTATTTATTTTGTGAGACCTTATAGGTATCTTCAGCTTTGGTTATGTGGTTTTCACAACAGATACATATTTTGAGTATTATGGAGAGATATTTGCAGGTGTTGTTGGGCGTCTAGTCAGTGTGAATTTTACCTTCATTTGTTTTTTTTTTACTGTGTTTTAGTTGTAAAAATTAAAATATTTGAAAAAAATTTGCTTATTCATCAATTTACAATTGAGATAACCTTGATTCTAAGACCATGGTTTTGAATATTTTTCAGCTTATTAAGAGAGTAAGATGGCATCCAATTTCACAGCCATGTTATCAGTTGGCTCATTCGTTGCACCTAATGGTCTGGTCATGGATAAAAAACTTTCATCTTCTTCCAACAGATTGTCATTTTTAGCATCCATTTATTAGTACTGCAGGTGTAACTTCTTTGCATTATCAGTAGCGTTACAAGTAATGGGCTGATTATTACAATCAAACAGAAGTTAGTTGTGCCCCTGGAACATAAATGGATTTGTATAAGAACTGTTATCAAAGTAATGCTAAAGGATTTGCTTAAGCTGGTAGAGGGATATGAATGGATTTGTATATAAACTGTTATCCAATTAATGCTTCTTGTGCGTGCTGTGATAATAGTGTTGATTCTATTGTATGCTTCCCTTTGATATTTGCTCCTTTTTTAATATTTTAATATTTTTTATTTTTCATGACTTTTAGCGGCGTTTGCGGGAAAAACGCTGTTAAAGGTCATGATCTTTAGCGGCGTTTGTGGGAAAAGCATCGCTAAAGATCATGATCTTCAGTTGTGTTTGAGGGAAAAGCGTCGCTGAAGATCATCCGCTGAAGATCATGATCTTCAGTGGCGTTTGAGGGTAAAACCCTGCTAAAGGTCATGATCTTTAGCGGCATTTTTCTTGCATAAACACCGTAAATTTTAGCGGCACCATCTATAATGGCGTTTTGCTATAGTGATTGCGACCAAGGATGAAGCTTTATGGGTCCAAGTCTTCAAATCCAAGTATGGGATGAAGGAAAGGTTGCTTGATAGCATAACACTAGAAAAGTGTCCAGCTGTATGGAGAGCCTTTGCTAAGGTTTAACCATTGTTACGTGAAAATTTATGTTGATCTATGGGGTGAGAGATTCTATTAGATGTTGGAAAGATCCATGAATCCCAAACCTGGGTCCTCTGATACATAATGTGCTTTCTTATAAAAATCTGGTGTCAAATTGTTTTTTAAGCGAAATGGTTACTAATGATGGTTCGTGGAACTTAGACCTATTTAAAGTATGGTTTCTTGAAGACATTGTTAAAAGAATTGTTAGCATTCCTCCCCTATCCTTCAACAGGGAGCAATCGAATTAATTGGATTGGTACCTCGCAGGTGCCTTTTCTATCAAAAATGCTTACAAATCTCTTCGTCAAAGTACATGGAATTCGAATAATAGATGGTGGAAGATTATTTTGAAGTTTCAAGGACCTCAACGTGTAAGGGTTTTCTTATGGCTAGTATACAAGCAACGTCTTCTAACTAACGTGGAAATATCATGGAGGGGGATCAAACAAAATAGTTCTTGTTTGTCGTGTTGGCATGGGACTGGAGACTTAGTACATGTCCTTAAAGATTGCCCAACTACTAAGAAGGTATGGCTAAATGTCGTAGCCATCAGTATCTGAAACAGGTTCTTTTCTAGCAATCTTTTTGAGTGGATGGAAATCAATTTGGGTTTTCAAATATGGTTACCAAATGTGAGGGTTCTTTGGCCCAGTCTCGTTAGTTTAATCGCTTGACACATTTGTAAAAATAAAAATCTCTTTATTTTCCAAGGGATATTGTAGAGCTCTACTGATACCATTAAGTCTTCAATAAGCTGGGCAAAACAATATATTGCAACACTTAAGAATGATTCCTTTCGACAACTCATACTCGCTGATAAATCAGATTCAATGGATAACTGGATTTCTTTATATACTGATGGAGCTGTTAAGCTCAATACAGGTAAGGCTACTATCGGCGGGTGGCGTATAGTCAAGATGGATAATGGGTCGCTGGCTACAACAAGTACTTGGGGGTTTTGTTCAATTTTTGATATTGAGTTATGGGAAATTTTAGATGGTCTAGTTTTCATTCAAAGAGAGGGTCACAAGAGGGTCCTCATCCACACCGATAACTTAAAAGTGGTCAAAGCCTTTCAAGACATTCATTCGGCTGAAGCAAACTCAACATTGGTCAAAAGGATTCATATGACTCTGCAAACAATTGAGCAATGAGAAATTAAGTATATTCCTAGAGAAAAAAACTCAAGTTGTGGATCGTCTAGCCAAGATAACTTCAGAAAGAAACTCAGCATTGCAAGTATTCAACAAGATTCTTGAAGAGTTAGTAGCTGTTGTTGAGTCAGCTGGAGCAACAAATTTGATTATGTCTGTTTAAGACTGTTTGTTTGTGCTTTTTCACCAAAAAAATATTATAATATTTTTATAATATAATATTGGGTTTCTTTAAAATTAATTAATGATTTGAAAGTTTTAATGATATTTTAAAAAATAAATTTATTTAAGTGTTTGTGCGAATTAATATTATAGTATTTTTAATTTTGATTTTTTAAATTAATTAATTGAAAAATAATAATTACATTTTAAAAAAATATAAATTTACTTTGATCAATGTTTTTAGAATATTTTCAACATTAAAAGTTAATTTTTAAAAATATATTTTAAATTAAAAATTTTATTTAGTATATATTTGTGTCAATTTGTTTTATAGTTTGTATTTCCTATAATTTATTTTATTTAATTATATGTAGAATTATAATTATTTTTAATTTTTAGTATTTATTGTAAGATTTTAGCCTAATTATATGGGCTCAATTAGGTCTAAACTAATGTGTTCAATTTAAAAGGATAAGAGTTTTACTTTTAATAGGAGTTAAATTTTATACATTTATTTGGTTACTTAATGGACGTACCAGATTAAAAGTTAATCATTATAATTTGATCATCCCTTTACCTATTAAGCTTACACACACATAAAAAAAATAAAGATTATAGCCTCCATTATTTAGGGTTTGTGTAATTAATAGAAGAGATCAAGAGAGAGAAATAAATTTATCAAGTGTTATTCTTTGTATTTTCATCAAGTCTAATGGCCAACTTCAATTCTGCATTAAGTATTTCTTAAACTTATGAAAATCATGTAAAATATTTTAGATCTAAATATAGTTCAAGATGGGAAAACAATTCATTAGCTGTTCTTCTTCGTATTCTTAATCAAGCTTAATGGCCAACTCCAATTCCACATCAAGTATTTCTTGAATTTATGAAAATCATGTTATTAAAACCTTAAATCATTGATTATGCAATATTAGTGATTTGCTTTGCATAATATTTAGATAGAATAAATTTTACATGTGGTATCAGAGCCTGAGTTAAAAAAATAATTTTTCAAGTGAATTTATAATTGTTTCAAATAAATTATTTATACCGCTTAATTATTTTTATTTTATTATGGATGATAATTAAAAATTATGATTTTTAAATTTTTTCTATATATAGTTTGTTGATTAAATTGAATGATGTGTGTAACTAGACTTAATCTTTTATTATGATTTGTTTGAAATTGATAAAAATTATTATGTTGTCATGAATTGATAAATAAGATTGAATATTTGAGATTTATATATTCTCTATTTTGCTAGTATTTCTTATTAATATGACCCGTCGGTTTTTAATCTTTAAATCTTAGTTGAATAATTTTTTTTATTTAAAATTTTCATTAGTGCTGAAAAAAAAAACAAACCAGAAGTTATATAACAAAAACCGTAAATGAGAAAGAAAAGATTTTGGTGCACAATGATGGTGTTGATTATTATTATTTATTTACAATGACTAAGCTGTTGATAATTATAAGGCTTTTTTTTTCTTTTCTTTATTATTTTAAGAATTAATTCAATGATAATTGTTAATTATGATATTTATACGACATATTTAATTTAAGTTTGATATCTATATGATATATATAATTTGTTAGTCATCAAAGCAGCCAAATTAGAAAGTTTTTATAGATGTAAATTAAATCATGTAAATCATTAATATCCATGTAATTAATTAATTAAATGCTTATGATAGGAAGGTGTATAGTTGACTTTCACTATTTAGAATTTTGAAATTTGCCCAAAGGCTAACTTATTTATCCTATGAATAGTGAAAAATTATGGTGAAAATTTAAATTTTTTTTTTGTTAGATATATATTTGAATGTCCAAAAACATAGTGTATATTCGATGAAAATTATTTATTTGTACAATAAGGTGATTGGCATTTATTTATGATACTATATTTTAGTATCTCTCCAAAGGAGAATTAGGATATATTTGGATTGTTTGCACATTTGAATTTAATTAAGTTATATTATATTTAATTTTTAACAATTCAATAAAAAAATTTAAAAAATAATTTAATATAAAAATTGAATATTCAAATTTAAATATATTATATATTTTTAAAAATTTGAATACATAATTATAATTAAAGCCGTGTTTAAGTTTTTTTTATTTAAATTAAAGGATACATAAAAATGATATAAGTTTAAAATGTATTTTTTAAAAATAAAATAAAATATTAAGTTTTATATTAATTTTATTCGGAAAAAATATTTTTAAGTAAATTTTTTACTTTTAACATTAATTTAAACTTGATTTTTTTATTTTTTTAAATTAAAAATAAAAAATTAAACATTAACAGATTTTAAAATTTAAATAAGAGAGATCGTAAAGTAGAATATAACAAATTTAAATATTTATTTTTCAATATTTTTTTAAAATAATTTAATTATTAATTTATGAATATTAAAAATTTAAAATTAATATATTCTTAAATTTAAAATTTAGTTTTTTTTAAGATAATCAAATTTATAAATTTAAATAAAAATATATGTTCTTAAAATATGTAATTAAAATTACAATTGTAACTACCCGATGGTTAGGGGTGTCGGAAATTGCATTCCTGGGACTCCGTTCCCATAAATCAGATCGTAAATGTTTATTAAAAGTATTTATGAAACTAGTTGTGTAGTTAATTAGGTTTCGGTTAAGTGAATTTACTTGAATTAAAAGTAATTAGGTATAAGGACTAAACTGTATATAAGGTGAAAGTTGAATTATAGATTAAAAATAAAATAAAGGGCCAATGTAGTAACCTATGTTATAAAATATGTTAAAATACTTAATAATTAAGTAAATGTATATATATTATATAATAATAAATTAAAGTATAATAAAACAAAGTTAGTATAATAATAAAATAAAGAAATAAAGAAAGATAAAGCCATACAAATTAGAAAGAAAAGAAAGACAGAAAAAGAAAGAAAGGGAGAAAGACCGATGACAACCTAGGGACTTCTAGGGTTCAAACTTCAATTGGTTAGTCAATTTAGTCATTTTTCTTGTAATTTTTATGTTTTTGGAATCCTGATACCTAGGGCAACTCGACCCATGTTGAAATTTTTGCAATTATTAAGTTTTTAAGTGTTGTCAATGTTGAATAATTTTAGTATTAGGGATTAAATTGATGGATTTTTAAGTTAGAAATGGAAAAGGATTAATTGTAGAACAAATTGTAAAATTTGAGTATTAGAGATTAAATTGTGAAAAATTTAAAATTTAGGGGTTTAAGTGAAAATTGGGAGTTAAATTTAGTTTAAAGTAGAATTTGTATGAACATATAGAATTAAATGTGAAGAATAAAAATGAGTCACGATTTAGGGACTAAATTGCAATTTAGACAAATATTGAGTAAAAATTTAAATATTCAATATTCAATATGAAATTGAAATTTTATTGTATTGATGAATTTTAATTGTTTTAATTTCATAGCTAACGTCATACCGGAATCCTCGACTAAAAGAGGGAAAGATAAAATCGACGCCGAATAGCTCGGAATTCCTAATTTGTATTTCTATAATCCGAACCTAATTACTAATTGTTGTATTTTGATTTAATGCATATGGTAAGTGGTTGAGGTGAGTATTTGACACTTTGATATTGAATTGGTATATATATTATGAATGTATTGATTATTTGAATTGAAATGAATATATATATATATATATGTAAATGTGATAATGTGCAAATATGATAATTGGATATTGGCTGTATTTGGAGAGTGAATTGGAACCCTATTAACTGTATCGAGCTAAGTCAGATGTAGATGGCATGTTATAGGATAGGAAGAGTTTAGGGATTTCTTTGACTTCGAGTTGATGAGGCACTGGGTGCCAATTTACTTCGGTTTAACCGATGAGACACTGGGTGTCAAATTTATATAGCGCTGGGCGCAGTTACTACTTCAGATTTATCCGATGAGGCACTGGGTGCCAAACTGGTGTGTTGATTGGATTCATGTATCTATCCGAGTCCAAGTCGTGTTAATAGGGGTAATTAAATAAAACGATACTATGATTGATATTGGATAATATTGTATGTGAATTGAAAATGGGATAGTGACTTGAAAAATGAAAATAAGATATATGAGCATGAAAATAAGATATATGAGTTATGTACTCATGAATTGGATATGGAATGGATAATGTTAATTGTTTAAATGATAAGTTGATCAAATTGTGAAAAGCTATTATATAGCAAGTGATGAGAATTGAGTATGATATGAAATGATGTATTCATGAATTAAGTATAGAATGGCTAATGCCATTGTACAAATAAATGTGATTTGATATGTGAATAACTATTTATATGATAGTCATGATACTAGACATTAATATGTGCTTATAATTTAATTGTGCATATTATATTATCTTGTCTTTAAATGTTCGGATTATTGAAATACCACTGAGTTTTACTTAGCGTACGGTTTTGTTTTTCCGTGCGCAGATTAAGTATTTCTCTTTTGATCGTCGATTCAGCTTCCAACAACGATCCCGAACTCAAATGTGGTGATGTTTATCTTTTGTGTTGGCATGTACCTAGGATGTCTAAATGATAGTTATTTTGTGGATGGAATGTATATGAGGTTATAAGTGTAATGTTGTTGGTTTGATATATATATATATATAAACATGTGTCCGTGTTTGAAGCTATAGTATGGTATGGTAAATTGAACCAAAGCTTGGTATGTACATGTGAATTCATGTTAATGTTTTAAATAGATATGGGCTAGGCCAAATTGATGAATTTTGGCATGTTTATAATCTTAATTTGAATGATGCACTGATGATATGTTTTGATGATATAAATGTGGTACCAAAGAGGATACATTGGTTAGGCACCTAGGATGATTGTCTTGACATGTTTTGAATGTGTTTGATCATGTTTTGAACAGGTTAAACGAATGATTTTTGAGTTGTTTAATGCCCAAGCATGTAGGAATTGGTAAATTTGTTGGTAAAGACACGTTTTAGGTCCACACGGCCAGACACACGGACATGTGACTTGGTCGTGTAAGACACACGGTTAGCACATAGGTGTGCGAGGCCATTTTAAAGGGTAGACAGCCTGGCACACAGGCATGTGGTTTAGCCGTGTGACCCAAGTCAGAGGGTTACACAGGCACAGACACTGCCTGGGACACAGTCGTATGTCCCTACTTCGAATGCCCACATGGCCAAACACACGGGCGTGTGACTTGGCCGTGTGAGTCACATGGCCGTGTGAACCCTACAGTTAAAATTTTTCTAATTTTTTCCAAAAATGTTCAAATGTTCCTAATTTAATCTCAAATCGTTTCTAAAGTGTTTTCAAACTCTCAAAGGCTTAATAAGGGACTCTATGCATGTTAATGATGAATCATTTTATTATTTTTGAAATATTTTAAATGAATGATTAGATTACGATTACTCGGTAATGTCCCAATACCCTATTTTGACAACGAATACGGGTCAAGGGTGATACAACAATTGTCAAAAACTGTTTTTAAAAATTGTTTTAAAAAATTGTTTCAAAACTTTTTTTGATACAATTGTTTTATTTTTTTTTTTAATATTAGAAAAATAATGCTATTGACAGCTTCTAATTAGTTAATAAATAACAAAAAAATATTATAAAGAGTATTATTATTTTTCGATTATTCTTTTCAATTAAATTAATCATTTGCATCTAAATATAACGACAAAATATTTTATTTTTTTTCAAAATTTTAATTTTCTAGAATTACTATGCTTACAAAACACTTGAAATTATTTATCATACATTTTATTTTTTCTAATTTGTTTTTCAAATCTTTAATTTAAAATTATTCCAAAACATTATTTATCATATATTTAACTACAGTTTTAATTAAAAAAATTAAAATATGTATATTGATTTAATTATTATTTTAACATTTATACAATTTTAAAATTAAAATTGTTAGAGTTGTGTGATCCCGTCACTTGTTAACAAAATAAAATAGAGAGACAAAATAGGTGGTACGGATGATGCTGTACATGTTGATTCGTAAAGGACTATGCTTATTCTATTAGACATTGACTATAACAAAGTTGTTTAACGCTTAAATAGATGTAGTCGAACTCCTTATGTATTATGTGTTTTTTAACATAGTGAATTCCTCATGTAAAAATTAAATTTACAAAAAATAATTAAATTGCAATTATGTTTTAAAGTCAGCATTTAAATGAAATCTTCTCATTTCAAATTGTTGATGTCTTATCATTAGAATTTTATGAAAGGATTTGAAATCCATGGTCAACGTTTAAAAACCATATATCATCCACACAACACCGCAGATCTGCAATTCCTAACATAATAAAACAACCGGATGTAGGGAAAGAGGGTTTTAAAATTTAAAAATTATAATTATCTCTTAAATTTAAAAATAGTTATTATTATCTATTAATTTTTAAAATATTTATTATAATAATAAATTTCATGTAAAAGATAATAATATTTTAATAAAAACGTTCCTATTAAAATTTAATAGGAAAATAAAATTAAAATATACTAATATTTTAAGTAATATTTATCTAAAAAAGAATTTAAGGAGTAATTTAAAAAATTAAAATTAAAATTAAAATTTTAATTGGAATATATATATCAAATTACAAAAATAAAGATATTTTAAAATTAAATATTTTGAAAGGATAGTTTAATTAGAAAGTTATAAAATATTTTTTTAAGTTATAGAAATTAAATGGCATGACTGATATTTATATTTGATATGAAATTGTGAAACGTTTCTAAGAAATACCACGGCATGACTAAGATTTTTTACCTACTTTATAACCTCATGCTTAAGTGGTAAGTAAATTAAATTATAGTTTATATTATAAACAAAAAGGAGAAAAAGAAAATAACACAAACACAAGTTATTGAATATGATTATAAGATTGACAAAGGTATAAAAGGTGCTTGCATATTCTAGAGGGTTCTTTTGATGGAGAGAAAAAGTGTTGCAAACAAGTGAATATGATGTACTGGAAGAAGGTGGAGGGGAAGGTTCGAGTAGATTCGGTAACATTGGGCACATCGACAGATGGGGAGGTAGAGAAAGTTAAATATAGCTAACAATCAGGCTTAACAAACAAGTTGAGAAAATTTTGAGAGAACCCTTTGAGAGTTCAAATGCTGAAAATGCCAAAAGTGTTGAGTTTTTTCACCTGTTGTGAAAGACTTCTATTTATAGTGTTTCAAGAATAAGAGTTACAATGATGGTAATTAATATGAATAATGTAATTAATTTTCAGTTACCATTACATTAATGATTAAGAAGAGATAGTGAAAGTTTTTGTTCGTGATGGTGAATAGTGAAGAAGAATTCATTGTGTTTTTGAAAGGAGAAAAAAACACTCAATGTTACAAAAAAAGGTTAAGAGGAGAACTCTTAACTACCTTCATATATGATCCACCAAGTTAAGCTCTCTGGAACATCTCAAAAGTGAAGATAACCCAAGAACCCTACCACATTACGGGGTTACTTTCACTTCTTCTACTGTGGTGAAGTGGTACTACGTGAAACATTTTTCGCGAAACATCTCTTGAAACGTAAGACAATAGTTGTTCTTAGATGAGATGTTCTTGAGTAATGATTATTTTGACATGTTCCAAACGTGAGTTGTTCTCAATGTAGAGGTTGTTCCTAATAAGAATTGTTCTGTGGTAATGCTTTTCCTGGTAAAGTTTGTTCTGAATAATGACTCTTCCAGAAAAACACGATTCTTCTAAATCCAAGTTGTTCCAAACAATGGTTGTTCTAAACGTAACTATTCCTAAAATGCTATTATTCTAAATAAAAGTTGTTTCGAACTTTAGTTGTTCTCAAATATCAACTACACTGGATGACAATTGTTTTAATTAAAGTCTTGTTCTGAACATAGTTATTCTCAAACAACATTTGCTTTGAACAACAACTATTTTAAACAAGAGTTTTTGCTCTAAAAGAGATACGCTTGGTAGTATAATTTCTTGAAGCATAATGTTCTTTATTTTAAGGAAGAGATAAAATGTTAGTAGCCAAAATTGAGTATCTACACATATAAGGGTTTGAATCCCTACTCTTACTTGCTTGCTCTCTAGTGTATCACTATCTTATCAAAGTGCATAGTGTTTTCTTATTGAAATTGTATTGATTTGTTTGGATGCATAGTTATAGATTTATTAATATTTTTGAAAATATGTTTATAAATATTAAATGAATGAAATTTAATAAATAATTTAAATATAAATATTTATCAATTATATAAAATACCCATCAATATATTTCATAAATAAAAAATCCCTTACATTAAACAAATTCAAAATAAACAGTAAAAAATCTATATATTGAACAATGTGTATCCACGATAAAATCATCTCATATTAATCTATAAAATGGAAGTTTTATACACATAAAGCTATGCTCGTAAAGTTTTTTAGAGATTTTGTCTTTGTTACCTTTATTTCATTTGTATGTTAGAAGTCCTTCACCTCTTTTATTATTTACTATTTTTTATATTTCAAAGTTTTTAACTTGGCTACTTTATATTGTTTATGGTTAGTAAAAATTAACAATTAAAGTTAATACTTATTACTATAAATGGTAAAAAAGTAAATTCTATATATATATTTAATATTATTGATGTACTCGTTGATGCATAATATTTTTATTGGTGCAACTAGAATTAGGCAGAATAAGTCAATGCAAGTGGTATAGACCAAAGGTGTAAAAAAGAGAATTCATTGTTCTAAATTTCTAGTAGAATGATGCACATTGACTAGTATGACCAGAACTAACGTGGAACTAACTATATTGTTATATGTGGGGCGTGCCTCACATTTATCAGATACGTTGCAGGCACCTTAGACGAGAATCAGCGAGCAATCGAAGAAGGGCCAAAACAGGCCGGACATAGGGACGACACAACTTTTATTGGCAACATATGTGGAGACAATGTTCTGAGGAGGAGAGCCAGCACATCACGACGTCACGAAGATTCCTGATGTTATGCAGCCACGTTTTGTACAACTCAACAGGACTTCTTATCCCAATTGGACTCTGATTACTATAGGGTTATTTTAGTCATTTTAGCCCTTAGTATTAAGCCTATTTAGAATGCCTTTCTAACCTTGATTTAGACATGTCAATCAATAAGGGTTTTTCTTAAGGATAATAAGATGTAGTCACATATGAGTTTTGGTGAGAGTTTCATGGTAACTATTGTAACATCCCTAACTCGAAACCATCGCCGAAATAGGGTTAAGAGGTATTACCTATCAATCAGAACATTTAACATCTAGAATTTACGACACAAAGTCAATCATCTTCAATCACATTCATTTATAATTATGTTGTCCCTTATCAAGGTCTATGAGACCTATTTCAAATACTAAAGATGGGGTCGGGACTAAAACGAAACACATACAAAATTTCATAAAATTAATACTTTTCTCAAATTCAGGGGATACATGCCCGTGGAAGGAGACCGTGTGCCCTCCACGACTTTTAGACACCCCCGTGTGTCCATCCGTGTCCATATACTGACCATACCAACACAGTCGCTAGACACGCCCGTGTGCCATGGCCGTGTGGTTCTATGATTTCCCCACCACGGCCACCAAATACGCCTGTGTGCCATGGCCGTGTACTCTTAGCTAGCTACTGACTTGTACACCACGGCTAGCTGACACCCCCGTGTCGAAGTCGTGTGCTACTAAGCTACATTCTGCCAATTCACCCACGGTCTTTAGGCACGCCCGTGTGCCACAACCGTGTGACATTATAGGCCATTTGCAAGGCCAAAATGCCACCTATAAGGGTCAAACCTACAAGCCATATTTACCAAGACATCTCATGCACATATAACCACCAAAAACATACCAATATAGTCATTCAAACCATGCATTCAATACCAACTCCAACCATGACAATTTCAAAGACTAAAACTCATATCATCACAAGCATAATTCATTCATTACCAAACATCATTCCTTTCAATTTCACTTATTCATACTAGCATTTTTCCAACACAAAGTTACCATTCATAAGTCAATTTCTCAACTGACAATTCATACCAAAAGATGCATCATATATATATACCAAATTCATTCATGCTAAAACTAACACATATCTAGCCACATCTCATGGCTACTACAAATTTCAAACATGATTCAAATGACCAGCCTATACATGCCATATTTTAACTATGTACATCTTTCCAAAATACCCCAAAATAGATTGCGATAGATAGTGTATGGCGAGATGTTGACGATCCCCGATCCAAGCTAGCTTTATCGACATCGCGCAGCGAGAGAAACAAATCATCTGAAGAAGCTTTACAAAGCTTAGTAAGTTCGAATTACAATACAATCATATTATCAAATCAAACCAACGTATACAATAGCTATCACATAGATCATTTCTCTTATACTCATACCACATCATCTATAGTTAAAAATACTCATTCATCCACTCATAGCATCATCTATAAACTCATCAACCACAAAGGTTCGATACATACCTTGACTATCACATAGTTATTTAATTTCCAAACTTCTCAATGCTTGATATTACTTGTCGATCATTCTTATGAATTCTTTTCAATTTTAATCGCACACTCAATGCCATCTACATGAGAAAAACTTATTGGTTATCGCACACTTAGTGCTTAATCTATCGACCAATTTGTCTCGACATTGCACACACAGTGCTAATTCTATAAACCGAAGCTTTCATATTATCGCATACACAGTGCTATTCATTTCTGTTTCGATTTCATTTTTGCACACTTAGTGCCATCAACTAAATTTCGCACATAGCATCTCAATTTTATACACATATGCATATTCATTTCATAATACTAAAACATATCTTAATATCATGAATTATATCCGAACTTACCACGGACATCTACTATCGATACGGTCGATTAATCGAGCACTTTATCTTTGCCTCGATCTCGATCCGAACCTCTTCTCTCTTGGTCTATACACATTCAAATTCAATCCATTCAATCACTAACTCATTCAATTTAGTCCGCACACACACATTTAGGGCATTTTACAAAATAGCCCTCACATTTTCACATTTCGACACTTTAGTCCCTATTTCACAAAATCATCAAATACACAAAATTTCAATACACATGTGCTTAGCCAAATACTTCTCATGCTAATACAAGCCCACACATTTCATTTATTTTACATTTTAATCCTCCAAAATGCTATTTTTACAATTTAGCCCTAATTAGCTAAATTCATAAAAAATTCAAGAACAACACATGTTCATTAAACACATATCTTTCATTTAACACCAACACTCATCACAAAGCTCACATACTCATCAATGACACATCACAAAAACATCATCAATTCATAAAATTACAACATGGGTTAGCTAGAGCACGAAGCAACGAGTAGAAATTATCAAAAACTGAGTCAACAACTTACCTCAATCAAGCTAAGCCTTAACCGAAAATATCAAAGCTTCAAACTCTCTTCTTTGGTTCTTATTTTCGGTGGAAACAACAAAGATGAGCACAAATTTTAGCTTTTGTTTTATTTATTATACATTAATGCACCATTTACCAATTTGCCCTTAATAAACATTAATAATAACGACCAATGCCATGCCATTATCATCCATTTAATACCAAATGGTTTATTAACAACTTAAGGACTCCTCATTTAAAAAGCCATAACAAATAAACACTTTAACAATCAGCACACAACATTTTACACTTTATGCGATTAAGTCCTTTCTCTTAATTCGTCACACAAACGAGCAAATTATCACACAGAATTTTCACACAGACTATGTCACATATCATTCACACAGAAAATATCATTAAAATATTTTTTTTACGACCTTAGATTTGTGGTCTCGAACCACTGTTCTGACTAGGAACTAAACTGGGATGTTAGAACTCTCCCCCCTTAGGGATTTTCGTCCCCGAAAATCTTACCAGTGAATAGGTGTGGATATTGCTCTCTCATAATGTTCTCAAACTCCCACGTAGCCTCTTCAACTCCGTGTTTGTGCCATAACACTTTCACTAAGGAAATTCTTTTGTTTCTTAACTCTTTAATTTCTCGTGCCAAAATTCAGATCGGTTCTTCACTATACGGCAAGTCTGACTAAATCTCAACTTCAGTAGGAGTAATCACATCAGATGGCAATTTCAATCTATAAGTAACCGGCCCAACTCGTGCAATAATCTCATACGGTCTGATGAATCTCGGACTCAGCTTGCCCTTTCGGCCAAATCAAAGTATTTTCTTCCACGGAGACACTTTCAAAAACACTTTATCACCTACCTCAAATTCGAAATCTTTTCGTTTCAAATCTGCATAAGATTTCTGACGATCTGAGGCCGCTTTCAAACTGTCACGAATTACCTTCACTTTCTGTTCAGTCTCTTTTATCAAATCAACCCCGTGAATCTTATTCTCACTTAGCTCAGTCCAATACAATGGAGTTCGACACTTTTGACCGTAAAGAGCCTCATATGGTGCCATTTTAATACTAGATTTAAAATTGTTGTTATACGCAAACTCAATTAATGAGAAATGCTTTTCCCAATTACTTTCAAATTCAAGTATGCAACATCTCAGCATGTCTTCGAGAATCTGAATGATTCGTTCGGATTGGCCATCTGTTTGCAGATGAAAAGCAGTACTGAAATGCAATTTCGTGCCTAAAGCATTTTGCAATTTCTTTTAAAATTGCGAGGTAAATCTCGAATCTCTGTCAGACACAATAGATAGAGGTACCCCGTGCAATCTCACGATCTCATTAATATATAATTCAGCCAATCTATTAAGTGAATAATCTATTCTCACTGGAATAAAGTGAACTGATTTCGTCAATCTATCAACTACCACCCAGATCGCATCTTTCTTACTCGGAGGTAAAGGCAAACCCGACACAAAGTCCATCATAATTCTCTCCCATTTCCACTCAGAAATCATAATCGGTTGTAACAAACCAGACGAAACTTGATGTTCAGCCTTAACTTGTTGACAAACAAAACATTTCAACACAAAGCTAGAAATATCTCTTTTCATACCATGCCACCAATAGAACTGTTTATGATCATTATACATTTTCGTACTCCCCGGATGCACAGTCAAATGACTATTGTGATCTTCGTTCAAAATTGTTTGAATCAACTCTGAATTGCTTGGAACACAAATACGATCTCTGAATCTCAAACAATCATCACTATCAACTCGAAATTTCGATACAGCATCCGAATCACACTGAACTCTTTTTGCTAATAGCTCATTATCAATCTTCTGAGCCTCACATATCTATTGTAAAAACAACGATTTTACTTTCAATTCAGCTACAACCGCATCATCATCACACAAATCTATCTGATTGTTCATAGCTCGCAAAGCATATAACGATTTACAACTTAAGGCATCAGCTACAACATTAGCTTTACCCGGGCGGTAATCTATCACAAGTTCATAGTCTTTCAACAATTCTAACCATCTTCTCTGTCGCAAGTTCAAATCTTTCTGAGTCATCAAATACTTTAAACTCTTATGGTCAGTATAAATGTGACATTTTTCCCCAAATAAATAGTAACACCAAATCTTCAATGCGAATACAATCGCAGCCAGTTTAAGATCATGCGTTGAGTAGTTCTTTTCGTGCGGCTTTAACTGTCTCAAAGCATATGCAATAACTTTCCCTTCTTGCATCAGCACACAGCCCAAACCATTCAATGATGCATCCCTGTAAACTACGAACTCTTTGCCTGACTCGGGTTGAATCAACACTGGTGCTTCTGTTAACAACACTTTCAACTGCTTAAAACTCTGCTGGCACTTTTCTGACCACTCGAATCTAACATCTTTCTGTAACAACTTTGTCAACGGAGTCGCAATCATCGAAAGGCCTTTCACAAATCGTCTATAATATCGTGCTAGTCCCAGAAAACTACGGACTTCAGACACACTTCTCGGAGGTTTCCATTCCAAAATAGCGGAGATTTTACTCGGATCAACTCGTATCCCAACAGCTAATACAACATGTCCTAGAAAACTAACCTCACGCAACCAAAATTCACATTTGCTAAACTTTGCATACAACTGATTCTCACGTAGTGTTTGTAGCACGGTTCTCAAATGTTCGGCATGCTGCGTCTCATCACACGAATAAATTAAAATATCATCAATGAACACCACCACAAAGTGATCAAAATACGGTCTGACTATCCGATTCATTAAATCTATAAATAATGCAGGAGCAGTTGTTAGTCCGAAAGGCATCACTAAGAATTTGTAATGTCCGTACCTCGTTCTGAAAGCAGTCTTCAGCACATTAGACTCTTTAACTCTTAACTGATAGTAACCTAATCTCAAATCTATCTTAGAAAACACTGTAGCTCCCCTCAGCTGATCAAACAAATCATTGATACGAGGCAACGGGTATTTGTTCTTTATTGTCACTTTATTCAGCTGTCCATAATCAATATACATTCTCATAGTTCCGTCTTTCTTTTTTACAAATAATACAGGAGCTCCCCAAGGTGAGAACTCAGTCGTACAAATCCTCTGTCAGTCAACTCTTGCAACTACGACTTTAACTCTTTCAATTCTGTTGGTGCCATTCTATATAGAGATATAGAAATAGGAGTAGTCCCCGGCACTAATTCGATACCAAATTCCACTTTCCGGATTGGAGGTAATCCTGACAGCTCTTCAGGAAACACATCTGGAAACTCACATACTCACAATTCACAATGACATTATGTAGAATAAGCTAATCTATACCAAGAATTATGTCAAATTCCTCAAAGGGAAGCAACATCAAATTAACTGAAAAACATATATCACGAAACATCAATGGGCAACTCTTGCACACCTTATCCACCAAGACACACTTGCCTAAAGGGTTCAACACTCTAACCACAAATTCATTAGACTCAACAGGTAGAGTTTTACTCGATACTAAATTCACACACATATAGGAATGAGTTGACCCCTGATCTATCAATGCAATAACATCAATATCAAATAAAGTAAAAGTACCAGTGATGACATTTGGAGATGATGCTTTCTCTCGTGCACGTATAGCATAGGCTCAAGCAGGAGCTCTCGCCTTCGATCTCACAGCTGTATCAGTTGTCCCTCTCTGGCTATCATTCACATTTATAGTGTTTCTGGGTGGTCTACCTCTAGCCTTCACATTACTCGGTCTTTCATTCTAAACATTTTCCTCTTCGACCATTTTCGGGCAATCTCGAATAAAATGATCTTAAGATCTACATTTATAGCAAACTCTATTGTTGTACTTACCCCAGCACTCTCCTACATGTTGTCTTCCATATTGTCTGTACTCAGGCTTGTTACTCTTAACATTACCAACACTTGATTCATTCGGAGCTTGAATTCGTAAACCAGTACTTTGTCTCGAACGATCTTTACTTGGATGTCCAAACGAAGCATTTGAACGATTGCTTGCATCTCTATATCTCTTAGTAGAAGGTTGAGAAAATTTATTCATCAATCTCTTTTTTTCATCACGAGCTTCAGAATCAGCTTTCTTCTTTTCTTTACTGAGCTCTTCAGTTTTACACGTTCTTTCAACTAACACAACAAATTCATTTATATCGAGTATCCCAACCAATAACTTGATGTCTTCATTCAATCCCTCTATGAAACATTTGCACATAGTAGCTTCGTTGAAACACATTCTCTCTCGTATTGACTCAATCTTATGAATTCTCGCTCGTACTAAGTAACAGACAAACGTCCTTGTTTCAATTCTAGAAACTCTTTACGTTTCTGATCAATGAAGCGTTGACTGATATACTTCTTTCTGAACTCAGCTTGAAAGAAATCCTAGGTAATTCTCTCACTCGGAACCACAGATGTCAACATTTTCCACGAGTTGTAAGCCGTGTCTCTCAACAAGGAAACTGCACACTAAATGCACTCATCAGGGTTTAACGACATCTCATCAAAAACTCTGATTATATTCTCAAGCCAAAACTCGGCTCGCTCAGCATCGTCATCAGATGTGGCCCTAAACTCTTCGGCCCCATACTTGCGAATCTTATCCACAAGATGTTTATTTAATCTGATCGGATCTACAACTTGTGGCACAACAGGTACTTGTGGGGGCGAAGGTTGTGGAGCAGCCAGATTCGTTCACATACTAAAGATGGGGTCGGGACTAAAACGAAACACATACAAAATTTCATGAAAAATTAAAACTTTTCTAAAATTCAGGGGATACACGCCCATGAAAGGAGACTGTGTGCCCTCCACGGCTTCTAGACACCCCCGTGTGTCCTTCCGTGTCCATATACTGACTATACCAACACAGTCACTAGGCACGCCCGTGTGCCATGGCCGTGTGCTACTAGGTCATATACTGATTTCCCCACCACGGCCACCAAACACGCCTATGTGCCATGGTCGTATACTCTTAGCTAGCTACTGACTTGTACACCACGGCTAGCTGACACCCCCGTGTCGAGGCCGTGTGCTACTAAGCTACATTCTGCCAATTCACCCACGGTCTTTAGGCACGCCCGTGTGCCACAACCGTGTGACATTATAGGCCATTTGCAAGGCCAAAATGCCATCCATAAGGGTCAAACCTACAAGCCATATTTACCAAGACATCTCATGCACATATAACCAACCAAAACATACCAAAATAGTCATTCAAACTATGCATTCAATACCAACTCCAACCATGACAATTTCAAAGACTAAAACTCATATCATCACAAGTATAATTAATTCATTACCAAACAACATTCCTTTCAATTTCACTTATTCATACTAGCATTTTACCAACACAAAGTTACCATTCATATGTCAATTTCTCAACTCACAATCCATACCAAAAGATGCATCATATATATATACCAAATTCATTCATGCTAAAACTAGCACATATCTAGCCACATCTCATGGCAACTACAAATTTCAAACATGATTCAAATGGCCAGCTTATACATGCCATATTTTAACTATGTAATCTTTCCAAAATACCCTAAAATAGATTGCCAATAGTGTGACTGAGATGCTGATGATCCCCTGATCTGAGCTAGCTTTATTGACACTGCGAAGCAGAGAAACAAATCACACAGTAAGCTTTACAAAGCTTAGTAAGATCGAATTACAATACAATCATATCATCAAATCAAACCAACGTATACAATAGCCATCACATAAATCATTTCTCTTATACTCATACCATATCATCTATAGTTAAAAATACTCATTCATCCATTCATAGCATCATCTATAAACTCATCAACCACAAAGGTTCGATACATACCTTGACTATCACATAGTTATTTAATTTCTAAACTTCTCAATGCCTGATATTACTTTTCGATCATTCTTATGACTTCCTTTTAATTTTAATCGCACACTCAGTGCCATCTACATGAGAAAAACTTATTGGTTATCGCACACTTAGTGATTAATCTATCGACCAACTTGTCTCGACATCGCACACACAGTGCCAATTCTATAAACTGAAGCTTTTATATCATCGCACACACAGTGCTATTCATTTCTGTTTCGATTTCATTGTCGCACACTTAGTGCCATCAACTAAATTTCGAACATAGCATCACAATTTCATACACATATGCATATTCATTTCATAATACTAAAACATATCTTAATATCATGAATTATATCCGAACTTACCTCGGACGTCGAGTACCGATACGGTCGATTAATCGAGCACTTTATCTTTGCCTCGATCTCGATCCGAACCTCTTCTCTCTTAGTCTATACACATTTAAATTCAATCCATTCAATCACTAACTCATTCAATTTAGTCCGCACACGCACATTTAGGGCATTTTACAAAATAGCCCTCACATTTTCACATTTTAACACTTTAGTCCCTATTTCACAAAATCATCAAATACAAAAAATTTCAATACACATGTGCTTAGACAAATTCTTATGCTAATAAAAGCCTACACATTTCATTTATTTTACATTTTAATCCTCCAAAATGCTATTTTCACAATTTAGCCCTAATTAGCTAAATTCATCAAAAATGCAAGAACAACATATGTTCATTAAACACATATCTTTCATTTAACACCAACACTCATCACAAAGCTCACATACTCATCAATGGCACATCACAAAAACATCATCAATTCATAAAATTACAACATGGGTTAGCTAGAGCACGAAGCAACGATTACGAAAACGTAGAAATTATCAAAAACCGAGTCAAAAACTTACCTCAATCAAGCTAAGCCCTAACTAAAAATATCAAAGCTTCAAACTCTCTTCTTTGGTTCTTATTTTCGGTGGAAACAACAAAGATGAGCACAAATTTTAGCTTTTGTTTTATTTATTATACATTAATGCACTATTTACCAATTTGCCCTTAATGAACATTAATAATAACGACCAATGCCATGCCATTATCATCCATTTACTACCAAATGGTTTATTAACAACTTAAGGACTCCTCATTTAAAAATCCATAACAAATAAACACTTGAACAATCAGCACACAACATTTTACACTTTATGCGATTAAGTCCTTTCTCTTAATTCGTCACACAAACGAGTAAATTATCACACAGAATTTTCACACAGACTATGTCACATGTCATTCGCACAGAAAATATCATTAAAATATTCTTTTATAACCTCGGATTTGTGGTCTCGAACCACTGTTCCGACTAGGGTCTAAACCGGGATGTTACAACTATGGAAAGAATTTTGTTCCCAAGCTAGGATTTTGTTTTTCGGGGCTTAGTTTTGTACGTTTAGTACATTTAAGTTATTTTCTTCATAACGAACTCTTGTTTGTTTACATTTATTGAAAAGTCGAAGCCTCCTTTACCCTTATTTTGTATCCTCTTCAGAGGAGTTTTCCACATAAGTATTTGTGTATTTGATCTTCTCTATTTTACTTGTTTTGTAACAACCCGTTTTTCAGTAATGTTGGAAACAATAGTTTCGGGATCAGAATTCCGACGAGAGAGTCCATAGATATATTTAATTAATATTTATGAGTTAAATATAGTATAATAACAAATAGTGATTTAATGGATTTTATTAATTGGTTAGTTAGTCAAGGTACAAATTGTGCATATTGAAAGTCAAGTTGTTTTGAAAAATGAGCTTTTATATAGGTGAATTGAGGTTTGGTCCGGTAATTTTGATGATTAATTAAGTAATTGAGGAAAAAGGATAAATTGTAAAAACCATAAAAATTAATCGGTAATAGTTATTATTTGTTAAAAGGCATAATTAAGATTTATTTATGATTTTATATGTCAATTAAACCATTTTTACCTTAGTGACCTGTTAAAGTATGAGATAGTTGAATATTTATAATTAAATATTTGTTAAATTAAGTTAAAATAAATAAATTAAAAGATTAAAAACATAAACAAATGAAGACATCTTCTTCATTATTTTTTTTCCAGTTGAATGGCCATTTTTGGAGCTTCTCCATTTCGGCCAAGCAATTGTTCTTTCATGTTAAGCTTTTCAAAGCTGGTTTTTCATAATCTTTATGTTTTGAAGATCACTGCAATTAGGTCCAGCTAACCTGTATTTCCATTTTCAAAACTGTCAAAGATTTAAAAAGTTTCAATTGATATTATTTGATGTTTTTGAATGTTTATGGTAAATTTTGAAGCTTAGAAATGAAATAAGATTAATTTGTTAAGTTGAGTTATAGACTAAATTGTGAATATATTGAAATTGGTATGAAATATTTGTAAATTGTGATAATAATAGGATGTATATGGACATAATTGAAGCATATTTAAAATTTGGAGTTCAAATTTGGAAGATATAGTAAGTTCGATTTTAGGGACTAAATTGAATAAAATGTAAAACTTTAGGGACAACCAAATAATTAAATTGAGTTTATACATGTTTATAATTGGATAAAATAAGAGGGTTTGAATTAATAAATTGAATTGAATTGTTGAATATATCGAAAATTGGACCAAATTAAAGATAATCGGGGAAATAATAAAAATTACGTATTAGTCCTTAGAGAGTTTTTTGTTTGTTGTCTTGACCAAGTAAGTTCATGTGGTATGTTTGAGTTAAATTTTTATCCACATAGAATTATTATTGTAATCATGTTTAATTGAAATTTTGATTGTTTACAATTCGATATAAAAAAGTAAGTTAAATGATTAAATTGAATACGATGAATTACAAATTGAAATAATTAAATAATTGACCCTAAATTGGACTGGAATAGGATTTTTTTTATGATAAAGTGATGATTTGATGTAATTAGCTAAATTGATTCAATTTAGACATATTGATAGTGATAATGAGCGAATTGAATATATGTGAAAAATGTGTATATATATAAATGTGTAATTGAATGCATATAGAGATGATTGTTGTTGTCATGAGTATGGATGAATGATTTAATGATGAAAATATATGTGAATTGAGATATTGATTGATAATAAATTGAGTAATGAATACCCTATTAATTGTTCTGATAGAGTCGGATATAGTTGGCATGTCATAGGATAGTAAGAGTTCAGGGTTATTTTAACTACGAGTCAATGAGGCATTGGGTGCCAAATTGCTTTGGTTATATCGATTAGACATTGGGTTTCAAACTATTTGATAAGCGCTAGGCGTAACTATTTGCTTCAGATTTATCCAATGAGGCACTGAGTGCCAAATTGGTGTGTTGGTTGGATCCGTGTATCCGTTTAAGTCGTGTTAATAGGGAGATGAAAAATAAAAAAAGTATGATAATGAAAAAGCATTTGAAATCCATGAAATTGGAAAATTGAATATGAGATATGGTATCTGATATTGAGATGGCAAATGAATAAGAAATGGAATAAAAGTGTGAAATGAAATGTCTATTTGTGAAATGAGATGATATGATGACTGGATGATATATATACATATTGAAAATCGATTGTACAAGCCCAAAGGCCCAACTTGAAAACATGATAAATCGATGAATGTGATTCATAATTAGTATTATGGAATAAAGTAGTGATTAATATTTAATTACATTCAATATCTATTTGGTATAAAGGTGAATTAATATGATTTGGATTGAGAATTCAAATTATGAAATGAAAATTAATGTTTGAAATTAACTTGAAATGGGATGTATTGTAAATAAGTAGATTGTATGATAAGCTAAGATAGTGAATTGATTTAAATGATTATTGGTTTTGTGAATGGTAATTAAATGTTGAATAATTGAATTGAAATATTATATGACCGAGTTACTATATGGTTTGATAAATGTTGAACTCACTTTTTTTATATTTGAATTGTCTTGATAGGCAAACTTTACCACGCTAGGTAACATGTAGTGTATAATTATAACCTGAGGTAAGTTACTTGGTTTTTTAATACCTGTGAACTTACTAAGCATTTGTAATGCTTACTACCTTGTTTCCTTTTTCCTTGTAATGTCAGGTGGATCGTCGAGAAGCTCGCACTATCCTGATATTGACTTAATAGTCTTTCTATCATTTAAAACTTGGTTTTGTAGCATGTATATAGGTGATTCATTTTTGGTCAATCTTAAATATTGGTACTTTGGTTCTTGATTGTGGTTTGAGTTTTGAATGGTTATATGTTATGTATTTAAGTGTTTATGATGGTATATGGTTAGGGCATAGTTGAATTGTTTGAATTAGGGGTGAGTCGAATCAAATGAAAATATTTTGAGTTACTCGAGTTGACGAATCTTATTTTATCATCCTAACTCGATTTGAAATTTTCTCGAATCGAGTCGAGTAAGATGGAATTCGAATCGAATCAAACCGAATATATTTGTTCGAGTTAAATTTTAAAAAAATGACTTTGGGTCGTTGTAACCACTATCATCTACCGTAATCAAATTTGCCCACCGTAATCAAATTTGTTATTAACTTTCATCTTATAATTTATTTATTAATATTTTATATACGAATTAGCTTCTTTGCTTGCTTAGTTACTTCAATTATCTTCTGATTTCTGTCATTGTGTATTTTGAAATTAAAAAATATATTAAATATAAAAAATGTGATTTTTTTTAATAAAAATATCTTAAAGATAAAATGTGAAATTGATACCAACATAAAATTTTAACACAAATATTTTATGACATCATCAATAATTCAATTTTAGATTTAATATGATTAAACAAATCAATAATATAAATAGTAAAAAATGTGAAATTTAATTTAATAATTTAAATAGTATATATAAATAAAATTATTACTGTTTAGGTTTAGAGTTTTTTTTATAATTTTTTTATTTGGGGGTAAATGGTGAAAAGTAAAAGTTTGGGAGAAAAATAAAAAGTTTTGAGGGTTAGGGAGTAAAATTTTGGGGAGTTAATGGGGAAAATATTAAAAAATTGGTTGCATGACACGCCCATGTGGCATCTTTGATTTTTGGTGCAGGTTTATTCACATGGCCTCAAAGATTGCACAGCCTTGCAACAAGGTCGTGTGACCCTGAGTTACACGGGTGTAGGTTGTTACACGGTTTGGCCACACGAACATGTTTTTGAGCCACACAAGTAGAGCTCTATCACACGGCCGTGTGACCCTTGTTTGCACTTTTGCTCAATTTTTTTTTTGTAAAAGTTTCATTTTAGCCCATAATTGTTCCCAGTTTGTTTTAAATGCTTTGTATGCTCGATTTAGGTTAGGGTATGATCAATTAGCATGGAAATGATTGAAATTTATTTATGAAATGATTTATTTAGTTATTTATGATTGGTTAGTGAACAGTGTTAATGTTTTATAGTTGTAATACCTTATAGCTCAGGTTAGGCGATTGGATCGGTTATAGGGTGTTACGTGTTTGTTGTTTATACGGGTTGATCCCTATCAAATTGGTATTAGAGCCGGGTTCGACTTTTGCAGATTGACTCATTCAGTGACACAACAACGAATTTGGAAATCGAGAAGTTCGACGGGATCACAAATTTTAGTTTTTAGCAATTTTTGATAAGTACGGAGGTAGTTGATATGGTCGAGTATAATTAGGTAATGATTCGTTGTTCTCCACATATAATCTGGTTAAAGGTAGAGTCGTGTTATGTAACACCCCCTATCCGTATCTGTTATTGGAATAGAGTAGGAGGTATTACCAGAGTTTACTGAACATTTTCGAATAATTCTGAGTCATTTATTGTTCATATTCTGAAAATAATCATAACGTCCCTCTATTGGGCCCTCGAAGCCCAAAACATACATTAGGAGCCAACCGGAATTAAATCGGGATCATAGGGAATTTTTCGCAAAATCCTAAAACTTTCCTACATTGGTTAACGTACTTTAATATTAACAAACTTATTTTCTCGACATGTCTCGCTTCAATTTATTACTTGTCCTAATACACATAATTTTCCTGTATCAACGTATCAAAGATAGTATTATATTTACATGTCATGATACATATCATTCTCTTATTGTTTCTTCATAAATATAAATTGTTCAATTTATTATGACAATATTTCATGTACCATCATTTTCATGAGTTTAGTGTATATTTATTCCGAAGAGTGATTCATAATCTTGAATATGCATAATTATCAGCAAATTTCACATACATGTATTTTCCATGCCATATTTCAATGTATCAAATAATTATCATTTCTATGTCTTTCAAGTTTAATTTCATGATTTCAAGTACTTGTCATTTTCTATATTTATCCCGTTGAATTTCTCGAGAATTTCGATGGATTTTCTAGTAGTACACTTATAGTGTACAAATCCAGTCCATCAATTCATGTTCATGTGCGCACATTTCCATTTCGGAGAGAGCACTCTCATGAACCTCATCCTTACAATGGGATTACAGTCGAGCTAAATCCTGTAAGAGAGCACACTCCCGCGAACCTCATCCTTACGGCGGGATTACCAGTCGAGCTAAATCAGTAATATAAACTCATAGAGTATTGTCGGGATTACGGTCCAAAGCTAAATCCCTCGCAACGACAATTACTCTAATGAGCTTGGATCCAATTACGACCCAAAGCTAAATTCAGCACCCAATTCGGATTACCGTCGGGTCCTAAATCCATTTTCCACATATTCTTCTGGGAGGGCTATATCGGGATCACCCGTCGGGCTAGATCCTTTTCACACATATTCTTCGGGAGGGCTATATCGGGATAGGATCACCCGTCAGGGCTAGATCCTTTTACCGTCAATTCCTTTTCAATGATCCATCGAATTTTCCTTTCATTCAACCGGATTTCTTCCCCTTTTTATCAAATATATCAATGTTTCATCAATTTTCATACAATGAACGTTCAAATTATATTCACATCAATAACATACATTTCAAACATTTAAGAATATAATCCAAGTTACATGAACTTACTTCGTTACTTGCCCATGTTTATAGTTTCACTAATTCGATGTCTTCTCTTTTCCATGTTCAAATCTCGTATTTGAGTTATCCGGATAAATTTGATCATCATTTTCATTCATTTCATATTTCGATACATTCAATTAATGCTCTAGGCAAAATTACCATTTTGCCCCTAAATTTTTAATTAATGATGATTTCATCCTTAGATTCAGTAAAAATAAAATTCTTGTAATTTAATCCTTGTTCCAAGCCTAATTATTCTCATATATATCGACAACAACCCATGAATTATATGAAATATCGAATTTTCCATAATTTCAACACTTTTCAATTTAATCCCTAAAACATATTTTCACCCTATCTTGATCTAAATTAATAATTTCATTCAATTTTATAATTTAAATAATAAAATAATCCATTTCATGCAATTTGGTCATTTTTGACATTTTTACAAAATTGCCCATAAAGTTTTACTTTTATTCAATTTAGTCCCCGAGCCTAGAATATGCTAGCTAAATACTCATATATATTTTCCTCCTCCTCCTCTCCATTCCACATCCTTAATGTATATAACATGCTATAAGTAACATTATCAATAATTTCATTAATTACTCATAAGTATATTCAAAACTGTCCATTTGAGTTATAGTCACTAAATTATTTATTTCCAGAGCTACAAAACTCCAAATGAAGAACCGTTAATTTTTCCTGAAACTAGACTCGCATATCTTCTTGCCATAAAATTTTCAGAATTTTTGATTTAGCCAATTAGTACAGTTTATTCTTTAAAGTCACCCCTGTTCTACTGTCTGGCAGTTCCGACCCTTCTTCACTAAAAATTAATTATCTTTTTATATAGAATTCATATGATGTTATAGTTTATTTCTTCTAAAACTAGACTCATTAAGGAATCTAACCATATAAATTATGTTCCCAAATTATTTTTGTACAATATTTGATGATTTTTCCAAGTCAGAACAGGGGATCTCGAAATCACTCTGAACCAGTCTTACCAAAATCTAAATATCTCAGAATACAGAATTCCTTTGCTTTCCATGTTTCTTTCATATGAAAATAGACTCAATAAGATTTAATTCTATATCTCACTCAACTTCCAATTCAATTTCTACAATTTTTGGTGATTTTTCAAAGTTAGACTACTGCTGCTGTCCAAAACTGTTTTAATGCAAAATGTTAATTATCAAGTTTATAACACCTTTATTTCCTTCTCTACAACATTTCCCATTACTTTCTCTTATTTTCCTTCACTAACATATCAAGAACATAAAACTTTATATAAGAAAACTCTACATTAACATCATTTCCATGCTTTTTCCACAATATCAAACTTAAAAATATATTGAAAACATGATGTTCTTACCTTGTTTTATAGATTTCAATCTTTAACTTGATTTTTCTCTCCTCCAGCTTCTATTTCTTGAATCAAACTTGATATTCTTGCTCCCTATAGTCTCCTTGTCATCTTTCTCTCTTGATGGCTATGGAAATTCTTTTGAATTCTAAGTGAAAATGATGGATTTTTGGTGAAAGGACTAATTTGTAAAGAAAGCAAAACTTTCTTTTCTTTCTCTTCTTCTCACGTTGGTTTGCATGGGAAAGAGATGATAATAATTCATCATCTTTCCTTCCTTATATACTACATAAATAATAATAAAATAATGATAAATAATAAAATATCTTATCAAAATAAAATAATATTTATCTAATTAAATAATTATAAAATATCATCACTATCATCATTACTTTCTAGATTTTCTCTCTTCCAATTGACCATTTTGCCCTTTGTGATCTTTTAAAATTCCATCCTTGAATCATCACATAATTTGGTAAAATTATGATTTAGTCCTCATAATTCTTTACCTATTCAATTTGGTCCTAATTCATCCATTTCCTTTAGTTTCTAGATTATTCCACCCCTAAAATATTTGCACTATTGGTCCTTTAACTTTTTCATACTTACACTTTAACCCCTCAAATTTTGAGTATTTACACTTGGGCAACAATACTTTTCTCACTTTACAATTTAGTCCTTTCTCGAATTAATAATGTAATATATCATAATATACTTCCGAATATTGACATAATCTAAATTTTTCTTTTTTTTCGCTTTATTTCCTTATTATATCAAAGATAATATCTTACTGTAAAAAAATTTTTTTTTTTTTTTTGGGGTATTACATGTTAGGTGTCAGGCATGTGCCTGATTTAGAGAAGAATCTCATCCCCTTTTGGTCTTTAAGACTCGAATGGTTCACAGAGTGTTTGAGGCAATGTTGGTTGTAGAGGGTTATAGTCAGGTGGAAAGAGTTGATGTTTTCTCTCCTGTTCGGGTATTACTGTCCTTTATTGCATTATACAATTTTGATTTGAAGTCTGAGAGTCTTTCAATTTCCAAGTTCGAGCACGGCTTAGATTTGGTTGACATTCTACAAAATACAAGTCAATGTGGAGATTTGTGGGGTGTGCCTCGCATTTATCGGACACGTTGCAGACACCTTAGAGTAGAATTAATGAGCAACCAAACAAGGGCTAACATGACTTCTTCTTCCAGTTGGACTCTGATTACTTCAGGGTTATTTTAGTCATTTTAACCCTTAGTATTAAGCCTATTTAAAGGGCCTTTACAACCCTGATTTAGACACGCCAATTAGTAAGAGCTTTTCTTTAAAGGCTACAAATGTAGTCGCAGATGAGTTTTAGTGAGAGTTTTCGTGGTAATTATGGAGAGAATTTTGTTAGCGAGTTAGAACATTTTTTCGGGGTTTGTTTTTGTATGTTTAGTATATTTAGGTTTATTTTCTCCATATTGCATTATCGTTTGTTTACTCATTTAGTGAAAAATCGAAATCTTCTTTGCTTATGGTTTTTATTATCTTCAGAGTACTTTTTCACGTAAATATTTGTATGTTTGATCTTCTGTATTTTACTTGTTTGTTGCTTATACGAGTCGATTCCCAACATTATAATCTCATTTTTGCCCCTTGAATTGGACTATCTATTTCCGATCTCGTTGTTTAAAATAATTAAAAAATATGAATTAATTGTTAACTATTTAAGTAAATATGAATGTCCATATTCTAACCCTCCTCATTTATAAGGTAAAACCTCTCATTCATTGCAAATTGTTTAATGTGTTAATGAAGCACTTAAATAAGCTTCATTTATTGTATTGCATTGAATTTTAATTTACTTATAAATAAGACTCTTTCGTAAATAAAAAAAGAGATACGAGAAAATTACCTGTTTACTTTAAATATTCTTTTATTTGATTATTTTATAATACGTTATCAGCACAAGCTTCTACGAGTTCATAGATAAGTTCACGTCATTTCGACTTTATATAATTTGCCCGTATAACTCCTGTTAAACTATATACGTGATTATAATGTCAAATCTTGCAAACTTGAATTTGTGGCCTTAGACATCTCAGGCAAGAATTATTTGTCATTGGTGTTAGATGCTGAAATTCACCTAGAAGCTAAAGGTCTAGGAAATACTATATTAGCAGATAAAGAAGCATCTAATTAAGAAAAGGCAAAAGCAATAATTATCATCCGTCATCATCTGCATGAAGGATTAAAAGTGGAATATCTCACTGTGAAAGACCCTCTTGAGTTGTGGAAAAATTTGAAAGAACAATTTGATCATCAGAAAACTGTGATACTCCTAAAGCTCGTTATGATTGGATGCACTTATGGTTACAAGATTTTAAGATTGTAAGTGAATACAATTCAGAACTTTTCAAAATTAGTTCTCAACTAAAATTATGTGGAGAAAACATAACTGATGATGACTTGTTAGAGAAAACATTTTCAACCTTTCACGCTACTAACGTGCTCCTACAGCAGCAATACTGTGAAAAAGGTTTTAAAAGGTATTCTGAATTGATTTCATGCCTTTTGGTGGCTGAACAAAATAATGAGCTATTGATGAAAAATTATGGAATTCGTCCCACTGGTTCTGCACCATTCCCTGAAGTGAATGTAGCAGTACACAATAATTATGAAAATAGAAAATATAGAAGTCGCGGTCGTGGACGTAGTGGGGGACGTGGTCGAGGACGTATTAGTAATCGTTATCATGGTGGTCATAACAATGATACTTCTAACCACTAGAAAAAAGAATAACAATGAAAGACAAGAAAGAAGTGGTCAAAATAATCCTTCAAATATTGTTGAGAATATATGCTACCGATGTAGTATGAAGGGGCATTGGTCACGTACCTATCGTACGTCTGAGCATTTAGTGAAACTTTATCAAGCATCCATTAAAAGGAAGGGAAAGCATATGGAGACAAATTTTATATCCCAAAATGATGAAATGGAGGCAAAAGATGAAGATATTCACTATAATAATAAAACTAACCATGCCTATGAGGATGATAAATTTAATGACCTTAATAATATAACTCACTTAGATGTGGCAGATTTCTTTGAGAATCATTAGAAAAATTGATGTTATTTTGACATTTTTATGTTATTTTAAGTATATTTTATTTTCTTGCATAAAGAATAATTTATATATTTAAAAAATAATTGCAATGTTTCTCATATTATATTTTGTTTGTTTTTATGAAGAATATGAATATTCAACAAAATTTCGATGGACCCAAAATCAATGAAGACGTGTCTTGCAGATAGTGCTACAACACATACGATACTCAAAGATAAAAAATATTTTTCTCATTTGACAATGAGTAATGCCCATATTAATACAATATTGGGTAGTTCAAAACTTATTGAAGGCTCTGGAAGAGCTATTATATTATTACCTAAAGGTACAAAATTTATCATTGATGATGCTTTATATTCCACCAAGTCTCAAAGAAATTTATTGAGTTTTAAAGATATTCATCTTAATGGATATCATATTGAGACTATGAATGAGAAAAATGTTGAATATATATATTACAAATGTTGAATATGGAAAGAAATATATTTTGGAAAGGTTACCTGCTTTTTCATTAGGTTTATATTCTACACATATTAGTGCAATTGAGTCACATGTTACTACAAACTAGAAGTTTGTAGAACCACATACTTTTACTATTTGGCATGACCAATTAGGCTATCTCAGATCTATTATGATGCGAAGAATCATCGAGAATTCAATTGGACACCCATTAAAGAAACAAAAGATTATTGAATTCAAGGATTTATCTTGTGTCGCTTGTTCTCAAGGAAAATTGATTATTAGACCATCACCAGCTAAAGTTGGGATTAAATCTCCAGCATTTCTGGAATGTATTCAAGGTGATATATGTGGGCCCATTCATCCACCATGTAGACCATTTAGATATTTTATGGTATTAATAGATGCATCTAGGAGGTGGTCACATGTGTGCTTATTATCGACTCGCAACCTGACGTTTGCGAGACTACTTGCTCAAATAATTCGATTAAGAGCACAATTTCCAGATTATGCAATCAAAACTATTCGTCTTGATAATGCTGGTGAGTTTACATCCCAAGCTTTTAATGATTATTGTATGTCAATTGGGATAAAAGTTGAACATCCTGTAGCTCATGTTATTACACAAAATGGTTTAGCTGAATCATTTATCAAACGCCTCCAACTAATAGCCCGACCATTGCTTATGAGAACAAATCTCCCTGTTACAGCTTGGGGATATGCTATTTTGCATGCAGCAGCATTTGTGCGCTTAAGGCCAACAAGTTATAATAAGTACTCCCCATTACAATTGGCTTTTGGTCAGGAGCCAAATATTTCCCATCTTAGAATTTTTGGATGTTCAGTGTATGTCCCAATTGCTCCACCACAACGCGCAAAGATGGGTCCTCAAAGGAGGTTGGGAATATATGTTGGTTATGAATCTCCTTCTATAATTAAATATCTTGAACCATTAACAGGAGATTTATTTAATGCACGATTTATTGATTGTCATTTTGATGAAACAACATTCCCAACATTAGGGGGAGAGAAAATACAAGTGGTAAAAGAAATTACATGGAATGAATCATCATTATCTCAATTAGATCCTCGTACAAGTCAATGTGAACAAGAAGTTCAAAGAATTATACATTTGCAAAACATTGCCAATCAACTGCCAGATTCATTTACTGACCTAAAGAGAATTACAAAGTCTCACATACCAGCTGAAAATGCTCCAATATGAATTGATATCCCAATAAAGCAAATTTTTAGTGCAAAAGAAAGGAATCCACACCTGAAGCGTGGAAGACCAATTGGTTCCAAAGATAAAAATCCTCGTAAAAGGAAAAGATCAATTATTCAAGATGGTAATATTGTGGAGGCAAGTTCCCCAGAAGAGGCCAAAGATATAACTAATCAAAAAACCCCAGAAGAGGTTCAGGTACCTGAAAATGGTGATAACGAAAAAATCTCAATAAGTTATGTTACTTCAGGAAAAAGATGGAACCGAAAAAATATAGTTGCCGACAATAATTTTGTTTATAATGTTGCTATTGAAATAGCAAAAGAAAATGAGGACCCTGAGCCTAAATCTATTGAGGAATGTAGAAATAGAAAATATTGGCCAAAATGGAAAGACACAATTCAAACAAAATTAAATTCACTTTCTAAACGTGAGGTTTTTGGACCTATAGTCCAAACATCTAAATATGTAAAGCTGGTAGGATATAAATGGATATTTGTGCGAAAACGAAATGAGAAAAATGAAGTCGTAACATATAAATCACGACTTGTAGCACAAGGATTTTCGCAAAGACCTGACATTGATTATGAAGAGACATATTCTCCTGTGGTGGATGCAATCACGTTTAGATACCTTATTAGTCTGGTAGTATGTGAAAAACTTGACATGCGTCTAATGGATGTTGTTACAGCCTATTTGTATGGTATACTTGATAATGAAATTTATATGAAAATCCTAGAAGGATTTAAAATCCTGAAAGATATAGAGTTTCCCGGGAAAATTGCTCAATCAGATTAAAGAAAAGTTTATATGGATTAAAACAATCTGGACGTATGTGGTACAATCGTCTTAGTGAATATTTGTTAAAAGAAGGTTATAAAAACGATCCAATCTGCCCATGTGTTTTTATAAAAAGGTTTGAGTCAAACTTTGTGATAATTGCTATTTATGTTGATGATCTAAATATTATTGAAACTCTTGAAGAGCTTCAAAATGCAGTAAATTATTTAAAGAAAAAATTTGAGATGAAAAATCTCAGAAAAACAAAATTTTGTCTTGGTTTGCAGATCGAGCATTTAAAAGATGGAATTCATGTCCATCAGTCAACTTATACGAAAAAGATCTTAAATAAATTTTATATGGATAAAGCACATCCATTGAGTACCTCGATGGTTGTACGATCGTTAGATGTGAATAAAGATCAATTTCGTCCTTATGAGAATGATGAAGAGTTTCTTTGTAATAGCCTAAATTTTCAGTGGTGTCGAAATAGTGATTCGAGATCACTAAATCCGACAAGTGAGTAGAAAATATTATTAATTTAGTAAGTATAAGTTAAATGTGAAGTTAGAAAAAAAAAATTAAATAATTAGAATCGAAAACGAGGTATCGAGACCTCGGAGATTTTTAATCTAGCCATAAATGTTTTATAAATATTTATGGAGTGTTAATAAGTTAATATTAAAGTTTCGTCAAGAAATTTTAAAGTTCCGATAGTTAATTGAACAAAAAGGACTAAGTTGTAATAAATGCAAAGTTATGAGAAATGATTAAATAGTTTAAATGATAAAAGAAAGAGGGCTTAAAAGGCAAATAGACCCCTGGTCTATTTGGGTTGGACGGCAAGGACATGAAACCAGAGAAAATAAGGAGAAATAAGGGTAAATTTGGAATATTGCAAAATTTACTTAATAAAGCTAGGACTAAAGTGGAATTATCTAGATTTCTCTTGATTTCTCTTCATTTTCTTCAGCTGAAAAACAACCATGGGAGAGAGCTTCAAGCTGGTTTTCATGCTCAAGCTTCATGTAAGTTTAATTCTTGCTTTCTCCTTGAAATTTCTATGTTTTTGGACTTTTACAATTGGATCCAACTTACTATGTCATTAGTTTTTGATTCTATAGCTAATTTTTAAAGTTGATGTGGATTATTACTGGAAGAATATGATGAATAAATATTGATTTGGAGCTTTAATTTTGTTATATGATGATATTATCAAGTGAAATTGATGAAAATGGGTTTTAGGACCTAATTGTGAAATAGCTGAAATTATGGCCTAGTGTTAAAATTCTGATTTCAAAGGTTATGAAGTAGTTTAAAATGATAGAGAAAAGTATTAAATGAGAAAATTAACTCAATTGAGGGGTTAATTCAGCAAGGACTGAATTGTATGAATTGTGGAATTAGGGACAAAATAGAAATCAACATGTTACACTAAAGCAGTTTTGGACAGCAGCAGTTGTCTAACTTTGAAAAATCACCAAAAATTGTAGAAATTGAATTAGAAGTTGAGATAGATATGGAGTTAAAGCTTGTTGAGTCTATTTTCATATAAAAGAAACATACCAAGCAAAGAAAGTCTACATTTTGAGATATTTAAAGTTTTGCAAGACTGGTTTAGAGTAACTTCGTGATCCCCTGTTCTTACTTTAAAAATTCACTAAAAATTGTACAAAAATAATTATGAGTTATAATTTATATGTTTAGAATCCTGAATGAGTCTATTTTCAATAGAAATAAACTTGAACATCATCTGAATCTTATATAAAGGGATAATTAATTTTTAGTAAAGAAGGGTCAGAACTGCCAGACAGCAGAACAGGGGTGACTTTGATGAATAAACTGTACTAATTGGCCACACCAAAAATTCTGGAAAAATTGTGGTAAGAAGATATGTGAGTCTAGTTTCAAATAAAATTAATGGATCTTAATTTGGAGTTCTGTAGCTCAAGATAAAAATAATTTAGTGACTATGACACGGATGGACAGCTTGAATATTCACATGAGTAAATAGTGAAAATTATAGAAAATGTTACTTACAAGTGTGTTGTTTATACTAAGGATGTGGATGGAGAGGAGGAGGAGGGAAAATAATATATGAATGACTTGTGTATAAATTGATTACATGCTCAATTATAATTGATATAATGTTTTATTTGGAATATTTATTATGAAATTATGATTATCGTTATAATACAAAAAAATTGAAGTTGTGAGTTTATATGGCTAAATTTTAGTGATCATTTGTTAATTTTATGAATTTCATTATGTGTTATTTCATATGTATTGATGATCAAATTGAGCATTTGGTTCGAGTGACAACATGAATTGACGGAAAATACAATGGTTGAACCATAGCAACAAGTGATAAGTGATAGCTTTGGCTACACTTATCTGATCAAAGACAAGTGAAAGTGAAAAGTGGTAGCTCCGCCACCGATCAAGTGAAAAGTGGTAGCTCCCGCCACACGATCGATGAAAAGTGGTAGCTCCGGCTACCTGATCAGTGAAAAGTGGTAGCTCTGGCTACCTGATCAGTGAAAAGTGGTAGTTTCGGCTACTTGATCAGTGAAAAGAGGTAGCTTCGGCTACAAGTGACAAGTGATTTCCGTGTAAGACCATATCTGGAATATGGCATCGGTGTGGTACGTGTTTAAGATGAAAGACCATAGCTATGTTATGGCATCAGTGATTATCAGTGAAATTCAAGGCATACCGGTGCAGAACAATTTCGTAAGACGTTCACTAATTTGACGAAGTTGGTAAGTGTTATATAGAATTATGTGATATAAGGAAATATGAGTTGATGATACATGAACATAGAACTTGGTTGATGAATGAGTTCATTTGTGATTATATATTTGTACACCCTTGAGTGTATTATCTCGTATGAAATGGTATTAGAATGAGTTAATGAGAAGAGTTCTAAAATGACATATTCTAAATTGAAATGAAATATTATGAAAATGTACTTGGAATGTATTGGTATGTCTTGTGTGTGTTATTTGAGTTCATAATATGGAAAGTAAATGTATGTGAAAATATGAGGTGATGATATCTGTACATGGAATTTATTTATGGATACATGCATCCTAATGGATTTTAGAGAACATTGAAATTGGGCTCAATAAGTGAGTTGCCAATTTAAATTGTAATTGGCAGGAAGAGTTAGTGAATTGCATGATTATGAGTTGTTACATATATTTGTCAAAAATACGAGGAAATGATGGTAAATGATACATGGAAATATGAGACTATAATATATAAAAACATGGAATGTGTTTGATAAATGTGTTCATTCATAATTATAGAATTTTTGCATCTCAAGTGCACTATATGTATAAAGATGATGTTTCAAATGATTTGATAAGTAAAACTCAAATATGAAGTAGTTTGAAACCAAGACAAATTGTTATAAAAATGTATATGAAAAACAGAGGTGCGATTGTTATAAGCTATATGAATACATAGGATGAAAAAGTACAAGTACAAGAGAAATTTAATGAGAATTGAGCCCATATACGTTTCTTGTTATTTATATGAAGTGTACGACTAACAAATCGTATTAAGTATAAGGCTCATTGAATATCTTAAATTAGTTTTTATATATATTAAATGTGGTGAAGAATAAGGATCAAATGAGTGAGAAATATGGCTTGAAAAATAGCATAATTTGTCAAAAATTAACTTTACCACACGGCCAAGCAACATGGGCGTGTACTAAGGCCGTGTGACCCAAGTTTCTCCACGGATGCAAGTCGAGAGTTATACGCCCTAGAGGCTCGGCCATGTGAGCCACACGGGCGTGGGAACCTTGTAAATGAGATAAACTTAAGGATTTTGCGTAAAAATTTTATACGATTTTGATTTAGTCCGACCCAATCCCAATGCATGATTTGAACCTTAAAAGTCCGATAAAGGAAACTTTTACAATAAATTTTAATATTTGAGCGATAAATGGTTTAAATAATCTGTAAATGTTTCGTACTCTTCGGTAATGCCTCATACTCTGTTCTGGCGTCGAACACGGGTAAGGGGTGTTACATTCTTGGTCCTGAAGTACCATATCTAAGTGCCATAGGAGCATTGATGTATCTTGCAAATAACACAAAACCTGATATAGCTTTTGCTGTAAACTTGTTAGCAAGATTTAGTTCCTCTCCAACACGTAGACATTGGAATGGAATTAAACATGTATTTAGATATCTTAGAGGGACCATTGATATGGGGTTATTTTATTCAAATGATTCAAAATCCCTATTAGTTGGTTATGCTGATGCTGGATATTTATCGGATCCACATAAAGGTCAATCTCAAATGGGATATTTATTTACATGTGGAGGTACTACCATATTATGGCGTTCGACAAAGCAAACATTAACTGCTGCCTCTTCAAATCATGCTGAAATAATTGCAATGCATGAGGCAAGCCGAGAGTGTGTTTGGCTAAGGTTATTAACCCAACATATCTAGAAAATATGTAATTTGCCTTTATAGGAAAATATGTCAACTATCTTATATGAAGATAATGCAGCATGTATAGCTCAATTAAAGGGTGGTTATATCAAAGGTGATAGAACGAAACATATTTCACCAAAATATTCTTTACTCATGATCTTGAGAAGAAAGGTGACACAAAAGTTCAATAAATTCGTTTTAGTGATAATTTAGCAGATCTTTTTACCAAGGGATTACGAACTTCAACATTTGAAAGACTACGAAACAATATTGGAATGTGTCGACTCAAAAATATAATATGATGTCGCCATTAGAGGGAGTCTAAAACATGTTGTACTCTTTTCCTTTAACCAAGATTTTGTCCCACTAGGTTTTACTGGTAAAGGTTTTTAACGAGGCAACTTGTAATAGGAGATTGTGTACTTTTTTCCTTCATTAGGTTTTTATCCCACAGGGTTTTTCCTAATAAAGGTTTTAATGAGGCACAATTTTCTCTAATGGACATCCAAGGGGGAGTGTTATAAATAAATATGAATTTCCATATTCTAACCCTCTTCATTTATAAGGTAAAACCTCTCATTCATTGCAAATTGTTTAATGTGTTAATGAAGCACTTAAATAAGCTTAATTTATTGTATTGCATTGAATTTCAATTTACTTATAAATAAGACTCTTTCGTAAATAAAAAAAAGAGATACGAGAAAATTATCTGTTTACTTTAAATATTCTTTTATTTGATTATTTTATAATATTAACTTGTTTATCTTTTATTGGTTTAGATTGTTTTTTCATTAAATTTATAAGCATTAAACGAGTTTGATGTTAAAAAAAAAAACTTTTAACTTAATGGATAAAAATGAGAAAATAAAAAATTGAAAACCACATTAAAAGATAAGAATAATAATAATGAATATTGCTTTTATTAGAAAATCTATTAGGCTTATTTCTTTAATATATATTAGTTTTAAGAAATTATTTAGTAAACTAGACGAGTTAGTGAATTAATTATAGTTGAAATTGGAAATCAGGGTTTTTCGACTGTAAAGTGGCATCCGCATAGGAAAGTCCGCATCACCACAGGCCAACTTCACCTTTCACATGACTTTTAAGATGGAATAATATCATAAATAGTCCTTGCAAGCTCATTAAAATTTCAATATAGTCCATCCATTTTGTAGATTCAAAAGTAAATCATAACATTCTTCTTAAAAATAGTACCTCTTTAATCAGTAATTCTTAAACTTTCAGATTTTATAAATAATTGTATTTCAATAGTTTAATTTTTAATTTTTAAAATATATAGTTTAACACTTTTAATTAAAAAATAATAAATTTTAAATATAACTCTAAATTTGAGGACTACATTGAAAAAATTAAGATGAAACTAAAATTTTAAATATAATTCTGAAGTGAATGGACTAAATCGAAAAGCTGATGCATTTTCAGGGATCATGTATGATATTATCCTAGCATAAAAAGGGAAGTCGGATATGATGGCTAAAGATTCATTAAAAAGCTATTATAAAAAACCTATACGCTAAAAAAAACCTTAACTAAACCATCTCTCTGTCTCTCTATTCTTTCTTTAACTGCATTGTCATATCGACATAGACAAATTTTAGTTTGTGTTACATTATCCTCAACTTATCTTAACAAAAATCAATTAGAATATGCATATAATGAAATTTAAATCCACACTAATTAGATTATCGCTCGATGAAAGTTTCTATTTGATGTGTTTTGTATATTTTTATTTTCTCCATCCATTGTATACATTAATAAAGTTGTTATTTAGGTTGGTGTCACAAGTCAACTCGATACTAACTCAAAAATTGATGACAACACTATGATAAATAATTATACTGCATTTAGTATTATTAATATGATGTATTTATGTGTCTAAGTTTTGTTTTACTCACAATTTAATCTATTTTTATTTTAATATTATACATATTTTATGTGGTTTTATGATTAATTAGTTTTAAATGATAAGTTTCATTGTTTATTGTGTGTTCTTTTTAAAGACACGTATGTATTCAAAATCCGTAATTTCCATGCGAATACATGTGTAATAAAATTCTTAATTCAATTTAATGACTAAGAGAAAAAATAACCGAGTTGTTTATAAATTTTAAATTTTTTATTAATTTCAATAATTATTAGAATTTTTTTATAATTTCTTTTAAATTTTAACAAATTTTAACAATTTAACATTTTAAATATTTCTTATTTTAGAAATTCTATATTTTAATTTTTTATGAAATTGCATATAGCGACTAAATTAGTCATTATCAACGGTTACCTCAATACAATAATGGTAAAGTCATGCTTTTAATATGTAATAAAATTATGATTTTTTTAAACAAGCATTGATCATGTAGATTAAAATATGTCGTAAGTCTTTATATTTATGTAAATTTGAAAATTAATTTTTGTACTTTTATTTATAGGAATTTAGTCTTTTTATTTTTCGGTTTTCAAAATTCAAATCTAATTATTAACATTGTTAAAATTATTTTTTAACTTCAAGTTCAATATAACGCCATTTTTTTAGCTATATTCAGGGGCGAAGCCAAAATTTTTTTTAAGGGGGCCGAAATAAAGTTGTATATTTTTCTGATAGTAAAAATGAAATTTCTCCATTTTAATAGCTTATATCTTTATAATTTTTAAAATATTAAATCATTTTTTTTATTCTTAGGGGTCAAAATGTAATTTTACCATATACTAATTTAAAATTTTTAAAATTATAAAAGAATTAAAGGTAAAATTTTCATTTTAAAGAGGCCGGGGCCTCTGCCAACCCCTAGTTACATTGATACTAAATTTTTTTTTTTCTAAATGTCAAGCTAATAAATTTAATAAAAAATTAATAGTGTCAACAATTAAATCTAAATTTAAAATTTTTAAAAATAGAGAAATTAAATTTCTAAAAAAAATATAAGAATTAAATTCTAAAATAAAAAATACACATATTTTAACTTTTTTATCCAAAAATAAATTTGGTGAACAAAAAGGACCATTGTTGTTTGAACCAAGGTAGTTGACTCGAAAATTTATACAATAGAAAAAAATTGATTAAAACAATTTTATTTTTATAAATTTTAAAATAAGTTACGTAAAGAGGAACGGAGCGGGGAATTAATAATTTGACCAATTCCTCCGTATCTAAAGACCTTGAAAAAGACGGGAGAAAGAAAGAAAAAAAGAAGGTTCCTTGTAAGAGTAAGATGATGTTTGGGATTAGAGGCATAAGCCTCCGTTAAAGCAAAAACTAAACCACACCTTGTGCCCCCATTGACCCCACCACCAAACCCCCAAATCACGTCCACCCACACGCTCCCACACTCTTTACCTCTTCTTGCTTCCCATCCCGTTTCCCTCAACAAACGCGCCCTCCCCCCACTTCCCCCTCTAAAAAAACCCTGTTCTGGAAACAACTGAAAATAAATAAATAAATAAATAAAACGGAGGGAAGAAGAAGAAGAAGATGTTCCGTGATGTTTCAAGCTGCAACACCTACAACTATGGCGATGCCTTGTATTGGGACTCCCGTTATATTCAAGAAGCTGGTGGTGCCTTTGACTGGTACCAACGTTACTCTTCTCTTCGCCCTTTTGTTCGTCGCTATGTCCCTACTTCCTCTCGTGTTCTCATGGTCGGCTGTGGAAATGCCCGTAATTTTCTCCTCACCCACTCTCTTTTTTTTTTAATTACTATTTCTAAATAACTACTTTTAAATGTCATTCTTGGTTGGTGTTTTCTGATTCAGTTAACTAACTGCATGATATTGTGTTTGCTGAGCAAGTGTGGGAAAAAGGGTAATGGATGAAATATTGAATTTTGACGTATTTGGTTGTTTAGGTCTATGGGTTTGCAACTTCAAATCTAGGGTTTTGCTTGCATGCTAAGTTTGGGAAATGTCGTAAAAGAAAATCAAAGAATGCATTTTTCATATATGTCAAGGGGATTACTTTTGTGAGAAAAAATGCTTCTATTTTTTTTTTTTTGGGTAGTTATGTCGGAGGATATGGTCAAGGATGGATATGAAGACATTATGAACATTGATATTTCCTCAGTGGCTATTGAAATGATGAGAAGGAAATATGAGTTTGTTCCTCAGCTGAAATGTATCCTTCTTTTTAACTATGAGAGAATGCGGGAAAAGCCTCTCAACATTTTACTTTTGTTTTTGGTGATTCTTGCATCGTGTTCCATTGGCTATACCTGTTTCTGTGGTTTCCTTGATGGACCCTAAATAGACATGCAAATGGATGTCAGGGATATGAGTTTTTTCCCAGATGAATCTTTTGACAGTGTTATGGATAAAGGTATGGCATCATGTTTCCATTAGTTTGTCAAAAGTTGCTGGCTTTCTGCTTCAAATGCTAATGAAACTTAATTTTTTTTTTGTTGTTTCTGAATCGCTACTCATGAGCTGCTCGAAATTTGATTTAGGAACTCTTGATTCTTTGATGGTATGATACGTTTTTCAAATGCTTGAACTGTTTCTTTTGTTTGCTTTATAAACTCTAAAGGTTTGTTCTTTTTATGTGTTTCAGTGTGGCACCGATGCTCCAATAAGTGCTTCTCGGATGTTAGGCGAAGTGAGCAGGTTCTAAACTTAATGGTCTTTGTTACATAGATCCCTTATTTTGTAACGTGAACCTGTTGTTTGATTTCCCTAGAGACATATAGTATTGTCAAATAGGAGTTGCCTCAATTGTTAATGCACTCAATTGCTAGCTAAATGCCCTTTTGTTTTCTTCTTGGTAGACTTCTCAAACCTGGAGGGACCTATATGCTGGTAACCATTTCCCCAAATCCGAAAACTCAATTCTAGCAATGTTCCCTTTTTTTCACTCTGAAACTTCAAAATGGATGACATGTTTGTAATTAAATGTGCCTTTACCAGATAACTTATGGTGATCCTTCTGCAAGGATGCCTCATTTGAACCGGCCAGTGTATGGTTGGAATATATTTTTGTACAACCTACGTAAGTTCTATTTCTTTTCATTTATATGTTTGACTATCTTTCATATCATATGGTTTCAGATTACTGTTGTTTCTTCTGAAAAAAATTCTGGAATTATGCAAATATTTTAGTCGTGGGACTGGGAATTACAAATGCTAGTTAGGATTTCCTTCTTTTGTGACTATGTTAATCTTGCACGACTTTGCCCGATTGGATTATGTTTCTCTATTCATTAAGAGAACCACCTAAAGTCCATTTTGTACTCTCTTTGCTTTATCCCTCCGCCTTGTTCTTTTGTTGGAATTTGAATCCCCACTTTGCCTGGCTTTCTTGATCTGAGGAAACATGGATCAGAGGATGTTACTTGTTTAGGAACTTAAATGGTGCTAGCATTTCTCCTTTGCTACTCTTCCCACAATTACTTCTAGACACTCTAAAGCTGGAGATCCTTCCAAGAAGCTATCTAAATAAGATGACCAAATAAAAGGTCTTTTCATTGGAATCCAAACATGCTGATGTTCTTTCTAGAAACCAATGCTGTCCTACCATTGCATGCAATGGGGTGCCAAACACAATGGTGATGTCTATCAGAGAGATTCAGATAGGGTAAGTCAGTTAGGACATTACCGAACTTTGTTCATTTCCCCCCAAAGAACCGAGATACTCTTTGTCTCATATGATCATCCTTAACATCCTATGTTGTATGTGTAAGAAAAAAAGGTGTACTGGCTCCATTCTTTTAATTGTTTGCATATTAAAAATTCAAAAGGTTACGTAATTTCTGCATCTTTACCAGCAAGTCCATTGGTCACAAGGAAGAAGGAACCTTAGTTTTAGCGTGTTTCAAACTGTTTTCTTAACGCAGTTTTTGTTTCATCTGCAGCCAGACCGGATTTTAAGAGGCATGGAGGTTGTTCATCGACAAAGTCGTACTTGGAGCCAATTCCAATCACGGAAAAGGGATTACTTCCTGCAGACTTTGTTTTGGAAGACCCGGATTCTCACTTCATATATGTTTGCAAAAAGATGGATGACACAGAGCTAAGGAACATACCCACCTATCCATTAACATCTGAGATTTTATAGTGAAAAGAGTAAAACGAATGAAGTGCAGAGGTAGCATTTTATACTGCTTTCACAAGCTTCAACATCACATTTGGATTCATAAGCATTTGTATAATTATTGTTACCACTTAGGACAATTTAGTAGGGAAAAAAAACTATTGTTTGTAACCCAAAAAAAGGAATTCTGTAATTTTTTTTTTTTTTTTTTTTTGTGGTTTGAAATATTAAGTCTGCTGTTGGACACAAATAAAATGCAAAACATTCAGCTTATGATTATGTTTTTAGTGGATTAATAATCGCACGGTAAGGACAAAGCTCAAACTCACATTTTGTCAAAAGGTACAAATAAAGGTTTATTACTTGCTTTTATCCACCAGGGAGATTGTTTCCTTATTAGCTGTTTAAACACTTAAATTCGACTGTGGGATAAATTTTCATTTATATGGAGAATGAGGTCAGTGATTAATTGGTTAAATCGGTGGGTTTGATTAGTTTTATTTAGTAATTCATCAATTTTTCATTATAATCGAATAAGATTTCAATTTATTTTATATATTAAAATAAACAAATCAATTTATTTATGAATTTTAATAGGGATTGCGGATTCGGATATTTATTAAAATTATTATTTAATTTTTGCAGATTCATATACTGCAAATTTGGATAGTATACATATTCAAATGCGATAGTTGCTCGGATATCAATTATCAAAATTTACATTGTTTATTGAGGTAATAGATGTAGATTCTGATTTGAATATCCGAATTCAATTATTACAAAATACTTATAATTTTGATTATACATATAAAAAGAATTTTATTACCTTTGAATTTGGACTTTTGTGGGACTGGATGTCTGAAAAAATGGTTGAAAATTTTAAAATTAATTTTTTTCGGATTCGAATATCTAAGAAATAATGATATTTGATTTAGATTTGGATAGTAATACTTGCTAATAACCAAAAATATAAAATATTTTAGGGAGAGAAATAAGGAATTTGGGAAATAAAGCTTAAAAAAAGCATTGTTGTAAAGTTGTAGCAGTAGTGGCAAAAAAGGGAAAATTTAAAACATTGTGACTCTTTTCCAAATTTGGTACATACATATTAGCAAAATCCGATAGATATATGTGGAGGTAGATTTTAGCAGATATGGAAAATCCAAAGATGCAATTTATAGCAACCAAAATCCCCCCTTCTCAAAGATTTAGCATTATTATATATATATAGCAAAAATCAAAGATTCAAATTCAACCATTATAACTCCCAAAACAACAATACATAAATGGAAAATTGATACTTTCTAAGTGGTAAATACAAAGGTGGGGTCCAGCACCAGTACCTAAAAATGTAAAATCTCTCCAAATGTGGCGAAGGGAAATCATGCGAGGCACTCTAAATAGAATTACAGAGCGCCATGCAAGAGCTTGTCGTTTCCAGTCTCTAAAAAACGCCTTTCCCTTTTCAGTTTTTTTTTTTTTTTTAAATCTTCTCTTTTCACTAAAATTAGCATTCCTTTCTTTCTTTTTAATGATCAAAAGCAAAATTTAAACTCAAGGCGAATAGTTGTTGGTCTTTCTTCTTTTGTCTCTCAAACATTGAATTGAGTTTTTTTGCCTCTTGTTTTCTGTTTTTTCTAGAAGAAACAGAGAAGAGAAAAAAAATAAAAATGGGTAGGGGGAAAATAGAGATAAAGAGAATAGAGAATGCTAATAGCAGGCAAGTTACATTCTCCAAGAGGCGTGCTGGGTTGCTTAAGAAGGCTAAGGAACTGGCTATTCTATGTGATGCTGAGGTTGCTGTCATCATTTTCTCCAATACTGGCAAGCTATTTGAGTTTTCCAGTTCTGGGTATGCATTTATATATTTAAAAAATGAATTTTCTTTTTTCTTTTTTTATGTTCTTATCATTGCATGAGTTGGTTTTTTTTTTTTTTGTTGGATTATAACTGAGGCTTACCCCTTATTATTTATGACATTTTTCATTACTTTTGATGATCAGAATGGTGTAGTTTAGTGGGTTTTGGGAATTTTGATTTGTTTGAATTCCTGCATGTTTGTTTGAATTTGTTTCTGCTGATACTTTCGACTTTCTGTTATTTTCTGTCATTTTGTTATGAAATTTTCAGCCCTGCCATTCTTCTCCCTTGTCAAAATTGTTATATTTGATGATCCACAGTACGTTTATTATTAAGGAAAAAAAAGGCTAAATTCTGTTCAATGAACTTTTTAACTGGGAAAAAAATGGGTTTGAGGAAGAAACAACTTTTTGTAGAATTGTGTTTTTATGTTACCTTTTGTTCCTTAATTGTCGCTTTGCATGTTTGGATTGCAAGTGTTCATGTAAATTTAAAATTTTCACTTTTTTCTGGGACAAATTAAATTTATTTATTGTTACCGTAAGGTTTTGTTTGGGATTGCAAGGATAGAATATTTTCAAAATTCTTAACATTTGTTTGTTTGCTTGCTTTTCTACCTACATCAGTGAGAAGCTATATTCCTTTTATATCTCAACTGAGTGTCTCATTGAGATTTCAATAGAAACTTGGTATCTTTGAAGTGTTGGCCTTTGATGACAAGCACATGTTAATCAATGTGTGTGTCTACATGTTAGCCCCAGGGATAGCAGATTAGTGAGATAGGGGAGGCATCCTGCTATAGGAGATTAGAAAGTGCTCAGCTTTCTTAAGGATTGTTTATTTCAGTGTGTTGATTGGGCTCATAGTCTAACTTTATGTAATGGGAGGGATGAATGTTCTAATATAAAGACTATGCAACTAATTTCTTCTTTTTAGAGAAAAAGGTATTGTCTTATTCATTTGTTCCTTGTGCAGCATGAAGAAAACATTTTCTAGATACAAGAAGTGTTTGCAAGGTTCTACCGAAATGGCTCTAGCCGAACATAAAGCGGAGGTAATCTGCATTTTATACTTTACATACACAAATCCGGTTTCCTTTGGTCTTGAAACAACATATTTCAATTTCATCATCTGTATGTGGTTACTACCAGTTGAAACATAAGTTGACTAAATTTTCTTTTCCAAATATGTTTCTGTTTCATTTATTTATTTTTCCTTGCAATGGTTTTATGCTGAAAGTAAACATATGAATGATTTCAAGTGTACACTTGTTTGCAGAAACAAGTCTGTAAGGAGGCGGATAATCTGAAGGATGAAGTTGCAAAGCTGCAAATGAAACAGTTGTATGTCATCTTAATTATCTGTTTTGTTTTAAGTGTTATATTTTTCTCCAATACAGATATATACTTTTCCTTAAAATAATTGTTTCTTTTTTCTGATTTTGTAGACAGCTGTTGGGTAAGAACTTGACCAGCGTGGGCTTGAAAGAGCTTGAGGTCCTGGAGCAGCAGCTAAGTGAAGGGTTGTTATCTGTGAAGGAGAAGAAGGTTGTATGACATTTTCTCCAAATTCAACAGATCAATTAAGTTAATTGCACACTCATTTCTAGAAACAGTCTGTTACCTTTAGAGGACTTAATAGGAATCCTACCATTTCAGGAACAATTGCTCATGGAACAACTAGAGCAATCGAGATTACAGGTATGCCAGATCCCACTCTGCATGTCCTGTTGTATATATAGCAAAAAAAAAAAAAAAAAAAAAAAAAAATCATATTTTTGAACAATTAAGATGGTGCTCAAGTTATCTCCAATTATAAGTTCATTTTTCTAAGAAAATCAGACCCTGATCACTTTTGGAGAATGCTTGGTTATACTTGTGTGGAGGAGGCAAGGTCTAATGAAATTTGTAACACATTGGCTATAAACACCTGAAGTTACTCTAAAGTGAGAATATTAAGGATGGCAGTATGGAAATGGTTGGAACCAGAAGGACGGGACCAAAGTGGGAAATGAAAAGTTTATGGAAAGTAGTTACATTTGTGAAATATCTCACACTGAGAATGGCTAAAAGTTACAGTTCCATGCATCTTTCCTGTTGTGTATCAGACAATGAAGTGGATTAATATCTATTCATTTAAAAACGATTGTTTTTTTTAAACCTTAAAGTTAATTATTAGTCCAATTGAATTTCTGTTTCCAGGAGCAGCGGGTGATGCTTGAGAATGAAACTTTACGCAGGCAGGCAAGTTATATTTCCCTTTACAAACCTGGAAACCATTCATTATGGTCACCTGAACCTATTTTTATTTTGCCGAACAATGCAGGTTGAGGAGCTAAGAGGTTTCTTTCCATCAACTGATCACCTGGTCCGATCCTATCTTGAGTACTATCCTGTTGAAAGGAAGAATTCTCTGATGAGCCATAACATTCGCGGTCCAGATATGACCTGTGCTTGCAACCTTGAAAAGGGAGATTCAGACACGACCTTGTATTTGGGGTATGGATTTCTTACATTTGGGAACACTTGGGAAACAATAAGAACTGAGTTATACTATTATCAAAGTATTGCCATTATCATGCTATTTTAGTCAAATCTTTTACAATATTGTTTAGTCTCATACAATGTCTTTCTTTGATATCAGGTTGCCTAGTGATCACCACAAGAGAAAGAAACCTGAAAGAGAAAGCCATTCCAATGACTCAGAGAGCCAATAGGGGCCAATATGATTCTTTCCTTTAATGCTGTTCCCTTTGCCTCTCTAATGGGGATGACAAAACCAAGATATGGATATGTTACAAGTGACTCTAGTTTGGTAGTTTTTTAAAGAACCATTTGTCCAAATTACAAAAGTAAACACAGTGAAGTTATAGATGTTTCTTTTCAGGTAATGGAGACACTTTAGGTGAAAGAGCGAGGATATTCGCAAATAGGCTTTCCTTTTTGTATCTAAATGGTCCTAGTTTTGCTTTCCATTGCAATTTTCCATTACCAACATGAATTAGTGAGGTTGCAGTTCAGGGTTTTATTTGGTGACTCAGAAAATTTGTTCTATTTCCGGACTTCAGCAAGAAAAACTGTTCTATTTCCATTAATAATTTTGAAGATACAATATATAAAAAAAATGTCACACAAATGTGTATGTGCGTATTTTTTCTTCTATTTACATAAGAAACTGGGGATTTTGATGTTATTGCTTGCGTTGCCGAACACCGTTAAGCAGTTCATTTCTGGCTGCCAATACACTCGAAAACAGGGCATCCACTTGCTTTTCTAAAGCATCCATCTCCTTCTCGAAAACACCTAACTTTCCACCGAAATCCATGGCTGCATCACTGGTTTTCCCAGAAAGGATTGCTGATACTAGGGAATTTGCTGCACCGTTCAGCTCCTTAACCTCTTTTAATGTCTCACCTTTCTCCACCATAACCTCAAAAACACATGAATCTACATCAATTAACAAAGCAGAATTGAACCTGACAATCACTTGTTTGATCTCCAAGTATGGTTTGGTCTCTCCAGACAAGGTAGCCAAAACAACTCCAAATACCCATAACCCAACACTCTTTACCTCCATCAAAGCTTCATGGACTACCCTTTCCTTGCAAGAAGACAATTTCCCCTCACCACCTTCCTTGTTTCCCACCAGTCCCTTTAAGTCCTTGCTTGAACTTTGGGACTGGATTGCTTTGAGATGTTCAATAGCCGTAGAAGGTGAACTCTCCACAAGGTTCAAAGCATGAGCAAAGGAAAGCCGAGCCTGTGCCAAGTGAGAAAGAGAAGAAGTAACACAGTTGAGAAGCTCCAGTAAATGCAAGCCGTAGTTAAGATACTCATCGAGGGAAGCAACATCCCAGCAGCTCATGGGGTAGTCTATATCCCCAACCAGCTTCAAAAACGCCTTGTTGATAACAGGAAGTAACTCAAAACATCGCTGAATCCATGAAAAAGACAAGATTTCTGAACCAGGTTTTGGATGCAACAACTGCTTCACACAATTCGAAACATCAGACCGAAAAGCCTGTAGAGAAGCTGACAAAGCATCAACCTCTGCTTGGTGGTGGTGGTGGTAGTGATTTTCCAGCTTGTGGTATAATTTACTAAGCCTTTGTACCAAGAGTACCATTGAAGACAACAAAAAGAGAAGTTTTTTTAGGTTTAGTTTTGTTGATAAGGTTTCGTTTGAGTTTGGGTAAGATTGTTGAAATTTATAGAAAGAAGGAAAGTCGAGAGGTAGGTGTTGCTTCAGCTCAACATAAAACAGCAGAATGTTGCAAAACAATAGGCTACCATATTAGCTGTAGTCAAATGTTCTTATCCTGTTTTTTCTTTTTTTTTTTTTTTTTTTTTTTTTTTTTTTTTGTATGCGGAACACGGTTTTGTAAGGACAATTTGGGGGAGAGGGCAGGTATGATATTTTTTTAATTTGGTCTTTAAATAAATTTTTATTCATATTAGTCCTTGTATTTAATAAATATTTCTAGTTGTTGATTACTTTTGATAATCTTTTTGTTAAGGATTTGACACATGAATTAATTAAAGGGGTGTATGTTGATGATGGGTGATGCATGCAATAAAGTGGCAACTAATATTGTCCGTTGATCTAGTTGATTAAAAAGGACAAGTAGGACTTAGCTGTAGGTTTCTGTTCTTACACGGTAAGTAAAGTGATTGATTGCACAGCCTTGTGTAGTGACCATTGACCAATAGGGTTTCAAGACAATTGCACTTGAAACGTTTTTATAAAGGCTTTCTACTGGGCTTTGTCATCGCAACTTGTATGGCGGCAGTCGTGTTGGATGTTGTTTTTGGGGTTGAGGAAATTAGTGGACCGTCAAGACATGGGGAAATTGTGGAATAAAGATGTTAAACCTCATTCAACACGCCATAGTGAATCCTGCGTTTGGATCATTTCGTGGAATCATTATTATTCAGCACCATTGAATAGATACAAAAAACAAAAAAAAGAAAAATTTCCCAAAATATCCTAAACAACTTTTGAAAGAAGAATATATACAAAAGAGAACAACGATGGGTTCGTTTCGATTGCCCCCAACTTGTTTGGTGGCCGACCCATTCTGTCGCGATGAATTAAAACTCCATTCGTGGCTTGTAGTTGGGTCAATGAAAATTAAACTCCTATGATATGAGCTAATTTCTTTTTGGTGAAAAGAAACATAACAAAATTAAATTACATGAACTATTTGAGAGGTACTAAAATTCCTCTCTTTATCAACTTTAAGGAAATCTAACACTGCATCTGGAGGGGTCTCAATCAGTTGTAAATCCTACTTCCTTTCAAAGGCCAGCTTGGCAAGATAGTCAGCACATTGATTCTCCTCCCTGAAAATGTATCTTAAAATCCATTGACTTTCTTGGGATAAAATACGGTGTATTCTTTTGATTCAGGGAAGAGCTTGAGATCTTCGAAACATTGTCATGAATATCTTTCACTACCTCCAAGTTATCAGAGTGAATAACCACATTGCTATGACCTCTACGCTGGATGAGTTTTAAGCCATCTAGAATGCCCCAAAGTTCTGCGTCAAAAATTCAACAATTCTCTAGGAATCTGTTATAACCAATCACCCAATCATTAGTACCATCTCGTACCACTCCTCCAGTAGCTGCTCTTCCTGATGTTACTTGAACAGTGCCATCGGTATTAAGAAAGGTCCAATCCCTGGGTAAAATCTCCTCATGAGGTAAGCCCATGTTATCAATAGAACCATCTCTAGGAGCCAAAGAAGATTGTTTGGCCCAACACATGGAAACCTTAATGATCTCGTTAGAACTCTAGGATTTCCTTTGAAAGATGAAAAGATTTCGATTCTTCAATAAGCGCCAAGCTAATAATCCAAAGAGGCATGTAACACCCTTTAACCCATATCCATCGCCGGAAGGGATTACGAGATATTATCGAAACGAAATAAAACTTCTGAACATTCATGCATGCACATAAGAATGTTTACGAAACCAAGCTAAAACATTTCAGGTTGTACGAAAATCATCAAACATACATTTTAAATCATTACCAACTAACCAAATATAAGCACAGAAATTACATAACTTATTACTTATTATACAAGACTAACTTTACAAGCCACTTACTAAACTTGCATCAATTTATCTTGATTATTAAACATATAAGTTACTATTCATATGGTAAATTTCTAAAACTTTGGCCGAATGTATCTAAGCTTAACATAAAACATTATTCATTTAGCATAAAATCATATTTAATCATAAGACTAAAATCACTATTCATTTGGTAATTCACAAAGACTCAACCGAATGCTTTTATGAATAAATCCAACATCTACTTGATAGCAAAAATTTCACTTTATTGATCTATATAAATAGTATGCACATGTATCAATACTTAAAGTAAAATTTTTTTATTTTTTTTGTACATAATTTGTTACTTATCTAATCATACCAATCATTACAAAATTCATATACCAGCAATTCATGCTTAATAACCGAATATCCAACTAAACACTTTATAACTATTAAATTCATTTATTCAAACATCAAAAACTAGTTTAACAACCGTACCTCTCAATTCTAAAGAAATTAATTCACCAATTCAAAATAGAACATTCATGCCATTCATTTATGCGCATATATGTACTAGTCCAACTTGTTAAACATCTCTATATCTCATTCAAGTCATCCAAACAAACCATGACTCAAACTTAACAAAGGAACAAGCCATTTTCGTGACTGTTTCCATTTTATAATTACATAGACATATTTAAAATTTTAAAAGGGTTCAAAATATTTTTCAGCCTATACATGTCATAGATCTAGTCCAAAATTAAATACCGAAATATTAGATAGTGTGATGAAGTTATTAACGATCCCCAAACCTGCAGCTTGATTCAAACGTCTATAAAACAAAGAGACATAAAATCCAAAGTAAGCTTTTATATGCTTAGTAAGTTAAGCAAATGTGCACATATTCAAAGGTAAATGTTTAAATCCAAATAAATCATACTATAGCTACTTTTATTCTTTGATTCTCAAATTTCTAAGTTCATATGTATATACAGTTTTTTTTAATAATCATTATTTGGCCGAATATCATATAACCCATAATCCTTAAGATTATTTAACTAATAAAACTAAATTGTCAATAACATGTATCTATATGAGTTTATACTCATGTTCACAAATTCAGAAATTATAACACAACACAACATCACTTACATATATCATTTATAAGTGTCGAATAAACAAGATCTTATGTCCACCCATTCAAAAACCAATTCCATAATTCTCCATATCATCCACTTTATAATCGAATACACATACATAATCACATTTATTCATCATGTACATCAACCATATTTTGTAACCAATAATCATGTTATTTGCTCACTTGATTTTTAAATAACTAACAAGTTAAAATATACTTCACCATTTTACTTGTTCACACTTTCCTTACCACATGGATATAAAACATTTTGAGTCTCAAGTTCATAAATAAGCACCGGTATAAACCTGCTAGATATTAATCTGACAAAAATCACCGGCACAAGGCCTGCTAAGCTTATAGCCCGTTATATCACACCAGCACCATGCCTGCTAGACTTATAGTCTGATAAAACTCACTAGCACCATGCCTGCTAGGCTTATAGCCCGAAATATCACAAATACATAATTGATTTAAGGACATAAATCACATATACTAAGTCATAAGCTTTCATAAAAAATTCATACTATCTTTCATATATCTAAACTCACTCAAAGTAATTTCTTGAACATATCAAATACAATCCCTCACATTCGACAATAGCAAATATAATTATATACATTTCAATTCAGCATGAATAATTTACATTTAATTAAAATTAAGAACAACCATTTGCTTATAGACTTACCTCGGATATCGGTGAACGTAAAATCAACTATTCGGCTATTTTTGTCTTTCCCCGATCCAAATCCGACTTTCTCTTTTCTTGATCTAATTTGATATAAATTAAGTTTAATCAATATTCAATTAAATTCACTCAAAAACACATGAATACGTAATTTGCACTTTTACCCCATACATTTTACATTTTTAGCTATTTAGTCCAAAATTCACAAAACACAAAGCAAGCATAATTCGCCCTTGCTATGCTTATGCTGAATACTCATCTCATCCATATGAGTCCATACAATTTATTTATTTTGCAATTTGATCCTTCAATTTACTATTTTTACAAATTAGCCCTAAATGCTCAAAATCATTAAAACTTCCAATACAAAATTTATTAATCTAACACATAACTTTCATTTAACATCATAAAACACCAAATTTATCAAGGTCTTATCGATAGTAACTCAAGAACATGTCACCAAATTCAAAAATTGAAACATGGGTTTTGAACATTTCATAGCAACGATCTTAAAAACATAAAAATTATCAAAGATTAAACAAAAACTAACCTTGAATTTAGCTTGCACAAGACCGAAACTTTCAAAACCTATTCTTTCTCTCTCTTTTTTTTATCTAATATTCGATCATGCATGAGAAAGATGAACATGCCTTTGTTTTATTATAACATATGATATTAATGTATTACTAATTTAACCTTAACTTATAAACTTTATAAACATAAAATAAAAGGGCATAATAGACCTTGGCCGTCCACTAACTTTAAAAGTGGGTTTATTGCATTTTAAATGCTCCCATTTAAAAAGACAACCTCAATTTAGTCCTAACACATTAAATTATCAAGTTTTCACTTTTACGCAATTAAGCCCATTTATTAAACCGGACATCCAAACGATAAAATTTTTAAACAAAAATTTAATACACATAAATTCACACATTATAAACACCAAAAATAATTTTAAAATATTTTTCTGACTCGGATTCGTGGTCCCAAAACCACCATTCCAGTTAGGGTCTAAATGGATTGTTACAAGGCAAGCCCAACTGGTTTCCCCATCAAGAAGCATCAAAGTGTCCTGCAAGTTAAAAGAGATCCATTCGTGCAGAGAGTTAGAGAAAAAAAAAAGGTTGTTGGTTTTCCGGGACTACTTGTTTCCAGACTTCCTTAGCCAATGTGCAATCTCAAATAATGTGCAAAATGTCCTCAGAATCATGTCCACAGATCGAACAAGAAGAATCTACAGCTATGCCACGTCAAGCTCTTTCCACATTGGTGAGAAGTCTCTGCTTAAGAACTGTCCAAAAACAGAAACGAACTTTGTATGAACCTGGAATTTTCCACGCTCTTTTCCATAACTCGTCACTAGAACTCCAAGAATCATCTTTCAACACCTTGTATGCACTTTTAATAGAAAAAGCGCCAGTTGAAGTGTGGCGCCAAGATAGTCTATCAAGTCCTTCAGCTGGGTGGGGAGGAAGAATTCCCATAATGTGAGTAATAATCTCCTCTGGTAGCCAAACCTGTAAAAAATTAAGGTTCCAATTGCCTTCTCCTGTGACCAAATCACTAAGCAAACAATCAGTATTAACATTAGTACAGGCAGGTAAATAATTAACCAAAGGATCAACATTAGGAATCCACTGATCTTTCCAACACTGAATTTTATTCCCATCATCGATAGACCGATATGAGCTAAAATTTTAGCAAAATAAAATGGTGCGTAATTGGCTTGGAGCAATACAGAGCGTTTCAACCTTAATGAAAATGATGCGTTTTAATCCTTCAAGTAACGGACGATTAGTTATTTTGGCAGGACAGTTGTCAGTTGTTTGTTTTATTTCCTTTTAAATATTGTCTGGATGTAAGAAGAATAACGAGCAGTACAGTTTATACAATTTCTTTTTCTCTTCTAATTTTTTTCTTCCTCTCAATCTTGTTTCTGCAAATTTCTACATTCTGGTTTAACTCTTAATAGGGTATCAGAGCTATCAATTTTGATGGCCGAGGAAGGTGTAACTACTCATGTTCAAAAGGAAGTCAATGTTCTGCAACAAGAAATGGTGAAGGTGCAAGGAGAACTATCACAAATAGAGTTGAAATTGGATGCCAAGTTTGAAACCTGCTTACTTGGGTTTAAGGAAGAGTTTAGATCTGAACTCTTCAGTTTATTTGAATAGTACTTTGGTTCATCAGGGGTCTGCCAACAATGAAACTGCTCGAGAAAAAGGAAAAAAGATCTTAGGAGGATCTCCCATTGGTTTTCCTCCTAAAGAGACATCAAGAGGTTCTCACCACGGAACACCATCACTGGTGGAAGAAGACCTAAATTGTGCCCAACCAGAGGTGTTGTGAAAAATAAATTACAGAATAGCTTGCCCTCATTTTGATGGTTCGGACTTCAGGGCGTGGTGGTTCAAACTAAGATAGTATTTTGAAACTGAAGCTATGGTTGAAGGTGACAAGATCAAGATTGTGTTGTTAAATCTCGAGGGAAGGGCTCTAGAATAGCACTACTTTTTTGCACAAATAGGGGGGAGATGCAGGTGTTGAACTGGATCGACTATGCTGAAGTTTTGAGATAAAGGTTTGGGTCCAACACGTTCAGGAACCTCATGTCGAAATTGGTCTCATTAAAGCAACAATGCTAGTTTGAGAGCTACAAAAACTCTTTTGTAAGCCTTCTGAATCTTATGCCTTAGATATTTTTATTAGCAACTTGAAGCATGAGGTAAGTCAATAGTTGTAACTGTTTGAGCCTCAAACTTTGGCTGAAGGCTTTAAGTTAGCTAGGAAGGTAGAGTCTATTATGAGTGGCACTCCAATGAGAGTTTTTCTTGTAGCCTCTAGTTCGGTAACTCGTTCTGGATCTTCAGTGACACCATTTGTTGGTTCTGTTCAACCTGTCACTTCTCCACATACTAGAACAATCATTATTTCAGCCCATGGTTTTGTCAATACTTCCAATTCTTTCAAAGCCACGTCCAGGGGAATTAGCCCATCATTGATAGCTGAATAAGAGCAAAAAGGTTTGTGCTTTTGGTGTGGAAACAAATACTACGTGGGTCATAAGTGTGTCGAGGGCCAACGTTAAAGACTTTCAGTTTGAGGATGAATGAGATGAATTTCATGAATGCACAGAGTAACTAGAGGAACCTTCAGGAGACGTAGAACATCCTTAGGAGCCTGTTCTGTCGTTACATGCCCAAAAAAGGTCTCAAGGCCTTATATCATGAGAGTTATAACTACTGTAGGAAACTACAAGGCAATTGTGCTAATTGACTTGAACAGCACCCATAACTTTATGGATGCAAAGATGGTGAGTAGATTATCTTTGCCTTTGTGTCATCGAGAAGCACTTTAAGGTAGTAGCATGTGCACGCAGCGTGAAACTTGATGACTAGAGGAACTTGTAGAAAAATGAATTGGGAAGCTCAGGGATTTAGTTTTGTGACAGATTTTATGGTACTATCGGTGATGGGGCATGACATGGTCCTAGGAGTACAGTGGCTACCATTTTTAGGGTCAATTACTTGGAACTTTGAGTTTAGAAAATGAGATTTTTGTTGGACCAAAAAGAGTGCACTTTGAAAGGGATCTTACCTGGGAGCATCCGAATCTTGTTTGCGAGCCAGTCCTCTAAATGTCTAACTTAGAATGGTCAAATTTTGAGTCCTTGCACTATGATCATGACCTCCACAGCTCAGGTTTGTCTCATTGCAGCTCCTCTAGTAATACATTTAGGTTTAAAGGCACTCCTTGATGAGTTTGCTGACATCTTCAGCACTTCTATTGGTTTAACACTGAAAAGAGCACAAGACCACAAGATTCCTTTGAAGGAAGAGAATATGATAGTTAAGCTTTGACCCTATAGATATCCAATAGTCCAAAAGACTGAAACGGAGAAAATAATTCAAGACATGTTAGCTATTGGTATCATAAGAGATAGCACGAGTTCTTTTGCATCTCCCATAGTAATGGTGAAGAAAAAAGACGGTAGTTAGAAGCTCTATGTGGACTATTAGCAACTCAATCAATTGACCATTAAGGATAGGTTTCCTATCCCCATTATCGAAGAGCTATTGGATGAACTAAGTCATTCCAGGGTCTTTTCTAAGTTGGACCTTAGATCGGGATATCACCAAATCAGAATGGATCAATTAAACATCCATATAACGACCTTCAAGTCCCATGAAGGGCACTACGAATTTTTAGTGATGCCATTCAGCCTCACTAACGCCCCTTTGACCTTCCAATCCCTCATGAATGCTATTTTTAGACCATTACTAAGAAAAATAATTTTATTTTTCTTTGACGACTTCTTGGTGTCCTCAACATCATGGGAAGAACATCTATCACACCTTATGAAAGTCTTTGAAATTTTGAGGCAACAAACACTTTTTGTAAAGGAAAATAAATGTGCTTTTGGGACAAAACAAGTGGAATACTCGTAACAGCTCGGTTTAGACCCTAGTTGGAATAGTGATTTTGGGACCACAAATAGAGAGGTCAAAAAAATATTTTAATATTATTTTTTGTGTTTATAGTATGTGATTAAGCGTATGTGAAAATTTTATCGTTTGTGTGTCGATTTATGAAAAAAGACTTAATCGTATAAAATGTAAAAGCTGTGTGCTAATTGTTAAAGTGCTTAATTGGCATGGATTCTTAAATGAAAGGTCCTTATGTTGATAATAGACCATTGATAGTGGGAATGGACATAAATGAGTATATATTTGATGATTAAATGGTTTAATACCAAGGGTAAAATGGTACAATATGTATTAAGTTATTATTAATTGAAAAAAAAAAGAATGAAAGCCATTATTCATCATCTCTATTTTCGAAAATTGAAAGAAAAAGAAAGAAAATAAGCTTGCTAGGTTTCGGCTAAGACTTTGGCTAAATTAAGGTATGAGTTTTGTTCGGTTTTTGATAATTTCTACGTTTTTGTGATCATTACTTAGAGTACTATCAAGCCCATGCCTTGATTTTAGAATTTGATGTTAATTTTGTAAAATTCCATTGATGAATATGTGAGCTTTGTGTTGATAGTTGGTGAAATATGAAAGTTTAATGTTGGGTTAACATATTTTGTCTTTGAATTTTTGATGAATTTGACTATTTTGGGCTAAATTGTGAAAATGAGAAATCGAGGTACTAAAATGTGAAATAAATGAAATATGTGGGCTTGTATGAGCTAGGGGAAAATTCGGCTAAACTTGTATAAAATGAAATTATGACTATTTTGTGATTTTATAAAATAGGGACTAAAATGTCATAATGTGAAAATGTAAGGGCTATTTTGTAAAATGCCCTAAATATGTATGTTTGGATTGAATTGAATGATTTGGTGAATGAATAAGCTACATTTGAATATATATGTATATCAAGAAAAGAGAAATTCGGACTTAGATTGAGGCAAGAACAAGGTGCTCGATTGATCGACTTGTATCGTGTTTCTACGTCTGAGGTAAGTTCGTGTATAATACATGTTGTTTAAAACGATTTTCTTATGTATTGAAATGAATGGAAATGTGAGTAGGGAATTTAGAAATTTGAGATGTGATTTTTAAGTTATATGGCATTAAGTGTGCGTAAACAGAATCGATATAATGATAATCGACATTAAGTGTGCGAGATAAAGAAAACATCGACTATATTAGTTAGCATTGTGTGTGCGATATTGAGACATCTTCTGTTTAATGTGATGGCACTAAGTGTGCGATAATATTGTGGCTTCGGCTAAATAAATGGCACTTAGTGTGCGAAATTATCAAATGATTACAGAAGATCAAACAAATTATGGTTTGGAACATCAAGTGGTAAATGTGATAGATAAATTCGTGATGGTACAGGTATGTACGGAACCTATGTGGTTGATGATTTTGTGTATTAGATCAATGGATGAATGTGTGATTGAATAATGAAAAAGTGATGGTATGAGTGGCATTAAAAATGTTTGTGCTTGAATCTATTGATATGATATGAAAATGAATAACAGCTTGGAATGGTATAGAGAATTTGATGTGAATTGAAATAAAGTGTTAGCTAAATTTGATTTTTGAATCTAAATTATTGAGTTAATTGTGTTATATTACGAACTTACTAAGCTTTAAAGCTTACTGTGTGAAGTCTTTCTTTGTTTTACAGTGTAATTAAAGCTAGCTCGGATTCGGGGATCGTCAGTGACTCAATCACACTATCGGCCATCTATTTTGGTACTTTTGGAAGTTGTATATTTGACATATGGCATGTATAGGCTAGTGATTATGGAATATTTTGAGATGTATAGATCTTGCCATGTGATATGGCTTGATAGTTGAATGCCTTTAGTATATGTTTTGGATATGTGAAAATGATGGTTATAATGTGTATATGTGGTTTATGTGAATGATGATTATGGTATGGATTGGTGAAAATGGAAATGGTATGTTTCATGCTTGAATTGGTTGATGGGAATAGTGGTTTAAATGTATGTTTTGTGATATGGTAATTGAGCATGTAGGTGACCCAAAATTTGGGTGGCAAATTGGCCTTACAAATGACCTATATTTGCCCACACGGTTGAGTACATGGGAGTGTGTCTCGACTGTGTTCCTTAAAATTATAATTCGAAGCAAGTCAGGATGTCACACGGCTTGGCACACAGGCTTGTCTTTTGGCCGTGTGGACAAGTCAGTATGTATGCCCTATTTTGCCACAGCCTGCCCACACGGGCGTGTGACCTCTGTAACTTTGAAAAATATGAATTTTTTGGAAAAATTTTGTATGTGTCCGGTTTAGTCCCGACCCCTTCCCAATGCATGTTTAAGTTCTCGTAGGCCTTTTAAAGGGACTCTACGTATATGTATTCTTATGATATAATGATGATGTATCTTGTGTTGTTAAATAAATGTAAAAGTTCTGATATGTCCGGTAATACCTCTTAACCCTATTCCGCGATGGTTACGGGTTAGGGTGTTACATTTAATTGGTATCAGAGCTACGGTTTAGTCGATTCTAGGATTAACGTAGCATGTGAGAGTCTAGCTATACATGCCATATATATATATCTGCGATAGTGTGATGATTCTTGATAGTTAAAAATGTGTTTTTTATATAGTAAATGGATCCCGGTCGAGCAATTGCTGATGATGTTGAAAGTAATGCACCTGCTCCTGCTTAAGGGACAATGTCAGCTGAATCTAGGCCAATTGCTAGTAGCCATGAGGGAGAGGCAAAACAAGCCTTCTTCGAAATGATGAGTGAGTGGTTTACGGAGTTCATTCAATGAATCCGGCTACTCAACAACCTCCACCCTCGCAAGTTCCTGTAGTGTCACAAGTTTCAGATCCGATCCGATTGAGTTAACCTCCTGTGGATAAAATTTGAAAGTACGGGGCCGAAAAGTTCAGGGCCATAGTTGATGATGATGCAGAGCGAGCTGAATTTTGGCTTGAGAATACCATTAGAGTGTTTGATGAATTATCATGTACTCCTGATGAATGCTTAAAATGTGCTGTTTCATTATTGAGAGATACGACATATCATTGGTGGAAAACATTGATATCTGTGGTTTCGAGAGAAAGAATCACCTGGGATTTTTTTCAAGCTGAATTTCGGAAGAAATATATCATTCAACGGTTTATAGACCAGAAATGTAAAGAGTTCCTAGAGCTGAAACATGGACGTATGTTTGTTACGGAATACGAGCAGGAATTTGTAAGATTGAGTCAGTATGCGCAAGAATATGTTTCGACAGAAACTACTATGTGTAAACGATTCATCGAAGGATTGAATGAAGACATTAAACCTTTGGTTGGAATTCTTGATTTGAATGAATTTGTAGTATTAGTTGAAAGAGCCTGTAAAGCCAAGGAGCTTAGTAAAGAAAAGAAGAAAGCAGATTCAGAAGCTAGAGACGAAAGAAAAAGGTCGATGAGTAAGTCGTATCATTCTTCGTTAAAGAGATTTAAAGATGTAACCAATCGCTCAAATATTTCGTTTGGACATTTGAGTAAAGAACGTGTGAAGCAAAATACTGGTTCTAAAACTCAAACTCCAATGGAATCAAGTGTTGGAAGTGTCAGAAGCAATAAGCCTGAGTGTAGATAGTGTGGGAGACGTCATATCGGAGAATGCTGGGGCAAGTATAATAATAGAGCTTGCTATAAATGTGGATCACGAGATCACTTTATTCGGGATTGCCCAGGGTTAGTTGAGAAAGATAATGCTCAGAGTGCGAGGCCGAGTAACACGACAGCTAGCGGTAAACCACCCAAAAACACTGAAAATATGAGTGGTAGTCAGAGATGAACATCAGATACAGCTGTAAGATCTGAAGCAAGAGCACCTGCTCGAGCCTACGCTATTCACGCTCGAGAAGAAGCGTCATCTCCAGACATCATTACTGGTACTTTTACTCTTTTTGATACTGATGTAATTGCATTGATAGCTCCAGGATCTATTCATTCATATGTGTGTGTGAACCTAGTATCTAGTAAGACTTTACCTGTTGAGTCTACTGAGTTTGTAATTAGAGTATCGAACCCCTTAGACAAGTGTGTTTTGATTGATAAAAGGTGCAAGAATTGTCTGTTGTTGTTTCGGGATATTTGTTTTTCGGCTAATCTGATGTTGCTACATTTTGATGAATTTGATATAATTCTGGGTATGGACTGGCTAACTTTGCATAATGCTATTGTGAATTGTAAACGAAAGAGTATTGATTTGAGAAGTCAGAATAGTGAGATAGTTCAAATTGAATCCAGTGATTTGAATGGGACACTGGTTGTAATATCTTCAATGAAAACTTTGAAATATGTGAAAAAGGGATGTGAAGCTTATCTTGCATATGTGATAGATACAAAAGTGACAGAAAATAAAGTTGAATCTGTGTCTGTGGTTTGTGAATTCCCTGATATGTTTCCTGAAGAACTACCGGGATTACCTCCAATATGAGAAGTCGAGTTTGGTATTGACTTAGTGCCGGGGACGACTCCTATCTCAATAGCTCCCTATAGAATGGCACCGACAGAATTGAAAGAGTTGAAGTCTCAGTTGCAAGAGTTGACCGATAGAGGATTTGTTCGACCAAGTTTCTCGCCCTGGAGTGCTCCTGTGTTGTTTGTGAAAAATAAAGATGGTACTATGAGGATGTGTATTGATTATCAACAGTTGAATAAAGTGACAATAAAGAATAAATATCCTATACTACGAATTGATGATTCGTTTGATTAGTTAAAAGGAGCTATAGTGTTTTCGAAAATAGATCTAAGATTGGGATATTATCAGTTGAGAGTTAAAGAATCAGATGTGCCGAAAACTGCTTTCAGAACAAGGTACGGACATTATGAATTTTTAGTTATTCCTTTCGGGCTAACAAATGCTCCTGCATTATTTATGGATTTGATGACCCGAATATTCAGACCGTATTTGGATCGATTCGTCGTTGTGTTTATTGACGATATTTTGATTTATTCTTGTGATGAGACGCAACATGCCGAACATTTGAGAATTGTGTTATAGACTCTGCGTGAGAAGCAATTGTATGCAAAGTTTAGTAAATGTGAGTTTTGGCTATGCAAGGTTGGTTTTCTGGGACATATAATGTCAGCTACGGGAATACGAGTTGATCCGAGCAAGATTTCAGCAATTTTAGATTGGAAACCTTCGAGAAATATGTCTAAAGTTCGTAGTTTTCTAAGAATAGTGGGATATTATAGACGATTTGTGAAATGCTTCTCGATGATTGCAACTCCGTTGACGAAATTGCTACAGAAAGATGTTAAATTTGAGTGGTCAGGAAAGTGTTAGCAGAGTTTTGAACTGTTGAAAGTATTGTTGACAGAAGCACTAGTGTTAGTTCAACCTGAATCGGTAAAGAATTCATAGTTTACAGTGATGCATCGTTGAATGGTTTAGGCTGTGTGTTGATGTAAGAGGGCAAAGTTATAGCCTATGCTTTGAGGCAGTTAAAACTGCATGAAAAGAACTACCCGACACACGATCTTGAATTGGCAACTATTGTATTTACATTGAAGATTTGACGTCACTACTTATTTGGTGAGAAGTGTCACATTTATACTGATCACAAGAGATTGAAATATTTGATGACTCAGAAAGAATTGAATTTGAGACAACCAAGATGGTTAGAATTACTAAAAGACTATGAATTAGTAATTGATTATCATCCTGGAAAAGCTAATGTTGTTGCTGACACTTTGAGTCGAAAGTCTTTATTTGCTTTACAAGCAATGAGTACTCAGATAGATTTGTGTGATGATGGTTCGGTTTTGGCTGAGTTGAAAGTGAGGCCAATGTTTAGACGTCAGATTTGTGATACCTAGAAAAGTGATGCTGAGATGATGGCAAAACAAGCTCAGTGTGGTTGGAATTCTGATTCAGGATTTCGAGTTGATAATAATGGTTGTTTGAGATTCCGAGATTGGATTTGTATTCCGAGAAATTCAGAGTTGATTCAGTTGATTTTGAATGAGGCTTATAATAGTCGTTTGTCTGTTCATCCGGAAAGTACAAAAATTACAATGATTTGATACAATTTTATTGGTGGCATGGTATGAAACGAGATATCTCAGAGTTTGTTTCGAGATGTTTAGTTTGTCAGCAAGTCAAAGCTGAATACCAGGTTCCATCTGGTTTGTTACAACCAATAATAATTCTTGAGTGGAAATGGGAGAGAATCACAATGGACTTTGTGTCGGGGTTGCCTTTATCTCTGAGAAAGAAAGATGCAATCTGGGTGATAGTTGATAGATTAACGAAATCAGCTCATTTTATTCCAGTAAGAACATATTATTCGCTTGATAAGTTAGCCGAATTGTATATTTCCGAGATTGTGAGATTCACGGGGTACGATTATCCATTGTATCTGACAGAGATTCGAGGTTTACTTCGCGGTTTTGGAAGAAACTGCAAGAGGCTCTAGGTATGAAGCTGCATTTCAGTACTGCATTTCATCCGTAAACAGATGGTCAATCCGAGCGAATCATTTAAATTCTCGAGGAAATGTTGAGATGTTGTATTCTTGAGTTTGAAAGTACATGGGAAAAGCATCTGCCATTAATTGAATTCGTGTATAATAATAGTTTTCAATCAAGCATTAAAATGGCACTATATGAGGCTCTTTACGGTCGTAAATGCAGAACTCCATTGTATTGGACTGAGCTTAATGAGAATAAGATTTACGGGGTTGATTTGATTAAAGAAATGAAGCAAAAAGTGAAAGTGATTCGTGACAGTTTGAAAGCAGCGTCAGATCGTCAGAAGTCTTATGCAGATCTGAAATGAAAAGATATTGAATTTGAGATCGATGATAAAGTTTTTTTGAAAGTGTTTCCGTGGAAGAAAATACTTCGTTTCGATAGAAAAGGCAAATTGAGTCCGAGGTTCATCGGGCCGTATGAGATTATTGAACGTATTGGGTAGGTTGCTTACAGATTGTTGTTGCCCCCTGAACTAGAGAAGATTCATCATGTGTTTCATGTATAGATGCTTAGACGATATAAATCCGATCCATCACATATGATTGCCCCTACTGAGGTTGAGATTCAGTCAGATTTATCTTATAATGAAGAACCGATTCGAATTCTGGCTCGTGAGATCAAAGAGTTGAGGAATAAGAAAATTTCCTTAGTGAAAGTCTTGTGGCACAAACATGGAGTTGAAGAGGCTACATGGGAGCCTGAAGATGTTATGAGAGAGCAATATCCGGATCTATTCACTGGTAAGATTTTCGGGGAAGAAAATCCCTAAGGGGAGAGAGTTGTAACAGCCTGGTTTAGACCATAGTCGGAACAGTGATTTTGGGACAACAAATCTGAGGTCATAAAAATATTTTAATATTATTTTTAGTGTTTACAATATGTGATTAAGCATGTGTGAAAATTCTGTGTGAAAATTTTATCGTTTGTGTGTCGATTATGAAAAAGGACTTAATTGCATAAAATGTAAAAGCTGTGTGCTAATTGTTAAAGTACTTAATTGGCATGGCTTCTTAAATGAAAGGTCCTTATGTTGATAATAGACCATTGATAGTGGGAATGGACATAAATGGGTATATATTTGATGATTAAATGGTTTAATAACCAAGGGTAAAATGGTAAACTATGTATTAAGTTATTATTAATTAAAAAAAAGAATGAAAGCTATTATTCATCATCTCCATTGCCGAAAATTGAAAGAAAAATAAAAAAAAATAAGCTTGCTAGGTTTTGGCTAAGACTTTGGCTGAATTAAGGTATGAGTTTTGTTCGGTTTTTGATAATTTCTACGTTTTTGTGATCGTTGCTTAGAGTTTGATGATAATTTTGTAAAATTCCATTGATGAATATCTGAGCTTTGTGTTGGTAGTTGGTGAAATATGAAAGTTTAATGTTGGGTTAACATATTTTGTCTTTGAATTTTTGATGAATTAGACTATTTTGGGCTAAATTGTGAAAATGAGAATTTGAGGTACTAAAATGTGAAATAAATGAAATAGTTGAGCTTGTATGAGCTAGGGAAAAATTCGGCTAAGCTTGTATAAAATGAAATTATGACCATTTTGTGATTTTATGAAATAGGGACTAAAATGTCAAAATGTAAAAATGTGAGGGCTATTTTGTAAAATGCCCAAAATATATATGTTTGGATTGAATTGAATGATTTGGTGAATGAATGGGCTAAATTTGAATATGTATAGATCAAGAAAAGAGAAATTCAGACTTAGATCGAGGCAAGAACAAGGTGCTCGATTGATCGACTTGTATCGTGTTTCTACGTTTGAGGTAAGCGTGTACAATACATGTTGTTTGAACGATGTTCTCATGTATTGAAATGAATGGAAATGAGTAGGGAATTTAGAAATGTGAGATGTGATCTTTAAGTTATATGGCACTAAGTGTGCGTATATAGAATCGATACAATGATAATCGGCACTAAGTGTGCGAGATAAAGAAAGCATCGACTATATTAGTTGGCACTGTGTGTGCAATATTGAGACATCTTCTATTTAATGTGATGGCACTAAGCGTGCGATAATATTGTGGCTTCGGCTAAATAAATGGCATTGAGTGTGCAAAATTATCAAATGTTTAAATAATATCAAACGAATTATGGTTTGGAACATCGAGTGGTAAATGTGATAGATAAATTCGTGATGGTACAGGTATGTACGAACCTATGTGGTTGATGATTTTGTGTATGAGATCAGTAGATGAATGTGTGATTGACTAATGAAAAAGTGATGGTATGAGTGGCATTAAAAATGTTTGTGCTTGAATCTATTGATATAATATGAAAATGAATAATACCTTGGAATGGTATAGAGAATTTGATGTGAATTGAAATAAAGTTATAGCTAAATTTGATTTTTGAATCTAAATTATTGAGTTAATTGTGTTATATTACGAACTTACTAAGCTTTAAAGCTTACTGTGTGAAGATTTTCTCTATTTTACAGTGTAATTAAAACTATCTCGGATTCGAGGATCGTCAGCGACTTAATCACACTATCGGCCATCTATTTTGGCACTTTTGGAAGTTGTATATTTTGATATATGGCACGTATAGGCTAGTGATTATGGAATATTTTGAGATGTATAGATCTTGCCATGTGATATGGCTTGATAGTCGAATGCCTTTAGTATATGTTTTGGATATGTGAAAATGATGGTTATAATGTGTACATGTAGTTTATGTGAATGATGATTATGGTGTGAATTGGTGAAAATGGAAATGGTATGTTTCATGCTTGAATTGGTTGATAGGAATGATGGTTTAAATGTATGTTTTGTGATATGGTAATTGAGCATGTAGGTGACCCAAAATTTGGGTGGCAAATTGGCCTTACAAATGGCCTATATTTTCCCACACGGTTGAGCACATGGGTGTGTGTCTCGACTGTGTTCCTTGAAATTGTAATTCGAAGCAAGTCAGGATGTCACACGGCCTGACACACGGGTGTGTCTTGTGGCCGTGTGGACAAGTTAGTATGTATGCAATGTTTTGCCACGGCCTGCCCACACGGGCGCGTGACCTCTGTAACTTTGAAAAATATGAAGTTTTTGGAATAATTTTGTATGTGCTCGGTTTAGTCCCGACCCCTTCCCAATGCATGTTTAAGGTCTCGTAGACCTTTTAAAGGGACTCTATGTATATGTATTGTTATGATATGATGATGATGTATCTTGTGTTGTGAAATGAATGTAAAAGTTTTGATATGTCCGGTAATGCCTCTTAACCCTATTTCGGCAATGGTTACGGGTTAGGGGTGTTACAATACTTAGGCCATGTTATATCCAAAGGAACAGTAGCTATGGACGAAGGTAAAATTGAATCTGTAATGAACTGGCCGATGCCAACATGTACCATGGACTTAAAAGGATTCTTGGGGCTGACTGGTTATTACAGGTGTTTCATCAGGAACTATGGGCTACTGACTCGACCCTTTACCGATCTCTTAAAAAAGAATGCTTGGAATTGGGAAGATTCAACACTCAAAGCATTCCAACTGTTCAAGGAAGCCCTTTGCTCAGCACCTGTGCTTACCCTTCCAGACTTTCAGATAGAATTTTGCGTTGATACAGATACTTTAGGTTTCGGTGTGGGAGCTGTACTTCATCAACAAGGGAAGCCAGTGGCATATTTTAGCAAAGGTCTGGGTGTGAGGCATTAAGCATTGTCGATCTACGAAAAAATGCTTGCAATTTCAAGATTAGGACAGACCACCAAAGCTTGAGTTTTTTGTCAGATCAACAGGCCATTATTCCATTCCAGCAAAAATGGGATGCCAAAATTCTGGGATACAACTATGAAATCTTCTATAAGAAATGATCCTGTAATGTTGTAGCTGACTCCCTTTCTAGAAACAAGTCTCTCCTAGTAGGTCAAATATGGCAGCTAAATGGTTCCACTGTGGTGTCTGAATTGTTGAATAAAGTCCAACCACCTTATTCATCTGATAACCGACTGCAAAAACTGTGTGAAGAGGTTCAACAACCATCTTCTCAACATCCTAAATATGTATGGGATGGGCAGTTTTTAAGAATAAAGGGGAAGATAGTGGTAGGGAAAGATGAAGCTATCAGAAGGGGACTATTTCTACACTTTCATACAAGTGCCACAGGGGGTCATTCGAGTATTTAGGCCATAAGAAAAAGAATGTCATTAGTATTGTACTAGAAGGGGCTGACTAGAGACATCAAAAGCTAGGTTAAAGAGTGCCTTGTTGCTAGAAGTGCAAAAATGAAACAGTAACAAAATCAGGTCTACTGCAGCCACTACTTATACCAAAGAGAGCTTGGTCACCTATCAGTATGGATTTTATTAAAGGACTTCCCAAGTTGAAAGATAAGTCCGTGTAACACCTCTTACCCGTATTCGATGTCAGAACAGGGTACCAGGCATTACCAGACTTTAAACATAATCATCCATACAAAATTGAGACATGAATTTCTATCTAAAACTAAAACTTTTCATAAACATTCATATCGTTCCTTAGACGAGCCTACAAGGCTCAAACATACATTGGAAAATGGTTCGGGACTAAACTGATCTCACACGGAAACTTTGCGAAACTTTAGGAATCACTTAAAATTTTCAAGTATTCAGGGTTCACACATCTGTGTGAACAGACCGTGCACCTCACACGGCACCAGACACGCCCATGTCACAAGCCGTGTGAAAACAGGGCATACATTCTGACTTACACCACATGGCCGAGGACACGCCCGTGTGGCAGGCTGCGTGAAATCTAAAGGTGTTACTGACTTGGGTCATACGGCCAGCAACACGCCCATATGTCAGCCCATGTGCCACATACGGCCAGTAGACACACCTGTGTGTCTAGGCCGTGCCAAACCTGTAGGGTATATTGACTTAATTCGAAGGGCTACCCCAGGGGACACATGACCGTGAACCAAAGCCATGTCTCACACACGGTCAAGCCACACACCTGTGTGCTCGGCCGTGTGGAGTGAAAATAGGCTTAATTGTGGCCACATTTCTCACCCTTCTTGAGCATACCTAAAGCACCATATTTCATGCCATTTCAATACATTAATAAGCAGCCAAACTATGCTATTACATAAGACAACATTTACACATCAAATAATCATAAAGCCTATACATGCCATATAACCAAGTCATAAAGTGTATAAATACCGAAATCATTAGTCAAATAGTGTGATGCGATATCCACTGACTTCCAACCCGAGCAAATCTCTGAAAATCTGTAAACATAGGAAAACACACAAAGTAAGCTTTGAAAGCTTAGTAAGCTCATATCTTAATAAACTTAACATAACAAATAATTTCATTACAATGCTATAAGCATGATATGCTATCTCACATGCCAAAATGCAACTTATCTCAAGTTTATAACATGATTTCATATCAAATCATCACCATTCAATATTATACTTACTTACTTACTAACTTTAGTTTTCATAAGCTTATTTAGATTCTCATATAACATTCAATTCTCACTTTCATATAGCCAAATGAACACATTACAAACAAGTGTATCAAGTCATAATATAACTCATTTGATTTCACAATTCTACCTCATATTCATACACATGATTAAATAAAATTACCACAAGTTTATTCATTTCAAAACTCGTATGACTCTTAAACTTCTTATCACTTCATTCTCATTTAAAAATACATAAGCAACAATATATAGCTTTATTTGATCCATTATTCATCACATTTCTTTAGCCGAAAGAATCATGTAAATTATCGTTAAATAATTATAATTCTCACTCAATGTGCCATATCATATAATTAACACAATCATTGCTCTTATCACACATACCATTCAATTCATACCTCACTATAGCAAAATAAACACATTTTGGCATAAAATATAATTATACACTAATAATTCTCATTTCATATTCATGATACACCATGAACTCATTAAATTAACTTCATTTAACTCTCACATAAGTTCTGAACGTACCTATTTTGCTTAATTCAATTGAACTTTCATTCTTGTCTTAACTTTGCGTGATGAACCATTCGAAATCGTTAAGGATACTCACAAGTCTCTTATATCACATACAATGCCATATCTCAGATATGGTCTTACATGTTATCATATATCGATGCCAATAGCCCAGCTATGGTCTTACATGAATCATATATCGATGCCAATGTCCCAGACATGGTCTTACACGAAATCACATAACGATGCCAATGTCCCAGACATGGTCTTACACGTAATCACATATCGATGCCAATGTCCCAGATATGGTCTTATACGAAATCATGTAATGCCATGGTCCAACCATGGTCTTTTCCGCCAATTCGTCTTTTGTTATGAAATGATTGTGTTCGATCTTGCATTTTTACTTATTTCGAACATTTAATTTAATCTCCATAGTTAAATCAATTATATGAATACATCCATACTATCATTCATCAATTACATAAATATACATTAAAGTTCAATTATACGAACTTACCTTGATAGCTAAAATGACGGAATGGATTGACTAGTCCGATGCTTTGCTTTCTCCCCGTTCTAGATCAAAATCTCGTTTTTCTCAATCTATATAATAACAAAATTTTCTTATTTAATACACTTTTTGGCTTTATCTCATCTATATACCATTTCGATCGTGGCTAAGAAATACATGACTCATATAATCAAGCTCTATGGACTACCTGGTTCAATCATTTCAGATAGAGATGGGGTGTTTATCAGTCATTTTTGGCAAGACCTTTTCCACCATGTTGGTACAAAAGTGCAACTATCTACTACCTACCATCCTGAATCAAATGGCAAAACTGAGGTTTTGAATAGGTGCCTTGAAGGGTACCTTAGGTGCATGACAGTGGAGCATCTGAATGAATGGGTGAATTTGCTTCAAATGCAAAATGGTGTTATAATTCCATTCACCACTCAACCATCGACACTACACCTTACGAGGCCTTGTATGGCCAACCTCCTCCTCACCACGTCCCTTACTTAGTTGGTTATTCCTTGGTGCCTAGTATGGACCGAAGCCTACAACAGAGAGAAGCAGCCCGAAAAATGCTCCAATTCCATTTGAAGCGAGCTCAAAATCGAATGAAACAATAAACAAATAAGCATAGAAGTGATAAGGGGGTTGAAGGCAGGTGATTTGGTCTACTTGAGACTTCATCCGTTAAGGCAGCACTTAGATAGAAAAATACTCGATCAGAAACTTTCCCCCAAGTACTTTGGACCCTTCCCAGTTGGACCCTTCCTTTTGGTTCGAGAGTACATCCCACGTTTCATGTGTCTCAGCTTAAGAAGCACGTTGGGTCTGCACCAGTTTAGGTAGCCTTACCTGTCATTGATGCTGAAAGAGTTTAGACTAAGGAGCTAATTCAAGTGTTGGACAGACATATTGTGAAGAGAGGCCACAACTTAGTCATGAAAATCCTGGTTGAATGGGCAAACTCATTTCCGGAAGATGCAACTTGGGAGTCTTTTGACTAGATTAAGAACAGGTTTCCTTATTTTAATCCTTAAGGACAAGGATATTTTGCAGGAATAGAGTGGATGATAAGAGCTAAAATCTGAGCAAAATAAAACGGTATGTATTTGGCTTGGAGTAAAACGGAGCGTTTCGACATTAATGAAAATAATGCGTTTTAATCTTTTAAGTAACGGACGATTAGTCATTTTGGTAGGACAGTTGTCAATTGTTTGTTTTATTTCCTTTTAGATATTGTCTGGATGTAAGGAGAATGGTGAGTAGTACAATTTATACATTTTCCTCTCATCTTCTAAGTTTTCTCTCTCTCTCTTTTTTTCTTCCTCTTAACCTTGTTTCTGCAAATTTTGTACATTCTGGTTTAACTCTTAACAGCCTACGGTATTTTTATCGTTAATTTATTCAAACAAAAAATATAATATTATTAATTATTTATTTCATTCAACCAAATTATTAACACTTTATTTATTTATTTATTTCAATCTCTTCAAATGACTATTCTATTCTACTAAACTAATCGTGCCACAAGACTTGGATTGAAAAGAAATATACGTAAGTATTTATATCCAAGCTCTTTTCTTTTGCATTGGGGTTGTTGATAGTATTTATATCCAAGCTCTTTTTTTTAATTGGGATTGTTGATTGCATGAGAATGTGTGAATATCCAGTTGCTTCTTGTATATGATTAACTGGAGTAGATGTCCTCGGCCCTACATACAAGGTTATGCCTCTAGCCTTTTTGGTCAATCCTACCTTTTAAACTATGACAAGTGCCATAGTTATTGAAACTTGACCAAATCATTCAGTTGGACTGGAAGTTGATTGGTATACTCATTTGGATTAAGGGAGAGAGTTGTTTGATCTATGAATCAATATGAATTGAGATAAAAAAACTGGTTGAGTTAACGATTGAATTAGATTTTAGAATTTTTTTAATATTTATAAATTTTTAATAATTTATTTAAGGAAAAAGTAAACTGACAGTCACTCAACTTTAACATTTCAGTCACCAAACTTTCAAAAGTGAACTCAATCATTAAACTTTACGAAAATTACAAATCATTCACTAACATTTTCGAAAAGTGACAAATCAGTCGCCCAAGCCCATTTTCCATTACAGCCCTAACGGGACAGTTGATGTGGGTCGTTAACTAGCTGATATGGCCCATTAACTAACCACATTGGACATGAAAATCAAAAGGACTTATCTTTTCAGGGAAAAAAGACAGATGAAGGGACGAGCAGAAAAAAAGAAAAGAAAAATGGATGATTGAAAATTGGGGAAAAGGAGAATTAATTGAATTTTTTAGGGAAAAGCGTTGGAGGAAGATTGAAGAGAATAAAGGTAAAGGGAGAACCATTATCAATTTCTTTTAGGAGAAAAAGCGATTGGGAGAACATTGTTGGGATGGTTAATAAAAGAGAACTAGTCAAAGGTGTTCCATCCATTGTAACAGGTAAGTTTCTAATTTGGGTTTATGATTTTTTGGATTTTTTTGTTGAAATATGTTGCATTTTTATGGGGTTATGCACTGTGTATGTTTGTATTCAATTGGTTAGTGATTTTTATTGGAATTTTTTTTAAAAATTGTTTACGGTTTATGACAGACTTAGATTTGTATAGCTTGTATTGTATTGTATGATGTCCTTTGCTTGGTTATTGTCTGTCATGTGCATGATAGAACTAGATTTATTTGTATTAAATTGTCTCGCATGTGGACCTAGGTTGTGTATGCCAAAGACCCCACTACCTTTATTGTGATTGATTATTGTTTGCCATTGATGTTAAATTTGTTTTGCAGGTTTGGATTTCTTTGTTCAAATATGTTGTATTCTCTTGAGGCTATGCACTATGTATGTATGTATTCAATGGGTTATGATTTTTTATTGGAATTTTTTTAAAAAATTGTTTAGAGTTGTAAGCTATTTGAATTCAATGGGAGTGCATTGTGTATGTGGAATTGTTTTCCATTGATGTTAAATTTTTTTTGCATGTTTACTTGATGAATTTAATGAGAGTGAAGAAGAACTAAGTGATTTTGATGTATCTGATAGTGAAATAGGTGATGATGTGTCTAATAATACTGGAATGAGAGTATGTGATAAGGTTAGGGTTAATTTGGATAGCTTAAACATGAATGATGTAGAAGTTGATGAAAAATCCCGATTTGAAAACAGTTTTCTTACATAGAGGAAAATTAAAATTTTGAAAACCAACCTAGTTTGTGATATTTATAACAATAAACCTTAATTGAATTTGTACTTGTGTTTTTGGCTTAACGAACGTTCGTTGTTCCTGGCTTTCAATCAAACAATTTTCTCCGCTATTCCAACCATTTTTTATTTCCATTTTTGGAAACTTAAATTCATTTCCAAATGATTCCATTTCTCCATTTCAGAGAAAATAATAATCATTCCTGAATGTTTCCCATTTCTCCATTTCGGAGAAAACAATAATCATTCCTCAATGTTCTCCATTTCTTTTTTCCTATTAATTTCGTTTATTTATATTCAAACACGCAATTCATTTCTGGTTTTAATGAGCTAGCAGGGGGACCGATTGGACATATGTAGTTGAGGCTTAAATGATTTATAATTATATTTTGACTTTTCACCTATTAATTATAAACTCATTTAGTGATGAAGTCATTCCACTATAGTATCGTGACTGAACTCTCCCAAACGACATACCATTATGAAGGCAGCTATTTAGTGCTCGTCCAATGACCTTGTCATCAGTGTGTTACCCTCTGATCGTGTCTGTCGAGTCTTAAAATTTGTAAAAAGAATGATCGAACCTGGAAACTAACTCTGACAAGGATTGAGGCAAGCGCACCTATCGAACAGTAGTATAGTTAAGGCAAGACCGGAATGTCGAACCCAAAGGAACTAAAAGTACTAATACTAACTCTCTTTTTATTATTTAGCCTAAGAATAAAGGGATTTATTTATCTAATCTAAATTAATTAACTTCTAAACTAAATATGCAAAGACAAAGAGAAAGAGTTGGGAAAATAACTTGAGAGAAACCAATTGATTAAAACGACACCCAAGGAAGAATCCACCTAGACTTCACTTATTATCTAACTCTAAACCAGACGATTTATTCACTTGACTTGATCCGTAAGTTTCCCTAAAGTATATTAAACCCTCTCTCGAAGCGAATAACGTCTAACCCTAGGTTGATTAATTGAAATCTCTTTCTAATTAAAACCCCTAGAATTGCATTAACTCGATCTATGGACTCTCATTTTAGGTTTCACCCTAATTCGGCAAAATCTCGTCACCCTATCTCTAGGCGCGCGATCAACTCTGCTTAATTATGCTAGATCTACTCTTAGGCAGGGACTTTTGCTCCTTCACCTAAGCACATCATACTTGAATTAATATCCCGAAAATATCAACACAAGAATTAAGAACAAGTCAAATATTTATCATATAGTTCAGCAAACGATAACAAGATTCATCTTAGGTTTCATCCCCCTCAGGTATCTGAGGGTTTAGTTCATAAAAATAAAGGAAAACATCTCAAAAGAAAAGATAAAACAAAACATAAGAAATCCCTAAAACCCCCTGAAGGAATTGAAGGAGAGATCCTCAGTCTTGAGTATAATTTTGGCTTCTTGAGATGGATCAACTGGCTATCTCCAAGTGATCCTCCACAAATCTGACCTTTCTGGCTCGGCTCCTTGGCCTCGCTAACCGCCCCCCTTCTAGGTTATACTTAGGGTGTTTATATAGGCTTTTGTGATAGGTTTCTTTTCCCCTAAGTATCCTTTTCCGATTGAAATTGCTCTTTTTCATGACAGGGACACGGCCATGGCACACGCCTGTGTGAATCGTCTTTAGGCTGTGTTCGGAATTTTATTGAGGCACGGCCGTGTGGTCTTGGGCCCAGGCCGTGTCAATTTCTATTTTGGCCCAATTTGGTTCGTTTTAAGCCTGTTTCTTGTTCTTTTCATCCTTGGGTGCTTTCCTGAGTATAAAACATGAAAAGAAAGGATTAAGAGCACCTTTTTACATAAATCAAAGGACAAAGCATCCAGAAATATGCTAAATGTGGGATTAAAATATGTTACTTTCACTATTTATCAAATACCCCCAGACTTACGCTTTTGCTTGTCCTTAAGCAAAATTCTCAACTTACGATTAAAACAAACTTCCTTGATTCATAATATTCATCAATAATGTTTCATCATACTTCAAAGATAATTCATACCAGGATAATTCAACTCGAGGAGTCCTAAAGATTCAAACAATCAAAGTCATAGTTTTTATAGTGTGAAAACATAGGTGTTTCCCCTTGCCTGAATAATTACCTCTGATTCAAAACCGACAAGGGCTGACATCCTCAATAAAGATTCACTCAAATCACTCGAAGTGTTTAAGGTTCAGAATTAAGCACTCAAAAGTCAAACATGAAGAGTTAATCCCATAGGCTTGCATGAAAATCAAATCTCCACCACTATAATATGAGATGATACACAAATCAAAAGGTCTTTAACAGGGTTGTAACGGGGCTTAGGTTAAGGGTGTGGCTAAAGGCTAAGTTAGAGGGTTAGAATCGAGATTGATTTGACGATTTACCTAACTAGAAAAATTAACTAATCTTAAATAATTACATCAATTGAAAACTAAAAATATGACTATTGATAATACTCTAATACGAGCTTCTTCAATAATTGGAATTTAATGTATAAGCTCACCTAATCACAAAACTAATAATGAATATACTTCATTTTTTTATCAAAAACAAGTCAAAACTTTTACAACTGAAATATAGAACATAATTAGGCAACTGTTCAAAATCAAATCTCGACAAAAAGGGAGTCAAGGAATGGTGATAACAAATACAAAGGGTTTTGGGTTAATATTGGTGGGTAAGTCAATAAAAAAGGTTGTTAGGATTAAACGGGGTTCATTAGGGGTTGATTATGAAGGTAGGCCTTTTAATAGAGTAAGTGGGTTAAAACCTAGGTGCCTTTATCATCTTAGTATATCAAATCATAGGTGTGGTCTCGATATGTATAATCGATGCAAGTTCTAGAATAACAAATCATTGTTGACACACTCATAATCAATAAAGTGAGCATGAAAAAGAATGTATGCTCTAATAGGCTCAAAGTCTCACAAAAATTATGGGTGTTTGATATCAACCTCGTAAATTTCAAACTTCAAAGTAATATTCAGATTCAGGTAGACAACCTAAAAAATTTTTAAATTTAGAAAAAAATAGACTTATCATGCCTGATTCTCTAGTATCCTTCAAATTTAATCATCAATGACTTAATTTAAAACATATCAATAAAAATCATAAATCAAAGGAAATTTCCTTCTAATCATAATATGAAAAACTTACTTAAGAACAAGGCATAATTCAGGGATTTGAGAATGATGGCGAAAGTTAGGCACTTTCTTGAAATAAATATTCACCTCCCCCCACACTTAAGTTTCACATTGCCCTCAATGTACAAAGATATATAATAACATTTAGTAGATAATCAAAAGAGAGGGGGAGAAGTGAAACTTCCTTAATTTGGATGGTTTCCTTGAGTTAGAAGTCTCGAGGTGTGGTGGCTACTACCAAGCTCTGCGCTAGATGAAGAAATTGGTGAGCTCGTAGAGAATTAGCCAGGAATTATTAAGACATATTTAAAGAAAACTAAATATATAATTAAAGACAAGAAAGATAAAGAGAAAGAAAATATAGATGTAAGTAAAATTAAAATGAAAGATGTATGACCAAATAGTCCTTATTGTTGGATGGTTCGCGAGGTGGGTGTGACCTCTAAGGCTGCGGAGGTGCTGGCGGTGGCGGAAGTGGTGTGATTCCCAAACAGCCTTTAGAACCTCTAAGGCTACTTTGAGGTGGTGGTCGTGGTTCCGGTGTGATTCCCTAGCAGCCTTTTGAACCTGACACTAAGAAACTAAAATAAAATAAAATAAATTAAGCATAAGATTGTCAAAGAGAAGGAAAATAAAGGAGAAGATAAAAGTAAAACAAAAGATAAATGGTCTCAAAGACCCTTGGCTTATCGAGTGGATGAAGCGGCCGGCATGAACTTATGAAAATCGGTCTCCCTAAGGAGGACTGTGCTTGAATCCTTCCGTTTCTTCGACATGGCCAAAAGATTGAGAAGAATGTTATGAAAACAAAGAATGCTGAGAATGGAGGTTGTAGAAAGTGTTAAGTGATGGAGGAGGGTGAGGAATAGGTGAGAAAAGGGAGGGGTGGGTGGTTTAAATAGAATTCTTCAAGTTAGGTACATTCACACGTCTGTGTCTCGTGGGCGTAGCATCTCACACGGCCATATCGCATAGCCGTGGTCGGCTTCGTTCGTTTCTCCCATGCCCGTGCTCAGGCCGCCATACCCGTGTATGATCTAACAGTGTCGACCACGGCCGTATCGCACGGCTGTGGGATTTTTTCGGTGCCCGTGGGGTGGTGGTTGGAGTCCATGACTCGAAGATTTTGATTCGTCTGACTCGTACTATTTCTGTTATGTTAGTACGGAGATTCGTGTGGTCCACACGGCCATGGCCACGGCCGTATGCAAGGCCATGTGGCCTGGAAATCTGCACTTAGTTAGTTTATAGTTAGGTACTAAAAAGGAAAATAAAAGAAAGAATAAAATGTAAAAAATGTAATAGTGTTAGTATTCGGGTTGCCTCCCGAGAAGCGCTCGTTTAAAGTCTTAAGCTAGACTTACCTCTTATTCGTCTAATTATGGTGGTTTGAAGAGTTGAATATCTTCTCTCATACTATCAATTCTACGATAAAGTTTGAGTCGAGTAGCTTTTACCTTAAAAGTGTTGAATTCAGAGTGAGTTACCTCGACTGTTCCGTATGGGAAGATATTGCGTACCTCAAGAGGAATTCTTTTTCTGTCTTCGCATTGGATGTGGTGATTCTAGGGTCTCCCTTATTTAACAGTACCTGGTCTCCTATTTTGAAGTGATTTGATGTTCCCATGAGTTCGTCTAGGTGTTCCTTCGGTGTTACTTCGTGTGGTTGTGATTTATCTTTTAAATGTGTTTTCCACTCGTCTAGTTCATCGATGTGAAGTCGTCGTTCCTCGTGTGATATTTCTTTGTTGTTATGAGGTATAAACTATGGCTTGGTTGTGTGATTCTGTGGTTCTTCCTGCAAAGAGGGTTTAGCGGAAAGCTTATCAATTGAATTTACGTTCTCACCTTTGTCATTCGATGTCCTAGCCGGGTCGAGAGCTTGAAGAGTGATTGTCTCTTCACCCTACACAGAGTATGAGTTCACCTGTGTCGATATAAATTTTAGTTCTGATAGTTGCTAAGAATGGTCGCCCTAAAATTAGGGGGATCGTGTTGTCCTCATCCATGTCTAATACGACGATGTCTATTGAGAATACGAATTTATCAAATTTCACAAGTACATATTCAATTATACCCCTAGGAACTCTAATAATTTTATCAGCTAATTGAATGCTCATCCTAGTTTGTTTGGGTTTCCCTTGACCTAGTTGTTTAAACAATTTATAAGGCATGACATTTATGCTTGCCTCTAGATTAGCTAACGCATTATCAATAGTTGAACTACCAATTAAGCATGGAATTGTAAAACTCCCTGGATCTTTTAATTTCGGTGGTAGTTTATTTTGCAACATTGCTGAGCACACTGCGTTCAGTTCCACATGCGATTCCTCGTCTATCTTCCGCTTATTTGTCAATAGTTTCTTTAAGAATTTCCTAGAATCTGGCATCTGCGAAAGGGCTTCATGAAATGGTAAGTTAATATGTAATTTCTTTAATAGTTTGAGAAACTTACCGAACTGTTCCTCTTTGTCGTCTTTCGTTATTGCTTGGGGATATGGTATGCGAGGTTTGTACTCTTTGATTACCGATTTTGGCTTTTTATTGACCTCAACCATATCTTCTTCTACCACATTCTTTTGCTTCAAATTAGGCTCGTCTAACCCTTCACTATCTTGAGTTGTTATGGCTTGAACTTGCTCCTTTGGGTTAGTCTCGGTGTTGCTCGGTATACTTCCCTGTGGTCTCTCAGAAATCTACTTAGCAAGTTGCCCGAATTGATCCTTGAACTCCTATGACAATACCTCAAATTTTGTTTCTACCTTCTGGAAACGTGTTTCTAAGGCTGCTATGAAGTTTGTTAGCACCTCTTCAAGGTTCGGCTTCTTCTCATATGGGTAGGGCTGTTGCTGGAAGTTTTAGGAAGGTTGTTGCCTTGGATTTCTTTGACCGCCCCATAAGAAATTGGGGTGGTTCTTCTAACCTGGATTATAAGTATTACTATAAGGGTTGTTGTTAGATCGGAAGTTGTTACCCATATAGTTCATTTGCTCGCTCTCCATGCCCTGTCCGTAGGGTGGGTACTCAGGATTCACCATGCCCTCACTTGTCTCGCACTGTATTACTGGATGTGCCTGCGAAGAACCATAGAAACTATCAAATTTTTTATGTAGCAATTCTACCTGATTTGATAGCACGGTCACTGCATCAATGTTGAAGACTCCGGCTGCTTTGGCTGGCCTTGTCATTGTAACTTGCCACTGATAGTTATTCAGTGACATCTCCTCTATAAACTCATAGGCTGCTTTAGGAGTTTTGTTATTTAGGGTGCGCCAGCAGCTGAATCGATTAGTTGCCGTGTTGAAGGGTTCACACCATTGTAAAATGTTTGGACCTGTAGCCACAAAGGTAAACCATGGTGTGGGCACCTTCTCAACAAATCTTTGTATCTCTCCCATGCATCATAAAGTGTCTCTAAATCTATCTGCACAAAAGAAGAGATATCAGTCCTTAACTTGGCCGTTTTGGCCGGTGGAAAATATTTTAATAAAAATTTTTCGGTCATTTGTTCCCATGTAGTGATTGATCCTCGTGGAAGAGAGTGTAACCATTGTTTGGCTTTATTCCTCAAAGAAAACGGAAATAACCGAAGACAGATGGCATCATCAGAAACGCCATTTATCTTGAAGGTATCACAGAATTCTAGAAATATTGCTAAGTGTGTGTTAGGATCTTCATCTTGCAAACCATCAAACTGAACAAACTGTTGTATCATCTGTATAGTGTTAGGTTTTAGTTCAAAATTATTTGCAGCAAAAGTAGGCCTAACAATACTAGACTCAGTTCCTGTTAAACTAGGTTTAGCATAATCATACATAGTACGTGGAGCATGATGTTCAGCCATCTCTAGAGGTGGCAGATTATTCTCTGCCATCTCCTCTGTAGTATTAATTTCGGCTTCTTACTCTTCTTCTATGTAGTTTAAGCTTTGCCTTATTTCTTTGTGATTTCTGTGAATGGTGGGTTCAATATCACTGTCGTAAAGTAGGGGTCCTGTCGGGTTCCTTCTAGTCATAAACTAGAGGTACCTGAAAGGAGTGAAAGAAGAAAATTTAGAAAAATAAGTAAAATCTAATATAATAAAAATAAATATGGCTAAAGTAATAAAAATTGAGATTTCTTAATATTTCAGTTCCCCGGCAACGGCGTCAAAAACTTGATCGTGTCTGTCGAGTCTTAAAATTTGTAAAAAGAATGATCAAACCTGGAAACTAACTCTGACAACGATTGAGGCAAGTGCACCTATCAAACAGTAGTATAGTTAAGGCAAGACCGGAATGTCGAACCCAAAGGAACTAAAAGTACTAATAGTAACTCTCTTTTTATTATTTAGCCTAAGAATAAAGTGATTTATTTATCTAATCTAAATTAATTAACTACTAAACTAAATATGCAAAGACAAAGAGAAAGAGTTGGGAAAATAACTTGAGAGAAACCAATTGATTAAAACGACACCCAAGGAAGAATCCACCTAGACTTCACTTATTATCTAACTCTGAACCAGACGATTTATTCACTTGACTTGATCCGTAAGATTCCCTAAAGTATATTAAACCCTCACTCGAAGTGAATAATGTCTAACCCTAGGTTGATTAATTGAAATCTCTTTCTAATTAAAACCCCTAAAATTGCATTTACTCGATTTATGGACTCCCATATTAGGTTTCACCCTAATTCGGCAAATTCTCGTCACCCTATCTCTAGGCACGAGATCAACTACGCTTAATTATGCTAGATCTACTCTTAGGCAGGGACTTTTGCTCCTCCACCTAATTAATATCCCGAAAATATCAACACAAGAATTAAGAACACATGATTAAGAACAAGTCAAATATTTATCATATAGTTCAACAAACGATAACAAGATTCATCTTAGGTTTCATCCCCCTCAGGTATCCGAGGGTTTAGTTCATAACAATAAAGGAAAACATCTCAAAAGAAAAGATAAAACAAAACATAAGAAATCCCTAAAACCCCCTGAAGGAATTGAAGGAGAGATCCTCAGTCTTGAGTATAATTTCGGCTTCTTGAGATGGATCAACTGGCTATCTTCGAGTGATCCTCCACAAATCTGACCTTTCTGGCTCGACTCCTTGGCCTCCCTAACCGCCCCCTCTAGGTTATACTTAGGGTGTTTATATAGGCTTTGAGATAGGTTTCTTTGCCCCTAAGTATCCTTTTTCGATTGAAATTGCTCTTTTCCACGACAGGGACACGGCCATGGCACACGCCTGTGTGAATCGTCTTTAGGCCGTGTTTGGACTTTTAATGAGGCACGGCCGTGTGGTCTTGGGCCCAGGCCGTGTCAATTTCTATTTTGGCCCAATTTGGTTCGTTTTAAGCCCGTTTCTTGTTCTTTTCATCCTCGGGTGCTTTCCTGAGTATAAAACATGAAAAGAAAGGATTAAGAGCACCTTTTTACATAAATCAAGGGATAAATCATCCAGAAATATGCTAAATGTGGGATTAAAATATTTTACTTTTACGGTTTATCACCCTCATAGGATATCATTGATCTCTTTAGGATAATATTTGTTCTCCCAATATGATCCTATTTTATCTCATGGTAACCATTACATCTTCTTTCTTGAAAAGTCAATTACTATCGAATAGTAATTAAGTCATTCATCACAAAATCAAAAGACCCATTACCATGTTTCGAGCCATGAATTCCACTGTTGTGAATGACGCTACATACTGCAAAAATTGCACACCCAATGCACCAAATTTTGGTTCCTTATTTATTTGAACTCAGGCTTTTACTTATATCAAAGTATACGAGTCACACATATATAGTTCACCATCTATTCAGGATTTAGGTATGCCACATTATGAATGTTACAAGTGAATAAATCCATAAACGGATTCAAGATCTATTCCGCTTGGGTCCTGTCCGATGTACTGTCAGTCCAGTCAATTACATCTATGTTTCTATCTTCCGACAGTCATCCGCTCCGATGCCCAAGATAAGACATATTCCTAGTTAGATTTGATAGATGACATAAAGTCTTTCAATCGAATTTGGTCATTTTCGATTAGACTAAGGACATGTTTAGGTCTGTCTACTAATACAAGTTGTCTTTATGTACTACGATTTGACCACACAATACCACTTAGTATTAGTTTAAACAATAGGCAACCAATGAGCAACATTTGCTTCTATTTTGCTTTGCATGCAAAAATTATGTGAGGACAATTATAAAAAGTATAATCATGTAATCAATGAATTTATTTTATTAACCAATCTGTTCGAAAAAATTACAAGTGTGTTTAGATGAAAATACTACACTTAGGGCACCAGATCCAACAGAAGTAGGGGAATTTTCTGATAGTGATGATTCTGAAACATTAAATAGTGCACATGAATCTAACTCAGATGGCAAAACTTGGCTTGAGTTCAACTTAGAAAGTAAAAAACTTAGAAAGTAACATAAGAAATAAAAAACTTGAGGTTGGATTGTTACTTCCCAACAAAGATAGTCTAATAGAAGCTGCTAGGCAGTATGGTAGGGTGAATAATGACTATCTTAAGTTCCCAAAAAATGATCACAAGAGATTAAAGGAAGTTTGCAAGTCACACTGTTCATGATACATATGGGCCTCTAAAATGAACCCACTTAACCTTAGTGATCACACTTGGGAAATTAGGAGTTTAAACCCTAACCATACTCTTTAAAAAGAGGAATATAACCTCAGCTTGGCTAGCTCAAAATTATAAAGAAGAGTTCATTGCTAATCTTAATTATTCTTTGACATCATTTGCAAAAAGAAGTCAAAACAGATTTCATTTGCCTTGTCTCACTAACCAAATGTAGGAGAGCTAAACTTAGGGCATTGAATTAATTGAATGAGAATATAAGGAACAACATGAGAAGATTTATGAGTATTTGTTGGAGGTTAGGACCCAAAATGTTAGAACAATAATAATCTATTATCTAGATAACAAGTTATTTCAAATGATAAATGTCTGTTTCCAGGCATGCAAATATGGGTATAAGGTTGGTTGTGGGAGGGTAATAGGTTTAGATGGATGTTTCTTGAAGGGCTACTTTGGTGGTTACCTATTGGAAAATGTTGGGATAGATGCAAATAATTACATCTATCCTATTGCATATGTTGCGACTGAAAGTGAAAACAAAGCATCATGGTGCTAGTTCTTGGAGTTTCTCTCATAGGACTTGGAAATTGTGAGCTAATATTAGAAATCTTTCGTGTCTGACAAGCAGAAGGTAAAACACAATTAGTTTGTTTTTTTTTTCTATTTTTGCCAAGATGTTAAAAAATTAAACTATTTCTGTTCTGTTTCTAAGGACTTGTAAAAGCAATGTCCATGATGTTTCTTAATGCATAAACAAGACACTATGTTAGAAACCTATATTAAAATTTCAAGAAAGCTTTTAAAAAAAAAAAGATTTGAAAGACTTGCTTAGGAAAGCTGCTAGAGCAAGTACTATAAGGGATTTTGATGATGACATGGTTGAACTGAAGAATATCAATAAAGGTGCTTATGATTGGTTGAAGGGAAAGAACCCTGCTCACTGGTCAAGGTCCCACTTTTCATTAAGGAGAAAGTCTGACATGCTGATGAATAATCTGTGTGAATGCTTTAACAGGGTAAACCCTTAAATTGTTTTTTTATATGCAGTTAATTTTTTATTTGGGAACTGTTTTATGCTTTTTTTAGTTGATATTCCTTTTTGTTACTTACACAAGCTGATACTGGAAGCAAGAGGGAAGCTCATTCTAACCATGATGAAAACAATTAGGACCAAAATTATGCTGTTGATTGTCAACGAGAAAGAAAAAGCTAAAAAATTAAAGGAAACTTGTGTCCAAAGATCAAGAAAAAGCTGAATGCCTATATCAAAGATTCAATGAGGTAAATAGATTATTATTTGTCATTGATTGCTCCATGTATGCCTTTATTCTACCATCACATGCTGGTGTTTCCCATCACTTGCTGGTGGGGCCCATCTCATGCTACCTTTACTCTGCTCTTGATATGTTAAACTATTTTTAGGTGTTTTCCATTACATACTGGTGGGGAGAGGTATCAGGTTGAATGTGGTCCAGGCAACCGGTATGTAATGGACCTAGTTAAAAATTCCTGCTTCTGCAGGAATTGGGAGATCACTGGCATCCCTTGTATTCATGCGGTGATTGTCATTCATCTAAAAGATAAGAGCCCTAAAACTTATGTAGATAACTGCTACACCAAGGAAACCCAATTTTCCATTTACTTCAACTTCATTAAGCCAGTAAGGGGTCTTAAGCAATGGGAGCCCGTGCCAGACATGTTGCCAATACTACCACCTCTGAGGCCACCTTGCGGACCTGCTAATATGAGAAGGAAAGAAGCTGATGAACCACAAACAACAACAAATCTAACCAAGAAACGAGTGCAAATGAAGTGCAATAAATGTAAGAAATTTGGCCACGGGAAAGTCGGCCAAAGCCCTCCAATAAGTCATCTGCCTTGGCTTTATTACTTTACTTTTCATATGCAATGTGTTTGATGGATGACTTGACTTGTTCATGTAGGTCACAAGACACACACTTGATGTTCATAACCAACATATGTTGCCAACTCATCAAATTGCTACCTCAACTCATCAAAAAGCTATGGGAAAAAATCCAGTTTGAAAATGATTTTCTTGCACAGTGAAAAATTAAACATTTTTCAAAATTATTGAGGTCACACACCCGTGTGGGCAGGCTGTGGCAAAATAGGGCATACATACTGACTTGTCCACACGGCCACAAGACACGTCCGTGTGCCAGGCCGTGTGAAAATTAGGGAGGCTACTGACTTGTTCACACGGCCAGTCACACATCCGTGTGTCCAGCCCGTGTGGCTTCCTAACTTATTTCAAAATGCAACCTTGAGAGACACAGTCGAGACACACACCCGTGTGCTCAACCGTATGTGAAAATATAGGCCATTTGTAAAGCCAATTTGCCACCCAAAATTTGGGTCAAACAAATCAAAATTCATATTCCAAAGGTATCCAAAACATACCAAAACATGCACAATTTATCTCTTAACAACATCATTCATTACCATATGCAAATCTAACTCAAATATACAAATTCAAAGCATAGATTTCACATCAAAACATATGATTAATACTTCATCTAAAACCATTTCAATTCGTAGCATTTCTCATCATATAAATTTCCCAAATCAACTATGAACTTACCTATATAAACCATTTCATTTAGCCGTTCACGAGCATATTAAAACATACCAACTTTTGCATCATATAGCATTAACTAAACTCATCCATAAACACATCATTATCAAGCCATATCACATAGCTAAATTTACACATTTCAAAACATAATTCAACTCTCTAGCCTATACATGCCATACTTCATTATATACATTTTCAAAAGATACCAAAATATAGTTCGACAGTGTGGTGATGATCCTCGACGATCCCCGAGCTTCTCGTAGCTTTAATAATCTATAAAACAATAAAGAAACATACACACAAAGTAAGCTTTCATAGCTTAGTAAGTCATAAGCAAATAATGAACAAATAAACATTTGCATTAAATCAACTAGCCAAATCAAACAAACTTAACCAAATGTACATTTAATATGCTTGCAAACTCAAATATTATCACATTTACAATAGCAATATAACATCAATGTTCAAATACACATATACTCATAAGCACATATAAATTTCTGTTTTACCATGCCTAATTCATATATTCATCTCTAACATATACTTACCTTACTTTCATATACATATAATATAGCACATACCTGAATCTTTTAGTTCGTTTTCACATTCGATCTCATCTCGATAATGCCCATTAAACCATTCGGAATTAATAAGGATACTCGGATAATTGAAAATTTCGTACAATGCCAACGTCCCAGACGGGGTCTTACATGTAATCACATATCGATGCCACTGTCCCAAACAAGGTTTTACACGAATCAAATACGATGCCAATGTCCCAGACATGGTCTTACACGTAAACACAAATTGATGCCAACGCCCCAGACATGGTCTTACACATAAACACAAATCGATGCCAACGTCCCAGACGTAGTCTTACACGAAATCACATTTTGGAATCCTATGTCATGACATATGTATGATAATTATTCTTAAGGTTCGTCGAGACTTTCAGACGTCGTAACTCGATCGATTCAAGCTCGTAGACAATTCTTCCTCACTTTTACCAATTCGGCATTCAAATATATTTACAAGTAATAATTCAATTTGGTACAAATAAATTATATACAAGCGAATTTAATGACATTTATTTACTTATGAACTTCCCTCATACGGAAACGAACAGATCGAAGTGACTATTCGACAACTTTCGACTTCCCCCGATCTAATTCCGATTTCTTTCATTCTTGATCTAAATAAATTTAAATTTAACTAATTTAATCACACATTCATTCAATATAATCCACAAACACATAATTAGGCCTTTTTACACATTAGCCTTTATAATTTCACACTTTTACAATTTAGTCCCTATTACACATGACACAAAATATGCATAATTTCATTATACTATATCATGACCGATATTCACCTAACTCATACAAGTCCATATATTTCATTTATTTCACATTTTAGTCCCTCAATTTATTGTTTTCACAATTTAGTCTAAATTACTCAAATTCATCAAAAATCCAAAGAGAAAACATATTAATCTATCACATATATTTTATTTTCCATCATCAAACAACAAAAACCATAAGATTTCAACAATGGAAAAACACAAAATCATCATCAAATTCAAAAATTAAGACATGGGCTAGCTAGTACTCGAAGCAACGATCACAAAAACGTAAAAATTATCAAAAACCGAACAAAACTCATACCTTAATTAAGCCAAAATCATAGTTGAACCCTAGCAAGCTTTTATTCTTCCTTTTTCTTTCAATATTCGACAAACAAGGATGATAATGGTCACATTTTATGATTTGTTTTATTTTAATAAACATTATTAATCTTTTACCAAATTAACCTTTTAAATTAACATATAAAACATATATAATTAATGTCCTTTATCGTCCATGCATGCTCCCAATGGTGAAATTTCAATTTAGGGACTCCGCATTATAAAAAAATAGCAATTTAGCACTTTAACAAATATCAAGTCACTTTTGCATTTTACGCGATTAAGTCCTTTTATCAAATTAAGTACGCAAATGGATAAATTAATTCACGGAAATTTCATACATGTCAATTCACATACTATAAGCACAAAAAATAATATTAAAATATTTTTCTGACTCAGATTTATGGTCTCGAAAATACTGTTCCGACTAGGGTCTAAACCAGACTATTACATATTTACTTTTTTATTATTATTTAACTGATAAATTCGAATGATTGATTGATAACTAAAACTAAATAATTTAATTTGTAACACCCCAAATCCGGCCTAGGTGTTATAGATGAATCTCAGAGGTTACATTGATGATGCTAAAAAATATTTACTTCTTGAAAATATTTAGATTGGAGTTGTTTTGTAAAAACTTACATTTTTAAAGATTGATTGATTTTTGTTTCTTTGAAAAGCACTTATTAGAATATTTATTTGAAAAATAAATAATTTTTATAGTAACGTCGTTTTAAGTTATTTAAAACAAAGAACTTTGCATTATAGTTATAAAAATAATTTATAAAGAACTTCGCAACAGGTTTTCATAAAACTATATAGAAAATTTACGGTTTATTATTGTATTTAAAAATCAAGTAAAAACGTTATTAATTTAGATAGGTTCCATAATAAAAATTACTTGAAATCCCATAATTTTCATGCATGCATGATAGTTCTAAAGTTATAAAAATAAATCACGACCTAAAACAAAAGTATAGTCCAAAGTCCAAATAGTTTTAAAATCCAATGAATAACCATAATATAAATTCACCCGAGAGGCTCCACTGAATCTGAATCCAAGTCCTATGTCCGAGTGTTACTTGAAATGTTTAAAACACTAATGGGGTGAGCTTTCTAAGCCGAGTGTGAGATTAACATAAACTCAAACACATACTTATAAACATATACGTTATACAATCATGATAATTATATAACTCAATAGTTCATACTTATATGATGCATGATAATGTCAATCACATTTCATAAAACGATGCAGATTTTTGGAAACCGGTTTTACCCAACTCCGCTACACAACATAAACGAGTTCTCAAGAACTCGTCCATCCAATATCACACCAAATTGTGAACAATGTCACAGTAATGCAGATAAACAATTAATAATCAAAATTGTGGACAAGCCACCAAAATCCTAGATATACTGTCAATAATCAAAATCGTGGACAAGCCACCAAAATCACAGATAAACTACCAATAACTTCCACCTTTCACATATCTCACCTCATGCATGTGATATGACCAAAATCACTTAGAATCACATAGGCATGTTTAATATGCAAATCACATATGTACACATGATACAAAAATTTCACATTTTATAAATTATGTGAAAATCACATATGCTATAAGATCACATAACATTAGAGTGAGATTTACATGCTTTTCAAATCAATAATAATCATCAATATCACAAAACATGCTTTTCACAACATATACGGTTTGGAATCGCTTACTTGTCATAATCCATAATGATGGGTTTTATCTCTCTTAATGGACACATAAAGTATCCTCATAAAAAATATAATGTAAATAATAATGTTTTTATCAATATAAAACATAGACTTAATTTTGTTTAGTGTTAAAACCCACATCTGATCATAGATCCGATGTGTAACGGCCCTCTAAAAGAGCCCACATGTGGATCTAACAATGAGATTACCTAATCAATCAACAAATAATGATCTTATGTTAATAACAATTGTAATTAAGGTTGATATGATAGTTGTTATTGATTTCTATTAATACTTACCCTTAGAAAAATAATCACTTGGAATAGTAATTTCGATTCCCACGTTAATGATCTCTCGAGTTGGTGTCGATCGGCCCTTCAATAAACATGACATACGAGATGTTAATATTTGAGAAAATAAATCATAAAGGCTCTCAAAAGCATTCGGCCAAGAGAAGAAAATAGGTAGGAGAAAAATATTTCTATACAACCCTTACACTTACTCTATTATGATTGGAACATAAGGATCAATAGATTGTCTTGAACACGAATTGGAGAGGAAATGAATATTTAAATAGGAGAACTATTTTTGAAAATAAGTCCATGAAAGAGTTTAAGATTAAGAACTAATTTAAAATAAATAACGCATAATTTTTTATGAATAAAAAGAATAAAAAAGGTTGAAATTTGAAGAAGAAAGGAAGAAGAAATCACAACCGTTGGCAGTGGTGCTACGAAAATGACGACGACAGTCCGATGACAGAGGCGGTGGTTCAACAGAGGAGGAAGAAAAGAAGATAGTTTCAGTCACTCACTTGAAGAAGGGGAAACGAGAAGAGGAAAAAAGGAAAAATAAGTGGTGTTGCGTGGTGGCACACAGTGGTTGCCACGGTGGTGGAGGGCGATGAGGTGCGGTGTTAGAGAAAAAAACGAGGAGAGGTGGCAAGGTGGTGGTTTGACAATGTGATGATGGTGGTGGAAAGCTAAAATTAGTGGAGGAAAAATGAAAAGAAAGCAAAAAGGAGAGGTTGAGAGCTAACCAAAAGAGAGAAAAGAGAGAAAATGAGGAGGAGAAAATGATGGTGCGACAATGAGAAGGAAGAGTGAGAGAATGAATGACAAAAGTGTGGTCAACCTTGTCTAGGTTCAATGAATCATTCATATGGCAAAAATGGGGAGAATAGTAAGTTAGGGGGACAAAGGAGTGAAAAAGAGATCATGGTCTCCATAGATAAGATATGTTGACCAAAAGAAAAAGAAATAATCTTCCTCTTTTTTGGCAAGCAAGGTTGGGCGGCAATGAGGCTTTAAGCAATTAGGGAATATCACAAAAATTAAATAAAAAGGGTGTTGGTGAGGAAAATTAAAGTTAGGACCTAAATTAATTAATTAAAGCTTTTAACCACTCTACCATTCACTTCTTTCGTTTTCATTTTAGCAAGAAAATAATTAAAACATATAATTTGACTTTGTTAAGGTTGGAAACAAAATTGCACCCTATAGAAAATAATGAGAGGGAAGGAATTCGAACACTGATTATCAAAGACAGCTCTACCATTACTCAATCACTAAAAAAAATTCGGACATGACCAGTCTCGGTTCATTGACCCAATATCTACTAACCTGGTTTTTGGGATGTGACAATTCCCCCTTTCTTAAAATGAATGTCGTCCTTCAAATTCTATTGTCAAGCTAATTCACTTATCTTAAAAATTTATAACTCTTCTTTCTAAACTAACCATCATGCTTCCGTTGCGCAACTCTGTTTCCAATGTAGTTCCAGTACTTCACCTTAAATCTCCAAAGGATTTTCTATCTATTTAAAAAGATTGTCTCAAGGGACTATCTATAGAAATATTGGCAACGATTTCCTTATTCCCAAATTCTCAATTTCACAGATACACTATTAACAACAAACTTTTAGGAAAACAAATTCTCAATCAATGCAAGTTATGATTAGAATGGATCGTAAAAGTACCTTCATTGACGCCAAATACGTCTCGATCCTCTCGACGTCTGGCAGTATAAACCAGTCTCTGATTTTGTTTCTAAGTTGAAGCTTTTAAATAGGATGATGTTGTGGACAATTGTAACACAGTGCTCCGCGGACCCACTTCTTAGGCATGTTCCTGACTTTTTCAACACTCGCTTGAATAACGCTTATTACAATACTTACAAACAAAAATTTCTCGCCGATCCAATAAAAACTCCACTTTTAGCTTTTACAACATTCTGTTGTGGTTTGTCCTTTCTATCTCACTTTAAATGTCGCGAATTTGGGCTAATATAACTAGACTTCCTCTTATTCCATACTTTTTCTTTCGTGTTCCAACTACTTACTCTATTCTAAAATCTTATTCAATTTCCAACATTGCTTGGAATATTGCATCATCTCTAATCTCTTGATTTCTGCCTTTAACGGTAGACGCATTAACGATGTAATTTTAGAAACAAATTTTATGTTATCACTTGAGTGTTTTCAAGCAAAGTCTCACTATCTAAAAGTATATCATCTTAAATCTAAGCTTTCATAGTCTAAACTTTAAGTAAAAAGAACACTTATCTTGGATCAATTTCGGGAGTTTTGTAATTTCGGGGTTTTAAATCCTTAAATTGAATATAAAAAGGCTTTTCTAAAACTATTTTAAAATATGCATGCAGACCCATTTAAAATACATAGTTTAAATTTTGAATTGGGCTCTGATACCACTAAATGTAACACTCCAAACCCGGTCTAGACGTTATAGTCGAATCTCGAAGGTTACATTAATGATGCTAGAAAAAAATTACTTCTTGAAATTATTTAGGTTGGAGTTGTTTTGTAAAAACTTGCATTCTAGGTTGGAGTACAATTCGCGAAATCAACACAGCTTGCAACATGGTCGTGTGGTAGCTCGTGTGACTCACACGACCGTGTGGAATGGTCTAGCCCATGTAGCTCTTGTAACTCGCTCCGATTTTTTTAGTTTGCACTCGTTTTTCATTCTTTTGTCCCAAAATACTCTCCTAGGTATAAAAAAAATGGATTTAAAGGATTAGGAGTATAAAATTCAACATTAAAATCGAATAATAACCCAAGAATGCATTAAGAATGAGGCTAAAACATGTTACTTTTAACACCTATCAACTATCCCCACACTTAAGCATTTGTTTGTCCTAAAGCAAAATCCTCAACCCACAATCAAGTTAACTTCTCTCAATTTATTATTTCCACCGATAATGTGTTAGGATAATCTATAGAAAATCATGCATTGGAAATTCACACTAAAATGACACTAAACAGCACAAGCCATCCAAGCAGAGAATTTAAAGCTTTAAAAACATTAGGCATCTCCCCTATCTAAAAAATTACCTGAAATTCAAACTCAATAAGAAATAACATCCTCACTAAAGATTCACTTAAAGCACTCAAAATGTTTAAGGTTCAAGTAATATGCACTCAATAATCAAATGAAAAATGTCATTACCATAGGTTTGCTTGAAAATCAAATCTCCACCATTATAGAATGAGATGACACACCAATTAAGAGGTCTTTACAAGGTTGTAATGGGCCTTAGGTTGACGGTATGGAAAAGGTTAGAAAAGTTGGTTATAATCGAGAATCAAGTTGATAAGGTACCAAATTAGAAAAGAAACATTTGCTGAATTAAAAAAATTACATCAATAAGAAATAAAGAATAAAAATGAGCTTTTCAACACAATATGAAGCTAATGATTCAAGCTCAATCAATTTTTTTTTAGAACAAAGTAAAATCCAGCAATGCAAATGATGAAACATAGTTTGGCAACTAACCAAATCAAATCTCGATAAAAAGGGAGTCAATGAAAGGGATAAATACAAGTTACAGGTTAATATTAACGGGTTAAAAAAATGTGTTAGGATCAAGGAGGTTCACTAAGTGTTAATACAACAGGTAAGCTGATTAAAGGGTAGGTGGGTTAAATCCTAAGTGCTTCTATCATCTCAGTATATCAAATCAATAATGTGATCCTGACATGTATAACTGAAGTAAGTTCTAGGATAATAGATCAAGTCAACATACTCAATACCAAAAATAAAATGAGCATGAAAAGATATATGCTCTATAGGATCAAAAACTCAAAAAATTATGTTTTTGATGTCAAACTTGTAAACTAAAATTTCAGGATAATTCTTCAATTCAGGAAGACAACCTAAACCAATAATTTCTGAAAAATGGCTTATCTTGCTTGAATCTCTTGTGTCTTTGTAACACCCCCTACCCGTATACGTTGCCGGAATAAAGTATGAGACATTATCGAGGAGTACGGAACACTTATAGATAATTTAAACCATTTATCGCTCAAATACCAAAATTGATTATAAAAGTTCCTTTAACGGACCCTCGGGGTCCAAATCATGCATTAGGATCAGGTCGGGACTAAACCAAAATCGTATGAAATTTTTCGCAAAAATCCCAAAATTTATCTCATTTACAAGGGTCTCACGCCCGTGTGATTGGGGACACTCCCGTGTTGTAACAGCCCGATTTAGCGCCTAGTCGGAATAGCGGTGCGAGACCACAAATCAAAGTAGAAATATGAGTTTTAAGGTTTATGAGATGTGTGCATGATTGTATGAAAGTTTTATGATGAAATTTTATTATATTGTGATTGAATGGTCCATTAGGACTAAATTGCAAAAATTGCAAAATATGATATTTTAGAAGCTTTAAGTATGAAAAAGCTTTGGATTATTAATTAGAGGTCCTTAAATAGCAATTTTCCCAATTTATATTTTTTGGACAAAAATGTGCATGAGTTAGTAAATTTTGAAAGCTAAGCAAAAAGGGCAATTTGGTTATTTGTTAAATAAATGATTAAAAAGGGAAAAGAAGTCAAAATTATGTTCATCTTCTTCCCCTTAGTGCCGAAATTTTCAAGGAAGCCATAGATAGGGTTCTTCAATTTTTCAAGCTCATAGTAAGTGCATCCTAGCCCCGTTTTTAATATTCTTCGTATTTTTGAAGTCTTCGTATCTTGAATTAGCTATTTTTAGCTATAATTTGAGCTAGGATTATTGTTAAAAAATATAACCATGTATGACATTCATGTATTTTGATGTTTTATGGAAGATTATGAGAGTTTGATGTAGAATAAACATCTTTTTCTAAGTGAATTTCATGAAAAATGCATGTAAGGACTAATTTGTAAAAGTTATGAAATTGGCCATATATGAGTGAAATAGTGAGAATTGAATATTGCTATAGTTGAGAAAATGAATCATCTAAGCATAAAACACAAGAAAGTTGAATGAAAATCACTTTACAAGCCTAGGGGCAAAAGTGTAAATATGGGAACGTTTAAGGGCAAAATGGTAATTTTGCCAAAGTATGAGTTATGAGTCAATTTAGTCAATGTGAGTATTAAATGAGTTAAATTATTATTATAGATCAAGAAACACGAAGCCTGGATTGAAACCGATGCAAGAACAAAGTCGTGGACTAAATTGACTATCTTCATACATTTTGCATACGGAGGTAAGTTTATATGATTTTTAAGCTTCATGAATATTTTCATTGAATTGCTTCTTATGTTTTTATTGTACATTATTTCTATGAAGTTGTTTAATAATGTTTAAACAAGTAAATTAATGAGAATAAGTAAAGGAAAGTCTCGATTGAAGTTGGAATACTGAGGATGCCTAATATACAACATGAGACAAGAAAGCCCGTATAAGACCATGTCAAGACATGGCATCGGAAATAAAGCAAAGAGATCATGTAAGACCAAGCCAAGGCATGGAATTGATAAGTTTCTAAAGCAAAGAGATCATGTAAGTCCATGACAAGTCATGGCATTGAAAAGTTATTATGAGATAAAGATCCCATATAAGTCCAAGCCAAGGCATGGCATTGGTGATTTCCCAAGAAAATATTTTATGTAAGCCCATGTCAAGACATGGAATTGACAAGTTTCACTAAGTAAAGATACCACGTAAGACCATGTCAAGACATGGCAATGGTAAGTTTCCAAGGAAACACCCAAGGAAGATTTCGTGTAAGTCCATGTCAAGACATGGCATCGATACCAAGTTAAAAGATCCCATGTAAGACTAGGATATGGAATTGGCATCGAGACACATGTGTGATGAGATTTAGTATCCTCTGTTATTCCTATTAGCTCATCGGGCAAAAGAGTAAAACTTGAATGAGATAACAAGAAAGTTAAGCAAGTAAAGCTATTATCTTATGTTAGTCAAAGTTGATTAAGAGTATTATTTAAGTTAAGAAAGATGAAGTTTGATTTTATGTTTACAATATCAAGGTATACTAATCTATGTGATCAAGTGATACAGGTATCTTGTTTACGTTACAAGTATGAGACCAGTAAGTAACATGAGATGAGTATGAATAAGTAAGAGTAAGTAAGCTCAAGCACTTGAGATTTGAGATGTTATTACTTTATGATGAATGAGTTATGTTAAGCAATCATATTGCCATGTGCATTACATGCAAACTTACTAAGCTATATGCTTACTTCTCTCTTTTATTCTTTCATTATAGTCCAGCCAAACTAAATTGTATATCAGTGACGCCGGAGCTCGGACACACTATCAATAATTATTTTGGGTATAGCCAAGTTGTTTATATTAAGTATGGCATGTATAGGAATCATTTTATTTTGAGCTATGTTTTAAGAGGAACCAAAGTGTTAACCATTAATGTTATCATTCTTTTTGTATATGGCTAAAGAGATTGGCCAATATTTTACTATGTTTAAATATTCATATTGATGAGTTATGCATCATTGTTCATGTTTTGATGAAGTATTTGAGTTGTTGAATTGGGTTTCTAAATGATCTTGATTTCAGGGTGGCAATTGGCTTGGAAAATAGCCTTTGAGTGCCCACACGGGTAGGCACACGGACGTGTGTCTAGGCCGTGTGTGACACACGGTCAACCCACATGGGTGTGTTGATAGGCCGTGTGTCCCTACATGTTAGTGTTTTAAGTTAGGATAGACCACGGGCTAGCCACACGGGATTGTGCCTAGGCCATGTGCTCCTTATGGGGTTACTGACATCATAAACAGAATACCCCTAAATTTTCACACGGGTGAGAACACGGGCGTGTCTAGGCCGTGTGGAGGACACGGGCCATTGACACAGGTGTGTGTCTGGCCGTGTGAAAACCTCTGTAGGTTTGAAATAAGAATAATTGTACAAGGGCTAGAGACATGGGCGTGTGAGATCACGCGGCCTGCCTAACACGGGCGTGTCCTAAGTCACACGGGCGTGTGACCCCTATTTAGGCAAAAGTTTCAAAGTGAGTAAAAACTTCCTGTTGAACTATGAAAGCTTCCGGATGTAAGTTTAAGGCCTCATAGGCCCATGAGATGTATGTTATGACTAAGAAAAGAAGGTTTTTAAATCGAAGCAAAATTTTATAGTCGTTTGTGTACATTTAAGCAAGGTCAAGCATGGTAATGTCTTGTATCCAGTCCCAGCATCGGACTCGAGTATGAGGTGTTACACGTGTGGCATGGCCGTGTCTTGGGGCATGTAACTCTCTGACTTGCATCTATGAAGGAACTCGAGTCACACGGCCTTAGTACACACCCGTGTTGCTAGGCCGTGTGGTAAAGTTAATTTTCACAAATAAGGCTATTTTCCAAGCCATATTTATTACTCATTTGATCCTTATTCTTCACCCACATTTAATACATACAAAAACCAATTTAAGATATTCAACCAGGCCTTATACTTAATACCATTTGTTAGTTGCACACTTTACATAATTAACAAGAATCGTATATGGGCTCAATTCTCATTAAACTTCTCTTGTACTTATACTTTTTCACATTATGAACTCAAATAACATATACAAGACATACCAATGTATTTCAAGTATGATTTCATAATATTTTATTTAGAATTCAAGTTATTTCATATTACAACTATTCTCATTAACTCATTTGGAATATCAGTTCATACGGATAATACACTTAAGGGTGTACAAATATATAATCACAAATGAACTCATTCATCAACCAAGTTCTGTGTTCATGTCTCATCAACTCGTATTTCCTTATATCACATAATTCTATGTAACACTTAGCAAACTTTGTCAAATTAGTGAACGTCTTACGGAATTGGTCTGCATCGGTATGCATTGAATTTCACTAATAATCACTTATGCCATAACATAGCTATGGTCTTTTCACTAGAATGCCATAGCTCAGCCATGGTCTTACATCTTCACTATCATTATGCCATGGTACTACTCAATCTCTTTCATTTGGTTCACTCCTCTCGTATTACTTATTATCAAATAGGAAATGTCTTACGAACTTGAGTACGTTGTTGCTCAGTGCCACGTTTCACAACTCAGTATGGTTTTCCTCATTGAAATACCATACCTACATTTCACAACTCGGTATGGGAAATGCCATACCTACGTTTCACAACTCAGTATGGATCATACCATACCTACGTTTCACAATTCAGTATGGTTAATACCATACCTACATCTCACAACTCAGTATGGATCATACCATACCTACGTTTCACACTTTGTCATGGATCAACCATGGTCTTATCTGTCAATTCATCACTCTTCACTAGAAAGCCGTAGCCAGCTATGGTCTTACATCTTAAACACGAATCACACTGATGCCATATTCCAAATATGGTCTTACACGGAAATCACTTGTCACTTGTAGCCGAAGCTACCACTATTCACTAATCAGGTAGTCGGAGCTACCACTTTTCACTAATCAGGTAGCCGGAGCTACCACTTTTCACTTTCACTTGTCCTTGATCAGATAAGTGTAGCCGTGTAACACCCCAAACCCGGCCCATAAGTTTCAACCAGATCTGGTATGCTACGGGTTGTACATTGAAAACTTTTACTAAGTTGGCATTAGAAACTCATAAGTTAATTAGACAAAATTTGAATAAACAAGTGACTTTTGTAAAGAAAACCTTGTATTATTATTATTTCGTATATTTAAACCTTTGACATGGTTTCGTAAGTTGCAAATATTAAAAACTACTAGATGAAGGTAAACTATGGGGCCTTATTACATAAATATTCCCAAAATATAAAAAAAAACTTAAAGAAAACCGAAAAAAAATCTATAGAAGTAAAACTTGGTGGCCCCTCAAGTCCGTCTCGGCTCCCATGTCCACGATCTACTGCTCATCTGAAAGAGTAGAGGAAAATGAAAGGGTGAGTCACCAAGACTCAATGTGTAAATCCCGAAACACAATGACCTGGGGCCCGCAAACACATTATGAGCCCTGGCCCATACATAAAGGCAACAATTATAATCACATGATAAATAATAAATGATGCATAGCCCAACCCAACCTAGAATTCCATCCTCTACACACCAACCCGTACCAACCATCACACCTTGGGGATTTCTACAATCAACCCTCCATCCGCTACACACCATAACGACAGCCGTACTGCCTATTCCTATTATTCAGGAATCATTAAATGTGGCATAGCCACCGATCACTATGTGACCTCATAATATAACGTGGCTCAGCCACCGATCACTATTGTGACCTAATTTTAGATTTTATGGTTTAACCACCGATTACCAAGTGACCTATCATGCACTTCCCTTCATTATCATAATCCCACCCCATGCATACACACACAGAAAACATCATACCATCTTTTAAAAAAAGCAGCTTACATATACTTCAATACACGAGATTTCTATGATTACGTGCACAGCATCCTTGCCTAACCCTTTTAGGGTTTTATTCGATCATCACACGACCACTTTCCGACTTTTTTAGCCTATAACACATATAGATTATAGTTAACTAGTGTGTTAGAGATCTACACACCTGATTATCGTTAGAACAAGACTTTCTACATCGACGCTATCCGAAGTCAACACAATCGCTATCCGCCCCAATGTGTTGTTGGAGAGGTCAGTAACAAAACATTAGGTTAAGGCACGCCTAATGAAGAGAAAATGGTTGATCATCTTAAAGAGAATTGAAATCCTTACCTAGAAATCCCGAAATTAAAGACTAGTGATTTTCGGCTTTTAAATCTAAACGATCGGGTTTCCTTCAAATCCCGAAATGCAGCCTAAAACGCAAAAAGAGAGAAATATTAGCCTCAATTGACAGCCTTAACAAACCAAATGGCCATTCGGCCTTGTTTCCTAAAAACTGAAAGAAATATAATGGAATAGCAGGAGTCGACACTTACCTCAACACAGGGAATTCGGTTAACACTTGAGAGGAGATTCGGCAATTAGAGAAAAACCATGGAGATTTCGGCTTTATAGAGAAATCGGCACAAGAGGAATAAAATGAAGAAGAAAGTGAAATAAGAGATTTCGGCTTTTAGAAGAAAGAAGAGAAAGATGGCTTAAGAAAGTTTTCGGCTTTTTGAAAGAAAGTTGATAGAAATTGCAGAGGGAGAGACTGAGAATTTCGGCACAAAGAATGAAGAAAAAAATAGGGTTCAAATGCCGAAATTGGTGAGATATCCCCCCTATTTATAGAGAATTTCGGTACTTACCTATCAAAACCCAAAAGTGCCTTTCCTGATAACTAACAACTAATCCAATAGTAGGGGAAATTTTGGTACCCCTCCAAGAGATGGAAATTTGGCCAACACTGCACTCAGCAGATAATTCCTATCTTTTCTCCTCTATCTTAATCCATTCACACCTTCAGAAGAAGCCTAGATAACATCACCTCTTCCTTCCTTTATCAGTTACTTTATCATCCATATTATCCACATTATCCATCAATTATTCTTCCTAATTTCAAGCATTCTAACTGACTCCAACTCTGCTCTCTCTCGACGCCAAAATTAATTAAAATAGATGGATAATGCGACTCGAACCTTAGACCTCAATTGACGCCAACTTCCTTCCCTCTTAGTGGCACCATTTTGCCACTGGGCCACAAGCCCATCTTGTGTTTTAAAACATAACTAATATCTTTTATGCCCTAACTTAACAAGCTTTCCACTAAAGTGTTCAAACAAGAATTTTAACTACAGTCTCGGCCCAAACCTGAGCCCATTCTGAACCCCTAACACTCACATTAAACATAACCACACACATTAAATGCATAAGCCCAAAAATTCAGGATGTTACAAGCCGAAACTATCACTTAGCACTTGTTGCCGTGATTCAACCATGGTCTTTTCCATCAATTCATCTTGTCACTGAACTGAATTGCTCAATTTGATCATTTATTCAATTTTCATACTTTTACATTATTCACAATTTTATCATCAATACATCTGAAATAACACATCATGAAGTTCATAAAATTAACAAATGATCACTAAAATTTAGCCATATAAATTCACAAGTTCAATTTTTGTATTATAACGATAAGCATAATTTTACAATAAATATGCCAAATAACACATTATATCATTTCTAATTCAACATTTATCAATTATAATTGGGCATGTGATCAATTTATACACAAGTCATTCATATATTCTTCCTCCTTCTCCTCTCTATTCACATCCTTAGTATAAATAACACACTTGTAAGTAACATTATCTATAATTTTTTACTATTTATTTATGAGAATATTCAAGTTATCGATCCGTGTCATAGTCACTAAATTATTTTTATCTTGAGTTAAAGAACTCCAAATTAAGATCCTCTAATTTTCCCTGAAACTAGACTCACATAGCTTCTTACCATAAAATTTTTAGATTTTTTAGTTTAGCTAATAAGTACAGTTTATTCTTTAAAGTCACCCATGTTCTGCTGTCTGACAGTTCCGGTCCTTCTTCACTAAAAAACAATTATCTCCTCATACGGGATTCGAATGATGTTTTTGTTTATTTCTCTTGAAAATAGACTCATTCAGGATTTTAAAAATATAAATTTAAGCCCATAATTATATTTTTTTCCAATTTTTTATGCTTTTCTAAAGTCAGAACAGGGGAACCCAAAATCATTCTAACCTTGTCTCACAAAACCTATTATATCTCATGACTTACAATTCCATTGCTTACACCATTTCTTCTATAAGAAACTAGACTCAATAATATTTAATTCCATATTTTATTCATCCTCTAATTAGATTTCTAAAATTTTTGGTGATTTTTCAAAGTTAGACTACTGCTGCTGTCCAAAACTGTTTTAGTGCAAAGTGTTGATTTCCATTTTGCTCCAAATTTCACAGTTCATACAATTCAGTCCCTGTCCAATTAACCCTTCAATTGGGCTAATTTCTCTCAATTAATACTTTATTATATCATTTTAAACTACTTCATAACCCTTGAAATCAGAACTTTAGTATTAGACCTTAATTCCAAACTCTTTCACAATTAGATCCTAAAACCAATTTCCATCAATTTTACTTGATAAAATCATCATATATCAAAATTAAACCTTCAATTCTATGTTTATTCATCATATTCTTCTAGCACTCATCCATAGCAACTTTAAAAATTAGCCATAGAATCAAAAACTAATGACATAGTAAGTTGGACCCAATTGTAAAAGTCCAAAAAGCATAGAAATTTCAAGGAGAAAGCAATAATTAAACTTACATGAAGCTAGAGTATGAAAACCAACTTGATCCCTCTTCCAAGGATGTTTTTCAGCTGATGAAAATGAAGAGAAATGAAGAGAATTCTAAATATTCCAATTTGGTCCCATTTTTATTTAGCTAATTTTGGCAATTTTCCAATTTTGCCATTATTTCACCCATTTCCTGATTTTTCTCAGCTATTGCCGCCCAAAGTATCTCATTTGGGCTTATTTGCACTTTAGGTCCTTCCTTATTTGACAATTAAGCTATTTAATCCTTCTTGCAACTTTTACACCTTTTTAAATTTAGTCCATTCTATTTAATTAACCATCCAAACGTCAAAATTTTCTAACAAAATTTTAATACTACCTTATTGACATTCCGTAAATATTCATAAAAATATTTATGACTCAGTTTATAACACCGAGATCTCGATTCCTCTTTTTCTCAATTTCTTGACTAAATAAATCTTTATAAAACACAATTTACTATTTCAAAAAACTTTTAAAAGCTACATTTGGCTCGTAAATATTAAATAATATAATCTACGAGTTCATTTGTCAGATTTGGTGGTCTCGAACCACTATTTCTGACATCACTGAAAGTTGGGCTATTACAGTCTTAAAGTATAAATCATACAATTCACAAAAATCCACAAATAAATCCCAAAACAGAATCAATAAAAACTTCAAATTAAAAGAAATTACTTCAATGGTTGTTGTGTGAAAATTACTTAAAAACAAAAAATAATTCAAGGACTTTATCACATAAGTATATAAATAACCTCTCCACACTTAAGATGTATATTATTCTCAATATACAAACAGATAGAAATAGAATAAGGAAAATATCATAAGGGAGGAGAGAACTGAAACTGCCCTAAATTTGGATTAATTCGCTGGAATAGTGAAAACCTAAATCGTAGGCGATTCTAAATGAAGTACATGTTTTCGAGAAAACTGTGAAGAAAATAGACAAAAATAAATAATATATAGAGCTTACAAATGTAACATCCTGAAATTGGGCCTAGAAGAATTGGGCCCAATGGGCCTTGAGCATAGTAGCGTTTAAATTTTTAGAGAACAAGAGATTGGCTTAAATGCAAGTTTGACCTATTAGATAAGTGATTTTGGAAGATTAGAGGGCTTCTATGAAGTCCCAGGATCAAACTTTGGTTTTAGGGAAATTTTGGTTTTAGGCAGAAAAAACCCTGGAAGTTAGTAGGTAGGCTTTAAGAATAAAATATGGAGAAAAATGACACAAGTGGAGTGTGTGGTGTAGTGGCAAAGTGACGCCACTTAGCAAGAAAGGGAGTGACGCCACAAGGAAGGAAGGAGGTCCAGGGTTCAAGTCTTGGCTCTTACATTTTGATTTTCCTTTTTAAATGGACTTCAGAATTTGGTATTAGATTTATATTTAGTTGCTCATGGTTTTAGACACAAGAGGAGCTTATGGCCTAGTGGTTAGCGGCGTGGATTATGTTGCAAGGGAGCCTGGGTTCGAATCTCATGAGAAACAAGGAAGTATTTATTTTGGGGTCTGGACGGGAAGAGTTTGAGTTGGATTTAAACTCTGCTAATGGAAGGATCCCACATCGGAAAGATACAAAGAAGGAAGGTGAGAAGCTAGCTATATATATAGCATTCTAGGAGGAAGATGAATACACCTTGAAGGGCGTTTGGGCATAGGAGTGGTCGGAGCGCGGATTAGCACCAGATTCCTATCAGGTGTGTAACTCTTTCTACTCTAGCTGTAGAGTGGCAAATGCTGAAGTGCCGATCACGGTAATAGTAGTCACACGAGCGTGCAAGCGCACGTGTGGGGCTTCGACGCGATAGTTGAGGCCATCAGTAGTATTCTTGTGGGTTGAGGCTGCTTGGGCCACGATGGGCCGAAGTGGGCCCAATTGATTAAAATTGTATGATGGTGTAGTATATAGTGAACTAGACTAGGTGAATCTTATATACGTGGCTAGATTTGTGTTAGGTGGGCCACACGAGGGTGTAGGCCCGAATGGGTCGAAATCGAGTTTTAGGCCCAATAGTTCGGTAACGACCGGGAATGGTAGTTGAGTCACTCGAGGCGACATTAGGCCTTCGAAAAGGCCACTGTAGGCGCAAAATTACTAAAATACCCTCGATAGGTAAATTACTACCCCTGGAAGGTAAATTACTGTTATACCCTTAGAGGTTGATTAGCTTGATTATGTTGTATTTGTTATTCTGATTGTGATGGTAATCCGTTTCATATGTTATATTTGATATATGATTTGCATACAAGTCATACTGCATACACGAATTATTATGTCACGACATGTTGCATGGGCTTGGATAAGATGAAAGGGGAAGTGTTGTAGTGGCTCTGCCACGATCTGTTCTGGTGACTCTGTCACGATTCTGACGATGATCAGCATGACTGCCATCAATGGTGTGTAGCAGTGAGGGTTGAGTGTAGAAATCCCCAATGGTGATTGGCTGGTACGGGAGGTGTGTAGCGGATGGAAATCTAGGTTGGGATGGGTTTTGCATCATCTTGCATATGCTATCTGTTATTCTGTACTGTAGGGCTAAGGCCCAGTTGGTATTTGAACAGGCTCGGGCCCAGCTATGGTTGGTGTGGAGTGATTGCACACTGAGTCTTCATGGCTCACCCCTTCTGCTTAAATTTTTGCAGGTAATTCATAGATCGCGGGTTTTGGAGCCGGGGCGGACTCGAGGTGGCCATGCGTTACAATTACTTCTTTCGTAAACTCCGTTTTAATTTGAACTTATTTTAATTAGGGATTTTATTTTGTAATAAGGCCACTATTACTTTAAATTTGGTATTTTGTTTGGTTTAGCTTTTAATTTGATTACTGCCTATTATTATTAAATGTACAATACGGGAATTTCCTAAATCCTTAATAATCGTTTTCCAAAATGTTAAATAAAGGATTACCAGCGAATAAATAATTAAACTCAAAATTTTTAACAAACGCGCAGTTTCAAACAACCCTTCTATGTGACATGCCAGATCTGGTCGTAACGTCTAGGCCGGGTTTGGGTGTTACAACAAACTAGGAAAAATAATTGAAAAAACATAATAAAAATGCATAATAAAAAAAGTAAAGTAAAAGATATAAATCCAGAAAATAAACTAATAAATAAATATAAATATATAAATCTAGAAAAAAATTAAAAAATAAAAATATGGATTGGTATAGGGAGGAACAAAGGAATAAAAAATAGCTTTAAAGAAGAAAAAAACAGTACATGGCCATGTAAGCCACACGGCCGTGTGGAATCAGTCACACCATGTGTGATAAAAAATAGGTAAAAATAAGCCCAGTATCCATAGGCCTAGGACACGCCCGTGTGTCACACAAGGCCGTGTGTGATGATTGTTCGCTTCTCCCACGCCCGTGTGTGAGGGCGTGTGGGTCACACAGTATATCACATGCTCGTGTTCTAGGCCGTGTAACTCTTTATACCCGTGTGGGTTAAAATAAAATTGAAAAAATTAGCTCCAGTATGCACACGGCCGTGTGGATCACCCCAAATTGTGTGGACTTTTTTTTTAATTGTTTCAAAAGTTTTTTTTAATTTTTTTTGTGTTTTTAATTTTTTTTCAAGATTTTTTTCTTTTCTTTTTTTTCCAATTTTTTTTTCTTTTCTTTTTTTTTCAAATTTTTTAAACAACATGAAATTAAAATGAAGAAATAAGTAAAATAAAACACTCTGGTTACCTTGCGAGAAACACTTACTTAGAGTCTAAATTCGACTTCCCTTTTTAAGCTAATTATTTAAATGAATATTGGAGTTTAAGCTCCTTTCTCTCGTTGTTAGTATTACCACCAAAATAAAGTTTGAGACGAAAATTGTTTACCTTGAATGTGCTGTAATTAGGGCGTGTTACCTTAATGGTTTAGTATGGAAATACTTTTTGTACCACAAATAAGTTCGACCCTCTTGACTTAAGCTCTGAAGGGAACATTTATGGATTTGACTTGTTTAACTGCACTTTATCCCTGACTTTGAATTGGTTCGTCCTCTTTGTATGCACATCATGGCGTTGCTTCGTTACTTACTTGTGTTTTCTCGGTTTCTCATTAGCCTTTGTTCGTCATTCATCTAGTTCATCGAGTTGCACCATTCGGTCTCCACTCGTCCTTTGATTTTTATCACCATGAGAAGGATATTGCTTGAACACGCATTCATTAGTGAATTACTACAAAGAATGTTGAACCACATGATTACTAACATTAACAGAATGACAAGTATCATCTCTCTCACTAAGAACTCTAACAAAATCACATGTTTGAAGAGAAACTTTTTCATCACCTACACCCAACACAAGTTCACCACTACCCACATCAATAACAGTTCTAGCAGTGGCTAAAAATGGTTGACCTAAGATCATGGGTATTCCAATATCCTTATCCATGTGCAATATAATAAAATTAATAGAGAATATAAATTTATTGACTTTAACAAGTACATCTTCAATAATACCCCTAGGATACCTAATTGAATATTCATCCTAGTGGGTTTTGGTTCCCCGAGACCAAGTTGTTTGAACATTTTATAAGGCATAGCATATATACTAGCCTCCAAATCAACCAAAGCTTTTTTTAACATTTAAACCACCAATAAGACAATGAATAGTAAAACTCCTAGGATCTTTAAGCTTGTTGGGTAGTTTGTTTTGGAGAATGGTCGAGCAATCCTCATTGAGCTCCACGGTCGACAAGTCATCTAACTTCCTTTTATTTGTTAATAACTCCTTTAAAATTTTGCATATTTGGGCATCTGCGAAAAAGTTTCAACAAAAGGTAAGCTAATATGCAATTTTTTTAAAAGTTTAAGAAGTTTACCATATTGTTCTTTTATGCGGTCTTGTTTCAGTGCTACCAGATATGGAATTCATGGTTTGTATTCTCTAACCATCGGCTTATGCTCATTCTTGTTTTCCTTAACCCAATCATTTTTCTTAATAGTTTCTAGATTTTCCTTTTTTTTAGGCTTAACTAACCCTTCCATGCTTTTAACAGTGATTGCGTGGACTTGCTCTTTTGGGTTAGTTTCAGTGTTACTAGGTAAGCTACCTTGCTGTCTCTCCAGAGCCAGTTTAGCAAGCTGTCCAATATGATTTTTAAGCCCTTGAACCAATGCATGCTAATTTTTCAAAATTGTCTCAGTGTTTTGAAATTGAGTTTCAAACACCGAAATAAATTTGGCTATCATCTTCTCAAGGTTCAGTTTCTTTTCTTACTAATAAGGTTGCTGAAAACCCAGAGGGGGACCTTTGATTTCCTTGACCACCCCAAGAAAAATTTGGATGGTTCATCTATCCTAGATTATAGTTACTGCTATAGGGGGTTATTTTGAGGTCTAGAATTGTTACCCATTAAGTTAACTTGCTCATGCTCCATACTAGAATTGAAGGGGAAACATTCTAAATTAATCATCCCTGCTCCATTCGCATCACATTGCACTACTGGATTCACCTGCGTAAAAAAATTCAGACCATCAATTTTCTTGCCAAGAGCTTCAACCTGACTTACTAACATAGAAACTGCATCAATATTAAAAACACTTGCTGCTTTAATCGGTTTCGTTCTCATGACTTGCCACTGATAGTATTCAGTGTCATCTTCTCAATAAACTCTTGAGTTGCCTCAGGTGTCTTATTATTCAATGTTTCACCAGCTGTTACATCAATTAGCTGCCTAATCGAACGATTCAAACCGTTGTAAAGGGTTTGAGCTTGTAACCACAAAGGTAACTAATGATTAGGGCGTCTTCTCAAAAGATCCTTAAATCTCTCTCATGCATCATATAATGTCTCCAAATCAATTTGAGCAAAAAAAGAAATGTTGTTCATCAACTTAACTGTTTTAGCTGGTGGGAAGTACTTCAATAGAAACTTTTCAGTCATTTGATCTCAAGTCGTGATAGAACCTTGTGGAATCGAATTCAATCTCTAGAAAGTTAGCCAAATGAGCATCTAGATTTTCATTTTACAAACCATCAAACTGAACATATTGTTGTACCATCTGAATTCTGTTCGGCTTTAGCTCAAATTTGTTTACCGCAATACTCAATTTGACGATACTCGATTCAGCCCCAATCAGAGTAGGCTTAGCATAATCAAACATAGTATGAGGACGATGATTATTTTGATTATCATCCATTTCTACAATAATATCTTTTTCCTCTTGCCCGTCTATCAAAATCTATTGACTTTGCCTTACTTCTTTAACTTCTCTCCGATTTTTGCGAGTAGTTTTCTCGATTTCACTAAATTAACAGTTCCAACAGGTTTCCTCTAGTCATAAACCAAAAGAACCTGTCAGAATCAAACAAACGAAAAATTAGAATGTAATAATTAAATTAAAAAAATATATATTAAAATTAAAATATAAAATGACTAAATTAATAGAAATAAAATTTTCCTAATATTTTAGTCCCCAACAATGACAGTAAAAACTTGATGTCCACGAAACTAACTAAAAATTTGACTAAGGCAAGTATACCTATCAATTAATAGTATAGTTACGGTGAGCACAGATATCGTTCCCACGAAGACTAAAAGTACTAGTAATTACTATCTTTCTATTATTTAATCGATAAATTCGATTAATTGATTGATAACTAAAATTAACTATGAACTCGACAAAGAATAAATCAGGAACATAATCAAGTAAACAACCAAGAAGTGAAACAATACCCAGGAAAGAATTCACCTAGATTTTATATGTCATTATCAATCTAAATTACGCAGTTTCTTCGCTTAGTATCTTGATCCGTAGAAATCCCTGAATTATACTAATATCTCTTTTCAAGAACAGGAGCAACTGACATTAGGTTGATTAATTGAAATTTTTTTCTAATTTAAACCTCTATTATCGCATTAACTCGATCTATAGATTCCCCTATTAGATATGACTCTAATTCGGTAGATTTATATCGTCCTATTTCTAGGATTGCATGTAACTCCACTCAATTACGTTAGATTTACTCTTAAACATGGTTTATTCCTTCTCTGATTTAAGCACACCAAATAGGGATAAATAGTCTAGAAATATTAAACCAAGAATTAAGCACACATAATTAAGAACAAGATCTAAGTATTTATTGCGTAAAAAAAACTCAAACGACAGAATTCATCATAAGGTTCATCTCCTTAGGCATTTAGAAAATTAGTTTATGCTTGAAAATAAAAACATCCAAAACACAATATAACCACATGAAACAAAGAACTCATAATAATCTCCAAAGAAATCAAAATGGAATCTTCAATTTTAATAGAAATCTACTTTAGAATTGGCTTCAATGGTGTTTTTCGAGTTGTTTTCTTGACTATTCTATGACGATCACTCCTATCTTTTTATTTTGGAGTGTAAGAATACCTGGAAAACCCTTAAAATCACGTTTTTCCACTATTTGGAGTGTAATTCGCGAAATCAAAACGGCCTGCCACATGGCCGTGTGGTAGCCCGTGTGGCTTACACAGTCGTGTGGAATGGTCCAACCCTTATGGCTCTTGTAACTCGCTCCAATTTTTTGCTTTTCGCTCGTTTTTCACTCATTTTACTCCCAAATGCTCTCCTAAGTATAAAAACATGGATTTAAAGGATTAGGAGCATAAAATTTACCATTAACATCGAATAATCACCCAAAAACACATTAAGAATGAGGCTAAAACATGTTACTTTTAGCACCTATCATCACACTTGTGTTTTCAACTTAGTAGATATTCGTTGTTCCCGGCTTTCAACCAAACAATCTTCTCTGCTATTCTTGTACCACGAACTTTTTCAAGTGTGGACTTGAACCAATTGAATCGAAACACAGAACTAAAAAAAGATTTCTCTATTTTATTTGGGGTGAAAACGAAAATATTCTCTTCTTTAATAGAAATCGGCAGAATTGTTATTTTGGAAATATATATTTAATATTTGAAAATAAATAATATCTATTTTTCGAAAGAGTAATAATCTCTCTAAAATTGTGTTCATAGCTCTACTAGTGCAATCTATTTATAGAAAGAGAAGGTAATTGTTGAGTTGTAATGGTTTATTTCAAATAGAAAAATAACTTCCTACTTAAAGTAGGAAGAGGGTGGATGACACACTCTAGTATTCCTACTAGGATTGGCACCCCCTTCATGTTATATGAGGGGTTTTGGGCCTATCTCACATCGGGTCTAATGACCAGTACTTTTTTGGCCTTTTAATATGATCTAACCCAATCCGGTTTTCTATTTCCCAAAATAAAATTTAATATTCTATATTAAATAATTTTCTCATCTCTATTTTACCCCTAGTAAAATTTTGACGATTTTAGTCCCAATAATTTTTTTGACGATTTTACCTTGGTAAAATTTTGAGAAAATATGTTCAATATTTCATAAATCAACATTTTCACTGTGACTAAATGATTTATTTTTATTTTTTAGCTTTAAAATAGCTAAAAAACAAGCTCATTCTTCTAATCATTTTTAAGTAGTACATATAGAATTATAAATGGATCATTTCCATTTCCATTTTTGGAAACCTACAATCATTTCCAAATGAATCCATTTTTTATTTCGGAAAATGTTATAATCATTTCTGAATGTTTTTCATTTCTCTTTTCCTATTCATTTCGTTCATTTCTATTCAAACTTGCAATTTATTTCTGGTTTCAACAAGCTAGTAGAGGGACCGATTTGACATATGTAATTAGAACTCAAATAATTTATAATTAAGCTCCGACTTTTCACCTATTAATTATAAACTCATTTAGTCACGAAGTCATTCTAGTATAGTATCATGACTGAGCTCTCCCGAACCATATACCTTTTCGAAAGCAACTACTCAATGCTCGTCCAATGATATTGTCATAAGTATGTTACCCTCATAGGATATCCTTGATCTATTTATGATAATATCCGCTCTCTCAATATGATTCTATTTTATCTCATGGTAATCATTATATCTTTCTTCATGAAAAGTCAATTACTATCGAATAGCAATTAAGTCATTCATCACAAAGTCAAAAGACTCATGACCATGTTTACTTTTCATCAACCATGTAATGCCAATAAGAGGATATCATTACCCATGTCTCATGCCATGAATTCTACTGTTGTGAATGACGTTACGTATTGCAAAAGTTGTAGACCCAACGCACCAGCTTTTGGTTCCTTATCTATTCGAACTCAGGCTTTTACTTACATCAAAGTGTACGAGTCACACATACATAGCCTGTCATCTAGTCAAGATTTAGGTATGCCACGCTATAAACGTCACAAGTGAATAAATTCATTAACAGATTCAGGATCTATTTTGTTTGGGTCATATTTCATGTACTGTCAGTCTAGTAAATCACATATATGTCTTTATCTTCTGGGAGTCATCTGCTTCGATGCCCAAGATAAGGCATTTCCACAATTGGACTTGATAGACGACATATCAGTCTTAAAAATCAGTTTGCTCATTTCCAATTAGACTAAGGATATGTTTAGGTTCGTTTACTAATAGAACATGTCTTTTCGTATTACAATCCAACCATACAATACTGCTTCGTATAAGTTAAACAATAGACAACCAATAAGCAACATTTGCTTTTATTTTGCTTTGTGTGCAAAAATCATTTGAGGAAATAATACAAAGTATATTAATTGTAATCAATGAATTTATTTTATTAATTAATCTGTTCAAAAAATTACAAGTTTACAAACAATTATACTACACTTGTAACACCCCTTACCCGTGTTCGATGCTAGAACAGAGTATGAGGCATTACCGAAACATAACACATACAGTCATACTAAACCGAGACATAAAATTTACATCCAAATTTAAAAATTTTCAATTTTCATCACACACTCATTCAATCTAGTCATGCATCTCATAAATTGCATCATCATAAACATATAACTTGATCAATAATAGCCAACATCAATGGCCTTATACAAAATGAACTATCAAATAACATAAGCCAACATTTTAGGCCAAATCAATTATGACACATACAAAAATAATCAAGTCCCCTATACATGCCATTACCTTAAGTGTAAGAATCATTAATACCCAATTTGTTAGTTTGATAGTATGATAGGTTCTCCGACGACTTCCAACCAGAGCTAACCTGAGGACATTACAAACACAGAAAATAAACGGAGTAAGCTATATAGCTTAGTAAGTTGGTATGTAAATAGTAATCAATTAATTAACATGCTTTTACCAATTCTCACAATATATTCTCAAGATAATACAATCATAATTGCACATAGTTCCACTATTTACTCATGTTCATCTCAAGCTGTCTACTTGAGTCATAGTTACTAAATTATTTATATCTAGAGTTACTAAATTATTTATATCTAGAGTCATAAAATTTTCAGAATTTTTGGTTCATCCAATAAATACATTTTATTCTTTAAAGTCTCCCCTGTTTCACTGTCCAACAATTCCAACCCCTCTTCACTAAAAATTAATTATCTCATTGTACATAACTCTAATGATGTTCCTATTTGTTTATCTTGAAAATAGACCCATTAAGAAATTCAAGAATATAAATTTTATCCCATGATTATTTTTTTTATAATTTTTAATAATTTTCCAAATTCAGAACAGGGGATTCCAAAATCATTCTGACTCTGTCTCATAAGAATTCAAATATCTCATAATATGAAATTCTTTTGCTTACACCATTCCTTTTATACGTAAATAGACTCAATAAGATTTAATTTCATATCTCATTCAATCTCTAATTCGATTTCCACCATTTTTGGTGATTTTTCAAAGTCACACAACTGTTGCTGTCCAAAACTATTTTGTTGCCAATTTTACTCTTTCATGATTCCTTTTATACACTAGATATAAACTTCACAAATTAATTCATTTCAATGTTCATATAAACCAAATACATTCATACCAATTCACTCACATCTTTAATAATATTTCGTCACATATTAATCTCCTTCTTTAGGAGTTTCACATACATACCTGTGTCAATTCACAACATACCCACATGTTTTCACACTTTGCAATTTAGTTGAACTACCTGTTGGGCCTTGTGGAATGCTAAATGATACTCGGAAGTCTTGCACATAATGCTACACTTACATGTAGCCAAAGCTACCACTTATATGTAGTTGAAGCTACCACTGATATGTAGCCAAAGCCACCACTTATCACATATCACATATCACATAGGAGCTCACTCTCGAGCTATTCACATTCACGGGTCTGCTCACACAAGTTGTCGGTCATTACGTAACTACTCAGTACTGCTCACACAAGCTGTCAGGTATCCGCAACACATGACGGATTACCCAGCCACTGGTAGAACTTATAATACCAGCACCCGTTTCACATAGTCACAAATCTCGGGTCTGCTCACACAAGCTGTCGGTCATGACGAAACTACATGGTGTTGCTCACACAAGCTGTCGAGTATCCGTAACACATGCCGGATAACTCAGCCACCGGTAGAACATATGGACTAGCACTCGGATCACTTATTTCACTTAGTACAATTCCATGAACTTATTTTACTTAGCATAATGCCATGGTTTAACCATGGTCTTTTACCGTCAATTCATATTTCACTATGCAACGATCGTGATCGATCCTGCATTTTACTCAATTCGAACATTTACTGAAATTTCCACAATTTAATCAAATGTATGATAATGGTGCTTAATTAACACAAATCAATAACATTTATCAACATACAAACTTACCTCAATACCAAAATGGCAAAAAGGGACCTAACCGTCAATTTCTCATTTTTCCCTCATTCTAAGTCCGAACCTCATTTTCTTTGATCTATAATATCATATTTAGCTTAATTATTAGTCACATTATTCATTGTGATCCAAAAAATCATACTATGGAAAAATTATATTTTTGCCCCTAAACTTTGTCATATTTACACTTTTGCCCCTAGGCTTGTAAAATAATTTTTATTCAATTTCCTTGTATTTTAGGCCTAACCAGACCATTTTCATAACTATAGAAATCCACAATTTCCATTTATTCACACACAAACACACATTTTACAACTTTTTACAAACTAGTCCTTTTTGACAATTTCACCGAAAACACTTAGTAAAAGTCATTTCTCACACGTCAAACATGTATAATCTACCATTAAACATAAAAATACACAAATATATAACATGTATCAAACCTATACCTTCATCATATCTCAAATAAATGGTAGAAATAGATAGATCTTGTTACGTGGATTTCAAAAACGTAAAAATCATTAAAAACGGGGCTATAACGGACTTACAATTGAGCTTGGAAGCTTGAAAAACCCTAGCCATGGTTTCTCTATGAAAATTTCAGCCAAGGGTTGAATATGGACAAAAATTGGCTTTTAATTTTGTTTTTAATTCATTTTAATAACCAAATGGCCAAAATGCCCTTAATGAAAAAAACTTTGGAAACATGCCTAACCATGTCCATTTTTGTCCAAAAACTTAACCAATGGTCTAATTACCATATAAAAACCTCCAATTTAAAATTTCATAACAATTGGGCAACTCTAGCATGTAGAACTCAACTTTTGCACTTTTACAATTTAGTCCTTTTGACTAAATTGAGTGCCCAAACGTCAAAAATTTCGAACGAAATTTTCACGAAATCATTTTGTGATATTTTAGACCATAAAAATATAATAAAAATAAGATTTTCCTCGTCGGAATTGTGGCCCCAAAATCACTGTTTCGATTAGGCCCAAAATCGGGCTGTTACAACACTCAGGATACCGGATCCAACAGAAGCTGCCCCAACTCATCAAAAAACTGCTCGAAGAGAAAAGCTTCCAGTCAAGAGGAAACCAGCTTGACAACCAATCACTGTTAGATGGATGCCTTCTACTCAAGAATTATCTGTCTCAGACCCATTGATGACACTGTAAACCAAACTTGCAAGATAGAAGCTTAAACTTAGGTAAATTCTTTATTGTAAATTTTCCTATTATTGCTAATGATATCTAAACTTAGATAGATAGTTACATTGATGATACTAATATCTAAACTTAGACAGATAGCTACATTGATGCGACTGATATCTAGACTTAGACAGATACCTACATTCTTTTTTTTTTTTTGGTAAATTTGCCTACAATTTAACTAAGTTCAATTGTATTGTAGGCAAATTTGGAAACAATTTGACCTTCTAAGCATATGTAGTTACAAGTCATACAATATGATTGGCCTTAATTAATGAATGAATTACAATGTTCTGCAATGTTTTATACTTTTGTTTCATTTGTACAAAATATGCTTGTTGTTTGTAATCCATTCCATAAAGCAAAAATCAAAGATTCCATAAATTAAAAATTTCAAGATCCATTACATAAAACAAATTACAGATAACATACTTTTAACTCACACCCTAAACCCCTTTGACCATTTAACACTTCCTCCTTTTTGCACATAAGTTGGTTTCTTAACAATACCAACAGACACTAAAACCATTAATCCGAAAAAAACCATAAGCTGGTTTTTCATTTCAAAAACCACAACAAAATTACAAATAACAACATCATCAACCATGTTTTTCTCTTCCTCATTCTTGCATCTTCCTTTGTCCTGGCTTTTTTCAAAACACCCAACAACACAATTCGTGAACTGGGCGTCAATGGTGGATCAAACCAGGTGAAAAAATGACATGCATTTTGAAACCCACTCCCATACTTCTTGCACCAAGAAAACCTCCTACATGGGTTGTCATTGAACCAAGAAGTCCTTAGATTGGTTGGGTTTCCACAGTAGCACGCCAGAATTGTAGTGGATATCTTCATTTCTTCTTTTTCTTCTTCTTCTTCTTCTTCTTCTTCTTCTTCTTCTTCTTCTTCTTCTTCTTCTTCTTCTTCTTCTTCTTCTTCTTCTTCTTCTTCTTCTTCTTCTTCTTCTTCACTTGCTTCCCCAGCTAAGGTTCTTTTAAAATAGGCGGGCTTCCACCGTAGCTAGTTAAATATGACGTTCAACATTCTGTGGCTAGTTAATGGGCCACGTCAACTCTCCGTTACATCTGTAACGAAAAATACTATTAGTGACAGATTTTTAATTTTCATAAAGTTTAGTGACTAAGTTGTCACTTTTGAAAGTTTAGTGACTGGAATATTATTTTAACCAAAGTTGAGTGACTGTCGGTGTACTTTTCCCTTTATTTAATTGAAACTAGATCAATCAATATAGAAATTGAGGGCCTAATCAGTTCAACCACCCATCTGGTTTCAAAACATCATTATAGACGCTATTGTTAGAGTTGATGACGACTTACTAGCTAGATGTAGTGTGTAGCGATATCATTAGGGCTTTTCTAGATGTTGTGTGTAACTATCATTAGGACTTTTCTTGGTAGAGTGGAAAAAAATTGGAAAAACGAAAAATTATAAAGATGGAAAAATAAAAAGATAAAAAATATAAAGTTTCTTTCCATATGTGTGATTGGTAGGAAAGATGGAAAAATTGGAAGAAAAAGCAATTTTCTTTCCATCAATTGCTTGGTAAAGTTGAAAACAATAAAAGGATAGAAAATAAAACATTTAAAAAATACATAATTTTAAACTAACATACACATCTCTCTCATTTTCTCTCATCTTCTTTTTTTTTTTTTTCAATTTGAAAAATTAGTTTTTATGTATTAGGAAGGAAAATGACCATCTCCCTTGTTTTCTTTCCTCTCACTTTTCTTCCCAACCAAACACATTCTTAATTTATTTTCTTTTCACTTTTCTATTCCTTCCTACAATCTCACCTTAAAATTTGACCATCTCTTTAATAATAACAATCTTAGGGCCTCTTTGGATGGGCGTTTACCTCTAGTACAGTGCATTTAATTTTCTTTTTGTCTCATGCTATAATATCGCTACAGTATTTAATATCACCGTTACCGTTGATTTTACACTAACCACAATTAAACGCATTGCCCATCTAAAAGGACCCATAAGCCTATTGTGAAGAAGAAAAAGGAAATAAACAATGAATCACAATGTGGAAATGGTATATGATAAAAATATTAAATAGTGATGATGATCTCTTTAAAACTAAATAAAATAATAAATAAATATTGGGCAGAGTTTTGACCTATAAGTAATAATATTATCCATTAATGGTAGCCCAACAACAAAGTAGAAGCTGCTCTTCTCAGAAAAAATGGGTTAATAGGCCCATTTTTCAAAGTAAACAGTGACCGTTCCCAAGGATTACGGTGACGATATATTTTTTTTATGTTTTAAAAGCAGGGTGGGCGATGGATGGGCTGTCGCAGACAAAAAAATCCAACTATCATTTTGGACCCTGTTAAAATGGACGGCTCTACATGTCACGTCTCTTAAACTTTTTCTGAGACATAATAAAATTAAATGTTGACATTGCCATTAAATAATTCTATGAATAATAGAAGACACAACTTCTATTATTTCAATTAAAATTCACTCCCAACTCTCATTGTGGTTGAGGGCTAAGGTGACGCCTGCATAGAGTATAGGAGCTAGAATTATGTCATTTCACGAAGAGGCCAGCCAACGTTGCTGCCCCTTCTGGTCTGGGCATGTAGATGTTAGGGTTCTGCCGCCGCTGTTCAGGGCAGGCAGTCCCCAATTGCTGCTCCTCACATTAAATTTGGTTTAATAATTAATTTATATGCTATAATTCCACATATTCTTCACAAATTTAAAGTTTTATCTCGAAAATTTAAATTTTAAAATTTGATAAATAAATAAAAACTAAATCCTAAAAAGTAAAAATACTGGGACTAAATTCTGAATTTACCCATAACACCATATTCCAAAACTATCTCGAATCAAACCAGGCATCCTTGATTTCAACTAAAACCAATATTTCACATGGTAAAAGGGTCCCATTCCAATCCCATGCAAGCAGTGTCTGATTAAATAATTATTTATATCAATCAATGATTACTTCAATCATCTGGATAAGCCATCCATATCAATGATTATTATTATTATTATTATTATTATTATTATTATTATTTAAATCAAGTTCTATTATATCAGGTAAAAAACCTTTCTTGTAACCACCTTTGTACACCAGCTCCAATAACTAACCCCAGGAAAGCTGCATAAATTATGTAAATGGAATCCTAAGAAACCCTGATAATGTCATTTGATTTCTCCATCTCTTTTTTTTCTTACATCATTGAAATTTATTATCTTTGCAGTATAAATTATAGTACTCAACACGTTCTTTAAACATGCATGGTCGGCCCTTTTATTTACATTTTTATATTCCTTCATAATCTTTTGGATCTAAAACTATTTCCCCTCTATCCCCTTCTCTTTCTTTCTGCTCCACATAGAGTAAGAGAAAAAAAACAGACACAAATGGAGAGAAACCCTTTTGTCCTCCTTGTTTTCCTTATTGTTTCATCCATGGTAGCAGCTCCAATTCATTGCAAGAAGCAAACACAAGCTCTTGGCCATTTTTATGAGAGGAAGATGAAGGGGAGTTCTGGGATTGACAAGAGTGGTTTCAAGGCAGTTCATTACATAAACAAGAGCAGGGTTCATACACAGCAAGGGATGAAAGAAAAAGACAGAATTGAAAAGTTGCCTGGACAACCTGGTGTCTTGTTTCAGCAGTATGGTGGGTATGTAACAGTTGATAAAGCAGCAGGTCGTGCACTTTATTATTATTTCGTTGAGGCTTACCATTCTAAGGAGTCTTTGCCTCTCCTTCTCTGGCTTAATGGAGGTAACTCTGCATACTGAATTCTCTATTTTTGTTGTTGTTATATGATGAAGATATCCTTCAAATGATAAGAATCTTATTTGGAAAATTTAATATCCGCTTAACTAGTTATTTAGCGTGGAATGGTAAAATATTTGTGTTTATAAAAAATAGTAAGTGGTAGGATCTTCTTCCATTACTTTTCAATGCATATCAGTAATCATTATTTACAGTTTGAGAGAAAAAGATTATAAATGCTGAAACTCGACCCTGAAATTGCTAGATCCCAAGTCCATTAAACCAACAGTTGAGCTTTGCAAATCTAAATACAGTTATATTCTGACAACAAGTAGTTTCATCTTGTTGGCATTTTAACTACCAGATTTTGCGGGGATGACAGTGTTTTGGAATCCCAGAATTTACTCATGTGGAGGATTTCTCGGCATGTTGCTGTACCAATTAAATCTTTTAAAATAACAAGTTACTTCTTGTCTTGTTGGACCAAGATATTATTACAACCACTATTATTTATTATTACAATAATAATTATTATGTTTTCTAGAATCCCCAAGTTGGTTGAATGAGTGATGTCAAGGTTTAGCATGATTAAATTATTGGGTTTTACTCTTATAGTCTCTCCATATGACTTCACATTGCAACTGAAACTGGTTTTCTGCTGAAATGTCACTGTGAAATAATAATAATAATTTGATAGTACGAGTTTGCTTGATTTTGTGACCAGGGCCAGGCTGTTCATCTCTAGCCTATGGAGCAATGGAAGAGCTTGGACCCTTCAGAGTCCATAGCAATGGAAACACACTGTATAGGAATAGATACTCATGGAACTATGGTAAACATTATACCATTTACCTTTTAAATCTTAGTAGTTTTTTATTCTTTTAAGGCATGCCTTTTTTTTTTTTTTTTTTTTGTTTTTGGCAGCTGCAAATGTGTTGTTTCTGGAGTCACCTGCTGGGGTAGGATTTTCGTACTCCAACACAACATCAGATTATGATGATAGTGGTGATAGTAAAACAGCTGTCGACAATTATGTTTTTCTGTTAAACTGGTTGGAGAGGTTCCCTGAATACAGAAACAGGAAATTTTACATCGCTGGAGAAAGCTATGCGGGGCATTACGTCCCTCAACTTGCTCACACCATTCTCCAACACAACAAGAACGCTAACACCACCATTATTAATCTCAAAGGAATCCTAGTATATCTCTCTGTCTGTCTTTTTTTCAATCAATAATTGAAAACCTAAGCAGTCTTTGATACATGAGTTGAATCTAGACTTGTTTTTGCCAACGTGAAGAAATGATTGAAGTTAAGTTCAGCCATTATGTACTGCAGGCATTGCTTAACCTATTTTATGAAAATTGCAGATTGGGAATGCTGTGATCAATGATGAAACTGATGTTAAAGGAATGTATGATTACCTAGCAAGCCATGCTCTCATTTCAGATGAAACTGCAAATGGGATTGAAAAACACTGTAATTTCGCACCCGAGGATGACTCGGAGTCCAGTAGAGAGTGTGACGCAGCCACTGATGAGGCAGGCCAGGATATTTACTATGTTGATATATATAATATATATGCCCCTTTATGCCATAATTCCAGTCTCACGATCCATCCCAAGGAGCCTTCCGTAAGTTTGACTAAAAAACATACAAACAACAGTTAACATTGAACATTATTGAACAATTTTATACCATAAGTCTAGTAATGATATCCCATTAATATGATGCAGGTGGCAAATTTCGATCCATGCAGTGACTACTATGTATATGCTTATCTAAACAGGGTTGATGTTCAAGAGGCCATGCATGCCAATGTAACAAAACTTGACCATGATTGGGAACCCTGCAGCGACATCATCAGAAGATGGGGAGATAGCCCTTCAACAATCATTCCCCTTTTACAAGAGTTAATGGCTAACGGACTAAGAGTGTGGATTTTCAGGTATTAAAAGCATTGCCGTAATCATTTTTCATAGGTATCATCGTTTTGTTGTTTACATATGTTATGTCTTTTATTTGATGTAATGCAGTGGGGATGCAGACGGAAGAATTCCAGTTACTTCAACAAAGTACTCCATTAAGAAGATGAAGCTTGCAGTTAAAACCAAGTGGCATCCATGGTACCTTGATGGGGAGGTAAATTTTCTCTCTCTAATATCTCCATCGTTGAACTTTTAGGACTTGTGTTTGCCATACATGATCAGATCTAGCTTCTGTCAAACTGCAAACAATCACTGAATCAGAATTGATTGACACATTTGGCTTTGGAATTGTCTATTTGTATGGCAGGTTGGAGGTTATACTGAGGTATATAAGGGAGATTTAACATTTGCTACTGTAAGAGGGGCCGGGCACCAAGTGCCAAGCTTCCAACCAAAGAGGGCACTTTCATTGATCAAGCACTTTCTTGATGGCACACCTCTTCCGGATACCTTAAATTATAACTGATTTCCTCTCCACGTTTTAGATATCTTTCATCGTTTCATCAAGTGCCTTGATTAGGTTTCAGTTTCGGTTTCAGGAAAGTTGTGTATCATATCACATTATATCTCCATATTCTTCCCTCATTAAAGGGTATTACACTTTAGAGATATATATACACACAAATAGTAATTCTAAATTATTCAATGGAATACACAACTTTTTGCATCTGGAACAAAGGACCCAAGTATGGACATGATTCATGTGCAGTTTCTTTAGAGATGTGATGTGAAGCCCTGCATGTGAAACAAAGGTTACACCTAGTTACCACCAAAATCTAAAATTTTCCAATTTTTTAGTTGAAAGATAACCTTCTTGTTTTCAGTAAATGACAAATTATAAATGTGTATAGCTACAATGAAAATGTAAAAGGAAAATGTAAAAGGGTCATTCTTTTATCATTAAAAAGGGAAATGTAACAGGCTCATTTCCTACGGGACATGCAAACACACAACTCTTAACAAAAATATTCATGACTGGACTTCCTAAGTGTTGTCTTTGATCTTAGAGAGTTCTAAAAGACTTCATTAATCATGTATTCACAGTTATAAGCTTCCCTGAGTCCTCTCACGCTCAATATAATTGAGCCAAGAAGAGGATCTTTCTCATATATTTCAAAAGAGTGGCTAAGACTTGCTCATTTCCATGTTCTAGGAAGGGCCACAAACAACTGGTAGTCCAATAATTCAGCAACAGCTGCAAGTTAAGGCTGCTATGAAGAATACGCAGCCACAAAATTTTAATTCAAAACAGTGTCCCAATCAAGTTTAACAAGGACTGATCATAATTTTTAACTCAAAAACTTGTAAAAAGAGAAGAGAAGAGATGACAAATATTTGTGCTCATCAAGGTGGGTTCGATCATCAATCAAAGCCACATATAATCAAGGAACAGAGAACCTACTTGATTTTTCTCTGCGCCAAATCCAAATTGCAAATGCATTAGCAGCATAACTTTCTCCTGAGTCACTATCAATGGCTTGAATAATGAGAATGATCCCAACCTGTTGTTATTGGCAGATAGGAACCTATTTAAGAAAAAAGAATGTTATCCGTAAAGCTCCTCAATATAGAGAAATTAAATGCGTTGCAAGTAATGTAATCTCATAGTAGAAAGATAAATGTTAACACACTAATAAGCATAATGAGTTCATAGAGAATACATCGATCCCAATAGATGGTTTTAGAAAATCCATGGTGAAGTTTTTTGAGAATTGTGAAAAATGCTTCATATTTATTTTTGCGAAGCTGAATCCCTATATATATACACATAATATCCTCTACATATAGAATATCAGTATTTTAGATAACTAATCTCCTAAGAATCAACTATACAGTGTACACTAATTGAGCAAGAGTTGTTTTACCCACCCCTGCCATACCCACAATGGAAACCACACTACTATCACCAACACTATCATCACTATCGTTCATCAGCAAATGAAGAACAATCTCTTTATCACATTCCCTACCGTAGACGCAAGACTCATCAACAAGAGAATTGGTTCTTGGTCTCTCTCTTATCCCTCTATCATTCTCGACTAGACTCAAAGCATCCTTCATTGCAACAGCCTCTTCCAATCTAGCAGTAAGACTCTTTAATCTGAACTCCATTTTTGTGCTAAACTTAGCAGTGGAAGGATTCAAACGAAGAAAGCAAGCTGAAAAATATCTTCCTACCTTGCAGGTGGGCGAAGCGGCGTCCGGATCTTCCGTTATTTGGCGACGCCGAGCCTCTGTGGTGAGCTCGTCGATGATATCCTCAGCGTCGTAAGCAACGTCTCTTAAATCACTAAGCCACAGCTCCAGTGAGCGGCTCGAGGTTTGCTTTTCTTCAGCATTTTCAAGGGAAGCATTGATGATGCGCAGCAGCGTTTGCCATTTCTTGAGATACGATGAAAGTTTATCATTGTCAGCAAATTTCATAAAAAAGGGTCGAGGAGATAACCTCCATCAGCGAAGGAGCCACGACGGCGTCACCCAGAGAAGCGGATTTACCTTTCATCACTGAGAAGCGGCCCCGTTTTTGAACTTGCATCAGTGTCTCTTAACGAAAGTTGAATGGTTTAAAGGAAAGAAAAGGAAAGCCAAAAGGTATACCGGACTGTTCATATCTATAATACTTTTTTTATTTTTTATATGAAAAAGAAGGCAAATAAACAGTCTTAATCAACAATCATGGAAGGTACCTATTTTATCCTCTAACAAGAAAATGAGGGAAATCAATGATTCTGAGTTTAAGATTCTCACCAGTACAAGTTTTAGTTCCCTTCCCATATTCTCTTTTCTTGGGACATATTACAAATTAACAATTTCAATCTATCTTATTACTTCCTTCATCTTTTTAATAAGCCTCTGTCTTCCTCTCCTTTACCAATTCATTTCTTGCCCACGGTGGGTAAATTTTATTTATGCTCCTTCAACTATTAATAAATTTATATTTTAGTCACTTAACTATTCAATTTTAATCATTTAAGTCACTCTTCCGCTTCCTCAAATACAATGTTAGACACCTAATGATTAATAATTTTTTTGTTTTGATCACTCAACCATAAATAGTTACTATTCCTCATAATAATTACTAACATTATTGATTTATAACTTTTTTTTGACACATATCAATTTTTAATTGATTATCTTTTTTTTTTAAATGGGCTCAACGGTTCTAACTATTAAACTAATAGATGTACCAACTTAAGAAAAATAAGAAGTTTAAATACCACTTATAACAAGAAAAAAAAAAGTTTTTAAGTATTAAAATGAGAAAAATCCATATATTAGATACCAATTTATGGGTTAAATTTTTTTTTAAGATATATTTAAGTGTTTGACTGATAATTTAACCAAAAGAGATATCAACTTAGAAAAAAATAATTTGAATAGACAAAAAAAAAAATTAAGTGGTAAAATGGGAAAAAGGGTATGGTTTAGCTGAGTTTTTTTTTGTTTTTTTTGGTAGAGAAAAGGTTTTAATCAAAACATGACATAAAAATTACACAACTCATTAAACTGCTTAAACCAGAACCTAAACTATCGAGAATAGATGCAATAGATTTTCCATTTCCTTTGGAGCCTGAACAACAATTTGCAGGCCGAATTCATCTGTCACTAGGCTGAAAAGCTCGTCGACAAGGACACTTCCACGCTGCCCTCCACCCCTTCGCCACCATTGCTAGAGTCATTCTCTTTTGGTTCAAGAGATTCAATAATAGCTGCCATAGCTTAATTGATTGGAATCTCATCAAACAGTACATGTCAAGATATAAATGTTCTCTCATTTGCATCAAGACACTTATATCCTCTATGTAAAGAGCTGTAACTAAGAAAAGTACAAGGTGCTGACACTGTAATTTGTGATTGTTGAATGGACGCAAGTGAGGAAAGCGTAAGCATCCAGATACCCTGAGTCGTGAATAGTCTGGTTTGCAAGACTAAAGCTTCTGATGAGGAGTCAGGCCATCCAAAGCTTTGGTGGGAAGCCTGTTAATCGATTAGACTGCGGTATTGAATGCATCTGACCAATATGACAGAGGTAATGAGGCTTGAGCTAACAAAGTTAATCCATCTTCTACTATCTGTTGTGATTTCTTTCAATTATTCCGTTTTGCTCCGAGGTATAAGGACTTGGATTTAAGAGAAATCAGGAATTAGAATAATGATTCAACTTACTTTCAATGAGCATAATGCACAGAAGGCTGAGGTTAACAAACTTAGTTACAACTGCTGTTTAGTTACTAACAAACTTTAACAGACTGCAATATGCTCCTTTGCTGGTACATAGTTGATCTCAAGTTTCCCATCAGCTACATGATCTCTTGCAAAATGTTAGTTAAGCTCCCCATGTTCGGATCGACCATGCAAAACAGGATTACTAGACATGGCAACAGCACTTGTGTTTTCACACCAAAGTACTGAAACCCTTCAAGCTCAATTCCAAGCTCAACTAACAATGATTCAATCCATATCAATTCAGAAACAGTACCAGCCACAGTTCTACATTCAGCTTCTGTTGAAGATAAAACAACAATAGGCTGCTTCTTAAAAGACGTTGTGACATATATATATACACTGATGTGAAATTTATTAAATTTTATTTATAGAAGGTGTCAAATTTATTAAATTCTATTCACCAAAACTATAAAAATATCTTAACCTAGAAATGCTTAAATTCCATCTAAAAATTCTTCACAAGTCATTTGAATTTTTAAACTTAAAAATTAACATTTTCCATAAATAAAATTTAATAAATTTCACCTTGCCTCTAAGAAAAAAAAACGATGTAGCTTGAAGTAGATCTTCTATCTTCAATGATATAACACCCCCAAATTTCTGATCTTAAAATTCAGGCCGTCTCGATGGCTAGGTGAATAAATTCCTGAAGAAGAATGCTAAATTTGAGCAAGAAAAAGCTATTCCAGTCTTGGGTTATTTAGTTGATGGGTTGAGGATAGCTTGGGATATGGGTTTTGGGAAGGTGCTGGTTGAAACGGACAATGCCGCAATGTCGTGTGTACTGAACACTGAACGTGTTGATCGACACCCTTTCAACCTTGAAAGGGGCATAGTCGATTTAAAGAGAAGACGGTGGGAGGTGCTAGTCTCTTATATTTATCCACAAGCTCTAATTTTATGAGGATGGAGAAGTTGGTGGGTATAATCGGGGTCAAGTCTAAATAAATATTTAAGGTTGGTTTGTTAGGTTTGGATTTAATTGGGTTTGAAAAATGAGTTTAAAATTTTGACCAAGTTTGATCCAAATAAAAATGTTAAAAATATATATAATATATCAAAAATACTAAAAATATTAAAATAAATATTTGTCAAAAAATTAAAAATAAAATTTAAAAAATATGTATACTTAAATAACAGTATAAAATGTGCAACTTAACAAGCAAATGCCTCTAAAATAGTAACAAAATTAACAATAAAATAAGAGTTATATAATATCCAAATAATAACAATAAAATAGTAGTAACATAATTGTGAAATGGTAGCAAAATAGTAAAAAAGAAAAGAAAATAGAAACAAAATAATAAAAAACATAAAAAAATCCAATTTTTTGTATATTTGGGCCGGGCCGAGCCGGACTCGAATAAAAAAACCTTACCCAAAGCCCAGACTATTTTTTAAACGGGTCTTATTGTTTTACCTAAATCTATTTTCGAGCCTATACTTTTATTAAAATTCTCCCACTTTTCAAGTTAACCCCCGACTCAACCCGACTCATAGAGAAATCTACTTTTACGACTCCACAAATTTCAGGAACCACCTGAGAACATCAAACACATTCTGTGTTAGAGGATGTAAAGGGAGATACTTTACTAGACTTTGTTCCCTTAAGAGTTATAAACTCTCTTTGTTCTCATTATAACATCAATAAAATATTATTATATAATATTTGTCTATTTTAATTTTTATTTATTTACATGAATTATTTAAAATATAAATAATATAATATTTTATATTAATAATTTGATGTAAAATTTTTGAAAACATATCTATATAATTATGTATAAAAGGAAGGTAATGCTGACATGTGGAATAGCTTTTTTTTTTCTTTTTTCATTTTATAAGAAAATGATAAATTTTCAATTTTAATCTTTAAAAATTTATATTATATAATAATGATCAAATCTCTTCGTTATATTTAAATTTAAGATTCAATTTTTGTTCTTCAACTTTTTGATATAATTTGCTACATTAATTTTTTACATGTCATTGATTAGCACAAATACTTTATTTTAATTAAAATGTTGATGTAATTTTCAAAAGTTATCAATACTATTAAAATTATTTGTTAAATTTAAAAAATAAAGGGACTAAATTTCTAAAAATAAAAGTATAAATTCTAAATTTCAAATGTACAAGTATAAAATTTGAAGTATATACTAATATTCAAATATATATTTTATAATTTGACTCAAAATAATTAATAATTATCCCAACACAAACCGTACTATCTATTATTAATTTAGTTGTAAGTAAAGGTTTGAAATTATAATCTTCAATATAAATTCAATTAAATGCAATAAAAATGATATATATATATATATATAATTTTTAGTTATATAAATTTGTACTATTATTTATTTTTTTGTCATATTTAGCTATGATATCTTTTACTAGTATATTATAAACTATTTTCAATATTATTAAAGTTTTCCTTCCCATGTAAACTGGAAACCATAGTTTCAAAAATAGTTACTAAAATAATCCATCACAGCTTGAACACGGAAATGGAAGCGTTTCTTTCACTATACATCAGCTTCTCTTCTTTTCTCATATCCACTGTTCTAGTTTGCAGTGGCTTTCCCGGAGAAAGCAAGAGCACCATCAAATGGTGCATTAGTGATACACACACAGATAGTAGTTCTAAATTATACAATGGAGCACACAACTATCAGCAAAGGCCCCAAGTTTAGACATGATTCAACTGCAGTTTCTTTAGAGATGTGTGAAACAAGGTTTCTCCTAGTTACCTCCAAAATCTGAAAATTTCCAAGATAAACCAGCTTGTTTTCAATAAATGACAAATTAACTAAATGTATATGGCCACCATGAAAAAGTAAAAGGCTCCTTTATCTGATTCATTCTTCCATCATTAAAAAGGGAAATATAAAAGGCTAATTTCTTACGAGATTGAGACATGCAAAATACACAACTCTTTTACACAAATGTTCTCAAAGAAAACGTATCTTCTAAGATATTTCAAACTAGTGGCTAAGACTTGCTCATCCCCATGTTCTTGGAAAGTCCACAAAACAACTGGTAGTTCAATAATTCAGCAACAGCAGCAAGAAAAGGCTGCTACGAAGGACATACAGCCCCAGAAATTTAATAATACCAGTGTCCAATCAAGTTTAACAAGACTGACAAACTCGAAAACTTATAAAGAGGAAAGAGATAAGCGAAGACATATCTTTGCGCTCATCAACAAGGGTCCTGCCATCAATCAAACCCATATATAATCAAGGAACAGAGAGCCTAGTTGACTTTTCTCAGCTGTGGATCCAAACAATGCAAATGCATCAGCAGCATAACTTTCTCCTGAGTCAAATGCATCAACCGCTTAAATAATGAGCAAGATCACAACCACTTGTCATTGGCAGATTAGTCAGGAATATGATTCAGCAATATATTTACCTCAGCTAACTGCACCAATGATTGGAACCTTTGTTGGTGTAACAAGATTCTTATCCATTTCTCTCTACAAAGTAAGTGAGAAATTACATCATTGTTAAAAGGATAGTCTGATACTAGGCCAATGAAAATTGATGGCATCTGAAGAAATTTACCCAAGGAAAAGGAGGGGAAGGCATCCCTATGCAGTTCTCACTTCTCCCGTAGAAAACTCGAAACTGATCTGCCAAAGCCCACACTAAATATCTGTAGCTACTATCTCAATACAAGGGATGTGGGCTATCAACGGCCAATATTCTCCTTTATCTCTTGAACATCGGTTTTCCAGAAGTGAGCAGCTCCTAATACAAAGTCTTCCAAGTGTTGCAGGCAACCCTTCCCTTGGCAAGTTTCGAAGCTTAGGACACTCGACAACCTCTATCTCTTCAAGAGAGAGTAGATTTTGAAGGCTCACAGTTAGGGATTTGAGATTATTGAGGCTTGCCATATATATTGAAACTAGAGTAGGGGGAAGCAGGCACTCATGTGGAAAGGAAACCATATCTGGTCCACCAGCAATGCTGAACTCTCGAAGAGAGGTTAATGTGTGTAGGTTCCATTTTGAGACTGGATCCTTGAATTCTTTACAATACCAAATCTCAAGTGATAATAGATTAGGAGGCAAACCCCCTCTAGGAAAAGAAAGACGTGGACAATCACAAATTGTTAAATATTGAAGGGAAGTGAGATATAGCATCTGATCAGGTAAAGACTTGAGTTTGTCACAATTGCAGATATTTAATGTTCGCAAGTTGGGAAGTGGCAAACCTATCTCTGGGAAGCATTCCAGATCTTTGCAACTGTTTATATTTAATTCTACCAGACACATGAGATTCTGTAGAGACGCTGGCAAGCTTTCTAGATTTGAATACTTCAAAATATCAACGTATTCAAGCGACGCATTATCTGGCAACATCCTATCTAAAAGGGGCTTCAGCTGCCAGCAATCCCAAATCCTAAGCACTTTAAGGCTAGTTGGTAATTTACCTTCTGGGAAGTTTTTAAGTGATGGACAACCAATGATCTCCAAATGCTCAAGATAAGAAGCATATTTGTTGTTATCAGCCTGCATCAATCCCTCAGGTAGAGAACATAGACTTGCGCAATCTTGGAGTTTTAACCTTTTTAAGGTAGGAGGTAAACGCCCACTTGGAAAGCGTGTGAGAGAAGGACATTCTTCAATTTCCAAATCTTCAAGAAGACAGCTGGTAAATTGACTCATTATCCAAATGGGTAGATTTGTAAGCACAGGACAATCTCTGAGCCGCAGATGCTTAAGTGTGGATGAGAAACCTGTCTCTGAAAAGGATACGAGCTTTGGGCATGATTCGATATGTAATCGCTCAAGAGACTTGAAAAAATGCTGACTTTTAGGCACTAGATTTTTTCCATTTTCAGCTAGTGATAAAGGGGGGGAACTTCCATTAACTTTTACATATTCAATGGAAGCAACCTTCTCACATTCAGTAACCTTCTGCCTCAATGATGTCAATCCACTGCAATTGGAAATGAGAAGATGCTTCGGTGCTCCTGGAAACTGTTGAAACCCATCTGGAAGGCATTTAAGGTATGGCAGACCCCTGATTCTCACTGTAACTAGAGAAGTAACACCAACCAGGCTCATTGGAACCATATTTTTGCAATCTTCAATATTTAGTTCATGAAGAGATGGGAGGTTCAAAACTGAATCAACCAGGTTTGGGCAGCCTTTGACTATAAGCTTCACTAGAGAAGGCAGGTGTCTGGGTAATTTCTGATTCAAGTTTGGACAATTATGAATCACAAGCTCATGCAGACATGGGAATTCTCCATCTTCGCAAGTATGATACCAATATTCCCATTTCAACATATTTTGAAACTGTAGAACTTCCAAAACTGGGAAAGTCTTAAAATCCAATTCTTTGACTCCATCCATGCCTTCTATTGACAACTTCTTCAGTGATGGTAGTCCGCCGAGTGCTGGAAGGGACATAACATTTCTACAATTAGAGAGGTTTATATCCACAATATTAGCCAGTGAAGAACCACCAAACCAGGATGGAAATTGTGTACCACCATAAAACGCAACTCTAATTTTTTCAAGATTTTCATGAGGTTGTAGCATGCTGAAAACAGGCAGTGCATCAACATCAAGGAATTCTGGACTCCATTGCATATCTAAGCTGTCAATCCCCTGCTTATCCTTCAGAATGTACTCCTCAGCATCCCAAGTACCAACCACATTTTCCAGTCCACGAATAGAAATCTCCTTTCGCAAATGTAGCAAGCTCTTCAAACCTATGAAGTTAGGCCTCCTGTCCTTCTGCACAAAGAATTTGGACAAAATCTGTAGATTTTTCAGATTACCTAAATGCATAGGCATCTCTGTCAAATTCTCAGTATCAGTAAGATCAAGAACATGAAGATTAATCAGGTTCTCAATAGCCTGAGGAAGTTTAACAAGGTTCTTGCACCCATGCAGTATCAATGTCTGCATGCTGAAAAGAGAACCAACAGAATCAGGCAATGATTTAATTCTAGTGTAAGATAAATTAAAGTATCGTAGATGAATCAAACCACCAATTTGATCCGGTAGCTCTTCAATGCAATAACCACTCAGACTCAGAACTCTTAAACGCACTAACCTTGGCAACAACTCCTGTAAAACATTGTTACTTAAATAAGAACTTGCTCCCCAAGGCGATGTATGAATTGGTAATGCCATGAAAGTTCTTAAGCTTTCCATTTGATGCAAAATTTCAAATCTTTTTGAAATATCGTACTGGTGACGAAGGAATGAAAAGTGGCGAAGCCTTTCAACTCTTGCATATAATTTGTCTCCATCAGAATTAAAGCAGGTTTCTCTGGAAACATACTGAGCTAGGTCATTTATGAGATCATGCATCACATAACGAGCTCTGTCACTAGTTGACTGTTGGAAAAAAGATCTTGACTGCAAATCACGAAAATACTCGGTTCCTATATCCTTCATTTGCTTCTCTCTTGTTGTCTGTTGCAAAAAACCCTCTGCCATCCACAACAACACCAACTCATCCTTCTCAAATTCATAATCCTTTGGGAATAAAGCACAATAAGAAAAACAACGCTTCAAATGGAAAGGAAGGTAATGGTAGCTCAATCTTAGAGCTGGAAGGATGCTGCTTCTTTCTTCTGGTAAGTCCCATATCTTGCTCTTTAAAACATCTTCCCATTCTTCTTGATGGTTCCCTTTAGTACGCAAGAGTCCTCCAAGGGTCTTGGCAGCCAACGGCAACCCTTTGCACTTCCTTGCTATTTCCTCACCAATTCCTCTTAAGCTCGGGTGTCCTTCAAAATCCGAAGTCCCAAGGGCATGCCAGGTAAACAATGAGAGACAATCATCATTTGTCAATTCTTTCAAACGATAAGTCCCGCAAGTAGTCATGATGGATGCAACACGTTCATTTCGAGTTGTCATAAGTATTCTACTTCCAGCTTCTGCCGCAATGAAGGGCATACGAAGAACTTCCCATTGCTCATAGTTCTCATTCCAAACATCATCTAAAACAACTAAAATTTTCTTCCCAAACAGCTTCTCCTTTAGGCTAACTTGGAGTAAGTTTAGATCCTTTAAATTGCAACCCTCCATACTAACAGCCTGAAGAACTGTGGCTGTCACCTTAACAACATCAAATTCCTCAGACACACAAACCCAGACTCTGAAATCAAAAAAACTTTCAACTTGGACATCATTGTACACTAACTGAGCCAGAGTGGTCTTGCCCACCCCTGCCATACCCACAATGGAAACCACACCAATATCACCAACACCATCATCACTATCGTTCATCAGCAAATCAAGAATTGCCTCTCTATCTCTTTCCCTGCCGTAGACATGAGACTCATCAACAAGGGAACTAGATCTTAATCTCTCTTTCATCCTTTCATACCTCCCTCTATCATTCTCAACTAAAGTCAAACCATTCTTCACGGCAACAGCCTCTTCCAGTCTAGTAGTAAGACTCTTTAATCTAGATTCCATTTTGGTACTAAACTTAACAGTTGAAGGATTACAACTCACAAAGCAAGGCGAAATATATCTCCTTACTTTCATATAAAAAGAATTCCGTCTCCTCACGTTGTAGGTGGGTAGAAAGGAGTCCGTGTCTTCCATTATTTGGTGGCGAAAAGCTTCAAAGGTCAGCTCGTCGATGATATCCTCAGCATCGTAAGCAATATCTCTTAAATCGCTGAGCCACAGCTTCACTGAGCCGCTCCTGGTTTGCTTTTCTTCAGCATCTTCAAGCGAAGCATTGATGTTGAGCAGCAGCTTCTGCCATTTCTTGAGCTCTGATGAAATTTTATCTTTGTCAGCATATTTCATAAAAAGAGTGGAGAAGATAACATCTACCACCGAATGAACCAAAGCAGAGACGACGGCGTCACCAAGACTCGCCACAAAAACTTCCATCAAGGAGTCGCAGTAAAAAGTTAAAAAATTCGAAGCACTTTTAACCTTGAGCACTAACTTTTTTCTCTTTTTTTTTTTTTTAGAAATTTGCAACATTGCACCCTGTTAACGAAAGTGGATCCACATGTTCATGTTAGATCGAAATAAGTAAAAAATGGTGGGAGGATAAATCTGGGTTCTAATTAGTTCATTTTTTAAGCAATCGAGTTACTTAAATCGACATTCGAAATTTGAATTTTTTACTGAAATTAAATTTGAATTTTTTTTTGAATAATTTAATTAATTAATTCAAAATTTGAAAAAAACATTAATTTTTTCAAATTAGATAAACTTCCACATACCACGTATAAAAAAAGATTTAACCATTTCACTTATTAAAAAGAGGTAATGTGAAATCATAATTTCACACAATCTTTTCTCTCTACTTACCCTTAATTCCAATACAAAAGAGTAGCAGACTGTAAAATTTAGTAAGAAACTTTTCTTTTTCTCAAACTTAAATTATAAAAATTTTATAATCTATTTAATATTAAATTAATATCTTATCTTATTTTGGGCCTTTGTGGCGGTGTCAATTATAGTGAGATTTTTTTCCAATGGGGTCCAATGCAATCTACGACTTAGAATAATAGGGGAATAATGAGGCCTTTGCAACTGTTGGATGAATCCATGTTGGATTGTTGCTGGAAACATACAGTAATAGGCCAATTTTGGGCCCAATTATCAACCACAAATCAAGCACAATAAAACCAAAATAAAAACAGCCCAACCGAACCCAAATACCTAGCCCATAACATTTTCAGAAAAAATAATAAAAATAAATGACCCCAAACCCTAGTGCCTGGCGCCGCAACTCCCCATGCCTCGGTCGGCTCCTTGACGCGTCTGACCAGCCCCAGGCGCCATCTTCGCACGAGTCTCGGGCACCTGCGAAAGGAAGAGAAGCACGCGAGCGAAAGCCAAGAAGAAAAGACAAAGACATAATAGATAATAAAATAGGATAAAAACCGAAAAGAAACTTTTGTAAATCGGATATAAAGACCAAAGCAAACGATTGTAACTTCTTCTCTCTGGCTTACAAGTTACGAACTCGGAAAAATAAAAGAAAAGAACAGAAACTTTCAAGGTGGATCTCATTTTTATTGTTATTTACTGTTGCTTTTATTTTACTTTATTTTTTATTTCAAAACTTTGTAAACTAAAACGAAAGAGGAGGAACAGAAACTTTACCTGAGTCCAGTGGGTGCAACGTCGAAGGTTCGCCGGCCACCGATCCGGTGGTGGTGTGGTGGCGCGACGGAAGGCTGGAGAGAGCCCAAGCGTCGGACAGAAGCAGAGAGAGAGAGCCCTTTTTTGGTTCTTGAAAGAAAAGATGGGGGACTCTTCATTTTTTGTTTAAAAAAAAAATAAAACTTATGAGTTTTTTTTTTTTTTTTAAAGGGTATAATAAAAGTTTTTTTAAAGTGGTGTATTAAAAGGCTGGACGTGCGCCTTTCCAATTTGAATGGAAAATGTGCGCGGCCAGTCCCTCCCTTTTCGCGCCACTCTCTAATTGCACTTTTTTTAATTTGTAATTTTGCCCTGAATTTGTGCGACATTTTAATTTAGTCTGGCACCAAACGCCGCGCATAGGGGTTGGGTTATTCACCCATTTGGTCCCCGTGAGTTTACGCGCTAGACGTTATGGTCCCTGCCCCTATTACTTTAGTTTATTGCAATTTTAGCTCTCGATATTTCTTCTGATTTTAAACTAGTCCTCGACCTATTTAAAGAGTTTATTTATTCTTTTCTTTAAAAAATTGTATTATTATTATTATTTATTTTGAGTTTTATATGCTGTTTTTATTAAACTTTATGTGTATATATATAGTTTATTTAAAGACTCTTTTTTCATACATTATTCATTTTTAAATCTTCTGTATATTATTTATTTTAACTGGTTCATCATTTGTTCTTAAATTTTCTTGTGTTATTTTATTAAGCTGTTTTTTTGCATTTATATGTTATTGTTTTAAATTTCTTCTTACATATTCTTTATTTTAAATTTTTTATGTTGTTTTAAATTTCTATATATATTATTTATTTTAAACCTTTTATATCATTTTAACTTGCTTCATATATATTTTTACGTACTTTTTATTTATAATTAATTTTTTATTATTTCAAATTGTATGTATTATTTCTTTCAAAAGTGTTTAATTCATTACTCTTTGACTATAATTGTTAATATTTAAATAGGTGTAAGCTATAGGATCATCATTCTTGTACGTATTGTGATTTGCCCATCCGTATTCACATATTACCGTTGTTCATTTGTATGGTATTTTTATTCATGTATTATTGTTCTATAATCGTTACTATGCCTACATTATGCCATCACATTGTGCATTAAACTTGAACATATAAAAATTTTCAATATAAGGTAACATTTCATATTTTGAAAATTCGAGAAAATTGTGCCCTAACTTACTGGGTTTCGATTTTTCTCGTTTAGCCTAAATAACGGAATATCTTTTAAAAAATACGAGTTCAAAATAAAAGGCTTATTCTCGAGGGAGCAAAGTGTTGTGCCCTAACTTACTGGGTGTGACGCCTCGTTATCTCGAGATAAGAATTTCTAAAATAATTTGAAATAAAAAGCTTATTTCCGAGAGTACAAGGCGTTGTGCCCTAACTTACTGGGTGTGACATCTCGGTACTTCGAGATAAGAATTTCTAAAATAAAAATAGTCCGAATTTGTGCCCTAGCTTATTCTTGAGAATTCAAGGTGCTGTGTCCTAACTTACTGGATGTGGCATTTCGTTTTCTTCAAGATGAGATGGCCTTTGATGATTATTTCGATTCATTCACACGTTTTAAAATCAACATTAGTAACAAATGATAGTATTTTTTTTTATTCGTTCTCAGTCTTCAATTTTTGACATTAAGATATTAATTAATCGATTTGGTACCGATTTCGGGCGTGACGAGGGTGCTAACCCTTCCTCGCACGTAACCGACTCTCGAACCTATTTTTTCAAATTTTCGTAGGCCAAAAACACTGTTTTAGTAAATCAAAATGTTTTATTAAAACAAAGGTGATCCGATCACACCTAATAAAGATCGGTGGCGACTCCAGTTTTATTTTCGTTTTAAACCAAAGTTGATTCTCGTTTTTTTTTTAAAAATGGTTACGACAGCTTGGCGACTCCACTGGGGATATTCTGAGAGTCGAGCCAAAAATTGATTAATTCCCATCTCTTTGTCAAAATTTGAAAATATGATTTAAAATTACGGTCATTTTGTTGCACGACATTCTTTCCCTTCATGGTTTCCCTGATAATATGCTTATTCTGTGGTTTAAACCTTGGTATATTTTTGCATATTGCATCACATCAACTCGTTAATGTTACCCTTTTAAGTGGGAGTGAGAAGCTACGCCTTCGTGAGGTTTTCACCTCCGCATGGGCTAGTGGACTGCTTCCGAGATATCCGTACCTATGTCTTCGTGAGATTTTCATCTCCGCATGGCCATAGGGAAATGTATCCCTCTGAACTGAACTTGGTCTATATGAACCTATAATGGGTGAAGATCGAGGAATCTGCTAGTTCAGGTACCCTTACTTTAGAACCGAACCACATATAGTGAACCTTAGGAGCCCACCTTAGGTAGAGCCACGCAAACCCTAGTGATTACCTGAATAGGTGCTTGATTTTTTCCTGTTTGCTCTGAGTTCTTGTTGTATATGACACTGACTTATTGTGTTTTGCTATTATTGCATGGCATTTCATCATAAAAGGGTGTTGATTCACGTTTGGTTACTATATAGAAAAGCTTAACATGGAAAAGGGGTTTCTTGATAGAGTGGAGGATAACGCGGCCGTCCGAGTATGGGCCGAGATCGTACAGCAAGAGAAGGGTGATAGTCTGGCAGAGGGACACGTTTCAGAATTATGGGATTTCACTCGCGTCAATGTGGTCCAAAACAATCTTCAAGAGATGAAAGAAATATGGGATCGATGGGATGACAAGACCAAACAGCTATTCTACTGTAATTATGGTGACTTGCCTTACCTGCTCGACATTAAGGTAGACAAACACTTGTTCTGAGCTCTCACCCAGTTATAGAACCCTGCTTACAACTGTTTTACTTTTAGAAAGGTAGATTTGGTACTGACCATAGAAGAATACACGACCTTGCTTCGTTGCCCGAAGATTCACCCTAATAGAGTTTACTCCAGAACCAACGCCTTGACTTTCGTAAGAAAAATGATGAGTACCACTGGGATAAGCGAACAGTGGGTTACAACCCGAAGTCAGCAGAAGGGTGACAGTAAGTGCATTCCTTGAAAAAACTTGAAAGATTTGATCTTAGTACATTCGGATATAAAGAAGAGGGTTAACATTTTCGCTCTTAGTATCTATGGATTGGTGTCTTCCCGAAAGCTTTAGGGCACGTAAATGAAGCAGTCTCAGACCTATTCGATCTGCTCAACAAAGTTGTCACGCCCGTTCCAGTAATCCTAGCGGAAACTTTCAGATCCTTTAATGCTTGTCGGAGAACGGGCGAGGGTAGGTTTATAGGTTGCACACAGCTCTTATTGGCTTGGTTCCATAGCCACTTTTGGAAATTAAAAAAGGTCTCTTGTCAAGTTTTTTCTGTAAATTACCCCCCATTGAGAGAAATAGTGGCTACACCGAGGCGAGATGACATCTCAAGAGAGAAATGGATGGTCATTCTTCAAGATTTGCAAGACGAAGATGTTGAATGGAGGGCTCCGTGGTTGATCCCAAATGAAATCTTGTACTGGTGTGGCAATTTTGACTCGGTTCCTCTACTCGGGATATGGGGAGGTGTCAGATACGTTCCATTACTTGTACTAAGGCAGTATTGGTCAAGGCAGTTCATACCGGCAACGCAAGGATTAGCTCAGTGTAAGCTTGTATACAAGAACGATAATTACAAAAAGAGAGTTCGTGAAATATCGAGCGCTTGGAGCCAAACTCGCAAAATAAAGATATTTGCTGCAAACCCAATGGTGACCCCTGAATATGACCAGTGGCAGAATCAAAGAATTAATGACAACATCCTTATGCCAAGACAAAGGGATGCTTTGCCGATAGAAGAACATTTTCGAGTTGTCCCGTTCGAATTAGAAATTATTAGGCAGGATTTTGAGAAAAGGAGCTCGGAATTGGGAAAAAAATAGAACAATTAGAAGAAGAGAAGATGCAATTGGGATTAGACGTCAACATCCATAAGTTGGAAGCCGAAAGGTTGAGAAAAGGAAAAAATAAGGCCGATGAGGATTTGAACAGCTTAAAGGTGGACTACAAGAAGTTGCACTCGTCAATCAGGATTGCTGGTTTAGGTAAAACGTCAGAACAATGGTGGTAGGAAATTAAAGAAGAAAAGACCAGAGCCAATTAGTGGGAAAGGAAGTGCCAAGATGATTGGGTACGGGAGGACGCTTTGAAAGAGAGTCTGTTGGAGACTCAAAAGGAAAAAGAAAGGTTACGAGCCCAAGCAGCAGAATTGGAAAGATCACTGCATCTGTATCGTAATCGCAACTCGGTAGTTGAATTAAGAGCCAGCCAAAGCAATGTTGATGAGCTAAAAAGAAAGATAGAAGAGCTCGAAATCGCATTACAAAACAGTGAACTTCGAGTTGAACTTCTTAATGAACATTGGAAAGAGCAGCTCCACCATTCTCAAGAGCAGACCAGAAATAGAGATTATGTAATGGGCGAAGCTGTGGCTCAAATTCGAGAGGTGGCCGATCATCTGCAAACCTTGGCGGTTCAGGCAGATGTATTAAGCCTGATGTACGAGTCAGGATCAGAGCGAGGCCAAAATTTAGCTGAGCTTCTTAAGAAAGTTAAGGATTTAGGTATTAGGGCGAAGTCGTATGTGTAATCGTCTGTTCTATGTAAAGAAATTCGTTTTTTAGCATAGTTTATCTAAAGGAATTGAATTAAAATCAACCCATTTTTCTGCATTCATCTCATTCATCACATCATTTGCATAAAATTCTATAAAAAGGGATCCTAATTGATTAAAATCATGACAGACGTTACCCTGGAAACCGATGAAAACCAACCTATTATACATTACTACAATACCTGTCGTAAGGCAAAAGCAATGGATCAGAGATTTGAGCAACTCCAAAAAGAGATGCAAGAATAAATGCAAGCAGAAATACATGAGCAGTTGGCCAAGATTCAGCAAGGCATGATGGAGTCTCAGAGGAACATGATGTCTCAGATAACTCAAATGACCCAACTGTTGAATGGACTTATGGAGAGAGGAAAATGCCCTATGGCTATCACTGGAGAAGAGAGTGAAAGTGTTCCTTTAGGATCCACCCCCTCACATGTGCCTTTATAGCACGAAGAATATCTCCAGAGGCCATCTGTCATAATTAGGCCTCAACAAGGGTAAGCTAATATCAGACCTCCTGTAAACCTCCAAGTGGGCTCAGGATCCAACCCAGGAGATGACTCTGTTAACCCCTTCGTCCCTGACTTAGATATAATAGAGAAAGAAAGGACGAGAGCTGAATCTCCAAGACAGTTAGAAGATCGTTGCAGATGGTTGGAGGAGGAATTCAAGGCTTTGAAACACGCCGACCATCACCAAGGCATCATTAAAGCGAGAGAGTTGAGTTTGGTCCTAGATTTGGTACTTCCTAATAATTTCAAGATGCTAGAGTTCGAAAAATATAATGGGACAAGTTGCCCTGATGTTCATATTACAATGTTCTGTCGGAGAATGACAGGTTACATCAACAATGACCAGCTTTTAATCCATTGTTTCCAAGATAGCCTGATTGAATCGGCGGCTAAGTGGTATAACCAGTTAAGTCATACCCAAATTGGTTTGTGGGAGGACTTGGCCCAAGCTTTCATGAAATAATACAGCCACGTGACGGATGTGGCACCCGACAGATTCATGCTACTGAATATGGAAAAGAAATCAAGTGAGAGCTTTAGGTAGTATGCCTAACGATGGAGGAAGGTGGCGATGCAAGTCCAACCACCACTCTTAGAGAAAGAGAGGACCATGCTCTTCATCAATACATTGAGAGCCCCGTTTATCACCCATATGGTAGGAAACACCAGTAAGAGCTTCGCAGATATAGTCATGGCTGGGGAAATGATCGAAAACGCCATAAGGGGTGGAAGGATTGAAGTAGGAGAGGCCACTAGGAGATCTGCTCCTAGGAAAAGGGATAACAGAGTGAACAATATGAGTACATATAACAAGGGGTACTCAAAAAGGGTCACTATTAACCCACCCAAAATAGTGACTGCCAAGCAACCGGGGTCGACGAGACAAGAGCAAGGCCCAAGACAAAATTTGGAAAGGCTTCAATTCACGCCAATCCCAATGTCGTACGGGGAGCTATATCAACGTTTATTCAACGACCACATCATAGCCCCATTCTATCTGAAGCCTTTACAGCCTCCATACCCTAAATGATGCAACCCGAGTGCTGAATGCGAATACCATGCAGGAGTAGCGGGCCATTCTATAAAAAATTGCACTGCTTTCAAAAAGGTAGTGGAAAGGCTCATCAAGGCAGGGGTCGTGGAAGTTGACAATACACCTGGATCAGGGAACCCGTTACCCAATCATGGAGATAGGGTGATAAACACGATCGGGGAGAAGGTCATGAAAAGAACCAAAGAGGACATCTCGGAAGTGAAAACCCCGTTGAAGACTATCTGGAAAGAAATGACAAGAAGAGGACTGATAAAGTCAAATCTTGAGGGAGGATGAGAGGAATACAGAAATTGCTATGCATTCCACGAAGCTGAAGGACATGAGATCCAAGACTACGCTGAGTTTAGACTGCTTGTGCAAAACCTCATGAACAATAAAAAGCTAGAGTTTTACAAAGAAGGCTCAGAGGGAGGAAGCATATATGCAACAAAAGGAGAATCAACTCATCAAAAAGTTAATTTTCCAAAGATCATTATCTCTAGGCCAAGAGATATAAAAATAAAGCACCAGTTGCACCTAAGATTATAATCAGGAAACTAACGCCCTTTCCCTACAAAGATAACAAAAATGCACCGTGGAGCTATAATTGTAACGTGACAACACCCAGAGTAGAAGGCTCAGCCAGCACTGGCAATGAAAGCCAAAGTGAAGGGTTCCACACACGAAGTGGAAGGCGTTATAACCCAGCAAGCGTCAGAATAAAACCAGCAAGATTGAAGGCTACGGCAGTCGAACCACAGAAAGAACCTAGTGCCCTTATCAATGTACCTATAAGGGAAGAAGAAGCTAAAGAATTTTTAAAATTATTAAAGCACAGTAAATATAGCATAGTGGAGCAACTGCGCAAGCAACCGGCCCGCATTTCTGTGCTAGCTTTACTGTTGAGTTCAGAAGTACATCGCGAGGCATTGATGAAAGTGCTGAACGAGACTTACGTCACTAAAGATATATCTGTCAATAAACTTGACCGATTAGTTAGCAACATAAGTGCTGATAACTTCATTTCCTTCAGTGATGATGAAATTCCATCTGGGGGTATGGGATCAACCAAGGCCTTGCATATAACCACTCGTTGTAAGGGATTTATCCTACCGAGCGTATTAATCGACAATGGGTCGGCATTGAATGTCTTACCACTGTCAACTTTGAAAAGGTTGCCAATAGACAGTCTCACATGAAGTCATGCCAGAACATAGTGAGAGCGTTTGATGGTACCGAGAGAAGAGTGATGCATATGAAGTAGATTTCCTGGTGATGGATATCAAGCCTCGTACAATTGCTTACTGGGTAGGCCTTGGATTCATTTGGCAGGGGCAGTACCTTCATCCCTCCATCAAAAACTAAAGCTGGTGGTAGATGGTCGACTGGTTACTATAAACGCGGAAGAAGACATCATAGTGACTGTTACCAATGATGCACCATATGTAGAGGCAAATTAGGAGGCCACTGAATGCTCTTTCTGGTCTTTAGAGTTCGTTAACGCGATATTCATTCGTGAGGGGAATGATATTCCGATACCCAAGATATCCAACACTACGAAAATGGGCCTACAAATGATGGTCAGTAAGGTGGCCTTACCAGGAAGAGGACTAGGCAGATATCTCCAAGGTGAAGTTCAAGTGCCGTTATTGAAAGAGAAGAGAGATCGTTTTGGCCTGGGTTTTAAGCCTAATGCTAGAGAAAGGAAAATGGAGATAGAGAAGAAGCAAGAGAGAAGAAGGGCCTAATTAAACGGAGAAGAAGTCCAGTGGGGACCAATGACGTTCCCTCACATATCTCAAACTTTTGTCTCTGGAGGGATAATTCACCCTGAGAGAAGGTTATTGAATGAAGATCCTCACATCAATGCCATACATGAGGAAGAAGCTGGACAAAGAAACTTGGCGGGCATTCGCCCTTATGAACTGGGGAGCGTTTTGAACATTTGGACTGCCAAGGAACTACCTGTAGTTTTTAGAAATCACACAGAGTAATGTTCAGAACGCTCTTATTGTTTCAAACCTAAGAACAATAGGATTTCTTTTGTGAAAAAGGCTCGTGTTCAAAAATCTTTATTGGAATAAAATGCATTTTGATCCATATTTTGTGTTTTTCTTTATCAAATTTTTATTTAATTATTTATTTCTTTTTTCTTTTTTTTCTTTCTTTCTCTCTTTCTCATTCATGGCATGAATAATTGTCTTCAAATTCATTTATTCTTCATACACTTTTTGGCACCCACTACAGGTCCCTAGAGATCAATGATGTAAGTAACGATACTACAGACCTAGAGGTCCATTTTGAGCAGGACACGTGTTTAGAAGAATCTCAAGATTTTGAAGGTGACAGAAATGATGACTTGCCCCCGGACTTGTTGAGAATGGTAAATCAGGAAGAGAAGCAGATCTTACCCCATAAAGAGGAGATAAAGAACGTAACTTTAGAGGAGGGGGAGATGGTGAGAATTGGAACACGCATAGCCGAGGAGACCAAACAAAACCTGGTTGAGTTACTGCGGGAATTCAAGGATGTCTTCGCATGGTCATACCAGGATATGCCTGGTCTAAGCACTAATATCGTAGTACATCGCCTGCCTATAAGAGAAGAATGCAAGCCAGTACAGCAAAAGCTAAGAAGAATGAGGCCTGACGTAGTGTTGAAAATAAAAGAGGAAGTAAAGAAGCAGTTTGATGCCGGTTTTCTACAGGTGGTCAAATACTCAGAATGGGTAGCCAATATTGTCCCAGTCCCGAAGAAAGATGGAAAGGTTCGGATGTGTGTGGACTAGAATCCTAAATAAAGCCAGCCCAAAAGATAATTTCCCTTTGACTCATGTTGACACGTTGGTGGATAATACAGCGGGGCACTCGTTGTTCTCTTTCATGAATGGATTTTCAGGATATAATCAGATCAAGATGCACCCTGAATACATGGAGAAAACCATCTTCATAACGCTGTGGGTACCTTTTGTTATAAAGTAATGCCATTTGGATTGAAAAATGCAGGGGCAACATACCAAAGGGCCATGGTAACTTTGTTCCATGACATGATGCACAAAGAGATTGACGTGTATGTTGACGATATGATCGCCAAATCTCGAACAGAAAAAGAACACATTGATGTTTTGAAGAAATTATTTTTAAGGTTGAGGAAGTTTCAGCTGAAGCTCAACCCGGCCAAGTGTACCTTCGGAGCTCGGTTAGGGAAACTACTGGGTTTCGTGGTCAGCGAGAAAGGAATTGAAGTTGACTCGAATAAGGTCAAAGCTATACAAGATTTGCCTTCTCCGCGCACTCAAAAGGAAGTACGAGGCTTTCTTGGAAGATTGAATTACATTGCTCGGTTTATTTCACAGTTGACGGAGAAATGTGATCCCATTTTTCGCCTGCTCAAGAAACACAACCAAGGTGTATGGAACGAAGAATGCCAGAGAGCTTTTGACAAAGTCAAACAGTATCTGTCGAATGCCCCAGTACTATCTCCGCCTAATCCAGATAGGCCATTGATACTGTACCTGTCAGTGTTCAAGAACTCCATGGGATGTGTACTTGGCCAACATGACGAGTCAGGAAGAAGAGAAAAGGCGATTTACTATCTCAGTAAAAAGTTCACGGAATATAAAATAAGATATTCATCGATCAAAAAGTTGTGTTGCGCTTTGATTTGGACAACCCGAAGGCTAAGGCAGTATATATTATATCACATGACCTGGTTAATTTCGAAGCTTGATCCGTTAAAATATATGATGGAGTCAACGACCTTGAATGAAAGGATGGCAAGGTGGCAAATTCTATTGTCTGAATTTGATATAGACTATGTGAACCAAAAGGCTATAAAGGGGAGTGCAATAGCAAAATTTCTGGCTAGCAGAGCCTTAGAAGATTATGAGTATTTGAGCTTTGATTTCCCCAATGAAGAGTTGATGTATGTGGCAAGCATTGAGGAAAATCCGTGGAAGCTAAATTTTGATGGAGCATCAAATGCAGTATGGAATGGAATTGGGGCAATCTTGGTATCCCCTAGTGGTAATCATTATCCATTTACGTGCAAGTTGGACTTCGATTGCACGAATAACATGGCAAAATATGAAGCTTGCATTATGGGAATTCGAGCAGCCGTAGAGCGTAAGACCAAGGTGCTAGAAGTATATGGAGATTCTGTGCTGGTAATCTACCAACTTAAAGGTGAATAGGAGACGAGAGACCCCAAACTGATTGATTATCGAAAGATAGCTTTGGGATTGATGGAGGAGTTTGACGACATTGCTTTTCATTATCTCCCACGTGATGAAAACCAGATGGCAGATGCCTTGGTAACCCTAGCTTCTATGATCAAAGTGAATAGACCCGAAGATATGAAACCCATTCAGATGAGTATTCTTGAAGTCCCAGCTCCTTGCTATAATGTGGAAGAAGAAGAGGGAGATGATCACCCGTGGTACCATGATTTATTGCAATACATAAGAAATCGTGAATACCCAAATCATGCAACTGAGAATGAGAAAAGGATACTCAGGAGATTGGCCTTCGAATATGTTTTGGACGGGGACTTCTTGTACAAAAGGGGAAAAGATCAAGTATTGTTGAGATGCGTCGATGCTTTAGAGGCCAAGATGATCCTAGAGGAAGTTCATGAGGGCGTTTGCGGAACGCATGCTAATGGATTCACAATGGCCAGGCAAATAATGAGATTTGGATATTATTGGTCCACCATGGAAGGAGATTGTATCAGCTATGCTAAGAGATGTCATAAATGCCAGATTTATGGAGATAAGATTCATGTACCTTTATCCCCCTTACACGTCATGACTTCCCCATGGCCTTTTTCCATGTGGGGCATAGGTGTTATTGGACCGATCTTACCAAAAGCGTCAAATGGGTACCGATTTATCTTCGTGGTCATCGACTACTTCACGAAATGGGTAGAGGCTGCTTCATATACTAGCGTCACTAAGTCAACAGTTATTCAATTTTTAAAGAAGGAGATCATTTGCCGATATGGGATACCTGAGAGGATCATATCAGACAATGCATTAAATTTGAATAACAGCACGATAGCAGATGTCTGTAATCAATTCAACATTAAACACCATAACTCATCTCCGTACCGTCCAAAAATGAATGGAGTAGTGGAAGCAGCCAATAAAAACATCAAAAAGATAGTAGGAAAGATGACAGAGACTTACAGGGATTGGCATGAGAAATTACCATTTGTACTTTATGCTTACCGAACGTCCGTCAGAACTTCTACTGAGGCAACACCTTTCTCTTTGGTCTATGGGATAGAGGCAGTCCTACCTATTGAAGTGGAAATACCTTCTCTTCGAGTTTTGACAGAAATAAAGCTGGATGAAGCTGAATGGATCCAAGCTCGATACGATCAATTGAACTTAATTGAAGAAAAGAGGCTAAGGGCTATTCATCACGGTCAGATGTACCAAAAACGAATAATGCAAGCCTATAACAAAAAAGTTCGCCCAAGAGAGTTTCACGAAGGAGACCTGGTACTGAAAAAGATCCTTCCCATACAAAAGGACTTCAGAGGAAAATGGATACCGAATTGGGAAGGACCATACATGGTGAAAAAGGCTTTTTCTGGAGGTGCACTGATTCTGACTGAAATGGATGGAAAAAGCTTACCCAATCCTGTGAATTCAGATTCAGTCAAAAAATACTTTGCTTGAAAAGGCTAAGGCGAAAACCCACAAAGGGCGCCTTAACCCCCTCAGAAAAAAGGGGGGGAGAGGCCAAGGCGAAAACCCGCAAAGGGCGCTTTGAGACCAAAGGAGCTTTGAGTTGAAAACCCGCAAAAGGCTGCTCAAATTTTGAATGAACTCACAACGATCTTGCTATATTTGAATCAACAAGAAAAGAAGTAGGTCGCATACTGGGGGCATCAACAAAGTGCCTTGGTTCTTCTAAATGCATGTTAAGCTCAAAATAGTCTTCATGAAGTTGTATGTAGAAGCCCAATCAATGATATCTAGGGCGTCTAACCTTCGTATTCATTTTTTCTCTTTTTAAAGTGATATGCTCTTTGACAGTTTTCTTGTATTTTTGATAATTCATTCGACTCTTTTTGAAATCAATTTATTGCTACATGTTGCATTGAAATAACAATTGATGAACTAATAATTTCACGAAAGAAGTTCTGTATATTACTTTGAGAATTTCTAGATAAAACAGGAGATTGAAACAGGACAATTGTTTAAAATTTCCACGTGGACAGATTGGGGATACATGAGTAAGAAGAGCCTTAACAGAGACTATTTCTCTGAATTCTCTACCCAGCCCAACAGTGGTGACGAAAATAAAAATATATCATCGGGTCATGGTATGACGGGCTAATTTTTGACAGGAAAGGATTCGAAAAACCCAAAGTTGTGGTGGAATGAGTCGAAGTTGAAACAAGTCCTATGTCCTTTAGGTCACAATAAGGATAGGCAGAAAAGTGTAATTCCCGGGGGATGGTTTGAAGCTGATATACCACTTACGTCCCTAGGACTCATGAGCCCTAAAACTGTCACAGGGGCAGAGTGTTTAAGCAGGGAAATGATGCTTCAAGACGAGCAAAGACGAGACCTTGAGGGATGAAATGAGTGATAACGCCTTAAATAGGAACCATACTCATAGCATTTTTGCATCGTAACATGTCTAAATAGGAGCATTTGACTCATTGTGATCATGGCATCCTAATCGTGGTGAAAAATCGTCATGACATTCTGCATTCATGTAAATGTCATCCATAACACATGTAGTTAAGAGGTCTTGAGTCATTCCAATCATAACATCCTCATCATTCGCATGAGCATAAGTACATTCCACAGGACGAGTTCTTCCAAGAACAGTGTAGCAAATTGAAAGATTCAAATTTTGTTCCCTAGAGGATAGAGGAGCAGATTAAAGATTACAAGTCTGGCATTCCTGATGTTACAGGAACAGACTGAAGATAGCAAGTCTGGCATTCCTGATGTTGCAGGAGCAGATTGAAAAAAGCAAGTCTGGCATTCCTGATGTTGCAGGAGCAGATTACAGAGAGCAAGCCTGGCATTCCTGATGTTGCAGGAGTAGATTAAAGGAAGCAAATCTGGCAATCCTGAAGTTGCAGGAGCAGATTGAAGATAGCAGATCCGGCAATCCTGAAGTTGCAGGAGCAGATCGAAGACATCAATCTTATCTCCCTGAAGTTGCAGTGGAGCAGGCTGAAGATATCAGATCTTATTTCCCTAAAGTTGCAGTGGAAAAGATCAAAGCTAAATCACAGATCTTATCTCTCTGAAGTTGCAGTAGAGTAGATCAAAATAAACCTTATCTCCCTGAAGTTGCAGTGGAGTAGGTTAAAGATACAAGTCTTATCTCCCTGAAGTTGCAGTGGAGCAGACTGAAGTTAGCAGATCTTATTTCCCTGAAGTTGCAATGGAAAAGATCAAAGCTAAATCACAGATCTTATCTCTCTGAAGTTGTAGTAGAGTAGATCAACACAAACTTTATCTCCCTGAAGTTACAGTGGAGTAGGTTAAAGATACAAGTCTTATCTCCCTGAAGTTGCAGTGGAGCAGATTGAAGATAGCAGATCTTATTTCCCTGAAGTTGCAGTGGAACAGATCGAAGCTAAATCACAGATCTTATCTCTCTGAAGTTGCAGTAGAGCAGATCAAAACAAACCTTACCCCTGAAGTTACAGTGGGTCAAAGTGAGGCTACTCGAACAATAGAAGCACCAAAGAAGCCAAGATTTTGGGAAGCCCAGGCAAAATTGGCCCTTTTATAGTCTTTGCTCTATTCTCGTTACTCGACAATGAGCAAAGAGGGACAACTGTAATAGGCCAACTTTGGGCCCAATTATCAACCACAAATCAAGCACAATAAAACCAAAATAAAAACAGCCCAAACGAACCCAAATACCTAGCCCATAACATTTTTAGAAAAAATAATAAAAATAAATGACCCCAAACCCTAGTGCCAGGCACCGCAACTCCCCATGCCTCGGCCGGCTCCTTCACGCGTCTGACCAGCCCCAGGCGCCATCTTCGCACGAGTCTCGGACACCTGTGAGAGGAAGAGAAGCACGCGAGCGAAAGCCAAGAAGAAAAGACAAAGACATAATAGATAATAAAATAGGATAAAAACCGAAAAGAAACTTTTGTAAATCGGATATAAAGACCAAAGCAAACGATTGTAACAACTCGGAAAAATAAAAGAAAAGAACAGAAACTTTCAAGGTGGATCTCATTTTTATTGTTATTTACTGTTGCTTTTATTTTACTTTATTTTTTATTTCAAAACTTTGTAAACTAAAACGAAATAGGAGGAACAGAAACTTTACCTGAGTCCAGTAGGTGTAACGTCAAAGGTTTGCCGGCCACCGATCCGGTGGTGGTGTGGTGTATGACTTGGGACGGTGGAGAGAGCCAAGCGCGCGACGAAGAAGAGAGAGAGAGAGAGAGAGCCCTTTTTTGGTTCTTGAAAGAAAAGATGGGGGACTCTTCATTTTTTGTTTAAAAAAAAAATAAAACTTATGAGTTTTGTTTTCTTTTTTTTAAAAAAAGGGTATAATAAAAGTTTTTTTAAAGTGGTGTATTAAAAGCAGTGAAAGCATGCACTTTAAAGGCTGGACGTGCGCCTTTCCAATTTGAATGGAAAATTTGCGCGGCTAGTCCCTCCCTTTTCGCGCCACTCTCTAATTGCACTTTTTTTAATTTGTAATTTTGCCCTGAATTCGTGCGACATTTTAATTTAGTCTGGCACCAAACGCCGCGCATAGGGGTTGGGTTATTCACCCATTTGGTCCCCGTGAGTTTACGCGCTAGACGTTATGGTCCTTGCCCCTATTACTTTAGCTTATTGCAATTTTAGCCCTCGATATTTATTCTGATTTTAATCTAGTCCTCGACCTATTTAAAGAGTTTATTTATTCTTTTCTTTAAAAAATTGTATTATTATTATTATTATTTATTTTGAGTTTTATATGCTGTTTTTATTAAACTTTATGTGTGTATATATATAGTTTATTTAAATACTCTTTTTTCATACATTCTTCATTTTTAAATCTTCTGTATATTATCTATTTTAACTGGTTCATCATTTGTTCTTAAATTTTCCTGTGTTATTTTATTAAGCTATTTTCTGCATTTATATGTTATTATTTTAAATTTCTTCTTACATATTCTTTATTATAAATTTTTTATGTTGTTTTAAATTTCTATATATATTATTTATTTTAAACCTTTTATATCATTTTAACTTGCTTCATATATATTTTTACGTACTTTTTATTTATAATTAATTTTTTATTATTTCAAATTGTATGTATTATTTCTTTCAAAAGTGTTTAATTCATTACTCTTTGACTATAATTGTTAATATTTAAATAGGTGTAAGCTATAGGATCATCATTCTTGTACGTATTGTGATTTGCCCATCCGTATTCTCATATTACCGTTGTTCATTTGTATGGTATTTTTATTCATGTATTATTGTTCTATAATCGTTACTATGCCTACATTATGCCATCACATTGTGCATTAAACTTGAACATATAAAAATTTTCAATATAAGGTAACATTTCGTATTTTGGAAATTCGAGAAAATTGTGCCCTAACTTACTGGGTTTCGATTTTTCTCGTTTAGCCTAAATAACGGAATATCTTTTAAAAAATACGAGTTCAAAATAAAAGGCTTATTCTCGAGGGAGCAAAGTGTTGTGCCCTAACTTACTGGGTGTGATGCCTCGTTATCTCGAGATAAGAATTTCTAAAATAATTTGAAATAAAAGGCTTATTTACATATGGGTTTCTAATATGCTTAATATACTTTGAAAAGTAGTTGCTGCTGAAGAAATTTTAGGTTTGAAAAGAAAGGAAAAGTAGGTATTAGCTTTCAGGTATTCTACTGGTGAGTTCCTGAACTCCGCTATTCAATGTTTGGTTGTTGTTGTGCTGTTTGAATGGTTTATAGTGCTATAAGTTCATGTTCTGTGACTCCTAAAGAAAGTGTATGTTTGGACTGCTAAGTTAAAGGTTATGCATGCATGATAATGGTGTGTTAAAATATATGGTCGGTTGCAAGCATGCTTTTTGTTGTGTTAATAAGATCGTGTGTCGATGGAATAAATGAATTGTTGGCGTGTTCTATGATGCATTATGAAATAAAAAGTATTAGTCAAAATGTTGTATGTGAAATGCATGTATATGAAATGTGGAGTAAGGAGGGATGTTTTGGTTTATTAGAGATGGTGAAAGTCACGTTGTGCACTCTATGCCACATGTTAATTAGCGTCATAGAGGTATGGGTTGATTGTATGTGAAATGGATAAATAAAAATATATAAAATTGACCCGGTCTTGCGGGTGAACACTTGTGTTCGAATTAACAATGAGGATTTGTGGAGGTTCGGATGGGCTATCGATCAGAGAACGTGTATGTGTATATGAGAGCCCTTTTAAGGGACGTAAGAGACTCTTCTTAGGCCGAAAAATGAGAAAGACCATGGCTGGACCATGGCATAATATGGGAGAACCGCGATACTATTTGAGTGATTTGAAAGATCGCCAGGACTATAATATGGGAGAACCACGATATAATTCATGTGATTGGAAGTCTGCAGGGACTATCTTGTGTATGGAAGTCTGTAGGGACTATCTTTTGAATGGAAGTCTGCAGGGAATATCTTGTGAATGGAAGACCACATGGACCATCTTGTGTATGGAAGTTTGTCTAGACTATTCTATGTATGGAGGTTTGAGTAGATTATCGAATAAGTGGAAAGGGGTTTGAGTAGACTATCGAATAAGTGGAAAGTCTATTGAAACTATTGTCGAAACCACTTTTTTTTGAAACGGGAATCGAACTTGGGTTTTGAAAATAAAAAAAAGAGTCGCCACCGATCTTGATTAGGTGTGATCGGATCATCTTTGTTTTAATAAAACGTTTTGATTTACTAAAATAGAGTTTTTTGGTCCACGAAGTTTGAGAAAATGGGTTCGGGAGTCGGTTACGTGCGAGGAAGGGTTAGCACCCTCGTCACGCCCAAAATTGGTACCAAATCGATTAATCAATGTCCTTATGTCGAAAGTTGAAAATTGTGAAAAGATTTTTTTAAAAATATGATCCCCTTTAAAAGTATTTGAATTTCCTCGGATTGTATAGCAAGATTTTCTCGTCCCGAAGGAATAAATATCACATCCAATACTTTAGGACATGATTATTTAAATCCTTGAATCCAAGATCATCCCATAACTCCCGAGACTCATGCATTAGAAATGTCGAGAGGATATTCGATTATTTGGCCAAGCGGGAAACTGAAACCCAACACATAGGGCACGATTCCTCGGGTTTCCAAACATAGAATATTGCCTTTTTTGGAAAATCTTATCTCGAAATAACGAAATATCACATCCAGTAAGTTAGGACACAATATATCGAATTCTCGAAAATAAGCTTTTATTTTTATTCAAATTTATTTTATTTTAAAAGATATTTCGCTATTTAGATTAAACGAGAAAAATCAAAACCTGGTAAGTTAAAGCACGATTTTCTCGAATTTCTAAACACGAAATGTTGCCTTTTTGAAAGAAATCAATTTTGTATTGGGTAAAATGTAGCACGAATTTGTAACGAAATACGGAAAAATGAAGTACAAAGCTAGCAAGCATATAGAACCCATATGTTAAATACAAACGATAATAAGACGAAAATGGAAATAGAATGAGTAAAACCGATATGCTAAAAGGGATAATAAACAGAAAACGAAAGAATAGTAAGCGACATGACAGCTTTACAAGCGGACAGGAAAATAAAAATGGTAACAATAATAATGACGATAATAATGATGACGAAAATGATATTGAGACATAAACATAAATATGAATATATTAAATGTGATGATATGAATGCAAATAGAAGTATATATGAAATAATATAAGTATAAATATATGAATGAAAAATAAGTAATAATGTATACATATATATAACATAATAAAAGTAGCAAAAATAACAATAATAATAACAACAACGATAAAAATAATAATAATAACAACAATAATAATAATAACAATAATAATATAGTGATAATAAATCAGTAATACGAAATATATATATGTATACAACATACTAATATGACTATAATAATAATAGTAATAATAGTAGATGTAAATATAATAATAATAGTGATAATAATAATATTAATAATACGATCTTTAGAAAGAAAATAAACAAACTAAATAAACTCATTTAAACAAGTCGATGACCAAATTATAAACAGACTGACATTCAAAGTATAATTTTGAAATAAGGAAAGCCTATTAAGGATCGAAATGAAACGCGCAAACAACATGGAGGACTGAATGGGAAAAAATTCTGAAAATCCCTTGCGCGCATCCGGTTTGGCAACTCTATAGACTAGTTCGAAAGTGAATTGAAACCTGAGGGTCAAATTTAAAGGAACAGATAAACCAGGTAACGGGGCCTGATTCGAGGAATTACGAACGGCAGGGAGTACTCGCGTAAATATCCCTTTGAGGGAATATGCGCAGTAACCTTTTTTAATCAAACGGCGCCGTTCTACTCTTAGTCTTAATACCCCATTTCTCTGTTTGAATATCAATTTTTAAAAGAGATTTTAGGGTTTATCCCCTCTCCTCTCATTTTCTCTCTACTCTGCAGGGACACCCAAACGCCGCGCAGCCGTTGAATCTGGCCGTCGACGAGGCACGCGAACGACCCTCGGGTCCCGATTGAAAACTTCCCCTCCCTAAAGATCTGGCTTCTGGTTCTTTGAGAACGAAAGAAAGGAGGCTTTTGACCCCCCTCTCTAGGCCGAACGTCGGCGATGAAGGGAGAGCGCCTCGACGCCGCGACCGTGGGGATTCCGGTAAGTTCTTTTCTCTTTGTTTTTTGTTATTGATTTATTTGTACAGATTTGAAACATCAAAAATAAAAAATCAAAATAGAAATAAAACGACAGTAACGAATGCTAAGACTGAAAATGAAAAGATCTCAAATTAACCTTCAATTTTTTTGCTTTCGATTTTCTGATAGAATGCGTGAGAGAAGAAGAAGAAGCGTTACAGGAGATTGGTTTTTTGTTTTTATAATCGATTCATAAAGATTCGATTTTGTCCTCTTCTATTTTGTTTTTCTGCTTCGTGCTCTTGTTCTCTGCTATTCTCCTCGTTTTGCTCTTGTTCTTTTGGTTGTTTGCAGGTCACGAGCAGAGGCATGCGGATGGTCGTTGGTCAGTGTGCATAGTGGCTGTGGGTGCTGACCGAGGCGTGCGACGGTTGTGGTGCTTGGGGGCTAGGGTTATGAAAATTCTTAAAGTTTTTGGGCCGATTTTGGTTGGGCTAAGTCTTGTTTTGTTTGGGCTGTTGTTTCTGACGGGCCCGGGCAAATTATGGGTACTACAACTATCTTATAAACATAATTTCGTAAAGAAATGTTTTACTATTATGAGTTCGCCAAAGAGGTGAATGTTCGCAAAACTGTCTATGTGCTTGGATTCAATTCTATATGGTCTTTTGAATTAAATACACGAGGTATGAATTTTATAGTAAGTCAATAGTCAGAAGGGATTATCTTTCAAATGAGAAATTGAAAAAGGGGTAAATTTGCTAATAGGATTCATTGGCTAAAGAAGTTCTTGAAAGATTGGCTCGCAATAAAGATCAGCGGGTATGAGTTCGCCAGTATAGTCGAACGTTTGTAGTTTCATCAAAAGAGTAATCGTAATATGTTCTTATGTTCGCATAAGTGGTGGCATGTCCACTAAGGCAAACTAGTGAGAAATTCAAGGTAAGACTGCAACAAAGGCTTAACAGATGTCAAGTTTATTGTACGAGTTCTCAAGAATCATTGATACAGGTTAATCAGCCATGAGTTTATCCGCTAATGATATGAATTGAATGAGCGTTGTCCGTGCCAGATAATTGTGCAACTGTTCATCCTCAAACAAAGCTTAATTATATTTAAATTTAGGAAACCTAAGGAAGAGGGAAAATCTGTAAAGATTTAAGGTATGATCACTCATTAAGTTTATTTGAACTTATACATTTTTTTTTTGCTATGCTTGCAAGATCAAGGGTAGATCCCGTGACTCTAGGTGGAGCCAAGATAGAACTTGTCAAACCAGGCTGACTTGCGTTGTAGCAGTATCATGCATTTAGCAGGACAACCTTTAAGGCTACGCCTCTGGGTTAGATTATTGTAACTAAGTATGAATTTTAATAAGAGTTAAGTAATCTAGTATTGGAAATAAATCAGTTAGGGATTTAGATCTAATTAAGTTCATTGTTAAACTCTATAGTTATTAAGATTTGATAAATTTTTTTATTGTAGAGGAGGAATATTATAAATTACTTAGTTGAGTCTGAAAGTTTATGGTAATCAATTTATGTGAACCCCATATGCATATTTGTGATTAAGTTAATTGGCAAGACAATTTTCGTAAGGTATAATTGAAAAATGACTTAAGTTTTATTATCGATTATTGATGGATAGAGAAGAATTAATATTATTAATTTGGTTAATAGTAATATCATGAAATTCGAATTATCTAATTGTGGCATTCTGTACCCAGATTCGGTGGTGATCGAGTCGAGTATTGGGTGCTACAAATATATTTAGGAATAATAGATTGAAGGAAAAAATACATTTTTAGAAACAATAGATTCAAGTAAGAAATATATTGGAATAATAGATTACTTGGCGTCTATATCAATAAAACATAATTTCTTCATATCATCTCTTGTTTAATTAAACTTGTAGCATATAAGCTTGCCAGCCAATTGAGGACGACTTCTTGGTTTGTAATGCTTTCAAAAAATTTATTTTAATCAACCATATTCAAACATGTAATATGATTTAATTCAATACAAAACCAATGTTTTTAGGGTTTTACCATTTTGTGTTAGTTTTTTAAATGCATTCCGATTATTAAAATTATTGTAAACATATTGCAATCGTACAACCAAAGAAATCATTTACATGTACATAATTACACAAAGAAATCATTGTATTGTTTAAAAAAACTCTAACCCGTTTTGTTGTCTTGGAGCATCATCATGTAATTTCAATTGTATATGTGATATGTTGCCAAGGTAACGAACACCAAAAATGTAATTATCACTCATTAGCAACTTGTCACAAAATTGTACTTGGGGAGTATAAAAAGCTAAATAAGAACGCCCCTACACCATATTAGGGTCCTATATTCTACAAAAATAGGTCCATCGACCATCCCACTAGGTACAATCTATTGGTTCATGTTTTGGTTGATAATTGCAGGTCCCAAGAGAACACCTGAGTATTCTAAAGATTGAACTTAAAAGAGTTCTGAGACTAATTGAATGATTTCTAAATAATTAATATGCAATCAAAGAGGCTAGCTAACTACTCACTAAGTTTTATATTACGACAAATCATGGTCAAGGTTGATTATGTTAATTACTTACATAATACGGGGATGGACTAAATTGTAAGGCAAGCAAAATTATGAAATTAATAAATTAATAACAAACAACGATTGGTTGACTTCCATGTTACCAATTAACTTTTGGATTAGGGATCTAAACCTCTTAAACTCCTAAATTGGTTCAATTTTACCTCTCGGTATCTATTTTACCAGCTTAGACAAATTAGTCCAATTTATCTCTCGGCCTCACCAACTAATACGAGACTAACGAATTTGTGCTAAATAAGATCTCTTTTCGGACTCATTTATCTAAATTTTCCTTTAGGGGCGTCAATCCAAAGTTTTGAAGTTCATTCAATTTAATCTAATTTTTATGATTTAGTCCCTATATAAAAAATTAGCTGGACAACATTTTCATCAACCAACCACCTTAGATTTAGCTACTCATCATCAGTTTCAACAAAGCAAGAACCCAACATTCAAGCAACACATTCATTAAAATAAAGACAAAAAAAGTTGTGGAAAGCTTAGGCCTTTCTTGAAAAAGCTTGAAGAATAATGGAACAATGGTGGTAAAGATAAATACCAAAGGTCAAATTTTTATAAGACAAAGTAAAATAAAGTTGAGCTATATTAGGTATAAGGATTAAACTGGAAATACAGTAAAGTTTGAAATACTAGAGAGTAAATAGAACCAAGCTACAATGTTAGCTAACTATTAATTTAACTTAACAAAAATCAGAAAAAGCCTAAACCCTGAAAATTGAAGAAGACAACTCCAAAAAGACTAAGCTAAAAAGATGATAAAATATGATAAAGTGAAAGTATCCTGTTATTATCAACCAAAAAGAGGCTTTTTATCTAATTACAATCTAATTTTTGTGACCAAAATTCCCCTAAGCGCCTAATTTTGATTGGTGCTAAAGTTGGACAAAGACTACCCTTACAGTAATCTTTTGTCTTTGTTTGATAGTGGTATTGAGATACTCATGCTCTGATATTGTGATACCCACAGTAGTATTGAATTGGAAGGTCCTAGGGTGTCTCGGTATCGTGATACCCATGCTTGGTATCGCGATACCACTAAAGATGGCCTCACTTCTCTTTATTTCAACACTGTCAGGGGTATCACAACTTCCATGCTCCAATATCACGATACCCCCTTTTTGGGTGATGTTTTCTTCACGTTCGGGTCACCATTGACTCCTTACAACACTCAGCCAACTTGTTAGTCCCTTATTATGCATTTGGCCAACTTGAGTCTCAGAAATAGCATAAACACACAAAATAAATTATTCAAGAAAAAGGCTAACACTAAATAAAAACACGAAAAAGACATCCAATTTGCTCAAGAATAAGCTCTTCAAGTGTAACGGAGAGCCTAATTTGATATATCTAATTACGACAGATCAACATCATTGCCAAATAGCAGTCCACGTGACACCGCACAATTGGTTAGCGCTGCCATGTCATTAAAAATTAAACGACGTTAGAGAAAAGTATCGATTTAGTTGACGAAAAAAAGTTCAGGTACAAATCTGGAAAAAGAACCTTAAGTACCAAACTGCGAGACGTGGACAAGTTCAAATGCCAATTTTATATTTAAGCCAAAAAAAAAATTATTTGACTTGAAATTAAAACGTTGAAAATAAATTTTCTCTAAAAGGACCAATTTACCAAAAGGTATAAACATTGGAGGTGGTTTTTTTATCATTATGCCAAAATATAACTCTTAGTCCTTATGAATAATTCTCATCTTAAAACGAAGATAACGTGACATTAATGGCATCATTTCTTTTAGTAGATTAATAGAAAAGTCAAACTGCCCTTATTTTAAGGGTAAAAATATGATCGAATTGTGTTTCAAAAAAAAAATTTATTGAATTGAGTGGAAAATTTTAAGTTAATCGAGTTGATAAGTCTAATTTTATAATACCAACTTGATTTTAATTTTTTCGAATTGATTCGTGTGAAATGAAATTCAAGTCGAGTCGAATCGAATCGAATCAAATGAAATTTTTCGACTTAAATTAAAATTTTAAACATGTCAAATTAAAATCTTATTACAATATAACTAATTATGTGTTAAAGCATATAAATTTGAAACTATATATATTTAAAAACTCTTTCAAAGTTTCAAAACGAAATAAGGGAAAAAATAATATAATTTAGTAAGATGAACTTGAACCATTTATTTATTTTTTAGGTCCCAAAATTAATATTTTAGATTTTTTAAACTTATTCTAAAACATTCTTTAGATTTTTTTATATTTTATATTTTTTATAATTTCTTAAAAATATAAATATTTGAATTTTTATAAATATTTTGAATTTTAAAAATCATTTTGATTTTTTAAAAACATTTTGAATTATTTTGTAATTTTTGTTGCGAGTGACCAATTTGCTTATTTTCAAAATTGACAAGGACCAAAGGGGAATTTACACCAATAATTTATTTGAGTTATTTGCATTATTCAAGTTATTCGAATTGTAAAGTTCAACTCGATTTGAACTTGAAACTCAAACTATTTATTCGAGTTTACTTAAAAAAACTGAATAGCTCGAATCAATTAATTTGAAATTTAAATTTTTTTCGATTCAAATAGAGTTTTGTTCACTTTTTACTATTTTTTTCCTTGTGTAAATTAATTGCAGTTGAAATATTTGAAACTATAATTAAGAGAAAATCATTTTTTCAAAGAAGAAAAGTAAATATTAAAACCACTCTCCTAAAATAATTAAAAAAATAATTAAATCTTTAATTGAAAATTACATTAATAAAATCTCTATAATAATCAATTAAGCACTTAAAAATAATTTTCTTTCAAAATCTTTGAAAAGTTGTTAAGTGATGATATGGCAACTAAAGTATCAATTAACATGATAAAAATGATCACAAAATGATTTACCTAGCATTTGACATGGAAAAATGTTGAATTGGAAGTCCTAGTTGAATTTTTTAAAATTTATTTTACAAAAATTTAGTTGATTTTTATCATTTTATAAGAAATTAATTATTTTTTAAAATTATATAAAAATTAAAATCTATAAAAAATTATAAAATTATATAAAATAGTGAAATGATAAAAAATATTATAGTAATTTTTAAAATTTTATAATATTAAATATTTTTTTAAATAATTTATATATGTTTTTATATACTTTTTTATTTCTTAATTTTCTAAATTTTTATTATATTTTAAAATTTCTAATATATTTGTAAAAAATTTAATGAAGAATTACTACTCATTTTGTTTTACCTTTGACACAAGCTTACATTATACACCAATCAATAATTACCATCTTGTTTTGCATCATCTCTCTTCAATCAAAACTATTATTCATCACTTTTAAACCACAAAGGACTAACACTATGTTTGGTTGGAGGGAATGGCTATTTCATTCCCTCCTTATTCTTTGATGAATAGTAATGCTTTTGTTTGGTTGATCGTTTCTTCATTCGGCCATATTACTTAAAGTGTTTCTATTCCCTTAAACGTGTAATAGGGATTCAGTGCTGAAAGCTTTGAATCATGGCCGAATAGAAATGAAGAAAATTTTTCCCAAAATCTCCTTCAGACTTTCTTTGCAAATGCGTTCAAAGTTGCTTCTTTTATCACAACAATACACTTTCAGGTTAGCAGATTTTCTTTTCAAGTTTAATTTCGTTTGGTTTCTGTTCTTGCAATAATCAAATTTTGTTTTAGAACCTCCTTCGCCTCCTAGGCCAACCCACGGCCGCCACCGAGCTGCCTCGTTTCCTTTTCAATATTTGCTCCAAACTTCCACACCATCACTTAACTTTCAAAGTCTCTTTTATCTTAAAAAAGAAAAGAAGTTGATTTTGGAAGAAACCCAATAATCATCATCAGTTAAAAAGTTCAAATTCAACTTTTATTGGATTAAAGAAAAAACAGAGAAAGAACCGGAAAAATGGATATTACTGCCAGAGCTCCGGGGAAGATTATTCTCGCCGGTGAACATGCCGTGATTCATGGATATATTGCTGTTGCTTCCTCCATTGATCTCTATACTGTTGTCTCTCTTTGTCTTCACCCTGGTATCTCTCTCTCTCTCTTTCTTTATTTATTCACATGATATGTAAGTATGTAACTATTGATCTTTTTGAGATTGTTTAAATGATGATGATCATACACCCTTTCGAGATCATAGAAAATTATAATTTAGTTCCCACGTTTTGCTTGTTTCTTACTTTCTTTCTATTGTTTTTCATGTAATTTGTTGGATGATGATTGATGAGGGGATCTCCCTTGACTTTATTTTATTTCATTTCATTGCGTTTGATTTATTCCATAGAGAATGAAGATTCAATAAGACTTCAGCTCGAGGATGTTGGATTAGACTTTTCACGGCCAATCAAAAGAATCAAAGAAGTGTTATCTCACTTGGGTTCTCCATTTCCTTGACACCTACATTGTGCTCATTGGAAACTGTTAAATCTATTACTGCTCTAATTGATGAGCAAAGTTTCTCTGAGACAATGATTCGTCATGCTTCAGGTGTTTGTGCATTTCTTTGGCTCTACACCTCCATTTTCTTCGACTCCTACATTATGCTCATTGGAAATTGTTAGATCTATTACTGCTCTAATTGATGAGCAAAGTTTCCCTGAGACAATGATTGGTCTTGCTTCAGGTGTTTATGCATTTATTTGGCTCTACACCTCTATCCTAGGATATGTATGTTGTTTGATGTTTCGATGTAACTCTTTTTCGTGTTGAGTATCGATGGTCTAGTTATGGACTCAGTAACTATATGAGTTAGGTTTAAGCTAGGTACAGTGGTTGTAACTTCTGAGCTTCCATTGGGTGTTGCTCTTGGCTCATCAGCTGCATATTGTGTTGCACTTTCAGCATCTCTACCAGCTTTTTCTGATTCTATGAAATTGGATGTGAGCCAAAAATGGTGGTTCATGTTAAAGGAAACCGGTGTTGAAAATGATGAATAAATGGGCATTTGAAGAGGAGAAGATAATTCATGGGAGACCCTTTGGTGTTGACAACTCAGTTAACAATGTAACTTGGAAAGCATTGTAAGATTTGTAAAACAAATCTAAAATTAAATTAAATAAACCAGGATCTATCATGTCAAAACATCAAGAATAAATGAAGAATAAAACTAAATGCGGAAGCGTACCTGAATCCATGAATTCCTTGTAGTTTTACTGGATTTTGGGGATTTGATCTTCCAAATTAGCACACAAGAAATTTAGAGAATATTTGCTCTCTCTCTTTCCTAATGATGGGATATTAGAAAAGATATCTTGTGTATAATTAGGGGACCATAACCCTAATATTTATAACCTTAGCATATTAGTTCTAATCAAATTCTAATTAGCCCATCATTAATTAGAATTTGATTAGAAGAGTATCTACACATATTTCACCTATACTTTATTTAGTAATTAAAAGCCCAATAAAATTCTAACCAAATTAGATCACTTTTAATTTGGGCTAACCTATCATGATAGTAAATAGAAAAACATGTAATTATCCTTATTATATATATGTGATGTCCAAATTTTCCAACAATCTCCCACTTGGACCATATATATATACACTAATTACTTTATAATTACATGTCATTATATAACCTTATGAGCTCAAAATTTTACTATCATATCCAAAAGGTATTCTGAACAATCTCGTCCATTAATTATGTTAACATAGAACCAAGACGACTTTCGTTACATATATTGTAACTAAATCCATCGACGATCACGTATATTAACACAACCAAATAACATAGATCAAGTATGGATGTGTAGCATGGAAATTACATGCAATATGATCTAAACATGTCTATTTCCAACTAGTCCTCTTTAAACTTAAGTGAGGTCAGTTTCAAAACAATAAACTGAATGAATAAACTGAATACTTCATTTCTGATCAGAAAGTAACCAAATACATAAATGTCTGAAAACAAATAAAATATAAACTCCCACTAAATCATGATATCCTCAAACAATGTAACACCTATGTGACCAGTGTGCTCATGAAAGACCTTGGATGGTAGACCTTTTGTGAGCGGATCCGCTATCATGGAGTTTGTCCCAATGTGTTCTATGGATATTTGACCATTTTGCACTCTTTCTTTTACAACTAGGAACTTTATGCCAATATGCTTTGACTTAGATGGACTCATGTTGCTATTGGAATACAGCACTGCTAACTTATTTTCTCAAAACAATTTGAGTGGTCTTTCTACATTCTCCAAAATGCACAGCCTTATGACAAAGTTCTGTAACCATATTCCATGGTTTGATGCCTCATAGTATGCTACAAACTCTGCTGCCATAGTGGATGAAGCTACAAGTGTCTGTTTGACACTTTTCCAAGATATAGCTCCTCCAGCAAACAGGTAAACATAGCCTGATGTAGATTTCCTACTATCTTGACATCCAGCAAAATCAGAATCAGAATACCCAATGACCTCCAAAAGATCTTATCTCTTATAAGTAAGCATGTAATTTTTTATTATTTGAAGATATCTCATAACCCTTCTGGCTACTATTCAATGGTCTATACCATGGTTGCTTAAATATCTGCCTAACATCCTAACAATGTACGCAATGTCCGGACGCGTACAAACTTCAGCATACATTAAACTCCCAACAGCTGATGCATAGGCAATCTTTTGCATTTCCTGAATTTCAAGGTTACTTTTAGGGCATTGACTAAGACTAAACTTGTCTCCTTTAGCGACAGGGGTGTCACCTGGTCTACAACTCTGCATGCCAAACCTTTTGAGTACTTTATCGATATAGTTCTTTTGTGATAATCCAAGAATACCTCGAGATCGATCTTGATGTATCTAAATTCCTAAAACAAAAGAGGCGTCCCCAAGATCTTTCATCTCAAAATGCTTAGATAAAAACCTCTTGGTTTCATGCAATAATCCTATATTATTAGCGGCAAGCAAGATGTCATTAACATATAGAACGAAAAATATGTACTTACTCCCATTGAATTTGTGATACACACAATCATCAACAATATTTATCTCAAAACCAAACAAGATAATTATTTGATGAAACTTATGGTACCATTGACGAGAAGCTTGATTGAGTCCATAGATGGATTTTGTCAATTTGCAAACCGTATTCTTTGAGTCTTTTGACTCAAAATTTTCTGGTTGCACCATATAAATTGTTTCTTCAATATCGCGATTAAAAAACGCAGTTTTAACATCCATCTGATGTAACTGAAGATCAAAATAAGCAACAAGCGCCATGATTATCCGAAATGAGTCTTTCGATGAAACTGGAGAGAAAGTCTCTGTAAAATTAATACCTTCTTTTTGAGTATATCCTTTAGCTACAAGACGCGCTTTATACCTCTCCACATTACCATTTGCATCCCTTTTGGTTTTAAATATCCATTTACAACCAATTGGTTTTGCTCCTTCAGGTAATAGGACAAGTTCCAAAACTTTATTGTCTTGCATAGATTTATACTCATCTTTCATGGCATCAATCCACTTTTGAGAATTAGAAATTTTCATGGCCTGATAAAAGTTGATTGGATCATCTTCCATCATTCCATTATCATCCTCATGTTCTTGGAGAAATACAATATAATCATCTAGAATAGCATTTCTCATTTCTCTTGTGGACCTCCTTAATGGCACTTGTTCTTAAGGTTGTTGAGTTTGTTCTTCTGGAACAATTACCTCATTTTGAATGGGAAGTTGTTCAACATTGTCTTGTAGATGTTCTGGATTCACTTCTTGATCAATGATAGGTATAAGAACCTGAACATCGTTAAAAGTGATAGTAGGAACTGAGTTAGAATCCAATTCCTCCTCAAAAGCAATGTCTCTAACCTTATTTCTCCCCCCAAACTCAACATCTTCAAAAAATATTGCAGTTCTGTCTCAAAAATATTCCTTATTATGGGATCATAAAATTTATAGCCCGTAGATCGCTCAGAATAGCCAACAAAGTAGCTGCTTACTGTTTTAGAGTCCAATTTCTTTTCATGTGGCCTATAAGGCCTTGCCTCAGCTGGACATCCCCAAATGTGAAAGTGCTTTAGACTAGGCTTTTGACTTGTCCAAAGCTCATAAGGTGTTTTTGCAACTGCTTTATTGGGTACTCTATTTAGAATGTAAGCTGTTGTCTTTAATGCTTCTCCCCAGAGGGACTTAGGTAAGGTAGAATGAGAAATCATGCTCCTTACCATATCCTTAAGAGTTCTGTATCATCTTTCAGGTACACCATTCATACTAGGTGATCCTGGCATGGTGTACTGTGGGACAATACCGCATTCCTCTAGGAATTTCGCAAATGGTCCTGGACATTGTTCACCTGAGCCATCATATCTACCATAGTACTCACCACCACAATCAGAACTGATTTTTTAATCCTTTTGTTGAGTTGATTCTCAACTTCAGCTTTATAAGCTTTGAACATGTCCAAAGACTGAGATTTCTCATGAATAAGATATAGGTACTGTAACACCCCAAACCCGGCCCTTGCGTTACGAGCGGATTTGGAATGTCACATGAAGAAAGTGTAAAACATCATGTGATTCTTACTAAAATAGGCGTTACTTGGTTGTGTTTAAATAAACAAGTTTTGTATGTAAATATTTGATAAAATACAACTATTTTTGAAAGATCATTTGACGAGTCAAAAATCGAGGTAGTGAGCTTTAAAACCGTGACTTTTAAAAATGTCGTAGGTAATTTGAAAGAAAATTTCCGAGTTAAAATATTCGTAAAAGTTTTTTATAAAATCCATTTGTTATTCTATTTTGGAAAATCTTTTTTTAAGGTTTTTAGAAAATCCCCATTCAAAACAATTTAAGAGAAATAATAAATACGTCCAAACATAAAGCAAATTAAAGTTTATCCAAGAAGCCTTATTACAACTTTAAAACCTGAAATAGTAACATAATGATATAATACGGAAAAGTAGTTTACTAATGTTTGCAAACATCATTTATGAAGTATGGCCTCCACCAATTCATCCATGGCCCCAAGTCCTCGTCACTGAGTGTTACCTACAAGGATTAAGAAAGAAAGGGGGTGAGTTACAAGAACTCAGTGTATAATCCCCTTACCATCATCCACTGGGCCTGAATCCATATAGCAATAACTTGGGCCTAAGCCCATTTACAATACAATATTAAAATGAAATGTATGAATGTATGCAACCCAACCCATCTTAGTAATCCATCCGCTACACACCACCCGTACCATTCCATCACACCTGTGGGGATCAAGTCAACCCACCCTGCCAAACACACCAATCGTAGACAAGTTGCCATTTATAATATATTTGTGGCTGAGCCACCAGAGTCATAATTAAGCGTGGCATAGCCACTATACAGATTGTGGCAGAGCCACCAGAGTATCACATACGGTAATATAACCGGCACACAGCCTTGGGTAAATATGATCGACACAAAGTCATTGATTCATATGTCAGGCACATAGCCATTATCAGAATTTGTGGCAGAGCCACCAGAATATGTGGCAGAGCCACCAGAAACAGATTGTGGCAGAGCCACCGGGCTACTCTTCTCTTCATCATTTTTCCCATCCCATGCAAATTATGTAAATGCAACATACATATTAACTCATGATATTTACAAATATAAACAACAATCATTAATTCAGAGATTCATTACAAAAATTCGACCCATTATAACACCTTGCAAATCGGCCCATTAGAGCCCTCTATCAAATCATCCCATTAGGGGCATTTTTGTAATTTGGCCCACAAGGGCATTTTCGTAATTCGGTAATTTTAAAGGCATTTAAGCAATTCGGCCCGTTAAGGTATTTTAACAAAATGGCCCATTAGGGGCATTTTCGTAAATCGGTCCATAAGGGCATTTTCGTAATTCGGCCCATAAGTGCATTTTGGTAATTCGGTAATCTTACCCATTAAGGGTAATTCGGTAAGCTCGCAACCCAGGGGTATTTCAGTAATTTACCCTCCAAGGGTATTTTGGTAATTTCGCAACTTAGACTTAACTACTAATGTGGGGCATAAAAATTGAAACTGTCCATCTACGTCATATTGACTAAATTGACTATAACTCGAGTTAGGAAACTCAAAATTTAGATCCGTAAATTTTCCTTGAAACTAGACTCATATATCTTCTTACTATAAGTTTTCCAGAATTTTTGGCTTAGCCATTTAGTACAGTTTATTGCTTAAAGATTCCCTTGTTTCACTGACTAATGATTCTGACCTCTCTTAACTTAAATTCAAATATCTCATTGTACAATTTTCATATGTTGCTCTCACTTGTTTCTATTGAAAATATGTTCACCAAAGAATCTATACATATAAATTATAACTCATAATTCACTTTGTACAATTTTGAATGATTTTTACAAGATAGAACAGGGAACCACAAAGTCATTCAAAACCAGTCTCACTAAAATTAAAATATCTTAGAATATAAAATTCTTCTTCCTTCTCCGTTTCTTTCATATAAAAATAGACATAGTAAGCTTTTATTCTATATCTTATTCACTTTCTAATCCCCTTTCTCCTATTTTTTGTCATTTTTCAAAGTCACGTCACTGCTACTAACCAAAACTGTTTCATTGCAAAATATGGTTACCACTACGAATATACGCACGCCCGAGTGGTCACGGATGCCGGTTTCCTGTTTGCTTTGGTATTTCGACCAAATCATAGAAATTTCAGGCAAACATTTAGAGAAGTGTGAGATTACACACCATTTCAAACATGTATTCGGAAGGGTACGGGATTACACACCTTATATGGATTCCTTAAAGAACCACTCTTCGTTGCCCCCTAAAAATAAAATCGATCAAAAGTTAGCCTCGATTTCTTAAAGGTTCCAAAAGTCCAAAAGTACTCACTCACAAGAGTCACTTAACACAATCGCGATCCTTCCCTACTAGGCTCTAAAATCTGGCCTTGCACCTTGGCTATTGAAACGAGTTCCAATCAACTTCCGAAACCAAAGCTAAGAGAAAGATAAGTAGCAGCAAGGGATGGCTTGATTCAGCCCTTATCAAAAGAGAATAAAAGGAGTTTAAAATAACAACAAGTGGCTAAGTTCGGCTTAGCCAAGAGATGAGAGTTTTGGTTTAGCCAAGTCAAGAGAAGAAAGAACAAACAACATGAAATATGAAGAAAGAACCCTTACCTTAATAATAGGGATGAACCGAAAGGAATAACATGGTTTGGCACTAGTAGCAAGACAACAAAGAAGGTTCGGCTACAAGTAATATCGATTTAAGAGAAAGGGAGAAAGGTTGAAGAAATAGTGAAAAAGAAAAGATGGAAAAAGAGTGCTTGTTAGTTTCGGCCAACTAAAGAAGATGAACCAAAAATGAATTGAGGGTTAAGGAAAAACAAAGGAGTAAGATGAACAAATGCAGTAGGTGTTTAGGCCAAAACGAAAAGGGAAGAAAAAAGATGTTGACAAGGAAGAGTACTCAAAATGCTAAAAGAACCAAAACCTTATCATGCACAAAGCTTTGCAAAATGACCCAAGAAAAAATTCGGCTCTCCCATTCCCTAACCAAAACCTTGTATTCATCTTTACCAAAAAGATGAACATTGACCAAAATAAAATCTTTCCAAAACACCTTCCACACTATATGCCAACATGTTCCCTTATCCTTCCTTTTCTTTTGACTTTTTCCTTCATTATCCCTTATCTTCCTCCTTACCATAATCCTTAGCCACCTTTCCAAAAATTAAAAGTCTTCCTTACCTTATAAAAGCCATGGCTGACACATTGAAAATTAAGCACAAAAATTAATCAAAATGAAATAGATGGGATTCGAACCCTTTTCACAAAAATTAATCAAAATGAAACAGATGGGATTCGAACCCTTTCCCTTCATGCTCTCCACTTAACACCACACCACTCCACCATGTGCTCAACTTATGCTAGCAAAATACACTCTTATTTCCTTAAGCATTGATTCCACTTACTAACTCTCCTTAAAGTGCTTAACCACAAAAATTTTCTTATAGCCTAACTTGAACCCGAAACTTCCTAGAACTCCGTAACTTTCCAAAATTACCTTCTTAATAAGTCCAACTTGATATAATGTCATTCTCTTGTTCTCAAAAATTCTAAACACACCTACGCCCAAGGCCCAATGGGCCCAATCCTACTAGGCCCAATTTCGGGATGTTACAGGTACCCATACCGTGAGTAATCGTCTATGAATGTTATGAAATATTGTTGAACACTCCAAGATGCCATAGGGAATGGCCCACAAATATCTGTATGAATTAATTCTAAGACGTCTGAAGATCTGTTGGCACCCAATCTCTTAGTTTTGGTTTGTTTTCCTTAATGCAATCGATACATACATCAAAGTCTGTGAAGTCAAGGGACTCTAAAATACCATCAGACACAAGGCTTTCAATTCTAACTTTTGAGATATGACCTAAGCGCCTATGCCATAATGATGCTGAATTTTCCTTATTTAATTTACGTTTAATACCACGTGATTCCACATGCAAGGTTTCATTATAGGATGCAACTGTTTCTAGCAAATAAAGGTTGTCATAAGTGTTTAAATAACCAGTTCCAATAACATTTGAATTTAAAGACAAATTAAATTGATTGTTTTCGAATGAACAATAATATCCAAACTTGTCTAACGAAGAAACAGAAACTAAATTCCATCTAAATGACGGTACAATAAAAGTGTCTTTTAAATCCAAATAAAAACCGGTTCCTAATAACAACCTAAAATGCCCAATCACTTCCACTTCTACCGATTTTCCATCACTCAAAAAGATGTGTCTTTCACCATCACTTGGCTTTTGGAACCCTGCATAGAAACACTTATGTGAGTAGTAGCACCAGAATCTATCCACCAAGTGTTTCTAGGTACTGAAGCTAAATTAATCTCAGAACAGACAAAATTAAGAATTCTACCTCTCTTTGCACGCCAAGCATGATATTTGGTACAATCTTTCTTTACGTGTCCAGATTTGTTATAAAAGAAACAACTCTCTGTAGCTTGTTGTTGTTTCTTTTGACTTGGACCCTTAGCAGCTTCATTCTGATTTTTTTTTCTTGCCCTTGTCTTTAGGGGCATTGGCCAAATGAGCACTTTCAGACTTATCACGCTTCAACCTTTCTTCCTCTTGCACACAATGAGAAATGAGCTCATTTAGGGTCCATTTCTCTTTTTGACATTTATAACTAATTTTAAATTGGTTAAATTGTGTAGGAAGAGATACCAAAACCATAAGAACAAGCAATTCCTCAAAAAGCTCGATCTTAAGTGCCTTAATTCTTGAAACAGTATGGAACATTTCCATAATGTACTCCCTTACGTTTCCTTGACCTTTATACTTCATAGACATCAAAGAAGTTAGAAGTGATGTCATCTCAACCTTATCGTTTTTAGCAAATCATTTTTTAATTTCATCAAGAAAACCCTTGGCCTGAGTAATCTCTTCAGATTTTGTGCCCCTAAAGGCTTCTGGAATTCTGTGTTTCATGATCATTAGACTTATGTGATTTGAATGATCCTACCTCTCAAAATCCCTCTTAACATCAGGGGTGCTTTCCGCAGTGAGAGGTGCAGGTTGTTCTTCCCTTAATGCAAGGTCTATGTCCATACAGCCAAGCACTATAAGTAAGTGTCTTTTCCATTCCTTAAAATTAGTCCCATTAAGCATGAATATAGAATTTATATTAGCAGATATTGTGGCAGTAGAAGATGTATTAGCTGAATATAGAACAAAAAATAAGCTTGAATCAATATTCATAAGTAAACAATAAATTTAGGATAATGGCTAATCCCATCTCAAGATACCAAACACAACATTAATATCAAGTCTTTGGAATGATAATATTAATGATGGCGGTACTCTTGTTGTAGCAATCAAACATTGACAATAAATTATGTCAAACAATGAATTAATCTTTGGACTAACTTATTGCTCACATAAAATACCTTATAATTGTCACACATATATCACCACAGATGTCGTTGAAATTCTGCCAAATATTAACTCACCTTTGGGTCAATTAATAAACGCATGAATCACAAAAACATATAATCATCTTAATATTTCAAATAAACTAATCTACACAAAAGAGGTCACTTTGGCGGCATTTTGTTTCAACTAATTTATTTGAAATATTAGACATCCTTAATTAAAAGCCAAAATTTGAATTTATTTTTTCAAAATGTTTACCTTAATTTTATCTTTCAATAAGATTGAAAGATAATTATATATATAAATTTCCAAAACATGCATTAAACCAATCAAAGTATGCATATATTATATAATAAAACATATATATGAATCAATTTCTATATATATATATTTTAAATGTCATATAGGAATAAAATAATAATCACATGCCTTGCAAATATTAAACTAGATTATATTTATAAAACCTTAAAACTTTATTTAAAGAATCAAAACCCAAAAATTTATCAAGAATCTCAAAAATTCAACATAATATATAATTAAAATATCAAATCCATAAAGAATAAATTCATTCTCAATGATTCAACATGACAAAGCTTGGATGCCACTTGTAAGATTTGTAAAACAAATCTAAAATTAAATTAAATAAACCAGGATCTATTATGTCAAAACATCAAGAATAAATGAAGAATAAAACTAAATGCGGAAGCGTACCTGAATCCATGAATTCCTTGTAGTTTTACCGAATTTTGGGGATTTGATCTTCCAAATTAGCACACAAGAAATTTAGAGAATATTTGCTCTCTCTCTTTCCTAATGATGGGATATTAGAAAAGATATCTTGTGTATAATTTGGGGACCATAACCCTAATATTTATAACCTTAGCATATTAGTTCTAATCAAATTCTAATTAGCCCATCATTAATTAGAATTTGATTAGAAGAGTATCTACACATATTTCACCTATACTTTATTTAATAATTAAAAGCCCAATAAAATTCTAACCAAATTAGATCACTTTTAATTTGGGCTAACCTATCATGATAGTAAATAAAAAAATATGTAATTATCCTTATTATATATATGTAATGTCTAAATTTTCTAACAAGCATCATTGTTTATTTTTTATCAATATCTACGTGATTGATTAATTTCTCTTTTTCATGGGACAGGCAATGTGATAAGATACAAGTGAGGTAGTATAACTGGTATCGATTCCAATATGCCATTGAGAATGTTGATTACCAACACAAAAGTTGGGAGGGATACAAAGGCATTGGTTGCTAATGTTTCACCAAGGAAATTAAGGCATCCCGATGCCTTGTGTTGTGTGTTATTGAATCTATCAGCAAGGAATGGTCTACTATGATTGTGATGTGGATTCACTAAACATATTTGAAAGGTATTCCTTTTATCTAATAATTGTTAATATAAGTGTTTGACATGAGTGCTACTTCTGTGTCATCTAGTGTGTTTATCATGTTAAATTTCCCATAGAAGTGTCCTGAATTAGATGTAAAATCCTCTATGAGTTTGATTCAAAATTTGAAAAAGGAATGTTGGTCAATTTAGGAATTAACTCAAGTACCAGTTATCAATTGAGCTATAAGAGCATGCTTTAGCTTCTTTTCTTATATGTGCGTGTGATCATACCTGTTTAAAAACAATAATTAATTTATTTCTAGTTGTTGCACTATAGTAAAATGAATTAGAAATCATATCATTAAACCTTATGTGAAATCTCATATGAAAATGGAACCTTTCTCCCAAATTTTGTAAAAATCATGATGGTTAATATAAAAATTAATCCGAACATCTGTCTTTGGAGATTTTCCCAGAGCTTGCTTAAGCTTCTTTCTAATGTAAACAGATATTTTAATTTCTCATTTTGTTTTATTTCTTAATGTTTCGTACTTTATACAATGTATTAAAACTCTTATAATTCCATCAGATATTTGTAGGGTTGTCAATGGCCTCCTAAAGACTTCTCTAGGGCCACCATATGGTTTAGCCACAACTTTCCTTGCAGTCTAGGATATTTTTCTCCGGCATGAATCAGTGTAGTGCTTGGTTAGCATCATTAATTCAATGGGAGCTTGAATGGATCAACAACTGAAGATAGGTGATTCTGACTTGCCTAGGAGCTTCGAGAGTGACACTTCATCAGAGAGACCTTCAACCTCGATTGTAGAAGATAGAGTTGTCCCTGATTTTGAGTTGCATCCAGAAATGAATTTTGAATTGTCAAATACTGCTATGCTTGAGCAATGTCGGGCATACAAGAATGAACTCCAAGTCATTAATTTCTTTATGTTAGGATAAGTATGAGTGGTTCTTCAAGTAGTAGTTACTTATCTAGTATTGAAACTTTCATAGAGGGCTGCCTAAATATATCATGATAATTTTCCTTATTACTATTAACTTCTCTTCTGTCATGTATTTTTATGTAGCTTAATTTTATGTGTAGCTCTCCTTTTCTTTACAAGCTTAGTTTTACTGACCAACTTTACTGGGTTACATGCAGAAAGGTGGCTCATTATTTAACAGGAAGCCTTCCAAAGGCATCGAGTTTCTTATAAATACCAAAAAAGGTGGCAACTCTCCGGAGGAAGTGGCTGCTTTTCTGAAGAATAACACTACTGGGCTTAGTGAAACCGTGATTGGTGATTATTTGGGTGAAAGGGAGGAATTTGCTTTGAGAGTCATACATACTTATGTAGATTCATTTAATTTCAAATCTATGGATTTTGGTGAAGCAATAAGATTCTTCCTAAGCGGCTTCAGGTTACCAGGAGAGGCATAGAAAATAGACCGCATCATGGAGAAGTTTGCTGAGCGCTATTGTAAATGCAATCCTAACTCATTTACAAGCGCAGATATTGCCTATGTACCGACATACTTTGTCATAATACTCTGTCCCTACATTTTGAAGGCAACAGATAATTGAGTTTCTATTTTCTAAGGTTGTATAGTATTTCTCCTTAAAAACTGATAAAAGCATAATCATATTTTGTACCTATCTTCATCTGTTTTATGCAATTTAAATTAAGGGTATCCTTCATAAAGTTGATAGTTGATTTATAACTTGATCACCAGTCCATCGTAAGATTTTTGTATTGAGTTGCAGGCAATCGTAGATTATATATTATTTTTATAATATTATATATTATGATTTTTTAATTCATATAGTAATAATTATATTAAGAATGTTATTAAATTATATATTATTTTATTATATTATATTGAATAATAATTATGTTAAAATATGGTTAAATTATTTAACAATAAATTTATTAAAATTTAATAACAATAACAATAATCATCTACCTAAAAAAATTTCTTCTAAGGGTACTTTGGTTATTTAAGTCTTTTTTCTTATACTATTACAACATCTATTCCATTCAACCAAACACAAGAATTCTATTACAGCTCTATTCCATTCCATTCCAATCAACCAAACAATTGAATTATCGTCTGACTCTATTCCATTCTGAGTTCTATTCAATTACTGACTCTATTCCATTCTGACCCTTTTCCATTACAGTGAACCAAATGTACCGTAAATTTTTTGTCACTCAAATTCTCACTCAGCACCCTATACAAGTTAAAGCATTATCATACTTCAAACTACTCATTTCCTCAGGGACAGAATTAGAAGTTGATTGAAATTGTGAAATTAAATAAATTGCTAAAATTAAAATAGAGAATATAAAAATAAATAGAGTTTGAGAAAAAAGAGAGTTTCTTATGTGGCGAGATTCCAGCCTCCGGTTGTCTCGATCCTCCTTGGGTTCATTCCTCGGCTTTTAGGTGACCCTTCTCGAACTGAATAAGCCAGTTATAGTGGAAGAGGATGCCTACGACCACTAGCTCCACTTAGGGTTTAAACTTATAATTTAGAGGAACCTGACTCTAGCCAACCGTCGCTCCTATGGGACCGTTTTACACTAGATCATCACTTCCAAATGGCGAATCCCACTCCATTTTGTCTCTTGGGCTCGACAACCACTGACGCAGTAAGTTAACAAACCAACTGTGCAACCTTCCCAAAATATACAAAGCGGCCGTTCCTTGCACAAGTTGGAAAGATTACTTTTGAAGGGACATGGACAGAAGCGTCAGGCCCGTAATGTGGAGAAGTGATGAATACTCGTTGAGAAGGCTAAACGCAGATTCTAAGCCTCATGAACTTTTTTTGGGGATTTTTGACAACCTTTGGCTAGATGGATTTAATGGCTCATGCTTTTGGGAAAATAAATAGACATAATGAAAAAAAATGGAATTTTATTGAATAAAGAAAAGAATAAGGCTAAGCTTTTTTTGGGGAGGGAGTGTTTACAGAAAAGATGTTATCAAATTTGAGTCACTCCATCCCCTATTTATAGTCTAGTCCTACTTAAATTCTAAAAGATAAATAAAGATAAAAGCTAAAATAAAATCTAAATAATAATATCTAACAATTATCCTAACATAATTAAAAATTAAATAGAGTCTTGTGTTTATAAAATATCTCTTCTTTGCATTTTTGTCCTTATGTCTTCCATGCTTGCATTTTCAGCACCATATTTTTTCCTATGTCGCATGTTGGCCCACTTTATCTCCAAATTCATGCTTTTCGCCCTTAAATTTACTTTTGCCTTCAATTTAGTCCCTAAAAGATAAAATACCATAAATAGCCCAAATTAATAGGATCATACTCAAAATGTATATACAATTAACACATAAAAATATGTCGTTCTAGAGTATTATCAAATTCCCCCTACTTAGCCCATGCTTGCCCTCAAGTATCGTTCCTATCCACTGTGAAATTTAGAATTTGCCATGAAAGAAGTACCACTCCAAAGTTTTATAAAAATTAGTCAAAATGCATATGAAAAATAAAGAGAACCCTTAGCTTGCTTTAAGTAAAATTGCAAAAGTATTCCACTTAACACACACAAAAATTAAGATCGACTTGGATTATTTCATGAAAATTAGGTAATTTACCAAACCTACCATGACACTCTATTTGTTTCTACCTTTAGTCCCCACATGTTATTAATAAATCTTTTTTTATATTTTTTTAATTATTTATTTTTACTTAAGAATATATTGAACCTTTTGACGCGAAGAGAGATGATAGCCAAGCACCCCACCCCGGTTACTCAGCCCAACATACTCCTAATTTATTATATTTTTCTTAAGAATATATCAAACCTTTTGACGCGAAGAGAGATGACAGCCAACACCTCACCCCGGTTACTCAGCCCAACACATTCTTAAGTATTTTAATTCCAGTTAGCGGAGTTTTACCTAACACGTCACACAACCTTTTGACGTGAAGTAGGATGACAACCCAAACACCCTACCCCTGTTACTCAGCTAGTCACGTTTTAAGCTGCATTCATAACCACGAAAACATTGTTATTATTAAATGAAATTTTAATTTTGGAGGACTTAAGAGCAACAATCAAGTATCAAAAATAAGTTTCAGCAACCACCTTAATAGTCATGAACATATTTTAAGTATGCAATTGTATTAAGTGTCTTCTTTGTATTTATACTTAATCAAATTTACTAAAAGCAAAATAGGGTTAACTCTATTAATCATAATTATTTTAACATAATATAAATTAAATAGTGGAGATGAAATCAATTATAGCAAAATCATAATTTTCTCAGAAGACAAAAATCATGCTTGTAGGTCAAGCAGTGGGCAATTCCTAGTAAAAATCTTGGGGATGAAAAGAGGCAGAATATTCAAAAAATTAAATGTGGGCAGAAACGAGCATAAGGCAGCAGCACCAGCAACACAACACTAAAAACAACAGATAAATGACAGAAATAATGAGGAATGCCTCTCCCTACTTAAAACACATTGTCCTCAATGTCGAAGAAAATAAACAAATAGGTGAAAAAAGTTTAGAAAAACTCCCTGTGTAATTACTGTTAGAAAGGACGACACACGCGGAGAGAAGGACGATGGCCCGGTGGTTTCGTGCGGAAGGGAAGAAGAAGGCAAAGTGGCGAGGGGTGGCGATGAGGTTGGTGACGCGTGCGGTGGTGACTTGGCTTCAGGTTCTCACCATGGTGGCTGAAAATCGGTGATGGAGGGGTGGGGGAGAAGGTGCGGCGGCTGATGGGATTTTTGGTGTAAAAATGGGTTTATTTTTAGGGTTTAGGGGTGTATAGGAATGATGTTTGGCTGAAGGGTGAATGTTTAGAGGCAGGCTTTAGGTAGTCATGGGGCAGGGACGCACTATGCCTGGTTGGAATAAGGATAGAATAAGGATTGTTTGTTAAAGTATACCAATTCCTGAGTCTTTTTTTTCTCGTCAGTTTACCTAGATAGAAGAAGAGAAATTTATTAATATCCAAAAAAAATAAAATAATAAATAATAAAAGAAAAAGAAAGAATAAAAATAATAAAAATAAAAATTGGGTTTCCTCCCAACAAGCACTTGTTTAACGTCGCTAGCTAGACGCTTCAACTAGTATTGGGGCTGTTCCAGCTGAATTCTTTCGTCCGTATGGGCTTGGAAATTATCCTTTTTTACCACATTCACCATATTCAGATTCAACTGTCTTTGCGTCTCTCGCCTTGGTTTCGTGTTTTCCTCTAATAAAATCTTATGTGCCTATCAAGGGGTTAATCCCTTTTAAGTCAACAATGGTCTCATCATTCTCCAAAAATGTGTGTTTGAGATGCTCGGAAAGTGATTTTAATTTCAGATATGGTACCTGCATAACAGAAGATAGAAGTTTAGTATCCATAGGAGCAAACAATTTATTAATAGAAAAATTATCAAACATTCATTTTAGATTTATCTTCATAAGATGACTCAAAAGTTTGTTCTACTAATTAGTCAATTATGTCGACACGGTTTACGTTCAAGATTTCACTTGGGTGACTAATAGCATCGTAAACATTAAACTTTACGATCTCTCCATCAAACTCCATCATGAGGGTTCCGCTACACACGTCATTCTTAGTATTTGTAGTACTAAGGAAAGGTCACCCCAACAAGATGTCTGAAGATCCAGGAGCTTTATCCTCTTCCATTTTTATCACATAAAAATCTGCAGGGAAAATAAGCTCGTTAACTTTCATTAATACGTCCTCGAGGACTCCTTCGGGATGCACAACAGACCTGTCCACCAACTACATGATAACACATGTTTTCGTCAACTGTATGCCTTCACACTCGTAGATCCCCCTATCTTGCCACTTGTATTTTATTTTAATAGGAATTTATGTCACACATCTCTAGAAATATCACATCCATATGTGTGTAGAAACCAAAAATTTGTAGTACAAATGTGTGTTTCAAAGTAATATACAATAAATAATGAAATTTATGGTTTGAAACTAATTAATAATAACACATAAAATATGTACGCTATTTGAAACTAATTAATGCCCTGAATGAGCTTGCTGGTTCAAGTGGTAAGGGAATTAGTGTGTTAGAGGTCTTATGTTCAAATTTCTGCGCGAGCATGGATGTTATATTTTTGCTCGGTTATGCGATAGAGTTTTAGTGGTGTTGGATATCTAAGGTGGTTAAGAGTTAGTGGGGGAGTGGGAGAAAATCTAGGGATATGCCATTATCTATTTCGTTAATTTTATTTTTATTATTTTTTAATTTAATTATTTTTCCAAAAATTACCACATCTTTCTGACGTTTCTTTTCCTTTCTCTGCGAAAATTCTATTCCATCTTATTTTTCCCCAATCCTGCCCATCACCTTTTAATTCTTATCGTTGTTTTGGAATTTCGTTGCTCCGCACTTGATTAAGGTAAGTAATGTTGCGTCTGTAGGGGTTTTCGTTTTCTGTAAGGTGGGTTTTCCTTCCGTGATGGCGTGTTGGTATATGTGAAATCTGATTTTTTCTACGATTATTTTGGTGTAAGAGAAGGCGTTGAAATGTGAATTTCGATCCATTCATTTTAACGGGGTTAGCGGTGGTTCTCGTCGTTGGTAAATCGAGTTTTTGTCAGATTATTGTTGACGAATTTGTGATTGTCTACTAATTGGGCTTTTGCATGCTATGTTTTAGGTTTCGAAGGCCTTGGGAGTGGTATCGCACCAAAATTGTACTAGGTGTGTACCAGAATCACGAAAAATTGAGCTTCGACAAAAGTCGAAAACCACATTGTCGACGTCATACGGATGTATGCCTGGCCGTGTAGTTGGCCGTGTGTGAGACACGACCGTGTGATCAACGAAGGCATAGCCGTGCCTAAGACACGGTTGTGTAGTAGTGTGAGCTAGGCCAAATTGGGCTTGTGGGCCACACGAGCGTGTCGATTTTGGGCAAGCCACATGGACATGTGGGCCCATAATTCTGAAATTTTCCCTAGGGCTACATGGGTCGTTTCGATCGACTGTGGGCATGGGGTCGGTAATGGCTAATCAAACCCTAGATTATGTGATCTGATATTCTGATAGTATGCTCTGAGTAGGACACTTTTATGCATGTCTGACTATTCTGTTATATGTAAATATGATTTCTATACACAAGCATGATAAGCATGTTGTATCTGTCTTCTGTATCTGTTTTAGGGTGAGATGATATATATAGATGAAGTGTTCTGAAAGACGACCTTCATCTATATTCTGGCAGCTTGGCTACACTCTATCTGATATGTGTCGTAATGGCACGATATGGTGTGTAGGGATGGGTGGGTGTTTTTAACCCTACATGGTGTGATGGGATGGTCGAAGTTTGTGTGTAGAGGATGGGGGTAGGATTCTGTATATCTGTTTTGCATTTCTATTTCTGATATCTGTATCTGAAAAAAGGACTTAAGTCTGAATATGTATCTGACTGGTTATCAGGCCAATGTATGTATTGCATGTCTGTTTTTGTTGGGTTACACACTGAGTTTACGTAAATTCACATTTTGTGTCTGCATTGCATTCGGGTAATCCACAAACTTAGACGAATCGATGCGGCAGAGTCTTGCGGTGACCACTAACCTACGAACTAATTTAAAATAAAGGTTTTATATATTTAAAGATTATTTCTTGGAATTTTGTATTAATTGGACTCTTCAGACTGTTGGTTTAATTTTTGGGGGATTTGGATTTTTGTTTAATACGTTATTTGTGATGTTTATCTAAAAACATCGTTTTTACGAAAATAATAGTTTTCCAAACTTAAGAATAGGATTTCAAGAGAATAACGTTTATTTTAACTTTCGCTGTAAAATATGTTTGGCAAAAAATCAATTAATTAACGTTTTCGACAATGGATACAAATGAATATGAGTTAATAAGCTGAAATATTTTAACGTAACAACTCAGTTTTCAAAACTCATTCTTTATGACATCTCCAGATTTGGCCATAACGTTTAGGCTGGATTTGGATGTTACATTTAGTGGTATCAGAGACAGGTTACAAAACTTGGGCTATGAAATTTTGAGTTCCAAAAATTTTGTTTAAAAAAAATTGGTTTTCAAATAATTTGGGAAAATTTTAAGAAAGTATGTGGTACATCGAGTCTCCGGCGCCGATCCTGTAAGTATTTCTAAACTTAGATAGTATTTCCTGAAAACACTGTAGATAGTACATTTTAAAATTGTAAGAAAATAGTTAGAGAATAAAGCCTCTGAAAATATCTCTAAACTTCTAATAATTTTTGCATAAAATATCTATTAATAAATACGGGAACTGATATACACAATTTAAAAATGTAGATAAAATTTAAATTTTACGATGAGCGCATATAGAACTCACAGACATCGTATTTGTAGCTGCAGTAGAGGATGTAGGAGGGCTCGGGCTGAGTCTTCCTCTTTGGGCAATATACCAAACTTAGATACGAGTGAGACACCGGTTTCAACTGCGAGACACCGGTTTCAACTGCTACTGAGACTGGGTCTCAAAGTCGTTCAGCGGGGGACTACGCACTATCCCAAGCCATGTTGAGGATATTGGGGAAGGCCGCCGGACCCCATTCTAGATCTAGAAGCCGTGGGTCGGTAACTGAACGACTCCGATCCAATGGTGCTGAATTATTTAAGGGTGTCACTGAAGTCGCCCCTACTGTGGCCAAGTATTGGTTGGAGGCCACCGAGAGGATCATGAATGATATAGACTGTACTCCCAAGCAAAAGTTTAAGGGTGTAGTCTCTTTGTTTCACGACGAGGTATATCAATGGTGGTTATTGGTTGAGGAGGGTACTCAGCCTGATCGTCTGAACTGGAACTTCTTCAAGACTGCTTTTCAAGAGAAATATGTGAAAGTGAGCTATGTTGATGCTCGTATGCGTGAGTTCATGAATCTCACGTAAGGTGATAGATCTGTGGTCGAGTATGAGGCCGAGTTTCTGAGGTTGAGTCGCTACGCTCGAGGTATGGTGGCGTCTGAGTATGAGAAGTGGGCCCGCTTTGAGGATGGCTTGAAGGATAATTTGCGAGTTCTGATTGCTCCACAGAGGGAGTGAGAATTTGCTGTTCTAGTTGATAAGGCGAAGATCGCTGAAGAGGTTAAGCGCGTGGAGCGCCAAAATAGGGACCGTGAGAAAAGCAAAAATAAAAGAGAGTCGGAGCCCTCTAATTCTATTCAGACGACTAAGAAAAACGCCAGACTTGATGGGCCGGTTAGAATAGGGGTTCCTGCTGCTCCCACTGGGATTCAGCCTTGTGGGGATTATGGTAGGTACCATCGGGGCGAGTGTTAGAGGAGGATAGGGGCTTTTCTAAGGTGTAGGTTTTTGGAGTACTGTATTAGAGAGTGTCCACATCGGGCAGATTAGATGCAAGCTTCGAGATTGGGTTCTGTACAGCCTCAGAGGGAAATTGAGCAACCACCTATGGGCCGTGGACAGACTAGGGGCGGTAATGGTGTGGGTCGAGGGCAGCCGGACAGAGATGCTACTTAGATTGAGGCGAGGCAGCCTACATGGTTTATACTGCTTGAAGCCGAGAGGATAGAGACGCTCTTGATATTATCACGGGTACGTTCTTTATTTTTGATGTGCCTTATTCTGCTTTGATAGACATAGGTTCTACACACTCCTATGTAGCTAGTTTTGTATCTGAAAACTTGGGGATTTCTATTGAGAGCACTTCTAGTGAGATCACTATACGGAGTCCGTTGGGGCATTCTGTTTGGGTTAGTAAACTTTATAGGGATGTTCCGTTTGAGGTGCAAGGGGCTGTATTTCTGGTGAATCTGATAGAGTTACCATTTGAGGAGTTCGATTTGATTCTGGGTATGGATTGATTGGTTGAGCACCGGGTCAATTTGGATTGCACGACTAAGAGGTTTGTATTGAGGACTGAGGATGATAAGGAGGAGGTTGTGATAGGTGAGCGTCGAGATTATCTGTCCAATGTGATCACCACTCTTGTGGCTGAGAAACTGATTTGGAAAGGATGTGAGGCGTATTTGGCTTACGTCAATGTTTAGGATTTTTTGGTATGCAAATTCTGTTTTTGAACATCAAACAATCATCAGATCCGATTTGGTTCTTTGAATCACTAGTAGACTCGCATTGCACTCTCTTAGCTTACAATTCACTATCACATTTTTGAGCTTCACAAATTTGTTGAAGAAATACTGGTTTAGCTTTTAACTTAGCTAAAATCGAACCATTATCAGATAATATCAAATGTGTATTCATTGCTATCAAAGCAAACAATGATTTTTTTACTTAAAGCATCCGCTACTACATTCGCTTTCCCCGGATGATAATCGATTACTAATTCATAGTCTTTTAGAAGCTCGAGACATCTCCTTTGCCTCATGTTCAGATCCTTCTGAGTCATAATATACTTTAAACTTTTATAATCGGTAAAGATGTGGCAATTTTCACCGTACAAATGATGTCGCCAAATTTTCAATACGAAATCAATAGCGTCCAACTCTAAATCATGCTTCGGATAGTTCTTTTCATGTGGTTTCAACTGTCTGCAAGCATAAGCTATAAAATTTCCCTCTTGCATCAACACGCAACCCAAACCGTTCAATGACGCATCACTGTAAACCACGAATTCTTTTCCTGACTCAGGTTGAACCAATACTGGTGCCTCAGTTAACAATGTTTTCAACTATTCGAAACTCTGTTGGCATTTCTCGGACCACTCAAATTTCATATATTTTTGTAGCATTCTGGTAATCGGTGTAGCAATCATAAAAAATTCCTTAACAAATCGTAGACAATAACTAGCCAATCCTAGAAAACTTCTGACTTCAGATACATTTTTTGGTGGTTTCCAGTCAAGAACTGCTGAAATCTTACTCGGATCAACTCTAATACCTTCTATTGAAACAATGTGCCCCAAAAATCCAACTTCTCTGAGCCAAAACTCACATTTGCTAAATCTAGCAAGCAGTTGCTTATCGCTCAAAGTTTGAAGTACAATTCTCAAATACTCGACATGCTCAAATTCATATCGTGAATAGATCAGAATGTTGTCAATGAACACAACAACAAATCTGTCTAAATACGGTCTAAATATTTGGTTCATCAAATCCATAAAGACTGCAGGTGCATTAGTTAATCTAAAAGGCATGACAAGAAGTTCATAATGTCCGTACCTCGTTTTGGATGCAGTTTTCAGCACATCAGAGTCTTTAACTCACAACTGATAATAACCAGACCTCAAATCAATCTTCAAAAACACTGTTGTAGCTTTCAATTGATCAAACAAATCATCTATTCTTGGTAGCGGATATGTAACAGACCGATTTTGACCCTAATCGGAACGGTGGTTTCGGGACCACGAATCCGAGTCTGAGAAATATTTTAATATTATATTCTGAGTTAATTATATGTGAATTGATATGTGTGAAAATTTCGTATGAAAATTTTATCGTTTAAGTGCTTAATTTGAATAAAAGGACTTAATCGCGTAAAGTGTAAAAGTTATAAACTATAGTGTAAAGTGCTAGAATGATGATGGCTTTTAAATATGGAGTATTAAAAGAATAATTAACCCATTTTATGAGTTAGTGGGTGGTAAAGGTCAAGTGTAACCTTATATTATAAGTTGTTTTTATTATTTAGTAAAGGTTAAAATGGTAAAACATAAAATAATGTTAATATATGTTATCTTATATGAAATTAAAAGCCATTTTAATTGTTCTTCTTCTTCCATTGCCGTGAGTTAGCTAAGAAAAAGAGGTTTAAGGGCTTAAAACATTCGGTCATCATCAAGCTCAATTAGGTATGAATTTTAGCTCGATTTTTGATAATTTTTACGTTTTTGAGATCGTTGCTTCGAATATTACCCGACCCATGCTTGAATTTTTGAAATTTGTATGTAATATGATTCGGCCATTGATGAATTCTTGAGGTTTTGATGTTGATGATTTTTAAATTAAAGATATGTTAAGGATTGATATATTTTGTATTAGAAATTTTAGTGAATTTTAGTATTTTGGGCTAAATTGAAAAAAATAAAATTTTGAGGGGCCTATTTGCAAAATAAATGAAAGAAATGGACTTGTATAGTCCCTATACATATTCGGCCCTTAAGGAGTATGGGGAAATTTGGTGTATTTTGAGTTTTATGCAAATAGGACTAAATTGCAAAGTTTTGAAATAGTGGGGGTAAAATGGTAATTTACCCATTTATGTGTTTTGGGACTAAATTGAATTGAAATGTACTTGAATGAGCTAAATTTAATGTGTTTTAGATCAAGAGCAAAGAAAAGCGGAATTGGATCGGGGAAAGACGAAGGTTCTCGAATAGCCGATTTACACGGACTATCGACAACCGAGGTAAGTCCTTAAGTACTTATATGTTAAAGAGTTAGTTATAAACATGTTAAAGAATAAAATTTAATAATGTTGACTATGGAATCATGTGTTAGCCGAATATAAAGGTGTTAAATTTGATTTGATATATATATTGATAATGTGATATGAAGAAATATATGTTTTCGATATGATAAGTGGATGTAATATGATGTATATGATTTGGTTGTGATGTTGGCATTTATAAATATATATTGAAGGTTTAATTATGTTGTTACTCGGGCTTCGAGCCTAGCAGGCCTTGTGCCAGTGAGTTATTCGAGCTTCAAGCCTAGCAGGCTTAATGCCGGTGAAATAGTTCGGGCTTTTAGGCTAGCAGGCCACGTGCCGGTGAAATGATTCGGGCTTATTGCCTAGCGAGCTTAATGTCGTGATATATATTCGGACTTTAAGTCCAGGAGCCTAGTCTTAGGTGAATGTAATCGAACTCTAAGCGCATGAAAAACAAGTTATGAACATGTCGAGGAATTTCTGTTTAGAAACATGATTCGTATCAATTCGACAGAGAGGTACGTAAAAAAAAAAGTATTTGAATAAATGAAGGTTTTACATATTAACTTGTTTGAGATGAATGAATATGTATATGCAAGTTATATCATGTGATGGTAATTATTTGGAAGCATGAATGTATTTAGTTGATGAAATAAGCATTTAGTATGTACATATGTCTGAGATATATTGAATGATTGGTGTATGTGAATAAGAAAGGTAAAGCTTTAGCATCAAGTGCATCAATGATATATAGTTGTTTCGGCTTTATGAATAAAATAGGTTATGTATTGATTATGTTCGAACTAGTGATAGAGGATATTGACTCGTATGGTTATATATATATATTACTTATATAAGTATATGTTTACTTATGGCTTACTAAGCTAGCATGCTTACCGTGTGGGTGCTCTTATCTACCTCTATTTTATAGGTCTTTGATTCAAGCTACAGACTCGAAGGATCATCTAAGAAGTCAACCGCACTATCAAACTTTTGGTATACTTATCTTAGTTTTATTTGAAAGGCATGTATAGGCTAGACTTAAGTGTTAACTATTAGATTTTGGGTGTTTATACATAACTATAAAATAGCCTTGCGAAAAAAAAGGCTTATTTCATTTGGTTAACTTAAGTTTTTATGTTCTATGACCTAATGGTTGGAATTCAAAGGTTAAGTTTAGTTATATGTGTGAATGGTTGAATGCTAAATGTGTTTGATTCGTGGCAAAAGTATACTTGACCTGTTCATGTATATCTAGTTTAATGTATGTTATATAGAAAGTATGATTACGGCTAAGATGATTGTATGTGCTTTGGGTTTAATATGTACAGGATGGATAATGTTCATGGTTGAGTTGAGTTCGTTTTATCAATAATATGGGCATTCGAATATGGCTTTTCTCTTGTGCTAGTTTGAAGTTGTCATATATGAACTATAAGGATCGAATGTTATATATGTTTATGTTATTAGGATTTAAGGATTAGATGGATGTTGATACACGGTCATAGTTAAATTATGTATGGAAGATGAGTAGTAATGGACGTGTATTAATTTATGAAACATGAAACATGTTTTACAATATTCATTGAGTTCGGCTTAGCTAAAGAGGAATTTTTAATTGTAACTTATGTGCTAGATGAACTAGTTAAATTAAGCCTATAATTTGAATATGACAAATGAGTCGGCATATAAGGTACATATACATACGTCTACCTATATATATATATGTTCTTAACTGTAGGTAAATGTTGGTTTGATTGTGTATTGGTTCTATTTGAGTTAATACAAGTCATGTAATGTTCATGAAATTCTCATGTATATGTTCTTGTATATTCGGCTAAGCTATTAATTGCGTTTATGATAATGTAATGAAATTATGCATCTTGACTATATAGCCTAAAGTTTTGATTATCGAGTTGTTTTCATTAATAAATAATAATAATAAATTGACTTTTGAAATGGTTTGCTTGTTTATAAGCTTCGCATATTACGATCAACTTGTCGAATGTGGTATATGGGATTAGTATTCTTTGAGTGACATTGTCGTAATATATGTTTGTGGTCATTTTGTGTTCGTTGATGATTACATTGCTTAGGATTTGGGTTAAAGTATTAAGCATGTATTATACTTGTGTGATTAGTTTGGTTATAAATGAATTATTTGATAAAAATATTTAGCTAAAATTTAATAGTTTGAGCAGAAGTTATAACTTATCCGGTAATACCCGTAACCCTAATCTGGCAACGGATACGGGTTAGGGGTGTTACAGGATACTTGTTCTTTATAGTAACCTTATTAAGTTGTCGATAGTTTATGCACATTCTTATTGACCCGTCTTTCTTCTTTACAAAAAATACTGGCGCACCCTAGGGCGAGAAACTCGGTCTTGCAAAACCTCTATCTGTCAACTCTTGGAATTGAAATTTCAACTCTTTTAACTCTGTTAAAACCATTCTGTACGCAGCTACCAATATTGGTGAAGTTCCCGATATTAAATCAATAGCAAACTCAACCTCTCTGATCGGTGATAAACCCGGTAACTCTTCTGGAAACACATCTGGATACTCGCAAACAACTGGTACTGATTCAATCTTTGGTTCTAAGACTTTTGTATCAAGTACATATGCAAGATATACGTTGCATCCCTTTTTCACATATTTCTGAGCTAACATCGACAAAATTACAGCTAGTAAACCACTCAGATCATTTAATTCAATTTGGAGAGACATTTCAACTCAATTGTCTTTCGTCTTCAATTTACTACTACATCATGCAATATCAACCAGTCCATACCCAGAATTACATCAAATTTATCAAACAGCAACAACATCAAATCAGCTAAGAAACAATAACCCTGAGTCATTAACAGACAGTGCTTGCAAACTTTGTCAACCAGGACATATTTGCCTAAAGGGTTCGGCACTTTTATAACAAACTCAGTAGAATCAACAAGTAAATTCTTACTAGAGACTAAATTCGCACATATATATGAATGACTTGATCCGGAGTCTATCAATGCAACTACATCAGTGTCATATAAGAGAATGTACCAGTAATAACATCTGGGGATGACGTTTCTTCGCGAGTACGAATAGCATAGGTTCTGGCAGGTACTTAGCTTCAAATTTCACAGCAGTATCTCGTGCTGCACCTCTACTACCACTCACGTTTCCAATATTATGGGATAATATTCCTCTCGCAGTCGTGTTGCTTGGACTAGCATTTTGAGATTTATCTTTCACATCTAATTCAGGACAATCTCAAATGAAATGTTCGTGCGAGCCACATCTAAAACAGGCTTTGTCATTTATTCAACACTCTCCAAAATGTTGTTTTCCACATCGTCCACATCCAGGTTTATTTGGTCTAGCATTACCCACACTTGCCATTGACGTAGTTGGAGTTTTTGAACTCATAAAGTGCTTCCCATGATCTCTATTAGAGTACTCCACCAATGCATTTGATCGACTATAAACATCTCGTGATTTCTTGGATAAAGAGTGATAGGGTATATTCATTAATCTCTTTCTCGAATCTTTAGTTTCAGAATCAGCCTTTCTCTTTTCTTTGCCCAGTTCTTCAGCTTTGCAAGCACGACCAACAAGTACCACAAACTCTTTAACCTCTAGAATTCTGACTAGCAGTCTGATGTCTTCGTTCAATCCGTCTTCAAATCTTTTGCACATAATAGCTTCCATTGAAACACATTCCCGGGCATATTTGCTGAGCCTCACAAATTCTCATTTATATTCTTTTTCAGACATACGACCTTGTTTTAATTCTAGAAACTCTTTGCGTTTCTTATCAATGAACCTCTGGTTGATATATTTCTTTCTGAACTCAGATTGAAAGAAATCCCACGTAACCCGTTCTTTTGGTACCACTGATGTCAGAGTATTCCACCATTGATACGCAATGTCTCTCTATAAGGATACAGCAGATGTAATACATTCTTTAGGTGTACACGACAATTCCTCGAATACTCTAATTGTATTTTCAAGCCAAAATTTAGCTCTCTGGGATCATCGTCAACTGTAGCCCTGAACTATTCAGCTCCATACTTACGAAATTTATCAACTAGTGGCTTATTTAATTGTATATGATCAATAACTTGAGGAACTACAGGGATTCGTTGTGGAATTGGTGGGGGTGTAGGTTGTTGAGCAGCCAGATTTTTCCGGACATATTGAGTGAACCACTCATTCATCATTTGGAAAAATGCTTCTTTAGCCTCACCTCCGTGACTACTCGACACGGGTCTAGAATCAAATGGCGCTGCCCCTTGAGTGGGAGTAGGTGCATTGCTCTCAATATCATCAGCTACAACACATTTAAGATTCATTACTATATGAAAATATAGTTTATAATGTCAGGAGTCATCACACTATCACAAGTTATATATGGCATGTATAGCTAGACTCTTATATATGCTACGTTAGTCCTAGAATAGACTAAACTATAGCTCTGATACCAATAAATAAAATGCTCTTCACGCGTATTTAATGCCAAAATAGGGTTACGAAGCATTACCAGACTTACAACACATTTAAACATACGTTTCATATATAATTAATTAAATCATATGCATTCATATCACAATCATTTTGTCTCTAATACGAGCAAACGAGGCCTTAAACATACATTAGAAGTGGTTTGAGACTAAATTGATAACTTTCAAAACATTTGGAGTACTTATAAAATTTTTCACAAAACAAGGGACACACGCCCGTGTGGCCAGACTGTGTATCTCGCACGATCATCAAACACGCCCGTGTCACAGGCCGTGTGGGACATTTGAAATGGGAGCACATGGCCATGTCCCAGCTCATGTCTGACCCCGCGTAACTCTCTGACTTGGGTCACATGGCCAACACAAACGCCCGTGTGGCTAGCCCGTGTGCCCTGAAAATGGCCCACACGCCCGTGTGCCAAGTCGCGTGCTAGGCTGTGCCAAACCTGTAGGGTATACTGACTTATACCACACGGCCAACTCACACGCCCGTGTGTAAGGCCGTGTGGAGCATACTGACTTGATCTCAAATTCAACACCAAGGGACACACAGCCGTGTAACATAATTGTGTGTGACACACGGCTAAGACACAAGCCCATGTCTCTGCCTGTGTGGACAAAAATAGGCTATTTACCAAGGCATTTTGCCACCCATTTTGCACATACCTATACAAGCTCAAATGGTACCATTTCAAGATACAAATATGCAACCAAATACCAAAAACCAAAGTTCAAATCATACCATTTCTTTACCATCAATACATATCACAAATATACCACAATTTGACATTTAATTTCATACCTAATTCACATACACAATTCAATTAACTAAACCCTTCCAAACATGTATTATCATGTACCAATTCACAAGCATATAGCTTCCCAAATATCAATCCTTTAACATTCAAATTACCTAATATCATATAGCATCATAAAACAAACCTCAAACATACATTAAAGGTCAATTTCCAAACTCAGAACAAAACCATTTGCACATCTATAAACATCATTAAATTCATAATCACAAGCCAACTCAAATGGTCAAAATGTATTTCCATCGAACATACCAAAATGACCAAAGCCTATACATGCCATATACCATATATACACAACTTCAAAAGTACCAAAATAGTTGTCTGATAGTATGATGAAGTCCCTGATGATCCCCGGATCCGAGCTAGCTACGTAATACTATAAACATAGAAAAATAAACAAAGTAAGCTATAAAGCTTAGTAAGTTCGTATATAAATATGAAACAATCTTATCATTCATTACCATTTCTAAATAGATGACATAAATTGCATTAAAGCATAAATCACTAAGTAACATAAAGTTCTCAACTCCCTTAACTCGTTATTGAATAGTTTTTCGTACATACATGTATTGATATGTATCTATTTCTCACCAATTCACTTATCAAATCACTCTGAGTTTACAAATGCTTACGGTACGAGTACATCGATTGTAACATCCTAGATTAGGGGTTATACGTTTGTGCATAATTCATGAGTTAGTAGGTTTTGGCAGTGTTGGAAGTGTATTAAGGGTTTTTAGAATTTTAGGATGGAAGAAGAAAGCTTTGGAAAATTATTGGCTTTTAAATAAAAAGGGGAGCTAGGTAAATGAGGCTTTAAAAGAAACTCCGTGTGAAGCATGACACAAGGAACCATGTGGTAAAATGGCATGTTTTATGAATTATGAATGTGTTATGTGAATTCTAGAAATAAGGAAATGTATAGAAATATATGGAAATGTATGGAAGTGTATGGAAATGTGTGGAAATGTGTGGAAATGTATGGAAATGAAAGGCAATGTAGGGAAATGTAAGGAAATGTAAGGAAATGTAAGGAAATGTAAGGAAATGTATGAAAATGAATGGAAATGAATATTTTTGGAAACCTGGAAATGCATTAGGACATGAACATTTTAGGAAACCTAGAAATGTAAGGAAATGGTTCAAAAATGGAAAGTACACATTTTTGGAAACCTGAACATTTGGAAACCAACATTTTAGGAAACACAACATTTTGGAAACTGAACATTTTAGGAAACCTGAACATTTTTGGAAACTTGGAATGTAAGAAAAATGGCAAGTTACAGAGCCGATCGAAAATTTTAGGAAACTTAGAAATGACCCCGAAATGATGAGTTTTAAAGTTTAAAATAGGAAATTAAGGCATGGTGGCCTTAAAAGAAAAGTTGGTGAAATTTGACTCACAAACAGGCTTGGAAAAGTGGCCTGAAGATGGCACTTAGGGCCTAAGGAAATGGCTCCATATGCAAGAGGAATGGGCCTGAGTTCGAGTCACTTGGGAAGCAAATAAAGGAGGTTTTATTTTTGCTTCCAGAAGACTGAGGTGGACGGCACATGCTTCTAGAAAGGAGGTGTTTTATTTTCATAAATATTCGATTAAAAAGGTGATAAATAAAGGATTTTTAAATTGGATTATTTTGAAGAGATAAATGTTGGATTAAACTCTTTTATTTATGATAATTAAAGGATAAAGCTATCAAAATAGAAGAGTGGTGGCCAAGTAAAGGACTCTAGCTAGTAATTTTGGCTATAAAAGGAAGAGTAAGGCTATTCTTCATTCATTCTTTCTCTTCACGAAAACCTCTGCTTGAAATCCTCTAAAGTTTCTCCTCTCTCTCTCACGAAATTTTCTCGCCATTATTCTCTTTTTCTCTTTTCTTTTCTTCTTCTATCAAAAGCCGAAAATACCAATAGCCCTAGTCGATTTCTCACTAAGTCTCAAGAGCCGAAATTGTTATCCACATCAAAGCCATAATAGAATCTCGCTAAGGGTTCAAGCAAGAGTTCCATCAAATTCTTGATGAGGGTAAGATTAGGTTAGATTCTCATTCTATTTCTTTTAAGGTTGTCGAAATTAAGATTCTAATACCCTTAATATCCGTTGTCGAAGAGATCTTTCGGGATTTACTAAGTGTCGACTACAGGAAGGAAGGAGAAGTTCTTTTCCGAAGGTACACCATAAGCCGCGTGTTCCCTAGTTATTCGGTGAATTTGGGATTTAAGAATCTAAGGTAAGTCATATTTAACATTCGGCTAAGGGTTATTTGTTGTGAATAAATGTTAGAAATTGATCTAACATGTTGTTATAGGGATTTCGATGAGAGGATACAAAGATTTCTGGATTTGAGAATTTCAAGGTAAGTTTAAGAATACTAATCCTACTAGGATTTGGATTTATGGCCGAATGGCTTTTCATTAAAGTAGTAAGTGAATAATCAAATGTAGGGATTAAGGATCTAAGCGGTAGATCGATTTGAGATCTCAAGGAATTTGCTAAGTGAATCGTGTGTGTACTCACACTAACTTTCAATATATATATTGGCAATAATTGTTTTAATATATGAATGTGTATAAGAATGAGAATGTGGCTAAGTACCACAAATGTGGCAAAAGTACCAGTGCACGTATTCCTACTTTTGATAGGATTATGAATGTGTTATATTCGAAAAGTGACATGAATGTGAATTTAAGTATGACATGAATGATATGTAATAATTGGGGCATTTGGGATATATGTGAAGGGAGAAAGTGAAGGTGATGACTACGGTCTCACCAACGAAGGTCTTGACTTCGGTCTCACCAACGAAATATGGTGGCTACGGTCCCATTAATTGAATATGGTAACCGGTTACATTATTCGAATATAGTGTCTAAAGACACAACGTAAGTGGGCGATGAGCACGTCGATGCGCAGCGATCGCCTTCGATGGTGTGTAGCGGATGGAGGGTCGACTTAGTAGTCCCCACGTGTTATGCAGGTTGGTACGGGTTGTGTGTAGCGGATGGACAAATAGGCTTGGGTTTGGGTTGCATCATCCTTTATTTTGTATGAACATGAAATTGATATGACTTGTATGCTCGATTTGTTGAAAATTAGTATCGTGTGTACACATTGAGTTGGTGGACTCACCTCCGTTGGGGAATTATTTTTCAGTGATGAGTGAAGAATGGACCTGGGTCGGCAGGAGCTAAAGGTGGCCATGCATCACTTGAAGAGTTTAATTAGAAATTTAGACTTTATTAAGTTTTAGTACTTTAAACTTTATTTTGGGTTTGAATGATGTAATAAGGCCATAAGGCCCAGTTGGATTTTCTTTATTTCTGTTTATTTTTTTTTTTGCTTGATTATGATACAATTTATTTTTGATTAAAGTTAAGTAAATTTATTTCTTTCAAAATAATAAACCCTAAAATTAGTTTGTCACCTTATTTAAGTTGGATTTTCAAAATTTACTAAATGGGTTCCAATTTAAGCCCAACCCAAAACGAATTTTTCTTAACTACACAAATTTTCTCTAAGTTATTCAGGACATTGAAAACCGGTTTACTTAAGGAACATACCAGATCCGGTTCAGGCTCGTGGGCCGGGTGTGGGGTGTTTCATCGATTTTTTGATGCCATAGTCCAACTATGGTCTTACACATACATTGCCAAGGCCCTGCCGTGGACTTACATTCATATGCCACAACCCGGTTATGGTCTTATTTTTTGAGGCTATGGTCTTAATTAATAATTCGTCTTACTTACATCATACATTTAATTCAAAGTCTCCAAATTTTAACCAATAAGATAAATACAATCATAATACCATTCATTAATTTAGTAAATATACATTTAAATTTAATTATACGAACTTACCTCGTGTACGGAATTGACTGAACGGACCGACTATTCAATTACTTTACTTTTTCCCCGATCTAAGTCTGAATTCCTTTTTTCTTGATCTATAATTATTCAATTTAATCCAAAATATATGTTTGAGCTATTTTACACATTAGCCCATAAGCTTTCACATTTTTTTACAATTTAGTCCTTATTACGTAAAATCACATTTTCATAAAATTCAAAACTAACCCACGCTAGCCGAATTACTATTATACCCCTAGTAGCCCATATTTTTCATTTATTTCAAATTTCCACCACACCATTTACACATTTCTCAATTCAATCCCTATTTTACATTTTTCTCAAAAATCACTTAACAAAACTTGTTTATCTATCATCAAACATTCATAATCTATCATTAAACAACAAAATACTCATGTATTCATCAATGGAAACATCTAAAATCTTTAACAATTTTGCAAAATAGTCCCTGAGCTAGCTAGACCTAGTTGCAACAATCTCAAAAGCATAGAAATCATTAAAAACCGACCAAAAATGGACTTACAATTAGGCAATGAAGTGACCGAATACTTTCAAGCCCTAAAATAGCTTTTCTCCATGCTTCATTCGGCCAACAAGATGAATGAAACAAAATCTTTTTGTTTTGTTTTAGTTAAATTAACCTATAATTCATAAATTATTAAATTAACCTTGTTTTAAAGCATTAAAATTTCACTTGTTTTATGTCTATAAATGTCCATTACCTATATTAGTGGTCTAATTACCATTTAAGGCCATACATATTAAAGATCCATGGCAATTTGATACATTTAGCTAATAGAACACAAATTTTGCACTTTACGTGATTAAGTCATTTTTACCGAATTAAGCATTCAAACGATAAAATTTCTTCACAAAATTTTCACACAAACATATCATGTTGTAAATACTAAAATAATAATAAAATAATTATTTTGACCTCGGATTTGTGGTCCCAAAATCACTATTTTGATTTGACTAAAAACGGGCTGTTACATATCGGCGGTTTGTCGGGGGGTTCTCTTTGATTGCAGCTCCTTTGACTAAGCTTCTGCGTAAGGGTGTTCTTTTTGTTTGGACCGATGCGCAACAACCGAACTTCGAGAAGCTCAAGTCTATTCTGACTTAGGCTTTTGTGCTAATATAGCCTGAATCTGATAAAGAATTTGTGGTCTACACTGATGCGTCGCACGTCGGTTTGGGATGTGTATTAATGCAAGATGGAAAAGTTGTGGCTTATGCATCCCATTAGCTTAAGACACATGAAGGGAATCATCCGACGCATAATCTCGAGCTTGCTACTGTGGTTTTTGCGTTAAAAATATAGAGGCACAATCTGTATGGTGAGAGGTGTATTATCTACACTGATCACAAGAGCCTCAAGTACCTCCTTACTCAGAAGCAGTTGAATTTTAGGCAGTGCTGATGGATTGAGCTACTCAAAGATAATGACTGCACGATAGAGTATCATCCTGGTAATGCTAATGTGGTGGCTGATGCTATCAGTCGTAGAGCGATGATTAATTTGAGAGCGATGTTCGCTCGCTGTAAATGGAAAAATATATAGCATTTTTACTATGTGATTTATCACATTTTTACTTAAATCCGTTGTTAAAACTAAGTAACTATTTAATAAATTAATGAAATATGTGAAAATATGAAAATAGGACATAGAAATTATTAAAATGTGATTTTATGCTTTATTCTCATTCATTCTCATCATTCATCATTCTCTATTCTCTCCAAATTCTCTTAGTCTTTTCCGTTCCCACGCCTAGCATCATCTTTTCATAGAGATTTTAGCAATTAAGCCTCTTAAAGAACCCTTGGTCGGCCACCTTGGAGAGCCATCAGCAAAGGAGCAAAGTAAAGGAACGAAAGAGCCTCGTCAGTCAGAGTCTTGGTTGACAGCCACTCTGAATTGGGTTTAATATTTCTTTTCTTTAATTTAATCTAAAAATGTTTGCTATGTGTTCTTTGTTCTTGTTTACAACAATGTTAGCTTAATTTTATTTAAGTTAGGATGATTGCTTTGATTAAATAATATTTATTTGATTCATGCTTATAATGTTTGTGCCTCAATCGATCATGTTTTCAATTAAAATCAAGTTTGTATTTCGTTCATACGTGATTGAAATGCACCTGAATTAGCTGAGTGATCCTGATCAGACGACGACTAATGGACACATAATTGAAATGTGCATGCTTAATGTAGATCCTGACCCGATTAAATTGTATGTTGCATAACAACTCTGACCAAGCTCTGTTATCTGCTTAGTTTTTAAATTTGTGTGATTAAACTGTTTTTATAACAGCCCGATTCAGAGGCTGGTCGGAACAGTGGTTTCGAAACCACTAGTCCAAGGTCAGAGAAAATTATTTTTATGTTATTTTATGAGTTAGAGCATGATTATATAGGTGCATGAAAATTTTGGTGCTTTAATTCTAGCGATTTCATGCTTAATTGTGAAAAAGGACTAAATCGCATAAAGTGTGAAAGTTCTATTTTACAAGCTAAAGGTGTATAATAGCTATAGAATATTAATGGTTGACTGGCCATAGGGGACAAACAGTGTCAAATTGGTCAAAGTGGTTGAAATTAGGTGGACCAAATTGAGGTTTTATATTAAAATAAAGAAAGAAAAGATATCATCTTTTCTCCTTCACTCCTCCACCAAAAATTAGTAGCAAAAAGTGGTTTGAAAGCTCAAAAATTTCAGCAAACTCTTCTCCTTACAAGTAAGTGTTTTAGTGATCATTTCTTGATAATAATTGTACTTTTGGAACCCCTAAAGCTTGAGCTAGCTAAAGAGGGGACTATTTTGCAAAATGGTTGAATGTTTAGAGTTTTTCCATGTGAGCATTTATGTTGTTTGCTGCATTTCTATGTAAGAACATAAGTCTTAGTTGTTAGATAAACAACTTTTGTGAAAGGTGTTGTCATGAAAACACCTAAAAGGACATTTTTGTAAATCTTGTAAAATATGTGGTAAATGTGTGAAATAAGGAGTATTGAGGGTTTCCATAAGAGTAATAAATGTTCACCTTGGCTCATTAAAGAAAGAAATTTGATTAGAAATGATTTTCGAACCTAGGGGTAAAATAGTCATTTTGAGAAAGCTTAAGGGCAAAATGGTAATTTTTCCAAAATGTGACTATTGAAATGTGTTTATTAATTTGGCAACTAAATGAGCTAAATTGTTATTATAGATCAAGAAGAACGAAGAATTAACCTCGACTGAGGAAAAGGCAAGGTGCCAGATTAGATCGGCAATTTAGCCTATTTTGAAATCGAGGTAAGTTTGTATGTAATAAGTTCAACATCGTGCTAGTATGATTTAAAATGTATAATATTCCTATGAATTTGAGTAATGATGTTGAATGCGAAAATGATGAGAATTGTGATGTTGAAGTTCCGATTGGACTTTAATAAATGAGAGAATAATATCAACAAGACTTGAGATGGGTAAGGTCCCGTCTAAAACCGTGTCGGGGACATGGCCTCGGCACCTAATTAAGATCCCGTCTAAGACCATATCGAGGATATGGCATCAGCATCGAAAATAAGAATCGTATAAGACCATATCCGGGATGTGGCATCGACAATAGATATGAGATCCCGTATAAGACCATATCTGGGATATGGCATCAGAATTTAGCGGTGACCCCACGTAAGACCACATCTGGGATGTGGCATTAGCGTCAAAATTATGTGAATGATGATGATGATGTATCCTTGAGTATCCCAAGTGATTTAATGGGATAACTAGTTAAGCTTATAATAGAAATGAGATTAGTGCTAAGGCTCTGTGATGAAATGATTACAGGTATATGTGAGTAATTCATGAGAATGGTTTATGATATGTGTCATGGTATGAAATCGATAAGAGTAAGTATGTGTAAGTTATGGAAATGAGCTTAAGACTTTTGTTTTTATTCCATGCATTGGATGGATGACATAATGAGTTTTATGTTGCTATTTACTTCATGAAAACTTATTAAGCTTTATGCTTACCCCTTTCATTTCCTTTTTCCTTGTAGCATTGCCAAGTTAGCTCGAGAATTCGTGGAAACGTCAGAGGTCGAAAGTTACGCTATCGACTACTCTTTGGTGTAACAAAGTTAGATTCATTTTGAGTATGGCATGTATAGGACTTGGTCTCTTTTGTTACGTTATATTTGTTAGCCAAAGTGTTGGCTATTAATATTATCAAATTCATATTGTAAGTGGTCATTAAAATTGGGTCAATACTTGACAAGTTCATATATTCAATGATGATGAATTTCATAAAGTGTATGCTTTTGTGCATGTCTTGATTGTGAGTTCTTAGAAGTGCCTTATGATCATATTATATGTTGAATTGAATTGGTATAAGTATGGTTGCTATGTAGGGTGGCATTTGGCTTGGAAGATAACCTTTCAAATGTCCACACAGACATGTGTCTAGGCCATGTGTGACACACGGTTAACCCCATGAGCATGTTAATTGGCTGTGTGTCCTTGCATGCTAGGTTTAAAAGTTAGTATGCTCAGTAGTAAACACACAGGCAGAGAAATGGCCATGTGCCTCACCCGTGTGGGAGGCACAGCCATGGACATAGGCATGTGCCCAGGCCGTGTGAAGTCTGCACCTAAAAATAGAAATTTAATTCGACATACGGTCTAAGGACACGGGCGTGTGCCTTGGCCATGTGACCTTATTGAGATGATGACGTCATAAACAGAATGCCAAGGTTTTCACACACGGGCGAGGACATGGGCGTGTCATGGCCGTGTGAGGGACACGGGCATGTCATGGCTGTGTAAAAACCCCTGTAAGTTCGAATTAGAAAATAAAATCAACACGGGCTAGGAACATGGGCGTGTGGCCTTGTTTTAAGCAAAAATTTTCTAAGTGTGTAAAAGTTTCCGGTTTAATCACGAACCATTCCGTATGTATGTTTAGGGCCTCATAGACCCATAATAGGGTTGCTATGAATATGAATGAAAATTTTTTAATTTTGAAACGAAATTTTATGGCCTGATGTTGTATGTTCGAGCAAGTTAAGTTCGGTAATGCCTCATATCCGGTTTCGGCGTTGAATACGGGTAAGGGGTGTTACAGTTTCAAACTTGACATGTCCCTGTTACCTCACACGAAAGCTAAGAAACCCTTAGTAAATAAGGATAAGTAAAATGCGTATTTACTAAGTAAAGGATTCTGAAAGGACCTAATTTGGTTTCCAAACTCATGAAAGATCAAGTTGCCATGGAATGTTTTTCTGAATGTTATTAAGCTTGATGATTATAATTTGAGTTTAATTAAAGTAATTGTCCTAGTTTATTTATGTTATAATTTTTGCAAATTGTGTTTAATTTTGCTAAAATCAATTTCATTCATATAGTTTGCATACTTAGGATAATCTACATTAGGGATCATTGCATTTAGTTTAATATATTTTAATCACCACTTCTCAACTATATTGTGTTTGTATTTACCAAATTGTTAATATAATTTTACAAATTGAGTGACTTCGCACAAATACAATCCCTGTGGAGATGATAACTCGATACTTACTTATTACTTGATAACAACTGTGTACACTTGCACAAACCTACGCGTTACACTCGCCTTAATTAGTTTGATGATGGGAGTCTGTTAGCCGAGTTGCAAGTTAAGGCGACTTGGATTGATTAGATTCGGGATAAGTAGTTGGGGGATAAGTATTTGGGTTTGCGGTTTCGTCAAATTGAGAGTGGCAGTACTTCAGCTTTTGGGCTGAAAAAAGATAGAGTTCTGTGTTTTCGAGGTTGGATATGTGTGCCGAATGTAACATCCTGAATAATTGGGTCTGTGCATTTTATGTGTTTGAATGCTTAAAATATTAATTTGAGAATTTGAGGTACAATTTGGGCTCAAATTGGGCTGAGGCCTTGTTTTAAATATTTTGTTTAGACACTCTAAGGGCTTAAATTGAAGTTGCAGTAGTTTAATTGACATATTGGGCTCGTGGCCCAGCAACTAGGGGCACAGTAAGGTGAGCTATAAGTGGCGTCACTAGTGCATGAGGAAGGCCAAAATTTTTGGTTGCTTGAAGCCCAAGTTATAGGGCTAGATTTCGGCACTTAATTGAGTAAGGGGGGACGGCACAAGGCTATTTTTTTGGGAATTTTATTATATTTATTTCATGTGGATAATAAGCAGATAAAGGCTATTATTTAGGGATTTAGTCTTTAAGGATAATAAGCAGATAAAGGCTATTTTTGAGGAGATAACAGATTAAGATAAGGGAAAAGGGATAGGAGCTATCATGTGTGGCAGTGTTGGTCGAAAATCAATCTCTGCTAAAGAGAGGAATCGATTTTCTATATAAAGAGGGGGTGTGCCGAAATTTTGAAGCCTCTCTTTTATTTTCTTTTCTCATCTTCTTCCTCTCAAAAGCCGAAAACCACCATCTTCTTCACCCTTTCTTCCTCTTTAAAATTTCCTGGTTGGCCGAATCTTTTAACCTCTATTGTTATTCTTCTTTTAATCCCTAAAGGCCTAAATCACATCTCTATTATTATATTCTTCTCTTTAATATTCATTGGCCGAATCTCTCTTAGCCATCTCTTTAATTCGTACATCTTCTAAAAGTCGGAATTCTTAGATCTCACTTTCTGAAGTTGCCGAATTCTCTTCAAAGGAGTTTGCTTGTGCCGAATCTTGAAGGAAACAATAGGTAAGTATTGATTTCGAGATTTCAATGTTCTTTCGGCTTTTCAAAAGTCCTTAGCCGAATGGCTATTAGAAACTAATCTCTTATTTCACTCTTCTTTTCGGCATTCCGGGATTTGAAGAAGGAGGCCAATCGCATAGATCTCTAAGTTATAGAATCGTGTTACTTTCGGGATTTCAAGGTAAGAGGATTTGTTTATTTATATATATAAAAACGGGTAGAATACTAACCATGGCCGAATATAGGAGAGGCCTATTTTTGCAATTGTTTCGGCTTTTGAGCAAAGCTTTACATTGAGGATAATACCGGATAGCAAGGACATCGACTAAGAATATTGGATTTTGCGATATCAGGTGCGTAACTCTCCACACCATCTAGATCTGTTTGTTAAATATATGATTATAAGTCTTATATGTTCTGTTAAATGTCGAAATCCCGGCACAATGTTTGAAACCCAAAGAGGGTAAAACAAATCACGTGTTAGTGATCCCCGCTGCGTTCTAAAATGAATGTCTCGATTAAATGATATGAGTATGCCGATTTTCTATAATTGCATGGGTTGGGTTTGATGAAAGGAAGAAGTTATACGTTGTAGCGGTTTTTACCGTGATCTGTTGTAGCGGTTCTTTACCGTGATCCGTTGTAGCGGCTTTTGCCGTGATCCGTTGTAGTGGCTACGGCCATCATCTGATGATGAGTAGCACGACTGCCATCAAGGCGTGTAGCGGTGTGGGTTGATTGTAGAAATCCCCAATGGTGTGTATGGCTGGTACGGGTGGCGTGTAGCGGATGGATACCTAGGAAATGGGTTGGGCTTTGCATATCATTTGTTATATACATGAATTTATTATTTCGTTCTCGTGGGGTTAAGGCCCAAATCTAATGGTGCATGAGTGTTGCACACTGAGTCTCGCGACTCACCCTTTTAATTTAACAATTTCAGGTGACACCTAGTGCATCGGACCGGGCTGGAGAGGAACGCGAGGTGGCCATGCAAAAGAACATTTGGATTCAGCAAAAAGGCTTTCATTTATTATCTTTATAACTTTAATTTAATGGGTTTTAAATTTCCTTGTAATAAGACCATGGGCCACTAGACTATTAATTATGCTTTGGTTTTATGTTGGGCTTTTATTACTGGGCTTTTAAGTTTTTATGTTTAAATTGCGTTAAGTCATGGATAAATATTGGGCTTTTATTTTAAAGTTCACCAATGCATTCTATCACTTTATATTTTATATTTTAATGAATTAGTAAGCTATCGGTATTAGTATTTAAACCTGATAATTGTTTTTCCAAAATGCTACATATTTAGTAAAATCACTCAAGTGACATACCAGATCCGGTTGTAGTGTTTGGGCCGGGTTTGAGGTGTTACAAATTGGTATCAGAGCCCGGTTCAAAACTCAGCTCTGGGGTTTTGGGCTCAAAACATTTTCTAAAAATGGGCTTTTGAAACATGCATGTTTTTAAATAATAACAGGCCTGTTAGCTCGACATGGCACCTGCGTCTCCGGCCCAAGTCCGCCAGGTAAGTATTCTGAACTCTTTGTGTGATATACATGTGGGCTTTATGAGCTTTATGGGACGTAGATTAGTTAGATTAGAACTTGATGGACTTTAGGCCTAGCTGAAACAACTCTTAAAATCTCATAAGACTTAACTTCACTAAACAAACCCGTGAATGAGCCGCAAGACTAGGGTGTGGTAACAGGCATACGCATGTCTAAGATTGGATCCAGAAGAGCCTGGTATTTAAGCAGTCCTAGTGGCTCACCTCCTCTTCGCTGGAATCCTACCTAGTGCGTAGTGACTATTCACCCTAGTTACGAGGACTTGTTGATAGGCAACAACATGTGGGGTCTATCGAATTCTGAAGCATGTGGGGTCGATTTCTTATCAGTTGGAGTTACCTCCGGAGTTGGACCATATCCATGATGTGTTTCAGGTCATGATGTTGAGGCGGTATTGGTTTGATCCATCTCACGTTGTTTTTGTTGAGGAGATTAAGGTTAGACCAGATTTGGTTTTGAGGAGGAGCCGATTCAGATTCTGGATCATGATATTAAGGTTCTGATGAGGAATTCCGTTCTATTAGTAAAGGTTCTATGGAGGAATCAAGGCACTGAGGAAGCCACGTGGGAACCTGAGGACTCGATGCGTCAGCAGTATCCTCATCTGTTCTGATCAGTTAAATTTCAAGGTCAAAATTTCTTTTAGGGGAAGAGTTGTAACGCCCTAAATAATTTATTTCTGATTCTGTAAATATCTGACACAAATGTGTATCTACTTTAGTGGTTATGTATCCTTGGTGTGTGTGAGGTCTTGGGTTCAATTCCCACTTTGGCAATTTTTTTTTTATTTTTTATCCAAGCCTTACCCTTGTTGAGTGGGTTTATAGAAAATTGTCTGTTAATCCACATCAGAATTAGCCTGCTAGTTCAAGTGGTAAGAGAATTGGTGTGTTGGAGGTCCTGTGTTCAAATCCTTGCGCGAGTGTGGATGTTATATTTTTGTTTGGTTATGCGATAGAGTTTCAATGGAATTGGAATTTTGAGGCGGTTAAGAGTTAGTGAAAATCTGGCGATATGCCATATCTGTTTCGTTAATTTTATTTTTATTATTTTTTTAATTTAATTATTTTCCCAAAAATTACCCCATCTTTCTGACGTTTCTTTTCCTTTCTCTGTGAAAATTCTGTTCCCTCTTATTTTTCCCCAATCATGCCCATCACCTTTTAATTCTTATCGCTGTTTTGGAATTGCTCCGCGCTCGGTTAAGGTAAGTAGTGTTGCGTCTATAGAGGTTTTCATTTTCTGTAAGGTGGGTTTTCCTTCCGTGATGGGGTGTTGGTATGTGTGAAATCTGATTTTATTCTTTGATTATTTTGGTGTAAGAGAAGGCGTTGAATTGCGAGTTTCGCTCTATTCGTTTGAATAGTGTTAGCAGTGGTTCTCGTTGTCAGTAAGTCGAGTTTTTGTCAGATTATTGTTGACGAATTTGTGATTGTCTGCTAATTGGCCTTTTAGACGCTACGTTTTAGGTTTTGAATGTCTCGGGAGTGGTATCGTACCAAAATCGTATCAGGTTGTACCCGAATCACGAAAAATTAAGCTTTGGTAAAAGCTAAAAAACTATACTGCCGATGCCACACGGGCGTGTGCCTGGTCATGTAGTTGGTCGTGTGTGAGACACGACTGTGTGATCAAAGAAGGCATGGTCGTGCGCAAGACACGATCGCGTGGTGGTGTGAGTGTGGCCGTGTGGGCCACACGAGCTAGGCCAAATTGGGCGTGTGGGCCACAAGGGCATATGGGCCAACACAAGCATGCTACACGAGCGTGTGGATTTTGGGCCAGGCCGTGTGGGCCACGCAGGCATGGGGGCCCATAATTTTGAAATTTTCCCTTGGGTCGCATGGGTCGTTCTGATCGACTGTGGGTCTACCGTAGGGTCGGTAAGGGCTAATCAAACCCTAGATTATGTGATCTGATATTCTAATAGCATGCTCTGAGTAGGACACTTTTATGCATGTCTGACTATTCTGTTATATGTAAATCTGCTTTCTGTACACAAGCATGATAAGCATGTTGTATCTGTATTCTGTATCTGTTTTGGGGTAGGATAATATATATGGAGGAAGAGTTCTGAAAGGCGACCTTCGCCTATATTCTAGTAGCTTGGCTGCACTCTACCTGATATGTGTCATAATTGCACGATATGGTGTGTAAGGATAGGTGGGTGTTTTTAACCCCACATAGTGTGATGGGATGGTCGGAGTTGGTATGTAGAGGATGGGGGTATGATTCTGTATATCTGTTATGAGGCCACTGTATGAATTGCATGTCTATTTATGTTGGGTTACATACTGAGTTTACGTAAACTCACTTCTGTTTGTCTGTTCTGTTCAGGTAATCTACAGACTTAGACGGATCGGTGCGGCGGAGTCTTGCGGCGACCACTAACCTATGAATTGATTTAAAATAAAGGTTTTATATATTTAAAAATTATTTCTGGGAGTTTTGTATTAATTGGACACTCCAGACTGTTGGTTTAATTTTTTGGGGATTTGGATTTTCGTTTAATACGTTATTTGCGACGTTTATCTATAAACATGGTTTTTACGAAAAACAAAAGTTTTCCAAATTTACGAATAGGATTTCAAGAGAATAACGTTTATTTAACTTCCACTGTAAAATATGTTTAGCAAATAAACCAATCGGCAATGGATACAAACGAATATGAGTTAATAAGCTGAAATGTTTTGACATAACGACTTCGTTTTCAAAACTCATTCTTTGTGACATATCTGGATTCGGCCATAACATCTAGGCAGGGTTTGGGGTGTTACATTATTAAAATGAAAAAGTTAGATTAAATTGTTTATCATAGTATTATCATCAATTTTGAGTCGATATCAAGTTGACTAGTGACACCAACTCGATCAACTACATTATTAATATAGAAATCCTATCATACGTGTATATGCGTGGAAACAATGATTGAGAACACAGATGTGTGTTTAAAAATAACATGCAATAAATAATGAAATGTATGATTTGAAACTAATTAATCATAATAACACATGAAATATGTACAATATTAAACTATAAAAAATAGATTAAATTGAGAGTAAAACGAAATTTAAATACGTAAATACATTAGATTAACAATACTAAATGCATTATTATTGTCTATCATGGTGTTGCAATCAATTGTGGATTAGCGGTAAATTAAAAAAAAATAAAAATTTATATAATACTTTAAAATAAATGTTTGGTTGAGTGATAAATTTAAGATTTTATCAATCCAATCAATGTGGGTTCAAATCTCACGTATGATAATTTTTATTGGTTTTTTAAAGTGAAAAGATTAAAATACTCTAAAATAATATTACTTATTTTAATTACGGAATGATATTTTTGTAATTTCTTTAATTGAGTTGGTACCCAGTTGACTTGTGGCACCAACTCAGACAAGGGTTTAAATAATAGTATAGATATACAACTGATGAAGATAATAGAATTTGGATAATAAAATTAAAATATATTAAAATAAAGCTTCATTTAAGTGATAAATTAAATTTTTTACTAATACAATTAGTGTGGCTTAAATCTCACCATATATGTGTGTGTGCATATATATATTATTGGTTTCTTTAAACTGAAAAGATTAAATTACTCTTGAATAGTATTATTTATTTTACGTACGAAAGGGCATACTTATAATTTTTTAATTGAGTTAGTATTTACTTAACTCGTGATATTAACTCAATTAAAAAATTAAAAAAATAGTATAAATATGTAATGATGGGATGGTGCAACCACAGAAAAAAAAATCATGAGGAAATTATTTATTAGTTTATTAATAGCAGTGTAGGTTAATTTTGAAAAATAAAAGTACTAGGTATGCTCTTGTTTAGTTTTGATCTACTCTAATATAATTTTTATTAAATAAATATATACTTAGTCATGAAATTGTGAATAAGTTTATATTTTGGTCATTTAATTAAAAAGTTATAATTTAGTCATTGAATTATTCAAAAATTTCAATTTAAGTTACTACGCTATTAAAATTAATACTATATAGTTTTGTTTGTTCGCACTGTCTGCACCAATCAGCAGCCCTCTTTCTCTTTTTCCTCTACAATTCAATTTTTTTTTCATGAAACAATTTTGGATGTTGTGAATCTGTGAACCAAAATTTAAATAGCTTTTTTTTTTTCAATCTTCGACATTGACCGTCATATCAACTTGAATCTAAAGTATGTTTTTTTCCTTGTTGATGAGTACTAATCCACCATACCGATCGTCAAATTGTCATTTGAAACTCGCTAGCAAAACTTTAAAGAAAAACTTAACATCCTAATGGCTTAAATAAAATTTTTTTGTATAGTTTAATGCCTTAAATAAAAACTTTAGAATAGTTCAGTGGTCAAACTATACATTTTTTGTTAAATGACCAAAACAAAAATTTACTCATAATTTAGTGACTAATGATATAATTTATACATAAAATAATTAATATTTTAGTTAAATCACGTTTCCGTTGTAAATAACGTTGAAGGGAAATGTCTTTGATCCTTTTAATGAAATGGACTAATTGCAATATTGGTCCTCCTTAATTATTAATATTTGAATTTAAGTTTTTAAACAACATCTTGAATTTAAAATTTGAAAATATTATAAGTTTACTTCAATCCCAAAACAACAAAATTCTAACTTCACCATGTATGGTAATAAATTAGATATGTTGAGAGTTTTAAGAGATTGGAATCCATACAAATGCTGATGAGTCCTTATCTTTCATAATCAATATTGTCATCTCCGGGTTGCCTGTTGTGAACAACACGTTGAAGGTGAGAATTGTCAGGAAGGCATAGACTTTTCTTAACCATTTGTAACCATACAGCAGTAATGTTACAAATACAGTACAGAAGAATGGAGCAAAGTGGTGCATTGTAATCGTCGCCCATTAAATATAGTGATAATGGATTATTGGTGGCAGTGACAGGCATGTGGCATGCACTCAGCATCTCTATGCTCTCGCCATCACTCTCTTCTCTTCTACCCACAGTATCAACACACGTATGGTATGGAACACCATACATAATGTATTATTTCACTAAATACGCCATATATCTCAAAAATAAAAATTTATTGGGATTTTTTTAAATATAAGAAAATATGTCCTTTTTTTAGAAAGTGTAGGAAAGCGGGCGCAGTTGGATTTATTTTCTCTTTAAATTGTTATTTTTTGTCTATTTCAATTTAATTAGTGTGTTTGGTCAGATAATTAATTGTTATTGATTTTGTTCTTAAGTCCTAGGTTCGATACTTCTCTCACTCACATTTATATTTTTATTTCATTTTGTTTTAAGTTTATTTATATTTTTAATTAATATTTTTAACATATTAGTTTGTTTGGTTAAATAGTTAAATAATAATTTTATTCTTAAGACCTAAGTTCACTCCCCCTTTTTTAAACACATTTGTAATCTTTATTTCGTGTTATTTTAAACTTTTTTTAATTAATAAATATATTATTTCCAAAAAAATATTTTTAATTAACAACTCTTTTATTCATAAAATTACATAATTATTAAAAATATGATTATTTTTAGTAAATATATTTTTTATGTGTAATATTTATTTTTTAATCCATATCATGAGTGTAGTAAATTTTAGTATTATATATTTTTGTATGTGTAGTTAAAGTATTAATAATTATATTTGAAATAATTATTTCATTTTATAACATTAAAAAATCACCATATGCACAATATATGTGAAGAAAATAAATATTTAACATATAAATATTATACATAAAGAAAAATATATAAAAAAATTAGTTGATGTTTATATTATATATAAAGGAGTTATTAAATATTTCAACTATTTTTAACATAATGATATATGTAAAATATATATTTTTTATTATATAATTACATATTTATTATTTGATTTTATCAATAAAGGAGTTATTAATTAAAAAGATAAATTAAAAAATTAAAAGATTAAAAATAATATATTTATTAATTAAAAAAAGAAACAACATGAAATAAAAATTACAAATATGTTTAGAAAATGGGAATTGAACTTGGGTCTCAAAAATGGAATTATAATTATTTAATTGTTTAACCATTTAACCATAGAGTTAATATATTAAAAACATTAAAATAAAATAAAAATATAAATGTAAGTGGAAGATGAATCAAACCTGAGATTTAAAAATAAAATTATTAATATTCTATCATCTAACCAAACAAACTAATTGTATTAAAATGTCAAAAAATATAACTTAAAAGGAAAATGAGTCCAGTTGTGCGCTTTCCTACCCAATTGACAGGAAAAATTTGTCCGATTGGACACACTTTTTCATATACACTCTAAAATCGATCTATTTCTTTAAATTTTAAAAAAAATCAACCTATTTAGTGAATTAATTTTAAATTTAGATTATTTGTATATATTACTTTAAATTATATGTGTATGTATATATATTTTGAATTTTTCTTTCCCTATCATTCTGCTTTGCATTGGGCGACATTGGGTTTCACACAGTGGGCGGCGCCTCTTTCGAGATGAAAAATTTGAAATTGAAAGTTGAAATTTTTTGTATCAATTTAAGATTTAAGTTTAAACCTTCAAAAAGATTGTACAATTTTATGTTAACATACAAATAAAATTCTACTTTTAACTCTCATAAATATCTAATATTTTTGAAATGATTTTTAGCTTCACCGTATAAAGCTTGAAGAAAGGTTGAGAGAGGGGAGATACTGGCTGGCTATTTTCCTGCCAAAGAAGAGTACAAAATTATCACCTAAGAAATATTTTACCATCATTTTATATATTAAAATTTTCAATATTTCAAAGTAAAACTAATAATTTAATAACAAATAAAGAATCAATATTTACGATTAACTTCAAAGTTTTGTAAAATATGAGGTAAATTCTGACCTATTAAATCCTTGTTAGCGTCGTAATTAGAGCCTTAATTTACTCATCATCATGCATTTCATTCACCTCCCACCTATATTTTTAACTCCTAAGTAATCAGCGCGTTTCATAATTTTTTCATTTTAGAGGATTGATGCCTCTGCCCTGCCACTGTAACTACCTATCTACTTATTTTATTCAACACCTTTTATTAAAATTTTTATTTTAAGTAAAAAATTAAAATGACTATAAAATAGATTTAAAATATTAAATGTTAACAGTAAAATAAATTTTTTTAATAATTATTAAACAACTTTAATTTAAAAACTAAAATTATTAAATGTTGATAGTAAAAATCAGAATTTAAATATTATATAATTCATATTTGTTTTTCCAAAACTCGATTCAACTCGAAAAAATCCGAAAAAAATTCGAATTTCGAGTTAAACGAATCAAGGTAATCGAGTTATTCGAGTCAACTCGAATTTTTTTTATAAATTTCGAGTTCGAATCAAGTTGAGTTTTCGAATTTGAATAACTCTAATAATTCGAATATCAAACTATAATATTTTACATTTTTACCCTAAACTCCCAAAACTTTTTATTTTTCCCTCAAAACATATACTCCTTCATACTTTCTGCCTAAAACTTTTACTTCCCTCCTATTCTAACCCCCATCTACCCAAAATCCATTTCCCACCAAAATTTTACTCTCTCATTTACTTTTCCTTAAAATTTTACTTCTAAAACCCTCAAAACTTTTTATTTTTCCTCAAAATTTTTACTCCCTCCCACTTTCCCCCTAAAACTTTTACTCTCTTCCCATCCCACCCCTCATCTACCCCAAACCCACCCCCTAATTTTTTTAATATTTTCCCTCCAAAATTTTAATCCCCCTATTTACTTTCCCTCAAATTTTTACTCTCCAAAACTTTTATTTTCCCTCTAAACTTTTACATCTTATCCTTTACTCCCAAATAAAAAATTAAAATTATACAAAAAAATCTCTTTAACATAAATAGTAATAGTTTTATTTATATCTACTATTTATATTATTAAATTAAATTCCACATTTTATATTATTTATATTATTGAATTGTTTAGTCATATTGAATATTTATATTAAAATTGAATTATTAATGATGTCATAAAATATTCATGTTAAAATTTTATATTGGTATCAATTTCACATTTTATCTTTAAAATAACTTTTATTAAAAAATCATATTTTTACATTTAATATATATTTTAATTCTAAAATACATAGTGGTGAGAATCTGAAGATAGTTGAAACAACTAAATAAGCAAAGAAGCTAACGCGTATATAAAAGATTAATATATAAATTATGAGGTGATGAAAGTTAATAAAAAATTTGATTACGGTGGACAAATTTTATTATGGCGGGTGACAGAGGTTATAAGGACCTAAAATTATTTTTTAAAATTTAACTCGAACAAATATATTCGATTCGATTTGAATTCATCTCACTCGACTCGATTCGAAAAAATTTCAAATCAATTTAAGATGATAAAAATGATTCATTAACTTGATTAATTTAAAATTTTTTCATTTGATTCAATTGAATAGTCGAACTACTTTTCCCGATTCGATTTTCAATTTTTATATTAAAATGGTGTACAAACAAGTTGTCATGCTTCGCTTCTTTCTTAAACAATTCTCAGCGTCAATAACACTATTATTTAATTTTAGATTATTTCAATCTGAAATTTTATTTTTTTTAGCTACCTATCTATCGTTTCTTTTCAAAACATTAGTACAACAGAAGGCAGAAAATCAACAAACATGATCTGTCTTTTATTTGTTGTCGACAGAACATGTCTCTGTTGCTATGAAACAACTCACAATTCACGTTTATTCTCTCAACACTATTTTTAATATTTAAATTTGAATTTTCTTTTTAAAAATGTAATGTTTTTGTCATTATAATCAACATGCATGCACTTTCCTTGTAGCTTCTCTTTTTGATCTCATCTGATGTACGTGTCTCTTTGTTGGAGGGCCTGCGTTTGGCGGAATTAAGTGTGGATCCATTTTTTTTTTTTTATTGTTTGTTTTTAATCTTTTTGAAGATTATATTATAATTTTTTATTTGTCCAACCACTGATTGATAGCTGCCCAAGAGTCTGCAGTTTGTATCCTGTGTTCAAGTTGCTGAAAAATGAAGGCACCGCCGCTCATTACGTGAAAGATGAAGGTTTGAAAACTCTGGATTGTGTTCAATGAATCCCTCATTTTTATTAATAACCCAAAAGAACAGCAAGCAGAGACAATCTCCAAAAAAATGCGGGCTTTCGACAGAGTTGAAAGTAGAGGAGCTCATCTGCAATGTATTTAAATTAATTTGTTAAGTTTGGGCCCGATGGATTCAAAAAACAACCTTATTTTTATTTATTTAAGTTTAGCTGTAAACTCAAATTTATTTTGGTACTTCTATATTTGATTTTTTTACGTTAATTTTTATTTAAAAATAAAATTTTAAAATATAATATATTAGATTTTTTTTAAAAATACTATCATAAATATAATAAACTTTTTATTATATTAAAAACACAAATAAATATAATAAACTTTTTATTATATTAAAAACACAAATAAATATAATAAATATTTTATTGTATTAATTATAATTTTCAAAATTTTATATTTTAGATTGAGTTATTTAATTAGATAAGTTTTTTTAGGTTTTGAGTAATAAATTTAATTGTTATTAAGTTAATGATTTAATATAAATATAAATATAAATATATATAATTAATAATTAATATATATAATTAATATTATTTTTTATAATGTAATATATTTGTGCTGGACTGAACTCAGGCCAAAAGAATATTACTCAAAACTCAATCCATATAAAAATGTGCCTAAAATTTTACCTAATTCTATTTTTTGAAGAGGTTTTCGAACCTGAGTGAATAGCGGAAACCATGAGCAATTCTAATTGAAAGTCTACATCTTCTTTTGATTCTCTAATGTAGTTTGAATTCTTGATCCTTCAAGCCAACTAAGAACCTGTTCAATAACATAAATTTTTTTTTGAATTCTTTAAAAGATTATAAATTTATTTTTTAAGATTGAACTCTATGAGATCTAATCCCCCATTGTTCCTTAGTAGCTCAATAGTAGAGTGGTCTTCTGTTAACTGATTGGTCATAGGTTTGAATCCTACTTGAGGAGATTTGATTTATTCTGAATTAAAGAATTCACAATGTCAGAATGAAAAACTGGCTTGAGTAGTGCCTTGATAAAAATATCAACAATTTCATAAGCAACATGGACATGACAAATTTCAAGCTATTTATGATCAATATGGCATCGAACAAAGTGTAACTTCTAAGTGCTTCATTTTGCTGTGTGAAAGAGGATGCTGGCAACATATAGTAGTACGTAAATTGTTGTAGAAGATGATAGGGGAAGCATAATAAGAACCTGGAGTTCTTTGAGAAGATGATTGACCCACAAAGTTTCACAAGCAACTGAAAAATACAAAGTACAAAGTTGTGGAGGTTTTGTACTACTATAATTAAAAGTTGTTTCTCCATATTTGAATCATCCCCAAACTTGTCACATTCTTCATAAGGAAACTTTTCCCCTCTCCTTATTTGTAATATTTCACTTGTATCTTTTGCAGTGAAATATATTTGGTAGTGTTTGAAGGCGAAGGCGTAATTTGTTGAACCTTGTTAAATTTCTGGTGTTCTTTATTACTTTTTTTTTATCTTTCAATATTTAGTAAGGTATGATTGTAGTGATATATTGTGCTATTAAATTACATTGTAGGATGATTCTATTAAAGAGGTCAAGTTTTAAGTGGGACTGTTTGTGACCCCTCAAATCTTTACTAGAAATTAAATCTAGTGTGGTTTTCTAGTACAATAATTTACTCTTTTTTACCATATTGGCACAATAGTTTTGTGGAAGACCAATTGATAAGAGTGAGACCATGGAAAAAAATGTATCCCATAGTTAAGACAAAATCGTTTGGGTCACCTGCCCAATTGACATCATTGTACCTATAAAGACTATAATCACATTATTTAGAATACAAAGACTAAAGGTAATTGTTTGTTGTAAGTAGCAAAAAAACCACTTGATTGCTTTCCAATGTGTCTCTGAACGATTGTGCATGAATTTTTTATTGACCGAGAAGCAAATGTTTGGCTTGATGAATGTTAAATATTATATTTTTCAAAGAACTTATCTAGACTCAGTTGCATCAGTAATGTAACAGTCCGTTTTAGACCCTAGTCAGAATAGTAGTTTCGGGACCACAAATCAGAGTTAGAATAATATTTTAATATTATTTTCTGTGCCTGTGATATGTGATTTAGCATGTGCGAAAGTTTTGTGAATTAACTTGTCTGTTTGTGTGCCTAATTTGAGCAAGGGACTAAATCATGTAAATCGTAAAAGTAGCTTTTTATTTGATTAATGGCCTAATTGATGTGGCTTTTAAATGAGGAAGCCTTATGAGGTAATTAAACCATTTTAAAAGATAGTGGATGGTAATGGACAAAAATGGCCATACATTATATGAATTTTAAATGTTTTCATTAATGGTAATTTGGTAAAATGTATATTAATGTTATTATAATAAAATAAAAACAAAATGGTGGCCATTTCAATGGTGTTCATCCACCGAATGTAGAAAAGAAAAAGAAGGGTTTAAGCTTCCATGACATTCGGCTACTTTAAAGTTTAATTAAGGTATGATTTTGACTCGGTTTTTGATAATTTCTACGTTTTTGTAATCTTTACTTTGTAAACTTCAAAACCCATGCTTCAATTTTGTGAATTGATGAATAGTTTGAAATGTGCCATTGATGAGCACATGAGTTTTGTGATGTTTGATGGTGAAATATGAAAGATATGTGTTTGATTAACATAGTTTGTCTTTGGAGTTTTGATGATTTTGAGTAATTTAGATTAAATTGAAAGAATAATATTTGAGGGACTAAATTGTGAAATAAATGAAATGTATGGACTCATATGGGCATGAGTAAAATTCGGCTAGGCATAGGAAATATGAAATTATGTGTATTTTGTAATTTTGTGAAATAGGGACTAAAATGTCCAAATGTGAAAATGTGAGGGCTAATTTGTAAATTGCCCTAAATGTGTGTTCTTAAATTGAATTGAATGAATTGATGAATAAAAGAGTTAAATTTGAATATGTATAGATTAAGAACCGAGTTAAATTTGAATATGTATAGATTAAGAACCGAAGAAAATGGACTTAGATCACGGAAAGTCGAAAGTGATCGAATAGTCGAGTCCGTACGCTAACCGAATCCGAGGTAAGTCTATATACAAATAAATGTATATGTATTAATTTCTATATGTTCATATGAAATCTCATTGTGATGAATGTATATGAGAATGATAGTATATGAATCCCGAGGAAGTATCGGCAATGTATCAATGTCCGAGAAGTCCCATCTAAACCTAGGATTAGAAAGGGTTGTATATGTCATGATATAGGTGTCCGATATGTGATATCATGTAAGACCATGTCTGGGATGTTGGCATTGGTTCGAGATTTCGTGTAAGACCATGTATGGGACGTTGGCGTCGATATGAGACTTACGTGTAAGACCATGTCTGGGACATTGGCATCGTATTGATTCGTGTAAGACCCTGTATGAGACAGTGGCATCGATATCTGATTACATGTAAGACCATGTCTGGGACGTTGGCATTGTACGATTGTTCCAAGCATTTCGAGTAACCTATTAGATTCTAAACGGTTCAACGGGCAAGTCCGAGAAATGAATGTCTAAGTGGAAAGTATAATTGAATCAGGTATGATTGATATGTACACATTATGTGTATATGAAAGGTAAGTATATTTATGAACTTACCTAGATGAGTTATGTGTATGGAATTGAAGAAGTAAAATGTAATACTTGAATAAATAAGCTATGATCTATTTTAGTACATGGTGATATGCATGTTGGAAAGTGAATGGCTAAGCAAATGAGCCAAGAAGAACTATGGTTATGCAATTGAGCTATTAGTAAACTCATATTAGATATATATATTGAATGATTATACTTAAGTTATTTGTATATGGCTTACTAAGCTTTTGAAAGATTACTTTGTGTCTGTTTGTTCTGTTTTATATATTGTCAAAGCTACTGAAGGCTCAGGGATCGTCGAAGATCGTCATCACACTACTCAATCTTATTTTGTTACCTTTTGAAAGTGTATATACTAAGTATGGCATGTATAGGCTAGTTATCTTGAGTTATGTTTGAAATATGTGGATAGCCATGTGATATGGCTAGTTAAATGGTTATGTAATGAATGAAGAGTCATGCTATATGATGTTTGGTTCTGGTATGATTCCTTGGTTATGAAATGGTCATGATAATGGTAAGCTTATTGATGGATTGATGCCATAGTGAATTGGTAAAATTATGGATGAATCATGCTTGGTTATACTTATGTTTTAGTTGTGCAAATTGGCATAAAAGTTAGTATGTTTAGAAATGTATTTGAAAGGGTTGAAAAGATGACCATTTGATATGATTTTGGTTGCCAATTATGTATGGGATAATGCTTGTATGTGCTTGTAGGAATGACCTATGTGTGGGTGGCATTTTGGCCTTGAAAATGGCCTATAATTGCCCATATGGTTGAGCACACGGGCGTGTGGCTTGACCGTGTCCCTCGTGGTTGTAATTCATAGCAAGTCAGACTCGACCACGGGCTGGACACACGGGCGTGTGACTGGCCGTGTGGTGCAAGTCAGTAGCGACCACGGATGAGGCACACGGGCGTGTCCACGGCCGTGTGGACAAGTCAGTATGTATGCCCTATTTTGACATGGCTTAGACATACGAGCGTGTCTAAGCCCGTGGGAGGCACACGGCTTGCCCACACAGGCGTGTGACCTTTGTAACTTAGAAAAATTTTAAAATTTCTGAGAATTTCCGTATATGTTCAGTTTAGTCCCGGCCTTATTCTAAAATATGTCTAAGGTCTCGTTGACTATTAAAGGGACACTTTAAGTTGATTTGATGAATTATATTATGAAATTGTAAAAGTTTTCGATTGTCCTGTAATACCTCGTAACCCTAAACCGACGATGGTTATGGGTTAGGGGTGTTACAAGTAAGTTGAGTGCCATCATTGATAATCAAAACTTGGTTGTAACTCGTGGAAGTCAAAACACCTTTGCTTTCATGCATGTTCATCTCACAAAGAATATCACGAAAATACTTTGATTGTGATAAAGGCAAATTGCCATAAGTATGAATGGCATCAATACGAATAAGAACTGACAATATCTTTGACACAAACTCATAAGTACAAACAGTTACCATGACTATGAAAGGAAAACAATAAAGCATTTGATTGATATTGATGAAATACCATTTGCAGAAGAACTTTTGTGAGTTCCTTATACAATTGTTGAAGAGCTTGCTCAAGCCCATACATTGGTTTAGTTAATTGATAGACATTATTTGGATTATCCAAGTCCACAAATCTTGGTGGTTGTTTGATAAGAACATGTTCGTCAAGAGTTTATTGTAAATGTAACATCCCTAACCCAGTCTATTCGTCGAACCCGAGCTACAGGATGCCACAACAATTAATAGAACAAATCTCATTCATAATCATCTTTGAACTTAAAATAAATAAAAAACATTTTATACATTCATTTTTCAAACCATTCACAAACAAACCGAGTCTCAAATAAACTTAGGAAAGCTCTAAAGTCAACCTAGGAATAATTAAGGGCTTAATTGAAAATCAACAAAAAGTATGAGAATTTTTGCGAACGGGATCACACAACCATGTATCTAGGCCGTGTGATAAGCTGTGACCATGTAGAAAAGGAGTCGCACGATCGTGTGGCCAGGCTATGTAACTCACTGAAGCCGTGTGGGCCAAAATGCTAAAACTTAACAAATTTACACAGCCGTGTAACAAGCTAAGATCGAGTGCAAAACCAAGTGACCAAATCTATAGTACTCACATGGACGTATGGCCAGCTTGTGTGACCATTGAAAATTGTGTGGTACAATTACTTTCTAAATTCAAACAAGTACATGGTCGTGTCACCTGCCCCTATGTGACACACAACCATGTGTCAGCCCGTGTGACACAAAAACAAGCCATTTGATGCATGGTAAAAACTAACTCTTAAGAGTGACCTAAAATGCACCTTTTAACCAACTTAAACTAGTCCAAAACTTGTTCATTCCATTATAAAACATAACTTAGAACATTTCCTTAAATATTCAACCAATATGCCACATTTGGCACCAAACACAAGAATAAATAAGAATAAATATGAACCATTTTATAACCCTTATCCAGTTTATACCACAAGACATACAAAAGTACAAAACTTATTATGATCAACCATTCATGTTTGCATATCGGGGTACCAAAATATGAACATGACAATTCAGCACATCTCTAATTTACCATATATGTTTAAAGATCAACTATGCCACATAACATACTTTACAATACGACCATTTGACATCCCTATGTATATGCCACATGTAACCAGGTTTAAAGTAATCGAAAGTCTACCAAATCTGGAGACGGAGGGTGTGAGCTTCTCGTTGATCCGATCGACACATTCTGAACGTTTAAAATCTACAGAGAAAGTAGTAACAACGGGTAAGTATTGCAAATACTTCGTAAGCTCATACAATATAAACAATTAGCTTACCTTAATCAATTAACAAATAAACAATTCGTTATGCAAAACAATATCCCTAATATGACATAACACAACAACAAATAGGTGAGATTTTGGTTTATGATCATACTTATGATCTCAATTAACAGTATACCAAGTCCAAATCAACACACATCACATATATGTGTTTTATATTCATCTTTTGCCATCATCAACTTCATAATTCCACATTTATCATCTTTTATTTTACCCAATGAAACCTCGTAAAAGAATTCGATACATAGGTCCAAATAACATCTGATGTTCGTTTGAGCTAATAATATACATCAGTGTTAGGTTACCCATCTGGGCTAAGCTTTTATCGACGCAATTTTTGGAAAAAATCTGGTTTGAAAATGGTTTTCTTGCACAACGGAAAATTAAAAATTTGAAAACTGACCAGGTTTGTGATATTTATAGCAATAGACCTTAGACCAAAATCGTACATGTCTTTTCAGATAAGTAAATCCTTGATATTTTTAGGCTTTCAACCAAACGATTTTCTTTGTTATTCTCATACCAAGAATTGCTTCGAGTGTGGGATCGAACCAATTGAATCAAAGCACAAAACTAGAAAAAAATTCTTTTTTTTTTGGGTAAAAATGAAAATTCTCTTTTCTTTAATAGAAACAGATAGACTTGTTATTCTGAAAAAAATATGTTTAATAGTTGAGAATAAATTCTCTCTATTTTTCGGCAGAGTAACAGTCTATCAAAGTTGTGTATAATGCCATACTGGCTTCATCTATTTATAAAAAGAGAATGTAGAACTCTTATTGAGTTGTAGTGATTTATTTCAAATAGAAAAACAACTTCTTACTTAGAGTAGGAGTAGGGTGGACGACACACCCTAGTATTCCTACTAGGCTTGCTGCCCCATTCATGTTACATGAGGGGTTTTGGGCTTTTCTCATATCGGATCCAATTACGAGTAATTCCTAGGCCTTTTGACCTAGTACTCTATAATATGATCCAACCCGATTCGGTTTTTCTATTTCTCAAAATAAACTTTAATAATAATATTCAATTAAATAATTTTCTCATTTCAATTTTACCCTCAGTAAAATTATGACGATTTAACCCTTGGTAAAATTTTCAAAAAATATATTTACTATTTCACAACTCAACTTGTACACTATGACCGAATGATTTATTTTCATTTTTGGGTTTTAAAATAGCTCAAAAACATAAACTCATTCTTCTGATCATTTCTAAGTAATCCATGTACATTTGCAAATGTATCATTTCTTATTTTCATTCCCATTTCCATTTTGAGAAACCTAAATTCATTTCCAAATGATTTCATTTATCCATTTTAGAGAAAACCATAATCATTCTTGAATGTTTCTCATTTCTCTATTTCTATTCATTTCAATTCAAACACGTAATTCATTTATGATTTCAACGAGTTAGTAGAGAGACCGATTGGACATATGTAATTAGGGCTCAAATGATTTATAATTAAGTTCTGGATTTTTGCCTATTAATTATTAACTCATTTAGTCATGAAGTTATTCCACTATAGTATTGTGATTGAGCTCTCCCTAACGACATAACATTACGAAAGCATCTACTTAGTGCTCGTCTAGTGACCTTGTCATAAGTGTGTTACCCTTATAGGATATCCTTAATCTTTTTGGGATAATATCCACTCTCCCAATATGATCCTATTTTATCTCATGGTAACCATTACATCTTCATGAAAAGTCAATTACTATTAAGTAGTAATCAAGTCATTTATCACATAGATGAATGACCCGTGACCACGTTTATTTTTTGTTAACCTTGTAATGTCAATAAGAGGATATCATTTACCCATGTCTCGAGCTATGAATTCCACTATTGTGAATGACACTATGTACTGTAGAAATCATACACTTAGCGCTTCAGCTTTCAGTTCCATATCCAATTGAACTCAGACTTTTACTTATATCAAATTGTACGAGTCACACATACATAGTCCGCCATCCACTTAGGATTTAGGTTTGCCACACTATGAACGTCACAAGTGAATAAGTCCATATTAATGGATTTAATATCTATTCTGTTTTTCTACTTCCATTACCTTAGCTTTTCACAATTAAGGATTTCCCAAACCACTACTTTGAATTGTACATTTCAAGGAAAATGTATAATATTTACAATCTCTATCTTTTTCCCAAAGGTTAAGATAAAACATTCCCCTACTTTTTATGGTTTAATTAAAACCCTATAGCTTTTACAAGTGATAAGTGTCAAAAGTAAGATGTTTTAATCCCGTTCTTAATGCGTTTTTAGATGACATGGTGAATTTTATACTCTTAATACTTTAAATTCATGTTTCTATACTTAGGAGAGCATTTGGGAGAAAAATAAGCAAAAATAGAGTAAAAATTGGACAATTAGAGCAGATTTCAAGAGCCATACGGGCTGGGCCTTCCCACACGGGTTGCCACATGGCCATGTGCCAAACTATGTGGATTTTGTAATTCGTACTCCAAACACACGGAAAAACGTAATTTTTAGGTTTTTCGGGCATTTTAAGACCTATAAATACCAAACATAAGAAGAGGAAAGGGAGCCATCAGAGAGGATTGAGGGAAACAACTCAGAAAATGCCATTGAAGTCTACTCTGAAGTAGATTTCCATCAATATTGAAGATCTACTTTTAATTTCTTTAAAGTTTATTATGAATTTTTTTATTTCTTGTGGTTATACTGACTTTGAGATGTTTTTATTCATGATTATGAACTAATTTTCTAAATACCTAGTGGAGATCAACCCTATGATAAATTCTGTCTTTTGATTTTTATTTTACGCAATAAATACTTGAATGTTGTTCTCAGTTATGTGTGTTTATTTCTTGATTTAATATTTCCAGATTATTAATTCATGTTTGATGTGCTTAATTCAGAGGGGGAATAGACCATGTTTAAGAGCAGATCTAGCATAATTGAGTGGAGTTGCATGCAATCCTAAAAATAGGACGACATAAATCTACCGGATTAGAGTCAAATCTAATAGGAGAATTCATAGATCGATTTAATGCGATAATATGGGTTTTAATTATAAAGAAATTTCAATTAATCAACCAAGAGTTAGCTGATTTTAGTCTTGAAGAGAGATATTAGCATAATTTAGGGATTTCTACGGATCAAGATATTAAGTGAATAAATTTTTTAATTCAGATTGATAATGACAGATGCAGTCTAGGTGGATTCTTTCCTGGGTATTTTTCGCTTCTTGGTTATTATTCCATTCTTTTTCTGATTTGTTCTTTGCCGAGTTCTTAGTCAATTAATTTAGTTAATTTTAGTTTAATTCAATCACTTCAATTTGTGGGTTAAATAATAGAAAGACAGTAATTATTAGTACTTTTAGTCCTCGTGAGAACGATATCTTTGCTTACCGTAGCTATACTATTTATCGATAGGTGCACTTGCCTTTGTCAAATTTTTAGTTGGTTTCGTGGACATCAACAAGACTTAACTAGAAATCCTTTCAATCCCTTCAAGGCTTTCTATCCAAAAACTTTTAGTACACTATTTAATTACAAAGTGAAAGAGCAAACTTTCTAATAGGTGTGTGTTTCCAAGTTTAAGCTCACTAAGAATAGAAATGAAGAAAATGAAGAACTGAAGTTCCTTCTCTTGTGTTTGATGGTTGGATATCTCTTTCATGTCTTGAAGTGTTATTGGCTTTTATTTATATCAAAGAAGTGAAATCTAGCCATTTGGAGTTGTCGAGAATGAATTAGAGCAATTGAAAGTATTTAATTTTATACATTTAATGCAACTTGAAAGGTTAGGTATCGAAACAAAAAAAGGTGGTACCTATACCTTAAAGAAAAATAATAATTAGAAATCCTTGGGTATCGATACCTCAAGGCAAGTCTCGATACCTTAGCATGGGTATCGATGCCTTGCTCCATAGTTTTGAAAAATTTTAGCTATTACTTACCATGTATCAATACTCAGACCGTTGTAGCAATATCGAGTCCTTCAATTGCATCTTTAACATTTGGAACACTTGAAAACACTTTAGGAACAACTAAAAAACATTTGATAGTATAAAACACATATAGAACACTTTTTTTTTATTTATTTAACACTTGAAAACATTTAAGACTTATTCAATTTAATTTGTTTATTTCAATCTTAATGATTTGTTATACCAAAATACTTAGAAAACCAAATCTAGCATTAAAGATGACAATACCATGAGGGATATATGGAGACTTAAAAAAAAAAAAACAATTTCAAATTATGGTCTCACACTATGATCTAACAAACTGGATTGATTCGTGAGATTATCTTCATCCATATTGGATATTGGAATTATTGAAAAACATGTGTTATGCACTGATCTCTTCTCTTGTTGTTACTAAGGTTGACTCATCAATGGATTCTCTTTTATTTGTAATATATAAACACTAACACACGTAAATTTACATCACTTATTTTTGGTATATTACAAGTCGGGAAAGTGGATATCATTGTCAAAGTTTAAACCTTAAATCTTAAGGTATACAAAACTTTAATTGCTTGCTCCTTTGATTTGTTGACCAAATATCACGTTTCATTTGTTTTATATATGATATACACATTTCATTTTCTTTTTACTCTAAAAATGACATCTTATGGATAGGAATTAAAAGTTGCAAATTTAAATATGCATATGAGAGTTTGTCTAACTAGGTTGTAGGAAGAGTTGTTGGCACAATAAAAGATATAAATGTAAGAAAACAATAGACACAAGAAATGTTTACGTAGTTTGGACTTAACCTAGCCTATGAAGCATTGCTTAGTGAATCAATCTATTAAAATCTTCATAGTACAAGGAACAATAATTTAAGCCCATCTCCTTGTAAGAAATCTGATATCATATGTAGTATTAATATGTTAGTAACAATGATAATGCAATACAATGCAGTAGTAGTAAGACAATAGAATACCTGTAATCGGACAAAGTTAAAAATTAGAAGAAGAATTTTGTCGAGGCTTGTATAAATAGTTTCCTTAAGACAGATTCATCATCTCCTCAGTGCTTTGAGTAACGTTGGATGTCTGTCTCCCAAGATACAACGACAAATGATCGCAGTAGTAGTACAAAAATAGTGATCAATCGAACACAATCTTGCCTTTCTCTATTACCAGGAGAAATGAATTTAAAAGGAACTTTTAATATTGATAATTTTGATGATACGTTTTTGAAATCTCCTAACTTGGTTTTATATAGAGGAAAGGAATGAATGAAGAGATTTGTTGAAAAATTAATAGACAGGGATGAATAGAGAAAATGAATGAAAAAATTCAATATTAAACCAAGAGATACATTTTTTCAAAAGATACAACTGTATGGAAAAATGCATCATTAAACTAATAGATACAATTATCAATCATCACTCAATAATTATTTTCCAACAATCCGCCACATAAATGAAATTGATGGATCAACGAGACTCAAAGACTCAAAGAGGTAATGGATTCTACGTTCAATATTTGCATAGGATAGATAGGCATCAACCCTTGAACCTTCCCTTGTGAAAGTATATTTAATTTACTAGCTGACCAGTAGACGCGATGTCCTTGAACTATTTTGCCGTTTGTGTAAACAATTATATTCATCACGCAAATACCTCACTGGCAAGATTTTTGGTTCTGATGGGTATGTTCATATGGCCATGAACATTCTCCTGGTTCTACAAAAGCTTAGAGAATTATGCCCCAATAGTTTTATTGAAGTGACCCCACTTCACTATCACATAGGTGACTTATGTTGTTCATTTCACCGAAACAGAAAATGGTCATTAAAAGTATTGCTTAACCTTTTATACATTTTAATCACTATTTTTATCATAGGAATGGACTCGGGATAAGATCCCCTATAGTGACCTCACAAGGTCTATGCAAGTAGGTTCTCCCATTGAACTTAGATCTTGGGATCTCTAGTCAACTAGGTTGGGTTTTCCTTCACATAGTGCCTTAAATATTCATGGGCTCTAGTCTCATTCCTTTCCATGTTTTATCAACTTGATCTAAGTTTAACCCTTTGGTTAGTGGATCCGCAGTGTTATCTTTTGATTTTACAAAATCAATAGAGATAACTCCAATTGAGATCAATTGTATAACGATATTGTGTCGACAACGCATGTGTCTCGACTTACCATTATACATTACATTCTGTGCTCTACCAATTATTGCTTGGTTATCATAATATATGCATATTGTGGGCACAGGCTTTGGCCATTCAGGAATATTTTCTAAAAAGTTTCGTAGCCATTCTGCCTCTTCCCTAGATTTGTATAGAGCTACAAACTCAGATTCCATTGTGGAACTGGTTATAATCGTTTGCCTTGAGGATTTTCATGACACAACTTCTCTTTCCAATGTGAAAATATAACCACTTGTACCTTTGGTATCTTGAATATCAGATATCCAACTGGCATCAGAGAATCCTTCTAACACAGCAGGATCTTTGGAATAATGTAATCTGTAGTTCCGAGTATATCTGATATATCTCAGTACCCTCACAATCTTTTTCTAGTGGTTTTCCCCTAGATTGCTTATGAATCTACTTAAACTGCTTACAGTGAAAGCAATATCAGGTCTAGTGCAACTCATAAGGTACATTAGACTGCCTATGAATCTTGCATATTCCACTTGGTCAATACTTTCACCTTTGTTTTTAGACAGATGTTAATTTATATCTATCGGAATTCTTGCTACACCAAAATCATCCTTGCCAAATTTCTCAAGAATCTTATCTATGTAGTGTGATTGTGTCACTACGAGACCTTCAAATGACCTTTTTATTTGGATGCCCAATATCACGTCGCAAGTCCCATATCTTTCATATCAAATCTTGAATTTAATAAGTTTTTGGTACGTTTTACCATATCATTGTTACTTCCAATAAAGAGTATGTCATCAACATATAAATATGGAATTACATATCCATCAACAGTGGTTTTGACATACACATATTTTCCACATTCATTAATTTTAAATCCATTTGTATCATGACACTGTCAAACTTTTCATGCCACTGCTTTTGTGCTTGCTTAAGTCCATACAAAGATTTTTACCAATCTATAGACTTCTCTTTCTTGCCTTAGAGCTACATGACCCTCAAGTTGTTCCTTGTAAATCTCCTCATCAAGATCTCCATTTAGAAAAGCTGTCTTAGCATCCATTTGATGAACTTCTAGATCCAATAAAACAGTAATAGCAAGTATCATCTTTATAGAAGTTATTCTTGATACAGGAGAAAATGTATCAAAGTAATCAACGCCTTCCTTTTATCTATAACCTTTTATAACCAATCTGGCCTTGTACTTATCAATTGTTCCATCTGCTTTCATTTTTCATTTGAAAATTCATTTAGAATTTAGTGGTTTAATTCCCTGAGGTAGATCCACTAATTCCCACGTATGATGTTTCATGATGGAATCAATTTCATTCTTGATAGAATCAATTTCACTATTGATAGAATATTTCCAAAAAATGCTTTTAGATGAGCATATAGCTTCACTATTAGTTTGAGGTTCAGTTTCCAAAGGACTTTTCCACCCTTGCCCTTTTACTTCTTCTTGGTTTTGTCTTGACTTCAACTTCTTGATGAAAGTCTTGAGTATCAATAGTTTCTGAAGTCTCTAGTCTTACAAGGGAATATATTTACAAAGAATGAGGCATTTTTAGATTCCAATATCGTATTTTTGTGAATTTCAGGATTCTTTGATTCATGTACGAGAAACCGATATGCATTTGTTGTGGCGTGCATAACCAATGAAAATACAATCTACAATTTTAGGACATATTTTCAATTACTTCAACAAAAGAACCATTACCTTTGCAAAACACCCCCACACTTTCATGTAGTTGCAGGAAGGTTTCCTACCCTTCTATAACTCATATGGTGTTTTGTTCTTTTTCTTACAGGGCACCTTAATTAAAAGGTAATTCGCTGATAAAACATTTTCCCAGACCACATGTTTTGTGACAACCCAAAACTTCCTAGCATTGCATTCATCATTTCCTTTAGGGTTCAATTTTTACACTCTGCTACTCCATTAGATTGAGGAAAGTATGGTGGTGTCACTTCATGAATAATACCATGCTGTGCACAAAATTTACCAAATGGTTCAATATAGTTACCACCATGGTCACTTCTCACCCTCTTAATTCTTTTATTAAGTTGGGTTTCAACTTCCTACTTATAGAGAACAAATTTCTCTATATCTTCATCTTTGCTTTTAAGCAAATATACATAGCAATATTTTGTGATATCATCAATAAAGGTAATAAAATATTTATTCCCTCATCTAGTTTGAATAAACTTTAAGTCACAAATATCCCTATGTATTAGATCAAGTGATTCATTATTTCTTTCAAGAAATTAAAATGAATACCTTGTTAGTTTTGCCTCAACACATGTTTCACATTTATGATTATAATTACTGTGAAATGAAGGAATATGCTCTAAGTTAATTAATCTACATAAAGTATTAGAATTAACATGTACTAGCCGACCATGCCTGTAACACCATTTACCCATGTCCGATGCAGGGACCGGATATGAGGCATTACTATCCTTGACCTTGCTTAAACATGCATTAACCGACTATAAAATTTTGTTTCAATTTAAAAACTTTCTTTTCTTAGTCATAGCATTCATCTCATGGGCCTACGAGGCCATAAACCTACATCCAGATGGTTTCGGAGTTCAACCGGAAACTTTTTCCCTCTTTGAAAATTTTTGTCTAAACAGGGGTCACACGCCCGTGTCAATAGCCTATGTCCTTCACACGGCCTAGACACGCCCGTGTTCTTCCCTGTGTGAAAAATTAAGGGTATTCTGTTTATGACTTCAGCAATCCCTTAAGGAGCACACGGCCTAGGCACACGCCCGTGTGGCTAGCTGGTGGCTGACACTGACTTAAAACACTAACTTGCAGGGGACACACGACCTTTTAACACACCCATATGGGTTGACCTTGTGTCACACACGGCCTAGACACACGCCCGTGTGTCTACCTGCGTGGACACTTAAAGGCTATTTTCTAAGCCAATTGCCACCCTGAAATCAAGATCATTCATATATCCAATCCAAATATTCAAATATTTCATCAAAAACATGAATAACAATACATAACTCATCAACATTGATGTATAAACTTAGTAAATTTTGGCTGATCTCTTTAACCATATACAAAAAGAATAATAACTTTAATAGTCAACACTTTGACTCCTCTTAAGACTTAACTCAAAATGAAATGATTCCTATACATGCCATACTTAATATAAACAACTTAGCTATACTAAAATAATGATTGATAGTGTGATCTGAGTTCCGACGTCTATGATCCCCGAACTAGTTTGGCAAAACTACAAGGAAGAAAGAAATGAAAGAAGTAAGCATATAGCTTAGTAAGTTTGCACGAAACTCATATAGCAATATATTTGCTCAATATAATTCATCTATCATGAAATAATGACAACATAAGTCTCAAATGCTTGGCTTACTTACTCATACTTATCCTTACTCATCACATGTAATATAACAATTTCATACTTGCATTATAATTATAGTACCTGTATCACTTAATTGTATAGATTAGTACATTTTGCTGATACAAAAGTAAACTTAATCTTCATTCTTCTTAATATGAATAATGCTTTTTATCAACCTTGAATAATTTAACTTATATCTATGTTTACTTGCTTAACTTTCTTGTTATCTCTTTCATACTTGGCTCTTTTGCTCGATGAATTACCCAGAATAACTGAGGTTACTCAATCTCATCAAACATAGATCTCGATGCCAATGCCATGTCCCAGACATGGTCTTAAATGGGACCGCCTCATTATGCCAATGCCATATCCCAGATATGGTCTTACATGGGATCTCTTAACTTGGTGTCGATGCCATGTCCCAGACATGGTCTTACACGAGACCTCCCTTATGTGTTTCCCTTGGAAACTTACCATTGTCATGTCTTGACATGGTCTTACGTGGTATCCTTGCCTTGTGAATCTTATCAATGCCATGTCTTGACATGGACTTACATGACCTCTCTGCCTTATGAATTCACTAATGCCATGCCTTGGCTTAGACTTACATGAGACCTTTGCCTCATAATAACTTTTCAATGGGATGACTTGTCATGGACTTACATGATATCCTTGCCCATGTCTTGACATGGTCTTATACAGACTTTCCTTGTCTCATGCGGTGATATCAGTATCCTCGTTATTCCGAGTCTTCAATCGGGACTTTTTCTTATATATTCTCATTCATGCTCTCATCATGATATCATTTACTTATCTTCATGAAAATAGTGTACATATTACAACATCATAAGTAATTATATGAAAATACCTGTGAAATCTTAAATTTATACAAACTTACCTCGATTTTAAAATGAGCTAACTCGTCGGTCTAGTCCGAGACTTTGTTATTTCCCCGATCGAGGCGAATTCTCAGTTCTTCTTGCTCTATAATAGAAAATTAGTTCATTTTAATCACCACATTAATAAAAGCATTTAAATATTCATGCTTAGGAAAAATTACTATGTTCCCTTAGACTTTGGCAAAATGACCATTTTGCCCCTAGACTCAGAAATAAATTCTAATCATATTTCTACGTTCAACAAGCCTAGGTGAAAATTTAATACTGTTAAAGTTATCATCAAAACTCAACATTTCACATACTTTCTACAAATTTTATAACCTTTTCACCAAGGCTCTTTTTGGTGTTTTCATGACAACACCTTTCACAAAAGTTGTTCATCTAACAACCAAGACTCATTTTTTTCCATAAAAATGCAGCAAATAACAATGAAAGCTCTCATGGTAAAACTCTAAACTTTTCACCATATTGCACAATAGTTCTCTCGTTTGAAAGCTTAAGTTCTAGGGGTCTCAAATGTACAACTATTTTTTTAAAAAAATCACTAGAATACTTACTTGTAAAGAGATGAGTGTGCTGGAATTTTTGAAGCTTTCTACCCTTTATTTGCTGCTAATTTTCGGTGGAAGAGTGAAGGAGAAAATATGACATCTTTTCTTTCCTTATTCTAATATTAAACCATCAATTAGTCCACCTACTATTACCAACTTTGACCAACATTAACAAATTTGTCTCCTATGCTAGTCTATGGCTGACCAAGCCTTTTCAAAGGGCTAAATTGCCTTTTTAAAGACTTCAATTTAGCAATATATGGCTATTTGGTACCTTTAGCTTATAGAATGGTACTTTCGCACTTTATGCGATTTAGTCCTTTTTTCGCGATTAAACATGAAACCGCTAAAATTAAAGTACCAATATTTTCATGTACTTATAAAATCATATACTAACTCATGAAATAACATGAAAACAATTTTCTCAATCCTCGAATTAGTGATCACGAGATCACTGTTTCGACTAGCCCCTAAATCGGGCTGTTACAATGCCATAAATCAAATGACTCAAGCATATAAACAGAAGAAGAAGCATTGTTCTTATTCATAGTATTAGCTTTTAAAGAGATAGCATTGAGTTTCCACATATCATTTAATACATATCCCCTTCCCACAAATGTTCCTCCTTTTGACAAAACTAACTTCTGGGATTCAAATAACATCCTAAAGCCATGCATACTTAGAAGGGTCCCAGAGACAAGATTCTTGCGTATGCCAGGCACATACAACACATTTTAAAGTTTTAACTCTTTGCCAGAAGTCAACTTCAAAATCACAGTGCCTTTTCCCTTAATCTTGGAAGTTGCAGCGTTGCCCATATAGAGTTTCTCCTCTTTCTCACAAGGAATCAACTTAACAAAGGAGTCATTTTTACAGCAAATATGATGTTTGGCACCAGTATCAAGCCACCGTTCTCTTGGATTTGAATCAACCAAGTTGAGTTTAGAAATCACAGCGCAGAGGTCAAGATCAGATACTTCCTTAGAAATCTTTTCCACAGCGTTAGCCTTGTTTATTTTGGAAGCTTACAATTGGATGACTTGTATCTCATCTTATTGCAATTAAAGCATTTCCTTGGAATTTTGGCTTCTTGAAAACACTGCCTTTTGGTCCTGGTTTAGACCAAGCCTGAGAATGTTTTCTTTTCTTAGAATCTTTCTTGACTTCTACTACGTTTTCCTTGGCAAAGTTAGGATTGGTTGATTTGTTTAGCCTTCTCTTCTTCAATTCGAAGTCTAACAATCAGATTTTCCACCGTCATTTCCTTTCTCTTATGCTTAATATAGTTCTTAAAGTCATTCCAAGCAGGGGGTAGTTTTTCAATAATGGCTACCACCTGAAAGGATTCACTTATCTCAATCTCTTCTGGGAGAATACCATGAATGATCAGTTGGAATTCTTGCACCTGATTTACAACAGCTTTAGAATCAACCGTTACAAAGTTTAAAAACTTGGCAACTAAGAATTTCTTAGCACCAGCATCTTCAGTTTTGTATTTATGGTCCAGCGATTCCCATATTTCCTTAGCCGTTTTCTTGATACTGTATACTTCATAAACTTCATTAGATAAATTATTCAAAATGTAGTTACGACATAGGAAATCAGAGTTGTTCCATGCTTCGGCAATGTTGAAGGCGGTAATAGCATCTTCCTCATCCTCTCTAAAAATAGGAGGATTATCTTTCAGAAATTCTGCCATATTCAACATGGTCAAATAGAACAACATTTTTTGTTGCCATGTTTTAAAATTCTCTTTAGTGAATTTTGCAGGCTTTTCATTGTGATTCATAGTCACAGGTAACGTTTGGCTTGCAGCCTGAGCCTAAGCAGCGACAATCTCCTCAGCCTTTGAATTGGATGAGTTGTTTGACGTATGAGACATTTCTATAATCAGAATAAAAAACCAGAATTTATAAATAAATTAATCTGAAACAGAAGTATAAACCAATCTTAAATAAGTTATGATGGTAATCTGTATGCCTTAGATTAAAACTACAACAATTAATTTGTCTTAAGAATGTAAGAAAATTTGATATTGTATGTAGTATTAATATGTCAGTAACAATGATAATGCAATACAATACAGTAGCAGTAAGACAATAGAATACCTATAATCGGACAAGTTAAAAATTAGAAGAAGAATTTTGTCGAGACTTGTATAAACAGTTTCCTTAAGACAGATTCGTCCTCTCCTTAGTGCTTTGAGTAATGTTGGACGTCTATGTGCCAAGATACAATGACAAATGACCACAATAATAGCACAACAACAGTGATCAATCGAACACAATCTTGTCTTTCTCTATTACCAGGAGAAATGAATTTAGAAGGAATTTTTTATATTTATAGTTTTGATGATATGATTTTGAAATCTCATAACTTGGCTTTGTATAGAGGAGAGGAAATGAATGAAGAGATTTGTTGAAAAATTAATAGACATGAGTGAATAAAGTCAATGAATGAAAAAAATTCAATATTAAACCAAAGGATACATTTTTTCAAAAGATACAACTGTATGGAAAAATACACTATTAAACCAAGAGATACAATTATCATTCATCACTCAATAGTTATTTTCCAACACTCCTTTCACTCAAGTTGCAGCCTCATCTTTGTATGATCTAATTTAATTCTAACATTTTTCTCTATTAATCACTTAGCAAGCGTTGACAACAATCATCTAAAAATGATAGATAAAATCCTTATACATCAACCCCTTAGATGAACTGATATTTTCTCTAAAAAAAACTCACTCTTGAGCACTTCAACCATCATGCATCATATAAGGAACGATAGTCTTATCCTTAGTTCAATATATACGATCATCCTACTAATTTAAACATGACATATTATCTTATCATAAGTGATAAAGTGTATAAATTCCAATTTATTTTTTTATTATTTTCCCTTTGAATTGTGCTATTTAAGTACTTAATCATTTTATTTTTCTTGTATTAGGTAAAATGATTTGAGAAAAGTAAGCTTAAAGATTAATTTTGGCAAGTTTTTGCATATGGACTTTCAACTTAATCTGTTTTAGTATTTTGGCTATATCTTGAGCTATAAAACTCTTATTTGTGCCCATAATATACCATTTCGAAGGGAATCGAAAAATTTAACTAAACTTATCCGTATAACTTGGACCCAAAAAGGTTAAGAAGACACCCAAAAATGGTCTAGAATTTCAAGATACAAATATGCTAAAAACCTAGAGAATCTCCTTTAATTTATTAAGGATACTTTTGTCTTTCGCCTTTTATGCGAAATTTTTTTCCTATAAATACATATTTTTAGGTTTAGAGCCAGATATAGTCTCACATAGCCACCATAATATTATTTTACTTTTTGTGTTTTCTTTTATCTATGAGTTGTTAAACTCATTTTCAAAGAAACTTCAAAGTTTGTGAGATTTAATTGCTCTTCATCCTTTCTTTGTTTTAATACAAATATTTAGATTTGTTGAATATTAGTATCGTATTTAATTACTTAGAATATTTGTCTTATCAATTAGAATAGTTAAATTTATAATTATTTAATTAATTCTAATGCTTGTGATGAATAACATGATTGGGTATAGGCTATGCATACAATTCATTTTATGTAGACATGCGATCTAATCTATATAAACCCTGCTTATGTGTGTTTGTTAGTTAAAATTAAATCTCTTTCATTCTTAATGCTATCGAGCTAAATCCTAAGTTCAACGAGCTTCCTAAGTTATCGACAAGGTAAAGAAAGCTTGGTTGTTAGTTGCGATGTCAGCAACTATAACTAATTTATTAAAGATTATTGAAATTTATTAGTATACTGGTGATCAATCAAACTAAGATATTATTACCTCTGACTACGCTCTCATCTTATTGATTTTTTAAAACTTTATTTTATAATTTCTATTTACATATTTTTAATTTTTAATTATAGTTTTTAATTTTAAAACTCTCATTTATTTTTATTTATATTTACTAAAGAGATAAAATTAGCATCAATTTCTTGAGTATTCAACCTTGCTCACGATTATATACAAATATTTATAATTTTGAGTAAGAATTTATTTTTATAAATCTGGACAACCATAGAATAAGAGATAATAGAAGTGTTCGAACTTTTATCCTCTAGGGGCAATCTCCCTTTTTGTTGCGGGGCTTGAAAACATCATTATGAGATTTTATTATGGACTTAATTACATACCGTTCTGCTGAGGATGAAACATGATTACAACGAAAGTAAAAAGATTAAAATATAATTACAACAGAAATAAATAACTGCCAACTAAATTGGTCAAGTTGAACTAAATTGTATCACAATTACCTTCACAACCTGATTCCTAACAATATAGATCTACTTATCTCTTCAGGCTGAAGCCATTATTAAAGGTTGAATGTATACTTGCTGGCAATTTGCCCCACTTTGTCTGAAACTAAATTATCACCAAAGCAAAACGAAAAAAGTTGTAATCATGGAGTGAAGAAAATATGCAAAATTCACGTTATCCTATGCCTTCAACTTCCAAATGCATTCATCATTACGAGAGAATGAACCAGCCCCAAAAAGCAAGGGCCCTGACCTGCCGTAACAAATATTTTAGCCGGATATATCAGATCAAATTAAAGTTGGGTTTTAAAAAAAATTCAAACACTCACTCAAATCATCTATTTTATTATTTTAAAATATTATATAATAAATAAAGAAAATCTAATAGCTAGAGCTTTGGGATATGAAAAGAACTTACTATTTTTTGGATTACATAATAAATCTTATACTTCTATTTGTTCATAGAAAAAAAATTGTGAAGCTTGTCAACGTGACATGTGTGAAATAATCCAACTATTCTCCCAACGGTATGTGGGCGGCACCAACACCACATAAAGTGCCGACTAGTTACGTACATAGGTCGACGACAATCTGGCCGGCCGTGCATTCTTGGCCTCCCCTTTCCGTCATACTTGATTTATGCAAGCACGCACTTTCCACCTAACTTCTCTCTTTGGTCTTATCTGATGTACGTGTTTCTTTGTTGGATATTGGGCTTTACTTGAGAATTAAGACTACATTTGATAAGGATATTAATTTTTTATATGTTTTAACACATAAGCTAGTAACAAGTTAATTATAATAGGTAATTTTTAGTTATTTATATAATTTGTTTGTGATATTTTTTTTTAAAGATATTTAATTTTTATAAAAGTTTTACTCGTCATTATTTTGTATTTCATGTTAAATTTATGCTAATTATTTTTATTTTATGGATAATTATTTTAATACATACGTATTAAATAATTTTTTTCTTTTGTTATTATTCTAGTAACCAAGTGTGTCATAAGTATATTGAGGATTAGACTTTCAATGTGTTGGGTATTGCCCCAAAGCTTGAGAAGTAGTGGCGTATCTAGGAGGCTGGTAGGGGTCCCAACCCCTCCTAACATGGAAAAATTGTCCATTTTAAAATTTTTAAAATTTTAAATTAGTAAAAGTAAAGTTACACTTTACCTCCTAAAAATAATAAAATTTTTATTTAATCTCTTAAAAATTATAAATATATAAACTATTAAAAATTACAATTTAACTTTAGCCCCCACTAAAAAAATTCTTGACTTCGCCCTTGTTGAGAAGACAACAAGTACAAAGAACGAGTGCATTTAGTTAGGTGCTTGAAAATACAAATCATACGTATTGTACATGGATAGACTCGAATCCTTGCCTTACACCCATTAATCCTTATAACATATAGTGCATGGCTTCAAGTCCAAACATATTCAATCACCCATGGTTTGCTTTTTTAGGCACCTAGCGAGACACACTTTATGAATTTATCATCTCTTTAGACATTCAAAATCTCAACAGAATTGAGCGACCTTCGACATAAAATTTGATTTTCAATATATTCATTTTATATATATAATTTTAAAATTATATTTTAACATTATCTTTTTAGGCTTTCTTTGGATTCAAAATAAATCATGGTAAAATGGAATTATCAAGAATATATATTTTTTCATTTCACAAGTCTTTTATTTAGAAAACACATTTAAGATGAATTTAACATTATTTCTGAGAAACACTATAGTTTGATTTCACTGAAGGCTCAAATATTCAAACGAGTTGAGTAGAAATTTAGCAACTCCAGTTGCATTTTTATTCCTCTTTTACCCATGATACTATTTTTCATTCAAATCAGCCTCTCTTTCTTTCATTAACGTAATTCCTATTATTTTAATATTTTTTATTGAATTTTTTATTTTTATTCAACGTTCCTTATTTCATTTTTTTTTTCCAATAAAAATTTCTATTATTTTGATATTTTATTAAACATTTTGTTTGATGTTTTTCCTTTTTCATTTCATTAGCATTTTTATTATTTCAATATTTTATTCAAGAATTTTATAATTATACATAAATTATAATTTGATATAGATATAATTTTAGTAAAATATAATTTATTTATTAATTTCATAAGATATATTTACTTTTTTTTAGGTGAATAATAATGATAATTCTCTTTTCTCAAGAAATTCACTTCATGAATTCAAATAAATAACATAAATAATTTTAATTACAGTGTTACAATATTTAATATCGCATGAGTGTTTTGGGAGTTGAATTCTTCTCCCATCCAATCACTGAATGATAGGTGGCAAAGGGAAAGAGTCAAGGGTTGGAAGATTATAATTCTTTCGGCAGCTTTGAAAACCCTGGATTTTGTTCAATCAATTCTTCGTTTTCCTCGAAACCAAAAAGAAAAAGAAAGGAGTATCTTGAAAAACTTGCATTGGAGTTGAAACACCACATTTCTTTTCATACTTCACTGTACCTTTGCATCCTTAACCTTAACAAAAACAAAAATAAAACTGGAGAAAATCGGTTTTCAACTTAATTTTTATTTTTATAAAACTTATCGTATCCAATAAAATAAAACATTTAATCATTATTATTACAACTTTACAAAAAAATCATGATTATTTGATGGATACCATAAAATTTAAAATTATTTAAACTGTTATAAAATAATCGAATAAAAGAATACTTAAATTAAACAGATAATTTTCTCTTGTCTCTTTTTTATTTACGAAAGAGTTCTATTTACAAGTAAATTGAAATTCAATGCAATACAATAAATGAAGCCTATTTAAGTGCTTTATTAACACTTTAAACAACTTGTATAATGAATGAGAGGTTTTACCTTATAAATGAGAGGGTTAGAATATGAACATTCACATTTATTTGTAACACTCCCCCTTGGATGTCCACTAAAGAAAACTGTGCCTCATTAAAACCTTTATTAAGAAAAACTCTGTGGGATAAAAACCTAATGAAGGAAAAAGAGTAAACAATCCAGAGGGACAAAACCTTGGTTAAAGGAAAAGAGTACGTGTTTTAGACTCCCCCTAATGGCAACATCACATTATATCTTTGAGTCGATGCATTCCAATCTTGTTTCATAGTCTTTCAAATGTTGAAGTTAGCAATGCCTTGGTGAAAAGATCTGCTAAATTATCACTAGAACGAATTTGTTGAACTTCTATGTCACCTTTCTTCTTAAGATCATGAGTGAAGAATAATTTTGGTGAAATATGTTACGTTCTGTCACCTTTGATATAACCACCTTTTAATTGAGTTATACATGCTGCATTATCTTTGTATAAGATAATTGGCATATTTTCCTGTAAAGGAAAATTACATATCCTCTAGATCTGTTGGGTTAATAACCTTAGCCAAACACACTCTCGGCTTGCCTCATGCATTGCAATTATTTCAGCATGATTTGAAGAGGTAGAAGCTAATGTCTGCTTTGTCGAATGCCATGATATGGCAGTACCTCCACATGTAAATAAATATCCCGTTTGAGATCGACCTTTATGTGGATCCGATAAATATCCAGCATCAATATAACCAACTAATAGGGATTTTGAATCATTTGAATAAAATAACCCCATATCAATGGTCCCTCTGAGATATCTAAATACATGTTTAATTCCATTCCAATGTCTACGTGTTGGAGAAGAACTAAATCTTGTTAGCAAGTTTACAGCAAAAGCTATATCAGGTCTTGTGTTGTTTGCAAGATACATCAATGCTCCTATGGCACTTAGATATGGTACTTCAGGACCAAGAAACTCTTCATCATTCTCGCAAGGACGAAATTGATCTTTATTCACATCTAACGATCGTAAAACCATCGGGGGTACTCAATGGATGTACTTTATCCATATAAAATTTCTTTAAGATCTTTTTCGTATAAGTTGACTGATGGACATGAATTCCATCTTTTAAATGCTCGATCTACAGGCAAAGACAAAACTTTGTTTTTCCAAGATCTTTCATCTCAAATTCTTTCTTTAAATAATTTACTGTATTTTGAAGCTTTTCAGGAGTTCTAATAATATTTAGATCATCAACATAAATAGCAATTATCACAAAGTTTGATTCAAACCTTTTTATAAAAACACATAGGCATATTGGATCATTTTTATAACATTCCTTTAACAAATATCACTAAGACGATTATACCACATACGTCCAGATTGTTTTAATCCATATAAACTTTTCTTTAATATGATTGAGAAATTTTCCCGGGAAACTCTATATCCTTCAGGGATTTTTAATCCTTCTGGGATTTTCATATAAATTTCATTATCAAGTTTACCATACAAATAGACTGTAACAACATCCATTAGACGCATGTCAAGTTTTTCACGTACTGCTAGACTAATAAGGTATCTAAATATGATTGCATCCACCACAGGAGAATATGTCTCTTCATAATCAATGCTAGGCCTTTGTGAAAATCGTTGTGCTACAAGTCGTGTATATGTTACGACTCCATTTTTCTCATTTCGTTTTCGTACAAATATCCATTTATATCCTACTGACTTTACACATTTAGATGTTTGGACTATAGGTCCAAAAACCTCACGTTTAGAAAGTGAATTTAATTCTGCTTGAATTGCGTCTTTCCATTTTGGCCAATCGTTTCTATTTCTACATTCCTCAACAGATTTAGGCTTAGGATCCTCATTTTCTTTTGCTATTTCAATGGCAACATTATAAGCAAAATTAACGTCGGAAACTATATTTTTTCGGTTCCATCTTTTTCCTGAAGTAACATAACTTATTGAGATTTCTTCGTTATCACTATTTTCAAGCACCTGAACCTCTTCTGGGGTTTTTTGATTTGTTATATCTTTGGCCTTTTCTTGAGCACTGGCCTCTACAATATTATCATCTTGAATAATTGCTTCTTTCCTTTTACGAGGATTTTTATATTTGGAACTGATTGGCCTTCCACGTTTAGGCGTGGGTTATTTTCCTTTGCACTAACAATTTTTCCTATTGGGATATCAATTTGTATTGGAGCATTTTTAGTGTTATGTGAGATTTTATAATTCTTTTTAGATCAGTAAATGAATCTGGCAGTTGATTGGCAATGTTTTGCAAATTTATGATCCTTTGAACTTCTTGTTCACATTAACTTGTGCGAGGATCTAATTGAGATAATGATTATCCATTCCATGTAATTTCTTTTACCAGTTGTATTTTCTCTCCCCTTGATGTTGGGAATGTTGTTTCATCAAAATGACAATCAATAAATTGTGCAGTAAATAAATCTCCAGTTAATGGTTCAACATATTTAATAGGGGTGAGCATTCGATCGAATCGAATTGAAAATTTTTGAGTTAATCGAGTTTTCGAATCGTATTTTATCATCCTAACCTAATTTGAAATTTTTTCGAATCGAGTCGAGTGAGACAAAATTCGAATCGAATCGAATCGAATATATTCGTTCAAGTTAAGTTTTAAAAAAAACGACTTTAGTGTTTTTTATTTTTATGTAATTTGTCAAAAAAAATTCTTTAAAGTTTTTAAACATGATCATACAACAAAAAATTGAAGTAAACAAGTGAATAAACAAAAGCAACACAACATCAACCTAAAATTAAATTAACCAACAACAATAACAAACCAAACCAAACTAATAATAATAACACATCAGTTCAAAAACCATTATAGAATAGTTTAAGTTTCTTCTTGTGCTTCAAACACTGTTGGCATTGATAATCTTGCAACATCTAGTAAAAGTATTGAATGAGTTAGTTAAATGATAAAAATGTTCGCAAAAAAAAATTAAATAAACATTTAACTTTATAAACTAATGCTAAGTATATTACCTTCTTGATCTTCAGGTATTTTTGACAAGTCTAGCAAATTTAAAAACAAAAATGTTAGTTAAATTATGCTTACTAATATAAATAACACAAAAGCTTATTTTAGAAATTAAAATTTATATATTACCATCTTCCATGGTTTGAAGTTCATCAACATAATCTTCAAGATTGATGGCATCATTAGATTTCCGAAGCCAATCTTGTGTGCAAACCAAAGCCTCGACCATGAGAGGAGTTAGAGAACTTCTAAAACTATCGAGAACACGTCCACCCGTGCTAAATGCACTTTCTGAGGCAACTGTTGAAATAGGAGTAGCAAGAATATCTCGAGCCATTTGTGAAAGAATAGGGAATCTAGGATTTGTTCATTTTCCACCACAATGAAGAAATCAAATGAGCTTGAATTGTTTACTTCTTCATCCTCACCCAAATATCTATCCAACTCAGATTTGCTTTCTAATCTAACTTGTTTCTTGTTCTGAAGGTATTTTTGTTTGGCCAAGCCCGTTTTCATTTCTAAATGATCTATTTCTATTGAACTACAAAGATTTGTCGAAGAACTAGATCTACCTTCAAACTGTTGAATTCTCCCGGCATTAGAAGAATACTCGTTGAACAAGCAATGCAATTCTTTGTCAATCATTTTCATAATGTCATTAGCAACATTAGGAAAAAGCAAGTTGACCCCAAAGTTCAAAAAACTCATTTTACATCGTGGATCAAGGATGACCGCCAAGTAAACTAGCATGTTGATCTTGTTTCCTTCACCCCAATACTTATTATATTTATCTCTCACTTTGGAAGTCATAAAAACTATGTCTAGATCTCCACAATTTTGCCACCCATCAAAAAGACAATGCACATCCGTCAATACTTCAAAAAGTGAATGAGAGGTAACATGCAAAGATCCAGACACCTTCAGTGTAAGATGATAGAAAGGCTCTAATACTTTTATAACTCTTCGAACAATTTCCCAATCATCAAATGTAGGAACTCCATCTCCAGTAGTAAGGTCAAGAAAAAAATTATGGTCATCACGTACATATGATTCAAATGCACGCTCATATTTTTCGGCCACAATTGAGCGTGCATTTGAATCATATGTATGTGATGACCATAATTTTTTTCTTGACCTTACTGCTGGAGATGGAGTTCCATCTAGTAGGCACATCTAAACACAATTGAGCCTTACTATCTATCATTTCTTCTTTTACCCGTTGGTTGAATTTTATCAACCTCGATGGTGATGCTCTTATATACCTCACAGCACCTCTAACTCGATCCACAGACAGAGAAACGTCCTTAATACCGTATTGCACAATAAGATTAAGAATGTGTGCAACACATCTCATATGAATAAATTTTCCATTTTGCAATGAAGCATTTCGATGATTCAATTTCTTTCTCAAATATTCAATGGCAACACAATTGGCGGATGCATTATCAACATGATAATAGTGAAGACCCTCTCAATCCCCAATCTCAAGACATTTTTCAATAGCTTGACCTATGCTTTCACCTCTATGAGCAGATATTGGGCAAAAATTTATAATTCTTTTTGCAACCTCCACTCATCATCCACCCAATGTGCTGTTAAAACCATGTAAGATATCCTCTGCAATGAAGTCCAAGTGTCTGTCGTCAAACAAACTCTACTTATATCTTTTTCAAAACAACTCTTCATCACACTCTTCATGGAGTTAAATAAATCAAGACAATCCCTTCTAATTGTCCAACGAGATGGAAGACTAAAACGTGGGCATGCTATAGAAAGAAAGTATTTAAAACCCTCTCCCTCTACAATTTTAAAAGATAGTTCATCCATAATTATCATACGAACCAATGCTTTTCTAATAGCATCTTTATCAAACACCCAAGTTGATAAATCCGTTGTTTCTTGCCTAACATTCACAAATGTTAATTACGATTGCTTCGGATCGTAAGTATTACCTCGAGGTCTTTTAGGCATGTTTTCAAATGGTTATTCAAATTTGTTGTAGAACCCATAGTTGTTTCCATGGTGTAAGTAACATCACATGCATTGCACCTTGCTCTCTTCTCCCCTCTTTAGTCACATACTTGGTGAAATGGTTCCAACAAGTCGCCCTTGGAGTAATCTTTTTTGAACATTTTCCTTGGTTCTTTGTTTGATCATCTCTACTTGGGGAAGAATTTTGTGAACTTTGAGTTGAACCATCTCGCTTTGGATCACTCATCTACAAGTAAACATTTGTTGCAATCACTAATGATGACCAATAATTGATTTAATTCATTTTCGAACCAAAGTTATCATTCAACTAATTCACAAGAAATGAAAACCAAGTCAATTCCAACCATTAAAAATATAAACAAAAAAGCGGTTTAATTTATTATACAAAATTTAATCTGTAGTATTTAAAAAAAATATTTGTTTATTTTTTAATGGTTGGAGTTGACTTGGTTTTCATTTCTTGTGAATTAGTTGAATGATAATTTTTTCATCTGTAGTATTTAATAAAGTAAATATTTAGAATGTTTCATAAATTAGGAAGTAAAGTAAAAGAAATCGTTCTTTGGATAAAAAGGGAAGGTCAAAGAAACCGTTTGATTTCAATGGATAAGAGGGATACAATTCCATTAAAACAGTGAAAAAAACCACCCAAAATTTGACCTTTTGACCGTTTGACCACCCAAACAGTGGTCTTAAACCTTTTGACCTTTTTGGACTGAGGATACAATCATACAAAGATAAATATATTATTTAATTGATACTAAAATTTCTAATGGAGCGCCAATATTTTTAATTGATACTAAAATTTCTAAGGGTATCTTGTTAGATATTTTAGTATACCAGAAAATTTAACTAAATATTGAAATACATAAAATGATACTAATGTTTCCGATTGGTATTACTTAAAAATTTTGGTACACCTTAAAGAAACTTTGGTACCCTTCAAAGATTTCAGATATTTTAGTTTCTTTGATTTTTGTATCCCTTAAAAATATTGATATCCTTTAAAAGTCACGGTATAGGATATATGAACCAAAATTTGATCCATACTAACAAATTCTGGTGTTATAATTTCATAATTTCATTGAAAATAAATTGTGATATATGTAAAAAAAAATTGTTACACATTAAAAAAAATAATTTTTGGTGTATCAAAAAATTTTAATACGTAAAAGAATAAATTTTGGTTTGTTGGTGAACAAAATTTTTTAATCATATACCAAAATTCTATCATGAACCAATATTTTTAAAGTAATATTAAAATTTTAACATTAGAAGTATTAAAATTTTTAAGAGATACCAAACTTTCTATTATAGTAATAATTTTTAAAACAATACCAATATTTCTAATGCAGTATACGGTACCAAACTTCTAAATTAGAATACCCACTAGTTCTAATACGATACCAATATTTCAAAAGAACACCCAAAAGAATACCAATATTTCAAATTAGAGTCCTGATCAGAATTTTTAAGATAAGGGTTGGGGCTGGGGGCTCATTACCTTTGCGTGGTTAGCAATGTTGATTTTTATCCTGCTTAATAAGCAGGATTTAGAGGCTTTTGTTTACCATCTCCAAAAGGGGGAATCCAATAATCCATGGCTTTTGCTTCTTGATGTCTGCATCCATCACGGCTTGGGGGACTACTGTTTCTGTATCAATCAGGTCCGTGAAACTTTTGAAAATTGATAGCTAAAGCGAATGAGGATGGCGTCCACAAAGTTTAATTTAAGTTCTAGTGTTGGGATCTTAACACTTTCTCAACAATACTTAAAGTAAGTAAATAATATGCTATCATCAGTTGCTTTAAGTTTATGAAATGTGATGATATTCCCGTGCATTCCATGCTCATGAACAAAGAACAAAGAAGAAGAAAATTAGTGACTTACCAGGGAAAGGTGCAGCTGAGAGCCTCAGAGTCAGAACAAAGAAGAAGAAAATTAATTTGGGGTTTGGAGTTTGAGTGGTGGAGGAGACGATGAAACAGGCTGCTTCCGTTGTTATTCTTCTTTGGTCTTTGGTGCTTGGGGTTGGAGGTTTGATTTGGGGGAAAATTGGGTTATGGTCTTATGGAAAATAAATTTTTGGGCTGATCACTAATGGGCTTTGAGAAATTGGATAAAAATAAATTATTTGGGCTTGAGGGGAATTGGGTTAAAATAATTAAGTAAAAAATTAAAATTTTAAAAAAAATATATTATATTCGGTTTATTCGAATTATTCGAGTTATTCGAATTCGAAAATGCAACTCGATTCGAACTCGAAATTCGAAACTCAAAATTCGAGTTGATTCGATTAACTCGATTCGAATAATTTGAAATTTGATTTTTTTTTTCGATTTTTTCGAATCGAATCGAGTTTTGCTTGTAACAGCCCAATTTTAATAGTGTCGGAACAGTGATTCGAGATCACTAAATTTGGCGAAAAGTTAGAAAATTTTGTTAATCGATAATTATAAGTTAAGTGTGATTTTAGAAATATTTTAAAATTAGTGAATTTTGTGAACTGAAAGAATTAATTAGAAAAATTAGGCCAAAAACGAGGTATTGAGACCTCGAATTTATAAAGTGAGCCATAAATATTTCCAAAAATATTTATGGAATGTCATTAAGTTATTATTAAACTTTCGTTAGAAAATTTTAACGTTTGGGTAGGAAATTAAATGAAAAGGACTAAACCTGAAATGAAAGTAAAAGTTAAATTATAGATTAAAAGAAATTATGAAGGATCAAAATGGAAATTATACCATTTTGTATAGTTGAGGCGACATAACAAAGAAAAATCTGAGATTTTTAAGGTATATTATTATAATATTATATTATTATATTATTATATTATTATATATATACAAACAAAAGAAAAAAAAAAAAAAAAGGAAGAGAATAGAGAACAGAAACCCAAACGAAGAAGAGAGAGAGCAGGAAAGAAAGAAGAAGAGAAGAGAAAGAAGAAAAGGGGGAAAATTGGAAAATTTTCAAAATTAGCTAAATAAAAGGGGATCAAATTGAAATATATGGAGAATTCTCTTCATTTCTCTTTATTTTCTTCAGCTGAAAAATAGCCATGGGAGAGAGTTCAAGCTAGTTTTTATACTCAAGCATCATGTAAGTTTAATTCTTGCTTTCTCCTTGAAATTTCTATGTTTTGGACTTTTACAATTGGGTCCAATTTATTAATTCATTAGTTTTTGATTCTATGGCTAAATTTTTAAAGTTTATGTGGATTAGTGTTGGAAGAATATGATGAATAAATATTGAATTGAAGCTTTAATTTTGTTATATGATGATTTAATCAAGTGAAATTGATGGAAATTGGTTTTAGGACCTAATTGTGAAATAGCTGAAATTAAGGCCTAGTGTTAAAATTCTAATTTCAAAGGTTATGAAGGAGTTTTAAAATGATAGATAAAAGTATTAAATGAGAAAATTAACTCAATTGAGGGGTTAATTCAGCAAGGACTGAATTGTATGAATTGTGGAATTAGGGACAAAATAGAAATCAACATGTTACACTAAAGCAGTTTTAGACAGCAGCAGTTGTCTAACTTTGAAAAATCACCAAAAATTGTATAAATAGAATTAGAAGTCAAGTAAGATATGGAATTAAAGCTTATTGAGTCTATTTTCATATAAAAGAAACAGAGAAAGCAAAGGAATTCTGTAATTTGAGATATTTGTATTTTTGTAAGACTGGTTTAGAACAACTTCGTGATCCCCTGTTCTTACTTTAGAAATTCACTAAAATTTGTATAAAAATAATTTGGGAACATAATTTATATGGTTAGATTCCTTAATGAGTCTAGTTTTATAAGAAATAAACCATAACATCATATGAATTCTATATAAAAAGATAATTAATTTTTAGTGAAGAAGGGTCGGAACTGCCAGACAGCAGAACAGGGGTGACTTTAAAGAATAAACTGTACTAATTGGCTAAACCAAAAATTCTGAAAATTTTATGGCAAGAATATATGTGAGTCTAGTTTTAGGAAAAATTCACGGTTCTTCATTTGGAGTTCTGTAGCTCTGGAAATAAATAATTTAGTGACTATGACTCAAATGGGCAGTTTTGAATATACTTATGAGTAAATAATGAACTTATTTACAATGTTACTTATAGCATGTTATATACATTAAGGATGTGGAATGAGAGAGGAGGAGGAGGAAAATATGTATGAATATTCAGCTAGCATGGCTAATTTGTAATGTTTTAGGCCCGGGGACTAAATTGAATAAAAGTAAAAGTTTATGATTAGTTTTGTATAAATGTTGGAGATGACCAATTTACATGGAATGGATTATTTTATTATTTAAAATTGCAAAATTGAATGAAATTATTAATTAGATTAAGATCGGTTGAAAAATCGATGAAAATGGGAAATTACCAAAATGCCCTTGAATCTTGGTATTTTCGCAAATTTAGCGAGTAAGTTCGTGTAACTTTAAATATGTGATATAAGGAAATATAAGTTGATAGCACGTGAAATATTGATATAACGAATTAACTAATATATGTTTATGAATAAACGGCAAGAGAATGATATTTATCATGACATGTCAATATGTGATTATCTGTAATATGTAAATAAAAGGTAATTAAATATGTTGAGACGAGAAATAAATTCAAGTAAGTCATGAAATAAGAAAAATAAATATGTTTTAAGGGATAATATGTTTGATTTTTGATTGGTTTCAAAAATAAATGTTAAATGATATAGAATTTTTGATAAATAAATTTGTAATTCCGGTAATGCCTCGTACCCTAATTCGGTGTCGAATACGGGTAAGGGGTGTTACATTGCTCACCCCTAATATTTAATTATAGAAGGAGATTCATAACCAACATATATTCCCAACCTCCTTTGAGGACCCATCTTTGTGCATTGTGGTGGAGCAATTGGAACATATACTGTACATCCAAAAATTCTAAGATAGGAAATATTTGGCTCTTGACCAAAAGCCAATTGTAATAGGGAGTACTTATTATAACTTGTTGGCCTTAAGCGCACAAGTGCTGCTGCATACAAAATAGCATGTCCCCAAGCTGTAACAGGGAGTTTTGTTTTCATAAGTAATGGTCGAGCTATTAGTTGGAGACGTTTGATAAATGATTCAGCTAAACCATTTTGTGTGTGAATATGAGCTACAAGATGTTAAACTTTTATCCCAATTGACATATAATAATCATTAAAAGCTTGAGATGTAAACTCACCAGCATTATCAAGACGAACAGTTTTGATTGCATAATCTGGAAATTGTGCTCTTAATCGAATTATTTGAGCGAGTAGTCTCGCAAATGCTAGGTTGCGAGTCGATAATAAAGACATATGTGACCACCTACTAGATGCATCTATTAATACCATAAAATATCTGAATGGTCCACATGGTAGATGAATGAGCCCACATATATCACCTTGAATACGTCCCAGAAATGCAGAAGATTCAATCCTAACTTTAGCTGGTGATGGTCTAATAATCAATTTTCCTTGAGAACAAGCGACACAAGATAAATCCTTGAATTCAAGAATCTTTTGGTTCTTTAATGGGTGTCCAATTGAATTCTCGATGATTCTTCGCATCATAATAGATCCAGGATGGCCTAATCGGTCATGCCAAATAGTAAAAGTATGTGATTCTACAAACTTCTGGTTTGTAGTAACATGTGACTCAATTGCACTAATATGTGTATAATATAAACCTGATGAAAAATCAGGTAGCCTTTCCAAAACATATTTATTTCCACATTCAACATTTGTAATATATAGATATTCAATATTTTTTCTCATTCATAGTCTCAATATGATATCCATTAAGACGAATATCTTTAAAAGTCAATAAATTTCTTTGAGACTTAGTGGAAAATAAAACATCATAAATGACAAATTTTGTACCTTTAAGTAATAATATAATAGCTCTTCCAGAGCCTTAAATAAGTTTTGAACTACCCGATATTGTATTAACATGGACAATACTCATTGTCAAATGAGAAAAATATTTTTTATCTTTGAGTATCGTATGTGTTGTAGCACTATCTGCAAGACACATGTCTCCATTGATTTTGGGTCCATCGAAATTTTGTTGAATATTCATATTCTTCATAAAAACAAACAAAATACAATATGAGAAACATTGCAAATATTTATTAAATATATAAATTATTCTTTATGCAAGAAAATAAAACATACTTAAAACAACATAAAAATGTCAAAATAACATCAATTTTTCTAATGATTCTCAAAGAAATCTGTCACATCTAGGTGAGTTATATTATTAAGGTCATTAAATTTATCACCCTCGTAGGCATGGTCAGTTTTAGTATTATACTGAATATCTTCATCTTTTGCCTCCATTTCATCATTTTGGGGTATAAAATTTGTCTCCATATGCTTTGCCTTCTTTTTAATGGATGCTTGATAAAGTTTCACTAAATGCTCAGACGTACGACAGGTACGTGACCAGTGCCCCTTCATACCACATTGGTAGCATATATTCTCAACAATCTTTGAATGATTATTTTGACCACTTATTTCTTGTCTTTCATTGTTATTCTTTTTCTGGTGGTTAGAAGTATCATTGTTATGACCACCATGATAACGATTACTAATACGTCCTCGACCACGTCCCCCACAATGTCCACGACCACGGCCGCGACCTCTATATTTTCTATTTTCATAATTATTGTGTACTGCTACATTCACTTCAGGGAATGGTGCAAAACCAGTGGGATGAATTCCATGATTTTTTATCAATAGCTCATTATTTTGTTCAGCCACCAAAAGGCATGAAATCAATTCAGAATACATTTTAAAACTTTTTTCACGATATTGCTGTTGCAGGAGCACATTAGTAGCATGAAAGGTTCAAAATGTTTTCTCTAACAAGTCCTCATCAGTTATGTTTTCTCCACATAATTTTAGTTGAGAATTAATTTTGAAAAGTTCTGAATTGTATTCACTTACAGTCTTAAAATCTTGCAGCCGTAAGTGCATCCAATCATAACGAGCTTTAGGGAGTATCATCGTTTTTTGATGGTCAAATGAGGGTCTCTCACAGTGAGATATTTCACCTTTAATCCTTCATGTAGATGACGGATGAAAATCATTGCTTTTGCCTTGTCTTGATTAGATTCTTCTTTATCTGCTAATATAGTATTTCATATACCTTTAGCATCTTAGTGAATTTCAGCATCTAACACCCATGACAAATAATTCTTGCATGAGATGTCTAAGGCCGCAAATTCAAGTTTGGCAAGATTTGACATTATAATCACTTGAATCAAAATAAAAAAATATTAGTAAAATAATAAACATTCTCAATCATAGAATAATTCAATTATATATACCAAATTTGCTAATTAATAATATGTATGTCAAATATTGGCATAAAGAGGAATAGTAATAATAATAATTTAACACAAATTACATTAATTGAAATTTTTTTAAAAAAAACATGTATATATAATTATCATTATTAGATTTTAGTTGTAAAAATAAATGTGAAAATGTTATATTTTATCTAGAAAATAAAATAAAAGAATTATGAAAATACATATACCGTATATAGTTTAACGGGAGTTATACGGGCAAATTATATAAAGTCGAAATGACGTAAACTTCACTATGAACTCGTAGAAGCTCGTGCTGATAACGTGTTATAAAATAATCAAATAAAAGAATACTTAAAGTAAACAAATAATTTTCTTGTATCTCTTTTTCATTTACGAAAGAGTTCTATTTATAAGTAAATTGAAATTCAATGCAATAGAATAAATGGAGCTTATTTAAGTGCTTTATTAACAACTTGCATAATGAATGGGAGGTTTTATCTTATAAATGAGGGGGTTAGAATATGGACATTCACATTTATTTGTAACATAAACCAGTAACAAATCAATTAAATTACTAAAAATCGGTTGGTTTAAATATTTATTTTTATAAAATGATTGTTTGTGTATACATATATATATTATAAGGTTATTATTTAATACACTAGTGGTGGAGTATTGTTGAGGGGGTTGACTTCTTCGAGAGAGATCTTCAAAATGTTGTCTACCAAGCAGTTGACTACGCCCTCAACAACTGCTGGTATTGTCTTGGGCTTAGAATGGTCTGGGTTTTGTCTCTCGACTCCACAGAGAGCCTTGAGGGTTCATAGAGTGGGAACACTTCAATTGATGGAGAGAGTATGTATTTTAGGGACACATAGATAATTAATTGATGAAGTTGCACATAATGTGGATCAAACCACCAACTAAGACATAATTAGCCTTTTCAAGGAAACATGGTACCTTTGGGGCTCTTTGCGAAGTTGGGAAACAAAATCTGAGTCCTAGGACAATACCTACGATTGTTGGAGGCCGTATCGATCGCCCGACGAACAACACTTTGAAGACTTTTCTTTAAGGGGTCAACGTCCTTCAACATAATTTTTAACTCTACAAGCGAATTTATAAATCTGTCAAGTATCTTTAATTACTATTTTAAGAAAAATAAAAACTAAATAAATAACACGTATCGAGGTTAATTAAGCGAGTTAGAAAAATAATCCTTATATTATTACTTGTTTGTATTCACCTTTTTACTATTTATTTGTTAAGTTTTTTGAATTTTTTTCTTGAGGAATTGATTTTTTCTATTTTTTATTTTTCAAACAAAAAATCAATGGTTTGAATCACTGATTACTGGTCTGATATTACAATTTAAATTTATATTAAACATTGATTATTGGTCTGATTTTTGCAATATTACATTTTATTATTAAATGGTTAATATTTGACATATTAACAATATGTAATTTTAATTTTATAAGTAGAGTGAAAAACGCGTCTTATTTTTTTATATATTATTATATTTTATAAGACATTTTTTATCACATCAATCTTGCTTGTAGACTAAAAATTTCACTAGTAACACATTAAATATTTTTCTTTTAGTAAAATACGTATATTTATTTGGTTGAGTATTTTATATACTGGTAATATATTTTTTTATTTCACAAACAACCTTTAAAACTGATGTATTTTTTTTAAATATATATATTTAATAATTTATTATACGCTTATAGGAAATTTGTCAATCCTTAATTTTATTTATGGACATTAAAACATCAACTGATAATGTATTAAATATTTTTCCGTATTTATTAAAATTTTGTTATACGTATTTAATATTAAGAATATTTATTAATGCAAGCAATTCAATTGATGTAATCGGAAGTTTCAAATGTTTGGAGTCATTGTTTTATAAACATTGAAAAAGGTTTTATTTATTTATTTATTTCTTTTAAGCATGCGTACTCAAAATTCAAACTCAAATGTCATAACTATTCCACGTTTTGGGCATTTTCCGGTTCCTTTTTCGGTGGCCATAACACTAAGCAATAATTTTTATCTACGATTTCAACAAAATCCAAAGAAGGCATTTATTAAAGGCTTAATGCTGAATTTCACCCTCTATATGTATGGTTTTCTATTTTGTTACTTAAAGGTTTTTTAAATTAATATTTAATTTTTTTTTTAGATTGATACTTAAATTATCATTCCATTACCCGGTTCAACTCATTTTCTGTAACAGTGTTAAAAAAACTGGTTGTCACGTGGCGCCAATAAGAATGTGTCACGTGGCACATTTCGACCAATCACAATGTTCCACGAGGTACTTAGGTTTATTTAAAATAAAAACATTGATCCTATTAGATATGGTGCCCTAAGTGTAGTATTTTTTCTATGTACACTTGTATTTTTCTGAGCAGATTGGTTTAATAAAATTATCCATGAATTACATTAATACCCTTTGTATATTGTCCTCAATAGTTTTTGCACGCAAAGTAAAATAGAAGTAAATATTAGCTCACTGATTATTTAATGTTTGACTAATAACAAGCGGTATTATGTGACCAGATCGTAATATGGAAAGACAACTTGTATTAGTAGATAAACATAAACATGTCTTTAATCTAATTGAAAATGAGCAAACTGATTGAAAGACTAATATGTCGTCTATCAAATCCAATTGGGGAGATACTTTGTGTTGGACATCGGAGCGAATAACTCTTAGAAAATAAAGATATAGATGCGACTGACTGGATTGATAATATATCAGACAAGACCCAAGTAGAATAGATCCTAAATCCGTTTATGGACTTATTCAATTGTGATGTTCAATGTAACATACCTTAATCTTGAGTGGATGATGGACTATATATGCATGACTCGTATGCTTTGATGTAAGAAAAAGCTTGAGTTCAAATAGATAAGAAACTGAAAACTAATGTGTTGGATATACAACTTCTGTAGTATGTAGCATCATTCATAATAGTAGAATTCATAGCCCAAGAAATAGGTAAATGATATCCTCTTATTGGCATTACATAATAGATGAAAAGTAAACATGATCATGGATCATTTGTCTTTATGATGAATGACTTAATTACTATTTGATAGTAATTGACTTTTCATGGAGAAAGATATAATGGTTACTATGAGATTAAATAGGATCATATTGGGAAAATGAATTTATCCCAAAGAGACTAAGGATATCCTATGAGGTAACACACTTACGATAAGATCATTTGACGAGCATTGATCAAGTAGCTTTCATAATGGTATATAATTGGGAAGAGCTCAATCACAATACTATAGTGGAATGACTTCGTGACTAAATGAGTTTATAATTAATAGGCGAGAAAAGCAGAAACTTAATTATAAATCATTTGAGCCCTAATTACATTTATTCATTCGGTCCCCTCTCTAGCTCGTTGAAACCAAAAATGAATTGTATATAGAATTAAATGAATAGAAATGGATAAAAATGATATAGTTAGAGAAATTAGTTACATTTAGAAATGAATGTAGTTTCTTACTAAATATAGAAATGACCTGAGAATTAATTTAAGTTTTTCAAATTATTATTTTCAAATAATTGAAGTTCAAAAATGAATTTAAATTAATTAGTCATTGTGAATCCATTGAATATGAAAATTAAATATATTTTATCACATATTCTTTTACAGTAAAGTTATCGTGGTTTTAACAAAATTAGAATTGAGTTGAAAATTTTATTTAATAGAAAAATTAATTAATTAAATAATATTTATTTTGGAAAATAAAAAATATTATATTAAGTTGGATTAAATTATAAAGTGTTGAGTTAAAATCTAGACAGCGCATATATTTGGACTCGATACAGGAGGGGCCCAAAACCTCTCATAATATGTATGAGGGGTGGCAACCCTAGTATATTTAACTAAGGTTAATCGTCGCTCTCTCTTAGTAAAACTAGGAGACTTGTTTTTCCAATCAGATAAGTATTATTTGTATTCTACTAATTCAACTAAGATTCTTCAATCTTTCCTTATAAATAGATGACACTAGTAGAACTAAAAATACACAACTTTGAGATATTATTATTCTGCCCGAAAATAGTGAGAATTTATTTTCTAAGTATAAAATATATTTTTCATGAATGACTATTCTACCAGTTTCTATAGAGAGAGATTTACTTTCCTACTGAAAGTAAAAAAAAAAAAGTTATTTATGGTTTTGTATTTGATTTGTGATTGTTCGATCCTACAGTCGAAGCGATTCGTGGTACAAGAATAGTAGAAAAAGGTAATTCTGTTGAAAGTTGGAAACGACAAGGACTTGTCTCACACAAAACACATGTATTTTTTTAATAAAATTTCATTGTTATAAATATCACAAATCGACTCGGTTTTCAAAATTTTTGTTTTTCCTTTGTGATAGAAAACTATTTTTAAACTAGATTTTTTTCAAAAGATCCACCATTGACAGGATGTTGATTAGAGTTGACCATCATTGACTGGTCGTTGATCATCCATGTGGCGCTATTAAAACACGCCACATCACCTTCTTTTAATATTATATATAAGATATATTTTAAAAATGTAAAAAATAATATAAAATATATTAATAATTCAAAAAAAATTAAAATTTAAAAAATATAAATTTTAAAAAATCAAAATCTTATATAAAAATTGAAAAAATGAATAAAAATTTTAAAAAAAGTATTTAAATTTTAAAAAATTTCAAAAAAAAAAATCATAATTTTTTTAAAAATGTATATTCTAGAAACTTTTTATTTTTTAAGTTTTATATTTTCAAAAGATCTAAATTCTAAAAATTGAAAACAATATGTCTAAAAGTATATATATATAAAATTAGAAATTAGATTTTTTTTTTGAAATTTTCAAATTTAGAGTTACAAAATTGGTCACTAACATTTACATGTTTTGTCAAAATGACCTTAATTGTATTTTTTTAGTTTTTCTTAGTCATCAACATTTGTTTTTTGTTTTTTTTTTTGAGCTGCTTTTTCTAGCAGATCTAATAAAAGTACCATCAAAAAAATTAATGGGGATTATAAAAAAATATTTGTAATGAGATGTAAATTATTATTTAGATAACCCCAAAAGATAATAACATGTGAAAAAAATAAAATAAATACATGAAATTAAAAAAATAACTCTTAATTTCAAGAAAATAAACATAATAATCTAAAATAAGGTTTCAAAATGAATACATATGTTTGTTTATTGAGAGGTTTCAAAAAGATAATTAATAAATCAAACTAAAAATACTGAATGCGTGCATTCATTTTGAAACTTTTTTTTTGGATAATTATGTTTATTTTCTTTAAATTAAGAGTTATTTTTAACTTCATGAATTATTTATTTATTTTATTATTTTTCACATGTAATTATTTTTTTGGGTTATCTAAGTAATAAGTTATATCTCATTAAAAATATTACATATAAAATTCCACATCATCCTGTTTGCTTTTTTAATGACACTTTCATCAAATCTATTAAAAAAAAGCAATTTGAAAAAAAAAAAACGAAGATTCATGAAAAAAAAGGAGCTCAAAAATACAATTAAGGCCATTTTGACCAAACGCTAGTGACCAAAATTTATCATTAAGCCTAAAAAATTATTACGAAATTTCATTTTTTATATAATATTTTGATTTTTTAAAATTTAAATTTATATATTTAAATTTTTTTATTTTTAAAGTTTTTTTGAATTATTTATATATTATATACCATTTTTTACATTTTTAAACAATATATTGTATATAATATTAAAAACAAAAAAGAAGGGTGACAATCTTTGCCTTTCTTATCTTTTCTTCAAAGATCAATTATTAAAGTTGCAATGGTTCACATAAAGAACCTCCTCCACAAGTCATACATCAAGCCTTCTCCAACTCAAAATTTAGAGGAAGAAATATTTGCAACAATGCTTCTCCAAACCTTAATATCAAAGCTAGACATTGATGACAACTAGCATTATTTTCCTTGAAGAAAAAACGACTTTCACAAAATTTATGGAATCCATTGCAACAAGCATAAAAGGAATGGATGATGAAGTTGCTTTCATAATGGCTCAAATTGAATGTCTAAGTGGAAGTAATCAGATTTTTGCCAGCGAAACTCAACATCAAACTCCTCAAGAAGTTAGTGAAACCAAGGTTTTTTTTTATGAAAGACTTCAAAAATGTTTTTTTTTTTTTAGATCAACTTATGCACCTCATCTAGGAAGCTATCAAAGCATGATGGTCGGTTCCCATCGGTTCCGGCCGGTGTGCACCGTTGTAATATCAAAATAGAACAAGTAACAGCCCTTTTCGCACTAGTGAAAATTTCAGTCCATGTTGATCGCACTGACTCATTTCGGTCAATTCTGGTCGCACTAGTTGGAACATGGTACACCGGCTGATACATAAATAATATTAAAAAAATATTTTTTAACTATTTATTATTATACTAAAGACTTAATTAGAATATATTGACCAATAAAAAAATAATACATAGGGAAAGTAAAGTTTTACATTTTAAATTTTTTGAGATATACTTTCACATTTAAAGTATAAAAAATTAAAATATAATAAAAAAAACTCCCCAGCTTATCAAAGAAAAGAATCCTCACTCATCACCTTCATCTTCTTTTATTGAAAAAAAATCCCCACTTTTGAGTTTTTTTTTTCTTTTTAATTTTGAATTTGTTGAATGATAAATTTTTATTTGTGGAGTCTATTAATAAGCATTTTATATAATTGAAATATTTAAATTTTATTTAGTATCATTTATTCGATATTCAAATTTTTTTATATTCATATATTAAATATTTTTTAAAAAATATCGGTACGTATCAGTTGAATTATAAAAACGGTTCGTCCACCGTGCAATACTAACTATCTTGCATCAAAAATCAAGTTGATCATGTTGATTCAAATTGATACGTGTATGCAAAGCCGTGTACTCGAAGGATTGATTGCTTGATAATACTCAAAACTTATCAATTAACCTTCAAAATTTCAATAGTTTGATGGTAAAAGAAATCCACATTAGCATATTGCACACTTTGTGGAAACTTGCAATAACATCAATTTGATGGAAATCTCTTTGTGAAGCAATCCGTCTAATCATTAAAGGAAATGCCTTTGATCATTAAAGTAATAACATCGACATTGATATGTGCTTAGGATGATTGACAGTTGAGAATAACTCGAATGAGAAATTTTCAACCAATTTTATAGCACTCGTAGCATTGTTAGCATGATTAAGCTCGATAATAGAAAGATAGGTCAATCATCAATTACATCCATCGTTGGAGGAATCTAAGTCTAAACTACAAAGGTAAATTGTAGGAGTCCTCTGCCATTGACATGTGCATATAAGGCATGAATTGGGCTTGCGCTATATGCTTTATGAAGATGATCAAATCTAATAGTCTATTACACAAAAGTAAGTGTGGAATTAAATTAATGAACTTACACGATCATTCAATGCGAAACTGAGCTTAATTCATTGGTTTGAGACAAAATCACATAACAGAAATTATCTACTTTTTACAGTCTAAATTCTTCGTAATGTAGAGAAATACGATCATTGTATTTATCCAACAACTAAAAGAAGTCATTCTTTTTCTTTGAGAGTGAATGGTGAAATATCATTTTGCACTTAAAAGCCAAATGCCTTGGTTTTCTTATTTAATGGTCGAGTGGCATTAATTCTTAGTCGTGTCAAATGCCAATAATCACTGGAATACAAATTTTCTTTGGGTTTCTAGTGGGCTAATGCCATCGTAATTTGAAAGAAAAAAAATGCTCTCCTATTATGTTTGATTTTTATTTCTCAAGAGTCGCCCTTGAAAGGAAACAACACTTGCTGTTTCTCAAGAAGGGTGTAAGGTTTCCAGCATTTGAAGGCATGAAGGAAAGTCCTTTTAAGAAATAGTTAGTTATAGAGTAAAGTATGGTAACTGATATAAATAAAACAAACCTCCTAAGCTTAGTTGATAATCAATTCACAGATGTGAAAGTGAAACTTATTTTTGTTGTCAAAGGCAAAGTAAAACTCACATTGAAGAAGAGACAAGAAAATGAGTATCCTTTGAAGAAAAAATAAAAGCATCAACTGTGATTTTTGAGTTTAATAAGTCTGAAAGTGAGAAGAAAGGTTTGAAATCCTTGATTTTCATTTTTAATTATTTGTTTCTTACTGTTAGTACTTTCAGTTGGATGATATAATAATTACTTTTCCTACAACTCCATCAGAAAATGGATGATTGAAAGGAGGAATAAGGCATCTATTTGGATTTTACATCATTTGTTGCAAGATGTTCAGATAATTTTATGTTGTTGTAGTGCTGCGGTGAGTATTAGTTTATACAAATTATTTAAGAAATTTATGGATAGCTGAAGGTTTTATCCATCAACCAAAGGGAATGAAGAAAGTGGAAGACTTGGATTCCGAGTATTTTCATGAATTATTATCACAGTCCTTTTTCAACAATCAAGTGTTAGCAAATCTTGTTACATGACGCATGACGTCATCAACGATTTAGCTCAATATGTTGCTGAGGAACTTTGCTTTAGGTTGGAGGACAAGGCTAATAGCAATGGGCAGTACAATGTTTCCGAGAGGGCTCGTCACTCCTCATTCATTCGTCAGAAGTATGATGTCTTCAGAAAATTTGAACCCTTCTACAAAACCAAGTGCTTAAGAACATTCCTAAGCTTTACCTGACTTTGTGCCAGATCTGGAACCAGAATGCTATTTAACTAATAAAGTGTTCCTAGACCTGCTGGCAAAACTTGGTTGCTTTAAGAGTGCTATCTTTGACTGGTTATTGCATCAGTGAGCTGCCAGATTGTATTGGCGATCTCAGTCACTTACGGTAACTGAATTTGTCTCGCACTAAAATTAGATACTTACCTGAGTCACTGTGTGATCTCTGCAATTTACAGACATTAGACTTGAGTCATTGTAAGAAACTTACTAAATTGCCTCAAGGAATGGGGAATTTAATTAGCCTTCATTATCTAAATATTGTACGTACTGATAATATGACAGAGATGCCACTTCATATCGGTAAGTTGATCAATCTAAAGAAGCTGTCAAAGTTTATTGTGGCAAAAGGCAATGGGCGTAGGATAACAGAGCTGAAAGGCCTGTCTCATCTTCAAGGGCAGCTTTCATTATTTGACCTGCAAAATGTGGCTAAGATTCGAGATGTAAGGGTTGCCAATTTAAAGGAGAAACGTGGACTTGATGATTTAGTAATGAAATGGAGTAGTGCTCCGAATGATGTTCGGAGTGAAGTAGATGAATTTGAAGTTCTTAACATGCTAGAACCCCATCAAAATCTAAAGAAACTCAGCATATTCTTTTATGAAGGATCAAAGTTCCCATCTTGGATTGGGAATCCTTCTTTTGTTAATATGGTGTATCTAAATCTCTGTGATTGTTCAAACATCACATCATTACCTTCACTTGGGAGATTACCTCTCCTCAAGGACTTACACATTGAGAGAATGTGTGGAGTAAGTCTGGTGGATTCTGAATTTTACGGGGCTACTCCTTATTCTGAAAAGCTTTTTCCGTCCCTAGAGACTCTAACATTTAGAGAAATGTCGAAGTGGGAGAAATGGTTTCAACCTTTGGAGTTTGAAGCTGCAGAAAAAGTATTCCCTTATCTTCATGAACTTGTGTTGCAGAGTTGTCGAAAGTTGGTAGGCGATTTGCCCAACCTGCTTACTTCCCTCAAAAAGCTTTCCATTTTGGAGTGCCCATTGCTCACAGCACCAACTCTGAGTCTCCCATCTCTTCGTGAGTTGAATTTAGAACAATGTGATGAGCGGTTTCTTACAAGGCTCAAGGACCTCACCGCTCTCACTAGGTTGAAAATTGAGAACATTTCCAATCTTTCTTGCTTAGCCGAAGACTTTACCTGCTTGGTATCACTTCAAGTTCTTGAGGTTGAAGATTGTGGTGAACTGAGACCCTGTGGCAAGAAGGTGCCGGATTTGAAAACCTTTCTTGTTTGAAGCGCTTAGCAGTCATGAAGTGTCCTCAACTGTTGCAGTTGATAGATGAAGACAAAGAGCTACCCTCCAGCCTAGAGTATATTGAAATAGAAGTTTGCAGTAACCTGGTGAAGCTTCCAAAAGGGATGCAAAGGCTTAGAACATTGAAAGACTTACATATTAAATAGTGCCCCAAACTATTGTCTTTTCCAAGTGAAAGTTTACCTTCTCTTCTAAAGAATCTGGTAATCTTGGAATGTACCTTATTACAGTCTCTACCTAAAGGATTGGTGCACGATGGTACCAGCAGCATCACCAGATGTCATCTTAAACAGTTGGAGATTGTGGGATGTCCGTCTCTTTTGTTTCCATCTGGTGAGTTACCAGCTGCTCTTAAGCATCTTGAGATTTGGGATTGCGATTGGTTGGATTATATTCCAGAGAGGTTGTTGCTGAACATTAGGTCACTTGAATTCATTCGAATTGGAAACTGCAAAAATTTGAGAGCCTTACCTCATTGCCTGTCCCCCTTTGAACATCTCACAGAGTTGCATGTAAATCAATGCTCTTCCTTGGAGTATTTCCCAGAAAGCGGGTTGCCTGTTAGAGTAATATCAGTATTACAGCTCAGACAATAGTTAAAGCTGTTGTTAAGAGTAGTTATTAGAGTTGTTAAAACTTCTGAGTTGTTAAAACTGCTTTCTGTTACGTCGTTACTAAGCCTGCATGTAAGCATGCATGCATTTTTTATATAAAGCATGCACATTCTCAGAAATACAATATAAGATAATTTCTCATGAATTACTATCAGTAGATTTCTTTGGTTTATTCTTAACATGGTATCAGATGTCTCTCTCGACCTGGGTTGATTACTCATAAATCTATTTTTTTTTAGTTCATTCTGTTGCTTGCTCCTGCAATGTCGACTGTTTCACAAGATGAGGTTGTTGATAATCGTTTCTTTTCTACCAAGAAGATCAGCATTCTTCTTGATGACAGTAATTACCTGTTACGGCGACAACAGGTTCTCCTTGCTATTAAGACCTTTAAACTTCAGAAATACATTGATCCACAGTTTGTTTCTCCTCCACCGTTTGTTCTTGATGATGCTGGTGTTTCACAAGAAAATCCTGATTTTGTTCGTTTTGAGCAGCAGGACAGTGCTCTCGCTTCCTGGTTATTATCTTTGGTGAGTTCCTCAGTTCTTCCACATCTTATTGGTTTGGATACAAGGTCCAAGATATGGAATGCTCTTGTTAATCTGTTTGGCAGTAAGACTACGTCTCAGTTGATGTTTTATAGACGAGCCTTGCACTCTCAACGAAAAGCTGATCTTTCCATGAAGGAATTCCTAATGAAAATCAAAGGCTATTGCGACAGCCTTGCTAATTGTGGAGAAGTTATCAACGAACGTGAACATGTTACAGCCATCCTTAATGGATTATCCTCTGAATATGAGTCCATCCTCATAATCATAAGCGCGCGATCTTTGTCCCTTATCTTTATTCGGGGTTACCACTATGCTTCTTGATGCTGAATCTCGGCAACAACTTCATGTTCTCGATGTTCCCAGTTCTGCAAACATGGTTACCCATCAACCTAGTAGCTCTGAAAGCAACAGTACCTCTACACCACCGTATCGGCCCTCTTCTGGCAATCGAAATCGTGGCCATGGTCGCTATTCTAACTCTAGGTACCAGTGTCAACTCTGTGGGAAGGCTGGTCATCTGGTTGATAGGTGCTACTATCGATTTGACACCAATTACAAGAGCACAGGCTATAGGCCCCCTCCGTCGCCTTAAGACAATGTTTGCATGGCCAGCAATGCTCTTTTTCCAAATCCATGGGCGTCGCCTTCACTACCCATTACTCATCCCTACACTCATCAAAACTGGTTTGCTCCTTCAATACACCCTCCCACTTGGTCTAATCCTTTTAATATGTCATCTGGCAGTGCACCAAGTTTAGGGTTGTCGTCCTTTCCAGCACAAGCTCTCCCATAAGCTTTCTACGCAACGCCTGATACTGTTGGAGATAACATGTGGTATCTAGATTCAGGAGCATCCCATCACCTCACTTACATTTCAACTTCCGTATCTGACAGTACTCCATACACTGGTTCAGGTAGAGTGTATATGGGCAATGGTAAGACTCTTCCTATTCGATCAACTGGACAGTCGTCTCTTCTTACTAGATCTCGTCCTTTGTTCTTGAAGTCTCTACTATTTGTACCAGGGATAGCCAAGAACTTACTGCCTATGTCCAAGTTTACAAAAGATAATAAAATAATGTTTGAGTTTCTCCCTCAACAGTGTCGTGTTCGGGATCTTCAAACCAATGAGGTTTTGCTTCAGGGTTCTGTGCATAATGGACTATACAAGCTGGATCTCTCTGCTCCGTCCCATGCACCTGACAAGTTCTCTTCAGCTCACTGTCTTGCTGATGTTGCATCTCTTCCTCTTAGTCTCTGGCACTCTCGACTTAGACATCCTGGTTTGGCTACACTCAAGAAGGCGTTACATCATTGTAATATAGAATTTCCTTCCTCTACAATCTCTCTTGATTTTGTTGCTTGTCATTTGGGAAGGGAATGTAAATTGCCATTTACTAAGTCTTCGACTGTTTACACAAAACCTTTACAACTTGTAGTTGCTGATGTTTGGGGTCCTGCTCCAATTTCTTCTAATAGCTATAGATACTTTGTTGCCTTTACTAATGCTTTCATGAGATATACATGGGTCTATTTCTTGAAGAGGAAATCGGATATGGCTCATAGTTTTCCAATATTTCATGTACAAGCAGAGAGGATACTTGGGTGTAAGTTGCTTGCTCTTCAAACTGATGGGCGAGGAGAGTTTCAAGCACTTCGATCTTATTTAGCTCAGCAAGGCATTCAACATAGACTCACTTGCCCATACACCTCGGAGCAGAACGGGTTAGTTGAGAGAAAGCACAGGCAGGTTGTGGAGACGGGGTTGTCCATGCTTGCTCATGCTCATATGCCCTTACATTATTGGCATGATGCATTTACCAGCGCTATCTATCTCATAAACAGGCTACCCTCCTCATCTATAGCTAATATCTCACCCTATGAAAAGCTATTCCACACTCCACCAAATTATTTTTTCCTTCGCGTTTTTGGGTGTCTCTGTTTCCCAAACCTCAGACCTTACAACACCCACAAGCTTCAATTTCGCTCCATGCCATGCACTTTTTTGGGTTAGGCTATAGGTGTCAAAGTGTTAATGGAAAAATATATATATCACGTCATGTCACCTTTATTGAGACTACTTTTCCTTTCAAGTCAGATCCCACTAAGCCCTGCACCATAACAACCCCCACTCATCATAGTTCAAAATTACTCATCATGAATCCTACTACTTTACCTACATCCACTACAAAACCCACTATCCAACCTAGAACTCTAGTTCCCTCCACCTCACCTACGTCCTTGAACCACTCATCCAATAATACACCTGTATCAAATAATAATTCCCATCCCACCCCACATATGACGTCACCTTCCACTAGTGCTTCTTTTGTCCCTATGTCAAATAATAAATCCCATCCCACCCCACATATGACGTCACCTTCCACTAATGCTCCTTTTGTCCCTATGTCAAATAATGTTTCTCATCCCACCCCACATATGATGTCACCTTCCACTATTATTTCTTTTGTTCCTAATCCTCAGTCACCTACTCTCCAAATCAGGCCCCCACCCAACTCTCACACCATGGTTACCCGCAGCAAAGCTGGTATCTTTAAACCAAAGGCATATTTGACTACTACAGCAGTACATGAAGCTCCTGTTAACATTCATGATGCTATGACAAGCGAAGATTGGCAAATGGCTGTACACAGTGAACTACAAGCTCTGCTTAAAAACAACACGTGGACGCTCTGTTCTCTCCCTCTTAACCGACGAGCCATTGGGTGCAAATGGCTGTTCAAAGTGAGAAAGAAGGCAGATGGCACTGTAGACAGATACAAGGCTCGTCTAGTGGCCAAGGGATTCTCGCAACATGCAGGACTTGATTTTCGTGACACATTTAGTCCAGTGGTTCGAGCAGTAACCATTCGTGTTGTGCTATCTGTTGCTGTTATGAAGGACTGGTCTTTGTGACAAATTGATGTCAACAACGCGTTCCTTAATGGAGAGCTGACAGAAGATATCTACATGGAGCAACCACCTGGATTTGAAGTTTCAAGTGCTAGTGGTCAGCAACTTGTGTGCAACCTTAACAAAGCGCTCTATGGCTTGCGTCAAGCACCCCGAGCCTGGTTCCACACACTCAAGCAGTATCTGATCACTTGTTTAAATTTTCATGCGTCTAAGGCAGATTCCTCCCTATTCATTCGCACAACGTCTGAGAGTATCACTCTCCTCATGGTCTATGTCCATGATATGGTGATAATGAGCATTTCGGATGTTGAGATAAGTCACACAGTTCAAGCGACTTCACGAGAAAGTTTGCCCTTAAAGACATGGGAGTCTAAACTTCTTCTTGGGCATTGAAGTGCAACATACTCCTCTTGGATTATTTCTAAGTCGGAAAAAATATGTGTTGGATATTCTTGCCAAAGCGGAATGGAAAGAGCTTCAACTACTCCAACGCCTATGGTCAATACACCCAAACTCATCGCGTCGATGGCGGTCCTCCTTTTCACGATGTTTATTTGTATCGAAGTGTAGTAGGAATGCTACAATATCTATGTATTACTCGTCCTGAGCTATCTTTTTGTGTTAACAAATTGAGCCAGTTTATGAATCTTCTAAGTGAGTTGCATTGGCGAGTCGTTAAACGGGTTCTGAGGTATCTTGTTGGCACACTGGACCATGGGTTGTGCTTTACCAAAGGACAGACTGAGCTGGTTTGCTATTCAGATGCTGATTGGGCATTCTCTGTTGATGATCGACGTTCCACAACAGGGTATGTTATATTCCTGGGCTCCAATCCTGTTACCTGGTGTTCAAAGAAACAGAATGTTGTTTCTACATCCTCCTCTGAAGTAGAATATCGCAGCCTTGCAAATTGTGTCTCGGAGCTTGTCTGGGTTAAGCAACTATTGGATGAAGTTGGAGTGACAGGCTGCTCAACACCGGTAATCTGGTGTGATAACTCCTCCACGGTCTCCATAGCAGAAAACCCCATGCACATGCTCGAATGAAGCATGTAGAAATTGATCATCACTTCATTCGTGAGAAAATTCTAGCTGGAACTTTACAAGTGAATTTTGTTCCTTCCTCAGGACAAATTGCTGACGTCCTTACAAAACCAATCACACCCAAGCTGTTTGAGGCATTTCGACAGGCTCTTAGGGTTCTTCCAAAAAATTCAAACATCAAAACAGCAAGGGGAATGTTAGAGTAATATCAGTATTACAGCTCAGACGATAGTTAAAGTCGTTGTTAAAAGCGATTATTAAGTACATTAAAGCTAGCTGAGTTGTTAAAAAGCGCTTTACATTACGTCGTTACTAAGCTGCATGTAAGCATGCATGCATTTTTTATATAAAGCATGCACATTCTCAGAAATACAATACAAGATAATTTCTCATGAATTACTATCAGCAGATTTCTTTGGTTTATTCTTAACATTGCCCATCCATAACCTCAGAGCACTGTTAATCTTCGAATGTGAGAATCTCAAGCCCCTACCCAATCGGATGCATGACCTCACAACTCTACAACATCTGACAGTGTTTGGTTGTCCATGTATAGAGACTTTTCCAGAGGGTGGTTTTCCCCCAAACCTGCTATCACTTACTATATTGGGTTGCAAGCAACTCAAGTTACGCTGTGCAATGTGGCACCCGCACAAGCTCACTTCTCTTAAAGACTTAATTATCAGTGATTTTGATAGGGATATGGTTTCCTTTCCAGAAGACTTCACGATTCCTCCAAATCTTGTCCACCTGCAAATCCAGAGACTACCTAAGCTGAAATCTATATCTGAGGGGCTCCTGGACATTATTTCTCTTGAAGCATTAGATGTTTGGTGTAACACCCCCGTTTAACCTGTAACTTCTCATCATTCTTCTGAGCTTCACATATTTGCTGTAAAAATGTCGGTTTAGCTCTCAATTTAGCTAAGATTGAACCATCATCAACCAAAGACAATCGGGTATTCATAACTCGTAAAGAAAACAGAGATTTTCGACTCAAAGCATCAGCCACAACATTAGCCTTACCTGGATGATAATCAATAATCAAATCATAGTCTTTTATCAATTCAAGCCACTGCTATGTTGTCTTAAATTCAGATCTTTCGTGTCATCAAATACTTCAAGCTTTTATGATCGGTATAAATATGACATTTCTCACCAGATACAAGTAATGCCGCCATATCTTCAATGCGAAAACAATAGCGGCTAACTCAAGATCATGTATGCGGATAATTTCTTTCATGTGGTTTAAGTTGTCTTGAAGCATAGGCTATTACTTTACCTTCTTGCATCAAGACACAACCTAAACCATTTAATGAGGCATCATTGTAAATAACAAATTCCTTACCCGGTTGAAATTTGCACTATAATTTGGTGCTTTCATTAATAGATCTTTTAATCGGTTGAAACTCTCACGACATTCATCATCCACTCGAACTTTACATCTTTACGCAATAATCCGGTCATCGGAGAAGCTATCATAGAGAATCCTTGTACAAATCTCCGATAATAACCAGCTAAACCCAAGAAACTTCTAACTTGAGATCTGATCTTGGTGGACTCCAATTGACAATAATTTGAGATTTTACTTGGATCTACCCCGATGCCTTCAAAGCAGATACAATATGTCCAAGAAAACCCACTTCTCAAAGCCAAAATTCACATTTCTTGAATTTAGCATATAATCTGTTTCTCTCATGAGAACTTGCAACACAATTCTCAAATGTTACGTATGTTCTTCTTCATCTCGAGAATAAACCAAAATATCATCAATGAATACTACCAAAAATCTGTCTAAACGGTCCGAATATTCGATTCATCGGATCCATAAATCTGCAGTGCATTAGTCAACCCAAATGGCATAACGAGAAACTCATAATGCCCGTGCACAGTTACGAAAAGTTGTTTTTGGCACATCGACTCCTTTACTCAGAAGCGATAGTAGCCCGATCGGAGATAAATCTTTGAAAATCTGATAGCACCTTTCAACCGATCAAATAAATCATCAATCGGGACAGCGGATACTTATTCTTTATAGTTACCTTATTGAGTATCGATAGTCAATACACAATCTCAAAGACCCATCTTTCTTTTTCACAAATAGAACCGGAGCACCCCAAGGTGAATGACTTGGTCGGACAAAACCTCTATCAACAAGTTCCTGTAACTGTGTCTTTAATTCCTTTAATTCTGTAGGAGCCATTCGGTACGGAGCTATGGAAATCGGAGTAGTTCCCGGAATCAAATCTATAGAAAATTTCACTTCTCTCTTCTCGGTGGCAACCACGGTAACTCTTACGAAACACATCAGAAAATTCACATACCACTGGCACTGCTTGAATCTTTGACTCAGATACCTTAGTATCTAATACATAAGCAAGAAAAGCATCATACCCCTTTTGACATACTTACGAGCGGTAATAAGCGAAATCACATCGAGATAATCCTGCATGTCTCGATCGGATTTAACCGAAGTAATTCACCATTCGACACTTCAACACAATATATTTACATTTCTGATTTACTCTTGCATTATCTTTGAGTTAACCAATCCATGCCCAATATCACATCAAACTCATCAAATGGCGGTAACATCAAATCACCAGAAACAATAACCTCTTACCATCGGTGGACAATTTTTACAAATTTTATCCACCAAAATAGATTGGCCAAAGGGTTCGAGACTTTAATAAACAAATTCGGTAGGTTCAACAGATAAATCTTTTACGCATGCAAGTTTTACACATATATATGAATGCGTAGAAGCGGGATCAATTAATACAAGATAATATCGGTTTCAAGTAAAGAAAATGTACCGATAATAACATCGGGTCTTTGAGGCATCTTCTGCGTACGCATGACATATGTCCTAGGAGGTGCTCGTGTCTCAGGCCTACTTGCAGTATCTTTTGTAGCTCCTCGGCTACCACTAACATTACCGGATGGTCGAGATGGTCTACCCCTCAAAGATGGATTACTTGGCTTCGATATATATTCAGCTCGTTCGGGATCATCATCAATCGCTGCTTTCTCAAATTCTTCGGCCCCATATTTTCAGATTTTATCAACAGGAGCTTTTCCTTTTCTGACAGATTCAGTACCTATACCCTGTGGAATCTCGGGAACCGGTGGAGGAACAGGAGAGGGAGCTTGAGTTTGCTGCACTGTAGGTTTAGTTCTTATATATTGGGTAAACCATTCATTCATCATTTGAAAGAAGGCTATTTTTGCCTCCTCCCCTTGACCCTCTATACCGGGCCTTCTACTGCTAGTTTCTTCTCTTTGTATTGAAGCCGGAGCATGACTCCCAGCTTCCTCAGATTGAGCTCGGTCAGATGACATTACTATAAGGAAAACACAATTTAAGCGGTCAGGAGATATCACACTATCAAAAAAAAATAATTTAAATGGCATGTATAGCTAATCCGTATTCACTATATCGGTCCTAGAACCGACTAAATCGTAGCTCTGATACCAACAAATGTAACACCTCCTACCTGTATTCGTTGTCAGAATAAGGTACGAGGCATTACTAGAGTTTACAAATTTTTTTTTGAAACCGAAACCATTCTAATTCAACATATTTTCAAAATAAAATTCATGCATATTTATAAAATAACTTCAACACAAAAGCCATATCAGTGGCTAACCTTATATTTATTTCATATTAACATTTATTTTATTAGCTTATACATGCCATTCATTTCCAAACTAAAGTTTCTTTAAATAAGAAATATGGGGTTGATAGTGTGATGAGTCTCCCACAGATCCGACTCTCAGAGCTCTTAACACTACAAAACAAGGGAAAGGAAAGCAGAGTAAGCACTTTGTGCTTAGTAAGCCCATGTAACAAGAATTATACTTACCTAATATTTTCAATACAATGTAATAAGCATTCATATATCCATTCAATGCATTAATACCCTAACATGCACAAGCTCAACATTCAAGTTAGTTCATTAATTTCCATTTATCAATAATATACACACCATGATTGATGAGCTCATCAATACTATGATTTTCATTTCCTTGTTATTTTTCCATATTTATCCCGTTGAATTACTCGAAATTTCGATGGATTTTCAGAGGTACACTTTAGTGTACAAATTCGGGTCCGTCAATTCATATTCATGTGCGCACATTTTCATTTTAGAGAGCACACTCCCGCGAACCTCATCTTTCTGGCGGGATTACGGTCGAGCTAAGCAACTCGTAATATAAACTCATAGAATATTGTCGGGATTACAGTCCAGCTAAATCTCGCAACGACAATTACTCTAATGAGCTTGGATCCGAATTACACCCAAAGCTAAATTCAGACCTAATTCGGATTACCCGTCCGGGCTAAATCCATTTTCCACATATTCTTTGGGAGGGCTATATCAGGATAGGATCACCCGTCCGGGCTAGATCCTTTTTACCGTCAATTCCTTTTCAGAGATCCATCGAATTTTCCTTTCATTCAACCGGGATTTCTTTTCCTTTTACCAAATATATCAATGTATCATCAATTTTCATATAATGGACATTCAAATTATATTCACATCAATAACATACATTTCAAACATTTAAGAATATAATTCAAGTTACATGAACTTACCTCGATACTAGTTCGTTTATAAAATCTACTAATCCGGGACTTTTTCCTTTCCTCGATCTAGCTTTGTATTTGAGTTTTCCGGATCTAAATAAATAAAGTCAATCATCAATTCAATACATTTCATGTTCACATGTAGCATTTTCTATAATTCTATTATTATTTTTAGCTTATTCAAAGCTGTCTACTTGACTCACAGTCACTAAATTATTTATTTCTCGAGCTACAGAGCTCCAAATGAAGAACCGTTAATTTTCCCTGAAACTAGATTCACATATCTTCTTCCCATAAAATTTTCAGAATTTTTGGTATGGCCAATCAATACCAGATTATTCTTAAAGTTTCCTCCTGTTTTACTGTTTTACTGTTCTGACCTCTCTTCACTACGAATCAAATTACTCTTCGTACAGAATTCATATGACCTTCTTATTTATTTCATTTGAAAATAGACTCATTCAGGATTCTAAACATATAAAGTTAAGCCCCTAATTATTTTTCTCCAATTTTTTATGATTTTTCAAAGTCAGAACAGGGGATCCCGAAATCCCTCTGAACCAGTCTTACAAAAATATAAATATCTCAAATTACAGAATTCCTTTGCTTTCCATGTTTCTTTCATATGAAAATAGACTCAATAAGCTTTAATTTAATATCTCATTCAACTTCTAATTCCACTTCTACGATTTTTAGTGAGTTTTCAAATTTACTCTACTGCTGCTGTCCAAAACAGTTTTGTTATAGCTTATTTTACAATTAAATCCTTTACCCAATTCTAACTTCAAATTCTTTCAATTAAACCACTAATTCATCATTTTATTCATCATATGCTATATTCAAAAACTCTGAAACTTCAAAAACTTCAACTTAAATTCATCAAAACTTTGTTCTAAAACTTATAAAGCATCAAAATTAAAAGAAAAGGACTAAATTAACTTACCAAATTAAACTCCAAGCTTTAAAAACTATATTATCCCTTTTTTTTCTTTCTTTTTCTCTTCTTCTTTTCCCTTCACGTTTGCTCTCTGTTTCTTCCTTTGTTTTATCCTTTTGTTTCTTTTCTCTTTTCTTTATATATATATAATAATATAATAATATAATAATATAATATAATAATATAATATAATAATATACAAAAAAAAATCTCAGATTTTCTTCAATAAACCGCCTCATCTTTACAAAATGACATAATTGCCATTTTGGTCCTTCAAAATTTCTTTTAATCTATAATTCAACTTTTACTTTCATTTCAATTTAGTCCTTTTCATTTAATTACCTACCCAAACGTTAAAATTTTCTAACGAAAGTTTAATACCACATCACTAACATTTTATAAATATTTATAAAAATATTTCCTATCATATAAAGACTCATGCAAACATATTGAAATAAATTTCTATTTAATTCGGATTTATGGTTTGCGAAACCATTATTCCGATAATCTTGAATTTAGGCCATTACAACTCTCCCCCTTTTAAGGATTTTCGTCCTCGAAAATCTTACCGAGAAAGAGGTTTGGATATTGTTTCCTTATTGCCTCCTCCGGTTCCCATGTCGCTTCCTCGATCCCGTGCTTTTGCCACAATACTTTCACCAAATTTATTTTTTTATTTCTAAGCTCCTTTGTTTCCCGTGCCAATATCTTGATCGGTTCTTCACTTTGTAACTCATATCCGGTTGAATCTCCATACATCGGAGAAATAACATGTGAAGGATCCGACCGATATCGTCGTAGCATAGACACATGAAAAACATTATGGATTCTATCAAGTTCGGTGGTAATGCCAACCGATAAGCGACCGGTCCAATTCTTTCTATGATCTCATATGGCCCGATAAATCTTGGACTCAATTTACCTTTTCAACCGAACCAGGAGAACTTTCTTCCAATGAGACACTTTCGAAATACCTTGTCACCGACACGAAATTCAATCTCTTTTCGTTTAAGATCGGCATATGATTTTTGGCGATCGGAAGTCGCTTTTAAACTATCCCGAATAACCTTAATTTTTTCTTACGTTTCCCGGATTAAATCAACCCCATGTATCTTCTTTTCTTGAGCTCTGTCCAATACAATGGTGTTCTACATTTTCTACCATACAAAGCTTCATATGGAGCCATTTTAATCTTTGGATGATAAGCGTTATTATTGTAAGCAAATTCAATCAAAGGTAGATACTCTCCCAATTACCTTTAAACTCTAGTGTACAACATCAGAGCATATCTTCCAATACTTGTATTACACGCTCAGATTGGCCATATCACATCGAGGATGAAATGCGATCTTGAAATACAACCGAGTACCCAAAGCTTCTTGCAATTTATCCCGAAACGAGGCGTAAATCGGGGATCTCTATCTCGATATAATGGAGATAGGCACTCCATGTAGCGACAATCTCGAGATATGTACAATTCAACGGTTTATCTAAAGAATAATCCATACGTCATCGGAATAAAATGTGTTGACTTTGTCAATCGGTCAACAATCACCCAAATAGCATCTTTTTTCCTCGGAGACAACGGTAACCCCGATACAAAATCCATAGTGATTCTTTCCCATTTCCATTCGGTATAGTAATTGGTGAAGTAACCCGAAGGTACACGATGTTCTCGCTTTAACTTTGTTGACATATCAAACATCTTGATACAAACTCGAGAAATATCACGTTTCATACCGCCACCAAGTACATCTTCTTCAAATCATTATACATTTTATAACTTCCGGATGTACTGGACATAGTACCACTTTGTGAGCCTCGTGTAAAATCTTCATGACGAGCTCAATTCTTGGGTACACATACCTTACCTCTCGAATAATAAACAATCACCAACCCCAACTTGAAATTCGAGAATCGACACGACTCACATTGTGCCCGTTTAACTGTAACTTCTCATCATTCTTCCGAGCTTCACATATTTCTTTGTAAAAATGTCGGTTTAGCTCTCAATTTAGCTAAGATTGAACCATCATCAACCAAAGACAATCGGGTATTCATAACTCGTAAAGAAAACAGAGATTTTCGACTCAAAGCATCACCACAACATTAGCCTTACGGATGATAATCAATAATCAAATCATAGTCTTTTATCAATTCAAGCCACTGTATTGTCTTAAATTCAGATCTTTCTGTGTCATCAAATACTTCAAGCTTTTATGATCAGTATAAATATGACATTTCTCACCGTACAAGTAATGCCGCCATATCTTCAATGCGAAAACAATAGCAGCTAACTCAAGATCATGTACCGGATAATTTCTTTCATGTGGTTTAAGTTGTCTTGAAGCATAGGCTATTACTTTACCTTCTTGCATCAAGACACAACCTAAACCATTTAATGAGGCATCACTTGTAAATAACAAATTCCTTACCCGGGTTGTTTGCCGCACTAATACTGGTGCTTTCGTTAATAGATCTTTTAATCGGTTGAAACTCTGCTGACATTCATCAGTCCACTCGAACTTTACATCTTTCTGCAATAATCGAGTCATCGGAGAAACTATCATAGAGAATCCTTGTACAAATCTCCGATAATAACCAGCTAAACCAAGAAACTTCTAACTTCGAATCAGTCTTGGTGGACTCCAATTGACAATAGTGAGATTTTACTTGGATCTACCCCGATGCCTTCAGAGATACAATATGTCCAAGAAAACCCACTTCTCAAAGCCAAAATTCATATTTCTCGAATTTAGCATATAATCTATTTCTCTCGCAGAACTTGCAACACAATTCTCAAATGTTCTCGTATGTTCTTCTTCATCTCGAGAATAAACCAAAATATCATCAATGAATACTACCAAAAATCTGTCTAAGTACGGTCTGAATATTCGATTCATCGGATCCATAAATACCGCAGTGCATTAGTCAACCCAAATGGCATAACCGAAACTCATAATGCCCGTGCACTGGTTCGAAAAGTTGTTTTTGGCACATCGACTCCTTTACTAAGAATCGATAGTAGCCCGATCGGAGATAAATCTTTGAAAATACAAAGAGCACCTTTCAAGCTGATCAAATAAATCATCAATCCGGGCAACGGATACTTATTCTTTATAGTTACCTTATTGAGTCATCGATAGTCAATACACAATCTCAAAGACCCATCTTTCTTTTTCACAAATAGAACGGAGCACCCCAAGGTGAATGACTTGGTCGGACAAAACCTCTATCAACAAGTTCTGTGAATCGTGTCTTTAATTCCTTTAATTGCAGTAGGAGCCATTCGATGCGGAGCTATGGAAATCGGAGTAGTTCCGGAATCAAATCTATAGAAAATTTCACTTCTCTTTCTCGGTGGCAACCACGGTAACTCTTCCGAAACACATCGAGAAAATTCACATACCACCGCATCGCTTGAATCTTTGACTCGAGATACCTTAGTATCTAATACATAAGCAAGAAAAGCATCATACCCCTTTTGACATACTTACGAGCGGTAATAATCGAAATCACATCGAGATAATCCCTGCAATCGATCGATTTAACCGAAGTAATTCACCATTTCGACACTTCAACACAATATATTTACATTTACGAGTTTACTATCGCATTATCTTTGAGTTAACCAATCCATGCCCAATATCACATCAAACTCATCAAATGGCGGTAACATCAAATCACCAGAAACAATAACCTCTTACCATCGGTGGACAAATTTTACAAATTTTATCCACCAAAATAGATTGGCCAAAGGGTTCGAGACTTTAACAAACAAATTCGGTGAGGTTCAACAGATAAATCTTTTACGCATGCAAGTTTTACACATATATATGAATGCGTAGAACCGGGATCAATTAATACAGTAATATCAGTTTCAAGTAAAGAAAATGTACCAGTAATAACATCGGGTGCTGAGGCATCTTCTCTGGTACGCATGACATATGTCCTAGGAGGTGCTCGTGTCTCAGGCCTACTTGCAGTATCTTTTGTAGCTCCTCGGCTACCACTAACATTACCGGATGGTCGAGATGGTCTACCCCTCAAAGATGGATTACTTGGCTTCGATATATATTCAGCTCGTTCGGGATCATCATCAACTGCTGCTCGAAATTCTTCGGCCCCATATTTTCAGATTTTATCAACAGGAGCTTTTCCTTTTCTGACAGATTCAGTACCTATACCCTGTGGAATCTCGGGAACCGGTGGAGGAACAGGAGAGGGAGCTTGAGTTTCTTTGCTTTGTAGGTTTAGTTCTTATATATTGGGTAAACCATTCATTCATCATTTGAAAGAAGGCTATTTTTGCCTCCTCCCCTTGACCCTCTATACCGGGCCTTCTACTGCTAGTTTCTTCTCTTTGTATTGAAGCCGGAGCATGACTCCCAGCTTCCTCAGATTGAGCTCGGTCAGATGACATTACTATAAGGAAAACACAATTTAAGCGGTCAGGAGATATCACACTATCAAAAAAATAATTTAAATGGCATGTATAGCTAATCCGTATTCACTATATCGGTCCTAGAACCGACTAAATCGTAGCTCTGATACCAACAAATGTAACACCTCCTACCTGTATTCGTTGTCAGAATAAGGTACGAGGCATTACTAGAGTTTACAAATTTTTTTTTTTGAAACCGAAACCATTCTAATTCAACATATTTTCAAAATAAAATTCATGCATATTTATAAAATAACTTCAACACAAAAGCCATATCAGTGGCTAACCTTATATTTATTTCATATTAACATTTATTTTATTAGCTTATACATGCCATTCATTTCCAAACTAAAGTTTCTTTAAATACCGAAATACTGGGGTTGATAGTGTGATGAGTCTCCCACAAATCCGACCTCCGAGCTCTTAACACTACAAAACAAGGGAAAGGAAAACAGAGTAAGCACTTTGTGCTTAGTAAGCCCATGTAACAAGAATTATACTTACCTAATATTTTCAATACAATGTAATAAGCATTCATATATCCATTCAATGCATTAATACCCTAACATGCACAAGCTCAACATTCAAGTTAGTTCATTAATTTCCATTTATCAATAATATACACACCATGATTGATGAGCTCATCAATACTATGATTTTCATTTCCTTGTTATTTTTCCATATTTATCCCGTTGAATTACTCGAAATTTCGATGGATTTTCAGAGGTACACTTTAGTGTACAAATTCGGTCCGTCAATTCATATTCATGCGCACATTTTCATTTTAGAGAGCACACTCCTCGCGAACCTCATCTTTACAAATGGGATTACGATCCGAGCTAAATCACGTAATATAAACTCATAGAATATTGTCGGGATTACGGTCCAAGGCTAAATCTCTCGCAACGACAATTACTCTAATGAGCTTGGATCCGAATTACAGTCCAGGCTAAATTGGACCTAATTCGGATTACCCGTCGGGCTAAATCCATTTTCCACATATTCTTTGGGAGGGCTATATCAGGATAGGATCACCCGTCGGGCTAGATCCTTTTTTACCGTCAATTCCTTTCGAGAGATCCATCGAATTTTCCTTTCATTCAACCGGGATTTCTTTCCCTTTTTACCAAATATATCAATGTATCATCAATTTTCATATAATGGACATTCAAATTATATTCACATCAATAACATACATTTCAAACATTTAAGAATATAATTCAAGTTACATGAACTTACCTCGATACTAGTTCGTTTATAAAATCTACTAATCCGGGACTTTTTCCTTTCCTCGATCTAGCTTTGTATTTGAGTTTTCCGGATCTAAATAAATAAAGTCAATCATCAATTCAATACATTTCATGTTCACATGTAGCATTTTCTATAATTCTATTATTATTTTTAGCTTATTCAAAGCTGTCTACTTGACTCACAGTCACTAAATTATTTATTTCTCGAGCTACAGAGCTCCAAATGAAGAACCGTTAATTTTCCCTGAAACTAGATTCACATATCTTCTTCCCATAAAATTTTCAGAATTTTTGGTATGGCCAATCAATACCAGATTATTCTTAAAGTTTCCCCTGTTTTACTGTTTTACTGTTCTGACCTCTCTTCACTACGAATCAAATTACTCTTCGTACAGAATTCATATGACCTTCTTATTTATTTCATTTGAAAATAGACTCATTCAGGATTCTAAACATATAAAGTTAAGCCCCTAATTATTTTTCTCCAATTTTTTATGATTTTTCAAAGTCAGAACAGGGGATCCCGAAATCCCTCTGAACCAGTCTTACAAAAATATAAATATCTCAAATTACAGAATTCCTTTGCTTTCCATGTTTCTTTCATATGAAAATAGACTCAATAAGCTTTAATTTAATATCTCATTCAACTTCTAATTCCACTTCTACGATTTTTAGTGATTTTTCAAATTTACTCTACTGCTGCTGTCCAAAACAGTTTTGTTATAGCTTATTTTACAATTAAATCCTTTACCCAATTCTAACTTCAAATTCTTTCAATTAAACCACTAATTCATCATTTTATTCATCATATGCTATATTCAAAAACTCTGAAACTTCAAAAACTTCAACTTAAATTCATCAAAACTTTGTTCTAAAACTTATAAAGCATCAAAATTAAAAGAAAAGGACTAAATTAACTTACCAAATTAAACTCCAAGCTTTAAAAACTATATTATCCCTTTTTTTTTCTTTCTTTTCTCTTCTTCTTTCTCCCTTCACGTTTGCTCTCTGTTTCTTCCTTTGTTTTATCCTTTTGTTTCTTTTCTCTTTTCTTTATATATATATAATAATATAATAATATAATAATATAATATAATAATATAATATAATAATATACAAAAAAAAATCTCAGATTTTCTTCAATAAACCGCCTCATCTTTACAAAATGACATAATTGCCATTTTGGTCCTTCAAAATTTCTTTTAATCTATAATTCAACTTTTACTTTCATTTCAATTTAGTCCTTTTCATTTAATTACCTACCCAAACGTTAAAATTTTCTAACGAAAGTTTAATACCACATCACTAACATTTTATAAATATTTATAAAAATATTTCCTATCATATAAAGACTCATGCAAACATATTGAAATAAATTTCTATTTAATTCGGATTTATGGTTGCGAAACCATTATTCCGATAATCTTGAATTTAGGCCATTACAACTCTCCCCCCCTTTTAAGGATTTTCGTCCTCGAAAATCTTACCAGTAAAGAGGTTTGGATATTGTTTCCTTATTGCCTCCTCCGGTTCCCATGTCGCTTCCTCGATCCCGTGCTTTTGCCACAATACTTTCACCAAATTTATTTTTTTATTTCTAAGCTCCTTTGTTTCCCGTGCCAATATCTTGATCGGTTCTTCACTGTAACTCATATCCGGTTGAATCTCCACTTCTGTCGGAGAAATAACATGTGAAGGATCTGACCGATATCGTCGTAGCATAGACACATGAAAAACATTATGGATTCTATCAAGTTCTGGTGGTAATGCCAACCGATAAGCGACCGGTCCAATTCTTTCTATGATCTCATATGGCCCGATAAATCTTGGACTCAATTTACCTTTTCAACCGAACCGGAGAACTTTCTTCCAATGAGACACTTTCAGAAATACCTTGTCACCGACCTGAAATTCAATCTCTTTTCGTTTAAGATCGGCATATGATTTTTGGCGATCGGAAGCTGCTTTTAAACTATCCCGAATAACCTTAATTTTTTCTTCTGTTTCCCGGATTAAATCAACCCCATGTATCTTCTTTTTACTGAGCTCTGTCCAATACAATGGTGTTCTACATTTTCTACCATACAAAGCTTCATATGGAGCCATTTTAATCTTTGGGTGATAATCGTTATTGTAAGCAAATTCAATCAAAGGTAGATACCTCTCCCAATTACCTTTAAACTCTAGTGTACAACATCGGAGCATATCTTCCAATACTTGTATTACACGCTCAGATTGGCCATCTGTCTGAGGATGAAATGCAGTACTGAAATACAACTGAGTACCCAAAGCTTCTTGCAATTTATCCCAGAAACGAGACGTAAATCGGGGATCTCTATCTGATATAATGGAGATAGGCACTCCATGTAGCCTGACAATCTCAGATATGTACAATTCAGCCAGTTTATCTAAAGAATAATCCATACGTACCGGAATAAAATGTGCTGACTTTGTCAATCGGTCAACAATCACCCAAATAGCATCTTTTTTCCTCGGAGACAACGGTAACCCCGATACAAAATCCATAGTGATTCTTTCCCATTTCCATTCCGGTATAGTAATTGGCTGAAGTAACCCCGAAGGTACCTGATGTTCTGCTTTAACCTGTTGACATATCAAACATCTTGATACAAACTCAGAAATATCACGTTTCATACCTGGCCACCAGTACATCTTCTTCAAATCATTATACATTTTATAACTTCCCAGATGTACAGACATAGTACCACTGTGAGCCTCGTGTAAAATCTTCTGTACGAGCTCTGAATTCTTGGGTACACATACCTTACCTCTGAATAATAAACAATCACCAACCCCAACTTGAAATTCAGAATCAGTACCTGACTCACATTGTGCCCGTTTAACCTGTAACTTCTCATCATTCTTCTGAGCTTCACATATTTGCTGTAAAAATGTCGGTTTAGCTCTCAATTTAGCTAAGATTGAACCATCATCAACCAAAGACAATCGGGTATTCATAACTCGTAAAGAAAACAGAGATTTTCGACTCAAAGCATCAGCCACAACATTAGCCTTACGGATGATAATCAATAATCAAATCATAGTCTTTTATCAATTCAAGCCACTGCTACTGTCTTAAATTCAGATCTTTCTGTGTCATCAAATACTTCAAGCTTTTATGATCAGTATAAATATGACATTTCTCACCGTACAAGTAATGCCGCCATATCTTCAATGCGAAAACAATAGCAGCTAACTCAAGATCATGTACCGGATAATTTCTTTCATGTGGTTTAAGTTGTCTTGAAGCATAGGCTATTACTTTACCTTCTTGCATCAAGACACAACCTAAACCATTTAATGAGGCATCACTGTAAATAACAAATTCCTTACCCGGTTCAGGCTGCACTAATACTGGTGCTTTCGTTAATAGATCTTTTAATCGGTTGAAACTCTGCTGACATTCATCAGTCCACTCGAACTTTACATCTTTCTGCAATAATCGAGTCATCGGAGAAACTATCATAGAGAATCCTTGTACAAATCTCCGATAATAACCGCTTAAACCAAGAAACTTCTAACTTGAATACGGTCTTGGTGGACTCAATTGACAATAGCTGAGATTTTACTTGGATCTACCCTGATGCCTTCAGCAGATACAATATGTCCAAGAAAACCCACTTCTCAAAGCCAAAATTCATATTTACTGAATTTAGCATATAACTGTTTCTCTCGCAGAACTTGCAACACAATTCTCAAATGTTCTGTATGTTCTTCTTCATCTCGAGAATAAACCAAAATATCATCAATGAATACTACCAAAAATGTCTAAAGTACGGTGCAATATTCGATTCATCAGATCCATAAATACTGCAGGTGCATTAGTCAACCCAAATGGCATAACCAGAAACTCATAATGCCCGTACACAGTTCGAAAATTTGTTTTTGGCTTTGTCGACTCCTTTACTCGTGAATCGATAGTAGCCCGATCGGAGATAAATCTTTGAAAATACAAAGTAGCACCTTTCAACCGATCAAATAAATCATCAATCCGGGCAGCGGATACTTATTCTTTATAGTTACCTTATTGAGTACATCGATAGTCAATACACAATCTCAAAACCCATATTTCTTTTTCACAAATAGAAGCAGGAACACCCCAAGGTGAATGACTTGGTCGGACAAAACCTCTATCAACAAGTTCTGTGAATCGTGTCTTTAATTCCTTTAATTCGTAGGAGCCATTCGGTGATGCGAGCTATGGAAATCGGAGTAGTTCGGAATCAAATCTATAGAAAATTTCACTTCTCTTTCGGTGGCAACCACGGTAACTCTTACGAAACACATCGGAAAATTCACATACCATGCGGCACTTCGCTTGAATCTTTGACTCGAGATACCTTAGTATCTAATACATAAGCAAGAAAAGCATCATACCCTTTTGACATACTTACGGCGAGTATAATAATCAAATCACATCGAGATAATCCCCTGCATACGATCGGATTTAACCGAAGTAATTCACCATTCGACACTTCAACACAATATATTTACATTTACTGATTTACTTTTGCATTATCTTTGAGTTAACCAATCCATGCCCAATATCACATCAAACTCATCAAATGGCGGTAACATCAAATCGGCCGAGAAACAATAACCTCTTACCATCGGTGGACAATTTTTACAAATTTTATCCACCAAAATAGATTGGCCAAAGGGGTTCGAGACTTTAATGACAAATTCGTGAGGTTCAACAGATAAATCTTTTACGCATGCAAGTTTTACACATATATATGAATGCGTAGAAGCGGGATCAATTAATCTGATAATATCGGTTTCAAGTAAAGAAAATGTACGATAATAACATCGGGTCTTTGAGGCATCTTCTGCAAATGCACGCATGACATATGTCCTAGGAGGTGCTCGTGTCTCGGGCCTACTTGCGGTATCTTTTGTAGCTCCTCGGCTACCACTAACATTACCGGATGGTCGAGATGGTCTACCCTCAAAGATGGATTACTTGGCTTCGATATATATTCACTCGTTGGGATCATCATCAGCTGCTTTGCTCGAAATTCTTCGCCCCATATTTTCGGATTTTATCAACGAGAGCTTTTCCTTTTCGACAGTGATTCAGTACCTATATACTGTGGAATCTCTGGAACCAGGTGGAGGAACAGGAGAGGGAGCTTGAGTTTCTTTTGACTTTGTAGGTTTAGTTCTTATATATTGGGTAAACCATTCATTCATCATTTGAAAGAAGGCTATTTTTGCCTCCTCCCTTGACCCTCTACTGGGCCTTCATCGCTAGTTTCTTCTTCTTTGTATTGAAAGCGGGAGCATGACTCGACTTCCTCAGATTGAGCTCGGTCGGATGACATTACTATAAGGAAAACACAATTTAAGCGGTCGAGAGATATCACACTATCAAAAAAATAATTTAAATGGCATGTATAGCTAATCCAGTATTCACTATATCGGTCTTAGAACCGACTAAATCGTAGCTACGATACCAACAAATGTAACACCTCCTACTGTATTCGTTGTCGAGAATAAGGTACGAGGCATTACTAGAGTTTACAAATTTTTTTTTTGAAACCGAAACCATTCTAATTCAACATATTTTCAAAATAAAATTCATGCATATTTATAAAATAACTTCAACACAAAAGCCATATCGTTGGCTAACCTTATATTTATTTCATATTAACATTTATTTTATTAGCTTATACATGCCATTCATTTCCAAACTAAAGTTTCTTTAAATCACAGAAATATGGGGTTGATAGTGTGATGAGTCTCCCACCGATCCGACCTCAGAGCTCTTAACACTACAAAACAAGGGAAAGGAAAGCAGAGTAAGCACTTTGTGCTTAGTAAGCCCATGTAACAAGAATTATACTTACCTAATATTTTCAATACAATGTAATAAGCATTCATATATCCATTCAATGCATTAATACCCTAACATGCACAAGCTCAACATTCAAGTTAGTTCATTAATTTCCATTTATCAATAATATACACACCATGATTGATGAGCTCATCAATACTATGATTTTCATTTCCTTGTTATTTTTCCATATTTATCCCGTTGAATTACTCGAAATTTGATGGATTTTCAGAGGTACACTTTAGTGTACAAATTCGGGTCCGTCAATTCATATTCATAATGCGCACATTTTCATTTTAGAGAGCACACTCTCGCGAACCTCATCTTTCTGGCGGGATTACGGTCGAGCTAAATCCTGTAATATAAACTCATAGAATATTGTCGGGATTACGGTCCGAGGCTAAATCCCTGCAACGACAATTACTCTAATGAGCTTGGATCGAATTACAGTCCGAGGCTAAATTGGACCTAATTCGGATTACCCGTCCAAGCTAAATCCATTTTCCACATATTCTTTGGGAGGGCTATATCAGGATAGGATCACCCGTCCGGGCTAGATCCTTTTTACCGTCAATTCCTTTTCAGAGATCCATCGAATTTTCCTTTCATTCAACCGGGATTTCTTTCCCTTTTTACCAAATATATCAATGTATCATCAATTTTCATATAATGGACATTCAAATTATATTCACATCAATAACATACATTTCAAACATTTAAGAATATAATTCAAGTTACATGAACTTACCTCGATACTAGTTCGTTTATAAAATCTACTAATCCGGGACTTTTTCCTTTCCTCGATCTAGCTTTGTATTTGAGTTTTCCGGATCTAAATAAATAAAGTCAATCATCAATTCAATACATTTCATGTTCACATGTAGCATTTTCTATAATTCTATTATTATTTTTTGCTTATTCAAAGCTGTCTACTTGACTCACAGTCACTAAATTATTTATTTCTCAAGCTACAGAGCTCCAAATGAAGAACCGTTAATTTTCCCTGAAACTAGATTCACATATCTTCTTCCCATAAAATTTTTAGAATTTTTGGTATGGCCAATCAATACCAGATTATTCTTAAAGTTTCCCCTGTTTTACTGTTTGACTGTTCTGACCTCTCTTCACTTCAAATCAAATTACTCTTCGTACAGAATTCATATGACCTTCTTATTTATTTCATTTGAAAATAGACTCATTCAGGATTCTAAACATATAAAGTTAAGCCCCTAATTATTTTTCTCCAATTTTTTATGATTTTTCAAAGTCAGAACAGGGGATCCCGAAATCCCTCTGAACCAGTCTTACAAAAATATAAATATCTCAAATTACAGAATTCCTTTGCTTTCCATGTTTCTTTCATATGAAAATAGACTCAATAAGCTTTAATTTAATATCTCATTAAACTTCTAATTCCACTTCTACGATTTTTAATGATTTTTCAAATTTACTCTACTGCTGCTGTCCAAAACAGTTTTGTTATAGCTTATTTTACAATTAAATCCTTTACCCAATTCTAACTTCAAATTCTTTCAATTAAACCACTAATTCATCATTTTATTCATCATATGCTATATTCAAAAACTCTGAAACTTCAAAAACTTCAACTTAAATTCATCAAAACTTTGTTCTAAAACTTATAAAGCATCAAAATTAAAAGAAAAGGACTAAATTAACTTACCAAATTAAACTCCAAGCTTTAAAAACTATATTATCCCTTTTTTTTTCTTTCTTTTCTCTTCTTCTTTCTCCCTTCACGTTTGCTCTCTGTTTCTTCCTTTGTTTTACCCTTTTGTTTCTTTTCTCTTTTCTTTATATATATATAATAATATAATAATATAATATAATAATATAATATAATAATATACAAAAAAAAATATCAGATTTTCTTCAATAAACCGCCTCATCTTTACAAAATGGCATAATTACCATTTTGGTCCTTCAAAATTTCTTTTAATCTATAATTTAACTTTTACTTTCATTTCAATTTAGTCATTTTCATTTAATTACCTACCCAAACGTTAAAATTTTCTAACGAAAGTTTAATACCACATCACTAACATTTTATAAATATTTATAAAAATATTTCCTATCATATAAAGACTCATGCAAACATATTGAAATAAATTTCTATTTAAATCGGATTTATGGTTGCGAAACCATTATTCCGATAATCTTGAATTTAGGCCATTACATTTGGAATTGCCCTAACCTCCAGTGCTTGCCAGAAAAGGGCCTGCCTATCACTCTCGGTGTGTTTCATATCAGAAATTGTCCTCTACTTGAAGAAGAATGCCGAAATGAGAAAGGTGCATATTGGCCAATTATTTCTAACCTTCCTCGTGTGAGGATAAATTATGTTGACATCCGCTGAACAAGAACAAGCAGATTGCATTTCTAGATGGATAGCAAAGAAAGGTGCATATTGGCCTATTATTTCTCACCTTCACTAGCAAGGATAATTCATGTTGACATCTTCTGAGCAAGCACAAGCAGAAAGCATTCCTAGATGGACAGCAAAAACTAATTGCTAATTCCTCCTGTTCAACCGGGTAAATCCTTGTTTGAACTACTCCTTTGGCCCTCAACTTGCACACATTTACTGACGCATATTCTTTCTGTGCATTTTGGGTAAAAGAAGACTTAGAAACAGTTTATATTACCTCCCTATCTATTTCTGCATCTAACTCACAATGGGCATGTTGCATGACACTGTTGCCCTCCAGAAGAAACAGTTTAAAAAATGAGCATACTCATGAAAACATTCTCATAGATTTCTTTAGTTTTATATTTCAAAATTAATTATATGCCTCTGATAACTGGGTTAGCCTCTCCCTATCATAGGTCACAGTAACCCTCTAGCACCGTTACACTGTAACCTTCTTGTTAGGACATCGTCTCTCTCGGTTTGTTATCAAGTGAATGATAATAGCAACATTTCCCCTTACAAGTTCTGGCTAATATCACATGCATGATGAATCTGTTTGGTTATAGATTGCAGTTTTGATCATCTTTGATCCTAAGGAAATGGCTGCTGTTTCACTCAGGAGATCATATGCTATGTGGTGCCTTCTAATGTAGTGATATTCAGAAGAAAGCCATCAATGTTAGCACGTAATTTAGATTCTTAGCCGAGTATTGCCTCCTAGTTCTACATTACCAGAATTCTAGATTCCAGCTATCTTCTGTTTTTATGAAATGGAGAAAGTTTTGGAGTTCAGATGCAATAAAAGGCGAACTCCTCTGTCATCACCATACAGGTATGGCCATTGGCATCATACTTCTTTTTCAATATTTGTAAGCCTGCTTCATCTTTTTTTAGGTTAACAGAAAAAGGGAATTTCAGATGTCAACACTTAACACTTGAAGCAAAATTTTGTTGAAAAAAAGAAGAAAAAATTCTCTGAAATATGACAAAACGAGTATAATGTGCCATTCTGACTTCTGATGTAGAGCTCCGACGTTCCTTGACTCATCATTATTATATATTAATGCTTGTCTAACGTTAATATTCTTTTAGTAAATAGTTGAGGTATTCGTTATGTAGTCTAAAAGATGTTTTTGAAGCTCCTAAATTGGTGGTTCTCCCTACCTAATCCAAACTAGTATAAAATTATTGTCTGCAGCTGTTTTGTCATTTTTATTGTTCAGTGCAATTTGAAGCATGATCTCCATCTTGGATTGTAGTTCAAACATATTCGATCCATGTCAAAGAAACAACTTGCTGCCATTGGAAGATTCATATGCTGAGGTGAATCGCCTTCCAAAGCAGTGATATCTGGAGGAATCCATAGATCATCAAACAAATTCCCATGAAAGTATTTCCTGATATAGCCCACACTACAAGCATGATGAGTCGCAGATCATTTCTATTCACCTATATTGATGATGCTTGAAAGGTTCTGGCTCAGGAAAGATGAGATATTTAGTTGATTTTAAATTGAAAATTATTTAAATATTATAGTAATAAATTGGTTCGCACGAAATTTTTTTTATAATTTATTTAATAAAATTTGATATTTTTAAATTTAAAATTTTAATATTGAAAAAGAAAAGAAAAAGAATATTAAAAATTTCACCAATGAGATAAATATGATGCATTATTTTAGTTTTTATTGCATTTTTCCTTTAATTCTTAATTTTTTTGACATGAATGGATTTTTTTATTAAAAAAATACAATCTGAATATTAAGTAACCGTTAGACAATGGGGGCATACTTGCTTGACCGCGACCATACTATGCTCATAGTATGAGCATTTTTTTTTTTGAAATTGTCAATATAATGGAATGATTCGAGCCGAAAGCTTTTTCCATCTTGAATGTGAGAATTATCCTAAGACATTTTCAGTGAAAATAATAACTTAAGAGAAGTTACTTGAATGTGAGTTGAAAATTTTGCTTGAGGACAAATAAACACTTAAGTGTGGGGATATTTGATAAGTGTTAAAAGTAACATGTTTTAACTTCATTCTTAATGCGTTTTTGGGTTATTATTCGATATTAATTGTGAATTTTATATTTCTAATCTTTTAAATGTATGTTTTAATGCTTAATAGAGCACTTGAGAGCAAAAAGAGTGAAAATTGAAGCATTGGAGCAAGCTATAGGAGCCACATGGGCTGGATCATTCCACATGGCCGTTTGACCCACACATGCGTATGGTAGGCAGTGTCGATTTTACGGGATTTCAAACCAAACTTCGAAAAATTGCGATTTTTAGATTTTTCGGGCATTCTAAAACGCATATATGACAAAAATAAGAAGCTATGAGTGAGTCATCAGAGAATATTCAAGAAAACAACTCGTAAAACACCATTGAAGATTCTCATTTGGTTTCTTAAGAAGTTATCATGTGTTTCTTTATTTCTTTCAGTTATACTGTATCTTGGATGTTTTTATTTTCAAGTATGAACTAATTTTCTGAATACCTAGGGGAGATGAACCCTATGATGGATTCTGTCATTTGATTTTTATTTTACACAATAAATACTTAGTTTATTGTTCTCAACTATGTGTGTTTTATTCTTGGTTTAATATTTCTAAATTATTGATCCATATTTGATGTTTTTAAACCGGAGGTTGAATAGACCCTGTTTAAAAGTATATATTGTGTAATTGAGTAAAGTTGCATGCAATCCTAGAAATAGGACGACATAAATCTACCGAGTTAGAGCCAAATCTAATAGGGGAATTCATAGCACGAGCTAATGTAATAATAAGGGTTTTAATTAGAAAGAAATTTTAATTAATCAACCTAGAGTCAGTTGCTCTTATGCTCGAAAGAAATACTTGCATAATTTAGAGATTTCTACGGATCAAGGTGCTAAGTAAAGAAATTGCGTAATTTAGATTGATAATGACAAATGAAATCTAGGTGAATTATTTCTTGGGTATTGTTTTGCTTTTTGGTTGTTAATCGATTATTTTCGTGATTTTTTCTTTTTCATGTTCGTTAGTTAATTAATTTAGTTAATTTTAATTTTTAGTCAATCACTCGAATTATTCGATTAAATAATAGAAAGACGGTAATTACTAGTACTTTTTGTCTTCATGGGAACCATATCTTTGCTCATCGTAACTATACTATTAATTGATAGGTGCACATGCCTTAGTAAAATTTTTAGTTAGTTTCAAAACGCATCAAGTTCTTGGCGCTGTTGCCAGAAATTAAAATATTAAGAAAACTTTATTTCTATTAATTTATCTATTTTTAGTTTTTTTTTAATATTTTTTGTTTTTAATTTAATTGTTACATTCTAATTTTTCTTTTGTTTAATTCCTACATGTGTCCTTGGTTTATGACTAGAGACAACCTATTGAAATCGTTAATTTTTTATAATGAGATCGAAAAGACTGCTTGCAGAAATCAGAGAAAAGTTAGAGAATCAAAGAAATGTCAACAGATTTTAATAGATAATCAAGAGCAACAGGACATTATTGTGGAGATGGATAATAATCTTGGTAATCAGCAACCTCATGCATGTCCTGCTTCTCGGATTATGTATGACTACACTAAGCCCACTTTGATTGGGGGCTGAATTGAGTATTGTCAGACCGACTATTGTTGCAAACAATTTTGAGATTATGTTGAACACAATTTAGATGGTGCAACAGTATGTTCAGTTTGGTGGGTTGCAAGATGAAGATCTGAATGCTCAATTAGCTAACTTTCTAGATATCTGCAACACATTTAAAATAATGGCGTTACTGATGATGTCATATGCTTACAGTTGTTCTCATTTTCTTTGAGGAACAAGACAAAATAGTGGTTGAATTCACTTCCACGAGGTTCCATCACTACTTGGGTGCAGATGACTGAGAATTTTTTGTTGAAATATTTTCCACAAGCTAAAACAACTAAGTTAAGGAATGATATCTTTTCTTTTGTTAAATTTGACCTTTAGACACTTTACGATACATGGGAGAGATTTAAGGATTTGTTGAGAAGGTCTCCTCATCATGGACTACCTTTGTGGCTCCAAGTTCAAACTTTTTACAATGTTTTGAACCCTTCAACTAGATAGATGATTGATGCAATAGCTGGTAGAACATTGAATAACAAAACACCTGAGGCAACCTAAGTTTATTGAAGATATGACACTGAATAATTATCAGGGGCAAGCTACAAGAATAAGACCTGCCAAGGCAGCCAGAGTTTTTGATATTGATACAGTCTCTATGTTGGCGAGTCAGGTTGAAGATCTTGGTAAGAAAATTGATGGTTTGAGTTTCGCTAAACATGTGAATTTGGTAATGCAATGTGATGCGATTGGAGCGGGGATGATTAAGCCAAAATGTTTGCCTTTCAAGTCTAACATGGAGTATGAGTAAGTCGACTTTAAGGGTAATAATTCTAGACATCAGAATAACCCCTATAGCAATAACTATAATTTAGGATGAAGGAATCATTCAAATTTTTCCTGGGGTGGTCAAGGAAATCAAAGGTCACAACCCTTTCCGAGTTTTTAGAAACCTCATCAGTAAGAAAAGAAACCGAACTTTGAGAAGATGTTAGCTAAAATTATTTCAATGTTCGAAACTAAATTTTAGAACACTAAGACAACTTTAAAAGATTAGCAAGCATCAATTCAGGGACTTGAAAATTAGATTCGACAACTTGCTAAATTGGTTTTGGAAAGACAGCAAGGTAGCTTACCTAGTAACACTGAACCCAACCCAAAAGAGCATGTAAAAGCAGTTACATTGAGAAAGTAGAAAAGTGTTTTCCGAACTAGAAAAGAAGCTGAAACAAGAAACTGATGAGAAAAATGGTAGGGTGGCAAGAAATAAGAAAATTCAAACATCGATGATTAAGAAATACAAACTACCAATTCCATATCTAGCAAAGTTGAAGAAATATTGCATGGGCGAACAATTTGGTAAATTTCTTGAACTTTCTAATTAATTACATATTAACTTACCTTTTGTTGAATCTCTTTCGCAGATGCCAAAATATGAAAATTTGTTAAAAGAGTTGTTAACAAATAAAAATAAGTTAGAAGAGCTATCCACTGTGGAACTAAATGAGGAGTGCTCGGTCATTCTTCAAAACAAACTGCCCACTAAGGTGAAAGATCTAGGGAGTTTTACTATCCCTTATTTTATTGGTAGTTTAAACATTGAAAAAACATTGGCTGATTTGGGTGTTAGTATAAATTTAGCTAGATCTATAAAACGTTCAAGCAACTTGATCTTGGTGAACCAAAACCCACTAGGATGAATATTCAATTAGCTGACAGATCTGTTAAATATCCTAGAGGTATTATTGAGGATGTACTTGTGAAAGTAGATAAATTTATATTTCGTGTTGATTTTGTTATACTTGACATGGATAAGGATATTAAGGTGCCTTTGATTTTAGGTCGACCTTTTTTAGTGAGCAAGATGATTCATGTTATTTAAATACATGATTCTTGTAGGTGTTGAGGAGATCGTTTTTCAAATACATGATGCCATACGAGTTTCTAGTGAGAAAGATGATTCCTGTTATTTTATCGATTCTATTTATCATGCGATTCAAGATTCATTGCAAGAATTTGTTTACAAGGACACGTTGGAACTGTGTATTGTTTGAGGTGAGGAGGTTGATGAAGATAATTCTATATCAAGTGAAATGAGAATTAATCTGGATGCTAATGAGGCTTCACTGAGACAGAAAGAGTTTGAGACCACGGAGGTACGTAAAGTACTAAAGTCGAAGCCCTCTATTTAAGAACCTCCCAAATTGGAGCTAAAGTAATTACCCAATCATTTGGAGTATGCATTCCTTGGAGAAAACTCTACATTTCCAGTAATTATTACTTTAAACTTAAAGTCGCATGAGAAGGATGAGTTACCTCAAGTGCTGAAGGAACCTAAAAGAGTTATAGCTTGAAAGATTTCTGATATTAGAGGGACCAACCCCTCTTTTTGCACCCACAAGATCTTAATGAAAGACAAGTATAAGCCATGTGTGCAAGCTCAAAGGAAATTAAATCCAAACATGAAGGAAGTTGTAAAGACTGATGTAATTAAACTTCTAGATGCTTGAGTTATTTACCCTATATCTAATAGTACTTGGGTGAGTACTGTGCAGGTTGTTCCTGATAAGGGAGGCATGACTGTTGTGGCTAATTGATCGTTGTTTTGTCGAGTTTTAAAATTTATAAAGAGAATGATCAAACCTGGAAACTAACTCTGACAACGATTAAAGGCAAGTGTACCTATCGAACAGTATTATAGCTTAGGCAAGACCGGATTGTCGAACCCAAAGGAACTAAAAGTACTAATACTAACTTTCTTTTTATTATTTAGCCTAAAATAAGTGAAGTTGCTTTAATCTAAAATTAGCTAATTACTAAGCTAAAGATGCAAAGAAAAAAAGAAGGAATTAGGGAAAATAACTTGAGGAAAAACTCAGTTGATTAAGACGATACCCTTAGGAAGAATCCACCTAGACTTCACTTGTTATCTAACACTGACCCAGACGATGTATCCACTTGATTTGATCTGTAAGACTCCCTAAGTTATATTAAACCCTCTCTCGAGGCGAATAACGTCTAACCCTAAGTTGATTAATTGAAATCTCTTTCTAATTAAAACCCCTAGAATCGCATTAACTCGATCTATGGACTCTCATATTAGGTTTCACCCTAATCCGGCAAAATCTCGTCACCCTATCTTTAGGCATGTGATCAACTCCGCTTAATTATGCTAAATCTACTCTTAAGCAAGGACTTTTGCTCCTCCACCTAAGCACATCATACTTGAATCAATATCCCAGAAATATCAACACAAGAATTAAGCACACATAATTAAGAACAAATCAAATATTTATCATATAGTTCAGAAAACAATAATAATGAAACACCCCAAACCCGGCCCACGAGCCTTGACCGGATCTGGTATGTTCCTTGAACAAAACTAATTCAAAACTTGTTTGTTTCTTTGGAAAAAAATCCGAGTGGTTTTGAAGGTAAATTTGATTTGTTTGTGTTGAGTTCGATTGAAAACTTTGTTAACTTAGAAATCAGGGATTTATTAAAAACCTTATTTTCATACTACAAGATATGCCGAAATTGTTTTAAACATTTTACCTTTAAATTGAAAATTATTCACGTTTAGGTGGCAAAAACACTTAATATTTATTTTTAAGAAAAACCATTTAACCTTGATTTAACCTCAATCGTATCGTACTTAAATCAAATAAAAAGTATGCATAAACAGTTCATACTATGGCCTTACTACATCGAAAACGAAACCTAAAATGAATCCAAAATACTTAAAATATAACAAGTCCAAAATAAAATAAAATCTCGAACTGAGCATGGCCACCACCAAGTTCCTGCCGACCCGGTCCATCACTGATCGTCACCTGAAAAAATATTCCCACAACGGGGTGAGTCAAATAGACTCAGTGTGTAACAGCCAACACTAAGCCTCAACGATTTTAGGCACAACAGTTCATACATATACATATAATTTAATATAATGATGCAAACCCGAACCCAAACCTAGGTACCATCCGCTACACATCACCCGTACCAACCTGCACACCGTGGGGACTACTAAGTCAACCCTCCATCCGCTACACATCATCGAAGGCAGTCGCTGCAGACGACGTGCTCATCGCCCTTATAAAATTGTGGCATAGCCACCAGATATTATATTTTGTGTCATGAGACACCACATTCAGATAATTGTGACCGAAGTCACCACATTCAGATAATATGGTATTAAACCACCAATTCACTTCCCCTTTACATATCACCCATATGCCCTATGTCATACAAATCATGCATAAGTCATGCCATATTCCTTATTTCACATTCTTATCAATATTTCCATATGCCATGTGCCAAATACTCATATCACTTATTAGTATAATATCGGGATTACATACCTGAGTACTTTGTACCATTGCATGGTACCTTTGGCCACATTCATATCATTACAAACATATATATTAAATTAAAGCCGTGATCTAATAAGATTTAGTGTGGGGTACACACCTGGTATTAACGCTTTCCTGAAAACCCGAAAACCAGATCTAATGCTTTAGATCCTTAATTCCTACATTCGGCCAACCTTAAGCACTTTAGCAAAAAGCCATTCGGCTACATGATCAAATCCCAAAGGATTTCACGCAACCAAAATCTTACCTTGCTGCCGATTTGATTACTAATCAAATCCCGAAACTCCACGATATCTCTTCCTTGCAATCGGCCTACACTAGACCACATAACAGGTTAGCTTCCGGCTTTTGAATAATTAAGAAATAGATCTAAAACACCAAATATGGCCTTGGCTGATTGTACATGTTCACTTACCTTGAGATTGTAAAACCCGAAATTGCGACTTGCACTTGGTGATGTCGAGATCCCTATAAGTATATTGTTAGATTCGATTCTGACACTTAACCTCAAGAAATGGCCCTTGGCCGAATACATACTGCTTACCTTGAATACCTCAACTCCGAAAAAGAACAGATTTCATACTGGTTACAACCAAAAGAAACACATTAATATGGCTTTAGGCATATTTGGCCATCCTTAGAAATCAAGGCCTACCCTTGATTTTGGCACACCAAATAAGAAAAGATAAACCGATTGCTAAAAAGAATACTTACCAACAACATTTGCTTGAAGATACTAAAAGAGGAAAGATTTATGCTACTCTTCCGGCTTTTAAGACTTGCGACAAAAAGAAAAGAATAGCATACTTTGAGATTCGGCTATGGCTCCTAATAGAAATAGGATATTCGGCTATCTCAAGTAACACAAGTGGAAGGGTATGAATCTTTTTAGGGCTTACGGCAAAGATGAACTAGGGAGAAGGAGGTTTCGGCTAGAACAAATAAAAGAAAAAAAAAAGACTTTGAGAGAGGTAAAGTGGAAATTCGGCTAGAGGAAGAGATGGGGAAGAAAACAAAAGAAAAGATGAATACTTTGCTTCTCAATTTCGGCTACCTACTCAACACTAGCTTCTCCTTGTTTTTCTCCTCTTTTTCCTCTTATCCACTTATTTAAAATAATTTGATTAAAACAATAATTATCACCTCCCTTAGCTGAATTTTAAAAAGAGTTTAATCCTAACTAAAGCTCATTTAAATGAAGTCCCTATGCCGTCCACCTCTCTCCCTTCTTGCCGAAAATAAAAGCCCCCAAAATATTGCTTCCCTTGCCACTCGAACTTAAGACCTGTATCATGCTTGTGGCGTCACCTACCAAGTCTTATGTGGCGCCTCCAAGCCACTGTACCAAGCCCATTTCTATGTCTAATTTCCCCTCCTTATTTTCTTAAAGGCCACCTTGCTTAGCTTCCTCTTTTAGATAATAATTTCTAAGGCATTTATCTACCCTCTAAAGTCCTCATAATTCATAGAACACATTATAACACACAAAGGCATGCTATTTCATATAATTAAGCAAAATGCACAAGCCCAATTTCTGGATGCTACAGTTCTACCCCCTTAAAATAATTTCGACCTCGAAATTACCTGGCTAAAATAAGTGAGGGTATTGCTGTCACATTGCCTCTTCTGGCTCCCACGAAGCTTCTTCCGATACATGATTTCGCTATAACACTTTGACTAAAGGAACTGATTTCCTCCGTGCACTTTCACATCTCATTCCAAGATCTGAATCGGCTCTTCCTCGTAGGACAAATCTGGCCTTAGCTCCACCTCTTCAACCGGGACTACATGAGATGGATCCGCTCGATGGCGACGTAGCATAGAAACATGGAATACATCGTGCATCTGCTTCAATTCCGAAGGCAACTCCAACTAGTATGCCACTGGTCCAACTTGCTTCAATACTCGATAAGGTCCTATAAACCTTGGACTTAACTTCCCTTTGCAACCAAATCGCATTACCTTCTTCCATGGCGAAACCTTAAGAAACACTTGGTCTCCTACAGCAAATTCTATTTCCTTCCGTTTGAGACCCGCATACAACTTTTGCCTATCAGATGCCTCCTTCAACCGTGCCCGAATTACCTTAACCTTCTCCTCGGATTCTGTCACGACCTCTGGACCCAAAACTCAACGTTCCCCTAATTCCGTCTAACAAGTAGGAGTGCGACACTTTCGTCCATACAGCGCTTCATACGGTGCCATCCGAATACTGGCTTGATAGCTATTATTGTATGCAAATTCCACTAGAGGCAAATATTCTTCCCAACTTCCTCTGAAGTCTATTGCACATCCCCTCAGCATATCCTCTAACACTTGGATTACTCGTTCAGATTGACTGTCCGATGGTGGATGAAAAGCCGTAGTGAAATCCAATCTGGTGCCTAAAGCCTGATGTAGTGCTTTCCAGAACCGAGACGTAAACCTTGGATCCCTGTCTGAGATAATCGATACCGGAACTCCATGCAACCTCACAATTTCCACCACATATAACTTTGCCAACTTCTGCAAAGAATAGTCAACTCGCACTGGCAAGAAATGCGCTGACTTTGTCAACCGATCCACTATCACCCATACCGAGTCTTTCTTAGTAGGCGTAAGGGGAAGCCCACTAACGAAGTCCATGGTGATTCTCTCCCACTTCCACTGTGGAATCTTGATTGGTGAAGCAATCTCGGCGGAACTTGGTGTTCAAATTTTTAACTTGCGACACGCCAAACACTTGCCGACAAATTCTCAGAATTTCCTCTTAAGACCAGTGCCACCAAAACTGTTCCCTTAAATCTCAGACAACTTACTACCTCCGGGATGCATAGCATAAGGGCTACTATGCGATTCCCGAAGAATTCTCTGCCTAAGTTCCTCATTCTTCAGCATACAGACCTTACCCTTAAAACACAATAGTCCCTCGTCATTAATACCATAATCCTCTAATTCTCCATTCTGCACTTGCTGTAACTTAGCACTTAAATCCTCATCCACCAACTGACTTTCCTTTACCTCATTCAACCATGTCGGCTTGACTTGCAACTCTGCCAACAAACTTCCGTCGTCATACAAACTCAGATGTGCAAACATCGTCCTTAGATCCGACACCACTTTCCGACTTAGGGCATCTGCCACTACATTCGCCTTGCCCGGGTGATACTCTATAGAACAGTCGTAATCCTTCAATAATTCCACCCACCTTCGTTGTCTCAGGTTCAACTCCTTCTGAGTCAACAGATACTTAAGGCTCTTGTGGTCTATGTAGATCACTGACTTTTCTCCATAAAGGTAGTGCCTCCACACCTTAAGAGCAAAGACCACTGCCGCCAATTCCAAATCATGCGTTGGGTAGTTAACTTCATGCGGCCTTAATTGTCGAGACGCATAAGCGACAACCTTCCCGTCTTGCATCAGTACACAACCCAAACCTGTATGGGAAGCGTCACAATACACTACGAAATCCTTCCCTGCCTCCGGTTGAATCAACACTGGAGCTTCAGTTAAGACCCTCTTAAGCTTCTCAAAGTTCTCCTGTTGCTTATCTGTCCATACGAAAGGTACTTCCTTTCTCAACAACTTCGTCAGAGGCGCGGCTATCAATGAGAATCCTTCTACAAACCTTCTGTAGTAACCTGCCAATCCCAAGAAACTGCGAACCTCTGCCACAGACTTAGGTGGTTTCCAATCCAACACTGCCTCAATCTTTTGAGGATCCACCCTTATTCCTTCTGCGGATATCACATACCCTAAGAATGCAACCTCCTTAAGCCAAAATTCACACTTGCTGAATTTGGCATAAAGCTTCTTCTCCCTTAGCACTTGTAACACTACCCGGAGATGCTCATCATGCTCCTCTTCAGACTTGGAGTACACTAGGATGTCGTCGATAAACACAACGACGAACCGATCCAAGTAAGGTTGAAAAACCCGGTTCATCATATCCATGAACGCGGCTGGGGCGTTCGTCAACCCGAACGGCATTACCAAAAACTCGTAATGGCCGTATCTTGTCCGGAAAGCTGTCTTATGGATATCTGTCTCCTTCACCTTCAACTGATGATATCCAGACCTTAGATCGATTTTTGAGAATACTGCTGCCCCCTTAAGTTGATCGAACAAGTCGTCTATCCTTGGCAACGGGTACTTGTTCTTGATGGTCAGCTTATTCAACTGACGATAATCTATGCACATACGCATAGTTCCGTCCTTCTTCTTCACAAACAAGACCGGTGCTCCCCACGGAGACACACTGGGTCAGATAAACCCACGATCAAGCAACTCTTGGATCTGAGCTTTGAGCTCAACCAACTCCTTTGGTGCCATTCTATACGGGGAATTAACACAGGAGCTGTACCTGGTAGCAAGTCAATTCCAAATTCTACCTCCCTATCCGGGGGTATTTCAGGTAATTCCTCTGAAAATACATCTTCAAAGTCCCTTAGAGTTCTAACTCCACTAACTCCTCCTTCTTTTCCCTCCAACGCACTTACGAAGGCTAAAAATGCCTTGCACCCCTTCCGAACCATCTTATCCGCCTTTAATGCCAAAACTACGTTAGACAAGTAGTTTCTTCTTTCTCCTATCATAACTATTTCCTCATCCTTCGGGGTCCTTAACTCCATTTACTTAGCTGCACAATCCAATATAGCCCGATGCTCCACTAACCAGTCCATGCCAAGTATAAGATCGAATTCTTCAAAAGGTAATTCCATTAAGTCGGCAGAGAATATCACTCCCTGTATCTCTAGAGGCACACTTCGAAAGATCTTATTCACCACTACAGTTTGACCTAATGGGCTCACTACAGTCATCTCCCTACTAGAAAGTTCAGAAGCTATGCCTAGAGTTTCAACTACTCTACATGCAACATAAGAATGGGTCGAGCCCACATCAATCAAAGCAAAATAAGGCTTGTTCGCTCTAAGGAACGTACCGGTTATGACGTCCGGTGCATCTCCATCCTCCCTCCGACGAACTACATACACTAGACCCGGCTGTCTTGCCTCAGTATTACCAACACCTCTGCCAGGTGTTCCACGTCCTCTTCTAGTACCGTTACCTCTGCCATTCGGACCACGACCCCGCTGAGGCTGTTGTCCACCTCTTCTAGCCTGATTAGAACCTTGACCTGTGGGTCAGCTCCCATCTATCTTAATAGGACAGTCCTTAATCATGTGATCCTTAGACCCACACTTAAAGCATCCTCCTGTCTTTTTCCAACACTCCCCTAAGTGCATCTTTCCACATTGAGCACAAGTACGATACTGCCCTCCTGTAGCAACTTGCTGACCTCGCGGCCCATCAGCTCTAGGCCTCTTTTGCACATTTCTTGATGATCCAGACGACCCAAAACCTCTCTTCTGTCTATTCCGATTAGAGTTCTGCCTTACAGAGTCCTTAATCCCTTCAGCTACCTTAGCCTTTTCTACTAATGCGACAAACTCCCGCTCCTGATGTGGAGCTATCAACAACCTCAGGTCATCCCTAAGTCCGTCCTCAAATCGGACACATCGCTCATGCTCCGTAGCCACCATGCCTCGAGCATATCGGCTTAACTTTAGGAATTCAGCCTCATACTCCGCCACGGACTTGTTCCCTTGAACCAGCCCCAGAAAAGCCTTCTCTCTGCAGATCAAGATATCTGGTTCCAACATACTTCTTCTGATACGTCGCCTTAACATATTCCCAAGTAAGATCCTCAGCTGTGGCCCCATCCCGAACTGTGAGCCACCATTGATATGCTTCATTGCGTAGCAGCGACACCATTCCTTTCGGGCCTCGGGGTCGATCCAGCTCATCCATAATTCGTTCCGTCGCCTCCAACCAATACCCACCAGATCGGGTGCCACACACCTGATACACCACGGAATACCTTAGCTCCATTGGCTCGAGTCGCCGGCATGATTTTCGAGCTCCTATATTTCCACCGCTCCACCACCATCTCGAACTCGCAAAGACGACTGCGATACAAAGATCATTCCCGTCCGATCTTGTCGCCAACACCAACAACGGTGGTGGTGGGGATGGTGGTACCTCATTTTCAGACCCTTGACCCGATCTAACGGGTTTTGACACGGTCATTCTACCTCGACCGCGTCCTCGTACATTACGACCACGTCCCCTAGAGCTTATATCTACGATCGTGCTTTAGTCTGATTAAGAAATTTTATGCGTTAGTATTTTGTTCCACTGATTATCCGCGGAGAAATTTTATGAAAAGAAAGTTAATAGGGGTTCTTTCGATCATTCAGAGTTTCAAGTCTTCTATCCTAGTTCAGAGAAACACATCCATTCAATGGTATGTACCACGCGCATTCACTATTCCAACATTTTTGCCTGTTCCTACCCCAGGGGTATTTTCGTCATTTGTCACTACGGGGGTATTTTGGTAATAAGTCGGGGTCAATTTGAAAAATCTCTAGAAATCAAAGGTATTTCAAAATTTGCAAAACTTGGGGTTCTTTTTGAGAATTTGTTTTCCAAATCGGTGTTGTTGCAGAAATTTTGGAAATCGGGGTGATTTTGGTAATTTTGTAAAACAGGGGTAATTTCGTAAATTTCCAAATCAAAGTACCTTACTATTTTGTAACGATAAAGTTTTGGGATATTTTTGCAAAATCAGAAAATGTTATTGAAATCGGGGTAGTATGGTAATTTTGGAAACCAAGGGCATTTTAGTAATTTTACCACTAGGGGTATTTAGGTAATTTTGTAAATCGGAAATATTTTGGAAAATTTTCAAACTAAGTTTTGCTACCATTTAAAGAGGTAATTTGGTGATTTTAAAATTGAAGTTTTTATGAAAGTATAGCTAATCCCTTTCGGGTTTTAGTTATTGAGTTTAGCCCGTGAGTAAGTCCTCGTGGTTAGGGTGAACCGTAGCTACGCACCAGGTAGGATTCCAGCGAAGAGGAGGTGAGTCACTAGGACTGCTTAAGTACCAGACTCTTCCGGATCCAATCCTAGACATGCGCACAATGGTTGCCACACCCTAACTCGGCGACTTAGCCACAGGTTTGTTTACTTAGGCTTTAAGTTTTATGAATTTCTATGTTGGGGTAAACTAATCCTAGGGTTCATTAGTTCTTATTATACTATTCTACGTTCCCATTCTAACCTTATACAAATCATACTATAATTCACACAATGGTTAGAAGAACTCACCTGGTGGACTTCGGGTCGGAGACTTAGGTGCCATGCCAGAAAACCTGCTTAATTCACAAATTTTTTCACAATCTTCATTTGGGCTTATTTTGAAAACGTTATCGGCTTTTAACCCAAGGCCGAGAGTTTTAAAACTGGGCTCTGATACCAAGCTGAAACACCCCAAACCCGGCTCACGAGCCTTGACCGGATCTGGTATGTTCCTTGAACAAAACTAATTCAAAACTTGTTTGTTTCTTTGGAAAAAAAATCCAAGTGGTTTTGAAGGTAAATTTGATTTGTTTGTGTTGAGTTCGATTGAAAACTTTGTTAACTTAGAAATCAGGGATTTATTAAAAACCTTATTTTCATACTACAAGATATGCCGAAATTGTTTTAAACATTTTACCTTTAAATTGAAAATTATTCACGTTTAGATGGCAAAAACACTTAATATTTATTTTTAAGAAAAACCATTTAACCTTGATTTAACCTCAATCGTATCGTACTTAAATCAAATAAAAAGCATGCATAAACAATTCATACTATGGCCTTATTACATTGAAAACGAAACCCAAAATGAATCCAACATACTTAAAATATAACAAGTCCAAAATAAAATAAAATCTCGAACTGAGCATGGCCACCACCAAGTTCCTGCCGACCCGGTCCATCACTGATCGTCACCTGAAAAAATATTCCCACAACGGGGTGAGTCAAATAGACTCAGTGTGTAACAGCCAACACTAAGTCTCAATGATTTTAGGCACAACAGTTCATACATATACATATAATTTAATATAATGATGCAAACCCGAACCCAAACCTAGGTACCATCCGCTACACATCACCCGTACCAACCTGCACACCGTGGGGACTACTAAGTCAACCCTCCATCCGCTACACATCATCGAAGGCAGTCGCTGTAGACGACGTGCTCATCGCCCTTATAAAATTGTGGCATAGTCACTAGATATTATATTTTGTGTCATGAGACACCACATTCAGATAATTGTGATCGAAGTCACCACATTCAGATAATGTGGTATTAAACCACCAATTCATTTCCCCTTTACATATCACCCATATGCCCCATGTCATACAAATCATGCATAAGTCATGCCATATTCCTTATTTCACATTCTTATCAATATTTCCATATGCCATGTGCCAAATATTCATATCACTTATTAGTATAATGTCGGGATTACGTACCTGAGTACTTTGTACCATTGCATGGTACCTTTGGCCACATTCATATCATTACAAACATATATATTAAATTAAAGCCGTGATCTAATAAGATTTAGTGTGGGGTACACACCTGGTATTAACGCTTTCCTGAAAACCCGAAAACCCGATCTAATGCTTTAGATCCTTAATTCCTACATTCGGCCAACATTAAGCACTTTAGCAAAAAGCCATTCGGCTACATAATCAAATCCCGAAACTCCAGGATATCTCTTCCTTGCAATCGGCCCACACTAGACCACATAACAGGTTAGCTTCTGGCTTTTGAATAATTAAGAAATAGATCTAAAACACCAAATATGGCCTTGGCCGATTGTACATGTTCACTTACCTTGAGATTTTAAAACCCGAAATTGCGACTTGCACTTGGTGATGTCGAGATCCTTATAAGTATATTGTTAGATTCGGTTCTGACACTTAACCTTAATAAATGGCCCTTGGCCGAATACATACTGCTTACCTTGAATACCTCAACTCCCGAAAGAACACCGTTATACTGGTTACAACCAAAAGAAACACATTAATATGGCCTTAGGCATATTCGGCCATCCTTAGAAATCAAGGCCTACCCTTGATTTCGGCACACCAAATAAGAAAAGATAAACCGATTGCTAAAAAAAAATACTTACCACCAACGTTTGCTTGAAGATACTAAAAGAGGAAAGATTTCTACTACTCTTCCGGCTTTTAAGACTTGCGACAAAAAGAAAAGAATAGCTTACTTTGAGATTCGGCTATCGCTCCTAATAGAAATAGGATATTCGGCTATCTCAAGGAACACAAGTGGAAGGGTATGAATCTTTTTAGGGGTTACGGCAAAGATGAACTAGGGGGAAGGAGGTTTCGGCTAGAAGAAATAAAAGAAAAAGAAGACTTTGAGAGAGGTAAAGTGGAAATTCGGCTAGAGGAAGAGATGGGGAAGAAAAAAAAAGAAAAGATGAATACTTTGCTTCTCAATTTCGGCTACCCACTCAAACACTAGCTTCTCCTTGTTTTTCTCCTCTTTTTTCTCTTATCCACTTATTTAAAATAATTTGATTAAAATAATAATTATCACCTCCCTTAGCCGAATTTTAAAAAGAGTTTAATCCTAACTAAAGCTCATCTAAATGAAGTCCCTATGCCGTCCACCTCTCTCCCTTCTTGCCAAAAATAAAAGCCCCCAAAATATTGCTTCCCTTGTCGCTCGAACTTAAGACCTGTATCATGCTTGTGGCGTCACCTACCAAGTCTTATGTGGCGCCTCCAAGCCACTGTACCAAGCCCATTTCTGTGTCTAATTTCCCTTCCTTATTTTCTTAAGGCCACCTTACTTAGCTTCCTCTTTTAGATAATAATTTCTAAGGCATTTATCTACCCTCTAAAGTCCTCATAATTCATAGAACACATTACAACACACAAAGGCATGCTATTTCATATAATTAAGCAAAATGCACAAGCCCAATTTCTGGATGTTACAAACAAGATCCGTCTTAGGTTTCATCCCCTTCAGGTATCTGAAGGATTTAGTTCATAACTATAAAAGAAAACATCTCAGAAGAAAAGATAAAACAAAACATAAGAAATCCCTAAAACCCCCTGAAGAAATTGACAGAGAGATTCGCCGTCTTGAGTAGAATTTCGGCTTCTTGAGATGGATCAACTGGCTATCTTCGAGTAATTCCCACAACTCTGACCTTTTCAGCTTGGTTCTTGGCCTAGCTAACCACCCCGACAAAAGCCTTGGGTTTCGGCTTCTGCCGAACTCCCTTTTCAAGTTGCCCCATTGGGTGTTTATATAGACTTTGTGATGCCTTACTTTGCCCCTAAGTATCCTAATTTAAGTAGAATTCCTACTAGGGTGTTTGAATAGGCTTTGGAATGTGTTTCTTTGCCTCTAAGTATCCTTTCCCGAATGAAATTGCTCTTTCCATCGACAGGGACACGGCCATGGCACACGCCCGTGTGAATCATGGCCAGGCCGTGTCGATTTATCTCTTGGCCCAATTTGGTCCATTTTAAGCCCGTTTCTCGTTCTTTTCATCCTTGGGTGCTTTCCTGAGTATAAGACATGAAAAGAAAGGATTAAGAGCACCTTTTTACATGAATCAAAGGCTAAATCATCCGAAAGTTTGCTAAATGTGGGATTAAAATATGTTACTATTACGGTTTATCACTAATGAGAAAAATGAGTTGATTCCAACAAGAACAGTCATGGGGTGGAGAGTCTGTATTGACTACAGGAAGCTGAATGATGCTACAAAGAAAGACCATTTTCCTCTGTCATTCGTGGATCAAATGTTGGAGAGGTTGTCTGGTCACATGTACTATTGCTTTTTGGATGGACTTTCTAGTTACTTTTAAATTCTGATAGCTTTCAAAAGATCAAGAAAAGACGACATTTACATGTCCTTATAGTATGTTTGTTTATCAAAGAATGCCTTTTGGATTATGTAATGCCCTTGCTACTTTTCAGCATTGCATGTTAGCCATCTTTGACAAATTTGTGGAAGTATTTATGGATGACTTCTCGGTATTCAATAATTCTATCCATCTATGCCTTAAAATTTTGAAGCAAGTTTCAACGAGATGTGAGAAAACGAGCGTTGTACTTAGTTGGGAAAAATGTCACTTCATGGTTCAAGAAGGAATTGTTTTGGGTCATAAAATTTCTAGTAAAGGGATTAAAGTTGATAGAGCAAAAATTGAAACCATCGAGAAATTACCCCCTAATTCAGTTAAGGCTATCAGAAATTTTTTAGGACATGTTGGTTTCTATAGGAAATTTATCAAAGATTTTTCCAACATAGCAAATGCCTTTAACTAATCTGTTAGAAAAAGATGTGTCGTTTAATTTCAGTCAGGAATGTTTAGAGGCATTTAATGTTCTTAAGGAAAAATTAATCAATGCCCTGATTATGGTTGCACTTGATTGGAATTTACCCTTTGAACTAATGTGTGATGCGAGTGATTTTGTAGTAGGTGCAGTTCTTAGACAACGAAGAGACAAGCACTTTCAGTCGATCTATTATACTAGCAAGACTTTGACAGACGCACAAGAGAATTACACAACTAAAGAAAAATAATTGTTAGCTGTGGTTTTTGCATTTGATAAATTTATACCTTATTTAATATTGTCTAAAGTTATTGTAACACCCCTAACCCGTATCCGTCATCGGATTAGGGTTACAAGGCATTACTGCACATATCGCTACTTGGCATAGTCAAACATACACTAGTCATTTGTTTAATCAACTTTGCCACCCAATTCACATGCATCAATTAATCTACCATTCTTTAATAAGCATGACGTTGAAACAAACAAACATATATTACAAGCATGAACTTTCAAACTTACCAAGTTAATAAATAATTCTATATCATTTCTTAATCCAAGTATATAATTTATAACATCAATATATGTGTATATATAGATGGCAACTATTTCAACAATTAACAAGGAATACTATTCATTTGTAATAGCATGGCCGAACCATAATACCAAATATCTCTCCCATTGCCGAAACATATAAAATGAACTTTTTACACATGCATAATCGTATCCCCAACTAAATATGTCATTTCCAATTATTCAACCTATGATTTCATCTATTAATCGAAAATGAAATTTTCGATATAAGTAATCTCCACTTTATTCATGATTCAATTAATCACTTTAATAGTAAGTCTTCATCAACCCATATTCTAAACATATTCAAATTCACCTATATCAACTTCCCAAAAACAATAATTATAAATCATAAACATAGACTTCATGCCAAACCATATATATATATATGTGTACTCATATAATTAAGCACATAACATGAACTCATATCAACTCACATTTCAAAGTTCAAACAAAACATATACATGTTACGAACAAGGTAATTTATGCATTAGCTTACTAGCACTTAAATTAAGCCATTTTCACATGGCCAAAACTTACATCATTAAAGTGCTACTAGGTAATTAACTAGCCTATACATGCCTTAAGTTCAAACCCAACTTTTAAAAGCACCAAAATGAATCGATAGTGTGGATGACTTTGCTGACGATACTCTGAGCTCATAGCTTGATCAAGATCTATAAAACAGAACAACAATCACACAGAGTAAGCTAACTTGGCTTAGTAAGCCTTAAGCAAATATAACCATTTAATCAAACATTTAAACATTTTAGACCAATCCTTTTTACAACCTTAATATAAGTTTTTTTTTTAGCACAATCGTGCCATCATGGTCGAATATCAACATCCTTACCAAGTAATTTGATTATCACTTATCAATTCCATATAATTAGGGATGTTTCCGTATACAACAAATTAATTAAACACCAAGTATATACTTACCACATATAACCGAATATACACATGTAATAATATCCTTTAATCTTCACTTATATACAATTATATCATCTGTATAATATCCTTTTATCCACATCTATAAGGCCAAATATACAAAAGTACATTGTTAATTTACTAGTTCAATATACATTATATGTATATTTACCCTTTTTGGACGAAACTACTTGACACATCCAAATCAACTTTCAATATAACATACACATCATTTATAAGGCCGAATACCCTTAATAGAATTTCACAAATATACCTCGATTGTATCACCACGCAATAGTATCAATCGTAAAGTACTAACTTAACTTATTCCGTACAACCCATAGGCTTTCATGTACTTGAACAATTAGCTCATTTATCGTACTCAAAATTTCACAACTATAACGATCAATTAAAACACATACCTATGAAAAATCACTGGCATAAAGCCCGCTAGGCCTAAAGCACAAACATACACACCCCAGCACTAAGCTCGCTGAACCAGAGTGTCGAAATTTAATCACCAGCATTTAGCCTGCTAGGCAATGAGCCCGATACACTTCACCGGCACAAGGCCTGCTAGGCTCAAAGCCCGAGTATCAATATAAATAAACCATATCATACACAGTACACATTACCAATATCACATTTCACACATAATACATATTACTTTCACATATCAACTTCAATTAAATATAACTACATTTCACTATTAAAATCACTTATCATATTTGGTTTAAGCCTATTTCACACTTACAATTTCATAATTCAAAACGTAATCAAGGTTGTAACCAATATTAACGATATTAATTTGCTTAAAGACTTACCTCGGATATCGTCGGACGATAAGAACCGGCTATTCGTTAACTTTCGCTTTTCCCCGATCCAAGTCCGTTTTTCTTTGTTCTTGATCTAAATATATTAAATTTAGGCTCATTCAAACACATTTCAATTCAATTTAGTCCTAAAACACTTAAATAGACAATTTACTATTTTACCCCTAATGTTTCACACTTTTACAATTTAGTCCTATTTGCACAAAACACAAAATACACAAAATTTGATTTCACAACCTAAGGGCCAAATATTTATAGGGGTTATACAAGTCCATTCATTTCATTTATTTTGCATTTTAACCCCTCAAAAATTTATTTTTGCAATTTAATCCAAATTACTCAAAATCATCAAAAATCCAAAGACACAACATATTAATCTAACACATATATTTCATAATTCATCCTTAATCAACAAAAACAACAAACTACCATCAATGGCTAATCACAAAATATTCATTAAACTCAAAAATTAAAGCATGGGTCTTGTAGATATCTAAGCAACGATTACAAAAACGTAGAAATTACCGAAAACGGATCAAAAACTAACCTTTAATTCAAGCTTGTAAGTGCCGAAACTTTAAAGATTTTGTTCTTTCTTTTTTTCTTTAAGACATTCGGCCAAAGGCTGATAAAAACAATGTCATTTCCTTTTGTTTTCTTTTTATTAATATAATATAATGACTTATAATTTAATATACTATTTTAACATATTTTATAAACTTATATAAACATATAATATATATAAAAAAAACATATAACATATATATAAGATGACATTTAATGCCATCCACTTCCTAGAGTAATTGTTTAATTGCCATTTGAGGCCTTCACCTTTACAAAGCCACAACACTTAGGTACTTTAACAAATAGCTTACAAGTTTCACATTCAATGCAATTTCATCCTTTTATCAAATTAAACACACAGACAGACAAATTAATTCACGGAAATTCATCACATGCTTAATCACATATCAACGACACAGAAAATAATATTTAAATATTTTTCGGACTCGAATTCGTGGTCTCGAAACCACCGTTCCGATTAGGGTCAAATTCGGACTGTTACAGTTATTATGTATACTGATCATTTTGCTCTTTGCTACCTTTTTTACTAAACCGGGTGCAAAACCTAGAGTTATAAGGTGGATTTTATTGTTGCAGGAATTTGATTTGGAGATTAGAGAAAGGAAAGAAGCTAAAAATCTTGTAGCAAACCACCTCTCAAGGCTCGAGAATCCACATCTTGAGAAGCTTGATAAAGATGCGATAAATAATTGGTTTCTTGAAGAGCATCTTTATATGGTAAATGAATCCGAAGTCCCTTGGTTTGAAGATATTGCAAATTATTTGGTTACTAATATTCTACCGAGAGGGTTATCTCATTGACAGTGACTTTTTGGGTCTACAACCCAAGTGTAGGTTATATTCAAGTAATAAAATCTCGGGAGTCCAAAGTTGATCCATAGAGAATTTGATTAGAACTTACAAGATTACAAGTATTATGCTAGAACAGAAATTTAACACTTAACTTGGGAATAAGTATTGATAATGAAAGTGGTAGCTAGAAACACTAAAAATAAAAAGTCAACGCAAGAAAATAAAAACAAATACATGGAAGAAAATATGCTGAGGTTAGAGGATCAACTCTTGGTGTCATATTAAGATTAAATTTTAATATTCAATGTTATTACTCAATTCGAATCCACACGTAAATGGAGGTCCCAATCGAATGAGCTAGCAATGAATGTCCACTAATTAAGCATATGAATCTATGAGCAAAGGTATGTTCATCAATGGAGTGTCCAAAATGATTGTCCAATAAGTCCAAGAGTTTAGCAAATGAATCCATAAGCAAAGGATGGTGCAATATGACAGTTCAACTATTTAAGTTTAGTCCAACCATATGGTATTATAATCAACTGGTCACTTCAAGACTCATAAAAAGATTTCAAATATTTATTATGCCAATTTTTATGTCTACAACAAATCAAGGTTAATTTATCCAAGCATTCATTGTGCCATATATTGTCTATAACAAATAAAATATCTTACTTTACAAGTATGATTATAACAAGTGATTGATAATTAATTTTAACTCAACTGATGAGTATGGAATTTACCTTAATATTTCCCAAAAGTTTCACTCTTTCACCTCAGCATTGAAAACTAAAAATAACATAGCAAAAGTGATACGGTTCGCCTCAGGTTTGAAACGAGTCGTAGATGTTACCCGATCGTAAATTAGGTAGTTTTTCAATTAAATTGAATAAAAGGATAATTTTAATGGTAACGGCTTGAAAATAAAAATAATCAAGTGGATGATAATGATAGGAATTTGAAACAAGACGGAACCTTTAATAAAAAATTAAAGACTCGAATCTTATAAGTTTCAAATGAATGAAAGGAAGTTGAATAAACTGAGACCCGCTATCTAGCAAGATAGGAACCAACGGTATAAAATTGAACGCCACAACCGAAAGGATGATAAGTTCATAACAAAGTTAAAATTGACGCCACTAGAAACTAGATAAATCAATTCTAAGCTTGAAGAATTAGGAGAGTGAATTAAACTCACCAAAATGAAATATATTCATTCAGAGATAAAAATCCAAGTGTGTGTACAATTGAATTTTGACAAGCTATTTATAGGTAGCTTGTAGTGACAAAAAAAAAATAATAATAAATAAAACTAAATCTTAACATAAATATCTAATTCCAATATGGCACATTAATTTCTTCAATCCAATTGATCTTGCTGTCCACCATATTCTTCAAGTTGCTAATGTTTTGTTTCCATTCATGCTTCCACTTCATTTATCTTCATTTGTTTATTTATACCTAATTCAATTATTCCCCCATTAGCTCTCCTTTTAGCCGTCCATCACCTAATACTCCACCCAAGTAGCTTGATTCCAACAATTGTCATCACATTCTCTTAAACTCATGGCATTTAAAAAATTTTAGCTTGTTGCACCACTCATGTCTTCTATTATTTCCTATAAAACACAACCAAACATTAATTTAAATAAAAATTAAAATACTTTAATTTAAACACTAGATATATTAAATATTATACTAATTAAACAACTTAATTAATATGAAAAGAACATGTAATAGAATAATAAATTAGCATCCAAACTAGCTAATATATTCGGTCTTAAATAAATTGTAAATATTCGGCATGTTCTTGGAGTACTTCCTTTCTTCGTTCCAAATTTGTGCCACTAAAACTGAAGTGGCCTCCTTAAATTGTTTAGCCCGGCTACGCGTAATTGATCCATTGGGTAGTTCAAGGGTGTCTCGTTTAATCTCCGCCATAGGCGCGTCCGTATCATTCCCTCCCTCTTTAAGTTGATTCGTCCTCGAATCATCACCTACATCAAAAGGAGACAAATCAAATACATTAAAACTCGCGCTCACGTTATAGTCACCTGGTAAGTCCAATTTGTATGAGTTGTCATTTATTCATTCAAGGACTTGAAATGGACCGTCCCCCTTGGGAGAAGTTTGGATCGCCTTTGCGCGGAAAACCTTTCTTTTTGCATATGAACCCAAACCCAGTCCCCTGGTTCAAAGAGAATGTGTCTACGACCTTTGTTAGCTCGTTGGACGTATTGCTCGGTTCTTGCCTCAATATTCTCGCGCACCTTTCGATGTAGTTCCTTTATGTAGTCTGCCTTTTTCCTAGCATCAGAATGGATAAATTTATCTGAAGGTAATGGTAATAAATCAAGAGGAGTGAGAGGGTTAAACCCGTAAACAATCTCGAAAGGCGAAAATTTAGTTGCAGAATGAACAGCTCGGTTGTAAGCAAATTCGATGTGGGGCAGATAGTCTTCCCACGTTTTGAGATTTTTCCGCACCAATGCTCGTAACAAGGTTGATAGGACTCGGTTCACTACCTCGGTTTGTCTGTCCATTTGAGGATGACAAGTGGTCGCAAATAGCAATTTCGTCCCTAACATTCCCCACAGAGTTCGCCAAAAATGACTTAAAAATTTTACATCCCGATCAGATACGATTGTCTTCGGAACTCCATGCAATAGTACGATTTCCCGAAAAAACAAGTTTGCAATATGCACAGCATCGTCAGTCTTAGAACAAGGGATAAAATGGGACATTTTAGAAAAATGATCAACTACAACAAAAATTGAGTCCTTTCTGGTTTTTGATCTCGGCATTCCAAGGATGAAATCCATGGATATGTCGGCCTACGGAGTGTCTGGAATAGGAAGGGGTGTATATAAACCATGAGGCTGGACCCGCTATTTTGCTCGTTTGCAAGATATGCAACTTTCGCAAATCTGTTCAGCATCCTTTCTCATTCCTGGCCAGAAAAAATGTTCTTGAAGAGTGGACAATGTTTTGTCTCTTCCAAAGTGACCCATAAGGCCACCACTATGTGCCTCTAACGCAAGCATGTCTCGCATAGAACCTTGCAGTATGCATAACTTGTTTTCCTTGAAAAGGAATCCTTCATGCCTGTAGAACTTATCAAAAGCACCACTTTCGCAAGCATTATAGACATTTCCAAAATCAACATCATTAGAATACAATTGCTTAATGTGATAAAAACCAAGCAGTTTAGAGTCAAGGGTAGTCAATAATGTGTACCTTCGTGACAATGCATCTGCTACTACATTTTCTTTACCCTTTTTGTATTTAATTACGTACGAAAATGACTCTAAGTACTCGGTCCACTTCGCGTGTCTTTTATTGAGCTTATACTGGCCTTTAATATACTTGAGTGCTTCATGATCAGAATGAATAACAAACTCTTTTGGTCTTAAGTAATGTTGCCATGTTTCGAGCAATCTAATTAGGGCGTACATTTTCTTATCGTAAACGGGATAGTTAAGAGTAGCTCCGTTCAATTTCTCGCTAAAGTACGCCACTGGTCTTCCATCTTGGGTCAAAACGGCTCCAATCCCAGCACCTGAAGCATCACACTCAATTTCAAAAGTTTTAGTAAAATCAGGACGGGCTAATAATAGGGATTTTACAAGACATTCTTTAATCGTATTAAAGGACAGTTCTTGTTCATCAGACCAATGGAAGGCTAAAGTCTTCTTGATTACGCTCGTTAAAAGAGCGGCTATCATGCTGAAATTGGGAACGAATCGTCGGTAGAAACTAGCCAATCCATGAAAACTCCGGACTTGGCTGATCGTCGTAGGACGTGGCCATTCTTGGATGGCACGGATTTTCTCTTGATCTACTTCCAGGCCATTTGCACTCATGACATAACCTAGAAAAATAACCTTGTCAGTGCAAAAAGAACACTTCTCAAGATTAACATACAATACCTCTTTTCGTAACGTTTCCAAGATCGCACGCATGTGTTGTACATGTTCCTCCAAGGATTTACTGTACACTAAAATATCATCAAAATAAATGACACATGATTTTCCTATAAAAGCTCGTAAGACAGGATTCATAAGACGCATGAAAGTACTCGGGGCATTTGTAAGTCCAAATGGCATTACCAGCCATTCATACAAACCTGACTTTGTTTTGAAAGCCGCTTTCCATCCATCGCCTTCTCGCATCCTAATTTGGTGATAGCCACTTTTGAGATCAATCTTTGTAAAGATTCGAGCTTTGCTTAACTCGTCGAGCATGTCATCGAGTTGGGGTATCGGGTGTCAGTATTTGACGATAATCTTGTTGATGGCGCGATAGTCGACACACATCTGCCACGAACCATCTTTCTTTGGCACTAGTAACACTGGTACCGCGCATGGACTAAGGCTTCCTCGGATATATCCCTTTTCTAGCAATTCGGTGATTTGCTTTTGGAGCTCTTTTGTTTCCTCGGGATTGCTCCGGTACGCATGTCGATTGGGCAGAGAAGCTCCCGGCACCAAGTCAATTTGGTGTTCTATGCCTCGAATGGTCGGTAAACCACTTGGTATCTCATCCGGAAAGATGTCCTCGAATTCCTGAATCAGAAACAACATAGAAGAAGGAAGATTCTCAGGTAAGTCGTTAGTGTTCAAAAATGATTCCTTGTATAGTAGGACATACATCGGTTGTCTCACACACAAAGCTTTTCGAATATCACTTGCTTTTGCAAAAACACTCATTTTTCCACTTTCTTTTTCATTTTCATCTTTTTCTTTCTTTTGTTTTCTCTCATTTGTTTTTGCACTCGTATTCTTATCTCGCTCATTTTTCTTAACTTTCTCTTTTGTATTCTTTTCTTTTTCTTTTGATTGATCAATGAAATCCTGAGTTTTTGCTGATCATCAAAGACTTGCTTGGGCGCTAAGGGGGCAAGTGTTACATTCCTTCCAAGATGCTTGAAGGAATACCGATTAGTGTAGCCATCGTGCATCACTCGGCGATCATATTGCCATGGACGTCCTAAAAGTAAGTGGCCTGCATGCATCGGTACTACGTCGCATAGCACTTCATCGGAGTATTTTTCGATGCTGAAGGATACTAAAACTTGCTTAGTAACTTTGAGTTCTCCACCGTCGTTAAGCCATTGAAGCTTATACGGAGTCGGATGCTTTGCCGTTGTCAATCCTAGCTTTTCCACCATGAAGGTACTGGCTACGTTCGTGCAACTCCCTCCATCGATGATAAGACTACAAACCTTGCCTTGCACCTGACATCTCGAATAAAAGACATTTTCTCGTTGCTCCTCGCTTCCTACACTTTGAAGATTGAGGCTCCGCTTCACGACAAGCAACTCGCCCTCAACAGGTTGTTTCATGTCCTCATCGGCCTCAGAATTGGATTCGAATTCAATTTCTTCTTCGTCTTTGGTTTCAATCTCACCGTTAGTCTGCATCACCATAGTTCGTCTATTCGGGCATTGGTTTGCAATATGTCCTAGGCCAAGGCACTTAAAGCATTTGATGTCCCTCGATCTAGCATTAGAACTTTCTGGATCTTTGCCTTTTCTTATTTCAACCAAAGGCTTGTTCGTCTTAGGGGTGAAAGTGGAGTCTTTCAGCTTGTTTACGGGGAACCCCTTGCTGGTACTTTGGCCCCACTTCGAGGGTTTAGCATTGGAATAACTCAGGGATGCTCTTTTTTGCTTCAACTGCTTTTCGACTTTAATGGCCATGTAGACCATATCTTTCATTTTGACATAATGTTGTAGTTCCACAACATTTGCTATCTCCCGGTTGAGTCCGGCTAGGAATCGAGCCATGGTAGCTTCTCGTTCTTCTTGGATATCGGCTCAGATCATCGCGACCTCCATTTCTTTGTAATAGTCTTCGACGCTTTTCGTCCCTTGTGTAAGATGTTGGAGTTTTTGATGTAACTCCCGATGGTAGTAAGAGGGAATGAATCTTCGTCTCATGGCTGCTTTCATCTAGGTCCAAGTAATGATTGGATGTTCGCCATTGCGCCGATGACTCGTAGTCAACTGATCCCACCAGATCATGGCATAGTCGGAAAACTCTATGGCGGCTAATTTGACCATTTTATTTTCAGAGTAGTTATGACAATCGAACACAAGTTTGATCTTCTTTTCCCATTCCAAATAGGCTTCAGGATCTGACTTGCCTTGAAAAGGAGGGATGGTCAACTTGATGTTCTTGAGATCACCGTATTCCCGCCTCAGATCTCTTTGCTCACGTGTTCGTGGGCCTCTTCTTCATTCATTTTATTCCGAAACTTGATTACTGTCAGCTTCACTTTGTTCGTATATGTCGTTGTCATGCAGCCAAGGTCGTTCTTGTTCCCTTCTCGGAATTGGAGGGGTGTTTGCTCGTTGTCTCTGTTCATCTCTTTGGTCCAAACGTTCGGTGATAGAATGGAGCAAGCGTGTGACTTCTCGTAATGCAACTTGCATTTGTAAATCAGGATCTCTACCTCTGGGAACATTTCTTTGTGGTTGCAATCCTCTTCCGCCACCAGCGGCATCAGACTCCTCGTCGCCCATTACTAGACGTTCGAAACTTCTAGACATATTGAACAAAATTTAAAGAAACCTCACCACAATTCTCACTTGTTCACTCACAAAGAAAATAAATATTGAACACTCACGCTCGTGTTTCTCACTCAATTTCTGGCTTTTTTTTTTTCACTCGAATTCACTTCTCTAAATTCTAGAAGGTTGTCCTCAATTTTTACTAGCAACTTGTAGGTCGGTTTCAAGGAGTTAAAGGATAAAAAGTAAGGGTAGGCAAAAAAAAATCGGTATAGTGGCGTTGGGGTGAAGAAGGGTGGTTTGAAGATTGGGAAAGAAGTAATGAATCAAAACTTGCAATTTTTTTTTACACACTTTTTTTTTTTTAAATTCTCTCTCTCTTTTTCTTAACTCAAATTTTTTTTTTAAATTTTTTTTTAACTTACTCGGAAAAGCTCGAGATTGTAAAACGTGCCTAATTTAATTGGCTCTGATATCAGATGATACGGTTCGCCTCAGGTTTGAAACGAGTCGTAGATGTTGCTCGATCATAAATTAGGTAGTTTTTCAATTAAATTGAACAAAATGATAATTTTAATGGTAACGACTTGAAAATAAAAATAATCAAGTGGATGATAATGATAGGAATTTGAAACAAGACGGAACCTTTAATAAAAAATTAAAGACCCGAATCTTATAAGTTTCAAATGAATGAAAGGAAGTTGAATAAACCGAGACCCGCTATCTAGCAAGATAGGAACCAACGGTATAAAATTGAACACCACACCCGAAAGGATGATAAGTTCGTAACAAAGTTAAAATTGACGCCACTAGAAACTAGATAAATCAATTCTAACCTTGAAGAATTAGGAGAGTGAATTAAACTCACCAAAATGAAATATATTCATTCAGAGATAAAAATCCAATTGTGTGTACAATTGAATTTTGACAAGCTATTTATAGGTAGCTTGTAGTGAAAAAAAAATAATAAATAAAACTAAATCTTAACATAAATATCTAATTCCAATATGGCACATTAATTTCTTCAATCCAATTGATCTTGCTGTCCACCATATTCTTCAAGTTGCTAATGTTTTGTTTCCATTCATGCTTCCACTTCATTTATCTTCATTTGTTTATTTATACCTAATTCAATTATTCCCCCATTAGCTCTCCTTTTAGCCGTCCATCACCTAATACTCCACCCAAGTAGCTTTATTCCAACAATTGTCATCACATTCTCTTAAACTCATGGCATTTAAAAAATTTTAGCTTGTTGCACCACTCATGTCTTTTATTATTTCCTATAAAACACAACCAAACATTAATTTAAATAAAAATTAAAATACTTTAATTTAAACACTAGATATATTAAATATTATACTAATTAAACAACTTAATTAATATGAAAAGAACATGTAATAGAATAATAAATTAGCATCCAAACTAGCTAATATATTCGGTCTTAAATAAATTGTAAATATTCGGCGTGTTCTTGGAGTACTTCCTTTCTTCGTTCGAAATTTGTGCCAATAAAACTGAAGTGGCCTCCTTAAATTGTTTAGCCCGGCTACGCGTAATTGATCCATTGGGTAGTTCAAGGGTGTCTCGTTTAATCTCCGCCATAGGCGCGTCCGTATCAAAAAGTAAACAACTCAAACTTAGATGAAATAGACATATTAGAAATAAGAAACTTGAAATTTTACACGAATAATGAAACAAACAAAAACTTAACAAGAAAATGGTCTTGAACTCAAGTTCAAGATGTCTCGTATGATGAAACCAAAGGCTATTTATAGAAATTTGCGAAGAGGCAAATGACAATACAAAGGACTTGCTAATATTAAATTTCTAGGCCTACTTCTTTGTCATCTTTTGAGGCATTTTTCATATGTTCAAAGATGACTCCTTTGGTCCAAGTTAATGGCTCTCAATAGGAAAGGTCCAAAAGAGTTGATTGATGTTTTGCATTTTGTTTATATGCTGTAAAAATTTCAACTCCAAACTCCAATTGTGTTAGGAGATATGACCCAAACACGAAAATGCATCAAAACTATTCATCAATGTGAAACTTGTAATATTATCATGACTTTTGGATTTCTTCCTGATGCATTTTTGTGTTGATGTTCCAATATTTGAATAGATCTTCAAATCCCCTTTCTGAGAATATAAGGTACACCCAAAATGGAGTCTTGAAGCTCGAGACATGATCAAAACACTAAGAAGTGTTTCGACTGAAAGTTCTCTAAGTGTTCAATTTACAAATTTTTAATCTTTTGAGCTTTGAACTTTCACTCATTATCTTGGATCAATTTTAGGCTTAGTGCATTTAATCTCATGGTTCCATATATTGACATATTCTTCCCAAACCTATTTTACCTACAAATCCCACATGGAATATTTTATTGAAACTAGATGCATGAAAAACACTAAAAATACACAATAATTTACAATCCAAAAAAAAGGTCAAATCACTAAAATGAATTTAGAACATATAAAAATGCCTAGGAAACCAAGAAAATGTAAGTAAGATATAGTCCAAAATAATCATATGATGATGACTCATCATACCCCCACACTTACATTTTTTCTTGTCCTCAAGCAACAAAAAAATATTGCTACTACCTAAAAATAGTACACAAATTAAAATAACATGTAAACAAAGTACAAAATTATTATAAAACAAGAAGTCATGATGAAAATAGAAATCATAGATGCTAGACAAAATATAAATAGTCACATGAATATTTATATAATTAGGTAAGAAACCATGGACCTCCGTGCTTGTGTGCAATTGCCTGCGTGCAATCTTATCAACGCATTAAACAATAATAGGCTGTAAGTTAAGCATAATAATCATGATTTCATAAGTCCATTAATAGTTCCCCTCTCCTTTAGTCTGATTCTAATGTGCATAACAAGTTCACTTGGTCTTTTGGCTTGTGACATTAGGCTAGGGTTAATGTAGGATTGTAACACCCCAAAATAGGGCCTAGGAGTTTTAGGGGTATTTTAGGAATTTTAACCTTAGAGTGTTCAAAAATTCACAACATGGTATATCGATAATGTTCTTGATTATAGTTTTTAAAAAAATCAAATCAATTTTCGAAAATGTGCTAGGGAAACCTTTAACTTTGGAAAAAGGACTAATTTGTAACAGAGTCAAAATTGTGAGCATTTATGTTGCAATTTCACCAGTTTTTAAAATTGAACCTAATAAAAACCCACTCCCAGCTTATTTCACTATAGCTTCTTGCCTTCTCTTTAGTGTTGTCGTCCCTTGCTTTCCCTTGCTTCTCCCGTTGATTTTTTTATTCCCAAACTATTATACTTTGATTTCATTAAACGTAACCATTTATCTACCCATTGGTTTTTAATAATATTTAGACTTTAAAACTGAGGTTTTAGTTACAAAATCGCAAGTTTTGGTTAAAAGCCGAAAATTGGGTCGTTAATGGTGGATTTCAAGATTTTGAGTAAAAGCGTGGTTTCAAAGTGTTTTTCAATTAGTTTTGATGTAATTAGAAGATTTCTAAACTTACTTTGAAGTTTCATTAAGAATTTCTAATGTTTTAATGAATTTTTGGAAAATAGCTTTAAAACATGTAAAAAAAGGTCGATACCATGAATTGCGTAATTTTGTGTAGTTTAAAGATTGAAAATTAGCTGTAGATGAAATATAAGATGAACGAAATTTGTTTTAGGCGAAAAGACAGAGTATAGACCGAGGTATTCGAATTTAAAGTTTGTTATGTTAAAGGTTTTTGTTACATGAGAACTTAGCTTAGACTTGCATTTTGGTTGGTTAAAGTGAGTCCTTGGTTGCCATTTGACTGTGTTTATTGTATGATTGTTGTGTGTGAAGCCTCAAAATCATTAGAGCCTGCTACGAGTTAAGGAAAAGTTAGTTGAGCTTTCGGCTTTCCAACGAAAGTATAAAGTGGTGAGTGTTTGGGTTTGCTACTCATAGACATGAGTCATGTGTTATTTGGGAATTTAATAGTAGCATAAACCCTACTCTAAATTTTGAGTGTAAGTTTTCTTGTATCTATATTTGTTTTGTGGTTTTATGCTTATATGATTATGAAATTATGCATGGTGATGAGAATATCAAATATGTGATATGTGGATATGGTAACTGTTCTGAAAAGTGCAAATGTATACATGATATGTATATGTTATATGACATTGATAATGTTTTGCAAAAGATGCTAACATGCAATGATAGTGCACAGATAATCGGTAAGTGAAATGTGATTTTTTTTTATAGATATTTTGGCCTTGTGATCTTGAAATAGATAAATATAGTTGGCATGCTATAGGTTTGTGAGTACTCACTTATATGTACAGTGATTTTGGGCGTTGAGGCCCTGGGACATGTTCGAGGGATAAGGGAATGTAAGCTAAGCTCTATTCAATGGGACATGTTAGGGGAAATAAGGAGAGTGTTAGTTATATGCTTCGCTTTTAGGACATGTTTGACTCTATGAGTCACTTGGTGTGATTGAAGATCCGTGTATCCGATGTGTGATGGTAGAGCTCACTATATGTTTCATAACTCAAGTGCCAATCTATTTTGTTATATGTGACTGCGTGAATCATGTTTTATGCTTAAATAAATATGTGATATGAGATTTGTGCTTGAATGAGTATGCAATTGCTATATAAATGGACTACTAGATAATACATGAATAGGTAAGGTATGACACTAGTCATAAGAATAATGTGTTTGTGCTATATGGTTGTTTGTGGATGCATGATGACATGTTTGCGTTGTCGTTATCCTACTCATTCACTGAGCTTGTTAAAGCTCACCCACTCTTTTCAACATATGCAAATTAGTGATGTTTTAGTGTGGGAGGTGTGGTTTTTTGAGGGAGTGATCCATGGAAGACTTGTTAATTCTCGTAGGTGTTCATTTATTTATTTACGTATTGGGGAATAAAGCAATGTAGTAGATTTGTTTAATGTCATGATGTTTTTGGACTATTTGTTAGTTTTGCTTTTGTTGTTTAGAGGTTTGTGAGTTTATATATTTGTTTCAGTTTATGAATATTGATGATAGCATGATGATACTTGCTCAAACATGTTTTGGCATTTTAAACTATTGATTAAGCTGTTTGGATGGTTATTTGTCTTAGTAGTTGATACATGATGATTAGAAATATATTTGGAATGGAAATAAACAGTTGTATGCTATATTTTTATGTTTAGAGGCAGAGGTATCGATATTCTAGTTTTTAAAACGATACCTCTATGCTGTGAAACGTGCAGGATGTCAGAATAGAGATTTGGTATTGATACCCTGACTCGAGTACCGATACTCAAGGTAGATTTATCCATACTTTAAGAAAGGTACTGATAATTTTTGACGTTTTGAATTTTGTTGAGAAACAGAATGCAAGTTTGGTATCGATTTTTCATGTGGTATTGATACCATGTTGGGAAAATATCGATACCCTAAGGTCTACGTGATTGTCTTGGAAATTTTTTACACAGTTAGTTACACTGATGTACGCCTAGCATGATTTAATGATGATTAATGCATGTATGTCTTAAAACCTGTGCAAATGTGAAGAATAACATGGGTCGACTTTAATAAAATGAATGTTGTAACGTACAAGTAGTGAGACGGTGATGTGGCATCTTTATATTCGGGTTTGGCGACCAGGCCGGGTATAGGATGTTACAAGGATGCATGATTTAATGATTATTAATGCATGTATGCCTTAAAACTTGTGCAAATGCGAAGAATAACATGTGTCGACTTTAATAAAATGAACGTTGTAACGTACAAGTAGTGAGATGGTGGTGTGGCATTTTTATATTCGGGCTTGGCGACCAGGCCGGGTATAGGGTGTTATTAGGATGAAAAGTCAATTTAAGCTCAAATATTAAGCATTAGTTAATTACGGATCATAAAAAGCTTAAAGTATCATTCCCTACTTCCCCAATATGAGCACTAATTATATTTTCAACTCCATCCATTTTTCTTCTTCTTCTTCTTCTTTTTTCTTGTTTTTTGTTTTATCTCCTTATTTCTTCATCCTTCAAATAAAGCATGGATAAAAGAGGTAGACAAAAAAATAGTCTTTTTCTTTTGATTTTTTTTAAAATTTTCCATGATGTATATACAAAGTATAATGAAGCCTTGCTTTATTCATTTTCTCGCCCTAAAATATCCACCTTAATATTTCTACTTATCCCATCTAATAGTTGAGCTAAAGGAATATGTCCAATAAGCACTAAATACTTAGGGAAAACAAAAGGATTGAGATTTAACAATTAAGGATTTATAGGCTAAGATAACAACATTAGACGAAAAATATCTTAAAAAGGCTCAAAATCAAGGTACTAAGAAAATTTATGCAAGGGGTAGCTTGAAAGGCTCAAACGATCCAAAGAAATTGTCTAGGTCTTCCCTTATCATGCATTTGGAACTACTCATTATATTTAAGGGTAATAAGCCAATAGATTCTAAGATCATAATTAAGATATTACTTACAACCCATTACAAGTCATGCATATCATCTAAGATAGGCAATGTATCAAAGAAAATTCAAAAAGATAATATTGTCAAAGAAAGTTCAAAGAGGAAAAATCTAAAGTCCTAACAAAACCTAATTACACAAAACCCAAGAAACACATTTTATAATGGGTTAGCAACTAATCTTTTGATAATCATCAATTATTCAAGCTTACGTACTTTAGTACTTCGTAAGCATGTTAAAATCTCAAAAGTACTAGGTATCTTAAATGATCATCAAAACATGTACTGGCATTACACACAAGAAAGAAAAAAAAATAAAACTGACAAAGAATTTTTTTATTTTTTTAAAAACAGAAAAAAAAAATGAACAATGGCTGTCAAGATTACTCCTTATCCTCCATTTCAACATAAAATGGTGCAATTCAAGAATTCTATTCACTCCGTACTTCAATTTTACAAATATATAATAATAATAATAATAATAATAATAATAATAATAAGGTGCAATCTCAAGATTATTTTCTATACTCTGTCACCTTGATTACAATAACAACCCCTAGTGTTTTAATTTTTTTTTTTGAAAGAGACTTAGTATTTTCACAAAAGCATCCCCTACCCCCTACCAAATTAGGCCATTGTCCTCAGTGTCAAAATCATGAGTGAAGTTTAGAGGATATCACCTGTGATAGTTGGTCAACACTGCTACAACTGAAACACGACAATGCATACATATATAAATGTAAATATAAGTTAAACCCAAAAGTTGGATAATGTCACAAAGACAAAGTTAAATTCATTTCTTGCTTGTCAAAATCTCTTTTTCTTTTTCTTGATTCAACAATCTGTTGAGTGATTAGATCTGGATGGTACTTAAAAGCTTGAAGCTTAACGAATAGTTCATCAACAGTTGCAACAACAATCAAGACATTCATTGCCTCTGAAAACACAAATCCACTTTCCACAGCATTATCTAAAAATGAGAGCAAATTGTTATAATAACCATTAACATTAAGCAAAGCAACTGTTTTTTATGTTTGAAGAAAGATGACCAAGAGGCTATGCAAAATATTTCCTCTAATGTACCAAAACCTTCAGGTAAGGAAATGAATGCATCAGCAATGTCGAACATAATCTCTAACTGTTAAGAAATACTCCAAACCGGTAGTTCTTTACCGATGGTTGGTCTGCATAGTGCATTTTCTTTGAACACTCTTGGGATAATTCCCAAAACTGAACTCCCTTTAACATATGTTGATGTAGCCATTGATCCCATTAAACCCATACTTCTCCTTCCATAGGTTAACTTAATTTTTTCATTGGCTAGCACTTCACCAAATTTTATAGCCATATCTATAAAAGTTTTATCTTTTCTTGGATAAGATCCACAAAAAACACAAATCTTTTCATACTTTTGAGTTGAAGTACTTGCCATGTTTTTTTTAGTGTTTGAACGTGAATGAGGGAGTAGTGAATTATATAAGGTTCGGACCCCACATAGAGTAATAATAAAATAGAAAGATAAAATAAGATGTCAGGAAAAAAAATCAAACAAGTCAGATGCAAATATTTCTCGAGAAAAAAATAAAAAAGGAACATGCCAAAATTAGTTATCAGGTACATAAAATCATGAATCTCAAGACAATAATACGGAAGAGAAAAAATCATCACGTGCGACAAAAAATCTAAAAATAAACAGTAATAAAATATCCATATTAACAACCACTTTTTTATTTTTTTTTTAATTTTTGTTTTCAAATAGTTGAGATCAAGGTAAATAACATAGATACAAACATCATTTAAAATGCATGAAACATATGATTATTACAAATGAAGATTAAAGATTGAGAATTATTTACAATAGTTGTGATTGTGGCTCACATCTTCCTCCGTTTTTACGTCTAGTAATGACTTAAATGCCTTTTATGAGTCGAGGATTAGCTTACCATCCAGTTTTCTTATAAATTGGAAAATAGGGTCTTTTATCGTCAGATTCCTAAAACAATTCCATTCATATTGTAACTAAGACCATGGATCAAGAATTTCATTTTGCATAGCTCCACTAGGATGGGTCTCAAGAGAAATTTAGATATCTCCAAAATTCTCCTTACACAATCCGTCCTTAATGAATATTATTTTATATTCTTGATTTACAGATGCCATCCCAATAAATTGACACTGACCATTACAGATCCATCTGACACACTTGTGACAAATCACTCTAAGGCGCTTTGCTCTTCGCTTTCTTGCATAACTGCTCTTACATGTGCCAGGTAAATGCAAAAAAAAAAAAAGAACATATTCCTCAAATCTTACCTTTCCTTCAATGATCGCTCGAATGTCTGTAGGCATGCCCTTATGCATGAGCATCCTTAATCTCTCGCATCTACCATTGTAAAGCTTCACTATCATATTTTTAGGGAGACAAGAAAATCGTTTGTGCAACTTTGAAACAACATTATCCATTTTGAAAACAAGTTTGAGAAAAAGATTAGAGTACTTTGAAAGAAAAGAAAACGAGATGGGAGAGAAGAGTGAAAGGATTTGAATTGGAGAAAATTTAAAATTAAGAATATACAATCTCAGTTTTATGGGTAGATGATGGGATCAACTATAAAGTCATGGAGTATCGTTATTCACCCTTTAACCGGGGTAAAAAACACAAAACAAAAAAAAAAACAAAAGAGAATTGAAATAAATAGTAAAAATAACAATGATAATAATATTTATAATAATATGAACTCCTAATTAGTAAAATATATATTTACACCTAAACATTCTTGTAACAAGGAACTGAAAGAAAAAGAATTTCTGTAACACCCCTAACCTGTATCCGTCGTCAGAACAGGGTTTCAAAGCGTTACCGAAATATTCAGAACACTTATCGATTAATTTAGGTAAGTTACTATTCATTGACAGAGATCATTCGTAATGTCCCTTAGATGGACCCTCGAGGTCCAATACCAGCATTTGAATCGAGTTGGGACTTAATTGAAAACTCTAAGAATTTTTCGTGACATTTCAAAAATTTTCAAAGGTACAGGGCTCACACGCCCGTGTGGTCCAAGGGACACGCCCGTGTAACTCTTAAACACGCCCGTGCATCAGGCCATGTCTGATTCAGGTTGCTCTCTAACTTGCGCCACACGGCCATGCCACATGCCCGTGTGGTTAATTAATTCAATTCGAATTAGGTGCAGGTTTTCACACGGCCAAGACATACGCCGGTGTTCAAGGCCGTGTCACCCATACGACTGAGACACACGCCCGTGTCTCTGCCCATTTGCTCAATTCTGAGCATTCTGTTTTTTGGAATTTAAGGTGCAGGGGACACACGGCCTAACCACATGTCCATGCTACCAAGCCGTGTGTCACACACGGTCTAGACACACGCCCATGTGGACAAAATAAAGCCATTCCTAGCTTCATTTCTCACCCCAATCTTTTCCATAATCCTACACCACATCTTGCATTCATAACCCAACAAATCCAAGCATTTTATTCAAGTTAATTCTATCATTTAACATGATATATCATCACATACAATTTGTAAACATTACAAGCATTCTAATCAAACATATTTCATCCATCATCATGGCATATCATTTCATGCATACATGTTTACAATCTTACATTGGTTATGTCCTCATGTTAGACATAATTTGATCAACTACTTAACATATATGTGGCTAACATAATATGACATTACAAGTATATCAAAACAATCATTACTAGCCATTCCAATGGCTAGATTACAAGCATCATTTATGTTTATATGCCAATATGGCTAACATATCCTATACATGCCATTACAACCATAATTGATTTACCATATTTTACAGACATGGGCTGATGGATAGTGCGAGTGATCTCCGCCGAGCTTCCAGTCCAACGAGCTTCCGATTTACTCCAAAACAGGGGAAAATAAAATGGGGTAAGCATAAAATGCTTAGTAAGTTCGTATAACATGGTACTTAACTTACCATTCATCCTATTTTGAGGTAACTATGTAAGGCATATTCACTTAATTTGACCTCAAGCCCTACATATATTCTCATTGCCCTTGTTAGTCATGTAATCCATGATAAAATCAAGATATGTATTAGCTCAATTAACAATCAAGTTTCCATGCATATATGCTTTCCACAACATGTATTCATTAAGCATGTATATATTATTTCTTATTATTACAAGTATAGTTTCATAGTAGTTCATTTCGAGTTCAGATCATTTCAAGTCAAGACTTTTCTCATTTTATTCGAGTATTAAGGTCACCAAGTAGTAGTACACTCAAGGTGTACAATTATAAAATCAAGGACGAACACTCTCATTAAATAATTTCCATGTACAATTATCATCTTTTCATATTTTCATACATCACTAGTCATAAATCATCATTTCCTTGTATTTCATGTAATATCCTTTTTCATGTCATATTTCATATCATATATAAATATCATTCCATGTCAATTTGTCTTAAATTCATATTTTCCCTTATCAGAGCTTTGCCCGTTGAATTTATTCAAAATATCGATGAATACACAGGTAGTACACTCGAGGTGTACGAATCAGAATCAGCCAGTTCGTGTCCTATGGTACCCATAAGGTACAATTTCAAAGAGTACACTCTCGAGCCACGTATATATGAACAATAGGATTACCAGTCTAGGCTAAATCCTTTTTACGTTATATGCTCTAAAGAGTTTGATTTGGATTACCCGTCCGGGCTAAATCCAATCCATAACATATGCTCGTGAGGGATTATATCAGGATTACCCATTCAGGCTAAATCCTATAAGAATTGAGGTCGAAGGATTACTCATCCGAGCTAAATCCTATCCGCAACAAATACAGGACCTCTTTCGTTTCTGTAAATCACATATCCATCGATTTTCCATTTATTCAACCGGGATTTAAACACTTTTCAAGAATTACCAGGCATATAATTATTTCAGGCCTCCGTAACATTTATGTAATTCAAGTAAAACACATTCCACATTTATGTCAACCATACGAGTAACATTTTATACATTTACTATTTTATCGGGCATTTTCATTTATCGGGCTATATGGAGTAGGTGATCATTTCACATATTTATGACATTGATAAAATTCACAAACACAACATTTAAATCAAACATAAAAACACATACAATTTAGTTACTCGAACTTACCTCGACAAAGGTTCATGTAAGTAAAATCTACTAATTCGACATTTTCCTCATTCCTCGTTCTAACTCCGAATTTAGTTTATCCGGATCTATACGAGTAAATTTAACATCAATATATCATATTTTACATTCATGTGGACTAAATTTTCATCCTAAGGAAAATTACTATTTTGCCCCTAACTTTTCCATAAATTCCATTTTCATCCCTAAGCTCAGAAAATGAAACTTGTGCAAACTATTCCCTATTCCAAGCCTAACCAAAGCCCCATTACAAAATTTATAGCTCATGTATTCATAAAATTTTAGATTTTTCATCAAATTTTACAACTTTTCATTTTAGTCCCTAAATCATGTTTTCATCAAAAATCACTTTGTAAAAGTTGTTTATCTATCAATAATCTTTCATTTTCCACCATAAATTTCAAATTTCCAGTATATACATCCATGACCCATTTTCATACTTTGATAAATTTCCAAATTAATCCCCCAAATAGAGAGATTAAGCTATCCTGATTCTAAAAATATCAAAATTACTAAAAACGGGATAAGGAAACTTACCCAATTAGGCCATGAAAGTCTCTTCTCTCTCTCCTAGGGTTTCCATGTTTATTTTGGGGAAGAAGATGAGAAAATATGAATTTTATTTTCTTTTCATCTTTTTAATTAATTAATATTTTTCACTTTCCAATTTAATCCTTACCATTTTTCTATATTTCCATGGATGAGTCACCAAGAAAAATCTACATACTTTATTTAATGGTATAATTACCATATAAGGACCTCTAGTTTTGAATTCCATAGCTATTTAATCCTTATAGCTACTAGAATTCAACTTTCACATTTTATGCGATTTAGTCCTTCTCGTAATTAAGCACATAATCGATAAAATTTTCTTTTCAAAATTTTCACACGACATTTCTAGTATAATATGGATCATATAATAAAATAAAAATAAATTTTTTTGGCTCGGATTTGTGGTCCTGAGACCACTGTTCCGATTTCACCGAAATTGGGCTTTTTCAATTTCATCTTGAGCAAATTGATTTTCTAGGAATAATATGAGTCATTGTCCATTTACCTTGAATACATTACCATTCTTTAGATTCTCAATGTCGACTACTTCATGAGGGTACACATGCTTTATAACAAATGGACCACTCCACCTTGATATTAGTTTTCCAAGAAATAAGTGAAGTCAGGAGTTATAGAGCAAAACCTTTTGTCTAACATCAAATGTCTTTCTTAACACCATCTTATCATGAAAAGCTTTCTTTCTTTCTTTTTTTATTTTTGAATTCTCATAAGCATCATTTCTAAGTTCTTTAAGTTTATTAATTTGCAACTTTCGCAACTTAGAAGCATCATCAAGATTGGAGTTAAGCATTTTAATTGCCCAATATGCCTTATGTTCAATTTCCACAGGTAAATGAAAAGGTTTTCCATAAACTAATTGATAGGGAGACATGCCTAATGATGTTTTGAAAGCAGTTTGGGAAGCCCATAATGCATCATTAAGTCTTAGAGACCAATTTTTGTGAGTTGGGTTAACCGTTTTTCTCAAATGTTCTTAATCTCCCTATTTGTAAGTTCTACTTGTCCATTTGTCTGAAGGTGATAAGGGGTTGCAACTTTGTGCGTAATGGAATATTTCTTCATTAATGATTCAAAAATTTTGTTACAAATATGTGTGCCCCCATCACTTATAATAGATCGAGGAATTCCAAATCAACTTAAAATATCTTCTTTTAAAAACTTAATCACTATTTTGTGATCACTATTTTGACATGGAATTGCCTCTATCCATTTTGAAACACAATCTATTGCAACCAAAATGTATAAGAAACCAAACGATGATAGAAAAGGTCCAATGAAGTCAATACCCCAACAGTCAAAAATTTCAATCACCAAAATTGGATTCAAAGGCATCATGTTTCGTTTTGAAATGGACCCATATTTTTGGAAATTTTCACATGATTTGCAAAAATTATAAGTGCCCTTGAATAAGGTTGGCCAATAAAATCCACATTGTAAAATTTTTGCAACAGTTTTCTTGGATGAAAAATGACCACCATAAGTGATAAACCATAAAAGTAACAGATTTTAATCCCACATTTAGCATACTTTTGGATGATTTATCCTTTGATTTATGTAAAAAGGTGCTCTTAATCATTTCTTTTCATATTTTATACTCAAGATAGCACCCAAGGATGAAAAGAACGAGAAACGGGCTTAAAATGGACCAAAATGGGCCAAGAGAGAAATTGACACGGCCGTGCCTCATTAAAAGTCTGAACACGGCCTGGCCACGATTCATACGAGCGTGTGCCATGGCCATGTCCCTGTCGCTGGAAGGAGAAATTTCATTCGAAAAAGAATACTTGGAGGCAAAGAAACACATTCCAAAGCCTATTCAAACACCCTATTAGGAATTCTACTTTAATTAGGATACTTAGGGGCCAAGTAAGGCATCACAAAGTCTATATAAACACCCAAGGGGGCAACTTGAAAGGGGAGTTCTGCAGAAGCTGAAACCGACGTCAAAGCTAGGCCAAGGAGCCAAGCCGAGAAGGTCAGAGTTAGGGAATAACGCGAGGATAGCCAGTTGATCCATCCCAAGAAGCCAGAATTATACTCAAGACGACGAAATTCTCCTTCAATTCCTTCAGGGAGTTTTAGGGTTTTCTTATGTTTTGTTTTATCTTCTCTTGTGATGTTCTTTTTATTCATTATGAGCTAAACCCTTCAGATACCTGAAGGGGATGAAACCTAGATGAATTTTGTTATTTAATTTCTAAGTTATATGATAATTGCTTAGTTTGTTCTTAATTATGTTGCTTAATCCAAATCTAATGTGCTTAGGTGGAGGAGGAATAGACCTTGCCTAAGAGTAGATCTAACATAATTAAGCGGAGTTGATCTAACGCCTAGAGATAGGGTTACGAGATTTTGCTAGATTAGGGTGAAACCTAGTATGGGAGTCCATTGATCAATTTACTGCTATCCTAGGGGGTTATTATAAGCGAACGAGAGTTCCACTAATTAACCTAGGGTTAGACGTTATTCGCCTCGAGAGAGGGTTTAATATAGGTTAGAGAGTCTTACGGATCAAGCTAAGTAAAAGAAATCATATAATTTAGGGTTAGATAACAAGTGAAGTCTAGGTGGATTCTTCCTGAGGGTATCGTCATAATCAACTGAGTTTTCTTTCAAAGTTATTTTCCTATTCGTCCTTTTTGTCTTTGTGTCCTTAGTTTAGCCTTCATCAATATAGTTTAAAGCAACTTCACTCTAATTTTAAGGCTAAATAATAAAAAGAAAGTTAGTATTAGTACCCTTAGTTCCTTTGGGTTCGACATCCGGTCTTGCCTAAGCTATACTACTGTTCGATAGGTACACTTGCCTTTAATCATTGTCAGAGTTAGTTTTCAAGTTTTGATCATTCTTTTATAAATTTTAAAACTCTGATTTACAGCGATCAAGTTTTTGGCGTCGTTGCCGGGGATCGAACTCGGGTCGCCTGCGTGACAGGCAAGAATACTCACCACTATACTACAACGACCAGATGAACTATATAGGTAATAATTTCCGATCCAATAATAATCCTTATAGTAATACTTACAATCCAGGTTTGAGGAACCACCCAAATTTTTCATAGGGACGACAAGGAAATCAAGGAATTCAAAGGCAACAAGATCGCTGTAAATCAGAGTTTTAAAACTTATAAAAGAATGATCAAAACCTGAAAACTAACTCTAACAACGATTAAAGGCAAGTGTACCTATCGAACAGAAGTATAGCTTAGGCAAGACCGGATATCGAACCCAAAGGAACTAAGAGTACTAATACTAACTTTCTTTTTATTATTTAGCCTTAAAATTAGAGTGAAGTTGCTTTAAACTATATTGATGAAGACTAAACTAAGGACACAAAGACAAAAAGGAAAAATAGGAAAATAACTTTGAAGGAAAATTCAATTGATTATGACGATACCCTTAGAAAGAATCCACCTAGACTTCACTTGTTATCTAACCCTAAATTATATGATTTCTTTTACTTAGCTTGATCCGTAAGACTCTCTAACCTATATTAAACCCTCTCCCGAGGTGAATAATGTCTAACCTAGGTTAATTAGTGGAACTCTCGTTCGCTTATAATAACCCCCTAGGATAGCAGTAAATCAATCAATGGACTCCCATATTAGGTTTCACCCTAATCCGACAAAATCTCGTAACCCTATCTCTAGGCGTTCGATCAACTCCGTTTAATTATGTTAGATCTACTCTTAGGCAGGGTCTATTCCTCCTCCATCTAAGCACATTAGATTTGGATTAAGCAACATAATTAAGAACAAACTAAGCAATTATCATATAACTTAGAAATCAAATAACAAAATTCATCTAGGTTTCATCCCCTTCAGGTATCTGAAGGGTTTAGTTTAATGAATAAAAAGAACATCACAAGAGAAAGATAAAACAAAACATAAGAAAACCCTAAAACCCCCTGAAGGAATTGAAGGAGAATTCCGCCGTCTTGGGTATAATTCTGGCTTCTTGGGATGGATCAACTGGCTATCCTCGCGTTATTCCCTAACTCTGACCTTCTCGGCTTGACTCCTTGGCCTAGGTTTGACACCTTTTCAAAGGTGGTACTTAGGGGATATATATAGGCTCTTGGAATGCGATTCTTTCTCCCTAAGTATCCTTTTCCGACTGAAATTGCTCTTTCCAGCGACAGAGGCACGGCCATGGCACACGCCCGTGTGAATCGAGACTAGATCGTGTTCAGATTTCTAACTTGTGGCACGACCATGTGAGGCGCAGTTGAGGCCGTGCTCTAGGTGTTCGTCGAGGCACGGCCGTGTGGACTTTGGGCCAGGCCGTGTCAATTTCGTGCTAAGGCCCATTTACTCTGTTTTGGGCCCATTTGTGTTCTTTTCATCCTCGGGTGCTTTCCTGGGTATAAAACATGAAAAGAAAGGATTACAAGCACCTTTTTATATAAATCAAGGAAAAATTAAGCTAAATGTGGGATTCAAATATGTTATTTTTACGGTTTATCAAATACCCCCACAGTTAAGCTTTTGCTGGTCCTCAAGCAAAATTCTCAACTTTCAATTAAAACGAACTTTCCATGATTCATAATTCTTATCAACAATGTCTTATCCTAATTCATAGATAATTCATACATGGATAATTCAATTTAAAGAGTCCTAAAGATTCAAACGAGATGAGTCATGGGTTTGTACCTCAAAAAACATAGGTGTCTCCCTTCATTTAAATAACTACCTTTTCAATCCAAAATCAACAAGGATTGATATCCTCACTAAAGATTCACTCAAATCACTCTAAAGTGTTTAAGGTTTAGGAAAAGATCGCTCGTAAGTCGAACCTGAAAAGTTAATCCCATAGGCTTGCCTGAAAATCAAATCTCTACCACTGTAATATAAAATGACAAATAGATCAAAAGGTCTTTGTTAGGGTTGTAACGGGGCTAGGGTAAAAGGTGTGGTCACAAGCTGAAATTAGAAGGTTAGAATCAAGATCGAATTGACAAGTACCTACCTAAAACTTTTCAAAAATTTTATAAATTGAAAAGTAATAAGCCTACTAATAGGAGCTTTTCTTTTGGAAATAGACTTTGATTGTGTAAGCTCACCTTTCACACTACTAATATTGAATACTTCGATTTTTTTTTAAGAACAAACTAAAGACAATATAAATTTACGTACCAGAATAATATACTTAGGTAACTAGTTCAAATCAAATCTCGATTAAGGGGTAGTCAAAAGAAATGGGGATAACAAATACAAGGGTTTTGGGTAAAAATTAGTGGGTGGTCAATAAAAAGGATTGTTAGGATTAAACGGGGTTCACTGGGGTCAATTATGCGGGTAGGCCTTTTAGTGGTGTAAGTGGGTTAAAACCTAGGTGCACATAACTGTGGTCTTGACATGTATAAACGAGGCAAGTTCTAGAATAACAGTTCATAGTTGACACACTTATAATTAAAGAATGAGCATGAAAAAGAATGTATGCTCTATAAGGCTCAAAACCTCACAAAAATTATGGGTGTTTTGACATCATCCTTGTAAATTTCAAATTTCAAGGTAATATTCAAATTTAGATCAACAACCTAAAAATTTTAAAATTTGAAAATTAGACTAATCATACTTGATTCTCTAGTATTCTTTAAATTTAATTGTCAATGTACAATTAACTGTGACTTATTCTAAGACATGTCAATAATAATCATAAACCATCAGAAATTTCATCTTAATTAGTAATATGAGAAAATTACTTTCAAACAAGATTAAATTCAGGGATTTGAGAAAAGGTTTAGGCACAATTTGAGAATCATGAAAAATTTAGACACTTTTACCCTGCCCACACTTAAGATGTACATTGCCCTCAATGTACAAAGATAAATAATGACAATTAGTGATCAATCAAAAAGATAGGAGGGGAAAGTGTCACTTCCTGGTTTTACTGACGAGATCCTTGAGGATGTGGACAGTGTGTGGCATTAGGTGACTTTTTGTATTTCGCCTAGTTGTGCTTTTGTGTAGGTGGAATAAATGATTTATTCTGCAAAGTCACTTGTTAATGATCTTTTCGATGAAATAGATATGTTTGTTAGGGATGCTTGAATAATTGGATAGCCAATGATAAAAATTTGCAATAATAATAAGAGTTCAAATTAAACAACATAAAATAAAATCTTAAAAATGAAGAAAATAAAATTAAAGAAAACAAATTAAAAAGGACTCAGAGGTCCTCATCATGGGTTGGGTCCGGTGGTGGTGTCGATGATGAAATGTGGAGGTGCTGGCATATTTGTTGAAGCGTCGCCTCTAACCCATCAAAGCACCGAGCGTTTCCAACAAAATACAGCTCGAACCGATCGAGTCGTGCTGAGATGTCTGCTAATGATGTTGCTGCTCGGTATGGATGCTGGCTCGGATTCGGTGCCGCCTCTGATGGTTGTGGGACATCGTCAGAAATGTCTTCGTCCTCACCCTCGTTTGTAGGTGTCTTTAGTATATACTGAGGCGGGCCGGTCCCTCGATGTTGTTTGATCATCCTCATGTGTAGCATCGTCTGGATGCCTTGAGGTACCATGTTGCCCATCAGTGTGAGGGAGGTGATCTGATCGTCGGTGTTGAGGAGGTTGAAGTGTCGAGCTAACCTCGTAATGTATGGCCCCATTGACAAAATCCCCTTCCCATGTTGCTCTGTCTGGTGTTGAATCGCGCATGCGATAAAATAGGCCAAGTCGAAAACATGTCCTTCAGTAATGCATGATAGGAAGTAAACGTCTTGCTTGTTTACGACGCTTGTTCTCTCTCGGTGTCCTGTGATGGTGTGCGCAAAAATGGCATGAATATACCTTAGGGCTGGGGGAAGTGCCATCGCCTTAGAGTGACTGGGGTCGTAGTTGTTTGTCGTTGGATGTAGGCTTCGCCAGCATTCGAGCGAAGTGCAGTGGAGCTTACGGTTTAATTCGGCAAGCGGGTTTTCTTCTATGAATTCCGGCGTGTAAAGTCCGAGAGCCACGCTGAATTAGGGTACACTTAATCAACGCACTGAGCCCCCTAGATGGAATTGGATGGCACCCAGGTCGTCGAACTGAGTCGTCACTACTTGCAAAGTGAAGGTGGTGCAGAATTCTAACGTAAGCTCCAAATATGTGGGCTCGTTGATTTTGAAGAAATTCTCTCATGGTTCGGTTGAGAGAAGTGCTTGAATATCGGTTTTGAGCCCAACTTGTTGTACTGAGTTCCAGTCGATGCACCTACCAGTGCCTATGGGTCTACCCCGTATTGCTTTGTACCTTTCGTCCTGAGTTGCTTGAGGGAATAGGAGAAATGGGTGTCAAAGTTCGATGGAAGCACTTGCGGATGATGATCCAGGCCCTTTTCTTTTCTTGCTTGGGGCGGATCGTTTGGTTCGTGATGTCGACATGGTACCTGAAAAATAAGCAGATGAAAACAAGTTCTCTAACCAAAAATATGGACAAAGTATTTTATATCAAATGGTAATCACAATCAGCAACCAATATCAAAGTATTCATGAATGTTGTGAGAACAATCACTAACTAAAAATCAGGGCTAATATTAAACAAAATGAAAAAAAAATAAAGCTGCAACCAAAGTATTATGGAGACTTAAACAAAAAAATCATGCTTTTCAAAACTAAATCTAACAAGATCTGAAAATAAATACAAATGCAATAATGTTCAACAAGGATAAAGTCAAGAAAAGGGAACCAGGAATGGGGGAGATGATCAACACGGGCGGAGCACGGCGGTGGTATGGGCTTCTACTGCATGAACACGGCGGTGGCGTGGGCGTGAGGCTTAATAACACGACTGTGGCGAAGCCGTGTGGAGGGTTTTGGTTGGTTTTGGGAGAAAAATGGCAAGGGGAGGCGGTTTTAAGGGGAGGAGGTGGTTGTGCAGCAGGATTTGGAGAGAAGGGGGTTTAATACTATCTTTAGGGTTTGATTTTGAGGGAGATGACGGTTAGATTTTATATATAGGGGAGGGGGCACAGTCCATCGCCACGTCCGTGTCATTTTGAAATCACCCGTGCGTTTCGCGATTTTCAGGATTGAGCGCCTTCAGGATTTTTGGCACGGCCGTGTGTCTATTTGGCACGCCCGTGCTCAATAAGTCAAAATGTTGGCACGGTGCAGTCACACGGACATGTTTTACCCGTGTTCGACAAGTCAGTAGCTTCGCACGGTTAGAAGGCACGGGCGTGGTATGTCTGTGGTGTGGAAGTCAGTAGCTTCACACGGTTAGGAAGCACGGGCGTAGTACGCCCGTGGTGTGGAAGTCAGTAGTTTCACACGGTTAGGAAGCACAGGCGTGGTCTGGTATCGCAGCCCGTGTTGTCGAAAGGGATTTTTTTCTGTTTGTGCACGGCTCCTGACACACCCGTGGTGTGTCCCTTGTCTTGCACACGGCCATTGACACGTCTGTGTTTAAGGCCGTGTTAAAAGTCCTGCATTTCTATTAAACTATTTTATTGTGGAGTTAAGAAAAAAATAAAAAACAATATTAATGGGTTAATGCTCGTGTTGCCTCCCGAGAAGCGCTCGTTTATAGTCTTAAGCTAGACTTTCCCTGTTTTCGGTTCTAAAAGAAGGCTCGTGGAGCATAAGCTCTGTTCTAATATCTCTAAAATTTGCACCATTATAAATTTTAAGTCGGTGACCATTTACCTTGAATGTACCTTTAGTGGGATGAGTTACCTCGATGGTGCCATATGGAAATATTGTTTTGACCATGAATGGGCCTGGCCATCTTGATTTTAGCTTTCCTGGGAATAGTTTAAGCCTTGAGTTGTATAGTAGGACCAAGTCTCCTACTTCAAAATGTCTTAATCTCTTGAGACGAGCATCGTGGCATCGCTTTGTTACTTCTTTGTACAATTTTGAGTTCTCATAGGCTTCCGTTCTCCACTTGTCTAGCTCGTTCATCAGCATCATTCTTCTCTTTCCTGCAATTTTGAGGTTAGCATTCAAAAATTTTATTGCCCAAAAAGCTTTGTGTTCTAATTCGAACGGTAAATGACAGCTTTCCCGTATACAAGTTTGTATGGGGATGTCCTTAAAGGTGTTTTAAATGCTGTTCTATAGGCCCATAATGTATCATCTACTTTTAATGCCCAATCTTTTCTATTTGATGCAACGGTTTTTTCTAGGATGCGCTTACGTTCTCAGTTTGCTACCTCAACTTGCCCACTTGTTTGAGGGTGATATCGAGTGGCTGTCCTGTGGTATACTCCATATTTCTTGAGAACTTTTTCAAATTGAGTATTGCAGAAGTGTGTACCCCTATCACTAATAATGGCCCTAGGTGTCCCAAATTTGTAAAACAGTTTCTTGAGAAACTTGACTACTACTCTAGCGTCATTGGTAGGTAAAGCTTCTGCTTCTACCCATTTTGACATGTAATCAACCGCCACTAGGATATACTTGTTTCCAAACGAAATGGCCCCATGAAATCAATACCCCATACATCAAATATTTCACATGATAGCATATATGTTTGAGGCATTTCATCTCGTTTAGAAATATTACCTATTCGTTGGCATCTATCACACGAGGTAACATACCTGTTGGCATCTTTAAATAGAGTGGGCCAATAAAAACCTGATTCGAGCATTTGGTGTGTTGTCTTAATACCACTGTAGTGTCCTCCTGATGGTCCTGAATGGCAATGCTCCAAGATTTTCTTTGCTTCTGTCTTTGTAACACATCTTCGAATTACCCGATCTGCACATATGCGGAAAAGAAAGGGATCTTCCCAAATATAATTTTTCACATCAGCAAAGAATCGTTTCTTTTGGTGATGTGTCAGTTTTCTTGGAAAAATGTTAGCTGCTAAATAATTCGCAATATTTGCAAACCATGGTACCTCAGAACGTGATATAGAAAAGAGTTGTTCTTCGGGAAACGAATCATTTATTTCACCTTCGTCCAGGTGGATTTTCAAGTCTAGAAAGGTGATCCGCTGCAAAATTCTCGGCTTCCTTCTTATCTTGTATTTCCAAGTCGAATTCTTGTAAGAGTAAAATCCATCGTATGAATCTGGGTTTTGCATCAGGTTTGTTTAAAAGATAACGAAGAGCTGAATGGTCAGTGTAAACGATAACTTTGGACAATATTAGATACTGTCTAAATTTATCAAAAGCATAAACTACAGCTAGCAACTTTTTCTCTGTGGTTGTGTAGTTTTCTTGTGCGGGTGTTAATGTTTTGCTAGCGTAGTAAATTGGCTGAAAATGCTTGTCTCTTTGTTGTCCCAAAACTGCACCTACTGCAAAATCACTTGCATCACACATTAGTTCAAAGGGTAAGTTCCAATCAGGTGCAATTATAATCGGCGTATTTATTAATTTATCCTTAAGGATATTAAATGCATCTAAACATTCATGATTGAAATCAAAAGGAACATCTTTTTCTAGTAATTTTGTCAAAGGCTTAGCTATTTTAGAAAAATCCTTAATAAATCTTTTATAGAACCCTGCATGCCCTAAAAGCTTTCGATAGCCTTAATGTAACTAGGGGAGGTAGTTTTTCTATGGCTTCAACCTTTGCTTTATCTACCTCAATCTTTTTACTAGAAATCTTATGTCCTAACACAATCCCTTCTCTAACCATAAAGTGACATTTTTACTAATTCAAAACAAGTTTTGTTTCCTCACATCTCATTAGAACTCGTTTTAAATTTTTAAGGCAAAGATGGAAAGAGTTACCGAATATCGAGAAATCATCCATAAATACCTCCATGATGTCTTCCACGAGTTCGTCAAAGATCGCCAACATGCAACGCTGAAAAGTAGCAGGAGCATTACATAATCCAAAAGGCATTCTATGATAAGCAAACGTACTGTATGGGCATGTAAATGTCATCTTCTCCTGATCTTCAGGAGCTATGGGGATTTGGAAGTAACCGGAGAGTCCGTCCAAGAAGCAGTAATACATATGCCCGGATAATCTTTCCAACATTTGATCTATGAAGGGCAGAGGGAAGTGATCTTTTGTGGTGGCATCATTCAGTTTTCTATAGTCTATACAGACTCTTCAACCTGTAACTGTTCTTGTGGGAATTAACTTATTCTTTTCATTGGGCACTACTGTCATTCCTCCTTTCTTTGGAACTACCTGCACAAGACTTACCCAAGTGCTGTTAGAAATAGGATAAATTATTCACGCATCTATAAGTTTAATTACCTCGGCTTTGACCACTTCTTTCATGTTGGGGTTTAACCGTCTCTGAGGTTGCACACATGGCTTATATTCTTCTTCCATTAAAATTCTGTGAGTGCAGAACGTGGGGCTTATTCCCTTGATGCCAGAAATTTTCCAAGCTATAGCTTTTTTGTGTTCTCTTAGTACCTTTATCAGCTCCTCTTTTTCCTTGGGTTCTAGTTCTGAAGAGATGATTACCTATAACGTAGAATTGTCCCCAAGGAATGCGTATTCTAGGTGTTTTGGTAACTGTTTTAATTCCAATTTTGATGGCTCTTCGATGGAGGGTTTCTGTTTTATTTCGTCATCATTTTCAATGCTTTCTTCTTTCATTTGTCTGGATGATGATGTATTCAGATTCAACTCATCATCTTCTTCCCCCTCTTCTTGAGTCAGGTACAGTTCCATTGTGTCGTTATGTATGATTTCCTGTAATGAATTTTGAATGATATGATCAGTAGTATCAACAAAATAACAGGAATCATCTTGCTCTTTAGAATATCTCATGGCATCATAAATTTGAAAAATGATTTCTTCATCTCCTATCCTCAAGTCATGAGTTTACCATCTCCAACATCAATAACAAACTTCTAGCAAGTGGCTAAAAAAGGACGCCCTAAGATTAAGGGAACATTAATGTCTTCATCCATGTCTAATACAACGAAATCAACAGGGAAAATAAATTTATCAATTTTTACCAAAACATCTTTGATAACCCTCTAGGATATTTAATGGATCTATCTGCTAACTGAATACTCATCCTAGTAGGTGTTGGTTCCTCAAGATCTAGTTGTTTAAACATTTTATAAGGCATTAAATTTATACTGACGCCTAGATCAGCTAATGCTTTCTTAATATTCAAGCTAGCAATTAAACAAGGGATAGTAAAACTTCCTGGGTCTTTTAACTTGGTTGGTAGCTTATTTTGGAGGATGGCTGAGCACTCTTCATTAAGTTCCACCGTTGACACTTCTTCAAGTTTTCGTTTATTCGTCAGGAGTTCCTTTAAGAATTTTGCGTATTTCGGCATCTGTTAAATAGCCTCAACAAAAGGTAAGTTGATATGTATTTGTTTAAAAGTTCAAGAAACTTACCGTATTGTGCATCAATTCGTTCTTTTTTTAACTTTGCTGGATACGGGACTAGTGGTTTGTTCTCATTGCGTAATGGAGTTACATCCTCGATCCCCTCATCACTTGCCTTGTTATGTTCATTTGATGTTTGTTTCTTCAGTTCACCTAATTCCTTTCCACTTCTTAGTGTGACTGCTTTTACCTGTTCTGTCCCTTGAAGAAAAATTTCTACTCGTATTTCACAGATCAGCTTAGTAAGCATTCCAATCGTCTTAGTGAGTTCCCCATTGTCTCAGTAAATTTTTCAATTGACGCTTGTTGATCTTTAAGGGTTCGCTCGATATCTTGTAGGCGTTTTTCTGTGTTTGCCGATTCTGTTAGCTCCTCCTCGTGGGTTGGTTTCTTTTCTTATGGATAGGGCTCATTTTGGAAGTTCTGAAGAGGTTGTTGCCTTTGAATTCCTTGATTTCCTTGTTCTCCCCATGAAAAATTTGGGTGGTTCCTCCAACCTGGATTGTAAGTATTACTATAAGGATTATTATTGGATCGGAAATTATTACCTATATAGTTCATCTGGTCGCTCTACAGGCGGGTCTATTTTTACTACTTTAGCCATTTATTATTATTGCAATTTATTTTTTTATTATTATTAGTTTTATTTTTTTTACTTTGATAATTTTTATTTTATTTGATTTTGGCAGATAATTACAGTTTATAGAGGAGATGGCACTAAATAACTATCAGTGGCAAGTTTTAAGGACAACGCCAACAAAAGCCGACAGTGTTTTCAACAAAAGCCTGAGTACCCACCCTACGAATATGGCATGGAAAACGAGCAAGTTCACTATACGGGTAACTATTCTAGACCTCAAAATAATTTTTAGAGTGACACTTATAATGCAGGTTAGAGGTACCATCCCAATTTCTCATGGGATGATCAAAGTAGCCAAAGACCGAAACTTCTTCCAGATTTTCAACAACCACCTCACCAACAGGAAGAGGAGTCGGACATTGAAAAGATGCTGACAAAATTCATGGCAGCCATAGAAAACCGCTTCCAAGAGACTGAGAAAACACTCAAAAGCAATGAGAACCGAGTCGATGAACTTACTAATTCAGTCAAGGAAGTCACCAATGCAGTCAAACAACTCGCAAAGCTAATATCAGAACTACCACAAGGAAGCTTGCCAAGAAATACTAAAACTAACTCGAGAGAGCAAAATCAAGCCATTTAGGATAGTGAAGGGTTAGAGAGCCAAACCCAAGGGAAGAACCTGAGGTAAGTGAAGGAAAGGTTGAGGCGTGCCATGATTAACCCAAACCGGTAATTACAGAGTACCAACCTAGTGCGCCATACCCCGATGCAATAAAGAAAGACCACATAGTGGAAGAATTCGGTGAACTCACACTTCGTATAGACGACGAAACAATCACTTTTCAAGCTCTTGACTCAGCTAGGACATCGAGTAATAAAGGTATGAACGTTAATTCTATTGATAATAATTTGGTTCAACCTTCTTTACAGGAAGCATCACAAAATCACTTAGCTGAGCTAGATCTTAGACCTCTTGCCAACAAAGAAGAAATACATAAGGAACAAAGCCTTATGGTTGACAAACTACAAGAGCAGGAAACACAAATCAAAGAGGAACAAGAACCGCACGAAGTGAAACCGAAGGAGCCCTCAGACAAGCTGATAGGAACAATGAATCACTTCAAATTAGGGGATCAAGTATTGTTGAATAAGGAAGACCCTCAAATTACCAATTCAGATCTCAAGATAAATGAAGAAATCACTTTTCAGGTACTTAATGTCTTCCTATACGGGACAGTCGAGGTAAGCAATCCTAAATTCAGCACTTTTGAGGTAAACACTACTCGACTTAAACTATATATCCATAACCGAAGTGATCGCATGAGAAAGGATTTTCACCTCCTCAAACCACCATGACCATACGAATAAGAGGTAAAGTCTAGCTTAAGACTATAAACGAGTGCTTCTTGGGAGGCAACCCGAGCACTAAACCCAATTTTACATTTTTCATTTTTATTTTTTATTTTTTTATTTTTTATTTTTTCTTTTCTTTTTGTTTTTAGCACCTAACCATAAACTAACCAAAGAGCAGATTTCTAGGCCACACGGGCGTGCCCGTGGCCGTGTGGAAGTTAGGGGATGAACCATGGGCGTGCCAATAGCCGTGCATGGCATAGAAAAATTTCTTTTCCCAACACAGGTAACGATAACAGTCCACACCCGTGCCAACACCCTGTGCAAGGTTACTGACTTGTTAAGCACGGGCTAAACACGGCCGTGCCTTCCAACCGTGCTAACATTCAGACTTATCGAACACGGGAGGAGCATGTCCGTATTAAATGACCGTGTGAAGATAGACACGGGCGTGCCACTACACCCACGGCTGTGCCCGAACACCCTGAACACGCCTAAAATTCAAAATCCCAAAACACAGGCTACATCTCTATTTAAACCTCATTCTCCCTTTTTCTAGTTGTCTTTTATTTTCCATTGTTTATTTTTATTTTTATTTTATTATTATTATTTTCTTTCTTTCTTCTTCTTATTCTTTATGATATTTAGATTTAGCTTAGGATACAATAAAATTAGACTGGCTACTTCGAGGATTCAATTTCAAACGGTTCAAGACGCTTCCCCACGTTCACCTCCAATCCTATCCGGATTCTTTTCATTAACTTCATCCAAAATTCAGGAAGTTTCACTTCTCTCCCCATCTTATGACTTTATGATTATTTGATATCTTTGTACATTGAGGGCAATGTACAACTTAAGTGTGGGGGGTTAACTACAGTATTATTTGAAAATCTCTGAAGTATGCCTTGTTTAAAAGTAAAGTTTCTCATACTATGATTAGAATGAAATTTTCCTGATTTATGATTTTTATTGATATGTTTTGGATTAAGTCATCGATAATTGTGCATTGATGATTAAATTTAAAGGATGCTAGAGAATCAAGCATGATAAGTCTATTTTCAGAATTAATTTTTTTTAAGATGTCTACTTGAATCTGAATGTTACCTTGAAGTTTGAAATTTACGAGGTTGACATCAAAAACACCCATAAATTTTGTGAGATTTTGAGCCTTATAGAGCATATATTCTTTTTCGTGTTCACTTTATTGATTATGAGTGTGTCAACTATGAACTGTTATTCTAGAACTTACCTCGTTTATACATGTTGAGACCACAGTTATGATTTGATATACACAGATGATAAAGGCACCTAGGTGTTAACCCATAAACTCCATTAAATAAGCTTACCTTTATAATTATCCCCTAGTGAACCCCGTTGATCCTAACAAACCCTTTTTATTGACTCACCTACTAATATTAACCCAAAGCCCATTCGTATTTGTTATCACCCTTTCTTTTGACTACCCCTTAATCGAGGTTTGATTTGATTAGTTACCTAAGTATATTATTCAGGTAGTTAAATTTATCTTGTATTAATTAGTTTGTTTTCAAAAAAAATTGAAGTACATTCAGTATTAGTAAAGTGGGCTTATACAGTTAAAAGTTTATTCTCCAAAAGGAAAGCTCGTGTTAGTAGGATCATTACTTCTCAGTTGATGTAATTATTATTTTGGTAATTTTTAGGAAGGTACTTGTCAATTCAATCTCGATACTAACCTTCTAATTCAACCTTTATCCTCACCTTTAACCCTAGCCCCGTTACAACCCTAACAAAGACCTTTTGATCTGTTTATCATCTCATTTTACAGTGGTGGAGATTTGATTTTCAGGCAAGCCTTGTAACATCCCGAAATTGGGCCTAGGAGAATTGAGCCCAATGGGCCTTAGGCGTAGTAGCGTTTAAAATTTTTGAGACCGGCATTAATGCAAGTTGACTTATTGGATAAGTGATTTTGGAAGGTTAGAGGGCTTCTATGAAGTCCCGGGATCAAATATTGGCTTTGGGGAAATTTTGGTTTTAGGTGAAAAAAACCCTGGAAGTTGGCAGGTAGGCCTTAAGAATAAAATATGGAAAAAAATGACACAAGTGGAGTGTGTGGTGTAGTGGCAAAGTGACGCCACATAAGAGGCAAGGGAGTGACGCCACAAGGAAGGAAGGAGGTCCAAAGTTCAAGTCTTGGCTTTTGCATTTTGGTTTCTTTTTACTTGGATCTTAGAATTTGGGCCATAGTTTATATTTAGTTGCGCATGGTTTAAGACACAAGAGGAGCTTGTGGCCAAGTGGTTAGCAGCGTGGATTATGTTGCAAGGGAGCCTGGGTTCGAATCTCATGAAAAGCAAGGGAGTATTTATTTTTCGGATTGGACGGCAAGAGTTTCAGTTGAATTTAAACTCTACTGACGAAGGGATCCCACATCGGAAAGACACAAAGAATGAAGGTGAAGAGCTAGCTATATAAAGAGCATGCCAGGAGGAGAGTTACCATACCTTGGTGGGCGTTTGGGCACAGGAGTGGTCGCAGCGCGGTTTAGCACCAGACTCCTATCAAGTATGTTTGTACTTCTCTACTCTAGCTGTAAAGCGAAAAAATGCCGAAATGCCGGTCACACGGCATTAGTAGCCACACGAGCGTGCGAGCGCACGTATGGGGCTTCGACGCGATAGTTGAGGCCATCAGTAGTATTCGTGTGGGTTGGGGCTGCTTGGGCCTCGATGGGCTGAAGTGGGCCCATATGAGTAAATTGTATGATTGGTAGTATATGTTGAACTAGACTAGGTGGAACTTATATACGTGGCTAGATTCGTGCTAGGTGGGCCATACGAGCGTGTGGGCCCAGATGGGCCGAAATTGGGTTTTAGGCCCAAACGTCCGTACGACCAGAAATGGTAGCTGAGTCGCTAGTGGCGACATTGGGCCTTCAGAAAGGCCATTGCAGGTGTGAGTTTACGAAAATACCCTTGGTGGGTAAATTACGAAAATACCCTTGGTAGGTAAAATTACGATTATACCTTTAGAGGTTGATTAGCTTGATTTTGTTGTTTTATGTATATCTGATTATGATGGTAACTCATGTTATTCTTATATTTGATATATGTTTTGCATACATGACTCATTGCATAATATCTGAATAATTTGTATGTTGCATGGGCATATGGGTGATATTGATAAAGGAGAAGTGTTCCGGTGGTTTTTACCACATTATCCGGTGACTTATGTCACATATTATGTATCCGATGACTTTTGTCACATATTATGAATCCGGTGACTCTGTCACATTATCTGGTGGCTATGCCACGATTATAAGGGCGATGTGCGATTGATCGCAGTGGATCGCGCCGATGGTGTGTAGCGGATGGAGGGTCGATTTAGTAATCCCTACGGTGTGATTGGTAGGTACGGGTGGTGTGTAGAGGATGGATACCTAGGTGGGTTCAGGACTGCATTGTCATTCTTATATGTACATGTGATTTAATATGCTATGGTTCGATATGCTAAGTTATGGGCTTATGGCCAAATATGACTAAAGAATGGGTTTTGCATCATTTGGCATGTGTTATCGCTATATCTTGTGATATTAGGCTACGCCCGATTCGATTTATGTGTGCTTGGCCAAGTATGTTATTGTGAGGCTAAGGCCCAATCGCTTTTGTGGGCTTAGCCCGATTATCACTCGTGGGAAACACACTGCTGAGTTTTCGTAAACTCACCCTCTTTTAAATGTTTGAGTAATCATTAGACCGCGAATTTGGGGAGTCGAGCGGACTTGTGGTGGTGGCCTGCAATGTTTTTCGTAAACTCGTTTCTTATATTTAAACTTACTTTTAATTTTGGGATTTTGATATGTAATAAGGCCTTTGGTATTTTATTTGGTTTTAGCTTTCAATTTGGTTATTGTTTATTATTTAATGTTCAATATGGGATTTTCTGAAATGATAATTAAACCGTTTTATTCAAAATTACTTAAACTCAATTTTCACAACAAATACAATTTTATTCAAATTAATAACAACTTTGTAAAGTGGGCATTAAATGAATCGGCTTTTATAAACAAACCACAAAATGCGGAGTTTCAAAAAGAATACGAACTTTTTAACAAACGCACAGTTTTTAAATAACCTTTTTATGTGACATGCCAGATTTGGTCGTAACGTTTAGGCCGGGTTTGGGGTGTTACAAGCCTATGGGATTAACGTTTCAGGTTCGACTTATGAGTGTTTTTTCTGAACCTTAAACACTTAAAGAGTGATTTGAGTGAATCTTTTGTGAGGATATCAATCCTTGTCGATTTTGAACCAAAGGTAATTATTTAGATGAAGGGAAACACCTATATTTTCGTACTACAAATATATGACTTTGATTGTTTGAATCTTTAGGACTCTTTGAGTTGAATTATCCATGTATGAATTATCTGTGAATTATGATGAAACATTATTGATGAATATTATGAATCAATAAGCCTCAAAATGACAAAAATTAATGACACTATGTACCTTATTGTCAGGTATGCATCTTCGAAAAATTTGATCAGGATAGTATTTGAAAAAATACGGATCATCCCAATAAAATTCTTTTACCTCGGAAAAAATTTTCCTTTTATCTTGTAAACTCCACTCAGAAGGAATTATTCCTGCCGCAAGGAAATTAGCAATGTCAGCAAACTATGGTATAACAGAGATATTTAAAAGTTGTTCATCAGGAAAACTATCATTAATTAGGGAAGTTTTAAAAGATTCATCACAAACAAGTCTTGACAAATGGTCAGCCGCAACATTTTCTTCTCTTTTCTTATCTCGAATGGTGATGTTGAATTCTTGAAGAAGAATAATCCACCTAATCAACCTGGGTTTGGTATCCTTTTTGGAGAGAAGATATTTTAAAGCTGTATGGTCACTAAAGACAACAATAGATGATCCAACAAGGTAAGATCTGAATTTTTCTAATGCAAGAACTACTGCAGTAATTCTTTTTCAGTAGTAGAATAATTCATTTAAGCACTATTTAATCATGGGGTTTCATAATAGGACAAAAGTGAACATACTTTTAAGTTTTCCAAAAGCCAGTTCACACTCTTCAGTCCATTCAAACACACTATCCTTTAATAATAGATTACACAAAGGTCTAGATATAGCATTAAAATTTTTATATGAATCTCTTATAAAATCCTGTGTGTCCTAAAAATGACCTAATGTCCTTTATAGTTTTTGGTGTTTGAAAATTGGAAATTAACTCAAAGTTTGACTTGTCTACCTCAATCCCTTTTGAAGAAACTATATGTCCCAAAACAATTCCTTTAGTGACCATGAAATGACATTTGTCCCAATTAAAAACGATATTTTTTAATTTACATCTAATTAAAACCTTTTCTAAATTGGATAAGCAATGATCAAATGAATCACCAAAAATTGAAAAATCATCCATGAATACTTCTAAAATGCGTTCAACCATATCACTAAAAATACTAAGCATGCATCTTTGAAACGTGGCTAGTGTATTACATAATCCAAAAGGCATCATTTGATATGTAAAAGTGCCAAAAGGATATGTGAAAATAATTTTCTCTTAAACCTTAAGTGAAATTGCAATTTGGTTATACCCAGAATATCCATATATAAAACAATAAAATTCATGCCCCGTAACTTTTTCTAAGATTTGATCCATGAAAAGAAAAGGGAAATGATCTTTTCTAGTCACTGAACTAAGTTTCCTATAGTCAATGCACTTGTGACTGTTAAAAATATGATTGTTGAATTCACCGAATTTGTGATTAAAGTTTCAAACCACTTGGGTCAGCATGTTATAGTGGATTAAAATCTGTAAGAATTGTCCGTTGATAATAGAAGGTCATTGTTTTCTGGCTAATTTGATGTTTCTACCCTTTGATGAATTTGATGTAATATTAGGAATGTATTGGTTAACCCAACATGATGTAGTGGTAAATTTTAAGTATAAATACATTGAATTAAAGTGTCAAAATGGTGAGTTACTTCAGGTTGAATCTGAGGAGCTGGATGGGTTATCTAATGTGATTTCAGCAATATCAGCACAGAGATATATTAGAAAAGGGTATGAGGCTTATCTTGCTTATGTGCTGAATGCCAAAGTGTCTGAGTTGAAAATCCAGTCAGTGCCGGTTGTTTGTAAGTTTCCTGAGGTATTTCTAGAAGAATTGCCCGGTTTGCCACCAGTTAGAAAGGTGGAATTTTCTATAGACCTTGTATCAGAGACGGCACCAATACTGATAGCACCATATAGAATGGCTCTTACTAAATTAAAGGAGTTGAAAGTGTAGCTGAAAGAATTAATTGATAAAGGATTTGCTCGACCAAGCTTTTCACCGTGGGGTGCACCGGTATTGTTTGTAAACAAGAAAGATGGATCATTGAGACTATGCATCGATTACATACAGCTTAATAAAGTCATAATAAAGAATAAGTACCCGTTGCCTCGTATAGATGATTTGTTTGATCAATTAAAAGGTGTCACTGTATTTTCAAAAATTGATCTACGATCTGGTTACTATCAACTACGAGTAACGGATTTAGATGTGCCAAAAACAGCTTTCAGAACCAGATATGGGCATTATGAATTTTTGGTGATGCCATTCGGATTAACGAATGCCCCGGTGGTATTTATGGTTTTAATGAACAGAATTTTCAGACCATACCTAGACAGGCTCATGGTTGTTTTTATTGATGATATTTTGGTTTATTCCCGGGATGAAAATGAGCATACTGAACATTTGAGAACTGTATTGCAAACTCTGCATGAGAAGCAATTGTATGCCAAGTTCAGTAAATGTGAATTCTGATTAAATGAAGTTAGTTTCCTTGGACATGTTGCATATGCAGAAGGTATTTGGGTGGACCCGAATAAAACTTCAGCTATTGTAAGTTGGAAGCCACAAAGGAATGTTTCTGAGGTCTGAAATTTTCTGGGGCTAGCCGGATATTATCGGAGATTTATTACAGGGTTTTTAATGATAGCTTCTTCGATGACTCGATTGCTGCAAAAAGATGTGAAATTCAAGTGGACCAAAAAATGTCAATAGAGTTTTGATAGAATGAAAGCCTTACTGACGGAAGCACTCGTACTAGTTCAACCTGAACCAGGTAAAGAATTTGTAGTATACGGTGATGCCTCATTGAATGGTTTGGGTTGCGTATTGATGTAAGATGGTAAAGTTGTAGCTTATGCATCTAGGCAGCTAAAACCGCATGAAAAAAATTACCCGGTACATGATCTTCAGTTAGCAACCATTGTGTTTGCACTGAAGATAGGGCGGCATTATCGATTTGGTGAAAAGTGTCATATTTTTAAGGATCATAAAAGTCTAAAGTATTCAATGACACGGAAAGAATTGAACTTGAGACAACGGAGGCGGTTGGAATTATTGAAAGATTATGATCTCGTTATCGATTACCATCCGAGGAAAGCTAATGTAGTGGCAGATGCCTTGAGTCGAAAATCTTTGTTTTCCCTGCGGGCATTGAACGCCCAATTGTCCTTCTCTGATGATGATTCAATTATAGTCGAGTTAAGAGATAGACCAATATTTCGGCAACAAATCTGTGAGGCTCAGAAGGATGATGATAAGTTACAAGCCAAACGAGTGCAAAGTGAGTCCGATCTTGATTCAGAGTTTCAGATTGATTCAAATGGTTGTTTGTTGTTTAGAGACAGAATGTGTACCAAAGAATTTAGAACTAGTACAAAAGATTTTACATGAAGCACACAATAGTGTTATGTCTGTGCATCCCGGTAGCAACAAAATGTATAATGACTTGAAGAAAATGTACTGGTGGCCGGGAATGAAAAGAGATATCTCTGAATTTGTATCTAGATGCTTGATATGTCAACAAGTAAAGGCTGAGCACCAAGTGCCTTCAGGACTATTGCAGTCAATTATGATTTCGGAATGGAAATAGGAAAGGATTACCATTGACTTTGTATCAGGATTACCCTTATCACCGAAAAAGAAAGATTGGAACGGTGGAAATGTGCAAGTGTACACAATCGTAACAAGTAATAAAAGTGACAAGTAAATGTCGAGTTATCATTCCACGAGGATTTGTAAAAGAATTATTTATGAAATACTTTCAAACACTTTGGTTAAGAAAAATATTTGATTTTTGGAAACTATTTGAAAACTAAAAGAAAAACAAGTAAATTAAAATAAAACAAAGTTCAAGTGTGCGATTTCAAAAACTGATTTTAATCAATATGACATGATTGTGTTGGTTTAATCACATTTCTTACCTTAGAATTATTAAACTTGTGTTTATACTTGTTAAAACATGGCAACCCGATAAATTGCTAACTTATGAACACATTTACAAATCAAAGATCCATTTTTCTCTTGTACATATTTCTATGCCAATTCGACCGATTAAACAGACTGCAAAAAGTAAACATGTTATTGCACATACATACTCATTGAATTAAACAAAATACTCATTAAATTAAACAATCTCTCGCATATTCCTATGTCGATGCAAACGATTAATTCAACCTAACAAGCATATAAAAGATCATGTGAAATAACAAAGTATTTTCACTTTGAAACAATTTAATCACAAAAATCCTGCAAGTTATGCAAGGCATACATATCGTCAAATATAATGCTAATTTAATCTTCAGCTACCTTAGAAAAATTAAACATGCACAGATTAAGTATTGTGTCCATTAATTATAATTTCAATGCGTTTAAATAATTAATTCATTAGCTATCTAAACAATTATAATGCCAGATAACTTAGCATAATTTTACTTAATCAAACATTTCAAGAGGCCTTTAACAAAGATAAACATAATTTTAATAATCTAAGAGGGCGAAATGAAATCAAACCAACACAAATTAAATTCAAGCTAAATTGATTAAATTAAACATTTCAAAAGCATGAATATTCATAAACATGTTCGTCAAAACAACAACAAATAATTTAAAGAGATAGGAACGAGAAACAAATCTGGTGGCTCTCCGTGACTTGTCTGATTGATTCCTCCTTTGTTCTTTGTTGTCCTCGGCTATCAAGGGGGCTTATGAACTCTTCAAAGGCTGCTTCAAATGGCTGGAAAACACCTCTTTTCCAAGAGGGGAAATCGGCACAAGAACAATGGGAAAATAGAGTGGAAATGAAAGGGAGAAGAATTGAAAGAATGAGAGAATGTTGGAGAAGTAAGGGATGCCTTGAATGAGCAGCTAGGGGCTGTATTTATAGGTGTTAGGGGCTGCTAAAAATAGCAAATAATCAGCAGCTAAGTGTCCCTCATGGCCGGCCATCCTATGTGGCAAAGTTGATGGATTCAACTTTGCCAAAATTAGCTTGGGGCAATCTAAAAAGCCTTGAATTTTGGAGGGGTTTGAATGTGATTTTGAAAGATCTTCAAGGGCTCCTTTGCAAGCTGAATAAATCAGCAAATAAGCTGATTTGGGCCTTCATCATGGACGGTTTGGGCTGCCCAATTAGTGGCTGGTTCGGTTCAACCGGTTCGGTTCAACTAGTGCGGTTTAACTAGACCCTTTTTCATAATTAATTAAAAATAATTTATTTAACCCAAATTAAATTGGGAATAAATTAAAATTAATTAAATTATGATTAAATCTTCATAATTGGACCGCCTTGGGCTGGAAATAGAGTCGCCTTGACACTTCAAATCGCTTCTCGGTTTAATTCTTTGAGAGGTGTCTCACGAGCAATTTTTTCCCTTTTGCGATTCTCATGAAAATAGTCAGATTTAAACAAAATTAATTATAAAATTAATTAAAATTTATCATATTCATATTTTGAGCACAAATTAATTATTTTATAATATTTAATTATTTTTCGACAAGAATTTACTCGGAACCACATGAAATTGGGTCAAAAAGGGCATGCAAAAGTATATAAATTTTCGTGTTTCCACACCCCTAAACTTAATTCATTGCTCGTCCCGAGTAATGCACAAACTTGAAAAGAATCTTTGAAAACACCTTTGAAAAATTCCTTCAGAACAACTTTCTTCTCGAAATTATGAATTGAATATACTTAAGCTCAAAGATAAGAAATTTGATAGTTACGCAACTTAAGCATTCATATCGTTCAAATTACCTCCAACAATTATCATACTAGCGAAATTAGAAAGACATGTTCTTCACTACCAAACTGATTTTAATTCCTTATTCAAAAAGTAAACTACAATCATTAAGCTTAACTAATGTCTTCATATGTTGAACATAGCAATTTCTCTCCACTAATGTAGGTAGCATGGGAATCTCGAATCAATAGGTCTTTAATAAGGTTGTAACGTGGCCGGGCTTAAGGGTAGGTAAAAGATAGATAAAATTTATGGCTCAAAACCCTAGACTCAGCTTAATATCAAACCTTCAGAACTTCAATCCTTGATACCCATCTTATGCTCTTTCGAACACTTATTTCATTTTGAGTACATGTTTCTTTTTTTCTTTTTTTCTTTTTTTAAAATCAAGCTCGAGCACTTGCTTCACGTACAATAAATTTTTCGAGCATTTGATACTTCTTTTCACTCCCCCAAACTTATTTTCAAACTATCTTTTGAGTAGTACTGAGTCTAGTGTTTGGGATGATTTTAGAAGTAATTAAGAGAAAGTTGATGGCTAAATGTTGCATAGGTCCAAATAAAATTAGGCCATATCATCTCAAAATTGGGTTTCAAAGGATAATTTCATCAGGGTCAGCTTGAAAGGCTCAAACGGTCCAAACAAAATTTTGCCTAAATCATTTTCAATCTTCCCTGCTTCCTAGGATTTCGCCTCAAGAAATTACTAAGTCAATTCTAAAGACTTAAGCTTTCATGCATGCCTAATTTTTTCGTAAGGAACTAAAAATTTTATGGTATGAATTTGTATGCTTTATTAAAAATACTTTCACATCTTTATTAGCTAACATAATAAATTATTGTAATAACAGAACTTTATTAATACTAAAGTTTAGCATAAGTAACAAAATTTCAATTTATTGAACAAAAATATATCCTAAGCATAATTAAAAGAACATTTTATTCTGAATGGAATCAATTCAAATTTTCAGTCCCCCCTATTTAAAGTGAACAATGTCCTCATTGTTTAAAGTGAATAAATACTATACACCAGGTAGGGTAATTAGAAAAGAGGAGGTGAGTCAAATTGACTGCTTAAGTACCAAGCTCTTTCTAAAATCCAATCCTAGACATGTATATATTTATTGCCACACTTTATCCTTTGAGACCGTTCAATTTTTATTCATGCTTCCTATCTCTTATTTTATTATTTAAAAAAAATTAAAATTCCTAATTGACCTAATCCTAAGATACTTAAGAAAGAAATAAAAGTTGAAGTCCTCCCCTTTTTTATTTGTTCGCCGATCCTTCCGAATTTGACTCATCCTTTGCTCCATTAGTATTATTCTTGCATGAATCGCCTTGCTCCTTCTTCGATGATGAAAGCCATGGTTCAAATATGTAATCTGGAAACTCAGGCACAAAAATAAATGGGTCATTATAAATCTTCTTAAGGGCACTCCTCATTGAGTCATCTCTTATTTTTGCATATCTCCAGTAGGCTTGTTGCTGCCATTGCATGTGCTGCATCAAGTCCATTAACTTAAACAATTCATCATAAAGATCTGGGCTAGGTGGTGGAGCTCTAAACATTGCGAGCTCGATATCGGAGTTCAACCGGATCCATTGATTCTGCCTCATGAGGGACGTCAGTTGATGGCTCTGGCGGTACTTCTGTGGGATCATCCTCTGCTTCTTCGGGATCCTCGCTTTCTTCAATTTGCTGCTGAAGAACAGAATCTCCGGCTACTCGGTAGAGGTCCCAATCAGTGATTGTGCCTTGACTATACTCTGTCTGCTTTACATCCGCAAGGAGTTTTGCTTTTAAACATAAGATTGTGATGGTAAAGGGAAAATAGGCAGGGCCGGATCGTCTAACGGCACAATTTCGTATTTTTCTCAGGATGATTTTGCCCACATCAATGGTCTTTCCGGTTAGAATCGAGTATAATAGGACCATTCGCTCTAATGAAATTGTCGTCCCGTGTGAACTAGGCATAAGGCTGAAACGTATGAAATAGAACCATACCTTCGCTAGAGGTGTCAAATACTCTCTTCGACATGTGTGGATTCCTTGCTTTGACACAGTCCACTTGGAACCTGGCACTGTGAGTTCCTCGAGGATTTCTTGTAGATTTTTAGGCTTAATATTGCTCAACAGAGAGGAATATTCATCGTTGTCGAAATCGGGTAATTCAAAGAACTCATTAATAGCATTAGAATTTATTGGTACCTTGATTCCATGGATGGAACTTGGTCGATTTGTTTGAAGTTAAGTTCGCGTAGAATTCACGAACTAATTCCTCATCCACACTTGGTCTCTTTTCACAAAACAATTCCCAATTGAGGGCTTCAGCAACTTGACGAATACGAGCCATAAAATCTCTGTAGTTGCTTTCCTTCAATGTGAAGCCTTTTCCGGATGCATCTGTTGATTCTTGAAGATACTTTCGTATCTTATTTTGGCTTCTTCATGTGAAATTTGCTTTTTGTTTTGTCAATTTGCGCGGAGGCACGAGTTCTTTTACGAGTCATGATGGACCTGAACACAAGATGGAAAGAATAAAAATCAGTTGAATAATTTAATTAATTCAACAAATTGAAAATTCAATAATTGAATAGAAATTAAAAATAAAATTTAATAGCAATTACTAATATTTCAATAAATTGAAATATTAAGTAATTAGAGAAATTAAATTTTAAAAATTTACTAACAATTATCAATATTTCAATAAGTTGAAAAGAATTAAATAATTGAATAAAAATTAAAATTTTAAAAGAAAATTATTCTTGCCACTTTCCTTGCAGATTTGAAGAGCTCTAAAAAAAATAAATAAAATAAAATACTAATGAGTTTAAAGGAAGAGTTTAAAGGAGGGTTGGCTTAGTGTTGGGGAAAAAGAGATGTGTGCATAGGCACACAATGCGATAAAGGAGTGCGCGCACAAGGCTGCAGAAAGCGGTGCGCAAGGCAAAGCACGGCAATGGTGCGCACAAGTGGGTCTGGCCGAGAAGAAGCAGCGCGGCGGTCTTGGCCGCGCGAGAGCCGGCGTTGGCGCGCGCGGCTGAGCTGGAGGAGCTGCTCTTCTTTGGCCGAATGAAGGCTTGGGGCTAGGGGCTTGCGGCAATTGGTGTTTTGGTGGATGAGGAGTTGAGTGATGGGTGAATGGTGAGTGCAATTTATAGATGGAGGAGTATAAATTTGAATAAAACTCTTAGAATAATTAAAACATTAAAAATAAGAGTCCCCTTCTAATTTTACTCATGATAAACAACAATTAAAAAAACATAACTACATTATCAATTGTTATTTAATTATTAAGATAAATATGAAAAATAAAAATAATCCTAATCTTAAGCTCAATTGATAAAAGTTAATATATAAATTATAATGAATATAATTATATATTAAAGTTTATCAATAATTTATAAATATGAAATTAAAAAAAATGTTTATTTAGATGCCTTAAAATATTTACAAAAAGAGGCACCTAGTTTTTATTATTTATGAAAATAGCAACCATATTTTGAAAATAATTCAATTAAGTCCTTAGACTTAACGAAAATTTGGAATTAAGTTGCAATTTAAGACTTGGGTCAAAATTGACCTTTTTATTTGGAAAACTTAAAAATTTATTTTGATATTCAGGGCTAATTCCTTGGAAAATTATGCCAAAATCAATTCCCGGGGAAAGATTGGAGGTCACAAGCGGTCCCGCTTAAGTTCCAATCTCCTAGACAGAATTTATTTGAGCATAATAAACCCGGAAATATTCCCTAAATATTTTATTGAAAGCAGTAAAAAAAGAAAAAAACTAGACTAGAACTCTTAAGCATTAAGAATAAGAGTTTAATTCTAATTTAACTCATGATAAACAACAATTAATAATTAAATTAACATACTAGATTATCAATTGTCATTTACTTATTAAGATAAATATAAAAATAATCCTCATTCTAAGCTCAATTGATAAAAGTTAATATATAAATTATAATGAATATAATTATATATTAAAGTTTATCAATAATTTATAAATATGAAATTAAATAAAAATGTTTATTTTAGATGCCTTTTAAAAATATTTACAAAAAGAGACACCTAGTTTTTGTTATTTATGAAAATAGCAACCATATTTTGAAAGTAATTCAATTAAGTCCTTAAACTTAACGAAAATTTGAAATTAAGTCGCAATTTAAGACTTGGGTCAAAATTGACCTTTTTATTTGGAAAACTAAAAACTTATTTTGCTATTCAGGGCTAATTCCTTGAAAGTTATGCAAAAATCAATTCCCGGGAAAGATTGGAGGGTCACAAAGCGGTCCCGCTTAAGTTCCAATCTCTAGGCATGTAATTTATTTAAGCATAATAAACCCGTAAGTATTCCCTAAATATTTTATTGAAAGCAATAAAACTAAGGATTAGATAAACTGAACGAGATTTTATCCCGTTCAGGGTTTTCTCCATAATAATGTTTCAAGCTACCGAGCATTAACTTGAAATTACTCTCTTACCTTGGAGTTCAATAACCCCGTATGGATAGACACGGTGAATCATAAATGGACCGGACCAGCGTGACTTTAACTTACCCGGAAAGAACTTGATGCGGAATTAAATAGCAATACTTGCTGACCCGCTTCAAACTCTCGAACTCGGATATGCTTGTCATGCCATTTTTTGAGTCTTTCTTTGAGTAACTTGGCATTTTCGTATGAGAACATTCGAAATTCCTCTAGCTCGTTGAGTTGGAGCATTCGTTTCTCTTTAGCAAGCTTGAGATCCAAATTGAGTTGTCGAAGAGCCCGAGAAGCTCTATGCTCTAACTCGAGAGGTAGATGGCATGCTTTCCCAAACACTAACCGATAGGGTGACATTCCTAAGGGTGTCTTGTATGCCGTTCTATAGGCCCATAAAGCGTCATCTAGTCTCTTGGACCAATCTCGTCGGTTCGGGCAAACTACCTTCTCGAGTATGCCTTTGATCTCCTTATTTGCCAGTTCAGCTTGCCCATTTGTCTGCGGATGGTAAGCTGTGGCAACCTTGTGTTTCACTCCATGCTTATCTAGCAACCATTTTAACCACTTGTTCACAAAGTGGGTCCTTCATCATCGATAATAGCTCTTGGGGTTCGAACCTTGTGAACACATGTTTACGCAAAAACTTCATCACGACTTTAGCATCGTTCGTCGGATATGCTTCACCTCGACCCATTTGGACACATAATCTCATCGCTACCAATATATACTTATGACCAAAAGACGGAGGAAAAGGGCCAAGGAAATCAATACCCCATACATCGAACAATTCTACCTCAATGATATTTGTTCGAGGCATCTCATCTCTGTTGGATCGTTTCCAACCCTCGACATTGATCACAATTCTTTACGTAAGCATATGCATCCTTGAATAGTGTTGGCCAAAAGAATCCGGCTTGCAATACTTTTGGCATTTGTCACGAGTACCTCCAAAGTGTCCTCCACTTGAGATTTGAATGACAATGGTATAAAATTTTTGGTGTTTCATCCTCTGTCACACACCTTCTAATCATCCGATCGCACACTTTTTGAACAAATACGGCTCTTCCCAAAAATAATACTTTACATCGTGAAGAAATTTTTTCCCTTGCTGATACGTTTTATCAGTTGGCATCAAACCACAAGCTAAATAATTAGCAAAGTCAGCAAACCAAGGAGTATTATGGACATGAGTTACCTTCAGTATTTGTTCATCCGGAAATGTCTCATGGATCGGTAAAAGTGAAGAATTTTCCTCTTGCGGCTCCAATCTGGATAGGTGATCTGCTACTTGGTTCTCTACTCCTCTTCGATCTTGAATTTCCAGATCAAACTCTTAGAGTAGAAGCACCCACCGGATCAATCTCGGCTTAGCATCTTTCTTGGCTAATAAGTACTTAATCGCGGAGTGGTCCGTATAGACAATCACTTTGGTACCTACAAGATAAGATCGAAACTTGTCAAAAGCAAAAACAATAGCAAGTAACTCTTTTTCTATTACCGTATAGTTCAGTTGGGCTCCAGTTAGAGTTCTGCTTGCGTAGTAGATAGGATGAAAAACTTTGTTCCTTCGCTGGCCCATTACAGCTCCAATGGCGAAGTCACTTGCGTCATACATCAATATAAATGGCGAATCCCAGTCTGGTGTGACAATTATAGGTGCCGTGACTAATCGATTCTTCAGATCGTTGAAGGCTTTTAAACAATCCTCGTCAAACTTGAATATCGAGTCCTTCTCCAATAACTTGCATAAGGGCTTAGCCACTTTGGAGAAATCCTTGATAAACCTTCGATAGAAACCCGCGTGGCCCAAAAAGCTCCTAACACCTTTTACAGGTGTTGGAGGTGGGAGTTTTTCAATAACATCTACTTTTGCCTTGTCCACCTCGATCCCATGTCTCGTTATCCGGTGGCCTAGAACAATTCCTTCTCGTACCATGAAATGGCATTTTTCCCAATTGAGTACGAGATTCGTCTCTTCACATCGCCTTAGTACCTTTGCTAGATTGGCTAAGCAATCCTCGTAAGTATCTCCAAATACTGAGAAATCGTCCATGAAAACTTCCAAGTATTTCTCAACCATGTCAGTAAAAATAGACATCATACATCTTTGAAATATAGCAGGTGCATTACATAAACCAAATGGCATGCGTCTAAATGCAAATGTACCGCATGACGGACAGTGAATGTCGTTTTGTGTTGATCTTAGGTGCTCTGATGAATCAATGTACCCTGAGTATCCGTCGAGAAAATAGTAGTAATCTCGTCCTGCGAGTCTATCTAACATCTGGTCCAAGAACGGTAAAGGAAAGTGATCTTTCCTAGTCGCCTTGTTCAGCTTCCGATAATCGATACAGATTCTCCATCCCGTAACTGTCCTCGTTGGTATCAACTCATTGTTCTCGTTCTCCACGACCGTGATACCTCCTTTCTTCGGTACGCACTGGACTGGACTCACCCATGAACTATCTGAGATGGGGTAAATTATACCCGTATCCAACCATTTGATGATTTCCTTTTTCACGACATCTTTCATGATTTGGTTCAGTCTTCGCTGTCCATCAATCGTTCCTTTCTCGCCATCTTCTAATATGATCTTGTGCATACATACGCATAAAGCTAATCCATGAATGTCGGCTATGGTCCATCCGATAGCCTTCTTGAATTGTTTCAAAACTATGATAAGCTTCTCTTCTTGTTCGGTGGTTAATTCTGCTGAAACAATCACAGGCAAAGTAGAGGCGTTACCTAAATAAACATATTTTAAGTGTGAAGGTAATACCTTGAGTTCTAACTTAGGTGGATCCTCAATTGATGCTTTTGGCTGCATGTAATCTCTATTCTCTAATTTCAAAGACTCAAAACGAGTTTATGATTAAATCTCTTTTGATTAGCTTCGAGCGAAGCTAAGTATTCATCCTCCTCTTCCTCATTTGGGAGATCTGATGTCAAAATTCTTTCCAATGGGTCATCAACATTGTTAAGTTCCCTCTCTACTATTAATTCCTCTAAATCGGTCTTCGCAAAACAATCATCCATAGTGTCGAAATCGCATTGACTTGAAAACATTAAATGTTACCGATCGTCCCCGAACATGCATAGTCAGCTCGCCTTTTTGCACATCAATAAGAGTCCTTCCAGTTGCTAGGAATGGTCTTCCTAGGATAATTGGCACTTCTTTGTCTGCTTCAAAATCCAGAATTACAAAGTCAGCAGGAAAGATAAACTTATCTACGCGTACCAATACGTCCTCGATTTTTCCTTCTGGATGTGCTAAGGATCGATCTGCTAGTTGAAGTGTAATCGTAGTTGGTCTTACTTCTCCTATCCCCAATTTCCTAAATATTGACATAGGCATCAAGTTAATACTTGCACCTAAGTCACATAATGCTTTACCACAATATGTTGATCCAATATTGCATGGTATTGTGAAACATCCAGGATCCTTCAATTTTGGGGGTAATTTGTTCTGAAGATATGCACTGCATTCCTTCGTCAGAGCTACCGTCTCAAATTCTCCAAGTCTTTGTTTCTTAGACAGAATATCTTTCATGAACTTCACGTAGTTCGGCATTTGCTCAAGTGCTTCGACCAACGGGATGTTGATGTGAAGTTGCTTGAGTACGTCTAGGAACTTCTTGAATTGAATTTCTTGCTTCGGCTTCTGAAGTCTTTGAGGGTAGGGTGGCGGTGGTTTCAGTACTGGAACTGGTTTCGGTTGATTCTCCTTTGGCAGTAATTCTGCATCTAACGACGTTGTTGGGAGATAAGAATTAACTGGTCTTGCGATTACTTTGATGGGTCTTGCAGATTTTGGTTCTGGCGAAACTGGTGTGTCAACACTTGGTTGAACTTCTTCTTGAGCATCAGCTTGCTCCTTTTCAACTTCGACAATGTTGGGCTCTATTGTCTTTCCGCTCCTCAACCGTAATGCTTTTGCGATGTTCTTTCCCGATTTCTCGGATTTTCCGTGTCACTAGGTAAAGCACCTTGTGGTCGGTTCCTCGATTCGATGCGCAAGTCGCCCACTTGATTCTCCAAATTCTTTAATGTAGCTGCTGGCTCTGGATTAAGGCATCATTTTTCGCTAGATATGCCTTTAGCAAGCTTTCCGGACTCATTGGATGCTTGATTTGAACCGGTTTACGGACTTGTTGCGGAAAATTTGGCTATTTGGGTCGGCCTTGGTTGGGTGTAATCGCGGTTAGGCCCCTTGGTTACTCCAGAAAAATTAGGGTGGTTTCTCCACGATGGGTTATAAAAGTTGACCGCGACCCTTGCCTTCCTTGATTTTGGTTACGATTGCCCATGTAGTACCACAGTTTCGGGTTCGATGGACATTCTTGAACAAATGTCCCTCCCCACAATAAACACAAAGGCTATATTCTCAAGTTGATTAGTTTGGTGTGTCTTGCAAAACTATTAAACCCATTAGCGATAAGATTTTTAAGCATTGAGGATATCGATGATACGAGATGCGAGTGAAGTAAGGGCGTCTACTTCATGAATTCCAATGACTAAATCTTTCGACGCGCTTCGGTTAGTTGGCCTGCGATAGTTATTTGTTGGCAATCCTTTCAATAATTTCATAAGCCTCGTTATAAGACTTAGAAAGGAGAGCACCATTAGCAGAGGCATCCACTACCATCTTTGTGTGAGCGTTGAGACCATTATAGAATGTCTCAAGTTGAATGCAATGAGGAATTCCATGCTGAGGGCATTTTTGTAATAGTTCCTTAAATCTTTCCCATACCTCATACAAGGACTCGTCATCCATTTGATGGAAAAGCTTGATCTCGTTCTTAGTTTAGCATTTTTGCTTGGTGGAAAATACTTCATAAGGAACCTCTCGGCTAACTCTTGCCATGTAGAAATGGAGTTCGATGGCAATGAATTCAACCAAGCACGAGCTCTATCCCTTAATGAATAGGGGAACAACTTCAATCTTAAGGCATCTTGAATTACTCAGGCTAACTTGAAAGAATCGCTCACTTCCATGAATAGTCTTAAGTTAAGATGAGGATCTTGATGAGGCATCCATTGAATTTGGCCCACTATCTCAAGCATCCGGAACATGGTAGCTTCACTCGAATTGTTGTGCCTCGATTTGGTCTCCTAATACCCGGATTAAGATCGTTAAATCATTGCACGGCATATTGTCTTAAGGCTCTATCCTATCATCAGCAATAAGGATAGGATTACAGCAGGGTTTGCTCCGTCTCCTTGGTTTATATTCTCGAGATTCATTCCTTGATCCTTCTCTAGTTTGCTTGTCTTCTTCGTTGGCGAAAGGTTCGTTCTATTTCGTGGTCCACAGGAGTAAGTCAATAATCTGGTCAATACTCATAAACACCGAAATATTCACAGAAAAATCAATTAAGTTAAAATTTAAACAAGAAAATAAATAAACCAAAATGTAAAACAGATTCACAAATAATGACTTTGAAAAACAGTCCCCGGCAACGGCGCCAAAAACTTGGAACGGTGGAAATGTGCAAGTGTACACAATCGTAACAAGCAATAAAAGTGACAAGTAAATGTCGAGTTATCGTACCCACAGGGACTGTAAAAGAATTATTTATGAAATACTTTCAAACACTTTGGTTAAGAAAAATATTTGATTTTTGGAAACTATTTGAAAACTAAAAGAAAAACAAGTAAATTAAAATAAAACAAAGTTCAAGTGTGCGATTTCAAAAACTGATTTTAATCAATATGACATGATTGTGTTGGTTTAATCACATTTCTTACCTTAGAATTATTAAACTTGTGTTTATACTTGTTAAAACATGGCAACCCGATAAATTGATAACTTATGAACACATTTACAAATCAAAGATCCATTTATCTCTTGTACATATTTCTATGCCAATTCGACCGATTAAACAGACTGCAAAAAGTAAACATGTTATTGCACATACATACTCATTAAATTAAACAATCTCTCGCATATTCCTATGTCGATGCAAACGATTAATTCAACCTAACAAGCATATAAAAGATCATGTGAAGTAACAAAGTATTTTCACTTTGAAACAATTTAATCACAAAAATCCTGCAAGTTATGCAAGGCATACATATCGTCAAATATAATGCTAATTTAATCTTCAGCTACCTTAGAAGAATTAAACATGCACAGATTAAGTATTGTGTCCATTAATTATAATTTCAATGCATTTAAATAATTAATTCATTAGCTATCTAAACAATTATAATGCCAGATAACTTAGCATAATTTTACTTAATCAAACATTTCACCGAGGCCTTTAACAGCATAAACATAATTTTAATAATCTAAGAGGGCGAAATGAAATCAAACCAACACGAATTAAATTCAAGCTAAATTGATTAAATTAAACATTTCAAAAGCATGAATATTCATAAACATGTTCGTCAAAACAACAACAAATAATTTAAAGAGATAGGAACGAGAAACAAATCCGGTGGCTCTCCGTGACTTGTCTGATTGATTCCTCCTTCGTTCTTTGTTGTCCTTGGCTATCAAGGGGGCTTATGAACTCTTCAAAGGCTGCTTCAAATGGCTGGAAAACACCTCTTTTCCAAGAGGGGAAATCGACACAAGAACAATGGGAAAATAGAGTGGAAATGAAAGGGAGAAGAATTAAGAGAATGAGAGAATGTTGGAGAAGTAAGGGATGCCTTGAATGAGCAGCTAGGGGTTGTATTTATAGGTGTTAGGGGCTGCTAAAAATAGCAAATAATCAGCAGCTAAGAGTCCCTCATGGCCGGCCATCCTATGTGGCAAAGTTGATGGATTCAACTTTGCCAAAATTAGCTTGGGGCAATCTAAAAAGCCTTGAATTTTGGAGGGGTTTGAATGTGATTTTGAAAGATCTTCAAGGGCTCCTTTGCAAGCTGAATAAATCAGCAAATAAGCTGATTTGGGCCTTCATCATGGACGGTTTGGGCTGCCCAATTAGTGGCTGGTTCGGTTCAACCGGTTCGGTTCAACTAGTGCGGTTTAACTAGACCCTTTTTCATAATTAATTAAAAATAATTTATTTAACCCAAATTAAATTGGGAATAAATTAAAATTAATTAGATTATGATTAAATCTTCATAATTGGACCACCTTGGGCTGGAAATAGAGTTTCCTTGACACTTCAAATCGCTTCTCGGTTTAATTCTTCGAGAGGTGTCTGCCGAGCCAATTTTTTCCCTTTTTGCGATTCTGTCGAAAATAGTCAGATTTAAACAAAATTAATTATAAAATTAATTAAAATTTATCATATTCATATTTTGAGCACAAATTAATTATTTTATAATATTTAATTATTTTTCGACAAGAATTTACTCGGAACCACATGAAATTGGGTCAAAAAGGGCATGCAAAAGTATATAAATTTTTGTGTTTCCAAAGATGTTGTATGGGTAATTGTCGATTGTTTAACGAAGTCGGCACACTTTATCTCGATACGTATGAATTTTTCATTGGATAGATTGGCTGAACTATATGTTTCTGAGATTGTAAGACTACATGTAGTGCCAATCTCCATTATTTCTGATAGAGATCCCCGGTTTACATCCCGATTTTGGAGTAAGTTGCAAGAAGCTCTGGGCACTCATTTACACCTTAGTACTACATTCCATCCTCAAACAGATGGATTGTCTGAACGTGTGATACAAATTTTAGAGGACATACTTCAGTGCTGTGTACTTGAATTTGGAGGTAACTGGGAAAGGTATCTACCTTTGATTGAGTTTGCTTACAATAATAGTTATCAGTCCAGTATTAAAATGGCACCGTATGAGGCTCTATATGGTCTCAAATATAGAACTCCATTGTATTGGACACAGTTAAGCAAGAAAAAGATACACGAAGTTGACTTAAACCGTGAAACCGAGGAAAAGGTAAAGATAATCTGAGACAGTTTGAAGGCAGCCTCAGACCGTCAAAAGTCCTATGCCGATTTGAAAAGAAAAGAGATAGAATTTCAGGTTGGTGATAAAGTGTTCCTAAAAGTGTCACCATGGAAGAAAGTTATCCGATTCGGTCGTAAAGGGAAATTGAGTCCATAGTTCATTGTACCTTATGAAATCATTGAAAGAATCGGGCCGGTTATATATCAGTTAGCATTACCACCTGAGCTTGATAAGATTCACAATGTTTTCCATGTATCCATGTTACGGCGATATAGATCAAACCCTTTACACTTTATTATTCCAACAGAAGTTGAGATTCAGCCTGATATGACCTACAATAAAGAACTGGTCAAAATGCTTGCACATGAGATGAAAGAGCTAAGAAATAAAAAAGTGGCATTGGTAAAAGTACTCTGGCAACGGCATGGTTTAGAGGAAGCTACTTGGGAGCCGGAGGATATTATGAGGAAGCAATACCCTAACCTCTTTTCTGATAAGAATTTTCGAGGATGAAAATTTCTAAGGGGGGAGAGTTGTAACAGCCTATTTTCGGTGAGATCGGAACACTGGTTTCGTGACCACAAATCCAAGCCCAAAAATAAAATTTTATTTTATTTTATTTTATTTTATTTTATTTTATGATAGGAAGGTCATGTGAAAATTTTGATACGAAAATTTTATCGATTGTGTAGTTAATTAGGTAAAGGACTAAATTGCATAAAATGTGAAAGTTGAATTCTAGTAGATATAAGGATTAATAGCTATGGAATTCAAAACTAGAGGTCTTTATATGGTAATTAGACCATTAAGAAAAGTATGTAGATTTTTCTTGGTGACTCATCCATGGAAAAATTAAAAATGACTAGGGACTAAATTGGAAATCAACAAAATTAAAAGATGATAGAAAAATAAAAAGAAATTATCATCTTTTCTATTCATCTTCTTCCCCAATTTTTTTTTGTGGAAACCTTAGGAGAGAGGAAGACAATTTTTCAAGCTTAGAAAGGTATGAAATCAAGTCCCGTTTTTAATGATTTTTATATTTTTAGAATCGGGATAGCCTAATCTTTCTATTTATGGGATGTATTTGAAAAGATAACAAAGTGTAGAAATTTTGTCATGGATTTAAATGCTGGAAATTTGAAATTTATAGTAGAAAATGAAAGATAGTTAGTTGATAGATAACCAACTTTTACAAAGCAATTTTTCACGGAAACTTGATTTAGGGACTAAAATGAAAAAGTGGTAAAACCCATGGAAAATTCTAAAATTTGTGAAATGTGTGTGCTGTAAAAATTGTTATTAAATATTGGTTAGGCTTGGAAAGAGGACTAGATTGCATGAATTTCATTTTCCGAGACTAGGGACGAAATTGGAATTTTTAAAAAAAGTAGGGGCAAAATAGTAATTTTTTCTAGGATGTAGTAGAATGCAAATGTATGTAAATTGTGATGAATTAATAATTAAATTTGCTTATATAGACCCGGAAAGACTAACTACGGAATTAGATCGAGGGAAACAAAAAGTTTCGGATTAGTTGGAATTCAAACCCGAACAATTGTCAATGTAAGTTCGTGTAACTTAAATATGTGTATTAAATGTTTGAATTGAATGGTGTGATTGTGTTGGTATGTATGAGATGATATCCATAATGAAATAATCATAAGTATGAAATGTGGACAAAATTGACATGTTCTGGGTGAATGTGAGAATTCGATGGAATAAGGTGATATTCTTGGACGAGAATAACATTACACATGTTGTATAAAAGATTTAGCCAGGACGGGTAATCCTAATGTAAGCCTCTTGAGCATATATTATAAATTGGATTTAGCCCGGACGGGTAATCCAAATTAAGCCCTCTAGGGCATGTGTTACAGATAGGATTCAGCCTGGACTGGCAATCCGGTTGTGAAAAATATGGCTCAAGAGTGTGACTCTTATTACGTGCCCTAATGGGTTTTATTGCACATGAAAATACTACTCGAACATCCATCGAAATCTCATCAGTTCAACGGAAAAGACTCTTGAAATATGGAAAGGTAGAATTAATGGAAGTGGTATGTAATGAGCTCATCTATGTTTTACTTGAAATTCATATGAGATTATGTGACTAACTTGTTTGAATAAGTGATTGTGTGTTTAGGTAACTTACCCAAAATTGATGGATTTTTGTTTTATATATGCTTGTATTAATAAATTTAATCGGTAAGTTTATTTCCCGTTATACGAACTTACTAAGCATGAAAGTCCTTACCCCGTTTAATTTTCCCTTGTTTTATAGTGCTCGTAAGCTCGCGAAGGTTGGAGGATCGGTCAGAGCATAATCACACTATCCACAAGTGTTTGAGATTCTTCCCAAAATGTTTTGGTATAGAAGTGTTTTCCAGTATGTAGGTGTTGATTTTGATAATACAATTAAGCTGTGATTTCGAAAAGTCTCGGTGTTTTCAAAAGAGTTGTTCAATTAGATTATCCATTTTTCGAAGTTGGTTTTCCTCAAAGCTAAACAGTTGTTTCTTTTGTTTGTACGATGTAATCTCTATGATCCAAACGTAATATCCAAGCCAGGTATGGGGTGTTACACTTTTATTGTTTTATGATGTTTTTCTAATTTGTTATCTCTTTATCTTATTTATTTTTCTCTATCTTATTATTAGTGTGCTCAGAAACATGTACCCCATTTAGAATCTCCTACGATTCCGATTTTCACTATTCTAGAGAAATTATCCAAATTCAGGGCATTTTCAATTCTTTTTCTCCCTTTTCTTATGATATCTTGCTTACTGTGATTTTATTTGTTTATACATTGAGAGCAATGTACATTTTAAATGTGGGAGGATTTTATATGTTTATGTGATATAGTCCCTGAATTGTTGTTTGTGTTTAAATAATTTTCTCACACCTACCATTAAAGTTACTTTTTTTATTTTAGAGTTTTTATTGATTTTGTTTAGGATTAATTTTTGACTTTTTATGCATTGTGTTTTTTATACTTTAAGCCACGAGAGAGTCAAGCATAATAAGTAGTTTTTCAGACACTATTATTTTAAGTTGTCTCACTGAACTAAGCATTAACTTGAAATTTTAAATTTGCAAATTTGACATCAAAACCATAATTTTTTTGTGAGCATAGAGCATATATTTTTTTCCTGTTCATTTTATTTTTGGTTGTGAATATGCCAACTTGATTTTTATTCTAGAACTTGCTTTGGTTATACATGTCGAGATCACATTATTAATTTGATTTACTGAGATAATAGAGGCACTTAGAGTTTAATCCACTTAACCTTTAATCAGCTTATCTGTTGAATTAACCCCTAATGAACCCCATAGATCTAACACATTGTTTTTTCTTATCACTCATTTGTGTTAACCTGTAACCCATATTAATGTTGTAAAAAAATTTTATTGACTCCTTTTTTGCCGAGATTCAATTTGGTGATTTGGTTAGCTGTCTGACTATATTTCATTATTTACATTACTAAATTTTCTCTTTATTTTAAAAAAAAGGAGATAAAAAATAATAAATGAAAAAATAAAAAGATTTTTTTTTTTTTTTGCTTGAATTGTGAGTCTCATCGTTTATATAAAAGCTCACATCCGCCATTTAAATCTTATTTATGTAATTTCTTTTAATTCAGCAACCAATTTTTTCTAATTTGTAACTTATTAACTCGACTGTTGATTGGTGTGTGATCTCATTTCTTTACAGGTGAAGATTTGGTCTTCAAGCAAGCATATGCTAATAGCATTTCTTGTTCGATTGTTTAGTTTTTACATTACTTGAACTCTAAACACTTTGACTGCTTTGAGGGATGATACTGTGGTGGTTGAGACTTTGGTCCGAGGAACTGGTCTCCCCTATGCTACTGGAGTTTGCTCGCAAAGAACAGCTCCATAACCATTTCAATAATAGGCAAACCATTCTCCTCAAGATCCAGTCCGTGCTCGAAGATGCAGAGGATAGGCAGTTCATTGGGCGTTTCGTTAAGATATGGCTTAACGAACTCAAAGACTTGGCCTACGATATCAAGGATGTGCTTGATGATTTTTCCACGATGGCTCTACGTCAAAACTCAAAGGAAGAAAATCAAACAATCATCGGCAAGATACGAAAATACATGTATTCCTTTTTCGATCAATTTACTTTTAAAAACTGATTAGCAGCTCAAATAAAGGAGAATCGCAAGAATGCAAAAGGTTGTTAAACAGAAAGATAAACTTGGTTTGATAGAAAAAATTAGAGGTAGCCGTAATAGGGGGTTAGGGGTCAGCGAAGGATTGCCAGTAGTTCTTTAGCGAATAAATCTCGTGTTTGGCAGGGAGAGTGAGAAAGACTTCATTATTAATAAATGTCTTATCGGGGAGGAAGAATCATGTGAGGGTGCGGTTCGTGTGATGCCCATAGTTGGAATGGGGGGCTTGGGGAAAACTACTCTTGCACAGCTCGTTTATAATGATGATAGAGTTAAGACTTTCTCTAAATTGGGAGCTTGGGTTTATGTTTCTGAGGAATTTGATACTGTTAGGGTGATGAAAACGTTGTTAAAATCCTTGACTTCAAGGGCTTCTGATGTAAATGACTTGAACGAGCTGCAACTTAGAGCGAAGGGGATGCTGTCTAAGAATAGATTTCTGATAGTTCTAGATGATGTTTGGAACGAGAATTACAACGATTGGATGGCTCTTCGCAGTCCTTTTGAAGCAGGTTCTCCAAAAAGTAAAATCATCGTTAATACTCGTAATCAACAAGTTGAATCAATGATGGGAACAGTTTCAGCTTACCATTTGAAAGAAATGTCGTATGATCATTGTTTGTTTTTGTTAGCACAACATGCTTTATGGGGTACAAATTTTTATAATCATCCGAATTTAAAAGTAATTGGTGAGGAAATTGTGAAAAGGTGTAAGGGCTTGTCTTTGGCTGTTAAAACCCTTGCAGGCCTATGCAAGATGGGTTATCATGAATGAGAAGATATACTGAATAGCAAGATATGCGATTTGCCAGAAAAAATTGTGATAAACTACCAGACCTGAGGTTGAGCTACTATTATCTTCCTTCTCATTTGAAACAATGTTTTGCTTACTGTTCACTGTTCCCCAATGACTATGAATTTCAAAGGGATGAAGTAGTTCATTTATGGATAGCTGAAGGTTTTATCCATCAACCAAAGGGAATGAAGAAAGTGGAAGACTTGGATTCCGAGTATTTTCATGAATTATTATCACAGTCCTTTTTTAACAACCAAGTGTTAGCAAATCTTGTTACATGACGCATGACGTCATCAACGATTTAGCTCAATATGTTGCTGAGGAACTTTGCTTTATGTTGGAGGACAAGGCTAATAGCAATGGGCAGTACAATGTTTCCGAGAGGGCTCGTCACTCCTCATTCATTCGTCAGAAGTATGATGTCTTCAGAAAATTTGAGCCCTTCTACAAAACCAAGTGCTTAAGAACATTCCTAAGCTTTACCTGACTTTGTGCCAGATCTGGAACCAGAATGCTATTTAACTAATAAAGTGTTCCAAGACCTGCTGGCAAAACTTGGTTGCTTAAGAGTGCTATCTTTGACTGGTTATTGCATCAGTGAGCTGCCAGATTGTATTGGCGATCTCAGTCACTTACGGTAACTGAATTTGTCTCGCACTAAAATTAGATACTTACCTGAGTCACTGTGTGATCTCTGCAATTTACAGACATTAGACTTGAGTCATTGTAAGAAACTAAATTGCCTCAAGGAATGGGGAATTTAATTAGCCTTCATTATCTAAATATTGTACGTACTGATAATATGACAGAGATGCCACTTCATATCGGTAAGTTGATCAATCTAAAGAAGCTGTCAAAGTTTATTGTGGCAAAAGGCAATGGGCGTAGGATAACAGAGCTGAAAGGCCTGTCTCATCTTCAAGGGCAGCTTTCATTATTTGACCTGCAAAATGTGGCTAAGATTCGAGATGTAAGGGTTGCCAATTTAAAGGAGAAACGCGGACTTGATGATTTAGTAATGAAATGGAGTAGTGCTCCGAATGATATTCGGAATGCAGTAGATGAATTTGAAGTTCCTGACATGCTAGAACCCCATCAAAATCTAAAGAAACTCAGCATATTGTTTTATGAAGGATCAAAGTTACCATCTTGGAATGCAAAAGCTTAGAACATAGATAGACTTAAGTATTAAATGGTGCCCCAAACTATTGTCTTTTCCAAGTGAAAGTTTTCCTTCTCTTCTAAAGAATCTGGTAATCTTGGAATGTGCCTCGTTACAGTCTCTACCTAAAGGACTGGTGTACAATGTTAGCAATAGCATCACCAGGTATCATCTTGAAAACCTGGCGATTCTGAGATGTCCATCTCTCCTATTGTTTCCATCTGATGAGTTACTAGCTGCTCTTAAGCACCTTGAGATTTAGGATTGCAACGGGTTGGATTATATTCCAGAGAGCTTGCTGCCGAACAGTAGGTCCCTTGAATTCATTAGTATTAGAAACTGCAAAAATTTGAGGGCCTTACCTCATTGCCTTTCCACCTTTGAACATCTCACAGGGTTGCATGTAAATCAATGCTCTTCCTTGGAGTATTTCCCAGAAAGCGGGTTGCCCATCCATAACCTCAGAACACTGTTAATCTTCGACTGTGAGAATCTCAAGTCCCTACCCAATCGGATGCATGACCTCACAACCCCACAACATCTGACAGTGTTTGGTTGTCCATGTATAGAGACTTTTCCAGAGGGTGGTTTTCCCCAAACCTGCTATCACTTACTATATTGGGTTGCAAGCAACTCGAGTTACGCTTTGCAATGTGGCACCTGCACAAGCTCACTTCTCTTAAAGACTTAATAGTCGGTGATTTTGATAGGGATATGATTTCTTTTGCAGAAGACTTCACGATTCCTCCAAATCTTGTCCACCTTCAAATCCAGAGTCTACCTAAGCTGAAATCTATATCTGAGGGGCTCCTGGACCTTATTTCTCGTGAGGCATTAGATGTTTGGAATTGCCCTAACCTCCAGTGCTTGCCAGAAAAGGGCCTGCCTATCACTCTTGATGTACTTCAAATCAGAAATTGTTCTCTACTTGAAGAAGAATGCCGAAATGAGAAAGGTGCATATTGGCCAATTATTTCTAACCTTTCTCGTGTGAGGATAAATTATGTTGACATCCGCTGAACAAGAACAAGCAGATTGCGTTTCTAGATGGATAGCAAAGAAAGCTGCATATTGGCCTATTATTTCTCACCTTCACTTGTGAGGATAAGTTATGTTGACTTCTTCTGAACAAGCATAGGCAGATTGCATTCCTAGATGGACAGCGAAAGGCAATTGCTAATTCCTCCTGTTCAACCAGGTAAATCCATGTTTGAACTACTCCTTTGGCCCTCAACTTGCACACATTTACTGATGCATATTTTTTCTGTGCATTTTGGGTAAAAGAAGACTTAGAAACAATTTATATTACCTCCGTATCTATTTCTGCATCTAACTCACAAGGGGCATGTTGCATGTCACTGTTGCCCTCTAGAAGAAACGGTTTCATTAATGAACATACTCATGAAAACATTCTCATAGATTTCTTTAGTTTTATATTTCAAAATTCATTATATGCATCTGATAACTGGGTTAGCCTCTCCCTATCATAGGTCATACTATGCCTCTAGCACTGTCACACCGTAACCACCTTGTTAGGACATCATCTCTCTCGGTATGTTGTCAAGTGATTGGTAATAGTAACATTTCCCCTTACTAGTTCTGGCTAATATCACATGCATGATGAACCTGTTTGGTTATAGATTGCAAGTTTGATCATCTTTGATCCTAAAGAAATGGTTGTTGTTTTACTCAGGAGATCATATACTTAGTGGTGCCTTCTAATGTAGTGATATTCAGAAGAAAACCATCAATGTTAGCAAGTAATTTAGATTCTTAGCTTAGTATTGCCTCCTAGTTCTACATTACCAGAATTCTAGATTCCAGCTATCTTCTGTTTATATGAAATGGAGAAAGTTTTGGAGTTCAGACGCAACAAAAGATGAACTCCTCTGTCATGGCCATACAGAAAAATGGAAGCCTGCTTGCTCTCTTTTTTAGGTTAACAGAAGAAAGGAATTTCAGAAGTAAACACTTAACCACTTGAAGCGAAAATTTGTTTAAAAAAAGAAGAAAAATTCTCTCAAATATGACAAAACAATGAGTATAATGTGCCATTCTGACTTCTATGCAGAGCTCCGACGTTTCTTTACCCATCATTATTGTTACGAAGTGGCCATCCATGCAATGGCGAACACTAATCGCAAAGCTACGAGCTCATCCAAAATTGTGAGCTCATCAAATGTGCGAGCTCCCCAAGACTGCGAGCTCTCCAATAATGCGAGCTCATCAAAGCTGCAAAATCTCCAAAAGTGCGGGCTTATACATGCAAACCTTTACTCTGCATCTTGCCAACTTGCCAACTTGCACTGAAACAGTGATAATTTTTTATAAGACGTTTTGGTTTTTAATTAAACTAAAATCAGTCAATGAATAAACAAGTTGTATGAGTCAAGTTGTAAGATTAAGCCAAGTTGTAATTATTTTATTATTATTTTTTGCTCATTTAAGCATAATTGTTCATGTAAACTAAGAAGCGGTTCTAGTAATCAAACAGTTGTTCACTATTTGATTTCTCCATTTTTATCTTGTTTTTGCTTTAGTTTCAGTCATTTCTTCATCATAAATCCACTTATCTTTGAGGACATGTTTCCATAAAAATGTCTTTTGCAAGTTTTTCACCTCTTCCACCCCTATTTTCATAGGTGAAAACTATCATATATGGGTAGTAAAAATGAAAACTTATCTTCAAGCCTTTTGTAACACCCCTTACCCGTATCCGATGCCGGAATAGGGTACGAGGCATTACTGGACTTAATCACCTATAACCGATCATTTTCGAGTCACAAATTTCCATCCAAATTTAAAACTTTTCATATTCAATCATAGAGTCCCTAATATGGACCTACGAGGCCCAAAACATGCTTTGGAAGCAGTTCGGGACTAAACCGAGAACTTTAGAACATTTCACAACACTTAGAAAATTTTTCTTCAAAACAGGGTCACACTCAATATGCATCCTCAACAACTCTTATACATGCATAATTATATCTAATTATCATACCATACCATTGAGCCAAACTTAGCCATTCGACATCAAGACTACTAGCACATTCAACCATTAGGTATTTAGGCCATAACCCACAACTCATCATGTATCATGCAAACACAGCTCACATCACAAGACATTGGCATATAAATAATAAATATAGGCTTACAATCAATTAGCCAATATAAACCAATTAGCATGGCTACATACTACAATAACCTTTAACCATTACAAGCCAATACATTTGGCCAAAACATAATAACACATACACAAAATGACTAAGTCCCTATACATGCCATAGACTTAAATTACTTGAATGCATTGATACCAGTCAAAAGCTAGATAGTGTGATAGAATCTCCGACGATCTCCAACTCGAGCTAGCCTCTATGACACTATAGGAAAAAGTAAAGTAAAGGGGTAAGGTATATAGCTTAGTAAGCCCATATGAAAATAATAAGCAATTTATTAACATGTTTTCACCAATTCTTAGAATATGTTCTCAAGGTAATACAATCATAATTGCACAAAATTTCACTATTTACTTATGTTCATCTCAAGTTGTCTACTCGAGTCATAGTTACTAAATTATTTATATCTTGAGCTACGAAACTCAAAATTAAGATCTATTAATTTTTTCTAAAACTAGACTCAAATACCTTATTACCATAAAATTTTCATAATTTTTGGTTTATCCAATAAGTACAGTTTATTTTTAAATTCTCCCCTACTCTGCTATCTGTTAGTTTAGACCCTTCTTCCCTAAAAATTAATTATCTCTTTGTACGGGATTCGGATGATGTTCTTGTTTGTTTCTATTGAAGTTAGACTCATTTTATAAATTTAAGCATATAAATTATAAACCATAATTATTTTTATACAATTTTTATTGATTTTCCAAAGTCGGAACAGGGGATTCCGAAATCATTCTGACCCTGTCTCAAAAAAATTCAAATATCTCTGAATATGAAATTCTTTCGCTTACACCATTTCTTTTATGTGAAAATAGACTCAATAAGCTTTAATTTTCATATCTTATTAAACTTCTAATTCAATTTCCACCATTTTTGGTGATTTTTCAAAGACACATAACTGCTGCTATCCCAAAACTGTAATTGCTGCTGTCCCAAAACTGTTTTATTGCAAATTTTAATCTTTCATAATTTCTTTGTATTAACTTTCATAGTAACACTTACCCCATATCAAAATTACCAAAGTTCGATCCCCTATCGAGCACATTGCTCATAAATTGACACACACACACCTGCACTTATTCATCACTTAGTCATATTCGTTTATACTTAGTCATTTCTCGTTGAACACATCGGAATAATAATGGATACACGGAAATTTGCACGTAAGTGCCACACTTGTAGCTAAAGATACTTCATATCACACTTTTCACATAGGCTCGCTCTCGAGCTAATCACATTCACGGGTCTGCTCACACAAGCTGTCGGTCACACGTAACTACTCGTGCTACTCACACAAGCTGTCAGGTATCCGCAACACATGCCAGATTACCCATCCATTGGTAGAACTTATAAGACTAGCACCCGTTTCACATAGTCACAATCTTGGGTCTGCTCACACAAGCTGTCAGTCATGACAAAACTACACAGTGCTGCTTACACAAGCTGTCAAGTATCCGTAACACATGCCGGATAACTCAGCCACCGGTAGAATGTACGGACCAGCACCCGGGTCACTTGTATCCATTTTTATTCCTAAGGTTCAACCGGGAAATTTCTCACTTGTTGATATTTTGTCAATTGCATCAAATATTCAGCCACAATTCATACCATTTATCAAAATATGAAAACGTAAGTAAAAAAAATACATTATACATACAAACTTACCTCGAAAGAAAAATCGGTGAAAAGGACTTATTCGTCAATTACTTATTTTTCCCCGATCTAGATCTGAACCTTGTTTTTCTTGATAATTGAGCTTGGAAGCTTGAAAAACCCTAGACATGGTTTCGCCATGCAAGTTTCAGCCAAGGGGTTGAAGATGGACAAAAATTGGCTTTTAATTTTGTTTTTAATTCATTTTAATAACTAAATGACCAAAATGTCCTTAATGAAAAACTTCGGAAACATGCCTAACCATGTCCATTTTGTCCACCAACTTAAACAATGGTCTAATTGCCATACAAGAACCTCCAATTTAAAATTTCATAACAATTGGACACCTTTAGCATGTAGAACTCAACTTTTGCACTTTTTACAATTTAGTCCTTTTGACTAAATTGAGTGCCCAAACGTCAAAATTTTCAAACGAAATTTTCACGAAATCATTTTGTGAAATTATAAACCATAAAAATATAATAAAAATAAATTTTCTTATGTCGAATTTGTGGTCCCGAAATCACTGTTCCGACTAGGCCCAAAATCAGGCTGTTACACCTTTGATATTTGGGAGGTTGTAAATGCTGAAACAGAACCACCAGTTTTAAGACCAAATCCTACACTTGCTCAAAAGATACAACATAGTGAAGAATATGCAAAAAAGCACAAGGCAATTTCTTAACTGCAAAACGATGTTTCAGATGCAATCTTAATAAGAATTATGGCTTGTAAAACTCCTAAACAAGCTTAGGATATGCTCTAGGAAGATTTTTAGGGTTCACAGAAGTCAAGGCAACAGCAGTTGATAAATCTCATACGAGATTTTGAAAACCTCAAGATGAAAGAAGATGAGACTGTAAAGCAATATTCAGATCCAATCATAGAAGTAGTGAACCAGATAAGACTGCTAGGGGATCAGTTCACGGATAGTCAAGTAGTTGATAAGGTGGTTACCACTTTTCTTGAGAGATGAATTAAAGATATCCTCACCAAAAAATTCGCGAGACCTATCAATCATCTCACTTTGAACTAATCAACACTTTGTATGCTCAAGAACAAAGAAGGGCAAGCAAAGAAGAAGAGCATGTTGAGGGATTTTTCCAAGCCAAGGACAGAGAAGTTGCGAGCTCTTCAAGTCAGAAAGGAAAAAAGAGCTGTTCAGATAAGAAGGAGAAGTCAAAGAAAGAAAGTCGAAAGAAAAAATATTCACTATGCTCGCACTGCAAGAAGTGGGTTCATTTTGAGAAATTTTATTCGTTCAAGCCTAATGCCCAATGCAAAAACTGTAACAGTCTGTTTTTCAGTGATTTCGAAAATGGTGGTTTTGAGACCACAAATTTGATGAGTAGGTCCATAAATATTATAATTTAATATTTACGAGTCAATTATAGAAATATGTTGAAATTTGATTTAATGATTTTTGTTAATTGATCGAATAATTAGGTTCAAGTGGTATGTCCCTAAAGTTAAGTGACTTTAGAAAATGAGGTATCGAGACCTTATTTCTATAAACCGTCCTATGAATATTTTTATTAAATATTTAGGTGTATTAAATTTTGGTTAAGAAATTTTATTGTTTAGATAGTTAATTAAGAAAAATGATTAAATTAAAAAAGTTTCAAAAATTTATTGCTATAAGTCAAATTTTACTAAATAGCCATAATAATCAAACGTTTTAGTTGGTAAATTTACAAAGTTAAAGTATAGTGGAAGGTTAGTGATAGGTTTTGGGAGAAACTGTTTTAAAAACTAAAGTTATAATGATAATTTAATAAATAAGTTGAAAACAAAAGATAACAAAAATGTTATCATCTTCACTTGTCATCATCATCACCGAAAATTAAAGAAACTCCATGGTTAAACTTCTTTGGTTTGGCCAATCTTGAAACCAAATGTATGGTACCTAATTTTTCATTTGTTTTTAGTGATTTTTATATATTTGTTATCTTTTCAGTTTAATCTAGCTAATTTGAGGGTCAATTTGTGAAACTGTTAAAAGTTTAAGGATTTGCCATGAATGGTTTTAGTGTATTTGTGAACTTAATTGATAGAATATTAAGCTTGGTTGATAAATAAGCTTATTTTGTATAGTAGTTTTTAGTAATTTTAATGTTAAAGGATTAATTTGTTAAAAGAATAAAATTCATTGGAGTTAATGTGAAATTTTGATAAATATAGGCTGTTTAGGAACTCCATGAAACTCGGTTAGCATGAATTTTGGTTAATTGTCGTTAATTTATAAGTTTTGGGTTTAGGGACTAAATTGTATAAAGGTTAAAATGTTGGGATAATTTTGTAAAATTATGATGGAATGACTTAATTGTATAAAACTGCATATTAAATGTTGGAATTGTATTAATGAAAATTATTATCTAGATAAAAAACGAATTAATTGGATTTAAATCGAGGAAAAGTTAAGGTATCAAACTAGTCGTCGACTTTGTTTTGCAACTGTTTTGTAACAGTCCGTTTTTTCAGTAGTGTCGAAAATAGTAGTTTCGGGGCCACAAGTTCGACGAGCGAGTCCGTAAATATTATTATTTAATATTTACGATTCAAATATAATGTTATAATAAATTTTGATTTGATAATTTATGTTATTTGAATGAATAATTAAGTTCAAGTGGTATATCCTTAAAGTCAAGTGGTTTTAGAAAATGAGGTTCGGGACCTCGTTTCTATAAACCGAACCTGTAAATATTTTATTAAATATTTATAAAGTTTTATTAGGGTTATATTAAAATTTGGTTAAGAAATTTTAATGTTTAAATAGCTAATTAAGTAAAAAGGATTAAATCATAAAAGTTTCAATAGTTAATTGCTATAGGTTTATTTGCATTAAATAGATATAAAAGTATGAAATAGGGGCCTTATGTGGTAAATATACCTATTTCAATTATAGTGGACTGTTTTGGAGTTCCATAACATGAAATTAGATTAATTTTTAAAGGGTAAATTTGTAAATAAGTAAAAGATTAAACACCCGTCATCTTCTCCATTTTGTTTGCCAAAGCCGATTCACCATTTTTGAGCTTTCTAAGTTTCAGCCAAGACTTGCTTCACATGCATGGTATGTATTTGAGCCTCGTTTTTTTTTTTATAAATTTTATTTTTTTAATATTGTTTTAGCTTAGTTTAACTAACCTGAGGGTCAATTTGTAAAATTGTTAAAGATTTAGGGACTCACCATGAAGGAGTTTGATTGTATTTTGAATTTGGTTGATATAATAGTAAGCTTGGTTGTTGAATAAACTTATTTTTTTAAGTGATTTTTGATTAATTAGTGTTTAATGACCTATTTAAGAAAATAGTAAAATTTAATGATAATTATGTGAAATAGAAGAAAATATGGGCTGTTTGTGAATCTATTGAAAATCGGCTAACATGGTTTTTGGTTAAAAATGGTGAATTTGCAAGTTTCGAGATTAGGGACTAAATTGTAAAAAAGTGAAAATGCTAGGGGTAATTTCGTAAATTCACCTTAAAATGGATTATAGGCTTGAATTAGTTATTTAAAATTTATTTGAATTGTTTAATTGAATTAAATTATTATTTAGATCAAGATATGTAACAATTGGACTTGAATTGTGGAAAAGCTAAAGTCTCGGATTAGTTCGCAATTTAGTTTTTACAATTGTTGTAGTCGAGGTAAGTTCGTATAATGGTAAAATATTTAATTTCTAATTTGAATGAATGATTAGTTAATGATATATTTTGTTTAATTATTATTGAATATATATATGTTAATTAGTGATTTGGATTAATTTGTAATGTTTATTCAATTGATGGATATTTGTGAAAAATGTGAGTCTGGATATATATAATTGAAATGATTTAATGGGAAGAAGTTAAAGGACTGATATATAAAAATGTCCCGTTTGAACCTCGAGAATTCTTAGGATACAAATGAAATGTCATTAGGGATTATATGATTTCGGGTGATGGTCTTGGATGCCCTACCGATGGTTGAGGTCCTGCATTTGTTGCGGATTCTCCATAGTTTGTGTGAGCATCATCGTGTAGCTAATATCCCGAACTACAGCTTGTGTGAGCATTATAGAGATGGTTACAGTTACATGTACAGGCACACTTTGTGTGAGCATTTCTCGAGTATCCGATGATATTCTATTTGGTTCAACAAGTAAATAAAGCTTTAAAAGGTATGTGATGAATTATGAAAGTGAAATGTTAGATATGTTTTATGTCATGTTTTGATTGGATTTATATATGCAATGTTATACCAACTAACCTTGTGAGGTGGTGTGTATAGGAAAGGAAAGTTGGCTTATGACATAATGAAATTGTGCTTGGTTTTTTAACTTAAAATGTTCGGTAAGTTAAAGTTTCCTTTATATGAGCTTACTAAGCACTGGTTGCTTATGTTGTTTTCTTTGTCTTGCAGATCATCGAAAAGCTCGACTGGTTGGAATTATTTTTCGGAGTAAATTCACACTATCCGTCCATCATTTTGTTAGAATGGTCATAAATGGCATATAATAGGTGTTTTATGTTATTTGGCCAATGTGATGTGATTTGAGAGTTCTTGTTCATATGTTTTGACTTTGGCTTGTTAATGTATATGCAAATATACGATTTGGTCAATTGTGAATGCCTTTTGAAGTATGTGACTTATGGTAGAATTAGGATGTGAAAGAAATGGTTAAAAGGTATGTAAGATGTATGCTTAAGGTTAGTCTTTTAGCATTGAGTTTGAATTTAGTCTTTTAGCATTGAGTTTGAATTGTTTTAGATGTTTATTGTGGTATCAATGAGGGTACATTAGGTAGGCATTTAGATTGAATGATATGTGTGTGTTTTGGCATGTATAAGGCTAAGTGTATTATCTTGGTTCCTTGTTTGTTTTGAACTTGGGTGAGTTTTATGTGGTTGAATGTCTAGGTGTTTTGTGTTGTAAATGGCCATGTAAATAGATGATATTGAACTTATATATGCCTTTTCTTTAAGTAGGTATTTCATAGTGGAATGGTATGTTATGGATAAAGTTACTTGGTTTATATGGTATAAGCTTAAGGAATGAATTTGAAATGATGAATGAAATTAAGTTTGACATGTGAATTGTGCTATCTTTGATGACATATTGGTTAGACCTAGGATTGATGATTTATTTGACATGTTTTTGGTGTTTTGAATATGTTTTTAACCATGTGAAATAGGCAAGGTATGGTGTGTTTTGGTGTGCAAGAATTTAGGTTTGATTTGGCTTGTATTTAAGGGCAAGTTATGTTGCACACGGCCTGGGATACAGGCTGTCACACAGCCATGTACCACATACGGTCACCTTACACGACCATGTGTTTCAAGTCAGTATGTAACACGGCTTACGAGACGACTGTGTGTCCATATTGCGAATATGCACACGGTTTAGCACACGGTCTACGGCACAACCGTGTGACCTTATTTCGAATACCCACACGGACGGACACACGAGCTGGGACACGGCTGTGTGTCCACACTTCGAATGTCTACACGGTCTGGGCTACATCACATAGCCTAGCCACATGGCCGTGTGACCCATATTTTCCAATTTTCCAACTTTTTCTAATTTGTTTCAAAATGATCCTTGAATGTTTTCAAAATTTTTAGGGCTCAATAAGCTCGATTTAAAGCTCGTGAATGTGTTTTTACTACAATTAAATTGTGTCATTGAATGTTATTAATTAAATTGCATGTTTACTTTTATTGTAAGTTAAATGTTCCAATTTATACCATAATGTTCCAAAACCCTAATTCGACGAAGGTAATGTATTAGAGGTCTTATAGTTTTAGTCGAGGTAAGTTCGTATAACAACTATATATATCTAATTGATTTGTGTAGTTGTTAGCAAATGATTATGTTAGGTATAATGTATATGTTTATTGTGCTATATACTTAATTGGATGAAATTGTCTAAGTGAGCAAATAGACGAAATTGATGAAAAATATGAGTTATATGAACACAAGTATGAAATGTTATAATGGAAATGAATTTCAAAGATAAAGTTATGAAATGTGTCCTGTTTGAACCTTGTGAATACCTAAGATACAAATGACATGTCATTAGAGGTTATATGATTTCGGATGCTGGTCTTGGATGTCCTATCGATGGCTGAGGTCCTGCATTTGTTGCGGATTCTCCACAGCTCGTATGAGCAACATCGTGTAGCTCAAAATCTCAACCCACAGCTTGTGTGAGCAAGCCCACTTCACAGCTGTGTGAGCATTACAGATATGGTTATAGTTACAGATACAAGCACACTTCATGTGAGCATGGTTCCCATGTATCCAACGTTGTTTCATTTGGTTCAACATGTAATAAAGATGTAAAAAAGTGAGTAATTATATGAATTGTTATGTGATCATGAAAGTTGTAATGGAAGATGTTGGTAAAATGCTTTGATTTGGATGAGTTATGCAAATTGGTAATGTGATGAATGAAAAATGTATTTGATATGTTACTATTATGTGCTTTATGACATGATAAGATTATATGTTACCTTGTTGAGCTCACTAACTTGTGGGGTTTATGATGTGTATAGGATTAAATAGATTCATGAGCATGATAATGAAATTATGCATCAAATATTTACAATTTAGCCTATTAGGTAAGTTTACGTTTATGATTATACAAGCTTACTAAGCACTAGTTGCTTATGTTAGTTGTATTCTTTGTCTTATAGATCATTGAAAGCTTGATCGGTTGGAATCTCATCGGAGCACATACACACTATCCATCCATCATTTTGGTAGTTTTTGGTTATTTTGTTAATGGTTATAAATGACATGTAATAAGAGTTTTTATACTATTTTACCAATGTGATGTGGTTTGAGCTTACTTGTATATATGGATTGAGTTTGACTTGTAAATGTCTAAGATATGTGTGTTTTGGTCATTTTATTTATGCCTCTTGAAAGTAGATGGCTTATGGCTTAATAGAATGTGAATGAAATGGTTATTTGGTACGTTTGCTACATGTTTGAGGTGTGAACTTGTAGCATTGTAGTTGAACTGATTCAGTGTTTGAATTGTGGTGCCAAGTGATGGAATATTGATTTGGCACATAAGTTGAATGATTTTGGCATGTTTTAGGCTTGTTTAAATGTTTTTTTTAAAATGTGGAAATGGTTGATTTTGATTTGGCTTGGTACCTTAAGTTTTGGACGAAAGTTTACCTTGTTTTGGAAGGTTTTAAAGGTGCACACAGCTTGGGACATGGGCTATCACACGACCATGTGCCTCATAAATTTTAGGTGCAAGATTTTTCACACGGTCACAGTTAGTTACACAGTCTAAGCACATGGGCATGTGGAGTAGCCACACAGCCATGTTCTTGAGCCATACGGTCTGGGCTCTATCACACGGCCTACCCATACAGTCGTGTGACCCCTGTTTCCAAAGTTTTCAAATTTTTCTAAAATTTTTTGTTTTGTTTTAAATTAGTCCCTGGTTGTTTCCAAACTATTTTTAAGGCTCCATAGGCTTGGTTTAAGGTCTATAAATGTATTTATGCTTTGAATAAATGTTGAAATGGAATCTTATATTTTAAATTAGTTAATTGATTTCTATGTGATGTTAAGTGATTTGATTTTTATGGTAATACCCTGTTACCCTAATCTAGCGATGGAGACGGGTCAAGGGTGTAACAAGAACTGGAAGCAATTTAGCCATGAAAAAAATGTGTACAAGAATAGGGGGCACGCTCAACAACAAAACACTCAAGCACAAACTGCTGAAGCAAGCCAAGAATAATTTATGTTCGCAACTTCATGCTAAGCCAAGTTTGTAGAATCCTATGAACCTCCTATAGAGCCCAGCTCGTCGAACCTTGCAAACCTTCCTGCGAAGCCAAGTTCGCAGCACCATGCAAGCCCTCCAACAAAGAAAGAAAGAACTGGCTTGTTGACAATGGTTGCACAAACCACATGACTTCAGATGAAAGCATCTTCAAGCAGATTGACAGAATTTGCATTTCAAAAGTTAAAGTTGGAAATGGCCAGTACATCGAAGCAATAGGAAAAAGAGATGTGCTAATCAGCACTCCTACAGGTATTAAAGTAATTACAAATGTGCTTTTAGTTCCTAAAATAGATCATAATCTCCTTAGCATTTGTCAATTGATTAAGAAGAAATACACTGTTGTTTTCAAAGAAAAATGTTGCACTATATTTGATTCATTAGGACATTGAAGTTGTGACAATCTCAATGAATAATAGAAACTTTGTGCTGGATTGGAATTTTGCGGCCTTGAAAGCCTATATCAGTTCAGTGGATGAATCATATAGTTGGCACAAAAGGTAGAGACATGTAAACTATAAGTTCCTTAGTCCAGTGTGCAAATAAAAAATAGTTGAGAAGATAAACAAAATTGAAGATAAATATGAAGATGAAGACTTTGATGATCTTATTGTTAAAGGTATTAGGTCTATTGTTGAAATTTATCACATATGTGACTTAGCAGTATTGGAGCCGACAATTTTTAAAGAAGTTGCATGAGAAAACAACATTGGTGTTTGCTGCAAAATGATCAAGAAAGAGTGTTGCAAGTTGGCCAATCATGCAGTAGCAAGCAGCAAGATGAAGTGTGAGCTTACAAGCTCACCGAAATGCAAGTTGCGAACTCAACAAATGTGCGAGTTGACAGATGTGCGAGCTATGAAAAATGCAAGCTACAAGCTGAATGAAAAGTGTGCTGCAAAAGTGCGAGATCATAAAAATAAGAGCTCATCGAAGTACAAGCTTGTGAGCAGGCTAAGATGCAAACTTGTTGATACTCTAACAAAACCTCTTAGAAGATGAAGTTCGCGAAGCTACGTTATGATATTGGGGTTTGCAGCATGGAGGCCAAGGAGGAGTGTTGCGAAGTGGCCATCCATGCAATGGCAAACACTGATCGCAAAGCTGCGAGCTCACTCAAGACTGCGAGCTCTTCAATAGTGCGAGCTCATTAAAGCTGCAAAGACTCCAAAAGTGCGAGCTTTGTTAGGCAAGCTTATACATGCGATCCTTTACTTTGCAAGTTGCCAATTTGCACTAAAATAGTGATAATTTTTTATAAGACGTTTTGTTTGCTGATTAGACTGAAATCGGCCAATAAAAAAGCAAGTTGTATAAATCAAATTGCAAGATTAAGCCAAGTTGTAATTATATTATAATTATAATTATTTACTTATTTAAGCATAATAGTTTATGTAAATTAAAAAGCAGTTCTGATAATGAAACAATTGTTCACTATTTAATTTCTCCATTTTTATCTTGTTTTTGGTTTAGTTTCAGTCATTTCTTCGTCAAATATCCAACCATTATTATATAGATTAATGCTTGTCTAACGTTAATATTCTTTTAGTAAATAGTTGATGTATTCGTTATGTAGTCTAAAAGATGTTTTTAAAGCTCCTAAATTGGTGGTTCTCTCTACCTAGTCCAAACTAGTATAAAATTATTGTCTGCAGCTGTTGTCATTTTTATTGTTCAGTGCAATTTGAAGCATGATCTCCATCTTGGATTGTAGTTCAAACATATTCGATCCATGTCAAAGAAACAACTTGCTGCCATTGGAAGATTCATATGCTGAGGTGAATCGCCTTCCAAAGCAGTGATATCTGGAGGAATCCATAAATCATCAAACAAATTCCCATGAAAGTATTTCCTGATATAACCTACACTACAAGTTAAAAATTATTTCAATATTATAGTAATAAATTGGTTCACATTATATAAGACAAAAAAATTTTCACTAATGTATTTAATAAATTTTAATATTTTGAAATTTAAAATTTCAAGATTTAAAAAGAAAAAAAATATTAAAATTTTCAACAATGAAATAAATATGATGTATTATTTTAATTTTTATTGTTTTTTTACTTTAATTTTTATTTTTTTTAGCCCGGATCAAGGGTTCAAAAAGATTTTTTTGTTCAACTATAAAAAATAACCTGAAAATTACGTAACTAAAGTGCAAATACAAACATAATACGGAAATAATTTGACATATACAATCAACTCTCATTATTTTAACATAGAATGATTAAAATAAAATTACTCTAAAATTTAAATAACGAAATTATGAAAATTTCTTTTATCAACAAAATTAAAAGCATCATACAGATTCACTAGTTTACCCTTAAATTAAATTTAGATTCTTTTTAGGAAACTATTGGAAGTAGCTAAGGTATTTTGTTTGGTTAAGTTTTTTTTACACCAAAAAATAAAAAAATAAAAAAAGATTCCTTTCTGCTTTCCGACAAGAAGCTTAAACCGTCCTTATAATTTTTATTTAACATTTAGGTACAAATTCAAATCTAAACCTTCCTCTTTTCTTTAAAAGTTAAAACTTAAAAGAGTACGTTTAGTTTACTGCAATAGAGTAGAATTGTAATTGAATAGAACTGTAATCAGTAATTTAACTGTTTGGTTGAATGAAATGGAATATAACTGTAATAGTATTCTTGTGTTTGGTTGAATAGAATGATGTTGTAATAGCATAAGAAAAAAAAACTAAAATGACCAGAATACCTTTAGCAGAAATTTTTTTAGGCAGGTAATTATTGTTATTAAATTTTAATAAGATTATTATTAAAAATAATTTAATAAAAATAATAAATAATTTAACCATATTTTAACATAATTATTATTAAATATAATTTAATAAAAAATATAAATTAATAATATTCTTAATATAATTATTATTATATGAACTAAAAAAAATCAAAATATATAATACTATAAAAAAATATATAATCTACTTTATTATTTTTAAACTGCAATACATATTTTAATGTGCTAAAATATCATTAGTGAAATAAATAATTTAATTATTTTGGTTTACTTTGAAACATAACAATGGAAGTTACGGCCGACTTTCTTTAAGATAGAAAATTTTTCATTTTTTTAAGTTTTTTTAATTTATAAAAATTTAAATTAATAATATAAAATTACATTTTAACCTTTAAAATGATAATAATTTAATTTAATTTTTTAAAAATTATAAATATATAAATAATAAAATTATATTTTTATTATCATAAAAATATATAATTTAATTCTACCCTTAAAAAGAATTTACCCTTCATTGCAGAAAATTTGGGAAAGTTTTTTTTTTTTTGAAACTGCCGACTGATATTATTAATAAAGGATAAAAGCGATCATCGCACATCTTGAAAATGGAAAAAGAATCCTACTTCTATTGGCTCCACAGGCGGTGCCATTATAGCAAAAAATTAATGCAGACAAACACTTAAAATAATAAATAAAATTTAAAAATAGAAAAGCCACTATCTAAAGGAATTGACACGACGCTATCTAAAGGAAATGAAACGACGCTGTGGCTATCCCTTCTGTTCTTTTTTCAGTTTATGTCCTACCCTATCAGTCAAGCAAACGAGACTCATTACCTGCTATTCCATGTTGTTTTCTCCGTTTCTTAGAACCAGGGAGTTCATCGGACCTATCACTTCCTTTCTCATCCAGACTCCCAAACCTTACACCCTCCTCACCTACTGTCCTGGATTATCAGTCTTTCCACCGTCACCGGAGTTTCCTCAATCCAATATCTGGGTTCATCATGTCGACGCCCCTTTCTGGCCATTTCATGCGCTGCTCTGTTCGCCTCTCTCGGTATGTGTTTGAAAATTACTGCTCGAAATTTGGGTAATCTTCCCCTTATTTCCTTGATTTACTGATATTAGATCTATCCTCCTCCATCGAGATAACTTTCTTTATTATGGTTAAGGAATCTCCCTCCACACAGATTTCCTGAAATCCCACATCCTCGGCCAGGACGAGCGCTTGAAGACAGGCTTTTGCCTCTGCTGTTGCCGGATCTGGAATATTGTCCCATGGGTAAGTACATGCAGCCATTACGAGACCCTCATTGTTTCTTGCTATCACTCCTGAGACTGATTTGTGCAAATTTTGGTTAAAGGATGCATCGAAATTTAATTTTATCACATTTTCTGTTGGCGGCTTCCATCTCTTTTCTTGAGCACCACTTGTTTGTTGTAAAGTCCTCCCTAACACTGTGATGTCAGCATAATATGCTTTAATGAAAGATAGCAGTTCAGTAACTTGACCCCTTAATCCTTCGTGATATATCTTGTTTCGATTGTACTAAATTGCCCAGTAACTGATTGCTTTAATCTCGCATGTTATTTTAGTCTGACTGTTGAACTCCTTTATTAACCAAGCTTTCCGTGTTGATTCCCTGTTGCATGTTGAGTCTGGCATCTCCATACCAAGAAGTATCTGTTGTGTAAACCTGCAATCTCTGAAATGATGTTAGACTGTTTCCTTGTCTTCCTGGCAGACTGGACAAATTGTGTTCCTTACTAATTTGTGCCTGCTGAGATTGGGTAATGTAGGCATATAGCTATGTATAATTTTCCATATTAGAATACGAATTTTACTAGGAATTGGAAGGCCCCATAATTTTGTAAAAAATGTATTGCTTTCCTCAGTCTGTAGTCTATCACTCTCATGTGTAATGAGCCATTTGTAACCGCTCTTGACTGTATAATTCCATGTATTGTCACCCCTCCAAATGAGAACGTCTGGTGGTCTACTGTGCACCAGCGGAATTGCTATTATGCGCTTCAATTGATCTTCACCAAAAAGGGAACTACTGATATCCTGTTTCCAGGTAATTGTATCTCTGTCAATAAGGTCTGCAACTCCTGTAAATCTGATATCAATAGACTGACATTGGACTCCTCCGTTTCTAGGCCCTGGTATCCATGCATCGTTCCAGATGTTAATCTCCTCCCCATTCCCCACTCTCCATCCGACCCCCTCCTTAAGAACACTTCGAGTTCCCCAAATACTCCGCCAGGTAAATGAAGGGTAAGCTCCTAACCTAGCATGCATAAAATCACCGTTTGGAAAATACTTCGCTTTCATAACTTGGGCAAATAAGCAGTTTGGTTGCAACAATATTTTCCACCCTTGCTTCGCTAAAAGGGACATATTAAAACTTTCAAGGTCTTTAAAACCTAAACCACCATTTGCCTTAGAGACACACATTTCACGCCATGTACACCAATGAATCCCTCTGTTTGACTTAGAGTTACGCTACCAAAATTTGTTCATTAAGTTTTCTAACTCTCTACAGACGGTAACTGGAATTTTAAAGCATTGCATCGCATAAATGGGAATTGCTTGTAGAATGGCTTTTAAAAATACCTCTTTGCCCCCTGTCGAAAGTAGCCTCAACCTCCAACTTTGTAAAGCTTTCTCAAACCTTTCTTTTATTTCCACAAACGCATGCTTCTTTCTTCTCCCAATCATGGTCGGTAACCCCAAATATCTCTCCGGATTATTTGAAATTCTGACTCCCAAAATGCTCCCCACCTGTTCTTTTACTTCTGTTTCCACATTTCTGCTAAAATAGATTAATAATTTTTCAAAATTCACCAACTGGCCAGAAACTTGTTCGTATTCCTTAATTACTGCTTTCAGATTGTTTGCTCCTTCAGCTCCCCAAATAGCATACTATCATCTGCAAAGAATAAGTGTGATACCTCAATCCTCCCTCTACCTACCTTCGCTCCTTCCAGCTTCCCTTCAGTTTTGGCCATTTGAATTAGCCTCGAGAATCCTTCAGCACAAATGAGGAATAAGTACGGGCTTAGCGGATCTCCTTGTCGCAATCCTCTCTGAGGATGGAATTCCTCCCCACTTCTTCCATTCAAAACAACCGAATATGTCACAGTATTAACACATTTCATAATAAGTGAAATCCATTCAGCACAGAGCCCCATACTACTCATCATTTTCTTCAAAAAGCTCCATTCAGTATGATCATATGCTTTGCTCCAAAACCTTTTTTAGCTGCCCCTTTGAAAGAATGAAGAATTTCATAAGCTACAAAAATATTATCCGTGATTTGTCTACCGAAATAGATTAAGCACTTTTCAGAATCTGTTGACAAGTACTTTTGAAATGATCTTGTAAATAACATTACATAAGCTTATGGGCCTGAACTGGTTCATTTGCTTATGGGCCTCTTTTCTTTAAATGAGGTTATTTTAACATTTATTTATTTCAATTATTACATATTTAGGTATAAAGATTTCAAATATCATATATGATATGATACGATTTGAAAAACATAGCAGCAAGGAGACAGTCCCAAATTGCGGATTGCTACCACCGTATTAGCAATGAAGATAATAAGCACAAAAATAAAAGGAGTGGAAGCAACACAATGGTACCAAACTCGGCTGCTCTCCTGCTTGATGAGCACAATGGTACCAAACTCGGCTGCTCTCCTGCTTGATGAGCGTGGTTCTTCCCCTAACTTCAAGTCCCTGAATATAGATGAACCCCTGAATAATTGAAAAATATAACCAAGACCTACAATTAGATTAAACATGGTAAATTAAGTTATATATTATTATATGTAAACAAATAATCTTGATAATCTCAAAATACTAATAAGTTTAGTATGATGACATTATTTTTTAAATAATGTAATTATGTTTTATTTAAAAACAAATTATTTCTTTTAAGTAATTCCTATATATATATGATACATAAACATTACTTCTTCTTTTTTTTAAGTCTAATCCACAAGGGAAATCAAATAAAATACAAATCCCTAAATATTAAAAACATTTGCAAAAAAACAAATGATAGGTAGATAACGAAACATCTCAAAAACAAACAGTAATATATGTTTAGTTTACTTTCGAGGTCAGAAATTGTTTTCAATTACAAAAACAATGTAACGCTAACATTAAAATCATGGCTTGACAAATCAAACAAAAAAATAGTAAGAAAATGGTGCTTTTGACTTTTAGAAATTGACTTTTAAATGAAACAGTTCTATTATTCTCTCATAGCTAAATTTCATCTCTTGTTTTTCAATGCCAAACAATTCTATAAATTTTCGAAACTAATTTATTAATTTTTGAATTTACAATTAACTATATCAATAATTCCAAGCAATATCATTCATTATAAGTATTAAACTGAAATAACTAACTAATCCACTGAGCTCATGATCCCAAAGCCCCATTGGCTTTTTCTACACCTTTTCTAAACCAACCATTATCTAACAACAATTCTAAATTAAACCTTACACCCACTGATGCAAAATGGTAGCAATAAATGAAAAAAAGCAACCACATAAGCTGAAAAAAAGAAAAAGAAAAAAGCCAATGGATGAACTGGAAATTAGACAATCTAACAAAATGTCTCTAAAAGTGGCAAAACAATCAACAAGAAACCTAATATTCCACCTTGTTTAACCCCAATTATCTTCTTGCAATGGGAGAATATGGCAACCAAACAACAAGACAAAAATTCCAAACAATAATAAGCATCCAAGCCAAAAAAATATGGAACTTTCTCTTTTTATATTTACCAATCTCCAGTATTAGATAATAGATAGAGATATCTAACTACCAAGGCTAAATCTAAACTATATAGCAACTCTTTCAAATATTAATAGAATTAAAAGAGCCCATAAGCCAAGCTAATGAAAAGCATAGTAAATAAAGAACAAAAACATGGAAGGAATTCATGATATAACAGCACTTCAACCAACATGGATTTGAGCAGCATATTGTTTCTTTAAATCTACTTTTATATATAATTTTTCTTTACTGATCTAAGTACTTCCATTAATAGTAAAACTTCCAGCTCGACAAAAAAAGAGCACACACAACCTTTCACTTAAAACGTGAAACACGTGCTTAAGATGAAATTGATAAAATGAGTAATTGCTCCCCGCCAACCTACCTACAAAAAAATGGCAAACCACAAATTAACATAAACGGTCGTTCATGTTCCTTGTCTCATTGTTCATTAAATTAAAAGTGTTCCATGCAAAAAATGGGCATGCACGTCAAACAAAAATGTAGGGACCATACTTCATAAGTGTATTAACTCTCAATATATCATGATTGTACAAGTTTGTCCAATTATCACAGCCACCCTTACTTAGCACAAGAAACATTGAATGATAAAATAACCTAGCAGGCAGAGCTTTCTGTAGCAAATACTACAAGACGACAAAGGAAATGATCAAGGAAAAGAATCGCTCAGATCACTATAAAGAACAATTTAAGTCAATAAACTAGCACGTAGTTTAAATCCAAAAGTGACAAGACACCCAGGAAAACCTAATTAGATAATGGTGTAATAAAAAACTGAGAACAACAATTAAATGGACAGGAGAAGGAAGGAAAACATGCATAGTGACAACATGCAACAATATCGATCAACTCAGAGCGCCAAATAGATGTTCATAAAAGGGAGATTATAGTTAAAATTTACCCTAGGCGTGGAAGCTTAATGCATATCCACCATCAAACAACTATAAACTAAAGGTTCCATACCTATTTCTTAAAGTGATGCTTAACTTTGAACCAAATTTAGCTCCAAGAACAAAAAAGCTAGCAACAAGGGTGTGCTAAGGTAAAATTAACTTACCAGTACTTTTTCTAGTAAAATTAACTTGCAATTTAATAGTATTACCTTAAAGTCTTGGGCAATTTCACGAACGAGCCTTTGGAAAGGCAGTTTCCTAATGAGGAGTTCAGTACTTTTCTGGTACTTTCGGATTTCACTACATCCAATGGAAACATCATAAGTTCAATTTGTGTAAACAAGAATAAGAAAACGTGATTTGATGACTAATTGCAGAGCTACAATTCCAGGGCGATATCGGTGAGGCTTCTTCACGCCTCCGGTTGTCGGTGCCGACTTGCGAGTAGCTTGAGAAACACATAATAGAAAAAAAAAGAAATTAAAGAAGATTAAGCAGAAAAAGTCTCAATCGAACTTAGGATTGAAAGGGAAAAGAAAAATTGAAAAAGGTGAAAGAACTTTAACTAAAAAGAATCATGAAAAAGAAAAAGAAAAAAAAACGTACCCTTTACAATATTTGGGGAAATGAAGATGAAGGGCGAATAGATGCTTGATTTGGGGAGGAAAAAATCTGGAGAGAATGTTTGGAAGAAGAGAGGCAAGCTATTTTGGTCCAAAAACCTAAACGGTGTAGTGTTGAATAGGTATTCAGACCCCTAACCTTTGAATACCTAAACCGTGAGCTGAGAGAATGAGACTGGAATAGCAATTCCATGGAATAACACCAAATGGTTGCTTTACTTTAGCTTGCAGAATTAGGGCGGAATAGAATAGGAATTCCATAGCTTAATTATTTGTACTACAAACAAACTTATTCATCAGTTGTATTGACTTTGAGCACGAACCAGATGATTCCTCAATTATTCAACACCTGTATCATAACTTGATTATGAAGGCGAAACACAGAGATTTCATTTCCAGTGAGCGGCAACCATGGCTGTTTAACTCAATCCTTGGTTAATTCATACAGACTACAGTACTTGTATATATATATATATATATATATATAAAAAGTGGCTTTTCGTACACCCACTAAAACTTGAGCTTCCTTTATACTTCAAAAAGATAAAGGAAAGCAAGCACGCCTCCTTCGCCTTTTATACTTTAACTCCTGCTCAGTCGTTGCTAATTTGGTGGGTCATCTCTATTTTTTACTACCATCATCGCCTTTGTGTTTTCCGGTCGAAAGATTCTGCTTCCGTTCCATGGACTGTGGAGCTTCTGTGGTGGTCGAGAACATTATCTCTTCTGTCCTTGAGACTTTGTCCGAGGAACTGGTCTCCCCTATGCTGCTGGAGTTTGCTCGCAAAGAACAGCTCCATAACTATTTCAATAATTGGCAAACTATTCTCCTCAAGATCCAGGCCGTGCTCGAAGATGCAGAGGAGAGGCAGTTCGCTGATCGCTTCGTTAAAATATGGCTTAACGACCTCAAAGACTTGGCCTACGATATCGAGGATGTGCTTGATGATTTTTCCACGGTGGCTCTGCGTCAAAAATCAAAGGAAGAAAGTCAAACAATTATCGGCAAGATACGAAAATACATGTATTCCTTTTTCGATCAATTTACTTTTAAATACTCATTGGCAGCTCAAATGAAGGAGATAACCGCAAGAATGCAAAAGGTCGCTAAACAGAAAGATGAACTTTGTTTGATGGAAAGAATTAGGGGTAGCCGTAATAGGAGGCAGCAAAGGATTCCCACTACTTCTTTGGTAAATGAATCTCTTGTGTTTGGCAGGGAGAGTGAGAAAGACTTCATTATTAATAAACTTCTTTTTGGGGAGGAAGAATCATGTGAGGTTGGGGTTCCCGTGATTCCCATAGTTGGAATGGGGGGCTTGGGGAAAACTACTCTTGCTCAGCTCATTTATAATGATGATAGAGTTAAGACTTTCTTTAAATTGAGAGCTTGGGTCTGTGTTTCTGAGGAGTTTGATATTGTTAGGGTGATGAAAACGTTGTTAGAATCATTGACTTCAACGCCTTCAGATAAGAATGACTTGAACGAGCTGCAAGTTGAAGTGAAGAAGAAGCTGTCTAAGAATAGATTTCTGATAGTTCTAGATGATGTTTGGAACGAGAACTATAACGACTGGATGGCTCTTCGCAGTCCTTTTGAAGCAGGTTCTCCAGAAAGTAAAATCATCGTTACAACTCGTAATCAACCAGTTGCATCAACGATGGGAACTGTTTCTGCTTACCATTTGAAAGAAATGTCGTATGATCATTGTTTGTCTTTGTTCGCACAACATGCTTTAGGGAGTACAAATTTTGATAATCATCCAAATTTAAAAGTAGTTGGTGAGGCAATTGTGAAAAGGTGTAAGGGCTTGCCTTTGGCTGTGAAAACCCTTGCAGGCCTATTGCGCTGCAAGATGGGTTATCATGAATGGGAAGATATACTGAATAGCAAGATATGGGATTTACCAGAAACGAATTGTGATATTCTACCAGCCCTGAGGTTGAGCTACTATTATCTTCCTTCTCATTTGAAACAATGTTTTGCTTACTGTTCATTGTTCCCCAAGGACTATGAATTTCAAAAGGATGAAGTAGTTCATTTATGGATAGCTGAAGGTTTTATCCATCAACCAAAGGGAATGAAGAAAGTGGAAGACTTGGGTTCTGATTATTTTCATGATTTATTATCAAGGTCCTTTTTTCAACAATCAAGTGTTAGTAAATCTTGTTACATGATGCATGACCTCATCAACGATTTAGCTCAATATGTTGCTGGGGAAGTTTGCTTTAGGTTGGAGGACAAGGTTAATAGCAATGGGCAGTACAATGTTTCTGAGAGGGTTCGTCACTCCTCATTCATTCGTCAGAAGTATGATGTCTTCAGAAAATTTGAACCCTTCTACAAAACCAAATGCTTAAGAACATTCCTAGCTTTACCTGTCTTTGTGCAAGATCTGGAAGTAGAATGCTATTTAACTAATAAAGTGTTCCAAGACCTGCTGGCAAAACTTGGTTGCTTAAGGGTGCTATCTTTGACTGGTTATTGCATCAGTAAGCTGCCGGATTGTATTGGGGATCTCAGTCACTTACGGTACCTGAATTTGTCTCGCACTAAAATTAAATCCTTACCTGAGTCACTGTGTGCGCTCTGCAATTTACAGACATTAGACTTGAGTCATTGTAAGAAACTTACTAAATTGCCTCAAGGAATGGGGAATTTAATTAGCCTCCATTATCTAAATATTGTACGTACTGATAATATGACAGAGATGCCACTTCATATTGGTAAGTTGATCAATCTCAAGAAGCTGTCAAAGTTTATTGTGGCAAAAGGCAATGGGCGTAGGATAACGGAGCTGAAAGGCCTGTCTCATCTTCAAGGGCAGCTTTCATTATTTGACCTGCAAAATGTGGCTGAGATTCGAGATGTAAGGGTTGCCAATTTAAGGGAGAAACGTGGACTTGATGATTTAGTAATGAAATGGAGTAGCGCTCCAAATGATATTCGGAGTGAAGTAGATGAATTTGATGTTCTTGACATGCTAGAACCCCATCAAAATCTAAAGAAACTCAGCATATTCTTTTATGAAGGATCAAAGTTCCCATCTTGGATTGGGAATCCTTCTTTTGTTAATGTGGTGTACATAAATCTCTGTGATTGTTCAAACATCACATCATTACCTTCACTTGGGAGATTACCTCTCCTCAAGGACTTACACATTGAGAGGATGTGTGGATTAAGTCTGGTGGATTCTGAATTTTACGGGGCTACTCCTTATTCTGATAAGCTTTTTCCATCCCTAGAGACTCTAACATTTGGAGAAATGTCAGAGTGGGAGAAATGGTTTCAACCTTTGGAGTTTGAAGCTGCAGAAAAAATATTCCCTTATCTTCATGAACTTGTGTTGCAGAGTTGTCCAAAGTTGGTAGGCAATTTGCCCAACCTGCGTACTTCCCTCATAAAGCTTTCCATTTTTGAGTGCCCATTGCTCACAGCACCAAATCTGAGTCTCCCATCTCTTCGTGAGTTGAATTTAGAACAATGTGATGAGCAGTTTCTTACAAGATTCAAGGACCTCACTGCTCTCACTAGGTTGAAAATTGAGAACATTTCCAATCTTTCTTGCTTACCCCAAGACTTTACCTGCTTGGTATCACTTGAAGTTCTTGAAGTTGAAGATTGTGGTGAACTGAGATCCTTGTGGCAAGAAAGTGCCGGATTTAAAAACCTTTCTTGTTTGAAGCGCTTAGCAGTCATGAAATGTCCTCAACTGTTGCAGTTGATAGATGAAGATGAAGAGCTGCCCTCCAGCCTAGAGTATATTGAAATAGAAGATTGCAGTAACCTGGTGAAGCTTCCAAATGGGATGCAAAAGCTTAGAACCTTGAAAGACTTAAGTATTAAATGGTGCCCCAAACTATTGTCTTTTCCAAGTGAAAGTTTTCCTTCCCTTCTAAAGAATCTGGTAATCTTGGAATGTGCCTCATTACAGTCTCTACCTAAAGGACTGGTCCACAATGGTAGCAGCAGCATAACCACATGTCATCTTGAACACTTGGAGATTCTGGGATGTCGGTCTCTCCGACTTTTTCCAGCTGGTGAGTTACCAGCTGCTCTTAAGCACCTTGAGATTTGGGATTGCAATTGGTTGGATTATATTCCAGAGAGGTTGCTGCCGAACAGTAGATCACTTGAATTCATTCGTATTGGAAACTGCAAAAATTTGAGAGCCTTACCTCATTGCATTTCCACCTTTGAACATCTCACAGAGTTGCATGTAAATCAATGCTCTTCCTTGGAGTATTTCCCAGAAAGCGGGTTGCCCATCCATAACCTCAAAACACTGTTAATCTTCGACTGTGAGAATCTCAAGTCCCTACCCAATCGGATGCATGACCTCACAACTCTACAACATCTGACGGTGTTTGGTTGTCCATGTATAGAGACTTTTCCAGAGGGTGGTTTTCCCCCAAACCTGCTATCACTTACTATATTGGGTTGCAAGCAACTCAAGTTACGCTTTGCAATGTGGCACTTGCACAAGCTCACTTCTCTTAAAGACTTAATTGTTGGTGATTTTGATAGGGATATGGTTTCCTTTCCAGAAGACTTCACGATTCCTCCAAATCTTGTCCACCTTCAAATCCAGAGTCTACCTAAGCTGAAATCTATATCTGAGGGGCTCCTGGACCTTATTTCTCTTGAAGCATTAGATGTGTGGAATTGCCCTAACCTCCAGTGCTTGCCAGAAAAGGGCCTGCCTATCACTCTCGGTGTACTTCAAATCAGATATTGTCCTCTACTTGAAAAAGAATGCCGAAATGAGAAAGGTGCATATTGGCCAATTATTTCTAACCTTCCTCGTGTGAGAATAAATTATGTTGACATCCTCTGAACAAGAACAAGCAGATTGCATTTCTAGATGGATAGCAAAGAAAGCTACATATTGGCCTATTCTTTCTCACCTTCACTTGTGAGGATAAGTTATGTTGACATCTTCTGAACAAGCACAAGCGGATTGCATTCCTAGATGGACAGCGAAAACCAATTGCTAATTCCTCCTGTTCAACCAGGTAAATCCTTGTTTGAACTACTCCTTTGGCCCTCAACTTGCAAACATTTACTGATGCATATTTTTTTTCTGTGCATTTTGGGTAGAAGATGACTTAGAAACAATTTATATTACCTCCCTATCTATTTCTGCATCTAACTCACAAGGGGCACGTTGCATGACACTGTTGCCCTCTAGAAGAAACAGTTTCATTAATGAACATACTCATGGAAACACTCTCATAGATTTCTTTAATTTTATTTTTCAAAATTCATTATATGCATCTGATAACTGGGTTAGCTTCTCCCTATCATAGGTCACACTAAGCCTCTAGCACTGTCACACTGTAACCTTCGTGTTAGGACATTGTCTCTCTCGGTTTGTTGTCAAGTGAATGATAATAGTAACATGTCCCCTTACTAGTTCTGGCTAATATCACATGCATGATGAATCTGTTTGGTTATAGATTGCAGGTTTGATCATCTTTGATCCTAAAGAAGTGGCTGCTGTTTTACTCAGGAGATCATATGCTAAGTGGTGCTTTCTAATGTAGTGATTTTCAGAAGAAAACCATCAATGTTAGCACGTAATTTAGATTCTTAGCCGAGTATTGCCTCCTAGTTCTATATTACCAGAATTCTAGATTCCAGCTATCTCTTGTTTATATGAAATGGAGAAAGTTTTGGAGTTCAGACGAAATAAAAGGCGAACTCCTCTGTCATCGCCATACAGGTATGGCCATTAGCACCATACTTCTTTTTCAATATTAGTAAGCCTGCTTGCTCCTTTTTTTAGGTTAACAGAAAAAAGGGAATTTCAGATGTCAACACTTAACACTTGAAGCGAAATTTTGTTGAAAATAAAGAAGAAAAAATTCTCTCAAATATGACCAAACGAGTATAATGTGCCATTCTGACTTCTGATGCAGAGCTCCGATGTTCCTTGACTCATCATTATTATATATTAATGCTTTTTCTAACTGTTTATATTCTTTTAGTAAATAGTTGAAGTATTCGTTATGTAGTCTAAAAGATGTTTCTAAAGCTTCTGAATTGGTGGCTCTCCCCACCTAACCCAAACTAGTATAAAATTATTGTCTGCAGCTGTTTTGTCATCTTTATTATTCAGTGCAATTTGAAGCAAGTTAATTTATAAAACTTCCTAACTGCCTTAGTGACGATTTGAAGCATGATTTCCATCTTGGATTGTAGTTCAAACATATTTGATCCATGACAAGGAAACAAGTTGCTGCCATTGGAAGATTCATATGCTGAGGTGTATTGCCTTCCAAAGCAGTGATATTGGAGGAATCCATAGGTCATAAAATAAATTCCCATGAATGTGTTTCCTGATATAGCCCACACTACAAGCATGATGAGTCGCAGATAATTTCTATTCACCTATATTGATGATGCTTGGAAGGTTCAGACTGTACTTTCTCTCTCAAGGAAAGCTGGCAGCCCTTCTCGATGTCATTCAGGTACACCAATTGACAGCATAATCTTTAACTGAAGACAAATTTTAAGACAGCCTGGAAAAGGGTAAAGATACTTGCATAGCACAATAAGCATACTTACTAGATAAGAAAACTTTGGTCTTCTATCAACATGACAAATAAACACTCATTTCTTAGGTAGAATTCTAATGCCTTTTTAATTTGTTATTAAGTTATCATATATTGAGAACATATATTACTGCTGTTCAAAGTTTGATGATAGAAGAGATAAAAGCAAATTATGCTATGAAATCTAGATCATTGAGTGCAGCCAACTAAAACTAGTGGTGTCTCTGACTTTACTTCCCTTTAGTAAAAAAGAAAAAATAAAATCATCTCAGGAAACATAGTTTTGGAAGGTGTTTTTAAAGAATAATAGTTGATATGACTGACATTCATGACATCTTCTGTTCAGTGTTGTCCTGAAGTCAAGTCCACTTTAAATATGTTGATAATCAGAGACTCTGCTTCTTTGAGTTTGTGAGCTTTGCCAGAATTATGGCTAATTATGGTATTTTGCTATGCCTCTGGTATTAAATTTCTATAATCAGAGACTCTTATATGCATTTCATACACTTGTCTCTTCTGATTCTCCTCACATAAAACTAACTTGCATTTCCATGTTGTCTTGCAAACTGCATTTTTGTTTGTTTGTGCAGCCTGTTTACAGTATTGAGGTCACTGATCAGCTGTTGAGGGTGAACTTGATGCCAACTTGTTTATAATGATGCCAGGGTCGAGACTCCCTTTAATTTGAGAGCCTGGGTTTGTGTCTCTGAGGATTTGATGTTATTAGGATGTTGAAAAGTGAGAACGCTATCGGAATCCTTGACTTCAAGGACTTCTGATGTAAATGACTTGAACGAGCTGCAAGTTAGAGTGAAGGAGAAACTGTCTAAGAATTGATTTCTGATAGTTCTAGATGATGTTTGGAACGAGAACTATAATCATTGTATGACTCTTCTCAGTCCTTTTGAAGTAGGTTCAGTGGAAAGTAAAATCATTGTTACAACGAGTAATCAACGAGTTGCATCAATGTCGAGGCTCAAATTATTCTCTCTGGTAATCTATAAATTATCTGATCCTACCAAGGGTTGCACTGTTATTTCGGCTGTTTGTACACCCCAGGAAGGTGGAACATTTTTCACACTATTATACTGATGAGTCACTATATTCTTGTTGTTAGAATTAAGTGACCCGAATCCTTATTTAAATAAAATACATGGTAAAATAAAATAAAAGAAGAATCCCTATAAAATTACACTTTTTTTATTTTATTTTAAATAAGGTTTTTAAACTTTATTAAACTCCATCTATTTCATATTAATTAGAATAAGGAGTTTTTAATCTTACTATACTCCTATTAGAATATGGGTTTACAAGCCTATAAATAGACATAGTTTATTCCTCTTGTAATGGGTTCGAATTCGACATAGTGAAATTTTCTTCTCCTTTGCCCGTGGTTTTTTTTCCCGAAAGGGTTTTCCACGTAAAATCTGTGTGTTCTTTATTTTATTTCTCTTTTCTTTGCGATATATTGTCATTACCGACATTTATATTTTTCACAAATTGGTATCCGAGCTTCCGAGTTTTTCATTTCGATCACGGTAATGGCGTCTTTGAAGTATGAAATTCCGCTGTTGGATCGCAACACCAGATTCGCGTTGTGGCAGATAAATATGCAGGCAGTTTTTACACAAATGGATTTAGAGGAAGCCATATTAGGGGTAGATAAGATGCCTTCGACATTGACGGAGGAAGAGAAGAAGCGCAATGATCGAAAGGCGTTAACACAATTACATCTGCATTTATCTAACGAAATTTTGCAAGATATGATGAAGGAGAAAACCGCCGCGGCATTAGGGAATAGGATAGAACAAATATGTATGTCGAAAACTCTAACCAGCAAGTTGCATATGAAGCAACGTCTTTATGCTCATCGTTTGGAGGAAGGTGCGTCTGTGCACGAATACTTAACAGTGTTTAAAGAAATTCTTTCAAACTTGGAGACCATGAAGGTTCAGTATGATAAGGAAGATCTAGGGTTGATTCTACTTTGTTCATTGCCTCCGTCTTATTCAACCTTTAGAGACACGATTTTATATAGCCGCGAGTCTCTCACAGTTGATAAGGTTTATGATTCTTTGACCTTGTATGATAAGATGAAGCATCTTGTGGTTAAAATTGACTCTCAGAGAGAGGGTCTCATTGTTCATGGGAGACAAGATCGGAATGCTGATGATTATCGTGGAAGGACACAGGAACGGAATCCTCGCGGTAAATCTAAGGGTAGATCGAAGTCTTCAAACAGAGGTAAAACTTGTAACTTCTGAAAGAAGAAAGGGCACATTAAATCTGAATGCTATAAGCAGAACAAGATTAAAAGGGAGGCTGCGAATCAAAAGGGAAAGCAACCAGAAAATTCCGGTGAAGCTGATGTTGTAGAAGACTACAGCGATAGTGAACTTCTAGTCGCTTCGGTCAACAATTCTAAAGTAAGTAAGGAGTGGATACTTGATTCGGGTTGCACCTTCCACATGTGTCCCAATCGGGATTGGTTTACAAATTACGAAACAGTGTCTGAAGATGTTATTTTGATGGGAAATAATGATGCATGTAAAATCGCAGGAGTTAATATGTTTGATGGAGTTGTCAGAACACTTAGTGACGTACGTCATGTTCTAGAATTGAAGAGAAATTTAATTTCGTTAAGTACTCTTGATTCAAAAGGGTACAAATACACAGCTGAAAGTGGGATTTTGAAGATTTTCAAATGTTCCCTCGTTGTGATGAAAGGGCAGAGAAAGACTGTCAAGTTATATGTTTTGCTGGGTTCTACTGTTATTGGTGATGCAGCTGTCGCTTCCTCTTCCTTGTCAGATGATTATATTACTAAATTTTGGCATATGCGCCTAGGGCATCTGAGTGAGACTGGCATGGAAGAATTGAGCAAAAGATGACTTCTTGATGGGTAAGGAATTTGCAAACTGAAGTTCTGTGAGCATTGCGTTTTTGGGAAGCAAAAGAGAGTTTGATTCACTAGAGGAATCCATAACACGAAGGGAACGTTGGAGTATATTCATTCTGATCTGTGGGGGCCATCAAGAGTGCTTTCGAGAGGTGGAACTAATTATATGCTAACTTTTATTGATGATTTTTTAGAAAAGTTTGGGCATTCTTCCTGAAGCAGAAAAGCGATGTGTTTTCCGTTTAAGTCTTGGAAAACTATGATTGAAAAACATACGGGAAAACAAATAAAATACCTCCGCACAGACAATGGCTTAGAGTTTTGTTCTAATGAGTTTAATAAACTGTGCAAGTCAGAAGGGATCGTGAGACACTTGACAGTTTGTCATACTCCACAGCAAAACGGCGTTGCAGAACGAATGAACAGAACGATCATGGAGAAGGTTCGATGTATGTTGTCAAATGCCAACTTACCAAAGTCGTTTTGGGCCGAGGCAGCCTCTACTGCATGTTTTTTGATCAACTGATCTCCATCCATTACCATTGAGAAAAAGACTCCACAAGAGGTATGGTCAGGTAATCCTGCTAATTATTCTGATTTAAAGATCTTTGGGTGTCCTGCGTATGCTCATGTTGATAATGGAAAATTGGAACTGAGATCCATTAAATGTGTTTTTCTTGGTTATAAAGCTGGTGTAAAAGGGTATATGTTATGGTGTCCTGAAAATAGAAAAGTTGTGATTAGCAGAGATGTTGTTTTTGATGAAACTGCTATGCTACCTAACTTATCTCTTAAAGACTCTTCCAATAAAGAAAATCAAAAGCAGGTGGAGCATCAAATTAATACAGAGTCGACTCCTCAAGCCAGTACAAAAATTGAGAATAGAGTTGTTTCTTCACCACAATACTCTATCGCCAAAAACAGAACTAGAAGAGAAATTAAACCTCCAAAGGAGTATGATGAGGCTGATCTAGTTGCTTATACTTTAAATGTGGTTGAAGATATAGATGCAAACCAAGAGCCGTCTAATTATTCTGAGGCGGTTAGCTGTGAAGACTCAGAAAAGTGGATGTTTGCTATGCAATAGGAGATGGAATCACTCCACAAAAACAGAACATGGGATCTTGTGAAACTTCCTAAATGTTAAAAGGCTGTTTGCTGTAAATGGGTGTTTGAAAAGAAAGAAGGGACTCCAAGAGTTGAAGAACCCAGATATAAAGCAAGGCTTGTTGCAAAGGGTTACAGTCAAATTCCAAGAGTGGACTTCATAGATGTGTTCTCCCCAGTTGTGAAGCATAGTTCGATTCGAGCTTTACTTGGTATTGTGGCCATGCATGATTTGGAGCTTGAGCAGTTAGATGTAAAAACTGCATTTTTGCATGGAGAACTTGAGGAAGATATTTATATGCAACAAGGGTTTTAGGGTTTCAGAGAGAAAAAGAGGACTATGTTTGCTTCTTTGAAAAAGTCCCTTTACGGTTTAAAAACGATCACCAAGACAAATGGTACAAGAGGTTTGATTCCTTTATGGCTTCTCATGATTTTAAAAGAAGTAGTTTTGACAGTTGTGTTTACTTTAAGAAAAACAGTGATGGTTCTTTTGTGTATCTACTTCTTTATGTTGATGATATATTGATAGCAGCAAAAGATAAAAGAGAGATAAGAAAGGTCAAAGCCCAACTAAGTGAAGAATTTGAGATGAAAGATTTGGGACCAGTAAAGAAGATACTTGGTATGGAGATTTTCAGAGATAGAAAAGCAAGTAAGTTGTACCTAAGTCAGAAGGGGTACATTGAGAAAGTTCTTTGCAGGTTCAATATGCAGAGTGCTAAGCCTGTTAGTACTCCTTTAGCAGCCCATTTCAGACTTTCATCGGTTTTGCTCCACAATCAGATGATGAGATTGAGTACATGTCACATGTTTCATACTCTAGTGCAGTGGGATCTCTCATGTATGCTATGGTTTGTTCACGTCCAGATTTATCATATGCAGTCAGTACAGTTAGCAGATACATGGCGAATCTTGGTAAAGAACATTGGAAAGCAGTTCAATGGATTTTAAGATACTTGCGAGGTACTACTGATGTTTGCTTACAGTTTGGAGAACTAGAGATGGAGTCATTGGATATGTTGATGCTGATTTTGCCGGAGACCTTGATAGAAGAAGATCTCTCACTGGTTATGTCTTTACAATCGGAGGTTGTGCAATTAGTTGGAAAGCTACTTTGCAAAACTGACGCTTTGTCTACCATCAAGCCGTGAGTACATGGCGACATCGAGGCTTGTAAAGAAGCTATTTGGTTGAAAGGACTCTTTAGTGAGCTCAATGAAGACCTTCAAATCAGCATAGTATTTTGTGACAGTCAGAGTGCCATCTTCCTTACAAAAGATCAAATGTTTCATGAGAGAACAAAACACATTGATGTTCGGTATCATTTTGTTCGTGATATTATTGCTCGTGGTGATATTGTTGTGAGCAAAATTTGTACTCATGAAAATCCTACAGACATGATGGCTAAGTCACTTCCTATAACCAAGTTTGAGCACTGCTTAGACTTGGTTGGTGTTCATTGTTGAAGTTAAACCTTTAAGGGGTTTTATGGAAGAGGTGGAGAACTTGTTCGTTGAGAATTCGCAATGAAGAACTTGTTTATTGAGAATTCGTGTCAAGGTGGAGATTGTTAGAATTAAGTGACCCGAATCCTTATTTAAATAAAATACATGGTAAAATAAAATAAAAGAAGAATCCCTCTAAAATTATACTTCTTTTATTTTATTTTAAATAAGGTTTTTAAACCTTATTAAACTCCATCTATTTGATACTGATTAGAATAAGGAGTTTTTAATCTTACTACACTCCTATTAGAATACGGCTTTACAAGCCTATAAATAGACATAATCTATTCCTCTTGTAATGGATTCGAATTCGACATAGTGAAATTTTCTTCTCCTCTGCCCGTGGTTTTTTTTCCCGAAAGGGTTTTCCACGTAAAATCTATGTTCTTTATTTTATTTCTCTTTTCTTTGCGATATATTGTCATTACCTACATTTATATTTTTCACAGTTGTAAACTAAAATCGTTGTACAAGAGAGATTGGTCCCCTAATCTGAAAAACCTGATAGAGAAAAGAAATCTTACATCCATGTCATCAAAACTACCGAAACAGAAATTATATTTATCTAAGTTCATCGCTTTTGTAGCTATATTTAGTCCTGTGCATTGTGTTTTCATTTGTACGAATGGATGAAAACACCCTGAGAGTTTTTTCAACTTGTTTTTGTATTAAAAATACACGATAAAGATAATTTTACTATGATGGCAAAAGAACGAAGAGTACAAAAAATGGATATAAAAATTAAATCCCGAAAACTCGAAAATAAAGAATCCTCAAAGTAAACACAAAATTCTCTAAAAGTGTTATGAGGTAATAGGTGTGTTTTATAAGGTTGTAAAAGGGTCTATTTATAGGTTAAATTCATAGGTCAAATAATAATAAAATAATTTAGACTAATCAGAGTTTGATTGAAACAAATAAACAGAGTTTTATTGGAACATTATTTCTCAAATTTGAGTGAAATAGGAGTCATACTCAACAAGCACTTTGAGCACCAAAACGAAAATGTAAAATTTAAAGAAACCTGCAAAAAAAAAAAAAAAGTATGAAGCACTAGCTAAGCTAAGCTAGAAATGATACTAATTGTAGGTTTTAGATAAATCACACTTTGCAGAGATTGGAACTGTTGACAGCTTATCTCAACTAATCTCATTAGGGATTATTGATTTCATGTTTTGATTATGTTTCGTTAGTTAGGCCTACTCTTTTAGTATAAATAGCAATGTAAATTTTTCTTTTGAATATATAAGAGAAAAGGATTCTGATAGACCATAAAAGTAACATGTTTTTACTCCCGCGTTTTTGATGCTCCTAATCCTTTAAATTAATGTTTCTATACTTAGATGAGTATAGGAGAGCCAAAGGAGTGAAAAACGGGCCAAAATCAGACAAAAAGAGATGTTTTCAAGATTCACACAGCCTGGGCAATTTCCACACGGGGTGGGCACACGCCCGTGTGAGACACACAGTTTGGCCACACGTCCGTGTGCCAACTCGTGTCGATTTTGAATCCTATTTCTCTTTTACGAGGAAAAAAAAATCAAATTTTAGCGATTCTGATCATTCTAAAGTTTATAAATACATAGTATAAGAGGACTTAAAGGAGCACGCAGAGAAGAACGAAGAAAAGACTTGAAGAATGCCATCAGATTCATTTCAGATGCAGATCTCCTTCAAGATTAAAGATCTCTATTCAATTTCTTTAGAAGTTTTATTAGGTTTCTTTATGTCTTGTTGTTTTCCTAACCTTAAGATGATGTCAATCCAGATTATGAACTAAATTCCCCATATACCTAGGGAAGATAAAACTTATATGAATCTTATTATTTGATTTCTGAATTACATGATAAATACTTTATTCTTGTTCTCAATTATGTATGCTTATTTCATGTTTTAATATTTTCAGGATATTAATTCATGCCTAATGTGCTTATTTCAGAGGAGCAAAAGTCCCTGTTTAAGATTAGATCTAGCATATTTGAGTGGAGTTGCATGCAATCCTAGAAATAGGACGACATAAATCTACCGGATTAGAGTCAAATCTAATAGGGAAATTCATAGATCGAGTTAATGCGACAATAGGGGTTTCAATTAGAAAGAGATTTTAATTAATCAATCTAGAGTCAGTTCTTTTTACTCTCGAAAGAGATATTAACATAATTTAGGGATTTTTACGGATCAATGTGCAAGTAAATAAATCATTTGATTCAGATTCAGAATAATAAGTGAAGTCTAAGTGGATTCTTTCCTGGGTATTGTCTATCTCATTTGGTTTTATTCGATTATTTTCCTAATTCACTCTCTGTTGCGTTCTTATTAATTAGTTTAGTTAATTTTAGATTAAAAACAATTCCTTCATTTTATTCGGCTAGATAATAGAAAAATAGTAAGTACTAGTACTTTTAGTCCTCGTGGATACGATATTCCCGATTCACCATAGCTATACTATTATTCGATAGGTGCGCTTGCCTTTGTCGTAATTTTAATTAGTTTAGTGACCATCAGATTCATATTATCAACATGGTATCAAGAGTTTAAGAATCCAGATTTAGGGAGCCTATTTTTTCGAAACTTCCAAACCCTAGAAAATCCAATTTGATACTCTTCATTTTTCAACCTATTTTTTTCTCACCGCCCCTTTCAACAGAGTCACAGTCTCATCTCCAGCAAAACCTCAAAATCCAGTAACCAAACTCCCTGCATGTGGCTCTCACGTGCCACCGCAGTTTTGGCGTACTTGCTCACGTTCGTCAAGTTTGCTCTGACCACCATCATTGGTTTCGTTGGTGTTTCTCCTGCCTTCCTTCCTGTTATTGGCTCTTGTGGTGCATTTTTTTAGAGAAAAAAATGGCAGAATTAAAAAGGAATCCAACATCCAATTTTGTAAAGTCAAGTAATGCTTTTACTACTCATATTAATATTGATTGGATTATTGATTCCAGTGCGAATAAACACATGACATTCCTCTAAAAGTTTTTTAAACTACTTCCCAAGTCAAACAAAAGAAAGTGTCAGGATAGCCGACGGGCTTTTACTCTTGTAACTAATAAACTATAAAACATATTTTAATCTCATTCTTAATGCGTTTTTGGATTATTAATTATGCAAATTAGTGAATTTGATGCTCTTAATCCTTTAAATTAATGTTTCAATACCTAGGAGAGCATTTGGGAGTGAAAAACAAGTCAATATCGGACAAATATAGCTGTTTTCAGGAGCCACATGGCCTGGGCATTTCCACACCAGTTGGACACATGCCCTTGTGAGCCACACAGGCTAGACACATGCCCATTAGCCAATGTAACACCCCTAACCCGTATCCATCGCTGGACTAGGGTTACGAAGCATCACCGAAGCAGATACAACTCAAAACAGACATTTTTTTTTACATTTCATGTTCTCATACTTTGCTTACGAAACACAACTAGCAGATATATTTTGAAACATTTAAACAGAGTCGTTTACATATTCAGTCAATACAAATTTCATATCACAATAATAAAACCAAAACCATTCACATCATATCTGAAACCTATCTTAAATCTATAACATAATCAATCATCATTTTATTTAAGTCTAAATAAATAAACATCACTTTTAAAACTATATACTTTAATATGCAACATAACTAATCCACATATGTCTCATCATTTTAATACATCTTATCTCAATTATCATTGCACTTTATAACCAAATTTTATAACTACATGTTATAGACGACATAATAATAATAACCTAAAAGTCGAATTTACCATTTACTAATGCATAACATATTAAACTTTAAACTTTAACCATATGTGTCAATATATCACATAAAATACAACCCTAATCATCAATACAATGCGATTACCAAAACTCATGTCATAGCCGAATATACCTAGTTAACCACAAGCCAATTTCTCTAAATATGAAAACTCTACTTAGCCTTTCAAGTACATGCCATAACCGTATATAAATAACATAACAGAATTAAACAAAACATGCACTTGTACATATATAACATACTTACTATTACTAGCCCACACACATACATTTAATTTAGTATCTTTCATTACAAATACATTTGACACTTAATTCATCACATATTAATCCATCTCCAATGCACAACAATTATAAACATCTAACATAAATTTAAACCAAATAATTAAACTGAACATACACGTCATTTAATCAACACAATTTAATATGTTAAAAGCCATAAAACCAATCATTACCTATCAATATATATATATGCCATATCCGAATTTATATCTTAACAAGCCAAACATACCTTACTTATAGATATATATATATCTTAACATGACAATGAATTAATGACCATATATACCAATCATAATCCACACCTCAAATCAAATACATTATAAGTAATTATTTATTTCAAATCACAATATTGTCGAATACATAGATACTTTAACCTTACCATTTCAACTTTAATTATCAAGACTTAATGACCAATATGAACACATACCCTATTACTTATAATCAAACATATACATTCAGTTCAAACCTATATATCAACTAAACTAATCCATCAAACAAACATAACCAAAATATAAATATCAACCACATAACCAAATTCATTTTGTCTAGTTTTAGAACATAATACAAGCATACCTATTATGAACATATACTTAACCAAATATGCATATGTATAAACCCATTCATAATAACCATTAACCAAATATGCATATGTATAAACCCATTCATAATAACCATTGCAAACCATCAACAAAGATAGCAGGTCAATCAAAAGAGGATAAGCCATTTTCGTATGGCTATTAATTATATACATAGGTACTCAATTCATATTCAACCTTTTTCTAAGCTATACATGCCATATATTCGAAATTAACATAACCAAAATACCAAAGTAAGCTGTCGATAGTGTGATAAGTCTTGCTGACGATCCTCGAGCTTGTAACGAATCTAAAATCTATAAAATAGAAACCGACAAAGATACACAAAGTAAGCTATTTAAGCTTAGTAAGTCAATAGCAAAGTAATATCAACCAACTTAGCAAAATCAAATATACAAAGTTATATCTAGTAAATAATTATACACAATCACAAATAATTATTCAAATTTCAATATCAAAGTCACACAATATACTATTTGGCCGATTGCACATAATTGAGGCTTTTACACTATTCACATGTTTACATATTCACTTCTGAATAAATATAATGGATATTTATAACTTACCTTTCACTTCTCAACACAGATATAAAATACGTACCTGAGTTCTTTTAATTTAAATATCACATTGGCCTTCACTTACACATGCCCGTTGAACCATTCGAAATTAAAAAGGATACGCGGATAGTCGGAAGCTCGTACAATGCCAACGTCCCAGACGTGGTCTTACATGTAATCACATATCGATGCCACTGTCCCAGATAGGGTCTTACACGTAAACACAAATCGATGCCAACGTCCCAGACGTGGTCTTACTCGATAACATATAACGGATATCCTATGTCATGACATATGTATCCTATCTATTCCAAAGATTCGTACAAGGCTTACGGACGTCGAATCTCGGTCGAATCAAGCTTGGAATTTATTTAATTATACATACTCACATTCGGCCATAAGCAAAATAAATTCAAATAATTTAATTCAGTTCATAACTAGTACATATTCATTGTTATACCAACAATTAAATGCTAATTGACTTACCTCGGACGTCGACGACTGTGAAATCGACTATTCAACCACTTTTGTCTGTCCCCAATCCAAATCCGATTTCTTTAATTCTTGATCTAAACATATTCAAATTAAACTTATTTAAACACCAATACACTCAATTTAGCTTAAAAACACATAAATGGGCAAATTACAATTTTGACCCTAATATTTTACACTTTTTACAATTTAGTCCTTTTTGCACAAAACACAAATCACACAAAATTTGACCACACTTCTTTAGGGCCGAATTTTCATAGCATTATTACAAGCCCATACATTTCATTCATTTTTTATTTTAGTCCCTCAAAAATTTATTTTTGCAATTTAGTCCTAATTACTCAATTTCATCAAAAATTCAAAGACAAAACTTGTTAATCTAACACATATAATTCATATTTCATCATCAAAAATCAAAAATCACAAGGTACCATCAATGGAAAAACACAAAATCATCATCAAATTCAAAAATTAAGACATGGGGTTTGAAGATAACTTAGCAACGATATCAAAAACATAAAAATTATTAAAAACCGAGTAAAATACATACCTTAATTTAGCCCAACAATGGCCGAATACCCTAGCTCTCTTATTTCTTTTTCTTTTCCTTAGTTTCGGCACTAAAAAGATGAGAATGGCTTCCTTTAATGTTTTGTTTTATTATATTAACCTTATATTATAATATATATTATTTTAACCTTTATAAATAATATAAAAAAAACTATATAATATAAACATAATGCCAATGCCGTCCAATTTCTTTATTAATGGAAAAATTGCAATATAAATCTCTCATATTAAAAAGACAACAACAATTAGGCACTTTCACAACTAACCATCAAATTTTCATTTTACGCGATTAAGCCCTTTTATTTAATCAGACACTCAAACAACAAAATTAAAACATGAAAATTTAACACAAGCAAATTCACACATGATAAACATTGAAAAAAATTTTAAAATATTTTTTGACTCAAATTTGTGGTCCCAAAATCACAATTCCAATTAAGGTCAAAATCGGGCTGTTACAGCCAACCCGTGTCAATTTCACACCTTGCTTCCCAGACGCACGGAAAATGTAACAGCTCGAATATGACCCTAATCGGAATGGTGGTTTCGGGACCACTAATTCGAGTTAGAAAAATATCTTAATACTTTATTTGATAACTATGTTACGTATTTGAGCATGTGTTAAAATATCGTAGAATTATTTGCATGTTTAAGTGGCTAATTTAAGTAAAAAATTAAATTGAGTAAGTATGAAAATAGCTATTGTGGAATTTAAGGTCAAATTGAATGGTTTTCTTCTTACATGAGATTTAAGTTGCAATTTAGCCTTTAATTCCATATTAGTGGACGGCAACGACCATGAGTTATGATTAAGTTATATTATTATATATTATTATTATGAGATAGTGGGATGATACCTAATAAACTATTATTATTTGATAAATAATAAGAAAGAAACAGAAACCATATTTCTTCTTCCCACTTGCTTCATCATTCTCACGAAAACAAAGTGAACAGAGAAGAAACTTAAGCTTCCATAATTTCGGTCATTGCATGTCTCCTTGAGGTGAGTAATTTAGCTTAGTTTTTGTAAATTTTTGCATCTTTGAGTTAGTTATTTTAAGTGCTATCAAACCCAAGTGGAAATTTTGGAAATTTAAGCATGTTCTATGTTCGGCCATGAATAAATGTTTTGGGTTTTGATATGTTTGAAGGACGAATGTTGAGCATAGATTAGACATTAACATGTTTTGAGTAGGAATTTAGATGAAAGGGATGAGTGAAGGCTTAAATTATGAAAATAAATAATTGAGGGTATAAATGCATAAATAAATGGGTTATATAGACTTGTGTAAAGATAATCCATGTTCGAATTTTTGATTTAGAAGTATCATTTGAAAGTTGCCATGGTTATAAATTTGGTGTTTGTGTGCTTAAGGCTAGAACAAGATATATGTATGTTAGACTACCAAATTCTTCTTTGAAATCTTTGATGGAATTTATTTTTAATGAGGAATTCATGAAAAGAAAATCCATGCATGAACTATATAACAAGAAAAAAAAAATGAAAGGAATGAAATGATATATGTACTAAGGATATTCGGCTTTTAGTTGGTGGGGGTGGATTTTTGACATTTTGTGTCCTTTACTTTGGGGACTAAATTGCAAAAGGGTTAAAACATAGGGGAAAAAGGGTAAATTATAAATTATATGTTGTGATTAATTTTAATGATATAAAGGGACTTGAATGAGTTTAAGGAGTATTCAGCTCTAGCTCAAAAGTGTATAAATTGGCTACATTTTCGAATGATTGGTAAATTAGAAAATCTTCCAAATTTGTATTTTGAGCTAGAATGAATGAAACTTGATTTGAATGAGCTCTTTTTGAAACTATATTAGATCAAGGACGGAAAGAACCGGAATCGGATCGGGGGAAAGCTAAATTAAACGAGTAGCCGGAAAATCTTAACTCATCCATCACCAAAGTAAGTTTATAAGCAATTAGTTGTAAATAAATAATTATTAAATTGAAATGTATGTTTCCAAATGAAATTTTATCTAAAATCTTGATGGCCGGATGTGATATGTGATTTTAAATATGATTGCTGAATACGATAATATATGATCATGGACATGTAATTATTATATAAATTTCTTGGTTGGTTGAATTATGTATAAGTGTATATACATTTTATAAATGTGATAGGGTATGAGATTATACATGGATACCAACCGAATGTGGGTTGGATTATGTATGGAATGTAAATATATATATTTTTGGGGTTGAATGAATGGTTATAAATTGAGTAGAGGTTTAAATGTAGGCTTTAAGTTAGTGAGTATTAGTTAATTGTGTATCATGAAATGGATGATTGTGGTGATTGAATACATAATTATGTGTTTAATTGAGTGTGGCCGAATGTGACGTTATGCTAAAGAAAGAAAGATTGGGTTGAGTGTGCGTATTTATGGGTGTTCATATTTATAATATGTGAATATATATATATGTTATGTATAAGGGGAGAATTGTTAATGAGCACTGTGTGTGCGGAAATGTTAAGTAACGGCTCTATGTGAGCGATACGTTACGGGATGAAGGCACTGTGTGTGCGGAAATGTTAAGTAACGGCTCTATGTGAGCGATACATTACGGGATGTTGGCACTAAGTGTGCGGAAATATAAAGTAACGGCTCTATGTGAGCGATACGTTACGGGAGTAGTACTATGTGTACGGTTCTCGGATTCCCTAATGACGAAAACACTTAGTGAAGGTAAACAAGAGGGTCAGGTATGTACGTGTTATATGATAGTTCCTTCTTGGTATAAATTGGTAAGTTATTTTGGTATGGAAATTGAATGTGTGATATTCGGTTTTATTTGGAGACCAAATAGATATGATATTGGTTATTGGTAACATATTATAGGTGTTGATGTTGCAATCAAATTAATGGTTAAGTTGAGTTGAGTAGAAACTTTTATAATGTTTGGTTATATTTACTTCCTTGTTTATAACTTACTAAGCTATTTAAGCTTACATGGTGTGTTTGTTACATTGTTTTATAGATCTTTAAATTCGAAGCTTGAGCTCGGGGATCCTTGTCGAAGTCAAACACACTATCAACTATCTTTGGTACCCTTTTTATAAGTTGAACTTTTGGAACTATGGCATATATAGGCTATATTACTCTTTTGAATTTATTTTGAATATGATGTATATATTTGTATAAGCCATGCGAAAATGGCTTGTCCATCTTGTAAACCTTGGAAATTTATATTTTGGCTTGATGATTATGTTTAGTTGTGGTTTTGGTTGATTTAGTCTTAGTATATATATAAGTATGGTTGATGTATAGAGTTTAAATGAAAGGGAGTAAGGATGTTATATATTTTGCAATGAAACAGTTTTTGGTTAACAGCAGTGACGTAATTTTGAAAAATCACCAAAAATAGGAGAAATGGAATTAGAGAGTGAATAAGATATATAATTAAAGCTTATTATGTCTATTTTCATATGAAAGAAACAAAGTAGGTAAAGGAATTTTATATTATGAGATATTTAAATTTTAGTGAGACTGGTTCTGAATGACTTCGTGAATCCCTGTTCTGTCTTGGAAAAATTGTTAAAAATTGTACAAAAATAATCATAGAGAATAGTTTATATGCTTAGAATCCTGAGTCTATTTTTGATTGGAATAAACAAGAACATTATTGAAATTCTGTACAATGAGATAACTAAGTTTTTGTAAAGATAGGTCAGAACCATCAAACAGTGAAATAGGGGAAACTTTGATGAATAAACCTGAAAAAATTATGGTAAGGAGATATGAGTCTAGTTTCAAGGAAAATTTACGGATCTAAATTTCGAGTTTTGTAACTCGAGTTATGGTCAATTTAGTTAACATGACGCAGTTGGACAGTTTTAATTTTTATGCCCCGAATTAGTAGTCAAGTCTATTAATGCCTCATACTCGACTCTGGCAACGGTCTTGGGTAAAGGGGTGTTACAGAAAAACACAATTTTTAGGCTTTCTGAGCATTCTAAAGTCTATAAATATCGATTAAAATAATACATAAGGGAACCATCAGAGAAGATCGAAGAAAACACTCGAAGAACACCATCGGAATCAACTCGGAAGCGGATCTCCATCAAGATTGAAAACCTTTTAATTTCTTTTGAAGTTTTATTAAGTTTTTTTATGTCTTGTTGTTTTTCTGACTTTGAGATGTTTCTATTCAGGATTATGAACTAATTCCCTAGATACCTAGGAGGGATGAAACCTATGATGAATCATTTTATTTAATGCCTGTTTTTTCACGATAAATACTTGATTTTTATTCTCAATTATGTATGTTTATTTCTTGTTTTAATATTTCCAAGATATTAATTCATGTTTAATGTGCTTAATTCAGTGGAGGAAAAGTCCCTATTTAAGAGTAGATCTAGCATAATTGAGTGGAGTTGCATGCAATCCTAGAAATAGGACGACATAAATCTACCGAATTAGAGTCAAATCTAATAGGAGAATCTATAGATTGAGTTAATGCGGCGATAGGGGTTTTAATTAGAAAGAGATTTAGAAAGAGATTTTAATTAATCAACCTAGAGTCAGTTGTTTTTACTCTCGAAACAGATATTAACATAATTTAGGGATTTCTACGGATCAAGACACAAGTGAATAAATCGTTTAATTCAGATTCATGATAATAGGTGAAGTCTAGGTGGATTCTTTCCTAGGCATTGTCTATCTCATTGGTTAATATTCGACTATTTCCTTGATTCATTCTCTTTTGCGTTCTTAATTAAATTAGTTTAGTAAATTTAGATTAAAACACATCACTCTAAATTATCGGCTAAATAATAGGAAAACAGTAATTACTAATACTTTTAGTCCTCGTAGATACGATATTCTCTACTCACTGTAGCTATACTATTGTTCGATAGGTGCACTTGCCTTTGTCGTATTTATAGTTAGTTTAGTAACAATTAGTAACTAGATCAGGTTCTGTCAACTATACACCTAATATTAAACTATCCTCTATACTACATGTTTCTTATTTTTCAATTAACCTTTTATCTGTTAGTGTCATCACAAATACCTTAAACTACAAAATTGAGTTTTTTCTAGATCATTGTGTATTCCAGGACCTTCAGACAAGGAAGAAGATTGGCAATGGTAGATTGCATGATGGGTTATATATGTTGGAGAGCAGTAGTGAATTTGTTCAAGTCTTTTTTGGAAGTAATAAGGTTATTGACCAGGAAATAATGAGTGGGATAAGCGGTTAGGACACCAATCATTTTTTGTTATGGAAAAGTTATATTCTAGATTCTTTTCAAAGATTCGGTTTGATTCATTGTTTTGTGAAGCTTGTGAGTTTGCTAAACACACTAAAAATTCTTATCCTTTGAGAAATAATAGAAGTAATACTCTTTTTGTGACTATTCATTCTGATGTTTGGGACCAATATGACATACGCCATTATCTGGTAATCGATGTTTTGTTACTTTTATTAATTGCTGCCCTAGGATGACTTGAGTGTATTTGCTAAAATCGAAAAATGATGTGTTTACATGCTTCCAATCTTTTTATAAGATGGTTTGTACTCAATTTAATGCTAAGACTTTATAACTGACAACGGTACAGAGTACAATTTTGATACATATTTGGAGTCTTATAGGACAATTCATCAAACAACTTGTCCCAGTACTAGTTCACAGAATGGGGTTGCTGAAAGGAAAAACAGGCATTTGGTAAAAGTCACCAGATCTCTTATGTTTTCCATGAACCTTCCAAAACCATTCTGGGGGGATGCAATTCTTGTAGTCGCCTACCTTATTAATAGAATACCACTAAGAACCCTTAATTTCAAAAGTCCCTTGGAAATTTTACAAGGTAAAAATAATTATATTGTTCCTTTCAGGATATTTGGATGTGTCTGATATGTCATGATCAGAAAGTAGGCAAATTAGATCCACGAGCCCTTAAATGCATGTTCATTGGGTATTCTCCAACACAAAAAGGTTACAAGTATTATCAACCTCCTTCACGATGAACTTTCATTAGTATGGATGTTACATTTAGAGAAACTGAGCCCTATTATGGTACAACTCAATCACCTCTTCAATAGGTGAACAATGAGAGAGAATAAGTGATACTTGACTTAGTAACTACTAAAAACCTTATTCCAAAAAACACCATTGTTCAAGAGGAAGCTACTGCTCAGGGGGAGACTATTGTTCTAGAAAACACCATTGTTCAAGGGGAAGCTATTGCTCAGGGGGAGACTACTGTTTAAAAAGAGATTGTTGGACGTTTGGACAAACTAGATTGATAATCCTCTAAAATGACATACTTTTATATGTTAATTGCATATATATTTTGAGTATGATTCTACTAAATTGTGCTTTTTATGGTTTTTTTTTTTATCTTGTAAGGACCAAATTGAAGGCAAAAGAAAATTTAGGGGCAAAAAGTGTAAATTTAAAGATAAAATGGGTCAGCATGAGAAATAGGAAAGAAGTGGTGCCAAAAATACAAAATGTGAAAGACTTAGGGGCAAAAATTCAAAGAAGATATTTATAAACATAAAACTCTATCTAAATTTGAATTTTATTAGTATTATTGTTAGGATTATTATTTAGATATAGTTTCAGCTTTTATCTTTATTTATCTTTTAGAGTTCAAATAGGAACAAACTTGGTTTTTTATGTACTATAAATAGGGGATAGAGTGACATAAATATGGACTCATCTTTTCTGTAAAAACTCCCTCTCCCTAAAGCTCTTAGCTTTTTGTTCCTTTTATTTTTCAATAAAATTCCATTTTATTAAACTTTTTTATTTTTTCCCGAAAAGCATGAGCCATTAAACTCATTTAGCCAAAGGTTATCGAGATTCCCCCAAAAAAGGTTCATGAGGCTTAGAACCCGCACTTAGCCTTCTCAATAAATATTCATCGTTTCTCTGTATTACGGGACTGACGCTTTCGTCCATGTCCTTCCAAAAGTGATCTTTTCATCTTTTACAAAGGTGGCCACTTGTATGTTTTGGGAAGGTTGCACAGCCAGTTCGTTAACTTACTACGTCAGAGATTATCGAGCCCAATAGACAAAATGGCGTGGCATTTTCCATTGAGAAGTGATGATCTAGTGTAAGACGGTCCCACAAAAGTGACGGTTGGCTAGAGTCAGGTTCCTCTAAATTGTAAGGCTAAATCTAAGTGGAGCTTGTGGTCGTAGGCGTCCTCTTCCACTATAATTGGATTATTCTGTCATGAGAAGGATCATTTAAAAGGCTAGAATTGAACCCAAGAAGGATCAAGATAACCGGAGGCTAGAATCCTTTAAATTGAAGAATCCATTTCCTCAATTCTGTTTCTCTTTTACAAATTCAATTTTAATTCATACAATTTCAATTCATTCATATTTTTAATTATGTCTTTTTTATTTTTTCCAGGCACGCCGTTTTTCTTGGGCACGGCTGTGCTAAGAATTTCAAGGAATTTGTAGCAATCCAGTCCTGAGGATTTGACCCTACTTCCCTTATACTATTCTTTTCGTGATTTCATAGGGATAGGTTATTTTTTGTGCTTTCAATGACATACCAAATTTTGGCACTGTTGCCGGGGACTAGTAATGTACTAATCTTGTTTCTTTCTTTCTTATGACCAGATCTACTCCAGGTATTCTTATGTTTGATTCAGAAATAGAGAAGACTACAAGAGCTAATCGCAAGGAAACAAAGCTACGTAAAAAGTAGTCAAATGTGGTAGGGACTCAGAGTAACCCACTGCCGGAAATAAAAGCATGCGACGAAGTTGAGTCTAGGGTTAACGAAAACCCTACTCAAACAATAGAAAATGAAAAAATAGGGGTCAATCCACCCGAAGAAGTGCTTAACGCTAGGGTTAACGAAAACTCGAATCTAGCACATCAACCTATAACTCAAACGATTCTGCAATTGGCCGAAGCTCTTGTAGAAAAATCATCGTTATGCATTGCGTATCCTACTATGGATACTAATTTTGAACAGAAGTCAGGATTAGTCCAGTTACTGCCGACTTTATGTGGATTACAAAATGAAAATCCACACAAACATCTAAAAGAGTTTTATATGGTTTGTCTTAGTATGAAACCTCAGGGCGTAATTGAGGATCAAATCAAATTATGTGCTTGCCCTTTTTCCCTAGCAGATTTTGCTAGGGAATGGTTATTTTATCTACCTCCTGGATCTATTACAACTTGGAATGATATCTCTCATTTATTTCTCAACGGGTTTTTCCCAGCATCACGTGGAGCTGAGTTAAGAAGGGAGATCGTTGGGATAAAGCAAAAAGATATGGAGTCTCTTTACGTCTATTAGGAGTAATTTAAGAAGTTGTGTACAAGTTGCCCACAACGTGGGATAACAGAACAATCTCTGTTCTAATATTTCTATGAGGGCTTAAAGCCCATAGAGATGAATATGGTAGATGCCGCGTGGAGGAGCATTGGTCAACATGACTCCCCAACAGGCAAGGGACTTGATATCCACGATGGTTGCAAATACTCAGCTTTATCCCACCAAAAGGGTTCACCAGCTAAGTATTTCAGCTTTAGAAGATAAAGTTGATCGACTTACTAATATCATGAATTTTCTTTTTACAATAAAAACAAGACCAACCTGACTGTGCAGAATTTGTACAACACCCGAACATACAAATGATGCATGCCCTAGTTTGTGTGACAATAATATGGCTCATTTAGATGCTGTAGGGAACTTTTCTGGACTGCCCAAAGGTGATATAACCCTTATGCTAATACCTATAACCTAGGGTGGAAAGATCAACCCAACTTGAGTTACGGAGCTAACCCACGGTACAACCAACCATACCAAAATCGGATTCTATAACAGTCGCGAGATTCAAGTACCTCTCTAGAGACCATGGTCAATAAATTCGCAGCTAATATGCTTGATTTTCAACAGAAAACCGATGCGTCTATTACAAAATTGACAGCATCAATTGAGAAAATGAACTTACAAGGGAAGCTGCCATCATAAACGGAACCTAATCCAAGACAACACGCAAATGTAGTGACGTTGCGAAGTGGAAAAGTACTGGAACCAATTCGTGGCATGAACCTTGATTAAGATTCCACCCAGAAAAAGCATGAGAATGATGAACAGGTCTGAACGAAACCTCCATTGCCCATAATTCAACCTTCGTTTCCAAGACGATTGAACCAACATCGAAAAGGTAAGGAGAAAAAAGAGATCATCGAAACATTCAGAAACGTCGAGATTAACATACCATTTTTGAATGCCATCAAATAAATTCTGCAATATGCCAAGTTCCTTAAGGAGCTTTTCAACAACAAGAAAAAATTAACTGGGAATGAAAGACTAAGTGTTGTGAAAATGTATATGCGGTATTGCAGCGAAGAATGCCAGTAAAATGCAAAGATAAGGGCATGTTTGCAATACCATGCAAAATAGGCCACTTAGGAATCAAAAAAGCTATGTGTGATTTAGGGGCCTCTATAAATGTCATGCCTTTTTGCATTTATGAATCACTTAACGTGGGTTTTTTGATGAAAATAGGTGTTATAATTTAATTAGCAAACAGGTTTACTGTGCATCCCAAAGGAGTCCTTGAGGACGTATTAGTGAAGGTCAACGGACTTATCTTTCCTGTATACTTTTATGTGGTGAAAATGGAAGAGGACAACACTCGTGGGTCCTCAGACATCTTATTGGGCCGACATTTCCTTAGTACTGCAAATACTAAGATTAATATGCGTTGCGGAATCCTCACGATAGAGTTTGACGAGGAGATCGTGAAGTTTAACGTTTATGGCACTATTAGTATCCTAGTGAAATCTTGAAAGTAAATCAGATTGACATAATTAACTCATTAGTAAGAGAAACTTTTGAGTCACCTTATGAAGACAACCCTAAAATGTGTTTAATGATTTTGAATCTGTTAATGAATTGTTGTCTCCAGTGAACACTAAACTTCTACCTTTTGTTGTGTAGGCACCAGGTCTGGAATTAAAACCACTTTTCAAGCATCTCAAATGCATATTTTTGGAGAATGATGAGACAATTACCCACTTAAAGGATTAACCCCTTGACATGCACACATAAAATTTTCTTGGAAGAAAATACGAAACCAAAGCAAGAGGCACAAGGACGATAGAACCCTAATATGGTGGATATGGTAAAAAATGAGAATTTCCAAGCTCATACGATCAAAAGAATTCAGCTGGAACAACCCTAATACTAGTTGGGGCATCAAGCTAACGACATTAGACAAGCGCTTACTAGAAGGCAACCAAATTTTATTTTATTTTATTTATATTTTTTATTTATATTTATATTTTATATTTTATTTATTTTCTTATAGGTTAAATAAATTTTATCTCTCTTCTTATATCGAGGAGAATCGAGGAATCAAAAAAATTAAATTTGGAAACTGGCGAAAACAGTAACAAAAACGACATGGGGAGTGTTCTAAACCTTTTCTTTTCATCATATTTATGAATATTATTTTTCACATCGCGGACAATGTGTTTTAAATAGAGGGAGACATTCCTCATTATTTCTATCCTTTTATCTGCTATTTTTACTGTTGTGTTATTGTTGCTGCTGCCTTGTGCTCGTTTTTGCCCACATTTATTTATTTATTTTTAGAATATTCTGCCTCTTTTCATGCCCAAGATTTTAACAAGGAATTGCCCACTGTTTGACCTACAAGCATGATTCTTGTCTACTGAGTTAGTTATAATTTTGCTAGTTTGATTTCATCTCCACAGTTTTATTTCTATTAGGCTAAAATGATTATGATTAAAAAAGCTATCCCTATCTTGCTTATGGTAAAATTGATTAAGTCTAAATGAAAATAGTGATGGAGCTCGAAACTAACTATTATTTTGACAAAGGCAAGCGCACCTATTGAACAGTAGTATAGCTGTGGTGAGTCCGAAATATCTTATCCTCAAGGACCAAGAGTACTAGTATTAACTATCTTTTTATTGTCTAGCCTAATAATTAAGGAGATTTATTTTTAATCTAAAATTAACTAACTAATTTGACTAACTATGAACGCGACAGAGAGTAAATTGGGAAAATACTTTTAGACAACTTTATATGAGATAGGCAATACCTAAGGAAGAATTCACCTAGACTTCACTTATTACTTTTGACTCATGCGATTTATTCACTTGGCTTAATCCTTAGAAATCCCTGATTTATGTTAATATCTCTTTCAAGACTAAAAACAACAGACTCTGGGTTGATTAATTGAAATCTCTTTCTAATTAAAACCCTTATTGTCACATTAACTCGATCTATGGATTCCCTTATTAGGTTTGACCCTAATCTGGTAGATTTTTGTCGCCCTATTTCTAGGGTTGCAATCAACTCCGTTTAATTGTGTTGATCTACTCTTAGATAGGGACTTTTGCTCCACTGAATAAGCATATTCGACTTGAATCAATAACCTGAATTATCAAACAAGAATAAGAACTCACAATTAAGAATAAGCACAAGTATTTATCTCATAAATCAAATAATAATAAGATTCGTCTTAGGTTTCATCCCCTTAGATATTTAAGGGATTTAGTTCATACTAATAAAGGAAAACACATTAGAATAGGGAAAACAACAAAACATAAGAAAACCCAACAACTTCTAAAGAACTTGGTGGGAGATCCTCAGTCTTGATGGAGATCCTTCTCCTAAGCTATTTTCGACGGCTGTCTTGGAATATTTTCTCCTTTACTCGGTGTCTATTCGACATCCTGTCGACCTCCTTTTAGGTTACCTCTTAGGGTGTTTATATAGGCTTTGAGATGCCTTACTTGGCCCACAAGTATCCCATTCCGAATAGAGTTCATCCTGATTTCGGCAGGAACACGCCCGTGGTCGATAGTCTAGGTCGTGGTTGATTCTACTCGTCGCACACGGCCGTGTGACACATCCGTGGTCGATAGTCTAGGCCATGTTGATTTCCTATGTATGCCAATTTTGCCCCTTTTTGGCCCGTTTCTCATCCTTTTCGACTTCCTTAGCTCTCCTAAGTATAAAACGTGAAATTAAGAGATTAGGAGCATCGAATTCATCAAATTCAATGGAAAATCATCCAAAATTAAGCTAAGCATGGGGTTAAAATATGTGTAAATTATGGTTTATCAGATAGTTAATACAATTGTATGCTAAAATTATTTTCATGATTGCTAGCTAGTTGCCGAAACTTATTTTTGACATTTGATTGTTTTTCCTATTCCTCAAAAATTAAGATTTTGTTTCATTAATAATAATAATAATAATAAATTCCGATGCTTCTGTGGTTATGAGCACAACTTAAAATGTGACTGGCTGAGTAACCGGGATAGCGTGCTTGGGTTGTCATCCTACTTCGCGTCAAAAGGTGGTGTGACGTGTTAGGTAAAACTCCACTAACCCGAATTAAACAAAAAAAGTTTTAAGAGTATGTTGGGTTGAGTAACCAGTGTGGAGTGCTTGGGTTGTCATCCTACTTCGCGTCAAAAGGTTCGATACATTCCTAAACAAAAAAAAACATATATATAAATATAATAAATTAGGAGTATGTTGGGTTGAGTATCCGAGGTAGGGTGCTTGGTTGTCATCCCTCTTCACGTCAAAAGGTTCAATATATTCTTAAGAAAAGAAAAACAAAAAAAAGAAATAAAAGTAAAAAAATATTTAATAATAATAAATTGCATTTGGGGACTAAGGGTGGAAACATATAGGGTGTTTTGGTAAGTTTAGTAAATTACCTAATTTTCATGAAATAATCCAAGTCGATTTAATTTGTGTGTGCTTAAGCTGGAATATTTTTCAGTTTTACTTAAAGTAAGCTAAAGGTTCTCTTTATTTTCATACGCATTATGCCTAATTTTTATAAAACTTTGGAGTGATACTTCTTTCATGGTAAAAGCTAAATAACACAGTGGATAGAAACCATACTTGAGGGTAAGCATGGGCTAAGTAAGGGGAATATGATAATACTCTAAAATGACATACTTTTATGTGTTAATTGCACATATATTTTGAGTATGATTCTACTAAATTGTGCTTTTTAATGTTATTTATCTTGTAGGGACCAAATTGAAGGCAAAAAAAATTTGGGGGCAAAAAGCATGAATTTAGAGATAAAATGGGCCAGGATGTGAAATAAGAAAGAAGTGGTTCCAAAAATACAAAATGTGAAAGACTTGGGGTTAAAAATTCAAAGAAGAGATTTATAAACATAAAACTCTATTTAATTTTCAATTTTATTAGGATTATCATTAAGATTATTATTTAGATATAATTTCACCTTTTATCTTTATTTATTGTTAGAGTTTAAATAGAAACAAACTAGGTATTCTATGTATTATAAATAGGGGATGGAGTGACATAAATATGGACACATCTTTTCTATAAAAACTCCCTCTCCCTAAAGCTCTTAACTTTTTATTCCTTCTATTTTTCAATAAAATTCCATTTTACTAAACTTATTTGTTTTTGCCCGAAAAGCATGAGCCACTAAACTCATCTAGCCAAAGGTTATCGAGATTTCCCAAAATAAAAGTTTCATAAGGCTTAGAACCCGCACTTAGCCTTCTCAATGAATATTTATCATTTCTCCGCATTATGAGACTGACACTTCCGTCTATGTCCTTCTAAAAGTGATCTTTTCATATTGTGCAAAGGTGGTCGCTTTGTATGTTTTGGGAAGGTTGCACAGTCGGTCCGTTAACTTACTGCGTCAGATGTTGTCGAGCTCAAGAGACAAAATGGCGTGTCATTCGCCATTGAGAAGTGATGATCTAGTGTAAGACGGTTCCACAAAAGTGACGGTTGGCTAAAGTCAGGTTCCTCTAAATCATAAGGCTAAAATCTAAGTGGATCTGGTGGTCGTAGGCATCCTCTTCCACTATAACTGGCTTATTCTGTCATGAGAAGGAGCACCTAAAAGCCTAGGATTGAACCCAAGGAGGATTGAGATAACCGAAACCGAAGGCTGGAATCCCTCAAATTGAAGAATCCACTTCCTCAATTCTATTTCTTTTTTACAATTTCAATTCCTCCATATTTTAATTCTGTCTTTTTTATTTTTTTCAGGTACCTCGTTTTTTTTTGGCACGACTGTGCTAAGAATTTGGAGGAATAAGAAGTTGTAGCAATCTAGTCCTTAAGGATTTGACTCTACTTCCCTTAGACTATTCTTTTCATGATTTCATAAGGATAAGTTATGTTTGATGCTTTCAACAACACACTGTTTAAAAAGAGATTGCTAGACGTTTGGATAAACCAGATTTAAAGAAGTATTCAAAAAGGCTTAGAATAGAACAAGCCATCATGCAACCTATTATGTGCCAAGAATCTTCCTCTTCTGGTGAGTTACCCAAAATTTCCTCTTTTGGTGAGTTACCCCTAATGATTTAGATAAACCAATTGCATAAAGAAAATGTTTTAGACTCTGTACTAGACACCCTCTATCTAACTTTATCTCTTTTGACTCATTGTCCCTTCCCTATAAAGCCTTTGTCTTGTATTTTTCCTCTATGTCTATTCCACAGGATTGGCGTGAAGCATTTGAAGATCCCAAGTGGAAAGAAGCCATGGTTGAAAAAATGGAGGCACTAGCAAAGAATGAGACTCGAAAGCTAGTATCTCCTCCGATAGATAAGGATTTGGTAGGATGCAAATGGGTGTTTGACAAACCATAATATACACATCTTTTAATCCCATGCTTGGCCTATTTTTTGATGAATTTTCATCAGATTTGATGAATTTGATACTCCTAATCCCTTAATTTCATGTTTTACACTCAGGAGAGCTTAGAGAGTCGAAAAGAACGAGAAACGGGCCAAAAAGGGACAAAATGGGCCTACATCAGAAATCAAAATGGCCTGGAGCAACGTACAGGCGGACCACACTGTCGTGTGTGGCGAGCAGAAGTGAGCGCGGTCTAAGGAATCGAACACGGGTGTGTCACACGGGCGTGTCCCTGTCGTACCTAAGTTTAATTCTATTCGGAATAGGCTACTTGTGGGCCAAGAAAGGTGTCCCAAAGCCTATGTAAACACCCTAGGGGGTAACCAAAAGGGGGACGAAAGGTAGAAGGCAGAAAATACTCGAAGACAGCCATCGGGAGCAACTTGGAAGAGGGATCTCCATCAAGACTGAAGATCTTCTATCAATTTCTCTTGAAGTTTTTGGGTTTTCTTATGTTTTGTAGTTTTCCTTATTTTAAGATGTTTCCCTCTATCATTGTGAACTAAATCCCTTAAATACCTAAGGGTATGAAACCTAAGACAAATCAGAAGTAATAAGTGAATTCTAGGTGGATTCTTCCTTGGGTATTGCCTCCATCACATAGTTGTCTAAAGTATTTTTCCCAATTCAGTCTCTGTCGTGCTCTTAATTAATTTTAGTTTAAAAGCAATCACTCTAATTTTTAGGCTAGATAATAAGAAGATAGTAATTACTAGTACTCTTGGTCCTTGTGGATACGATATTTCTGGTCTTACCATAACTATACTATTAAACGATAGGTGCGCTTGCCTTTATTGTGATCATAGTTAGTTAGAGACACATCAAATTTTTGGCACCGTTGCTGGGGATAAGATATCAGGAACACTAAATTTTTATTACTTTAGCCATTTTATTGCAATTTATTTTTATTTTTTTATTTTTACTTTTCTAATTTTACACTTTCTTTGCTTCTGGCAGGAGTCTCTAGTTTATGACTAGAAGAAACCCGTCAGGACCTTTGCTTTACGATAGTGAGATTGAGAGTACAGCTCACAGAAACCGAAAAGAGATAAGGCGAAGTCTACAATACATAGAGGAAGAGCAAGAGGACGATACTAATACTACTGAAGAAATGGCTGATAATAATCCGCTACCTCCTGTGGTTGCCTTTAATCCGGTGAATCAAAATCCTGCTCATCATACTATGTATGATTATGCTAAGCCTACTTTAACAGGAACTGAAACGAGTATTGTTAGACATGCTATTGCTACAAATAATTTTGAACTAAAACCTAACACTATTCAAATGGTTCAGCAGTTTGTTCAGTTTGATGGTTTGCAGGATGAGGATCCAAACAATCACTTGGCAAATTTTTTGGAATTCTATGATACTTTCAAAATAAATGGCATCTCTGACGATGACATTCGCCTTCGGTTGTTTCCCTTCTCATTGAGGAACAAAGCTAAATAGTGGTTGAACTCGTTACCACGATGATCAATCACTACATGGAAGCAAATGACCGAAAAATTTTTGTTAAAATATTTTTCGCTGGCTAAAATGGCTAAGTTGAGGAATGACATCTCTTCTTTTGTGCAAATGGATTTAGAAACACTTTACGATACATGGGAGAGATACAAGGATCTACTGAGAAGATGCCCTCACCATGGGTTACCATTATGGCTACAGGTTCAAACCTTTTACAATGGTGTAAACCCCTCAACTAGGCAATTGATTGATGCAGCCGCCGGCGGTACACTAAACAATAAAACACCTGAGGTTGCTTAATAATTCATTGAATAGATGTCACTGAATAACTATCAGTGGCAAGTTATGATGACGAAACCAACAAAGGCAGCCGGAATCTTCAACCTCGATGCAGTGACAATGCTATCAAACCAGGTAGAGCTTTTAAGTAAAAAGATTGATGGTTTGTATGGTTCTTCGCAGGTACATCCAGTGATGCAGTGCGATACGAATGGAGGAGGGATGAACAATACAGAAAATCCATCCTACAACCCTGGCATAGAAAGCGAACAGATGAACTATATGGGTAATAATTCTAGACCTCGAAATAATCCCTATAGTAACACTTACAATCCAGGTTGGAGGAGCCATCCCAACTTCTAATGGGGTTGCCAAGGAAATCAGAGACAACAACTCCCTTCAAGTTTTCAACAACAACCCTACCTATAAGAGAAGAAGTCGAGCCTTGAGGAGATGCTAACAAAATTTATCTCGGTGTTAGAAACCCGCTTACAAAACACCGAAACAGCACTAAAAAATCAGTAAGCGTCAATTCAAGGGCTCGAGAACCACATAGGTCAGCTTGCCAAGTTGATCTCAAAACGACCACAAGGTAGTTTGCCAAGCAACACTGAAACTAACCCAAAGGAGCAACTTCATGCCACTACTGCTCAAGATAGTGAAGGGTTAGACGAACCACAACCGAGGCAAAAAACCGTGGTAGATAAAGGTAAGGTTGATGTGAGCCATAATAAACCAAAACTGGTAAGTACAGAGTACAAACCTCGTATGCCACATCCCAATGCGATGAAGAAAGACCGCACAGATGAACAATTCAGTAAATTTCTTAAACTTTTAAAAAAAATTACATATTAATTCACCGTTTATTGAAGCTCTTTCGCAAATGCCCAATTTAGAAAAATTTTTGAAAGAGCTTTTGAAAAATGATAAACCGTAATAGTAACATATTTTAAGCCCACATTTAGCATGCTTTTGGATGATTTAAGCCTTGAATTGTGTAATTTGGTGCTCTTAATCCTTTGTTTTCATGTTTTATACTCAAAAGAGCACCGGAGGATGAAAAGAACGAGAAACGGGCCCAAAATAGAGTAAATGGGCCATATCACGAAATCCACACAGCCTGGGCCCGAGACCACACGACCGTGCACCATTCAACAGTCTCGAACACGGCCTAGCCACGACTTACACGGGCGTGTGCCATGGGCGTGTCCCTGCTGCAGCCAATAGGATTTTTACTCAGAATAGGATACTTGGAGGTAAAGAAACACATTCTAAGGTCTATATAAATACCCAAATAGGAATCCTATTCGGATTAGGATACTTAGAGGTCAAATAAGGCATCTCAAAGCCTATATAAACACCCTAGGGGACAACTTAAGCGGGGAGTTCGGTAGAAGCCTTCTGCCAGGACTTTTGTCGGGAGAATCCAAGGCTTTAGTCAGGGGGCGTCCAGCTAGGCCAAAGAGGGCAGATTTGTGGAGATTACTCGAAGATAGCCAGTTGATTCATCTTAATAAGTCGGAGTCATACTCAAGACGGAGGATCTCTCCTTCAATTCCTTCAGGGGGTTTTAGGGATTTCTTATGTTTTGTTTTATCTTTTCTTTTGAAATGTTTTCTTTTATTGTTATGAAATAAACCCTCAGATACCTGAGAGGGATGAAACCTAAGATGAATCTTGTTATCATTTGCTGAACTATATGATAAATATTTGACTTGTTCTTAATTATGTGTTCCTAATTCTTGTGTTGATATTTCCGGAATATTAATTCAAGTATGATGTGCTTAGGTGGAGGAGCAAAAGTCCCTGCCTAAGAGTAGATCTAGCATAATTAAGCGGAGTGATCGCACGCCTAGAGATAGGGTGACGAGATTTTGCCAGATTAGGGTGAAACCTAATATGGGAGTCCATAGATCGAGTTAATGCAATTCTAGGGGTTTTAATTAGAAAGAGATTTTAATTAATCAACCTAGGGTTAGACGTTAGTCTCCTCGAGAGAGGGTTTAATATAACTTAGGGAATCTTACGGATCAAGTCAAATGAATAAATCGTCTAGTTCAGAGTTAGATAACAAGTGAAGTCTAGGTGGATTCTTCATTGGGTATCATCTTAATCAATTGGTTTTTCCTCAAAGTTATTTTCCCAATTTCATTCTTCTTTGTCTTAGAATCTTTAGTTTAGTTGTTAGTTAATTTTAGATTAGATAAAAATTCATTTAATTCTTAGGCTAAATAATAAAAAGAAAGTTAGTATTAGTACTTTTGGTTCCTTTGGGTTCGACAATCCGGTCTTGCCTTAACTATACTACTGTTCGATAGGTGTGATTGCCTCACATCGTTGTCATAGTTAGTTTTCAGGTTCGATCATTCTTTGTATAAATTTTAAGACTTTGACATTGCATAAAACAACGATCAACAAACAAACGGAAGTTAGACGATGTGTCGCATGTGGAGCTAAATGCAGTTTGCTCAGCAATTTTACAGAATAAACTACCTAGCAAACTAAAAGTTCCACGGAGTTTTACGATTCCTTGCTTAATTGGTGGTTTATCAGTTAATAATGCTTTAGCTGATTTAGGGGCAAGTATCAATATTATGCCTTATAAAATGTTCAAACAGATAGGTCTTGGGAAACCCAAACAAACTAGGATGAGCATTCAATTGCCTGATAAAACCATTAGAGTTTCTAGGGGTAAAATTGAGGATGTACTAGTAAAAATTGATAAATTCATATTCCTAGTAGACTTTGTTGTTTTAGAAATGGATGAGGATAGTAACGTGATAGTGGTGGGAAAGTCTTAAAATTTCTGTAATGAATGATCAAGCTTAGAAACTAACTATTACCACGATTGAGGCAAGCGCACCTATTGAACAGTATTATAGTTTAGTGGCAAGACCAGATTGTCGAACCCAAGTGAACCAAAAGTACTAATACTAGCTTTCTTTTTATTATCTAGCCTAAAATAAGAGTGACTAATATTTATTTAACTAATTACTAAGGAAAAGATGCTAAGACACAGAGAATGAATTGGGGAAATACTTGTGGGAAAAACCAATTGATTAAGACAATACCCGAGGAAGAATCCACCTAGACTTTACTTGTTATTTAACTCTAAACCAGATGATTTATTCACTTGACTTGATCCGTAGGATTCCCTAATTTATATTAATACCTCTCTCGAGGCTACTAACGTCTAACCCTAGGTTGATTAATTGAAATCTCTTTCTAATTAAAACCCCTAGAATTGCATTAACTCAATCTATGGACTCCCATATTAGGTTTGACCCTAATCCAGCAGATTTTCGTCATCCTATCTCTAAGGTTCCGATCAACTCTGCTAAATTATGATATATTTACTCTTAAACAGGGAATATTCCTCCACTGCCTAAGCACATCAATACTTGAATCAATATCCTGAAATATCAAGACAAGAATTAAGAACACATAATTAAGAACAAATCAAGTATTTATCATATAGTTCAGAAAAAAAAATAACAAAATCCGTCTTAGGTTTCATCCCCCTCAGGTATTTGAGGGGTTTAGTTCATAATTATAAAAGAATACATCTCAGAAGAAAGTATAAAACAAAACATAAGAAAAACCCTAAAACCCCTTGAAGGAAATTTGTAACACCCCAAACCCGGCCCAAAACACCACGGCCGAATTCGGAATGTTACTGGGAAAAATGTTTGAAGAGAGTTCGGTTTTGAAGATGATGAAAAATAAGTTTTAAGTTCTAAAATAGATACTCCGTTTAAAAGGGGTTTGTCGTTGGAAAATAGTAGTTTGCCGGGGAATAAAACTTCCTAATTTGGGTAAAGTTCAAGTCTTTACTCGATTAAGATTACGGAAAAACGAGTTGTTTGTGAATAATCCAAATTTGAAAACTTCAAATTGATTTTTAAGTCGCAAATGTTTCAAAGTCGTCTGTATTTAATAATCCGCTAATAGTTCTAACTTTAAACCATAATAAAAATCCCGAAACATTTAAAGCGGCCTTATTACAATAAAAATGTCCCAAAAAGTAATGCAAAGTTTAAAATGTGAATAGAAATAAAAACAGCTTCTGCATGGCCACCTCGAATCCACTCCGACCCAGTCCAAAGTATCATATGCTACCTGCATTGTTTGAAAAACAGGGTGAGTTGTTTTGACTCAGTGTGCATTTAATCCACATGTATCCCCAAAACCACATCCAACCGATATACCACATGTTATGATGCATTATACTAACCCAACCCAGCCAAGTGTCCATCCGCTACACACCACATCCAACCGATATACCACATGTGTCCAAAAATGGGCTTAGCCCCAAAACCACATCCAACCGATATACCACATGTTATGATGCATTATACTAACCCAACCCAGCCTAGTTTCCATCTGCTCTGGACACCTGAGTTAACAACCTGGAGCAAGAACACTATGTAACCCAATGCCTCTAACTCCGAACTCCCTGACTTATGGCTTCGAAACTCCTAGCTTCAGATAACTTTTGGTTAGACACCCTAGGAAATGACCAAAGGAAAGCTCCTACAACCTCTAACTTTTGGACACCACCCGTACATCCAACCACCACACACCGGGGGATTACTAAATCGACCCTCCATCCGCTACACACCTCTTTGGCAGTTTATGCCGATAGACACACTGCTCAAAGTCCACTTAGTGGTCTAGCCACTGATCCATGTGATTAAAATCACAAATATCCACAATGAGACTCAAGGTCTTCATCAATCCACGATGTGGCTCAAGGCCAACATCAATCCACAGTGAGGCTCGAGGCCATCACTAATCCACGTATATAAATGTACACACTTCCCCTTATTCAATATATCCCGAACCCCATGCACATGCAGCATACTATGATGGAATGACAATGTAATCATATGAACATAGCAGATATCCATATATAACATGCTTACAAAGATCCACATTTTGATATAGGAAATGTACTAACCTGATTACCGGATTACCCAATATAGGTAACAATACCACCACAACCACTATTTCAGCTACCACACATATCACACGCATTTATTTAATTAAACAAGGAAACAGTGTATTAACTACACACCTGATAACTCGTAATACACGGCTTCTATGTTGACACTATCGCTAATCGACACTACCGCTATTTGCCTACGATCCTACTCCGAAGTTGGCCTACACCTCGGTGGCCAATCCCAAACCACTGAAACTGACCGCTTCTTGAACTTAGGGGTAGGGACTACGTGTCCAACCCCTTTCTCTCCTTGGCTGATAATCGAATCCATCAAACAAAGTCTTTCGTTAGAAGACCCGGGTTAATACGTTAAATCAGATCTAAACGAAACCAAATGAATGCTAAGATTGAAAGAACACTCTTACCCAAGTCGACCTAAATCCCGAAGGCTCTCATTTGAACTTGAAGGTTGTCGAAATCCCTACATGAGCCATGTTAGATTCGGCCTAATATTTATTGACAAAAGAAGTGGCCCTCGGCCGAACGTTACCTTCTTACCTTGCTTGGTCGAATCCTGAAAGATCACTAACACCCCTAACGCAGGCTTCAAACAAAAGGCACACAACAAGCCCTCCATAGGTTCGGCCACACACAAAAGTAGAGTTAGTCTTCATGATTTCGGCAAACCAAAGAGAAACTTAGATAAATTAAAGAAAGAGTGACCCCTTACCACCACTGAGATATGATATCCGGCTCGAATGCTTCGGTCAAGAGATGAGGCTCAAGAAAAATAGTAGAAGAACGAATAAAGATGAAAAGAAGAAGAGAGGGTTGAGATTTGAGAGGTTTTGGTTTTGAGGAATGATGAAGAGAAAGATTCAGCTTTTTGAAGTGAAAGCCTTAAGATTAACAAAATGAAAAGAAAAGAGAATGAGAGGGTGATATGGTTCGGCTATGATCCCAAAGAAAGATGGGTTTCGGCCACCAAGAGAAAAAATATAGGGAGAGATGACTTGAAAGGCAAATAAGGGAAAATGGGAAAAGAAATTGAGAGAAGCTTGGTAGGAGATTCGGCTCTTGAGGTTGAGAGAAAAACAAAAGAAAGCTAAAAGATTTCGGCAAGGCACCAAAAGAAACAAAAAGTACAATTGGCTATTTGCTGACACTTTCGGCAGGGAACTTGGAGAAAAGAGAAAATCGAAAAGATGCACCCAAAAGAACCGATAAGAGGACCTACACTCTAAGGATTTTCGGCACACATCCCACTGCACACAAAACCGAAGCGCCCCTTCCCCCATACTACATTCGGCCAACAACTCTATCCCCTCACAAATCCCTTAACTTTCTCCTAGTTTTCCTCCCCTCCACTCATTCAACCAAGTCTGAATGATTCAAACTTCTATCCCCCCCTCATAGCCACACATTTGAGCTGTTGACTCATTCCACACCTCACCTTTAAAGTGTTGTGTCCTAGCTGATCTCCAACACCTCCCCTCCAAACGCCAAAAACAAATCCCCAAAATGTTGTCCATGTTGCTCGAACCTCCTCTCCCTTGTAACTCCCTCCTTGAACGCCAACTCCCCTTGCTCCTAGGTGTTACCTTCCACTCCACCACTCCACTTGTTGTGTCATTGAACACCACATTAAATCCCTTAAGCCTAGCTCCCCTAGCTCTCCCCTTGTCAACTTTAACCAAAAATTTCACTAAGGCTTAGACTTAACCCCAAGGTTTCCCGAAGCCCCCAAACAACCTCGAACAGCATATATAGCATACTAACACACAGATATAAATTAAAATGCAAGACCCCTAAATCCCAGATGTTACAGTTCTACCCCTTAAAGAAATTTCAACCTCGAAATTACCTGGTCAAAATAGATGAGGGTATTACAGTCGCATTGCCTCCTCTAGCTCCCACGAAGCTTCCTCTGAACCATGGTTCTGCCACAACACCTTGACTAAAGGAACTAATTTCTTCCGTAACACCTTCACACCCCACTCCAAGATCTGAATTGGCTCCTCTTCATAAGACAAGTCTGGCCTCAACTCAACTTCCTCAATTGGCACCACGTGAGATGGATTCGACCGGTAACGTCTTAGCCTCGAGACGTGAAATACATCGTGCATCTGCTTTAATTCTGAGGGCAACTCTAACTGATACGCCACTGGTCCAACTCGCTTCAAAACCCGATAAGGCCCTATAAACCTAGGACTCAGCTTACCCTTACGACCAAATCTCATCACTTTTTTCCATGGTGAAACTTTCAGAAACACATGGTCACCTACTGCAAACTCTATCTCTTTTCGCTTATGATCCGCATATGATTTCTGTCTGTCAGATGCCTCCTTCAACCGAGCTCGAATTACCTTAACCTTCTCTTCTGATTCTGCCACTATCTCCGGACCCAAAACATGAAGTTCACCTAACTCCGTCCAACAAGTAGGAGTCTGACACTTCCGTCCATACAACGCTTCATACGGTGCCATCCGAATACTAGCTTGATAACTATTGTTTTATGCGAACTCTACTAAAGGAAAAAATTCCTCCCAACTACCTCTGAAGTCGATAATGCATCCTCTCAGCATATCTTCCAACACTTGAATTACCCTTTCAGACTGGCCGTCCATCTGTGGATGAAATGCCGTGCTAAAGTCCAACCTGGTGCCTAATGCCTGATGCAACGCCTTCCAAAACCGCGATGTAAATCTAGGGTCCCTATCTGATATGATAATACTGGCACCCCGTGAAGCCTCACAATTTCCACCACATACAGCTTCGCTAACCTCTGCAGAGAATAATCGACACGAACAGGTATGAAATGAGCGGATTTTGTCAATCAGTCCATAATCACCCATACCGAGTCTTTCTTAGTAGGCGTAAGAGGAAGCCCACTAACGAAACCCATCGTGATTCTCTCCCACTTCCATTGTGGAATCTTCACCGGTTGTAGCAACCCCGAAGGCATTTGAAGTTTAGCTTTGACCTGCTGACACGTCAAGCATTTTCCCATAAATTCTGTAACTTCCCGCTTCAATCCAGGCCACCAAAACAGATCTCGTAGATCCCTATACAACTTACTCCCTCCAGGATGCATAGCATAAGGACTACTATGCGCTTCCCGAAGAATCCTCTGCCTCAACTCCACATCTTTCGGCATACAAACCCTACCACGGAAATAAAACTCCGTCGCTGCTCATACTGTGGTCCTTTAATCCCCCACTCTGAACAGTCATAATCCTTTAATAGCTCTACCCACCTACGCTATCTCAAATTTAGCTCCTTCTGAGTCAGCAGATACTTTAAACTCTTATGGTCCTTGTAGATCACTGACTTCTCTCCATACAAATAATGCCTCCATACCTTCAAAGCGAAGACCACTGCAGCCAATTCTAGATCATGAGTCAGATAGTTGACTTCATGTGGCCTCAACTGCCGAGACGCATAGGCAACAATCTTCCCCTCCTGCATTAGTACACAACCTCACCCTGTATGAGAAGCATCACAATACACCACAAAATCCTTCCCCGCCTCAGGCTGGATCAAAACTGGAGCCTCTGTCAAAACCCTCTTAAGCTTCTCGAAACTCTCCTGCTGCTTATCCGTCCACACAAAAGGTACCTCCTTTCTCAACAACTTAGCCAAAGATGCTGCTATCGAAGAAAACCCTTCAACAAATCTTCTATAGTAGCCTGTTAACCCTAAGAAACTGCGAATCTCTGCCACTGACTTAGGTGGTTTCCAATCCAATACCGCCTCAATCTTCCAAGGATCTACTCTTATCCCTTCTGCAGATACCACATGACCCAGAAAAGTAACTTCTCTCAACCAAAATTCGCACTTGCTAAATTTGGCATACAACTTCTTTTCCCTTAAGATCTGCAGCACTACTCGAAGATGCTCATCATGCTCCTCCTCTGACTTGGAATATACCAGGATGTCATCTATGAACACTACGATGAACTGGTCCAAATAGGGTTGGAAAACTCGGTTCATCATATCCATGAACGCAGCTGGGGCATTCATCAACTCGAACGACATTACTAGGAATTCGTAATGCCCGTATCGAGTCTAGAAAGCCGTCTTATGGATATCCACTTCCTTCACCTTAAGCTGATGATATCCCGACCTCAAATCTCTCTTCGAAAACACCGCAGCCCCTTTAAGCTGATCAAACAAGTCGCCTATCCTCGGCAGCGGGTACTTGTTCTTGATCGTCAGTTTATTCAACTGGCGATAATCTATGCACATACGCATAGATCCATCCTTCTTCCTTAAGAATAACACCGATGCTCCCCATGAAGACACACTGGGCTGAATGAAACCACGATCTAGCAACTCTTGGATCTAGGCTTTAAGTTCAACCAATTCCTTCGATGCCATCCTATAAGGAGCGATGGACACCGGCGTTGTATCCGGTAGCAGGTCGATTCCAAACTCCACCTCACGATCCGGAGGCAACCTTGGAAGTTCTTCTGGAAAAACATCCACAAACTCCTTCACTGTTCTCACCTCCCTCACAGCAGCTTCCTTTGCATCCAAAGCACTAACAAACATTAAGAATGCCATACACCCTTTCTTCACCATCTTTTCCGCCTTAAGAGTAGACACTAATTAGACAGGTAGTCTCTCCTCTCACCTATCACCAACACTTCCTTGTCCTCGAGAGTCTTCAACGACATGCGCTTAGCAGCATAGTCCAATCAAGTCAGCCGGGAACACTGAACCCTGAACTTCTAAAGGCATATCTCTAAAAAGTTTATCTACCACTACTGACTGGTCTAAAGGACAAAGTACGGTCATCTTCCTAGAGACAGTTTTAGAGTTCATATTTAAGGTTCCAGTCATCATACTAGCAATGTAGGAGTGAGTCGACCCAACATCAATTAAAGTAGTAAAGGGTAACCCAAAAATGAGAAACGTACCCGTGATCACATTTGGTGTATCCCCCTCCTCACGACGTCTGGCTGCGTAAACCAATCCTGGCTGTCTTGCGTCTGAGCTCCCAGCACCTCTGCCCGGTGCTCCACGACCTCGGCCAGAACCATTCCCTCCTCTGTTCGGACCACGACCCCTTGACATCTGTTGACCATCCCTTCCTGGCTGCACATACCCCTGACCTACTGTTCGAGTCCTCTCCATGTCTTGAGGACAGCTCTTAACCAAATGATCCTTCGACCCACACCTGTAACACTCTTTATTCCTTCCCCAGCACCCTCCTACATGAGACCTCCCGCACTGAGCACAAGGTCGGAACTGATTCCCAGCAGCTGGCATAGAAACGCGAACAGGACCCTCAACCCTAGGCTTTTTCTGAAAACCTCCCGATGATGCTGGCTGTCCAAAACTCCTTTTATCCCTGCCTCTATCCCTATCTCTGTTCTGTCTCTCAGTTCGCTTAACCTCCTCGGCCATCCGAGCTTTTTCTACTAAAATGGCAAAATCCCTCTCCTGTTGAGGAGCTATCAACACCCGCAGCTCATCTCGCAGCCTATCCTCAAATCTTACACAACGCTCGTAGTCAGTAGCAACAATTCCCCAAGCGTACCGGCTCAGCCGAAAAAATTCTACTTCATACTCAGCTACTGACTTACCCCCTTGCACCAAGTTCAATAATGCCTTCCTTTGTGCGTCCACATAATTAGCCCCGACGTACTTTCCTTCAAACTTCACCTTAAAGAAACCCCAATCTACTCGATCCGCCGGAGTACCCTCTCTGACAGTGAGCCACCACTGGTAGGCCTCATCCCGAAGTAAAGAAACAGCGCCCTTCAACTTCTCTTCCTTCCACATGCGATCCAAGTCATCCATGATCCTTTCGATCGCTTTCTAACCAAAGACTCGCCACATTCGGAGCTACCACCGAGACATCCCTAAATATCTCGGCTCCATTCACTCGAAGTCGCTCAGACATGGACTTCCGGGCCCTAGTACCCATATTTGCTCCCGCAACTCTTTCCAAAACCTGCAGCATAACCTGAGATATTGCGTCGTCTCCACCCATCTGATCTTGAAACTCAGCTTCCGCAGCTGGCGGTGGCGCCTCATTCCCTGATCCATGACCAGACCCAACTGGTTCCGATACAGTTATTCTGCCTCTACCACGCCCACGTACATTACGACCACGTCCCCTAAAACTCATGTCTATCGTCGCGTTTTAATCTGTTTTAAGAAATTTTATGCATTAGCTTTCTTTCCACTTGTTGATTAAAGGAGTAGTTTTATGATAAAGAATTTCAAGCTATTCTTTCGTAAAGAGCACACATTCCTAAAGGTTTCAATCTCTAAAGAGAATATCCTAAATTCTAACATCCACAACAATACATCATATATCCACTTCCACTCAATTCATTTAATAGTGAGAAGACTTACCTGGCAGACCTGAGCCGGAAGATTCGAGTGCCATGCCTTCACAAGTCCATTCCACGAAAACTTTCTTTCAACTAATTTTGAAAACCAAATTTTGGAAACATTGTGGGCCTCAAAACCCAAAGGTCGAGTTTAAAACCTGGCTTTGATACCAAATTGTAACACCCAAAACCCGGCCCAAAACACCACGGCCGCATCTGGAATGTTACTGGGAAAAATGTTTGAAGAGAGTTCTGTTTTGAAGATGATGAAAAATAAGTTTTAAGTTCTAAAACAAATACTCCGTTTAAAAGGGGTATGTCGTTTGAAAATAGTAGTTTGCCGGGGAATAAAACTTCCAAATTTGGGTAAAGTTCAAGTCTTTACTCGATTAAGATTACGGAAAAACGAGTTGTTTGTGAATAATCCAAATTTGAAAACTTCAAATTGATTTTTAAGTCGCAAATGTTTCAAAGTCGTCTGTATTTAATAACCGCTAATAGTTCTAACTTTAAACCATAATAAAAATCCCGAAACATTTAAAGCGGCCTTATTACAATAAAAATGTCCCAAAAAGTAATGCAAAGTTTAAAATGTGAATAGAAATAAAAACAGCTTCTGCATGGCCACCTCGAATCCACTCCGACCCGGTCTAAAGTATCATATGCTACCTGCATTGTTTGAAAAACAGGGTGAGTTGTTTTGACTCAGTGTGCATTTAATCCACATGTATCCCCAAAACCACATCCAACCGATATACCACATGTTATGATGCATTATACTAACCCAACCCAGCCAAGTGTCCATCCGCTACACACCACCCGTACATCCAACCACCACACACTGGGGGATTACTAAATCGACCCTCCATCTGCTACACACCTCTTTGGCAGTTTATGCCTATAGACACACTGCTCAAAGTCCACTTAGTGGTCTAGCCACTGATCCACGTGATTAAAATCACAAATATCCACGATGAGACTCAACGTCTTCATCAATCCACGATGTCGCTCAAGGCCAACATCAATCCACAGTGAGGCTCGAGGCCATCACTAATCCACGTACATAAATGTACACACTTCCCCTTATTCAATATATCTCGAACCCCATGCACATGCAGCATACTATGATGGAATGACAACGTAATCATATGAACATAACAGATATCCATATATAACATGCTTACAAAGATCCACATATATCTGTCTACATTTTGATATAGGAAATGTACTAACCTGATTACCAGATCACCCAATATGGGTAACAATACCACCACAACCACTACTTCGGCTACCACACATATCACATGCATTTATTTAATTAAATAAGGAAACAGTGTATTGACTACACACCTGATAACTCGTAATACCACGACTTCTATGTCGACACTATCGCTAATCGACACTACTGCTATTTGCCTACGATCCTGCTCCGGCCGCCCACACCGGTGTGCACAATACCGAACCGTAAACCGACCGCTTAAACTTAGGGGTAGGGACTACGTGTCTCACCCCTTTCTCTCCTTGGTTGATATTTGAATCCATCAAACAAAGTCTTTGGTCAGAAGACCCGGGTTAATATGTTAAATCAGATCTAAACGAAACCAAATGAATGCTAAGATCGAAAGAACACTCTTACCCAAGTCGACCTAAATCCCGAAGGCTCTCACTTGAACTTGAAGGTTGTCGAAATCCCTATATGAGCCATGCTAGATTTGACCTAACATTTATTGACAAAAGAAGTGGCCCTCGGCCGAACGCTACCTTCTTACCTTACTTGGTCGAATCCTGAAAGATCACTAACACCCCTAACGCAGGCTTCAAACAAAAGGCACACAACAAGCCCTCCATAGGTTCGGCTACACACAAAAGTAGAGTTAGTCTTCATGATTTCGGCAAACCAAAGAGAAACTTAGATAAATTAAAGAAAGAGTGACCCCTTACCACCACTGAGATATGATATCCGGCTCGAATGCTTCGGTCAAGAGATGAGGCTCAAGAAAAATAGTAGAAGAACGAATAAAGATGAAAAGAAGAAGAGAGGGTTGAGATTTGAGAGGTTTCGGTTCTAAGGAATGATGAAGAGAAAGATTCGACTTTTTGAAGTGAAAGCCTTAAGATTAACAAAATGAAAAGAAAGAGAATGAGAGGGTGATATGGTTCGGCTATGATCCCAAAGGAAGTGGGTTATTCGGCCACCAAGAGAAAAAATATAGGGAGAGACGGCTTGTAAGGCAAATAAGGGAAAATGGGAAAAGAAATTAAGAGAAGCTTGGTAGGAGATTCGACTCTTGAGGTTGAGAGAAAAACAAAAGAAAGCTAAAAGATTTTGGCAAGGCACCAAAAGAAACAAAAAGAACAATTGGCTATTTGCTGACACTTTCGGCAGGGAACTTAGAGAAAAGAGAAAATCGAAAAGATGCACCCAAAAGAACAGGAAAGAGGACCTACACTCTAAGGATTTTCGGTATACACCCCACTACATACAAAATCGAAACTCCCCCTTCCCCATACTACATTCGGCCAACAACTCTATCCCCTCACAAATCCCTTAACTTTCTCCTAGTTTTTCTCCCCTCCACTCATTCAAACAAGTTTGAATGATTCAAACTTCTATCTCCCCTCATAGCCACACATTTGAGCTGTTGACTCATTCTACACCTCACCTTTGAAGTGTCCTAGCCGATCTCCAACACCTCCCCTCCAAACGCCAAAAACAAATCCCCAAAATGTTGTCCATGTTGCTCGAACCTCCTCTCCCTTGTAACTCCCTCCTTGAATGCCAACTCCCCTTGCTCCTAGGCGTCACCTTGCCACTCCACCACTCCACTTGTTGTGTCCTTGAACACCACATTAAATCCCTTAAGGTCTAGCTCCCCTAGCTCTCCCCTTGTCAACTTTAACCAAAAATTTCACTAAGGCTTAGACTTAACCCCAAGGTTTCCTGAAGCCCCCAAACAACCTCGAACAACATACAGAGCATACTAACACACAGATATAAATTAAAATGCAAGACCCTTAAATCCCGGATGTTACAAAATTCAAGGGAAGATCTTCCATCTTGAGTATGATTCCGGTTTCTTGAGATGGATCAACTGGCTGTCTTCAAATAAATCCCACAATTTGACCTCTCCGGCTTGGCTCCTCGGCCTACCTGAACCCCCTTGAAGGCTGGCCTCTAGGGTGTTTATATAGGCTTTTGGAATGTCTTTCTTTGCCTCTGAGTACCCTATTTCGAATAGAATTAAAACAGGTCACGTCAGGGACACGCCCATATGGCACGACCGTGTGAATCGAATCTAGGCCGTGGTCGGGTCTGCTAAAGAGGCACGGCCGTGTGGCATGGGCCCAGTCCATGTGCATTTCGTACTTTGGCCCATTTTCTCCTTTTTTGGCCCGTTTCTCGTTCTTTTCATCCTTCAGTGCCCTCCTAAGTATAAAACATGAAATTAAAGGATTAGGAGCACCAAATTCCACAATTCAGGGAATAAATCATCCAAAAGTATGATAAATATGGGATTAAAATATGTATATATTACGGTTTATCAAATACCCTCACACTTAAGCATTTGCTTGTCCTCAAGCAAAATTCTCAACTCATAATTAAAATAAACTTCCTCAATTCATAATATTCATCAATAGTGTTTCATCATAATTCATAGATAATTTATACATTGATAATTTAAGTAGAAGGGTCCTAAAGATTCAAACAATCAAAGTCATAGTTTTTGTAGCATGAAAATATAGATGTTTCCTCTGACCTAAATAATCACCTTTAATTTAAAATCGACAAGACTTGACATCCTCACTAAAGATTCACTCAAATCACTCAAAGTGTTTAAAGTTCAAAATTAAGCTCTCAAAAGTCGAACATGAAAAGTTAATCCTATAGGCTTGCATGAAAATCAAATCTACACCACAATAAAATGAAATGATGCACAGATCAAAAGGTCTTTAAAAGGGTTGTAATGGGGCTATGGTTAAAGGTGTGGATAAAGGCTAAATTAAAGGGTTAGAATCGAGATTGAATTGACAATTTACCTAACTAAATCGAGATTGAATTGACAATTTACCTAACTAGAAAAATGAACTAATCCTAAATAATTACATCAATTGAAAACTTGTAATACTAATAATACGAGCTTCTTTTTCAAGATGTGGAATTTCAACTTATAAGCTCACTTAATTATAGAACTAATAATGAGTATAGTTCGATTTTTTTTAAGAATCTACTATAATAGGAAAGAACTTTAACAACTGAAATATAGAACATAGCTAGGCAACTACTCAAAATCAAATCTCGACAAAAAAGAATAGTCAAGAGAAACGGTGATAACAAATACAAGATGGGTTTTGGGTTAATATTAGTGGGTGAGTCGATAAAAGGGTTGTTAGGATTAAAGGGGTTCACTAAGGGTTAATTGTGAGGGTAGGCTTTTTAGTAGAGTGAATGGGTTAAATCCTAAGTACCTTTATCATTTCTATATATCAATTCAATGGTGTGGTCTTGACATGTATAATCGAAGCAAGTTCTAGAATAACAAATCAATGTTGACACACTCATAATCAATAAAGTGAGTAAGAAAAGAATGTATGCTCTAAAAGGCTCAAAATCTCACAAAAATTGTGGGTTTTTTATATCAACTTGTAAATTTCAAACTTCAAGGTAATAATTAGATTCAAGTAGACAACCAAACAAAATTTTAATTTTTTTTGAAAATAGACTCATCATGCTTAATTCTCTAGTCTCTTAAAGTTTAAATCATCACTACACAATTAACTATGACTTACTCCAAAACTTATCAAAGAAAATCATAAATCAATAAGAGTTTCATTCTAATTAGTAATATGAGAAAATTACTTAAGAACAAGACATAATTCAGGGATTTGAGAATAATGCAAAAAGTTAAGAACTTTTCGAAATAACATTCACCCCCCCACACTTAAGACGTACATTGCCCTCAATGTAAAAAGATATATAAGAAATCATAAGAGATAGGGACAGGTGAAACTTCCTGAATTTTGGATGTTTCCTTGAGTTGGCAGTGATCGTGGTGTGGTGGCCGCCAACAACCTCTGCGCTAGATGAAAAAATTGGGAAGATCGTGAAGAATTAGCTAGGAAATAATATGAATAATTCAAAATATACTAATTATATATTTAAAGAAAAGAAACATAAAAATAAAAAATGTAAAAAGTAAAATAAAATTAAAATAAAAGATTAATGGACTGAAAAGTCCTTATTGTTAGATGGTTTACAAAGTAGGTGTGATTTCTAAGGCCGTGGTGTGCTGATTCCCAAGCAGCCATTAGAACCTAAATCAAAGAAAACAAAATAAAATAGACTAAATTAAGTACAAGAGAAATAAAGATAAGGAAAATAAAGGAGAAGAGAAAAGAAAAAGAAAGATGAAATGGACTCAAAGATCCTTGTCCTGTCGAGTTAATGAAGCGGCCAGTATGAACTTATGTAGATCGGTCTCGTAGAGGGAGACTATGCTAGGATCCTTCTGTTTCTCCGACATGGATAAGGTGTAGATCAAGAGCTTAGAGAATGAAAAAGGGTGAAAATGAAAAGAGAGGGGAGCCTAAAGGGTATGGAAGAAGGGAAATGGGGAGTAGGTGAGAAGGGGAGAGGGGTGTTTTAAATGGAAATCTTAGATCTGGTACATTCCTACGCCCGTGTGTCTTGGGCGTGTTAAGTCACACGGTCGTATCGTACGGTCGTGTTGTGGTTCGCTCGTTTTTCCCACGCCTGTGTGAAGGTCGCCATGCCCTTGTTGTTTAATCAGTGTCTACCACGGCAACATCGCACGACCGTGGTGTTTAGTCAGAGCCCGTGCCTGGAAGATATTTTTAGTCCTGTTTTGTACTATTTCTGCCATGCTAGTACAGAAATCTGTGGCATCCATACGGCCACAGCCGTGTGTAAGGCCGTGTGGTATGGAAATCTACACTTTGGTTAGTTTATAGTTAGGTGCTAAAAAGGAAAAATAAATGTAAAAATAAAAATGTAAAAATTAATGGGGTTAGTACTCGGGTTGCCTCCCGAGAAGCGCCCGTTTAAAGTCTTAAGCTAGACTTACCTCTCATTCATATAATCATGGTGGTTTGAGGAGGTGAAAATCCTTTCTCATGCTATCAATTCTATTATCAATATATAGCTCGAGTCGATTAGGGTTTACTTTAAAAGTGTCGAATATAGGATTACTTACCTCGACTGTTCCGTATGGGAAAACATTGTGCACCTTAAAAGGGATTTCTTCATTTGTATTAAGGTTGGAAGAGAAGATTTTAGAGTCTGTCTTATCTAACAATACCTGATCTCCGATCTTAAATTCATTTGTCCCACGGAATGGCGTTGGTTCTGTTTCTTGTATTCCTAGTTTCTCCTTAAAATGTGTCTTCCACTCGTCTAGTTCATCGATCTAAAGCCGTCGTTCCTCGTGAGTTATTTCTTTGTTGCCATGAGGTCTAGGATCTGACTCAGTTGTGTGGTTCTGTGGTGCTTCCTAAAAAGAAGGTTTAACCGAATGGTCATTAATAAAATTCATTTTCTCACATTGATTACTTGATGCCCTAGCTGAGTCGAGAGCATGAAGACTGATTGATTCGTCACCTACACAGATTATAAGTTCTCCTGTACCAACATCAATTTTAGTTCTAGCAACTGCTAAAAAGGGTCTTCCTAAAATTAAAGGAACATTATTGTCCTCATCCATGTCTAAAACGACAAAGTCTATTGGGAATATGATTTGTCAATTTTCACGAGTACATCTTCAATTATACCCCTAGAAATTCTAATTGTTTTATCAACTAATTGAATGCTCATCCTAGTTTGTTTGGGTTTCCCTAGACCTAGCTGTTTAAACATTTTATAAGGCATAATATTTATGCTTGCCCCTAAATCAGCTAAAACATTATCAATAGATAAACTACCAATTAAGCATGGAATTGTAAAATTCCATAGATCTTTTAATTTTTGTGGTAGTTTATTTTGCAACATTGCTGAACACATTGTGTTTAATTCCACATGCGACTCCTCATCTAACTTCCGCTTATTTGTCAAAAGCTCTTTTAAAAATTTCCTTGAATCTGGCATCTGCTAAAAAGCTTCAAGAAACGGTAAGTTAATATGCAATTTCTTTAAAAGTTTAAGAAATTTACCGAATTGTTCATTTGTGTTGTCTTTCTTCATTACATTGGGGTATTGTATATGCGGTTGGTATTCTTTAATTACCGGTTTTGGCTTATCATGACTTACTTCAACCTTACCTTCCTCTACCATCTTCTCTTGCCTCAATTTTGTTTCATCTAACCTTTCACTATTATCAGCGGTTATGGCTTGAAGTTTCTCCTTTGGGTTAGTTTCTGTGTTGCTTGGCAAGCTGCCTTGTGGTCGCTCTGATATGATCTTAGCAAGTTGACCTAATTGGTTCTCGATCCCTTGAATCGATGCTTGTTGATATTTAAGTGTTGTTTTGGTGTTTTGGAAAAGTGTTTCTGACACCGCTATGAATTTTGTCAGTATATCCTCAAGGTTCGGCTTCTTTTCCTGTGGATAGGGTTGTCGTTGGAAGTTTGGAGAGGGTTGTTGTCTCTGATTTCCTTGACCACCCCATGAGAAATTGGGGTGGTTCCTCCAACCTTGATTATAAGTATTACTATAAGGGTTATTTTAAGGTTTAAAATTGTTACCCATATAGTGAACTTGCTCGTTTTCAGCGCTCAGGTTGTAAGGTGGATATTCTATATTGCTCATCCCTCCTCCATTCATATCACACTGCATAATCGGATGTACCTGTGAAGAACCACATAAACCATCAATATTTTTATTTAACATCTCTACCTAATTTGATAGAGTGGTTACTGCGTTGAGGTTGAAAACACTAGTGGCTTTTGTTGGCCTTGTCCTCGTGACTTGCCACTGATAGTTATTCAGTGACATCTCTTCAACGAATTCGTAGGCAGCCTCAGGTGTTTTGTTATTCAAGGTTTCATCGACGGCTAAATCAATCAACTGCCTAGTTGAGGGGTTCACACCGTTGTAAAAAGTTTGGACCTGTAGCCACAAGGGTAATCCATAGTGTGGGTACCTTCTCAATAAATATTTGTATCTCTCCCATGCATCGTAAAGTGTTTCTAAATCCATTTGCACAAAAGAAGAGATATCATTCCTCAACTTAGCCGTTTTAGCCGGCAGAAAATATTTAAATAAAAATTTTTCGGTCATTTGTTCCCATGTAGTGATTGATCCTCGTGGAAGAGAATTTAACCACTGTTTAGCTTTATTCCTCAAAGAAAGGGGAAATAATCGAAGATGGATGGCATCATCAGAAATGCCATTTATTTTGAAAGTATCGCAAAATTCTAGGAAATTCGCCAAGTGATTATTTGGATCTTCATCCTGCAAACCATCAAACTGAACAAATTGCTGTATCATCTGAATTGTTAGGTTTCAGTTGCAGCAATAGCAGGTCTAACAATACTTGACTCAGTTCCTGTTAAATTAGGTTTAGCATAATCATACATAGTTCGAGGAGCATGATTTTCAGCCACCTCTGGAGGTAGCAGATTATTCTCAACCTAATTTAACAGGAACTGAACAAATTACTGTATCATCTGAATTGTTAGGTTTCAGTTCAAAATTATTTGCAGCAATAGTAGGTCTAACAATACTTGACTCAGTTCCTGTTGAATTAGGTTTAGCATAATCATACATAGTTCGAGGAGCATGATTTTTGGCCACCTCTGGAGGTAGCAGATTATTCTCAGCCATCTCTTCGGTAGTATTAATTTCATTCTCTTGCTCTTCTTGTATGTACTGTAGGTTTCTCCTTATTTCTCTTCGGTTTCTGCGAACTATGCTTTCAATTTCACTATCATAAAGTAGAGGTCCTAACAGGTTTCTTTGAGTCATAAACTAGAATACCTGCCAGAAGCAAAGAAGAAAATCTAGAAAAATAAAAGTAAAATTTAATTGCAAAAATAAAATATGACTAAAGCAATAAAAATTGAGCATTCTTAATATTTTAATTCCCTGGCAACGGCGCCAAAAACTTGATGGTGGTGGGAAAGTCTTAAAATTTATATAATGAATGATCGAGCCTAGAAACTAACTATCACCACGATTGAGGCAAGCGCACCTATCGAATAGTAGTACAGTTTAGTGGCAAGACCGGATTGTCGAACCCAAGGGAACCAAAAGTACTAATACTAGCTTTTTTTTTTATTATCTAGCCTAAAATAAGAGTGATTAATATTTATTTAACTAACTACTAAGGAAAAGATGCTAAGACACAGAGAATGAATTGGGGAAATACTTGTGGGAAAACCCAATTGATTAAGACAATACCCGAGGAAGAATCCACCTAGACTTCACTTGTTAATTAACTCTGAACCAAACGATTTATTCACTTGACTTGATCCGTAGGATTCCCTAATTTATATTAATACCTCTCTGGAGGCTACTAACGTCTAACCTTAGGTTGATTAATTGAAATCTCTTTCTAATTAAAACCCCTAGAATTGCATTAACTCGATCTATCGACTCCTATATTAGGTTTGACCCTAATCCGGTAGATTTTCGTCATCCTATCTCTAGGGTTACGATCAACTCCACTTAATTATGCTAAATCTACTCTTAAACAAGGAATATTCCTCCACTACCTAAGCACATCAATACTTGAATCAATATCCTAAAATATCAAGACAAGAATTAAGAACACGTAATTAAGAACAAATCAAGTATTTATCATATAGTTCAGAAAGGAAATAACAAGATCTGTCTTAGGTTTCATCCCCCTCAGGTATTTGAGGGGTTTAGTTCATAATTATAAAAGAATACATCTCAGAAGAAAGTATAAAACAAAACATAAGAAAAACCCTAAAACCCCTGAAGGAAATTGAAGGGAAGACCTAAAACCCCTGAAGGAAATTGAAGGGAAGATATTCCGTCTTGAGTATAATTTCGGCTTCTTGAGATGGATCAACTGGCTGTCTTCGAGTAAATCCCACAATTCGGCCTCTCTGGCTTGGCTCCTCGGCCTACCTGAACCCCCCTTGAAGGTTGGCCTCTAGGGTGTTTATATAGGCTTTTGGAATGTCTTTCTTTGCCTCTGAGTATCCTATTCCGAATAGAATTAAAACAGGTCATGTCAAGGGCACGCCCGTGTGGCATGGCATCGAATCTAGGCCGTGGTTGGGTCTACTAAAAAGGCACGGTCGTGTGGCATGGGCTCAGGCCGTGTGCATCTCGTATTTTGGCCCATTTTCTCCTTTTTTGGCCCGTTTCTCGTTCTTTTCATCCTCCGGTGCTCTCCTAAGTATAAAATATGAAATTAAAGGATTAGGAGCACCAAATCATCCAAAAGTATTCTAAATGTGGGATTAAAATATGTATATATTACGGTTTACCATAACGTTCCTTTAATTTTAGGAAGACCATTTTTAACAACTACTTGGACCATTATTGATGTTGATATAAGGGAATTAATACTTCGTGTGGGTGATGACATGATTAAACTCCAAGCACGTGATTCTGACAGAATATCTAATGATCAAGATGATACAAGTCCTGTTAATGTAAGTGAACTTAATGTTCAATCTTCTTTATAGGAAGTTCCTCAGAAAAAGATGACAGAGCCATGGTCTAGCTCTCATATTGAGAACAAAACTGTTCATGAGATAAGAAGATTACAAATCGATGAACTAGATGAATGGCGGACACACATCAAGGAGAAACCGAAAAAACACGATGAACCAAAGCAATTCCATGACAAACGTAAGGATGGGACAAACCAATTTAAGATCGAGGATTAGGTATTGTTGGATAGAACATACCCTCGAATCGCAACTTCAACCCTTAATAAAAATAGAGTGATCTCTTTCACGGTACTTAATGTCTTTCCATATGGTACAGTCGAGGTAACTAATCCTAAGTTTGGCACTTTTAAGGTAAACACTACTCGACTCAAACTATATATTGATAAAAGAACTGATAGTAGGGGAGAGGAGCGTCAACTCCTCGAACCACCATAACCATGCAAATGAGAGGTAAGTCTAGCTGAAGACTTTAAACGAGCGCTTCTCGGGAGGCAACCAGAGCACTAACCTCACTAATGTCATTATTTTCGATTTTTAGCACCTGACTAAACTAACCAAATTAATAAAGTGCAGTTTTCCCTACCCACACGGCCTTGCACACGGGCGTGGCCGTGGCCGTGGCCGTGTGGACACCACGAGTAGGTACATCAGCGTGGCGGAGACCATGCGAGAACAGGACAAAAATTTTCCCTAAAACACAGGCTACGATAAAATGCCACGGCCGTGCGATGCGGCCATGGTCAACACTGACTAAAGAACACGGCATGCAATAACCCCACACGAGCGTGCCCTAAAGATCGTGGTAGAAATTGAGTAAATCACACGGGCGTGCGACATGCCCGTGCTTATAAGCCATGGTCGATACTGATCCATCAACATGGGCGTGGAAACTCCTACATAAGCGTGGGAGAAACGAACGATGCATCACACGGCCGTGCGATTTGACCGTGTGACCTAACACACCCAGGGCACACGGGCGTGGGCCGTGACCATGTGTCTCCATCTCTATTTAAACCCCTTTCTTCTGTTCACTTTCTTCCCCAAATCTTCTTCCCTCGAACCCTAGCCACCACACCCCTCTCTGACCACCACCCCTTTCCCTCAAACCCTAGCCACCGCACCCCTCTCTGACCACCACCCCCTTCCTCCACTTTCTTCCCTTCTCCCTTCTTCCCCAGCTCGAAAACCCCATTTTCTTTTACCTTTTCTTTTCTCGTTTTCTTTCTTCTTTCTTTTTCCTTTCTCCCATTTCCCTTATTCCTTCTTTACACTGCCACCACGCCAACCACTATCCTTGCCACCGTTGGTCACTCTTTTTCCCCTTTATCTTTGAATTCATATATATTTCCCATTATTTATTTTCATTTTCTTTATTATGTTGTTCTTATTCTTCATACCATTTAGATTTAGCTTAAGGTACCATAAGTTCATGCCGGCTGCTTCATTAATTCAATGTCAAAAGGTTCGAGGTGCTGCCGGAGTATCCTCCCCCACCTTTACCTCTACCCAGATTTATCAGGTTTCTTTTCATTGACTCCATCCAAAATTCAGGAAGTTTCACTTCTCTCCTTATCTTACAATTTTATTAGTATATTACTATTATCTATCTTTGTACATTGAGGACAATGTACATTTTAAGTGTGGGGAGGTTAATTATAGTATTATTAGAAAATCCCTAAATTATGTCTTGTTCTTAAGTAATTTTCTCATATTACTATTAGAATGAAATTTCTATTAACTTATGATTTTTATTGATATGTTTTGGACTAAGTCATAGATAATTGTGTATTGATGGTTTAAACTTTAAAACATTAGAGAATTAAGCATGATAAGTCTATTTTCAGAATTAAAAATTTATTAGGATGTTTCCCTAAATTTAAATATTACTTTAAAGTCTGAAAATTGCAAGGTTGACATAAAAAAATACCATAAATTTTGTGAGTCTTTGAGCCTTTTAGAGCTTATATTTTTTTTTTTTTGCTCACTTTATTGATTATGACTGTGTCAATATTGATTTGTTATTCTAGAACTTGCTTCGATTATGCATGTCGAGACCACACTTTTGATTTGATATACTGAGATGATAAAGGCACCTAGGATCTAACCCACTTACTCCATAAAAAGCCTACCCTCATAATTTACCCCTAGTAAACCCCTTTGATCCTAATAAACCATTTCTTGATTTATCCTTAATATTAACCCAAGACCTATTCTTTTTGATTCATTGAGAAGTTTTCCTATTCTTTTAGCTCCTTTTTGTCGAGATTTGATTTAAGCAGTTGCCTAACTATGTTCTTTATTTCAGTTGTTATATTTTTACTTGTTCTTATTGTCGAAACCATTTTTAAATTTGATTTTAAAAATGGGGGTCGACTTTAAAAAAACAAAAACAGGGGTCGACGTTAAAAAAAAGGGAGTCGCCAGCAATCCCTTTTGACTTAGGTGTGATTGGATCACCTTATAAAACGTTTTATTTCAAAACATTGATTTTGGTCCACGAAATGCAAGAAAACGGGTTCGGGAGTCGGTTACATACGAGGAAGGGTTAGCACCCTCGTAACGCCCAAAATTTGGTACCAAATTGATAATCTCATGTCCTAATGTCGAAATTTTGAAAAATTAAAAAATACGATCCTTTTATTTGAAAGAAAGCCAAGACTTACCTATCTCAAAGAAATAAAATGCTATACCCAATAAGTTAGGATGTAACATCTCATGACTTCGAAACTAGGCTCGCCTTTATTTGTAGAAAATTCTTACCTCAAGACACAAAACATCATATCCAATAAGTTAGGATACAACGTTTTGAATTCCCGAGAATAAGTTTTAATTTGAAACTTTATAGGTTTAAGAAAAGGATACTTGATACCTTAAGTTCTACGAGAAAAAATAAAACCCAGTAAGTTAGGGTATAGTTTCTCTCGAAGTCCCCAAATATCATATATCGCTTTTTAAAAAAAATTGAATAAAATGCATTAATTCAAAAGGTGTTTTTATAAAACAATGGTTTGAATAAGATATTGCATTAATATACTACAAAACATAAATACCAAATAGCAATTCTCTATAATTATAAGTCGTATTAACAAATAATATAGACAATTAATGAAAGAATAATGTGACATAGCAAATGATACACATAATAAAAAGATTAAGCTAAAACAATATTAAGCAAATAAAGAACATAAATAAACAAATACAAGTTATAAAATATGCAATAACAATTTTTTTAAAAAAAATATATATGGAAGATAAAAATTAAGAAATATATGTGAAATACTACAAATGAGATCAAATATAAAAAATATGAAATATATATATTTAAGAACATCGAATAAAAATAAAAATGACAGTCTCTAAAATGATTAATATGTATAAACAATATATTTTAAATAATAAAAAACTTAGAGTATATGAAAAATATAAGGATACTTATAATTTAATAATTTAGTACATAAAAATATAAATAATAATATATGATTAAAACAATTATAAGTAAATAGTATATAACATAAAATAAAAATATATTTATAATACGATAATCATAAAAAAACTACATATTTAATATAAATAATATAAGCAATATATGTTATGTGATATACAAAATTTATATAATATAAAGGATAAAATAATTTAAATTGTACATATAACATAATATAATAATATATAATTTTATAATGCATAATATAATAATTAATGTACACATTTTTAAAATAATATATAATATATAAATAATATTAAACTTAATAAAATAAAATAATAGGTAATAATTTTATACATATAATACCGAAATAATTAAAAATAAGAATAAAATTAAAAAAATTAAATAAACAATGATCAAATCAGAAAATAAATGAAAATCAAGAGTAAAATTATAAAAAAAATGGATGATATTGAAACACGTGACAAAATATAAGGACCTATTGGGCAATTATGCCCTATCTCTTAAACGGCGTTGTTCTGATATCAGTCTTTAAATAGCCCAAGGGACCAAATTGAAACATAAGCAATAATTCTAACCCCAATTGTAAATAAAAAAGAAATGTAACCGGACGTAATTATAAAATTAAAATAATGCAGAAGGGCCTATTGAGAAATTAGACCTTTTAACAAAAACACGCAGATCCTCCCCGGGTCGGGTCAACGCGCGGGTCATAGCCTTTTAAACGACGTCGTTTTAATGCTTATTGGCTTAAGCAAAAACGGCATCGTTTTTATGCTGCTATATAAGTCAGTTTTCAGAAAAAAAATCATTTGCACCCTGTTTTAAAAAAAACAACCGAGTTTCAAAAAAATTCTCTCTGTCCTTTGGCCTTCGACTAGGACTCCGGTGAACAGCCGTCGCACGAGCCACCGTACGCGCCACCGTATATGGTGGTCAGAGGCCAGCGACTTCGCTTTTAAACGCAAATAGAAAGGTAAAAACCCCCTTTTATTTATTTTATTTCTCGTATATTCAATATTCGCATGAATCAAAGAAAAAAATAAAAAATAACACGAATAAAAAAAATCAGAAATCACCTCTGTTTGTTGGGTTTTTTCTGTTTATTTCAGTGTATTTGCATGTATATTTTTTTTTATCCTTGTTTTACAAATTCTATTAGGGTTATATAGCCCTGAAAATAATGAAAAAGGAAATACAAAGATTTTGTCATATTTGCTACTGTGTTTCTTTCCCTTTTTGCAGGTGAGTGACGAGGAGCGCAACGGTGATAGGGCACGACTCGCGCTGATTGCGGCTGGACGAGAGGCTGATTGAGGCTTGCGACGCGAAGGAAACCCTAGGGTTTGGGGTTTCCAGTTTCTGGAAACGAATTTGGGCCATTGAGCTGTTCGAATTTTGGGTTTTAGTTTGGGTCAATTTTTTTAGGTCTGAGGGTGTAGTGGGCCACAGGTAGTTTATTTTGGGTTGTCTGTTTTAGTGTTTTAGGCTAATTATAGTTCGGGCCTGTAAATGGACTGTAATTTGGACTTTTGGGTTTTATTTTATTATTTATTTTATTTTTTCTTTTTTTAGGTCCGGGCAATAATGGGCTACTACACTTATTCTTTAAAAAAATCATTACTTAGTTCTATGTTATTTGAGCTTAAATGGTTAATTTCATACTCTAAGAAAAAGCTCGTGTTATTAGTGATAAGTTCAATTATGTAATCATTCAGTATTAGTTATTTTTCTAGTTAGGTAAATGGTCAATTCGATCTCGATTCTAACCCTCTAATTCAGCCTTTACCCACACCTTTAACCCAAGACCGTTACAACCCTTTTAAAGACCTTTTGATTTGTATATCATATCATTTCATAGTGGTGGAGATTTGATTTTCATGCAAGCTTATGGTAATAACTTCTCATGTTTGATTTTTGAGTGCTTAATTTGAACCTTAAAACACTTTGAGTGATTTGAGTGAATCTTTAGTGAGGATGTCAATTCTTGTCGGTTTTAGATCAAAGGTAATTATTTAGATAAGGGGAAACACCTATATTTTCGTGCTATAAAAATTTATGACTTAGATTGTTTGAATCTTTAGGACTCTTTTAGTTAAATTACCAATGTATGAATTATCTATGAATTATGATGAAACATTATTAATAAGGATTATGAATTGAGGAAGTTAATTTTAATTGTGAGTTGAGGATTTTGCTTGAGGACAAGCAAATGCTTAAGTGTGGAGATATTTGATAAACCATAATTTACACATATTTTAATCCCATGCTTGGCCTATTTTTGGATGAATTTTCATCAGATTTAATGAATTCGATACTCCTAATCCCTTAATTTCATGTTTTACACTCAAGAGAGCTTAGGGAGTCGAAAAGAACGAGAAACGGGCCAAAAGGGACAAAATGGGCCTACATCATAAATCAACACGGCCTGGACCAACGTACACAGGCAGACCACACGGTCATGTGCGGCGAGCAGAAGCGAGCACGATCTAAGGAATCGAACACGGGCGTGTCACACGGGCGTGTCACACGAGCGTGTCCATGCCGTACCTAAGTTTAATTCTATTCGGAATAGGCTACTTGTAGGCCTAGAAAGGCATCCCAAAGCCTACATAAACACCCTAGGGGGTAACCAAAAGGGGGACGCAGGGTAGAAGGTAGAAAATACTCGAAGATAGCCATCGAGAGCAGCTTGGAAGAGGGATCTCCATCAAGACTGAAGATCTCCTATCAATTTCTCTTGAAGTTTTTGAGTTTTCTTATGTTTTGTAGTTTTCCTTATTTTAAGATGTTTCCCTCTATCATTATGAACTAAATCCCTTAAGTACCTAAGGGATGAAACCTAAGACAGATCTTATTATTATTTGATTCATAAGATAAATACTTGTTCTTATTCTTAATTGTGAGTTCTTATTCTTGTTTTGATAATTCAGGTTATTGATTCAAGTCGAATGTATTTATTCAGAGGAGAAAAAGTCCATGTTTAAGAGTAGATCAATACAATTAAGCGGAGTTGATTGCAACCCTAGAAATAGGGCGACGAAAATCTGCTGGATTAGAGTCAAATCTAATAGGAAATTCATAGATAGAGTTAATGTGACAATAGGGATTTTAATTAGAAAGAAATTTCAATTAATCAACCTAGAGTTAGTTGTTCTTAGTCTCGAAAGAGATATTAACATAATTTAGGGATTTCTACGGATTAAGTGAAGTGAATAAATCGTATAAATCATAAGTAATAAGTGAAGTCTAGGTGGATTCTTCCTTGGGCATTGCCTCCATCACATAGTTGTCTAAAGTATTTTTTCCAATTCAGTCTCTGTCGTGCTCTTAATTAATTTTAGTTTAAAAGCAATCACTCCAATTTTTAGGCTAGGTAATAAGAAGATAGTAATTACTAGTACTCTTGGTCCTTGTGAATACGATATTTCTGGTCTTACCATAACTATACTATTAAACAATAGGTGCGCTTGCCTTTTTTGTGATCATAGTTAGTTAGAGACACATTAGTGTTTACTGTGAAACACAAGTCTAATGGTTCGATTGAAAGGTACAAATCTAGATTGGTTGCTAAAAGCTTCACTCAAACTTATGTAGTAAACTATCAATAGATGTTTGTCTCTATTGTCAAAATGAACACCATCAGAATTTTGTTATCTTGTGCAGCCAACCTTGACTGGAACCTAAAACAATCTAATGTAAAGAATGCATCCCTAAATGGAGACTTAGAAGAGGAAGTATATATGAAGACTCCTCCTGGATTTGATAATACAAAAACGAAAGGAAAAGTATACAAATTGAAGAAAGCCTTGTATGGATTAAAACAATCTCCCAAAACATTGTTTGACAGATTCCACAAAGCTATGATCACTTTTGGTTATCAACAAAGCAATGATGATCATACCCTTTTTATGAAACATTAGAAGGGTAAGATCACTCTTCTTATTGTATATGTTGATGACATAGTGATGACAGGAAACGATAAGGAAGAAATGGCTCGACTGAAACAATGTTTGGCTCAAGAATTTGAAATAAAATATCTAGGGAAGTTACAATATTTCTTGGGACTTGAAGTTGCTAGATCAAATAAAGGAATCTTCATATCTCAAAGAAGATACATCCTAGACCTCTTGACTGAGACAGGTATGATGGGATGCAAACCCTCAGAATCACCTATAGAAAGCAATCATAAGTTACAAGCTGGAATAGAAGAGTCAGTGGATAAAGAACGATATCAAAGATTGGTTGGTAGACTAATTTATCTCTCACACACTAAACCTAACATAGCATATGCAATTAGTTTGGTAAGTCAATTTATGCACAATCCTCAAGAGTCTCATATGCAGGCTGTCTTTCGCATTCTACGCTATCTAAAGTCTGCCCCAGGAAAAGGTCTCTTCTTTTCTAAACATGGTCATATCTAGATAGAAACTTTTACAGATGCAGATTGGGCTAAATCTCTAAATGATATAAGGTCTACATCTGGATATTGCACACTTGCGGGAGGAAACTTAGTCACTTGGAGAAGTAAGAAGCAAAGTGTGGTGGCTCGGTCAAGTACTGAGGCAGAATATAGAGCCATGGCTCAAGGCATTTGCAAGCTACTATGGTTATTAAAAGTTATGGAGGAATTAAAGTTGTCAAATAAAAGAAAATTATCCTTATATTACGACAACAAGGCTGCCATCAATATAGCCCAAAACCCAATACAACATGATTGCACAAAGCACATAGAAATTGATTGACACTTCATCAAAGAAAAGTTGACTGTCGACATCTTGGGCTTAAGTCATGTAGCCTCTGACAAACAATTAGCTGATGTATTCACTAAAAGACTTAACAACAAAAGCTATCATAATTGGGTTTGCAAATTGGGCATGTGTGACATCTATGCACCAACTTGAGGGGGAGTGTTGACAGCTTATCTCAGCTAATCTCATTTTGATTTAATGTATTGATTATGTTTCCTTAGGCCTACTCTTTTAGTATAAATAGCCATGTAAATTTTTCTATTAAATATACAAGAGAAAATGATTAGTATTATCAACAGGAACTTTATTTTGGAATTTGGATACATTGAGATTATTACTCTGTCCTATCCACGTTTCATATATGTACATCAGTCTCCAAAAACAGACAGCTTGGAGCTTGAACAACGTGATTAAAGTTTACCATACCTGATCCACCATGTATTTTCAATAAATTTCGAGGCAAGGGATGTCGCGTATGATGGGCCAATATTGTCCTCTCTCTTTTCTGCACCTGTCTCGTAAAACAGGACAGTTGGAGATGCATAGCCGTCCTAGTGAGACCGGTAGGCCTGTCTTTGGTAGAAACCGGAGCTTATGGCAGCCTTTAATATGCAATTCTTGGAGAGCCATGAGGTTTTCTAGTTCCCAGGATAGACATTCCAAATTCTCAAGGCTTTCCAGGCAAATACTGGTTAAAGTCGAAGGAAGCATTACACTCTCCGCTGGAAATGAATCAGTATCTGCAGCAGGGCATGCACCAACAATCTTGATTTCTGTAAGACAATTAAGTTTTTCCAGGCCCCACTCTGACATTGGCTGCTTCAGCTTTTCACAATTATGGAACTCGAGTGAAGTTATGTTGCGCGGCAAACCACCCTCTGGGATGGATGTCAGAGCCACACAGTCTGATAAACTCAGTTCTTGAAGAGAGTTGAAGTTCGGCATATAGTCTGGCAAGGCCCTGAGATTCATACAATTCGATAGCCGGAGGACTTTAAGATCGAGCAATGGCAACACACTTTCCAATAAGGATTCTGAAGCAAGAAAATCAGCTAAACACAAATATTCAAGGTGCGGTGCACAATTCTCATTGCCATCACATTGCACTCGTCCACCGGGAAGGAACTCTAGGTTTCTGCAGTTTTTGATTCTCAAGCTCTTTAGTGTCGAGGGCAATTTGGGTTCCGGGAAGGATTTCAGGGAAGGACAGCTTACCATCTTTAACTCTTCAAGAAGGCAGCAGTTGGAATTGCTGTCAGTCATGTCAGGTAATGACTCCAGAGCCTTGCAGTCAATGATTGTGAGGCACTTTAGTGTATGAGGCAACGCTGTTGCTGGCAAGGACACAAATTTTTGGCAGCTTTCAATCCTGAGATCTTTAAGAGATGAGAGTAGGCATAGTCCTTGCCCTTGCTTTTCTCCAACCAAGGATACAAGCTCGGGACAATTCTTTACTACCAAACTATTCAGCCAAGGCAGGTTTTCTAATTCTGATACATTCTGCCACAAACACGTTAGTGCACTGCAACCTTCAATCTCTAGAACTTCAAGTCTCATTAAGGCTTTGGAGAGCTCCTCAGTTATGCAGGTAAGGCCTGAAATTCCCTTAATTTTCAATTTGGTGATGGTGTTTTGACCGATCATTCTTCGAAGGATTACGTTAGTACTGTCCTCCACGGTTAATCCACGTAAGCATGTGGAACTTAAAGGTGAATTCATTAGCTGTGGGCAGTTTTGAACATCTAGTTTTACCAGGGAACTGAGGGTTCTTGGCAGCGTTCCAGCTAATTTAGTACAGTTGTGCAGTATAAGCTCACGAAGACAAGGGAAACCTTTTACGCTACCAACACATGAAATCCATTCCTTCCATTCTGTCATGTTCTCAAACCTCAAGATCTCCAAAGATGGAAAACCGTCCCCGTAAAAATCAGGGCCCAACTTTGTCATTGCATGCATGCCTCTTATGTTCAAGCTTTTGAGTGACCGTAGTCGCCCGAGTGATGGCAATGATTTGCAATTTATGCAGTCAAAGAAGTCTAGCTGCTCTATTTTAGCAAAAGAAGGATTCCCTACCCAAGAAGGGAACTTTGTAGCTCCATAATTTGAAATGGACAGCCATTGGAGATCTTTTTGAGGGTCCAGTAACGCAAGGACCTGCTCCTGCATTTGGTTGTCTCTGTTTTTAAAATCATTGCTCCATTCAAGGGCTAGCTTCTTCAGGCCTTGCTTTTGCCTTAGGTTGGCAATCCTTGCATCTTGAATATCCACAACGTTATGCAGCCCTATAATGGAAAGTTGACCTTGAAGAGACAAATCCTTTAACTCCCTTAATGCCAGCCCTCCAGCTTTCCCGATAATGAATTTGGGCAATACCCGGAGACTGGTCAAGTTTCCGAGTCCTGGTGGCAGCTCTTGTAGCTTCGGAGTATCTCGGATGTCAAGATGATGCAATTTACTCAGTCCACAAATTTCAACAGGCAAAGCTGTAAGTTCTTTGCATTGGTTTAATATTAACATTTGTAGGTGGTGAAGATTACCAACTGACCGAGGCAGCAATCTTATTGCTGTTTTAGACAAATTAAGGCACCGCAAAAGCTTCAAATCACCAATTGAACTCGATAGCTCTCCGATGAAATAGCCACTCAAGGATAACACTCTTAAGCACTTCAATTTTGGCAGCAATTTGTACAGTACCTTACTACTTAAATAGCAATATCCTCCTCTCTGACATGGTGTCGGCAGTGCTATGAAAGATCGTATGTGTTTCCTTTCATTGAAGATTTCAAACCTTTGTGAGACATCGTATCGATGGGGAATGAACGAAACATGACGAGCCATTTCATCGATGTGCAGTTCATGCTCCATATTAAAACAGGAATCACCGGCAACAGATTGAGCAAGATCGATAATGAGGTCATGCATTACAAACAACGAGCTGTTATTATTTGACTTCTGAAAAAATGACCTTGATAGCAGATCGGAGAAGTACTCATGACCTAAGTCTTCCGGTTGCTTATTGCCTTTCGGTTGCACAAAATCCTCTGCTATCCATAACAGAACCAACTCATCTCTATTGAATTCATAGCCCTTTGGAATCAAAGAGCAGTAAGCAAAACATGGCTTCAAATGAGAGGAGAGGTGATGGTAACTCCATCTTAATGCTGCAACAGTGCCTCCTTTCTCTTCTAGTAGATCCCAAATCTTGCTCCTGGATACAGCTTCCCACTCTTTGTATACCTGCTTGGCGCCCAAGTGGCTTGCCAATTCTTTTACCGCTGAAGGTAGCCCCTTGCATTTCTTCACTATTTCTTGGCCAATTTCTTTCAGATGTGGATGGCGTTTGAAATTTTTGCTTTTCAAAGCATGGCAAGCTAAAATTGACAAACAATCATCATCTGCCAACTCTTTCAAAGGAGTATTATGGACTACGGGACCTGTTATTTGTGAAATGTTTTGATCCTGAGTGGTGACAATGATTTTGCACCCCGAGTTCCCGACTTCGAAAGGTCGGATAAGGAGACTCCATTGATTGTAGTTCTGAAGCCGTACATCATCTAAGACAAGTAAAAGTTTCTTCCCTGATAACTCCTCCTTTAGCTTGAGCTGAAACAAATTCAAGTCGGTGGTACAAGAAATGCTAGGATTGACAGCTTGTAGAATGGCTTTTGTGATCTCTGTGACACCAAAATCTTCTGAGACATGGACCCATGCTCGCAAGTCGAAAAAATCATTGACTTCACCATCATTGTAAACCAGCTGAGCAAGTGTGGTCTTGCCAATCCCTGCGATGCCAGTTATGCTAATAACAGGGACATGGATATCATCTTCACTTGTATTCTCAACCAGCAACGATTTAAGTATTGCTTCCTTCTCATTTCCCCTGCCGAAAACCTTGACTTCACTGACTACAGATGTTGTGGGCAGTCTTTGATGATCTCTTGCTTTGGGGGCCTTACCTCCAACGTTATCTCCAAGTCTCAGGCTGTTCTTTTCACTTGCAATCTGCTGCAGCCTTGTGGTGACCCCCTTTATCTTTGACACCATCTTCACATTAAACACTCCACTCCATTTCAAACCTCTCAAGCAATGCTTTTTCACCTTACTGTGTTTCACTGTTGACTTGCGCCGCAAAGCTTCGTAGTCAAACTCCTCTAATATGTCCTTGACTTGGTAAGCCAAGTCTTGTAATTCTTTCAACCATATTTTAGCACTCCTATCCATTACTTGCTTCTCTTCTGCATCAGCGACAACTGCGTTGATACCCTGCAATATGTTCTTCCACTTTTTGAGTTCAGCATAAACCTTCTTCTGCTGAGCAAAGTTTATCAAGTCAGAAGCGTTGAACTTGGTGAGTAACGCCTCAAACATTTCAGAGAAAAAAGCTTCTCCAACTGCAGCAACGGCTTCCATGATTACTACTTCGAAGAAACAAAACAAGCAGCGGATCAAGTTTGAAACTGAAGACGAAACCAGTACAGGTTACAGAGAATAATCATTGGAAACAGAACAAGACGTGAGATAAATTCATGTCATGACTGTAAGTCAAGCACCAAGTTTCCTACACTATTTCTTTTCCTTCCTGAGTTTGAATCTTATCGGGAGGTCCCACGATGAGATAATTGGAAGGAAGTTTCCTCCATGACTAATGGTTTAGATATCTTTTTATAAATTGTGGTTCACAAACATCAACCCAACCCATCACTAGCAGTTAAGAAGCCTGGATTCCGTCACTAATGTACGACTAAACAAAAGTAGAACTTCATTGATTGGTCCATATTATTCTTTTGCCTTTCCATGTTTTCGCTTTATTAGAAGAAAAACGACTCATTGCTTTGCTAGTTACTTGGACGGATAGATAATTAAAGCTAAAGGAGATTTGCTTGGTGTAGAAAAAGTGTGGAAAGTTGGCAGTCCACACGGTTCATGCATTTGCAGAATTTTCCTTCCGGTTACAGGATACAGCAAAGAAATTTCAGTGCAGAAAAATGAAGCCTTATATTCCAATTTCTTTCCAGCTATGTGAAAGGTAAGTAAATATTATTAAACATCTAGTCATAATTATTTATTTTTAAAATGTACCCTACGGGTATGTAAATTAATATATAAAAAATATTTTAAAAATATGGTAAATTCAAAACAATATATCAAAATAATTTGATATCAATATGTACCAAAAGTAAAAAAAAAAAAAAAAAAAAAAAAAAAAGGAACAACAATAATGCTACTGGTTGGCACTAAAAATCCTGTTATGAACAACATAGTCTGGGCAAAGGAATCCTTGTACACTTCAGTCTTCAACCTGCTAACTCTATTCTCTTGAGCTTTCCAATTTGCATCCCTTTCTTATCTAGAAGATCAAGACAAGCTAGCATTGAGTTAGAGTAAATAATAATCACAGGTGAAATGGCAAAATATGTGTTGTTAGTTAATATCATTCTCAAATTCAATCCTTCCATTATTCATGTCTCATACCATACAAATACTGAAAATATCTCAGCATAGATGAGAGCCAGGATCAAATCAAAGTTTGTGACAAAACTTGTCTAGAATGATGAGAATTTACCTTGAATCCTCCATTTCATGCAGTTTCCTCCCATCTTCTTATGTTGACGAGGAAATTTTCCAAGTCAACTAAACTGTTCTGTAAATAAAAGATGAATGATGCGGTCGGTCTTATTAAATCGTTTCAAGATTTTTTGAGTGGCAATTACTAATTACAAGTGGAAACATGAAAGGAAACCCATGGTATGCACGATATTGCTGAGATATTACATGAAGGGTACTAAAATTATTCAAAAAAAAAATGCTTCTTTTTGGGCTAATCAAATATTAGTTTTCAGCTTTAAATACTTGTAATCAATAATAAATCCCTTGGAGGTTTTGCAGGTCGATATTAGATGGTCTTTGTTTATGAGGTTGAGCCTGCAAGGTATGGAAACTTTGTTTGTATCCGATTTCCAGTGATGGTGATGATAAAGTAGCTGTAAACCCTAAACCTGGAATGGCCAGATAGTGGTGAAATGAACTTTTGGTAGCTTTGTCTACAGGGATAATATATTTTCTCCCTTGGCTAGTTTCACTTCGATTTTGGTCTTCAATTTGACAACTATAAAAGTTTGATCATGATGCACTTTAAGATCACTTCACATAGTCACTTGAAAATTGTAAATTTATATAAATTTTTATGTGATAACGTGGAACAATTTTAGAATGTCACATGTAATGCTTTAATAATTGGATAAGTGATTGAATAGGTTAGACTATCGATTTTTTATTCAATCAGTTTGATCGGTTCGACCATTGGACCAACAATAGTTAAAAATTCATAAAAATTTAAAAAAAAATTATAAAGATAAAAAATTATTAAATCGGTTCAACATGTTCAACTGTCAATTTTTGTTTCGGTTTTTTATTTTCACCAATTTCAAGTAGTTTTCGAGTCAATTGATTCAACCTATTTGTTCGAACCTTTAATCAATCAGTTCTTGGTCCATCTGATCTGATCATGTTCCAGTAACATTGGTCACGTTATCAAATCTTGACAGAATTTGAATTAAATGACCAAAATAAATCTAATTACCAAATTCAATAATCAAAAATATAAATATCAAAATAATCCTAATTATCAAATTCTAAGTAAAAAATTATATTATACCTTTACGTTAATGTTCAAAGTTAAGCCATTTGTTTAAACCGAAAAGCCTCGGAAAAAAAATTGTTTATTATGATATGAATGGTTTGAAGGTTATTACCAAACAATTTGTATTACCTGTAATTGAATTACTAAAACAGGGAAAAAAAATTATTTATTTTATTTTAAATATTATAAAAAGATAATTGTTATACACCTATAATAATATTTGAGACATTTCTAACAACATTGAAAATTTAGATCATATTTAATTTTTTTTAATTTTTAATTTAAAAATTATAATGTATTAATAATATTATTACTTAATGAGACTTAGATTGCATTTTTAGTAAAATTTACAAATGTATTTTTTTTATAAAAGACTGTTTTTATTTAATAAATTAAAATTAATATATTTTCATATGCATTTTAAATATTTTATTAAAATAATATCTTAAGTAAAAAAATTGTTTTTATTTCATGTAGGAATAGAATTATTTTTACTAAAACTTAAGACAATAGGATGTTTTAGATAACTAATTTAGTAAAGTTGTTATTGTTATAAATGAAAAGTTGGTATAGATGAAAAAAATAAAGCATAAAAAACCAGTTTGTTATAATGAATTGTTGTTATAGATGTTGATTGTTATAAAGAGTTGATAGAGCCAACACTCTATCAATTTGAGGTTGAGCTTAATGGATGGTAAGTTATAAAAGTAACATATTTTAATCTTATTCTTAATACGTTTTGGATGATTAATTATGCAAATTAGTGAATTTGATGCTCCTAATCCTTTAAATTCATGTTTCTATACTTAAGAGAGCATTTGGGAGTGGAAAGAGCGAAAAACGAGCCAAAATAGGACAAATAGAGTTGTTTTCATGAGCCACATGGGTTGGGCACACGCCCGGGTAAGCCACATGGGCTGGACACACGCCCATGTGCCAGCTCGTGTCAATTTTGCATCCTACTTCCCAAATACGCATAAAACCCCAATTTTTAGGTTTTCTAAGCATTTTAAAGTCTATAAATACCCATTAGAAGAAGACATAAGAGGGCAATCAGAAAAGATTGAAGAAAATACTCGAAGAACACCATCGGAATCAACTCAGAAACGGATCTCCATCAAGATCGAAGATCTCCTTTTAATTTCTTTCGAAGTTTTATTGAGTTTCTTATGTCTTATGGTTATTCTGACTTTGAGATGTTTTCATTCAGGATTATGAACTAGGTCCCTAGATACCTAGGGAGGATGAATCCTTTTATTTAATTTCTGTTTTTACGCGATAAAAACTTGATTTTTGTTCTCAATTATGTATGTTTATTTCTTGTTTTAATATTTCCGGGATATTAATTCATGTTTAATGTACTTATTTCAGTGGAGGAAAAGTCCCTGTTTAATAATAGATCTAGCATAATTGAGCGGAGTTGCATGTAATCCTAGAAATAGAACAACATAAATCTGCCGGATTAGAGTCAAATCTAATAAGGAAATCCATAGATCGAGTTGATGCGACGATAGGGGTTTTAATTAGAAAAAGATTTCAATTAATCAACCAAAAGTCAGTTGTTCTTAACTCTCGAAAGAGATATTAACATAATTTAAGGATTTCTACAGATCAAGACACAAGTGATAAATCGTTTAACTCAGATTCATAATAATAGGTGAAGTCTAGATGGAATCTTTCCTAGGTATTGTCTATCTCATTGGTTAATATTCGACTATTTCTTTGATTCATTCTTTGTTGCGTTTTTAGTTAAATTAGTTTAGTAAATTTAGACTAAAACACATCATCCCAAATTGTCTGCTAAATAATAGAAAAACGGTAATTATTAGTACTTTTAGTCCTCGCGGATATGATATTTACTACTCACCATAGCTATATTATTGTTCGATAGGTGCGCTTGCCTTTGTCATAATTTATAGTTAGTTTTGTGACCATCAATAGAGAAGATCAAGTGGTAGAATGTTGAAAACGACTAAGTCTGCCTACTCTGAAAACATAAATATAATTTGGGTAAAGAGTTTATTGTTATAAATATCACAATGGCTAGGTTTTTTAAAGAAAATTTTAAATTTCCATTGTGCTTCTAAACATTGTTTTCAAACATATTTTTCCAACAAGAAAGAAAGCAAGAGAAGGCTAAGTAAACATGTGAAAGGCTTAAGTGAGAAAAGGAGAAAAGATCCATCGTACATCTGTGTGTTGGGGTATATATAAAGGAAGACCCTCTTATCTAGTAGTGTCATATCATCGACAGTACGAATAATGGCCTGCTCATTGGTGGGCTAGGTGGCAAGTTTGTGACAGGTTAGTTGCCATCAAGTATAGTACTATGGGGTCTTGCTTTGACGTTTCCTTTATAAAGATAGTACGAGGTTGTTATGTTTTAGTGGTCCCTATGGACAATCTGTATCGAGTGAGGCTCCCCTTACAAGTGGTGTGAGGTGTGCAGGTGGCGGGTCATGAATGATCAGTCAGATGGTCACTATTGATGGTACAAGATAGAGGGGTATCCGTGGGCACCTCCTAAATCGCTTCTCATGCTACCATATCTAATCAGAGATACGGACATATCAGTTGCTTACTTTAAGAAAAAAAAAAATTAGGTACTTAGATGAAAAAGTTGTGGAAAATTTTTTATATGAACTTTTCATGAAGAAAAAGTTGCATGTTTGGCCCAAATGACATGGGAAAGGTCTAATATGCTCCAGACTCCAGAGCCTGCCTCATAAGCCGAATTCGGCTTTACTCTGAACGGTGCTTTTCTCATTTGGACGTTTTCCGTTATAATCTCAACTCTCAATTTCTTTCTCTCTCTTCTCTCTGTCTTAGGGCTTTAATAAGCGAGGCGAAAATATGGAACACGGACCGTCGGGCGGTTCGACGGCGATGAGAAGAAGAAGCGGCTTGAGAGGTGGGACAAGGATGGAGTGGCTTGAACATGATATCCTTTGTATCATCTTCTCCTTCCTCGACTTCTTCGACCTCGTTCGCTGCACTGCCGTTTGCAAATCCTGGTACTCTGTCTCTCCCTGTGGTTCTGCTCTCTCAATTTTTCTTTTTAAATTCAAGGATTTTACCTTATTTGCTTCTTTTTTTGTTTTACTTTTATTAAGGAATGCAGTCATTAGAAAGTCTGAGTTATTGCAAGTATTGTATTTCAAGCTGCGGCGGGATTCTGGTGAGTCTACTTCTTCAGGGCAACGGAAATCAATGGAATTTGGTCTACAAGAAGTAGCCATGAAGTATCATAGGCTATGTTTACAAAGAGGTCGCATCGACATTCATCAGTGGAAAGCTCACTCAGTCGGGTAACGTTTCATTGCTGTTTCCCCGCCACACTTTTTGTTGAAATGCATGTCCTTTGATTACCAGTTTACTTTTCCAAAGCAATTAACTTGAAGTTGCTGCTTATCGTATTGCAAAAGATAGTTGAAACTGTGGCCTTGAAATTTGAGTGTTTCTAACTTTGCATTCTGTTAGGGTTGATCAGTGCCGGATGAAGATGGGCTTACTTCTCACCGGCGTTGGTGACAAGGTGTACTTCTGTTGCATAATCCTTTTCATGTCAATTCTTTCAATTTAATCACACCTGCTTACCTTACCCTGGTGATGCATCAAAAGAGAAGGCATTATTCATGCCAGTTTCATGTGCATGTGATAAGTCCACCCAATGCGGATGCTATCCCTTCTACTCAAATTTGAAAACTAGTACCAGAAAGATAATTCCGTGCTTTTAATGAGTCAAATACGCATTTCGGGTAATTGACTATGGAATATTTAATGTCACAATTTGATTATTTTGGATATATAGAAACCATATAGTTATGGACATGGCAGATGTGGAACATCTACGTCTTTTTGGAAATTGCCTTTCTACTTGGTGATGTTATTAATAGTAACTAGGCACTCCAAACCCAATCCCAAAGTAATGCTTGGAATCCTAATCTCGAGTTGAGGCAAGCTCTAGTTTTCCAAGATAAAGCCAAATCAATGTCAATAAAAAGTAAAGTGCTGCTCCAAGTTTTTCATGAATCATGATATGCTATATAAAACTAATATGGATGCCTTTTTTTATAGTAAACTCTATCCTTCTTTTGTGTGAGAGGCTTTTACTTTACCCTTGAGTCTTCTCATGCTTTACTTGGAAACAACTTAACCAGGTCATGCGTCTTTGGTCTTTGGACAGCTACAAATGTGAGGAAGAATATTACATTCCTGATACTGCCTCCCTAGTGGACTTTGATTTCGATGAGAGCAAGGTAAATTCATTCTTTTTTTGTGATTAGCTGCTTAGTGTCTCTCCCTGTCTCTAATTCCCCTTGTTTGCTCATCACTAACCTCTCTTTTTTCCAACCATATCTCGTAGATTAGCATGCAAGTGGTCTTGAACATCTACTGCTCTTATTAAGAATTTAGTTCTGCTCATGTTGAATGTTTTCAGATGATTTGGTAACATAAATTCTTTTGAATTATTTCTATGCATTTCTTCCTTCCAGATTGTTGGCTTGCTTGGTAGCCGTGTTGGTATATGGACACGTAATGGGAAAAGAAGTATATTTCCCTCGCGTGAAGGCACATTCTCAAAAGGTTTATGTGTGCGGTATGAAAATGCTCACTTTATGTTTATTGACAGAATTGTCTGGAAAAATATTCTTGTCTAAAATCTCACTCTTACACCACATTTATCAATTAGTATCCAAGAAAAATAAACACCTTTCTGCTATAGGTACATTGATCCAGATGCTGTCATTGGATGTGAGGATGGAACTGCTCGTGTATTTGACATGTACAGCCGGACATGTTCACGAATTATCAAGTGTGCACTGTGCTTGTAGAATATTATATGTTTCATTCTTTCTTCTCTTCTGAATTCTGATGTTGAAACCAATCTGTTTAATGCTGCTCGTTGATCTCTACATTGTAGGATGCATGCTGGCCCTGTAACATGCTTAGCTCTGAGTGATGATGAGTTGATTCTCAGTGGGAGCTCTCTTGGTAGTGTCTCAATATCCGATCTTGCATCCGATCAGCGGGTAGCTAGACTGAGGTCAACTGACTCGGCAGGTTAGATAATTAAAAACTTATGGACATCTTGCATTTAACATCACTTTTTTTTTTTTTTTGTTGGTATTTTGCATATGAAATGTGAAACTAATTTATTCTTATTCTTACAGGCATAAGGGCCCTGTGTTTCAACCCTTGTTCTCATTTAGTGTTTGCAGGGACAACAGTTGGATATACATATTGTTGGGACCTTAGGTATGTTAATTGGCAATTTAGTAGATCTAGTCATATGGAGATTACAAGAAATGAGTGGTTGAATCACCTTGCTCTTGAATATGCAGGACCATGAAATCTTTGTGGGAGACACGAATAAGTTCAAATGTTCTGTATTCCTTGAGCCACTTGCGGAGTGATAATTCAACCTTGGCTGTTGGTGGAATAGATGGTGTGCTTCGAGTTTTAAATCAGAACACAGGCGAAGTTCTTTCAAGATGTTTCATAGATGATGAGAGGCCGATAAGTTCCACTAGAAATATGCACGCTTTCATTGAGAAAAAGAAAGGAATAAGGCTACCAGAAGATGCCGAAGTTGACCGGATACCTAGAACATGTCGACCTCCCATAACATGCTTGTCAGTTGGGATGAAAAAAGTTGTCACTGCACATAATAGCAAGTACATTAGGATGTGGAAATTCAACATGTAACCGAGAGGTTGTTTTTATCAACTTTAATTGTATATCTCTATTATCCCATCAGAATTAAGATACAATCTCCGTTGTAACCATGCAGCTCCTTCGTTATCTGGGCGGATCTTCCAAGCAGGTAGAGTTCCCACAACTCCTGCTGAGCCTCATGATGTGACCCGCCACCAATCCCATTCCAGAAATTACAGGGCCTTGCCTTCATGTCCAATGAGTGAGGAAGCTTCAACTAAGATTGTAACAACGTCTAGGTAAGGTCTACTTTGGCTCTTTCAAAAGATATGTTAATGTTAGCCAAAGTTGACAGTTATAGCTCCTTAGTCCTTACCTTACAAAAATGACTTAGAATCTATTGCTATTCAGTTTGATGATGAGAGCTTCCTTTTCTTTATTATTTATGTAAGATATTTATGTTTGTTCAATAGAGGAATTTGTATAACTCATTCTGATACGATGGAACATGTGCTGTAGCAAATAACATCATTTCTTTTAATCACATGCTCATTCAAAATATATAAAGTAGTTATGAAAAAGTATCTATATATATATATTGATTTCTTTCCCCATGATGATAGAATATTTAAAAAAGAACAGGAATGCATATGCATGTTTCTAAGTTATACTTTTTTTTCCCTTTAGGTTTCTTTTACCCCCCAACACATGTAACTTCATCAAAACATGCTCATCGATTCAATCCAAAACTGTTGAATAGAATTAGCATAGGAGTACTTTTAATATAAGCTATAGTATTCGAGAGAGAAAAAAATGTTAAAAACTTGTGTACTCACTAGCACTAGCAGTAGCAGGTGAGAGCTATGGGACCACCTTGGATAATAGCTTAGATATTAGTGGAAAACACTTGGAATCCTTAATTGCTAACGCTCCCTTTCAAACGTTCAATCAAACTCCATTTTCACAAAAAAAATATGTTGACAATGGCATCCATTGACACATCCTGATAGTGAAACCCCTACCCCCCAAAGTAAAGATGCTATTCTCTTAAAATAGAACTTTTAACATTCCACAACCACAAGAATCCGGTTAACTTGTATTGTTTAAGTCTATATGGACAAAATCTGGAGATCAGAAAAAAGGGCATCCCATTGCCTTGAATCTTGATTTGATTGAGTTTCCATATTATAGCTCTGGTATGGCAATTAATTTAATGAAGCTGCTTATTTTATAATGCTGACTCCTTGTTTTGTACCACCCATGATATTCCCTTCCTTTCACATTAAGACTAATTAATTAAAGGCTTGGAAGTGATAGTAGTAGCAGTAAAATTCAATTAAATAATGGTGGGTGGGAAAGTAATAAATTAATTGGAGCATTTTTAACGTGGTATCCTAAACGTATATGCAGAAAAAATAATTATTATTATTATCATTATCAATACAACCAAGAAAATGACGAAAATAAAAAAGTTGCATTGTCATTGTAGCTTTGCAGGTTGGAATCTCAGTGGGCTCTCCACACCCCAATGATGGTTAAACTTTTAACATTCAAAATTCGCCTTTCGTCACCAGCCAGCCACCAGGGCCACCCTGGATTAATTTTTACCTCAGAGAGTAGTTGGCCTTATTTGAGTCTCCATGCCACCCCCATTGAATCTGACCATTGCCTGCTAAATTTTGGAAGTATGGCCCCCATTTTCCTACATAATTTCTGTATATACATGTGTAGGAAAATCATAGACTTTTGTCTCTTTTTAGCTCTCACCAGCAGTGGCTATCTCGTAAATCGACGGGGAACACGAGGTGTCGGCACCACCACATCCCGACCAGCCTTAATCAACTCCAGACGTTCTTTTATTGTTTTATCAAACAATCGGTTCTCGGGATTTTCAGCATAGCAGACGTAGTAACAGCTCACACATGCATGGGGCAATGCCATTGCAATCCTCGTCTGTCAATGCCAATTTTATAATAAATCTTGAATTAGATCAATCATGGAGCTGAGTCATATAACAAACATGCACACATATATTATGCAAGTTGATCGCACAATCACAATTTCATAATTCAAAAATAGGAATAATCCAATAGGAGATGCTAACCATGAGGTATCCAATGAAGAATGCAAGGAGGGAGATGGTGGCAGTGAATGGTTGGTGGACTTTAGCAGTCCAAGCAGCCACCACAATAACACAAATCGAGCCACTGCAAACGCCTGTAAGGAAGCAAATCGCGCTCATCATGTCAGAATCTACGATGGGTTCCATTTCTTCCCTCTCAAAAAGTGCCCAAGTATCTTGTGATGCCCTTACGAAACCTTTTCCATAGGCAGCGATCTGCAGTTAACAGGGTTGGTTTTAAAATAGTTAATAACGTAGTTTAACATTAATCCTTAATCATGGACCACAAACAAAACCAGTATTCGGATGTTGATTGAAAAGCAAGTAATCCAAAACAGGAAGGGCTCACATTATAAAAAGATAAAAAAGGAATAGGTTGTTGAGAAATTCATAAATGGCCTTAGTTCTTAAAAGTAAAAGATAAACATAAAAACATTTGACTGGAATGGATCCTTTTGACCCAAAATTCATCTCAACAATTAATGACAACATTGAAGAATGAAGATAATGGTATTTGAGAATGAACCCTGCAACTAATCCAAGCATATCACAAAAGTAATTCTGAAGGGAAGTTCATGACTTGTTAGACTACCTGTACATATGCCCATCCATTTCCATATCTGAAGATGGTTTGCATAACGTTGAGACAGCAATGAGCACAAGAGAACATGAATTCATCTTCTCCTTCAAGCAAATTCAAGCCTCTGGCAATAATTCTCATGGCTTCGATTGCCGGCACGAATAAGGAACCAAGACAAGCACTTCCGAGATTCCGGGTCAAGGCTCTTTGGAAGCAAAACTGAGTGTTAGACTGCATTCCTCTTAGATAATACAAAGCAATCACTCTGCTAACAGTTAAATTAACTACATTCCTCATCACTTCAGTTGTCCAACACAAGCTTAAGAGTAATGCAATTATAACCAATGCTGGGTAGTAGAAATTCAAGGCCCCAACTACAGCCAAGATCCATAGGGACATCCACAAGAATCCAGCCCCAAGCATCCAATACGCTGGTTGGTTCAAATCACGGAATTTGTCGACCGGTTCCAGCGATTTCAGCAACACTTTGTAACAAAAACCGACTCGCTGGGAGACCCAACAAGCATACAAACCATTACCAATTGCAAAGGCAATAAAGCAAACCCCAACACCATCTGTGGCGGGCTTTTGGAAGCAAATCAGAAGGATGCCAGCTGATAAAGACATGAAGAAGGTGCACCACAGGATGAAGTAAACCATGATTTGAGGCCATTCCCGCAAAGCCTTTTGCCAAGCAAATGCAAGAGTAATGCTTAGTAAAGATGCAGCTTCAACTTGTGGCAACAAATATTTAAGAACCCTTTCCTCTTTTCGTTTTGCAGGGTTGGATCCATCTATTAGACCTTGGATTCCCTTGAATATAAGAAAGCAGACTAGTGCTATAGCCGCAACCTTATGCACCAAGTACAGTAATAGGGCTAGTTTGTTGGTGAATCTTCTTGAGTTCAGCGTTGTCACTGATGGCTGGCACAAGAAGGGGAAAATAACCAAGAAAATTTAAGTCAATTACTGATTCTTTTCTGCAGCAATTTCAAGAAATTCTTACAACATAGGATGAATTTTTTTTCCCTTCTCATTTATTTCATGAATTTAAGATGCATGTATGTGACTTCAGTAACATGACATAAATTTCATATTAAATACTAGCTGAAAATAAGCTTTTGCTTTACTTTTTTATTACTGAAAATCATCCCCAGAAAAAAAAAAAAAACCCTTCTTCTAGAAAGAAGGAAGGTGCCCAAAGTTGGATTCTTGAAAGGGCTTACTTGTGGGGTCGGTGTAGAACGAGGCTGAGAACGAGGAGGAGGAGGAGTAGGCTGAAACCGAGAAGACTGAGAAGGGGAAGGAGTAGCAACTCTAGTACCACCATTAATGACAATCCTTAAAGGATTTGTAGGGTTCAACCTCTGCAACATTGAGACATGAAAATGGTCCCTTTCGTCTTCAAATCTCTCTAAACCCTTGCTGTCTTCGACAACAACAGCTCCAACTGGTCCTTTCTCCAAGTCCAATTTCTCTCCCTCCTTATCCTCCTCTACCACCTCATCCACCCTTTCTTTTCCATCTTCTTTCCTTCCTTCCTTATTTTCGCCTTCCACCACCTGCATCAAAGCCGCTAAAAAGGTAAATTACTAAACAAGAAGGAAAACCCGCCGGCCTTCCAAAGAAAACAAGAAAAGAATAAAGGGGAGTCAACAGTTTTACATGTTCAGTGGCACCCATGGCGGCGATGATGACGTCAAATTCAGGAGACGGCGGAGACGAAGAAAGGGTGACTATCTGAAAACGTGAAGTGTTTATCTATGTCGTTGGATTTTTTGGTTTGTATGATACAGGTAACTACATTGTAATATTTTTCCCTTTTTTTGGTAGGTGATGTCTTAGTGTTTTTTTTTTTTTTTTTTGGGGCATTTGACTGTTAAAAATATAATTTTTTTCTGAAGGTTACTTTACTGCCATTACTGCTATGCCATTGTTGTTTTTGCCATTCGCCACATGTTTCAATTGAGGCGTGCCCACCTTGTTCTTTTAATAACCGCCCACGCTCTATTCTAGAGCGTGGGAAGCACCGAATCCTAAATCGACCGTTGTCATTTTTTGACCGCATCTTTTATTTTACCTTTCTACCCCCTCCATGGAGTCCCGAGAAGGTAAGAACTCCAACCCCCGGAGGGAGGCTCGGTTTTCATTTTTTAATTTATTATTTCTTAAAAGTTGTTATAATATTATATTATATTTTGAACGAAAATATTATTATTAGGTCATATACGAATTTTTAATTTACATGTTCAAGGTGATGATTAAGCTGGAGTGAAGTTTTGACCAAACATTAAATTATAAAAATTATAAAAATATATTTTTATATTTAAGATAAATTATTTTTAATTTTTTATTTAAAAAAGTATTAAAAATATATTTATAGAAATATTTAAACCCACATCAATTGTATTAATAAAATTTTATTTTGATCCTTTTTATATTTATTATTTTCATCAATTGTATATTTATACTATGATTAAGTTGTGTTATAAGTGAATTAAAAAATTAAAATAAATACGTAATTGAGTGATAAAATTGGTATTATAGGTAAATATATTTATACTGTGAATTTCAAATGGATGGACCCTGCCTCTTAAATATGACAAAAGGTGGGCGTTTCATTTTGATTGAGAAAACAAAATTAATTGGCATGTGTCAGAGCTTGTAAAAGGAATTCATGTATTTACCTAATTATCATAATTTAATATATAGTTTGAGTAGTCACAAAATAGTGTAGACAGGTGGCTGAGAAAATACAAGTTCACAGGCCGTGCAAGGAACAACAATCCCACACCACACCCATGGTGAACTCAGATAAGGTGCGGAATTCTTTCACAATAAACATTAATTCCTTCCCCACATATTTCCTCTACGTTTTCCAGTCACATTAATTGTGGGGTTGCTCTGCTTTTTCATCAATAGGCAATGAAATTATTATGTACCACGATTGTGGCCCATCCATAATTCAACACTCTCTCACCAATGAATGGTCCACCAGAGAGTAGGTTCCCTCCCATTACATTTCATCTCCAAATATCACACAACACAGAAATCTACTTGTAAAACAGGTTTATCTTTTTATTTCTGCAGGGGTGGAGCTCCCTTTAAAATACAAATTTTTATCTTTAAATTATTAAAATACTAAAATTATATTTTTATTTAATTTCGACCCCTTTAAAATGTATGAAAAGCACATTTAGTGCTATAGAGCATGAGATGGTTGTAACTGATAATGAAAGTTTAGAATGGTGCAGACTTGAGTTGGAAACTGGGTTGTGAAGGTGGACTGAGGTGGGTGGGAGTTGGTATTTCAATTGTTCTCTAATGTTTTAAGTTAGTAATTTGAGTAAGAATGAATGAAAGATGGAAAGTGAGGGATTTTTACTAAATTAGGACCAAAAAAAAAATTATGTTCCAAAATAGGATGGCCCCCCCATTATTTACCAAAATAGGTTAAACAGGGTGGTCACGCCACTCCCATAGGCGGCACCACCCTGCTGTCGCTTTCCAAACAAAGAATGTGAGCAGTGGAAAGTGAAAAATGGGATCCCAGCGGCGCACAAACTTGAACAATGGGATCCCATAGGCGGCACCAAACATGAACAATGGGATCCCATAGGCGGCACCAAACTTGAAAAATAGGATCCCATAGGCGGCACCAAAACAATGTGATCCCATAGGCGGCACCAAAAGGCAAATATAAGTCTGCTTAAATTGCTTCCTGGGAAACTTGAACCTCAAGCAGAGAGAAAAAGAAAAGCAGCAGCAGAAGAAGAAGAAGAAGAAGAAGGTGGTGGCGCCAGCAAGAAAAAGAGAAAGAAGAAAGGGAGGTTACGGGAAAAAAAAAGTTTTAAAAATAGGTAGATTTTTTTTAAATAATATTTATGTTGTTTTTGAATTGTTATTATATTATTTAATTATATATTAATTATAATTTTATTAATTATATGTTGTTAGTTACTTTACTTTAGTTTATATTATAAGTATTGTGAGTAAGGATTAGTAGGTTAAGTGTAGTAATTTAGTTAATAAGTAAGTTAGTTATAGTATTATTGTTAGTTAGTTAGAAACCCTAAAAAATTATTTTGAGTTAGTAAAGTATATATTAATATGTTATTTTATAACTCTTTAGTATATTGTTATTAGTTAAACCTTAATGATAATCGTTTATAGTTAGTATATAAAATTGTTATTATTATTATTGTTAGTGTAATATTGTTGTTATTAAAAATGGTAAATGTTATTTTATTTAGTATTATATTATTATTGTTAGTAAATAAATATTATAAGTATGGTTAGTATAAAAGAACATAAAAATAATACATGAAACATTATGATTGAAAATAAATAATATATATTTTGAAAGTAATTTAATTTGAGAAAAAGGAAAATACAAGCAAATGGTCAAAATAAGTGATTTTACTAAATCTAATAGTATTTTATTGAAAATTATAAGATTTGAACACTTAGGAAATACGAACGAACATAGTGCTAAAAAAATAGTGCCAAAATTTTTAGTTTTGTTTTAAAGATATTTTGTTTGTTTATTTTGAATGTTAGTAATTTTTGTTAGTAATTTATGTGTTTATATTAATTAATTTTTTATTGTGAATGTTATGATTTAAATTTTGTTTGAGAAATTTTGTTTATTTTGAAATGCAGTTGACCATCGAAGATGGATGATCGGTTTTTCAGTATGCGTTTATTTCGATGGAATCATCTCGACAACAACCGTTGGATGCATATTTGAATGTCGGCAACAAATAGCAATGAGATTTAATAGAAATGTATCGTTGGATGATATGAAGCGAAGGATAAACGCAAAAATCGTTAGACGGTGTGGGAAAATGATATCGAGGATTTTCTACAAGTTTCCAATTTCGCAGATCCGATCAAATTCACGTAAATGGAACTTGTAGGCAGCGAAGACGTGGAGACAATGATTGCGCTTTATCGTGGGAATGGGAGTAATGTAAATGCACCGATTCACTTATTTGCCGAGTTAGCCAGATTGAGGAAAATGAAGACAAAGAATGCATATGGTGAAGAACATGGAGTGAAGAATCGCGTGCATGGTGCCTCCAAGATCGTATGTTGATGACGAATCGAATATACGTCGGATTGGTATCGATCTTAATATTACACCCGATATTGATGTGGTTGGTGATGATAGAGACACGGCGGTGAGTGATAATTGTGGGGAAGAGGTCGATATTGATGGTGATCCCGATATGGATGATATACACGATGATATTGACGATGAAGACGTGAATGACGATTGGAACATTGGTGCGTCTTCCGTCGGAACCATATGCGATGTATTACGATACACAATAATCTGGGCCACACATGTCACTCATAGACTTACCAAGTGCGTAGCGCAACCGAAGTTTCAGAGTACCTCGAAATATATCCCGCTCACCGGCTCACCGTAAATTTCGATCATGAGGAGTTATTCGTAGGCGAGAGATTTGGAAGTAAAGCGAGTGCGTGATCTGCGATTAAGCGGTATAGCATGGATATATCGATGGATTACAAAGTCGCAGAGTCTAAATCGACACTATATATTGCAGAGTGTTGGAAGGCGTGGACGGATGCAATTGGCGGATCGAGTGCATTCATTCAAAAATCGCAGATGTGGGAGATAAGAAAATTGGTTGGGCCTCACACATGCAGATCGACACGTATGATGTGGAAGATCATGGAAAACTTGATTCCAAAACTATATGTACGTGTATCATACCAATGGTGAAGGACATGCCGACTATTAAAGTTTCAGTGATCGATTCTTTGAAATACAAGCACGATTCCGATGATCGAGTATCATATCGAAGGCGTGGATAGCTAAACAGATGGCAATGGAACAATTGTGCGGAGATTACGATTCATCGTATAATGAGCTACAAGGATGGATAGCTGCCATGCGGAGTACATACCGGGAACGGTGATTGAGTTACAGACACGACCCTTTTTTACGGCTCAAATGACCAATTACAGCGGGGAAAAGAATTTTTCATCGGATGTTCGGACGTTTGATCCATGTATACTGGGCATTTCCACAATCGTAAGCCATTTGTGCAAGTGGATGGGACATGGCTATACGGAAAATATACACAGATCTTACTTATTGCGGTTGCTCAAGACGGCAATAGGAACGTGCTCCCAATAGCATTTGCAATAGTAGATAAGGAGAATATGGAATCTTGGGAATTCTTCTTAACCAACTCATGAGGTATGTTATTAACAACGATAATATCCGCATCATCTCCGAGAGAGGAAAGGATTAATTGCCGCAATTAGGGCGCCGGTGTGCCATGGAGATCCGTTTCGCATGTATCCGTCACATTGCGCTAACTTTCTTCGAGAGTATAAGAATCCAAATTGGAAGAGAGAAGTGGTGAAAATGGGTAAAGGATAACCTTATATTTTCAATATGTATAGTTTAATGTTTTCAATATGTATAGTTTAATGTTTTTGTGTTATCCAGATACCGAAACTGACATTTATTGAAACATGTACAGCGTACGAGTTAGAGCCACATATTTTTCGCCAAATGATGACTCAACTCGAGAGTGACATGGAAGGTCAAGCAAACAAATCTTTTCGGGAGTGGTTGGGTACAATGGAGCCGTGGCAATGGGCTCAAAGTTTTGACGAGGGCTTTCGTTATGGTCAAATGACCACAAACTTGGTGGAGGGGGTCAACGCTGTGTTGTTGAAAACACGACATCTACCGATTTCATCCGTCTTCTCGGCTACATTCTACAGGTTGGCAACCTTGATGCCTAGAATGGGTGAACAACAAGTCAACCAGATGGATGCGGGACACGTGTTTGTGGAAGATGTCGGGATGGATGCATTGATTGCAAACCGCCGGATTGCGAGGTCGATGATCAGAGAAATATATTCACGACAAATGGAAACTTTTCGAGTTATTGAGTCTATAGGTCGTCGACTTGGTTTGCCACCTAGGTCTTATGGAGTCGACCTTCGGAACAGACAGTGCGAATGCAGGAGGTTCCAGACACTTCATTATCCATGTGCACATGTTGTGGCGGCGTGTGCAAAGCGAACATTAGTGTTGAACATTTTGTCGATGATGTGTACACGCTGAGCGCACATTGCGCGTGTCGGGAAAATGAGTTCCTGTCCCGCCCGACATGTCTACATGGGAGGTGCCTCTGACGTCGCTCGAGCTTGTCCTGCATGTAGCGCCACGCAGAATCAGGAGGACGTCCGCAATCTTCCGTAATCCGTAATGAGATGGACTTTAGGAGAAATCGACGTAAAGCGCCTGTGGAATATGCAGAGTTAGGTGGTCATAATCAAGTAAATGCCCTCAACGAAACTATCATGTTGGACAATCGTCACGAGCGCATGTGTATTTGAGCTTAGTTTTCATTAATTTCAACATTTTTGAGATTGTTATCATGTATATTAACTACCCTGTGTTTGAATTTATTTTTTCGTTGTATGTTTGAATATTGAAATGTGGAGTATAGAAATGTGGTTAAATTGCAACTAGATCCCATGTGTAAAGTAAACAACTCAATTTATTTGTTGGTGTACAAGTTGATTTGTGTTGGTGTCATGTCTTAAAATCTTGCTACTGAAATTTTAAAGCTCCAAATCATCAAAAATCATAACAATATTAAGTAATTATAGCTACAAATAACCAAGTTAATTTTATACAAATAAAGCATAAACATCGTAATATTTACAAATACAAAATACAAGAAAATCAAGACCAGGAAGAAACACCTTAAAACCGATGGTTCGATGGTGTAGTCCTCGGTGTGTACTTTCGGGGTGGTCGACGTTCACGCCGCCCGCGGTCGCGCGACGACCAACATCCTCGCCCGTCTCGGTGGGGTCCGTAAGGCGGTGTGCTAATCATGGCCGAAAAATCATGTCCCATGCAGGCATAGATGAACTCGAGCGGATGGATCGTCCGACGCGATGGATATAACCGGAGATACGAGCCGAGTACTGCATGCGGTGTATACGATCCGAATATATCAACCCCGTACTCGTATCCACCTCCTGATGACAAGCCCGGAATGTTGTCAGTGCCTGGCACATATGGATGATACGAATGTGCATCCGAATGTGATTGTAATTGCTCGACCCTCCGCCGGGATCCGGCTCGATCCGGCGGGATCCGCTCGGCCCGACTCGGGATCGATCTGCACGCCTCGGCCTCCATATCTACCATCGCTCGTATGCCCCACCTCGCCGCACATGTGGGGACTACGATCGATCGCCCTCCGAGTATATATGGCTTCCCCATACTAGAGTACCATTGTATGTACTCTAATGGAGGTTGAAGACTGGAAGCCATGTCCATCTGAGGCATTCGGGACATGCGATCATTCCACACCGCAATAAATTGACCATGCCTAACCCCCCAATCCAAGTCTGGTCTCCCTCTCTTATTTTTGCCATGAACCTCTCCCACCTGGCACGGCGGTTCGGGATGTATTGGACGCAACCAAATTGCGCGCAAAGACTCTGTCCCCGTGATACCACTCTACTACATGGAAAGCAGAGACAATTGGTGCGTTTGTGCACCACATATACGAGTGGATATAGGAGGACGGGGGTATAACGGCTGCAATTTCCGGTCTACGGTATGGCATCCATATAAACTGCACGATTAATAACATTGTTAAAATTAAACACATTATGCGTAAGATATACAAACTACTACGTAACTAATATTGGAATCGCTTACCCCTTCCCCGGCATGTTGTTCAATCATAAGCCGGTATATCGGGACAGTGTACGACCTCCCGATACCCGGATAATTACTCCACCTACAAAAACACAATTAAGTCAAATAGTATCAATATAAAGAAATTTCAATTCAAAACAAGTTATATTTTATCACCTGTTCACTAACGGATATACGTATGGTTGGTGGGTAACTGATGCCAAGAATGGCATCCGATACGAGCCCACGATCGCGCATAGTGTAAGGCATCCGCCTATGTCTCCGGTCGTTGGGTCTGTCGTCCGACAAAGCTCACGGTACAACCACGTAAGAACTGCGGATCCCCAACTATACGAGCGAGCATTGCTTAAATTAGCCAATAGGGGTAGGTACTGAATATGAACCGTATTATTGTTTGCTTTGGGCATCGATATACCCCTATGATGTGCATAATGTACGCCGACTTGGCGCACATCAAGTCGCCTTGATCGCATCGGTGGTATATGTTGGTACCTCGCTCTCAACCATGTAAATTTTAATTACAGTAAAATATTTTCCATTGTTGTCGACGAGTGCCCTAGTAGGCTCTCACAGAGGTAAACGGGTTCGGCCACCGCGACTCACGCGCGTGAACAGGACTCCCGCCAATTGGGAGCCCAAGCCGCAGTGCAACATCTCTGCAGAGTGATCGTGCACTCTCCACACGGAAAATGAAAAGTGTGGGTCTCGGCGCCAACGCTCGACTAGTGCGAATATTAAATCATACCGCAAGTCAAACGTGCGGATCGGTCTGGTGACCGAATCCGAATTTTGCTCTATATATGGCATCGATCGTTCATCAGGGGATTTTTAACGCCATTCACCCGCCCCGTAATACACGATCACGAGTCCGGCGGTGTTAAATCATAAAAAGATTACTACTTATGTAGAATAACATAATTTATTATGTAGCTATTTTGTTAATATAACTTTGTGATTAATAAATACCAATACATTACCATATTATTAGCGGTACGCATATGTGAGGAACTTTACTAATCAATGAAGCCATTTCGTCTCAAATCAATTTTTTACCTACATAAAAACAATAAATCTATATTCAATTAGTAACAAATAACATGCCAATTACTAATAATACAATAAGAACATCATGTAAACGACGCATAATAAATATAATATTTTATTATTTATACAAACATCATAATATTAAGTCAAATTTTAATAAGAGTTTTTTACAAACAATACCTTTTCCTAATTAAACAATTGATTAACAAAAATAATTTAGTACATAATTATTATAGATATATTACGAGCCTTTGTCCGTTTTATTTTATATTATTTTAGTATATAATAATTCAAATATATTATTTACAGACACACTTTAGTGCATAATAAATCAAATATCTGGTTTTATTATTTTTAGTATTTTATTATTTTATATTATTTCTTTTACTACGTAATATTTCAAATGTATTTTTATTACTTTTTATATATCAATTTAGTAAAACCCACTTATTTTAACTATTTATTCGTATTTTCTTTTTCTCAGATTCTATTACTTTAAAAAATATACTATTTTCATATTTTATTATTTTATATTATTTATTTTTATACATAATGTTTTATGTATTATTTTAATATTCTTTATACTAACAATAACTATAATATATTACACTAACAATAATAATTATTATTTTATATATATACTAACTAAATTAATTATTAAAGTTTAACTAATAACAATATACTAACTAAAATCATGTTAGAGTTAAAAACTAACATATTAATACACACACTAACATAATTTATTAACTAACTAATATAATTAAATATTTTTTTTAATAATAGTATTTAACTAACTTACTAACTAATTACTACTTAAACTAACTTATTAATAATAGTATTTATTAACCTATTAATCATAATAGTATTTAACTAACTTACTAACTAATTACTACTTAAACTAACTTATTAATAATAGTATTTATTAACCTATTAATCATAATAGTATTTAACTAACTTACTAACTAATTACTACTTAAACTAACTTTTTAATAATAGTATTTATTAACCTATTAATCATAATAGTATTTGTTAACCTATTAATCATAATAGTATGAGTATTTAACTAACTTACTAACTAATTACTACTTAAACTACTAATATTAGTTATAAACTAAGTCATAAAATAAAAATTAACATATAATAAAATTATTATAAACTACTTAAACTACTACTTAAACTACTACTTAAACTACTTACATTATAAACTACTAACAACAAATATGTCATAAAATAAAAATTCACATTTAATAAAATAATTTAGTAAAAATACAAAATCAACAACATAAACATTATTTTAAAAAAATTATACCTAATTTTCTCTAATTTTTTTCTCCTTCTTCCTTCTTTTCTTCTTCTTCTCTTCCCTTCTTTCTTTCTTTCTTCCTTCCTTCTTTTCTCTCTTCCTTCCTTCTTTTCTCTCTTCCTTCTTTCTTTCTTCTTCCGGCGTGCAGCACTTCTGCAAGCTTTCTGCTTCTCCTTGTGGCCTTCTGTGGGGGGGGAGGGAGGGGACCATTTAAGGTCCCCAGCAGCAGGCCAGGTTTACAAAGCGCAGTGCCGCCTATGGGACAAAGATTCTTCAATCTTTGGTGCCGCCTATGGAGTACCATTTTTCACTTTCACCTGTGCATGCATGCCACTTACTGTTTACTTACTGTTTGGTGCAGTCTTTGTCAGGGGAGCCGACACAGGTGGTGGTGCGCTATGGGAGTGGCGTGACCACCCTGCTTTTAACCCATATTGGTAAATAATTGGTGCCACACCCTATTTTGGAACATAATTTTTTTTTTGGTCCTAATTTAGTAAAAATCCCTGGAAAGTGATGAAGAGTGAATTTACCTTAAAAAGTGATTTGCGGGGATTATTTTTAATGTTTGCCTCCTTCTAACCTTTCACGTGATGATTTTTTTAGATTTGGAACCCAAAATGCCTCAAGATTGACTCATCCTCTCATCTTCTCCTACTTTGAGCGTGTCAAACTTGATGTCCGTCTGATATTTGTGGCATTAGATGATTTACTTGTTGTCCCACATCCTTGACAACATAGTTTCAATAAGACTTTATTCAAACAAGAGGAGAATGGTAAATGGGTACTATGACAATGAAATAGATGCCCCCAAGATAGGTACATGAAGAAAGAATGAATCTAAAAAAGTTGTGACGTGAATACTTTGTTTAACTTAAACTGTTGTTATAAGGCTTTAATTGTATCAAATATTATCTTACAGATAGAGAGATATGGGCCCCAGGACCTGCTGACATGCAGACATCAGTTTTATATGCTACAAAAGCGGTTCACGTGGCAGAATGTTGGCGCGTGTGTTTCCCCACCATAGCTTTAGGCGACGTTGACAACAGTGAAATGGGAAATAGGTTCAAGATTGGATGACTTGGATCCACTTCAACTTGTCCTACGTGTCAGGTCATGTCTTTTTATGATCTAACTTATTTTTGGTTAAGGGAAAAGGAGCCGAGGGTAACGTACCCTCATGGCCCACTTTAAAAGGGGAATGCCCATTATTACTTCATTCTGCAACTTTGGATCGTGTCCAACCTTGCTTCTAATTTTCTTCAACGTTAAATTGTGCTATTAGTCCTTGTATTATCATTAAATTATTGATTTAGCTATTATACTTCAATTTGATATTTTTAGTCTTTATACTTTTTTAAATATTAAAATTTCAGTATTGGCTATATTTTTTAAATTTGTTAAGTTAATTTTTGTTATTTTCGAAAACATATGTCACGAACATATTATCACATGAATAACTCAATATCAACTTATTATTTTCATGTATAATACACAAAAGAGCTAGTTAATGGATTTATTGTTGTTATTTACATCAATATTAAAATTTAAAAATTTTAAAAAAGTATAAAAACTAAGAATAATTAAATTGAAAAATAGATTAAATCTATAATTCTACACAAAATATAAGACTAATAGTAAAATTTAACCAAATAAACTTAACTATAATTTAAGTAAAGATTAAAATTAAAAAAATTTAAAAAAAAAAAACCAAAATTCACTCATTCAAAGAAATATAAGATTTAAAATTAACCAAATCAAAAGTATATGAATTAAATGTACCTTGAAAAGAAAAAATATTTCTAGAAAGAAAGAAACATTTCTCAACTGATTCTCAAAGGTTCTAGATTTGAATTAAGGTAGTATGGTGCCGGTACATGCGTTTTTTTTTTTTTTTTTTTTTTTTTTTGTTAGAATTTGTGTACATTGGTATAAGTTTATTTAAATATACTAAATGAATAAGATTAAATTTTTTTTTTGTTAATTTTAATTGTCGAAACTATTTTTTGTTTGGAAAATGGGGTCGACTTTAAAAATAAAAATGGAGTCGCCACCAATTTTTTTTGAGGTGTGATCGGGTCACCTTAAGATTGATCGTTAAAACATTTTGATTTATTAAAACAATAGTTTTAGTTTACGAAATTTAGAAAAACGGATTCGGGAGTCGATTACGCACGAGGAAGGATTAGCATCCTTGTGACTTCCAAAATTGGTACCTAATTGATTATTTGATGTATTTATGTCGAAAATTTGAAAAGATTTTAAAATATGATCCCCTTTATTTAAAAGAAAACTTGAATAAATTGAAGTAGATGCCGAGACCCACTTATTTCGAAAGAATAAAATATCATACCGAGTGAGTTAGGATGCGACATTTTGAATCCTCGAAACTAAGCTTACCTTTTGCCATTTAAAACTCATACATTTAAATTGAAGAAGGATATTCAGTTATTTGGGTCGAATGAAAAATCGGAACCCAGTAAGTTAGGGCACAATTTCTCGAAATTCCCGAATACAGAATATTGTCTTTATATTTTTTTAAAAAATCCTTACCTCAAGATAATAACATGTCACATCCAGTGAGTTAGGACACAACACTTTTGAATTCCTGAGAATAAGTTTCGGTTTGAAAATTTTACGTTTTTATCGAAAAAGGGATACTTGGTTACCTAAATTCAACGAAAAAAATTGAAGCCCAGTAAATTAGGGCACAATCTTCTCGAGAATCTTGGATACCGGGTATTTTGAAAACTTATGGATAAAATGATTTTGATATCTTTAATTAAACGTAATCTTTTAAACGAATGTAATGTGATTGAATAATAATGTATAACACAAAAAGAATAATTTGTAGATAAAATATACACCAATGAATAACTCAATAGATAAATACATACAAGCATAGCAACAATAATCTCGATCATAAATCATGCAAGCACCAATATCCATATTCAGAAATTAGATGAATTAATAATTAATTTTAAAAGATACACTAAAATAAAAAAAAACCAATAACAAGTGAAGAAATTATAACCAATAAATTATACATTCAAGAGTTTAAAATAAACAGCACACATGAGTTTGAAATAGATTCAAAATAGAGTTAAAAAATAATACTACATAAAATAATAGTATTTTGATGAATTTTGAAGTAAATATTATACAAGAAGAAAACTAAGATATATAAAATAATATACATATATTAATTTAGAATAAGTAATACATAGGGAGTGAAAAAACTTCATGTAAAGAATAATATATAATAATACGTAAAAATTGAAATAAACTAAATATATAAAATATTTAAAAGAAGTAAAATATCTATATATAGAAATAGGTATAAAAATATATAGTTTAAAATTAATAGTATATTATATATATAATAAATATAATAATTTAATGTAAATTGTATGTGTATATATAAAAATGTTATCATACAAATTTTTAAAGTGATAATACATAATGAATTTTAAAACCAATGTATAATGAATCTACAATGATAATATAATAAATTTATAATACAAATAAAAATACATAATAAAGTTAACTATATGATAATAATGCAAAACTTAAAGTAAAAATACAAAAAAAAAAAACTTGGAACCATAATACATATATAATAAAGTAACGTATGTATAATAATAATAACAATAATACGAATAAGAATAACAATAATAAAATAATGACAATAATAGTAAAAATAATAAAAGAAAATAAGAAATAGGACTAAATTAAACTTAAAATAAAAATTTGGGGCAAATCTGAAAAGAAATAAAAAGAAAAGGATCTAACCAAACGCGCGAACAACATGGAGGGACTAAAGGGGAAAATATCCCCTCCCTCCAAAACACTGCGTTTTACAAGGGATTAAATTGAAATAGAAGGAAAATTATAGGGCCAAATTAGAAAATAAAAAAAACTAATTTATAAATTAATAAAAAAGCGGAAGGGCTAAAAGCGCAAATAGCCCTTTCGCAAGAAAACACTCGGATCCTAGGGCTTGCGGGTCGGGTCTCGCGGGTCGGCACGGAACAGCGCCGTTTTGGCGCTAATGGCCCTTACCCAAAACAACGTCGTTTCTATTTGCTATAAAAGCCAAAAATCTGCTTAAAAAAAATCAGTTTTTCCTTCTTTTCAAAAAAAAAAAACTAAAATTTCTCTTAAAACTCTCCTCCTTTCTCCCATCGCCCCCATTTGACTGGGGCCTCCTAAGATCGCCACAAGACGACGCGATGACGTGAGTTCAAAAAGGTAGATTTTTCCTTTTTTTTTTTTGTGTGTGTGTAGATGTATATAAAATGCTACTAAAAAAAATAAGCACGCAAAAATAAAAAGAAATAACAATACCTAAATAAAAAATTCAATAGCTTTCGGTATTCTTGTGTTTATTCGAAATCTTTCTGTTTGTATTTGATATTCGAATCTTTTTTAGTGTGTCCCTTTTTTTACAATCATTTGTTTGGGTTTTTATACCCGAAAATACAACCAAATCTGACTGTTGCTACTGTTGCACCTTTCTCGTAGGTATGGCGACGTGGAGCGGCCGCGGAGAGTTCGGAGGTGGTGGCTGCTGGCGGTGCAAAGGTTGCTGCTAGGATTTCAATTCTGTTTAGGTTGTGTAAATTTGGGCCATCCGGGCTTTAATTTAATTGGGCCATTGTAAATGGACTATTTTAACAGACTTGGTTTCGGATTTTTTATTTTTTATTTTTAATTTTGGTTAATGGGCCCGGCAAAAATTGGGCCCTACATTAATATCTCAAGCATATAATACGTAAATTTTAATTATTTATTTTTAAACCATTTGGTAAAAATATGATTGAAAACTTCAAAGTATTTTCAAAGATTTACAATATACTAAAAAAAAAAATATGTTTTCAATATTTTTTAAATTTATTCAAATATTTTTTTAGTCAATATCTAAATGTTTTAAAGTGTTTAAAATGTTTTCAAGATACTTTCATAGTTAAGTTTTAAGGCATAGGACTCTAAATCTCAAGACATGCAAGTATTTGAAACAAAAGTTTTACTTCAAGGGTTGCATTTCTAGAGACATAGGCTTACATATCTCAACATGGCTTGCCAACTGACTATTTTTCAGTCAAGTCTCAAGACATACATTGTAGAGACAATTTTTAAGCTCAAATTTAATGTTTTCAATGGCTAGAATTCATCCTTAACGACCATAAACATCCAAACTTATTCATTGGTATAAATACAAGCCAAAGACACAACAATATGTAAGAATTGAACAACCAAGCATCAAAGTCAAGAGAAAAGATTCAATTTCTTTATTCTTTCATTTTCTGTTGTATATATCTATAAAAATAGTATGTCGATAATGGCAAGAAAAGAGAGAGAAATAGAACCACAAATTTTACGTGGAAATTCTTTTGGGGAAAAACCATGGGCACAGGAGAAAAAAATTCACTATGTCAAATTCGAATAATACAAGAGGAGAGACGACTACATCTATTTATAGGTTTATAAAATCATATTCTAATCAAAATCAAATAGAAGTAATGCAGTAAGGTTAAAACACCTTATTCTAATCAACATCAAATAGAGGAAGCATACTTCTATATGGATTTCAGTTGTGCAACTTGTACCGTACCTCTATCTTGCCCTCCGGCCTTCGCCCTTGTAGATCTCTCTATCTTACCACTTGTATTTTTATTTAAAAAGAATTTGGGTCACAAATCTTTAACAATATCTCTAAGAGCTTATTGTTAGATCTTTTATCACACTCATTTTCATTTTTCATTTCTTTAAGAGCCTAATTTTTGTAACCACACACCTTGTAGAGGTCTTTTTGTTTACTTTTTCATATCACCAATGGTAAATTGGTAGGGTTTTAGTTAAGACATAAAAATTAAAAAAAGTTCTAGTTTAACTATAAAAACTAGGAAGAAAGGATTCTGTCCAAGTTTTAAGAAAAAGATTGTGTTGCAAATGTTATATTGAGATCGAACAATATTAAACAACAAGCTATTCTTGAAAGGAATCAATGTTGGTAGTGAATTGGAATATTTTTTGTAATGTAAAGCTGGGGTAGTGGAGCTAAGTAATTGAGATCGAACAACAATAAATTTATTGTGTCAAGCTATTCTTTATTACTCTTATCGTTTAGAGTAGTTTGTGAAAAAATTTAAAATACCAATTCACCCCTTTTAATATTTTCGGACCTAACAATTTTGAATATAAAATATTCATGAATTATATAAAATACATATCAATAAACTTCACAAATTAAATTCTAATTCAAAATAAACAAGGAAAAATAAATCATCTATAAATGAAACAACAAGGTTACCCTAATTTTACATTTTTTTTCAAGTTTATTCAGGTACCAATTTGTGTACATTGTTTTGGCCAATGCAACCAAATTTGGCCAAATTGAGTTAGTATGATTGGTACTTGCTAGAATTTTCACCGTTGCAGAAAAATATTTGGGTGTTTCGATTTACTATTAGACTAGTACACAGACTGGTATAATCGGAACTGATGCAGAATTGAGCAACTTAATTAGAATCAAATAGTTAATTTCGCACCAATTTCAACCATATTGATCTATGTGCATTGCTTAAATAGTAAACAAGAATATCTATTTCTCTTGTTTGCATAGATGAAAAGTACATCTTCTATCAATCACATTAACTCATTCCGCTCAATTTTGGTTGTTTTAACTGAGGCAATAGATTTTTATTTGTAAAGTTTATTGATGAGTATTCTATATAATTGTTGGATGTTTTACATTTAAAATTTATTTAATTTCATTCATTCAATATTTATAAATATTTTTATATACATATATTATATATCTTTCAAGAATATCTAAAAATAAGAAATAATACACTAAAACAAATCGATATTGATACATATTAATTTCATTAAAAAAAAAATAGTGTATCCATCGTTGTGGTATTAAGTATTAACTACTGATTAGAACATTCTTGACAAAGCATTGTTATTATTCTTCACAAAAATCAAAAGATTATGAGTATAGCTTCATAATTAGGGATGACAAAATTTGTTATATGCTCTTAATCGAGTATTTATCCGTCCTGGCATATCCATCTTGATATGTTAAAAAGTATTTTTTAGGAAATACTAGATTTTATAATATCGTGAGCGGAAATATTTTATATTGAAATTATTTTAACCAATCATTATTGATGGAGTGGTAAGATATTTTTACACGAATTTGTTAGTTTTGTGTTTTATTCTCAAATAATATTTTTAATTGTTTTATTTGAAGATTAAATAAAAGTATAAAACAACAAAAATATCTTTATAAATATTAATTATCTTTTAAAATAGAAGTAATTTGATAATTTTTCTGTTCAAATTTAAATAATAATAAGTATAAATGTTTAAATTATTGTTTTATCTTTATACATTTAACTTTTAAAAATATAATAACACAATAATAATCTTAATAAATTCTAACATATTTAAGTGAGATATCTAATAGTATTCTTTCGTATCTATATATAAATTAGAAATAACTAAAATAATCAAATAGGGTAACACCAAGATAGAGGTGATCATGGGTTGGGCCACCCGGCCCACCCGAAAAATGGGAGGGTTCAGGTAAAAATATAAGCCCGAAATATGGGTTTGGCAAAAAAAACGAGGCTCGTTTAGAAAACGGCCAGGCCTTAGGTAAAACTTTTTTGGCCCCGACCCGAATTATATATTAAATATATATTTTATTTTTAATCAAATATTCTTTTTAAATTTACATATTTTTTATTTGTTTTTTTGTTTTAATATTTGTTTTAAAATTTTTTATTTAATGAAAAAAACTAAAAAAATTTAATATGGGCCGGGTCGGGCCGGGCTCGGGTTTATCAATTTTCTTTCGGGACGGACTTGGATAAATTTTTAGGCCCATATTTTGGGCCGGGCTCGGGCCTAGAAAACGGGCTTAGAATTTTGTCTAGGCCCGACCTGGCCCATGATCACCTCTACACCAAGATGAGGCCAAACCATTATTAACGGCCTATAAGTATTAAAGGTCGTGAAGAAAAAATAAAAATATTAATTGAGTTTTTATACTAAATTCGTACTCTGCTATTAATAAAAAAAATTAATTAAGTTTATTTATTAATATTCATATTTGATCACGTTAATCGTTAAAATCAATTAATGAACCAATCAAATAACAGCTTCTAGTTTAATACTATATTTTCTCATAAAAATTCATAAAAACCTTACAAATATTTTAAAATTTTTAATAAATTATAAAACTAATAAAACATTTTTAAATTTTTTAAATTATTATAAAACTCTATAAAAACTCATCAATAATTATAAAAAATTTATAAAAGAGTTATTTAAATCCCTAATCTCATAATGAACACATAACATTAGACCAACCCATAAATAATGATAACAATTGTTAGATGGTTAGGATAATTTTTCACTTGATCTTCCACAAATTGCATGACCCTTTTTTATTGACAAACTATTATTTTTAGAAGTTTTTATCTCCAATTTTTTAATTACAATAGAATAGTTTGGGCCTTCCATGGCTATTTGCAAGAGTGAGTGCCTTTCACCTTGTCGCAGTTATTTGTGATATTGGGTCAGCTCTTGGTTTCATCGTAGCATTATGTTTTCCCTTGCAAACAAATCAGATAGATAACATTCAAACTATACAAAACAATTGTAAGACACCAAAGAAAATATATATATTTATATATTTATATATATATAATAAACTCATTTACTGTGGAACTGGAAAACGTGGTAGTGCACTTTCTAGGCCATCAAGATGCAGGGAAGACTTTAACCGTTGAAGTTCTTCCAAGACAAAACTGCGCTTTTAAGTGGACTGAAAGATCACATAAAGCTACCAGGCGAAGCAGCTTTATCATTTTTACTGCCTATGCTACAAGTTTGTTTCTGGTATTTGCACTTTGATTCCTGATTCTCCTTGGAGACCTTTTACTTTATTTTCCTCATAATTTCTCTGGTTTAGGGTCTCTGATAATTTAGGTGTCCCTGTTACAAGCTAGTGATCTGGTGGCTCGAATCCAATCAATAGAGAATGCGCTGCAGATTTTGTCAGCCAATCTGGCTGAGACTCTGCTTGCATTTGCATTAGAGTATGCCCTTGCAAATGGCGCACCATGTGTTAGCCAGGAATAAACATTGTGGAATTCAAATAGGTGATGCATCCGTCAGGTCAGTTATATTCTGCTTTGAGGAAGCCATATGCAGTCTGGCAATTTTGCTTTGATGATTAACATCTCAAAATTTTCAACATAAACTCACTTCTTATTTGAACTTTCTGCTCAAAACCAGATGCAACACGGTAGATCTTGTCAAGTGATAATTGAAGTTTCCTTAGATTGTCTTCAACCTGTGGTTAATACCAATCCTTTGCAGGTGTGTTGTTACATATAGTTGTCTGAATTGATAATTTGCGGCTTTAGTGATTTCCATAAGATTATAACTATGTAAAATTAATTAAGGAGAATAATAACAACTGGTATAGGAAATGGAAAGGCCATTGAATAGATCATTGGAAATGAAAACCAGAAACCCTCCAATGACAAAACTCTTGTCCCCATTAAATTCCAAGCAAAACAAAATTTAATTAACTTGCTCAAAACAATGAATGACACAAATAAAGTTACTGCACCTCTTCATCACTCACTCTCTCGACCTCTGAACTCCAACCCAGCGTGCATAATCTACCCACCTGTTCAGACATTATAAGCAATTCTTAGATATTTTCAGTATCAAACACCAAATATATATAAGCATTTAAGACTTGAACCGATGTGGTATATCTTACATCAAAGATCCCAAGAAAGTGTTCCCGGTTCGAACAGCAAAGCAGATTGCACTCAAAATGAACTTGTGATGGTGCAGTAAGGGCTCCAGTATGCGTTGTTCAATAACTCCAGCAATTATTTGGTACCTATGTTTAATCAAAGTAAGGATATGTTGTATCATCATCTGTTCGATGTATATAATACAGAACTTATGGACTTGTGATGAAGATGATGATTACCTTAGGTTGCTAGATATTGACATGTATACACCATACTGGACACTTGTTGAAAATATGGGCACGTCTTCTGCTTTTTCAGCAAAAGATTTATCAAAAACCTTTCGTGCATTGATCAATGTATTTGTGACTCCTACACCAACCTGAAAGAAGAATGATGTAAGTTTGCATGATGCAACCCAAATGGGAATTTGTTTGTTTTGATTCTTTAGATTTATAAACATTAGAATTGACTTTATTTGAGGTATGACCTCTAATTATTTTGACTATTACTTGTCATTCTAGAAAATTTACTTGTACTGACTTAAGCATAAAAAAAAGTACTGAAATTTCAATTCTAACACCTCTTAATTGACCTTTGTTTTGCATATATGCCTACCAGTGAACCTAGCTTGCTACTAATAAGCTCACTCGCTCGCAACCCAGCAAAACTAGAGAGACATCAACAAGCACTTTTGTATCCCAATAACAATCCTTTCTCAATATAATATATAGTCAATACTCAATATAAAATTCGTGATTCCTCTTTAATAGCATGAAGCTCCATTATTTTTGGTGGCACATTGCTATTATCCAAAAACAGCTCTGTAACTAAAGGTTATGGTAAACAATCTACACCAACTTGTAAGGTAATATAACTCATAGTTTTATTCTAATATATTTAAAAAGGTGCAAACATTTATAATTAATGCCTTGTCGATGCAAAGCCTGATAATAGTAGCAGAGTTTAGGGTTTATATATACTAACCAGAGATGCACCGCTTCCAACACCAAAGAGTTTGGCTCCATTACGCTGCATTGGAAGATCATGATAAGTTTTACAACATGTAGAAATTAATAATATAATGGAGTTGGTCCACAGTAAAGTTTATAAGTATATACCACTATTGCACCAAACCTCTGTAAAAATGAGTAAGATGTTCCTGCCAAAGCCACCTACATTTGAAGTGAAGATTCTCAAGATAAGATAAAACAATATGTGTGGCTTACATAGCACTAATAGATAAAAGAAACTTAAAACACACGTCAAAACAAATATAGTCAATAACCTGGAAAGCATTGTCGGGACAGTTGTAAAAGAACTTAGAAATAGGTCCGGCACTGAGTGCTATAGGTGGTCGGAGCGAAACCGTCGGAGCCGGAAGCCACACTAGCATGAAATCTGCAACTAGTGCCATCACCTGAAATCATGGAAATCAATCTTGTGTTACCAATGGAATTATACTATTCAACTTTGTTTATTATTATTATTTTCATGCAGTCATACCACATCAGCAAAAACAAAATCCAGTTCTTTCCTGAACTTTTCTCTGCGCTTTTCCAACTCTGCTGCGCTCTGAAAAAGTCGCCAACCAATAAGAGAAAATCCCAGAAAGGAATTTAAAAAAAAAAAGAAGCAAAAGGGGGGGTCAAACTCAAAAATTATGGATAGTTTGGCTATCAATCTTGGATCCTAAGGGCAATCATTTGGAGGAGAAAAAAGGGGAAAAATATCATTGCTGTACTGAAAAATATAATGTTGCCAACCTTGGTGAAAATTCCAACGCCGCACTCGATGCCAACCTTAGTCAAAAACAAATCATCAGCAAGCAACCGTTCCTTAAACCCTCCGAAATTAAGCAACCAGCTGAATACAGGCGACTTCTCCAACTCAAAGTACCTATGAACAATGGATCCCGGTAACCTCCCTGCCTCGATTGCCGCCGCTACGTCCTTGGGCAAACTCTCAAACGTCCTCCCTGCCTGTATATATATACATCACATTTCGCACGTAAAAAGCATAATTATGTATATGGAACAGTGTATATAAATAGTTGTGTATGTACATCTACGAGAGCCAGGATAGCTTCGGATCTATTGCGTGACCTCTCCTGATCGTCATGACCGTCATGTCCTCCTCCGCCACCTCCAGTTCCACGGCCGCCAGTTCCGCCAATACCGCCGTTTCCTGAGGAGAAAACTATGGTGGAGGGGTTGAGTTTATTGCGGGTACTTGGAGAGACAGTCTTCAATGAATGAGAGTAGTGAGTGAAGAGGGTGCTAATGCTGGCGGTGCTGACACGGCAGGAAGTGATGGAGAAGCTCTGCTGTCTGTGGTGGTGAGCGTGGGAATGGGAAGGCGATTGGAGAAAGTAGGAGCGGGTGGAAAAGGTAACGGTCGACATTGAAATGGACAGCAAAGAGAGTGGACAGTAAGGTAAGGCAAAAAGAGAGGTTTTATTGTTTGTTTGCTCACTCTGGCCTTAGAGATATGAGAGAGGGCAGAGAGAGTGGGAGGGGAAGTTGAAGGGTTGCTTGCTTGCTTGTGTTTCATCTGAGGTGGAGATACAATGATGCAGTGCAAAGACTACGCATGACTTTATTCTCACTCTTCTAAACTACACGCGCCATTCACGCTCCCTCCCTGCCATACCATTACCGTTGATTATTATTATCATCATTACCTTATAGTATAAGGTCTCTTCTGCATTACAAAAATCTATTTGTCACCGATAGTGTTAATATCACATTTCAACTCAATCCTACTTACTTCAAATTCCCCTCTTTTCATTTCTGCTTTATGTATTTAAACTTATATATGAGTGGCCTTAAATTAAATAAACTCTTTTTCATCAATAATGTTTATCCATATATTTTTATTTTTAAATATAAATTAATATAATAAGCACACATATAACCGTTTTGGTCGAGTTTAAATTTGGTATTAATATACTTTATACTTGTCTCGGCTCACTCTCATTTGTTGATGGTTAACTCAAGTCTATCTTTTTAATAAAAAAATATTTTATAATTTTATAATTTAATATATTTTTTTCATTTATTAAACTTTATATATAGGCAACTTAACATTTTGTTTAATGTCTTCGTTACAGTATTATATATTACTAGAAATTTAATTTTTAATTGTTATAAATTACTTAATATATAAAAATAATATAACAAAGTATATTATAAAATCAGAAAATAGGTCGGGTCAAGTTCAAGCGCTAAATGTTCAAACTCAAGCCTGATTCATTTTTTAAATGGGTCTAACTTTTTTGTCTAAACCCTCTTAAATTTCAAGCGGGCCTTCAAGGTTGGATAAATAGCTCGACCCTTAAACATGTCTAATTATATAATAATCCAATAATAAACAAATTTTAAATAAATGTCAAAGAGACATAAACAAGCTTGATCATACAGATCAAATAAGCATTGTTGTTCACCTCATTTAACTTGTAAACAAATAGAAATCAAATAGTTTATGAAATGTTGCAGGCTTCTTTGATAACTAATAGGCATTAGTGGTGGTGGTTCAAGAATTCCTTCTTTTTCCACCTCCCCAAGTTGAGACAGCCTTGCCTTGGGAGATCAAACTTTTGGTGCGATGTGTATGCATCTGCCATCCTCAACTCTTCCATTTTTGCAAAATATTGAGCTTTCTCGTACAAATAATATATAATCTTTCTAGTTTAGTTTATAATATGGTTTATCGTCGGTTGATGCATATATCTTAAAGGTTGATGATGAACCTCATATATGAATGCTTCCTTCTAAAATGTTATTGGGTGCTTGTATCAACTAAGATATTTTGATAATTTTATTTTAATAAGTAAAGTAAAAAAAATTATAATATCATAAGTCAAGTACTTTTAAAAGGGAAACTTTTTGACATGAAGAAAATCTTATCACATATGTTTTAAAATAATTAGTATAAATTTAAACCTATAATTAGACGGATAATTAATAACTCTTGGACTTCTTTAAAATAACCGTAAAATTTTCCTTCGCTTTGTCACGAATAAATCATGTGAGTGACTAAAAATAACTAATGTAATTAGTTTATAGCTTACCAATAACTAAAACATGTGAAAACAATAATACTTCTACCTACATAGCATACGTGTAGTTCAATTAGTTGAGTAAAATATATGATAATAAGGTTTTGTTAGTTAATTCAAATAGATTAACTTAGGTTATTTAACTTTGGCATAATGATAAATTGAGCCCTTTAGAGTTTACATGTAACAGCCCGATTTTGAGCCTCGTCGGAATAGTGGTTTCGGGACCACAAATTCGATAAAAAAAATTAATATTCTTATATTTTTATGATCTACAATTTTATGAAATGATTTCGTAAAAATTTCGTTTGAAAATTTTGGTGTTTGAGCACTCAATTTAGTCAAAAGGACTAAATTGTAAAAGTGCAAAACTTGAGTTCTAGAAGCTAGAGGTATCTAATTGCTATGAAATTTTAAATTGGAGGTCCTTAAAAGGTAACTAGACCATTGGTTAACTTGCTGGAAAAAATGGACATCAAATAGGTGAAATAGAATATTTTTAAGTTAAGGGCATTTTGGTCATTTGGTGATTAAAATGAGTTAAAAACAAAATTAAAAGCCAATTTTTGCTCATCTTCTTCAAGTAGGCCGAATTTTTCAAGGAAACACCATAGCTAGGGTTTATTCAACTTCTCAAGCTCATAGTAAGTGCATCCAAGCCCGTTTTTAATGTTCTTTACGTTTTTGGAGTCCATTAACTTGATTTAGCTTATTCTATTAATAATTCATGCTAGGGTTCATATTTGGAAAAATACCTATAGGTGAAATGTGTTTATTTTGATGTTTTATGATAGATTATGAAGTCTGAAATTATGTTAAACAACTTTTGCTTAGTGATTTTAAGTGAAAATGAGTAAAGCGGCTTAATCTCCAGAAAATACCTAATGTTCATAAGTACAAGTTAGAGTGAGAATTTGATGTTGCCATAGAAGGGAAAAATGATCAACATGCCATAAAACATAAGAATAAGGGATAAAGTTTAATTTCCGAGCTTTGGGGAAAATGTGTAAATATGTAAAGTTTAGGGGCAAAATTGTAATTTTGCTAAAGTTAGAATTAAGGACTGTTTTGTTGAATGTGAGTATTAAATAAGCTAAATTTGCTATTATAGATCAAGAAGAAACGAAATCCGAGTTAGATCGAGGAAAGAAAAAGATAGAGGATTAAAACGATATAGTTGATCGTATTTTGTTTGAGAGGTAAGTTTGCGATAAATAAATGCAATATTCTATTACTTTACATTTAATGTTGTTAAATTTCAGCATTTACATATTTATTCTGTAAATTTATTATTTAAAGACTCAATTATGAATTGTGGAGAAGCAATCTCAGAAAGTTAGGTTGAACCTTAGGAATGTGTAGGATACAAATGTCATGACATTAAGGTTTAAGGAAATCATGTAAGACCATGTCAAGACATGGCATTGATATGTTACTATAAGGCAAAGGTCCCATGTAAGACCATACCAAGGCATGGCATTGGTGAGTTCATAAGGCAAGGATACCACGTAAGACCATGTCAAGACATGACAATGATTAAGTTTCATAAGGAAAGGTACCCGCGTATCCTTAGTATTCCAAGTGGTTCAACGGGAAAATTCAAAGAATATACCAAAGTAAAGGTAAGGCAAGTCCAAGCTAAAAAGGTAAGGTAAGATAAATTTATGTTAAAAGGTAAGGCAAGTATACAAGTTTTAAGTATATTGAGTTAAAAGCTTAAGTGATCTTGATAAGAAAAACATAAGATAATTCATTAAGAATGTTGTTATCTATTTACATGTAAACTTACTAAGCTTTATGCTTATACCCATTCTTTATTTCTTTTATAGTATTACAAGCCAACTCGGGAATTGAAAGGACGTCGGAGATCGTTACACACTATCAAAGGATTATATCGGTATTTTGTGACTCGAACGTTTTAAGTTATGGCATGTATAGGGACTTTAATATCTTGTGTGTATAACCTTATGATATGGCTTAAGATTGACTTGTAAATGTATGGTAATGATTAGCTATTAAAATGGCTAATGAAGAGTATGTTTTGGATATTATGTAATGCCTAGTTGGTAATTATTAGAAAGAAATTATGTAAGTATATGCAGGGGAATAGTTTGTACAGCAGTAGTGACGTGATTTTGAAAAATCACCAAAAATAGTAGAAATGGAATTAGGTTGTGCATGAGATATATAATTAAAGCTTATTGAGTCTATTTTTATATGAAAGAAACGGTGTAGGAAAAAGAGTTGTATATTATGAGATAATTGATTTTTAGTGAAGAGAGGTCAGAACTGTCAAACTGTGTAACATGGGAGACTTTAACTAATAAACTGTACTAATTGGCCATACTAAAAATTCTGGAAAAATTATGGTAAGAAGATATATGAGTCTAGTTTCATAGAAAATTTACGGATATTAATTTCGAGTTTCGTAACTCGAGTTATAGTCAATTTAGTGAACATGACGCAGACGGACAGTTTAAATTTTTATGCCCAGAACTAGTAAGTTAAGTCTAGTAATGCCTCGTGCTCGACTCCGGCAACGGTCTCGGTAAGGGGTGTTACATTACATATTTTGTTATTTTGACTTTTATTATTTTTTTAGCTAAATTTGATTTTTAATCTATTAAAAGAAGTCGAATTTGACTATTAACATTTCAAAAAGAGTCAAAACGATTTTTTAACAAAAAAAATTAACTAAAGCGTTAAATTTATAAACATGACAACTTACATGGCAATTCATATACTTCATTTTCATTTTTTTTAAATTTTATGAACTTTTTTAAAATCTTGAATTTTATTATTTTTATAATTTTAAAATTATTTATTGACAAGACATATAGGATAAATAGTGTCATATTAGCATGAAGTACACATGGGCTACCATGCTAGTTGACACATCAACATCATTAAAAAATTAACATTTTAATCAATATTCTTTTAAATAAAAGCAATTTGACTTTTTTTGAAAGATTAATGACTAATTTTAGCTCAAAAAAAGAAATAGAGTCAAATTGAGAAAAAAAAAAAAGAAAAAGGTAAACATTGATAGCTAAATTTATCATTATGTCTTTAACTTAGTGCTTATAATATTTTATTAGCATAATATCAAATTTAGCCCTTAGCATTTATATCTTTTGTCAATTTGACCATTATTCTTTTTTTAGCTAAATTGACCGTTAACCTTTCAAGAAGAGTCAAATTGTTTTTTTTAAACGGAAATGCTGATTAAAATATTATTTTTTAGTGATGTTGGCAAGAAAATGCGTGTCAATCCAAATATATTTTATGTTGATATGATACTATTTATTTTATACGTCACTTCAACAGATAATTTAAAATTTATAAAAATAGTCAAAAATTCAAAATTTAAAAAATATTATAAAAAGTTCACAAAAATCAAGAAATTAGCATAGAGCACGTGTGGATGTTTTGTGGACTGTAATATTTAAAATTTTAACATTTTAGTCAATATTTCTATTAAAAATAATAAATTGACTACTTTTAAAAGCTTGAATGTAAAACTTAACTCAAAAAAGAAAGACTAAATTGATAAAAAAAATTATAAATATTAAGCGGTAAATTTTACATTATACCTACTTTGTTCCATTTGAAACAATTCGTTGTATGTTTTACTCTAGTTTAAAAACTGTTATATGTCATTTATATAATTTTTTACTTTTACTTTTTCTGTTTTCACTGCACCTTAAAGAATATTTAAAACATCATTTGGTATTTAACTTTAATATTTTTTTTTAGTGGTATATATGTTCTTTTTTTTTTTAATTTATACCTATATTTGGCAAAAATTATACGTTTTAATATCTAAAGGTAATGATATTGATAACCTTTTAGAGTTTAATTTGAGTTTTAAAGTTGATTTGATAATAATATTATTAATTAATTTTAAATTTTCATCAAATCAACTAAACCCAAATTAAATATTAAAAATTAATATCATTACTTTCAAGTACTAAAATATAGAATTAACTAAATACAATAACGAAAACATAGATACTTATTGCGGAAAATAATTTTAAAAAATCAATCCAGCCTGTATATATATGCTATAATTAATTTTTTTTTATTGGTTATTAAACTATATTTATTTTCTTATATTGGTATTTAAAATTTTTTTATCCCATTTTGATACTTGAATTATAATCCCGTTACACTTTTTCAGCTCAGCCATTAACAATCAACAATCAATCAAAACACACCATGTGTCCCCATTAACCGTTGATGCGGCCAATGACGTAGTCATTTAACAATCTGACAACTTAAGGTTGCAGTCAATGCAACAAGCATTAGAATGCTTATCAAAGGTCTAAGTGACCTCTTCATGAGAACAATCACATTAGATAGACGATAAACAGGGTTTGCTAGGTATGGCCAAAATAAGAACAAAATACAAATCTTGAATAAATCTATATCAGATTTAGACTTGTCTTTAGGTTCAATAGATTTTGGCATCCCAAATAGAGAAGAGGGGTTTAAGCACAAAAAAGATGCCATCTCAGTATTGGGTTTTACAGGAAACGAAGAAAAAATATCATATCTTCCTCATGAAAAGACAAATAATTTTTCTTATTTTTGAATAAAACTCAAAAAGGCAAAGAGGAAAAGATGAAATCTTAAAGTGGGAAATCTTACAACAAAGTGAAATGCATATTGCAGATGAAAAATACCAATCAATTTCTAACCTTTAACCTTGTTAATCGATTTTTGAATTGATTTTTTAACCTCCAACCAACCTTGAACCCTGAAATTGATTTCTAACCCAACACCTTGATTTGTTAATTGATGTTTCTAATCCACAATGGTAGCAACTAAGGGAACAAGTAAAAGAATATGGGGGAAAAAACCTTAATGATTTTACAGTCTCTTCTTCTTCTTCTTCTTCTTCTGTTATTTGGGGGTTTTTTTCAACTTCTTCTTAAATTGGGTGGGTTTCCACATGTGCATATCCAACGTTGTTAGTTAATTGGCCATGTCAGCTACTTAACTGGCCACGTCACCTGTCCCGTTAGGTCTATAATGGAAAATATTAGTGACTAACTGATTTGTCACTTTTTGATAATGTTATTGATTGATTTGTCATTTTTCAAAAGTTGAGTGACTAAATTGAAACCTGAGTGACTGTTTTGTTAGCTGCATCAAAGTTGAGTGACTATTGGTGTAATTTATCTAAAAATTTATTAAAAATTATTTAAAAGTTGTAAAAATTATTAAAAATAGTAAATAGTTGTTAAAAATTTCTTCAATTTTCTCGGCAAGGAGAAAAACAAAGCCCAGATTCTACAATGGAATGAGGTTTTCAAAAAGCCCAAATTCTCACCAATCATCTCCTCCTATCCTCCCCACCATTGCTATCCCAAACCCTTTATCTTCGAACGCTTGTTTAAGCTACTCACCGCCTAAACTTTTCGAGACCTATGAGTTAGACGTTAAGAAAATGAGGAAGTTGATAGATGGGCACAACGTGGAGGAATGAGATTGGTTGTTCGGGTTGATGAAGCAAAGCAAGTTGTTCAACTCGAAGGTATTCATTTGGTTGGACTATAACCAGTCGATGACTTTGAAACGAATCAAGTATTTGCAAGAGAGAGGGGTTTTTAAAGGATGGTTAACAGAGAAGTTGGGGTTTTCAGTATTTATGATCATTCCCTCTTCACTAAGCTTAGAGTTCACTTGCCATGTGGTGACTTAATTTCTATTTTTTAAAATTTCCTTCACTTTTTCCTAGAATTAATTTAAAAGTACTGCAATTTTATATTATTGTGCTATTTGCTTTCTTTGAACGAGTAGAATTTTTTATATTTTTATCATGGAAATTTGAGGTAGGCATACTGACTGGAATGGATAATGCGGATGTTAATTTAGATATTAAATGCCACAATAATTTTCACAATTTTTATTAAATTTCAAAAGTTTTTAATAATTTTTAATAATTTTTCAGTTATTTAAATATTTTTATAATTTTAAATAAACTTTATTGCTGATTTTTTAACACCGATAATGGCAGGGGCTAACGAGGACACGTATGTTCAGATTTGTTGGTGACTTTTAAAACCGATAATGACAAGGGCCAAAAAGTGTAACGGAATTCTAATTCAGGTACTAAAATGGAATAAAAAAAATTTAGATACCAATATAAAAATTGTTATAGTTTAGGGGCCAAATAATGAATAAAGCTTTTTAAATAAAGAGTCCGTTTGTTTCACTGAAAATAGCTTCCAAAAAATATTTTCTACATTTTCCTGTATTTGTTTTACGGAAATAGCTTGGTCAACGAAATATAAGTTATTTATAGACTTACCCTTATAAAAAGCCCAAGTCATTTTTTAGAAAAGAGCTCTTTTATGGATGATTTATTTTTATATAAAAATTAACTTTAAGTCAAGATTAATATTATTATATTAATAATAAATTTTTATTTTTATGTTTAAAAATATTTAAAATTAATAAAATATTATAATTTTCAATATTATTAAACATACATATTTAATTATCAATATCTAATCATATAATAAATTATTAATATAATTTATCATTTTAATAAATTATTTAATATTTAAATTTTATTTAAATAATAAATTTTAAAAACAATAATTTTAAATAATATTCTTCGTATATTATTAAAAAATATTCAATATTAATATTTTAATAATAAATATTTATTACAATTATAAATATATTAATAGTAAATGTTTTGTAGCATAAAGGTTAAAATATGTCATACGTCTATGTACTTTTTACAAATTTAAAATTTAATCCTTATACTTTTATAATAGGCCAGTTTCGGCCTAAGCCCAAATCACAACTACAAAATTAAACCTAAATAAATAAAATAAAAAGTCCAAAATTTAAACTGTCCATTTACAAATTAACACCCAAGATCCTAGCCCAATCCAAACCCAAACTAAACTTAGACCTAAACCCCAAACAACCCAAAACTAACCCTAGTCCAATTAACCTAACACCTAAACAACACAAAAAAAAAAAACAAAAAAAAAACCTTAGCCCTTTAAGCCTTCAGCCACTGCTCCTCCCAAGCTTCCTCCGCCACGTCAGCACACGTCAACACCCAGTTGGCCTACAACCTTCGTACCTGCAAAACAAATAGCACACAGAAGAAGACAACAACAGAAACAAACAAAAAAATAACAGTTGTAATATTCGGCTATAAGAAAGGTCTTAACCAAAATGTATTTTTTTTTAATGAGACACACAAGAAATCAATACAAAAAAAAATGGGGAGAGTAATCAGAAACAAAATTTGAAAAAAGGTGGTTCTTTTTTTTTTTTTACGTTTTTTTTTCTTCTTTTCTACTTATATTTCTACTAGTTTTTTAAGGAAAATAAAAAAGAAAGGAATCAAATCTTACCCTTTTTTTGCATATGCGCCGCCGTAGGCGGTTGAGTTCCTTCGATTCCGATGAAAATCGATGATTTTTGGGTCGGGGAAGTCGAAAAGCCAAAAAATGGTCTTGTTTCAATTTTCTGGCCACCATAGACGGTAGCGTTGTCGCCGGCGACCGGAGGCCGCCACGATGGTCTGGCCACCGGAGGACGGCCGGAGGGGAAGAGAGGGAGAGAGTGAGGAGAACTCTCCAAGTTTTTTTTTAAAGTGTGCAGAATGAAGTTTTTGAAAAAAAAATAGCTTTTATAAAGGATTGAAACGGCACCGTTTTGGGCCTTCACCCCAATGGCCAAAACGACGTTGTTTTAGGCCTCTGACCCATGACCCGACCCATTTGCCTTCAGGATCCGCGTGTTTCTGTGGTGAATGGGCTATTTGTGCGCGGGGCCCCTCCGCTTTTGCGACGTAGTGCAATCTGGCCCTTGTTTGTTTCTTTTATTTTGCCGCATAATTTTCTGTTTGCTTTATTTTGGTCTATGCTGAAACGTTGCGCATAAGGACTGGGAATATTTTCCCAATCAGTCCCTCATTCTTTAAGCGTATTCTATTTTGGTCCCTAGCAACCCTTATTTATTTATTTATAATTTAAACCCTGTATTTTAGTTCGATTTCAATCTCGCCCTTAGTCCATTTAATTTATTTTTTTAAAAAAACTATTTTATTATTTATTTTAAGTTTTTTTCATATATTATTTATTTTAAACTATTATATATATTATCTTTTAAATTTTTAAACCGTTTTACATATAATTTATTTTAAATTTTTTATATATTATTTATTTTAAACTATTATATATATTATCTTTTAAATTTTTATATATTATTTTTTTCAAAACGGTTTTATATGTTATTTTTTATATTATTTATTTTAAGTTTTTTATATATTTTTTATTCAAAACTTTTTATTGTTTATTTTGAATTGTTTTTATAAATTATTTATTTTAAACTATTATTTATTTTAAATTGTTTTATATATTATTTTGTTCCGTTTTCTTTGATTGTTAATATTGGTATTAAAAATGGTGTGTTGTGTGATTATTGCCATTATGTGTATTATAATTCGTTTATTTGTATTTTCATGCTATTGTGTTTCATTACTGTAACATTTTATTTGTAAATTATTTCTCCATGTTGTATATTATCATTTCATCACATTTCATTAAAATCATTTCAAAGGTCGTGCTTAATTTTTCTCTTTATCCATAATAGGCCATTTTATTATATTTCAACTAAATAGCACACATCGTTTAGGTTTTGTAATCGCTATTATTCAAAAAATATTTTTTTTTGAAAAATAAGGCAATGTTTCGTTTTTGGAAATTCGAGAAGTCGTACCATAATTTACGGGGTTTTGATTTTCTTGTTAAATCTAAACGACCGAACATTCTTCTGAATTTAAAATACCTAAGTTTTAAATAAAAATTAAAGGCAAGCTTATTCTCGAGGGTTCAAATGTCGGGTCCTAACTTACGGGGTGTGGCATATTGTTATCACGGGACAAGTGGGCCTTTGATGCTCGTTTTAATTTAATTCAAGCGTTTTTAAAATTAACGTTAATAAAAGAAGGGGTCGTATTTTAAATTCTTTCGAAGTTTTCAATTTTTGGACATTTAGACATTAATTAATCAATTAGGTACCAATTTTGGGCGTGACGAGGGTGCTAATCCTTTCTCGCATATAACAGATTCCCGAACCAGCTTTCTTGAATTTTGTAGACCAAAATCACTGTTTTGATAAGTCAAAGTATTTTATTCAAACAACCAAATGACGAGGTGACCCAATCACACCTCATCAAAAAAGATTGGTGGCGACTCCCGTTTTTTCGTTTTCAAAATCAAAGTCGATCCCACTTTCAAAAAATTGGTTTTGACAACTTTTATTTTCAAGAATTTAGTCCATCTACTTTTCAAATTTGAAAATCAAGTCCAATTGTTAACATTGTTAAACTTTTTTTGTCAAATTTGTTAATGTCACATTTTTAAATAAAAAATACTCGATATTAATGTAACTAAAAAATGACGTTATAATAAACATGAATTTAACAAAATATTTTTAATAATGCTAACAACTGAACCTGAATTTTGATATTTAAAAAGTAGGACTAGCCTCAAAATAAAAGTATATGGACTAAATTTTAAATTTACGAAAAGTAGGACTTATGACATATTTTAACCTAGTATAAAAATACGAATATTTTAATTATATAAATATGAGTATTTGTTTAAATAATGTTTAACTTCATTTACCTCTTACAACTCTAATGTGTCAATAAGTACTCTCGTATACATAATTTGAATTAAGTTTTAATTAAATATTATTTATTATTAAATTTATATATGACATTGATTATTACAAATATTTTCTTATTATAAAGTAAATTTTGGTTGTTAAAAAGGGGTAAATATCCCATATATACCAAAAAAAAAGAAAAATTACGGAAATGTGCCAGTTTGAAAAATATTTACCGGAATGTGCCGTTTTCCCCAAAAACGCGTCCACGTCAGGGGCGCGCTTTAGCCCTGCATCCCCCAAAAACGCGCTAACGTGGGCGCGTTTTTGCCCTACCTTCCTGTCCATTTGCAGTGTGAAAAATTAATTAAATTTTTGGGCCAGTAGTCTCCAACAAAATAATTTTGAGGAGATGTTTCTGAACAAATAGTGGTCAAAAAGGCTTCCAGCAGGGTGCACTGTCAGCAGGAGTATCGAAAAGAGCGCCCACGTGGACGCTCTTTTGCTACAGTGGTCTCCGGTAAAATTAATTTGAGGAGACATTTCAAAAAAAAAGCATGGCCAAAACGCGCTACCAGCAGCAGGTGCATTGTCGTCGTGAGTGCAAAAAAGCGCCCACGTGGACGCTTATTTTGCTCTGATGGTCTCCGACAAAATTAATTTGAGAAGACATTTTTGAAAAAACAGTGCCCAAAAACGCTACCAGCGCGGGTGCTGCTGTCGGCAAAATCACCAAAAGAGCGCCCACGTGGACGCTCTTTTGCTACAGTGGTATCCGAAAAAATTAATTTAAGGAGATGTTTCTGAACAAACAGTGGCCAAAAATACTTCCAGCATGGTGCACTATCAGCAGGAGTACCGAAAAGAGCGCCCACGTGGACGCTCTTTTGCTACAGTAGTCTCCGGTAAAATTAAATTGAGGAGACGTTCAACAAACAAGCGATGGCTAAACGCGCTTCCAGAGGGTGCTTGTCGTGAAGTACCGAAAAGAGCTCCCACGTGGACGCTCTTTTGCTACAGTGGTCTCCGGCAAACTTATGCTATAAATCAACCAAATTTCATTCTCAGGTTGCAAAAGGCAAATTCAGGCAAAAGAAAAAAAAAATTGAAAATGAGTGAACGTATTAATGCTGTTATTTACTACTATGGTGAAGTTCGTGACACCGAAAATGGTGTTGTTTTCTTATCGGAGAACACAGCGCGACTGAGTTTTAATCGGAACGTCGATTTGGTAGAACTTCGCAAAAGAATTAAGCGTAAAACATTCGGAACAACGCCAATGAAAGTTCAATCTATTAAGTATAGATTTTGCGCTTCGATTGATCCGATGAGATATGACTCATTCGACATCAAAGGTCATCAGAGCCTTGAGGCAATGGTGGAGACTCATCTTGCCAGTGGATCGCCCTATATCGAGGTATATGTAGAATTTTCATCTTCAAGTGATCTTTCTGTGACCTCAACATCTACTACCGTTCGAGGCGAATACACGACCCCAAGTCGACACTCTGTAAGTGGGAGGCAAAATACAGAAGTGCCCGTGTGCGGTGGTAGTATGGAAAACATAACCCCTGCACGACACTCAGTTGGTGGATGGGGCATGCATATTCGTCATTCGATGTCCGATGAAAGAAATACGTATTGGGGGACTACATCAACTTCTAGTGGTTAGCAATCCACATATGATTGGGATCTTTACGAAAGATGTTTAAGAAGGGATGATGTACTCCCGATGACATCCACCAGCGAGGGGCCCTCGTTTGTTGCAGGTTATGGAGGGTCAGACGATGAATCCGATGTGGATCCACCTCGAGAGCCAGGGCCTGACGGTGCAGAAGTTGGATTATTTTCTGAATCGGAGCCCGTTCCAATTGTACCTGAAGACGTTGAGGGCGGTTCAGACGAAGAAGAAGAAGATCCACTATTCAGGGCATACTCACATCCAGCCCACATGCATAATGTTGATCTATCTCAAGATGATGCATTGGAGTTTCCTGAACTACCACACCGGACGCGTGACCGTACAAATTCTTCGTTGGATTCGGACCAATTAGAAGTTGGTAACCAGTTTTCCAACAAGAATACTTTTCTTGCTGCATTGAAACAATACAGCATCAGGAACGGGGTTAACTACAATGTGGTTAAATCCAGGCTCGATAAGTACGAGGCGAAGTGTGCAGTACAAGACGGTACATGTTCATGGAAAATCATGGCGTCGTTGAGGAAAAGGACAGGGTTGTGTGATACGGACACGCCTATGGCGAAGATTAACCGAGACACCTTGAACTACCCAATGGACCAATTACGCGTAGCCGGGCTAAACAATTTAAAGAGGCCACTTCAGTTTTAGTGGCACAAATTTGGAACGAAGAAAGGAAGTACTCCAAGAACACGCCGAACATTTACAATTTATTTAAGACCGAATATATTAGCTAGTTTGGATGCTAATTTATTATTTTATTACATGTTATTTTCATATTAATTAAGTTGTTTAATTAGTATAATATTTAATATATCTAGTGTTTAAATTAAAGTATTTTAATTTTTATTTAAATTAATGTTCGGTTGTGTTTTATAGGAAATAATAAAAGGCATAGTGGTGCAACAAGCTAAAATTTTTAAATGCCATGAGTTTAAGAGAATGTGATGACAATTGTTGGAATCAAGCTACTTGGGTGGAGTATTAGGTGATGGATGGCTAAATGGAGAGCTAATGGGGGAATAATTGAATTAGGTATAAATAAACAAATGAAGATAAATGAAGTGGAAGCATGAATGGAAACAAAACATTAGCAACTTGAAGAATATGGTGGAAGACAAGATCAATTGGATTGAAGAAATTAATGTGCCATATTGGAATTAAATATTTATGTTTATTTTTATTTTTTTATAACCACTACAAGCTACCTATAAATAGCTTGTCAAATTTCAATTGTAGGCACTTGATTTTTATTGAATGAATTCTCATTTTGGTGAGTTTAATTCACTCTCCTAAATTCTTCAAGGTTCGAATTGATTTATCTAGTTTCTAGTGGCATCAATTTTAACTTTGTTACGAACTTATCATCCTCTCGGGTGTGGTGTTCAATTTTATACCGTGGGTTCCTATCTTGCTAGATAGCGGGTCTCAGTTTATTCAGCTTCCTTTCATTCATTTGAAACTTATAAGATTCGGGTCTTTAATTTTTATTAAAGGTTCATTCTTGTTTCAAATCCCTATCATCCACTTGATTATCTTTATTTTCAAGCCGTTACCATTAAAATTATCCTTTTGTTCAATTTAATTGAAAAACTAACTAATTTACGATCGGGCAACATCTACGACTCGTTTCAAACCTGAAGCGAATCGTATCATCTGGTATCAGAGCCAATTAAATTAGGCACGTTTTACAATCTCGAGCTTTTCCGAGTAAGTTAAAAAAAAAATAAAAGTTTTAATTTAATTTTTTTTTCTATCTTTCTTTGTTCTTCACATATAGTGCATTTGGTGTTGTAAAAAAAAAGATACGAAAATTTTAAAAAAAATGAGTTAAAAAAAAAAAGAGAGAATTCAAAAAAAAAAGGGTGTGTAAAAAAAATTGCAAGTTTTGATTCATTACTTCTTTCCCAATCTTCAAATCACCCTTCTTCACCCCAACGCCACTATACCGAATTTTTTTTTTGCCTACCCTTACTTTTATCCTTTAACTCCTTGAAACCGACCTACAAGTTGCTAATAAAAAAAAATTGAGGACAATCTTCTAGAATTTAGAGAAGTGAATCCGAGTAAAAAAAAAAAAACCAGAAATTGAGTGAGAAACACGAACGTGAGTGTTCAATATTTATTTTCTTTGTGAGTGAACATGTGAGAATTGTGGTGAGGTTTCTTTAAATTTTGTTCAATATGTCTAGAAGTTCCGAACGTCAAGTAATGGGCGACGATCAGTCTGATGCCGCTGGTGGCGGAAGAAGATTGCAACCACAAAGAAATGTTCCCGAAGGTAGAGATCCTGATTTACAAATGCAAGTTGCATTACGAGAAGTCACACGCTTGCTCCATTCTATCATCGAACGTTTGGACCAAAGAGATAAACGGAGACAACGAGCAAACACCCCTCCAATTCCGAGAAGGGAACAAGAACAACATTGGTTGCATGACAACGACACATACAAACAAAGTGAAGCTGACAGTAATCAAGTTTCGGAACAAAATGAACGAAGAAGAGGCCCACGAATACGTGAACAAAGAGATCGGAGGCGGGAAGATGATGATCTCAAAAACATCAAGTTGACCATTCCTCCTTTTCAAGGCAAGTCAGATCCTGAAGCCTATTTGGAATGGGAAAAGAAGATCGAACTTGTGTTCGATTGTCATAACTACTCTAAAAATAAAAAGGTCAAATTAGCCGCCATAGAGTTTTCCGACTATGCCATGATCTGGTGGGATCAGTTGACTACGAGTCGTCGGTGCAATGGCGAACGTCCAATCACTACTTGGACCGAGATGAAAGCGGCCATGAGACGAAGATTCATTCCCTCTTACTACCATCGAGAGTTACATCAAAAACTCCAACATCTTACACAAGAGACGAAAAGCGTCGAAGACTATTACAAAAAAATGGAGGTCGCGATGATCCGAGCCGATATCCAAGAAGAACGAGAAGCCACATGGCTCGATTCCTAGCCAGACTCAACCGAGAGATAGCAAATGTTGTGGAACTACAACATTATATCGAAATAGAAGATATGGTCCACATGGCCATTAAAGTCGAAAAGCAATTGAAGCAAAAGGGAGCATCCCAGAGTTATTCCAGTGCTAAACCCTCGAAGTGGGGCCAAAGTACCAGCAAGGGGTTCCCTGTAAACAAGCCGAAAGACTCCACTTTCACTCCTAAGACGAACAAGTCTTTGGTCGAAACAAGCAAAGGCAAGGTTCCAGAAAGTTCTAATGCTAGATCGAGGGATATCAAATGCTTCAAGTGCCTTGGCCGAGGAGATATTGCAAGCCAATGCCCGAATAGACGAACTATGGTGATGCAAGCTAACGGTGAGATTGAAACTGAAGACGAAGAAGAAATTGAATTCGAATCCAATTCTGAGGCCGATGAAGACATAGAACAACCTGTTGAAGGCGAGTTGCTTGTCGTGAAGCGAAGCCTCAATATTCAAAGTGTAGGAAGCAAGGAGCAACGAGAAAATATCTTTCATTCGAGATGTCAGGTGCAAGGCAAGGTTTGTAGTCTTATCATCGACGGAGGGAGTTGCATGAACGTAGCCAGTACCTTCATGGTGGAAAAGCTAGGATTGACAATGACAAAGCATCCGACTCCGTATAAGCTTTAGTGGCTTAACGACGGTGGAGAACTCAAAGTTATTAAGCAAGTTTTAGTATCCTTTAGCATCGAAAAATACTCCGATGAAGTGCTATGCGACGTAGTACCGATGCATGCGGGCCACTTACTTTTAAGACGACCATGGCAATACGATCGCCGAGTGATGCACGATGGCTACACTAATCGGTATTCCTTCAAGCATCTTGGAAGGAATGTAACACTTGCCCCTTTAGCGCCTAAGCAAGTCTTTGATGATCAGTAAAAACTCAGGATTTCCATTGATCAATCAAAAGAAAAAGAAAAGAATACAAAAGAGAAAGTTAAGAAAAATGAGCTAGATAAGAATACGAGTGCAAAAACAAATGAGAGAAAACAAAAGAAAGAAAAAGATGATGATGAAAAAAAAAATGGAAAAATGAGTGTTTTTGCAAAAGCAAGAGATATTCGAAAAGCTTTGTGTGTGAGACAACCGATGTATGTCCTACTATACAAAGAATCATTTTTGAACACTAACGACTTACCCGAGAATCTTCCTTCTTCTGTGTTGTCTCTGATTCAGGAATTCGAGGACATCTTTCCAGATGAGATACCAAGTGGTTTACCGCCCATTCGAGGCATAGAACACCAAATTGACTTGGTGCGGAGCTTCTCTCGCCCAATCGACCCCTGCGTCCCGGAGTAATCCCGAGAAACAAAAGAGCTCCAAAAGCAAATCACTGAATTGCTAGAAAAGGGATATATCCGAGAAAGCCTTAGTCCATGCGCGGTACCGGTGTTACTAGTGCCAAAGAAAGATTGTTCACGGCGGATGTGTGTCGACTGTCGCGCCATCAACAAGATTACCATCAAATACCGACACCCGATACCTCGACTAGATGACATGCTCGACGAGTTAAGCGGAGCTCGAATCTTTACAAAGATTGATCTCAAAAGTGGCTATCACCAAATTAGGATGCGAGAAGGCAATGAATGGAAAACGGCTTTTAAAACAAAGTTAGGTTTGTACGAATGGTTGGTAATGCCATTCGGACTTACAAACGCTCCAAGTACTTTTATGCGACTTATGAATCATGTTTTACGAGCTTTCATTGGCAAATCATGTGTTGTTTATTTTGATGACATTTTAGTGTACAGTAAATCTTTGGAGGATCACATCCAACATCTACGTGCGATCTTAGAAACACTGCGGAAATAGGTATTGTACGCCAATCTCAAAAAATGTTCTTTTTGTACTGATAAGGTTATTTTTTTAGGATACGTCATAAGTGCAAATAGCTTAGAGGTGGACCAAGAGAAGGTTCGAGCAATCCAAGAATGGCCCCGTCCTACAATGATTAGACAAGTACGAAGTTTCCATGGGTTGGCTAGTTTTTACCACCGATTCGTGCCCAACTTCAGCACGATAGTCGCTCCTTTAACGAGCGTGATCAAGAAGAATTCAGCTTTCCATTGGTCCGATGAGCAAGAACGGTGTTTTAATGCCATTAAAGAATGTCTTGTTAAAGCTCCATTGTTATCCCTTCCTGACTTTACTAAAACCTCTGAAATTGAGTGTGATGCATCAGGTGTAGGGATTGGAGCCGTTCTAACTCAGAATAGAAGACCGGTGGCGTATTTCAGTGAGAAATTGAGCGGAGCTGCACTTAATTACCCCGTGTATGACAAAGAGATGTACGCTCTAATAAGATCGCTTGAAACGTGGCAGCACTACTTGAGGCCGAAAAAGTTTGTTATTTATTCAGATCATGAAGCGCTCAAGTACATTAAAGGTCAGCATAAGCTCAATAAACGGCATGCGAAATGGATCGAGTATTTAGAATCGTTTCTGTACGTAATTAAGTATAAGAAAGGTAAGGAAAATGTAGTAGCGGATGCGTTATCACGAAGGTACACTTTATTAACCTTTCTTGATTCTAAATTACTTGGTTTCCATCACATTAAGGAATTGTATGCTAATGATGCTGATTTTGGCAATGTCTATAATGCTTGCGAGAGTGGTGCTTTTGATAAGTTTTACAGGCATAAAGGATTCCTTTTCAAGGAAAACAAGTTATGTATACCGCAAGGTTCTATACGAGACATGCTTATGTTAGAAGCACATAGTGGTGGCCTTATGGGTCACTTTGGAAGAGACAAAACATTGTCCACTAGTCAAGAGCATTTTTTCTGGCCGGGAATGAGAAAGGATGTCGAACAGATTTGTGAACGTTGCATAGCTTGCAAACGAGCAAAATCGCGGGTCCAACCTCATGGTTTATATACGCCCCTTCCTATTCCAGACACTCCGTGGGTCGACATCTCTATGGATTTCATCCTTGGAATACCGAGATCAAAAACTGGGAAGGACTCGATTTTTGTTGTAGTTGATCGTTTTTCTAAAATGTCCCATTTTATCCCTTGTTCTAAGACTGACGATGCTGTGCATATTGCAAACTTGGTTTTTAGAGAAATCATACGATTGCATGGAGTTCCGAAGACGATCGTATCTGATCGGGACGTAAAATTTTTAAGTCATTTTTGGCGAACTCTGTGGGGAAAGTTAGGGACGAAATTGCTATTTTCGACCACTTGTCATCCTCAAACGGATGGACAAACCGAAGTAGTGAACCGAGTCCTATCAACCTTGTTGCGAGCATTGGTGCGGAAAAATCTCAAAATGTGGGAAGACTGTCTGCCCCAAATCGAATTTGCTTACAACCGAAATTGTTCATTCGCAGAACTAAATTTTCGCTTTCGAGATTGTTTACGGGTTTAACCCTCTCAGTCCTCTTGATTTATTGCCATTGCCTTCAGATAAATTTATCCATTCTGATGCTAGGAAAAAGGCGGACTACATAAAGGAACTGCATCGAAAGGTGTGCAAGAATATTGAGGCAAGAACCGAGCAATACGTCCAACGAGCTAACAAAGGTCGTAGACGCATTCTCTTTGAACCAGGGGACTGGGTTTGGGTTCATATGCGAAAAGAAAGGTTTCCCACGCAAAGGCGATCCAAACTTCTCCCAAGGGGGACGGTCCATTTCAAGTCCTTGAACGAATAAATGACAACTCATACAAATTGGACTTACCAGGTGACTATAACGTAAGCGCGAGTTTTAATGTATCTGATCTGTCTCCTTTTGATGTAGGTGTTGATTCGAGGACGAATCAACTTAAGGAGGGAGGGAATGATACGGACGCGCCTATGGCGAAGATTAACCGAGACACCCTTGAACTACCCAATGGACCAATTACGCATAGCCGGGCTAAACAATTTAAGGAGGCCACTTCAGTTTTAGTGGCACAAATTTGGAACGAAGAAAGAAAGTACTCCAAGAACACGCCGAACATTTACAATTTATTTAAGACCGAATATATTAGCTAGTTTGGATGCTAATTTATTATTTTATTACATGTTATTTTCATATTAATTAAGTTGTTTAATTAGTATAATATTTAATATATCTAGTGTTTAAATTAAAGTATTTTAATTTTTATTTAAATTAATGTTCGGTTGTGTTTTATAGGAAATAATAAAAGGCATAGTGGTGCAACAAGCTAAAATTTTTAAATGCCATGAGTTTAGGAGAATGTGATGACAATTGTTGGAATCAAGCTACTTGGGTGGAGTATTAGGTGATGGATGGCTAAATGGAGAGCTAATGGGGGAATAATTGAATTAGGTATAAATAAACAAATGAAGATAAATGAAGTGGAAGCATGAATGGAAACAAAACATTAGCAACTTGAAGAATATGGTGGAAGACAAGATCAATTGGATTGAAGAAATTAATGTGCCATATTGGAATTAAATATTTATGTTTATTTTTATTTTTTTATAACCACTACAAGCTACCTATAAATAGCTTGTCAAATTTCAATTGTAGGCACTTGATTTTTATTGAATGAATTCTCATTTTGGTGAGTTTAATTCACTCTCCTAAATTCTTCAAGGTTCGAATTGATTTATCTAGTTTCTAGTGGCATCAATTTTAACTTTGTTACGAACTTATCATCCTCTCGGGTGTGGTGTTCAATTTTATACCGTGGGTTCCTATCTTGCTAGATAATGGTCTCGATTTATTCAAACTTCCTTTCATTCATTTGAAACTTATAAGATTCGGGTCTTTAATTTTTATTAAAGGTTCATTCTTGTTTCAAATCCCTATCATCCACTTGATTATCTTTATTTTCAAGCCGTTACCATTAAAATTATCCTTTTGTTCAATTTAATTGAAAAACTACCTAATTTATGATCGGGCAACATCTACGACTCGTTTTCAAACCTGAGGCGAACCGTATCATTGTGGGAGGTCAAAGAGTACAAAGGTCCGCATATATATCTTGCCGGTACAGTACCACTATGTGTTCAATGATTTCGATTAACACTAATATTATGTAATGTTGCATTATTTAACGACTTCGCCGTTGGCGGGTGTAACACAAGATCATCCGAGGATGGATTCAGACATGTTGGCTGACTTAATAATCCCGACGGTGAAGGCCGATCCCAAAACTACAGTGTCGGCCTTAATTGGCAATATTCGTAGCCAATTGGGGTACACGCCCTCTTACAAAAAGGCTTGGATAGCCAAGCAGAAGGCGTTGAAAAAGTTGCACGGTCGGTGGGACGCTTCATATAATGAAGTGTGGCGTGTGTGTGTCAGTCTTTGGAGAGATATGTCCCGAGCAAAGACAATGCAGACCTTGAAACGGAACCGGCGTACTACAACGGTCGTCTGCTCCATGGATACACAGTGTTCAAGCATCTGTTCTGGACATTTAAGCAATACCGAGATGCTTTTACATACTGCATGCCATTGGTACAAATTGACGGTACCTTCATGTATGGTAGATATACGCATCTGCTATTGCTAGCTGTGGCACAAGACGGCTGTGGGAGAATCCTTCTGATTGCGTTCGCAATAACACCGGGGGAGTCAGCTAATGACTGAGACTTCTTCCTATCTACGTTAAGGAGGCATGTCTGCCCCCAACCTGACATGTGCGTTATATTGGATCGAGGCCCTGGAATACTTGCGGCAATAGAACGTCAGGGAAGCATGTGGCATCGCACACACCATCGATATTGCCTGAGGCATGTTTCATCCAACTACTATGGGCAACATCGATCTAAAAGACAGAAACAGCAAGTGACCGATATGGGTATGAAATATCTATTAATATAACTTCTTTTGTAAAATTCAATTTATTCGCAATTGAAGAGTGGTATGTAATATTCACTATCAATATATATTGGCAGGGTACGAGATCAATAAAGACCGTTTTCACGAGATGTTGGCCAGTTTGCGCGCAGATAACGCCGAAGGCGCAAACTACCTGTGCAATATTCCTTTTGAACAATGGACACAAGCATATGACGGCGGCCTACGATATGGTCATATGACCACAAACCTGGCCGAATGCATAAATTCTGTACTAAAAGGAACCCGTCATCTGCCGATTACATCGGTTGTGCGGGAGACATATTTTTGTTTAGCGGCATTATTTAGAAGAGAAGCAATGAGTTATAGAGAGGCGGATCTGAGGAGGCCATGTATGGAGCCCGAAGGTCTTGCAAGAAATAAACCGTGGGAAGGCACGAGCGAACACCATGCACACAGTGTGTCATGACTGCGATAGCCTATGGTTTCGTGTCACGGAGTTTGACAGACCGAACCAAGGTATTGTTGGCGGGCATTATCGTGTACACTTGACAAATAGGACTTGCGACTGTGGGATATTTGATGCACTTCGTTACCCATGTGCTCATTTACTGGCGGCTTGTCAGAATCTCCGTCTTGATCCCATGAGCTATGTCGACGAAGTGTACAAATTAGAAAACATGTACAACGTGTGGAGACACGTATTCCCACCAGTCCCAGATGAACATAAGTGGCCGTCGGTATTGCTTGCACCGTATAAGCTGTTGCCGGATAGACAATTGAGGTGCAAACCAAAAGGTCGACCTTACTCGACTAGAATACGCAACAATATGGATATCAGAGAAACGAGCAACCAAAGTCTGCTGTGCGGGTGGTGTAGGAACCCGGGCCATACGTCTCGCTCGTGTCCAAATCGGAATAGTTGACCGTATTCTTAGCTTTTTTGTCTCCTGGTGGCTATGTAATTTCTATTTTTTTGGAGGAAAACGGTGAACTTTTGTACAAAAACTTTTATTTTATTCAAGTTATTAAAATTAAATTACAAAATTACAAAAGAAATTAAATCATTTCTATTTTATCAAAGATATTAAAATTAAATTAAAAAAATTTAAATTACAAAAGAAATAAAATTGAACTCAAATTTTATTAAATATAAAAAAATTAAATTACAAAAAATAAAAATTAAACCATTTCTATTTTATCAAAGATATTAAAATTAAATTAAAAAATTAAATTACAAAAAAAATTAAACTCAAATTTTATTAAATATATTAAAACTAAATTACAAAAAAAATTAAATCATTTCTATTTTATCAAAGATATTAAAATTAAATTAAAAAAATTAAACCATTTCTATTTTATGAAATATATTAAAATTAAATTACAAAAATTAAATTACAAAAAAAAATTAAACTCAAATTTTATTAAATATATTAAAACTAAATTACAAAAAAAATTAAATCATTTCTCTTTTATCAAAGATATTAAAATTAAAATAAAAAATTAAATTACAAAAGAAATAAAATTAAACTCAAATTTGATCAAATATAAACAAAATTAAATTACAAAAAAAATTATAAAACTAAATTAGGGTTTAGGGTTGATGCTGGTGGGAATTAGTGCCACACGGGGGCGGTCGGCGGTTACGCGCTGGATTCCTTCTTCTTCTAGCTTCCGGCGGGGGTCGTGGAACCTCGGGCGGGGAATCGGGTTCCTCCGGCAGTGGGTCTAGTTCTGGGTGTTGCGATGATGACCCACCTTGATAAAATAATGACCCCGAAGGTGTTTGCATAAACCACGGCGAGGGTGACTGCATCCCGTACGGCGAAAGAGTTTGGTAGAAAGAACTGCTCCCTGACGGCGCCTCCTCTAATCCCACATGCGATGTCGGCCTCAGGATCGGCTGGCTAGCGGGAGTAGTCGGAAACGGATTCGAACCCGACCATGCATTCCAACCTTTGGTGGGACTGGGAAAAGGAAACATATATGGGTTAGGAGGATACATATAAGGGGTAAGGTACGCACCTGGTATAAACGGTGGACGCCTTGATGATGTCGGTGTTGTCCATTTGAACCGATGGGCCGTGTGGATCGTAGGCGCAGATTCTTTGGGCCCGATGGGATCGTGTAGGCGCTGTTGATAGCCCCGTCTCATCACCCATTCTCTTTGGATTTAAAGGGGCCCGACGTTTCCTTCGCTCGTGAATTTGGCTTCGCCTCTCTTCATCCGACAACAGATACGGATTGCCATGGATCCTAAACCATGCCATGTACTCCGGCACGCATGCTAACTCAGGAACAATGATCGGTTCCCGGATAGGTAAAAAGTCATACCGGTTCTCCCACGTCTCGATATGACCTGACCAAAATCTTGGCCAATCCGTGTGCGGCTGCCTTAAGTCCACTTTGTGCTCATCATTAAGCACCTCAGGTGGCACGGGAATCGGTTGCTGGGATCCAAATTGCCGCAGAACCAGATCTGACTGGTGCATCTCCACGGTCGCGTAGTTGATCATTGGGACCTTAACGTGCCAACTGTTCAGATTTTGGAAGAACTCCTCCGGAATTACTGCCCGAATTTTCGGATCCTCGTACAGTGTCCATTGAAACTATATTAACATTACCAAAATATTAGTTATATACATAATACTAGACACTACATACGAAATACTAAATTATAATAACGAAATTCGAAACTTACTTGTGATTCCGACCGTTGGTCCAATAGGAGCCGTATATCCTCAAGCGAGTTAGGTATTCCAACATGACTCACCGAATACTTTTAGCATGCAATTATACTATAAATCTACGAAATAATTGTAAAATATAATATTAAATTTACCTCGTTATCAGTGGGAATGAATATGGCTGGTCGAGTCGAGGACGTAAAAATGGAAATCGAAACCATGCCCATGACTGTAGTAGTGATAGGCAACCTCCGATTTTTGCTTTACTTGGCGCGTCGCTCGCGCATCTCCGGTACAACCTCGATAGCACGGACCCTTCAACTCAATTCACCGGTTGCTCTGAAATCAACAAGTTTCAGGAGCCATCTCAGGTGGACGAGGTTTCTAGAGAGGTCCGGCATCAGATAGCCTCCAATTATTTGAAGAATGTATGCCTGAGCATACCGTATTATTTCTTCTTCGGTCGAACGCTCGTTCGGCTGCGGGAATGCGTCTCGTAACCAGGCCATATCGATTTGATCTCATTGAATTCTATCCGGAATGGCACCCAGAAGCTCGTAGCATACGGCCATCCAATCGATAGATGTCGTGGACCCGGTGACTACCGGCCCCGCCCACCGTAATCCCAATCCCAGCGCAATCGCACATCTTAGAGTGATGGTACACTCTCCGTATGGCAGATGGAAAGTGTGCGTCTCGGGTCTCCACCTCTCTATCAACGCGCTGATCAAAAGCGGCTCCAACTTGAACCCCCGACCTATCGTGGCCACGTGCCAAAAACCCGCTTCTCGCAGGTAATTCTCGATCAACGGCGATGGGGGACCAGACATGTTGCCAATATAACATTCCAACACCGATCTACAGACTATTTAAAAATTTATAAAATTCAAAATTAATTAAAATTGCATAATTGAAAAAAATTAAATAATATTGAAAAATTAACATTAAAGCTTACCATTTTGATTTGCTCGACGGAAATGTACTTGTCGTCTAGGCGACGTTATTCCCCAGCCATTGTAATCTGATAAAAAATTTTAAAATTTTCCAAAAAAAGATATATTAAAAAAATTATAAAGGGCTTTTTCGTAAATAGTAAAGGACTATTTTGAAATTTGAGCGTAAAATTTAAGGACTTTAAGAGAAAATCGAGAGAAAATTGAGAGAAAATTGAGAAAGGATTGAAGTGTGAAAAAAATAAAGGGTTGGGGGGTTTTTATACTTTTTTTTGCCCGTTGGGCCCCCAACGGTCAAAAAAATTTGGCCGTTGCGGATTTGACAGTTGCAAGGCTAAAGCGCGCCCAAAAACACGTTTTTAGAGGAAATGGTACATTCCGGTAAATATTCTTCAAACTGGCACATTTTCGTAATTTTTCTTTTTTTTTTTGGTATATATAGGATATTTACCTGTTAAAAAGAAATTGAATGATGATATTTTATAATAAATATATTTATTTCGTGATTGTTTTATAAAAAATAATGTAACATATAAATTTATAAATATAAAATAAATTTAATTAAATAATATTCATTAAAAATTTTAAAAATATACAAAATAATAGAAAATATTTTAAACAAATGGAGCCAAAATGTTGTTTCCTTCCTTCGAATTGACGCGGAATGAAAAAAGTATATAAAACGCAGCGGTTATTGGCTGCCAATAAAGACATGGAGATGACACGTGGTAGCATGAGCATTTGCACTTAGTCACGATGTTATTGGGCCCACATGATCTAGACGCCCTGCTCTCTTTAAACCATAACTTCTACTTCAAATCCATGGCTGAAATTTTAGTTGTTTTGTGGATAATGTTTTGTGAAATTACATAATATTTTTAATTTATAGTAATTAATATTATAAATTTTGCAATAATATTTTAATATGTTAATCATGAAATTTAAACTTGAATATTGAATCATCCAAAACTTTAGCCTTTTTTTCAATAATGTTAAAAGTCTTATTAGGAAATGTAATTTAGTATAAATTATCAAAAAATGACGATTTTAATATCAAGAAAAAAGAATTTATTAGATTTTTCTTTGATTTTGGTTTAATTTTTCTTAAATTAAATTATTGTTTCATGGTTCGAATTTGATCGGATTTAGTTTATAATTAATTTTAAATTTTATAATATATCTAAATTAATAAAAATAATTTGAAAATATTATAAGAAATCTATTGTAATTTTTAAAACTATTGTGTAGAAATTTGTTTGATTTAATTATCTTTTATATCCGATTCACTTTTTTTTAATTAAACCTGAAATTTTATGTAATAATCACAATTTACTTCAAACTGATCCAAATCGAAATCATAATCACCTTATAGTTTTCATCTAACTTGATTGATTTAGTGTTTTTTTTTTTTTAAATTTCAACCACTCGACTAAAGTTTATTATTATTATTATTATTTATTGGCCTGGTACCACTTGATTAAGTATAAATACTATTTTAAATAAAATTTGATTTTAAAAATTAATTAATATTATAAAATTATGCTCTAACCTAAATTAAGCATATAGTTTTTCTTTTTGAAAAAATAAAGACTCTGTCAAATTATCTATAATTATCAATGGGATCAATGTCTTGTTCAAGCTATAAACCAAACCAACTAGTCATTTTATATTTTAAAGATATTTTATAATTAAAAATAATAGATTTTTGAAAATATACAATTTTTTAGAGTTTTAAAAAACAAAATACTAAAAAATTATAAATAATTGCGAGGCCATGCAAGAATATACTAATTGTCTATTACTAAAATATCTATTTATCTTTTAGGTAAATTACACTATTAGCCATTCAATTAGGGGGAAATTCTTTTTTGGCCATTTAACTAAAAAGTTATGATTTGATTATTAATATATTGAAACAGTGATACTGGTACGATAACAATTTTAGTTTTCGACTTTTTTACTTTTTATCAATTTAACATTAATTCTATATAAAAAAATAAAAAAAACTCAATTTTTTTAAAAAAAATTAAAAATTATAAAAAATTTAGGTTATTGCTAGGTTATTATAACAACAATCCTTCAACGCTGCTATCAAATCATGAAAACAACTAAAAATTAGATCAATTTTAACATAATATTAGTGAAGTATAAAACTTAAATATTATTAAAAAGCTAACATTCATACAAGAAAACTCAAGATTCTATTACAATAAAACTTAAAGATTATTTAATATTGACATATAAGAACAAAAATGATAATTTAATAGAATCCAATAGTAAATTAAAAACAGGATAGATTTAAATTAATGATATCTTTATGCCGAGTTTCATACTGTTGAAGAACTTTTTCCAAAACTCAAATTGATAGAGGTTTGTGAAATTGACTTTAATACATTTTTTAGTTATAAAATACAAAATATACCACAAAAAATCCTTTTTTTTTTAATTTCAATTCATTTAAATTCTTTTTCAAAATTCAGATCGTAAAAATAAATTATATTCCAAGTCTTTTTCTTTTTCTCTTATAATGAAAATAAATTTTCTTTCATTTTCTCTCATTTATCTATTTTTGAAATTTTTATCTATTTTTGAAAATTTCTGTTTATTTTTAGATTTTTTTAGAATTTTCTAAATTAAAAAAAATCATTTTTTATCATTTTATATAGAAATAGGATCAATTGATAGAAAGTATAAAGGTTGGGGACTAAAATTATTATATCAACTAAAAAGTGCCACCACTAGCTACTTAATTATTGGGTGAAAAAAAATTAAAAAAATTAAGTGACAAAAGTGTAACAGTTTTTAGTTAAGTGAGTAAAACGAAAATTTAATTATAATTGAGTGAGTAATGGGGTAGTTTACACTTATATTTTTTTCACACAAAATAAATAAATAAGGAAATGGCATTTGCATTCAGCTATTATGGTCTATAATCGAGAAACTTCACTGGACCTTAAAAACATCTCTTATCCTCTTCTGTTTTCAATATGGATAGATAGATAGATAGATAGCCCAACACACTGTAAAAGAAAAAAGCTCTCACAGGAAACAGCGCCAATGGCTACTTGTACCGCCACACCTTCATCATCGTTGATGATAACATACGCCGCCGCATCCACTGTACACGCCCAAGCCCTCACTCCTTCCGTTCTATCCTTCAAGTCCAACAAGCCTGCCTTTTCTATTAACCCCCTTGCTCTCAAGACTTCTATTGACAGAAAATCCGGCATCAAATGGGCTAATCTATGCCCCCAGAGAGATTCCAAGCACCATGTCGTGGCTGCCGTGGCTGCGGAGGCTGAGGTGGCTGAGGCTACCGACGAAAATGATGGAGTGGCAGCTGAGGGTGGCACCGCTACCGCTATTGCTACTGCTCCGCCCAAGCCTAAGAAAGGAAAGGCTGCGTTGCCTCTTAAGAGAGACAGAGTATGTGGATGTTAGAATTTCGCATTTTTATCTTCTTCTTTTTTTTTTCTTAATGATGTTACAGTTTTGGTACTTATGTTTTTGGTGTATGTTAGATAATTTTCATCGTGGGTTTTGCTTATAGCTTAGATAAAACAGAACTTGTAGTGTTAGTCTAAAAGTTTTGTTTTTTCAGGGTCAAATTTCACTATTATAGATCATTTTCTTTATGGGTTTTGCTAGCTTAGTGAAAACAGTATTCATAGTGTTGTCTGAAAGTTTTGGTTTTTGAGGATCATAATTGAGTTTCTTTGAAATTTGGTTTAAGATTTTTTATTTTAGAATTTTGATTTTAAGAAACAATTGTCTATCTGAAATGGGTACTTATCTTTCATTTGTACATTATTTTGTTAATATGTAGGGCTAATTACATATGATTGTGATGTTACTTGGTTCAGTTATTTAATTCCAATTTCTTGTTCCTGTTCAAACTGCAGACGAGATCAAAGAGATTCTTGGAAATTCAAAAATTAAGGGAAACCAAAAAGGAGTATGATCTAAAGACAGCAATATCTTTGTTAAAGGAAATGTCGAGTACAAAGTTTGTAGAGACAGCTGAAGCCCATTTCCGCCTTAACATCGATCCCAAGTATAATGATCAACAGCTGAGAGCAACTGTAAATTTTCCAGGCTTTTCACATGATAAAATCATATTAGGATCTCCCCCACCGTTGATGTTACACCTAATATCTTACTTTTCTTCTGCCCCTTTGTCTTACAGGTGAATTTGCCTAAGGGAACTGGTCAAAAGGTTAAGGTTGCCGTTCTTACTCAAGGTAGTTGCGGTGCTTTGACATATGCTGATCTTTTTGTTGTAACTTGCTTTTTTGTCTGGAAACTCTAGCTTAAAATTTAGAGACGAAAGAAACATAATTGATAATTGCAATTCATGTAATAGATTGAGTAGGTTCTGAACTGCTAAATCTAAAATTTTCTTAGTGGGTGGCAATCATTCTAAAATGATGTACTCTAGGTGGGTGATACTAGTTAGATCTTAATCAGAACGCTATTAGGATAAAATTTTCTTTTCTGAGGCTATGTTAACACAACTAATTGCGTTTTTGTTGGTTTTTTTACTTTCTAAATATTATATGTTTGCAGGTGAAAAGTTCGATGAAGCAAAAAATGCTGGAGCAGATATTGTCGGTGGTGAGGACTTGATTGAACAAATAAAGGGAGGATTCATGGACTTTGACAAATTAATTGCCTCCCCAGATATGATGGTTAAGGTGTAGCTTTACTGCTCTTATTTCAATTAATGAGATATATCGTGTGTTTTGTTACCCTGTTTACCAAATTCCAGTTGTGAGCAATATGATTGGTTTCACGGTTTTTTCCTTTTTGGTAGAGATGACGATAATTTTTATTATCAGTTTTATTTTAACATCTTCCTACTTCTAAACTAGGTTGCAGGCCTTGGAAAGATTCTAGGACCACGAGGGCTCATGCCAAATCCTAAAGCTGGTACCGTCACACCCAATATACCTCAGGTAAGATCTGATTGTTATGTTTTGATGAGGGTTTTTTTTTTCAGTCAAGTCTATTGATTCTTGTTGATCTTTGCTCCTTTTTTATGCCTATATAAGAATCTTATTTATGCAGATTTATGCCTGTAAACTGATTCTATGCTTGTAAATATTTACACACATAAGAAATGCTTGTCTGTGGATCATAAATTGGCATTCATTGCATATTGCACGCCTACATCTATGTGAATTATGGCTTATTTTTTCTTTGCATCTGTATCAGTATGTCCCTTTGACACAGTATGAATTACAAGATGAGTGAAATTGAGAAGCAAGAGTCTTCCAATTTATGTATTTGGGGCAGTTATTAGCCAATTCATATATCTCTCATGCGTAATAATAACACAAATGGAGTGCGGAAATGATGGAGGAGAGAAGGGTAGAACCGCCGCATTTGACAATATGCTTTGGGATCGTTTTACATTAAAAATGAATTTGCAACTGAATGATGCATAGTGTGGCCAGCAATGGTAATGGAGCTTATATTGTTCATTGAATCATTTTCTTTTTCAGGCTATAGAAGAATTCAAAAAGGGTAAAGTTGAATACAGAGCTGATAAAACTGGGATTGTTCACATACCTTTCGGGAAAGTAGACTTCTTGGAAGATGACCTTCTTGTGAACTTACTTGCTGCAGTAGTATGTCAAACTCCTTCCCTTTGCACTTATCTCACCTTCTTGCTCTCCGTTACTTTCTTTTGAACACAAATGAGTTTCTAAACCGGAATCAAACTCGAGATATATATGTGATTTTGCTCTTAATTTGACAGAAATCAATCGAAACAAACAAGCCGAAAGGTGCAAAAGGAGTGTACTGGAAAAGTGCACATATATGCACATCAATGGGTCCTTCGATCAAGTTAAACATAAGGGAGATGCTTGATTACAAGCCTCCATCAAACGTTTGAAGAATAATGACCACTAACAGTTGAAAATGTCTTGGACCCTTCAATCAGCTATGTGGCCATTCTATGTCAGAACATGCAGTGCTCAAATGGAATTGGCCATTGGGATCGAATCCAAGTGAAACTCTGCATATACATTGCCTTGCCAGATTATCATTCTGTATACAGATTTGGACTTGTATCATCATGACTAATAGCATCAATTTATTTCTTGATTTCTTATCTCTCAGTCGAAGCTGTTTTGAGTAAAAGCCTGAGCTTATTTATCAGAAAGGATAATGATTATGCAAAAAAATTTTGGTCAGAAGATACTATGAAATCAAGCACATCTAAAATTGTAGGATAATCCAAGTAAAATTTTCTGATAAAAAATTCCCACAATTTAATTTATAGATGACACGGGGTAGATAATAACAATTTCCTGAAATTCTGAAAGATCTTGTCTATACTTTTATCAATCTTTGCAACCTTAATGGAAAGTAAGCTACTCTGCTACTGGGTATGGGTGTGCCACTCTGTTCCAATTGAGAAAAAAATATGCGCTTATGTAACTTATTTGTGCATAATTTTGACATGTTTCCGTTTTGAATATGATTAAAGCTTCAAGCCAAAAAGAATGCAGTGATACGTTATGCTTGTTACAATAAAAGCGTGTGATGGATTGTTAATTCCGAGGAGAGTTATGTAAGTATGTCCTTTTTTTTCTTTTTTTCTTTTACAAGGTGTGAAAATTATAAGAAGCTTTTATGTCATGGGATTAAAATTTTAGTCTGGTAAATCGTGCGGCTTCAAGGAGAAATTTAGTTTTAAATCCGTTTAAGTCAGCTTTAACTCTTAAATTGTGAGAATTCTCAAAAGATCGAAAATGTCATAAGAAAGCAACACACACATTGTATTTGACAGGGGCGAAGCCAGGGGGGCTGGCATGGGCCCCGACCCCCTCTAAAATGTAAAATTACTATTTAGGCCCTTAGAATTTTTAAAAAAATTTAAATTAGTAAAGGTAAAATTGCACTTTGGCCCCCCTAAAATTATAAAAATTTGATTTAATCATTTACAAATTATAAAGATATAAACTATAAAAAATTAAAATTTTATCCGCCCCTCCTAAAAAATTGTTCTGGCTTCGCCCCTGGTATTTAAGTAAATGCTCTCAAAGTAATTAATTATTTTTTAAGGGATGATTATAGATGAGGGGGAAGACCTCTATTATAATTCCCAGATCGAACGGTACAGTTTAAATTACATCGACAAACGAGATTAAAGCATATCTACAATATGAGAGACCTAAGGGATTTAAACATTATATAATCTTATCCCTTAAGATTACAAATATTTCCCATGGAAGCTTTAAAAAACTAGAGTGTTTTCACTATGCCACTAAAGCTTCAAGTAGATGAGTTTTTTCATATGTTCCATAAATCGAGTCAGTTCAAGTAAGTTAAATGAGCCCTATTTAGTCATTTGACCTCTATAGGCTATTTTGTGAGCATTCGTCACTAGCTTCGATCCACGACTTACGACATCGTGCTCAGAGTGACACTGGTCTAACTCATTTCCAAATGCCTCGACTAATTCCCAACTACACTCTCTATCAGATAGTTCCTTCCCTTAGAACATTTGCCTTGGCTTATGCCTTCGATATTGTCTAAGTCGAATTGTTTCTCTTTTTAGTACATATTGATCGTAAGAGCCTACCGCTTTTACTTTCCCCTCATTTTAACTTGCCTCAAATAAGATCCCCTTGATCCTCACAAATAGGCTCTGCATGCCCACATTAAACACTAGGTTAACCTTGAGGACTACTGCTAACTTCGGTTTGTAAGGTCCCTTGTTTACTAGTTTTAGAACTCTGAAAGAATCCAAGTGTATTTGCCAAGCTAATGGTTAGCCAGAATGTAAAACACTAGAAAAGTGTTTGAGATGTACACCACCAGTCGCATTTACTCTATTTGTTGCCTAGTTTACATCACATCTTTCCCTATGAAGTTGATGCGCAACCCACATCTCTCATAGGTGGTAGCCCTATTGATAACTTAGCAGGCTTCATATCGGTTTGTTGTACCTCTAGCATTTCTAAGGGGGTCTCATTATCACTCTGATCTACTAAGTCAATGTTCATACCACAAGAAACATCACCGGCTAGTTGGGTTGTCAAAATTGTCTTGGCTCCACCTCTTACGTCACAATTCACTGGCACAACATATTGTTGTTGACGAGAACCCAAGATACAAATACAATCAACAAAGGGAACTAAAAGAGCATCAATCTAGTCAAAGAAATTTAGGCCAAGTATAAAGTCGTGGTCATCTAAATGAATTACCTCAAAATTTTCTTTGCCTTTACAATTACCAATTTGTATCTTAACTTATTTTGCTACTCCCACAATTGGGACTTTTGAAACTAGTAGTCTTAATCCTCTTAGTCGTTTTGTTAATTGTGAGACCAATTTTACCTACAACTTTTTCCAACATGAACAAGTTCGATACCCCCGTATTAACAAGAGAACTTCCCCTTTGGCCTATAATGTTGATGTCTACAAACATCAACTTTTTCTGCTTGCGACCCCTCTTCTCTTTCACAAAATTGAATTTCATTAACTCAAGTTCTAAAGCCTTACTATTTGAATTTGCTTTCTCTTTATTGATCGCAATCAAATTGGATCATTGTAGGCAATCACGCATCTTATGTGGCCCCCGACATAAAAAGCACTTCATTGGCTCATTTTCATTTTTCTTTTCCTTCGATTTGTGGTTAGGTTTCCACTTCTCATTCTATGGTTTCAGATTGCCACCATTACCACCATTTTCATTCTCAACATGTCCATCTTTCCCACCATTGCCCTTCTCCTTAGGCTTGGAAGACTTGAACTTGTCTTTTCTCGAACCAAGCTCAATTAAGTACTTTGTTATGGTCATGACTTTAGTCAGTTCTTGGACCCCTTGATGTTCCAATTCTTGTTTGGCTTACGACTTCAACCCATCTATGAAAAAGAAGAATGCAGTATTCTCAACCAAGTTGAAAATTTAAAGTATCAGTTCACTGAACTCCTAAACATGTTCTCTAACTGTGCCTTGTTGTGAAAGACAACACAAATTACTCGAGCCTTATTCTCAACATATGCTAAGTAAAATAACCCCTTTAACTCCTTTTGAAACTCCTTTCAAGTCTTAATAGCAGTTTCATCTCGTTTTTTATCTGTAGACCTACGACGCCACCACAAAATAACGATATCAGTAAAGTAAAAAGATGCAGTATTTACCTTAATAACATCTTCCATGATGTCCTCGATACAGAAGTACTACTCCATTTCCCATAAGAAGTTGTCCATATCCCTTGTGGACCTTGACCCTTTAAAATTTTTCAGCTTGGGGACATCAGGCTTATGCTTGGGTGCCTCACCCAACATCTTATGTCATACCCACTCTTAAACCTAAAAATTAGGAACCTTTAAGGGTTTAAATTAAAAAAGATAGTAAGTTGGTGGTCTCTACTAGAAAAAATGAGAAATATAGAGGCTTGTAACATCCTAGATTAGGGGTTATGCGTTCGTGCATAACTCATGAGTTAGTAGGTTTTGGCAGTGTTTGGAAGTGTATCGAGGGTTTTTAGAACCCTAGGATGTAGGGTAGTGTCTTAAGAAATTATTGGTTTTCAAGTTTAAAAGAGGGAGCTTGGGCTAGGTAGGCCTTAAAAGAATAAGTGGTGGAGTTATGGCATAAGAAAGGCCTTGGTAAAGTGGCTACAAGACGCCACTTAGGGCCTTGGTAAATGACGCCTCAAGCTGCAAGGAAGGGAAGAGGTTCGAGTTGCGAAGGAAGCAGGAAGGAGCATTTATTTTTGCGTCAAGAAGGAGCGTGGCTAAGAAGGACTTAAAGGAATTCTGGGCGAAGCATGTCACAAAAAGCGCCTGGGTAAAGTGGCTTGGACGCTTGCGGGAAAGGGAGCTTCAGGAGGGCTCAAGTTTGAGTCTTGTGGGCAGCGTAAGCGTGTTTTTATTTTTCCAAATTGGCGCTAAGGGAGAAGAAGGCCTTAAAAAGAATTGTTGGGGGTTTATGACACAAAGGAGCTAGCACCAAAGTGGCTGGTAGCGTGTGGTGACTTCAGCAGGTCCCATGTTCGAAACCTGGGGGTAGCAAATGGGTGTTTTATTTTATTTTTGCATGTGACAGGAGTAGTGGACGGCATGTGGGGCTTTGAAGAGGTAAGGATAAGCTTTGGTTTTATTTTGAATATTTGGCTAGGATAATGGTGACTATATTTTATTTTATTTTTATTATTTTAATGGGTAAGATAAGAGATGATAAGAAGATAATGGTGGCTTATTTGTTTAATTTTAAATAAAGTGATAATGGGAGAAAAGTGTGGGATTTGATAAAGTGGCCGATTGTGGGTCTCCTTGGGGGTTAGTATATTCGGTCATGGAGGGGGCTTAAGGGTGGAATGTTTTTTAATTGTTTCTTCTCTAGTGATTCTTGCCGAAATTGGTAGCCAAGAAAATCCTCTCATTTTTTTCTCATTTATTTTGCTAAGGCCGAATTCTCCTAAGCCTTCATTATTCTTCTATTTCTTCTTTTCTCCAACTTTCAAACCTGTTCTTTGTGTTAGCCGAATGTGCAATCACCATTTGTTAAGCCATAGCCGAATATTTATTTGGAACCCCTTATCACTTCTTTTCTTCTTTTGTTCCCTTCAAAGCCGGAAGTTGGAGATCTAGTTCTATTTCTTGGTTATGGCTGAACCTAGGAGGGTGATTCGGGAAGTTGATCGTTAGTGGTAAGCAACGATAGTGCCGACATTAAGGAGCATTGAAGGGGTCTTTCGGGTTTTGCGAGATCAAGGGATATTGGTAACTTCAGGAGCAAGCAGTATTCGGGATATAGTTGGGTAAGGTAAGTGGTTGTATTATTCGGCCTTAGGTCATATTTGTTTGCTAGTGAATAACCGATTTTGGTTATGGTGATTTAAGGGCAAATAGACAGGAATAAAGAATTTCGGGATCCTAGATTGTGCTAAATCTGTATAGATCGGGTTTTCGCTGAATAATCAGGTGCGTAGTTATCGCACTATTCTCCTGTTATTTGTATGTTGTTATGTATGTATGTTTATGATGTATATGTTAGCCGGAAATAATGGCTAAGATGGTGGATACCCGTAGTGGGTAATCAATTAATCAGGTCAGTGCTCTATTTTGCCTATGATATATGTGTGATATTTGTAGTGAGCATGTGATGGATATTTACTCTAAATGTCAATCTGACATGATACACATATATGCATGGGACTTGGGATATGAATATTGAAGGAAAGGGTGTACATATTTATGTACGTGGTCTGATGTTAGCCTTGTGCTACATTAGCGCTTGATGTTAGCTATGTGCTTCATCAAGGGAGGTGTTGGCTAGGTGCCCATCTCGGCGGTTGATAGCTGTGTGCATCACCGTAAACTGATTGATATGTGAGATCACTTATGTGATCGGTGGCTTAGCCACGGCCTTGAGCAGCAAGTCTGCCGAGGTAAGATATGTGGGATCACTTAGTTGATCGGTGGATTAGCCACGGCCTTGAGCAGCAGGTCTGCTAAGGTAGGTGTAACAGATGGACACTAGGTGGGGGCAGGGCTTCATAGTTGCATGATTTTGTATGTAGACTGTGTGGATATGGGCCAAGCTCATATGTGTGGAGACATGTGAAATAACTATGCGCTGAGTCCGTATGACTCACCCAAATTTTTACCAACATCACAGGTGACATGTGAATCTTGGACCAGGTTGGAGTTGATACAAAGGTGGCCATGCAGAAGCGGATTTTCATGCAGAAAGATATTTTAATTTATTAAGTATTTATATTTTCAGTATTTTGATTAAGTGTTTATTGTAATAAGGCCCATTAAAGTATCTAAGTATTTTTATTAAGTACCTTTATTATTTATTTTTAAGATGGATTGATAACTGAATTATGATTTGGAAATGAGTTATTTTTAGCAACTTTCATTTTGAAATATTTATTAAAGTTTTTTTTTAATCCGGAAATGTGTGACAATATTATTTTACTTAGAATTTTAAATGGACAAGGAATTTACAAAAGTCAACAAAATTTTATGTTTTCACCTTTAAGTCAAAATATTTTCAAACGTTTTTCTGCAGTGACATACCAGATCCGGTCAAGACTCGTGGGCCGGGTTAGGGGTGTTACAAGGCTAGTTTAAGTATAGTTGAGCTTCAATCTGGTTTGGTTGGATTAGAGCCAGTCAGTTCCTTAGTGGGGGATAAAATGATTGTAAATGGGTGGATGATGCACGGTTGAAGATCGTGCGGGAAGGGCTATAAATAACTGAAAAATGACTTTCCAGGAGACTTCTTCCCCAATTTGTTTCAATTTCCTATCTTTTTCATCTTATTTCTTGGTTGCTTTGAAGAAGAGATGGTTAAAGGAAGCTTTATACGGAGCGATAATCATGAGGCCCAAGTAGGAAAAATAGAGAATCCAGTAAGCTGATAAGGCACTGAATCCTTCAGTGTACGTAAGATTTAATAACCAAGGTTAAAAGTTTCCACAATCATTTCAAGGGTTCTGTATGTTCTAGAAAATTTAGGGTTAAGTTAAAATATTGAGTTTAACCCATGATTGGTTGTCATGCTTAGCTGCTAAGAGAATGGAAGCTCTGACAATAAAAAAATATAAGCTGATGAGGCAAGATAATATCATGTGAGTTTTTGCGCTCCAATCTTGAAATACTAAATCTGTTGAATGATTACATGGGTTTATGAGTATCCACCATTCTAGTTCAATGTGCTTGAATTAGCTAAGATTCTATGGTATTGCATCTAGGAAATGTATGTAATATTTGTAAGGGAAACACTACTGGGTTTCAGCGAAGTTAGGAAGGGAAAATGAGATGATTCTGTTAGATACTGCCATATTGTGTTACTGTGTGCACTTATAATGAGCGAGGCTCTAAGCCTTGCGGAGGGGACATTGTGATGTTCGAGATGAGAAAGACTATAGTTGAAAAATGCTATGGCATCATGATATGAATGTCAGACCATAGCTGAAAGACGCTATATCATCATGGTAAACAAAACTAAGACCATAGCTGAAAGATGCTATGACATCCTTTGGTAGCCCACTGGAAGGTAAACACGAGTTAAACTGTGTATAACCATAGCTAAAAGACATTATGGCATCATATATAGTCCGATGAGACGATAAACACGGGGATCCTGAAATGAATGACCATAATTAGAATATGGCAACCAATGGAGTTCGCCAGGACATTAAACATGAGGGTATACTATGTAAGACCATGACTCGGCTATGACAGCATAGAGAGTCAATTGGGATGTTAAATGAGTGAAAAATTAGAGTAGTAGTTGTGGGACAACCCACAAACTAAGGAAGAAAGGCTAGAAGGAAAATTGAAATATTGGCTTGTACTAGCTAGACAACGGGTGAAAAGAATCCTCCAATAAAAAAAATAGAGAGTGGGAAAGGACTGCTAGAATAACAATTGTGAATGTCAGTAGACCTATGGGTAATAACCCAACAGGAAGAAGTCATGGGAGATTACTCATTAGGGGTGCCTGATGTACAGGCGAATTAAAAATATTTTAACTAAAGATAGTAGATAATAATTTTCCGTTAAGGAATGACGAAGGTGTTCAGAGAAATTGTATAGACCAATTAGTCCCTAAGGAAAGGAGGGGTAATTAGAACCCATGGATGAAAAAGGATATATGGAATGACAATGGTGTTTATTAAGACTATTTCTTTTAAGGGAAAACCATGGATGAAGTATTAGCTAAATGACTAGTTAGGCAGGGATGCCGAGTATAAGCAAAACCATGAACCTTGAAGGGCCACTTAATGATAGTTGGCTGAGTACTGAGGGCCATAGTATGCTGTAGCAGAAAGGTGTGCTAGGCTTAAGGGTAAGGTATTGGATCTGGTGCCCTAAGTGTAGTATTTTCGTCAATATACACATGTAATTTTTTGAACGGATTGGTTAATAAAACAAATTCATTGATTACGATTAATATACTTTGTATTATTGTCCTCACTTGGTTTTTGCTCGCAAAGAAAAATGGAAGCAAATGTTGCTCATTGGTTGTTTAATGTTTAACTAATACTAAGCGGTATTACATGGTAGGATCGTAGTACAGAAAGACGGCTTGTATTAGTAGACGAACCTAAAACATGTCCTTAGTTTAATCAGAAATTATCAAATTGATTGAAAAACTAATATGTCCTCTATCAAGTCCAATTGGGAAGATCCCCTATTTTGGGCATCGGAGCGGATGACTCTTAAAAAATAAAGATATAAATGTGACTAACTGGACTAGCAGTACATCGGATAGGACCTAAGCAGAATAGATCCTGAATCTGTTTATGGATTTATTCACTTGTGACATTTATAGTGTGACATGCCTAAATCCTGAGTGGATGGCGAACTCATACACTTTGATGTAAGTAAAAACCTGAGTTCAGATAGATAACGAATCGAAAGTTGGTGCGTTAATTGTATGACTTTTGTAGTATGTAGCATCATTCACAATAGTGAAATTCATAGCCCAAAACATGGGTAAATGATATCCTCTCATTAGCATTACATGGTTGATGAAAAGTAAACATGGTCACGAGTCGTCCGTCTTTGTGATGGATGACTTGATCACTATTTGATAGTGACTGACTTTTCATGAAGAAGATGTAATGGTTACCATGAGATAAAATAGGATCATATTGGGAGAACGAATATTATCCCAAAGAGATCAATGATATCCTATGAGGTTAACACACTTGACAAGGTCATTGGACGAGTACTGAGTAGTTGCTTTCGTAATGGTATGTCGTTGAACTATAGTGGAATGACTTCGTGACTAAATGAGTTTATAATTAATAGGCGAAATGTAATACCCCTATACCCGGTTCAATTATGCAAACCCGGTATAAGACTATTACATTTGGTGCCAAAACAATTATGGCCAGATACTGTCTAATTAAAACATTTGAATATAATATTTTAACTTTCCAACCATTTTTGATAACATATTTATTGTTTATTAATTCATTCCATATATACCAACATACTTCAAATAACTGAAAATAGATAAAATTTCAAGAATCTATATTTTAGTCCCTATCACGTGGGAACACCTTTGAACTACATATGTACATGCTGTTTTAATACAAAATACAATACCTACTTTTGAAGCCCTTGAGAATGTGATGAGATGAGCGATCTTTTAGTTGGACTTCTCTCCTAGTCTAATTGTACCTACGCGTTAAAATAAGCGCGTTAAGCCGGTGAAGGCTTAGTAAGCACTACAAGAATAAATAAGTGAGTGATCATCACAAAGCATTTTAAACTCATTCAATTATTACATATCTACTCACATATAAGTTTCTTCAACTATGCCTTGCTTTAATAAAATTTAACTTATCTTTTGTAAAGTATAAATCTTACCTTAACACATCAGTAATTCACTTTGTTCTCATTTCACATTCTTAGCCCAAAGTTGACTTTATAGAACACATCGGATATACGGAACATATACAGAGGTGCATTATGATGCACAAGTGAACAGAGAGCACCAATGTGCTAATAATCAGAGAGCACCAACGTGCTAATATCAGAGAGCACCAACGTGCTAATATCAGAGAGCGCGCTAAAGTTCCTTAATGGCATGCCACTAATATCCCAGTAGTTCTAATTTCGTCTACTTGGGCATTAAAGCTGAATCTCATGTATTTAAATAATTCAAATAAATATTTCAAAAAAGGATAAATAACAATAATTTAAAATTCTTGTAGTACTTACAACAAAAAATTGAGGTGATATAAGTCCATTTTCCTTCACTCCTTAATCTTCTCTTTTCCTTTTTCTTCGATTCGGTTCTCTCCTTCCTTTTCTTTTTCTTCAATTCCATATAAACACATAACATTTATATGTTAAAAATAATCAAATAATTTCTTGTACTATAAAATAAAATAAACATGTATTTTATGATAAATTCATGCTTTCTTACTATTGCTCACATTTCAATTTAATCATTTACTCATAAACTTATTCAAAGCTGTCCTTTTGTGTCATAGTCACTAAATTATTTATTTCTCGAGCTACAGAACTCCAAATGAAGAACTGTTAATTTTCCCTGAAACTAGACTCACATGTCTTCATACCATAAAATTTCCAGAATTTTTGGCCAAGCCAATTAGTACAGTTTATTCATCAAAGTCACCCCTGTTCTGCTGTCTGGCAGTTCTGACCCTTCTTCACTAAAAATTAATTATCTCTTTATACAAAATTCATATGATGTTCTTGTTTATTTCTATTGAAAATAGACTCATTCAGGATTCTAAACATGTAAATTTAAGCCCCTAATTATTTTTATTCAATTTTTTATGATTTTATAAAGTCAAAACAGGGGATCCCGAAATCCCTCTAAACCAGTCTTACAAAAATATAAATATCTCAAATTACAGAATTCATTTGCTTTCCCTGTTTCTTTCATATGAAAATAGACTCAATAAGATTTAATTTCATATCTCATTCAACTTCTAATTCCACTTCTACGATTTTTGGTGATTTTTCAAAGTTACTCTACTGCTGCTGTCCAAAACAGTTTTCTTATAGCTTATTTTACAATTAAATCCTTTACCCAATTCTAACTTCAAGTTCTTTCAATTAAACCACTAATTCATCTTTTTGTTCATCATATGCTATATTCAACAGCTTTAAAACTTCAAAAAATTCAACTTAAATTCATCAAAACTTTGTTCTAAAACTTATAAAGCATCAAAATTAAAAGAAAAGGACTAAATTAACTTACCAATTAAACATCCAAGCTTTAAATCATCAATTTCTCCTTTTTCTTTCTTTCTTTCTTTCCCCTGCTTTCGTCTTGTTCTCTGTTTCTTTTCTGTTCTTCTTTCTTTTTCTTTTAGTTTGTTTGTATATATAATAATAAAATATAATAATATAATAACATACTTTATAATTAATATCTAATATATATATCTATATCCATATACACGTTTTTAACTAAAAAATCTAGGATTTTTTTCAGCCTCAACATTTAAAAATGGCATAATTGCCTTTTTAGTCCTTTATACTTTCTTTTAATCTATAATTAAACTTTTGCACCTTTTTCAATTTAATCCTTTTTCTCAAATACTTCTAATTAAGTCAAATTCACCTAAATAAAACCTTATTAAACACACAACTAACTTCGTAAACATTTTTAATAAATATTTTATGAGTCCGTTTACTAAAAATGGAGACCCAATAACTCATTTTTCAATATCCATACTTTTGAGGTCGTTACACGAAAAACCAGAACTTAATTATAAATCATTTACGCCTCAACCACATATGTCCAATCGATCCCTCCGCTAGCTCACTGAAACCAAAAATGAATTATGTAATTGAATATAAATGAACAAAATGAATAGAAAAGGAGAAATGAGAAACACTTAGGAATGATTATAGTTTTCTCCGAAATGGAGAAATGAAATAATTTGAAAATGAATGTAGGTTTCCAAAAATAGAAATGGAAATGAAAATGAAAATGAAAACTTGCAATCTTATATAGGATTACTTAAAAAACAAGGGAAGAACGAATTTATGTTTTTGAATTGTTTTGAAGCTCGAAAATGAAAATAAATAATTCGGTCATAGTGAACATGTTGAGTAGTGACATATTGAACGAACTCACTTGAAATTTTATCAGGGCTAAAATCGTCAAAATTTTATTGGGGGTAAAATCGTCAAAATTTTATTGGGGGTAAAATTGTCAAAATTTTTACTAGAGTAAATTTGGGATGAGAAAATTATTTAATATGTAAATATTAAAATTTATTTTGGGAAATAGAAAAATTGAATCGGGTTGGACCATATTCTATAGTACTTGGTCAAAAAGATCCAAGAAGTACTCGTAATTGGACTCGATGTGAGAGAGGCCCAAAACCTCTCATATATCATGAAAGGGTCGACAACCCTAATAGAAATAAAAGGGTGAGTCGTTCACCCTTCTCCTACTGTAAGTGAGATGTTGTTTTTCTATTCAAAATAAACCTTTACAACTCTACAAAGGTTCTACCTTCTCTTCCTATAAATAGATGACACCGGTAGAGCTATTAACACAACTTTTGAGAGATTGTTATTCTCTTGAAAAATAGAGAGAATTTATTCTCAACTTATAAACATATTTTTCAAAATAATAATTTTATCGGTTTCTATTAAATAAGAGATAATTTTTGTTTTCACCCCAAAAGGAATTTTTTTTTTCTAGTTTTGTGTTTTGATTCAATTGGTTTGAACCTACACTCGAAGCAGTTCGTGGTACAAAAATAGCGGAGAAGATCGTTTGGTTGAAAGTTGGAAACATCAAGAATCCACTTATCCAAAAACACAAGTACAAATTCTATTAAAGTTTATTGCTATAAATATCACAAATCAGATTGTTTTAAAATTTCAATTTTCCATTGTGTAAGAAAGTCGTTTTCAAACCAGATTTTTTTCGACATAAAGCCATGAGACTGAAGCAGATTACGGAAAAGTAATCCGACCTTTATTTAAATCTAAGTAGGACTTAATCCGCCAGAGTGGAAGGAAACCTTTTAGGTTGTTAAAAAACACATGTTTGGAAAACGCAACGGAAAATAAATTTAAGAAAAAACCAGAGGTTTAAGAATTTTTTTCAAAAACAAGATTTTGGTTGTGATACCTAAAGTAATAAACACTTAATTAAAATTTTACATTTTAGATTCGTTTAGGATGAACGCTTCAACCGAGTAGTCTTCTCCGCTATCCTCAAGCTCATTTCTGTCGAGTATGGGCTCTTCGAATCAGAAAAATTTTCACAAAAATTACCAATGGGTTAATTTTGCAATTTCTTTAAACTTTTGGATCAAGTTGTACATCAGAAAAATATCTTTAGAAATTTTTGAAAAAATCTCTTTAGAGAATTTTCTCTCTACAAAAATTTTCTCTTGACCTCAAGTGTGTGTAAATAATAACCCAATGCTCTCTTTATATAAGGAGAGTTTAGAGAGTTCAACTATGATTAAACTTAATCACTTTAATGTTAAATTAATATAAATAAATATTAGATTAAATTTAATATTAAATCTTATTAAAATAATAACATTAAATTAAATTTAATATTAAGATAATCACTTTAATATTAAATTAATAAAATACTATTAAGATAAGTATTAAATTTAATTTAATATTAAAATATTAAAATAATATTATTTTTGGAATAATTAATCTGAAATCAAATTCTCTGGTAGAATTTTAGTAGGAGTATAACTCTTCCATTGCTCAACCACCAATGACCAACCTCCGCCGGCCACCGGGATGCCACCATTGCAGTCGTCAGCACCGCCGTGTCTGGTAATACGGGTGTCACACCTTTATGGCACCCTAAGCCGATTCGACTGTTGTTGGTTTGATCCGGGTCAGTGACGACCCAACCGGTCTGGTCTAGCCACCGGTTGGACCATCGGCCCAATTTCACATATCGCGTTCGGTTCGACCAATTTTTGGGTCTTGGTCTCAATTTTGGGCTCCCAGACCCAATTACGATCTCAAATCTAATTTTCAAGTTCCATTACCCATTAGGCCAATTTATAACTTGAAAATTAATTTCCAAAAATATCATATTTATTTTAATTAATTTGATTAATTTAATTTTACTTAATCAAAATTAATTTTTCCAAAAATCACTTAGATTTTCCAAATTAAATTTTCAAGAAAATTTTTTAATCAAATTCTCTAGTTGAATAATTCTTATAGCCACCTAATTTAATTCCGCATCAAATAAATTGACTCAATTAAATTATTCCCAAAGTTGTAGAATTTTCTTCTGATTCAAATGCAGTTCGATCGAGCTTTTGTTGAGCTAGCGGAGAAACCAATCGGACATATACAATTAGGCTCTAATGATTGCAATTATGTCCAAAAGCATTGTTTCGATAATTCGCAATTACTTAATCATAGAGTCAGTCTACAAGAAGTACCATGATTGAAAACTCCTTATTGTATACTCTTTACGAAAGCAATTCATCTAACTACTTTGTCCAATGACCTCGTTATGTGTGTGTTACCCTCATATGATATCATTGATTCCTTTTAGTTAAATATGTTCACTCAATATAATTTTATTTTATCTCATTGTCACCATTGTATTTTTTTAATGATTAATATGATCACTGTCAACAAATGACTGTGATAAATTGCACATTCGAGAACAAATAACCCCTGACCATGTTCCATAGTTATCAATCCACACAATGACAATGAGAGGATATCATTAACTCTTTAATTGAACTATGAATTCCACTGTTGCTAATAAAGTCATGCCATACACAAGTCATGTACCCAACATACCGGCTATGAGCTCGATCATCTTTAAAGCATAAGCCTCCACTTCTATCAAAGCACATGAGTTGCATACACATGGTCAGTGACTAACTCAGGATTTAGGTAAATCACACCATGAATGTCACAAGTGAATCAATTCATAAACGGATTCAGAATTAATTCATCTTGGGTCCAGCCTAATGCTTCATTCTACCAATGAATACATCTATGTCTCTACTCGTGGAGTTAACTGCTCCGATAGCTAAGACTAGCCATCTCCCCAATTGAAATTGTAGACGACATAATAGTCCTTCTCAGTATTTGAATCAAATGCTCACTTTGATTCTTTTACGGGATTACAGACTCATTTAGAGTATCTACTGAAGTAAGTCGCCTTTCTCGCAATGTAAACCTTTTTTACAATGTCACTTATCTTTAGTTTGAACTTTAGACAATCAATAAGCTAATATTTGATTGTCACAATTTCACTATGCATGCAAAATATAAAAGACAGAAAATATAAAAGACATAATAGTGAAATGTGAAATTAACTTTATTTATTTATTCATAGTTCAAATAAATAGAAAACAGTTACATATTTACTACAATATGGGCACATTTCCCAACATAAGTATCCCAAGGGATGGAGTGACAGTAAGCCCATCGATATTAGGATAATGATAAGAGTCCGCAGGGACTATTCAAATAAGGCATGATGGTGATAGGAATAGAACCACTTGGATATAAGTAAAAGAAAAAGGATAAAGTCCACTATGATGTTTTAAGAGAAATGTTTCAACGAGTAAGGAATTGTATCTTTTATTATTTATTTGAGCCCAGGTAAGGTGGGGTATGTTTTGAGTTATGAAGAAACTCACTAAGTTTTTTAAACTTATAAGGTTTGACCTGTGTTTTGCAAGATTTGCTGAATGGGGCACTCGAGGAGGGACCTAGCCAGATAGTGGTAGATTGAGGGGCGATCCTTAGTTTGGTGTCATGCACATAGGAGGGGGTATCCTTAGAGACTATTCATGGAGACGAATGTTTTGTAATCAAATAGTTACCTTAGAAGTCTAGAAACTCGACCCAGTAAACTGTTACATAAGGAATTTGTTGTATGGGATAATTATGTGTTACTTAATAAAGTTCGCTTAAAATTTATTTTGTGTATGATTTAGTCCTTAGTCCAAATAGGGTCCATTTGTGACAATCCTTACCCGGATTTGATAATCGAGTCGGGTGAGGGTGTTACATCTTATTACCTACATTCACTTTGCAAAGAACAAGCTCCCCTTTGAGCTCTTCAATTTTCTTCTTCAAAGTTGTCATCATGGCCTCAAGAGCATCATTCCTTTTTTCAGCTTACCTACAATAGAATTGAGAACCTTTTGCATCTCATCCATGTTGGCATTAAGAGCATTAGTCACCTGTCCCTTGAGTTGATCTTTCACTGAGTCCAGCTTTGCGGTGCGTCCATCAATTATTTTGAAGCTTTCCTTCATACCACCCACAGATTCCTCAAGATTGGGCACCTGACCTTCCAAAGTTGACAACATGTCCCTTGATCTGTTTGCTTTCTTAACCCTCCCACAGGTCTCCATCGAGACATTTTGATCCTCTACTTCTTTTTTCATCTCACTTAGCACCTTACGGACCGTGGCTCCTGACACCAGCTATCATGGCTCAACGAACATTGACTTTGATAACAACTGTTATGGGGCTAGAACTTTAGTCTGATAAATCGTGCAGCCTTAGGCAAAATATTAACTTCAAATCCCCTAAGTCAGTCTAACTCTCAAAAGGTGGCAATTATCAAAGGAAATTATCTAAGGCACTAGAATTTAGCAGAAGCAAACTCTTAAGCAAAGAAGAAATGAACAAACAAAAAATGTCACAAGAACGCTGTGCACACAAGGTGTTTGAGTAAATGTTCTCAAATAATTTTCAAATGATGATTACAGATGAGGGAAAATGTCTCTATTTATAGTTGAGCTCCAACAGATCTAACAATACAGTTTAAATTACATTGACAACCAAGATAATGCCTATCTACAATATGAGAATCTTGAGCGATTTAAACACTATACCATCTTATCCCTTAGGATTACAAATATTCACTATGGTAACTCTAAATTATTGGAGTGTTTTCACTAGGCCACTAAAGCTTCATGGATTTTGATTCGTGACTCGTAACACTAAAACGACTCGTAACACTAAAACGTACTTAAAAGATATTTGAAGAAACTATACAACAATTCATGTTGATAATAGTTGCAGTTTAAAACGTTTTATTTAAGAATTATGTTGAAGATAGCTTCTATCTAAAATAATTAGTTCAAGAACATCTTTTGTTGTTTGAAATCGATATTTTTAAAAAATAATTATGTTCATAATAATTTTTGGGGAAATAATTTTTATACAGAAACAAAATGTTATACACAATATGACTTAAATCAACAGCAAAATGTATCAAAATTATTGGCTAACCTGCGCTGTTGGAATATTTTGAAGAGCTTATCAGATGGAAGTAATTAAAAGATCTCTTTATTCGGTACGCAATGACTGAATTCAAACCCTGTTAATGTAATCTACTCTCTGAATTTTAGAAGTAACAGGAAAAATATAAGAAAAGATCTCCTTTTAACCTTGTAGTATTGAGCGTTCCCTCTTTTGGATATGTGATAAACGCTTTCTTTAATGCAAGTGTCAACCATTACCCTGGTTCCGTATTAAAAAATTGTCAATTGCCAACCTTAGCAATCGGCTATTTTACACTTCAAAAAAGATATTACATCAGTTTGCAATGTTTCGTACAGCTAGTATATATTGATATACACTCAGAAATCCTGAAAACCATGATAAATGGCTGCATAACTGCAATGTCGCACATAAAGGTTCCTACCAATCAATCCTGGTTCATTGCAGTTGCACGTATCACTGATCCTATCAGATAAATATATGGTGTTGCCATTGATGCAAAAGCCACATGTTTATATTTCAACTTGATGGGATATGCTCTTTAGGCTCCATTTACCTGTAGGCTTCTAGCCCATCCACAACTTCAACACCCTATCCTTACCGCCTGAGGCAACTTTCTCACCGTCTGGACTCCAATCAACAGCAAAAACCTTTCCAAAAGTATAACGAGGATGAAGACTAGTCACCAGTACGTCAGCAAACCTATATCAATGATTTTTTGGCTTTGCTATTGCCAGCAAGGGAACTTACCTCATCTGCGTGGCCTGGAAGGTCTTGTTTCAATTTTTTTGTTCGAATATCCCAAACCTTAACAAGAATAACATGCTTGTTAAAAAACACTAGCATTCCATACAAGCCCCCAATCAAGGAAACAAAACATAATTAATTGAAGAGCTAGAAAATACACATTTGCTAATTAAGAGAAAGAACCAAGATTTTTAAGGGAGGCCTACAGATAGGGGTTGGTGGTGCAAGGAAGAGGAGGGACTCTGAGGGAGAGTAAGGCAGGAAGGACAGATATGTAGCAGAGGCAGAATGAGGAAGGATTACGATGCTAAAAATGAGGCCATGGCAAAACAACACTCACTCAACTGAGTCATAAAGGACGAAGAAAATCTAACTTTAATGTGGTTCCTTTCTATATTACCTCAAAACTAGAGTATGCAAGTATGTTTATAAAAGAATGCCTAATGAACTATCTCAACAATTTCTAATTATCTTTGAATGTCAAAAAAAGGGGCAAAAGATATAAAATTCCTAGGAGTTACCTTCAAGGTGGAGTCTTTGCTTCCACTTAAAAGAAGCCTGCTATCTGCAGACCAGCTGAAGAACATCATGCAAAATACTTATTAATCCTGAGATATAAGAAAAGAAACATGGAAACAAACTATAGAAACAGCTCAAACCTGATTTGATAAACAGGCCCAACATGACCTCGGAATGCAGCAACAAATTCTCCAGTAGTACCATTCCATAGCTTGACTGATTTATCAAATGACGCACTAGCCACCCATTGCCCATCAGGTGAGAAATAAACATGGTTTACAAGCTGCAAACAACAAAAAGAATGTACGAATTTACTTCTAAGCATGAAGAAGTCAACAATTTGGTTCACAATCAGACAGAGTTAGCAGCAGCATATGTTGTACCTGTTGATGACCAGTCATCCGAACTTTGTGGTGTTTGCTGACAGCAGGTTCCCATAGGAACATGGTAAAGTCATCAGATCCTGATACCAATCTCTCTGGGGCATTACCTTTCATTTTGTTGTATCTTTCTAGAGCAACCTAAATTATATAAGGAAATTTAATTGCTTTATTTCTTTTATTGATTTTTTACGGAAGAAATTATGACACTGAATAACACTACCTTCTTCATTTCTTCCGGAGATGAATATTGTTTACCAGTATGATCAAAAGCTCCAGTGCGAAGAACATATTCTGTGCTTAATGCAAGGGAGTTAACCCAATGCCCGTGACCCTACAACAGGTAGCACAAGCAAATGAATTCTGTAATATGAAATTTCATAGTGTATACAGTAGCAATATGATGTATAGACATGAAAATGGGCAGTTTAATGATAAACGTGACAGAAATTTTCTAGAAGATGCAAGAAATCACCTTCAATTCACGAATTAGCTTCCCTTGTGAAGTTTCCCACACTTTGATAGTACAATCCTGGGACCTTCAGCCAGTTTGACAAAAGGAGATCATTAATAAGCAGTTGAAGTTTAAATAAAGGCTGTCAATTGACAGGATGAATAGATGATCAACAAAGTGCTTGTTATTTCTGTCATTCCTAAGGAAAACAGAGATTCCACTTTCATGGAACAAAGTGAAATGACAACAGAAAATATTATCAGAATCAAAGAAACAGAACAAATTGTACCCTGTATATATGACCCCATCTCCACCCCACTTCACACAAGTTACAGCAAGTGTGTGGCCACTGAGACAAATAACACATTTCTTTAAGGAAATATCCCATATGCGGGCATCACCATCTTTGCTCGCACTTACAAAGCGACGGCATGGAGCATTTAGATGTACAGGTTCCCATGAGATACCGGTGATCCATTTCTTGTGGCCCTATAGCAGAATCCATGTATTAGCAACATGTTTATATGAGTAAGACAATTGAATAAACACAAAGAAATTCTTATTACATTGCTTTTTTACCAAATCCATGAGATAGAGTTTCAGTTTAAAGAGGTCAAGAAACTATACTGAATTATTAAAAAAAAAATGTAGTTATTCAAGAGTAAAGACTTTACAGTTAGTGGATTGCCAGCAGGCTTCCCTGTTTGTGGGTCCCAACATTGAAGTTCCCCAGACTTGCTGCCACTGACAAGATGTTTACCATCAGGTGACCATGCGATACAGAGAACCCAGTTTTTATGTCCTGAAAAAAAAAATCAGAAGACAAAGGAGTATCATAAAGCAAAGAAATACAATGAGTACAAAGAATTACAATAACATGAATTTCATGTTATGGCATCCCTTTTTCCAATTCCATTTGTATGAGTAAATAGTTCTCTGGTGTTCAAACAACTTTACAGTCGAGCTGACTAAGAAAACAGTATCAAATATGAATTTTCTAACCTGTGCATGTAAACATTGGTGTCTGGGTATTTAGGTCCCATAGTCGGACAGTGGTATCACCTGAGCCACTTGCCAACTGTCGTCCATCAGGACTAAACGCAACAGAAAGTACTGCTTCAGTATGACCTATTGTGACAAAGCACCAACAAAGATTTAGGATAACCAATCCAATTATGCTAAAGGAATGCTAGTAAACATTTTATACCTAATTCATCCATATAAAGAAAAATATGAATAAGTTAAACGGAACTGCTTTTTAGACAGGAAAATTAGCTGAGCCTGAATCAGAAAAAATAATTTCTTTGAAGTTTGATGATATCATCACATCAAGAGCCCATGCAAGACACAACAAGCAACTTGTTTCTTTCTTGAGCATGCAAACCCATGATTTCAACATTCGTTTGATAAAGTTTTGATAGCAAATATATATCAATCTCATACCAGCAATTGTAGCTGAACACCGATTAACTGGACGAATCCTGAAAACTGCCTGCGGTTGATAAACTATCGACAGTGTTTTCTCCATGGAAACTGAAAAGTTGATGATCCAAGTTAACCAGACAATAATAGGTTAAGGATACTGAGAAATGTAAAAGAATCAAGTAGTGGAAGCATCACTGTCACACATTCACTTTCAGCAGCTCGCAAACTGACCTTTATTCTTCTCCAAGTAATTTCCAAGCGGCACAAGAAGCTCTTGATTAGATATATAAAATGCATACGGTAACTTCTCCTCCTGAAGAAAGGAAACCCAAATAGCAAAGTTCATCACTCTCGCAGCTCTAGAAGCATTTTATTATCATGACAAATTAAATCACATTGGAAAGAAAAACAGGTATAAAGAATGATTAAAAAAATCAAATCTAAATAATTCAAAGACAAATATAAAAGAAATTGCATAAAACTTTGAGTACAATGCATCACACGTAAATTAAACGAAAAAACTAAAATTAACTTGGAACCAGTTAGAACCAATTATCAAGCACTGAAGCAGACAATATAAAGAGGTTACATTTTTTAGAAGAGTGTTGACGATCTGTTGAAGCTGAATAGGACCGACGTTCTGGGGAAGGTACATGGTGCCTCCAAGGGTGGTTCCCTCCGGGTCTGTTAATACGCACATCACGCTTTTCCCCGTCTCTCCTTGCTCTGTTTCCACCTCCATTTTCTCTTTCTCCTTCTGTTTGCTGTTGTGATGAAAATGGGGGCTTCGGAAGGGGACTAGGTGGTTTTAAGAAGATTTAGGGGTTTTGGTTACTACCGAATTGGAAATGGAGATTGGGAAACCTTAGGGTTAAGGGTTTTACCGTCGGAGGTTTAAAGGGGCGGTGGTAGGTTGTGGTGAGATCCACTGGAAATGGATGCGGCTTACGTATGTGGCCACATCATTTGCCCTTCAATATAACTCTTCGAATGATACTTTTTTCAACTTTGATTTAGTAATTTAATTGTCATCATCACTCATCACATCACTGCTAATGGACGGTCTGCCATGTGATCTGGTGTTGATTATATTAAGGCCCAACCCAATCGGTCATACGATTATTTAATATTGCTTACTTTTTCTAATTGATTTTTTTAGAAGGGAGGAAGCTGTGGTAACATAAATCGGAGCAGATAATTACGACAGGGTGACGTGTTGAGCCCATACTTGTTTTCATTTATAGTGAGCATTTCGAAGGGGCAAATCGGGAAGAGAGGTAGAAAAGGGTTTAGTATCACACATCAAGTTTTTATAAACAATGAAAGCAACATCATTCAGGATTATGACTCAGTCTTTGGTGGATGAGTTAATTCTGATAACTCCTCATTATGTTTTAGTAAAAATGCTATTGATTTTATTAAGGAGGAAATGTCTCGCATTCTATAAGTTCCAAGTACCAATAGACCGGACAAATATTTTGATTTATTGACGGTAGTCGATAATGGGTTAGAATAAAAGGGTTGCATTCTGAGGTTTCATTAGACCAAGTGGCACCACTCGAAGGGTTTGGATAAAAATATAAGTCTGAAAAATAGGCCTGGACAAAAAAATAAGGCCAGTTTAAAAAATGGCCCGGGTCTAGGATAAGGTATTTTTTGCCCAAGTCTGACCTAGCTCAGCCCAAATTCACTAAAGGATAAAAAAAATTATTTTTTTAATATTTTTTTATTGTTTTCTCCCTGTTTTACTACCATTTTACTATTATTTTGCTACTCTTTTGTTGTTATTGCTTAAATATTGTATAAATCTTATTTTATTTGTTAATTTTGTTATTAATTTAGAGGCATCTGCTTGTTAAGTTGCATCTATCTTAGCGTTATTTAAGTATATATATTTTTTAAAAATTTATTTTCGATTTGTTGAGAAATATATATTTTGATGTTTTTAGTATTTTTGATGTATTATATATATTTTAAAATTATATAAAAATTAATATGGAAGGGCCGAGTCGAGCCCGAGTTTTAACATTTTTATCCGGGTCGGGCTTGGACACAATTTTAGGCCCATTTTTTGGGCCGAGTCAGGCCAGAGCCTAACAAACGGACCTAAATTTTTAGTTAAGCCCAACCCATGCACACATCTAAGTTTCATAGATAAGTTATGACACTCTTCCTAATGCCTAATTCATTATGTTGTGATTATGTTATTAGTTGGTTTTAATTAGGATGGCAATAAAAATTGAGAAATTGAAAATTGACCTAAACTAAAGATGTTTTGAAGGTTTATGAAATATAAATTAAAAACTATGTTATTTTAACTAAACCAATTGTTTTTTATTTAATTAATTTTTATGATGTAAAAATTAATATTTTATATTTAAAATAGTGGAAGAAACTTAAAAGTTATATATATATAAAACAACCATATAAAATTTAATGATTATTTTTATTTACTTGATTTTTTTTAGAAATATTTTTAAAAAAACTTGAAACTTTATCAATTAATATCCCAAAAGCGTAAAAAATAATTATTTTGTCAAAATAAAATAAAATTTTAAAAATAAAAATATAAAAAAAAACCAATAACCAAATTAAATTGAATTATGATAGATGATTAAAAAAACCCAAAATCTAATCAAATTTAGTTGTTATCACTCTCACCCCTAGTTTTGGTGACAAAAAACTTAAGTAAAGCATTGCATTCATTGGTGAAAATGTGTTGAGAGTTTGCGAGTCTAACGCAAATGACGGACTTGGCATGGTCTAGCCTATTTATGTCTGGGTGAGACTTTTGGATTTTTTAAAGTAAGAACATATAAAGATAACAGACGGTTTTAGATACTTAAGATAAATTTCATGGAAGAAACTAATTGTCTATATAAGGATAAAATTTGCAAATCATGCTATGCATATTGATTCTAAAAATGAAAACAATATTTCAGCTCTCAGTAAGGGTTTTAATAGTTTAATAGATATTACTTCTATATATTTTAATAAGTTATATAACAAAGCAAGTAAAATATAACAACAAGTAAATAATTTAGGAGAAGTTACAGAATTAGATTTGAACAATAAATCTAAAGAAATCTTATCTGAAATTAATAATAAATTAGAACAAGTTATTATTAATAAAAAAATAGAACAAGAAATAGATTTAGGACATTTATATTATGGAAATAGTAATATAATATTAACTTTGTCAGATAAAGAAGATACTGCCTCTGAAGAATTGTCTTCTACAAACAAAAGACAAAAAAAAAAAAAACTGAAAAAAAGATATTCTCATCAACAAAAATATGATTTCCAATCCTATAAACATAAACAACTTATAGAACATTGGAAGAACAAATTTACTAAGACATCTGATAAAAATGAAAGAGTAGAATATTTAAAACTAATAGAACAACTTTATTAAAAACATAAAGTTTTATTTACATTATTTAATTATCATTATATGTTAAATTATGACTCTACAGACAGTAGTAGTAGTTCTAATAATAATTCTATAAACTTAGAAGACATAAAGGTTACAAGTTACAATTCTGATAAAAAAAATACTTCAACAGATGAGGAAGAAAATATAGAAATACCAGAACCAATGGAAACTAATCAAACAGATCCTTATGGAAAAAGAAAAATAGAGCTAGATCTTCAAAAAGATGATTATTTTAGATCTTTTAATAAAAGGTATGAACAAGTTGAAAATACAACTAGAATTTTTGGTAATCAAACCAAAAATATAGCCACAAATGAAATAAAATCTGAAAATTTAGGAGAATCATCTATTCGGCCAGTCCCACATAGAATAGATGATTTAAATAAAAGAAATGTTGCTCAAGGAGGAATATATTTAGATCTAACTAATATTCCTACAGCAGACTATGAAAAAACCATAGATGATTGGACACAATCCATGACTATAGTTGTTAATAATAACATGTGGTCAAAAGAAAAAATTTTAAACTACTTTTTTGGAACATTTCAAGGAGATGTTTTACAATTCTTAAGAAGATAGGAAGAATCAGAAAAAGGAAAAGAACAGAAATGGCAGTTAATCAACCAGATTGGAACTCCCAAAGATTTATTAAAAGGGTTAATTTTTATTCTAAAAATAGAATTTTGTGGGATAAAAAAGATCAGATTGTCTGTCTAGTTATGTATTGTCAAAAATAAAATTATGTGACATAAGATATCTAGAAGAATTTTCTAAAAAATTTCTTCATGAATATCAAAAACTAAAAAAAATGAAAATATAAATTTATGGAAAAACTAATATTTTTATAATTACCACTACAATGGGATGAGATTTGTACAAAAAAGTACAATTCTTATTTAGAAAAGCATAGTAAAATAACTGGTGTAGAACCAGAAAGTATAGATTCTATAGGAAATAGAATTAATTTTGCAAAAGAAAGAATAACTATGCATTGTTTACAAAGTAAGACTTCTAAACAAGTTAAGCATAAACTAAGTAAAAAGCATTGTACAAAAATTCTAGAAAATGAATGGGAATTTGGATGTAAATCAGTACGTCCTAATACTTATTGTCGAAACCATTTTTTTAAAAACGAAAATGGGAATCGAACTTGGGTTTTGAAAATAAAAACGGGAGTTGCCACCGATCTTTTATTAGGTGTGATCGGATCACCATTGTTTCAATAAAACATTTTGATTTACTAAAACGATACTTTTGGTCTACGAAAATTTGAGAAAATAGGTTCGGGAGTCGGTTACGTGCGAGGAAGGATTAGCACCCCCGCAACGCCCAAAAATCGGTACCAAATTGATTAATTAATGTCCCCATGTCGAAAGTTTAAAAATTTTGAGAGAATTTGAGAATTTGATCTCTTTTGGAAGTACTTGAATTTTCTCGAATTGAACATCAAGATTTTCTTGTTTCGAAGGAACAAAATATCACATCCAGTACATAGGACACGATGATTTTAATCCCCGAATCCAAAATCATCTCTTAATCCTCGAGACTCACGCATAAAAAAAACAAGAGGTTATTCGATTGTTTGGGCCAAGCGGGAGAACCGAAACCCAACACATGGGGCACGATCTCTCAAATTTCCAAACATAGAATATTGCCTCGTTTTGGAAACTTTTGATTTTGGATAAAGTTGATGGAAATTTAGGTTATATTTTGTAGAAATGTTATTCAAAGTGCGGAGAGAATCACGCGAGAAAGAGAACGATAGTGCAACATGAATTTTGGTGCAATGACGACATAACATACATAACATATGACATTGAAATCATTAATATAAAATATTAACATGCATAAGTAATAATAATATTATCGAAAATGGGCAATAATATGAACATTAATAATGATGACAATGAAGATACGAACAAACAAGTCATAATGCATGCAAAAAAAAAAGAAAAAAATAATAATCACATAGCTCACAATATTTAAACATCAATATTAATAGTTGAAGGATGGAATAAATAACATAGTTCAATTTTTAGTGAATAATGAGACCATTCCAAATAAACAAAAACACAAAAGAATAGAATTAGTACTATAAAAGCAATCTAAAGTAAGTGGGATATAAAGTTTCGAATAACCAATATGCAAATCAATTTAAAATAGAGTAAAGAAACTTGGAACAAATAATATATATAACCGTTTAAAATAACATATATAAAATATAAAAGGTGGGTTATTAAAAGAGGAAAAATAAAATAATGCATGTAGAAAGAATCTTGGAGTGAGCGATATATGACGAAATTTGGAAATAGATGATATAAGTAGAAAATCTTGAGAAAAAGTGTATGTATGTGAATAAATATATGTATGAATTTAAAGTAACAAAACCGTTCAACAATAAAATATGAAAAGTATTTAGAATAAATAATATATATGATGTTTAATAAGAGTAGTATACAAAACTTAAAATAATAATAATGCGATTTTTAAGGGAAACAAATAAATGATTGAACTCTTTAAACATGTCGAGGACTATATCGAAAATGGAGTAAAGATCCAGGGGTTAGAATCGCAATAAATCAAGAAAAGTGAGGACAAGGACCACGTCGTTATGTGGCTAAACACTCAAGGACCACATGCGCAAATATTCCCTTAAGAGACAACACACGGTTCTCCTTCCCCAAAAGGCTAAACGGCGCCGTTTCCTTTATTCATTATTTTTTTCAAAAAGAAGCAGGGAACTCCCCCCCTTTCCCCCAAAATCATTTCTTCTTCTCTGCTAGGTTTTTTTATGAACCCAATTCGCGCCGTCAGTTAGGCTCCCTAACCTCCCTCTCAAGCGAAACCACTCGGCTTCCCCTCTCTCACGTTCGTCGATTGAGTTTTACAGGCCGATTGATGCGCTACGCTCATAACCGATGGCCAACGGTGCGTGGAGAGGGGTTCTACCCCGTGTTTGTTTCGTTTTCAGCCGCCTCAGAGGCCAAACCAGGTTTCTCCCCTTTTCACCGATCTGCCTCCTGTGGACGCAGGCTAGCGAATTCAAACCTCAATGAACAAACTTTCAGCCTCCAAGATTCCTTCTTAACCCCGATCTCGGCGGCGTTTCAGAAGGCAAGAGTTCATTTTCTGCCTTTCATTACTGCCTTTTTTGTTTGTGAAACTTACAGAAACAAAGAACATGCATAACGAAAAGGAAGAACAAGAGCAGTAAGTGAAGAATCGAAATAAAAAAAATCAACCTTTGAGATCTGTGTTTGTTCTTCGATTTTTTTGAATGCGTAAGAAAGAGTGAAGAGTCAATCTTCAATGTTTTCTCTTTTTATTTTTGCTTTTGATTTACAGTGTTTTTAAAATCAACCAGATTCGAACCCTTTTTACAACAATCTTCCTCGGCTTTATAGCCAAGAATACGAACTAAATTTATTTTTCTATTGTTTTGCTCCATCCTCCTCTGTCGTTTTCTCGTTTCCCGTCTCGCAGGTGTGGGCGAGGGCATGCGACGAACGTTGGCCAGTGCGCGAGTGCTGGTGGGAGTGTCAGAGGCGTGTAACGGGGAACAAACGCGACGTGGGCTTTATCCGTCGTGGGGCGGGCACCACGAGCCGGCGCGTGGTGGCCAAACGAGGCAGGCGCGCGTGCGGACGGGGCGGAGCGCGCGCGTGGCGCGTGGGAAGTCGGGCGGCGTGGGTGCGCAGCGCGTGGAACACTCGCCGCGGCTGAAAAAAAGGGACCTAGGGGTTTCATTAATTTAGCTTTGTGGTGGCCCTTTTGGGCCGTCTGTGTTTGGGCTTTAAATTTGGGCCTGGCATTTTTTGTAATTGGGTCGTTCAGGTTTGGGGTAGGTTGGGATCATTTGGGTTTAACGTTTGGGCTTAATTTCGGGCTTGGTTGTAACTGGGTTTGGTTTATTTGTAGATGGACATTGAACATTTAAAATTTGTTTGCTTTGGTTTTGTGTTTATTTTAGTTTTGTAATTGGACTGTTATTTTATCAGGCTTTTATTGTTTATTTATCGGGTTTATTTGATGGGCCTTGGTTGCTTCTATCAGGCCCAGGCCAAAATTGGTTATTACACTTATAAGAAATATAAAAAGAAAAATTTTGGTTATAATAAAAAGAAAAGATTCATTAGAAGAAAAACTTCTAAAAAACAAATATGTAAATGTTTTATATGTGATGAAGAAGGACATATAGCACCAAATTGTCCTAATAAAGGACAAAAGTGCAAGAAAAATGATTAAAACACTTAAAGAACAAGATTTAGAAATATGTACAGAAGAGGAAATAAATCCTGAAGAAATATTATACGAATTAATATCAAAAACAGGTTCTGATATAGTTGAAGAAGAATATATATTTATGTTTAATATAGGAAGCAGTTCTAATAATCAGTTAGAAGAAATTCTTAAAAATGAACAACAAGATATAAAATTAGGAAATATAATTGGAGAAGAAAAAGATTTTTCTAATGAAATGATAGGAAAAAATTAATAAAAATCATATTTCTAAAGAAGAAATTTATAAAATCTCTAAATATAAGATATGGAATCAAAGACATATAGAAAAAATAAGTGGTAATACAGTAGCTAAAGATACTTGAGGTAGATTAACAGAAATCCTACTATTTAATAAAGATAAAATTAAGATGATTAAAAAGAAATATCCACAAATTAGATATATACATTTAGGAATAATAATGATAACTATAAGAGCTTTGTTTAGAAAGGACCATGATATACTAATAATAGCAGTTTTATTAGATAAAAGATTTGAAAATCCAATAAAAGCACTTATTGGAGGAATTCAATCAAATTTACATGTAGGAGTATTAGGATTTAAAGTTAAACCAAATTACTTTATATCTATTACAGATCCTTTGATAGAAGAATGTTTATGTCTTAGAATTCAGACAAAAAATTCTAAAATTAATGATTTAGCAGAAGATCTAGCAATTAGTTGGACTTCTATTAATGAATATATTAATACAACAGAAGTAGAAATCAAAGAAATTAATAACAAAATTATTGAACTCTTTGAACCTAACCAAATTACTACTAAAATACAACCAAAATTGTTACATTTAAGAGACTTATAAATACCAAGAGATTGGATGATAGAAAGGATAAGTAGTGCCAATACTTATAAACCTGTAAGTACAATAGAATATATGTCATCTGGTGATAAACTATATTTTAAAAATACAGCTATAACAAATACAAATGATAATTTGGTTTTACCCTCAAATACTCAAATAGAGGAAGATGAGGAAAATCCAAGTAAAGTTCTATATCTTCAACACCGATAGGAATGAAAACAATTCATATTCCTATTTTTCCTACAGAACCAAGTAGAAATTATGTATCTGCTAGAAACACTAGAATGGAAGAAATGCAAACTTTGATAATAATCCAACAAATGAAACTTGAAACAAGTCATGCATCACATTTTCAAATTTCCAATCCAGGAAATATTACACATATATTGAAATTACATTTCAATTTAGAGAGTATAAAACATATTCTTTACATGCTTTTTATTAGGTATTGGAGCTACAATTAGCAGTTGCAAAAAAAATGCCATTCATTTAGAAAAATGGGAACTTATGAAACATCCAATAAAAACCATAGGATTAGATGGTAATGAAACCATAATTCAATATAAAACTAGAAATATACCAATCTATATAAATAATATAAGATTTGTAATACCTAAAATATTATGTTTTCCAACAATGCATGGATATATATTGTTAGGTAATAATTTTATATATCAACAATTACCATTTTCTATTGATAAAAAATTTAATTATGTTATCTGTAGAAAAAACTTCTGTAAAAATACCATTGGTAGAAAACCATAAATTTGTTTGTGATAAAAATTTTACACCACCAAGAAAAGAACAAATTAAGCAACTTGAAACAAGTCATTGGTTGTTTAAAATATTAGAAAATAATTTTAGTGAAGAACCATTAAAATTATGGCAAAATAACCCTAGATATTGTGAAATTAAATTAGAAAATCCCAATAAAATTATTAGAGTTAAACCAATGATCTATACTAAACAAGATATAGATGAATTTGATATACAAATTAAAGAATTATTAGAAAAAGGATTAATAGAAACAGCTAATAATCCACATTCTAGTCCAGCCTTTATAGTTAGAAATCAGAGTAAAATACCCAAAAATTAATTTAATTACGGAAAAGGGCCAGTTTCAAAAATATTTACGGAAAAAGGGCCGTTTCCCCCCAAAACGCGTCCACGTTAAGGCGTTTTGGGGGGAAACAGCAGCAAAGCGCGTCCCGCTTTTGCTGAGGTGGCACAAAGCGCGTCCCCAGGGGCGCGCTTTAGCCCGTGTTTTTTTAAAAAAAAAAAACTATTCTCGAATTTTTTAAAAATTTACGAGAATAAACCTTTATAAAGGCTCAAAGTGACAACACCATTTTTTTTAAGGTGTCATCAATTAATAAGGAAATATAACTTACAAAGGAAATCTTTATATAGACCCAAAGTCTCATTTCCCTTGTTTTCCTGAGCAAAGTGGGACATGAGATATGTGTATATATAGACTCATGAATAGTTTTGCAGCTTGTTCCTAAACAATATGGGATTCCTTCCTCTTTTAACTAACAACATGAGATGACATGCTACACTATATTTGATTTTTTTTTTTTACAAAATAATTTCTCTTTTTTTATATTTTGTTAACATTTTCTTATATTATAAAAAACAAGAAACAAAACAACTCAAATATATTTTTTGCAAATCTAATTATAATTATATTACTACATCAAACTTTTGCCCGTCGATTTATACCACCTCGGTGTAGTATATGATAGTATAGAGCAGCTCCCACCTGATTACTATGAATTAAAAATTGATATTAAATTAAATAAAAAATAAAATTCGATTCGATTCGATTCGATTCGATTCGATTGTATATATTATAATTTTTTAACTTGAATTAAATGTATTTTAGTAACAACTGAAAAAAAAATCAAATTTTATAAAACCGAATCAAATGCTAGTATTAGGTATGGAGCTAATTTAAGAGTGATAGGTATTTTGATGGCTGCTTAAGTTTTTTAGCTTTTCCATTAACAAATTTTACTAAGTATTTTCTTAAAAAAATATTACAAAAAATACTTGTAAAATAATTAATTAATTTTTAAGTTAACAAAACAGTCCATTGAAAATAATAATCAAATAATCGAAATCCCTGAATAATTAAATGTTTATAAATATGAATTTTTTTTAGAATGCAGTATAAATATGAAGGGAGGATAAAGTTTAAACTTATTTCATTTGAGTAGTAGGCGAAAACTTTAATCATGGTCAATTTGTAATTAATGTTTGAAAATTTTAATATGAGCTTAATCGAATTTTATTTTTATAGTCAGATACAAACTAAAATTAATGTACTCTTATATTAAATAAAAATCAACTTAATTTTCATACTATTTTTAAATTCAATTATAAATTAAAATTAATAATAATAATAAAAACATTTTCTTTTGGCAGAAATAGACTCGAGACTTCTACTCTATTAAATATAATATAATATAAATATAATATAAATAATAATTTATACTGCTATTAAATATAATATAAATAATATAAATATAATATAAATAATAATATAATTATAATTATAATTAGATTTGCAAAAAATATATTTGAGTTGTTTTGTTTCTTGTTTTTTATAATATAAGAAAATGTTAACAAAATATAAAAAAAGAGAAATTGTTTTGTAAAAAAAAAAATCAAATATAGTGTAGCATGTCATCTCATGTTGTTAGTTAAAAGAGGAAGGAATCCCACATTGTTTAGGAACAAGCTGCAAAACTATTCATGAGTCTATATATACACATATCTCATATCCCACTTTGCTTAAGAAAACAAGGGAAATGAGACTTTGGGTCTATATAAAGATTTCATTTGTAAGTTATATTTCCTTATTAATTGATGACACCTCAAAAAAATGGTGTTGTCATTTTGAGCCTTTATAAAGGTTTATTCTCGTAAATTTTTAAAAAATTTGAGAATAGTTTTTTTTTTTAAAAAAACACGGGCTAAAGCGCGCCCCTGGGGACGCGCTTTGCTGGCATTTCGCCTCAAAACGCGCTGACGTGGATGCGTTTTGGGGGGAAACGGCCCTTTTCCGTAAATATTTTTGAAACTGGTCCTTTTCCGTAATTAAATTAATTTTTGGGTATTTCACCCTATAAATCATACCTAAATAAAAAGAGGAAAAACTAGAATGGTTATTAATTATAAAAGATTAAATCAAAATAGTACTTTTGATGATTATTTTATTCCAAGAAAGGATATTTTAATTAGTCAAGCTAAACAAGCAAAAAATTTTAGTAAATTTGACTGTAAATCAAGATTCTGGCAAATCATGCTAACTGAAGAGTCCAAACATTTGACAGCTTTTAGTGCACCTAATGGACATTATCAGTGGAAAGTAATGTCATTTGGATTATGTAATGCACCACAAATCTTTCAAAGATGGATGGATTTTATATTTAATATGTCGAGACCACTTTTGTTTGAAAAACGGGCCGACTTTAAAAAGAAAAACGGAGTCGCCACCAATCTTTTTTTGAAGTGTGATTGGGTCACCTTATAAAACATTTGGTCTACGAATTTTAAGAAAACGGGTCCGGAAGTCGGTTACGCACAAGGAAGGATTAACACCCTCGCAACACCCAAAATTGGTACCTTACTGATTGATTAATGTCCTAGCATCGAAAATTGGAAGAGATTTTAAAATATGAGTCCTTTAGAACATGTTTAGATATTTGAATTGGATATCAAAATTCTCTTGTTTCGAAAGAATGAAATATCACATCCAGCACATTAGGATACGACACTTCAAACCCTTGACACCAAGATCATTTCATGATTTTCAAAATTCATGCATTGCAATTTTAAAAAGGGTATTCCGTTATTTGGCCAAACGAAAAAAACCCGAAACCTAACACATTAGGGCACGATTCCTCGAATTTCCAAACATGAAATACTGCCTTATTTTTGAAGTTAAAAAAAACCTGTCAAAATCTTAAAAGGATATCTAGTCATTTGGACAAACGGAAAAACTGAAACCTAGCACGTTAGGGCACAATTTTTCGAGACTTCCAAACACGAAATATTGCCTTGTTTTTAACTTAAAAAAACGGACACAGTCTTAAAGGATATTTAGTGATTTGGTCAAACGGAAAACCGAAACCCAGCACGTTAGGGCACGATTCCCTGAATTTCCAAACACAAAATATTGCCTTTATATGAAAAGCATCATGTATCGAGTAAAATTAATGTAACACAAATTTGTGAAAATAAATCGCAACATTGATATGCGTAATGGAAATAAAATGGACAAAAACCTAAATAACAATAGTCTGAGCAAAATAATCAAAGATAAATAAATAAAAGAAAGTTAATCAAATAATAAGTAAACAAATGAGAATTAATATAAAAAAAATAAGAAGAAAAAGTTGAAAACAAAGGAAGTGAAAGAAAAATATTGAATAAAATAGAAGAAATAATAAAAAAAGTGATAATAATGATGAAGTAAAAAAAATAGTAATAATGCATTAATAAGAATAATTATAATATATTAACAATAATAATAATAGAAAATAATAAATAATAATAGTAATAATGGTAGGAGTAATGAAAATAATGATACTAATAATAATTGTAAATAAAATAGTAGTAATAATAACAGTAAATGTAATAATAATAATAATAAAAGTGATAGTAAAAATTAAAATAGTATTAATGATAAAATAGTAGTAACAATATTAAAATAATAGTATTAATAAAAAAGAGTAGTAATAAAAATAAAAGTATACTGATAACAATAAAAATAATAGATATAATAATATATAATAAAAAAATTTAAGCAAACAATAATATATAATAATAGTAAATATAATAGAAAGAAATATGATTATAGTAACGTTAATATTATATATAAAAAAACGATGGTAATAATAAAATAATAAGTATAATAATAAATATTAAAAATAACTAATTTGAAAATAGAGTAAACTAGGTAAAACATGGACCAAATTGAATTTGAAACAGGAATTTAGGGGCCAATTATAAATAAAAAAGGAAGATACGGGCTAAATTGCAATGCGCTAAAAACACAAGGGGCGAAAAAAGGAAATATCCCTGGCCTGTTATGTGCAGCATTTTACCCTAGGGACTAAACTGAAAAGTAAGTAGAATTATCAGGGCAAATTTTAAAATAAAAAAATAAAATAAAAAAACTGAACAAATGCGAAAGGGCCAAATGCGCAATTAGCCCCAAAATAAGAAAAACACGCGGATCCTTCCCCCGTGCAGGTCGGAGGCCCAAAACGACGTCGTTTTGGCCTCGACCCCATTTTCAAAACGACGCCGTTTGGTTTAGCTATAAAAGCTAAAATTCCCCCAAAAAAACTCATTTTTTCTTCTTTCCTTCAAAAAAAAAAAAAAAAAAGGAAGAATTCTCTCTAGTTTTCTCCAGTAGATTTCCTAAGCAAGCCCTTATCGTCGCTAGTCTCCAGGTCATTCACATGCATGTGGCAGTAATTTTAAAACAAGGTATGTTTTTTTTATTTTCTTATTTCAAACACCTATATATATATAGTTTCAAGAAAAAAAACAAAATAAAATAAAAAAAATAAAAACAACAGTGTTTGAAAAGGAGAAGAAGTAGAGAAGAAAAAACCTTTATGAACTAGTATTCTGACTTTCTATCGATATTGAAATGTGTTTGTAAAAAAAAAAATGTCCTTTACAATGTTTTTGTTTCGGCTTTTTATAGCCCTCCCTTTTACAACCGATTTCTTTCTGTTTTGTAGGTACGTGGGCGAATATCACGGAGGCAGCAGGTGGCGTGCGTAATGGCGCACGATGCGGAGATGGGTAGCGGTGCGCGAGGGGGATGGCCTTGCTGGCGAGGGGCGTGCGAGGGCTCTAGCAGCTGACTTAGGGTTTTCTGACTTTGAAAATTTTGGGCCGTTTGGGCTGCTAACTTAATTGGGCCCCAATATTTATTTGTAATGGACTGTGTTTTTTTAATTATGGGCCTGGGCAAATTTTGCCCGTTACATAATAAATATAAAAAAATTTGTGTAGTTTATATAGATGATATTTTAATATTTTCTGACACATTAGAATTACATAGAAAACATTTAAATATCATTTCTCAAGAATTTATAAAACATGGAATTATACTAAGTCCTAAGAAAATAGAACTAGAAAAAATAGAAATTGAATTCTTAAGATTAAAATTATCTACAGATGGTCTTAAACTACAAGATCATATTATAGTAAAAATAAAAGAATTTCCTAAAAATTTTGAAGATAAAAAGCAGCTTCAACTAAGGGTGAGTAAAATCCGATTCGATTCAAAAAACTCGATAAAAAATTCAAATTTTGAATTAAATAGTTCAAGTTATTTGAGTTAATCAAGTTATTCAGATCAACTCGAATAAAAAATTAAGTTATTTGATTTAACTCGAATATGAATTACACAATTCGAGTTATCCGAAAATCCGAATAAGAAAAGTCAAAACTACGTCGTTTTGATAAATATTTACTCATTAAGTTAAAAGGTGAAACAATTATATTATTTATGTAGTTAAATAATCTTGTACTTCGTTTACTAGTTAACTAATCGGTCCATGTAAACGCAACATTAAGTATAAATAATATGATTCATTAACTCGACTCGACTTAACTCAAAATTTTTTCACTCGATTCAATTTGAAAAAAATTCAAATTGAGTTCGGTTGCTAAAATATGATTAGTCAACTCGACTAACTCGATTTTTTTTACTCAATTCGACTCGACTTGATCGAATACTCACTCCTAGCTTTAACAATTTTTAGGAATTATTAATTATGGAAGAAATTTCTTTCCTAACTTATTTGAAAAAATAGGTAGGTTATATGAAAAATTAAAAGATATTTAGGATATTTCGAAGATAAATAATCTTCTTAATATATTTCAGTATTTTATTAATAAAGGAACAAATAGCCCTATTATGAATAAAATGTTTAGGTTATGTTTATGTAATAAGGTTAGAAAAAATTTACAAGTGGAAATATTTACAAAAATAAATGGAGCTATCTGTAAACAACAAGTTCAATTTTAAAAAGTTTTTTTAGAATATTTTTTACAAGCTTATGTTTTTACAAATGATTTAAATGGAAAATTCCCTACTATAAAATTTAGACTTAATCATGAACCATTTAATATAAGCAGTATTGAATGGGGTTTTGTTAAAGAAATAACAGTTCAAAATTTTTCTTTCCATTTATTAAAAGATTTTTCTGTATTTATTAAATCTATATTATTACGAATGATATATGAAGAAGACTTTTATTATTAGTTTCATCTTGAAATCAGTAGTCTTATTGATATAGCTGAAAAATAAAAATTTTATTAGCCATATCAAATTTGGATAATTAAAAAAATGATTAGAGGTCCCAACCTTTTAGCAGCTAAAGAATAAAAAAGACATTTGACAAAAAATATTGACAAGTGTTATAATAATCATAATTATTATCAAATCCAAACAGGAATATATTTAATGACCAAAGCTAGGGGTGAGTATTCAATTGAGTCGAGTCGAATCGAGTAAAAAAATTGAGTTAGTCGAGTTGACGAATCATATTTTAGTAACCGAACTCAATTTGAATTTTTTTCGAATTAAATCGAATCGAGTGAAAAAATTTCGAGTTAAGTCGAGTCGAGTTAATGAATCATATTATATGTTTACATAAACAATATAATTGTTTTACCTTTTAACTTAATGAGTAAATATTTATAAAAAAAAAATCTAATTTTGACTTTTAACTTTAGAAAAGGTAAACATTTATCAAAACGACGTAGTTTTGACTTTTCTTATTCGGATTTTCGGATAACTCGAATTGTGTAATTCATATTCGAGTTAAACCAAAAAACTTAATTTTTTATTCGAGTTGATCTGAATAACTTGATTAACTCAAATAACTCAAACTATTTAATTCAAAATTTGAATTTTTTATTGAGTTTTTTGAATCGAATCAGATTTTGCTCACCCCTAACCAAAGCCCAATATTTACTTCAACAAAAAACTTATAGCCTATGGACTGATGGAAGAAGAATATTGGCATATGATACTGGAAACACTCAGGATGATAGAGACGAAGAATCCGTGTAACTATTAAAAAAGATAGCTGACATGGAGATTGATGATTTTTCATCACTCATAATAGAAGAAATCAAGAATATGTGGAAAAATTGGAACTCACCAAGACTGTCAATAGATTCATTATAGCTAGATGAAATGGAGGAAATGAATCTAGTTAATATTCAGGAAGGATAAAAGCCAATTGGAAAAAACCAATTAAAATATCAAGGAGGCAATTTGGGAAAACGACATCCAAGTGAAAACAAAAAAAAGGAAGCTACGTGGGAAAATGACATCCAAGAAAGCAATTTGGGAAAACGACATCCAGATGCAGACAAAAAAAGGAAGCAACATGGAAGCAACCATGTCAAATCAATGATGAGACATTATCCTTATCAGAAAAACTGTGCGGGATTCAAAGGAAATTAAATAGAGTTCAAGAATTCTCCTATAAAAGAAGAGATGAAGGAAGCCTAAGGGGGCATCGAAAAAAAGTTTAGGAAACTTTTTCCTTTCTACTAGTTTTATGTTTAAGGCAAATGGTGAACTTGCCTTTTGTGATATGGGAAAATTCAATATGGTGTTGTTAGCAGATCATGGTTAGAGGCTTTTGTTCAACTCCACTTCATTGGTAACAAGAGTGACTAGATCTAAATATTATCAATCTACAAATTTCATGAGAGCAAGTTTAGGGACAAACCCTTCTCTTATTTGGAGAAGTATTTGGAGTGCTTAAGGCTTTATGAAAATAGGATTGAGATGGAAAGTTGGGTGGTGTCATTGCATCTTAATTTGGAATGACGGTTGCTTGGCAACTTGCAAGATAGAAATGACTATAGTGAGTAATTATGTTGATATAATTTCAAATTTGATTAACACAAATGATCTTTCTTTGGCTCGCAATCAGGTGAAAAATGTTATAGCGTATAGAGGTGAGAATGCATACTTCAGGTCGATGTGAAGTGACTACAAGTTGTTGACTATAGATACCTTAGATAGCTATGATCATAGTCTAGTTATTTTATTTCATGATACTAAAAATTATTATAGACATCTCTGGAATATTACAACCTTAACAAAAATTAAAACCAACAATTAGAAAATCCATTACAACTATTGTAACACCCCTCACATGTCTCAACGTATGGTACGAATGAGAGGTGCCACTAGAGCTATAAAAAATCTCTAAATTATTTAAAATTTCAAATATAAAAACATTTAGGGTTAATGGCATGGATGACCCCTATACTTTGGGGTTTGTTCTAATGTGGTACTTAATGTTTCAAGTGTCAAATTAAGTACTTGTACTTTATTTTCGTTAACTAATGTAGTACTTGACCCTAACGACGTCAGGATTTGTGCTAACGTGGCGTGTCGCTCACTCGGAGCACGCCACATGTCCAGTAATTGACCCTTAATCGCATTCCGTAAGCCCTTTTTTGCAATTTTACCTTTTTCTTTTATTTTCCTTAAAAAATCAAATAAATTAATTTCTCAAATTTTTATTGATTTAATTTGAAAACAAATAATGAAAGTAAATGGGAATTAAAGGAAAAGTTATAAAAAAAACCCCCAAAACAATTGAGTCATCTCTTTATCCTAAGAAAGTCTATTGAACTGAAAAAATTGAAGAAAGTCTTCTGCATCCACAAGCATGATTTCTCTCTGAACGAGTAATCTTACATTCTAACCAGAAAGTTCCATTGCATTGTAGTCATTTGTAATTTTCAACTCTAACAATAATAAAAAATATGACATTCAAAACCCTAAAAATTGTACAAAAACCTCATACATCTGAAGAAATATAAGTATAGTACTGGAGGAGTCCAATGTGAAACTTTTTTTGTTTAGATATATTGTATCTTTAAAAAAGTTTCTGAAATTATTCCATTCAAAGGAAATAGTTTGTTTTGTTTGACAAGAGAAAGGATTTTTTTTATACAAAAAAACATACTTTTTTTATTGATACCATAAAAATTATTTGTTTTTATTGGTCTAATAACAAATTTAGTCCTTTAATATTTATACCTTCTATAAATTGAGTTCTAATTCTAAAAAATAATAAATTTAGCCCTCAATATTTATAAAAATTTTCAATTTAATCCTAATTTTTGGCCTTTTTTTTTCCCTTTTCTCTAAGCCTATTCTTTTATGCTCTTAATTGGTGTTATTCAACGCATGAAAACTCTAAGGTTTCCAGTTTCTTATGCCAGAAAGATTATAAATTGTTGATAAAGGTTTTTTTTTTTTTTTTTTTTTTTAAGATTAAACAATGCTTCTTGGATATTGAAAACTCAAAGGTTTTTAGTTTTCGACACTAGAAAGATCATAAGTTGTCGGTAGGCTCGACCCTAGGGGTCATCAGGAGGTGTGGCCGCCCAGGGCCCAAAGCTGAAAGGGGTTCAAAATATTATTTTTCAATTTTTAAGGGGCCCAAAAAATTTAACTTTTAAGGGACCTAAATTTTTTTTTCCAACTTTTAAGAAACCTAAAGCCCCATTTTATTGTTTTGCCTAGAGCCCCAAAAATGTCAAGAACGGGCCTAGTTGTCGGGAAGTTTTTTTTATCTGTAACTTTTTATGTTAAAACAATGGTTGTCATGTGCCAACAGACTCAAATCCTACTAGAGTCAAATAAAAAAAATATTAAAGAAACTTTATGGCACCAAATACTAATAAGAATGTTTAGGGCTAAATATATTATTTTTTTAAGAAGTAAGACTAAATTGATAAAATGTATAAATATTGAATGAAAGTTTTTGTTATTAGGCCAATAAAAAGAATGCCATGTCAAGCTTCTATTCTCAACTTAAAGGCATGGTGACTGAAAAAATCTAATTCCAAAAACTTTAATAACTAAATCAAAAAAATTTATAGTTGCATGACCAAAACAAAACACTCTAATAGTTGAGTGACATTCATGTAGTTTACAACAACCATGTCATCTAGCTATTTCAGACTTAATGACACAGTGACTAAAAAAGCAAATTTAAATAGAGTAGTGATTAAATTGGAAATTTTCATAGTCAAATAATCAAAATAGAAACATGTGAAAAGTTCAGTAACTAATTAAGTAGTTTACCCAAAATTAAATGATGTTTTGGTTTAAATGGTAAAATTAAATATTTGTTAATTTGTTATTCTCGATATCACAGATTCAAATATTACTATAATTGATTTTTTTATTAATTTATAATATATAAAAAGGTAATTTTACCTTCATAATAATATATTTGACTTAGTATATAAAGTGGTATTCTAATAATTTACAAATAAGTTGATTTGTGATGTGAACTAGGCTTAATATAGACTAATCAATGTTTTTTAAACTGGACCAATTAAAAAAATTAAAAATTAAAAATTTTAAAAAATTAGTTCAATCGTCAGTTCAATCAATTTTTAACTAGTTCAACCATTGATTCAACCTATCTTTTATCCGGTTCAATCGGTTTGTACCAATTCTTGGTCTAACTGATTCAAAGACACTTTTTGTATTGGCACCTCGACTGGGTCCTGGTCCAACCGATTCGACCAACTAATCTTCTCTGGTTCAAACAACATTGAGACTAGTTTTACGGCACACCCACATTATGGATGAAAAAAACACTTAGGTAAAAAATATATGTAAACTTTTTTGAAAAAATCAATTAAAACCCTCCTAACTTTTTGCACTTAACTGAGCCATTGAACTAGCAAAACTAGCCAAATCAACATTTTGACTGATGTTGAGCGATAGTTTTTTAACAACACTGATGTAACCATTAATAGATGCCAAGTTAGCACTGTTACATTGACATGGTGTTGCCACATTAACTTTAAGTGCTGGCGTGACAATACCATATCATTGTCGGGTATTGACGTAACAATGTCATATCGCCTAGTGCTAACCTAACATTGCCATGTCAGCAAAATAAAAATTCAAAAAATTAAAAATACTTTAAAATTATTTTTTAAGATAAATACACAATGAATTTAGATAACTATTTGTTTAGATTCATTCTAGAATTATAAATTACATAAAAAAATTATAAAAAATATTAAAAGTCATTAAAATTTATAATAGTTATTAGAAATTAATTAAAAATCATGAAATTTTATAAAATTTGAAAAAAAACAAATTTTTTTATATTTTAACTAAAAACGGAAATCAACTACTTATATCATAAAATTAAGTTAACAAAATTTTTGTTATATTTTTGCCTCTCATTTTTCAATTTATGCAAGTTATATTAGTCAAATAATTTAATAAAAATGAGAAAATTAATGTTTTTTTATAAAATTTTATAAAACAATTTTTTTATAAAATTTTATGGTTTTTATTTAATTTCTAATCAATTTTATAATTTTTTTCTAATTTTTATGGGTTTTTAAAATTATTTTATTTATAAATTTTATAAAATTTACTTTGTTTAATTAATTTCTAATAATTATTATTTTTATATATTTTATAAATCTAGAATGTATGTAAACATATGGATGTCGAAGCTGAAATGAGTAGGGATTATACACACATGTTAAAAGTATTTTTAAAATATATTTATTTATGTCAGCGCTGGACAATGACATGGCATATCAACAAACACTGAGGGTTAACCTTAGTTAAAAAGTTTTACTAGTTCATAGCTTTAATTGGGTATAAAAAGTTGAGAGAAGGTTAATCAAATTTTTCGAAAAAGTAATAAGGCAAAATTTTATGTTTAAACAACCCTTAGTTGAAATAAATAAGTTAATTTCCATCACATGATTGAAGAATCATATAGAAACAAATACCAGCAATAAAGATAACCAGAACCGCCACAATGAGTGTTAAACAGGCGGCACGTACAAACATGACGCTCGTGTCAGTCTTGACTGTTTACTCTTGGGGATTCTGTTTTTCGTTTGCTTCACTTGAACAAGTTACGCGCGGTATAAATGAAGATTAAGCCTTGTTATTTTGGAAGCAATTGCATATGGCAGTGGCAATTATCAGAATTCTGAACAATTCCCTCGCAATGAAATTCATCATTGGTGATGTATTAATTATCATCTTCATCTTGTTTATAACGCGACTGCCGCAATCCTTTTCAACAACGGAAGCAATTCAGCCATCACTCACTCGGTTAGATTCCAAACGCTCGTCTCCATCTGTTCAAGAATCGGCTGCTAAAGCCGTTTTGGGAAGATTGCTTCCTACCCATTTGCACAGTTTCCACTTTAAGATTGTCTCCAAGGTATTTCCTTTGAATCTAATTTCAATTGGGTTTGGTTTGCTAGTTCCTGTTATTGCCATTCGTTGCAAGGAAGAATTAGTTATTGGCTCCTTAAAAGGAAAATTAGCATAATTGCAATTTGACGTGTTGCTGCTGTTGTTGTTACTATCTTTGACTTTTAGTGTTTTCTGTTCCGAGTATCAGGATGTTTGTGGCGGACAAGGTTGCTTTTTGATAGAAAATTACGATGGCCCAACCGAAAATGGACCCGAGATACTGTATGTGCAAATCAGTCTTGTAATTGTTGAGTGTGAGGATGGATGTCTTTTTATGCTTGGTTGTGTTGTTCTGAACTTCTAGGATTTTAATTAATTTGACTAGTGATCATATCCTACAACATGTAGGTAATGTCACTCCTCATTAAAAAGATGACACTATGGTTTTCGCCCGATTGTCTTCTTTTCTGCTTCATTTTAAGTAAGACAGTTTAAAATGCTTTAACTGTTTTGGCATTTTTTATGCTGCTCTTTTTCAACTCCAGAATTAAAGGTACCACAGCAGTTGAAATTGTCTCTGGCCTCCACTGGTATATTAAATATTTCTGTGGTGCTCATGTATCTTGGGGCAAGACTGGTGGTGTGCAGTTAGCCTCTGTTCCCAAGCCAGGGTCATTGCCCCTTGTAAAAGACAGCGGTGTGTTGATTCAACGGCCAGTACCATGGAACTACTACCAAAATGTTGTTACTTCTAGTTGTAAGTATATGAATCTTTGTTCCTGCCTTCACTCCTTCCAATCATCATGATCATTGTATGTTTGCTTAACATCAAAGAAGGAAGAATAAGATTATATTGATTTAGGGTGTTTTATAGTTGGAATGTAGCTGTAGTGTATTTTAGGGTACTTAAATGTCTTATTATAATAAACTAACAAGTGATTTGACAGTGAGAACAAGATGATAACAACAGATAAATAGCTTTAGACATTTCATGATGCTGGTCAAATGTAATACTCACTGCAATATCAAATCCTTCCTTGCAGATTCATATGTCTGGTGGGATTGGGAAAGATGGCAGAAAGAGATAGACTGGATGGCTCTCCAAGGAATCAACCTGCCCTTGGCATTTTCAGGACAAGAAGCCATATGGCAAAAAGTTTTCATGGTGAAGAGCTTTTATTGTTATTAAGCATATTGATTTGCCTATACAGATCATTAAATTATCAGTTTTCTCTTGCTTTAACATTATCTATACATGATGACTTATTTCCTTCTATATCTACTGAGAATTGGCTTCTAATTTCCAGGGGTTTAATATTAGCATGGAAGATTTGAATGATTTCTTTGGTGGACCGGCTTTCCTTGCTTGGGCTCGCATGGGAAATTTACATACGTAGGTTAAACGTGGTTTGATCAGCTGTAATCCTATTTCTCAAACATAATGGCTGCAAGTAGAAGTTACTGTTGAATCTGCCATTAGATGTTCTAGTACTAGAAAGGGTTTGAGTGAAACTTTACCCATAAAGGCATGACTAACCGAAAACGGGTTTTATACACACAACAAATGTTGATTAGTGCTCTATTTATTATTTCTCATTATGGTTAAACTTGTGCAGTAGCACATGTCTAGCTTTTACCAAAAAATGGTTATACACAAGACATGATCATGATATATTCCTAAAGTTATCTTAACTGTGGATTGTTCACTTTGTACTGAGTCCTGTAATCAGCATATTTATCTTCAGCTTTTGTCTTTCTGGACCTATGATTTTTTTTTTTTGTCATAGTTGGGGTGGTCCTTTATCCAAAAACTGGTTGAAACAGCAGTTGGTTTTACAGAAGAAGATATTATCTCGGATGTTAGAGCTAGGCATGACTCCAGGTACAGTTAAATTTTCTGATATAGTTTAATTGTTTCCGTTGCAATGTTTATGTCGATTTTTTTTTCCCTTAAAGGTCTATACATTAGTTATTGCAGAAAAAATTATGTTTGAGCTGATAAATTATATTGTTTTCGATCTGTCTAGTGCTTCCTTCTTTCTCTGGGAATGTTCCAGCAGCTTTGAAGACAATTTTTCCTACAGCTAATATAACTAGACTAGGGGACTGGTACTTAATTTTCTTATCCTCAAAAGTACACTATGAATTAATCATACAATTCCTTATGGGTTTCACATGACAACTTTAATTGTTAGTTGTAATTATTTTGGACCACAGACATCATGCACTGAAAAAATCTTATCTGATTAAGAATTATTTATTAAAAGCATGAGTTTACTGTTCTGTTTTAACCCCTAATAGGAACACAGTGGACCGTGATCCCCGTTGGTGCTGTACTTATCTCCTCAATCCTTCTGATCCGTTATTTGTTGAGATTGGAGAGGCTTTTATCAAAATGCAAATCAAAGGTCTGTGCTCATATAGAAGTGTTAAATATTTGCATTAGTAATGTTTTAGGTAACATTCTGCATTTAACATGGATAAGAATATATAAAAGAAAATCTTAATAGAATCAAGAAAACCTGAACTAAAATAAGTCAAACATTAGTTATATACCAGATGAAATTTAGGTATATGACCTTTACTGAGAATTTATATGTGTTTGGGCACAATGCTCATATATGAGAGTGAGCACACGAGAATGTAGTTATTAACATCATTTGTGCAAAGTAGTAAAGAAATGGTACCGGCAAGAAAAGGTAAGCCACTTATTACTGAATTGGTAATGCATTTTATGTTCCTGCTACCGTGATATATACTTTTAAAATCTCTGAGGTTAAATATGAGCATTACACAATTTCTTCTCTTCTTAATGTGTTGATTATTTCTTCTGGGTTCATACTCTCTTCATCTACTTCATCAGAATATGGTGACGTGACTGACATCTACAACTGGTAATTTACCTCAATCTATTTAATTACTGTATTTTCCCATCATATTTTTTTTCTCCTCTTGCTTTAACCTATTAGAAGTAGATCTTCTCATTCTTCCTTTGTTTTTGAATTTTACACTGTCATAGTGACATTGAAGAAATATATGTTTCTGTAATATGCAGTGACACCTTCAATGAAAATTCCCCGCCCACAAATGATACAACATATATCTCATCACTTGGTGCTGCTGTGTACAAAGCAATGTCCAATGGTGACAAGGATGCTGTGTGGTTGATGCAAGTATGATGGTTACTTCTGCAACATTGCCTCCTCTTTTATTCTGTTTATTCTTTTGCAAACAGTTAATCATATTTCCATAAAATGACATGATGTAGATTTGACATTGTTATATCATTGCGTTGCAAAATTACAAGGCCAAATTTAAGTTGGATCCTATAACATAGGTTTCTTTTACCAGCTAAAGTATTACCACATTATTCTACCAATATGCAGGGTTGGCTTTTCTACTCGGACTCAACTTTCTGGAAGCCACCCCAAATGAAGGTATATATGAACCTGGGACAATAGTCAGTAGCTAACATCTTTTGTTCTTACCTTGTTATTATTATAAAAGTTTGCAACTTTTTATTAATCTAAAATATTCATCTGATTGGGAAAGTATTGTTTTATCCTTTCACCGAAGTATCAAGCAATTGCCTATACAAGCTGCTTTGGGAACTGTTGTTTGGGGTTTTAGGATTTGGACAACATTGGAATAAGGGTTAAATTGTTACAAAAGCTAGAATGCTTCAATAGAAAAATAAAGAAGTCATTTGGCATATTATTGCTTAAGAAAGAGTACTTTTTGGGCACCATATTGTAAGTGATTTGATCATATAAATCTGGTAATATTCACAGGCACTTTTACATTCTGTTCCAGTGGGGAAAATGATAGTTCTTGATTTATTCGCTGATGTCAAACCAATATGGGCAACTTCTTCTCAATTTTATGGCACTCCTTATGTCTGGTAGTTCTCTTATCATTGTCTCCTGCAATTTCATGGCATTCCATAACCATTAGCAAGATATTTACTTTTTGAAATGTCTTTCTTAATTCAGTTATATTCTTTTTTTTCTTCTTGAACGTGTAATTTGATGTTTGTATTACAGAATATCACTTTATGTTATCTCTTTATCAGGTGTCTACTGCATAATTTTGGAGGAAATATTGAAATGTATGGAACATTGGATGCAATTTCTTTAGGTCCAGTGGATGCTCGCATCAGTAAAAATTCAACCATGGTAGGCAGAGTGTCTTGCGTTTAAATATCTTCTAACCATTGCTAGAAACAAACATTACAAATAATTAAGGCTTTTAGGCATAGAGTGTCTTAGGAAAATCGCTTTATATAATGCAACATGGTGGTGGAGGTTAAAAGTCATATAACTTCTATGCCTATATTTTATTTGTGATGTCATCTTTTGCCCATTCTTTTTAACTTCTTGCATTCAACGGTGTTAGATGATTTTTAGGTGTATAACATATGTGAACTTCTGGTACTTTCATGATCTGACATATTACTTTTATGGAACAGTTTCAATCATGGAACTTTTTTATAATGTGTAGGTCGGTGTTGGCATGTGCATGGAAGGAATAGAGCAAAATCCGGTTGTATATGAGTTAATGTCTGAAATGGCATTTCGAAAGGAAAAAGTTCAAGTTCTGGTAATCAACCTGTTTTGACATCTTTTCAATTGCTTGAAGTGCATTTTGTTTCATAACTAGAAAGTGATGGAACTTCCATTTCTTTCTCTTCCTTATCATTTCCGAAATAAAAGTCCATTTTATATATATATTGATGGAAGTCCATTATATTTCTAGCTGCTAGTGACTGATACAGAGACACATGTTGGGCGTGTTAATTCTGATGTTGTGAACCATCACTGACAATGAGGATCATGAGAATATTGAGATGCATGCAGTGATAGTGCTCGTTTTTACTTCTTTTTAAGCGTGGAGGTTGTTTGGCAATAGCTAACTTCTTGTTTTGTAGGAATGGCTGAAGACCTACACCCACAGACGCTATGGTAAATCAGTTCAACAAATTAAAGAAGCATGGGCAATTTTGTATCACACAGTTTACAATTGTACAGATGGAATCGCCGTATGTTTCAATGCACCAATGAACTGCAAATTCCTATTTCATATTACTTCCCTCTATAAGTATTACCTTAAAGGAAATAGATCTAATTGTGGAACTCCATTATGGAATTATTTGATATGTTTCAGCAATATATCCACATGGAATAAATATTCCAGCTGCTAAATTTAACTTCTGAGTTCTGTAATTTAGGACCCATCAATAAATTTATGTAGTCATTTATATAGGACCTGGTGTTGGATTTTCCTTTGTTGCAGGATCATAACATTGATTTCATAGTCAAGTTTCCAGATTGGGACCCATCAATAAATTTTGGAGCTCGACCATCAAAGCTAAACAGTATGCATACATTCCGCTCAAGAACCAGGAGCAGAAGATTCTCATTTCAGGAACGTAGCTCTGATCTGCCTCAAACACATTTGTGGTATTCTACTCATGAGGTTGTCAATGCTTTAAAGCTCTTCATTGCAGCTGGAAATGATTTAGCTGGGAGCCTCACATATAGGTTACTCTTTTTCTCTTTCATATTTCGCTATAACAATTTAAAAGCAAAAGGAATAAAAGCAGCTTCTAATAGAGACTATATCCACTGATTCACGGTTTGTTGACAGATACGACTTAGTCGACTTAACACGTCAAGTGTTGTCAAAGCTAGCAAACCAAGTCTATTTGGATGCAATAAATGCTTTCCGAAGGAAGGATGTCAAAGCTTTGAATATTCACAGCCAGAAGTTCATTCAACTAATAAAGGATATTGATGTACTACTAGCTTCTGATGACAATTTTCTGCTTGGAACATGGCTTGAAAGTGCAAAACTGTTGGCAGAAAACCCAAGTGAGATGAGACAGGTGTGTACAAATATTTTCCTCATTGTTTTGTTACTTCAAAACCAAATCATATATATTTGGTTTTATTTATAACCCTATCCATTCGACAGTATATACCATTGTTCGATTTTGATTAGAATGCTGCTGAAGTTATATTTATTCTGTGCGACAGTATGAATGGAATGCTAGAACGCAAGTGACAATGTGGTTTGATACCACACCAACCAATCAAAGCAAGCTTCATGACTATGGTAATTTTGAACATATTGACATCATCCAATATAAATTGAAGTTTTTATCACCGATCTAACATTAAATTCTTTTTGTCGGTTCTGATTAGCCAACAAGTTTTGGAGTGGACTGCTGGAGGGGTACTATTTGCCACGAGCTTCAAGCTATTTTAGCTATTTGTCCAAAAGCTTAGGGAAAAATGAGAGTTTCAAGTTGGTGGAATGGAGGAAACAATGGATATCATTCTCAAATAAGTGGCAAGCAGGCCTTGAGCTGTACCCAGTGAAGGCCCAAGGAAATTTCCTTACTATAGCCAAGGCTTTATTTGACAAATACCTAAGTTAATCATAGTATTAAGATAGAATTAAAAATCCTGGGTTTTTCTTTTTAAGTACAATTAGAATACAGCATGTGATTTCTTTCTTTTTCATTTTGCTTTATCTATCATTTCTCACAACTGATACCATATGGATTGCGGAGCCGTGGAACTTCCCACTTTAGGCGACTTTTCCATTTCTCTATTCTCATTTCACCTTGTGGATTGTGTTAAGGGGTCGATCTACATTTGTGTCCAAACCATCCTTCTCATTCTTCATGATTCTGGTATTGTTGAAGTTGTCAAAGTACGGTCCATATAGTCACAAGATCGCTTCCGGAATGCCAAGCTTGCCGCTGAGATACAATTGTGTGGGAACATCACATTTGTGGAGACCTGAGACTGCATCCGCCTGAGTCAGAGTCAATGCTAACAAGGGCTCTAACAAGAAATTTTGGTTCTGTTTGTCGTTCTGTCTTTCATCTTTTCTCATTTCTTCTAGTACTGCCTTGCTTGTGTCAATGCCTGTAACAGTTGTTCAAAAATATTAGTAAAACCTTAAACAATAAGATCCATTCACCAATCGGTTTAGAAAATAGCCTCTACCCTCACCTGCAAGGTGTCCACCATGTACATAGCCATTAAATCTTTCACTCGTGTGTTCACCAGTAAAGAAAATGCGTCCCACTGGGGCCTATACAATTTTTTTTTTAAAAAAATACAGAAGAAAATAATTGTTAAACCATGATTGACTAAAATTTGAGACTATAAATAAATAAATTATGAGTTACCTTAATATCATTAATGACTTGGTTATTAGATATCATAGGGTAGTTGCTGTAGCTGCAACGCTGGAACCTGTTATTCCACCAGCGGGGAACAAGTATATCAGTGGCATCGGGTATGTCAGACCCGAACATGTCCCTCAGCACAACCATAGCTTCCTTCAATGTCTCTTCATCGGATTGAGATTCCACACGCTTCGATTCATCGTTCGTCAATGTTACAACCAAAATATTCGAACCAGGGTATGCATTCTCCATGTGCTGATGGCATAGCAACAGATCAGCAGCCAATTTTAGATGAATTCCAGGAATAGCTAAGAATAAATGGATGGATGATATAATCTCATAGATGCCAAAAGATTTAGGATTCTAATCAAAATACTTTTTATTATTTAAAAAAGAACACAAGATAAGGTCAGTATAATCCCATTTTTGCCTCAATGGGCCACACCATGATCATTAAAAAGTTTGTTTTCTTCAATGTCAAGCAATTAAAGTAATATATGATTTCTTGGTAATCAAACTGATTATCAAAAGGCATTTCATCCTCTCTCAAAAGGAAAAACACAGAAAACAGCTCAGATAGTGACTGGTTCCAACAATGCAACCAATTCACAGCTCTGAGACAGTGAATGTGACAAAAACAGGCACATCATTGAAGGAGCAACTATGCGGTATCAATATTTCTGGTGGACTGAACTGATGACAGGAATATATACATACCCAGATCAGAATAAATCTAGAGATGACCCACAAATAGTGGGACTTAAACTGGAATAAAATCTATACTAAGAACCCGCACATGATTTACACAAGTCGAGACTCAAACTTGGGAATTCAAAGTTCCCGGGACCTACCATTGGGATGATTCCATATATTCAAATACATAATATTAGTCATCAAATTTAAACATATCACGTAGGCTGCTAGGTTGTTAAATGTTAATCATAGCCCCTAACAGATAAGACAACCAACAAAGTCAACCACCAGCTTCGTTAAAAAAGTAATACTATTACTATATGCCAATAATTACTGAACCTGTATTTAGCGGCTGCATAATCATTTACGTAACACAAAAACGTTGTCATTTTATGCAGGAAAAACGGGCCTTTTTTTATTCCTACATGATGAATGGAGCAGCCTAGGATCAAGGACAGTGCACACCACAAATCATTCTTTAAGTAGCAAGAAAAATGAAGATAGAATTTTATAATACTGAGGTGGCAGCAAGAGAATTGGTTAGATAAAAATATCAAAGTTAGCTGGCAACAATATTATAAAGGAAATAACGATTAAACCAACCTGCCAAAACGTGTAATAGCCTCTCCTCTCGTGAGCATAGATAAAGAACTCTTTTCCAGGCCCACAAGGCCAGAACTTATACGGAAACTTGAGGAAGATCTTGGTATACACCATCACATCACATTTCTCTATGGCTTCCGTTTTCCACCTCTGTAATCATTAAATATATTTAAGTTAATCAAGCAAAAGAAAATTTGTGATAATGAACCGAAATTTTAAACGATTAAGCAATCTTAAGCAGGGAGGCCACTATAAAAAATATGCATTATAAATAGGACAGTCTTAGTCCAAGACATCTCCAAGCTCATTACGTGTAAAAGAGCAAGTGGGGGATATTTCCTTTCAACTTTTTGCAAGTGGTCTATTAAATAAACGAATTTACGAATTTGGTTCCAACAACCACAGTATCCACACGTGAGCCCTACATGTTAATTAAAGGCATGAATTTCATGCTCATCCTCATAAAAAGACCCAAATATTTTTTCATGGATTATTGACCACTTTCTCCATCCAGCTCCAGTTCTACTACATATCACTATCAATCATTGGGGTGAATATATGATGTCTCTGTCTCCTAAGGTAGATTAAACATGGCTTGCCTGCTCAGAAAAATGCTTAAATCATAGGTTGAATTATACTCTCCCTACATTTTTAAGTTCTTAAGAAAGCTAGCCTTGAAGTTAAGTCTAACATTGCTAAGATTAACATGTTTAATTAATAATTGGTAATTATAGTATCTTGCAGTATCACTTCAATTTATTTTCCGTTTTTAGTCAAGTAGTACCATTCAAGAAAATGAAATGCAGCTGTACAATATATTTTATTTACAAATGATCACCCCCAAAAGTACACGTGTTGTGGTAAAATAAAAATTCTCAACTTCTCAAGAATCTCAACGCTAGAAAAGAGATAATCACATGAACCTATGGGTTACAAAAGCTGTGGATCATCGTGCAACCCATGGTATTTGCATATAATAAAGGCACCTCGAAAATATATATCCCTTTCATCACCCATCAGCAAACTCTATTTAATACAGCTAAGTGGCTATAACCATGAACTTTGACTCTTTCCAACTTTATGATATTTAATATTGTGGCCCACACACCTTAAGAAAACAAGAAAACAAGTTTGGCAACTCGCATCTATGAGGACCTATAGCCTAGCGTTCTCATCCTATTGATTCAACGGTCAAAGATCCTCCTAATGAACATAATTTTGATGAACAAGTGTTCATAGAAATGCAAGAGGATACTTACGGGCAAGGGTGGCCTGAAGGAAATGAGGTCGCTTTGAAGAACACCAATGCTAGCAGACAAAATCACGTAGTCGGCTTCGTAAACACAACCATCCTCTGTTCTCACCGTGACGCCGTTTCTAGAGTGCTGTAATTCCCTAACAACCTGCCCCAAGTCATGCACAAATAAGTAAACATACTTAAACAGCAACATATTAGTTAATTGAAATTTTTTAAAAAGAAAAGTTTAAACGTCTCCTCGGATACTGAGAAGTCAAAGCTACAAAACCTATGCAATTCAAATACCAGAAGCGATCAGGCAGAAAGGGAAGGATTTATTGAAGGAGGTACATAGAGCCCATACCCTCTTTACCCATTTATTTGGGGGGGGGGGGGTCTACAGGGCATAGTCAACAGTAGGGAAGGAAAGAAAAAGGTAATTGATGTCTGATTTTAGAGCGACGATAGTGAAAACAACAACATATTAAATGAAGAAACTGACAAGACTCTCTATTTGCATGTCCCTATGTAAGCTGTGACAAGACATCTCAACACCAGGGTGTTGTTATCTGGTCATTGTGGACAGTGCATAATACTGAAAATTGGAGAATTCGGGGCCCTCCTAATAGATGATTAGTAATGAACAAAAAGAAAAAACTAATGGATGATTAGTGTGCGAGGCAAAATTGACTTTAATTGTTTCAAAAAATTGAACTCATGGGTATATAATTAAACTGAAAATTATAAGGTACTGTTTTACGAGTTTCCCGGCTTTGCATCATTGAAAATGTTCATAACTGGGAACATAACCAATATTTGAGGTTGACTTATTATTTTCTTGCTTCCAAACATTGATGATATCATTACAATGATGGAAAAGAGTTAAGCTTATGAGTCAAGAAAAGAAACAACCAAAAAAATCCAAAATTTTCAACGAAAAAAATATATATTAGCATTTGTACTAATGACTAATTAGCAGACGTTTCTAAGATCATGATGATGACAGTAAGAAAAAGAAAAAGAAAAAAAAAAGAGAGGAGAAACATAATTAATCAACAAACGAAACTGAAAAATAGAAACTAAAAAAACACAGTTGACCCTCCATGGTGAAATACCGAAGAAAAGGATGGATCATAATAATAATAATGAACAAAGGTGTTAAAATAACTTTTAGTCAACGTCATCATCTGAAAACTCCCAAAAGTGGGTCAATCAATCTTAAAAACAAAAGGAAAACAGTGGATGCATATAAAAGTAAAACTACGACTCAGAATTTTCTTTTTTTTTGGGGCATCCTTCCTGTTTCCTTTGTTTTCATTCCATGATCGAGTTAAAGAAACAAAACGATTATATTATATGGATAAAAATTTTGATTAAAATATAAGAAAAAGCAAAAGAAATCAAAAGGTTGGAATTCATACCTTGTTCAGTTTGAGTCGATTGTCCAGGATTTTACCCTCCGAGGTAAACAGAAATTCCTCGGCCATTTTATACAGTAAATATTCATAACCTCTTTCATCTGCCACCAAAAACTCTCTTTCCCCAAAATCTACGTAAGTTGATATTGGCTCCACCTCTGTATGCTAAAACAAGAAGCATCAGCCAAATAGAACTGGATATTTTATGCATTTCAATGTGAAACTAGGAAATAGAAATTTGAAATAGAAATTTCTAATGACAGAGGATTTTTTGGAGCATATTTTCACAAAGGAAAGGAACCGATCCAAAATTCCAAATGCATGAATGAAAACACTAAAATATTTTCATTTGCATTGCTTTTCTTGGCATCCAAGCAGGGGAAAGCAAAAATGGGTTGCTCGACTTGCCTGCCATCTCAAAATCGTGTAATATAAAGTCAATTGCGAGCTCTATTGGTGTCTTCGGTGTTCTAAAAAAACCAAATGAACAGGAAAAATTAATTCAACGATGGCTAATTAGTAAATTAATAATTATGAAACAATCGTATATTCTTCTTACAAAGTAAAGTCGGTTCTATTGGTGGCATCTTCCACACAGTTTGACTCGCGGCCCTTCAGTTTCTGAATCGCTGAGTCCACCGCCTTCTTGTACGAGTCGGCGGCGATTCCACTTGGAAATATCTTCCCGCTGCAACTCATTCGTAAAAAAAATCAGCTTAAATTCATCCAGACGCAGAATTTCATTTCATTTTTATCACGAAAAAACAGAGACTCAACAAAAAAATAATAATAATAATTTACGCCGGCAAATCAAAATGTCCATGTGGCGTTGCCCACAGAAAAAAAAGAAGAAGCTAATTCTCAAAGCTCAATCATTCACCACCAAAGAAAAAGGGTAAAGAGAAGAAAAAGGATTCGGACCTCCGATCGTAGATGTTATAGCGGGCATTGCTGTAGTCAGAGAAACAGGTTCGGAGGCCAAGCTTCGCGGCAATCTCCCAAACCGGGTTGGACTCTTTGCCACCTACACCGGCAATCCAACCCGCTCCCAGCTCCACCGAGACGTCTCCGAACTTCTCTTTCCGGATCCTACCGCCAATTCTATCAGACGCTTCTAAGATCAACAAATCCCCAATTCCATTCTCAGCCAAAACCTTCGCCGCCGATAAACCTATCCAGAATTTTAAAAAATAATCCATCAATTAAAACGATATTTTTTAAAATTATAATATCTCATAACAACATGTAATATACATGTGTTTGCTCGTTTAACAGAATAAATTCACTGTTAAATCAAATTGTTTAACGATACAGACCGGAGACGCCGGCGCCGATGATGATAACGGACGACCGAGGAGAAGGCTCCATTAGAGAGAGAAAAAAAATAAAGATGGGAAGAGAAAATGGGAAGGCAAAGGGAAATTCAAATGACTGTAGATTTTGTGTGTTTGAGTAGTGATGGCAAGACAAACAGAAATAGCGGGAGTCCGTTTATAAAGGAGTTCTTTTTCGCTATTTTTGTATTTTTTAAATTTATTAAATACTAGTAATTAAATAAAAAATAGTTTTTTTTTTGGGTTTGGTTTCTTATTGCAACTTTACAAAGTGTACATTTAAGTTTTGTGATGGTTAAGTAGGGAGATGGGAATTTGTTCTGGTAATTGACGACGAGTTGACGCGCCGTCTATCCAAAAGTAGATATTTAGTTATTACGTCAACAACCATGAAATTTACTTGCATTGGTTTAATCATTATTCACATATATAGTCGGTTTTAGTGACACAACGTTTTCAATTTCATCCTCCACGCAACTGGCTGTTTCATTAATTTTCCTACTTTTGTCCATCCATATTTCTTTATTGGCAAAACAATATTGTATTATTCATCAAAGGAAATTAACATACAAAGTAATTCAAAATCTATCAAGCATATTCTCTAAGCTTTTGGATTTCTACTACAACAATACAATTACTTAAATGGAGCGGGTAAACCATCTTTGTTGCCACCCATCCCTCAATGCACATCCTCTTTCTACAATGTGTTGCCACCCAATTAGTAGCTTTGTTAGTTTCTCTTTTGATCAAATTGAACTTCGTTGTCAATTCTACTAAGCCTAGGATAAATATGCCATATCTTCCTTTTGTCTCTGTTGGTAACCTCATCAAAAACAACTTCGGTATCCGTCTCAATAATGACTTTATCCAAATTCTTCTTGACAACCAACTTCAGGCTTAAATAGATAACTTGCAATTCAGCCACCAAGCTTTTCCCTTCCCCATCAATCACAACACCATTTGAGTCTCGAGCAATGATTCATACGCCAGCTTATTTTGTATTATAATCAAAAGCTCCATCAATATTAATCTTTATCCATTCATTCTCTAGTTTTTCTCCAAACTTCACCAAAAGAGATTTCTATTGTATTGACACTTAAATGACACCCTGAGGATTCCATCATACAAAGAATCTCAATCGACGACATCTTAATTTTGCAATCAGTCCTTCTCAAATCAATATCCTTACCATTCATCACTACTTCACATTGAGCTTTCCAAATGAACCAACAGGTGTACACTAGTCTTATCTTTACCTCCTCAACATCCTTACCGTTGCTACCACTAGAAAACATCATTTCCTCAAACCAACACATAAAGCTAGAAATATTATCTTTTTAGATTCTTTAACTATGAAAAATTTCAAACCAGACACCTCTCACCCAGCTACACCCCAACAGCAAATGTTCAACAGTCTCATTTTCCTCATTACAGATAAAACAAATAGGAAATTTAAATCCAAATCTTCTCCACAAATTGAATTTGGTACATAAGCACAAATACAAAATTTCCACAAGAAAATTTAACTTTATTTTAAATTTTCAAACTCTATAAGCTCTTCCACAATTTCTTAACAATAACATGAGAAGAAGAAAATGGCCTATTCAAATCTGAATTCCCTTTATCTTTTTGAATAGTTCTATATCCAGACTTCACAGAATAGGTTCCTGAAAGAGTGAGAGGCCATACCATTCCGTTTTGATCATTTTGATTATCTATTAGAGTCCGAAGAATGGCTTCTTTCTCATCATTAGCAATCCACCTCTCAGTGGCTTCCAAATTCTATTCCCCTTTCTCCCTGTCAATAATCTCTACTACTCTCATAAATAGATAAACATCCAATGAAGCGCGAGAATTTAATACATCTCCATCCACAATGTTCCAGCAAAAATGAAGAAACAAAAATACTACAACAAAAACAAAAAGAAAAGAAAAAGAAAGAAAAGAAGAGAAAATAAAAAATAAAAATAAAAACCTAAAACTAAGAAATATAAAAAGCAAAGAACAAATGTTCAACCAACAAAATCTAAAATCAAAAGCTTATAATGTAGTGTTTATAGTCTACTAACATTTAACCTAACATTGACCATTATGCCTTTAAATAAAAAAAAAAAAGACTTAAACTTATTTGGACACAAAATTGCCCCTTACATTTTTTCAGCTCGTCGGGTAGTGGTAACGTGACACCGAAGCTTTGGTGTTGTGATACCCAAAACTGTGGTGCAATTGGGGTCTCGAGGTCTCAATTTTGCGATACCATTGGAGTTGGTCTTAATTTTCTTCAATTTAAGCAATTATTGTCTCTCTATACCATCTCAATCACATCATTACGTTCTTCATGACACGTTTGGCCTATTAAGATCTCAAAAGGGTGTAAAACAAGCAAAAATGTTGATTAAAACTTGAAACTAATAATCAATAAAAATATATAAAAGACACTTGATGAGCTTATACACTTAAATTGGTTGGAATAAGCTCCTCAAGTGTAACAGAGAGCCTAATTTAACATATCAAATTACGACAAATCAGTAATCTTTTCACAACCTTCTTCTTTTAACCAACTATCTTCAAATTTAAACTGATAAGAGCTCTTTTTATCTTTATAATCTCTATGAACCACAATAGGGGAATGATCTGATCCTATGGTTGTCAAATCCAACCATTCAACATTTCCTGAAACCTTGTCAAGCCTCTCTTTCACCAAAAATCCTTCATTTACCCCAAACCAGGTAAACTTTTGTCTCTTGAAACTAATCTCATTCAATCGACACCAAAAGATCATCTCCTTAAAATAATCCATCTTTCTTCTTTCTTTAAGTTGTCCTCCCTCCTCTTACTGACATATAATATCATTAAAGTCTCCAAAATACAACCAAGCCCTTCTAATACAGTCCCCCTTAATCTTCAAAGCTTACCACACTTTCTTTTGATCTTTAAACACAATAGCTCTATACACCCAACAAATCCTAATAATAACCCCACTCTCTAAAACTACCTTAGAATCAATAAGATTCTTACATCCTTCTACAATTCTCACCTGCAAATCTTCCTTCCATCATAACGGGTGACCCCCACTCAAACCTTTAGGTTCCTTATACCAAGTTCCTTCAAATTTAAAATTTCTCCTTCAACGATCAACTCTATCTTTCTTGTTTTTTTCTTTTCATCAAAAACACCATATTTGGATAATATCTTCCTATCAACTTCTTTAAATTTTGAACTGTCAGGGTGATCCAAATACCCTGACAGTTTCATGCTAGTAGGGATTATGGTTGCTTAGTGGTTGTTTTAAGCCAACCACCACACCCAATACATTTACCATTAATCCAATTGAAATTTCAAATAGGGGCCAAATCTCCACTCCCTTCAACAATACTCTTTATTTTATTTTTCACCTTCATTTTCTTCTTAGCGGTACCCCTTCTTGGTCTCCCTTGTTTGGCACACCCCTCCTCTTTAATATTAGCTTGAGAACTATTATTCATTTATCCGGCCAAAACCTCCATTCTCCTTCTCTTCTTCTCATTCTCCTCCCCTATATCATCTTCCCTTTCACCCAAACTTCTTTTCAAATTCAACATTTTAAACTCTTTCTATAACACCATATTCTCCATCAAAGAAACTTGTTCCCTAATAATACAACTCTCAGGCTCATCAAGTAACTCAACAAAATAAGGAAAAATGATTTTTTCCTCATCATTCGGAGCTACTACAATCTAGTTAGCACCGTCATGTTTCCTTCCATTCCCCATCCACATTAATGGCCTCATCTATCACCCCTTTATCAACACTCACAAGCTTTTCATTACCACCTAGACTAATCATTTGAATTCTAAGTTCCCCCTTCTTCCTCGATCTAACTAAAAACCCTTTAGACTTATCATCCATTATAATACTCGTAGTACCCAATTGTTTTGTAATTTCCTAGTTGGTTGTTTCATTAAATATCCTACTTTGGTTCATCCATATTTAAATCCTTCCTAAATTAATATTAAATCATATCACACTTATTATAGGTATGTATTTTTCTAGATTTCATATAAAAGATAAAAATATCCTTAGAAAAACATTTGTTTTGTAAAAATAATGAATTTTTACTAATTTCACAAATGAGTAAGTACTGATGTGATAGGTAACACCAACTCAATAAAACTCTTAAATAATAGTATAGATAGATATAAGAAATTCAACAAATTTACGTTCAGTCTCAGAAATATAGTTCTTTTACTCTTTTAATTTCAGAATTAAAGTTTAATTGATAACACTATCAAATGAATTGAGTTAAATTAGGTTATGTGGCATCTTTAATATATATATATATATAAACACACATGTAAAAGAAAGCAAATAAAATAGTTGAGTTCAATATGGCAAGATTTTCAATTCTAAATATGTTGTTATAAGGTTGTCTAGCATTATTTCAATTAAGCACAGTAAAGGTCAATACTTAATTTTTTTACATAATTTCTATGTAGCTTTAGATTGATTACGTGAGACTTTTTTTTATTTTAAAAATGTCATTACTTTTGGAGTATGATCAATTAGACTAGATATTATTAAAATTAAAATTTAAAGAAAAAATTCAAAATTTGAATGAGTGTAAAGATTAAAAGCATAATTAGACATTAATATTCCTACTAGTAAAATATAAGGCACTATTTGCATTATTTTTTTCTTTTCAGAAACTTGAGGGAAAGCTATGGGGTAACAAAATATTGATTTAATTTGTAGCTAAAACAACAGAAACTAGCTACACCATGCTACTTTGATGCTCTTAACTTTTAATTATTAATACAATTAATGCAATATATTCCTAGTATTGAACCAATTAAAGAAGTTTATTTTTTTTTACTAATAATGGCTTAGAGATGTAAAATTCATCTAATAATTAGATTTTAATATATTTATTAATTATTTGTAATTATCTATAGTATATTTTGATCATTATTGTAACTAATATGCATAGGGGATTCAGTTACATTCATTGAAAAGGATTTACACATAATTAATCAATATGACTTTCAATTAAAAGAAAAATTACATTTTGTAAAGAAAAAAAAAGTAGAATTCTTTGTAATTGCTACATAATAAATGTGATTTCTTACAATTATTTTGTAAGATCCGAACACATGCATAATGTTTTTTTTTTTTGGTGAAATACAAGAATATGACAAGACTTGAACAACTAACATAATTAGTGCGATTCGAATCCAGATCATACTTGGAATAATGAACATTCTAACCATTAAACCATCACATAAGATGCACATGCATGATTTTTTTTTTTTTTAAATTTGCATATTAATTTGAGGCTATATGGATCCATATTCACATAAAATAATAGAATCGTGATATTATATATGTAGTAACACATGGTATCAATAATGAAGAAATATGTATATATAAAGTAGTAATAAATTGGAGTGAATGTGGTCCAATATTTGGATGAGGAGAATGAGGAAGAAATATTCTGACTTAAATCTGGAAAAACTGAAATATTAGGCATTGAATACTAAAGGACGTTGCCGAGTAAGTAAGGCATTGAATTTGTCCTTACCAATTAATGAGTAATTAATAATGATAAGCATTTAGAGAAGTAATTGATGGACCATCACTCAATGGGTTTGACCGATCGACCAAAATGGGATTACTGATTTATCTTCATTTTCCCCACATTTCATATTATTTTGACAAATAATTAAAAAGGAAAACAGCATTGGAATGTTTTTTTTTTAGGCGTTGTTAGGGAGAGAGAATAAAGAGAATTTAGGAAAATTTTGTTGAAAATGATTTGGAGGTGTCAACGGTCGAACTTGATACTCCAACTAGAGCACCAGGACCATATATATGGACTGTGGGAACTCCAGATTGGCTACAGTCTGTAATCATAATATTAATAAATTAGTAAAGTTGTGACACCCATAGCTGAAATTAATTGAGGGTGTGTTTTTATATAATCATAAAACAAATTGGGTGGGGATTATGTTTTTATTTTTAATAATTGGATTTATCCATAATCACATGTGCAATGTCCAGCTCATCCAAAAAGGAAAGCTTAACATTAGTGTTTGGTAGGAGAAGAGAATCTTGATGACCACATCATTCATCATACCCATACGCCATACAGCATACCACAGCCATCGCTACTTGGAAGGTGCTACAATTTGGATCTATTATTTATCGCCGGTTTCCGTTTTTGACACGTGAAGCATACGCTAAATGTGCTTCTACTCCCTCATAATCCCCTCCCCTTTTTGTTTTCATGTATACTTATTAACTTAATCAACTATTCATAGTTTAAAATTTATAAAAATATATTTATAAATCTTTCAAATCTAATTTTTATGTGGCTTTTCAAGTACTTTTTTTTTTTTACAAATTTGTAACAGTAAAAATGTACGTAAAATAATACATAAGGAAAGTACAAGAGACAAAAAAAAATAAAAATAAAGTGTGACGCCATTAAACGTTGACAATAATTGTATTAGACATATTACAAGTGTTTATCACGCATTTACTTGGTGTAAGTTAAATTGATGAACAAAGTTAAAAAATATTTTATATGAAATTAAGTGTATTCGTTTTGAAAAGGACCAACGAATCAAAAGTCAAAACTACAATAATTCCCCACCCCTTTTTTTGGTAAAAAGACTTAAAAATATATGGAGATTCAGGATAAATAATGGGATTTAAGGAAGTAAAATGACATCATTTAGCCAAAAATCATGTGCTCAATGTCCCCACAGTAGGCAAATCTATATAACCTAGGCCCAGAATTTACACCAAGCGGACCAGTTATGTCATGCAAACTGCCTACTCACACCTTCACCTGCGTATTTATTTGAACAAAATCAGCCAAAATTTAAAAGATATTATCGTCATCTGATTCTGCCATCATCAAGGTGTTTAAATTTTTAATCAATATATATTAACATCAAATTGGATTTTAAATTTGTTTTAAAGAAGTTGCAGCCTAGTATGGAGTTTTCCAATGTTGACGTGCATGCATCATGCATACACACCACTCTCAAATTAACAATAAATTATGTACACGTTTCATTAGGGTTGAGGGTGAAAAAGGGAAAGTGCTGGACCAACCCCAAAACCTAGACATGTAAATGGTCAATAAAAAAATTAGTGAGGGAAATGTTAACAGCTTTCATCCCTACACAACTCGCTTTATTCACCACAATCATGTTCTATTAACTGAATTTGGATAATGAATTTTATTAAATTGAGTGTAATTTTATTGAATTTGAATATGAGGAGTTTTTTCATAGATACACATCCAAGAGACAAGTGGTTTTGTCATATATCTTTCTTATTAATTTATTTTTAAAATTTTTAAATACATACTTGGAAAAAAATTGAACTCCACTTGTGGAACTTCAATGTACTAAATAATTATTATTTATATAAAAATTGCAGAAATAGATTGAGATGATGAAAAGTGTATATAAGCTATAGTAAATTTATATATATAAAGTAAATGAGACGTGATAAATTGGTAACTTTACTTGTAAAGTTAAAAAAAATGCATTACCAATGTACCAAACACTCACATTTTTATATGGATTAGTATTTGTTACATTGGTTGCACGTTTTTTATTCCACAATCAATTTTAAAAAATTGTCATGTTGTCTTTTTTTTTAAAAATATTTTACTATACCCATATAAATAGGGGTGTTCAAATGGTTAACTGAACCGAACTAGTATTAACCAAACTTTTTAATCTTTTAATCGTTAACCGAACCAAAATATTTTGATTAATTCGGTCGGTTAACCGAAATTTACATGTTTTTGTCTTTTTTTTTTTGTTAAAACAAGTATAAAATATATAAAAAATATATAAATTGATAATGTTCAGTTGACCGAATTATCCGAATTAAAACTACATAAAATTCGTATTATTAATCATTAAGTTCGGTTAATTACCTAATTTTAAACCGAATAATTGATTACCGAACTTCCAAAAAATCATTTACCAACCTTCAATCGAATTAGATTGGTTAACTGATCAATTAACCAAATTAAATTGGTTCGGTCAGTTAATTCGATTTTAACCGAAATTTGAACACGTCTACATATATGACACTTGTCAACCCCTTTACCTTGCTTGTAGAATTTAAGAACTCTACTAATATTGTGACAGATATCATTATTTTTATATAAAAAATAAAAATTAATTTTAGAATGAGAAAAGATATAAATATCCTTATAGTCATATATAAATTCTATTTAAATATATATAATATCTATATGGATTGATAGGAATAGTTTTGATGAAGTTGTGGAGAGGGATGGTCCCTATGTTTGCCTCTCTCCATTGAGTCAATATGCTGTTAGGCAGAAACGCGTATTCCACACTGTTCATATTGGCTTTAAACTCCCACTCACCTACCTGCAAGCAATGAATAAATAAAAGGTGTCCTTTGGAAGTGATTCCATGACCAAATTGGACTACATAATTGCAACAATTATATTATTCCAATTGCAGCTTTACTTAGGCATATGACGGGGTTTAGATTAGGAAAGGAATTGCACAAATGCATCCTTATTATTTACTATTCTTGGTATATACCTGCCAATAAAAATGCACTTTAATTACAATTTGTGCTGTTGAATTCCATGCACCAAATGAGGCATATATGTATGTGTATATAATATATATATAATAATTTGGTGCCTTTGACAGAGAGAGAAATAAAGATTTAGAGTTTAACATAGTTTTTAGCTGTTGAAGTAACATTAGTTGCACTTGGATTCATTAACTGAACCCAATATTTATGTTCCATGCATGTCATGAATGGTGAGTGTGAAAATAAAATAAAATAAAATATCGGTAATGACAATATATCGCAAAGAAAAGAGAAATAAAATAAAGAACACACATATTTTACATGGAAACTCATTCGGGAAAAAAACTACAGGCAGAGGAGAAGAAAATTCACTATGTCGAATTCAAATTAATTACAAGAGGAATAGACTATGTCTATTTATAGGCTTGTAAAGCCATATTCTAATATGAGTGTAGTAAGATTGAAACACCTTATTCTAATCAATATCAAATAGATGGAGTTGAATAAGGTTTAAAAAACCTTATTCTAAAATAAAATAAAAGAAGTGTAGTTCTATAGGGATTTTTCTTTTATTTTATTTTACCACTGTATTTTATTTAAATAAGGATTCGGGTCACTTAATTCTAACAATTTCCACCTTGCCACAAATTCTCAATGAACAAGTTCTTCATCGCGAACTCTCAACGAACACGCACTCCACCTCTTCCATAAAACCCCTTAAGGGTTTAGTTTCAACAATGAACACCAAGTCTAAGCAATGCTCAAACTTGGTTATAGGAAGTGACTTAGTCATCATATCTGCAGGATTTTCATGAGTACTAATTTTGCTCACAACAATATCACCACGAGCAATAATATCACGAACAAAATGATACCGAACATCAATGTGTTTTGTTCTCTCATGAAACATTTGATCTTTTTAAGGAAGATGACACTCTGACTGTCACAAAATATTGTGCCGATTTGAATGTCTTCATTGAGTTCACTAAAGAGTCCCTTTAACCAAATAGCTTCTTTACAAGCCTCAGTAATTACCATGTACTCAGCTTTGGTGGTAGACAAAGCGACTGTAGTTTGCAAAGTAGCTTTCCAACTGATTGCACAACCTCTGATTGTAAAGACATAACCAGTGAGAGATCTTCTTCTATCAAGGTCTCCAATAAAATCAGCATCAACATACCCAATGATTCCATCTCTAGTTCTTCTAAACTGTAAGCAAACATCAGTAGTACCTCGTAAGTATTTTAAAATCCACTGAACTGCTTTCCAATGTTCTTTACCGGGATTCGCCATGTATCTCGCTTAATCGCAGACCGACTCCATCTGATAAATCTGGACGTGAACAAACCATAGCATACATGAAAGATCCCACTGCACTAGAATATGGAACATGTGACATGTACTCAATCTCACCATCTGATTGTGGAGACAAAGTCGATAAAAGCCTGAAATGGGCTGCTAAAGGAGTACTAACAGGCTTAGTACTCTGCATATTGAACCTGCAAAGAACTTTCTCAATGTACCTCTTCTGACTTAGGTACAATTTACTTGCTTTTCTATCTATGAGAATCTCCATACCAAGTATCTTCTTTGCCGGTCCCAAACCTTTCATCTCAAATTCTTTACTTAGTTGGGCTTTGACCTTTCTTATCTCTCATTTATCTTTTGCTTCTATCAACAAGTCATCAACATAAAGTAGATACATAAAAGAACCATCACTATTTTTCTTAAAGTAAACACAACTACCAAAGCTACTTCTTTTGAAATCATGAGAAGTTATAAAGGAATCAAACCTCTTGTACCACTGTCTTGGTGACTGTTTCAAACCATAAAGGGACTTTTTTAGCAAGCAAACATAGTCTTCTTTTTCTGGGACTGTAAAACCCTCTGGTTGTTGCATGTAAATATCCTCCTCAAGTTCTCCATGCAAAAATGCAGTTTTTTCATCTAACTGCTGAAACTCCAAATCATGCATGGCCACAATACTAAGAAAAGCTCGAATTGAACTATGCTTCACAACTGGGGAGAACACATCTGTGAAGTCCACTTCTTGAATTTGACTGTAACCCTTTGCAACAAGCCTTGCTTTATATCTGAGTTCTTCAACTCCTAGAGTCTCTTCTTTCCTTTTAAACACTCATTTACAGCGAACAACTTTTTTACCTTTAGGAAGTTTCATAATATCCCATGTTCTGTTTTTATGGAGTGATTCCATCTCCTTTTGCATAACAAACATCCACTTTTCTGAGTCTTCACAGCTAACCGCCTCAGAATAATTAGATGGCTCTTAGTTTACATCTATATCTTCAGCCACATTTAAAGCATAAGCAATTAGATCAGCCTCAGCATACTTCTTTGGAGGTTTAATTTCTCTTCTAGTTCTATTTTTAGCGATAGAGTATTGTGGTGAAGAAGCAACTCTATTTTCAATTTTTGTACTAGCTTGAGGAGTCAACTCTGTATTAATCTGATGTTCCACTTGCTTTTGATTTTCTTTATTGAAAGAGTCTTTAAGAGATAAGTTAGGTAGCATAGCATTTTCATCAAAAACATCTCTGCTAATCACAACTTTTCTATTTTCAAGATACCATAACTTATACCCTTTTACACCAGCTTTATAACCAAGAAAAACATATTTAATGGATCTCAGTTTCAATTTTCCATTATCAACATGAGCATACGTAGGACACCCAAAGATCTTTAAATCAAAATAATTAGCAGGATTACCAGACCATACCTCTTGTGGAGTCTTTTTTTCAATGGCAATGGATGGAGATCGATTGATAAAAAAACATACAGTAGAGGTTGCTTCTGCCCAAAGCGAATTTGGTAAGTTGGCATTTGACAACATACATCGAACCTTCTCCATGATCATTCTGTTCATTCATTCTGCAAGACCATTTTGCTATGGAGTATGACGGACTGTCAAGTGTCTCATGATCCCTTTTGACTTGCACATTCTATTAAACTCATCAGAATTGAACTCTAAGCCATTGTATGTGTGGAGGTATTTTATTTGTTTTCCCGTCTGTTTTTCAATCATAATTTTTTAAGACTTAAATGCGGAAAACACATCGCTTTTCTACTTTAGGAAGAACGCCCAAACTTTTCTAAAAAAATCATTAATAAAAGTAAGCATATAATTAGTTCCACCTCTTGAAGGCACTATGGATGGCTCCCACAGATCAGAATGAATAAACTCCAACGTTCCCTTCGTGTTATGAATTCCTCTGGTGAATCAAACTCTTTTGTGCTTCCCAAGAATACAGTGCTCACAGAAATTCAATTTTCAAATTCCTTGCCCATCAAGTAGTCCTCTTTTGCTCAATTCTGCCATGCCATTCTCACTCATATGCCCTAGGCACATATGCCAAAGTTTAGTAATATCATCATCTGATAAGGAAGAGGAAGCGACAGCTACATCACCAGTAACAGTAGAACCCTGCAAAACATATAACTTGGCAGTTTTCTCTGCCTTTTCATCACAACAAGGGAACTTTTGGAAATCTTCAAAACCCCACTTTCAGCTATGTATTTATACCCTTTTGAATCAAGAGTACTTAATGAAATTAAATTTTTCTTCAATTCTGGAACATGTCGTACGTCACTAAGTATTCTGACAACTCCATCAAACATCTTAACTTTAATTGTTCCAACACCTGTGATTTTACATGAAGCATTATTTCCCATCAAAATAACACCTTCAGACACTGTTTCGTAAATTGTAAATCAATCTCGATTGAGACTCATGTGGAAGGTGCAACTCGAATTAAGGATCAACTTATTGCTCACTTTAGAATTGTTGACAGAAGCGACTAGAAGTTCACTATCGCTATAGTCTTCTACAACATCAACTTCATCGAAATTTTCTGGTTGTTTTCCCTTTTGATTCGCAGCCTCCCTTTTAATCTTGTTCTGTAGCTTATAGCACTTAGATTTAATGTGCCCTTTCTTCTTGCAGAAGTTACAAGTTTTACCTCTGTTTGAAGACTTCGATCTACCTTTAGATTTACCGTGAGGATTCCGTTCCTGTGCCCTTCCACGATCATCATCAGTATTTCGATCTTATCTCCCACGAACAATGAGACCCTCTTCCTGAGAGTTGAGTTTAACCACAAGATGCTTCATCTTATCATACGATGTCAAAGAATCATAAACCTCATCAACTGTGAGAAACTCGCGGCTATATAAAATCGTGTCTCTAAAGGTTGAATAAGACGGAGGCAACAAATAAAGTAGAATCAACCCTAGATCTTCCTTATCATACTGAACCTCCATGGCCTCCAAGTTTGAGAGAATTTCTTTAAACACTGTTAAGTGTTCGTGTACAGATGCACCTTCCTCCAAACGATAAGTATAAAGACGCTGTTTCATATGAAACTTTCTTGTTAGAGTTTTCGACATACATATTTGTTCCAGCCTCTTCCATAATGTAGCGACAGTCTTCTCCTTCATCATATCCTGCGAAATTTCGTTAGGCAATTGTAGATGTAACCGTGTTAACGCCTTTCGATCCTTGCGTTTCTTCTCTTCCCCCGTCAATGTCAAAGGCATCTTATCTACCCCTAGCAAGGCTTCCTCTAAGTTTATCTGTGCAAGAACTGTATGCATCTTTATCTGCCACAACGCGAATCTGGTGTTGCGATCCAACAGCGAAATTTCATACTTCAAAGATACCATTACCGTGATCAAGATGAACAACCCGGAAGCTCAGATACCAATTTGTGAAAATAAAATAGAATGTTGGTAATGACAATATATCGCAAAGAAAATAGAAATAAAATAAAGAACACACAGAATTTACGTAGAAACCCTTTCGGGAAAAAAACCACGGGCAGAGGAGAAGAAAATTCACTATGTCGAATTTGAATTAATTACAAGAGGAATAGACTATGTCTATTTATAGGCTTGTAAAGCCATATTCTAATATGAATGTAGTAAGATTGAAACACCTTATTCTAATCAATATCAAATAGATGGAGTTTAATAAGGTTTAAAAAATCTTATTCTAAAATAAAATAAAAAAAGTGTAGTTCTATAGGAATTTTTTTTTTATTTTATTTTATCAGTATACATTTAAATAAGTATTCGAGTCACTTAATTCTAATAGTGAGAATGTTCATGCTTTCATTATGACCGTATATGAGAAGCACATCATGGTTCATGCATTATTCAACTTTTTTTGACATTATAATTACACAAAACATTATAATAATTTGTGCTATTTGTATTATTTTTTGTAACATTCCAACTAAAATAAAGCTCATATTTAGAAAATTTTCGAAAACAAGAGGAATGGGTTTTTTCCCCTTTATTCCACCGTGTGTCTCATCAAGCGACATGACACCAAATCATTGAACCATCCCAACATTCAAAGATGATTTTTGCCCAAAGCACTGATTTCCGTATTTCATGGGTTAGTTGCAATTGGGTTTGGAATATTTGCTGCCGCAAAGGTGAAATCGCTTTCAAACTCTCACCCATACAATCTGATCTTAAAGAGATGCCATTGGAATGGATATGCGTGGCACTTTACCAAACAAAACTCAGACGACTTGACCTCCAATACCAACAGTCTTATTGTCCTAAACCGCTGAATCAGTTTTGAGAGGACATTGGTCAAATTTTGCTGTTGTCAGAAAGACAATGATTCCCCCCAATGCTTCATTGCAAGTACGAAAATCTGCTGCTTGACTGGAGAAGCTCTTCATCAACTCATGATGTTGGTTTAGAACTTTCGCCATTTCTTCTTCTACTTCTTTAATTCCTTTCATACTTGTGTCTTATGGACCAGCCAGCCAGCTTTAAAGCCGCAATACAAGAGGACCACACCACTCCACTACCCTCAATAATCCATATATAGTCAGCATTAATTTGATGGTTGAGGGATGGGGACGTTGGGCTCAAGATGTGATACGACCAGGTTTTGATTATGAAAGTGGCAGAAATGGAGGACCGACTCACAAAATTATCTGGGCACGAGCAACAAATAGATTATATTCTACCAAGTGAGCTTATAGCTGACTTTTATGGAGGGGAATATGAATTGTACTGTTAATGAATTGAATTTGAATGAAATTAAATTTTGTTTGGTTTAATGCTTTCCAAGGTTCATGGGTGTGTCGATGAGTTTCAAGCATGAAGATAGGTGTTTGCAAGGTCTAATACTTTAAATCTTTAATTTTGTTTGTTTATTTTGGTGTTTATATTTAAGAATTTCAAAATTATATACGTATTAATTTATTAAAACCATATATATTTATGTACGTTAGTTTAAGTTAAATGAATTTATTTACAGACATCAAATGAACGTATTAGTAAACATTAAACAAATGTATTACTGAAGATATAATTAAACATGTTCGCTAATAAAATTCATAAATAATAAATAAACAAACAATAAAAAATAAAATTATGTTTTATTTTTTTATATCAAATAATCAAATATAAATATAAATAATTATAATATATTTAAATAAAGTAAGCACATAATTGAATTTGCATAGTTATTTGTAGGTACTACACTTTTTTATCCAAAAAGATGTCACAACACTTAGGGTGGGTTTGAATGGACGATTGAGTGTGGTGTAGTGTGGTGCGTTTAGCTTATTTTTTGTCTCACGCTACAGTGTCTAATCTTACCGTTACAATTGTTTTTACACTAACCGCAGGTAAACGCACCGCCCATCCAAACTCACCCTTAGTTTGAAGATAACTTTGGATGAATTTCATAAGCACTTATCAAATATCTATTTTATATATATATATAAACCATGCATAAATGTGAGAATTTTGAACAACACCAAGTTAAAATTCAATTCAGTCAGAAGGGGAGAATTTAAGGTCCCTTAAATTTTGTAAAATTTTTATTTTAATCCTATGAAGTTTCTTAAAATTTTATTTTAACCTCATAATTAATGTTTAAAAATATGATAATTTATGTCTAACCCCCAAAGTTCTCCAAAGTATTTTTTTTTAGCTTGATTTCTTTTATAGAATTTATAATTTTTATGATAAAATTTTGTAATATTAAATATTAATTTGATAAATTAATACAAAATAGCATATAAATATTAATTTGATAAAAGATAAGACTAAACAGTTGTAGTATCTAGATATAAAAGTATTACTTGAATACTAATTTGATAAAAAATCAACTTAAATAATTACAATATCTAATACAAATTGAGTATTTAATTTAGGGTGTGTTTGATAAATTGAAAATTTAAAATAAGTGCTAAATTTATTTCAAGATTTTAATAAAATAGAATCAACTTAACATTTCCTACTTTAAGTGATAAGTAGCTATCTTACCTACTTATTTTATTAACACTTTTTTTGTTGAAAATTTTATTTTAAGTACAAAATTATAATGGTTTATCAAACATACCCTTATTTTATTTTTTTTTCTAAATGTGAATTTGGGTAACAAGACTAACTAAATTTAAAATATTTTATTCAAATAGACCGAGCCTAGTTTCAACATATAAGCTTTATATAAATATCCCGACCCTAGTGAATTACCTTATGGTTCACTTATTGTGCCATGGTGGATATGTAAAATTGGAATACCCATCGGGGGAGTATAGATAATGAAGAATGTGGAACCAACGTAGATAATGATATTCATATTCACTTATTTAACTTGATAAATTAAAAAAAAAAAATAAAACATTTTACAGCCTAAATATTGGCCATGGTATCATTGCAGCTATGTGGCCTACATAAGGATTTACTGTGATAGTGATGGAGATTTGAGTATGGATTGGTTGGAATTATGATAATGGTAACTGGATAAAGATGCTTTTTATTGATATTGTGGCTATCCTATGCCAACCATGGATTGTTTGTAATGATGAGTATGATAGCCTTATGATCATATGAATTTAAGCTCTATCTTGTTGGGAACTTCCCACTTTTTACCTCCTCCATCAACCTGTGTTTGGCCAGGTTTTGGTGTTTTGATTAAATGGGATCATTTCTATTTTATCCTTTCATAACAATTAATTATTTAATTTAAGCATTTGATAAAAAAAATTGTATTTATGATATCTCTAAAAAGTAATAATTTAATTTAAGTTATTCTAACGAAGAAAATTTTAATTTTGGTCTTCAAAAATGTTATGATTTTTTCTCGGCTATTCTCATAAAATTTCTAACTTCATCATAGATGTCCGCCTCATGATTTTGTTAAAGTTAATATGGATGGAGCTTTGCGTTTTGAAATACGAGCAGTGATATTGGGTGATGCCAAGGGATAATGTATGGGTTGCACCAAGAAGCCATGCAGGAAATCTTGATTGTTGGATCAAAATTTGAAATTTTATAATGTTTATAAAATTATATAAATTAATGCATAACATTAAATATATAATATAAATTAAGTTGATAAATAAATAAATCTAAGCCTTAAATACATAAAAATTTCCATTAAGCCAATGTACAAGAATTCTTTTTTCACAAAAAAACAAACTCACTTAGGTGCTTTTTGGTTCATGCAGTAAGTCAAAAGCAATATGACACAATCGCAAGTTTCATTATAATCACAATACCAATAATAACAACCTCCAAATAAAATGCTAATTAGTTTCTAATTAATATTCAAGAAATTCAAAATTATGAAGACAATCAATCATAATTTCTTCAATAATTGGTATCAATCGATATCTTTAAAGTTATTTCATACAAAAACAATATCCCGAAATCATTTAATCAATAAAAACTTAATATTGCATAAAAATACTAATCTATCCCAAGCAAAGTTGAAACAGCCCGATTTTTAGTGGTACCAGAAAATACGATTTTGAAACCTCATTTCTGTAAACCGAGTCTGTAAATATTAAATATGAATATTTACGAGGATAATAGAAAAATATATTAATAATTAGTTGGGTAATTTTTCCGAAATAATATTTAATTAAGGCCCGGTGATTAAATTGTAAAAGTTCAATCGTTATAGAGTTTTAATTGACCAAAGGCTTGAGGACTTAAATAACAATTAACCAAAGGGTCAAAATGATTATTAGATCATTTTTAAATAGGAGAAATTGGATGATGATGATAAAACTCACTAAGATTAATTAATGTTAAATAAAGTTAAATAAATTATGTTTATGTTAATTAAAGGAACTTGATTAAGCTTTAATCCATCTATATATATAGGTTAAGTTAGTGGAAAAATGTCATCTTCATCTTCCATCTATATTCTTATTGTCCAAAAGAAGAAGAAAAACCTAGGAAAATTTAAAGGTAAATTAAAGTCCTTTTCTTGTTATTTTTATAGATTTAAGATCATAAGAGCTTGATTTAGGTAGCCCATGTATCAATTTGTGAAACTGTTAAAGTTTCATGATTAAATTGTACAATGTTGAATGGTTGAATTAGATGATTTCATGCTTGAATTGATTTAGAATATCATGGTTTAATAGCATTATACTTGTGAAAGGTTTAATGAAATCATTTTGATGTTAGTTTGAAAGCAAATGAATAGGCACTAAAATGTTAAGTTGCCAAAACAGGGGACGCGTCGTGACCTCAAGACTCCGACGTCGCAACCGACAATTAGTGACGTCGCGAAACTTTGAAAACTTCACAATTTAGTCCTTATTCATGCTCAAGTTAGTAAAAGAGTTTTTGTAAACTCGATTGGGACCCAAAAGTAATTATGTAGCATAATAAGAATGTGAATTATACTAAATTGTGTGTATGAATGATTGCATGATGTTTTTGTGATGTTAGTTTCATCGGTATTGGTCGTGACATTCCATAACTCAAACCCGACGATCGGGTCGGGTATAAGGTGCTACAAAAGTCCCAATCTTAATTTTTTAGGAATTAATGAATAACCTTGAAAAAATATGTGATGATTCCAAGTTAAGAAGATTCACTTGGAAGGCTTAAAAGATTAATCATATATATTCTAAAAAATTCTAGAAAGAAAATTCCAAGTGTTGAAAGATTTTGGCATAAAAGAAATAACACCCGGCCCAAAATATGATGTCCAATGTGACGGTATACAAGTATATATAAAATATAATGTTGGACCCAATGCTTGTGCTTGAATTTCTGTTTTCTTAAGCTTCAATCATGCCATGTGTGAAGTTGGGACGAGTTCATGGGTACAACCGAGTTAACACAGCCTACAGAAAATTATTAGGCTTAATCCACAAATTATACCTAAATTATATCTTTTTTTCATCTTAATACCTAGTTTTTTTTGTCACAAGAGGTATTTAAATTTTTTTTACACCAAAATATTATATTTGTATCCATTAAAAAAATTACAGTCAATAATAAATCGTCATATCATATAAATTTAAAAAAATATTTTTTATTTTTCGTTTACATTATTTCTCTATGTTTTTTTTTCTTTCTTTCTTCTTCCTTATAATGTCTAGCAATAGTAGTAATTCTCAAAATTTGCCCTTTCGAAATTGAAACGTTAGCAACTAATTTTATTTTTGAACTTCATTGTCTACTTGCTCTGCTTGATAGGATAAAAAAAAAATTATTACATCAATTTTTAGAATTAGACCGACTAGATTAGGAAGTGGGAACCAATCAAAGTATTAATCTAGAGATAGGGAATGAATTGATTGACTCGCGAACCAATATACACTTATTGCAAGCTAAAAAACCCAACTCAACCATTTTCTATATTTTTAAATATTTATAAAAAAAGTATAATTTATAGCTATGTTTGCTAACACCCCATCTTTCTCAAAATAGAGGTGCCATTTGGTGATTAAGCACACTTCATATTATGGCATTCATATTTATATTAGGCCCGCCTGATCCCTCCAAAATTTAGCATATTCAGCACCATACGTAAATTAGAATATTGGTCACAAAATTATAAAAAAAGAAATTAAATTTGGTCATTAATGTTTTAGGTTGTTTTTGTTTTGATCACTATACATTAAATGGTTAAGTAATATTTTTCTAAATGGTATAAATAACACATTTAATCATCAATAATCACATATTTTTTTAAAAGAATTAATCCTTATTCTAAATAATTAATAAGTTTAACTCTCCACAAAACACATATAATTAAATATAAATATAATAAACTATTATTATATATAAAAACACAATTTATCCCGAATTCCATTATAATTCTCTCATTTTGGGTTGTTGAAGGCTTGAAGCTTTTCAAGTCGGTGAATTTTCCGTCGAGGTCTTATAACTGAAAAGGGACATTTTCAATTTGTTTACCACAACAATAGCGCTCCGTTAAACCCAATTTTCAGAAGCTCATAACTAGTACGATCAAGAACCCCCATTTCCACATCTCTTTGAAATTCATAATCTAACATTGGGTGTGTGTTTTCTTGGATCCAACCCCAAGACTGTAATGGCGTCGTCCAGTGGTTCAGACTCCCGTCTCTTCTTGTGCCGTCATTACCAAAATCACGTCCTGTCGTCCAACAACTTCCTTGACCCTCTCTCTCTCTCTTATTATCTTCATTTTGTTTCTCAAATGGTTGATGTATCAAGCGTCTTGTTTTACTCCCCAGGGTTCAGTTCTTTGTTCTTTAGTTTAGGAGGAAATATTTCCTCCAATCAGTGTATTATATTAATATTTCATTAATTATAGAGTTGTGGTTAACCTTTGGAATTAACTAAAACACAGTCGGAAGATTTGATGAGTGTGTAAATTTCTTTTTCTTCGCCAACATTTATTAGGTTTCATTCATCGTCCACAGTTGATGATGTGGTATTTTGGTTCTCTAACCAATTTGACTATGTTTGGGGAAGCAAAAGTGTTGAATTTGTAATTTGAGCACAGCAGGTAATCCTCAAAGAGTAGTTGTACATTTGAGAGAGGTTGCCTGCCTCCCACCATAAGTAGCAGTGTGAGGAACTAGTCCCTTTTGAGTCATTTCATTAGAGTTTTAGTACTTGGTAATTTTTTTGTAACACCCATTGATGATGATGTTGTAACTAAAGACATTAGGTTTACAACCATCAAATCAAAAACCTTTCTCGCCTCCTCCAAACCACACAATATAATAACATCAATAAGCCATGGGCTCATAAATATCACATATTACAAAAACTAAGAGCAAATTTCAAGATGCTTAAAACATAGTAGTATAAATTGATAGACAAGTTCAGTGTTGGAAATGTTTGAAAATGAAGCCATCTGCATAGAGAGAATAGTCTTTTTTCTTATTAGGCCTTGATGAAGTCAATTAGTTCTCCGTCTTTTTGAACTATGAACAAACATGTTGAGCTTACAAATCAGCAATACCAAAACAAGTCAATTAGTTCTCCATCAAAAGACAGCAAAATACCAAAACTTGAACATGATGGTTGGGGGACAAGATGACGAATCAAACCAACCAAAGAAACCCAGAAATAAAAAAGTTTGAAAATAAATTTTTTGGCCAAGAGAAAGAAATCCCTTTTGCTCTTCAATTTTGTAGACAAACAGAAATCTACTGTTAAGGGCAACTCTATAATTAATAAGATATTAATATAACCCACATGTCAAATTATGATTGGAGGGGCATAAATAAGGGGCAGGGGATTTTTGTCCTGAAATCTGTGTTTTGTGCCCGACCTGAAGCATGGCCTTGGTCTCACTGTAACCTGTCAATTCGGCAACTTCCGGGCCGACCTGCATCCGCCTTCTGTCCTTCCGCTACTATGAATGTGCTTTGCGAGCAATGCAACAAATACCTTAGCGAGAGATTAGTTAGTTCTTTGCACTTACTATGCTTGCTTAAATTTTGTTAATTTAAAGCTTCACCAAATTGTAGTTATTAAATTCATTAAGTTATACTGTTTTTAAAATTTTATATGGAAAATATATTATTTCATGTATAATGTCATTTTAACTTATCAATTCCATATATTAATGGGAAAATAGACAAAAAATGAATTTAACTATTATTGTTTATGTCAAGGTTAAAATTTCAAAACTCGAAAATATAAATTAAAACTATAACTTCACGCATACCATAAGACTAATAGCGGAATTTCACCAAATGAAATCAATTATTACTTATTTGGGTTAATACTAAAATTTTAAAAAGTAAAATGTATAAGGACTAAAATAGATAAAAGTTGAGATATAAAGACAGAATCAACGGTACAGAGACTAACATCGCAATTTAATTCTTTAATATTTTTTTTTTCTTCTCACTATATATAAATGAATGGAGTTTTATAATTAATGATTTTGTTTGTGGTTTCATATATTTAACAGAGTTGAAGTGTGTCAAGTGCCTATGGGGCTGAGCATATGTTGCATCCGTGTTATGGATGGTTTAATTCTGAATTTAGTCTTCCTATTATATTAAAATTTGGCATTTAATCTTCTTAAATTAATTTGATATAATTTAGTTACTTTGCAGGGGTGAGTTGTGATTGTTTTGTGCTGACACACTCAAGCCAGTCCGTGACAACCAATAGTGAATTGTATGCAATTTCTAAAAGGAAAAACAATTGTTGAGGTTTTTTTCCTTTTCACTTTAGCTTCCAGTTTTGGTTTAATGGCGGAATGGTCATCTATCAATGCTGTAAATGTGAAATTGGTAGTTTGCATGAGATTGTGCAGCTAAAGCTACCATTTTGATGTGCTTTTAAACATACATTGCTCTACATTTGTTTAGTGTAAGCTTTACGGGAGTTGGAAAAAAAAATTCACAATAGCTTACCCAATATAGTAATACCACACCTAAAGCCGGATTTAGCTACGACACTATTGTCACCATTCAAAGTGCTAGAAAATATATTAAATAAAAAAGGGCATTATTAAACATTTTAGCCCTTAAACTATATCAATATTTTCATGTAGGTACTTCAATAACCTTTGGAACATTTGGCAAACCGTGTTACGGAAAAAATATGATAACCATTCAGGATTGGACATGTATACTGTTGACTCAGATAAATAAAAAATAAATAAATTTGCAAACTGTTACTAAATTGAATGGAAAATGAATAAAATAATAAGGGAGAAATGCTCTACTTTTTCTCTCTCCAAAGAAAACCCCAAATTCTATTCCGTTCAATTGAGAAGTAGAAAACCCAAGAAAAAGTTTGGAATATTTCCTCTTCTTCAACTAGTTTCGCAAACCTCAAAATCAGTGGTAGGTATTGTTTCATGTTCATTTGGTTCCCAGATCACCGATATTTTGATCCTATTTTCTTTGAAAATCGAAATTGATTTTTGAAACGTATTTTTAACTGATCTATATTCTCAAACCTAATCAGTATACCAGTTTCGAAACCCTAAAATCCCAAAAGGTCTCAGAAATCGAGTTGCTAAAGTTTTTCTAACAAATCCCCGTTTAAGAAGATGACCCCAATAAGAGAAGAGCAGCTTTAAGGAATGCGTATCTAAACCCTAACCTTTTGTAGAAGAAGACCGTGGGTAAAGCTGTTTTTTAACAAATAAGATATATAAATTAAATATTTTCTTTTTTAATTTATTAATTCAAAATACTAATTTAATTATAATTATAACTTATCTGACATGGACTATATAGTACACATGTTCAATTTAAATTGGCTCTCAAGTTTTTATTAATTATTTTATGAATCTTTTTTATCACATCACGATCTCTTTTCAATTAATTGATGACATTTCAGTAATTTTTTATATGTTATTGATACACAATTTTAGTAATTTTTTTACTTGAATCTTAGACCCTAAACCTTATATTCAAACTCAAATTTTGGACCCCAAACCTTAAAGTTCAAGGTTCAAAGTTTGGGACTTGGAGTTTGAGGTTTAAGGGTCATGGTTTGAGTTTAAGGTTTAGAGCTTAAGGTTTGAATTCATCGTGTAAGGTTTTAGATTGGGGCTGAAGGTTCAGTGTTTGGAGTTTAAGGTAAATTTTTTTTTTTTTCAAATTTATATATCAATTACATGGGAAAATTACAAAAAGATTATTAAATAATTAGGAAGGGACTATGGATGATATGGTGGGAATGATCCATAAAAACAATTTTTTTTTCATTTGCCAAATTGATCAAAATTGTTAATAGAGTCAAAGTTGACGGGAAAAGAAAGTTGAGGTATGGGAAAACTAGTATAGTTTAAGGGTTAAAACGTGAATAAAACCATAAAAAATGGTTAGTTTTGTAGGTATGGTTGGCTAAAACCAATTTTCCCTCTTAGATCTCGTAAAGCTCTTTTCCCCCTTATAATAGCTAAATTTTCCCTCTTAGATCTCGTAATGTTCTTTTTTCCCCTTATAATAGCTATGGTTGGCTTTAAACTATAAAATATATATTATTTTATGTAAAAGAAAAAATATTTGATAGTAGAAATTTTAGATTTCATTAAGCAGAATCTTTTTTTTTTTGAATGATAAAACTGATATATTAATAGGCCAGGCTCAAGCCCAAAAAAACAAAATATAACGGTCCAAAAAACAACAAAGCAGTAAAGGCATAGTAAATAAAGAAAAAGCTGAAAAAAAAACAGAATAAAATCGAGAAAAGAAACATCATCAGGTCTTGAGCCCGCCACCGAATCAAGAGCCAACAGTGTATCAGGTATCTGTCGCTTCCTATAAATGCGACTCTTGCTTTGTTCGTCACCAACAGAAGACAGGGGATTCAGAGAACCTTTCCCCAAAACAAAGCAAATAAACCTCTTTTGCCATTTTAACTCATCTGCAACCTCTCCTTGTTCGCAAGCGAGAGCACCGATTCTAGAAAATCTTGACCCCATTCCCCAAAGAAACCGATTCGCCTCCCCTCTAAAGCCAGAGAATGAGCAACTCCGTTAACGTCTCGCGGCACAAATCGCTAAGTAATCAACTCAAAGGTCAAACCCATGAGATAAATATGCCAAGTAATTGTTCTAATTACAGATCTGTCATTTCCCATCTTCTTTATGCTTTTAATAACAGAGAGAGCGTCGCCCTCTACAGCCAAACGGCGGAAGCCCATTGATTTCGCATAGAGTAACGCCCTCTCGCACGCCCTTACCTCTGCCACAAACGGATTTGCTACGTTTTCTAACAGATAAGTCTCTGCCCCTAAAATAATACCTGTTGAATCTCTGGCTATGACTGCCGTTATTGCTATTTTATCTTTACTTTGAAACGAAGCGTCGAAGCTAAGCTTAATAACGCCATCCTCCGGGGCCTGCCATTTATCTTGCAAAGAATGCTTTACATGATTTTGGAGATTTGAATGAGTTAACATTATATCTTGTGCATATCCCCGAATAAAGCCCACCTCCTCTTCGATTTGGAACTTAATCCCGTCATGAATTAACTTATTTCTTCGGAACCAGAGACTCCATAGAGAAATAGCAATAATGCTTTTTTGTTGATTTTCTGCAGTAGAGAAAAGTCGAGCGAAACGTATTTTGGGATCCACATGAACTTCAAACTGGTGCGTTCGGATATGAAAATAAGCCCATACCTGGCGCAATATAGCACATGACCATAGCAAGTGGTTTAAATTTTCCATTTCTTCTTTACACAGAGGACAAGAAGATTCAACTGCCAGTTTCCTTTTTGCCAGATTACAAGAATGAGGAATTCAGTTGTTAAATAATCGCCATGCATGTATTTTTATTTTACCGGGGATGTTCAAACCCCGTAGGCCTTTGTAAAAAGCTGTAAAATCTTCATTGCTGGAGTTGTAAAAATTAATGCATACTAGAGATGTAGCTAGGGCCCTATACCCACTCCTCACTGAATAGATGCCAGAACCCTCAAATTTCCACACTAATATGTCCGTCGAGTTGCCTCCGGCGAGCGGAATCGAAAGGATCCTGTTTGCAGTGTCCTCATCATCCAGGCTTCGGATCAGCTCAGCATTCCAGGTAGTAGAATCTGGTTGCATTAGATTATTAAAAGAAGACCACCTTATTCTCACTTCATGACCTGATATCCTGTTTTCCTCCCTTCCAGGTAGCCAAGGATCGTTCCAAATATTGACACATTTGCCATTGCCAATTCGCCACAGCATGCTTTCTTCGATAAGCTCTCTAACACTGCAGATGCTGCGCTAGGTAAAAGAAGGGTAAGGTCCAACTTTAGCTGCTAAAAAATCAGTAAACGAGAAATAGCGCGCTTTTAAAACTTTGGTTAAAAGACATTGCGAATAAGTTAAAATATGCCAAGCCTGTTTAGCTAAGAGGGCCTTATTAAACAACAGTAAATTTTTAAAACCAAGACCACCAGCAAACTTTGGTAAACACAGCTTGTTCCAACTACTCCAATGAATACCAGTCTTCGTTTAATTATTGGCCCACCAAAAACAGTTCATAATATTCTGAAGCTGTGCCAACAAATTCTTTGGGAAAAGAAAACATTGCATTGCGTATAGAGGAGTTGCCTGCAAAATAGATTTTATAAAGACCTCCTTACCCCCCATAGAAAGATATCGTAGACTCCATCCTTCAATACGTTTTCGGAATCTATCTTTAAAATTAGCAAATGCCCACATTTTCTTTCGGCCCACCATCATTGGTAATCCTAAATACTTCTCAGGGCTTGATGCTACCCGAACCCCCAGTACCCTTGTAATGTCCTCTTAACCTCTTCTTTAACATTGGCCCCGAAGAAGATTAGTGACTTATCATAGTTAACCCTTTGTCCTGCATTGGTCTCATATTCGTGAATGATATCTCGAACAGTTTGCACCCCCTCACATGTAGCATCTCCAAAAAGAATACAATCATCTGCAAAGAACAAATGATTAATAGAAATCATTTCCCTCCCAATAGTTGCACCCCTCATACAACCCCCTTTTTTTTTGCATCTTCCAAAAGGGTAGAGAAACCTTCAGCGCATATCAAAAACAAATAGGGGCTAAGAGGATCTCCTTGTCGCAATCCCCTTGAAGGAGAGAACTAGTCACTACACATACCATTAAGAGAAACTGAATAGGACACAGAACTAACACATATCATCCCTAGCACAATCCAGTCATCATGGAAACCCAAAGATTTCATCATACCTGCTAAGAAGTCCCATTTCACGCGGTCATACGCCTTACTCATATCCAGCTTGAGGGTAAAATTCCCTTTTCTACCGCTCTTCTTCATTTTCAACGAATGCAGAACTTCATAGGCTATTAAAACATTGTTAGAAATAAGCCTCCCTGGGATAAAAGCACCTTGAGCTTCATTGATACAATCACCCAGAATGTCACTCATACGATTGACCATAACTTTCGCGATGATCTTATAAATGACATTACAAAGACTTATAGGCCGGAAGTGAGTCATATTTTTGGGATTATCAATTTTCGGAATCAACACTATGCGTGTCTTGTTGATATCACCAACTTCCTTCTTCCCATTCAAAATATCAAGACAGTACCCAGTAATGTCCGAACCAATAATGTGCCAGTACTTTTGAAAGAAAATTGCTACAAAATCGTCGATTCCAGGGGCTTTTAAAGCTGGCATTGATTTTACTGCAATGCAAACTTTTTCCTCCGAAAACTGCTTAGTAAGGGTTGCATTCATACTTTCAGTAATTCTTTTCTCCACCAGCCCAAAAATATGATCATCCAACCCCGCCTCAGATGCAGAAAACAGTTTCTCAAAATAATCTGACGCAATCTTAATCATTTCCTCGTTCGCCGAAAATCTGTTACCATTTTCATCTTCCAACGCAGCAATCCTACTCCGAATATGACGTTGATCAGCCGTTTTGTGAAAGAAACTAGTATTTCGATCACCATTCTTTAGCCAGTTAACTCGTCCACATTGTTCCCAGAAAAGTTCTTCCTTGTCAGCCTTCAGATTAAGGTTCAATTGAGGTTCGGCAATTTCAGCTAAAATATCATCTGATATGTCCTGTTTATAGAGATAATCCAGTCGATTCTCTAAGCAGACCCGTTTTCTCTTCTCATCCCTGTTTCTACTTTTACCCCAAGCTTGCATTTTTTGACCCAAAAACTCGAGTCTACTAGGTATATTTCCAACCGAGTCAGTCCACCAACCTCTAACCAATTCCTCAAAAGGAGCCTCTAAACACCATTTCTGTAATAGCCCAAAATAGGGCTTAGTCAGAATAGTGGTTTCAAGACCACAAACTCGAAGTAAAAATATTTAATTTATGATTGTTTTAGAGTCTATGACATGTTGGGTGATGGTGTGCAAATTTTGTTAAGTAATTTTTATCGATAAAGTGCCCAATTTTATTATTGGGATTAAATTGCAATAAGTTGCAAAATATGAGGTCCAAGAATCTTTAAGTATGAAATAGCTTGGATTATCAATTTGAGGTCTATAATGTGATTAAATTGTTGTGTGGAAACTTCGTTGAGAAATTTTATCAAAAAAGTGTTTAATTTGGTTAGTAAGATTAAATTGTTATAAAGTGAAGTGTATGTTCCGGATGATAAAGGGTGTGATTGTGATGGGTTTTTTTAAAGTGAAGGTCCTTATGAAGAAATTAGTCCACTTATAAGTTGATGAAGATATTTGTTTGGTATTTTTGAAGTTAGTTGAAAAGAAAAAGGGCAACTTTGGAAGTTAAGTTAAATGGTAATAAGACAAAAATAGTAATAAAATAAAATACCATTCTTTTCTTCTTCTCCAGCAGAATGTGAGAAGAAAAAATGGCAGCCATGGGTGAGCTCCATTCGCCAAGCTTCTATGGCTTATATAGGTACGGTTTTTGTCCGTTTTTAATGATTTTCATATTTTGAGATCCTCAAAGCTTAATTTGTCTATTTCTACCATTAATTTGAAGTGTAATCAAAGTTTTAAAAAATATACCCATGCTAGATAAGCATGTATTTTGATATCTAATGGTAGAATATGGATGTTTGAGGTTAGGAGAGCGATGTTTGCTAAATAATTTTTAGGTGAAAACGAGTAAAGCGAGTTAATCGGTCCAGAAAAGTTGTTATTGTTCATAAGTATGTGTTATAGTAAGAATTTGAAGTTGCTATAGAAGGGAAAAATGTCCAGCATGTCATAAAACATAAGAAAAAGGAATAAATTTTAATTTTCGAGCCTAGGGGCAAAAGCGTAATTATGCAAAAGTTTAGGGGCAAAATTGTAATTTTACCAAAGTTTGAGTTAGGGACTTTTTTGAGTAGTATATTAATAAAATAAGTGAAATATGATGTTTTAGATCCCGAAAAATGAGATTTGGGCCTAGAACTGGAGGAAAATCGAAAATCAAGAAAGTTGGTAAAATGATCGTTTCGGCATTCGAGGTAAGTTTGTGTGTTAATAATAATGCAACATTGTACTTGAATTGTAATTTTCTATTGATATGACATAAATTGTATGATTTAATATGTTTAGGAGAAGTTGATGTATGATATGGAAAATGTGATGTTTGTTGTGTTATGTGAAATTGAATGGCAAAATTAATGTTACATGAATTGAATGTTAAATTAATATTACATGGGTTGTATGAGTTGCTACACAGCTGTACCTGACGAGATTTTGGCAAATAAGTTCATATGGTTGAGTTTACATGTTTATTGGTGAATGATTGAATGATATAATGCGTTGTTAAATATGAATTTCTTTGTGGGATTGTGAAAATTATGATAAAATGGAAGAATAAATGCGATAATTCAAATTAGGAAAAATGCGAGAATTGAGTACGTTAAGTATCGTGACATGTGATGAATTGATTGGATAAGACCATGGTTAATCCATGGCAAAGTGTGAAATGTAGGTATGGTATCATCCATCTTGAGTTATGAAATGTAGGTATGGTATCATCCATACCGAGATATGAAATGTAGGTATGGTATCATCCATACCGAGTTGTGAAATGTAGGTATGGTATTAACCATACCGAGATATGAAATGTAGGTATGGTATCATCCATACTTGAAGTTGTGAAATGTATGTATGGTATTAACCATACTAAGTTAAGAAATGTAGGTATGGTATTTCCATACCGAGTTGTGAAATGTAGGTATGGTATTTCAATGAGGAAAACCATACTGAGTTATGAAACGTGGCACTGAGCAACGATGTACTCAAATTCGTAAGACGTTTCCTAATTTGATAATAAGTAATACAAAAAGGAGTGAATCAAATGAAAGAGATTGAGTGATTGTTAATGTTGAGCTCAATTATGTGTACAAGAGAGTTATGAAATGGTTTTGGGCATATGTATAGTACTAAGTGCAGGCTACTATATGTACCAGATAGCTTCGGCTACAAGGGTGGTACCATGTGTAGGCCACCATGTATCTGTTATCATTACGATGAGTTCAACGGAAAATTGACTAAGAGAAACTACACGTGATTGTGTGATGACTAAGTGTAATTGAAAATGATCATGTTATGAATAAGTGCAAGTGTGAATGTGACCAATTGAGAAATGTGGAAAATGTATGTATGAACAATATGTTCAATATGTAATCGGAAATTGGAAAGAATGGTATAAGCAAGTGATGAACACAACTAAAGTGAAAAAGAGCAAAAATTTACAATAGAACTGCTTTGGGCAGTAGCAGTAATGTAAATTTGAAAAATCACCAAAAATAGTAGAAATTGAATTATAAGTTGGATGAGGTATTGATTGAAAGCTTATTGAGTCTATTTTCATATAAAATAAATATAGCAAACAAATGATTCGTATAGTTTGAGATATTTGAATTTCTATGAAATTGGTTCAGAATGATTATGTGATCCCCTGTTTTGCATTTGAAAAATCATTAAAATTTGTACAAAAATAATTATGAGATATAATTTATATGCCTGAAACCTTGAATGAGTCTAGTTTCAAATTAACAAAACAAGGAGGCCATATAAATTCTGTAGAAAGAGAAAACTGATTTATAGTGAAGAGAGGTCAGAATAGTTGAATAGTGAAACAGGGGAAACTTTAATGAATAAACTGTACTAATTGGCTAAGCCAAAAATTCTGAAAATTTTATGGTAAGAAGATAAATGAGTTTAGTTTCAGGGAAAATTAATGTATCTTAATTTGGAGTTCCATAGCTCCAGATATAAATTATTTAATGACTATGACTCTAGAAAATAGCTTAATTGGAATTTGAATAAATAGAAAGAATATGAAAATAGCATGTTATCGTATTGCTTATTATTTTCATGCGAGCTTACTAAGCGTAAAGCTTACTCCCTCCTTTCCATTTCTTTTAGTTTTGCCAGTCAGCCCTGAGGTTGGAGATCGTCGGAGCTGACAAGATCACACTATCGAGCCATTATCCTAGGAGTATTGGCATGTATAGGGATTTAGTTTTTCTATGACGGATGTTGTTGTGATTAGCCAAATGTATTAGCTTATATTGATTTGTTAATTACAGCCATGAGATGTGGCTTATAATGATTTTGGCTCATAAGCCTATTTGTCCATGGTATATGTTAATGTCTTGCTATGTGGTATAAGTTATTAAATAGATGACAATGTTAAATGCATGTGTCTGAAAAGTTTTAAATTTTGGGCGAAATTTGGTAACCCGGTTTTGTATGATTGTGAATTTTAAGTTTGATAATGCCTCAAACCCTATTCTGGTGTTGGATACGGGTGAGAGGTGTTACATTTAGTGGTATCGAGCTATGGTTTAGTCGGTTCTGGTTCGGACTACCATAGTGAGTGTGAGAGTCTAGCTATACATGCCATAATGAATCTGTGATAGTGTGACGACTTAGACCACGATGTAAATTATTTTATTTAGACAGATCGCACTTCAACCGAATTAAATTTGATAGTGCAAACAATATGTTTATGATGAGTTGAGACTCGTAAAAAGTAAGAGTAATAGTTTATGATGTTTATGTGATGATGAATAAATTGTGGATAAAAATTTCTTCTGAAATATGAAAGATGAGATGAAAGGAAAGTTTATACAACGATAAGTGTTCATGTTGATTGGCATTTGTATGATGCTATGAGTATAACGTGAAATTAAGTGAATGTTATGAGTATTTTTTTTTGTGCAGCTCCATATTCTGAAATTTTGTTATTTTTGTTTCCTTAATAAATAATTGTTCAAAGTATCAGCCATGAGATACCAGTAGGAAATGTTCTATTGATGAAAATAGTATTTATTTTTATTATTAAAATGCTTAGAATGATTATAAGTTTTGACTTGATGGTGAGAGTTCTTTGATACAGTTACACCAGATATATAAAGATTATGCTTTTGTATTGGTTGTTATGGGAATTTGTGTTTAAATTTCTCCGATGATCGAGATGTTTTGTTGTCAGCCGAGACGTTATCTACTAAAGTTATTGAGAAGTTAGTCTTATTATGGCAGCATGTGAATATGTTATTATTGGTAGACTGTGTGCGATACCAGCTTATTTATCATTATTGGTAGGCTATGTGCGATACTACCGTATTTATTATTATTGGTGGGCCATGTACGAAACCACAGTGTATTCGATATTATTCTGAAGTGTTCATCGGGAAACCTTGACAAATTGAAATTACGTGTGATTATGTGATGACAAGTGCAAGGTATAAGTGCATGCAAATGTGAGCAATGTTTATGATATGTATTTGGAATATGGTAAGACCTAAAATAAGTAAGTTTATATGTAAATGATTGTAAATGATACATCTTTTTTTTTACTTATGTTTTTACATATCAATGTATCATATGATATTTATTAAAATGATGGAAAGTGAGAAAATTCCCGGATGAACCTTCGAAAGAGACAAAGGATACGGATGAATACCGTGAATATGTGTGTTAAATAGCCTAAAATAACTTTGGTGTTGTGATGAAATTTTATGAAAATCATCCGGGTTTCGCAACGTTACAGTTAAGGAAAAAGTTAATATTGACTAATCGACTCGTTCGAGGTTCTTATCATATGAGAATGCTAATCGATTTTAGTGATAGATGAAAGCAGTGTTAATCACATGCAGGCGTGATCGGTATTACTCTATCTTTTACGGTATTCTATTAAAATGAGTTGATAGAAAAGTAGACAAAGAACGTTCATATGATGTTGAAATTCGATTTCCATCGATTGTTATTTTGTGAAATGTGTATATGAAAACTATGTTGCTTCTGTTATCGTTCAGTGCTTATAAGTATTGTTTTCCTTCTGGAAATTTTCTGAGAATTTGTCGAAGTCGATATTATTTCTCTTATGAGCTATATTCTCAGAATTCTAGTACGGTATCAAATCTTGGATTTTTTATCTCGGATTTCTTATTGACTTTATTTTATGAATTGTGCAAGAGATATTCCTTTACTGGAAGTAATCATACTTTTGTGATTATGAAATCTAGTTTGATAGTGAACATACAGTATTACTATTGTCAGATGTGTAAAGACTATGCTTTTGCATTGGTTAAAATATTGTTTATCGGTGTGACTAAGAAGTTAGCCTTGAAATGGCGCTACGATTTTAATTGTCAGAGAGATGCAATTCCAATAGGGTTCAGTATTTGAGAATTAACAGTAAAATAAATTTTATTTGATGTGATCTATCTTTAGGTTTTGGGAAAAGAATCAACATTGATAAAAGAGTAAACAGTGAAGGATCAAGCTGAAATCCGCGCTATGGTTGTTATTTCTGAGTAATTTGATATATATCTCAATGCGTTAAAACGATATTGTTATGTATCATTGAAACTTTATACTTGATTTAAGGATCATTGATTCGTAACCGGAAAGAATTGCAATAGGATACATGTCTGAGTTATCATGGCAACTAGATGGAAATGGTTCCTTTAGAAGGGTACTGTAAAATAGCCAAAGACCAATTCAACTATTTAGTCTGGATAGTTTATTGGTTTGAAGTGTATTTTGATACAAGAACGTGAAAATGGTAGTTTATGCTTGCACTCAGTTAATACTGCATGAAAAGAATCTTATGATGTGAATTAGACCGTGATTATTATTCAGAAATAATGATGCTTATTCCATGATTTTGTGAAACTTAGAATTTTGTTAGTAAATGGTAAGTTAGAAGTGTTCGAAAAGAACTAACTTCTGATTTAGAACTACAGGTCAGAAACTGACTATTTAGTTGTTGTTTCGAGACGGAGTTTGTGTACCAAGAAATTAATTATAGATTATCAAAAATTGCATACAGAATTGAAAGGTAAGAGTATTGAACTTAGATGAGTGTCAAGTGCTTCTGAAAGTATTTCATTAACAAAGAATTTTCATCTGGATAAGTAAAGATAGGTGAGTTGTGGTTCAACAAAGAGTATGAAATTATTGATAGAATAAGGCCAATTACTTATTAGTGGGATTTTCAGTCAGAATTTAAGAAGATCGGTAATATGATTTTTATGTTCATGATAAGATAGTACGATTCGAATCTTAGTTTAAGAAGTAAGATGTTGAAGATGCTTAGAGACTATATGAGAAGCTGAAAGTGACTTGTGAAATTAGACCTAAATCCATTAACTAGTGAGATTTTCAGGGACGAAAATCCCTAAGGGGAGAGAATTGTAATAGCCAAAAATAGGGCTTAGTCAGAATAGTGGTTTCAAGACCACAAACTCGAAATAAAAATATTTAATTTATGATTGTTTTAGAGTCTATGACATGTTGGGTGATGGTGTGCAAATTTTGTTAAGTAATTTTTATCGATAAAGTACCCAATTTTATTATTGGGATTAAATTGCAATAAGTTGCAAAATATGAGGTCCAAGAATTTTTAAGTATGAAATAGCTTGGATTATCAATTTGAGGTCTATAATGTGATTAAATTGTTGTGTGGAAACTTCGTTGAGAAATTTTATCGAAAAAGTGTTTAATTTGGTTAGTAGGATTAAATTGTTATAAGTGCGAAGTGTATGTTCCGGATGATAAAGGGTGTGATTGTGATGGTTTTTAAAGTGAAGGTCCTTATGAAGAAATTAGTCCACTTATAAGTTGATGAAGATATTTGTTTGGTATTTTTGAAGTTAGTTGAAAAGAAAAGGCAAATTTGGAAGTTAAGTTAAATGGTAATAAGACAAAAATAGTAATAAAATAAAATACCATTCTTTTCTTCTTCTCCAGCCGAATGTGAGAAGAAAAAATGGCAGCCATGGGTGAGCTCCATTCGGCCAAGCTTCTATGGCTTATATAGGTACGATTTTTGTCCCGTTTTTAATGATTTTCATATTTTTGAGATCCTCAAAGCTTAATTTGTCTATTTCTACCATTAATTTGAAGTGTAATCAAAGTTTAAAAAAATATACCCATGCTAGATAAGCATGTATTTTGATATCTAATGGTAGAATATGGATGTTTGAGGTTAGGAGAGCGATGTTTGCTAAATGATTTTTGGTGAAAACGAGTAAAATGAGTTAATCGGTAAAAGTTGTTATTTTTCATAAGTATGTGTTATAGTAAGAATTTGAAGTTGCTATAGAAGGGAAAAATGTCCAGCATGTCATAAAACATAAGAAAAAGGAATAAACTTTAATTTTCGAGCCTAGGGGGAAAATTGTAATTATGCAAAAGTTTAGGGGCAAAATTGTAATTTTACCAAAGTTTGAGTTAGGGACTGTTTTGAGTAGTATATTAATAAAATAAGTGAAATGTGATGTTTTAGATCCCGAAAAATGAGATTTGGACCTAGAACTGGAGGAAAATCAAAAATCAAGAAAGTTGGTAAAATGGTCGTTTCGACATTCGAGGTAAGTTCGTGTGTTAATAATAATGCAACATTGTGCTTGAATTGTAATTTTCTATTGATATGACATAAATTGTATGATTTAATATGTTTAGGAGAAGTTGATGTATGATATGGAAAATGTGATGTTTGTTGTGTTATGTGAAATTGAATGGCAAAATTAATGTTACATGAATTGAATGTTAAATTAATATTACATGGGTTGTATGAGTTGCTACACAGCTGTACCTGACGAGATTTTGGCAAATAAGTTCATATGGTTGAGTTTACATGTTTATTGGTGAATGATTGAATGATATAATGCGTTGTTAAATATGAATTTGCTGTGGGATTGTGAAAATTATGATAAAATGGAAGAATAAATGCGATAATTCAAATTAGGAAAATAACTGAGTAACGTTCAGTATCGTGACATGTGATGAATTGACGGATAAGACCATGGTTAATCCATGGCAAAGTGTGAAATGTAGGTATGGTATCATCCATACTGAGTTATGAAATGTAGGTATGGTATCATCCATACTGAGATATGAAATGTAGGTATGGTATCATCCATACTGAGTTGTGAAATGTAGGTATGGTATTAACCATACTGAGATATGAAATGTAGGTATGGTATCATCCATACTGAGTTGTGAAATGTATGTATGGTATTAACCATACTAAGTTAAGAAATGTAGGTATGGTATTTCCATACCGAGTTGTGAAATGTAGGTATGGTATTTCAATGAGGAAAACCATACTGAGTTATGAAACGTGGCACTGAGCAACGATGTACTCAAATTCGTAAGACGTTTCCTAATTTGATAATAAGTAATACAAAAAGGAGTGAATCAAATGAAAGAGATTGAGTGATTGTTAATGTTGAGCTCAATTATGTGTACAAGAGAGTTATGAAATGGTTTTGGGCATATGTATAGTACTAAGTGCAAAGCTACTATATGTACCAGATAGCTTGGCTACAAGGGTGGTACCATGTGTAGGCCACCATGTATCTGTTATCATTACGATGAGTTCAACGGAAAATTGACTAAGAGAAACTACACGTGATTGTGTGATGACTAAGTGTAATTGAAAATGATCATGTTATGAATAAGTGCAAGTGTGAATGTGACCAATTGAGAAATGTGGCAAATGTATGTATGAACAATATGTTCAATATGTAATCGGAAATTGGAAAGATTGGTATAAGCAAGTGATGAACACAACTAAAGTGAAAAAGAGCAAACATTTACAATAGAATTGCTTTGGGCAGTAGTATTGATGTAAATTTGAAAAATCACCAAAAATAGTAGAAATTGAATTATAAGTTGGATGAGGTATTGATTTAAAGCTTATTGAGTCTGTTTTCATATAAAATAAATATAGCAAACAAATGATTCGTATATTTTGAGATATTTGAATTTCTATGAGATTGGTTCAGAATGATTACGTGATCTCCTGTTTTGCATTTGAAAAATCATTAAAATTTGTACAAAAATAATTATGAGATATAATTTATATGCCTGAAAGTTTCAAATTAACAAAACAAGGAGGCCATATAAATTCTGTAGAAAGAGAAAATTGAGTTATAGTGAAGAGAGGTCAGAATAGTTGAATAGTGAAACAGGGGAAACTTTAATGAATAAACTGTACTAATTGGCTAAGCCAAAAATTCTGAAAATTTTATGGTAAGAAGATAAATGAGTTTAGTTTCAGGGAAAATTAACGGATCTTAATTTGGAGTTCCATAGCTCCAGATATAAATTATTTAATGACTATGACTCGAGAAAACAAACTTAAGCTGGAATTTGAATAAATAGAAAGAATAAGAAAATAGCATGTTATCGTATTGCTTATTATTTTCATGCGAGCTTACTAAGCGTAAAGCTTACTCCCTCCTTTCCATTTCTTTTAGTTTTGCCAAGTCAGTTTAGGGTTGGAGATCGTCGGAGGCAGCATCACACTATCGAGCCATTATCCTAGGAGTATTGGCATGTATAGGGATTTAGTTTTTCTATGACGGATGTTGTTGTGATTAGCAAAATGTATTAGCTTATATTGATTTGTTAATTACAGCCATGAGATGTGGCTTATAATGATTTTGGCTCGCAAGCTTATTTGTCCATGGTATATGTTAATGTCTTGCTATGTGGTATAAGTGATTAAATAGATGACAATGTCAAATGCATTTGTCTGAAGAGTTTTAAATTTTGGGCGAAATTTGGTAACCCGGTTTTGTATGATTGTGAATTTTAAGTCCGATAATGCCTCAATTGGATACGGGTGAGAGTTGTTACAATTTCGCTTCAAATTGAAAGTTATTTAATTGATCCTTGTAATCGATCCTTTCTACACCCATGTTATCTAACAGAATAGGGTAATGGTCTGAAAACGAATGGGTCAAATGATCAACCTGAAAGCTTAGAAATAACTCCAACCAATTAAGAGTAGCCACCCCACGATCTAGACGTTCTCTAATGTTTGTTGAGCAAAATTTGCCTCTTTCCCACATAAACCACCGGCCTCTGAACCCAAGATCATTAAGGTTGCAATCCTCTAATACCTTTCTAAATGCTATCATTTGACGTTCTGAGCGACGACGACCCCCTTTCTTCTCAAACGAATTAGCAATTTCGTTGAAATCCCCCAAAACAACCTAAAGGAGGCTATTATTATTACTCAAACGTCTGAGTAAATTCTACGACGCACTTCTACCCCTTTCATCCGGATTGCCATAGAACCCTGTAAGGCGCCATTTATCGTCGCAACCAGTGTCATTAACCTCAACATCAATATGATATGAGGAAAAACTGATGAGATTAACCAATGAATTCCCTTTCCATTCTAGCGACAGTCCCTCTCTTGAACCTATCGACCCAATATCAATGCCATTCTCATAACCAAATTTTAATCTGACCATCTCCATCTTCTTAGCGCCTAATTTTGTTTCGATGAGAAACAAAATTCGGGGATTAATGGCTCGCAATTTGTTCTTGAGCCTACTAACAGTCCGGTGGTCTCCCTAAACCACGAATGTTCTAGCTTAGTATTTTCATTGTTCCCGGCTGCTCTGAGCACCAGAGCTAGCCGATAAAATAGATGAATCACTCCCTACCTTTGAACCCAGTGAAACCGAAGCCCCAACCACACTTCTCTGACTTTTTTCCCTTCTACAATAGCAATCGGGTCATTTTCTTCTTCAAAGCCCAATTCCATAGGCCCATTCGTAATGCCCACCTCAGCCAAAGTTGCCGTATTCCAATTATTCCTTTGGAAACGCCCATTAAGGAAAATTTGCTGATTTGCGCCTATAGGAGTAAAGTTAGGATTCACAATCTGATTCTCTATATTTCCCTCCATTTGTCCCCTAAAAACATTCCCTGCCTTTAACGAACTACCATATTTGGAACTTTCTGAATTTCCATCGATTTTAAGAGTCCCATCAGCTTCTCGCAGCCACCGACTCTCCACCGTTCTTCTATGCTGCGGTTCAGCATGTAGTGATAAATCCCAACCGAAAACAATTTTGGAGGGCTCAATTCGTAGACGATAAGGGCAGAAGCTTTCCCTATGACCCAATCTGCCGCATATGAAGCAAAACAAACTAAGTTTTTCATATCTAAACCGAGCATAGACGGACATCAAATTCTCAATCTGGATCTTCTTTTTCCATTTCAATGGAGCATATATATCCAGTGATATGCGAATGCGCATGAAAGCCTTAAACCCCAAGGAAAAAGTAGAAGTATCATATTCGAGAAATTTACCACAAAAATCACCAAATTGTTTGGCCATCAGCTCTGTCATCAATCCTGGTGGTAAATCATGAACTTGCACCCAAAACTCAGTAAAGTTAATCGGCATAGTTAATCGATTTTCTCCGTTAGAGATTCTCTGAACAATAAGCAGATGATTATTAAAAAACCACGGGGTACCGTCAAGAACTCTTTGCAAGTCAACCTCATGAAAAAATTGAAAAATATATTTCTTCTCCCCAAGATCAGAAATGCAAATTCCTCCAATTAGATGCCATAAATCTGCCATAGTGTTCCTCAACGAGGGAAAATGGACTACACTGTCCGTTAAACATCGACCAACCAGACAACATTTGTAGGCCCTTTCCACTACTTTTTCTTCCTCATGAAAAGCTTCCTCTTCATCATCAATAATACTCAGATTCGCCAAGTTCTCCTCCATGAAATAGATTCTGAGAGGTCAACCAATGCCAAAATACAAAGAAGAATGCCCTTAATTAAAAACGGACAAAAGAAAGTCAATTGCTAGACAAAATTCGAATGAATAAAGAAAGAAGAACGGGGAAGACGTGCCAAAAAGCAGACAGAGGAACATGCCAAAAGGCAGGCAGCTTGCTTATTAAGCAGAATCTTAAATGTGATATAAGTCTTATTTAGAGTACTAAGAAATAAAAGAAATGATAGTATTTAAACCGTACTTTTTTTTATAGAAATATTTGAATCATACTTGAAGAAATTAGATATTGACCAATAATATCAAATACTAATCTTGATTTCATAATCAAAATATTCTCATTATTTCCACCTTTCCCTTATTTCCCATTCCCATGTTCTCAAAAGTTTTTGATTTGAGTGAAGTCAGAATTTTTTGTTGGGGTTCAAATAAAATTACAAGTTCTTGGGGTCTGAGGGATCAAAGCATGAATTTTGTATTTAAAAATCTAAATTGAATTATAATAGTTTTAGAAGGACTAAAATAATAATTTAACCATTTAAACTAAGGAGCATACCTGCCCCTTATAAGCTGAAACTCATCATACCACTTCTCCATCTTCTCAATTAGCCCATCATTCTATAACACCAAACACAATAAAATCGTCAACAATATTTTTTGATTTTGAGTTGAGCCAAGGTGAAGACTGAGGCTTTGGACTGTAGCTATTAGATAAAGGTGGGTTCGGGAACTTCATAACTTTTGCTACAATGCTTAAGTCAACAAAGATTATATTGAAATGATGAAGGGAATAAGATATTTTATTTCAAAACAGTAAAGATGATAATACCTAAGTTTCAGAGACTTGAATAAGCATGGGAATTGGCTAATGTCTTTGTCCTAATCCGGCAAAGTTGATAGGACTGTGTGCAATACTCATTTTGTTGGTCTTGCGGTTTATGCTGTATTTTTACAGAATTCCTTACGTGGGTAACCAATGGCATAGAGCCAAACTCCATGATTTTAGACCCTCAAATATGAAGGTTAACTTTTGGGAGAATCACAAGTTGCATTGGTTTCATTAAATTGCTTTTTGAAGTTTTTTTGAAAATTTTGAAATTGTTTCTGCGTGTTCGAATGATTTTGCATAAAATATCTTTCATTGTTTAACAATCCTGAAATCGTTTTTTTAAAGTTGTTCTTATTGAAATAAACATAACAATAAATATAATTATTACAAAATATTATATTAACATTTCTTTTGAAAATCAAAATTTATTTTATAATAAAAATATAATTTTAAAATTATATCACTAACTAATAAATGTATATTAATTTTTACATAATTGAGAGAATGAAATATTTTAAAGGTGGTGAAAATAAAGAAGTGGAAACAATCAATTGTAAAATATAAGTAATTAGATAAAATAATGTTGAATTAATACATAATACTACTAAAATTAATATAGAAACATGAAACTAAAATAAAAAACTATACTATTAAATTTAAATAATATAAAAATTGGCAAAATATTAGATTACCTTATAATCAATTAAAATAATCTTCCATCCTCTTTGTGGTGCCATTGTTGTTCAAATATTATTCAATATTGCCTCTTCAAATAATCATTATTTAATGCTTCATTTTTTTTGTAGAGTGTGCCTTGAATTTCAAACGAAACAGAGTTGACATCGTGACGAGGAAATACCGTTGTCCCGATGACACGACTACGACGTCCTGACGAGCCGATAGCCACATCACGACGTGGCAATGTGTTACCTACACAACTGGGTTTCTTCTCCTAGTTAAACTCTATAATCTTTTCCCAGTTAAACTTTGATTACTCTATGGATGTTTTAGTCATAATTTTACACAAATTTTAGCCTATAAATAGGTCATTTAGCAACCCTAGATAGTTTAGAATAACAATAACAAAATTAAGAGAGTTTGTGAAAATTTCGTGAAAACTTTGTATTTTGGGTTTAGGGTTTACTTGTTTCTCCATCTTGTACTCCTTTTTTTTTTCCAATTTAGTGAAACTTTCTTTTGCATGTGGTTTTTTTATCTCATTCGGAGGGGTTTTTCTACGTAAATATTTGTGTTCAATTTTCTCGATTTTTGTTCATATTCATTGCATAATTCAAGTTTGACCCAACAATCTGGTATCAGTGCTTGGTTCAATTTCCACATTCAACTTGTTCAGAGATGGAAATGAGGTACGATATCAAGAAGTTCGATAGGATTACAAAATTTCAGCTTGTGGCAAGTTCGGATGACGACAATTCTAGTTCAAAACAGTCTGAAAAATATTGTTATAGGGAAAAAGCCCGCAGATACGAATCATACAGAGTGGGAGGAACTTGATGAGAAGGCACTGTCAACAATTCAGTTGTGCCTCACTAACAATGTACTACATGAGGTATTTTCAGAGAAGACGATAGCAGCCCTATGGAGGAAATTGGAAGCCTTGTATATGACAAAGTCCCTCGCAAATTGTTTAGTATTGAAACAACGATTATATACATTCTATATGGAAGAATATGAGTCGATTAAAGCTCACATAACTAAATTCGTAACTCTCCTAAAAAATTTAAAGAGTGTCAATGCTAACATTGATGATGAAGATCTGGCTATGTTACTACTTTGTTCTTTGTCCCATTCATACAAAACTTTCAGGGAAACCTTAATTTACGGTAGAGAGATACTATCATTTGAGGATGTGATGGGAAATCTTTTAATTTAGGATAAACTTGAGAATGAGTTAGGCTCGTAGAATAAATCATATGGGCAAGCTTCGGTTTTGGTTGTTAGAGGAAGGCAACAATTTAAGGATTCAGGTCAGGAGATCAAGGACAAGGTTGAAATCTAGAAACCATGACAAGCAATGTGGATATTGTAAAAAAGATGAGTCACATTAAGGTAGAATGTTACAAACTTCAGAACAAACAAAAAAGAGGCCACTAAAAATGACAAGAGAGGAAAACAGAAAACTGATGTGGCTGATGCTAGTGTAGCGGAGGGCAGAGGTGATGAATTTTTGTTAGTTTCAAACATCGAAATGTTTGAGTACACATCCGAGTGGATTTTGGATTCAGGGTGTTCCTAACATGTGCCACAACAGGGACTGGTTCTCCACATACAGTTCGGTTGAAGGTGGAGTTATACTTATGGGGAATAACTCACCCTATAAAATAGGCACATTGGTACCATTCAAATCAAGATGCGTGACGAGGTAATCAAAACGTTATCGAATGTTAAACTTATTCGTGAATTAAAGAAAAATCTCGTCTGTTTGGGCATTCTCGACTCAAATTGGTACAAGATTGTCATTGAGTCGAACGACTTAAAAGTATCTCATGGAGCTCTTGTCCTTATGAGAGGATAGAAAGTCGGCATCTTGTACAATCTGTAAGGTTCAACGGTGTCTGATTTGGTAGCAATTACGGAAGAAGAGGCAAGACCGTCACTACGTCGCGATAAGGACTCTCCCAACATTGTGACAACAAGTCAAAATTCCTCTTTTACGTATTCTGGATCAACCCAAGTATGACACATGAGACTTGTCATTTGAGTGAGAAAAATATAATCATTTTGAGCAAAAAAGGTCTTTTTACAGGCTCCGGAGTTGGAAAGTTAGATTTCTACGAGTATTGCATCTATGGGAAGCAAACTCGAGTCAACTTCGATTCGACAGTGCACATGTAACAGCCCGATTTATACCCTAGTTGAAATAGTAGTTTTGGGACCACAAATCTGAGTCTGAAAAATATTTTAATATAATTTTCCGAGTCTACAGTATGTGAATTAGTATGTGTGAAATTTTTGTGATTTAAATTTTATCGTTTGAGTGTCCGATTTGATAAAAGGATTTAATCGCAAAAATGTAAAAGTTGTGTTCTACTTGATGAAGTGCCGAATTGACATGGCTTTTTAAATGAAAGGTCCTTATGTTGTTGTTAGACCATGATTAAGGCTAATGGATATTAATGGCCTTATATTTGATGATTAAAGAGTTTAATAACCAAGGGTAAAATGGTAAACTATGTATTAATGTGTTATTAAATAAAATAAAACATAAAACCATGCGTTATGTTCATCATCTTTGCCGAAACTTTAAAGGAAAAAGAAAGAAAATAAGCTAGCTACATTCGGCCTTGTCCAAGCTTGATTCAAGGTTCGTTTTTGTTCGATTTTTGATAATTTTTATGTTTTTGTGATCGTTGTTAAGTGTTCTAGCTAGCCCATGCTTAAATTCATGAAATTGATTATGATTTTGAGTTATGCCATTATTGATAATATGAGCTTTGTGAGGTTTAATTATAGAAAATAAGTGTTGGATGATAGATAAATGTATTTTGTATTGGGATTTTTGATGAATTTGATTATTATGGGCTAAATTGTGAAAATGAGAAATTGAGGGGCTAAAATGTAAAATAAATGAAAAATATGGGCTGCTAAGGGCACTTTGGTAATTCAGCTAGCATAGGTATTAAAGTAATTTTGTGAATTTTGTGTATTTGTGTAATAAGAACTAAAGTGCATAAATGTGAAACTTTAGGGGCTAATGTGTAAAAATGCCCAATTGTGTGTTTTGAATGAAATTGAATGAAATGTTGAATAAGTAAGTTAAATTTTTATATTAATTAGATTGGCAAAAGCGGAATTCGGATCTAGATCGAGGGAAAGTCAAAATATTGGATTAGACGAATTAATTTGTCATTACTGTGAATGAGGTAAGTTCGTATTTTAATAGACATTACAAAATCATGTTATAATGCATATAATTTGTATGATTGAATTCAATACCGAATGATAATGCAAATGTATGTATTTTGAATAAGTTATATATATGTTATTATGATATTGAATTGTTCGATAAGCAGGATATATGAATACGAGAAAGTTCCGATAAAGTGACGATGCCCGAAAAGCCCCAGACTAACCCTAGGAATAGTAGAGGATACATATGTCATGACATAGGATTTCGAGATATGATTTCGTGTAAGACCATGTTTGGGACGTTGGCAACGATTTGAGATATTGTGTAAGACCGTGTCTAGAACACTGACATCGATTAGAGATTACGTGTAAGACCATGCCTGGGACATCGGCATCGTATATGATTTCGTGTAAGACCCTGTCTGAGACAGTGGCATCGATATTTAATTACATGTAAGACCACGTCTGGGACGTTGGCATTGTACGAGCTTTATGAGCTATCCGAGTATCCTTATTGATTCCGGACAGTTAAACAGGCGTTCTGAGAAATAAGTGATTAAGTGAATGACATTTTGATTCAGGTAGGTTGAAATGTATACAATATTTGATAATGAAAGGTAAGTATATATGTGCAAAGAATGTTACGTGATGTGTATACAAATGAAATGTGAATATGTGCAAATGAAACATGAACAAATGAATAAGATGTGATTTATAAAATGGCATATGTGAAATTGTCAGATACTACATGAATGAAAGGTGAATTTCGGTATAAGTGATGATATGTGATTCATATAAGAAAGATATGTGATTAAATATGTTATTCCCCAAAATATGCTCATTTGGCTATATGAAAGTGAGAATTGAATGTTATATGAGAATCGAATTGAATAAGCTTGTGAAAGCTAAAGTTAGTAAGTAAGTAAATATATTATTGAATGGTGATGATTTGATATGAAATCATGTTATAAACTTGAGATAGGTTGTGTTTTGGCATGTGAGATAGCATATCATGCTTATGGCATTGTAATGAAATTATTTGTTATGTTAAGTTTATTAAGGTACGAGCTTACTAAGCTTTCAAAGATTACTATGTGTGTTTTTCCTATGTTTATAGATTTTTGGGGAATTGCAGATTTTTGGGGAATTGCTCGGGTTGGAAGTCGGTGGAGATCGCATCACACTATCTGGTTAATGATTTCGGTATTTATACACTTTATGACTTGGTTATATGGCATGTATAGGATTTATGATTGTTTGATGAGTATTTGTAATTTGGGCAATTGATGCCTATGTGTTTGATGCAGTTTTGCCATAAGGTGTAGTTTGGAAATCGATGTTAATTTTGATGTGTATATGTTGCCTTATGTAATGGCATAGTTTGGTATGGTTGATGATGGTTCAAGTTGTTTTACTTGATTATTTGGTAAATGTTGAATAATTGCTTATAATGCATGATCTTAAACTTGATCAATGAATGGTTAGTAGATGATTTATGAGTGAAGATTGGTGTGTGATTGATGATAAAACACATATTTGAAATAGGTTGAATTGATAAATGTGATATTTGTTTTGGTATATGATGGAATAAGTCTGAAATGAGAAATGAATCATGTTGGCTTTGGTATGTATTTTGTATAGGAAATGGTTATGATTTGAGTTGATGAAATGGAGATAATTCGTATAGCATGTTAGGTGTATAAAATAACATGTTTTGGCTACCTATTAATTGTATTGAAATGGTACAAAATGATATGGTTTAGGTGAGCATGAGGAGGGTGAGAAATATGGCTTAAACCAAGCCTAATTTCGTGCCACATGGCCTGAGCACAAGGGCGTGTGACTCAACCGTGTGATCCCTGCTGCGAAAATAAAACAAGTCAGTGTGTTCCACGGCCTAGCCACAGGGCGTGTCTGGTAGCCATGTAATACAAGTCAGAATGTATGCCCTGTTTTCACACGGCCTGTGACATGGGTGTGTTTGGTGGCAGTGTGAAGCACATGGCCTGTTCACACGGGCGTGTGATCCCTGAATGCTTGAAAATTTTAAGTGATTCCTAAGGTTTGCAAATGTGATCGGTTTAGTCCCAGACCTTCTCTAAAGCATGTTTAAGGTCTCATGGACCTTCTAAAGGGACTCTAAGTGTATATTTCACTATGGAACATTTGCGAATGTTGTATGTTAGAAATTTTTATTGATATGATCCGATATGTCCGGTAATACCTTTCAACCCTAAGCTGACGACGGACACAAGTTAGGGGTGTTACAGCATAAGACTAAAGGGACCCTTAATACATTCATTTCGATTTATAATAATATCATCACGACTCACCAGCACCGCATTGTCATTGGTGATTGTCTAAGAAAATAATCTCATCAAGGAAATTCAAGTCAAGAACAAAGATGTAATCATCTAAATGAATTACCTCATTCCTTGCCTTTTCAATCCCGTATCTGTAGCTCAACTCATTGTACTACTTTCACAATTTGGACTTCTTTGGAATTAACAGTCTTGATTGTCTTAGTCAATTTTTTAACTAAGAGACAAAGTTTACCCACGTCTTTCTCCGATATGAACAAGTCACACGCTCCCATATCAACAATAACACTCCTCTTTCAACTCGCGATGTCAATGTCCACAAACATCAACACTTTCTGCTTATCATCCCTCTCTGCTTTCACATAATTAAGTATTATTGATTCAAGCCTCAATACCTTTTTCTCATCAGGCTCCGCTTTCTCTTTTTTACTAATCATAGATATCTTAGATCACTCTAGACAGTTTCACATCATATGCGAACCACAACATAAGAAGCATTGTATTGGCTTCTTTTCATTCTCTTTGCCCTTGGATGGTTGTTGGGTTTCATATTCCCATTTTATGGTTTCTCATTACCACTATTCTTACCATTGTCATTGTTGCCACTTTTATCATGTTCTTCCATAAGATTTATAAATTATAACTTATTTGTCTTCACTTGAATGGAGTAGTGGTTAAAGCTCTTGTCTGACGCTTGTTTGGCACAAGTTTGAATCATGTTACCCCCTATCCCCTACTCCTAATATTGTGTAAAAAAATAATAATTTGGGTTTTTTACCCGAGTAGTACAAAAGAAAAAAATAACAAAAATAGTAGAAAAGATAAATTATGTACCAAAATGGTACATGTAGGGTGGTCACGCCTCTGGCAGAGGCAGTACCACTCTACTCTGACACATTATTCTGTTAAAAAAAACAAACACCGTTAAAAAAAATAGAATCTGTAAAAAAAAAACCTGAGGTGATTTGATTGGACAGGGGTGAATGGTGTGAGATAGGCGTGCAGGTGGAGGGCTCGGCAGAGGCGGCACCGGTGCAGTGATGGGACGTGTGCATGCATGCATGCGATATTTATTTGGGTTTTAGGGTTTTCAGATGCAACAGCTGCGAAGGAAGAAGAAGAAGAAGAAGAAAAAGAAAGATGACGACGCCGGAAAAAAAAGAAGGAGAGAAAGAAAATAGAGAAGAGAAAGGAGAAAGAAAGAGAAGAAAAAAAATAGAAAAAATAAGGTATTTATTTTAAAAATAATGGATTACCATGTTTTTTTTTTGTATGTTTTTTGTTGTTAGTTTAGTTATTAAGATTAGTAAAAGCCCTAATTATTATTTTAGTTAGTATTATTATTGTTAGTTTTTAGGGTTTGGTTATTATTATTTATAGTTATTAGGATTAGTAAAAAACCCTAACTATTATTTTAGTTAGTATGATTGTTAGTTTTTACATTACATTATTGTTAGTTATTATTTTTAGTAAGACCCTAATTATTATTGTTAGTTAGTATTATTTTTAGTAAAAAACTATTATTATTATTATTATTATTATTATTATTATTATTATTATTATTATTATTGTTAGTAAAAAAACTATTATTATTATTATTACTGTTAACTATTATTGTTAGTAAAACCATAATTATTATTTTAGTTAGTATTATTGTTAGTAAAAAAAACTATTATTATTATTGTTAACTATTATTGTTAGTAAAACCCTAATTATTATTTTAGTTAGTATTATTAGTACTGTTAGTAAAAAACCCTAATTATTATTATTAGTTATTAATATTGTTAGTAAAAAAAACTATTATTATTATTGTTAACTATTATTGTTAGTAAAACCGCAATTATTATTTTAGTTAGTATTATTAGCATTGTTAGTAAAAAACCCTAATTATTATTTTAGTTAGTATTATTAATATTGTTAGTAAATAACCCTAATTATTATTTTTGGTATTTTTTTATGTTTTGTTTTAAAGCTATTTTGTTTGTTTAGTTTAATTTGTTAGTAAGTTTTGTGTTTATATTAATTATTTGTTTATTGCGAATGTTATGTTTTAAATTTTTTTATTATATTTGAAACTTTTTATATTAGTAAAACTATTATAAAGTAATTGTTAATTAGTGATAAAAATTGAAAATATTTATGCTATAGATATTGTTAGAAATGGCAACATATTTGGTATTGCCTGATAAGATAATAATTTCAGCACAAAGGGAGAAAGTTGATAAGATGATGAGAGCAGTGCAAGATTACAGAATGAAACCACAAGAAGACATCGTTCAACACCTTAGTACCGTAAATAAAAAGATGCAAGAAGTGTTGTGGAATGGTCATGAAATGATTAGGAAGAATAAAGTGCAATACTTAACCCTTAGAGGGACATTAATAGAACGGGACCATCAAATCATTTTAGACGAACTTTGGAAGACATTGGTACCACGAACCTATTGAAATCTAGTTATATGTTTTGTGAAGTTTATAATCTCTTATGGAGATAGGAAAATAGTGAGGCAAAGTATAGGCTCACGAAAGTTGACAGGGAAGCAAAGTGTGTTTGACATACCATGGATGGATAAATTAGATGTTAGGAAATTACCAAGAGAATTTCTAAATTCAATACCCGTTATAAAGATTGAAGAGAAATAAGATCTCGAGGAATTTCCAAATTGGATTGTAGAAGATGAATATGAAGAGAATCAATAATTTCTAAATTGGATTGTACAGTATTTCCCAGAGGAAGATACAAGATCGGAGATGGAAGAAAACGTAGAACTGAATTTAAATGGTTAAATGTAAAGATAAATGTTGTTCATGTACAAAATGATAACTGAAATAGTATGAGCTTATGACTGAAAAAAAAAATTGCATATTGAAACATTAATTTTTTTATTTAAGAAATTTATTTACTATTAGAATTTATTTTGAGAAATTTTGTTTATTTTTTAATAGATTGAATATTGAAGATGGATGATCAGTTTTTCGTATGCGTTTATTTTGATGGAATCATCTTGACAACAACAGTTGGATGCATATTTGAATGTCAACAACAAATTAGGGGTTTGTAACATTTGTGTAATTGCATGTTGTGCTTGCTCTGCGAGTTGTTTGAGGGTGTTTAAGGGCTCTAGGGAGGCCTAGGGTCGAGGCCAAGCTCTGGAAAAATTTTGGTATTGGGCTCTTTAGTGGGGAGAGCTGGTGGAGGCAAGGCTTATATATATTAGTGTGTGTTTTATTAACACAAGTTAATCATGTGGCAAGATGATGTGACGTCAAGGAGAGTGCAATGATGGGTGGAGTTCGAATCTCATCAACTGTAATGGATAACTTTTATTTTGTGCCTTGGAAGAGGAAGAAGCATAGTTGGGTTCAAACTCTGCCATGGAGGTTGGAGACTGAGTCAAACGGTTTGAATGAGAGGTGGAGAGCAATGTGGGGAGGAAAATAATGAGAGAATCAAGGGATTGGGGTGAGAGATGGTAGTGGACGAATATGGGGAAGTGGATGGGGGAGCTTCGGTCAAGACTTGTCATTTTGAAAGGTGCATTTTGGTTGGGTGTAGGGGTGTGCCGAATTTCTCTTGTATTGCCTTTGGAAAAACATTTGTCATTTTAGCTCATTGTGACGTTTTAGGTCAACTTCCCTCCACTGTGAATCTCTGCCGAATTTCTCTTGGTTGTTTTGTGTTCTCTTTCTTTCCTTTGCAAGCTGCCGAAAGTACTTCTCTTTCATTTCTTCTTGTCGAATTCTTCTTAATCCCTCTATCTTTTTCTTAGGCTTCTTCTCTACTCTTCCTCTTTGTAGCCGTAATTGACTCTTTTTGTTTTGCTGCCAAGTGCCGAGTGGTTCCATCTTTAATTCGTTGTTGCTATTCATAGTTGCCGAATCTTCCTTCCATTCGGTTTCTCTCTGAACAAAGGTACTGGTTCTTTTTGTCATCTTCATCTCCTCTCTCGTTACTTTATCAAAACAGAAAATCCTAACTCCATCTCGTTTTGCCTAGGCTGATTTTATTAGGGATCGATCTTATCTTCTTCTCTTAACATTTAGGTTCGGGAAGTATTTGGTAAGTGAAGCTATGACCGAATAGGGGGTGGACAGTTCTTGTATTATTTTATGAGTTTCTTAGGGCTGAATAGCCATTTCTTTGTGGACTTGGAGCAATATTGCTAACTTGTGATTTTTATTAGGGACTCAATTTTGTAATCGAAGGGAGTAACCAAACATTCTAGCATAGCAAGGAGTTGTCGTTATTGTTGGTAAGTATTGTGGATTGTTTTATCAATTTCAATTCTGGGAGTATCGTGGATTAAGACTAACTGTTAGCCAATTATGATCTCAGGTGTTTTGGAAAGTACCGAGTACCGCAAACCGTAAACAGGTGTGTAATCTCACACCAGTCTTAATGAATGCATGTGATGTTTTGTAAATCGGCTAAAAGCCGAAAAGCCGAAAAGCTGACAACTGTGACCACTCGAGCATGCGAACACTCGTGATGGTAAACCGAGACACGAAATAATGGCGATGGATCTTTGAAAGTGTCACGAGCACTCTCGCGAAACTAAGGCTGTAACGGGCTTAATCGAACTGAAACAGGCTAAGGGGGCCCAACGGGCTTACAGGCCCACATGGGCAAAATCGGTGGAGAAATACTGAACGATTGATGCTACCACGAGGGCTGCGAATTTGAGACCGAAAATGTGTCAAATGGGCCATACGAGCGTGTGGGCCTGTTTGGGCTCGAAATAAATTTTAGGCCCAATAGTACCGTAGAGACCCAAATAGGGGTCCCGAGTTGCTCGAGGCGACAGTAGGCCTCCAAAAAGGTCGTTAAATTCTAAATTACCAAAATACCCCTGGGTTGTGAAATTTCAAAAATACCCGTGGGTTGAAAAAATATCCGAAATACCCCTAGAGGGTAAATTACCAAAATACCTCTGGGTTACGAAATTACCAAAATACCCTCGATGGGTAAGATTACCGAAATACCCCCTAATGGGTGAGAATGATCGTTGTACCCTCGATTATGGTTGGATATCATGTGTATGACATTATTTACATTTTTAATAGTCCGATACACTATATTTATATCATGTTGCATGGGTTGGGTTTGATGATTGGAGGAAGTGTGGCTTGGTGGCTCTGCCACATATTATTTTTGGTGGCTATGCCACATATATATTATTATTCGGGTGGCTCAGCCACAAATATCGTGATTAGCAGCTTGACTGTAATATTCGTGTGAGTGGCGGGGTGGGTTGACTTGATCCCGACAGGTGACGATTGTTTGGATTGGGTTGGGCTGCATTTCATTATTGCATTACTATGAATATAGGGCGTAGGACCAAATTTGATACCGTAAGGGCTCAGGCCCAGATAGTGTCCGTTGAGGGGATTACACACTGAGTTCTCGTAACTCACCCTCCCTTCTTTAAACCTTGCAGGTAATCCCCAACGTTAGAGGATTTGGAGCTGCGGAGGATTCGGTGGTGGCCATACACCGGAGTACTTTTCACGGAAATTAGTAAATCTGATTTTACTTTATTTATGATTATTTAATTTGGGTTTAATATTATGTAATAAGGCCATTGGATTTTATTTTTCTTTTAAACTTTTATTTTAGCTATTTTTAAACTGTTAATAATTAAACTCTAGGTTTTCTCAAAATGACAATAATCAATTTTCTTTCAAAATACCACGTTTCCGTAATTTCGTAATTAAACTTCAGTAACAAACAAAGTTTTCGAAAATGATTATAACATTTTTACAAGAAAAAAATTAAAGCAAATCTTAATTTCACAAACAAAAAAGTTCGAAGTTTCAAAAAGAATACGAAGTTTTCAACGAACGCGTAGCTTTTAAACAACCCTTTTTTTTGTGACACGCTAGATCCGGTCATAGCCTTTAGGCCGGTTTTGGGGAGTTACAAAAATTGTTAGACGTTGTGGGAGAAGGATTTCGAGAATTTTCTACAAGTTTCCAGTTTCGACAGATCCGATCAAATTCACCAAAATGGAACTTGTAGACGACGAAGACGTGGAGATAATGATCGCTCTTTACTGTGAGAATGGGAGTAACAAAAATGCACCGATTCACTTATTTGCTGAGTTAGTCAGTATGGAGCAACATGAAGATACCAATGAATATGGTGAAGAACATGGAGCTCAAGAACCGTGTATGGTGGCTCCAACATCGTACGTTGATATTGAATCGACTATTCATGGGATCGATATCGATCTTAATATTACACCTGATATTGATGTGGTTGGTGATGATGGATACGATAGTAGTGATCATAGTGAGCAAGAGGTCGATAGTTACAGTGATCCCGATGTGGACGATGTACCTGATGATATTGACGATGAAGATGTGAATGACGATGGAAACATTAACGCATCTTCGGTCGGGAACCAGATGCGATGTATTATGATACACAATAATCCTAAGCCACACATGTCGCTCATATACCCCGACGTAGTGCATGTAGCTGAGTTTCCAGAGTACCCTGAAATACTTCCTGCTCACCGGCTGATCGTAAATTCCGATCATGAGGAGTTATTCGTAGGCCAGAGATTCAAAAGTAAAGAAGAGTGTGTATTTTCTATTAAACGGTATAGCATGAATATATCAGTGGATTACAAAGTCGCAGTGTCTAAATCGACGTTATATTAGGGAGTGTTGAAAGGCAGTGGAAGGCTACAATTGGTGGGTACGAGCTGCATTCATTCAAAATTCGCAGATGTGGGAGATACGAAAATTTGTTGGACCTCACACATGCACATAAACACGTATGACAGAAGATCATCGAAAACTTGATTCTAAAACTATCTATACGTGTATCATGCCAATGGTGAAGGACATGCCGACCACTAAATTTTCGGTACTGATTGCCGAAATACAAGCACGATTCCAGTATCCAGTATCATATCGAAAGGCGTGGATAACTAAACAGATGGAAATAGAGCAATTGTATGGGGATTACGATTCGTTGTATAACGAGCTACAGGGATGGATAGCTGCTATGCGGGAGTACGTACCGAGGACTGTGATTGAGTTATAGACACGACCTTATTACACCCCGGATGACTAATTAGAACCGGGGAAAAGAATTTTTCATCAGATGTTCTGGACGATTGATCCATGTGTGTGAGTATTTCCATACTGCAAGCCGTTTGTGCAGGTGGATGAGACCTGGCTATATGGAAAATATACGCAGATCCTAATTCTTGCGGTTGCTCAAGACGGTAATAAGAACGTGCTCTCGATAGCATTTGCCATCGTCGATAAGGAGAACTTGAAATCCTGGGAATTCTTCCATGCCAACCTGCGGAGGTATGTTATTAGCAATGATAATATTTGCATCATCTCTGATAGAGGGAAATGATTAATTGCAGCAATTAGGCGTTCTGGTGTGCCATGGAGATCCGTTTACTGCATCCGTCACATTGCGACTAACTTCCTTCGAGATTATAAAAATGTAGACTGGAAGAGACAAGTGGTGAAAATGGGTAAAGGATAACCTTATATTTTCAATATAAGTTTTAATGTTTCATGTTATCCAGTTACTGCAACTTATCTTTTCTTAATACATATACAGCGTACGAGTTAGAGCCACATATTTTTCGCCAAAGAATGACTCGACTTGAGAGTGACATGGAAGGTCAAATGAACACATCTTTTCCTTAGTTTCTTGATCATTCCACCCTTAAAATATTTGCACTATTAGTCCTTCAACTCTTTTATATTTACACTTTAACCCCTCAATTTTTTAGTATTTACTCCTGGGCAACAAAACTTTTCTCACTTTTGCAATTTAGTCTCTTTTCATTTAATTATTCACCCAAACGTCAAAATTTTCTAATGAAATTTTAATACTATGTTATTGACACTCCGTAATTATTCATAAAATATTTATGGCTTAATTTATAACACCGAGATTTCAATACTTCTTTTTCTTTATTTCTTGACCAAATAAATCTTTATAAAACACAATTTATTATTTCAAAAATCTTTTAAAAGCTACATTTGGCTCATAAATATTAAATAATATAATCTACGAGTTCATTTGTCGAATTCGGTGGTCTCGAACCATTATTTTTGACATCGTTGAAATTTTGGTTATTACAGTTGTAATGTGTATTAGTGTTTTAATGTTATAATCTCCAAATTAATCTACTCTGCGTTATGGTCAAATTTTGTTAGTTTCAATTAATCGAATTAAATTTATATAAAAAAGTACAAACATTGTAATATAAAAAAATACAAACTAGAGTAATATCAAAACCGCAAGAAACCCCTAAAATTGATGGTTCGATGGTGTGGTCCTAGGGGTATACCTCTGTAGAGGTCGAGGTTCACGTTGTGGGTGCTCGTGACGACCAACATCCTCTTCAAGCCTAGGTGGGGGTGTGCTAAACATGGTAGAAAAATCATGTGGCTCGAATGGCATCGATGACCTAGGAGTGCCATGATGCAGTGGATACGACCTAGGAGGACTGATGTACTGTAGTGGATACGAGCCAGGAGTGCTGTACTACGATGGGTACGATCCAAAGATATCAAACCCGTAATGGTATCCACCCTCTGAGGAGCCCGGGAAATAGTCATTGCCCAGCACATCTGAATGATACGAATGTGCATCCGAATGTGAATGTGATTGCTTGGACTCCAGCTCGGGATCAGGATCTGCCGCTGGCTCAACCTCTATCTTGGCCACTGGCTCGTATGCCCCAGGTCACTGCATGTGTGGGGGGACTACAGTCGACTGCCCTCCAAGTATATATGGCTTTCCCATACTAGAGTACCATTGTATGTACTTTAATGGAGGTTGCAAATCGGAAGACATATCCATCTGAGGTATTCGAGTCATCCGATCATTCCATACCGCAACAAATCTCCGGTGCTTAACCCCCAAATGCAATACCTATTTTCCTCTCTTGTTCATGCAGTGGACCTCTCCCACCTCGCATGGCGAATCCGGGATAGATTGGATGTAACCAAACTGTCGCAGCACTCGATCCTCATGGTACCACTTGACTACATTAAAATTGATAATTGGTGCGTTAGTGCACCACATATGAGAGTGAATGTAGGCAGACGAGGGTATAATGGCTAAAATTTCTGGTCTACAATATGGCATCCATATAAACTGCACGATTAATAACATTGTTAAAATTTAACACGGTGTGAGTAAGATATACAAAGTAACATGTCACAAATATTGGAATCGCTTACCCCTTCCCCGGCATATTGTTCAACCATAAGCCGATATATCGGGACAATGTACTACCTCCCGATACCCGGATAAATACTCCATCTACAAAAATAAATTTCAAGTCAACATAGTATCATTACAATAATATCATTATAAAAAAATTGTCAATTAATAACAAGTTATATTTTATCACCTGTTAACTAGTGGATATACGTATGGTTAGTGACTAACTGATGTCAAGAATGGCATTCGATAAAGAGCCCACGACTGCAATAATGTAAGGCACCCGCCTATGTCTTCGGCAGCTGGCTTTGTCATCCGACAAAGCTCACGGTACAACACCGCCAGAACTGCGGAGCTCCAACTATAAGAGTGAGCATTACTCAAATCAGCTAATAGAGGTAAGTACATGATATGAACCCTATTATTGTTTGCATCGGGCATCAGTACACCCCCTATGATGTACATAATGTATGCTTTAACAGTGCACATCAACTCGATTTCAGTGGCATTAGCTGATAAGTGTTCAAACCTCGCTTTCAGCCATGTAAATTTCAAGCCCGAAAAATTTTCCTCATCATCGTCGAACGAGACTCCTAGTAGGCTCTGACAAAGTGCAAATGGGTCAGCTATCGCATTGACGCCCGTTACGGGACTCCCGTCGATTGGGAGCCCAAGTTGCAGTGTAACATCCTTTAGAGTGACTGTGCACTCTCCATAGGGGAAATGAAAAGTGTGGGTCTCCGGGCGACAATGTTCGACTAGTGCGGATATTAAATCATACCGCAGATCAAACGTCCGGATCAGTCCAGCTTGCTCTAAGTAGGGCATCAATCGTTCATCCAGAGAATATCCTAAGCCATTCACCCGGCCCCTTAATACACGGTACGAGCCCTGACAGTGTTAAATCACAAAAAATAATTATAATAACATAATTTATTTCCCTAAATTATGTAACTATTTTTTTAATATAACCTGTGATTAATAAATAACAATACATTACCATATTATTAGCTGCGTCAGATATGTGAGGATCTTTACTAATCAATGGAGCCATTGCCGTCTCAAATATTTAATTTTTTACCTACATAAAAAATAAGAAATTTATATTAAATTACTAAAAATAACATGCCAATAAAAATAATATAACAAAAACATAACATAACAATATTAATAACTAACATAACATAACAATATTAATAACTAACAATAATAATAATAATAATAATAATAATTAGGGTTTCTTACTAATAATATTAATAATAATACTAACTAAAATAATAATTAGGTTTTTTTACTAACAATATTAATAACTAATAATAATAATAATAATTAGGATTTTTTACTAACAATATTAATAACTAACAATAATAATTATTAGGGTTTTTTACTAACAACAACAACAATAATAATAATAGTTTTTTACCAACAATAATACTAACTAAAATAATAATTAGGATTTTTACCAACAATAACACTAACTAAACTAACAATAATTACTTTTTTACTAAAAATTCAAAACTTAAATGATGCATTCCAAAAGACCTATATTATGGAATAAAATTTCTTAATTTAATTTCTATATAATTACAATATTATTTTGAGATGGTATATAAACTAACAATAAAAAATAATATATAATAATAACAAAATAGCAATTTGTTTAATAATAACAAAATAACAAAAAACCCTAATGATACTAACAATTTGTTTAATAACTAAACTAACAATAAAAAACAATAAAAACATTATTTTAAAAAAAATTATACCTTCTTTTTTCTTCTATTTCTTTCTCCTTCCGCTTCTCTATTTTCTTTCCTTTTTTTTTCTTCTCTTTCTTTCTCCTTTCTCTTCTCTATTTTCTTTCTCTCTTTCTTTTTTTTCCGGCGCCGTCCTCCTTCTCCTTCTTCTTCTCTTCTCCTTCTCCTTTCATTTTCTTCTCTTGCAGTGCTCATGAAAATGAAATTGGGGACCATTTAAGGTACCCAAAGCTGAGAAACAGACAAATGCATGTTGCATGCATGCATCCCATCGGACTGGTGCCGCCTCTGACGTACCCTCCACCGGTGCCGCCTCTACCAAACCCTCCACCTGTCACGCTTGTCGCACAACCTCCACCCCTGTCCAGTCAACTCAAGTCTCGATTTTTTATTCTTTTTTACAGATTCTATTTTTTTAACAGTTTTTGTTTTTTTTAACAGAATAATGTGTAAGAGTAGGGTGGTGCCGTCTCTGCCAGAGGCGTGACCACCCTACATGTACCATTTTGGTACATAATTTATCTTTTGTACTATTTTCGTTATTTTTTTTCTTTTGTACTACTTGGCTAAAAAACCCTAATAATTTATTTACTTGCTATTTTTTTTGTTTACTCTTATATAATGTATTTAAATAGTTAATTCACCTCTTGATTTAAAATGATATATTTAAAATAATTCATCTAAGCATTAATTCGTCTCTTGATTTACAGGGGCGAAGCTAAGGGGCTGGCATGGGCCCCGACCCCCCTAAAAGGTAAAATTTCTATTTAGGCCCCCCTAAAATTATAAAAATTCGATTTAATCCTTTACAAATTAGAAAGATATAAACTAAAAAAATTAAAATTTCATCCGCCCCCCTACAAAATTGTCCTGGCTTCGCCTCTGTTGATTTAAAAATTCACATCCAATTCTAGAGAATTATAATTAATAAAAATTATTTCAAAATTAAATTTTAAAACTAAACTAAAAAATTTTAACCCCCTGCGTAGCGGGGATATAATACTAGTACCAAACAATTTTGTGATACAAATATAATACTTGAAAATTTGTGTAATAAAATTTTAACATTTTTTAAATTTATGAAACAGTGCTCCTGTTAACTATTATTTTTACTATTCTTGGATTATTTTAAGAAATAAAAAAAAAAACAAAAACAAAAAAACAAAATAGGCTTGTGGGGCAACGGCAAGCCACGGTAGAACCAGTCAGCCACGTGATCATCCTGCTCGGTAACCGTAAAATTACAAATAAATAAATACTAGAAAAATGAAGGGCGCTTAGATGATTAGTAAAAAATCACAAGGGCAAAATTGGAAAATTGGAACAACATCACGCGGCGAACTATCCACGCCGCGCATAAATTCAATGACTCTCTGACTTCGTTATCTGACGCGCCTTTTGCCTTATTTGACTTTATCACTAATTACGATTCCCTGTATCTGACTCTGTCCCCACTTTGCTCGGATTGGTGGTCTTTATGCGATATAGTTGGGTGCAAAATGACAAAAAAAATGAATATTGCATTCAAGTCCTTGTATTTTGATTTTTTTCTTTCTAAACCACTTTTTTGCACTAATTTCTACAACAATTTTCTTCATTCAATTCCAAAAACAAATACTATTTTGCAGCTCCAACATAATGGCATTGAATCTAATTCATAACACTAAAAAAGTATTTTCGTAAATTGGATAGTGTGGCATTAAAAGAAATTGCTCAAAGGGTGAATGTTACACATGCAGAGGATCAAATAAGCAATAAAAATGGTTGAATCTAGGACGGTAAGGTTTTTGTTTCTAAATTTAGGGTTATAATATCTAGAAATGAGTATTCGACCGAGTCAGAGTCAAAAAATTTTAAGTTAGTCGAGTTGACGAATCTTATTTTACAATTGAACTCAATTTAAATTTTTTTCGAATTGAACCGAATCGAGTAAAAAATTTTCTAGTCGAGTTAACGAATCTTATTATTTATACGCAATGTTGCATTTACATAAATTGATTATTTATCTAGTACATAAACAATATAATGATTTTGCCTTTTAACTTAATGAGTAAATATTTATCAAAACGACGTAGTTTTGCCTTTTCTTATTTGGATAACTCAAATTGTACAATTCATATTCAAGTTAAATCGAAAAACTTAATTATTTATTCGAGTTGATCTGAATAACTTGATTAACTCAAATAACTCGAACCATTTAATTCAAAATTTGAATTTTTTTTTATCAAGTTTTTAAAATCGAATCGAATTTTGCTCACTCCTAATAATATCATGCAATATTATTACAAAGAAGAAAAAAGAAAATCGTCACTTTTTTTTTTCTTACACGAGCAAATTATTTATTTTAAATAAAACTAATTTCAGTTTAACAGAAATTCTTTGGCGGTGCGGTGAATTGAGATAGAGTTATAAAATGAGAAAAGGAAAAGTATAAAGACTAAATTACTAGAATTCAAGTAGATGAGGAGCAGAAACAGTTGTTTTGTCAAGTAGAAACATACTAAAATTAAATGAAAACAAATTAGTACAGACTAAGATCACAAATATAGTAAAATGTAGGGGCAGATATTGAAATTCATTCCACCTAACTTGGAATAGCGTGGAAAATGTGAGCTGGGTTGAAACCGAAAGGAAAGAACCCCGAAACCCATTAAACCAAACATTTCTCAATATATAAATATCAAAGGCCGCCTCCTCTTTCTTGCACCAAACATCAAATCCCATTTTCCCGTTACATGGGAGCATTACCTTGGGACGTTTTTTAGCACCACATTTATTTCTCTTTCCTTCTTTCTTTATTTCCTTTTTTTTCATTCTTTTGTGAAGAGATTTATAGGATCTAGAGATACAAGTAATGGGGAAGTACACAGAGATGTTGGATGCAGGGGTGAGAATAGTCGCAAGATTCCATTCTCACTGCCCCCAGACTGCTCGCCTGTATTATCACCCACCGGCTAACTCCGACGAACACCACCACTACGGCGTTGACAACGTCACGAGAGAAGTCTCGACGCGTATGGGGTTTTACGGTCCCAAGGCAAGTGCTGCTGGTGCTGGCGTGAAGGAGCTTATTATTTTTTCCCTTTGACGAAGAGAGATTCACTTTACACAAAAACTTTATTTACTTGGATGTTTTCGTTTGGGTATTTGTTTTTATGTTTTTAACAAATTCCCTTTTACAATAAAATAAACGATGAAATTAAACTCAATGAATGAAAATGATTTAATTTTACTATGAAACCACTTTTTGGTTGCTTTGTCACAATAGGAACACAGTTGGCAAGTTAGCTGTAAACATGGAAAACACAGTTGTGTCTTGTATGGCAAGGCCTGGATGTTTGCAATGAGTTCAACTTGTTTTCCACTTTAAATTAATTTCCTAAATTTATTAATTATAATCTCGACAATCTCAATAAAAATTCAAACTCCAATAATCTCATCACCTTCCCCAAATTTGAAAACTTCAACAATACCATGTTGGCAATGAACTTCAACAACCCTTCTTAACTCAAATGCCCAACTAACTTAATTTGGTAGGGGTAGGATAGTTGGCCACCGCCAACACTTTGAGACATCTTCAAGCTACACTGAATTTTAAACATAGCCTAACTAAATCAAACTTAATTCCACCACTTTTTGGGTAAGTTTAGATGTACGATGCATTTACTTGTGATCAGTGTAAAAACAACCTTGGTGGTAACATTAAATACTATAGCGCGAGATAAAAAGTAAACTAAACGCGTCGCACCCATCGCCCATCCAAAAATCTATTAGGGTAATTGTAGCAGCTTTGGTGTTAGATGAAATTTAGATCTAATATGATTCTTTTTTCTAAGGCATAATAATTTTTTTGGCCTTCTAAATTTTAGAATAAATTTATTTTAGTCCTCTATTTATTTTTCACCTCTTTTACCTTTGAACTTGTATTTTTTTAACAAATCAACCCAAAATAAATGAAAAAGTTAAACGTTTGTTAATTTTGTTGACATGGTATATATGTGGATTACCACGTAGATGACTCACCACCATTTAACTATTTTTTTAAAATTTTAAAAAATATATATTTTTTGTACTTTTAATGTTTTTTAATTTTTAAAAATAGTTTTTAAACCTATTAAATTTTTAAATTTTATTTAAATGCTGACGTGATATCCATGTGTATGCAGCATGAACAAAGTTAAAAAACATAAACTTTTCCATTCATTTTTGGGTGATTTGACAAAAAAATTTAAATTTAAAAATTTAAAAATTTAAAAATAAAAATAAATAAATAAATGAAGAGCTAAAATAATTTTTTTATTAAAGTTTGGGTATCTTTTACTAAACACATATGATTAATAAATATTTGTAAGCGCATCAATAAGTTGTACTAATAAAGAAACCTGATTGAGAAAAGATTTGAATTTCAAAATTTAAAGGCTAATTTGAAAGATAAATCATAATTTAGAAACCTAGGATGCAATTAACCCTGACTGTAGGAGTGGGTTCCTCCCCCGTAGGCCGGACTTGGAGTAATAAAGGATGATTTTAGTGGATTGTGGACCAAATTGGATGGTCCTCTTTTCCTGATTTTCTCCACTTTTATTTCCCACCATTCCCAATCTTAAATTATCTTTTTGGTACAACCATTCGTATTTTTTATTTTGTGGTTTATATTTACAAATATCTACAACCCAAACTTTTTGTTAAAAGAATTGATTTATTCCATTCTATTTTTGTTTGATCCACACAGATTATCCAATGCTTCTGTTCCAACTATATCATACAACCATGCTGGCAAGTTGAAGGTTCAATATTGTTCACAAAAGTCAAATTTAGAGCCCTATCTGTCAAGCTTTAATTTTTCTTTTCTTTTCATTCTCAAGGTTAACAACTACGCTTCAACTTCCCCTCACCATAGGAAAAGTGGCCAGTAGGTTCAATCTCTATTTCCGCTTCAACTTCACTATATTTTTTATATTAGAATTTGTTTTTAAATTTTGTATTTGTTTTTATAGCTTGAAATTTTTTTATTCAGGTTATTTCTTAAATTTGGCAATTGTTCCCATTTTCGGGTTTGAACTTAACAATTATTATCACATTGAAACTTGATTTTTAAGGTTTTCAGGGAAATATCAAGTAATAACTTGAACCATAAAAAAGTTTAGGCCCCAATCTAAGAATAATTGTCAAGTTCAAATACTAACTTGGACATAAAAAGTTCATGCTCCAATGCAAGAACAATTGTTATGTTTAGAGATTAACGTGGACGAAAAAAAAAAGAGAGTCTAAACTCTAACGTGAGAGTAATTACTAAGTTTAGACTAAAAAATAATTTAACCCTAAATAATATATATAAGAAAACCGATAAAATTAAAACGATACAAACCATTAATGTTATTTAAACTCTTTTAAGATAGTTTGTTAAACAAAAAATTAAAATTAAAATTAGATTTATTTTGGGTATATTGTTGGTGTATAAACTATAGTAATAAATTATATATTGATATGACAAAAAAAAAAAATTGGAAGATGAAATTTCTTCTACTTACAAACAGGTGAAGGGCACTTCTTTTGTTGAAATTTAAGCCTCCAATTTTGGAGTTCAAGCAAAGCCTAATGCATTACTCAAACTTGAAGAAGATTCTAACAAACATTTGAACGCAAATTTTATAATGCCACTTTTAACATTCAATAGAAGCTATTGCCTAAGAACTAGTTTTGTATTAGGGATGAAGTTACAAAATAGCGTTAAAAGGGAAAATCGAAATTAAGGTTGGTAGAAATCGGTATTACATATTTTAAGTTTTGTTTTAGTAAAAAGGATTCATGTTTCATCTATTTTAGTGTGTTTTGGTTCGTTTTAGCCCATAATAACGTGTACCGTACAAAGTTTGATATTTTGAATCGATTTTTAATTATTTGACTTAATTATTAATTATAATTACATTCAAAAATAGATAAAACAAAATTTATTTTTTAAAGGAATAATATTTGTACACTACAAATGGAGTTTTTAAACATCATAAGCAGGGTGAAAGGGTTAATAAGTATCCTATAGGAATATAGTAAAATATTAAATATATTTTTTTAAAAAGAAACACGTGACAATTTTTTAAAACTACTTATACAATACACTGTCAATGTACCACCAAATACTACCTTTTTTAAATATCATGAGAAATTTTGCATGTTTATATTTTTTTATCATGCAAATTAAAGTTTTATTATTAAAAATAAAAGTAAAATAGGTATCAAATTATTTTATATTAAAAATAAGGTTAAATGCATTAAAAAGACATAATGGTAAATTTAGCCATCAATGTGTACATTTTTTGTCAATTTGGCCCATAGACTTTTTCTAAGCTAATTTTGGCCCTCAACCATTTGAATGGAGTTGAATTTGGCCATCAACCTTTTGAAAATAGTTGAATTGTTGTTTTTTTAATGGTAATGCTGACTAAAACATTAAATTTTTAAACATTGCATCCCATACGGTAATCTACCTGTACTTCATGCTATTTTTAAAAAAGTATTTTTTATAAATTTTAAATCATTTATTGTCGTGGCATATAGAGAAAATAGTGTCATGTTAGTATGAAGTACAGATAGATCATCACTCGGGTTGTCACACAAACATTGTTAAAAAAATAATATTTGAGTTAGCACTTTCTTTAAAAAAAACAATTTAGCTCTTTTTGAAAGGTTTGACTAAATTTAACTCAAAAAAGAAGAAGGTAAAATTGATATTTAAAAAAAAAATTAAACGTTGAGGGTTAAATTTATTATTATGCCTACAAAATAAAATAAAAGTTTTGTATTAGATATTGTAATTGTTTAACTTTTTTTATTAACATATAATAAAAAATATCAGTATCATAATTAATGTAAATGTATTCATTTAATTGATTAAGAGATAATAAATATATTGAAATACTAAAATTTATAACATTAAAACTACATATATTTTATGTATAAAAAAATACATACATTTGAAACTTTGTCCATTGTAGTAATAATAGATCTTTCAGAACATTTGATTAAATTTACACTACTTAGATATGATATTAATATTTGATCATTTGCTATTAAATGAGATAAATATTTTTTTTATCTTTAAATTTAGTATGTAATGTAACATTGTTTATAAAATATGTGTCTTCAGTCTCATTCTTACTCTTAGGTCTAACCAATGAGTTGAAGAAACCCATAATCTTCAATGAAATAAAACACAAGCTGTTGCATATATTAAAAATATATAACATTACAAATATACCAAAAGTGTCACCCCCGATTTCCTTTAAGCCCGAAAATTAAGAACAATTTGGGGTTAAATTGAAAGATGCCATAAATCGGCGGCCTCTACTAAAAAATCAGGAAAAGTTAGTAACTAATTTGGACATGGTTGAAATCCAATACTGGTTTGATTGGATTAAAACTAGCTAGTTCCTTAGTGAGAGACAAAATGATTATCAATGGATGGTTTTTATATAGTTGAAGACTATACGAGAAGCACTATAAATAGTTGAGAAGGGAATGCTCGTGGGTGACTTTCTTCTCAAGTTTGTTTTATTCTCTTCTTCATCTCCTTATTTGGTTACTCCGAAAAAGAGATAATTTTGGGAAGCTCTGCATGGAGTATTGGTCATGAGGTTTAAGCTAGAAAAGTAGAGAATCTGATGAACTGGTAAGGTTCTAAGACATTTGATGTTTGTAAGTTTACGACATAAAGTTAAGAATTTTTAGAAAACTTTTTAAAGGTTCTGCATGTTTCTGGAAAACTAAGTTTTAAGATGAAAATGATGAGTTTAACTTATGACCTTGGTTGTAATACTTAGCTGCCAGGAGAATGGAATCTCTAGTGTTCGGAAAAGCTAAGCTAAGATGGAAAAAAAGCAGCAGGTGAGTTTTTGTACTCATTCCTAGAATGTTGAGTAGATGGCATGATTTTGTGTTAAGTTCTGTGATGATGTATGAACATTGTTGATTATGAATGCTAAGAATGCATGGGTTTGTCTAGTATATGGGTATCTGCTAATGTAGTTCAATATGCATGAAATTATTTATGATTCCATGTTTTTAAAAGATTGTGTACTCTATGATAGTATGTAAGTGAAATGCATGCATTGCATGGTTATAACGGTAGGGTATGGAGAAGAGGCTGTTGATAGGTTCTAAAGCTAGGATTCAGGAAATGGTGTTTTTGTATATCGCCATATGGTGTTGCTAGATGCAAACCATGGTGTGCAAAGCTTCGGGCCTTGTGGAGGGGACATTATGGTGTTCGAGCATCAAGGTAGTCATGGCGAATTGGAGGTATGGGCAGATGAATATGGAAATAAAATTTCGATAAGATATCGCCACACAATGTTGTTGAGTGCAAACCGTGATGTACGAAGCTTTGGGCCTTACGGAAGGGACACTTCGTTGTTCGAGCATCCAGGTTAAATAAGAAATGAAATGATATGGATTGGCTCTCTAGAGCGACACCGTGACAACGATTATTACGTTCCATAAAGCAACACTGTGATAATGGTCAGCAGACTCTATGGGGTGACACCGCAATGGCAGTAAGGTCCTACAAGGCGACACCTCAAAAGAAGTCTAACGTGTAAGACCATAGCTAGACTATGGTAATCGGTATAGTCCATGAGGATAGTAAACACTGGGTAGTCTGTCAGGATAATAAATCGGGGTAGTCTGCTGGGACAGTAAACGTGGAGTAGTCCGTTGGGATAGTAAATACGGGGGCATCCGTTAGGACATTAAATATGGATTACAGGTGTAAGACTATAGTTCAGCTATGACAACATATGGAGTCCACTGAGATAATAAACGCAAGTGGTCTGCTAGGACTGCGAATATGGAAAGTCATGCAAATGAGGAGAATTACGAGTATTGGTAAGCAATAGCCAACCAGCGGATTTGAGGAATCCCCCAGTACTATTCCTCTTTAAGGGGAAAATTTTGAGAAAGTACCAGCCATGTATTAAAACAAAGATGATTTTAAGGGGAAACTCGAATGGTCACTCAGATGACAGTCTGCCAAAATATTGTAGACCAAAGCGGTGCACAGCAGAAGGACATGTGCTTTAAAAGCAAGGTATTTCTATTAGGGTGGTTCACAAGGGAGTAACCCAAACAACATTGCAACCCAAATATAGGGTGAAATGAGATCTAGCCCACTAGAGTGACGTGGGGTCCTTATTAGCTAAAACCACTGGTGTTACTTGACAGAAGTAAGATAATAGAGTCCACCAAGGACTAATCGGGTTTGCTATGATTGCCAAGGAAGGCAAAACTAAAGGGTTATCAGGGTAGTAGGAAGGAAGACTACCTTATAAGTCTAAGGTTGAAAAAAGATTCTATACTAGTAACTGATCACCCAATTATGTGATTAAGGGTTAAAAATTATGAGTAGAAGGATGTTCGGGAAAGGAGATGGATGAAGGAAATAATGTATGTAAGAAAGGACAGAGTTTACGATTATGGCGAGACAATTGAGAAAATGCCAAAACTTTTCGAATGACTTTAGGATCCACCAAAGGAAGATCACTTGGTGGCCTATCCGCTAATAGATAAGTTCGAGGAATGAATCAAAGATCGCCATTTCAGATTAAAAGAAATCATCTCAAACAAATAGGGAGTTAGTCGTGATTAGTTCTTTTTCATCTACTATCCCTGCAAGACGAGGTCTATTTTTGAGAAATACATTAAAGAAACTTAGTAAGTTCTTTCAAACGTACAGAAATCTGGCTTACGTCTGCAAAGCTCAAGAGTGATCGAGCATCTTGAAGAGGGATGAAGCCAGACCGAGATAGATCAATAAGCAATCATTAGTTTGGTGTCATGCACATAGGAGGGGGTACCTTTAGAGGCTTTGCCTCGAGATCGAATATATTGTAATAAAATAGTTTCCTTAGAATTTGAAATTTGGAGATAGTAAGTTCTTATTTTAATTTAAGCTTTCTGTTGTAAGGATTACTTTTTGTTAGTCTTCCAAATTGTTAAGTTTAAAATTTATGTTTAGCCAAATCTGGTCCATTTGTGGAACTCCATATCCAGATTCAACGATCGGGTCAGGTAAGGATGTTACAAGAAGCATATTTAAAATTTTGAAAATAATTTTTTTTCCTAAAAGTAATTATTCAAATGTTATTATCATTTCACTTCTGTTTTTTTCATCATTTTTGAAAAAAATTCTTTTACGTTAATATGGGTAAAATCAACAAATTTGTTAAAAGTCGTCGTCATCATCATTGTAAGCAAAATGGATTTTTTATCATCATTTTGATATATCAAATTAATTTCAATATTCTTCCCTTTCTTTTTTATGGAAGTTTGATAAAACTTTACAATATGAATAAATGTTCAATAAATACATAATAAATGCTCATTCATAACACATTAATAACACAAAATTTTGCCTTTTGAAAGATAAGATGGATCATCTTTCTCTTTCTTCTCACTATTATTCTTCTTTTGGAGGTCAAAATAATTATTAACACTATGATAATAATAACTATTATGTCCTCGATCATGTCCATGTCTATGGCCATGGCCACAACCATGATCATGATCACGGTTTTTTTTTCACTTTTAAAATTACTATATATATTGTTGCATTCACTTCTAATAAAGAAGCAAAATCAAAGAGATTATTTTAATATTTTTCACCACAAGCTAATTATTTTGCTCAACCAACAAAAGGAACGAGATTAATTCAAAATATTTCTTAAATCTTTTTCACGATATTACTGTTATAGGAGTTCATTAGATGCGTGAAAAATTGAAAAAAAAATTCTAATAAGTTTTCATAAGTTACATCTTCTTCACATAATTTTAATTGAGACTTTATTTTAAATATTGAAAAGTTATATTCACGGTTTTAAAATCTTGCAACCTTAGGTAAATCTAATCACAACGAGCTTTAAGTAGGATTATTATTTTTTTTATGATATCTTTCTTTTAGGTTATTCCATAATTCAAGTTAATCATTTATAATCAAATGTTATACTTTTAATCTTTATAGAGATGATAACAAAGGAATATCATGGCTTTAGCTTTGGCTTGGTTGATAATACTCTAGAATGACGTATTTTTATGTATTAATTACATGTTTATTTTGAGTATGATCCTACTAATTTGAGCTATTTATGGTTTTTTATCTTGTAGGGACTAAATTGAAGGCACAAGGAAATTTGGGGGCAAAAAGCATGAATTTGAAGATAAAATGGGCTAGCATGAAAAATAGGAAAGAAATGGTGTCGAAAATGCAAAGTGTGGAAGACTTGGGGTTAAAAGTGCAAAGAAGATATTTTATAAACACAGGACTCTATTTAAATTTTAATTATATTAGGATAATTGTTAAATATTATTATTTAGATTTATTTTTAGCTTTTATCTTTATTTATCTTTTAGAATTTAATTAGGAATAGACTAGGTTTCCTAGTACTATAAATAGGGGATGGAGTGACACAAATTTGACACATCTTTTCTGTAAACACTCCCTCTCCCAAAAAGCTTAGCCTTTTTTTCTTTCATATTATTCAATAAAAATTCCATTTTCATTACTTTTATTTTTCTTTCTCCCCAAAAAAGTATGAGCCACTAAATTTATCTAGTCAAAGGTTGTCGAAATTTCCCAAACAGGGCTCATGAGGCTTAGAATTCGCGTTTAGCTTTCTCAACGAGTATTTATCATTTCTCCGCATTACATGGCTAACGCTTCAGTCTATGTCCCTTCAAAGGTAATCTTTTCAACTTGTGCAAAGAACAGCCGCTTTGTATGTTTTGGGAAGGTTGCACAGCCGGTTCGTTAGCTTACTATGTCAATGGTTGTCGAACCCAAGAGACAAAATGGCGTGGCATTCGCCATTAAGAAGTGATGATCTAGTGTAAGACGGTCCCACAAAAGTGACGATTGGCTAGAGTCAGGTTCCTCTAAATCGTAAGTCTAAAATCTAAGTGGAGCTGGTGGTCGTAGGCATCCTTTTTCACTATAACTAGCTTATTTTGTTTGAGAAGGATTACGTAAAAGCCTAGGGTTGAACCCAATGCGGATCGAGACAACCGGAGGCTGGAATCTCTCCATAAAAAACTCTCTTCCTCAACTCTGTTTATCTTTACAATTTTAATTTTAATTTTCGCAATTTCAATCAATCAAACCTTTAATTCTTTTTTTATTTTTTTTCCAGGTACGCAGATTTTTTTGGGTAAAACTCTGTTCGGGATCTCGAGGAACAGGAACTTGTGCAAACCCAGTCCCTGAGGATTTGACAAATATATTTCCAAAATCTTTAATATTTTGGTGAATTTCAACCTTTAACAGTCATGAAAAATAATTTTTATTTGATATATCAAGGAGAAATTCGAAATTGTGACCATATGGACAGTAGTATAAAATAATGATAGTATTTAGGCTATAAAACATCGAATCTCAACTGATTACTAAAATTAATACCATGCACATCATAGATATTTAACAACATAAACTCTACAGTATTAGAAATACTAAAGTAAATATATTTTCATTTAATAAATTTTAAATATCAAATCATATAATTCGTAACCATATACATAAATTTGATGGATAACTATATTTCAAATAAAAATTTTAAAATAACAAATATACAATAATTATATAACTTTCACATTTAAAAACAAAAGCCTAATGATCATAATGTCTTAATTGTTAAAGGGGACAACTTTAATATTGAAACTTACTAATTGTTTATATGTCTTAATTGTTAAAGGGGTAACTTTAAATTTATTGATAACTGTGCATAGATTTAAATTTTATTATTTTGTTTTTAATATTAATTGAATATTTTCTTAAATCATGCGGATAACGTATTATGAAATAATTAAAAAAAATTTAAAAATATATTAATATATAAAATGGCTCTTTGTAAATGAAGATTCACGATTTAGTTACATATTAATTTAAATGTAGATTGAAACATCATTCTGATTCTTAGAAAGTTATAAACATTCACTAATTTGTATCCTTTGCAATGTACAGATTGATTGTACAAACAAATTAAAATGTATGGTCTTATTAAAATATTTATAATTTTTATGAAAAATTTTAAAAATAGAAATATCATTTTTAATAAAACTTTTAAATTTAATTAGTGATGATTAAAAATAAAAATCTGGATATAACATAAAAAAATATAAGATTGTTTTATCTTCTTTGTTTTTTTGGTGAAAAGAATACAAATCAAAAGCTAAACATTAAGAGCAATAGATCAGAATGGGGTCCTCTATTAATCTTAACCCCTTTCTTCTGTCACAGATTGTCTTAACAATACCATCTGCGATTTTATTCTCTTCTCGAGGAATATGTTGGATACTCCACTAACTTAGGAGTTTCAATAAAGAATGGGTTCTTCTTACTAATGTGGAATTCGAGTTCTCTCGGTCCCCATCTTGAATGATATTGACTACTTCAAGACTATTTGTCTGAATTAATACTCTTTCAAATCTCCGATTAAGTGCAAGTTTCAACCTGTCCATAATGCCTCAAAGCTCTGAATCAAGGACAACACAATTACTCAAATACCTAGTAAATCCAATTATCCACCTCCCATTATGATCCATAAAATCCCTCCAACTGCAGCGAACGCATCCTTTACTCTAATCGAGCCATCTGTATTCATTCTTACCCAACTATTAGACAAAGGAACAATGAACTTTTTTTGCCCAACTTAAAGAGACTTTGATAACTGTATCAACATTCCAAGATAGACCTTAAAAAATGTAAAGGTTCTGATTCTTCCAAATACGCCATATTAACATCCCAAATAAACATTGCTAAATAGCTTCTTCCACAAGGTCCGTAGATTGATTATTATGGATATTATGCTCCATCTATTCTTGTAAAGTCCCTACAAAAAAATGCCTGTAGGAATTAATTGGTTCCAAATGTCTCTAACTGCAGTACAGTCACGAAGGACGTGTAAGACCGTTTCATACTCGTGACCACAAATTCTACAGCTAGAATTCACTCATATTCCTCTACTTGTCATCTCTGCATTGGTAAGTAGTTGATGCTTAAGGACAAGCCATATGAATACTCTATCTCTTTGTGGACCCAGAAACTTTCATGATAGTTGCCAAACTGCTTCTTTTGAATTCTGTAACCTTTCCTGCACCTTCTCATACGCACTTTTAATGGAAAATAAACCAGAAGAAGTACCTCACACATGAATCTGTTTGTACACGAGTTTGGCTGAGGTAGTGGAACCCCCACAATCTGCTGAATGACCTCTTCTGAAACCCAAAGTCAAAGTAAATCTAAATTCCAGTCCTCATTCTCTGTAATCATTTCAATGATAGTACATTCTATATCAAGTTTTGAGTTAGGAGAAATCATCCTACACAGAGTCCTAATATTCGGAACCCAAGGATCCCTCCAACAATTGATGTTCCTACCATTTCCAACAGACCAAAGGAGGTTCTCACGAATAAGTGACCATACCTTTGAAAGCGATCTCCATAAAAAAGAATGTCTACCCTTTGATAAAGTTTCTGGTAAGCCACTTCGAATCCTATATTTTGAACGTAGGACACGAACCCACAAAGCAGAGGCATTAAACACAATATTAAAACCCAGTTTCATCATAAATGAAGTATTTTGATCTCGTAACGACCTTTTACCAAGCCCACCATGCACTCTGGGTTAGCAAATCGAATCCCAGCCAACCAAGACGATTTGTTTAGAACCACTAGAAGATCCCCATATGAATTGTCTAACGATGCTTTCAATTTCGTCACACAAGCCTTTTGGAATCATCATCGATTGCATAAAGTGATTTGGTATTTATAGCAAAATTAACCGCGCCAAAGTAATCTTGCCAGCTAAAGAGAGTTGATTAGCAGCCCAACTACAAAGTTTGTTACGCACCTTTCCCACCATAAAGCGCAAAGTATTATTAGTCACCTTGTCGTAAAAAAGTGGAATTCTTAAATACGTACCGAGATTCTGAACAATGCGAAACCCAATCGGTCTACTTATATGCCTTTTGAGATCTTCCTCTACCTCTTTAGAAAAAAAGATACTCAGCTTTTTGCATGTTAACCCTATAACCTGAGTACACACAAAACGTATCCAACACTTCTTTGATAACTTTCATCTGGCTCTCCTTAGCCTAACCAAAGAGGATGAAATCATCTACAAAAAATAGATGGAAAAGAGGCGGACTAGTTCTACACAACCAAATAGAAGTTTACCTACCATTCACCATCTCAGCCTGAATACCATGCCCCAACCACTCCATACACAATAGAAATAGATACAGTGATAATGTGCATCCCTAACGAATACCTCTAACTGGCTTGAACTTCTAAGTTGGAACGTCGTTCCAAAGAATCCTAAACTTTTTTTTGGTCAGAACTGGTACCTAAATTATTAAATCGTTACCCATTTTACCCCAATTGTTAGTCTCGTTAGAAAAAAACAGCCAATCACAACTTGCCACATAGATGTCTATTTATTTTTTTTTTTCAAAATATTAGTAAAATTCATAAATGTATTTAAAAATAGTTAAAAAGTTAAAACATATTAACTTAATTTTAAACGATAAGTAAAATTTTACTTCTTGAAAATATCCCTAAAAAATTTCATGAACTCTATTTCGTTAAAAAAAATTTGACCAACCTTATTTCATTAAAAAAAAAAATTCAGCAACTCTCTTTCAGTTAAAAAAAATTCAACAACTCTCTTGTTTCAAAAAAAAATTCACCAACCCTTTCAATAATCTTCTTAGAACTCCAACCCCTTGTAAAATTGATAGGAGTGTAAGTTTGAAAAACTATTTTTTTATTGAAACCTTGTTTGAATGAAGAACTTTTTTCTTCTTAGAACCCTTGTTTGTCATTTTCATTGTTGAAACATTTCTAAGTCCATAATTATTTGATTTTTATTTTAGGTAAACCATAAACCCTAATTGATTTGGCAAACCGAATGAGTTGTAAAAAGGTATGGTTTAGGCTTAAGCTAACGCTATTTGTTAAGTGTTTTTTTATAGTTAATGTATATTCTAATTTATGTAATCTTTTAGCAGGTAGTGGGGTTCTTCAAATTTTCAGTTAAAAAGTTGTATTGGGTGCAAAAAAAATTTCGTTCATTTGAATTATTCATTGTTAAACCATTAATTTATTTTTGTTATTATTATTTTTTCCGCATCTTGATTGAACCAATATATATATACCAGATTACTTAACAATGGAGTTTATTTGTTTTAATTATTAATTAATGTAAATAATAGGTCACCTACTCTGATTTCGTCCAACAATGGAATGGATCCCTTCAAATAATGGCTGCTCAATTCTCCCAATACGATGTCACTCAACATACAATGCGATTAACATAACAATGAGCTCCCGTGTTTAGTTTATTGTTATAATCTAATTTATGTAATTCTTTGGCAAGTACTGGGTTCTTGATATTTTATATTGAGAAAGTGGAACAAACCTTTTAAGAGGCAATAGGCCAAAAAAGGTATCATTTGCCACTATAAATTTTATATGAATCATGGAATGGTATTTACCACGATAGCAGTATCAACTGGCCCTTCGGGGTGATACCGTGACAACAGTATATGGCGTAAGACAATAAATGAAGGACGCTATGGAAGTTCGATATGAGGTATGTAACATAAGACCATTGATGAAAGATGCCATAGAACCATGGTACACGATAAAGGTATATGGCATGAGACCATGGATAAAACAATCCATGGTGGCAAGGTATAAAGTATAAGGTATACGGTGTAAGATCTAGATGAAAAACGCTATCGCAACCAAGTATGATGAGTAAGACTATGGATGAAAGACGTCATAACATCATAAGGTAATACGCCGAAACGACAAAGCAATATAAGACCGTTTGATGATGTCACAAACTAACTAAAATACGACAAAGGTAAGCACACCTATCGAATGGTAGTATAGCTATGATGAGTCGAGAATATCGTACCCATGAGGACTGAAAGTACTAGTAGTTACTATTTTTTTATTATCTAGCCGAATAAATTGAAGTGATTTATTTTAACCTAATCTTAACTAATCTAATTACTAAGACGAAACAGAGAATAAAGTAGGAAAATATTTGAAGAAAATCGATGAGAGAGACAATACCCAGGAAAGAGACTACCTAGACTTCACTTATTATACAAAATCTGAATTAAATGATTTATTCACTTGCCTTGATCCGTAGAAATTCCTAAACTATATTAATATCCCTTTCGAGAGTAAAAGTAACTGACTCTAGGTTGATTAATTGAAATCTCTCTCTAATTAAAACACTATTGTCGCATTAACTCTGTAACACCCCAAACCCGGCCTAGAAGTTAGGCCCAAATCTGGCGTGTCGCATTGAAGTATTTTTCAAAAACCATGTTTTCATTTAAAACCCTTCTTGTTTAAAGGCTTAAGTAAAAACCCAGTTACGTTGGTTTATTTTTAAAATGTGGTACATTGAAAAAGGTTGTTCACTTTTTAAACGTTATTGATATCCTTCAATATCTCCTTCAACCGCGGAAGCTTTAAAAACGTTACGAAATCGTGATAACCAAAAACAATTGTTGTAACGTAGTGTTTTGAAAACAGTAATCATTTTAGAAAACCGTGATTTACTTCTAACGGATATAATTCAAAGTAAAGAAAGAACCATGGTTAAAATCTAGAAACTTAAAAAGGCCTTATTACAACCCAAATCTAAATACCTGAATGTAAATAATCAAAACGGAAAACACAAGCAGTGTGTGGCCTTCTCCGAGTCCCTCGCAGCACCAATCCGTCTAAGGCTGGGGATTACCTGTACAGTTAAAAACGGGGTGAGTTTACGAAAACTCAGTGTGTAATCCCATTACTAGAGTAGCAGTTAGTATACAGAAACAGAAACCTAAACAGTCTAGGCCAAAGCCCTTTTAACAGTAACAGTACGGTACATATTAGAGCATACGTGGGCCAAAGCCCATTACAATATCATTTGGGTCACAGCCCATAACAGAATCAATTGGGCCTAGCCTAAACCAATAACAGAACAAGTGGGCCTAAGCCCAGTACAGTGACAGTTATGCAAACATCACAGTCCAAACAACACTTACGACATCACATACATTTTATCCGCGTGGACCCACAAGCCCACTGAGCCCACACAGCCCAGTTCGGCCCAACAAGGCCTAGAATAGCCCAAGACCACGAGAGCGCTCGTGGTGACCTTTACAGACTAACGCCCATGTTTGTGGGCTTGGTTCACCACACACACGATTGCACGCTCGTGTGGCATCATTCGCCTGTATTTCAGCTTTTTGGTATTTTGTCGATTTACGATCTGAAGGAGTGTGGTTACACACCTTGATTACGAAGCGCGCCACGAATCCCTAGCACCGAACCCTACTCGGTCGAGCTTCTCTAAATCCTCACTAATTGTTAGCAATGATCAACTTCTTGTAGATATCTACGTTACCCACAGAACCTTATTAACTAAGATTGTATAAGGTTGTGGTTTATGACCACATTTGATAACCTTTAACAACATAAAAGAGCATTTGGTCTCAACTAAAAGCAAGGAGAAAAAGAGTGCACTTACTGGTTGATCAGGAATACTTGCAAAACTTGAAACAGAGAGGGAAAGAAACAGAAATTTGATCCCCACCGAACTAATCAAGAGAAAAGAGAAAGATTCGGTTCACAAGTCACTATGAAGCCGAAAGAAAAAGGAAAGAGATGATATTCGGGTTAGGAGAAGAAAGGGAAAAGAAGAAAAACAAAAGAATAAAGAGGAAGGGAGAGGGACGCAGAGATTCGGCCAACAAGATGCTTGAAGAAAAAGTGCTAAACCGAACAAAAAAAGTGCATGAATAGTTAAATGCAAGGCAAAAAGATGCACGAATGGTAAGTGGAATTTTGGCACTCAGGAAAACCAAGACTATCCCAAAATGCTCTCTAATTGCCGAAAATGCACACAAATGAGGCCCCTAGCCGAATATGCATGCACAAGCTTCCCCAACATGCTACAACTCTCCAAGTTTTGAATTCATTGATTTCCTCCTCCTAATTCTCCTCCAAATCACCTAACTACCAACCACATCGCCTGATTCTCTCTTCCTTGACCAATTCAAACCTCATCCAGCAGAGTTCCAATCCAACTTTTCCACCTTGCTAGCTCAAGCAACAAAATAAACACTTCCCTGCTTATCCTAGGACTTGAACCTCAAACCACATAGATGCCCAACACGCCACTTGCCACTAGGCCACAAACTCTTCTTGTGTCACTAACCAAACATTATTATTAATAAAGCCTAAGTGTCAGTGTCCAGGTTCATTTAAAAAAACCAAAATAAATTGCAAGGGCCAAGACTTGAACCCAGGCTCCCTTGTACCCTTAATGACGCCACAACCACTAGGCCACATACTTCCTTGTGTCATGTTTTCCCCAACAAAATTCTTAAAGCCTACTTACTTACATCTAGAGTTTTATTCACCTAAAACCAAAATTTTCCTAAAGCGCAGGTTTGAACCCAAGACTTCTTCAATACTTCTCAGGACCCTTAACCACCAAAGCAGACATACTTTTAGGTTATTAATATGCACAACTAAATTCCAATTCCTCCGGCACGCGAAGCCCATTTCTTCTAAGCCCAAAATTCGGGGCGTTACAAACTCGATCTATGGATTCCTTTATTAGATTTGACTCTAATCAGGTAGATTTATGTCGTCCTATTTCTAGGATTGCATGCAACTCCAATCAATTATGCCAGATCTACTCTTAAACAAAGACTTTTCCTCCACTGAATAAGCACATCAATCATGAGTTAATATCTTGATAACATTAAAACATGAAATAAGAACACATAATTGAGATCAAGAACAAATATTTATCATATAATTCAGAAAAATCAAATAATAAGATCCATCTTAGGATTCATCCTTCCTAGGTATCTAGAAAATTTAGTTCATACTTTTGGGGAAAACTTCTAAAAATTAAGAAAACAACAAAACATAAAGAAACCAAAAATTTCCAGAGAAATTGAATGGAGATCTTTAGTCTTGAAGGAGATCCTGATTCTGAGTTGATTCTGTTGGTGTTCTTCGAGTCTTTTCTTTGTTCAGCTCCGTATATCCTCTTAGGTCCTCTTCTAGTGTGTATTTATAGACTTTAGAATACTTAGAAACCTTAAAAATTGGCTTTTTTGGCGGGTTTGGGAAACAGGGAGCGATATTGACACGGGCAAGCACATGGACGTGTGGCCAGCCCGTGTGGAAATGCCCAGACCGTGTGGATCCTGGAAATAGCTCTTTTTACTCGATTTTGGCTCGTTTTTCGCTCCTTTTGCTCCCCTATGCTCACCTAAGTATAGAAACATGAATTTAAATGATTAAGGGCATCAGACTCACTAATTCAGATAATAATTCATCCAAAAACACATCAAGAATGGGATTAAAAACATGTTACTTTTATGGCTTATCACCTTTGATAAAAGACTCAATGACGTCTACAGAGAAAGTTCATTGGGATAGTAAACACATAATAGAGAAATTCTGTTTAGACAGTAAACATAGAATAGAGAAGGTCTTTCGAGACAATAAACATGAGTAAGTATGCCTAGACAGTAAATACGGGTAAGTCTACCTGAACAGTAAACACAAGTAAGTTCATCGGGACAGTAAACAAGGGTAAGTTCGTTAAGACAAAGAAAATAGGATGAGAAGGGCCTAAGACCATAGCTCAACTATGGCAGCCAACAAAGTCTATCGAGACATAAATACTGACAGTTCGTAGGGACATTATGTGCAAGATATGTTACTAATATGCCAAGTAAGAGAAACCACACAAGTGGAGGAAATGTAATGAAAAATGTAAGTTTGACAAGCGGATCTAAAGAAATCTACCAAAGATGATGATAATGGTAAGGATAGATGTGAAAACAAACAAGGTACGGGCGAAGATCTAATAAGAATTAGAGAAAGATAGGTTGTGCAGGAGCTGACCTAAGAATGGGAAAATAAGAGGAGAAAAAATGTCTATCAAGGTTATTCCTCTTTAAGGAAAGTCTAATGCAGGTATATCGTCCCAATAGTAGTCCCTAGGGAGGAACAAGCAAATGTGATGGCAAGCTCGTATAGTTGCACGGGTAATAAACTATTAGTTCAATAAGTCAGACCGCCATTCACTTATGGGGCAGAAGAGTATTCAAGTAAGGGCTGGTGTGAAGAGGGAATTACTAGAAGTAATCCCCATTTTACGAACAGTAAGGTGGAATGAAGACGGGTTCACTAGAGAGTTGAGTCATGCTAAAGGTCAACGTAATATGAAAATGTCGAGGGGTCTTTCGAGACTAAGGTTTGGATAGAAAAAGTCTGCTAGGAACTGGTACAATCAAGTCTGTTAGGAAAGTATGCTTTAAGAATCCTTGGGTTGATAGTTGAAAAGCTACCATAATAATTCATGATGGGAATCCAACGAACAGCCAAGTCAATTTAAGGTCAACAAATACCCTAAGAGAAGGGAAGGTGAAATGAATAAAGGGTAAGAAGAAAGGATAGGAATCGAAGTAGTTGGGATATGGTTGGTAGAGAGTCTAACCAAAAGAAGTTTTTATAGTGAGCCGGATAGCTCGAAGGATCGGGTGGAGTTCGCCATCTTGATAAAGAACACTCTCCTTGAACGGGAATGGAGTATTTATATTTAATTTATTTTACGTTGTTTACCCTTGTGTGATAAGGTTATTTATGGTAAGTATAGGAACTCATTGAGTTCATTCGAACTTACGAAGTTGACTGATGTTTGCAAGACTTGTGAGGATGATCGAAGACTACGAGGAGGGACCAAGCCAGACAGACTAGAGATAAAGGATCGCTAATAGATTAAGTCATGCACTTAAGAAGGAGGTATCATTTGAGGCTTCGCCTCAGGATCAGTGACTACGAAGCCAAATAGCATACCCAAAATCTGGATTTTAGGACAGATAGTCCTCAGCTAAATGTTTAGAGTTTTTTTGTACACAAATGTTGATGGACCCAACACTTAATGGCTTAAGGCCTTAGATGTACAAACCATTATTTTAAATTTCATCATTAGATTGGTTTTATTAATAGCCTGTTATTAGTAGTTAAATTAGCAATTATTGAGTATAGGTCCATCTATGACGTTCCACACCCGGATTCGACAGTCAGGTTGGGAGTGAGGTGTTACAAAAACCCACTGGTTAAACATACCCTACCTCTCAGAAGCTTAAACTTTCATAAGCATGCAGAACCTCTAAAATGGTTTTGAAGGTCCATAACCATATTTGCTTATCTCATGTACATAGAAGGGTTAAAAACCTTACCAGCTTGTTGGTTTTCCTACTTTTCCAGCTCAATCCCTCATGAAGTCTTGTCCATGAAGAATCTTCAATGGTTATTCCTTCTTCGAGCTACCGAAAAAGTTAAAGAACGGGAGAAATAGAAACAAGGTCAGGAAGAAAATCATCCTTGGGAGCTATCTCCCAACTATTTATAGCCTTTCTCATGCTATCAACAACCTTATGAGAACCGTCAATTGCTAATTATAATGTCTCCCACTAAGGAATCGGCTGGATCCATTCTAACTAAACCAATTTTGGATCTTAGCCATGTTTAATTCGATTTCTAGTTTTCTCGTTTCTTTTAATATAGGCCGCCAGCTTATGGTCTCTTTCAATTTAATCCCTTAATTATTCTTAATTCCATGTTAATTGGAAACCAAGTTTACAGTCATCAATAGATGAAATGGTAGTTTGTTACATTTTGACAACTTTCATCTTTGTTTGTACTGAAATTTACCTTCATCAATGCTGGTACTGAATGATATAAAGTCTGCAATTGTTAATTTTTCACTTTTATTAAACTCTTTTGCTGATTTGTTTATATAAGTACCTCAACGAACAAGTAGAAGGAAAGTTCATGCCTCAAGGATGAATACATAAACTACTTCTCACTCACAGCTTCAAACTAAAGGAATAGGGAGTAAACCTTTTGGTACAACATGGAGAACAAGCATGCAAGGCATAGGCATCTACACCAACACCACAATAGGAATGCAAATTCTTAATGTGAATTGCCCTAAACCCTCAAAACTCACTTGTTACCTATTTTATATTGGTTTGTTTGATTTATAAATGTTTCTTAGAAAAAAATCCTTTTCTTGACAGCTTGGGAGACGAGGGTAAATGATGATAAATAGGCATCAATCTAGGCTTGCAACCTCCTCATCAAACGTACCAGCATTCCCCCAATTTGTTGCCTCCTCAATACCAACATCCTCTGCTACTTCTTAATACCTAAACCATCTCAACTTGTAGCCTCATCAAGACTTGCACAACCATCCTCCCAAGTTGTTCCTTGAGACCTGCAATATCTAACCTTGTAACCTCTTCAACACTATGGAAGACAAGTCATTGGCCTGCTTGAATGAGACAGTCTATTAGTTAGATTGTAGTTGTGAATTGCTCAAATTTTGAGATTTTTGGTGTTTTTTTCTTTTTATATTATTGGAAAACATCAATGTCAACATATCAAATTTTAAGATTTTTGGTATTATATTCTCTTTGTTTGCAGTGTTATTTACAGATTCCAATGTTTCTGTTGCCATGATTTATTTCTTCTGACTATTACTTCCTGGGGCATCTGTGCCAATAAAAAGTAGTGTATGATTCTTTTTTTACTATTATACTTAATTTTGCTTATTAGCATTTTTTAAGATAGACTGTTGAACTTTCAATAAGAGACGTTGGGTACTTGTAGTAGGGATTGAACTTTATGCTTTGATCCATTGTCTTATATATATTTTTTATTTGTATACATCGGGCTAAACATTAAAATCTATTAACAACTTGTTGGATTTGCTAATATGATGTGCTTGTTATCGTGCAATCTTGGCTCCTATTAGTTTATTCTAGTACTCATTGCTTATTTATGTTATTTATGTGGAAACTCTTATGGAGGCCAACTTACCACTGGAAATAGCAATTTACCTGAATAAGATGGGTGCCAAGATACCAAATATAAAGCCTGGGAAGGCTACTATTAAATATCTCACAAAAATTCAGGCATTAACACGTTTATGGGGATTGTTTATGTCTGTAAAATAATTACAATACGTAGTTGGAAGCCTATGCATGTGTCAATGCAATATGTTGAACTTGCTTCTCATTTCTTGTGGGATTTTGGCTATTTCTTGTCATCACATCTGTAGGAGGGCTACTTTTAAATATTTTGGCAACTACATCAACCATACTTTATCATTACTTGCGACGTATCAATGAATGATTTACAATTAATTTTACATCAATTGATATAATTGTAAGTGCAATTCTAAAGTCTTATTTGTGTTATTTCCTAGTAGAAGGGGATGCCAAATTATGTAATCCTACATAAATCTGCTCATATGCATTCTTAATAAACATATTTTCAAAAGCTAAATCATCTTATTACATTTAATAAGTCACATAACTTCCATTCCATTCGAAAGTTATTAAACAATACAAAAGCATTACAAATAATTATTTTACTGTCTAGACCACAAATTTAAGGACAACAAAAATTATCCATGATGCAATGAAAACAACCTTATAGGAGTACACATCATTCTCAGTCTTTGTCACCAACAATTTATACCATCTTAATTTCTCCTTTTGCTTTGCAACCTTCCTCACTAACTTCTCTATTTCATCCACCTTCACCATTTTCTTCAACTCGGTGTTCTCAATCCTAATTTCTCTATTCTCAACCAATAGCATTTGGATCTGCCCTTTCAGTTTATCAAGATTCTCATTGCCATCTTGCTTTTCAACCCATTCAAAGAAATCACAACCAACCTACACCATTCGAATATACAAATCAATTTAATTCAAAAATCAAATCTCTCATTTTAACTAAATAACATCATCAAACCAAAATTCATATCAAACAAAACTCATTTAAAAAATCAACCCTATAATATTGACAGTAAACATTCTTTAGCCAATTTTTAGTACATCTCAAATTCAAAGCAAAACGAAATTCCTATCAAATTAAGCCTTCAACATAAAAACTCATAGATATATGCAACTACCTAACATTTATTTACACCAAATATGGTGTGAAACAAAAACAAAAAATAAAACAAATTAAAATACCTCTTTATACTTTGAACAACCATAGGATTTCTTCCATTTTCTCCTAGGGGTTTGAAGTACAAATAGGTGCTCTTAATCCATAGTAACAATGAACAACCCTCAACCCACAATAAGTTAATGAGCTTGCAATCAACGTTTACTACATCCAACCAAGTAAGAAAGAAGGAGCCCTAAGTTTTTGCTCTAAAAAAAAGTTTTTCGATCAAACAAGGGTTTCAATAAAAAAAATGGTTCTTCAAACTTACCCCTCCTACCAATTCTACAAGGGATTGAAGGTTCTAAGAAGATGATTGAAAGGGTTGATGAATTTTTTTGAAGCAAAGAGAGTTATTGAAATTTTTGAACGAAATAGGGTTCATGAAATTTTTTAAGGATATATTCAATGAGTAAAATTTTACTTACCCTTTAATTTAAGAATTTTTAAACTATTTTTAACTGAATTTGTGAATTTTATTAATATTTTGAAAAAAAATAAATGTCTATGTGGCAAGTTGTGGTTGGCTAAATTTTTTTTCTAATGGGACTTCTAGTTGAGGTAAAATGGATAATAGTTTAATAGTTTAGGTATCACAAAAAAAAATTAGGTATCAACTTAGAAAAACTAATATAGTTTAACTACCATTTTGTTATTTAACCTAAAACCTAACTATAGAATATATATATTAGATTTATAACAATCTTTAATATTTCAATCATAATGTTTATGTCTTCCATTTTCTTTTTTCATTTCTTATTTATTTTTGGTATCTTTTTTAATTAAACTAAAAACAAAATTAAAAAGAGTTAATGGCTCGTAAAAGCACTTAAAACATATATTTTTTTTATTTTTACCTTTTTATATTTCCTATCAATTTTCTTTTCATTTGTTTATAAGTAAATATAAAAAGTAGATAATATTCTATATTAATTAGTATAAAGTTTATTATAAAAAAATTTAACTACTAAAAATAAAAGTAAATATTCTTAATTAGGTAATGTAAATGTAAATGTAAATATATATTTCATAAATAATCTATGTTTTAAAGAATGATTTTATTTTAAATAAAAAAGAAAAAGAAAAGCATTTTTTTAGAGCTGGCTGGGGTCCATTGAGGCCCATTCTTTTTAATAATCTATGTTTTCTGGAACTTTTATGGGCTCCTATGCTGTATTTGTTTTTTCTTGTCAGATATATATTGCCGTGAAAAATATTTGGTAAAAGGATTTCTCCACTCCCTTTTAGTTTTGAAATTTAGCAAATTGGTTCCTCTCAAAAAAATCAGAGCAATTAAATCCCTATCAATTTTTGAATTTGGGAAAATAAGAACAATTAATCACGACGTTAATGTTTTCCATTAATTATATATGATTTTGATTGGTATAATAATAAATTTAGCCCTTAAAGATTACACATGCTATAAAATTGGCTCTAATTTAACAAATTTATCTGGCAACATTTGTGCAAATGTATAAAAGTTGAGGTTAAATTTTTTAGAATTAATATCAAAATAGTAAAATATGTAAACATCAAAAGATAAATTAGTTACTATATCAATTAAAAATATGTACAATTGACGAAAGACATTAACATTGTAATTAATTGTCATTAATTGTTCAAATTCGGAATTGAAGGTGATTAAATAGCTCCAATTGTTTAATAAGGAGGGAGCAATTTTGACAATTTCAAAATTGTCCATCTTCACAACATGATGGATAAGATGGAGAAAGATTTTAGTCTCCAGTTTTCATCCACTTTAGACATGATACATCAAGAATGAGTTGTCTCATTCTTAGTCTACTACTTTGAGTAATGGCTACACTTCATTCATTTAATACCCAAGCAAAATGATGTGTAGGCAAAGAACCCGACAGCTCATATTGGTTTGATTGAAGATGTTGGAAATGAGGCTACTACTGGTTCTTTTTTACTTTGAATTTTATTGATACATAAAGTTAAGACCGTCCAAAGAATGATCAAACACAGATAGCATCTTCAAATTGTTATCCATGATTGCTGAAAGTGAACATTGGCAACGCATTCCTCCATCTGGTTTTAGACAGCTTACAAGAACCGCTAAATATACAAACGTAAAACCATTACAAAACCCTTCACTTACCATCTTATATGCTCTAGTGCTTCATAAAAAAAATTTTACTTGGCATCTAAGCAATAGGGTAAACCCTAACTTCATCCAGAACAGGACCACAAAGAGACCCGAAGTCATCACTCCTCGTGTGGTAGTAAGAGCTGTAGAATGTGATTCTTGTCCTGGCTGTATCAGCTTTGAACATTAAGCTTGCAGCCTTGAATTCACCTTTTCCACGTGATGTGAAGGGAACTTTGACTGTATGTTTGGCAGCGAATGCCTCTACCATCATTTCTCCGTTGCAACCGTTGCGAGCGTCCCCGATGATGAATGTCATGTTGTATGATTTGTTGGGGATGGTCCTGAGGATCTGGGCGATGGCACTTTCTCTCCCGGCAACCAGCTCGACTGCGGAGTGTCCGGCCGGGACGTTGAAGTGCTTTGCATCAATGAATTTTACGGCTTTAAGTGATTCAATGATCCAGCCCGGGAGTGGGGATGTGAAATCCTCTTGCCGAGGGGGGAGCAAGACACCATTGGTGGAGTTGACTAGGCGATGAGGACCCTCTTCAAAGCCACTGTTCTTCACCAGATTATCTGCAATGTTTAATCATGGTTTAAATATTGAACCAAATAAATAACATACCCGAATTTTGAAATCCAAACTAATCCTACCCAAATTGAAAAAGTAAACAACTTTGCAAATAAAAACCAGCATAAGAATTGGGTATAGGTCTTTACATCTGGTAGCTCTGGGACGGACAAGCTCCTTAATAGCAACCGCATCCAACAATGGACCACAGGTGGGATCCTCTTGAACACCTGGGTTATGGAATTTAACAGTGGCATACTTGGTTTTGGGAATGAAACCCCACGCATAAACGTCATCACCCATACTACTGTACAAGGTCTGCAAGGGGAGGTCCCCTGACTGAGTACCCACCGACACTCTCAACACCTCGTCTTGCGCACAAGTCCTGGACGCCCCAAATGTCAGCGCATACAGTACCCCTGGTTTTACAGGTATGGTTTGAGAAATGGTGGCCTCGTTTCCGAGCTTCACCGCATGGACGCCATGAGCGACGGGGTAAAACATCCCACCAGGTTGAGGCCCACCCGAGATGTACTCAACTAACCCTGTGATAGTCCATTTGGGAAGTGCGTGTGGTCCTATGAGTACTGTTTTCTTTATGGCAGTCGGGCTGGGCTGTTCTTCAAAGTTGCCATTTTCAAGATACCCTGAAACAACAAGCAGAACCAAGAGTTCAAGGAGTTTGCATTTGTAAATAGGAAAAAAAAAAAGACAACAACAAATACCCAGTGATATTTTTTACCTTCAAAAGGTTTAGAAGCGATTTTCTTATGAGCATAAGATGGAACACCATGTTTAGCTGAAACAAGAGATATAGGACCCAAAACACACCCAGTGAGCAGCAAGGTAAAAGCAAGCAAAAATGAAGCAGATATTGTCATTTTCTTTTCTTTGTTAGACAAAGAAAAAACCCAGAGGAGTTAAAAGAGATAAGTGAGGAGCTAAAGGGTAGGGATCCAAGTGCTTGGATTTATAGTGAGAAACGGGATAGAAAGAGAAATAGCAAAAAGTAATTAGTGTTGGCATACGTAAATGGCGTGTTAAGTAAAGAGCCCAAAAAGATGCTTTACAGCAACAACGGGGGTTGTCGGAGGAGAGTGTCAATTATTTCCAATTTTCAACCCGATTTCTTCTCCACAATTAATGGAATAGAAAAGACATTTAAATGTTTTATTACAGGATCAGATACAGATGTAAAACCCAACATTTATGGTAACAAAGTAACATCATTAGTATTTCAACCTACTTAAATATCCAATTTAAAGATTTTCAAAAATTATTGAGACATGAGTTGGTTTTAAGCTGCTTAACATTCTTTCTATGAATATTATTATGTGATACTTAAAAATTTAATGAAATTATTTCAAAATCATGAATGAAATCAAAGTCCAATTCAGCAGTATGGAATTGGTTTTAAGCCTTCCACATCGACCACATTCTTTATTCCAGACGTGTATTAATACTATTCTACTCTCATAAAATGAAAATCTTCCAACTTTTTTTCTAAAGATAGAAACTGTAAATATTTTTGTTTTTGTATAATGTGTCGGTGACCGGATACCCATATCTTTTTTGTTCTGTAGTGAACTGAAAATCCGGTTCGATAATTATCCATGATCTATCCATGGTTGCAATCATAATGATTTGGTTTTGTCTGCTAAATCCAACAACTCCCCATTTGCTTTATGTTACGACATAAATAAAACATAATAACATAGTTTGAATTTATGAAGAGAAACTGGTGCTCCCACGTAATAGGTGAAGAAGCTAAAAGTGGAAACTGTATATTCCTAGGAAGAGTAGGTGTGTTGTTACTCAAATGTTAAAAAAATGGGATGAGAATGGAGATTTGAAGATGTCTGAAATTCAATCCCAGTGGTCCAATATATTACGGGATGAACTCCCCACCCATGTGCAGATGTCGGTCGGTATTCACCTATAAATAAAATCTTTTTTTTTTTTTTTTTTAAAGATCAGATTTCATAGCGATTCTTTTATTTCTTTATCACTCCCACCACCCAGCCGGCAGGCAGCAATCCAAGCTTCATTAATTAAGGCTCATGTCTAGATTTGCCTCCCAATTGTTTTCAATTTTCACTTCATATTTCAGTATTTAAATTATTTTCCCTCTATTTTTTTTCAAAAAATTAATGGTATTAAAAAAAAATGGCACACTCAACCTATGTGAATGTATCATGTGTTTGGTTTTTTCTATGTCATTGTTACCATTAACCATTGACTAGTGTTGATCTAGACAAATGAATGTCCAAATTCATATGAATCTTGAAATTGGGTTTTGCAATATACTTGTTTCAGAATTTGATTTGATTGGACTTTAAAACTTGATTTTGAATATTGAAGTTCGTTTCATGAGTTGTTGAGACTTTATTTTAAAAACAAGTTTGCAAAGAGTTGGATCAAAAGGTCTTCTAGACTTGATCCTAGATGGTTGAGTCCATTTTAAGGGTTCGATGATACTGTCTATAGTTGGTGCCTTTCTAGTGAGTAAACGATTCTTGTGCCTCCATACAGACGCCAATCAATGTTGTTAATTGATGCCTTTAAGCCAATTTATATGGTTTAATTATGCTTCAAGGGAAGGCTATGAAGTATCGATAAATTAAGTGAGGTACCGAGACTTGACTAGTAAGAGGTATCGATACTCAACTGTTGGGTATCAATAACCAAATCCCCTATTTTTCTATTTTTGTTTCAATGTTTGCAAGTATTGATACTTGAGTTAGGGGTACCGATACTTGGGTCCCAATACTACTCTATAAATGAATTTTACATGCTAACTTTGTGGTATCAATACCACTACCCTAGGTATCAATACTTAAATGCAAAAATGCACAAGAAAAGCCATTCAAAAGTTTCTTCGCTTGCAAGAATAATACAATCGTCTACATTAAAACATAATATAATTGTAAAATTTTGCCCCCATTTTGACTTACTTGCTCAAGAGGTACTTAATTTGCAATACTTGTCAAACTTAACTCCAAATCATGAGCTCGAGTAGCTAATTCTTCAAACGACTTTGGCTTAATGCCTTAGAGAATGTAGCTCAAGCTCTAATTTATGCCTTGTATGCACATGTAAATGGCAAAGGACTTTGACAATTTTTCCTTGTAGTTCATGCTTAAATTTCTCCAATGACAGATGTCATTGATGATTAGCTTGTCTTTTCCTTGTCATGAGCTTGTGAGCTCAACCATGCTGACAATACGATGAGTGTTGTAAAATCTATTGAGAAATGCTCTCTTAAGTTCTTCCCAACTATTAATCATCCTAGCCTCGACATCAATGCACCAATCGAAGACATTTCCTTTTAATGATCGAACAAAAATGTTTCACCATGACATTTCCATAAGTCTCGACGTTATTGTAGATTGCCACAAAGTGTGCAACATATTGATGTGGGTTATCTTTGCCATCAAGCTATTGGAACTTTGAAGGTTGATGGTTTTTAGGTATTTTCAAATGATCAATCCTTTGAGTGTATAGCTCTGCGTCTATGTAGAAAGGCAAAACAACATTTTCAACTTGATATTTGACAACTTCCTTGATAAACTCCTTAAGTTTATTGGAAGAAACATTTTGAAGATCGTTTTCAACAGCCTTGGTTTCACCGACTTCTTGAAAAGTTTGCTGTTGAATTTTATTGGCAGGAGTTCGATTGTTTCCACTTAGACATTCAATTTGAGCCATTATGAAAATGATTCTATGATCAATTCCTTTGATACTTGTTGCAATGGATCCTATGGATTTGGAAAAGAAGTCATTTGCTTTGAGGGAATTAGTGCTAATTGTCATTATAGCCATAACGTCCAACTTGATGATTAGCCTTGGCAAAGTGATGTTGTAGATATTTATTCCTCTAGTTTTTAAGTTAGAGAATATTTGAGATTATACTTGGTGATAAGGTTCTTCATGGGAGCCATCACAACTTCGATAAACTTGATATTTGTTAGGATCGTCCCGATTAAGCAACGAACAAGTAAAAATAGTAGAAGAAATTGAGAAATTAAACACACAAATTTAACGTGGAAAAACTCCTCCAAAGAGGATAAAAAAACCACGGGCAAAGATACTTTTACTATAATGGCAACAGAATGAAGAGTACAAAAGATGGAGATAAAAATTAAACCCCGAAAACCCGAAAATAAAGAACCCTCAAAACGTAAACACAAAATTCTCTAAATGTGTTATGAGTTCTAATCTCTAATGGGTGTATTTTCTAAGGTTGTAAAAGAGCCTATTTATAGGCTAAATCCATAGGTCAAATAATAATAAAATAATCTAAACTAATCAGTGTTTGATTGAAACAAATAAACAGAGTTTAACTAGGAGATTACTTGAATTTGACTAAAATAGAGTCATAATTAACAAATCTCCACCTTGACTCATATTTCCACAATGCCATCTTTGCCAAAGCCCGCCACGAGCCTATCTTGAACCATGCAGGGAATTAACTGAGTCGATTCTATGCTTAGAAGCTGGAAGACTTCTAGCCTTCGACTTGTACACTGCCAAATCAAAACTAACCCGGGTTTGATTTTCACAAACACAGTGCCCTAACTTTTCAAAACTTGCATCTAAAAGAGAACCTCTCTTTAACGAAACGGTCATACCTTTTTCCCTCCTATGACCAAGTTGCCTCCGCTCTAAATGAGTTGACTTCGGCTCAGAATGCAGAGCGAGGACATCCGATTTCACCGGTCATCGTAGAACCTTCCGAACATAAAGATCGCGGTTCTTTTACCTTTTAACAAAAGGAGAGCTCGGAGAGATACTTTAATGCCGCTTCGACTCGATGTTGATTCTCGCATCCTTTCAAGTCTAAAATACTCAAGGAGATGAGATTCTTTTCGTAAATCGTGTACATACCGACATCCGAGAGTGTCCTAATTGTCCCATCGTGTATCCTAATTTTAACAAGCATTCAATTCCAATTACCTTACTAGATGAATCGTTTCCCATGCACACAACTCCACCTTCAATCGAATCGTATGTAGAGAACCATTCTCTATTGGGACACATGTGGAAAGAACATCACGAATCTAGGATCCACTCGGACGTGAGCTTGGAGTTATCGCTCGTTGACACTACAAGAAATCATCACCGCTTTCATCGGCCAAATTAGCACCAGCTACATCTTCCTCGTTACTCTCAGCAGCTCTTTTCTTTTGCAGTTTATAACAATCTGCTTTGACGTGACCTAACTTTTTACAATAGCGACACCTTTTGTCTCGTTTCTTTGATGCTATCAAAACGGAAGCTTGCCTATCTGCCTTGCTATCAAAATGAAGCTCATTGTCGAGTTTGTCTCTACTCAACAAATTACCCTTCACATCTTCGAACGAGAGTTTGTCTCTGTCATAAATCAGGGTCTCCCTGAAAGACTTGTATGAAGGGGGTAAAGAGCACAATAATAGCATAGCCTAATCTTCATCGTCAATATGAACCTCAACATTCTTTAAATCATTTAAAAGAGTAATGAATTAACTGATGTGATCTCTAAGAAGCTCACCTTCGTTCATGCGAAACGTAAATAGACGTTGTTTCAACACTAAATGGTTAGCCAGAGACTTAGTCGCATAAAGAGTTTCTAACCTTTTCCATAAAGCAGATGAGGTCTTCTCCATCAATACCTCCTGCAATACCGTATTCGCGAGGCATAACTAGATTGCAGACAAAGCCTTTTCATCAAGCTCTTCCTATTCTGTTTTATTTAGATTCTCAGGCTTTTTCCCAGTAACAACCTTTTCCAAACCAGATTGAACTAGAATTGCCATCATCCGAACTTGCCACAGATTGAAATTTGTCTCACCATCGAACTTCTCAATTTCAAACCTTGTTGCTGCCATATCTGAATGGGCTGATCTATGAAATTGAACTAGCTCTTGATACCACTTGTTAGGATCGTCCCGATTAAGCAATGAACAAGTGAAAATAGTAGAAGAAATTGAGAAATTAAACACACAAATTTAACGTGGAAAAACTCCTCCAAAGAGGATAAAAAACCACGGACAAAGATAATTTTACTATAATGGCAACTGAATGAAGAGTACAAAAGATGGAGATAAAAACTAAACCCCGAAAACCCAAAAATAAAGAACCCTCAAAACGTAAACACAAAATTCTCTAAATGTGTTATGAGTTCTAATCTCTAATGGGTGTATTTTCTAAGGTTGTAAAAGAGCCTATTTATAGGCTAAATCTATAGGTCAAATAATAATAAAATAATCTAAACTAATCAGTGTTTGATTGAAACAAATAAACAGAGTTTAACTAGGAGATTACTTCTTGAATTTGACTAAAATAGGAGTCATAATTAACAATATTTGAAGAAACAATATTAAAAGGATAAATTGTTCTACCGGAAATGCCAAAAATTTATCCACCAAATTTTGATTCAAAATAAGACTTGAAAATTTGAAACAAATCGACGAATTTTTATTTATGAATTATGTAACGCCCCTTACCCGTATCTTGTACCGGAATTAGGCACGAGGCATTACCTGACTCAACTCACTTGGTTATATAACTTTGAGTTAGCAATTTCATTTCCAAATTCAAAGATTCTCAATCTTACATCTAACTTCTTTATAATGGGCCTATAGGGCCCTGTACTAACCACCGAAAAATATCGGACATAAATCGGAAACTTTGACACATTTAGAAAAAGTCACCTAAACAGGAGTCACACGCCCGTGGACTAGATGACACTCCCGTGTATCATCTCACACGCCCGTGTTCAACGCCCGTGGTCAACACTGACTTGAGTCACATGACCTGGACACACGCTCATATGGCTAGACCGTGGTCGCCTCTGATTAATCCACACGGCCTAGGCACGCCCGTGTGCTTCAACCGTGTGACAATTCAAATTCCAATTTCAAGATACAAACTTCACACGGCCTGGACACATGACCATGGCTTGATCATGTGTCACACACAGCCTTGACACACGCCCGTGTGCCTATCCATGTGGACAAAAACAAGGCTGTTTGCCAAGCTCCTTGCACCCCTATAACTTACTCTACATTAACCCATTCAACATGCTAATAAACATCTCATAATTTCAATATGAACTTCCATAGATAATTTTGTAATTTCATAAATGATAAGGTGAGCCATCAACCATGGCAATATACAAAATAGTTATCTTAACAAGGGCCAATACATTTTGGCCAAAATGACAAAATATCCTAACTAATCTAGCCCTTATATATGCCATGTACAAAATCATTAAGTCTAGGTATACCGAAGTGAGCTGATAGTGTGGGCGATCTTCTAAATATCTTTGTATCTCGACTTGGCTCTTAAACTCTATAAAACAAGGGAAAAAGAGAAGGGGAATAAGCTTTAAGCTTAGTAAGTTTACGTGTAAACAATATAACGTTATAACATGTATTAAACAATTACATAGCATTACATACTAAGCAAGAAACAATCTACATTCATGATCATGCTTACTCATTTTCTCCATTCCCACATTCCAACCATATCACAAGCTTAATGCATACATTCATTAACAGGTTCCCCTGCACTTTGTAACACCCCCTACCCGTATTTGTTGTCAGAATAAGGTACGGGGCATTACCGGAGTTTACAATTTTTTTTTTTGAAACCGAAACCATTCTAATTCAACATATTTTCAAAATAAAATTCATGCATATTTATAAAATAACTTCAACACATAAGCCATATCAATGGCTAACCTTATATTCATTTCATATTAACATTTATTTTATTAGCTTATACATGCCATTGATTTCCAAAATAAGTTTCTTAAAATACCGAAATACTGGGGTTGATAGTGTGATGAGTCTCCCACCGATCCGACCTCTGAGCTCTTAACACTACAAAACAGAGAAAAAGGAAATAGGGTAAGCACTTTGTGCTTAGTAAGCCCATGTAACAAGAATTATACTTACCTAGTATTTTCAATACAAGTAATAAACATTCATATACTCACTCAATGCATTATTACCCTAACATTCACAAACTCAACATCCAAGTTAGTCGATTAATTTCCATATATCAATAATATACACACCATGATTGATGAGCTCATCAATATCATGATTTCCATATTTATCCCGTTGAATTACTCGGAATTTCGATGGATTTTCAGAGGTACACTTTAGTGTACAAATCCGGTCGTCAATTCATATTCATGCGCACATTTTCATTTCAGAGAGCACACTCGCGAACCTCATCTTTACAAAGTGGGATTACCACCAGGCTAAATCCCTGTAATATAAACTCATAGAGTATTGTCGGGATTACGGTCCGTGCTAGATCCCGCCGCGACGACAATTACTCTAATGAGCTTGGATCTGAATTACAGTCCAAGGCTAAATTGGACCTAATTCGGATTACCCGTCAAAGCTAAATCCATTTTCCACATATTCTTCGGGAGGGCTATATCAGGATAGGATCACCCGTCCGGGCTAGATCCCTTTTTACCGTCAATTCCTTTTCAGAGATCCATCAAATTTTCCTTTCATTCAACCGGGATTTCTTTCCCTTTTTTATCAAATATATCAACGTTTCATCAATTTTCATACAATGAACATTCAAATTATATTCACATCAATAACATACATTTCAAGCATTTAAGAATATAATTCAAGTTACATGAACTTACCTCGATACTAGTTCGTTTATAAAATCTACTAATCCGGGACTTTTTCCTTTCCTCGATCTAGCTTTGTATTTGAGTTTTCCGGATCTAAATAAATAAAGTTAATCATCAATTCAATACATTTCATGTTCACATGTAGCATTTTCTATAATTCTATTATTATTTTTAGCTTATTCATAGCTGTCTACTTGAGTCACAGTCACTAAATTATTTATTTCTCGAGCTACAGAGCTCCAAATGAAGAACCGTTAATTTTCCCTGAAACTAGACTTACATATCTTCTTCCCATAAAATTTTTAGAATTTTTGGTATGGCCAATCAATACCAGATTATTCTTAAAGTTTCCTCTGTTTTTCTTGTTTGATTATTTTCGACCTCTCTTCACTACTGAATCAAATTACTCTTTCGCATGAATTCATATCTTCTTATTTATTTCATTTGAAAATAGACTCATTCAGGATTCTAAACATATAAAGTTAAGCCCCTAATTATTTTTCTCCAATTTTTTATGATTTTTCAAATTCGAGCAGAGGATCCAGAAATCCTCTCGAACCAGATCTTACAAAAATATAAATATCTCAAATTATGAATTCCTTTGCTTTCCCTGTTTCTTTCATATAAAAATAGACTTAATAAGATTTAATTTCATATCTCATTCAACTTATAATTCCACTTTTACAATTTTTGGTGATTTTTCAAAGTTACTCTACTCTTCTGCTTTGTCCAAAACAGTTTTGTTATAGCTTATTACCCAATTCTAACTTCAAATTCTTTCAATTAAACCACTAATTCATCATTTTATTCATCATATGCTATATTCAAAAACTCTAAAACTTCAAAAATTTCAACTTAAATTCATCAAAACTTTGTTCTAAAACTTATAAAGCATCAAAATTAAAAGAAAAGGACTAAATTAACTTACCAAATTAAACTCCAAGCTTTAAAAACTATATTATCCTTTTTTTTTTTTCTTTCTTTTTCTTCTTCTTTCTCCCTTCACGTTTGCTCTCTGTTTCTTCCTTTGTTTTTATATCCTTTTGTTTCTTTTCTCCTTTCTTTATATATATAATAATATAATAATATAATAATAAACTAAAAATCTCAGATTTTTCTTCAATTAACCGCCTCAATCTAGACAAAATGGCTTAATTGCCATTTTGGTCCTTTATACTTTCTTTTAATCTATAATTAAACTTTTACTTTCATTTCAATTTAGTCCTTTTCATTTAATTACCTACCCAAACGTTAAAATTTTCTAATGAAAGTTTAATACCACATTACTAACATTTTATAAATATTTATAAAAATATTTCCTATCATATAAAGACTCATGCAAACATATTGAAATAAATTTCTATTTAAATCGGATTTATGGTTGCGAAACCATTATTCCGATAATCTTGAATTTAGGCCATTACAACTCTCCCCCCCTTTTAAGGATTTTCGTCCTCGAAAATCTTACCAGTAAAGAGGTTTGGATATTGTTTCCTTATTGCCTCCTCCGGTTCCCATGTCGCTTCCTCGATCTCGTGTTTTTGCCACAATACCTTCACCAAATTTATTTTTTTATTTCTAAGCTCCTTTGTTTCCCGTGCCAATATCTTGATCGGTTCTTCATTGTAACTCATATCCGGTTGAATCTCCACTTCCGTCGGAGAAATAACATGTGAAGGATCTCGACCGATATCGTCGTAGCATAGACACATGAAAAACATTATGGATTCTATCAAGTTCGGTGGTAATGCCAACCGATAAGCGGCCGGTCCAATTCTTTCTATGATCTCATATGGCCCGATAAATCTTGGACTCAATTTACCCTTTCGACCGAACCAGGAGAACTTTCTTCCAAGGAGACACTTTCGAAATACCTTGTCACCGACACGAAATTCAATCTCTCTTCGTTTAAGATCGGCATATGATTTTTGACGATCGGAAGTCGCTTTTAAACTATCCCGAATAACCTTCACTTTTTCTTCTCGTTTCCGGATTAAATCAACCCCATGTATCTTCTTTTCACCGAGCTCTGCCCAATACAATGGTGTTCTACATTTTCTACCATACAAAGCTTCATATGGAGCCATTTTAATACTGGGTGATAATCATTATTGTAAGCAAATTCAATCAAAGGTAGATACTCTCCCAATTACCTTTAAACTCTAGTGTACAACATCAGAGCATATCTTCCAATACTTGAATTACACCTTTCGATTGGCCATCGTCGAGGATGAAATGCGATCTCAAATACAACCGAGTACCCAAAGCTTCTTGCAATTTATCCCGAAACGAGGCGTAAATCGGGGATCTCTATCTCGATATAATGGAGATAGGCACTCATGTGTAACGACAATCTCGGATATGTACAATTCAGCCGGTTTATCTAAAGAATAATCCATACGCACAGGAATAAAGTGTGCTTGACTTTGTCAATCGGTCAACAATCACCCAAATAGCATCTCTTTTTTCCTCGGAGACAACGGTAACCCGATACAAAATCCATAGTGATTCTTTCCCATTTCCATTCCGGTATAGTAATTGGTGAAGTAACCTCGAAGGTACACGATGTTCTGCTTTAAACTCGTTGACATATCAAACATCTTGATACAAACTCGGAAATATCACGTTTCATACCTGGCCACCAGTACATCCTTCTTCAAATCATTATACATTTTATTACTTCCGGATGTACAGACATAATACCACCGTGAGCCTCGTGTAAAATCTTCCGTACGAACTCTGAATTCTTGGGTACACATACCCTACCTCACGAATAATAAACAATCACCAACCCCAACTTGAAATTCGGAATCGATGCACGACTCACATTGTGCCCGTTTAAACTGTAACTTCTCATCATTCTTACGAGCTTTACATATTTCTTTGTAAAAATGTCGGTTTAGCTCTCAATTCGGCTAAGATTGAACCATCATCAATCAAAGACAATCGGGTATTCATAACTCGTAAAGCAAAGCAGAGATTTTCGACTCAAAGCATCACCACAACATTAGCCTTGCACGGATGATAATCAATAATCAAATCATAGTCTTTTATCAATTCAAGCCACCGCTACTGTCTTAAATTCAGATCTTTTCGTGTCATCAAATACTTCAAGCTTTTATGATCGGTATAAATATGACATTTCTCACCGTACAAGTAATGCCGCCATATCTTCAATGCAAAAACAATAAGGCTAACTCAAGATCATGTACCGGATAATTTCTTTCATGTGGTTTAAGTTGTCTTGAAGCATAGGCTATTACTTTACCTTCTCTGCATCAAGACACAACCTAAACCATTTAATGAGGCATCATTTGTAAATAACAAATTCCTTACCCGGTTCATTTGCACTAATATTGGTGCTTTTCGTTAATAGGTCTTTTAATCGGTTGAAACTCTGTGACATTCATCAGTCCACTCGAACTTTACATCTTTTCTCGCAATAATCGAGTCATCTCGGAGAAGCTATCATAGAGAATCCTTGTACAAATCTCCGATAATAACCGGCTAAACCCAAGAAACTTCTAACTTCGAATCTGATCTTGGTGGACTCAATTGACAATAATCGAGATTTTACTTGGATCTACCCCGATGCCTTCAATGGATACAATATGTCCAAGAAAACCCACTTCTCGAAGCCAAAATTCACATTTCTCGAATTTAGCATATAATCTGTTTCTCTCGCAGAATTTGCAACACAATTCTCAAATGTTCTGTATGTTCTTCTTCATCTCGGGAATAAACCAAAATATCATCAATGAATACTACCACAAATCTATCTAAGTACGGTCTGAATATTCGATTCATAAGATCCATAAATCTGCAGTGCATTAGTCAACCCAAATGGCACAACCGAAACTCATAATGCGTGCACAGTTCTCGAAAATTTGTTTTTGGCACATCCGACTCCTTTACTCAGAATCGCGATAGTAGCCCGATCGGAGATCAATTTTTGAAAATATAGTAGCACCTTTCAACTGATCAAACAAATCCTCAATCCGGGGCAACGGATACTTATTCTTTATAGTTACCTTATTGAGTTGTCGATAGTCAATACACAATCTCAAAGACCCATCTTTCTTTTTCACAAATAGGCAGGAGCACCCCAAGGTGAATGACTCGGTCGGACAAAACCTCTATCAACAAGTTCTGTGAATCGTGTCTTTAATTCCTTTAATTACTGCAGGAGCCATTCGAAGCGGAGCTATGGAAATCGGAGTAGTTCAGGAATCAAATCTATAGAAAATTCCACTTCTCTTTCTCGGTGGTAACCACGGTAACTCTTCCGAAATACATCGAAAAATTCGCATACCACTGGCACTGCTTGAATCTTCGACTCGAGATACCTTGGTATCTAATACATAAGCAAGAAAAGCATCATACCCCTTTTTGACATACTTCTGAGCAGTAATAACTGATATCACATCAGATAATCCCTCTGTCTGATCGGATTTAACCCGAAGTAATTCACCATTCTGACACTTCAACACAATATATTTTACATTTACGATTTACTATCGCATCATCTTTGAGTTAACCAATCCATGCCCAATATCACATCAAACTCATCAAATGGCAAGTAACATCAAATCGGCCAGGAAACAATAACCTCTTACCATCAGTGGACAATTTTTACAAATTTTATCCACCAAAATAGATTGGCCAAAGGGGTTCGAGACTTTAACCGCAAATTCAGTAGGTTCAACAGATAAATCTTTAACGCATGCAAGTTTTACACATATATATGAATGCGTAAAATCGGGATCAATCAATGCAGTAATATCAGTTTCAAGTAAAGAAAATGTACCAGTAATAACATCGGTCTTTGAGGCATCTTCTCCGCACGCATGACATATGTCCTAGGAGGCGCTCGTGTCTCGTGCCTACTTGCGATATCTTTTGTAGCTCCTCGGCTACCACTAACATTACCGGATGGTCGAGATGGTCTACCCTCAAAGATGGATTACTTGGCTTCGATATATATTCGACTTCTTTTTCACTTCTTTCTGGACAATTCTCGAGGAAATGGTCAAAAGAACCACATCGGTAACAAGCCCCGCTCTTAAATCGACATTCACCAAAATGAGCTTTATTACAATACTGGCATCTCGGCTTAGGGGTACCAACACTGCCAACACTGGTCACTGATGGAGTGGAAGGCCTTGAATTAGTGCGCTGTGAACCTCGCACTCTATCCGAATACCCAGTGGTCGAGGTAGAACGATCCTGGTGCTTCTTCAATTTCTTTGGAGCAGAAAACTGAGATTTTCCCATTGGTCTTTTACTAAAAATTCGAGCTTCCCTCTCAGCCTGTTTCTTTTCTTTGCTCCATTCTTCTGCTTTATAAGCTCGCTCTGCTAGTGTAGCAAACTCTCGAATTTCAAGAATTCCAACAAGTAGCTTAATTTCTTCATTCAACCCTTCTTCAAATCGTTTGCACATTTCAGCTTCCGACTGTACCAATTCTCGAGCATATTTACTCAACCGAACAAATTCTCTTTCATACTCAGATACTGATCTATTGCCCTGTTTCAGCTCAAGAAATTCTTTTCTTTTCTGATCAAGAAATCTCTGACTGATATATTTCTTTTTGAACTCGGTCTGGAAGAATTCCCATGTAATTTCTTCTTTCGGAACAACTGAAGCTTTAGTATTCCACCAATGGTAAGCTGTGTCTTTTAGCAGTGAAACGGCACATTTCAAACATTCTTCTGGTGTGCAAGATAATTCCTCCAAAACTCGAGTAGTATTTTCTAACCAAAATTCAGCTCGTTCGGGATCATCATCAACTGCTGCTCGAAATTCTTCGGCCCCATATTTTCGGATTTTATCAACAGGAGCTTTTCCTTTTCTGACAGATTCAGTACCTATACCCTGTGGAATCTCGGGAACAGGTGTGGAGGAACAGAGGGGGAGCTGAGTTTCTTTGCCTTTGTAGAGGTTAGTTCTTATGTCTTTGGGTAAACCATTCATTCATCATTTGAAAGAAGGCTATTTTTGCCTCCTCCCTGTGACCCTCTATACCGGGCCTTCTACTGCTAGTTTCTTCTCTTTGTATTGAAGCCGGAGCATGACTCCCAGCTTCCTCAGATTGAGCTCGGTCAGATGACATTACTATAAGGAAAACACAATTTAAGCGGTCAGGAGATATCACACTATCAAAAAATAATAATTTAAATGGCATGTATAGCTAATCCGTATTCACTATATCGGTCCTAGAACCGACTAAACCGTAGCTCTGATACCAACAAATGTAACACCCCCTACCCGTATTCGTTGTCAGAATAAGGTACGGGGCATTACCGGAGTTTACATTTTTTTTTTTGAAACCGAAACCATTCTAATTCAACATATTTTCAAAATAAAATTCATGCATATTTATAAAATAACTTCAACACATAAGCCATATCAGTGGCTAACCTTATATTCATTTCATATTAACATTTATTTTATTAGCTTATACATGCCATTGATTTCCAAAATAAGTTTCTTAAAATACCGAAATCTTTGGGGTTGATAGTGTGATGAGTCTCCCACCGATCCGACCTCCGAGCTCTTAACACTACAAAGCAGGAAAAAGGAAATAGGGTAAGCACTTTGTGCTTAGTAAGCCCATGTAACAAGAATTATACTTACCTAGTATTTTCAATACAAGCAATAAAAATTCATATACTCACTCAATGCATTATTACCCTAACATTCACAAACTCAACATCCAAGTTAGTCGATTAATTTCCATATATCAATAATATACACACCATGATTGATAAGCTCATCAATATCATGATTTCCATATTTATCCCGTTGAATTACTCGGAATTTCGATGGATTTTCAGAGGTACACTTTAGTGTACAAATCCGGGTCCGTCAATTCATATTCATGTGCGCACATTTTCATTTCAGAGAGCACACTCGCGAACCTCATCTTTACGGTGGGATTACGGTCCAGGCTAAATCACAGTAATATAAACTCATAGAGTATTGTCGGGATTACGGTCCAAAGCTAAATCCTCGCAGCGACAATTACTCTAATGAGCTTGGATCTGAATTACAGACCCCCAGCTAAATTTGGACCTAATTCGGATTACCCGTCCAAGCTAAATCCATTTTCCACATATTCTTCGGGAGGGCTATATCGAGGATAGGATCACCCGTCCAGGGCTAGATCCCTTTTACCGTCAATTCCTTTTCAGAGATCCATCGAATTTTCCTTTCATTCAACCGGGATTTCTTTTCCTTTTTATCAAATATATCAAAGTTTCCTCAATTTTCATACAATGAACATTCAAATTATATTCACATCAATAACATACATTTCAAGCATTTAAGAATATAATTCAAGTTACATGAACTTACCTCGATACTAGTTCGTTTATAAAATCTACTAATCCGGGACTTTTTCCTTTCCTCGATCTAGCTTTGTATTTGAGTTTTCCGGATCTAAATAAATAAAGTCAATCATCAATTCAATACATTTCATGTTCACATATAGCATTTTCTATAATTCTATTATTATTTTTAGCTTATTCAAAGCTGTCTACTTGAGTCATAGTCACTACATTATTTATTTCTCGAGCTACAGAGATCCAAATGAAGAACCGTTAATTTTCTCTGAAACTAGACTCACATATCTTCTTCCCATAAAATTTTCAGAATTTTTGGTATGGCCAATCAATACCAGATTATTCTTAAAGTTTCCCCTGTTTTACTGTTTAACTGTTCTGACCTCTCTTCACTACGAATCAAATTACACTTCGTACAGAATTCATATGACCTTCGTATTTATTTAATTTGAAAATAGACTCATTCAGGATTCTAAAAATATAAAGTTAAGCCCCTAATTATTTTTCTCCAATTTTTTATGATTTTTTCAAATCAGAACAGGGAATCCCGAAATCCCTCTGAACCAGTCTTACAAAAATATAAATATCTCAAATTACAGAATTCCTTTGCTTTCTCTGTTTCTTTTATATAAAAATAGACTCAATAAGCTTTAATTTCATATCTCATTCAACTTCTAATTCCACTTCTACGATTTTTGGTGATTTTTCAAAGTTACTCTACTGCTGCTGTCCAAAACAGTTTTGTTATAGCTTATTTTACAATTAAATCCTTTACCCAATTCTAACTTCAAATTCTTTCAATTAAACCACTAATTCATCATTTTATTCATCATATGCTATATTCAAAAACTCTAAAACTTCAAAAATTTCAACTTAAATTCATCAAAACTTTGTTCTAAAACTTATAAAGCATCAAAATTAAAAGAAAAGGACTAAATTAACTTACCAAATTAAACTCCAAGCTTTAAAAACTATATTATCCTTTTTTTTTTCTTTTCTCTTCTTCTTCTTTCTCCCTTCACGTTTGCTCTCTGTTTCTTCCTTTGTTTTTATCCCTTTTGTTTCTTTTCTCCTTTCTTTATATATATATAAAAAATAATATAATAATATAATAATATAATAATAAACTAAAAATCTCAGATTTTTCTTCAATTAACCGCCTCAATCTAGACAAAATGGCTTAATTGCCATTTTGGTCCTTTATACTTTCTTTTAATCTATAATTAAACTTTTACTTTCATTTCAATTTAGTCCTTTTCATTTAATTACCTACCCAAACGTTAAAATTTTCTAACGAAAGTTTAATACCACATTACTAACATTTTATAAATATTTATAAAAATATTTCCTATCATATAAAGACTCATGCAAACATATTGAAATAAATTTCTATTTAAATCGGATTTATGGTTGCGAAACCATTATTCCGATAATCTTGAATTTAGGCCATTACACACTTAGCATCACAAAGTCACATAATACAACACATCACTATCTCTAATTCCATTACTCATAGTCAAATTACTCGATGGTTTCGCACTTAGCCCACCAACAGCCTTTATTAGGGTGGTATCACACATAGCCCACCAAAAAGATTAGTTACGGTGGTATCGCACATAGCCCACCAACAGGCTTCATTAGGGTGGTATTGCTTATAGCCCACCAAAAAGATTAGTTACGGTGGTATCGCACATAGCCCACCAAATGATGAATAGATGATGGTATCGCACATAGCCCATCATAATTAAGCAACAAGGTGGTATCGCACTTAGCCCACCAACAAGTGTCGTCATTACACATTTATATGACTCTTTCATCGTTCCCACATTAATTATTCAATGACTACAACATTCAATCCATTTGAACCACACATGTTCTCAATCATGCCATACACTAATTAGCAACATAGTGTTTACACAAATATGCATTGTTTACACATAAACTTACCTTGGTGCAAAAAGTGTTATCTAACGATTTAATCCGTCACCTTGCCTTTGCCACGGTCAAGGTTGATTCCACGCTCTTCTTGATCTATAACAATGAAATTCAATTCGTTTAGATCATCCTATAATCATAATACATCAAAATCTATACTTGGGCAAAAATGACCATTTTGCCCTTGTACTATGGAAAAATTATGATTTTACCCCTAGGCTCATAATTTATTTTTCAACACATTTTCTCAATGAACAAGTCTAGCTGAACATTTATTTCTCTTACAACTACTCACCATTCTCACCATTTCATGCATTTATGACACAAATTCATTCTTTGCATTTAAGTACTATTTAGGTGTTTTCATGCAAACACCTTTCACAAAAGTTGTTTCTCATCTCTCTAACATTCATTTTCTTTAATAAAAACTCAGTTAACAACATAAATACTCTTATGAAAAGTCCTTAGACTTCCCACCATATTGCAATTTAGTGCCCTCATTAGCTAACTTAAGCTTTGGGGCTTCCAAAAACACAAAAATCACCAAGAAAGTCCTCTAAAATCACTTACTTGTAGGGAGATAACTTGGCTGAAATTTTAAAGCATTCAAAACCCCTCTAAGCTTGAAATTTTCGGTGGAGGTGAAGAGTGAATAGTGAAAGATGATATCTTTCCTTTTTTAGCATTTTTTTATTCATCTTTTATCACCTAATGTCACCAAATTTGACTAAAATTAATGCTTTTGTCCCTCTAGCTTTCTATGGCCAGCCAACACTCTCAATATGGCCTATTTGCACTTTAAGGACCTTCAATTTAATATTCTATAGCTATTAGACGCCTCTACCTTGTAAAATAGAACTTTCGCACTTTATGCGATTTAGTCCTTTTTCGCAATTATGCAATCAATCGTTAAAACTAAGGCACCAAAATTCTCATGCATCCCTATAAACATGTTACGACACATAAAATAATATCAAAATAGTTTTCCTTAACCTCGGATTAGTGGTCTCAAAACCACTGTTCCGACTAGCCCCAAAACCGGGCTGTTACAAATTATGAGTTACAACCTTTGAAAGTTTCTTGAATACAAAGAAATATTTTGATTCTTCTCTTCAATAGAGCTTCATTGCAAAGGTTGTAGACTTAATCTTGCATGGATGGGAGACACTTCAATGGTCATTGAGACTTAACCTTGAATCTAGGTTTGGCAAGATGCTTGCTTAAGAATTTGATTTGATTGAATTAGATTCAAAGGTCGTTGAAAGTTTATCTTGAATCAATGAAGTTCATTTCATGGTGCGCACACAAATTTTGAGTAAAAATTTGACTTGAAAATTTGGAAGACAATTTTTATTAATAACTTGAAAAAAGTTACAATCTCTAAAAGTTTCCTGAATACAAGAAATCTTTTTATTCCTCCATTCAATTAGGCATTGATCCATGGGTCAACTAGACTTGATCTTGGAAGGATATGGTTTGTGTAATGACCTGGTTTCTAATGGTGTTAGAAATTACGATTCTGAAATGTCATTTCTTTAAATCATGTTCATAAATATTAATATTTAATATTTACGGGACTAGTATAGAAATATATTAAAATTTGGTCCAGTAATTTTGTTTAATTGATAGTTAATTGATGATTTGAAAGTCAATGGTATTAAAAATTGCGGTTTTGGAACCCTATTTCTAAAACAAAATATTTATGGAATTATAGTTTAAATGAATTAAATTTTAGACAGTTAATTTTATCTAATTAGTGATTAACTATGGTACCAGGATTAAATTGTAAAAGGGGTAAAATTTCAATTGCTAAAAAATCTCTAATTAGAAATTAAAGTAAGGGCTTAAAGTGGCAATTTTACCACCATATGAAGTTTTGTGGACATTGGCTTAATGAATTATAGATTAATGTTATAAATTTATAATAAAAAATAAAACAAAATATGTAATAAAATTTGGTTAGTGGAGAGAAAGAAAAACATTTTCTCATCTTCTCCATCAAGAAGCCGGATTAGAAAAGTGAATAAAAAGGGTTTTCGACCATAGGTGGTCAACTTTAAAGCTTTAAATTTGTTAGTGCAATTTAGTCCTTTTCTTATAACTTTTATATTTTTGAAATCCTGGGAGCTTAATCTAGTTGACCCATGTGTTACTTTTTGAAATTTCTAAAGATTTAAAAAGTTGTCGTTGATGATGTAACACCTCTAACCCACATCCGTTGTCGGAATAGCGTTTCAGAGCATTACCGATCAAATAGACATAATTTCAAACATTTCATATTATATAATATTCAAGTCAAAACCAATCAAACTCATACATTTTGTCCTTTATTCAAGCCCTCGAAGCCCAATATACGTGTTAGAAACAAGTCGGGACTAATTCAGAAACTCAAAAAAAATTTCGTGAAATATTAAAAATTTTCAAAGCTGCAGGGTTCACACGGCCGTGTGGTCAGGCCGTGCGACTCACATGGTCAAGAGACACGCCCATGTCTCAGGCCGTGTGGATATTCGAAATAGGGACACACGGCCGTGTCCCAGCCCGTGTTTATACCCGTATAACTCTCTGACTTAGGTCACACAGTCAAGCCACACGACCGTGTGCTAAACTGTGTGCCCTTTCAAAATGGCCTCACACACCCATGTGCTAGCTGTATGGACTCAAAATAAACCTTAAATAACAAGTTTACCATTCCCTGCAAGCTTGGACAATAAGCAACTCAAAAATCATACATTTAACCAATTCAAAACACGATCAAACACATCCAAATTATATCAAAACATACATTCTAGCTACCTAACCAATGTACCCTCATTGGTACCACAACTATATCATCAAAACATATCAATATAATATCATTCAAATCCAATTTGTAAACATGCCAATTTCAATCTATTTTGTCTATTTCATGTTCATTTAAACATTAACTTAAACATGACATAATATGACCTCAAACATAAATATATATTTATTGTAGAAGCCCAATTTTCCCGGGCCCAGTCAAAACCCAAATAAAAAATAATAACTAAAATAAAATAATTAAAGTCCATTAGCCTAATTACAATTCCAAACGGCCCAAAACCAACAACCTAAAAACTAGCCCGATTCCTATTGGCCCAATAGGCCCAAACACTAAGACCAATTCAGGAACCCTAGGGTTCCTTAGCTTCCTAGCGCCGCTGTCTCCACGTGCTTTGCCAGCGGGTTCAACGCTTGAGGCCTGACCACCTCGGCTCCGCCTGCGCCCTTTGCACCAAAATGGCCTTCATTTCTCCGTTGACTCCATCGCCTGCAAGAAAAGAGCAAAAAAAGGAAGAGAATAGACAGCAGCAACAGAGACAGTAGCAAAAAATATATTATTTCTTTTGGCTATAAAGCCACTGAAAAGTGATGTAAACCAGGACAATGAATACGAAATAGAGAAAGGGTTTTAGCAAAAAGGTTGTTCATTTGCTTTATCTTTCTTTTCTTTTCTTTTTTCTCGAAATTATTCATATTCAAACAATGATTTTCTTTTTTTATCTTTTAAACTATATATATATATTATAAAAAAAGAGAAAAAAACCTACCTTTTTGGATTCCAGCCGCCGCGCTCGGCGGAGCCGACGACTGCAGACGGCAGCGGTTCGGCAACAGCGAGAGTGGGCTAAAAACCTTAGAAGAGAAAGAGCCTTTCCCCTTTTTTTTTTTTGTTTTTTTAAATAAATCGGCAGAAATGAAATTTTTAACAAAATTTTTCCCTTTTATAGGCCCTTGGAATGACTTCGTTTAGGGCCTGTTTAAGTGGCCTCAAAATGGCGTTGTTTTGATCCCTTGACCCGCGCTTCGATCCGACCCAGCCTTAGGATCGGCGTGTTTTTACGAAAGGGTCTATTTGCGTATTTGGCCCTTCCGCATTTTTCCACTTTTTGATTCAGTTTTTTTTACTTTCAAATTTGCCCCTATAAATTTTCTTCTGTTTTAATTTAGTCCTGCGCAAAATGCTACGTTTTGGAGGAGAAGGGAAAATTCCCCTTTGGACCCCTCTTTGTTATTCGCGTGTTCGGATAGGTCCTTTCCTTTTTTTTTTTTAAAATTAGCCCCAAACGTTTGTTTTGAGTATAATTTAGTCCCCTTTTTTAATTTTCTTTTGTTAATTTTGCTATTTTTATCATTATTATAATATTGATATTGTTATTATTATTAATATTATTGTTATTATTTTTACTATTATTCTTATTATTCTTACTATTACTATTATTTGTATTAATTAAAAGTATTATTATTTCCATTTTTTATTACTATTATTTTTATATTTTATTATTACTATTATTATACTTATTACTTTCCCTATTATTATTATTATTATCATTAATATTATTATTTTACTACTATTATTATTAATTGTATTATTAACATATTATTATTATATTAATAATTGACGTTGTTATTATTACCATTATTCCCTTAATATTTATTTGTTCAAATTTTTTAATACATTTATTTATTTTATTATTTTGTTATCCACTTATTTATATCCTTTTATATAGTTTTGATGCTTCAAACTTTATTTTTTCACCATTATTATTATTAGCATTATGATTTTCTTTAATTTGTGACACATTGCTCGTTTATTTGTTTAGTGTTAATTCTTTGGTTCTAAATTTTTAGCTTTTTTCTTTACTATTATTTTCATCTATTTAGAGCTCATTTAATTTACTTTTGTCTTTTATGTTGTCATGCATTGATATATTCATTATTCCGTATGCGCATAAGCACCGTAATTTATTTTACATATTACAACAAAATCATGCTATATTTTACCTGATACATTAATCTTTGTTTCAAAATAAGAGAATACTCCACGTTCTAAGATTCGGAAGAAATGGTACCCTAACTTACTGGGTTTCGATTTTTCTTACCGAGTCTAAAGAACCAATTATTTTTTTAAAATCAAAACATAAGTTAAATAAAAACTTATTCTCGGGGATTCGAAAATGTTGCGTCCTAACTCACTGGATGTGACATTTTGTTATTTCGAGGTAAGGATTTCTAAAAAAACAAAGGCAGTATTCTGTATTTGGAACTTCGAGAAATCGTGCCCTAACTTACTGGGTTCTGATTTTTCATTTGACCCAAATAACCGAATATCCTTCTCAAACTTAAATGCACGAGTTTTAAAGGTCAAAAGACAAGCTTAGTTTTGAGGGTTCAAAATGTCGTATCCTAACTCACGAGGCATGACGTTTTACTTCTTCGGAATAGGTGGGTCTCAGCATCCATTTTAATTCATTCAGATTTTCAAATAAAGAGGATCGTATTTTGAAATCTTTCAAATTTTTGACATTAAGACGTTAATTAATTAATTAGCTACCAATTTTGGGTGACACGAGGGTGCTAATCCTTCCTCGTGCGTAATCGACTCCCGAATCCGTTTTCTGGATTTTGTAGACCAAAAATCATCGTTTTGATAAATTTAAACTTTTATTAAAATGATTGAACTACGAGGTGACCCGATCACACCTCATCAAAAAGGATTGGTGGCGACTCCCGTTTGTCATTTTCATTTCCAAAATATAAAGTCGACCTGTTTTTCAAAAAATGGTTTCGACATTTATATGTATATAACCAACCAATATTAAATTATAATCTTATTTACAATCAATCCACAAAATGATTAATAGTTAGACACCCCAGGTACATGCCGACACAAAAGGATAGACATCACCTCGTTTGAGATCGGGATCGTTGTTAGATGCTGGATCGACAATCAAAATTAAGCACCTAACCTCCGCATGGAAAACAAACCGTACGCTGAGTAAAACCCAGTGGTATTTCTATAATCTGAATATTTAAAGATAAGTAATTACAATTATACGATTGAAATATAAACACATATTAATATTTAATTATTACAACAATCATATCATATTTCATTTGTTTCACAAATATCTCAATTCTCATACTTGCTATATAAATAACTTTTCACGATTTATTTCACATTTCATTTCTCATACCATATCATTTCAATATCAATTATAAAACTTTGTTATTCATTTTCCCCTATTAACAAGACCCAGACGAATACACGGATCCAACCAAAACACACCAGTTTGGCACTTAGTGCCTCATCAGATAATTCAAAGTAATTAATTTGACACCCAGTGTCTCATTGGCTAAACCAAAGTAAATTGGCACCCTGTGCCTTATCGAATTAATCTGAAGTAGTAAATTGACACCCAGTGTCTCATCAACTCGAAGTGAAAAAAATCCCTAAACTCTTCCAATTCTATGGCATGTCATCTATATCCGACTCAGCCTAATACAGTTAATAGGGTTTAATTTCACATTTTAGATATAATCAATATCCAATAGTGATTTTTCATATAATACATAATTACACATATATTCATTTCAATTCAAAAATCAATCTATTCAATATATATATCTACTAATTCAATTCATTTAATCAATTATCAAAATATCAATTACTCACCTTAACACTTACCATATACATTGAATAAAAATTACAATAATTAATAACTAGCTTCGGATTATAGAAATACAAACCAAAAATTCTGAGCTATTCCTCGTCGACTTTATCTTTTCCCTTTTTAGTCGAGAATTCTAGTACGACGTTAGTTACGGAATTAAAACAATCAAAAAAATCATCAATACAATACAATTCAATCTCATAATTAATATTTCGATTTTTATTCTATATTTGTCTAAATTTCAATTTAGTCCCTAAACCGAGACTAATTTTTTTCTTCACATTTAATTTTATATTTTCATTCAAATTCTACTTTAAACTAAATTTAACTCCCTTATTTCACTTAAATCCCTAAATTTTAAATTTTTCACAATTTAGTCCCTTTTACTCAAAATTTACATTTTATTCTACAATTCAACCCTTTTTTCATTTCTAACTTAGAAATCTATCAATTTAATCCCTAATACTAAAATTATTCAACATAGACAACACTTAAAAATTCAATAATTTCTAAAATTTTGACATGGGTCGGGTAGTATTAACACCAGGATTCCAAAATCATAAAAATTACAAGAAAAAAGGGACTAAATTGACTAATCAATTGAGCTTGAAACTTTGAAACCCTTAGCTTTGGTCTTTTTCCTTTTCTTTCTTTTTCCCTTCTGTTTCGTTTTTTCTTTGTTCTTTGTTCTTTATCTTTTCTTTATTTTTTTTTATTATAATATAATATAATTTAATATAATATAATATATATACTTAATTCTTAAGGTAAATATATTATAACATATATTTTAACTTAAAATTTTGTAATATTTTCATCCTTAGGCCGCCTCATTTAAAAGCAATGGCATAATTGCTTCTTTGGCCCTTTAACTTTTCTCAGCTTTCATCCTATATGCAATTTAGTCGTTATATCTAATTACTTTTAATTCATGCAAATTCACTTAACCAAAACCTAATTAACTACACAATTAACTTCGTAAATATTTTTAATAAATATTTACGAATCTGATTTACGAGAACGGAGTCTCAAAAATGCATTTTTCGACACCCGTGACTATCGGGTTGTTACAGATGAATATTTGAATTTTTAGGTATTAAATTAATAGATTTTAAGCTTAGGAGTGAAAAAAGACTAAATTGTGAAGTTAATTATAGTTTTGTACAATAGGGACTAAAATGAATGAATTTCGAAATTAGAAGTCTTAAATGGACTATAGTGAAATTGGGTTATAAATTTGAGCACTAAATTGGAAGTTATGTTAGCCCCGGTTTTAGGGATTAAATTGAATAAAATGAAAAATTTTAAGGGTATTTGAATAATGAAATTGAACTGATACATGCACATAATAGGATGATATAATATGTGTGGAATTGATAAATTGAACGGAAGAATTGTGTAGATAGAAAATTGGAATAAATTAGAAATAATTAGAGAAAAGACAAATTTGTTGAATAGTCTTCAAAGTTTCAACTTGTTTATTGTTTTAACCTAGTAAGTTCATATGGTAGGATTCTATATAATTGTAACATATTCTTGAGTTATTAAATTTTTTTGTGGTTGTAATTTGAATTGTTTACAATTTGGTACAAAAAGGTGTGATATGGACTAAATCGTAAAAAATTGATAAATTGAATTTGATGAATTGAAATTGATATATTTAATAAATTGATATTTGATTATGATTGATCGAATAGGATTGGTATGAATTTTATTGATTATCGAGATAATGATTAAATTAAATAATTTGCAAAATATGTATGACCTCGAAATTGAATGTGATTTAAATAGAATTAGATATTATATCATTACTGAAATATTATTCGTAGCTAAAAACGATGCAAGATCATCAAAAGGGAAAGGGAAGGAGAGAGTCGGTGACGAGTGACGCGAGCTTTTGGTTTGTATTTTTATGACCCGAAACTAATTTTAGTTAATGCATATTTATGATATATTGCATTATATAGCATTAAGGTAAGCTATTAATATATATTGAGTGAAAATGTTAATAGTGGAAATGAATACCGAGACTTGGACTAAATTGAATAGAATAGAAAGGTTTTGAAATGGGTCCTGATTATATGAATTGGTGTGTATTTGATTAAGTATAAGTTAATTATAAATATGCTCGAATATGGTATGAAATGTTATAATAGTGATTGGATTTAGTTGTTAGGAAAATATTCTAATTAGTTTAAATGATTAATGCATTTACTTCATGAAGGGATATGAGTCTCATGTGTTTTGGGCATAATGTGAAGCATATATAAGCATCAATATGAATGGCAATGTTTTGAAGGCTCAAAGGTAAGACTTGAGCTTATGAATGCCTTGGAATTTGGATTGGTTAAATGGCTCATGTCATAGAAATCTTAGTATGTATAAGTGTCATTTGGATATTAATGGTTATGATGCGTACACAATACTTATGTTTGATGATTATATGGTAAGCGTATAAGTTTTGTTAAATGTTTAAATTCATTTGAAAGGTGATGTTTGGATCTAGCTTGTGCTAGCATCTTAGATGTTTCATGCTTTGAAATTAAAGGTACATAAGTATGCATAAATGTCAATGATAGCTTTGGTTGTTGATTTACAGTGACATGAAAGTCACAAAGGAATTGATATATTAATATGTTGGCTATTAAAATGTTTTGTTTGAATGATGTGTAAGACTTATAAAGTTTTATGTAATATTTGTGTTTGAGGTGTCAATTGTGGCATATTGGTTGAATGAATATTTAGACATGTTTTGGAATGTTTTTGTGCAGGATTGAATGGCTTTATATATATATCATTTGAGCCTTTGGTTTGTCTTACACGAGATAGGCACATAATGACATATTTTGTACCACACGACCATGTGTCACATACGGGCTGGTGACACGGTCTTGTGTTCACTAGAAATTAAGAAACATTGAACCAACACGAGCTGGTCACACGCCCGTGTGAGTATTGTAGATTTGGTCATTTAAGTTTCACACGATCTTAGTTTGTTACACTGCCCAACCACACGGCTATGTGACTTTTGATGAGAATTTTCAATTTGATGCACACGAATTTAGAGAGTTACACGGTATAAACATACGAACGTGCGATCCCTACTTTGCCCAATTACCTTTATCTATTGAAAATGTTACGTTTTGGTCCTTGTTTGTTTCCAGGTCAATTTTAGAACTTTCGTAAGCTCGAATTAGACTTGGTTTTGTTTGTTATGCATGATATATGTAATAATAGCATGTTCTATTGTATTGGACAGTGTTAGAATATAAAATTTGATAATGAGATTTAACATGAACTGCAATTGTGAAAGATTATGCATAGCAGGTTATGATCCAGAAGGTTGGTATGATATTGAGAAGAATTAATGGGCTCAGTTTGGAATATAATATGCTATCATGTTATACTTTTGAACTAGTTATGGAATTCATTTAAATGGATTTAAGTGGTATAAATGTACTTAATAGGTTGTTTTGCATAGGTGTAATTAATGAGTATTTTCATTAATTTATTCGCTTTGATATTAAATTTGTAGAAATACCACTGATTTGATTACTCAGCGTACGATTTATTTTTCGTGTGCAGGTTAGGTTATATTCAAAATCCCAAATTTCAGCTTCAGCATCCAGAGAAGATCTCGGACTCAGTAATGTTGGTGTATTTGTGTTTTTGAATAGCTTGGCATGTATCTATCTAGTTGAGTCACTATTAATATATCTTTATGTTTATATAAACTTGAGTATAAATTTAGTATTTATTGAATTTAGTTAATAGTATTATTATATACTCATAAGTTATATGAATTGTGATGTGTATTCATATAAAAATTAATTGTAGTTGCCTTAGCAACGGATGTGGCACACTATAGCTCAGACTTGAAGATCGGGTCAAGTATGGAGTGTTACAGTTTTCTTTAAGGTTCATTGAGACTTGATCTTTAAAGGATACGATTTACTTTAATATTCATAGAGACTTGATCTTGAATGTGAAATGCTAGGTTGAGAATTTGATTTGATTTGGATCGTCAAGACCTGATCTTGAAAACAAGTTTGGAGAGAGTTTGAATCTAAGGATCATCAAGACCTGATCTTGAAAAAAGTTTGGAGAGAGTTTGGATCTAAGGGTCGTCTAAACATGATCTTGGACGGATGCAAGTTGTTTCAAGGTCGCGTTGAATTGCTCTTGAAACAGGGTTGGACCTCTTTTCTTTAGTTGAATTAGGTCGAAAGACAACTTCCTTTTGAAATAGATTTGGGCTTCTTCTCTTCGATTGAATTGGATTGAAAGGTGGCTTTTCTTTAAATGAGTATGGTGTTCGTCAGAATTTCTTCAAGTTCTTGAATTTCTTTAGAGATTTCTGCAAAGAATTTCTAAGCTTCTTTAACTTGTGAATGTATAGAATGGCTTGGAGGTAACCCCTTTTTATAATGTCAATCAGTTGAATAAAAGAAAATTATTGCAGAATTCAACTTCCTCATTTGATTGTTCTACAATAATTTAAACTGTTTTTATTCATCTCTTGTTAATTTAATCAATTGGAGATAAAGCAATCATTTAATATTATCACTGAATTATTTTATTTTTAATTAGTGGTAATATAAATTTTATTGTTTATCTCTTAATTAATTTAATTAAGTAAAGAAATATAATTGTGCATATATGATTTCATCATTTTTACCCACAGCAATTTTGGCTTGACTCGCTGTAATTTTATCTTGACATGTGGCGCTTTGTAATTGGCCAAAAAATTTCTTCATCTACTCATGGGTAGTTGAGACTTGATCTTGAAAACGAGTTTGGAGAAATTTGATCCAAAGGTCTTCAAGACTTGATCTTGGATGGTTGAATTTACTTCTAAGAATTATCGAGACTTGATTTTGAGAAAAAAATTACCTTTGTGTTGATGCAATTAGATTGAGAAGCGGTTTGATCAAGGGGTCTTCCAAACTTGATCTTGGACGAATGATTCCACCTCAAGGTCCTTTTAAACTTGATCTTGAAGAACGAGTTTAGCCTATTTTATATTGGTTGAACAAGATTGAAGAACGACTTTCTTTAGAACTAATGCAGCATTATTCAGAATTTCTTCAAGTTCTTTGATTGTTTTTAAGACTTTTTTTTGAGAATTTGGAGACAGGTTTAAGTGCTCAAAATCTTCTTTTCAAGCTTTGTTTTTTGAAGTTTTAGAATTTTGAACTTGAGAAATTGTATTGAATACCTTAGAGTTAATCCACTTTTATAGAAACAATCAACCAAGTAAAAGAGATTTCTTATGAAATCGTATATACATTAGACACATACATGTTTTTATAAGATTTATATTATATTTCAATTAACATTAATGACTAGATTTATAAAAAGAAAATCTAATTGATATGAATTTTTTAAAATTTGGTCATCAATTTAAGATCTATCTCACAGCGTATACAATGAATCCTATGCATATACATGGGTGATGTGATGGGGTCCATTCTCTTGTGACTTTGAGACTCGGTTCACCTCACCTCCTCCAACTGTTCTGTCTTTGTTGTGATGCGCATCAATACTACGTCTACATACTAATGGCTTAGTTACTCCAGTCTAAGTGAAGTAAATAGTACTAGTATTTCTTATGTGATTTTTACATTATTGCATCGATTAAATTATTAGTGAAATGAAAAGGATTTGAATTGAGTAAAATTAACATTTAATTTCCAATTCAAATCCTAAATAACACTTTTCTACGATGGATTTAATTTTTTCTTGGGAAGCAATTTTTTTGTTTATAATCCTACAATTTCCCACATTTTTAGTTCACTTACACGTTTTCTGGTTAGGTTTAGTTTACCTAAAGCCATATTATTCTACTATATCATTTCTGGCACATTTAATTAAGCTTAATTTTTTAATTAAAAAGTATTTTTCTTAAGACTCACTTTTTGTAATTGAAAATTAATTAAAACAAATTGATTCCAATCACGACACACATAGTTCGAGGAATGCATGTGCATGTGCATGTGTACATGTGCCATGGGCTCAGGTGATGATGATAGGGGGAAACATTACAAAGGAAAATTAAGATTTCATGGGCCCTAACTTTGACTTGTGGTCACGCCTCCACATGTGCCCTTGTCCCTTCCCTTTCTATTTTTCTGTTCCTTTCAAGAAATTACAAAAATAAAAAATTCCATTCCCCCTTTCCATTTTTTTCTTTTCTCCTGCATTTTCTTGGATTAATTTTTAAAATGGTGTTTTGAGTAAGAAATGAGTATTGGATGAAGTATTTTATTAAGCTCTACCCCATATATGTTTATCAAACATTAATGCCAATTGCCAAGACACCAACCCAAGCTCAGGTCACTCATAGCAGCGGTGTATTTTATGTAATTTACCAAAATGAAACGTCAGTCCTTGACACCACTGCATGTGTCTTTGTTTATGGTAAACGAAGACTAATGACCTTTTGGTCTCTGAAATGGAGTCAAGAGCATCATTGATCTCAGACACATCATTTATACCAACTTTAGGAGTTGATATAACTTGTTTTGGTCTTGTGGATGACTTGACTGGTTCATTTCGACAGCCATCCAATGCTTACATGAGGATGGCAGGCCCTCAAACATATACACAGGCAACCCTTGGTAGCTCACTCTCTGCCTCTGGTTTAAGTGATTGTACTTTGCAGAAGAAGCCTGAATGAGAACATCTTCAACTGGGGCACATTAGAAGCTCTTCATTTGCAGCACCCCAATCGCCAATAATGAGAGGTTTGGGTGGCATCATGGTACTCGCACAAAACTGTGGCTTTGCCCCGCTTATCCTGTAAGCAAGCAAATCAAGCAGGCTTAAACGATATTCAATCATTGCACTTTGTGGTCTTGAAACTTCCCACTCTCAAGAACAACAGAGAGTGTTGCATCCCTGCTGTACATATTCGGGTTAAGTATTGGAGAAGTGCAAACATCTAAGATTGCAAGACACCTAAAGTTTAAAAAGAAACTACATAAACGGCAAATCATAATGTACGCACATTATATAACTGAAATTTCTACGCTAAGATGACATTACCTACAATAACAATTCTAACTGAAAGCAAAGAACCATTCAATTTAGCATATCACATGGCAAGGTTTCGCCTTGTGGCTTCCATTTTCAACAGAAGATCTTTAATATCAGCTTCCATTCTTGTCTTCATCCCATAGCATTCCCTGTAAGCTCTTTCTAGAGCTTGAAACTCTTCAAACTTTTGTTTACGCATTTCTTCAGCCTCCACCAAGCGTAGTTTTTTAATTCTACTCTTGTACTCTTCTTCAATCTTTTCATCCTTTGTGATTGCAATTCTTTTCAGGCTTTCAGCATCTCTTCTTGCATCATCAGCCCGTGCTTGGTACATTTTGGCCTCTTCCTGTTTGATTCTTACAAAGCTATCCAGTTCCGGCAAAAATGGCTGCTTCTGACCACTCCTCTCCAACTCTGACTCTAAAGGCCGTTTCTCAGACAGCCCAGTTCGGTCAACATGGAAACCAGGAAGCAAGCTAGAAGAGCTTTCCAATTGAAGGGCTTTATCGGAATAAACTGGTTTGAGCCTTGTAGCATCCTGACATGGTCCAGCCATACCATTGACTCCTTTGACTTGTTGTTCTTTTCCAGACAAAACAGTTGTATTGTCAGGCTTGGAAGAATCAGCATCTGCAATCAGAATAAAGAAGTTTGTTCACTTCAAATGGCCTTTAATCACATGGCAAGGTGCTATTCACAGTCATTTTCTTGCACTAAATGCAGTGATGGAAATTAACATGCTATTTATAAATAATGACCATAACACATCAAACTTAAAGTAAATAAAATGCAAAATAACGTTGATATCTATCTAACCAGTTAGTTGAAGTCATCATAATTTTGTGGGGCTGCTGCAAATGAACAAAAAGTTAACGCATCAAAAGAAAACTGTGCATATCATACAGAAAATTTAGCACAGCTTTGTAGAAACAAATTCTCACAAAGGTGACCAAAGAGCTTTAATCAACCACTAAGAACTGGAAAAACATATAGCAAAGCCATATATGCTTTGGAAACTAATATCAATCTCTTATGATCCAGGAAACGTTTATAAATATTCTTGAGGACAAATTCTCATTTATTAAGCATAGGTTTGTCAGGGTGAAGACTAAACAGTACTGATTTGGAAATTATGTATAAACAATATAAATTGATTTTCTTAACCTAGTAACAACCAACCTGAGGAAAAAAAAAAAAAAAAAAAACATAACTAGTTGTCAAAAAAGAATAGATAACATTACCAGTCAAGAAGCTCATTATCTGACTGTAAACCTCGGAAAGGTCAGACTTTCTTGCCAATCTAACAAGCATCTGGTTAGCAATTTCATGCAGTCGTTTCCCTCTCAAGTCTCTGCTGCCGGAAAATATTCTCTTGACATATTCAAGTTCCTTGGAGAAAGTTTCAAGCGTCCATTCCTTTGCAAAATTCTGAAAAACCTCCTTTACAAAGCCAAACATCTGGGATGGATGATTACAAGCAACACAATGAAACTGCACCTCAGCTGCAGTATGTTCATTCCTGATATAAGATTCCCTTAATCCACAATCAACATGGCACCAATGAAGACAGACATCACATCCAACCCAACTACAAGTATTGGACGCCATGTCAAATTTTGAACATACAAGACACATACAAGCACTACAAAAACCATTCTTCTTTGAGCAAGCCTTGCACTCACAATCTTCTGCAGGCAGAGAAGTCTGGCACATGAGATTTCTGCATCGTAGGTTCAGAAAGATCTCAGCCAAATTAGAAGATGGAATTCTGTCATCTACCCGAAGATAATCAGGCAGACCAGTTTTCAGGGAAACCAAGATTTCCAACTGAACCCGATGTGATTTTAGCAGCATTTCAAGGGTTAGATCAGATCGGTTCCGTAGGGCCTCCTGCAATGCACGTAGTTGTCCCTGCTTACCTGCATCTAACATGATCTTGTGAATGTTGTCTTTTAGACAAGCAACTGACTGTCCCATCATTTCATAAAACTTCCTAGCCATAACAAGGACAGGCTCAGAAACAATACTGCTCATTACAGTCTCAGCACAATCAGCTCCACCAAGCAGAAGTTTTTCTTGCTCTTTCTGGCTACGGCTCCTATATAAGCTACCTCCATGCTTCTCTCTCACGCCTCGCTTATGCTCAAAGCTGTAATTTGAAGCGATTTCATGAGACCCAAAACTCTGTGAAGGAGACCTGACATCATTCTGTAAACTTAACTGCCGCTCAAGTACATTGGGAATCTTCGAGCTTCCATCTAAAGTGTGCATATTTTGTGCTTGCACAGCCTGACTATTTGAATTGCCCTGTAATTCTGAAGAATGATTGAAAGACCCATTGCCATTCATCAAAATTCTCTGAAACATGGGAATGTCTTTATGCCGAGACTCATTTTGAGACTGCGATGCTCCCTGAGAAAGTTGATCAACACACTGAAATATGGGACGGCTGTGAACAGATTGTTCATAGTCCATGGAATTCTGAGTCAAAGAACAACTTGGATTATGGTAAAATGACTGAGAACCTGAAAAGGACATAGATGCAGTAAATCCATCAGAGTTGGTTCGAAATGTATTTGTTAAAGACTGCACACTCCTCCCTTGGCTAGGGGAGCCAGGACCCTCGTCTGTATCTCGAGCACCAATTGGCAACAGGACATTTGGTAAACTAAGAGAAAGATCAAGTGACTCAAATGCCAATTTCTCTTCTTTCTTATTGGCACCTGGCTGCTCTGGCTTTTCCACTCTCCTAACAGGAGAATCAGAAAACAACTCAAAACCCCTAGAAGGCCCTTCCATTTCAAGATCTGTAGCTTTTGATTCCCTTTTATTCCATACCCCATTTGCTGCAGAATCAGTAATATTTGTAGATTCAACAGCAACTCCTTTCCCTTTATCCTTGACATGCTGACTCAATCCTATCTCGACCACATGCATGTTTACTTTATGCTCACCATTTTCCTCCGCAACTTCTTCATTAGACTCAGCTGCCTCACATTCCTCGAGCTGCATCTCAAGATTAATCCCTTTATTCTCCTTACAAATCCCTTCCAAACAGGATGACTTCATAGCAAGTGCATCTTCACTGTCTAACTCACTCTCACCACCAACCTTTACACCTTCTTCCTCCTTTCCAACTTCACCACCAGCCACATCATCCATCTTATCCCCACTACCACTAGTTCCACCACTTAAATTCTCTCCACAATCTTGCAACTCATCATTGTCCTTCACATCACCTTCTCTTCTATTCACCACCTCATTAGTTCCACCATTTAGATTCTGTCCACAATCTTGCAACTCACCATCATCCTTCACATCACCTTCTCTTTTATTCACCACCTCTTCATTAACCTCCTCTAAACTTTCCACATTTGGAATCATCCCACCTTCAACATTCTCCATTTCCATCTGACAAGACTCTTTCCCATCATTTCCGGTTCCAGCTTCAGTAGCCAAATCAGTTTCACACTTAGCCTGAGGTTCAGGATCAAATTCACCTTCCTCCATCTCACTACTAGTCCCATTCTCCACCAGTGTTTCCTCATTCTTCTTCTCCTCTCCACCACCACCACCAACACTCTTAGACTGTTCGCTGCCTGAATCCCGTGACCATGTTGGTGACCTTGACTTAGACTTCGACTTGGAGCTTCTCCTCTTCAAATCCTCCTCCCTTGATTCCCCAACAACCCTGCCTGCCCCCAAAGAATCCCTTGACCGTGTAGGTGAGCTCACATCCCTAACATCCTTCAGTTGCACCTTACTACTACCTCTAGTCTCATCAATTCCACCACCAACACTCTTAGACTGCTCACTGCCTGAATCCCGTGACCATGTTGGCGACCTTGACATTGACGTAGACATTGCCTTGGAGCTTCTCCTCCTCAAATCTTCCCTCTCCCTTGATTCCCCAACAACCCTCCCTGCCCCCAAAGAATCCCTTGACCTTGTAGGTGAGCTCACATCCCTAACATCCCTCAGTTGCACCTTACTACTCCCTCTAACGTCATCAATTCCCAACCTTCGCCATGAGCTCCCACACACACTCTCACGACGAGTTCGGTCCCTTTCTGAGCGGAACCCCTTTGGAAACTCTCTGTGAGGTCCGCAGAAGCTCTCCGACCTATGAAGGCTACTACTACTACCACCACCACCACCACTCTCTCTGTACCGATCAAACCCTGCTTTTCGCCTATCAAAGCTATCAAAATCATGCTCTGATCGCTTCCGGACCAGTCTCTCCCTTTCTCTCTCCCTGCTGCTATCCTCATCAGCCATGGACCGATCTCTATCATAACGAGACAAAGACGATGAGATCAGATTGCTTTTGGCCCGGGAATTGCTATCAAAGGTTGAAGACGGCTTGTAGTAAAAGCCAACGCTGCTACTGCTGCTTCGGTGAAAAGATGAGCGATTTCTGTTCTGATTCTGATTCTGATTCAATTCTTTGCTAGCATTTTTCTCATAGGAATCGAGATCGTCGCTCGATCTCAACCGCTTCATAATTTCGGTATATCAAAGCAATATCTTTTTGCTGAAAAGAAAGAAAAAAAAATCTAACAACAATATGATAAGAAATTACAGAAAACAAAAACCCTAATTTTGTGCCCAAAATCAAGCAGTCTTCACTTTAGAGGATTTTGAAAATAAATAATTTTTGAGCCTTTAAATATGAATACCTGGAGAATTGCACAAATTTCATGTCGAATTCACATCCATGACAGGGGAAGCTCACAGTGTTCGTCGGGATGCAGACCTTGAAAGCAAAACCTTGAAGAAATGTAACAAAAAGAAGAGAAGGAAATAAAATAAAAACAAAAGGGGAAGCTTCCAAATGGCTACAAAAATTGCCCAAAGTGCAATTCAAGGAAAGAAGAATACTAATGATGATGAGCAAATCCAGGTTTTTAATTAAACGATACGCAATGCCCTAAGTTTTTGAGATTCTGGGGGGAGAAACGTTTCTAAAACGTGAAGAGGAAAGTTTGGGAATTTCATTTAACTTTGTGCCCGAATGTGAGAGTGAATTTACGTATGCGCCCCAGTTGAAAGGTGAGGTGGAAAAAGGTTGTGGCAATTTGGGGTTCGGTTGGGGGATAAAATGGGAAGAATGATAAGGAAAAATGGGTTAACTTCCTCAATTGGTCACCCAATTTTCAAAGCTCTTTCATTTTGGTCATATAAAATATCTTATAATTTCATCGCTCAACTTTTAAGACATTCTCATTTTAATCACTCAATTGTAAAATCTATTTAGAATAAAAGAAAGCTTTAAATCTTGACGAAGGATGACATACACGTCAAATTATATCCACATCGTGTTTATACTTTCATTTTAGTCACCTAATTTCTAGATCGTTAAAATGAAAATAACCTAGAAGTTAGATGATCGAAATAAAAGTGTAAACAAAATTTAGCGTGTACAGCCACTTTCCGTTAATGATTTAACGCTTGGGTATGAAAACATTTAAAAGTTAGATTACGAAATTGCATTTTAATGACCAAAATGAAAATATTCTAAAAGTTAAGTGACTAATTAGGTAGTTTACCCTAAAAAATGAAGGGAATTTTGATTTCTCTTGAGAGCAATAATAGCCTTTATCTGAGTCAACGCAGCTTAACTAATGAAAAGGAGGAGAGTTTTGGACCTTTGATACACAAAGTCCAAGTGGTGGTGTGCTTGTTTTTTCTACCAGGGCTACCATTGCGTGCAAGCAGGAACTGTCAAAACTCTTGCAACCACCAATCACTTTCCTTCGTCTCACTGATTTTTCGCATAATTTTCATTGCCTTTGAAAAATATTTGCTCTTTTGACTCTTCCTTTTTCTTTTCAGAGCTGAATACAATACTGTATCAGTCCATATTTAAAGTGAAATTTTAGGAAAGGTCCCTGTATTTTATGTTTTTTTGCATATTATGACTTAATTATTTCTTTTATTATTTTTTCAATTTTATCATTTTTCTATGGAAAATCAGCTAACTAATAAGTAGATCAATTAATGTTATGACCAACCGTCCTTTTTTAGTCTTGTTTATGAGTGCATATTGAAAGCTTACCCCTACTAACAATGGAAAGAATGAATTAGAATTTGAAAGCGATGAAGGGATCTTTATGAAATGATAATTTGATATGTACCAAAAAAAAACATTTATAAAAAAGTATAGAATTAAAAATATCAAATTACAATAGAGGGACTAAACTGTCCAAACTCATAATATATGGACACCCTTTAAAGGATTTGACCTTTTGTAAATGAATTGAAGAGACAATTAAAAAGGAAAAAATGGAGGAAAGTGAATTTTACATTACACGTGGCACATGTAGATTGGTAGTTGCAGTCATGTCATGTCACTGAAAACTTTTCTAAAAAATAAAAACAAAGCATTTTAAATAAGTTGTAGGTATTTGGCGTGAGTGGTAGCTGAGTTTTCAACAGTCTGTATCTTTAAGAAAGTAAAGTTAGATTTTTACCTGACACGTGTCGAGAATCTGACTCATTTGCGAAATGTGTCGAAGAACAGCGACGAGTTTCTTTTAGGGTTTACACGTTTTTTATATTACCACCTGAAACTATTGTTGCAACTTGCAAGAAGAATAGGTTTGACTGACATTGACATTTCACGTCATTATTAAAATTAAAATTACCTTTTTCTTTTTCTTTGCTTAATGATGGAATCTTCATATGGACACTTAATTAAAGGAAATGGATATTTAAAATAATGAATGAAAATATTTTTTTTTTCCCGAAATTAGATGATAAGAAAAGAAAGACAAGCGCACGTGTAAGTTAAGTGAGCGATGCTCATTGTCAAAAGACTTGGGCTTAGAGCCCAGACTCGTGTTCCAAACTTGGGAAGTCAATTTCAATGCAACGATCTGATTTTTTTCTCATACCATTTTTCGGTTAAAATATGACCAGGTCCTTGTACTCTTCATAATTTTAAAATTTAATCGCTATACTTTTTTTTAAAGAATCTAATCTCTCAACTTTTTATATTTAAAATTCAGATTCAATTGTTACAAAATAATTTTAATAGTGTGAAAGTTGAACTTGAATTTTAAAATCTGAAAAGTAAATTGACTCACTACACCAAAATAGACTTTTAGCTGCGTTTTTCATGGAGTTTTAATAAAAAAACGTCGCAAATATTATACATTAGCGGCGTTTGAAAGAAAACGCCGTAAAAAGTTGAGCAATAGCGGCGTTTTTGTCCCAAACGCCGCTATAGATCTGAGCAATAGCGGCACTTTCGTAGAAACGCCGCTATAGATCGAAGCATTAGCGGCGTTTGAAAGAAAACTCAGCTATAAATCTGAGCAATAGCGGCACTTTTGTAAAAACGCCGCTATAGATCTGAGCATTACCGGTGCTTTTCCTAAAACGCCACAAAAATCTATTAAGAGATTTCAAAAAGGTGTCGTTTCACTATAGGAAAACAGAGTTTTCGCGGCGTTTGTTATAAAAATGTCGTTAAAGGTATAGCAATAGGGGCAGTTTTCGTAAAAATGCCACAAAAAACTATTTTATTTCTAAATAAAAGGCGCCGTTTTGGTATCAATATAAAAATAAATTAGTAGCGTGTTGTTCACAAACGCCGCTAAAGGTATAGAAATAGCGGTGTTTTCATTAAAAACGCCGCAAATAGCTATTTTATTCCAGAATATAACGACGTCATTTTGGTATCAATACAAAAATTGAAAAAAAAAAACTCAACATTAGTGGCGTTTTTTACATAAACGCCACTAAAGATATAGCATTAGCGGACGTTTTTAAAAATGCCGCAAAAAACCATTTTATTTTAGAACAACACGGCGCCGTTTTGGTCTCAATACAAAAATTGAAAAAAAAAAACTCAAACAATTTCGGGTTTATAATTTTATTTTAGGGTTTTGTATTTAATGTTTATAATTTAATGTTAAGGGTTTAGTGTTTACAGTGTAAGGTGCATGGTCTATGGTGTATGATTTAGGATTTAGTGTTTACAATTTAGTGGTTTAATGGTTTAGTGTTTAGGGTTTAGAGTGTAGTGCTTAAAGGTGTAGTGTTTAGGGTTTAGGGTTTAAGGTTTAGGATATAGTGTGTAGGGTATATGGTGTAGGGTTTAGGGTTTAGGGTGTAGTGTTTATGGTTTAGTAGGTTTAGGTGGGTTTAGAGTGTAGGGTTTAAGGTTTGGTGTTTATGGTTTATGGATTTAGTGTCTAGGGTTTAGGGTTTAAGGTTTATAAGTTTAGAAGGTTAGGGGTTTATAGGTTAGAGTTCAGGGTTTAAGGTTTAAGGTTTAGAGTCTATGATTTAATGTTTAAGGGTTAGGGTTAAGGGTTAGGGATTAAGGGATATGGGGGGTTAGGTGTTAGGGGTTTAAGGGTTAAGAGGACAGAGGTTAGGGTTTAGAAGTTAACGGGACATGGGTTAGGGGTTTAAGGTAATTAGTGTGAAAAATATATGTTAAAATTTGAAATACTATTATTAAAATAAATTTAAAGGTTTTTTTGTGGATATGACTGATTCGTTTTTAATTTATATATTAAATTATTTCAAATTTTAAATAATTTTCAAGATTTCAAATTTTATCTAATTCTTTTAAATATTATTTAAATTTTAAAATATATTTATTTAAATGAAAAAAATTAAAATACTATTATTTAAAATAATTTTAAATTTTTTTGGGTATATAACTGGTTGTTTTTTAATTTATATTGTTTTTATTTTATATATTAAATAATTTTAATTTTTAATGGTATTAGTGGCGTTTTGTTTTAAAAAACGCCACAAAAGATATGTTTTAAACAAAACGGCGTCGTTTTATTGCATTTTCAGTGGCGTTTTACGTATAAAAGCCGCTAAAGGTTATATTTGTTTAAATCAAAACGTCGTCTTTTTATTAGTTTATTAGTGGCGTTTTGGTAAAACGCTGCAATAGGTTTCCCTTTTAGCGGCGCTTCGATTAAAAATGCCGCAAATGTTAAATTATTTTGGGCAAAACGGTGTCGTTTTGCTCTCTTGTTTTTTACCCACACGATAACACTTAAACATTTTTCCCCATTTCGTTCTCCCTAGTTCATTTCCCCCCTTTTCCCTACTCCTAAATCCCTAAAGTATTATCACCCCTTTTTCCCCAATTCGACATCCGAAATCCCTAACGTAATTACCCATTTTTCCCCAATTTGAAATCCCTAAAGTTCACCCTTCCTACCGGCCATTGATTTCCCATCTATAGAAAATCGGATTAAGAAAGGCAAGGGTTTCAGAAGTTGGCTTTGGGGTTGAAGAAAATAGTTCAAGGTTTAATGTTAGGGTATTTACTGATATTTGTGTATTAGTATCAGTTTATGTTATTGATTTAGCTATTTTTTGGTTGGCTTCTTTAATTTGTTATTGTTTTTGTTACAGAGAAAAGGCTCGCTGAGGCTGCAAAAATTAGGGTAAAATACCCAGATAGAATTCCATTACTGTTGGACGACGGTAAGCTTCGATTTTTTGTGTGGTTTGATTGGGTTCTATCAATTTGCATTTGTATATGAACTCTCTGTTCTATTGATTATTTTACTCTCTGTTCTATTGATTATTTTCTAAGTTTGCTTAAAATGAAATCTCTCTTGCCTGTTCTATGAATTTGTTATTTGAAAAATAATCATTCACAAAACATAATGTAATGGATAGATTTGAAGTCTGACATTTTGTTTTTGTGTATTCACAATTCCACATATTGCTTATTATAATATCAAATGCATTAACGAATGTATCATTGGTTACAAGTATTTTAATCTAAAAAAATCAGATTTTATTCCTTAAAACAATCCATATATTTTGAAAGAAAAAATTAATCAATGCACAATTATCAATGACTTACTCTAAAACATATCAATAAAAATCATTAATCAAGGGAAATTTTCATTCTAATCATAATATGAGAAAATTACTTTAAGACAAGATATCATTCAGGGATTTTCATATAATACTATAGTTAACCCCCCCACACTTAAGATGTACATTGCCCTCAATGTACAAAGATAGACAATATCACCTTAATAATAAAATCATAAGATAGGGAGAGAAGTGAAATTTCCTGAATTTGGATGGTTTCCTTGAGTTGGGCGTCCCGAGTTGTGGTAGCTGCTACCGAGCTCTGTGTTTAGATGAAGAAATTAGGAGCTCGTAGAGAATTAGCCAAGAAATATTAAGACATATTTAAAATAAACTCAATATATAATTAAAGACAAAGAAGAGAAAGAAAAAGAAAATAGAAATGTAAATAAAATTAAAATGAAAGATGAATGGACCGAAGAGTCCTTATTGTTGGATGGTTCGTGAGGTGGGTGTTATTTTTACGGCTGTTAGGGGCGTGGCCGTGGTTCCCAGTGCGTGATTCCCTAGCAGCTTGAAGAACCTGACACTAAGAAACTAAAATAAAATAAACCCAATTAAGCATAAGATAGTTAAAGAGAAGGAAAATAAAGGAGAAGATAAAAGTAAAACAAAAGATAAATGGTCTCAAAGACCCTCGGCTTGTCGAGTGAATGAAACGGCCGGCATGAACTTATGTAGATTGGTCTCCCACTGGGAGACTGTGCTTAGATTCTGCCATTTCTTCGACATTGAGTTTTTGGGGATCGAGAATTGGGGAAGGATTAAAGAAGAGAAATATGGAAGGGGAGAATTCTGAATAATATGATGGAAGAAAGGGGATGAGAAGTGGTTGAGAAGAGGGAGGGATGGTTGGTTTATATAGAATTCTCAAGTCAGGTATATTCACACACCCGTGTCTCGTGGGCGTGGCATCTCACGCGACCACATCACATGGCCTGGTGGGCTTCGTTCGTTTCTCCCACGCTCGTGCTTAGGTCGCCATGCCCGTGTGTGATTTAACAGTGTCGACCACGGCCGCATCGCACGTCCATGGGGTTTTTGTCCATGTCCGTGGGCTGGTGGTTGGAGTCTGTGACTCTGAAAATTGATTTTCTCTGACTCGTACCGTTCCTATCATGTTAGTACGGAGATTTGTGAGGTCCACACGGCCACGGCTGTGGCCGTGTGACCTGGAAATCTACACTTTTGGTTAGTTTATAGTTAGGTACTATAAAGAAAGGATAAACTAGAATAAATAAGACAAAATTAAAATTATAAAAGTTAATGGGGTTAGTACTCGGGTTGCCTCCCGAGAAGCGCTCGTTTATAGTCTTAAGCTAGACTCTCCCCTTATTTGCATATTCATGGTGGTTTAAGAAGTTGAATATCTTTTTGGTGGTTTAAGGAGTTGAATATCTTTTCTCATACTATCAATTCTACGATAAAGTTTGAGTCGAGTGGTGTTTACATTAAAAGTGCCGAATTCAGAATGAGTTACCTCGACTGTTCCATATGGGAAGACATTACATACCTCAAGAGGGATTTCTTGTTCTGTGTTCAAGTCTGATGTGGTTATTCTAGGGTCTCCCTTATTTAACAATACATGGTCTCCTATTTGAAGTGATTAGATGTCCCTATGAGCTCTTTTGGGGGCTCATTTGGTTTGACTTCGTGTAGTTGTTATTTCTATTTGAAGTGTGTCTTTCACTCGTCTAGTTCGTCGACCTTAAGGCTTCGTTCCTCATATAATTCTTATTTATTGGCACGAGGCCTGTGATTCGACTCATGTTTGTGGTTTCGTGGTGTTTCCTAAAAAGAAGGTTTAGCGGAAAGTTTTTTAATAGAATTTAACTTCTCACCTTTTTCACTTGATGTCCTAGCCGAGTCGAGAGCTTGTAGACTAATTGATTCATCACCTACACAAAGTATGAGTTTACCTGCACTGACATCAATTTTAGTCCTGGCTGTTGCCAAAAAGGGCCTTCCTAAAATTAAGGGGATACTATTGTCCCCATCCATGTCTAAAACGACAAAGTCTACTAGGAATACGAATTTATCAATTTTTACTAGCACATCTTCAATTATACCCCTAGGAATTCTAATGGTTTTATCAGCTAATTGAATGCTCATCCTAGTTTATTTGGGTTTCCCTAGACCTAGTTGTTTAAACAATTTATGAGGCATGACATTTATGATTGCCCCTAAATCAGCTAACGCATTATCAATAGATAAACTACCAATTAAGCATGGAATTGTAAAACTCCCTGGATCTTTTAATTTATGTGGTTGTTTATTTTGCAACATTGCTGAGCATACTGCGTTCAGCTCCACATGCGATTCCTCTTCTATCTTCCGCTTAGTTGTCAATAGTTTCTTTAAAAATTTCCTGGAATCTGGCATCTGCGAAAGAGCTTCAAATAACGGCAAGTTAATATGTAATTTCTTTAAAAGTTTAAGAAACTTACCGAACTGTTCCTTATTGCTTAAGGATATGGTATGCGAGGTTTATACTATTTGATTACCGGTTTCGGCTTGTTATTGACCTCAACCATATCTTCTTCTACCACATTCTTTTGCTTTAAATTAGGCTCATCTAACCCTTCACTCTCTTGAGCTGTTATGGCTTGAACTTGCTCCCTCGGGTTAGTCTCGGTGTTGCTTGGTAGTCTTCCCTGTGGTCTCTCAGAGAGCTGTTTAGCAAGTTGCCTAAATTGGTCCTTGAACTTATGTGACAATGCCTCAAGTTTTGTTTCTACCTTCTGGAAATGTGTTTCCGAGGCTACTATGAAGTTTGTCGGCACCTCTTCAAGGTTCGGCTTCTTTTCCTGTGGGTAGGGCTGTTGTTGGAAGTTTTGGGATGGTTGTTGCCTTTAATTTCTTTGACCGCCCCATGAGAAATTGGGGTGGTTCTTCCAACTTGGATTATAAGTATTACTATAAGGGTTATTGTTAGATCGGAAATTGTTACCCATACAGTTCATTTGTTCGCTCTCCATGCCCTGTCCGTAGGGTGGGTACTCAGGATTTACCACTCATTCACTTGCGTCGTACTGCATCATTGGATGTGCCTGCAAAGAACCATGTAAACTATCAAAATTTTTATGTAGAAATTCTACCTGATTTGATAGCGCGGCCATTGCATCGATGTTGAAAACTTCGGCTGCTTTGGCTGGCCTTGTCTTGTCACTTGCCACTGATAGTTATTCAGTAACATCTCATCTATAAACTCATAGGCTGCTTCAGGAGTTTTGTTGTTTAGGGTTCCACCGGCGGTTGAATCGATTAATTGCCTTGTTGAAGGGTTCACACCATTGTAAAAAGTTTTGACCTGTAGCCATAAAGGTAATCCGTGGTGTGGACACTTCCTCAACAAATCTTTGTATCTCTCCCATGTATCGTATAATGTCTCTAAGTCCATCTACACAAAAGAAGAGATATCATTCCTCAATTTGGCCGTTTTGGCCGGTGGAAAATATTTTAATAAAAATTTCTCGGTCATTTGATCCCATGTAGTGATTGACCCTCGTGGAAGAGAATGTAACCGCTGTTTGGCTTTATTTCTTAGGGAAAAGGGAAATAACCGAAGACGGATGGCATCATCAGAAACGCCATTTATCTTGAAGGTATCACATAATTCTAGAAAATTTGCTAAGTGTGTGTTAGGATCCTCATCCTGCAAACCATCAAACTAAACAAACTGTTGTATCATCTGTATTGTGTTAGGTTTCAATTCAAAATTATTTGCAGCAATAGTAGGCCTAACAATACTATATTTAGTTCCTGTTAAACATGGTTTAGCATAATCATACATAGTACGTGGAGCATGATGTCCGGGCATCTCTGGAGGTGGCGGATGATTTTTAGCCATCTCTTCTGTGGTATTTATTTCGGCTTCTTGCTCTTTGTTTATGTAGTTTAAGCTTCGCCTTGTTTCTCTGCGAATTTTGCGAACGGTACCTTCAATATCGCTGTCGTAAATCAGAGGTCCTGTCGGGTTCCTTCTAGTCATAAACTAGAGGTACCTGAAAGGAAAAAGAAAGAAATAAAATTTAGAAAAATAAAAATAAAACTTAATTGCGAAAGTAAAAAAAATGGCTAAAGTAATAAAAATTAAGCTTTCTTAATATTTTAGTTCCCCGGTAACGGCGCCAAAAACTTGATCATTATTTTCGCAATGTCAAAGTCTTAAAATTTATAAAAAGAATGATCGAACCTGGAAACTAACTATGACAACGATTTGAGGCAAGCGCATCTATCGAACAGTAGTATAGTTAAGGCAAGACCGGAATGTCGAATCCCAAAGGAACCAAAAGTACTAATACTAACTCTCTTTCTATTATCTAGCCTAAGAATTAAATTGATTTTTATCTATCTAAAACTAACAATTAATCTAAAAATGCAAAGACAAAGAAAAATGAAATTGTGAAAATAACTTGAGGAAAAACAAATTGATTAAGACGACACCCAAGGAAGTATCCACCTAGACTTCACTTGTTATCTAACTCTAAATTAGACGATATATTCATTTGACTTGATCCGTAAGATTTCTTAATGTATATTAGACCCTCTCTCGAGGCGAATAACGTCTAACACTAGGTTGATTAATTGAAATCTCTTTCAAATTAAAACCCCTAGAATCGCATTAACTCGGTCTATGGACTCTCATATTAGGTTTCACCCTAATTTGGTAAAATCTCGTCACCCTATCTCTAGGCGTACGATCAACTCCGCTTAGTTATGCTAGATCTACTCTTAAGCAGGGACTTTTGCTCCTGCACCGAAGCATATCATACTTAAATTAATATCCCGGAAATATCAACACAATAATTAAGAACACATAATTAAAAACAAGTCAAATATTTATCATATAGTTCAGCAAACGATAACAATATTCATCTTAGGTTTCATCCCCCTCAGGTATCTGAGGGTTTAGTTCATAACAATAAAAGAAAACATCTCAAAAGAAAAGATAAATCAAAGCATAAGAAATCCCTAAAAACCCCTGAAGGAATTGAAGGAGAGATCCTTCGTCTTGAGTATAACTCTGGCTTCTTGAGATGGATCAACTGGCTATCTTCGAGTAAATCTCCACAACTCTTTCAACTGAAGCTTGAGCATTGCTCTCAGCTTATTCGGATTCAGCTCGGTTGGATGACTTTACTATGTGAAAAACATATTTAAAATGGTAAGGAGATATCACGCTATCCCAGGTTATATAATGACTTGTATATCTAGACTCGTACTTGTTACGTTAGTCCGAGAATGGGCTAAACCTGACTCTAATACCAATAAATGTAACACCCCTAACCCATATACGTCGTCGAAATAGAGTTACGGAGTATTACCAGAATTTACAGATCAGAAACAGACATTTAATGTCATTTTTCAATCATATTAGAAATCAATCATATACATTCATATTGTCTCTTATTTAAGCCTTCAAGGCTCAAAACATACAATAGAAACAGGTCGGGACTAAACCGGATACTTAGAGAATTTTTCGCAAAATTTCAAAATTTTTCCTAGGTGCAGGATACACATGCCCGTGTGATCAAGCCATGTGGCTCACACGACCAATAGACACGCCCGTGTCATAGGCCGTATGGGCATTCGAAATAAGGCACACGGTCGTGTCTCAACCTGTGTTAATACTCATGTAACTCTCTGACTTAGGTCACATGGCCAAGTCACATGCCCGTGTGCTAAGCCGTGTGTAAATGCAGAGGTTACACAGTCAAGCCACATGCCCATGTGCCAAGCCGTGTGATCAATTCTGAGCATTCTATTTTCAAATTTTTAAGATGCAATGGACACACGACCAAACCACACGCCCATGTACGAATCTGAAATCCGTCAATTCATATTCGGGGGTGCTCATTAGAGCACATAATCGGGAAGCCCTCTCTCTATCCATATAACAGGAAGCTCGTGTGAGCTGTATAACGGGAAGTTTATCCGGGTTATATAACGGGAAGCTCATAAGAGCCATAATCAGGAAGCTCATGCGAGCTAATAACGGGTAGCTCCGAATAGCCATTAATCATGAAGTTCCGAGTAACCATATAATGGGAAGTTCAAGTGAGCCATATTGGGAAGCTTCGGAGAGCCATTAATTAGGAAGCTCACAAAGAACCTATAATCGGGAAGCTCACTAAGAGCCATATATCGGGACGTTCATAAGAGTTGTGGTGTGTCCACAACACATGCAGGATCACAACCGATCGGGATGCTCCGAAGAGCTATTAACGGGAAGCTCGCACGAACCATATAACGGGAAGCTCGAGAAGGCCATATATCGGGATGCTCATAAGAGCTAATAATGGGACGCTCTTTCGAGCTGTGGTGTATTTGCAACATATGTAGGCCACAACCAATACGGAAACCCAGTATCTATCGAATTTTATTTATTCAAAAGAGACTTTATATTTGTCAGACATTATAGGATATGTCATCAATTTCATATATATGACATTTACACCATTCACATATACAACATTCAATTCAAACATATAAATATACAAAATTTAGTTACACGAACTTACCTTGACAAGTGTTCGTTGATTTATTGTCTACTAGTTTGACACTTTCTCTTTTTCTCGATCTAATTTAGTATTTTGTCTATCCGGATCTATACGAATAAATTTAACTCAATTTAATAAAATTTATATTCAATTCAATCCAATTCATGCAATCTAACCCTTATTCCAATTCATATCAGGATCTATACTTTTATTTAATTACGATTTCGTCCGTAGGCTCGGAAAATGAAATTCATGCAATCTAACCCTTATTCCAAGCCTAACCGATTTTTACATGTAACATTAACAGCCCATGTATTTCATAAAATTCATAATTTTTCCATGAATTTTACATCTTTACAATTTAGTCCCTAAATCATAATTTCATAAAAATTCACTTCACAAAAGTTGTTTATCTATCAACAACCTTTCATTTTCTACCATAAATTTCATAATCCATGCATATTCATCCATGGAAAAATTTTAATATTTTGGCAACTTTGCAAATTAATCCATGAGATAGCTAAATTAAGCTATTACGATCTCGAAAACATAAAAATTACTAAAAATGGGACAAGATTACTTACCTAATTGAGCAAAATAAGCTTGCTAGAACTCAATACTCATAGCTAGGGTTTCCATGGATTTTCATTTGGGAAAGATGATAATATGATGATATTTTCTTTTCTTTTCTTTTATTATTTATCATCTTTTCAATTTTGTCATTTTCTTTATTTAATTTTCCATGGATGAATTATCATACTTATCTACTAACCCCTCTTAATGGTCTATTTTCCATATAAGGACCTCCAATTTTGAATTCCATAGCTATTTGATACCTATAGCTACTAGAACTCAACTTTTGTATTTTATGCCATTTGGTCCTTTATCAAATTAGACATGTAATCGGTAAAATTTTCTTAACGCAATTTTTATACGACATTCCTATCATAATGCAGACTGTGCAATAATATTAAAATAATTTTCCTTAGGGATTCAGATTTGTGGTTCAGAAACTACTATTCCGATCTCACTGAAAATGGGTTGTTACAGTTTAATTATTTATTTGTACTAATTTACAATTACAGGTCAATTAGTCCTATCCCTGATTTTAAATCGATACCCCAATTGATTTCTAATCCAACTCGCCAATTCGATATTTATATGAAAGAAAAAAAAAATACTCAATTACACAAAAGCTAAATCCCAAAAAAATTGAAAAGAATCAAAATTTTAAAAAACCCCTAAATTTAAAATAATCTAATCAAACCGATTTTGTACAAGTACAATTGTGACAGAATTTTTTTTTTTTTTTCCTTTTGGCTTAATTTAAAAATGTCATGCGCATAGAATGATTGGGTAATAAATTTTTTAACGGTGGGAATAACGGAGAATAATTTAGGTATTATTTGATACCTTAAAAAAAAAAAATTGATACAACTTAGAAGAAATATGTAATTGAAGCGGTTTCTCTTTCATGCTTGAACTTAAAAATTCTCACATAATGGGCCAAGTAACTTTGAAAATGGCAGAAGCCCAGATAAAGCCTAATCAATTAAAGCAAAACCTGCACGGAATGAATACAACAGTGGCCCAGTCTTATCCACAACAATTTCTAAGGTAAACAAACATTTGCTTCCAGATATTTTTATTCCTTGCAAAACTGCATCACAGTGACACCGACCGCTTTATCTTCACCCAAAAGTTGGGTCAAACACAACTTCTCTTCCTTCCCAAACCCACCAATGATCAAAACCCAATCTTATACCCTTCACCCTTCATTCAAATCTCTCCCTTTTTCACCTCCATGGCAGCTCTCTGTGTAAACCATCCTAATTTTCGCTACAAAAACTGTTGTTCTTCACTTCAGCGACGGGAAACTAGGAGCAGGCACCGTCCCAGAATCCTGGTGGTTTCATCTTCTCATAACAATGATGAATCACTGGAGAGATCGACATCAAGTTCAAAGACAAAGAAAGAAGACAAGGAGAAGAGACAGTTGTTGTTTGGTCGGGTTTTGGGAAGTGTGCAGAAGCTTGGGATAGGATTGAAGGAAAAGATGAGTCCACAAGGGAAAGGTGATTGGAAGGATGTGATGTTGATGAGTTTATCGTTTGCTGTTTATGTTTACATGTCTCAAAAGCTTGTTTGTGCATACTGTGCTTGGATGTCCATGCTCAAACAATCATGGTAGGTTGGTTGATATTAAGAAACTGGCTAATCGGCTTTCTGGGGTTTTCCTGTTTTCTTTTTTTTTTTCAACTTTGATTATTGTAATTATTGTTTGTTATTTTGGGTTAATTCTGAAGTTCTTTTTTATTCCATTTTTGGTTTTAAAGGAATTTAAAGTGTATGGCATCCTATATTTCAGATTTGTCGTATGTGTAGATATTAAAGAATAAACCTTCCTAACTTTATATTATACATATAAAATTTTAAATTAATTTATATTTTTATTATATCTATTTAAAATATTATTTGTTTAATAGCAATAAACTGATGTAAAGTAACCTAAGACTCACTAGACCTAGCTGTAGTTCTGATATGCAAAGCAAGACCTTTCTTAATAAGTAACTCTTCCTAAGGCAGGAATATTTGCTCCTACCGAACGCTGCATCTTGGCCATATAATCAGCACAGGTATTGTTGGTCCTACAAATGTGTGAGCACCTCAATTGTCAGTCCCTGTTGCAGAGGGAATGAATTCAACGAATCTCTGCAATGCTAGGTTCATTCTCCACTCTCCCGAAACCTCTTTGCCATGCCAACAGAAGTCCCTCAAGTACTGCTCAAGCTTCAGCCAGGAAGACAGTACACATACCTACTCCATTGCATACCCGACAACCCATTGAGCTTTGGAGTCCGTAAGAACTCCTCCAACTGCTGTAATTTCCGATTACAGATCCATTGAAGCATCGGAATTAATTTTGACCAAATTCTCCTTAGGTGGATGCCAAGCATCATTCATATCTTGATACAAACTCAAAGAGCAGATTCTTCATAATAATCTCTTTGTTGTTGCTATGGCTTCCTCGAAAGATGGAGGCATTCTTGCTGTTCCAGAGAAACCAAATAATAATAGAAAATAAAGACGGCCACTTGGTTCCCTCATAATCGACATCCCCTTCGTTTTCCAGATTACAATGAAGCCATTGCTGTAAATTCATACTGAAAAAAACATACGAAGCAGCAAGTGTAATTGAATTACAAATACACTTAACAAAATAACAGTCACGCAACACATGGATTACTCGACTTCAAATCAAGCCCACAACGCATGACAGTGACCATTATCGGCCATGTGTCTCCTAACTTGTTCCTCGTTTGTCATTAAGCACCCCTAGCTAAAAATCCCAAAAATCATATATGTTTGAAGGTCGATTTTTTTTTTACATAAAACAAATAAATATGTCGTCATCATAAAAGAAACATGAAATATAATAGTTTATTTGTTAAAATATTAATTGTAAACGCAAATATGTAAAATCATAATAATTTTACACTAATAATACATGTTATACTCCTACATGGAGTGGACATGTGGCAATTCAAGAGAGAACCAGAAAGATATTTATGAATGACTTTCCACCTCTCATCCTCCGATTGTCACCGGTTGCTTGGCCTCCTGAACAAATTACCTCCCATGGGACCATCCGCTAGTAGCAAGAACATATCCAACATTAAGTTACTTGTTGCTATGGTCAGACCAACTGCTTTTAAGTGTGTGAATACTCCTTTTAAGGATTATTGGAGTCCACTTGAGTATAACAACCCTATACTATCCCTAAAGGAACAACAACATGAGTCCCACCATGTACGTCCTCATGCACTCCATAATCAAAATTCATTGGTGGCGAACTGCCACATCACTACTACCAAACAAAAAGAACTTACCTATAAATATCATCCATAACAATGAGAAAAGGATTTTCTTCTCATCTTATGCAAATATATTTTTTTTAGACTTTATATGAAAAAATCAAATTTCCCTCAAAATTTAAAACATTGAAAAATTAAATTAATAACACCAACCAATTTTTGGTAGTCCATCATTTGTTTGATACTCTTTTATATTTTTCTTTATTCTCATAATTTTTTGTACTTCTTCGTAGATTTTATTTTTCTTCATATTTTTTGTACTCTCTCATGATTTTTTGTATTTCCTCGTAATTTTTAGTATTCCCTTATCATTTTTGACATAGTTTTAAAATGAAGATTTGGAATGAGATATAAATTTCTATTAAAAATTATTATCTTTTCATGTTAAGAAATTTCAATGGAATTTTGAAGATAGAGAAAATTGACAACTTTTAAATTATTATTTTTTCATTCTAATAGTTGGTAGGGAAAAATTATATATATTGGTAATTTATAAAATTTTGAAAAATTAAATAAATGAAAAAAAATCAATACGGCCAATCAATTTTTAGTACTCTCTTATGTGTTTTTTTATATTTATAAGTGTTTGTATTCTTTTATAATTTTTGGTACATTATTATATGTTTTTTTGTATTGCCTCTTAATTTTTTGGTGTTTTTTGTGATACTTCCTCACAACTTTTTATATTCCATCGTATTTTTATGATACTTCCTCATATTTTTTTTATATTTCCTCATAATTTATAGTAATCTCTATTTTTTGCATTCATTCATAATTTTTGGCTCTCTCATATATTTTTGATGCTTCCTCGTCTCTCGTAATTATTTATACATTTTATTTTTTTTTGTAAAATATTTTTAAGTGACAAAATTTAATTTAAATTTCAGATTCAACTAACACTACAGAAATATATATTCTAAGTGACAAAAGGAGTGTATAAATAACACCGATCCTAAGTTCTATATTTAGCACCTCATACCCATTAACACTAATAAAAAGCTGAATTTCAACACTTTATAATTTTAACTATAAAAGAAGCCGAATTTCTTTACTTTTTAAAAGGGTAGAATTAAGTTAAATCTAAAGTTTTGTAACTATAATTCTCCCCCTTTGAATTTGTCAAGAATTTTAAAATTTCAAAGTTGGGTCCTTTTAATTATATTAAAATTTATTTTTTTAAATAAAAATATGTTATAATTAGAATAACATTTGATGTTTCGTTGGTGCATAAATCTTATGCATTATTTATAAATAATAATATAACACATAATCATTAGATTAAGCAAAAAATATGAACTTATAAATAAATAGAAATAAGTTTACGGGTAAACTAAATAAATAACCATCAGACTTTTATAAAGTTTCTTGTTGGATCACTTAACTTTAGAAAATTACAAAATAGTTATTTGAGTTATATTTTTTACTTTTAGTCCAAAACCGTTAAAATAATAATGACAGCTGACGTGGCCCTTAATTGTTTTTGGTTCGTCAAATTAATGGATTGATGTGGCGATGCTTACCTCAACTTCAATTGTTGCGATCTCTTCTCTTCGCCTCCCTTGTTCTTGCTTCTAAAACATAAGTCACCTGCTTCGAACTTAGTTGAGAAAGATAGATGCTTACGTTAAATGTTTATTGTCCTCTAAATACTCCTATTTCGGGATATATTAAGCTTGGGTGTAGTTATGGTTTAGGCTTAGTTAAGTTCCATGGTGGACCGAAGTTGCCCCTTCAAGATTCAGGGTGGGTTTGGATGGGCGATTGAGTGCTGTGCGGTGCGTTTAGCTTACTTTTTGTCTCACCCTACAGTATCACTATAGTATCTAATCTCACAGCCACCGCTGTTTTTACACTAACCGCAGGTAAACGCATCGCCCATCCAAACACGTCATCAGTCAGGGCATTAAAAGATGAGATGGACGGTGGTATGAGCAGCAACTTTCAAGGTCAGAGTTGGAACCTAGCTTGGAAATTGAGGTCCCTTTTGAACAAAGACTAGTATTTTCTGAGCATTTACTGTGACTAAAATCACAAAGTTCCTTGGAAAGCATGAAAAAGTTTGTGATTTGCTAAGAATACATGGATCCAGAGTTCGATGCAACATGTCTTATAGGCTACCTATATGGTTAGTAGTGCAGAAGACTCACCGTCATTTATTTACTGAAATAGGTGAATGAGTGCTCGACTCTGAAAGATGGACCTCTGTATTCATGGGGCGAATTAGGATTAGGCTAATTTTGTTGGAAAAATTTGGTTCGGAAACGGTTTTTTTTCACATTGAAAAAATAAAAATTTTGAAAACCGAGCTGTTTTGTGATATTTATAGCAATAAACATTTTTCTAAAATAGTACATGTGCTTTGAGTGAGACAAACCTTAAATGTTACCGGCTTTCAACCAAATAGCCTTCTCTATGTCTTGAGTGTGAGCTCGAACAATTTTGAATTAAACACAGAATCATAAATAATCTTCTTATTTTCAATAGGAAAGTAAATATCTCTCTTATAGAAACCAGTAGAATTGTTATTCTCGAAAAGTATAATATATATTTAGAAATAAATTTGATTTATTTTTGTGCAGAATAACAATATCTCAAAATTGTGTCTATTAGCCCTACTAGTGCCATCAATTTATAGGGAGCCCTTCAAAGTGGAAGTGAAGCTAGGCGGGTTTGTTTCTACCCCATTCGAAGGATTAACCAAAAATGAGGCAAAGCCACCTTTAAGGCGGCAACTTACTCAGCAAATAACAATATTTTACTTTCGTTGTATCGTTTCTATAATAACATTTTCTTTCCTCCAGCACTTGTACCTTTAATCATTGTATTTACTTATCTTTTTTTCATGTCTTTCTCTCGATTCATTTTGCCTTTACTCTTGTTTCCACCCGCCAATTTTGGCAAACATATTCACACTTAGCACATAATAACTTAATAAAATAAAGACTCGAGGGATTTAACCAGATCGAACGTCATGCACATAAGGGGTACTCTTTCCCATTCCTACGTCCAATGAATCGATTAAACTGTGCTTTGATACCACTAAATTTGTAACATCCTCACCCGACCCGATTGTCGAATCCGGGTATGAGGTGCCACAAATGAACTGAATGGAGTAACACAAATTTTACTTAAGAATTTTAAAGACTAATTGTATTTCTTATTAATAAATGTTCCTACAACAGAAACCTTAAATTAAATAAAAAACTATTGTTTCAAAATTTTTGGACTCTAAGGAGTTCTACTCAAATACAAGGTAGTTAACCCCAAGGCGAGGCCTCTCATGGTACCCACTTCCTATGAGCACAAAACCTTATTGACGCTGGTTCTTGATCTAACACGGTCTGGCTCAACCCTCATCGAGTTCCTTATTCCGCAAATCCTACAACCACATGTCAAAGTTCTGCAAGTTTCAAAAGAACTTAGTGAGTCTCTTAACTGGATTACTTGTACTTCGACTCCTTCCCGTAGAGGTAGTAAAAGAAAAGAACTAAATGCAATTATAAAAGAAAAGAACTAAATGTAATTAACTCCTTGTTTGTGTGGGATCTCTTATCCCGACATGGCGGGCTATGACTTATTTCTGAAACTATCCATTGACGGATAATTTTTAAGAAATCCCCTTGGGCAATCTTATCAAACTTTGATCAGTCTTGATAGTTCCTCGGATGTCTCGCCATCTCCGTGGACTCTGTTCTTCCTTTACTTGTATTCGTTCTTTCATTTATTCCTAGTGTGGATTCTTCTTTCCACCATATCCTTATAAGGTAGTCCCTCGACCTACCCTCCTAATGGCCTTTTGGTATATCCCTCTTGGCGATCATTCCAAATTTGTTTAGTCTAAGGTAAACTCATTCTCTTACCATAATCCCAAAGGATTTGCTAACATCCCATCTATTAGGATAACTATTAAGGTCTTTCGCACTCTAGCAGACTAAATCCCATTTGGGATGAGTAGTGATTGGATTACTTCCTTGTAATCCTCCTTATTGGTGATACCATGCTTATAAGTGTAACATGTTCATTTGCTGGAAACTACTTGGGCCTACTATATCCAATAGACTGTCACCTGAGTGACCATTTGAGTTTACGATTTCTCTTATGTGATGATTCCCTACAAAACTAGCCCTTTCGTGGGTACTTCGCAATATAATCCCCTTAAAGAGGAATAGTCTTAACACACATATCTGTCACTCAATTTATCTTTTCTAGTACTCTTTTTTTTATCGATAGAACCCATTTTTTACTGATTAGTCTATTCGGGGTACTGATGATTAATCCCCCTACATTATTTTGGCATCAACGAGCCCTATATTGGGGCAAAACTTCTATTAACCTTTCGAGGTTTTCTTTTAACATACAAAGCTTCTTTGAGCACTTCTTAACGGCTCTTAATAGCAGATCCTTATTTGTGATCCTCGAATAAACATTCTTTCAATTGTCTTCGCACTAGACATCACGGGTGCGTCATTTCTCATGTTTGATGCTTGCTAATTTATCATACATATGTTTCACCAGCTTCCCTGATTACTGTTTTGGCGTACTAGTTCTTTATATACTATCGTTGCCTTGATCGATGGATTCTTCATAATCTGATTGTTAATTATTGCTTTCCAACACTCGCATTTTTCTTAAAATCTCTCTTGGCGGACCACCTGTGTTTAGTGTTCCGACGGACTCCATAAGATGCCATAGCCAAGCTATTGTCTTAGGCATGAAATTCTCATGTTTAATGTCCTGACGGACTACCCCGTATTTACTGTCCCGATGGACTATATTGATTGCCATAACTGTTAGAACTTTTTTGAGGTGTTGTCGTGTAGGACCTTATCATCGTCGCAGTGTTGCTTTATCGAACATTATAATTGTCGATATCAATAAATCTCATATCCACATTGACTCTCGAACACCGAAGTGTCCCCCTACAAGGCCTGGAGTTACACATCACGATTTGTACACAGCAACACCGTATGATGATATCTAACATGAATTCCATTTTCCCTATTCCTCCGTCCATTCCTCAATTTTTCATTCCTTCGTATATCACGATTTGCACACAACAACACTGTATAGCGATATCTAACAGAATCACTTATTTCCCCATCCTAACTTCATCTAACCTGTCGAGAATTCCCATCCATATTCTACATTATACACAAACAGGCATTAACGCATTTCATAAACATTTTACCATGGCGTATGTTACCTTTCAAGCATAAGGTTATAATTATTTCTTTCATAACCACACATTAGTGAACACTCATAAACCTATTCAACCTTATGTACACAAGCATTCTCATACAACAAAGATTATACATCATCATGGAATTCATTCTGGATTTAACGCGTATTAATGTCAACATACAGCGCCCTAGAAAATAGAGTATAGAAACTCATCTGATGCTTCATTGCCTTTTTAGCTTAGCTTTTCTGAACGCTAGAGCTTCCATTCTCCTGGCAGCTAAGCATTACAACCAAGATCATAAATTAAACTCAGCATTTTCAACTTAAAACTCAGTTTTTCAGAAACATGCAAAACCCCTAAAATGGTTTTGAAAACCCTTAACTTCATTTACTTAACCTTACGTGTATAGAAAGACTAAGAACCTTATCAGGTTAATGAATTTTCTATTTTTCCGACCTAAACCTCATGATTTCTACTCCATGCAGAGCTTCCTATAACTATTTTTTCTTCGAAACAACCTAGGAAGAGGATGAAGAGGAGAAGAAAGTGAAACAAATTTGAGAAGAAGTTTCCCTAAGAAGTCATTTTCCAGCTATTTATAGCCTTTCATGCTCGGTTATCAACCTCATAGAAATCATCCGTTGGTAATCATTTTGTCTCCCACTAAGGAACCAACTGGTTTTGATTCTAACCGAACCAACATTGGATTTCAACCATGTCCAAATCAGTTACTAAATTTTCTTAATTTTTCAGTAGGGGCTACCAGCTTATGGCTTCTTTCAATTTAACCCCCAATTGTTCTTAATTATTGGATATAAAGGAAACCATGTGTGACATAACAGATTCACAATAACCAATTAATTTCATTTCATTTTTGAATTTCAATTATTTAATTAAATAATCATTCAAAAAACTTAAATTAATGCTCAAGTCATTTCCATACTTAATGAGAAACTATATTCATTTCCGAATGTAACTCATTTCTCTATGAGAAACTATATTCATTTCCGAATGTAACTCATTTCTCTAACTTTATCGTTTCTATTCATTTGATTCAAAATGCAATTCATTTCTGGTTTCAATGAGCTAATGGAGGGACATATTGGATATATGTGATTAGGGCTCAAATGATCTATAATTAGATTCCAGCTTTTCGTCTATTAATTATAAACTCATTTAGTCATGAAATCATTCCACTATAGTATCGTGACTGAGCTCTTGTAACATCCTAATACCCGATCCGACCTTCAAGACAAGGCATAGGACTATTACATTTGGTGCCAAAGCGATCTTGGCTAAACACTAATAAATTTTTAGTATTTACATATTGTATTAAACTTATTCAACTTAATAATTATTACCTCGAATGTTTGGGGTCATTATCGGTTAATCTTTTATGTTTGAAAATGAATTTAATATGATTTTTAATCAAAACACGGGGCAAGTATTGATACCTAACATAAGTTATCTATACCCCGGACAAGTATTGATACCAAAATCAACTACTGGAATTGAAATTTTTCAAAAAATTTATGAAGGTATCAATACCATGCCTTGGGTATCGATACCATACTATACCAAAGTATGGAATTGATACTAAATTGACATTTTGTTTCCAAAAAACTTGAAATTAAGCTACAGGATTCGATACCTGACCCCTGGTATCAATACCTTGAGTTAATTTTAGTAAAAAAAAAACACTTGGAAAATTTGTTAAAACCCCCTGTAATGAGTTTAAACCATTTTAACACTTTAAAACCAATTCAAACCAGTCCGAAACCATCATAACCAAATCAAAACAACCACATTTATCAATTGTTCATACACTCTATATACATATGTATCAAATACTTAAAAAATCATTTCAAATAGTCCTAGCAACTTTCATTAAACTCAAAGAAAACAAAGATTCCAAAGTTTGTGTTTTAGTCCTTCAAACAAGAAACTTATACTAACACCTATGTACACGCCATGCTAACCTAAATTTTAATACATAAATTCTTGGCACTTGAGGATGTGATGCGATGGGGAGTCCTTAACCTGATCTATAACTCATCAGACCTGACTTTACCTATGTGTTGAAAAACAAACGCGTTAAGTCTATAAAAACTTAGTAAGTACAACAAGAATTTTAAAAAACTACTAACAATAAAATTAAATCATTTTCCTCATATGAATTCATACTTCAAATCAAATTAATTTCTACAGTATTTCATTAAGGTTATACTCACTGTTACTTACCATGACCCAATCATTGATTTTTAATTAATATTTGATATTGTATCCCGATGTAGACTAGTTGAACACTTAGGATATACGAAAATGATACAATTACTACAGCAAATTAAGCTTTTAGCAGTGTTTGGATCGAAAACGACGCAATGGTTGAACTTTTAACGGCGTTTGTATTGAAAAACGCCACAAATATATACCATTAGTGGCGCTAACCGAAAAACACCGCAATAAGTCGTTATATAGTGGTGTTTGTGGAAATAATGCCGCAAATGGTACATATTTAGCGGCGTTTTATGCTACGCGCCGCAAAGGTACACTGAATGGGAGCAGTGTTAGCGGCATTTTTCCCATAACCGCCGCGAAAGGTAAAAAAATAGTAGCGTTTTTCCCTAAACGCCGCTAAAGGTATAACAACAATAGCGACATTTTTGCAAGTTAAAAATGATAGCAGCGTTTTTCTCATAAATGCAGCTAAAGGTAAAGCAATAGCGGCACACGAATATTTTTTAATTTTTATTGAAATGGCGTCGTTTTGAAAACTAACCCCCCAACCTTTATTCCCCCAAATCATTTTCCCTAAATCCCTAACTTAGTTTCTTCCCCAATTCCCTAACTTAAATTTTTCTTTCCCATCCGTCTACTGCTGGTCGTCTGTCTGGTCATCCGTCTGCTGCATCGCTGTCGATAGTGCATTTGCCATCGATCTTCGTCTCCTTCGTTGACGCTACTCCGTCCATCGCTGCTCGACAGTCCTCTGCTCAAGGATTTGTTATGGAAAGGCAATAAACTTAGTATGATTCTATTTCGTGATTGATATTGAAATGTTTGATAATACAAGGGCATATTGTGTAAAGTTTGTTGTTAAACTTTCTTTGGAATAAGTTATTACTATCTTTTCAAGTCATTTTACTTGTACATGTAAGTTCTGCAAAATTGCACCTGAGAAGCCTTTTGAATGTTTATTATTGCATTCATTCTTATTGATTTAATATTTTCTTATTATGTCGAGCCATTTCTTATTTTTGTTTCATGAAGTACATGTTTCGAACACCTATGCCTGCCTCAGACTAATTCATGGGTACTAGGATATAATGCTTTAAGAACCATCCAAAATCAAAATACATGGAAAAACTTAGAAAGAAATGAACATACCTGTGTCATACATATATCTGTGTCCGAAACTCATCTGAGTCTAAGTAAAAAAATTTATTGGGCTTTATTAATTTTAAATAGAACCTAAACTCTTATCTCTTTTAACTTTTGCATTTCAGAAACACTTTCTGATAATATGTTTTACGTACGGGAATTAATGTTGTCAACATGTTACAGAAAGGCCTTGCAAGAAAAGTGAAAGAGCTAAATATTACAACTGTGGTAAATGACATTTCTTTTAACTATTGGTTGTTCAATACTTGAACTGCAAACTAGGTATTTGCTACCATTTATATATGGTGGCAAACATTTTTGCTGTTACTCTCTTCTCTTAATGATGAGAAACCAATTAAGCATGCTTTTTATATCTAGTTTTAGTTTAAAATCTTAGTTTTGGTTTTTTAATAATTTAAATTAGTTATGCTTGATATGGTACTTATATAACATGTCTATGTGCATTATAATTTTTGGTATAACAGTGGTCAATATCAATTATAAGTTTCATCTTGTTAACTTTTTGAAGTATTTTGGGTATCTCAATTACCAAACTAGATTTTAAGTGCTTGTTATATATCTGCTGTTGCAATTTTATTGTTAAAATAAGATAATTTTAGCTTGGCTTATTAAGTTTCCAAGAGTCTTTTCCATTTTTTGTACGAACAGGTTCTTTGTTCCATCACAAAATCTTAATCTTTGGATACAACCAACTGTTCAATACTTTAAAGAAGGCAAACAAGAGGTTGAAGTTGTTGGTGTGATGCTATACACATAATTCAAACAATGAATAAACTTTACAACATGTAATAATTATTCCTCTCTACTTTCTTAATTTGCTGCTTTCTTAAACACGAGCTTATGCAGTTGATTTATATTAGATAATTAAGATGTTAGGTATAATATTTACTAAATTATCCAGTTTCCATATTTTGTTTAAACTTAATACATTTTTGTTCTGCCTTTTTTATTTGGTTAGAAGCTAAATAATGCTGCTCCGGGTCTTCATTTTTTCTTGAAGCATTTGTGTTTGACATCCATGTCTTGACGCATGTCCGGACATTGGTCTGGGGAGTGTAGTGATATGATCTTCCCTAAGCACTCCAAATATATGTAACTTTTAAAAAAAAAATTGAAATCACCTATGTCACTTACATCAGAGTCCGAGTAACATAGCCTAATATAACTGGAAGCCTTTTGAGAGTGCATTATTTTTTTATTCTAAGTTAATAGTTGAGAAGAGTTCAGATCTGAGTGCGGCATCTCAGGTACATATACAAGACTTAATTCCACTATGCATTCACCAATTTGGAATTTTGCATATGCATCTAACTGCTTGGGATTCAATAAATTTAAATAACATGAATTAATATATATTAATGTCAATTTATCTTATCGTTTATTTATTATGTTTTTTTTATTGAAATAGTGAATTGGATCCCTATAAAAGAAGTATTCGATAGGCTCATTTGAATTGCCTAATCAAACAACTCCATTTTAAGCTCTCCTTAATTGCATTTGTAAGTACCTCTTATTACTTACATGTTTTAATTTAATTGAATTAAAATTTGAAATTGCTTGTTTATTTGATTTGGTTGTGGTAAATTTATTACTTATATGTTTTAATTAGAAATAGAGAATTAGAAAACAATCGAATTAGATACTTGCCAAAATTTGAAATTGCTTGTTTTTTTTGATTTGGTTGTGGTAAATTTATTACTTATATGCATTTCAAAATTCCTATTAGTTTATAACTTGCCAAAATAATATGCCTAATATTATTTTTGTAATTAATTACTAATATTTCAATTATTTTATTTGTAATGCAGATAATATGGCTAGAAGAAGATTGCGAGATCTAAATGTTATTTAAATTCTTCCAAATTCGGAAGAAACAAATAGTGATCAACAGGCTGCTATTGGGTTTTCGAATGTTTCGAATACAGTTGACGAACTAGTAGAAATTCAAAGTAATGTTAACTTTAATTTACATGCATGTTGACTTTTGTTATTGATTTTTTTTTCAAATTCTTATATTATCATATTCAAATTTTTTAGTTGAAAATGGTGGGAGGCGTAAAAATCGAGGACGTACGCTATTAAAAGATTTATATAATCTAAATCCTGTGGAACGTGTCAAAGTATCTAGAAACAGTCATGGCCAGCCTATTGGATCAGAAGCTCGAGTTTTAGTAGGATACTTGGGCATTATAGCACAAAATGCTAATCTGTTGCTAATCAACTACGATTCATGGCATCATATGCTTGATAGTAACAAAAATCATGTTCTGGATAATATTAAGGTAATAACGTGAATGTAATTTATAATACTCTAGTTTAATTTTCATTTATATTTACTTTCTAAACTTGTGTTATTTGCAGGAGAGATTTGTTTTAGAGGTCTCAGATAATTATGTGAAGAAAGCATTAGAAAAGAAATGGAGAGACCATAAATGTACTTTAAAAAAGGAATATTTTAAGAAAAATATAAGCCTTGAAGAAATTGCGAAATGTCCCACTAGAAATGCTGATGTATCAATAAGAAGATACAGTTAGATTTTGGAATTCAAAGAAAGGAGATGTATTACGTACTTCCAAACTCTTATAATTATTTCGATTTATAGTATTTACCATATATGTAATAATAATTTCATAATGTAGGATCGTGAGTGAGTTGGAACTACAAGTAGGCAAAAACAAAAATTCACGCACACAACTGGGTCGAAAAGTTTTGCTTGTGTAGCTGATGACGAGGTATTTTAAATTTATTAATTGTGTCAAATATTAATTACTTTATACTAAATAATATTTTTCCTACTATATTGTAGGAACTGTCGTCTGGTCAAAAAGTTGGACGCCTTCAGCTTTTTGACATTACACATAGAAAAAAATGTGGATCTCCTATGACTGCTGAAGCCACAGAAATTATGGTATATTTACTTAATAAAATTTGAATTGTTTTAAATATTTATCATGTTTAATTATAATGGTTGAATTCGTCGTTTGTAATGCAAATAATGCCAAGTTATGTTGCATTTGCTTGATTATATATTTCGTTTCTAACTCCTTAATTGATTTATTAGGAGAAATTAAGGGATAAAATGGCAGAGTATGAAGCTACGGCTTCAAGTGATAGTTCTGTTAATCTGGACAACATTGATAATTGAGTTATTACTGAATTTTTGGGTCTTGAAAGGTATGGTTGAGTTCGATTTCAAGGATCTTTCATTAGCCCAACCCAATATTTTAGATCTAGCTCACAGCAGTACATGCTTTCAGCGAATCAGGCTTAAGCTGAAGTTCAGAGGTTAAAAGACCAGATGGCTCAGATGCAAGCGAGCACAGTTGAGAAAATTGCTCAACTTAAAGTGGCGGCAACATCGAGAAAAGCAGAAGCTAAAATAAAATATGATGAACTCCAGCTACAACTTAAAGCGGAGGCAGCAGTAAGGGAAGCATAGGCAACAATAAGGGCAGCAGAGGCAATAAGAAAATATGACGAACTCCAGCTACAGCTTCAAAATATGATGAAGATGTTTCAACAAAATCAATCGTAGAATCCGCCATCTTAGACTTTTGTTTTCTTATTGTGAGAATATCTTAACAATATAACTTTTAAATATATTTTGTTATTTTAGTTATTAATTTAGATCATATACATATTTCTTTCATGTAGTATCATTTAGATTTGAAGTTTGTTGTTGGATTTGAAGTTACTAGAAAATATGTTGAAAATTCGGGTTCTATATGAAATAAAATGGGTTGGTAAAATCTGTTAATGTTAGTGGCGTTTTCCCACAAACATCGCTATAGAACATAATATTTAGCAGCGCTTTTATGACAATAGCCGCTAAAGAACATAATCTTTTGTGGCGCTTCTAACTACAAACGCCACAACATGCTCGACTTTCTTGCAGCATTTTACCACATAAACGTCGCAAATTTTAGCGACGTTATCTAAAGTGGCGTTTTTTTGCAGCACTTAAATTAAATTTAAAGTTTATCTTGTAAATAAACATTAATTATTTTAATAAGATTTAATATTAAATTAAATTTAATACTTATACTTAATAGTATTTTGTTAATTTTATATTGAAGTGATTATCTTAATATTAAATTTAATTTAATGTTTATGTTGTAGATAAACATTTTATTATTTTAATAAGATTTAATATTAAATTTAATCTAATATTTATCAAGATGAATATTAGATTAAATTTAATACTAAAGTGATTAAGTTTAATCATAGTTGAACTCTCTAAACTCTCCCTATATAAAGAGAACATTGGGTCATTATTTACACACACTCGAATTCAAGAGAATGTTTTAGAGAGAAAAATCTCTGAAGAGATTATTCTAAAAAAATCTATAGATATTTTTTTGATTTACAACTTGACCAAAAAGTTTAGAGAAATTACAAAATTAT